>OY728151.1:236032934-246032934 GCA_963277665.1 Viscum album | reverse complement strand
ATGTAAGTTATAATGACACTTTATATTAATTAAGTTAAAGTAAATACAAAAAATGACATATGGATATATCTTTTAGTAAAACAATTTTTACATAGCGATATATATGTTATCTATTCAAATATTAATATTAATTATAAATCTAAAAAAAAAAATTATGTAATAGTATTTTATTTATAATTTTTAGACATTGAATAATTAAATTTATTTATGACACAATGATGATGAAGAATTTTCTTCATTGATGAAAGAATCAAATAAATGGTATCATTGATGTTAAAATAAATATAATTTAAAATTTTTTATACCATCCACGAATTTTATAGGTTAATTTGACATTTTCGGATTGATTAAATGAATCTTTTTCGATGTAATAATGTTTTTTGGAATTTAACAAAAACAAAATAGAAAATAGTGTCAAAATTGACATAAATGAGTTTTAAAAACAAATATTATATTATAAATTGCTATTCTATTCCTAAAAATATAAGGTTTGGAAAAAGATCATAAATAATAATATATATTTTATTAATTAACCACTTGAGGTTCTCTTGGATTTTAATAGTATGTTTATTAACCATATAATATAAAAATAAAAATAGACATGGTAAATGTCAAACAAATTAACTAAGAGATAAATGTAGAAGATAAGGTTACTATAGTGACCCAAACCTGTCTAAAACCTTTTGGATAAGTGTTTTTCAACCCATACACACCCTATTCTCAAAATAAATCATTTCGGAGCCATTAGAAACCATACATAATTTTATTATAAAATAATATTTCAATCATTTCCTAAGGTGCCCCACCCCTCTTATAAAAGGGAACTTCACCTTCTCTAACATTAACACCTTAAAAGCCATTTAGCTCAGCCAAACCATACATAAATATCCTCCCAACTGTCCTCCATTCATCCTAGAGGCCTTCTATTAGTTAGAATGTTAATCTATGTAGCCCTTTTGATAAAAAAGGAAGAACCCGAAGAAGAGGTAAATATTTCCTCATCTCTTTCAAATTATTTTCTTCTTCCACTTCCTCTTACTTTGTTGTTTCAATTCTAAAATAATAACTCTAATATCTCCTATATACTGTGATATTATTATAAAAATGGTACAACCATATTCATTATTTTATCCATACTATGAATGACATGTCACCATACGTGCGTACGTACGATTTAACGTCTCCACGTCATGGTGTAGTTTGTTATTCAAAAACGTCATCTTTTGGATGGGTATAATAATGACTATAAATGATGAAAATAGTAAATATAACATGATAATTAATCTGTATATATGATATAACATACAACTATATATTATTTTAATATCAAAATAATTATATTGTCGTTCGTGCGTAAATACAGATTACCGTCTCCATGAATGCGATGAGATTCATTCCATGTCATTTCCATTCAAGACAAATTCTCATTTGACTATTAAAAATAATTTTAAAATACTTGATATCATTATGGATATGAATAAGATACATCATATCCACAACAAACATTACTTACGTAACAAATCATATAATGGAAAACGAATCAATTAACACCCGAAACGATGATACAATTGAAATATCATTATGAAATCAATATTAGAAGATCAAAAATGATATCATATTATCGTATATGGTTCCTATATAATTTAATAACAATTATTTCACCATTATATAAGAGGTTAAACTACCCTCAACAAACATAAAGTATAAGAAAATGGTTAATTCTACAATCTCTTTATTATCTGAGGTTGTTTATACATAATTATCAACTGGGACCTCTTTATTATCCACATCTATGTTTCTTAAAAATGTATTTCAAAACAATTTTACTATTTACTAGAATATGGGTTAAAGAAATTTATACCCTTTTCTTACCTTTGATGTTTTGAAAGGAATCTTTCCGTTATTTTGTAAACAGGGTACTTTATAACCTTCTCGACAAGATTAATGTAAGAATTTTTTTTAACTTATATGGTGGGTGCAGCTATTTTCGGCCGTTATAACATCATTTAAGCTTCCTTTAAAAGATTATAATAAGATTTTCAGAATAAATATTTTCTTTTATAATTATGGGACATTAAATTATTTCAAAAAAAGAAAGAGATATTTCTCTCAAATAGTTTTGATTTCATCTATGTCAACATCCTTTGATTGATTTTACACTTGTTTTGCAGTTGATTCGTTATGATAAACATATTCCATATTATATTTAAGGTTTTGTGATATGTTTGACTATGGATATGTTATTTTTATACAATTCATGGTTTATGGTTCTAGTATTAACATTTTTCATTCTTGTTTAAATACAAATGTTTATGTTATGTTTTAACCTTTTCATACGAGGAATGCATTAGACATAATAAGTGATGGGTGAAGCCCGATATAGCTCCTAGATGCATCAGTATGTCTCCTGAGACAAAATAGTGTCTTGGAACAAGGCCTTGAGAAAATTTTATTTGCAGTCTTGGAACAAGTCCCAGACTATGTGGTTATGAATTTTGGCATTATGCATTCCATCATTATAAAAGTGGCTATTAATATTGCATGTGATTATTTGACTAGTAGAATATCAATGTGAATAATTAAATGATATTATTTGATTTTATATTTTCCATATTTTGTTGAAGTTTGTGTTTAAAAGGATTTTTTTAGTTTTATACATTGCCTTAAATGTTTATATTTATTTATGAATGTTTCCGCTATATTATTATCCGTACTGATCATCTGATCTAACCCCTTTCATTGATTTATTTTTCTTAGGATGTGAAGAAGTATGTTATGAATGATCGGAAGATATTTTCTATGAGATCTTAGTGTTGTCTATGGAAACAATGTTGTGGTAATTTTCCATTTTATGATGTAATATAAACCTTATGAATGAATCAAGTACTTCCAAGGATACTAGACTAATCGGTATTTCGAGACATGATATTTTGTGATCATGAAAACGCTCTGTAATAATGCAACGACTCTGGGTAACTGGGGTCAGGGCGTTACATTTGGTATCAGAGGAATCTTAGTACAAACCTTGGAATCTATATTTAGATAATCTCTGATTATATCACATTACACAAAGATATACTTTGAGGATTAGTATAGAAACACATTCTAGAATTTTGGTATTGTAGAGATTTTGTGAGCTTTAAATTTAATACATCCTTGTCTGGATATGAGTAGGTAGGGGTGGCTCTAGCACAGATGTATCAAGGGGGAAAACCCAAAAACACCGCTTTGAGCTAGACTCTAGTGGGAATCGGTGCATGACAACGGGTCTTGCTGCACTCTTAGTTACGACACTCCCGGGGATATGCTTATGAAAATTTTCACTTTCCTTACAAATCATTATAAAAGGTTTATGAGTATATAATTCTTCAAAGAATACATTTTTATGATTATGGATTATATCCATAAACTGTTCAGTTTATGTTAAGTGTTTTAGAAGTTTGGACTTTTGTATTTCGATTCATAAACATATCTTGTTTATGCCATTGATTAGAAATGGTGCCTAGTGGATGGAAATGAAACCATACAAAGACACGTAATCCATGTAGGTATTTCCCTCCTACTCAAGATAATTAATGTGGAGCTGGTGAAGCAACTGGTGCTGATCGACTTATCACCATACTAGGACAACTCACTCAGGTTATGAATAATAACCTTAACAGTATGGAGCACCCTAATACACAGTGTGGAGGATCAATGTAGATTTATTCATGAGGAAACAACCACCAACATTCAAGGGGAGTGAAAATCCATTAATAGCTGAGCAATGGATAAATTCCTTAAAGAAAATATTCCATTCCTTAAGGAGTATTGAAAGGGAAAAAGTTGTCATTGGAGTTAACCGCCTCCCTAGAGATGCTGATCAATGGTGGTCATTGATTCAAAAGACAAAAGAAGATGATGAAGTATCAAATATGGAATAGAGGGAGTTTAAAGAGCTCTTCATAAAAAATACTTTCCTCGTGACCATCGAGCAGATATAGAAAGGAAATTTCTGAGTCTGAGGAAAAAAGAGGATGAGAATGTCGCAACGTATGAAGATAACTTTACAAGGTTAGCGAGGCATCTAACAGATTATGTATGTAACCCAAGAAGTAATATAGATAATTTCTTTTATTGGTTAAAACCATTTCTCCATCGAGAATCTGTCTCACAATCCTTCGATTCATACAATGATATTCTCTCATGTTCTATCAAGACAGAAATGAAATTCTCTATGTTTTAAAACATTAACAAAAACAAAGAGAATAAGAGATCTATTGAACACTCTGGAAATGGAAATAAGGGGAAGAAGGTAAATGTTTAATATCCATCCTGCAGTAAATGTGGGAAGAAACACCCTTGTACTTTCTTGAAGGAAATGGGATTCTGTTAGAAGTGTGGTGAAAAAGGCCACCAAGCTCTTGATTTCAAGGGGAAGAAAGAGGCTGTCAATGCAGAATTATACAATTTTAGAGAAAGGGGGAATTATGAAAATTAATGTCCTATGTCCCAAGGAAACATACCTCAGAAAAGGACAAGTGATCAAGTCCAAGATTATGCTTTAACTACTGCCGAGGAAGAAGCTCTGAAAGTCATGGTGGCAGGTAATTTAATGGTTTCCTCAAGTTCAGATAATGATATATTTGATTCTGGATCATCTCACTATTTCATATCTTTCTAGTTTGCTATGAAATTAAATATTTCCAATTTTATTTAACAAGGGAGTTTTTTTTAAAAACTCCTAAGGGAAGAATCATTGCAAAAAAAAGTATTGTGAATCAGTCCCCATTAGGGAAAATACATGTTTTTTATTTGCTGATCTCATCGTTATACCCATGATTTAATTTGATATATTCATCAGTATGGATTTTTGTTCATACCATGATGTAAAAATTTATTTTAAGAAGAATGTGGTTATATTTTTTGATGACGATGATAACGAATACCTTCTCTTAGGAGTAGAATCATCACCACCTAATTTTTATCTAGATCCACCCCCAGTAGCTCAACTAAATTCATTTATTGGGGAGGAAGATAATGAAATAACTATGGGTGATTAAAAGTAGAGGATGTACCTATTGTGCAAGAGTATGTTGATGTGTTTCAAGAATATTTACCTAGACATCCTCCAAAAAAAGAAATTGAGTATTCCATTGATTTAATTCCTGGTTCAAGGCCCATATCGAAGACCCCAGATTGAATGTCCAATGTGGAATAAGTGGAACTAAAGAAACAATTATAGGAGTTGAGTAATAAGGGATTTATTCACCCTAGTGTTTCTCCTTGGGGAGCCCCTGTTCTTTTTGTTAAGAAGAAATATGGATCTATGAAGTTTTTTATTGCCTATTGGGAGATAAATTATACAACAAAAAAGAACTAGTATCCCCTACGATTTATTGGAACAACTTCATGGAGCTCAATATTTTTCATAGACTGGCCTTCGATCTAGATATCATTAGTTGTATGTAAAAAAGGAAGACATTATGAAAATAGAATTTCGAACCATGTATGGGAATTATGAGTTAAGAGTACTGCCTTTTGGATTGATTGATACACCCTCTATCTTCATGGATCTAATGAATAGACTTTTCAAGTAATATCTTGATGAATTTATAGTGATATTTATTTATGATATCTTGGTATAATACAAAAGCTACGAAGATCATGGAAATAACTTGAGCATTATTCTAAAGACCCTCAGGAGGAATAAATTATACAAGAAGTTTATCAAGGGTGAATTTTGTCTTCAAGAGATCTCGTTTCTTGTCCATATTGTCTCAACAGATATAATCTATGTTGATCCTTCAAAGACAAGAGCAATCCAAGAATGGCCAACACCGATGAGTATAACTGAGGTACTTAGTATTATTGGTTTAGCAGGTGATTATCGACGCTTCTTCTAGAATTTTTTCCAGTTGGATAACCCATTAACAAAGCTCACACATAAAGGGGAAAATTTTGTTTGGAAAAAAGAGTGTGAAGAATGTTTTGAAGAACTGAAGAGAATATTAGTCAATGATATTATATTGAATCTACCATCAGGTAATGATGGATCTGTCATTTATAGTGATTATGTATAGAAAAGGTATGGTTGTTTCCTTATGCAGAATGATAGGGTTATTTCTTATGCATCATGACAGCTAAAAATTCATGAGCAAAACTATCCTACTCATGATCTTGAGTTAGTATCTATAATATTTTCGTTGAAGATATGGAGAAATTATCTCTATGGTGAAAATTTTGAGATTTATACTAATCACAAAAGTTTGAAGTATATTTTCTCACAAAAAAGAACTCAACATGAGGCAAAGGAGATGGCTTAAACTACTAAAGAATTATGATTTCACTATACACTACAACCTGGGGAAGGAAGGTGGCAGATGCATTCAGTAGAAAGGATCATGGAGTTTTGAACAAGATGATAGTTTAATATGATCCTATATACATGTATCTAGTAAATATGGATATGGAAATGACCATAGAAGGTGAAACATCAATGATTTTTCAAATGGTTTCCAAACCATATTTACTAGAAAGGATAGAAAGTTCTCAGGCTGATGATGAGGAGTTTCAAAAAAATATTAATGTAGTAAATAATGGGAGATTGAGTGACATTTTATGTGTAGATGGAATTTTGAAATTTGGGAAGTGATTTTGTGTTCCTAGTAAACCTGATCTAAAAAAAGAATTGTTGGATGATGTCATAGCTCCAATTTCTTTCTACACCCTGGGATCACCAAAAAGTATAAAGATTTGGAGGATCATTTTTGGTGTGAAAACATAAAGAAGGAGATTGATGATTTTGTGTCAAGATGTATGGTTTGAAAACAAGTGAAATATAGAAGGCAACAACCAGGAGGAGTCATGCAACCTCTTCCCATACCTGAGTGGAAATGGGATAATATTACAATTGACTTTGTCATGGGGATACCAAGGACTCCTAGAAGGAATGATGCAATATGGTTCATTATTAATGGTCTTACCAAGTCAGCACATTTTCATGCTATAAGAGAAGATTTACCACTTGAACGTCTAGAAAGACTATATATTAATGAAGTTGTGATACTTCATGGAGTACCACTATCGATTCTTTCTGATCGTGATCCCCATTTTACATCAAGATTTTGGAAAACTCTTCACAAATCCCTAGATACTGAACTTCGTTTGAGCACTTCCTAACACCCTCAAACTGATGGACAATCAGAATAGAATTTGAAAACTTTAGAAGACATATTGATATCTTTCTCACTTGACATTCAAGGTATGTGGGATCAATATTTACCTCTAGTTTAATTTTCCCATAACAATAGCTTCCATTCAAGTATTAAAATGGAACCATATGAAGCATTATATGAAAAGAGATGTCGCACACCAACCTGTTGGGATGATTTCGGTGAAAGAAAACATGGTAGGCCAAGAAAATATTGAGGAAATGATGGAAAATGATAATTTAATCCAAACCGACATCAAAGCATTTCAAAGTAGGTAGATGTGATATGCTGAAAACTGAAGGAAGGATTTGGAATTTCAGGTAAGAGATCATGTTTTCTTGAATGTATCTCCATATAAGGGTGTTATACGTTTCGGTAAGGAGGTTAAATTGAGTCCCAAATACATTAGACCTTTCGAAATTGTTTAACGAATTGGGGTTGTAGCTTACCCTTTGAAAATTCCATCAAATCTCTCCAAAGTTTATGATGTATTCCACGTAGCAATGTTGAGAAAATACATGACTGACACAATGCATGTACAAAACTATGAGGAATTAGAACTAGAACTCAATCTATCTTATTGTGGATAGCATGTCAATGTTCTTGATACAATAGTACAACTTTTGAGAAACCGGACGAATCTTATGGTAAAATTTCTATGGAGAAACCATAAAATGGAAGAGGCAACGTGGGAACCTGAGGAACTTATGATAGAGAACCACCTGAATCTTTTTATGCAGTGATATTATAGAAATTTTGATGAAAAAATTATTTGAATGATGGGGTAATGTAACACCCCAAGCTTCCACGATATGTTTCCCTTTGAATATTGCAGTAACTTGCGTTGGACGCAACATTGAGAATCTAACACATCATGACCAAACAAACTAGCCGTTATGAATAGTAATAACCAATTTTTGAAATTTTATCAATTTTATCATTCAAAATGGACTAAATTTTTGGGTTCGGAATATCGAAATTATCCTAGGGTAAATTTTTTGTATTTTTCTGAAAACATTAATTTTTTGATGAATAGTGAAAAATACTAATTTTTAATTTAAAAAAACGTATTTAATCAAAATAATTTACAGTGCTAAGTTATACTATTGAGTGGTTTATAAGTATAATTAGATATATTTTTACCATTTAATACAATGTCAGTCATTGTGCATAATTTCACATTTAAACTGGACATAAGCAAGTGTCAATCTTTTGATAGTTATTATTTCCTAAAATCACACTATTTGTTTTGACAACAGGAATTAATTTTAAATTAATTCCTTCCACTTCTATGTTTTAAATTTAGAAAAATGGATACCATATTTATAATTATGAGGTCCAAATTGTGTATATAGGTAATTTTATTTTTAGACATTTTGAATAGTTATTTTGGTAAATATTTTATTTACCATGGTTAAAGGGGAAATATGGTAAATATGGGTAAACAAATAATATTATAATAATATTAAATTAGCCTAAAACGTGTCCTAACCATATTGGCTGATACCTTTCCAACCATGGGTATCCTTGGGTCCATTTTGGGACCCCATGGTGCCACTAGTAAGTGATAAGGACACTTTATATTAATTAAGTTAAATTAAATAAAAAAATGACATAAGAATATATATTTTAGTAAAACAATTTTTACATAGGGTAATATTTTTTATCTATTATAATATAAATTTTAAATAGAAATATAAAACTATTTCCTACATAATGGTATTTTATTTGTAATTTTTATACATTTAATAAATAAATTTATGTATGACACAATGGTGATGCAATATTTTTCTTGTTAATGAAAGAATTAGATAAAAGTTATAATAAATGATAAAATAAATATAATTTGAATGTTTTGATACCATACAAGAATATTATTGGTTAATGTGACATGTTAGGATTGATTTACTGAATCTTTTTTGAAGTAATAATGTTGTTATGAATTTAAAAAAACAAAATATCAAATAGTGTCAAAATTGTCATAAAAGAGTTTTTAAAACAAATATTATATTATTAATTGATATTTTATTCCTAAAAATATAAGGTTCAGCCAAATGTCTTAAATAAAATTATATATTCCATTACTGAACCACTTGAGGTTCTCTTGGAAGTTTATAGTATGTTTATTAACTAGATTATATAAAAATACAAAGAGACGTCGTAAATGTGAAACTAATTAACTAAGAGTTAAATCGAGAAGATATGGTTACTATAGTGACCCAATCCTATCTAAAACCTATTGGTTGAGTAGTTTTAGACCCATCCCACCTTATCCTAGAAATAAATTATTTTTAATAAATTATAAACCGAAAATTATTTTATTATAAAATAATATTTCAATCTTTTCCTAAGTGCCCCCACCGCTCTTATACAAGGGCACTTCTCCTTCTCTCAAATTAACATCATTAAATCCATTTTTCTTGGCTAAAACCTGCCTAAATATTCTCCCAATGATCCTCCATTCATCCCAGTGGCCTTCCTTTAGTCAAAAATACAACCTATGGATCCCTTTTGAACAAATCAAAATGATGAACCCGAATAAGAGGTAAATATTTCTTCTCCTATTTCAAGTTCTTTTCTTCTTCCACTTCCTCTTTCTTTGTTGATTCCATTATAAAAAAATAACTCTAGTATATCATATATAATTTTATGTTATTATCAAAATGGTACAGCCATATTCATTATTTTATCCATCCTATGAATGACATGTCACCATACGTGTGTATGTACGACTTACCATCTCCACGTCATGGTGTAGTTTGTTATTCAAACACTTCATCATTTGGATGGGTATAATAATGAATATAAATGATAAAAATAATAAATATAACATTATTAAGATTACTTATATATGATATAACATTCAATTATATATTATTTTAATATCAAAATAATGATATTGACTCTCGTGCGTACATACAGATTACCATCTCCACGAACGCGATGAGATTCATTCCTCATCGTATCCATTCTAGAATTATTTTCATTTGATGATTAAAAATAATTTTTAAAGACTTGATATTATTCTAGATATGAATAAGATACATCATATCCATAAAATCATTACTTACGTAACAAAGCATATAAAGTAAAACTAATCAGTTGACACCCGAAACGATGATACAACTGAAATATCATTAACAAAGCAATATTAGAAGATCATATATAATATCATATTAATGTATATGGTTCCTGTATAATATAATAAAAATTATTTCACCATTATGCAGAAGGTTAACCTACCCTCCACCAAGGAAAAGAACAAGGTAAGGGTTATTTCTACAATCTCTTTATTATCTGAGGTAGTTTATACGTAATTATCTGCTGGGACCTATTTATCATCCACATCCACGTTTCTTAAAAATATATTTCAAAACATTTTCACTATTCACTAGGCTATGGGTTAAAGAAATTTTTACCCTTTTTTGACCTTTGATGTTTTCAAATGAATCTTTCCATCATTTTCTAAACAAGGTACTTTAATACCTTTTCGACAAAATTTAGGTAAGAATGTTTTTTTAACTTATACGTCGGGTGCGGATATTTTTCACCATTATAACATCATTTAAGCTTCCTTTACAATATTATAAGAATATTTTCAAAATAAATATTTTCTTTTATAATTATATGAACTTAAATTTTTTCAAAAAAAGAAATAGATATTTCTCGCAAATAGTTTTGATTTCATCTATGTCAACATCCTTTGATTGATTTTACACTTGTTTTGAAGTTGATCGATTATGATACAAATATTCCATATTGTACTGAAGGTTTTGTGATATTTTTTACTGTGGATGTGTTATTTTTATACCATTCATGGTTTGTGGTTAAAGTATTAACATTTCGTATGCTAGTTTTAATATGAATGTTTATGTTATGTTTGAAAATTTTCATATGAGGAATGAATTAGACTTAGTAAGTGACAGATGTAGCCTTCTATAGCTCCCCGATGCATCGATAGGTATCATGAGACATACTAGTGTCCTGACACAAGGCATTGATAAAATCTTATTTTTAGTATTTGTACAAGGCCTTGACTATGTGGTTATGAATTCTGGTATTATGAATTCTATCATTATGAAAGTGGCTATTTATAACGCATGTGATTACTCGACTAGTAGAATAACCATGTGAATAAGTAAATGGAATTTTTTAATTTTATCTTTGCCATATTATGCCTAATTTTATGTTTAAATGGATTTTGATTTAGTTTTATACATTTCCTTAAATGGTTATGCTTATTTATGAAAGTTTCTTCAATATTGTTATCCTTATTGAGTATTTGAGGTCATGGCTATCAATGTTTTATTTTTTGCAAGATACAAAGAATTATATTATGACTGACCTACAAGTATACTATATGGGATCTTATTGTTGTATATGGAAACAATTTTGTTGTAGTTTTCCATTTTATGATGTAATTTAAACCTTATTAATGTATCTAGTACATCTAAGGCTACTAAACTAATCGGTCTTTAGAGACTTGATCTTTCGTGACCATGCCAATGTTATGTAATAATGCACCGACTCAGGGTAACTAGTGTTAGGGAATTACACTAATTGTGTAATTATTTATTATAATTACTAAAAATATAAATTATGATATTATTTATGGTTGTTTCATTATTGTTGGTTTTAGAGGATGGTTTCGATAAAATTATTTGTTAGGATGTTGCTAATAGAATACCATAAATGATTTTTAATATACGTTTAATTTGAAATTATATAGAATTTAAATAGTACCATGTTGCTTCATCAAGGACATGTCTATTTAAAACGGTTTTTTGTGGAAGAAATAGGGTAGATGAATTAGAAAGGCCCCCAAAAAATGATATCCTTCAGAATCTGTAGCCTAGAATAGTGGGAATTGGAACCGAGATGTTTGTGACAGTAATTGATTTGATGAAGAAGGTGATAAATAGTGGTGGTATCCATGAAATATAGGAACCTAACCTAACATGATAAAACATGATTCATGGGGGAATTTTATGAGTCAACACCATCCAACATTCAGTGGAACCATAGATCCAGTGAAAGCTGAAGAATTGATCAATGGTCTAGAAAAGATATATTATTTTACAGAATGTTAGGAACACCAAAAGGTAATACAATCCATTTATAATTTTTAAGTTGAATCCAATCAATGGTTGTCTCTTTTTAAGAATATGAGTGGAAGAAATGAATCTGACAGTCTAGAATGGGATGCTTTTAAATGTATTTTTATGGAATTGTTTTTTCTTAATATTGTTCATCTCATAATGGATAATAAATTCATAGAATAGAAGTTGAATGATTAAAATTCAATGGAACCATATTAAAACAATTTGACAAAACTAGAAAGGTACGTACAATATTTCACTTTGGAATTTAATAGTAAAATTAATAGTATTTACACTAATTTGATACAATTTTTAGAAAGAGATTTGGCTTCAAGAGGGATTTAAATCTATGAGAAAATTGTTCTTTCTCTAAAAACATTAAGATTGAGTTTTCTAACATTTTTCAATCTCTAGATGATATGAAGAAGAAGTGGTCAGGTTGGTATGAATTATAGAAGAATTCATCAAAGAGATCTATAGGTGATAAAATCTATTTACGTTTTTGTGAAATTTATAATAAAAATAATCCTCGAGAATATCTTGTAAATTTTGGTAAATGCAATAGATTTGAAATTTTTAGGGAAATGTTTTGGGAGTGAATGGAAAATGATTAAAAAAATAATGGGAAATTCATAGGGAGATTATTTAACTGTATGGAATTTGGTCATTTCTCAAATTAGTGTCTAAATCTAGTCACTTAGGAAGGAAATTGACAACATTCAATGTAAAAGGGTGCATAAATATTAATTTCAACCACTTCAAAAAACATTGATCCCCAAAATGATGTGGTATTAGGTTCATTTTTTATTTTTATAGTTGTTTAAAATGTGTTTTTTGATTCAGGGACTTCAAATTCCATCATATCTGAGAAACCTTTTGTTATATTTGAAATTGCACTTCGTGAAATAATGAAAAAGTTATTATAAATAAACCTGGTTGAAATATTATGTCAAGAAGAAAATATAAAAGTACACTTATATTTGTCTATCAATTTTTTTTCCTATATACCCTTTTGTATTTCATCTAATATAGTCATATGTCATTCTAGGTATGGATGAGATTTATTTTTTACCTTCCTAATATAGATTGTAGACAAAAGAGGTTTATTTCATAAAGAGTTTCATTTTGTGAACCAGAATGAACCCATATCCTCAATAACACATAAGGAAGCTTAGAAACTGTTTAAATATGGAAATGCATGTTATCTTACACACATTGTTGAAAACAGGGGAATCATTAATATTAATTATGTGTTGGTGTTAAATGAGTATCATGAAATATTTTCGGATTATTTTGACACTCTTATTACTAATAAAGAGGTTGAGTTTACAATTTCCTTAGTTTCTGTTGTTGAAAAGTTTGTTAATCCCCCTTATCGATAAGATCAAATGGATATTTTATTATTGAAAATGAAGATCCATGAATTATTAGATAAAGGCTCTATTTGATCTAGTAAAATACCATGGGGAGAACATTTATTCATTATTAAAAATAAATATGGTTCATTGAGACTTTTAATTGACAATAAATCCTTAAATAACATCACCATAACAAAAAAATATCCTTTACCTCATATAGATGATTTGTTTTATTAGCTCTAGGGAGTAAAATATTTCTCAAAGTTTGATCTGAGGTCTGGGTACCGTCAATTGAATGTAATGGAAGCATACTTCCCAAAGACATAATTTCGTACTAGATATGGGCATTATGAATTTGTTGTTATGTTTTTTGGGTTAACTAATGCACCTGTTGTATTCATGGATCTTATGAATATAATATTTCATGAGCTATGGGATAAGTTTGTGGTAGTTTTCATTGATTACATTTATATATATTATAAATTTAATGAGGATCCTGAATGAAATATAATGTTTTTTTGGAAAACCATAAAATAAATAAACTATATTAAAAATTCATCATGTGTGAATTTTGGTATCAAAAAATTTCTTTCCTAAGTCACATTTTTTCTATGTTTGGAATATTTATTGATCCTTCTAAAATGAGTGTTGTTGGATAATGTACAAGTCCGAAAAATATAACTAATATTCGTTGTTTCTTGGTTTCGAAATATATTATGAGATGTTTGTTGGAATATTTTCACAGTTAACTAGTTGATTAATGAAGTTAACTCAAATAAAAGATAAATACATCAAGGAAAAATAATTTGATGATTATTTTTTATAATTGAAAAGATGATTGGTGAACGATCCAGTTCTGACCCTAAAATCTAGAAGGGAAAATTTATTTTTTATAATCATTCTTATTTGAAGTGTCTTTGTTTTGTTATGATGTAAAATGATCAATAAATTTCTTATTCTTCATGTTAATTGAAACCTCATGAGTTAAATTACCCAAAAAATTATTTGTAAATATTTGATTTTTCTTTGAATTAAAATTTTGGATGCATAATTTTTGCAGAGTAAAATGTGAAATATATAATGAACATAAATGTTTGAAGTATATATTTACTCATAATAAATTGAACATGAGACTGAGAAGATCGATGGAAATAATAAAATATTACGATTTCATGATCCATTACCATCCTCGAAAAGAAAATATATTGGTCATTTCTCTGAGTAAAAAATTAATACTACATTTCCATTATATGATTGGAACGTTTCCACTTGGTGAATGATTCGATAAATTTTGGTTTAAATGTTGTTGGTGTAGGAAATACCTCTATTTTGTTTCAAGTGTCAGCAAAATCGTCTCTATCAGAAGTAATTATGAAAGTATAAAAGGAATACACAAGGTTTTAGAAAAAGGCTTAAATGTTTATGAAATGTATGTTGACTAAATTTTATATTGATAAAGATTGTGTTTAGAGATTTGAGAAGAGGTTATGTGTTCATTGTGATTCCCAGATGATGAAAGAGTTGTTATGGGAATCTCATAGTTCTCTGTTTTCAGTTCGTCCTGGTAGTAGTATGATTTACATGGAACTTCAAGAGTATTACTGGTGAGATGGAATGAAAATATATATTTCATATCTTACTGTGAAATGTTTGACATGTAAACTTATTATGTAAGGGGTAGTTACCGAAGGCGATACTTTATCCTATGGTAGTGCAAGAGTAGAAATAGAAAAATATATCCATAGACTTCATAGTGGGTCTACCAAATACATCTCTAGGTAATAATTCAATTTGTGTTATTGTTGATTGTTTGAGTAAATATACCCATTTTATTCCAATTAGACACATGAATTATCTAGATAATATTTTATGACTATACCTCAAAGAAATTATTAGGATTCATGGAGTTCCTCTACATTGTATCAGATCAGTATCCTAGTTTCAGTTATATCTTTTTGAAATCCATTCATAATTCCTTGGGAACTGAATTAAATTTTAGTAAAACTTTTCATCCTTAATAAAATGGTCTATTAGAACGATCTATTTAGACTTTGTAGGAAATGCTAAAATATTGTACATTGGATTATTCGTAATGCTGGGATCATCATCATTATTTAGGTGAGTTTTCTTATATTAGGAGTTTAAATTCTACTAAATAGATAGAAACATTTGAAGAATTATATTGATAGAGGTGTCAGCCACTTATTTTTTGGGATGAATATAGGGAATGGAAGTTTATTGGACATTAATTAGAAGAGTAATTGGAAAAAAGTTACATTTATTTAGAAGAAAATGATGAACCTCAAATAATGCATAAAATTTAAGTTGATAACTTAAGGTAGGACCATTCTTTCGAAGTAGGTGATCATATTTTCCTTAAAATCACTAGTTGAAAATTTTTTATCCATTTTTGTATGAATTTAATCTTATATAAATGGTTCTTAGACCTTTAAATATCTTGGAAAATGTGGGATCACTTTCCTACGGAGTAGCTTTGCCTCCGATTTTATCTCAAGTACCCAATTTCATTCATGTTTCAATGTTACGAAAGTTTGTGTCAGATCCATCTCATGTTTAGAGCCTTGATGTACTTAAATTAGAAGAGAGCCTTTCAATAAAAGAGAAACTAGTAAATATTCTTCATTTCAGAAGCATGGTTTGTAGAACAAGGTAAATTTTATTTAAGGTTAGGTTTTGTGGAGAGACTATATGGTAGAAGAAGCAACATGGGAATCTAAGAATACTATTATGGAAAAGTACCCACATTTGATTAATAACTGAATAAAATTGTGAGGAAACAATTTCAAAAGGGGGAGAGAATGTAACAACCCAGTTATTTATAGAATAATATTTTTTAGATTTATTAATATTTTTAATTTAAATAGTTATTCATAAAACAAAAAAATAATATATGATTATTTATTTGAAAAAAATAATTTTTAAATTAATGAATTTTATTTTGAAAAAACTATTTATATTTTTTAATTCATCATTTTGAAATATTATTAGTATGATTTTGTAATAATTTTAAGAAAAGGTTTATATTATTGTCAAGAGTAAAAAATACGGGTATTTTTTAAATTATGGAATTTTTTTGATGTCATAAAGAAACTTCTATGAAACAAATTTAATAAATTTATTGAATGATTAAATAATTATATTATAAGAGTAATATTTTATAGAAATAACTTATAACATGAAAATAATATTATATTCACAATAAGTATGAAAATTACTGTATGTGTCGACGCAATGTCTGCGCAACAATGATAATATCAATTTTTTTTCTTCATAAATAATAATTGACGGTTAAAATTAATTTTAAAGACAATTTTGTTAATTATTATTTATTATTAATGTTTTTGGGTGTTAGTTTCTAATTTTATAGTTATATAACATTGATAATATCTAAATTCATGCACAATGGATACGTGGGGAAATAAAAAAATTAATATGTTATCATGAAATGTTTATGAGTGGATATAAATAGTGAATAAATATAGAATTTTTTTAACCTAATTAAATAATTTTTATGAGAATAATTTATTTTAAATTTTTATATGTTAAATAATTAACATTAGTTCTTGTGCAATGCTAATGCAGTGCTTGTGCAATCATAAGAAACATAAATAAAATGATTTTATTAAAATTATTTAAATTATTAAATGATTTTTTTTGATATAACCATTTATATAAGAAACTAATGACCATTATCAAGTTTTATTCCAGTTGGGGACATTAAAGACCCACATGAATCACGTCATTCCCTTTATATTATTTTATTAAAAAGAATGACAACTTGTTCACACTATAACATTTAATTTGGATAATATTTTAATAATTGGTTTTCTAAATGTTATTTTAGAAAAAGAATAATAATTATAAATATATTAAAATTATACTTTTTTGAAGAATTTTATTTTTAATTATTGGGTGATAAATAATTATCTTAATGGATTGAACAATTATAGTCCAATAAATGTTTAATTAATAAATAAATCATATTAATGATTTTAATAATAGTAAATAAATATAATTTGATATTTCTAAAACAATTAATGATTTTTAAAGATAATTATAATATTTTGAAGATATAATAATGGATTTTATTGGAATTGGAATCTTTTTTGATGTTTTTAAGGTCATGATTGTTAATAGTTTTTAATTTGACAAAAATTTTCTTCCAGGAATAAATTATAAAATTCAATTATTTAAAAAATAAAAAATTATTAAAAAAAGAAAAAAATTAATGAATTTGACCTAAAATGGGATATTATATAATTTATATCCATTTTGGAAGTCTTAAACCATATTTTCAAGTTAATATATTTTAATAATTTGGGTAATTCTTATGGTACCCCTCACCTCAATAATAAATATAGGGTCCCCCTTCACAAATTGTCATCACCTAAAGAAATATTATTAGGATAACTTCTGAAAATTCCCTCCTCCCCATCCCTTGAAACATTATTGATCTTATGGTCTAACAAAAGGTCCACATCCAAGATCCTCTAATGGGTTTATAAGGGAAACCTTTCATGAAGTAAGGTTCCTTTTTCTTTTCCTTTAAATTCTTTTTCACTGATACCTTATCCACACCACTTATCCAATGTTTCCTGAAAAATTAATTATCACATATATACTGAAGTGTGGTTGTGTTTATGGTATATTCCTCATAAAATCACCCATCTTATCCTTTATTTCTTAAATAGAGAAATAATTATCCTTAGAGTTTTAATTCACTGCCTTCATGGATGATGATTTCATGTTCCATTTTACTGATATAAAATAATGTTCATTTTCAAAATTAATTTTTTCAAATGGCCTAAATATAGTTATTTTATCCCTTCTAGATTATTACCTCATTTTGACAAGGAAGACCACAAGTAAACTGTCCTTGGAAACCATAAAAATAATGCACCCGTAACAACACAAATTGAAAAATATTTTTAATAAATGAATGGAAAATATTTTAAGAAGAAAATTTAATGCATTATAAACTTGAGTTTTCACAATTAACATATTAACTGAACTATTAAAAAAATTACACTCTAGGTTTGAACTCATTTTAAATAAGTCGAACCGAAGGTTAGAAAGTTTTCTTTTAAAATCATTTTAAATGTATCTTTTACGTAATTCAAATAGATTGTTTGTATTTTATATGGAATGGGTGGTTTATCCAAATTTCATGATTATATATTAGTATCATGTTACCATTATATGTTTTTATATATTTTTTAGGAATATATTTTCAATATTATGTGCTTGATTTAAATATTTTAAAAGTGACTTATTTTATGAAATAGGGTATTTTGAAAACATAAATGAGTTTTTCTCAAGTGTTGAAATGTGTTATCAAGTGTTTTATTCAAGATACATTCCTTGAACATAGTTTATATGGGTATGATCCCATTATAGATTAATATATGATGGGTTTATCCCTATTATAGCTCAAGATATGTTGTGTTGAGCCCATTATATCTAAAGATATGATGGGTGTGCCCTAATATAGATCTTTCATGCATTGGGTACTCTAAAGATGTAAGTTGAATCAATAGTTATTATACATGTAAGGATGTATGTAATCGTGATATGGTAAATATTTTACAAGGAAACTACTTAATGTTTTTATGGATGTGAATATGATTTTATGAAATGGGTTTTGTAGGTTTTTATGTTATCACTAGACTAACGATTTTTTCCTTTATATCATATATTGATATTTTTTGTGCTCCTACCATGTTTTTAAAATAATTTTCATAGGTTTTGTGGAAGGATAATAGAAAGGATGAATTCATGATGAATTTTATGAAGATATTTACCAAGAAAAAGATATAATGTTTTGTTTTCAAGTGTTTTGTTTTTGTGAAAAAATTGACAGTGAGTAAAAGTGTCTACTTTTTAATATATCAGTTGTTATGTAATAATTATGGCCTAATTATAAAAAATTAAACTTTATTGGATCCTAAATGTGTAATAATGAATGTTCTTTATTAAAATAATGATTATGAAATGTTTTAAAGATGGGTCCTTATAGATATATCAAAAAGATTTAACATAGTGGATGATATTTAATTCAATATATCCAAATTTTTCTTACCATAATAGGAATGTATAATTGGGATCAAATTATAATGGTTTTAACCCTTTTTTTATAGTAATTACATATTATATCATTTGTCTAGTTGTTTTGATCCCCTACAATCTACCTCCAATGACATGTATGAAGAATAATTATTTTATTACTTCGATAAATATTCCTACAAATCAATTGCATATAAATGACATTGATTTGTACATTAAACCTCTGATAAAATAATTTTGAGAATTTTTTTATGATGGCATGGGAACATATGATGCTTCATCAAGTAAATTATTCCTAATGCTTTCTGCATTAATGTGTAAAATTTATGACTTTACTAGACAATTAAATTTCTATAGTTGGGCCACTCAAAATATTTTGGATTGTCCAGTTTGTAATTTTGATTTGGAACCTAAATGATTATGTTAGATAAGAAAATGGTTTTTTATCAACCATCAACGATATATTTATGCTTCTCATAAATTCAGGTTTAATATGACACTATTCATTAGATATTTAGAAACAATAAAGTCACTAATTGTGTTATATGGTTAAGAAATCAGGGGAAGATTAATGAATGTCACTTAAGAATTTGAAAATTTTCATTATTTTAGAGAAGCTGAAAAAGGGTATGAGTTACATTATCGGAAAAAATGAAAGAATAAAATTGAAGAAAATTGAGAATATTTTTCAAAATTTATTATTGGGAGTTCAATTTGGTATGTCATAATCTTGAAGTAATGCATATGGAGAAGAATGTTTGTGAAAATGTAATTTTTAAAGTGCTTAATGAGAAGGATAAAATAAATGATCATATAAATTCTCATTAGGATTTAGAGTCAATGAATATAAAGTATGTTTTTTGTGAAAACTAGAATAAAAATTATCCTTCGACTATTTTCACAATGTAAAATCATGTGAAAAATGTATTCCATTGAACATTATTGAATTTATATGTTCCAGATGGATATTCAAGTAACATACCAAGGTGCGTTAATTTAAAACATTGAATGCTACATGGATTTAAAATTCTTAAATCCCATATTTTGAAGGAGTATTTATTGTCATTGGATTTCTGTAATACATTACCTGATAAAGAAACTTAAATTTTAGTTGAGTTTTGTACATTTTTAGAGATCTCTTTGGAAGAAATATAAATCCCACCATGTTTGGTAATCTTCAATAAATAATTTTTTTAACACTATATCCTTTGAAGATTTTATTTTCCTATTCATTATTTATATTAATGATTCGTTTGACTGTTTATTTGGTTCAAGAATCTAAAATTGGTGGACTAGTACACTATCTATGGATTTAAAATAATTAAGAGGTACATTAGTGTCTTTATATATTCATTTTAAATTAGATTATATCAATTTATTTCATTATTATTTTTAATATGTTTCTTATTTTTATCCATCAGGTACATAGCTCATTTGAAATCATTAATGAGGAATAAATCTCATATTTAAATCTCTATTCTTGAAGGTTACATAACCAAAGTGTTATTGAACTTTTTTTCTAGGTATTTTGATGGGATTGATACTTGAATAAATCATGCTAGCTGTGTTGATGACATCTCCACATATTCTCATTTAGAAAATCAGTCATCGGTATTTCCAACATTTAGATGTCCAATTGAAATGTGGTCAAATTATATAATGACTAAATATAGTTTTCCACAATAATATAGATATGTGATACTCAATTGTGTTATTGAACATCCATTTATTGAAAAATTGTGATAACAAATAAATAGGTGTCTAAGTGGTTAGGAACAAAATAATATGGAATTAACTAAAGTTATTAAAAAGGAGCTTCCTGAGGGGTTTGAGATTCATGTAAGTATATACTCATATTCATATTATTGACTTGTAGTTTTTTTTCTATTCTTAAATAAATAACATATATATTTTAATCAAGATAATGAATGTTTAAAATAGAGATGAAATATGAAATTATTCGATGTTTTTGGTGTAATGTCCTTTAACAAATACTAAGAATTTCGATGCATACAATTTTCATGGCTTCAGGTTTCATGAAATTTATCATTATGATGAATTGAAAACTCATAATATTGATGTATTTACAATTTCTGAGGTTAGATAATTTTGGTAAATGAATGATATAATTGAACTGAAATATCATTCTATGTTTTATTAAGCTTATTAAAATACAATGGCACAATAATAACAAGGGTATAATGATTGATTCATTACATTTTACTTTTGCCAAATTATCTCATTTAATAGATACAAGTGGTCATGTCGAACATAATCTATTTATCACTCATTTTGAAGATAATATGCAATATTATATGGATGATTAAATACATGAAGGTTAGAGTGTGACATGTATAAGAAAACAACATGATAATTTAACATGTGGTGTGCTCAGAATGACTCTATAAGAATGTTTAAAAGATATAAAAGTTTTAAAAACCTGAATAAGGGTGTAAAACCCATGAAAAAAAATAATATTTCCCTGAAATCATGGGATTATAATCATATATTAATCTGTGAAATGTATGAACTGGCGATATTTCCTTCCAAATTACAGTTTTCACGTTTTGGAAGTGAACACATTTTAAGTGTCTTAAAACAATATAATGTTTCTGAAATGGTAAAGAACATATAAAATGACAACATAATGATGTGAAATCACTAGAAAACCACATTAGGGTTATTTTTATTTTTATTCATAGATAACATGTAATTCCAACATGTGGTGTTGTTGGAATGACTATGTAACCATGTCTTAAAGGTAAAAAATATTTCAAAAACAAGAGTAGAAGGGTCAAAATAGAAAAACATGGAAAAAAATTCAATAAATTAGGGGGAAATGATCATATATTTAATTATGAAATTTAATTACATATGTAAAATTATTATGAATAATGGGTTTCCCGTTATAGCTGTAAATGCATTTCAGGTGTTTTGAAGAGTAAAACGTGTGTATAATGGTCAAAACCATAGAAAAAGACAAAATCTTGACATGAAAGCATTGTAAAACCATTGATTTTTTATTTATGATGTGTATGTCTAGACAAAACATATGTCACACCCTGACCAAGGAATTTAATTAATTTAATTATTTTCTACCTTAAATAAATTTTTACTGCGGTCCTAGGTGAGTCCCGGATGAAATTTTGTAGTCTATGTTAAAAATTGCACATTTTGGGTTTGACGTCATTAGACGCACGGGCGGAGTGTGACTACGCATGGCTTCACCCAGACATCTTTGTTGCCTTGTTCTCTTTGAAGAATTAAAAAGAATAAATAAATGTTATTTTATTATGTCATTTTAATTTTTTTCTTGTTATCAAGAATTGCAATATTTTTATATTAAGATAAACAATAAAGTTATTAATTTTATTATCATTAAAATGAAATAAATACTTTTATTATATTTAATTTTATCATCATGTTATTATTGATATTATTATTATTGTTATTCTAAACATTAAAATTAAATTAATGTTAATTAAAACAATTGTTAGGTATTTTTATTATTATAATAATATTATTTTTGATATGAATATTATTAAAATGATTATTTTTACTATTATTATTTTAATTTGTTCATCTTTTTTTTAGTTTTTTTAGTTTTTTGTTTTTTAAAAACCCTATTATGCATTGTTATCCCCCCCCCATTTCCACTAGCGGTGTGCGCTCTTCCCTGTGTGATGTGTGACCCGACCTCCTACTTCTAGCGGGTCTCAACAGAGGCCTACCCCTTATCTCCCCACATGTGGATCCCATATTGCTTCCCGCTTGATGCATGCGAATAGGCCGGCGTGGCTCTGCTCCCTGTCATGAGCCAGGATTTCCGAACGCGGATTCTTTTCCCTTGCAGCATCCTTCCTTGTAGCATAGCAGCTCAAAGCCTTGACCTCATTCCCATGACTTCAAACTGCTTAGCCCTCAGTCTCAATACCATCACGCCTCTAGCCTACCCACCTCACAGTAGTCGTCTGACCAGCCTCCCCCTCTCCCTGTCGTGTACCCGCCACTGCGCAGACTCCCTTCGGCGAACCCCGTGCCTGACGGACCTACCTCTAGTAGGCCCTTTGCCGGCGCACCAACCCTGTAGTCGTGCGGGCTCCCTCTGGTCTCCGCTACTCGGTGCACAACTCCCCTAGTTGGAAACTCACACCCTACAATGATATCTCCCTTCAGATCACATCCCCTCCTACCCGACAACGACACTTTGTGTCATTGACCACCGGTGAAACACCACTATTGTGCAGTTTCAGTGTCTCATCCTCTCCTGGCCTTTCTTCAACCTACATGACTTGCCCGACCAGCCTGGGCCTTCCTGGCGTCTCCCATTCCAGTGTGTTTTCTTTCCCCTGGTACCTTTCTATTTTACTTTTTTTCTATCCTTGGTTGATTATGGTTTTTGTTAATAGAGGGATCGTTTGGGGTGGTTTAGGATTTTGCAAACCCTTGATAGGTAGTGTTGGGTTTGTGTTGTCATCGATCTTCATCTTTGAGATGAGGGTTTCTCCCTGATACTTGATTTCACTTACATAATTGTTTTTTATTTGTGTTTTGGGTCCATAGTGTTTGATTTGCAGTACGTTGGACTTTACCATGTGTTTTTAGAGGCATGTTGTTTCGTCACACCTTGTTTCTGATGTAGGTTCCCATTATACAGCATTAAATATTTAAGTTGCATCTATTTCTTTATTGTTGTGACCTATATAAATATGATAAATATTATGGTGCAACATGTTATTAATCCATTTATTATGAAAATATATAATTCAATTTCTGTTGTGTGAAAAATGTCGTTGTTTTGTTATCTTTGGGAAAAAAAAATTCAAATAAATGTTTTATTAATTTTGCACATGGGTTATCAATTTTAATAGGTTCGCACCATGAAATTGGTGTTTTCACATGGTTGATTCTAAAATGGAAACTATTTTATTAAATATTTCATGTGTGTCTCATAAATTGATAGTTGGATCTTACGGTTTATTGGAAAAAAATGTTTTTGTTTGGTTTTATAAAAATACTGGTATCTTGGGAAGTAGTATTTTAGAGCTCCTTAAATGGTTTTAAACTAGTTTTGGTTATTTTAAAAGTGGTTATTGTAAAATGTGTCTAATTCCCATTTGAAACTTGATGGAAAATGATGATGTTTTTTTTATGAAAACATTCTTAGGATAGCTCTTCTGCCTTGGTTACGACTGATTGTTTGGGAGGCCCACTCTTAGGGGTTCCCAAGTGCTCGAATGGTTTTAAAGCAAGAGGTTATCCCATGTATTGTCTCAAGGTGATGACTGTTGTGCATTATTATTATTATTATTATTATACAAATGTATGTGATTAGATGCTCGGTTGGCCTCGGTTGGCTCACCCTTTTTCCAAATACATGAGACATGGGAATCTGGCATATTGAGAGAATATTCTAATATTGATGGTTGCACTAGTAGGTTATGGTACTGACTAGTGGACCATAGTAGGTGGATAGATTGGGTTTATTAAATTGGGATTTCACTCGGCCTTCCTGAGAAAGGATGGTCAAGCGTATTGGGAATTTTGATTTCATCGTGTGTGACATGTCAATGAGGATGAGATCTCATGTATTGGTGTCTTATGGTTTATTCTTGATCTCTTAGGTTTGCTCGTGTCTATTGAATTTCAGTTACATGTAGTGATGAAGATAGTAATTGTAGGCATATCTACATTTCCCTTATTGTGTACTTACTCTTGTGCATTATTGTTTATTATGTTTATTTGGAAGGTTGTAAACTTGTTTTAATTAGGTTCCTCAAAATGGTTTTCAAATGAAAGTGTTTAATCATCTATGTAAAAATCTATAAAAAATTATTCACCACTTCCCCTTTCTAAAATTCCATTGACACCAATGAAATGAGTCTATATTTGAAAACAGTTAAGGGCAATGTTTCTTACTTTAATTTTAAGAAAAATACATTAAAAAACTTACTTTCATAAATTGTAGTTCAAACTTGAAATGTTGTTTCTTTTATTTTCAAGGTAGTGCATTTAGAATAGATATCAGGCTATGCTACTGATATCTAGTACTCATGTCTATAGTTATTTTCTATTTTTAGTGTTTGTGCAGGGTACCGCTTGAGTACACTCACCTTGGGAGACGCTTGATTGTTTAGTCAGGGAGCAAACTCTGGGGTCGCACGGAGTAAGTTCGGACAACGAGTTCGGTCAGTTTTATTTTTCTTTCATTCTTGTTTTTTTGTTTTATCTGGTTCATGTATATTGTTCTACTCTTTATTGTTTCCTCATCTTTTATTTATTTACCTTTGGAAAATTTGTTCCTTTCGTCGTTGTCGATGCCCTGGTTTTTGTTGACAGTCCGGGAGGATCGGGAATGCCTCTCATACCATGTCGCGGACTGGCTCGGTTGATCGGTTCCGGGCCGAACCAGGTTGGTCTTTGAAAAAATGGTATCAGAGGGGGTTGGCTATTAGAAGACCATTATTTTCAGAGTGCCCTTTGTTTTTTGGGATGTCAAGGAAGAAGGATTAGGATTGTCAAGACTCGAGGGGTAGGTGCGGGAAGAGCGTCGAGAACTCTTTCTCATGCTGATCCTCGGGTTTCCATGGGAATTTAGGTTTTATTAGTTTCTTTGGGGTTTAGGGTATGTTTTTTGATTGGGATATGACAAAGGGAGTTAGACTAATAGTCCCCATGATCCACACAGCCTAGGAAGACCTGTGGAGCTAGGGTAACGGTCCTAAAAGGCTCTCCGTGTCAGTGACAAGTTTCACCAATGTTCGACAACCATATGGTCAAGTCACCAACTACCACAAGATCCCAGTTTGAGTTGTTTTCGGTTTCTTTTTATTTTTGAAAGTGGTTTGAATCAAGAAAGTTGGTTTTGAAGAATGGTTTTATGAAATGACATGTTTAATTCAAGTATTATTTTAACAGAAAGTGGATGAATGATTTTTTTTAAAATAAAGTTGCTTTGTTTTGGCCTTGGTGTTCTGATGAGTGGTCACATGCATAATGGTATATTGGAGTATGAATGGGTTTTTGGTACATTGGATGGATTACTGGGGTGTCACATATACATTCATGTGAGTGACACTCTAAAGAATACCAATTGTGGGGGTTTAACCCACTAAGCTTGTTTTAAATTAAAGATGTTTTTAATGAGAAATATTTTAATGTTATGATATCTCGTTTTGTTTTGCTTAGAGATTTTCATATATGCAGTGTTTATTTTTGAGGATTTTTATTTATTGAGTTTTTCATGATTGGGTTCTTGAATATTTTTTTCCAACAGCTATTCCCTTGAAGTTTCGATGGGTGATCGTATTACGGTTGATCAACCTAAGGATTTTGTGCTTGAGTTTTGGAAGCTAGATCCACCTCTTTTTTATGGTCAAGAAAACCTCTCCATGGTAGGTGAGAGGATGTAGAAGATTGAAAGAGACTTTAACCTCACTGAGTTTCCCGAGTCGTTGAAGGTAAAGTATACAACCTTCATTATTTAAGGTTCATTGTCGATTTGTTGGATGTCAGTGTCTCGAAAAAATCCCTATCAAGAGCTTACTTGGGAGTTTTTCAAGGATTATTTCATTCATCAGTATTTCTATGGGGAAGAAAGAGTGAGAAAGGGGATGAAGATGTGTTGTCTACAGTAGGGTGACAGATCCATTTTGGAATATTTCTTGCACTTTGTGGAGTTGGTCCCTTATGACTTAGGGTATGCCACAAATGACCCCATGAAGGCTCGACTCTTAGAGGTGGGTCTCCGCCCCGATCTATATTCAAAGGTGTCAGAGTCCAACCTATCTTCTTTTGTCGATGTGGTGAGACATGCTTTTCATGTCGAAGACGCGATGGAAGGAGTGCACAAATTTGTCCTCCCTTCTTCAATCTCTATGAGCAGTGGTGAAGATCCTAGAAAGGATATGAGTAAGAAATTGAGAGTGGATGGGTTAGGTCATGAAATCAAAAGGCCTCAGGATCTTTCATCAACCTCTTCGAATCAAGAGATCCCTGTGTGTTATTAGTGTGGCAAGCTGGGTCACAAAAATCCATCATGTACAAGTTCTCTAAAGCCATGCCTGGCTTATAGATGCCTGGGTCTGTTACGACAATTCTGTCGGGGCATTTCTTGAAATCTAAAACATTACCTAACCATACACACCAAATCAAATCCAAATACAATAGATAATCATCACACAATAATAAAGGATAAAAATTTCATAAAACCCTTAATTTAACATTAATAGAACATTGAAATTTTAAACAATAACCATAGGGGCTATAAACCTAGGAATTTAACCCAAATCCCTTTGAAAACCCATATTCAGTAAATTATATCTACATGAAATCATCATTCTCATCAATCCATAGATATATTAGAGGTTATAAATACATTTAAAACATAAATGAAAACACATAAGTGCTCGTGTAGTGTTTTAGAAAGGAAGAAGTTCGAAACACCTAACTCAATGGTGTGCGAAGGGAACAAAACATCTTGGAGATGATGATCTAAGTCCCCCACAAAATTATGAACACCCTAACCAATAGAAAATGAACCAAAATCTACTTATCATATCCCTAGGGTTAGACAAAAAGGGTTCCAAGACAAGAGAGAGTGAAGAAATGAGAGAGGGGAAAGAGGAGAAGAGAAACATGGAAGATATGATGAAGAAACACTAACCATTGGTGATAAATCTTCCTAAAAGTAACCCAAATAGATTTATAATGAAGGGGGAGGTGCCTCTGGTCTGTTCCCAACTTGTAGGGATTCATTTTGAAGGTAGAAACACATAATCTAGAGCTCCACATCACAATTTATTATGCATCCATGTGGCTTTATTGTTTTGCTGCACAGATTTTAAAAACATGCGTAGTCTATGCGAGGGTTACTATAAACTTTTCCAACTTTACAATGTTAGGTTTCATGGTTTGGCCAGTCCATTCTCAAACCATGAAAAACCAAAAATTGTCCAAAACCCCCAAATTACACCCAAAACACTAGGGAAGAGACACCAAATGATCCTTGAATGTTTCAAACACAAAGTGCTGACACCGTGGGTGTCAAAAACTCATCAACATGCAACTTTATCTCAATACCAATAATAATAAAAAATAATAGGTATACAGGGAAGCCAAAACTACAAAAACATAAGGAATTTTGTCAGGAACTCAAACTGAACCTCGTCCAAAAGATCCAACATCGGGAAAAGAAAAAAAAAGAAGTATCTGAGGTCGGAGTGTGATAATTCTCCCCACCACATACACTTTATACCCCCAAAAAGTCACATTGTCAAAATATAACCGAAACATAAATCCATGCCCAATCAAAACCAAGAGAAACATGAAACCAAGAGTGAATATTCACTCCACAATTCACACTCGACTAACCAAGAAGAACAAGAAACAATGAATGGGGATGAGGGGAGAACAAGAGAGGGTTCTCCCCACCACAAGAACTCAACTTATAAGAACAAAATTTAAACCCAAAAAAACACCATCACCACAACCAAGAACTAGATATTTAAACATTTATAATTTCTAGACATCTCAAACGGTTTGTCCACATGGTTTACCAAACCATTCTCCAATCAAGGGAAAGCTACTGGAAGAAAATGGAACCCCACACGGTTTCAAAATTGTGCGCCAACCATGCCAACACCTCTGCCTAAAAATGATACTAAGATGCATGGTTAAAAATCGAGTGGGAAATATTTCACCCCAATAAAATGGATCAAATAAATAAACTAATCAAAATGATAATGCATCAACACCCCCAACTGAATATAAATAAATAAACAGCTGATTTGGAAACAATATGCAACTAAAAATACTAAATGTAAAACATGAAAAATAAACTGTGCATAAACTAAAACTAGACCAAGCTACTACTATCTCCATGTGAAATTTTGGTCAACTCCAACCACAAGACCAAACCTGCTCCAACAACAATCTCCTGATCTAGGATACTAGAACAAATGAAGAACCTGTAAAACAAACCAAGTCTTCAACGCTAAGTGGTATAGGTACGGTGTGTTCTAATATCTCTCTATGAAACTAGCATAGATTCCAAGAGTTTCCTTTCCCAAAAAAGTCCATTAACACTCGATTTAAATAAAAATATAAAAAATATATTTTTCACATGTTATTAAACAACCACTACTTTACCTATTTAAATGAAAACACACACCACCATCCATTTATCAAGAAAACAACCATTTAAAAAAAACTCAAACCAACCGATACTAGTAATAATTTTAAATGGAACAACATTAAATGGAAAAAAAATTCAAAAATACTACTTTAAAGGAAAAACACTCACATTTAAAATTTCCAACCCAATGTACTGTATGCTGATAAGAGGTTCAATATAGTCATTGATCAATAGTAACAAGAACTCCCCTAGGAACTAGTTAGTTATGGGCCCCAGTTACCTCATATCTCAAGGGAAAGTAACCATAACAATATTCATTCTCATGCATGATCCACTAGTAGGAAATATACCCATAAACTAGTGGGTCCCAACATCATCATCATCATCATCATCATCAAAGTTTAGTTAGTGTTTCCATCGTCAAACTTACTATGTGTAACAAGGGCCAGACCCCATTGGATCACTAGAATACTAGTATACATCCACCCACCTAGATACTCGGGATTCCCATATGTGATCTAACATATTTCACATCATATGATTAAACATACACAATTCATCAACCAAACTATCCATCCCATTTTATAAACCCCAACTTTCACATCACCAACCCATTCTTGAAAACATATGCACGCCAGAAAATTTTAAAATCACTTGAAAACCCATGAAGAACACCACATTCTTATAATTCTATAAAAAATAATTTTCACATTTTTGAAAAAACATTCAACTCTAGAAACACGCCAAATAGGAATTTATGTTTACACACCCAAATACATTTACCTAAATATCTCCAAACCATTTCTATTACCATCTTCTAGTGTAAAATTCCAAACATCCCTCAATCCAATCATTTTCCGAAACCCACACATAAAAAACCCAATGGGAATTACCCCATGCGATCATTTTTTAAATTATATTTTGAAACCATAAAAAGGATAAAAATTTATTTTTAAAACAAGAAACATATATAAAACCAATATTTTAAGTAACACTAGTTTAAAGCACCATCTTCATTTGTGGGAAAACCCATGTGTGCACCTAGTGAACCAATGGATGTGCCAACATCCAATGGTACACGAAACATTCAAGAGGAAACCCAAAAAACATTTCCATAGAACCCACCATTTGCATTAAAACCACATCCGACCAACTTGATTATCTTGGGAATCCAAAATAATCCCCTCTTAACCAAGAAACCCTTTTTAAAACATTGTAACACATTTAACAAGAATAAACATTACCAAACTGTACACAAAAAATATAGTACGCAAACAATATATAACCATAAAAAATAATCAAGCCTAAACATTTCATAAATATCCCTAATTTTACTGCAAATGAACAGTGGAATTTTAAACAATAACCATAGGGGAAATAAACCGAGGCATTCCACAAAAATCCCTTTGAATACCTATTTTTAGTAAATTATTCCAACCTAAAAACATAATTCACAGAAAGCTGTAGATATATTAGAAGTGATAAATACATTTAACAATTAAATGAAAAACACACAAGTGCTGGTGGTGTGTTTCAGAAATGAAAATGTTTTAAACCCCTACCTCAATGGTGTGAAAATGGAATGAAAAATCAGGGAGAGGAAGATGTAATTCCTCCAAAAAAATACACACAACCTAACCACAATAAAATGAACCAAAAATAGCCCAACATAACCCTAGGGTTTAACCAAAATTGTTCCAAGACAATATAGATTGAAGAAATTAGAGAGGTTAAAGAGGAGAAGATAAATGGGGATGATTTGATGAAGAACCACTAACATTTGGTGACAAATCTCCACAAAAAGAACCCAAATAAATGATGAATGAAGGTGGAGGAACCTTTAGATGATGACCAACCTACATGGATTAATTTTAGAGGTGGAATCACTAAAATAGAACTCCACATCAAAATTTATTAAGCCTGTAAATGGATGCATGGTTTTGCTACATGGTTTGTCAAACCGTGCCCAGACCGAGTGTGGGATAGTGTAAAATTATGCAACATCACCTGGTTAGGTTTCATGGTTTGGATAGGCTGTTCTCAAACTATGAAACCCCAAAAATTGGAAAAAACCCTCCAAATTTCACCCCAAACACTATGGAACACCCACCCAAAGATCCTAGAATGTTTTAATTACAAATTAGTGACACCATGGTTGTCACAAATTCCCCAACATGAAACATTATCTCATTAATAATAAAAATAAAAAAAATCACAGGTTTAAAGGTAAACAAAAAGTGAAAAAAACGAGGTCTTTTTTCTAGATGTCAAGTTGAACCTCAACCAAAAGATCCAATATCTAAAAAAGAATAAAATAAAAGAGTATCCAATGTCGTGGTGTGATATGTTTGAATGATGGTTAAAGGTTTTAAGTGAAGTGAGCTACATTGGTGAACTCGGTGTTGATTTCACATGATATAAGACTTCATGGGAATGGGGATGAAGAGTGTTTTAATTTTTAATATATACCAAAAGGGGGTTTTGTAGAGATTAAGTAGTACCTTTGAAAATTTGATGATTATCATATCTAAAATGATGATTTTAGGAATTTGGGGTTTTGAGATAAAATTTGATTATGTTTTTGATTGTACCTAACCATTATCCCATATATCATGTCCCTAAAAAATCATTAATTAATTTTTTGTCTAAATTTTATGTAGAATAATCTATTATGGGAAAAAAATCATTAATATTAACTATAATCCTAGTTTGGTGTTAATGTAGCCATCATGTGATGATGTGTAACTATCATATACACTATGTACACATGTTTTGACATTATTTAGGAATCATGTGGAAAATAATTTGTCTATATGATCATCATGTGAATATAAGTATAATTCAGTAATGATGATGTGTATACAACATCTACCTAATGGACTAGTTTGTATAGAAATCAATAGTTAGTGAAATTCATGATAGACAATAGGATGGAATATAGATTTTCAAATTTGAGAATATGGTGTAATATGAAATTATAAATTTTCTTGAACCTATTTTTAATGATGAAAATATAAAAAAATTAATATTATATGAACATGTATTCAAATTTTTAAATAATAAGATCAAATAAAAGCAGGATTTGGAAAGAAGTTTACACATGAGAGAAGGTTTTTCCATAATTTAAAATTTTTTATGAAATAAATTTTATTTTTTTCATGAGATGTTATCAAATTATATAAAAATAATTATTTTTTAATTCCATAATCAGTTATTTTTTTAGTTTCAGTAATGAGATAGAGGGGGAAATCACTGATTAAAATTCGTGCTTTGCTGGAATGAATTCCAATAAACTGCAGCGAATTATAAAATGAACACAACCAAATTCTGTTATTTTATCAATAAGTGGTCTGGTGAGTGTTAATGAGGAGTATATTATTGATTAATTTTAAAATGTTAACTTGGGGATAACCACTCAATAGAACTAGGAATATTTAGAATTAAATTTTCTAGTTGGAAATAACGAGTTAGAAAATGGTGTGTTGATGGATTTTGTGCCTCAAATGAGGAAAGAATTACTAATAATAAAAATATAATTAATGATGTCATGATATATTATTTATAATGATTTTAGGATCCCTTAATTTCTGAGATATTTTGAGGTGATCACCATTGTATAGACTATGTTATCTAGTGACATGATTCACACAGGCATGGAACATAATAGAATTATAGGTGAATTTGATAAAAAGATGAGATGAGTATCCTTTGAATATGAGAGGTATCAAAAACCAACAATACAAATAATTTTGAATCATTAGGGTGAGGTTGATGAGTCAAAATAATATTTGATAATGTAATCTCACCAACATAAATTTTCATGTGACTACATTTGGGGTCGAAACAAGAATATTGAGATCATGGAAACATGATCTTATGAAAATGCAAGAAATGTTTGCATTGGATCTTGGTAACCAAGGAAATTGGAGACATTATATATTTTTTATATATAGAAAAAATATTTTCTCTATGAATTAAATATTAATATTGAAATAAGATAGAGGGTGTGTCCTTCGACTTCTGAGATTCGAAGATCCTGTACGCCCTGAAAAATAAGGGAGAGATCTTGAAGAAGAATATGATGAAGAAAACAGTGGATATGATACCTAGATGCATCTAAAGACCAATAGGTATTTAATATATGGTAAATATAATGATAAATAATATCATTATGCGTCCAATTTATGTTATTCAATGTATTTGGAAGATGAATAAGGAATATCTGAGAAGAGGATAACTTTCAATGTATGTTTCTTATTAGTCAAGGAAAATACATTCAGTGATTGATGAGTGGTATATCTAAGTGAATAGTTTTAGTAGATGATCTAGTAAGTAGTTGTATGTATTGGATGAGTTATAGAATATTCTGGATGAATTTACATCATTTGATGTTTATTCTAATGTGAAAAAAGATATAAATTTAATTGATATAGAATAATATTGTGCGGACTTGGATATATACTATAACGAATAATTATAAATTAATAATTAAAAAATACATCATGAGAAGACACAAAATCTATATCTCTGAGGATATACAAATAGATCATAGTGTGACTTAGATACTATAGTGATAATCATTTGAAGAAGTCTCACGTGAATCTAGAAATAGAATACCTTTGAGAATCATGAAAGTTCATTAATGGTGAGATGTAGTGAATGTATTGAAAAAACAAAGCAATATAGGAAAAATGTGATTATAATGTAGAATCATTTATTACGTCAGATATAAAATCAATTAAAGTTGTTTGTATTGGTACAAAATCATATAAATACTTGTTACCATATAACTTGGTTTATTCATTAAAAAAAGATAAGTTGTGTGACAAAAAATTCTTTATTGGGACACAGAATATTCTAATATGATTATGTATAGAGAAAATAATTCATAGAAAAGTTTTAAGTAATAATTGATTCACCCCAATCGTATTAGTCATACATGGATCCATGTGACATTACAATTATAAATAGAGAAAACTAAATATCCCTATAAAATGTTCATAGATTCATATAGGTGATGTGTAGATTTTATATGTTTTAAGAAGATTATTAGATCATGAAACAATATCAACTATCAGAAAAGATAAATTCAATTTGTATTCAAGACTTAAAATAATATAGATATGAAAGATGGAAATAAACCATGGGGTAAAATCAAAGAGGAGAATGATCTACCACTACATTTAAAATTACAATGTGGTAAGATAACCACTATTAAATATATTTAAAATGTGCCTTTTGATTATTCTATTTTAATATTTTCTGAGAATAAATATATCAAAATAGTTAAATTCATTTTTTCTCATGTGAAATTATATATAAAGAATGTTCTCAATGATTTTTTTCTTATATAATTTGTTTTATCAATGAACTATTTGATTGATACCATAATTATGGGATGAATATGATTCCATGAATAATTAATTTGATTTAGATGTTAAAATATGTAATAACCTCTCAAAACTATTTAAATCTAATTGGTATAGTGTCACATTCTAAAAAAACATGTATCTAATTGATGAAGAACTAGAAACAATTGTTCATGAGAAGGAAGTGTTTAATAAAACCATTATTTATGTAATCCACTATTTTGAGATTATTTATTAAGTCATAGTGATTGTCAAATATTCAGTAAAAAGTTGAAAAAATATATATTAAATTACATTGATAATTCACATCAAGAGATAATAAATATGATTTTTTAATATGTTTAGTAGTTATAGAGTTAATGGAAGAGTAAGATTATATTTTCAGTGGTAGAGAAATTTTCTCTCAATATGAAATTCTTATAGTATAGATAATTGTAGATAAATATGAAAATAGCCCAATCTGAATCCTCCAAAATTGTTAAAAGATGAGTTGGTGGAAGAAAAATTCCTAAAGAATTTTTTTATAAAGGCTTAAATTAGTGGATACATGAGCATGAGATCATGGGGAGAATCATAAAACTCATGAAAATAGCGAAAGTTATCCTAATGTCCTAATAAATATATATGAATTAAATGTATCTTCAAAACTAAATCTACAAAGATGTCAAAAAATGGAAAAACATTGATTGATATATATTTTTAGAAACCCACTAAAGAATAATATGTGTATGTAGAATATTTTTTGTTAATAATTCATCCATATAATCACAAAAATTTGAGAATACAATAAACATCAACATGAAGGAAAATTTTGAAAATTTTCTAAAAAATAGAGGATAAAGAAGATTGTTTCATACGGTTGGTGGTACTGGAGTTTTGGTCACCAAGCCAATTATTTTTTCCACAATATGTCAACTCATAAAATATTAAAAAGAAAAAAAGAAAGGGTATGTAAGTATAAAATTAGAAATTAAAATTCTGGAATAAATTCACATAAAAAAATGTTTACATTTTAAAATTAGTTTTTTATTGTAGAATTTTTTTGTATTAATTCAAATAATATGGACATACATATAATAAATCTAGGTATGTTCTAAAATTATCAATCTATTATAGTGTTTAATAATGTCCAAAAATGTTGATTCAAATAGAAAATAAAAATTGAAACATGCATCCCTGAGGAGAGAAGTGAAGAAATCTAATTGGAATTAAACATTCAAGAATTAATTAATGAAGGTCAAGAAAAGTTTCACATCAGAAAAGACAATGGACTCCCATTATTGGAAAAAAATTCATATCATGGATCACTATATAATGGATATAATTATTCAAAGTGATATGAAAATAATTTTGAAAAAAATGGTGAGTCTATCAAGGAAAGTTAATGAATATTTCCATGGTGGAATAGATCAGAGATTATATGGTTAGATAGTTTTATAAGAAATATAACTCAAAAATGAAAGGAAATCAGAGTGAATTGTGCAACAGAAGAATCCATATTATAGATATGTGCATGACATGTTTTCCTGATCAAATTGATCTGAAAAGAACAATGGTGAACCACCTATGGATTTAAGTTCCAATTTATTGACATAAGGAATATATATAAAAAATTAAATAAGGAATAGAATGTAGATGTATAATGTTTGATCGTAATTCTTAACAATTTATAAATTCACAATCAACATATGGTGCAATGTATGAGTAATAATATTTATATTATTTCCCAAGATGAAACATTATTTATAGACAAGAAGAATTCTAAAGATGATGATGATTATTTGATAAAAATATCAAAATGGATATAGAAACAAAAATAAGAAGAAAATGACGAGTTATATTCACTTTAGACCCTCAAATAATGGAGTTGTTGGGTTGTTAAAGAGGTCTCATCCCCAAATCTATAGTTACAGATCTATATGAATCCCAAATATTCAAACATTAATTCGATTTTTTATCTTGATGACAAGGGAAATTGGAGGCTAGGAAATAATGAAGAATGATATTGACAGTTTTACTGACTATATAGCTAGATATCCAACCATAATAGTGTACTAAAATTTCAACTGGTTTCACACATAAAATATTATAAAAAATTCATTGAGACTATTTTATAAGAGAAAAAATTATACGATAATAAAGTATAGAGTTAATTTATTAACGGAAATCAACTAAAAAAGTGAAGGATTCTAGTTTTTTGTTCTTTTTATATAAATATGGAATTTTCATAGGCCTATAAATTGTATAAGCCTTATATATGATTCTCATATACCTATATTGTATATGATTTTTCTTAATATAATTATTAAGGTGGATTGATTTTACAAATAAAAAGGGAAGAAAAATTTCTCATTATGTTTTTTGAAGATGTTGGTGGGTTCGTAAAATTTATTGTACATTTTTATAATCAACTCCCATGATATGAGTTTCAATATTGGTAACACACTGATAAATTTGAATAGATATTTTGGATTCATTTCTTAAATCACACTTATTTTCTATACTATTTTATCCCATATGCACCTAGATATGAATTTCTTCAATTTTATAGTAATCATGTATTTGGTTTTATACTTCTATAAAAAATGAAGGATAATTAGGGATTTATTATTTAGAAAATATTATTTTTAAAGAATATAAAAATTTTATCTTGGGAAGAATTAAATGGAATATATTGTCTACACAGTGGGGTGACAAAACACTTTTTCCTATTTATTATTTTATCATAAAGGGAAATAGAGAAGTTAAAAACTATTGACATGAATTTAAATGATTTAGTTAAATGGTGTTAATAATAAACCTAAAACAAGAGATTTAAGCCCACAAGGATGTGTTGGGTATTAAATTGTTTATTATTATTTTCAACCATTTTAATTGTTGTTTTATTAAGAATTTGCATAATTTGGGTGATTGATTGATCATCTACCCATTACATGAAATAGGTGATAACCTTGAACTATATAAAAGGTCGATTGATGTGGATCCCAAAAGAGTTGAAAAATAATATCCATATATTAGAAATATATTGTAGAAAAATAAATTCTCTAATACGTGTGAATATGTTACTGGAAGGATTATTGGTAGTGTCTATTTAAAATTATATCTCCAGTTGAGTTGGTCATTATTGAAAAGTAATGATAAATATGTATATAGGTGTTCCAGTGTTTCCTAAAATATATTAAAGAAGTGAAATTGAAGCTAGAAACCTGAGGATATTAAGGAGAATTTTTACTATTTCAATGGATAGATTTTTATTTTGAGAATACATCCATCATGTTTTCTACTAAAATTATTGAAAAAAACAATCCGATGAATTTTCATTAATTTTAATTGAGGCTTTATGTTTCAATTATAGTGAAATAAAATGAAGAAATATAATTGGAGTTGATATGTTGATAAATTTCTTGGGAATTTATTTGAAGAGCCTCTTAATGATTTAAACATTGCAAAAAACATTTCAAAGATATTTAACAGACCCTGAGATGATTTGAAGTGAATGAAACCTTAGTTGAAGATATATATATATATATATTATAGTTCGAGTTAAAATATGGTTAATTCTATGATTATTATTAGCCCTCATCTCAATGATGAATTCCATTTGTCATCAGTTTTTTAGTGTATCATAGCCATTAATTCATCCAATCTGTGTATTGTAGAAGTATCATCTTCAAAATATATAACAATGAATTGTTTTCTATGTAACCATCTTGTGATTCTACAAAATAATCATCTATAATGCGAAAACATGAAGTGCCTCTAAATAAGTATAATAATTCTATATACACATCACACACCAGTACATAGAAATCATTTTTGGTGATTTATATGAATAATCTTTCTAGAGGTATTTTTTTATATGCATTAAAACTTAGTGACATTTCTCAAATATAGTTTAATGATATATAAGATCTCTAGTTTTGCGAAAAGGATGAAATATTAGAATATGATTATGCTTGAATTTTTTTCCCATATTAATCTTATAATAAAATTATTGTGATATTGGATCTATCTTTTAGAGGAACTGATTTTAGAATTGGGAATGAATAAGATAAATAACAATAGATATTTTTAAATACTATTATAAATGAGAAATAGGGTTTTCTTTGTAATATAATTATGATAAAATCAAAAATTATGTTTCAAAAAATAATTATATAATGATATATAATTATTTATTATAAAAATATATGATCAATTATTTGTTTTTAGTTTGAAGAAAGAGTTGATAGGGGAAGTAATGGGGGTAAAAGCATGTTATGTTGAGATAAATGTACAATGCGAGAGGGAGTTATGAATTGATGATGAACACACCATAGTATATTTTCTATGGTTGGTTCAGTGATTCTGAATGGTAAGTTTCTTCCTTATGAATTAAAACAAGTGAATATGAGGATAACTATATCATGTCACTAATTATTTTAGGCAAGAAGTCCAACTCTTAGAAATAGAGATTTAAAACATGTCTTGGTGGTTATTGGGGTGCCTTTAATGAGAGAAGTACTGAGATAAAAAATTCATATACCATATGTGATCAATAATTAATAATTAAATTTGAGAAACCATCAATTTTAGAATTATATTATGGTTGGATATTCTTAATAATATTTTCATGTTTCTACATGATTCATGAATACATTGAAAAAATAGTAATTTTTGTAGAATCTGTGGAGAATATGAGATGAATATTGTTAAAATATGAGGAAAATGATCCTTTTTTAAGAATTTTATAGAATATTTTTCCCAATTCATCTATGAAATAAAAAAATGTTCAAAATAAATGTAAATACAAGAAATTATTAAGATATAACAATAGGGGATTAAAATAGCATATTGATATCTTGACTACAACAACATACGAAATAATAGGGAAAGGCTGATAAGGATTGTGGGAACTGAATCACATGAATATATTCTATAGTTTATATATAGAAAATATATTTTTCTATTGAAATATATGTAAAAAAAATTAAAACAATTTAATATTTAACTTTTGTGAAACCTTTAGACTATACATATTTAATAACAAGATAGAACTCTTGAAGTAGATTAATTATAGTAACAAAAAAGACATGATTCTTTCCAAAATATAAAGATCACTAGGTATAAAATATAAATAATCAGGTAGTAAAAAATAATTTTGAGTTCAATTCATGTGATAAAATGTTTTGGGAATATGAATTCGAAATATTTGTGGGGCGAATGAACTAATATATATGTTTCTTATTAGTTTCGAATGATAAATCATGTGTTATTTAGGAAAAAATATTGGTGAACATGTCTCATAAAAGATCAATAAGAAAATCTATGAGTTTTCATTGAGTTATGGAGTATTATCGAATACATAATGATATTTTAAGTATATATTATAGTGAATAATGTGATCCATCTTATTGTCAAAAATTATCCTATGCAGTTCTGTTGATCAACTTCAATTATGTATTTTATAGGAAACATTTACATATAAATGGTGCGAATCCATAAATCGTGCTTGAGATCAGGTATGATAGGTTTTCACAATGTGACTACATGATTATTGTCAGATTCTATTTCAGAAGAAAATTATGAATCTAGAATTATATGTGTTATTAGTAGCATGTTCAAGAACCCAAGATTTTTCAATATATTTATCCTAAAATAAATTTATTCTCTTTGATATCTTCTCATACATGAAACCCTGATTCTAATTGAATCATAATATATTATACCATTATGACTTAGCTAATATTTTTTTTGTATGAATAGAAATAAATTTTTTAAAAATATTAATATATGTTGAAGATAGAGAAAATATATTGATAAATAATTACTCAATTATTTTTATATGCATTAATGATTTTCAAAATACATTTTTCTCAAAAAAAATTCTTTTCAACGAAAATAATATAATCAATTTTTTTTACATTTTATAAAATTTATTTAAAAATTAAATAAATAAATAAAATTCATAATTAAAATAACCAATAAAAAATAATTTAGATAGAATCTTTTATAATTTTATGAAAAGATTAATTTTTATGATGAATAGTGAAAATACAATATTTTATTAAAAATTTCATCTTTGATTAAATCTATAAATGCGTCCCATTTATAAAAATGATTTAGAGTAAACATTTGTTCAATAACAATTTTAATAACCCAATTTAGTTCATTGGAATAAATTGTTTTATAATTTTCATATAATATCTGTTTATACTTAATAAACAAATTATTTATAAAACTATATTTTTCACGTTTACAGGATTAAATTTATTTTGAGTTCGGAAAATTATTTTAATATAAATTTATAAAATATATTCCATACCATTAATTATTATAAATATTATTTTTTAATAATTTAAAATTATTAATTTTGCGTAATAATAAGTAAAAACAGTAAAAATATGTTATTACAACTAATGATAAAAAAGGTTTTCCATGTTGTTAATCTAGAGGGATAAATATTAAAATTAATTAAAAAATTTCTAAATTATGAATTTTTTAAATATATCAAGCCTCTAACATATAAATTTTTATAATGGAACATTTTTTAGTCGTTTTTCTAGAATAAGAGATTAATATATTTTATTCTCTTGAAAACAATCGATGTAGGTCTTCTACCCAACTTATAAAAGGAAACCCCATCTCATATATTATAAACACATAAATACCATTTTTTATCCAATACCATTCATAATAACTTAATTATATCCCTTACCCTGACCTAGGGTCCCTAGTTTTATTAGAAAATGAACATAGGAAGGAATTATTAAAAAAAAATAAGTTTTTCGAAGACGATGTACAGTTCTAAACCATGCATTTTTTCATTTTATTTCATACTTTACCTCTGTAAAATCATTGTAAACAATGTAGAAATAATCAAACTATTATATTTAATATAATTAGTGGGAAATAGGTTATTCAAATAAAATATATATATCTTTTATTCCAGCATATGGTAAATGATACCATCAACACTATGTACAGTGAGAAACCACCCTCCAAACCAATGTAATTATTTCTTCCATTACCGTCTCTCATAGCAAAATATAATTACAGATTTAATATATATATATATATATATATATCTTTGTGTGTGATATTTATGATAAAATTACAATTTTAGAATTATAATACCACATATGCCTTTTTATCTTCCATTTTATTTCATAAATATAACTTGGCTTATGTGTATGTGTGGAGTATCACCTCCACAAAGCGATGTTAAGTTATGATGATATGATGGATGTTTTGTGAAATTGTGTCACAAATATATATAGTTTTATTATTATTTTATACGTAACATTAATTAAATTGTTTTTCCAAATAATTGGGTATAGATGGATGTCTCATGAGATAAATAGGTTTATAATTATGAGTTAACCATATATTGTAAGGGATTGTGTTCATTGTGATATTATTAGGGGTGATCCATGACTACTCTGATGGAATGAAGAGTTAACCCATTTTAGTAAGTGGATTTTTCAACAATGATTGTATTGGGATTGATCCTTGAATTCTATATTTTTTTGGGGGAGTGAACCCAATCGACTATGATACTCTTATAAATAAGCCTTCACAACTAAAAAAATTATTTTATATTCTCATGTGTATAAAAAATCAATATCTTATACCAAAGAAATAATACCATGGATTATGTTTTTTGGATACCATTATATTTCATTACTTATGAGCTGATAATATGTATTCCATGATTCAAGATTACGATATATGATATGTAGGGTATAGTTTTCAAATTTTATTCCCATGTTTTCATATAGTTATGATGTTGATATGTTTAACTGGTCATTGAGATATCCCTTGTTTACTATTTCTAATCATCAGAGCTCACCCATTATCATGATTCATTTCTTTGAGTCTTGTAGAAATGTATTCTGTATGATATTTCTAGAAATGGTGGTGGTTATGATAAACATAGTGAGATATGATGAAGTTCACTTATGAACTAGTGTATTATGTATTAATTATTGAAAATATACTCGACTTTCATGATTTTGGCATTTATCATTTTGTAATGAAATTTAATATTCTTATAATAAGATATTAAAAAAATTTCAAAAAAGTAGGGATTCTTATAGCATTTTTGTATGTATTAATGTATGTATTTATGCCTATTATGACTACACGAAAAAATTATTTTTAAAATTATATATGAATGTAATTTATATATTCAAGTATTTAAATAGTTGTTTAACATATTAATATATTTTATTTTCAGATATGATTTTTATGTATTTTATTAATTTAAAGTTTATTTACTATAAAACTTTATCAATAAATAATTGATCAAATGATATAAATATTAAATTTTGATTTATTAAGAAAAAACAAATTGAATATAAAAAATTAAATATTTTATAATCCAAAATAGAAAAATATATGTTTAATAAAGATTTTGGATTTAATAATTATAATAGTTAATACCTTATATATTAATTAAAATTTATGGAGTTTTTTTTCACATACAAAAATATAATATTAAACTATTATTAAAATGTATAATATTTCAAAAATATATATCACGATTAAATAAAAAAATAAAAAAATATTTGTGTGTTCCGATATTTTTTCGTAATAATTTCATATGACAATTTAACAATTGTTTTTGAAAAAATCCATTATTTAATTGTCCGAACAAAATTTTAGTTCATTGGATACAGGGGTAGGAAAATAAATATTATATATATTAGGTTCTTTGGGGTACAACTACATTTAAACACAGACACACTAGACACACAGGTTAGAAATCCATATAAATATATTCTCTTTATAATAACATGTTAAAAAAATATATGTATGAATTTTAAAATGTATATATTGAAAATGATAGAAGAAAATATACCAAATGGGATTTATTTTAATGAAAAACTATTAATTTATGAAATTTTGTTTTTGGAAAATGTTTTTATAATTTTGTTCAGGGAACCAAAAACCATGTCACTGATTAATATTCTATAATGTGAAATCGTCCAAAAAATAAAAAAACTCAATATATGAATACTATAAAATTTATAAATTTTAATATAAAATAAAATCAAAAAAATTTAATTTCATTATTAGGATTTGGTAAGATAGAATAATTTTAAAAAATTAAGAGTGAAATTGAAATCCCTAATAAGGAAACAACACATTTTATATAGGTATCCAATAAAAAGAATTCAAGTAATATATTGAAATGATATTTAGGAAATAAAAAATAATTATCATAGATTAAGTATAATAATTCTTATTGAAATTTGAATTAGACAATATGCACATAATATCCAACGAGAAATTGATGATGGAGTTTAGATGACAAGAAGTTTCATTGAAATTTTTATGAGCATTTAGAAACAATAGATTTATTGGTGGCATGGATTAATAAAAATTATGAGGTGAATCAATTGAAGAAGGAAAACCAATTTAATGTTTATGTGTTGAAATTTTTAAATTTTAAATTTTCTTTTGAAATCAATTTTTTTCTAAAAACAACATTAGAGATCAAATTAAAAAATTAGTTAAAAAATAATTTCTATAGGATACTCGATATTTTATAGAGTTTTTCAAAACCAATGTTAAATTTTCATATTTATTTTTTAAAGGTATTTTTCCCAAACCACCTCAATAAATGATACTTATAATAAAAGAAACCATCATTTTTTTTGTATTCTAAACCTTATGTAAATAATAATTTTTATTTTTAATTTATTTTTATCATATTTTTTCAGTGCCGCTGACCTCTAAGAAAAAATTGGTTTAAATTTTTTATTTCAATTAATTTTGTGATTTTGTATAAATGATGCTTCTAAATATAATAAAATGTATTTTTAAAAATAGAAATAAAAATAAAAATAAAAAAAAATTATTTATACAAATATATATATAAATGTGTGTGTTATAAGTAATTAATAATAATTAAATATAATAATTATTTGATAATAATTATTTTTTATGAATTAAATATTTATTATTAATAATTTATAATTCACAAGTAATACACACACACACACAGATATATATATATATATATATTCATATCATGGTGAAAATATCCTCTATAACTAATGTTCTAAGAGAAGTTAAAAATCAAGCTTCATAATCAAATGATCATAAATTTTTATCTAGACATTCATTTATGTGCCCCATCATGTCACATTGAAGGATAAAATTATAAGTACAACCTAATTATATGACATGGTGATGATAATTAATAATAAAAAATTCATTACTATTATAGAATAAGTGTAAAAATGAACTTCAACTTCATACAACCATAACTTTTGATCTGGGTGATTATTTGGGATCTATAAGACATCATATCAATGATAACAATGATATCTACATAATTTAAATTATTGTTCAACCTAGTTAATTTTTCATATTAAATAAATGTTGGGAAGGCCTCCAAAACTGATTTTCAAGTTAATTTATCAATGTTTTGAACATTTGATCGAATTTTAAATACAGTTTGTGACTGCCTTCTTATTCATTTTGGATTATACATGATTTTATTCAATGTATTTTCATTTAAATCGATATAATCGGGTTGTAATTGGAGTATTTTCCCCTTTTTGGTGATTTATTATTTACTTTATATTTTTTTTGTTTGTTTATTTCAATACATTTATCTATATTTATTTTTATTATATATATATTTTTCTATGTTAAAATATAATTATATGTAATTCATTAAATTTTTATATGTTTATTGATATTTTTTGTTCTTTTATATTTGTCTCCATTTATAGATATTTATATGTATTTATGTGTATATATATTTATATATGTTATGTGTGTGAATATACAAATAGATATTCATATGACTTTGTGTATTGCCATTTTTTTATATTTTCATGTCTTAATATATATATATATATATTCATATTTAAATAGAGTTATGTTTAATTATATATATATATATATATTTCTTTATCAATATTTATGTAAAACAAATAATTTTTATACATATTTTTGGGAATCTATTTATTTGTATATATATACATATTTATAAATATTCATATATAATTATATACATACTTTTGATATATATATATATATATATATATCGGTCAATATATTTATATCTATTTACATTTTTATAAATTTAATTATATTTATATATTTCAATAATATATATTTGTGTTTATGTGTATTTAAATATATATATATATATATATATATATATGAAAGTGTCTATGTTTCGACCCAAGTTGTTTTCGTATGGGAGTGAACAAAATGGCTCGACAAATAACAACTAATTATATACTGTTATAGAGAGTTTCATGTCGGGTTCACCATTTTTGTTTTGACTTGACATGGTACCATATGTGGGTGAATAAATAGACTGACAGATAACCACTAATCTCCTGCTATTATAGAAAGTTTCACATCAGGTTCACCATTATTTACTGATCTGAACCAAGTTATGAACCCCATGAGTGATCGTAGAGGTTTGAATATTTGTGAAATTAATCCATGTCTTGTACAATGTCCTTGGATGGTCTCCAACGAGGTTATTTGTGAGGCCAGAAACACCCAACGGCTCTATTATAAATGATTCATGGACAGTTTATCCAAAGGTAGTCACTCATTGGATAATTATTTGGCCAATGACACATAAGGACACACATTTCTCAAGAGGATGGGAACTCGGCCTCATAACACCCTTGTTTGGGGAATTATTTCTTATTTTGGGGCTCCCATATAGATTAAATCAATCTTCATATGTTCATGAATCCTTAGTTCTTTCCCAAGATTGGGACCATAAATTACCACCGGGTAACATGAACAATATTAAATACATATGGTTTTGGAATCATCTATATGTATCTAAGGTCCTCCATTAATAAAGATATCTCTTTGTATCCAAGCATATTCATCAATGTTGAAAATTTTTGGGATAGATCATTAATTAATTCACTCTTTATAGAGATAATTCTGATTTATTCCATAACATGAGGTGCAATAGAGTTTATCATTATCCAAGAGGGATGAGAATTATTTTGTGTTAGGTTCAAACCCATAAGATGGTATTCCTACATATCCTCATGAGCGGATTCAGATCTCATGTAGTTTGGTTCCACATTACTGGACACATCACCTTTTAAGTTCATTTGACAAGATCCCATGAATAATATTTAACATCATTTTTTAAGGACATCTAGGTGGAATGTTCTTAGTCAAGGGTTAATGTGTGAAATCAACCGAGGAGCCCAAACTACCTGGAAGTGATGTCGTCATCGGGGTAAGGGTGAACCTACCGGGGATATAGTTAGGAAAACAAACGTGTGGATTCCAATGTTGGGTTTAGACCTCAGGGGGGACTCATATGTATCCTAGTATGTTGGGAATAAAATTCTTCGTAGTCCGGTAAAATGGGTCTTACATAGGGAATCTTGCGATAAAGGAGGCATGATGTGAGGCTTACATCGGTTTAGATGGCCCTATTTTAGTGTAGTTTTGACATACCCCATAATGGATTCCTTGATGAATTAGGGATCCTCCTTGGGGATAACCTTTGTGAAGGGTACCCATTGAGCTCTATCCATATATAGGAATCCTACGTCTCCTCATTGGGGAAGGAAATAGTTGTCTTGTAGTTCACTACATTTGGGGCCTACACCTTGGAGGAGAACCATCAAGGGAAACATGATTGTTTTTAGGTATTACACCTTCTAGGAGTCTCATTTCTTGGTGGGGGGTAATTTCTCATTTTATGGTTGAGATGTCCTGGAGCTCCAACCTTAGGAAGGCTTCCTATAAATCATATTTATGGTGAGAATTTGAGTTCTCTTTGTTCACTGCATTAGGGGATTACACTTAGGAGGACACCCATTATTCAGGGAAATGTATATTTTATGATCATCATCACCCTCTAACCCCACACGAGTCATGATGAGTTTGATAAACAAGAAAAGGTAGTGGAACTAAAGTTCGCATGCCCCAAATCATTTGCTGGTAGATGGTACAAGGTCCCCAAAGGGAAGTGAGGGATGGTCTTTGAATGTACCAAACCCCCTTTCTCTTCATACATTCGATAATAAAATTCAATTATATTGGTATTACTTAGGAAGAGGATGATATGATCACTGATTTAACCTCTTGTAAGAAAATATTTTGGGTTACCTCAGTTGGAGTGCCCAGAAATTTGTTTTGGGAGGGGGGGGTGTTGCTTATCCTGGAAGGGAAATGTTAGTTGGATTTACCTTATTTATCAATGGTCAGTATCCAAGGGAAAGACCAACGATTACCCTTGGTCCCATGAATGAAGAGTTTCATGTTTGTATCCCAATGTTTGACCCCCAGTTACCATAGGAATGTAAACTTATAAACATTCAACGGTTCTGTACTGTTGCGGGGATTACCCACATGAGTCTGCTTACCAAGAGTATTAAAACTCTGAAGGGTGCACTAATGTGTCCAATATCTCTATCATATGGGAATGGTATTATAGGAGGGGCTTTTTCCTAATACCATTATACTAGTTTTTGGAGGAGCTCTGAGTGATTTGACGGAAACAGGAGGAAATGGTTGAAGGTGAAGGATGGAGCTCCCAATAATACCCCATTATATTTTCCATTTTCTCATGTCATATAGAGTATCCCTCACAAAGAGTATTACTATGAGGGTGTAGGAGTCAGCCACATATTTTTATCAAATGTAGTCCAAGTCATATTCCACATATCATTTTCCTACACAGAATAAGGTTCTTACCATGTAGCACTTTGCTACGCAGGGCGGAATTCCGACCACGTACTATGGTGGTAAGCGAGATGATGTTCTAGCCACGTACTATGGTGGTTTGTAGGACATAGTTCCAAACACATAGAAATTTTCTACATGGTTTAGTTTCCCTCTCGTGTAGTACTTTTCTATCTGTGGAGTTGACTTGTAGAAGAGGATTTGGTCATACTCTTCAGGGGAAATTTATCTATGAAGGAAGGTGGGTTTTTATCTGTTTTATTCTTATCATATTTTCTTCTTTCATGGTACTCGATGGGATTTACCAGTAGAGAATTATCAAAGGATTCTTTCTTTAAGGGTGATCTACTTCTTTTATGCCTTTAAAATTATAAATTTTGTTCTCCATATGTGTCAAAGTCCCCAAAACCATTCTTATGTCCCTCATGGGGTCCTTTTATAGAAGAATTAATGGGTTTGGTAAGTGGGTCACACATCACCTTTTGTAGAAGACTAATGAATAGTCAATATAACAATGGATTACTTTGTCAAAATAGGCTCACTGGGGGCTATAGTTAAATGAGGTATAAATCATTACCATGGTCCCATGATATACATTATTTGTGGAACTCCATTCTCCTTGTGTAACCCATAAATCATCTGAATCTACAAAAATGGTATGTGGGGTAAGTTTATCTACCTTTTTATCTCGAAAAAAATCATTTTTGGGGGACTAGTTCCATTCTCAACTTCCCATGAACCATTATCTTCGCAGATGGTTTGTGGTGTGGACCTCCATGTGGAGCAATGGTCTACAAAGGATATTTTCCATTCATGGTCTATCCTCTTTTCCTTTTCCAATTTCTCCTTACTGAATATTTTTCTCCATGTCATTAGTCAAATTTTTTCTATACCTTTTCCAGTTTTATGGAGGTATTTTACTTCCCATTTCAAAAATTTCATGACCCATTCTTGTTTTGATCTGAGGTGGTGTTGTATTTGAGCGAACAAAATGGCCCGATGGATAATAATTAATTTCCTGTTGTTATCATGATTTTGACGTCGAGTTCACAGTTTATGTTTGATGAAAACCATGTAATGATCTTGATGAGTTATTGATGGGGGTTGAGTATACGTGTAATCAATCTATATTTAGTATTATGTACTTATATGGTCTGCATCGTCTTTATTTGTGGAGAATGAAACACCCAACAACCCTATTATCCAAAATTCATGGACCTACATTCCAAATGAATGTTTTTTTTTGGATTATTATTTAGCCAATGACACTTAAGGACAAATATTGGTTGATATGATGGGAACTCAGGCCCATCATACCCATTTTCGGGGAATTATTTCCTATTAAGGGACTCTCTTATAAATTTAATCAATTTTTTATGTTTTTGAATCCTTGATTATTTCTCAAGAATCTGTCCACAGATTACCCCTAGGATACAAGATTAATAAAAAATACATGTGGGTATGGAATCATCCTTATGTATATGAGGTTCTCTATCAATTAAGATATATATACATATCCAAAGTTCTTCATCAATATTATACTTTTAGGAATGGACCGGGAATTCATGCACTATTTAATGAGACGATGTGAGTTTAAACCATGTGATGAGGTGCTATGTAGTTTATCATCATCCATGTGGATGATAGTTCTTTGGATGTTGGTTTTTAACTCATAATTTGGGATTCCTATATAACATCACGAGAAGAATCATAGCCCACGTAGTTTGGTGCCACTTTACTAGACACATCACCTTTCAAGGTCGTGTGATGATGACACATCTGTGATTTTTAATGTCATGTGGCAAGGATGCAATGGTTGATGTTTCCTAGTCAATGGTTGATGTGATACTTATGATGATTCAGCCCAATGTACCTGGAAGTGACATAGTCTTTTTGGTATGGGCAAACCAACTAGGGATATGGATTAGAAAAAGTTAGAATGGATTCCAATGTCGGTTTTGGATATCCTGAAAGCTTCCTTCATATCCCAGTATGTTTTGAATAAAACCCTTCATAGTTATATAGGATGTGGCTTCCTCTTGGGAACTTCCCATAAAGGAGGCATTATGTGAGGATTACATTGGTGGAGAAGGAATTTTTTATCAAGAATTGGGACTTACACCATGAAGAATGAATTGATGAATTGGGTTTTATGATTGGGTTTTAATCTTTGAGAAGGTTAAAATTTGATATCAGGCCTTAAATAAGACTCTAATGTATCTTGGTTATGGTAGGAATCATATATCTCATAGTTCACTACATTTTCATATTACACCTAAGAGGAGGACCTTTACAGTAAAAGATGATTTGATTAAGGATTACACATTCTAGGAGGCCCATTTGTTGTTGGGAAATGAATTTTCATTTCATGGATGAGATGCCATGGAGATCCGGCCATAGGAAGGCTTTCTATGTATCTTAATTATTGTGGGAATCAGAGTTCTCAATGTTCAACGCATTTGGGGATTACACATAAATGGATGCCCATGCTTTTGGGCCATGGGGATTTCATGACCGCAACCTCAATATAAGACCACATGAATCATTCTTGGTCTGAGAAACAAGAGGAAGTAGTGGATCTGATGATTTCACATCCCACATAATCTGTTGATAGATGGTATTAGATGTCAATTGGGGAGGACAAGGGAGGGTTTTTAAATGTTGAAACCCCCACCCCTTTCATTACATACCCAGGATAGTCATTTTAACTTATCCAAGTATTCCCTAGGTAGAGGTATATAGGATCACTAATTCAGCCTTATATAATAAAATCTAGGGCCTTACCTCAATGTGATTTTGATGAAATTGTTTTTGGGAAAGGGGGGTAATTTTTCTCCTCATATAATGGAAAATTAGTGTGATTTTTCTTTTTTATCTTTGTTTAGTGTCAATGGGAGAGACCAGTGATTACCCTTGATCCTTAAATAGTGGGGGGGGTCATGTTAGTATCCCAAGGGAGGACCACATGTTTCCATGGAATGTATATATATGTACATTTTGAGGGATCATATCATTATAGGAATTACCCATTTTCATCTTCTCACAACATGTATATAATCATAGAATGGATGAAACTGATAGTATTATCATATAGGAATGCTGCCTTTGGAAGGGTATCTTGTGTAATTCTATTAGACTGGTTTAAGGAGGGGCGAAGAGTGATGTGATGGAAATGGGAGTAAATTGTTGGAGAAAGAGGATGGAGTGAAAAAAAACCCCACTATGGGTACTATTTTCTCATGTGGGGTGGGGTATCCCTCGTATAGAATATTTCATTGAGGATGGGTGATTTGGCCACATTCCATGATGGTACGCAGTCCTAGACCTGTTATTTTTATAATTTCTTTATGTAGAACTAGGTTCCGCTCATGTAGCGCTTCGCTATGTAGGGTGGTGATTTAAACAAGGGGAATTGGTCATGTGATTCCTAGGGAATTCATCCACGAATGATGTTGGGTTCACATTCTTTCAATTCATATTTTATTACTCAATGGTAATCATTGGTCTTTACCAGTAGGGGGTCATCAAAGGAGTCCATCATTCGTAGTTCTATTCTTCCTCTATGCCTTCAAAACACTGAAATCCATTATCCCAAAGTTTTAAAGTCCTTGAACCCCTTTTTCAGCCCCCCTGAGGATAATTTTATGGAAAAAAGGGTTGGGTAAGTGTATCTCATGACACCTTTTGCAGAATCACAATGATGAATTACCCAACCCACAGATTACTCATTCAACATAGGCTCATATGGGTAGTGGTTTGTAGATGTGGAAATCACCACCTCTGTCATGTGAATGACATTTTTCATGGGACTCCATTAACTTTTCCTTGCCCAGGAATCATCAATTTCCAAAAGAAAATGGTATGTTGGGTGAGTTTCTTTATCTTTGTTTTTTGAATGACATTATTCATGGGGTCCTAGCTCCTCCCTCTACTTCCTATAAACCATTTGGTATGTGGATGGTTCATAGTGTGGAATTCCATGCAGAGTGGCAATCAGAGAAGGTTACATTCAATTCAAAGTCCAAGAAGTTTATCTTTTTTCATTTTTTCCCACTAATTTTATTTTCAAGTATTCAATTGGTTTGATTCACTTTCTGTTCCCAATTTAGGGGAATATTTTACTAATCTTTTTAAAATTTTATAGACCTAAAAAATTACCCATATTAGAATGGGGTATGATAGGGTTTAAGAGGAGGATATTACAATATAATAATCGGTCAATACATGAATCATTTTTGGGGACAACGGTATACCCATAAGTGGGGACCACACCTTTATAAAGGTGGCCCAACTCATTTATCTTTTAATATTTTTTCAGTGAATTTATTGCACTTGTGATTCTCTCATCCTTCTATCCATTGAGAATGGTCTCTTATGTCGGTTCCCATTATCCATGAACTACTCCTTGCATTATACAGGCTGAAAATCCTTATCCACAAAACGTGTTTTTGGGATTACATGTAGTTCATCTTTTTTACTTGGTTTTATATTCCATAAACCTTTGGTTCACTAGATAATGCTTCACTGGGTAGCGCCTTCTTAGATTCCATGGTATGTTGATTCATAATGATTTTATCCATGAACTAATGGTACATAGATGGTAATAATCATATTCCATTTTCCTATCAGGCATTCAAGATAAAAACATTAACAATGTCATTTGTCAATTTTTTTGTTGGATTGACTTTTGATTAGTGTTTTGTAGAGAGACAATGGCTCTTCCTCTCACCTCAATGGATTGGACTAAAAAAATGGAGGATATGGTTAAGAATTTTGGAGCCAATATCCATTCATACATTAATCCATAAGAGAATACTCTAAAGTATCTTCATTCTTCAAATCATAGGCCTACACATTTTTTAATCAGTTCTCACTTTATAAATTTGGTATCCAGAATGAAACCTTCCACCTATATACATGAGCATCTTTCTTTCATCTTGAGACATCTCAAGAGTACAACTGGTTGAATATATCATCAATGGGGTAGATCACAACAACATTGAGATATGACAAATTATTTATCATGAATGGATCTATGTTTATATAGAGAGATCGATGACACCAAACCATATCTTCTAAATCGATTTTATATGACTATCTATCCATCATCAATCATTCATAAAATCATGCTAGAGGGGGATAAATCTATATGTGGTACCAATGGTCTAGAGGGTACTTTTCTAATGAGTGGGCCTAAGCATTAAGGGTTCATTAGAAAATGTTGGAAACTCTTGCTCAGCTGGAAGTTGTCAACATATTCTAAGAGGTGTGGGTCACCCAATTCACCAATTATTCACTGGTTGATAAATTGACTGAACTTCTAAACTGCAGGTTTTGAATTACTAACTACTTTCACTTGTCCCACAGTGATGTGGGGACAACAATATGGGATATCTACCAAATAGGGGACTTACCATTATTTGTGATATGTGTGATGAATTTTTACTAGTGGATAATTCCTAGAAAAATACTAAATAAGTATCTCCACTATTGAGTGATTTTACAATAATGATGTAGAGACTACTATATATTCCCCTTCAAGTTTTCTCACTTATTTTGTTTATGTATTGTACTGGGATATTCCTTTATGTGAATGGGCCAATGCTGATAGTTCGTTGTAATTGAACAAAGCCCACTAAATAATCACATCTCATTCCAACATCATACGGTGCCACCCTCGAGGTGAGTCGATACAACACCTGGGGTTTTCAGGTCCGAATAGATGTTTATCATGAACATATATTGTCTAGCTTCTTTACCATGTTACTCAGAAGTTATATATTTATTTTCCCATGACATTTATACTAGTGTCTGGTCTTGCTGTTTAATAATTGAATTCATGCTAGTAGATAGAAAACACATTATTTTTGGTGTCCCAACCCTTGTTCACATTTATGAGATATTGAGAAGGATACAAGAATAAATACCCCCTCACTATCTTAGTGGTCTATTTCAATTTTTATATGGTTGGATAGTCCATAAATTCCCCTTTTATGAATATCGACATATTGTGATGGTTCCTCATTTTGATCTCTATTTGGATATCCATAACATCATTGCGGTTTACCCCAAGTATTTAAGAGATGATATCCCAATTGATTTGTTGACTTGTATTTCTTATTCTACTTTTGTTCCATACATTGTGCCTGATGTGGTAGTGATAGATGATCAACATGGTTTTTCATAAGCACATTCATACCAAATTTCTCATTAGGATAGAATCTTGACCTCTCACATAGATAGAATAACTATCTGTGAACCTTATGATCTATATTGTTTTTTAGAGAATTTGGATGTCTATAGCAAGTCTCATCACCCCCAGTCACCTAGGTTAATAGGGAATCTCATTTGGAAATCCATCGCCAGCTCTAGTTGACGATGGTATAGGTGGACACTAGTATGTGAGCCTTTATTCCTCCCATAGTGGCCTCTAGAAACTTATCATTAGAGTATGCCCAATAGTTGGTGGCCTACTACCCTAATGGAATACTGGATAGACTAGTCTGATGGGTGAAAAATCCACTGACAACTTCTGGTCCTATTTCTGTCATGCCGACTACACCATCTCCCTTTATTATAATTTTATGAAAATTCTATAAAATCCATCGCATGTGTTCAAAGGGGAATTATTCTTCACAATACATATCTATGGAGAGTGAATCAAAACCCCTATCATTGGGTGATATAGTTCATGGTAATACCAAATCTAGCCCATGTGGGACCTAATTGGGTACCTCAGAAGTCACAGTCGACCCCCTAAGCTTAGTTCCAAAAATCAAACCATCTATACAGTGGGAAGATTCCCCCACTTGGGTGACCCAAACATAGGAAGCTTCATTTTCCATGATATCATTCCCTAACTACACACCCATTTTGGTGTTGGAGAAAAACACAGGATCATGTTCTTTTAGGATACATCAAACCATATGAAGACAAGAAGGGATTAAAATATTAACAATTTCTACTGAAACTCCAATTCTTGAGTTTTTGGAGTAAGAGGCCACCCCAACGGTTGTTGTTTATCAACTTGGGTTCTGTATGCTATGACTACCGACACCTATACCACCTCATGTACCAACTTATTAGCATGAGAGGATTTATCCAATTGTGAATGTAACATGGATGATTTCAATGACTATAATCAAATGAAAAACGTCATTCCTAGATATTACCGAAGAGATGAACCACTTGGCAGCTGAGAAGGAAGAATCTCATGACCAAGTGATTTCTTAAACAGAAGTGTTTTCAGAGCATGAGGGTCTTGTGGAAAATATAAAGTGACACCAATTATAAAAAATTGCCAATATTGAAGGTATAAAATTGGAGGTGTGAGATCATAGAGCCATTAAAAAATGAGCATGCATGATGGTTGAAGATAAAGATGAATAAAGGAGTGCATTGGAATAATATATTGATGACCCATTTCATAAAATTATTAATCTACAAGAAAATATATAATTATTATTAATTGTAATCTTTTGGATTATCTTATAGAATTTTCCCTATTACTATTTCATTAAGGGGAGACTCCAGATTATTGACATCCCCACATTTTCATTTAGTGGAACGAATTTTTTCTCTCTTTTGATTCTTATTTTCCTTTTCATCCAATTTTAATAAATTATAATTAAACAAATTTGAATCAATAATCTCAACATGATATCAATTTGGGTTGCAATCTAAGATATTTGAATCAAAACATGGTGTAAATCATTCCTGAGCTAAGGCGTCGAGTAGGAGTAACAAAACATTTGATCAGGTCACATGAAAGACCCTCTAGGTTTTATTTATTCTTCCATTATTACACTAATTTTTACCTAATCTTGTTTTAATGCGGGATTAGTATGTATAGCTTATCTTTTGATACGACCACCCTTAAGGGATTTTACCTAACTTGATTTTTGTCTATTTTGATTGTTTGATTTCTCAATATTATTCCTAAATCGTATGTACAATGCGTTTTGTGAACCTGCACTTAACATTTTTTTCCATGGTTCCCTTTCGGGGTTTTCATCCTTGTGAGTTTCATCTTTTTATCAAAGGTAGTTCAATGTATTACCAACTGGACTATCCGTATTGATGTTATTGGATGGAAAGCTTTCAACAAGATGGTTGTTTTATGTCAAACAACATTGACATTCACTTATAGGGAGAGGGACCCAATTTATGTTTATAGACCAAAGATGTCCCAATACTTTTTAGAAACAGATTTGGGATATTTCATGACCCTAATTTTGACGTTTTTGGATATAATCCTTGGATATGAGACATGATATGGGTCATGGATGCCATAAGGCATATAAAATTATGAAACTCCTCTCCTATGGATGAATTTTACTTTGGTCGATAGGTTACTTTATTATAGTAAATGTATGTAGAGCCACTGGGTCATTGAGTTTATATTCAAACAAAGGTGACCACAAAAAATTGGCCTTCCAGTTTTTATGGACTTGTATTTTAATGTAAATTTTGATGCCTCAAAACCACCAGGGGTTTCTTATAGAATTTTTGGTGTCTAAAAAGTATGATGGAAATTGTATCAATGATTACCATGAATAAAAGACCACTCTTACATGTATTTGGCTTCTTCAAAGTAGGGTTGAAGCACGGTGTATTTTAACATCGTGCAACTATGAAATTTGATACTTATGATTTAATGTAATTTTCTATGACCAAGGGGATTAAAAAGCAATACTTTTTGAATTGGTATGTTCTATCATTATCAGTTATAAATGGGGAGATAAGGTGTATACTATAATCTAGGTGGTTTCCCAAACTAGGTATAGAGTTGGGACATATAACTCAAAGAGGCATATAGAGTTAGGAAAAGCATATCATGAGTATATATTTTTCGCTTGTTGAAAGGCCTTTCTTATGGGAAATATATGCAGCGATGTCGGGGAATTGTGTGCATAGTCATACAAATATGTGTACAAGACATTGGCCTTCCATTTTCGATGACCATGGATGATTATGGGGATTCATACCATTATGTGCATAGAGTATGGTGTGTGAGAAAGAGGGTTCCTAAATGAAAAGGGGTTATTTCAGGTAATAATTTCTTGGATTTTGGTATTTACGTTCTCTCCATATAGATGTAAGGAGGCTCCCTATGTAGGTCTAACCCATGCATGGGGAAGAGGGGGAAAGTATACTTCACGACTAGACCTGAGATGTAAGGATCATGTGTCCCTACATATCATATAATAATATGAATAATCAAACTATATATCGGTATCTTAAGGTTTCTACCTATGTGGATCTTATTCAAAGACAGGAATGAGGCATTTTTATCTTAGAGATGAGATCACCCATGAGATGGGCCACATACCAAATCTTCTTGTATCGATTTAATTCACATGTAGGGTCTCATGTGAAGTTAAATATGATTTTTCTGGAACCAAGGGTCACCACTAGGTGTCAGATATCATGGTGTTTTAATGTTGTTTGATTAGGACATTGATGTAAGAGCCTTGATTAACTAGAGTAGAATTAGTCCAGGATGTCCTAACAAGTCTAAAATGTGAGTAGGAGGGAAAGTGTAAACCATGGAATCAAGGGATCTAGGAATAAAAGAATTGATATGGTTGTTAGGATCCATTGAGCGTACAGAAGAAGGAAAATTCAATCATAAGAATGAATTTTCTTTTGGTTGGAAACTCCTTTTTGGGAAACATATGTAGAGCCACTGAGGAATTATTTTTGTAGTCAAAAAAAGATGCTCGTAGAACAATGGCCTTCCATTTCCTATGTCTATGGATGATTTTGAAGATCCAAAATTTCTTGAATTATAGAATTTAACAGATGGAAAGGATGTGTTTTAACATACTAGAAACATGTATGCTATGAATACCCTTGGAATTCTGAACATACCTATATAGATATTACTCATACATATGGTGTGGCATTGTGATTCCATTGCTAGAGATAGGACCCTGTTTGAATATTCGAGTGTGTAAAAATTAAACTCCCAAAATAGGTTTGGTCTCTATGTATGGAGTGGGGACACATACCCATATGTTTCCTCTTTAGGGATGGATGGTCCCAAAATATTTTATCCGGATGTCACTACGTATCCTATGTGGACATGAATCAATCCAAACATTGTTCTTAATTACCATATAGTTTTACATCATGAATCTTGGACATTGGTCTAACAATATTTAAGGGGAGAACCCCAAATTTCCTTTTATGGTGATTTCTTTAGGGACAACCACTGGGGATTTAGTCTCCATGGGTTTGTAGGGAATCCATTTCTGATGTCCCAAATCCCACATGACCTATGACCCATGTTAGAAACATTGGGAGACAAGGGGTTAATTCCTCATATAGGGATGGAGTAATCAAAGAGATGTAAATTTTATACTTGGAGTGATGTTTTGTAGTTTTACAATGTAAAATATGGATACGTTATCATTCATTTCGAAATCATATCATTTGGAAAATCCACATATAGTTTAACATCATGTGGAAACAATGTGGATGAAATGTGGTTTATTTTCATGCGGTGAGGACACTGATGAATCAATGTGAATAAGTGATATTGGATTACTAATGAGATGTCCAAAAAATTGAATTGAATTGAGAGTTCCCTATTTTTACATAAGGAGGAAAACATTATGTTTTTTTTTGGATGGTTCTAGATCGTATGATCTAGGTGTAACAATTTAACCCATATGAGTACGAATCAAGCTAAATGTAGTTCCTCTAACGATATCTTCATATTGGGTAGGTATGGACCATACAAAATCCAGAGGTATTTTTCAGTTCAGGGTGGCCAAACCAGGGTAAATTCTCTGGTGAATCTACATATCTGGTTAGGGTAGAAATCAACAAACACATAGTTCTGAATATTTGGGCAATTTTAAGGTCATATGGAAAGGATGTGGGCTGCATAGTTTATTATAATGTTGTAGGGAAAAATCATAATAGAAATAATGAGTAAATATTGGATGATCAATCCAATATATTCAAGTATACCTTATAAATTAGGGATAGGGAAAATGTAAACCATGACTTTGGGCCCTCTTAGATCAGGAGAAGTGATACAAGGCTAAAAAAATGTTTGTCAGATGGAAGTTGGAAAAGCCTATCATGAGGAAAAAATTCCTTTGGCAGAAAATGCATTTATTGGGAAACTTTTTCAGATCCACCATGGTATTGTGTTCATTTTCAAATAAATATTTCCACATAACACCGACCTTCCATTTATGATGGACATGGTTGATTAATAGATTTCAATATTTCCTGGGTTATAGAGTTTTATGGATAGAAAATATACAATTGGGTGTGTGGGAATATCAATACCATGATTAGTTTTGAAATATAGATTCCACTACATAGTTCTAACTCATGTATTGGGGGAATTATTGTTGACAAATCCTCACGGTAAGAATCATGATTTTGACTCACCCACATAGATCTACATTTATGTTCTCATTATTGGGGTCATTTGTGTTTCCTTTTCAATTTTTTGTGCTTGGGCTTCAAATATGATATTCAAGAATCACTACATATCCTTTGACAATCGGAATCATCCAACACATAGTTATAAAAATTGGTCTCCATGTCTAGGCTTGGCCGTTACACTTGGAGAAAATTATTTTTTAAGGCAATTGGGCCAGGATATTTGATCTATAAATCACTACATATCATATGACCATAGGAATAAAGTCACACAATGTACTAGAGGTACCATAATGTTTAACATCATGTAGTTAGGACTTTTGGTTCCCCCATGTTAAGGGGAAGACCTTATCATGCCTTTTATGGTCGTATCACTAGGACCATGGAAACCCTGATGCAGATTGATATGCCTTGACCATGTTGGAAATTCCCATCCAAACCAACACAGACCGTGTGATCTCTGAAAAATATGATTTTTATGGAGAATAAAATATGTATTCATCCACTAGGACAAAATGTAATAAAAAGTGGGGGAATTTAAATTTTTTTTATTTTATTATGGATGGGCCTAGATTTGGAGGCCCAAGAGCCATTATGTCTCTGGAAGGGAATGAAAATCAGACATGGTTCTATAAATTTTCACTTCACATGTATTAACCGTGTGAAGGGGGTATTTTTTTGAATAGTGGCAGGACCAAAATGTGGAATCCAGACATCACTAGGTATCCTGTGAGGCTACGAATCAAGGCACACATAGTTCTAAAAAAAACATCTTATACCGGTCTGAACTATGAACATAGAGGGGGTTTTACGTCCTTATTTTGACGTGATGGTCTTGTCATGTCCCTTCAATCTCATGGGGACATTCCTTCAACTATTTCTAAGGTCACATGAGCCATGATTATTGTGATAAACAAGGAATATAAAAGTATTTCCTTCAAAATATAAAGGCAATAGAGCGTACAACATTGAAATTTGTATCAGGTGGTGGCTCGACCAAGACATAGGGACAAGGCATCATAATGTATCCTATTAGAATATGAATCAATGTGTACGTAGTTCTAAAAATACCTATAGACCGTTGTGACCCATACTTTGGGGAGGGGATATTTTTTTATGTCCACAAGACCAGTATGTGGAGTATTTGTTTCACAACATATCATGTGACAGTAAGAATTAATCCACACATTGTTCAAGGAGAAAATAGATCCCATGTGTATCTAAATGTCACCCAAGAATAGGGGCACCATGTCTTTCCCCAACAAATATCCGACTCTTATGCAATGAACCATTATTTAGGTCGCATTGATCACTAAATAGGTTAACTTCATGTGGTTCAGATGATTTACAATGAAGATAAACATCATGTCGACTGGATTATGAAGAAATTAGGTTTAATGTTGTACAATATGAACACATATTGAACTATACAGTTTAACATCATATATCTAAGACAAACTCTATATGACTACAAAATGTCTATATTCAAGAATAATTCATTGATGTGAGTTGTAGTGAGTTGGAAATCCATTGAAATTAGTTAATATGAACCATTCGAGTATACCTTGTGTATTCCATATGGTTCTTCCCACTTTCCCACACAATTTGGAGATTTTTTTTCTGAGTATCATTGGTGTTCGAAGGACTAACACCATTTCCGATTTAAAGAAAGACCGTTGGTTAACCATTTTGTTGATGGCCTATGAAATCCAATTTTTTTAAATTTTCAAATGGTGTTGGGTGTGAAATAATTTGTCTTCTAATCACTCCATGTCATTGAGTTGTTTATTGGATTTTTCTTCTACAGATAGCTGATCACGATGGAAACATAGAGTGAGGGTAGTTGTTCTTCAATAATTAAATCTAGTTATGTCGAATATACTATCTAATATGGGGTTTCCTATATGGTGTCCTGAATCATTGTTCTATAAACCCATAGAGCATGTATGAGCTTGTCCGACCATGATTTCATATACGTGTCTTCCATATTCTAGAGTATATTGGATCCAGTCTTTTTAAAGGCCTCTATCTGTCTATTGGTTGTTGCATGGTAGAAGGATGAATGATTGGTCTTGATACCATACTCATGATATAGTTTCTCTAATTTAGAAGAGTACAAATTGTTCCACTTGTCCATGAGTATTGTAGGATGGACACCAAATTTGGTGACGATATTGGCCTTAACAAAGATGACAATGATTCTTGGCCTGACCTCCTTTAGGGGTAAAACTTCTGCCACCTTGGAATAGAATTTATTCACTATGATAATATAATTTAATTTCTTGGCTGTCGCAAGAGGATATGGCCCCACGACATCCATTCCCCATGTGGAAAATAGGCATGAGTACTTGGCTATCTTATATAACTCTAGGGGGTTGTCAATGAAATTGAAATGAAGCTAGCATGAATGAATCTTTTTGGTGAAATTCCCAAAATCATACATCATAGTGGAACAATGTCACCCAATCCTAGAAATATGATAGGAGAAAATGCATCCTAATTGATGTGTGACATAGGTTCCATCATGCAATTATTTTATGATGGTAGTAGTCTATTTTCAAATAATGCATCTAAGAAGGATTCCATCAAGGCCCTATTTTTAAAGGACCTTTTCATGATTGGTGACATCGTACATAATGATGTTGATTTTCCATTCTCATATTTTATCCCATCTGTCCCTATCTTGTAGGAATTCTCCCTTGTGATGTCAATTTGTGATGAGAGTCATCCATCCAGTGGTGCATCCATATTACCCGATGATGGTGCTTAACTCATTGATTTCTTCCATATTGGTCTACATTAATGGTAAAAATATACAACAATGGAAAATGATAATGACCTTCTCATCCTAGTTTGGGGTAGCCAGAGCTATTGCTACCTTTTCGAATTCAACATCTTGCATATTTTACAAACATGGTAATTGAGTTAATGTAAGAACTGAAGGAAATTACTCTATTAACACTCAATGGTGGTCCAGAAAGGCTATTTTCTCATCTTTCATAATATCATAATTTATGTTGACTTTCATGATGATCAATTCCAAGTAAAAATTTATCTCAAGTGTTCTAATTGTACTAAATGTGTGAGCTCTATGACCATGATGAGATCCTGATACTCTCCGTTTTTGTTTTTGAACCCCTCTGACAGTAGGAAGAAGTATGTTGAGACTACCTATTTTCATGATATGAGTATGACTCTTAAACACACATTGTTGAGATTGGGGTCTTAAATTATTTTTCCTATTAGAATTCTATATGCACTGTAAAAATTAATCTCCAATGTTTCATATTTTTTTTGAATGGAGAAGACGTCTTCATTCGGTAGCTTAACATCCTATGGGGTTATTTCTGCCAAAGGGCTCTCTTCAAGGAAATATGCTAATTCTTCGACATTGATGGATTCCTGAGGAATGAAACACCTATCAAAATATTGCAGGATGGATGCCAATTATGACATGTGTCCATTCAACATTCGATGGCTCAGAATATACTTGAATGTGTTACTTCAAGAGACTATATGAACATCATGGTGCTATAGATAGTGTAGAATCTTCTGGACTACAAAGATTAAGGGAATGTTTCTCTTCTTGATATTTGAATAATGAGTCTCAGTATCGGTTATGGTCTAACTAAGATAATAAATACTATTTCAATGCTCGGATCGTTATTTTGTGTGAGTAATATGCCTAGTGACCATTATAAAGAAGTCAAATATAGAATGAGTGGTCTTCCATTTACAGATGTCATTATTAGTGGTGGGATTAGGATGTACTTCATGATATTGTCAAATGATTAATAAAAATTAATAGTCCATAGATTTCCAAGCCCCCTTTTTACCATCCTGGCGAAGGGAAAAAATTTTCCTTCAAGGTTTGGTATAAAGCAGCGAAAATAGGCCAAGTTTCATAGAATTCCATTCAACTCAGTTTTTTTTTAAAGAGGGTATATTTGTAGGATAGATTTTTTATTGTTGAGGATGAATTTGATGCCATGATGATGTGTGACGAAGCCAATTAATTTCCATGAGGTGATGTTGAATCCAAATTTTAGGGGGTTTATTTTAAAACTATCAAGTCACAGATGTTGAATATTGTTTCAATATCCATCAAGAGGTTTTATTTTTTAATTTAACCACAAAATCATCAACATATAATTTTAAAGAATTTCCTAGGTTGATGTTGAATGTGCGATTCATGGTGTGTCGGTACGTGGTGCAGGATCTTTTTAATCCAAAAGGGCATAAAGTTATGGAAAAAATACTACATGGGGTTCCCTGAATGTGGTGGTTTCATCATATTGTTAGGCCCTTCATATTTGGTTATATCCCAAATATATTTCCATGAAAGAAAGAGCCAAGTATCCGGATGTTTCCTCAATAGAAAATTCGGTGATCAGGACAAGAAAGTATGCATTCAGGCAGTGTCGATTAAGATCCTTGAATTAAATGCTATCTCTAACTTTTTCATTCTTATTTTTTATATGTAAAATTCTGGGAATCCTAATGGGAAATTGGACCTCTAGAATATATTTTTCATTACTGATCCTTTCAAATTCAACAAATATTTTGGAAGAATGTGTTGGATGTGTCCTTCTCTAGGCTTTCTTGTAACCATGATGGTCTTTCATGAGGTGTACGTGGTAAATTCCCACCTCAGGTTTGAGGCCTAAAATTTCCAATTAATTATACATTAAAAAATATCAAATATTTGATTGGAAGGATGTGTATACCTATTTCTCTTATGAATTCATGGTAACTCTAATCAGAGTGGAGAACATGTCCTCTTTAGTACCCAGTTTTATTTCCATCAGTACATCGATGGTGGTAGAAATACACTCCTGAAATGATGGAGGAGAATCTACAAGGTCTTCTACTTCCTCCTCCTCCTCCTTTGTGTCATCGTAAAATTCGTATTCATTTAATGGGGATGTAATTCTTGAGATGAGATCTTTAGAGTTGAGAGAAGATTCACTATTTTGGCATTGGGAGGCTATGACGACTTCATCTGTCCAGGCTGATAGTGAGGAATTTTCTAGATAGGTTGGAGTAAGGGATGAAAGGGCGAGTTCTTCGACTTTCCCCCTATAGTTTGGGTCAAGGACTTTTTGGAGATCTAAATATAGGTCAAGGGAATTTTTATCTGAGTATTTACCACTGTATTGGGGATCAGTGGATTTTTTCTACACTGTTGGGCTTGGTGGATGAAGTCGTAATCATATGGACTATAGAAAATGTGTCCAAATCCTGAATTGTGCATTCAATTTTATTGATGGGTATTACGTATTCTTTTCTAAGATACTTGAAGGGTTCAATGTAATCCATTTACAAACTATTTGGTTCATAAATCCAATCAATTATGTCAACTGGGGTTTGCTTTGCTTATGGATCCAATAAACCATCATCAATATAGTGTGACTCGTAGGAGTCGAATGGCGCCTTATCGAAATGAAATGTTCCACTATATCCACTAACGAAATTTTTGATGCACTCATGGTATGATAATGGTATTATCATGAGATTATGCATTCATGTACTTCCTCGAAAAACTTTGAAGGAAATTATTTTCTAAACTACCAGGAATTCTGAGTGTGCTATGTGGTCATCAATCTAGTGTTTGAGCATGATTTGGAACAACATTTTGTGGTCAATCTTGGAATATCCCAACAGGCATGTGGTGTAGGGCATTATGTTATCTTCGGTGAAGCCCAGCCGATGAAGTGTCAGTAGTTGGATAAGATTAACTACAGAGCCATTGGCAATGAAGACATTACTAACATCGACATTATTTATCGTGCCAGTAACATATAAGGGTTTTATGTTCCCCTAAAAACTGACTTCTTCTTCTTCATCCTTGAATGAGATAATCTCGTGGAATTATTTTTTGTTGGTATCTATCTGATAGATTTCAGTTGTGACCACTTCGTCTTTAATCACTATAGTGATTAACAATGATTTTATGAGTTCTTCACTAATGTATGATAATTGGTTCAATGAATCTAGAATTTATAGGTTATCTGGAACTGAGTATAATTTCTTCAGAATATCAAATTTTGGATCTAATGGCTGGTGCTTCCCCACTTGGGTATTCTCTTTCACAGACACTTTAGTGTATTGATCCTTGGATGAGGATGGTCCGGTTCCTAGCACATACACTGGAGAAACTTCTACATTATTTGAATTTTGTTAAGAAGTTATGCTTGCATGCTATGTGAGACTAGACCTCTACTCTTATTCTGATGGATACTCTTGGATGATCAGGCCAGAGTGGCTTCTCTTAGGGGTAGGATAATTTTTTTATCCATCTTGGGTCTGATGAATGGTTCTTATGCAGTTTTATCAATGATGACATTTTTAACTGGTGAGATACCATAGGCTTTATTTCTTCCATAGTTGAATCTTCCAATATATCATTTGCTTCAATGACCTCTTCATATGGTTCTCTAATTGGGATAGTGAAACTCAGGTTCATATACACACAATTCATTGGATAAATGATCCATTAAGTGGATGAAATTAATGGATTTCAGGATCGTTACATCATATAATGATGAGTTCACTTGATTTCCTTTTTCTTGTGGGGTCATTTTATCGGGTGGTGGCCATTTTTTCATTTGGCGGGTTGATGCCCATTGTTCTATTTGGAGAGGTGGTGTCCATTCATTCATATAATTTGCCATGAAATTTGAGATTTTCAAATCCAACAATGGCCTTGATGCATGCTAATCCTCTTACACTTTCACTCTAACTACATGGCTGAACAATTTTTTTGAGAGGTCAAATATTGGATGATTGTAGGGGATGAAGATATTGGTTGTGTTGTATAAGGAACTATTGGGGGCACAATCGGTTACATCAACAATTCTAGGAGTTTTCTAATAGAGTAGATGAATATTTTCTGAGTCATCCAACCATCAAACTTATTTTCTATTTTCTTAATGACTATTTTCTACTATCCTTCTCATCTACGTCAGTGGTGGAAACAAACACTACTAGCACTAGAAGTGGTCCCAATTTGACCTTACTATAATCTATCATTCTTTTATGGAAGTCTTTAAAGATGAAACACTCATAAATTTTGTGTCCCAATATATGATTGAAGGGACAATAATATGGCTGGTAATCGATACCTACTTTATTATCCATCTTCGACTCTGTTAACTAGAGAAACATTCAATTCATGGAAGATACAAAGTATCCATTCAATTGATCATCTAAGAATAACTTGAATTTATTCTTCTATTCAACAAATTTATTTCTCTTGGTTTCTCATCACTCATCTTGGTGAGGTGTGGGTGACTATTTATGTCGAGGGGAACCAGCACATTTTAGTGAAGGCATTGAAGCTGGAGCTGGTTCATGGGTTGCTTAAGTGTAACAAAAGACTCTTCATCTCTTGCCACAATTTTTTGGGGCTTACAAAGCTACTCAAGACTTTTTATTATTCCACTTCAAGGAATATTATATTCTCTAAGAAAAGGAATGGAAATAATTAAATTCACTTGTACATGTTATCATGATAAGTGTTTCTCACAACTCATCACAGAGATTATCGATTCACATAGAAATCATCTCTTCTTAGGGTAGTGGTTGGATCAGAGTGTAGTTCATACCATTTTATGAATAAATAAATCCAAAAACACTTTCATTTTATTTTTGTTTGTAGTTCATGGGGTTGTTGACTATTGTTTTGGGAAACATTGAGCTAAAATGGAAGAGGAATTGGCATCAGATATCCTACCATCCAATTATTGACTATGTTGGTAAACTATTATACCATATGAAGGATAAACCTTTCATGGTCCACATGATACATCTAACATTTTCTTCCACATTTTGTTATGGTATTCGCATCATTAGATCACAAAAATATGAGTAGTGCATTAGATGTTCTTCTGGGTCCCATGAGCCATTGAACATTGGGAATACGGGGTCGCAAAAAATTGGAGGTGGTTGAAAATTGATTAACCAGTTGGGATAGGGTTTCCATTCTGGTTGTACTAGAGAATTCCTCCCTTCCATGGGTTCCAGTAGATATGTCAATGACTCTATGGTGTTCAAGAGGACTTGATGTGTATCTTGTTGAATCTGTGAATGGGCAGACATAATCGCCCGCAAGATTGGTCGAAACGATGCTTCTTGCATTTAAGGGGGATACATGACATGGGGAATTCACTATGTATTCACATGAATTTGTTTAGGTTGTTTCCCCAATAGAGGGAAATATAGGTATCCTCTTAGGATTGGGTTTAGGTAGATTGACAGTCTCGACTCTACCTTGAATGAGCTTTCTGTCCATTCTTTATTAGCTGGGATGAGACCTTGTGTCAGAAGAACCTCCTTTGGTAGTGTGTGATGAAGCTATACATGAAGAAAATATACGGTATGATGGATCACATGGAGTAGTTAGACATTGATTTTCCTCAACTAATTCATTTCTTCCTCCTACTCAGTGAATATCTTTCAAACATAGGGGACACAGTTTCATGTGGAGTCAAAGGTGGGTCATGTATTACATTCCTATTGTTTTTCTGATTGTTGGGGATTTATAATGGAGGTAGAGGTGGTCTGGACAGGGGGGAAGCCAATTTTATGGTCTTCCATTAGTTTCAGGTACACAAACCTTCATGTTTAGTGTGGACCACTTCCCAGATGAAACCATATTATCTCACATCATCATCAACAATATTATTTTCAGTGAGGTCTATAGAATTGAAATCTACAATGTTCACTGATGTGTACCACATTATGGGTGGCAAAACAGATGTTGAATGGTAAGAGAAATTCTTGTGTCCTTTGTGGATGCTCTCCTTCTATTCTGGAATCATAAAAAAAATTCTTGATGAATGGTAACTCAAACATAACCTTTACATGACCTATTCATATGCCTCTTTTATAGGGGACATGAGTCATAAGATGAGACATTACGAGTAACCGTTCTATTCATTGTTCATCCTAAGGGGCATAAGACATGTAGTTGGAGTTCAGCTTAGTGGTAAGCACCCTATATTCCTACATGAAAAATGAGGGTTCAAAACTCAATGGACATAGGTTCTATAGCCTACTTTAGTAGTGGAAGAACTGTAGTAACAACGGGTACTATAGAGGCAACATGTCATTGTAGTGGTGGCAGGTACTATGTGGTACTGTAGGAGGCGGGTACGGTAGCATGTACTCTTCATAGAATGGGCCTTGCAAAAAAAATTGGGGCTACAGGCCTTGTAATGGGATAAGTGCCCATTGGGCCTTCGGGATATGAAATGGGTCTACCAATAACAAGTTAAAGAGGTTTTTACATTGCTTTAATAATAAATGAGGCTTTGGCCCCAACCATTAAAAAATGGGGAGATAAGAAATACATTTTCTGGTCATGTGGTTTATGTAAAAAATCCCCTAACTCTGTGGGATGGGGTTTCACCCAATCAATTTCTATTATCACTCAGCCTAGATTTTCTGGTGTTATGTGGGAATATTCTGTTAAAATTACATCCTACCCTATGGGTTGGGTTTGATCTCGTGATATGGTAGTTTCTTCTGTTATTTCTACCTTCTTGATCTCCCACATTCCCATGTGGGGTGATCTGGATATGGCATAATATATTCACATGAGTTATTTTCTTATGAGGATATGCGAATTGCATGACGACAAACTTCCCTTAGGAGAGAGACCTAATAAATGATCATGGTGGAATATTTTAGGATGTTTTGAATGAATTTTTCTCACTTTGCCCGATGCTTTTGAGTCTCACTGAAGGCCAGTTCTTGTCAACCAAGCCATATTTGCAGAACAAGAATTTATTTTGGATGTTGTCTTGGGTTGAGAAAATTGTAATATACCATTTCCAATGGGATCTTCTAGATGGTAAGTTGGGCGAGATGAAATAATCTATGCTCTACCAAACCTTGGAAATGAAAACTATATGGTGCATCACTGATAAAGAAATGAAATTTGTACAATGATGGGATACAGATCAACTCAAGATATTTCTTCTACCTCTCAAATTGTGGCTGCCATGTAGGAAGATAAGATTCAAGGTCAATTTGGTGGTCAAGACCCACCAATTTGTTGACATGGTCTGTATAGCTTTCATAGGGTAAATACTCTTCTTTTAGTTGGTGGAGAGTTTTCCTAATGTTTAGAATAATGTTTTGTATGCATTACTTGAACAATTATCTTAGTATGCCAAACTAAGAAGTGGTTGCGAGCCATAAAATAACCAGTATGTCATCGCAGCCATGTTTTATTCTTATAAGAAAAATATTATTTTAACTTCCATTATCCATTCATCTTCATGATGTGCCCAACTTGGATTCATTGTGATGTGTTCATCCTATGTAGTGGGGCCAGTAGGGATTTCATTAATTTTATAGTGGTATGGAGGTGGCTCATAGGATGAGGGTGGCCCTGGACATCTTCTCAATGAGAATGGATGCTTATTTTCATTCACAGAGCTTCAAACATATCGATTCGCATCCATCCATGCACCTAATAATATGAGGGATTTCTCGTATTTGATCCAGCGAGATGAGGACCTTCATGCCAGTGTGAATTTTGACTGCGGTGTGGAACTTCATAATCAATGTTATGGTGTTGGGAACTACTATTTCTTCTTAGTGTCGAACTGCATGATGATTTTATATGTTTTATACCCTAGGGAGGACCTTTAGGGTAGACCAGTGTAAGGGTAAGTCCTTCTTTCTATTTTTTGTCGTTGCGGGAAGGACATTTGCGACAACTACCATCATAGAGAGGACTACTATCATAGATTGATATCCCACTATTAGGAGAATATATGAAATGCATATTCTAGGGAGGACCTTCAGGATATAATTCCATAATGGTAGGAACTTCTTATTACCTGATGTCACTACTAGGAGGTCTTTCACAGTGACTATCATCCTGGTGAGGACTACTATCATAGCTTGCCTTCTGACTATAGGGAGAATTTCTATAGCGTATACCTTGGGGAGGACCATCATAGAGGTCAACATAAATGGGAGGGACTTCTTTATATATAATATTATCTTCAAGGGGAGTTCTACCATGACACCCATCAAGATATCGACTCTCATGATCCATCATTTTTTTCCGTTGAGGTAAGCCCATGTGGGTGCTCTGGGGAGGGCATTAAGAGCTACTGATAGTGACATTGTAGGGAGGACGTTCACAAATGATACTACCAATTAAATAATTTGTTAATGGATCAATAGGATATTAGGCCTCTATTGATAATTTATGGATGGAATCAATAACCCTATCTTCTATTAGAGCAGAAAAATTAACATTCCCTTTATTTTTTAACTACCTTTGGTGTAATTCTTTTTTTTGGGTGATCTTGTAGGAAACTAGGGTCACATTCTATTGGTAATGACCTTCATGTAAGATATCATGTTTTATAGGTTTCATGGATGATTCTTGGATACACTAATGATCATATTGAATTCTGTAAGGGATATATGACTTCCCTGGAGTGACCAACACATTGAACCGGTTTCCCCCAGTAGAAAGGAGAATTTGTTCATGATTCTACTGTACTGTTTTCATGGAATATGGCGGTGGATCATACCAAACTAGAAAATGGATTCATCTATTTTCTTGAATTAATATAATATTTTTTTGGATTAGTCACCCCTCTTGGGGAGACAGGGTTGTGGGCCAAACTTCTTAATTTTTAGATATCTGAAATTAGGTCTAGACACATATATATGACATGATCTAGAATCGATATTTGATCCTCCATAATTTATAGGATGTGTTGAGATACTTATTAAGATTGAATGGGTATAATAAATCGATCCAATATTGGGGTAAGAGTTTTTTCATGATTCATTACTCTATGTGTTTCAAGTTGGTACTATTTGTTCTCTAATGTCAGGGAAGAGTAACAAGTCTACCACTTGTTTATAGCCAGGATACACTGGTTATTTTCCTTGGTTTTGAGTCCTTTTGGATGAAGAGTATCATATCTGTGAGTAGGGATTTTCATCTACTTGTTTTGTACTTTATTTTTATGATGGAATACATATGAATATTTATGAATTATAATCATCACATAATTTCTTTTCACCATATTTATATGGTGGGATTCCTCAAGGTATGATGGAATTTTCATCTAATCATTGATTACCACCATATTTGACTAGTGGGATTGATATGAGGGGTAGAAATTGGACCACCATAATATTTGATCGGTGGGATTCATATTCCTCAACATGTATTTTCATATCTCTAAAATGTGTTGTTGTATTTGTACAGTGAGACTGGTGAGCATTGGAGAGAATTTCCACCTACACATAATGTTCCACTGTATATTTTTTGTGGTATTCAGATTAATGGGTAGGACTATATACCTGCTTATAGAATGACACAGTGTTTTTATGGAAGATATCCTCCGAGAAAACGAAGAATATTTCCTACTCTTGATTACATTGTTGTTTCCCTTGGAGGGCTACAGAGGAGCCTATGACTATTGGACTTCTGCAAGGTCCCACGATATGATATGCTATTCTAAATAAAGATATTGGGCTATATTTTTTCGTTGAAGAATTAATATAGCCGGGTATCTTACGTAAGACCCCTAAATAGTTGGGATGAAGCCACCAATGTCGAATTAATCTACCTCACTATGATAATGTAGGTGTTTATTACCATGTTTTGGGGACAAACTCCTGAAATTGTTGTGTATGGAAATTTGGGCCACCCAGTTCTGGACCATTGTCCAAGGTTTCATGGGAAATTAATGGGGGTATTATGGCATAGGTGTCTTGTCTTGGTACCTCTATTATGGGGAGTGTACCATTTTATGGTACTCCTTAATCATTAAATTTGAAACAGAGTGTTGAAGATGATGTGTGGGTGATTGTGTCAGGTTCATCATTATGGACACATTTTTCTTTGTAGTTATGAATGTGAATGTCTAAGAAAACATTCAGGATGCCGTTGGATTAATGGTTTCTCTAAGAATTACTATGGAATATATATGAAAATTGAAAAAAACCCATAAAACTATCATCTAATGACCACATTTTATATTGATAATAAGGATTGGACCTCATAATTTTGGTTTCAAATGTGTTTTGAGGTAGGGTAACTCACCACATTAGTTATGGATTTACGTTGGGTTTACCATTTTTTTCGACCTAAGGATTCATCACTTTGGAGTGAAAAAATGGCCTGAAAAATGTAATCTAAATTCCTACAGTTTTATAGTGTTTCATATCAGGTTCACCATTTTTGTTTCGACCTAAGGTTGAGTCATATGGGAGAGAAAACAATTTCTTGACAAATAACAATTAATTGCATGTTGTTATACAGAGTTTCACATTGGGTTCACTAGGTTTTTACCAGAACCATGTTATGATCCTAATGAGTGATTATAGGGGGTTGAGTATTTGTGAAATAAATCCACTTCTGATACTATATCCTCAGATTGTCTCCAATATGTTTATTCGCAGAGCTAAAAACCCCAAATGGCCCTATTATCCATGATTCATGGGCCTTTTTCCAACAAAAGGAACTCGTTGGATGATGATTTGGGAAATAAAACTGGGGGGAAACAATGGTTGAGATGATGGGAACTTAGGATCATCACACCATTTTGGGGGGATTTATTTCATATTACATGAATCACTTATAGATTGAAGAAATCTTCATATGTTTGTGAATCCTTTGTTCTTTCCCAAGCATGTTTCTAATGATTAATTCTATATTACAGGGTCAATCATAAATACATGTATGTTTGAATCATATGTATCAATCCAAGGTTCTCCATTAAGAAAATATATATATGTGTGTGTATGCATTAATGATTCTCCATCAATGTTAGCCTTTGGGGATAGATCAATAATTACTTCACTATTTGCTGAGTAAAAATATGTTTAAACCGTATGATGAGGTGTTATAGAGTTTTTCATCATCTAGGGGTGATAATTATACTGATGTGGTGGTAAAACCCATAATATGGGCATTGTACAAATCCTCATGAGATGAATCAAAGCACACATAGTTTCATGGCACTTTACTGGAAAAATACTCTTTTATGTTAATGTGATGAGGACCCATCCACGTAGTTTAAGGTCATGCTGCAAGGATGTCTATGAGAAAAGTACCTAGTCAAGGGTCGATGTGAGACTTATGTTGAGGTGGTCCAACTTACCTTGAAGAAACATTGTATTTGGGAAAAGGGTAGACCTATAGAAGATATGGACCAGAAAACATGAGGGTGGATTCCAATGTCAGGTTTGGACCTCAGGGGGGCTTCCTTCATGTCCTAGAATCTTGGGAACCAAAGGAATCGTCATTTGGTTGGATGTCTCATATGAATGTGATCTTCCAATAAAGGAGGAATTATGTGGGGATTACATTGGGGGAGATGACAGTTTTTGATCCAGAGTTGGGACTTAAACCATAAAGGACTCCCTGATGAATTGGGGGTCGTGATTGGGGTTAACCTTTCAGAGGTATTCACTTTGATTCTAGGCATTATAAAGGCATATTAGGTATCCTGGTTGGGACAGGAATAAGAGTTCTCATCATTCAATGAATTTATGAAATACACCTAGGAGGATTCCATTTAAGGGGAAACATAAATTTAATGGGTCTCACACCTTCTAAGATAACCATTTGGGGGGGTATACTTTCCCATTTCAGGGATCATATTGCATGGATCTCAGTTCTTAAGAGGGATTCCTAAATATCCAAGTTATGGTGGGAATCAGAGTTCTCATAGTTCACAGAATTTTGTGGTTACATCGAGGAGGAGGCCCATATTTTATGGCTTTCTAAATTTATTGATCACTGCAACCTTCTAAGAAAATGTGAGTTGTGCTCATTGTGAGAAATAAGAGGTGGCAGTGGATCTAAAGATCACACATATGGAATCATCAGTTGATAGATTGTAGTGGTGCCCAAATGGTGGAAGGGGGGTGGTTCTTTGAATGTTCTAATACCCCTTGATTTTAATACCCTATATAGTATATTAACTTATATTGATATACCCTGGGAAAAGGCACTGAGAAGAACTGATACAACCTTCTATAAGAAATTAATGTGTCTTATCTCGGTAAGAGTTCCTTGAAATTGGTTCTGGGAAAGAGGAGGAACGATTCTTCTCGTTGAAGGGAAAATAAAGTGTGATTTCATTTATTTATCACTATTCAATGTCAAAGGTTGAGACCGTAGAATACCCTTGATACATAGAATGAGAAGGTTCATGTTTTTATACCATGGTTGGAACCTATGTTACCATGGAAATGAATACTTATGGACATTCTGGTCGTCCTTACCATTGTTGGGATTACCCACATGACTCTACTAAACAAATTTATGTAAACTAAGAAGGGCATGCTGATGAAACTGATTGTCATTTCATATGGGTCGGGTGCCTTTGGAAGGGTCATTGGCCTAATTCCATTAGAACAGTTTGTGTAAGGTCTACGAGTCATGCGAGAGAAATAAGAAGAAATGCTTGGAGCTAAAGGATGGAGCACCATGAATACCCCATTCCATATCCCATTTTCTCATACGGCATGGGGTTTCCCTCATATAGAATATTTCAATGTTTGTGGGGGTGTTAGCCCTATATTGTGATGGTACATAGAACTAGACATGGTTTGAATATATTATCACTACATGGAACCAAATTCAGCCCATTTAGAGATTTTCTATGTGGGGCAGAATCCCACCCGCCTACAGTGGTGGTATGTGCAACTGAGATCCATTACCAGGAAGATTTCTGTTGCAGTGAAGGGTTCCTCCCATGTAGTATTTCGCTACACGGGGCATGGATTTGAAGAAGGGGAATTGTAACTATGCTTCATGGGAAATTAATCCATGATGGATGTTGGGCTTGTGGTTGGTAAATTCTTATTATATTTTATTCTTTCATGGTACTTAGTGGGATTTACCCTTGGGGAATCGTCAAAGGAGACCATCATCTGCAGTTCTCTTCATCCTAAATGCTTTCAAAAGTATAAAATTTCTTCTCTTGATGTTTTAAAGACCTAAAACCCATTATTTAGTCCATGTTAAGGACATTATATAGAAGAATGAAAGGGATAGGTAAGTGGTTCACACTACACCTTTTGTGAAAGCCCACGAAAGAATCAACAGATCCATTGATGACTTGGTCAACACAGGCTCGCATGGGATGTAGTACATAGAGGCAGAAATCACAATCTTGTTCCCTTGAATGACATCTATTGCAGGATGCCACTCACCTTACCAAACCCATGAATCATCCGAGTCCTTAGGAAATGGTTTGTGCAGCATGTTTATCTAACTTTATTTCATGAATGACATCGTTCGTGGGGGACTAGCGTTGTCCTCTATATCTCGTAAACCATTTCATTTGTGGATGGATCATGGCATGGACCTCCATGTGGAGTGGCAGGCCATGAAGGATATTTTCCATTCACAATCTATCATCTTTTCCATTGTTGATTTTCCCCTACTAAATATTTTTCGTCAAGTATTCAATCGGTTTGATTCTCTTCCATTGAAAAATCTATCAGAGTATTTGACTTCCCTTTTTCTATCTTTGTGAACCCAATGGTCTATATTCATTTATTATTCATTATTATTTTTTAGCCAATTATTTATTTACCAATTTATGTTTTTGTTTATTGTTATATTTATAATTTATTAATTTATTATTTTTGGATTATTATTTTTTAATTATTTATTATATACTGATTTATGATTTATGGTCAATTAAAAATTTATTATTTTTAATATATTATATATTATTAATTTTTTTTATTTTGGTATTTATTTATTATTAATTATTAATTATTTTGTTATTATTATTTTATATTTAATATATATTATTAACTATTTATTAAAAATTTAATAATTATTTTTCATTTAGTTTTTTTTTTATTTATTTTTTATTTTTCATATATTATTTATTATCTATTATTTACTATGTTGTTTTTTTATTTTATTTTTTAATAATAATTAAGTATTTATGTATTTATTATTCATTTATTATTTATTGGTTATTTCTTATTTATTATTTTTAATTTATGTTTCATTTTTTATTTATTATTTACCTATCAATTATTTAAACAATATTACGTATTTACATATATTTATCTATAAATATATATATGTATATTAATGTTTGTTCTATCACCACATGATTATCTTGTTCTAGTAATTTATTTCCAGAATAACCAACATGTATGAAATTCAAAAATCTCCAACACATATATATGCATGTTGGTCAGCATAGACTACTCAAGAGGGAGATGAATTGAGTATCTATAAAAATTAATGTTGGAAAAGTAGTCTTAAAAGGTTCCCCAATAAATTTAAACACAACCTAGTTAATCAATGTGACAAGATTATGAAAGTTTGACTATTTAAACAAATTATCAGAAAAATGATTAATTACCAGTAATCTTAATATCAGTTATTAATATTACTTTTGAAGCTATTCTGATATAGAAAAACAATTATTACTTCTTTCCAAGATTAACTATCAAAGTAAAGGTAGTGATTTTTGAATTATAATGTAAAATAGAAAAATCTAATACAAACAACACAACAAATATAACATAAGCGGTTCATTTTAAATCTGTGACCTTATCCACTCTACATTGTGATCACCTACCTCCAAGCAGTTTATATTAATAAACTTAATCCACACCCTGGATCGAGGTAAACAACAATACACAGGACTGTCCAGGTCACATGACCACTTCCATAGTTTTTTTAGGGTGTGAAAAATATTGTCACACATGGAACTCTTCTAAACTTATCTATGGGAATAAAAAAGTGTAAAAATATGTGAGAGGAATGATATCATGTATTCCTCAGTTTAATGGAAAAGAGAGAGTGTGTTATTATACAAACACACGTACACTGCTCCAAAGATAAAAACAATACTGAACAGAGAAAAAATGATGAGATAAGGTTAGAAGTTCTCTAAGTGTTAGTCTATGTAGCTTTGTACTTCTAGGATGAAGCAGATTCATGATTCGAGTCCTTTTGTGAGAAACCGAGTATCGCAAGTCTAGTGCTCATGTTCAGATATAGCTCGTGTTCTTTGTTGAGTCTGTATTTCAAAGATGTTATTGACTCTGATCAATGATATCCCAGCTTTATGGATTCAAGAATGATCCATGTGTTCTTCAGATGAATTGAGTTCCTTGTGTTGGTTTTTCCCATGAATGATCTTGGTTCTTTATTATCACTCTTTTTTTTTGTTTCTCGGCCAAACTTCTCTTTTATTCATAGAATGCATGTGTTGGATCAAATATGATGCATATATTACGAACCTCGTACCTTGTACTATCAAATGACATGTCTACAAACAATATTTAATTATGTTAGAGAATTTAAATGCTTCAAATTTCATTGTTAGAGATAAAATTGAAAAATGACCAAACGAATTAAGAAGCGGTGTCACCGTATATCTAAAAACAGTGTCTCCATGAAAAGGTGTCTCATTGAAATGTTGTCTCCTTGAAATAGTGTCTTCTTGAAAAAATGTCTCATTCTCTGCATTTGATCGATGAGACATCCATAATGGCATAGTTGTATATAGATCAGGAACTGGTAGCACAGATGTGGTGTCCGGTCATGGTTTCTGGTCATAGTGTCTTGATAGTCACAGAGTCTGGTCACGGTGTATGGATGGTCATAGTGTCTGGTAACAGGGTCTGGTCATGGTGTCTAGTTCACAGTGTCTGGGTCATGGTGTTTGGGTTACAGTGTCTGGGTCCTATGCCAGAAAAACATAACCGGTGGTAGACTCATAGTTTCTTAGACTTAGAAAAATATCTGTACATAGACATAAATAGTGATATTAATAGAATAGATTAGATTCTATCATTTATCAATTAAATCCAATATAACAACAAATAAAATTAGTATACAGTAATTATTTGAGGCAAAAAGAAACTAATCATTTGTACACATCATTTGAGATAGATTACATACGATTAACAAGTTTTATAGAATGTATAGGATCTGTGATATTTAAAAAATTATTAACACATGAGGAGTCCAAAAGGCTTAATTTCTACATGGAAGGATAAATAAATAATTTATTATTTAAGAAAATAATAAATAATGAATAACAAACAAAAAATAAAAAAATAAAAAATATAAATAGATACGTAAATAATAAATAAATTATAGAAAAAATGACAATTAAAAAACCATTTCTTAGTGATCTGCATCTATTTTTAAATGTTCTAACAAATATTTCTTTACACCTTTATATTCCATGATGTTGAAAAATATCCCAAACCACTAAAAAATCATAAAAAACCACTACCAAATGGGGTTTTTGAATAATAAATTCACCATATGTATAAAATTTGTTAACACATACCATTATTTGTATTATAACTCATATTATATAAATTTCCAAGTTTCTATATAGTATAATGGACCTGAATAATATTATGTTTTATATATTTTCTACACATTGATTTTAGGAGACCGTAATAAAGAGATAATGAGGAAATTCCTTACAAGATAAAAATAGAATCTTGAAGATAACAATGAAACCATTGATTCTATGAAGGACTACACTAAAAAATCCCAGTGATGAGCTAAAAGGGTGATAGGAAATGTTCAATTTGATATTGAGGAACGAACAACATTTATAGTGACCAGATAGGATGAAAAAAATGGACCTATGAGTTCTGTGTCATTAGTTCAGCATTGAGGACCCAAAATGTTAAACATTTAATGAATAATAAAAATTAAATAAGTTAATAAAAAATATAAATAATACTTATACTATTATATAAAAATATAAATTTGTAAGAATATATTATTTTATCTAATTTTTAGAATTATATGTGTACTTGAAATTTCATTATTATATAGATAAATGAACATTGTTATGATTTATATAGTATTCACATCTATTTATAGTGTGTATTTGGTATATTAAAAAAATTGAGTTTTAGGATGATGGTGACCTAACTCAAAATATTTATATGGACACCAACCATTTTGTATGTTAAACATGTTTGTTACACGTATTCATCATTTAAATTCCACAATGTTGAGGAAAATTATTTATTATTATTATGGATTTGGATTCCCTTATGGAGGACCCAAAAATTATTTTTATGTCTACCATGATTGAGAACATTCTAGAGGTATATAAGAAATGGGGAATGGGATATAAGGATCATCGATGATTACTAGTATGACAAGATATGAAGACTAAATGTTGTTCCATAACACATTTCTATATATTCAACCTTCCTCCATAACATAAAATATAAAAATAATGATATTAGATTTGATAAATAATATGAATGAAAACTCATTTTTTAATCTATAATTGTGAGGAAATGATATATTTGAGTATAAACCATTATATCACATCACCAATCAATGATTGACCATGGATGATTTGTGTTTTATAATCCATATCCCGAGTCTCAAATTGATGATGAAATTTATTTGTATATTAGGACGATTATAATGAATATGTCATATAATATATGGTTTAAAAATTATAGAAATTTAATTTTTAAAAAAATGAAGACACTTTTTTGCTATTTCTGTATTTTGAGTATTAACATATAGAAATGAATATAGTTACTCAACATTTCAGGGCTCCTAGATTGACGATGAATATAAAGATGGTGTAATGTTATATATTATGATGAAATGGTAATGTGTAAAATTGATCATCAATTATAATGATTAGGATGATGGTGATGTTTACAATAGTGATTAATAGGATTGTTTTGATGGCATGATTAATGTGTTTAGTGATGGTATGATCTACCCCCTTTTCTGATACATTGTGGTCTTATGGAACTATTTCCCTCGATATTCATTAGAGGTATATAATGGAGCTATATTTTTTCACGTGAGTATTTTCCTTGGCATATGGAAGTTTGAATACTTAGATGTTTTTTGACACAATTTACATGAGTGTGTTATACATATACTCCATGTTTTTGAGTATGGGTTTTCATTTTAGAATGCATGAATTCTACATGTGATGATGGTGGGACTAAAATGGTGAGTTTATTCATATCAAAGGAATACTACTTCTTTTACATTCCTTGGTATAAAAGTACCACATGTTATGCATGTGGGAGTACTAATGATGTGAGTGGTAGAATATGGAAGGTGATTTTTTAGGGATTAAAAGTATTTGTTGTTATGTCATATTATGAGAGTTTCAAATTCAATATAACCACCACATGAAGATAGTTTAGTTCTGAAAAAACACACACTAAGGGGGTAGCCAGTGTGATAAAAAATTCGTAAGCCTAATTATCTCCAGACCAATGGATGTGGATATTGTTTTGAGATTGTTTTGATTAGGGGACATAATGCTGATTTCCCTTATGACTGTAATATAAGGCAATTTTCTATTATATAAATGTGGTTTAAGGAAGCTCATTTGATATCCTAGCCTTTTTTGGATAAGACATATGATCATTAAAGGTACCTATTTTCCCTGAATTAAGTACTTATCATTTGGGTTTTACCTTGGGGTGATATTTTATAAAAGTTGAAAATTTTAGAAGAATGTGGGAATTTTCATGGTTGGAGTATGGTTTTCCTAAATTGTGTGCTCTGGCCGAGTAATCAGTGTAACCCCTGATAGATGGTAATTGCATCACTAGTGCATGGTTTTTCAAACTATGCACCCCATTTTCATAAATTGTGAACCTACACCATCATATAATAGGCTCTTAGTTAAAGTGCATAGTTTGGAAAATCACATGTCCCTTCCGATAAAACTATGAATGAGGTTTTAATTAATCCATATATTAGTTTTTAAAATACCACAACCCCCATATTAACCACAAATTTACCGTACTTGTCCCTTACCATCTCATATTTATTTTGGAGGCTCCCATATGAATTATTAACTATCCCGACCAGTGTTCATAGTGATTAAATATCGATATTGAAGATCATTACCTTCCCCAATAAGTTAATCTCATCCTAAATGGTTTACCCGTCTCTTTTCTATTCTTGTCACATACTAAAATTTATGTTTATCCATTGTTGATTCTAGATTTAGATATATTTTTTATATATTTATTCTATTGATCATGGATCTAGGTTTCAAATCTAGATCATGTTCTTCCTCGCGTTGCTGATTAATCAACTTCAATTTGAGGATTCATCTATTGATAATATTTTTTCAAGGAATTGAGGTAGGGGGTTTAAAATTCAAATACTATAGTATTTACATCAATAACATGTATGTAATCATAGAATTTAGAGGGTATTTTACCAATTGAAATTCCTAATTTTAATTGAATATTTTTTTTGAATAAATTAATTTATGGAATGTGAATTTGTAATAATTAATTTATTGAATAATTATTGGGATAATGAAATTATGGATGTTTGAAAAATAAATTTTTGAATTAATTATCAAAGTAATGATATTGTTTAATTGAAATAATTTTTTTCCATTAATTATAAGAATTTTGGGATTTTAGATTCTTGATTAATTAATTATCAAATTAATTAAGGGAATTTTTTTATGTTAATGAAATTTATAGAATTAGATTAATTAATAGGTAAATTAATTATTAAAAATTAATTAAAATTAACTGATTAATTATTTTTCTAACTAATAAATGGGATTGATGTGATAAAATAACTCTTGAGTTAAAAATGAAATGGATGTGATTAATTTAAATTTGAATTAATAAATGGGATAATGAGACTATGCAATTATTGAATTTTATTAAATATTTGGTAATTAATAAATTTTAATAATGTGATTATGAAATGATGAATGGTAAGAATGGAATTCAGTTACGTATAATGTAATATGAATGGTAAAAATGGAAATAAATTTAGAAATAATGAATTGTAACAATGGAATTCAGTCATTTATTATAAAATATGAGTGGTAATAATGTAATTAAATTATGAAGTGATGAATGGTAACAATTTAACAATATCAGGTATTATAAAGTATGAATGGTAATAACGGAATTAAATTTTGAAATGATGGATTGTCCCAAGGGAAATTGGTTATTTATTATGAAACATGAATGGTAATAGTTTAATTCAATTATGAAATAATGAATGGTAATAATGGGAGTCGGTCAGAAATATTGAAATATGAATGGTAAAAATGGAATTCGAATATATGATATGGTTCAAGTGTCCTTGGGAACTAGAGGGTGTTATGTAGTTTAATAAAGAGTAGTGGAATTAATGTAAACTGTTTTCCTTATTTATTTCATTTTATTATTTATAGAACGGTATATACAATTTTGACTAGATATTGTTTTAGACACTATTGGTGGTGGAATACTATGTTGTACTCACACCCTAATCGGGTTCCCAAATTAGCACCAAATACACTTTATCTTTGAAAGACATGATAAGGGAAAATTACATATATTAGATGGTTGATTTGGGATGGAGCATGGATGTAGGGACTACACATGGTTCAAAACCCTCTTCTATGTTTTCATTTTCATTACTTGTGGGTTTTAATTTTGATACATCACACATACTTTTTCATGGTATATATACGTTCATTTATTATATTGTACTTCATGTATTGGTTCATCATGTGATATTGGTACTACTATGTTTATAGTTATATCATATTGTTTTTATGTTTATTTCTCTTTTTTTCTACTTTATTAATAGGTTATAGTCTCATCATGATCAATATTAGACCTATACTACTAGTCGGAAGACATAGAATACAAGGAGAGGTTCTTTAGGACTTGTGAGTGACCATATTAGGGAACTGAAGTGCGACACTCAGGTCATGACCCTACAATGTGGTTCAAAGTTGTTTTCATTTTTTTAATTCTTTCATACAATTTGGGATGGGTAGATAGTAGACTATGTAGTGTCAGTACTTGGAAAGGTGGTTGTCAATTGTAGTATCTAAGAAATATATGGGGAAAACATCAAGTAACTGGGGTGGGATGATTTTTATTGGAATTTTTTTGTTAATGTAAAATGATACTTCAACATGGGAGACACACTTTTTATGTGATGCGAGATAAAGTAATTTTTGATATTTTATTATATTTGAATCATGTCACAATGTTGAAACACAGTTGAGTATTCATGCATCGTTCTAAAAACTCAGGATTATTTTGTGACATGATTCATTCCCTAAATGAATGGAATTTTTTTTTGGGAATGATATTGAACAAGAAATGTTTTTCATTTCTTGTAAAATTGAAATGAAAAAGTGACTAATATGAAATTGAAAATTTTAATGTTATTCAAGATGAAAATTTCTATGTTTTTAATGATAAATATTAATACTAAGTTCAGTTCACCATTTTTAAACTATTACCTAGTGTTAGGATTGTTAAGGGTAGTTATAGTTCCTCAGTTTTGTCCTTGTGGTGATGGTTTGTGAAGAAATACTTGTTATTCATTTTTATGATATCCTCTTATTTAAGCATGATAAAGTGGTGTTATGTTACTTGAGGGGTGTGTTTGAAATTGTATAGATATTCCTCAGGGAAAATTCTTGTAGAGAGGAAGATTGGAGGACCTGTATGAAGATGCTTATCTTGTAGTGGAACCGGAGGCATCAGTAGTTCTAGGTGAGGAATTCAGAGAAAATTCACTAGACAACTTTTCTACCTTCTTAAAATTCTTGGAAGTAGATCCATGGAGAGTTGTGGAAATCATGTAAAATTTATCAAGGGAATTCCAGTTTCATTATCCAAATAACTTAAAAAGATAGTGTGGACCTTAGGTAAATAAGTTTTGGATCATGTCCATCTAGACTATATGTGAAAATATAGTGACTCCTGTTGATAATGTTGAGTCAATAAGGATTCCTTATTAATTTTCCATTCCTTCATGTTTTTAAAATCACAAAAACTCTATCTTAAAGAAAATTTATTTTCCCCTATGTTTTATCCTTATCATGTTATCATCGTTTATATAATAATTTCTCTAAACCTAACTCATTTTATTTCTAAGTATAAAATTTAGTTTTGTATCTAAAACCTTGGATTACTATAAATACTTAGACATATAGCATTCTATTTACAGGATCCAAACATTGTAAGCTCAGAATCCAAATTCTTTGAATTCATATTCCAAACATTTTCAGTTCAGACTCGAAATTAAATGAATTTAGACTCCGAACATTCTAAGTTCAATCTTCGATTTCTATGAATTCAGACTCTGAAATTTAATGAATTCACACTCCGATTTCTATGAAATCGGAATCCAAATTCTATGAATTCAGACTCTGAATTCTTATGAATTCTGACTCCAAATTCTTATGAATTCAGACTCTGAATTCTTATGAATTCAGACTCTGAATTTCCATGAAATTGAGACTTCATAATTCTATATAATTCAAGTTCCGAATTATTTTGTGGCCGGAATCCAAATGCACATGTATTATAGACACCGAATGTGATTTTGGATAGACAACAAAATTTTATTTTTCATTACACTCTAAAAATGGATTTGGTTAAGCAGTTATATTTTTTTGTACTCTTATTATAGTTATAAAATGATGTTGTGATTTCTATTTATAACCATCTATTGTTTGAGTGACACGTGTAGAGGTCCCTCCGAAATTTAAGGGAAAATATGATCGTTGGAGGAGGGAGATGACCGTTGAAGATGTGCCTATAAATACAAGCTCATTTGAATGAGCTCACAAATGTTCTACAACTCTAGAGATTATATGTTGTTAAATTGATTTGTAGAGAGATAATTTCATGCTTTGTGCATACTAAACATCTTGTTCAGAATTTCTTTTTCCGACTCTGAATGTTGTTGAGGACATTCGAGGACTTCTGGGGATAGGAAGACAGAGGTGCCGACTACATTGATGTTCAAGGGATTGCGGGGATAACAAGATAGACTCTGATGTACTTATCGAGGGATTTCCCTGGTGTGGGTAAGACAAACTTTCTTAGAAGTATAAATCAACCGACCTTTATATAAGGATTTTGTATACCCTTCTCTTTGGGATAAAAGATTTACTACTTGTTACTTGTATTTTTTCAAGTTTAATACTGCATTTTTATTATTAAGGAAAGTATAACTATCTTATACTTTATTATACATGTACTTTGATTAGTAAGGTTCTATACATTTTATGGTTGAATCTTTACTTTGTAAACATTTCTTATGTTTCAATTCCGGAACCATGTTTCTAAAATTAAGCAAGTTTGTAGAACTAAGTGGTTTTGTGAATTTACCGTGTTTAACTGTGTTAAACATTGCCATCTTTAAAAGTTCCTATGGAATATTGTTAAAGTATAAAATTCACACCCTCATGTATATTGACCATCTACATTCATTATTTCAATCCTAAAATTGGTATCAGAGCAAGTCTCTGAAATACTTATATTCATATACAAGTTTTCTTGCTCAAGTTTTCCATTGTACTATAATTTCCTTACTTAGGGTATTTTGATCCTTGTTTACAATTTTTTATTACTAACAAGTTTGTGTGGAATAATTTTTATTAATATGGCTGGAATGAATGTTGGTTCAATTGAAAATCTTAATCCTACTAGACCACCTATTTTTGATGGGAATGATTATTAATATTGGAGAGATCGTATGAGGACTTTTGTTATTAACACTAGAGTGGACAATATTGTTATGATTACTAGATATTACAAGATTCTTGATAAGGAAGTCAGAAATTTTATTAATCAAGAAAATTCATAATATTAACTAAACTATAAGGTACACATTACTTTGTTGTGTTCCATGACCAGGAATATATATAGCCAGATTTCATCTTTGTGAAGCAGCAAATTGTATTCGGAAGGTGCTTGAAGTTACACATTTTGGTACATCCAAGGTTATTGAAACTTATAGATCTATTCTTAGATATGATTACCATGGTTTTTGCTTCCCTTATGAAGAAACTATATGTTAGGTACAATAGATATTTATGACTGTTTTCAACAAATTACAATCCATAGGTGAAAAATTTTTGGACGATGATGCACTTGTAGTCAACATTATAGACATCATGCCTACTGAGTGGGAATACAAGAGAACAACAATATATGTGAATAGGAAAGTCTCACATATTACACTTGATGAGAGTTTTGTAACTCTTCTTCAACATGATACTAGAATTAAGATAGATGATGACAATGTTAAGAAAAAGAAAGGAAATTGAAGTGTTCTTTTACAACTACTTCAAATCATATGAAGGACAAGACTCCTGAGAGAGTTACAAGTTCTAAGTCTAAGAATGTCATTGTTTTATCTAAATCAAGTGAAAGTGAACATTCTGAGAATTAACTAGCTAATATTTCTCGAAGGATGAAAAAGATAGTTGGGAATAAATACATTCATTATAGATATAAGAAGAAAGAAAGAAAGGATATGAAATACTCTCTAGTCACTTTTTATGAATGAAAAAGTGCTCGACATATAATGCATGATTATCTTATGCTTAAGAGAAAATATAGAAAGGAAAATCATTATGTGAGTGATAGAAAGAAGTACTAAAAAGATAAAGCTAAGAAGTTTTTGAATTATAATGACAGCTGGAGTGCCAGTGGTGGAGACTCTTCTGATGAATCCTCAGAGTACGAATCTTCGGGATAGAAGAATCTTGGTTTACTGGCCACGTTACCAATTGAAAATCATTGATTAATGGCTAAGGTACACAATGCTGAATCCATAACCGATGTATCAATGAATTATAATTATAGAGATAGTAAATATTATGAATACATGGATTAATAATCTTCTTATAATGAAGATAATACTTTACCAACCTATGAAGAAGTTTCTAGGTTTGTTATGATTTTTGAGAATGGAAATTCTAAAGTCATGAAAAATATTGATAAAGAAAATTATATAATTTTTATTCTTACTATGGAAATATCATATCTTTCTAAAGTTCTTGATAAGAAAACCCTTGATTTTGAAATAATTTAAAAAAACATTGAGGACATTAATACTGAGAAGGATAATCTTTCTAAGGATTTAGAAAAGGTGATTTCTATGAAAAATGTTTTCGAGCCTAACTCGAGTACTAAAAATGATGATTTTGAGAATATGAACTTAGTTATTAGACTAAACTCAGTTATATTTTCCTTGAATAAGTGTTTGTAAAACATTACCTTTGGTAAGGAAAATTTTGATAAAATTTATTCCCAAATTCGAATTCTAAAGAATAATTCTGGTTTTGGTTATACAAGTTCAAAACTGATTTTTAGTAACAATTATTTTGTCCCTCAAAGTGCTCCATTCTACAATAACTGTCAATGTGGAGGGAATTGGGAAAACAATTGTTCCTTAAATAAAACCAAGTCTTTTGGTTTTCATGATGCTTATGTTTCAATTAAAATGTGGATTCCAAATATTTGGCTTTCTTACGTTTCCGGATCCAAGAAGGTCTGGGTTTTGAAAGTCTAATACTCTTATTTTAAGGAAAATAATGAATTTACCAACAACAATACTTGGTACATGGATAGTGGATGTTCCCATCATATTAATGGTAACTATATCTTCTTTGAATATATTATCAAGATGAAAGGATGAAAATTAACTTTCAGAGACAATTCTAAGGGAGAAATTATTGGTATAGGTATCTTTGTTCTTCATGAAAAAACATTGATTTAAAATGTTTTATTTGTTAAGGGTCTTAAGCACAACCTCATTAGCATTAGTCAATTATGTGATTAAGGTTACCTTGTGAATTTTAGGAATGAATAGTTCTTAGTACACAATTCCAAGGAAGAGTTTATTCTTTGTTCCCAAAGGAAAGAGAATGTATACACACTAAACATACAAGACCATAGGATCCAAGATCTACCATGCCTTAGTGCAATGGAAGATCATTCTTGGTTGCGACATAAAAGGTTAGGACATTGTAACCATAGAAACCAATGCAAACTCTCTATGAAAAGACTAGTTAAGGATCTACTGGAGCTTATATTTCATTCTCCAAAAGTTTTTATCCTTGTCAATATAGCAAGAAACATAAATAAAGTTTCAAATTAGTTGGTGAAGTCTCGACCACCGATGCATTACAGTTATCGCATATGTATTTTTTTGGTCCAAAAAAAACTGGATGCATCGGAGGAAAATATTATGTATTTTTCATAGTTGATTATTACACTAGATTTATGTGCGAATTTTTTATAGTAATAAATTCTTGAGTAGTTTTCTTATTTTAAAACTTATAGAGCCCATGTAAAAAATGAAAAAAACTTTCCTTTAATAAATATTCATAGTGATCATGGAGCTGAATTTTAAAATTCTGATTTTGAAACCTTCGGTAGAAGAAAAGGCATTACTCCTAACTTCTCAGAACCTAGAAGACCTCAACAAAATGGTGTTGTTGAAAGAAGAAATATAATTCTTCATGAGATAATAAGAACCATGTTGAGTGAATATTTGATAGCCAAACATTTTTGGGCTGAAGCGGTAAGCACTTCATGTTATACTATAAATCGTGTTTTGATTAGACCTTTTCTTAATAAAACTCATTATGAGTTATGAAATAGTATAAAACCTAGAATTTCCTATTTAAATGTTTTTGGTTTCAAGGTATTCATTCTGAATTCTAATGATAATCTAAAAAAATTCGCACCAAAATATAATGAAGGAATTTTCTTAGGCTACTCCACAACTTATAAGGCTTATAGATTTTTCAATAAAAATACTTGTATTGTTGAAGAAAAAGTACATGTCAAATTTGATGAAACTGAAACTTTTGTTTTTAAACAACCTCAACCTTCATCTTCAGATGTGTTTTAGAAAACAGATTATCTAATTTTGTTAGAATATCCTTCTGATAAGGAAAATGTTCAAAAAAATATTTCTGAAGCATTTACCCTAGAAGACATCCTACCCGATGTTGATGAACAGGTTTTACAAAACCCAAATCAGTTGTTTCTAAAGAATCATCATTGTGATAGTATCATTGGTGATGTCAATCAACCTATAAAGAGTAGAAGTTCCTTAAGAAATTAAGTTAAACATCTATCATTCCTCTTCCAATTAGAACAAAAAATCGCTGATGATGCTTTAAGTGATGATTATTGGATAAAATCTAAGTAAGATTGCAAAAATGAATTCGAAAGGAAATAAAGTCTGGACCTTGGTTGAGGACTTATAGAAAGTTTTTTTATTGGATTTAAATGGATCTTCAGAAATAAATGTGATTAAAATGGAATCATAATATGAAATAAAGTGAGATTGGTTTCTAAAGGCTATAATAAACAAGAAAAAATTGACTATGAAGAAACCTATGCTATAGTATCTAGACATGAATCTATTAGTATTAGACTTAACTTTGTAGTATTATTAAATTTATAACTTTTTTAAATCGATGTTAATTTTTCTTTCCTTATTGGTTCTGTACCAGAGGATGTTTTTGTTGAACAACCACCTGGTTGTGAAGATTCAAAACATTCAAAACATGTTTACAAACATACCAAAGCTTTTTATGGACTTAATAAAGCCTCTCAAGATTGGTATGATAGATTTATTAGATTTTTTGCATCAAAATAATTAGGTTAAAGGAAATTCTGATCCAACCCTTTTTATAAGGAAAGATAAGATTTTTTTTTTATTGTTCAAATTTATGCTGAGGACATTATATTCGGTTCAACTCAGCAATCCTTAACTAATTCCTTTTCATATTTAATGAAATATGAGTTTGAATTGAGTATGATGTGTAAGTTATCATTTATCCTTGGTTATCAAATTTCTCAAAAACCAGAATAAATATATGTATCCTAACATAAGTATATTAAATAAATTCATAAAAATATGGATATTACAACACTAAGAGTATAAGTACTCCCATTGGTACCAAAAATTCACTTGATCTTGATGAAGGTGGGAAACCAGTTGATCAAACAATATTTAAAGGTATGATAGGAAGTCTACTTTACTTGACAGTTAATAATCCATACTTAATGTTTTCGGTTTGTTTATGTGAATGATATCAATACAATCCTAAGTAATCTCATTTTAAATAAGTGGATATGATTTTTCACTAATTAAAGGGAACTATAGATCTAGGACTCTTTTAAACTTATGGAAATGATTATTTAATAGTTTTTCAGATGCTGACTTTCATAGATGTAGAATGGATAAGAAAAGTACATCCAGAATATGTCATTTCTTAGGAGATTCATTAGATTCTTCGTCATGCAAAAAGAAACACTTAGTAGCACTTTCCACTATTGAAGCTGAATAAGTAGCAGCTGAATGTTGTTGTGCTCAAGTGTTGTGGATTCAACACACACTCACAGACTATGGTATGAGTTTTTCCAAAACACAAATTTTGTGTGATAACACTTGTTTAATTACATTTAGTAAATACCATGCACATCAATCTCATGAAAAACACATATATATTAGGCATCACTTTCTTAGGGATCAAACCCAAAAAGGAGATATCATTATTCAATTTATCGGAATACAAGATCAACTTGTGGATATTTTCACAAAAGCTTTACCCTCTGATAGATTTTCATACATTAAACAGAAGTTAAGAATGATAAAAGTAAGTTAATATTTCATGTTAAATTCCTATTGAAACCAGTATCTTTATAGTAAGGAACTTCTTTTCATAAGGGGAGTACATTTGTTTGTTAGTTTTCTAAAAAAAATTAGTAGTCTGAAATTTTTTCGTAGTCTAAATTTTTTTCATAGTCTAAAATTTTTCGTAGCCAATTTTTTTCATTGTCAGATTTTTTTTGTATTCAAAATTTTCGTAATAAATATTTTCGTACCTAAAATTTTCGTAAGAGGGATTTTCATACTTAAAATTTTCATAATGATTATTTTCATACTAAAAATTTTTGTAAGGAAGATTTTTGTACTTAAAATTTTCGTAATGAATATTTTCGGACATAAAATTTTCATAATAAAGATTTTTGTACATAAAATCATTGTAATGAATATTTTTATACTCAAAATTTTTATAATTGATATGTTATTATTGACAACTATTGTAATCAAAGATTTTTTAAATCTAAAGTTCTTCAAGAAAAAATTTTCTCATTACGAATAATATTCCTAGAAACCTGAAATTTATGTTTCCTTTCATAAATTTTTGTAATAATCTTTTACTTGTTGGTATTTTCATCTATTTTTTAAATTTTCATAATCTATTTTCCTTAAATCCGAATGTTTTTACTAAAAAACCATAAAAGATCAGAATCCATCAAAATTAATCTTCGATCATTTTTTTATGTTGTCATATCTGATCAGAAGGTTTTTCAACCGTTGGATTGAGTATAAGAAGCTGAACCGTTTCCTCAAACACCAGTATAAATGAACCCTGATGGTTTTCCCAAATTAAAACTCATGCCTTTTCTTGCTAAAGATCTTACCATCCTACATAAGATCATTCCATATCTTTAAGGTTTCCTAAGCTTCGAATGTATGTTGAAGCTTCGTCTCAAAAATAAATGTCATCCATAAATGAAATCTATAAATGGTAGGTTTACAGAGAATTGTTGGTTCATCATAATTTCTTCAGAAAGTATGATTCAATTATCTCTAAGAATATAAGTCTGAATGGGTGGGAGAGTGTTTTCATTTTGAAACCAAAAGCATAGGATCCGATGTATCTGGAGTTGTTGAATGAATTCTATGAAATAGTAACATTCTTCAAGGAAGAAAGAAGTAGCAAGTTTTCTTTCTAGTGTTACGGTAAGACATATTCACTTTCCTACACCAAGGCTGCAATCATGATTGGTATTCCTTAGGAAGGAGAAGTAGAGTTCCGCTCACATATGTTTTCTGATGTTCATGGACGTTTTATTATAGAAAAATCCATGGCTTGTCTTGGTCTTTCAGAGGTAATGACTCCAAATATTCTTCACATGTCTACAAATTTTCGTATTATTGAATTGTGGGTTCAAGGATTCATCATTCAGAGAAAAGGTGATAAGTATAAATTAAAGAAGAGTGACATATACATTCTGGATTTCTTGGTAAACTTATGAAAGATAAATATGGTTAATCATATCATTGTTATGATTGAGAATAGAAAAAATGGATATCTGAAGGCTCATATTATTATGTATCTAGCCATTCATTCAAAGACAATTGTTCGGTGTTTAGAATCCCTAAAAATTCCTTGCAAATCTATGTTACTAAATTTTAATGTCATGTTGATAAGTGATGACACTGTTATAAGGATGAATGTTTGTTTTCCAATGAATCCGAATAATTCTATGATTTTCCTGAAGAGGAAGATGAAGCACTTTCAATGAAACAGAAGGTGGCTGAAACCTCGAAAAAGGTTGGAAGGAAGAGGAAGGTAAAGGAAGTGGAAGAGAAAGAAAAAACCATAATAGCAAAGGAAACTCAATCTGCACCACCAAATACAAAGAAACAAAAAGCCTTTCCTGATGAGGTTGTGGCTAAGTAGTGAGAAGACAAGAATAATCAGAATAAAAGAGAGCCTAATTTTGGCTTGGACCCTACCAAGGAAAAATATTTGAAGGAAAAGGAAAATGAAGAGCTTGAGAAGAAAGAGAAAGAGAAGAAGTAGACGAAAAAGTTTTCTAAACCAGAAATAGTCAAATCACCTCTAAAGGCTGCTGAGAAAGAATCCGTAAATATTCTGGTACCAGAATCCTTCCTGATAGAACCTTTACTAGAGAATCTGAGAAAGAATTTTGTGACTCTGGAAAAAGACCAAGAAAAAGAAATAGAAAAAAAATAAGTAGAAGAAAAAGAAGAAGAAGAAGGCAGTTGTGATACTGAAGATTTGATAAATCAATATAGGATTTTAATGAGAAGGAAATCCCTTCTAAAAAATTATCATTCCAAACCATTTAAGATGAGTCTTACAAACATGATACCCTAGGGAAAGATGAGAAAATTTGACATGAAGTGAACAAAGTGTCTGAATAAGAAAGGTTCAATCATTATTTAATTCAGCAAGAGGTTATTGAGGTAGGAGCTGAGAAGGACAAGGTTGATGAAGATAAAATTGTGCAACTATCTGATAGTGAACACGAATCACCCAATCAGGAAAAATTTATTCCAAAAGTTGATAAGGGAAAACATGTGTTAGTTTATTCACCTTGAAAATCCATATTAAAGAAGAAAGAAGTTGGTACATCATCGAAGAGGAAACTTACTGAGTTAGAAAAAGAGTCCTCACTAAGAAAAATCTCTGATTCAGAATCGTTCTCTCTTGGACATGATTTTGTACTCTAGTATTTGAAAAATCTTGTTGGAATTATCCCTATATTTACAATCATAGACTCTATATTCCAAATGCTTCAGCATTCCTTAATTCATAAATTAGATTCATTATCCATGGTGATGGATAAGTGCATCAAACTTGCAGCTGATTTCAAAACCTTTTACATAAACTATGAAGCCCACAAAATATCTTGCAAGAAAATGAATATCTAGTCAAAGAAAACTATACAGGACATAATAATTCTTGGTGAATTCCAAGAAAGTTTCAAGGCTTAGTTTGACCCCAACGATGTAAATATCAAGGATCTGACAAATTGTTTTGAGGAAAAGGTATCTCTGGAACATAATTCTTGGATGCAAGAAGTAAAAGATCTGAATGGTAAATTATATTCAGTTTCTTAGAGTTGGAAGAGGGATAGAGATCATAGAATCGAACTGGAGGAAAAAGTTTCTAAGCGAGAAGTAGTTCTAAAGGGACATGCAGATATCTTAAGGCTCGGGAATAAAAAAATCAAAACCTTAGACAAGAAAATTGAATATCAGGATCATCATCTCAAACATGCATAGGAGGATCACAAGGAACTCAAGAAGCTTAAAACCATAGTGATGAAGTTTATTCCTATGGAAATAGAAGGATAATATTATTCAATTCTGATATTTTTTTTTTATTTCTTCCTTGTATAAATATTTCCAAATCAAATGAGATTTTTGGTTTCTCATATTTTGGTTGTATAGAACAAATATTTAAGGTACTGTATTTTCTTTTCTATTCCCATTAATCCTTTTTAAAATCTCAAAGGGGGAGAAAGTAATGTTATAAAAGAATACAATGTCAAAGAAGAAATTTCCCTATGTAAGGGGGAGTTCCTCTAAGGGGGAGTTATTATCCAAGAAGATTTTCGCATGCATTAAAATGATAAGTCTAAATATGAAAATCAAGAATATGATCTATAGTGTTTCCAAAGTCTAAGGGGGAGTTATTCGAATTCATCATTGCCCATGTGTTAAGGAAGATAAGTTTTATTTTCAAAGTCCAGAAAAATATTTTCAATGTCCATATATTCATTTTTCGTATGGATGTTTGTGCTTTCCAAAAAGGGGTAGATTGTTGAGTCAATAAGGTTTCTTTATGACTTTTCCATTCCTTAATGTTTTGAAAATCACAAACACTCTATCTTAAGAAAAATTTCCTTCCCCTATGTTTTATCATTATCAAGTTTTCATTGTTCATGTCAGAATTTCTCTAAACCAAACTAATTTTATTTCTATGTTTAAAATTTGGATTCGTATCTAAAACTGTGGAATATTATAAATTCTTAGACATAATGAATTCTATTTTTAGGATCCAAAAATTCTGAGTTCATACTCTGAATTCTCTGAATTCAGAATCCTAACTTTCTGGGTTTGGACTCTAAATTCATTGATTTTAGTCTCCGAACATTCTGAGTTTAGACTCCTAATTCTATGAATTCAGACACTGAATTATTATGAATTTTGACTCTGAATTCATAAGAATTCAGACTCCGAATTTCCTTGAAATTTAGAGTCCATAATTCTATAGAATTCATGTTCCGGATTCTTTTGAAGATAGAATCTGAATAACCATGTATTATAGACATTGAATTTGATTTTTGTTAGACTCTAAACTTTTATTATTCTATAAACTCTAAAAAATGTATTTGGTTGAGAAAACATATTTTTCTTACTCTTGTTATAGTTATAAAATGATGCCATGCATTCTATTTCTAACCAACCGTTGTTTGAGTGACATGTGTACAGGACCCTCCAAAATTCAAGGAAAAATATGACCATTGGAGGAGGTAGTCGACCGTCGAAGATGTGCCAATAAATAGGAGATCCTTTGAACGATCTCACCACTAATCTATGACTCTAGATATTACATGATGGTAAAGTAATTTCTAGAGAGAGATATTCATGCTTTGTGCATACTAAACATCTTGTTCAGAACTACATCATGTGACTCTCAATGTTTTTGAGTACATTCGAGGACTACCAGGGATCGAAAGACAGAGGATCTGACTAACTTAAAGTTTGAGGGCTTGTGGGGATAGCAAGACAGACTCTAATATTTATATCGAGAGCTTACCCTAGTGTGGGTAAGACAAACATTCTTGAAAGTATAAATCACATGACCTTTATCCAAGGTTATTGGATACCCTTTTCTTTGGGCTAAAATATTTACTACTTGTTACTTGTATTGTTTCAAGTTTTCTTCTTCATTTTGATTGTTAAATATAGTATAACTATCTTATACTTTCTTATACTCGTACTCTGATTAGTAAGATTCTATAATCTTTTAGGTAGAATATTATATCTGTAAACTTTTATGAAGTTTCATTTCCGGAACAACATTTCGGGAATCAAGAATGTTTGTAGAACTAAGAGGTTTTATGAACTTATGTTTTTTAACATTGTTAAGAATTAGTATTTTTAAATGTTCCTAAGGAATTTTTTTATAGTAGAAAATTCATCCCCTCTTGTATATTGAGCATCTACATTCATTATTTCTATCCTACAAATAAGAAAGTTAAATTGGATTAATATATGTTATGTGGTCAAGAAAAGAATTGGTAGGACATCCATGATTAGGATAGAAATATGGATAATATTTAATGGTAAAATATTCAAGAGAATTTATGTGAGAACTTCTTGCCTGAGAACTTTAAGAAAGTGTGTGCAGACAAAGGCATTAGTTACAGAATAAATTATTCGTGTTATCTATCACCAATTAGGTAGGATGGACACTATAATGTAAACAATACCTGGAGACTAATTGACATATGAAGTTTTGTTAGAATGGGTCATCTATTGAGGTTACATAGGAACTTGTGACATAAGGATATTGATAGAGTTGATAGACAGAACCAGTGGCGTGGGAAGGGGATCTTATACACAACATCGATACAAATTATATATTTCTAATAGACATGGAAGTATAGGTTGTGGATGAGTAAATTTGGGTAATTAGAACCCATATTATCAAAATGGTGTTTCTTTTAGGACTTAGACAACATCACATGGAAGAAGGGAATGACAGTTACATGCTCTTCACCCTATGTTGGGCGATAGTGTGTCTAGACCATCAACAATGAGAGGTAATACTATTGTAGCTTAAAAATTATCTAGTTAAATATTTGATAATGATAAAACAAATTCCTTTAATTCTATATAGAAAGTGAATGTTTTGAGTTTGGATATGTAGTTTGTGAGTGTGGTGTTGATGATAGATACACTATTGTGATTGTGGTCGTGGGACATCTATTTCTACAAAGGGAATTATATTGTGTTTAAAAAGTATCATTTTCATTTTTATATCTAAATTGTAGATATTTTAGTCTTAGAAAAAATTTTGGGTTTGGATTGGTTTATATCATATAAAACCATCATTTATTGTTTTTAGAGGAGAGTGACTTTTACATCTCCTAAGGGTGGGAAATATGTTCACTATGGAGAATGAGATATCCTTATGGCCTATGCAGGGCTAGTTCATCACCAACTGGGGGAGTTTATAGGCCATGTTTCTTATCTATTTAAAGATGAACAACGTTTTAAATAAGATTTATTTCCAACCATAGTAGACAATATCCCATATATATTTACCAAACACTTCTCAAGGAAACCACGTGAGAGATATGTGTAATTTACTATTGAGATCTTTCCTAGATCTGATCTAGTTATAATTAAACCATATAGAACGAAACTAAGATATCAAAAAGAGATCTGAGTTATTTTTAATTAATATGACCATTAGAAATTGTAATATGACTGATAGAAGACTAACTTCACATATAAAAGTATTATTGAAATTTGGGTATCATAATAATGAAAATACGGTATAATTATATCATAGAACGAGTAAATAAATGATTTAAAAATGATAAATTAAGTGTTGGTATTTTTTTGAAACATAAATGTTCATGTACAATATTATAATAAATATTATGATTTAAAAAAATGTAAATTTTCATAAAATAGATTCAAAGATTAATATTTTTTTGTCTTATGATTTTATAATAATTTATGGGACCATAATTAATTTTTCAATGAGACATAAAAATAGTTATAATATTCAAATTGTAATTTCTTGAGTAAATGTAGATTTTATTTAAAAAATAAAATTTTCAAAATTAGAAAATTATTTTCCTAAAATAGTGGGAATTTTTCAATTCTACATATTTCAAATGTTTAGGGTGATTTTTTCTAAATAATTGTTTTTTTAATAATGAAGTATAATAATTTATAGTATTGGATATTTATATGAATCGTTGAGTCATGGATGTTTCATGGTTGATGTAGGCACCATTAGTTATAATTAAAATTAAATAGATACTTTATTTATTCATAAAACTCAATAATAATGATAGTATTGATAAAAAAAATAATAAACTATAGAATAGAATTATAAAAAACACCCATCACGTCCAATATAAATACCACCCTTCATTACCTCTTCTCCTCACACCTCCAAAAAATTAATTCTTGTCCAATTTCTTCCCAATACCAATCCTAAAACTCTCCCCATATATTTGTTGTTATTCCATAACAAAAAAACCATTTCAATGTTCTATAAGGAGGTTCTAAAAGGGGAAATTCAAGAGGTGAAATCCCCTGTCAACGATCTAATTTTGTTTCAATTTTCACTATTTTCATGTACATTCATTACATACTATATCTAAAACAGAATGATAACTCTAGTAAATTATATATATATTAGAATTTTATTATGATAATATGATATCCACCATAAATATTTTTCTCTTCCTTTTTTTGTTTAAATAATGAATAAATCGTCTGTGAGGTGTAGATTTAAAACCTTCATGGAAGATGATTCTTTTGTTTTCTAATATCACCTTCCATTATGATCATACAAAAAAATTTATAGTTAAAATAGATTATTATATGAATATTACAATTTAATTATTTTTCTAAAACTATTATATATAGAAAATATTAATTAATAAATCAAAACTAGTGCATCATGATCCAAAAAAAATCGAAACAGTTATCATTAATGTTTTATGAAATGAATCATCATCATATCTAAAAAATGATATATAGTACCATTCAATATCATGTATGTTCATTAATAATATATAATTTTAATTCCCGATAACTATTCCTAATTCACATGATATTTTGTACATGTACACAAGTGGACTCATCGGGAAAACGAAGGAAATGAACACTTTTGAATGATGAATTTGACTCTTATAACACATCAAAATAATGATAAATGAACTTAAAAATATTATACTATATGAACTACATGTTTATTAGGCTAAAATTAAATTATTTATAAATCTAATTGAATTATCTAGAATTTTATGTATATTTTCAAAACACATTCGAATATATGGTGTGGGATTCTCCCCGAAATAGAGTTTTTCATTCGGGTTACACCTTCTCTCTATTTACCCCAATGTATTTCTTACATATTTTTATATACATCATATAAATTTTATTTATATTTTCCAAACTCATGTATCAAGATCACTTAATCATTTTTAATGTGAAAATAAATATTTTATAAATCTCCCTTTTTAATTTCTCCAAATATGAAAACTCGATTAAAGGGTACATCCCAATTTTTTTACAGTTTTTCAAGTACACATTATAAATTTTTTTAAGACACTAAAACCTTACTAAAATTACTAATATCTTCCTAAAAATCTATCTAGTCTCTTTTATGGGTTTATATAGACAAATAATACATTTTCCTCTTTAATTTTTATTTTATATTTTCTCTTAAACTGGAATGAAGTTGAACATTTATAATGTTTCATAAAAACACTTATTTACTTGTATTCACATAAATTGGAAATAATTTATGTCTAAAACATAATTTCATTGTCCTTACCTTTTCATTTTTGGGATACACATTTTTATAATCTAAATTTATGAAAATCACAAATGATTTTTATTGATGAACTCTTCTTTGAAAAGTGAATAGGTATTTCTTTAAAGAATTTTTCAACGATTTTATTAGTGTGTCATAAAATAATTTAAAAAAATCTATTAAATATTATTCTTAATTGATATTTATATCTATTATATCATCCCCCATTTTTTATTAACTGCTTTATGATCGGTTTGACTCTAGATGGGGTGTCTTGACGCAATTCACCATATTTTTTAGAATGGGTTGTGATTGTGTTTATTGTTTGTGGAATGATATTAACATTTCTTATAATATATTAAATATAGAAGTTTATATTGATTATGTTTCACCCCTTTCATGTTTTTAATTCATTGGAATTAGTCAGTGAAGAGTGGGGAATGTATAGCCACTAAATTCATCAGTTGGTCTCATGAGTCAAAATAGATTGGGGTTTTCCCATTTATGTACAGTTTCTTGGCCAAATAATTGATGGTAGGATTACAATGTCTGACATTATGAATTCCCTCATTATGATACTATTAATTGATAGTCCATGTTATTATTCTACTACTATAACATTCATTGTCAATTTTATTTATCTTATGACTATTTATGGGTTTATCTAATCACATTTATTTCATTCCATATTATCCTCATTATTATGTTTTCATTTAATATGTTTTTAGTTATTTACCATTAATTATTGTTTATGTTTATTTATGAGAGATTACACTATATTTTTAACCCTCACTGATCATCACAGCTCACCCCTTTCATAGTATTTATTTTTCTCTAAGATGTGAACTTGTGTATTATGAATGAATTATAGGGATATTATAGGAGTTTAATGTTGTTTCCAATGGATTTACTATGTTGTTCATTAGTTTCATGTTTTAATGAAACAATTGTGTTTTTATATTCTCATCCAATGCTACTAAAATACATGGTCCATCAGTAACATACATCTTTTTTATTTTTCCAATATAATAATGTAGGACATTGTATCAGTGCTACTGGGGTCAGGGTCATTAAAGTTAGTATCAGAGGATGTTTAGTAGAATCCTTGGAAACTAAATTTATAAATAAATTCTTAGGGAACATAATCCATAGATACACTTTCTGTGTATGCATATAATATCATCCAATAATTTTGTTAAGGTGGAGATAATGTCGGTCTTCTTGGAAATAAATCCCTAAATGGATACTATAGGAGGATGAGGTTCTTGAAAAAATGTACCTAGGTGTAACAAATCTGACTATGTGGGGCAGTCATGACTTGACATAACATGGTACATGAAAAAGATCCTTACAACGAAACTATTTTAACGGTGCTAGGTGACATGCTTAAGATAATTAATATTTTATTTACAAACCATTTTTGAAGCATTTAATTTTAAACATGTCCCCAAAGATACCATTTTTATGACTATGATATTAGCTATGATTTTTTTTATAATTTTTGTTAAATGTTAATAGATCCAAATTAAGTATTATGATTAATAATATAATTTAATGTATTCCATTATTTATAAACACAACCTATTTAAAAGAATGAAAAAAATATCAACGCATATATTCTTTACAGGGATTTCCCACCTATGTATGATAATGATGTTGGGGAAGGATAAGAAAATTTGGTTAAGAAACTTATAACTATAATTTTATAGTTATCATATGTTATGAAAAATAACCTTACCCATATATAGAATCCTTATCCACAATGGGAATGATGAATGTTAGATAGCTTAATGAGACAATTACCTCCACCATTCAGTGGGACTACAAACCAATTTGTAATTGAGTAGTGGATATGTTCCATGGATAAGATATTTATCACTTTCAGATGTAATAAAAGGGAATGGTTATCATGAATGTTTATCATATACCAGGAGAAGCTGATCAATGGTGTTCCTTATTTCAAAACACAAAATAGGATGAATAAATTGAAAATATAGAATGGAATAATTTTAAGGAATTTTTCTAATAAAAAGATTTTCCAGAATAACAGAGGGAGGAAATCATGATACAATTCATGAATATAAGGGAAAATAGTGATGTGAAAGTTTATAAGAGTTAATACAAATATACTAGGTTAGAAAGGAATGTTATAGATAGCATATGAAATCTAAAGAGAATGATTTAGCAATTATTTTATGAATTAAAACTATAATTTTAAAGGAAACTGGTCTTCCAAATATTTGCATCAAACAATGATGTAGTATCATGTGTTATCAAGGCAGTGAAATAATTCTCTAGGACATATGGAATTGAATGAATGAATGAGTAGAAGAAGGATGATATATAATCTGGAAAAGAAAATAAGTAAAAGGGGATGAATTGAAGAGTTGAATTTATATCTAACATAAATATGGAAAGAAACAACACAGAACATGCCTATGGGGGATGGGAGTTAGTTACAATTGTGGATAAAAATGTCATCATGCTCATTATTTTTTAGAAATGAATATAGTTGAAAATGTGCAATGATTCCACATTAAGAAGTTCAGAAACTAGGAAAATGATTTTTCTTTGATGTCATGGAAACTTTCCAATGAAATGGATATTAGAATAAGGTTATACATATATATTCACAACAGTTTAGGATGAAATTCATAATTATATGGTGACAGGTAGTTTAATCATATCTTAAAATTTATCTATGTTTTATTTGATTCTAGATCATCGTATTCCATTATATCATCAAAGATTTATTTAGAAATTAGATTCTTACAATTCACTATAACAAGGTAGTTACAAATAAAGACTCATAGAGGAAACCTTATTGAAATTAATACATTCTGTTTAGTTCCAATTATAACACATAAACACGCTTTAATTGATGATTTTATCATCTCACCAATGGTTTATTTTTATATAATTCATGAATGGATTGTATTTAAAAATATAATGAAAAAATATATTTCATTGAGACGGAAATTATTAGTCCTGAAAAAAGGTTTTTAATTTCTAATATTCATAGGGGATACTTCATCATTTTATTTCATTCATGATCCATATTTAGTAGCCATTGTAAAGTAAATATTTTGTGTAGAAGAAAAAAAATCATCAATGGGTGAAGAATGAAATATAGAATTATAGGATGTACTTATTGTACATGAATAAATTTATGTAGTTCTAGAGTAATTACATGAACATACTTCATAGTGGTAATTTTAGATTTCTATTAATTTAATCACTAATGAAATAACTATATCAATGTATCCTTATAGAACGCTCGATGTGGAATTACTGGAGGTGAAGAAAAAACTAGTTTAATTGAGTGATAAGGTATTTATAAGCACTAGTTTTTAACCTTGGGGTTCTCTAATTATTATTGTTATGAAGAAATATAGATCTATGAGGATATGAATTGAATTTATTTAGATAAATGTTATTCTAATAAAGAACAAGTATCTCCTTCCTCACATTGATGACTTGTTTGATCAAATTCCAAGAGATAAATATTCTTCAAGGATTTACCATCAATCTGGATATCGTCAATTGCATGTGAATAATGATGATATTCCAAATATATCATTTTGAACTAAGTAAAGACATTATGTGTTTACACTAATTCCATTTGGACTAACTAATTCACCCTCTTTTTTATGGATATAATGAATAGAGTGTTAAATGAATATATTGATGTCTTTTTTGGTATTTTTTGATGATATCTTGATATATTTAAAAAGTTAAGAGGACCATCAGAACCACTTAGAGATTGTTCTTGATATTCATAGAAGAAAAGTGTTTTATGGGATGTTTAAAAAGTGTTAAGTTTGTATTCAGATTGTTTCCTTTCTTGGCCATATTATCTCTAAAGAGAGAATATTATTTGATCTAGTAAATACAGTTTTAGTTCAAGAGTGACCTACACCAACAGACATAACCAAGGTACATAGTTTCACTAGTTTATTAGGTTACTTTCAGTGCTTAATTCATATTTTTTCCTAATTATCTAACCCATTAACTAAGCTTACTCATAATATAGTTATTTTTTATGGACATGATAATGTGAAGAATGTTTCAAAATATTTAAGAGGATATTGGAAACTTCTATGATCATGAATACACCATCAAGAAAAAGGTGGATTTTTGATTTATAGAAATTCATTAAAGAAAGAACATGGATGTGTCCTTATGAAGAATGATATAGTTATTTCCAATGAATAAAAGATGTAAAAAATAATGAATAGAACCATCTAAATTTTGATCTTGAATTAGTATTCTTAATATTCCCTATGAAAATATAGATACACTATCTCTATGTTGAAAGACGTGAGATATATATATATATATATCACAATAGATTGAAATATATATTACCACAAAAAGAACTAATCATGAGGTAGAGAGGATGGATCTAGCTACTCAAGGATTATTATTGTTCAACACACTACCACCGAGTGAAGGAGAATAAGGTAGAAGATGTATTGATTAGGAAGGATCATGGTGTTATGAAAAAAATGAGGATGGATAAAGATTCTATGTAAATTGATCAAGGAAAGATGGATACGAAAATATTCATGGAAGGAATAACATCATTAATTTTTAAATTTGTTTCCCAAAAATATTTATTATAAGGGACAAAATTTTCTCATTCTAATGATAATAATTTTCAAAGGAATATTAATTCTGTGAATGATGGGATGTTGTTAGACTTTGTGTTTGAGGATGGAATTCTGAAATTTTCAAAGATGCTTTGTGTTCCCTCTGTACCCAAGATAAAATTTGGGAATTTGATGATGTTTATATGTCAAATTTAGTTATAAAAACTTTTATATATAATATGTATAGGAATTTAAGGGTACAGTTTGTATGGGATAATATAATGTAAGAAACTAATGATTCTGTATCAAGATGTTTAGTCTGTCAATAGGTGAAGGATAAAAAACCACAACCTAGAAAATTCATGTAATATATTCCAATTACTAAAAGGATATGGGATGTCATTTAAATGTATTTTTTAATTTTGTTACAAAAAATCCTTAAATTAACGATATAATATTGGTAATTGTTGACTAACGTACCCAAACTATCCATTTCCTTGATATAAGGGTAGATTTGGCACTGGATCTCAATAAACGACTCAATATTAATGAAGCTGTAAAACATTATGGACCACCACATTCAATTGTGTATTATTTTGATCACAATTATAATTGACATTCTAAAAAATTCTTCAAGTTGATTTAGACATTGAGATTCATGTGCATTTATCTTATCACCCTCAAACTAATCAGCATTTTCAAAGGACCATTCAAACCTTATAAGATATGTTGATATAATTCTAACTAGATATTCAAATTTTACAGGATAAATATTTATATTTTATGGTGTTTTTCAACAATAATAATTTCCATTCATGTATTAAAATAGAAACATATGAAACAATTTATGGAAAGAGATTTCATACACCATATTTGTGTGATGATGTTCGTGAATGTAAGTTTACAGGCCCTATAAAATGTGGCGGAATCAACAGAAAAGGTAAATAATGTTCCAAACCAGGTCAAATTAGCTGAAATTAGTTTATAGTGATTTCTTGATAATCAAAGGAATGATTTTGAATTTCAAGTGTGCAATCCTATTTTCCAAAAAGTATCTCCACGAAAGGGTGTTATAAAAATTAAAATGAAAGGGAAACAGATACCTAGGTACATTGGAACATTTGAAATCATGGAGAAAATTGGAGATGTGGATTATTGTATGGTGATTTCACACATCCTTTCTAAAGTAAACAGTGTGTTTCACATAACATTGTTAAGGAAGAATGTTCCAGATCCAACACATGTTGTCACTTTTGAATGAGTACATCAAGAACCTAATTTATCGTATTGTGAAGATATTATATTGATTCAAGAAACTAGAGAGAAGGAGTTGAATAATAAAAGGAATCATCTGGTCAATGAACTTTGGAAAAATCATCAAATTGAAGAGGCCATGTGGGGACTTGAAGAATTAATTATGAATAATTACGTAAATATTTTTATGAGGTAATATTCTGGAAATTGTTAAGATAAATATTTTTGAAGTAGGGGAGAATGTAACTACTGAAAATTGTATGGTATGTCTCTTTTAAAATTTAACAGCTTCAATAGTTTAATATTAAAGAAACACCAAGTTTATAACTGTAATATACTTTTATTTTTAACTGTTGGAATAGTAATATGACCATTAAGAATAGTAATATGATCAATTTAATAGTATAATAACATTTAAAGGGATAAATAAAAGTTAGGTAACTAATAAATTTTAACTTTTTATTTTAATATAATAAAATATGAAAATAAATGTTAACAATTGATAAATTAAATGTTGCTATTTTTGTGAAGCATAAATGTTTATTTATAGATTTATTATTAATTTAATGATTTAAAAGAAAATTGTTAATAAAAAAATAGATTCGTAAATAATTTTTCTTCTTATGTTTATAGGATAATTTATGAGACCGTAATTATTTTTTCAAAGAGTCATTAAAATAGTTATAATATTAAAATCAATATTTTTCAAGTAAATGAAAATTTTATTTGAAATTGTTTTCTCAAAATTTTAATTTTTTTACAGAAAATGGTTTCAATTTTTAAATTATACATATAAATAATGTTGATGGTGAATTTTCCATATAATTCTAAAATAGATTATTTTTTGTGAATAGTGAAATGTGGTAATTTACAATATTAGCTAAATAGATGAATTATTGATTCACAGATGATGTATAGATGTTGTAGGTATCATTAGTTTGAAGTCCAATGAAATAGTAATTATATTTAGTAAACATAATAAAAAATATTGATATCCTTGATTCGAAATAATTACATAATGAATAAAATAATCAATAAACACCCCACACCTCCATTATAAATAACACCCTCACTAACACATCTCTATACAACTACAAATCCTTGAATATATTCCAATTCAAACTCAATCCATCTCCCAAACCTCCCCCAAATTATTGTCTTACCGGTCATAGAAAAACACCCTTTCAATGTTCGTTAAAAAGGTTCTCAAGGACAGTAATTCAAGAGTTAAAATCCCATTTTGTTCATTTAAATTACATTAAATTTATTTTATTTTCTTATCTATTCATTACATCCTCTATCCAAAATTACTAGATAACTCTAGTATCGTGAATATATACTAGAATATTTTTTTTAATGGGATATCTACCAGCCATTCTTTTGTATTCCCCATTTTTTTTCTAAAATTGAAAACGTCTTCTGTTAGGTTTCGATTGACCAAAATCATGGATACTGATTCTTTTGGTTTATAAACCACCTTCATTTCAAGAAATAAAACCATTTTATGGTCAATTCAGATTTTTATATGTATACTAGAACTTTTTTAGTGTCTTGGAACTAGTATATAAACATAATATTATATAAAAAAATAAAACTATTCAGTGATGATCAAAGTAACACCAAAATAATCCAATTAGTTATCATTATCCTTAAAGAAACCCAATACATTTTGATATAACATTAAATTATTTTAATCATAATTATACATCACAGTACAAGACAAGGTTATGAAAGTCTACGGTCTTGGAAGACTAAGTACATAAACTAAAAACATTGAACTAAATAAAACATTTCATTATTTATTCATCAAAATGAGCTCCTAACTTAAATTGTGCTAAAAAAATATGCATAGGGTACCATAAAGAACACATAAACTAAGGGAAGATATAAATAGCCCAGTAAGGGAATAACCATATGAACAAAGCAGTAGCACATGGGAAAGAAGGCATGCCATAGTGATATAAAAAGGATTGCATCATATTGAATCATAACATATAAACAAGGAATCATATAAAAATGGATTCATTGTTATGTATAAACAACATAAAACCTGACTTTATAACAATTCATGGCTTATCTCCAAGACCGTTGCACAAGGTATCACAAGCCAAGGCTAATCACCAACACCATCGCGCATGGTATCACAAGCTAAGGCTAACCACTAAGGCCATCACACATAATGTCTCATGAGACTCAACATTACCCAATTCATTGGAGTGATATCTAGGTTCAACCTTCATAACTTTTCAAGAATAATATTTCCCCATGAATAATCATACATAATCAATCATATACAAACGTAATGGTGGCCCATGGAATGAATTGGGCGCCTTAATCACTTCATAAAGCTTAAAAAATGGGATTATGATAAAATTTCCCATTAGGGAATTAGAATATATTTGGATATTCCTAATTTAAAATAGAAATTTATCATGGTATGTTATTCAAAAAACAAGTGACCACAAGTAAGCAATGTATTTATGAAATTTTATCATTTAAAAATTTTGTGTGGTTTTACGGAAAATACTATAGAGCCTTTAAATTATAAAATAGAAAAATACTTTGTATAAAACATTAAGTTAACTAAGACAGTTTTCATAATAATTTTTTTTTATAAATTAAATGGTGGATTATAAAATAACATTGTTTTCCCTTTAAATCAAGTACAATTTAGTAAGTTCCCTCAAAATAGGTTTGCATATCGGGAAGTATTGAGGATGAAATCACTTAAAAACATGTATATCCTCGAAAGATAATGATAAAAGGGTCTTGATAAATTAATTTGGTACATGCACACAGAATTTATATGATGCACTTAAGAAGATAAGATAACATCATTTTGGTAAAAGGAAGATAAAGAAACTCGATTTAACATAGGAGGTTCGTGTAGAATCCCTTACGAATTATCAGCATGGTGTCAAGTATACCTAAGAGGGATTAATGAAAGATAAAAGGGACTATCAAAACTTATATGTCATGTGGAAAATATGGGGAGGTTATAGAACATACACCATAATTAGATATTATAGAAAAAATGGGGTAAAATAGAGGACATTCTGGAACAAAAGTTAAATAGAGAGGATCCATTACCTTAAGTCTGAAGGTGTTATTCACTAGATATTAATAAAATGAATAATTATTTTTGGTTCATTAAATAATAATTGTAGATTAATATTATTTATGTAAAATATTAATTATAACATTTTTAAAGTTCATTGGTGGCCTTTTTTATGGGTTATGTTGTTCAATTTCGTTGTTCTTGTCTGTTTTGTTTTCTCGGGTTTTACTTATTTTCATGAATGGAATGTCTTGTAAAATGTGTATGGTTGTATAGAATTAGTGTTATATTAAATTAATGAACATATGTAAGGTTAAATGGTTGTAAATTTAATTGGTTTTTTTGGAATGAAATTGATCCTTATATAAAACATTAGTGATAATCTTTTGTGTTTATTGGTGGGCTTTAATCACTACAAAAAATTTTTTCATTATAATTTAATGTCATGTGTACAAAATTATTGTAGAACCATACATAGGATATACTACATAATAATATGGTTCAAACATTGAAAATATGGATTCATGAACAGAATCAAAGTTGGTAAAATAAATTGATATACCATCATCCTTGATTGTGATAAATTAACACATCTCGGATGATATTTTTTTCATCTGTATAAATAAATGGGAAATGGGAGATGATAATGATTTATACCATTAGCATAAAAAATTATTGTACATGTATGGTACTTGATGTTTAATTCCAATTGGATGAGGAAAAGTTAGGAATTAAAAGAGAAAAAATGAACATGGAATGAAAATGAAAGAAAAGAATAGAAGAATTTACCTCTTGATTCAATCTCCCTTGAGAGCCTTCTAAGGGGAGAGTCTTTGGTTGTTTGTGGAGAAAAAGGGCTTACGGAAGTGGAGAAGGATCTTAGGGAGAGATTTGTGTAGAATTTATGGAAGGTACAAGGCATGAGATGAGTGAATATAATATGAGTGTGTGGGTGGTTTTTATGGTGGAGAGGAGGATGATTTTCCTCATATTTTATTCATTTGTGTATTATTTTTCCATAAAACAAGAAAAAATAATGAATCTAGTGACCAAAAACAGTAATATGTGCATGCGAGTTCTATCCAATGGCCATTTACATCATCCATGACTCAATCAAGATGTTGAAATTTAGGTATTTGAATTTATCATGAAATATTGTATTTTACTATTCCGGAAAAAATTCAAGTATTTTAGAAAAATACCAAAAAATCACCCTAACCATTTTAAGATGTTTAGAATCAAAAAATGAAATCCATTTTTCAAAAAATAATTTCCTAAATTCAATTTATTTATTTTTTAATTAAAATCATAATTTACATTAAAAACACAGATTTTAAATCAATAACTAATTTTATTAAACATTCAAAAATTACATGAGGTAATAAAAAATTATCTTAAAACAAAAATAAATAAATTTTTTAATTTCTAAACAGATTTTAACAAAATAAATTTTCTTTTATATTAATAGTTTATTTATTTATAACTTACAAAAATATAGTTACTTTTACTAAGTTTATATTATCACTTATAAGATGTCTACATTTTATTTATACATTCTTAGATGTGGTTACTATTCATTTGAACAATTTACTACTCATAAGGTTCATAATACTATTCATAAGGTAGGTTACTATTCATAAAGTTAGGTTAATATTCATAAAGTTAGGTTACTATTCAACAAATATTTTGTTTTTTCTATCAGACTAAAGACATATTTTTGATCTCAACCGTGTATGTTAGATTTTTTTAATTAAAATTTTAGAGGTGAAAATATTGTGTTTAGAGGTCACATAGTACTTGTTAGTTCATTGTATTCTGGTTTCATATGATTATATGACATAATTGAAAGAAGTCAATTTCCCTTGATAAAACATTTGGTAATTTCATTTATTCCCCCTTATGAAATTTCTCCCTCAAAATTTTGTTTTTACATTTTAAGAAATAAACTGGTGCTGGTACTTTTCCTTCATTGCCTACTCCAGTTCCCATGTTGCCTCTTCATGCATATGGTTCTTCCATAGTACTTTGACCAGGTGAGTATTCCTGTTACATTGAACTTTATACCTACGATCAAATATCTTCCTTGGTTTCTCCTCGTAAGAAAGATAATCCTTCAACTCTACCACTTTTAAGAGATTACATGTAAAGGGTTTGGTATGTTTTTCCTTTTGTGGGATACATGAAAGACATCGTGTACTTTGTACATGGTAGGTGGAAGTTCCAGTCGATAAGACACATCTCTAACTCTATCAAGGATCTTAAATGGTCCAATGTACCTTGTACATAGAAATCATTTCTTCCCAAATTCTATGACCTTCTTTAATAATGATATGAAATAAAATACCATGTCTCCAACTTTGTACTCATGGTCTCGCTGACAACTGTCTGCATAATTCTTTTATCAACTTTGGGCTCACTTAATGTGATGCTGAATAGTTTTCTCCATAAAAACCATTTCCTTAACCATTTTAGGTCCAATCAGCTTAAGCTTTTGGAATTCATCCCAAAACACTGTTGTTCTACACCTTTTCCCATAAAGGGCATCATATAGTTCCATTTGGATGATTGAGTGGAAACTATTCTTTTAGGAGATTTCAATAAGTGGACGATATTTGTCTCATCCTCTTTTGAATTTCATCGAACATACTCTCAATATATCTTCAAGTGTATGAATAGTTGACTCAGATTAGACATTAGTTTGATGATGATTGGTCATACTGATGTTCAGTTTAGTTCTTAGAGCAAGTTGGAGTCTTTTACAGAACATCGAGGGGAATCATGGATCTCGATCAGATTCAATAGATAGCGGTACTCCATGCTTCCTTACCACCACATTGATATATATCTGTGAAATTTTATCCATTGAGTAGTCATCTCGAATTTTGATAATGTGATCTGTATTAGTATAATGATACAGAATGACCCATATTGCATTGTTTCCTCTTGATGTCCTTGGAAGTACAGTGATAAAGCCCATGGTGTTTTTCTCCCACTTCCATGTTGGTATGGTTAGTGGTAGCATTATCCCCTTAGATTTTTTTCTTTTAGCTTTCACCTGTTGGCATATCAGACACAGTGATATATACTTAAGAATCATCTTCATCATATTGTCCCACCAAAATTACTCTCAGAGATCTCAATACATCTCTGTGCTCCCTAGGTGAATAGAGTTATTTGAGCAATATGCATCTTTAAAAATATCCTTCTTTATCTCTGGTTCAGGTGTTTCACATAATAGTCTCCCAAATATTAAAACTCCTTCGTCATCAATCATGAACTCAAATTATTTCTCATTTCTAATGGCTTCCACCCTATTCAGAATTCCCACATATTTTATTATATAATCATTTATTTTCACTATAAGGGATGGTTGACCGATCATTTGAGAATGGATTGAAGATGTTCCTCCCATAATGATTCCTATGTCTATAAACTACAAATTTAAGAAGATTGGATCCTTTTTAATTATCATCATTAATAAAGATTCATGATCCATTAGACCTAGAGAATCTACCACATTATTTGCCTTACCAGGATGGTAGTGGATTTTGAAGTCATGATCCTTGATGATATCTATCCATATTTGCTAAATAATATTAATCACTTTTTTGTGAATATATATTTTTGACTACTGTGATCAAAATATATCTCACTCTTCTCCCCACAAAGATAATGTGGCCAAATTTTTAACACAAAGATCACAGTTTCTAACTCATAATAATGCATAGGATAGTTTTGATCATGGATTTTCAGCTTCCTTGAGATGTAGGCTATAACTTTTTCATTTTTCCTCAATAAATAGTTTAATACCTTCTTTGAAGAATCACTATACACCACAAAGAGTTATCCACTTGTTGGGAGTGTTAGTACTGAAGTAGTGATAAGACTTTTTTTGAACTCCTTAAAACAGTCTTCACATTATTGTGCCCTGAAAAAATTTACTCCCTTCCATGTCAGCTTGGTCATTGGGTTTGAAAATCAAGAAAATGTATTAAAAATGATTGATAATACCCAGCTCTACCTAGAAAATTGTGGATCTCCATTATAGATGTTTTCCTTAGATACTCTTCAATTGCCTTTGTATTAGAATGGCCCACATATATCCCTTTTCTGATGATAACATGCACCACAAATGATACTTCCTCCTTCTAGAAGACACATTTAATGTACTTTTCATACAACTTCTCCATTCGAAAAATCATGAACAAATTATTCAAATTCTCTTCATGTTCCTTCTTGCTCTAGGATTATATCAGAATATCATCAATTAAGACTACCCCAATTTTTTCATGGTAATATCTATAGATTCTAGTCATTAAATCTATTAATATTTGTGGAGAATTATTTATTCCTAAAGTCATCACTATGAACTCATAGTTTCCACACCTTTTTTGAAAGGCCATATTGGGAATAAATTCCTTCCTCATCTATAATTGGTAAAATCCCGACTGAAGGTCCCCCTTAGAGAAATAATTGGCCCCATGAAGCTGATCAAACAACTCATCTATCCGTGGTTTGGGATACAAATTCATTATTTTTATTTTATTGAGCTCGCGACAATCAATGAAGTGGAACATTGATTCATCCTTCTTCATGATGAAGAGGACTTGTGCACCCCATGGTGAAGCACTCGGGCATATCAAGACATTCTCTAAAATGTCCAGTAACTACTTATTCAGTGCCTCGAGCTCTATATTGTCCATTTTATTAGGTGTCTTTGATATGATAAGAGATATAGGAATATGTTCAATTATGAACTCAACCTAAAGGTCAAAAAGAAGAGCATGAAACTCTTTGGGAAATACATCAGTGTAATCCCTCACAATGGGCATGTCTCTAATCATGATTCTCTCATTTGTCTCAATCATTTGAGTTATAAATGATTTCTCATAAATAATTAATATCCATACATGAAATAATGATTCTAAATGATATTCATCTTCATATTTACACTTGTAAATAATTGGAGGATGATTAAATATGTGAAGAGTGATCTCCCTTTCCTTACAATTGTTGTTGTATTTGAATAAATATGACCAATCAATGCCCAAGATAACATCGAAATCCACTAAAGGATATATGAGATGACTTTTTAGGAGGATCATCCCATAAATATTTACCAAGGAGGTGTTATAATCCTTGTATGAAATAACTTCCCCATTCTCTATTCTCACAAATAACATATCCTCAAAATTTTGAGGTGGTGTTTGAATAGTTTTACTAAACATGAAAGATATGAATGAATGTTTAAATACAGAGTCAAATAGTACGTTCTCTATTCATGAATGAATATCTAGTGTGCTTTTTAGCACATCATTGTCTTTCTCCACCTCAGTATTAGTGATGGAATAATACTTTCCTTTTTTCCTTCGATATTTTTGTTTAATGCCTCGGACAAATCTCAGCTTAGGGATATTGTTCACATAATTCCCAAACTCCTTGTAGTGGTAAAGTTTCACTACAAGGCGAGTGTGGATCAGAACCATCCTTTAATCTTCCATATTAGTAGTATTTTTCATATCACTTCAGTATTTTTCAGCCAGATGTCCCAAATTTCCAAATTTCTAGCAATTCCTGGTTCCCGTTAGACAGCTATCAAGATGCTTCTTCCAAAACAATTTACACATGGGATGACTGGTCTTCTTTTCATCATTAAGCTTACATGTAGGACTTCCCACATTATGTTCCATTTTCCTTTTCTTGTCACCAGATGCATGATACCACTGATAGTATCTAATCTCCATTTCAACCTTATGGGAAAAACATACAATCTCCTCATAGTTGTCGAAGTCTCGAATCACCAATAATTTTTGTAAACATGGATTTAGCCTACTAAAAAAGTGATCCACCTTGATTTTAGTGTTCATGATAATGAAATAGGCACATCATGCTATCCTGGGGAGTTTTTCTTCAAACACCCATTTGAAATCATATTCCTTCTAATTGTGTCTAAGGAACTCTCTTTCTATCTTTAGATAGAGGGTTCATGGAAAATATTTATTGGAAAAAATTGTCCTGAATTCCTCCCAATCCATGAAATAAATTTCCTCATGGGGATTATTATTCTTGATCAGTGTCCACCGCTGATCAACTTCCCATCAGAATGATAGACCGTTAGTACAACTTTCTCTTCTTCTGAGCACTAGAGGACAGATAATACCTTTTAAATGGAATTAATCTGTTATTCCGTGAGGAGGGGATTAAAAGATACACTAAAAATGGTAGGAATTTTCAACAAGAATTTTCCAATGAAATTTTTTTCTTTCCATGGAAGAGGAGGGTGTTCCACATGATTCAAGTTATTATTAATAAGATAAACTACCTATGAAAGTACTTTCATGATATTTTGAGCACCAATTCCCATCATATAAACCATATTATTAAGGAAATCTTCACATTCCCTATAACATTGATTGGTGGAACGTGTTATTCAATTTACCTCCATTAACTAAGAAAAATAACTTACAATTAGAGTGCTTGAATACTTATTTATTAAGCATAAATTGAAACTATTGAAAATAAAAGGATAAACTTGTAAAAGATAAGTATATCCGAACATGTTATACCCTATGTTAAATCAAGGTTATCTTTTTTTATTTTTCATAACATATATTCTTATGGGATTTTTTATTAACATAATAATGGTTTGTACTATGATCAGAAATTTACCAAATAACATCCCCCAAGATTGTAAATAAAAGAGTGTAGCATGGCCCTTTGTCGTGCACTAGTTCCCATTCGAGTTTAGATCAATGTGGTGTATTCATGGTTTACCCCAAGATAAATCTATCCCAAGTCCACCTCCACCTGTTTGCATCTCAACAGGGATGTATTTTCTTAATAAACAACTTACTCTATTCTTACCATAATTTTGGGGTGTTTTCTAAAACATGGTCTCATCCATAATATTCATACTAAAGTGTTCTATTCCAAATCTCCAAAAATAACAAAACCATCATATGATACCATCAATAGTGACCCAAGACATTTAAATATAACATTACATGATTTTAAGTATAATCATACATCATACTACTTGCCAAGGATCATAAAGTCTAGTGTCCTGGAAGACTAGGTACACAATACAGGAAATATAGAACTAAATAAAACATTTCATTATATAATCTTCAAATTGTGATCGAAAATTCAATTATACTCAAAAATATATATAGGGTAACCTCGGGTACACATGAATAAAGGGATGATCTAAATATCCCAGTAAGAGAATAACCATACAAACAAAGAATTAGTATAGGGAATAGAAATAATGACACGATGATATAAAAATTCATGTAATATATTGAATCATAACATATAAAAATGGAAACATATAAGCACAGAGTCATAGTAATTTTGACAAATCCTAAAACATGACTTTCGCATGATTCAAGGCTAAACTCCAAGACCATTTCACATTGTATCACAAGCTAAGTCTAACCGCCACAATTGTCGCACATAACTTCTCATGAGACTCTACTTTACACAATTCATTGGAGCATTATCTGGGCACACCCATATTAACTTTTCAAAAATATTTTTTCGACATAGTGAATCATATATAATCAATTATATATAAACATAAGGGTTACCCATGGAAGGAATTGGGTGCCATAAACATGTCATAAATTATAAAAAATGATAATATCTTAAATGTGTCCATGAAGGAACTAAAATATACATGGAAATTTGTAAGGTAAAATAGGAATGTATTATGGTAAGTGATACCAAATTTAAGTGACATCATTTAATAATTGTATTTAATAAAATTAACAATTAAAAATTTTTTGTGTGGTTTTATAGAAGATATTATAGAGTCTTTAAAATAGAAAATGGAACAATAAATTATATTAAACCAGAAGTAAACCATGTTGATTTTCATAATATAAAATACTGATTTTAGAAATCCAATGGTGGTGTAAATAAAATTATAGTGTTCACTTGAAATTGAGTAATAATTCAGGATGTTATCTAAAAATAGGTTTGCTTATCAGGATGTACTGTGGAGGGAATCACATAAAAACATGAATATCCATGAAAGAAAATAATGAAATGGTATAGATAAATGAATTGATAACATGTAAAATGAATTTATAAAATTCACATAAAAATATAATGATATCTTAATTTTGGTAAAATTAATATAAGTCAACCTAATAGAACAAAGGAGGTTCGCATAGAATCCATTAAGGATTATCAACTTGGTGTCGAGTGTATATAAGAGAGATTAATGAGAGATAAAAGGGTTTATAAGCACTAATATATCATGGGGGAGGTATGTGGGAGGCGTTAAATCTTACCCCATCACTAGGGATTGCACAAAAAATGTCATAATAAAGAGGACATTCTTGAATAAAAGTGAAATAGAGAGGATCCATTACCTTAAGTGTGAAGGTGTTCATCACTAGATCTTAAAGACCTGAATAATCCTATTTGGATCATAAATTAATAATTAAAAAACAAATTATATATGAAAATTATTTATTATAGACCTTTTACGTCCATTGAGGACCTTTTTGATGGGTGATGAGGTTCAATTTCATTGTCTGGGTCTGTTTGTTTTCTTTGTTTTTACTTATTTTCTTAAACGATGAATCATATAAAATGGGATGGTTGTCCAGAATTGGTGTTATAATTTTTTATTTTACATGAAGATGGTTATACAGTTGTAAATTTAATTTTTTTACTCGGAGTTCAGTTGAATCATTATATAAAACTTTAGTGATAACATTTTGTGTTTATATGCATTTTTTGATCTATACGAACTCAATTTTCCTTTTAATTTAATACCATGTGTAAAAAATATTATAGAACCTTACATATGATATATTAAATAATAATTTGTTTAAAACATAATAAAATAGTTTCATGAACATAATTGAATATGGTAACAGATATTGATAAACCATTGTCCTTCAATCTGATAAATTAACAAATCTCCTCCGGTGTTTTTGTTTCTTTCGTATAAATGAAGGGGAAAGGAGAGATGATAATGAACTATACCATTAGAATAAAAAATTAGTTTAAATGTATGGTACTATATTTTTCATAAAATTTTGTTGTTTAGATGCTATAAAAGTAATGATAATAAAGGAACATGAAAGGAAAATGAAGGAAAAGAAGAGAGGAATTTACCTCTTCATTTAATCATCCTTGAGAGAAACTTATGGGGAGAGGATTTAGTCTTTTGAGGAGAACAAGGGATGATGAACATGGGGGAGGATCTTGGGGAGAGATTTTGGTTGAATTTAGGGAAGGAACATGGCTTTAGTAGATTGAAGAAAAGATGATTATGTGTGTAGTTTTTATAGTGGACAGGAGATGTGTTTTCAAAATATTTTAATCATAATTTATTATTTTTCCATATGATAGAACATAGTACTGAATATTTTGACCAAAACAGTAATATGTGCATGTGATTTTGAACCAATTTCCATTTATATCATCAATGACTCATGAATTATGTGTAAATTCATCTTTGAGAATTTACCATGAATTATCATATTTTACAATTCATAAAAAAAATCAAGTGTTCTATAAAAACCCAAAAAATTCACCATAATCATTTTTTAACATGTATAATCATAAAATGAGATCCATTTTTTCAAAATAGTTTTCCAATTATAATGAATTTAATTTTTAATTAAAATCATATGTGACCTGAAAAATATGGATTTCAAAACTATTACTAATTTTATAATGCTTTCCAAAATTATATAAGGTCATATAAAATTATCGTCAAACCATAAGGCATAAAATTTTAATTTATGAACACATTTTAGGGAAATACATTTTCTATTATTTTAGATAATTAATTTTAATTATTTATTTATGACTTACAAAAATAGAATAACTTTTACTATGGTCATATTACCACTTATAAGATGTCTATATTTAATTAATACATTATTGGATTGGGTGAATATTATTTGAAATGATATACTATTCATAAGGGTCATATTACTATTTATAAGGGTAGATTACTATTCATAATGGTTGTTTACAATTCAACAAATTTTAATTTTGTTCCACTAGACTCCAAACATATTTCTGATCGCAACCGTGTGTGTCATATTTGTGAAATTCAAATAACTATGTTGAAAATATTATGTTAATAGGTCATATAGTAATTATTATTTCATCATGTTTAGATTTCATGTGATTATATGACATAATTATAAAGGGGGAATTTCCATTGATAAAACATCGATTTGTTATTATCCTTTTATCTAATGAATCATCCCTATATATGAAAAAATATATATAATACCATTAAATTTTTTTTGTTCACCAATAACATAAAATTTCAATCCTATATAACTATTCTCATTTCACATGATCTTTCATAATTGTATACAAGTGAAAAAATCATGGAATCCAAGAAAACATATACTTTCGAATGATAAAACACAATCTTATAACTCCTCAAAATGAAAACAAATGAAATTCATAATATAATAATAAATGAATGTAATTTTTAATATGTTCTAAATAAAATTTCATTATATAGGATGTTAATTACAATTGAAAAATTCTCTCATACATAAGTTTATGGATTCTTCACGAACAACTATTTTTCATTTTGGATACACATTCTCTCTATTTACCTAAATTTAATTATTATTTATTTTTATATAAATCATATATAATATATTTATATGATAAAAAAATTAATCAAGATCATTTTATATTTCTTTTGTGGGTAATTACTTGTTTTATGGGGTTCCCTTATCAATTTCTCCCAATATGTCATCCTGATTAAAGGGTACATCCCTATTTCATATATATTATCATTTATACTCTATGATCTATTATAAGAAACCTAAATATTTATTAAATATCAATTTTTATCATCAAAAACAATCTTACCGATTTAATGATTTTATTTAAACAAATTAGAATTCTTCCACATTAAATCATTTTTATATTTTTCCCTCAAACCACACTGAAGTGACCCATTTCTAATGTTTCTAAAAAACTCTTTTTACATTATTTGACATATATTGGAATTAATTTATGTGTCAAATATAATTTTACTATCCTTAAATTTTATTTTTTCATATATACATGTTTACAATATTATTTTATGAAAATTACCAAAGATATTTCCAAAACAACCGTTCATTCCAAAGTAAATTTTTTTGTTTCTCTCAATAATTACTAAATGATTTTATTAGAGTATGTGTATCTATTTCCACATACTCATTTAAATATTATGTTTAATTAGAATTTATATATTATGATACCATCAAACTCATTTTATTAAATGGTTTTTGATCAGTTTGATAGTGGATGTGGTATCCTGTTGCCATTTGCTATATTACTTAGAATGGTTTATGATTGTGTTTAGTGGTTGGGGAATGATATTTAAATTTAATATGATTTTTTAAATATTAATTTTTATGTTTATTACGATTCACCTATTTCATATGAATAATTCATTGGAATTTGTATGTGACATGTGAGGACTCCTATATCCCCCCAATGCATCAGTATCTCTCGTGAGACAAACTACATAGGTTTTCAAAAATATTAATATAGTATCTTGGTGAAATACTTTGAGGTATATTTATGATGTTCGACCTAATTTATTCATTCATTATGATACAAATAATTGATATTCCATGTGACTATTCGACTAGTAAAATATCAATGGTTATGTTTCTTTATCATGTTATTATTTCTAAAATTATTTAATCATCGATTTATTCCTTCCATATTGTTCTCAATATTTTGTTTTAAGGGAATATGTTTTTATTCATTCTCCATGACAAATTATTTATGTTTATTTATGATAACTTCGACTGTATTCTTTAACCATAATGAGAATATGAGATAACTACGTTCTTATGTTTTATTTTCCCCCAAGATGTGAAGATGCATATTAAGAATGACTTGAATGGGTAATATATGAGTTTATGAAGTTTCTAATGAAGTTTATATGTTTATTCTCCATTATTTTGTAATTAATAAATTATGTTTGTATCTGTATTTCAAAATCTACAAAACTTATCAATCCTTCAAGATGTGACTTCTTTGTTGGTTATAAAAATTTAATAATGTAAGACAATATCTCCATGCAACCAGGTTTGGGGTCATTAAATTTTATATGGCCTATATGAGTTCATTTGGGTCTCGTTTGTGTACAATAATAGACTCATAGTGTTTATGACTTTGATGAATAGATTCTTCCGTACATCTGGATCAGTTTGGGTTTGTATTTCGATATGATAACTTTGTGTACTACAAAAATCATAATGATCATTCTCAAAATGTTGACATCATCCTTAGTACACTAAGAGAGAATAGTCTATACACCAACCTATCAATGTTTTGGTTATGGAATTATCAGGTACACTTCATGGGTCACATCATCATGGAAATAGGCGTGTTAGTGGACCTAGAGAAGGTGAAGGAAGTTATTTCTTTGGAGCATCAGAGTAATGTATTTGACATTCATATATTTATAGGGTCATATGAGTATTTCCAAAGGTTCATTTATTAATTTTTCTGATTCAAAACACCTCTTTTGGACATGAACAATAAGGGGATAAAGTTTTAAGGGTTAGATTCAGGCGAAAATTCTTTATTGGAGTTGGAGAAACACATGGAATTTTTAATAACATTGAACTTAATATGACATGGTGGGGGGTATATAGTGTGTTGTGACACTTATATTATCATACTTGGAGCAATGATGATATAAGGATATTTAGTTGAGGCATATGGGTCTCGGTAGTTGAAATCACATTAACAAAGTTTCCATACACGCAACCTCATGTTTGCTGTAATGGTTTATTATTTCTAGTGTTGGCGACATTATCTTTTGGGAGAAATGTTCAATGTGTATATAGATCACAAGATTTTAAAGAATAAATTTTCATAGGGATATTTGAATCTACAGCAGAAGAGGTGGGTTGAGTATATGAATTCATTTTTATATTGATCTATCATATATATCCAGGAAGGGTAATAGTGTTCCTAGTGCATTATGTAGGAAAACTGAGACCCATGTAGTTCAGGAATATAGTGATGAGTGGGAGATGATGACATAGTTGGTTGTGATGCATGTTCTGGTTCATGAGATTCAATAAAAGATAGATCTCATATCAATTTTAGCGGAGTATACACGCTATTGTCTAAACAAAGATAGGTAGTATGATTATTCAGGATGTTTATCTTTGAAGAAAATCATGGAAGGTGGGTCGACACCACCAGACTATATGATATATAATGATGATATCATCTATGTCAATAATTGTAATGTTATTCTGACGAGCATTTAAAAGGATCCAATTCCAATGTATCATGCCTCGATATGTGTAACGCCCCGACCCTAGTTACCCAGAGTCGGTGCATTATTACATAACATTGGCATGATCACAAGAAAGATCAAATCTCGAAATACCGATTAGTTTAGTAGCCTTGGAAACACTAGATATATTTTTAATGTTTTACATTACATCATAAAATGAAAACTAAAACAATATATTCTCCATAATTCACACTCTTATCCCATCATACTATCTATATAGGTCATTCATAAATTACTTCTTCACATCCTGGGAAAAATAAAACATAGAAAAGGGGTGAGCTCAAATGCCCAGTAAGGATAACAATATAGCGGAAACTTTCATAAATAAGAATAAACATTCAAGGGAATGTATAACTAAAACAAAAGCCTTTTAAACTTGAACTTCAACATAGTATGGAAAAAATGAAATAATTCCATTTACTTATTCACATGGATATTCTATTAATCGAATAATCACATTCAATATCAATAACCACTTTCATAATGATGGAATGCATAATTCCAGACTATCAAAACCACATAGCCAAGGCCTCGTGAGAAGACTATAAATAAGATTATTTCAAGGCCTTGTGCCAAGAAACTAGTTTGTCTCATGAGACCTACTGATGCATCGAGGAGATATAGCGGGCTCCACCTATCACTTACTAAGTCCAATGCATTCCTCATATGAAATGTTTGAAACATAACATAAACATTCGTATTAAAACTAGCATACGAAATGTCAATACTTATCCACAAACCATGAATGGTATAAAAATAGCACATTCACAGTCAAACATAACTCATTCGATACAATATGGAAGATTTTATTGTATCAGATTAATCTCAATCAAGAATAATGAAGGATATTGACATAGATGAAAATAATCGTGAATATTATTAGAGAGAAATATCCCCCTTTTTCTTGAAATCATTTAAAATTCACACTATTTGTCAAGAATCCATTTAAAAATAGATTTTTGAATCAATGTGTCCCATACCACTTTGAATGTTTTAAAAGTAATTTTAATTTTAAATATTTAATGTCCATATAAATAAATTCTTAAAACCATTTTTATAACATGGACATTAATGAGAAATATTTAGAAGAATAAATATTTAAAAAACATAAAAATGTATTTTAGTTAGAGTTTCTAACCAAAAGAGAGACACTTGAATAAAAATAATTGAGGTAATCAAAAATTTATAATATCATGAGAATAAATGGATTCATGATATACTATGTCAAAGTACATTATATACACCACATAAAAGTGATTTGGTGTATAACAACAAATAAGTCTCAATGGAATGTAAATTGAGATGAATTCTCTTATAAAAACCATATCCGTAGGTTAAGGATAAATCAATGACATAATTATGTGTGAAAAATAAAAATAAACTCAATATGATTGGATATTTAGTGTAAATAAATCAGATGACATTCACACATATTCTTGTAAAAACAACACCAATGAATTCGATATTTAACTCAACAAATGAAGATTGAGTTAAAATTACTCTTATCAAGTTCATACTGATGACTTGAGAATTTATCAATGGATTGATTATGTGTATAAAAATTATATCTACAAAATGGAGAGTGTAAATTATGACATAATCAAATGAATAGAGATTCTACACATAATCTTGGAGTAAAATAATCAATGAAGTATGCGTAAAGCCGAATGAGTGGAAATTGAAATTTCAAATTTCCTTATTGATTTAGTAACATACAAAACATAAACCCATGAAAGAAGGATCATATAATTATGATGTAAATATAAATTAATTAAAGTATATTACATAATGAATAAAAACATGGGTAGTACACACACCACATGTAATAAATAAGTGGTGAACAATGGAATTCTCACGGGATTAAAAGTGAGATTAGAAACCCCTTACTTTATACTTTTTCCCTGTTCAACGGTAGGTTAACCTCCTGTATAATGGTGAAATAATAGTTATTTAATTATACAAGAATCATTTACATTAATATGATATCATATATGATCTTTTAACATTGATTTGTTAATAATATCTTAGTATTATCATCATTTCGGGTGTTAACTTGCTCGTTTTCCTTTATATTATTTGTTACGTAAGCCGTGATTGTTATGGATAGGTTGTATATAATTCATATACAGAATTATATCAAGTCCTTAAACATTATTTTTAGATCATCAAATGATAATAATATTTGAATGGATACGATGGAGAATGAATCCCATCGCTTTCGTGGAGACGGTAGTTTGTACGTACGCACGAGCGACAATATCATTTTTTTGATGTTAAAATAATATATAATTGGATGGTATATAATATAGACATAATAATTATCATGTTATATTTATTATTTACATGAATTACACATCATTATTATACCCATCCAAATACTAATTTATTGAATACAATTTCACCACGACGTGGAGACGGTAAGCCATACGTACACACGTATGGTGACATGTTATTAAAAGGATGGATAGAATACTGTATATGGTTGTACCATATTTATAATAACATCACAGTATATATAATATACTGGAGTTATTATTTTATAATGGTAATAACAAAGAATGAAGTGGAAGAAGAAATGAACTTGAAAAAGGGTGGTGAAATCATTACCACTTCTTCGGGGTCTTCCTTTTGACTTCATCAAAAAGGATTCCATAGGATGGATTTCTGACTAAATTAAGGCATCTAGGATGAAGTGATGGATGTTTAGAGAGTATTTGGGCAGAGGTTTGAAGAACAAAAAGGCTTTTATGGTGTGAGTTAATGAGAAGGGAGAGTGACCTTTTATAAGAGGGGTGAGGGGCACCTTTGGAAAAGCTAGAAATATTATTTTATAATAAATTTATATTCGGTTTCTAATGGCTCAAAATTGGATTATTTAAAGGTTAAGGTGGGGATAGGTCGAAAAACACTCAACCAATAGAATTTAGACAGGTTTGGTTTACTATATTAACCTTATCATTATGTATTAACTGTTAGTTAATTAGTTTCACTTTTACAATGTCTCTTTGTATTTTTATATTATATGGTTAAAAAACATACTATATACATCCAATAGACCCCCCAAGTGGTCCATTATTTATAAAACTATAATGATATAAGTCTTTTTTCCAAACCATAGATTTTTAGAAATTTAATATCAATTAATAATATAATATTTGTTTTAAAAACTCTTTTATGTCAATGTTTACACTATTCAATAATTGATTTTTGTAAAACTCATAACAGAACGATTACTTCTAAAAAAGTTAATTAAATAATTCCTAACATGTCATATTAACCTATAAAATTAGTTTGATTCATAAGAAGTCTCAAATTATATTTATTTTGGTATCTAAAATATCAATAATTTAAATTTTTCACTATTATGGTAATTACTGCATCACTATTGTGTCATAAATAAATTAAATATTTTGATGTCTTCAAATTATAAATAAATTACCATTATGTAGGAAATATTTTTATCTTTATAATGAATCTTAATAGTCAAAAATAAAACATATATAACCTTATGTAAAAATTTTTTGTCTAAAAGATATATGCTTGTGTCATTTTTGTATTCATTTTAACTTAATTAAAATAAAGTGTCCCTATCACTTACAAGTGGCGCCATGGGGTCCCAAAATCGACCCAAATACGCCCATGGTCGGAAATGTATCAACCAATAAGGGTAGGACATGTTTTAGTTTGATTTTTTATTATTATAATATTATTTCTTAACCCTTATTTACTGGATTTACCCTTTAACCATGGTAAATAAAAAATTTACCGAAGTAATTATTCAAAATGTCTAAAAATAAAAGTTACCTATTTACACATTTTGAACATCCTGATTCCAAATAGGAATCCATTATTACAAATTCCAAACACAGAAGTGGAAGAAATTAATTTAAAATTAATTCCCGCTGTCAAAACAAAAAGCGTGTTTTTAAGAGATAATAACTATCAAAAGATTGGCACTTGTTTATGTCTAGTTTAATTGTGAAATTATGTTCAATGAAAATAATTGTATTAAATGGTAAAAATATATTCTAAATATAATTTAAAACCAATCAAATTCATAATTTATCAATATTTATTATTTCGATTAAAAACGTTGTTTTTAATTAAAATGTAGTAATTTTAACTATTCATCAAAATATGAAAGTTATCCGAAAATTACCAAAATTTCACCCTAGGCTAATTTTGATATTCCGAATCCAAAAATGAAGTCCATTTTGAGAGATAGAATTTATAAAATTTTAAAAAGTAGGTATTACTATTCAGAACGGCTAGTTTGATTGGTTGTGGTGTGTTAGAATCTCAAAGTTGCGTACAATGCACGCCATTACATTATTCAAAGGGAAACGTACCGTGGAATCTTGGGGTGTTACATTCTCTCCTCCTTCAATAAATTGCTTCCCCGCAATTTTTTTAAGATTGGGCTTGATAATATAATGTGAATTCCTATATCGGAATAAGAGTTAATAAAACTATCACTTTAAAAGAAAGGCAGAGAGGTGTAAAGGTCACCCAAGATAACCCATACTAGGATTCCATGTAGGAAAACATGGATTTGGATGATAAAATAAGTGTTCAGTTCTGATGGAGAGGGATAGAAAACATGATCAGGAGAAAGTTAACAATAAGAAAATAACAAACTTTTATTGGGACAAACGATCCTTAGTCTCCCAGTAGGAAAAGTAAACGGACAAAATTTTTTGTTTTAAGTTACATTACATAAGGACAAGGAATTAATTTATGATATTGACTAAGAACATAAAGAGATATACTTACTTTTTAAGTAGAGTTTCATTCTTTAATAACTTTTTACCACTAACTCTTTTTTTAAAAAATGAGTATTCAAGAAGACTTTGTCACAATGGAAGATCTAGAATAAACATCTATAGAAATACATGATCCAAAAAGGATAAAATATATATTTACCTTGTCTTTAGAGATTAATCAAAACCAAAATGGTTAGTATAATATCTGATGATCCCCCAAATGGATATTCCATTAGAGAAAAAAACCACTAATCTTAATTTCTAAAATTAAACCATCAATACCCCATTGTTAAATAAATACCATTCAATACTAAATTGTCCTTAAAAACCTTCAATATAATCCAAACTAATATTGAAACTCAAAACGTATAAGAATGTAGTCTTCCTCGTTAAATTTTATCTCCAAATGACATTAATTACTCTTAAAGTCACATAATTAGAAGTAATTAACCTAATCATTTCCATAAATAACCCAAATCACTATAAATCCACAATAAAAACATAGATAAAAATCCTCGATTACTCCTCAAATGAAATCCCATACTATTATATTTTCCTTGGGAATATAGTGTTCACAACAAAGTGAACAACTTCCAAAATAACATTTACCACTTAATCACCAAATCATTTTCTTATGCTAAGGGTATTCATTTGATAAGACATAAGATCCGAAATAAAATTATTATTGATTAATAAAATCATTTAACTAAAAATAATAGTCACGCTAACTATGGACTTCACATAGTCCAGTGGTAGGTGATAAATCCCAATCGCACTTTGGTTGTGGGTTAGATTCCCACAGCTTTGTCCGACACGACGGGTTGTCACACGGTCTGTGTGTTGTCCTTTTTCAAAAACTATATTTTATAACATTACCAAAATGAGATAAATTACTCAAAATAACCATAACATAATTTAACCACAAATCTTATCTCATACCTTGAATTTTCATCCCAAATTATAATAACCTATAATTGCCTCAAACCCAATGATCATCTAAAACCAAATGGTTATTTATAACTATATTCACAAGAGAAAAGATAATTCTTCCTCAAATATCATTCTCACATGGAAAACTATAGGGTTAAAAATACAAGAGAAAATTATTCCAATGTAAACCCATCAACAAGGAGCTCTAATACTTTTTAAACATTTCTCCAACCATTTATTTCTACATAGCTTCTTCTTTGACCAAGAAAATATCCTATATAATAGGGAATTCAATCGGGTAATGGACAGGTCCCCTACATTTACGGAAAATGACTGTAAATGGACTCTTGGGACCATTTTTATCTTCTTCCATAGTACTCTTCATTTTTCTTCGGCAATTATTCACTTTATATCCTTCCTTCCCGCACGTAAAGCATTTCTTTGTCCCATTGAGAGACTTTCCTGGGTGTATCCTTCCACATTTCCTGCATGATGAAAATTTAGGTATCCTTTCTCCATGGTCTCCACTGCTGGAGCTCTTATCATTCATCACCTTTCTCTTCTTTGTTGAGTCCAGTAATTGGTTAATATATATACTATTGATCATATTTTTGGAAAATTGATTTGTCATAAAGACAATATCTTTTACGCCTATCAACATTCCATTTTGTTTCTCATTGCCACCACCGTTCCCACCTTGTACATCATTCTCAAAGTCACTGTGACTTCATTGGAATCCATCCATTGACTAAAACCAGAAAGCATTGTGTGAGTAACAGTAGTCAAAAAATCATTTAGAGATTAAAATTTCACCATATTCTCAATTTGAAACACATTAGGACTAACCAAGTCCATTTACTCTCATCTTAATACTTCAAATCGGTTTGTAGAGAAAATGTGAATTATCCTAAGCATATCCCCCGGGAGTGTCGTAACAAAGAGTGCAGCAAGGCCCGTTGTCATGCACCAATACCCGTTCGAGTCTAGCTCAAAGTGGTGTTTTCGGGTTTTACCCCTAGGTACATCTGTGCCAGAGCTGCCTCTACCTGCTCGTATCCAGACAGGGATGTATTTCTCGGAAAACTCACAAAATCTCTACAATACTAATATTCTAGGAAGTTATTCTATACAAATCCTAAAAGATCATCTTATTTCTACGTGCTCTAATTAGATTTTATCTAAATCTAGCTTCCAAGGTTTGTACTAAACTTCCTCTGATATCAACTATAACGCATTGACCCTAGTTACCCAGAGTCGGTGCATTATTACATAACATTGGCATGATCACAAGAAAGATCACATCTCAAAGGACCGATTAGTTTAGTAGCCTTGGAAACACTAGATATATTCATAACATTTTACATTACGTCATAAAATGAAAACTGATACAATATAGTCTCCATAGTCCACACTCTTATCCCCTCGTACTATCCATGGAGGCCATTCATAAATTACTTCTTCACATCCTGTGAAAAATAAAACATAGAAAACGAGTGAGCTCAAATTCCAAGTAAGGATAAAAATATAGTAGAAAATTTCATAATTAAGAATAAACATTCAAGGCAATGTATAACTAAAACAATAGTCTTTTAAACATGAACTTCACCATAGTATGGAAAAAATGAAATAATGCCATTTACATATTCACATGGATATTCTACTAATTGAATAATCACATGAAATATCAATAACCACTTTCATAATGATGTAATGCATAATGCCATACTATCATAACCACATAGCCAAGGCCTCATGCCAAGACTACAAATAAGATTTTGCCAATCCTTGTACCAAGAAACTAGTTTGTCTCATGAGACATACCGATGCATCGAGGAGCTATAGCGGGCTCCTCCTGTCACTTACTAAGTCCAAATCATTCCTCATATGAAAATTTTGAAACATAACATAAACATTCGTATTAAAACTAGCATATGAAATGTGAATACTTATCCACAAACCATGAATGGTATAAAAATAGCACATCCACAGTCAAACATAACTCATTCGATACAATATGGAAGATTGTATTGTATCAGATTAATCTCAATCAAGAATAATGAAGGATATTGACATAGATGAAAATAATCATCAAAACTATTAAAGTGAAATATCCCCCTTTTTCTTGAAATCATTTAAAAGTCACAATATTTGTCAAGAAGCCATTTAAAAATAGATTTCTGAATCAAAGTGCCCCATACCACTTTGAAACTTTTACAACTAATTTTAATTTTAAAACTTTAATGTCCATATAAATAAATTCTTAAAACCATTTTTATAACATGGACAATAATGAGAAATATTTAGAAGAATAAATCTTTAAAACACGTAAAAATGTATTTTAGTTACAGTTTCCAACCAAAAGAGAGACACTTTAATACAAATAATTTATGTGATAAAAACTTTATAATATCATGAGAATAAATGGATTCAGGATATACTATGTCAAAGTACATTATATACACCACGTAAAAGTGATTTGGTATATAACAACAAAGAAGTCTCAATGGAATGTAAATTGAGATGAATTCTCTTATAAAGACCATATCCTTAGGTTAAAAATAAATAAATGACATAATTATGTGTTAAAAATATAAATACACTCAATATGATTGGATATTTAGTTTAAATCAATCATGTGACATTCACACATATTCTTGTAAAAACAACACCAATTAATTGGATATTTAACTCAACAAATGTAGATTGAGTTAAAATTACTCTTATCAACTTCATACTGATGACTTGAGAATTTATAAATGGAGTGATTATGTGTATAAAAATTATATCCACGGAAAGGGGAGTGGAAATAATGACATAATCAAATGAATAGAGATTCTACACATAATCTTGGAGTAAAATAATCAATGATGTATGCGTAAAGCCGAATGAGTGGAAATTGAAATTTCAAATTCCCTTATTGATTTGGTAACATACAAAACATACACCCATGAAATAAGGATCATGAAATTATGATGTAAATATACATGAATAAAAGTATATTACAAAATGAATACAAACATGGGCAGTACACACACCACATGTAATAAATAAGTGGTGAACAATGGAATTCTCACCGAATTAAAAGTGAGATTAGAAACCCCTTACTTTGTACTTTTTCCTTGGTCGAAGGTAGGTTAACCTCTTGTATAATGGTGAAATAATTTTTATTGAATCATACAAGAATAATTTACAATAATATGATATCATATATGATCTCTTAACATTGATTTGTTAATAATATCTTAGTATTATCGTCATTTCGGGTGTTAACTTACTCATTTTCCTTTATATTATTTGTTATGTAAGACATGTTTGTTATGGATAGGTTGTATATTATTTATATCCAGAATTATATCAAGTCCTCAAACATTATTTTTAAATCATCAAATGATAATTATACTTGAATGGATACGATGGAGAATGAATCTCATCGCTTTCGTGGAGACGGTAGTCCGTACGTACGTATGAGTGACAATATCATTCTTTTGATGCTAAAATAATATATAATTGGATGGTATATCCTATATAAAGAATAATTATCCTGTTATATTTATTATTTACATGAATTACACATCATTATTATACACATCCAAATAATAATTTATTGAATAACAATTACACCATGACGTGGAGACGGTAAGCCGTACGTACACACTTATGGTGACATGTTATTCAAAGGATGGATAAAATACTGAATATGGTTGTAACATATTTATAATAGAATCAAAGTATATATAATATACTGGAGTTATTATTTTAGAATGGTAATAACAAAGAAAGAAGAAGTGTAAGAAGAAAGGAACTTGAAAAAGGGTGGTGAAATCATTACCTCTTCTTTGGGTTCTTCCTGTTGATTTGATCAAAAGGGATCCTTAGGTTGTCTTTCTGAATCAAGAAAGGCCACTAGGATTAAGTGAGTGAATTTGAGAGAGTATTTGGGCAGAGTTTGGCTGAACCAAAAGGCTTTTAAGGTGGGAGTTAATGAGAAGGGAAAGTGCCCTTTTATAAGAGGGGTGATGGGAACCTTTGGAAAAGCTAGAAATATTATTTTATAATAAATTCATATTCGGGTTTTAATGGCTCCAAAGTGGGTTATTTAAAGGTTAAGGTGGGTATGGGTCGAAAAACACTCAACCACTAGAATTTAGACACATTTTGGTTACAATATTAACCTTATCATTAAGTATTAACTCTTAGTTAATTAGTTTCACTTTTACAATGTCTCTTTGAATTTTTATGTTATATGGTTAATAAACTTACTATATATATCCAAGAGACCCACCAAGTGGTCCATTAATGATACACCTATCATGATATAAGTCGTTTTTCCGAACCTTAGATTTTTAGGAATTTAATATCAATTAATAATATAATATTTGTTTTAAACAATGTTTTATGTCAATTTTTACACTATTCAATAATTGATTTTTTTAAAACTCATAACATAACTATTACTTCAAAAAAAGGTAATTAAAGCATTAATAACATGTCATATTAACCTATAAAATTAGTTTAATTCATAAACAGTCTCAAATTATATTTATTTGGGTATCTACAATATCAATCATTTTAATTTTTCACTATTATAGTAATTACTGCATCACCATTGTGTCATAAATAAATTATGTTTTCTAATGTCTAAAAATTATAAATAAACAACCATTATGTAGGAAATAGCTTTATCTTTCTATTTAATATTTATAGTCCGAAATCCAACATATATAAACCTATGTAAAAAAATTTTGTCTTAAAGATATATGCTTGTGTCATTTTTGTATTCATTTTAACTTAATTAAAATAAAGTGTCCATATAACATACAAGTGGCACCATGGTGTCCCAAAATCGACCCAAAGATGCCCATGGTAGGACATGTATCAACCAATAAGGTTAGGACACGTTTTAGGGTAATTTGTTATTATTATAATATTATGTTTTAACCCTTATTTACCGGATTTACCCTTTAACCATGGTAAATGAAATATTTACCGAAGTAATTATTCAAAATGTCTAAAAATAAAAGTTATCTATTTACACAATTTGAACATCCTGATTCCAAATAGGAATACATTTTTAGAAATTCCAAACATAGAAGTGGCCGAAATTAATTTAAAATTAATTCCCACTGTCAAAACAAAAAACGTGTTTTTAAGAGATAATAACTATCAAAAGATTGACACTTGTTTATGTCTGGTTTAATTGTGAAATTATGTCCAATGAAAAAATATGAATTAAATGGTAATAATATATTCTAAATATACTTTAACACCACTCAAATTCACAATTTATCAATATTAATTATTTCGATTATAAAAGTTGTTTTTAATTAAAATTAAGTAATTTTCACTATTCATCAAATTATGAAAGTTATCCGAAAAGTACCAAAATTTCACCCTAGGCTAATTTAGATATTAAAAATCCAAATATGAAGTCCGTTTTGAGAGATAGAATTTATAAAATTTCAAAAATTATGTATTACTATTCATAACGGCTAGTTTGATTGGTTGTGGTGTGTTAAAATTTCAAAGTTTTGTACAATGCACGCCATTGCATTATTCAAAGGGAAACGTACTATGGAATCTTGGGGTGTTACAATATGGGTGAAACACCAATGTGTGACCAAAATTTAATATGAACAAGGATTCTAATTTTTGTGGTCGGGCCTAAAAATGGAGATATCTGGGTTCATTAAATAATATTATGCCTACCAATAAGTGAATACTAACCATGAAAAACTTGGTGTTCTATTATAGACATTTCCCTTTCTCGAATAGAAGTGGGACAACATTAATATGGACTTTAAGTTGGGTATCCACAGGATTCCTCAGAGGAATGATGTTGTTTGGGTGATTATGGACTAACTGATGAAGTAATAACATTTTTTACCAGCACATGATAGTTTCTCCGTTGATCTGTTGGGAGAATTGTTTGTTTGGGTGATTTTCCATCTTCATGGGGGGGAATAGATTATAATTTAAGAGAATTAATTTTGATTTAAATTTTGCATCTAGAAGGGATAATATAATTGAATTGGTAATTTTTTTGTCGAATACGACCTTCAACTCACAGATAGATGGGAATTCAGAACATACTATACAGTTTCTAGATGATATTCTACCATATTGTGTTCAATACTTCAAAGGATTATAAGAGAATAACATTGATGTAGTTAATTTATACTATAAATAATTTTATTAGGTGACTATATGGATGTAACCATCTTAGGAACTTAATTTTTGGCCTTGTAAATGACCTCTATGATGGATGAAGGTTGGTGAGTCAGATTTGTTTAGACTGACTCTCATGCTGGAGAAGTTAGTGAAGGGTCCTCTAATTTGAATGTGTATGAATATTGATCAAAGTAGAAATAAGTCACATGAACATATATGTTTTCAATCCCTATATTTTAAATAAATTTATCATGTAATCATTTGGGTGTCCCCTTTATTTGGTCACAACGAGATACAGAGAGAGGGATTGTTATTACCTAGGTTTTTGGGATAGTTTGATGGTGTAGTGAGAATCTGGTTGGTAGTGTACTGATTGGATCTTCAATAGAGGTACAATGATATGGGTGATGTTTTCCATGTGTCACAACTTCTATGGTATCATCCTGACACTTATCATGTGAACATTGTGGATATTTTTTAGCTTGAGAAAGAGGCGTACTTTGGGGATCATCAGATACTGGTGTTTAATCGTTGTGAGAATATACTGAGAGTAAAGACCATGTATATAATTCATGAATTTTGTAAACATGTATTTTTTCCGGATAATACATGGTATAGATAATAATATAAGAGGGACTAATGTCCATAATGTTTTTATTCAAACTTTTATCAGTGTGTGGGTGTACAACACGAGGATGATATGGTATAAAGAAGAAAGATTATAAGATCCTAACATTTTCTAGAGATTTATCAGGCTCATTTATCTGTATTATTTTTCTATGTGTTGGTTACTTTTCATTTGGGTTTTACCTTGTGGTGAATTTGGGTGAACTGTAAATTTTTTGGAAGGAGGTGGGAATGTGAATGGTGGTCATAGGGTTTTCCTAAACTGTGTACCCTGGTCCAGCGAACCATACAACCCCTAACAGAGTGGAATTGAAAGGCTGGTGTGAAACCTTTCAAATCATTCAACCCATTAATAATAATAAATAACCCCATATAATAGGTGAACAGTTACAGATGGTGGTTTGGAAGACCATGTTCTCCTACACCACAAATAATGCATGATATTTGTATTAAGGAAATAATTAGGTTTAAAAATACCCAAACCCTAATATTTACCCAAAATCCACCCCTACTCATCCTTAATGATTCTCCATGGTTTTTTAGGCTACTGATGGAATTCCAAGTGCTCCCATCCTCTCTTCATGGTGATTCAATGTTTTGATCAATAATCTCCACCATCCCGAGTAAGTGAATCTCATCCCAATTGGTATTCCCATCTCTTTCCCATTCATCTCACATACGTGAATGGATTTTTATCTACATTTTTTCTAGAGATTTATATTGGTTTTTTAGATCTATATTCATTTGGCCATGGATATTGGTTTCAAACCAAGATCATGTTCTTCATTGCATTCCTGATTAAACTGCTTCAAATTGTTGATTCTTCACATGGATATAATTTGTCAATAAATTTATGTACGTGGTTTATAATTAATTTATAATATTATTTATTTCAATTACATTTATGTAATTGTATAATTTTTAGGGTTTATTTAGTAATTTAAATTACTAAATTGAATTGGTTAATTTTTAAAATCAATTAATTAAGAGAATGTCAATTTAGAATAATTAATTGATGAACTAATTATCGAGATATTGAAATGGTGGATTTGGGAATAATTAATAATTGAATTTATTATTAGATTTTTGACATTGTGGAATTGTATTAATTGATTGTTGAATTAATTACGGGTATTTTGGAATTGTAGATTCGTGATTAATAAATTATTGAATTTATTAAGAGAGTTTGTTGGGTTTTTGTAATTGATTTAATTAGATTAATTAATTGGCAACTTAATTAATTGAATCGATGGGATTGATTAATTTTTTAATTAATTAAATGGATTTATGGATAAAGTAGTTGTTGAATTATTAAGAAAATTGTTGTTATTAATTAATTATTGAATTAATTAATTGAATGTTGTGTGTATGAAATTTTTTTATAAGATTAATTAATTGGTGAGTTAATAAATTATAATAGTGTCATTATGAAATGATAAATGGTAACAATGTAATTCAGTCATGTATAAGGAAATTCGAATGGTAGAAATGGTATTCAATTTTGAAATGATGAATGTTAACAATGGTATTTAGTAAGGTATTTTGAAATATTAATGGTGATAATGGAATTTAATTATGAATTAATGAGTGGAATGAATGGAATTTAGTCATGTGTTATGAAATATTAATGGTAAAAAGGGAACTTAATTATGAGTTGAGTAATAGTAACAATGGAATTCAGTCATGTATTATGAAATATGAAATATTAAAGTCCCATTAAAATTTGAAATGATGACTTGTAAAAATGGAATTCAATCACTTATTATAAAATATGATTGGTAACAACAGAATTCAGATATATGATATTGTTCAAGTGTCATTGGGAACAATGTGGTGTTATGTGGTTAAATTAAGAGAAATTGAATAAATATAAACTTTTTACCTTACTTATTATACCTTATTCCTTATAGAAATTCATATAATGTATTGAATGGATGTTGTTTTATACCACATTGGTGGTGACATACTTCGTTTTACTCACACACTAATCATGTTTGTTGATCGATACCGTACTAGACATCATTTTTGTAGGACATGTCAAAGTACAATGACAGATATGAGATGGATGATTTGGATTTCAGAACATATGAGAGGAAAAAACATGGTTCAGAACCCACCTGGGAGTTTTTACTATCCATACATTTGGGTTTTCATTTTGACTGAGGGAATGTAATTTTTCATGGCATATCTACAGCTCAATATTGATATTTTATTTATCATTTTAGGGTATCTTGGGATTTTTCTATTATTCTGGTTATGGTTATATCTTCTTGTTATTCTTGTTTATATCCAATGTTGTTATACTTTTGTAAAACATTTATAGTCTCCCCATTAACAATATTAGACCCTCACTACTAGTTAAGAGCCTCTGGCATATGGAGAAGAATGCTCGAGGTCATCGGACCAACTAGCTCGGTGCACCAACATGTGGAAACTAGGACGAGATGCTAAACAAAATATCAAAAGTATTTTTTATTATATTTTTATTATGTATGTTTTATAAATTATTTTTCAAAATATTATAAATTATTTATCCTTATCATGTTATTTTTTATCATCCACTACACATTTTAGAAAAAAAACTAGTTTTTGATTTTTAATACTCCATTTTTGTTTTAAATTGGGAGGTAGTTTTTAATAAGTTATTTTTATCGTTCCTCTTTGAAATTGACTGTTGAAAGTGATTCACAACTACAAATTTTTACAATAATATTAAAAATGTTATATAAATACACTTCTAAAATTTTAACTCCATTTCGACTTTATGTTTAATGTTTATTCCTCATTGTGTGTATAGTTTCATGGAATACCTCTTAATTCATCTCAAACTATTTTTTTGGGGACTAAACATGGCGTATCTAATAATGTAATTATTTATCCCACCATATGTAATATTATTTGATGTCTACATTATATGAATTTTTTAATTATCTATATCAACATCCTTGAATTTCATTATGTTATATTGTGATATGACTTAATAATACCATCAAACATCCTTCTATATATTTAATATGAAACTGTAATTCAATTTATTCATTGGGGAATGTATCAATATCTCATTTGTTTTTTATTGAGATATTGATGTTTATTTATTACTAAAATAGTTTGTTAATGAATTTATTTCTATTAATTTCATTTCTATAATGAATTCAGGGGAAATAATTAGTAAATTATTGGGGTGGAAGTATAGATCACCTTAATGCATCGGTATGTTTCATGAGATGAACTAGAATAGTTATTTGGTATATGTATTCCTAATAACATATGATATCCTGGATCAAGGCCTTGAATGTAATGTTCTCGATATCTAAAATCATGCATTCCATCACAATGAAATGAATCATTTTTATCCATTTGATTAACATTATTTTTATTCATGTATACGGCTCAAGATAATGTGATTAGTTATATGGAATTGTTTTATTATGACTTATTCCTTTCATATTATTCATTCATTGGGTTTTTTTTGGCATGTTTTATGTATTTCCTTAATAAGCCATATTGATCAACATTTTTTTATCGTTGGGTGCCCATAAAATAACATTTTTTGATTTAAATGATATAATAGACTAAATTATAATGTAATCATGATAATTTTATATTTTATTTAATTTTTTTCAAATGTAATGTGAGAATCATGATTCTATATAGTATTACAAGACTATTACACTATAAAATCATGTGTGAATCTATCCCTTGTATCTATTAGCAATGTATGGTAGTGACCAGAATCTACTAGGCACTAGAGTCAGGTGATTATAGTTTACCTTGATCTTAGGGTGTATATGATGTTATACATGTGATTCTGGACTATTTGATAAATCAAACTCACTACATGGTGGTTAATAAGATGTGCACAATAGATGTATTATAATCGCATTATGCACAAGATATTGTGTGGACTATGAGGTCCTGAGGTTAATACTCTATAATAATTATCATTATTTTACATTTTGCATGACGCCCTAATATTTGTATATTTAATTCTATTTTAAATGAATATTTTTCATCATAGGATATACCACAATGAACACCAAGATTAAATGAATTGTGATCTAAATTTTTTTTCCTTATTTAAAAATGACCATTATAACCTAGTTGTGGATTAATTGTCAATAATAGGAGTTACAACTTCATGAAGTATACATAGAAAGGTTATAATAATATAAATATGTTTATTAAGGGTTAGAAAATAATAACTCAAGCATCAATGATAAGAATGGAATCATAATATATTAAGAACAATTAATGTCTTAATATGGTATTTTTTATATAAATGCGGCTCTGCTATTTATTTTTTATTCTAAATAAATATATAAATTTTTTAATTTTAAAAACATAATTGGATAAGAATTTTATTATATTGGTTTTAGAATATAAATAGTATATTGATGTGTGTTTTTCTGATTTTTTGGTAATCTATGTAATATTTTTATTCCAATAAAAATTACTTTTAGTATGTCTATTTTAATATATTTTTCAAATAGATAATTTTGGTTTTACTATTGTTTTAAAATACAATAAGTAATATTTTATTTTTCATAATCAAATTAGATAAATGGATATAAATAGAAGACATGATTTTTTAAAAAATTATTTTTTATCCTAGAATTTTTTTTTCAAAAAAACTTATTTCATTGAATTTTATGAACTTATATAAAAATTAATTTTTAAAATTTTGAAAAATTGAATCATAAAAAATGGTCTATGTATTTCGAATCAACATGTAAAAAAAATTTTATATGGTAAATTTAATTTTTTTTTCATAATTAATAGTAACCATGGTAAAAGTTTAGCATAATGGTTAAGGGTAAAATGGGTTAAAAATATGGGATAATGTATCAAAATCGCTCAATAACATGAATTTATTTTATTAGAAAAGTATTTAATGAAAAAAATCATCATAGGGTAAAATATATTTATATTTTTCCATTTTTCTAGACATTTAACATGATATTTTTTAATTAAATCATAATTATAATGTGTCACTATCTCACATTAATATATATATATATATATATATATATATATTATGATTTACAAGAATAAAAGGTGTTATGAATGGTTATAAATTGATATTTCGAGTATGAGAAAATTATTTTAATTGTATTAATTTTTTAATTTTTGTTGAGGATATAGTTAACTGGAATGGTTACACATCACATATCCAGCACTTGTGGATGAAAATTAAAAATCAATGTAAATTGATTTTAAAATGTTAAAAGTTATGTGTTTTGATTAAATTAGAGTATTGAATTATTTTTATGGGTTAAAATGAATGTTTCTTACTATTTTACATATTCAAATCCAAACACCGATTTTTTATCATAATGTATTCATATTCAAGTTATACGAATAGATTTGAAAGTGACATTTAGGATATTTAATGTTAAATAATATTTTATAAATTGACTTTAAAATAATAAAACTAAAATCATGATTCACATGGACATAAAAATAGTGGAACCAAAAAAAATTTATATGTGAATAAATTGAAAATTTTCAATCTCATTTTAATCATTAATTTCTATTTATTTATAAAAAATCAATAATTTTTTCTTGTAAAAAGGGATGTAATATATCTATTTCAAATACACATATGATTTTTGTTTTATATCAAAACTATTATAAAAAATACATATCAAATTTTCCCACAAAACTTTCCTTAGCCCCCATTGTGACCATAAAACTCTCCTATAATGGATTTGTTTTCAATAAAATAAAGGGTACCTGAAGAATAGATAATCGTCATTATCAATCTATTTCGTGTTTATTTCTTGTAAAACATCATAAAAATATTATATACACTTCTTAAAATAATAACATAAGTATATTTAATATAAACTAATGTTATTATGATAATCATATAATAATTCTCTATATTAATTACATCTATTATAAAGTTAAAACATCTCCCATGAACATATAAGGACAATTGTATCCATGAAGACATGAATATTTTTTATCCTCACCACCTAACACAGATAGATATAATGTTTGATTAATTAAATATATAAAAAATGTATGAAAAATTGGTATTAAGTAATGTTAATATATTATATAACTTTTTAACCTCCCATCGTTATAATATAATGAATTCCCTCATTTGTACATGTGGACTACCACCTCCACGAATAAATGTGATTCATCTTTAATGAACACATTACATGGATGGTCTAAAGGTAATATTAAATTTATAAAAATATTTATAAAATATGTATGACCACATATATGATGAAACCATAAACATTGTGTAAGGACTAGGACCACTGAATCAAGAAACAGATAATAAACCGAACACATACAACATAGATAATAGATTTTAATAATTTATTTTGAGTAAATGGGTAAAAATAATTTATAAAAATTGATATAAAAAAGATATGTACAAATATGGATATGATACATATGAATTATAAATATTATTTTCCAATATATGAACATAAAACATGCATAAATAAGTAGGAATCCTAGTTAAGGGTTTCTCACCTCAAATTTTCTTCTTTAAGGCATGTTTTGAATTATGATCACATTTCAACTAAATGGGATATATTCCACCACATTGAAATATTATTTTATGGCATAATTTTTAATCATTTTATTTAATGTTCCGTTTCATTTTCATGTTTTCATGGGATTTTATTCCTGTTTTATGCAATTCATAAGATATCATAGTGTTAATTTCAAAAATATTATTTTTTATTAGTTAAATGATTTATAAATGTCAATTTCAATATGGTTTACTTTTATTTATAATTTTTAAAAGAAATATTATTATTTTTTTCTATTCAAGTAATTTTTTTTATTATATAAGTATAGAAGGAACCACATTTTAAATTATGTTATCAAGAGTGTATTTCCACTTCCATGAACCTTAATCATGATTTAACTTGTTTCCCTTATTTTTTTCAAAGTTATATTTGTTCTAATTAATTAATGAAATTTTAAAAAGAAAATATTATTAAATTTCAAAATGATTGTAACAGGGATTTTACACTACTTATATATATTTTTATATTATACTCCACAATTTCTTACATAAATATAGATTTTTTTTTAATTATTGTAATTGATTTTAAAAATAATGTTTCAAATATATAATTTACTCCCTATTAAAATAGCGTTGGATGTGATTTATAAATTTATTTATTCAATACTTTTCAAAAAAACATTTAGATAAATTATTTATATAAGATTATGTTCTATTTTTCTATTTATTTCCCATGGGATTTATCATTAATATAATTCCCCCATTTCTAAGGAATTTATGGACATCTTTATTCCCATGTTATTTATTATCATGAAACTATTATTCACCATTTCTAGTAATTACTATACCATTTTGTAATTACTCTATATGGTATAACCACTCCATTTTATATATATCAGAATGGAGGTGTTTACCATTGACGATAACTCATTTATTGACACAGGAAACATTAATTATTCAAATCATTTTTTAGTGATATATGTATGATTATAGATACATGAAGTAGATTGAATATTTCCTAGAGAAATGATTAAAATTTTACTCTAATTTTTCAAATTTTAAATTTTATTAGTAAATAATATTTATTATTTATTTAATTTTTATTCATTCCTTTCATATATGGATTACAATTGAAATTTTATGTGATGGGTGGGCCCCAATACAACATATACCATCGGTGCATCAATGGGTTTTATGAGGCAAACTAAATATGTTATTTGGTGTATGACTACCTAATTATTTATGCTTTTTTGGAATTGGGCCTTGATGGTATGTTTATAATTCCTTGGCATATGGAGTTGATAGTAAGATTTTAGTTTTTATCATTATGAATTGCATTATTATAAAATAATTTATTTGTTTCTTTCTAATAAATTATTTTGTTTTTTTTATACTGGGAAATAATTATTTTTCATGTTGAAATTTACATGGATCATATTATTATTACTTACATCCTCACTATTGATTATTCCTTATTTATTCTATTATAGTTTTGATTGTATGCTTTCCCTTTATGATCATATGATCTCATCCATTCAAATTTTTCCATTTCCAAAATTTGTAAATATGAGTAGTACATATGATACTTCCAAAAGAGTATTATTATTTTATAACATTATGGAATATATTGATGTATTATTATTGTATAATAAAAGATGATTGTAATTGGAGAAAATGATATTGGATGAAAATGACATGGGTTTTTTAATATTTGAATAGTCATAACATTTTAAACACTAAAACTAAAAGGTTTTAAGTATGTAAGTGAATCAATAATTTCTTATTATATTTTAATTATGAATTATTAAAATCAGCACACAATTTTAGGTATTGAAGGATGTATATAAGAACTTTCATTTTAATTAGATGTAGGTGTTCATGTTGGGTGTGTTATATCCTGAGTTTCGAGAGGTATCATGAATATTCTTTTCTCCTATAAATTTCCTAACATTAACTTCCATCAATTGAGGAATAGATAAAATGACCAAACATTCAGTACAATTTATTAAATTTTATGTTCACGCATTCTACAATTTTTATTTTTAGGGGTGAATCTATTACCCTTCGATATGATTTCCAATAATAATTCATATAATACAAATATTGGAATGGTATCGTTCCAAGATTCATAGGGCCATCCTTGAATATATCCATTGTTTTAGTCTATGGACGAAGATTCAATGATTTTTTGAGAAAAATTTGGTCAAATAATTCAAGAGAAGTGTTTGTTTATTATCGATTATATGGAGGAAGTTCAAGATATTTAGAATCCCTATGATGATCATAAAAGGAGTCCTATGGTGTCTGAAATTTGATATCATGTATTATTAAAGCAATCTCATCATTCTTGGATATAAATGATCAGTAATGGGAGTATGCAATTTCCCTGAATTGTTTTCCTTTTGAAGTTGTTGGAGTGAAATGATAATGTTCTATATTGGTTGGAACTTCCTCCACAAATGAGGCCAATCCATGATGTTATCCATGTATCATGAATTCATCAATATCTTTATGATTACTTCAATGTTATTTACTATGTTTATTTGAAGGTTTAGTATGATGAAATGTTTGAAGAATACCATATTGGGATTTAGTATCACTAGGATTAGTTATTACGTAGGAAATAACTTCCATTGGCTCATGTCTTATAAAAGTATGAGTTCTGAAAAGTGTTTGCTTTTTAATTTTATTTATAAAATTATGATCAAAACCCTATGTGTTTGTATTGTTGATTTTTCTCAAATGGTATGCCACAATTTAGATTGATTTATTTATAATGAAGATGTTATATTAATTATGTTCCCATCATTATTGTGTTGTATTCATGATGTTATAAAATAGAGACAAATTATTACGTAGTATCTCATGGGGTGTTTATTTTAAGACCCATTTCTATTTCATTATTAGTTTGGTTTTGATTATTTAGTGTAAGAATCATTTGAGAGGTATCTAATATAATGGACCATATATTCCTAAATGTAGTTTATAGTGGTGATACATATATATGGGGGGTAATAAGAGTAATAAACTATTGTAAACCTAAATTTATTTATTAAATATCATCAATTTACACTTGAATATTTTTATCATTTAATAATTATTTAACAAAAAATGAACGCTTATAACTATTCTCTTAATGTAATGCCTAATAGAATGGAAAAAATACACCAAATATAATTATAAATATCAACCATAAAATCCACCTCCATTCTATGATTTGGATATTTTTTTGTCATGCAGTAGTCATTAACTACAAGAGGTTCATTATAAATATGTTAGAGTTGTGTTCATCCCCAAATTTTAAATGATTCCTACTATATATTTAACAAGTTTAATGCATGATATGTGAAATTTCCATCCCTAAATATTATGGATGAAACTACCTCCTTATAGTTCAGCATCCCTTTTCTTGTAATAATGATGTTGTTTATACTATATCTACTTGTACCTATAGAATCCTACCTCAAACTAGTGAAAATCAATTCAATCACAAAAAAATGAGTAGAATCCATTTATTCAAATTCACATTTTTCTTCAGTTCTCATAGACTATTATTTGGGATCCTAATTTATTCTTAATAATTTAGAGTATCGATGAAAAAGAGAAACATAAACGGTTTACATAGTTCATACTATCCTTAAATGAATTTGATGATATTTTTTAATCATGGGACTTATTTTATTTCTCATCCACGAATAGTTAAACTCTTTAATTTGTTGGATTATTAGGACTTGATATAGTAAAAAAAATTTATGGAAAAAATAGTATCATAATGATAAACTACCCATCACCTCTTAACCTATATAATAATATTCAATAGAAATATTCTGGTGAATTGTAGCTTAAAAAATGGAATCCTAGAAACACCCAAATAATATGAGGTAATAATGATCTTTTATCTTTAATTAGAAAATGGAATTCTTGATTTATCTAGTATTTTAAAAAGATTTAAATTAATTTTGTTCCATACTTATCAATCAAGTTACATTATATCTTATTTAGATATTTATATTATTACTATATTTTCAACCATTAAAGTTAATAAATTTATATTATTTTGAATTTAATCCACATGTTATTATATTGTGATGTGGAAGTTCCCATTTTGGCATGGAAAAATTTTATCCATTATTGGATCAAATATATCTTAAAATTATATTTGATATCTAATAACATAATGGTATGTTGTTGATCATCATTTGAATTTATTCATCATTTCTTCATAATTTTTATTCTAATACTATAATTTTATATAATTTTTTATCCTACAAATCCGATTAAGTTACCTGGTCATATGAGCACTCATGAAGTCAGAAACTAGAAAAAGTCAAACAACTAATCCTAAATGCATTATATAAGCACTTAGTAAAGTCATATGGTCTCTCTATAGGATTCTTACAGTTACAATTCAATGTCTTAAAAACATCATAAATGTCATGCTCTAGTTCTAAAATTTATTACAATCCCCAATGATTTGACACTAACCACAATGTCATAATGTTTTTTCTAATATATATCCATTCTATTAAAAAGGAATTTTCATAGACATATGATATTACAAATAGACAATAATGTCTTATGCATATCAAATTCATCTCTGATCAGACACTACCATTTTCTAGCTTCATTAATAAAATCTTGATATTATCCAATAAATCAGAACCTATCAAACTTATTCAGAAGCGTTTTGAACCAATCCTAATCATCTGAAATCTTCATCCAAATGTATTCCTACATATTATACATAAACATATATATTTAATACTCATTGGATTATTTTTACATTATTATATAGGTTGAACACTTTTGTAAAAATCTTTCAAAATTTATAATTTTCTAATTATGGATCAGTCAATTATTTCATACAAATCATGTATACCTTTGGATGAAATACTTAAACTTTACATGGCTTTATGTTAGCCTCATAAAGAACATATCTCAACATCATGATATGATATTATCTACACTATAGGTAGTCGATATTACCCTTATAAAATTGATTGTCTCAAACATATATACAATGTACCTCAGCATTATGGTGATAGTTTTCAAAACCATATGACCATTAGTTTTCTAATCCTTAAGAAGATATAATGAGTCTACATTTCTAAAATTAGTATATAATTCCTCAAAAATATTCTAAATCACCTCCAATATTCATAGGGTTTCCTTAAACACACTATAAATTTTTTTATACCATATCTTTTTAAAAAACCTATTCATTTCATTGATTTAAATGATGAAAAAATGATTAATCAAATAATTTTTTAGGATTCTAGAATATATGTTGATAAAAACATAAACTAACATCTTTGACATCTTAATTTTTTTGTTTCTATGTATTTTTCCATAAGCTCTTTCAAATCCTCACATATTCCCAAGACATAATCATTCCTTCACTATAAAATAATTAATCCGTTTATTCTAAACTAATTTTTTTAATTGTTTTGAGCTTCAATCCCCAGATTTTATAGATATAAAATTAAATTCCCTATAAAAAAATTTGTATTTTAGAAAAATAATTTCCCACTCCCAAAAATTGAAAATATTTTGAAGTAATTATTTTGGGAACACACTCAATTTATATCATTTTAAATCAACTTCATTTCAATATTTAAATATAATCTATGGCCTCCGTCTATTTATGAGAAAAATTAGGCACTACACAAAATATAAACAATTGGATTTAGATAATTACCACTATGTTCATGTGTGTAATCTTGATAAAGAAAACAATAGATTCGTGCAATAAAATATTGTTATTTATAAGATTACACATTCCTTTTCACATTTTTTAGAAAATTTTAAAAAAAATATGAAAATTGATTTATTAAAACACGTCAAGTAACAAATCCAAAAAGCCTAATGAAAGGAATAAAACAACCATTTATCTTAAAAACACATAGAATAACAATTACAAATTATAATCATGTTTTTTATAATTAAAATGGTAGAATATGTGATTGAAATAACAGAATTTCATGGTTTCATGTTTTTTGTCCATAAATTGTAGATTTATTGAAATAACATAGTTGGAAGCCTATTCTTTGTACTTACTCCCCTATGTGTTGAAATATATCAACTCTTCATAATGAATGATATTATTTTTCATGAAACAATGATGGTAAAAAACATTTTTTTCTATAAAAAATGATTACATCACCTCACCAACTCATCTTGAAATTTTGTATATAATTTCTTATATGTTAATTCATTGAAATAATTAAATGAATAAGGAGGGATTTATCTTTCTAATTACTGACAGTTAAAATGATTATAATTACCTATCAACTATGATCTTATATTTTTTTCATGCATTATTATTTGGTGACCTCCTCGTAATAGTTCCCATTTTTTTTCTATAATCTTCCATGGGAATCATACACTTCCTATTATTTGGAGATTTCCTCTTCGGTCGAATTATATTGTTAAACATTTAAAAGAAATAAAATTTATCCAATTGTTATTTTCAATTGAAATAAATATTTTTTCACATTTATTTTTAATGTGTAATAATAATACTAAAATGTAGGGCATAATTTCCTATTTCCTTACACCTAGATTGTTTTCTTCTAGAACATTTTTTAGACTTCGTGGAAAACGACCCATAAAATTATAATTACACTTTATGAAAAAACTCTTTTTATATTTGACATATACTTGTTTTATCTCCATCTATGTATCCATTTTTATTTGGTTTTCATAAAAAAAAATTTACATTCCTTTAATAACATATATTTTTGTAATATTTTATATGATATATTTACTTGATGTTTTTACTATTATTAAGAAACTAATTCACATATCCATTTAGGATTTCAAAAACTAAACCAATCCATTTATCTCTATATTATATTGATTTGTTTTTTGGATTTTTCTTTCTTCCATTAATCTGTGTTTTCATAGTCTACTTACAATAGTCTAATGTTAAAACTTCTATTACTATAGTAGAATAATTTCCTCCTAGTGATATCCTACATATCCATATTATATTTCTAGGGAGTGTTTTTTCATATATCCTATGCTATTGAACATCCTTTTTCCTTGTTTTTATCCCATTATTATATGCTTTAATTTTCTCATGTACATTGTTTCATTTATTGAATTCCACCTTTGACATATGATTAAGGATTTAATAGTGAATACCATAACTTCATAGATTTATGGCCATTTTTTAGAAAAAATTAAATAAATTCTCATGAAACTAAAACATATTGTGTATTAGTGGAGTTTTATTATGATTTATTCATTTTGGAATCATGTCATCTCTTCTCTTTAAATACTACCCCCATTAATTTAGACAATTATATCTTTTAATTATTTAAATGTTAATAAAAAGTTAATATATCAATACTAAAACATCCAAAAACACAAAAAATATCAAAAAATACATTTTATCCTCACGTAATTTTTAATATTCTCAGTGTTTTTATTTTTTACAAGTAGTTTTCAGGTTGAAACATTAACCATTTGGGAACATTTTAAGTAAGTTTTATTTAAGGATGAGATAACATACACCGCATTGGTGGATTTACTAGGATATTTATCAATCCATATTTTTTCAAATATAATTCTAGATATTTACTATCATGTGAAATAATAATAACACATAAGACCTTTTCTAGGTTATGAGGTTTCATTAAATGAAATGTAGTTATAAATGCTTCTCCAAATAATATCAAGTTATTTTTTCAAATTACATGGAAAATTTTTGGGAGAGAATTTCCATTCTAAAACTATTTGGATGTATCATTCTTTCCATCAATCTGTGATATTCCAACTATTTTTATTCTTAAATTTATCAATTTTAGTTAATGTTTGGGACACATCAATTTGAGTAGATATTTTCCATCCACAAATAATCTCAAAATATATTGCTAATAAATATTTAACATATTTATTTTATCTTCATTCATTTATATCGATTCCTGATTTGGGTGTAACATCCTTGTTATTTCATACCACCCACTTATTATTTAATAGGAGGTTTATTAGGTTACGAGGTTGTCATATTTGATTCTAGGATTTTCTAAAGGATATAGTGAGACAGTTGGGTCATTCTGTGAATTTTATATTTATGACATGAATTAAAAAATGGTATAATCCATTATATTGATTCAGTACCTGAAAAATGTTCCTTATATGAACTGATATTTATCATCCAGAACATGGAGTTCATGATTTTAAGTTTACTATGCTAATTTGTCACCATATCAACCATTAGGTAAGTTCATGTAGTGAATTTTCAATTCATTCCCTAAATTATACCTATTATATATAATTATATGTGTTTAAAACCCAATTACATTCTCATTCACCTCTCACATCTATTCTTAGGACTCCTGGGCTACACCAAGAGATTTTGGGAGAATGAAAATCTTAATGGATTTTCAAATGGGCAGGTTGATCGATGAGATTGTTTATATATCCTCTGTCTATAATCGTTATCATTATTACATCCATAAATTATTTATACATTGGATTGGAATTTGTCTTGTGTTGCTTTATTTGGGTCTTATGATTGAAATTTTATCCATATCGATCTATTGTAGACTCATCAGTGTGATTGTATTTTGGATACCAATTGTTGTATTGGTTGTGGTGAGGTGTTGGAAATTACTGAGGAATGTATTGATATAATATCTCTTCTGACGTTATAATTTGAGTCGATAAATTTTAAGGGCTATATTATTTATCTTTCATTTCATTAATTTTATGATGCTTATGGATACCATCATGGGTAGTGCGCGTCACATGATTGAGGGAGTTAGTTCAGTATTTAGTGTATGTTCATTGAACCATGGTTTATTTTTTTATAAATGGTCTTATAAATTTATTTCTATGACTACAAAAATTATATATTTCTGTGTGTAAATGGGTTTTGTGATAATATTGGTTTTCCACTCATTTTGGTGAAAGAATGGTGTTTTTGAATCAATGGGACACTGATTTTGAAATCGATGTTCAAAGCTCATTTCTGTTGATTATATCATTGTTTGGAATTGTTTTTTAAATAATAATCATAATGAAATTAATCTAAAATATTCAGATCGTGTGATCCTTCAGTACATAGGTAGAAGGAGTATTTCTAGGCATCATCTACAGATATTTTAAGGGGTTCACTTTCTAAGGATCTTATATTTTTAAGATCATATATATATTATCTATATGAAATTGATTGACATTTTCAGCAACAATTTTCATGGGAGATCTTATTTTCCATAAACTTTGAAAAATGGGCTTTACTAAATTGAATACACACTACTGGTCAATGGATATTGAGGTATGAGTGAACAAGCTATCATATCTATATTTAATCCTTTTGGGGTGGGTTCTTCTATGTGTTAGATTTTTTATTCTTTGTTTAATATGAGATGATACCTTTTTGATAAATTTAAATGGTTATTTAAATATTATATGAAACAATTTTAGATATATTTTTTTAAAAATATTATAAAATGAGAAAAATTTAATATTCTATTAATATTAAACCATGTCACTACTTATCATACCATGTTTTATTTATTTTTACAATACATGATTATTATACAATTAGTTGTCATATAACATATGGGTGGGTATTACATAGAATATTTATCTCACAACTACAAAACTCTATTGTGGCTGTGTTGACCTCAATTTGTTTGATGTTGTAATGTTCACGACACTATAGTGAGGGAGTGTGGTTTTTATCAGTTGGGTATGGGTAGTTGGTGGTGAGAATGTGTTACATGCTCCAAATAAATCAAAATGGTGTATATGTTTAAAGATTTATATTTCATTTTATGTTCAAAATATCGATTGGGTTTTAATACAACACTGTAGGATCGAAATAATGATGTAGATGCTCAATATACAAGAGGGGGGTGAATTGTATACTTTAAAAACATCCTTTTGAACCTTTAATGTTAGTTACGATTAACTATGTTTTCCTTAAGAAAAGGAAATGGATAAGTTTAACAAAGTTAAACTTAAGGAAATTCACAACACCTCTAACACAAAATGAAAACTTGGAATGAGATTCCGAATGTAGGTTTCGGAAATATGGTTCCGGAAATTGAAACTTTACAAAATATTACAATATGAGATTCTACCTTAAAGCGTATAAAATCTAAATGAAACAGAGTACAAGTAAGGAAGTATAAGAAATTTATACTTTCCTTATAATACAAAATGTAGTGGAAATAAACAAGTAGTAAAACTACAAGTAACAAGATATAAGTCTTTTAACCCAAAGATAAGGGTATCCAAAACCTTGGAAAATGATCCCTTGATTTATACTTTCAAGAAAGTCTGTCTTACCCACACCAGGGTAAGCCCTCAATACAAAGATCGGAGTCTCTGTGTTGTTATCCCTGCATGCCCTCAACTTCACGGTAGTTGGCAACCTCTATCTTCCTCAGCAAGGAAGCCCTTGAACTTCAAGGTAGTCGGCACCTCTGTCTTCCTATCCCTAGAAGTCCTCGAATGTAATCACCAACATTCAAGGTCGCACGAAGGTTTAAGAGTTAATAAGAGCCTCTCTCTCTAGAAATCACTTCAATCATGTAATCACATGAGTCGAATATCAGTCAGCCTTTCAGCACTGAGCTCTTTTAAATGAGCTCCTATTTATAGGTATGGTCGGCCTCCTTTCCAACGGTCATATTTTCATTAAAAATCAGAGGGAACAGTACACGTGTAACTTAACCAACGGTTAGTTTATACAGAATAGACGACATCATTTTATAAAAAAACAAGTGCAACATAATGTACAACATCATTTATGGTCTAACTAAAAAGTTTGGAGTGAAGGTTCGGAGTGTAAAAAATAATTTTTCGGAGTGTAAATAAATTCAGAGTGTATAAAATAAAGATGATCAGATTCTGTTTAATAGGTGAATTCAGAATGAGAATTTGGAATGAGAATTCGTCAATAGAATTTGTAATGAGAATTTATCATCAGAATTCGTAATGAGAATTCATCATCAGAATTCATAATGAGAATTCGTATCCAGAATTCGAAATGAGAATTCATCATCAGAATTTGTAATGAGAATTCATCATCAGAAATCTTAATGATAATTCATTATCTTAATTCCTAATGAGAATTCGTCATTAGAATTTGTAATGAGAATTCGATGTCGAACTTCATAAGGAATCATATCCTGAATCTCAAGTAGAACATAATCAGAGTTCGTATCCGGAATTCGGAATGAAACTTTATCACATTTCTCATTCTGGATTTCGGAGTGAAACTTTATTACAGTTCTTATCTAGAATTCGAATCCTAAAACAGAATAATTCATATCAAAGTTTCACACAATTCTGGGAATATAGAAATGAATCTGAATCTTATACTTAAGAAAAATTTGGTTGAAAATATGATAAGGATAATTTATCTTACAAAAGTGATTTTCCTTATAAAAGAAATTTTCCTTATAAAAGAGATTTTCTTAAAGAAAGGTGTTTGTGATTTTCAAAATAAGAAGGAATGAAAAAGTCATAAGGAAAACCTTATTGACTCAACAATCTCGTCCTTTTTGGAAAGCACAAACATCCCTATGAAAAATAAAGTCTAAGATGAAAGAAAACATCAAGGCTTATCTTCCTATGCTTATGGATGTTGATGAATACGACTAACTCCCCCTTAGGATTTGAGTCTCTAAGGATCATATTCTAGATTTCCGGAATGACATTTCATTACGAATAATAAAGTCTTCTTTAATGAAAAACGCCCCCTTAGATAAAATCTTATTAGAGTTTGTTTTCTTTCTCACCCTTTGTTAATAATTTTTTCCCTTTTTATTAGGGTTCTTTTCCTTCTCCCCCTTTGTGATTTTCAAAAATAATTCAAGGGAATGGAAAATATAACAAAGTACCTGAAAAAATAGTAGCAAAAACAAAAGAAACGAGCAAGAACAAATTTCATTAAGTTTGAAAGCTCGGAAACAAAGAAACATAGATACAAAAAATGATCATATCTGTCTATTTTGGATCTTTTTCTTTTCCATGAGACCCTTAAGAATAGTATTTATCTTCATCAAGTCTTTATGGTCTTCTACGGCTTGCTTCTCTAATACAACAATTCTTGCATTTTGAGCTTCAATCTTTTCTTCCTGGGCTTGAAGATTTTCTTCCTGAGCTTTAAACTTTTCTTCATGAGCCTTCAATTTCTCTTCAAACTCAATCCGATGATCCCTTTCAAACTTCCAGTTTTGAGAAACAGAATTTAGCTTCCCATTCAGATCTCTGACTTCTTGGATCCGGATGTTCTTTTCATCTGTCAACTTTTCCTCAAATGATTAAGTAAGTTCATTGTTCTTCCTATCTTCTGTCTCAAAGGAATCCTTCACATTGTCTTGGAATTCATCAAAGAGCCTCATCTCTTCCATAGTCTTCTTCAACCAACAAGTCATCCTCTTGCTAGATCTTTTGTGGGCTTCATATCCGACAAAGAAAGTTTTGAACTGAGCCTCTATCTCAACACAGTTGTCCATAGCCATAGATACAGAGTCTGTTTTCTGATTCAAATCATGTTGGAGCATTTGTCATCTTGAATCTATACTTTAGAAAGTCGGAATAGTACCTACCAACTTCTTTAAATACTGAACAACAAATTCATTCCCCAACGAAGATGACTCCGAATCCGAAACATTCCTTGGAGAATTTTCTTCTTAAAAGTACTCAACCTTCTTCTTAGAAGAACTACCCACTTCCCTTCTATTTACTACCACAGAGCTCGGGGTATCAACAACAAGTTGCTTTCCCTTGTCCTTTTTCAGAATTGAGTCCTGTTCTGGAGTTCTCTTTTCACTATCAGATACTTGAACAACATTGTCTTCATCATCAGCAACTTTCTGAGCACCAACCTCTACATTCTCCATTTGAGAAATATCATGTAGAAGTTGTTCTTCCTCTGCATGATAAGCTACATTAACTTCTCCTTTCTCCTGATCCATCGCTGGAGTGACTAATTTATAAGACTCAGCTTCTGAGGTTCGGAGCGACAAATGTTCCAAAGGTGTCCCCTTATAATCATCTACTTTTTTTAAAACATCTCTTGTTTCACTACTTGCTTCAGCAAAATCTACTTCTTCATTGGTTTTGGAGGTGCGGAATGAACTTCCGTAGACTTGGAATTCTCTGCCTAAACTTCAACTTCTTTCAAATTTCTCTTCCTCACTGGCTTAGAGGATTCCGGATCAGCAACTTTCGAAACTGCTTCTTCTTGAGCAGGTAAATCAATAAACTGACCAGTCTTCGTGTCAAAGGCTACATCCATCCTTTTGAGTGTACCATCACTCACTAGAAGAATCTTGGAAACTCTTGGCTTTGACTTGCAAGCTTCCTTGAAATACTCAAGGCACTGAACTATCAACTTTGAGAGGATTGCTGGATACATTATGATCTAAGCTCTCAGATTCCCTTTCTTAACATTTCAAGAGTAATAACAATGTGTTTCATCAGGTTAAACTTCCTCAGATTTATCAGAAAATCTAGGATATAGATCTCGCTCTTCTTCAAACTATTTTTTTCACCCTTTATCGGTACGATAAGGCCTTGTAACCATAATTCTAGAATCCGAAAATTTGTAGACAAAGAAGTAATCTTCGGATCCTTGTCATCTTCCAGTCCGAGAGTCTCCAAAGCCTTTTCCTTTTCGAAGCTTCCATTTGAATCCGGCAACACATGAGATATGAATTCGGCTTCTCCTTCATTGTTAATCCCTACCAAGATGGATGCCTTCGCATAAGAAAGATTATAAGTCTTTCCAAAAGACATAAATGACAACTTCTCCTTGCCATCTTCATTATAGAAGGAAAATGTCTCATAGAATTCTACAAGAAAATCCGAATAAACATCATCTTGATTCCCGGGCTTTGACACCGCAACATCTTCCCATCCGTTGAGCTTAATATTCTTGGATATGAGAGAATCATACCTATTAAAGAAATTAGGATGAACCAACCTTTCTCTATATACCAGCCACATCGATATCGGATTAGAGGAAGACATGTCTTGAGAAGCTACTTCCACAGAAATTCGGATTTGAAGACCTCTAAGAAGTTCATAATGGAGAAATCTAAAGTTTGGAACAGCTTTAAAATGGAGAGGCAGAGCTTCGAGACGCTGGAGCTTGAAAACCGATGTGGGACAACAAATTGGGATCCCATTTATATAGGCAACGAGAAGACGATTCAACTTACTCAGTTGATCGAATGGTTGTGACAAGCTGAGATCAGATCTGACGGTTGAAAACCAATTCTCAAGAAAACTTGAATCCGATCTTTTGAGGTTTTTATTAAAACAAATAATTAAGAAAACTATAATTTGAAAACAAGATATAAGAAAATGATAGCAAGTAAAGTATGATTACAAAAACTTGAGTAAGAAAATCATACCTTTCGTATTGGCTTAGGAAGATTATTCGTAATTGGTAACATTCTTAAGAAAACTACAAAAAATATTTACTACAAAAAGACAAAGTTCACAAAACTCACTACGAAAAACAAACTCAGTACGGAAAACTCAGTACGAAAATTTCAATACAAAATTTAAAAACAAAAAAACTCATTATGAAAGATTCAGTACGAAAATCTCATTATGAAAATACCAGTATGAAAATTTCTATTCTGGAAGTTTTCAATATGAAAATTACCATTCCAGAAGTTTTCTATACGAAAATATCCATTTTGGAGAATTTTAGTTCGGGAAATTCCCATTCCGGAATTTTAGTTCCGAAAAGTTTGAAAAACTAACATTGAAAAATTTAGTTACTCTAACAATCAAATGTACTCCCCCTATGAAAAAGATTTAATTATTGTAAGGAGACTTTTTCAACAGAAAGTTAATGAAGAATGATTACCTTATAGTTATCATTCCTAACTTTTGTTTAATGTATTCAAATCTATCAGAAGGAAAAGATTTTGTGAAAATGTTAGCAAGTTGATCTTGAATTCCAATAAACTGAAAACTAATATCTCCTTTTAGGGTGTGATCCCTAAGAAAGTGATGCCTAATATCTATGTGTTTTACATGAGAGTGATGTGCATGATTCTTACTTAAGGCAATGGAACTTGTGTTATCACACAAAATTTGAGTTTTAGTGAAACTCAAGCCATAGTCTGTGAGTGTGTGTTGCATCCACAACACTTGAGCACAACAACTTCCAGCTGCTATATATTTAGCTTCAGCAGTGGAGAGTGCTACAGAATGTTGCTTCTTGCAGGACCAAGAAACTAATGAATCTCCTAAGAAATGACAAGTTCCGGATGTACTCTTTCTATCCATTCTACATCCACCAAAGTCAGCATTAGAAATGCTTTTTAGAACAAAATAATTTCTATAAGTATAAAATAATCCTAGATCCATGGTTCCCTTAAGGTAGAAAAAAATTCATTTTACTGCCTTTAAGTGAGATTCCTTAGGATTGGATTGATATCTTGCACATAAGAATACTGAAAACATTAAGTCTGGTTGACTAGCTGTTAAGTAATATAAACTTCCTATCATACCTCTAAAAGTTGTTTGATCTACTGGTTTCCCAACTTCATCAAGGTGTAAAGAGTTTGAGGTTCCAATAAGAGTACTTATACTCTTAGTGTTGTCATAACCATACTTTTTGAGATGATCTTTTATATACTTATGTTGAGATATGTAGGTCCCTTATGGTTTTTGAGAAAAATTTGAAAACCAAGGAAAAAAGTAAAATCACCCATCATACTCATTTCAAACTCAGATTTCATTAGACTTGCAAAGGAGTCGGTCAAAGATTGCTGAGTTGAACCAAATATGACGTCATCAACATAAATTTGAACAATCAAAACATTTTTCTTATCTTTCTTTATAAAAATGGTTGGATCTGAATTTCCCTTAACATAGTTATTTTGAAGAAAAAATCTAGTGAGTCAATCATACCATGCTCGTGGGGCTTGTTTAAGGCCATACATAGCTTTGGTAAGTCTAAAAACATAATCAGGAAGTTTTGTATCTTCAAATCCATGAGGTTTTTCAAAAAAAACTTCCTCTTGAACATAACCGTTAAGAAAAGCACATTACACGTCCATTTGAAAAAGTTTGAAATTAAAGAATGCTGTGAAGGCAAGTTGAATACGGATAGATTCAAGTCTAGATACTGGAGAATAAGTTTATTCATAATATCTTCCCTCTTGCTGATTATAACCTTTAGCAACAAGTATAGTTTATTTCTTACTATGACTCCATTTTCATCACATTTATTTCTGAAAACCCATTTTACTCCAATAACAGAAGTTTCTTTAGGTCTTTCAACCAATGTCCAGACATTATTCCTTTCGAATTCATTTAGTTCATCTTGCATAGCTTTGATCCAATAATCATTACCTAAATCTTCATCAATTATTTTAGGTTCTAATTGGGAAAGAAATTCTAGATGTTCTACTTCATTTCATAAGAAACTTATAGTCCTTACAGGTTGATTTACATCACCAATGATACTATCACTAGGATGATTCTTAAGGAACACCTGATTTGGGTTTTGTAAAACATGTTCATCAACATAGGGTAGAAAGTCTTTCAGGGTTAAAGTTTCAGAATTATCTTCTTGAACATTATCCTTATCAGAAGGTTTTTCTATCAAATGTTGACAATAAGTTTTTGAAAACACATCCCAGGATGTAGGCTGGGATGGTTTAAAAACAAAAGGATCAGACTCATCAAATTTTACATGTACTGTTTCTTCTACTGTATAAGTATTTTTATTAAAATCTCTCTAATACTTAGAAGTTGTGGAATAAACTATGAAAATTCATTCATCAGATTTTGGTTTGAATTTATGTAAGTTACCTTTAGTATTCAGAATGAATACTTTCAACCAAAAACCTTGAAGTAGGATAGTCTTGGTTTTCTACCATTCCATAACTCATAAGGAGTTTTATTAAGAAAAGGTCTAATCAAAACTCGATTTATAGTATAGCAAGAAGTACTTACATCTTCAGCCCAGAAATGTCTAGCTATATAATATTCACTCAACATGGTTCTAGTTATCTCTTGAAGAATTATATTTCTTCTCTAAACTACACCATTTTGTTGAGGAGTTCTAGGTGCTGAAAAATTATGAGTAATACCTTTTTTACTACAAAAAGTTTCAAAATCAGAATTTTGAAATTCTCCTCCATGATCAGTATGAATAGTTTTCAATGGAAGGTTTTTCTCATTTTTAACTTGAGCTCTAAAACTTCTGAAATAAGAAAAAGCTTCTGATTTCTTTGCTAGAAAATAAACCCATGTAATTCTACTGTAATAATCAACTAGAACAAACACATAGTATTTGGCTCCAATACTTCTAGTTTGTGTTGGACCAAAAAGATCCATGTGCACTAACTTTAATGCATCAGTTGTTGATACTTAACCGATTTATTTAAAACTAGATTTATGTTTCTTGACAAATTGAAAAGTATCACAAACATTAGAAGAATCAAATCTAAGCTCTGGTAGATCCTTAACTAGTTTCTTCTTAGTGAGTTTACATAGGATTCTAAGGTTACAGTGACCTAGTCTTCTATGCCATAACGAGGAATGATCTTCCATTTCACTTAGGAAAGGTAAATCTTGGCTCCTGAGGTCTTCTAAATTTATGGTGTAAACATTCTCATGCCTATTGGCTCAGAGAATAAATTCTTCCTTGGAATTGTGAACTAAGAACTTATCATTCCTAAAATTCACAAGGTAACCTTCATCACATAACTAACTTATGCTAATGAGGTTGTGCTTAAGGCCCTTAACAAAAAGAACATTTGAAATCAGAGTTTTACCTAAAAGAACAATATTACCAATACCAACAATCTCACCCTTAGCATTATCTCCAAAAGTTACCTTTCATCCTTTTATTTTGATAATCTTTTCAAAATAGATTTTGTTACCAGTCATGTGTCGGGAACATCCACTATCCATGTACCATATATTGTTGCTGGTACTCTCTTTATTTTCCTGAAATTAAGAAGAGAATTAGACTTTCGGAATCCAAACTTGTTTGGATCTGAGATTACTAGATAAAAAAATTTTAGGAACCCACATCTTATTAGAAAAGTAAGATTTGTGAAATCATAGAGATTGGGGTTTGTTTAAGGAACAATTCTTTGCCTAGTGACCACCACATTGACACTTAGCACAAAATGGGTAACTTTGAGGAACAAAATAATTGTTACTAAAAATTTGTTTTGCATGGGTATAACCAAATCCAGATTTATTTCTTAAAGGTCATATTTGGGAATAAATTTTATCAAAATTTTCCTTACCATGGGTAAAGTATAATAAACACTTCTTTAAGGAAAAAATTTCGGACTTGAGTTTTATAACCAAGTTTTTATTCTCAAAATCATTAGTTTTAGAACTACAGCTAGGCTCGAAATCATTTTTCTTAGAAATTACTTTTTCTAATTCTTTAGAATGTTTGTTCTTCTCAGAACATACTTCCTCAAGATTTTTTGAAATATTTTCAAAATCAGCATTTTTCTTATCAAGATCTTTAGAAAGATCTGATATCTCTTTTGTAAGAATAGAATTCCTAGTGTTTGCCTTATCAAGTTTCTTATTGAGTTTTAGATTCTCAATTTCAAGAAGTTAAGCAAACCGAGAAACTTCTTCATAAGTAGGTAAAGTATTTTCTTCATCAAAAGAGGATTCTTCATCATAAGAGTTATAATACTTACTATCATTAGAATTTAAAGAAACATTGGTCAATGATTCATCATTTCGTACCTTAGCCATAAAACAATTATTATCAATAGGTAATCTGGCTATAAGACCAAGATTCTTCTGTCCTGAAGATTCGTAATCAGAAGACTCATCTGAAGAGTCACCACCACTGGCACTCTAGGCCTCATTTGCTTTCAAAACATTCTTAGCTTTGGCATTATAATACTTATTTCTATTTCTGTCTGAATGCCTTTATTTCCTTTCTTTCTTTTTATGCAAAGGGAAATCTGGTCTAATATGTCTAGCTCTCTTGTATTCATAATAAGTGACTTCTCCATCTTTTCTATCTTTCCTTTCCTTTCTTTTATACTTGGATTGGAAACTTCTTTGGCCACCTATCTTGTTCATCCTTCGAGAAAGATTTGCTAACTCATTCTCAGATACTTCACTATCACTAGATTCAGATTGGAAAATAACTTTCTTAGACTTGGATCTGGTTACTCTCTCAAGAGTCTTAGCTTTCATCTGATTTGATGTTGTTGTAAAAGCAACAGTACCATTCCCATTTTTCTTTTTGATGTTGTCAGCATCTCTCTTCATTCTTGTCTCATTTTGTAGAAGAGTTCCAAAAAACTCATCAAGTGAAATTTGAGTGACCTTCATGTTCTCATCTATAGCTGTTCTTTTGGATTCCCACTCATTGGGCATAATATCAATTATCTTATCCACAAGTGCTTCATCATCTAACCCTTTTTCTCCCATATACTTTAGGCTGTTGACGATAGTCAGAAATCTCTGTTGAGCATTTCATATTGGTTCTCCATAAGGAAAATTGAAGCCATGATATTCAGATCTAAGCATAGCTCTCCTAGTCTCAATCACATTAGAAGTTCCAAAGTGTGTAACCTATAACTTCTTACAGATACAATTAGCTGCTTCACAAGAAGAAATTTTCCTTATAGATTTCTAGTCATTGAACAAAGTAGAGTATTGTGTACCTTATAATTGAGTTGATACTCTTGCTTTTCATGGTTAGTAAAAGTTTTAACTTCCTTATCAGGAATATTATAATCACCAATAAGCATAACGAAGTTGTCCACTCCAGTATTGATAACAAAAGTCTTCATTCGATCTCTCTAGTACTCATAGTCATTACCATCAATGATTGGTGGTCTTGTAGGATTTAGGTTATCTATAGAACCAACATTAATTCATTCCATACTTAAAATAACCTTTGGCACAAAAACTTGTTAGTATCAAAAGTTTGTAATCACAATGTTCAGAATGAGAATGTTCGGAATGAACAATGTTCAGAATGAGAAAGTTCTAAATGAACAATGTTCAGAATAACAACGTTCGGAATGAAAAAAAACAAGAAAAACTTATACGTGAGTATAAGTATTTAAGAGACCTTCTCTGATACCAATTGTATGATTGGGATAGAGTATAAGGTTTCCAACCTTTGATACCAATTGTAGGATCAAAATAATGATGTAGATGCTCAATATACAAGAGGGGGGTGAATTGTATACTTTATAAAATTCCTTTGGAACCATTAAAGTTAGTTATGATTAACTATGTGTTCCTTAAGAAAAGGAAAGGGATAAGTTTAACAATCTTAAACATAAGCAAATTCACAACACCTCTAACACCAAATGAAAACTTGGAAAGAGATTCCAAAAGTAGGTTCCGGAAATATGGTTTCGGAAATTGAAACTTAACAAATAATTACAATATGAGATTCTACCTTAAAGCGTATAGAATATACATGAAACAGAGTACATGTAAGTAAGTATAAGAAATTTATACTTTCCTTATAATACAAAATTCAGCGGAAATAAACAAGTAGTAAAACTACAAGTAACAATATATAAGTCTTTTATCCCAAAGAGAAGGGTATCCAACAACCTTGGATAAAGGTCCCTTGATTTATAATTTCAAGCAAGTCTATCTTACCCACACCAGGGTAATCCCTCGATACGAATATCAGAGTCTCTGTCTTGCTATCCCCGCAAGCCCTCCACTTCAAGGTAGTTGGCAACCTCTGTCTTCCTCAGCAAGGAAGCCCTCGAACGTCAAGGTAGTCGGCACCCCTGTCTTCTTAGCCCCGTAAGTCCTCGAATGTAATCACCAAAATTCGGAGTCACACGAATCGTTGAGAGTTAATAAGAGCCTCTATCTCTAGAAATCACTTCAAGCGTGTAATCACATGAGTCGAAGATCAGTCAGCCTTTCAGCAATGAGCTCATTCAAATTAGATTTTATTTATAGGTAAGGTCGGCCTCCTTTCCAACGGTCATATTTTCCTTAAAAATCGGAGGGACCCGTACACATGTAACTTAACCAACGGTTAGTTTATAACAGAATAGAAGACATCGTTTTATAACAAAACAAATGTAACAGAATGTACGACATCGTTTAAATTCTAACTAAAAAGTTTGGAGTGAAGGTTCGGAGTGTAAAAAATAATTTTTCGGAGTCTAAATAAATTCAAAGTGTATACAACAAAGATGATCGGATTCTTTTTAATATGTGAATTCGGAATGAGAATTCAGAATGAGAATTCTTCAATAGGATTCGTAATGAGAATTCATCATCAGAATTCGTAATGAGAATTCATCATCAGAATTGATAATGTGAATTCGTATCCAGAATTCAGAATGAGAATTCATCATCAGAATTTTTAATGAGAATTTGTCATCAGAAATCTTAATGAGAATTCGTTATCAGAATTCGTAATGAGAATTCGTCATTAGAATTCATACTGAGAATTCGATGTTGAACTTCATAAGGAGTCGTATCCTCAATCTGGAGTAGAACTTAATCAGAGTTCGTATTCGGAATTCGGAATGAAAATTTATCACAATTCTCATTCTGGATTTCGGAGTGAAACTTTATTACAGTTCTTATCCAGAATTCGGATCCTAAAATAGAATATTTCATATCAAAGTTTCAAACAATTCCAAGAATATAGAAATGAATCCGAATCTTATACTTAAGAAAAATATGGATGAAAATATGATTACGATAATTTTCCTTAAAAAAGCGATTTTCCTTATAAAATCAATTTTCCTTATAAAAGAGATTTTCTTAAAGAAAGGTGTTTGTGATTTTCAAAACAAGAATGAATGGAAAATTCATAAGGAAAACCTTATTGACTCAACAAACACATGGAACCCTTTGATTTATTAATGGTTGTTTACATGATTTTATTTGTCTATATATTTTATGTATCTTGTGTAAAGTTGGTTGAAATCATTTATTTTGGTTATAGTTTTATTCATGGGTTCTAGTCACAAAACTTTTGGGATCAAGAAGGAACTTTGTGCCATATAAATGTTCATTTTGGAGCCTAGTTTGATGGGTATTTAGGTCGGGATTTGAAAATATGGTATTGAAGGATATTTTTTCCAAAATTTTTCTTATAATGGGAAATTTTATTGATATCATATATAATTTTATGGACTTTATATGTAGGTGTCAGTGAGTTTATCAACAACCAATATTGTGAGGAGCCACTAAATAACATTGGATGTTGGACTGTGTGTATCATGTGTTGCATTTTTTCTTAATCTCAATTTTTTTCTTATGATCCTCTTGTTTAAATTGATATTATCAAAATGTCTAATAATTTTCTTATGATGTTTACATATAGAAAACATTCATTAGAGACATAATCCATGGGTTCCTCAGGAGGGTATTATGAGAGATGTTCCTCAATGAAATCCTCATTTAGACTAGAATATTTTAGAAGCAATCATAAGTATTGTTCATTCCTTGTACTAGACTATACTACTAACTCAAAACAAAGCTATTGATGTGAAACAAGATCTGGGTGAGAAAGGTGTCAAGATTGGTATTTCTTATTTGGTAAGTCCCTATCTATTAAGAGTTGTAATGAACCCCATGATGTAGATAACTAGCTAGATTAGATCAATAATGTCTTAGACTAACTAGATTAACTTATGATTATCAATATAAAATGCATTATGATCATCCTTGAGGGTCAATAAAATTGGTAGTCAGACCCCATTGTTCAAGTAAAAGGCCATGTGGGATTATATCGGTTGGATTTTATGAAATTTATCTTTAGTAAAATTTACATAGAGCCTTTTATGATATAAAATTGTTTGGAGTTACTATCTTTGCAATAGATGGTGCTCTTATTGTCATATTACACTAATAGTTTTGTGGATATTTTTAGTTTTTCTCTATAGGTAGTGTTAAATAATTTTATGAAAGCTTCAAAATACCTATCGTATTTTCAATTAGTATTCAATGAAATATACGTATATTGAATATTTCCTCCAATTTTGAGATGGTAGATTGGTATATGAGTGAATAAATTGACATGGTAGGGAGGATAAGTTCATTTAGATATTCTATTCAACCTTGTGGTAGCTTTAGTTGTCCATAGGTAAATAAAAGTACACAGAATGAAAATTATATGGGTAGATGAGGTGGTTCTCAATAGTCATCTTCATATAAACCATTATCATTCTCATGTACTATTCCACTATCTTTTTTTCACTGTAGAAAATTATGGAACACACAATATTATTTTCCCACACTATAGAATATTTATTGTGCATGTGCTTACGAATCCATTGATAGATGTTTTACAAGTCCTAGTATAAGCCCCCACTAAAATCAGGGGTCTTCATCTCCAATGGACACTAAAACATAGTTATATTATTAAGAATCCATGGGGCTCCATCCACATAGAACAGGGTGGAAGCACCATCACACAATATATGTTTTTCTAGTAGAGGTTGATGTCGACCCAACTATAGTGAGAGGTAAGGATCTTCTGTATCATCTTATCTACTCAGTACTAGTTTCTCACACTCATTTATATCATCTCATTTTTATGTAATAATATTTTTGAGGTTTCTTAGATAATTTATTGTGAATATTGGTACACCACATAAAAGTAGGAAATAGTAGGGGTCTCATTACCCATCTTTTTCTATATTAATTGTTGATGCATAATTTTATTGGATTTCATATTTCTATATTTTCATATTTATGGAACCATAATTGGTATGGATTATCTAGTTTCTCATCATGTTGATATTTATTTTAATAATTGCAATGTTTTGATCTCCACCATCGATGGAAGATTTCGACTATTCTAGGGAGAGTGGGACCCAATGCCCGGTTGTGTAGTACCATCCCACCTAGATTTCAGAAGTTTTTCATCTTCCATTGTATTTAAGACCTATAATGATTATCCTATTATTATATTCCCATGGATATGAAGAACATCATGGACTTGTTCATTAATGAATTTTATAATCTTATTATAGAGATGGTGGTAGATTTCATGATTGATCTCGTGATAGGTATTCAGCTAATTTCTATAACCTCTTATGAGATTGAATCTGCTGAGTAGAATGATATAAAAGATTAGACGAGATATTTTTTTAGAATGGATTTATTTATCCTTGGACTTATCTAGGGGAATCCCTAGTGGTCTTTTCCTAAAATTAAAATGGTTCTTTTCATATTTTTGTAGATTACTAATTGTGCAACATGATGAATCGTAAGAACAAGTCCCCTTTTCTCCACGTGGATGACATTTTTGTTCAGTTAAATGTAGCTATTTTAGTTCCAAATATTGATCATCATTTTTTATATCATCAACTCTGGGTTTCTGAGATTGATATCCCAATGGCTACATTCTAGAGTAGATATTTAAATTTTGGCATTCATTTAATTCATTTTGTCTTGAATAATTCTCTTGATGTTTTTATGTTGTTTATTAAAAAAACATTCCATCAATATCTCTACACCATTTTAGTGGTGTTTATGGATTACATAATGGTTTATTTGTGATCCATGTGTGATCATGAGCACAATATTAATTTTTTCTCTGATGTATTTAGTTGTCACAAAATATATAAGAAGCATTAAAAATGAAATTTCTAGATCCAATATGATAACCTAAAATTTAACATTATTTTATAAAACAAACGTTCAGTAAATCTTGATAAGGTGAATGCATTAATTTCATGGGTGGAACCAGTGAACATCTTTGAGATATGTAGATTCCTTATTCTTGATATATTTTTTTGGTGGGTTGTCAAGGATTTCTCTAATTTAACATCACATTTGAACAACATTACTATGAATGGGGTGTAATTTTTTTTGGAATTCTAAATATCATATTTCATTTGAGGAATTTAAATGAACTTTGATATAGACTACTATTTTATCTTTTCTAATCCCAATAAGGGTAATGCAGTTTACTATGATTCTTCTAGTATTAGACTAGGTAGTGTGTTTATGCAGGATGATAATGTCATGAACTATGAGTTTATTCACCATCAGTAACATGTGAAAAACTACCCCACTAATGGTTTAGAGATTGTCACATTAGTACATGTGTTTAAGTTTTAGTGGAACTATCTTTTTTTGCATGAGGTTTATAGTTTTCAGGAACATAAGAATTTTGGATATATATTTTCTAAGCAGTAGTAGAATCTGAAAAATTGATGGTGGATTTAATATCCTTATATGTTTGACATTTAAAATTTATTATAGTCTAGGGAAGGGTAATATAATCCGTATCACTCTCGTTAGTAATGTTCTTCCATAGGTTGTCTTGGAATTGATGTATGAGTGTAACTATATAGTGATTTTAACCTAGTTGGTTCTGGAAGAAAAATAGGATGATGTGGGTATCATTTTAACAAGTTTAAAGTTACCCTTAACTTTCCCTAAGTTTATTATATATGATCAATATTAGGATAATGAGTTCGTATGATATATGGGAACTATATATTTCAGGGATACCATTTCTTACTTGTTTATCGCTTTTGATGTGATTATTTGACTCCAAAATCAATTTTCTATCTCATCATTCCTTAGGAATTCAAATTTAAAATATTTTCATAGTAATTAAATGTCTGTTCACCATGGAAAATTTCATATGTGTTACTATATGTGGTAATGTTACTGGTGGATTGGTATAAAGTGATACATTAGTGAGTATGGGTCTCATTGTTACACCTCTCATCCGTAAAATATAGAGGAACCGAGTCATTATCGAATTATAAAATCTATTTAAGAAGTATTATGGAATTTCAAAGACATGTACATGGAGTTTATTATCATAATTTAATGTACTCTCTGAGTTAATAATAATATCTTTGGGGTGATTGATTGATTGATGAAATTATCTCATTTTATAATGATTAGGGACTCCACCATGGATGAAGATCAGGGAATGTTTTATGTGAATTATATTGAGAGGATTAATGGTGTCCCATCTATTATTTTCCCTAATATGGACCTAATTTTTTACCCCATGTTTTGAAAGAGTCTCCAAGTGTTGTTGGTGATTCAGGTTAGATTGAGTAAAGCATATCATACAGAGATGGATTTTTAGATATAGAATTTTATTTAGATTATAAAGGATATTATCTATTCTTGAATCATTGATTTAGTTGGAATTTGGAATATACATCTAGGACTATTCGGCTTCAATGATAATAAGTGTTACTGGTTATAAATAAAAATGGATCCCACCAAGGCCTTATGTGGTATCGTATGTAAGTAACTTCCTTTTTGAGAAAAGGTGGGTAAGGACTCCCTTTTGATACCGAGCATCATATAAAAGATGTAAAATTTGGTTTGGGATATACATTGATTCTTTGTTATAGCCCATAGTCAGTAGAAATCATATACTCATCATTGATGTTGTCCATTGGAGTTTTCAATTTTTCACTCCATTTTCTAGTATTGTTTTCCTCGATTGCTTCACCATTATCTTCAAGAATAGGGGCATATGGCTCTATGATATCTTATACAATATGATATCATTGAATAGATTCTATGTGTTTCTTATTGGTTTTTGTTAGATACTTATGTGATAGTTATTTATGATGTTTTCCACAAATTTCATCTTAATATGTACCATTTTGATCCATTCGATGTTCTGAATTGGGAAGAGATTGAAATACAATGAGATGATTCCATAGGTCCAAAACCATTGAAGATCGTTTATTTTTAGATTAAAATCTAATGTGGAAAATCTATTACTTTGGATAAAGTGTTTTGGTGGTATGAATTGGCTTTCCATGGGACCTGGGTGGATGAACTGTCGGTGAGAGAGCAGTGGTCAGACCTATAACCATAGAATCATACTTTAGGGTGACTTTGTGGGGTTAGATTATATTATGGTAATAAAAAATGTGACATATTGGTTAGGGTATGCTCTCTTATTACATTTAAGTGGTTGATCCTTGTTTTTTGGGGTCTTCAGAGGCACTTAATGTTTTTAAAAGACTTGTGCAGATAGATTGTAATAGGATATGGTTAACAATGTGAACTATATATTCACAACATGAATTACTCATGAGAAGAATAAATTATCCTTTTCATAATATAAAAAATTATAATTATGGGAAATTATAATTCTCATCGTGATTAGGTATTTCAGATCTTATGTTGAGGTGAAACATTTTTCCGTGTATCAGACATCATGTGGGTTCATGTCTCAATTTTTTAGTTCATACCTTGAATTATATGTATTGTAATAAATTATTTTTTTAGAACATGATTCCTTTAACATTCCCCTTCACACACCCTTATCTGAATAATAGGTCTTCACTGAGTGATTCTAGGTTAATCAAACTCTCTTGGTATTCTCCAATTATCACTTTGATCTCTTTAGGAATTTGATTCTATTATGCAGGAATCAATGTTATGGCCTCCATTTTCACATGAATCATCTTTTCATTTTATGATATGTAAATCCCATAGTGAGTGGTGTTTGATCCATCCTTTAAGGGGTTAATTTATTCAAAATACTATAATATATGAACTTTTGATGATATTTTTTTTTATAAATTAGTTTCTCTAAGAATTTCCATGATTGTTGAAATGATGATTTTGTGTGTGAAAAAAGAGTTTTCTGAAAATAATATATTCCCTTATTTTTAGTAAAATATTTGTGTTTACAAAATAAATATCAAAAGGATTGTGAAGTTTGTTTAAAATTAATGATTTTTATGTATGAATTATTATTTTGAAGTTTTTCTAAAATGAGATAGGCGTTTGAAATTGATTTTATATATTCCACACATGGTAGCCTTGGGTACTAATGTAGCACTAGAAGTATTGGGCCTCATGATTTTCTATTGTAAATGTGTTTACATCAGGGGTTTCTCCTCCATTCCTAGATCATAGATACATTTACCATATTAACATTTTTTATATTATAGGGTTATCTAATTATTTTGAGTTCCTATATTCTCTAGACTTTTATGTATGTTATATTGGTACCTAAGTAATCTCTTATCATTGATTTAGATTGAGGTGTTAGTGACCTAGTTATCCTAACCTTATGTTATTTAATTGGTTGATTTCCTTTTTTGGCTTAATCATATAAGGATTATTGTGATATAATATAAGTTTTTATAAATGTAAATATTTATTGGAAATATGTTTTGAATCATTTTTACATATATTTGTTTTATAAAAATTTAAAGGGTGAACTATTTACCATTATTTTTATATAAAACAATGCATCTACATATTATTGAATATTTTCTCTAAATTGGAAATAGTTGGACTATTAGATGGAGGAATGATATGGAACCCATGGGGGGGATCATTCTAATCTGGTTTAGATCACACCAAATAACTCACATGGGGGTGTGAATATATTATTTTAACGGATAAAAAAATGGGAAAGGAACCTCAATGTGGTAGAGAGATTTCTACAAGCTGGGTATGGGTTGTTGGTGGTTAGATTGGGGTATGTGATCAACAGATATTTCAAGGAAAAACTGTTTCCAGTTTTAGCTATCAATTTTGATATTTTTTTGGTACATGTCCATTTTGATTTGATATGAATATGTTTGGGTTAAACATAAAATGATTTTACTCTTATTTCTTGTTATATTTTTTTTTATTTTTTGTTCTCTATATATTCCTTGTACCTAAATTCAGTTTGGGTGAAATCATACCCTCTGTTTGTTATTCAATGATCGGGTTCTGGTCTTCTTAATGTGGGGATAAAGAATGCCTTCTAGGTCTTGTGGTAGTATATTCTTGATTCTAGTTAGACTAGTATTGAGTATGGGATATGACAGTGTATAATAATGATCATTTATTATTTTTTTAAAAATAATATATTTAATCATTCTTTTCATTCAATATGGTTACATCAAATTATAAAATTTATAAATTAATTCCCCAATAATGAAGTTTTTCAATTTATAATCACTTGTACACTTTTGGAATTTTTTGTCAACAAAAAATATTTTTTCATTGAAAATTACAATTGATTGTTATTTTTATTCACAAAAGTTTATGAGAGTATTTCTATTTCAAATTTTTCTACAAAGAGAATACTTTATTTTGTTTGCTACTTCTTCTAGATATGATTATTCTTGAATTAGTTACTTGATAAAACTAGATATATATGTGATTAATTAAATAGTAACATTCATTACCTACTATTCAATTAGATATTATAATTCTTAAACTATTTTATTGTGTTAATCCTCATCCAACTCTTCCATGATTAAACTTTTTCCAACAAATATTCATTAATTAGTAGTCATCACCTTAATAAAAATCAAGTGATGATAGATCCTTGTTTTAATTATTTAAATTTATTATAAATTTTTTCATCACTTTTCTTCAAAATCATATTGGTTTTAGATTAAACCATTAATTTAAATTTCTTAAGGATAGATTATAAATTTTCTATATAAAGAAATTTTTAGTGTTCTTAAAATTTTCAATTTAACATAGTTTGATAAGAAACTAGAAAAATGTATAAAAAATTAGGTAGAACAAAATTATCTATAATATAAATTCCAGATTCCGATGGACTTGTAGGGACACATAGCGAGGGTGGGGGAGGTGAATTAATATAACTAACATTTATGGAGTGTTACATTCATTATTAATTATTTAATATTAAAACAACAACCTATATCATGGATAATAAGTATTTTAAATGAATTTCCCACTATAAAATTTTAAATCATATATGTTTTAATAGAGTAATAATTACATTATACACATATTTTAATGGTATTTCCTCTAATTATTACTCATTTCTAGATTTAGAAAGTGTTTGGAGACCCAGAGTAATCAATAAATATAATACAATGAATAATATAGAATATGGATAATATTCATCAAAAAATTAAAAAACCACTGTTGTACTATATTAAAAATGCTTCCTAAAAGATAGGTGTCTTTTTGTTATTTTTTTCATATAGATACAATTACTTCCCTATAGTCCTTTAATCTACAACTATTAATTATGTCGTTTTTTATACTAGAACCACCAATTCTTCTAGTATATCAACTTAAAATAGTAAATATGTGTTCATAAACGACATAATGATAAAAAAACATGACATACAAGTTTTCCTCTTCATTAAATATATAAATTATATTATTTTCGATATTAGTGGATTCTCAATATATCAATATCTCAATGAGAATGATATATGACAACAATAACAACAACAACAACAACATCGAGTCTTTATTTCAAAATATTAATCACATTATATATCATTATAAAATTACTTCTATTATCATCAACTTCTTCATCAAATAATAGTTGAACTCCTAAATTTTTTGGATTGTAAAATAATTATACACAAGATATTCTTAGGAGGGTTACAATAACGTCATAATGCTCGATTACACAATACCTATTTTCCACCATATTTATACCCAAAAAAAATATTAACATTAATATTAGTTTCCAAAATTTAATTTTGGGGACTTCATGATGTTCCGAATTTTTATCAAAATCATATGTTAAATCAGTCAATGATATTCACAATTAGGACCATTAAAACTGAATTGAATTTCAATCAATTCCTTCTTTATAACTATAGATATTTTCCTACATCATGTGATATTTACAAAATTATTTCATCTTGGTACCACAAAACCAATAATCATTAAATTATATTGAATTTAATCCATGTGTTCCTGCACAAAGAAATGGATCCTCTTTCATAAATCATGGAAGTATTCTGTTGACTATTTTATCTATAATATATTATAATTTTTTTTATTTTCAATTCATTAAATAATAGTTCTTGAGAGTCATCTGAAATATTTCGTCATTTCATTAAAATATTTTTTTGAATATATTAATTTTCATACATTTTTTATGAATTTTTAATTGTGAAAAAGTTACCAAGTTATACATGCTCTCATGAAGTCTAATGTTGGGTAAAGAAACACTTGAAATCATGGAATTCTAATTCCATCACCTCTGAAAGTAATAGGATCTATTTATAAGAGTCTTATAGCCCCAATTTAATGTATTTGGAACATAAACAATGTCATGTGATAGTTCCACAATTTATTATGATCCACTAGTGTCTGATGATGAATGAAAATTCATATATTTTTTCCTAATGTCATATACGGGCTTCGAAAAATGTTTTACACATGGAATTATAGTCATCGGATTAGATTATAAATTATTGTTCATAGAAAATTCATATGAGATTAGTATTTTACATTTTTCTTATTTAGTATATAAATTATATAAATTCCCCAATGAATATAAAACATTAAATAAATACTTCAAGTCCTTCTCACTAAATATGAAACATCTCAAAACATCATTAAATGTTATTCATTTTATGGATACATCATCCTACATGTTTAACACACCATCGATGATTCTTCTTTTTCTCTATTGTATTGACCTCCTAAAAATCCATTATCCAATATCATAAATATTTAAAATTATTGAAGTCTTATATTGTTCATAATACCCATGCGTACTTTATGATGTCTTTCATTAACCATATAATCCCATGTATCAAACTTACAATGAACAATTCTTAGCCTCACAATATACATGAATCTAATTTATGATAATTTTTTCTTATCATTATAAAAATATATTTTCACATCCTTACAAAAAATTATTATTAAAATAGTGGTTATGGTTATCTAAATCATATGACTATTGGTTTTATCAACCATAAATAGGCATAATCAGGTCACTTTTTAAACATTAGTCTATAAATCATCATATATCATCATAATCTATTCTGATTTTATAATGTATTTTTTAAAATCCCTAAAAACTATTGTATATAATGCATCTTATAGAACCAAGACTTGTTTTTTATTTCCATGAGGAACATATCATTAATAATAGATTTTTGGGGATATTTGTATTTATATTTATATAATATTCGTGTAGTAGTTCGACCCCCTTATATTTTCTATTCCTTGTAAAATGGAGGAAACTCGCAAGAATACTCAAATAGTACCAATATATATTGATTGGTACTATATTCAATATTATATCCACTAATTGAAACAAATAAAATCTATTAATGGGAACTTCACCAAGACATTTTTTCCAAGGAGATGAGGTTGTTTGATGTGTGTCTCTATGTAATTATTTTGTATGGGGAAGGATTTGGGATTGGGTTTTAAGGAGTCAACACAAGATGGTTGTTTTTTAGTGTGACTATATGTGTTGTGGCACAAAAATATAATTAATTTCATGTGCTTTTCTTCTGTAAATTCATCATGGATTGAGGGTGTCTTGTGACTTAGGGTGTGATCAGTGGGAGTTCAGTGCTGGACTCTTTCATGTTGAATTTCCAATCATTAGATGACTTGAATCTATCACATTTTTAATAGTTTAAGGGGATTTTAGAAAAGGAGGATTCATTTATCATAAAACCAACATCCATACATATGTATTTAAAATTACTAATTTAATTTTTCATCCTTTGGATCTTGAAATGAAGAATGTTTTTCATGTTGTGATGACCTAGAGGTCAATCTCATTAGTTCCTCCTCACAAGTATTCATTTTTCAGAGTGATTAAGATACACTATTATTTTTTCTTCCTTTTATAGGATGAGAATGAAGGTTATGGATTATATCCAAGATATCCAAGGTTTTAAACATTGAGGTGTGATACCCTTAAAAGTTTTTTAAACATCCTAAATCTGGCCAAATATATTGTTAATTACCCTGAGTGAAAGGGTAATCCATGTGATAAAATAATACCATGTTCTTTATATCTTTCCAATTATAGTGTGAAAAAACTATAATATAGAAAAATTATTTCTAGTATAATAAAAAAATTTAGGGTGTCTCCTGGATTCATTCACATTCTTCCTCCTACCCTCAAACCCTATATAGTTGTGGAAATATTCTAGATAAACCTAAACTATTATGATTTCTCCACATACATGTGATATTTGGAAACAAAACAAACTTATCCAAGGAATAATTTTAACTTATTTAATTACTTTGTTATTTAATAATTCCTACATTCTAGTCGTGAATTTTCTGCCTCCTCTATTTTATGTATTTCTTATCAATGATTGATAGATAATTTATGATGTGATGATGTATTTAGGGTTTTTCGGTTCATGAGGCTTCATCATAGGATTACTTTTTTGTCACCATATTATAGTCTAGTGATTGTTTAAGAATCATATCATGGTAAGGGATTTAGTTATTATTATATTTAATTACGTGTAATTTTGTGGTTTTCATATATTAGTATCCAAATGTTAAATAGTTTAGGTTTAGATAATAATGATAATAATCCATAATTGAATAATTGGAGGGGGTGGTATAGAATCATATGTGATTATTCTATAATCAATCATTATTATGTCGTGATATATTGTAGATAGTGATGATATATATTACTTTTACCCAATATTATTCATTTTTTAGTTGAAATGTGAAATTGATCAGTAAACATAAATATGGTAAGAAAATAGTCTATTAATTATAAATACATTAAACTTTTAATTCTTAATATCGAATAATTTTTTTTGATTAAGAGGTAATATTCATGATGTTTTATTAGATACTATTGTAATAGGTTTTATTACATTCTAGAAAATTACATTAATGAATTTATTAATCATTATGGAAAAAAATGTATTGATTGCTAGAATTTTTACTAGTGGTCGGATCTATCCGGTCATTGTTTCCAATGAAATTTCATGTATTGATTGAGGATATATTGATTTAACATTAATAATTAATTATTATAAAAGTATGTTTTATTACTATTTATCTATTTAAAACATTGAACCCTTAAAAATGTCTAATTGGGTACTTAGGATGGTTGGTTGATATAATTGGGGTCAAGTTATATTAATATTTCTATAGTAGATATTGGATGTAGCTGGTGGTGGGACTGTATGGATTACTTGGAAAGGTGATAAGATTAGTTTTGTATAGGTTGGACATAGTTTGGATCCTTTTTTGGATGTTTAATACATTTTAAAATTATTGTACAATTTTATTACTTCTGATTGGTATTTCTTTAGGTTTTATCCTTCATTAAGGTAGAATTAGTAGTGTAAATGTTTACAATATTATACAATAGAAATTATGGAATGAAGTAACTAATTGGGGATGGATTTTGGTACATTTAATAATTTTAATGATATATTAAAGATTTATATCCTTGAGTTGGGTAAATCATTAAACTATCATGGATTTTGGAAATATGATTTATAACATTAGATTAACATCATTTTGATTTTTGTGTGGTAGTATATGTTTTTTTCACATTTCATAAACTATTGTTATAAAACATGTACAATTTGATTAATAATAAATAAATAGAGACAATAATAAATTTTGTTACTTTTATTCTTAGAAAATTGTTGTTTTTATTGTGGTATGTGTTGGTAGATGGATTTTCTTGAGAGAAGCAAGTTATAGGGTAATTCTAGGATTAGTTAATTTTCACTAGAATGGTAGTGTGATTTTGTATACATTATATTTTTTCATTTTATATGATCCACCACCCGATTCATAAAATTTGACTAATGAGCATACGTGGCCTTAAGTTAAAATTATTCAATTGAAATCTTGAATTTCTTGTTTTTAGATGAATGACCACTCCCAATACTCCACCCTCTCTTCAGGAAATAGTATATATATATATATATATATATGTTATGATGGGTTATGATTTTAGGATATGTACTCATATAGGGTATAATGGCTAGAAGACATAGAATAGATGTATATGCGAGATGTCATAAAATAATATTATATAATGTAAATTTATCAAGGATATAATGTATTATAATTATCTCAAATGTATTTACATAGTGGGTATAATGAATTCTTGAATAGTGTATATTTACATAGCTAACAATGGCCCTCGATCATTCTGTAATTTTTTGGTGATGTTACATTTATCTGTATTTAATAACCTTAATTTAATATTGATGATTAGTTGTGCTTTTGAAAATGTATATATATAATTTATGTGTTATTAAAAAGGTTTATTATGAATTATAGAGGGGATGAGAGTAGCAGAATGTGAGATGTTAGGGTGTAGAGACACTAGTTCACTAGAAAATTAAAATCAATATACCTTCCATTATATAAAATCCTATAATATTATGCTACATAATTTCATGTGTTACTTGGTAGGATATCCTTATTGAGGATGTGAATAGATATTATCTTATTTAGGAAAAAAAATCATTTTTATTCCTTGAGTATTAAGTACTTTTTTATACATTTTCAGAATGGGTTTTGGGGATAATCTTATTGAGTATTCCTATATGAACACGCCCAAATACAGACATACACAAACATAAATTTATGTTAGGTCCTGGGGGTAAATGATATAGATGAGAGTTACAAGCTCATGGAGGCTATACAAGTATTTCTATTTATCATAATATTTTCCATATGATATTCTAGTGGTTAATTTTTATTTTAATCTCAAATTAAATTACATAAAATCCAATGGAATTGGTTTTTTTGATATGGATTTTATTGGTGGATTAATTATCTTTTAATATTAATCATACTAGTAATTACTCATATGTGTGTGTGTTATACAACCTCGATGCTATTTTATAACATTTATCCTAATACTGGTGAGCTTCATGGGTCACCTTGGTTTCACTACTATTCATTGATTTGTATAAGTGGGGTGGAGTTTTAATAGGTAGAAAATTCAAATTTAGAGGTGACTTGATTATATATATTTTATTAAAAAACTAAATTAATGAAGTTAATTCAAAAAAAATTGTATTTTTTTATTCCATACATACATAAAAATATCTCTAATATTTTATTTTTCATTTTTAAAAATTATATTATGAATAATTTGAAAATAAATATATGTTAAATATATTTGTGGGAGATTAATCAATGTTATTTTGGAAACAACCCTGGTCGACTCCATACTTCAGTAGGATTTTTCAAAATTTATATTTACATGTGGCCAATGATAGACCATTACAGTATTGGGAACTGTTAATGGGGATCATGTTTAATATTTAACTTTACCTTTTCACTCTGAAAAAACATCTTCACTGAAATTAAAACAACTTTTAAAAATCATAAACATTTGATCTATGTTTGAATAACCCTCAATCATAGAAGAAATTGTTTCATTATTTTTTAGATAGTTAAGGATTGCTTGTAGAAGAAAATTTAAAAACAAGGTTCCTTGAAATTATAGAAATGATCTCAAAGAGGACCTTAGAAACCCATTTTTATCTACCCTATCCAAGGATCTCCCAAAATTTTATAGTACTATCTATAGTTTTTCCAAAATATATTGATGGAACCCAAATAGACCATCTCTCACTCACACATTTAATGATAACCTATAATAGGTTAAAAACACATTAATTTATCCTTCACTCCCATAACATGAACACAAACATCAAGAGGAACTCCAGAAAAACAAATAAAGGACAATAGTTTCTTTAAAGGTCATTTATAAAACATTAAATTCACTAAAATTTATATTTTCTTAATTAATTTGAAAACAATTAATCCCTACAATGAAAATTTTAATGAAACACAATTAATTTATTATTTATATGAATATTAAAAATAATAATAAGGACAACCCATCGATAAGATGATAGTGTGGGTTTTTTACATATAAATTACCATGGAGGATGTGGTGCAAGAAGAAGATCCTAAGGGGCGTGTGGTGTATAAACTACCACTTGAACAATAATCTACATACTACATAGTAGAGGAAAAACAATACAAAAATAGGGTTTACCCTTTCCATATTTGTTCCCCCCTTATATTCTATATCTTCTTAGCCTTTTCTGGGGAATGAATATTTTTTACATTCTTTTAGGGTTCTCCACTCATGAAATATACTTCAAGATACTAGATGAAATGAAATATAGTCATTATCATCAAAACCTCTCATTCACACTCAAATATTTCTCTGTGGGAATTTTTACCTATACCCACTGTCTAAAAACATGGGTATAACCGAAAAAACTATGCGTATAGGTTATACCAATGTTACTATGTACCAAGTGGGATCAATCTGAGGGAATAGACCTATACATAGATTTTTTACACCCATGGTATAGGAAAATTTTTTTCATATCAATATCCATGGTTTTACCAAACCATGGGAATAGTTTTATACCCATGGTTTGGACAAACTAGCGGTATATGAGAATTATTAAAAAAAATCATCAATTGGGATTTGTTCCTATCACCTTTCGCATACACTATAATGACCTTACAATTATTCTATACCAGTTTTTATATTGTTATATTCATATATATATATATACATAAATAAAAAAAATTATTTATATAAATAATTAAATTATATATTATTTTTATTATGGAAAATAATTTCCAAAATATAACCATGTGATGGTCGAACCAGGGGTATATGTGCTGATACCCACGATTTGACCAAAATATGGCTATAGGGATCCTTAAAAATATAATATACCCACAGTTTCGTAAAATAGTTGGTATAGGTTTTTTCCAAAAAAATACCCACGAAACATTTTTCTATGGTTTATAAAATTGGTGGGTAGAGGTGTAACCTATACGCATTGGTTTTAGAGAACTGTGGGTATATGTCCTTTCTACAAATATTTTTCTACAAAACCTATACTCATGGTTTTCAAAACTACTAGTTATAGTTCCTTCTTGAAAAAAAAATTTCCCACTGGACCTATAACCACATTTCTAAAAAACACATGGGTATAGGTCACTGTATTATATATAGTTTTTCGAGAACCATGTGTACAGGTCCTTCCCATGAATGTTTTTCAAGAAAAACCTTTTCCCATAATTTATAAAAACCATGGGTATTTGGGTACCTATTCCCATGTGTTATTAGTTAACAATTGGAATAGCTAGGTTTTATAATATTTTGGGATAATATAGAGTAGCTTCCCAATAATAGACCATATTATTATAGTTCTCACTTTTAGAGTTTAACCCATGAATTCATTGCTCTTTATCTTTATAATTTTATTTCTTATTGAATTATTTTAGATATTTTAATTTTTCATTTATAGGATTCAGAAATATATTTATTAAGATATTCCCTCAAGATAAAAGAATACAATAATATGTTTGTGTCTCTCTGTTTGGAAGTTCTTCCTTCACATACTCTATTCATTAAGATGTAAAAGTGGTTGAAAATTTCAAGTGTATGTGATTTAAATAATATTGTTTGTTTTTTCATGTTTTATAATGTGATTTTACTATTTTTCTTTAATAAAATAGTTTTTGATGAATTTATCCCACTTAGGAAAATCCAATCTAGAATACTATGGAACCAACATTCCTGGATCTGGGGATAAAATTTTAAAATTTATATTTATATATTTTTTTCAGATAATTTTGGGAAAATTTTCCCCCATATAGGCCTTACAATCTCAAGTGGAATACTAGGATCACATACATTCTCAAGGATCATTTAAGTGTATAATTTTAGACAACTATGTGAAACTCTTACAAAAACAATTCCCATGAATTTAAATTTTCATTACTCATATTTAAGATATCTATTCATATTTCAAATTAATTCAATATTATTTTTCATATTAAATCCCATCAGGAAATAATTTTTCCATCCTCAAAATTTAAACCTGGAGAAAAGGAAAAATAATAACCATGAGTTAAAATAATCTATAAGGGAAAATTTAATCCTTAAAGAATTAATTTATCAATGAGAGTAAGAAAAAAATATTACTATGGCGGCATAATTGATGATCAAGAGTATTATTAGGACCCAGTCTTAAACATTACAGAATCTTGATATAAGTCAATAATTTGACTTTAATTAACAATGAGGATATTATAAAGTTTAGTGAATTAGAAAATTAGTCTATAAATCATACGTAACCACATTAATATTACAATGTAGATACTTTTACTCACTATCTATTTTTTATGAAACACAATATTTTAAAAATAACCATTTTTTCATTTCATGTTTAAAAATCATATCTTTTCCATCATCTAATACATGACTATATTATTCTTTAAATCACATGAAAATCATTTCAGAACTTGGTATATGAAAAATAATTTGAGTAATTGATATACATAGAATGAAAACTATTAGTCTTGTGAAAACATGTAAACCAGGAATACATTGTCAAAAATTAATACTTATCAACTTTTACATGTAGTAAATACACTTTAGTAAATATAATCTAATTTAATACCATTTTTGTAATCAAAATATTACCTTAAATCCACTATAAATCTCATATAACAGATAATGGTATCTTGGTACATAATCATACATAAATAGAGTAACCATTTGGTCGACTTCCACACATATCACTAAATGGAATTGGCATATGGCCAACCTTCATAACCAATGCATTAGAGGTTATATCACAACGACCCATACTTTATTTATAATGAAACAACCAATATTTAGTTTATCTTGTAACCTTATTTCTTTGGATTATCACATAAAAACCGATAAAATTTCCAAGTATCATTACCTTATCATAACACCTAATATATTGTAATTATCAACATTTCACTCAGAAAACATTATTTTCAATAAAAAGAAATCATCTAGTGATTTTAAACAATTCATTCTACTTTTAAACCCATTTTTAATACTAAATCATTTAAAAATGGAATATCTTATTTCATTTCCTTTTATAAAACATTAAGCATTATAGAGTAAGTCGTATATCAAATATCAGTTATGGTAGTGGAGATGTCATTATCGTCACGTACATTAAAAAAAATTTATTTTGACATTTTTTTAAAAAGTTAAATGATTCATATAAAAATATACTTTTTTAAATCCTCTGAATGAAAATAAACATCGAAGGGTTTTATTATACACATTATAAAATATGGTGGTGTATAACATCAAAATATGCCTCATTGAAAAGAGATTGAGGCAAAGTCCCTTACCATGAGTATGAATCATCTCGTACTTTAATTATGTTCATTAATAATTTAAATATGATCATTTATACATTCTTTATAAACTTTTTCAATTTTAAATTTCCTTTATATCGATTATTACTATGTTATATCAATTAGTTATTTATTCGTGTTCAAGTCGAATGTTTCGTCGATATTTTATCCGTGAGTCAAAAATGATCAGGGTATCATGTCACTAGTCCATGTGTTCATAAGTACATAATCTCTAGAATAAAATTAATAAGGTAATAATAAATTTCATACATCAATTATACTTTTAAATAAAAAAATTTATTTATGGTATGAAAGTTAAGAAATATTATAATCGTGGAGACGCGAGGATGTACGAACACATGAGTAATTTTTTCCATTTTTCATTGATCACTATAGAAAAATGATTAAATATTATTTTAAATTTATAAAGTGATCAAAAAATCATTAATATCAATTTCAAAATTTAAATATAGTTATATATATTATATAAGTGATATAATAAATATAAACGAGTTGAATTGCTTCATGGATTGGATAATTCACATGTACGCACGAACGATGTAATCATTTTTATGCTCATGGAAGGAAGACGATAATTGATATATTATTGTCTTATAATGATTAATATTTCATGCATATAACATAAGAAAATTTGTTCTACTATTATAACCAGTCATGATAAATAGCTATGGGAAACAAATTAGATAACAATGTAGGGTTGACAATTCATACGAATATACACATAATTAGTACCATTCAATATAATAGATATAGAGATAGATATAAGTGATGTTATTAAACTAATAACTTATTATTAAATTTAGGATACTGGGGTTATTATTTCATCTTGGAAGAATAATATTTGATGGATTTGGAAGAATAAAAAAATAGAAATACATAAAGAAAATGATACCTCTTCTTCGGTTGATCATCTTTGATAAACATATTAACACCTCTAAGGAGGATTTTTTTGCTTAAACTAATGAATAAAGAATTTTTTTTAGGATTCAAGTAATGGGTTTGAGAAGATATTTTTCCAACCAAAAGGCTTTGGAAGTGTGACTATTAGAGAAGAGTGGGTACCATCTTATAGGAGATGAAAGGGGAACCAATGGAAACTCTTAAAATATTAAATTGATATAAAGTAATTTTTTAATCCAATTAACTCAAAAACGTGATATATAGAATATTATATGATCAAATATATAAATAATCTCACAATAAAAATTTTGAAAATATTTTTTTTTAAACCTTATCATTTTCATTTACCTATAATTTTTATGTTTCAATTTAATGTTTTCTATCAACATTTAAATATTAAGATTCCATAAATTTTACATATATGGGGTAAATTCCACATAATTTGAACTTTCATGAACCTTTACACCTTATTATATCCACTTTTAAATTTTAAAATATTTTTAGTATTTTTATATTATTAAAAAAATTTCATTTATATAAAATATCAATTAGATCAGTTTTATCACTATTCATTTTTAAAAAATTTAATAAACCCAAAAGGATATAAAAGTTTTTAAAATCATTTTAATAGAAATAAAATATTTTGATTTCAAATATAAATTTATTTTTTGGCATAAAATATTAAAATTATTTTTATTATAATATTATTAGTATCGTTTATTATAATCTTCCATTAACAAATCTTTCATTACATCATCATTGTCTCATAATTAACATAATTAATTGTTTATTAAAAAATTTAAATAAATAACCATGATGTTGGTATTTTTTTATACTTATAATGACTATTTATAGTCTAAGATATCTCTTATATAAGACCACATTAAAATTTATTTAGTAAGAAGAGACATCATAATGACATATTTGTCTTTAAATTAAATTAAATGTTATAAGTGTCATAATCACACACAAGTTGAAAATAAAGGCTAGAATTTCGACCCAAGGAACATATGCGTAATCCATAAATCATATATTAATATTATCATAACTCTTATGGTAGTCTTTGTTATTATAATATTATTTTTACTTTAATTACCCTATTTAACATTACCCCTCAGGAATAAAAATAATTACAAATGATATTATTCATAAAATCCATAAAAAATAAAAGAAAAATATTAACATAATTTTTACCAATTGATTATAAATATTAAATCCATTTTTTAAAATTTAAATCAATATAGTTTCTATAATTAATTTAAAATTATTATACATTTTTAAAATGTGAAAACATGGTTTTAAAAGTAAAAACCATCAAGATAATGACATCTGTTTATATCTAATTTTAATGTGTAATTACTTCCAATTACTTTTATTTATTTAATGATAAAAACATAATAAAATTATCCATTTAAAAAAATTAAAATTATAATCTAACAATATAAATAAATTATATGAAAGAACAATTTTGAATTAAAATGAAAATTTTTTCTTTATTCCTTAAAAAATCAATATTCTTAGAAAAAATACCAAATTTTTATCAAATGCAAATTTTGTTTCCCTATTACAAATAAGAAGTTTATTTTTTCAAATATAACATAAAAATTTTTCAAAAACCAGATTTAAAATAAGTTCCCCATCGAAAGGCGACAAAACATCATTTCTTTAAAATTAAATCTTTTATCCAAAAAACTGATTTTGTTATTATATCATGTGTAAAAAACATATAATATTATTTTTAAAGATTTTATTGAATAATTTAAAAACATATTTAATTAATAAATTCCATCAAGTGTAATTTTTTATTTTATAAACTCACTTATTTTCATTTAAATTGTTATTTTTTCAGAAAAAAAATCTTTTATATTCAATTAGTATTTACATAATTTTATAATAAATTTTGAAACCAATGAATAATCATATAAAAATTTATAAACAATATTTTCATAATTTATTTCATCCTTTTCATAAAATCCATTTTAATGGCTATGTGATAACTGTCACACTAAATATTTAATAATATTAAGTTGTTAATTTAAGAAAAATATGAAGTAACATTTATGTTATCTAACATAATGTTTCCTTTTAAAAATGTGGGATGTTAGATTTTACCCCCACCCATTTATTGTAAATTGAACCCTCCAAATTTTAATTCAGGTTCGGTATCTATGGTATGAATTTTCAAAATACCTTTATTGTAATTCCACATCTGAAAAAGAATTAATAAAACTTCTACTTCAAAAGAAAGAAATTAACATGGAAATGTCCCCTTAGATAACAAATACTATGATTTCAAGTAATAAAACATGGATATAGAAGAAAAAACTAACTATAATGTTCTGATGGATAGTGATAGAAAATATGATCAGGATAAATTTAATAATAATCAAACTACAAACATGTGATAAGTTAAATGGTCTAAAACATAATAGTAGGAAAAGTAAATGTATAAGGTTTTTGTTCTAAGAACCTTTTCATTAAGTTATGGAATTATTTTAAAACATAGAATTGAAACATAAAGAAATATACATACATAAAATTTATATTTTCATCCTTTAATGAAATTCTACCACAAACTCGTCTTTTTTCTAAATGATGGGTATTTAAAAAGTTTTTTTATGCCTAAAACACAAGAATAAACTTCTACAGAATAAAATAATCAAAAAATTATTAACTATCTATTCATCCTATCGTGGAATATTAACCAAAACTAAACTTTTTTGAATAATATTAGTTAATTACCTAAATGAATAAACCATTTAATGATTAAAAACTAGTTCTAATTTCAAAAATTCTAAAGTAAAACCCAATGTACAACCTAGACAATTTGATAAATAATTTTCCCAAAAATTCTAAAAAATATTCCAAACTATGATTGAAATCCAAAATTCAGAATGATTTGATCACATATACTTCTTGGATTACTTTTAATATTTATCTCCAAATAACATAAATCACTCTTAATGTCTCACACCAAATTGTAAACAATTTAATCACATATCCTTTAAGGTAGGCTAATCATTTCCATAAATAACCTAATTCCCCATATGTCCACAATTAAAAGTCCTATATTATTCCGTTATATAATTCACCCATTACTCCTCAAATAAATTTTCATAGTATTATAGTTTTCTTAATCATAAAAGATCCCAAAATAGTGAAGGTATTTCGAAATAACATTTATCACTTAATTCCCGAATCATTTTCTAATACCAAGGATATCCTTTGATAAAAAAATAAGTTACCAAAATCAATTAATCAAAACATTAAAATAAAAAGAATAAATTAATTCTAACTCGGGACATCATGTGTGACTGTGGTAGGTGATAAAGCTATGTCGCACTTCAGTTGTGGTTTTGACTCCCGTACATGTGTCTTATGTGATGGGTTATCATGAATTCTGTGTGTTGCCGTTTTTAAAAAAAACTATATAATTTTATTACATTCCAAAAAATGAGATAAAATACTCAAAAAAACCATACCATATTTTAACTTCTATGTTTATATCATATCTTTTATTTTTATTCCCAAAAATTAATAACACATAATTAACTTGAAAATAAATGTCTTCAAAAATATAGTTAATCACCTTAAAAAATTTGGAACATAAAGCATCAAAAGATATTTATAATACATAAAACTTTCAATAAACTTTAAAATTATAATCTTATATGATATCCTTATCTCATAAGAAGGAAAATTAATCTCTAAAGTTGTCAAAACCATCATATGATACCAACAATAAAGATCCATCCTTAGATATTACATAATATTGTGTTAAGTCAATAAATTTACATTATTTCTCATTGAGGATGTCTTCATATTTATAGATTTAAAGAATTATTCCATAAACCATACATAAAATTATAAATATGACAAATTATATACTTCTACTCACTGTACATCTTTTATAAAACAAAATATTTTAAGAGGAAACATTGTTTTGTTTCATGTTTATATCTTGTAACTATTCATTGATCCCAACCATGAATATATTATTTATTAAATCCTATGAAAAAACATTTCAAAACATCGGAGAGAATAAAAATCACTACAAGGAATATATAAATATGGAAATTGTAAGTCTTGAAAAAACAAGTAAACAATGAATACATTATCATAAAGAAACAATTTTAACCATTTCGTGGAATTAAATACACTTCACTAAATATATGATCACTTAATACCATTTTATTAATAAAAATATTACCTTTAAATATATATAAACTACATATACCATATAAAGGTAATACGGGAAATAATAATACTAAAATGGAATAACCATACTGTCAACTTCCACAAATATAAAAAAATGGAATATTCATAAGACCGACTTCCATACCCAATTCATTTGAGGTTATAACATAACTACCCAACCTTGGTTTATCAAGAAAACACCCATATTTGGTTTATCATGTAACCATCCATCTTTATTTAATCACATAACCACCCTCCAAATTTCAATGTACCATTACTTAATCATAATTCAAAAAATATTGTTATTATCAACATTTCACTTAAAAAATTTCTTTTGAAATTAAAAGAAATCATTTCATTATATTAAAAAAGGAAATCAACTTTCAAAACCATTTTAAATAACAAAACACCAAATTATGTGATAAGGGATTTAATTTCCTTTTATGAAACATTATATCTTATAGAAGAATCCAAATATCAAATAATGGTTATGATGGTGGATAATTCATTTGTCACTGCATACATTAAAAAAATATTCCAATTGACATTTTGTAGTAAAAGTAAAATTATTCCTATAAAAAGAATCCTTTTTAAATACTCTGAATTAAAATGAACATAAAATGTGTTTTTATACACCTTATAAAATTAGATTGTGTATAACATCAAAATATTCCTCATCGAATGGATATTGAGATGATGTCTCTTACCTTCAGTCCAAATCATCTCATGCATTCTTCATTTTCTTGAATAACAAACATAGAATAATTTGTACTTTCTTGAGAACATTTTTCATGTTTATTATTCCATTTATATAACTTATTAATATGTTATATCTATTAGTTTTTTAATTTAGTTCATGTAATACATTTTGTCAGTATTCAGTTCATTAGTGAAAAATGAACATGGAATGATGTCACTAGTCCATGTGGTTATAAGTATATCATCTATTAAATAACATTAATGAAATATTAATAAATTTTATACATCAATTTTACTTTTAAATCAAACAATTTTTTTATGTTAAAAAAATGAACAATGTTATAATCATGGAGACGGTAGCATGTACGCACAAGTGAAAAACATTTTCCATTTTTTATTGATCATTATGTAAAGATGTTTAATTATTCCACCCAGCTGGAATGACAATCCCACCACCCGTAGCTCCCTTCAGGTCCCCTTCAAGTATGAGTGCCTGATCCATCACCTTTGCAATCCTCTTCAAGAATAAGATATTTACATGAGACCTGATCTCATGTCTCAACCCATCCTGGAAACGTTGTACTACCGCTGCCTCATCCCCTGCTAACACTATGGAAAATCATCGCAAATCAGTGAAGCGACTATCATAGTCCATCGCCGATAGCGATCCCTGAGTCTGGCTCATAAACTCTATATCCCGCTCTTTCCTTAAAGTATCTGGGTAGAAATGCTCCAGAATGTTCTCCTAGAAAACCTTCCACGATATCCACTCAGCCTGCTCGTTCTGAGCCTGAATGTCCCACCAACGCCTTGCCTAGCCCCGCAACATATAAAGGCCCAGCTTTACTCTCTTTTCAATAGGGTTCTCCAGATGATCTAGTATTGTATAGACAGACTCTAACCAAAACTTCGCAGCCTTCATCCCACCCTATCCGCTGAAGGTCAGAGGGTGCTGTAGCAGGAACTCCCTATTCAGCTCAAACATACTCGGTGTAATCTTCTCTGGGTCCCGATCTATCATCTACATAAGGCAATCCATGTTCTCCTGGAACTGGTATTCTCTACCTTCATTGATAACCACATTTTTATGCTCTTCTACCGGAGGAGTGTTCTCAACAACATCCTCCTATATCCCAACTGGAAACCAACATCGTGGCAGCATCTCTCTACATTTTCAAGAAATAGATTTAGCATGCATACCATAAAAATTTCACGACTTCATCAAAAAGCTCTTTACTGGATACAACAACCCATTCTCGTATACTAGTTCAATGAAATTAACGCCCTAAATTCATCGTCCCGACCATCCCTACTACAGGCCATGGTCCACATGGGGTAAACAACCATGAAATACCACCAAACTCATATAACATTTTTTAAAAACATTTTCCACTCCATTTGAATCCCTTAAATTTGAATAAACATCATTTACCCACTTGTTCTCTTTCATTCTTGTCATTATTTCTTGTTTTCATGAAACGCATGATGCACCCTACTTTCCTGCCTCACACACCCTCCCCATGCGTGTACATAACATAATACATGTCACCTATCTTCGTAGGTGCCTACAATGATGCATGGTCGTAAAACCTCATGTCGTTAAGGCCACAATCCAAATATCATAAAACAGTCACATAAAACTACATGTGAATCATCCAATGGTGAAATATCATCAACTGTAACAACACACAGCCAAGAACAACATTTCCCACCTAGGCTGACTTGGGTTTTCCCTTGGACATTGGTTAGATATTCCCAAGAATGAGCTCATTTAACAAGGCCCGACACATCTTAACCCTTGGCAACCTATCCCAAATAACAAGACCTCAGAGAAGGAAAAGAAAAACCTCCTATGATACCACTTTGTAACATCCCCAACCCGGAAGCCACGAAACTAGTGCTCCGAACCGGGTAGTTACATAATCTTAAGCACGCCTCTCTATACGCCAAAGGCTACCGACTAGCAGCAGGGTTCTATGGGGCATGTGGGGAGACTATACCCACTTTTTATTAGAGTAAGATACAATAGAAATAAACCAATAGAGGAAACAAAAATCAATAAACAAGGAACATGTATAACAACCATTTCAAACAATAAATAACCCATGTCCTACTACATGTACAAAAGTGAACAAAAGACCAAAACAAAGACAATGGCCAAAATCCCCAAAATGATCCCAACTCCAAGTCTGGATACTCCACCAAGTGCTACCCAAGTCCACTAAACTATCTATCAAGGACCATTAACATTCTCCTCACCTAAACACATGAAGTCTTCTTGGGTACCCAATGGTGGCCCGAACAGGGTGTGAGTACAACTTAGTAGGCCACCACTAATAGTGTCTACAAAAATATCCAGTATGAATAGGTAGAGCATGAAAATGGAATATGAATGATAATTCCCAAGTAATTATTTAAGATTCCATTATACAGTTTAGATCCAAAGCCCTTGCCACTTCCATTACTATTCATTTCACACCAATTGTCATCACTTATCATTTCTTCACATTTCCACGGGTCAATCACATACATTATATTACATGGGTCTAAGGCCAAAAATAACATTCAAGATGGAAAACACATCGTTGTCCTATCTCTCTAGGATTAACCCCCACATAGCAACCAAATCCTCACCTAGAATCCACAGTTCAGGTGTATGAAATCGTTTGGAGAATAGAGGCTCAGTCCTAATTCCTAACCCGTGCATTTAGGGTGGAGTTCAAAGCATCAGTCTTCACTTGACCCGTGGGTGTAGATCCTCAAGTCATACCCCACTCTACCAATCCATGTGAACATGCTTATATATATAAGTAACCATCAACCCACCATACCATTTCCCTTTGGAAACCACCATTCACAACAACCCATGTGGGAATTCACATTATTCCTTAACCCATTAACACATTACCATTTCACATCATTTAACCATTCACCCAATTCCCATGTTTTACGCTTATCTCACTATGAATTCAACACTAAACCCAAAATCTATCCCATTATGATCTTTAATAAGTTTAAACATTAACCCACTTAACCTGTTCATCATTTCCATAAATAAACCATTCAACCCATTCCAAATAACCCTTCGGTTATTTCCAAGTCTAGGTTAATCACCTACCTTCTATTACACGTTCAGCCAATCATGCCAACATGTTCTTCAAGGGTTCTACCATTTATTACAATAAGGTAACTTGTTCAATAACAACCCCTAAGCCCGGGAAAAGCTGGCACATCCCATGGATGGCCCCAATTAGGTCAAGTCATTCTCAACTCATCCCTTGGGGATTGTGAGAGTTCCCATTTACCATTTTTAAGCGTCCTTTATACCAAACTCATCCAGGTTAATAAAATCTCATCAAAAGGAAACCATGAGAAAATAGCCACATGCATAAACCCACCATAAAACTATGTGATAACGTTTTTAGACCACCTACCTCAAAACAGTGGTTGAACGCACACTAAATCGAGTCCTTAGACCTCAATACAACCAGCCGTTGGAGCTTAAACCTAGAACTCACCCAAAATATAGGGTTTTAGAGCTTCATAATAAGCGGAAGAGAAGATACAAACCCTAAACCAAAAAGAGAAGAAAGGATGGGATTAGCCTTACCCGGAGCTTCAATATGCATCCAACGGCACCAAAAACACCTTAGAAATGAGGGAGATCAACCTCTTGGAGCTCTTGGGTGATTTGGTTCGCTCCTTGGGTAAAGGGGGAGGAATGGAGAGGAAATCCCGAGTGGGTTCTTAAAATCCCGAGGTGGACATTTTGTAAATTTTCCCAGCTTTAAGAGGCCTCACGGTTTGGCTGCACGGTTTGAAAAACCATGCACATGCTGCTGTCTGAAGGAGGAGGGTTGCACGGTTTACCTAGGCTGGCTGCATGGTTTTCCCTGGCCGTGTGTTGGCCATGCCCCTGGCTTGTCTTGCCCAGTTTTGATTTCTTTTGTGCCCCTAGCCCCCGATACAACCCCAAGACCTCACATACTTTCTGAAGACATCCCTTAAATCCCGAAACAATGAATTCACCAAAAACATAACGAAAACACACCCTTCCAAAAAATGGGATCTTACAAAAAATTATAGAGAGTGACTGAGGTCATCGATCATAAGATATTGAATGATCAATGGACAGTGAGGGGCTGAAAAACCATAAATTGTTTTGTGATCAAAATGAGTATAGCTTCATCATAATTAAAGGTATATTGATAACATTTTTTTAAGAATATTTTTTGAGAGCTGATTCATTCTCTTATCATATAGACTAAGATATTACATTAATATACTTACATGAATAGTATAATTTAATCATTTATCATTTTATAGAAGAATAAAATTATTTGATCCCAAAATATTATACTTAGGATGATTTTATCATTTCAAAATAACTAAAAGAGTCTTTAAAAGGACAAAATAAACCCTCAAAATCAAAAAAAATATACCCTATTGTTATTCATTAACAAAAAATGATTAGAATATGGTAAGATAAATTTAGAAAAATAATCCCTCATAAATTTATCTCCATGTTTCAACAGTAATTCCTAATGACAAAACCAAACCATTCCATAAATAACTATCCATGAAATTCATCAGAAATCAGTTGACCATGTTTAAAACCCAAGGATTATAAATATTTGATCATATTTTTATTAGAGACAAATAAATAAATTTTCATAAAAATAAAATCCCATATTTTTTTGAATTTTATATAATATTTAATTATAAAAAAATATTCCTTACCATTACATATTGTAAGTTTTTTGTTGGTATTATAACCTTATCACCATTTTATTGTCGGTTCAAGCCCCGTGAACTTTTTGGATGCAACACGTTCCCACCCAACCATAAGGTTGTCCATTCCTTGAAACAAGAAAAAATACCACCTAAATAAAACATCATATGGATACTATGGGATACATGTACCCCTAACCAATAAAACATATCCCTAAATTTCATTAATAACCTCATATATTTTACTGTTTAAAAACTTAAAATATGTTTTCTAGGACATTAATCTTATGATCAACCTTAATCATATAAACCTTCAAAACTATGATGGTATCTATATATCATAATATAAACTCACATGAAAACATTATAATGTCAAAATGTATGTAATACTTTCCATTTATTTCACTATGATAGACCATAACCCAAAACCTAGGATTCGGTACTGAAATCGTAAATAATACACATCTATCATTGATTCCAATAATTTTGTCATAATTGTTTTCTTGTATAATAATTACAATATTAAAAGGAAAACTTTCATCGCATTCAACATTTATGAACATTATGGTTTCACTTTTATATAATTTGGGATAATTTCATGATTAAAAAATCTTATGGCTTTAAATGGGAATGTCTTATATTTATCCCAACATTTCTTATATCATATTAAACAATCATCATCATATATCTGAAATCCCTTCCTGAAATAATACATAAAATATTGTAATTTACAACCTGTGGAAAAGGTAACATAAGAAGGGTGGCCTCAAATGATCTGTAAGGGAAAATGTAACCCTTAATAAATAAATGTCTCCAATGAGATTAAAAATATTATATGAGTATGATGAATTAATTGAAGTGTATGAGTATAAAATACGAATATTCGTACCCATCAATACCTGGATCATAAAACATTAAAAAATTGAATATAGATTTAACAATTAGAAGTTTCAAAAATATAAACAATTAGTAGCCATGTGATATCAATAATTACAAAATGAAACACTATAGAACCATTAGAAAAATATAAAAAACTTGTTGGTATATTAGGATATCATCTTCATAGAACCCTTCTAGAACCCTTACATATCCATTAAAATTCAAATAAACATACCATCAATATCTAATATAATTCTTTTCCTAACATAATCATAACATAATACATTGGAGTTTCATCTAGACACACCCATCATATAATCTACAATGGTCATAATCAGTGCTATCTAGTTGCACCCATAATATAAAATGTCTACGAACCAAAACATGAATAAAGTAAAATGATCATTCATCATAAAACTCATATAAACAATCATTATTCATTTAAAACATGATTAAACCATGAAAATGAAATGGGTTTCATGTCAATATATTTGAAACATGATTTACCCATATAAATGAAATGAGTTCCATAAAAATTATTTGAAACATAATTAACCTATGGAATAGTAAACTGGTTCCATACAAATGTCGTTGAAATAATATTAATCCAAATTGAGAATGAATGAGGCTTGAGTCATTACAACATAACCTCATTGAATCATAAGTATCCACAAGGGTTTTTGACATAATTTAATGTAAATATAATTTGAATATTATTAAATTAATTATCAGTAAAATAACATTTTATTTTTGAATATCATTTTATAGAAACTAAAAAAATCAAACATAATTGTTTTTTCAAAAAAACCTATGGAAAATATAAATGATGTTTTATAAAATTATTTGAAACATTTCATGAGGAAAAAAATGTTTCCAATTTGAAATAATATTTTTTGAACATAATTTTTTACAATGAACATTGAAAACATATAATTTATGTTGTAATGGAAATAGTATTCATGAAATTATAAAATTTTGTTCATGACGTAAATTTTTTAAAAAATGATTCAAGATTCATTTTCAATAAAATCCCTTTTGGCATTGATTTTGAAAATTATTTGATGAATTTTTTTTAGAATTTTTTTTAAATGTTTAAAAAATTGTAAAAATTAATTTAATAAATATTATTTAAAATATTAAAACCATTTTAGAAAACATTTTTAGAAAACATTATTTTTTAGAGATAAAGGATTTTTATCTAAATAGAGATGTAAAGTAGATTTTTTAAAGATATTTGATTGAACTATTGAATATATAAAGATAAGTAAATTAAGTGAAAACATATGTTTTCAATAAATAATATTAGTATAATAATATTCATGAACCTACATGAGAGGTTGATCATATGATTTATACATTGGAGAATTAATTAGAAACAATCTTTATAATTGATAAGATTGTAATATGAAACTCTTACAGCTTTGGTAACATCGAATCATAATCCCATTTATAGAATATCATTAAATGAAACAAAAATTATCGTGAATATAATGATATTAATGAAATAACACATACAAGGAGGATGAATATATAACTCATAAATGAATATAATTCTAAAACATAACATATGTCTCAAATAAAGAAAATTGATACAAGAATCCCTCACCGCATTGATAAATTTAAAACTGTAACCCCCATGTAAGAGAGATCATAAAATTGATCTCTAAATAAAAAAAATAATCAATTATAATAATCATAAAATACATTAATGATAATTATATATCTAGAAAAGTAAAAAATAATTTTTCAATGTGGCATGTATCTCACTAAAATAAAAGTGACACAAGAAAACCCTTACATGGGGTTGAATTCATTATGCTTGTTATTTATATTCTTGAAAAATAAACAAATGTTATTTATATACTTCCATAAAAAATTCATTTTAAATTCATATTTTTACTTATTTCCATGTTATATATTATTACTTAATAAATTAGGTTTACATATGTTGGTTTGATCGTTTCTGTAATTTATGTCAAAAATTAATTTTTAAATTTGACTATGGTAAAAGTTGTCATTATATACAAATTTATATATTAATAATAAATAAATAATTACCATATTTATACATCAATTATTATTTTAAACCAATCATGAAATATGTTTATAGAAAATGGGTATGCTAAAATCATGAAGATGGTAGTTTGTACGTGTGCATTGTTAACATTTCCATTTATCTATCATGATTATAGAAAGGATTTAAATAATATTTTATCATTATAGAATTATATTACATAATAAATAAAATAATATTAATTTATATATAATAATATACATCATTACTATTATTTTGTTTTGAAAAAATGAATCACATCTCATCGAGGATGAGGTAGACCACACATCCACCAATGACATTATGACTTTTACTATAAGTGAAAATTTATGAATAAAAATGATATATTATATTTTTAAAGTGGTAGATATGTCATTCATATCATAATTATTTCATTTTTATCAAATATATTAATTATCTTCAAGCTAATTTCTTTCATACAACTCGTTAGTGAAAAATCAATGACATCACTTCCTCATGTTATAGTCTATTGTACACACGAGAGACATTATAGTGTGACCTATGAAATAGAATGTAGAAAGTTATATATGATAAAACGAATCAATATGTATAATTATTTTATAAATATCTCATATTAAATTTAGATCCATCTACCCACCCAACCACTAGAAGTGGTATTGGAAAAATGAATGATATCATTTTGTGAGATAGTAGTCTGTTGTACACATGAAATAATATTTCACAAGCCATTTCATAGATGGAGGAAATCATTTTTTCTATTAAATTAAAATAATAAAAACTTTTTATATGGAATATTATATTTTTAATTTATAATAATTCATTAATAATTATTTAAGGAGATGGATAAATAAATACATAAAAAGTAGTCGATGACCAATATTAACTTTTATTTTGGTATCCTCATTTGTTTTCAAAAAAATAACTTATATGATAGAATTTTAACTCAATAAATGAAAAATTGGATTATATAATGGATGTTTTGATTTTATTTGGGTTTTATTTTCAAAAACCAGGAGGTTTAATGGGTTAAATAATAGATGATTGGGGATGGACTTTTTTCGAGGGGGATATGACATACTTGGATTTTTTTAAAAGAAATGTGCATTCTCACTTTTTTAATATGTCAGAGGGGTCCAAAAAAGAAAATTCTATAACCGTATAGGTTTTTTTAATAAATCCAAAAATAATAATTTTATACATGTTTATATATCTTTAAATCATTATTTTTTTAGATTGGCCCCCCAGAAAACCAATTTTTACCTTAACCATGATAAAGAATTATTACTATTTTCACAATTATTTTTGGTTTAAAATTAATTACAACTTATTATAAATTTTTACTTATTACGATTCAAAATTTTTAATCAATTTTTCCAGTTTGGATTAAATTAATCGCAAAAAATCAATTTAAAATTAATCATGCTGACGCGATAACAAAACATTTTTTTAGAGAAGATTTTCAAAATTACACGATGTTTTTATATCTAATATGAATATGAAATTGATTAAAATAAAATAATTGATTAATTATTTCAAAATAGAACTAATTTAAATTTAAATAAAATGCAAAATAAAATTTTTCTCTATAAATAATTTCAACTAAAACAATATTTCAATTAGAAATAAATATATTTCACTATTCATCAAAATATGAAAGATTTCAGAAAATTATCCTAAATTCAAGAAAACATAATTTTAAAATTTTTATTTTAAAAAGTTAATAATATTTTTCAAATATTTTTTTAAAAAATTGATAGAAATAAAATTTAAAACAAACCCTTCATATGTGAAGGAAAAATGGGTTTTCAAGATGTCTATTTTTCAACCACAATGTGATTTTTATTTTAAATGTATCAATATAAATATTAATTGTATGAATATAAATTATGATTTATTAATATAAAATATATATATTAAATTTTTATAATTTTAAATTACTCATTATTTTAATTAATTTAAATTATTAATTAGTTTAAACTTTAAAATAATTATTATAAAATCTTATTTTCAAACTAAAAAACTAACTGATAATAAAGTAAATTATAGATTTGGTTTAAAATAAATTAATTATATTAAAAATAATTAGATAAAACTTATTTTACTTGGAAAAATATTAAAAACATATTTTTTCTTTTAAATTTTATAATTTATTGAAAATAATCTATAGTTTTTAAAAATTTAATATTTTTTACAATTCAATAAAAATTAATATTTTCCAAAAGGTCAGCAAATTTCACCAAAAGTAAATTTGTATATTCTGATTCATAAAATAAAGATTATTTTAACATATTAATTATCAAAAAGTTGAAACATTTATTATATTATTTTTGGCATTAACTGTAATGAATTTCATTTAAAAAAATATTTTTTAAGAATGAAATAAATTAAAAAAATTACTAAATATTTACGAAAAAAATTTGTATAATTTATTTGGTGTAGGAAATTTACATATATATATAAATATATTTCATAAATTAGTTAGTAATATTCATACTCTCCAATTTAACTATTGGGATTTAATAATAAAATATATCATTAGTCGTTTAAGCTCAGGGATGCTTGTTGAATATCCAATCATATAGAATAATATCAGGGTTGCATATCTAGAAAGCTGTTAAGGGGATTATAATTGTTTAAAAATAAATATATCATAATTTTTTGGGTGTTAAATTCTCATATAAAATTAGTGTTGTGTGTTGTTTACTCCACCAAGCATAATTTTCTAATTTTAAAATCTCATGATATTACATAATCCATCTGTTATATAGGATACATTATTAACATAATTTTAAATGAATATAATTTTAGGAAAATTTGAAGAGGAATATTAATTGGAAATATATTCATGTGGGGTAAAATTTAACAAATATGAACATAAATGATGAACATTGACATGGGTAAAATTTTCTCTTAAAAAAGTAAAACCTCATAGAGAAATATTAAATAGAAAATATAGAGGTTACTAGAAATAGAGTATTATTAGAAACTAGTATCCAAGCCAAATTTACATGAAATTTCATTACCGATTTAGTGTGTGTGTGTGTGTGTTTGATTATTAAATTTTTCAAATAATAAGAGTTAGATAAATTTATATTTTGGTTTTCCAAAGTATATATGAAAACATCATATATCACAATTGGACATTGGGGATACCTATTATATGGAATTAAAAGTTCTCAGTAAGCTCTTGAAATCTAATAAGTGCCATGCATGATTCATGGTAATATAAAATGTGAATAAATTATTGTTTATTATGATTAATTAATGGGAATATAAACTATATAAAAGATGGTGAAAAATGAATGAATGAATTTTTTATTAAGATATATTATGGAAGTGAAAATTAAGGATTTTAATCAAGAACTCAAATAAAAGGTAATTTCATGTTAATTTGGAGATTTTAATAAATCATTATTAATTATTATTCATTCATCAAGATTTTCGCATAGACTCAAATATATTATATGTAAAGAATCTTATTGAGTGGTATTCTATGAGGGAATAGATTAATTGATGTTTGGGGGAGTTATTTGACCATATTTTTACTTTTTTTTATCGGATGCTCATATATATAATATATTATGTTATGTAAAATCAATACATTTCTAGTTTAGTAAGTAATAATAAAATTTGACAATATTTTATTAATATTTTAACTCTGTATATTATTATCAATGTCCATATTTTGAATATTTAGTTATTGATGATTTTATCAATTTTTGGTTTATTAATATACAAGGTGAAATATTGTGTAAGAGTTAAATCAAATTTATAAATGTTTTTTTGGATTAAATGTGAAAAAATCATATTTCATTAGATATTCCCGTAAAAAAAATTCATATAAAAAATTGGTAGTAGACCTAACCTCTGTGAAATTAAACTGTGCATTATAAGCTACAATAGACTAAAAACCCTCCTAACACCTGAATAGATTTTAGTGCCAAAGTAAGAAAGAAGATAATCTAAGAATATATAAAAAATTAAAATAAAATAAGCGATACCCATATTAACATAAAACTATAACACATAATATTAATTCAGGAACATGCACTACTATGTCATAGTCGACATGTCGGTACCCATTATAACTTTTCATTTTGTGATAATAAAATAAAACTAGAAAATACATATCAATTCATCATATTCCTTGAGTGATCCTGTATGAAACCTAATTCCAATATCAAGAATCAACACAATATAAAAAATCCACTAAAATACCATAAAACAATAACTATCTACTTAAATATCCATGAATTTTCTTCCTATGATACAATAATAGTTATTGATATCCATCACACCACTCATGTTAAAAATATTCATAAATAATTTATATTGGTTTGTGATTAATGTTAAAAATATTTGGAAACCCTCAAGAAGATAATGAGATATGATGAATCATATTCCATTGAATTGGTTTAACAAAATTTGGTGACCACCTAGATATTTTTCAATATTCCCTTCATAAATTTTACAATAATGTTAAGGGTATTATTAGAATGAAAACTACTCAAGTAAGAATATGAAAAACTTTTACATGGTAAAATATCATATCTAAGGAATTTCTATGTGTAAATCATCCTAAAAACACAACATATTATAAAAAAATCTCATCTCTTTTTTATGGTTTTGAACCCTTAACATCTCATTTTTTATTTGGGTAGAATATATTTTCTTTAATAATAGTATTTCTATAGTTTATATTATATTATTATTATTTTCATCTTCAATATATTTTCTTCTATCCCTTGGTCCTTTAAAATTCCATAGTTTAAGAAAAAAACACGAGGGTTGATTTTAAGGGGTGACAGTGAGTTCTTGAGTCCCTTAACATCATTTATTATTTTCAGAATTTTTATTCATGATGAGGCTATAAGGATATAGGATATGAATCTTAAATATTAAAGACATTACTATATTATATCTTTTAGTATCATTATTTTTTATATCACTTTTTCCATCGCCAATGAAATCCACTAGATAATGGTATAACTATTAGATTGAATTGGTAAATGGATATGGGATGATTTAATGAAGTTATGAGATATCAAGGTATACATTAATGAGTATCATTAATTTATATATGTATTTATTTAGAAAGGAATTACAAACTGAGAGTTTTATTGGCTTCATTTTTTATACAAATAAACAATAGGGGATATTAATTTACATATTTTTTCCATGATTTAATGGATGGATTTAGTACGACTGAATATGGATAATGAAGGAATTTCAATTTTAATCCAAGTATACAATGTGTTTTAAAATAATATAGTTTTCATTTTAATATTTTCCATTTATTTTTAATAACACACATTTAAAAAAATTTCCACTCTATTTGCTATTCCATTATTTAAATAAAATTAAAAATAAAAAAATAAAATAAAAATAATTTACATAGGACTATGGTTATGTGACCAAATATCCTTAGTAAATGACCCAGGTTGGCTATATCGTTCACTATAATTTTTCTTAATTTTAATTCATAAGATAAATTTTCATGAATCATTATCAAAAAATCATGTTAAAAGGGTGATTCTCAACCATACCATCATAACTCTATGGAGAGTTTTATCTCATGAGTGTTTGATGATGCCCAGTATAACAAAGGTACCATACGACCATATTCAACAACTTTGTCATATTTCATATCCTAGGGAATTAATAAATTCTTGATATATCTAATGACCCACAAGACCTACAAAATTCATCGACACAACTTTACAAATCTATGAACTCAAATGTTTCTTTACTAATCATAAAAAGGGACTCACACCTTGTTTTTTGTTTATATCATTAAATGGAGTACCATAAAATAAAATAGGAAAAGTTATAGGATACCTTGTTGGAAAACAGAAACATATATTATTGAATAACCCATGCCTTATAACTAGTACACCAGAAGTGGGAATATTGAATAATTATATATTATTTGGGGCCCATATGTCATCATGATCTAGGGGGTACAAAAATCATGCCTGATTAGAGGATATGATTCAAAAGGATGAATTTAATATTCCATGAATACTATATACAGGTCAATAACTCGATTATATATATAGGGGATCCGCTCTCAATCTTTAAAACATTTACATGGTATTAATATCAAATTTCTATCATGAATATACTCCCATGTACACCAATTTCATCTCAATCAAGCTAAAGTGACATAAAATATTCAAGACGCCCTAAAAATAAATATATTGTTAAATTCGAATCATCATACCCTATATAGAATATTGCTCAAAATAAAAAACTCATGTCTCCAATATTAACATTTGGATAAGAAACTATGGAAAATAGAGAAATTAAAACTTCACATGGAATTATGTTCCGGAGTATATGGTTTTAAGTCCTCAACAATATCCAATATCTAGTCAGTGTTACCAAATTTTCAAAAAAATGTACACATACAACATGTACCAAGAGGGAGAGTCGTGTGTTGGCACCGAGACATAGATGTACATGTAACCTAGATACCTGGAGTTAATATATATAGATATACGACACATGTGATCTTATTCAACAAGATTTTTGAATCCTTAGGGGTCAGTTGATGTGTACCACCAATATTTATCCCATGTCCTCAAGATGTACACAATCTGAAATCTAACCAACATCAGATATGGGGAAGTTAAATAGAAGGATTTTAAAACTAGTACAAGGTATATCTATGTGGCCAACATGAAAAGATGTGTACATTTTTTTACACCATACATTATATTTGTTAATTTGTTAAACTCTAGCACTCCAAAGTAGTGACATTCATGATTCATACCACACCTATTTTGGCCATAAATCAAAAAATAATATTACATTATTCATGAGGACATCCTACAATTGATAAATTTATTTAAAAATAAAATCTATAATGATAATAGATACATTTCCATAAGAAACTTTTTAATCATAAATATGATAATTTTCTCATATTTCCATGAATTATGACATGATTTTCACAAATTATAAAATCATGAATTCAAACATATTAAATAATCAATGCATATTTTATGTGGGAATATTAATAATATTTAATAAAGTCTCCACCATTGAAATAATGTGATTCAATTATATAAGGGGGGAGGATTGAATCTCATGTATAAATGAGGAGTAAATAAAGAAAATATTATTATGTTATGTCTTAACCATATCCACAATAAAACACTATTTTGATCCACATTAATCACCACCACCACCATGAGAAAACATTAAACAACATAGAATGAGATCATTAATATTGATACCCCTTCCATTGAAAATGAAAAACCAATATAAAAACCTTATAACATAATATTAACAATTTAATCCTAGTTCAAATGAAAAAAATGAATATTTAATTTAAAATCCCAATATTTCAGTATCCATGAAAAAAATACCGAATAAAGAAGAAATTACTATCTATAGAAAAAATGGTCATTTAGGATGTAAAAATTGTTTCATAATTTCTATATAAGGACCTATTTTTGATATATAAATGTTTAAAATTATGTAAAAAAATTATCAATTAAATAAATATTAATTATCCTTTGAAATTTGAAGTACTTTGTGATGTTTTCATAACAATTCTTTGTACTTTTTGTCAATGTATTTTCTTGAGAATGTTTTTTAATAAATTTATGAATATTTATATGGATATTTAATTAGAATTGGTTTCATATGAAGTTGTTGGAGTAAGTTAAGAAAAAATCTTTATATTTTTTTAGAAAATTTTGAAAATTTATTTAATTTTTAATATATCGTAAATATTTTCCACATAATAAAAATATCAACAACCAATATTTCTTTCAAAGTTATAGTTCAAGTTTACTAGACATGGACCACTAGAAAAAGTTCATTATTCATAGTGTTCTGGATGGACCACAAACTTAGTGAGAAGATTGAGATATTGCGGTATGATGTTTATAGCGAGATAAGTACAACATAAAACCTAGGGAAAAGTAACTAGATATTGGTCACCAAAATTAGTTTTTGCATAGAATGATTGTAGATAATTCAATTATAATTAAAATTTATATTTAAGGGTACATTAATTATTCTAGTGGTTGTGTAACGGTAGGAGAATCTCACATAAGGGTAAATATAAGTATACCTTGAGTTAGGGTAATATACGCAAGGTCTAAATGTTACTAAAGTCAGGTTGATGAACAAAAAAAATATATTATAAGAAAAATAGACGAGCCAGGAGAAGAATTTTTGTGAAATTAGAGTTTGATTGGATAGACGTTTTCTAAAAATGAAAAAATTATGCTATGGTATAATTCTATAAATTTACTATAATTTTAGTGTATAAGCTCTATTGGAATAGACATATAGAGATGCAGTTTATAAATAGTTATATTTTATGATCCATCACATGGAAATTTTATTTTTATAATCTATATGATATTCAATGATGAAAATTCATGAAGGAAACTATTTAAGGATGGATAATACAATCAATCCTACCAGATATTAATCAATTATATGAACATCGATTATTTGAATATACTTACAAAGAATTAGAATCTGATGGAAAATAAAAATGTAATCAGATAGATGATTCATATATACTGTGTTAGAATGAGTTTTTGAGAACTATGAACATTGTGAAGTTTGTTTATTAGTAGGATGAATGAGATAAAAGCATTCCAATAATTTGATTAATGGGGATCAAATAGAAGGAAGGCAAGACATAAAATAATAGAGAAGTATAAAAATAATTCTTCCAATGAACTATAACCAGATAAAGTTTTTGAGAATCATTGCAGGAATTTGTAAATCTTCCTAACCATAAAGATGAAATACTATTCTATTAAATATTGTGATATTAATGAGATAAGGAAGATTTAAGAAGTTCATTAATTTTAGGATAAGGAAGTTAAAAAAAATTTGAGTTATAAGATATTTTTATAAAGGTTCAATATTTCTCTAAAATGTTCCTTAATTCATGAGAATCTTTTACCAAATTTAGACTGGAATGAATGTGAATTTCATTTATAACAATTACTACTTAATTTACACATATATAATGTTTGTTCGAAGTACCACCATACTAATATTTTGAACCCATAAAAAAGATGACACACTGATGTTCTAAGAGGTTTGATTTTCCAACTCAATTAGTAATGGAAAAGAGGAATTGGTTGGGGTAATTGAAAAACATAAATTCTTGATTTTTAATATAAATATTTTGATCAAACATTATACTATATAGTGAATCAGATATACCAAATTTAGAATATCACATAGATTTTCTAAGACGGTTTTTTGGGTGTAATTTATTTTTTTCATCAGACACAAAACTGGTTAGAAGAGAGGTGAAGTTTTAGTGAGGAAAAACAAATAGAGAAAACTTGATAATGATAGCTGCACCGAACAAACACATACCAAAAAACTGGAAAACAGATGGAGGAATTCTTAATGAAAATTTATTAGAATATAGAGAATTTTTTTATAAAACCTTGATTTTACCATAAAAGAATAATAAACTCTATATCATTGTTAAAAACTACACTATGATTTAAGGTAATTGAGGTATATTATAAAATTGTTGTTTTTAATTGCATGACCAAAATTACCCCGAGTTAGTACATTATTTTATTGCATTGGAATATTAACAAGAAATCAAATTCCAATGGAACGATCAGTTTAGTTGAAAAGAAAAAACTAGATACAAACCAAAGTGTTACATTAAATCTTGAATTGAAAAAAAACACTCTATCACCATTGAAAATACAAATATCCCATAGATTTACCCAGTAGATTAGACATAATGTACTTCATAGTATCCTATGAAAAAATGAAGCATATCAAAGGGGTGAGATCAGATGATTATTAGGGATAAACAGTATAGCAGAAGCAATCATAAATAATCATAAACATTTATTCCATGTTATAACACGAAACCAAAGCCTTTTGAAGATATTATCCAAAATAATATGGAATTAATAAATAAAATAATTTCATTTAATCTTTCACAGCGATATTCCACTAGTCAAATAATAACGTGAAATTTCAATAACTAAACTCAAAAAAGGTAATAAATAATGCAGGACATCAAAAACATTCTATTAAGGCCCTGTGGAAAGACCATAAATAACCGTACCGTCAACGCCTCATTCCATGACAATATCATGTCTCATGAGGCCTACCAATTCAACAAGAAGATACATGGGGCCCTTCCCATCATTTACGAAGTCCCATGTATTATTTATATGAAAAGGGTGAATCACAACATAATCATTAATATTACATTTAGCATAAAAATTGTTAATACTTTCACCATAAACCATGAATAGTATAAAATATAAAATCCATAATCAAAAAAATCCCAAAACATTCAAAACAATATGGAATATTGAATCAAATTAAATCAACCTCAATCAAGTATAAAATTAGACAAAGGATGTTGACATAGATGGATATAATCTAATAATCTTATTAAAACTATTTAACCAAAATATACTTTTATAAATTTAAACTATTTAAATGATGCACAATTATAAAATAAATCATTTCTTATTAAAATAAACATAAAATATTCCCTACTAAAAAACACCCCATGAATAGTACTAATGTTTATTAGTGCTATAGCAAAATGTTGATAAATGGAATATTTATCAATGCTAAATAAAGCGCAGATAAATTTTACCATTGTTTAGAGCGTCTGTTTTAGCTCCTACAAAGGAATCCTTTGTTAGTGATTTATTATTAGCGATGATAAAGGTATTATTTATCAACACATTATTTTTAGTGCTGATAAAGGGAATCCTTTATCCACCCTTTAATTTTAGTGCTGATATAGGGTATCCTTTATCAACATTTTAATTTTAATGCTAATAAAGGGTATCCTTTATCATTAAATTATTTTTAGTGTTGATGAATTTTTATATAAATAAAATTAAATAATTAAAAATATAAAATAAAAATGTCTTCATTAAAATTTTTTTATAAATTTTAATGATTAAATTATTATTGATAAAAATGAATACATTGATTGAAAATTAGTAATTATTAAAAAATTTCTTATTTAGATAATTATGGTAATTAATGTTATTAAATTTTATATTTTAAATATATAGATATATATCAATGTATATAAATATGATTTATATATTAAAAAATATTTATGCACTTTACATTAAATAGTCATATGTTTATTGATTAATTGTTTATAATTAAAAATTAATATGAGTTAGAAATATTAATTGTAACTGCATAGTATTCGACATATAATTGAATTTCATTTGATTTTTTAATTTAACATAGATCAAATATGTGTTATATTGATTTTAAATATATGTATTTAATGCACTTGTATATACAATGCATAGACACCAGAAATATCAATTTTTAAATATTGTTAAACTGTACCCGTTTTTATTTTATTCAATTTCACACAATATTTACAAAGATGCCTGCAATTAAAAGGACATATTTAATAAAAATGTTAAAAACATGGTCATAAATGTACATTTAATATATTTATAAAATTATTTATTTATAATTATAAATAAACAAATATTTCTTTTATTTAATACATATAAAAATATAAATAAAAATATATATGTAAATAATTTTTATGTTTATAATAAATTTTCTTAAATAATGAATTAATTTACAATTTATAATATATATTAAATATATATATAATTATATAGATATAATTATCTAACTGTATATAAATATTTAAAAATTTTATTTATAATTATAATTATAAATCCTTTATTAGTGCTTTAGTAATAAGCACTGAAAAAATAATATTTATCAGCTCTTTATACGTTCTAATAAATATAAGGATTTAACATTTCTTACCAACAAACTGATAAAATTAACATTAATCATCCCTAAATTTATAGAATTGATAAATACCTACCATTATTAGAACTAAAAAAGAACCGATAAAGATTTATTTTATCAATGCTTAAGTAATAAGTGCTGAGAAAAGGAATCAACATCATTTCTTATTTATATGCACTCTTAAGAGTATCCAAATATATTTCAAAAACCCAAACTGATTGAAAATTAATCATGATATCAGTACATTTCCTCAGGAGCCACCCTCTTCTTGAACTCCACCTCAGTGAATCGAATATTCAATCACACAAATCAACTATTCTCGGCACTCCAGTAGCATGAAAATCTCATCTGGCATATTTTTTCAATTAAGGTTGTGATACAGATGAGGTTTTACATAACTTTCTAGCAATTTCCCCACTCTAGGTAGGTGGTTCCATGCCATAAGAATTATATATAATTTAATATTATCACTTTGTTAACCTTTTAATTCTCTATATTTTATTTTGTTGGTGTAAACATGATTTGAAAATTATTATACAAGAATTTTTCCTAAAAATTAATTTTCTAAAGAGAAATTTTTTTCTTTCTATATAGGCTTTGTTGTCAAATATTAGTGGAAGTGTTCAATTAATTGTTTGAGTAGTGAGAAATGTTTATTTGTGGGTTCTTAAAGTTTGAATTTGTTGAAATAAATTTTTATGGGAAATAAATTATTTTTGGCATTTATCCTTATTGTGCACTCTTGAGTATGGGTTGTGATGTTCTTAAATAATGTATAATTTCATTTTGAAATGAAATTTGGGATGTGTAAATGGATTATTAAATGGTGTGAGTGAGGAAAAATGTGTTTTTGAAGGTTTTTGTGGGGTTTTAGTTGTGTTTAGGGTTTTTAATGGAAAATGGCTATGTTGTGTGTGTGTGTTTTAGTGTTGTGTTCCATGGATGTGTTTTATGGATTGTTTTACAGGAGAAAATAATGTTTTCAAAGGAACATAAATTTGTATAGGCTTGTAATTATGTTATTAAAGGAAATTAGAACACTTTTACATTTTGAACATGTTATACCTTTTTTAATGTGAATTTTAATTTTTTAAACAATATCAGACATTATTTTAAAATTATTTATGGTTGTATACAAATTTGAAAAATAAGTACTTTGTATGGAATTGGTTTTGAAAGGGTGTAAGCTCGAGTTTTCTTAATTGGACATGTTCTATAAATTAGTTAATAGATTTATTAAATTATATATGTGTTCCTAGTTAGTTTTGATGCAGTTATTAGGTGTTTTTGATTTTAATTGAAGCATTTTCGATTAAACTTTGGTGTCTTTTATATATATATCCTTGCAGTGCCTCCAGGTGTTATTAATATTTAAATGAATTATTAACATACATAATATTTTGGAGGCATTCTTGTGAAATTATTTTGTATGCGTATGATATCAAAAGTAGTTTGGGTGTGCTAGTAGTGGAAAACTATGTGTACTTTGTTTGGCATGACTTTTCTGTGTAAATGTGCTATGTTAGTGACATGTGAATGTGAGACATTATTGAGAACAAAAAAGGGAATCCTCAGTAACTAGGTTACATGTTTTTTTTGTTACATATTCTTGATTATTTCATAGTAAAATCATTTTCCATCAGATTATTTTATTATTTCATATTTATGTTTGATTTATTTCTTTTTTGTATTACTCAAATAATAATTTTATTCTTATAAAGGTGGATTGTTTTGTTCATGTTGGGGTTCTCAATCAAAATTTCATGATTCCTCTCCCCTATAATCATTTTACCCATGTAGTGGTTCAATTATCACTTTATTTTATGTTACCTTCTCTTCCTTTGTAAGAAGAAAAATGATGCTACCTCTTCTCAATCACATATGTAATATTGATGTTTTCCCAGTAAAATTATAGTACACATATTTAATGTATTGTTTAACATTTATGGTTAATTCATTTATATTTATTATTAATCATATAATAATTGTTTTCTTATATAGGTGGATTATTTTGATCTAGATGGGGTGATTTTTCCAACTTTCATGCTTCATCACCATCAAAATAGTTTCAACAATGCTGTGGTGCATTTATCACATTATTTCAAGTTACGTCTAATTCCTTTTCAAGAAAGTAAATGATGCTTCCTCTACTCAATAATAAAGGTAATATTTATGTTTTCATCATAAAATGAATTCCCATATCATTAATGTATTTTTTTTTCATATTTATGATCAATTTATTTGTTTTCAGAAGTACTCATATAATAATTATTTCGTATATAGGTGGATTTTTTGTACGAGTTGGGGTGATCTGTCAAAATTTCATTCTACTTATACCTTATATACATTTCACCACTATAGTTGTGTATTTATCACTTTGATTTATGTTACCTCCAATACCATTGTATGAAGAGAAACAGTGATGTCTATATGCAATCATAGTGGCAATCTTGGTTTTTTCAAAATAAAATTATTGTTCATATAATTGATGTATTGATTCATATTTATGTTTAATTGATTTCTTCTTAGTATTTCTTAGATAATTTTTTTCTTATTTAGGTGGATAATTTTGTTCTAGTTCATGTGGTTTATTCGAAGATTCTCATGCAGTGTTGGAAGTTTGAAAAACAATTAAATGGAAACCATTGAAACATCGATAGTTACTGTTGATTATGAATGTATGTAATTATTTTTTAGTTTAATTGTATAAAGAAATGTTAAATTTCTATAATATAGTGTTTTTTTCAATTTTTTCTTTAAATTTATTTTAATATAAATTTCGATTAGGACCTGTATTTGTTGATATAGATGGTGTGTTTATAGTGCTTTTGGTTCATTTGGTGCTTTTGGTGCTTTTGGTGCTGCCGTGTGCAGCAATAGTGCACTGCAGTGGTGATGCAGTGTGTTGTTACGTGCTATTGTAGTATGGCCATTTATTAGTTATTTTCAAATAAATGATAAATAAAATATTTACCAGCACTTCTGAAATCGTTTATGAAGGACTATATTATCAGTGACTCTTTAGCTTTGATAAGGTATAATTTTAGTTGTTCTTTAAGAATTGATGACATATTTTCCCTTTATCAGTGCTGCTAAAAGTACGGGGCTTTTTACATCGCTGACATTGTTCGAACTTTTCTAGCACATATAAATTTTTTTTATAGAATTGTTAAAGGTTTGTTTTGTATTAGTTCATGTAATAGAAACTTCAAAATATAAAGGCATCATAGAGTCAGAAAATAGCCTATCACGCTATATAATTTAATAAACATTCATTCCTTAATTAGTCGAAAAGGTTTTAATATACCTCGTTTGGAAAATGATGGAAAGATTCCATTAAAACAGATTTATTAAAAGACAAATATGGGTAAAAATGACATTAAAAAACATTCAATGATATATTTAAATTAATTTTAAGAAATATGGACATGTATGATAATGTTTCCCTATATATATTTACTTATAAACAAAATCGGATACTAATGATATTGTGAAATTAACACTTACCTTGTACCATACATTATTCAAGGGGGGATTAACCTCATGTATAAAGTTTATTGTATGTTTTCAAATTATATTAGAACCATATCCCTATTTATGATATCATATATTATCATCTTATATCATTTTTATAATAATATTTCTGTATTACCATTTTTTTGGGTATTAACTGAATCATTTTCCAATATAAGTTTTTTGTAAAAGTCATGTCTGTTATGAATAGGATGAATTTTATTAATATAAATAATTATATGAGGGTCAAAATAATAATTGTTCCTCATCATATAAATTTTATAATCATTATTTAATGGTTAACATGAAGAATGAATCTAACCGTGTCGTGGAGATTGTAGGTCGTATGTACACACGACTGATGGTTACATCCCATTGATGGTTAAATGGTATAAAATTTTTATGTTATATTAATTATATAAACTCATTATCAAGTTATATTTATTATTTATATCCATTATACTTATCATTTTACCCATAAAAATAAGGTAGTGTTGAATAAAAAATTACACCATTAAGTGGAGACGGTAAGTCATACGTACGCACACAAGGTGATATTGTTATTCATAATATGTATAAAAAGAGTATTATGGATTTTACATAATAATAATAAAATATCAGAAATTAAATTATATAGGATTTGTTACCATTGTATAGAAACAACATAATAAGTGGGCGTAGAAAAAGAAAATGAATTGAATGGAATTGGTAAAACAAATATCCCTTCATTGAGCATCTCATTTAGACTTGCACAAACTGCCTCCCTAGGATTGATTTTTTCCAAATGTATAGAATCTACGATAAATTATGGTATGTTTTTAGGAGAAATGGGTATGTTTTGGCTGATACAAAGGGCTTTATAGGGTTGAACAATAGATTAGAATAGGTGCTCTTTAATACGATAGGGGAGAGGTTCTTTTGGAACCTCCAAAAGTATTAAATTATTATAAAGTTAATTTTGATTTAAAATATAAAAATAGTGAGTTATTTGATGTATAAGATAATTTTTTGTCTAAATCTTGTCATACAATGATTTTTAGACTAGTTTTGGTCACAAACTCAACCTTATCTTTTGATTTAATGCTTAGTTATACAATTTAAGTCTTACAACGTTTACATGTCTTTAAATAATATAAGGTTAATGTAGTAACTATAAAATGCCAAAAAAACCCTTATTGGATCATTTTTGAAATATTTTACATTATCCTAATAATTTTTTTGAACCAGATCTATTTATCAGTTTCATAACATTTAATGAAATATTATTTATTTTAAATTATCATCTATGTTAGTTTTGATACAATTCAATATTTTAGTTTTAATGAATATCAAACCAACATGATTACATAGAAAAAATACTTCCAATATGTCACTAACATCTCTATATTTTCTATAAATTTCTTTTATTTCATAAATTAAATCAAATTATATTTATTCTAATACATTCAATATCATATAATTGATTCATACTTTTAGAATTCAATTACTGCATCATTGTCGTGTTCCATTTAATTAAATTATTTAGTTCAAAAAAATTTAAAAAAAATAATATTATGTGGATAAATATTTTCTCTTTTGAAAGACTATTTATATTAAACAATATCACATATATTTCCTAATATTTACAATAACATAGTTACTAAAATTTGAATATGACATTTTTAAATCTTCCTTAAATAAAATGTAATAAATGCCTTAATCTACCATGATTGTCTTAAAAAGAATCATATTTTCGACCTAAAGTTGATTTATGTCTAGAAACACTTATCCAATGACATTAGGACATGTTTTAGGGTAATTATATATTATTACACTGTTATTTTTAACTTAAATTACCCTATTGAACTTTAATCATGATAAATTAAAATCAAATTATATTATTCACCAAATAATATTCTGATCCTATTAAACATGATTTTTTCATACTGATTATAACCATGTATGTCTGTTTTTTGAAATTAAATTCACAGATGAGGTAAAAGTTTGTTTAATGCTAATTTGTAGATGCGGTTAGAAGGGGGTAAAAGTGACGTTCACGAGTTTAATAAATTTTTTATATCTAATTCTATTATAAAAATGGTTCAAATGAGATAAATTAGAAAATTATTTTTATTATGTATCTACTATGACATTAGAATATATTAAAATCAAAAAATTATTTTAATGAAAATGTTGGATTTTTAACAATAATGAAGTATTTTTTAACTATTCATCCAAATAAAAACATTTTATAAAATTACCAAAATATCACCCGAAGCTAATTTTGATATTCCAAATTCAAAAATGAAGTCTATTTATAGAGAAAAATTGTATATATAATTATAAGATTAACTATATTCATAACCGCTTTATACATGACATGTTTGATAGGTCATGGTATGATATAACTTATCATCGTGTGTAGTGGAAACTATTAAATTATTTAAAAGGAAGAATAGCATGGAAGATTGGTTATTAAATAGTTCCCTCCTTTAAATAATTTCATCCTCACAATTTATATAATATTAATTCATAAAAATATTTAACTTGTTCTTCAACATAAGTTCTCTAGGTAACCATGTCGCCTCTTCCATTTTACAATTTCTCCAAAGAACGTTATACAAATGAGTCATCCAATTAGTCAACAATTTTTTTCTAGTGTCATGAATCTCGATAGTCACTTCAATTTAAGACATATTGGGTTCGAGTTCTATATATTCATATGTGAGTACATACGTTGAGTCTGCCATGAATTTATTTAAGAGTGATATGTGGAACAGATAATTAAATTTGGATAGACTTAGAGACATTTCCAAATAGTACACTATAACTCCAATTCATTTCATAATTTCAGAAGTTATGGTGTACCTTGGATTTAATTTACCATTATTACCATATCATATAACACCCTTCCATTGAGATACCTTCAATAAAACTTGATCTCCCACTTGAAATTACAAATGATTCCTTCAGTTTTCGTCATAGTTCTTTTTCTTAATTTGAGGAATTTCAAGATGGGTTTGAATACTATTCACCATCTCCATTGTTTCCTCAACATGTTTGGAGTCTATGAGTTTTCAATCACCAAAATCTTTCCAACAAGTAGGTGTACAACAACTCTATCTATATAACATTTCATATGGTGCCATATGAATTCTTCCATGGAAGCCATTGTTATAGGAAAAAACCACTATAGGTAAATATTTATCCTATATAAAATGAAATTCAAGTGAGAAAGTCTCAAAATGCCTTCTACGGTTTTTATAGTACATTATTAATTTCTATCAGTTTGTGGGAGGTTCGTAGTTCTCAAAAAAGAACAATATATAGGGAATTCTAGGGACCTTTTCAAAATTTTGATGTACAATGGGGATCACTATGAGAAAAATAGAGAGGGGTACACAATGATGTCATAAATCATCAGTAACTTATAGTCTTTCTAATCATTCTTGTGGTAAATCTTCTCTTATAGAATGATACTGTGCTTCTTTGGTAAGACTGTTCATAATAACACATATTTTTATCACTTCTTAATGTATTATTTGGTAGCCCCATGAACAAGTTCGTCGTATATCATCTCATTTTCACATATTTATAGAAATAAGATTCATGACTCCTCTAATATATTTTCTTCCAAACGTAACATATTGACAAACCAAACATCTCGAAACAAAATCATCAATATCCCTCTTCATGTTGTCCTGTAAAAACATTTCCTTCACATATCTATACATATTAGAACAACTAGTTTTTATAGAGAAATTCAAGATATGAGAATCATCCAAAAAACATATTTTTTAGATCAAGTATAGCAGGAAGGAAAAGCCTCTTCCAAATTTCAAAATGCTATCTTCATAAATTAATTTGATCAATCTCCCATCCATAATATCTTTAATTTTCTTTTAAAAATCCCCATAACCAACCATATAAATGTTATTACTCCAATATATATCTATTTCAGACCCATGTCCACTTGTTTTATCTAGAATGTGATGTATTTTCTCAGAATTATCACATAATCTTTACATTACCCAAATTTTAGGATGTTCTTACATACTTATCCTCTATGTTTATCTTCAATGTATTTCTTATGGTAGTTTCACATAATTAAAGTATTTTCTATATCTATTTTCCAATGTTTATACTGAACTTCCTTTGATCCAAATTCTATTACCCTGAGCCCAATTACCCATATTTTTTACATTATTTTATTACATTTTAATTATTACAAGAAATAAAATCCTGAATGGCCGACTGGTTTAGTATTCTTGAAAAAACTACATATAATCATAAGATTTCCATTACAAGATGAAATGAAAATCCACATAATATCTCCTTTGAAAACATTCATATCCCATATATTATCTTGATAGGTTATTCATACTATACATCTACTCATCCTAGGGTAAAATGAAACTTAAGAAAGTGGTGAGCTCCGATGCTCAGTAAGGATAAAAAATATTGTAGAATCTATCATAAATAAGCATAAAATTTTATCAAAAGGTATAAAAACGAAAAATAATCGTTATAAACATATTATCCAGCATAATATAGAAAAATTAATCAAATAATTCCATTTAAACATTCACATGAATATTTTACTAGTTGAATAATCACATGAAATATCAATAATTAAACACAAAATGAGGGAATATATAATGTTAGACATCATAAACATATCCTCAAGGCCTCCATCTAAGATTATACATAACCATACAATCAAGGTATCATTCTCTAATACCATGTTGTCTGATTAGACCAACTGATGCATCGAGCAGCTATAAAGGTCACTAAACATCAATTTCTTAGTCAAATGCATTCCTCATATGAAAAATTAGAAACATAACATAAACATTAGTATTAATACTAGCATATGAAATGATAATTCATTTACCCTAAACCATGAATGGTATAAAAAATAAACATCCAAAGTCAAACATATCATAAAACCTTCAATAAAATATGTATAATAGTATCATAATAAATCAACTTTTATAAGTTATAATTTCCAACAAAGAATGTTGACATAGATTAAAATATTCTAATAATCTGATTAAAACTGATTGAGATAAATATCCATTTTTTAATCTGAAATAAGTTAAATTAAACAAAATTATAAAAGAAAAGTTTTATTTTTAAAATACAAATGTAAGCTTGTAATGAAAGATTCAAAAAATGGTAAGTTGTCATAACAGTATAAAATAACCTCTCGTGCCGTATAATTTAAAAAAACACTCTTTCTATAATTTTCAAAAAGGTGTTAAAGTAACTCATTTAGAAAACAATGAAATGATTCCATTGAGAAAATTTTGTAAAATGTAAAAATGGGTTAAAATAAATTTAATAAATTATCATTGATATATTGAAATACATTATAATAACCACATAGATTCATGAGAAAGATGTCCATATAGATACTTTAATATAAACAACCTTGGATAATAATGAGATCATCAAATTTACCATTGCCTTATACATTCCATTATTTGAGGGTGTGTAATCTATTAAATAATAGATAAAATATTCTATTAAATTTAATCATAACCATATTCATATTTATTATATCATATATGATCCTGAATTATCATTTTGATAATAATATTTCAGGTTTACCATTGTTTTAGGAATTAATTGCATCGTTTTTCTATACAAGTTTTTTTCAGTTAGTAATGTTTGTTATCAAATGGATGTATTGTTTTATTATATATAATAATATAATTATTATAATTTCTATTTTCACTCATCATTAAAATTTTATAGTCACTCTTGAATTGTTAACATGGATAGTGGATTTCACCGTATCGTGGAGACAGTAGGTCGTATGTACGCACAAGCGATGATATCATCCCCTAGATTGTTATATGGTATGGAATTGGATGGTATATTAATTATAAATAATTACTATAATGTTATATTCATTATTTATATTCATTATACTCATATTTATACCGATCCAAATAATGTAGTGTTTAATAGTAATATACATCATGGTGTGGAGATGGTAAGTCATACGTGTACATGCATGGTGATATTTTTATTCAAAGGGTGGATGAAAGGAGGAATATGGTTGCACGATAATCATAAAAAAAATATAATCATTTCTATGATACTATAATTATTACTATATTATAAAAACAAAATTGGAGGAGGAAGTGGAAGAAGAAAAGAAATTAAATGGAATTGTTAAAACAATTTCCTCTTCTTTGAGTGTCCTTTTGGAATTGTACAAAAGGACTCCATAGGATGGATTTCTAACAATGTATGACCTCTATGATGAATATAGGTAAGTATTTAATAGAATTAAGTTGGGTTTTGATGAGAACAAGGTCTTTATATGTTTTAGTAAAAGAGAAGAGGCGCTCTTATATAAGAAATGGAGGGGTACTTTTGGAAACTCCCAAACAATTAAATTATTATAAATTTAAATTAGGTTTAAAATAGCTTCAAAGTGAATTATTTATAGTCTAATATGATTAAGGTTTGAAATAATTTCATCAAATGTATTTTATACAAGTTTAGGTAACAAAAGATACTTTATCTATTAGATTTATCCCTTAGTTAAAAAGTATTGAGCTTACCGTGTTTACTTTTTACTTTATAATATAGTGTTAATATAGTTACTCGAAAATTCCAAAATAACACATCATGGATCATTTATGGAAAATCTAACATTATCCTATTTATTTTTCTAATCCTAGAATTTTTATGATCTTTATAGAATTTAATAAAGTATTATTTATTTAAAGTATCATTTATTTCAATTTTGATACTATTCAAAACATTAATTTTTAAAAATATTAAAACAACATGATATCCTCCAAACAATAATTCAAATATTTCAAAAAAATGTCTAAGTTATCTATAAAATAATTTAATGACATTAATTACGTCAAATTATGTTTATGGAAATATTTTTAATATCATTAAATTGATTTTTCCCTTCATAAATCAATTATTGCATCCTTAGTGTTCATCATTTAATTTAATTATTTATTTTATATAATTATAGATAAATTAATATTATGTAGATAACTATTTTTTCTATCTAAATATTATTTTTAGTCTACCATATAATTTATATAACCTCATATTAAAAATTATATAGATATTAAAATTTGAATTTGACATAATTAATTCCTCTTTAAATAAAATATAATAAATTTCTTAAATCTAACATATTTAGCATAAAAAGGAACATGTTTTCATAAAAAGGAATATTTTGGTTGAAAAAAAAATTTCTAATAAAATTATAATATTTTTTACGGAAATTTTATATTATTATAACAATATTTGTACATCTAATTACCATTTTTCATTTATTTGTGATAAAAAATTCAAAGGATAAAATTAACCAATTTTTCTTATTCTATTGGATAATGTTATTCATACTTATTACAACCATTTATTTTTGTGTTTCAAAATTCCATTAACAGAAATTGTAAAATTACATTTAATGCTCATTAACAGATGTGGTTAGAAGGGGGTAAAATATACGCTTAAAAGTTCAATAAAAGATTTTATAAGTAATTATATTTCAAAAATGATTTCCATGATCTAAATTTGTCTAATATTTTCAAAATGTATCTATAGTGACATTGAAATAAATTTAAATTAAAATAATCATTCAAATGAAAATATCAATTTTTTAACAATAATGGAGTATTTTTTACTATTCATCAAAAATTAAATCATACTAGAAAATAAAAAAAATCATCCTAAGATAATTTTGATATTCTAAATTTAAAAATGGATTCTATTTCTAAAAGTAAAATTTATAAATTTTTTAATATTGTTAACACAATTCATAATTGCTTATTAAATTTCTAGTTTGATAGGTCTTGGTGCAATAAAACTCATTGTTTCGCATAGTAAAAAATATAGAATTATTAAAATGAAAGCATACCATAGAATATTGTGGTGTTACATTATTATGTTAATGTCATTTAATAACAGAGAAAATGATATAGTCTATATAAATATGATTAACCGAATTATGAAATATATTTTTAATCTTCCTACTTAATAAAAATATATTAATTTATTTATATGAAACAAACACACAATTTTTTTGAAATTAATTTTGTGCTTTAAAAATTAATTTTATTAAAAATAGATTTTGTAACACCACATCATTAATAAAAGGAATATTGTTTTATTACATAATCAATATGAAATAAAAAATCATAAACGTATGTGAAAATGTGCTCCATTAAATAGATTTGGGTATACTCTACCAGAGTTTAAATGAACTGTAATTTAGTATACCATTATAACCATGATTCTAAATTCTTTAGAATGAATAAGTATAAATAAATTATAAAAAATGTATTTTTTAAAAAATAAAAATATTAATTAAATGGGTAATTACTTATTAGAAAACAAAATAGTATTTACTTGAGAGGAAAAAAATGTATTTTGAGAAAAACTATATTTTTCTAAAAGGTGATATTACCTTCACTCTGTGTACATAAATTAAAATTAATTTTTACCAATTTTATATTATTTTTCTTAAAAAAGGTATATAATTTCCAAAATTATCATATCAAAAATAATGTTTTATGTTTTTATTTTTAAAAAAAATTGATTCTTTAGTGGATATTAAGAAACACAAATTTTTATAGAACTGCTATTTTATTCATATAAATTAAGAAATTTAAAAGTACCAATATAAATTAAATTTTATTTATAGTAACATAACTATTATATATATATTTTTAATATTTTAAAATACTTTTAAATAAATATTTTCTTTTCTTTTAGAATAAGTTATTTTTTGGGTATAAAAACAAGATTTTTTAAAAACAATTTTAAAGTGCATAATGTTTCTCTATTTTGATATATTAAAATGACCCCCAGTGAGGTATAATTTAAATAAAATGAATAAATTATATATTTATAAATATTAATTTATATTCATTTAATTTTTTTTATAGGTCTTATAATTAAAATAAAATTATTTTATCATGAAAAATACACTTCATGAAAACCCACTCATTAGTCACATATGTGTGTTTAATTCTAAATTAAATTATACCAATTCTATCGATTTAATTAGTTAAAATGAATTAATATTTTTATTAATAATAATTTATATTATATCGTATGTTCAACATTAATTTTGGTTGATATAATAACATCATTCGGGTGTACATTAGACTACTGTCTCGCAAAATAAATGATTTATTCCTGAGGTTTTAAAACTAAACTTTTTTCTTAATAAATCAAATAATTTTTATAAGAATATTTTTCAAGAGTTAAAGGACATGCATGGAATTTCTAGACTCAAAGAAAGAGACTTCCTCTCAATATTAGTTCATTGAGGCACATTCTAATGTTTTACACTTAATTTATTTTATATGGTGTATTCAATACAAATTTTAAATGTAATACTTGTAATCCTTAAAATATATTTGTATTTTGGATTTCAATTTGAATTTTTTCATCTAATGGGGCATGAATTATATGTCACCCACTAGTAAATAATTTTACAGCTCAATTTATAATCATTGGGTTACATTACTTATTCATTTTATTTGATATTCATATAGTGTATATATAATTAATAATGATTAAATAATTTTGAATTTATATTTTTTAAGTGGATTTACATTTGATTCACATAATCAATTTATTGGTTAATTCTCTCTTCAACATTGTGATCATTTTGAGGGATTCTTCCTCGTGTATTCTTATTTGGTAGATATGTTTTGTTAAATATCTATCTTATTTTATGACTTGTATCTAGTATATATTTTATATGTTATGTCAGTAATCATCTAATTGTTTTGTTAACTAATTCTTCATTTAATTATATTCTTCATGGGGATGGTTATTTAATATTTAAAAATGTGCCAGAGGCTTTATGTAACAATATCCATTCTTTTAGGATTATTTATTGTAAAGGTTCCATTTGAGGAAATCATATGATCATATTTACATTAACCACATATCTTTCTTTAAAATTATTTATGAATGTGGTTAACATGTTTGATTTATATTTCATCCCATATTGATTATGTAAACATCAATAATTTTTTTTGTAAGTCATAAAAAACTTTTTTTCATCCTTTAGATCCAGTATCATTCTCTTTAAAATTCTTATTTTATGAAATGTGTTAAAAAATATTATTTATAATAATAAATAAATTTCCAATGCTATTTTACATTGCCTTTTAAAATATTTAAGAAAATTTTAAAAGGAATATTCCTAATATTTTCCAAATGGGTTTTTTCTTAATAACATTAAAAAATGTTTGAAAATAATATCTCTTGGTTAGAGTAGATTACACAAGAGGAGGATGAATTGGGTATCTATAAAAATTTCTATCAAAATTGGTTATTTGAAAATATCCCCCAATTAAAAATATAATCAAAGACAGTTTTTAGTGAATTTATAAATTTCTTGGATGTTCAATTAATTTCTCATTAGATTGATTAGTTCTCATAGATACTAATATAATGAGTAATATAACTTTTGATACTAGTCTACAAGTTCAAAATAGTTATAAACACTTTATAAACTAACTATCAATGTTAAATTTAGTTTTAATAAAAATTAATAAACAATGAGTAAAACTAAAAGGCAATAGCACAATGGATATAAATAAGAGGTTCTATATCGAGCTGAGATATAGTCGTCTGTACTTGGTTATCACCTAACAGCAAGAAGTTTAATTTATTGAAAAGTTTGATCTATATCATGGAATGGGGTTCACAACAGCACACCTGGCCGCCAGGTCATACTAGACCTCTTCTAAAGTTATTTTTGGGAAAAAACTAGAAACTTTTCACACATGACCTCTTCCACTGTTCTGTGTATGATACAAAGGATAAAAATGAGAGTGAGTTTTATGATATCATGTATCATCAAATTACACATAGGATTCGTTGTATGTGTTTAAAACATATACACACACTGCTCAAAAAAGTATGAAAATAATCACTATTGATCAAAAATGTAGAGAGAGGTTTAGAAATATATGTGTGTTATGATGTAAATCATTTGACTATTTTTATGTAGTGGAAAATTATTTTTGTGTCCTCTTCTAGAAGTTATATTTAAAAAAGAGTATTGTATATTTTATACTCTAGCTTCCTGATGTGGAAATTTTATATCCTTATAGTTAAGATGTTCTTGTTAACACCACAGGTTTCGGTTGTCTTGTTGATTTCTTAGTATGTTCTTGCTTTGAGTTCATGGGATTTGGAAGAAAGAATCAAACATTTATGGAGTTTTCAGTTCTTATGTTCTATCTACTTTTAAGTGTATCTTGAATAAATTAGCTTGTAATTAATTTATACTTCGAGGTCCAGAAGACATAAAGATCTCCCCATTTCCATTTACCACGTAGTGTCTACTGATAGTCCTACAGAAAACATTAAATAATTCCAATAACATTAATTTACCTAAATATGACCATTAGATATACATTTGAATTAACAAATTAAAGATAATTTTTATGACTATGGGTGAGTCTTAAGTATCATTGACTCGTCATCATCGGTCTGTCATCATCAGTGACTCCGTGTAATGGTGAGTCCCTTCTATCGATATCGGTGACTCAGCATATCAGTCAGTCCTTTTTTCTATCTCTCTATCTGGGCTTCATTGATTCATCATTAAAGATTTATTTAGAACTATATGTGTGCCACCCATCACTAAGTCGTTCATTGGTGACTTTTTTATTGGCGAGCCATTAATCAGTTATTTGTTCATCAGTGTGTCATCCATTGGTGAGTCGTTTGTTCTATTAGTGAGTCCATCATCGGGTTCTTCTTCAATCAGTGACTTATTCTATTGGTGAGTCCCCATTGGTGAGTCAACCAATGGTGAAACATTTTGATCTATTGGTGCCAGGGACTCTGATAAACTTATAAAGTGTCTATATTACATAAGACACTACCATATTAAGTGACATTCATAACTATATGTAAATACATACTTGAAAAACATATTGAAGCATAAATATTTATAATTTATTGACTTATTGAAATTTAATATACAACATGAAATAACTGATTCATATAAAAATATTCATTGAAATTATTGACATGAGTAATAAATAAATATATGATTTTTTGATTTTCATTACTTGTGATTATGAAGACCACATTTTCACAAAGGTTCCAACAATCTCCCCCATTTTGATAGAAACAAATTATGGAATAAACACTATGCTAACGAATATTAATTACATGACTTAGAATACCATAGTGAATGTGAATTCTCAATATTACTAAGTATTTCCTTTTAATATCCCCCTCAATTTTATAATAGTGGATATATATATATATAATTTTACTTGATATATATATATATATATATTATGTTGAGTACATGCCATGTTTCTTATGCTCACCCATAGATTAAGAATTCATTCTGATAACTTTCTCCCCCATTTGGGATTAGAAAAATGGATAAATGAAGAATAAAGAATAAAGATAAGTAACATAATGAATATTAGTAAGATATGGAATGAAAAAGTATATTCATTATGGTTGAAAAAGTAAAATCATGAAAATAAAAGTTGAAAGTACAAATCCCAGTCAAAGAAACAATCCATAGCTAGAGATTTAGCATTAGAGGTTATTTTAATTTGTCTGGAGGATCAATAGTAGGTTCCAAAGGTTTTTGTGTGGCTATAGGCAGGGCTGGAAAAATAACAACAATAGGCAAGTAATCACATGTATGAACATTTTCTACAAGATATGGTCTTCTTTCTAACAAAACATGACTCTGTGGTTGCTCCCGAATTACTGGTCAAATCTAAGAATGGGATTGAGATACAATAATCCAAGTAGAAGGAAGAGTACTAGGTCTAATGGAAGTACCAGGTGGAACCACTATGGCCTCTTCTTGCCCATACAGGTATGGCTTTTGAAGTATGATGAAATCATTAATGATTTCACCCCATATTGCATAGCCTTCTCCAAATAATACTTGTTCTCCATGAATTTTTCCAAAGTATGAGTAAACAACTTCGACTGACTCACTTTAATTTTGAAATATTTTGTTACTAGAGGACTCTTGATATTTTCAGACAAGTACATGAAATTTTTAATAAAATTTTTTTTCATAGATTTGGGAGAATTACTTATCCACCTTTTCTCTAATTTCTTTTTGAGCAGTACATACTTCATTGGAGCATTGCCTTACAATTTTGAAAATGGTATAAACATTCCTATGTACCTTGGAAAGGGTTTCCTTATCAGATTCACTCTGAAGACTCTTGAGTTCTTCCATCATCACAGCCCATAGAGACTCCATATCAGCAACAACACCCCCGGCAGCTTTTGAACTAGATGGACCAGAGATCAACCTGTTATGTTCCACCATCAGTTTCATTAAATCTATACATAGTTTTTGTTTAACATGATTTATAAAAACCTCCATCACACCACTAAATTATGTAATGAAGTCAGTACTCAAAGAGTTCAACTCATTTCTCATCCTATTACTTTATTCTCTCTGCATATTATTATTTCTAAAGATTGGATCAGCTGTAGTAATGAGATTAGGATGAATCTCATGAATCACTATCCTTTCAATTCTAGCAGCATCAACATCTAGAGTGATCATGGTGGTAGAGTCTTTACATCAGGATCCAACTGAGGCTCTCACTAAGTAAAAGATATCATCTTTGAATTGTTCCAAATCAACCTTATTGACATTGTAACTGAGCATTGACTGTACAACTATCTCATCTACTAGAGGTACAATTGTTTAAGAATGTAAAAAATGTTCTAGTTCATCTAGTGTTTGTGGATCATGTGGACGATGAGGTACCATCTCCTCATCTGAGTCATAATTCAAGATAAATAGAATGAGTCCTGAATTTCTATTCCATTCACTTGAACATGTCCAGTCTTTAGGCTCAATCGTATCAATCCTAACTCTTTTTCCCTGAGGATCAGGTACAATCTCATCATAATCATCTTTTTATTTATGTATTCTAGATCAATAAACATTTCAAGGTATCTTCACCAAATGAACTTGAGTTTTTTCATTCACTCCTTCCACATCTACTACTCCTAGCACTTCCTCTACCTAAGGGATAGGTTTAATCTGATACTCATCCTCTTACTCCTATCCTCCATCCATATATTCATTTTTCTCTTGATTGATTCCTTAATCATCACCAGATAAATGGTAAAGAATGTCTTCTCTGTGAATTTTTTCATCAACATGATCATCAGCCTCTTTGCCAACATGTTCAAGAGTACATTGTCCATCAACTCCATCATATTCTCCAGGAACTGATTCCTCGCTTTACCAGTCTACAACTTGTTTTCCTCCTTTTAATGAGTCACTAACATTCTCACCGTTATCTTTATCATCCTCATCCTCAGAATTACATACATAACCTCCCACCCAGTGACCTATATCTCTTCTTCTTCTTCATCACATAATAATGTCTCTTGAGAGGGTAACTCCAAAGTTGGACTGGCAGGTCCATAAGACATGTCCTTTGGGCTCTCTGAAATATCAGGGTCACTCTTGTCATTTATAGGAGACGCATCTTCCCTTGTCTGCTCAACCTCATATTCTTCATCTAAATAAACCACTTCTTCCCCAGTTTTAAGTCCAAGATCATCTTCATACTTTGCTATGGTAGGATGGTCAACAAGAGTGTAAACATCATATAATCTATCCCCATCTCCTATACAACATTTCTAACATGAGTTCTTGAAAATCCTCATCCTCTTAAAAATTTCAATATGAAGGAAAAATCCACTATAATAACGGATCTCTTCATGTTCATCTTCAATAGAAACCATCTTCCTTAGCATTACCAAAATCATTCTAGGATAGTAAAAACTAGTTTCACTCTTTGTGGGTTTTATCATGTTAGAAATATGCACCATTAGGTACCTTAATGGGTTCAACTTTACCCCATTATTCAATAGATAAATCTGAATGACATCTTTATATTTCACAGCAAAAAATTCTTCCTTCCTTCGGTAGATTTGATATTGAATTAATCTAAATATAAATCATGCCTCTCAATCCAACTTAGTGGAATTAGATCTACTTGATTATTCATTCCCGGTTAATTACATTAAAGAATACTCATATGTAAATAAGTCTGAGTTTGGAGGAATGTTCCCTGGAAGTCAGCATAGATGCCCCCATGTGGCATCTCTAAACATTCATCCCATTATTTTGAAGAAAATGAAATCTCTTTTCCCTTAACTATAGACTTTATTCGTTCTTCCTTAGATCGTTCCATAGATATCTTCAAGTTGATATAGAATTCATATACTATTTGGGGATAAAATGGCCTCTCATTATTTGAAAACCCACTAAGATAAAAATGATATTCCCACACTCTTAATAAAAAACAATTTTCTTGACAAAATCTATTCATAAAACACTTTCTTCTCAGTAGTTACAACTTGGTTTCCCATAACTGGCTTTCTAGAACTAGCATAAATAATATAATTACCCTTCTAGAACATAGATGATGGTAACTCACTTGGTCCATCCATCACATGCTTCATCCTTTAAATTTCTGAAGGTTCGAGATCGAAGGGAGTAGAAAGGTCATGGGTAAAGATGCAGTGTGTCGATGGGTAAATGGTTCAAAGGTAGGGAGGGAGGTGAAGGGTCGAAGCATGTATTAATTTTATTTTATTATTTTGGGATTTTGATTCATAAAATAGAAAATTTAATATCAATAAATGTAAAAAAATGGTTTCATTTTACTTAAAACAAATATATTTACATAATAGTCCTTATAGGCATCGATTTCACTCAATAAGTACTACACAATCAGCTTCATGAGATTGGATTCATAAGATCGGGTTTACACTATCAGTTTTAATGTTTGATTTTACATTTCAATTTTAGTGGATTGGTTTGAAAAATCAGTTTCCCCTGATTGGTTCGACGGATCGGTTTCACCTGATTGCTTCCACATGTCAGTTTCACCTAATCAGTTTGATTGATCGGTTTCACCTGATTGGTTTGGAAGATTGGTTTCACCGATACACAGAGTTTTTCTAAAGGGAATCAGGTCAGATAGAATTTATAGACTAATCATTCTTATTTCAGGTCTAATGTAGTTTATTCCCTCATATTTTAAGGGTTTGGTGAATATGTCATCATGTTTATGCTCAGTCCTAATAAACTCAAGTGTTATATCATCTTTTTGATAATGGTCTCTCAAAAAGTAATATATTACATCAATAAGTTTTGTTATAGAATAAGAAATTGGATTTTTAGAGATGTTAATAGGACTAGTATTGGCATAGTTTATGGGTATGTGTCTAAATTGAAATCCATAGTCTAATAAAGTGTGTTTAATCAAAAAAAATTGTGCACAACAACTACCAGAAGAAATGAACACTACTTCAGTAGTTGATAATGCAACTAAATTTTTATTTTTAATACACCATGATATAAGAGACTGTCCCAAAAAGTGACACATTCTATAGGTACTGTTTCTATCAAATTTACATCAACCAATGTCAGATTCTGAATAAGTAACCAAATCAAAAGTTTATCATCTAGGGTAGAACCAACATAAATTAGTGGTATACTTGAGGTATTTGAAAACACTTTTAACAACATATAAATGTGACTCTTTTGGGTATGCATGAAATCTTGCAAACAGACCCACACTAAACATAATATCTGGCATACAATAAGTTTAGTACAAAAAACTCCCAATCATTCCTCAGTAACAATTTTGATCAACATATTTTCCATTTTCATCAAGATCCAACTTATATGTAAAACTCATAGGTGTTTCACTACTCTTAATGATAACAAGGTCATATCTTTCTGAAAGACCTTTAGTGTACTTAGTTTGATTTAAAATAACACCTTTTTTGTTTTGAAATATTTGGAATCCAATAAATTATTTATGTTCACCCATCAAACTCATATCAAATTCACATTTCATCATTTTTAAAAAATCATTACATAAATAATTTTGAGAATATCCAAAAATAATATCATCTACATATAGTTGTGCCATTAATACTTATTTATAAATTCTTTGTATTATTTATAAATTCTTTTAATAAAAAATTTAGTAACTTCAACTCCTTTTTTAAAACCATTAAAAAAATAAAGTTACTTAGTCTTTCATACCAAGCTCTTGGAGATTGTTTCAAACCATATAACTCTTTTGATAATCTGAACAAATGAGTTTGAAAATTGGTATTCGTAAAACCTAAGAGTTGTTAAAAAACATCCTCAATTGTATAACCATTTCAGAATGCACTTTTGACATACATTTGATGATGATAAAAATTCAATTGTGTGTATAATAAAGTATGATTCCAATCGATTCAACCCTGGATACTGGTGCAGTGGTCTCTTTATAATCAATTCCTTCTTCTTGATTATAGCCTTGTGCGACCATCCTAGCTTTATTTCTGACTATATTTTCAGCTTTATCTATTTTATTCCTAAACACCCATTTAGTTCGAATGGTCAAAGTATTTTTTGTTATATTAACAAGCTTCCAGACATTATTCCACCAAAACTACTTAAGTTCTTCTTTCATTGACATCACCCAAATTCATCATTTCTAGCATTATTGATACTTTTATGTTCATGTGGTCACAGGAATGATTGATGTTCACTGTGATTTCACACTGAATCTCTAGTTTTTTGTTCTGATATCTAAATATATAACAACAACATCAATTGGATTATTTTAAAGCATTCTAGTTGGTCTAGTATATGTAGGACTAGTTATTTTAGGTTCATCCTTTTTTTCTAGTTCATTATGGCTCGGTTTTGGATAATTTACAAAACAAGAAATTTTCACAGATTTCATTATAGGATAGTTTGATGGGTTTTCATTAATGTCCATATTGTACATATCCTCTACAAGATTTTATAATGAGGTTTTAGGCTCACGTGGATCTGTTTCATCAAACATGACATATAAAAATTCTTCCACACATTTGGTTCTTTTATTAAAGAATTTATAAGCTTTTCATGATGTTTAATTTGTATGAAATATTCCTTCATTACTTTTGGAGGAAAATTTATCTAGATTGTCTTTAATGTTTAGTAAATAAACATCACATCCAACACTTTAATATAACTTACCTTGGGATTACTATTATTCCATAGCTCATAATTTTTTTTCCTAAGGATGGGTCTAATTAATACTCTTTTTATTATATAATAAATTGTATTGACATATTTATCCCAAAAGTAAATTGGTAGGTCATATTAATTAAACATAGTTTAAGAAATATCTTATAGGGTTTTATTTTTTCATTCTGCTACACCATTTTGTTGAGGTCACCTAGGAGCCAAGTAATTATGACTCTATCCATTTTGTGACAAAAAGGATTCAAATTCTTGATTTTCAAATTTAGAACCATGGTCACTTATTAAGGATTTAATTTTAATTCCACAAATATTTTTCATAATATTATAATACATTGTAAAATGTGAGCTATCTTCACATTTTGAGCTATGAAAATGGTCCAGGTATGCCTAAAAAAGTCATATATAGGAACATAAACATAGATATTTCCATTGTGACTTGAAACACTATATGGTACAAACAAATCCCTGAGAACCAACTCAAGAGTATGATAAGTTGTTACTTCATTCTTTGGTTTGAAAGATATTTTATATTGCTTTCTTTTTCGACAAGGATTGCACACTGTACTATCTAGAAACTCTAATTTGGGAATGTCTTTAACTATTCCATTTTCATAGTCTTTTGAGCCAAATCCAAGAGTCTCACTGAAAGGAACTTAGACAAGAAATATTATGTGAGGCTAGTGTGTATAAATTTATAGCTTATGCATTATCATTTCTAAGAGAAGTAAATACTATGGTATTTTTAGAATAAAAAACATGGAATGAATCATTTTTTAATTTAACATTAAATCCATCATAACATAGTTGGGATATACTAAGCATGTTATACTTTAATCCATCAACATAATGTATAATGAAAGTTTAAATAGAGTTAGGGTTACCAATCTGGCCTAGGCCAATGATTTTTCCATTACCATTATCACCAAATGTGACATGTATTCGATCAATCCTAATAAGGCTTTTGAAGCTTGAGTAGTCCCCTATCATATTTATAGAATACCCACTTTCTAGGTACAACATATTTATACAGGATCTCTTTAGAGAGTATACCTAAAACACAGTTCATCCAAGAAATGATTTTTGTACCCATATTTTTCTGGGTCCACAAACATTAATAATTAGAGCTTTAAGAACCCAAAATTTTCTTATGGGTTTCTTATAGTTAGAATATAGAGTATTTGAAAAATATACTCTATTTGTTCCAGAATAACTAAATGCAGTTAAAGAATTTTTAAAACTAGAACTTGCTGTAAAATTTTGATTTTTAAGTAATAAACATATTTTCTTGTTTTGTTCATAAAATATGTTATTGATAAATTCATTTTTCCTAGTTGATATCATCTTCTAGACATGTAATTAGGAGCTATATATTTACCAAGAATTTGATTAATTGTATTTTTTCAATTGGTGAACTTTTCATGATCCTTCATTAATTGATCATTAGAGAACATTAGATCATCATTTTCGTTTCATAGTTGAGCATTTTTCTCTTTCTCTCTCAATTCAAAGTTGAAATTTAACAGTTACAGTAAGATCATGTTTCTTATTTAATGATTTATATTTATCTTTCAGCTCATTACATGACTCATCCACCATGTTTCAATATTCAATTTATTCTTTCCCATTTATATTTTCAAATTTACTTTTATTTTAAGAATAATTAGAATTGTGTGCTATATAGTCTAAGGTTACCTCAGAAGTGTTTATCATAAAACACATATTTTCCATGCCATATTTTTCATTACGAGAATAAGAAGATTCACGATATATGTCCTTAGAGACACTCCAAGTGTCCTTCGTTGCTTTATTATATGTCCTTTCCGTATTACCATACTTTTTTTTGTATTTCATCATTAGATAATAAACTTTGACATGACCTTTCCTTTTTCATTCGTAGAAATTATATCTTCTAATTTATCATTCCTCTTCCAATCCTTTTTCCAACTACCCTTATTATAATACATTCCTTTATAGTTGGGATTTCTAAAAAACATCTTTTTCTTACAAAAGATTCTAAATCTTCTGGCTAGCTGAGAGACCTCTTCATCACTATCTATAGTGGATTCACTACTAGTTTTCTCAACACCATCTTGAACGTTCTTGTTGTCTTTGTTTTTAAAGGTAGTGGTTTTGAAAGATATAGACTCACTCTTAGGTTCATCATCCTTTTATTTGTTGACTTTCAACTCTTCTTCATTCATTATTATATTTCCAATTAGTTATTAAATAGGTAATTTTTTGATGTCACATTATTCTCTAATAGGGACAGAGGTTCCTTGCCATATTTCAGAAAAATATCAGAGAATCTACATGATTTATTCTTTTTTTAACTTCTCTTATAAGTGAGATCATTGTATTTCCTATTTCATCAAACATAAGATACAAATCAGAAATAGATTCATCAGGATTCATTCTAAAATTTTCATATTTAACAGTATAGGTATTTAATCTCATTATTTTCACATTAGATATTCCCTCATGATAAATAGAGAAAGTGACCAACATTTCATGGGTAATTTACAAGAAAAAGTACAATTAAAATCTTCACCTTCTAGAGCATAATATTGTGAATTCATTGCTTTATATTTATTATTATCATAAGTATTGGTAGGTTAATCCCAAGTGGTTCTAGATGTTTTGGGAATTGCATATTTACTTTCAATAGCAGTCCAGATTTCAAATCCCATGATTTAAAGATGAATTTTCTTTTAAGCTTCCACCAATCATAGTTTTTTCCATTGTAAAGGTTGTCTATTAGTAGAATTTCCTCCTAAATGATTTTACATGATATAAATTGTAAAATTATTTTAAAGGGAAAAAAATATAAAAAAAATATAAATTTTATAACCTTTGAAATAAAACTACAATAAAATTTGAAAACTATTTTCAAACATGCTTTGAAAAACTGAAAAAACTTCTAAATCCTCTGATACCAAATGTTGGTTAGAGTAGATTACTCAAGAGGGATGAATTGAATAATTATAAAAAAATTCTATTAAAATTCATTCATTGATAATTTCTCTTAATGAAAAATATAGTCAAAGTCAATTTGTTGTGAATTTATAAACATATTGAATGTTCAATTAATTTTTCAGAAAATTTATTAGTTCTCATTTTTAATAATATAAAGATTAATATAACTTTTTAATCTAACCTATGGGTTCAAAATTATTATAAACACATTCTAAACTAACTATCGTAGTTCAAAATAGTTTTATAAAAAATTAAGAAATAGAGAGTAAATCTAAAAGGAAAACAAATAGAATATATAAAAAAGAGTTTTAGTCTCAAGTTGAGACATAGTCCTCTCCACTTGGTTATCACAACCCGCAAGATGTTTAATTTAAAAAACAGTTTGATCTACACTATGGATCAGGGTTCACAACATCACACAATGTTTTCCAGGTTATAGTAGATCTCTTCCATAGTTATTCATGGGAATAACTACAAATTGTTCATACTTAAAGACATAAAATGTTCTATGAGGGACACAAAGTATTAAAATTAGAATGATTTTGATGATATCAAGTATCCTCCAGTTATGAACAAGTGTAAGTGCATGTGATAAAAACAGATACCCATACTACTAAAAAAAATTATGAAAATAAACCCAATAGAGGTAAGATTTAGAGAGAGGTTTAGAAATCTCTATGTGTTATGATGTGAATCTTTGGAGTCATTTAATGTAGTGGAAATGATGTTTGAGTCCTCTTCTAGAAGTTGGCTTAATATTAGTATCATAGCTTATGTTCTCTAGCTTCTCGATGTGAATTCATCACCTTGTTGTTAAGATGTTTAAGTCAGCACAACAGGTTCTTCTCTTCTTTTTGATGTCCCGTTATATTCTTGGTTTGTGTTCTTGGGGATTGGAAGAAATCTTCAAACATTGAAAGTGTTTGTATTTCCTTTGTAATTTCTACTTTTCAGTGTATCTCAAATGATCCATCATGTAATTATTTTATACTTTGTGGTCTAGCAGACACGAAGTTCTCCCAATGTCCATGTACCACATAATATATACTGATAGTTCTATAAACAACATTAAATATTGTTATAAGCATAAATTATTCTAAATATAATGTTTAGATATAAATTTTAATTAGTAAATTAAAGATAGTTATTTATGACTATCGGTGAGCCATAACTTATAGCAACTCATTGGAGTTGCTTCGTCATCATTGGTCTGTCAGCATCAATGACTCCATGTAAAGGTGAGTCCTTTCTATCATTATCTGTGACTTATCGTATCACTCAGTCCTTTGTACTATTAGTCTTTCGGGGCATTAGTGAGTCGTCATTGAGGACTTATTCAGAACTATCAGTGTGATTCTCATCAGTGAGTCATTTATCAGTGACTCATTTATCTGTGATTCCTTCATCGATGAGTTGTTTCTTAGTGCATCATCCATCGGTGAGTCCTTTTTTCCATCAGTGGGTATAGCATCGGTGTCTTCTTCGATTGGTGACTTCTTCGATTGGTGATTCTTCATTGGTGGGTCGTCCAATAGTGATATCTTTTGATCGATCGGTTCCATGGACTCTGAAAAACATATAAGGTGTCTATCTAACATAGAACACTACCAGAGTAAGTGAAATTCATAAATACATGGAAATATATACTTGTAAACATATTGAATCATAAATATTCATAATTTAGTGACTTATTGAAATGTATTATACAATGTGACATAATTGATTCACATAAAAATATTCATTAATTTTATTAACGTGAGTTATAACGTAATATTGGATTTTTAAAGTGGAATGATTTGTGATTATTAAGACCACTATATCACAAAGGGTCCAACAATGTCTATTTATAACATTTAATTCATAAAATTATGTTCCCACCATGATGACCACTTTTGGTTTTAATGAATAATTGATTTGTTTCATAGGTAATTTTTATGAAAAAAAATTCATTATTATTTGATAATTGTTTTTGAGATTTTAAATATGTTTTTTAAATGGAATGTTTATTTTCTAAAAGAAATTATCGATGTGATATTTCAATATATTTTTCGGTCTAATATGAATTCATTTTATGATAATCATAGTGAAAAGGTTATTTTTCAAAAGTATATTATTAATGATAGTCTAATGGTATATATGTTCAACAAAGTCAATAACAATTTATGTTTCCTATCATACATTGTGGATATCTTGAATTCATTATATCTATATTATTTCATTGGATAAATCATGAAATTTTCTTGTAACATATTTATTTTTCATGGGTTAATAAAACTGAGTATAATCATTGACTAATGTCATGATTGAAACTTTTTGGAAACAAAATGTTATATTCATGAATGGTACATGAAAATTATTCATAATGAATGAGTGATCCTAATTTCAGTTATATGATATGTGTGCTAATTTAGTGTGGGGTTATCACAATATAACTTATATGATGTGTGTTCCTTGATAGGACTCTAATGCATTTGGTAAATTTCCCTATCATAAAAAACAATACAGAGGGAGTTACTTATGAATGCACTAATGGATTTAATTATGATCCATTTATATTATCATGGGTTTAAAATTGGTTATGAAGATAATTTTTCTGTGATACAAAAATGTTTTTTATTTTTTCTCTGATTTTTTAATAAATATTTCATCAAGACTAAAATCATAGGGTTCATGATTATTGATTCATATGACTAATTAATTTGATGATGATTTCATGACATATTTCATGAATGATGATACTGGTATTAATAGGTATATACATTATTATGTTGTGCATATGCACTTTTATTATGTTTCCATTCACCTATTCTCTTCTTATTATAATGGACGTCATTAAAATTGTAATTCCATTATTGATCCTTATTAGGAATTTCAGGTAACCCCTCTTATGTATCATACTTCTGAAGGTTATGAAGCATATTGAATAAATTATAATTTTCTATAATTTTTCTAACAAGATGCTATTTTTGGAAGTTGTTGGAGTCTTAATATGGAAAATTAAAAGATGGGTATAGTGGAAAATGTACTCCCAAGAATTAATTGGTATCATTTAGATAGGTGTTTTTTATAATTCCACAAAAAAGGTAAACCTAAATTGTACATGGGTATTTAAGTGATCCAATATGTGATTTTGATGTTGTATGTTTTATATGGAATATTTTGTTTCACCTACATTAGTATAAATTCTATAAATTTAATGTTTTTGTTTACAACACTCGATATGAGAGTGTGGATTTTTGGCTGTAATAGTTGGTATCAGAGTAGGGTTTTCATAAATTTAAAGATTATGATATTTTCATTTGAGGTTAGCTTCATAATGATGGATACCATAATTGTCCTATAAGATAATGGTGAATCATTAGTTCAAAAGAGTTTGAAATCCCCTTTTTTGGTTATAAGTGATCATTTATTAATGTTATTAATGAAATTTTAAGAGCGATTTTATTGTATTGATGTAAAATTAATCCTATTGTTTAGAATATATTATGACATTATCTTTTGTGGAAAAATGTTTTAAGATATTTATTACCATTTTGGATAATATTTTTTTGATATTGAGTTAATAATGGGAAAAAATGTTTTATCATATAGATAACCATTGGATTGAAATTTTACTCGATGACTATGTGATTCACGTTATTTCAGAAGAAGATCACTTTTTTTTGAATTTAAGATGATAGGTATGATATAAAAATTGTGGTTCAATTATTCTTTATTATTTATGTTATTTGGGATATAGAATAATATTTTTATTTAATGATTTTCTTAAAAATTTAGTATCACTGTTTTTTCTATTAATTATTTATAATATCATCAAAATGTTGTTTCGTGTTGGGAAAAAATATTAAATATTCTAACCATTTTTGTTTTTGTTAATTTATAATGACAAGTGGAATGGATTTACTATTAGATTTATTTTTACGTGGTACTTTAAAAGAATATTTTAGTGCTTCAATAATGTACTATCTTCTTCTTTTGTAATTATAATTTGGATAAAAATAGGATATTTTAGTTTATGTTGATTAAAGAATAAAATTAAAAAAAAAATAATATAATTTTATTTCAATATGATCATGGTATAGATGGTAAAACAATTACTGTAATAATAAAAAAACTTATCGAAAAAAAAATTTATCCATTTACCATAATGTTTTTTAACCTCAAAAATATTTTTAATTCCACTTTCATTTATGGTTCGGTGGATTTTGAATTTCTTATTATCATTCACTTTATTTTTATCAAGGATCATTTTTAGTCTCCATAATTATTTGGGCATTAAAATTTTCTTCCATGTCAATGTCCTCACATCACAATAATGTTTTCCAACATGGAAGAAAAGTTAAGAATTATTCTAGATGAATTTAATTCTTCCCCTTCTATATTATCTAGAGATTATTTTTTAATGCCACAACCCATCCTAGAGGGTTATATTTCATGACTACCACAAGACTACCTCTGATAGGATAGGTACTGGTGACGAACACCGAGTAGGAATATCCCAAATATGGGATGCATTTTACCAACTACATGTACATATAAAGAGATCTCCAAGGAACAAATGATGAAATTTAAATGCAGTTGGTAAACAATGAATGCATACAAAAAAGATCCCAACCATAGAGTATGACAGTAGTATACTGGAAATTAAATTAGGCAAGAATAGAAGATCACCAAAAGAAAGAGTTTGTTAATGTAAATTCACAAGTTCGTAAAACTCATCCAATAAAATCCCTACATGAATGGTAGGAATAATAAAACTATTTTAATCCATATGAGTACACCACATTTGTTCGATCTCTCTAAGAACAACCTAGTCTAAGTCCACCTAGAACATTGCCAATATATCGACCGTCTTCACAACACAAAACACAAATGGGGATGCCTATATAGGGGTGAGTAAAATAATACATAGTAGGAAACCATGAAACCACAATGGAATACCACTAAAAAATACCTGAAGTACACCAAAAAATTAATAAACCAAGTATTATAGAAAGGGAAATACAAGAAGTACAGTCATCTTATCACAAATATATGTTAGCAACACATGTACCAAGGATATACAGATATATTCTTGACCATCAATGAAGTAACGAGGTATGTCACTACCAATCACTGCAATAAGATTCTACCTAAGGTGTGCCCATTCGACGAGAACTCATTCCTCATGGCCTGATATGATTGGAGACTCTTGCGAAGAGGTCCTGCTAATTTGGGACCCTCCCAATATGAAATAATGTAGCCGATGTTCATAATATATAGATAGGGGAACCTTCCTAGAGAATAAAACCAACCAAATATATATTATCCCTCAACATAGGGGATCATTCTTAGAGAATACCAATAACCATATTGATATGGCCCACTAGATTCAGCACTAATGCCCTTTGCTCAAATGACACATAAATTCCCATAAAACACCATTAGAGGAGATACAGGATATCTCTATCCCGAAAGAGGGATACCAAAATTCTATTTGGTACTTAGCATATATAGGGTTCTATTATCTATTTATGTGGATGTAATATGATGCTAAACCCTTGAAAAAATAGCCAGGGGAAACTGTCCCCGTATATATTCCTTTCCTAAAAAACACCTCTGAGGAATTTAAAAAGGAATCCCTTTTTTTCATGGGTACCAATACAGTAGATTGATCAATAATCATAAATTTTTTTGGAATGTGATGACCATTTTAGTGAAACAGTTGGACTTAGGGCTAGTCTGGGTCTGAGCCAAACTTTCTTGAACTACTTCTTCCATCCCAGTCCACACACACAGGATTGATGTTATCTTCTTCATGCGGCCAACCCATCAATGTGCTCCCAGTTGAAATAGAACCACCACGTTCAATGTTGGTGACACCACCTCTATCCTCCCCCTATGGCCTTTGGTGCCATGAGCTCAATGTGGTCCCCTTCACTGCATCTCTAGTGGCTGCCTGTGGAACCAATCCAGCCACGAGCTCCTACATGGTCCCGACTACACCAATTTTTGACTCCACCACTAGAAACCAAGTTTGTGGATACCCATCCACTACCGGTCACCAAGACAGAGGCTCCCTGTCTTCTTCATGCTCTACCTAGATTGGCCCCACTGGGCCATGTACTGCCTTTGTCGCCAACTACCCTTTCAGCAGCCCTCTAGGATAGACTAGAGCCAGAGATTCAAGAACTGCCATGTGCCACCACCCTGTTCCACTATAAGCTTCTCCCTTGTCCAAAATTTTTCATGCCATTATCATCACACCTCTATGGTGTTGTTTTGGAATCATATATCTACTTTTGGTTTTTTGCCACGAATAAAAGGAACAACAATCATCCACTCATAATATCACAATGAAAATGAAGAATGCGAAGAACATCAGGGGAGAAAAATCATATGGAAAACCCCTATAATGAACATAGGACTTTTTTTCATTACGACCTTGGTCCATTTCGTACGGATAACCATGAATTATAATAATCATTAATCAAATCAACCCCACTAATAAAATCCCACAGGAATAAACCCAAAAAGAAATACGCATGACCCACAAGTTAATACATTGTTGGATTGATTCATTTTTGTCGTAAGGATAAATAAAGGGGAGGAATGAATTCTAAATTCACACCCTGACTCCATTTGGAACGACCATCGACAAAGAACGATATTGCATCATCATCGTTCGTCGATCATTGATACCTCAAAACCAAGGTTTTTTCTATGAACCTTTATTTTCCAATTATTTTATCATAGGTTATTCTCGCCAAATCAAAGGGATTCTATATTTATGGTAAACCCTTAATTCTTCACGAAAATCCTATTAAAAGAAAAACACTAATGCTTTGAATAAAAATATTTTGATATTAAAATATTTTAATTATTTTTACGTTGAAAAACACTCTTTTATTGATGACCCACACATGTTGATGTTGGGAAACACCTAATGTAAAGTCACTAATTTGAACACAGTGGTGCCCATGTATTTCTGATCCAGAAACTCGTTTAGATGTTATTCATATTTTAATTAAAAAAATGATTGCACACTTTTTTAAAAACTAAATATTTTTCAACAAATTGTTACTAGAACACTGGGCCACCAAATCACACTATCTCTCAGCGCCTAGTCTAGGAATTTTACTAAATAATTTATTAAAATAAAACCTTCTGAAAATATGAGTCATTAAGTTTTCCCTTTTTAATATGGGTGTTAAAAAAGTATTTTCATATTTGAACACTTAATTATCAAGATCAACTTGAAATTGTGAGGATATAATTTATTAAGGTAAGAGAAAATGTAATTCCCTATGTTTTAAAAAATAAATATACATCTGAGAGTGTATTAAACACTGAAATCCAATAATATATGTTCCATGAAATACATTTCTTTAAATATTTGGGGGTACACGAAACCCAAGTATTAATGAACAATAATATTGTATACAACTATAACCTTGTTGTTAAATTTGAATATATGAATAGGAAGAACTACATTAAGAAATTTAGATGGTATAAAATTTTAAAAAATAATTTCAATGTATATCAATTGATTTGAAAATAAATTCATAATAATTTGAAAGAATAAGAAATATTAAAAACATGTATTTTTCTAAAAGGCGGTTTCGTCGAACATTCTAATCAGATATTAAAATTAATTTTTACCACATTTATAAAAAAAATTAAAATTTTAATTATATTATTAAATAATAAAATATATATTAACATACAAATTTTTTTTGGTATTTTTAGAAAAATATTTATTTTTCAGTACAAAGTGAAAAATAAACAATCTTGTTAGAATATATATTATTTCTAATAAATTAATAATCAATTAGAAAGATTTAACATTGAATATTATTTCATGTAACATAGGTATTATTTATTAATATTTAATCCACCTAATTACTTTTTAATCAAAAATTATATTGGATTTTAGTATAATTTTTCTCGGTATAAAAACAAATTGTTTTTTTAAAAAATTATTTTAAAGTCTATAATGTTTCAATATTTTGAATAATTAAAAAAACAGTGAATGTGGAATTATTTAAATGAAATTTATATATTAAATTTATATAAATAATAATTTATATTTATAATTTTTACTGGTCATAGAGTTAATAAAAACCATGTTTTTGATGAAAAACACACTTCTTGAAAACATGATTTTCATTTTGTCTATATGTTTAAATTTATATTATATTCATAAAAGTATGTGTATTTAATTTTTAGAAATGTATTTCATAATTTTAATCCTCCTAATTTATAATTTAAAATAATAAAATAATATTTTTTTTCGTAATTAATAGTGAAAATAGTAAAAATATTTTGACGTGATTGATGTCAAAATATATTTAGAGGGGGTTAAACAAACAATATAAGGGTTAATATAATCTACTCACATGAATCAAAAGAATTTTTAGTCATATTTCTCATTTATTATTTATATGTCTCAATAATGGTCTATTTTGGAGCATTTTGTAATTTGGATAACATGAGGATCACTATTTCGATTTAAGTATTACAATTATTCCACTCACCTCACGTATAGAAGGCCGCCCCTATCCTATCTTATTTTCAAACTCAAAACAATTTTTTTCCATCCAATACCTACCACAATTACTTCCTTAATTCCCTACCCAAATATTAGAATCCATTATTTTATAATAAAAGCAACCTATGAAGTAATTTGGTGCCTACAAAAGTAGGATTTCTGAAGAATAGTTATTTGACTTAATAAGGATTTTTTATTGAATTTCATATTAAAACACAAAAAATATATACATTACTTATAATTATATAAATAAATATTACATCCCATATACTTTGATGTTGTTTTATAATTTAAAAATTAAATTCCATATCCTCTTTCACCAAATGGGATATGAGACCATCATTCATGTGTACATCAAACTACCACATTGTGAACCGATGTCAATAATTTTCTATCATCACCAGTCAATATTTTTTTAATGATGCATTTAAAGTATATATTTGTTATAATAATCAGATTTATAATAAATAATTCATCATGTCAGATATACATTCTTACTTTCAATTCCATAGGGGATATGATGACATTTATCGTGTGTATGGTAGACTGCCACCTCAAGAAATGATTGGATTCATTTTCACTAAATATTTAAACAGATGGTGAAAAAATAATGTTAATAAATATTTGTGATATAAATTAAATAATTTTTAAATTCATGACATATTTTTCATCATGAAAATTTAATATATCATTTCATATCTAACAATGAAAAATTATAATGTTGTTCGTGCGCACATGTGGACTACAACCTCCACAAAGTGATGGGAATATTTGTCCATAACCACATAAATTTAATGATATATAGAAGTATATTAAATTAATTAATATGTTTTTTATTATTATATGATCATTTTTTAAATATAAAAATTTTCATACCTTATTTCAAATATGATTATTGAAAAATTGAAGCCTTACTTATAAGTACTTTTGAATTTTTGTCTCCATGATCATAACAAATTTTTTTTTAACAGCAGAGATTATGAATTTAAAATTTATGATTTATTTAAAAAAATTATAATTATTTCATCATTAAATTTATGGATCTAGTGAATCAATTTCCACTTTTATCATGATAAAAACCTAGAATCGATGTTGAAAAAATGAATTAATCATCTGTAAAAACCCAAACATGGACATAACTGATAATGTATTTAAATATTTCATTAAGAAAAATAATATAATAATAAATTATTAAACATGTAACTTTTTTTAAGATATAAAATAATATATATTATCATATTATATAAGAGTTAATGTAAATACATTTAAACTCTGGACTTGAGGTAGAAGACTTTATCACAATTTCCATTCATTGTGGCATATTTTAATGTTATGCCCCTTATTTTTTTTATGATTCATATACTACAAATTTTAAATTTAATATCATGAATTCATAAAACATAATGGTATATTATGTTTAAATTTATATTATTTCAACTATTTGGTTTTTACATAAATAACACTATGTGGTAGAAGTTTTTATAACTGAACATATTTTCATTGGGTTATATTACTCTTTCATTTTTGTTGATATTCTATATTAATGTGTGTAATTAATTTTTATTAAAATATTTGTTTTTAAATGTATTATATTTGGATTTAAATTTCAATCACAAGATCAATTCATTTATCAATTATCACTTCAATTATATAATGACTATAATTGTTTCCCATTTCAAATTCCTTTAGAGTTATGTTATGTTATACACCTATATTATTTTATGTGGTATATCTACTACAACTTTGATATCTTATATCACTAATATAATTATTTTCATTTTACATAATGTTTCATTTTTATTTATTAGTTCATGGATAATATAATTGAAGAGTTTCCAATGTGGAAAATGCATTAAGTTTAAATCTCTTTCATATAAAGACTGTTTATGTTCAAGGTTCCATTGGAGGAAATTAGATGTTAAGATTTTATTGAACCAAATATATTTATTCTTTTCGTTTTAGGAATGTCACTAACTAGTTTTATTTATATTTCCTCCCTTTTTGATTAATAAGAATTCAGGAATATTTTACAGTGATACTGATCTTTTATTTTCTTTTGGATTGTCATTATTTCTCTTATATATCCTTATTTTCACATATATTTTGTAAATATTATTTAAATAAATAAATAATTTCATTAAGATATTTTAAAATGTATTTGATCGTATTTTATAATGTTCTAGAAGGAAATTACATAACGTCTACCAAATAGTTCACTTTTTTACTTTCTTTATAAAATGTTTGAAAATAGTATTTTTTTAATAATTACATAATGAATATATTTTCTATCCATCTAGAACATAATTTTTTGTAACAATTACTTTTAAAATTTCAATTCTTATTTTAAAATGAAATTATTTATTGATTGTTTTAGAATATTATTTATTTTGAATAATTGTTTCCGAAATAGAAATGATATTTTCATCATTAGATCATTCAGGGAATCATTCAAAATCATCATCCATCAAAGATGACATCCTTTGATGTTACTCAAAGTGAAAATTTTATTTACCTTAAGAATTTTTTTATTGATACTTTAATGTTATTTCCTTTCATAAAAAATAATAATTGATGTCATATACACTTCACTAGGGATATTTTTTATTGATTCCACCCATATTATTTCTTTCAATGGATTATGAGATTTTCAATGGCCCCGTTTCATTTTCAGATGTTAATCCATCTGTGAATGAACATTGACTATTATAATGACTGAAACGTTAAATACTATAAATTTTTTATCCAAGAATGGTAATTGGATGTTTTTAATGATGAACAGGTTATACCCATATATCATATAATATTGGTGTGGCCAAATTTTGTTATCAGAGTCTAGATAGTGCAAGGTAAGACGGATATATCTTATAGGATTGGTTCACCCTGATCACGCTCCAATGCATTTTAAAATTTCTATTATAATAATAGATTAGAATGAGGGAGTTACTAATGGGTTTATCCAATGGATTTAACTTCACTCCAATAATATTTGACACATGATAATGGTGAGTGATAAATATAATGTTTCCAAGATACCAATATGTCTTCATTATTCTTTCTATCAGTGTCTAATGATTTATTTGATAGTGGTTGAAATAACATGGTTCATGAATATTGGTGCTTATGAATATTTCCATTTATAAAGTATTATCCTATTTTTGATTAATGATGTTCAGGGTGTTGATATGTATGAGTATTCTTATGAGATTGTAATACACATTGATTCTACCATCATACCCTTATGATCATCCTATTCTCAATTATGACATTAAATTGATAATGCTTATATTTACCCTTATTAAGTATTTGATATCTCTATTCCTTTTATTCCCATTTCCTCAAGTTATGATGAATTATGAATAAATGATTTGTGTCTGGAATGTTTTCTAATGTGATGATGTTTTTGGGGGATGTTGAATACCAAATGAGGAAAATGAAAAGAATATTGTAGTGGAAAAAGTAGTCCCATGAATTCTTGGCTATTTCCTTTGTTAGAGTTTCCCCTAATTATTTAAAACTATAAAACAACAACATAAATGGATATATAAGTTATCCAATATTTCGTTCTGATTTTTTATGTTATAGATGGTGAAAATTGGGTTACCTTCATTAGTATCAAATCAAGAATTGTAATGTTCATGTTTTTAGCACCAAAACAGGGAGTGCGAGATCAGGGTTGTAGTAGATATATATGGACTTTTTTGTGGGGAAATAATAATAATTTCTTACAGTTTTATAATTTATTTTACAATTTTTTTTGAAATTAACATATCAAAATTAAATTATCAAAAATTTCATTAATTTTTATGATGTATTTTGCTTTTTAGTGAAGAGTGAAAAATATTGATGATTGAAGTAGTATCATTTAATTTCATTAAATCAAGTGATTTAAAAGTCCCACAATATTATGGATTTTGTATGAAAGTGAATAATGATACATTTGAATCGTGATAATCTATTTCTTCCCATGTCAATCAATAATATTGCATATTTTGATATAATTTATTTTTTATAATTAAAATACATTTTTCTTAAAACTAATTTTCATTGAGTTTTATGATTTTATATTAAATTTTAGTTTGGAAACAAATAGATATTGAATCACTAAATATGGATAAAAAATATAGAATCTGATATTTAAATTTTTTGAAATAGTTCGCTTTCATTTTTAGACAGTATGAATAGTAATAGTGAAAAATATTTATCACATTAGCAAGGATAAAATATATTAAATAGTGTCAAAAAAATGATATAAGGCCCCAAAATCAACTCAAGACATTCCTTTATTTAATGTGATGGAAAAGGTTTTGCTATATATTTCTAAAACTCTAATAAATGTTAATCCTATTCCATTTCCCCTTGATAATGAAATTAAAATTATTTTGTGTATGGAAAAATCAAAAAAATGTCTCTCTCTTGAAATTAATGTCTCTAATTTTTTTTCAAAAGGATAATGAGTAGATAATATTAATTCTAAATTTTTATTTGAAATAAGAACAATTTATATATCGTTCTAATTTAATTATAATTTTTAGAATTCAGTAATTACCATTAATACTTTCATAACACATACGCAATCTTTCATCAATTAACATAAAATAAAACAAATTTTTTGTAAAATATGAAAAGTTATATAATTTTCGTGAAACATTATATATCATTAATTTTTTACATAAATATAGTATTTTATATATTCCTCAAAGGTTTATATTTAAATTCCATTACTATTCTGATGAATTTAATGGTTATGTAAACGAACAGTGGAAAAAATGATATTATTGATATTTTATGAAAAATAATATTTTATTAAATTATATAAAAAACATAGAAATATTGGAAAAGGATAGGTATAAAGATAAATGGGAAAAATTTCATTCCCTTTACATTTATTATCTAATTATTATATTATAAATAAAATTACAACCCTTTATGCATGAAATAGTCATTATTTTGGTTATGGTTAAAATCGGTTAACAAAGGGCTCAATCAAAAATATAAGGTTGAAAATTACACCAAAACTACCTATATTTCACATTATGATTATATTTTTATCTAAACCACTTTTTCATAAAATATATAGCCATTTAGATAAATTTTCCTTTAAAAATTTTTTATTATATTTTAATATTTTTTTTGGAATGACCAAACATTTCTATTTCATCCCTTATAAAAGTAAAACCTTATCTCATTTATGATTTCCACGCTAGGAAATTGAGATTGACCCAAACATTACAAAATATTTTATAATAATACCTATGAATTAATTATTGACTATGTTATTATTAATAAAAAATTCAATTATTCCACAACAATGTATTTAAATGAGGCTTATCAAAGAAGTTGTAATCATCTTACACTATATATTTCAATTAATTTTTTACTTATAAAACCAATAAACTTATGTAATTTAGTATAAAATAAAAAATTGAATATAGTAAATATAATAAAATTTTATTATGACTTTTTCACCACAAATATATAACCTCTATTATATCAAATTCTACGTGAATGAATCTCTCATACGTACATGTAAACTACCATCTACAAGCAGTGATACAATTATTTTTCAACAAACATATTTCATTTATTTTTATTATGATGGGAATTATTTTTATATATTATAGTAACTGGAAAATTGTTTTTATTAAATTATAATATCTTATGTACCTTCTTGCATACAAATATTTTGGAAGAGGATAACACCGCTTGTTTGTATGTGTTGACTACCACTTCCCCGATGTGATGTGACTAGAATTTCACATATGATTGACATGGATGGTATGAATAATAGATTTAATGAATAATTATGATTCATGTGATAATATAATGACTCTATAATATTGAAAAATTATTTACCCTTCTAATATTCCAACTGTTGAAAAATGAAAAAATACTCATGTGCAAAAAAATTATATGGTCTCTAGGAATGATGTAATTAATTTTTTTATTAGTAGCTTTTATGGATAACTATACGTAAATATATATAAGTAATTAATATATTTTATATAATTATTATTTTATCATTATAGTTATTATATATCCATGATCCACATACATGGACCAGAACTACAGATTCGTACGTCGAATGAAAAACAAAACAATGAACACCTAGAAATATAGATTTAGAAATAGACATTCCTATAAATTAGAGTTAAGATGTTATTAGTGGATAATATATGATATTAAAATGGGTAAATGGACCTATTATAGAAATATGTTGACATTAATTTTATTATAATTGATTTTAAATTGATTTATAATCATGTTCAACTAAGTGTAATGGGTATTTGTCTAACTTTTATTTCTATGAGACCCCTGACATATTCACCACTGGTTTCATTTATGTGGAGTATATAATTCTCACTAATATAAATTATAATGATTACAATTATAATTACATGTTTTTATATATCCATATTAGTTTCTCTCTTTCATGAGGTTTTTATTTGAATGATTCCAAATTGGTAAAGAATTTCTGTTTTAATCTAATTTCAATAGGGTTTTTTATACGAGATTTTTTTTGAAAACCAATAAAATAACCTTTATTGAGAAATAATTTTATTTATATTAATGAATTTATCTTTATTTAGAATACATGTCTCCTTTTATTTTCCTTTTTATGTACTCTATAGATCAAATGAATGTTTTAAAGGGAGAAATAAATTTTTATTTATCTAGTCAGATTTACCTTTTTATTTAATGTCTATGTTTCTCAAATATGATTTCCAAAATTATTTTCCATTCTCATAATATTATTTATGTTATTTTTACCTATGAATTATTTTTTTTAAACTAAAATTAATCTTATTATTTATTTTTGAAAGAGAATGTTATGATTTGTATTGAAATGTTAATGGAATCATGGTTTTATCCAACATGACAAGAACAAAATTTACTAACATCTTGATATCACAATTAATTGATGATTACTTTTAAATATTTTAAAGGTTATTGTAAAATAAATCAATTTCATTAATATTTGATGAATTTTTAAATTTTCATATGTGATTTATAAATGAAAAGGGTTTTTTCTTCAAAAACTGTTTCAGTGATCCTTAAATGTAAATTTTTTATCTAGGATAACATCATTTGATATTATATAGGATTTAAGGGAAATATTATCCAATGATACTATAATTATTCTTTATCTATTATTGATGTTGATGTTGAGAAAATATCGATGAAAATATTTTTTCCCCTGAGTTACATTATGATGAATGGTTTTAGTTTTTTCAAGAATAAATTTGAATGTATTCATGATTATGTAGTGGGTGGGGTCGAATTACCTATCCCCAAAATTAATTGGTTAAATATTTATATCCCATTAGATAATAAGGTTTGGAATAGGGATTGGACCCAGTTCATTAAGGGGCTCTATCTACTATAATTTTATTTGGAGTAAACCTTGGCTAATGGTATGATGGAATGAGTAGTGATCCCAATCCACTTTGATAGTCTAGGAATTCATTAATGAATAAAGAAATAATTTTATTTCAGTTAGTTTACTCTAAAAACATATTTTTTTATTCCAATTTAAGGCCTTTTGGGATCATGTTATTTGATTCATTTAGAATCCATGTCTTTTGAATTATCAATATTTAGTCTATGAATCATGATTATGATCTGTTGGATGCTCTAATATTGGATGAGATAATTTGTAGATGTACGTAAGAACATGGGGATCGAAAATTAATATTAATGGAATAATTAAAAATATCATGAAGAATTAAATAAAATTTCTTCATGAAGAATATGATATTGACAAAAAGGGGGTGAGAATCATAAATATTATAGTCAAATCATGAAATAAAATGATAACATCATTGCTCTATAAGAATATTATGATAATATAATACATCGAATCATAATAATAGGTCTAGGATAACTACCAAAACATAATAACATAGAGTTATTTGGATAAACTCCCATTCATCATATATGGTATCTCAACATATTTAAGCATTATCCAATGAATTATAGGGAAATATTACTCTATGCACACTCAATGCATTCATATTATATACATAGATTATTTGTACCATATAGGTCATCCAAAATAAGTGTTTATTTCATCAATTTGGATCTGATGACAAATGATTTTAGAAAAAATACATCCATGTACCCAAATAATTAATGATAGATACATCTATAGGGATACTCATGAGTTGAAATGGGAATGAGTGTTTAATACAAAAATGTATGGCATAGAAAACACATAAAATAATTTTGACCACAAAATTGTTGTATATAATGGTTTGTACTAGGGGTGAATGAGAGTGATATGTGGTATATAATTATATTGAAATCATATAGATAGTAACGGTATGTGTAAAAACACATTATAACATGTAATATTTTAATTCAAAAGGGCTTAGTATAAAGAAAGTACATGAAATAAAAGTAAGTAGAAAGAGTGACTTACCTTGAGAGGGGACTTCTAAAATATTGGTATGAGATTCTAAACGGTGTGGAAACACAATTAGATGGATTTTAGAGAAAAATTATGAGAGTAAATTCATTCTCAATGGGGTTTGAGTGAATTAGAGTGGGAGGATGGGTGGGTTACTATAGAAAACGTTTGGGGAATTAATTATTAACTTTAAAATATTGTTTTTGGACTCTATATGATAGGCTAAATCAAATAAAAAATAACATGGTTTTTTCACATTTTTTCTACCAATGGGGGTTGGTTTTAAAAATTTTATTATTCCAAGAACCTAGATCCTTAAAATAATAAACTTTGTGATGTGTTTGTAAGACATGTTAATAAAAAATTTAATTTAAAACTTAAATATATAATACATGTTTAGAGGAATTATTAAGGGTTTATAAAATTAATAAAATTAATTATAGATGCATTATGTTAAATAGGAATCATTTTTTTATTACATTTATAATATTTATTACATCACTTTTTGGTTGTTATGATGTTAAAATGCATACCATATATTTATGTTGTTTTTAACTTATATCCAATAATTTTACTTTCTATAAACATTATTAAAAAAATCAGTATTGGATAATTTCAAAGTGTTTATTTATAAAATAGTATTTATGTTATCAATATATTTCTCTAAATTTGATATTTTACATTATAAATATAAAATCCTCATTTATTGAAAAATATTTATATTTACAAAAAATAATGTAGTTGACCCGTATAGATATTATAATTTTCCTCATTAAATTAAATTCTCAGGGGGGTAAAATTATATTTAATATGAATATTATATTATAATATTTAATTTTTTTCCAGATTTATAAATTTATAAAAAAATGTGTTTTAATTAAAACTATATCAATTACAAAAATAAAATTTTGGTTTCTTAAAATAAAAATATATGTTCCACTAAAAACAATAAAAATTTTGTTACTAAAATTTAGAAATATAATAATTATTTTACAAAAAAGGAATCTATTTATATTCATACAAATCGGGTCAATATATTTAATCCCTTTTTAAACCATTGTACATCTTTAGGGAAAGGTTTGAGACAGTGGGGGTTTTTTGGAGTGGTTCAGTGAACATTTTTTGTCCATTCACTTGATAATCTTGAATGTATCCCATAAGTGGTTTTATTCATTATTGATTTATTGAATAATGGCTTGGGCTTGGCCAAGGTAAAATCATAGTGACTACAACTACACCAGATGCTCCAATAAATGTTCGGTTTATGGTATGATCATACTTTTTTTGGACACCACTTCATCCGTATGGGTAAATTAAAGTTAATAAAACCCATTATATATATTATTATTAATTCTCACCATTCAATGGATAGATAATCAGTGGTTATGATTCATAGAAATATTATAAATCCAACATGAAATATTGATCAAAAATAAAAAAATTAATGCATATTTTCTATAAATACATAACATAATTATTTATTTATTCATTAAAGATATAAATTAGTTTATAAAATATTGGGTTATTTTATTCTTCCCTTTTTATGAATCTAAAAAATTTAATTTTATTTCATAAACTAAAGTGATTATGGTACTTCAGTTTCACCAACTCTTCCATTTATTTAGGTTCTTCCTAAAAAAAATTGGCTCTACAATATTACATTGCAAAGTTCATTTTTCTTGTTTCATAAAAATGTTTCATTAGTATATACGATCATTACAGAATTCTAATTATATGAAAAGTCATTTACCAAGGGGACCACCATTGGATTCAGTACATGTGAGGGGTATGTTATTTAATTCCTTAATATTGATACATGCAATACATAATTGACTTGGAGATAGGATAGGTGGTAGTTATAGTTGATATGAATCATATCCAAATAAATTATGTAAAAAAATGTAGATGATACATCTTACTGAAATATTTATGTTCTTCTCAAACCTCAGGAATTTCTTCTATCGTGATATATGAAGGGATACCTTATCACCAAATTGAAACAGTATGCATTATCAAATATTTTTGAAATATATTGTATTTTAAATTATTTTTTATTTAATATATATTTTAATGGTTTAAACCATATATTTTATGTCTTGGATAAGATTAGGTCTCATAATCATCCTATCTTGAACTTCATCCAAACATGTTGGAGTCGGAAACTTATTCCCATAAATATAATTATATGATTTCATTTGAATGAAATAATGGAAACTGTTTTCATATAATAATTACACTAGGGAAAGGTGATATTCCAAACATACTTGATAATCAATTAATCATGATATAAACATATCATCTATAGTTTAAATAGTTATCATAGACAGACTACCAATCCGAGGTTGATTTGTGGTACTGAAATTTGTCCCTTTTTCAAAAATTTTTTGAGGGATTCTCTAGGACCTAAAATTAATCCATAAATATTGATAATATATAATTAATATTGTTACTAATTGAATACATTGAAATTATAAAATATATATCATGAATATTTGGTCAGGATAGAATTATTCCTTCTTGTAAATGATATCTATTGACATTTAAAGGTGATATACTACCACCAAGATGGATCTATTATCTTTTTATTAAATTGTGATTCCAATGATGAAAAACATTATGATGTCTTCTAATGTACATAATAATATATAAAATGGTATAATTGTACCCTTAGAGATATATCATTCACCCTTCACTTGTTGGTATACCAACCATCAAGAGAAAATTTTAAAATCTCTCTATCTATATTATCCCACCTGATGTTTTTCATTAATTCCCTATACAACTGAGTGACTCCTACAATAATAGTGAAATCTGAGACATATGCATCATAAACAAGTTCCATCTTATGTTCTAGTTCTACTGGGACACATATCCTGCATCCAAACATTATAACATTATTTTTTTCAATGTTAAATACCAAAATATTCACTCCTTTTTCTTCATCTCCACATCATCGTTTTGGGACTCCTTAATACTCCCATGAATTCATGATTGAGATTTTATCTAAGAATGGTTTGATGGATATCCTTTTATTAATCCAATATACATCATTTTTTATTGAATAAGATTAAATTAATTCCAATTATCATGATGGATTGGGTTGTATAATCCTTTCAATATATAGTATCTACCACTTGTTTCACCTTCAAATGATGTTAATGTATTGAGAAATAAAAATCCTTGATCAAATATAACCCACTCCAATTGTGCATAATATTCTACATATGGGTGAATATATACTTCAGTATTTAATTTTCTATATATGTATATATATATATATCACGCTTTACCCCATAGATATAGTGACAAAAACCTTATGTGATGATCATTGTAGTAAGTTTTAGAGCATGACTGTCATAGCTCTGATTATGGATAATTAATTTTATAGAGGAAAATGATTTCACTTTGTCATATCACATGAGTAAACAGTAGAATCACATTTGGAATGCATCATTATAGATCTAAAATCCTCCCCACTAGTGGGTAATGTTACCAGAGATATGGTGACTAATCATTTATTTTACTATTTAAATATCTCCTTGAATTTCATAGTCAAAAAACCTCATTCCCTTCTGAGTTATCCTTTTATTGGGATTTAAAACCAATAAATGTTTCTAAAATATCAATGGTAGTAACCATGTAGTCTATAAAAACTATGGACCTTAATAAAATATTTTTTATGTTCCATCCTTTCATTGTCATTATTTTTAAATGATCCATATATATATTTATGTTTGTGATAACATTCCTGGGTAATGTTACTTTGACCATCCAAAATACAAATTTTCTCTAAATAAAAAATAATGTTTACTTTCATTAGTTATTTAGTAATATAGTGGAAATTCTTTTCAGAGTATTGGATAATAGAAATAATATGATTATAATATCTAGTTATTACTCAACCTCACTGTTTGGAGGAAGGACTGAAAATTATTCAAGAAACACAATAGTATATTCCCTTATAATGGTCATGTCATCACCAAAAATATTTTCATTAGTCTAAATCATTTATAGTGGATACACATTCATATAAGGAAATGATAATTATTCATGAGATGATATTACCAAATGATATTCATACTTCTCTTTGAAATTTTTTATAATCAGAGGGTGATTGATGATATAGAAGGATATTTTCTTCTCTTTAAAATTTATGTTTTGTCATGAAAAAAACTCAATCCATACCTATAATTGCATCAATGTCTTCCAAAAACGTATCAAATGTTTTTATGTGAAATTAAACCAACATATATTTATAATAGATGTGTTTTATTCTCGAGATGCGTTAATTGACCCAATTTACATCTTCACCAATAGCTCATTTTTAATTTTTGGATATAGTGATTGAATAGTTTTAATAAACTTATTTCATGTTAAAGAATATGTTAAATAGAATAAAAATGTACATTCTATATGAATGATTGAATAAATAGTGTAATTATCACCACAAAATTGTTAGGATCCACCTCAATAGTTGTAAGGGTATAATCTCACCCTTTCTCTTAATTAATTAGAGGTTTTTACCATTAGTTATCATACACATCTCTTTTCATAGAGGATTGATTCAAATTGTGTATATGTTTCTTGAAGTTGATAAATTGACTAATTGGATAAGGTTTTGTGGGTGATTAACTTTCATCCATCACATTAGTGGGTTTCAACTATTAGAATTAACTGGCTAGGTAACCATCCTCTATACACATAAACCATTTTCATGTCCTCTTTATCTGATATTTGGGATGATCCGTGCTAAATATTTGTTATGTTTGATGTTTTAATTTCATTCCACTAAGATATATATTTGTTCTAACCCCAGAATTAAAATACATTCATTGATTCTTATCTATTTACCCATGAGACCCATAATATACACTGATCTCCATTTCCAATTTATGGTTAAATTGGATAATTTCCAAGTAGTTATAAATTTCTCAAATCTCAATATTATTTTCCCAAATAAAATTTCTCAAAATTAAAAAATATATCTTATTACAAAATCTTATTGACGGAAAAAAAAATTTAAATAATTTAGATACATTAGTAAAAATAAAGTACATATATATCATTATATCTTATTTATCAACAAACATTATACAAAATTTTCAAAATGTTGTTATTCCTACTCAAACATTGATGTTTAATATCTATTTTATAATGGTCATGTTTAAATAGTAATTTTAGTAAGATATTTTGGTTTAAGATAACACATTGTTTCATTTAACATAAGATATCGAGCACCTCAAATTTAGTTGAAATAATATTCTGACAATCGTTGGGTTTGGTGTTAGTCAATGTAGACGACTAAATGTGGTGAATAGAAGATAAAGTAGGGGATCTATTTTATATGTCTATAACGGGTATTAATTTAATTTATTAAAAGACTAAAATATTTAAAATTAATTCCCTATGAAAATTATTCCAAATTTATATTGATTCTGATATAAGGTATGATATGATGGGAATCCCATCTACTAATAAAATTGGGATAGATATATATAGTTTTTTTAAAATGTATATTTTTGGATTAACCCATTAGTGAACCTATTTTAACCTTAACCATGACAACATATTTTTTAATATTAAAGGGTTATAATTATTCATATAGTGAGAAAATTTCCTCATAAATGGTTAAGGAAGGATATTTTCGACTATATATTATCCACAATGTCCTCTATTAAATTGTTTTAATTATTTTAATAAAATATTGTTTTAATATAATATAATGAATGTCATTTTTTACACTATTAATTTAATTTTAAAGTTAAGGCCCCATGAAAAATATGTAATTCAAATATAATACTTTAACACATATTTTTTATATTAAATAATTAAATTCATGGAACCATTTAACTCATCGAAATAATGTTATAGTTAATATTTTAGAAGTCTTTTAGTTTATTTTTTTATTAATTGAAGAAATATAATGTCGGCGTTGTATACGAATTTAGTCTAATTATGTAATTTCTAAAAATAATAAATTATTTTATATTATGAAATTAATAACATTTTTATCAATATATACACTAATATTAATTACAAAATTCATTCTTTACCTATGAGAACATATAAGTGATATTATAATGTATGAGAGTGACATTTTTTTTACAATAAATATTATATTGGTCATTTTCAAGGAAAACTATCAATTAAAGAATAAAATTCAAATTTTATGGTGATAAGATTCAAATTCCCTTCATCCTAATAGTATTAATATGAATAATTGTTTAATTAACATTTAGGTTCAGTATTTGTAAACCCTATATACACTTTACTAAGGTTTTATATTTTACTACCATTCATATTCATAGTAAACAAAAACTAAAAAGGTCATATTTAACAAATTTTTACCACCTCATTCCTTATAAGGGATTAATTTTTCAAATTAAAAACATATAAATGAAATAAATTAATTTTAAAATAAGTGTAAATTACATAAAAACTCCTATTTAAACAAATATAATTTATATATAAAACTGTATTAATTATAATCTCAAACATATAAAAGACATTACATGAATTTAATTTATTTATATAATATTTATATATGATAATTTCATTAAAATAAGCCATTAATAATGATTTTTTTAATTTAAAAATATAATAGCACATCGAAAAATTAAAATAGTTTTTCATAAAACAAGTATTTTACATTAATTTTTCATTATTTCTAATCAATTGATTACAAATAAAGTATTTTTGTGTGTAGTAACTCAAAATATAGTAATCATGAGTTGGGTTACAAATTACTACATTTGAATGAATATAAGGAATCTAATCCCAAAGGACCAACCAATTTATTATCCATTTAGAATCCAATATATATATGTTAAATATTTTACATTGGGAGTAAACATTTTAACATAATGATAATAAATTCTTGGAATTATTGAAACACATTTAGATATTTCATCTTCATAGCATTGGGAAATGAAACAAAATATGGTATCCTGAAATACCCAATAAAGGTTATATATAGTGGATTCTATCATGAGTCAATAATTCATAATCAAAATCTATAGGTGAATCACTAAATATATATTCCACTTAGTTAATAACTGATCCAAAAACTCATCCATAGTTAATATCAATTCAATAATCTAACTCATAATTATAATTTAATTATCAATGATATAAATGCTTAATTTTGGATGTCAAGACAATCTAAATCAAGATACATTTGATAAAAAATCCATATGATAAGAAATTTTAAAACTATGGTTAAGTAACAATTTAATTTGGGTAATATATTTGTCTCATGAGACCTATCAATCCATAAATAGAATATATAATATTATGTCTCAACCATCACTATATTTACAATGCATTCCTCTTATATTGAATGATCCGGTCAATTTTAAAAAATATGATTTATTAGAAAATGCATGTATTTTTTATATATTATTGATTTAAAAATAACTACAAAATCAATAAGATAATATACATAGTAGAACACTGAATGTACAAATGTTTTATTTTTTAGAAGATAATCATATCCATGATATAAATAATATAGATATTTAAGAGAAATTTTATATTAATCTATCAAATGAAAGTGAATATTTGAAATGATAATATAATTATAACATATCAATTGTAGTAAATAATGAGAATAAATTGATTTTCTTAATTTACTAACACAAATAAAATTAAAATAGGATTAATAAAATTCTAGAATAATGTATCCCTTTAACAATATAAAATCACTTTTATAAACTAAAAATATCAATAATATGATGTAAATAAAATTATTTGAAAATAAACTTTTATTATTGTTAATTAATTTTTAATTATATGTTACCTCGATGAAAAAACCATTTCATGTCATATATGTTAAAAAACATTCCATTGAAACTTTTTTAAAAAATTTAGAAAAATTTTCATTTGGAAAAATATAAGAATATTTATTTTAAACCATTTAATAAAAAGTAAATATGAGTAATAATTTAATTTAATAGATACTTTTATAATATAAAACTATTATATAAAATAATTTAAATATAATATGAACATGTAAGAAAAATATACCTGATGAAAAGAGAAATAAAATCAGATTTTATTTTAAATGTATCTTTGCTAGATTCATGTTCTTAAGAGAGAAAAGGATGGAATAGAACATTTTAAAAGCATGAAATTGTAATGTTTAATTGTTATTTAATAATAATGAATAAATATAAATTCATGTTATATATGGTAAAAAGGATATATAAACATCACAAAAAATAAATAGGTCTACATTAAAACTTTTGACTAAATAGAGTGTAACTTGAGACTAAATCCCTTACCCCATGCTTATTATTTATCATAAATTCTATAAAATACTACATATTGTTTTTAAACATGTTAATAATTCATATTATAACAATATTGAAATTTATTTTATCATATATGGTCTATTTAAAATATTTGATATCCCCTTCCCTAAAAATATTTAATTATTATCATTGTGTTGGGTGTTAAATATTTCTTTATCTTATGTATATTTTTCCATTAAAGTACCAATTATTCTATAGATGATTTGTTTACATCAAGTAGAGAATTACATATATATTATATATTTTATTTTTCTTCATTATAAAAAAAATTAAAATCATTTCGAAAATCTTGTAATGGAAAATTAATTGCATTTCTTTGTACGGTCGAGAGGTTGCATGTACACATGAGCAATAATATCTTTTCTATAATGGTGAAAGGGTAAATAATTAGAAGAACATTTAGGTTGAAAAAAATTCAAAATTATCTATTTATTTATTAGATCCATCATTATTAATATTCATACTAGTCGATGATGGAATAAAAATGGCGTTGGTTCATGAGGTGGTTGTTCTCCATACATACAAAAGATGGATTTGTTTCCCAATTGAGGGTGATGAAGATGGATAAATGTTATTCAAAGAAATAATTTAACATCTATGTAAAACATTCATATTTTTTAGAAATATTTTATTTTTTTGTACGCAATTTATGGTGGTCAAAGAATAATTAAAGTGAAAGAGCTTTGTTAAGATGATTACCATCTTTTAGAGATACCTTATTTATATCTCTTTTTATTGGATTTCGGGTTGGTCTTTTTTGTATTACCAGAACCTATATAAAAGGGATAATAATGTTGGGTAGAGGATTTGGTTGGGTTTTGGTGATCTATATGGATTAATTTGGACTAAAGACGAGAGGGGAGGGGTGTCCTTTTATTATCGGGGAGAGGCCACACTTCAAATTTTTTAAAATAATAAAATATATTAATGAATAAATAAAGAATAATGGATCAAAAATAGACTATTAAAAATTAATAGATAATATATGGTTTGAATATAGACAAAAATTATAAATTAGAAAAGTTTTTCTGTTATTTTAACCATATCTATTTAGATTAAACCCATGGTAAATTCATTTTACCTTTATGGTGGTGCCCAAATTTAAATATTTTTATTATTTATTATGAGAAAAAATGAATGTGGACTCATTATAAAATTTTTAAATCCTTCTTTCTAATATTTAATGTATTTAGTAAAATTTTAGACATAGATGTGGTATAATTTAATTTAAGGTTAATCCCTTAATATATATTGAAACAAAGTTTTCAAACAAATTCCATTTAAGTATAAAAGTGTTATTATACCAATTTCATGTAGAAAATTGATCCCACAAACCACAATATGTTAATTAAAATAATAATTTATAAGTTTCTTATTGAATCATTTTTGAAACAGTATGTAAATATTTCAAATTTTGAAAGTGGAAGAAAAAGTTCAATATAAGAAAGTATTTTTCACTATTTATGGAAAAATAGAACATCTACAAAATATCCAAAAAATTTACCCAGAGATAATTTCAATATTCTGATATAAAAATTAAGTTAATTTTATCAAATACACAATATAAAATTATAAAATAATAAATTTATGATATAAAAAGAAAAAATTAATATCATTTTTGAAAAAAAAATTAACAATTAATTTAGTTTTTAAATACTAGTAATTATTCAATTTTACATTCAATAAAATTTCATTATGAGGTTATTTATTGTTCATTCCTTCTAATTTAGTGGTTGGTTATAATGGTCAAATTTTAATAAAAAAATTTCTTATTTATTTAAGCATAGTGTTGGGTGATGAATATGTAATTAAATAAAGTGATCTTTTAAAATCACACCATATTACTTTATTCCCACCAAAAAATTATCCTTAATTTTTCATATATATTGCCTTCAAAAAATGACAGTGGTTCATTTTCATAACATCTTATTGTTCACACATTTCTTCCTCAATTCTATAGTTTCACCAATTTACCTTTACAAGTTGAGTCGTTTGATTCCTCAATACATTCTCTCTAATGTCAAAACTCTTGATAGGATCTTCACAAAATGATTGACTAGGTTTCAATTATATTTCATCCTTGGTGATAACATGCATTGTGTCTTACATATACTCCCATAAAAAGAGATACTGAACACATTGTGTATATTATAGAGGATTGGTAGAATTTTCAAATAGTAGGACACAAATCCAATTAATTATAGAATATTGAAATGTCCAATATACCTAGGTATTAGTATCACTTTCTTTTTTAACTATATAAAACCTTTCAATAGAGATAATTTTTAGAAAATATGACCATCCACTTGAAATTACAAATCATTCCTTATATTATGACCATAACTCTTCTAAATGATTTTAGGTTATTTAATATGAGTTTGAATAGACTTTTCCAATATCGTTCTCTCTTTAACAAGTATTAGTAATATAATATTCCTTTTTCCAAATTCATCATAAGAAGTTAGAGGATGATATATCTTATTATATAAGTCTTTAGACGACAAAATTTTAATACTTTAACAAAAGATATTATTTTCGGAAAACACTACTAGAGGAAAATACAGATCCCACATACCATGAAAAAAAATTGAACCTGAACTAAAAATGTCCCATATTTTATGGATAACAATTTTGGACTATATATTAGTTTTCAGATTGTATGTGGTTCTCAAATGAAGTTTAGTTTTAGTATTGTTTTAATTAATTTTTGTGAATTTCAATGTTTAAAGGGGATCATGATGAGGACTAATTTAAATAAGAATACCATTAATTCTTAGAAATGCATAAATATATATTTTTTCAACATCCTCAAAAGGTAAATAATCTAGTATAGAATTTGAATGTGTATATTTGGTTAACTAATCAATAATAACCCATATTTAATCATTATTTTTAAGAGGCTTTGGTAGTCATTAATAATATTCCATAGTATTTTCATCCCATTTATACAAAAGAATAAGAAAATGTTTCATGGGTATTATAGGATATCTATTCTCAACATTCAGATACTAGTTGAACAACAGTCATGATACATTTTATTGATTTCCATATTTATATTAACATAAATAATTTTATTTCAAATTACTATACATCTTGGTGAAACCATAGTGAATTAAAATATTTTAGTTGTGATAATCATCCAATAATTCCCATTTTAGTGTAGGTTAAATGGGAAATCATAACAGCTTTCATCATTATATAATTCCATATTCATATATGATGTCTTCAAATTTAAGATCATTCAAAAAGATAATTTTTGGTTGTAAATTCTCATCACCGTGATGAAAAATTTTATCTTTTCCAATAAATTCATTTTAGTAGCCATTTCTAAAACAATTTGTGTTGAGAGTTCCTTAATAATTCTCATATCAATTATTTCTATATCCTTGAAAATATGACCCTTTCTAATCCACATTATGTCAAAAACTCCATGATTTTTCCAACTCAATGTATATAATAACATATTTCCTTCCTTGGGTTATAGTATATTGAGAAATAATATTCATTTAGTTGATCGGGCCATTATCTTTAAATCATGTTGATCCCTTTAAATGAAAAGATATAATTTGGACTCTTTTGTTCTGGGTATATCTCATATCATTAACCATAAATACAATGTCTCAATATCATTAATGTAAAGATTATGGGTACTAATTAAATATCAAGATTTTAATAGTTATTTTCATGAGTCTTTAACTATCATGATGATTGTGTAATAACTTTATCATTTTTTCATAAGGACACAATAAATTCCAATCTACTATACATCACTTTAGATTAGAAATCCATCACATTTTGAATTGAGGAGTCTACATTAGTGCATTCAGTTATATTTTTTTCAATTATTTGAAACATTATTCTGATTCATTTTTGAAAAATAAGATAAAAAATTTATGTGGAAGCTTTCTTAACGGGATATAAAATATGAATCATTTAGGTAAACATTTATAATGGTAAAATTCTAAAAAAATAGAGACTACATACCTCACTTATGTTCATTGGTGTATGCCACTATTGGACTTTTTTTAGTCAAAGAATCAACTAGGATGAAATACATGGAGACATTCCTGATAAGATATTAAAATTTATAAATCCAAAATTCACAAATTATAAATTTACCATAAAACTATTTCCACCCAATAGATTCAATAATTAATAATTAATTATTTTCATAGTTCTCAAAGTTCATTAAATATATCAATATATCATCAAAAAAACAAAAAAGTAATCATGATATTAATTGAGTACTCTACTCATTATATTCATAAAATTAGAGGATTCATTAGTCAACTAAAATTGAAGTACTATAAATTTTTAAGGTCCATACATTTTTAATATTTAATCATTGAAATATCTTCCTTCTTTACTCTCAATTGATATCACCTAGAATGAAGGTACATATTTGAAAAATATATAGCACCATGAAGTTGGTTTAACATGTCAATAATGTGAGGCATATGATACTTTTTATTTATTATAATAGAATCGATTTCACTATAATACATATAAAACGACATTGATCTATCTTTTTTTCAAAATAAAAAAATATGTCTCTATGTGGTTAAACACTATGGAATATGAATCCCTTATTACAAAATTCCACTTGTCATTTCTTCAAATAAACTAATTCTTCAATACAAATAAATAGGTTATATTTTCTTCAATTCTTTTTTTAGGGATTAAATCAATGGATAAGAAACATCATGTACTAGTTTATAACTAGGTAATTCCTCAAGAAATTCATTAATGGAATACAATAAAATATGTAAATATTGAATTTTAAGATTATTTCTTTCAACTATAGGTTATTTTGACTCTTATTCCCCATGTATCTCATTTATATTAGCTATTGGAGGTGGATATCGACCTGACTAAGATGGTGAATTTATCTATTTAATAATAAATAATTCTTCATCTTCATCATGAATCATAACTTTATTGTCATTGAAATAAATTTTTGAAACATATTTTGAATGAAAATATGTAAAATGGAAATATCAATGTAAACCATTTGTATGATAATAAACGAAGAAAATGGATCAAATTTATGTGTCATAATGGGAGAATCTTGAAACATATTTATTGCAATGAGGTTTCTACTAAAAGTTTTGAGTGAAAACACCCCTTTTAAAGTGAAATAGTCACATATTATTATCCTGGAAAGTATAGTTGATATAAAAAAATTTAATAATCCATAATCAAAAACAGAATTACATAAATTTAATGTTATAATTGTTAAACATACCTACATATCCTTAGGAACATCCACCTCACCATTAGTGATCATAGAAACATGGCCATCTCCACTTATCCTAATCTATGGAAAGTTACCTAGATGATAGTGACAATGATTTGAAAAATTACCCATTCAATTATAGTTTATGAAATTAATAGAAGTATTTTGTTTCATTCCCATTGATTCATGTCTCATATGACACATTCTCTACACTTATAACACCCTTCCATTTCGGTGAAGCCCATTCTGTGAAGTTTATTTCCACTAATTTTTCATAATGAAAATTGCTTTAATTTATTCATCCTTGAAAAATTCTCTTTTTATTGGCATTAATTATAACATATATTCTATGATTACCCTTTAAAATATATGATCTATAAAATTACATCTCTATTTTGATAGTGTATTAAATTATTTTATCCAATGTTGAAAATTTCTGAGAACCCAATTCCATTTCGAGAATTTTCTTAATCCCTTTATAAAAAAGGTTAATATTACTTTCTATATTACATATTTAATCAATAAGAAACATGAACTCTATTTTAAAAGTGGAATCATACTATACATTACTCTCGTCTTAATTTTTTTTAGTGAACATTCTCTTCATTTAAGTTTGTTTCTCATGTGAAGTGTATTTAACGAAGAATGGTACATTAAAATATCTCCATTATGTATGTTCCATTTCATCTTCCTTGTTTGTATTATATATCAATGATCACATGTGATCATCATGGAATTTAAGGAAATATAAATACCTCATAACATTTTCCTTTTAATAACATTTTAATGTGGTATATATCCTCTCAATAGACATTATACATGTCATAACTAATAAATGATTTGTAAATCCCTTAAAATATGGAGGATTTTATTGCCTGAAATGGTCTAATATAAGTGTTTCATTCCACATAACATTGTTTTCACCATATTTTTATTATTATTAGACATTACATTATTTATCTACCATAAAATGATCATGATCTCCTCAGTTCACATAGTAGTCGAATTGGATTCTTTGGAAGGGTGATCTGAACATTATCTATAATTATTAATACAAATTTTTCTTAAAGGAACAATTTCTAATCAATTTAATATATTGGATTATTTCATATCAATATGAATCATAATATGTAATTTTAAATATGATTTAATAGTTAAAATAAATTGAAAATTTATACAATATTAATCTCATAATTTAAAACGTTGTTCGTTTGGTAATAAATTTAGAAAATAATTTAAAATATTTAAAAGTGGTATGTAATGAAAGTATGAATTCTCAAAATAATAACACCCAGTAGTGTGATAATAGGTATACAAAAAGGCTTATCATTTTAATACAGGTGATGATTGAGTCAATGATCAATGCACCATTATTAGATTTATTACCCCTTAGTAAAATTGTTCGAGAGCCATATACACATTCATTATTTTGTTAGTGATGAAACTACTTGGAAATAGAAAAGAAATTTCATGTTTACCCAAATTTATAATTTTATTCCCTAGTTAGGAATATCAACAAATTGTATCATAGGGTTTTGTTTTGTAAACTATGTTTTCTTAAATCTAGTTCCCAATGTCTCTACAAAACATCCTTAGATACCAACTTTGACAACCCCAACTTCAGTAATTTGTAATTTGGGTCTACTTTACTACATTGAAATAGATATTGGTAATATAATACCCAAATACATATTATATTTGTAGTATTTTATAACCAAATACATATATTATACACATTTTACATTGGAAATAAATAGTAAAACATAATAAATAAAAATAATCAGAATTCATAAAACTCATTCCATGATTTTGAATTTATAACCTAGGGAAGAGAATCAAAATATGAGTTTCTAAAAATAATCTCTATGGGTTAAATAATAAGAAATATTTCATGAGTAAAAAAGTAATAATTAGTATGTTAGGGTAAATAACTAAAAACACATGTGATTAGTAAATAACTAAGCATTAAATACACCCATAGATACTATCAACACAACAACCTCATGGATAATAATAAATGACTTCTAAATGATGTAAATTATTAATTTTTGTTTTCATGGTCCCATGAATCATGATACATTTACCATCAACACCATTCTATAGAATATTTCAAATAAATGTGTAAATAACCATTTAACTTTTATAATATATGTGACCCATGAGACATGTCAATGCATCGAAGGTCTATATAATTTCAGATCCCGCCCATCTCTCCACATCCAATGCATTACTCATTTATTGGATTATCAATTAAATTTGTGAAATAGATTTCATATCAATATATATATATATTTATTAAATGTTATGGATTAATCAATAATTCCTTAGTCAATCTTATTATTTTAAATTACAATCCCATATGAAAAAATGGTATAAGTCTTATGAAACAATCATATCCACGATTAAAATAATATAGATATTTACGGGAAATTTGATATACCAGGTTCAAAATAAATGGAATTTTTTATAGGGTGATTTAATTAAAAAATATCCATAGTTATGAATATGTAAATTAATGGTTTTATTCATTGATGAATAAAAATACATAAAAAATATCATTAAAAATAGTCTAGGAAAAAATATAATTTTCACTTTGAAAATTCAATTTTAAAATCTAAAAATATCACAATTATTAATTAAAAAACATCCTTCAAGAAAACCTGTAAAACTATAATGGATGAATCAATATATTAATAATTCTTGATAGTATGAAACTCCATTTTATTCCTTTATGTTATAAAACATTCCATTAATACATTTATTAAAATGTCTGAAAGAACCACCTTTATAAAATGAATTGATGATTCATTTTCAACCACTTTGTAATAACTAAAATAGGTTTTAAAATATATTTTAGGAAATCATTGATGAATCATTAAAAAAATATTTCTTAGTATATTAATGATAATATGAACACAGAATAAAAATATACCTGATCAAAATATAAATGTTAAAATATTTTTTTAAATCATTTGGTTGTTTGATTAAATTTCCAATGTGAGTAAATGTTGAAAGAGAATATAGAAACTACTTACAAGTGTAAACATGAATTGAACATATTTCTTCATAAATAATTAAATAATCATGTTAAATACATCAAATGGGATATATATATATAAACCACATAAAAATAATTAGGTTCATAACACAAAATATGTCTCATTAGACTGGAACATGACAGGAAATCCCTTACCCGATGATTCTTCATAGTAGAAGGTCATTTAAACACATATATAGTGGTTTTAAAAATATAATTAATTTATAATAGAATAAAATCCAAATTAACAATATCATATATTATTATTTCATAATATATTATCACATTTTCACTAATAATAATTCACGGTTACCACTTTTTGGTAGTTAACAACTTCCTTTTGTCATGATAGTTTTTTCATAGAAGTCCCAGTTTTTTCATATAATATATTGTTTCATCATATTAAAAATGATATAAAGATTATATATTTCATTTTTATTCAATATATATATTTTTTTAATCATTTAGAAACCTTTGGAATTGAAAATGGGCCGCGTCACTTTGTGTAGACTATAAGCCACACACACACACAAGTGACATCATCATTTTTAAGATTATAAAATAAATTCAGTGTCCTATCATATACACAGTTTCATCCATCATTATGACTATACATATATTTTAGTTATGGATAAAATGAAATTGGTTTGGATTGTAGTAGTCTTCTATACACAAGAAATGTGGGTTTTTATCCCAATTGAGAGAGAAGAATATGGAAAAATATTATTATAGAAATATAATAATATATTATTATATGGGAGATAATTTTTTTATATTTTAAATTCAGGATAATATTAATTTTTCAAAATGATTAAATAAAATTAATGAGATTTGTTAAAATGGTTTCCTTCTATCGAAAATACCTCATTTTTTCTCGTATTAAGGGATTTAGGGAGTACAATTTTGGTATATCTAGGGTAAAGACCAGATATTTTCCTCATAAAACATTAAAATATTTCAATATATTTTACCAGTTCTATATGCTGAGATAGCATGTGATTCTACGGACTAATCTTCCCAAAATTTATTTTATAAATTATTAAATAAATTATATTTTACATACACATAGTATCATAAAAAATGGGATAACACTTATGCAGAATATTGGATCAGAAATAAAGAACCACATTTGAGTTTGGAAGGTGTCTTTACCCTAGTTGAGACCTAAAATAGGTTGTAGAGAGGTGTTTAGATATCTCTTTCATAGGAAGTATGTTCATTCTATTAATTGATAAATTAATTCATTCATTAATTCAATTTAACCATAACGATATTCTTATAATTAGAATTCCATAGAGATTTTCCAAGTGTTATCTTTATTAACATGGGATCATCAAGATCTTCCCGTTCATCCTTATGTTTTTGTATCTACTTAAATAATGACGAAACACCAGATCAGATAATATCATAATGTAGTGAACATAATGAGGTCCTTTAATTATTAGCGAGTAATTTATTTGAAAAAAATATCCAATCTCCTGGTATGACATGTCCATTTTTTTTACTCCTTTTTTAATTAAATTGATTGAGGATAATCATATTTTTTATTTTATGCACCAATTTTTGAAACTTTTCATGTTCCCATGTAATAATTCAATTGATTTAATTGGTTTTCCTCAACCGAATTATCCAGATTCTTGATCATTGGATAATAATTCGTGTCCAATGATTGTTTACCCTTTTTTATTTTATTTTTCTACTTAATTTCTTCATGTCCTCCATTAACATGACCACACTATCCTATTTCAACATTTTTAGTTAGTATTGAGCAGGATCGGACCCCCAGAATCATTACAAAGAAATTAATGATGCACATATCGATAAAATGTGGATAAATATAAGTTTTTGTGGGTTGTGCATAATCATTTTGATGATTTTAGATCTAAAAATGCATTTTTGAAGCATCTAATGCAAGTGGTTCATGAGAAACCATAACAACAGTGATATTTTATACCTTAACATCACACTACTTTTGTGGAATACTTAAATATTACAAAAATAGACACCCAAAGACCACATTATCCTACTACATTTGGAAACATAAACACATGTACATAAATAAGAGATATTATCTCTAACTAGCTTCTTCATGACTAGAATCCTTCTAAGACACATAAAAAATAATACATATTTTCATAACCTGGGAAAGGAAACATTAAAAGGGGTGATCTTAGATTATAATTAAGGGTAAATTAGGGAGACATGTAAGCATAATTTTTATCAAAAGCTTATGCGAACATGATCATGAAAAAATAATATCATACCCTTCATATAAAATATCACAGATATAAATCATAGAAAATATATTAATAGTTTATAAGATAGGAATCATAAGGTAATAAATAAAATAAACCATGAAAGATTATTATAGGAATAAAACATTGAATTTTGAAAGATATGTAATAATATTTAAAAATTTCCATAGTATTAAAGTAATATCTACTAAAGAAATATTTGTGGAAAGAGTCATTTACAGAACAAAGTCATCCCCCTTCTTGCATTGTATAATTGAACTTGGATCACTCCTCATTCAATCCCTGTAATACTGAACCGTTTTCATTTCTCATTCAATCCATGTCTATCTGATGAGTTATAAATTTTTACCTAATTCAATGGAGGGAGCTATAGGTCCCACCCATCCCATAATGAAATCATACATACATGTGAAAAAAAACATAAATAATCATGTCATAACCCAAGAAATTAAATGGTATTTATAAACATGTAATAATATCATAACCTATGAAAAAAAAACATTCTTAATCATTTCCTCAATGAAAACCTCTAAATGGAAATGGGATTCAGAAACATATAACTCGTGGAAGAGAAATAGGTAACATAAGAATAATTCATTAAATTCATAAACCATTCAAGAAATAATATTAATGGAAACATTGGATAATTTATTATAAGGGCATGGGTAACATCAAAAATTGTCACCTTAGATGGAAAATAACATGGAAATATATTTTGAATACATTTCATCAGGCAGATATTATTTCTCCTTAAAAAAACTATTTTAAAGAAATGTTTGGAAAATCATTTTCTCGAAAATATACTAGAAATATTATATTGAAATTTTTTAAAACCTTTTGGAAACCATTTCCTTTGAAATCATATAAGGTGATCTTGAAAAAAAAATTAAAATCATTTTCCTAGGAAACATATAAAATGAGATTCAAAATTGATCGAAACCCTTTTCATTTGAAAACTTATAAAAGGAGGTTGAAATTATTTTGAAACCCGTTTAATTCCAACAACATTTTCAAACATATAATTACGGCTTTAAATCATTTATAATATATTTCTCAATGAAAACTTATAAAAGAAGTTTGAAATCATTTCCAAAACAATTTTACTTGAAAATTTATAAAATATGCCCTGAAAAGCATTTGAAATCAATTTTTATTAAAATATATTTTTAAAAAATCCATAATAATTATCCTCTTAAACATGAAAATAAATCTTTATAGAATTTATGGTGAGTTGATATGCACCTATCACATGTGGTAAAAAGAATATTCATTTTACACTGTAAAAGAATAGAAATGTTCCTCATTTTGAAATAGATAATAAATGGCCATTAAAAATAATGTTAAATTAAAAGAAGGTAAATAAATTATTATATTTCTCATAGTATATTAGTATAATTTTCTTATAAACAATTTATAGAAAACATGCTTTCGAATGAACATAGATTTTTGACTGAAGAGAGGGTAAACTCAGGCTTTCTTAAAAATACCTTCTTCACTATCTTATGTACCAAAGAGTTAAAAATGGTACCAATACATGAATATATCATTAATGACAACAATAAAATAAAATTCATGAGTGTTATTAAAATATGGATAATAATATTTCAACAAAATAAGAATAATCATAATCAACCTATAATAGTGATGACATTGTTTCAATGAAATCGTTCGATTTAGTAAATTTGAACCACACACCCGATGTAATAAAAAGGAATTAAATAAAATATAAAATATAATGAAATTTATTTTATTTATGATATAATATTTCAAGTTTAGTATATACACCTCATGGTGAAATATATATGTGTAACAAGGCATGTCTCTCAATGAAGGAAAACTGAAACAAAATTACTTTATCGATTTGGTAACTTTTGAAGCATAGTCCCCAAGAAAGAAATTTCATAAAATGGATGTGTAAATTTATATAAATTTAAGTATAATAATAATATAATACTTACATGGGAAATATACACACTAAAAAAATAATTGTTTTGAATTAATCATGTATCTCATAGAAATAAAATATGAGATGAAGTTCCCTTACCTTATGTCTTAACTCAAATATTACTCATTAAAAACTCATTTATTATAAAAATAAGTTTGTTATAAATATATAAAAGAAACAAATTATTATATCTAATACCATATATTTTTTTATTATGACTTTATATTACCCTATTGTTAAGAATTCAATGTTAAGGTCTCGCTTGGGCCAATATCTATTTAATTTTTTCATGTGCCTTAATTTGTTATTTTATTGGTCCATATAATTATATCATGATTTATATAATGTAAACCATAATATAAATATAATTTATATCATTTATATGTGTATTATAATAATCTATATAAATTATAACAATGAAACATAATACATCTTTCTTGGAGACTGTATGCATACATACGCATGAACGCTATTTTCATTATATTGGCATTTTGAAGTAATGAAATTAAAAGATATATATGTATGTATGTATGTATAACTATATAAGAAGAATTGTTATTTCATAAATATCATATAATTTCACTAAAACAATCCATAACACGTTCTTTATAGAGATTCAATAAAACATATCACATTGAGGGGGTGGTAGTCCACATTTCCTCAAATGAAATTATTCTATTTTCACAAGATGGAAATCGTAAAGGAATGTTCTAAATAAAAAAAATATAATTATAAAATAAAATAAATTATAATAAATATCTTTGATAAATATATTTTCCATCCTAATGTCCACCATTAAAGGTGGTAAAGGAAAAATAAACAATCATCATTTCGTGAGGTGGTAGTTCACCGTACACGTAAACAGTAGGTTCGTAACCCATTTGATAGAAGTATGTGTTATTTTTTGTAGAAAAATTATCCTAAAAAATAATTGTATATTTAGGATATCAGAGTTTTTATACAAAATATAATGAGGAGAGTGGTGGTGGTGTAGAAAGAAAATAAAATAATAGAGTTTGAGGGAGGGTGTTACCTCTTATTTGGGTAACACGTTTTAGTCTCCACTAAATGGATTCATTGGAGGGTTTATACCAAATATTTTCATCATTAAGCAAGGTATTTATTTATGGGATACTACATTTTTATATTTTTTAAGATTCAATGAGGTTTAAGAAGTTTGTGGATGGGGTAGAATGATTGCATTTTTATAGTGGAGGTGGTGTGGCAATCTTGTAAATACCAAAAATTATTCAATAATTGGAGATATCCTTTACCTAATGTGCCTCAAAAATTGATAAATAATGTTTCAATGTATAAATTATGGAATCAAATATTCACCACACCAATATATGTTCATTTTAATAATTTGGTTTCTTAACTTCTTTGTTTCCTCAATTTTATTATTTTGGTTTTTATTAAAGAATCTATTTTTATAACCTATGTAATTTGACTATTAAGTCTAAAATAAAGTTTTATTTGTAATATAATATATATCCACTAAGTTAAATATATTATAATTAATTTATAATGGAAAAATATATTGTTATTTGGAAATTAATTTTTAAAATAATCCCATTTGACGTGCAAAAAACAACTTAAACATAGATTCTGTGGAAAATTCTTTTACAATATGTGGGTAAATATTATAATAAAAAAATATAAATTGGATCATTAATATGACATATTTATTATTTAATAGATATTAATTATAAATTTTCATAATATTGTATTTTTATAAATTTTATATCATTTAATAAAATACTATTTATTGTTAAATTACAATAATGTTAATTTAGACATTATTTATTTAAATTTAATTTAAAAATCTCAATATAATGTTGGAATGCTATTATATCTGGTATTCATATTTTTAAAAAAATATATTAATCTTCAAATATAATTACAGACAATAATTAAATCAATTCACTCAATTGTTATTAATATTAGTATAATTTATATTAGTGAATTGTTAACAAAATTATCACTATGTTGGCATTTCATAAGAATATTAATTAAGTAAATCATCTCTAAATTTTTTTATAAATTATTATGATAAAAATAACCAATTTATCTTTCTAAATAAAATTTATAATTTAAAATATTATTTTTTGTATATATATCAAGGTTTAAAAAATGCTAAAGGTAATGAAATGTCCCTTTTGTCTTTTCCCTACATGACCTATTATATAGGGAACACCCACTTAATAATATCCTAATAACACATAAAATTCAAATTAAAATGGTATATGGTATACTTATTGGCATAAACTAAATTTTAGACATGTTTTCGGGTCAATTTGGTCTTTAAGATTAAATTTTAGTCCATAATTAATCTAAATCATAACTTAATCATTGTGTTTAATTTTAATCATTTTCACTAGAATTTGTTATCAGAACATATGTTGATCTTATTCAAATACATATATAATACTTATTAAAACCATGTATTTCGTTTTTTATAAATTAAAATTCATATAATTCATAGTATTATGTTTAACACTAACACCATAGACGTGGAGAGAAAGTTGGTTTTTAAAGTAAAAATGATCAAATGATCAATATGTTTTATAACCCTTTTCCATAGAAAAATGATTCAATGTCCTAAATAAATTTAATATAAGTATTATTGATTTATTTTTAAATTTAAAACCAAATTTAAATATAAATTAATATTAATAATTTTTTTAAAAAATGTTATTTTTAACTAAAAATAGTATTTTTTTTTTACTATTCATCAAAATATGAGGTTTCTCATAAAAATCCCAAAAAAATCACCTAAAGATAATTTCAGAATTGTGAATTTTTAAATGAATTTTATTTTAAAAAATTCCATTTCTAAAAGTTTCTATAATTATTTTTATTCTTTTTCATAGAAGGACATGAACCGTAGTTCATCACATAAACTTGTATTTTTAAACATATAAAGACTTTCCAAAGAATTATATTTTTCTTAATAAATATATTTTTTTATATAAAACCATTAAAAAATATTTGAAAACTATTCATTACAATTAACATTCTATTTTTTATTGGCATAGTTATAACTATCTCGTTTAACTAATTGTCACTATAAATTGATGTTTCATAAAACCTCAGTGTTGGGTGTAACGTATTCCAAGTTAATGTGGTGTGTAGCACAATACAAGTCAGTGTCATGTGAAAGGAATTATTTAATTCAAAAAATGAGAGAAATAAATTAAAAATAATTCATTCCAAAACAATATTTCACAAAATATCATGGTTTTTCATTCTACGCCCCTTAAAAAAAATTTCTCCATCAAAATTCATCTATGTTTTCCAAAATTTAATACTTGAAAGTTTCATTCATAGAAACCCAAATCATGTAAACAAGTAATAATTCCTCCATTAAAAATATAATGTTAGAAGATTAATGGTTAATAAAATTAAGTCATACTGAGATTCCAATATAGCATAATATAGGTGGGAAGTGAAAACAAAGACATAGAAGAGAAATCAACCATCATGTTCTGATGGAGGGCGATAGAGAAGAAGGTCGGGAGAATGTTTTCAGTCAAAAATCCATAAATATGTAATAAACTGGGTGACCTTATAATTCATTAGAAACAATGGTGGTAGGATAACATTTTTGGATTGACGATCCTTTTTTCTATAGTTTTGGAATTTTCTTGAAAATATATACTTGCATGATGTCATGAAAACATCACTCTCTGTTGTTCGTTTATCCACTTTACATATTTACTTAAATAAAGGTGATTTTTTCATTCTTAATGTAATAACAGTTCATGAGACCCATGATATGCCATCCCATAATTTATCATCAATATAAAGTAGTTTGAACATGATATCCAATATGCATAAATCCTCATATAGAGAGATAAAAAATTAATCTTGATGATATCATCATAAGTTTAACTTAAAATTTCACTAAATAGTTTACCTTTGAACCCGTCCGAAATATGAGTGAATAAGGATTCATAAATAAATTCCCAAAATGTTCTTAACATTGATATTCCATACATCAAAAATCAGCTCTAGGTTATCATATTCCAAATATGAGAATACCTTCATCATATATTCTCTTAAAACATGGTAATAACATGAATTACCATAATTCCTTATCAAAATACATTCATGTTTCCTTATTCAAAATATGTTGGATATATTCCATATATCCAAAAATGTTGTAAACATCATTTTTGATGACATAGACAACTTTTTCAAAAAACAATTCTAGGGTAATCTATACTGTCTAATTAAATTATTCATATCTATAATATCATTATAAAAATATCATTATATCCATGTCAGAAATTAGTAAGTAGTTACCATCCCTTAAGAGAAATATCACATTTCCATGAAATCACATTTCTATGTCTTCATCACCATTCCACATATAGTTTTTAATCCTTAATAAAAACATATACTAAAAACACATATATATTTCATGAATCATGTAACATAATATTTGAATTCCAAAACATAATTACTTAATTCATCTAACATTATTCTCAATTCATTAATGAGGATTCATAAAATTATTCATTAATAACTCTTTGATAGAATATGAAATATGAATTAGGTCTTAAGGTTCCTCAACCTCAATATAATCATGCTTCTTATGTTTAATATAAACATTACTCGAAGAACATCACATACCTTTTACATGTCATTTGTTGTCTCTTTATATATTGATGTATTATCAATACTCATACCACATTCTTACTTATCTTTATGAGATTTTCTATTGGGAAATAAATTATCATAATTCCCAGATTTTCTACATCCAAAACATTAAATGTTAACCATGTTCCTTTAATTTCTCACCGTTGATTAAAACTGGAAAGCTTTGTGTGTTAATTACATATCATAGAATAAAACCATATTATCATGAATATAATTACTTAAAAAATGTCTAAATCATGAAATATTATTTAAAATATAAAACAATATGTTCATATTACTTTATTTATATCCATCTCATATTTAAATCTTTCATGATTGGTCATGAAGCGTTTTTGAATTCCCAATGAATATCCACCAGGGGTGTCAATCCTACTGTATAGAAAGTAAAATTATCCAGTACTTGATTACCATGATTTAGGCTCAGAAATTTTTTCCATAGTTGTTACCCCTTGGTAAATATATATGAGAGCCACATCCACTTGTAGTATCAAGATAGGTATGTACTTCTATAAAACCAATCACTCTATCCTTTAACAAAATTATAAGAAATATTACTATACATTTTCTTATTCTTAGACTTATCCCTAGATATTTCCTTGGGGTTCTCTATAAGGCCCCAGCCTTATACATTACATAATCATGAATTATGTTAATAATTCATAGTGAGGATATTTTCAGGTTTATAGTTTTAGATAATTATCCGATAACTGTTACATTATATCTCAAAAATTACAAAGTAGACACTTCTACCCAGTATCCACTTTTTCATAAAATAAGAGTTCGTAAAAGAAAACAATAATTATTTTTTGATATAAATCTTCTTGAGATCTTCCTTTCTCTTACCATGCCTTATACCCTATGAAAAACAATTCAAAAAATTGGGATGAGCATAAAAATCTCAGTAAGTATTATAAAATAAATAAAGAAAATATTTGTTCATCAATTCATACAAAACATAGGCACTTTAACATACCTCATGAAATCAAAAGATTTATGAATAATAAATAGAAATAATAAATCATAAAGTTATCTTAGGAAATATTTATCACACATACATTATATCTTTCACAGCTACATAGGGAGTTACATTTGGAATACCCATCACATTATATTCCCAAAATCTCTTAGGAAAAACATTAATATTTACCTCCGTCATGTTACCCAATGCATTGGAGAGATATCTCAGGATCACACAACCTAGGGTTATCATGGAACCACCCGTATACATAATCAATTCCCAAGAACCATAAATTATTCCTAACACATAAAACAAACAACAAGGAAAGATAAAATTTCTACATTTCAATCACAATACATCATTTAAATATATTGATATAATCAATGCTTTATCAAACCATTTTCAAAACCATTTAAAAAATTTAATTCAATGATTTTTGAATCAATATTTCCCATACCACTTCGAATATTTCAATGGAATTAAAATTTAAAAACATTAATATCTATATAAATAAATCCTTAAAACCATTTTTAAAACATGGACATTAATGAGAACGATTGAGAAGAAAAAGTCATTATAACAATATTTTAGTTAAAGAGTTCTTAACAAAATGAGAGATCCTTGAATAGACATAATTGAGAAATCAAATTAAATAAAAACATTATAATATAATAAGAATAATGGTATTTGTTATATAATATGAAAATGGATAGTATATACACCATATAAAAGTGAATTGGTGCCTAAAAATAATGAATTCTCAATGGAATGTAAATTAAGACGAAATACCTTATATGAAATGTATCTTAAGATTATGGATACATCAATTACATAATTATGTGTGAAAATTATAAATTCAGTCAATATGATTGGATATTCAGGGTAAATATTTCATAGTACATTCACACATGTTCTTGTAGAATCAATACCAATGACTTGGATGTTTAACACAATGAAAGGAAATTGAGTTAAGACTACCCGTATCAAGTTCGTATCAATGACTTGAGAATTTATCTATTGAGTGATTATGTTTATAAAAAGTATATCCAAACAAATGGGAGTGTAAATTACATCATAAATAAATAAATAGTGATTTCACACACACTCTTGGTGTAAAATAATCATTGAAGTTTTCAAAAATCAGAATGAGTGGAAATTGAAATTACAAATTCCCTTAGTGATTTGGTAACTTATGAAACATACACCCCATGAAAAAAGGATCATAAAAAGAATATTTAAATACAAATAATTTAAAATATATTACACAAAGAATACAATCATGGGCAGTACAAACACCACATAAAAGAAAATAGTCGCAAATATAGGATGAATCAAGTGAGATGAAAACCCCTAATCACGTAATCAATCGAGTTGTAAGACCAAAAGTGAATAAAAACCAAATGAATAACATAATAAAATGAATATAAATGAAATTATGATAATATATATCAAATTTATGTACACAATATACCACTATTAATAAATAAGTGGCGAACAATGGAAATCTCATGGAATTAGAAGTGAGATAAGAAACTGCTTACCTTATGTCCGAAATGACTCGTATGTTCTGTGTTTTTCCTGAATAATAAACATAGTTAATTTATAATTCCTTAAGACAATTTTTCATGTTTATTATTCCTTTAATATCACTTATTACCTTTCTATAACAATTATCTAATTATTTGAGTTCATATTGGACATTTTGTCGATGTTCATAACTTTAGTAAAAAATAAACTTGTTATAATTACAAATTGACCATATGATCGAAATTATATTATCTCCAGAATGATATTTATGATTTATATATCATATATATCATATATATCCATTGAATATATATTTATAATATTCCATATCATTTGGATTTATGAAATGAAACGCACCGTTCAAAGAGACGGTAAGTTGTACGTACACATTAACGCTACTTTCTTTTCTATTTTATAATTAATGGAATAAAAACAGAATAATAAATCGGTATATTATAGTTCCAGAATAATATATATGTTATTTAATTTATTTTAATCCATCCTTTATACATTTCACATATGGCATGAACGAGTAATATCACTTTGAGGGGGCGGTAGTCCGCACTTCCCCAAATAAAATTATCGAATTTAGACATTATGGAAACCATAATGGAATGACATAAATGAAAAATGAAGAAGTATAGAGACAATTAAAATATAAAATATATCATGTGTAAATACAGTTCCACATTAATGGCCACCATAAGAGGTGGTAGGAGAATATTGAACAATCATCGCTTCGTGAGGCAGTAGTTTGTCGTCCACAGAAACAGTTTGTTCTTTACACATTTGATGGAGGTGTGTATATGTGTAGTTCATATAATTTTCATATAAACAACCTAGTATATTTATAACACTGGTTTTTAAAAAAATATAGGAATAAGAAGAGTTTATGGGGTTGTAGAAGGAAAAGAAATGAAAAGAACTTAAGGGAAGACATTACCTTTAAATCAGGTAACACCCTTTGGTTAGAACCAAAAGGATTTATTGAAGTCCCTTCTGCCTAAGGAGAGGCTTCTATGTGGAAGAGAGGGAACCTGAGAGATTATTTGGGTAGAGTTTGGATGAGAAAAAGGGCTTGACAGATGTGATTAATGGGTTAGAGGTGAGGGTTTTTTATAAGGGGGAGGAGGGGCTCTTTAGGAATGTTTGAAAATATTATTTTATTATCAAATTATTCCGGTTTCTAAAGGTGAAAAACTTATAAAAGTCAATGTTATGATGTCTATTTTTAGAAATAAAATCATATAATAATAATTGGATAGTTTTTGGATATTGTTTTAATTTTTATATTCTTATTTATTTAAATCATTCATTATTGAGGTAAACACTGCATCATTATTGTGTCATGAATAATTTTATTTATTTGATGTATAAAAATGATAAATAAAATACCATTATGTAGGAAATAATTTTATATTTCAAATGAATATTTATATTCAAATATATAAGTTAAATAAACTCATATTAAAATTATTTTAGAAAAACAATACATGTTTATGATATTTTAATTTTTACTTCAAATAAAAAGTTATTAATGTCATTATCATACCCAAATGACAATCAATTTCCAAAAATCCCACCCATGGAGTTTATTGATAGTCCATGAATCGTCCAATAAGGGTAGGTTAAGTGTTAAGGTAATTTTATGTTATTATAATATTATTTTTACCTTAAATTTCCCTATTTACCTTTAATCGCGGTAAATACAAGTCAAAAGTAACTATTCCCCCAAAATTATTTTCATCCTAATGAACTATATTTTACTTACTGATACCAACCATGTATGTTGGATTTTTAAAATTTAATTCAGATAAGTGGTATAATATCATTTAAATGAATATGTTGGGTTTTTAACTACTACTTAGTGTTTTCACTATTAATCAAAAATTAATGTTTTTCCGAAAAATAAAAAAAATCATCCAAAGATATATTTGATATTACGAATTAAGAAATTATGTCCATTTTACCAAATTCAAAATATAGAATTTTCATTAATTAGTTTAAAATTAATTCCCGTTGTCAAAACAAAAATCATGTTTTAAAGAAATAATAACTATCAAAAGATTGACACTTGTTTATTTCCCATTTAAGAGTAAATTTTTTTCCAATGACCAACATTGGATTAAATGGTAATAATATAATATAATTACACTTTAAAACAAATTAAAAAGATAATCTAACCATATAAATAAATTATATTAAAAAGCAGTTTTGAATTAAAATACAGTATTTTTCACTATTCATTAAAAATGAATTTAATCATAATAATACAAAACATTTACCCAATGTACATTTAGATATCCTGATTCTAAATAAGAATTATATTTTTTAAAATATAACATATAAAAGTGACCAATACTATATTTAAAGAGGGCTCTCCATCAAAAGATGATAAATTCACCTTTTAAAGAATATTATAGTATTTATGCTTAAAATTTGATTCGTTCACATTTTAAGACTTTAACAATCATTGTATAAATGTAAAAAAACCTTTAATAGACATGTATAATCATATTTTAGTTTGTTCTATTCATTCTCTCCAATACAATGGCTAGACGTTATCTACCATTTAAAAAAATATAATATTATTAATTTTTAGTATGTCCCAACATTATGCGCAACGTAAGATTTCAAAGAAACATGTTGTTACATATCGAGTACGCTTTTTAACATAGCATCCCCTTTAATGTAAAATGAATATTTAATTCATAAATATTAATAAATATGAAAATATATTCTTCTTTATTTACTTGGGATCTTACATACTTCCCCCCATTAAGAAATTGCATCCTTTTAATTTTAAAATTATGGTTGGAATCATAATTAAAAGTACCTCATTGGAAAAAGAGTCAAAAAATGTAAAGACCCTAAAATTCCCTAGGATTGTTTTTAATACATTGGATTTTTACAAGTCCGTGAAAATTTACAGCGCTTGATTCCAAGACCCGGTGTGCCTGGAATCTAATTCTGAAGTTTTGTTTAGGTACGTTCAGTAAACGTGTGAACATGATTTTATAACATTTGAACCGGTTCTCAGAATTAAAATCTGAGGGCACCGATGAACTTGCAGCACCTGTATTCTCCTAAGAAGGCTTTCACCTCAACGGTAGTTGGTCCAGAATGGAAGTAAGATTTTGGGTTTTTAATAAAATTTAAATAATAAAAGTGTTAGCTTATATTTATTTATTTAGTGGTTAAAACCTCCAAGAACATGTTAGAGGTGGGGTCCACCACACCATACCCTCCCATGAGAGGTTATGGTGGTGGGTCCCACCTGAGGTTTAAACACCTCTTATCAATTAAAGGGGGGTGGGGACCACTTGGGGTTAAACCTCCTTGAAACAGACCATATGTGGAGAGAACCCCTGAACATCCCTCATTAAAGTGCCAATCCACTCAAATTAATTAATGGTACATTAATTAATTATTTTTAAAACATTTTAATATTTGGCCAACAAGAAAATAATGGGTTAGCTCAACCCATTATTATTGGTTGGCGTATTCATTTGTGGGAGGATTGGGAGAGGGGTTGGAAGAGCATAGAGGAACTAATTCTCCCAACAAAGAATTCATCTTCTGCCAACGAAGAACGATCTTTAACCGGGGAAAGAAAGGGAAGAGCCGTCCTTGAAAAACACCGACAACTTCGTCCTTGAATTCTTTGTCTTCTTTCTGATGTCAATGGAATAACGTCCACCTTTCCACAACATCTTCAACGAACAACAATACGAGGTTGCGATTTTGAGATTGAATTTGTTTTTGTTATACGTCGTTCAATCGTTGGTGATGATTCTTGCGAATGATATCACCATAACATGGAAGGATCGGGACGCATGAACATGTCTTGACACTCCCCCTTCATTTCCTAACTTATTCATGATGGAGGCGGTGCAACGGGTTCGCCAGAAGAGTGAACTGAAGCAGAGAAAAGATGGTTGGCGACGGGCCGGCCATGAAGAAACCGGCGGTGCAAAGCCGCCGGGTCACCGAAAGGGTGTGGCACCGCCATGCTGCACATAATAAAAGGTCATATCCATGTCGGTCCGTGGTAGAAGGGTATGATGCCATCTTTCCATGCATAGGAGATGGGGGCTAAGGCCAGGGTGGGCCACGACGGAGGGGCGCGATGATGGAGCAGGAGCAGCCGGCGTCGAGCCAGTCGTCGGCGGTGAAAAACCGACTGGCCGCTCAGTGAGCCGAAAAAGGTAAGACACTCGCAGGTCCCATGGGATACCGAACTGGTGCCTAGCGCCAATTCCTTTAGGGTGAGAGGGGGCTCAGAACCCCCCCCCCCCCCCCCCACCACACGTGGCTAGGGAGGGCCTCGCCGACCACTGGCATGCCAGGCCACGCGGGCCGCCAGCTAGGCAACGTGGGCCGCTGGCCCGGACACGTGGGTCGCCGGGCCGGGCCACCCCCTTGGTCCGGGCCAACCCCTTGGGCAGGGCGGCCCCCTCGGGTTGGGCTGCCCTCGCGCCATGTCGGACCCCAATCTGATCCCGTTTGATCTGAAAACACCTTTACGCCCATAACTTGGGCTACGGGTGTTGGATCGACGAACTGTCTACGGTGACAGGAATATTATATTGATAAGGTTCTTTTCGAATACCCCACTTGAGTTTTGGACATATTTGGGGTACGTTCTGGTTGGTTTGAACCTAAAATCCAACTGGGCCCCCCATATGGAAATGCCAATAACTCACAGACCGGGCGTCAGATTGACGCACCGTCTGTTGTGTTGAGACCAGTTTGACAATGCAGACCAATGAGATACTTCTCCATGGTACTTCTTGAAAGTTAGGGTATCGACCAGTAGCTTGTGGAGCGGATCCTTCCAAAGGCGAGTAGAGAGTGTTCGGAGACCTAGTAGTTGGCTGAGACCTGAAGACTGCTTGACCGATTCAACTCGGAGTGACACAACTGGCCCAGTGGGGAGCACCTCTGTGTGAGCATGGTAGACCCAAGGTGGGGAGCGCCTCTGTGTGAGCACAACAGACCCATGGTACTCGATAGGAGAGGTACCTCAGCAGGCTACGAGGGGAGCACGTCTGTGTGATCATGTAAGACCCGTGGTGGGGAGCGCCTTTGTGTGACGTAGCAGACCCATGGTACTCGACACGAGGAGTACCTCAGCAGTCCAAGGATAGTGGAAATCACCTCTATGTGATGTGGTAGGCCTAATTTACTCGATTTAGGAGGATTACACCATCAGATGAGGTTCTGACAGCGTGATTGTGGTTGTTAGTTGATACTACCCCCTAGAATAAATCCTAGTTTGAGCTGAGTCAATGAATTTAGTGTTTTATTCATGATTGTGATGGGTTACTAGATAACTTAGGTATATGTGTGGTCATATGCCTAAGTTTTGATTATCTGTTAAATATATACTTTGTGGTTTGTCTTTGTTGGATTTTTTGAGACCTTAAGGGTATCAGGATCCCTACTAAGTATCATTATTCTCACCAATGCATGGGCTATGCCCGCACCTCGTTGTGATGGATACAGATGATGGACAACACTGACTGAGGTAGAGAGTAGCAGGACTAGACGGTACCCGGAGGTGGACCACTCAGTGTGATGGAACATAGAGCGGACATACAGATGTGGAGTGAAGAGGAGGCCATATATACCTACCCTTTAGGTTAGAACCCCGGAGGATGACCGAGTAGCTTCTTTGCATTTATTCAGTTTTACTTGCATTACAATTGTATCGTACTTTCCTTTTGGGCCAGTATTTCTGTCCCCTTTACTTTTCAGCTCACTTTTGTATACAACTTTGATTACAATTTTACATCCAGCATGTACTATGTTGTCTGTGTTTTAGTTTATAAAGGAAATGCCTTCCCAATTTATGGTTTTACTCCTTTGGTGCTAGTTAGCAGCCCCTGGCCTATGGAAGGTGGGCTTGGGGTAGTCACGATATGGGCCTCGGGGGACGGGTTGTGAAAAATTGCTATCAGATGTGTTGGTTCTACCGTAGAACTTAGGACTCTGATCATTCTTTTCTACGAAGAAATAGTGTTATGGGTACTAGGTGTGGTTTTCAGTTTAGGGAGTCCAGTGTTGGTGCGGGTGGCTGACGTATCCATATACCCAGACCCTGACTACTGATTTCCGACATTGTACATGAAAACACGGATTGCGTGTGTGTCTTTAAAAGTTTTCATAAGACAGCACAACCAGGTCAACTCACCAGGAATAATCCATTGACCATGTCACATCTGTTTCTTTCAGGATGCCTCCCCACAGAGCCCCAAGAGTCATACACTCTGACAGCCCACCAAGAAACGAGGCCTCGGTGTAGGGACCTTTACCAGCGTAGGACCAGCGGTACCACTTTTTGTTGGCCCACCGATGCCACTAGCCCCAGCAGAATACGATACACATCTCTTGAGCGCATTTCATGAGTTCTAACGCCAGAGGCCATCCAGGTTCTAGGGAGAGATGGACCCACAAGAAGGTGAGGATTGGCTGGAGGCTGTGGTTAGATTATTTAGGCTAGTAGGGACACTATCTGACTATATTTTGATCCTTTCCATGATTCTCCTTCAGGAAGTTGCAGGCAGATGGTGGAGCCTGATGCTCCAGGTCCACGACGAGGCAACACTTCTCTAGGCAGACTTCGAGAGCCTTTTCCGGGAGGAGTTTGTTCCAGAGACGCTACGAGTGGTAGAGATACAGGAGCTACTGTATCTACAGAAGGATATCATGACTGTAGCTCAGTACTCAGTGAGGTTCACTGATCTCTCATGATACTCCACAGATATGGTGCGGGACCCATTCTTGAGGTCCCAGACTTTCGAGCAGGGGCTCAGGCAAGAGATCAGGGCATCGATGATCTCCCTCAGCTTCCCGACGCATGCAGGGGTGTTGGAGAGATCCATCCTAGTAGAGAGTTTCCTTGCTGAGCAGTCACCAGCAGCGAGACCCACTTCTAGTCGACATGCAGCGGAGTCTTCTGTTGTTGGTAGTAGACATATGACGCAGTGGTCCAAGTGGACTAGACCCATGGGTGGGAAACCGTAGGACTTAGGATCTATTGTGTGGGGCACCTGGGGCAGTGACTTTCCTGCCCGGAGCAGGCAGTGTTACTCATGTGGTGGGTAGGGTCACATGGCTCGTGACTGTCCGACTAGCCATTCAGATGATCAACATACAATTTGGGGACCTCCCAGACAGAGGAAGAGGTTCGATCGAGGTGGTCCGCAAGTTGCAGTCAGACGTGGCCGGGGATCTGTTCGAGCAGCTGGTGGTGGACTATGTTTCTAGGTGCTACCACCACCACCACTAGGATGACCACCCCGACCATAGAGAGCAGGTAGACAGGGGAGAGCTAAGCTTCTGTCAGCTGAGGCATATGACCATGGTGCTCCGGAGATGATTCGAGGTATGATTTTTGTCAACTCCACATTAGAAACAGTTCTTATAGACACAGGTGCTAGCCATTCTTTCATAGCCACTTCCCTCATTCGAAGCTCGGAGATTCCGATGGAGTCGTTGGCACGATCCTTATGGGTAGAGACTCCTATGAGAGCATACTCGATGATTACTCACAGGTTCCGATAGTGTAATCTTAATCTAGGAGACGAGAGCATCGGCTGGGATCTCCTCATAGCGGCATCGAGGCCTTACGACATCATCTTGGTTATGGACAGGTTATATACAGTCCATGCTCAGAATTACTGTATTAGGTGAAAAGTGTGGTGTGTCCGCACGGGTGGGACCAGGTTTACCTTCACCAGCGAGAAGGGAACCTTTGAAGCATAGGAAGAAATTACATGGAGGAGGGTGCAGTCGATCACTCACCAGTTGTCTTGCCTTACCGTCCGAGAAATCGATGTGGAGAGCCCAACTTATCCTATAGAGGTCGACCAGTACGCGTGTGTTTTCCCTAACAATATTCTAGGACTACCTCCTCGCAGAGAGGTGGACTTCTACATTGAGACGTGCCCCGGGATGGCTCTGATATCTATTCCATCATATCGGATGGCTCCCTCTAAGCTTCAGGAGAGGTAGGTATAGCTGGAAGACTTATAGAGGAATGGATTCATCGGGCCCAGTGTTTCTCCCTGCGCAGCCTCAATTATGTCTTCCAAGAAGGCAGATGTGGGATTGAGACTTTTTGTCGACTATTGTCACCTGAATTAGGTGACAATGAAGAATAAGTAACCACTCCTGAGGATAGATGTCCTCTTTGATCAGCTTAAGGGTGCAAAGTGGTTCTCGAATATATACCATAGATCAGGATATCACCAACTCAGAGTTCGAGACGAGGTTATGCAGAAGAGGGCATTCAGGTGCTGGTATGGCCACTACGAATTCTTGGTTTTTCCCTTCAGTGTAACCAATGCTCCAAAAGTGTTCATGAGTCTGATGAAGAGGATCTTCCAGCCTTACTTCGATCTCTTTTTCGTGGTCTTCAACGATGACATTCTGATCTACACGACTACTAAGTTGTAGCATGCCTACCATTTTCAAGTAGTAGTAGACACACTCTGAGAGCACCAGATTTATGGTAAGCTCTCGAAGTGCTAGTTTTGGATTTGAGAGTTTCAATTCTTTTGGAATGTCATCTAAAAGGATAGAGTCTCAGTATATCCAGTGAAGATTAAGTTTTTACATGCTTGGGATCCAACTGGGAGTGTGACGAAGGAACGATGTTTCCTGGGTTTGGCTGGATACTACCGGAGATTCGTTCCAGAATTTTCCAGAGTTGCATCACCTCTATCAGTGTTGAAAATTTAGGGTAAACCTTTCTTGTGGTCAAAGAGATGTCAGTAGAGCTTTCAAGAGCTGAGGCATAGGCTGACTAGTTCCCACATCTTTAGGCTTCTAGAGGAAGGGGTGGGTTACGTAGTCTATTGTGACACATCAGGGACCAGAATCGGGTGTGTCCTGATGCAGGAGCGAGCTATGATTGCATATGTTTCTCAGCAGCTGAGACAACACGAGTATAACTATGCTACCCATGACTTGGAATTAGTAGTAGTGGTAATTTCCTTGAATATGTGGAGGCACTATTTGATGGGAGAGAGTTTCATAGTCTACTCTGATCACAAGAGTCTCAGGTATATATTCTCCGAGAAGGAACTGAACCTGAGATACTGGCATTGGCTTGAGTTCCTCCAGGACTATGACTTCGAGATAGTCTATACTCATGGTAAGGGGAACGTTGTTGAAGATGCACTTAGTAGGAGATCTGGTATACAGCTTCTAGGAGAGGCGACATAGCAGTTGGATGCTTTACAGATTTCTTATGTGGACCATGATGGAGCATTGTTCCTTCAGTCTCATATAGTCACTCCTCCAATTATTCAGTGAGTCAGGAAAGCAAAGTGTGGAGATGCAGACTATGAGAGACAACATGCTCAGATATCAACAGGGCAGACAGCTGATGGATTTTCAGTAGGTGGGGAGCATGTCATCCTCTTTAGAATACGTACCTTGGTACTTGTTGCACTTCAGGAGAAAGTGTTGAGGGATTTCTACACTTTCCCTCTTGCAGTACATTTAAGAGTAGTGAAGCTGCACCAGGACCTCCGACGATAGCACTGATGTCCAGGTATGAAGAAGGTGGTAGCGAAGTTTGTCTCTCGGTGCCTCGCTTGTCAGCAAGTGAAGGCAGAGCACCAGGTACCAGCAGGCTTGGTTCGTCCCTTAGAGGTCCCAGAGTGGAAGTGGGATAGGATATCCATGGACTTCATGACGGGTCTTACACGTACATACAAGAGTCACAATTCGGTATGGGTGATCGTTGACCGACTCACCAAGTCTTCCCACTTCCTACCGATTAGAGAGAAGGGCTCAGTAGAGATCTTGGTACACCTCTATGTGAAAGAGATTGTGCGTTTACATGGATTACCTTCTTCTATTGTCTCCAACCGTGACACACGGTTTACTTCCAAGCTATGGAAGGGGTTTCAGGATCCATTCGGGACATAGCTTCACTTGAGCACCACCTTCCATCCTCAAAAAGATGGTCAGACTGAGCGGACCATTCAGACCCTTGAGGACATGCTCCGAGCCTGTGTCCTTGACTTTGGTCGCAGCTGGGAGGATCACTTACCATTGGTAGTGTTTTCCTACAACAAAAACTATCACTCCACCATCGATATGGCTCCATTTGAGGCCTTTTATGGTCAACCTTTCAGTTCACCACTGTGCTGGACAGACCTAAGGGATTCATCACTAGTGGGACCAGAGATGGTACGAGCTACCACAAAGAAGGTGAAGATCATCCAGGAGAAGATGAAGACTACACAAATCAGACGGAAGTCATATGCTGACAGAAGGAGGAGACCTCTGGAGTTCAAGGATGGTGACCATGTCTTCTTACGGGTCTCACTTCGATGAGGTCTATAGATATTTGGCTGAGCCAAAAAGTTATCTCCATGATTCATTGGACCATTCTTGGTTCTCAGCAGAGTAAGCGAGATGGCTAACCGCTTAACTCTTCCACCTTAGTTGCACCGAGTGCATGACGTCTTCCACATTTCTCAACTGAGAAGATACGTGCATGACCCATCCCACAACATCGACCTTTGAGAGCTAGATGTCAACGATGGGGATACTTTAATGAAGGTTCTAGTGGAGATTGAGGATCGACAGGAGCGGGTCTTGCATGGACGATCGATACCTCTGGTACGCGTTCGTCGACAGCACATGATCCTCCAGGAGAGCACGTGGGAGAGGGATGCTCATATGCATGCTCAGTACCCCCCATTTGTTCCCTTGGTTCGAGTTGTAGATTAGTGGGACGTAAATCCATGAGGTGGGGAGAATGTAAAGACCCAGAAATTACATGGATTTTTTTTTAAATACATGGGATTTTTACAAGTCCGCAAAAATTTATGGTGCTTGATTCCGATGCCCGGTGTGCCCGAAATCAAATTCTGATGTTTTTTCGGGTACATTCAGTAAACGTGTGAGTAGGATTTTATAAATTTTGAACCGGTGCTCAGAATTGAAATCTGAGGTCACTGCTGAACTCACATCACCAGTATTTTCTTAAGAAAACTTTCACCTCGATGGCAGTTGTTCAAGAATGGAAGTAAGATTTTCGGTTTTTAATAAAATTTAAAAAACTATAAAGTGTTAGCTTATTTTTATTTATTTTGGGGTTAAAACTCTAATAAGAGGTTAGAGGCGGGGCCACAACACCATAACCTCCCATTAGAGGTTACGGTGGTGGGTCCCACCAGAGGTTTAAGTACCTCTTATGAATTAAAGGGGTTGGGGACCACCCGTGCATAAACCTCCATGAAACTCCCCATAAGTGGAGAGAACCCTTGAACTTCCCTCATTAAAGTTCCAATCCACTCAAATTAATTAATGTAACATGAATTAATTGTTTTTGAAATATATTGAATATTTGTCCAACAATTAAATAATTGGTTAGCTTAACCCATAATATTTTGTTGGCATATTAATTTAGTGGAGGATTGGGAGAGGGGTTGCAAGAGCTTGGAGGAACTAATTCTCCTGACAAAGAATGCCTCTTCTGCCAACGAATAATGATCTTCAACAGGGGAATGAAAGTGAATCGACGCCCTTGAAGAACACCAACGACATCATCCTCGACTTCTTCATCTTCTTTCCGGCATCAAGGGAACGATGTCTGCCTTTCCACAACATCTTCAACGAACAACAATACAAGTTAGGGAATATGAGATTGAATTTGTTTCTATTCTACATCGTTAAATCTTGGGTAATGATTTTGCCGAATGATATCACTATATCGTGGAAGGCTCGAGCCACACGAACACGACCCGACCCTCCCCCTTCGATCTCATCGCTTATTGACGATGACGATGACGCAATGGCTCCGCCGGAAGAGTGAACCACGACAGAGAAACAAAGTCCAGTGACGGGCTGGCCGTGAAGAAACTGGAGGCGCAAAGCCTCCAGGTCACGGAAAGGGTGCAACACCACCATGCCGCGCGGAAGAATGGGTCGCGACCAGGCCAGGCCGCGACGGAAGGGTGTGGCGTCGTCGCGTCGCACAGAGGAGAAGGGGGCCACGACTAGGGCGGGCTGCGATGGAGGGGCACGGAGCCATCACTCCGTGCAGAAGAGGATAGCTGGGGCTAGGGTGGGCCGTGACAGAGGAGTAGGAGTGCCTGGCATTGGGCCGGCCACTGGCGGTGTGGAACCGGCTGGCAGCTTGGCCATCCAGACAATGCGGCACCCTCTCAGGTCCCGTGGGCTACCGAACCTGCGCCTAACGTCGGTTCTGTTCAGGGTAAATGGGGTGTCGCACCCCCCCCCCCTACACACAGATAGAGTGGTACCCACATGATTCCACCAACAGCTGGCCTACCGAGCCATGTGGGCTGCCAGCTAGGCCCCATGAGCTGCCAGCGAAGCCACACGGGCCACCGGGTCGGGCCACCCCCACGGGATGGGCCGCCCTCTCGGGCCAGGCTGCCCTCGGGCTTAGTCTCCCCATCAGGATGGGCCTCCCTCGAGCCGTGCCTCCCCCTCAGGCTAGGTCAGACCTGCAGGCCGGGTCGGACCCCATTCTGAACCCGTTTGATCATAATACACCTTTTCACCCATAACATGTGCTACAGGTGTTCGATTGACGAAGCGTCTGCGGTGAGGGAAAGCTTAGAGAAAGACAGTTCTTTTGAAATACCCCACTTGAGGTTTGGACTTAGTTGGGGTATGTTCAGGTTTGTTTGAACCTAAAATCCAACTGGGCCCCCGAAAAAAAATGCCAATAACTCACAGACCAGGCGTCTGATTGACGCTTTGTCCGTTGCGTTGAGACCCATTTGACAAGGAGGACCTTTGAGATACTTAAAAATGAGACTTGGTTACAGTTGTGGTATCAAATAGTAGCTCGTGGAGAAGATCCTTCTAGAGGAGAGAAGACAACGTATGGAGACATAGTAGCTGGCTAAGACCTTACGACTGCTTGACTGATTCGACTCGGGGTGACTCGATTGGCGCAGTGGGGAGTGCCTCTATGTGAGCGTGGTAGACCCACAGTGGGGAGAAACTCTGTGTGTGTGCGGCAGACCGATGGTACTCAACAGGAGGATTACCTGAGCCAGCTACAAGGGGTAGCACCTCTGTGTGAGCCCGACAGACCAATGGTGGGGAGCGCCTCTATGTGACGCATCAAACCCACGGTACTTGATAGGAGGAGTACCTCAGTAGTCTAAGTGTAGTGGGAACTCCTCTATGTGACGTGGCAGGCCTACTGTACTCAATAGAGAGGAGTACACCATCAGCCGAGGTTCTGACAGTGTGACTGGGGTTGTTACTTGATACTACCCCTAGAATAAATCCTGTTTTGAGTTGAGTCAATGACTTTTGTGTTTTCCTCATGATTGATATGGGTTACTAGATAACTTGGGTATATGTATTGGAATATGCCTAAGATATGGTTATCTGTTGAATACATACTTTTTGGTCTATCCTTGTTCGATTTTTTGAGACCTTGAGGGTCTCGGTGTCCCTACTGAGTATCGTTATACTCACCCCTGCGTGGGTTGTGCATGCACCATGTTGTGTTGGATGCAGACAATGGACAATGCTAACTGAGGCAGAGAGTGGCAGCACTGGACGGTACTCAGAGGTAGACAACTTGGTGTGACGGTACACAGAGTGGACGGATGAACATGGACTGCTGAGGAGGCCATCTATACCTACCATTCAGGTAGGATCCCCAGAAAACTACCCAGTAGATGCTTTACTTTTCTTCAGTTGTACTTGCATTACAGTTGTATCAAACTTTCCTATTGGGCTTGTATTTCCGGGCCGTTTACTTTTCATCACTCTTTTGTATACAACATTGTTTAGTGTTTTACTTCCATCGCGTACTCTGTTGTGAGTGTTTCGGTTTATTAAGGCATTGCCTTCCTAGTTTAGGGTTTTATTCCATTGCTTCTAGTCGTCATCCTCTGGCCTGTGGAAGCCGGGCTTAGGGTAGTCACGATACGAGCCCTGGGGGATGGGTCATGAAAATAAAACTATCACATTAAAAAAAGAAAGTGAAGTACAAAGGTCACTATAGATAACTCATACTAAGATTCCATGTAGAAAACCTAGAGATGGAAGAGAAACTAAGTGCCATGTTCTAATGGAGAGTTATAGAAAACATGATTAGGGGAAATTTTACCACCATAAAATCACAAAATTGTGATAGGATAAACATTCTTTGGTTTCACAATAGGAAAAGTATATAGAAAACATTTATTTATGTTCCTTTTCATAAATTTAGAGAATTTTTTTATGATATTGACCAAGGATATAAGGAAATACACATACTTTTCATGTATAGTTTCATCTTTAATAAGTTTCTACAAAAAATTCATCTTTCCTCTAAATGGTGAGTTTTTAAGATGACCTATTCACATTTGAAGTGCAAGAATCAACTTCTAGAGAATCATATAATCTGAAAAAGAAGAACTATATATTTTCAATGTCTTAAGACATTAACCAAAACCAAAATGGTTAGTACATGATCTGATAATCCCAAAAAAAGAAAATCCTTTAAAAAAATTATTCATAATCTCCAAAATTCGACTAACAATACCCAATGTTCAATAATGACCATTCAATAAACTTCATTCCTTAAAATTCATCAAAGTAAACCCAACTAAGATTGAAACCCAAAACTCATAAGGATTTAATCACATCGTCTTCCACAAAAAATATTAATATTTATCTCTAAATAACATAGAATACTCTTAAAGTCTCATAATGATGTTTAATTAACCTAATAACATATTCTCTGTGATAGGTTAATCATTTCCATAAATGACCCAAATATCCATAAAAAATAGACTCTGACAAAATAAAATTTCAAACATTATTCCAAAAATGAAATCCCAAAGTATTTTATTTTCTATAAGCATATAGTGTTTCCCCAAAAGAGAGACCATCTTCCAAAATTACCTTTATCACTTAACCACCCAATCATTTTCATATACTATGGATATCCAGTTGATAATTTTTTTTTCGAAAAATCAACTTATTATTTATCCACAAAATTATTTAACAAAAGGAATAACTCATAATAACCAAGGACTTCACGTAGCCCGGTGGTAGTCGATGTGCCCTTGTCACCCTTCCGTTGTCGGTTCGATTCCCATGTCCTTGTCGGACACAATGGGTTGTCAACCATATTACGGGTTGTCCTTTTTATAACACTCAAAAATAACCCTAACATATTTTAACCTCAAATTTTTTCTTATACCTATTATTTTAATCTGAACTCATTAAGAGCTCAACATCTTAATGAAGACTTATATATATTGTCATTTTTTTATTTGACCACTATATGATAAAATAAAACTATTCCCAAATGAAAGAAAATCATACAGTGATCATGGTGTCCACATGGTTTCATCAACATCTTGTTCACGTAGGTAAAAGGTCTATGCATTTCAACAATGATTTAGATATCCTTCAAAATAATTTTCTTCCTTCATCCAAATATACCTTATGCAACATGGGTCATATGGGTGTTCATAGATAAATAGTTTCAGAAAATAATCATGTACAATATATAATTTCAAATCATTTCATAAAACATTATTTTTTATAAAATATTCGTACTGAGTTTGAGTTCAATCTTTCAATCAATGGTCCTTTTAAAATACCATATGTATGTGCTGAAAGACTATAATTTAAAATAAAATATAAATAGGTTGAGCACGGGTCTCCTTCTTTATCACCTTTTTCCAAATCATTATATGCTTAAAAATTTTGTGATATGGTAAAATATTTAAAAATACCCTGATGATATTTACCTTTCTTGAGAATATGATAATATTGAAAAAATAGGATATGTTTAAATAAAACCCATGATCCATGATGGTTTCAAGGTATAGAGGAGGTTTTTGATATCTCAAAAAAGTTCTTGCAAGTGAGTTTTTTGTTAGAAAATGTTTCAAAATCATATGGGCATGACTTTGCTATAAATATTGCAAGAAAGTCATCAAGAAGGGATATGAATGCCATTTGAGATACTCCTCATTCCATTTGTAACAAAATTTCCTTGATCATAAAAAGTTATAATATAAGTATTTAATTTTAAGAGTAGAAATAAATATTAATAATGTGGTTAACAAAAACTCTTAATCCCTAAAGTTGTCTAAACCAGTCTCTAATACCAACTATAAGGCCCCACCTTTATACATTTCATAATCTTTAATTAAATTAATAATTCACATTGAGGATCTTTTCTAGTTTAGAGTTTAAGAATATTAGGCCATAAATATTACATTTCATCTCAAAAATTACAAACTAGACACTTTTATTCATATCTATTTTTTCATAAAATAAAAATTCATAAAAGAAAGCAATAATTCTTTTCATGATATAAATCTTCATTAGTTATTCCAGTCTCTTACCATACCTTATACCCTGGGGAAATTTTTTCAAAAACATGGGATGAGCATAAAAATCTTATTAAGTGTTATATAATAAAGAAGAAAAACATTAGTTCATCAATACATACAAAACATAAGCTCTTTAACATAACTCACAAAATAATAAGATTTATGAATAACACACCTAAATCATAAATCATAAAGGTAACTTATGACATTCATATAATAATGAAATTTTAACTTTCATGGAAACATAGGGAGTTACATTTGGAATACCTATAATAGTATATTCCCTTAAACCATTTGGAGAAACATTAACATTTACCTCTGTCATTTTACCCAATGCATTGGAGATCTATCTCAGGCTCACCCACACTAGGTTTATCACGGAACCACCTGTATACATAAACAATGACTAAGAATCATAACATATTCATTACACATAAAACAAACATAAAGAAATGAAAATATTTCCACATTTCAATCCCAATATATCATTTAAAGATATTGACAAAATCAATTATTTATCAAACCATTTTCAAAAACATTTATTACAAAGATTTTTGAATGAAAGTGTCCCATACCATTTTGATGATGTTAGAGGAATTATAATTTTAAAAAATGAATATCCATATAAATAAATCCTTAAAACCATTTCTAAAACATGGAGATTAATAAGAACGATTTAGAAGAATAAATAATTAAAACAATATTTTAGTTAAGGAGTTATGAACACAATAAGAGATGATTGAATACAAATAATTGAGGAATAAAATTAAATAAAATCATTATAATATCAGGTGAATAAAGGTATTCATGATATATTATAAAAAATGATAGTATATACCCCATATAAAAGTGAATTGTTTCATAACAAAAATGAAGTTTAAATGTAATGTAAATTTAGACGAATTATCTTATAAAGAAGGTATCCTTAGATTAAGAATAAATCAATTACATAAATATGTGTAAAAAATATAAGTATAGTCAATATGATTGGATATTTAGTGTAAATAAATCAGAGGAAATTAACACATGTTCTTGTATAATCAAAACTAATTACTTGGATGTTTAACTCAATGAATAGAAATTGAGTTAAGATTACCCTTATCAAGTTCATATCAATGAATGGAGAATTTTTCAATGTTGTGATTGTGTGTATCCAAAGTATATTCACAAAATGTTAGTGGAAATTACTACATAAATAAATAAATGGTGATTTCACACATAATCATGCAGTAAAATAATCAATGAAGTTTTCATAAAACCTAATGATTAGAAATTGAAATTAAAAATTCCCTTGCTGATTCGGTAACTTACAAAAGATAAAACCATGAAAAAAATAATCAAAAAATGAAGATTTCAATACCAATAAATTAAATTCAATTACACAAAGAATACAATAATTGGTATTATATACAACACAAAATTGTAAATTGTGGAAAATATATCAGGAATCTCACGGGAATAAAAAGTGAGATGAAAACCCCTTACCACGTTGTAATCAATCGAGTCATAAGACAAAAAGATAATAACCACCAAATTAATCATAAAATAACATGAATATAAATATAATAATGTTAATATATATCAAATAGAAGTACTCAATACACCACATGAAATAAATAACTTGTGAACAATGGAAATATCACAGAATTATATGTCAGATAAGAAATCGTGTACCATGTGTCTGACTTGACTCGTATGTTCCATGTTATTCCTGAATAATAAACTTAAGTTAATTTATACTTACATTAAAACATTTTTAAAGTTTATTATTCCTTTTATATCACTTATTACCTTTCAAAAACATTTAGTTAATTATTTGACTTAATATCAGACATTTTATTGATGTGTTGATCTTTAGTAAAAAATGAACTTGTTATAATTACAAATTGTCCATGTGGTCAAAATTCCATTATATCCAGAATGATATTTATTATTTGGATATCTTATATATAATATATATCCATTTTATGTGTATTTATAATATTCCATATCATTTGGAGTTAATAAATGAAACGAACCGTTCATGGAGACGGTAAGTCATACATACACATGAACTCTACTTTCATTTATATTTTATATTTTAAGGAATGAAAACATAATAATAAATATGTATATTATAATTAAATTATAATATCTATGTTATGTAATTTAATTAACTCTACCATTTATTCGTTCCATGTCTGCAATGAACGAGTCATATCACTTTGAGGGGGGCGGTTGTCCACACTTCCTCTAATGAAATTATCCTATTTTTACATTATAGAAACTATAAAGGTATGATATAAATGAAAAAAAACAGAAGTATATAGAAAATATAAATATAATAAATATCACATGTATTTAAATTTAATTCTTAAGGGCCACTATAAAAGTTTTAGGAGAATATTGAATAATCATCGTTTCGTGAGGCAATAGTTCGTTGTCCAGAGAAACAGTATGTTCATTTCCCATTAGACGGTGGGGTGTGTTAGTATAATTATAATCATTCTCATATAAAAAACCTGGTATATTTAGGATTATGGTTTTTTTATACAATAAAATAATAAAAAACAGTTATGGGTTTGGAGTGGTAGAATAAAAGAAAATAACTTTAGAGAAGATGTTACATTTAAATCGGGTAACTCCCTTCGGTTTGGACCAAAAGGATTTCCTTAAGTGCCTTATTCCTATTTTAAGGATTCTAGGATGAAGAAATAAATCATTAGAGATTATATGGGAAGATTTTGGATGATTCAACGGGATTTATAGGTGTGAGTAATGGGTTATAGGTGAGGGATTTTTATAAGGGGGAGGAGGGGCTCTTTAAGAATGTTTGAAAATATTATTTTATTATATAATTATGTTCGGTTTATAAAGGTCCAAAACTTAATAAAGTAGAAGATAATATGACTTTTGTTCTAAATAAAATCATCCAATAATAATTGGATAGGTTTTGGATATTGTTTTATTTTTTATAATATTATTTATTTAAATCATTCATTAATGAGGTAATCACTACATCATTATTGTGTCATAGATAATTTTATTTATATGATGTCTAAAAATTATAAATAAAATACCATGATGTAGGAAATATTTTTATATTTATAATGAATATTTATAGTAAAATATATCAATTATGTAACCCCACATTAAAATTGTTTTAGAAAAAACAATACATGTTTATGATAATTTTAATTTTACTTAAAATAGAAAGTTATTAATGACATTATCATACCCAAATGACTTTTAGAGGCCAAAAATATCACCAAAGGATTGTATTGGTTGAGCATGACTCATAAAATGAGGTTATGATATGTTTTAATCTAATTTTATATTATTATAATATTATTTTTAACTTGAAATACCCTATTAACTTTTAACTGCAGTATGTAGAAGTTAAAAGTTACTATTAACCTAAAATTATTTTCTTTTTATAGAAACAAGTTTTACTTACTGATAACAACCATGCATGTCAGATTTTTGAAATTCAATTCACAATAGCGGTAAAATTTCATTTAAATGAATAAGTCGATTTTTAACTACTACTTAGTGTTTTCACTATTCATCAAAAATTGAAGGTTTTCAAAAAAATACCAAAAATTCAGTCTAAGATATATTTTATATTCAAAATTCAAAAATAATTTCCTTTTTAAAAATTTCAAAATATAGAATTTTCATTAAAAAATTTATAATTAATTCTCATTTTAAAACCAAATGCGTGTTTTTTAGAAATAATCACTATTAAAATATTGACACTTGTTTATATCCAATTTACGAGTGAAATTTCTTCCAATGACCAAAATTGGATTAAAAGATAAAAATATAAACTAATTAAACATTAAAACCAATTAAAAAGATAATATAACCATATAAATAAATTATATTAAAAGTCAGTTTTGAATTGAAATAAAGTATTTTCCACTATTCATTATAAAATAAATATAATTATAGATACCAAAAAATTACCGAATGTAAATATTGATGTCCTATATTGTAAAATAGAACATATAAAATTGACCAAAACTATATTTAAATATGGTTCACCATTAAAAGGAGGTAAATAAACCTTTCAAATAGTATTAGCGTATTTATGCTTAAAATTAGATTCTTTAACATTTTATGCCCTTAAATTTTAATGGAAAATGTAAATAAGAATTTAACAAACATGTATAATTATATTGTAGATTGTTATATTCATTCCCTCCAATACAACTACAAGGATTTAATTACCATTTAAAGAAATATTATATTATTATTTTTCAGTATGACCCAAAGTTGTGTGCAATGTAAGATTTCAAAGAAAATCGTTGTTTCTTATCGGGTATGCCATCAAACATATAATCCACTTAAAAGTAAGATTTATATTTAATTTAAAAATATTAATAAATTTGAAAATGTATTATTCTTTATTAACATGGAATGTTACATTCCAACTAATTCTTTCTCTTCCTAGATTATAAAGGTCAAATAAACCATTTATCTGATACTAACTATATAGAAAATCTCTTTTTATAGATTTACATTACATGTCGTTTTCAAAAAACATAAAACATTACACAAATAGACACCCATAGGCTATACTAGTATTGTTCCTTTGGAAAAATGGAAATATAAAAACTGGTACATAAATGAGATACATTATCTCACACAAGGTTATTCGTGACTGGAAACTTTCTTAGACACATCAAACCTAATGCATACCTTTATAACCTAGGAAAAGAAAACATTAAAAATCGGTGATCTCAAATGATCTATAAGGGTAAAAATGGGAAACATTTAAACATTATCAGGAGCATAAGGGTATGTGAACATGATCAAGAAAGTATACAATTCGACCCGGTATATCAACGTTAATATATATAAATCATGGCCGAATTATTTAATGCTAAAAATACATAAATCATAAGGAAATAAAGAACATAATACCTTAATGTATATTAGATAAATAAATATAGAATCTTGGCTAACACATAAGTATATAAAATGATTTCCAGAGTATTCAAGGCATTGATTTCAAGATCATCGTAGTGGAAAACGTCATTTACTGAACTAGGATCACACCTTATTCCATCCCTATATATATGAACCAAGTTAACTCCTCATTTCAGCCCTGTAATACTGAACAAAGTTCATTTCTCATTCCAACCATATCTATCTCACCAGATATATATCCTTATCCAATGTATTGGAGGGAGATATAGATCCCACCCATCTCATTATTAAATCATACATACATATTTATGAAATTCATAAACAATCCTATCATAATTCATAAAATAAAATGGGGGTCAAAAACATGTAATCATATCATATCCTGAAGAAAATACATGTTTCATAATCATTTCAATAAAAAAACAAACCCATGAAAGGAAGCATGTTTCAAAGGGATATATCCCGTGGAAGAAATATGTGCTTCAAAACCATCATTACATCAAAACAAAAACTATTAATTAAATAATATGAATGAAAACATTTGATAACTTCTTAATAAGGGATGAGAAACATCGAAAAATGTCATCTTAGATGGAATATAACTGGGAAGGATATTTTGAAAACATTTCCTGAGAAAATAATCCTTTTTCTTTAAAAGATAAATCTAAAACATAAAAGACACTGGAAAACCATTTTCATTATAATTAACATTAAATCGTATAAAGAAATATTTAAAAAAAAAATTGAATTTTTTTTGAGATCATATATAGAGAGTTTGAAAATTTATTCAAAACCTTTTCCATTGAAAACGTATAAATGGAGCATGAAAACATTTTGAAAACAATTTTCCTTCAAACCTATAAAAGGAGTTTGAAATTTTTTTACAAATAATTTCCTTGAAAGAAATTTTCAAACCTATAAATTTGGTTTGAAATCATTTTTAAAACTACTTTCCTTGAAAACATTTTAAATAAGCTTGAAAAAAATTTAAAACATTTCTCCATCAAAACGTAGTAAAGATTATTTAAGAACATTTTGAAACTCAATTATTATAAAATTTATTTTAAAGGCAGTTTCTTAAAAATTATCCTTTTCAACATGAAAATAATTATTCCAAGAATTATTTGTGGGTATATTTTTACATGTCGAATGAGGTAAAATGTACATTCCTTTTGGAAGTAAAAAGGTTAGAAAAATGTCTGATTCTAAAAGTGAATAAAAATATTCCCATGAATGTATTTTGAATAGAAAAAATGGTTAACATTTATTTTAATTATTATATGATATTTTTAAAATATTATTGGAAGAACCTTTTGGAAAACATGGTTTTAAAAGAACACATATTTCCATCCAAAGAGAGGGTAAATTTAGGATTTTATAAAATCACCTTCTTAACTATATTATACACCAATGAGTAGAGAATGGTTAAAATAAATTAATATATCATGAGAAACAATAGGGGAATAAAATTCATGATATATCTTAATAGATTAATCATAATACAACATCAAAAAAAGTATTAACATAAATAATATCAAAAAATGATGAGATTGTTTCAATAAACTATTACTATATAGTAAATTTTAGCCATATCCCCAAGTAATAAAATGGTATTAAATTAGGATTAAAATATAATGAAAATAGTGATATTCATGATAAAAAATTTCCAATTCAGTATATATACCTCATGGAATAATATAGTTTTATAATTTTCCATGTGTCATGAAGAGGAAAATTGAGACAAAATAACTTCACATATTTGGTAACTTTTAAAACATAAAACATATAAAATTAATGTCAAAAAATAGATATGTAACTACCCATAACATTAATCATATTAATCATATAATAAATCCATGGGCAGTATACACACCACACAAATGAATTCGTGGTGAATAAAGCATGCATCTTATATAAATACAATGTTAGATGATGTTCCAATACCCAATGCTTGACACTCATCGTACTCATTAAAACACCATGTATAATAATTTTTTTTTGTTATAAAAATATCAAGGAGTCAAATTATTTTATCTAATACCATATATGGTTTGATTATGAATTTATATTACATTCTTGTAATGAATTATATGTTACGGTTTCGCTTCGGGTAATATCTTCTTTATTTATCACATGTCCCTTAATTTGATATATATTTTGTCCCTATACATATATCATTATTTATAGAATATAAAACATGATATAAATATCACTTATATTTAGTGTGATTGTTTTCTAATAATCTATAGAATATAGATTTATGAAACACAATACACTATTCTTTGAGATGATAGGTCGTATGTATGCAGGAACACTATTTTTGTTTAATTTTCATGTTGAAAGAATGAAACTAAAAGTAATTTATATATATATATAAATAATTATTAAAGTTTCATTATTATATCATATATATCATATATGATCACTAAACCCATCCTTAATACATTCAATGTAGTTTCTGAGTGAATCGTATCCCTTTGAGGTGGTGGTAGTACACACATCCTCAAACAATTTTTTTTATTTAAACCAAATGGAATGCATACAGATAAATTAGTTCTAGATTAAATAAATAACATTGGATATTATAAATATTCGTATGATTATAAATTTTTTGTAAGTATGAACCCATATTTCTAATAAAAATGTCTTCAATTAAGATAGGATCTTACATAAAAAATTGTTAATTTTATTTTGGAATCATATACGTTTTCATATAACAATAGTATAAAATATATTGATAACATCAGGGGTTTTGATGTTTAATGTTAATCATAATTCTAAAATAATCAAAACCCAGTTTTATGATGTTTTATGTGATGTGGTTTTGATTTTAAAAATTTTCAAGGATTTATGAATATTACCCTATTGAGGTTTAAATTCCCATTTGGGTTGGAATATTTTTTGATTTTAATATAATTATGGACTACTATAGAGTGGGATATTTATATTAATGAATGTAAAAAATTTGTTTAATTAAAAGGTTGTATTTTCAATTATATTGATCTTAATGCTAAGTATTATAGTTCATGTTAGTATCTAACTTTGATTCATGATATTCTGTGGATTTTTATTAAATTATAGGATTATATAGTGATTTTTCATGATAATTAATGATATTTGATAGATTTTTAATAGTATTGAGGTATGTGTAACCCTTAGGATAAACATGTGATTTTGGGTAAAAGATTTTTTTTGAAAAATGTGGTTAATGTTTAAAATATTTCAGAAAATGGTTCTATAATTTTAGGTTAAAACATTTTTAATGTTTAGGTTATTTAATTAATTAAGGATTTTGATATTATTATATGATTCATTCATTTTATAGTTTATTAATTTCTTGAATTATTCTTTTTCACAATTTTTAGATTTGGATAACACCATAATATAGGGTAATTTTATTGATATACTCATTAAATCAATTATAAGTTTATTTTTTTGCTTCAGTAATGAAACATTAATCTTGAATACTCATTACTCTGAGAAACATATTAGAATATGGTGGATATTCATTAATGGATAAAATATTACATTTTAAGTAAGTATATTTCCTTATATTATTTTCTTATTTGGTAATGGAATCACTCATCTCTAAGAAAAGTATTACATGTTAGAAATTTCATCTCATAACCTTCCATTCTGATGAATTGATCGTCCCTTAACTCTTCACTAATTTAGAGTTTTTTTCATTCAATATCTCATGACCATATTTTCTATAACTCTATATTAGTAATTAGTATTTGGGTTTCTCTTACATATTCAAATATTTAACTCCTAGAAATGTTTTTCTTATTAGGGAAGTTGATTTATTTTTATTTTAGGTTAACTTTATGTTTTTTATTTCCCCATTTTAAAGGATGTTTTATTATTCCTCTTTATGATGTGGATTTTGAAAAAGAAATATAAAAATATAAAAAAATAATGAGAAAAACAAATTGAGGATAAAAAATTTATTTATTTGGGGTAGAAGGTAACATCTTGATATTTTATGAAATATTTTTTTTCAAAGATAATTAATTTAGTGGATATCTTATTTTACCAATAACAAGAGGTTTAAATAAAAGGAACTATAATATTAATATAATATTATTTAAATAAAAATTTATTGCATATCCATAGTATTGGAAATAATTAGTATGATTAAATACATTATGGAAAATATATTCTTACAAATGAATAAAATCGAATCATTTTTAATCAATTGGTAATAAAAGAAAATAAAAAACTCGTTGAACAAAAGTGTTATATTTTTTAAAAAAACTATTTTTTGTATACAATTTTTTTATAAATAAAATAAATTTATCACTATTGATGTCATATTTTAATGAAATTAATATATTATGTATCAATTTTTTTAAAAAAAATTTGTTACCAATTTTATAAGAATTAGATAAGAATAAACTGATTTTTATTCTTAAAATGATTTTCTCTAAATAGTGGTTTTTGTCAAATGATGTGAGATTAATTTTAAAAGAAATTATATAAATTGTTTAAAATAAATTTTATAAATTTTATATCATAGTTTCAATCATGATTTTAAAATATGGAAAATAGTACATTTCTGTTTTTTGTCAATATTAATAGGGACTATGATAAAATTTATGGCCTCAGTAATGGGTAAATCACGTTAATATGTTATAAAAAACTTATATGGCCGTAATTTTTCATTTTATTTTTTATTGGATGAAATTAATTCTAACCATATCACCATATGATTTATATTGATATGTCTAATGAAATAATTTCCATGATAATGACCAAAATAATATTTTAATCAAATAATGTTACAAAATGTTTCTCTCTTAGTTGAAAATATATCTTATGTGTAAAAAAATAGAACTAACTGATTAATAAATGTGTATAGGTGTATATATTTTTTTTAATGAAATTAATATAATTATATAAATTAAATTATAATTTTTAGAATTTATATAATGACCTTGAATTCCTATGCAACATTGGTGCAATATTTCCTCAATTAATAAAAATGAAATAAACGATTCTTAAAATATTAAATGTAATAAAATTTGTGTGTCTCAATGTGTTCCAGAAATTTTTTTATCTCAATAAGAAATATTAGTAATAATTTATTGAATAACAGTCAAATTATATCTTTTTCACTAAGTATTTAATGTCAAATTCAATTAATCGTGTATAAATTTGAAATAATAATAATGATGAAAATAATAATTTATTAAATTAAATGAAAATAATAAAATTGTTAAATTATAAAAATTGAGATATGATATGGCCTAAGATTTCAATTACTGCTCATTTATAGGACATTTTATCTATTTTTATTTAAAATGAATTTAATATATATTAATCTTTTCACGAATTCCAATAGTATCCCTCCCATCAATTGTAATTTTCCACCCCTACATTATCCTATTCACATCACATATAGTTATCCATATCAACTAAAACATTCGATTTTATCAAATATAATCCCATAGACACATTATTGAGTTAATTTTCTTCCCAAAAATGCCGACCCTAGAGCCCTTAAGTGGGGATCAAATGGTGTAATTTCATGGAAGAGGTAATCGCCTTTACCTATCAAATTCTTTTTAATTATATTTTTACCAACACTAAATCTGTTATATTATTTGTAAAATAATAATTTAAATATTTTTAATTTACTAAAATTTTAGTATGACTATGAAAAACCTTTATATACCCCTCTTTATATCCATTGTTAATTGAAATTATCGATCACATGTACGTACGACAAACTGTCGCAACGTAGTGACACAATTCATTCCTCATCCGCATCCATTATTAATGGGTATTATGAGGGGTATAGTGATTATATATTATTATTATTATACAAATATACTTTTGGAATGATAATATGATATATACATTCTTACCTTCAAAACCAATGGTAAAAGATACAATCGATCGTGCATACATGTAGACTATCACTTCCACGAAGCTATGTGATTAGTTTTTCATCTATATTTTACTAGAATTATAATAATTATCGATTTAATGAATATATATTATATATATGATATAATAATTATTATATAATTAGGATTTATTATATCACTTTTTATACATCCGTCCAAAAATGAAAACTGTGTTCATGCGCACTTTCGACCTATCATCTCTATAAACGATGTAGATCATTTTTCAATATCTAATTTTATTCAAGAATATAAACTTGTATATAATGAGTATATATGATATTTACGTCATTTTTAATATTAATGGTACTAAGAAACCATGGTCATTGTAAAATTTAAAAAGCCTCCCAACCAAAACAAAAACGACAAATGACGTAGATAACGCCGATAATAGTGATTAAAAAATAATATTAATAGTAGGATTATATTTTTATATATGTAATAAAATAATGTATTATATACATGATTATGATTCAATAATTAATTTATAATAAATCTATATTTATTTTAAGGGTGTTTTTAATGCGAATGAAGGAAGATGGACCTATGATAAAGAATTTTTTTCTCTCATTTACTTATAGTAGATATATGTAATATTCACCAAGGGATACGTCATTTTGTTATATATACTAACTATTTTAAATTTTTTATGATGAATATTCTTCTATCTAATATATTTAATGTTTCGTTTTATGATATTCTTTAATGGATCTTAAGATTCAAAATATTACCCGTTTGTAATGGATTTTGGTCTAAATTTTATTTCTCTGAGACACATCACATATTAACCAATTGTTTCCATTATGTGATATATTTGTTACACATGAATTCATATTATAATTATTTTTATGATTTTTATTTTTATTTACATATCGATATATGGTTATTTAATTAATGTATCTTATAGCTCAAAAGTTACTATAATGGAGAGGGTTTTAGGTTGTAATCACATTTTTTATTAGGATAATTTATGAGTATGTTTTATATTATGAAATATTATGATATACCTATCAATAAAAGTATAAATTATCCTCAATTTGGGATATTCCTCTAGAGTACAAGTATTCATTCATATTTCCTCACCATAAGTACTCAAGAGACCAGATGAATGTTTTTAATGAAAAACTGACATAATTTTTCTATTCAGTTGAAAATATTTTTTCAACCAATATTAGGTTTTCTAAAGGTGTTTTATTTTATTTACAATTCTATAATTATTTTTTATTTTCACTTTTAACCAAGTTATAATTTTAAAAAATGGTTTAAAAAGGTATCGTATTATCATTACAAAACCCCGATATTTTAAAATATGAAAAAAATATATGATAGAGTGTATAACATGCAAAAACAAGAGTATAATTTAATATAACATCCTGATAATGCATGATATTTTAATTTCTAAAAATATTTATTGTTGAAAATAGAGTCTTATGTGTGAAACACCTTGTTTGAATAGAAAGAGATACTCCATTAAAATATTATTAATTAAAGATTTCTATTATAACCTAGAATTTGTGTTGGTAGGAATGTATTGTAATTAATATATAATGAAAATTTTATGTTTTATAAATTTAAAAAACAAATTTTATTATTATATATCGATTAGAAATAAAATAAGAATGATTTGAATAATAAATAAATGTTTTCTAAAAAATATCTTTTTCTAATTGAAATATTAGTAATTAATTGTTAACATAATTTAAATTAAATTTTCAATTATTTTAAATAATTAAATTAAAAATATAAACTCTAATTTTTAAAATGGTTTTTCAAAATAAAATTATGGTGAATTTTTGGTATGTTTTTGAAAAGTTTCATTCAATGATGAATAGTAAAAATTAGGAATTTTAATTGAAAACATCCTTATTATTTTGAATATTCATAATTAAAATTTATATTTTTATATTTTTTCAAAATAATATTAATACAATAATATATTAATTAATAAAATACAGGTAATTTTAATAAATTTTTGTTGAATTTTTTTATAAAAACATTTTAACCATTTCAACATTTTCTCTTTGAAACCCATGTTATCGTCGTGTCTGTGGGACTAATTTTAAATTAAAAACATCCATTTACATGATTGTAATTTGTGAAATGTTATTCCATATTGTGAATAATCATAATTTATATAATATAATAGGTTCAAAATAATTTTTTACTATAATAAATAGAAAAATATGTAATAATTATTTACAACGGTGAAGGTAAAAACTGATTTACAGGGGGTTAGTCTAAAATAAAAAAGGTTAATGTGACCGAAACACTAATCTAAAATATATTTTATGGCCATATTCTAAACCTATAATGTCTATTTATTTAGAATAATACATTTTTACCTTTTTACCATGTAAAAAATGCGGTTACACCATTTTGTTTTATAAAATTACAAGTGTGCTACTAACCTCACCTATAGATTTCCACAATTATCCACTCTTATTAAAAGCATAAAACCATTTTGGATAAGAAAATGATTATAAAAAACAATTACCTAAACAAATAACATATTAATAAATCTATTTCTGTTTCCATAAATCCACTTTATAAATTTATTATGTATAATCTTAAAGATGTGGTTTGTAAAGTGTTAAACATTTTACCAATGTGTTGTTATTTTATTTATTTCTCCACATATTTCTTTCTAATTAATCCATTATAAAATATGATATTAAGTATATTTAATACTAATATATATTTTTATATTTAAATATTTTCCTAAAACCTTCCCGACTTTCATCAAATAGATTAGAAAATCTTTATATTTTGTAAAATAAACTACCACCCCACAAACCAATGTTAATCATTTTTCCATTACGACCTTTCATGGATGGATATGAGGATGGATATAAATTATATATATGATATTTATAAACTAATTATACATTAATATATATTTACAAAATATATACTATTTTACTTTTCATTCTGTAGGGGATATGAAAATGTCCCTTGTGTGTACGAAATACTAATGCCCGACGAAGCGATGTGGTTCACATTTCACTAATTCTCCACATGGATGGTAATGAGGATAAATTTAACGATTATATGTGATATAAGTGAAATAATTAATATATAAGTGATATAGTTATAATTATTAAAAGATATTATATCATTTTTATATCATTTTCACTCACTAAAAGATGTCTACATCATTCAATATGTGTGGACTACAGCCTTTATGAAGCAATGCAACATTCTTTTCGTCACCACACAATAATGGATGATATATATATAAATATATTTAAAGAAAAACATATGAAACTTAAAATATTATGATAATTTTAGAAGGAAAAAATATTACTTAACTCATTTTCATAATGATCATTTAAAAATGGAAATGTTACTCATGCGTACGTACGGCTTACGATTACCAAGATTGTGATGTAGTTCATGTTTCATAGCCATATTTCACAACTAATTTTAAAAATATTATTTATATAAAAATATTGTAATTATTCCATTATTATTATTAAGAATAGGTTTAAATAATGACCTCTTTGACCACAATCAAAATACCAAATTTATTTTTGACACATAAGGAAAATATCATCAAAACATTCGATGTAAACCCAATTTATTAAGTAATCATATATAACATGGTACTATATAAAATTAAAGGTATAAATGTTTTGAATAATTTTAACAATAAAAACTAATATATGTTTATTATTTGGGAATATAAAACACGTATGTGATTAGTTGAACTCAATTTAAGGGATTCTTGATGAACTTTTACTTCCATGATAGATATTCCATACTCCCTACTTATTTCTTTTTTATAGCCTTTTAGAATGGGGAATTTATAGGATACACTTCACGTTCATCAATTGTATAACTATTGGATCGAGAATTCATTATGATATTTTATAAACTAATGGTGAACAGGGAATGAACAAAGGGTTTAGTGGGGTAGTCATCAATTTGGGACATTTATCATGAGTGGTTTTTTCATGGATTTGGGTTTCCATTTATGGTTTTCCATTGTTTTTGTGATTCTAATAAGGATTTTAGATCTATGAGGCCGTATAAAAATGTTTGGGTATCGTAAACATCTTCTCACCATAAGAGGATCCTTCTTTTTTACATTGTTAAAATATGATGTCCAGACATGAATACATTCCACCTAGTTGATGATATAGTTTGAATTATTTATTTGGATGTTATTATGATTTTGAGAGTAATGATTTGGGTGGAATATATAATGAATTCGTACCCTTATCACTACAGGAAAGCATCCAATTAGCGGTGGGTTTTTCACGGTGGTTTTAAAAACCGCCGCTAAACGTGTTTTTGGCCGCCATTTCGCAGCGGTTAAAAAAAGGGCCGCGAAAAAACCGCCGTAAAATGTATTAATTTTTTTATTTATTTTTTTATTTTTTTAAAATTTTTCGAGGATTAGCTGTAGTTTTTTAAGAAACCCCCACGAAATGAAAAGGAAAAAAAACCAGAAACACTAAAAATCACTAAAACGGCCATAACTTTTGATTCAGGCGTCCGTTGGAGTGCCACGACCAGTCAAATTAAAGATCATGAAGAGATCTAAAGCCACGTTTAATCCAAACCCTGAGACGGTATAAGGTGCAGAAGATATGAGAGTTATAAGAAATTTTAAAAAAGTTCTCCAACTTCAAACAACCATAACTTTCGCTCCGGGTGTCCGTTTGGGCTCTACCACATATCAAATTGAATCCAGCGAAAAGATCTATGCACAAATTCTACACAACCAAGATTCAGTTGTGTATCTCAACCCCAAACACCCCTCTAAAGGCCTTCAAACCCCCATTTCTGTCACTGGTGTCCTGTTGAACTTGTATTCAAACCGACGTAACTTTCGATCCGCATGTCAGTTCGGAATCCTCCACCTTCCAGATTGTAGCTCATTCCCTGATATTCAGTTTGACTGGTCGCAGCACCCACATGCACTCCTGAATCATATGTTATGGCATTTTTAGTTGGTATCGAGTTTGTTATGTTTTTCGATGCCTCGTTTCTAGCACTCGTTCCCCCGTCATCTTTTTTTAAATGGTCGTAACGTCTGGTCCGCCTGTCCATTTAGTCTCTTTCACCTATCAGGTTGAAGATCATTTCAGGATCTTTGATTTGACAGGTCGCGGATCTTAAACACTCCTAGATCATAAGTTATCTCTGTTAATGTGAGTCCAATGTTTTTGTCACTTTATGACCGTTTTGACGGGTTTTAACGGTTGCTCCATTTATTACTGTTAATTTGGATTTCCATGACTTGTTATCTTTATCAATTGTTTTATTTGGGTTATGATGATGATTATGTTGAATTCTTAAGGGGTTTACCAGAGTTCTCATGAGTTTTCATGTGTTCTCATTCTTTCTAACGCCTCATTCTTCATGCTTCTCCATCCGTTTTCATGCGTTTTCATGATTTCTCATCCCTTATCACGTCTTTTCATACTTTTTCATGTGTCTCATTTATTATTTATAATATACTTTAATTTATTTATTATCTATTATTTGTTTCTGGTTATTTATTATTTATTATTTATTATTTATATTTATTTATTATTTATTATTTTTATTTTTTTATTTATTATTATTTATATTTATTTGTTATTTATTATTTATTATTTATATTTATTTATTTTTTATTATTTATATTTATTTATTATTTATTAATTATTTATTATTATTTATTATATATTTTTTATTATTTATTTTTTATTATTTATATTTATTTATTATTTATTATTTATTATTTATTATTTATATTTAATTATTATTTATTACTTATTATTTATTACTTATTGTTTATTGTTTATTGTTTATTATTCATTATTTATTATTTATAATTTATAATTTATAATTTATTATTTGTTATTTATTAATTATAATTTATTATTTATTATTTATTGTTTATTGTTTATTATTATTTAATATTTGTTATTATTTATTCTTTATTATTCTTTATTATTCTTATTTATTCGTTATTATTCGTTATTATTTATTGTTTATTATTATTTATTGTTTATTATTTATTATTTAATATTTATTATTATTTATTACTTATTATTTATTATTTTTTATTTATTATTTATTATTTGTTATTTGTTATTTATTATTTATTATTTATTATTTGTTTATTATTATTTATTATTATTTATTATTTATTGTATATTATTTATTGTTTACTTTTTATTGTTATTTATTTATTATTTATTATTTATTATTTATTATTTATTATTTATTATTCATTATTGATTATTGATTATTGATTATTTATTTATTATTATTATTTATTATTATTTATTTATTATTATTTAATATTTATTTATTATTTATTATTATTTATTTATTATTATGAATTCTTTTTTATCTATTGTTTATTATTTATTATTTATTATTTATTATTTATTATTTATTATTTATTATTATTATTTATTATTTATTATTTATTTTTTATTTTTTATTTTTTATTATTTATTATTTATTATTTATTATTTATTATTTATTATTTATTAATAATAATATTTTATTTATTATGTGTTATTTATTATGAAATATTTTTTTATTTCGTATTTATTATTTATTATTATTTATTATTATTTATTATTATTTATTATTATTTATTATATATTATTTATTATTTATTATTTATTATTTATTATTTATTATTTATTACTTATTGTTTATTGTTTATTGTTTATTATTTATTATTTGTTATTTATTATTTATTATTTATTAAATATTATTTATTATTTATTGTTTATTGTTTATTGTTTATAATTATTTATTGTTTATTATTTAATATTTATTATTATTTATTATTTATTATTTATTATTAAATATTTAATATTTAATATTTATTCTTTATTATTTGTTAATTATTATTTGTTATTATTTATTATTTTTTATTTTTTATTGTTTACTTTTTATTGTTATTTATTTATTATTATTTATTTATTTTTTATTATTTTTTTATTATTATTATTTATTATTTATTATTTATTATTATTTATTTATTATTATTTATTATTATTTATTTATTATTATTATTTATTATTATTATTTATTTATTATTATTTATTTATTATTATTTATTTATTATTATTTATTTATTATTATGAATTATTTATTATCTATTGTTTATTATTTATTATTTATTATTTATTCTTGAATATTTTATATTTAATATTAATTATTATTATTTATTATTTATTGTTTATTGTTTATTATTTATTGTTTATTGTTTATTATTTATTATTTATTGTTTATTATTTATTATTTATTATTTATTATTTAATATTTAATATTTAATATTTATTATTTATATTTATTTATTATTTATTATTTATTATTTTTATTTATTTATTTATTTATTTATTATTTATTAATATTTATTATTTATTTTTAATTATAAATTATGTGTTATTTTTTATTATTATTATATATTATATATTGTTGAGTTTATATCTATTATTTATATATTATTTGTTTTCTCAATTAATATATATAAATATATTAAATTCTGTTTATTAAACACATGACGAGCTTGCTGGAGTGGTAAAGTCTTTGGAAAATATGCCAGAGGTTTGGTGTTCAAATCTCACCAAACACAGTATTTCTTTATATTGCATGGGCATGTGCATGGGCTTGTGCATGTTCTTGGGATGTGCATGCATGGATAAATAAAGTAATACGAAATAAATAAATAAAATAAATACAAAATAAATAAAATAAATAAATAAAAATAAATACGAAATAAATAAATAAAATAAATAAAATAAATAAAATAAAAATTTAAAATAAATAAAATAAATAAAATAAAATAAAATAAAATAAATAAATACAAAATAAATAAATAAAATATGAAATAAATAAAATAAATACGAAATAAGTAAATAAAATAAATAAAATTAATAAAATAAAAAAAATAAAAAAATAAAAAAATCACTGCTAAATCATTTAGAGGCGGTTTAAACCACCGCTAAAAACCCGCCGTGAAACATTCTATGACGGTTTTGAAAACCGCCGCGAATAGTTTCTCGGCGCACGATTTCGCGGCGGTTTTTCAAAACTGCCCCCAATCTATTTAGCGGCGGTTTAAACCGCCGCGAAACGTAAAACCAAACCACCGATAAATGACTTTTTTTCCATAGTGTATTATGTGTGGGGTGATGTTGAGAGGATATGCATGCTTCTGAGTGAATTGACCACCATAGAAGATAACCTTATGGATGAAGTACATCACCCGAAGATAGATGATCCTCTATATGACATAGATAATGTATTCATTATGATGATTGGTCATGAGTAGAAAAAGAGGATTCTAAAAACATTCCCAATCCATAATAATAGATGTCTTGTAGATTCATAGTTTTCAAAATTCTAAAAGATTTTAATTTCACACAACGTGGTGAGAATATAACTCATAGGGTCAATCAGATAGTACAACTGGACACCTTCTTGTCTATTTTCATATTTCTATATTTACTATACATATGTGAATATCATATTGGGGATAGCGTTGTGATGTTTTCAATAGTATCCCAATTAGAAAATGGTCATCATATAGATCTGACAACCTCAATTTTGAAAAAACTGTTCAAAAACTGGTACATATTAGTAGTGGGAATTCCATAGTAAATTTTTTATCCCATTTAAGGTCACGTAGGTCTATACTGATTCTATGTTTAGTGAATCTGAGTCCATCAGTGATCATCTGATTCTATGGGTCTGAGTTATGTTGTATCTTCATTTCATGATTTGGGTTAAACCATTTACATTAGAGACAAATGATAAAATGATTATATCAAACTATCAAAATCCTTACATCAATATACCCTACACTCATATAACTAATATTTAGGATAATAATGAAATGGGTACCCTTGAAATATGTGAGTGTATCATTTCATTGAAGGAGGGTGTTTAGTACACTAGGATTGATGAAGATCTAGTATACCAAAGACACATTCCATCTATGGTTTGGAGTCTATTCCTATGCATAGAGAAACTATTTTCTACATATATAAATAGAAAATAGAAGTATAATCTACTTAATATTTTCCAGAATGTCGGAATCATGTTCCCAGGATAAAAGACTCACAATTTAGTGTAACCCCATCCTACTAAAACTATACCTAGGTTTCTAATAAGTTATGATGGGGGTGTGGATGATCTCATAATAAACTAGGAAATTATATCAACCGGTTCCCATAACTAATAAACCACTGATGGATAAGGATGTAAAATAGATATATCAACATGCAGGGGTGCCCAGACATTGTAAAGTATTGGCACTGAGGATGCCTAAAATCTTTGACATATTAAGAAATTCATTAATACATTAATGATTAAACCACTATCAAATTTAACATCAATTCGACTAGTTATACCATCCATAACTATATTACTAGTGGATATGAGGGAATGTGTGTCTTGTAAGTGGTCATTTACCTCCCATTGTATATGGATTTTTTTGGGGAAAGATATTTTCATAAAATATTATGTGTATATTTATTCACCTATAAATATTTATCATATAGATTTACTCAAAATAGTGTAATCCTATCACCATGATCATGAAACCATGATACATTAAATTATGAACAAAATCTTCTACTAAGAATGTGCATTAAGAATTTGAAACCCTTATACAAGTGAGGGCTATAAAGGATATGTTAGAAATTACACTTTCTCAAGAGAGGTTAAATTGATTTAAATATTACACCTTTATGATATCCTTTGATGTAATTTAAAATATCCTTTTTCTCTTCCCCAATTAATTTACACTAGAGACCATTTAGGTGAACCCACTGATTATAAATGACCTTATTGGATTATTGTCACAACCACCACTAGGACAACGTAAATGACATTATATAAAGAAATCATTGACATTAGAGATGTGGAGAAAAAATTTGAAGATATTGTCTTCCACATCCCAGAAGAGAGTGATGGATTAACTACAATCCAATCATTTTATAGATAAAATTTTGAAATTCATAAAAGTAATGTGATACATGGTAAATTATTCTCTATTCTAAAGAGGCTTTGAAAATCCATTTTGCAGAAGAACAAGAATTGATGGGTTTCACACATTTAACCCATCCTATTCACATTTCTTTTGAAGGTAAGTCAATAAAATTGGGAGCCTAACTTCATGAAATTGAAAAGTAAATTTATTCATTTAAGGGGAAGGTTTATATATCAAATTAGCCGAGTGACATGCTGATGTTTATAATAGAAGCAACTGATTCCAAAAGAGGAAGTGTAACATACTCAAATTTTGTAATACATTTTTATCTAAATCAATACAATGTTTGATAGCCTTTTCAACGCCTAACACTAAACTAAACTGAGCCAAGACATATTGGATAAAATTTATTACAAAAATTCAATAATATTAAAAATTCAAGAAAATTAAAATATTGTAATCAATTAGAAATTCACTCAAAATATGAGTTAGATAATTAAATGTTTTAAAAAGAAATCTTTCAATAAAAAATATTATTTATATATATTTAATTCTAATTTAAAATTTAAATTTTAAAAAAAATCAGAACATTAATTTTAAACAATTAAATTCATTTTTTAATCCCAAATATCAAAATTAGTATAAGGGGTATTTTTTGGATTATTCTAAAATAATTAATTTTTGGATAATATTGAACAAATATTGATTTTGATAATAATTTCACATTTATTCCATTATCATAATATTATATTCAATTAAATTTATTTGAATCCTTTTACAATAAAAATATATTTTTATAAAGTAAAATAAATCATTTAAAACAATATTTAATTTATGAAAACTATGTTTAATATTTATGGATGAAAAAAATGCATTACTCTAAAAATATCTTATTTGCTTATATTAAATATTTTTACTTAGCATATGAAGATATTAAATATAAAAAATTAGATTTCATATTTGTGACAAAAATTTTCATATTATATTTTAATTCGAAATTCATTTTTAGGAATAAAAATAATTTTTTTATTATTAAATTTAATTACTACATTAATGGTAAAACTATTATTTTTTCAAAGAATTTTTTTATTAACATTGTGTAATTTTATATAATAAAAATTATTAATATATTCTAGAAAATTACTCTAATATTATTTTTAAACCAATATACAAATTCATTTTGTAACACCTCGATCCCAGTTACCCAGAGTCGGTGCATTATTACATAACATTGGCATGATCAAAAAAGATCAAGTCTGAAAAGACCGATTAGTTTAGTAGCCTTGGAAACACTAGATACATTCATAAGTCTTACATTACTTGATAAAGTAAAAAATCTAAAACAACATAGTCTCCATAGTCAACACCCATATCCCCTCAGATAATCCCTTCAGGTTAGTCATAAAATACATCATCACATCCTGCGAAAAATAAAACATAGAAAGGGGTGAGATCAGATGCTCAGTAAGGATAACAATATAGCAGAAACTTTCATAAATAAGAATAAAAATTTTAGTCAATGTATAACTAAAACCAAATCAATTTAAACTTGAACTTCAGCATAATATGGAAAAAATGAAATGAAATAATTCCATTTACTTATTCACATAGATATTCTACTAGTTGAATAATCACATGCAATATCAATAACACTTTCATAATGATAGAATGCATAATGCCATAATATCATAACCACATAGTCAAGGCCTTGTGCCAAGACTACAAATAAGATTTTTTTCAAAGCCTTATTCCAAGACACTAGTTTGTCTCATGAGACGTACCGATGCATCGAGGAGCTATAGCGGGCTCCACTAAAAACATACTAAGTCCAATGCATTCCTCATATGGATAAGTCTAAACATAACAAAATCATTCGTATTCAAATTATCATATGAAATGTCAATACTTTATCCATAAACCATGAATGGTATAAAAATAACACATCCACATTAAAACATATCACTAAACCTTCAATACAATATGGAAGTTTTGTATCATAATAAATCAACTTCAAATAAGCTTAAAATCCATCAAAGGATGTTGACATAAATGAAACCAAAACTATTTGAGAGAAATATCAATTTTTTGAAATCATTCAAAAATAACATAATTATAAAAGAAAACATTTACTTTGAAAATATTCTTATAATATTTTAAGGGAAGCTTCGACAATTATATAATGGTGGAAAATAGTTGCACCCACTGTATAAGTTAAAAAGACATTCTTACCTTAATTTTTTCGAAAAGGTTAAAAAGGACCTTGTTTTGAAAATGACGGAAAGATTTCTTTATAAACATTTTACAAAAAATAAAACAAGGGTATAAATGACATTAAAACATAGTCTATTAAATAGTAATAATGTTTTGAAATACATTTTTAATAAACATGGATGTGGATGATAAAGAGGCCCCAGTAGATAATTACGTATAAACAACCTCGGATAATGAAGAGATTGTGAAATAAACCCTTACCTTGTACTTTTCCTTGGTAGAGGGTAGTTTAACCTCTGTTATAATGGTTAAATAAAGGTTATTAAATTAAACCAGAATCATATACATTAATATGATATCATATACGATCTTTTAACAATGTGTAGTTGATAATACCTTAGTATTATCATTATTTTGGGTGTCAACAGATTCATTTTACTTTATATTCTTTGTTATGTGAGTCATATTTTTTATAGATTGGATGTATCTAATTAGTATACATAATGATATCAATTCTTTAATGATTATTTTTATTCATCTAATGAAAATTAATCTTGAATGGATACGATGGGGAAGGAATCTCATCACATTCGTGGAGACGGTAATCCGTACATACGCAAGAGCGACAATATCATTATTTTAATGTTAAAATAATATATAATTGGATGTTATATAATATATAAAGAATCATTATCCTGTTATATTTATTATTTACATGAATTACACATCATTATTATACCATCCAAATAATAATGTATTGAAAAACAATTACACCACGACGTGGAGACGGTAATCCGTACGTACACACATATGGTGACATGTCATTAAAAGGATTGATAGAATAATGAATATGGTTGTACCATATTTATAATAACATCACATTATATAGAATATACTGGAGTTATTATTTTAGAATAGAAACAACAATGAATGAATAAGTGGAAGAAGAAAAGAACTTAAAAGAGGGTGGTGAAATTATTACCTCTTCTTTGGGTTCTTTCTTTTGATTTGATCAAAAGGGCTCCTTAAGTTGGCTTTCTAACTAAAGGAATGACTTTTGAATGAAGTGATTTAATTTGATAGGATATTTGGGTAGGGTGTTTCCAAGCCAAAAGGCTTTGAATGTGTGAATTAGAGAAAAGGGGGAGTGCCCTTTTATAAGAGGGGTAAGGGCACCTTAGGAAAATCTTGAAATATTATTTTAAAATAAAATCATTTTTTCTTTTTAATGGATCGAAAATGGATTATTTAAAATATAAGGTGGGTATGGGTCGAAAAAACTAACAACAAATAGGTTTTAAACAGGTTTGGGTCACTATATTAACTTTATCTTTTAGAATTTACTCTAAGTTAAATAGTTTGACATTTATCATGTCTCATTGTATTTTTATATTAAATAGTAACTAAACTTACTATATACTTATAAGTGAACCCCAAGTGGTCAATTAATGATACACCTATCATTATATATGTCTCTTGGCCAAACTTTATATTTTTAGGAATATAATATCAATTAATAATATAATATTTGATTTAAAAACACTTTTATGTCAATTTTGACACTATTTGGTATTTTGGTTTTTCTAAATTCATAACAGCATTATTACTTCGAAACATATTCATCAAACCAACCCTAATATGTATTATTAACCTATAAAATTAGTGGAATTAATAAAAAGGCTCAAATTACATTTATTTGGATATTTATAATATCAATTATTTTACTATTTCATTAATTAGGTAATTACTACATCCCCATTGTTTCATAAAAAAATTAAATTATATAATGTATAATAATTATAAATAAAATAACATTATATAGGAAATATTTTTAAATTTTTAATGAATATTTATAGTCGAATTTTTCTTATGTATAACCATATATTAAAAAAACTTATCTATTAGACATTGATTTTAACTCTTTTAACTCTTCTTTGAATTAAATAATAATAAATGTACTAATCTAATCCAAATAGACCAAAGAGGTTCATATTTTATTCCTAAGGTTGTTTTTGGTCGGATTAAACTTATCCAATTGAATTAGGACATGTGTTAAGGTAGTAATAATATCATTTTGACCCTTAATTACCCTATTTACTTTTAACTGTGGTAAATAAAAGTAAAAACATTACTATACAATAAAAATTATTTTCTTCTTATTGAACCACATTTTACTCCATGATATTAATTTTTTCTCATGTATTTTTGAAATTTAACACACAGAAGTGGTAAAATTAAGTTTTATGTGAATTTTCAAATTCTCTTAGGAGATGGGTAAAAGACAGTGAAATGTTCAAAAAAAAATTCTGTATCCAAAATTATTATAAACTGAATCCAATGAATTACATTGAACTTATATAGGTATTATATATCTATTTTTACCTAGAATAAAATAAAATAAAATAATTATTTATTTAAATAAAAATTTAGTCTTAAACATTAACTCAGTGATTTTTACTATTCATCAAAAAATGAAAGTTTTTAGAAAAATTAAAAAAATTCACCGTAAGCTAATTTCTATATTACGAATAAAAAAATGAATTTCATTTTGAAAGATAAAATTTATAAAATTTCATAAAGTGGGTATTACTATTCATAATGGATAATTTGATTGGTTGTGGTGTGCGTTAGAACTCAAAGTTGCGTACAACACATGATACTGTATTATTCAAAGGGAAACGTACCGTGGAAGCTTGGGGTGTTACATTCTCCTCTCATTCAAATAATTTTGTCCTCTAAATTTTTATAATTCTTCCGCATGAGAAAACTCGAGTGGTTCTTCATCATAAGTTCCTCGGGTTCCCATGTTTCATCTTCCATCATATGGTTTCTCCATAGAACTTTTACTAGATGAATCATCCAGTTTCTAAACACTTTTTCTCTGGTATCAGGAATCATGATGGGCTCTTCACAATAAGAATGATCAAGTTCCAATTCTAATTCCTCATAGGTGAGTACATGTGTTGGGTATGGCATGTATCGTCTCAATAGTCATATGTGGAACACATCGTGTACTTTGGAAAGATTTGGCGGTATTACCAAATGATATCCTATAGCCCCAATTCGTTCTAGAATATTGAAAGGTCTGATGTACCTCGAACTCAATATTGCCTTCTAAACGAAATGTATAACCCCCTTCTATGGAGAAACCTTCGAGAAAACATGATCTCCTACCTGAAATTCCAAATCCTTCCTTTATTTATCATCATAGATCTTCTACCTACTTTGAGGTGCGTTGATGTGGTTTTCGATTACCTTCACCTTTTCCATCATTTCCTCCTCTAGTTCTAGTCCTATGAGTTTTCTTTCACCAATATCATCCCAACATGTTGGTTTGCGACATCTCTTTCCGTATAACACTTTATATGGTGGCATCTGAATACTTGAATGAAAGGTATTGTTATAGAAAAATTATACCAGAGGTAAATATTGATCCCACATACCCTGAAAGTCAAGTGAGCATGATCTCAACATTTATTCTAAGGTTTGAATAGTACGTTCTAATTATCCATCAATTTGAGGGTGGTAGAATGTTCTCAAACAAAACATAGTATCCAGGGATTTCTATATACTTTTCTAGAATCTTGATGTAAAACATGGATCACGATTGAAAACAATCGATATGGGTACTCCATGAACTCTCACAACTTCATTAATATATTGTATTTCTAGACGTTCAAGTGGTAAATCTTCCCTTATAGCAAGAAAATGTGATGACTTGGTAAGGCGATCAATAATGACCCATATTGCATCATTCCTTCTAGGAGTTTTTCGTAGTCCCATGACAAATATGATTGTAATATTATCCCATTTCCACACCGGTATGGGAATAGGTTGCATGACTCCTCCAAGATGTTGCCTTCTAGATTTCAGTTGTTGACAAACCATACATCATGAAAAAAAACTATCAATCTCCATATTCATATTGTCCTACCAAAAATGTTCCTTCAAATATTTATACATTTTAGTGCTCCCAGGGTGTATAGAGAAATTGAAAAGATGAGCATCATCCAAAAATTCCCTTTTTATATCAGTTATATTGGGAATACTGTATCTTTGCAAATTTCAAAATTCCTTCTTCATACACAAAGTCACTCAATCTCCCATCATTCACAGCTTTATTCTTCTTTTGAAACTCTTCATCATCTGTTTGAGAACTCTTTTTTCTTTCTAGTAAAGATGGTTTGGCAACCGTTTGAAAAAGTATTGATGTTCCACCTTCCATGGTGATTCTCATATCCATCTTTAATAGATCCACATATATAGGATACTTTTAAAATATAATCTTGTTCAAAACTCCATGATCCTTTATACTCAAAGCATCTTCCACCTTATTTGCCTTCCCCGGGTGGTAGTGTATCATACAATCATAATCCTTTAGTAGTTCAAACCATCTCTTTTGCCTCATGTTGAGTTCTTTCTATGAGAAAATATAGATCAATCTCTTGTGATTAGTATAAATCTCACATTTTTTACCATAGAGATGTGTATCCAAATAATAAAAGAAAATATTATAGATGCTAACTCAAGATCATGAGTATGATAGTTTTGCTCATGGATTTTCAGTTGCCGTGATGCATAAGCAATAACCCTATCATTCTGCATAAGGACACAACCAAGTCCTTTCGTCGATGCATCACTATAAATAACGAACCCATCATTCCTATATGGTAGAGTAAATATAAGATAATTTACTAATCTTCTCTTCAGTTATTCAAAACATTCTTCACACTCTTTTTTCCAAAAAAATTTAACCCCATTACTTGTGAGATTTATTAATGGGTTAGCCAATCGGGCAAAATTCTGGATGAAACGTCGATAATAACCTGCTAAACCAATAAAACTGTGTTCCTCAGTTATACTTGTCGATGCTACCCATTCTTTGATTTACTTGGTCTTTAAAGGATTAATGAGAATTCCATCCTTAGAGACAATATGACAAAGAAAAGAAATCTCCTTAAGCCAGAATTCACACTTTTCTAAACATCCCATATAATTCATGTCCTCTTAGAGTCTAGGATAATGCACAAGTGATTTTCATGAACTTCATTGAGTTTGTATTATACCAAGATATCATCAATAAATACCACTAAAAAGTCATAAAGATATTCCTTGAAAACACTATTCATTAGATCCATGAAGAAAGAGGGTGCATTAGTAAATCCAAAAGGCATTACTGTAAACTCATAATGCTCATACCTAGTTTGAAATGTTGTCTTCGGAATGTCTTCCTTCTTCACACACAACTGATGGTATCTATATCGAAGGTTAATCTTTGAAAATTATTATGATCTATGAATTTGGTCGAATAAATCATCCATGCGATGTAGGGGATACTTATTCTTTATTGTTATAGCATTGATCTCCCTGTAGTCAATGCACAACCACATAGATCTATCTTTCTTCTTAACAAAATGAACAGGGGCTCCCCATGGAGAAACACTAGGGTGAATAAATCCCATATTTCTCAATTCCTCTAGTTTTTTCTTTAGTTCCACTAATTCCACAGTGGACATTCTATAAGGGTTAATCGATATAGGCCTTGAACCGTGAATTAAATCATTGAGAAACTCAATTTCTCATTCTAGAGGATGTCCAGGTTAATCTTCTAGAAACACATCAACATATTCTATCACAATAGTTATAACCTCTATTTGAACATTAAATTCCTCACCCAAAGTCATTTCATTCTCTTCCTCCCCAATAATTGAATTTAGTTGAGCTACTGGGGGTGGATCTAGATAAGAATTATGTGATGACAATTCTACTCTAAAGATAAGGTGTTCTTTATCATCGCCATCAACGATAGTAACCTCCTTCTTACAATAATTTTTTGCATCATGGTCCAAAATCCAATCCATACCGAAGATTATGTCAAATTCAATCATGGGTATGATGATTAGATCAAGTTATAAAGAACATTTATATGCCCTAATGGGAACGGATTCATAGAACTTTGTAGCAATGATACTTCCCTTGGGAGTTTTAACTAACAACTCCCTTGTTAAATCAAATTGGAAATATATAATTTTCTTCTCAAACTGGGAAGATATGAAACAAAGAAATGATATAGAATCAAATAAAGAATTGGATAAACTTGAGGAAACCAATAAATTACCTTCCACTACATCTTTTGGTGCTTCAACCTCAATAGTAGTGATATCATAAGTTTGGACTTGATCCCTTGTCCTTTTCTAAGGTTAGTTCCCCTGACGCTTAGTAAATTTATTTGCATAATGTCCCATCTCCCTACAATTGTGTCATTGAACATCAGTTCCATCTTTCGTCCCCCTTAAATCACGAGCTTGGTGGCCTTTTCTTCCCACACTTGTAACAGACTCCAATTTCCTTCAAGAAAGTACCAGGGTGTTTCTTCCCACATTTACTCTAGAATGGTTATTTAACTTTTCCCTTCATCCCCTTATTTCTATTTTTAGAGTGATCAACAGATCTCTTCTTATCTTGCTTTTCTTTAAAGTCGTAATACTTAGATAATTCTTTTCTTGTCTTGATAGCTCATGAGACAATATCTTTGTATGAAGAGAAGGATTGTGAGACTAATGATCGATGAAGATACGGTTTTAACTCATCAAAGAAATGACAAATCATACTTCTTGGTTTACGTATATAGTCTACATCATGCCTCACTATCCTTGTAATGTTATCTTCATACTTTGCGACATTCTCATCTTCCTTTTGCCTCAGAATCAGAAATCGCTTTTCCATATCTGCTCGATGGCCACTAGGAAAGTATTTTTCTAAGAAAATCTCTTTAAACTCCCTCAATTCCATATTTTATACTTCATCATCTTCCTTTGTGTTTTGAATCAATTAACACCATTGATCAGCATCTCCAGTGAGGCAGTAAACTGCAATGATAACTTTCTCTCTTTCATTAGACCCCAAGGCATGGAATATTTTCTCTAAGTAATTTATCCATTGCTCAGCTACTAATGGACTTTTACTCGCATTAAATTTTGGTGGTTGTTGCCTCATGAAGTGATATAACATTGATAGTCCTTGGAGTGTATTAGGGTGCTCCATACGGGTATGGTTATTATTCATAACCCGAGTGAGTTGTCCCGGTATGGTGATAAGCTTATCAGCCCCAGTTGTATCACCAGTTCCACTATAATTATCTTGAGCAGGAGTGAAATACCAACATGGAGTGTGTGCAATGATATGGTTTCTATTCCTTCTACTAGACACCATTTATAAACAATGGCATAAACTAGATTAGTTTATGAATTGAAATAAATAATTCCAAACTGGTAAAACACTTAACATGAATTGAACAGTTTATGGATATAATCCATTATCATAAAAAATGTTTTCTTTGAATACGTATATAATCATAAACCCTTTATAATGGTTTGTAATGAAAATAATAATTATCCTAAACATATCCCCTAGAGTTTCGTAACCAATAGTGAAACAAGACCCATTGTCGTGCACAAGTTCCGGTTCGAGTCTAGCTCAAAGTGGTGTTTTCAAGTTTTACCCCTAGGTAAATATGTTCTAGAGCCGAATCTACCTGCTCGTATCGAGATAGGGATGTATTTCTTGGAAAACTCAAAAAATATCTACAATACCAAAATTCTTGGAATTTCTTCTATACCAATCCTCAAAGTCCATCTTAGGGCTATGCGATCTAATCAGAGTTTATCTAAATCTAGATTCCAAGGTTTTCACTAAACTTCCACTGATACCAACTATAACTCCCTGACCCCAGTTACCCAGATTCAGTGCATTATTACATAACATTGGCATGATCACAATAGATAAAGACTTGAAATACGGATTATTTTAGTAGCCTTAGAAACACTAGATGCATTCATAGGAATTACATTACATGATAAAGTGAAACAAATACAACAACATAGCCCCCATAGTCCACACTCATATCCCCTCATATTATCCCTGATGGTCAGTCATAAAATACTTATCCACATCCTGGAAAAAATAATACATAGAAATGGGTGAGCTCAGATGCTTAGTAAGGATAACAATATAGCGGAAACTTTCATAAATATGCACAAACATTTAAGGAAATGTATAATGAAAACAAAATCCTTTTAAACTTGAACTTCAGCATAATATGTCAAAAATAAAATGAAATAATTCCATTTACTTATTCACATGGATATTCTACTAGTCTAATAATCACATGTAATATCAATAACCACTTCCATAATGATGGGATGCATAATGCCAGACTATCATAACCACATAGTCAAGGCCTTGTTCCAAGACTACGAATAATATTTAGTCAATTCCTTGTGCCAATACACTAGTTTTTCTCATGAGACGTACGGATGCATCGAGGAGCTATAACAGGCTCCACCCGTCACTTACTATGTCCAATGCATTCCTTAGATGAATAGGTTTAAACATAACATAAAAATTCGTATTAAAATTATCATAAGAAATGTCAATACATTCTCCATAATCCTTTAATGGTATAAAAATAACACATCCACAATCAATCATATCACAAAACCTTCAATATAATATGGATGTTTTGTATAATAATAAATCAATTTCAAATAAGCATAAAATCCATCAAAGGATGTTGACATTGATGAAACCAAAACTTTTTGAGAGAAATATCTCTTTTTTGAAATCATTTAAAAGTCACATAATTATAAAATAAAACATTTAATTTGAAAATACTCTTATAAGCTTGTAAGGGATTATTCGAAGATTTTATAATGGTGGAAAATAGCTGCACCCACTGTATAATTTAAAAAAACATTCTTACCTTAATTTTGTCGAAAAGGATGAAATAATATATAATTGGATGGTATATCATATATACAGAATCATTATCATGTTATATTTATTATTTACATGAATTACACATCATTATTATACCCATCCAAATAATAATGAATTTAATAACAATTACACCATGACGTGGAGACGGTAATCTGTACGTACACACGTATGGTGATATCTCATTCAAAGGATAGATAGAATAATGAATATGGATGTACAATATTTATAATAAAATAATAGTGTATAGAATATAATGGATTTATTGTTTAAAAATGTAAATAACAAAGAAAGAATAAGTGGAATAAGAAAATAAGTTGAAAGAGTGTGGTGAAATTATTACCTCTTCTTCGGGTTCTTCCTTTTGATTTGATCAAAAGGGATACTTAAGTTAGCTTTCTGACAAATGGAAGGCCTCTATGATGAATTGAGGACATTTTAGAGGATATTTGGTCATGGTTTGGCCAAGAAAAAAGGCTTTTAAGGTGTGAATTAGAGAGGAGGGGATGTTCCCTTTTATAAGAGGGGTGAGGAGCACCTTAGGAAAAGCTAGAAATATTATTTTATAATAGAATCATTTTCGGTTTATAATGGTTTCAAAATTTATTATTTAAAGGATAAGGTGGGGATGGGTCGAAAACCACTTAGCAAATTGGTTTTATACAGGTTTGGGTCACTATATTTACTTTATCTTTAAGATTTATCTCTTAGTTAAATAGTTTGACATTTACCATGTCTCATTGTATTTTTATATTATATGGTTAGAAAACATACTATATACTTCCATGAAAACCCCAAGTGGTCCATTAATGATACCACTTTCATTATATAAGTCATCTGGCCGAACCATAGATTTTTAGGAATATAATATCAATTAATAATATAATATTTTTTTTAAAAACTCTTTTATGTCAATTTTGACAATATTTGGTATTTTGTTTTTTCTAAATTCATAAAATCATTATTACATTGAAAACAATAAATCTAACCAATAGTAATATTTCTTATTAACCTAGAAAGTTATTGGAATTCATAAAAAGTCTCAAATTACATTAATTTGGATATTTATAATATCAATTATTTTAATATTTCATTAATTAGGTAATTACTGAATCACCATTGTGTCATAAATAAAATAAATTATTTAATGTCTAAAAATTATAAATAAAATACTAATATGTAGGACATTATTTTATATTTTAATGAATATTTATAATCTAATTTATCTTATGTATAACCCTATATTAAATTTTTTTTATTTATTAAACTTTGATTTTAACTCTTTTAACTCTTCATTGAATTAAATAATAATAAATGTCCTAATCTAATCCAAATAGACCAAATAGGTTCATATTTTATTCCTAAGGTTTTTTTGGTCGAATTATACTTTGCCAATATAATTAGCACATGTGTTAGGGTAATAATAGTATCATTTTTACCCTTAATTACCATATTTACTTTTAACAATGGTAAATAAAAGTAAAAAGTAACTATTCAATAAAAATTATTTTTATCTTATTGAACCACATTTTACTCATTGGTATTAACCATGTTTCATTTATTTTTGAAATTTAACTCACCGAAGTGGTAAAATATTGTTTTATGTGAATTTGAAAATTCTCCTATGAGATGGGTAAAAGAGGGTGAAAAGTTCAATAAACTTTTTGTATATCTAAAATTTTTATAAACTGACTTCAATGACATAAATTAAACTTATATAGGTATTATGTACTTATTTTGACCAAAAATAAATTTAAATAAAATAAATAATTATTTAAATAAAAATTCAGTTTTAAACTATATCTATGTGTTTTCACTATTCATCAAAAATTGAAATTTTTTAGAAAAATACCAAAAATTCAACTTAAGATAATTTAAATATTAAAAATCCAAAAAATGAAGTTCATTTTGATAGGTAAATTTTATAAAATTTAAAGAAGTGGGTATTACTATTCATAACGGCTAGTTTGATTGGTTATGGTGTGTGTTAGAACTCGATGTTGTGTACAACACACGCTATTGTATTATTCAAAGGGAAACATACCATGTAAGCTTGGGGTGTTACGAATTTTGAGTGATTAAATTAGTAGTCAATGGTATGTAAAATTAATAAATCCTAATGTGAAAATCAACATGTTTCTACAAAATAGTTTTTCTATTTTTTAAATGTATTAATTTATAAGGGGTGCCAATTATTTACAACATTAACTGTAATATATATATCCTAAATTTATGTATAAAAAATAAAACATTATTTATATTGGTTAAAATAAATTTCTAATAAAATATATAATACTATGGTAAAATGTTTTTACGAATATAAAAACCATAATGGTAAAATGTAAAAAACCAGTATTAAAATTTTTTAAAATGCATAACGAATATGGGAAATTGAGAAGTTTAGGATTTATCAACCCAATATCATTATACTATCATTTATTGATAAATTTTGGAACTATTTACACTTATGTAGAATCAATCTATTATAGAATGATTATGTGTCTTCAAAAAAGTGTATTTTCACCAATTATAAAAGGGGAAAACATCCAATCATTCATTCCACGCTTATTGAAATGTCACGGCCAGACTAACCAAAAAATAGTGGTTAGACCGATGGGTTACATGGACAAATGCATGACACCCTATATGCCTCACACATCCGAAAAATAGTGAGGATCTTAAGAGATTATATTGGTCTGACTATACCCTCATATCAGAGTAGCATAATTATTAATCAGAAATAAAATAACAGAAAAAGGCATAAATAGTAATAAAATAAGTAAATTGAAACGTAATAATAATATAGAATAAAGATAAAATATTGTAAATTCCATTATACAATAGATTCATGGATTTAATTATGGCAATACATAATCTAAAACCACAGAAATACAATAAGAAAAATTACAGTACAGAAATACAGATATGAATTAAAATCCCCATGGTGGATCTTCAAGAGAATCCAAGGATCCATCTTGGTCCTTTTCCTCTAACTCTTGGGTTCTAAAAATTATCCAATATCATGAATCCACGACCTTGTGAACATATGGTTATCTCGGGTACCCCTATGTCAAGGAAGCTCGAGCAGGGTGTGAGAAATAAATCTGAGTATGTTACCACCCATGGTGTCTACAACTAAATCTAGTCCATGAATATAAATAAAGGAATATGAAGGTTATATGAATAAAAAAATAAAATAAACAAAACCATCCCCCTCAAGTTCTTAAAAGAATCCTCACAAATCTACCTGCGTCATATCATAGTCTGAATGAGATGTCTGATAAGGAACTATAAGTTTATTGTAATGATAAAAACATAGAGTAATTATATATCACATCCAACTATATGAACCATGTACATGTAGACATAAGTGTCCATATTTAAAAAAGTACAACTTGATGGAAGGACCAGGGCATAACTCAGTCATCCATAACCATTTGGAATGGCCCTAGAAGCTGAATCCAAAGGGCTCATTCCCTACATCACATAATGAGTGAGAGGCATTATTATCATCACTTGAGATGGTGAGTGTTCTATATTATAAAAAATAAAATAGTAGTGATTGTTTTGTACTTTTAACACTAAACAAGGGATGTGGTGTGCCATACCAACCTTCCAATAGTATCAGTGGTGTGAGATGCCATTCTCAACAAACAATATAAGGGAGTATTATTCCTCCGTCCTAAACAGATCCCTTAAGTTCGTTCCAAGGCCTATACTAATGCGTAATCATATTTATAATAATAAAATAATCTATGAGGAAATACCCATCATTCCATTCATTTATTAATCCCAATTAACAGTTAGATCGTCACATTTTAATTATAAAATTTTATTACCATGAATTGTGCTTCATGGCCTTTACAACCACTAAAAATAATTAAATCCATTCAATTCATCCATGGAAGGAAACCCATCATGAAAATTACATTACTTGGGAGTGAATTGACCACCATAGAAGATAACCTTATGGATGAAGTACCTCACCCGAAATAGATGATCTTATCTATGATTTAGTTAATGTATTCATTATGATGATTGGTCATGAGTAGAAAAAGAGGATTCTAAAAACATTCCCAATCCATGATAACAGATGTCTTGTAGATTCATTGTTTTCAAAATTCTAAATGTGTTTAATTTCACACAACGGGGTGAGAATATAACTCATAGGGTCAATCAGATAGTACAAATTGACACCTTCTTGTCCATTTTCATATTTTTATATTTACTATACATATGTGAATAACATATTGGGGATAGCATTGTGATGTTTTTAATAGTATCCCAATTAGAAAATAGTCATCATATAGATCTGACAACCTCAATTTCGAAAAAACTGTTCAATAAACTGGTACATATTAGTAGTAGGAATTCCATAGAAAATTTTTTATCCTATTTAAGGTCATCTAGGGCTATGCTGATTCTATGTTTAGTGAATCTGAGTCCATCAGTGATCATATGATTCTATGGGTCTGAGTTATGTTGTATCTTCATTTCATGATTTGGGTCAATCCATTTACATTAGAGACAAATGATATAATGATTATATCAAACTATCAAAATCATTTCATCAATATACCCTACAATCCTATAAATAATATTTAGGTTAATAATGAAATGTGTACCCTCGAAACATGTGAGTGTATCATTTCATTGAAGGAGGGTGTCTATTACACTAGGATTGATGAAGATCTAGTATACCAAAGATACATTCCATCTATGTTTTGGAGTTTATTCTTATGCATAGAGAAACTATATTCTACATATATAAATAGAAAATAGAACTATAATTTACTTAATATTTTCCATAATATCGGGATTATGTTCCCTAAATAGGAGACTCACAATTTAGTGTAACACCATCCTACTAAAACTATAGCTAGGTTTCTAATAAGTTATGATGGGGGTGCGGATCATCTCTTAATAAAATAGAAAATTATCTCAACTGGTTCCCATAACTGATAGACCACTGATGTATAAGGATGTAAAATAGATATATCATTATGCAGGGGTGCTCAGACATTGTAATGTGTTGGCACTGAGGAAGCGTAAAATATTTGACATGTTAAGAAATTAATTAATACATTAATTAATAAAACCACCATAAACTGTAACATCAATTCCACTTGTTATACCACCCATAACTATATTACTAGTGGATATGAGGGAATGTGTGTCTTGTAAGTGATCATTTACCTCACATGGTATATGGAATCTTCATTAGGGGAAATATATTTTAATAAAACATTCTGTGTTTATTTGTTCACGTATAAATATTTCTCAAATAGATTAACTCAGGATAGTGTAATCCTATCTCCATGATAATAAAACCTTGATACATTAAATTATGAACAAAATCTACTACTAAGAATGTGCATTAGGAATTTGAAATCCTTATACAAGTGAGGGCTATGAAGGATATGTTAGAAATTACACTTTCTAAAGAGAGGTTAAATTGATTTAAATATTACACATTTATGTTATCCTTTGATGTAATTTAAAATAGCCATTTTCTATTCCCCAATTAATTTACACAAGATACCATTTAGGTGATCCCACTGATTATAAATGACCTTATTGGATCATTGTCACAACCACCACTAGGACAATTTAAATGAAATTCTATAAAAAAATCATTGACATTAGAGATGTGGAGAAAAAATTTGAAGATATTGTCTTTCACATCCCAGAAGTGAGTGATGGATTCACTCCAATCTAATCATGTTATAGATAAATTTTTGGATTCATAAAATTAATGTGATACATGGTAAATTATTCTCTATTCAAAAGAGGCTTTGAAAATCCATTTTGTAGAGGACCAATAATTGAAGGGTTTCACACATTTAACCCATCCTATGCACATTTCCTTTGAAGGGAAATCAATAAAATTGGGAGCCTAACTTCAAGAAATTGAAACGTTAATTTATTCGTTTATGGGGAAAGTTTATATATCAAATTTGCTGAGTGAAATTCTGATGTTGATAATAGAAGCAACTAATTCCAAAAGAAGAAGCGTAACATACTCAAATTTTGTAATACATTTTTATCTAAATTAATACAATGTTTGATAGCCTTTTCAATGTGTAACACTAAACTAAACCGAACCAAGACATATTGGATAAAATTTATTATAAAAAATTAATAATATTAAAAATTCAGGTAAATTAAAATATTGTAATCAATTATAAATTCAATCAAAATATGAGTAAGAGAATTTAATGTTTTAAAATGAAATCTTTCAATAAAAAATCTTATTTATATATATTTAATTTTAATTTAAAAGATACATTTTAAAAAAATAGAACATTAATTCCACACAATTAAATTCATTTTTGAATCCCTAATAGCAAAATTAGTATAAGGTGTATTTTTGAGATTATTCTAAAATAATTAATTTTTGGCGATTTGTGAACAAATATTGATTTTTAAAAAAATTTCACTTTTATGATATTATCATAATATTATATTCAATTAAATTTAATTAAAACCTTTTACAATAAAAATATATGTTTATGAAGTAAAATAAATCATTTAAAACAATATTGAATTTATGAAAACTATGTTTAACATTTTTTGAAGAAAAAATACATTACTCTAAAAACATTTTATTCACTTATATTAAATATTTTTCCTTAGAATATGAAGATATTAAATATAAAAAATTAGATTTCATATTTGTGACCAAAACATTCATATTATATTTTAATTCCAAATTCAATTTTAGGAATAATTTTTTTATTATTAAATTTAATTACTACATTAATGGTAAAACTATTATTTTTTAAAAGAATTTTTTTTATTAACATTGTGTAATTTTATCTAATAAAAATTATTAATATATTATAGAAAATTACCCAAATATAATTTTTAAACCAATATATAAATTCATTTTGTAACACCCCAATCCCAGTTACCTAGAGTCGGTGCATTATTACATAACATTGGCATGATCACAAAAGATCAAGTCTCGAAAGACCGATTAGTTTAGTAGCCTTGGAAACACTAGATACATTCATAAGTCTTACATTACATGATAAAGTAAATACAATAAAACAACATAGTCTACATATTCCACACTAATAACCCCTCAAATAATCCCTGTAGGTCAGTCAAAAAATACATCGTCACATCCTGGGAAAAAATAAAGCATAGAAAGGGGTGAGCTCAGATGTTCAGTAAAGATATCAATATAGCGGAAACTTTCATAAATAAGAATAAAAATTTAAGGTAATGTATAACTAAAACAAAATCCTTTTAAACTTGAACTTCAACATAATATGGAAAAAATGAAATGAAATAATTCCATTTACTTATTCACATGGATATTCTACTAGTTGAATAATCACATGAAATATCAATAAAACATTCATAATGATAGAATGCAAAATTCTAGACTATCATAACCACATAGTCAAGGCCTTGTGCCAAGACTACAAATAATATTTTGTCAAGGACTTATTCCAAGACACTAGTTTGTCTCATGAGACGTACCGATGCATCGAGGAGCTATAGCGGGCTCCACCCATCACTTACTAAGTCTAATGTATTCCTAATATGAGTATGTTTAAACATAACATAAACATTTGTATTCAAATTATCATACGAAATGTCAATACAATCTAGATAAACCATGAATGGTATAAAAATAACACATCCACATTAAAACATATCACGAACCCATAAATACAATATGTAAGTATTTTATTATAATAAAACAACAACAAATAAGCTTAAAATCCATAAAAGGATGTTGACATAAATGAAACCAAATCTATTCGAGAGAAATATCTCTTTTTTGAAATCATTCAAAATTCAAATAATTATAAAAGAAAAAATTTAATTTGAAAATATTATTATAAGATTGTAATGGAAGCTTCGATGATTTTATAATGGTGCAAAATAGCTGCACCAATTGTATAAGTTAAAAAAGACATTCTTACCTTAATATTGTCGAATAGGTTAAAAATGACCTTGTTTTGAAAATGACAGAAATATTTCTTTATAAAAATTTTATAAAAAGTCAAAAAAGGGTATATATGACTTTATCCCATAGTATATAAAATAGTAAGAATGTTTTGAAATACATTTTTAATAAACATGTATGTGGATAATAAAGGGGTCCTGATAGATAATTACGTATAAACAACCTCAGATAATGAAGAGATTGTGAAATAAAACCTTACCTTGTACATTTCCTTGGTCGAGGGTATTTTCAACTCCTGTAAAATGGTTAAATAAAGTTTATTAAATTAAACCATAATCATATACATTAATATGATATATATATACGATCTTTTAACATTCTGTAGTTGATAATACCTTAATATTATCATCGTTTCGGGTGTTAATAGATTCGTCTTCCTTTATATTCTTTGTTATGTGAGTCTTATTTGTTATGGATGGGATGTATCTTATTCATATCCAGAATGATAAAAATTATTTATAAATTATTTTTAATCATCTAATTAATATTAATCTTGAATGGATACGATGGGAAATGAATCTCATCGCGTTCGTGGAGACAGTAATCCGTACATACGCACGAGCGACAATATCATTATTTTAATGTTAAAATAATATATAATTGGATGTTATATAATATATATAGAATCATTATGTTGTTATATTTATTATTTACATGAATTACACATCATTATTATACCCATCCAAATAATAATGTATTGAATAACAATTACACCACGACGTGGAGATGGTAATCCGTACGTACGCACATATGGTGACATGTCATTCAAAGGATGGATAGAATAATTAATATGGTTGTACCATATTTATAATAATATAAAATTATATATAATAAACTCGAGTTATTATTTTAGAATAGAAATAACAAAGAAAGAAGAAGTGGAAGAAGAAAAGAACTTGAATGAGGGTGGTGAAATTATTACCTCTTCTTTGGGTTTTTTCCTTTGGATTTGATCAAAAGGGCTCCTTAAGTTGGCTTTTGGACTAAAGGATGGCCTTTGGAATGAAGTGAGGGAAGTTTATAGGATATTTGGGAAGGGGTTTTCCAAGCCAAAAGACATTGAATGTGTGAATTAGAGAAAAGGTGGAGTGCCCTTTTATAAAAGGGGTGAGGGGCACCTTAGGAAAAGCTTGAAATATTATTTTATAATAATTTTTTTTTCTTTCTAATGAATAAAAAATGGATTATTTAAAATATAAGGTGGGTATGGGTCAAAAACCACACATCCAATAGGTTTTAAATAGGTTTGCGTCACTATATTATCATTATCTTTTAGATTTAACTCTTAGTTAAATAGTTTGACATTTACCATGTCTCTTGGTATTTTTATATTATATGGTAACTAAAATTACTATATACATCCAAGAGAACACCAAGTGGTCCATTAATGATACACCTAAAATTATATAAGTCCATTGGCCAAACCTTAGATTTTTAGGAATAAAACATCCATTAATAATATAATATTTGTTTTCAAAACTCCTTTATGTCAATTTTGACACTATTTGGTATTTCAGTTTTGCTAAATTCATAACAGCATTATTACTTCGAAAAATATTCATCTAAACTACCCTAATATGTCTTATTAACCTATAAAATTAATGGAATTCATAAAAAGGCTAAAATTACATTTATTTGAATATTTGTAATATCAATTATTTTAATATTTCATTAATTAGGTAATTACTGCATCCCCATTGTGTCATAAATAAATTAAATTATTTAATATGTAAAAATTATAAATAAAATAAAATTATGTCGGAAATATTTTTAAATTTCTAATTAATATTTATAATAGAATTTTTCTTATGTACAAACATATATTAAAAATGTTTTATCTACTAAACTTTGATTTTATCTCTTTTAAATCTTCTTTGAATTAAATAATAATAAATGTACTAATATAATCCAAATAGACCAAATAGGTTCATATTTTATTCCTAAGGTTTTTTTCGGTATAATTATACTTATCCAATAGAATTAGGACATGTGATAGGGTAATAATAATATCATTTTTACCCTTAATTTCCCTATTTATTTTTAACCGTGGTAAATAAAAGTAAAAGGTTACTATTCAACCAAAAAAAAATTATCTTATTGAACCACATTTTACTATTTTATATTAAATTTTTTTCATGTATTTTCGAAATTTAACTCATAGAAGTGGTAAAATTTAGTTCTATGTGAATTTTCAAATTCTCCAAGGAGATGGGTAAAAGACGGCAAAAAGTTCAACAAAATTTTTATATATCTAAAATTATTATAAAATGACTCCAATGAATTACATTGAACTTATATAGGTATTATGTATCTATTTTGACCTAGAATAAAATTAAATAAAATAAATATTTATTTAAATAAAAATTCAGTTTTAAACTATAACTAAGTGTTTTCACTATTCATCAAAAAATGATAGTTTTTAGAAAATTTCAAAAATTCACCCTAAGGTAATTTAAATATTCCGAATCCAAAAATAAAGGTCATTTTGAAAGATAATATTTAAAAAATTTCAAAAAGTGGGTATTACTATTCATAATAGATATTTTGATTGGTTGTGGTGTGTGTTAGAACTCAAAGTTGCGTACAACCCACACTACTGTATTATTCAAAGGGAAACATACTGTGGAAGGTTGGGGTGTAACATTCTCCCCTCTTTAAAATAAATTTTTCATCGAAATTTTTAGAATAATTTCACATGAAAAGACTCAAGTGGTTCTTCATCATAAGTTCCTCGGGTTCCCACATTTCCTCTTCCATCATATGGTTTCTCCATAGAACTTTTACCAGATGAGTTGTCCAGTTTCTAAACACTTGTTCCCTAGTATTAGGAATCCTGATTGGAACTTCTCAATATAAAAGATCGAGTTTCAATTCTAATTCCTCATAGGTGAGTACATGCATTGGGTCAGGCATGTATTTTCTCAACAGTGATACGTGGAACACATCGTGAACTTTGGATAGATTTGGATGCATTACCAAACGATAAGCTACAGCCCCAATTCATTCTAGAATTTTTAAAGGTCTGATGTACCTAAGCCTCAATATGCCCTTCAAAACGAAATGTATAACCCCCTTCCATGGAGATACCTTCAAGAAAATATGATATCCCACCTGAAATTCCAAATCCTTACTTTAGTTATCATCATATATTTTCTACCTACTTTGAGCTACGTTGATGTGGATTTCGACGAACTTCACATTTTCCATCGTTTCCTCTACCAGTTATAGGCCTATGAGTTTTCTTTCACCAACATCATCCCAACAGGTTGGTTTGCGACATCTCTTTCCATATAATGCTTCAAATGGTGCCATCTGAATACTTGAATGAATGCTATTGTTATAGGAAAATTCTACCAGAGGTAAATATTGATCCCACATACCCTGAAAGTCATGTGAGCATGATCTCAACATTTATTCTAAGGTTTGAATAGTACATTCTGATTATCCATCAATTTGAGGGTGGTAGGCAGTTCTCAAACGAAGATCAGTATCCAGGGATTTCTATAGACTTTTCTAGAATCTTGATGTAAAACGTGGATCACGATCAGAAACAATCGATAGAGGTACTCCATTAACTCTCACAACTTCATTAATATATAGTCTTTCTAGACGTTCAAGTGGTAAATATTTCCTTATAGTAAGAAAATGTGCTGACTTGGTAAGGCGATCAATGATGACCCATATTGCATCATTCCTTCTAAGAGTTTTTGGTAGTCCCATGATAAATTCCATTGTAATATTATCCCATTTCCACACCGGTATGGGAAGAGGTTGCATGACTCCTCCAGGATGTTTCCTTCTAGCTTTCACTTGTTGAAAAACCATACATATTGAAAAAAAATCAGCAATCTCCCTCTTCATATTGTCCCACCAAAAATATTCCTTCAAATCTATATACATTTCAGTGCTCCCAGGGTGTATAGAGAAATTGGAATGATGAGCATCATCCAATAATTATCTTTTTAGATCAGGTATATTAGGAACACAATGTCTCTTCCCAAATTTCAAAATTCCATATTCATACACAAAGTCACTCAATATCCCATCATTCACATCTTTATTCTTCTTTTAAAACTCTTCATCATCAGTTTGAGAACATCTTTATTCCTTCTAGTAAAGATGGTTCAGAAACCATTTGAAAAAGTATTGATCTTTCACCTTCCATGGTGATTCTCATATCCATCTTTAATAGAACCATATATATAGGATACTTTTAAACTATAATCTTGTTCACAACTCCATGATCCTTTCTACTCAAAGCATCTTCCACCTTATTTTCCTTCCCTGGGTGGTAGTGTATCGTACAATTATATTCCTTGAGTAGTTCAAGCCATCTCTTTTCCCCCATGTTGAGTTCTTTCTGTGGGAAAATATACTTCAAACTCTTGTGATCAGTATAAATCTCACATTTTTTACCATAGAGATAGTATCTCTTAATAAACAAAGCAAATATTACAAATGATAACTCAAGATCATGAGAATGATAGTTTTTCTCATAAATTTTCAGTTGTCGTGATGCATAGGAAATAACCCTATCAGTCTGCATAAGGACAGAAACAAGTCCTTTATTCGATGAATCACTATAAATAATGAACCCGTCATTCCCCGATGTTAGAGTCAATATAGAAGCATTGAATAATATTCTCTTCAGTTATTCAAAACATTCTCCACACTCTTTTTTCCAAACAAATTTAACCCCTTTAAGTGTGAGCTTAATTAATGGGATAGCCAATCGGGAAAAATTCTGGATGAAATGTCGATAATAACCTGCTAAACCTATAAAACTACGTACCTCAGTAATACTTGTCAGTACTATCCATTCTTGGATTGCCTTGGTCTTTGAATGATCAATGGGAATTCCATCCTTAGAGACAATATGACAATGAAAAGAAATCCCCGGATGCCAGAATTCACACATTTCTAAACGTCCCATATAATTTAGGTCTTCTTAGAGTCTTTAGGATAATGCACAAGTGGTTTTCATGATCTTCATAGATATTGGAGTATACCAAGATATCATCAATAAATAACAATACAAAGTAATCAAGATATTCCTTGAGAACTCTATTCATTAGATCCATGAAGACGTAGGGTGTATTAGTCAATCCAAAAGGCATTACTGTAAACTCTTAATGCCCATACCTAGTTCGAAATGTTGTCTTCGAAATGTCTTCCTTCTTAACACACAACTGATGGTATCTAGATCTAAGGTTAATATTTGAAAAATATTTAGCAGCATGAATTTGGTCGAATAAATAATAAATGTGAGGTAGGGAATACTTTCTATTTATTGTTATAACATTAATCTCCCTGTAGTCAATCCACAACCACATAGATCCATCTTTCTTCTTAACAAAATGAACAGGGGCTCCCCATGGAGAAACACTAAGGCTAATAAATCCCTTTTTACTCAATTCCTCTAGTTTTTTCTTTAGTTCCACTAATTCCATAGTGTCCATTCTATAAGGGGTCTTCGATATAGGCCTTGACACGTGAATTAAATCAATGGGAAACTCAATTTCTCATTGTAGAGGATGTCCAAGTAAATATTCTGGAAACACATCAACATATTCTCTCACAATAGGTACATACTATATTTGAACATTCCTCTCCTCACCCACAGTCATTTCATTCTATTACTCCCAAATAATTGAATTTACTTGAGCTACTGGGGGTGGATCTAGAAAATAATTAGGTGATGACAATTCTACTCTAAAGATAAGGTGTTCTATATCATCGTCATCAAATATAGTAACCTCCTTCTTCATAAAATAATTTTTTTCATCATGGTCTGAAAGCCAATCCATACCGAAGATTATATCAAATTCAATCATGGGTATGATGATGAGATCAAGTGATAAAGAACATTTATATTCCCTAATGAGAACAGATTCAGAGAACTTTTTAGTAATGATACTTCCATTCGGTGTTTTGAATGACAACTACATTGTTAAATAAAATTGGAAATATCTGACTTACATACAAAACTGGGAAGATATGAAACAGTGAAATGATATAGAATCAAAATAATTTTTGGCTAAACTTGAGGAAACCATTAAATTACCTTACACTACGTCTTTTTGAGCTTCAACCTTAGTAGTAGTGATATCTTATGTTTGGACCTGATCCCTTGGAATTTTCTAAGGTTAGTTCCCCTGATGCTTAGTACATTCATTTGCATAATGTCCCATATCCCCTCAATTGTTGCATTGAACATCAGTATCTTCTTTCTTCCCCCTGCAATCACGATATTTGTGGCCTTTTTCACCACACTTGCAACAGACTCCAATTCCCTTCAAGAAAGTACCAGGGTGTTTCTTCCCACATTTACTGTAGGATGGATATTCAACTTTTCCCTTATTCCCCTTATTTCCATTTCTAGAGTGATCATTAGATCTATTCTTATATTTCTTTGCTTTAAAGACATAAGTCTTAGATAATTCTTTTTCTATCTTGATGGCCATTCGGAAAGTATTTTTCAAAGAAAAGCTCTTTAAACACCCTCCATTCAATATTTGGTACTTCATCATCTTCCTTTGTGTTTTGAATCAATGACCACCATTGATTAGCATCTCCAGTGAGGCAGTAAACGGCCATGATAACTTTCTCCCTTTCATTACTCCCCAAGGCATGGAATATTTTCTCTATGTAATTTATCCATTTCTCAACTACTAATGGATTTTTACTCCCATTAAATATTGGTTGTTGTTTCCTCATGAAGTGATCTAACATTGATACTCCTTGCTGTGGATCAGGGTGCTCCATACGGTTATGGTTATTATTCATAACGTGAGTGAATTGTCCCAGTATGGTGATGAGCTTATCAACACCAGTTGTATCACCAGTTCCACTATAATTATCTTGAGTAAGAGTGAAATACCCATATGGAGTGCATGCAATGATACAGTTTCTATTCCTTCCACTGGGCACCATTTCTAAACAATGGCATAAACTAGATTAGTTTATGAATCAAAATACATAATTCCAAACTAGTAAAACACTTAACATGAATTGAACATTTTATGGATATAATCCATAATCATAAAAAATGTTTTCTTTTAATAAGCATATACTCATAAACCCTTCATAATGGTTTGTAACGAAAATGAGAATTATCCTAAGGCTATCCGCCTGGAGTGTCGTAACCAAGAGTGCATCATGCCCCACTATCGTGCACCGGTTCCCGTTCGAGTTTTTCTTAAAGCGGTGTTTTCAGGTTTTACACCTAGGTACATATGTTCCTGAGCTGAATCTACTTGCTCGTATCCAGATAGAGATGTATTTCTTGGAAAACACACAAAATATCTACAATACCAAAATTCTTGGAAGTTCTTCTATACCAATTCTCAAATTCCATCTTAGGGTTATGTGCTCTAATCAATGTTTTTCTAAATCTAGCTTCCAACGTTTGTACTAAACTTCCTCTGATACCAAATATAACACCCTGGCCCCAGTTACCCAGAGTCAGTGCATTATTAAATAACATTTTCATGATCACAAATGATCAAGTCTTGAAATACCGATTATTTTAGTAGCCTTAGAAACACTAGATACATTCATAAGTCTGACATTACATGACAAAGTGAAAAAATACAACAACATAGTCTCCATAGTCCAAACTCATATCCCCTCATATTAACCGTGCTGATCAGTCAAAAAATTATTCTTCACATCCTGGGAAAAATAAAACATTGAAACGGGTGAGATCAGATGCTCATTAAGGATAACAATATAGCGGAAACTTTCATAAATAAGCATAAACATTTAAGGCAATATATAACTAAAAAAAATCCTTCTAAACTTGATCTTCAACATAATATGGAAAAACTAAAATGAAATAAGTCCATTTACTTATTCACATGGATATTCTACTAGTATAATAATCACATGCAATATCAATAACCACATTCATAATGATGGGATGCATAATGCCAGACTATCATAACCACATAGTCAAGGCCTTGTTCCAAGACTACAAATAAGATTTAGTCAAGGCCTTGTGCCAAGACACTAGTTTTTCTCATGAGATGTACCGATGCATCAATGATATGTAGAGGGATCCACCCAACACTTACTATGTCCAATACATTCTTTAGATGAACAGATTTAAACATAACATAAACATTCGTGTTAAAATTATCATACGAAATGTCAATACATTCTCCATAAACCCTGAATGGTAGAAAAATAACACATCCACAGTCAAACATATCAAAAAACCTTCAATAAAATATGGATTTATTTATCATAATAAATCAACTTCAAATAATCTTAAAATTCATCAAAGGATGTTGACATTGATGAAACCAAAACTGTTTGAGAGAAATATATCATTTTTAAAATCATTTAAAACTCACATAATTATAAAAGAAAACATTTACTTTGAAAATATTATTATAAAACTGTAAGGGAAGATTATATGATTTTATAACAATGGAAAATAGTTGCACGCTCCATATATGTTAAAAAATACAATCTTACCTTAAATTTATCGAAAAGGTTAAAAAGGACCTTGTTTGAAAAATAACGGAAAGATTTATTTTTAAACATCTTATAAAAAGGTAAACAAGGGTATAAATGACTTTAAGCCATAGTCAATAAAATAGTAATAATGTTTTGAAATACATTTTTCATAAACATGTATGTAGATGATAAAGAGGACCCAGTAGAGAATTACGCATAAACTACCTTGGATAATGAAGATATTGTAAAGTAAACGCTAAACTTGTAGTTTTCCTTGGTCGAGGGTAGTTTAACCTCTGGTATAATGGTGAAATAATTGTTATTAGATTATAAAATAATCATATACATTAATATGATTTCATATATGATCTTTTAACATTGTTTTGTTGATAATACCTTAGTATTATCGTCGTTTCGGGTGTTAACAGATTTGTTTTCCTTTATATTCTTTGTTATGTAGGTCATATTTGTTATGGATGGGATGTATCTCATTAGTATCAAGAATTATATCAAGTACTTAAACATTATTTTTAATCATATAATGAAAATTATTCTTGAATGAATACTATGGGGAATGAATCTCATCATGTTCGTGGAGACGGTAATCCGTGCATACGCACGAGCGACAATATCATTGTTTGGATATTAAAATAATATATAATTGGATGTTATCTACTATCTATACTAAATTAGGCTTCTACCTTGCTTAAGTTTCACCCATTCCTACCTCCACGTCACCCCATTTTTCTATTCTCCAATTCATTTCTCTAACCAGCACCCACTCATGATTGGGATTCTCATCCCAATTTCATCGCCCGATGTGCGATCGCTCGCCCCACCTAGGGTTCCACTACTGCTCCGTCCTGCAGCTTCCTTCTCTTGCCGCTTCCTCCACCTTATCCCATAGCCTCCTTCTCTTACTCCTCCGTATCCTATGTATCCTCTGCCCGTGCATTCGCAACCGGTCTCCGCCTGCTCCTGGTCTCCGCGTTCGCTCGCAGCCTCCCTGCATACCCAACCAGTGTCCGCCTTCTCCCGGTCTCCCCTCCCCCGGTCTTTCCTCCCCTAATCGCATCTCCCCACTCTCCAGTTCTTGTTCTCCTCCCCTAATCCTCTAGGTTCTTTCTCCCATCCGTGATTCCCCTCTCTTGCCCCCTTCCCGATTATCCCCTCTACCCCGCACCACTCTCGCTCATGATTTTCATCGCCTACTCCAACGCTTCCCGGTGGATTTCATCTCCTCGGAGGTATGGTAAGTGGAACACCTCTGATTCTTTCTATAATGTTGATTATTCACATGTTTGGTTTTCAAATCCCATCTCGACTCCTCGTTCTAATTCATACATTATTTATTGCTTGGATCCCTAACCCATTAAAACCCTAGCTATTGGTCTCAACTTCGTTCAGAAACCCAGTTCATAGAAAGCTCACTATTTCATGCCTGGTTATGCAGATATGGAAGGGACACGAGATTTCATCAATGACTCAGCATTTCAACGGCGTCTGAAGGGAGAAGCCATATAAATCGAATTATGGATCTGTTTCGAAGCTCCGAACCAACTCAACTCGGACAACCTGCATTAATTTCTCTTGCATGGTTTGGATTTGTTTGAAATGTCTCACATAACCTTTTCCTCCTGATCAAATTTTTTTTCCAAAAAACTAAGCTAAGGTCATTATATATCTCCCAGTGTTCTACTGATGAAGAAATCTGTCAAATTATCTCCATCGACTACAAAACCAGCTCAACTTTAACACCAGGATACTACCCTATCTCGCACAACTACTTCTATGGTTGTAAGAAAATATTACCATAAACCATCAACTCCATTTTAGTCGTATTACATGAATATGTTAACATTCGACAAACAATTAAGGCCCACGAAATTTTAAGTTTTTGGTGGTTACTGCAATAACAAACCATAGAATAGGCAAACCCAGTTTCTATATTTTTAAAATTATACTAAAAATACAATATTATTATGACTATCCTGCTGTTATCCCTGTATTATAAATCCTCTGTTTGTTTCAGGGGGAATACTTCCCTATTATACATCGAAGAAGCTCTTATTCCCATGCAACATACATAAATAGCATCAACGGTAATTCAATCAATTCTATCCAAATTTATTTCATAGGTAAAACATCTCACATTTTCTCTAAAAACCCAGTTCACCACTTTATTGCAGTGACCATAAAATAACTCACAAGATTTGATGCGTTTGTATTTAATGTAGTTGACCATTTGACTTTGTTCAGTACTCATCCTACCTATTTCATACAGGTATACCTTACTTTTTTCATTTTACCAAAACCATGTATGTCTATATTTCAATTTATTTTGAAGCAGTTTTCAGTAGTAGGTTGTCTTACTGCCATTACATGTGTTCAACTACATTACTATTATCCTGCCTCTTTTAATACAGGTATACCATACAATTTATAATTTCCCACATCCATGTATGTGTGTATTTCTGTTTATGTTGAGGCAAATTTCAGTTGTAGGAAGTATTAAAACCTCTAAATGAGTTCTTCTTTAATAAAGTGATTCAGCCTCTTTTCATGCAGTTATAACTTACAATTATAATTTTCTCACATCAATCTATGGCTGTATTTCTGTTTATACTGAAGAAAATTTCATTTGTAGTCGGTCTTACTGCCTCTAAATGTGCTCAATTTCATTACAGTGATCCAGCCTTTTTTCATGAAGGTATAGCTTACATTTTACATTTAGCCATATCTATGTATGTGTATTTCTATTTATATTGACAAAACTTTAGTTGTAGGCTGTTTTAATGCTGCTAAATGTGTTCAACATCATTACAGTGATGCTAACTCTTGTCATGAACGTATATTTTACCGATTTCATTTTCCCACGTCCATGAATCAGGGTATATCTGTTTATGTTGATGCCGATTTCAGTTGCATGTACTCTTACTGACTCTAAATTTTTTATTATTTTAATTTATTTATTCCTATTGTGATTTTTCTTTTAATTTTACATATTCTGTTATAAAAATAACATGCTAAACATGTTTGGAAGATGGGTTTTTCTTATTTTTAATCATCTTAATACTCCCGCTCATGATTTTCATCGCCTACTCCAATGCTTCCCAGTGGATTTCATCTCTTCGGAGGTATGGTAAGTGAAACACCTCTGATTCTTTCTATAATGTTGACTATTCACATGTTCGGTTTTCGAATCCCAACTCGACTCCTCATTCCAATTCATACATTCTTTATTGCTTGGATCCCTAACCCATTAAAACCCTAGATATTGGTCTCAACTTCATTTAGAAACCCAGTTCATAGAAAACTCACAATTTCATGCCTGGTTATGCAGATATGGAAGGGACACGTGATTTCATCAATGACTCAGCATTTCAACGGCGTCTGAAGTGAGAAGCCAGATAAATCGAATTATGGATCTGCTTCGATGCTCCGAACCAACTCAACTCGGACAACCTGCATTAATTTCTCTCACATGGTTCGGATTTGTTTGAAATTTCTCACAGAACCTTTTCCTCTTGATCCAATTTTTTGTCCAACAAACTAAGATAAGGTCATTATATATCTCCCGGTGTTCTACTGATGAAGAAATTTGTCAAATTATCTCCATCGACTACAAAACCAGCTCAACTTTAACACCAGGATACTACCCTATCTCGCACAACTACTTCTATGGTTGTAATAAAATACTACCATAAACCATCACCTCCATTTTAGTCGTATTCCATGAATATGTTAACTTTCGACAAAAAATTAAGGTCCACAAAATTTGAAGTTGTTGGTGGTTACTGCATTAAAAATCCATAGAATAGGCAAACCCAATTTCTATAGTTTTAAAATTATACTATAAATACAATATTATTATGACTATCCTGCTGCTATCCCTGTATTTTGAATCCTCTGTTTGTTTCAGGGGGAATACTGCCCTATTATACATCGAAGAAGCTCTTCTTCCCATGCAACATACATAAATAGCTTCAACGGTAATTCAATCAATTCTATCCAAATTTATTCCATAGGAAAAACATCTCACATTTTCTCTAACAACCTAGTTCACCACTTTATTGTAGTGACCATAAAATAACACACATGATTTGAGGCATTTGTATTTAATGTAGTTGACCATTTAACATTGTTCAGTACTCATCCTGCCTATTTCATACAGGTATACCTTACTTTTTTCATTTTACCATAGCCATGTATGTCTGTATTTCTATTTATTTTGAAGCAGTTTTCAGTAGTAGGTAGTCTTACTGCCATTACATGTGTTCAACTACATTACAGTTATCCTGCCTCTTTTAATACAGGTATACCGTACAATTTATAATTTCCCACATCCATGTATGTGTTCATTTCTGTTTATGTTGAAGCAAATTTCAGTTGTAGGTAGTATTAAAACCTCTAAATGAGTACAGCTTTAATAAAGTGATCCATCCTCTTTTCATGTAGTTATAACTTACAATTATAATTTTCTCACATCCATCTATGGCTATATTTCTGTTTATACTGAAGAAAATCTCATTTGCAGTCGGTCTTACTGCCTCTAAATGTGCTCAATTTCATTATAGTGATCCTGCCTCTTTTCATGCAGGTATAGATTACATTTTACATTTACCCATATCTATGTATGTGTATTTCTCTTTATGTTGACAAAAATTTTAGTTGAAGGCTATTTTAATGTCACTAAATGTGTTCAACATCATTACAGTGATGCTGACTCTTATCATGAAGGTATATTTTACCGATTTCATTTTCCCACGTCCATGAATCAGGGTATATCTGTTTATGTTGATGCCGATTCCAGTGTCATGTACTCTTACTAACTCTAAAATTTTTATTATTTTAATTTATTTATTCTTATTGTGATTTTTCTTTTAATTTTACATATTCTGTTATAAAAAGAGCATGCTAAACATGTTTTGAAGATGGTTTTTTCCTTTTTTTAATCATCTTAATACTCCCGCTCATGATTTTCATCGCCTACTCCAACGCTTCCCGGTGGATTTCATCTCCACGGAGGTATGGTAAGTGCAACACCTCTGATTCTTTCTATAATGTTGACTATTCACATGTTTGGTTTTCGAAGCCCAACTCGACTCCTCATTCCAATTCATACATTCTTTATTGCTTGGCTCCCTAACCCATTAAAACACTAGCTATTGGTCTCAACTTCATTCAGAAACTCAGTTCATAGAAAACTAACAATTTCATGCCTGGTTATGCAGATATGGAAGGGATACGAGATTTCATCAATGACTCAGCATTTCAACGGCGTCTGAAGCGAGAATCCATATAAATCGAATTATGGATCTGCTTCGAAGCTCCGAACCAAATCAACTCGGACAACCTGCAATAATTTCTCTCGCATGGTTCGAATTTGTTTGAAATGTCTCACACAACCTTTTCCTCCTGATCCAATTTTTTGTCCAACAAACTAAGCTAAGGTCATTATATATCTCTCGGTGTTCTACTGATGAAGAAATCTGTCAAATTATCTCCATCGACTACAAAGCCAGCTCAACTTTAACACCAGGATACTACCCTATCTCGCACAACTACTTCTATGGTTGTAAGAAAATACTACCATAAACCATCACCTCCATTTTAGTCATATTCCATGAATATGTTAACTTTCGACAAACAATTAAGGTCCACGAAATTTTAAGTTGTTCGTGGTTACTGCAATAACAAACCATAGAATAGGCAAACCCAGTTTCTATAGTTTTAAAATTATACTATAAATACAATATTATTATGACTATCCTGCTTCTATCCCTGTATTATAAATCCTCTGTCTATTTCAGGGGGAATACTCCCCTATGATACATCGAAGAAGCTATTCTTCCAATGTAACATACAGAAATAGCATCAACGGTAATTCAATCAATTCCATCCAAATTTATTTCATAGGTAAAACATCTCACATTTTCTCTAACAACCCAGTTCACCACTTTATTACAATGACCATAAAATAACTCACATGATTTGAGGCGTTTGTATTTAATGTAGTTGACCATTTGACATTGTTCAGTACTCATCCTTCTTGTTTTATACAGGTATACCTTACTTTTTTCATTTTACCATAGCCATGTATGTCTGTATTTCTGTTTATTTTGAAGCAGTTTTCAGTAGTAGGTAGTCTTACTACCATTACATGTGTTCAACAACATTACTGGTATCCTGCCTCTTTTAATACAGGTATACCTTACAATTTATAATTTCCCACATCCATGTATGTGTGTATTTCTATTTATGTTGAAGCAAATTTCAGTTGTAGGTGGTATTAAAACCTCTAAATTAGTTCAGCTTTAATAATGTGATCCGACCTCTTTTCATGTAGTTATAACTTACAATTATAATATTCTCACATACTTCTATGGCTGTATTTCTGTTTATATTGATGAAAATTTCATTTCAGTCGGTCTTACTGCCTCTAAATGTGCTCAATTTCATTACAGTGATCCTGCCTCTTTCCATGCAGGTATAACTTACATTTTACATTTAACCATATCTATGTATGTGTATTTCTGTTTATGTTGACAAAAAATTTAGTTGTAGGCTTTTTTAATGCCGCTAAATGTGTTCAACATCATTACAGTGATGCTGACTCTTATCATGAAGGTATATTTTACCGATTTCATTTTCCCACGTCCATGAATCAGGGTATATCTGTTTATGTTGATGCCGATTTCAGTTGCATGTACTGTTACTGACTCTAAATTTTTTATTATTTTAATTTGTTTATTCTTATTGTGATTTTTCTTTTAATTTTACATATTCTGTTATATAAATAACATGATAAACATGTTTTGAAGATGGATTTTTTCCTATTTTTAATCATCTTAATGAAACAACTTATCTTTGAAAATTCATAACTATTCAAGTTTTTCTTTAATCATTTTTTAGGTTTGATTGGTGTTTATTCATTAATGTTGTGTGTTTTCCCCCAATATTTAAATTCCATTTGAGCAAAGTCTTAATTTTTGAGTAGTGGATCATTTCAGACAATTATATTTCAGTAATCAGTTTGTTTTACAATAAATGTTCTACAATTTTCTCCTTCCCATATTTCTGTTATGTAGCTTGAATCATTGACTTGATTCCACTAACATCATCTAGAAGAAAGTCTTCTTCGATACTGTGACATGGTATGACATTCTAATAAATTTCAACACTTTCATTCATAATCATCATTAATAGAAAAGTAACCTATGATAATTTAATTTTTACTGGAAACATGCTAACATAATGTGATTGAAATGAACAGATCATTTTAATAAAAATTCTTGAACCTTTTGAACTAGGAACTACTTTTCTTATAACTTAACCCTAATAATTCATTAAGGTAGGGATGAAATCATTTATTAAGGGTTTCATAACAGGTACAGATTGACAGAAATGTTTTCAATTTATTGGACTTGGAAGTGACATTAACAAACTGATTTTTTTCACTTCCAGCTTATTTCTTCAGACCGGGGCATGATGGAAGAGGAGATCCTTGCATGGCATGACCCCTCTCAGTTTTTTTCGTAATTTTAATTACTTTTCATCATAGAAGGGAATGAATTCAGACATTTCAGGCAATGTTGTGTAATTTTTACTTCCTCACAGTTTGTATAATGTGATATTTTGTGATTTCCTATCGATAATAAATTACGATTTCCATTCCTTCCTTTGGTAGATTATGCCTGTATCTGTCCAATACAGTTTTAAAACCTTGGAACATTGCCACATACTATCCACTACAGTTTTAAAACCTTGGAACATTGCAGGTACATGATGGAAGAGCTGATGAGGGGGGGATGGGAGGGGGAGATCTGGGCAGGGGGGGAGGGGGCTACTGTGGGAAGGGGCTGGGCAGGGGGGATGAGGAGGTGGGAGGGGGAGATGCTGGGAAGAGATGGGAAGAGAAGCTTCTTAGAGGTGAGGGGAGACAAGGAGTTGGGTATGGGGAGTTGGGGATGGGAGGATCTGGGCTGGTTGCAGAGGAGATGAGGGGAGGGGATGGGTGTAACACCCAAGATTTTTATGAGTAATATTTTGCTTTTATGTTATATAAATCATCAAAGGAATCTTTTTCTACACAACACTTTCTTGGCTTGCTTTACACGAAATCACGACCTTCCTCGATAGCTTGCGTCGTACGCAATACCGAGTTCTACTAAACAACGATATGCTATTAAAATATTATTAAAACTAGAAGTTATGAATATTAATACCCACTTTTTTAAATTTTATAAATTTTATTTTTCAAAATGGACTTCATTTTTGGATTCAGAATACCGAAATTAGCCGAGGGTGAAATTTTGGTATTTTTCTGAAAACATTCAATTTTTGATGAATAGTGAAACCACTAAGTGGTAGGTTAAAAACTGAATTTTGCATAAAACTTAATTTTACCACTTCTGTGAATGGAATTTCGAAAATCCGAGAGACACGGTTAATATCAAGGACTAAAATTTGGTTCAATGAGATGAAAATAATTTTTTTGGTGAATAGTAACTTTGTACTTTTTTTTACCGCGGTTAATAGTAAATAGGGTAACTAAGGGTAAATATGATATTAATATTACCCTAACACATGACCTAATTCTACTGGATAAGTGTAATTTGACCAAAAACAACTTTATGAATGTAATATGACCATTTAGGTCCACTTGGATTAGATAATGACATTTAATATTATTTTATATAATGAATAGTTAAAATAGTTAAAATCAAAGTTTAATAACTAAAACACTTTTAATATGGGGATATAAATAAGATAAATTCGACTATAAATATTCATTAGAAAGATAAAAAGATTTTCTACATAATTATATTATATTTATAATTTTTATACTTTATATAAATTAATTTATTTATGACACAACGATGATGCAGTAATAACCCTTTTAAGGAAATGTTAAAATAATTGATGTTATAAATGCTCAAATAAATGTAATTTGAGACTTTTTATGAATTCCACTAATTTTCTAGGTTATTATGATATATTAGTGTTTATTTAATCAACTTGGTTACAACATATAATTCTGTTATGACTTTCACAAAAATCATATATAAAATAGTGTCAAAATTGACACAAAATAGTTTTTAAATCAAATATTATATTATTAATTGTTATTTTATTCCTAAAAATCTAAGGATCGGCCAAATTACTTAGATAAAGATATATATATTAATAATAAACAAATTGGGGTTCGTTTGGCATGTTATAGTAAGTGTATTAACCATATAGTTTAAGAAAACAAAAAGTCACGGTAAAAGTTAAATTATTTAACTTAGAGTTAAATCTAATTGATAAGGTTAAAATAATAACCTAAACTTGTCTAAATCCTATTGGTTGATAGGATTTAGACCCATCCCCACTTTACCTTCGATATAAGACCCTTTGGAACCATTATAAACCGATTTTGACTTTAATATAAAATAATATTTTGAGATATTCCTTAGGTGCCCCTCTCCTCCCTTATAAAAGGGAACCTCCTCCCCCTCCTCCTCACACCAATTTGAGCACTCAAGCTCGGCCAACCCCTGCCAAAATCCCTTCTACACTTCCCTAGAATAATCCTATAGGTCCTGGTCTTCTTCAAAGGCCAATCTTAGTTCCCTAAGTGGAGGATTCAAACAGGAGTTTCAAAGAAGAGGTAATATCCATTACCGATCTTTTCAATTTCTTTCTTCTTCAACATCTTCTTCTTTAGTTGTTTCATGATAAAGTAATAACATCAGTATTAATTACATACTGATATGTTATTATAAATATGAGACAACCCTAAATCACCTTCTATCCATCCTACGGAAAAATGAAATCACCGCGCGTGCGTACGTACGGAATACCGTCTCCACATCGTGGTGTAATCTATTTTCCACCATCACCTTACAAGGATGGGTATAATGGTGTAATGAGTAACTATATATGATTATTATAAAGTGATATTGATACTGAAATAGTATTCATATACTCCAATACAATTCCACGATCATAGGAACGATATCATCACTCGTGCGTACGTACGGAATACCGTCTCCACGATGTGATGCGACTCGTTCTACATGATCATCATTACATAGTAATTATATAAATGAATTGAATGAATAAATATGATATATGTTACACTAATACCATTCTGTATATAAGGTATCTATAACCTTAAATCAAGAATAATAATTTATTTGGCAAAACACGCATAAGAACAAAAGGCAATAAAGACCTGAGTAACAAGTAACAATGAAATATTACTAATAAGAAGCTAAGAATATGACCATATATGATATCATATCAATATTTTTGATTCTGGAATAAGTCAATAACATTATTTAAACCATTATACAGGAGCTTCGGACACGTACAAAGCAAATCGGACCTAAGGTAAGGGAAATATCACAATCTCATTTTTATCCGAGATTGTTTGTACTTTGGTATTTACTGGGGTGTATTTTATCATCCAAATCCATGTTTCCTCAATATGTAATATTATTTCAATCCACCTACAATTGTTTAAATCCATTTTTACCCTTTGGTGAGTTTATAGTAAAACATATGAAAGGAATCTTTTGTCGTTTTTCGTATGAGGTACTTTTTGACTTTTCTGACAAAAGTATGAAGAATGTTTTTTTAACTTATACGACAAGAATGGGTTTTTAAAACATTATTTCCAAGAATATTCCTTTATAAGTTTTCAAGTTTATTTTTAGTAAACTTCTTTTAGTTTATAATTTTATGACATGTTAATAAAAGAAAAGTGTTTTTGAAGAAGAAAGGATATTTTCCTCAAGAATGGAGTTCAAATGTTTTATCAAAATTATTTTCCATCTAAGATAATATAGGGTTCTGTTTTTAACACTATTATTACAATGATTTGATTATGTTTTGAGGAATTATTTTTATTAATTCATTTACCTTATATGATTTGTTTTATGATGTCATGATGTTTCAAGAATCCCATTTTTGTTACATGTGTTATGCGATGATGTATGATTTATGATTATGTGGCACACATAAGAAATGATTAATTATAAGATGGGTGGGACCTATATCTCCCTCCAATGCATTGGGTAAAGATTTATATCTCATGAGATAAACATGGCTAGAACAGAAGGTTATTTCGGTTCAGTGATATAGGACTGAAACGAGGAGTGAACTCGGTTCAGAAATGGACTTTGTCCGCTAAGATAGTCTTGGCAATGAGTCATTACTAACAAGAAATGATTTTCCATGATTATGTGTGCATGCCACAAAGTTTCAAGTTTTATGTTATAATTATGGAGATCTCATTTTCACTTCTATGATTTATTCCATGTTAAGATATTATGATCTCTTTTGCAGGTTATGATTTTCAAAAAGATATGATATGATTTTTATTTCCTTTATTTGACCTTGCTGAGCATTTGAGCTCACCCTTTTTTGTATGTTTTCTTTTCCCCAGGTCAGGAAGATGGATATTAAGTAGAATATGCTAAAAGGGACCCTAGATATGATGAAATAAATGGGAGACACTGTAGAAGATTTATGAACCAGTTGTTTATGTTTCCCAGTTTCTAAAGACACTATACCTATACGTTCCTTTGTGGTTTTGTCGTATGTTGTAAAAAGTGTGCTTCAATTTTGAAGTATTAACAATGTATGTAATGTATGGATCGTTATAGTTGGTATCAGAGGAACGGTATAGTCAACCTTTGGAAACTAGGATGTGAAAGCCTTAGTAAGAACCCTAAGGATAAGTCTAAGCATAGAACACAATATTAGTGTTTTAGAAATGGCCCTGAATAACCTAGGATAAGACCTTAAGCGTGAAAATTTTATTCTTGAATTATGTGGTTTTCCTATTATAATTTGTGTTGCTCACACTATTATTCTTGGTTTTAGTCAATGGCTGGAACCCGAAGGAACCGTGTTAATGCGGAATGCGATGGGCAATGCAATGATTGTCCCCTTGAGCTACCAAACGACATGGGAGCTGGATTGAAAAATCTTGTAGCCATGCTCACACAACTTTCTCAAGCTATGAATCATGCAGGACTTCCAAACGAGCAATGGAAGGAGAAACATTCTGTTGAATCCTTCATGAGGCAGCGTCCACCTTCGTTCAACGGGTCTACTGATCCATTAGTTTCTGAACAATGGATTAGTACTACTGAAAAGATATTTTCAGTTCTTCAATTTTCTGAACATGATAAAGTCATCCTAGTAGTGTATCATTTGGAAGGAGATTCTGATCAGTGGTGGAATCTTATTAAGAATATGAGGCAAAGGGATGAAATTGAGTCCATGGAATGGGACGAGTTCAAGAACTTGTTTTTCAATAAGTACTTCCCTCGTATTCTCTAAAAAAAGATGGAGAAAGAGTTTCTTGAACTGAAGAAAAGGGATGATGAAACTGTTGGTACCTATGAAGAAAATTTTACAAGACTTGCATGGTACGCTTCTGGTATTATTATCCAACTGGAGAGTAAGATCGATCGATTCTTTAGTGGCTTAAAACCAAGTCTTCGAAGGGCGTTAGCCATAAGGGACTTCAATAGCTACGAGGAAATCGTTCGATGTGCTCTCAAAGTTGAGATGGAGATTGGAGTAACCCATCAGTCATATGGGTTTGATAAGAAGAGGAAAGTGGAATTCAAAGGAAAATCTAAAGATAACACTGAAAAGAATATGAGCTTTCCCTTATGCTCAAAGTGTGGAAAGAAACATGGAGGGAGTTGTCTTAAAGGGACAAGTAAATGTTTCAAATGTGGAAACGAAGGTCATCGGGCATTTGAGTGCTGCGATAATGGGAAGAAGATATCTAATGATGCAAACAAAAGAAGGGATAAACAGAATGAACCTACTACACTTCAATGTTTCAAGTGCAAGGAGATGGGGCATTATGCCAATCAATGCCCTAATCCAAGGGTTGATGATGATGGTCGACGTCAACAAACTCTTAAGGCTAAAGTAAATGGAAAGTCACATGCAATTTCTATCAGCGATGTGGAGTACGATAACGATGTGGTGAAAGGTACACTTACCAGCCACTCTAAAGTAGCAAATGTTTTATTTGATTCTGGATCCACCCACTCATTAATTTCTGAATAATTTTCTAAGGGTATCACCGTATTACCTCAACAATTAGATGTTGTGTTAGCTGTGACAACACCTAATGGCACAACAATCGCATCAAAAGTTTATAATTTTTCTCCGATCGAAGTTTGTGGGAAAGTGCTTCCTGCAAATCTAGTGATCCTTCCTTTAGTGGAATTCGATGTGATTCTTGGCATTTATTGGATTTCTTTATACGGAGCTCATATCAATTTCCAAAGAAGGGTAGTCACATTTCATATTCCAGATCAATCTATGATCGTCTATCAATGCAAGGATGAACATAACCTTCCAGTGGAAATTTCTTCCATTTTATGGGTATTGATTCCACTAAATGAAGGTTATTTATCTCAAATGGTTGGTGAGGAACTCACGATTAAGAATATTCCCATTGTACGGGAGTTTGATGATGTCTTTCCAGAGGAATTACCGGGACTTCCACCAAATCGTGAAGTTGAGTTCTCAAAAGAACTCGTACCAGGTTCTTTGCCTATTTCAAAGACACTTTATAGAATGGCCCCAATTGAGTTGAAGGAATTGAAGAAGCAACTCCAAGAGAATCTTGATAAAGGATTCATACGCCCTAGTGCGTCACCTTGGGGAGAACCTGTTCTATTTGTTAAGAAGAAAGATGGATCAATGAGACTCTGCATTGATTATCGAGAACTTAACAAGATCACTATCAAGAACAAATATCCTCTCCTGTACATTGATGACTTATTTGTCCAACTACGAGGAGCTCAATACTTTTCCAAGATTGATCTTCGTTCAGGGTATCATCAATTAAGGTTTAAAAGGGAGGATATACCAAAGACGACTTTCCGTACAAGGTATGGACACTATGAATTTATAGTGATGCCATTTGGTCTTACTAATGCCCCTGCTATCTTCATGGATCTAATGAATAGAGTCTTTAGATACTATCTTGGTCAATTTGTGGTAGTCTTTATAGAAGATATTCTTGTCTATTCGAAGAGCAAGGAATAACATGAAGATCACTTGATAATTATATTGAAGACCCTGAGAAAGGAGAAGCCTTATGCCAAATTTACCAAGTGTGAATTTTGGCTTCAAAAAGATGCATTTTTGGGTCACATAATCTCAAAAGAGGGGATATCTGTGGATCCAGCAAAAACAAAGGTTATCGAAAGATGGTCGAGACCAACAACAGTAATTGAGATCCGAAGTTTTCTTGGTTTGGCTGGATATTATCGACGTTTTATGAAAGATTTTTCACGATTATCTAATCCACTCACCAAGTTGACTCAGAAAGGAGTTATGTTTGTTTGGACAGAGGAATGTGAAGAGAATTTCAAGGAGTTGAAAAGAAGGTTATCCAGTGCACCTGTGCTCACACTGCCTTGTAGTGGAGAAAGGTTTGTGATCTATAGTGATGAATCCAAGAAGGGATTGGGGTGTGTTCTTATGCAAAATGATATGGTGATAGCTTATGCCTCACGACAGTTGAAAATCCATGAGAAAAATTACCCAACACAAGATTTGGGGTTAACTGCGTTAGTCTTTGCATTAAAGATTTGGAGGCATTACCTTTATGGTAAAAGGTGTGATATTTATACTGATCATAAAAGTTTAAAGTACATTTTCACACAAAAGGAGCTGAATATGCGTCAAAGAAGATGGTTGGAGCTGATTAAGGATAATGACTGCTCAATCCATTACCACCCTGGGAAAGCAAACAAGGTGGAAGATGCATTAAGTCGATAGGACCATGCCAGTTTATCAATGATGAGGATCAAAAAAGATCCAATATTTATGGATTTAAAAAGAATGGATCTTGGAATTATAATAGGGGAAAATATTATCTTTCTCAAATGAATGTTCAACCATCTATACATGTGAAGATTAAAGAGGCACAGAAAGAAGATGCCGAGTTACAAAAGAAGGTGAGAAATGTTCCTGAATTCAACCTTGATTGTGATGGGATAATAAAGTTCAGGAATCGGGTTTGTGTTCCTACCATCCCCGAATTAAAGAAGGAACTGCTGGATGAAGCTCATAGTTCTTCATTCTCTATTCATCCTGGAAGCATGAAGATGTATAGGGACCTGAAAGAGTACTTCTTGTGGGATGGAATGAAAAGAGATGTTGCTGAATATGTCTCTTGATGCTTGGTTTGTCAACAAGTTAAAGCTGAGAGACAGAAGTCTAAGTGGATGTTACAACCATTACCCATACCCGAATGGAAATTGGAAAACATCACTATGGACATTGTCACATGACTTCCTAAAAAATCCAAAGGCAATAATGCTATCTGGGTCATAGTTGATCGTCTTACAAAGTCTGCACATTTCATTGCTATTAGAGAGGATTTCTCTCTGGATCAGCTTGCCAGGATATATGTAAAGGAAGTGGTAAGATTGCATGGAGTACCACTTTCTATTATCTCTGATCGGGTTCTGAGATTTACCTCGAAGTTCTGGCGAAGTCTTTAGCATACTCTGGATACAGAGTTGAGTTTCAACACTGCTTATCATCCTCAGACAGATGGTCAGTCTGAAAGAACAATTCAAACTCTAGAAGATATGTTGAGATCTTTCTCTATGGATTTCAAAGGTGGTTGGGAACAACACCTACCTTTGGTGGAATTTTCTTATAATAATATCTTTCACTCCAGTATTCAGATGGCTCCTTATGAAGCTCTCTATGGAAAGAAATGCATGACTCCAACTTGCTGGGATGAAGTTGGGGAAAGAAAGCTATTAGGACCTGATCTCGTTGATGAAATGGTAGAAAAGGTCAGATCTATTCAACAACACATAAGAGCAGCTCAGAGTTGACAGAAAAGTTATGTCGACAACCAAAGAAAAGACCTAGAGTTTGAAGTGGGTGATAAAGTGTTCTTATGAATATCTCCCTGGAAGAGGGTTATGAGATTTGGAAAGAAGGGGAAGTTGAGCCCTAGATATATCGGTCCTTTCGAAATACCAGATCGTGTTGGGAAGGTAGTTTACCGATTGGTGCTTCCACCGAATATCTCTCAAGTTCACGATGTGTTCCATTTATCTCTCTTGATAAAGTACATACCTGATCCTTCACATGTACTCAGCTCAGAAGTTGTACCGCTGGAGCAAGATCTTTCTTATGAAGAACAGCCGATAAAGATTCTGGATCGTAGCGTAAAAGTCCTACGAAACAAGACCACTCACTTGGTGAAAGTTTTATGGAGGAACCACCAATTAGAAAAAGCTACATGGGAGCTTGAGGATATGATGAGGGAAAAGTATCCTCATCTGTTTGTTACAAAGTGACGAATTTCGAGGGTGAAATTCTTTTTAAGGGGGGTAGAATGTAACACCCAAGATTTTTATGAGTAATATTTTGCTTTTATGTTATATAAATCATCAAAGGAATGATTTTATACACAACACTTTCTTGGCTTGCTTTACACGAAATCACGACCTTCCTCTATAGCTTGCGTCATACGCAATACCGAGTTTCACTAAACAACGATATGCTATTAAAATATTATTAAAACTAGCCGTTATGAATAGTAATATCCACTTTATGATATTTTATAAATTTTATTTTTCAAAATGGACTTCATTTTTGGATTCGGAATACCAAAATTAGCCTAGGGTGAAATTTTGGTATTTTTCTGAAAACATTCAATTTTTGATGAATAGTGAAACCACTAAGTGGTAGGTTAAAAACTGGATTTTCCATAAAACATAATTTTACGGCTTCTGTGAATGGAATTTCGAAAATCCGAGAGACACGGTTAATATCAAGGACTAAAATGTGGTTCAATGAGATGAAAATAATTTTTTGGTGAATAGTAACTTTTTACTTTTTTTTACCGCGGTTAATAGTAAATAGGGTAACTAAGGGTAAATATGATATTACTATTACCCTAACACATGTCCTAATTCTATAGGATAAGTGTAATTCGACCAAAAACAACCTTATGAATATAATATGACCATTTATGTCCAGTTGGATTAGATTATGACATTTAATATTATTTTATTTAATGAATAGTTAAAATAGTTAAAATCAATGTTTAATAACTAAAACATTTTTAATATGGGGTTATACATAAGATAAATTAGACTATAAATATTCATTAGAAAGATAAAAAGATTTCCTACATAATGATATTTTATTTATAATTTTTAGACTTTAAATATATTAATATATTTATGACACAACGATGATGCAGTAATTACCCTTTTAAGGAAATGTTTACATAATTGATGTTATAAATGCTCAAATAAATGTAATTTGAGAGTTTTTATGAATTACACTAATTTTATAGGTTACTATGATATATTCGTGTTGATTTAATCAACTTGGTTCGAAAATATAATTCTGTTATGACTTTCACAAAAATCATATATCAAATAGTGTCAAAATTGACACAAAATAGTTTTTAAATCAAATATTATATTATTTACTGTTATTTTATTCCTAAAAATCTAAGGTTTGGCCAAATGACTTATATAAGGATATATATATTAATAATAAACATCTTGGGGTTCGTTTGGCATGTTATAGTAAGTGTATTAACCATATAGTGTAAGAAAACAAAAAGTCACGATAAAAGTTAAATTATTTAACTTAGAGTTAAATCTAATTGATATGGTTAAAATAATAACCTAAACTTGTCTAAATCCTATTGGTTGATAGGATTTAGACCCATCCCCACTTTACCTTCGAAATAAGACCCTTTGGAACCATTATAAACCGATTTTGACTTTAATATAAAATAATATTTTGAGATATTCCTAAGGTGCCCTTCTCCTCCCTTATAAAAGGGCACCACCTCCCCTTCTCCTGACACCAATTTGAGCACTCAAGCTCGGCCAAACCCTGCAAAAATCCCTTCTCCACTTCCCTAGAATAATCCTAGAGGTCATGGTCTTCTTCAAAGGCCAATCTTAGTTCCCTAAGTGGAGGATTCAAAGAGGCGTTTCAAAGAAGAGGTAATATCCATTACTGATCTTTTCAATTTCTTTCTTCTTCAACTTCTTCTTCTTTAGTTGTTTCATGATAAAGTAATAACATCAGTACTAATTAAATACTGATATGTTATTATAAATACGAAACAACCCTAATTCACCTTCTATCCGTCCTACGGAAAAATGAAATCACCGCGTGTGCGTATGTACGGAATACCGTTTCCACGCCGTGGTGTAATCTACTTTCCACCATCACCTTACAAGGATGGGTATAATGGTGTAATGAGTAACTATATATGATTATTATAAAGTGATATTGATACTTAAATAGTATTTATATACTTCAATACAATTCCACGATCATAGGAACGATATCATCACTCGTGCGTACGTACGGAATACCGTCTCCACGATGTGATGTGACTCGTTCTACATGATCATCATTACATAGTAATTATATAAATGAATTGAACGAATAAATATGATATATGTTACACTAATACCATTCTGGATATAAGGTATCTATAACCTTAATAGAAGAATAAGAATTTTTTCGGCAAAACATGCATAAGAACAAAAGGCAATAAAGACCCGAGTAACAAGTAACAATGAAATATTACTAATAAGAAGCTAAGAATATGACCATATATGATATCATATCAATATGTATGATTCTTGAATAAGTAAATAACATTATTTAAGCCATTATACAGGATCTTGGGACACGTACAAAGCAAATCGGACCTAAGGTAAGGGAAATATCACAATCTCATTTTTATCTGAGATTGTTTGTACTTTGGTCTTTATTGAGGTGTATTTTATCATCCAAATCCATGTTTCCTCAATATGTAATATTATTTCAATCCACATACAATTTTTTAAATTCATTTTTACCCTTTGGTGAGTTTATAGTAAAAGATATGAAATGAATCTTTTGTCGTTTTTCGTATGAGGTACTTTTTGACTTTTCTGATAAAAGTACGAAGAATGTTTTTTTAACTTATACGGCAAGAATGGATTTTTAAAACATTATTTCCAAGAATCTTCCTTTATAAGTTTTCAAGTTTATTTTTAATCAACTACTTTTAGTTTATAATTGTATGACATGTTACGAAAAGAAAAGTGTTTTTGAAGAAGAAAGGATATTTTCCTCAAGAATGGAGTTCAAATGTTTTATCAAAATCATTTTCCATCTAAGATAATATAGGGTTCTATTTTTAACCCTATTATTACAATGATTTCATTATGTTTTTAGGGAATTATTTTTATGAAGTCCTTTACGTTATATGATTTTTTTATGATGTCATGATGTTTCAAGAATCCCATTTTTGTTACATGTGTTATGCGATGATGTATGATTTATGATTATGTGGCACACATAATAAAGGATTCATTATAAGATGGGTGGGACCTATATCTCCCTCAAATTCATTGGGTAAAGATTTATATCTCAAGATATAGACATGGCTGGAACGAAAGGTTATTTCGGTTCAGTGATACAGGACTGAAACGAGGAGTGAACTCGGTTCCGAAATGGACTTTGTCCGCTAAGATAGTCTTGGTAATGAGTCATGACTAACAAGAAATGATTTTCCATGATTATGTGTGCATGCCACAAAGTTTTGAGTTTTATGTTATAATTATGGGGATCTCATTTTCACTTCTATGATTTATTCCATGTTAAGATATTATGATCTCTTTTGCAGGTTATGATTTTCAAAAAGATATGATATGATTTTTATTTCTTTATTTTCCCTTGCTGAGCATTTGAGCTCACCCTTTTTTGTATGTTTTCTTTTCCCCAGGTCAGGAAGATGGATATTAAGTACAATATTCTAAAAGGGACCCTAGATATGATGAAATAAATGGGAGACATTGTAGAAGATTTATGAACCAGTTGTTTATGTTTCCCAGTTTCTAAAGACACTATACCTATACGGTCCTTTGTGGTTTTGTCGTATGTTGTAAAAAGTGTGCTTCTATTTTGATGTATTAATAATGTATGTAAAGTATGGGTCATTATAATGGGTAGATGAGGGCAGGGGGAAGGCCCTGGTGGGGGAAGAGGTTGGCCGGGGGGTTATGGGGGAAGGGGCTGAAAAAGAGGGGGACTAATGGGGTAGGGGATAGAAAGGGGGGACTGATGGGGGAAGGTGCTGGGCAGTAGGAAGGATGAAGAGGGAGGGGGGTGTTGGGATGGGGTGGTAGACAATCAAAAGAGGGGGAGTGGGGGGGGGGGGTTGACATTCTGGGCAGGGTGTGGTGGGGGGAGGGGCTGCGCAGGGGAGGGGACTGGTGGGGATGGAAAGGGGGGGAGTGCTAGGGGAAGGGGCTAGCCAGAGAGGGGACTGGTGGGGGAAGGTGCTGGGCAGGGGAGGGATGGTAGATAGAGGACGGGGGGGGGGATTGAAATGCTGGGCAGGGTGTGGGGAGGGAGGGGCTAGGCAGGGGAGGGGACTGGTGGGGCTAGAAAGGCGTGGGGGGGAGTGCTGGGGCTGGCTAGGGGGGACTGGAGGGGGAAGGGGCTGGGCAGGGGAGGGATGACATGTAGTGGGGGGGTGACATGCTGGGAAGGGTGTGGGGGTGGGGGAGGGAGGGGCTGGGCAGGGGAGGGGACTGGTGGGGCTGGAAGGGGGGTGTTGGGGGAAGGGTCTTGGTAGGGGAAGGTAATGGTGGAGATGGAAAGGGGGGAGTGCTGGGGGAAGGGGCAGGCCAGGGGGGACTGGTGGGGGAAGGTGTTGGGTAGGGGAGGGACGACATGTAGAGAAGTGGGGAGGGGGGGGGGTTGACATGATGGGCAGGGTGTGGGGGGGGGGGGAGGGAGGGGCTGGGTAGGGGGGACTGGTGGGGCTGGAAGGGGTGGGGTGCTAGGGGAAGGGGCTGGGCATGGTGGGGAAGGTGTTGGGTAGGGAGAAGAGGGTCTGAGCCAGGGGGGAGTGGCAATGGACAAGTGACGGCTGCAATGCAGGGATGGGTTGGAGGGGGGGGGGGGCTGGACTGGAGGGTAGGGGAGGGGAAGGGCAGTGACGACGGACTATGCGGGGGATAGGTAATTCCCTAGGCAGCAGGCGTGTATTATATTTTCATAGATACTTCCCTAGGTAGCAGGTGTGGATTATATTTTTCCTCCAGAAACAGTTTTCAGTTTTCCAATATAATCATGTCTATTTTATGATAGAGTATGTCCTGTTGCCATTTTCTATTATTTACTTCAATTAGTAGTGACTATTTATTTTCATTTTATTTAATTCTTTTCATTGAATATTTGTACAGTTTTTTTCATAGTTGAATATTGTAAACAAATACTCCATTTCATTATGACATGAATTTTTTGGACTTCACTAGACTAACCAGTTGTTTTTTCATAGTAGTATGTCTCATTTACTCACATTCATTTCTAATTATAGGTTGCAGAGATCAATATAACTTTCAACAAACATGAAAAACTGCTACTCTACATCAATGATGCATGGTGGTACTAGGAGGCTTTTCACTGCACGTTATGATCACATGAAATGTAATCTGATCTGCACACCCACTGTTGTTGAAAAATATGGTTCCTGTTTATGTTGTCAAACATTTATCTACTACTGAAACAGTATTGATGTTCTCTGATGATTTTTAAAATACATTCCATAGTCCAATTTCAAAGGTGAAATTGTATTTATGTTATCTTACCATGATTCTGTTTCATTTTTCACCTATTTCAACTATATGTAAATTAGAATTTCATACTTTGTTTCTATGATTGAATTTATAATTTCAATATATTTTTCATTAAATTTCATTCTGTTTCACCATTGGTTCCTTCATTGTTAGTTTTATACATAAGGATGCTTAGTATCTAAATTTTGATCCGCTTTTTCTGTAATTTTTTCCTTTCTTTTAAAATATATTCAATATTAATATAAACTATTATGTTTTATAAATAGTAACCTATAGGTAATAATAAGAATTATTTTATAGATCCGTGCATTGCATGGGTGGAGTACTAGTATTATATATACAGAATCATTATCATGTTGTATTTATTATTTACATGAATTACACATCATTATTATACCTATCCAAATAATAATGTATTGAATAACAATTACACCATGACGTGGAGACGGTAATCTGTACGTACACATGTATGGTGACATCTCATTCAAAGGATGAATAGAATAATGAATATGGCTATACCATATTTATAATAATATCATAGTGTATAGAAGATACTGGATTTATTATTTAAAAATGGAAATAACCAAGAAAGAATAAGTGGAATAAGAAAAGAATTTGAAAGAGTGTGGTGAAATTATTACCTCTTCTTCGGGTTATTCCTTTTAATATGATCATAAGTGATCCTTAAGTTGGATTTATGAATAATGGAAGGACTCTATGATGATGTGAGGAAAGTTTATAGGATATTTGGTCAGGGCATGGCCAAGAAAAAAGGCTTTTAAGGTGTTAATTAGAGAGGAGGGGAAGTGCCCTTTTATAAGAGTGGTGAGAGGCACCTTAGGAAAAGCTAGAAATATTATTTTATAATAAAACTATTTTCGGTTTATAATGGCGTAAAAATTGATTATTTAAAGGATAAGGTGGGTATGGGTCTAAAAACACTCAAAAAATTGGTTTTAGACAGGTTTGGGTCACTATATTAACTTTATCTTTTATTTTTAACTCTTAGTTAAATAGTTGGACCTTTACCATGTCTCATTGTATTTTTATATTATGTGGTAAAAAACACAGTATATACTTCCATAAAAACCCCTAGTGGTCCATTAATGATACCCATATCATTATATAAGTCCTTTGGCCGAACCTTAGATTTTTAGGAATACAATATCAATTAATAATATAATATTTTTTTAAAAAAATCTTTTATCTCAATTTTGACACTATTTGGTATTTTGTTTTTTCTAAATTCATAACAACATTATTACGTAGAAAAAAATTAATCAAACCAACCCTAATATGTTTTATTAACCTATAAAGTTATCATAACCCATAAAAAGTCTCAAATTACATTTATTTGGATATTTATAGTACCAATTATTGTAATATTTCAGTAATTTTGTAATTACTGAATCACCATTGTGTCATAAATAAATTAAATTATTTAATGTCTAAAAATTATAAATAAAATACTATTATTTTGGATATTTTTTTATATATTTAATGAATATTTATAATCTTATTTATCTTATGTATAAATCAATATTAATTTTTTTTAATTATTAAACTTTGATTTTAACTCTTTTAACTCTTCATTGAATTATATAATAATAAATGTCCTAATCTAATCCAAATGGACCAAAGAGGTTCATATTTTATTCCTAAGGTTTTTTTGGTCGAATTTTACAGTTCCAATAGAATTAGGACATGTGTTAGGGTAATAATAATATCATTTTTACCCTTAATTACATTATTTACTTTTTACCGTGGTAAATAAAAGTAAAAAGTTATTATTAAATAAAAATTATTTTTATCTTATTAAACCACATTTTACTCCTTGATATTAATCATGTTTCATGTATTTTTGAAATTTAACTCACAGAAGCGGTAAAATTATGTTTTATGTGAATTTGTAAATTCTCCTAGGAGATGGGTAAAAGATGGTGAAAAGTTCAATAAAATTTTTATATATCTAAAATTATTATAAATTGACTTCAATGAATTAAATTAAACTTATATAGGTATTATGTATCATTTTTGACCTAAAATAAATTTAAATAAAAATTCAGTTTTAAACTATAACTCAGTGTTTTTCACTATTCATAAAAAATTAAAAGTTTTCAAAAAAATACCAAAAATTCAACCTAAGCTAATTTCGATATTACAAATCCAAAAATGAAGTTCATTTTATAGATAAAATTTATAAAAATTTTATGTGGGTATTACTATTCATAACGGATAGTTTGATTGGTTGTGGTGTGTGTTAGAACTCGATGTTGCGTACAACACACGCTACTGTATTACTCAAAGGGAAACATACCATGGAATATTGGGGTGTTACACATTTAGAGTGATTCAATTAGTAGTCAATGGTAAATAAAATTAAGAAATCATAATGTGAAAAAAACAAGTTTCTACAAAATTGTTTTTCTATATATTAAAAGTATTATTTAATAAGGGGTTCCAATTATTTATAACATTAACTGTAATATATATATCATAAATTTATGTATAAAAAATAAAACATGGTTTTTATAGGTTTAAATAAATTTTTAATAAAATATATAATACTATGGTAAAATGTTTTTACGAATATAAAAACCATAAGAGTAAAATGTAAAAATCTAGTGTTAAAATTTTTCAAAATGCATAAAGAATACAGGAAATTGAGAAATTTAGGATTTATCAACCCAATATCATTATAATATCATTTATTGATAAATTTAGCAACTATTTTCCCTTAAGTAGCATCAATCTATTATAGAATGATTATGTGTCATCAAAAAAGTGTATTTTTATCCAATTATAAAAGGAGAAAACATCCAATCATTCATTCCACACTTATTGAAATGTCATGGCCATACTCACCAAAAAATAGTGGTTAGACCGATGGATCACATGGACAAAAGCATGACACCCTATATGCCTTAGACAATCGAAAAATAGTGAGGATCTAAAGAGATTATATTGGTCTGACTATACCCCCATATCAGAGTAGAATAATTATTAATCAGAAAAAAATAATAGAAAAGGAATAAATAGTAATAAAAGAAGTATATTTCATAGTAATAATAATATAGAATACAGATAAAATATTGTAAATTTCATTATAAAATTGATTCATGGATGTCATGATGGCGATACATAATCTAAAACCACAGAAATACAACAAGAATAAATTACAGTACAGAAATAAAGATATGAATTAAAATCCCCATGGTTTATCTTCAAGAGCATCCTAGGATCCATCTTGGTCCGATTCCACTAACTCTTGCATTCTAAAAATCATCCACTATCATGAACCCAAGACCTTGTGAACATATGGTTATCTCGGGTACCCTTATGTCATGGAAGCTCGAGCAGGGTGTGAGAAATAAATATGAGTATTTTACCACCCATGGTGTCTACAACTGAATCGAGTCTATGAATATAAATAAAGCAATATGTAGGTTATGTGAATAAAAAACTAAAATAAACAACACCAGCCCCCTATGGTTCTTAATGGAATCCTCACAGATCTACCTGCATCATATCATAGTCTGAATGAGATGTCTGATAAGTAACTTTAAGTATATTGTAATAATAAATACATAGTATAATAATATATAACATACAACTATATGAACCATGTACATGTAGACATAAGTGTCCATATTCCAAAACTATAATTTTATGGCAGGACCAGGGCATAACTCAGTCATCCATAACCATTTGGAATGGCCTTAGAAGCTGAAGCCAAAGAGTGCATTTCCTACAACACATAATGAGTGAGAGGCATTATTCTCATCACTTGAGATGGTGATAGTTCCATATTATAAAAAATAAAATAATAGTGAGTGTGTTGTACTTTCAACACTAAACAAGGGATGTGGTGTGCCATACCAACCTTCCTATAATATCACTAGTGTGAGATGCCATTCTCAACAACCAATATAAGGGATCATGATTCCTCCATCCTAAACTGATCCCTTAAGTTCGTTCTGAGGCCTATACTAATTTGTAATCATATTTACAATAATAATATAATCTATGAGGCCATACCCATCATTCTATTCATTTATTAATCCCAATTAATTGTAATAGCGTCACATTTTAATTATAAAATTTTATAAATATGCAATGTGCTTCATGGCCATTACAACCACTAAAAATAACTAAAACAATTCAATTCATCCACGGAAGGAAAAACATCATGAAAATTACATTACTTCTGAGTGAATTGACCACCATAGAAGATAACCTTATATATGAAGTACCTAACCCGAGGATAGATGATCCTCTCTATGATTTAGATAATGTATTAATTATAACGATAGGTCATGAGTAGAAGAAGATGATTCTAAAAAAATTCCCAGTCCATAATAACAGATGTCTTGTAGATTCATAGTTTTCAAAATTCTAAAAGAGTTTAATTTCACACAACGGGGTGAGAATATAACTCATAGGGTCAATCAGATAGTACAAATGGACACCTTCTTGTCCATTTTCATATTTTTATATTTACTATAAAAATTTGAATATCATATTGGGGATAGAGTTGTGATGTTTTCAATAGTATCCCAATTATAAAATGGTCATCATATAGATTTGACAACCTCAATTTCAAAAAAAACTGTTCAACAAACTAGTACATATTATTAGTTGGAATTCCATAGTAAATTTTTTTATCCCATGTAAGGTCATCTAGGGCTATACTGATTCTATGTTTAGTGAATCTGAGTCCATTAGTGATCATCTGATTCTATGGGTCGGAGTTATGTTTTATCATCATTTCATGATTTGGGTCAATCCATTTATATTAGAGACAAATGATACAATGATTATATGAAACTATAAAAATCATTTCAACAATATACCCTACACTCCTATAACTAATATAAAGGTTAATAATGAAATGGGTACCCTTGAAACAGGTGAGTGTATGATTTCATTGAAGTAGGGTGTTTAGTACACTAGGATTGATGAAGATATAGTATTCCAAAGATACACTCCACCTATGTTTTGGAGTCTATTCTTATGAATAGAGATACTATTTTCTACATATATAAATAGAAAATATAAGTATAATCTACTTAATATTTTCCAGAATGTCAGGATCATGTTCCCAGGATAGGAGACTCACAATTTTGTGTAACACCATCCTACTAAAACTATACCTAGGTTTCTAATAAGTTATGATGGGGGTGTGGATGATCTCATAATAAACTAGGAAAATATCTCAACTAGTTCCCATAACTGATAGACCACTGATAGATAAGGATGTAAAATACATATATCATCATGCAGGGGTGCTCAGACTGCGTTATGTATTGGCACTGATGAAGCCTAAAATCTTTGACATGTTAAGAAATTAATTAATACATTAATGAATCAAACCAACATCAACTATAACATCAATTCCACTAGTTATACAATCCATAACTATATTACTAGTGGATATGAGGGAATGTGTGTCTTGTAAGTTGTCATTTACCTCCCATTGTATATTGAATTTTTTTAGGGGAATGATATTTTCATAAAATATTATGTGTTTATTTATTCACCTATAAATATTTCTCATATAGATTAACTCAAAATATTGTAATTCTATCTCCATGATCATGAAACCTTGATACATTAAATAATGAACAAAATCTTCTACTATGAATGTGCATTAAGAATTTGAAACCCTTATATTAGTGAGGGCTATGAAGGATATGTTAGAAATTACAATTTCTCAAGAGATGTTAAATTGATTTAAATATTACTACTTTATGATATCCTTTGATGTAATTTAAAATATGCTTTTTTCTTCCCCAATTATTTTACACAAGAGACCATTTAGGTGAACCCACTGATTATAAATGACCTTATTCAATCCTTGTCACAACCACCACTAGGACAACGTAAATAAAATTCTATAAAGAAATCATTGACATTAGAGATGTGGAGAAAAAATTTGAAGATATTGTCTTCCACATCCCAGAAGAGAGTGATGGATTTACTAGAATCCAATCATGTTATAGATAAATTTTTTAAATTCATAAAATTTATGTGATACATGGTAAATTATTCTCTATTCTAAAGAGTATTTGAAAATCCATTTTTTAGAAGAACAAGAATTGATGGGTTTCACACATTTATCCCATCATATTCACATTTCCTTTGTAGGGAAATCAATAAAATTGGGAGCCTAACTTCAAGAAATTGAAATGTAAATTTATTCATTTAAGGGGAAGGTTTATATATCAAATTAGCTGAGTGACATGCTGATGTTGATAATAGAAGAAACTAATTCCAAAAGAGGAAGTGTAACATACTCAAATTTTGTAATACATTTTTATCTAAATCAATACAATGTTTGATAGCCTTTTCAACGCGTAACACTAAACTAAACAGATCCAAGACATATTGGATAAAATTTATTATAAAAATTTAATAATATTAAAAATTCAGGTAAATTAAAATATTTTAATATATTATAAATTCATTCAAAATATGAGTAAGAGAATTTAATGTTTTAAAAATAAATCTTTCAATAAAAAATTCCTATTTATATAAATATATTTAATTTTAATTTAAAAGATAAATTTTAAAAAAAGAAGAACATTAATTTGACACAATTAAATTCATTTCTGAATACCTAATATCAAAATTAGTATAAGGGGTATTTTTTGGATTATTCTAAAATAATTAATTTTTGGCGAATGGTGAAAAAATATTGATTTTGATAATAATTTCAGTTTTATGACATTATCATAATATTATATTCAACTAAATTTAATTTAAACATTTTAAAATAAAAATATATTATTATGAAGTAAAATTAATCATTTAAAACAATATTGATTTTATGAAAACTATGTTTAACATTTTTGGAAGAAAAAAATGTGTTACTCTAAAAACATTTTATTCGCTTATAATAAATATTTTTACTTAGAATATGAAGATATTAAATATAAAAAATTAGATTTCATTTTTGTGACCAATTTTTTCATATTATATTTTAATTCCAAATTCATTTTAAGGATTAAAAATAATTGTTTTATTATGAAATTTAATTACTACATTAATGGTAAAAGTATTATTTTTTCAAATAATTTTATTATTAACATTGTGTAATTTTATCTAATAAAAATTATTAATATATTCTAGAAAATTATCTAATATAATTTTTAAACCAATATATAAATTCATTTTGTAACACCCCGATCCCAGTTACCCAAAGTCGGTGCATTATTACATAACATTGGCATGATCACAAAAGATCAAGTCTCGAAAGACCAATTAGTTTCATAGCCTTGGAAACACAAGATACATTCAAAAGTCTAACATTACATGATAAAGTGAAAACATCTCAAACAACATAGTCTCCAGAGTCCACATGCATATCCCCTCAGATAATCCCTACAGGTCAGTCATAAAATGCATTGTCACATCTTGGGAAAAATAAAACATAGATAGGGGTGAGCTCATATGCTTAGTAAAGATAACAATATAGCGGAAACTTTCATAAAGAAGATAAAACATTTAAGGCAATTCATATCTAAAAAATTCATTTTAAACTTGAACTTTAGCATAATATGGAAAAAATGAAATGAACTAATGCCATTTACTTATTCACATGGATATTCTACTAGTTGAATAATCACATGCAATATCAAAAACACTTTCATAATGATAGAATGCATAATGCCAGACTATCATAACCACATAGTCAAGGCCTTGTGCCAAGACTACAAATAAGATTTTGTCAAGGCCTTATTCCAAGACACTAGTTTGTCTCATGAGACTTACTGATGAATCAAGGAGCTATAGCGGGCTCCACCCATCACGTACTAAGTCCATTGCATTTCTCATATGAATAGGATTAAACATAATATAAACATTCGTATTAAAACTATCATATGAAATGTAAATACTTTCTCCATAAACCATGAATGGAATAAAAATAACACATCCACATTAATAAATATCACAAAACCTTCAATACAATATGGAAGTTTTGTATCATAATAAATCAACTTCAAATTAGCTTAAAATCCATCAAAGGATGTTGACATAAATGAAACCAAAACTATTTGAGAGAAATATATCTTTTTTGAAATCATTCAAAAGTCACATAATTATAAAAGAAAATATTTACTTTGAAAGGTATGATTTGACAATTTTATAACGGTGGAAAATAGATGCACCCACAGTATAAGTTAAAAAATACATTCTTACCTTAATTTTGTCGAAAATGTTAAAAGGACCATGTTTTGAAAATGACGGAGAGATTTCATTATAAACATTTTATAAAAAGTCAACCATGGTTATAAATGACATTAACCCATAGTATATAAAATAGTAAGAATGTTTTGAAATACATTTTTAATAAACATTGATGTGGATTATAAAGAGGTCCGAGTAGATAATTACGTATAAACAAGCTTAGATAATGAAGAGATTGTGAAATAAACCCTTAACTTGAACTTTTCCTTGGTCGAGTGTAGTTTAACCTCCTGTATAATGGTGAAATAAAGGTTATTAAATTAAACCAGAATCATATACATTAATATGATATCATATAAGATCTTTTAACATTGTGTTGTTGATAATACCTTAGTATTATCATCGTTTCGAGTGTTAACAGATTTGTTTTCCTTTATATTCATTGTTATGTGAGTGATATTTGTTATGGATGGGATGTATATTATTCATATCCAGAATTATATCAATTCTTTAAACATTATTTTAAAACATCTAATGAAAATTAATCTTGAATGAATACGATGGGAAATGAATCTCATCGCGTTCGTAGAGACGGTAATCCGTATGTACGCACGAGCGACAATATCATTATTTTAATGTAAAAATAATATATAATTGGATGTTATATAATATATACAGAATAATTATCATGTTATATTTATTATTTACATGAAATACACATCATTATTATACCCATTAAAATAATAATGTATTGAATAACAATTACACCACGACGTGGAGATGGCAATCCGTACGTACACACATATGGTGACATGTCATTCAAAGGATGGATAGAATAATGAATAGTGTTGTACCATATTTATAATAACATCACATTATATAGAATATACTTATGTTATTATTTTATAATGGAAATAACAAAGAAATAATAAGTGGAAGAAGAAAAGAACTTGAAAGAGGGTGGTGAAATTATTACCCCTTCTTTGGGTTCTTCCTTTTGATTTGATCAAAAGGGCTCTTTAAGATGGCTTTCTAACTAAAGAAAGAAATTTGGAATGAAGTGACGGAAGTTGATAGGATATTTGGGTAGGGGTTTTCCAAGACAAAAGGCTTTTAATGTGTGAATTAGAGAAAAGGGGTAGTGTCCTTTTATAAGATGGGTGAGGGGTACCTTAGGAAAATCTTGAAATATTATTTTATAATAAAATGATTTTTTCTTTATAATGGCTACAAAATGGATTATTTAAAATATAAGGTTGGTATGGGTCTAAATCCACACAAAAAATAGGTTTTAAAAAGGTTTGGTTAACTATATTAACTTTATCATTTAAATTTAACTCTTAGTTAAATAGTTTGACATTTACCATGTCTCTTTGTATTTTTATATTATATGGTAACTAAACATACTATATACTTCCAAGAGAACCCCAAGTGGTCCATTAATGATACACCTATCATTATATAATTCCTTTGGCCAAACCATATATTTTTAGAAATATAATATCAATTAATAATATAATATTTTTTTAAAAAACTCTTTTATGTCAATTTTGACACTATTTGGTATTTTGGTTTTGCTAAATTCATAACAGCATTATTACTTTAAAAAATATTCATCTAACCAACAATAATATGTCTTATTAACCTATAAAATTAGTGGACTTCACAAAAAGGCTCAAATTACATTTATTTGGATATTTATAATATCAATTATTTTAATATTTCAATAATTAGATAATTATGGCATCCCCATTGTGTCATAAATAAATAAAATTATATAATGTCTAAAAATTAAAAATAAAATATGATTATGTAGGAAATCATTTTAAATATCTAATTAATATTTATAATTGAATTTTTCTTATGTTTAGCCATATATTAAAAATGTTTTAGATATTAAACATTGATTTTAACTCTTTTAACTCTTCATTGAATTAAATAATAATAAATGTAATAATGTAATCCAAATAGACCAAAGAGGGTCATATTTTATTAATAAGGTTGTTTTTGGTCGAATTATACTTAGCTAGTAGAATTAGGACATGTGTTAGGGTAATAATAATATCATTTTTACCCTTAATTTCCCTATTTACTTTTAACCGTGGTAAATAAAAGTAAAAAGTTTCTATTCACCAAAAATTATTTTTATCTTATTGAACCACATTTTACACCTTGATATTAACCGTGTTTCAGGTATTTTCGAAATTTAACTCACAAAAGTGGTAAAATTAATTTTTATGTGAATTTTCAAATTCTCCTAGGAGATGGGTAAAAGACGGTGAAAAGTTCAATAAAATTTATATATATATAAAATTATTATAAACCGACTTCAATGAATTTCAATGAAATTATATAGGTATTATGAATCTATTTTGACCTAGAATAAAATAAAATAAAATAAATATTTAAATAAATAAAAATTCAGTTTTAAACTAAAACTCTGTGTGTTTTCACTATTCATCAAAAAATGAAAGTTTTTAGAAAAATTCAAAAAATTCACCCTAAGCTAATTTCAATATTCCAAATCCAAAAATGAAGTTTATTTTGAAAGATAAAATTTATAAAATTTCAAAAAGTGGGTATTACTATTCATAACGGATAGTTTGATTGGTTGTGGTGTGTGTTAGAACTTAAAGTTGCATACAACACATGCTATTGTATTATTCAACGGGAAACGTACCGTGGAAGCTTGGGTTGTTACATTCTCCCCTCATTCAAATAATTTTTTCCTCAAAATTTTTAGAATACTTCCGCATGAAAAAACTCGAGTGGTTCTTCATCATAAGTTCCTCAGGTTCCCACGTTGCCTCTTCTATCATATGGATTCTCCATAGAACTTTTACCAGACGAGTCGTCCGGTTTCTAAAAACTTGTTCTCTGGTATCAGGAATCCTAATGGGCTCTTCGCAATAAGACAGATCGAGTTCCAATTCTAATTCCTCATAGGTTAGTACATGTGTTGGGTCAGGCATGTATTTTCTCAACAGTGATACGTGGAACACATCGTGAACTTTGGAGAGATTTGGTGGCATTACCAATCGATATGCTACAGCCCAAATTCAATCTAGAATTTCGAAAGGTCTGATGTACCTAGGACTCAATATTCCCTTCTAAATGAAATATATATCCCCCTTCCCTTGAGATACCTTCAAGAAAACATGATCTCCTACCTGAAATTCCAAATCCTTCCTTTAGTTATCATCATAGCTCTTCTACCTACTTTGAGCTGCGTTGATGTGTTTTTTAAGTACCTTCATTATCCAGGGATTTCTATATACTTTTCTAGAATCTTGATGTAAAACGTGGATCACGATCAGAAACAGTCAATATGGGTACTCCATGAACTCTCACAAATTCATTAATATATAGTCTTGCTAGACGTTCAAGTGGTAAATCTTCCCTTATAGCAAAAAAATGTGCTGAATTGGTAAGGCGATCAACAATGACCCATATTGCATCATTCCTTCTAGGAGTTTTTGGTAATCCCATGAAAAATTCCATTGTAATATTATCCCATTTCCACAAAAGTATGGGAAGAGGTTTCATGACTCCTCCAGGATGTTGCCTTCTAGCATTCACTATTGACAAACCATACATCTTGAAAAAAAATCAGCAATATCCCTCTTCATATTGTCCCACAAAAAATGTTCTTTCAAATCTATAAACATTTTTGTGCTCCCAGGGTGTATAGAGAAATTGGAACGATGAGCATCATCCAACAATTCCATTTTTAGATCAGGTATATTGGGAACACAAATTCTTTTCCCAAATTTCAAAATTCCATCTTCATACACAAAGTCACTCAAATCCCATCATTCAAAAAATTATTCATCTTTTGAAACTCTTCATCATCAGTTTGAGAACTCTTTTTTCTTTTCTAGAAAAGATGGTTTGGAAACCATTCAAAAAAGTATTGATGTTTCACCTTCCATGGTGATTCTCATATCCATCTTTAATAGATCCATATATATATATGATACTTTTAAACTATCATCTTGTTCACAACTCCATGATAATATCTACTCAAAGCATCTTCCACCTTATTTTCCTTCCCTGGGTGGTAGTGTATCGTGCAATCATAATCCTTGAGTAGTTTAAGCCATCTCTTTTGCCTCATGTTGAGTTCTTTCTGTGACAAAATATACTTCAAACTCCTGTGATCAGTATAAATCTCACATTTTTTACAATAGAGATAGTGTCTCTAAATCATCAAAGAAAAGATTACAGATGATAACTCAAGATCATGTGTATGATTATTTTTCTCATGAATTTTCAGTTGTCGTGATGCATAGGTAATAACCATATCATTCTGCATAAGGACACAACCATGTCCTTTATTCGATGCATCACAATAAATAACAAACCCATCATTCCCTGATGGCGGAGTCAATATAGTAACATTTAATAATATTCTCTTTAGTTATTCAAAACATTCTTCACACTCTTTTGTCCAAACAAATTTAACCCCTTTACGTGTGAGCTTCATTAATGGGTTAGCCAATCGGGTAAAATTCTTGACAAAGCTTCGATAATAACCTGCTAAACCAATAAAACAGTGTACCTCAGTTATACTTGTCTGTGCTAGCCATTCTTGGATTGCCTTTTTCTTTGAAGTATCAATGGTAATTTCATCTGTATAGACAATATGACCAAGAAAAGAGATCTCCTGAATCCAGAATTCACACTTTGCTGAACTTCCCATATAATTCATGTCTCTTCAGAGTCTTTAGGATAATGTACGAGTGATTTTCATTATCTTCATAGATTTTGTAGTATACCAAGATATCATCAATAAATATCACTACAAAGTTATCAAGATATTCTTTGAAAACTCTATTAATTAGATCCATGAAGACAAAGGGTGCATTAGTCAATCCAAAAGGCATTAATGTAAACTCTTAATGCCCATAACTAGTTCGAAATGTTGTCTTCGCAATGTCTTCCTTCTTCACACAGAACTGATGGTATCTAGATCGATGGTCAATCTTTGAAAAATATCCAGCTATATTAAGTTGGTTGAATAAATCATCAATCCGAGGTAGGGGATACTTGTTATTTATTGTTATTTCATTGATATTGCTGTAGTCATTGCACAACCACATAGATCCATCTTTCTTCTTAACAAAATGAACAGGGGATCCCCATCGAGAAACACTAGGGAGAATAAATCCCTTATTACTCAATTCCTCTAGTTTTTTCTTTATTTCTACTAATTCCACAGTGGCCATTCTATAAGGGGTTTTCGATATAGGCCTTGAACCGTGAATTAAATCAATGGGAAACTCAATTTCTCATTATAGAGGATGTCCAGGTAAATATTCTGGAATCACATCAACATATTCTCTCACAATAGGTACATCCTCTATTTTAACATTACTTTCCTCACCCACAGTCATTTCATTCTCTTCCTCCCCAATAATTGAATTTATTTTATCTATTGGGGGTGAATCTAGATAATAATTAGGTTATGAAAAGTATACTCTAAAGAAAAGGTGTTCTTTATCATCGTCATCAAATATAGTATCCTCCTTCTTCTTACAATAATTTTTTTCATCATGGTCTAAAATCCAATCCATACTGAAGATTATATAAAATTCAATCATGGGAATGATGATGAGATCAGAAGATAAAGAACATTTATATGCCCTAATGGGAACGGATTCACAAAACTTTATAGCAATGATACTTCCTTTAAGAGTTTTGACGGACAACTCCCTTGTTAAATCATATTGGAAATATCTAATTTTCATATAAAACTGGGAATATATGAAATAATGAAATGATATATAATCAATTAAAGCATTATATAAACTTGAGGAAACCATTAAATAACCTTCCACTACGTCTATTGGAGCTTCAACCTCCATAGTAGTGATATCATAAGTTTTTCCTTGATCCCTTGGCCTTTTCTAAGGTATGTTCCCCTGAAGCTTAGTACATTCATTTGTATAATGTCCCATCTCCCTGCAATTGTAGCATTGAACATCAATATATTCTTTCTTCCCCCCTGCAATCACGAGCTTGGTGGCCTTTTTCACCACACTTGTAACAGACTCCAATTCCCTTCAAGCAAGTACCAGGGTGTTTCTTCCCACATTTACTATAGGATGGATATTCAACTTTCCCCTTCTTCCCCTTATTCCAATGTCTAGAGTGATCAGAAGATCTCTTCTTATCTTGCTTTGGTTTAAAGTCGTAAGACTTAGATAATTCTTTTTGTGTCTTGATAGCTCATGAGACCATATCTTTGTATGAAGAGAAGGATTGTGACACTAATTCTCAATGGAGAAATGGTTTTAACTCATAAAATAAATGATCAATCATACGTCTTGGGTTACGTATATAATCTTCATCATGCCCCGCTAACCTTGTAAAGTTAGCTTCATACTTTGCGACATTCTCATCCTCCTTTTTCCTCAGACTCAGAAATTGCCTTTCCATATCTGCTCGATGGCCACGAGGAAAGTATCTTTCTAAGAAAATATCTTTAAACTCCCTATATTCCATATTTGATACTTCATCATCTTCCTTTGTGTTTTGAATCAATTACCACCATTAATCAGCATCTCCAGTGAGGCAGTAAACAGCCGTGATAACTTTCTCCCTTTCATTACTCCCCAAGGATTGGAATATTTTCTCTAAGTAATTTATCCATTTCTCAGCTACTAATGGATTTTTACTCCCATTAAATGTTGGTGTTTGTTGCCTCATGATGTGATCTAACATTGATACTCCTTTTTGTGGATCAAGGTACTCCATACAAGTATGGTTATTATTCATAACCGGAGTGAGTTCTCCCAGTATGGTGATAAGCTTATCAGCACCAGTTGTATCAGCAGTTCCACTATAATTATCTTGAGTAGGAGTGTAATACGTACATGGAGTGCATTCAATGATACGGTTTCCATCCCCTCTACTAGGCACCATTTCTAAACAATGGCATAAACTAGATTAGTTTATGAATCGAAATACATAATTCCAAACTAGTAAAACACTTAACATGAATTGAACAGTTTATGGATATAATCCATACTCATAAAAAATGTTTTCTTTGAATAAGTATATACTCAAAAACCCTTTATAATGATTTGTAATGAAAATGATAATTATCCTAAGCATATACCCCTGGAGTGTCGTAACCAAGAGTACAACAATGCCCATTGTCGTGCACCAGTTCCCATTCGAGTCTAGATCAAAGCGGTGTTTTTAGGTTTTACCCATAGGTACATATGTTCCAGAGCCGAATCTACCTAATCGTATCCAGACATGGATGTATTTCTTGGAAAACACACAAAATCGCTACAATACCAAAATTCTTGGAAGTTATTCTATACCAATCCTCAAATTCCATCTTAGGGCTATGTGCTCTAATCAGATTTTATCTAAATCTACCTTCAATGATTTATACTAGACTTCCTCTGATACCAACTATAAAACCCTGACCCCAGTTACCTAGAGTCGGTGCATTATTACATAACATTGGCATGATCACAAAAGATCAAGTCTCGAAATACCAATTAGATTTATAGCCTTAGAAACACCAAATACATTCATAAGTCTTATATTACATGATAAAGTGAATCAAATACAAAAACCTAGTCTCCATAGTCTACACTCATATCCCCTCATATTATCCCTACTGGTCAGTCATAAAATACTTCTTCACATCCTGGGAAAAATAAAACATAGAAAGGGGTGATCTCAGATGCTCAGTAAGGATAACAATATAGAAGAAACATTCATAAATAAAAATAAACATTATGATTTCTAGTTTTGATGAATGAGGGAAATTATTGTTGTTTGACCTCTTTTGCTGTTTCTATGTACATTCTTTCACTCTTAATAAATGGTCAGAAGCTTTGTTTCTGACTAGACATTTTTATAAAAAAGAATAAACATTTAAAGCAATGTATAAATAAAACAAAAGCCTTTTAAACTTGAACTTCTGCATAATATGAAAAAATGAAATGAAATAATTCAATTTAATTATTCACATAGATATTATACTAGTCTAATTATCACATGCAATATCAATAACCACATTCATAATGATGGGATACATAATGCCAGACTATCAAAACCACATAGTCAAGGCCTTGTTCCAAGACTAAAAATAAGAATTAGTCAAGGCCTTGTGCCAAGACACTAGTTTTTCTCATGAGACGTACTGATGCAGCGAGGAGTTATAGCGAGCTCCACCCGTCACTTTCTATGTCCAATGCATTCCTCAGATGAACAGGTTTAAACATAACATAAGCATTCATATTAAAATTATCATACAAAATGTCAATACTTTCTCCATAAAGCCTGAACGGTATGAAAATAACACATCCACAGTCAAACATATCACAAAACCTTCAATACAATATGGACGTTTTGTATCATAATAAATCAACTTCAAAAAAGCTTAAAATCCATCAAAGGATGTTGACATTGATGAAACCAAAACTGTTTGAGAGACATATTTGAAATCATTTAAAAGTCACATAATTATAAAAGAAAACATTTACTCTGAAAATATTCTTATAATCTTGTAAGGGAAGATTCTAAGATTTTATAACAGTCGAAAATAGTTGCACCCGCCGTATAAGTTAAAAAAGACATTCTTACCTTAATTTTGTCGAAAAGGGTAAAAGGACCTTGTTGGAAAACGGCGGAAATATTTCTTTATAAAAATCTTAAAAAAATTCAAACAAGGGTATAAATGACTTTAACCCATATTCAATAAAATAGTAAGAATTTTTTTAAATACATTTTTCATAAACATGGATGTGGATGGTAAAGAGGTCCCAATAGATAATTATGCATAAACAACCTCAGATAATGAATAGATTGTGAAATAAATTCTTACCTTGTATTATTCCTTGGTCGAGGGTAGTTTAACCACTTTTATAATGGTGAAATAATTTTTATTAAATTATAAAAGAATCATATACATTAATATGATTTCATATATGATCTTTTAACATTGTTTTGTTAATAATACCTTTGTATTATCGTCGTTTCGGGTGTTAATGGATTCGTTTTCCTTTATATTCTTTGTTATGTGAGTCAATTTGTTATATATGGTATGTATCTCATTCGTCTCAAAAATTATATCATGTCTTTAAACATTATTTTTAATCATATAATTAAAATTAGTCTTGAATGAATACGATGGGGAATGAATATCATCGCGTTCGTGGAGATGGTAATCCGTGCGTACACACGAGGGGAAATATCATTATTTGGATATTAAAATAATATATAATTGGATGTTATATCATATATACAGAATCATTATCATGTTATATTTATTATTTACATGAATTACAAATCATTATTATACCCATCAAAATAATAATGTATTTAATAACAAATACACCATGACGTGGAGACGGTAATTCGTACGTACACACGTATGGTGACATCTCATTCAAAGGGTGGATTGAATAATTAATATGGTTGTACTATATTTATAATAACATCATAGTGTATAGAAGATTCTGGATTTCTTATTTAAAAATGTAAATAACAAATAAAGAATAAGTGGAATAAGAAAAGAAGTTGATAGAGTGTGGTGAAATTATTACCTCTTCTTCGGGTTCTTCCTTTTGATTTGATCAAAAGGGATCCTTAAGTTGGCTTTCTGACTAATGGAAGGCCTCTATGATGAATGGAGGATAGTTTAAAGGATATTTGGGTAGGGTTTGGCCGAGAAAAAAGGCTTTTAAGGTGTGAATTAGAGAGGAGGGGAAGTGCCCTTTTATAAGAGGGGTGAGGAGAACCTTAGGAAAAGCTAGAAATATTATTTTATAATAAAATCATTTTCGGTTTATAATGGCGTCAAAATTGATTATTTAAAGGATACGTTGGGGATGGGTTGAAAACCAATCAAAAAATTGGTTTTAGATAGGTTTGGGTCACTATATTTACTTTAACTTTTAGATTTAACTCTTAGTTAAATAGTTTGACGTTTACCATGTCTCATTGTATTTTTATATTATATGGTTAAAAACATACTATATACTTCCATGAAAACCCCAAGTGGTCCATTAATGATAACCCTATAATTATATAAGTCCTCTGGCCGAACCTTATATTTTTATAAATAGAATATCAATTAATAATATAATATTTGTTTTAAAAACTCTTTTCTGTCAATTTTGACACTTTTTGGTATTTTGTTTTTTCTAAATTCATAATAGCATTATTACTTAGAAAAAAATTAATTTAACGAACCCTAATATGTCTTGTTAACCTAGAAAGTTATTTTAATTCATAAAAAGTCTCAAATTACATTTATTTGGATATTTATAATATCAATTATTATAATATTTCATTAATTAGGTAATTACTAAATCACCATTGTGTCATAACTAAATTAAATTATTTAATTTCTAAAAATTATAAATAAAATACCATTATGTAGGATTTTTTTTATATTTTTAAGGAATATTTCTAATCTAATTTATCTTATTTAAAAACATATATTAATTTTTTTTAAACGTTGATTTTAACTCTTTTACCTATTCATTGAATTAAATGATAATAAATGTCCTAATCTAATCCAAATGGACCAAAGAGGTTCATATTTTATTACTAATGTTTTTTTGGTCGAATTATACTGTGAAAATAGAATTAGGACATGTGTTAGGGTAATAATAATATCATTCTTACCCATAATTACCCTATTTACTTTTAACCGTGATAAATAAAAGTAAAAATCTACTATTCAATAAAAATAATATTTATCTTATTGAACCACATATTACTCCTTTATATTAACCGTGTTTCATGTATTTTCAAAATTTAACTCATGGAAGTGGCAAAATTATGTTTTTTGTGAATTTGTAAATTCTCCTAGGAGATGGGTAAAAGACGGTGGAAAGTTCAAAAAAAATTTATATATCTAAAATTATTAGAAACTGACTGAAATGAATTACATTAAACTTATGTAGGTATTATATATCTATTTTGACATACAATAAATTTAAATAAAATAAATAATTATTTAAATAAAAATTCAGTTCTAAACTATAACTCAGTGTTTTTCACTATTCATAAAAAATTGAACGTTTTCATAAAAATAGTAAAAATTAAACCTAATCTAATTTCGATATTAAAAATAAAAAAATGAAGTTCATTTTGATAGATAAAATTTATAAAATTTTAAGAAGTGGTTATTACTATTCATAACGGCTAGTTTGATTGGTTGTGGTGTGTGTTAGAACTCGATGTTGCATACAACACATGCTACTGTATTATTCAAAGGGAAACGTACCATGGAAGATTGGGGTGTTACACATTTATAGTGATTCAATTAGTAGTCAATGGTAAATTAAATTAAGAAATCCTAATGTGAAAAACAACATGTTTCTACAAAATAGTTTTTATATATATTAAAAGTATTAATTTATAAGGGGTGCCAATTATTTATAACATTAACTGTAATATATATATCCTAAATTTATGTATAAAAAATAAAAAATTGTTTATATAGGTTAAAATAAATTTTTATTAAAATAGATAATACTATGGTAAAATGTTTTTACAAATATAAAAACCATAATGGTAAAATATAAAAATCTAGTGTTAAAATTCTTCAAAATGCATAAAGAATATGGGAAATTGAGAAATTTAGGATTTATCAACCCAATATCCTTCTACTATCATTTATTGATAAATTTTGAAACTATTTACCCTTAAGTAGCAACAATCTACTATAGAATGATTATGTGTCTTAAAAAAAGTGTATTTTTGTCCAATTATAAAATGGAAAAACATCCAATAATTCATTCCACACTTATTGAAATGTCCCATCCAGACTCACCAAAAAATATTGGTTTGACCGATGGGTCACATGGAAAAAAGCATGACACCCTATATGTCTCAGACATCCGAAAAACAGTGAGGATCTAAAGAGATTATATTGGTCGGACTATACCCTCATATCAGAGTAGCATAATTATTAATCAGAAATAAAATAACAGCAAAAGGCATAAATAGTAATAAAATAAGTAAATTACATCATAATAATAATATAGAATAAAGATAAAATATTTTAAATTATATTATACAATATATTTATTGATGTCATGATGGAGATACATAATCTAAAACCACTGAAATACAACAAGAAAAAATTACAGTACAGAAATAAAGATATGAATTAAAATCCCCATGGTTGATCTTCAATAGCATCCTAGGATCCATCTTGGTCCTTTTCCTATAACTCGTGGGTTCTAAAAAACATCCACTATCATGAATACACAACCTTGTGAACATTCAGTTACCTCGGGTACCCCTATGTCATGGAAGATCGAGCAGGGTGTGAGAAATAAATCTGAGTATGTTACCACCCATGGTGTCTACAACTGAATCTATTCCATGAATATAAATACAAGAATATGTAGGTTATATGAATAAGAAACTGAAATAAACAACACCATCCCCCTTAGGTTCTTAAAAGAATCCTCACAGATTAACCTGCGCCATATCATAGTCTGAATGAGATATCTGATAAGGAACTGTAAGTTTATTGTAATAATAAATACATAGTATAATTATATATCACATCCAACTGTATGAACCATGTACATGTAGTCATAAGTGTCAACATTCCAAAAGTACAATTTGATGGCATGACCAGGGCATAACTCAGTCATCCATAACCATTTGGAATGGCCCTAGAAGCTAAAGCCAAATGGTGAATTCCCTACGTCAAATAATGAGTGAGAGGCATTATTCTCACCACTTGAGATATTTAGTATTCCATATGATAAAAAAATAAAATAATAGTGAGTGTGTTGTACTTTAAACACTAAACAAGGTATGTGGTGTTCCATACCAACCTTCTAAAATTATCACTAGTGTGATATGCCATTCTCAACAACCAATATAAGGGAGTATGATTCCTCCATCCTAAATAGATCCCTTAAGTTCGTTCCAAGGCCTATACTAATGTGTAATCATATTTATAATAATAATATAATCTATGAGGCAATACCCATCATTCCATTCATTTATTAATCCCAATTAACAGTAATAGCATCATATTTTAATTATAAAATTTTATAAGCATGCAATGTGCTTCATGGCCTTTACATCCACTAAAAATAATTAAAACCATTCAATTAATCCATGGAAGGAAAACAATCATGAAAATTACATTCCATTTATATAAAAAAACTCACTTAATGTCAACAAGTCACCATGAAAAAACTATTCAAATAAATACATTCCATTGAGTCTACCCAAATATGGTAATTCATTTTTATTGTTAATGTAGGAAATTAGAATGTAGAATGGTCAAATTGGGAAATTCGATACATCAATAATCCAATTTATAAAGAATGTAATCCTTTATGAGTAGATTATTCCATTAGTTATTTGCATGGGTGTGGGTCCAGACATTGAATTTATGAAACAAGCTTAGCACATAAGAGGTTCCCTGGTTCAATGAACATTTATATAGAAACGAGGTAAACTACCTTCAAAACATAATAGGTGGCCATGTACTTAAAATTTATTATACCTCACTAAGACATAAATTCATAGAGAAGCATCAATGCATTAAGACAACCACGTCTTGAAACAACATTAATCACTTTTTACTTTTGATGATAATGCACCTCATCTGAGAGGTATTAATATAAAATCATGACATTGTTTATAAAATAATTCATTTAATCAATTAATCTTCACATTCAAGAATCTAAACATAATTCACATCAAAGATGATTTTTATTGAAACTATCCAACATTTATATTCAATTACTAAAGGGTTATGATGGCATTGAAGAGTTTCTATCATTAATTGGGTAATTGCCTATAATGGGAAATTTCATTTAATGTCCATGAAAAACACTTATAAGTCATTCTTGGAATTTAATCATTTTATTAAAAAGAGGTAAATATAAGTCAGCAGACACAAAGGTTGTTTGTGATCATGATAAATAAACTCAATTCACCATTGAAGGCCCAATGATAGTATTATTAGGTGCATATGTCATTTTAATAATAAGGAACCAATTAAAAGGTGACTCTCTTGAAGGTTCGATGATTAGATCGATGTGAATATACAAAATTCAATGTAGAATTATTAAAATATAGTATACCACCTACTTCATGTTTAGGTTGTTTCACTCAACCAATATCAAACATTAATTAGTTCTGATGTGAATGAAATATAAGAAAACAAATATCCACCATAAAAATATGCCTAATGATCTTTCACCATGATAAATCGATCGAGTGAATACTAAATTAAGAAATAATCAAAATTAATTTAGATATTATCAAGAGGAATCCATAGAGACCAATGACCTTTGATTCAAACTTCAGGAATAAGAGATATCATGAAGAATAGGTGGAAGAGGAGGGGGAAACCACTTTGTAGGGAGAGGAGATCACATGGATAGAGGGAAAAGAAAAACCTAATTAAAAGAAACTTAATACTAATTAAGGGAAATTATGTCATTTATCTGAAAAAATAGGTCACAGGGTTTGGATAAACTATTTGGCCAAACCGCGCGACACCCTTTTCCGAAGACACCCACCTCACATGGATGTGTAACATGATTTTTCTAACTGTACGACAACTCTGTGATGAATATTCCAAAGGTACTACTTATATGTCATTAATCATGAGGATAAGAACAGAATTTGGGTAAACCTTTCATATCCCATGAGGGCACTTCTGCTCTTCAGAAGCAGGCCACATAGTTTTCTGCTGGGGGCCACACAGTTTAAAAAAAAACTATGTTCCCTATATAGACCAACCAAACATGGTATTTTTGGGGAACATAGCTCCCAAAACACAATGAAACACCCAAGAAATCCTTCCTGTATTTACCCAAGTTTAGAAAAAAAATTATTTGTTTCAACTCTTATACTTTTTATAATTCTCAATTCAAATAACTGCTTGTACCGTAAATTCCAAAATTCAAATTCCACTAGAATTTGACCTTGGATCAAAAAATGGGTCGTTACACCCTCACCTCTTTTGAACATCTCTTCCCTGAGAATTCATTGTGAAAAAAATAGGACCCGACCTTTGAGTTTCATGACATCTTTATCCGACTATTGAATTTAATTTTAAAACAATCAGCACACCATCTTTCCTTTCTTTAAACATATGTCACCTAATTTGGCAAAACCCGAGCCAACACTTTGTTTCTGATTTCAACACTATAACGATGTTTACCTGAGGCCATTTAGCTAGAGATATAATCACACAATCATCTTCTTAAATATCGAACTGTATATCCCCACCATAGGATTAACATCATAAGGGGACAATTGTGAACCATGGCATACTTCAACGTTGTTATTTCCTACAAATCACACCACTAAGTGTTCTAGATATTCTCTATACATGATATATTTAAATGGGACAACATCATTACACCTATGTTTATATCACAAACCTCTCTGAAAATAAATGTTAAAATACCTATAGAACAAACTAAATATAGTGGTTCAATCATTCCTAGAAGACACTACTGACCCTCACACCACACACACCTTAAACTACTGATGTTTTTAAATTTTTCCACCCGACCTTATCCAATGAAAAAGACGAATAAAAATTCAGTACACCATTGGCTGGAACTTGTCAACATGCTCGACATAGACATTTGGAGTACTACAAATAGAAATAAAATTAGATTCTCCATGTAATCTATCATAGATTACAAGATCCTTTAGTAAATTCCATACATGAATCTTGTTGAATTTCTTTGCTCAAACCATCACCTGGCCATTTATTCCATCATTCCTCAGAATGGACATGGGTGTAAAACATACATAGCCCACTGGAATTGTTACGCTTTAAAAATTAACTTTGAGCCTAATAACAATTATTGGGTAACCTCATATTCATTAAACTAGAGTCTATAGAACATACCTGATCTAGTCCATACTCAATGTTTACAAGTGATACATTGTTAAATTGTCAAAATATTCACACCTGCTAATTTTCTATGCCTAGAGAATAATCCACATAGAGGTTAAGTAAAATTAAATTTTCTAGTGTCTCGAAGTCCATATAAGGTGATCCAACATAGGAACCCTGGCATCACTTAGTATTAAACCAGACTATAATAAAACAATAGATCTATTTTGAAACTCTTAGAGATATTACATTTCAACTCTAATGGATTTAAAAACATTTTAATGGCATAATATTGGAAATATTTTAGTGCATCAAATATTATGTTAGGGTAGGGTACGTTCCCATCACATAATAAGGTTACACTATGAGGGGAGAAAGGAAACCAAAACAAGAATAATTGAACCACTACTGGCTGACCTCTTGAATGAATCTCATCTTCACCTACTAATGCATCATCATTAATGGATCAAAGGCCATTACCACCCATGAAATCATTTAATTTCTCAATATCAACCATTGATGTCCATCCAAGACCAATGGTGTTCCTTAAGGGTTGCATACACAACCAACCACATCAACATCATGCTTTAGATAAAGAACTAAAATGAAAACTAGAACCGATGTGATGTGACCAATAACCATTGGAGTTTACTATTCATTGAAATATGGGATATACCATCCACTCATACATGCGCTGGATTAGATTCACTTTAGAATCACATGTGACACTCCACTGAGCCATGATCATGCACATCATAACATTTGGCATGAGGAAAAAATGAACCAGAACAGTATGTAAAAACAAAAAATTCTTTAGGAAAAACATTCCAAACATTGGGAAACTTTTCATCCATAAACTCAGAGGTCACTTTACTATGGAGATGAACCTAAATCATAATCAATAGATCAAGGCTCAACAACTTCATTGAACAAGACCATTGAGTTACATTTGGTAGAAACTCTATGGTTACCACATATATCAATGAGTAATACCTCATGATTAATTAAATATAATTTCACATCCTCGATAGGATCTATAAGTTATCCTCTCTATGTAATAATGTATAAGACGACCCATACAGAAAACTGGGTCAAGTTATATAATCCCATATTACTGTAAAATATTCTAATGATTTCCCGAGTTACCTAAGGAAAAAATGATCATGAGACCAATGAGGCAATCGACCATGCCCATGTAATGTCAAACCAAGTGAAGCCAAACATTAATCTATACCCACACCCATAACCAAGGCCAAGAAAAACATGAACACCATTCCTAACAAGGGTGTAATTTAGAAACTAAATTTCCTACATGGTATAATGGAACCCGAATGGAACAAAAAATAAAATTCTACTATAATTAATAAAGGTATTTAAGCTAAAAATTGTATACCTACCTCGAGTTATCCGTTTATAGAGCATAAGCATCAACCCAATCAGTAGGTCATGCCAAATATAATTTTACTATGGATAAGATCCTATCACTAAAGAAATTGACGTAAAGGATAAGGCCTATAGAAAATGATCATGTTTCCATTCTAATTGGACTCAAATATATGTTTAAACTACCCTTACCAAAGATTTTTAACAAAATACAAAACTACATGTTCCACTTTTGAAGACATTACATTGATTCACATTCCGTTTTTAAACATTTAAATGGTTTAATTAAAAAAATGTAAAAATTATATGGAAAAATCATATGGTTCCTTATTTAATGAATTTATCGTGAAAAAAAATATAAGATATATCAAAATTACACTTTTCAAACATTAATAATTTACTTACATCCCATAATAATTAGTAAATTCATCAAATAAGATCCTTTTATTTCAAAAACAATAAGGCCGCTGATGAGGTCCCCATTTGATCATCCTTGCCTCATTAGAATATAACCCAATGACTATTATTTAATTTTTATAGGTTTAGAACTCATTTAGTGGATTATCTCATACGGAACATGCCCTAACTTACCTACTTGATTCCATTTGTTCATTTGGATAGTTAACCAACTTAATCGAGATAAAAATTAAATGCCTTTTAGATTTATACAATTTCAAAATATATTATGTTAATATATAATGGTTTAATTCTATGGGCAGTCATCTACCAACTTATAAAGTGCCGATACACTTTACAAGTTTTCATTTTGGCTTCCATTAATGGAAATAAATTCACATTAGCATTTGAAATTTAAATGTTTTTTCATTATAACAATGTTTACAAAACATGTACAAATATTAATTATGGTTTCAGTATATGTGTTACCTTTTCACAATTATGATGAAATCTATACACCTTACAATTGAAAAATAGTACTCGTTTAATCACAACCTATAATATCATTCAATGAAAATAAATACATATAAAAAACAAATCAAACATGTCAACCTAAGAATTAAACACATGTAACCCTAATAAAAATAACCAAGTCATGATATAAAAAAAATCTATATAAATAGGCATTATAGAATATAATCACTTAGTCTAGCTATATAATCAATCATGATAAAGAAAGAAATGGAATTACAAGAAATGAACAAAATCCAAAACATCAAGAAATCTTGAAATACAACAACCTTCCATGTAATATGAATGGAAAACGAATTTATATCTTACTATAATGATGAATGTAATGTTTCATCAATTCCATATCATGCTAAGGGTAAAATACATAAAATACCATTAATGAAAAAGTAGTGGAAAATACACCAATCACTTTAGGTGATATAATGGTCAACTATAATTATGAATTTAATGAAGAATAATCCCATCCATATCTACATGGACTTTTCCCCGTGGGGGGTGATCATTCTCAAACCTTCATATTTGCAAAGAGCTGACATATTCCTAATCTCCTGAAAACCAATTCTATAAAAATTCATATAAAGGAAACAAACCCTCTAATACCATTTTGTAACATTATATCCCAACTCACCACTAAAATAGTGGTCAAACCGTTTGGTACAAGGACTCAAGATCACCTCCCTGTATATGAGATGCTACCGAAAATCAAAGAGTTTTTAAGGATATTATAGTGGGGTTATCGTACACTCATATCAGGGTAGCACAATCCTTAATAAGAAATTTAATAATAGAAAATAGTGGTAGAAGTAATATAAAAATCACATAGCCCCAAAATAATAATATAAACTGAATATAAAATATTCCCAAAATCAATATACAATAGATGCATTCATATCCTAATGATTATATATAATCTTAAACAGCAGCCCTACATTTGGAAATAAGTACAATTAAAAAAAATAAAAGATGTAAAAAAACCCATGGGAAATCACCACGAGAATCCCGAACTCCACCATGGTCATATGCTCCTGACTCCTAGGTAATAGAAAATGTCCACAAGAAAGAATCCATAGTCCTACAAACATACTGTCTACTCAGGTACCCTATTGTAATGGAAGCCTGATAAGGGTGTAATATATAAATACCAGTAGGATACCACCCATATGTTCAACGTTTAATCCAATTTTTCAATATAAATAAATTAGTTTGTAGGTAATATGAATACTAAGAAGACTGAAATAAACAACACCATCCAATTCAGGTTTTTAAATGACACCTGAAAGCTCTTCCTACATAGGAACTTAGTTGGAACAAGATGTATGATCCATAACCGTATGTATATAGTAATAATATATACATTTTATTCTTATATATTGTATCCACCTATATGAACCATATATAGGTGGATATATGGGACCATAAATATAGAGTAATATTTTATAGTTAGATGAGGGTGTATCACAATCATCCATAACCAGTCTAAATGATCCTATAAGCTCAAGATAAAGGTTACATTCCCAAAATTTTATAATGAGTTTGGAATGTCAGGTTCATCACTCGAGATGGTGAGTGCGTCATCATGTCAACACTAAAATAGTCGTGAGTATGTTTTTATATCAACACTCTATAAGGGAAGTAGGGAGTTGTGCCCATCATCCAGTAGTATTACTTGTGCGAGATGTTATTCTCAACACTTGATGTATGGGAGAATGATTCCACCATGACCAATTGAAACCCTACCATCATTCCAAATACTATTTAAAAGAGTAATCATATATATATAATAGTAATATAATCCATGAAGAATTACCTCTTATTCTCTTCATTTATTAATCCCAATTAATAATAAGGGCATCACATTTTAATTATAGAATCTTCTAATCATGAAATGAATGATGTGGCATTCCCCCCCCATTACAATTCATTTAAAAAAATCTATTCACCCAAAAAAGGAATACTATCATGAACATGTCATTCCTTTTATATAAAAAACTCACTTAAAGAAAACAGGCCCCATAAAGAAACAATAAAACATAAAACACTCCATTGGGAATTTAAAACATATAAATTCATTTAGCAAGTCAAATTTATCCCTTAGATGGTACCATATTAAAATTAAAAAATGATCTACATGGTTAATCCAATATACAAACCTATTCAATCCCCTAGGATTAGCTTTGCCTATTAGTCATTTATATAGGTACGTGCCAAGTCATTGAATTTAAGAAACGGGTGAAGGACATACGAGGTAACATGGTTCAATTAAAATTTATATAAATAGGATGGAACCTCCATGTTAAACATAAATAGTGGAAATATACTAAAATTCATTTATATCACACTATCACATAAATGAATAGATAAATGTCAAATCAGAAATCCAAGCATGTTTTGAAACACAATTCATCACTTTGTAATTTCAATGATAACAGACCTAATCCAAGGGGTATTATTATAAAATCTTGACATAGTTTATGAAAAAAAATATTTAATAAATTAAAATTCATATTCATGAATATAATCAAAATTATAAAAAATAATAATTTTATAGATATTACCAAATAAAAAATTTCAATTCAAAAAGGTTTAACATGGCATGAGATACTATCATTAATTGGGAAATTACATACAATGTAAAACTCCATTTAAAGGCCATTTTGAATTATTATAATTAATTTCATTCATTTAATAATTTAGCTAAAATATGAAAATATAATCCTATGCACCCAAAGGGTGTAAATGATCATAATAGACTACCTCAAATCACTAAACAAGGCTCAATAGGAGTAATAAAAGGTTCATAGATAAATTTAATTTTAGACATAGAATGAAAAGGCGATGCATGGAAAAGGTCAACATGCGACATAAATACATTAATCAAAATTAAATGGAAATTTATGAAAAAACCATAGACCATATACCTCATGATTAGGATGTTTTACCCATCTAATATCAAGATATAATTTCATCTAGTTTGGATGAAATATATGAAACATAGATCCACCCTAAATATAGGGAATATTAACTTTCACCACAATAAATCTATTGAGATATGATTAAATGAATAAATATTGAATAGTAATTGAGGTCTTACATAGATTCATCCATAGATACTGATGTCATTTAATTCTAACTTCTAATGAAGGAGATATATTGAATCCCTAGTGGAAGAGGAAGAGGAACCAGTTGCGTAGTTAGAGGCGGCTGACACCATTGAAGGGAGAGAAAATAAAAATAAAAATAAACATAAACGCAATTAAGATAATTTTGTTCGTCTCACCATGAAAACAAGGTCACATGTTTTGACCTCTTGGTTTGTTTAAACTATGGACAAACCATGCAACACTTTCTTCCCATGAAACCCACCTTGCACGGTTGTGCCACATGATTTTCCAAACCATGTGTCAACCTTTCAATGAATAATTACTAGGTACTTCCTATGTTGAACAATCCATGAGGCCTAGGTATATGTTCTAGGTAAACCATGTGCAGACCATGTGTGAACATTTCATCCTCAGCAACATTCCACATTGTATTTCACAGGCGACCGCACGGTTTCATACCAATTGTGTGCCCTATGCCGACCAACCAAACATGGGATTTTTGGTGCCCAACCCTCATGAAAATCATCAAGACACCCACGAAACCCCTGATACATACCCAAGTACAAAAAACTATTTTTATTGTTCATAATTTCATCATTTCAATCAGAATGTTAGTTCAATTAATGACACGTCCAATAAACACCAAAATTTAAATTCCCTTAGAATTTTGTCTTGTAATAAAAACTATGTTGTTAAACTGATTCTTATTAATTTTAACATAAAAATATTATTTATTATCCTAATAAAACCCAATATAATTTTCTTAATTATATGGTATCAAATTGGTATCTTATGTCATTCATTTTCACAAATACATCCAACATAAAGCTCACGATCCCAACATTATTATTACATAATACATATCATATTATTATTAATTAATCACATAAAAACCTATCATAACCATTGTAATATAATATAATATGTATCGTTTCTATGGTTAAATAATATTATATTAATGGGAAAACCATTATTTATTCATTTTCATCAACTTTATAATAAATAGAAATTTAATCATGTCTACAACATACTACAACCACAAAAATGTGATGTTTTTCCATTTTTATCACCATCATCCATGGTTGTTAAAAAGATGGATTTGAATAATTTTATATTGAAAACATGGAATTTACTATTCTAAAATGATAATATATTGTATACCTTTATTCTATATCATTCAGTGAGATATAGAATTGTTAACCATGTGTCTGGCAGTCTATTACCTTAATGAAAAACGATTGGCATTTTCCATCACCACCATTATTTGATGATTCTAATAATTAATTTAATAAACATATATTATATTTATTATATGTTAAATATTATTTAGAAATTATATTAACAACATTTAAATACATTTCCTTACTCTTAAAATCGTTATATCAGGCTCTTGTTTCAGTCATTTTTACCACCGATGTGAATGTTGTTATAATGTTTACATTATAAATGATCATGGAATGTTATAAATTATTATATAATGTAATAATAAATTATTTGATATATTTTAATAAATATTTAATTTTTTTAATGATATTTAAAATATTCATTAATATATAAACATCTGATACTTAGAAAAGTAGAAACTAGTTCCTCATAATTAACATTTTCTAAAACAATACCATTATCATTAACTAAATGAAAATGGAATACAACGAATCATTGGAACAAAATTATTATAGTATCTTTTTTAGTCATCTAATAATGGAAAAAATTAATAATCAACAATTGATAAAAATATTACCAAACTCATAAAATAAATGTAATAATTATTTATGGCATCTGATGATGAAAATAAACCATAACTGACTAATATATTTGTAATAAATGGATATAAATGAAGTGTATAAATGTTAATATTTATTGCTAAGTTTATATAATAATTGTTTCATATTGATATTGCATTACCCTTGGTTTTAGGTACATAACCCCTTTCCTCACGTTTTTTTTAAATTGGTGTGTATAAAATAGAGAGTTTCCATAAAATAGAGGGTTTCCATAAAATTGAGAGTTTCGATAAAATAGAGAGTTCCGATAAAATATGGAGTTTCCATAAAATAGATATTTTCCATAATATAATGAATTTTCATTAAGTTGGGTGATTCTATAATGTTGGTTGTTTCCATAAACTGGGTTTTCTCTATAAAGTGGGGTGTTTCCATAAAGTGGGTGTTTCCATAAAGAGGGTTGTTTCCATAAGGTTGTGTGTTTCTATAAAGTGGGGTGTTTCCATAGAAAATATGTTTCCATTAGAAGGGTAAAGGTGAAGGATGGGAGAGTTTAGGGGTTTTATAAGGAGTTTTGGGACTAAAATTAAGGTCACACGATCCATACATGATTGGCCCAAACCTTGTGGTCAAACCATGTACAGAGGTCAGATCTAGATCCTAGTTTCTGGGGGCTTACTCATTTTTGCTCTATATATTTCGGTTTGGATTCCAAACGCCCCTATTTCAATATTCATCTCCCTAGAATTATAGAGAACCCTCCCCATATGAGTTGGAGCCATCCCAGAGCCTTCCCTTGGTGATTTTGAGTCTGATTCTGGAGGTACGTCACCATTCTTTCCAGATTTGTCATGTTTTTTAGATCCGCTTAGATCTACTTCTCTAATATCCATTTTTTCTCTTATTTGAACCTACAGTGGGTATAACTACTTTTTTTGATGCCAAATAATTCAATATTGACTGGTGATCATTCTAGGATAAGAGAACTATCTCCGTTCTTGGAGAATCGACCCGCTTTCTTGTCTGTTTTTGGTCTGTTGACAATATTTCATCAAAAACATTGAGGTAGGTGGCTTCTCTCTCAACTCTTCTTTATAGAATATTCTTTCATATATTCAAAATGGTTTATTGATTGTAAAATTCATGGAAAAAAATTCATTTGTGATGATATATGGTTTTTGTGAAATTTCTAAATGGTTGATGGAAAATATATTTTCAATAGAAATGGCTTTCAATAAAATATGGAGCTTTTTTGAAATGGTTTGGAATTAAAATGGGTTGGCATTGAAATGGTTTTGACAGAAATGGTTTTCAATAAAAAAATTTTTTATTGAAAGGTTATTTTGGCTTCATTGTTGGGAATATGTGGTGTGTGTTTATGTTGCATGTATTGGAATTGGTTGAAATACAACCTTGTTCTTAGTGCCAAAGGTTTAATGGCACATGGGAATTTCACACTCGGGTCTTGGTTGAAAGACGACCTTTTTCTTGGTGGAAAAGTGTTAAAGGACCAGGGAAAATGTTAACCTAGTGACAACATGTTAGGTCGACGAGAAACAACACATGAGTATGGAACTATCATAACGTAGCATGCAGGGTTGGTTGAATGGGATTGATGAATGGTTGGGTATGATGAGAAATGGATATTTTGAAATGGTCATAAAGATTGTTTAGTTATTTTTCTGGAAAAATGTCTTGATGGGAGAAATTCGTTTCAATTTCACTTGTATGCATTTGTAATAAATGGTTTTGTAATCTTGTTTATATTTAGTTATAAAATATTTTTAAGAAACTATTTTATATAAACTATTATATATAATTGTTGGTAAATGTTATATTATCATGGAATGAGTACAGAAGTCATTTGGGAAAACTTACTAAGTTTTATACTCACCCCTGCTTTGGCACATTGGTGCTTTTGCAGATGATATCTTTTCGGACAAGGGAAAAGGTAATGTTTCACACGTGTTTACCACTACCTCATGATTTTTGGGCTATTCAATGATTTTGGAGCATGGAGCTTGTGGAGCTTAGAGTCTTGAGAGAGTCTTGTATATTTTTCCATTATGTATATTGATACTTGGTTATTCATCCATTGTTTCTTACTTTATGTCATTTTTAGGTAATGAAGTTGTTGAGTTATCTTCCGTTTGTTCATGCATCATACAGTGAATGTTGGTTATGGTCGTTAGGTTTAATGGTTTATTTCTTAAAGGGTAAATCATCCCCCACTTGTATTTGAAACTCTTCGACATTTATTTTCAGCCTTTGGCATCTTGGGGATGTCCTTAAGGCGTAGTAATTACTTGCTGTACTCTCAATCCAATGATAATTGGTCGGTCATTACAAATGGTATCACCTTGTTCGGTCCATGCCTTACAAGTAGTCATCAATGTTCCTAGTTTCTTGATGAAATCCCTCCTTGTCTATTCCTTGGGTGGGAATCTTATAAAGGAGTATGATTGTTCGAACATGAAATGTATAGCTTAAAATGACATAGCTAACCATTTTATGCTGAACTTCAAGTTACCAGGGAGTTGGGTAAATAAGTGTTTGGAGACACTTCTATTATTTTTAAATCTCATTGTCATGGGTTTAGCCAATAAGACAAGCATGAAATTAATTATAGAGGAATTACTTCCCACTAAAATTGCATACATCATTTCGAGGAATGATTCATGTTGGGAAGAAGAGTTTTAACTTTTTTAAAAAGTATTGAATTGGTTTTCAAATGAAAGATTTTGAAATATAGAATTATTATCATATTTCAAAAATGGTTTAATTTTCAAAAGCATGTGATGTGGTTTCAAAAATATTTGAACATGGGAAAAAGGTTGTTTTGGAAAATAGTATTGTAATAGTTTATGTGATAGAATTTGAAATGCTAAGCCCGTAGTTACTAGAGGGTGAGTTTAATAGAGTTTTTTTGTTAGTTTATAAAATAGCACCAAAAAGGCAACGTCGAAAACAACCTGAAGAAGCTGCAGAGAAATTGGTTGCACTTGATCCACGTGTGAACCAAGAGCTGGTTCAGAGTATTGTCCAAGATTTTTAATCTATGGACACAGGGAACTAGAGGAATGAGACATGAAATAAGGATCATACCATCCAATTCATGAAGAAGAATCCACCTAATTTCTAAGGTGATTCCGAACCCGAGAACTCAGATGTGTGGCTATGTATGATGAATTTTATGTTTGACTTCATCGGCACTTCGGTAGAGTTAGAGGTAAAACCGGTGACGTGTATGCTCGATGAACTTTCACGTCAGTGGTGGGATTTAGTGGTGCAGGATAAATTGATTGAATGACTTACATGGGATGGTTTTGAGGAATTTTTCAACAAAACATTCTATCCTCACACTTTAAAGATCCAAAAAATGATAGAATTATTCATCCTAAAACAAGAGAGTCTATCTATCAAAGAGTATGTAGATTTTTTCATGAACATAGTATGCATTGCACCAGAAGTTGCGGTAAGTGCCTCTTTGAAGGAACACATCTTCGAATCAGGGATGCGATAGGTGATTCAATCAAAGATTGCAGTACTTTGTATTACAGATTATTTAGAGATGGTGAACTGAGCGATTGTGGATGAACGTGATATCTCAATATCAATGAGAGGAGGTATGATGAAACCTACAGGAAATGGTGGGAACTCAACCATTGGGAACAAGCAGAAAAGGGACACCTATTTCCAAGGTGCAAGTGGAAATCATAATCTGATGGAGGGATGAGTGAACCATCCTCCACAACCCCAGAGCAAAGCATATTGTTTTCAATGTGGTTCTCTTAACCAGATAAAGAGAGATTTTACAGAACAACCTATAGCATGTTAGTATTGCAACTTGATGGGACATCTTCAGTGCTATTGTCACAATGATCCAAGGTCAGGTGCTGAAGAAACTTCTCAGGGGTCGCTAGCATAATATTCTTCGACTGGATGAGGATAGCAAAATCAGTCTCTTCAGCAGATCAGAGATAGCCATGGTGATTCTAGAAATACAATGACTCCTCAACTAGGGCAACCAAAGCAAAGAAACGATGAGTACAGTGTAGTGAAGAAATAATTGTATGGAGTTGAGCAGATGATTGTTGATGATCGGGCAGGACCATATACAATGAGAGGTGTGATTCTTTTGAATTATACCTTTGTTCAAGTGTTGTTTGATACTGGTGAATCACATTCTTTTATTGCTTCTCATTCTATTTACTTTCTATGTTTTAAACTGGAAATGATGCTTTCTGTTTTAAAACTAAAAAACTCCACTTAGTGAAAGAGAATACCAATCCTTTGTGTGTAGAGCATGTGATATAACTGTTGTTGGAGCTTAGCTAAAATGGGACTTCTTGATGTTGGATATGGAAGTCTATGAATTAATCCTGGGTAAGTATTGGCTGACAATGTTCAAGGTTCAAATCGACTTTTATAGGAGAATAGTTAGTTTCATGACTGAGGAGGACATCAAGTGTCTCTTTAGAAGAGAGAGGATTATAAATAAGGGTTGACAGAGCTTTTTGGAACCAATAGTGGGAATGATCTCTTACCAATTGGAATCATTGAATTTTACATCAATTTTAGGGAACAAGGAACTTAGTTTTCTAACTATTGTGGATCAATTTCTAGATATCTTTCCCAAGAACATATCAGGGTAACCACCTCTAAGGGAAGTTGAGTTTACGATTGATCTCCTATCAGGGAGTAGTCCTATTTCAGTTCCATCATATAGGATGGTATAAACAAAATTATGGGAATTGAAAGTGTATTTAGAGGATCTGGAAAGAATGTGTTTCATTCTACCAAGTACGTCTCAATGGGCATTACCATTTTTGTTCGTGAAGAAGGAAGATGGAACTCTTTGGTTGTGTGTTGATTATGGTAATCTTAACCAAGTTATGATAAAGAACAGATATCCACATCCATGAATTTATGATCTTTTTGATCAATTAAGGGGAGCTCAATGGTTCTCCAAGATTGAAATACGATCGGGATATCACCAATTGAGAGTTTGGAAAGAGGATATTCCAAAGACAGCTTTCAGATGTAGATATGAACACTACGAATATTTAGTCATGCCTTTAGTTCTGAAAAATGCACCAGCGGTCTTCATGGAATTGATGAATCAGATATTTCAACAATATTTAGATTATTTTGTTGTGGGGTTTTTGGATGACATTTTGTTCTATTCAAAGACAAGGGATTATCATGGGGTACACCTAGAAACAATGATACAAAATCCTGAGAGATCGTTGTTTGTATTCCAAATTATAAAATTTGATTTTTGGATACAAGAAGTACATTTCCTTGGCCATGTAATTTCTGATAAAGTTTTTTCTATTGATCTTGAAAAGATAGAAGTCGTTATCCCATGGCAACCACCGAATAATTTTTTCTAGATATGAAGCTTTCTCGGTCAAGCTGGTTTCTACTAACGTTTTTTGAGTGATTTCTCACAACTATAGTCACCAATGACAGCTCTGACAACGAAGAATGCTCCATTTCAATGGACGGAGGAATGTTATAAGTGTTTTTAGGAACTAAATGTTTAACATACATCGGAACCTATCATGATCTTTCCAAAATTAGGTTAGGGGTATGTGGTGTATTTTGATGTATCAGGATTAGGGTTGGGTTTAGTTCTCATGAAAAGAGATCATGTGGTTGCTTATGGTTCAAGGAAGTTGAGGGTGCATGAAAAGAATTACCCAACACATTATTTGGAGTTATTTGGAGTCATCCATGTTTGAAAACATTGACAAATTATCTATTTGGTGATAAATTTACTGTGTATACAGATCAGCAAAAGATTGAAACACATTTTATCATAGCGAGATTTGAATCTGAGGAAAAGTAGATGGATAGAGTGTCTCCAAATGTTTGACTTTGAAGTGATGTACACACTAGGGAAAGGAAATTTGGTGGTAGATTCATTGAGTATAAATTCATATGATTAGTTGGATAAAGAAGCTTTAGATGAATGGATGTTGATGTCAATATTAGACGATATACATCTGGAATGTGAAAACCAAGGTGATTTAGCAGTTTTCTTTTTAGCTACGCTTGTTCCTAATTTTGTAAAAATGATCAAAGAGGAACAAACATCTGATACAGAATGTTTGTTTGTGAGTTCAAAACTCAATGGTGGGAAGACCATTGAGGGATGGAATCTTGATGGTGATTCAGTTTTGAGTTTCCGATATTGGATGGTGTTACCTATAGTTAGTCAGAAAAAAGTTTTTCATGCTTACCACCATTCAATATGGGTTTTATATCCAGGTACATAGAAGATGTATAAGGAATGGAAGGCATAGTTTTGGTAAAGTGTCACGAAAATAAAGGAGGTCGAGTTCATCTCACGGTGATTAAATTGTTAGCTAGTTAAAGAAGAGTATTAGAGACTAGTTGGTATGTTACAATCATTTCGTATACCATTGTGGAAATGCGATCAGATAACAATGGATTTTGTTACATGTCTTCCAAGAACGGTCCAGAAACACGATGCCATTTGGGTGAGAGTGAATCCTATAACCATGTTATCCCAATTCATCCCTATTTTTGAAACTCATACGGTGGATGATCTTTCAAAAATTAATAACCATGATGTGGTAAATAGGCATGGTGTACTAGTGTCAGTAGTCTCAGATAGATATCTGAGGTTGGCGTCTCATTTATAGAAATCCTTACAGTAAGCCCTTGAGACTCAGTTGACTATGAGCACAGCGTATCATCCTCAGATGGATGGGAAAACTGAGAAGACAAAAAAAATTTTGTAAGACATGTTGTAGGCTTCTGTAATGAATTTTTTTGGCTCATGGGAGGATCATATATCCATAGTTGAGTTCTCATAAAATAACAACTATCATGCCTCGATACAGATGGCCTCGTTTGAATCATTGTATGGGCATCCTTGTCATTCCCCACTATGATGGGTGGAAATAGGTGAAACATCACTAGTCCGGCCAAGCCTTGTCCATAAAACAATGGAGAAGATCCATTTGATTATAATGATGATGGAGATGGCTCAGAGTCGTCAGAAATATTATGCAGATCACCGTCGAAGACCATTGTTGTTCGCTGTGGGTGATCATGAATTCTTGAGGATACCTCCAAGGATTGGATATTTTCTCTTTATGAAGGAGTGAATGTTATCTCTTAGATACATTGGCCCTTTTGAGATAATGGAATGGGTTGTGGAGGTGGAATATCAGTTGGAATTAACACCACTGTTTAGTTTGGTGCATAATGTGTTCCATGTATCCCAGTTGAAAAAGTATCTCCAAGATCCTGGCCATGTGTTCAGATGGGATCACTCTGACCTAGAACCATATTCATCATGGAAACATATCCTAGTGCAAATCATGGATAGAAATTATAATGTATTTCATGGGAAAATCATCGGCCTAGTGTGGGTTTTATGGAAAAATGGACAAATTCTAGAAGAGACTTTGGAACGTGAGAAGGAAATGAAAGAGCAGTGGCCAAAACTCTTTCTGACCAGTGAGGGTTTTTTACCTTCTAGGAATGGAAAGACCAATGGTGGGTAGAATGTAGTAACCCGGTTTCAAGTGCATAACTCTTTTCCTCCCGTTTTTTTAAATTGGTGTGTATAAAATAGAGAGTTTCCATAAAATATAGAGTTTCCATAAAATTGGGAGTTTCCATAAAATAGAGAGTTTCCATAATATAGAGAGTTTCTATTAAGTTGGGTATTTCCATAATGTTGATTGTTTCTATAATGTGGGTTGTTTCTATAAAGTGGTGTGTTTCTATAAAGTGGGTGTTTCCATAAAGTGGGTTGTTTCCATAAAGTGGGGTGTTTCCATAAAGTGGGATATTTCCAATAAAAAATTTGCTTCCATAAAAAAGGAAAAGGTGAAGGATGGGAGCGTTTGGGTGTTTATAAGGAGTGTTGGGACCAAAAGGAAGGCCACACAATCCATACACTGTTGGCCCAAACCGTGTGGTCAAACCTTGCGCAGAGTTCAAATCTAGATTCTATTTTCTAGGAGCTTACTCATTTTTGCTCGATATATTTCTGTTTGTCTTAAAAACAACCTTATTTATATATTACTCTCCCTTGAAGGCTGGGGAACTCTTTCTACATGAGTTGGAGCCATCCTAGATCCATCTTTTGGTGATTTCGAGTCCGCTCCTTGAGGTATATCACCATTCTTTCCGGATTTGTCATGTTTTCTTAAATATGCTTAGATCTACTTCTCTGCTCTCCATTCATGCTAATATATGATCCTATAGTGGGTAAGTCTTTGTTTGTTAATGTTAAATAATTCAATGTTGAGTCGGGATCTTTCTAGGATAAAATAACTAAGGCCATTCTTCGAGAATCGACCCGCTTTCTTGTGTGTTTTTCGTTTGTTGTCAATGTTTCATCAAATCCTTCGAGGTAGGTGGCTTCTCTCTCAACTCCTCTTGATATAATTTTTTGGATTAGATTCAAATTGGTTTATATATTGTGAAATTCCTGGAAAAATCTTCATTTTTGATGATTTATGCTTTTTGTGAAATTGTGTAATCACATTGAATAGTTCTGCAAAAGGGGGTTTAGTTTCATGAATTTAAAATGATGATTTTAAATTATTGATTTTCTGAAATTTCAAAACGGTTGATGGAAAAGATATTTTCAATAGAAATGGTTTTCAATAAAAATGGAGTTTTATTTAAATGGTTTGGAATTGAAATGGGTTGGCATTAAAATTGTTTTGACGGAAACAGTTTTCAATAAAAAGCTGTTTTTATATAAAGGGTTGTTTTGGAATGATTGTTGGGAATATGTGGTGTGTGTTCATGTTACATATATCGGTCTTGGTTGAAATACAACCTTATGCTTAGTGCCAAAGGTTTAATAGAATTTGAGAATTTCATACACAGGGCTTGGTTGAAATATGACCTTGTGCTCAGGGCCATAGGGTTAATGGCGCATGGGAATTAATTTACTTGTGACGACATGGTAGATCGACAAGAAACCACTCATGATTATGGAACTATCATAACATAGAAAACATGGTTGGTTGAATGGGTTTTTGAAATGGTTGGGTATACTGATAAAGGGATATTTTGGAATGGTTGTAAATATTGTTTAGTTCTTTTTCTGGAAAATATCTCAATGGGAAAAATTGGTTTCAATTGCACATGTTTGAATTAGTAATGAATGTTTTTGGAAACATTGGTATATTTAGTTGTAAACTATTTTTGTGAAATTGTTTTATATAACCTATTTTATATAATTATTTATAAATCTTCTATCCTAGTTGCATGAGTAGGGAAGTCATTGGGGAAAACCTTTTGAGTTTTATACTCACCCATGCTTTTTCACTTTGGGGCTTTACAGATGCTATCTTCTGGGACAAGGAAAAAGGTAATGTTTCACACGTGTTTAGCATTTCCTCTTGATGTTTGGGATATTTGGAGATTTTGGTGATTGGAGCTAGTGGAGCATGGAGTCTTGATAAATCCTTTTGTAGTTTTTCCACGGTGTACATTGATACATGGTTATTATTCCCCAATTTCTTACATTGATGTGGTTTTGAGATACATGAAGTTGTTAAGTTGTATTTCATTTGTTCATACTTAATATAGTGAATGTTGGTTTCGGTTGGTTGGTTTATTCGTTTATTTCTTAAAGGGTAAATCATCCACCACCTATATTTGAAACCCTTCAGCAGTTATTTCCATCCTTTGTCATCTTGGGGATGTCTCTTAAGGACTAGTAATGAATGTTTTTAATCTCAAGACAAAGAGAATTGGTGGGTCATTACAGATATGTATTTTATAAAATATGTTATTGCATTATCAAGTAAATTTTTTTTAATATAGTATAATGGTATATTAATCATTAATATTAGGAGTAACAATATTGATCAGACAATAATAAAATCATCAAGCCATAAGTTGTTCTCTCCATACTGAAAATGAATATCCAAATGAATTTCTACTTCATTTCCCTACTTCTTGATGACGGTGAAAGAAAAATCCATGAATAAACGACTAAGATACTAGATTTTTATGATACGGAATCCAAAATATTTGAGACTGAAATCATTTTGGTCGATGGGAATGATGTTGTTGAGACCATAAGATTTAATTTGTATAGTATTCCATCAGCAATGTCTTACCAAGGTCATCCCATAAAGTTCAAAAATGGCTTCAACAATAAAAGGTTCCCCAAAGGTGTGGTTCGACTAATGTATAGAAGCTATGATCTTCACAAAATGGCCCTAGACCATAAAACCTATTTCAACAACTCCATCATTGGATAGAAAATAATTGACAATGATCTTAAGGATCCCTTTTTTTTGGGGGGGGGGGGGGGGTCCATTTAGTTTAGCTGAGTGAGAACCAGGGAACCCTATATAGATACGGTCCCAATTCCACCAATCAATCCTTCATGTTTCTCATTAAATCTAGAAAACATAGGGGTTTGATGTGTGATTAAAAATAAAATCATTTCATCAAACCAAGATAATCCATGTCATCACACATAGTGAGGCTACCTTATCAGCCTTGAATGTGGAAAAGCATATCATCAGTAGTGATGGGAGATTCAACTCCACATCCCGAAAAATCTCCGTAAGATATCTCTAAGTAATACAACTCTCCATACACCCTAGGCATTGGATGATAGCATGAACATGGTATTCCAGTTCATCTGATAAAATGGGTCATTACAGGTTGTATGTAGCATGGTGGTGGGAGAGGAGATCCATGGTGGGAAGAATTTTAGTGCACACCATCCACTTGAAGTTATAGATCATTGGGGGGGAAATCCATTTTCCAAAATGATTTCCATAGACCCTACCTATCCTCAATATGAGTTTCCATGGAAATATGTATCATGATATAACTAAATAAGATTTTGAAATACCTTTCCTCTAAAAGAGACAATCATGAACTGCATATATCAAATATGGAATGCTCAGAATAGTACTTTTATCCCTTACACTAAACCAATAATTAATTTTATCCATGAACCAACCATTACAAGAATCGTTGAAAAGGGAGAGTATAGTTTAATTTTCAGATTGAGGAATGGTCGGGGAAGTAGCTATCATGATATCATTATCAATCAACCATGGATCATTCCAAATGTTGACTTTTGTTCTATTCTTGATCTGCCATCGAATTCCTTTATCAAGTAATTTTTTTGATTCCAAAATACTACTCCATAGGAAGCTATGGATTGGTCCAAGACCAGAGTTCTAGAAATCTGAGTGACGGAAATATTTTTCACGAAGAATCCATGCCCAAATAGATGATGGTCGAATCAAAAGCTTCCATCCCTTCATAGCTAAAAGGACGTCATTGAACAATCAGATGACCCAAAATCCCATTTTTCCACCATCTTTAGGGGTATAGTGAGACTTCCAAACAATATAATGATTTTGTTTTATTCTATTATTATGGCACAACTAAAATTTGGAAATTTGGAAATAATGTTTATTAACCTGAAGATTAATCAGAGAAAAGATATAGGTTGGGATATAATAAAGGGACTCCTTGACTAGAGTTTATTTTCCCATATTTTAAATTTTTTGGAGATAAATCCTAGATTTTTTCTCAATTTTATCAACATTGGAAGAAAATATTTATTTTTTTAATCGATCGAATTTCATTGGAGGACCGAGGTATTTGTTATGTTTTATGACTATTTTTATACCCCTAGTGAGAAAAATCTCTCCTCTTTTGTTCAGCGGAAGACTAGTACTGAAGGAAATCTATGATTTGGCCGGGTTGATCACATGTCTAGATGAACAATTATAGAGGAGGATAAAATTAAAATATAATGGCATTAATTATGAATAGATCTTGAGAATATAAGGTTTTCATCCACAAAAAACTATGGGAGTTATTCATGATAATCCAGCACACTATTCCTGATTAAATCATGTAAGAGGAAGATATCATATAAATGAGGTTTGAAAAAACATCCTCCACTATAATGAAGAGACATTGGGAAAGGGGGCCTCAATGGATAAACCCTCAGGTGGGGGTAAATAATTGGGAAAGTGCACAATTAAGTTTGATCCAAAATGAAATGGATGAAACACAATTTCTAATCATATCATTCTGTTTTGACCAGAATCAAATTTAATTTACAAAGAACAAGAAAAAATTTTATTCCACTATATGATATACCTTATTCATATGTAGTTTCCTAATCATAATACCTATTTTCGTAGTTGATAATTTATTTGTAGAGTGGAACACCTCATGGGCCACAACAGTATTATATGTGATAAGACTTTTTCTAAAGAAAGGCACACTGATTTTCAGAAATACTGGATGGTAACCAGATGCATTGTTGATTTACTAAAATCATTGAGATATTTATAGGATACATTTCATAAGCTGATTTTCCTGAAGTCTAAATCTATGAGGGGATTCATAATCCTTACGATGTGAGGTAAAATGGTATCATTAAAAGAAAAATGGTTGGCCTTCCCTACCCAAATCATTTTCATAAGGGATGAAATTTAAGGTCCAATAATATAATAGTATTAAATAAACAAAATAGAATCTAATCCATCTAAACCAAGGTTATTTTTTTAATGTATATGTTAAAGAGCCCTTAGAATCTCATCATCCTAAAAATTATTTCAAGGACGTCGACTCATTTGATCTGTAATCAAAGGTTTAATGCATGTCTCAACCTTAGGTGAGATGGTGGAATCCCCTATAGTATTCATATTTTGAAAATAACTAGAAATGATATCATGAATTTATTTGATATTAGGTGCAGTTCTACTATCATGATATGAGAGGCATGAAATAGTGTTTTTTTCACATACAGGAGGAATTTTTATAGTTGTAACGATTTTCTAATCCCCTACATTATCATGGGATCCTTGAGCTAAAATTTCTTATAATCTAACCTTAATGTCAAGGGTCACATATAACTTTCCATGAAGAGAATTTACTCTTGAATGAATGGAATCATTAGGAAATTAAGCAAGAAAGGCCTATAACTATTTCTCAATTGAGTCACATTACTTTCCTGGTTGATAAAATTTATTGTTTCTCCAAGAAAACAGATTTGAATACACATGTTAGAGATTGGAAAGAATATCTGGTTTTCCACCTTTACAACATAAGAAGAAAAATTCTCTGCATTCAATTTTTTTTATCTAGATTATTTAAAATCTGAAATATTTCATATATATTTGATTGAAAACTCTATCAGATATGTCAATACAATAGGGCAGTGGTCTGACGAGTTTGGTCCCAAGTAAGAGATATGGAATATTTTTAACATGTTCTAATATTCCATCAAACCTAAAAATATTTCCAAACACTCTATAATGTACGGGCATTCTAGGTTCCCTTGAAACTAAGTGACTGGACTACCTATAAATCCAAGATCTGACAGATCATCCATGAAGATTACATCTCAAAAGCATAAAATAACAGCATATAACTGACAAGATCCCCTACTTTTTTAATTTAGAAAATTAAAATTTTTGAAGTGTCTGTCGAAAAGGATAGGTCTATAAAATCTTTGTCTCAACAAAAAGATTTGATTCTATGATTTTCAATTCTCATTTTTGACGGAAAACCATAAAAACCTACAAAAATCCATGGTAGAGAGAGGACATCATGAATATATGAAGCCACATGATTCAATGTGTAAGAGATTATTATGATGTCAATGAGGTCCATCCATATAAGACACAGTCCCCCTATGTGGCCTTGGAGGGGGACAGGAAAGTACCGATGAAATAGACATTTCTACACAATTCTTGTGTTGTCCCTATTTTCCTACATAGTTTTAGACAAGAAGACCATATCATGGAGACTTTTAGAGAAATGGATATGGAGAATCTGAACTGTTGATGGTTTTCCAAGCCCATGGTAGTTCCATCATAGAATAATCATTTTGATAGGTAAGGATGGATTATTATAGACTCTGTATCTTTTTGTTTATGAAGTGTTCCATTTTTGGAAAAATTACCTCTTTTGGGGTACATGTTCTTTTTCGGTGGACCTTATATAGTTATTTTCAATCCACTTGTTTCCATTGATCTCATAACACCACTATAATCACTTATTTCCATCATCTGTAACATAAGTGGAATTTTAGGCATTAGAGAATCGATAGACTTAAGTGTTACACCTGGTTTTAATGAATTCAAGGTAGGTCATACACTAAGAGTATTAATTATTTCTGGGGGATTCGAGAAGATGGGTTTCTAGCTGGTCACTAGGAAAAGGGAATTCCAAAAAGGTGGATGAAAGGAGACTATGGACAAGGTCTTTGTTGTATTGGGTCCATATGGGGTTTATCATTGTTAAAAATTTCAACCGATGGGGTATAATCCATATGTATTTCTATATCACATGAGTGCGTTAGGTCATATAGGTTTCCCTAGAGGGGATGAGGTCAAAGAAATTTTTCTTATAATGTATTGGGGGGGGGGGGTTTGTACCAAGATCACTAGTGGTCATTTCTCTATCTATTTGTTTTTTCCACATAACGTATGATTGACATTTGCATATTATTTTCACATACGAAAGAACTGTACTAAATCACCAGGTTACCTTCTTTGTTTTTTAAATTTCATTCATAGTATTTTTCTAAATTCTCAAGAAAACCATAGAAAAATAATAAAATTTGATTATTTTCATATTCAACTGATATCCATGGTTTTGATACATCAACTATCAAGAAGGTTCCCCTCATAAGAGGTTTTTCAAGTTCAATCAGCATTTTAATCATAAATAATGACCGCAAATAGATAGGGTCTATTCAATCATGTTCCATGAACATTCCAATATGATTTCCAATTTATTGTATCACCTAATATGATCTTCCACTAATGGGAATACCATTTATCCACATCCATAACAGGTACATGGAAAAATTAGTGTTGAGTATATCATCGCATCTTTATAGATCATCAAGCATCAAGAAATTGTTATCAATTGACAACAGCCTCCCTTGAAGTACTTATTGTTTATCCTTCATGTGGAATAATTCATAGATTACCTGTACGGATCTTAATTCCCTTATAGCCACTCCATCGTATTGGTGTCATACCAATTGTAGAGTATTCATTAGTGCACCCTGGTTGAAGGGTCTTTCAATTATGAATGTAAAAATTAATAACAAGGACATGCTCCATGCATGGAGGCTGTCATAATATTTTTGTGCAATTAATTTATTTTATTTTTCTTGGAGTGATATGTTTTTACACCTATCTACCACATACTTCCCCATTTTAATAGTGTGTGATTACATAAATCCCCAAGCAATGAACTACTAGGTTTTAAACCAAACCCTCAACAAGTCAGGCCTTCAGGAGTAACACAACTTCACCTCAGCAAAATGGTATCATTTTCATAGACAAAACTTCAAAATAGGACAATTCAGAGAAACCCTCTATGAGAAAAAATCCTATAAAGATAGCACCACTGAACAAAAACATCAGTGAGAAGAACTCTTCATGTGCAGATATTTCCCTAAAAAGATACCTTCACAAACAAATAAATCTACCGCATAGGGATCTTTGTGAACTTGGAAAACATCAGCACAGAACCCACAAATCATGGATCAGAAGACACATTCTTTCAAGGGGGTCACGAATAGAGCCTATATAATGTGGATCTAAGAACTCGAGTCATCAATCTAAATCTTCTAGCAATCCATCAGAAATAGTGAATATGGTCACCACCTTATAAATTATATACATTTGGTCGGATGTCACTGGCCATCGGAGTGAAGCCACCACCAGAGCCCTCAAAAACAGGGATATGAAAAATTGTGTCGTTGAATTGTATATTCTATCTATCAGTCTAAAACCACGACCACAGTAACCACCTCAGAAATTGCAGTCCATTGGTAAGATATTGTAGGTTTTCTAGGAGAGGATATCTTAGGACCCTCAAAAGATATGGATATAAAGTCTAAAGTTAATGATGAGTACTCATTTATGAGATCCATGATTCTATATCCAAATGGGAGACCAAATTATCATACATGATCAAGGGTCCAATCATCAAATGATATCAAAACCCCAGTGTTAGGGAGGGCCTGAGGGAAAAAGTCGTGCACACTGATGGAAGTGTTGGAGAAGATGAGGGTGCAAATCAGAACTTTGGGAAGGAATGGTTCCCAAAGATCAAACAAAATACCTAGGATAACCTAGAAAAACCCCCTAGGAGGACCTAGGTGGATTCTCTCACACGTGGGAGAGAATTAGATAAGGAAAGGGTTTCTTTTTATCATTTTAAAATTAACATGACATGTTTGATATTTTTCACTATGATTTATTATATATCGTGTGCTTACTTCATAAAGGATTAATATTATTATATTCATGTAATTAATGGGGATTGAATAACCATATCATGTTCTTCTTTTAAACGGATCTTAATTCAAAATATACCAATTATATAACAATTTTTGTGAAATCCACTCTCTTTCTTGAATTATAATGTGTCTTCTTGAACTTGTTTCTTCACATAATGGTTTCATCCACACTATGATTTTATTTCCTAGAATATTGTCTTCATCTAAGAATAAAATAATCTTTTTATTCAAATATTTCTCCTTAATGAATTAATTTCCCATAAAAGCATTAAATTGTTAAGAATAATTTTTTTCTTCCCAGGATTACTCTTAATATTACTTGCAGTGTTTTAAAAAAATCCATTTTGTTTTAAATCTAGATTACTTTGAATATGTAAATATTAATTTATATATTTTTTAAATTAAAAATTTGTATTTTTAAAATTACATAATTATTTTAAAAGTGTTTTAAAGGATTGTCTTATAAAAATGGATTTTTTATTTATATTTATATCATCAGAAATAATTTTTTTGAAATCATATTACACATATAAAATTTTATTTCATAAAACAATTTTTTTAGTAATATTTTAAATTTTTTTATCAAGATAAAGTGTTAAATTTTATAGAATATTTTTTTAATTGAGTTTTCAAGCCATTCCATAATAGGCATTCCATTTTGTTTTTATTTTTATGTATCCAATGATATTATAAAATTATTTTTCATCGATAAAAATGTACTTAATTATACTTATGTTACACTGGGGATATTTTAAATCCACCATCAAACATATTTCTTTTGATGTATTAAGAATATTGTAGAAAATAATTTTCAAAAATCACGTATCTTTTCAACTGGTTAATAAAAGTCTGTTTACAACACCAATGTTTTCACTTTTATATGGCATAAATGTATGATTATTATTATCAATTTTTGGATCATACATCATCATTAGATGAATTGGTATTATTTACATCATTGAATGTAAAATATGTAAGCAATATGGTTTATCCCATTCCAAAGGGTACACAAGAGGATTTTTCTAATGCCATGTTGCACTCGGGAGGATTTATGTTAAGATAAAGAGTACATGATGTGATTTAACCTGACAGAAAGAGTACACAAAAAGATTTATCTAAAGACCAAGGTTATTTTAAAGGATTATCCCAGTCCCAAGGGTATATATGTAGGTTATCATAAGCCCAAGAAGGTAAATAGTGTAAGTTCAGGATTTCTATTTTGGAGACACAAGGGGGTGAATTTTGTCCTTTTAAAATTCATGATAATATTAAAATACACCTCTTAAAATGAAGCAAACATTTCCTTCTCTTTTAGAATCTTGTGAACATCAGAAATAAATAATGGAAATGAACACAATAATGTATAATGGTTTTGGGAATAGAAATCCCTATGTCAAATACAAAAACACTCCACTCTACAAGATTGGTGATTGTCAATAGTAGGTGTTCTTATCAGAAGATCTTTCAATCCACTACTAAGTGATGGTTCTTGACACCTTACAAGGCTTGTATAGGGCCTTCTGGTTCTTTTATAGGGAACCAAAATATCCATATCTTATTCCATGAAGATAAAGCTCCAGCATATTTGAGTCTAAGAAGATTATACTCCACCAAATCAATATTGATTGATTTTGTTGATGGTATAAGTTTAACATCATAGTTGTATAAAAAACTAACCGATGAAATTATATCTTCAATATAGCATAACAATAGTAGTAAAATAATATTCACTGTCGACCAGGTTTATTCTCCATCTTAAAATAGTATAAACAATGTTTGGGCATGCTTACATATTCTTTACAACATGAGAGAATAATAATTAGCAAAGAAGTTATATTCTCTCTTAGAAAACATCTTGTTTAGTAAGAAATATATTTGTACCTTCTTTCTAAAAGAGTATTAATATCTCTGTTTTTCATCATTCTTTTATTCTATTCCTTCTAAAGAGATATATAAATAAAATAAATAACCATGAGTTGTAAAAACTTTCATATTCCTTAGTATATCCATATTAAATTGACTCAATATCCTTCATATATATCCCAAGAATATCATAGCACCATTTTCTATGTTTTCCTATATAATAAACATGTAATAAATTAATTCAAAATAATTTGAATAAATCCTTCAATAATATATCCATAATTATTGCAGATTTGAAAATTTTAAAACTCCAATTGATATACATTCACACATCTTTAAATATAGTCGAAACAGTTCCTCAAAACTGGAAGCATAATTAATCGTGAATATTTGAAATCCAGTAATTCAAAGAGATTCATAACATCCCTTATAAATTGTAATGATTCAATTAATTTCAGGTGATCATTTAAATTTTTCGTAAAACAACTTCATTTTAATCTTTGATACTAAGAAGACCAACGTAGAAATCTCACAAAATATCACAGATTTAAAATAGTCTTGTTTGAGAAGTCAAACGTAGGGTTCCTTCATGTGATGAAGAAATACCAAACACAGGGTTCACCTACGTGGTGAATGGTTCCTTAGCATAGCATATGGCTCATTATCATAGCATAAGGTTCCTACCAATGTATGGTTCCATAACCATACTTTCATCTTCGTGTAACATAGGGATCAAAGGTATCATTGGGATGAAAATCCATATATTCATTCATTGATCATAAAATCAGGAACATAGAATGGAATAACCTTAAGATCAAACTCTCACACGTAGGGTATGAATATTGATTCAAAATTCCAATATAAGGTTGATATTCAATACATTTATTCTATGAACATAGGGTTTCCAATTCATAAATTTACTATTTCAAAGATAGGTTTTAAATAAACCTTTGTGAAACTTTTCAGAGCCATTTAATAGATGATTAATCCTTCGGCATAATAGACTTATATTTTGGAAACATTATGATCTTTTAAAAGGGTCATGAATTGATTCAATCTGACATCTAAAACTCATTACATTTTAAAAAAACTGAAGAAATACAATTATTGAAAACAACAACATGGAAACTACATTCCCAATTATCAGTGAATTTATTTACCATCCGAACAACATTTTTAGTATTTGATGTGAACATAAAAATTAATGATTAACTTACTATATCTCCGCTATCATAGGTATCGATCGATTAAAACTATTGTAGAACTTGCAGGAAAATACATACTATAGGTTTTCATATAATTTCATTGTAGAGTTGAAAAATTGGTTAAGAAACATTGGTGAATTTTAGTGTATCCAAAAATAATGATCATATTTACATATTGTCTAAGGATGTTTATATAATATCATTAGATATCCAATGGTATAATGAACCCACGAATCCATTCAATGTTTCTTGAGATATCATTATAACACTAAATTGACTTTAAGTTGAATACTGCAATATCACTTAAAGAGCATGTAATAGATTTGGTGACTTTTATCACCATCAAAACAATTGAATTCAATTTTTTCATAAGTAGATGAAATTAATATAATTTTCTTAAAATTACAATTGGATAAAAGCTATAATAAACTAATCAATATTGCTTAAAATATAAAATAAATACTTTGAATTACAAAATCTGAAACACATAATTTTTTTTAGAAAACAATGATTGATAGGATACAGTAATTAACAAAACTAAAAAAATAATGAGAATGACAAGTATCCACTCAAAAATCTCTACCATTTTGATAATTAGAAGACCCTAAAATTTAAAAATTATAAAATAAACATTTCTTCTTCTTTTTTTATCCCCTTTTAAAATATATAAAATGAAAATAAGAATAATGTTTTTTCTTAAAAAAATTAAAAATTGAAATATGATTATTAAAAAAATAAAATAAAATAAAAATATCAGTTATTTCAAAATTTGTTAAAAATACCTATAAGAATATAAACTCCCCCAAAATTCATGCTTCCTTATAAATGAAAAAATATATAAGGTGCCATGAAACGATAAAAAATATTATTCAATGAATTTCAAGGGTTTTTAATAAATGTATTAACCCATTTAATTCATGCACTAATTATAAAATAGATAAGAACAGGATAAATATATAATATTAATCCTCTTATAACCAAGAATAAATAATTATGATATTTTAACAAATTTGAATAAAATATTTTCAAGGAATTTAAAAAAAGTATTTTAAAAAAACATATAAACAAATAAATAAAATAATAAGAATAATAATAGATTTTCAAAGAATTAAATAAATGTTTCAAGTATGTCATAAATGACCAAAAAATGTTATTTTATAATAAAATAATTTAATAAAAATATAAAGTGATTAATTTATCAATTAAATTATTGTAAATATTCAAACAATAAACACATAATTACATAGAAGATAACTATTTATATAAAATATGAAAAAAAAATTTATATCATTATGTAATTAAATGAATCTGTTAATTAATTCATTTAATAGAATAATAGTGTGAAATTATTTAGTAATTTAAAAATAAGAAAAATTAAATGTACAACAAAAAATTGTGAAACATTAAAAAATATATTTCTCCTTTGTATATAACAGTTTTTGAATTTTGAATATTAAAATTTAAAAAAAATCTGAAATAAACGTTATAGCTCTAATGAAGTTTATATTTAATTAAAAAAGAAACAAGAATATATAATATTCCCTTAATTTTCAAGAATCCACTTGATGATGTAATGATGATGTATAGTGGTACATATATTCACTATATGAAATACAAGTTCCTTTTGGTACCCATTTACTTTTGGGTCTAGTAGTGTGAGCAATTAACAATGTACAATTCCAAATATGTGTATTTTGATTAATCATTTTATAATGAAATCTAGATAATGAATTCGAATAATGAACATGACTGAAACCACACAATTGAGGATTTATAAAATAATAGTCATATTCATAATGTCTGTTAATACCACAATAAAATCAATTAACAGTAGATATGATGTTTTATTTTAAATAGGAACAAAATAAATCTTATATAATTTTGGTTTTTATCCATCACTACAAATACTTGGTTTTCCTTTGTGATTTTTATTTTCTCTAGGAATTTGATTCATATAATTCTCTTCTTTAATAGGAATAATTGATTATTTCAATAAATAACCAACTTTATCCAATAATTATTTAATTTTAGATGCATGTAGATCAGATAAAATTTTGGTAGTATTTGATCATAAATTAGCAATATGTTTTGATAAAATTTCATTATCATTTGAAATAGAATCATTATTTTTTTATATTTTTATTATATTTCTCTAAAAAATAAAATTTATCATGATTCATAAAACAAATTTTAATAATTTCATCATACGAAATAAAAAAAATTAGAACATTTAGTGTCAAAATATTGTGCATCATCTGCATGAGACATAAGATTTCATTTTCTTTCTCAAAATCTATGTTTGTAGTATATTCATCACTTGAATGTTCATATAAATTTTCAATACTAGTATCCTTTTTTAATATCCTACATTTTTTTGTATCTAACTTTCCTTTTTAGCTTTATGAAATAGACAATGATGTCTCAAATGACTATTCTTTTTACACTTGTAGAGTCTGAATTATTTCTCTATATTCAAATTCAATTTTATTTTTTTTCTTATATATAAATTACCATATATTTTTTAATATGTGGAAACTTGTCACTTTAACCCAAATGGATAAAATATATATTAGAAAATTAATTCATCGAAACTGTGAGTGCTGCTATTGTCTTATTTATGGAAATATGATTTTCATATTCAGCTTGCATATTTTCTTCGTACAACATCAATGTTCTGATCTATTCTTTAATGTTTAATTAATTAACTAGTGTGGATTACCTAAAAATATATGGTATTCAATTACACATAAGAATATTAAACTCTAAAAACCTTTAATGCTTGATTTGGTTCTAGAATTGGAGTTCCCATGAAATCACCATCATTAATAACTTCTCTTAATCCTCCATCCGTCTAAGTGATGATCTCATATTCCTACATCTTGAATGTGTCAAATTTATGTTTTGAAGTATTGTAACTTAGTTTTCTGAAATTTTTAGTTCCATCATATGAAACTCCAATAGTCTTCCACATCTCATAGTCAGTATCACATTAAGAAACATGATAAAATTTATTAGAAACATGACTTCATATAATTAAATTCATGTCTTTTAAATTAATATCATCCCCATCATATTTAGAATCACCCCACATTTCAATTTTTCTAGGTATTTTATAATGTTTTACAATATTCATATAAACTTTTAATCTAATATTCCTCAATTATATAGCCATGAGAGCTTTTGACCATCCATAATTATCACTATTAAAATATGGTGCATAGATACTCGACATACCTTTTCTGAAATTTTCAATTGATATTTTTTCTTTGTGTGAATCATTAACTCAAACATGTTAGAGCCAAAAGAAATATTCAATATTCCAAAATAGTCCACCCTCTAATACCAATTTTTCGGCCATGATGACTATGATGAAGACACAAGTGGGGGTAATTGTTTGCTTTTAAAATTATTGAATATATTAAAATTATTCTTTTGAAATTAAGTGATCGTTTTGTTCCCCCTTAAAGTTGACTGAGCAGTAGAAATTTATAATGGAAAATAACACAAAGAGGTATAGTGGTTTATAGCACTGAAATCCCCTAGTCAACTCAACCAATTCTCTACTCTATGATCTTGGTGATTTTCACATGAAGGTCCTCTTATCACAAGATCTTCCACTAAAAAACTATGTGCAGGAAGTTGACCCCTTATAAGGATTTTATAGGGCATTCTACTTCTTTTACAGGGAATCGAAATATCGAAAACTTAGTCTGAGAATATAATACTCCACCATGACATAGTCCAAGCAACTGATACTCCACCAAATCAATTGTGATCTATTTTTTTAATAATATAGGATGAAATTCATTATTGTATCACTATTTGACACACGAAAGTAGATCTTCATTATAAAAAAGTAATAGAAAAATAATCTTCAATATAAACTAGGCTTCTTATTATTCTTCTTAAAATATAAACAAATAGATCAAACTATGTAATAATAAGAATTCGTCTTCTTTATAATGTGAGAGAAAAAGAATGAACAAAGAAGTAAAATTATCTATTCAAAAGCCTCAATATTTTTTAAGAATATATTTAGTTCCTTATTTTTAGTTGATTAGTCACGTCTCTGCTTTTCATCATTGCCTATATTATATTCCTTCCAATTAGATATATATAGGGAATCAATATCAAGCAGTTGAGGAAATATTCCTTTTCCTTAGGACACTAAAAATTAATTGAGTCAATATATAAGCTTCATCAATATCCCATGAATTGAATAGAACTATTCACTCTTTATTCTTATTGAATAATACTCTAAAAAATGAATTTAAAATAATTTGAATAAATCCTCCAAAAATATCTCTATAATAATAGTAGTTTTGAAAAATTTCAAATTAATGTATAAATCCATTAAAACCAATTGAATTATAGTCAAAACAAGTCTCTAAAATTATTATCACAATTAATCATGAATATTTGAAATAAAATCATTCAAAGTTATTCATAATATTAGGTATCAAAAAGAATGATTTAATATATTTCATGTGATCCTTTAATTTAGTTATAAAATATCTCTTTAATGATCTTTATTACTAATAAGATCATTGTAGATATCATGAAAAATATCACATATTTAAAACATCGTTGATGAAAAGGAAAACATTGGGTTCCCTCATGTAATGAAATAATACCAAACGTTGGTTTCAACTACATAACGTAGGATTCCTTTTTATAGTTTAGGATTTTTACCAATATATGGTTCCTAAACCATACTTTCATGAATTCATAATATAGGGATCAAAGGCAATATAGGGATAATGATCCATATATTTATCATTTCATCATAAAATCCCATACGTAACATTGATTAACCATATGTTCAAACTCAAGAATGAAGGGTATGAATAGTGATTTTAGATTCCAACGTAAGGTTGATATTCCATACCTTCATTTTATGAAATTTTTTTTCTCGATCCATACATTTACTATTTCAAACATAGGCTTTAAATAAACCTTTAAAAAAATAGCCACCTTGAATTTAGATATGTCAATGATTTTTAGAGACCTTTAATAATATATTGATCCTTCATATATGAAGTCATATATTTAGTAAACATTATGATATATCAAAAAATATTGTTTGTAATATATAAAACTTATTTAACTCTTAATATTTTTGAAAAATAGAAGCAATAACATTCTGGAAAACCATATTTGGGAAACTGCATTCCCAATAATCAGTGAATTTTTTGACCATCCAAACCACTTTCTCAACCATTTATTTGAACTGATGAAATTAAGATAATCATATTTTCTTTCCACCATCATAGGTATAGAGTGATTAAGACATCTGTAGAACATACAGTAAAATAAATTCTATACATTTTCAAATCTATTCACTATATAATGGAAAAATTTATTTAGAATATTTGGTGAATTTTTAGAGTATTAAAACATCATTTTCAGACTCTAACATAAACTAATGATGTTTTGACAATTTTATTAGCTACCAAATTGTATAGTTCACTTATGAATCCATTCATTTTATCTTCATATATCATTATATATCTAAATTGTCTTTACGATGAAAATTGAAATATGACTAAAACAACTTGTGACAGATTTTGTGAATTTTTGAACCATCAAAACAATTTAATTGGATTTAGACATAAGTATATGAAATAAAGATAATATTATTATATTTCAAAGAGATTAAACATCATATGAAACTGATCACTATTGATTCAGATATAATATAAACACGTTGACATACTAAATCTCAAATACATAACACATTTATTAAAAAAAAGATTGAAAGGTGGAAATAATTATCAAAACTAAATAAAAATTTGAATTACAAAGAGCCACTCAAAAATTGGTCATTATAGAAGGATTAATTTGTGATAAATTTATTCATGGGTAGAATTAAAATATTATTTCTTGGATTGTGTTCATACCATACTATTATGTCATAATATTATGCATATGATTATGCCCTTTAACTCTTGTTTAGTGTCCCATGTTTCCAATGATTTTTCCATGGAATATGTTTTTTCATTTGAGGTTACATGTCCTTCAATAATGAATTATATGAAACTATTATTATTCTAAGCTCTTTATAAAAAACATTTCTCCCATATATATGTTTTCTCATATGATTATGATCAGACCCTAGATGAAATTTTGGTGATTTTTATACTTATTTATCATTCATTTTCACCCCTTTATTATGATTGTTTCTATTTTACAAATGTGATAATATCATATGAGATATCTATAAGTGGATATAGTGCGGTATGAATTTGGAGAAATATTTAAATGTAATATAATATAAGATAATTATGTTACAGATTCTCCAAGAAAATAAACCTTATATTCATGGGATTGTGATATGATTTATGAGTAATATAGTATATCTTATGGTAATGTATTATTCTAATTTTGGTTTCATCTGATATTGTATCAATTCAATAGTTTTAATAATTTTCTTATCTAAATACGTATGAGTATGGATCTAGGGAACAACCCTTGGGATCAAATAAAATATTTAATATTTTAGAGGATTATCTAAGTTCATTTTGTTATTATAATGTGATAAATTAAGTTAAAACTCTAATGACAACTTCAAGGTATAATTCAATCGGATATGAATAATGGAAAAGTTTTAGAATAGTATAACATCTTGATGTTTTTGTAATATAGATATTTTGTGATTTATTATAAATTATGGGTAATAAATATAATCTATATGCTTCTACACATATTATTACATGATTTTAAGAAAAATTTAGCATCTAATTTGACTAAGGATCATAATGTCTTGTGTCTTTGGAAGATTAAGTACATAATTATAAAACACAAAAATCATTATAAAATCATTATTTATTTAGTGTCGATAATGAGGTCTTAAAATCCATTGAGCTCTTACATGTTTAGGGTATAAACTGGGGAATATAAGAACAAAAGGGATGATCTAAAATTCCCAATAGGGGAATAATCATAGGAATAAAATATTTCACATTGGTTAGAAGGCATAACATGGTGACATAAAGGCACAAAACATTAATAAAAATAAGTAATAATAACATTTATAACCTGGGAAACATATATTCATGAAATCATAGAAATCAAGAAACAACATATATCATGACATAAACATTATTTAAGGCTAGATTCTAAGACTAGGTGGACAATGTCCCATAAAGGAATCAAGTACACTACATGTTCAAACATGACATATAATTATACTACATATTAGATAATTAATTAGAATGATATATAGGAAAATACATTATAACTTTTCCATGAATATGTGTAACACATAAAGAATCATACATAAGGAATCAAAAAATTTCTGAAGGGTTAGCCATGTAGAGAATCGGGTGTCTAACCAAAAGGAATAACATAAGGGAATATTATAATGGTGACCATTAAAGAAATTATTTAAATAATAAATTGACATTAAAAATGAAAATAGTAATATATCATGATATGTGATGTCAGAATTAAGTTCATACATTTATTATTATTGTTTAGGAAACTTTATAGATAAAACATTTTGGTGTGGTTAATGGAAAATATTAAAGATTATTTAAAACAGACATGGAATAATAGTTTATATAAAACCATAAATAAACCAATATAATTTTTCATGATCAGATGATTAGTTTTAGAAAAATAATGGTGGATAAAAGTAGATTTTGGACAACACTTGAAGATGGATAAGAAATCTGGATGTTCCCTTATTTCGGGTTTGCTTAAGAGGAAGAATTAAGAAGGGAACCTTTTTAAAAATGCATTTCACCATCAAAGAAAAATGATCTGATTTGGGTACATGAGTTTGAAATGTATATTCAAAATTTATAATAATCACATAATAAAATAATTACATTTGGTTAAATATGGATAAAGAGTAACCCAAAAGAAAAAATGGAGGTTTGGAAAGAATCCATTTCATTATGTATGGAAATGTAATGCACCTTATCTTAATTTCATAAATAATCATATTAAATAAACTAATTAATTAATTAAAAATATTTTATACCATTATTTGATTCATTATAATTTAATTATGTTCATTCATGGATTTTTTGATGAGTTAAAAAATAAAATATTATCATTTGAGAGTGTTGGTTTATTTGGTTGTCATGATCTGTTTACTACTTTACAGGTTCCAGAAATCATATAGAATGAGTTTATTTCTCAATAATTGAAATTATATGTTATTAATTAAATTAATTAGTAATAAATTATCTTATAATTATTTTTTTTATTTGGTATGGGTATGAATTATTAGATAATTAAATAATGATAATTTTTTTGGGTTAATTGTGGTAGTTTTCGATCACAAAAAACTTTTTTATCATTATGTATTATATGTATAAAATTGTTTCAGAACGTTATATAGTATTTTATAAATATATGATAAAATTTTTCAAACAAAAAAAGGTTTTTATGAGCAGTCTAGAAGGAGTTAATTAAAATAGAAAAATTTTTCATCCTTGAATCCAATAAATTAACACATCATAGACGATGTTTTAATTTTTTCTACTAAAGGAGATGGGAAAATTATAATGTACTGGTAAATTATCATAATGAAATTATATTATATTTATGTTAATGGTGAAATCCTAACATTTGGATTAGGGTAGTTGAGGATAGAAAATGAAAATAATAGAACATGAAAATAAATTAAAAAATGAAAGAGTAATTTACCACTTGAATCCTTTTTCTTGAGAATCTCTTTTGGGGGATTGTTTTTCATAAATTTTTTAGGATAAATGATATTGTTCATGGGGGGAGATTCTTTGGGATAGTGTTTTTTTATAATTTTGAAAATTATCAAATCTCAAGAGGTGTTCTATTTTTACGGAATTGGAGGGGTGTTTTCTCATTATTTAATTCGTTAGTTTATTATATTTCATTGGATAAGAAATTGTAAGGATTATTAAGAATAAATACAATAATTTGTGTGATTAATTTTGATATCATGGTCCTATACATCATCCATGACTCAAACATGATTCAAAATTTTATTTGTTTACTAATACTGTAAATTATCATATTTAACTACTCACCAAAAATTCCACTATTTTAGAAAATTATGAAAATTCACCATTACCATTTTTCAATATTCATAATTAAAAAATGAAATCCATTTTATGTAAATTATTATCTTAATATGGTAAATTAAATTTTCAAGTAAAATCATCATTTATTTCAAAAATACCAATTTTAAAATTATAACTGATTTTAAAACACATTGAAAAATTAATCAAGGTCACATTAAATTATAATATAATCATAAGAAAAATAATATTAATTTTTGAATAAATTTAATTAACGTAAATATTATTTTAAATACTTATACTTATTATAAAATGGAAAATAAAAATTTCTTTTTTATAAAAAAACAACACTTAAATAATAATATCTAAAAATATTATTATCTTATACTATGATATTATTATATAAAATTTTAAAATATAGGATACTTAAAATTTATTTATACTTTGATGGATGAGGTTATTATTCTATTAGCCAATTTACTATTCATAAGATTCATATTACAATTCCAATGGTAAAGTTAATATTCCATTGTTATAGGTTGTTTATCTTCTAGAAATACTTCTTATTTAATTAATTATTCAATTATAATATTTTTATTGATTTATCTATGTGATTATATATGTTTTATACTATATTACATTATTATTAGAATGGAATTTCAATTTAATTTTTTGGGTCATTACATTATTCCCCCTTACGGAATTTCACCCTCAAAATTTCATTTTACATTCATTGTTGAAAGAAAGTGAGGGTAATTCCCCTTCATTTATTCCTCCAGTTCCCATGTGTCCTCTTCGTACTTATAGTTCCGCCGTATTACATTGACTAGGTGAGTAGAATTATTGTTTATAACTTTATAACTATGAAAAAATATCTTCACTAGATTCTCCTTTTAAGAGAGTTCATTATCCTACTATACGAACTATGAATTTAATATATCTAAGGGGTCTGGTTTGTACTTTCTCCAGAGGGATTCGTGGAATATGTTGTGTACTTGGGATGTGGTTGTCAGAAGTGCTAGTCGACAGGACACTTCTCTGACACGATCAAGGATCTTGAAGGAGTTTATGCACCTAGGACATAAATTTATTTTCATCCCAAATATCGTGATCCCCTTCTCGGAAGATATGCATATGATTACCATGTCTCCATCATTATACTCTTGGCCTCATAAAAAAGATTGTCCACATAAAACTTTGGTTGACATTGGGCTTCCCGAAAATTATTTTGAATGGTTTTCAACTTTTCTATCATTTCTTCAACCATTTTAGGTCCTATAAACTTATGATTAGAAACATCATCCTAGCATGTTATTGATTTATATTATTTCCCAATAAAGGGATTCATATGGAGCCATTAGGATGATCAGGTGGAAACTATTGTTGTAAGGGAACTCAACCAAAGTAAAATGTTGGTCTCATCCTTCCTTGAAATCCATATAAAATGATCTCAACATTTCATTAAAAGTTTCAATAGTCTTCTCAGATTGGATATCATTTTTGGGATGATAGGTTGTACTAAAATTCAGCTCATTTTTTAGTGCATGTTGCATACTTTTTTTGAACATAGAGGTTAATCTCAGATATTCATTCGATAAATTCAATAGTGGTACTCCATATATCCATACCACTTCTCGGATGTGTATCCATGTACGTGGGTCTCATGAGAAGTCCCCTCGAAACATGATGAAGTGATTTGTATTTAGGAGATGCTAAAAACATCCCATAGAACATTATTTCCTTTGGATGCCTCCAAAAGTCCAATGAAAAAGTCTATACTGATGTTTTCTCATTTCCATGATAGTAAGGAAAATATTTGAATCATCCCATCATACATTTTCCTTTCGGAAATTAACCTTTGACACAATAGTCACATTGATGTATATTCAGGGATGTCATCCTTTATATTATCCCACCAATTGTTTTCTCAGAGATCTTGATACATCTTGGGGATCCCTTGGGGAATAAAAAAGGTTGAGTAACATGATTCATTAAATATCTAGTTTATTATATCATAATTGGATGGTATATAAAGGCATTATGAAAATATAATTAATCATTCCTCATCCATTTTGAACTCTGAGGATTTCCCATATCTAGTAGCATCCACCTTTTTCTGAAATTCCTCATCATTTCTTTGAGCATTTTTTATATTTTCCATGATAGATTATGGATCAATAATTTGGAAATTATTTATAATGTTACCTCCTTAACAATTCCCATATCTATCTTTTTCAAAAATAAGAATATTGAACCCTTTTCAATTATCATCATTGATAACGATGCAAGATACATTCTGTATAGATAATCTGCCACCTTATTTTCTTTACAGGGTTGGTAGTGGATTGAAAAATCCTAATCATTGATGATATCTAACCATATTCACTAGTGATTATTATGATACCTTATTTTTAATATTTATTTGAGACGTTTATTAATAAAATATATCTTACACTTCTCCTCAAAGAGATAATGTCGCTATATTATTAGTGCAAAGATCACAGTTTCAAATGCCAGATCATGTGTGGGATATTTTTTCACATGAATTTTCAAATACTTGAGAGTAGTACATCACATTATCATTTATCATTAGTAAAAATTCCAATCCTTTCATTAATGCATCAATATATACCATAAAAAGTTCCTCATTTGTTGGTAGTGTGATCACAGGTGCAATAATAATCCTCTTTTTTAGCACCATAAAGCAGTCTTCACATTTACAGGTCCAAAAAAACTTTTCACCCTTCCAATTATTCTTCATTATTGGGTTTTAAAATAATTATCAGTTACTCAATAATTTCGGGTAATACCTTATTAGACCATGAAATCTATTTAAAACAATTATAAATATTTTTCAAGGCTACTCCTCATTTTCATAGGTAATAGAAGAATCTACATATATTCCTTTTTTGGTGATTACATTCCCTAAAAAAGATACTTCCTCCATCCAAAACTAAAAATTACTGTACTTTTCATAGAGATTCTCCATCAAAATGTTAATGATACGCTATTCAAATTCTCATCATGTTTCCCTTCATCCTGAAGTATATTATAATATCATCAATAAATACTTCCAAATATTTGTTGAGGTATTATATAAAGACTCTATTCATTAAATAATTTAAACTTTATAGGGCACTAAAGAGTCTTAAGGGAATCAATATTAATTCATATTGTCCAAACCTTTTTCAAAAATAAATTTTGGGAATATCTTCGTTGTTCAATTTTCATTGGTGATATAATGACTGAATGTATGCCTTAGAAAATTTAGTAGCCCCACATAGATGATCAAATAATTAATCTGACATGGAAGGGGATACTTGTTATTTATATTGATTTTGTTGATATCATGATAATCATTGTAGAGGTGAATTGATCCATCTTTATTCCTGATGAAGAAGACTATAACACCCCATAGTGAAGCACTTGGGAATATAAAACCCTTATCTAGATTCTACTTTAACAAATTCATAAGTTATTCTTGATCATTGGTGGCCATTCTATATGGTGTATTTGATATTAGCATAGATCCAAGAATAAATTCAATAGAAAACTCAACCTTTAAGTCGTAAAGAATAACAATCAATTCTTTAGGGAATAAATTAGTGTAATACCTTATAATAGAAATTTATTTGAGCATGATCTATCCTTTTTATCAATAATTTTGGCTATATATTCTTTATCATAAGGTAATAATTTCCATAGTTGAGATGATGGATCAAATTATAATTCATCCTCCTCCTTACACTTGAATAGAATTGGATAATTCTTTAGTATATGAATAGTTATATTATTTTCATGATATTTGATGTTGTATTTATATAAAGTTGGCCAATACATGTGCAAAATAAAATAAAACACTACCAAAGGTAGTATGAAAGGAATTTCTAGAGCTTTAGTCTAGAAACATTAATATGGGAGGAGTTATAAACATTGAATGAAATTATTTCACCATTTTGTTTTCTCACAGATAACCCAACCTCAAAAGTTTTTGGCGGTGATTGAATAGTTCATAAAAATTTTCAATATAGAAATGAATGGGTAGAACCCAGATCAAATATTATGTTCCCTACACATGAAAGAATAACATGTTTATCTGTCACCAAAACCATTGGGGCTCCACTTTATCAGTGATGATAACATATTACCTTCCTTAAAACCTCAGAGGTAATTTGAGTTGATTTCCTCCAACAAACCTTGGCATAGTAAAATGGATCACATAATTCACTTGTTCCATTCTGATTAAACAATTAACTACATGCTGAGTGTTGATCTGAACCTTCCTTTATTATTCTATATTAGTGGGATTCTTCATATCCATTTTGAATTTTTTTAATATCCTACTCTCTTCCACATTTGAAGCATATCTTGGTAACTTTAAGTAGATTATAGGATGATTCCTTCCAAACATTTGACATGTGGGATGTTGGGTCTAATTTCCCTTAGAGAATTTATCTGTTGATCCACCAATATTAAAATCCATTGCTCTATTTTTTCTTCATCGGGTTTGTGAGACCACTAAGAGTATCAGATACCCATTTCATCCATATTGAAATAACTAAAAATATAATCATATATTTCAAAGTATCAAATTGCAAATGCATTTCTTAGGATTTGCTTTAGTCTTTTAATGAAGCAATCTACCTTGGTTTTAGTGTACATGACTAATTCTGAGGATTGTCTTACAATCTTGTGATGTTTTCTTCACACGCCTCTATAGACTCTTCATCATTTTTATTCAGTATGAGGAACTCCAACTCCATTATAAGGTGGATGGTTTTGGAAAAATATAGATTTGAAAATATTTCCTTGAAATCTTCCCATTTATGAAATAAATTTCCTCTTTAGACATTTTGTTCTTGTTTAGTTTACACACTGATCAACTTCCCCAACTAAATGGTAAACTACCAACACGATCTTCTCTTCTTTTGAGCATTATAGGTCATAAAACATCCTCTAAATGTATTGGGCATGTGTCATAGGATACTGGGATCAGAATATACAAAAAACATTGGAGGACTTTAATACATGAAGGATTTTATGGAAATAGTCTATTTCTTAGGATAATGAGGGAGTTACACGCAATTAATGTTATCATTCATATCTTGATCTAATTGAGCAAGTATTGTCAGGCAGTTTAGAGAACCCATTCGAAAAATATTTAAAAATTACTAAGAAAAATCATCATACATTAAATCACATAGATTGTTAAAATGGGTTATTCTATTTCTAAAAATTAAATTACAAAAATAATTTCCACTTTCCTATTTTGTTCACCAGCCCCCTAAGAGCATTGAGAGTCTCTGATCTCCATTTCGACCATAAGGTCCAAATGAAAAATATCCTCACAAATGTCGAAGTCATGAATGACCAAAACATTTACTAAACTCAGATTTAGTCCACTAACAAAGTGATCCACCTTGCTTTCAGTTTTAATGACAAAGCCAAAGGCATATATTGAAAGCCTTGTGATGTTTTCCTTATATGCCATAATTGAATCATCTTTATTCTTATTATATATAAGGAACTATATTTACATATAGAAGGATATGGTTAAACAAAATTATTTATTGGAAATCAATTTCATTAATTCAACCCAATCCAGGGAATAATTTTTCTCCTTTGACTATGTATATTTTTTCAGTTTACACCATTGATCAGATTCCCCGTCAAAATGATAAACCGCCAGTATGGAATTATATTCTTCTTAGAACTAGAGGATGTATAATATCTTATCAATGGAGTCAATCCATTCTTATATGAGTAAGAAATCATAATATCAACTAAAAATTTGAGGAATTTTCCACATAAAGGATTTGATGGAAACTATCTCTTTCCTTAGATAAGGAGGGAATTCATGTGATTCAAGTTATTATTCGTATCATGTGCTAGCGGAGAATGTAATTTCATAATTTTTTAGCATATTTTCTTATCATATTATGAATTTAATTAGTAAAATCATCACATTCCAGATCATAGTGATTTTTGGAATGGGTTTTTCTATCAACACTTGATAACTAAGAAAAATAATGTTCAATAATGGTGTTTGAATAGTTAAATAATAAGCCAAAAAACCTTAAACATAAAAGGATAAGATATTAAAGGAAAAATTATATACTAACTATTGATTGTATAGGATTAAATCTATGTTATCAATGATATATTTTATGTCAATGATTTTTACAATATTTTTCTTTTCACTAAATAATGGTTTGTAATGAGCTAACCAAATTACCAAAGCATATTTTCTAGGAGTGTCAAACTAGGTCTATTGTAAGGATAATTGTTGTGTACAAGGTTACCCTAAGTCAGGCCTAGAACACCTTATCAAAATTACTAGTCCTTTGTATATATTTTATTGAACCACGTCCGCTTGTAGTATATTGCTAGTGATTTATTTTCTCAATAAACCATTTACTATATATTTACAAAAATTTAGGGATGTTTTTTTATAATTGTCTTATCGATAAGGTTATTACTAAATTTCTCAATTCCCAATTTAAAAAAATAAAAATACCTTACTATAATACCAACTATAGTGACCCTAGAATTTTACACATATCATTACATGATTTTATGCCTAATTAACCATCATAATACAATCTAAGGACTATTAAGTCCATCGTCTTTGAGGATTAGGTACATAATTAATCATCATAAAAATATATGTTATATAATATTCGCATTTAGATCTTAAAATCCATTATGCTCAAACATATATATATATATATGATATTATAGCTATAACATGAATAAGGGGATGATCGAAAAATCCCAGTAAGGGATTAATTATAAGAATAAATCACAACACATGGGTTAAAAGGTATGAAATAATGATATAAAAAGGCATAGAACATGATATAAGGAATCATAACACCTAAAAATGGGATCCTAGATTCATGAAATCATAGTAGTATAGATGAAAAATACATCAGGAATTTAGAATTATTCAAGGATTATTTCACCTAGAGTATCACGATTCTAGGTTAACCACCAAAACTGTTTCACATAGAGCTCGAGTCAAGGCTTACCACCAAGATTGTTACGCATACCCTCCCGTGAGACTAAACCTTACTCAATGAATTTGAGTGCTATCTCAGAACACCCATCATAACGTTTTCATGAATAAAATTTCCAAATAAATTATCATACATAGGTAATCTTACATAACATAATGATTACTTGGGGAAGAAATGGGTATCATAATCATCACATAAGGCATTAAAAAGGGGCATATCAATAATGTTTCTATAAGAGAATAGATTTAGACCACACGTGGAAATTAGTAATCTAATGTTAGGATATATTATGATATTTTATGTCAAACCGAAGTGATTACATGTTAAAAATATTATTTATGAATCATTATAATAAAATCATTTTAGTGTGGTTTAGTTAAAATATTAATTAGATTTTAAAATAGAATGTGTAATAATATTTTATATAAAGACAAAAGTGAACCAAGATGGTTTTAATAATAAAAATAGTGATTTTAAAAATGTTATGGTGTCCAAAAACATTTTATAGAGCGTACTTTAAAATGATTAAGAATTTGGGAAGTTCCCTTAAATCGGGTTTTCTTATCAGGAACAATTGAGTAGGTAACCTTTTAACAACATGTATATACAAGTAAAATAACGATGAATGGTTATTGATACATGATCTTGGAACACAAACACAAAATTTAGAAAATTCACATAAAAATAATATATAATTTCATTAGGATAATGAGAGAGAAATAATAACCTAAACGGACAAGGGATGTTCTGGTAGAATTCCTACCCAATGTCTGAAGGTGTATATCACTTGATCTTAATGTCCTATTTAATAAAATTAGAATCAATAAATTATAATTAATGAACCTATTAAAAAAGAATTTTATTTTTTGTAACTTAAATATGATGATTTATAGCCTATTTTATGGGTTAAGGGATTCAAATTCATTTCATGGGAGCGTTTGTTTTTATTTAGTTTTCATTATTAGTTTACTTGTACACAAGTATGAAGGGTCTTGTAATGTTGGGTTAATTATCTAGAATTTAAACGTTATTTTATTAATGATTTTATAGTTGTTAAATTTTTATTATATCATTTTGTTAAATTACATGAGGATGATTCATTAGATAAATAGTTTATGACAATCATTTGGGTTTATTTTGGTTGTTTCTTATCCAAATGAAATCATTTTGTGTGGTAAAATAATATCATGAGTTAAAACCGATTTCAAATCCTTAAATAATATATAATACATATACTATAACCTGGTTAAACTAAGAAAATGGATTAATTAATATAACATTAAAAAGGTAAATGAAAATGAAAACATCTTTTTCCTGGAATGTGAGAAATTAACACAACATAGATGAAGTTTTTTACTTTTAGTAAAAAAAGAGGGGGGAGGAGAGATGATGGTGAATTGTTTGATTTTATAAAAATAATCCAGTATTTTAGGGAATTATAATTATAATACCATATATATGAGGGTACATGTGGAGAGAAAAATAAAATAAAAGAATATAAAAACAAAATAAAACAATTTTAAAGAGGAATTTACCTCTGGAATTTATCCTCATTGAGAGCCTCCACATGGAATAGGTTTTGGTATTTTATTGAGATCAAGTTCTCATGGATGTGGGGGATGGTATTTAAAAGATATTTGAGCAGAATTTGGAAAATTCACAAGGCATGAGAGGCTTGAGGATAAGAGGTTTTGAGGGGTAGTATTTATAATAGAGGAGAGAAGTGTTTTTTAAATATATAATTCGTTAGTATATTTCTTTCACAATAAAAGAAATAGTGATGATTATTGTGAAAAAATAGTGATTATATTATGTGAGTTCAAAATAATGGTTTTATATTACCCATGACTAAATGAATATTGTATTTAACTTATAATGTATATATACCATAAATTATTGTATTATACTATTCCCAAAAAAATTGAAGTATTTCTGAAAAATATGAAAAATTCACCTTATCCATTTTCAATGTGTATTATTCAAAAATGGACAGAATTTTTAAAAAATAATATTTCATTTATGAGAAATTTAATTTATAAAAAAAAAATAATTTTTATGAAAAATTAAAATTTTAAAATTATAACCACTTTTCTAACACTTTGAAAAATTAATTAAGGACTCATAAAATTATATTATAATAATAAGACTTAAAGATAATATTTTATTAATACATATTATGGAAATAGATTTTATTTCAATAAATTAAATTAAACATGAAATTGTAAGTAAATATACATGACTTACAAAAATACCAACACATAATTAATAATTTCTAAAATGTATATTTTCTTATACTGTGATATAATTATATCATATTGACACTTATAAGATTAATAATTTTTTTATAGTTTCATTGGTGATCTTACTATTAAATTGGCCAGTTCACTATTCATAATGGTCACATTACTATTCCACAAGATAAGTTACTGTGTCATTAGAATGTGTTCCTTATCTTCTAGATATGCCTTTAATTTCACCCACTAGTCATTTATAATGATTATATTGGGTTATATATGTAATATTATGTGAATAGACTATAGGAAATATTTATAATAATGTAATTCAATTGATAAAACATTGAGTCATTACATAATGTCTCGAATTATGAATCTTAAATATCAATATTTGGTAAATATCATCAAAATAATAATAATGAGTCTCATTATCTAGTATATGTCTATTATAATAGTTGATAATATTAAATTTTTCTACATCATTCTATTTTAAGAATGTAACTAAGAGACATATCGAGGGAAACCACATATAAGATGAGTGGCTTCTATTTTATTGTTGGTATCATCAATAGTGGTATCATTTATAAGTTTATTAGAATTCAAAAAAAACCTCTAAATAAATGACCCACAAGTGAATGACTCCATATATTTTTGACATGATGAAGGGTGATATTATGAATTCATGGTTCCCTATGAGTTGTATTATGTAAGCAAGGACACCTTGGAGCCCTATCATCCCTTTGATATTTCAAGGAGGTCTCACATTAGGGATCTCCTTGTTCCTCTCAGGGTTAACTTAAATAACATGATAGTATAAAAAATGAAATAAAATTTAATAACGTTACCCAAAAATCACATTTTAGTGGATTCATTTTTATTACATTTTTCTAAAGCTTAATGAACATTATTTCATGTTCGGTAAGATAATCATGGTACAATTGAGATTTGTACACCAGATCATTGAAATAATATTCCATAGTATATCCATGAATTATTTTGAATATATAGTTTCTAAATCCTTTATAAAATTTGAGAAAACTATATAAACAAGAGGGTATAACTTAGCATTAATACACCCCTTTGTGTTCCCTTAATGTTATGAATTCATCATCTTCAGGGACTATCTGAAAGTAGTAATAACCAAAATATATATGCATGAAGGATATTACCTAGAACCTAGTGTATGAATAAATATGAAATTTATTATATAAAATTTGATTTAATCCTATGGAAAATGCTGATTTAGATACCTAAACTCAATGAAAACATTGATTTTATATTCCAATTATTAAAAATAATGACGGTTGATATCCCCTTAGGGTTTTATACATATCAAATGAACTCAACATTGATAATCTTGTAAACATAATCATTGATATTCATAGCATGAGTTTTATACATTCCAATGGATTCGTAGTTGTAACCATGATGATCTCTAGGTATACCAAAATAATGGGTTTCCACATTAGGATCAAGCACACATATTTTAATTTAATTATAACTGAATAAAAAATGATGATGCTTTCAGAAATAGATATATTTATCTCATTCAGTGGTTTACATAAAGATATTGATCTATTTATTCTATAGGCCTACCTTTATAACAATATTTCCTTTATTACCTCTTTGATGGTGGTAGAGACACCTCTATGGAATGTGATATTAAAATCTATAAAATCGCCATCCTCTAATTCACATGAATCAATTTATGTCAAAGTGGGTAGTGAGAGACTAATTTAAAGACTAATAGAAAATTTAATTTCATTTAAATCCATTTTTATTGATATGGATGTGTGTCTGGATCTCAGAAGAAATGATGTATGAGGATTGGGGTATTCGTTATTTTTTACATTACCTTATCACCTCTATCTCCCATAATTTTAGTAAAAGCATGTGAGGAAGGAAATTTTCCAAGGATGGAATATGATTTAATAGAATTTTTACCTTTTATGAATGAGAATAATTCATATTAATACAATTAAAGTTACAATGTTTGGGAATTATCATCACAGATGTTTTAGATATTCTATCTTTCTATCCACTGGTGACGAGGTGGATATATACTATGGTAAATGTGATTTCATAGTGGTATTCAGAACTAGTATCGGGGAGGTGGATGTTTTCTCTAACCAAAATAGTAATGCATGATTATCCCTAGGCTGTGAAGAATAACAAAGAACATCCATATCTAGAAAATTATCATTATAACATAGATCAAATGATATTTAATATAATTGGACATAACATATTCCATTGATATCATGAAGATGAGGGTAAATACATGAAAAAACTATGATCATATCCTTCTCCATGAATTTAGGTTGATTCAATTAGAGAGTCATAGATTTGTAGTCTATATTCTGGTTAGACCATCCTTCATATTGAGATATTTCAGAGAGACATTTTATCAAAGACGTGTAATGGTTATACCTCCTTCAATTAGTGGGGGATTCTCTATGAGGGCAATATTTTGACTATTTTATTATATAAACCTTATCAAATCCTATATCATATGGGACATTTTTCACATGAAATGATGATTTCAAAAATATAGAGATATCTCCTTGATCTAATAGTTGGGAATGACATTGTATTCCCTAATTTCAGGTATTGGGTTAACATGGGTCATCTACAAACCATTTATTGTATTTATCTAGGTGGTATCATCTGTAGTTGTCTATTTCTACTCTTTATGATATATTCCCCCATCTATATACACAAATTCATCGGATTCAAAAGGGGTACCATCAGAATGTATCACTATGTTTTATCCATTGAAAAAGTATATAAGTCATGTGAGATATGATGATTATTCTACCATATAAAAATGCAACCATGGTCTTCCTAATAAGACATAAAACAATGGATACTAACATACAACCATGGAAATCAAATAAGATATTGGTTCCCAAATCTGGGTTATGATCTTTATTTGGACAAGTTGTTTTTCTCTATTTTCTTCCACATTTCAATTTTTAGAATTGAGGGAGACAAATCAGATACATTGTGTCCCTTATGTCTAGGTGTGGTGTTATTTTTTCATTTTCCTATAGAGGATATGATTTCATGTCATTTGGTGAGGGTGATATGTTCATCATATAATTAGTGATAATGAAATCATCGAAAAATATTTGGGGGATTTGAAGAGCCTCAGTAAGTGATTTCCATTAATCCTTTAAAAAATAAATGACATCCAGTATAGATTTCTTGGTTGGAAAAAAATAAAGCTACATTGATATGTCATAATTTTTGGAATTTTTTCTAGACTTCCCATCATTAGGATACTTATTAGAATAAGTATTAGGGACCATAGTTTTGTATGTTTTGGTATTCCATCCCATGTTGATGAATTATTATTGAGTATGGATGAACTAAACATCATATAATATGATACTGACCTGATTGATGTTGATTCACCAATAGATCCTTTGTTAAGGTGGGATGTGAATTGGTTGTTGAGGGTTCAAGAGAATATTGGTATTCCAATTGAGATTTATAATGATACTATCTATGAGTCTCTATAATGTAAAATGTCTCATCAGGGATGTGATTTGAATGATAGAATATTTGTTGAAATCATCTATCATGAACCCATCAACACTGTTGGCCTCTTCCCACCTCTCTATAATTTGGATTGGTTTTGTAATTTTCATATGTGTTCTATTCATAATTGATGGTATATTCCTTGTTAATTACATTTATGGATCCAAATATTTTTCTTCATCCAATGATTATTTCATTTGAGGGTTCGATTACCATTGCAACTTTTTCTTGGTGAATTAATCATACTCCCATTTCGAATGGCATGTAAATTTAGAGTGTTTGAATCAAATTATGAAACTACATGGGTTTAGCATATTTTATCTCATTCTTATTCAATAGTTTCACCTATTAATGGATGTATTTATTTTATAGGATTTTAGTGCTTAAGATGTCACCTAAATTACAATATACTGATTTAGGATCAAAACTAGTTGATTTGGTTATGCCAAGATAATGCTATGTACAAGGTTAAAAATATTTCTATTCATCCAAGCTTCAAATTTTCACACAATCATATATTTTATTTCATTCCATTCCCCATCCTCTTATAGTGTGGTGGTAGAAACACAATAAACTTATGTTTATCTCTTCCATAGTTTCACATACCTAGAATCCAATATCTTTTAGAGGATGTATTCAAAAAAACTCTTATATACATCACCCAAACATCGAGTGGAAGGAAAAATGTTTTAGGCGGTAAATAAGCTCAAAATGATCATGATACGTACGTTTAGTCACATTAAGAAATTTGTTCCGACATTTATGGTTAAATAAAAAATCTTATTATCATTTTTGAAAGAATAAAATTTATTCTACCAATCATTTGATGCAGTTCACCTATAATTTTTTTTTTCATTGTGAGAGTAAAATAATTATTGCTATTTCCAATTAGGAGGGGGAAATCAAAGATTATATTCCCAATAAATGTTCCTTAGTGGGTGAATAGAAAAAAAAGGTTTTGTCATATTCAATGGATAATTCACCAATTGCACAAGATGAAAATGTCATTATCAATGAAATTTTTCCAATGATTGATATAAAATAACCAAGAACCCTAAACAATATTTTTTCATGTAAAATTTATATCCAATATAATAATTATTTGAATAAATATTACATTTTCATAGGAACTTTCATCAATGAATATTTTGTTGATAATCCAAAAAAATGTTTCAGAGCAATGATCCACATGGTCTCTATTGATGTTTGAGAAACATTGACAGAACATCAGGTGCTAGTGTAGTCGATCTTTCATCATGTATTATTCATCTTGATCACTTTTTTTCCTTCCAGAATGAAGGTATCTCTCTTGTACTTCCTATTATTTAGAGATGGAGATAAGCTGGAATTTGAGTGAGTAGTCTATTGTGTGTAATGATGTTCAATTCCTGATTAACCCTATACAATATATATATCCATCTATTTGTAGATTTAGTTTTTATGTTAAAATATTATTTAATTATTTACTTCCCTTATATAATGTAATAAACCATTTTGACCTATTTCCATATAATAAAAATATATTTTTTAAAATTTTCATGTTGTACTAAATAGAATAATAATAAATATTTTTAATGACTTATAAATCAATATTCATCACTAGACAAAATCATTGAATGTTAATCCTACACAACATTTATCTAGTGAAAGATTAAATATTTTTTTCACAACTATATATTTTATTGATAAATATGAAAAGTATATATTTTATTCATAGTCTGATGAATAAAAAATTATTAAATTATCATGTTTTTAAATAAATTATTTATTAATTAGAAGATAATTTTTCATTTCTATACAAATTTTAGTGATCAATAATCTCGGAGAAATTTATTCCTCAACCTTGATAATAATGTTAATTTCAAAAATTATATTCTAATAGATTTCAATCGAGATCATTTAAGACACTTAGTGTGTGACACACTTAGATTCTTCCTCATTATCATTTTTTGGGTTCCCTAATGGCCAACATTAATACATTGTCATTGTTGAAGGATCCCAAGAGAAATAACATAATGATTCAACATTGGAAACCACATATGAATACTTACAATGTAATATAGTTCTTTTTTCAAAATATCTCATCATGTAGGTTGGAAATCATGTTTCATCAAACTATATAATTGATATATCCTTTTGATATCTGAAATAAACTCATACTTACAACTTGGGAAAATAATTTAATATTATTTTTATATTTAAATAAAACACTTATGCTTTTATCTTCCATAATTATGGAAGGTTAAAAATAATTCCTAACTTATCTATAAATAAAACATTATTAATGATTCACACAAAAATATCCAAAATTTCATTGAACTGAATCGTCAAGGTTTGAAAAATACATTTAAATATACAAGTCATAAAATTGATTGATAATAATCATAAAATTTATAGACAATTTCACATGAGTGTATAGAGTAACATGTGATTACACTAACACATGATTAATTCCAATAGGTGGGTCAATTCTTATAATCCAAAATCAATGATAATATCATGTGAAAACATCAGTAGAAAAAAGTCACATCATTATATGAGTACCCACACATGATAGTTAACATTCTATACGTTGCATCATTGTCTGTTTTCTAACAGTATAAGAAAATTAAAGAATATATTCATTTTATTATGAGGATCTCTTTATAGCATAGAACTATTATGAATTTATCAGTGAAAAATATACCCGACCGAATAATTACATTAAATTCTTGAAGAATAATTGAAATTTTGTAATAATATTATTTATTAATAATCAAATAACTGAATCAAATTGTAATTAAAATAATAAATAGTTTATTATAAACCACTAACTATAAAATACTCTCCTATAGATTAGATACAACTAACTATTAATTTTACCCCACTAAATCACACATGCTGATCATATTTATGCTAATATGATCCTTATTCAATGGGTTTTCTATGTTTTATTATGTGGATTATTCATAATATGAATTGACATCTTTTATAAAAATCACTCATGGGGTAGAAATTTCTATATATGTACTTCATCCACTAATGTCACCATGAAATCATTTCAAGTACCACCACAACAGTGTTATCACAAAAGAGTGTTATTGTGTCTTTAATACTATGTATCACATCATTCTCTTGGATGATGTTTTGTATTACAACTTATTATTTTTTCACCTTTGAAGATGAAATATACTCATATTCTTCTTTAGAATCTATCACACTATATTTATCTATTCTCTTCTAGCTCACAACACCTCCATTGAGAGTGAAGATATTTCCTATCTATGATTTCAAATCTTTTTGATCTGATTAGCAACTTGAATATGCCTATCCTCTAAAGGTTAGTTCCTCATCTCATCCATAGAAAAAGAAAATTTCTATAGTAGGACTTAGATAATTATGTATATTCTTTACATCCAGCCAATGGTGGTCACTTTGGTCATCTCAATATCCTCCAACCACATGTAAGGTGTATATGAAATCTATCGTAGTACATATCAAAACATACATGAATGATCCAACCATCATAATTTATAGAATCCTCTTCATCCATAGTATTTCATCATGTGTGGAAGGATACATTTTCAAAGATAGTTGACTCCCATGATGCATTGGAATCAATCCCCTATTGAATTGTTCAATAAGGAATCATTTCTGTATTATTTCAATATGTGTACCATGATTTTTATTGAGAAGAATCTTGGATCTATCATGATGGATCATGATCACAATAATATATGACACTTCATTTATGTCCATTATGGGGATGAATTTTTCAACATGGCCTTAACAGACTGTAAAAATGGCATTTAATTTTCTACAAGTAGTATGTCAAGAATAGAAACTATTAAGAAAATTACTTCACACACACATAAATTCTTATAAAGAAAAGGCTTACATATTTTTCATTACGATTTAAAATTTAGATATGGCTTCATCAAATTGAATGTTCCAATATGTGGATGTTTTATTTTTTCCATATACGAATATTTACTATTTTCATAATTTTTTCGAATTGATTTTAGTTACAAACTCATCAAGTTGTTTCATATAGACATCTTCCAAAAAAATTCCATTAGAAAATATAATTTAAAATATATTTTCTAAATTTCATAGTCCAGGTAAGCGATAATGAAATTATATTTTAAATGGTTTTATTATTTAAAATGGTTATAAGGTTTCAACCAAGTCTATTCCCTGATGTTGTTGGGACCCTTTTAACAACATTTTGAGATTTATATATACTTACATGAAGATTAATGAATAATTTATTCATGAATTACCATATATAACCAATATGATTTAAATCTACAATAGTATCTACCAAAATCCATAAATTATCATTTTATTGGGAATGCATTTCATAATTCATAGATTGTTTCCAAATAGAAACATATATTCCAGTAACTACATCCTTGTACGTTACATGAGCATTATTATCAACTAATAGTGAGTCTCCATAAAAAATTATAAGAAACCAGTTACATTCTAGTTTTCTAACCACACTTATATAACTATATCTTACTTGTTCCTATGGATCATTATCTTCCATGGGGATTTTTGGAATTTATTCATGTGCCATAATTTTTTATCTTGAGCCTAGAAATCATTAAAGTCTATCTCACTACTAAAATCACCATTAGATATGTTATCCAATTCAAGAAATTCGATGTGTCCATTAACCACAACAGTATTATTTTTAGAATTAGAAATTAAATATAATTTATTTTCCTTAGGATACCCAATATACATATACTTACTTCCTTGGGGTGCATGTTTTTTATTTTACAAATCCTTAACTGATTATTAAAAAACCTACACTGATATATGAAAAAAAATTGGTTTATTTCCATGAAAAAAATTATAGTGAACCCTGATTTCACCCATATTTGAAACTTGGTTTAATATGTATATTTTTTTTTGTAACTGGTTCGCAAAAAAAAGATAATTTAAGACATGCATGACTCATCATTGATCTCACCAAATCTATCAATGTGTGGTTCTTCCATTCTCTAACACATTTCCATTGATGTGTATATGGAGAAGTGAGTTGGTATAGAATCACAATCCTATATAATTAATCAATTTATTATAAATTAAGAACTTCTCAATCATGTTTTGATTAGATATTTTATGTATATTTACCAAGATAGTTCACGAATTCATTATTTTATTCCAAGAATTATTTTTAAGTAATTTGACTAATACAACATTAATTATACAACCACATATCTAATTAAAAAATTAGTATGTTATATGAATTTTATTTAAAATCCACATAACTCAAATGAACATTGTCTGCATACTTTTAAAAACTAATTTAGTAATCCCTCTGTCCCATTCACATTTTCTAATAATAGGGACTTAGTCATTTTTCATTGTAATCATACATCAAAAAACATATGTGGTCTTAGTAAAAAGAATCAAAAAATACATATTCATGTTATTTATTCGAACTCATTTTTTCCATATGACCAATCTTGTTATTCCGTTGTTAGGTGTGGTATGATTCATGTGATTTGTTTTAGTTTTTTATTCTCATTACATGGTTTTCACTATCCAACACATAAAGATACTTAGTTAAATATTCCTTACCATAAAAATGAAATTATTATTAATAGTTCCAATTTTTGTTCATAAATTTGAGAATAAATCCATCTGTCTCATGAATTGATACAAAAAAATGTTTTTGATCACATGTGACACATAAAAAAATCTTTTTTTAGTCTAAGATCATAGTCATTAAAAATGTGAGGTCGTAGTGTCTAATGGCCAATGAAGAAAATATCACATCATTTGAATATCATAGATCATTCAATACTCCTTAAATCATTGATTATGTAATTTGTTGTAGTATTTGAATCCTTATGTGAGAACAACATATTGAATACAATATCCAATTTATAAAAACCTAAAAATTACACATGATAAATAAACACATGAAACTTTTTATTACTTCATTTCCTAGGTATAGTTTCTCATCCAGTGTCCCTTATTACTACATGAGAACAAAATTTCATCATGTTCCCTTTCATTTTCCTTGATTCCTTACTTATTAGAGGGGAATTATCAATATTCTTTGGAAATATTGATTTTCTCATGTGTTTACCTTGTATAAACCATAAGTACATAAGGATTTTCTCACTTTATATCATTTTCAACATAGAGACGTAGTGTAAGAAGAAATGGGTGGGTCTTGTCAATTTATTTATATTTAATTTAACAATAAAGATGGAGAAGATCTAAGGCATTGCTGAAATAATCATATTTATGTTCAATTCATCAGACTGTTTAAATACTAGAAACTCTATGTTATCAATGTATATAATGATTTTGAGTATGACAAGCCCAGATGGCACACACTCAATAATCATATATTGAAAGGGTTCCTTGGATATATCAACCTATTTTTATGTTTTTCACTCTATATAATGACCATATAGATCCAAGAGTATTTTATAGGCATCCATATCTTCTAGAGAAAACATTTCTTCGCTAGGGATAGATTAATGAATTAAAAATTGAATATTGACCATGTTTTTTAGGATATTATCATCAATAAAGAGCTCTCCTTCACTCACCTCCATATCAGGCTGATTAGGTAATGAGTATTATATAATGTAATATTTTTATTGAGGGTTAAACACTATGTGAGTGTGTATAAACTATTCCTAGAAGTTAGAATGAGTAAGAAAATTGTCTTTATAAAATATTGATCATATTTATAATTTGGAGGATAATAATTTAATTACTCAAAAATATTAAAATGATTAGAATTTTAATATTATTCGTGATTACATGTTATGTGAGACGTAATAATAATTTGAGTTTTGTTATGTATCCAGCTATTATTTCAATTCATAAAGGCCCTCACCATTGAAATCAGAATGTATTATCACTCAATAAATTATAAAGGAAAATGATCCATATTTCACAACGTTATAAAGCATACTATGGCCATGAAAACCAAAATAAGATATTTATATAGACGTTTTTTCGTAATATGGGCACAAAATTATCTAATCCATTGAGTAGTCCCTCTTATCAATAAATCGTAAATCAGATTTCTACAAGACATGACTCTAAATTTTTATTGGATAGAAAATGTACTTTTAATTCAATACAATTTTGTCTAAGTCAACATAATACCCTCATGATAACTTTTTCATAAAACTAACATTCCAATCTATGATCATGAAAACATGTTGTTCTATGATTTTATTCCTAATCAAGTAAAATAAGTATTATTGTAACTTAATATTATGTTGGTGGATTTTATTTAATTTTCATAAAGATTTATTGTTTTCATCATTAGATGAACTATTAATATTAAGTGGATTTCAAATATATGGTTATCCATGTTTTGATAAAACATATAAATATGTTACATTTAATTAAATTCCATATTTTTAAATTTTTCATTAATTTATGGGACAACAGTCTTATATCTATAAAATAAATAATTCATAACATAGAAATAAGTAAATAAATAAATGGAATGGTAATGATATTATCTAATGGTTCATTTAATGAGTGTAAAATAAATCAACTAGTGGTCTTGTGGAGAACACACTCGGTAAAACATCGCATCCGTTGTAGAATTTTATACATCCACCTATGTATCACCTATGATATCATCTTCTTAGTTTCATCTTAAAATTCCTCCACATGGATTCATACAAAACCTTTATTACATGTATTTATAACTCACATACACATGAAGGGAACCATAATATTTGTTCAGGTTTATTAGAGAAATCACCTAATATAGTCATCTCTAAAATAATAATGGAGTGGGAGATGAGTCATTATCCATCATATTTAATTTATTAATTATTCAATTCAATCTAATGAAATAAATTAAAGTAAATTAAACCCGTGAATATAGAGGTCTTGGTTAATCTCATGAATGGACATATATATTCAACAAATACACAAAAATTTACAGCAGATAACATTCATTTTGTTGTTATTTATTACGAAGATAAATGAAATATAATTAATTACTTAATAACCCTTTATCATAATTACCATCTAAATTATCATGGAGATTACCATGATAAATTAATTCGTGAAAAAAAAAACGATATATTCCATAATTACATATAATTATATTAAAATAATTTGTAATTTATGAAATATTTAAAATCATTATTACAGAGTAAAATACATATGTTTCCCAAAAGAGAAAATATTTAAATGGTTTAGTAAAAAAAATTATGTAATGTAATTTTGTCTGTTATTAAGAGACTACATGGTGGGTACTTAAGCGCCATATACCATGTTCCCCAATTGTCATGTACTCAGGATAAATGCCTGGGTTTTTGTGTGTACCTCAGAAAGACTTCAGGGAGGGTAATAACCAGCTACAAAATGTGTATCATACTTTTCATGTGTCAGCATTACCCACTAAAAGACTTTTCCTATTCCTCATATGTAGGTCCATATGAGGTGTACACTAGCTATACGATGTGTATTCTACTAATTGTGTGCTTGCGTAATAACCAAAAGACTACACATGTATTTTATACATGGTAAATAATGAATTTAAAAGTGTTTACAGTAGATACATATCATGTTTTTCATTAATTACATAGATTTTAGGTCTCAATTGATCAGAAACTTTTTATTTGACCACATGGTTATTGAAATTTTTTCCACTAAACAATGACGGCCAGAGGAAATGTACTCCCAAAAAAGATGAGTAATATGAAATTTTTTCTTATAAGGTTTCCCTATCTACACATGGTGTGAAATAAATCAACCATGTTTAATAACTGCTTTATGTGTCTTGTATCCAATGACATGCCTAGGGGTAGTTCACTTGGATATAGGGCATGTACTCAAGAAACATATTATGTAACCTAGTCTCATTATTTAAAATCCATGGTAGTCCTTGATGGAATATAACATCATCCCTCATATTTTAAAAGAAATTTCATAAATATATTTCTTATGAATATTAATTAAAATGTCAACATAATGTTAATTTTATATCGGGTTGAAGATGAATAATCTAGAAATGAATTATTTAAACACTATTGAGAATAATTTACATGTTGTAAAAAATAAAAAATTAATTATTTATAACATGGCCCCTCTGATACAACTTGATGGTTTTATGAACATAAAAATTTCCATGTTGGGAAAATAAGCATAATAGTTTTTTCTGATTCAGTGGAACATTCTTCAATTGTGCACCACATAAACATCATGATTATGGAAATTTTTCCTGTGAATAAAAATATAAAAATCCTAGAAAATTTAGTGAGTATCTTTTGAAAATTAACATTATAATTTATTTAATTATTATGGGAAGAATGGTTAGCCTTTCTTCTTAAAATTATTCAATGAAGAATTTTTTTTATATTCTAAAAACCCTTTTTAGATTATCATCATTTAGATAGAAGTATCAAATATTAGAGTCACTCATATGGTGACCCGTACATTGTCCTCTGATATTTGAAAAACACAAATGGAATATAAGGATCATTCACTGAAAAATATCATATTATATTATCCGTATTTATCAATTTTTGTTCTATTGGAATTGAAGGTATCACTCATTTTCTTCTCATTATTTAGAAGTGGTGAAATGGTAGAATTCTAGGGAGAAGTCTATTATATGTAACAATTCTCATTTCTTGATTAACCCTATCTGTATATATAAACATCTATTTATAGAGTGCGTGTTTATTTTAAAATATTATTTAATTCCTTATCAACCATTTTACAATACAATAAATCATTTCTACCCATTCCATAAAATAAAATTTTTATTTTTATTTTATGGCATGTGATAATTCGCTAAATAATAAATATTATTTTTCCTACATTGAAATTAATATTTATCACCATATATTAACTTAGTCAATTTTTTCACCTCAATATTTATCGAATACCAGAATAAATATATAATTCATAAATAAATATTCCATTCACATTATAGAAGATAAACATTTATTAAATATTAAATAAATTAAATAAATATTTTATCTACAATCCTAGAAATGAATTTTTATTAAATATTCATGGATTTTAATTATAATTTATTAATGAATAAATATTTTCTTATTACCATTAAAATTTTATTGATAAATAATAATGGAATAAAATTATCTCTGTTTATTTGGAATATTTTTATTCCAATAATTAAATTCAAATTTTATTTAATTGGGTTCAATGGAATCACTGGGTGTGTAACCCTCAAGGATTCTTTCTCATTAAAAATAGGTGGGTTTACCTAATGTCCAACATTATTTTCTATAAATATGTTAAATAATACAAGTGAAGGAACTTAATATCACTACATTGGAAACCACATGTGAAAACAAATTGTATAATATAAACATTTTTCCCAATTTCTAATGAAGAAAGTTTCACATCCTAAATCATTAACCAATATACTTGATATGAATAATTATGAATTTTTGAAATAAACTCATTGTTAAACCATGGTCATATAACATACTTTGATGGTCACATTTCAATAAAAAATATAAGATCTCAACTACCATAAATTTAGAAGTCACAAACCATTCCTTGACTTATCTACTAATAAAATGTTAATCATGATACACCCAATGTATCCATCATCAACATGAAATAAATCATAAATTATTATAATGTACATCTATGCTAATGATTCATTAAATGAATTAATAATAGTCTTGAAGACCAAGAGACATTTCACACACTAACATATATGAATATTAATGACATGTTAACATATGGAATTCATGCTCGTCGGTCGAGTCTCAAAATATTTTGCCTTTGAGAATACAATGTGATAACATCATAAAAATAAGACACATATTTTTAAGAGTTCATTCACATGAAATTAAAATTCATCTGTGTCCCATCATAGTATTTCATCAAATCATGTAATTATATTTACGAATATCAAAATGAAATTTTATGGTTTACATTAGAGAAGGGAACTTATTTGACATTTAAAATGTGAAAGCTACTATATGATATTTTTATATTAATTACATATAAAAAATGAATAGTATGAATAAAATGTTTTTTTTATTATTCATTCCATGGATTATAAATGTAATAAAATGTTAAAAGTTGTGGTCTATAGAACACAAACTCCAACAAAACCATGTGATATTGTAAAGGTTTAGGCATTTGAGCTGGTATAAAAACTATTGTAAGTGTAACATTTTGTGTCTTTGTTAGTCATATTTTTTTGATCTAATTAGAACCAATATTTTCTTCATATTATTCCATTAAATGGAATATTCTATCCATTTTATTACTATATAAATCTCACATATCCCATTTGGGTACTTACTTGGATAAGTGGCATTTGTAACTCATTTTTGAGATTTTCAAAATAAATTATGAGAAACTCATTTTTGTGATATTTCATTTTTAATGTGTATCTCAAACACTTACACATATAATTTATTTCTATGAATCTTTAATTATTATATTTAATTCAATTTTAGAGATTGGGTAATTTTTTAATTAGTGTTGGGAATAACTGATAGATGAATTTACAATATAGGTCCTCCCACACTATGAAAGATATAGTTGGTTAACTGGTGTACATACAATTTTTAATCCCATATAATCTTTTTAAAAATAACCTAAGCTTAGAAACCACATATAAATAGAGGGTTCCCATCATGGGACCACAACAAGGAAAAAATTTTCATTGATGCTGCTTTGAGTCTCTAGTGTCATATACTATTGGAGACGTTCGATTTTATATTTTTTGAAGAGGTGGATCCACTTCTATCCATTATAGGTAAGATGTTCTTTCTGGTGTAATAATTTCACAGAACTTGTCCATGGACTCCATTTGACCTATAAAAATCTCAATGATCTCAATAATATCTAATAGCATAGTAGGTTGTCCATAAATTTCAACAATGGATATCGGTATATCTTGATATATTCATCTTTCCCACATTTGTTATGGGTGAAGGGTATGATTCAACAAGGCTTTTAGTGACTAACATTGCTTTAGATACCATCATAGTAGAGGAAATTATTGAATATCTCTTGTTGTGTGATCCATGTAGATAGGTTGATTGAACCCAATGTTATTTAAATGATTTGATCCTCATATTATTAGTTGGAAAATATCATTATACTGAGGAAATACATTTAAAGAGAAGCCTGAGTATCGACTTGATGAATATAATTAGTGGGAATATCACCCCTATGTAGTATAGTATTGAGTCACACTTACTAATATTAAATAATCATATATTGGGTGGATCATTTCTTAGAAAATAAGAGGCTCAATATGTCTTAGTGGAAGATGGGATGTGATCACATCATTAGAATTTTTTATTGGAAAAAACCCTCTTGGTTTCTAGTAATGGTGAATTTGGAAAGGGCTATGATTATTGGATTATCTAGGTTTATGATCATTCACACATTCTATGAATGCTTCATTGTGGAGAATATTTAAAATAGAATCATATACATCTCATTCATCTATATTATTTACATTTTTTAGATCATTACTTTGGTCCATGATGATATCAATCATTGATACAGAATATTTCATCAAGATCATTTCCAGGTTAAAATCATATGGGGGTTGGTAAGCTTCTAGAATTTTTTCTAAAAGAAAACCCCAACCTTCTGTCTTCTTTATATTAATGGAATTATATTTTGGTTTGTGGCCTTTGTGAGGGACCATAATATCTTTTATATTCTCTCCAAGTTATGTTTTATGGAGAGTTATACTATGAAAATATATGGACACACATTTCAAGTGTATCCCAAAATTTTGATTTGGGATACCGATTATGAGAAACTATAAAGTACCCTCCTGTGACATGTTTCCCGACCTAGAGAAGTAAAACATAGATAAAGAAGGAGGAGGTTGTCCGGAAATTTCCCCTAGAACATTTTATTGGAGATAAAATCATATAAATAATAATATATTCATGAAATCAACATGGATTTTATGAAACATTGGGTGGAATTTAGTGTAAGAAGGTCCCCGACCCTACGAACTAGGGATGCTCTAATAATGATGTTATAATATCCATTTTCGCAAGCCTTCGGTTTTTTTAGTATGGGATGATGAAAAACTTTTTCTTAGTGTGATTATTGAATCATTAGTGTTTTTTAGATATTGATTTTCATTCCATAATATTAGAAGTTAGATCAACCTATTTATAAACCTGATGAAAGAGCTTTTGAATATCTTCATCCAAAAAGAGTTCAACATTTTTAAGACATAAACATGACAATATTGTACTAAATAGACTTTTCAGAATGTGAAGAGCTATGTAATGATTATATTCAAAATGTAATGGAATTTATTTATATATATATATCATAACATGATATGATGAATATGGAGAAGTGTGAAATGAAACACACCATGGTCACCATATACTCTAATGTAAACATCTAATGGAGTTTTAGTAAAAAAATTGTCATAGAGACCTCAAAGAATAAAATTAACAACATTGTATATTTTTTCTACTTAATTCTTAATTTTAGGAACCACACAAATAAAGAGTTAATAATTAAACATTATGTTTTTATTATTTTATTTCCCTGATATGTTTTGAATATTCGATGTAAATTCAAGATATTCCCATAAAATAATGAAGTGTCATCCCTAAATTCATGTGATGATTTTTATGAATTCCTTTATCTAGGCCTTTAGAATATCATATCAAGAAGTATCTAAGTGTCAGAATATGACTGTAGCCTTCTCTTTGGGAATTTAATTCCATATCATCACACCATTATCCTCTTCTCTAATGATAAAATCCTCTACCTGATCTTACTAGGGCGGTCACTTCCTAGATACCTTACAAATGGAATAGAGACTAATTTGAATATTATTTATTATATTAGAAGTTAATTAACTTGATAAAGGTATATAAAATTACCACTAAATTTGATTTCATTCTTGTTAAGGTATAATATATCTCTTCATATATGGTGAACTTAGTGTAGTTTGAATAAATGTCTTGAGTGCCTCATGATAAGATGGATTTAACAATGTTGGCTAAAAAAAGACATGAAATAACCACTAAAATGATATTTTATCTTAGAGATGACCATTGAAAAAAATTATACGAATGAGATAATTATCATTTTGGCTTAATGTATGGATTTAAATAGGATCCCTCTAACATATTCCCAGAGCAAGATCATTACGGTTGATAGTGGGGATGGGAGAATCTCTTTGTAAATTGATATTCCAACCAAAACGAGTATTTTTAATGGTTGAAATCATAAGAAGTGTTATCCTGATTAATCTTATTATTTATATGGGATAACCTTTGAGAAGGTCTCTCCAAGGGGGACACTCAAAGATTTATTTGGTAATGTTTTGGGGAAAACCTTTTAAACAGTAGCTACATCCCCATTTGGATGATGAGTTGGAAAAATCAAGGGACACTATGTAAATTTATTTTATAGCATCAAGAGAACCAGTGTTGAGAAGGGTTTGAATATGTTACATCTCTAATGTTAGTGTTTCCAATATAAATATTTATAATAGATGTTACTCAATGGGTGGTCAGGGACTTGTGTTGTGTACAATGTCCTTCATGCATGGAAGCCTTCTTAGGGGATCCCTTTATTTCCTTTTTAATAGGACAATTTTATTATGTATAATGAAATTTAGTATGTGATAGATTCTTGGATTCCATGAGGATATTATTATGAAATTTTCTATACTATAAGGGATTTTAAATATAATACTTCAATAAAATGATCTTCAGGGTATACTGGAATTTCCTTGATGATTTATAAGGATTATGTTTCTTTCCTGAAGTGGTCATTGAAATGTTATATTGATATCTAGTTTGAATGGTAATGTAAGTTTGATCTTTTTATTAATTTTATTCATAGTTGTTTCGATGGCCATGTTGAATGGGAGTAGAAATGTGTGACCTATCCTAAGTAGATTTTGACATATGTTATAAAGATACTCTTGTAGAGGGGGATGGAATATATGTCATCACATAGTTGGCTTCTAGGATATGGTTATGGCTATATATATACACCACTATCAATATATTCTTATATTATTTTTTATATGACTAGGGACATATCCATTCCCATCCATTTCCTCCAAAATCCAGTAATGGTGTTTAAAAAAATTCATAATATGTATTCATATGTTTTTTGGAGAAGGAATATGTTCCCAATCATGTCATTACATTTTTTTAAGATACATTGATCGGAATTATATGTAGTGGATGGAAATCAATCCTTCCCCATTGATTCATTGTGGTTATGTTGGCATGCATCCTCTGATACCACTAGGTAAATATAGTGAGTTTTTTGGGTGTGAATAGAAATATATACCTACTCACAAGTTCCTTCAGAGATATTTTTTTCTATTTATTTAGTTCTTGTTGGGTTATGGGTTTTCTTCAAATTATTGATAGATCAACACCCCTAATGATCTCTTCTAGATTCTTGGCTCTGGGTGGCAGATAAGGGTCTCTTGGGTGGATCCTCATAAGGATATTGTTAGATTGATATCAGATGGAACATGAAGTGATGAATGTTGATAAGATCACTTTATAGGAACTAATTTATATATGTGAGGATATATTTGACTTCCAAATCCACCTCCCTATGATTTGGGAACGAATTTTTCATTCTTTTTTTGCAAAGACTCCTAAAATTCTTGACTGTGGTTTCAGGTTATAACTTTCACCATGGCCTATTATTATTGGAATTTTCATTGTTGATTTATCTTAATAATGGACACATGTGAAACCATTAATATAAATATATTAAAATAGTGGTTATAATCCCTCATTAGTATATTAATCACATAGTTTTAAAGGTTTTATGCGGGAGACATTGCCTTTTGGTTCTATACGTCTCATTCTTTTACTACTACAAATAAAGAACTCTATAGTGAAAAGAATAATTTTAATTTCTATAGGAGGATGTTCTATTGGTTTTATAATGAATAATGAAGAGGCATAAAAAGTCATTAATTCTGAATAAAAAGTAAAATATATGTTCAAAAAATTTCCTTAACAGTTTAATGATTCACATCAGGGCATTTTTTGTTTTCCATGGGAAAGGGATAACATACAATTCTGAAAGGCTTGCATACTTGAGAGATTCACAAAATATTTACCATTTTAGTTCTTCATGGTGTCTAATGGGGTGTTTTAATATAATTAGAAAAAACAATTTCACTCAATTGAAGGAAAATAAGTGTCATGTGGACCTACATTCAAATGTAGGGTGCCATCATGGTTTTATACAAGTAACACATCAAAATGCATGTTGGATTAGTGGGTGGATTGTTATGATCATAACACCTTTTGAGGTGATTTTTTCAAATAAATTGACTCTCTTATAGATATAAGATATATTTTATAAATTATTCTCATATTAAACTATGTAATGGATTTCCTCAATGTCGAATGTTGGACGTTTGACATGTACTGATGTGACCTTCTATAAAAATTTGAGGTATTCTATCAAAGTCAACATTTATATACATTTGAGATTATCCAACTTGGTAATAATCTATATCTATTATATTTTCTCCACCTATATTTCTTTTTTTACATAGTGATGGTGGTTTAAATATTTATAACTTGGAGCTCTAGAGTTTTATCACCATTAAAGAAGGATTATGGTGCTTATGATGTTAGGATCATGCCAATAAGAAATGCCTCATACATATCATTACACAATGAATCGAAATCCATATAGTTTAGTTCTGCTTTATAGGTAACATAATACCAGTAATGTTAACAAGACAAGGAATGATCATTTTAGTTTAATAATATGTAGTAATGAAGACTAGTTGAATGATTCCTTGAAATTTTTGGTGTGGGACTTATGCATAAGCAACCCTTTATGTTTTACCTCACATAGAATATCTCCCTACAAAATTACATTTGTTTTAGATTAAATATTTCATCATGAGGATAGGACCTATAGGGAATACATACCATTTAGGTTATTTTATTTGAATCATAGGTAATATTTTCTTATGGGTGGGGAAATATTTTATAGGGAATTTATCCAAATCATGAGCGTTTCCTAAGGGTTATGGACTTAAAAAATGATGTATATGACCAGGGTAATATTACTAGGGTAGGTTAGGGTGTATATCATATAAATAAGAATTTGGAATGATGAGGATGGATGAAGTTGGTTAAATGATGTTGGGTTTAAAACTTTTGAAGGCAACCTCTGTATCCCATAGAAATTGAAATAAAAGATCAGGTAGTTCAAATAAAATATTTTAAGGTCATGTGGTGGGATTGTACAATATAGTTTTATTCTATACAGTATGGAAATTATCATTTGAGGTTACATCATGTATATAGGATATTATTGATGTGCTTCAACATCATTCCACATAGAATTCAATATTGATAAAGCTTATGGAACACAAAATTCATCTTGGACTGTGCATATACAATCTCCCGTGGAATTATTTTGGGTTTACACTTAATAATATTCCCATATAACGTAGTTTTTATTATGATAATGGAATGATCAAATTAAATTAATAATCTCACCTTAGTCATGCTTAGTGTAAGAAATAATAGATAACCTATGTTCGAAGACATTTTATGAAAGTAAACAATTATATCTTGAATGTGATTATACGTAAATATGAGGACCTATGAGGATCTATAATGAATTGATAATTTCATCAACCAAACTTTTATAGATCTAACCTCAAAATAGGAATCATTCCCTCCTATTTTCCAACCAATTTGTAGGCCATGATGAGGTATGATGGAAGTTGGAATATTGTTTCCTCCAAGAAATACTAGTGGATTGAAATAGGTGGGATGATCTTATATGAAAGACTAATACATAAGTATGACATCCCAAAACTAGATTCTACTTAATAGGTTCCCTGAGATTGGTTGGCCACAAGACCACAGGCACATCTCTACAAGTTCTAGAGGTTGTCAACTTGTAGTGAGGGACTAGGGTGTGTCCATGGAGAAACTATTCCATAATTACCAAAGTGTATCACAACAAATAAATATAAACATACATAAACAGATAAAGAGACATAAGTAAATAAAAGGCACAATATATATATATAAAAGGATAAAAATAAGTGAATTAAATGAAAAAAATGATGATGGTATGTCATGTTAGTAAAAACTGAATAACATAGACACAAGACAACAAGTATAACATGTTCAAAAAAATTATAAAGAAAACATATACTATCATAATAATTATGATATCTAGATCAGTCCTCTACAATCAAGATCTCTCCTAAATAGTAAGAAATAAAGTATTTGAAGCTGTATGATTCCCTTTATAAACCACAACATTCATGTAACCTTTTTCGGGTACCAAACGGTTCCCAGAGAGGGTGTGAGATAAATCTCAGCTAGCCACCACCAATAGTGTCTATAGAAATTTATTAGTGTAATGGAAATGAAACAGTGTTCTAGCATTCATATATATAGTAATAAAATACAATGTAACTAAATACACAAGTACCTTCCTTATCCCTTAGCTAATGACTAAACTTGTAACTAGCACATTATTTGATTATTACTAGTTTATAAATAATCCATATGTTAACAATGGTGAAGGTTCAAGATATAATAGGGAAACTACTAATGATATTTTCTAATGATTGATATAAAATAATCGATAACCCATAAGAAAGATTTTTTGTAAGTTAAATAATTAGGAAATTTAATTATTATTTCAATAAATACTAACTTTTCTTAGAAACATTCATCGATGAAGACTTTATTGATTATCCAAAAAATGTTTTAGAGTAGTGATCCACACGTACGCATTTTATATTTGAGAAACATCGATAGAACATATGGTGATAGTGTAGTCGATCTATCATCATGTACTGTTAATCTTGATCACTTGTTTTTCCTTCCATATTGAAGGTATCCAAAACAAATGTTTCAGAGTAGTGATCAAATAGGTGGGTATATTCAAATAATCACCTTCCTGGGAGATTATTAGGAGTAAACTTGATGAGAAAAACTAACATCTTTGTATGAGTACTCACACATGATATTAAACATTATATGTGTTTTGTCATTGTATGTCATTTGAATACGTAACTAAATTTAAGAATATCTTCATTGTATTTCAAGGATCACTTCATATAGTAGAACTATTATGACCTTATCAATGAAAAATATACTCTACTAAATTATTGCATTAAATTCATGAAGAACAATTGATAATATTTAATAAGATTATTTATTAATATTCTAATCATTGAACGTAAATGTAATCAAAATTATAAATTGTTTATTCTAGAACACTAAATCTAGTAGACTCTGACAAAGACATTATAATACTGACTATGACTTTTATCCCACTAAACATCACATGATGATCATATTTACTCTATTTTGAATCATCATTCAATGGGTATACCATAGATTATTATGTGGATTATTAATAATATGACTTCACATATTTGATAAAAATAACTCACGAGAAATAAATTCTTATGTAAATGCTTCATGCTCTGATGGCACCTTGGAATCATTTCAATATCCACCACTAATGTATCATCACAAAAGAGTTGTATTGTATATTTTCTACTAGGTATGACATCATTATCTTGGATGATGTTGTGTATTAAAACATCTTCTTTCGATACCTATGATGACACAATATACTCAAATTCTTTTTTAGAATCTATTATACTATTTTTCTATGTTCTCTTCCAACTCACAACACCTCAATTAATCATGAATATATTTCCCATCTATGATTTCAAATTTTATGGTTCTATCTAGAAACTAGATTTTACATATCCATTGATGATTAGCTCCTCGTCTCATTCATATAAATAGAACATTTCCTTAGTAAAACTTATATAAATAAGTATTATCTTTAAATTCATCCAATGGTGGTCACTAGGGTTATCTAGATATCATCATACCACACATAATTTGTAGGCAACATCTATCATAGTACATATCATAACATACACGAATGATCCAACCGTCGATGTGTATAGAATCACCATTACCCATATTCATTTATCGTGTTTCTAAGGACTCATATTCAATGATAGATGACTTCCATGATTCATTGGAAACAGTCCCCTCTTGAATTGTTTTGTATTAATCGATTTTAGTTTTTTTCAATATATGTACCCCGACATATATTGAGAATCCTCTCGGGTCCATCGTGATAGATCATGATCCCAATATTATTTGAAACTCCACCTAAGTCCTTCATGGAGAATAATTTATTCAACCAAGACTTAACAGATAATAAGAATGGTATTTCATTTTACATAAGTAGTATATCATTATCATAAACTATTATGAAAATTATTTCCCTCCCACTGAACCTCTTATAAACACAAGGCATACATATTTTTATGATTCCAAATTTAGCTATGGATTCATCAAATCGAATATTCCAATACCTAGATGCATTATTTAATAGATATATGAATATTTATAGTTTTCATAACATTTTGGATTTATTAGTCACAAACCCATTATGTTGTATCATGTAGACATCTTCATAAAATATTAACATTAAGGAAGGATATTTTTACATTAATTTTATAAATATCGTAGTCAATTTAAGCCATAATATAATTACAATTTTAAAGGTTTTATTATTGAAACTGGTTATAGTGTTTCATTATAGTCTATGTATTGATGTTGTTTGGACCCTTTTACAACCTATTAAGCCTTATTTATACTGACTTGTACATCTATGGACAATTTATTCTGGAATACACATATACATCTAATGGTATTTACATCTTCTAGAGTATCTTCCAAAATGCATAAATTCTCTATTTATCGGGAATCCATTTCATAATTCTTAGATTCTTTCCGCATGGGAACATATATTCCATAAACTACATCCTAATTGGTTACAATTTCAATATTTTTAACTAAAAATGTTTCACCATCCTCAAAGAATAGAAAAAAATAAAATTATAGTTCTCTAATTACACTTGTACGACTATGTTTTACTTGTTCCTCTAGATCATTATCTTTCATTTTGATTTTTTGAATTCATTCACGTGACATCATTATTGTATCTTGATCCCTGAAATCATTGAAAAATATCTATCTCCCACTATCTCCACTATATTTGTGATCCTATTCATGAAATTTGATGTGTCCTTTAATCAAAATATTATTATTTTTAGATTCATTATGTGAAAATAATTTATTTTCCTTTGGAGACCCTATTAATTTACAAGTTCTGTATTGTTATGCATGTTTATTACCGAAAACAGCCTTATCTGATGCTTAAAAATCCCACACCCAAATATTCCACAAGATGGGTCTATTTCCTTGAAAAATATTATATAGAATACCAATTTATACCTTATTTGAATCCTGGTTTAATATGTACATGATTTTCTATAACATGCTTCCTAAAATGTATAATAGAAGAGATGCACAACTCATCATTGAACACACCATGTAATTCAATGTGTGGTTTTTCCTTTCTCTTACACCATTCCATTGAGGGGAATATGGATGGGTGAGTTTTTAAATAATCCCAAATCTGTATAGGTGATAAACTAATTAATAATTAATATAATATTCACCATGTTTTGAATAGAGTTTCTTAATCATTTTACCAAGATGGTTCCCAATTTCATTGTTGTATTCGTTGAATTCTATAATGCTATAATTAATAATACAACATTAATTAGACAAATACATATCTAATTAAACAATCAATAGATGTTATGAGGTATATTTAAAATCCACTTAACTCAACTTGAAATGGTCTACAGACTAATAATATCTTATTCGATAATCTCTTTGTCCCTTTCACCATTTCAAATAAATGGGGCTTTAGTCATTTTTCCTTTAATGATATGTGAAAAAATGTAAGTGGTTTTATTTAAAAAGAATCCAAATATCCATATTCATGTAATTTTTTAAGAGTCTTTTCGTTTACATGACATATCTGGTTATGCCATTGTTAGATGTGGTATGAGTCATGGGGACGTTTTAAATTATTTTTCCCATTACATTTTTTTTGTGATCCAACTCATAAAGGCCATTATTTAAATATTCCATAATATAAAAAATGAAATCATTATTAATAGATCCCAATTTATTCACAAATATTAAAATAAATCCATCTATGTCATGTTTGGATACATAAAAAATATTTTTGAAAGTTATAAATTACACTTAATAAAAACATAACTGAAACTTCCTCTTACTTATTTTATAGGGAAATTTTTTTCCACTAATTCACCTTATTACCACTCGAGAAACAAATTTCATCATCTTCCATTTCTTTACCCTTAATAGTTCTCTTCTTAGAAGCGAATTACAAATATTATTTGCAGTTATAGGTATTCTCACATCCTTTAATTTCATACACTATAACTATAGAATTATTTTTACACTTCATATCTTTTTCAACATAGATAAATATGGTATGATGATATGTGAGGGTCTTATAAATTTATTTTATATTTAAATTAACAATAAAATATTGATAATATCTAAGGGATTGATGAAATAATCATATTGGTGATCAATTCATCAGTTTTTTTTAAATAATAAAACCTCTAACTTATCAATGTAGATAATTATTTTTACTATGAGAGGCCCACAAGGAACACAATATATAATATTAAACTAAAAGGGTTCCTTGTATATCTCAACATATTCTTATTTTTTATCTCTATGGAATTCCCACAGAGATGCAAGAGTATTCAATAAGAATACATTTCTTCTTGATACATCATTACTTCACTTGGAATACATAAAATAAATAAAAATTGAATGTTTACCATGACTTAAATTTTTTTATCACATATAAGAAAATTTCCTTCACTCTCCACCTTAGCAGGCTGATCAAGTAATGCGGATTAAATAATGTAATATTTATATTGAAGGTGAAACACTATAGGAGGGTGTATGAAGTATTCCTAAAAGTTACAGTGAGTAAGGAAATGGAATCTCTAAAATATTGAACATAGGTATAATTTGGGGGAAAATCCTTTAATTATTATAAAATTTTACAATGATCAATTTATTAATAATTTTCAGGATTACAAGTTATGTGAGGCGCAATAGTCATTTTAATTTTGTTAGGTATCCCACTATTATTTCATGTCTCAAATGACCTCTCCATTGAACTCATAATTACTTATCACTCAATAAATTATAAAGGAAAAGTATTTATATTTCCCTACATTATTATCTATACAATGGCCATGAAAAACATAAGAAGGTATATTTATAGGCGGGAATTCCAACTACAAGCCAGAAGTTCCTTGATCTATTGAGTAGTATCTCTAATCAATAAATCCTAAATCATATTTCCTTAACAAATGACTCTATAATATTTTTTAATAGACTATTGTCTTCAAATTCAATACAATTTTGGTCAATTAAACCTCATACCCTCATGATAACTCTTCGAAAAAAACATTCCATATTATGGTCATGTAAAGACTTATTTCAATGGTTTCATTTCTAGACTATTGTAGTTATCCATGTTTTGAAAAAACATTTAAATATATTAAATTTAATTAAATTCATTATTTTAAAAATTCTAATTATTTTATGTTATAACGGTCTTGTATCTATAAAATAATTAATTAATACCACATAAAAAAGTAAATAAATAATTAACATGTTCGTGAGCTTATCTTATGGCTAATTTAATGAGTGTGAAAAAAAATCAACCAATGCTTTAAGGGAAAACACACCCTTACAGCCTTTACATGATTTTTATAATTACACATATCCACCTATGTATCTCTTATGATGGAATTTTCTCTATTTTATTTTACAATTCATTTAAATTCCTTCAGATACAACCATTATTACATGTATTTATAACTCAAATGTGGGTGAGGGGAACAAATATATTGGTTAAGGGGTATTAGAAAATTCACCTTATACATGCATCTCTAAAATAATAACGGAGGGAGTGATGAATCACTATACATAATATTTAATTTAATAATTTTTAATTTCAATATAATGAAACAAATTAAATTCAATTAAACCAATGAGTATAATGGAATAGGTTTAGCTCTTGAATGTTCTTACATATACCACGAATACATAAAAAAGTACACTAGTTAACATTAATTTTAGTTTTATTTATTATCTAGATAAATGAACATACATTAATTAATTACTATCCTATTATCATAATGACCAACTAAATTATCTTGGATATTACCATGATAAATGAATTTGTTGAAAATAAACGATATCTTCAATAATTACAGATATTTACATTAAAATAATTTGGAATTTAGTGAATTATTTACAATCATTATTACAAAGTAAAACACATATATTGTCAAAAAAGTAATTAGATTTTAATGGATAAGTTAATTTTTTTAAAGTGATTGAATTCTTTCCTCTATTCAGAGACTACATAGTGGGTACGTATGAGTCATACACCCTGTTCAACATTTGTCAGGTTCGAAGGATAAATTCAAATGGATTTGGTGTGTTCCTTTGACAGATTACAGAATGGGTAAAAAATAGCTACAGAACGTGTATCACACTTTTCATGTGCCGTCATGACCCACTAATGGACCTCTCATATTCTTCATACGTAGGCCTATATTATGTGTACACAAGAAATACGCTTTGTATTCTTCTAGATAAGTTCGTGTGCTACAACCCAAAGACTCAACATGTATTTTAGACTTGGTAATTAATGAATTTAAATGTGTTTATAGTGGATACATATCTTGTTTTTCATTAACTACATAAATTGTCAGTCTCAAGTTGTCAAAAACATTGTATTTGACCATATAGTTATATTGAATTTTTCAACTAAACCATGTTTACTAGCCGAAATGTTATCCCACTAAGTGCGGTGTAATATGACTTGTTTTGTTACAAGGTTTCACAGTCTATAAATGGTGTTTGAAAAATCCACCATGTGTAATAACTACTCAATGTTCCATTTAACCAATGACATTACCTGGAGCAGGGCACTTGGGTACATGGCATGTACTCCGCCTACATATCATTTGACCTAGTATCATCTTATAGAATCCTTGGGAGTTCTCAATTTAATATCGAATCATACCGAATATTATAATAGAAATTTTAGAAATTATAAATCATAAAAATATTAATTAAAATGTCAAAAGCATGTTAATTATATATCGGGATAATGATGAATAATTAGAAATGAACGATCCAAACAATAATGTACATAATTGATCAAGAGTTAAAATAAATAATAATAAATTTAAAACATGGCCCCTATGATACCACTTAAAGGTTTTAGTAACATCAAAATTAAAATAGTGGTAAAATTGATATAATTATTTTTTTCAATTCAATGGATCATTCTCCAATTGTGCATAACCTAAAAATCGCGATTAGGTAAATTTTTCCATCGAAAATTTACATAAAATCCTAGAACCATTAGAGGGGAACTTTTGAGAATTATATTTATAATTAACTTAATTATTATGAGATGAAAGGTTAGCCTTTCTTAGTAAATTTCTTTAACAAAGAAGTTTTTTATTCTATAAAACCCCTTTTTTCATATTATTATCATTATGTTGTTAGTATCCATGTTTAGAGTCACTCAAGTGGTGACCCACACATTCTACGTTGAACTCTACAAAACACCAATGGAATATTGGGTTCCTTCACTGAGAATATATATTATTTTATTATTCATCCTGGTCACTTCTTGTTCCTTTTTAATTGAATACATATCTCTTTTTCTTCTCATTCTTTAGACTAGGAGAGAATGAGGAATTCAAGGGATAATCCTATTGTTCGTAAGAATTGTCATTTCTGGATTATCCCAAATCAATTTACATAAACATCAATTTATATAGTGAGTGTTTGGGTTAAAATATTATTTTGTTCTGTATGAACCCTTTTATAATAGAAAAACCCAATTTTTAACTATTTAATATAATAATAATAATATAATTATTTTATGTCATGTGATAATTAGCGCAATACTAAATATTATTTTAAATAATTAGAAATTATTATTTATCACTGTATGTGAACTTATTCAATTTTTCACCTCAATATTTATCAAATACTAGAATAAATATTCAATTATTAAACAGTTATTTTCATCCTAGTATATATGTTAAATATTTATTAAATATTAAATAAATGAAATAAATATTTTATCCCCAATTTCAGATATATATATTTATTGAATATTCATGTATTCAAATTATCATTAATTAATGAATAAATATTTACATATTACCATGAAAATATTATCAATCAATAATACTCGAATAAAAGTATCTCTAGTTATTGGGAATAATTTTTATTCAAATATTTAAATTCATATTGAATTTAATTAGGTATAATGGAAACACCTAGTGTGTGACCCTATAGGATTATTTCTCGTTAGAATTTGGTGGGCTTTGCTAATGTCCAAGATTATTGTATTTTAATATGTCATGGCATCCAAGATAGAGAACATAATTTCAGAACATTAACAACCACATATAAAAACATATTGTATAATATAATTCCATTGTCACAATATCAAATAAAGAAAGTTTCACATCCTAAATTATCTAACAATATAGTTGATACTTTTTTAACTATCTAAAATAAAATCATCATTACACAAGATACACAAAATTTAATGTGATATTTCCATTTCAATAAAATTTATAATATGTCATTTACCATAAATATGGAAGGCACAAATCCGTCCTTGACTTATCTATTAATATATTTGTTAATCATGATTCACCCAACATATCCAACAAATCAATGAACTAAATCATCAGTGATTATGAAATAAACCTATGTTCGCGAGTCATTAAATGAATTAATAATAATTTTAATGTCTAAGTGACATTACACACACAGACACACATAGGAATATCTGATGACACATAAACATGTGGAATTATACTCATAGGTCTAATCTCATAATATTTTTTCTTAGATATTACAAAGTTAAAACATCATAAGAATAAGAAAAATTTTCTTATGATTATTTTCACTTTAAATTCAACAATCTATGTGTACGATAATATTATTTCATCTAATTGTAGATTTATATTTATGAATCTCACCATGACATTTCATGGTTCACATCATAACAAGGAACCGATATGACTTTAACAAATGTGATAGTAACTCTAGGACATTATTACACTAGTTACATGTGAAAAAATGAAGAATATGACTAATACGGTGTGTTAATATTCAAAAAAATGAATATAAATGTAATAAAAAATAAAAAATTGATGACATAGAATATAAATTTAAAAAAAAACATGTTAAATTGTAAGGTTTTAGGCATTTGTGATTGTATCAAAACTATCATAATTGTACCATTTTTGGGATTTTATTGTCCTATTTTATAGGTCTATTTGTACATATAGAGTCTAGGTATTATTACATTAAATGGATTATTCTATCTATTGAGTAACTATAGCAAGATCATGGACCCCACATAGGTTTATACTAGGAAAAGGGGCGTTTTTAACTCCTCTTAGATATTTTCAACACATATTCTTATAAAATCATTTTGGTGATGTTTTATTTATTATGTGTATATCAAACAATTTGATCTAGAATTTAAGACTATGAATCTTTCAATTTTATATGGTATTCAATAAGCGATTTTGAGGAATTTTGATTTTCGTTGTGTTTCGTGTTACTGATAGAAGAATTTATAGTGTAGGTTCTCCCACACAATGACAAATCTCTCTATTAAACAGGTGTAAAAGAAACATTTTGGCACATATAATGGTTTAAAAAAGAACCTAAGCTTAGAAACCACTTATAAATTGAGTGTTCTAATCATTAGACCAAAAATAAATATGAAGTGGACCCGATGCTACATCGAGTCTGTTTTGTCATATAATATTGGAGAAGGTGGATTTAAAATTTTGGAAACAGGTGGAGCGACATCTACCCATTATAGATACATCCGTCTTTCTGGTGGAATAATTTCCAACAACCCCTCAATGGTCCTCATTTGAGTTAATAGATACTCGATGGACTCTATAATCTCTTATAGCATAGTGGGTTAGCATGAAATTTCAAGAATGGAATTTGGTATATCCTGATATGTTCATATTTACAACATTTATTACAGATTACTATTATAGTTCAATAGGGATTATCTCAACTAACATGGCATCAGATGCCATCATAGTGGAGGAAAGTCTTGAATATCTCTTGTTATCGCATCCATGTAGACTGGTTGTTTGGACCCTAGGTTATTTAGATTATTAGATCCTCCTATTATTAACAGAATAACATCTTCATATTGAGAAAATAATTTTAAAGGAGAAGTAGGATTCTCTACATCTAGAATACGCTCAATGGTAATATCATCCACGTGTAATTTAGTATTATGTCACAATTAATAATATTTCACCATCTTATATTTGGTGCATCTTTCCTTGGATGTAAGAGGATCAACATCTTCTGCTGGAAGATGGTATGTTATCACACCAATACCGTTTTTTCGGTGAAACCCTACTGTATTCTAGTAATGGATAATTGGGGGAGGGGTACCCAAGATTATTGGGTTATCTATGTTGATGAGAATTAACTCATGTGAATATTTCAGTATGGACCATATTTTAAATATAAACATCTACATCTCATAATAATATTTTATATTCCTGTTTTAGATCATCTCTTTTTTCAATGTTTATATCAATCATTGATACAAAATATTACATCCAGATCATTTTTGGGTTAAAATCATATGGGGGTTTGTAACTTTCAATAATTCCATCAAAAATTAAACCTTAACCTTCCTTATTCATAATATTCTTGGTAGAACATTTTGGTTTTCAGTCATTATGAGGGAATATGATCTTCTTTTTATTCTCCCCCAGATATGGTGTGCGGAGAGTGATCCTATGAAAATATCTAGACACAAATTTCGAGCGTGTCCCAAAATATTGAGATAGGATACCCTTTTTGAGAAACTATGTAATCTTCTCTTGTGACATGTTCCCCAACCTAGATAATTCCTGACTTCATAAAGTAGGAAGAGGTGATCCTTAAATTTTTCCTAGACCTTTGTTTTGGGGATAACATAATCCAATTATTATATATTCATGAACTCAACATTGATTTTATAAACATTTATGTCGAAGTTTGTGTAAAAGGGGCCCCTACAATACAAAATGAGGATTATTTAATATTGACATTATAATTTTTATTACTTCTAGCCTTCAGATTTTTCTAGTCATTATTTGTGTATGGGATGATTCACTACTTTGTTTGTGTGTGATCATTTTATCTATAGTGGAATTTTTTTTATTTTGAATTTTCTTTCATAAAATATGAGGTTTGATAAACCAATTTATAAATCTGATTAAAGTGAGTTTGAATATCTCCCTCCCATAGAGTTAATCATATCTTAGACTTAAACATGAAATTATTTTTCTGAATAGACTTGATAAATTGTGTAGATATATGGGATGATTCTATTCATAATATAATGTAATTTATTTATGTCTCTAGTGTCAGGATATTCTGACTAGGGTGGACTATGGAATGAAACACACCATGGTCCCTATATCCTCTAATGTACATCTCAGATGGAGTGTTAGTGAGAAATTGTCATAGATACCTCAAAGAATAAAATTTATAACATTTTAAATTCCTTATAATACCTTCATAATTTAAGTAACCACACAAAATAGGTTGAATTGGTAAACTTTATTTGGTTATTTTTTCTATTTCTCGGATATTTTTTGAATATTCAATGTAAAGTCAGGATTTTTCCAGCAAATAATAAAGAGTCATCCCTAAATTCATGCGAAGAATATTTTTTCCTTCCTTGGTCAAGGGCTTCATAATATCATATCAAGAGTTTCTATGGGTCAGAATATTAATGGCATATTCTCTTTAAAAATTTCATTTCACATCATCAAACCAATATCTTCATCTCTAATGAAAAATTACTCTACCTGATCCGACTTGGGAGGTCACTTCCTAGATACCCTACAAATGGAAGAGAGATCAATTTGAATCTTATTTATTATATTAGAAGTCTACTTTCTTGATAAATGTATATAAAATGAAAACTTCATTATGTTTCATTCTTGTTAAGGTAGAATATCTCTCATCATATATAGTGATTTTGGTGATGTTTGAATCAATATATTGAGAGCCTCATGATTTGATGGGTTTCTCAATGCTTGGTCAAGAAAAGGGATTAACTACACCTTGAAATGTTTTTTTATCTTATGGATAACCATTTCAAGAAATTCCATGAATGATAGAACTATAATGTTTTCTCAATTTCTAGATTCACAAAATATCCATGAAGCATATTCCCCAAGGAATACCATTAGGGTTGATAGTGGGGATGGGATAATCTATTTGTAATTTGACCATCCATCCAAAAGGAGGATTTTAATGGATCACATAATAAGAAGATTTATCATGACCTATCTTATTTTTTATATGGGATAAAATTTGTGATAGTCACTCTAAGGAGGACCCTCAAAGATACCGGTAGTAATGTTGTGGGGAAAACCCTCAAAACATCAACTAAATCTTATCATTGATGATGAGTTGGTGGAATCATGGGACACAATTTAAATGGATTTATAGCATCAAGAGAACTAGTATTGAGAAGGGTTGAAATATGGGACATCTCTTAGTCTTGGTTCTTCCCCTAGGTATATTTATTAATAGATTTTATCCAATGTGTTGTTAGGGCCTTGTGTTTTGTAAAAAAACCCTTCTTGCATGGGAGCCTTCTTAGGTGACCACTTTATTTCCATTTCACCAGTTTAATGGAATTTTGTATAAAGAGGAGTAATGTCTATCAGATTCTGGGATTCCATGACGATATGATTACAAAATTTTCTGTACGAAAAGGGATTTGAAATATAGTCCTTCAATCAAATGATCACCAAGATATACTACAAATTCCTTAATGATTTATAAGGATGATGTGTCTTCCCTGAAGTGTGCATTGAAATGTGTTGTTGATATCTAATTATAATGGGAATATATATTTTATCTTTTTATTCATGCAATTCTAATATTTTTCGACAATCCACTTGAATGGGAGTCAAAATGTGTGAATTCTATTAAGTAGTTTTTGATATATGTTTTAGATATACTCTTTTGAAGGGGGTAATAATATATGAAAAAAAAACAATTGGTTGTTTGGATATGGTGATGAATATATATTTATACCACTATCCTGATCTATTAATAGTATTTTTATAAGACTAGGGATATATGAACTCCATTCCATTTCTTCCAAAATCCACTAGTAGACTTCCAATGAAATAATGGGAATATGAATTTACTTTTTATTGGGAGAAGGAATATGTTCTAATGCATGTAATTCCATTATTGATTAGAAAAATTGATGGGAATGTTGTGTATGGGATGGAATTCAAACCTTATCTATGGTTGCTTTGTGGTTATATTGGCTTGCTTCCCCTGATTCCACTAGGGAATTACAGAGAGTTTGTTAGGTGTGAATAGAAATATATCCCTACTCACTGGGTCCTTGTAAGACATTTTTGTGGACTTATTCAGTGAGAGTTGGGATATGGGTTTTTTTACATTATTCATAGAACAACACCCCTAATGATTTCTTCTAGAATCTTGGTTTTTGGTGATCATTGTAGAGACCCGAAGCTTGACATACATGGACATTACATTACTTTTGCGGAATTCTTATTACACAACAAAAGCACACACACATGGATCGTAATAGTTTAGTGTCTTTGGAAACTCGGAATATAATCTTCTAATCCTGGTGAAAGATCTTCAACATCTCCCAAAAATATAATCCTTTTTTTATACCTAAAACCTTTCTTTATATCCTGGGGAAAAGTAAACATAAAAGGGTGAGCTCAAATGTTCAGTAAGGGTAAACAAAAGAAATATCAATCACATCATATACATAAGCACATAACTTTTGGAAATCTTAACCTGTAAAAGAGTGCATAATTTCATAAACTGGGATAACTCATGGCAGTGAAATGTAATCACAATAATCAGAACTTAAAACATTAAACTTTTTGGAATGCACACATAATAATAGAGAATCATTTCTTGTTAGTCAAGACTCATTTCCAAGACTATCTTAGTGGACAAAGTCCCTTTCTGAACCGAGTCACCCTCGTTTCAGTCCTGTTTCACTGAACCGGTATAACTTACCATTCCAGCCATGTCTATCTCATGAGATATAAAATCTTTACCCAATGAATTGGAGGGAGATATAGGTCCCACCCATCTCATAATGATACCATTCTTATGTGTGCCACAAAATCATAAACCATACAACATTGCATAACCCATGTAATAAAAATCGGAATCTTAAACATCATGACATCATAAAACAATTCATATACGATAAAGGAATTCATAAAAATAATTCCATCGAAACATAATTAAATCAATGTAATAATAGGGATAAAAACAGAACCCTTTATTATCTTAGATGGAAAATAATTTTGATAAAACACTTGAACTTCATTCTTGAGGAAAATATCCTTTATACTTCAAAAAAACTTTTCCTTTATTAACATGTCATACAATTTTAATCTAAAAGAAGTTGATTAAAAATAAACTTGAAAACTTGTAAAGGAATATTTTTGGAAATATTGTTTTAAAAATCCATTCATTCCATATAAGTTTAAAAAAACATTCTTTGTACTTTTGTCGGAAAAGTCAAAAAAGTACCTCATACGAAAAATGAAAAAATATTCCTTTCATATCTTTTACTAAAAACTCACTGAAGGGTAAAATTGGATTCAAAAAATTGTAGGTGGATGGAAATAACATTACATATTGAGGAAACATGGATGTGAATGATAAAATACACCCCAGTAAATACCAAAGTATAAACAATCTCGGATAAAAATGAGATTGTGATATTTCCCTTACCTTAGGTCTGATTTGCTTCGTAAGTGTCCGAAACTCCTGTATAATGATTTAAATAAAGTCATTGACTAATTACAGAATCATATTCACTGTTATGATATCATATATGGTTCACTTATGACTTTATATTACCCGTTCTTTTGTAAATTCCATGTTAAAGAGCGTTTTGGGTAAAATTGTTTCATTTGTCGTCCATTTTTTGACTTGTAATTATTCATATGATTACTTAGATCATGATTAATTAATTCCAGAATATAAAACATGATATATATATATATATATATATATTCAGAATATACATATATATAATAAATCAGTAAATGGAATGAAATACACCATTCATGGAGACGGTAGGCCGTACGTACGCATGAACGCTGTTTTCGTTTCCTTATTGAGTTGAGAGGAATTAAGTGGATGACATACATATATGTACACATAAATTCAGTATCATTATTATGTCATATATTTCATGATTACTTATTATATATACTTTATAATCATTCATTATGGTTAAAGTGGAGAATGAATCTTATCGCGTCGTGGAGACGGTAGTCCGTACGTACGCACGAGCGATGATATCGTTCTCATGATCGTGGGACTGTATTGGAGTGTATTTATACTATTTCAGAATCAATATCACTTTAAAATAATAATATATAGTTATTAGTTACACCATTATACCCATCCAAGTAAGGTGGTGGTGGAAAATAGATTTCACCACGGCATGGAGACGGTATTCCGTACGTACGCACGCGTGGTGATTTCGTTTTCCGTAGGATGGATAGATGGTGAAATAGGATTGCTTCATACTTATAATAACATATAAGTATATGAGTGATACTGATGTTATTACTTCATAATGAAACAACCTAAGAAGAAGAAGTGGAAGAAAAAATAAAGGTGAAAGAATCGGTAACGGAAATTACCTCTTCTTTGAAGCGCCTCTTTGAGACCTCCTCTTAGGGCACTCAAATTGGACATTGAGGAAGACCAGAACCTCTAGGATGTTTCTAGGGAAGTGGAGAAGAGAATTTGGCCGGGGTTGGCCGAGTTTGAAGGATCAAAGTTGTGTGAGGAAGAGAGGGAGGAGGTGCCCTTTTATAAGGGAGGAGAGGGGCTCCTTTGGAAAAACAAAAAAATATTATTTTATTATAATGTCAAGTTCGGTTTTAAATAGCTCCAAATTGATTTATTTCGAGGCTAAGGTGGGGATGGGTATAAAGCCTCTCATCCAATAGAATTTAGACAAGTTTAGTATCCTATTTGAACCTTATCATTTAGATTTAACATTAAGTTAAATAATTTTACTTTTACCGTGTCTTCTTGTGTTCTTACACTATAAGGTTAATAAACTTACTATAAGAAGCCAAACGAACCCCAAGTTGTTTATTATTAATATATATAACCTTATCTAAGTCATTTTTCCAAACCTTAGATTTTTAAGAATAAAATAACAATTAATAATATAATATTTGTTTTAATAACTATTTTATGTCAATTTTGACACTATTTAGTAATTTATTTTTGTGAAAATCATAACAGAATGATAAGTTCGGAAAAAGTTAATTAAATAAATACTAACATGTCATATTAACCAATAAAATTAGTTTAATTCATAAAAAGTCTTAAATTACATTTAATTTGGTATTTATAACATCAATTATGTCAATATTTCATTAATAAGATAATTACTGCATCATCTTTGGTGATAACTAAATTAAATAATTTGATGTCTAAAAATTACAAATAAAATACAATTATGTACGAAATCTTTTTAGATTTCTAATGAATATTTATAGTCGAATTTATCTTATGTATATCCACATTTTAAAATTTTTTTATTAAATAAACATTGATTTTAACTCTTTTAACCCTTCTTTAAATTAAATAATAATAAATGTCCTAATCTAATCCAAGTGGGCCTAAATGGTCATATTTTATTCCTAAGCTTGTTTTTGGTCGAATTAAACTTATCCAATAGAATTTGGACATGTGTTAGGGTTATAATAATATCATTTTTACCCTTAATTACCCTATTTACTATTAACAGTGGTAAATAAAAGTAAAAAAGTTACTATTCACCAAAAATTATATTTATCTCATTGAACCACATTTTACTTACTGACATCAACCGTGTCTCTTGGAGATTTGAAATTCCACTCACCGAAGCGGTATAATTAAGTTTTATGAAAAATTCAGTTTTTTTAACTACCACTTAGTGGTTTCACTATTCATCAAAAATTGAATGTTTTCAGAAAAATACCAAAAATTAGGCCTAAGATATATGTGATATTATGAACTCAAAAATGATGTCTATTTTACCAAATTCAAAACATATCAGTTGCATTTAATAATTTAAAAATTAATTCCCGTCGTCAAAACAAATAGCTTGTTTTTAAGAGATAATAACTATTAAAAGATTGAAACTTGTTTATAAGTGGTTTAAATGTGAAATTACATCCAATGACCATCATTGTATTAAATTTTAAAAATATATTATAAATATACTTTAAAACAACTAAAATTAATAATTTATCACTATTAATTATTTCGATTGAAAAAGTTGTTTTTAATTAAAATTTAGTAATTTCCACTATTCATCAAAATATGAAAGTTATCTGAAAATTACCAAAATTTCACCCTATGCTAATTTTGATATTCCGAATCCAAAAATGAATTCCATTTTGAAAAATAAAATTTACAAAATTTCAAAAAGTTTTATTACTTTTCATAATGGCTAGTTTTAATAATATTTTAATAGCATATCGTTATTTAGTGAAACTCGGTATTGCGTACTACACACGCTATCAAGGAAGGTCGCGATTGCGTGTAATGAATGGAAAGTCAAGGATACGTGTTGTGCAAACTCCTTTTGGTGTAGTGTACAACACAAGACATTAATGAAATTAAAAAGAATATTTTTCATAAAATCTCGGGGTGTTACATTCTACCCCCCTTAAAATGAATTTCGCCCTCGAAATTCGTCGGGGTTATAAATGGTTTACTATTCAAAAGTTTCTTTAATAGAAACCCACTTCGTATTATGAGATTGCTAATTTGGCATAATAATGATGTTTGGACTTCCAAATCCCATTTCATTTGGTTGCTCATGAAGAATATCATTCCATTGTCCATCATAACCTCCATTATTGTGAATCATCTTGTTTCCAGCCATTTTCTAAAACCCAAAAAGAATAGTGTGAGATGCAAAAATCATAATAAAGGGGGAGTAACTTCAAAATATAACATCTTTGGTTTAATCTAATATCGTTACCATAGTTCTAGGACTATATCCTATACGTATACTTATCCTTAGGGGCATCCCTAGACATACCTTAGAAATATCTCTAGGGATCTCACTAACGTTTTCGCATCCTAGTTTCCAAAGGTTGACTAAACATTTCCTCTGATACCAACTGTAGAGACCCGAAGCTTGACATACATGGACATTACATTACTTTTGCGGAATACTTATTATACAACAAAAACACACACACAAGGACCGTAATAGTTTAGTGTCTTTGGAAACTCAGAATATAATCTTCTAATCCTGGTGAAAGAGCTTCAACATCTCCCATAAAGATCTTACTTTTTTTATACCTAAAACCTTTCTTTATATCCTGGGAAAAATTAAACATAAAAGGGTGAGCTCAAATGCTCAGTAAGGGTAAACAAAAGAAAAATCAATCACATCATATACATAAGCACATAACTTTTGGAAATCTTAACCTGTAAAAGAGAGCATAATTTCATAACATGGGATAACTCATGGAAGTGAAATGTAATCACAATAATCCTAACATAAAACATTAAACTTTGTGGAATGCACACATAATCATAGAGAATCATTTCTTGTTAGTCAAGACTCATTTCCATGACTATCTTAGTGGACAAAGTCCCTTTCTGAACCGAGTCACCCTCGTTTCAGTCTTGTTTCACTGAACCAGTATAACCTACCATTCCAGCCATGTCTATCTCATGAGATATAAAATCTTTACCCAATGCATTGGAGGGAGATATAGGTCCCACCCATCTCATAATGATACCATTCTTATGTGTGCCACAAAATCATAAACCATACATCATTGCATAACTCATGTAATAAAAATGGGAATCTTAAACATCATGAAATCATAAAACAATTCATATAAGATAAAGGAATTCATAAAAATAATTCAATCACAACATAATAAAATCAATATAATAATAGGGATAAAAACAGAACCCTTTATTATCTTAGATGGAAAATAATTTTGATAAAACACTTGAACTTCATTCTTGAGGAAAATATTCTTTATACTTCAAAAAAACTTTTCCTTTATTAACATGTCATACAACTTTAAACTAAAAGAATTTGATTAAAAATAAACTTGAAAACTTGTAAAGGAATATTTTTGGAAATATTGTTTTAAAAATCCATTCATGCCGTATAAGTTTAAAAAAACATTCTTTGTACTTTTGTCGGAAAAGTCAAAAAAGTACCTCATACGAAAAATGACAAAAGATTCCTTTCATATCTTTTACTAAAAACACACCGAAGGGTAAAATTGGATTTAAACAATTGTAGGTGGATGGAAATAATATTACATATTGAGGAAACATGGATGTGGATGTTAAAATACACCCTAGTAAATACCAAAGTATAAACAATCTCGGATAAAAATGAGATTGTGATATTTCCCTTACCTTAGGTCCAATTTGCTTCATAAGTGTCCGAACCTCCTGTATAATGATTTAAATAATGTCATTGACTTATTACAGAATCATATTCATTGTTATGATATCATATATGGTTCACTTATGACTTTATATTACCCGTTCTTTTGTAAATTCCATGTTAAAGAGCGTTTTAGGTAAAATTGTTTCATTTGTCGTTCGTGTTTTGACTTGTAATTATTCATATGATTACATAGATCATGATTAATTAATTCCAGAATATAAAACATGATTTATATATATATATATTCATAATATACATATATATAATAAATCAGTAAATGGAAATAAATACACCGTTCATGGAGACGGTAGGCCGTACGTACGCATGAACGCTATTTTCGTTTCCTTATTGAGTTGAGCGGAATTAAGTGGATGACATAAATATATGTACAAATAAATCCAGTATCATTATTATGTCATATATTTCATGATTACTTATTATATATACTTTATAATCATTCATGAATGGTTAAAGTAGAGAATGAATCTCATCGCGTCGTGGAGACGGTAGTTCGTATGTACGCACGAGCGATGATATCGTTCTCATGATCGTGGGACTGTATTGGAGTGTCTTTATTCTATTTCAGAATCAATATCACTTTAAAATAATAATATTTAGTTATTAGTTACACCATTATACCCATCCAAGTAAGGTGGTGGTGGAAAATAGATTTCACCACAGCGTGGAGATGGTATTCCGTACGTACGCACGCGCAGTGATTTTGTTTTCCGTAGGATGGATAGATGGTGAAATAGGATTGTTTAATACATATAAAAACATATCCGTATATGACTGATACTTATGTTATTACTTCATAATGAAACAACCTAAGAAGAAGAAGTGGAAGAAGAAATAAAGGTGAATGAATCGGTAACGGAAATTACCTCTTCTTTGAAGCGCCTCTTTGAGACCTCCTCTTAGGGAACTCAAATTGGTCTTTGAGGAAGACCAGAACCTCTAGGATGTTTCTAGGGAAGTGGAGAAGAGAATTTGGCAGGGGTTGGCCGAGCTTGAAGGCTCAAAGTTGTGTGAGGAAGAGAGGGACGAGGTGCCCTTTTATAAGGCCGGAGAGGGGCTCCTTTGGAAAAACTAAAAATATTATTTTATTATAAAGTCAAGTTCGGTTTTAAATAGCTCCAAATTGATTTATTTCTAGGCTAAGGTGGGTATGGGTCTAAATCCTCTCATCCAATAGAATTTAGACAAGTTTAGGTTCCTATTTTAACCTTATCATTTAGATTTAACATTAAGTTAAATAATTTTACTTTTACCGTGTCTTCTTGTGTTCTTACACTATAAGGTTAATAATAATACAATAAGAATCCAAACGAACCCCAAGATGTTTATTATTAATATATATAACCTTATCTAAGTCATTTTGCCGAACCTTAGATTTTTAGGAGTAAAATAACAATTAATAATATAATATTTGTTTTAATAACTATTTTATGTCAATTTTGACACTATTTAGTAATTGATTTTTTTGAAAATCATTACAGAATGATAAGTTCTAAAAAGGTAAATTAAATAAATACTATCATGTCATATTAACATATAAAATTAGTGTAATTCATAAAAAGTCTTAAATTACATTTATTTTGGTATTTATAACATCAATTATGTCACTATTTCATTAATAAGATAATTACTGCATCATCTTTGTGTCATAAATAAATTACCTTATTTGATGTCTAAAAATTACCAATAAAATTCCATTATGTAGGAAATATTTTTAGCTTTCTAATGAATATTTATAGTCAAATTTATCTTATGTATAACCACATATTAAAAATGTTTTAGTAAATAAACTTTGATTTTAACTCTTTTAACCCTTCTTTAAATTAAATAATAATAAATGTCCTAATCTAATCCAAGTGGGCCTAAATGGTCATATTTTATTCCTAAGCTTGTTTTTGGTCGCATTACACTTATCCAATAGAATTTGGACATGTGTTAGGGTAATAATAATATCATTTTTACCCTTAATTACCCTATTTACTATTAACCGTGGTAAATAAAAGTAAAAAAGTTACTATTCACCAAAAATTATTTAAATCTCATTGAACCACATTTTACTTACTGACATCAACCGTGTCTCTCAGATTTTTGAAATTCCACTCACAGAAGCGGTAAAATTAAGTTTTATGAAAAATTGTGTTTTTTTAACTACCACTTAGTTTTTTCACTATTAATCAAAAATTGAAAGTTTTCAGAAAAATACCAAAAATTAGGCCTAAGCTATATTTGATATTATGAACTCAAAAATGATGTCTATTTTACCAAATTCAAAACATATCAGTTTTATTAACTAATTTAAAAATTAATTCCCGTCGTCAAAACAAATAGCGTGTTTTTAAGAGATAATAACTATTAAATGATTGAAACTTGTTTATAAGTGGTTTAAATGTGAAATTACATCCAATGACCATAATTGTATTAAATTGTAAAAATATATTCTAAATATACTTTAAAACCACTAAAATTAATAATTTATCACCATTAATTATTTCGATTGAAAATGTTGTTTTTAATTAAAATTTAGTAATTTCCACTATTCATCAAAATATGAAAGTTATCCGAAAATTACCAAAATTTCACCCTAAGATAATTTCTATATTCTGAATCCAAAAATGAAGTCCATTTTGAAAAATAAAATTTACAAAATTTCAAAAAGTGGTTATTACTCTTCATAATGGCTAGTTTTAATAATATTTTAATAGCATATCGTTGTTTAGTGAAACTCGGTATTGCGTACTACACACGCTATCAAGGAAGGTCGTGATTGCGTGTAATGAAAGGCAAGTCAAGGATACGTGTTGTGCAAGCTTCTCTTGGTGTAGCGTACAACACAAGACATTAATGAAATTAAAAATAATATTTTTCATAAAATCTCGAGGTGTTACAATCATAGTAGGGTCTCATTGGATGGGGTCCTAAGAATGATATTGTTATAATGATTTCTAATGACACTTGAAGTGAAAATTGTTCATAAGATCCATTTATTGAAACAATTATATTTTACTAAGTCCATATTTAACCTCATAAACCAACTTTATATGAAAAAATATGGACTTTTTCATTCTTTTCTAGGAAAGGATCCTAAAATTGTTAAAGGTGGCTTCAGTTTAGGTCTCTTTCACCATGACCCATAATCGGGGGTGTTGTTGTAGAGTATTTATGTTATGAAATGAATCATGCATAAACTCTAATGTAATTATGTTACAATATAGGTTTTACTTGGTAAGTAGTAAATTCATCACCTTGTGTTGAAGGTGCTAAGTGGGTGACATTGCCTTACTGTTTAATGAGGCTCATTATTTTACTAATACTAATAAAAATACTCTATAGTTAAGAGGATTCCATGAATTTGGACATGATTATGTTCTATTAGTTTTACAATGAATAACAAAAATGACATGAAAACTCATCCATGATGAATCACAAGTAAAATATATGTTAAACCAATTTTTTTAATAGTTAAAGAGTTCACATCATATCATTTTCTTGGTTGCCATGGGAATGGGTAACATCCAATTGTGAAAGGCTAGCATTGTTGATCGATTCACATCAAGTTTACCATTTTTTCCTTGCTTGTGTCTGATGGGTTGTTTTCTTAGAATCAATCAAATAAAATTTCACTTTCTTCAAGTATAATCGATGTCATGTGGACCTATATTTAAAAGGTATGCAGTCAATGTGGTTTCTTACTAGTAACACGTAGAAATTTATGTTGGTATAGAGGGTTGGTTTTCATGATCATAACACCTTATTATGGGATTATTTTATACACTTTGACTCTCTAATTGATTTAAGATATTTTGTATTAATTATTCTCATAGTTTAGAATTGAATAGGTTACCTCAATGTCAACAGTTTGTGATTTTACATGTATAGATGTGACCATCTATATGCATACAAGGTATTCTATCAAAGTGATCATTAATATGAATTAGAGTTGTTGAAACAATTAAATCATCAATATCTATTAGAAGTTATCCATCTATATATCATTTATTACATGGAGATGGTGGATTCAATCTATATAACTGGGAACCCAAGAGTTTTACAACCATTCAAGAAGGATGATGGTGCTTATGATGTTAGGATCAGGCCCATAAAAAATTATTAATATGTATCATAACATAACAAATCAAAATCCATATTTTTTGGTTCCAAATAATAGGGGGATACAAACATATATGTTAATGTGAAAAGGAGTGATCATTTTGTTTTTACATTTTTTAGTAAGGAAGACTTGTTTAATGATTCCTTGAAATGGTTTGTGTTGGACTTATCCATAAGAAACAATTTTTGATTGGCCTTATAGAGAATATTCTCAACAATATTATGTTAGTTTTAGATTAAATATTTTATTGATAGGATATGACCTATATGGAATATAGACCAGTGATGTTATTTTATAATACTCAGAGGGAATATTTCCCTCTGGGTGGGGAAATGTTTTATTGGGAATATAGCCAAATCATGAGAGTTTCTCAGTAGTAATGGCCAAAAAATCATAATTTGTAGGATCTTGGTAATATTTATAAGGGAGTTAAGGAAATAGATCCTATAAACAATAATATGGAATGATGAAGATGAATGATGTTGGTTTAAGGATATTGTGTTTGAATATTTAGAATTTATCCTACGTGTCGAATAAAAATAGGAATCCAAGCCTAGGTAGTTCAAATGACATTGTATAATTTCATCTGGTGGGATTTTACAATATAGTTTAATTCCATATGGTATGGAAATTATCATTTGGTGTTAGAACATGTGTCTAGGATATTATCCATGGGTTTTAAAGTCATCCCGTATAGATTTATTTGTTGTTTTAAGTTGATGGAACATAGAATTTAGAAGGGAATATCCATACAAGATTTCCCTCAGAATTCTTTTAGGATTACACTTAATAATAGGCCCATATAAAGGAGTTTTAGTTATTATAATGGAATAGTGTATTTAAAAGGATAATCCCGCATTATTCATAATTAGTGTGATATACAATTGATAAAATATGATAAAAAAATTTAATGAAAGTAAAAAAATTATATCTGAATGGGGATTACAGCTAAATAAAGGGATGTAAGAGGATATATAATTAATTGATAATCTCATCAACATAACTATATTAGATCTCACACCAAAAGAGGAATATGTCCCTCCCAATTTCCTACAAATTTGTAGGCCAAGATAGGGTATGATGGAAGGCGGATTATTCTTTCCTAGAAAAAAGATGAGTGGATTACTCTAAGGAGAATGCTCATATGTGAGAGACAAAAACATGTGTGTGACATCCCTGACCATATGCCTCTTAATAGGTTCCCTGATCCTAGTTGGACACATGGCCTCAAGTGCATTTCCCCAAATTCCAGAGGTTGTCGACTATAAGAAAGGGATTAGGGTGTGTATTTGGGGTGACTATTCCTTCATTGCCAAAAATTATCACCATGAATAAATATAAATATACATTAATAGAGGAAGGAACATAAGTAAATTTAAGGAATATTGGAAATATACAAGGATACAAATAACCAAATTAACTGAAATAATTGATGATGATATGTCATGTCACAAGAAAATGTATATCAGGGATAGATGACAACAATAATATCATGTTCCAAAGAAAACTATGAAGGAAAAAAAAGACTATCCCATGAATCATGAGATCTGGATCAGTCATTTGCTATCAAGATCCCTCCTAAATAGTAATAAATCATATGTTCAATGTTATATGATTCCCTTCATTAACACTTTCCTTGATTTAATCTTCACTAGGAACAAAACAGTGATTAGAGATGGTGTGAGATAAATCTCAATGGGCCACCACCAAAAGTGTCTATAATATTCATCTCTTATAATGAAAATTTAATAATTTCATAGAGTGAATATATAATGAAATTAGTTACAATTTAACTATATGACCATATACCTACTTCTTCCCATTGTAAGTGTCTAAACATGTAACTAGTTCCTTATTTGATTATTACGAGTTTATAAATAAGCGACATGTTAACAATAGTGAAGCTTCCAAGATGAATCAATGAAGCCAGTAATGATATTTATTAATGAACTAGTAACATGTTCAAAAAACAACCTAGGGATAAAGCATAAACATGGGTATTTAGGTAAATTTTACTGCTTTACACTATATATGCATCCTTTCACACTATTACATTTCCATTGCGTATGCCAGATGTTATATGAACTATTTTTTTGTGTTCCATTGAGGGTTATCTCACACCCTCTATGGGAACTGTTTTGTACCCAAGGTAGATTTCATGAAATAAAGTATTTAAAAAGGTAATCATATGGCTTCAAATACTTGGTTTCTTGCTGTTTAGGATGTAGATTTATAGTAGATAACCGAGATGGGGGTCAGGATTCTTGGGGTAACCTTTTTAACTTTATACATTTGTTAAACATGTTATTATAGCTATCTTGTTTCCATGTTTCCAAGTTTCTAGTGACTTGACATACAATCATTAGTTATTTCCGTCAATTCAGTAGTTGTTATCCTTGTCAATTTTTGGTGTGTATTCTGTTTAACTATATTTCTTAAATTAGTTAACTATGTTTATATTTATCATTTTTACTACACTTTGTTAATGAGGGCATAGTCTCCCCATTGATATACTATAGTCTCTAACTACTAGATAGCATCCTCTCGCATTTGGGGAGATGTGATTAAGGGCATATGGAAAACCAGTATCAAGGAATTAATTAATTTGCAAATAGGTCTAAGACAGCACAAAGTGGGTTCTTAGGTTTTTCATTCTTTTTTTACTATTTGGAAATAATAGTATGTATATTAGGAACACATGAGACTTGTTTATATGCAGTGCTTTGGTGTCGTGAACCCATGTTCGGGGTCAAAGCTGAGGTTCCTAAATTGTGATTTTTGTTATTCTTTTTTCTATTACTGTTTACATTATTTCACCATTAGGTGATGTACATCATGTGTGGTGTTGTTGATTATTATTCTGATTAGTATTAAATTTTATCCATTCCCCAATGATATTAGAGGAAGGATAATTATTACATGCATCATTATATGAACCTATAATTTACATGACATTCATATTTCTATGCCATTTATGTGGATTTCAATACATTAATTACATGATATGCCTATGATTATTGAATGATTCTTACTTTTATGTGTTATAGTACTTCTTCTGGGCTAGGATTGAGTGATTTATTATTCCAATTCTAGAGGTTTTATTGTCCCTTGTGGGATCAAATAAGTAATTTACCAAATAAAACCCTTAATTAGAAATTCCAATGATTTTTTATAGTGATAATTTGTATGCGCCCTAATGAACAGTGAATGGTAGTCCATTTTAAAGAAACGTTGATACATATTCTAAGAAAATTAGTGCATAAAATTAAAATGGTTTCACATACATATCCCTATATATAATGTTTATAAAAGGTAAAGGAGTGAACATACTAATTAAATGTAGAATGAAATGAATCTTATATATGAGAACATAATAGTACATGGTCTTATAAAAGGTTATTTGGGGTAGTATACCATTGGTAGTGAAATTTTTCTTATTTAGATTCAACTCGTGTCAATATCTACCATATTTATGTTTTTTGAGGTGTGTTCTGAGAATTGGTAAACCAATGCCTCATCGATATCCTAATATTGTATGCCATGGGGGTGGCGATGAAAATACTAGAGGGAGTGGGACTATAATGACGAATACTTTAAATACATTGTTAATACATTAAAATTGAAGCATACTTATTACAACATGTAACAAAACCATGAAAGGACCGTAAAGGTATAGTGTCTTTAGAAACTGGGAAACATAAACAACTGGTTCATAAATCATCTACACTGTCCCCCTTTTATTTTATCATATCTAGAGTCCCTTTTGGCATATATTACTTAATAACCTTCATCCTGACCTAGGGAAAAGAAAACATACAAAAGCGTGGGCTCAAATGCTCAGTAAGGGAAAACAAATGAAATATCAATCACATCATATTTATAATAACATAACATTTTGGAAATCATGACCTACAAAAGAGATCATAATTTCATAACATGGGATAAATAATAGTAGGGAAATGTAATCCCAATAATCATAACTTGAAACTTTGTGTCATACACACATAATCATAGAGAATAATTTCTTAGTAGTCAAGACTCATTGCCAAGACTATCTTAGCGGACAAAGTCCATTTCTGAACTGAGCTCACTCCTCGTTTCAGTCCTGTATCACTGAACCGGATTAACGTGTCATTCCAGCCATGTCTATCTCATGAGATATAAATCATTACCCAATGCATTGGAGGGAGATATAGGACTCACCCATATTATAATCAAACCATTCTTATGTGTGCCACAAAATCATAAATCATACATCATAGGATAACCCATGTAATAAAAATGGGAATATTAAACATCATGCCATCATAACATAATTCATATAAGATTAAAGCACATCATAAAAAATGATTCCATCATAACATAATCAAATAAATGTAAAAATAGGGATAGAAATAGAACCCTATATTATCTTAGATGGAAAATTATTTTGATAAAACACTTGAACTCCATTCTTAAGGAAAATACCCTTTCTACTTCAAAAACATTTTTCCTTTCTTAACATTTCATACAATTTTAAACTAAAAGAAGTTGATTAAAAATATACTTGAAAACTTGTGAAGGAAGCTTCATGGAAATAATGTTCAAAAAATCCATTCATGTCGTATAAGATAAAGAAAAACATTCTTCTCGTACTTTGGCCAGAACATTCAAAAAAGTACGTCGTACTAAAAACGAAAAAAGATTCCTTTCATATCTTTTACTAAAAACTTACCAATGGGTAAAATTGGATTTAAAATTTTTTAGGAGGATAATATTACATATTGAGGAAACATGGATGTGGATGATAACTATTCCCTAGTAAATTCTAAAGTATAGTCAATCTCGGATAAAAATGAGATTGCAAGATTTTCCATTACCTTAGTTATGATTTGCTTCGTACCTGTCTGAACCTCCAGTATAATGATTTAAATATTGTTATTGACTTATTAAAAAATCTTAATCATTGTTATTATATCATATATTGTCATATTCTTAGCTTCTTATTAGTAATATTTCATTGCTACTGGTTATTCGGGTGTTTATTGCTTTTTGTTCTTATGTGTGTTCTATCGAATAAATTCATATTTTTCTTTTTAGGTTATTGATACATAATTTACAGAATGGTATTAGTGTAATATATATCATATTTATTCATTAAATTCATTTATATAATCATTATGCAATGAATATCATGTATAACGAGTCGCATCACATCGTGGAGACGGTAGGCCGTACGTACGCACGAGCGATGATATCGTTCCCACGATTGTGGAATTGTATTGAAGTGTATGTATAATATTTCAGAATCCATATCACTTTAAAATAATTATATATAGTTATTCTTTACACCATTATACCCATCGATGTAAGGTGGTGGTGGAAAATAGATTACACCATGGCGTGGAGAAGGTATTACGTATGTACACACGTACGGTGATTTTGTTTTCCGTAGGATGGATAGAAGGTGAAAAAGGTTTGTTTCATAATTATAATAACATATCATAATATGAGCGATATGGATGTTATTACTTAATAATGAAACAACTAAAGAAGAAGAAGTAGAAGAAGAAATAATGTTTAAAGAATCGGTAACAAACATTACCTCTTCTTTGAAGCGCCTCTTCTTAACCTCCTCTTAGGGCACTAAATATGGACTTTGAAGAAGACCAGGACCTCTAATATGTTTCTAGGGAAGTTTAGAAGACAAATTGGAAGGGTTTGGTCTATCTTTAAGGCTCAAAGTGGTGTTAGGGGGATAGGAAGGAGGTGCCCTTTTATAAGGGAGGAGAGGGGCACCTTAGAAAAAACATAAAATATTATTTTATTATAAAGTAATATTCGGTTTTTAATAGCTCCAAATTGATTTATTTCTAAGATAAGGATGGTATGGGTCTAAATACTCTCAACCAATAGATTTTAGTCAAGTTTAGATTACTATTTTAACCTTATCATTTATTAACTCTAAGTTAAATAATTTAACTTTTACCGTGTCTTCTTGTTTTCTTACACTATATGGTTAATAAACTCACTATAACAAGACAAAATAACCCCAAGTTGTTCATTATTAATATATATAACCTTATCTAAGTCATTTGGCCAAGCCTTAGTTTTTTAAGAATAAAATAACAATTAATAATATAATATTTGTTTTATAAACTATTTTATGTCAATTTTGACACTATTTGGTAACTGATTTTTGGAAAAATCATAACAGCATTATTAGTTCGAAAAAAGTTAATAAAATAAATACTAACATGTCATATTAACCTATAAAATTATTGTAATTCTTAAAAAGTCTGAAATTATATTTATTTGGGTATTTAAAATATCAATTATGTTAATATTTCTTTAATACGGTAATTACTACATCATCATTGTGTCATAAATAAATTTAATTATTTAAAGTCTAAAAATTATAAATAAAATACCATTATGTCGAAAATCGTGTTATATTTCTAATGAATATTTATAGTCTAATTTATCGTATTTATAACCCTATTTTAAAAATGTTTTAGTTATTAAACATAGATTTTTACTATTTTAACTCTTCTTTAAATAAATTAATATTAAATGTACTAATCTAATCCAAGTGGACCTAAATTTTCATATTTTATTCCTAATGTTGTTTTTGTTCTAATTAAACATTTCCAATAGAATTAATACATGTGTTTGGGTAATAATAATACCATTTTACCCTTAGTTAACCTATTTACTTTTAACCGTGGTAAATAAAAGTAAAAATTTACTATTCACCAAAAAATATTTTTATCTCATTGAACCACATTTTACTCCCTGATATTAATCATGTCTCTCAGATTTTCAAAATTCCACTCACAGAAGCGGTAAAATTAAGTTTTATGTAAATTTGCAAATTCTCCTAGGTGGTGGGTAAAAGACGGTGAAAAGTTCAATAAAATTTGTATATATCTAAAATTATTATAAAATGACTCCAATGAATTACATTGAAATTATATAGGTATTATGTATCAATTCTGACATAAAATAAATTTAAATAAAATAAATAATTATTTAAATAAAAGTCGGGTTTTAAATAGTAACCCTGTGTTTTCACTATTCATGAAAAACTGAAGTTTTCAGAAAAATACCAAAATTTCACCCTAGGCTAATTTCGATATTCCGAATCCAAAAATGATTCCATTTTGAAAGATAAAATTTATAAAATTTCAAAATGTGGGTATTACGATTCATAACGGCTAGTTTTAATAATATTTTAATAACATATCGTTGTTTAGTGAAACTCGAAATTGCGTACAACGCAAGCTATCAAGGAAGGCCGCGATTGCGTGTAAATCAAGACAAGCTAGTGTTATGTGTAGTGAAATATTCCTTTGATGATTTATATAAAATGAAATATTTCTCATAAAAATCTCGGGTGTTACATTCTACCCCACTTAAAATTAATTTCGCCCTCAAAAGTCATCACTTTGTAACAAACAGATGAGGATACCTCTCCCTAATCATAACCTCAAGCTCCCATGTGGCTTCTTCTAACTAGTGGTTCCTCCATAAAACCTTCACCAAGCGAGTGTTCTTGTTCCATATGACTTTTTTGCTATGATCCAGAATCTCTATCAGTTTTTCTTCATAAGAATGATCTTGCTCCAGCGGTACAACTTCTGAGCTGAGTACATGTGAAGGATCGGGTATGTACTTTCTCAGGAGAGATACATGGAACAAATCGTGAACTTGAGAGGGATTCAGTGGAAGATCCAACTGGTAAGCTACCTTCCCAACACGATCCAGTATTTTGAAATTACCGATATACCTAGGGCTCAACTTTCCCTTCTTTCCAAATCTCATTACTCTCTTCCAAGGAGATATTTGTAAGAACACTTTATCACCCACTTCAAAATCTAGGTCTTTTCTTTGGTTATCGGCATATCTTTTTTGTCGACTCTGAGCTGCTCTTATGTGTTGTTGAATAGATCGGACCATTTCTTCCATATCATCAACAAGATCAGGTCTGAGTAGCTTTCTTTCCCCAATTTTATCCCAGTAAGTTGGAGTTCGGTATTTCTTTCCATAGAGAGCTTCATAAGGATCCATCTGAATACTGGAGTGAAAGCTATTATTATAAGAAAATTCCACCAAGGGTAGGTGTTGATCCCAACCACCTTTGAAATCCAAAGAGCAAGCTCTCAACATATCTTCTAGAGTTTGAATTGTTCTCTCAGACTGACCGTCTGTCTGAGGATGATAAAAACTGCTGGAACTCAACTCTGTATCTAAAGAATGAAAGTGAATTTGCAAGAACATCAAGGTAAACCTCGGGATCCCGATTAGATATAATGGAAAGTGGTACTCCATGAAATCTTACCACATCCTTTACATATATCCTGGCAGGCTGATCAACAGAGAAATCCCCTCTAATAACAATGAAGTGTTCCGACTTCGTAAGACGATCAACTATGACACAGATAGCATTATGGCATTTGGATGTTGTAGGATGTCCAGTGACAAAGTCCATAGTGATGTTTTCCCATTTCCATTCGGGTATGGGTAGTGGTTGTAATATCTCCTTAGACTTCTGTCGCTCAACATTAACTTTCTGAAAAACCAAGCATCGATAGACATATTCAGCAACATCTCTTTTCATGACTTCCCACCAGAAGTACTCTTTCCGGTCCCTATACATCTTCGTGCTTCTAGGATGAATAGAGAATGAAGAAATATGAGCTTTATCCAATATTTCATTCTTCAATTATGGGATGGGAGGAACACAAACCCGATTCATGAACCTTATTATTTCATCATAATCAAGGTTGAATTCAAGAACATTTCTCACCTTCTTTTGTAACTCTACATCTTCTTTTTGTGCCTCTTTAATCTTCACATGTATAGATTTTTGAACATTCATTTGAGAAAGATAATATCTTTCCCCTTCCATTATAATTCCAAGATCTATCCTTTTTAAATCCATAAATATTGGATCTTTTGTGATCCTCATCATGGATAAGCTAGCATGGTCTTGTCGACTTAATGCATCTGCCACCTTGTTTGCTTTCCCAGGGCGATAATGAATTGAGCAGTCGTAATCCATAATAAGATCCAACCATCTTATTTGTCATATATTCAGATCTTTTTGTGTGAAAATTTACTTTAAACTTTTATGATCAGTATAAATATCACACCTTTCACCATACAGATAATGCCCCCATATTTTTAATGCAAATACTACTGTAGATAACTCCAAATCATGAGTTGGGTAATTTTGATCATGTATTTTCAACTGTTGTGAGGCATAAGCTATCACCATATCTTTTTTCATAAGAACACACCCCAATACATTCTTGGATGAATCACTATAGATCACAAAAATTTCTCCACTACAAGGTATTGTGAGCATAGGTGCATTGGATAACCTTATTTTTAATTCCTTTAAATTCTCTTCACATTCCTATGTCCAAACGAACTTAACTCCTTTTCGAGTCAACCTGGTGAGTGGATTAGATAATCGTGAAAAATCATTCAAAAAATGTCGATAATATCCAACCAAACCAAGAAAACTTCGGATCTCAGTTACTGTTGTTGGTCTCGACCATCTTTCGATAACCCCTATTTTTGCTGGATCTACAGATGTCAACCCTTTTGATATTATGTGACCCAAAAATGAAACTTTTTTCAGCCAAAATTTACACTTGGTAAATTTTGAATAATGATTCTCCTTTCTCAAGGTCTTCAATAAAATTCTCAAGTGATCTTAAGGTTCTTCCTTGCTCTTTGAATAGACAAGAATATCATATATAAAGACTACCAAAAACTGACCAGGATAGTCTCTAAATACTCTATTCATCAGATCCATGAAGATAGCATGGGCATTAGTAAGACCAAATGGCATCACTATAAATTCATAGTGTCCATACCTTCTAATGAAAGTTGTATTTGGTATATCATCTCTTTTGACCCTTAATTGATGATACCCTGGACGAAGATCAATCTTGGAAAATTATTGAGCTCCATGTAGTTGGTCAAATAATTCATCAATGTGTGGGAGATGATATTTGTTCTTGACAGTGATCTTGTTATGTTCTCGATAATCAATGCAGAGTCTCATTGATCCATCTTTCTTCTTAACAAACAGAACTGGTGCTCCCCAAGGTGATGCACTACGGTGTATGAATATCTTATCAAGATTTTCTTGGAGTTTCTTCTTCAATTCCTGCAACTCAATTGGAGACATTCTATATGGTGTCTTTGAAATAGGCAAAGCACCCAGTACGAGTTATATTGAAAACTCAACTTGAAGATTTGGTGGAAGACCTGGAAATTCTTCTGGAAAGACTTCATCAAACTCCCGTACAATAGGAATATTCTTAATCATGAGTTTCTCACCAACCATTTGAGATAAATAACCTTCATTTAGTGGAATCAAGACCTATAAGATGGAAGAAATTTCCACTGGAAGGTTATGTTCACCTTGCATCGATAGACGATCATAGATTGATCTGGATTATGAAATGTGACTTCCCTTCTTTGGCAATTGATATGATCTCCATATAAAGAAATCCAATCCATGCCATGAATCACATCAAATTCCACTATAGGAAGGATCACATGATTTGCAGGAATCGCTTTTCCACAAACTTCAATCAAAGAAGAATTAAAAACTTTTGATACGACTATTGTTCCATTAGGGGTTGTCACAGCTATCTCAACATCTAATTGTTGAGGTAATACATCGATACCCTTATAAAAGTATTCAGAAATAAAAGAGTGGGTGGATCCAGAATAAAATAAAACATTTTCTACTTTAGAGTGGATGGTAAGTGTACCTTTCACCACTTCGTTATCATACTCCACATTGCTGATAGAAATTGCCTGTGAATTTCCTTTGCCTTTAGCCTTAAGAGTTTTTTGACGTCGATCATCATCAACAACCCTTGGATTAGGGAATTGATTAGCATAATTCCCCATTTCCTTGCACTTGTAACATTGAAGTGTAGAAGGTGCACTCTGTGCAGCCTTTTCATTGTTCGCATCACTAGACATCTATTTCCCATCATTGCGGAATTCAAATGCCCGATGACCTTTTTTCCACATTTGAAATATTTACTTGTCCCTTTAAGACAACTCCCTCCATGTTTATTTCCACACTTTGAGCATAAGGTAAAACTCATCTTATTTTAAGTGTTCTCTTTATATTTTCTTCTGAATTATATTTTCCACTTCTTATCAAACACATATGACTGATGTGTTACTCTAATCTCTATCTCAACCTTGAGAGCACATCGAACGATTTACTCGTAGCTATTTAAGTCCCTTATGACTAACACCCTTTGAATACTTGGTTTTATGTCACTAAGTAATCAATTGATCCTACTCTTAGGTTGGATAATAATCTCATAAGCGTACCTTGCAAGTCTTGAAAAATTTGCTTCGTAGGTACCAACATAATCATCATCCTTTTTCTTCAGTTTAAGAAACTCCTTCTCCATCTTTGTTCGAAGAATGCGAGGGAAGTACTTACTGAAAAATAAGTTCTTGAACTCGTCCCATTCCATGGACTCAATTTCATCTCTTGGCATCATATTCTTGATAAGATTCCACTATTGATCAGTTTCACCTTCCAAACGATAAACTGCTAAGATGACTTTATCATGTTCAAAACATTGAAGAACTTGGAATATCTTTTCAGTGGTACTGATCCACTGTTCAGCCACTAATGGATTAGTAGACCTATTGAATGAGGGTGTATGCCACCTCATGAAGGATTCAACAGAATATTGCTCCTTCCTTTGCTCGTTTGGAAGTCCTGCATGATTCATAGCTTGAGAATGTTGTGTGATCATAGCTATACGATTTTTCATTTAAGCTCCCATAATATTTGGTTTCTCAGGGGGACAATCATTGCATTGCCCATGGCATTCCACATTAAAACAGTTCCATCGGGTTCCAACCATTGACTAAAACCAAGAATAATAGTGTGAGAAACAGTAATTATAATAGAAAAACAACATAATCAAGAAAAAAATTTCACACTTAAGGTCTTATCATAAGTTGTTCATGGCCATTTCTAAAACATTAATATTGTTCTATGCTTAGAAATATCTTTAGGGTTTTTACTAAGTCTTTCACATCCTAGTTTCAAAATGTTGACTATAACCTCCCTCTGATACCAACTATAACGACCCATACTTTACATACATTGTTAATACCTAAAAATTGAAGAATAATTATTACAACACATAACAAAACCATGGAACGATCATATAGGTATAGTGTCTTTAGAAACTGGGAAACATAAAAAATTGGTTCATAAATCATCTTCATTGTCTCCCTTTTATTTTATCATATCTAGAGTCCCTTTTGGCATATCTTACTTAATACCCATCTTCCTGACCTGGGGAAAAGAAAACATACAAAAGGCTAATCCCAAATGCTCAGTAAGGGTAAACAAAAGAAATATCAATCACATCATAGATATAATAACATAACATTTCTGAAATCTTATCTTGCAAAAGAGATCATAATTTCATAACATGGGATAAATCATAGTAGTGAAATGTAATCTCAATAATCATAACTTGAAAATTCGTCGCATACACACATAATCATAGAGAATCATTTCTTAGAAGTCAATACTCATTTCCAATACTATCTTAGCGGACAAAGTCCATTTCTGAACTGAGCTCACTCCTCGTTTCAGTCCTGTATCACTAAACCGGATTAACCTGCTGTTCCAGCCATGTCTATCTCATGAGATATTAATTATTACCCAGTGAATTTGAGGGAGATGTAGGTCTCACCCATCTCATAATGAAACCATTCTTATGTGTGCCACAAAATCATAAATCATACATCATAGCATAACCCATGTAATAAAAATAGGAATTTTAAACATCATGCCATCATAAAATAATCCATATAAGATAAAAGGACATCATAAAAAATAATTCCATAATAAAATAATCAAATCAATGTAAAAATAGGTATATAAATAGAAACCTATATTATCTTAGATGGAAAATAATTTTGATAAAACACTTGAACTCCATTCTTAAGGAAAATATCTTTTCTACTTCAAAAACATTTTTCCTTTCTTAACATGTCATAAAATTTTAAACTAAAAGAAGTTGATTAAAAATAAACTTGAAAAATTTTAAAGGAAGCTTCATGGAAATAATTTTTGAAAAATCCATTCATGTTGTATAATTTACAGAAAAACATTCTTCTCGTACTTTGGCAGGAAGAGTCAAAAAATTACCTCGTACTAAAAATGACAAAAGATTCCTTTCATATCATTAACTAAAAACATACCAATGGGTAAAATTGGATTTAAAAAAATTTAGGAGGATAATATTACATATTTAGGAAACATGGATGTGGATGATAAATATTCCCCAGTAAATTCTGAAGTATAAAAAATCTCAGATAAAAATGAGATTGCGAGATTTTCCCTTACCTTAGGTCCGATTTGCTTCGTACGTCTCTTAAACACCTGTATAATGATTCAAATAATGTTATTGACTTATTCCATAATCATACTCATTGTTATGATATCATATATGGTCATATTCTTAGCTTCTTATTAGTAATATTTCATTTTTACTTGTTATTCGGGTGTTTATTTCCTTTTGTTCTTACGCGTGTTCTATCGAATAAATTCCTATTCTTATTTTTAGGTTATAGATACCTCATTTCAAGAATGGTATTAGTGTAATATATATCATATTTATTCATTAAATTCATTTATATAATATTTATGCAATGAAGATCATGTTGATCGAGTCGCATCACATTGTGGAGACGGTAGGCCGTACGTACGCACGAGTGATGATATGGTTCCCATGATCGTGGAATTGTATTGAAGTGAATGTATACTATGTAAGAATCAATATCACTTTACAATAATAATATATAGTTATTCTTTAAACTACTATACCCATCCAGGTAAGGTGGTGGTGGAAAACAGATTACACCACAGTGTGGAGACGGTATTCCGTACATACGCATGCGCGGTGATTTCATTTTCTATAGGATGGATAGAATGTGAAATAGAGTTGTTTCATATTTATAATAACATATCATTATATGATTTATTCTGATGTTATTACTTCATAATGAAACAACTAATGAATAAGAATTAGAAGAAGAAATAATGTTTAATGAATCGGTAACGGACATTACCTCTTCTTTGAAACGCCTCTTCTTAACATCCTTTTAGGGCACTAAAGCTGGTATTTGAAAAAAAACCCAGACCTCTAGGATGTTTCTAGGGAAGTGGAGAAGATATATTGTCTGGGTTTGGCCGAGCCTGAAGGCTCAATGTGGTGTGAGGAGGAGAGGGAGGAGGTTCCCTTTTATAAGGGAGGAGAGGGGCACCTTAGAAAAAACATAAAATATTATTTTATTATAAAGTCATATTCGGTTTTTAGTAGCTCAAAATTAATTTAATTCAAAGCTAATGTGAGGATGGGTCGAAATAATCTCAACCAATAGATTTTAGACAAGTTTATGTCACTATTTTAACATTATCATTTGGATTTAACTCTAAGATAAATAATTAACTTTTACCGTGTCTTCTTGTTTTCTTACACTATATGGTTAATAAACATTCTATAACAAGAAAAAAAACCCAAGTTGTTCATTATTAATATATATATAACTGTATCTAATTCATTTGGATGAACCTTATATTTTTAAGAAAAAAATAACAATTAATAATATAATATTTGTTTTAAAAAATATTTTATGTCAATTTTGACACTATTTGGTAATTGATTTTTGTGAAACTCATAACAGAATTATTAGTTCAAAAAAAGTTAATTAAATCAATAATAACATGTCATAGTAAGCTATGAAATTAGTATAATTCTTAAAATGTTTTAAATTACATTTATTTGGGTATTTAAAATATCAATTATGTTAATATTTCTTTAATAAGACAATTACTGCATCATCATTGTGTCATAAATTAATTAAATTATTTAAAGAATAAAAATTATAAATAAAATACCATTATTTAGGAAATCCTGTTATATTTCTACTGAATATTTATAGTCTAATTTATCTTATTTATAACTTTATATTAAAAATGTTTTCGTTACAAAAATTTGATTTTAACTATTTTAACTCTTCTTTAAATAAAATAATATTAAATGTCCTAATCTAATCCAAGTGGACCTAAATGGTCATATTTTCTTCCTAATATTGTTTTTGGTGGAATTAAACTTATCAAATAGAATTAAGACATGTGTTAGGGTAATAATAATACCATTTTTACCCTTAATTACCCTATTTACTTTTAACCGTGGTAAATAAAAGTAAGAAGTTACTATTCACCAAAAGTTATTTTTATCTTATTGAACCACATTTTACTCCTTGATATTAATCGTGTCTCACGAATTTTCTAAATTCCACTCACAGAAGTAGTAAGATTATGTTTTATGTAAATTTGCACATTCTCCTATGATGTGGGTAAAAGACGGTGAAAAGTTCAATAAAATTTTTATATATCTAAAATTTTTATAAAATGACTCCAATGAATTACATTGAACTTATATAGGTATTATGTATCAATTTTGACCTTAAATATATTTAAATAAAATAAATAATTATTTAAATAAAAAGTCGGGTTTTAAATAGTAACCCAGTGTTTTCACTATTCATCAAAAATTGAATGTTTTCAGAAAAATACCCAAATTTCACTGTAGGATAATTTCAATATTCCGAATCCAAAAATGAAGTCCATTTTGAAAGATAAAATATATATAATTTCAAAAAGTGTGTATTACTATTCATAACGGCTAGTTTTAATAATATTTTAATAGCATTTTGTTGTTTAGTGAAACTCGGTATTACGTACAACACAAGCTATCGAGGAAGGTCGTGATTGCGTGTAAAGAAAGCCAATATAGTGTTGTGTGTAGTGAAATATTCCATTTATGATGTATATAAAACAAAATATTTATCGTAATAATCTCGGGTGTTATAGGGACCTGACCCATCTGTTTTACTTCCAAGAGTTCTGCTATTGGCATTGCCTATTAAAAATAATCTAGACACCGATGCCAACACTATGTTAGTTTCCCTTGTCTCATGCATTCCATGCATCGTGATCCATGAGCTTCACCTACGATGGCTGATCTGATTCAATATTTCTAGCTAAATCATCCTTCCACCTTCACGGGGGATAGTGTTCTTTATTCTACAAAGCCTTCAATGTAGTACACCATGTATATCATTTAGAATCTAAAAATGACAATAGGGTTGAGAGTCATGATTTACACACACAAGCTTTGAGATTTTGAAAAAGTGTTAGTGGGATGTGGTTACCCATGTTGGTCACCATCAATACTTGGTTTGGGTTGATTTCAAGACTTCGTTCTCTGATCAGTTCTTTTCCAAAATGATATGAGATGACAAATACAAAGAACACATGAATCTTGAGCATCATTATATTAATGTTACAGCTTATTCATCATGTTTTATATAATTATATCTCATTGAACATATTTTGGATGATGACGATATTTCGCATGCAAGACACGTCAAGGATGGGCTTGTCTACACAAACTGTACATAGAATAATATCTTAGGATACATAATTATTTTAAAATAGTCAACTAGGATCTTATCACTGAGCATAACCTAAGGGACGGAAATAGCACAAGTCATGGAGGATCATTTTTTCTGCATTCTAGTAGTTATTTAGATGGTAGAAACAATTCCCCCGAAGTTTCTCATCCTGACAGTGACAACCATAGTATCTATATTAATATATCCATGTCCTATCATCAGTGTGGAAGATTAGGGAATCTTAATCCTCAGCCTGATACATACCTACTGTAGTGTCAGGCTTGAATCTATATGCTTCATATTCATCATATCTTTAGGACCTTTCAAACATCCTTGAATGGATAAGGATCCACACTAACTCTGCCTACATGAGTTAGTACTTTTACATTGCGTTAGGGGGGAGATGGAATTTCTTCTGTAGGGCTAGCCAAGGATGAATTCATGGTCATAGTAGTCAGAATCCAAATCATCATTAGTTCCAACGAAGTAGTTATGGTAATGGTATTCAAGCTACTTCATAGTTTTGTGGATCATGCCAACTACATTCACTATAGTCGATACCCAAGGATCAGACTGGAGGACCATCTACATCATGAGGTACTAATCTAAAGGAATATACTATTGTATATGCTTTTTTTGATAAATGTTATTTGTTCAATTTTATCTCTATATCTATTATGGAATGTTTTGGATTGGGAATATATTATTAATCTGTGTGTAATGAACCTACATACGCTATTAAGAGTGTTGTTAGAGTGAATATTCCAATGTAGGGACTATCCGCTTAATGTAGGTAGTTACCAATTATTATGGAACCTCTTCATTCTCAAGATGACATGCTTCTACGTCATTTGCGTGATTTATTGGTTGGCACGATATCATGATTTTTAGACATTTATCACTAAAGGGTATCTTTTACATCATAAGAGGATAGCCGTTTTATACATATGGGTGAGTGGGATGTCTAGGTTGGTAGAACGAGAAAAGAGCTTCATGGGCTAGGTGGAGTGACCACCTAGATTGAAAATCTCTTCATAGAGGGTTAGTGTTTAAATCAACCTGATTTACTTCCAATATTAGATTTTTGTAGGGATTTTTTTTCTGAAAACATTTTTGTCTTACCTCCAGTGATGGATGTAGAGATTAAAATTGTTCTTATTCTAGGAGCAGCTCCAGTGTCCATTCCTACATATAGGATGGAACCTACTAATTTCTACGCACTCAAGAGGTAGTTAGATGATATAGATGCCAATGGTTTTATACATCCTAGTACATAATATTGGGGTTCACCAAATATTTTCGCTAATGAAGATAGAACCTTAAGTCCATGTTTGGATTACAGATGGTTCGACTAGATTACACTCAATAACCAATATCTACTACCTTGTATGCAATATCTCTTTGACTAGTTCCGGGGAGCTAGGGTCTTATCTAAGATTGATATGAGTGCAGGATATCATTAATTGTGAGTTAGGACAATAGACAAAACTCATACATCTTTATGTATCTTGTATGAAATATATGAGTACCTCATTATGTCATCTAGTCTAATAAAATCACATACCATTTTAATGGTTCTAATTAATAGGGGATTTTATCCCTATTTGTAATATTTTTTCAGTGTCTTTGTGGATGAAACCCTGGTTTGTTATCACACACATAGAGATCATTCCAAGAACTTTGATATCATTCCGAGTACACTGAGAGAGAAACATATTTTTCTTAAGATTTCTATATTCCACTTCTGGTTTAAAAATGTTCATTTATTATGTCATATCATATCAAAATAAATTGAATATGTTGATCAATAAAAGGTTAGGGTTGTTGTTTCCTAAGAGATACCTAAGAACATGTTTGATATATGGAGTTTCTGAGGAATGGTTGGACATTATAAGAATTTATTACATGAATTATCAAGCCTTGATTCACCTATTACTGGCCTTACAAAGAAGCATGTCATGTTTCTATGGTCTAAATAATGAGATAAATTCTTTCACAAGCTAAATTTGAGGCTTTTATCAACACATATTTTGACCCAAAATGATCCCGGAAGAAGTTATATCATCTTATATGATGGATCATGCATCAACCTAGGAGAAGTACTGATACAAGAGGACAATTTCATGGTCTACAAATCCCAATGGTTGAGGCCACATGAGAGAAATTACATGACACACAACCTTGAGGTAGCAGCAGTTTTCCATGCCTTAAATTTTTGGAGACACTATTTTTTGTTGAGATCTTTGCGGTTTACATAGGCCATAAGAGAATTAAATATGTCTTTAATCATCATTTTGTGATCCTCACGCTGATGATACATCTTGAATATCTAACTTCCTTTTACTTTTAGCTTTCTTGTATTCCTAGGAATGGAAATGAAGTCCCAATTGTGTTGAGTCAGAAAACATAGACACATACCATACAAGAAGCCAATGATGAATGGAAATTAATAGCCATATTATCTAAGATTAATCTATAGTTTCATGATTGTCATGAGAAATCTTACCTCTCATCATTTAAAATTTCCTATTCCCTCCTTGGGAAGGTAAAGGGTTAGAAAATTTCAGATCCTAAGAGATTGGTAAACCATGAGAGAATATTAAGAGATAACCCACATTTGGATTAGTCTATGGTTAGAGATGACATTCTACATATTAATGGGCATGTCTCAGTTCTTGTAGATATGAGATAGGAGTTTTTGCAAGATTCAGAAAACTATCAGTGGATAGTTCATCCAAGAAACTCCAAGGTACATCAAGATATATGACACTAGTATTGGTGGCCTAGGATGAAACATCAGATAGAATAATTTATTACTAGGTTTTCCACCTATCAGTAGGTGAAAGTGGATAACCAAAGACCTAAAGGTGTGTTACAACAAATTAATGTTCTGGAAAAGAAATGTAATGATGTTTCCATGGTCTTTGTAGTTGGGTTAACTTGGTCATTGAAGTGTAGATACATTGTATGGGTAGTTGTTGACAGACTAATGGATTTCGCCCACATCATTCTTATTTGGGAGAATTTCTCACTTGATGAGGTTAGAAGAATATATGTCTTTGAGAGCAAATGACGAAATGGGGTCCCACACATAATCATTTCAGATAGGGAAGGTCATTTCAAATCATGTTTAAGGTAGGATTTGCATAAATATTTGGGTACGCATGTTCTTCTAATAACATCTTTTCGCCCTCAGACGGATGGACAATCTAAATGTACAATACAAGTTTCTGATAACATGTTCTCAGCATGTTTACTTGAATTTGGTGTTTCTTAGTAGAAGCACATCACTCTCATCATGTTTTCATATAATAATAGCTTTCATGTGACAATTCAAGAGGATCATTTCGAGACCTTATATGGTAGATTATGCTTTTTAACCCTATACTAGCTATGAAGTAGGTGAGGAATCTCAACAATGACCTCATCTTGTCCATGGGACTTCAAAGAAGATTCAACTAATTAGAATGTTTATGACTAATAATTAGTTTATACATAAATATTTGGTCAATCAATATTTTTGACCTCTAGAGTTCGAGGATGGGGATCATTTTTTTTGGGTATCGCCTATGCTATGGAACAAAAGGTTATAGTGGTAAGTAATGCTATCACATTATTATGTACGTAAATTTGAAGTTATGTAGAGAGTCAGGCTGGTAGCTTATATTTTTCTACTACCATAGATATACCATTCCATGCAATACATCTTCCATGTTTCACAACTTCTATAATATCATGTTGAGCTCTCTCATACCTTTGATTCAGAGGAGTTTGAGATAGATGTTAATCCTACCTTTGAGGAGTATCCAGTACACATGTTGATCTGATAATGAAATATCACAAAGGTTGGTTTGTCCCTATAGTATGTGTGCTATGGTGAAATGAACAGTCGATTGTCACCTATTGACCAGTCAAAGTTCTGGGGCTCTTCTAATGTGTATAGCAGCACTCGGGTCGAATCCTCGACGATGATACTTTGTAATAGTCGTTTGTTTTTAGTTGATGGTATTTTGATTAGGGGGTTTGTTTGCATAGCTTAATTGAAATGATTGATTGACTATAATTAATTTAACAAATTGATAAATATTTGGGTGAGTTCATCATTAGTTAGTTAAGATTGTGATATCCTTGAGCTTTGCTTTATATTCAATTAAATTAACACCCATGTCACAAGATAACGTTTATTGGAATTCCTAAGTGTTAAGGATTTAATCCAAGCCTTAACATAACTTAGGATTCTAATCATTACAATTACTTTTTTATGGTATTGTATTTATGGTTCCAATAATCCATGGAAATCACATGTTAAACATAATATTTCATTAATCTATGACATGTTAAGTCCAACATACACAATGTTAAATTAAAGAATATTTGTCGAGAAAATACTCTTAATAACTTAAAATCCCTAAATTTTAACTCACCCCAATAATATATTTACTCATACATTGATATTAATATTAATATGGTTTATATATTTATTTAGATGAATTAACAGGAGAGAAAAAAGAAAGGTATTAGAAAAGAGTGGTACGTCGAACAAACACACATGAATAATGATGATAATTAAAAACAGATTTTAGATTGAATGTGGAAGAAAAATAAGGGAAGGGAATTCAACTGTATTTAAACTATTTTGAGAACATTAATATTAAACTACATAATGTGGATGAGAATAAGGCATATTGAAGAAAAACATTTATTAAAACAGAATTGCAAAAGAAAGGACTTACCAAATTACAACAATGAAGAACATAAAAGTAAATGAAAACAAAGAGAGGAGGAAAGGTATCTCAAGTGAAAACATGAGTATGTAAGGTCCTCCCAAGGATTGTTCAAGGCTTTGGTCGTGCCAATATGGTCTCCTCTCTTCTGAAATGCCAACCCCTTTGAAGCAGCGAAGGGGATGTATTTATAGACAAAGGAAGTGGACTCTTCACATTCCCAATCTGTCCCTACACTTGGATCGACTATTTCGACATTCAGAAAGCAGAATCTCGAGATATCTCATCCTACAAAGTTGTAGATAATAAATTTGGCCGACCTCTCTCAAAATTTAGAGTCATTTGGACCTATGGAACAAAATTTATTTCAAGTTCATTAAAAAGTTTTAATCTGTCCATTTCAATCCAGATGTTTTCAAAGACCATAAAGTGAATGGGTTTTGGAATAAGAATATGCCATCAAATAAAAAAAATTTCTTTAAAAGAGTTGTCCGGCCATATATCCTATTTCACACTAAAAAATATCAACTCTAATGTATGTCCACATCAGTATAAATATCAATATTTGTGTGCTGTATTTATTTCTCGGCCAAAATGGTGGGCTGGATTTCAATGCATCATTTGGGCCCATTTTGTTTATTATTAGGTCTGGAAATTTTTGCCCTGGACTCCTTAAATTTTCCCCCAAAATATGGTCGAGAAAAATGGAATTTGGACTTTTTTATTTATCTGAGTAAATCAATCTTCATGAATAGTCCAGTTTCTTCACAGATTCTTTGGTCTTGTTTATGAGGAATGGACCAGATGAAACTTCAAATGGCAGAATTGGCTCATGGTACCTTCTAATGAAATGTTTTATATTTAAATTAGAATCCTAGAAAACAAGAACCACACAATTTGTATCAGTAGGGTGAGAGGTATAAATAAAATAGTAAACTGACTCAATTGGACTACTTCTAAAAATGCTCAAAAATTATAATTAGTATTAAAATATTAATATTTCACACAAATTATGCACATTTCATATAAAATAAGTAAAGGTAGTATATAATATTTCATGAAAATATTAATAACATCAAATCCCCCACAATTAGTTTTGTGCATGTCCTCATGTGAAACAATTATAAAAACATGACAAAATCATTTTCACTCACCAACAAATATTAAAATTTTGTTTTCCCTAATCAGGGGAGGTTTAGGATATTTCACTCATACATTTTGAATTCCACCACAATTTTTTATAGAAAAAATGTCCCAAAACAAATTAATTTGTTTATGATCAAATTTAGAAATGGAAAATGTGGACACTCAAAACTCACACCTCTCAAGATGATATAATTTATTTGTGGATGTTCACTCTTTCACCAACCAAAAGAGAAAATCTTAGAGTTTGTATGATATCTCAACTTCCACTCCCTATCCGAAGTGCTAAAAAATAAAGAGGTATTTTAGGGGTTTTTCTATGGCTTTTGGATTGTAGGATTATAATTTCCAAGAGATAGAAGAAGAGGGGTAAAACACCAACATAGAAAAAGTAATGCACATTTTTTTTGAAATAAAACATTGAAGGAAATGAAAACACATATTTTACAACGGAATGATTATGTGAATAAAGACACAACAGAGGATGAAAATTTTAAGGGGATGAGAAGATAAAATATTTACAAACCACAAAACTTCTCCCAATGACATAAGAATGTAATGAAAGTGTTCTTTTTTTCCTTTTTTTTCTCTTTTTTTGAATGTTGAACTTGGAAGAGATCTCACAATCATATCCCAACCCATGATTGATCTCCTCACGATACTAATTGTAATAGTTATAACAAGATCAAAGGTTGGGTAAGAGTGATTTTTGACCTACCCAAGACACAACACATTCTTATTTTCATTTTTGTTTTGAATTTTTTTGAATTTTTTGATTTTTTAACACTTGTCAATATCATTTACAAAATTACATAAATGAAAGAACATTACATTCCCCAAAACACACTAAAGGAAAACCTCTCCTCGACACTGAAATAGATGATTTCCCTCAAGTAGATGATAACTCTTTGAAAATCAATAATAGGGTACCCCAACAATGAAATCCATTCCCACCACACTAAAATTTCCAAAAAAATTATGAAATGAAAATCCTTGTTGATATTGGGTGGGAAAAGGTATTAGGCTTGTAATGTGTCTATCAAGGAAAAGGTTTTCATTGGCACAAATGGGGTTTCAAAAGGAGGATTAATGTATGGTTAATGGGAGGCTATTTGGCTATTATAATTCTCATGTGGTTCAGAAAAATGCCTCTATCATATTAATGCCCACTAAAGTATGAAATTCAGCTCGAAGGTACAGAAACTCAAGATTCAAAAATAGAGGTGAAAACACTCATTTTGAAAAAATGGCCATAGCTAGCCTTGGCATGAAAGCTAATTTTGGTTCTCACGGTTGGGGAAAATCATTTTCCATATAAAAAACTGAGCATTAAAAATTTGTTGGTTTTGAAACCAAATTCATTATCCAAATCCATGATGAAAATAAACAAATGAGATGAAAACATGTCTTTTGACTACCCAAAAAGGTTGGAAAAAATCTCAAAACTCAATGGTGAGTAAGCATGACCCTTGATTTTTTTTGTTATAAATTTTTTTTTGTTTTTTTTTTGTTTTTAATAAAGACACACTCACACAAAATAGAAAGAGAAAAATAAAGGTTTTGAAAAAGAAAGTGGTAAAAAAATGAAAGACATAGGAGGAAGAAGAAAGAGGTAGAAGGAAGAAGATAGATAGAGAGAGTTAAAGGGAAATTAGTGACCCCTGGTTTGGATTTGGCAGGTCTCAATCTCCATCTAGTGGTGGGTCTACTATAGAAGTTGGGGAGCCAATGGAATTCGATGTTGATCCATGATTGTGCGTCCTCTCATGGTGATTATTTAACCGATGTCCATTAACTGTGAATGTCATTTTGGAAGAGGGGTCTTGGACTTACACTGCACCAAACGGGTAAACATTAGTAAAAATAAAAGGACTTTCCCAATTGGAATTAATCATACCTAGGTGAAGATGAAATCAAGAGTTGAAAAGAAATACCTTTTAATCTTCATGGAATACCTTTCTCAGGATGTGTTTGTCATGGAGTACCTTATACTTATTTTTGTACAGATTGGAATTATCATAGGATTCAGGTCGAAGCTCCTCTAGTTTATCCAATTGCAACAATCTTTCGTCACCAAATTTTTTAAGATCTAAATTACAAGTTTTCACTGCCCAAAATGAATTATGTTGGATTTAAACTAGCAGATGACATGATTTACCAAAAACTAGCCTAGAAGGAGACATCCCAATGGGTGTTTTATAGGTACTTTGATAAGCGCAAAGTGTTTCACCAAGTATTTCTGGTGGGTTTTACAATTCTCTCAAGCACTCTTTTCACTTATCTATTAGAAATTTCATCCATGCCATTTGTTTTGGGGTAATATGCAGTTGAAGATTTATGAGAAACCCCATTATTTTTCAAAAGATATTCCATTGTTTTATTACAAAAGGGGGTTCCTAAGTAACTTATCAAGGCATGAGGTGTGCCAAATAGGTGGAAGATGTGTGTCTTTTGGAACTCACTAATAGCATGTGAATCATCCTTTCTAGTGGGTTTGGCCTCGACCCACCTAGAAATATAATCAACCTCAAGAAGAATTTATGAGAATCCATTGGAAGGGGGAAATGGTCCCATGAAATCGATGCCCCAAATATCAAAGATCTTCCAGAAAATTAATGGATTTCAGGGCATTTCATTTCTCTTGGAAATTGTGCCAAACTTTTGGCAAGTGGGATATGATTGAAAGAACTCATTTGAGTCCTTGAAGACTGAAGGATTGAAGAATCCAGAGTCTAGGACCTTCTGGGAGGTCCTTTGTGGTCCATAGTGGCCACCACCAGGCATTGAGTGATAGAATTCTAAGATAGAGGAATGTTCATCTTTATCAACACATCTCCTAATTACCATATCTGCCCTAATTTTACAAAGATTATTTTCTTCCCAAAAATAGTGTTTTGAATCACTTTTCAACTTCATTTTTTGTTCATTTGAAAACTTTTCAAGGAAAACACCAGAAACCAAGTAATTTACAATTAGGACATACCATGGTAACTTTGGGGTGAGAGATGAAAGGTGATCAGTAGAGAATTCAGGATCGATGATTTCAAATTGAGAAGAATTAGAAACTCTACTCAAGTGATCATCAACAAGGGTTTTTTCTGTGTCTACCTTTTATTTCAAGGTCAAACTCTTAGAGAATTAGGATCCATCTTATTAGCCTCATTTTGGAATCACTTTTCTTGAGTAATAACTTTATAGAAGAATGGTCTGGAAGATGATGATTTTGACACCTAAAAGATAGGGCCAGAATTTATCTAAGGCAAAAACCACTGCTAAAAGTTCATTTTTAGTGACAGTGTAGTGAGATTGAGTTTTATCCAATATTTTTGAGGCATAATAGATGACATGAGCAATCATTTCTCTTATTTGCGCAAGAACATCCCCAACAGATCTATCAGAAGCATCATACATTAATTCAAAGGGTAAGGACCAATCTGGGGGTTGGATTATCGGGGAAGATGTAAGATAAGTTTTGAGTTCAATGAAGGATCTCTTAAAAAACTCATCGAAATGGAAAGTAACATCATTTTGGAGTAATCGAGTGAGTGGGAGAGAAATCCTACTGAAGTTATGGATGAATCTCTGATAGAAACCAGCATGACTAAGGAATGAACAGATGTCTCGAACAGAAGTGGGTTGAGGAAGTGATTGGATCACTTCAATTTTGGAAAGATCAAAATCAATACCATATTTTGAAACGATGTTCCCTAGAACAATCCCATTTGTAACCATGAAGTGACATTTTTCAAAATTTAACACAAGGTTACATTTGAAACACTTTTGGAGGACTAGAGAGATTTAATTCAAACAATATTCAAATGACTCACCATAAATGGTGAAGTAATCAATGAAGACTTCCATGTAGTGTTCAATGAATTCGAAAAAGATACTCACCATACACCTCTGGAATGTTTCAGGATCATTGCAAATGCCAAAAGGCATTCTCCTATATGCATATGTTCCAAAGGTGCATGTGAAAGTAGTCTTTTCTTGGTCCTGAGGTGCGATTGGGATTTTTTATAGCCGGTGTATCCATCAAGAAAGCAATAGTGTGAATTTCCAGCTAATCATTCTATCATTTGATCATGGAATAGAAGAGGGTAGTGATCTTTTCTTATTTCAACATTCAATTTCCTATAGTCAATGTGCACACACCATTTGTTTTTCACTCAAGTTTTGGCCACCTCTCCGTGTTCATTTGTGACAACAGTTATCCCACCTTATTAGGTACAACTTGAATTGGACTAACCCGTTAACTATTAGAAATTGGGTAGATTATACCATCTTGAAGAAGCTTCTTGATCTCTTCCCTAACTACCTCAAGGAAGAGTGGATGGAGTCTTCTTTGTGGTTGCCTAATTGGTTTGGATGAATCCTCAAGATGGATGTGATGCATGCAAAGGGAAGAGTTGATTCCTGGTATGTCATCTAGGGTCTACCCTAAGGCATTTTTGTTTTCCTCTAACACCTGAACAAGTTTGGACTCCTCAGTTTCAGTAAGTGAAGAAGATATAATGATAGTATAAGAGTGATCATAGAAAAGGAATTAATATTTCAGGTGTTCAGGAGGAGGTTTTAGATCAGTATCATCTCTCATTTTTGGGTTAGACATCTCAGGAATGGATGTAGGGACTTCAATTGCATCAGATTCATTTTCCGTAATATTATTCAAGGTGCAGCAGTAGAGATCAGAGTTGATGTGGGATTCAAGAGAGTTTTCAATTTCCATTAGATTGATGGAGTCTATGAATGAGAGGTCCATATCAACTTCACCATTTATGACTTGGTTAATCAGGGTGAAAATTTCACATGATCCTTTTCATTTGAACATGAAGAACATGATGGAATGGGGTTCAATTGACTCTCAAGAGTATCCTTAGAAGAATGGATTCAGAATTCAGAGTGATCATTAGTTGGGTATCGCATGGCTTGGAAAATGTTGAACTTGACCAGTTGGTCACCAAATTCCATGGATAAGATGCCTGAATAGACATAAATCTTGGTTCTCGCTGCCATTAGGAATGGTCTTCCTAGAATTAGGGGAGATCGAGAAGAGTTCATCTCACCTTCCATGTCAAGGACATAGAAATCATCTAGGAAGATAAGATCATTGACACGAACAAGGATATCCTCAATTATTCCCTCAGTACTGGTTGTGATTTAATTGGATAACTGAATGAAAACACTCGTTGGGTGCAAGGGACCTAGACCAAGGTTGGAGAAGATGGATTTAGGCATGACATTAATTGAGGCTCCTAGGTCTACGAGTGCATCATCAAAGTTTGAACATCCAATTTGGCATGGAACCATAAAGTTCCCTGGAACATTGCACTTTATTGGAATAGACAGCTGGGTGGAAACATTTTCAATGGTCCTAAGTTGCCTCTTGTGGGTGCACAATTCCATAAGAAACATGTCATACTTAGGAATTTGTTTGATGGAATCTAAGAGAGTAATGTTGAAATTAATATGTCTAAACTTGTCAAGAATTTCAGGATCGGGATCAAAGGAATTCTTTGGATTAGAAACAGCTCGAGGAAAAGGAATTGGAATCCTAAGTGGAAAGGAAGGAGGTGAGGGAATAGATTTAGATTCCATTTCAAGTTTCTTTTTCTTTTCATTTTCTTGGTCAACATTTAAAGGGGGGTTGGAAGACGTATCTTGAGGCATGGAAATTGTTTTTCCCGATCTAAGTGAAATTGCACTTATATTACCCTTGGGGTTGGGTAATGTTTGAGTAGGGAGTTGGGAAGAATTGGATGGCTGCTGTTGACTAAGGTGGGATGCAAGTTGACCAATTTGGGTTACAATGTTCTTGAGCTAGGAACGGTTGAAGGAGGCATGAACTTCCACTGTAGTCTACCATGGTTTCTTGGAAGAAGAGGCTTGTACCATATTAAGATTACCAAGATTTTGGTTCTTGGGAAATCAATTGTATTGTTTTTGGAATTGGGAAGGCTCGCTAGGATAATGGAATATAGGAGGAGGATTGTTCCATTGAGGTTGAGAAAGAAAAGGATAAAGTTGTTGGAAGTTACCAACACCTTGACCTTATTGAAACTGGTTTTGGTTTTGATAAGGGAATTGAGGAGGATGAGATATGGGATTACCATACCTATGGCCTTGGTTATAGGAAGAAGAGAAGGGATCGGAGTAAAGATGGTTAAAGTTTCTAACAAACCGGCCTGATAGTTGAGGGTTGGTGTTCCTCTGAGCATATGCTGCATTGACCTCCATTGGTCCAGATGAATCGGATTGATCCTCTTGAAGTTTTAGACATGTGTCTGTTGGATGATATTGAGAGTTGTAGATTCCACAGTTTTTGATAGGTCCAAGAAATAGTGATTGCAGAGAAGACGAGGTTGGGGATTTGGATTCCACATCTAGTTGTCGCACAAGACCTGTAAGCTCACTCATCAACTCAGTCATCTTGTTCGGCTCAATTAATTGATTGTCTTGGGATTTTTTTACTTGAGCATGTGCTTGAGTATGGAATTGTTTTGTATTTGCAGCCATGTTACTTATGAGATCTCTTGAAGCTACATGAGTTTTATCAACAAGAGAAACACCACTTGTTGCATCAATGAGAGTTCTCTACACTGCCAATAACCCCTCATAGAAGTATTGGATCAAGAGTTGGTCAAGTATTTGGGGGTGTGGGCAGGTTGCAATAATCTTTTTGAACCTCTCATAGTATTCATGTAGTGATTCACTTGGGAACTGATGGATACCACTTATTTCTTTTCAGATAGAAGAAGTACAAGAAGCAAGAAAGAATTTCTCTAAGAAGAGTTGCTTCATGTAATTCCATGTTGTTATGGAACCAGGAAGAATTTAGTAGAGCCATGACATGGCAGTGTCAGCTAGAGAGAAAGGGAATGTTCAGAGTTTGATTTGTTCCTCAGAAACCCTTTGAGGCTTCATGGTAGAGCACACCACTTGGAACTCTTTAAGGTGGAGTTGTGGATCCTCACCTGTTATCCTGTGTAAATGAGGAATAAGATGAATCAAATATGATTTGAGTTTAAAGTAATAATCTATGTTTGCATATTGAATACCAAGAGGTTGGTAATTCATATCATGGGTAGTGAGTTCTTTAAGGGTTTTTCCCTAGGATTGGCCATTACTAATTCAACTGGTTGGACAAGGACTGGTTCTTGAATTATTTGATTATGTCTTATGTTCCTCCTTATTTGGTGAAGTGTTTCCGCAATTTCAGGGTCAAACAAATCTGAGGGATTGATTGGGAGGCTACGGGGCATTCAGAATGATTTTGGAAGAAAAATAAATATGGGTTTTTCTTTTTTTTCATTTATTATTTTTATGAGAAGATGGGTTTTTCTTTGTGTTATTTTTCAATTTTTTTAAAATGCTTTTTTATTACAATAACCAGAAACTAATGACTACTTAAAGAACCATCCTCAGCAACGATTCCATTTAAAACGCACGTCAGATTTTCGCCGATTGACCGGTCAAAGTTCTGGTGCACTGCTAATGTGTATAATAGCACTCGGGTCGAATCCTCGGCGATGATACTTTGTAATAGTCATTTGTTTTTAGTTGATTGTATTTTGATTAGGGGGTTTGTTTGAAAAGATTAATTGAAATTATTTATTGACTATAATTGATTTAAAAAATTGATAAATATTGTGGTGATTTCATTATTAGGTAGTTATTCTTGTGATATTCTTGAGCTTTGCTTTATATTGCATTAAATTAACACCCATAATTTTGATTGGAATTCCTAAGTGTTAAGGATTTAATTCAAGCCTTAACATAATTTAGGGGTTTAATCATTACCATTATATGTTTATGGTAGTGTATTTTTGGTTCCAATAATCCATGGAAACCACATTTTAAACATAATAAGTCATTAATCCATGACATGTTAAGTCCAACATACACAATGTTAAATTAAATAATATTCATCGAGAAAATACTCACAATCACTTAAAATCCCTAAATTTTGACTCACCCTAATAATATTTACTCACCCATTGGTATTAATATTAATCTGGTTTAAATATTTATGATTATGAAATAACAAGAGAGAAAAAAGAAAGGTATTAGAAAAGAGTGGTACGTCGAACACAGACACACACGAACAATGATGATAATAAAAAAAGAATTTTAAATTGAATGGGGAAGAAAAATAAGTGAAGGGGATTCAACTGTATTTAAACTATTTTAAGAACATTAATATTAAAATATATGAGGTGGATTAGAATAAGAGATATTGAATAAGAAACTTGCATTAAAACAGAATTACAAAAGAAATGACTTACAAAATTACAACAATGAAGAACATAAAGGTAAATGAAAACAAAAAGGGGAGGAATGGTCTCTCAAGTGAAAACTTGAGTGTGGAAGGTCCTACCATTCCTTTTTCAAGGCTTTTTTCATGCCAATATGATCTCCTCTCATCTGAAATTACAACCCCATTGAAGGAGTGGAGGGGGATGTATTTGTAGCCAAAGGAAGTGGACTGTTTGCATTCGCAATCTGTCCATCCACTTGGCTCGACGATTTGGACATTCATACATCAGAATCTCTAGATATCTCCTTCTTCAAAGTTGTATATAATAATGTTTTCCGGCCTCTCGCAAACTTTGGAGTCATTTTGACCATTGGATCCAAAGTTATGGCCGGTTTATTAAACAATTTCAATCTGTCCATTTCAATCCATACTTTTCCAAAGACCATAATGTGAATGGGTTTTGGGATAGTAATATGACCTCAAATAAAATTTATTTCTTCATAAGAGTTGTCCGGAAATATATCCACTTTTACACTGAAAAATATCAGCTTCAATGGATCTCCACATCAGGAGAAATGTCAATAGTTTTGTACTGATTTTATATCACGTCCAAAATGGTGGGCTGGATTTCAATGCATCATTTGGGCCCATTTTTTTATTATTAGGCCTTGAAATTTTTATAATGAACTCCTTAAATTTTAACCCGAACTATGGTGGAGAATAACAGAATTTGGACTTCGGTATTTAGACCAGTAAATCAATCTTCATTAATAGTCTAGTTTCTTCACAGATTCTTTGGTCTTGTTTGTGAGGACAGGATCATATGACACTCCAAATGGCAGAATTGTCTCATGGTACCTTCTAATGAAATGTTTTATATTTAAAAGAGAATCCTAAAAAACAAGAATCACAAAATTTGGATCATTATGGTGAGAGTTATAAATAAAATATTAAACTGACTCAATTGGACTCATTCTAAAAATGCTAAAAAACTATACTTAGTATTAAAATATTAATATTTCATACAAATTATGCACATTTAATATAAAATAAGTAAAGGGAGTATATAATAAGTCATGACAATATTAATAACATCATATGGTAACACGACCGCGTGCATGATGAGACACGGGGGAGGGAGACCGACGTTTGTGCCATGTGGCTAGAGTTGTTTTGAAATAGTGTTTCACCACCCTTGGATGGCGAAATCGGGGATGAGTTACTTTGTGGTTGGAAATGTTTAGAACATAAGATTTCAATTAGGTAGGTATCCTTTGAATTTCATTATATTTTTTTTATTTTGGACCTAAAATGGATTCTTGAATGAGTTTGTGAATGTGTAAAGAGAGTGTGGGGCTTGTTTGGGGCCTAAATCCAAGAATTTTGCGAAAATGGCCATGTCATTGGTATAGATTAAACTATGCAGGGAGGACACAAGGTTATCAAAAACCATATGGGTGGCATGATTATTTTTATGAAGCGACATCTCACACAGTTGGCACACTACTTTCCTAAACATGTGTAAAAACGTGCAAGTGTCCCCTATTCTCTAGGCACCCATTCTTTGTTTGTATATAATTTTTCATACGGTGCAGACAAATAGTGAATAGGATAAATTTTGGTTAATTTTACAATTTTACCCATAATCATCTATTTAAGCCTTCCTTGTTCCTTAATAGGACTTCTAGAAGATAGAACCTCCATTTCCTCCCATTTTAAATCTTATAATGTCCTAACCTATAGATCAAGAGATCTTCTTTAACCTGGATCCGTTCAAGCTTTTGTTCACACTGTTTGATGTGAAACTGTTAGTATTTAAGTTGTTTGGAGCTATTTTTCATCTCTCTTGTCTTGACCTAGTTATTGAGGTGTGATCATTTTTACTCTTTTCTCAGATATACCTCGTTCTAAGAGGCATTAAATGTAAACAGTAGATAAGGAGATTCTTACCAGCCTATGGTGGGTGGTATAAAACGCATCCCTCAAGTTCATTGATTTTTTAATTACATTTGGGGCTTTTGATTTCATCGTGTGTCATTTATTGAATTTATATTTTATTCTTATAATCATTATAACTATATGGTAAATTGCTTCTTAATTATGTGATTAGATGCTAGTGGTTATGCCCACACCTCCCTAAATCCTATGTAGATTTTTTTCCATAATTTTCATTTAAGTGTTTTGACCCATTTGATCTGCCATTCAGTTGTGATTAAGATTCACCTTTCTTGTGGTAATATTTTATATATTAAATTTACTGTTTTAAATTGAGAATTTAATAATGTAAAGTACCATGTATGCTCACCACTTGACCCACCTAAGGTATGTGCTTCAGTTAGATAATTAAATGTGAAATGGAAGTTGGAATGTATACTAATTATATGACTTCACTTTTCTATATGTAATAAAATAATAGGTTTCCTATCTATATCACCTCTTACCATGTTAATGGATTGTAAAAGAGTAGATATATATTTTTAGAATGCCTTAAATAGATTAAATGAATGGTTGCAATCTACATAGCCTTGTCACACTATTAATAGGAATTTATTGAACCAAATGGTTATATTTCTTAATTATGATTTCATAAAATGCTTCCTGGATCAATTAGACTTGTCACACTAATGAAAGGAATGATTTGAACAAAATGGAATGTTATATGAATTCATTATCAAAATAATAGTGGCATGACTAATGATCACATTTGATTCTTGAGGGAATGCCTTCACTGCTCGAGGACGCCATTCTTAATTCAAGGTTGTGGCTTTCTTAGGTTGAGACCCACCAAGAACCTACTAATTTTCTAACTATGGATGATTGTTATGACACCCTAGGATTCATAATGTAGTACTACATCATTTCTTGGATACACTACATGGATTAATCATTTATAATTAGGTGCCATAGTAAAAAACCACAAGGCCCAGTCATTGTTTATATCTATTTATATATAGATGAACCCCTTGGACTCGTTTGGGAGCCCATTGTTTAATTCCTTGGACTATTATCCTTTGAAAATACTCTTAACCATAGCCAGGATAAAGTTATTACTATGTTGGTGACCTTTGAGTTCTATGTTTCCTTGGTTATTATTGTGGATCGTTATTATTGAATATAAAAACATTTTTTCATATAATATCATCGCAACTTCACTATTGTTAACATGTGTATTATTTATAAACTGATTTCAATAAAATAATGAACCGGTTATATGTTCATAATCTAGATAAGGGATACATTTGGTACCTCGGTATTTAGTTACATTGTAATGCTTTAAATTATATATTCATTCCTGAACACTATTAAATTTATATTACATAGTCTGGATGTTATAGACACCGACATTGGTGGCCTACTGGGATTAATCTCAAACCCTCTCTACGAACCATTTTGTATGTGCTATAGATTTCATGAATGAAGGTTTTTCTCAAGGGAATAATATGACTTCCAACACTTGATTACATACTCTTTAGGATGAATCATGATATAAGATGACTGAGTTAGAGCTTGGGATTCCGTGGAGAGTCTTTTGTTTTCCTTTATACATTTTTAGAACATGTTAGGTCCATTTTTTTATCAATGTTTTCTAGTTCCTAGTTAAATGACATATCATCATCTAATATTTCATTTAATTCAGTTATTTTTATCCTTGTCTATTTTTATTATGAAATCTATTTAGATATTTTTTACTTCATTTTACATTTGTTTATATTTTTCTGATGTTTTACAATTTTATAATGAGTGAATATTCACCCCATGGACATACCCTAGGACCTGACAGATAGTCAGCAGCTTATGGTGTTTGGGGAGAAACAATTGAGGCTATGTGGCCAACCAGGATCGAGTCACTTAACTAGTGGAATTTGGGATTGGGATTTTACAATGTGTCTCCAAATAGGGACAATTTTTATTAAGGGTATTCTTGATTGTGATTACATAAAGGGTTAATTAATATCCCACATTTATCAATGGAATCTATTACTGACTAGCTTCATGGTGGTGATCATACCCTAATCATGTGGATCTGGTGGTTTTGTAAGAGTAACATATTGATCCACTTTAGGGTATTGATTTGGTAAGAGAATTATAAATAAATCATTTGGATACTTCATAAAGGGGGTAGAATAATGAAAATGATAATTGGGATGAAAACATTGTGATTGGAGTAATAAAAAACCCAAAGTAACCCCATTTCATATTTGTAACATATGATATGGAATGAGGTTCCATCAAAGGGATACCATCATGGGGGATCTACTCTATGAGAAAATATCCCTATATAAAGGGCATCTTTATGGAGGGCCAGTGAAAATATCCCCCTAAAAAATATTCAACAAAAAATGGTTTATACAAACCATCATTCATGAACTGTACTATGAGAGGGGAATTTCTCAATTAAAATGTTTTTATCCTAGACATTTATTCATAGTGGAATCCAAGTCCTATGTCTCCAAAATCTGAAAATATTTTTCTTATATTTTCATTATCTATTGTATGTCTCACCCATGAGTCATGTGCTTCTATTCCTCCAAATTCATGATAGGGTAATTTATTTATAATCATTTCATAGATAAAATATTTTCAGAAATCGAAGGCTACATAGTTATTTTCCAATATATATGTGGTAAAATTTTCATTCACATAGTCCTTAGAGTGGAGCTTAAAATCCACACCTCTGAGTGGTAATAGAATTAAATGGTTTATATGTGGCCTAAAATGTTCTCCATTCCACAAATGAATTTTTATAGAGGGGAAATTGGTTCTTAACAAAGGGGTCAAAATAAAATATCACTACACATCTATTATAGAATTATTACACCAAAACTCATACATAGGAGGGTGATAAAATATTACTATTTATCACAAATGAAATTACTATCATAGAAAAGGTTATTTGAATAGTAGTTCTGGTGATTTGTAGATAAGGGCCTCATAAAGGTATTTTCTCCCTGAATAATGGTATAAGCTATGAAATATCCTTCCCTTTCCCAAAATCTACTCCTATTTTTATCATTCCATTTCTATTTTTATGGGGTCAGATCCAACATAATATTTTTGAAAAAATATTGCATCCTTCTTGGACTCAACATTGATAATGTATGACAATTAAAGGTATATGTAATATATTTCCTCAAAATATAATAGAAATACAAAAAAAGGAAAAATCTTAGGTTATATAAGTTTTTTATAAAATATATTATATACTTGATGAGTCTCATAATGAAGGAGTCAGAAAAGAGAAAATATTATCCAGGGGTCATGTGTTAGAGAATATAAGGAAAAGGTAAAAAATGTATTTTTATACAAAAAACACTTCATAAAAATATATTTGGAATATATATATATATATATGAGTGAAAATTTATCACTGGAAATTTAGTGAATTCATAGATACTCAATATAACACATGAAAAAAAATCTTCTCCATAAAGGTCATCCATTAGAAAAATATAAGGATTGAAAAATATTATATATCATATAATCATATGTTGATATTTTATGTTTTAAATATAATGATTTTTTATAGTTATGATTTTATATGAGGATAATATTAGATATAATTAAATAAAATGGTTGCTATATGATGGGGATTTTTATTCTGTCAATAGAAGTTCCACTCTGTGGAGTAGTTATTGGATAAAGAATAAAATAATGATGGTTATTTTGACTGAGATATAATAATCCTCTGATGTAAGGTCCATGTTGTATTTTATGATGAATATAGTATTATGGAAGCGCATTAGGCCACATCATTATAACTACAAGTTATCAATTAGACATGAAAATTAAGTGCTCAATGATTATTGTGAAAATATAAATCCAATGAAATTATAGTTGTCACATAAAAAATAAAAAACAATGTCTCATAGCTATATATTATGTGAATGGTTAAAATTATTTTTTTATGACTATATTCCATGGAGAATTAAAATTCCTAGATTAAAGGGTTTTCATACTGATTGTCTGAAAATAATATTCAATGATATATATATAGAATATAAATAAAAGAATATTGGATTAATATTTCATGATATGATAATAAAAAACTACAATAATTCAGTGTATCAATGATAGAGAGATAAATTTTACACTATGATAATTCTTAAGAAGAAATGACTTGATAAAGAATAAGGGAATTGGGAGAATCAAGATCCCAACAAAATCATTATATGATAGAAATAAAAAAATGTCTGAGAAGAAGTGAGTTGATTATATTTGACACAATTTATATCTTTCCAATGATATTTGATTTGATTCACATTAAGAAAAAAAATAAGAAGATTGAGATTCATGTAATGACATGAATGAAAATATAATAGATTGGATACTATTTATCAAAGACTATAGTTGATGAAGAAATTCATTATATGAGGATGGAGTGACATATGATTCAATGTTTAAAATCTTGTTCATGGGTGAATTGGAATGATCCTTTGTAAATTATATTGATCTAGTATAATGAAATAAATTTTTTTATTTTAAAAATTATGGGAGGAAGAAGAGGATGGTTATGAGATAAAATATTTTATTCACATTGCTGACATATTGAATATCCATATATTGGACACAACGGAATCATAGTACGGAGAATTCACCCATATTTAGGGTGAATATTTGAAAAACCATGGGTATCTTATAGTTATCTAATTTAGACGCATATAAGTATGATTGATGCAAGACAAATCAGTATATTAAGACATTAACTAGCCATAGATATTAATTATAGTTGAGAAATTATTAATATAGTATCATTAATTCATCCCAAAACCCTTCCTCAGTGATGCATCATCATATACATATGCACTTAATTCGTGGAATATCCTTCAATAAAAGTCCATATCAAAAAACTCCAATTGAAATATCTCTTAAAATATTTAATCAAATTCACAAAATATTCTTTTTTATGGTATTACTAGATATTTGTTATGTAATTATCCAATTACATCAAAACTAGGAAACCAAATGATCATCAGCTATAAAAATCAGTATGACATGGGACATGAATTGTTTTGTGACATGCATTGATTTATAGACTATGGTCCATGATGATATATATTATTTGACATGGGTATTATTTGATATAGAAAAAATCATTAGTGATTATAAAAATTACATTCTTGGGGACCCATAACATCAATCATTCATGCTAGTGTTTATTACATAAACTCATATAATGTGGTTAAATAATTTCACCATGAAATATACGCAGTGTTTATTACTCCATGACTGAATCCTTCTTAATTATTTCTTTCCATTTTCTAATATTACATCACTCTATTAATGTGTAATTTGATTCAGAAATTTTTTATAACTGGTAATTTAATATAACATGATCCTTTGGAATCTCCTTTTCCACAATCCATATTTTTTTTTATTTTCTAATAACACTTTTAAAGGGTAAGTGTAGACCCTCAAAAAACCACCATATTCAACCCATCATGAGAATTACAACATTCAACCTTCAAATTTCAAACAAACACTACAATGATCCTGGATCTACTACCATTGCCTCCTTACAAAAGAAACACAACATTCAGAATTCAAAATCCTTCCATAATTCAGGCGCCTACCTCGAGATCACAACCGTCATGCTAGTTTCCCATCCGTAGATTCGGTCACCTTCCTCAATTAGACCATAAATTTCAGTCATCATCGGTTCTGAGAACCACCGCCTTCATCATCGCCATGGTCATCGCTGGAGCTTCCATCACTATTGTCTCCATCCTCATCACTAGACACCATCATCCACTTTATTGACACCTACCAACAAAATTCGAATACAAATTAAACTTCCACTCCACATGGATCGTATGAACACAGATTTCCAGATGCATTGCCAGAATACCCAATACTCACACCAAGGAACTTCCCTGGTGTCAAAAGAAACAAAAGAAAGGAAACTTCATGTGCGGATCCATGGAGGATTCCCAACCTCTTGCATGAATACATCTAAAAGTATCCTTAGAAGAAAACACACCCAACTGGCCTAGGGGGTGCGAAGAACATGGAAACCAGAGCAAAGCACAAGTGACGGGGCCTCCCCAAAGCTAAACCGTGAATCCATCCCCATCAACCAACCATGGCCTGCGAAGAAGAAAGCTCCAAAATACACCGAACCACTCGAACTCACATCCCAGATCATCGGGGAGACCCCCACACAATCCGCCTTGGAGAGAGAGGTGGAGAACAGGTGCCATAGCAGTGAAACGAGTGGCCGAACTCCTTGACAGAACACAACTTTGATACCCAAACAGAAACCCTAGAACGAATGAAGAAAACACAGAAAAGAGAATGAGCGGGATTGAACCCCTAAAAGAAATCTGGGATTGAAACCCTAAAAGAACCCTAAAAAGAAACAGAACTCAAGGTGGAGGTCACCAAGAGGCCAAACGCAGAACCTGAGAGAACAAACCAGAAGAGAATACACGACGAGTAATAAACCAAGAGGGGGAGGTGGAGACGAGAACCCGAAGAGCGGTGATGCTGAAGAAACGCAGGAGGAGAATGGCCGAGCTCCGTTGGGAATGGAATGAAACCCTAAGAGGGGGAGGAGGATTCAGGATCCCAAAGGCGGACACCAGGCGAGCGAGGCGCCATTTTGGAATCTCCTTTAAATCTTATGAAATAATTGAATCAATAATTAAAACATTAAAAAACATCAAAGAGAAAGAATAAGTCTAACACAACTCATGAAGTGTGTCAATTAATATTTTATTGAAATGTATAAGCATTTTTTAAAATTATATAACCCTGTATTTCTTCATACATGAACATAATCACCTTCAACCATAATCTTATGTGGGGATGAATTCACACTATTTTTTCATACATGACAATGAAACCAAAATATGAAAATCATTTCAATGGTCAAAATTATCTCAAAATCATTAATTATAAAAATAACTAAGTAAAACTATTGAGTGATAAATCTATATATGATTATTTCTCTATCTTGTCTTAGCATATCAGGGCCCATGGATCACTGTTTTCTCATGATATTCTCAAAAATTGATAAACATTACAGTCTAATCCATATCATAAACATCAATATTCCCCAACATATATATTCCACTTCAATATCCATAATAATGTTTCTAAATCAACTCAAGATCCATAATTCTCAAAGGGTTATAAGATTCATATTTAATCTTCATTATCCAATGAAAATCGATAAGATATGTCTAGAATTATTGAAATAACAACTATATATTCTCTTGAATTCCAAAAAACAAAAAGTTATAAATAATTTATGGATAGATAAATTTAGTGTACCATAAGCTTATCATCCAATAAATAATCCATAGCTAACATACTATAGTGGCTCATTGCACAACACCATCAGTTTGGATTGATATTATGATAAATCTCTATACATTGGAAAACATTCAATTTTGTTTCCAAGAAAACATAATTTATAATCAATGGAGTCACAATATCTATATTTTTCTTCATACATTAGGTTACTCTTTACACCCATGTGTTTTTCATGATTTTTTCATAATACGAGTTCTTCAATGTCCTATTTCAAAAAAAAAATCCTTCATTAATATTCATAGCGAGGGAAAAAATAAATATTATATCAATTATCATCTTCAAATATCATTATAGTAAAATTTTAATATCCTACCATAAACATCATATGGATTTTGAAGTGTTCTCCATAGCTCATATTCCAAGGATAACCATCACCTCATATTGTGTTAACTCACCGTATGATGATATCCTCTAATATTTATCCCCTCCAAAAAAATCCATAAAGCACATTAGTATCCAAGACTATAAATCTAAAATAAATGAATGTTATCATCAAATATTGTTAAAAATCCAAAACAAGTACTCAAGTATTCTATGGAATTCATCTCTATGAAATAAATGGCCACGTCATAGTATACCAACCTAATGAAGAATTTAAGAGTCCTTTGAGTTTTGTTATGACAATAATCGAATAATTTCATATATGTATTTTATTGGATAGGTAGTTGTTTTTTTATTTAATCCAAGAAAACAAACATGTATCAATGATTATAAATTTTTTCATAATAATTTATTTAATGTAGTTAAATTATATTTTATATAATATACCTCATATGTAAATTTCATTATAATGTAAAAGGGTAATATTTATAAAAATGGGATATAAATCAAAATTAGATAGTGGGATAAATATAATCATTGATAATGTTAATGTTCAAGAATATTATGGTATTCAAGGTTAGTCAAAGGAACACATTTAACACCCCCCCCATAAAAGAAAATGTTCTAGGGACACAAATTCAGCATAGGCTATCTATAATAGTTTGGAAACCAAACAGAAATGGTTTTATTATAGAAAATTATTATTAAATGGTATTCATTAATAATTAAAATATTTTATTGTAAAATAATTATGTAAATGATAGAAAAACTCAAAAAGATAATTGATCAATGGATTGAAAAATAAATTCCATTATATGAACCAATTATAACAAACATATATACATATTAAATGATAATAATTTATTATCAATTATAACTCATAAAAAATCATAATGTACTATCCAATGTATCAGTGTTATAACACCCGCATGTTTACAAGGTCTGTTAATTTAATATTCATCACATCATAAAGTGGGTTTTGAGCATTGTGATCCTTAAACATGTATCTATGATGAGTTGGTGGTTTTTTGTTCATTTAATTGTTTTTTAATCAATGTACAATAGTGGTTGGACCACTTAATGGTATAATATTTTTTATATCTAGAAGGTAACTTTGTGAAATGGGAAGGACCAACACTCCAGTGATGGTATGTGGCCTTGTTATTGGGGTATTAAGGTCTAACTATGTACCATGACTGGTTAGCTTCACCCTTCCATGGTGGAGGGAGTGGTGATTCTAAATAATGAATGATATTTACTCCCTAATGTGGGGTGTATACATGTGTTGGTTTCCCAATAAAGAAATGTTTTGGTCCACTATGATCATAGTGTAAATTTGAATGTTGTAGTGATGGTAGTTTTGGAATTCAGAATGGGAAACACAGTCTATGAGCATTATGGGTTTCACTATTTTGAAAGATTAACCATGATTTTTCATTAATGATTAATGTTATATTCCAATTAGACTTGGTTCATACATTTATTAATTAACTTTTCCTCCCCCTCAATCAAGTTCCTTAGTTCTATAGGATTTCTGGAAAAAATCTATTGTGAAATTTTTAGTGATATTACTTATTTGACCAACATCCATAGAAAATCCATTCAGTTGCGGGGATAGTTTTTTTATCTAGTATGATGATGATCTGAACATCACATATGTAGTTGATACTCTCGGAGAGGCAAGTTTTGTTTATAGAAAAGAAACAATTTTCTATTAAAGTTGGTTGTGTTTGGGTATGTGATATGGTTATACCCTCTCTCCCTAATTCTAATATCGAATATTTTTGTAGAACACTTTTTGTAATGGGTTATAATTTCATTTAAAAACCCTTGTTATACAGATTCGTTATGGTTGGTGTATGGGTGTGCTACAGGTGATGTATCTTTTGATGAATCATGATCTTAATATAGGAGAACTTGATGTAGGATTTCTCTGTCATATAGTCCCTATATGTCTGGGGAATTGGATTGATTATATGGTTAATGTGTTTATCCCATGAGACCAAGACTTGATATAATTTTAATTTTGTGTTTGTATAACTCATTAATATATTTTCATGATATGATTCACTTGTAGATGTAAGTTTACTATGTGAGTCTTGATTGATATGAAATGGTTATCAACAAAAACATTCTAGAATTATGTGATATATGTGTAGTATCTTAGTCTTTTTAATTGAGTGACTTGGTGGTGTCATAAGATCTGATCACTTTTATAGAGGGAGGTTGGGATGTGGTGATGGATTTCACTAGAGCTATGATATTGGGATAATATGTGACGCGATGGATTTCCCCAGCGATATGGAATTGGGTCAACAAGAGATGTTTAGTTAAAATGAGTAATTTATTTAAACAGTGTTGTGAATCTCCCATTGGTAGAGATACAGTCATATGGTCAATTTTCCTAGCACATTGGGCTAACATGTCAATTTCCATTGACATGGATCTGAAGTAGGTAGAGATGATCTTCAAGGATCTTGAATATATGTTCACATGTCTGCTTACATGGTGATTATATATCCATTAATTATTTTTATAGAATCCACATTTCTTTATATTGTGACCATATGATAAAGACAGTATGTGGTTTCTAAATAGTTTTTGTGCTTGCACACTACATGGTAATCTCTTAGAACATTTTGATAATCAGATCGAGGATCCGGTAGAGGGAAATGGACCTATAGTGTTTAATTGAGTAGGACCTGCAGGATAGTGTGAGGTGATGACAATATAGACTCCTAGACTTGGATTTAATGTTACAAGTTACCAATTTGTTTTCCATGTTTTAATATAGTGATGCACCACAAGTAGGGATCCTTTATTTTGGTTTGGATTATATGATTGACATATCATAACATTTTACCATGGGATTGGTGGTTTCTTTATTATTATTATTCTTATTAATATTATTAATATTATTATTATTATTCCTTCTTTATATCTTCTTTATATTATCTATTATTGAATTCATTATCTACCAAAAATTCATCTTATTCCCTTTTTTTATGGTCAGAAACCCCTTGTGTCACTGCAACAAAACAGGCATTTAATAGTGCTTTTATTTATCAGCGCTATAAAAAAAGCAATGATAAATGGAATATTTTTTAGCACTAAAGAAAGTGCTAATAAATTTAACCCTTTATTAACACTTCTTTTTAGCGCCGATAAAGGGTTCCTTTACTAGGAATTTATTATTACCGCTAATAAAGGTTACCTTTAATCAGCGTTTTATTATTAGCACTGATAAAGGGTAACCTTTACGAGTGTAATATTTTTAGTGCCCATAATGGAATAATTTATTAGTTTTTTTAGAATAGATAATGTTCGAATAAATAAAATGAAATTAAAAATAGTGTTTATTAAAAAATATTAAAAACATTATTAATTAAGTAACTATTAATAAAAAGGAATAAATTGATTATAATATATATAAATTATAAATAAAAATAAAAATTATGTATTAAATATACAGATATATGAAAATTGAAAATTTTGTAAATTAAAATTAAAAATAAGTAAATTGATGAAAAATATTAAACATTTTATTAATTAGATGATTATTTATATTATTAATAAATTGTATATATTAAATATAATAAATATATATTAATGAATATAAACAGGATCTATATATTTAAAATTATTTATGTTATTTACATTAAATAATCATACATTTAGTGAGTAACGATTTATAATTAAAAATTAATATGATTTAAAAATACTCACTAACTGCCTAGAGTGATGGACATATTATTGAATGTCGTTTGTTTTTTCAATTTAACATAGATGAAATGTGTGTTATATTAATTTAATATATACATAATTAATTCAATTTTATATACAATTCATACAATAAAAACTTATCCATTTTTTCATTATTGTTAAAGTGTTATTATTTTAAATTTATTCAATTTCACTAATTTTTAAAATTTTTGCACAAAAAATTAGATATTAATTATTAATGTTAGCAAAGCATTTGTAAAGAAATATTTGTAAAAAAATAAATAAAAATAAATATATTTATAAATGTACATACTATATTTATAAATTTATATATTTTTAATTATAAATAAATAATTTTTTAATGTATTTATATGATAATAAATAAATAATTATATATATTTAAGGAATTATTTATATTTAAATAATTATGAAATTGGTAGCAATTTTACTTAAATAATGACTATATTTATTATATTTAAATTTATGTAAATTTTTTAAATTTATATATAATTATATAAATATATATACTGATATAAATATTATTTTTAAAAAAGATATATATTTTTATAAATTAATAATTATATATTTAAATAAATATAAAATTGTATTAAATATATTAAAATAATGAATTCATTTAATATAATTATTTTAATATATGTATATTAAGTATATATATATTTACAAAAATGATTTTTATAATAAAAATGATTAACCCTTTACAAGAGTTTAAGTGATAAGTGCTATTAAAAGAAATATTTTTCAGCACTAAAAAAGAACTTATAATATTCCTTTTATCAATACTCATTACTTAAGCTAAGATAAAATGAATCTATATAATCACTTTTTTGATAGCACTAATATAAATGCCCCGATTTATTAAAAAAACTTAACTAGTTGTGAACCCGTCATGATATCAGAAGACTTCGATAGAAGCCACTCACTGTCGGCGCTCATCCTTAGTGAATCGAAGCTCGAATCATAAAAAATCTTCTGAATCACACAAACCCACTGCCACTAGTTTGTCAAACTTTTTCTTTCTTCTTTCTTTCTCTTACAAATAGGGTTTTAGAAGAAAAAATTGAGATATGGATATAATGGTCTGAAATTTTGTTCATCCTTGAAATGTAAGCATGTGTTTTCCTATGTAGGTTCTGATTTTCATTCTGTATTTTTCATTTCATTTTTATTTACATTTTAATGTTGTTATCAGTTATTTGTTATTTGGTCATTGCATATTTTGTATTTTTTTTATGAATCATTATTTTCATGAATACAAAATTGAATATCCTGTTTTGGTCATTACAAATTGTTGTTTTGAACGAATTTGATTCACTATCTACAACTACACTGCATCTTTCTCCACAAGATTAACTTTTTCACTATTTTGCAATCATAGAAAGTTACCATTGGTCTACAGATAAACAAATTAAATTAATATTTATCACATAGTATAAAGAGTAATGATTTTCGATATAAACCCGTTAATATAATGATCAATTTTATTTTTCAAACCAATTCTTAGTCTGGTGATGGTTTGAAGTTTTATCATAATCTAATATTATGCCTTTTATGTAAGTTACATTATTTTTTAAATTCAATTTTAATATTACACTAAAAGGGTTTTCCCATAAAAATTTATTTGTTTACATTTGTGTTTTTTATTTTAATAAAAATATTAGTAAGGGTGATAAAATATTTTTTTATTTTCAATGGATCTCTATTTTTAAAATTTTTATGGGTTTGTATTTATTTTACTATTATTGTGTAATTCTTCTATATATGTTATATATAGAAATATATATTTATCAATTAATTTTTTTTATAATGATATATATACATATATTTCTTTATATATATACATATACATACATATATATATCTTTATCTCTATTTATATGTGTTTTCAGAACATATAATGTGAGGGTGATTTTATAAATATTTATTCACAAATTATGGTTCTGGACTTCTATGTTAGAAATGGATAATATTTATTTTTATTAAAAATTATGTTTAAATGTGTTTTTGTATTTCAATTAAATTTATTATAAAATCCATATTTTATATGTGTGTGTGTGTGTTTAAATATGTATGGGATATATGTTGAAAGATTTGGTGTGTTTTTCTCCCTGATTTGGGATATATCTTGTTGATGTGTATTATTTCTTTCTGAGAACTTCTTTATAGACATCCCTATAATATCAAGGATGGGTCAATGTGTGTTAGATAACCTCCCTCGAATCATTCAGATCGGTAGATCTGATGTGACAGCCTCCCTAGAATCCTTGAGATGGATTGTTGTGGTGATGTGACATCCAAAGACTCTTGAGATGTATTAAAATATTTGATATACCAATAATTTTAAATGTAACAATTCCTTACATTGCGAAATGACTTGTTATAATGAAATACATTTGATGTTATCATACTCTATATATTAAAAAATATTTTTCGGTGTGCATCATTTTATGTCTACATGTGTTGGATCCACCCCTAGAAATCTCTTATTATTATCCATGTATATGAAATAACTCTTTATTTTTTAAAATATTTTATCAATACATTTGTATATCTTATAGTTTATTGAATGATATTTTATTATTATTGTTTATAATATTTGGGCTTCTTATTAATCCTTAATTTTTAATATTATATTTTCTTTTGTTTATGGGATTTTTAAAGACTTGGTGTGTTTTAAACAACCATTATTATTTCAACTTGTTGCTTAAGACTCACCCCCATATATTTTATAGACAACTTTCATTCTCATTAACTTTATCTCCAAAATAGTAATTATTGAAATTTGTGGTGTAAATTCGTACCCCATCTATTTAATGTTTCATACACTACTCTGATCATTATTTATCCCATGGATAACTACTTCTCATTGAATTTCAACCAGCATAGGTGCATGTCCACAACAGATGAAGGATGTGTCAAAAAATAAATTTCCATAATAAATTTCCATTATATGAGTTAATGATAATGTATTTTCTATAAACTTCACCTTTGAATGAATTCATGGGATAACACCATCTAAATTGGTTTAATTCTTTTATTTAATTAGTTTTACCATTTTCATTAACATACAAATATTTTTGAAATATTCATATATTCATTTTCACTTATTATAATTTTCAATAACATTAACCATTGATAATGAATATCTTATGTGAATTTATTTATTTAGTTTTAAAATTATTAATTTATGAATCCAATATAATGGATATGAATCAAAAATGGTTGTATGCTAATCATTTGGGAAACATGTATAAATACATAGTTAAATATTTCATCAGGGTTTTAAAAGAGCATGCATACAACAATTCTCTAATCTTATGTATGTGTTTATGATGTTTTTATTCAAGATAAATTAAACTGGAAGAGTTGGAATACTATTTCATTTCACACAGAATAGGTAAGATCTATAAATGTTGGATTAAACATGGAAAAAATAGAATGTTGACACCGATTGGGATGATACTACAGTTTATAGATCATTTGATATGAATACTACACTAAATGATGACAAATATTTCATTAAAGTAATGAAAATGGTAATTAATGTTGACCTTCATGATTGTCTAGTGTTTTTTGAGGAGTCAAATTGTTATACCAAGAAACCATTGTATAACGGTTGTACTAAATACATAACATTTTCGACTACATTGAAGTAATATAATTTTAATGATGGAAATGGATGGAGTAACACCAACATTATATAATTAATTGGTCTCATGAATGATATTCTACCAGGAGAAAATAAACTACCATGACAATCATATGACACTAAATGATTGTTACATTCAATGGGAATTATGTCCAAAAAATTCAAGCTTGCCCAAATTATTTTATATTGTTTAGTAAGGACCATGAATCACTCATAAAATTACAGTGTTATACATTTTGATTCAAGAAAAATAAATGAAGTCCTTCAAAATATGTGTGGTAATTTGCTACAATTCCATGATATATAAGAATATATGGATATCTAGAATCCACAATACAATTGACATGGCATGCAGATACAAGAATGAAATATGTGCACCTATGTCATCCAATAGATTATCCTCAGGGAATGAAAATTGATTATGGGTATCTTGAATTTAGAAAGTAGCTAGGAAACATTTTTCTTGTACTATTTATAGATGGAATAAATCTTTTTTTGTATATATTAGTACTCATGGTTCATCACCCTTCTATTTGGTAAATTATAACATGAATCCATGGTTATACATGTAGCATAAATACATTATGTTGTCTGTACTTATATTTGGACCAATGAAGCCTAATAATGATATTTATGTCTATATGGATCCATTGATCAAATATATGAAATTTTTATGGGATACATGTGTTATAATGTATGATTCCCAAATAAGTGAGGAATTATCATTGTGTTAAATGTTTTATGGAATGATAAATATCCTCCCCGCTTATGTAAATTTATCATGCTATATAATCAATGGAATTTCGGGGTGTCAAATTTTTGAAAAATGCACATACACATTTGGGTTGAAACATTCCTCAACAAATATTTTTTTTAGGAAATCATCTATTTTTACCTTGATGAAATAAATACCAAAATTCGATAATAGCATTTGATTCGGTATATCAAACAAGGTATAACACTATCTCTGTTAATGTTCGATCAACTTTACAATAAAGTAAAATATATTGACACTGTTTTTGGAAATCCATTTCCAAAAAACCATACAAAATCAGGTTGTATGCATAGAAGAAATTTCATTGAATTTCTGTATTGTAATTTTTTTCATGTATGTTATTTTATTGATGTCATGCATATAGAAAAAAGTATTTTATAGTTTTATTTTCCCCTGAAAAAATGTTCCAGGAAAAATGAATGATGGCATCATGGCTATGATGGACATGATTGAAATGTGTATAAGGGAATTGTTTGAACGTCTGAATGCTAAATGGAGTACTTTTCGTCATACAGTAACTTACACTCTATCTATACCAAATAATGTAAATTTTTCATTTTCCTTATTACTAAAAAATTTTCATCGGAATATTAATAAAATATCAATAGTGTTGTTTCAATAACTAATTATATGTTTGAAGAACTAAAATCACATAAATTTAATGTTTTTATGAAATATTCAATGAATGTTTCATTCCACTACATTCTACATGGAAAAGTATGAAATGAATTATCCAGACTCTAATATGTTTTAGAATCCATATTTAGTAATGTTAAATACCCCGATAAGATTCCCCTCATGAATAATAATGATTCATTCATATTATGTGAATTATATATGTTCTTCCCATCATCATTCATTGATATAATGGTCCACCTAATAGTAAACTTGGTTAGAGAGGTTCAACAATGTGGCCACATCCAATATGGTTGGATTTTCCCATTGAATGGTATATAATGATTTTGAAAGGGTATATGAAGAATCAAAGTCCGATATACGGTGTTATTGTGGAATGAAATATTTTTAAAGAATCTATTGAATTCTATACTGATTACCTATTAGATGTTGACATCATCGATCTCCAAAATTCTCATCCTAGTGAACACCTTATAAATTAATGAATTTCCAGAAGATATGTTGTTACCGTTATCTTGACATAAAGGGAGTAAGAAAACCATTTCATTTTAAAGAATAGTGAATATGTTGGCCAATACATTGGAAACCACAATGAAATTATTAGAGATTTTCATCCATCAAGGACTAGATGGTGGATATCAAATACACATAATCAACAATTTATTGGATTGTTCCAAGATAAATCTTATAAGAATTTATCTTAAAATCCAAATTCAATTTCTGAACAACATCAATGATTATCCAGAGGGCCACATGAAAATTTCATATCTTACACTAGTTTTGAAATCAATGGTTACGAGTTCAATATTAATTAACTTGATTATTGTAGTACGATGAAAAAATGATGTTACTCTTGAGGAAGAAGCAATGAACTTATATAGTTCTAGGGATATAAATCATATTTATGCAACCAATTTTTCATTGAAAATGTGTTGGAAATAACATTGTAGTGAATGTTTATGAAATGAGCTTCATGAAGGGGAATTTCAGTGTTGAAGGGAAAAAAAGGAGAGCCATTCATAATGGAATCACATGTAATTAAATTATTTCATGTCTCTGATCCAACAAACATGAATTAGTCAATTTTAATGCTAGAATCTAAAACAAATAGCGGGTCAGATGAAAATTAATTAAAGGAAGAAATTTTTATTGGGAGATCACAATCACTTCATTTCAGTCCCAATATATAAAATGTATTTTATGTTAGAGGGGACCCCAAAGAGGGGATTTGGTTTTTTGATAGAAGAATCATATCCATGAATCCATTAAATATAGAGATAGAGTTCAATGAGAAGGGTAATTTTTTTTAATATACTATGTTTTTTATTATAATATTATATATTGACTACTAAATGAACATAATCTAAATTTAAGGTTTGGTTACTCTTGCAGAAAATGAATTTTGACCATGATGATGCTGCCAATCACTGTGAATGACAATGTATAATGATGGAAACCCTTGAGAAAGATGTAAATGTAATTTTATGACATAATTTACTTATTTTACAGAAAAATTGTACATTGTAATGTAGATTTAGTTTACATTTTTCCATAAAGTTATAACTTATTTTAGATGATTATTTTCTATATTTAATTCCAATTCAAGAAGAGAAATGGTGTTGTCTCTTCTCAATCAAAGAGGTAATTTTGACGTTTTTAAAGTAAAATAGTTTTCCATATAATTAATGTATTGTTTCATATTTATGTTTTATTTTTTTTATTACTCACATAATAATTTTTTTATTGTTGAGGTGGATTATTTTTTTGACTTGTGGTGATTTATCCATCATTCAAGAATTTCTGTACCAAAACATTCATATAATTCTTCTTACTTAAAACATTTTCTCCCCTATATTTTTTCATTTATCACTTTCCTCCCAGATCCATCCATGGTGTGACGGGTTTGACTCCATGTACTTATTTCTATATAAAAATTCACATTAATTTTAGTTATATATATATATCAAATATACTAAAAACCAAGAAAAAATATTCTTATTATTTTGATACTACTAATAAATGATCCATAATTAATTTATGATGTGTAGGAATCACCTGAACCTAAATCCAATACATGATGTGCGAGTTATACCTCAATGTGTCTATTATAGATATTTTTGTTCAAAAAGAGTCACTCACCTAAAACTGATCAAACATGATAAAAAAATTTAGATAATTTTGGAAAATGATTTATAATTCTTTATTAATGTGTAGGACTTGGTTTCACATCAAAATAATACATGATGTGATCCAAAGGAGTCAAAAGTGTGCATTTTCACCTTAAAATGATATTTTAGAAAGAAAAAAAGAAAACTCAAGTTCTCAAAAACAATAAAATGCATTCATATTGTTTTGATACTTCAGGAAAATGATCTGAAAGTCATTTGAGACATGTAAGAATCATGTTCACCACAATCTGACACATTTTTTGACCTGTATGACTCCAAATGCATCTTTTTATTTAAAATTTTAATAAATTTTAGTAAAATAGACAACTGACCTACTCATAATAAGATAAAACACATTTGGATTGTTTTTATAATTTATGTAAATGATCTATAAGTCATTTTTGATGTGTATGGATTAGCGTCACCTCAATATGATACATTATGTTTATAGTATGACTCAAAGTCTTTATTATCACTTTCAAATCGACAATTATGTTTAAAAATAGTCTACCACTAAAAACCAATCAAACACACTTAGATTTCTATTATAATTTAAGGAAAAAGATTATAAGTCATATGTGATGTATAAGAATTTGTATTATGTCAACCATATACAAAATAATATCAGTATTAGTCAAAGTTCATGTTTCCAGTTTAAAATGACATTTTAGTAAAAAATAAAACTGATGTACACAAAACCAAGAAAACACATTTCAAATCTTTAGATACTTTAGAAAAATGATCCTAATGTCATTTAATACGTATAAATATTTTCATCACCACAATATGACCCATGGTGTGACTACTATGACTCAATGAGCATATTTTTATTTAAAATTGACATCAATTTTATTAAAATTGGCAACCGACCTACTCAAAACTAATAAAAAAACATTCAAATTGTTTTGATACTTTATGAGAACAATATATATGTCATTTTTAATTTGTAGGAATCATTCATACCTAAATCTAATATATTATGTGTCAGGTATGACTTAATGATTCAATTATTAGTTTTAAATTGACATTTTAGTTCAAAAACTCTCACTCACTAAAAACCAAACAAAAAAACTCGTATTTTCTTAATAAATTAATAATATGATTCCAATGAAATTTTTGACATGTAGGAACCAGTTTCACATTGAACCGATACACGATGTAATCAGAATGAGTCAAAATTTTGTGCTACCAATTTTAAATGAAATTTTAGTAAAAATGAAACTCACATACTCAAAATAAAGAAAAAAATTAATATTGTATTGATACATCATAAAAATGATCCACAAGTCATTTGAAACATGTTTGAATCATCCAACCTTCAATATGATTCATGGTGTAACTAGAATGACTCAATGTGTGTCTTTTTATTTAAAAATTACTTCAATTTTAGTAAAATTAACATCAATTTTAGTAAAAAACACATTATATTAATTTATTTCAATATATTATTACTAACATAAGAATTATTTTCTTACAAAGGTGCACTATTTTTCTTGGTAAGGGTTGGTTCCTTCGGCAATTGCATAAGTCAAGGTCAGGATTAAAATATAATAGAACATTATTGTTTTTTAATTTATGTAACAATTTTTTTTAATTAATTGTATAAACCAATGTTAGAAATGTCTAAAATATTTATGTTTTTTGGAATTTTTTTTTAAACATAATTTCATTAATATTCTATATTTTGACATTTTTTATATCTTGTGTGTTTTTATTTGTTTTTAGTGTTTCAGTGTGCTGTTACAACACATTTTCCTAGTTCTGTAGTGTGTTATTAGAGCACACTATAGTATTTCCCTTTATCAGCTCATTTATAAGCATGGTTAATAGAATAATTTTTATGTTTGTTTAAAATATCTTATAAAATTTACACATTATCCATGCTTCTATAGGTGCCGATAAAAGTCCACTTATCGACGTTGTTTTTGCACTGATAAAAGACCATGGATTTTAATCTCTCTCAGGTAGTCACCAATTTTATAGAACTTTTAAAGGCCTATTTTGTAATATTGTGTTTGGGGAGGGAAGTATGAGTTCTTATGATACATTATTCTGGCTTCTAAAAATTTGGCTTATAGTGACTTCCATTGGCGGTCGCTAAACTAGAAATTTTTTTTAAAAACAATTCATGGTACAGAATAAAAATAACAATATATAAATCATAAAAAATGAAAAACAAATCTAAACACCATAAACATCAAGATCATCATAAACAATAAATGATAGACGTGATTCAACGATCCACAACCATCTTCTTTAGAAACCTACAATAAGATACAATGAAAACAACTAAACAAAACAAACGTAAATTTTACATATTTATTCAGTTATTATATACATAAAATAAAATGAAATCTGACATCTCATGGGTGCCATAATAATTTAAAACCACCAATTTAAGAAATATTATCATTTTTTAATTTGTTTTTCTTATTTTGGAGTATTTGCTTTAGTTTATGAAAGTGTTTTTTGTCTAAAAAGGAATGTTTTCCATGAGCACCACATGTCTGATGGATGTGGCGTCTCCTCCTACATGTCACGAATGATATTCCTATCGTTCTCGTGTGTTTTTAATCCATTTGGAGCATGTTTTCTCTGAATTCTACCATGACACGCCGTTTTGGTCTTTTATGACTCCGGAAACGCGTTTTTGGTCACCATGGTCAAATGGAACCTATGATTGACGTGATGTCTGCCTGAACATTTTAAAATTCACACCACAGTTGTTGTCGTATGATTTCATGGAATTATGAGGTTGTTCGGGTCGTTTTGACCACCCAACACGCCCTTTTAGAGCGCACTGAACTGCTGAAAACGACACATTCGGTCGTACCGCGTGCACCGCATGTCCAATGGACGTTCCATCTCATCCTTCATGTCTAGAATAATATTATCATCGTTCTTGTGTGGTTTTAGGTCATTCAAAGCATGTTTACTCTGAATTCAACAGTGACACACCGTTTTGGTATTTTATAACTCCGAAAATGTGTTTCCAGTCACCGTGGTCAAATGTGACCTCCGATTAACGTTCCGTCTGCTCGACCATTTCAAAATTCACACCTCGGTTGTTATCATATGATTTCATGGAATTCTGAGGTCGTTTGGGTGGGTTTGACCACCCAAAACGCACTTTTAGAGCACGCCGAACTGCTGAAAACGACACATTCGGTCTTACCGTGCGCACCACACATCTGATGGACGGCCGTCTCTTTTTCCATGTCACGAATAATATTAATATCATTATCATGTGGTTTCAGGTCATTCGGAGCACATTTTCTCTGAATTCGACCATGACAGGCCGTTTTGGTCTTTTACGACACCGGAAACGCGTTTCTGGTCACCATGGTCAAACGGAACCTCTGATTGACGTGTCGTCTACCCGAACATTTTACAATTCACACCGCGGTAATTGTCGTATGATTTCATGGCATTACGAGGTCGTTCAGGTGGTTTTGACCACCAAGCACGCCCTTTTAGAGTGTGTCAAACTGCTGAAAACGACACATTCGGTCGTACCGCGCACACCGCATGTCACATGGATGTGTCGTCTCCTCTTAAATGTCACTAATAATATTTCTATCATTCTTGTATGGTTTCAGGTCATTCGGAGCACTTTTTCTTTGAATTCGACCATGACACCCCATTTTGTTCTTTTATGACTCCAGAAACATGTTTCCGGTCACCGCGGTCAAATGGAAGCTCTGATTGACATTCTGTCTGCCCGAACATTTCACAATTCACACCATAGTTGTTTTCGTATGATTTCATGGCATTCCAAGGTCATTCGTGTGGTTTTGACCACCCAACGTGCCCTTTTAGAGCGTGACAAATTTCTGAAAACGACACATTTGGTCGTACTACACGCACTGCATGTCCGATGGACGTGTCATCTCCTCTTTCATGTCACGAATATAATTACTATAGTTATTGTGTGGTTTCAGGTCATTCAGAGCATGTTTTCTATGAATTCGATCGTGACACGCCATTTTGGTGTTTTATGAATCTGGAAATGCGTTTTCAATCACCGCAGTAAAACGGAACCTCTGATTGACGTTCCATCTACCCAACAATTTCAGAATTCACACTGAGTTCGTTTTCATTAGATTTCATGGCATTACGAGGTCGTTCGGGTGGTTTTAACCACCCATCGCACCCTTTTAGAGTGCGTCGAACTACTGAAAACGACACATTCGGTCAGATCGCGCGCACCGCACGCTCGATTTACGTGTCGTCTCCTCCTGAATCTCAAAAATAATATTCATATCATTCTTGTGTGGTTTCAGTTCATTCGGAGCATGTTTTCTCGTAATTTGACTGTGACACGCCATTTTGGTCTTTTATGACTCTGAAAACGCTTTTCCAGTCACCGCGGTCAAACGATACATCCGATTTATGTTCCGTCTTCTGAAAAATATTACAATTCACACTATGGGTGTTTTCATATGATTTCATGGCATTCTAAGGTCGTTCGGGTGCTTTTGAACTCCCAACACCCCCTTTTAGAGCGCGCCGAACAGCTGAAAACGAAAAATTTGGTTGTACCGTGTGCACCACACATCCGATGGGTGTGCCTTCCCCTCTTGCATGTCACAAATTACATTCCTATCAATATCGTGTGGTTTAAGGTCATTGGGATCACGTTTTCTCTAAATTTGATTGTGAAACACCGTTTTGGTCTTTTATAACTCCAGAAACATGTTTCCTGTCACCGTGGTCAAACGACATCTCTGATTGATGTGCCATCTAAACAGAAATTTCATAATTCACACCGCATTTATTTTGGTATGATTTCATGTCCTTCCAAGGATGTTCATGTGGTTCTGACCACCCAACGCGCCATTTTAGAGTGCGTCGAATTGCTGAAAATGAAACATTCGATCGTACCGCGCGCACCACACATCTGATGTACGTGTCGTCTCCTCATGCATGTCACAAATAATATTTCTATCGTTCTCATGTGGTTTTAGGTCATTCAGATCATGTTTTCTCTGAATTCGATCGTGACATGCTGTTTTGGTCTTTTATGACTTCGGAAACGCGTTTCCGGTCACCGTTGTCAAACAGAACATCTGATTGACATGTCGTCTACCCGAAAATTTCACAATTCACACCATAGTTGTTGTCGTATGATTTCTTGGCATTCCGAGGTCGTTCGGGTGCTGTTGACCACCCAACGCTCCCTTTTAGAGCACGCAAAACTGCTGAAAACAACACATTCGATCATACCGCGTGCACCGCACATTCGGTGGACGTGTTGCCTCCTCATACATGTCACGAATAATATTCCTATCATTCTTGTGTTGTTTCAGGTCATTCGGAGCATGTTTTCTCTGAATTCGACTGTGAAACGCCGTTTTGGTCTTTTATGACTCCGGAAATGCATTTCCAGTCACAGTGGTCAAACGTTACCTTCGATTGATGTGTCGTCTGCCTGACCATTTCAAAATTCACACTACGGTTTTTGTTGTTTGATTTAATGGCATTTCGAGCTCGTTTGGGTGGTTTTGACCACCCAACGTGCCCTTTTTGGATTACATGAGGGATTTCTCAACTAGCATACTATTTCTGAGGATCCCAATAGGAATGAATCTTCGTACATATAGAAACTAAGGAATCAAGTGGGTTCCTTATTGATAGAATGATCCTAAGTGGGTTTGTGTGTTTGGGTAGTGATTCTTGAAAATGTTACATTTTTATCTGAATCGATGTGGAATCTTGGTTTGAGATATGATTTTTAGGTCAGCTGTCCGGGGGGGGGGGGTGGGGTGGGTTGTCTGGGGGGTGCGGGGGGGGGGGGGGGGGGCTGCCCGTGGTTGGGGGTTCGTCTGGGGGTGGGGGGCTGTTCGGGGGTGGGGGGGCTGTTCGGAGTGGGGGGTGTTGTTTGGGGGTGGGGGCACTGTCCAGGGGGTTCGGAGGTTGTCCGGGGGTGTGGGGGGGATGTTCGGGGTGGGGGGATGTCCGTGGTGGGGGGTGTTGTCCGGGGGTGGGGGGCTCTCCGGGGGTTGGGCAGGCTTTCCGGGGGGTGCGGGGGGGGGGGGGGGGGTTTCCTGGAGTGTTGGGGGCTGTCCGGGGTGGGGGGTTGACTGGGGTGGGGGGCTGTCCAGGGGTGGGGGGGGGGCTGTTTGGGGGTGGGGCGGGCTGTCCAAGGGGTGCAGGGGGGGGGGGGCTCTGGGGACTATAAGTAGGGAACCTAAGCTTAGTCATCAAAAACAAGTTTCATGGTTTATATTAGGAATCACATGGTTTTTCAAAACTATTACGGAACAAGAAATTTAAAACATTAAAGAATGATATGAACATATAATATCCAAATCCTTAATCAGTTTCATGGTTACTTCTCAATTAGTGCACACAAACATTGCGTTAGGCCAAAAACACATGATACCCCCAAATCACAAAAAAAATCTCACTAGAAACCCAACTTATAAATCAATAACAACCCACTAGAAAAAATAGAAACACACCTCGTGAATATGATGCGTCATGTGTGGTAATCACTACTACCTCCATCCAGTGGGCCAGGGGCCTACAAAAAATAAACATTATGCATATTTTCATAACAAAAATAATATAAATTAAATAAATAAATAAAGTATAAAACTGCGTCGTATGATCCCCTGCACCATCACTTGGACGCACATATTCCTACAGTGCTCTAACCTCAGCGATCAATTGCACATTTGCCTACTCGGAAGCACACAATCATTCCTTGAAATCAGACAATTGATGTGTCATCTGAGCAATAGCCGGACCAACAACTACAGTGTGTGACACTATAGAACGAGGAATCCCAGTTCCATAGGTCAAACTATATCCATGCCCGTCCCGTCCAATAATGTGATTACAGATCTCATACCTTCACATGGGAAGTTGTCGTTTGTCCTCTGGATGATGTTCTAACTCAGCTTCAAATTGAGCCTGGGAAATATTTAAATATATATACATATATATGTTAATATACAAATTTATGTAAGTATTGGTAATTACAAGAAATTACTATCAATGTTGAATCCCTTGGATCATTGTGATCATGAGTCCTCATCCACACCGACATTTTATCAATCGGTTCACCTTGCTCCCGCAACTTTATATGAATAGAATATAAAACCATATTAATTAATAAATTATAAAATGAATAATAAATACCTCATGTCCGATCGGAGACACATGACGAGTCTCGAGCCTATGAGGTGGTCCCTGCAATGCTCGATTCTCAGAATGGCGTGTTGACACCTCCTACATTCAATTCATTCAAATTTCAAACAAATCACAAATTCTTGATAATATATATACACCAAAATAAATATACAAACTGCAACAACCTCAGTAGACCAATATGCAACTAAGCCACGCCACTAAGCTAAGAGGACACCTCTCGGGACTTTTTTGAGAATATTTGGGTCACCCACATTTGGTACCCAGTGGTCCCTCTTCACTTTTCCTTTATAGTCTTTCCACATCTTATGGAATTTTCTCATACACACGGGTCAAGCCTCATTAGGGCATACTTTCAAATTTTTCTATTAAATAAAAAAATCACACATATTAATATTTTTTATACATAAAAAATAAAGTAAAATGGTCTTCTTACCTGAACTTCCCTCAAAAGACGATCTAATGTGTCCTGAGGGATAGAAGCCCAGTCACGCGTGGTCAATGGAAATCGATGTGGGTCACGTATGATATGACCCAACTGACGAATAAATGTAGGGGAATTCAGTCCCACGGGATGAAATACCTCATCAAAGGAAACATCAACCGTCGTGTCAGAATTCCATGATAAAATGCCACAACCCGGGCCTCTCTTGTGAGAGGAAGAAGCAATCGAGTCTGATCCTATTGTAATTTTATATATAATTTGACAGATGTTATATATATATATATATGATTATCAATTACATAAAAAATAGAGACAATGACATTCAAACATACCTTGACCCTGAGACATAGATGCCTCAGATAGATGATGTGGATCTCCTTCCTCTTCCCCTGACATGCCTACATTCATAAAAAACATTAGTAAGGGGACTATCCAAAGTGTCTAAAAGAAAAATTGGATTGTTATTTAAAAAATCAAACCTGTACAATTGTTAATCAAACAAAAATGGATTGAATAATTAGTTGTGAATGAATTTTAAAAAATCATAAAGTTAACAAAACATATATACAAATTAGGTACAAAATCAATCGATTCATAGACAAATTTCAGATTGAATTAATAAAAATTCAAGCAGCACATGAACCAGATGAAGAATACCTCAAAGGGAAGATACAATGACAATAACATAAATAAATAAAGAGTAAAATCACCCTAAATATTTATAACTGAATAAACTTCCAAAATCGAGGATTAAAACATACAAGGATTTATAAAATGGTTAGATAATTTATGATATCATAGTACATTCAATACTGAATAGTGAGAAAACAATTAAACCTTTCATTAAGCATGCAGATCAACCGTTTCTCCTTCAACATCTGCTCTAACCCAAAAAATATCTTCTTCATGTTGAACTATGGTTTTTTGATCAAGTTGTTGGGAAACAAACAGAACAGTCTTCGTTTCATCATCTTCAAATAAAAACACTCCTCACTGAGGCATTTTGACAACAACTTTCCAACTTGGATTCGAAGGCAAAGAAACAAAGAATACTTTTCTGCTTGTGATGTCAAAATGAAGGGTTCATTATCAACTCATTCATTTCTGTATAACATATAGTTAAAATTGACCAATGAAAACTCATATTGATCGACTTTACATCCATTCACTAGATCAACCCAATTACACTTTAACAATATGTACGTCAAACTATGTGTGTATACAACTTCAATTATGTCTATCAATTGACCATAGTAATAACTAGAATTGAAAAATGGGAAACTGATGCCACTGTTTTGTGTTGCTCATTTGTCGTTAAAATCTTTAATGAAAAATTGAAAACTGTTAGCATCAATAGATTTATAACGATGAGCCGTTATAGATGGACCCTCATCCAGTTGGATAAATTTTGTAGTTAGCGTGGGGTCCCTTAACTCCCTTAGCTTATGAACCTACATAATTTATAAAATTCAATACTGATATATACATAAATAAATTAGTATAATACTTCACTCATAATGAAAATCAATTTATACGTACATAATCCTTTAACCAATCATGAAATAATGCATAATGGGATTGTTGGATTTCCAACTCAGTCGCACAATACATCCCTAATTTTATCTCATTAACGTGTTTCCTGAAAATGATAACGCGATGTTCAAATGGTTAACTTTTGCAAACAAAACATGTAAAAGATATACAAGCACATTGATAAGATACTTACTGCATTAATGGTGAAACTGATGGAGTATTGAACAAGATATATCAATGTGCTTGTATCCACTTGATGTTGTCCATATCAAATGTGGATCCTACTCCAACTGGACCATCATGAATCCAAGAGGGATTTTCTAATTTTGTTTCAACATCCGTAAGATATTATGCATAAAAAGTAGTACACACATCCATCAAATAACTATTGGCTATTGATGCCTCCAAACGTGCTCTGTTGCGTACAAATATTATTAATTTACTCAAATACAGCTCAATAGGATACATCCACCTGAATTGCACTAGACCAGTATCCATTACTTCATCAGTTAGGTGCACGTTCAAGAGGACTGTAAAATCGAAAAATGAGGGGGGGGTATCAAAGTGACAAAGTGTAAGTACAATTCGGTCCTGCAAAATTTTTAAATCAGCCATTCAGTGATTTCTTAAACAAAGCTGTCTAAAAAAATTACTCATCTCAATCAATAGGTGAACAACATTGGGGGGTAAACTATCACAAATTGCGATTGGAATCAACTTCTGAAGTAGTATACGATGGCCATGACTTTTCAACCCTTGCAATGTCTTGCTCGTCGGATTCATACACTTTGAAATATTAGAAGAGTAACCATCAGGCACCTTGAGAATCTTAAAAATGGAAAGAAATGTATCTTTCTATTTCGTAGTCATCGTATACTGTGTAGTAGGCATATATGCCTTGTTTCCCTCAGCAAACTATAAATTCAAATGTTTCCTTAAACCCATTTCTTCCAAATCACGATGTGCATTAACATGGTCCTTTGATTTTCCACTGACACATAAAATGGTCCACAATATGTTATCAAAATCATTTTTTTCAATGTCCATGACATACAAATTATGCCACAACATGTTAGTTTTCCAATATGGAAGACTATAAAAAATAATTTTCCTTTTCCAATTATGACTACGCTGCCTACCCGTAGCATGAATATTACATACTGGAGGTGCCAACAAATCCTGAATTTCATATATAATGAGGATGTTTTCTTCCTCAATCTATGATAACATTTTGACTCCTATCATGATCTTTGGTGATGGGATGAACTCTCTAGAACCATCAAATGCCACTCTGTCTTTTTTGAACCTGTGCTGAGGGGGGAGAAAACGTCTGTGACCCATGTATGCCCATTTTTTGGAATGTTTAAGCCATAAAGATTTTTAACTTTTATTGAAACAAGGGAAAGAAAATTCCATTTTTGTACTCCATCTTGATAAATTTGCATAAACTGAGAAGTCATTGATTATCCATAATAAAACAGTGTGTAGTTTGAACATTTCATTAATTTTGTAGTCATAAGTCATCACACCATCGCCCCAAAATTCACTCAACTCATCAATCAACGGTTGAAGGTAAACATCAATCTTATCCCCTAGACTTTTAGGTCTAACAATAACAGTGGAAAGTAATATAAATTGTTTCTTCATACAAAGCCAATGAGGAAGATTATATAAGACCAACACCATGGGCCATGTGCTATGAGCTGCACCAACTATAGAATTGAATGGATTGAAACCATCTACTGCCAATCCCAATCGGACATTACGAACATCTTTAGAATAGTCGAGATGTCTCTTATCAAAATAATTCCATGCAAGAGAGTCTGCCAGGTGGGTTTACATATCACATTCATGATCTCTTTCTACATGCAATATAATTAAATTAGAAACTTTAGATAACATAAAAAATCTTTTCAACCTTAGTTTAAGGGGAAAGTAACACATTTTCTTTATGACAATCAGTTTCCCATGTATCGCAATCTGACTTTGATGAGTCTTATTTCCTATTTTCTCTTTCCACCTAAAAGCACCACAAACCATAAAAATATCCAAATGGGAAGTTTCCTTTCTAAACCACATAAAGTTGTTTGCACATGCATCTATGGTATCAAATGTAAAACCTAACTTCTCTATCAACATACGAGCATGGTAATACTACATGAGAATCTTAGCATCGACAAGAAGAACCGTTTCCAATAACACCAAAAGCATGTTGAATGATGTGTCTGACCAACTATTGAAAGTCTTAAAATGCAACGAATCCACGATAAATGACAGTTTATTGTAAGAAGTACATCCATGATATAATTCTCTTTTCTCATCATCAAGTGCTTCATAAAACTTCCTCGAATCACGATCTGCTCTAGAGTGAAGATTTATCTCACCGGTCTCATGATTCTGGAAGTCAATGCCTTCAGGATCAAACCCACGTACCATTTCTGTAAGCATTTCATGCATTGTATCATTAATCCTTGCATCAACTTCCATCTGAACTGCATTAGTATTTTGAAAACAAACATATTATTCTCCATGATGAGTCCAACTCTTATAATTTTTTAGAAATCTATTAAAGAATAGGTTCTCCCTCATAGTATCTCGTGTGAATTGATATCTGTTAGAACATTTTCTACATGGAAAACTAATATGGTCACTTTCAAATCCTCTGGTGAAGTCAATAAACTGCATAATTCCATTTAAATATTCTCTAGACATTCGATTTGGAAGATCAATCCAACAATTATCCATAATAATATATGTATAAAAAACATTTACACAATACTTATTACATTTTTATTTTTCAAATAAACAATATTAAAAATAAATACTAATCAATTGTCTATAAACCATTGATAAAATAATAATGTAAGTGAAGGCCCATGTCATACCTGATTGCGCTACAAACCTGGAAGGGAGGGGAGCTGAATGCGGTGTCGTAGGGGAGAGGAGAGGTAGAGAAGGAGAGCCAGAGCCAAAGGCGGTGTGGCGAGGGAGGGGATGGGCGACATCAATGGTGGGGAGCCAGAGGAGAGGAGGCGGTGAGGGGACGGGGGGCGGGCAGTGGGGGGGCTGCCTGGGGTGGGGGCTCTATGGGGTGAGGGGAGGGCTGTCCGGGGTGCGGGGGGGGGGGGGGGAAGTCCGGGGTGCGCGGTGGATGTCCGTGGTGGGTGGGGGGTTGTCTGGGGTGGGGGATGTCTGGGGTGCGGGGGGCTGTCCGGGGTGCAGGGGCGTGTCTGGGGTGCGGGGGGGCCTGCCCTGGGTGTCGGGTGGGGGCGTTCGGGGAACGGGGGTACCGTCTGGGTTGTGGGGGGGGATGTATGGGGTGCGTGGGGGGGGGGGGGGGCTCTCCGGGGTGGGGGGGGGGGGAGGGCAGATATGGTGGAGGGCCTAGGGCGGAGGCCGGAGGGCAGAGATGTAGGAGTCAGAGGGGGCGGAGGCCGGAGGCCAGAGGGAGAAGGGACACTAGAGGGGACAGAGGGAAGGGAGGAGGATGGCTGGAGGGCGGAGGGCGGTCGGAGCCGGAGGGCAGAGGGTGAAGGGCGTGTGGAGGGAGGAGGCCGACGAGGTCGGAGGGTGGAGGGCGGCAAGCGGTGGAGGGCGGCGAGGGTGCAAGGCGAGGTGATGTGGGAGGGCGCCCAGGGAGGGCGGTGATATGGAGGGTGGTGGGGAGGCTATGTCAATGGTGAGGGAGGAGGCAGTGGGGTGCCGAAGCCCCTTTTTTTGAAAAGCGTAGTGATGGACAATGGGGGTCGCCCGTGTCAGGGAGCTTCAAAGCCCAAAATTGTAGTAGTGATCACCTGTTACAAAAATCATATCAAAGACTTATTTAAATTCTTTTTATATTGACATGGGACATGGTAGATAAGATATAGAACTATTGGGAGTTTAGTGGGTTAATTATGGCATTAGCTGGACATTACTGTATAGTGGACCTCTGAGTTTCTAGGAAAGAATTATAAATGATATTTTTTATTTTCTACTATTAATTTATTTCACCTTTAGGGATGCACATGATCCGATTATTCTAATTTATTTTATCTTGGTCTATTCATTAATCATGAATTAATAATTTTGGTTTTCATGATCATAAATTTGTCTTGTGTTAGATATGGATAAATTTAAAATTTTCAAATTGAAAATGATAATTTTTACTTCTGTTATGTCATTTAATATATTTAATTACTTCTAACTAAAAATATTATTCTTATTTTGTATTTATAAAATTTAAAAACATAAAGATATTGTAGACTTGTCATGTACTTAGGTAGTTCTATAGGGTGGATGTTCCTTATGTATATATAACCCCTCTAAGGATGATTCTATTATTTTATTTCCATGAGACTGTCTATAGACTATTAAAAATTATTCTTAGATAATCCAGTTGAGTATTTCTTAAGTGTATTATTTGAAATTTCAGAAAAAATTTACCTGGGAGACATCTTGTGAAACATCCACTAGATACTAATTAGAATGCTCATCTAAGGTAGAATTCCAATGTTTCACCACCTTCTATATAGAAGGGTGCATCTTGGAATGCTTCTATATGGGTTCTTTCACTATGTAGAGGATTTCAAATGTCAATGGTTGAATACACTCATGATTTTTGGATCCAACATCTCCCAACCTTCCATGGAACTGGAGTCTCACAAGATTATAAGAAATAGATAGATATTATAGAGAACATATTTGACAATATTTAGATTATGGACAATTAAAAGGTAAATCATGTTGCTTTTATGCATCTAGGACCATCTAAGAGGTGGTGGGAGTGATTAATTTGTTAGGAAGATGTGATGCATGGATTTAGGGATCCTTCAAGTATTTCTTATTTAATGAATTATTCCACAATATGATGAATGAATTTCACTCTCAATAGTTTATAGATATTCATTAGAGGAAATTTTTGTATATTATTTTTCTGTTATATTCACTAGGCTAGTTATTTTAACTTCATTATTATCTTGAAATAAGGTGTAGAAGGAAATGAAGTTTGAGCTTGGTCTTATACTAGATTTGAAACATCAGGTAATATTATTCAATTAAACCACGTATTTTTAGGTTCTTCTTAAATCGTATAATATTGAGACTGGAATAGATAAATATAAAGTTCCATGTATTATTTATAATTTTAGTGGGTTGATGGGTGGATTTTTCACCGCTTCCCCGATAGAATCATTCGTAAATAAAAAAATGAAATTTGATGACATACATTAGGGTGGGGGATGGAAATCAGAGTAAAGAATGGGTTCTTCATCTCCCTCTAAGGGAGATGATTATATTATGATGTATAATTGTGTAGGTAAGGGGAGTTATTCTATGTATTATACTAATCCTATTAAAAATTTTCATTGGCACTACATGGTCTGAATACATATGCTATTATATTAGAAATCCTCAAGAATGGGTTCAGTGGGAATTGGTTGAGTGACATAGAGAGAGATTTAATAGTAGGTAGATACTCCCCATGTGTATATGAGTCATGTTACTCATACAGATTAGTTGTGATGTTGAGGATCTAGCACATACAGAGTTTATAAAGCTGATTAGCTTCCATCTATAGTGGTGAGGGAGCATTGACTTTTTGAGATACAATACTAATTACGTCTACACTCTATGTTTCATTGTATGATACTAGTTATTATCCATCATTCATGTCTACAAATGAATTTATTAGGTTTTACATTCATGTTAAATTCTATTCTAAACTCTGTTCTATCGATAAAAAATTTATAATGAAAGTGGATATTCTCTATTTTTTCATGAGTATCCCATAGTAATTTCTCACTATGATAATGTGTAGGATATCAAAATAAGATATATTTTTTAATTTCCTAGACCTTCCAGGTCTATTACTTTGTAAAATTTTGTTTGTAAGGGTATCCTGAGGACAATCGGTGACTCATTAAAGAGTTTTCCAATTTTAGGTCTAATGAACAATGGAAACGATGGGATGTTAGTGGAAACGATTGTCATCAGTGCTAGGGTGATGGTACCAGGGGACTGTGAATCACCCATCGCTAAGTCATTTCTAGTTTCTCCCTCACTTTTCTGTTTCACTTTAGTAACATATCTTTTGAGGTAAAAGGGTTTTATACCCCTTTCAGAGCAATTTAAGGCCCGTAAAAGATTTTGTAAACAACTAAGAGTCAGACGAACCTTGATTTAACCAAACATGTGGCATGTTATACCTGTTTTTGTGTTATCTGGTATCCTGTGTTTTCTAGTTTTGAAACTGTTATGTGTTTTCTCCATTTAAAGGAAATATATTAACTCATAGTCATTATCTCCACACTATATGTGGAGAATTATTAAATCTAAAATAATCCCAATGTGTGAAATCGCCGAGCCTCTTGGTCGACCAATGAGACAAATTTTATGTACGTTTAAATTTTCTCCATTATATTCGGATCTAGCCTGTAACGCCCCGAGTTACCCAGAGTCGGTGAATTATTACATAAAATTGGCATGATCACAAAAGATCATGTCTCGGAAGACTGATTAAATTAGTAGCCTTGGAAACACTAGATACATTCATTAATGTTACATTACATCATAAAGTGAAAAATCACAATAACATAGTCTACATTGTCCACACTTCTATTCAATTCAGAATATCCATGTAGGTCAGTCATAAAATATTTCTTCACATACTGGGAAAATAACACATAGAAAGGGGTGAGCTCAGATTCTTAGTAAGGATAACAATACAGCAAAAACTTTCATAAATAAACATAAACATTTAAGGAAATGTATAACTAAAACAAAAGCATTTAAACTTGAACTTCAGCATAATATGGAAAAAATAAAATGAAATAATGCCATTTACTTATTCACATGGATATTCTACTAGTCGAATAATCAAATTCAATATCAATAACCACTTTCATAATGATGGAATGCATAATGCCAGACTATCATAATCATGTTGCCAATGCCTCGTTCCAAGACTACAAATAATATTTTGTAAAGGCCTCGTGCCAGGACACTAGTTTTTCTCATGAGACCTACCGATGCATCAAGAAGCTATAGCGGGCTCCACCCTTCACTTATTACGTCTAATGCATTCCTTATATGAAAAGTTTTAAACATATCATAAACTATAACATAATCGTATCACATAAAGCATGCATAAAGGAAACAAAAAATTTCCACATTTCTATCACAAGATATCAACACAACACATTGATATAATCAAAAAATTATCAAAACCATTTTCAATACCAAAATAAAAGAAATGTAAAACATTGTATTTTTTTAAAAGGTATGGCTTGTAGAGGAAGTCGAAACTCATATAATGGTCACGGTGGCGGAGAAGTCGTCATCACCGCATACGTATGAAAAAAAATATTCCTTTTTGTCCTTTAGTAAATCACTTCATATAAAAAACATTCCTTTATAATAAACGTAAAATTAATTGGGGTTTATACACCGCATAAAAGAAAGTTGTGTATAAAACAAAATATGCCTCAATAAAAGGAGATTGAGACGAAGTCTCTTACCTCATGTCCAACTTGACTTGATCGTTATTTAACATACTGAATAATAAACGAGAGTTAATTTCTACTTGCATAAGAACCTTTTTCAAGTTCATTATTCCTTTTATATCACTTATTACCATGTTATGAACATTATGTAATTATTTAAGTTAATAATGGTCGTTTTGTCGATCTTTATTACTTGAGTCAAAAATAAACTTCTTATAATTACAAGTTGTTCATGTGGTAAAATATCCATTATATCCAGAATTATATTCATGATTTCAATATCATATATATACTATATATCCAGTATATAAATACATTTATAATATTACATAACATTTAGGGGTATGAAATGAAATACACCGTTCATGGAGACGGTAAGCCGTACGTACGCATAAACGCTACTTTCATTTCTATTTCATATTTAATGGACTGAAATCATAATAATATAAAGGTATATTATAATTCCAGTATAATATAATATATAATATCATTTACTCTATCCTTTATACGTCCCACATATGTCATTAACGATTCAAATCACTTTGAGGGGGCAGTAGTCCGCAATTCCTAAAATGAACTTATCGCGTTTACCCATAATGGAAATCATAAAGGTATTCCATAAATGAAATATATAGAAGCATAAGGAAAACATAAAAATAATATATATCATATATAAATATATTTACATCTTAATGACCACCATGAGAGGTGTTAAAATAAGATTGAACAGTCATCATTTCGTGAGGCAAAAATTAACCACTCACAGAAACAGTATGTTCTTTAACCATTAGATGAAGTTGTGTGTTATTTTAAATTAAATAATTCTCATAAAAACATCTTAGTATATTTAATATGATGGTTTTGTTACAAAATAAAGGAATAAAATGACTTTAATGGGTTGGAGAAGCAAAATAAAACATAATAAAATAAGAGAAGACATTACCTTAAAATCAGGTAACTCTTTTTGATTTGAGCCAAAGGCTTCCTTGGGAAGACTTCTGCCCAGAGTGAGGACTTCAGGAGTAAGATAGGAATGTTTAGAGAGTATTTGGGCAGATTTGGGCCAATAAAAATGGCTCTTAAGGAAGGAATAAGGTGGTATAGGTGGGGGCCTTTTATAAGAGGAGAGGAGGGGCACTCTTGGAAAGTAATGAAATGTTACATTATTATGAAATTATTTTCGGATTTTAAAGGTCCCAAAATGATAAATTTTGAGGATATGGTGATAAGGGTTCGAAATCCACCCATCCAGTAGGTTTTATACGAGTTTATGTTTTATATTTTACCTTAACATTTCATTTTTTTTAAAATTCCTCATTAATGAGGTAATCACTACATCATCATGGTGTCATAAATAAATTTATTTATTTAATGTCTAAAAATTATAAAAAAAAATTACCAGGATGTAGGAAATATTTTTATCTTTCCAATGAAAATTTATTGTCTAAACGTTAACGTATATAACCCCATGTAATAATTGTTTTAGTAAAACAACACATGTTTGTGACAATTTTATTTTTACTTTAAATAAAAAGTTATTAATGTCATTTTCTTACCCAAGTGGCTCCATGGAGTCCCCAAGTTGACCCATGGATTGTCTTGGTCGGACATGACTCATAAAATAAGGGCAATACATGTGTAAAGGTAATTTCATATTATTATAACATTATATTTAACTTAAATTACACTAATTACCTTTAATCGCGATTAATAAAACATAAAAGTTACTATTCAACAAAAACAATTCATCCCATTGAACCAAATTTTACTTACTAATGAAAACCATGTATGTCGTATTTTTTAAATTCAATTCATAAAAGTGGTAAAGTTTCATTTAAACGAAAAATCAGTTTTTTAACTACCACTCAGTGGTTTCACTATTCATCAATAATTGATGTTTTTCAGAACAGTACCAAAAATTCACCCTAAGCTGTAATTGATATTCCAAATTCAAAAATGATGTTTATTTTACAAAATTACAAACATATACGTTTCATTAATTAATTTTATAATTTATTTCCGCTGTCAAAACAAATGGCGTGTTTTTGAGAAACAATATCTATCAAAAGATTGACAATTGTTTATGTCCAATTTCAAAGTGAAATTAATTCTAATGAAAAAAATTGGATAAAATTGTAAAAATATATTCTAATTATACTTTAAAACAACTCAATGGTACAATTTATCACTATAAATTATTTTTATTAAAAATTTTGTTTTTAAGTATTTTTTCTATTCATAGAAAATTGGAAGTTCTTAGAAAAATTCCAAAAATTCAACATAGGCTAATTTCGATATTCCAAATCCAAAAATGAAGTCCATTTTTATTTATAAATTTTATATAATTTTGAAAAGTGGGTATTAGTATTCATAAAGGCTATTTTTATTGGTCGCGGTGTGTTAGAATCTCGTACTTGCGTACAATGCAAGCTATTGAATTATTGAAAGAGAAGTGTATCGTGGAAGATTGGGGAGTTACATTCTCCCCTACTCCAATAAATTGCGTCCTCGTAATTTGAAATTTTTCTTCTAAAATAAAAGGTTCAAAGTAGAAAATACCTTTGTGGAAAACCCATATCAGAAATAGGGTTAATAAAAATATAACTTTAAAAGAAAGAAAGAGAAATACAAAGGTCACCCGAGATATCCCATACTAGGATTCTATGAAAACATGGATATGGAGGGAAAAAACCCTCAAGGTCTGATGGAGAGTTTTAGAAAGGAGGGTTAGGATAAAGTTAACTGCAAGAAAATCACAAACTTATGATTGGTTAAATGATCATTTATTCCCCAGTAGGAAAAGTTAACCAACAACGTTTTTGTTTTAAGTTACCTTTCACAAAGTTGAGGAATTTATTTAGGAAATTTACTAAGAATGTAAGGAAATATACGTACTTGTCATGTAGACTTTCATTCTTTAATAAATTTTTACCGCAAACCCATATTTCACTCAATAAGATAATAGAACTCAAAAATATTAACTTTATCCTAATCGTACTTGGTTCTAAATATTAACACATACCATTTAGAGTAGGAAAAATATTTTTTAATAACCAGGGACTTCATGTAGGATATTGGTAGGTAATAAAGGCCCATCGCACTATGGTTGTGGGTTCGATTCCTACATCTTTGTCCGACGTGACAGGTTATCCCCCGACCTGCAAGTTGTCCTTTTCCTAAAACTATAGTATTATAATATTCCAAAAATAATCTTCAGAAATGTTTTAACCATAAAAAATACTATCCAAAGTTAAACTTAATCAATTCCAACCTTTATAGTTATCCAAAAAACCTTTGTCCATACTCTCTCTAAAAGGTCTCTAAATTCCAAAATCAATTGTAACATCAGATTCCCCAAACAAAGTAGAGTTTCTCTTATTGTCACATACTAAAAATATGATTACCTTCATCATATTAAAACCATAATGAAAACAGTAAGTACTATAGTACAATCCTAATATATATCACATTATTCTTATAACCATAATATAGTTTTTGAGTCCAAAAACACAAATACAATAATTATTCAACTTCATCTATAGTAACAGCATAAGCTTGACCTTAATCCCTTAGCCTTTTATGAGGTAAGTTTCCCTGAAGCTATGGACATTCATTTTCATAATTCCCCATTTATCTGCAATTGTAGCATTCAACATTTATAGCCTCTTTCTTTCCCTAGAAATCATGAGCCTGGTGTACTTTTTCTCCACATTTATAACAAACTCCCATTTATTTTAGGCAAGTACCGGGGTGATTCTTCCCACAATTATTGCATAATGGAAAATCCTTATTTCCCTTTTCCCCTTTATCTGTCTCTTGATCCACCGTTATCTTCTTCTCTTGCTTTACTTTGTTGTCATAAGAATTAGAAAATTCCTTTTCCATCTTGATATCACACGAGAATATGTCATAATATCTTGAGAATGGTTGTGATAGTAATGCTCGATGGAGAAATGGTTTTAAACCATCAAATAAATGATCAATCTTACTTCTTGGGTTATGTATGTAATCTTTTTCATGCCTTGCTAACCTTGTAAAGTTAGCATCATACTTTGCGACATTCTCATCCTCCTTTTGTCTTAGACTCAGAAATTGCCATTCAATATCTGCTTGATGGTCACGATGAAAGTATTTTTCTAAGAGAAGCTCTTTGAACTCCCTCCATTCCATATTTGATACTTGATCATCTTCCTTTGTGTATTGAATCAATTACCACCATTGATCAGCATCTCCAGTGAGGTGGTAAACTACCATGATAACCTTTTCCCTTTCACTACACCCCAAGGCATGGAATATTTTCTCTAAGGAATTTATCTATTGCTCAGCTACTATGGGATTTGTAGTCCCATTGAATGTTGGTGGTTTTTGCCTCATGAAGCGGTCTAACATTGATCCTCCACGCCACGGATCAGGGTGCTCTATACGAGTAAGTTTATTATTCATAACCTAAGTGAGTTGTCCCAGTATGGTGATAAGCTGATCAGCACCAGTTGTATCACAAGCTCCAATATAATTTTCTTGAGTTGGAGGGAAATACCTACATGGAGTGTGTGCATTGATACGGTTTCCATTCATTCCACTAGGCGCCATTTCTAAACAATGTCATAAACTAGATTAGTTTATGAATCGAAATACATAATTCCATACTTGTAAAACACTTAACATAAATTGAACTATTTATGGATATAATCCATAAAAAATGTTTTCTTTGAGGAAGTATATACTCATAAACCCTTCATAATGGTTTGTAAAGAAAATGAGAAGTATCCTAAGCATATCCCCCGGGAGTGTCATAACTAGGAGTGCAGCAAGGCCCGTTGTCGTGCACCAGTTCCCGTTCGAGTCTAGCTCAAAGCGGTGTTTTTGGGTTTTACCCCTAGGTAAATCTGTGCCAGAGCCGCCTCTACCTGCTCGTATCCAGAATGGGATATATTGCTAGGAAAAATCACAAAATATCTATAATAGCAAAATTCTAGGATGTTCTTCTATACTAATCCTCAAAGTCTATCTTAGGGATACGTGCTCTAATCCGAGTTTCTCTAAATCTAGCTTCCAAAGTTAGTACTAAACTGCCTCTGATACCAATGATAATGCCCTGACCCCAGTTACCCAGAGTCTGTGCATTATTTTGTAACATTGTCATGATCACAAAAGATCAAGTCTCGAAATACCGATTAGTTTAGTAGGCTTGGAAACACTAGATACATTCATAAATGTTAAATTACATCATAAAGTGAAAAATCACAATAACATAGTCCACATAGTCCATACTCATATCCTCTTTAGACTATCCCTGTAGGATAGTCATAAAATATTTCATTACATCCTAGGAAAATAAAACATAGAAAGGGGTGAGCTCAGATGCTCAGTAAGGATAACAATACAGCGGGAACTTTCATAAATAAACATAAACATTTACGGAAATTTATAACTAAAACAAAAGCCTTTTAAACATTGACTTCAGCATAATATGGAAAAAATAAACTGAAATAATGCCATTTACTTATTCACATGGATATTCTACTAGTCTAATAATCACATGCAATATCAATAACCACATTCATAATGATGGAATACATAATACCAGACTATCATTACCACGTAGCCAACGCCTCGTGCCAAGACTACAAATAAGATATTGTCAAGGCCTCGTGCCAAGACACTAGTTTGTCTCATGAGACCTACCGATGCATCGAGGAGCTATAGCGGGCTCCACCCGTCACTTATTAGGTCCAATTAATTCCTTATATGAAAAGGTTTAAACATATCATAAACCATAACATAATTGTATCACATAAAACATGTATAAAGGAAACATAAAATTTCCACATTTCAATCACAAGATATCAATACAGCACATTGATATAATCAAAAAATTATCAAAACCGTTTTCAATAACAAAATAAAAGAAAATTAAAACATTGTATTTATTTTTCTTTTTAAAAAAGTTATGGCTTGTAGAGGAAGCCGAAACTCAAATAATGGTCACGGCTGTAGATAAGTCGTCGTCACCACATACGTATGACAAAAAAACTCTGTTTTGTCATTTAGTAAAACTCTTCATATAAAAAAGATTAATTTTGAATTAAGATAAATGTCAAAGGGGTTTATACACCGTATAAAAGAAAATTGTGTATAAAACAAAACATGCCTCAATTAAAGGAGATTGAGACGAAGTCCCTTACCTCGTGTCCAACTTGACTCGATCGTTCTTTAACCTCCTGAATAATAAACTATAGTTAATTTATACTTTCTTAATAACCTTTTTCAAGTTCATTATTACTTTTATATAACTTATTACCATGTTATGAAAATTATGTAATTATTTAAGTCAATAACGGTTGTTTTGTGGATCTTTGGTACTTGAGTCAAAAATAAACTTCTTATCATTACAAGTTGTTCATGTGTTAAAATATCCATTATATCCAGAATTATATTCATGATGTAGATATCATATATATCCTATATATCCAATATATAAATCCATTTAAAATATTACATAACATTTAGAGGTAAGAAATGAAATGCACCGTTCATGGAGACGTTAAGCCATACGTACGCATAAACGTTCCTTTAATTTATATTTCGTATTTAATGGAATGAAATCATAATGATATAAATTAATATTATAATTCCAAAATAATTTCATATATAATATCATTTATTCCATCCTTTATAAGTCCCACATATAGAATTAACGATTCAAATCACTTTGAGGGGGTGGTAGTCCGCACTTCCAAAATGGAAATTATCGCATTTACCCATAATGGAAATCATAAAGGTATAACATAAATGTAAAATACAGAAGCATAAAGAAAACATAAACATAATAGATATGATATATAATTATAGTTACCTCTTAATGGACACCTTGAGATGTGTTAAAATAATATTGAACAATCATCGTTTCGTGAGGCAGTAAATCACCACCCACAAAAACAGTATGTTCTATAACAATTAGACGAAGGTGTGTGTAATTGTAAATAAAATAATTCTCATAAAAACATCCTATTATATTTAATATAGTGTTTTTGTTACAAAATAAAGTAATAAAAAGAGTTTAAGGGGTTGGAGAAGCAAAATAAAACAAAATAACATAAGAGAAGACATTACCTTAAAAACGAGTAACTCTTTTTGATTTGAGCCAAAGGCTTCCTTGGGAAGACTTATTCCCAAAATGAGGATTCTAGGAGTAATATATAGAAGTTTAGAGAGTATTTGGGCAGAGTTTGGCCGATCCAAATGGCTTTTATGGTGTGAATAAGGTGGTAGATGTGGGGACCTTTTATAAGAGGAGAGGAGGGGAACTCTTGGAAAGGCATGAAATGTTACATTATTATGAAATGATTTTCGGATTTTAAAGGTCCCAAAATGATATAATTCTAGGATAAGGTGATAAGGGTTCTAAATCCACTCATCCTATAGGTTTTAGACAAGTGTATGTCTTATATTTTACCCTATCTTTTCATTTTATTTAAATTGTTCATTAATGTGGTAATCACTGCATCATCATGGTGCCATAAATAAATTTCTTTATTTAATGTCTAAAAATTATAAAAAAATTACCATGATGTAGGAAATATTTTAAGATTTCCAATTAATATTTATAGTAAAAAATTAAACATATATAACCCCATGTAATAATTGTTTTAGTAAAACAACACATGTTTGTGACAACTTTATTTTTTTACTTTATATAAAAAGTTATTAATGTCATTTTCTTACCCATGTGGCTCCATGGGGTCCCCAAGTTGACCCAAGGATTTTCTAGGTCGGCCATGACTCATCCAATAAGGTTAGAAAAAGTGTAAAGGTAATTTCATATTATTATAACCTTATATTTACCTTAAATTAAACTTATTACCTTTAATCACGATTAATAAAACTTAAAAGTTACTATTCACCAAAAATTATTTTCATCCCATTGAACCAGATTTTACATAATAATGACAACCATGTATGTTGGATTTTTTAAATTCAATTTATATAAGCGGTAAAGTTTCATTTAAACAAAAAATCAGTTATTTTAACTACCACTTAGTGGTTTCACTATTCATCAAAATTGATGTTTTTCAGAATAGTACCAAAAATTCACCCTAAGCTATAATTAATATTCTGAACTAAAAAATGATGTTTATTTTAAAAAAATACAAACATATAAGTTGAATTAATTAATATTATAATTTATTGCCGCTGTCAAAACAAATAGCATGTTTTTAAGAAACAATATCAATCCAAAGATTGACAATTGTTTATGTCCAATATCAAAGTGAAATTAATTCTAATGACCACCATTGGATAAAATAGTAAAAATATATTCTAATTATACTTTAAAATCAATCAATAGTATAATTTATCTCTATAAATTATTTTGATTAAAAATGTTGTTTTTAATTATTTTTTCTATTCATAGAAAATTGGAAGTTCACAGAAAAATACCAAAAAATCAACATATGCTAATTTTGATATCTTGAATCCAAAAATGAAGTCCATTTTGAAATATGAAATTTATATAATTTCAAAAAGTGGGTATTACTATTCATAACGACTATTTTTATTGGTCGCAGTGTGTTAGAATCTCAAACTTGGGTACAATGCAAGCTATTGCATTATTGAAAGAGAAGCATATCGTGGAAGCTTGGGGTGTTACATATCCTCTTCTTAAGACAAGATCTTATCTTCATTCTTCCTTTTCTTTTCTCTATGTTTTCCTTAAGACTTCTCTCGAGAGGAATTGTGCACCCGTGCTAGACCCTTCCCACTCAGCCTTGGAGTTTTCTTTTTTCTACAATTCATGTCATCCCTAATTCTTGACGCAAAGAGAGAAATTTTATCCTTGATCATCCTGGTAGGGGTTTTACATTGTCACTCATTACAGTGCATCATACCGGGTTGTTGTGATGATGATCCTTCTGGACGTAGATGAAACTAGCTTCAAAAAAGGTAAGAAATGGACTATTTAAGAATGAAGGGTTGGAAAAGTTGAGAATATTATACGTAATACCATTTTTTATGTAGATAATTTTATGGGAGTATTTCCACTGATAATTGCAGCCATTGGTGGCCCTTTTTTGTGCACTAACGAAGCTTTGGTTTGTAGATAATCTAGTTATTGAATGACTATAACATGGAAATTGGTTAATCACATAAACATGGTTTATTAAATGGATGATAGATGAATAATAATCCTCGTGTGATAACCTCAGTTAACCAAACAGAAAGAAAGAACTTAATGGATGGTGTTGGGTAAATCTAAAAAAATTATTTGCTCTGTTATGGTGATATGCATTGTTGTTCTCTTTAATGTTTGTGGGGTGACAAAGATGGGTGATTAAATCTCTAGTTAGAAGGTTATTGGTTTCTGAATATGAGGTTGCGTAGTGCCGATATGTTGGGTCAAGTTTTGGTTTGATTACTTTGAGGGATATCACATATCCCTTTTGATTTTGTTACTTTATAGGAGAAATATTATTTAATTCTTAAAAGCATGCTTGGCCGTTTTTCCATTAGTTTTTGTTTTGCCTCGTGTTTATTCCTAATAGTTTCCTGGTATAGGAGGAATTTTTTAAATGGAATCACTAGAAGATGATAATGAGAATGGGAACAATGAGGGAATTGTTTTCTAGAAATGGGTTGTATTCTAGTTGTGGCTATTGTGTATTTTTGCATGAGGTTATAGCATGAAGAGTGATTGTGTATATGATCATTGTCTATTTGGGAACCCTTACGGTGGGATGAGTTTTTTATTACCTATATGTATAATATTTAATTCTTTTGTTTCTTATACGCGCCACACCCATGTGCAGCACTTCGTGCCGAGCACCCCCATTTCATGGAGAAAGGTTTTTTTCCCAACATTCCTTAGAGTGGATGGTTATTATCTCCTTTCTTCTCCCTCTCCAAAGTATCCCATGAATATTAGGGTAGGATATGATAGTCTAAGGTTCATTATGGCCCAAGAATTTTTGGGTAGGGTGTTTTTTGGTGGTTGACACAGGTCTGTGCGGGCAGGTTTGTTTCCCAAGTGTCTTCGAGATGAGGCCCAGGTGTCTTCGGGAATAGAAGTGGTTATTCTGGCCTTGTTTTATTCGGTCATGGAAGTGGTTGTTCTGGACCATGTTTTTTCTAGCGTGGAGGTGGTTGTCATTTACCAATGGTCTATGGGTGTAGTTATGTGTGGTTGTTGTGGCCTAGATGCTTGCGGGTGGGATGTGTGGTTATGATGGCCCATAAGGATGTTATTGGGGACGTAGTGGGACAGTAGTGGAACTTGTGGGGGAGGCCCGATGCATAATACATCCTAAATAACAAGTGGGAAAGCGGTGTGGGGTACCCAAATATCAATGTGCTATTACTATTACTTTTCCCAACTTTCTTTATTTGGGGAGTGTGCCTTGGTGAGGCCTGGTGTATTGTTTCCTTGTTATGTGTTTTTGTAACCTCTACATTCTCATAGGGCATTAAAATGCCTCCTCACTTGTGCATGAGATATTTTTCTTCCACTACTGTGTTTACCTGTATACTCACCCAACATATATAAAACGTCAATTAGGTTTCTAGGAGGATTTTGGTAACTGTGTTAGACCAAACTAGTTCAGACGTCAGGATAGTTATCATTGCTTTGTTTCTTTTGGTACTTCCTTTCCAAGTTTTCTTGTACATTATATCATTTTATTTTGAACATGCATATATGAATGGATTTTGGGATTCACTTTTAATTCTAGTTTGTAAATTTTTTTGGGTTTTACCATCTTATATAATTATCTTGTTCCATTGAATGTGTATTGTCTTCCATATTGAGTGTTATTCTATACACCTGGTGATAGTCTCCGCTGCAGTGCCTATTAAAGGCAGACTCGGTGGGGGGGGGGGGGGGGGGTCATTACCTCTCCTTCAACATGAATAAAGAAGGGTATGGTAGTTTTTTTCCCCTTCCATCATCTTGGGGAAGGATTTTCAGGACTAGATGGTATCTGACATTTATGGTTAATAGATAGGATGGGGTTTGGGGTTAGGCATAATGAGGATTGAATGGGATGATAGGGAAATAGTGTTAGGAAATCTTTATTTGTGAAATAGGATAGGGAAGACCGATTAGAAGAAAATATTTTAGGGGCCCAGTGATATGATGCAAGGTATCTGGAAATACCAAATGACTAGGTTAGGCTACTGTAATTATAGTGTAGAAATACTAGGAAAGGTACATGAATCACAATGACATGTTTTCTTGTGTGTCTTGTGTATTTTGGGAATTTAAAAAAATTATGAAAAATTTAAAATAAATCTTCTACACTACTCGGGCATAGGCACTACTTGTTTAACTTACAGATATGGATCTCAGACGACCTTAATTAGTAGTGTGGGTGATTGAGGCATAGCAATATGATTTGGCTGATCATATGAGGGATGATCGAGAGGAGGAGGATGACTATTGGTAGAAGATGTTTCTTCCCGTTCAGTATAAGACCCTCATGAAGTACGAGGGTAGCATCTCAAACATGGAGATGGAGAGCCAGCTAGGGGAGAAGGTGATAAGTTTCAGCTTGATCCGATCTCAAGCAGTTTACTGGGTTCCTATGTCCATGAGCTTGATACAGGGAGTGACACGTCAGTGGTGGATGCTCTATCTTGGGGAGAATAAAGAAGCTGAGGTTTCTTGAGATGACTTCGAGAAGGTATTCGGGGTAGAATTTATTTCTTCATTGATGATGGATAAAAGGAGGTAATATCTCTTATCCTTTCAGCAAGGGAGTATGATGGTAAAATATTTGGGGATCATGTAATAGGATCTCCTTCGTTTCACTCTTTTCCTCTTCCTAGATGAGGAGTCGCGGGCAAGATGCTTAGAGGAGGAACTCTAAATTTCTCTCCAATACATTTTCACTCCATTCAATCTACTGACATAATTTTGGTTTTAAAATAATGGTAAAGTTGTTAAGAGGATGAAATAGTTGTGAGGTATTCCACGTGAGGGGATCCAGTTGAGTTTTTCAAAGGGGAATACCATCAGTATTAGGCCTCTAGCATCAGGAAATTACATGTTTTGGCTGGAGGGGTGTCGGCCCCAACAGTTATAGTTCCCATATCCTCGCCTCTCCCTTTTACCACGAGCCAAAGACCAAGATGTTTTACTTGTGGAATCTATGAGAACCTTCAGAACCAGTGACCAGACAAATTGTGGAACATTGGGTGTCAGAATGTTTAACACCCATTTTAGCGGCACCTGTTGATGGACAGACCTTTTCATCATACATAACAGGGATAGAGAGATCCGGATCCACCAAGGGAGAATATTTCCAAAGTAGGTAGAACATAGGGTGCTCCTTAGGGACCTCAAATAAGAAATGGATGAGGAGGCAGCTGACAGCCCGAGGGTAGAGGAATGGGAATGGGTAGTTTCACGCAGTAGAGGAAGCTATTCCAACAGAATTAAATTTTGTTTGAGGTATGATCTGTTTGTTTAGTACATTTTCAGGTGACTTGTGTGATTTATATGATTCACACTTCTTTGTTGCACCCTTTATATCCCATTACTTGGTCCTAGACATAGAGAGAATCACAATGCCCCAGGTGCTGAGTACGCTAGTTGGAGGTCATACCAGCCTGTTTGATGTTTGTCGAGGATACAGACTAATGTTGGAAACACATCATTCTAGTGGGGACCAATTTCAAATGAAAATGTGGCCATACAATGTCATCCTGTTCAATGAATGGTTGTTTTCCATGCACATTGTTATCGACTTATTCCATATAAAGTTCAAGTTTTCATATATGGGTAACAATTATGCATATTTCATTGGAGAGATATGTTTTCTGGAGGGCAGCTGACGAGTGGATCCCCTTCTTTCTTTGTTAGTCGAGATGTAAGTGGAGTCAGTATGCTCAGAGATGGTGTAAGTTTCAGGTATTGTCCTTGATTTCCTAGAATCTTCTTCAATGAGTTTGTTACTCTACCCCCTTGATCCGATGTTGTTTTCGGGAAAGACTTACAACCCAGTGCCCATCCGATTTAGAGGGCTCTCTATCGAATGAAAATATTTGATTTGTGGGAGTTGTTGATTTTGGTTGATGCCCCCAAGAAGAATTATTTTATCTGTAATAGCGCATCACCATGGGGTTCCCTAGTCCTATTTGCAAAGATGGAAAATTGTGGTCTTAGGATGTGCATAGACTACTGAAGACTGAATCTTGTGATGGTCCAGAACCGTTACCCCCTCCCAAGGATAAACAACCTTTTTGACATTTTTAAGGGATTAGGTTGATTTTCTATGATCTACCTATGGTCTAGATATCACCAGTTGAGGGTGAATGATGTTGACATCTCAAATATTACATTCAGGTGCAGAAATGGACACTTTGAGTTTGTGGTCATGACATTCAGCATTATGAATGCACCAACTTTGTTCATGGGGCTCAAGAACTCCATTTTCCATGAGTTTTTGTACTGGTTTGTGATCATGTTCATGGACAACATCCTAATTTACTCATGTTCAAAGGAGGATCACGCCAAGAAACTGAGGATAGTTTTGGAGGTCCTCCGACAGCACCATCCATATAGGAATTTGTCCAAGTGCATGTTTTGGACATGATAGGTGCACTTCCTTGGACATGTGGTTTTCTAGTTGGGAATAGGGGTGGAACCATTGAAGTTTGAAGCAGTTTTTTCATGGGAAGCACACAACAACATTGAAGTGGTTCATAGTTTCCTGGGATTGGAATGTTACTACCGAAAGTTCATTCTAGACTTCTCTTGAGTTGCAGTGCATTTAACTACATTTACCAAAAAATACCAAGCAATAGTATGGTTTGAGTAGTGCTTTGTGGAATTTTGTTACCTAAAAGGGAATCTGTACAGTTCTCCAGTGCTGCAGATTCTAGATGAAGGGGTAATGTTTGAAGAGTTTTGTGATGCTTCCAGTTTAGGAATGGGGTGTGCACTGATGCAGCAGTAAGGAGTGATCTCCTATGTTCTAGGTAGAAACATCCTCACGAACATAATTATTCCACTCATGACCTAGAGTTTGAATTAGTGGTTTTATCACTGAATATTTGGAAACATTATATCATCAGTGAATGCTTCGGGGTCATCATAAATCACAAGTGATTAAGGTAAGTTCTCTCCCATCGATACCTGAACTTGAGATAGAATGAGGATGGAGTTTCTTTAGGACTAAGACTTTGAGAACTCCTACTCCTTTGGAAAGGGGAACATGGTTGTCGATTCCTTGAGAAAGAAGTCACCCATGGGTGTGGTTTGGGAGTTATCAGATGCATGGAATGCAATGTAGGAGTTGTAAGCTTTACATCTGAGAATGAGAATGTAGGATGGTAGAGGTTGTCTGTTTTAGATGTAAATGAAGTCTTCCATGGTATGGAAGGTGGAGGAGCCTTATTGGGGAGACTCAGAGTCCAAAGTGATGCATGATTGTGCTAGCTGGGTGATGCTCTAGAATGATGGCATGAGGATAGTCACAATTGGATGTTGTTCTGTAGGAATATTTTTTTCCCGGTAGCATTGCACGAGAGAGATCCCAGTGAAATCTAGAAATCACCGCTAGATGTACACATAGTATTTTCCAAGATGTAATAGAACTTGATGGGTCAGCTTTGGATGTTCAGAGTGAAGAGGGCAGTGGTAGAGTTTGTGGAAAAGTGACTTGTGTGTCAGTAGGTGAAGGCACAACACCGTGCTCCGGGTACTCTGCTCCAGCCCTTAGACATTCCTGAGTGGAAGTGGTATTACATCTCAATAGATTTTATACTATTACTAACTATGGTAGATTGGGAGGTGATTCAATATGGGTAGTGGTGGACCAGTTAATGAAATCAGCTCACTTCTTAGAGATTATGGATCCGAGTGATGGAGATGATTCAGCACAGAAGTATGTAGGTGATGTTGTGTGGCTGCACAGACTTCTCAGATCCATCATTTAGGATCGGGATACATGATTTACATAAATAGTATGTAAGGGATCATATCATGATTTCGGAACCCATCTATCCCTTATCACTTATTTCCACCCTCAGTGGAATGGGCAGACATGGAGGACTGTCCAGATGTTGGAAGATATGTTGTGAGCATGTGTTCTAGACATTGGAGGATTGAGGGTACAACAATTTACTTTGGTAAAGTTTTCCTCCAACAATATATTTCACTCTAACATTTTCATGAAAACTTTTGAATCCATGTATGGAAGACTATGTCATTCACCCATGTACTGGACAAAGGTTGCTGAGGAAGGAGTTCATTGAACAAAGGTTGTGCAATGCATGACATAGAAGATTCATCTTGTGCGTGAAAGGATGAAGGTAGCTAAAGACTAGAATAAATCATATACAGATCATAGGAGAAGAACCTTGGATTTTGAGGTTGGGGGCCACATGTTCTAGAAGGTCTCCCCTCAGTATAGAAAAAAGAGGTTTAGCAGGGGGTATGCTTTCACCTAGGTTCATCGGACCCTTTGAGGTGTTGAGGGGAGTCGGCGAGGAGGTGTATCTGATAGTGTTACCACTGCCTTAAGAGAAGATCCACAACATCTTCCATGTATCTCATCTCCATCAGTATCTACACGATGATTCCCATGTCCTCGACTGGGTAGAGTGGGATATCGAGGACTATGCGATGTTTGTGGAGTGACAAGTGAGAATCGAGGATCATAAAAAGAAGGTGCTTCATGGATAAACCATTCCATTCGTTTTTGTGTTGTAGAGGAACGTTGTCCTTGAGGAATATACATGGGATTTGGAATCACATATGTGTGCTCGGTACGCAGAACTGTTTTGAGTTTAGATCTTATGTTTTCTCTGTGATTTGATGTGATGTAATGATTGACCTTGTTTTCAATAAGTTGGGATGTTTCTCTTGTTCTCTGAATGTGTGAAAATATTTTTGACTATAGCAAGGGGATACCGAATTCCTAATCAAGATAAATTAAGTTGGATATGATTAAGACCACGTGAGCTAGTCAGTGCTTCCTAAAGAGGATAATATCTTTACATTGTAGAATGGACTCTCTACCATATGTTTGGATGGTGTGACATTTATATGTTTTTGTGGTTACTTGTGGAAGAATATAGGTATTGTTTCTGTATTTTTTCATGAGACAAATGTTGGAAACATGTCCCTATATGTCAAGGTTTTATTTCAGATTTTGAAAAACTCTAGGGTTGTTTTTTCTGACATGTATCTTATAGGGTGGTTGTTCGGACCCCTCTCTTTTCTATGTGTTTACTCTTGAATTCTCTAGGTGAGATTAGTTTGATATGTATGTAATGTAATGTAATCGACATTTATATTCCATTACATTGAAAAATTATGGTGTTAGGCATATCCGGGGGACTATCGCTAACTCGTTAAGGATATTTCCAATTTCAGGTCAAATGAATAGTGGTACTAAAGGTCATCAGTGGCACCGATGGCTTGTTAGTGGAAATGATCAGCATCAATGCTAGGGCAACGGTGACAGGGCAATGGTGCAAGTGTGACAGTGACTCACCCATCAGTGAGTCATTTCCATTTTCTTCAGAACATTCCATTTTTTCTCCATGAATGTATCTTTTGATGTAAAAGTGTTTTGATACCGCTCTCAAGGAAATTTAAGGCCCATAAAAAGATGTTTTAAACCACCAATATTTGGGTGACCCCTTATTTACAAAAACATGTGGCCTATCACACCCTTTTTTTCATTATCCAGATTCCCGTGTTTTATTGTTTTCCCTTTTTACATGTTTTCTCTATTTAAAGGAATAATAATAACTAACAAATGTTACCTCCACCCTCTCTGAGGAGAAATTCTAAATCTAAATTAATCCCAACATGTAAAACTGATAAGCAGTGGGGTCAAGTCACGATCCGAATTTTATATACATTGAAATCGTCTCCCTAATTTTAGGATCTATCCCCTTCTTAATCCAATATCCCCCCTTCATTCGTCCCCTTCGTTTCTCTATGTGTTCCTCGAGACCTCCTCCCGAGATGAATCATGTGCCAGTACTAGAGTTGTTCCTGATCATCCTCTGAGTTTTCATTTGATGCAAGTCACGACATCCCTAGTTCTTGGCACAAAGAGAGAACATCAACCCATGATCATCCAAGTAGTGGTTTTCCTTCGTCCCTCTTTACTGTGTATCATGCGGGGTGGGTGTGATGATGATCCTTCAGGACATAGATGAATCCATATTCAATGAAGATAATATACAGACTTCTAAAGAATGAATGAGTAGGAAAGTTAATGATGTTTCTATGTTATAACTTATTATATTTTGAATTGTATGGGCTTATTTATAATGAATATTGAGTCCATTGGTGGTCCTTTCTTGCGCATTAATGCAGATATGCCTTCTGGATAATCTAGTGATTGAATGACTGTAACATGGAAACAAGTTAATCACATAAACTTGTGGATTAAATGGATACCTGATGAATAAGAATTATTGTGTGATCACCCCCATTAACCAAATAGAATGAAAGAACTTAATGTATGGTTTTGGCCAAATATGAAAAATATCATTGCTCTATTAAGGTGATATTCATGGTTATTCTGTTTAATGTTTGTGTGGTGATAAAGAAGGGGGTTGAAATATCTAGTTGAGAGGTTGTTGGTTTGTGAATCTGAGGCAGTGTGAAGATGGTATGTTGGGGATTGGTTTGTCTCCAGTATTTCTAGGGATCTCATAGATCCATTATGATATTGTTATGTTATATGAGAACCGGGTGTGAATGCTTAGAAGCCTACATATTCATTTCTCCTTCAGTTGTTGTTTTGGATTGTGGTTATACCTGTTAGTTTCCAGGTAGTGGAGGAATGTTTTAAATGTAATTATTTGAACATGATAATGATAAAATGTATAGTGAGGGAATTGCTTTCCAGAAATGGGTTGTGTTCTAGTTGTGGTAGTTTTGTATTTGTGCATGTAGGGATAAAAACAAGATTAGTTGTGTACGAACTGTTTTTCGGCTTAAGAAACTTTAGGTTTGGATGATTGCTTGATTACCAATATGTATAATATTTAGTTCCTATGTTTCTAATACTCACCCCACCCATGTTCATTACTTCGTTCCGAACACCCCCATTTCTTGGGGGAGGGTTTTTTTCCAACATTCCTATGGGTGGATGGTTATTGGATCCTTTTTTCTCCCTCTCTTATGTATCCCATGACTCATTGGGAAGGCTGTGACAGCCTACGGTTCATTATAGACCAAGATCCTTCGGCATGCTGTGTGGTAATGGTTGGACCAAGAGAGTGCATGCAGGTTTGTTTCCCCAATATCATTGGGATGGGGCCCAGGTGTCTTAGAGAATTGCAGTGGTTGTTCTGGCCCCAGTGTCTTCAGGCATGGAAGTGGTTGTTCTGGCCAAGGTTTCTTCGGGTTGGTCATTGTTGTTGTGGACCAAGTGTCTTTGGGCATGGTTATGTGTGGTTGTGGTGGCCCAAGTGTCTATGGGAGTGATGCATGGATGTTATGGCCCATGAGGTTGTTGTTGTGATGGAAGTGGGAATGAAGTGGTACATGTGGGGGAGGTCTGATGCAAAGGATGTCCTAAATAAGCAATGGTAAAGTGGTTTGAGGTACCCAAATATTTATTTTCTGTTACTATTAATTTACCAGACTTGCGTTATTTGGGTATTGTTCCTCGGTGAGATCGGGTGTATATTTTCATGGTTAGGTTTTTTAGTTTACTATACTTTCTCACAGGGCATTGGAATACATCCTCACTTATACACAACAACATTTTGTTCCCCTACTAAGTATACCTGTATACTCACCCTATTTTTATAAAACTACTATCAAGTTTTTAGGAGGATTTTGAGGACCGTGACAGACCTTACTAGCTCAGACATTGGGATAGTTATCATTGATGCTTTTTTTACTTCCTTTTATTGTTTTCTTGTACCTCATATCATTTTATTTTTAACATGCATATGGGAATGGATTTTTGGTCTGACTTTTAATTTTAGTTTATTGAATTTTTTCATATTTACCATCTTATATCCCGATCTTGTTCTATAAAAAGGGTAATTCCTTCTATATTAAGTGGGACTTTATACCCTTGGTTCTAGTCACCACTCTAGGGCCTATTGAATGTAGGACTCGGGGGTCATTTTATCTCCATCAATGTGATGAAGGAAGGGTCTAGAAGTTTTTTTACTCTTCCCTCATCTTTGGGAAGGCGGATCATTACATATTTATACCTTTTATGTGATATTAGGTATATATTGGTCAAATAGATAACATGAAAATGTTGATTTTTATTAGATATGGGTATCTATTAAAATTCCAAAGGTATAGAATTTTTTTTGACTGCTAAGCTGAAAACTGAAGAAGAAAATGGGGGATCCATTCATTTTTTAGATTGGGTCCATTATAGCATAGATAATAGTCATGATCCTTACATTAGACTGGACATTGACTTCATCCTTTATTTGGTTTATGGTTATCCTATACCATGTTTCCATTCTAGATTATTTCTTAGGGTTAACTCTTAACAGAGGTATTGAGTTTGGGATTGAACTTATACATGGAGCATATTCTTTATCTATTTCATATTACTGCATAGCTCCTAAAAAGATGATAGATATTATTCAACAACATAAGGATCTAGAAATGAGGGGATTTGTCATAATAAGCACTTATCATAGGGGTGATTCTGTTTTTTCTAAGAAAATGGATTTCCTTATTCTAAAATACATATAATACATGACTTTGGAACAAATTACAATGAAGAATAGATACACATTACCATGGAATGGAAAGTCATTTGACCTATTGAGGGCAACTCATTGCTTCTCAAAGACATATCATTGTTCCAGCTACAATGATCTTTGTGATAGAGATAATTACATCCTAAAGACAATATTTTAGAGTATACATTGGTTGAATGTTTCTCTTATAATTCCTTTTAGGCTAATGAATACTTCAATAGTGTTTGTGGCACTCATGAATAATGTATTTCACCAATAATTTCAATCATTCATCAATTTTTTGATGATAAAATCATAATATAATTAAAGACCTTGGAATCAATCATTAGACACCATTAGATTATACTGAGTATACTTTGAGACCATCATATTTATGCCAAGATCTCGATGTGTCACTTTTGGATCAAGTAGATGTGTTTCCTTGGACATATGATTTATGGGTTGGGAAAATCTATATAATATGAAAAATTTTGAGGTAGTGATTTTTTGGCATGAGCTTAAAATGTGATTGATAATCATGGTTCCCTTAGAATAGTTAGGTACCACATGCAGATTATTCAGGACTTGTATTGGATAGATGTTCTTATAACAACACAAACCAAGAAGGAGGTAATGTTTGAATACATGTATTATTGTAAGAATACCTTACTGGATATAAAAAATCGCAGGATTCATCTTTGATTTTGTTTTTTTGGAACACAGAATGGGGTTCAATATATATTATGGTACTTCTAGAGTAAGATAGGGATATATCTTGTTAGAACCTGTTAGGTAGTGGTATAAGGGTAAAGAAAATTATAAACACATTAGTGGAACTAAACATCTCATGACATGGATTTTGTTATTATCATTACTACATTGAAGTGTTAGTGAAACTACCTCTATGGTGAGATATTTTTCATATATATGAACTAAAAGAGGGTGCGGTATATCTTGAATGATTTTGAATAGAATTTTCATCATAGGTATTATTAGAGTACATTCTGAAATTTGAATTTGACATGGTGTATATTTCTACAAAAGAAAATGTCATCATATATTATCCCAGTAGGAAGATGTTAGAACATGGTGGGTGAATGTAAAATGATTATTGGATGTTGATTTTTTTATAGATGACTGGATGTTTTGAATGAATGGGTATTAAGGTGTTTTTTCTTGTGAAAAATTGGTGATCACATCCTAATTGATGGATTTAGTCTAGGCTAGTCCAGATTGTGATCTTGATTGCTTCATGATGTGTGAATGGTTTTGGAAAAATTTATTAGTTCCAAGATCGGTGTTATACGTATATGGTGTGGTCTTTGTTTATGATATAAAAATTATTCATTATTTCTTGTGAGATAAGGTGGAAGATAATATCATGGTTCAGAGTGTAAAGTGAAATAAGGACCAACCAATATATATTGGAATTCTAGATTATGATTCTTTTGGCCTGACCTGAAGTGGGTCATTACAGTATTTTTCCAACTATTTAACATTTATAATGATAAAGTTCAACCAGTAGTGACCTATTTGGATGCTTCTTCCAATTATAATATAATTCTTAATGTTTATGTTGTAATGATGGGATTTTTCATGACCCGCCTTCAACAATATGTGGAAACAGAAAAAAAACTAGAAGACCCATCTTTCTACAAGTTGAAGGAGAGATAATGACCCCCGAGTCCCGCCATTAATAGGCCCCAGAGTGGAGACTTGCACCAATTTTAAAGAATATCATGTAAAATGGAATGAATTACACTTTTATTCAATAAGATCGAGAGATAAGGTGGTAAATACCAATAAAAATCCAATACCATAGAATAAAAGTAAATCCCACATTCATACATGCCTAAAATAAGCTAATACAGTGTATAAAAAACTCCAAGGGACAGTACCCAATGTAAATGAAAATCAGCAACAACAGCCCCCAATGCCCATGATTTTAAGGTCTGGAATTGTCATCAAGGTCCTCCTAGAAACCTAAAAGTTGTTTTATATACGTAGGGTGAGTACACATGTTTACTCATTTGGGAAAACCAAAATCTCTCATGCACAAGTGGGGAGCATTCGATTGACATGTAAGAAACAAAGAGCTAACAAAATCACCTAGAATGGAAATTATCCAAATAGTCTCACCAAGGAACACTCCCCAAATAACACATTTCATATAATGCGATAGTAATAAAAAATCGATATTTGGGTACCCCGCACCACTTTCCCACTGGATATTTAGGAAATACTATGCGTCAGACCTCCCCCACTAGTTCCATTGTGGTCCCAAGACTACCCCAAAAACAAACATATGGGCTATCACAACCACACATCCCTCCTATAGAAAATCGGGCCACCACAACCACACACATCTCCGCCCACAGGCACCTGGGCCACAATAACCACTGCCACGGAAGAAGACACATGAACCTCATCCCAAAGACACTAGGAAAAAAACCTTCCCACACAAACCTGGGTCAACCACCACAACACTCCATGCCTGAAGTTTCATGGACCATAATGAACCATAGTCTATCACAACTATCCCGAGGAGTCTTGGGCTACCTAGGAGAGGGAGATGAACGAAGATAATAACCAGCCGCCCATAAGAATGTTGGGAAAACTCTCTCCCCCATGAAATGGGGTTGTTCAACATGAAGTACTCAACATGAGTGGGGTGTGTATAGAAACATAAGAACTACGTTTTATACATATAGGTAATAAAACACTCATCCCAACCTATGGTTTCTGAAACACATAACTAGCCCATAATATACCACTCTCACTATTATCCCTACATGCACGAATACACAATAGCCACAACCAGAGGAGAACACATTTTTGGAAAACAATTCCACATTGCAAATGTTCTTGTTATCATGTTCAAGTGATTCCATTAAAAATATTACTCCACTAATGGTCTACTAACATGCACTAATTCAAGACAAGCAACAATGAAAAAAAAATGGCCAAGAATTAATTTAATTATTCAAACCTGGTTCTCTTTTAATGTCACACAACATTAGGGATCTATGAGATCCCTATAAGTAATAGAACCAAACCAAGACCCAAAATACCTACACCAATCTACAAACAATCAATTGAACAATAGGATATCCCATTCCCATCCACTTCACCCCACAACCTCCAATGAGAGAAACAACACATATTACTAGAATAGATAAAATATGTTTTCAGATTTTTCCACACCATTAATTATGTTCTTTCATTCTATTTTGTTAATTGGATTTATCACACACGTATTTTTATTCATTGGGCATCCATTTTATCAAACAAAATTATGTGATTAAACAGTTTCCATGTTACATCCATTCAATCACATGTTTATCTAGAAAATAGAGGTTCATTAGTTCACAATAGAGAACCAAAAATGGCCACTATTTCCAGTGGCCATAAACCCATACATTTCACAACATAAAAATGAAAATAAAATAATACATCAACATCATCTTCATTCACATACATTCATACTTTAAAATCCATTTATTATCTTCATTAGTGTTTGGTTTCATCTATGTATCAATGGAAACTTTATCATACCCGCCCCGCATGATACACAATAAAGAGAGATGAAGGTAAACCCTTCATAAATTATCAAGGATCGATGTTTTTATCCTTGTTTCAAGAACTGAGGATGCATGAATTATCAGAAAAGAAAACTCGCGGGCTACATGCATAAGTGAGATGAGCTCTAGCATTAGTGCATGATATGATTCTGGAGCATGACACTAGGCATACTTAGAGAAATAGGAAGGAAAAATGAAGAGTGTATCTTAGCTTATGAAAATACTATATCCTAAAATTAGGGAGATTATTTCAAAGTACATGAAGTAGGATTGTTGATTAACCATGCGGTTTCATGGTTTCACAAGTCGGGATTAATTATTATTTAATAATGCTCCACGATGATGGTGGATATAATGGATGTGAGTTAATAGATATCTTTAGAGAAAAATCCACGTAATAGGGGCTAAGATGGATAGCATGAGGAAGGGTGTGACACCAAGGAAAAAGGAGAAATTTTTTGGTAACTGATGGGTTGCCCAAATCTTGGGGTTTAAAACATATTTTAGTTTCATTAAATGGCTTTCAAAAGGGAATTAAATCACTTTTACGTCAAAAGATATGTTACTGGGGACAGAACTGGAAAAACTTAAGAAACTAGGAAAAGAAAATGGAAAAGGGTGGGAGACCATTCAATGAGACAACGTAATTGTTTAATAGGTTCAGTGAGACATCATAAGTGGTGCCTCTATTTTGAGTAGTGACTGTGATGGTGCTACCATTACAGTGACACCATTAATGTTTCATCATGACCAGTTTAACCGTAAATGTGCCACTGTTTCATCGGTAATGTTTTGTGGGACCTAGTTTTTGGTAAACACTTTAATAAGTGATGGATGGTCCCCAAGATACATGAAACACCAAAAAATTGGCAATGTAATGGACAATGAGGGTCCATGTCATTATATACATCATCACGAGAGTAAGTAGGGCCCTAAAAGATTGATATTTCTTATGTTTTATAGATTATTGGATAACTATAGTGGATTATTTCATGCTAATTAGGAAGACTAATTCAGAGAATGAGCTAAAAAAGTTTTATTTTTTATATAACATGTGGTATTATGGGATATTTTTATAATAGTGTCGGAAAGAGATACTAATTGTACTTCATGATTTTGGTAGGGCATACGAAAGGTGATGAGTTCATTGTTGAAACTGAGTATGGATTATCATCCAAAAATTGACCAGAATTCAAAAAGTACATTCTATGCCTTAAATGATATTCTTTGAGAAATTATTCTATGTTTTGGTCAACTATTCGATGATAAAATAGTATTTATAGATTTTTTTCTACAATTATATATTCTACTTTTCATTTTAATGGGATACTTTTAAGGTTCTCTATGCTCAATAATTTTTTTGACCACTATGTTGGCATGAGGCAGGTGAGTCAACAGTTCTTGGGCCATGATTGGTGAAAGAAACCTCAAAACAAGAGTCATTGATTATTAAGAGTATATGTATTACACAAATTTGATAGTGACCATATGTACACTGAAGGAGATGATTATTATAGTTTTATTTGGGTGACCAGGTCATCTTATAAGTGTCCCCTCAACTAAGGCTTTAGTGATTATAGAGTTAAGGGAAATTTGAACCAAATTTTGTCAAATTTTTAAAGATCATCAAATCGATAAAGATCGTTTCATATATGTTTTCCACTTATAAATTCTCTCATGTTTTGTATAATTTTTTTCCATGAATATTAGCATATGAAGAACGATCCTAATCTTGTGCATGTGATCAACTGTGGGGAATTTGAGTAGAAACTATATGGATCGTCAATGGATATCCCAATGAGGGGTATTAATCAGAACTAAAAATTATTTAGGTGGAATATGGTAAAATATATTTGAGTGTTATGGAATCATGTAAGTTTCACTTACCATATATGGGAAAGAATTTCAAATGTTTAGGACCAATGGCATGTGTTTTTTGAGTAGTACTTCTAAAGGATCTTTTCAAGGGTTAGAATTCTTTATAGGGGAGAGTTGTAAAGAGCACATTTATATAAGGATTATTACATTTTAGTATATCATAAATGGGTTTTTGAGACTAATGATGGTTAATGAATATTTTGGGATGAAATAGAATGTTTTAGTGGATTAAACTAGGTTTTTGGACTTTCAAAGTACTCCACAAAATGGTCCAAACCATTGTGTAAGACATTTTTTACCTAAACGAGACTTGTGTAAAATGGGTATGACCAAACAATATTTTGTGGGATGTCTCGGAGGCATGGTATGTTTGATGTATTATCATGAAGCATTAATTATTCAACTTCTCTGCACAATGGTGGAGGGTATAGTGAGTCCAAAATGAAAAAGGTCCAAACACTAAACTCGGCGGGGTGGCTCTACCAGGTTTCCTAGGCATGGCAATTTTAAGGACACCTCAGACACGGTGGAAGTCACCACAACATGGTCATGGATATTTTGGAATCTGAAACATCTAAAATATCCTCTAAGACTTTTTGGTTTCTTTTTTTAATAAAATATATATATATATATGAATTTTTATTATTGTTAAATTAAATTCCATATTACAAAATCATTATAAAAATCTGATGCAATACATTGGTTATTTTTCTCCAAAATAAGATATAACATGTTATATTTAAAAATATATTATGATTCAAAAACATTGATAATATATCAAATTCATATTGATCATATAATTAGTATATATTATGGTTAATTATAATGTCCAATTGGTATAGAACAGTGAGGTGATGGCCTTGAAAACTAGAATTATACCCTATGAATCCCATAATAAAAGCCTTGGAGTGAGAAAGCACCCATTTTCTTCTCCCATGCTCATACCAATGCATATATTGTATAACTAAAGAAAGAAAGAAAAAAGATTATCAGAGAATTTAAAGCTCATCAAGATCATAACCAAAACCATTTATGTCAAACCACCCCATTTGAATATCACCAATGCACACTTTACCCTTCAAGAATTTTCAGGTGTATTAATGGGGTATATATCTAGCCCTTAGTAGTATAAATTGGTATATTTTATTTTAAATAATAAATTATTATCTGTTTAACTTTTTAATATTACTTTTTAAATTTTTAACAATTATAATGGTAAAAAATGGATTCTGATATGATGAAACACAAATAAATTCTTTTGGGAAAAATATATTTCCAACCAAAAGACTATTTTTGAAAAATTAATTTTTTTAAAATGAATTGCATTTTAATAAAATATTAATGTTTAATATTATATGTTAAATATACATTATAATATCATTTTATAAAGTCAAAAATAATTTTTATAAGGGGTTGAAAATATTTATGACAAAAAACTACTATTTTTTAAAAAATATCAAATTTTATTCAAAATATTAGTTTAACATTATTATATAATTATTTTGATAAATATAAAATTTATTTTTGGAAAAATACATTTTAAATTTAGAAATAGTGTATTTTTCATAATTTTATGAGGTGGACAATTTATTTAGAAAACCTTAAATTTATTATTAATATAATGTATGTATTATGAAATCATAATAACCCAAAAGTGATGCATTATATTTCAGAAACGTTATCCATGATTAAATACATATCTTCCATTTAATATAATCTTTTTTACATTATATGAAATTTTTTATAAACTCTTAATGAATCCTCTAGAACCTATCATATATTTTAATGTTTTAAAATCATTTTTTGTAAAAATGTCTCAAATACACATCAAAAATGGTATTATTTTAGTTATGTATGTTCATAAAAATGTAAAAAAATTAAAAAAATTCTCCACTACTATATAAATTATGGTATGTATTTTGGTTTTAATTATATCATCATACAGTGTCCAAATCTTTTTTTTTGGACATTTATAATGAATTATCCTCTCTTTTTTTATATAAACCTTGGAAACCCTCTATAATCATCAATAAAAATCAATAGTGTTTTAAATTAACCAAAAATTATATCTCTATATCCATACTAAGGTGTCCCTATGATCTAAATATGCTCATCCCATGCATTTGGAGGCACAATCATAATGTGAGGGGTCCTCTCATTCTCCCCATTTATTCAAGAATATACTCTATATTATTTCTTGTTTTTTCGTTTTCTAATGTTGGGATATATTATAAAACATACCTTTTTCTACCCTTATTGTTTAAATGTGATGATATACCCATTTGACTCCCATTAATCCTCCAATTAATCATTATTGATCCCCATTACCCTGTCAAAATTATCTATATTTTTTTCCATGCCATATATTTATATAGTGATTACACATTCCCATTTCCTATCAAGGGTATTCACCAAGATTTACCTACAAATCATTGATAGGGTAATTACATGTATATAGCACAGACTTCATAAAAATGTGGTTAAATGTAATGAAATATATAATTATTTTGAATGATCTATGTGGCACACTAGAGCATTTACATATTTGGAAGGGTGTACCCAAATAGTTTTCCAATGCATTGGGTAATGTATTAGTGTCCTAAAAGGTCTTTTATGGGATTATAAATTAAATAAATGCAATTATGGGACATTATTCTTTGTTTTATAATGTCTTGGTGGTTATCCTTGACCTATGTTTATGATGTCATGTTTAATGTTGTCACGATTTTCTTTTATTTCCTTTATTCTATCATTTTATATCATGCCTCATTATTCATTATTATGTAACTCACAACTACTTTTTTACCCTGTTATTACCCTTGGATCACATATACCTATTCATTTTATTCTATGATGTTTTTATTACTATACTAGTATTTATAAGTAATTTCATTCTTATGTATGTCTCCAGGTTGTCCTATACAATTTTAGAAGAACATTGGAATTTTCTTAGCATGTTAATAATTTTTCGATAATATTGTTGTATTAATGGTTTATAATGATGGTATGTTCACCTAATATCAATAAAAACACTTGGATTCATAGTTATTTGGTATTATTTTATGTGTACCTTTATTTAATAAAATGCAAAATAATATATATTAAAATAAGGGTTTTCATAGTTGGTACCATAAGAATGTTTAGAAAATTGTGGGACTAGGATTATAAAACTATATATAAATTTTTAGGGATAAGAAAAAATTCCATAAATTTTTTAATCCATAGAGTATATGGTTTCTATGAAAATACATCCTTTTATGGATACTACATGTAGAGTTGGTTCTTGAAAAAATGAACTTAGGAGTAATAAAATTGATAAGGAACATTTAGTTGGAATTCATCATCAACTGCTGCATGAAAATTGTCCTTTATTCACACATGGTTTGGATATCATAGCACATAGACTTTAAAAAATTCTAAATATCCTTAAGAAATTTTATTAAGTGAAAAAAATTCATATAATATTTTATCATTGGAAATAAGTCCTGTGAAACATTGATTAAAACCTATAAATTCATATGTTAAAGAATACATATCCTTTATGAGTTACACATTTAATTTTCATGGTTTTTGATATATTTTTTTATTATTTTAAAAAAAAGTTACCCAAATTTACACCTTTATCTTGTAAAATTGTTGGAAATATGAGAAATTTGGTCAAAAACCAATGTGATGTGAAATTTAATGGCTTCCAAAATGAGATTACCATCTCGATGAGAGCTGGAGTTGGGAACATTATGAAAATACACCCTAAATTAACTCATGTTTTGAAACAAAACCTAAATCCATAATAATTCTCAAATCCCCATAATAATGAGAAAGTTGAAATTGATATCATTTTAGTACAAAGGACTCTAACATTTAGTAGGTCTTTTAATCCCATTATTGGGGACAAACGGATCAACCACATTGAAAATCTATTCACTATGCATAAATACTATGAGAGAGAAGAGTTTTTACTATATATTTTTCATATTGTGGGAGACCCTGATCAGTAATATTAATTGATAAAAAATGTGATTCTTGATGAATCTATTGATGCGATGAAGTTAAAGGAATCCTAGAAAAAGATATTCCAAAAATATTTTTCTTAAGTTCTTCGATGAAAAATGGATATGTGCTTATTTAACCTCAATAAAAAGGATGACCAATACATCTACATATATGAATAAAAATTCAAAATACATTTATGAAATGAATATAAATTTTTCATTACAACCATATTTAAATTTGAAGAAATATTTTATGGGATGAATATGAGTCTATGAGAAGAGCTTTCCATTCGGGACATTGATAGCAATGTTGAGATTATCATATGTGTCCTCAATGAGGAAATTGAGAGTAGTTATTCTCATGATCAATCATAGAGATAAGAAGAGGAAAATGGTGTTTGATTATATTGTCCAGATGGAGAAATATAATATTGAAATGAAATAAAAATATCTCTCTTCTCAAAAGTGTTTGAAGAAGAACCGAAAAAATTTCTTTAAACAGACATGGATATTTATAAGGTGAGTGAAAAAAGGGTATATAGCTAGTAAATTCTGACGGGAGAAACCAACAATGTGATGAAAGAAAATAATTCTCCAGTTAACCCTCATCAAGTTGTACAATGTCTCTATTATATATAATAGGGGAACTATGGAAATCAATTCCCCTAGAAATAGGGTTTTTTAGAAAATCAAAACCAACAACCTCTAAGGCCCCAAGGGCATGCCTATTCCACCACAACTACTAAGGTGGATCCTGAAAACGATGTTGTGATATGTATTCTACATATTCTATCAATATTATAGAATATAATTTTTAATTTTATTTCTAAACATTCTTTAAAATCATGAATGTTTAGTATAACTATCCAAATACAACCATAAATAATCAGAGTAGAAAAATTGATGAAAATGGGAAAATGGGAAATTTATTCTTCCCAAGTATGTAACTCCTCCTGTATAAATATTTTTTGGATAATCATACCATGAATATTTTTATACTTACATTATTATAATATTATGAAAATCTCAACATGGATTGCAATTAATTATATATGTCCATCATAAATTTTTGAGAGAAGGGAATCACTCGTTCTATCATGAATCACCCACTGATTCTATATAAATAAAAAGTGGAAGATGAATATTCATTGGATCTAATATCACAATTATGAATATTTTTTCCTTGGGATCAATTATAAATATCTCAAATGATTAATACTAAATAAAATATCATCATTGATGAAATACTCATTTTGAGGGAATACACTGATGTGTTTATTGATGAATTTCTTTTTATTCCTCCTAGGAAAGAGGTTGAATTTTAAATTATTCTTATACCTAGATACTTTTCAATATCAAAGCCTCTATATAGTATATTCTTTGTTAAACTCAAGGAGGTAAAGAAGAAAATAGTGTAGAATTTGGATAAAGGGTGAATAGACCCAAATGCTTTCCCTTGTGGTACACTAGTCCACCTCGTCAAGAAGAATGATGGGTCAATGTACCTCTTAATTGTTCATCATTATATCGACAAAATCAGGGTAATAAACAAGTAGCATCATCCATGAATGGATGAATTATTAGTTAACCTACATGAGCCCTAATATTTATATATATAATAACTTTAGTCGATATATTATCAAGTGAAGGTGAAGAAGGAGGATATCCACAAGCCTACTTTTTAGGTAAGCTATAGGAACTATGAGTTAATATTGATTTCATTTGGACTCCCAAACAATACAGAATTGTTTTTTGGACTTTATGAATACAGTCTTCCTAAATTACATAGATAATCTTTTTTTATAATTATTAATGATATTCTCATCTAATCTAATTGAATTGAAGAATACAAGGGTAATATAAATAATTTTTTGATGACCCAATAGAATGATAATATTTATGGTAAGTACAATAAATGTGAATTCCATGTAGATAAAGTAACATTTCTATGGCATGTTGCATCCAATAAAGGGTAATTTATGAACCATTAAAAATAGTGGAAATTGAAGAATAGCCTAGACCGACTTCTATGAAGGGTTTCCATAGATTTCATGGATTTGATGGAAATTTCATTAATTTGTAATAAAATAATCATGTGATTAAATACCACAAAACCATTTTTACCTTGAAGGGGGTATTGATTTTTTAGAATGTAGAATACATGGCGATTTGAAAGAGTTCAATAAGTGGCTCATAATTACATATATGGTCACATTACTTTCTAGTGGGGATGTATTTTTCCTCTAGAGTGATGAATCCCATGGTTTTTATTGGTTTTTTACTCATAAGGGATGAAAATGAGATAACCCATACCTCCAACCAACTTATGATCCATCATTAAAACTACACAGCTCAGGTTTTTTCATTGGTTGTGATGATATTCTGATTAAATATTTGGTGGAATTATCTATAAGGGGTTAAGTGTGACATATACTTTGACCATAAAAATATAATTTATATATTCACAAAAAATTATATTAATATGGGAAATGAATGTGGTTTGAAATGACTAATGGTTTGTATTTTTCAATGCAATAATATCCTATTAAATAAAACAATGTAGAATATGAAATGGTTAGAATGGATCTCACAACTCCATCAATGATGGGGATTGCAAGGGATCCAATTTTCTTAGATAATAGAAGGATTGATATTGGAATAATAAAAGTATAATTATCTGACCATTCATAAGTAACATCAAACCAAACAATCATGACAGGTTATAGGTGGCCCAAAAAGATAGTGAGGTGATATAGGAGGAGGTTTCAACTATTTTTGAGATAAAAAGTTTCTTGGGATAGAGTTTTTCGATTTCAAACATAAATATGTCTCTAATCAAACATATATTTGAATAGAGAAATTGTGGATGACCCATATAGGTCATCCTTGTATATTCATCAAGTAATAACTAAGATATATATAGTTTTGAATAAAAAATCTAATGGTATTACATGAAGAGGGAGATTTAATATATTGTACCTCGATGCTTTCTTTGAAAACAAGTCAAGGATGAGTGATAAACATATAAGGGTGGGATGGATTCATTTCACATATTAGTATTAAAATGGGAAAATATAACCATGGATTTCATCATAGGACTCCTTGGAAAATATAAGTGAAATAATTTCATCTGGGTGGTAGTCGATCACCAAACAAATTTAGTACTTTTTTTACTATACTAGAGTATTTCTCTCTTTACCAACACACCGTGATATTAATTATGAAAGTGGTAAGAATTTATAGAGTTCCACTATTTATTATATTTGATAAAGATTAATGGTTTACCTCAAGGATTAGGATATGCCTCTATAAAACATTGAATAAAGAGAGGATTTTACAAACTTCTTATCACACTTCGACATATGGTCAGACTATAAGAACCATTCAAACTCTAGATGATACACTGATATCTTAATCAATGGATTTACAGGGATATTTTGATCAACACATTCCTCTAATGGAGATCTCATATAACAGAATTTTTTATTCAATCATTCATGTAGATCCTTATGAGGCTCTGAATGGGAAGAGGTTTCAGACTCCAAAGCACTTAGGTGATGTTAGGGAGCAGAAACTGATGGGACCTTATCTTATCAAAGAAATGAAAAGTGTAGTTCAAATAATTCTTTATCATATGAAATCCAAACAAATTCAATTAATATTATTCCCATGTAATCATTGATGAGATCCAGAGATTAAGGTTAGACAGAAAGTTTTCCTCTATAAGACTTCATGGAAGAAAATCATGGATTTGTGGTGAAGGGAAATCTTTTTCCTAGACACATCACCCCCGTTGTGTTCCTTGATCTCATCATAGCGGTGTAATATTGACCAACACTCCCACATAACTTACCTCATGTACATTATATGTTCCAAGTATCCCAGTTATGTAAGTATACATAAAACCTCTCAAATGTAATGAATATATAGGTAGTACTATTGTGTAATAATAATTCATAAAAAGTGTAGTTAGTAAAGATATTTGATTATAGAGACAATTTTCTATGAATGAAAACAACTCACACCGTTAGATTTTTTTTGAGGAACCACATGTTTAAGGATGCGACTTGTGATCTAAATGTGGTGATCAAACAGAAGTAACATCATCTATTTTAGTTTATGAAATAAATATTTTATTAGAGATATTTTTAAAGGTGAAAAGTAGGTAATAACATGTGAATTTATAACTTAAGGTACTTTTGTGATTAAATTAGATACTATATTATGAAAAATAATGCATTTCTATAGAGCCATGGGATTGGATTTATTTGTGATGTGTGGCTTTCCCCAAAATTTTGAGATTGGGTTGACATGATTACTTCTCCTAAAAGACAGGTATGAATGTCCCACCACAATGAAAATGATTAGGTGATCGATTATTTGAGTATGTCGAGACAATAGGTGAATTTTTTGTACAATAGATACAAATAAAATTGATCCATTATTCAATGACCCAACATATGATGGAACATGTTTCATTACATTCTATTTACGTATGCATAAATTATTTTCTTAGTATACAATTTTTTATATTGAATTATTATGTTATGGACCATTGGTGGTTTACCATTAGGTTTTATAATCATATCGAACAATGTAATCTTGGTGAATATATAAATGTTATCATTAATGGTTTAATAAAAGGTAAATTACCTATATTGGGATGTCGATCAAGAGCTATATGGTGGTGTGAAGTGATACCGGGATAGTCTTCGGGGCATAGATGTCGTGTTATATGTTACATAGTTTTTTAATATTTTATTATATTTATCTACCACATGTGTGGGTCATATATTTTTTCTTGTATTATATAATAAATATATCAAATTTTTTTGTAGGATGGTATTTTTTGGTTTCTTTATTATTGTTGTTGTGATTCATTCCATGTATTCTCTGCTGGTAGTCTGTTATGGAGGGAAAAGTCTTCCATAATTCCACATAGGGTATCATTATTATTTAGAGGCATATCATATACAACAAGAAACACATCAGTACTTGAGGAACTATAATATATATCTTGTAATTTGGATCTAGGTGTTATAAATTTCAATCAATATTAGTAACATAATTGACTATTTTTATAGAAATATTTATATTTGTTCCACATATGCATCATACTTGAATCCATCCCTGACATATCAAATGTACTATTTCTTTTAATTACCTATGTAATGTATCCTACAAAAGGGGTGAAAATAATGTGATAGTATGGGGTAAACCACAAGATAAAAAAATTGAAAAACATATTTGGTCTCAAAGAATATTATAAAGGAGCATTCTTAAAAAAACATGTTTGCATGAGAACATAATTATAAAATCATACCCAAAGGAATAAGAACCAAGGATCATAACATGAATTATCACATAAATATGAGATATAATATATTAAAATGTTATATATACAATGTATAATATCATAACATTTTCCAATACTTACTACAACGATAATAATTATATAGTTGAGAAACACATCTAACAGAATTGTGCTATAAGAGAAAATGAAATATAACATAACATATTAAATACTTAGATATAATATTTATAAAAGTATTTATAACGCTATATAATTTTAGTCTGACCCATTAAAATATGATAAAACAGAAATATCTGTATGAAATTATCATGAAAATATTAAAAATTATATATAAATAACTCATGGGAATGAAATGGGTTTCTTATATATTTTCCCAAGACATAAAAATAATTCATATAAAGACTAAAATTGGATGATTCCATTAAACTATATCCCTATTTAATCATAACAACATTAATTTATATTATCCTAATTGATGAATCCCTATAGAAGAAAGTCGAAAAATTATATAGAAAATACAATGAAATACATGTTTTAATTTGATGAAATTTTGTCATGAAGTAATCTATATATTAATGGTATTTTACTGAATGTAAAGCAAAATAAAAGTAAATATTATATTTCATGAAATATTTGATAGGAATCATCATAAATAGAATATATGAATATGTTTAGAGAAAGTGACTGAGAAAACAATTCAATTAAAGAGAGGTAAAAATAATTCATTTACCACATTCTTAATTAAGTCAATGTGAATAGATAAAGACCTTGAAAAATCATAGAGTTATAGGGAAGTAAATGGAATAAATTTATCAAACATTTTAATTATGATGATCCTCGAGGAGAATGATTAAAACTAAAAAAAATATAACAAAAATTTCATTTATAAATGATATATTTAGTGTAGTACGAATCAATGAGAATGAATGTGTAAAAAGACATGTAAACCCACAAAATAATTATTGGAGAAGAAAAATAGGGATTCTAAAAATATATATATTCCAAGTATGTTGGATTTTTTACCAATTTTTTTGTTAGATTCATCTTTGAACCACATATTAACATAGTAATGTCTCATGTAGTCATTCCATATAGTTCTTATTTTTATAAAGTCATTAATTTTAATTTTAAAATGTCTAAAATGTATTTTTTTTCGAAATTATATTCTTAAATTATTTATATCACTTCATAAATATATATTCTCCCTTGAAAAATAGTTTTATAAAATTTAAAGTCAATACTATTTCATGATAATTTCATAAAAATTATATTATTTATAAAATAAGTATTTTTCACTACTCAACAAATGGATAACTATTTTAGAAAATTCCCCAAAAAAATTCTTAATCTTGTTTTTACACACTCTGGTACAAAATTATTTATGTTTTATGAATTTTAAATTAAAATATTATAAAAATTATCTCATTAACAAAAAAAATCAACATATGAAGAATAATGTGGATAAATAAAACTATTCATTATTTGATTCAAATTTTATATTAAATTATTTATAAAACAAAGATGAATATGAAACCCTAAAATCAGAAATTATAAATAAAATAATTGAAATACGTTTAAGATTTCCTATGTTATAAAATATATATATTGTAGTATGGGGATGACCTCTAGAGTGGCTAGTAGTTGTACCATGGGGATGACCTCCATGATGATTTAAAAAATCTAATGTCGATAGGGAATAATCAGATACGTGGGTTATTATTTCATTTAATAAAAGGGACTTAAAATTTTCATCATGGATTGGGATCAGTTTATGAGCCTCCTATAAGATCAAAAAGTTCCCCTAATGATATATTAATGATTTTTATGGCTGAGTTATTAGGTTTGAAAACTATGATTATAATGGGAATTTTATAGTGTGTGAACCAACCCTGATTCAGAGGAAACATTATATGCGACCTTATGCATGTCATAAAAATATGTTTATGAATTACCTAGACAGATTTTTGAATATGTGAGTAGGATTTAAAAGGAATATCATTTATTAGGATGTGATTACACAATCGGTCACAAATCAATATTACAATATTACAATATGATTCATGGGTTTGGAAAAGAATGTGATCCAACTCTTCAAAGGTTATACCCAAAATATTTTTTTTGATCTTTCTAATCCATGAATGTAGAATGAGCATACTCCATTTTGATTTCTAGAATAAACCAGTGAACACCAATGGGTGAATTATGAATATGATCAAAATATATATTAATTTATAGAATATTTATATGATCACTTATATTTTGGTAGGGATTTGAGACTGTAATAAAACACATGTGAGGATATGTTGGAGAACTGTAGTAGAAACATGGATATAACACTGCATATAATATTTATTCTTCAACAAAATTAACTGATGAACCTATTGAATGAGTGTGGGGATATGGTGCCTCACCATAGTAGTTATACAGAAATTCGAAATCACACATTTTTCATTGGTAAGAGTAAGAATCTTGGTTTTTCCCCCAATATTGTTTTATAATATTCATATTACATTCTTCCAATGTCATCAGGGTATGTTGTCAAGCATGCTGAGTGTATGTAGTAATACGGGCCATATCTTGAATTTTATATAGGAAATATAGTTCAGATTATTCCATGGGAATAATGATATAGCCATGTTTCCCCCTCCAATGGTCTACTAATCCTTGTGTGATATTATCCTCTGTTCCCTGTTTTGGGTGCAATTATCCAGTTCCATAAGGGTAGCCTACTCTGTGAGTTCCTTAGTAGTGGAGGCCTCATGATGATGAATATGTTATATGTTTCTCTAATGCATTTTAAGAATAATTAACATTATATTAGTATATAGTAATCCTCCTTCTATATATCCTTAAGATGAGAGTGGTAATCATTATTTCCCTCTGGGGACATGATATAAATTTTTTTGAATGTGGGAAAACATTACACTAATTTCACTATGGTCCCTTATTGGTTGGATGTACCAACATTATGTATCCCTTGAAGTCACTCTCATTCTACCTCCATGGTGGGAGGAGCATTATTTTGGTAATACTAATGTACTAGTACATAGATGGGGACAATGACATTGAAAAATTTAATACATATATCGGGTACCATGGTTGTTGAGAACATTGAGGATTTCTTGGGAAAATACTTGTATGCCTATTCAGCATAGCATGCACTGATTAGTCAAATGATTCCATTTCATTGGATTTAATGGGGCTATTTGAATTGATTAGGAATTTCATGAGGGATCAAAAAACACCAGCATGGATCCCACTAACACAACATCATACGTAATTGAGAGCATGTTTGATTTATAAATTTTATAGGTAAAGGATTCACGCCAGGTTTTCCATTTTTTATTCTCAATAAATTTTCTTGCACAAAACATTTGGATTTAGTGAGGACCAATTTACCAAATGCATCTAGTAAATGGGACCTTATCAGTGAATCTTTAGAACCCCGTTTATTAAGAGTATTGTGAATCGAGATCATATAACATATTAGGGTGGAGTTATTCATAATCATGTAATATATTATAGAATTAATATATATTGGCATATTCTTCTAAAATTCTAGTCTCGGATTGGTTACTATTTTCCTTCATATCAGACCAAAAAAATTTATTGATGTTTATCATAGGTACTTCCTATGTTTGTTTTTTTCTATATGTCTGATGTTCTGATCTGATTGGACTATATATATAAACATGTTGTTCTTTATAATCATTTTATTAAATAATGGTGTCATGGTTTAATGATACACATTTTTTTACTCTAGAAATGATCACCATCCATGTAGGTGGTATATTTTGTTGTATTTGGATTGGACATGTATTTTGGAGTTCTTATAAATACTTAATAATGGAATCATAACCCACATAGTTCGATGTCACATAATAAGCCATGCAATTACTTTTAAATTAACATGACATGGAAAAATGTGCTAAATTTTATGTTCATATAGCTATGACCAGGTGATGTACATTTTAGGTTGATTATTCCAAGATATATTTTTAGAGGTTTATAATCATTATTAATTGACTACCAAGTGAAGGGTTTCGGAAATCGGCTATTATAGGAATTTTGTATTTATGTCCCTTTATTGCTTATCATATCTTTTAGTAACTAAACAAGAGAAGTACTTGTTTCTCCTAAGGAGTATAGCACACTGAGGTGGATGACCTATATTGAATATGGTCCTTTTTGATAGACCTCACATTGAATATGGCCTCATGAGAGTTATTTATGGATTACACACAAATCGATCTCTCAGGTATAGCTCATAAGGAATATTTCTTGATTACTATATGGGTATCATAGGGAATATATCTTAGTTTTGATATAAATTTTGATTTTTTAACCGAAAGTGGTATTTTAAAAATCATATTAACTCGATTTAAATATAATTTATTTTTATATATATAGTTTTTAGTTATGTGATAGAACTATTCCATGATGTTTAACATCATGAATTAAGCCTGTTACAGTGAAAATTTATGACATGTGACAAGGACATTTTTTATCATTTTACTACATGTGAAAACAATGTTTATTTCATCAAAGTGGATAAAATAATGTATTTTTGGGGTTTATTTATGGGAATCCTATATATATATATATACACTGACTAGTCAATGTGGTTCTCTGAAGAAGATAACCTCTATGGGATATGTACATTTTAGGAATGAGTTAAAGCATATTCATTAATAGACCATGGATGATGGGAGAAGGAATATAGTTAATTAGTGGCCCATTGAGATAGGTTATGGATTATACCTAAGGAGGATGTATAAATTAATCGACCATTGCATCGTAAAATAGAAAAAATGTGTTGGAAATCTATATATAACTACCAAGATAAGTAGTAAAATAGCAGTGGGATATCATCATTTTACCCACAAAAAATATCCCTCATTATTAGTGGGATACATGATTATAAACCTCCTAAGGTTCCATCAAGTTATGTTGAATAAGCATGAAAGGCCCTTTTACATTAGAATACATAATATATGGGGTATACATTGATGTTCAAGGCCTGATCATATAACTAAGGAGGCCTTAGAGGAGGCATATATAGAATTTTATTTTCATGGATTTTATCTTATAAAAAGAAATCCAAGAAGTTCATTTTACTCCATTAATCAGAGATTGATGATCTAGTTGAAGGAAAGGACTCAAGAAAGTCATGCTTCTAGTAAATGAATATTAAAATGATTTCGGCCATCGACCAATTGAAGGAGGGATATAATATAATTTTGGATGAGACATTTACATGTACGTTTTATGTGAAATTTGAATGTACATTAAATGTCTTTTTATGGAAACCAATTCAAATATTATTCTTCACCAACTTTCCTCCATAAGCCATGTTTTTGGGTTTTCTCTATGATAGACCCCCACACACTTCCCTTGGGACTAAGGGGTCATTGTGTTTCATTATAAAAATATATAGCAGATGAGCATTGTGAATGTACTCTATTTAAGGGAATTGTGAGTCTCCCTCTAAACAGTATGCTTCACAAAGCGTATTTTTGGAACTTTTTCTAACTTATTTCCCTATCATTGTCTTCGAAATTATCCAATGTCTTTATTTAAAGTACAATAATGAAAAATAGTCATAAATTTTTCATGTCATTTTAAAGATTAAAAACACCATCAAATGGAAAAAGGTCATCTTTCGATGTCATTCACTATCCCCAAATATATTCTCCCATAAAATGGAAGAGTTGGGTCCTTATATGAGACATTCAATAACAACGTTTTTTAAATAGATGGATGTAAAGGAAACACACAATCATATATGAGTAGATTCATGTAAATAAAATGACATCTGTATATGAAGGTAGTATTCTCCCATGTCGTAATCCCATGTCCGAGGTAGGAAAAAAATTACCCACAATGAAGCCATGGAGCACAATGCGTTTCTGAAGTACACCAAAAATAGGATTCTACTCTCCGAGGTAATATACACTTAAAAATGAGTATTTTATCTCACAAAAAAACTACATCATTGAATAGAGACCATGAAAAAGAAGAACCTACCTTAAAATGATTCACTTTTTCCCTTTGTAAGGAAATTTCCAATGTAAATATTATTCTTCGGGTTTAAATATTCAAAAATCCAATTGGGAATTAATATTTCTTGTGGATCAAGAAATTTCAATTGGATTTCAACTTATTTTCATATAGAAATTATCAGTATTAATAAAGGTTGTTTAAAATAATTTTTAAGGGAACATTTTTAGTAGGGGTTCTTCTTTTTGGAATTAACACTTTACAATTTTATAAGGGTGATTTTGTTGTAATTTTTAGAAAAAATGGGTTTTTATGTGAATAATTTTTATGATGTTTTTTAAATATTATTTCATTGATATTTAATTTGATAATAAAATTTTATTTATTATTTTAACATAAAAATACCCATCTTATAGTGTATAAATACCTCTAGAGCACCCCTCTTACCTCATAAACTAACTATAGAGTTCATTCTCATTTATCTAAATCTACCGAATTCAACTCTCAAAATCCTTCTTATGAGCATTAAGGATATTCAAATTTCATCCAAATCTATTCTCTCAAGGACTTAATACAATAACAACATATAATATTAAAAACCAGGTAAATCCTTCTAAGTTTCTCATATCAATATACATATTCAATTATTTAATACATTTATCCAACTTCCAAAAATATCCTTCCTTGGTTAATTAATAAATATATAAATATCTAAAAATGTTATTAAGATATTACATACATATTATAATCAATTTAAAATAATTACATTCTCTCCCCCATCACTTTTACAGAGACATTTAAATGGTCGGCTTACCTCCTACAAGGGCGATTACAACTCTGTAATTATCACCATAATAATTTATTATTAGTAAAATTTATTTATAAACATTAAATATTAAATTATAAACATTTTCGTGATTTTTTGGTCTAACTAATAAATAAAAATGTGTTTAAATGTACAAATCGACACAAAACAAGATAAGTCAAAATAGAATGATATCTCTCTTTTTTTATTTTCACACAAAATAAAGAGATTATAATGATTGAAATTTACCATTAATAACAAAAATAGATGTAAAAAATTTCTAGATTCATGTTATAATGAAAAAATTTTACCAGATATTATTTTCGAACATGATAGTTTTTGAAAGGACTTACTATAAGGGTGAATCTCTTATCCATTATTTTCAGGATTCTTTCTCTTTGTATAACCCTATTTGAAAATGTACCATATATATTTTATTATATAAACACATAATTACTCTAATTTTTTGTTATATTATATGGATTTACATAATCCTTTCATTATATTCCAAAATATCACTAGTTATGTTATACAATACAATATTCATAAGGCGATTCTCTCTCAATACATGTCCTCTGAATCATAGTCTTTAAATGATCAACATTAAAATGTTTTGTATGTAATTTTTACCTTAATTCTATAGTTCAGTTTCATATTAATATTTTCATGAGGTTTATATACCTATTCATTCAATCTTAAATATTTATTCTCATTTCATACTTTACAGATTTTGTCAGGGGCCTCTCAAACCCAATTCTTTATTTTTTTGAGTATTAACATATTTTAATCACTTTTTAAAAAAATTATTATAATTATATTATAATGGATTGTTTTATTTAACATTTTTATTATGGGGAAAAAATTTTCTTATTTATTTGGTATGAATACAAATAAAACATTATTATTTTTTCAACAAAAAAAATTCAATAAAAATATTTGATTATTTGTATATTTATTGTTTCCCTCTTAATGAAGAATGATATTTTCTTTGTAAATTTAAAGCATAAAAAATCAAAAAAAATAATTATCTTATTATTTTATTGAAACTATATGTTTTATTGATCAATATTTTCCTCTTAATACCATTATTTATCCAATTCTTTTCATATGGGTTTATTTAATGTTTATAACTAAAAATTGTCCCCATTATATATATAATTAATGATTATGAGCATTTTATGAGGTGATGGGTGGGTCTATAATTATATGTACCTATAATGAAATTATTAAAGTTATATACCTCATTAAATATGAAAAGATAAGTGTAGGCATGATTCATACTTTTTACATATTAAATGAAACTAGTTTAGTATAAATATGTTATACATGAACTAGTTTTACATTCATTCACATTTTATGTCTGGGATTTTTTCATGATGTTATTAGGTTTTGTTATTGTGTATTTATTTAATTAATATTATTAAAATATCTTTAATAAATTATATATTTATATGAATCATGATTATCTTATGATCTTATGATTATCTAAAAGACCTCATATTATTCATCGTTCATATTCCAATATAATTTCTTATGACTATACTATGTTAGTATGATGCGAATTTCTTATTGATATCATGTAATGTCACAGTGATTATTTTTTGAATGTCTCACTTTCATTCTATTTATTAGTATTTTATCTAACACTTTATTAATAGTATCTCCCTAGGTAATCAAAATATTTTGATGTGTATAATCAACTCATTGGAGTTAAAAAATAAAGGATTTGATAAATGATTTGTGTTGTTATATATGTTGTGGTAGAAATATATTCGTAGTTCTTAAAGGCACAAATAAAAGGATAATGAGATGGGTTAGATGTAATATATATTTATGACATGTATAAAAACAATGTATGCACACACAAGATTCGTATGTGTGTATGTGGTTATATCATATATCCTTTTATCGACAAATTGAAAACCAAAAAATATTATGAGTACATTTTAGTTGACACATACACAATCCTTTCAGAAGCCCACAATGATAAAAAATGAAAAAAATAATTTCTCATTCTACAATCATGATCCACAAATCATAAAATTTCATGACTTAGAGAAAATATATCATGATCAAATAAATTTTCCTAAAACATTGGGGCCCCATGGTCCACTTATTGGGAATACCAATAATATGGTTATCATATATTCCATTATCAAAAAGAGAAAAATAAGCAGTCACATTTTTATAAATTAAAATATTTAAACAAAATTTATGATATGGTTTAATGAACTGTTATCTAACATTGGACATACTCAATAAATATTGCCTCCAACTATCATACAGGGTTTAAAACTCTTACAAAAAAATTACCACTTCAATTTAAATCATCTATTATAATTATTTTCACATATTTTTTTTTCATGGTTTAATCTCACATGGATAATTTATTTTTAATAAACCATAGTAAAAATAGCATATTGGAATATGGTAATTCACATTAATTTCATTTTATTATTTATTTATTATAATGTTGTGATTTTTTATTACGTATAATTATTAAGGTAAAAAATATTTATAATATTATATTCATGCTTCAATAATTATTATTTAATTCTCATAAATTTTACACTTTAATTGGTTAATTTTTATTTAATAAATTTTGCATACTTAGTATTTATTTTTATAAGTTTTTAAAATATATAGGTAACATTAGTTATATATATATGTTATTATTCCATAATTCACACATGTAATTCATCATAACACTATTATTCTTCATACCTGGAATGATGGAAATAATGTGGAAGATTCCTTGGAATCCAAAGGAATTTCATCCAAAAATCTTATTGCTTTTCATTAATTTGGATCTGTACCTCCTAACTACACCTTAATGGTGTATTATGATGTTTTAGACCTCAATATTTTCACTCTCCCATGATGTCACTTTTTTTATTAATCTTATTTTATGTTTAAATATATTAAAATGTAATGAATTTATTTTTTTTTCATTTAATTAAACCATAAATAATATATTTTTATTCATTCTTATTCTTACAAGGGATATTTTCATGTTAAGTGTTTATATTATATATTTGATTTTACTTTAAATCCAACATTAAGTAGATTTGATATAATGTATGGATGTTTTATATTATATTTTATTAGTATAATTAATTTATATTAATAGTTTTTAAATTATTTATGTTCAATATTACGAATTAAAAAATTTGTATTATGTAAAATATTAGGTGAAAATTTCAATTTAAAATTTTATATTCCATAATATGCTATCAAACCAATTCAATTTACATATAATAGATCATTTGAAATATTACACTTAAAATTAAATAATGAATTATAGTTCATTTCAAGTACACTTTTGTAATATATTATTCTACATATATAGTATTAATCTATAACAATAAGATCATATTACTTTTTGGGAAAAGCAGGATCAGTTCACGTGCTCACTAAAATTTTGTAATAAAACTATAAAGACATAAGATTCAATTATTTCAGATATTTTAGTGAAAATAATGCCATGGTGGTGGGGACTATTGGACTTAACAAAATACACTAAATTCCCATAATATTAAATCAAATTATCTATTTAAAAATTTGGACAATCAAAACCACGTAGCATTGTTAATTCGTTGAAAATATGAAATATTGTTTTAACATTATAGATTTATTCATCCTAACATTGATGATTATCGTATTTGAGATGACTCATCAGACAATAATTAAAGATTTTATGAAGAATTGTAATATATACAATTGATACATGGAAATAGAAATTAATGTACGGATTAATAAACACTAATAAAAAGATTAAATAGATGGATTTAATGCCACTGAATTCCATCAAGAACAATTCCAGAACAAAGAATCATTTTTAATTTTGGTCAAATACTTTTGAATGGATAGTAGATTGAATCCTAGAGAATGAATTATAGGTCTAAACTGTATAATCTGATTTGATTTTAGAGTAATTGGAATTGATATGAACCATTATTTGAATATCAATGATGTGTTAATTTCATGTGAGGAACATATAAGGGAATGTATAATCCCATAAACCATTGATATTAGGTATGTTTCATGACATCCAAAAAGAAATATTAACATCATATTTGAAATGGTAGATGGCGATAACCACTAGAACCATTATGTAACTTTGAATTAGAAGTAATTGGATTTAGAGAGGAAATCAATTGAACATTGATAAGGTGTGTTTTAAATAGCATTTCCGAGTAAGGAGGGAGAGTTACTTATGGAAGATTATGAGATGAGGAAATTTTGATGAATAAAAGTGATTGATGACTAATAATATGTGAATAGATTGAAGAATCAAATTAGAGTCTATGGGGTTTAGTGATGGTGGTATATTGACATATTAGAACTATGTTGAAATAGTGAGGATAATGGGAATTTTAGCAAGAACTAGACTCATAATGTTTAAACATATTGAATAAAATGATAGAGAGGATGACAAGAAAGGATGGGATTTAGATAATTAATGCATGGGGACCCATGAAACATGCATATCTGGATCTTCTAGAAGAAACATGTGAAGTAGGTTATATGAATATTTATTATCAACATATAACAATCAGGGTAGTAAATGTGGAGACTGGAATTTACATCACCTTTTTCTCTACTAAATACAGTTCCTCTAAGAGGGTAGTTCTCAAGAATTATCCCTATGTATTCTAACCAAGAATGTTATATTGGTTTATTTAAGGATACTTCTATACTATTCTGGACTAGTTCTAGAGGATATAGGTTGTGTTTATTCGAGAAAATCAATATAAGACTTAAGAAGCTTCACACTTAACAATATTTTTGTATATATTGTGTACGTGGGAGACCAGATCACGTGGTATGATAATAATTATATTATAGGAAACAAAATTATATAGGGAAATATGGATTTATGATTATCTAACCATTAAGGTATCATGTATTTTCCATAAGTTATCTTCACCAATATAGTTCTTACTATATGAGACTATTATTCTCTTCAGGTTTACTTTAAAACTTTAAATAGTTATAATATTAAATTCTTTTACACTTATGTATATTCAAGTGAATCCCATTTTTTACATGCAGTTGGATCTTCTAAGGATCAACTCATGCAGTTCTTGGTGTATATGGTCTTGATCCTTATTCAACCCATAATTTAATTTTTTAAAAATAAATATTTTTTTGTTTCCATATTCTTTTTAAGATTATATTATTATAGAATTCATTAATAAATTAAATATAATATAACCATATATTAACAATTGGACACTTATACTTATTATCCATTATCCCTAAAATTCAAAACAATTAAAATGAAACATATCCACTTTTTCTGAAAAATATTAATAATTTTCAACATGACTTCATATTTGTTCAACTCATTATTAATCACTATTAAAAAATAAAAAAGTATGTGTTAACATAAAAAGATCATTATTGGACATATCAAAATGAATAAAGAATCTTGTTACTCCATATCAAAACCATTAGATCATATAAGATTGTTTTTATTTTTCATAACAACATTGGGAAAAAATAAACATTAACTTACAACTAAAATCATCTTTACTACCAACAACATTCATAAAAATTTATAATTATTCATCAAAGAAAAATTATACTCATGAGGAATTATTGAAAGCATAAAAACACATGGACAAAAGTTTAATCTTGTATAATTTTACACTAAAAGGGTGTAATCATTTCTTTAAAACAAAATATCAATAGCTTAAAATTTTAAATCTACTAGTTTCCATGAAGCCTTGTATACTGAAATAGAAAAAACATATAGTTTACATGGGAAATTATCTTCATTGAACCCTTACTATTACCCTTTAAATAACACTTAAAATGGAATGAATGGCTAGATAAATTTCATTTTATAATTATTTAGAGAACATAATACATAACCAATTAATTTGAGAGATATATTTGGCTCACCATTCATTATAATAAAATTTTAAGGACCTTAATATACATGAATTAGAGTGACCCAACACCAGAATCCATGATCTAGTACCTTCAACCATAAAATAGGAAAATTATACAAGGAATCTCATACCAAAGGATCAATCAGTTTAGTAATATTGGTAATCTTGTAATATAAATGTTTTATATAGTACATTTGAAAACATAAATTAAAAAATAATTTTTCTTATTTTGAGAATAAATTTATTCTATCTTGAATATACCTAAATACCATTCATTGTGAACTTCATAGTATCCTATATAAAAGAAAAAAGGGTTATCTCAAATACTCAGTGACGGTTATGTACATTAGATAAAATAATGAATTAATGAGCATAATGAACATGTAATGGTAAATATCTAAACACACATGTCATTTAAATAACTAGATAAAGAATAATTAATATACAAAGGAAAATAATTGAGTATAATTTTCTTTTAAATAACTAGATGAGTTATAATAAATATAACAAGATAAATAACCGAGCACACATACCATTTAAATAACTAAATTATTAATAATCAATACAGAAACGTTAATAAATAAAAATAAAATTTATTTAATAAATAAAATTATAAGGAATTTAATTCCTTGTTAATGTAATAGAAAAAATATCATGGATGATAATAATTGAATTATGAATGAAGGTAATTATTAACTGTTGGATTTCATGTTTCCCATCAACATGATGCATTTAACATCAAGATCTATTCTCTAGAAAACATAAAACTGATGGGTATAAACTCAATTAACTATGTATAGCCATCTAATTCATCCCATGAGACTATCAATGCATCAGGGGTCTATCATTAAATGATCCCACCCATTTTTTGAGCCCATATCATACCTCATATATTGAATTATAGATTAAATTTTTAAATATTGTGTCTTGACAAATATATTTTTTGAGTAAATAATACCAATTTATCAATATTCCTTAAATAATCGAATAACTATCAAAATTAAAATCATATGTAAAAATTCTATACAATTTAGGTAACAAAAATATCCATGATAAATAATATGGATATTTTTTGGAATGTAATTGTATAATGATCATATGAATGTGAACATTTCAAGGAAATGTTATTGATAAAAAAATTGAATCAAGGAAGAGAATGTTAATAATTTCCTTGGAAAAATATATTCATAAACCATCGAGATGAACAATTAGTATGGTATCAATATGAAATTTTATCATTTGAGTAAGAATAAGGGTTATTCTAAAAGATGAAATAAAATGAAAATTAATAAAATTATTGGGGAAAATATATGTTTCATTTAAAAAAAAACCCCTTATATACATAAAACAATTTTAGATTAATTTTATTAGAAAATAATATTCTTAAAAAATTTATTTAAAAATATCCTTATAACTAAGAAAGGAAGATTAAAATAAATGATGATGGTTAATTCTTTACATTACATACATGGTAAAAAGAAAATTCTTTTTTCATTGTAAAATGGTTATAAAAGATAATTTTATGAAAAATAATAATAATTGTCCTTTTCTTATATTTGTTCAAAAGTAAAAATGATAAAAAAAAATATTTAATAAGTCACTATGAAAATATAAAAAGGTTTTTCAAACAAATAAAATATGGTTTTGGGAGAAAATAGGTTTCTGGATGAAGAGAGGAATGAAGGTGTTTTTTCTTAAAAACCAATTTAAAACAATTTCAAGTACCAAAGAGCAGAAAAATAGTACAATGAAATCAAAATAACTTGTAATTATTTGAAAAAAATAATATTAATGTGTTTATTAAACAATGATCAAATAATTTCATTCAATTTATATTCAAGAATAAAAAATCTTAATTTGAATGAAATTTTAAAATTAACCCCTATAATGATCATAACATTGAAGTGAGAATTAATAAAAGAATAAATTATGTCTATAAACTATACATACAAATTTAAAAAGTTTATACACAAAAATAGATGGTCAAAATTAATTATACATATAATCAAAAAATATTAATGACAATGAGGTAGTTATATAATGCAATAAAAAATAATTTGGTTATGAAATTCTTCAGCACTTATTAACTCTTACTTCAAATCTACATAGATGAAATATTTGAAATTTATATTTAAAAATCCATGAATAATGAATTATTCATGTAATTACAAGTCATATTCACATTATATACACTATATAAATAACTAGGTGCATAACAATACAATATGCCTCAAGGAAATGAAATTGAGACGAAATCAATTTCCCTGCACTTTACTTTTGGTTGTATATGATTTAACTGTCCATATAGATGTATAATTTTTTTATTAATTTATAAAATAACCATATTAATATTTATGATACTGTATATTATTATATTATGACATCTTATTACCCATTTGTTAATAATAATTCATTATTTTCATTGTATTGGTTGTACGTTGTCTAGTTTTTATGAGTATGTTTTGACTTGTAATTTTTTGTTCATATTAATTTGATAATGATTTTATCATAACGATAATTTAAACCATGATATAAATATCACATATATTCATTATATATGTATTTATAGTAATCAATTAACTTTTTTATAGGATATGAATTATTCCATTCAATGAGATAGTAGGTTGTATATACAAATAAATGTTGATTCAATTTTATAATCATATTAAAAGAAAGAATAATAATTTATAAAAATATATATTAAATTTGAAAAATTAATTTGTCATTTATATCACTTATTTTTAATAAAACAATCCTTAATTTATTCCATGTAATGTGTGAACGAATTATATAACATCATGATGTTTTATTCCGTCACACACACGAGCGATGATATCATTTTCTAAAAAATGAAAAACATGAAGTTAGGTATGATATAATAAATAAATAATCATAACAAAATCATAAATATTATATATATCATACCTAAATAATAAATCCATCATTATTCCAAACCATGAAATGTTATAATGAAAAAATGAACGACATTGGTTCGCGAGCTGATAGTCCACCATACACACAGACAATGATTTTCTAACCCTTTTGATGGAAGTGTGTGAATTTTTAGGTCTTAAAATAAATATAAACATCTAAGTATATGGAATATACTTATTTTATTATATAATCATGGTATAATTAGAATTTAAATAGGTTGATAATGAAGTAGAATAAACACGCTTTAAGAAGAACACTACTACTTCTTCTAGTATGCACCATATGTTTTCAATAATCCACTTCTAAGTGTGATTTCTTAAACTTACATAGCTTCTATGATAGGTAAGGGAAGTGGTAGTATAAGGCCCCAGCCTTAAACCTTACTTAATCTTGAGTTATTACATGATTACACATTGAGGATCTTTTCAGGTTTAGAGTTTTAGAGAATTATAACATAAAACATTCATTACATTCCACATATAAACAAAGTGGTTACATAAAGATAATATTCATTTTTCCCATAAATTGAAACATATTTAAAATAAAACATAGATTCATTATTGACACTTCCTTGACACTATCATCATATCATTTACCTTTCCCTTGACCTATGAAAAACATTTCAAAAAAACTTGGGATGAGCATAAAAAGCTCAGTATGGGTTATATAAATATGGAAAGGAAACATAAGTTCATATATACATAAGAATGAAATCATACTTTACCCATAAAACATAATCACTTTAACATACCTCATCAAATCATGAATAAATCATAGAAATCATAAGACATAAAGGTAACTTGAGGCATTCATAACATTCTTACGTAGGGAGTAACCCTCTTGGTTACGTTTGGAATACCCATCATAGTATATTTCCTAAATCTCTTCGGAGAAACCTTAATGTTACACTCCTTCACATTACCCAATGCATTGAAGAGCTATATCGGGCTCACCATCCCTTAGTTTATCACAGAACCACCCGTCTTCATAATAATGCCCAAGAACCATAACATAATCGTATCACATAAAACATGCATAAAGGAAACATAACATTTCCACTTTTCAATCACAAGATATCAATACAACACATTGATATAAAAACATTATGAAAACCATTTTCAATACAAAAACAAATGAAAAGTAAAACATGGTATTTATTTTTCTTTAAAAAAAGGTATGGTTTGTAGAGGAAGCCGAAACTCAAATAATGGTCACGGCGGCGGAGAAGTCGTTGTCGCCGCATACGTACGAAAAAAACATTCCCTTTTGTCATTTAGTAAAATGATTCGTATAGAAAATATTCCTTTTGGATAAATGTAAAATTAAAAGGGGTTTATACACTGTATAAAAGAAAGTTGTGTATAAAACAAAATACGCCTCAATGAAAGGAGATTGAGACGAAGTCCCATACCTCAGGTCCGACTTGACTCAGTCGTTCTTTAATCTCCTGAATAATAAACATAAGTTAATTTATACTTGTTTAAGAACCTTTTCAAGTTCATTATTCCTTTTATATCACTTATTTCCATGTCATGAACACTATGTAATTATTTAAGTTAATAACGGTCGTTTTTAACGATCGTTGGTACTTGAGTCAAAAATAAACCCTTTATAATTACAAGTTATTCATGTATCCATTATATACAGAATTATAATCATGATGTATATATCATATATATCATATATATCCAATATATAGATGCATTTATAATATTACATAATCATTTAGAGGTAAAAAAGAAATGCACTATTCATGGAGATGGTAAGCCGTACGTACGCATGAATGCTACTTTCATTTCTATTTCTTATTTAATAGAATGGAATCATAATTATATAAAGGTATATTATAATTCCAATGTAATATCATATATAGTATCATAACTCCATCCTTTATACATCCCACATATGGTATTAACGAATCAAATCACATTGAGGGGGCGGTAGTCCGCACTTCCTTAAATGAAGATATCGCGTTTACCCATAATGGTAACCATAAAGGTATGCCCAAAATCAAAAATATAGAATCTTAAGGAAAAAATAAACATATTATATATCATATATAAATATAGTGTCATCTTAATGGCCACCTTTGAAGGTGTTAAAATAATGTTGAACAATCATCGTTTCGGGAGGCATAAATTCACCATCCACAGAAACAGTATGTTCATTAACCATTAGATGTAGGTGTGTGTAAATGTAGCTCAAATAATTCTTATAAAAACATCCTAGTATATTGAATATACTGGAGTTGTTACAGAAGAAATGAATAAAAAGAGTTTAGGGGGTTGGAGAAGCAAAATAACACAAAAGGACTCAAGTGAAGACATTACCTTAAATCGGGTAACTCCCTTTGGTTTGAGATCAAAGGCTTCCTTGGGAAGACTTCTTCCCAAAGTGAGGCTTCAAGGAGTAAGAGAGGGAAGTGGAGAGACAAAATGGGCTGGTTTTGGCCGAGCCAAAGGCTTTGGAAGTGTGGGTAAGGAGGTAGAGGTGGGGGCCTTTTATAAGAGAAGAGGAGGACACTCTTGGAAAGTAAAGTAATGTTAATTTATTTTAAAATTATTATCCAATTCAAAAGGTCCCACATTGATATAATTCTAGGGTAAAGTGATAAGGGATCGAAAACCACCCATCCAATAGGTTTTGGGCATGTTTAGGTCATAGATTTTACATTATATTTTCATTTTATTTAAATCCTTTATTAATGAGGTAATCGCTGCATCATCATGATGTCATAAATAATTTAATATATTTAATGTATAAAAATTATAAAAAAAATCACGATTTAGGAAATCGTTTTAGCTTTCCAATGACTATTTATAATAAAAAATCTGACTTGTATAACCCCATGTAAAAATTGTTTTAATAAAATAACTCATGTTTGTGTCATTTTTACTTTAACATTAAATAAAAAGATATTAATGTAATTTTCCTACCAAAGTGGCTCCATGGGGTCCCCAAGTTGACCCATGGATTGTCTTGGTCGGCCATGACACATCCACTAAGGGTAGGACATGTGTCTAAGTATTTTAATTTTATTATAATATCATGTTTGCCTTAAATTGCACTAATTACCTCTAATCACGATTAAAAACATAAAAGTTACTATTCACCAAAAAGTTATTTTAATCTCATTGAACCACATTTTACTTCTTAATGACAACCAGGTATGTCGGATTTTTGAAAATCAAATCACAGAAGTGGCAAAGTTTCATTTAAACGAAAAATCAGTTTCTTTAACTACCGCTTAGTGGTTTCACTATTCATCAAAAATTGACGTTTTTCAGAAAAATACCAAAACTTCACCCTAAGCTATATTTTATATTATGAATTAAAAAATGATGTCTATTTTAAAAAATTCAAATCATATATGTTACATTAATTAATTTAATAATTAATTCCTGATGTCATGACAAATAGTGTGTTTTTATGAAACAATAAGTATCAAAAGATTGACACCAGTTTAAGTCCATTTTCAAAGTAAAATTGATTCCAATGACCAACATTGGATTAAATGGTAAAAATATATTCTAATTCCACTTCAAATCCAATTCAACAGATAATCTAATCATATAAATAAATTATATTAAAAAGCAGTTTTGATGTAAAATGCTGTATTTTTCACTATTCATTAAAAATGAACATTGTCAAAAAATACCAAAAATTCACACAAAGTAAATTTTGATGTCCCAATCATAAATAATAAGTTTATTTTGACAAAAATAGCTTATAAAATTGTCAACAGATTGATTAAAAAATGATTTGCCATTAAAAGGCAGTAAAACAATCTTTTAAAAATATTAGTGTATTCCTTGCTTATGATTGGATTTATTTTCATTTTAAGCCTCTAAAACACTATCTAATTCACTAATAGACATAGATAAAAATATCTATTATTCATTACTTACTTGGGATGTTACATCCTCCCCCCCTTTAGAAAATCGTGTCCCCACTATTTATTTACTTATCGAATAAATGTGGGTACTTATCCCTCATTGCATTTTCAGATTCTCATGTTTCCTCTTCCATCATGTGGTTTTTCCACAAACCCTTTACCTGATTAATCACCTTATTCCATAACACTTGCTCCCTGTGGTCAACAATCTGGACCCGTTGTTCATCATAAGATAGGTTCTCTTCCAGCTGAACTACCTATGGACTCAAAACATGAGATGGATCTGGCATATACTTTCTCAACATCGAAACGTGAAAAACATTTTGTACCTGAGATAAAATCGGAGTTAAAGCCACCCGGTATGCAACTGATCCAACTCTCTTCAGAACATCATATGGTCCAATGAACCTTGGACTCAGCTTTCCTTTCTTACTAAATCGCATCACACATTTCTATGGTGATACTTTGAGAAAAACACGATCACCTACCTCGAAAGAGATATCCTTCCTCCTGTTGTCCGCATAACTCTTCTGCCTTCTCTGAGCTGTTCTCATGTGATTCTGTATCAGTTGAACTTTTTATGCCAAATCTTCTACCAATTCTGGTCCCATCAACTTCCTTTCACCCACTTCATCCCAGAAAGCTGGAGTTCGACACCGCTTCCCATATAACGCCTCAAAGGGTGCCATCTGTATACTGGAATGAAAACTGTTATTATATGAAAATTCAACCAAAGAAAGATGTTGGTCCCAACTTCCCTGATAGTCCATCGAACAAGCTCGTATCATATCCTCCAAAGTCTGAATTGTTCGTTCTGACTGCCCATCTGATTGAGGATGAAATGCTGTACTAAAATTTAATTCAGTACCCAACGACTTCTGAAGGCCCTTCTAAAAGTTAGAAGTAAACCTGGGATCACAATCGGATACAATAATGTGAGGAACTCCATGTAACCTGACTATCTCTTTATGATACAAATGGGAAAGTTGATCTAGAGAGAAAGTATCTCGTATAGCAAGGAAATGAGAAGATTTAGTCAAGCGATCAACAATAACCCAGATTGTATTATTACCTCGAGGGGTCTTCGACAATCCCACAACGAAGTCCATGGATATATTCTCCCATTTCCACTCTGGCACTGGTAAAGGCTGAATCATCCCTTTCGGTAACTGTCGCTCTGCTTTAACCTGTTGACATGTCAAACACTTCACATTAAAATCAGCAATATCTCTTTTCATTCCATCCCACTAGTAATACTCATGCAGATCTCTGTACATATTAGTACTTCCAGGATGAACTAAAAACGGAGAACTATGAGCTTCACATAACAACTCTCTCTTCAACTGTGAAACACAAGGCAAACAAAATCTCTTCCCAAATCTCAAAACGCAATCATTATCAATGTTGAATTCAGGAAACTTACCTTTCTGACCCATCTCTACCTTTTTCTGCAACTCACTGTCTTGCTTCTGTGCTTGCTTGATTCTGTCTGATAGAGAAGATTTCACTGATACCTGAAACAAAATAGAAGATCATCCTGCACCAACAACTTCTATGCCAAAGTTCATAAAATCCTTAACCAAAGGATCATGTTCCAAACGCAACATTGTTAATGAAGCATTACTTTTTCGACACAAAGCATCATCCACTTTATTTGCTTTTCCCATATGGTAATGAATTGTACAATCATAATCCTTGATTAATTCCAGCCATCTCCTCTTTCTCATGTTTAACTCATTCTGCGTGAATATATACTTTATGCTTTTTTGATCGGTATATATTTCACACTTTACTCCATACAAATGATGCCTCCAAATTTTTAAAGTTAAAACAACAACAGCTAATTCAAAATCATGTGTAGGTTAATTTACCTCATGAGTTTTCAACTGTCATGAAGCATAAGCAATTACCTGATCATTCTGAATTAGGACACAACCAAGTCCTTTCAATGAAGCATCACTGTAGATAACAAACTCACCATTCCTGGAAGGAAGTGCCAAAACTGGAGCATTCACCAATCTTATTTTGAACTCTTGAAAACAATTGTCACATTCTTTTTTCCAGATAAACATAACACCCTTTCGAGTTAGCTTAGTTATTGGAATAGATAATCATTAAAAATTTCTATCAAATCTTCGGTAATAGCCTGCCAAACCATGGAAGCTACGAATATCAGTTACATTTGTGGGTCTTGTCCATTCTTCAACAACCATTGTTTTTGCAGGATCAACAGTTATCCCATCTTTAGAAACAATGTGACCAAAGAAAGAAATTTGTTGCAACCAAAACTCACACTTTCTGAATTTCCCATACAATTTCTTTTCTTTTAAGGTTTCCAAAATAACCCTTAAAGGTCTTTCATGCTCTTCTTTACTTTTAGGAAACACCAAAATATCATCAATGAAAAACACCACAAACTTATCCAAGAACTCATGGAAAATTCTATTCATTAAGTCCATGAATACAGCAGGTGTATTGGTTATCCCAAAATGCATTACTACAAATTCATAATGGCCATGTCTTGTACGAAACGCAGTCTTCGAAACATCTGCTTCCTTTACCTTCAGCTGATGGTACCTCGATATCAGGTCAATCTTTGAAAAAAACTGAGCTCCCTGGAGCTGATCAAACAAATCTTTGATACGAGGAAAAGGATATTTGTTCTTAACAGTGATGTTATTCAAGGATATATAATCAATGTAAAGTCTCATATAACCATCTTTCTTTTTAACAAATAAAATAGTAGCACCCCATGGTGATGTGCTAGGTCGAATGAAACCTTTCTCTAATAAATCTGGAAATGTCTCCTTAAACTCTAAAAGTTCAATTTGAGCCATTCAATAAGGGGGTTTCGAAATTGGCTTAGCATCAAGAACTAAGTCAAGAGTAAACTCAACTTCTCGATCTGGTATTATTCTAGGGAACTCATCAGGAAAAACATCAGGATACTCATTTACCACTGGCACATCATTAATCTGAACAGTTCCTTTATTTTCAACGATATGTGCAAGGTAACATTCATTTCCATCTTTTACAAGTTTCTCGGCCTCTTGATATGTTATCAATAGTAAGGGTTCAATCTTGTACACAAACTGAAAGTATATCTGAAAGAAAAATTCTTTAGATCTACATTCAATCTTAGCATGGTAAATAGAGAGCCAATCCATTCCCATGACAACATCAAACTCTACTAGAGGTAGACCAATAAGGTTTGCAAGTTGGTTATTTCCACAGATAAGGATAGGAAGATTCTTATAAATTCATTTTTCCTCAACATTTCCCCCAGATGTTTTTACCAAAAGTTCAGGAGTCATTTCTTGAGATGGTATTCCCATTTTACTAGAAAAGTTTTCAGAGATGAAAGAATGTGTAGACCCCGAATCAAACAACACACTGGAATAATCTGAAAAAACAAACAAATTACCTGATACAACTTCATATGATGGCCTGACATCTACTGAAGTAGTTGCAAAGGATCTCACCACCCCTTTTTGCTTGTTGTCTAACTTCTTCCCATCACTCAAGCTCTTTTTCAGACACTTGTTTGCACAGTGACCCATCTCATTTCACTTAAAACATTTCACTAACTGTAAATCAAATTTGAACTTACCATCACCTTGATCTTTTTCAGTGCAATCACGAGCCTTATGTCCCATCCTACCACATCGGTAGCACTTTCCAAAATTCAGAAGACATTCCCCAGCATGCCTTTTACAACATTTATCAAAAACTAGAAACTTAGTTTTCTTACCATCAAACTTTTTTGAAAATTCTTCCCTTTCTTCTGCCACCTCGGCCTCTTCTTCTGCTGGTTGTTATAGAACACTTGATCATCGACAAATTCCATTTCCACCTTCTCATCACATCAAACAAGCTTTTCATAACTTTTACACTCACGAGAAGCTAATTCCCTTCGATATTTTGGATTTAATTCTGAGTAAAAAATGACTGATTTTACTATCAAGGTCTCGGATAAAATTTGGAGCATACCTTGGCAATCGAGTGAATCTTTCATCATAGGCAACCACTGAGTCTTCCTCTTGCCTCAATTCCAGGAATTTCTTTTCCATCCTAAGTCGAATAGCCTTAGAAAAATACTTCTCAAGAAACATACCTTTAAATTCATCCTAGTCAAGAGAATAAATCTAATCGGCGTCCCTGATATTTTTAACCATTGACCACCACTGATCTGCTTCACCCTCTAAACGGTAAATAGAAAGACTAACCTTTTGATTGTCTGAACACCCCATGACATCAAAAATCATCTCCAGTGCTTTAATCCACTCTTTAGCTAACATAGGGTCAGATGATCCTCTGAATTATGGGGGATGTTTCCTCATGAAATGTTCCACCACTGACATGTTCCTCTACGGTTTATCTGGCTGATCTCGTGCATGGATACCACCACCATTCATCGCTTGAGTCAACTGCGCCATTACTGCAACAAACTGTTCAGTTCCAATTCCAACTATCTCAAGATGCTGATTCTGAATGTTATTTCCTTCTGTATGCCTTCCTAGCACTGCTTCCCCATTTCCTCTATGGAAAACCATTCTTAACAAACATGTCTTAGATGAAGCAAAATGGTAATCTTCAAATGATACATCATTTCAATTTGACCATAAAAAAATATTTTTGGATATTCATTTATTAGAATTCTAACTCCTAAAGTTATCTCAACCGACCATTGATACCAACTATAAGGCCCCAGCCTTAAACCTTTCATAATCTTGAGTTATTACAAGATTACACATTGAGGATCTTTTCAGGATTAGAGTTTTAGAGAATTAGAACATAAAACTTGCATAACATTCCACATATAAACAAAGTGGTTACAAAAAGATACTATTCATTTTTCCTATCAATGGAAACATATTTAAAATGCAACATGCATTCATTCTTGACACTTCATTGACATTATCATCATATCATGTATGTTTCCCTTGACCTATGAAAAAAATTTCGAAAAAACATGGGATGAGCATAAAATGATCAGTATGGGTTATAAAAATATGGAAAGGAAACATATGTTCATATATACATAAGAATGAAATCATACATTACCCATAAAACATAAGCACTTTAACATACCTCATCAAATCATGAATAAATCATAGAAATCATAAGACATAAATGTAACATGAGGCATTCATAACATTCTTACGTAGGGAGTAACCCTCGTGGTTACGTTTGGAATAACCATCACAGTATATTCCCTAAATCTCTTCGGAGATACCTTAACATTTCACTCATTCACATTACCCAATGAATTGGAGAGATATATCGGGCTCGCCCGCCCTTAGTTTATCACAGAACCACAAATCTTCATAATAATGCACAAGAACCATAACATAATCGTATCACATAAAACATGCATAAAGGAAACATAACATTTCCACTTTTCAATCACAAGATATCAATACAACACATTGATATAAAAACATTATGAAAACCATTTTTAATACCAAAACAAAAGAAAAGTAAAAAATGGTATTTATTTTGCATTAAAAAAATGTATGGCTTGTAGAGGAAGACGAAACTCAAATAATGATCACGGCGGCGGAGAAGTCGCTGTCGCCGCATACGTATGACAAAAACATTCCCTTTTGTCATTTAGAAAAATGCTTTGTATAAAAAAGATTCTTTTTGGATAATCATAAAAGTCAAAGGGGTTTATACACCGTATAAAATAAAGTTGTGTATAAAACAAAATACACTTCAATGAAAGGAGATTGAGACGAAGTCACATACCTCGGGTCTGACTTGACTCGGTCGTTCTTTAATCTCCTGAATAATAAAAGTGAGTTAATTTTTACTTGTTTAAGAACCATTTCCATGTTCATTATTCCTTTTATATCACTTATTTCCAGGTCATGAACACTATGTAATTATTCAAGTTAATAACGGTCATTTTTAACGATCATTGGTACTTGAGTCAAAAATAAACCCTTTATAATTAAAAGTTATTCATGTATCCATTATATCCAGAATTATAATCATGATGTATATATCATATATATCATATATATCCAGTATATACATGAATTTATAATATTACATAATCATTTAGATGTAAGAAATGAAATTCACCGTTCATGGAGACGGTAAGCCATACGTACGCATGAACGCTACTTTCATTTCTATTTAGCATTTTATAGAATGGAATCATAATGATATAAAGGTATATTATAATTCCAATGTAATATCATATATAATATCATAACCCCATCCTTTATATGTCCCACATATGGTATTGACGAATCAAATCACTTTGAGGGGGCGGTAGTCCGCACTTCCTTAAATGACGATATCACGTTTACGCATAATGGAAACCATAAAGGTATGCCAAAAATAAAAAATACAGAAGCATAAGGAAAACATAAACATATTATATATCATATATAAATATAGTGTCATCTTAATGTCCACATTTTAAGGTGTTAAAAGAATGTTGAACAATCATCATTTCGGGAGGCATAAATTCACCATCCATGGAAACAGTATGTTCTTTAACAATTAGATGTAGGTGTGTGTAAGTGTAGCTCGATTCCTTTTTATAAAAACATCCTAGTATATTGAAGATACTGGAGTTGTTACAAAAGAAATGAATAAAAATATTTTATGGGGTTGGAGAAGCAAAATAAAACAAAAGGACTCAAGTGAAGACATTACCTTAAAATCAGGTAACTCTCTTTGGTTTGAGATCAAAGGCTTCCTTGGAAAGACTTATGACAAAAGTGAGGCCTCAAGGATTAAGATAGGGAAGTGGAGAGACATAATGGGTAGGGTTTGGCCTGGCCAAAGGCTTTGGATGTGTGGGTAAGGAGGTAGAGGTGGGGGCCTTTTATAAGAGGAGAGGAGGGCACTCTTGGAAAGTAAAGAAATGTTACTTTATTTTAAAATGATTTTCGGATTCAAAAGATACCAAATTGATATAATTATAGGGTAAGTTGATAAGGGTTAGAAATAAACCCATCCAATAGGTTTTGGATATGTTTAGGTCATAGATTTTACATTATCTTTTCATTTTATTTAAATCCCTTATTAATGAGGTAATTGCTGAATCATCATGATGTCATAAATAATTTAATATATATAATGTCTAAAAATTATTAAAAGAGATAATGATGTAGGAAATCTTTTTATATTTACAATTACTATTTATAATCAAAAATCTGACTTGTATAACCCCATGTAAAAAATGTTTTAGTAAAATAACTCATGTTTGTGTCATTTTTACTTTAACATTAAATAAAAAGATATTAATGTAATTTTCCTACCAAAGTGGAATCATGGGGTCCCCATGTTGACCCATGGATTTTCTTGGTCGGCCATGACACATCCAATAAGGTTAGGACATGTTTCTAGGTATTTTCATGTTATTATAATATCATTTTTTCCTTAAATTTCACTAATTACCTCTAATCGTGATTGAAAATATAAAAGTTACTATTCACCAAAAAATTATTTTAATCTAATTGAACCACATTTTACCTCTTAATGAAAACCATGTATTTCAGATTTTTGAAAATCAAATCACAGAAGTGGTAATGTTTCATTTAAACAAAAAATCAGTTTCTTTAACTACCACTTAGTAGTTTCACTATTCATCAAAAATTGAAGTTTTTCAGAAAAATACCAAAACATCACCCTAAGATATATTTGATATTATGAATTCAAAAATTATTTCTATTTTAATAAATTCAAATCATATAAGTTACATTAATTAATTTAATAATTAATTCCCGCTGTCATGACAAATAGCATGTTTTTATGAAACAATAAGTATCAAAAGATTGACACCAGTTTAAGTCCAATTTCAAAGTGAAATTGATTCCAATGACCACCATTGGATTAATTGGTAAAAATATATTCTAATTCAACTTCAAAACCAGTTCAAAATATAATCTAATAATATAAATAAAATAGATTAAAAAGCAGTTTTGATGTAAAATGTAGTATTTTTCACTATTCATTAAAAAATGAACATCATCAGAAAAATACCAAAAATTCACACAAAGTAAATTTTGATGTCCCAATAATAAAGAATAAGTTTATTTTGACAAACATATCTTATAAAATTGTCAAAAGATAGATTTAAAAATGGTCTGCCATTAAAAGGCAGTAAAACAATCTTTTAAAAATATTAGTGTATTCCATGCTTAAGATTGGATTTATTTTCATTTTAAGCCTCTAAAACACTATCTAATTCAGTAATAGACATAGATAAAAATATCTATTATTCATTACTTACTTGGGATGTCACAGGTAGAGTTATTTGGTTAGTTATTGGAAGATCCAAAGTTCATTGAAAGTGTTAACATGAGAGAATAGGGTTCCGTTTTATAAGTTGGGTTTGTGGCACACTTGCAGTTTTTTTTGAATGATTGAATTCCAACCATGTCCTCTTCATTTCATGAGTCCCAAATAATAATTCTCAATTGATAAAATAACTAATAAGGAAAATATATTTCCATATAAAAAATTAAAAATTTTCGGCCATTCGTACACCTTTTGTTTCTATGTTTAAGTAATAAATGATGTCATTTTAAATTAATTGCTGTAATTAATTTTAACTATTCCAACTAAAATTTTTATTAAAATATTAATTTAAAATTATTAAAAATTATAAACTATTATGATTTCAAATAAGGAATCGATTTTTCTAAATTAAATCCACATAAGTGAAAAACATTAATTCAAAATTGATCATGTAGATGAGATGTGAAAGTGGGGTTTTAATGTTAAAATGTTCAAAATATTAATAAATTTATATATCATAATTCAGTATTAAAGTGATTAAAATTACCTCAGTTGGTTAAATAGATATATTATTTAAATATTTCAGCTTTAAAAGTAATTAAAATATAATATAATTTAAATTTTTTTTTGACTAAATATCATTTCTAAATTAAAATTCACTATTTTTCACTATTCACCAAAAAGACTAACATCATCAAAAAATAAAAAAAACCTATGTTAATTTCAATATTAATATTTCAAAAATGAATTTTATTTTTCCAAATAAAATTTATAAGATATTCAAAAGTGGTTTTTAAAAACATTATGCTGTTTGAGGATGAAAAACTGCATATCAAAAAATAGAACTAAATATGCATAAAGATGGATTTGATCTTATCTTATACATATAATATATAATGGATTAATTTCAATAAAAATGCAGAGTATTTGTTATATTAGATTAATTAATATCATCCTCTTATATAATTTAATTTAATTTATTATGATAAGACAACTTTTACGCATAAAAACATTTCCTTTATATTTAATGGGTTTTAATTTTCATTTCTAATTTATTAGTGACCAATAAAATAATTTTATATTTATGTAAACCATATAATTTTATAAGTTAGTTAATTCTCTTCATACCCACTATTTTAACAAAAATGTGATGACTATAAAATTAAATATTAGTAATAATAGTATATTGTGGTTTTATAGAACCCATTATTAATGTAAATCAAGCTATCAAGAATATTGTTACATAAAACGAAAGAAAACATATTATTAGATGAATTTCAATAAATTAAATACATATAAATTATTTAAAATGTTAAATATATCATAAATAATTGGGATCTATTATTTCTTTCTATGACAGGAGTTGTGTGTCATACACGCTATCTAATATGGTGTTAATATTTTAATATTTCAGGTCATTATATTCTCCCAACCTTAAATGAGTTTTATCATCACAATTTAATCTTGATCTAGGTAATAAAGGGTTTGAAATTTGGAAATACCATTATTGAAAACCCTATATCATAAAACGCTTAATAAAATATTTCATTAATAAGATATATTGGGATATACAAAGTTTATATGGAAGAACATATAATTAGGTTGCTATGTATGAAAACATCGATGGAATATGATGATATGGACAAGGATAAATGGTGTAAATATTTACAGAGAGTGATTTAGTTCATTGATCAGAAATAATATAATTATCAATGGAATTTTGAGGTGCTGAAAAGAATTTAATAGGTGTGAAAAGATCATTGATGTCATCCTAAATGATTGTAATAGTATTTCATTTGATTTAAATATTCTTTTTCCAACATTTAAGAAATATTTTAATATCTATTAATATTAGGAAATATACATACTTGATATATTTATATAAAAAAATTACCATTGTTGGTTGATCTTTGATCAATTTCTAATTCATCCCATACTTCAAGAAATAAATATAAAAATGATACTTTAATGTCTGAAACATAAAAAATCATTTATAATGGGTAATTATATCCCTAAAATAGTGAAATGTATTTCTATATAACTATTTTAAAAAACTAATATGGTTAATAGATTAGTCTTTAAACCTAAAAATTTAAACTATTGGTTCATAAATATTATTTATTCTTCTAATTATTTACTTAAAAACAATGATATGTTAACCAAGACATCACATAGGCCAATGGTTGGAATGAAAAACTTTTCATCCTTTGGTTATGGATTCAAGACCACCACCATTCGGATGCGACGAGTTGTCAACCTTAATGTAGGTGAACATTCTTAAATACTATATTTATACAATTCCTATAAAGATCCCAAAAATATGATGGACATCCATGAAATAATGTTAATAATTAAATTACTTTTTTCTATGGTTTTCAATTAAAACTATTTTCTCACGAAGTCTAATAATAACATATAACTATTATAAAAATGAAATTAATGGTCATATAAACCATAATGGCTATCAAAGACTTTAAAATTATGTCTAAAAAATATAATGACATTATTACTCAAATAACATTTCCACGAAAAATAACTTCTTTCCATAAATTTATAAAAAAACATTATCATTGATATTGTCAAATTCTAATCACAATAGTCAAAAAAGTGATTTTCAAATAATTTAAATTATGATAAATATTAACCTCGTTAACCTATTATGGTATCCCTAACTCTTATGTTAACTAATTAATAATTTATTCTAAATTTTGAAATAATCCATAGATGTTTCATGATTATTATAACCCAAATACTATTGGTAAAATGATTCAAAAAAAATCTCTTAAATAAGAAAATTTAAATAATTTGTCCATTTTATATTCACTTATATCATTCTATGTTCTGGGGGTCACCCTTTAGAATAGGGAATTGACTCACTTAATTTCCAGTATCCCCATGTTTTATAAAACAAACTATAAATTTACCCTTCGAATGAGATTTATTTCCTTCCAGAATACTCTTCATTTTTCCTGAAAATTACTTGATTTATGCCCTTCTATTCCATTCATAAATCATTTCCTCATTCCATTGATAATCATTTTGGGTGTTTCATTTCATATTTCTTGAATGATGGAAATCCATCCTTCTCTTCTCTATAGTCCCCAAAAACATTAGTTCTTATAAAACTCATTCCTTATCTTATTTGGTGAGTCTAGGAGTTGTTTAAGGTATTTATTATTGATCATAATTTGAAAAAAATAAAATAAACATTATATCTTTCACTTAAATATTCAAATATTTTAGTGCTCATTTTCAGCACCTTGTTCTTCATGTTCAATTTTAACATGATTTATTTGGGTTCTTTCCATTGAATAAAACTCGAAATCATAGTGTGAGCATAAATTATCAATGTGGGAAAATTTTATAATAAAATATATGTTTTTTAAATCATGAAACTTTATTTTTTATTAAATACACCTTACATTAAACCTCAGTTATTCATTTTCATCATCTATTAAAATCATTCATAATAGTTTATAAAGAAACAGTGAATTATCCTACGCATATCCTATGGTTTTTCGAAACTGGGTGTGTTGTAAGGATGGATTTTGTGTACCTAGTTATGCTCGAGTCATGCATGATGCACCCTTTTTAGTGATATTACTCCTAGGTACATATATTCTAGAATCAGGTCCACATGTAGTATCCAAAAATTTATGTATTGAAATGGAATACCACATAATCTCTATCTTACCAAAACTTTATGGATATCTTTTATACTTATCCTAAATTTATATTATAGGTTTATCTTCCTAAATTTATGTTTTCATAAATCTAGTTTCTAAAATTTCTACTAAATCTCATCAGGTACCAAATATAGAGACCCTACCCAAGTAGATTGGTGTAGGTACCTGCTACCATAGTATTATGATAAGATACATGGAATCATATCCAAAAGGATCGATGAGTTTATTAGACATGGTAAAAAAGATACATAAATGATTCACATAATAAATTTGAGTATAAAAATAAAAATTTAATTGTTTTCTTACATGAATGACTTTATTCTATATAGAATATCCATTCATATCAATCATATTACAATTTATGTATTCTTGGGGAAAGGAAACAAAATAAAGGTGAGAACAAATGATTAGTAAGGTATAATTATAATGGAAACCTTAATGAATCAAAGAGAATAATAAACATAGAATGATATATATCTGAACTCACATTCCATTTTAATAACATGATAAAAACAATATATTTGAAAAGTAAATAACCGATCACAGATTCCAATTAAATAACTAGATAATGATTAATCAATATGGAAAGGTAAATAACTAAGAAAACATGATATTTAAATTACTCTATACAAAATAATATATAAGGAAATTTGTATGACATAAAACACATGACTTTATAAAATATAGAGAGAATGAAATGAATCCATAGGCAATATAATAGTGAAAATATCCTGGATGATAATAACTAGATTCTGATTGAAGTAAATTCTTAATTATTGGACATATTGTTTCATGGGCACATGATACATTTAACATCATTATATATTCTCAAGGATTATTAAAAATAATGTGTAGAAATCCATTTAACTAAGTTTAACCAACTAATTCATCCCATGAGTCTACTGATGCATTGAGTGGATACCATTATTGTGTCCCCTCCTATCTCTGTAGGTCGAAATAATTACTCATATTCCAAATTATCAATTTAATTTATAAAAAATATTCCTTATCAAATATAAGTTTTGTGTAAATAATATGTATTTTTAAAAATTCCCTTCTATAACCCCCCAGTTTCATGTATGTATCCCTTCATTTATGTTTTTTAAGTATGAATTGTGTTTTTTTATGTTTGTGAGGGATGGGAATACTTTTGGAATGTTTTAGGTAATTTTTGTAGATTCATAGTTTGAGCATCGTTTTTGGAAACCATTGTGCTCTTATTGGTAAATGTTCATGGTGAGATAAGGGACAAAGGGAAGCCACACGAGTAGGTGCACAATTTTTCCAAATCATGAGACCAACAAAGAGAACCCACAAAAAGTGGGATAGTGATATTTTTTTGGTTTAAACATGGTCAATTTATCCATCTAGGCACAATGTGTGTGATCCTCCTTGAGGATGTGTCTAGAACACAGTTAGTGAATTTTTTTTCCATACCATGCAACTAACCGTGCACAGTTTCAAAACAATGTCATGAAAAGGTGCATCTTAGTCCAAATTATGATTTAACCCATATTTTTACTAAAATATAACTCTAACTTGATATTGCTCCTCCCAATGGTTGTGGAACCATTCTCTATTATATTTTAAGTGATTATTATATTTTTCGAGATGTGTTGAGGCCTGATTCCAATATTACATCAATATTTGAGGTAGTTTTCATGGGTTTTCTTAGATATACATCCCTCTATCCATCACTATATGTTTCTTAAGTCTTTTCTAAAGTGGATATATATAAGGGTTTTTATTCAAATCATTGTCAGAGAAGTCTTTTTTAATGATAGAATATGATATCTAAGGTGGGTTTTTAGATATTCATCCAAGTTTTGGGGGTTTTTTCATGAAATTGTCCATTTTAATAATAATTAACTATGTAATATGCTTCACTATCGAATTTGATTACTAGAAATAGAAGGATTAATTTAAAATTGATTTTTTTTTCTGTAAAATTAATTTTAAAATTTCCATGCAATTGATTGATGGACTCCTTATTTAGCGATGGTTTTTGGTGTTGTAAAAAATTGGGAGTTTTGTGAAATGGAAAAATTGATAACTTTATTTTAAAATTATTATTACAAAATAATGATTTTAACATTGTTATTTGGTTTTGATTCATGAAAAAATTATTTTAAAAATGAATTTTTTGGTTAGAGTGGTTTTTTGGAAAAGTTTTTTTAATAAAAAGGTTGGTTTTATTGAAATGGTCTGTTTTATGTTTTTCACATAAAAGTGTGATTTTATTGAAATAATTTAATTGTTTTAGGGATGGTTTTATTAAAATGGTGTTGGATTTAAAGTCTTAGAATGGAAGGAATGGCATGTATAATGGTCGTGAAAGTACCACCATCAAGGGGAAAGGTTATGGACATGAAAGTTCCACCATAAATGGTAAAACCAATCATGTGTGGATGTGTGTATGGGTGTGTACAACAATTTCATATGGAATGGGTAATGCCGATGAAATTAAAGATATAGTTGTGATGCCTAGTCTGGTTTCTTTCAATGGAACTTGTTAATGTTTGAGAAGTATGTTTTACCATGGAACTTTCTATATATTCTAATATAATCTATTACAAATATGTTATATATTTTTTATTTAGTATAAATGGGATAACATGTTCTATCCAAGTATAATGACTAGAGAAGTCATATGGGGAAATCCTACTGAGTTTCATTACTCCCCCTACTTTGGTACATAATTCATTAGTGGTGTATCGTGATAATTGAGTTAATTTGTGGTGTTGAATCATATATTATGTTTGATCTTGAGAGTTATGTAGCATGTCTTTGAGTTTTTTGGTTTCTTTTTTACTATATATTTTGACATTAGTTGTCATCCATTGTGGTACTATTTTATAGTTTGGTTTTGATATAAATGGTATTTATCTAAGTTGGTTTACATTTTTATCATGAATCATATAGGGGTATTTCATTAGGGTATGTTTTTTTGGGTTGTTTTATATTCCAATGGAATATCTTCCCCCATATGTTAATGAAGCCCTTGGCATTTATTTCCAGCCATTGGCACCTTGGGTATTTTTCTTAATGTCATGTATATATTCCCCCTTGACATAAGATAATGATGAGGGGTGGGATATTACAAGTGGTATCAATATTGGTCTTCCCAAATATATTTTGGAATAGGTGGTATTACCTTTTTTTTTCCTTGACTAAAAAGTGTCCATTAGTTCTATTGGTTTTGGAGTTAAAATTCATTCTGTTTTACGCCCTAAGTTGTGATGGTAGAAAGCGGTAGGATTTTAGAGAAATGAAATATATAATAGAAAAGTATATATCTAAAATTTTAATGTTAATCTTCACATTACTAGGGATTTGGGTACATAAGTTTTTTGAATACACTTATAGGATTTAAAATCACATTTTTCATGGGTTTTGCCAATGAGAAGAGCATGATATGCATTGTAGAAATAGACTCCCACTAGGATTTCATATCTCATTCAGAGTAATTATATATGATTTGGTTCCAAATTATTTATTTTTTAATATTTTTAAAGTTGTTTTCAATTGTGAGATTTCGAAAAGTCATGAAATGTTTATTTTTAAAATGGTTTGATTTTAAAAATTATCCAAACTTTTTAAAATATGGTTAAATATGGAAATGATGAATTTTGGAAACTAATGTTATGATAGTATGATGTGGTAGAATTTAACATTTTTAATCCTTATGTTGATAGATAGTGAAACTTACGGGTTTTTTTAGTGTTTTTAGAAAATGGAATCTGGTATGAGTTGTAGAAACCAACTGAAAGAAGACACTGAGAATATATTTGTACCTGGTCCACTAGTGAACCAATGATTGGTTTTGCGTATAGACCTTGATTTTTAGGCTATGGACTAAGGGAAAATGAAAGATGAACCAAAGGAACTAGATATTTTTGTCCAATTCTATAAGCTGAATCCACCCATCTTTCAGGGTGATTTTGAACCTCAGAAGACAAATTTGTAGATTAAGAGGATGAATCCAGTATCTGATTTCCTTAGAACACTAGTCGAGTTGAAAATCATTTTATTTACATATATACTGGAGTAACATTCACACCAATGGTGGGAATTAATAGTTCAGGAAAAATTGTACCACATATTTTCTTTGGGAGATTTTGAATAATTTTTTAATGAACAATTCTATCCTCATGCGTTCCGAGTTCAAAGAACGATGGATTTATTCATCTTGATGAAAGAGAGTATCACATTGATAGAGTATGAGGATAATTTCAAGAATTTATTTTTCTTTGAAACTAAAGTCCCTTCTATTGCTTCATTTAAGGCACACATCTTTGAATCAGGGCTGACATTTTAAATTCGTTCAAATATTTTCATGCCTTGGGAAATGTATTATATTGAGAAGGTTAATAGTGAAACTATCGTCGAAAAGGAAATCTAGAGAGATATGGGTGTAGGATTTATGTTGATAACTATGGGAAACAATATGACACTAATGCTGGGATTAATGGAAGAGGGACACCTATTTCTAATGTGGGGGCATGAATCTGAATTAGATGGCCAAATAAAGTAATCTTACCCTAAGATAAATAGAATGCCAGGATGTTTCCAATGCGGTTATCTTAGTAAAATAAAGACATATTGTACGTTAACAGCTAGAGAATTACCTAATTTCAATCATATAGGGAATCATAAGTGCTATTGTCACTGTTCTCCAATGTTGAGTGTTCGAGACATTAATTATGTGTCATATGTGTTGAGTAATTCGGTATGATGAGGGAAATAGAATCAGTCTCTTCAGTAGAACATATCTAGTCATGGTGATTATAGTAATACCAGGACTCCCCAGAAAGGGAAGTCACAATACAGTAATAGGGAACATAGTTTAGTGAGTAACCAATTATATGGAGATGAGTTGGCAATTGTGGATGATCATTCTGGAAAATTAATGTTGTGAGGTTTCATTATTTTTTTATTATAGCCTTATGTTGGATTAGATTGATAAATGTATGTATCATTACTTTATTTTTATCATGTTTTTTTAGTGGGTTTAAATGTGGCTATGATTCCTTTTGTGTTAGAACTACAAACTCCTCTTGGTCAAAGAGAATGTCAAGCCTTTATGTGTAGGTCATGTTCAATAATTGTTGATGGAGTAGAGATGATACGAGATTTATCTTTTCTTGATATGAATTTATATGATATAATCATGGGTATTGATTGGTTGACAACATTGAAGGATCACAATGACTGTTATACCAGATGGGGTAGTTTCGTGACTGATTATGGTATCTAGCATCTCTTTTAGGAACATTGGAATGTTATGGTAAGTGATATGGTCTTGCTTCCACAAGAAGTTAGAATGAAATCATACATTGTGTTGTTTTGAAATTGTAATTGATATAATTGAATGAAGATATGAGTTTTAAAATTGTTTCAGACAAATTTATAGATGAATTTATTAAAAATATGTCAGGTTATATGTACACAATATAAGTTGATTTTATGATTCATATTCATCCTGGCAATAGTTCTATTCTCATTCCATCCAATCAGCAACCACCCACATAATTAATGGAATTTAATATTGAATTGGAAAATCTGGAATATGATGGTTTCATTCAACTTTGTATGTATATCTGGGAAGCAGTAGTCCTATTTTTAAAAATAGATGATGGAACACTTCAGTTGTGTGTGGATTATCAAAAGTTTATCCAAGATACGATAATGAATTGGTGTCCACATCCACACATTGATTATCTATTAAATAATTTTAAGGGAACTCAGTGGTTCCCCATAATTGACTTGTGATTAGGAGATCACCAATTGAGGGTTCAGAAGGAGGACATTCCAAAATAGATTTTAGGAGTATATATATAAATTATGTGAACGTGGTAATGCATTTTGGTCATATGATTTCACTAATAGTATTTATGGAAGTTATGAATAAATGGTTTCAAAGATATATGTATTCTTTTTTGGTAATTTTTGTAAATGAAAAATTGGTGTATTCATGGAAAATGGTTGTACATGAGAAACACTTAGAAATAGTGTTTGGAATATTAAGGGACCATCAATTGTATGGAATACAATCAATGTGTTATTTTTGGATACAAGATGGTTGTTTATATAGCCATGTAATCTTTGAAACAACTGTATATATGGATCTAGAAATGATAGATGTTGTTATCTCTTGGAAACCAACAAATAATATCTTCGATATATATAGTTTTATTGGTCTAACTGGTTATTATTGGTTCTTGGTTCAGGATAATTCATGACTCGCCTCACCATAAATGCTTTGAAAATGAATAATTTTACCTTCCAAAAAAGTAAGGAATATCATAAGTCTTTTCACAAAATAAATGTTTTCCAAACATCAACAACTATTTTGATATTTTCAGAATTAGGAAAAGGGTATATGGTGTATTAGGATGCTTTGGGATCAGTGTTGGGATGTGTTCTCATGAAATGTTATCATGTTGCTGCATATAGATTATGATAGTTATGGTTTCATGAGAATAACTACCCAACACATGATATAGAGTTTTCTTTCGTAGTCCATGATTTGAATACATGGTGTCATTTCCTCCTTGGTGTGAAATTTAATATGTTTAATAATTATAATATCATGAAAATTATTTTCTCATTAAGGCATTTAAACCTATGAAAAATAATATGGATGGAGTTTCTTCAAATTTTTGAATCCAACATGATATATACACAGGGTAACAGAAATAATGTGGAAGACGCATTAAGAAGAAATTTGTATGATCATTTAGAAAAAATACATCATATGAGTGGTAGTTGATATCGATATTAGCTGACATGAACATGGACTGTGAAGACATAGGTAGTACAATGGTTTTCATTCCAGTTTCAATGGGTCATGATTTGGTGATGATGACTTAGGAGGAAAAGACATCTAATTAATAATCTATTTATATGAGGTCAAAACTAAATGTTGGGGAGACCATTGAGGGTCGGAGTCTGAATAAGAGTTCAAGGTTGTGGTTTATAAATCAGAGGTTTATACCTATGAATTTTCAGAAAAAACCTCTTCATGTATAAAACTATTCAAGATGGGCTATTAATATTGGAGTGCATAAGATTTATAAATAATTGAAAGTACATTTTTTGGTGGGTAAGTATGAAAAGGACGGTGGACGAGTTCGTTTCGGGATTCTAAACTTTTCAATATATTAAGGAAGAGCATCAACAACGAGTATGTATGTTTTAGTATTTACATATCCATATTTTTATATAGGAGTAGATATCCATTTATTTTGTAACAGGTTTCCCAAGAATGGTTTGGAAACACAATCACATATGGTTGACAGTGGATCAAATCACAATGTCGACTCATTTCATTTCTATTCATTAATCTCAAAATGTGGAGTACTTATCAAAAATATATATACAAGAGGTCAAAAATAGTCTTTGTTTAGCAGTTTTGATATTGTAAAAAAGATATCCAATGTTTGAATATCCTTTATGGGAATCTTTATAGAATCCTATTTAGACTCAGTTGACTATGAGTATGGTGTATCATCCTCAGACGAATAAAAAATCCAAAATTGTGATACAAATGTTGGAAGACATGTGGAAGGCTTGTGTAATGTATTTTGGTTGCTTAAAAGAACAGAACATACCATTACTGGAGTTCTCATATAACAACAGCTAATAGGCCTTGATACGTATTCCTCATTTTGAAGCATTGTATGAACATCCTTGTCAATCTCTATTCTTTTGGATAGAACCATGTGAGACTTTGTTAGTAGGATCGAGCCTTGTCCATGAAACCAAGGAGAATATATAGTTGATCATAAAATGAATGTAGGTGGCTCAGAGCGGTTATAAATTATTTGTGGATCTTCATCGATGTTATTTTTTGTTTGAGGTGATTGATCATGTGTTATTTTGGATCTCTCTAAGTATTTTACATAATCTTTTTGGGATGTAGATAAGGTTATATCCATGATACATATGTTATTTTTAGATACTTGTGTATGAACTCAGTTTTTAGATACAAAGGACATTGGAATATTCTTAATGTTATTCAGTAGCAGCGCCCTCAGACGGCGTGCAGTTCCGAACCCCGGAGTGGCCGGAATTAAATTTCCAGTGCGTTCATACTAGAAACGCCAAATAAATGGGATAAATCCTAAACAGTGATCCAGATAAGATATCTGAGTGTACAGATGGGTCCGGAATTGGGTGTTTACCCTAGGAATGACATAAAACATGTCAGTGTGGGATGTTTGGACCCCTCGCTCGCTTTCTGAACAATAAACGTAAATATTAATTAATTAATTTATTCGTTTAACGGATTAACTCAAGTATCTCTTAAACAGTTTCTCGGATTGGAAAACTAAGGGCACCATTGAGTTCAGAGCGTGTCGTTTACCAAAGGAGGGGTATAAGTTTTGTGGGTGCGGGCCGTCAGTGAAAAATGGCCCCAGAGGCGTTTTCATAATTTTGTTGCCTCAGGCATTGAGGTTAATAACTTTTGAACGGGGCCTCAGATTAAAATTTCGAGACCGCCTTTGTGCTCAGGAGGTAATGTTTGTCCTAGGGGATGCTTAACCTCGACCCCGTCGGAGGTTCGGGTTCGGGCCGGCGAGCGGGTGGTTAATTGTGTTTCTATCTAAACACTTAACCCCCCCTGTCTTCCCCTTTCTTCATCTCTTGGAAAGATCTCCTCCTCCTTCCTCTCCTCCTCCACTCCGGTGAGGCGGCTCCGGCGAGGCAACTCCGTCAAGGCTGTGGTTCGGCGGCGATGCTCCGGGAAACGCCCACGAGGTAGGGTTTTGTTGCATTTTTCATTCCCTCACCTCCTTTTAACCTAAATTATATCCTTGAATTGTTGTTTTATTTTAGAAAAAATCCCATTTTTGTGTATTAGATTTTATGAGCTTTCAAATGCTTCCTTCGGATTCAAATTTGGAGTCTCGAGGCCTCCACAATCGCCCGCCGAAGTTTGCGGGTTTTCGGTTTCTGGTGGGTTCGTGCGGCGGCGTGACATCACTAAGAGGCAGCGGTGGGGCTCTAGGATAGCGATGCAGCTAAGGAGTAGGGTGGAGTGGGTGATCGGCGGTCGCTTCAGCTGGGTGGTTGGCCGCGGGCTCCAGGCGCGGCGGCGGGGGAGCTCCCTTCAGCGGAGCCGGTTGGGCGCGACGGCCGCGTGGTCGCGGTGTGCGACCCCCGCGCATGAGACAAGACCCATGAGACGCGGGTCTTCATGTAGCATCCACGACCGGCCTGTGAGGCCAAGCTGTGGGCCGATGCTGCAAGACGGGCCGGCCGGCGTAGGTCCGGTGGACCGGCCGGTCCAGGCCGGTCCAGCTTAAGGGGCTTTGCCCCTCAGTTTTCGGACGCCCGTATTTTTCTCTACGGGCGTCTGTTTTTCTTGTCGTCTGTGGTAGTGTACTCCAAAAGTCGTGAAAGACTTTTTGATATGGTTTTGGAAATTTTGAATTCCCGAAACGAGGGGCCTAAGAGGCACGACGCGTGCTTTAGTGATGTGATGTTTTTTTCGGGGAATTTTGTTTTGGATGGCGCGGATGCGTCCGACATCCGTTTTAAGTGCTGTCAGTGGAGTTGGGACCCTGGCACAGAGGCCACGTTTCTAGTGTGGTTTCGGGCATCAAAACTAGATTTGAGGCATGGGCCCCACTGCCCATCTTTTGAGCTGTGTGCAATGTTTTGTAACTTTTTCATCGGACGTTTGTTCGGGGCGTGCGAGCAGTCGATGTTGGGTGTTTTTCCGTGGGGATTTCAATGGTGCAATCCGCCCACTCTGATTTGACACGATGGTGCGGGCCCCACGAGGGTCGTTTGGGCATTGATGGTGATTTTCTATCTCTATCTCCAGGCAACCATTTTGGACAAGTGAATAGTCCATTTCGTGTACATTTCGAGAGGATCGCAACGGTGTGATCTGTTCGTTGTGTTTCGGGACCAGGATGCGGGTCCCATGAAGCGCCACTCATTTACGGTGCGCCAAAATACACGTTTTTCTCCCGATATCCACTGCACTGAAGTGAGTAGTGATTTTGACGTGTTTTCCTGGGGGGGGGAACGCAATGGTGCAATGCACCCGACTGTTTTCGGGGTAGAGGCTCGGGATCATGGGACGTCGTTCGGGTGTGAGGCGGTGTTGGTGAATTTTTCTTCAGATATCCATTGGAGGCGAGTAAGTAGTCGATCTCGCGTGTTTCTCAACGAGGATTACAATGGTGTAATCGTTTCAGGTGTGCGGAGTTGCTTTCCCGATCTTATTAAATGGGGAAATGTGAAGGTGCCCTGGGGCGGTCCTTCTACTGTGTTTGTAGTGGACCCTTGGCATGTGATCGCGTGCACTCCCATGTGAGTGATGTAAATTCTTTAAGATATGTGGTTGGTTGTGCCTCAATCGTTGAGGTGGCTGGTTGGAGTAGTTATGTTACGCCTTCGCGTCGACTTTGGGTGTCATGTGCATGATAGCCTTTGGGGTGGAACGTGGTATACTCTGGGAGTATTCGGCAGCGCTGGGAGGTACATGTGATTGTTTATACCTGAGAAAGTTTGTGCGCTCAGTTGGGGTTGACTTGGGGCCAGACTTCGTGTGGGACCCATGTGCGTGTCGTGATCTGCTTTGCATACTTTGACCTCTCACGATGTAGAGGGTCCCTCTGTGCTCTTTTGTTTGACCAGCAAGGTTGAGTGGTCTCCCCCTGGTTTCGTTCTCGACGGTTACATCGGCAGAGATGGTTTGTTCTCCTATTTCTTCAGCCGTGAGGGGTTTCAGTACTGTGCCCTTTCACCGGACTGCGGCACCATTTGCGACTATGGGTGTTCGTACAGTGTGGGTGTTTTCCCCAATTTCGGGGATGAGTTGTCTCAGTTCACTTTGACAGTGACTCAGTGGATTAGAACGTGATCGGATTTAGAGGCCTGGGGAGTTTCTCCCATTGCTTTTGTTCCCTGGTATAGTTCCTGTGGATTCGGTGTGACCAACACTTTACGCGGGCACTGATCCTCTACCTAGGATATTGTTTCCAGAAGGGCTGAGGTTTTTTCTAGCTGGGATGAGGTTGTTTCCAGCAGGGCTGAGGTTTTTTCCAGCAGGGATGAGGTTGTTTCCAGAAGGGCTGAGGTTGTTTCCAGTAGGGCTGAGGTTGTTTCAAGTAGGGCTCGCTAGTGTACCATCCAGCAGGATGGCCAGTACAACAGTGATCACCTATCAGCACCATCCAGTAGGGATGACCAGAGCAGTTCCGGGTTTACCTCCAGCGGGGCTGGGCAGTGGTCCTCGATGTCGGGCTTACCTCCAGCTGGGCTGGGCAATGGCCGCTGATGTCGGGCTTACCTCCAACTGGGTTGGGCAGTGGTCCTGGATGCCGTGCTTACCTCTAGCTGGGCTGGGTTGTGGTCCCCGATGCCGGGTTACCTCTAGCTGGGCTGGGCAGTGGTCTCGTCACCGAATTTAGCCGGGTCGCCCTCCAGTGGATTACCCTGTTACGGGACTGGGCAGTGTGGCACTCGTCGACTCTTACCAGGTCTCCCTATAGTGGGAACCTGTCGACTTCCAGGGACCCTCCAGCGGGGCTGGGCAGGGGGTCTCCTGTCGAATATGAGGAGACCACTCGACTGTGGGGCAGTGACGTGGTGTGTTTTGACATTCCCCCAGAACTCTGAAGTACAAGGGGCACTTCCCCCCCCCCCCCTGAGACGCGTCCTTGTGATGCGACCTAAAACTATGTGGGCGAGTCAGTTCTGCCCAAAAAGAATAGTGTCGAGGTGCAGTGGTTTGAGCCCCTTGACTTGTAGTTTGGGGTAGATGTGCGGGGTGCTGGGCATCGATGGTGTTTACTTCTAGGACTGTTGGCTACTCACTTTTCATGGGCTGAGCTACAATATGGAGATCCCCCTACGATCTTGTTTGGGCTTCTTGATTGAGCATATGGACTTGTATATACCTTTTTCTAGTACCCACTTCTTGGGTTTGGTTACTCTCCTTCCAGGAGAGGCGAAGACGCGTGGGGTATGCCACCTGATTTCTGTGTATAGCTTCCATGGTTAGATGAGTCTACTGTCATGCTATAGGTAGAGAACACTCGACAGGATGATTATCTTCTCACCGTTTCCTGATCCTTGTGTCTGGATGAGTCTACCTCTATTCTTGTTGGGTTCAGTTGGACTCTTTACTATACTCTTTGCTGCACTCTCTATTGTACATCTGTTCTAATCCTTTTTCGATCTACTGCTCACCCTTCGGTACCTCCTTTGTTTCTCCCTTGATCCTTCGGGGTATCCTACTAAGTATTTTTATACTCACCCCTTCTTGGGATTTTCCCTCACTTGGTGTGCCCTTGCAGACGACAGACAGGTTGGTCGTGACTTCAGTGAAGCTTAGGAGTTCAGGAGCTTGGACCGCGTGTGGTTCTCGTGGTTAGGTCCCAGGTGTGGGACCCTTCTTGTTGTTTCTTTTTGTTTACCGTTGCCGGCCTGTGGAACCTTTCTGGTTGGGCACATGTTTTTTCCCTTTTCTTTTCAGTTTACCATCAACACTTTCTTTGTACTGTTTAGAGTTCGATTCACCCTTGTGGTTATTTTTTGCAGTTTCCCTTTGCTTTTCTTTTTTACTCTGCAATTTTGCATTGACTGAGCTGTGTGTGTGTGTACAGGTACTTAGGAAAAGGCCTCCCTGAGTTATTGTGCCTTCAGCACTGGTCTCCAGCCCCTGGACTATGGAGGAGGGCTTGGGGTTATTACGGCTCGAGCCCGAGAAGGGTCGGGCCGTGACCAAGTGTTATTAGAGGAAGTTCGTTCCTTGGGCCGTTGTTCGGACTTCCCTAAAATAAAAGGAATTGGTTGGGATTTAGGGAAACAGTGTCAACGTGTCTCGAGAGTGGCTCTCAGACCAAGGAGTCTAGTGATGGTGCGGCGGCCGACGTATCCATTCACCGGGACCTTGATAACCTCCTTGTCTACTCAGCATGGTGAGACACTTTTTGCAGGGGAAATTGGATTGTGCATCACATAGGATTGACTCTTTGACTTTCCTTCTTGAGTCAACTCCCCATTATTATTGTTATTGGTATATACATATATTCTCATCTGACCGCGACAATCCTTGATAATTTTCAGGATGTCTCCGCGAAGATGGCTAGCCAGGATACCAGCTTTGGTTTGTGATGAATACCGTGTGATCTACAAGGCCACAGTCCAGGACCCATCATGCGAGCCACTATCTCCGGGTGGACCGGTATCAGCACCCCCACCTGTTGAGTAGCAGACAGCTTTAGTAGAGAAGGCTGATCTTGAGCGCAGGTTGAGCGCGCTCCGTGAGTTCCAGCGGCAGATAACACATAGGTTCAGTGGTGATCCAAACCCTTAGGCAATAGAGGTTTGGCTAGAGGTAGTGGTTTTCATTTTTGGGCTTATGCAGACGCCAGTAGACCAGAGAGTGGCTTTGGCAGCCAACCTTTTTCGTAGAGCAGCTCGACGTTGGTGGAGTCTGGTGACTCGGTTTCTTGACGAGTCATCGCTTTCGTGTGGAGACTTCCAGTTGTTGTTCCATGAGGAGTTTTTCCCCTCCTTCTTTCTCTCTTTTCGGATTCATGACCTCCTGCAGTTTTAGTAGGGAGGGATGTCGGTGGCCGAGTACGCAGATAGTTTCGCAGACCATGCATTCTTTTACCCAGACTTGGTCCATGACGACAACATCCGAGTGAGGAAGTTTGAGAAGGGTATTCGCTGAGATATTTGTGCTGTCATACTACCCTTGGTAATTTCCTCAAATGTCGGGGTGCTAGAGCAGGCGCTGGTGACAGAGATCTTCATGTCACATTCTAGAGTTGGTGGTGGCAGCAGGCACGTTGGAGCCGAGACGTCTGCCGCAGCTAGCGGGCGTCGGCCAACAGAACGTCGACGTAGGTGGCTTTCTGACAACCGGACTCAGGGGCATGGTCGTACACCATAGTGGCACCAGAGGGCACCAATCCATCCTGAATAGATTCAGTGTTATGCTTGTGATGGGCGAGGACACTTGGCACGAGACTGCCTGACCAGGCATGCAGAGAACTTCAGGCAGGCAACAGGTGCACCACCACAATGGAGGCAATGCCATTATCAGAGCAGCGCCCAGAGAGGTGGTGGTAGTGGAGGAGAGAGAGGAGCTAGAAGTGGAGGATGACCTCACGAAGTCTTCCCATCACCACTAGTCGGTTCACGTCAGGCTCCGAGAGCTAACAGTTGGGACCGTGGACAACCGCATGCTTTGTATGTCTACGATCCTGCAGAGCATGAGGTGATAAGAGGTATGCTCTACAGCCACTCTACTTTTTGCAGTAGAATTGTTAGAATCTGTGTGTGAATTTTTTTTCTCCCTGCTCCTTGCTTGAGGTTTTACCAGGGTGGCGCGGGGCGTCGGTGTAACCTTGTGTTGGTATGAAAAAAGGTATAGGACCTTTTTCTTTAGTCGATGGTGTCGAATCCACCACTTTCTGAGTGTTTAAGAGAGTATTGGTTGTGAGACATCGATGATGAAATCTTTCATGACCAAATATCCTTAGGTGTTCTACCATATGGATATTCTAAAGGAGGGAATCATCGGGCCTTGTTCCAGGTGCGGGTGGTGATTCCAGTAACGACGTGCGACGTAAGGATTCAGTTGGGGAGGTGAGCTACCCCCAAGAGCCTACAGGCCTTTTGAGATTGTGCAAAGGGAGGGTGAGGTGCCCTACCACCTTGAACTAACCCCAGAGGTTGGTTTGGGTGCATGAAGTCTCCAACGCGACTCACCCAAGAAGAGGTGTGCGTGCTCCTATGCCCGTCATTGGCAAGGGCCGACCTCATGTGAACAGATCAAATCCTTTGGTCTGTGTGTGGTGCCACGGAGCTGTGCAAGAGTTCTTCTGTGTACTGGAAAGCCAGGAGCGGGCATAGTATCCTGAGTTGTTCCCTAGTTTCTCTTTTTGTGGATGAAAATCTTGAAGGAGGGAATGATTTAAGAACCATTTTTTGGCTATAAAGGACTTTCAAATATTCTTGATGTTTTTCCAGAGCAGCGCCCTCAGACGGTGTGCGGTTCTGAGCCACGGAGTGGATGGAATTAAATTTCCAGTGCGTTCACACTGGAAACTCCAAATAAATGGGATAACTCCTAAAGGGTGATCCAGATTAGAGATCTGAGTGTACGGATGGGTCCGAAATGGGGTGTTTACCCTAGGAACGACATATAACATGTTGGAACTGGATGTTTGGACCCCTTGCTCGCTTTCGGAAAGTTAAAAAGATAAATTAATTAATTTATTTATTCACTTAATGGATTAACTAAAATATCTCTTAAAATGTGGCTCTTATTGGAAAACAGAGGGCACCGTTGAGTTCGGAGCGTTTCGTTTACCCTAGTAGGGGTATAAGTTTTGCGGGCGTGGGCCGTCAGTGAATAATGGCCCCAGGGGCGTTTTCATAATTTTGCGGCCTCAGGTGTTGAGTTTAATAACTTTTGAACGGGGCCTCGGATTAAAATTTCGAGACCACCGTTGTGCTTGGGAGGTGGTGTTTGGCTTATGGGATGCTTAACCTCGACCCCGCCGGAGGTTCGGGTTCGGGCCGGTGGGTAGGTGGTTAAGTGTGTTTCTATTTAAACACTTAACCCCCCCTCTCTTCCCCTTTCTTCATCTCCTGGCAATAGCTCTTCCTACATCCTCTCCTCCTCCACTCCGGTGAGGCGGCTCTGGTGAGGAAGCTCCGACAAGGCGGTGGTTCTGCGGCGAAGCTCCGAGCAATGCCCACGAGGAAGGGTTTTGTTGCATTTTTCTTTCCCGCACCTCCTTTGAACCTAAATTATATCCTTGAATTGTTGTTTGACTTTTGAACAAATACCATGTTTGTGTAGTAGATTTTATGATATTTCCAACGCTTCCTTCGGTTTAGAATTTGGAGTCCCGAGGCCTCCACAATCACCTGCCGAAGTTTGTGGGATTTCGGTTTCCGGCGGGTTCGGGTGGCGGTGCGGCGTCCCTAGGATGCATCGGCGGGCTCCCGGATGGTGGCGCGGCTATGTCGCAGGGCAGCGCTGGTGCTCGGTGGTCGCTTCAGTGGGGTGTTCGCCTGCGAGCTCCAGGCGCAGCGGCGGCAGAGCTCCCTTCAGTGGAGCCTGCTGGGCGCGACGGTCGCGGGGTCGCGGTGTGCGACCCCCACGCAGGAGAAAGACCCATGAGACATGGGTCCTCACGCGGCTGCCGCGACTAGACCTTGTGGCCGGTCTGCGTGGCCAAGCCGCGGGCCGGCACAGCAAGCAGGGCCAGCCGGCGCAGGCCGGGCGGACCGGCCGGTCCAGCCCAAGAGGCTTTGCGCCTCAGTTTTCGGACGCCTGTATTTTTCGCTACGACCATCCATTTTGCTTGACGTCTGTGGCAGTGTACTCCAGACGTTGTGACGGGCTTTTTGAGATGGTTTTGGGAATTTTTAATTCCCAAAACGAGGGGCCTCTGAGGCACGACGCGTCCTTAAGAGAAGTGATGTTTTCTTCGGGGGATTCTGTTTTGGACGGCGTGGACGCGTCCGACATCCGTTTTAAGCGCCGTTAGTGGTGTTGGGAGCCTGGCACCAAGGCAAAGTTTATAGTGTGGTTTTGGGCATCGAAACTGGAGTTGAGGTGTGGGCCCTACGACCAGTCTTTTGAGCTGCGTGTAGTGTTTTGTAACTTTTTCATCGGACGTCTATTTGGGGCGTGCGAGTAGTCGATGTTGGGTGTTTTTTCATGGGGATTGCAATGGTGCAATCTGGCCACTCTAATTTGGCACGATGGTGTAGGCCCCACGAGGGATGTTCGGGTGTTAACAGTGATTTTCCATCTCTATCACCGTGCGGCCGTTTTGAATAAGTGAATAGTCCATTTCATGTACTTTATCGAGAGGGTCGCAACAATGTGATCTGTTCATTGTGTTATGGGACCGGGACGCGGGTCCCACGAAGCGCCGCTCATGTGCGGTGCACCGAAATTCACCTTTTTCTCCGGATATCCATTGCACTCAAGTGAGTAGTGCTTTTGACGTGTTTTCCCGGGGGGGGGGGGGGGGTTACAATGGTGCAATGCACCCGACTGTGTTCGGGGCCGAGGCTTGGGATCACGGGACACCGTTCTGGCATGAGGTGGTGTTGGTGACTTTTTCGTCGGATATCCGTTGGAGGCGAGTAAGTAGTCCATCTCACATGTTTTTCCATGAGGATTACAACTATGTAATCAATTCTGGAGTGCGGAGTCTCTTGAGCGATCTTATTAAATGGGGAAATGTGTAGGTGCACCAGGGCGGTCCTTTTACCGTGTTTGTAGTGGACCCTTGGTGTGTGATCGCGTACACTCCTGTGTGAGTGATGTAAATTCTTGAAGAGATGTGGTTGGCTGTGCCTCTGCTATTGAGGTGGCTGGTTGGAGTTGTTACGTTATGCCTTCGTGTTGACGTTGGGTGTCCTGTGCATGATAGCCTTTGGGCTGGAACGTGGTATACTTTGGGAGTATTCAGGAGTATTCGGGAGTACTGGGAGGTACATGTGATTGTTTGTACCTGAGAACGTTTGTGCACTCAGTTGGGGTTGACTTGGGGACACAAATCGTGTGGTCCCCATGTGTGTGTCGTGATCTTCTTTGCATACATCGACGTCTCGCGATGTAGAGGGTCCCTTTGTGCTCTTTTGTTTTACGATCAGGGTTGAGTGGTCTCCCCCTGGTCTCATTCTCAATGGTTTTGCCGGAAGAGATGGTTTGTTCCCCTATTTCTTTAGCTGTGAGGGGTTTCAGTGACGTTCCCTTTCACCGGACTGTGGCACCGTTTGGGACTATGGGTTTTCGTACAGTGTGGGTGTCTTCTCCACTTTTTGGGATGAGGTTTCTCAGTCCTCTTTGATGGTGACTCAGTGGATTGGAGCGTGATCACCTTGAGAGGCCTGGGGAGTTTCTCCCGTTACTTTGTGTTCCCTGGTAGAGTTCATGTGGATTCGATGTGACCAACAATTTAAACAAGCACCGATCCTCTACCTAGGAGGATGTTTCCAGCAGGGTTGAGGTTGTTTTCAGTAGGACTGAGGTTCTTTCCAGCATGGCTGAGGTTGTTTCCAGTAGGTATGAGGTTGTTTCCAACAGGGCTGAGGTTGTTTCGAGCAGGGCTCGCCAGTGTACCATCCAGTAGGGATGGCCAGTACAGCAGTGATCACCTATCAGTACCATCCAACATGGATGGCCAGAGCAGTTCTAGGTTTATCTCCAGAGGGGCTGGGCAGTGGTGCCCGATGTCGGGCTTACCTCCAGCTAGGATGGGAAGTGGTCCCCGATGCCGGGCTTACCCCCAGCTGGGCTGGGCAGTGGTCCCTGATGCCGGGTTACCTCTAGCTGGGCTGGGTAGTGGTCATGTCACCGACTTTAGTCGGGTCTCCCTCCAGTGGATTACCCTATTACGGGATTGGGCAGTGCGGAACCCGTCGACTCTTACCGGGTCTCCCTATAGTGGGAACCCGTCGACTTCCAGGGACCCACCAGTGGGGCTGGGCATGGGGTCGCCTATCGACATTGAGGAGACCTCTCAACTGCGGGGCAGTGACGTGGTGTGGTTTGATGTTCCCCCCGAACTCTCAAGTACGAGGGGTACTTTCCCACCCCCCCCCCATCGAGACGCGTCCTTGTGACGTGACCTAAAACCGTGAGGGAAAGTCAGTGCCGCCCAAAGCGGATAGTGTCAAGGTACGGTGGTTTGAGCCCCTTGACTTGTAGTTCGGGGCAGACATGCGGGATGCTGGGCATCGATGGTGTTTACTTCTGGGACTGTTGGATACTCACTTTTCTTGGGCTGAGCTACGGGATTGAGATCCCCCTACGATATTTTTTGGGCTTCTTGATTGAGCATATGGACTTGTATATACCGTTTGCTAGTACCCACTCTTGGGTTTGGTTACTCTCCTTCCAGGAGAGGCAAAGATGCGCAGGGTATGCCACATGATTTCCGTGTCTAGCTTCTCATGGTTGGATGAGTCTACTCTCCTACTATAGGTAGTGAAGACTCGATGGGAAGTTCATCTTCTCACCGTTTCCAGTGTTTTGTGTCTGAATGAGTCTACCTCATTTCTCCTTGTTGGGTTGAGCTGGACTCTTTACTGTACTCTTTACTACTCTCTGTTCTACATCTGTTCTACTCCCTGTTCGATCTGCTGATCACGCTTCTGTACCTCCTTTGTTGCTCCAACGAGCCTTAGGGGAATCCTACTGAGTATTTTTATACTCACCTATACTTGGGATTTTTCCACACTTGGTGTGCCCTTGCATACGACAGACAGGTTGGTCGTGACATCAGTGGAGCTTAGGAGTTTAGGAGATTGGACAGTGTGTAATGGTAATGGTCAGGTCCCAGTTGGGGGACCTTTCTAGCTGTTTGATTTTGTTTACCTATTGCCAGGTTGTGGCACCTTTCTGTTTGGCCACATGTTTTTTCCCTTTTCTTTTCAGTTTACCTTCAGCACTTTCTTTGTACTGTTTAGAGGTCGATGCACTCTTGTGGTTATTTATAGCAGTTTCCCTTTTATTTTCTTTTTTACTCTGCTCTTTTTCATTGAGTGTGTTGCGTGTGTGTACAGGTAATTAGGGAAAGGCCTCCCAGAGTTATTTTGCCTTCAGTGCTGGTCGCCAGCCCCTAGCCTATGGAGGAGGGCTTGGGTTAATTGCGGCTCGACCCCACGTAGGGTCGGGTCATGACAACATGAACTAGTTGGTGAGGTGGAATTTCCACCACGATTTAGTGCAGTGAATAATGTATTTCATGCATCTCATTTGAAAATTTATTAGCATGATATTGACCATGTGATTAAATGGGATCAAATTAACCTAGATATGGGATTGGCTAGAGAAATTATTGAGTGGAAAAGAATCCGTATAATAAAGTTTTTCTGGAAACACAGACATATTCATGATGAAACATGGGAACCAGAAATGAAAATGAAAGATTAATGGATAGAACCCTTTTAGATCAATGTTGGTTTTCCACTTTCTATAGAAGTAAAAACCAATGGTGGATAGAATTTATCACGCTCAGTTTCAAGTAAGTAACCATTAAATTTTTTATCTTTACATATATAATGTATTTCAGAAAAGATTTGAAGGGTTTTGGAAATTTTGATTTCTTTGGGATTTTATGCCGCTTTAATTTTTTTTATAGTTTTTGGAAACCATGAATTTCTTATAGGAAACCATGCAAGGTTAGACGGGGCTAAGGGGAAAAATCATGGTCATATCCCTGTTTTTTTCAAACTATGTGACCACAAAAGGATAAATAGTGAAAAGTTGTACAAAGATCATTCTCAAGTTTGAGACATATTTTTTCTAACCATATAGTCCAAATAGGAATGATATTTCTTGAGGTAGTGGTTTGTTCTTGGTTACCAAACAATTTTTACGAACCATATGACTAATTGAGAATGGTTTAAAAACAAGATCCTAAAAAAGTTGATTTTGGTTAGGATTCGGTTTTAAACAATCATTTTTTCTCCAAACGGACAATAACTCAAAATTTAATCCTCCCAATGTTTTTTTGAACCCTTACCCATTGATTTTAAAGTAGTCTATAGGTTTTTCTTGATGTGTTGATGCCTAATTCCCACATTCATCTATCATTTGTAGTAGTTTTCATGGTTTTTTATATCAACATCCCTCTCTCTCTTAGTTTATTAGATCTAGTATACTGTGGATATATATATATATATATATTAAAATAATGGTTAGATTTACTTTTTCAATATTAGGGGAGGAGATCTAATGTATTATTTTGGATATTCAACTCGAATTAGTGGTAGTTTATGTTTCGTCCATAGTTTTTTCCATAATTCTCAAGGTATATGGATTCACTATCGACCACTATTATATGAAATGGAAGGATTTATTTAACATTTAATGTTTTTTAGAAATTTATGGAAAAATATTCAAGAAATTGATTGATAGAAACCATATTTGACATTGGTTGTTGGTATATTTCAAAATTTGGTGTTTTGAAAAAAGGTGACTTTGACAACATGATTTTAAAATAATTATTTTAAAATGGATATTTGGTTTTTATTCATGAAAAACTATTTTTAACAAATTTTTGGTTTTCTCAGAATGGGATTTTGGAAAAGAAATGTAAATAAAATGGGGGGATTTATTTAAATTGTTTCTTTTATTATTATTAATAAAAGTGAAATTTTATTGAAATTATTGATTTTCATAGATAATGTTGTATTGGAATGTGATTGTATTTAATGGTTTATCATGGATGGAATGAGATAGGTAATGGCCATTAAAGTACAACCATCAAATGGATGGGTTATAGACATGAAAGTTCCATTGTTAATGGAAACACCAAGCTTGTGTGGTTGAGTGTATGGTTGTTTGTGATTGTGTGATATGGAATGGGTAATGCCAATTAAACTCATGATATTGTTGGAATGACTTGTCTATGTGCTTTAAATAAAGTTTTTTGTTGTTTTGGGAAAACTATTATACATTGTAACTTTCTTTATATTATGATATATATTGTTTAAAATGTATTATATAAATTGGTTTATAATAATGTTCTAACATGTACAATCCTTGTAGTGTATGTAATGAAGTCATTTGGGTGAAGCCTACTTAGTTTCATTATTAACCCAAACTTTAGCACATTGGTTTTTTTTAGATATTTCTTTATGAGAAACATGAAAATGTAATGTATCACACTTATATAGTGGTGTATCATGATGCATTGGATGTTTTATAGTGTTTTATCATATTGAATGTTGGAGATTTGGAGTTATTGGTTTTTTCGTTGTGTTTTATTGGGTTTTTTATTCTATTATGTATTGTGATGTTTGTTTCTATCTGTTGGCATACAATTTTATAGTTTAGTTTTGATATAAATGATATTTATTAGAGTTTTATTAGATTATTATATTGTAACATATAGTGATATTTATTTATGTTATGTTTGGTTGGGTTATCATTAGAGGTAAAACTGTCCCCCATCTGTTAATGAAGCCATTGGATTTTTTAAATCCTTTAGAGTATTGGGGATGTCACATAATTCCAATTAGTAATTCAACCTCAAATAATGCTAATTAAAATGGGTTGGATATTTAACCTAATAATAAAATAACTATCAATGTATACACTATTTGTAAAAATGACATACAGTTTAAGAAATTACCATTTCCATGATGAATAATCAGGATATTTAAGGAAAATGTATTATCTAATGTTAATAGAAAAGTGAACGTATCGAGATATTGTTATTTACTACGAAATTGAATCAAGAAAGTGAATTTCTATACTTTTCATGTTCAAAATATTCATAAAATATCCATAATAATAATAAGGAAAGTATAAATACTACATATACCAATCAGAGTATGAATGAGGGTATTTTTTGTTGATGAAATAAAAAGATCTTGAAAAAACTTCTTGATGAAAATATTATTTACATTTTTCAATCCACTATTTAAAACATAAAATGTTTTTAAAGTTTCTTTATTTGAAAAAAATATTTAAAAATAATCCCATTAAAAATAAACTAGTAACATTCAAATTAAACTTCAAATACTAGTAGGTAATTCTATATAGGTTATACAAGGTAAAAAAGAACACTTCAATTGCATTATAAAAAATGATAGAAAAGTTCATTATCTAGAAAAAAATTATGATACCTTTAGAGACATTCTATAAAAAGTAAAAATTTATCTCATAAATCATTTAGAATAATATAATACATTTTTGAATTTTTTTAAAAAAACATGGTTTTGGTAGAAAAAAGGTTTTGAGACCGAATAGAGAAATGATGTCGTGTTATCCTAAAAAACATTTCTACAATATTTTACGAAAGAAAGAGTGTAAAAATGGTACTATTACTTAAAAATATAAAAGAATAACCATATTAGAATAAAATAAAAGGATATATTAAACAATTATAAAAAAAATCATTTAATGTAAATTCATGATTAACTAATCTTGATGAAAATGATATTGTGAAATAAATCCTTCAAATGGTCATAACATTGAAGTGAGAATTAATGAATGAATCGATCATTTTTATCAACTAAAAATAAGAATTAAAAAAATTAATATTAAAAAAATTGAGATTTAAAAATAATTATAACCATAATCATATAATATTAATGGCAGGTGTGATGTAATATAACCCAATAAAAAGGAATTGAGTTATGAAATTCTTTAACACATGGTAACTCTGAATTCAAATCCTATTACATTAATTAATTATAATTTAATTTTATAATTCAATGATTAAGAATTATTTTATTACATTACATGTCATAGGGACTATATATACACTTTATAAAAGAAACTACATGAATAACATTACAATATGCTTCAATGAAATGAAATTGAGATGAAATCCATTGCCTCATGCTTTCCTTTTGGTTATAAGTTCGTTAACCTCAAGTATATTTTCTTGAAACATGTTATTAATTTATAAAATAACCCAATTAACATTTATGATATCATATATGTTTATTTTATAATAACTTATCTCCTGTTTGTTAATAATCATTCATTATTTTCATTATTTTGGGGGTTAATTGTCATTTTTTGAGTATTTTTGACTAGTTAGTTTTCTATCAAGTTAAATTAATTATGATTTAATCAAGACTAAAATATGAAAAATTATATAAATATTATATATAATATCAATATATTTATATATATTTATACAAGATATTTGGTGATAAGAAATGGAATACAACATTCATGGAGACGGTAGGCCATACGAAAGCCGAAATATTGTTTCCATTTTCATATAATATTAAAAATAAATCAAATTATATTATACATATAAATATTATAACTATATTATATTAATTATGTTATATATATATATCACATATTCTTATTAAAACCATCCATGATACATTCTATGTAAAGCATGAATGATTCACATCGCTTTGTGAGGTTGTTGTCTACCATACACATGGGAAACAATATCTTATTCCCTCCAAATGGAATGCATGATGTTATGTGTAGTTAAATATGTATATAAGACTAATAATTTCATAAATATCATACATTATTCTCTATTTTAGATTCTATAATGGATTATTATATTACACATAATGATTAATTTTTAAAATGTTTTTATATAACTAAATCATTACGAAACTGAAAAAAATGACCTATATTAGATTGATAGATTTATAGTTGAACTATTATGTATTTAAAACCACTTAAAAATATTATTTAACATTATAAATTATTCAGAAGATAATGATGTTTCCAATTAAAATTCCGTATATTTCACAATTAATCATTAAATGAAACTTCCCAAAAAAATCATAAAATTTACTATAAGATCATTTTGATATTCCACATTAAAAAATTATTTTCGCTATGTAAAATAAATTTTTTAAATTTTATAGATGTTTTAAAATTTTTTTAATACAAGTGTGGTATTAAAAAGTGATAAAAATCCATTTAAAAATATATATCTTTTGATGTGTATATTTGAATTTTTTTTAATTTTATTTTTATCAAATATAATGGATGAATGTAAAAAAATATTCAATTTATAATATATATATTAAATTAATAACATCCTATAATAGTAAATCATTCATTTTATTAAGATAAAATGAAATTTGTGCAAAAAAAATCATGTACATACAATTGGTTTTTATTTTTATTTAATATTTATTGGAAACCAATGAATTTATATAATATTTTTATAAAAAATGTATTTTAATTAGATATTTAATAATATACATGCACACCATTCCAACAATAAGGTGATAACTATCTTATTAAATATTAATGTTAATAGAATATTTTTGTTTAGTAAAACCCAGTCATCCCTTTAATACAAGCTGTTGAAAAAAGTCATTATTGTGTGAGAAAAATGAAAGCTAAATATTCAAATCATTTCAAGAAGTAAACTAGATTAAATTTATTTAAAATAGTAAATATATCATCAATTCTAGGGATGATATATACTTTTCTATGCTTGGTGTTCTGTGTCATACTTGCTATGTAATAGGGTGCACATAATTTAAAAATTTTAGGTGTTACAAGAATATTATAAAATCTTGAATATAAATCATAAAATATTATATAATATCATGTTTAACATATATATAGAATAACATTCATTCTTTATATATAAATAATGAAAAAAATACATTTTCATTAAAATCTTTTTAAAAAATTGCCTGAAGAATGGGAAATAGTAAATTACTTTGAAAACAAATGAAAAAAAGAATAGGATAATTTATAATGAGTAAGTTTCATGATGTACATAAATTTATCTCATACCCTATATTCTAAAATTTTACTATCCTTTTTTCTTCTTCAAAAAGTTAAAATGTTCCATATAAAATATGTAAAAATATTACTTTTTAAAACCATTGAATGGAAGTCAAAAAATGAATAATATTTCCATTATTTATATTAATATAAATAAATTCATATGAATAATTTTAATGACTATTTACATTGAGGAAAAATATTTATAAAATAAATCCATAAATCATTTACAATGTGTTTTATGGTAAAGTGTTCCTTACATCGAGTCAAACTATTAATGTATGTTATAGATCTTATTAAAAAATAAAAATATCATAATTAATAGATTTTTTAATATCTATTTGCGGTTTAGTAATTTTATTATTTTACTATTATCCTTGTTATACTTATTTAAATAATTTATTACGTTTACATTGATTGTTATGAGGATGCTTAGTTCATAACCCCCAAATTTATTCATTAGGTTGATTTAGGCTAAATGGATCATGATTATTTAATTTCAAGATTCATAAACATGTTATAGTAATCATATTATACATAAAATATAATATTATAGCTACCTATATAAAATTTCTATGAAACTATAATTCCCTTACAACCATGGAGAGGGTAAGTCATATGTACGTATGAGTAATGTTTCCTTTTTAAATGAAAAAGACAAAAAGAAGGTAAGTATAATTTTATCATTGAAAAATTATTATTATATGATAATTTTCATTTTATTTCATAAAGTAAACCTATATATATATTTTCTATGAGAGGTGGTGATGAAAAATAAATTACTTCATTTTGCGAGGTGTTAGTTCCCACACACACACAAGCGATGATTTTATTTTTGATTAGACGATAAATAATGATTTAGAATATTTATTTACCATTAAAAAATGAGATTTATATCACATATATCATATTATTTCTTTTGGATCCAACATTATTATCAATCATAAAATTTTGTGGCTGAAAATTAAATCCATTTTCTAGAGGGGCGATAGTCCTTGTGTACGCATGAACAACGATTATTTTGTTAGATAGTTCTGTTGATGAAAATAAGATATATATTGAACATGAAAACATTACAATATATGGATAATATTTATTTTGTTATTTAGATATGGATAAAAATATTTTATGGATGTATAAGATGAAATAAAATGATAATTATTGGATATGAACTAAACTTCTTCTTCGGATGACCTCCATAGGTTTATACTGAAAACCTTTCTAGGATGGTATTATAAGACAACTATGTCCTATGGGTCATGGGTAGTGATTTTATAAATGGATTTTATATTGGATTGGTTGTCCTATGCTGGACATGATGTATTGATTTGATAGGAGAGGCGGTGTCCATTTCTATGTGGGGGGGGAGGGTACACTTTGAATATTTGAAATGATAAAAATATATTAACATTTTAATCAATACAAGTGGAGTTAAAATGACTCATATTCTAATAACAGGTATCATAGGTTTAAAATTTGTCCATTTGGTAGGATTTAGACAATTATTAATTTCATCGTATCCATAATCATTTTAGTTATAAAAATTTTAACCCATCATAACTCTTAACTATTGCTTTAAAGAATGGCTATTCAAAGACTGACGAGGGGGTGAATTGAGTTCTTGTGAATTTTATTTATATAAAAACCTCATGTATCATAGTATCTGATATCTAATATTTTCCACAACCAAATAGGAAACACTATATAAAATATAAAATGAAAAATATTGTACATTATAGATTTATAGTGGTTCAAGGAATTGAAATCCCCAGGTCTACTCCTCTAAATCTCTACTTCATGATTTTGGTGATTTTTTCTATATAACCCAATTTTATGGGACCACCCAATATATTTCATGTAGCACATATTTTTTATAATGACCGAAGAGATTAAAACCAGGATCACACTTCACCTGACCTATCTATGTGATTAATACACTTAATCAAAATGAGAGAAAATAAATATAAGGATGAGTAAAATGATGTTCCGAAAATAGTGTTTTATATAGTTACAAGAAGAAACTAATATAGGTTGAAAATACACACATAAAAGACAGTAATATTTTAAATTCAATTATGTATGTTATTCAATTGTATATGTTGGCTTTTTAATCATTGAAACTATAGGAAAACTTCAATAGTTGAATTCTCTAGATATTATTTAGATGGGTCATTTTTTATATTTCTTATTTATTTATATTCATGATTTATTTTTTCAAATGCATTCCTACAATCATCAGAGAGTGAACAAATACTTTATTTATATCTTCTCTTTTAAAATTTTACACATTAAAAATCAATAATCACAAAATTCATGTGAATAATCCTTTGAAAATTTCATGATATAGGTTATTAATGACATGTGTCCTTCAATTAAAACTACGGAATAATATTCTTAGGTGAAAATTTTATAAATTCTCTTTTTCAACCCTTTCCAATTTTGAAAAAAGGGCACCATATATAAATCAATTTTCCTTATTTAGAACAATATTTATCTAAAAACATTAAAATTATGAACTTACCTATAGAGATATTTGACCCAAATTAATATTATATAGATAAATATATATAGTTTGTATTATTTATCATAAGATAATGACTCAATATTAATGTTCTTGAAAGGTGATTCAGAAAGTAGATTTATTAGAAAAAATATTGTTGATCTTGGACATTTGTATTGAATAAGATAAATTTCATACATTGTTTTATAATATTTTGTTTTACTATTGTATTATAATTTACATCCATTGATTTATCTTATGATAATTAAATAATCCTTTTTTGAATGTACATTTCATATGATAAATGATTTTAGCATAATATTTATTTGATTGATATTACTATCATTGAACATGAAGAGGTGAATTCAATTTCTCTATAAGTTAATATTCATTTTTATTAATATGCACTTTCCAAACTATACTTGTATAAGGAACAATGTTTTTTTCAAACATGAATGTTCCCTCATAAATACATATTTTCCTTCATAAGATAATTATACAATGAATGTCACACATAGTTTTTTAAGTGTTTGTATTGATCAAGATCGTTGGAAATACCAATAATTTCCTTCAGTCTTGGGTGAGATTAATGTTGAGTAGTAATGTTTTATCTATGTCTAATCACCCTACTTTGGGTTCCCCAATTCTTTTTGGGAGTTTTTGGAGAAAGGGTGGTTACTTCATGATTTGGGCGAAACCATGAGCCCATTTCCAAATATAAAAACAAATTTTGTTTTTTATAACACATTTTTTTTAAACAATTTCACTCATTCAACTTCATACTTTTCCTATCCTGATATATTTAAACTACCATATCCTTTTGGACCCCTTAAGAATTCAAAACCACGGTGAATATGGGATACTTATTTAGGTATTGCGAAAGATTGTGGCACCATTTCTAGTTTAAAAACTTGTATATCATATTCATTGGTAAGAATTGATTAATAATTTTTAGTGATATCACCTCCCACTCGATACCAATAACCCTAGGTGAACCCCCAAGTTCTATTTTCCATATTTGGAGCTCATATTAGTCGTGTATTAGGGAACACCTTCTCAGTGATTCTCAAATCGTCCACACTTCCCCAATGTAATTTGTCTCATTCATAAATCATTCAATTAGTACTTTTCCAAAAAATATACTTCCCTTGTTTCTTATATAACATATGATCATCTCCATGAAGTATCAAGTCATTTCATTTCATCTATGTGTGTAGATGTAATGGAATACAATTAGTTTTCTAGTTTCCAAGGTGAGTTTCTTTCTCTTTTATCCCCCCTCTTCCTCCTCCATCCATTATTTCATGGTTATTTATTCTCCCCTAGTTATAAAAGACTTGGGGATCTATTTTTTATGATTTTTATGGGGTTTATGTCAGTTTTGTTCTGGTGTTCATAGGTTTAGGTTTTATAAACCTGCGGCTAGTGATTTCGGTTTGGCATTTCCATTCCGCCACGTTTTTTAGTTAGGTTCTCCTAGGGACATGACATTATTATTTACATTTCATATTTTTCATGATTTTCTCACATTTTATACTTGACTAGTATTTCTATACAACCATTGTATGTTCTATTTGGTGTGAAAAATGGTTATTTATGCATTATTTGTGTAAAATGGATTTGTTTTGTTATAAAAGTGAACACCTCTTGTTTAAATAAAATTTCCACTAGTTTTCTCATATTTATTGTAATTTTTATGACTTGTTTTAGCTAATAAAATAAATTTTCGCATTCAAAATTGTGTTTTTACCCTATTGGGTGTTAACTTGAAGTAGTTTTTTAAAGTTGCATGCCTAGTTTTTATAAAAGTTCATGGTTGTCTTTTGTGTCCTAAATGTGATATAAAATGACTTTTTTAACTTTAGAATAGTATTGGATGAAAGTAGAGTAATATTGTGGGGTCCTTTTATGGATTTCTGAAGGGTTTTAGTATTATAAAGATATAGGTATTAGTTTTTGACATGTTTTTTCAAGAGTTGCCGTTAAGTGGCACGTTCGGAATTTTTAACAAAATTACTGAACATTGAATGTGTAACCTAAGTGTTGTAAAGGGATTATGTAAATGTTTTTACTGCTAAAATTGGTGTGCATACACCACTTTGTAAAAGTTTTAATTTATACCTTTTACTTACGTTTGATTTGTAAAATGATTAAAGAATCGTTTGGAATTTTTTTTTAAAAAGGGCTTTCATTTATGTTCAATGATGCACCATGTGGGGCAATTTTATGATACATTAACATTATTTATTAAATATTTTTGGGGATAAAGAATCGGGTTTGATATGTTATTTATCAGTGGTTTTCCTTAAAATTTCATTTTTAAATGGATTTTATTTGCAGAGCCTCGTTATAGTTCATAAAATTGTTTTATGAAGCTTTTATGTGGTTTATTGATCTTTAAATGAATTGTGAGGAACATGTGGGGGATCTTTTGTCTGTGTATGATATGGTAATGGATTTTTCATGTCAAATTTGTATTTTATAATATGTGTATTTTTATTGAGAAGTAAATGGATACCTAGGTAACTAGGAGGGAGGACATGTACTAGTATGATAGGGATCTCGAGGGGATTCATCCATGTTTCACGTAGAATGTTTGACGATGAAAACACTAACTAAAATATGATTATGATGTTTTTGGGGACCACTAGGTTATAGATTATTCTCCAACTAGTGGCTTTTTTGAATGATAATGTATATTTATTAAGGTTACCTTCACCAAGATATGAGTTACATGGGTCTCACAACTAACTAGTGCCTGCAAGTGTTCCTGTGATTTGTGCTCATGGGAAATTTTGTAATAACCATCGACATATGGTGTTACTGGTTGTTAAATTTAGTAGCGTGAGTGTTTTATTTAAAAGTTTATATTTTTAAATGGAGCACTCGTAAAAACTATATACATTTTAAAGTTGTACCTCTTTGAAAATTGTAACTAGCATTCTTATTTATAAAACATTTTAGTTTTTGTTTGGTAATGTTTATAGCATAGAACCCCATTTGGAAAACATAATTTACACCTTGTATTTAAAATTTTAAATTGATGTATCTATTATTTTAAATGTATTTCATTGTGAATAGAATATCAGGCTAACGTACCGAGTTTTAATACTCACATATATAGTCTTCTTATATTTTTGGCCATTATGCATGTTTCAAGTTGAGTTTGATCACCTTGGGTGACATGTAATCATTATGTTGGAGAGTGACCAGAGGGGTTACATAGATTTATTTGGCATTCAGTTTTGGTCGGTTGAGATGTTGGATTAGTTGTACTTTCAATTTCTTGTATAAATAATGTTCAGTTCAATTTTTATGTAAACATATTTCGGGATATCCATTTCTTTCCATTGTTTGTTTGATTGTTTATATTTGGGTTAAATCATTCACTTATTTACTATATTGATGACCTCAGTGCTTGTCTCCATCCCGAGAGGATCGGTAAAACCTCTTAGGACTTGTCGAGTGATATCCTTGGTGACCGGTTCAAGGATGACTTGGGATGGATCGTAACAAAATTGTATCAAAGGAGGTTGGATCTTATAAGACCATGATTTTTAAAGATCCCTTGTTATTTGGGGAATGTCAAGTTATATGGAGTAGGATTTGTTATACTTTAGGGCTATGTGTGGGAGATCATCTGGAACTCTTTCTCATTCTGATCCTCAAGTTTCTATGAGATGTCTGTTTTTATTAGTGTCATTTTTTTTGACTGTTTAGTGATGGGATTTGACAAGGGGAGTCTGAATAATGGCCTTTGTGAGTTTTCATGGGTTGTCAAGCCATTTGGAGTCGGGGAATGTCCATAATAATCCTCCTTATGTTGGTGTGGTGTTATACATATGGCTGCCAACTATATGATCAAGTCACCCACCAACACTAGTTCCCTTTTGTGGGTCTCTTAGACCTTTCTTGAATTATGAATTTTTGTTTTGATAATCCTTCTATCGGAATTGTGGAAATCAGTTTTAAAGGAAGTATCAGATTATGAAAAGTTAAAAATTTGGTTTTTGAAAATTAAATATAATAATGGTTTTGGAAGGTTGTGTTTTTGTGAAACATATTTTGGGGAGGAAGTGGAAATGATTTAATGGGATTTATTTTCCCTAATCTAAACTTTTTGTTGGTTGAAATAAAATATTTTGAATGTTTGAACCATATTAAGGTGATTCTGAATCTTTTTTCTAAATAAGGATTTTGGTATGTTGAAAACTGTCTGAATCTGATAAATTGTTTTTTGAAAAAAAATTCATTGGTTGGTGTTTTTTTAGAAATGGTATTGGTCTCAATGGTCATCAGATTATGAAAATATACCTTGATGAATTTTAGAAAATCGGAAGGGTTTGTTAGGAGTATCATGATTTTTTTTTCAAATTTTATAAAAATAAAAAGGGGTAGGTTTTTATGAAAATGGTTCTCGATGAATTTTGGTTTGTTTCATGAAATTTGAAAAGGGATTTTGACTGGGTGGTTGGTGTTCCTTTTGAAGGTACATGATTTTTGGAATGATGTTGTTTGGTTTTAGCCTTTTGTGTTTTCATGGTTTCTCACATGTATAGTATTATAGATATCTAGAAGAATGACCTATATGGCATGGTGTTTGGGTGCCTGGGGTGTCATGTAAATGTTCATGTGAGTGAGGCATGATGAAACACCATTGGTGAATTTGGAAACCCACCAAGTTATTTTGTTTTTCAAAAGTGTTTTCAATTGAAAAATTATGGAATTTGATTAAAAAAAATGTTATTGTGGCTAGTTTTTTCTATTTTATAGATTAGTTATTTATTCAGTATTTTAATTTGTGATCTATAAGTCATACTCTTGTTTTTTCTTTATATGAGACCTTGTTGGTGTCTCCGTTTTGGGGTAATGTTTACTGGGTTTCTAAAGAGGTGTTGGATGTTATGATGTGACCATGGATAGTTCTCTATTAGATATCATTCTTGCCAATCAACCTAATGATTCATTTCAAACATTAAATCCACCTCTTCAGATGATACATCAGCCCAGTTGTTGGAATATATATCTTTTTGGGATTGATTTAATGTGATTCCATGTTGTCACAATAATTTTGGACATATCAGTTTTGTTCAGTGATGTTGATATTTTCTCCGCATTCCATGGCCATTATGCTCCTCATTCGGATTAAGAAGGAAATGTGCTATGTATCTATGATTTTCTGTTTAGATGATGGTTTATTCTTGAGAAAGTGAGTTTTGTGGGGTGTTTTCATCCTTATCACCTGACTGTAGTGTAGTAGATTCTTCAAGCATCGTGGGCCTAACCATTGTCCTGGGAGTGAATCGTTTCACACAATGAGGATATCCCCGAAGGTGTGGGGAGCTCGACTAGGTTCCTGCCTCCACCGTTGTTGTAAGGTAATTTCAATGTCTCCATTGTTGCTCCTCATCACTGTGAATTTCCTCTTTTCTTAACGAGCATCGTGGAATTACCCCCCACGTAGTGTCTATGTTTATTCTTTATTGGATGTGGGTTTATGATCAATGTCCCTCTGTAGACTACCAAAATGAATTAGGTGCAGTCATGGTATTACCTATTTCTAGATAGAGTGTGTTGGGTGGTTCATCTATTTAATTTGTGGTTTTAGTGGCCCAATGATTATGTCCCCATCCCTCCTCATGTCGAGTGGTGGGGGTTTTGATCCATGCCAAAATTGTTGGCCCAGTTCTTGTACCCTTAGTTCAAGAGTGGGTAGTTTAAATGTTCATATTATAACCCTATTAACTTGGGTGGTAGGTTTTTGTGGGAAATTTTTGGTGGACTTGTTCATGTAAGGCAAAATTCAAGTTAGTTTTTAATTCTTGTTTTTTCATTGCTAGTTGGGTTCTAATGGTGGGGAGATCCAGCACAAGACTTAATGATTTTTCCTCCTAAGAACCTGTATAGTGATATTTATTTTTTAATGGTGGGGAGTCAATTCAGTATTCCCATCGAATATTTGATTTTCGTGAGTTCTCTTTGGTTTTGGTGATTACTGGGTTCAATGGGATATGGCCCAACAATCAGGTTCTCAGTTTTGTTGTGGAGGTAGTGACTCGATCTTTCGGTTGATTCTCAGGAAGTGGAAGAGAGTTGGTGATTTAGTTTAGTTAGTATGCTTAGGTTCCATTAATGGTGGATGGTGTGTCATTGGATTCAAATCCTGGACCATATTAATATGTAATCATTAGGTTTTTATCAATCAGTTTGACTGTGTTGTGTCTTTCTGGGGGCGGAAAACATTAATGGAGAGAAGAATTGTCACACCTGATTTTTCATGTCTTTGTTTTGATCCATTTCATTGGATATAATGATCCTTTTCTTGTGTATTGGGTGAGATAAATGTTTATTTTTTCTGTTTAATCTATGTCTAATCATCTTACATTGGGTTCCCCATTGCATGTTTGGGAGTTTTTTGAGAAAGGGTAGTTACTTCATGATTTGGGCGAAACCATGATCCCATTTCCAAATAAAAAAATGGTTTTTTATAAATCCTTTATTTTTCAACATTTTGAACCCATAACAATTTTAATTTTCCTCCCCTAACATATGAAAACCACCATATCATTTTAGACCCCTTAATAATTCATAAGCATGGTGAATTTGGTTTAAATATTTCAGTATTGGGCAAGCCCATGGGCGCATTTCTTGTTAAAAAAAAATTTATTTCTATTATATCCTATTCATTATTAAATAAGATTCATTGATTCCTTATCCAAATCCGGAAAAATAACCCTAGCCACACCCCCATGTTCCATTTTATATATTTGGAGCTTATATTAGTCACGGAGTTGGGAAAAACATCTCATGGATTCACAAATCATCCTGATTTTCCAAAGGTAATTTATCTCATTCATAAATCATTCAATTTGTACTCTTTTTTAAAAAAAATATAACTTTTGTGTTTCTTAGAAACCATAGTATCCTCTAAAAGAAGTTTAAATCCATTACCTTTCCTCTATGGAGGTATATCTAGGTGAATACAGAGAGTTTTCTTGTTTACAAGGTGAGATTCTTCCTCCTTTCTCCTCCCTCTTCCTCCTACTTCCATAATTTCATGGTTCTTTCTTCTCCAATTGTTATTCAAGAAATGTGGTTTTTTTTTGGAATGATATTTTATGGTGGTTATGTTTTTTTAGGTCTTGTCCTCCTAGGATTAGGGTTTATAAACCTGCGGCGTGTGATTTTGGTTATTCGTTTCCATTCTTCCATGTTTTTGAGGTAGGTTCTCTCAAGAACTTTCCTTTATTGTTTATTTTTCATATTTTTCAAGATTTTCACACCTTTTATAAATTATTAGTATTTATTTACAGCCTTTTCATTTTATATTTGGTGTGAAAAATGGATACTTATTCCTTGTTTGTGTAAACCAGATATGTTTTGTTAAAAAAATACACACCAATTGTTTAAATAAATATTCCTCTAATTTTTACATATGGATTATGATCCTTATTACATGGTTTAACTACTATAATAAATTTTTTTTCCTGAGAAATAGTTTTTGTACCTATTTTGGTGCTAAATAAATTTTGTTTTTCTAAATGTATCATGCCTAGTTTTCAGAAACTTTCCCGTTAGGATTTTGTGTCCTAAATGTGATATAAAATAACTTGTTTGAATTTATTAAAGTATGGGAAGCTTGTAGAGTGATATTTTTGGGCCTTTTATGGATTTCAAAATGGATTTTGGTTTCATAAATAGATTGTTATTGATGATTGACATGTTTCAGAACAAGTATTAGGTAAGTGGGTCACTTGACATTTTTAAGAAAATAGTAGAACATTAAATGTGTAAACTAAGTGTTTAAAGGGATCATGTAAAAAAATTTCTTCTACTAATGGTGTGTGTACACCACTTTTTGAATGTTTATATTTTTACCTTTTATACATGTTGTTTTGGTAAAAATTTTAAAGGTTTGTTTTTCATTTTTCATAAAAAAAGGATTTTTAAGGGTATTAAATGTTGCACTATATGGGACCATTTTGTGATCCATGAAATGTATTTATCAAATGGTGTTGGGGCTACAAAATTTAGATTGATATGATATTGTTGGATGTTTTCCTTAAATGGTAAATTTTAAATTGATTTTATGTTTAGAGCCTCATTATACTTCTTCTAATTGATTTATGAATATTTTAAATGGTTTAATGATTTATCAAAGAAAGTGAGGCATGTTTGTGAGATCTTTTGTGTATGTTGGATCTGGTAATGGAGTTGTCAAACAGTAACATTTTAATTAATTTTTGTTATATTATATCTTGTTTATGGGTCCTAATGCCAAGGTCCATGCATTGTCCTGACATAAAATTTTCAGCCTTTAATGACATTTCAGGGTTTCGGACCCGTGCGCGGTCACAGTGCGGTTGGATGTAGCCTCGCAACTAGCCCTAGTGTCATACAATTTCCCAATATAATAATTATTATTTTTATTATAATTATTATTTATATTATTGTAATTATAATTGTTATTCTTTATATTATTATTATTATTATCACAATTTTATATATTACTATTTCTATGATTATTATATTATTATTATTATTATTAGATTATTATTATTGTTGTTGTTTATATTATTGTATTTATAATTTTTATTCTTTATATTATTATTTTTATTACTATTTTTATTAGTATTTGTATTATTATTATTTTTATTAGTTTTATTATTATAATTATTGTTATTATAAAAAAAATAAAAACACTAAACTAACCATAAACATAGATATACCCAAAACCACCCCTTTTTGTTTTGATGTTTGTCGTGCCTAGGACCCTCCCCTCATTCGCCTTGACTCACATCACACCACTGTGCTGTATTGGGAGCGCCACCCTTAAGCTCTCCCAATGCCACAACCCTCCAACTCTCTCACCCACACCAGACATCGGCACACCCCAGACCCTTCCGCCTTCACCCTTTCAGTGACTACATCCAGGTGCCCGGCCTCCGCACTCCCCTCCCTCCCTCGTGCCTCTGGCCTATCAACGCACCTAACCTCACGCTCTCCTAGCTCCCTCACCAGGTCAACCTCGGCCTCGCCCCCTCCTCTTGCACCGCACTGCCCTTCCCTCCATCCTCATCATTCTGGCCCTCCACACCCCTACCCTCACCAGCTCCTACCGCCCTATCCCAGCCTCACGCTGACCCCACTCAGCAGCTCTGACCTAGTATTCCCATGTTGGCCTCATGCTCTCCCCCGAGCAACCTCCTTCCGAGTTCCCTCATTGGCTCTGGCCTCGCCCCCCTCCTACTACAACCTATATCCCTCCTCACCCCTTTTCTCTTATCCAGCCCTCCGTGCCTCATCTGCCTTCACCCCTCACCCAACATCCCAACCTCATACTAACCTCGCCCTCACCCAACAGTCTGGCCTCCAGCCTCCCACGTTGCTGCTCTCCCTTGCTCCGGCCAGCTGGAAACCCCATCATCATCTTTGGCCTCCTTGCTCTGATGTGTCCACATCCCTCCTTGCCGAAAAATATTTCATCATTCGGTATATTTAATCATTTATTTATTTATTTATTTATTTATTTATTTTTTCTTCTTTTCATCTGTGTTGTTTTTATTTGTTCTGTTTGAATCTTAATCCCGTGATTTGTGTTTTCCACATTCTTTTCGTAGTCTAGGGAATACAAATGGTCTGTTTTTTATTGTTCATCTTTTCGTAGATGTGTTGTTGTATCTGTGCTCGACCATGAGGTAGGAAAACCCACTTTTTCCTTACCAATTAAATCCATTTAATTATGTATTTATATTAGTTAAATATGATAATTCTTTTTCATTCTCTCCATGCTATTAGTTAATATGATATAGTGTTTCTAATTTTATTGGTTTTGTTATAAATAGATGTGTAGTATTTTCTATTTTTAGATCTATATGTACTTATGAAGGTGGTTTCATGTGGATGTCAAAATCTATTTTCATAATGTTTTCAATAAGAAAATATTTATCACATTACTCTCGAATAAGTTATCATGGAGTTTTCTCGATTTGGGTAAATTATTTGACATGGATATTGAATTGTTAACAAATTGTGTGTTTTGCATATAAATATTATTTATGTATTTTTTGTCGTGATAATGAAAATTATTTAGAAATTTGTTTTCTTGTTGATAAAATTATTTTTAAACTATTTGATTCATGATATAATTTTTTAAAATTGAGGAGTCAGTTTATCAAATTGTGCGGATGTTGCGAAACTAATTTGGTTAGGGCTAGGGTGTGTGTTTAATATCGAAAGTGGATTTTAAGGGTGCTTAAATATGTGGTAATGGAATAGTGGTTGTGTTAAAATATTTTGATAAGGGATTGATGTTTCAAATATGAGGGTTGGTTATATTTCAAATAATGTTAGTGGTTGGTTTTAATTTTAAAAATCGATCTTGGATCCCAGAGGATGGAGGTTATTTTGTGTGTTTTCAAAGAATCGATTTTAAATATATTCATCAAGTATTTGTCCAGTTTGGCTTTATTAATTTAAAAAAGATATTGGTAAAATGTTTTGGGTAAATGAATTTAGACATGACAAATCAATGGTCCATTTGGAACTTTCAATGCAAATGTGATGTTTGGTTAATTCTTTTTGATACTTTGGACATAAATGTATTTTTGGATCTTCCAACTCATGGTTGGAGTTGTGTTATCTTTTATAATGGTGTGTGTTTGGATGTTTTGTGTGTCAGTTTGGAGTTTTAAATGTTTTTATAGAAATGATCTCGACATAGATGTGATGTGATGGCCCATTTAGTACTTTCATCTTCATTGTAATGTTTGTGTTGATTCTTTGAAATGAAAAAGTTTTGATTGATGTATGCCCATTTGACTACTTCAATATTCTGAAAAAGGTATCTAATGGTTTTAAACATTTCATGGAATGACCACCCGGTTGGCACCTTTGATGATATGATAATATGATAATATATATATATATATATAGTTGGGGCACCTCTATAGGGGAGATATCCCTTATGGGGTATCATATGGAGTGTCCATGTTTGGGGTAGGCAATTGCGGTGAGAGGAGTCACGCGTGTGAGGGCCTCCCACATAGATAATATTATTCTAACCACCATAGGTTCATGGGTGTTATTTAGATAATGGAGTGATAGTTTCTGATCAACCTTGATTAGACGGGTTGGTACCCCTAGATTTGTTGTTAGGCTAGGTGGGATTTTCCACTGGATTGGTCAATTTTGGGCAACAAGTTGGTTATAAAATTAGTAGCTTCATCATACGCCGGTAGGTGGTTCCAAAACCGAGTATGTCTAGGGGTCTTCTAGGGATGTTTAGGATCACCCCTGGTTACTGGATTATATACATTTCTTGTTTACATTCTGTTGCACTAGTTTATTTTATGTTTTCACTTTTACTTGTTTTACTCAAGCCCAGCACTGGTATATTTTGTTTTGGATTTTATTTATAAAATGAAAAATGATTTTGGAAATAGTATGTAGTATGTTTTGGGTTTTTAAATTAGAAAAACATGTATCTTTTTTTAAATGTTAATACCCTACTTTTAAATTTGTGTTTATAACTTGTGCCATGGGATTGTTCCTGGAAAGGAGATGATGGATTATGTGGTTTAGTTCGGAATCCCTACTGAGCATCTTGGTGTTCCTGCATATCATATTCTTTCAGTTGCAGGTTCAGTTCGTATTCAGGTTCCTAGTTCAGCTGCTCAGTGTTTGAGCATGCTTGAGTATGAGATTAGTAGTGACCTAGAAGGTCACAAAGAGGTATGTTAGGTTTTATTTTATTTATGCTTATAGTTTTTATTTTTATCGTTAGTTTTATTTATCTGTTTTTTTTATGGGAAAAATTGTTCCCAACAGTTAAGTTCGGATTCCCGACACTAGTTGTCCGCCTGTGGTGATCGGGAATGCCCTTCGAGCCGCGTCGCGGACTGGATCAGTTGACTGGTTAATGGTCAACCCAGGTAGGTTCGTGATAGGAGTTATCATGTGAAAACTGTATTTTATAATATGTGGGAATTTATTGATCCTAAAGGGATCCTTGGGTATCTATGTGGGATGACATGTACTAGTATGCTAGTGATCTGGAGGGGTTTCGTCCCTGTTTCACATAGCATGTTTGACAATGACAACACTAACTAAACTATGATAATTATGATATTGGGGACCACTAGGTTATGGATTATACTCTTACTAGTGGCTCGTGTGCATGATAAAGTATATTTGTTATGGTTACCTTTACCGAGATACGAGGTACCTGTGGCTCACAACAAACAAGTTCCTAGGGGTGTTCCTGTGATTTGTACTCATTGGATATTTTTTACTCACCATCACCATACGATGTTTTTGGTTAGTAAATTCAGAATCATGTGTGTCTTATTTGAAAGTGTACATTCTTTAATGGATCCATCTTGAAAAATATTTCCATTTTTATATTACACATATTGGAAAATTATTACAAGCATTCTTATTTATAAAACATTCAAGTTTTTGTTTGGTAATTTTTATAGCATGGAACCTCATATATAAACCATAATTTTATATCATGTCTTTAAGACATGAAATTTATGTTTATTTTATTTAAAAGGAAATAAATTCTAACTAGAATATCCGGATAACCTATTGAGTTTTAATACTCACTCCTATAGTCTTCTTCTGTTTTTAGCCCTCGTGCAGGTTTCAAATTCAGTTCGATCACCTTGGGAGAAGTGTCATCATATTATTGGAGAGTGACCAGTGGGGTCACATGGAGTTAGTTGGTTGTTAGGTTTGGTCGGTTTAGTTGTTGGTTTAGTGGTACTTTCGGTTTCATATACTAATAATGTTCAGTTCAATTTTTATGTAAATTTATTTTGTGTTTTCTATTTCTTTTTTTTTGTTTATTTTTTTGTTCATATTTGGGAAAAATTGTTCCCTTGTGTACTCTATTGATGCCCTTCAATGCTTGTAATTATCCTAGGAGGATCGAGAATGCCTCTCAGGACTTGTCACAGGGAGACCTGGGTGACCGGTTCGGGGTCGACTCAAGCTGGTTCGTGATAGTGAATAAGATAAACATTCAGTGTATAATAAATTTGATTAACAGGAATATAAATTATAAATGAATAAATATCATTATTCTATTATACATTAAATTGAATTCATTTATACCAAATAAATATAAAAAAAATTATAATATGAGAAAGTTATAAATTCTAAAAAAAATAAGACAAGTTCATTAGAAAAATGATGTATTTTGTGAATCATCAAAATACATATAGTATTAGCATATTTTGGAATAAGATATTATATCCATCAATTTACACCCTTTTGATAAATAGAAAACACATTGAATGATTAGAGAAAATTCGATTAAAATAGTTTTAAAAAGTTTTAACCTTTGTATTCTCATTTTATAGTCCCCCTTTTTATAATTAATTTAACACAAGAAAAATATTACTAATGAAATGATAATAATTTACGGCATTTAAAGAGATAAATAAAAAAATATTAAAACCTTAAATAAAATCCATGCTCAGTTAACCATTTCAACTAAGAAAACAAGTAAGTTATGTAGTGTAATATGATGTTTCAGAGGGGGTATTTCATTGGACTGGGGATGGAATAATGTCAAAGAGGAGGTAGGTATAGTATTTTCATCATGTTATCTAATTACATATCCTTATGTAAGAACATATCATCTATATCTTTCTCTCTCTACTCAAGTTATTCACATATGATTTGAATGGATTTTGGGATGAGTGTGTATAGCTCGATCCAAATAAAAGAGACGTATAGGGATGCATGGATTCTTATTAAGAAATTTAATGTTAATGAAACTTCTTCGGAAAACATGAGATTCACCCTAGAATAAATCACTATGAGATAAAATATCACATTAATATTTTTTATATGGTAGCATGTTGGTTAGTGTTGTATAGCCTCAATGTAAATATACCCAACAGATGATACAATATATCTACACACATATCAATTCTTTTGACCATATAATTTTTTATTAATCCAATAGAGATGTGAAACAATTACACATCATTTGAGGAAAATTCCAAAAGAAGTTATTCATTTCTAACTTCTTATATATTTAGGAACTAACATCATTGATACATCAAACTAATTATCAGATAGACCAACTCAACCGATGGTAGGTTTCTAATTTAACAACCCAAATATAATGTCATTATCTTTAGATGGAATATATCATTCCAATGGAAAAAAAAAATTAAAATTCCTCTTACTATAAAAAATATTATGATCTCATATTATTAACAACCAATAAATTCTAATTTCCAAACATTTATTACATAATATAAATTTCGTTATCCAATTATCCAACAATTTTTCTAAACCTCGTAATAGTTAAATGGGTATCTTCTTACACTTGGTCTTATGAATCTTTAATTACTTTAATTCTAATTATAATTAATCATTTATTCCCTTATGATATTGATAAATTTATAATATTTTGATCCATGGAATTATTAGAATACATAAAATTTAAAAAAAGACGTTTCATTGAAAATATTACATCATGTCGGCGGGGTTTAGTTCAAAATACATAGAGCTTATCCCACAAGTCAACATGTCAATAACATGATACATACCTTCAGTTTTTTATTCTTTGATAGCATGATTCAAATATGTGTGGATTTATAATTCTCCTTATCAAAATTTATCTATGACCAATTGAATATATACATTTAATTATTCTAAATCATTTTTGGAGACAAATTTGTCACAACGATTCCATACCCCTCTCTAGGACTCAATCAACTTGTTTCATAGAATATTTATAAAATTAATGATCTTATTAGAACATTCTCATTATTGTTAATTCACAAAACTACGTTCTTCCATATTAATCACAGAACTAGTATGATGTGAGAGAGTCAGTGAAAACAATCCTTGGATCAATTCTTCAATACAATCTTCATCTAAAATATGGTTTTTATTAACATGTTAATTTTCATCAACCTGAATTAATTATTCAACATGGTAGGTAATCGAAATTTTCATTCTTCATTTTCTCTTGGAAATCAGAATTTTGGTTTCTTCAACTTATTCTTTTTCATTTTCATTATCCCCAATTTCACTCTTATACATAATGTTAACTGATTATCTTCTCATTCTTTGAAAGGTATCCGTAGATAGTGATAATTTAAACTGAAGGATGGATCTTGAAATAGTAGATATTTAATTCTATTTACTAATACTAAAGAAATTGCATGCTGGAAAATGTTTCCCTTGTAGTATAAACCACAAAAATAGATGACATCATATTCTCAAGATCATGGTTTTCAATCACCCAAGAAGAACCTGACTGAATTTTAGGATAGGCCACTTCCACGATATTAATAGAACATTGAATGAAAACTAGAAATCTCATGTATCTATTATAAAGTGTTATATTTCAATGAATATATCTCACATACACACATTAAACATGTTCTTATTAAGTTTCATGAATACTTTCATTATCTAAAGAAGGATCTTTAGTAGCAACCACCATAGGAGAATACTCTTATAGATCATTTACATGGTCTAATTCCACCCCATATCTGATACTAAAAATTAATAACTTATTCATTTATGATTACTAGTATAATACAATACTCATTAATAAAAAAGTAACTAAATTTATTAAACCATGATAATGAGTCAATGTATTCTCATCAAGAAGAGCTTATGTTTTTTTAAATTTTTTTGTTAATAACCTTCCAAAGGGAAATTTTTTAACCGATTTATTTTGGATATGACAGATGTATGTTAATATAAATAATTACATGTTAAAAGGATTCTAAATCATAAAAATATACAAAAATGTAACATCATGAAAAAATATTTTATCAATCTCACCATTTCATTAGGAAATTAAAGATTGATTAATCATCAAAAGAACTTTTATTTTTATTTTTAGTCATTTATGGGTTTATTCTCTATATTAGGTGTATAAAATAAAGGCTTATTTATATCTAGATGGGTAACTTAATAAATTGGAGTTGACGAGGTGTTTAAATTATAATTAACTTCATGGGTATATTGGAACACTTCATCCGTTATTGTGGAGAATATAAATTTTTTTATGTAAAGTCTATATGATGAGGTTATCAAAACATTAAAATTGAAACACCTTTGCTTCATAAAACACTCAATATTAATTTCTAAATAATAATTTTGTTCATTTCCCATAAAACATATACTCCATTACCTAATGATTTATTTCCTTCATAACGAACATATCAATCTAATAAAAGTAGCAAAAATAAATAGCTCTGTAGATCAACACATTTCCTATGGTTTATGAGCATTTGACTGGCCAAAAAATACCACTATAATACCTCTTAGTATTTTCCATTATCAAATAGGGTTTTAAGAACTGACTGAATAAGAAGGATAGGTTTTGACAGTAAGGATAAGAAGGTTTACAGTTTCACCAAGTGTTTTTTCATATGAGTGAAATTCTTTCTTTCATTTAAATATAACCAAAGAGTTTCATAGTGAGGTATGTAGGGTAATCATAAAAAAAACTATCATTTGTTTTATATTAGGATTCATATAATACTCAAAAGGATGTTATCAATATACAATGAAAAAAAATGAAATGAAAATTATTATGTATAAATTCACATTCAATAAAAGTAAAATAATAAAAATATAACTCTCTAAAATTAAAAAAACATAATTAACATTTGATATCTTCAAATTATTTAGCTAGAAAGTGTTTTATTAAAATAAATGTGAGTTGATATTCTATAAAATAGATTCTAAAGATATATTACTTTTTTCTAGGGCTTATTAATAAATGATTTCATATATCAATATTCTTTAGTATAGAATGGAATATTGGATTCTTATTAATATTGATAACACTTGTTTTATCACATTTTATTTGAAAAAAATTAAAATTGAATCAATAATCAATCAGGGTATTTTTCATCAATAAAATATGTGCACATCATCTTCTATCTTAAATATATTTATCTTTAAAAGTTTAAAATTCAATAAAGAGTTTCATAGGATTGGAAAATGATACTGATTACTCACCTAGAAAATGATTGGTTCCTAAGTATATATTTTTAGAAATATACAACAACAACAATCGTTATTTGATGATGAAATCACAATAAATTAATTGGTTTTTGGAATAATAAAATAATATGAAATAGTTCTTGTTAAATTATATAATATTCTATTGGTAAAATTTAAATGATATTCTTTTAGATTAAAATTAAATACAACAAAAATTCATAATAATAAAATAATATCTATCCTACTTACCGTAAGATAATGTAGGTTTCCAATGATTCCTCTATAAAAATTTTTGTCAACTAGATTTCCATATCTATTAAAGTCATGTTTAATGTTAAAACTCTTAGGATTTGAATATATCTTACTATTTTCACTTCCATAATCTTTTCTAAAATCCATTATGTATTTTATTTGTTTTAAATAATTTAAAAGGTATTCTTGATTAATTTTAAATCCAATGATATAGTTTTACATACCCATCATGCACATATAAAATAATTTTTTCATGAGTTTTGAAAAATTAATAAACAATTTTGGGTTTTTTGACAAAAAAATAACATCTGCAAAATATATTTGCAAAAGAGTGGTATATTTTGATAAGGTTATGTCAAAATTTTAATGGTCTTGAAATAATACAATACAACCATTTCAAATAAAATTGAATATAATTATCCATACCATTCTCTCGATGAATGTTTGGGTCTATAGTGTTCATTAATAATTGTAAAAATATATTTTTGAAAATTGGGATCTTTAATAACCTAAGGAATTTAATTATAAACTTCCAACATAAACAATAAAATTAAAATCATATTTATCTTCCATATGATACAATGTAATTTACATAATATGTTAATATTCTAAAAGGATTTTAATTTCTTATATCCAAGAAACTAAGGAAAATGTTTACTTATTATTTATAACTTCATCTTGGTTATAATATTTTTTATATAATATATCTTTATTTATAGTGATCGCATGTTCATCATCTAGTTTGTTCCTAAATAGAAATTGTTTAACCATAATAGTTCAGTAATATTTTCTATATACTAAATCCCAAAATTTGATTTTCTTGAATTTGTTTTACTCTTTATAAATATGGAAACCCAATTTCATTTTCTAAGGCTTCTTTAATAGTTTTTGTTATTTTTTGGATAAAAGGAAAATATTTCTATAATATTTCCCACATTTATTGTGGTCATAAATCTTTAATATATAAATTCTATAGTATTTTCTAAAGGATGACCCTTATGGTTTCTATGTTTTCTAAGTAAAACACTTTCTAGTTCACTAGTATCAACCCTTTCACGATTTCTCTCAATATAAATTCCAAATCAACAACCTTTTTTTTGAAAAGGACGTCGAGGTTTTAGGTCTTCAAGAGTTTCACTCAACTAATTATCTTGAGTAATTATGTGATTTAATGGTGTAATCTCATAAATTTGTACATGAGTTGATACATCAACATTTCATTATATTTTATTGAAAACTTTATAAGATTTTGAATCTGTAAAATAACCTCTAAGATGATTTCTTCATTGATTTTGTGATCGAATTCATCATGATCTTCCATGGGTATTTTAATACATGTAATACATTCAAACACATTAATGTTTCTTTCTATTGAATTTCTATTATTCTATTTCACATATGATTTTTTATTAGGATAGTAATTTTTATAATTTTGTAATTATAATAACATATTATTTTAAAAAATTATACAAAAACAATTAGTGTTAATTATTATATTCACATAACATTGTTCTATGAATTTCTAGAAAAGTTATATTCCTCCTTTTAACATTTCCATTTTTTTGAGGATTCTTGGGAGAAACTAATTTTTTATTAATACCATGCTTTGAGAAGAATAAATTAAATTCATTATTCTCACATTTTTCTGCATGATCACTTCTTAATGAAAGACCATTAGAGTCTAGTTCATTTTGAAAATGATTTTTTTGAAATTGATGAAAATAGAATAATATTAACTTTTATGTTTCAAAATGTAAACCTAGGTAAATATAGAAAAGTAAACCATGAAAAAAAAAATATTCAATTCAATGATTTTATATTCTACTAGGTCTGACTGTATCATATGAATATGTTCTAGGGGATATGATGTGGAAACCACTTTAATTAGATTGAATGATTAATTATGTTTCTTTCCCATTTGGCATGCATCACCTAGTTTATTTTTATACAATTTATTAATTGGAAAATGAAAAATAAAATTTCTTTTGGATTACTTCTTCAAAGAATAAACATTGAAATTTCAAAGTCTTCTATCCCAAATACATGACTCAATTACATAAGCATTAAAATAATGTTAATATTTTCTACACAAAGAATTAAGATATAGAGTATAGAAATTTATTATTCCTTGTGCTATACAATTAATAAATTTCTCCTTAAAGATAGTGTATGCATTATTAAACAAATAAATATAATAACCATCATTACAATTTTGGGAAATACTTATTAGTTTACACATTATTCTCTAAAAAAGAGTATACTATTGATGAGGATATATTATATACTTATTTCTGATCTAATTTCAAATAGATTTCCTTATAATCAATCAAAAAATGTACCATATCCTCCATCAATAAACTATAATGAGTCAAATTTTGGGAAATCTCAACATATGTTCCATAAGAAAGCATTTCTTATATACCATTTTTTTGTTCTTTTTTCATTAATAGTTCACTAAAATTAAATATCAAACATTATTATTTATTGATACCCAAATAAACTTTTTTATGGTGATATTAGATGAAAAGAAGTTGGGAACCCTTATTAACTTACATTTTCTAAAATTGAATCTATAATTAGATAATTTTTTAGAAATAAAAAACATTTTTTTCCACAGATTTTTAAATTTTTTAATTAGAAATAATTTTCAAAATAATTATCTATTACACAATGTAATAAAGTAATACATGACATGATCTTATTTATATAACATTTTATAATGTTATTTTTATAAATCTTGGGTTTTTCCCCATTCTATATATAGAAAACATCTCTATGTTGGGATACTTTTTATGAAGGGGTCTATTTTTTTAATTTCCAATTAGTGAAAACACTTGTATAATTATTAATATCATGATCATATTTTTGTAAAATTTAAATTTACTTATTCTTTTCAATACATGATACTAAAAAAAATAATAAGGTTTTCTAATATATTATTATTTATTTATTATTTTCACTTTTTTAACAAATTATTTTTAGAAATTTTAAGGTATTTTTTTCCTCTTTCACACATTCATACATATTTTTTAAAAAAATTTAATTTTAATTTAATATAGAATATGTGAAAATTTTATTTGTAGACACTAACTCATTCTTGGAAGAATAATAAGAGTTTACCTCATCGGAATGTTCATTGAAAAATATCTTTCCCTTCTAATTGGACACTTTATATTTATTATTTTGAATATAGGTTATCACTAGACTCTTCATAGGCACTCCATAAGGATTTCATGGCCTTCCCAGATTTCATATAATATATTACCTTCATTATAATAATGTTATCATAATATTTTTCTAGTTGTTTCAGATATGATGGCATGATGTCGCTAAGCGTTTTTAATTCATATAATCACACTTTATATAACTTTCATCATGTATTTTGTACTTCTTAAAAGATTATCTAAAATATATTATATTCTTATATAATTTTCTAAATATTTATTATAAAGAAATAATGTTGATTATTTGAAGAATATTTTTTTTGTATATTACTTATATTACATATAAATTTTTTCCCCTTATACAAAATGTCATCTATAGAAGTTATTACTTTGAAATAATCATTTCTCTTACTTGCCAATATACACTCACTAGTTTCGACATCAATTTCTAAACTATATATCATAAGAGTTACAGTGAGATCTATTATATTTTAATTTCATACCTTTGATTATTTTATAATTTTATTCGAGATCCCACACCATCATGGGGGTAGAAATATTATAAATTTTTGAATATTAATATGGATTAGATAGTGGTTATACTAAACTAGAGAAATTGTTATCTGTTTCTACAGTTTTCCCTTAATTTTTTTATGATCTATCCTTCCTTCATTTTAAACATATCATATATTATCTTGGAATTATTATATATGAGTGACCTCACATTATATGTACCTCATTATGAAAATCCAATAGTAGTTTATATATTGTGGCCTATTGGTATTGTAAGAAATTATTATACTCATATAGACCTATGATAAATATAATAGAATTAATTTTTTTGGATTTTGGAGAAAAAATGGATTTAGTATCAACATCCCATGTTTCTAGTTGTGGATTTGAAATATCACAAGGCTTCATGTTGTTGAGATAAACCATTTTTTAAGGTTCTTTAAATATATTTCCTTATAAAATTTTGATAATACATAATTTTTGACATTGAAATAGAGAGCTAAAACCATTGATGAGTATTATCTTTTATCATCTATAGAATCCATTTTAAAGAATATCATCAAACTTTATCACTTAATAGTTCTGAACTCAATAGTCATGAGATTTGTTACCAATTATTATTGTATATAATTATTATACAAAGAATCGAGAAGGGATAAATTGAATTCTAGAATATTCCACTTCCTTGAAAACCACCCACTTCATGGTATGTGTGTTCCAATATTTTCCATAAAATATATAGTGGTAAATAAAATCATATAAAAAAGTGATCAACCACAACAGAGTTATCATGGTTCTAGGTATATAAATCCCCAAACAAACATTACCAATACATTACTCAATGAGTTTGATTATTTTCACAATATCACCCCCTTTTAGGTGGATCTGAGCTTAGTTCAATAATTTTTACTAGTAACAATGGTCCAAATACTTTCAACTTAGTTTTCCAATCATACGTCCTACCCACAACTTTAATAAACTCAATGGAAATAAGCGTGAATAAAAACAAATATGAGAAAAATGATGTTTGGAAAATGTTGCATCACACAATTCCATGCAGCAACTGATAGTAGTTAATGATTCATCAAGAGAAGATGAGAATCTTCTAAATTAATATTTGTGTGTTATTCGATTACAAATGTTGATTTAGTAAGATAATAAACTATATAATACCATAATATTTGTTGTATATTTATTACATAGGAATCCTCAAGTGTTTTATTTTATAAATAAATACATACATTCTTCATAAATTGATAAACTATTATATTTACATCTCCTATTTTATATTTAATCTTAAGAGCACTTCAAAATCAGAATAGTTGAGTGAATAATCCATTTAAAAAGTTAATGAGATAGGTTGTTAACGTCATGTGTCATGTTTTTTAAATAAGGAATAGAAATATATAGATGAAATTTATGAAATATTCATCATCATAACATTCCATTTTTTAAAAAATACACCTTGTCTAAATCAATATTTCTTTATTTAGACTGATCTTTTTCTAATGCACTTAAAATCATAAATTTACTTATTAATTGATTATATAAATTTTAAAGGTATAATCATAATAATCAATAAGATGGATTATTATTCAAAAGATAATCATCAAATAAAATTGTTCTCATAAGTTGATTTATATAGAATCTTTTAAGATAAAATTAATGAGATAATTTACTTCTATATTGCATAAGATAATCTGAATTAACTATATTGTAAGATAATATCTTAATGTTATATTATTATTGACATCCATAAATTTATCTGAAATTCATTAGAAAATAATTTAGTAATGACATTTACAGAAGATTAAAGGCTTATCATAATATCCTTCCAAAAAATCTTAGTAACATTGAACAGGAAAATATTAATTTTCTTTCTTCATAAGATAATTTTAATTTTTGGCAAGATGAACATTCCAAAATGCGATTTTATTGGATAAAAACATTTGCAGACACATAAATTATCTTGTGATGAAAATGAGTTAAATATTTAAGATAATTATATTACATTTAAGATCCATATCTACTGTAAGATAGTTTTTTTTTTGAAAAAGTTGCTAAATTTCAACAGAATAAATATCCTTAAGCTCGCATATAATAAAATCTTTTATAATATATTTAATAAATATTTTAAAAATTATAGAAAGAGTTAGAGATAATTTTTGACACATATAAAATAAAATAATTAGAATAATAACAACATTTTTTCAAATCATAAAAGATTATAAAATCCCAAGATATGTTGGACGAACCCACATTTATACATCATTATTGTGATAACTATCTTTTTGACCAAATTTACCATTCATAATGACCAAAAATGAAATTGAACTTATTAAAAAAATTCCCCATTAGGAATATAAATATAGTTTTTTTAGAAATTAAATTTCTATAAGTGGTGGAAATTACATTGAAAATAAAGTTGTAAAAGTCGATAAAAATGGCTTTTCAGAAACAAAAATCATTTCAAGTATAAAAATGTATTTATTACAAAATAATGTATATTATTAATTTTATTTTATTTTATTTTATTATTTTAAATAAAAAGAAAATTATTTCATTTAATAATTAATATAAATAAAATGTTACTTTTCAAATATATAGATGTAAAACAAAGGTTTGTTAAATATAAATATTTTATATTATTCACCCAAAAATCTTCTTGCCTAAAAAATTGACAAAAAATCACACTATGATAAGTTTGTCTTGGGTTTCTTAAAAAATATAGGCCTTTTTTCAATCTAAAATTATAAAATTTTTGAATTATGATTTTAGATAAATCCATATAATACCTATAAATAAAATATTAATAATAAAAATATTTTTATTTTTATTGAAAAATTACTTAATATTCTTAAAATGTATATAAATAATTAATATATAATTCATAAATATTATTAAGGAATTAAATTTATTTACTATATACATTAATTGAGTTATTACACTATGTGGATAGGTCTTAAAAGTAGGTTAAGGAGGATATTCAAAATTATAATTATTGTTGACCATGAACTAACACTAGCATAGAGGCCCTCAAATAAAAAATTGGGAAACTATATGGAAAATACAAGAGTGGTGGGAGGATGAAACCTCTTATATTATCACTAGTAAGAAAATATGACTCTGTAATAAACTTATTTATGTATAATAAAATTACTTTGAAAGGTATTGATATTTATTATTGTGTTAGGGGTCCAAACAGTACCTCTTTCTAAGAGTGTAGTAAGGAAATGAATGTGGCAATAATGATTAATCATTAATAGGAGGATACAAAATTTACCTATGACATGGGAATAGTATAGCATCTAGGAAATAGTTATTTCAAAAAATTCTTATGAATTTTTTTCTAGTATTGGGAGAAGGATTCTCAAGGGAGGGAAATGATTTCACTTTCTTCTCCAACATCTAAGGATTTCAGTAGATGATATAAATGTGTTCCTGAAATACACCCTGAAGGAGTTTGTGATTGTAGAGGCCATCCACTCACTCAATCATGGTAGTGACCTTTGACCAAATGGATTTCCAAGTTTATTATTTTCAATTTATTGGGATATCATCAAAGATCACATTATTGAGGAGATACATGACACATTTTATAGAGTCTCCATTCATAGTGTGGCATGTGAATCTACAATCATTGTCATTCATTGGTAATAAACCTAAATCACCTAAACAATATAGGCCAACATAAACTAGTAATTTCTCATAAAATTTCATGATATGAATCCTTAATAAAATGGTCTCTTAAATAATTCTAAATATTGTTTCAGAATATAAAAATGGATTAATTAATGGATAATGAATATAGAGATAAATAGATATAGTCCATGAAGTAGTAGTTGAGATAATTTAGAATAAATTTTGACGTAAATTATTATGTACTTACATATGAAAAAATACTATGATATAATGGAATGTAACATCGTCATGAAAATAATGAGATACTTTGGTTTATTTGGGTGGGTCAGTAACTTGTTCTTTATATGCTATACTTCACCTTAGTTCTTTAACTCTATCCTAGGAAAGAGGTTTAGTTTCATAAAATCTAAGTGTGGGATTCGATAATGTGAACTTATCTCGGTATGATTATTCATATTTTTTTAATCATGCTCTTAGTAGATGACTCACCCATGGTATTATAGTAAGAAATATTTTTCCATTCAGATATTGGTTTGGGTATTTTGGAATCTCCCACTTATTCTATTAGAATGAAACAATTTTACTCATAAATTGTTGAGAAAGATATATTAAGTAACATAATAATAATATGGATCATTATTTTTAAATAGATTATAAAATACAATAGTAATGAAGAACATAATGTGTATGCCCCAAATTTATACATGCCCACACAAACCAAACTCATCCATAATAACAGTGGAAATAAATGAAAGAAGGTCATGATAAATTATTGCATAGTCCACTTGTCCAGAATGAGAATATTTACTCATCTCATAGAACATGTTATTAATAAAATTATATACAGCTTCAACAACATGAAAACTAACTTTATTTCTATTGTTGTAATGTTAAATCTTGAAAATAGTGTACTAACTTCCATTCAAATACTCATTTTGTATATCATAAAATTCCCAAAATATTAAATTTGCGAGATAAATAAAATGATATATTATTTTACTTGGAACACATATCTATATGGGAATTTCCATTCGAAATATTTAGAGAGGATTTCAAATCCAATTGGAGTTGATGTAATAATTATCAGAAGTGTGGGAGAAATCATGCAATATATGCAGTCAAAGTTATATTTTAAGAGAAGGGAATAAAAATCTATTTTGAAAAATTTTATTCTCATAAATTATAAATAGAACTGTTAATCATGGTCTTAGAGAACATGTTAATCCTTTTTTACTTTGGTATAACCAATAGAACCCCAATGTTAACCTCTAAGACCATGTTTATAGTAATATTGGGTGATGTTATAATATTTAATATAAAGACAATTGGTTTGGTTTCCAGGACTTCCCATGATGCTCAATCCATGATATCACATTCAAGGAGGAATGAATAAATACCAGATTTATCATTTCAAAACTCGATATATAGAATAAGAAGAATCATGATGACATCTATGTTTTAGATGATTCTAATTGAATAATGTTCACACTGACAACATTAAGAGAATTAAATAACTTTGACTTTTTGAATTATCTCTCAGACACGGATATAGGAAGAAATTGGGATAGTATATTTTGTTCTAAAGATATAAAATTGAGAATAATTTTTTCTTGCTACTGTGAAACTTTTAAATAAATACTATTAACATGTTTCAATATAAATTTACTAGTAATGCTTCAATTTGTGTTTTATAATAAATGACCTAATTTCAAATATATTATCCATTTGTTTATTGAATGTGATTGGGAGATCATCTTATGGATCCTCCTTGCCCATTATATGGGAATGAGGGTACATCATTATTCAATCCGTTTTTATAGACTATATGTTTTTAGGGGGCATGGTAGAACCCAAAATAGTCTAAATTGTGAGGTATGGTCTTTGCTTAGGGTTATTAGAGCATTTAAGAATCCATGAATAAGGTAAGGGACAAGATAAATTAGATATTCCATCTTTACATCATGGTAAAATAGAAGAACCAAATATCATTGATCAAATGCATGATCTAATGATGGTTTAAATATCCCTCCATCTGAGAACAATCACCTAAATGCCTCTAGTTCATTATGGTTTAAAATAGAGGCTCACAGAGACTATGCGTTTTTAGAGAACCTCCCAATGTATCATGTCAAGTGTGGATAACTATTGTGAATAGGGGATTATGAGATGAGGATTTATTATAGATCAAAACTGGGGTTCTTCATTTCGTTGGATTAGCACCTATTATGGGTTGTGGAATTCTGTCCGAGCTAAAATTATATCCAAACTCAATGTCCAACACATGTGTAAGAGGAACAACACTAATCAATCGATCATAGAAACCAATTTTTACCTATTTATTATGTTTATAATTTGACTCCCAATCACACCATCATTCCTAACCTATAAAATCAAATAAATCATGCTTCTTAACTAATATTAAGTGGAGATCCAATAAAAAAAGAAAAACAGGAACTTCACTATGAATAATCTCATTGACAATGCAAGGATGAATAAAACTAGCATCATTTAATCATTTCATAGTTCTCTCCATAATTATTATAAAATCATTATCATTGTAGATTACTTGGGGACCATTACTTCAAAATATAGTTATGTTTGGCTTGGATTCATTTTACTAAATAAAATATTTTACTTTGATAGAGTGAGAAAAATTTATAGCAGAGAGGGAAATTGTAGTTTTGAATAGTAAAAAAAATATTGTAGATAGACGTAGTAACTTATTCTATTTCCTAAAATACATTGGTAGTCTGTTTTTCATATTTGAAATAGTATATGTAATTGAAATATGAATTATACTGTCTATTTCTTCTCATCTATATCACTATAAATATTTTATTCTTTCTACATTTTTATTATTAAATTATTATTAGTGTCCAATATATGTTTTAATTTATCATATTGTTCTCATTTTATTAAATCAATTTTATCAATTATAAATATTTAAAATTATTTTCGATTTAAAATTAAAAAAATCTTGTTTATTATGTGTTTGATTCTTACGTGACTTCTGAGTTATAAGGCCACTATTTAGGATGATTTGTATTCATCAAATTCATTATTTAGTGAATGAATTTGAGTATTTTGATATAATCATCCTTTTAAAATAAAAATTTATAAAATGATGAGAATGAGAGAATATTAATATTTCAACATGAGTTTAGATTTAATAATTTGACAAGAATTGATTCAATATTTCAAGTGTAGATTTTTTATTCAATTTCATTTAAATTTTAGGTTTTTTATTCCTTTATAGTGTAAGTATCATAATTCTGCATAAAGAATTTTAAAAAAGACATTTTATCATTTCTTAGATAGAAAAGTTACTTGTGATCAACACTATTTCGACATTAACCAGTATAATGTATAATTTTAATTTGAAATACTTCATACATATTTTATATAAATGAAATTTTATCATTTTTTCTATGTAGGTTATATTTTCCAATATAAAAATTATAAAACATTTAAAACAAAATAAATATTATATTAAAATAGAAATATATAAAATTATAAATTTTTAAATATATATATATATATATAAGAATTGAAATATCATATTTTTTGAACTACTTGGGTCTTATTTTATTATTAATTTTAAGAAAATTTATTCACTATTGTTGATACATTTTTGCGTGTTAGTCTAGATATGGAATGAAAAAAAAGAAATATAGTGGTGAATTATCATTCTATAAAATAATTAGAGTAATAAATTTGAAATTTGGATTTAGGTGGATTAATTAATTGAATAATTAAAGAATATAAAATGTAAATATACTGTGTGAGACGTGTATTAAAAAAATAAAGTGATAACAGAAAATAGATTTTATAGTAGTTTTGATTCCAAAAACCATAGATGTAATCATTGAAAACAGCCTAAATTTTTAAGAGTATTAAAACACACAAGGAAATGATTTAATTCATGAGTTCCATACAAATAATACCCTTTAAAAATAATTATTCCCAACCTATTATTTTCCCTTTTATAAGTATAATTAAAATGTGGTGTATTACACATGATAAAAAATTAATAACGATATATTTTTACTAGGTTAAATAATAAGATATGTGTTCCTAATTTTTATTTAGGAAATCATAACCAAAAAATATACTTTTAGTGGGACACACAACCACGTTTGAGTTTTTTTTACAATTGGTTAAACACTGTATAATAAAAAACAACACACTCTAGTGACGAATAAAATAATTAAAACATATAAATTTGGGGAAAGAATGTTGAAGTAGAATTGGTTTCTAAAAACCTACACAATTAAATATGAATGATGAGTCATTCAAGATAACTAGTCAAGCCTCAACACTTTAGAAACAAAATTGTGTTAGTAATTAAGAACTCAAATTATTTATAGAACTTTGGAATAAAAAAATATATCTCTTGATCATATATCATGTATTCTCATAGAAAATACTTCATTCAAAGAAATAATTAATAACATAATTTCACAATGGTTCATTATTTTTGTTTGAAATTTATTATACTACATCGATGAAAATATTCATGTGATAATTTAATAAAACTCTTCATAACATATATGGAATATTTATATTAAAATTTGGAAAAACAAAAATACTCATGTCACCTATGAATTTTTTTATATCACACATACTTGAAAATACATCCCACATTTACTAATATACTAAACACTTACAAAAAGATTCTATATCTTCATTAATAATTATTATTTTCTGAAAAATTGTCTAAAAAACCGAATAACTCATATAAACATATAGTATGTCAAAAAAATAAAGTATCCATGAAACACAGGACAATGGTTCAGTTAAACAAATTTTACATCATAAGAGTCGATTAGTGTATTAATCCATTCGTTGATACATTCACCGAGTTGTAACTTTTCAACATCAATATAGAATTTAAATCCTTCATGTGAAAACTAAAAATATTTCCATGAAAAAGGGAGAAATAGATATATAAAATTGTATACTCTAAAATATTTAGCTTTTAGTTTACATTAGAATAGTAAAATTTATATATTAGTGTAAGAAATATCTATGTAATTGTAACATGATTATATGTAATGTTAATCATACTATTTTATTGTTTATAAAAAATTAATCAAATAACTCAATATATTTTGTAAAAGTCTATTGCATATCCCAATGATATGGTAAAATTATATTTCACAGCTATGTAATGGTAACTTTATGTTTCACAAATATATATATATAAATTCAATTTCTACATCATGGTAGTAAAAAATGAAAACTAAACATATTTTATAAATTTTATAAAGGGTTTTTAAATGTTTGGTAAAGTTAAACATTAAAACAAGTGACTTATATAATGTTATACAAATTCTCTGTAACATTATAATGGAATGTTAATGTGCCGAATCAAGGTAAATGTAATCTTGAGTAAAAGAGTTACATACAAAAAAACTCATGAATATGGGTAAATAAATATTAATACATGATACATAGAGTTAAAACTCTTAAATTTAAAATATTATAAAAATTATGAATAAATTATAATTAATAATAATGAGAAAAATTATGATGAAAAAAATGAAATGGGAAATTTAAATGATCCAAATAATTAAATGTGACGTATTTATAGATAAAAAAATTTAAAACAACCAATATAACAAATAAAAACATTTATACACTATAAATCTCCAAAAAAAATTAAATTACAAAATTTGAAATTTAGTAAATTTCTCTCCCTTTTGTGATTTTTCAAAATTTTCAAAATTTTCAAAAAAATATTTTGAAAAAAAACATTTCAAAAAAATTTCCGCATTTTAAAAACTATTGTCAAAATAAATATTATATTTAAAATTTAATAAAACGTACTTCTAAAATATATCTATTACAGTAAATAATTATACATTAAATTTCCTTTACACAATATTATAATCATTCAAAATAAAGAAAACACGAATTCAAACTAAAACTCCACAAACTATAATGCAGGAAATAAATTGGTTAGAGGGTAGTAAACATAACAATGTTTAAATAGAATAACCCAATGAAACCTATATATTATTATAATTTAAAGTATATTTGAAAAAAAAATTCCTCCATGATTAAAAATTCTAATATATAAGTAACAATACCACACTAAATTCATGAATTTTGTAAAAAATAAAACAGTAAAGCCCCGATGGACAGTGAACAATAAAACAAATAATTAATATTTTTATATTAAAAATAGATTTTAGTCTAATATAGAACCATTATTTTGGAGAATATTTTTGAATTACTACAACACTACACGTTAAAATAGAATTATAGAATTCCACTCCCCCTAAATCAGTGTAACTTTTATAATTGATATTTCACGAATTCGAAACATGTGTTCAATGAATTCAAAAAATATAAAACATATTAGCATATTCTAGTAAATCATTAGATACACATCTCAAAAGTTCACACTGGCCAATAAAATATTGTTCATTCCAACATTCCTTATAATTAACCAAGAATTAATGTACATCATATCCAATTAAGAAAACATACTTGGTTAAGTAGACTATCTTAAATCCTATAAGATTTTATTAACTTCCATTAGGTTCCCATACTGCACAAGATTTGGTCCTTTTAACATTGAATTTTTTTTTGATAGAAATTCACTCTTACAGATCAGAGATTTAATATACTCTAATGATTAATTTGAATCACAGTTTCAAATAATACAATGCTGAAAACAAGTAAATGAATTGATTCATACATTTTACCACTGACAATTTATTCTCTTACATTTCTTTTAATATATTTAAATCAATAAAAAATATATTTTTCATTATATTTTTTAATCTATAAAATCCCTCTATACTTCAATATATAATTTCAAATTTATTCGATCATTATGTTTAATTTATAATATTATATTTTAACTATCTATTATCTTTTTGAATAGTTACAAAATAATCCTAGATAATATCCTTTTTATATAAAAAAGAGTTTTTCAAACTAATATCAAATTTTTTCTATCTTTTAAATAGTATTAATCATTATCTATTTTTTCACGAATATATTTATAAATAGAACCATTAATATTCTCATTTTACATAATAATATTTTTATCTTCTTTCACAGATATGTTATGACCCTTTCACATCAATTTAATTTTTTTTAATGTTTCCCAATTTCCTTATAATATCTATTGCATATTTTAGTTATATATTTAATATTGGGAGATTAATTATCAGAATTATAACCATATTTACAATATATATCATAATTAGAGCTAATTTCATAATATCAGAACATTTATTAATTAATCATGAATTACTTGATTTGTTCTTGAAATTAAAATATAAAATATAAGAATTAGAACTTTTCTACTTACTCATTTAGAGTTCCTACTGATTATTATCAATTCTACATAACTATCCTCACGTTTCTAGGTATTCTATATTCAAAACATATATAATATTTTGATTCAAAATCAATTATTTTTGTCTTCCTTGAGTTTATCATTGTTCACATTCATTTTAAAACAATAAACAACTCAATTTTTTTTTAATATTCTAGTTTAAAATATTATTTCCAACAAAATATTGATTTAAAATTATGATAAAAAACTGCAATGATTTATCTATAATACTAATTTTTGGTCATGATAATTAATCAAATTAGACTAGTGGGGGATGAATTGTCATTCCATTAAAATTATCAGACATATAATTTGTAACAGTGTGAAATTAGGTGGGATAATGTATATGACAATTAAATAACATAATTTTAAAAATGATGTGTGAGAATTTTATGGATATAATAAATAAATTCCCATAAAAGCGTTCTATAGCAGTTCAAATCAGAATAATCTTATATATTCTATTAAAAAACTCTTTATCACTTTGATAAAAGTAGAAAAACACAATGAAATGGAATATTTTATAGTTTGAGAACATTCTTATACTTTTGTAATGGAGAATAACTAACCTATCAAACTGCCATTTAGGTGAATTGAAGAACCCAATCTATAAGATATTAAAGACCAATCCAAATATATTATTTTTTCATGGTTCAACCATAACTTTTTCATTCATTCATTTTATTTTGGATAGGATAACGAACACACTTCATTTTCGATGGAGTGACAATCATGTGTTTGTTTTTTACAACATTTTAACCAATTGATAACCTGAAAAAATATATTTAAGTGAAAAATAGAATGACCAAACAAAAGAAATATAGAAAAAAAATAACATTGGAGTAGGACTTGTTTTTTCAACCCTCCATATTTTAATAAGAATAATAAATCTTTTAGGTGAGCCATAATGGCCTCAATATTTTATCAATAGTATCATTTGAACAATGAATCTCTTTAAAATGATTTACAGTATAGAAAAAAAATTTATATATTGATTGTATCTCATTTCATACCATATCTCACATTATTAGATTTGTACTATATATAAAGAAGACTTATATAATTATTAATTTTATTTAATAAAACTACATGAGTATGAACCAATGATATTATTCATGGAGTTTAAAAGATCCCATCACAAATCAAATGAAATAGTTAAAAAAATATGGAAATAAAAAAACTTGTTTCATATTCATTGTTGTGAATCTTGCATGATTGAAAATATTTAACATGATTAATATTTCCTTAAAACCATCCATAACACATTGGATTTATATTTTAATATTAATAAATATTATAAAAAGTTGTAAAATTAGTAAAATTGCTCATATAAAATTATAGACTGTCAAAATATTAATATAACCAAGAAACATAGTATTGAAAACCTTGTAAACAAACTATGACTAAGATGAGTGGATGTGTATCATGGTCCATTTATTAAAACTTATTATATTTCATGTTTCTTACTTCAAAACAACATTTATATCATGTATGGTAAAATGAAAAAAATCGATGAACAAAACTGCAAAAATATTTATCGAATTATACACTTGAATATTTCGAGTAACATTTCCATTAGAATGATACAATGTTGGTGTAAGGGTAATAAAAATCTACATGAAGATAATATAAATCTATGTAAAGGTAATCCTCACATTATATATGTTTCTTACAGTTAACATGGAAATACCACATACTATTTAATTATAGAATTCATATGTGATGCATAAAGGTAACATCAAACATCATATATACATAAAGAAAACTTCAAGTTTCATATATATATATATTGGAATGTTTATCTCTTATAGTTATGTAATAGTAAAATAAAAACTATATATGTTTTTTAAATCTTCTATGATGTTTTCAAATGTTTTTTAAAGTTAATAATTAAAACTAATTACTTTCCTAAAGGTATAAATATCCATGTAAATATAAATTATATTTTCAATACACTACATCTTGGTAAAATAATGCTTCTGTAAAGGTAATCCCAATTGATAAAATTCATTGATAAGGGTAAATCAAAATTTATATAGCATACATAAGGGTAATAATGATTCATAAAATTTACAATATTATCCACATTAAAAAATATATAAATTATAATAATGAAAAACAAATACGATCAAACTATAAATAAAGTATGAAATTATAATAATATACATGATTAAATATTATGTATATATAATTAAAAAAACATTACAAAAAATATAACACCAAAACCCCCCCACATTAACAATTTTAACATAAAATACATAGTGTATTAACTTTTTTATTTATTCAATTTTTTGTAGTCTATTCACTCTTATTTTGAAGTATTTCTAAAATTTACATTTAACGAATGATTGTATACGTGTTTTAAAATAAATAACATATTTTTTAGATCAAATTACCTCAACCTAAACTATTTTTAAAAGATCCATTATGAAGAACACTACTTCAAAAAACACATTAAATGGCCCCATAAACATTAAAAATAAAAATTTATTAAAATACCAAATTTTTTTACAAATATCACATTTATTCAAAGGAAAAATAAATTTTAACTGCAAAATAATTCTTGAAACCATGACTCATGTAATTATAATATTCCATCACTAAGAACTTATAATAAAAAAAATTAATGAACACACAAAAAATCATTTTAATAAAAAAAACAACCTTGGTATTTTTAACATATTCAATGCATAAATTTTATTAAGATAAAAATTAATATATTGGCTTTAATATCCCATGTGATTTACAATATGACAAAGATAGTGGTTGTTATGGGAACCAATGCATTATTCAAAATGAAACAGTTTGGGATTTTCATTATATGGATAAAACTTTTCCTAAACCCTTATGTTTTCACTCTACATTAAAATTAGGATGTTCAAAGAGTTTTCCTTATGATTAGTTACTTTCATTAATTGACTTTTTTAGTTTTTATTTATCTAATCGTCGGACCTCCCTCCTTCCCTAATGGAAATGTCTCTCTAGCTTTATGAACCACATGTTTCATATAATCATAATGGTATGTTTTTCTCAATGTAAATAAAATATGGGTCTTCATAAAATTATTTTTTATTTTTTATCTGAGTAAAGGTAGACCCCATATCATTGTAGCTCTCTTCTACTTCAGGGTTTTCTCAAATTTTCACCATGGTAAAGATGCTTAAGGGTAGAGTTCAACAAATATATGTCTAGTTTTTTAATAAATGGGTTTCTTAGTATATTATATCCTTTTTCATGTTCATTCCTCTATTATGTAATGTTCTCCTAGATTAAAATGGGATCACTAAATGGTAAATCATATATATCATGATATGGTATTATATCTAGTGTGAGTCAATCCTCAGTTCTCATAAGGGTATGTTATATGTATCATGTGATGGTATACCTTTGGCAAATAAAGGTAATGGTTTTTTATATAGATTTGTTTCTTCCTTATTGAACTTTTCTGTGGTTTATATTTATGAAATATTTTTTGAATAATAATTTAAAATAGTTAGATTTAAGATCTATTAAAAGGGGAATAAATGAAATCATTTACATGTTAAAATTAAGAATATTTAATTGAGTTGTGAAAGGGAAATAATATTAGAATTAAATTATTATTAACTGAAAAATGGATTATTTATTTATGTTTTAAGGTAATTATTAGAGGAATAATATCTATTGTATTTTTTTAAACCAGTTTTACCATCATTCACATTTCTGATTTTACTAGTAATCCTTATACAAATTAAATCACTTATTTTATGAGATTCTGAGGTAGTATTTTTTATTATATATCTTTTTTTTGTTCAATATATGATAATATTCATGTGAGGTAAGTGATTCAAAATATATCTCTGTTTTTTTTACAAATGGTGTGATTATCATGTTTTTTCTATCAAATAGGGAATTTTCATTAATCATCATAAATATGAAAAATTAAATTGGAATGACCATGAATAAAAAAGGATATTAAATTCCTATATATAATTAATATATTTGTGTTATTTTATGATTTATTACAATTTTTACTTTATTTAGAATAATAAAAATTGATAGAAATTTGAAAATAATACTGTAAAAGAGGTGGAAATATTTTCGGAATGAGTAATAAAAGAAACAAGTTATTACTTTTATGATTTTTTTAAAAAGGAATGAATAACATAAAGGGTTAATTTCCTATTTATATAATTTAAATAGTAATTGGAATACAATGGAAATTTTAATTTCAATACTTTTGGGGTATTTACGCCTTTATAAATTAAATACCACCTATTATATGATATGTTATTTTTTGTATGATCCCGTATTTATTTTAAAAATATCATTCCATTGAATATATTAGTTTTTTTATTTTGTTTTTTTGAAAATAATTCACATAATTATATTAATAATTAATGATAATAAATAAATGGGATTCATGATTAATCATAAATTTATACAAGTTTATTACTAGCTAGTAATAATATATTGATGAGAACTTGATTTTTTTCTTATTATTGTGGAGATGTTTGTCTAGTAAATATTTGATTGTGTGAGATTGTATTAGTCATGGTTTCGGTTATAAGATAGAGATAAATTAATAAATGTGAAAAATGGATGAGGATGGAATAAGTTCATAGAATGATATCAATTTTAAATATAAAATTGACCTATTGTGGAATTAATATGATGTATAGTTTAACTAAAATGAAAATACATGAATTGAATGATAGGAGAATGGGAATACATTTGGCTGATTGCTGAGAATGGTTTTTCATTAATAATGATAAGAAAATGGAATAATGAACATAATAATGGTTGGTGAATGAAATTCTAGTATTTCCAAGAAGAATGAATACTGTGGGAAATGTAGTTGATAGTTATGGGTGTTTTTTTGGGTTATTATAAGGTTTTTTTATTTGGGAAGTAATGGTTGTAGATGGGAAGTGGTGAGGTGATGGTGGGTTAGATGATTTTTTATATAGATAAATTTATACACCCCTACTTTGGTAATATTTTTGGTTGTCTATAATTATAGTATCTTGTTATTCTTATGTGAACCCCACCCAAGTCGGATAACCTTACCAATGCCTAATGATTTTGGGTTCCATGTATTTTCCCCAATGTGTATGGTAGTCAGGGTGGCAAGATAATGTCACCCTCTTTCCCTCTCTTCCTTCAATTGAATAATATGATAAAACTGAGGGAGATAATATTTGGTTATGTTTCTCAATTGGGTCATCAATGGTATCAAGAGGGAACAAGGTTGATATACTTCATGATCATGATACCCCACTACAATAGATTTTAGATGTGTAGGTAAGAGATGGAAACAGTTTAAGTGTTGAGATTTTGAATTTTAATGATACAAAAAAAATTTGTTTTTAGTCTAGAATTTTTTTTATGATGTGGATAATGATATGGATAGAATGTGAGTAAAATATGTCAGTAATTGGGGTATGATAGTGGAAACCTGGTGGTGATGTGGTTGTGGGAATCCATTGACTATATATTATTGATATTATTTTATTATATTAGATTAAATACATGGTGAGTGAACTTTGATGAGGTGGGGAATTGGTTCATAACCAGTAAGTTGCATGTTGGTTCTAATCTTTATCCATTGGGTCATTAGTATGATTTTATCATATTTTCACAAGAGGTATTGATGAGGATCTTATTTAGTATACATGTTATTGTCACTTATATATATATATCATACAATCTACTATGTTTTATTAATTTATAGGTATTCTTCAATATTTTAGAAGGAGTTTCTATTAGAGTGGCTGGTTAGGAGTTATTTTAGGATTTTATTTTTGAGATTTGTTCAATATTAAGAATTATACATTATTTTACTCGCTTATATGACATTGTTGTTATTTTATATGATGTTGTGTTGATTAGTGCTTTTAATCTTACCTATTTCCCTTAAATTATAAAAAGTGTTTAATATATCTATTTTCTCTTTTATACCCTTGATTCTAGTCAGTAAAATGGGGATAATTTTAGGGAGACCTTTGGGGTTACTCTTTTACTTCATTGTCAAGCCATAAGGGGTGCAAGTGGAGGGGGAATCACACTAATGTGTTATTAGTGATGATGGTTGAGATATATAAGGGATTCTATATTTAGTAATTGTGATGATTTTATGGGCTGTTAGGGAAATGTTATCAGTTGAGCATTTTACGTGACATAGGATAGAGACACCGGCTAGGACATTGGTTTATAAAGGACCCCATGATCTTATAAAAGGACTCTATGTATACAAAAAGACTAAGTGATATGGTAATGCTTTTAGGGTAATGGAATCAGAAAGGTACATGCATCACACTTGTTCGTAATAGTGTTTAAAGGGAGTGATATTGAGAATTAAATGAACTAAATAGAATTAATTGAAATGTGTTCCTTTTTAATTGGATTTGTGTTTTGTCTTATTATAATAATGTATATTTTGAATTCAAGCATATGAGTATGGGAAACCTCCCTCATTATGGAAAATTATTTCTTTGGTATGTTTTCAATCTATGTGGGTGATTCAAGCATTCCTAATGAATAAAATGTCACGTTGCAATGGATGAGTTTCCATGATTTGTATACTTATGATAGCTCTTTTAATGCTTATATAGGTGTTTGTATTGATTCAATAATGTAAAGAAGTTTTGAATTAAAACTATAATAAGTAATGACATAAACCAATATTAAATTATACATGGAATTATTAAATATTTTTTAGTTTTAAATTTTTTTTGTTCATTATCATTACATATTTGTTAACAAACCAAGAGGATATTTAAAATAAATAATATGATTTTTTCAAAAATATTTTTTTTATGAATAATAATCTATGATAATTTGAATTACTATTTTTTGTTACACATGCTAATATCAACATGAGAAATATCTTGATAGGGTTGTGTTAGTATAATAGAGTAAGTATGATAAAAGAATTACTAATGTTTTCATGTAGTGATGGTTGAGCTATTAATACCCTACATTGTGTTATAATTAATTCTTGTAAAAATATTTTGTAATGAATTATGATTTCCTTTAAACCATGATTTATTCGTTTATCAATAGTGTTTTATCTTTTTCATTAATGGATGCAATGAATTTGAGATAGGTTTTGTAATTATTTTAGAATAATTTATTACAGTTTTGTTGACCTTGTGATTTAAATGAAAATTTAAGACATCCTATTTAAATAAAATTCAATAATTTTTTATATTTTTTCTATCTAAATGAATAATATTTCTTATAAACAAATTTGGGTTCATGGGTCTCAAGGAAGAGTTTTTTTATTTTAATAAGATATTTCATTTTATCAGCCTTTTGTGAATGATTTATGTTATTAAAATTATACAAGATGCATTTTTTCATTTTTTAGGGGTACATGAATCATGGTCATAATTTCACTTATGATTTAATTTGTGAATATATTTTTTATGTTTGTTTGTATAAAAATTTATTAACATTGTGAAAATCTTAGAAGGAAACCCAACTAAGGGCTTTCCCGAATGAACCCTGGCGATCTTATTGGGCAACCGGTAAAAAAGGTGGTGCTTGTGCCGACCTCCCCCCCCCCTTGGGGGGGTTGGCGAATCATAGGCCGGCAAGAGACTAGGGGTTTTCTGGCCTTTTATAAACCCCGAATTCCTTTCCCCTTTTCTGAAAATCTTGTTGAGCCCCAAAGCCCCAGACCCACTCGAAGGGATTTCCTAATCATCAAATTTTGACTTCAGAATATTTAGAATCTCTTGTGCTTCTGAATCTTACCTTAATCATGTGGTTTAGGAAACAACATCCTTTGGTGGATGCATTCGATAGATTTATCTTTGGTTCTTGGGATCTTTGGGAAAGATTGACTGTTTCCTTGCTTGATAGGCGTCACATGATGATTTGGTTCGAGTCAGAAGTAGACCTTATTTCAGCATGGTCAAGAGCTCCTCGTAGCTTCAATGGATGTCGATTCTTACTATTATGGTGGCCCTTTGAGTTTCACATGAACCGTGATTTGTTGTCGGCAGCGTTATGGGTAAGCTTCCCTAATATTCCACTTCCTTTCCAGAATCCTGCTATTATTTGAATGCTATGTAATCTTGTAAGAATGTTTTTGGGTTCTGATTCTCAAATGGAAGTTGTGTGCCACCCTATTTATCCCTCGGATTGTGTGGAATTGGATGCATCCAGGATAACTTTTGATTATGTGTGGATTACAATTGGAGAGGAGTACGGGAGTATGCAGTATGTGGTCTACGAGGACTGGATAGATTACTACGCTTCCTACCACTAATTGGGTCATAGAGCATCGGTTTTCAATAGGTGAGGGCCCTTGAAGTATCGTTGTTGAGATGCCCAGATGTCTACTAGAAGGGAGGGTGATGCAACAAGAAGAGTTTCAGAGGCTGGTGTGTGGGCGGGTCCAGGACAAATGGAGATGGGAACTGAAGGTGGAGGTAAGAAACTTCTACTTCCGGTGATGGAACGGAAATTGGTTGAGGAAAGTAGAAGGATCGTTGTGGAAGACCTTAGATCTGTACATGGGGAAAGAGAAGTACTGGGAGAAGCGTTGGAGGATGGTGTAGGGGCAGTTTCGGTTCTAGAGGAGAAAAGTCCAGAAGGAAATGGCAGGGATGTCTATCCTACAGTGGCGGCTCAATAGATGGAGGATATTAGTAGGGAATTAGTTGAAGACGGTCAGGAAGCTATGGTTACTTTGGGTACGGTGAATCCCTTAAAATGGATTGTGCTGGTTGTTGAAGGGGATCATTTTGAGGAACTCACAGAGGGGGGGCGCCCCCGGCACATGCAGTGGAGGGTGAGGATTTTGGACCTGTTATGAAAATTATCTCCACAGGGGGGGCTAGTGGTATCGATATATCGTCCATACAATTTATCCCTTTAAGCAATAGGTTTGTAATCCTTACTCAAGTCCATTTGGATTTTGGTTTATGTGATAATTCAGAAGACGGGGGTGTGGGTGTTGGGGTCTCCATGATGGAGCTGATTGGTGGTAGTTTGGGATACGTGGAAGTTTCCAGGGATATGGAAAATTTTGCTGATGGGGTTAGATGTCTTGCTCAGATTGGGAGGAATACTTTCAACCAAAGAAGGAGGAGGAATATCTGGGGCAATGGTATAGGATCCGAGGATTTACTAGGTAATGGGAAGGACCAGGATGGGGGTGATAAAAAAATATGAGTGGAACAAATATTCGTTCATATAGAGATATAGTACAAGATGAGAACAATAGGATGGTCGAGCATGAAGGAACATTATATCCAACCCCAATTAGAAGAACTAGGAAAGACTATTCATATCTTCCAATATTGGAAAGAACTAGATCTTCTTTTAAGTGGGATAGCGGGGTTATTCTTTCATTTAAAAAATATAGCTTGGCAAAGCAGTCCTGTGAAATACAACCACCTCTGGTTCAGTCGAGGAGTTGGGAGCTTGGTGATATTGGGAAGCGGCACGGACTGACTTCTGTTTGGGAATCTGCCACTACGGATGACGAATCTGGTATGGGATGCAGAGATGATTACAGGTACTATGATCTGTAGTGTGGTTCTTTTTCTTTTGATTGTGTTTGAGTTGCAAGTGTTGGTTTGTGTAATTGTATGTCATTTGGCATTGTTCTGTATTTTTTTTAACCTTGTTTTGGGTACCATCAAACCATAACCCAACATCTAAAATGGGAAAAAAATGCTTGGCATTATTAATTTTGTGAAATATTTATAATTATAATACATTCATTTTTAATTGATTCAAAATAGTTAAAAAAATCCTTCCAACAAATCCTGAAATAATTAGAATCAATTTTTTCTTAAAAAATCTTCCATTTTTTGGGATAAGAAATTTAAATCAAGTTAATTATTAATTATTTAAGAGAATATTTTAAATTGGAAATATTTTTTAAAACCATTATAGGATGTATGTTAGTGTGTTTACATTAATGAATATTCAAGTCAAAAACGTAATAATTTCTGTGAAAAACATTCATGGATAATTTTTATTAACTTAATATTCTTGGATGGAAATTTTTTTGATTTATTTAATGGAAAATTCTAAACCATAAAAATTATATTTTAACAATACTTAATTTGAAATATCATTCCATTTAATAATCTAAACATATTCGAATTAACCACAAGTTTAAAGTATGATTCATTTAATTAAATATAATGATAAGAGTTGTGAATTCATTATGATTTTTTTGTCTTAATGAAGGTTCATAATTCATGTATTACATGATACACATGAAAAGTGTTGAATGTAATTAATTAAATTTAATGTGTGATTTGTTATTCTATCTTTTGATTTTGTATAATTCAAGAAATGGGAATAAGTAAAAATTTTGTGAAATATAAAATCATGATAAGACATTAATTAAAAACTAATATTTTGAAAATATTATGATATGAGCAAAATAAGCACGTCATAATTTTATAAGAAATAGAAATGACTCAATCTTGGGGAACCTAAGAAGAGATATGGTTATAGTGTAATATATCAATTATTGATAACATTCCATCTTTAATGACCTAAGCATTTATAAATGAAGTTACATTTGTTATTTAATTAAATTCCCATTTACGTATTGGGGTTATCAAAAAAAACATGTACTGCTTTTGTTATTTTACACCATTATAATTTATATATAATATAATTTTAAATATTATTATGCATCACAAATATAGATAATATAGTACATTTAGATAGATAATATGATTAGTACATATTAAGGGTATGATAATGTCCAATTTATATAGTTGAAGGATGTTATTTCTTCGACTAGTAGGATCGCACCTGATGAAAAAAATTATTAGAGATTACATGGGAGATAGAATCACTGGTCCTTTCCCAAGATCAATACCAATCTATGATTAGATGGGTAAATCATGAACAATAATATTTTTGGGAAAAGTTCATGCTCATCGATATCATCACCCAAACCATGTACGTCGAACAACCCATTGAAAATCTATCCATCACACACCATACACTTAGGGAATTTACTGATGTAATTAAAGTATATGTATGTAGAACCTAATAGTATTATTTTTTATATTATATTTAAATTAAAAAATAGGTATATTTATCCCTTTCTAATAATAATTTTTATATTATTAAATAACTAATTTGATAAAAAATACATTCTAATAAGTTGAATAATTATTTTTTGGGAAATATATTATTTCAACCAAAAAATCATTTTTATGAATTAAATTAATTTTTAAATGAATTTTATTTTAATAAAATCTAATTATTAAATTTTATTTATTAACTAAAAATGAAGATATACTATTTTGAAGTAAAAAATATCTTTTATAAGGATTATAAATATAATATTTCTCAAAAACTATTTTTTAAATATATGGGTATTTTTATTCAAAAAATAAATTTCTCATATTTAAAGAATTATTTTCATAAAAGTAACATTATTTTTTTATAATAATCACTTTAAAATTATCAAATAGTATTTTTCATGATTTTCAGAGACAACGGAATTTTTGGTTAAAAACTAAATATGTTATATATAAATGGTATTTATAATGAAATCATAACTACCAAAAAGTGAGGTAATATATTCCATTAATGGTATCAATGAAAAAAAATTACTATCTAAAATAATTTTTTTGAATTTATTTTTATAAATTTTATAAACACTTAATGAATCCTCAAAATACTATAATATATATTAAGGTTTCAAAAATCATTTTTTTGTTAACATGACTCACTTCCACATCACCATGTGTATTATTTTAATAATCTCATTTCATAAAATTGAAAAAATATTGAATACCACTCAACTTATTTAGAAACTAGGGGCATGAACATTGGAATGTTTTGTATACTTTATTATCTTATCTTATATTGTCCAAAACCAATGTTTTGAAGTAAATAAACAGTTGGCTCTATTTTTCAATATAAACACTCTCAAATCCCATTTCATACTCACTAAACCCTTATATAATGATTTTACTCTTAAAAACCCTCTCTATGTCCATCTTAATGTTTCCCTAATCTCTTAAGAAACTCATCCCACAATTTTGAAAACACCCTCTCAAGCAAGGGGGTCCTCATTCACATCATTATTCAATCACCAACTTTATGTTATGCCTTTTGTATTCCATTTTTCCCTATCAGAATATGTTCAAAAACTTCTTTATTACATAATATATGATTTAATCTATATTAGAGTCCCATTTAACAATCATTAGTCGAACTGATGATCCTTTAAGTACCCCAGTTACACAACTGAAATTATCCTACAATTTTCTGTCAAAAAAATTATATAGTGATAACCCATTCCCATCACCACTCTATAGAATTCACTTATATATACCTATATTTAATTTATGGGAAATTTATAGGTATTTAACTTTCACTCCTCATTCATGTAATTAAATGTGATTAAATATTTTCTTTTGTTGATTTTTTTATGTGGAACTCAAGATCATGTACATAATATGAAGAGAGAACATATATAGAACGAAAATGTATTGGGTAAAGTTTTAGTTGCATGATATGTCATGTATGTGACTAAGAAGTGAACTTTATCCATTATGGTACTTTTTCCACCGTGATATTATTTCGTGGTGGTTATCCTTGGCAAATGATTATAACGTCATGTTAAATGTTATCTTTACATTCCATTACATCCATTTTTCTATCATGTCATATCAGGATTCATTGATCAGTATTATTATGGTAACCCATCTAATGTTACCTTGATATACCCCTTGTATTACATGTACTACTTTACCTTTGATATTATTGATTTATTCAATTATTGGGCTTTATATATCACCCTTTTTATATGTATGTCCCTAAGTTATCCCATTAAGTTATAAAAGAATTATGGAATTTTTGGATAATGTTAAGAATGTTTTTTATAATATTATTGTTTCCATATATCAAGTTGATGCTCTATATAACAGATTTTTTAATGACAATAGGATTCATGATCTTCTAGGATTTTTTTATGTGTATGTTTATATAAAAAATAATGAAATAAAGTGTATTGGAAAATGGGTTTTCTTAGTTGGCATCATAGGAAAGTATAGTAATTTTGAAGATTATGATTAGAAAACTCTTGTGAATTACATTTGGATAAGAATAATCATTAGAAAACATCACTAATTTTTTAAGGTATATATTATGTGGTTTCCAATCAAATGCACCTACTTTGAGATTCTACAGGTCCATGTGGCTAAATAATAGAGATTCCTAGGGGTAATAAACCTGAAAATGGAGCATTGAGATGGATTCAATCATCACATGGTTTATAAAAATACGACATAATTCACACATGGTTTTTAAATACAATGGGATATGATTTGGTAAATTATAAATGACATTAAGAACCTTTAATAAGGGGAAAATTTTAATAATATTTAATTTTGGGAAATAGATTGTGAGATATATAATATTAAAACATACAAATACATTGTTTAATGTTTATATATCAATTTTCAGTTATCCCTATCATGATAATGATTCCTGATTTTTATGTTTATTGGTTTAAAAATAATAATTTACAATTTTCCATTTTTTTAATAGTCAAATTGATTGAAATAGGAGAAACCTAGTGAAAATTAAATGAGATGAGAAATATAAAGGATTACTAAATGAGATTCCCTACCAGATGGTAGAAGGAGTTGAAAGAATCATTAGATACTCTAACAATTAACTCATGTGTTCAACTGAGCCGGTAGTTAGGAAGAATTCCCAAATCCACGTTTTAAAATCAACATTCAATTGATACCTTAATGCAGAAAAGGCCTCTTATATTCAATGGATCTACTTATCCCCTTATTCTTGATAAATTTTTCAAATCCATTGAAAATAACTTATCCATAATTCTATACTCTGAGTAATTAAATAAGATATTGGATATTTATCATATGTAGGGAGAATCTGATTAATGGGGGAATTTAATTAAAAATGTGATGCCTCAAGAAGTGGTCAAAGTGATGGAGTGGAAGGAATTCCAAAGAATTATTTTTGAAAAATTGTTTACACACACTCTTCAACTATAATAATAGGTACAAATATACCTCGAGAGAATGTATAATGAATACATTAGTGTGTACAATAAAAAATTCCCAAAACATTCATGATATACCTCTTTATTTTACATTTCCACAAAAAATAATGTTCAACATTTCATTGATAGGATGGATCTGAGTTTACAAAAATCCTTACCCATGAAATGTTTTGATGTGTCCTCAAAATGAAAATATATATTAGTAAAAATCACGTTTTTAATGGGGATAAAAAGTAGAAAACATAGATTTATTCTAGTTGTATGATGGAAAATTATAATTGTGGAATTAAATCACAACATCCCAATTATAGATAATGTGGGAACAATCATTCTAGAAATTACATAATGGGGGAACATAAATTGTTTATGTGCAGGAAAGAATCATGCTTAGCTAGTAATTTCTGATTGGAGAAACCCACCAATGTGATAGAATAATGAAAGTATCCAGTAAACCCATAAATAGTATTAAGATTTTTATACTAGAAAGATAATTTTTATTCTGAAAGGAAATTTCTATAAGGTAAGGGTTTTTAGAGACAATCACACCAACAACCACTACGGCATCAATGGTGAGCTTATGCAATCACAAATAAAGAGGTAGATACCAGAAAAAAGTTTGTGACATGTATTCTAGTTATTCATTCAAATATAGTGAACATAATTATTTTTTTATTTCTATACATTCATTAATATCAGATGTGTTTAATAGATTTTTTTTAACCCCACCATAAATCATTAATGTAACGCTTTTAATTAAATTTTAAAATTGGTAAATAGTTGCATCCCAATTATATAAATACTCCCTTAACAAAATTTGGGGGATAAACTTGTCCAAAAACCATATAAAACAACCACATAAATAAATTTATACTATTTGGGGAATATATTATCTATACTTATATAGATCCTATAATATTGCAGAGATAAGGAAATCAAACACCATGTCTTGAATCTCCCTAGGATTCGGTACAACTGTACGAAGGTGGATAAATCGTCATTGGTACCATTATCGGAAGAATTCATATTATTTCATTATGAGAAAGATTTTACACTTAAAATTATTGAGACTAAATTAAATATCATCTTTAAGGAAAATCTCACTATTATGGAATACACAAATGTGTCTGTTAAAGAATTATTTGATTATTCACCTAGAAGATAAGAATAATATTCAATCCTGTATATACCTAGATCATTTATAATATCTATGACACTAGACAGAATAGACACTGTAGAACATTATGATCTAAAAAAATAATGGACAATCTGGATGAGGGGTTCATATTCGCAAGCACTTCACTATGGAGTGCACCAATCCTCTTCCTAAAGGAGAAGGACGGTTAAAATGAAATTTTCATTGATTATTGTGATCACAATAAAACAAAAATATGGAACAAGTATCCTTTGAAATGGATTTATGACTTTTTCAATCAGTTATATAGATCCCAATATTTCTTTTGGAGAGTTCTTTAAAAGGTATAATTTCAAGTAAAGGTGTATACAAAGGATATCCCCAAGTCATTTTTTAATAAGGTACAAGAACTATGAGTTCATAAATCTTTTATAAATTACGTCAATATATTTTTGGGAGTATACACTAATGATACTATCATATAAACCAAATGTAAGCAGGAACATGATTAGTATTTGAGTACTGTACTAATTACCTATTCTAAATAAAACGTCTATGTAATGTACTGAAATTGTGATTTTGAGTTGGTTCTTGTAACATTACAAGGGAATTTTATCACTAGTAAAGGGATATCAATAGGCTATTCAAAAATAGGGGCAATTAAATCATGAAACATATCAAACATTAAGGTATATATATATAGTTTACATGGGTTAGGTGGTTACTATCCACAATTTTTGAGGAACTTATCATGAGTTTCATGACCCCTAACCATGATAATTCTAAAGGGGATAATGTTTTTCTATAGTGAATAATGTGAGGATTGATTTAAGGAAAAGAACAAGAGTCGTAAAACTGCAATTATTCTAATATTACCAACTCATGGAAATGGATTTGTGATCTACAAATATGTATCCAAAATGTTATTGGGTTTTGTACTCATGAAATATTATAATGTTCTGGGATATTCCTCCAATAAACTAAATATATATGTGAATAACTACACAAATTGTGATTGAGAATTCGTTGTGGTGACCTTTACATTAATTATTTTTGTTAAATCATATCTATTTGGAGAAGTGTGAAATTTTCACATACCACAAAAGAATAATTTATATATTTAAACAAAATGATCTTAATATGAAACAATTAATGTTGTCATATTAGATCAAGTATTGTGATTGTTCAATCCATTACCATCCAATGAGAGTAATTAAATAGGCAGATTCTCTAAGAAGAATTCATCAAGACAATCTATACATGATGTGTATTGTTTGTAATCCTATAATCATAAACATAAAAAGAGTGGATATGGGAATAGTAAAATGATATTTGTCTTACATTAAATTAAGAGCATCTCAACTATCCGTTATTGGGTTGATTATGGAGGCCCAAAAAGATGATGACTTGCTACAGAAGAAGGAAGAAAACATTCTGAATGTCAAATTTATAGAAGGTTGAGTTATAAAGTTTGGAGCTTGGATATGTGTCCCATAAATGAAGAATTTGAAAAATAACATATGGGTGATTCACATAACTCCCCATTCTTTATTCATACATGAATAACTAATATGATTATAAATTTTAATCAAGACTTCAAGTGGGATAACATAAATATGGTCTTTGGGGATTTTGTATCATCAGAATATGTGTTCCAATAAGTCGAGGTAGAGTTCTACAAGTCCAATAGTATGAAGAAATAACTTCCTATACCATTATAGAAATTGGAAAAATATTACTATGGATTTCATTATAGGACTCTCTAGGACATCTAAAGGAAATAATTTGATCTATATAGAAGTCTATCATCTTAAAAATTTATCTCCATTCATTTTTATTAATTAAAATTTATACATTGAACAAATATCTATGATATACATAATGGTATTGGTACGATTGAATGGAGTTCCACCTTCTATTGTATCTGATCATGAACTGAGGATTATCTGACTGTGTTGAAGAAACCTTTAGAAATATTTTAAAACCAAACATATATTTTTTAATCTTATCACCCTCATAAAAATGTTCAGTATGAAAACACTATTGACACTCTCAAGGATATTTTGAGACCATTTTAAATGTATTTCAAAATATTTTAGAATTGGGAAATTGTCCTCGTGGAGTCTAATAAAATAATAGTTCAATTCTAGAACTAAAATTGCAGTTAATGGGGATCTTTATGGGAATAGGTTCCTCACTATGATGTGCTGAGATGATTTCTGAGAGTAGAAGATGATGGGACCTGATATTATCTATGAGATGTAAGAGAAGGTTTAAAACATTCAACTTCATAAGAAATCTGCACATGGTTGATATAAAATCTATATTCATAACAAATCTATGGGACATGGAGTTTTAGTTCAGAGACAAATTTTCTTACATATATTTCTATTGAAGAAAGTCAAGAGGTTTAACAAGAAGGAAAATATTAGTCCAATATAGATCATTCTTTTAAATCCTTGATCGCATTGAAGTAGTGTTAGGTCGACTAGAAATCCAAACTACCCAATATCATATTAATGATGTGTTCCATGTATTTACCTTGATGAAGTAAATAATAGACCTCTCACATGTGTTGAATGTAGAGGTTGTACCATTAGAGAATTATCTTTCATATTTGGAGAATTTGGTGAAGATATTAGATGGTAGAGACAAGGTCCTATGAATCAAGAAAACTCAATTGGAAAAAAGTCATGGAAAAAACATATGTTTCAGAAACTGAAATGAGATCCAAAATTGTTGATGAAATATATGTTCCCTCATTTATTTTGTTTTATTAAGTGAAAATTTTGTTGTTAAACGTTTTCAATGGGGGAACAATGTAACAACCCATATTTTTAAAAAAATTGTTCTTGTTCTGATTTAATTAAAATCCCAATTATGTAATATGGTTAGAGAAAATTCATTCACATCATTATTTATTTTATACAGTTGTAAGTTAGATAATTTCATATTTAAAAAACTATTAAGCATTATAACCATTGATAATATAGATATTAAACATTGATAATATGATTAATATATATTAAAGGTTAAGAAAAAATACAGTTGATAAATATGAGAGAAGTGATGGCCACAACCAATAGGATTATACCATGTGAATCCCATTTATCAAAGCATCAGTGGGAGATAGAATCACTAATATTATAGCTTGATAATCCCCAAGGTGATAATCAACAACTATTGCACGAACAAAATCATTAATGTATAAGTTCAAGCTGACTGAGATCTTGACCCAAACAACGTATGTTAAAGCACTCCATGATAATGTCACGGTCCATCACCTTACCCATAGGGAATTCCCTGGTATAGTAATGAGGTATGTTTTTAGACCATAATAAATGAAATTTTATTTTTTATTTTAATTAAAAGATTATTATATTTATCTATTTTTAAAATTACTTTTTAAATGGATAAATATTGAGTTTTATAAAAATTAGATTCTGATAGAATGAAAAAAAATATATTTTTTATAAAATATAGAGATTTAACCAAAACAATGTGTTTGAAAAATTATTTAATTTTATAGTGGAATGATATTTTATAAATAATTGTTATTATATAATATTAAATAAATATAGATTTTAATATAATTTTACAAATTTAAAAATAATTTTTATATGGTTCTGAAAACGATTATTGAAAAAAGTCACTATTTATTAATAAACGTGGATTTTTATGTAAATGTGTAATTTATCATTTTATATAATTAATTTGATAAAATAGTTATTATTTTTGGAATCATCATATCAAAATTATACAACCATGTTTTCCCTTATTTTCTAAGATAGTAATTTTTTTTGGAAAAAATACATATTATATAAATAAATGGTATATATTATGAAATCATAATGATAAAAAAATTGAGGAAATATATTCCATAAAAGGTATCTACAACCAAAATAATATTTACTCAATAAAATGATGTTTTTTTAAAATATTTTTTTAAATTTAAAACCACATAATTAATCCTCTAAATACTATATTATATTTTCTGGTTTCAAAATCAATTATTTGTAACAATGAGTCGCATCCTCAACATAAAGGTAATTATTTTAATGAGAGAAGTTATTAAAAAAAATTAATTTAAATCACACCACATTGGTTGATAAAATATGAATAAAATTGTATGATTTGTGTTATTTATTACATTATCATATATGCTCAAAAAACAATATTTGGAAATTAATAAATAATTATCCTATCTTTTACTATATAAACTTACACATACTCTCTTTATATTTCAATAAATACCCTTGAATCATGAATTTATTTTTCTCTTCCCTCTGTAAATACCTATAATGGTGTCCCTAACCACTTAATAATCTCCTCCCACACTGTTGGAAATTACATCTTAGAGTAAGGAATCCTCTATATATCCTCTATATTTAAGAAAATCCATTGTGATATACCTTTTTTCCATTTTTTCATCTTTGGATATGTTATCACACATAAAACATACTTATATAATTATTTTCAATTTATTAGAGACCCATTTAACTATCATTAATCCATAATATGAACCTTCACATACCCTTGTTATGCTAACAAAATTATCATATGAATTTCCATGATAAATATTTATGTAGGAAATACATGTTCTCATTTCCACTCAAGGGTATTCTCCTAAATGTACATATATTTAATTAATGGGTTACCTATATTTATATTACCCATAGTATATAAAACATTATTAAATGTGATGAAATATTCCATTATGATTAATGATCTATGTGGAACAGATGAGCATGTACATGTTATGATCAGTGCACACAGATATCACTCTAATGAATTGGATAATGTTTTAGTCTCATGAGACTTCATGTATAAGATTAAGGAGTTATCCCTATAAATAATTCTACTTTATTCCACCATGTTATGATATATTTGTAGCTGTCCTTGAACAATGATTTTGATGTCATGTTTAATATTGTTTCCACACTCATATGTTTCCTTTATGTAAACATGTTATATCATGCCTAATTTTCCGTGATTATGTTTCTCAACCAACTTATGTTACACTGATATACTCCTAATATCACTTTTAAAACATTACCATTTGATGTTTTTTTGTTTCCTTATAGTGATTTATATTTTCACCATATTCTAATATACGTGCCCAGGATATTCCATACAACATTAGAAGAATGATGGAATTTTAGGAATATATAAAGGATTTTTTTAAAAAGAATTGTATCCATGTATTAGTTTGAGATTTTATGTACATAATTTCCCAAATACACCGGGGTTCAATATCTTATGTGAGTGTTTCTTATATACATTTCTATCAAAAATCAACAAATAATGTATATTAAAATATGGGTTGTCATACCATACATATCATATTTCCTCTTATGTTGAATTTCAATATTGTTTCAGAAATTTTTAACATGTTGAATAAATTATATGAAAACTTATTATGTTTAAATATTCGATGTTTATTGACTTTTCATACCTTCCAAAATAGAAATTGCTTAATTTTTTCCATATCACTGGAATAAACTGGATTATTTTGGATCCACAATATAAATAATAATTATTATGGTACAATTATTTATTCCATGTGATACCTTCCACCCATGATATAATATATACAACAATCATAAATTAATGTGATAAAAATTGAATTATAAATTCTCTATCATATTTAGTTTTCAGAAAATAGATAATCATGTGTAAATAAGGGCATGTATTTTTTATTACTCGTATAAAATTTAAATCTAATGAATATTTTTAATTAGTTTAATGGACTCTAGAATAATGTATTAACATGCTTTAATTTTGATGGAAATTTCATACCATAGTATAGAAGTCAAAGAATAATTTTTTATATATAATGTAAAAACATGTTTCATTCGTCACTTAATGTTTATTGAATGTTTTATTTAATAATTTAAATCATGATACATAAGGATAATTCATTTTTATGCTATTATTTGAATGATATATTAATTAAAAATATTAAAGTTCCATATACGATGATTTTTTTGTACATTAATTTCATGAAATTAAGAATGAATCCCGATGTACTATTTAGTTGAGGATTTTATTGAGGTTTTAATAATTTTTTTGAAAATTAATTTTATAAACAATAAACAGTAATGTTAAAGTCTTGTTAATATAAATTGTTTCATAATAATGATTACATATAAGAGTTTTATTTCATCTATTTCAAGTTAGTGTAAAATGATTACTTATGAAAGTTCATCCATGCGGTGGTGTGATAAAAAGTTATAAATTGATTAATGAAATCAAATTACATAAATGGATAATTATTTAATGTTTTAAATTTAAATATGACTCTATTAGTACATGTTCTAGTATGTTTGACTTTGATTAAGAAATTAATGATGTTTTTGGGTACTAAGATTCATCGGGCCACATTGTTGCTGCTAGATTCCTTGGGGAGTGTGATATGTTTAACAAAAAACTAATTTATTAATAAATAATAGATTTTTTCATTGTAAAATCCTTAATTTTTCATCCATCCATTATTATTTGTCATTTTAAAATTGTTTAATATTATTTGAGATGTATCGTCATGGGAGTGTTTTATGGGGTTGTTAGATATTTCTTTTGGATTTGTTCTAAATCACAAGGATGACATTTTCTAAGGGGTACTTAATATAAGGGTCATGATTTTATCAAACCCTTATATTATATTTTTCTCATGTATTGAGGGTGTTATGAGATTTTATGTTATTCCTCATTTTATTCTTCAATTGAAATTTTATTTCTAAACTGCTGTTTTTTACCCTTCTGTAGAACCACCCCCCCTCCCTGTGTAGAAGTAACTTTGGGTTACCTATATGTAAATCATTTTCCCCTATGTGTAATGGTTTATCCATCACTATATAAAATTAATATGGAGATTTATAAATGTATGTCTAGTTTTTTTATCCCCAAAATGGTATATCCAATATCCGGGTAGTTCTCATTCGCATAAGGTTCATCTTGGTCCGTCAAAATTATATAAGTGAATTAGGGATGAGTTTTATAATGTTAGGTGAATTTTTTTAGTAAAATATGTTTAAGATGAGATTAATCCAGACTAATCAATGGGCCTTATTTTTCAACATAATGGTGACCTAGATTTATCATAACTCATTTAAAGAGAATTCATATCTCACATTTCAATAGTCTAGACCATGTGAGGATACCTCATGGTCACATAAGGGTATGGTATCTATCTCACATAAAGGTATATATGTGTTTCACAAAGGTATATTTTTTTAATATATATTCCATTCTTGCTTCTAGATTCATTCTGTATAGTGTTTTATGAAATTTAAGGATATCAAATTAAAATAAAATGTATTTAGGAACATTAATGTGGAGAATGATTAAAATATTTAACTTTCAGAAATTAAAGTGATTTAAATGAGTTATGAAGGGGAAATAATATCATGAATGAAATAATATTAATTTAAATGATAATCTTTAGCCGTATTGAAATTGAATTTTAAGAGAAACATTTTCTATTATATTTTTAAAACTATATTTTTTTTAATTTGAGTCTCATTTCCGTTCCCTCGAGTATGGGATGTTAGATAATTACTTATTTTTTCTATAGATCCTTCTATATTTTGACTCAATCCCTTCATATGATTTTGACTTCCAATTCTTCATTCAAATTATTTATTTTTAGTGTAACACATGAGAAACTTTTTTAGGTTTGGGGATTTATGAATTGTCTCTATTATTTTTTACAAATCATGACATCATCATAATTGTTTCCTTCTATTGGGTAATTAGTAAAACTAAACATTAATAAGAATAGAAAATTTTCCATAAATATAATGAATAAAATTGTATGTGTAGTGCATGTATTTTTTCTATATTTTTATGTTATATTTTTTGTAGATTATTTTTTTATCTTGAATAAAATATTATTGATGAAAAATAGTAAACAATGTATTAAAAGTGATAGAGATTATTATGGGAAGAAGTAATGATCGAAACTTGTTGTTTCTAAAGTAATGATACTAAAAAAGAATGAATAAATAAAATACAAAATTTATAAGTGTGTTAATTATTATAATTATTAAAATATAGTATAAATTGAATATTAATTTTGATATGGTATTTAATTCTGCATAAATTAAATAACACCTGATGTGTGATATGTTGTTTGTATAATAACCCATATATGTTGTAAAGTTTCAATCCATTTTATATGTGACTTGTTTTTTTAGTTTTTTTATTGGTATCACATCAAATAAAATAATAATAATAAAATAAAGTAATTAAATTGGTTACTTCAATAATAAAAACATTATTGATGTTTCATACATGCCTATAGTAATATATACCAAGGAAATTTATAATTATTTATTATGGTGGGGTAGTTTATTTGGTGATGGTTAGATAGTGTGGGATAGTGTTAATGGTGTTTAGTGGTATGAGATAAATATAATTTAATAAATTTTAAAGTTATATGCTGATTCAAAAATGCAATGGTGGTTTAGTAATTTAATATGATAAAACACAAAGGGATGAAATTAAATATATTCATGTTGTAACTTCATTGAAAATTCATGAAATGAGCGGGGAACACATGGGAATTCATATAGGTGATGGATTATAAGGGAATTACATTAATAATGGGAAGTAAATGGTATAATGATCCTAACAATGGTTTTCATCATCCAAGTGTTAATCAGGTATAGACCATTTTAAATTTTTGTTGTCTAATTCTTTAAAGTGACTAGGGTGCATGCCTGCACACCCCACTGTGGGTCTTAGGCTACCTTTTAAATTAAATAATTAACTGTAGGGGATTTTTGAAAAATGTTATATTGTGCTTAAGTGTAGTGTTCAGGATTAAAATAATTAATTAAAGATTGAGAATATATAATAGGATATTTAAAAAAATATTAAAATAAATCAATAAGGGATAAAAACAAAAGTATAAATAAAATTGATAGGTGGTCACAAAAAAATTAAAAACAATTAAAGTGGGAGATTTCCATTTTTTTATTTTTACCTTCCTTATTTTTCCATCAATTTTATTCTATATATATTTCATTTTATTTTCATTTTCAAATTTGTTTTATTTTTCACTTTTTTTCATTCATTTTTATTTCTTTTCTCTCTTCCTTTTTTATCCTCTCTTCCTCTACTCCCTCTCACGTCGCACCTCCCCCTCTCCCTAGGTAGTGAATAACATTGCTCCCTCTTCGGAAGAACACTGAACCTCTTTTTTTTTACTGTCTTCCTCACCTTTAGGTGTGTTGTATAACTTATTGAAATTTTACATTGTGCATTTGGAATTGTAGAGTTTTTTTGAGTATCCTTCTGGCAGTTTGTCGTGGAAGTATTTTACCCTCTTTTGGAGTTTTTTTAAAATCATTAGTTTTCTTCTATTTTAGGTCAAATAAAATATTACTGTGGATCAAAGAATCATCTATGACTATAAGTTAGGGATTATACACATATTACCTCTGTTTTTTTGTGATTTAAAAACATGAACTATTTCATCGTTTTTCCGTGCCAACCGACTTTTTACAATTTCACACAATATTTTCAATTTAATTGTTTTTTCTTAATTACTGCAGCCCTTTTTAACATAAAATAAATTTTTAAAATTGTTTCAACATGGTTTGAAATCCCTTTGGGTGTGCCGACATGGCCTGTATAAATTCTAATATCCGGTTATTTAATTTAATTAACTGCATGTGTTGCATATCATTTTTTGTATTATTTAATTTAACTAGTTAATTTAGATTATCTATGAACCATGAATTGTTGGATCACTGGTAGCTATATGTGTGGATATATTTATTTATTAAAAATCACATTTATCTGCTTGTGCTGATATGGTATCTTGCATCGTTATTTTTTATCATGCAATATTAAATTAACGCCTTGTGTTTCACGAGTGTATCTGCATAGATTTGATGTTGCAATTACATATGCCTGCTATGTCATATTTTCTGCTGTGGAATTTTAATTAAATTCAGGGTGGGGAATCAAGTTGGGTCTCATATTAAGGGCCACACTTACACCCTCCATTCCTGACTGTTTACCACTATTTGTCAAGGTGCGGTGTCTTAGACTTTTGTGGACCAATACTTTCCCAGGATTTCTAATACATATGAGTGATGCCAGTACCACAAGGGCCCATCAAGGAAGAATAATTTGGGAATGTGGCTAATCCACCCTAGGATGACGCTCGATCCCATTTTACAAGATTGAGACAGACTCAAGGTAAAGCCATGCCTTGAGAGATACAAGGTATTTCGAAATATTGCCTTGTACATGCTCGGTGGTATTGGATAATTTGAAAGATTTACTATAGTGATATCTTTGTGATGGGATCAGACTCCAAATTTCAACTTGAATATTAATAATGACTCATTGAAGGTTTATGTTAATTTTTATTTGATTCTCTTGAGAATTGTGATATTTTTCTAGTATGTTGGAGCACACATAGTTCATAAATGACTTATCTACCCAAGTTAAATCAAAAGAATAGGGGTATAACTCTTATTTATTTACCTTTCTTTCCATAATTATAGATATGTATGTGTTCATTTATATTTTATGTACTTCCTTGAGACACCAAGCTTAGGATGAAGTAGGTGATTAGGGACAGGTGTCGTTGGGAACCTGGGTCGTGTTATTCATCTTCTTGTGCTTAATTAATTATCTGCATTTATTATACAATGACACACTACATTTAATTACTGCTCAAAATGGAACAGTTTAGACATAATGGGTGTCGATGTATAGGGATTTTATATCACAACCAGCTCAGGCATCGTTGACACCTGAGTATATTATATACTTGTAGGTATTAAAAAAGGGAAGTGTGCAGCTTCTGAATCTTGATTTCTTATTGCTTTTTAGGGTGGAGACTGGGGTAGGGGAAAAAGCCTTTCTTATGATGCATTTGTTTCACATTGGGTTATTTCTTTTTATTTGATACTATTTTGGAGTTTTCATTTTCCATACAATTAGTTTAGATAAACATCATAGCAAGAAATTGTTTTCTGAGCTTCCGTACTTGATATTATTCAGTTAGATTATTCATATTTCTTCTGATGCAATTTATTCATTTATATGCTTCCACTATTTATTATAAATTGATTTTTACTTCCACTATGATAATACCTATTACCTATGAGGGAATAGTCTCCCCCACGATCATGAAAATGGCCCTCGCTTCTAGTCAGTAGCCTCTAGCAATGGGGGAGATGTGCTTCAGGTTAGGTGGCCAACCCGACTCATGGCACCCTTCAGGTGGATCCTAGGACAGCGACTCTACAAAGTGGTATATGAGAGATTTTTCCTGTGGTCATACTATATGGGTTAGACAGAAGACTAGGACATAGGGATTTAGAATGTACTGTGTTCTTGGATGGAGTAAACCCATGTACCGGAAAAAACCCAAATTCTTGGGTTTGGATTGCAGTTATTTGTTATACCGGTTATTGTTAATATGATTTCACCATTGAGTGACTAACTTGTTTTTCGTTTTTATTGTGTTGTTATTGTTTAGCTAATGGGTTTTACCATTGTGTCGTTACGATTTGAGGTAAATACATTACATGCATCATATTAAACACTATAGGATTTAAAATGACAAGAATATTTCAATGCCATATATACTTTCAGCATGAATTTTACTATATTCATGGTAGTGATGTTGCGTCTAGTGGTAATTCTTCTTGAAATTTTGATTTGTTAAATACATAGTAGTTATAGTCTGTTAGATGCTGACCTGAATAAACCTGGAAATTGATAGTAGATATTGTTAAGTAATCCTTATCTGTTTTCTCTTCCATATCTAAACCCAGATCACGAAGCAAGTAATCAGTTATGTATTGCTCATAGGAAGGCTATATGGCCAACCTCTTTTTTTCACCTTACCGTTATGATCATATTCATTATCTTTTACATAAAGGACTGTTTTTGTCAGTTGTAGACCAATCTCACCGTGACGTCTTCATGTTGTGCCTCATGAGAGTACCAATGATAACATTCTAGAGATAGTGGTTCCCTAACCACCAGTGATACCTCTTGTAGTGACTCATGTGGTACTTCCTCATGTCAATCATCTGAGAGACCCTATTTCTATTTTAAGGGATAATCACCACATGTTTATGAAATCAGTTCAGAATATCCGCAGACCTGCCCCATCTATGGAAAAATTCATGTGGGATATTCTGCAGCATCACCCTCCCTCCATCTCAGGGAGTGGCAGCCCTAATGCTGTAGAGTCATGGATAGAAACCATAAGGTCTATATTCGCCACCTTGAGATGATTCCTAAGAGAATAGTCATTCTTGTAGTCTACATGTTGCGTGACTTAGCCAAGCATTGGTGGGATGTTGTCTCTGGCTGAGCAGACTAGTGACATGGTTTTGGTTGACTTCCAAGCTACTATATATGAAGAATTTTCCCACAAACTCTGAGATATGATGATGAACCATAATTACTACATCTTTAGTAGGGATCTATGAATGTGTTAGAGTAGTCAAATCATTTGGTTGAACATCAGAAATTTTCCACATCTCTGACTTGTGATGCACAGACTACTGCAATGCATTTTGAGGATGGACTTGAGTATATTATCCCCTCACTGGTGAACATCTTCTGTTTGGCCACTGTCAAAAATATCCTTAACCAGGCTCTAATTTCAGAGTATAATGTCAGAGAATCTAAACCGGTGATCTAGGGAAGTTTAGTTCCTATATAGGGTGAAGACTTTTCTAGAAGTAGGAAACGACATTTGGAAAGTGTACATGGGTGAAATCGTAGCCAAACAACACATTTAGAGGTCTCTGTCACATGTTATCATTGCGACAGATATGGTCAGAAGAATCCACAGTGCATGAGAGACCTGAAGGAGTGTTGAGCTTGCAGTAAGATGGGTCACCATCAACAATTATGATGTTCCTTATCTTCAGCATCTTGTGGAAAGGGATATGCACTTGCACCTCCATCAGGTATAGGATCAATGACTCCACAGTTGGCTAGAAGTTCTTTTTCCACTGTCCAATCAGTCCAAGGTAATGGTAGAGGTCGTGTTCAAGGAAATCAAGTTCCAGATTACCAGTGTTAGTAGATTAGACCTTCTCAGGACAACCAGAAATCATATTAAGGTCGTTATTATGGTCTCAGATACGCAGTACAATCGACACCAGAGGATTAGAGTGTAGGACCATCTATGGTTATATGTACTATTCTAGTAGCCTCTACTTTAGTTTCATTTCCTTGTGATACTTCTGCATCGCAATCCTTTTTATTTGATGTTATTTTTGAATGTCTTAGTTCTCCAATTGGATACCTTTGCAGCGTCATGTCTCTCGACACTCTGCTTGGGGTCAGGACAAGAGGAATATGCTAGTCCCAAGAGTTCCCCCTTGAGAAAGGTGGGTACTGTTTTTTTTAGTTTATATATCCTCTAAATGTCTAGAATCTAAGTCATTCTCTGTTTGAACTGGCCAGCTCTATATCATTCTCAAGTGGATTACTACCACCATTGTGTGTTCGTTACATACTTTGAGGTAAAAACAAATCTACACAAAGATGAATGGGATATGAAGGTAGATCAAGCTAAGCCTAAATATGTAGGGCTGGGGAGAGTGACAGCTCAGTTATATAGTCTTCATAAGTGATCAGGGGACTGAAGTAGTTAAATTCCCTCCAATGGTGGATCTATTTAGGGACATCTTCCTTGACAATTTCTCTAGCTTACCTCCTTTAAGGGACGTGGAGTTTACTATCGAGCTCATTCCTGGTGTGGCACCAGTGTCTATTCCTCCCTGTAGGATGGAACCAACAGAGCTACATGAACTCAAAAGAAGATTGAAGACCTCGAGGCTAATGGTTTCATTAGACCAAGAACATATCCATTGAGTCTACCTATTCTTTTAGCCAAAAAGGAATATTTTACCCTCAGGTTATGCATGGATTGTCATCGAATCAATTAGATTATGGTAAATAATTTATATCCATTTCCTCATAAAGATGATCTCTTAAACCGGCTCTAGGGAGAAACTATTTTCTCAATGATTGATATGAAGTTAGGATATCACCAGGTGTGTGTGAGACCATATAACATAACACGTACAACATTCCGAAGAAGGTAAGGCTTGTACAAGTATCTGGTTAGGCCATTCAGCCTCATGAATGCACCGATAGTATTCAGGGCTATAATGGAATTTGTTTTCCACCTATATCATGATTCCATTGTGGTAGTTTTTGTAGATGACATCTCTGTGTATTTGCACTCTAGAAATAACCATGAATGCCATATTGAGATTGTGTGGAGTACACTGAGAGTGCACTAGCTATACGCTAATCTCAAAATATGTGAAATTTGAAATTATAAATTTCACTTCTTAGGTCATATTATATCTGAAGTAGGGGTATCTATTGACTTATAAATGGTGAGCATCGTAGTTTCATCGGAGTACCCTAGAGTGTCTTCCACTTCTACAGTTTTTTGGGGCTTGCGGGCTGTTATGAGCATTTCATCCAAGATTTTTCCCACTTAGAAGCTTCCATTACATCCCTGACTAAGAATGGTAAACATATCATCTAGTTAGAAACTTCTGAAAAGTATTTTTAGATGATGAAAGGAAGACTAACCTCAACATCGATCCTAAATATACTTGAACCAGGTAATAGTTATACTATTTACTATGATTCATTAGGAATCAGACTGGGTGCAGTTTTTATGTAGGGTGATCGAGTCATGGTGTATGGATCCCTCTAGATGAGACATCACATGCATAAATATCCTACACATGACCATGAGTTGGTAGTTGTGGTTCATGATCTACGCTGTTGGAGACAGAACTTGTTGGGTGAGAGATTCATTGTTTATATGGATCATAAAATCCTAAAATATATATCCACTCAATGAGACAAGAATTTAAGGCAGTGTAGATTGGTCGAATACTTGCAATTTCTCGACTTTGAGCTTACTTATACCCCTAGTAATGGTAATTTTGTGGAAGATTCTTTAAGACGCAAGACACATACACCATCCATTCAGGTAACCAAAATTGAGTGGAATTTGATGGATTTGTTTTCAAAGATGCTTCTAGAGGTTCAGGAAAAGAGTGAGAAACTAGTTCTAGCATTTCTTATAGTGATATCCTCTCTTTTAGAGAAAGTCTGTAGGTGACAGTTGACTGATCTTGAGGGGATCAGTTTGAGGGAAAGTATTACAAGACAGAACCCACCTCCTAGTTGGGTTGTTGATGGCAGTGAAACTCTCCTTTACCTTGGCTGTGTATGGGTACCTTCGGGTATAAAACAAGAGATGATGAAGGAATCTCACACCTCTATTGGGGTAGTTTATCCTAGAATAATCAGTATGTACATATACATGCACCAACAGTAAATGTGGCCTACTATGAAAAAAAAGCTAGTGGGTTTCATCACTTGGTGCTCCAGCTATCAAAAGGTGAAGGCAGAGCACCAACTACCTTTTGGACTCCTACAACCTCTATCCATTCTTGAAGGAAAATAGAATGACATCAGCATGGATTTTGTTACAGGCTTTCTAATATCTCATTGAGGTAGTGATGGAGTATGTGTGATTGTCAACTAGTAGACCAAGGTTGCACACTTCATACCGATCCAGGAAACCATTAAAATTTATGAGTTGGGACGACTTTATATCTGGGAGACTGTACAACTTCATGGTGTAGCTCATTCTATTTTCTCGGACAAATAATCCCGCTTTACTTCATAGTTCTAGAAAGGGATGAAAAAGGCATTTGATTCACTGGTACTTCTGATTACTGCATATCACCCTCAGACCGATGGGTAGTTAGACAGAACTATGCAGGTGTTAGAGGATATTTTAAGGTATTGTATCAGTGATTTTGGAGGTTCTTGGGAGAAGTATATAACTAATGTTGATTTTACCTATAATAACACCATCCATGAGATAATTCAAACATCTCTGTAAGAGGCCCTCTCCGGTAGACTCTGTTGTTTACCTTCAAGCTGGCTCGATGTAGGGGAGGTAGCACTTTAGTGTACTCCTCTCATTCAGGATACTTCTTAGCAAGTTCACCTGATTCAAAAGCGTAAGACTACAGCTGAGGCTAGATAGAAGTCTTATATATATGATCACTGCATACCTCTAGAGATCGAGGTGGTACATCGAGTCTTTTTGTGTGTTTCTATAAGGTTGGGTCACAGGCATATTAGGATATAGGGAATGTTATCACTGAGATACATCTAACCATTTGAGATAGTAGAGAGAGTTAGGCTAGTAGCCTTTCAGTTTCTGTTACCATAGAGGTACCGTTCCATACATGACGTTTTCCTAGTATCTCAGCTCCGACAATGTCATGCAGACCTGTCTCATTCTTATGACCCTGAAGACATCGAGCATAAGGTAGATGCATCCTTTTAGGAGAATACAATCCATATCGTCGAACATAGGAAGAAGGTCCTCCATGGAAGGTCATTACATTTGGTATGGGTGTTATGGAAGCACAGACATGTTCAGGAACAGACTTGGGGGTGAATGATTGATGATGGTGAGCAGTGCCTGGAACTTTTCCCTAATGACGTTCCACTACATGATAAAGCGAAATGCAGAGACAGGTTGTCTTAAAGAGGAGAGGTTGTAATGTCCCAAATTTAATCGGGTATGGACAATTTTAATTTTTTTTGTCAAATTCTTTAAAGTGACCCAGGGTACACGCCTTTACACCCCACGGTGGGTCTTTGGGAGCCTTTTGAATTAATTATATGACTGTAGGGGATTTAAGAAAAATGTTATATTATTCTTAAGCAAGGTGTTCGGGATTAAAATAATTTATTATGGACTGAAAATATATAATTCAATATTTAAATAAAATTTAAAATAATTCAATAAGGAATAGAAATAAAATTATAAATAATATAGAAAGGTAGTTATGGAAAAAGTAAATATAATTAAAGAGGGATATTACCATTTTTATTATTTTTATCATATTTCTTTTTCCATCTTTTTTATTATATTTATTTTTCATTTTATTTACCATTTTGTTTTATTATTTTTTCTCATTTTTTTCATTCATTTTAATTTATTTTCCTTATTTTTTCTCCTCCCTTACTCTCATCCCCCGCACATTGTGCCTCCCCCTCTCCCTACATGGCACACCACCTTGCTCCTACTACGGAAGATCATCACACCTCCACTCTTCATTTTATTCTCCTTCTGGTGCACTATAATCCTTAAGGAATCTCTAACCATTCTCAATTAAAATTGTAGAGTTTTGTTGAGTATCCTTTGTGCAGTTTGTCGCAGATGTATTTTACCCTATTGGGGGGTCTAAAATCATATGGTTTATTGGAATTTATGTAAAATAAAATCCTATCGTGGATCATAGAATCATCAGATGCCATAAGTTAGGGATTATACTCAATTTCACTCTGTTTCATTATGATTTATAAAAACATGCGGTTGTGCTGTTCATCGGTGCCTAAAAAATTTGTGCAATTTCACCCAATCTATTCAATTTAATTTTTTATATTAATTATTTCTCCCCTTCTATTAGTAAATAAATTGTTTAAATTGTTTCATTGTAGTCAAAAAATCATTTGGGCATGCCTAGGTGGCTGGTATAAATTCTGTTAGCTGAGTATTTAATTATTTAACTACATGTGTTGTGTAACCCTTTTTTTTCTTGTGTTTAATTTAAATAATTAATTTAGATAAATTATAAACCATGAATTGTTGGAACTTTGGTAGTTGTTTGTTCTGATTTTTTTTAAAGTGAATTTATCAACTTTTGATGATATGATATCTTTCCTCAATATTTTTTACACCGCAATATTAAATTAATACCTTGTAATGCATTGGTGTATCTATTTATATTTCTAAATGAAATTACAGATACAAGCTATGTCATATCTACTACTGTGGAATTTTAATTAAATTTTGGGTTTGGAAAAAGGTGGGTCATGAATTAATGTCTATGCTTTCGCCCACTATTCCTGATTGGTTACCACTATGCATCGAGGGGTGGTGTCTTAGGTTTTTCCTGACCGAAACATCCCCAGGATTTCTAATACTTATGAGTGATAATTGTTCCAAAAGGTCCCATTAAGTACATATTCTTTTGGAATATGGCTAATCCAAACTCAAATTATGTTCGACCCCTTTTTGTAAAATTGGTACAGACTCATGGTAAATTCATGCCTCAAGCAATACTTGGTCTTTAGAAATATTTCCTTGGAAGGGATCGATGGTATTGGATAATATGGAGGAATAGCCACAACATTACCTTCAGGATGGGATCAAACTCCAACTCTCAACTTGAACATTAATAAAGATGCACTAAATGTTTATGTTAATGTCTCTTTGAGTCTCTTGAGAATTTTGATATTTTTATGGTTTGTTGGGGCACACCTTGTTGACACATGACTTAGACCCCAAGTTAACGCACAATATTGGGGGGGGGGGGTGTACCTCTTTCTTAGTTCCATTACATTCATGGTTTATATATATGTATATGTGCATTCTAATTATAGGTCAATTTTTCAGACTCCTGGATTAGGCTGAAGCTGGTGGTTAGGGACGAGTGTCGTTGGGAACCCGAGATGAGTTATTTATCTTCTTTCGCTTAATTAATTATATTTATTTATTATATAATGAAACAATGTGCTTTATTATTGAAAAAATGGAATGTTTAAGGCATCATAGGTACATCCCTATGTGTATTTTTCTCTCACACCTAGCTCGAGTTTCATTGACACCCGAGTAGACTACATTCTTTTAGTTATTGACAAAGGGAAGTGTGCTTCTTTAAATGCTTGATTGTTTTTTTACTTCTTAGGATGTTGACGGGGGTAGAGGACCAAGTCTTTTTCATGATGCAGTTATTTCACTTTGTTTCTTTTATTTTTAGTTGATAGTATTCGTGGGTTTTAGATTTCTATACATTTTGTTTAGACAAACATCATAACATGACTTAGTTTTGTGGGATTCCACACATTATTATTATTCATTTGGATTACTTATAATGCTTCTACTACAGATTATTCATTTAAATGTTTCTGATATTTATTATTAATTTTTATACCTCAACTATGATAATACATATTACATATGAGGTCAAAGTCTCCCCTATGGAAACAAATAGTCCCTCACTGCTAGTCGGTATCCTTTGGAATTCGGGGAGATGCACTTTCAGTTATGTGGCTAACTTAGTTTGGGGAACCCATCAGGTGGATCCTAGGATGGGGACACTACATGGTTTGTGGATAGAATTATATAATTTATTAATTTAATAAATAAATGGGTAACTATACTTTTTAATTAATTATTTTTTAATATTTATTGGTTGGTTTGTGTTATTGAGGAAGAGATGGTTGTTGATGGGTATTGTTGATGGGTTGGTTGTGTAAAGGAGTTATTAATAGATTATTTGTATCCACACATAAAATGGGATTGTACATCACTACCAATCCTTCTATTTCTTTGTTATTTTTATATACTCCCTAACTGAGTAAGATATCCATACTAATTCCCAAGTGTTTTTCATTCCAGCTATTTTCACCAAAAAAATAATTTAGTTAGGGTGGACAGATGCCTAACCCCTCTTCCCCACTCTTCCTTTAGTGGTACTATACGGCATCATTGAATGATTTAAGTAAAATTGATTTGGTTATGAGGGGTTCGTGTAGGGAATGTAGAGGGCATGATGTTTATTTCCATCATGTTCATGATACCCTACTACTCTAGACATGAGATGCCATGATAAAATGATAGGAAAAGGTTTAAGGATGAGATTTCCTATTGATAAGTTGTTGTAATATGAATCAGTTGAGTTCTAGGAATTCAAATTATGATTATTATGGTGATACGGAATGGATATAAGCATAATATCTCAAACATTGTGGTGTGAGAGAGAACAACCAATGGGGAAGTGGTTTTGTGCCCACTATTAAATATTTTTTTGGTATAATTTTATTACCTTGTATGTGATATTTGGTGAGTGAGTCTTAGTGAGGATTCGAGTGGGTGCTCAGCCTATTAAGTGTCTGTTAGATATACTCTTTACCAATGAATCATCAATATGGGGTTAAAGATATTCATGAGATATCTTAAAGACATTTATGATGAGTAAAAACTTTATAATCACCTATATAAAAATTAAGATAATATAAGGGGTTCTATGATCATGATGGACCATGCTAGCTTAGATCCAGGGTTTTTTACCCATTTATTTGGTGTTTTTTCAACATTTTTTATTGTATGGTATCAACGTTATTTTACATGATTTAGTTTTCATTAGTGGATTTAATCTTATATATTTTCTATAATATATATTAATTGGTTAACTCCTCTTATTTTGTGTTTTATACCATGTGTCCAATTCAATGACCTACAGACATTATTTGGTTGGATTCAGGGTTAACTTATTCTCTTTATTTTTTAACCAGGAGGGTTAATAGTTGATGGTGGATAAAGTTAAAAATCAAAATCACAGTTGATATTCTAATAATTGTTGTTTCTATCAAAATATTATAAACATTAAAATGAAAAATCTTAGAAATTATTACAATCCTCCATTTTTGAATCAAAATAATATAAAAAATGATGATATATTGATGTTAGTAAATTGAATTAATGCTTAGTTGTCTCTTATTGATGAAAAAAATGGATTGAGAAAAAAACACTCAAAATAATAATAACTTAAATAATAAATAATTAAATGATTTATATGATTTTATTTATCCTGTTTTGATAAATAAAAATTTAATAATGGTGAGGGTTTAGATTAATCATATGAGTTGACTTAGATTAAAAAAATATATTGATTTCATGAAGATTTTTCTAATTATGAAGATGAATATGTTACTATTTTTAGGAATGATAGATTATCCCATGAATTTATTTCATTTTAATTCCCTCGGGAGTCCATTTTATATGAAGAAAAAACTCATTTTGATTTTTATATTATTTTTTAAAATATATATCATACTAAAAATGATCCTATTTGTAGAGACCCGTAGCCTGACGTACATGGACATTACATTACATTTGCGGAATACTTAGTACATAATAAAAACACACACTAAAGGATCGTAATAGTTTAGTGTCTTTGGAAACTCGGAACGTAATCTTCTAATCGTGGTGAAAGTTCTTCAATATCTCCCATAAAGGTCATTCTTTTTTTTACCTAAAACCATTCTTTATATCCTGGGGAAAAGAAAACATAAAAGGGTGAGCTCAAATGCTCAGTAAGGGTAAACAAAAGAAATATCAATCACATAATTTTCATAAGAACATAACTTTTTTGGAAATCTTAACCTGCAAAAGAGAGCATAATTTCATAACATGGGATAAATCATAGTAGTGAAATAAAATCATAACTTAAAACATTACTCATTGTGGCATACACACATAATAATAGAGAATCATTTCTTGTTAGTCAAGACTCATTGCCAAGACTATCTTAGTGGACAAAGTCCCTTTCTGAATCGAGTAATCCTCGTTTCAGTCCTGTTTCACTGAACCGGTATAACCTACCATTCCAGCCATGTCTATCTCATGAGATATAAAATCTTTACCCAATGCATTGGAGGGAGATATAGGTCCCACCCATCTTATAATGAATCCTTTCTTATGTGTGCCACATATTCATAAACCATACATCATAGCGTAACCCATGTAATAAAAATGGGATTCTTAAACAACATGACATCATAAAACAATTCATATAAGATAAAGGAATTCATAAAAATAATTCCATCACAACATGATCAAATCAATGTAATAATATGGATAGAAACAGAACCCTTTATTATCTTAGATGGAAAATAATTTTGATAAAACAGTTGAATTGAATTCTTGAGGAAAATATCCTTTCTTCTTCAAAATCAATTTCTTTTCACAAAACATCATGCAATTTTAAAAGAAAGAGATTTTATTGAAAATAGTCATGAAATATTTTGGAGTAAGGTTCATGAAAATAAGGCTTTATAAAAACCGTAAAAATCCGTTCGTGTCGTATAAGTTAAAAAAAACATTCTTCTCGTACTTTTGTCGGAAAAGTCAAAAAGTACCTCGTATAAAAAAAACGACAAAAGATTCCTTTCATATCTTTTACTAAAAACTCACCGAAGGGTAAAATTGGATTTAAACTATTGTAAGTGGATGGAAACAATATTACATATTGAGGGAACATGGATGTGGATGATAAAATACACCCCAGTAAGTACTTACGAATAAACAATCTCGGATAAAAATGAGATTGTGGTATTTTCCTTACCTTAGGTCCGACTTGCTTTGTAAGTGTCCGAACCTCCTGTATAATGATTTAAATCATGTTATTGACTTATTACAGAATCATATTCATTGTTATGATATCATATATGGTTCACTTATTACATTATATTACCCGTTCTTTTGTAAATTCCATGTTAAAGAAGCGTTTTGGGTAAAATCGTTTCATTTATCGTAGGTGTTTTGACTTGTTGTTCTTGACATCATTATTACTTATATCATGATTTACTTACTTCCAGAATATAAAATATGATTTGTATATCATATATATTAAGTATATATATATAAATAATAGGTAGATAAATAAAATGAAAAACACCGTTCATGGAGACGGTAGTCCGTACGTACGCATGAACGCTGTTTTTCTTTCCTTATTGTCTTGAAATGGAAGTAAGTAGATGACATACATATGTATATATACATAAATCCAGTAGCTTTATAATTTCATATATTTCATTATTATTTCTTATATATACATTATAATCATTCTTAAATGGTTAACATGGAGAATGAATCTCATCGCGTCGTGGAGACGGTAGTCCGTACGTACGCACGAGCGATGATATCATTTCTATAAATATTGAATTGAATTGGAGTGGATTATACAATATATCAGAATCAATATGATGTTGTAATAACTATGTATAGTTATTCTTTACACCATTATACCCATCCATGTAAGGTGGCGGTGGAAAATAGATTACACCACGGCGTGGAGACGGTATTCCGTACGTACGCACGCGCGGTGATTTCTTTTTCCGTAGGATGGATAGATGGTGAAATAGGGTTGTTTCATACTTATAATAACATATCAGTATATGAGTGATACTGATGTTATTACTTCATAATGAAACAACCTAAGAAGAAGAAGTGGAAGAAGAAATAAAGATGAAAGAATTGGTAACGGTAATTACCTCTTCTTTGAAGTGCCTCTTTGAGACCTCCTCTTAGGGCACTAGAATTGGTCTTTGAGGAAGACCAGAACCTCTAGGATGTTTCTAGGGAAGTGGAGAAGAGATTTTGGAAGGGGTTGGCCGAGCTTGAGTGCTCAAATTGGTGTGAGGAGGAGGGGGAGGAGGTGTCCTTTTATAAGGGAGGAGAGGGGCACCTTAGGAATTCTTAAAAATATTAATTTATAATAAATTTAACCCCACTTAAAAACCTCCAAAAATGACTCATATTCGAAGATTAGATGAGATAGGGTTGTAATCTCATCAACCAATTAAATTTATACATGTTTGGATATTATTTTAAACCTTATCAATTAGATTTAACTCTAAGTTAAATAATTTAACTTTTACCGTGTCTTTTTGTTTTCTTTCACGATATGGTTAATAAACTTACTATAACATGCCAAACGAACCCCAAATTGTTTATTATTAATATATATATCCTTATCTAAGTCATTTGGCCGAACCTTAGATTTTTAGGAATAAAATAACAATTAATAATATAATATTTGATTTAAAAACTATTTTGTGTCAATTTTGACACTATTTGATATATGATTTTTGTGAAAGTCATAACAGAATTATATGTTCGAACCAAGTTTATTAAATCAACATTAATATATCATAGTAACCTAGAAAATTAGTGGAATTCAATAAAAATCTCAAATTACATTTATTTTGGTGTTTATAACATCAATAATGTCAATATTTCATTAATAAGATAATTACTGCATCATCGTTGTGTCATAAATAAATTAAATTATTTGATGTCTAAAAATTACAAATAAAATACCATCATGTAGGAAATCTTTTTAGCTTTCTAAAGAATATTTACAATCGAATTTATATTATGTATAACCCTATATTAAAAATGATTTACTTATTAAACTTTGATTTTAACTATTTTAACCCTTCTTTAAATAAATTAATAATAAATGTCCTAATCTAATCCAAGTGGGCCTAAATGGTCATATTTTATTCCGAAGTTTGTTTTTGGTCGAATTACACTTTTCAAATACAATTAGGACATGTGTTAGGGTAATAGTAATATCATATTTACCCTTAGTTACCCTATTTACTATTAACCGCGGCAAAAAAAAGTAAAAAGTTACTATTCACCAAAAATTATTTTCATCTCATTGAACCACATTTTAGTCCTTGATATTAACCGTGTCTCTCGGATTTTCGAAATTCCATTCACAGAAGCGGTAAAATTAAGTTTTATGCAAAATTCAGTTTTTAACCTACCACTTAGTAGTTTCACTATTCATCAAAAATTGATGTTTTTCAGAACAATGCCAAAATTTCATCCCAAGCTATATTTCATATTCCGAATTCAAAAATGAAGTCTATTTTACCAAATTCATAACATAAAAGTTGCATTAATTAATTTTATAATTAAATCCCGCTGTTAAAACAAATAGCGTGTTTTTTTAAGAAACAATATCTATCAAAAGATTGACACTTGTTTATGTCTAGTTTAAATGTGAAATTACATCCAATGACCAACATTGTATTAAATTGTAAAAATATATTATAAATATACTTTAAAACCACTCAAATTAATGATTTATCACTATTAATTATTTCGATTAAAAAAGTTGTTTTTAATTATAATTTAGTAATTTTCACTATTCATCAAAATATGAAAGTTATCCGAAAATCACCAAAATTTCAACCTAAGCTAATTTCGATATTCCGAATCCAAAAATGAAATTCATTTTGAAAAATAAGATTTATAGAATTTTAAAAAGTGGTTATTACTATTCATAACGGGTAGTTTTAATAATATTTTAATAGCATATCGTTGTTTAGTGAAACTCGTTATTGCGTACTACACACACTATCGAGGAAGGTTGCGATTGCGTGTAATGCAAGGCAAGTCAAGGATGCGTGTTGTGCAAGCTCCTTTTGGTGTAGCGTACAACACAAGACATTATTAAAATTAAAAAGAATATTTTTCATAAAATCTTGGGCTGTTACATTCTACCCCCCTTAAAATGAATTTCGCCCTCGAAATTCGTCGGGGTTATAAATGGTTTTCTATTCGAAAGTTTCCCACATCGTAAAAAGGAATACCAAAACTTGGCTTTAAAAACTAAAGTATGAAATGTAACGATTACCCAAATAAACTAATTGTTGGGTTTCCACATAGGTAAAAATATGGATATGGAAGAAAAATCTAACCATCATGTTCTGATGGAGAGTGGTAGAGAACATGGCTATGGAAAAGCCAAAAATCACAAATCCATAAATTTGTGATGATATAAGGTACCATCTGATTCCTCAGGTATAAGATCACTAGGACAACATTTTTGGTTTTCAAGATCATTTCCCTAAAGTTGAAAATTTGAATTAGAATAAATACTTACTTTATTTTGGTACAATCTCACTGTTGTTCGTGCCTTGAACAATTTCCACTTCATCTCTTAAATAAATGAAGTTGAATTTGTTATTCGTGAAGTGTTAGCAGATAATGTGATAGAATGACGGGTCATTCCATCTGTCTCAAACAAAAGGTTTGCAAAAATTATATACATAAGTCGATCTATAGTGAGATTAATCATATATGGTTCCTAAAATGGGCTTATACTTCATATATCATACTTCTTAATATAATAACACTAGTTTCTACTAAACAGGGACTTCCTGTAGGTCAGTGGTAGGCGATAAAGGACAGTCGCACTTCGGTTGTGGGTTCGATTCCTACAGCCTTGTCCGAAGCAATGGGTTGTCGCCCGTCCTACAGGTTGTCCCTTTTTCTAAAACTAAGTTACTATAACATCCCATCAATAATATCGAAAATCTTATATCCTTAAACAATACTAACTTATGTCCAACATAATCCAGTCTAATCTTTAGGCTTATACATAATACTGCAGTCCACTCTCATAATATAGTGATATCGATTACCAGAGATTTAATACTGTCGTTGATCCCCACATATCATAAGATATGTCTTGTTGGTCACATTCTAAACATTCAAAGTCCTTAATCATGTATTCTCTTGAATACCTTAGTGAAAACATGAATGCAGTTTAAAGTTAACACTTTCCACATACCAAAATCCTCAAAATTCTATATACTCAAACCATGATATCACTTAGTCCTTATATCAATCATGAGCTCATGAATACTGTTAAACATTTCATTTTCTTATTTTCCCTTCATTATGCGCATATCATCTTATTTCCAAAAATATCTCAATCACTTTGAATACCACATTAAACCAATACATAAATATTCCAATACTCCATGATACAACATTATTTTGGAATCCCATTACATAAACACTTAATCATTCCACCACATCGTTATCATATTCAACATTGCCAATAGTGATCGCATGTGATTTCCCTTTGTCCTTTGCCTTCAGTGGTTGCTCATGTTGATCATCACTAACCCTTGGATTAGGGCAATTATTAGCATAATTCCCCATTTCCTTGCACTTGAAGCATTGAAGTGTTGGTGGTGCGTTCTCTGCAGTGTTTGCTTTATTCACATCATTAGAAACCCTTTTTCTATTACTTCGACACTCAGCTGCTCGATGGCCTTATTTTCCACACTTAAAACATTTTCTAGTCCCTTTAAGACAATCTCCACCATGCTTCTTTCCACACTTTGTGCATAAGGAAACATTCATCTTCTTTTCACCATTATTCTGAGATTTCTCCTTGAACTCCATCTTTCGTTTCTTGTCAAAACCATGAGATGGATATGTAACACCAACTTCCATTTCTACCTTGATAGCACAACGCACAATTTCTTCATAGCTACTGAAGTCTCTTATAGCTAATGCCCTTCGAAGACTTGGTTTTAAGCCACTGAAAAATCGATCAACTTTACTTTCAGGTTGGATGATAATGCCAGATGCATACCTTGCAAGTCTTGTAAAATTCGCTTCGTATATACCAACAGATTCATCATCCTTCTGTTTCAGCTCAAGAAACTCCTTTTCCATCTTCGTTCGAAGAATACGAGGGAAGTACTTACTGAAAAACAAGTTCTTGAACTCGTCCCATTCCATGGACTCAATTTCATCTCTTGGCCTCGTATTCTTGATAAGATTCCACCATTGATCAACTTCACCTTACAAACGATATACTGCTAAGATGACTTTATCATGTTCAGAACATTGAAGAACTGAAAATATCTTTTCAGTAGTACTAATCCATTGTTCAGCAACTAATGGATCAGTAGACCCACTGAAAGAAGGCGGACGCTGCCTCATGAAGGATTCAACGGAATGTTGCTCCTTCCTTTGCTCGTTTGGAAGTCCTGCATGATTCATAGCATGAGAAAGTTGTGTGAGCATGGCTACAAGATTTTTCATTCCAGATCCCATATCGTTTGGTTGCTCAGGGGGACAATCATTGCATTGTCCATTGCATTGATCAACACGGTTCCTTCGGGTTCCAGCCATCATCTAAAACCCCAAAAGAATAGTGTGAGAGGCAAAAATAATGCTAGGGAAAACAACATAATAAAGGGGTAGTACCCTCAATATCTAACATCTTAGGTTAAATTCTAAGATTGTTAGCGCAATTCTAGGACTATAACCTATACGTATACTTAACCTTAGAGACATCCCTAGACATACCTTAGAAATATCTCAAGGGATCTCACTAACGTTTTCGCATCCTAGTTTCCAAAGGTTGACTAAACCTTTCCTCTGATACCAACTGTAGAGACCTGTAGCCTGACGTACATGGACATTACATTACATTTGCGGAATACTTAGTACATAACAAAAACACACACTAATGGATCGTAATAGTTTAGTGTCTTTGGAAACTCGGAACGTAATCTTCTAATCGTGGTGAAAGTTCTTCAATATCTCCCATAAAGGTCATTCTTTTTTTTTACCTAAAACCATTCTTTATATCCTGGGGAAAAGAAAACATAAAAGGGTGAGCTCAAATGCTCAGTAAGGGTAAACAAAAGAAATATCAATCACATAATTTTCATAAGAACATAACTTTTTTGGAAATCTTAACCTGCAAAAGAGAGCATAATTTCATAACATGGGATAAATCATAGTAGTGAAATGAAATCATAACATAAAACATTACTCATTGTGGCATACACACATAATCATAGAGAATCATTTCTTGTTAGTCAAGACTCATTGCCAAGACTATCTTAGTGGACAAAGTCCCTTTCTGAATCGAGTAATCCTCGTTTCAGTCCTGTTTCACTGAACCGGTATAACCTACCATTCCAGCCATGTCTATCTCATGAGATATAAAATCTTTACCCAATGCATTGGAGGGAGATATAGGTCCCACCCATCTTATAATGAATCCTTTCTTATGTGTGCCACATAATCATAAACCATACATCATAGCGTAACCCATGTAATAAAAATGGGATTCTTAAACAACATGACATCATAAAACAATTCATATAAGATAAAGGAATTCATAAAAATAATTCCATCACAACATGATCAAATCAATGTAATAATATGGATAGAAACAGAACCCTTTATTATCTTATATGGAAAATAATTTTGATAAAACAGTTGAATTGAATTCTTGAGGAAAATATCCATTCTTCTTCAAAATCAATTTCTTTTCACAAAACATCATGCAATTTTAAAAGAAAGAGATTTTATTGAAAATAGTCATGAAATATTTTGGAGGAAGGTTCATGAAAATAAGGCTTTATAAAAACCGTAAAAATCCGTTCGTGCCGTATAAGTTAAAAAAAACATTCTTCTCGTACTTTTGTCGGAAAAGTCAAAAAGTACCTCGTATAAAAAAAACGACAAAAGATTCCTTTCATATCTTTTACTAAAAACTCACCGAAGGGTAAAATTGGATTTAAACTATTGTAAGTGGATGGAAACAATATTACATATTGAGGGAACATGGATGTGGATGATAAAATACACCCCAGTAAGTACTTACGAATAAACAATCTCGGATAAAAATGAGATTGTGGTATTTTCCTTACCTTAGGTCCGACTTGCTTTGTAAGTGTCCGAACCTCCTGTATAATGATTTAAATCATGTTATTGACTTATTACAGAATCATATTCATTGTTATGATATCATATATGGTTCACTTATTACATTATATTACCCGTTCTTTTGTAAATTCCATGTTAAAGAAGCGTTTTGGGTAAAATCGTTTCATTTATCGTAGGTGTTTTGACTTGTTGTTCTTGACATCATTATTACTTATATCATGATTTACTTACTTCCAGAATATAAAATATGATTTTTATATCATATATATTCAGTATATATATATAAATAATAGGTAGATAAATAAAATGAAAAACACCGTTCATGGAGACGGTAGTCCGTACGTACGCATGAACGCTGTTTTTCTTTCCTTATTGTCTTGAAATGGAAGTAAGTAGATGAAATACATATGTATATATACATAAATCCAGTAGATTTATAATTTCATATATTTCATTATTATTTCTTATATATACATTATAATCATTCTTAAATGGTTAACATGGAGAATGAATCTCATCGCGTCGTGGAGACGGTAGTCCGTACGTACGCACGAGCGATGATATCATTTCTATAAATATTGAATTGAATTGGAGTGGATTATACAATATATCAGAATCAATATTATGTTGTAATAACTATGTATAGTTATTATTTACACCATTATACCCATCCATGTAAGGTGGCGGTGGAAAATAGATTACACCACGGCGTGGAGACGGTATTCCGTACGTACGCACGCGCGGTGATTTCTTTTTCCGTAGGATGGATAGATGGTGAAATAGGGTTGTTTCATACTTATAATAACATATCAGTATATGAGTGATACTTATGTTATTACTTCATAATGAAACAACCTAAGAAGAAGAAGTGGAAGAAGAAATAAAGATGAAAGAATTGGTAACGGTAATTACCTCTTCTTTGAAGTGCCTCTTTGAGACCTCCTCTTAGGGCACTAGAATTGGTCTTTGAGGAAGACCAGAACCTCTAGGATGTTTCTAGGGAAGTGGAGAAGAGATTTTGGAAGGGGTTGGCCGAGCTTGAGTGCTCAAATTGGTGTGAGGAGGAGGGGGAGGAGGTGTCCTTTTATAAGGGAGGAGAGGGGCACCTTAGGAATTCTTAAAAATATTAATTTATAATAAATATAACCCCACTTAAAAACCTCCAAAAATGACTCATATTCAAAGATTAGATGAGATAGGGTTGTAATCTCATCAACCAATTAAATTTAGACATGTTTGGATATTATTTTAAACCTTATCAATTAGATTTAACTCTAAGTTAAATAATTTAACTTTTACCGTGTCTTTTTGTTTTCTTTCACTATATGGTTAATAAACTTACTATAACATGCCAAACGAACCCCAAATTGTATATTATTAATATATATATCCTTATCTAAGTCATTTGGCCGAACCTTAGATTTTTTTAGGAATAAAATAACAATTAATAATATAATATTTGATTTAAAAACTATTTTGTGTCAATTTTGACACTATTTGATATATGATTTTTGTGAAAGTCATAACAGAATTATATGTTCGAAACAAGTTTATCAAATCAACATTAATATATAATAGTAACCTATAAAATTAGTGGAATTCAATAAAAATCTCAAATTACATTTATTTTGGTGTTTATAACATCAATTATGTCAATATTTCATTAATAAGATAATTACTGCATCATCGTTGTGTCATAAATAAATTAAATTATTTGATGTCTAAAAATTACAAATAAAATACCATCATGTAGGAAATCTTTTTATCTTTCTAATGAATATTTACAATCGAATTTATATTATGTATAACCCCATATTAAAAATGATTTACTTATTAAACTTTGATTTTAACTATTTTAACCCTTCTTTAAATAAATTAATAATAAATGTCCTAATCTAATCCAAGTGGGCCTAAATGGTCATATTTTATTCCTAAGTTTGTTTTTGGTCGAATTACACTTGTCCAATAGAATTAGGACATGTGTTAGGGTAATAGTAATATCATATTTACCCTTAGTTACCCTATTTACTATTAACCGCGGTAAAAAAAAGTAAAAAGTTACTATTCACCAAAAATTATTTTCATCTCATTGAACCACATTTTAGTCCTTGATATTAACCGTGTCTCTCGGATTTTCGAAATTCCATTCACAGAAGCGGTAAAATTAAGTTTTATGCAAAATTCAGTTTTTAACCTACCACTTAGTAGTTTCACTATTCATCAAAAATTGATGTTTTTCAGAACAATGCCAAAATTTCATCCCAAGCTATATTTCATATTCCGAATTCAAAAATGAAGTCTATTTTACCAAATTCATAACATAAAAGTTGCATTAATTAATTTTATAATTAAATCCCGCTGTTAAAACAAATAGCGTGTTTTTTAAGAAACAATATCTATCAAAAGATTGACACTTGTTTATGTCTAGTTTAAGTGTGAAATTACATCCAATGACCAACATTGTATTAAATTGTAAAAATATATTATAAATATACTTTAAAACCACTCAAATTAATGATTTATCACTATTAATTATTTCGATTAAAAAAGTTGTTTTTAATTATAATTTAGTAATTTTCACTATTCATCAAAATATGAAAGTTATCCGAAAATCACCAAAATTTCAACCTAAGCTAATTTCGATATTCCGAATCCAAAAATAAAATTCATTTTGAAAAATAAGATTTATAGAATTTTAAAAAGTGGTTATTACTATTCATAACGGGTAGTTTTAATAATATTTTAATAGCATATCGTTGTTTAGTGAAACTCGTTATTGCGTACTACACACACTATCGAGGAAGGTTGCGATTGCGTGTAATGCAAGGCACGTCAAGGATGCGTGTTGTGCAAGCTCCTTTTGGTGTAGCGTACAACACAAGACATTAATAAAATTAAAAAGAATATTTTTCATAAAATCTTGGGCTGTTACACTATTTGATAAAAAATATGATAGAATCCAATAAAAATGTTTCTTTGAATGATAACCGACAGTGAATAAATTTTTTTTGAAATTTATTCTTTTAGTGATGTTTATTATAAATATCAATAGGGAAGTGAAAAATAATAAATATTTGATGTATTGTTTAGAAATTTGTGATGAAAAATAAATGGTGAGTTAATGATAATAATGTTGAGCCTAAACATGATGTTTGGTTTTATTCTTTGTGTGTACTATTTAAAGTTGAACTAACTTATTTAAATTCAAACTCAAAAAAATATAATTACTACTGAAAATTATTTTCAATTTATGGGAATAGATTTTATTGTCAAGAATTATTATGTAGTGTATGATGCAACTGTTGAAATTTGTTATTTTAATTATTATAAATTAGAAACCATCTATTTTTTAATAACAGAAATGCTAAATTAGAATATGATTTAGGAACTCAAAATGGCTATAAAAACCGTAATTTCCAAACTAAATTATATGATATTGGTCTTTTGACTGGTGAAATCCCTAAGGAAATGATTTATTTTTGAATGATCGGAATGAAATTGAGTGTGCTAGTTTCTATTTGACTTATAAATTCAATTATTTTTTTATTTGTGTTGAGAAATTTGAATATGAACAAACTTTTTTCACTAAGAAAAAATTTCATTGAATTGATGATGATGATGATGTTTTGAGTGTTAATAATGGAATATGAGTTTTTTTAAAAATATCTCTTTGGAAGAATACATGATCATTACTATTTTGTCTATAAAATAATAGTTTCAAAATTTCATAGTTTCTATTTAGAATAAAAATGTTTTTCAATGAAAATATTAGGAATATGAATGATCGATTTGATAAAAAACACCTAATAATTTATCTTAGAAATTAAAAAGATAAATGAGTTTTATTTTATAAAACAAATGTAAAATTAGGTTTCATTCACCCTCATATAAACTAATTATAACTACATTAATGTGGTATAGGAAGGTGTTATATATTGGTCCCATAATGATATAATGTATCAAAGGTCAATCTACTTATTTTAAAAAATTGTGTTTAATTCATATTAGAATTTTATATATAGTTACACAAAAAAATAATGTATTCTAATCTCCAAAATCTTACATTTAGTTTTTTTATTTATTTATTTTTATTTTAAGTTATACTAAAATAATTCAGTGTTCAAAAATAAATAAATATAAAAAAACATGCATTTTAATTTTTTAAAAACAAATTTTATTTATTCGTTTGAAGAAATAGATAATATCAATATTATAAAATTGATTTAAAAAAAATAGAAAATAGAAAAATAAAAATTTCATAAACCATATTGTAAATTGAAAAAAATTGATTGCCATGTTATTTTACATTATTCTTAGTGCACTTAAATTTCATGTCTTATTTTGAGTATGTCTTTTATATATTATTTACTTTCATTTTGTACAAAAAATATAATACATAAAAATATGTGTTTTTGTTGTTGTAAGTACATGTGTGTGCAGATATCTATGTATAAATTAAAAAGTATCCACAAATTATTTATATATATTTTTATTGTTTTTCATAATGAAATTATATCTATTTTAAAAATTAAAAAATATCTAAAATTCATAATGATTTTAAAAAATTATTTTTAAATAAATAAAAAAAAATTATTCATTTTTTTATATTGTGAATATAAATTATTTTTTTAATATTTTCTATATAAACTAATAATGACTCCAAAATCCAATTTTTTCCTTCTAAAAACAATATTTTGTTGAGTGGGATCCATACAATTCTCAACATTACTGCTTTATATAAACAACATTAAACAAAAATAGAAAAAATAAAATAAAAATATTCCATAATGGGGAATGTTTTCATGTATTAACTTGATGATTGTACCATGAGAAATGTGACTCAACCCAATCAGATATCTTCTCCCTATTTTGGATAATATCTTCTTCTACATCATTAGAACAACCACCACCAACAATTAATAAAGAGCCTTTATTGGATTATAAACCCATTATATCAAATTCTTGAAAACATTAAACAATAATAAAACCAGGTCACATGAACCTTTCACCACATTTGAACACCCACAATGCACTAAGAAAATATCCACAGCAAAAAAATTTCCTCGCATTCATAACTGGATCACCACGAAAAATAGCTACCATTGAAAATCACCTGTCATCCCATGTAAATGCCTCCATAATATGTAATCACTCCTTAAATGGTCTCTAATGTTTCCAAAAACATAGATTCATTATAGAAATACCATTAGTTAGGCCTATCACACAAGTTACCAAAAATAATATTAGAATTCATGAACCATGGAACTGGGTGGGGGGATAAGTGAATAAGATAGTCACATAAATAAAAACATGACCTGGGGACTATAGAAGAAATTAAGCTAAACCTACATTATAAATGAACCCATGTTATTGGGGGAATCACATAGAAGGATTTCAAAATAGAGAACACCCGAAAATCCAAAGAAAAACTAAAATACAATGTTAAAATAATAAATAGACACAAAAGGATGCTCACCAAAAAAATTTAATGAAGTAAAGGAACAAATAATTATTTATGACTAGTAGTTTATTAAGATGGTCCAATGTTACTCTATGATGAATGATAAAAAGCTATGTTATAAAGTTAATGCTGAGGACTACAAATTAGACTCCATTAGCACTGACCGACTTCAATGTTTTTACATAGATATAGGGAGGAGACAATGTGGTCATAAAATTTCACTCACAACATGAAATCCCCATAAAATCTAGTACAGAAATGGATAAAGACCAATCAGGGAAGAATGACTGAACATGGAAAATCCTCTAAAGGGGCATGAAGGGGAAGAACCCAAAGAGAAAAAAATTGGTCGAAGCATGAAGATGACCAAATGGGATTGGAAAGGTACAATGATAGGGATGTTAAAATGAAGGTTTTATATTGGAAATGAAACCAATTCCACTAATATTGTACTCATAATGAAACCCTTAGAGGGTCCAAAATTAAGAGAGTGTGAGGAATTTAAATATATTGAGATATTGATAGGGTATGAATGAATAAGGAGAGAATAGATCCATTCCTTACAAAATAATTTTTTTGTTATTTATATATAGAATAAATATTCATCAACATATTAAGATGTATTGTGTTTTTAATAACGATCTATTTCCATATATTTCATAAAAATGATTTATATATTTAATCATTTTAATGATTTTATCATTTATATTCATGTTATGTAATTTTTTTGTTTTCATAAAATTGTTTCTTTCTTTGAAATAATAATTATTTAGGTACAATTATTCATGTTTTATCATATCATATTTAATTTCTTTCATAAATAATTATATTTTATCTATTTAAAGATCTTTCATACATGCCTTTTGAATGGTCTATGTATTTTTATTTTATTTTTTAGGTTATTATGGTCTAATAAATAAATAATATAGTTTTATATGGTTTTCCAAGTATATTAAATATTAATAATTCTTTCTTTCTTTCATTTTTCATATGTAATATAATTATTTATTGATTATTTTTTTATTGATATTTTTATAATTAGTATTATTACTAATATTAATATCATTCTCCTTCTTATTCTTATTATCCTATGTAATATAATTTAACATATAGAATAATATTGTGTATTATTCTTGTGGGAACTATTTTTATTATTTTTAAAATAAATTACATTGTGTATTTATCATATATTATTTTATTTTTTCTTAAAATTTATTACTATTAAGAAATTATTTTCTTACATGACTAGGTGAACTTTTTCAACGAAATTAATTATTATTTTTTCCCTTTAAAGTGGTTAAAATATTCATTTTCTCTATGGATTTAATGTAGTATCATTTTTATATATTTTGATTTTCAATACATTATTCATGAAAATTTAGAATTATGTATTAAATTTAAATTAATTTAAAAATTTTAATTGGAATTAAACAATAAAATTATATAATAAATTAATCTATTAATGATCTATTGACTCTTCATTTAATAATATGAGTATTTAATGTTTTGTGTTGAGTTTTCTTAAATTGTGTTGACATGTTTTTAGTTTCTTAAAATTGTCCGTCAATAAAGTTTGTTTTGATGTTATTAAATTTATTATATTCAATTTCTAATTAATTTAAATTACTGAATTGGGTTCATGTTTTAATATTGTGAAAATGAGAAGTTTTTTGTATTATTTGGATGTATGAAAGATCATTGGTCAATGTTTTTTATCAATCTCAAATTTGATCATTTTTTTAACCAGAATCCATATATTTTCCAAATACTATAAATTTTGGAAGAGTGATAATGTATTTTTTAGTATAATTTAAATGGGTAAAAATATTTTAGGTGCTAAATTTATTACATAGAAATCACTCGCTTTATGATATATGTTCCCTCTTTTATGAGTGAATTCAACTCGACGCATTAGAAAATTCTTAGTCAAAAGTGTAATGGAGTTGATTATTCTTATTATTTTGTTATTATTATTAATAAATTTTTAATATTTATGTTATTATTATATCTTGAGAATAATTATTAATTTGGTATATATTTTATGGTATATATTTTCGGTTTTATAATTTTTCTTTAACTCGTAGTAGTTTTTTGTTTAGTTTATTAATTTTAATAGAATTATTTTATTTTAATTTTTATTTTATTCTACTTTCTTAAATTACATTAATCATATTGATTTTATGAATAAGTTATTATTCATTTCTATTATGTTTCATTATTATTCATTCAATATATTTACAATTTTCTTATTTATACATTTTCCTTAAATATAATTTTATGACCTAATGTTAGATTTAATTTTAATTTAAAAATAGTTATTTTTTATTTATTCATTATTTTATATCTAGGAAGATTTAGTTTTAAGTTTTATGGTTATAAATTTTATTTCAATTTAAATATAACATTGTGATTATTGTATAAAGAGTTTGGTAGTTTTTTTATTCCATAGTATATTTTTTCGGTTAAGTAGTATATAGATTATTTATACTTAATCTTTCATGAATGTTAAAATTACAATTTTAATATTATGTCAATAATAATTTTAGTTCAATAATCTTTAGTGGGAAATAGAGGATTAATTCATGTCCATATTGAAATGAAATAACAAAATGTGGGAAATATAAACTTAAATTGATACAAATTATGTAGTGAATGTAAGATTTAAAAAAAAATATTTCCCATAAGATTAAATCTATGAAGTTAGGTAAAATGGAGAATTGAAACTAAATATTAGTTTTTAATAAAACAATATAAGGATGCTTATTTGAACATAGTAGGTCTATATAATATTATCTTTAATAATTCTATAAATGAGATAAACCATTTTTTTATAAAATATTAAAATAAAATGTTGAACTAGTCAGATTAAATCCTTAAAATAGATTAACAAACTCTACAACCAAGATTTAATATTATGATCATAAACTATTACATTCTGTTGAGGAATATTGAAGAAAAATTTATCACATTCCAAGATGGCTGATATTAGGTAAAAATTAATTATACCAAAATTGATGAAGGTTAAAATGTAAAATACATGATGAACCATCTATTGTACACTAATTATTACTTAGTTGGAAATAGAGAATCATCACTCGAAATCTTATATCTATGAGTTGTTTATTTGGGGGATTCCACTAGAGGACAAGATAAATTATCAACCGTCTTATTATAATTATAATTAAACAAGTCATAGATGACGAAAACCTTTGGAATACATAACCTAACTAGGATTGATATGAAAAGAAATGGATTGAGGCTAGTGATCAATCATTGATGAGGTGTCTTTTGATTAACCTATACATTTGATTGAAGAGACTAATATGTTTATTACCAAAATCCTAGGAGGATCCATCGACAAAAAAAAATTGATTAATGACTAATTAGAGTTGGTAGGATATAGTGATCCAAGTCGATCGATTAATTGACCCGATCCAAGAAATTGTGACACTAGAAAGTAATGCCTGAACCAGCATGTGATTAGAATTAGTTGATTGTTTCAACCATCTCAATCCTTAAGGTTATTGTTTAATCTGATTTTTATTCATCAAATTCAGTATTAAATTCTCAAATCTTGTTATTTTCAATAAATCATTCTTTTGATAAAATATTGATAATAATTAATGATAAATATTCCATCTAATTTTTAGTTTTAATAATTCTATCAATAATTATTCTTTCTTTCTATGGTATAATATTAATTTAGTTTTCATTTAAATAGAAATAAACTGTGATGAAATTATATGTAAAAATAATATATCATTTTATAAAAATAGTAAAATTTAATATAGCACATTCCATGAAATAAAAATTAATTGATATTAACACTATTTTTATAATTCTAAGGCTGAAGTTTAATATGAGTGTGACATCATTGCAACACATTTTCGACATAGTAAATTTTAGCATCATTTTCGGGATATGTTACATTATATTAACCAAAAATCAATAAATTATGACAAACAAAAGATAAATATGAATATATATCGACATCCAAAAAATCATAAAATTTCAAAAAATTATAGATCTAAATTGAAACGTCACATGCCATTAAATATTAATATATACTATGTTTATAAATTTTATGTATTTTTATTCAATATATATGGATAATTTGTGTGACTCTTAATTGGTAAATGTAATCACCTATTTTTTGGCCATTATTATTAGGGTGTGTGAGCATTTTTCACTAAAATGTTAAGGGGAGTTTCTTATTATATTCATTTCCATCCATGTTTTAAAATGAATATCTCATTATATGGAACAATCATTTAAACCCAAACTATTTTCAAATAAATTTCCTTAGTAACATAATGATAATCATGCTTTTTATAGGCCAAATTACATTCAAAATAAAATTTCCCATCAAAATAAAAATGGTTATTCATACCAAAATGTTTTATAAAAAATTTGATTTAATAAAAAATATATTTATCAAGATAAAGTATTATGTAATTGTAATACTCCACTAACAATCATTTTTATCATTTTTATTTTAATCAACCACCACAAATTTTTTAAAATGATAAATAACCATTAAATTTATAATATAATCTAAATTAAATATTTTTCCTGATAACAATGAATGTAACAACTTAAATGGACCTCATGATTTATTATGTAATAAAAACTGTGGTGTATTTAAAAAAAAATTATTTAAATAAATTATTCCATTTATATACATTCATAAACAAAATAGGAATTCAAATGATCAAAATAACTATTTTAATAAAATGGTGTGAACTTTTAAACAAAAAATCATGGAAAGAAGTACCATATTTCATTTAACCCTAAAAATAATTTCTCAAATTTTGATGTGTCAATCTATTTCAATACACTGATTAAATATTAAAACATTGATGAATGAAAAAATGGATCGATTAAATTTGAAAAACTATAATTTGATGCATATATTACAAATTTTAAGGATTTAGATAACATTATTTACAATTTTTTAAAATATTTTAAATTAATATGGTATTAGAGTAGAATAATATAATATTTTTACTAATACTAAAATTAAATATTAGTTTCCCAAACATGTAGTTTATTACAAATTTTAATATATTGTATTTTTGGAAATATGTATATTCCCAGGAATTTATTCCATTTCAGATCCCATTTAAATCAATTTTAGATGATGAAAACATACATTTTTAATTAATAAAATTATTATAAATTTTTATAAAGAAAATTATTATTTTTGTGATGGAAATATGTTTGAATATAAACCAATTATTTATTAAATATTAAAACACAGTAATATAACATTTATTGTTGAAATTAACTCTAACATGGATAATAATTATAATACACAAGGGGGAGGTGTATTAAAAATATATGTATATAATTTGTGATGATGTTTGTGATTAATATTAAAGGTAAATTTATGAAAATTAGGATGAACATGATCATTAAGTGTAATTTCTAGATTTTGACACTACATTTTAAAAAGAAATGATTTTTTTTTAATTTCAATTTTTCTCATATATTCACTACTGAAATTTATTGAGAAGTTTCTATATTTAGTTATATTTAATGAAAAGTCTTGTGGAGTGTATGATGCACCTATTAATATTAATTATTTTAATAATTTTAATATGGAAGATCAATTATTTGATAATAATTTAATTAATGTGGTGTAAAATTATTTTTGAATTTAAAATTGACCTAGAAATAGTGATTTGTGTAATAAATTTGATCGGATAGATTTCATGAGTAATGTATTTTATTATTAAATTTTTTTTATGAAACGATAAAATAAATTATGTGTGATGATTTGAATGTGCATGACAGTTTCAATGATTTCTTGTTTCAGTGTTGAGAACTTTGAATATGAAAAAAAATTTCCACTATTAAATAGTTTTATCCAGATGATGAGATTTATATATTGAGTTTTAATGATGAAATTGGAGTTGTTTTATATAGTGTTTAACTGAAAAAATTCATTCACCACATTTTCAATATTATAAATTCAGATTTTATAAACTGAATAGTTTTTTTTTGGATAAAATTAATTTTAGTTGAAAAATAAATTGGAACGAGGCTATTTATTTTTAGAATAACATACATTATAAAGTTTTTGAATAAAAAAATAAATAATTCAAATTTCATATAGAAAATGAATAATTCCTATATTTTCATATTTATAATATAATTATGTCCATTTACAGGTGATATAGTGTTGAAATATCAATGGTCAGTGTGCCTATATTATGGGAATATATTTTTAATACAAGAAAAGTAGTATATATATAAACAGTAACAAAGATAATATTCTACCCACTCACTAGCAACATATATTTCTCTTCACTTCTTATAATACATCTCAAATTATATCAAATTCAGGAAAAGGGGTAAATATAAAATATAAAATGTAAAATAACTTGAATTTGAAAATCTGAGTACTAATATTTGAATCTAATTTGGAAAAAACAGAGATGGTAAAAATTATAAAATTTAAATGTAAAAAGATAGAAAAACTAAAAAATAAAAAAAATAAAACATTTTTAAAATTAAAAAAACATGCCATTTTAAATTCCATTTACGGTGTATAAATTTGTGTTTTGTGAATTTTAGTCTCTGTTTTCTATTTTTATTTTATTTTTATATTTCTTTTTATTTTCATGTAATAAATATTAATTCCTGAGACACTATTACAACATGTCGAACCATACTCCTAAGTAATTAAAAAATATACATACTAAAGAGACTATAATCCAGGATATAAATAATTGTTAATTTTATAAAAAAAATTATTTTATATTTGATAAAATCATTTCATATTTTTAATAATCCTAATAATAATATCTAATGGTGAATTATTGAATTATTTATGAAATTATTGATTTCTATATGAATAATTTAAAATACTATTTTTAATAAAATCATATGATTTATAATTAAATCAAAATGCATGAATAAATAAACAACAATAATACACTTATTTATGAAAAATGGATTTATATAGTAAATTTAGTCCTAAAAAATATATTATTTTTTAATTTATAAAATCCATGCTTAACGTTTTTTACTCTCAAAATAGTTTTTTCGCTAAAATTGAAAACTACATTCAATCACTTGTATAAATAAAATATATCAAAATGGATTAAATATTTTATCTCAACTTGTAAATGTGATGTGATAAGTTCAATTTCATTTCTAGGTAATGAAATAATATTACAAGAGTTAATGTTAATTACCGTGATAATTGTAAAGACATTATAGTCCATGAATAATTTTATTAACGTTGTATGATATATATATAATAACATATAATAATATATTTTGTAAACTATATCTAATATATTTTTTAATAATATATATAAATATATTAACACTCTTTGTAACACCCCAAACTTCTAAAATAATAATATTTTATTCAATAGTAACTGTGACACACAACTCCTAGCCTAGAAGAGAATAGAAAACACCAATATATTAAAATATATTTATTTTATTATAAATTTAATTTTTTCACTATCTTACAAAACTCACAACATTTAGTTTTTTGATATCTTTCTTTACACACAAGATAGAGTTTTACGTAACAACAATATACTATTAATATTATTATCTAATGTGACATTTATCTCTTATCTATTGGAATGGGGGTATAAATATGAATAAATAATATATATATATATATGTTAGATATTTTTATTATTTATATATTTATTACTAATTAAATAATAATAATTTAAAAGGGAATGAAATATTTTTTAAAAAACTATATATTTTTAAAAGGCAGATTAGTCATACTTTGCATACATAATTTAAAATAAATTTATACCAATTTTATAAAATATGTTTGAATCAATAAACATAATTTTTGAAATATACATATCAAAATTTTCTTAGGGTTAAATTTTAATAATTTTTTTTGAAAATATTCATTTCTTGATGAATAATGACAAAAATTTGGATTTTAGTTGAAAACTACCTTTTCATTTAAATAATTTTTCATGTTAAATTATATTTTAAATTTGTAATAAATTAAAATTAGTTAAATTTTATATATATTAATCGAATTTAAGTCATTAGAATCATTTTTATATTGAATTTAGATTAAATTATTTGCAATCATTGGATCATTTTATCATTCAAATCTCGTGTACTCATCACATTGGTGTGATTAATTTTAAATTATATTTTCGAATAATTTTTATTTAATTTGAATAAATATATTCCATATTTTTAATTGTAATAATATATAACATTTTATAATTTGAACATAAATTATGGGAAAAATGAATTGTGAAAGTTTTCAAAATTAATTACCATGGTTAAACTAAAAATAGGTTTTATTGGGTGTTAAACTAAATAAATAATGGTAAAATTGTATATAATCTTTTATAAATACTATTTTAGGAATATATTTATAATATAACTAATATAAGGATTGATAATAGTCTACATTGGACCCTTTTCACCCATGAAAAAAGGAGCACATGATTATTTTCAAAAATACCATGTGTGTCATCTACCCCACATACAACAGGTCACCCCATATCCCCGCTTCATCACACCTTGATAACACATTTTTTCAGACACTACCAACCCCAATAACTTTGTTAATTCCCTACCCTAATACTAAAATCTTTTTTTATGAAATCCATCCTAATAAGGATTTAATTTAAAACTAATGAGGATGCCTGAAGAATATTTAATGTTCTTCAATAAGAATCATTATGTTACTTATTTCTTCGATATCCATGAATTTATATTAAAACATGGTGATATAATAGAAAAATAAACTTTTATATATTGGGATGTTATTATAATAAATTAATGACCTAAAACCATCTCCACTTCAATCAAATGGGTTACAAAATCATCTTTCGTATGTGGAGTGCACTACCACCTAGAGAACCAATGCCATTCATTTTTCTATTTCCACCATTCATGGTAAGGTATGATGGCAGATATAAATTATATATATATGATGTTTATAACATATTTATAAATATTTATTCACTATACACTATATCTATTTTTACCTTACTTTCCTTATGAGATACGATATTGTCGATCGTGGGTACGGAGGAATGTCACCTCATGAAGCGATGTTAATCGTCTATCACTAACACTTCACATGGAAGGTGACAAATATAATTTTAATGGTTATATGTGGTAAAAAATTAATAATTATGATATTTTTTAAATATTTATCATTTTAGAAAGATTAAATATATCATTTTATTTCCACCCTTTTCACTAATGTAAGGATGATAACATCGTTCGTGTGTGTGTGTGTGGACCGTCGACTTCAAAAAATAATGGATCTATCTATTCATCAACATGTTTCATGGATGATATATATAGTTATATAAAATGGTATATATGTTATTATGATCATTATTTAATTATACTATCTTACTTACCACCTTTCCAAATTGATCACTGAAAAATGGAAATGTTACTCATGCATGTGTATGGTGTGTCGTCTCTATGAACGTAACATACATAAATTCTGATAACAATAATTTATGATTTGTTTTGAAAGTAAAATTGATGTAAAAATATTATATTTATGTCATGATAATTATTTTATATTTTATTGAAGTATATAATATGCATAAGAAACATATCATTCATGATAAAAGACGCTTAGGAAACCAAGGCAGTTAACAGAAAAAACACTGAAAATAATGAAATATTATTAATGAAATAGTAATTGGATGTTATAAAAAAATTTATATGATATTATAAATATTAATATGGTTCTTTATTATTTTATTAAAATTTTTAATCCACTATATATTACTTAAAAGAATTTTCAAAGAAAAAGAAGTGTAAGCTATGAGATTTCATCTAAATTTCATTTCAATGCAGAATATTGTAATGTTATGAACGAAATTTATTATATATGATGTATAAAAATCCATTTTTATATATAATATAATGAATAATTCATTATTCATTGTATTTTAATTTTTAATTTGAATTATTTCATCTAAGGGAATTTGAATTAAATAAATTTCATAACTCAATTTCTTTTCATTAGGTTATATTACTTCTTCATTGATGTTGATATTATAATATTTTGTGTAATATTAATTTTGATTATCTTTTTATTTATTTAAATTTTTTTTATATTTAATAAACATAATATCATGATTTTTTATTCTCACTTCAATATTATGATATTTTCATGGTTTTATTTCACAATATCATTCTAATCAAGATTATTTATTCTTAAATATCAGTTGAAGTAAATTATATGATCATTGTCTAATAAACTATTATATTTTTTTTTCAAATATCATTATTCAGGATATTTTCATGTAAATTAATCATAATTTAAATATTTTTTTTAAAAAATAATAGATAAAATATTTCTAATAAAATATGACTTTCTTTCTATCTTTGTTCTGAAATTATTTTTCTTCCAAAACTATCTTTTCTAAAAATTATTCCAAAAATATTTTTTAACGAATAATAAATTATTTATTAAATAATTTTTTACCAATTTTACTCTTTAAGAAACTATTCAAAATAATCTTATTTCTTTTTCAAAACAATGCCTGTTTGGATTTTACAGAAAATGTGAGAAGAATCTTCATGTGATTTTTTGAATAAGGAATTTCCATAAACATTTTTACAGTAAAAAATTCATGATTTTTTTAACTTTTAAGGAATTTATGTAATTACCCACCACTATGATCATCATTTCTTCGAAGCATACTTTCTATGTTTATGAGGAAATTTTTAATGATTTTTTTTAAATTTATTTTTATAGAAAATGTTTTTCAAATAAAATTATTTCCAAATATTTTTTCAAAACAAAAATGATATTTCTATAATGAATGTTTTTAGATATAATTTATGGTGTATATATATATATAAATCCATATAACCTTTTATTCGTACTTTAATGGGTATATATTAACACAATCCTTATTCTTCATTTGGGTGTTTTATGATTATTTTGACCAATGACCATACAGAAAATATGTTCCTTGTTTCATTTTTTTATCATGAACATCCCCTTAAAGTATTCACATTTCTTTGATCATTAGATATTATTTTTCCCCAAAATATCCATATAATTTTTCATAGATATTTATATTTCTAAAAACAGAAACCATTTTAATGTACAATGTTTACATTGAAAGTTATTTGTTTATTTGTGAAAATATAGATAAATTTGTATGCTTTTCTAAACATAGATATTTAATGATAAGGAACATTATTCCAGAATTAAGATGATTATTTGTTATATAAGTAATTATTCTGAGATGCATAGAATGTGTTGGAGACTTTTACTAAAATCCCCTCAATGCATCAGTACTTTTATGGGACAATTCATTTGGCTACCCCTATTTAAATTGGATTTCACCCAGTATGTTCAAAACCATACTGTGAAATGTCAGTACGGTAAGGGTTTCATGTTCCTGGGAAACATGACATAGAATATTTAAGAATTTCCTTCATTAAGAGTTTATTTATTATTATCCACGGTATTTTCATACTGATGTTATCTTTGTATTCATTTCATTCTTATTTGTTTATTACTGTAATTTGTTTGTAGTTAGTTTTCACCCAATATTTATTATGCCTTATCCAATTATGATAGTCATTTTATTTATCAAATAGAATGTTTTTTCAGTAATTTACCTTTATTATGGTTATGATAGTAAATTATTTAATCATAATTTATGTTAATATATTTACCTTTTAATATTGTTCATCACATATTGATGATGCTTTGTTTATTCATGATTTCCTATGGTATACTTAACCATTACAGAGCATTTGATCTTAACCATATTTTTATCAATGATGACTTGAAATGTACTATGATTCAAAATTTATGGATACTCTATATATAATTATGTTATTCTAGAATAATATTATGTTGTAATTTTTGTATTCTAATGTAATATGGGTTTATTTTATGTATCTAGCTTACCAAGCCTACAAAACTATTTGATACATTGGGATTTGATTCCTTATATATTATTTCAATGTAATAATGTATACACCAATATTAGGATATATGGGTCATGGTCACTATAGATAATATTTCTGAAAGTATAGTAGAAACCTTGGGAACATGATTTTGGATCACATTGGTTAGGTAACAAAACTAAATGCTTGAATTCGAGGATATGTATCTAAGAAAATCATAATGTTTTGGTGAGGTGGATATTTTTGGACTTTCCTAGAAATATATCCCTGTATAGATACTATAAGTGGACTTAGTTCTCGATTAGATGTACCTAGAGGTAATAACATTGAAAATGTCACATTGTCCATGACCCAATATTCACTTAGTGCGCCATAATGGGCATTACTACGTGCCATGTATGAAACTCCTAGGGTATATTCATAGGATAATCCACATTTTCATTACAATTTTTTTTTATTTGAAATTATAAATACAATAAAGATCATAGAAAAACCTTATACCCATTAAGGACCTATGTTTAAATAGAACTAAATAATTATTTATGTATTAATATTTTAAAAAATAAATTTTATAAGTATTTTAATATTATTATTTTGGTTATGAGATTTAAGAAAAATATTTGGATTTAGATATAATAATATATTTCTTCATCAACATAAGGTTTATATAGACTACCATATTTAAATGTGGTTAATATTTACCATATATTCAATGTCATAAACTCCTCTTTTATGGATTTAGGTGATTGGAGCCTTTTAAGATAAATGATATTTTTGAGAAATATATCGAAAATATATGTTTTAGTGGAATATTTATTTGAATAATAATCTCTTTAAATTTTATAGACATAATTTTAAATGAATTTATATCTTTTAGGGTTAATATGTTCTTTAATTACATTATAATAATACTCAAATAAGATTATCAGACTTCGTGAAAAAAATAAGTTACATTGAAATCCATATTAAAAATAAAATTTAAAGATTGATAATATTTCAAGTATGTAAATTATATTATTTTTATAATGTTGTAATAATTATATTAATATATATTATATAAGGGAAAAGTCATATGTTGGGTGAAAACCCATCTTATTTAGTAAGGTTTGGGGGCTAGAATCCCTGACTGAAGGATGATAAGGGTATATAACATACCAACGACCAGTGAAATGTCCTAGTAAATGTGTCAATATTTTTACCTCAATGATTTGAAGAAGTAAAAATTAATGATGAACCATTGGTGTTACTTATCAGGTCTATAGATATATGTTTTATATCTTGTGATTACATATTGTCTTTGCAAAAATATTTTGAGAAAAATGTAAAGACTTGTTTTATGCATCTTACTATCTGTTAAAATTAAATATTAGTAATTCAGTAATAAAAAATTTATTTTTGGATATTTATTTGATAATGTAATGGATGTATTTGATTTTTACATAAGCTTAACTAAAGGATTAAATGTCATATTCCCTAATAATGTTAGAGAGTAATATAATTCCTCTACTATAGGAAAAGATCTTGAAACAAAAATGTAATCATATTACATTCATAGATGATGAATCATATGGTCCTTCAAATAATCAAATATTTATAGCTTTGAGGCACTTTAATTTTCATTTATAATTCACATTTACGTGATAAATGACACCAATCACTCTCTAATTATTTTTTCTTTCATTTAATTTCTAAAGCTTCACTTTTTAGTAAAATTCTCTTATATATAATCTTAGTTGTGTGTTATTAAATATGAACTTGGTACTTCCCTTTCTATCTTATTAATTGGTTGTTTTATTAAACCTTTTATAATATGATTTTTTCAATATATAATTTTGAAAACCTAAAACCATGGATATCTGATATGAAGTTTAAATTACAATGATGCAATTTATCTAACATGGGGAGAATGTAACACCCTTAAATTCAAAAAGAATTTCATTTTATTCAATATCATCTATAACACAAAACTCCTCGATTAGAATGTAATATAAAAATAAAATAACTAAAAATATATTTCTTTTGGAATAAATATATTTTCTTCAATAACTTATGATGCATACAATAGTGAATTTTTCGATAGTTCTCATTACCCGCAAGAAAAAGTTTTACCAAACAACAATATAATATTAATATTTTTATTTACTATGAAAATTTTCTCCCAACACATTGGAATGATGGGTATGAATATTAATAACTTACTTATGAAAATATATATTTTATACATGTTTTTTGTAATCAATTTGTTAGTAATGAAATAATAATGATTTATAAGAAAAACAAATACCCTGAAAAACTATATTTCTTCTCAATGATTATTTAGTCATTCATTGTGCACATAATTTAAAATTAATTTGTACAGATTTTATAAATCTTAAATGAAAAAATAAAAATTACTGTTAAAATTTTAGTATCTAAATTATATTACCGTTAATCTGTGATATTTTTTCAAAAAAGATTTATTTTTTTATCAATAGTTAAAAATAATCGATTTTATTTGAAAATATCATTTTATTTAAATAATTTATAATATTAAATTTTATTTATAAGTTGTATTAATGTAAAATGAATTCAATATTTTATCAACTAATTAAAGTTTGGTTATTGGACCCATTTTAATATTTAATTTGGATATAAAAAAGTGTAATTTTTTTGACATTTTTATTTAAAAACGAATTTTATTGTCACCTTTGTGAGATTAATTTTAAATTAAATATATTAATTTATTTTTAAAAATGTATTAAATAATTTTAATCATTATAATTTTTTATTTTTAAAAATTTCAAATTAATTTTTCTGCAAAATGAATAGTCATGTAATAAAAAAATCTTGAGGTTAAGGTAAAAATAGGTTTACTTGGGTTTAAAAAAAATAAGGGTAAAAATTACCTATACACTTATTTAAAAACAATTTAGGGCCATATATTTACCATTAAACCATTAATAATAGTTAATGGTCTATTTTGTTCTCTTTTTACACATGAAAAATGTTGGACCACTCAATTCTTTTGAAAAATACCATGTGTGTGCTCTCCCCCATATAAAAGGTTACCCCTCTCCTATCTTATTCACACCGTCAACCAAAATTGTTTTGACGAATAAATTCCAAAATAACTTCCCCATAAACCCAAACACATTATATAAGACTTTTTAGGATTAAATCTAATCTAGTAAGGTTTTAGTGCAATCCTGATGTGGATACCCGTAGAAGAGGTAATGTTTTTCAGCAAGTCTCTTTATTTTACATCTTCCTCCACCACCTTAAATTTTAATTAAACCATAATTATATAAAAACATCATTATTGTACATATAATGCTATTTTTTCAATATTTTTATGAACTACAACAATCTCCACATCCATAAAACTTGTTATGAAATCATCATTCATGTGTATAGTGGACTAGCACCTCACAAGCTGAGCTCGTTTATTTTTCCATTTCCACATCTTGAAGTTGGGTATGATGACGAATATAAATTATATATATGATATTAATAACATTTTTATACATCTAGTGTCACTATATCACACACACACACACACACACACATATATATATATACATTTACCTTCCCTTCCATAGTAGATATGAAAAATGATGCTCATTTGTACGTCAGACTATGGCCTTGAGAAGCCATGTGATTCCTATTTCACTAGAAATTCACATGGAAGGTGATAAAGAGAAACATAATGATTTTTTTTCATATTTATGAAATAATTATTATTTTAATTATATATATCATTATTTAATTATATTATATAACATTTTATTTCTTCCCATTTCACACAAGTAGATATGAAAACATCGTTCGTGTACATGTGGATTACCGCCTTAATGAAGCGATGTGACTCTTTTCATAACAAAACCACATGGATGATATATATTAATTAATATGGTATATATATGATATTAAAATCAGTAAATAAATTTTAAATATTACTCACCTCTTTTTATTGTGATCATTGGAAAATGGAAACGTTACTCATGTGTATGTACAACCTACCGTATACATGATCGTAACATACATTAATATTTATGAATTTCATTCATGATAGGTTTTAAATTAAATTTTATTTTAAATTATGATAATTATTTCATTATTATTATGTAGATGATGTATCCATAAAATATGTTATTTAATTAGATCTTTCGTGGAAAAACATAAATGAGAAATCATAGAAATCAACACCAGAAAGAACAAAAAAATGAAATATTATTAATTAATAGGAAATAATATGTTATTAGAGGATAATACATGACATTATAAATATTAATATGTTTTATGTAATAATTTAATAACACAATTAAAACCATTATACAATAGTTTAAAGTATATTTAACCAAAATGGATCACATGGTAAGATATTTCATCTCAATTTTATTTCATTGGGGCATATTATAATATTATACACATAATTTCATTTATATGGTGTATATACATCCCCTTTGACATTTAATATCAAGAATAATTCATTCATCATGGAATTTTATGTTTCAACTTGAATTATTTCATCTAAGAGGATTTTAATTAAAGGAATTTCACAACTCAATTTCTTTTCAGTAGGATATATTACTTCTTCATTATTGTTGATATTCAAAGATTATGAGTATAATAAATTTTTATTATCTTGATTTGTATTTATAGTTTATTATTTGGATTTATGGATTATACACATAATTAATTCATTTGTTAATTCCCACTTCAAATTTATGATACCTTCAATGGTTTATTTCAAAATAACATTCTAAGCAATATTGTTTATTTATAAATTTTATTTGAAGTAAATTATATGATAATTTTATATTAAAACATTAAAATTTTATTCTATTATGGTTATTAATGATATTTTTATGTAATAGTATAAGTTTTCCACACATTTTTAATAAATAGAATTGATAAAATTTGTTTAATAAAATCTAACTTCATCTGTATCATTGGTGAGAAATCTATTTTAATCAAAAACCATGTTTTCTATAAGAAATTATTTTTATAACATTTTAAAAATTATTTGTTAAATAAATTTTTTACCCATTTCAACTATTTACATAATTTTTTCATAGGAATCCTTTTCCATTTTTAAAATAATAATTGTTTTCTTTTTACTGAAAATGATGAATGAATTTTCTTGTAGTATTTGAAACAAGGAACTTTCCAAACCTTTTTTATGGTGAAAAAAGACTGTTATTTTTAAATTTTATAAAATGTAATGCGTTAACCCCCCATCATGTCCTTCAGTTACTTGATGTTTCCTTTTCTATTTAATGAGGATATTTTTAAATATAATGTTTTTAAATTAAAATTTCAATCAATAGAGTTTTCAACATATTTTTCAACATGAAAAGGAAATTCTCCCCACAAATATTTTTAATGAAATTATTATGGTATTGATATTCATTAATGAGAACAATACATTATTATTAAACCAATGGATATCAGTTAATACCATCATTATTTTTCATCTTAGTGATATAGGATTATTTTTACCAATGATATTTTTATTATTCGCATCCTTATTTCATTTTCTAGTAATTAACTTCCTAATGAAATATTCACTTTCTTATGATCATTGGAAATTATTTTTCCCCTAAATATAAATGTTATTTTTCTTGGATATTATATTATATTTAACAATATACCATTTTAAAATATGGTTTTTACATTGAATGTTATTTTTTAATTAGGGGAAATATTGTTTAATATGTATTCTTTACTCTATAGATAGTTATTGATAGGGTACATTATTCATGAATTAAATTGAGTATTCAATATATAGTTTATTCTTTGGACTTCCACAACATAGATAGTGGACTATTTATAGAAATCCACTTAATGCAGTAGTAGTCTCATGAGATTAATTAGTTTGAAATCCTTAGTTAAATAGGCTTCAACTAATATGTTTTAAACATCCCTATGAAAGGTATTAAAGGTAAATGTATCGTGTTCTTCGGAAACATGAAATCCAAAATTTAAGTGTGTCATTCATTTAATGTGTATTTGTTCTTATTTCTAATATTTTTTCAATGATATTGTCTCTAAATTCAATTTATTCTAGGTCATTGAACAATGACATGTGTTTCTTTTTATTTAATATCCCATATTTATTATGACTTAAATAGTTCTAATAATCATTTTCAAGGAAAAATTAAATTTATTTTCAATAATTTACCTTTCCAATATTATTCAAGTAAACAATATTCATTTCATATGTGTTAATAGGTTTAACTTCCCATATTGTTCTTCACTTACTGATGATTCTTCATTTATTCATTATTTCTTCCATTGCACATAACATTTACTAAAAAAATCCCTCACCCTTATTTATTTTCTTTTCCCCAAGATTCCAAGAATATTTCATTGACTGATATTCAAGGATATTCTAAATAGATTGATGTAATTCTAAAAAAATATGTTGTATTTTTTTATTTCCAAAATAATACGAGTATCATGTATGTATCTTGTTTACCAATACTACCAAAATATTTTTTCATTTGGAATAGAATTACATCAATATTATTATAATTTAATAAATAGAACACTGGGTTAAAGCTATGAGGTTCAGGGTTTCTTTACTAATTCAATTACTAATTAATAGTAAATAATATTATGAACACTTAATGTTAAAAACAACATTTCTTCTATAAAATAGTTTCTTATATACATAAAATGATTTAATTTTAAAGTTAATATTCCCTTATTTATAACTTTAATTAGATTATATGCATATTAATGTGCTTTCATTAAATTAAAAAATAGAATTTTTACCTTTTATTTTAAAATATATATATAAATTACTCAGGTAAGAACAATTTAGTACTATAAAGGCAATAATGGTAGAAAGGGTAAACCTAATTGGAAAAATGCCTGACAAGTAAAAACAATTTTCTTAATTTAATAGTTGAGTAGTTTCTCAACCAAATAATATCTCAACTCTATTATTTTTAATTTTTGAGTCCAATTAACCTGTGATACATATTCACCATTTATATTAATCTGAAATCATAATAGAAATGTCATTATCGTGCACATGAACCTTAGCCTAGTTGGTAAAGACTCTGTAAGTGCATCCAAATGACCATGGATCAAATCCAGGTGGAGGCAGAATTTATGAGTACTGTAGTAGTAATATAGTGGGAACTATGCAGTACTCTAGCAGGTACTGTGGTGGGAACTGCAATAGGAACTGTTTGGCACTGTAGCATCCAAGAATATGCCCCTGTTTGGGCCTTCGGGCCACCAATTTGGCCCCTGAGTCCTGTAAGGCCTTCGGTCCACCCAAGCCTTCGGTTCATTAAGGCCTTTGGACCACCTCAAGGCCTTCGGGCCACCTTAGTGTAGATGCAAACCAGACAACTTATAATGAACAAGCTCTACAATGAGGATGAGAAAGGAGCTTTCACCACAGAAGAAGCTAAAAGGATTGCAAGAATGAGAGGTTATGGCACCTACCATCAGGAAAAGAATGTGCATGCATGGGAATGCCAAGCCGAACAGCCATGTGAATGTGGAGAGCTGATTTCACGGTGAAGATGCTGGGGAGGATTAGTTCCAAGTAGTTAGTATGGGTTGTATGCAATGTTTGAAGCCTAAGGGAAATTAATTCTTCTAAAGCCTATAGTCCATGTAATAATTATTCCTATGGCACTTTTAGGGGTTCCACCTCACCCGTTGAAAGGTGGATTATCAAAATCAATAAGAAAAATGAAGGCATTCAGGCCATTAGAGGAAATGTCATTATCGACACTAATAAGAGCGGCCTCTCACCACCCTTTAAAGACCACACCCATTTTGGATTTTTTCCTTAAAAATAATTCCATTTTACCTTAGCATGAAATCCTTAAAAACTAACTTTACATTCTATTCAAAAGAAATTAACTTAATCCCTCTATATCAATTGAGTCATATATGGGAAACTCATTTTCTCAAATTAAGTAGTATTGTTTCCATCAAAAAAATTCCAGTCTTTATATTTAAAATATATTTTCCCAATTGTTATATAATTAAATATTTATTTTTAGTCCACTAATTTTTTTAAAATTATGGTAATGGACATTAGCCATATTAACTTTTTTCAATTAATAAATATGAAAATGCCATTCGTGTGATTGTGCATACTACCACCACCACAAAGTAATGTATGGAATTTTTCATTTATTTTAATTGTTTTTTGATAAAACCTCTTGAAATATGTTTATGAAACCTAAAAATATCTTTATAATAATAGTATACATGTTTAATAATGATATTATTCCAAAATAAACCACTTTCATAACTATACTCAACCATTAATGATTGTATATTCGTATTCGGGTCTACCTAACCACCGATATGATCAATTCTATACAATAATGTCATGGATGAATATTATAACATAATTAATGAAAATATATTATATAAATAGTTATACTATTATTAAATTTTTGGTTTTTAATAGTAATATAATTATTGAACAGATTAATTAATATATCAATTTCCATTTATTAAAAAACACCGAAACATGTTCATTGTTGATATCACATTTAAGGATCGCAACAAAAAAATACCTTAGAATGAAATTATTAAATTCTATATATTTATAAAGAATCAATTATAATGTGGTTTATTATCTATGAAAGTTGAACATTAGGAGATTAATGAAGATCAACACATCCATTACAAAACGACCAAGAATACTCACTCCCATTATTGAAAAAAGATTATAATTAACTAATATAAATGATTGAAATAATTATAAATGATGTAAATAATGATTTATATGTATTATAAGGTTCAAATATATTCTAATATAAACGTTATTTTTGTTTTAAATGTGGTTCGTGCACAATTTCTTAAGCATAATTAAAGGCAAGGGACTTTTTATCTCATGTTGCTTATCAATGAACTATGATTTGAGTTTTGAACCAAATATAAATTATATAAATTATCTATAAATATTTGAAATATTATATCAGGAGATATATTTTATTCATGGTATTTTAAATTCAATAAAGAGATCCAAATTTCAAATGTGTTCTTATTTAAATGATACATAAACATCCATAATGTTGAAAATTCCATAATTTATAAAGGTAAATTGTTTGTGTTTTTTTCCTAGTTATTATGTCCATGTATGGATAGTAGAATGTAGATTCTAATATGGAATAGATTCTATTATTTATAATCCTCATTAAAAATTTAGGTTCATTATCTACTCAATATAAACTTATTGAATGATGGGTGATCTTAACAATTTTATTAGCCCGACCAATTTAAATACCCTCATAATGGGGTGAATGAGGATATAGAAGAATACAGAAACCTCCCCTTATGATCATATTTCATCATTAAACCAAACAATAATCTCTAACTTTCTCATGGAAATGTATGAACAAGAATGAAATCATGCCTGAGACAGTGTGATTTTACATGATTCACCATAACTAGGCTATGTCCAATGAGAATACAACGACAACATGTCAATGTTATGAATTTACTATGGATCACATCCAAATCACGTTTCGATCTAGATCACTTATATGGCTAGTATGAATACCTTTACAAGGTTTCATTGTAGATAACTACCATCCAAGAGGTTACACCCTGAGTCTCTTTCTATAGATCCTTGTCGATAGAATGGATCAACATCTTCCTCTTCCTTTTCTCACTTATCAGTGAAAGTATTCATAATTAGTTTAGGGATATGTATTTACCTTAAATATAAATAATGAATGCATCCAAAACTAAAGTTAGATTCTACATTGAAGTTACACTTTCATCCACTTGATGAATACCACTTTACCACAGTTTCACTAAGAAACTCTATATACTCACCGAAATTTTCATTTTGCACAACTTTACTACCTTGCGCATGACATTTAGGTTTAGTCACATAACTCCCATATTTTCCATATGTTTTGGTTTGAGACAGAAATTCCCATTGTGGGAAACACTTACACTTTCCACAAAACATCCTTGTCCATTTAATACACATGTTTTTTCTGCGAGCAAAAAACATTTCAGGCATTTCTTCGTGAAAATATTTTTGTGCCAAACTTTAATTATTTGTGAGTACCACATACATTATTAAAATCTATAAAATTCTCTATGAGATCATATACTATAACAATTTATAGACCTGGCTGAACCTACGTGCAGAATCCTCACATGCCTTCTTTTATGCATAGATGAAATTTATTCTATCGTGTAACTCTTAGATAATATAAAACTTCCTTTGAGCGCTGAATTTTTTTATTTGAAATCATATTTGGAATGTGAGATTATTTCATATAAGTATATATGAGCATCCCATGTTTCATGAAAGTCCTATCATTAATGATATTTTAGATTGTATGTGATCCTTTTTCCTTAATCATATTTTGATGTGGTGATACCAAATCATGACTTGTTTGAATCTTTTAAAATCACCATTACACTTGCACTCAAATTTTTACTTTTATGGGGAATTATTTCCTTTTCCAAAAACACATTTGTCATCCTATATATTTTGGACACCAAAAAATTGGTAAACACAAGGAAACTGTGTAACCTTTTCTATGAATCTTTCTTTACCACCTATAGAGAATACATTACTCAATCATATACCTTTTTTTAACATACCTTGTCAAAAATATCTAAATAACTATGAACATATAGTAGAAAAATTCATTTTCAACAAACAAAATCAACCCTAAAACACTACAATGTTACTTTGAGATATTTTTTCACAACAATATCTACCTCTCCGTTTCTTTCCAATTCTTCACATTTTGATACATAATAAAACATTCATGAATATTCTACCAACAATTTTTTATGATATTTATATACAAATCAAGTATTTACTCAACACACACTCTAATACCATACGAGCTATGCTCGGTGTGAGAAACCAGTGTAGCATGAAATGTTTATCAATGAATCACTTCATTCCAAAACCACTCATTTGGTTTTATCAAATAACTCTTTAATCCGGATATATACCCATTGATCGATCATCTTTAGGATCCTGATATTAAAAACTCCCAAAACTCCCCCTTCTTCTATGCTCCCCCTAACAGCTTCTCCCTCTATATTGGTGAAAACATTTCCCCCTTTAATAGACATAATTTCTTAGCCTTTTTCAATGAACATGAATGAAACTTCACTTTGGTTTTTAGCATGGTAAATAATATTGATCATAATATTATGTAAAAACACATAATACCTTAGGAAGATAGGGTCTCACAACCCGTAGTTATATACACACATACTACAACATTACAATCCCTTGCTCAATATTCAACTTTAAAAACTTATATTTTATTTCAATGTTATTTGTACTCTAGTGATGGAGTCGATTTTTTCTATGATTTATAGCACATGATTTATCACAATGTATTCTGATCAGAGGGATTATATAAAATCATGTGTCTTTAATATACTCCTGCACCCACAATAACTATGTGAACTCTGGATTTTCTACAATGTATTTATCTTCTATGGTACTCAATGAAATTCAATCATGTTTATTTATTAGAAAATAAATACACAATATTCTTGGATAACATTCACTACATGATATTGATTTTAAATCATCTACAGAATGATCCCAATCCACATATATATATATACAAATAACTCATGTCAATATTTTTTATTTTACATCAAATTGAAATCCATTATCCACTTGATATACCAATGTATTTTTTTACTTTAATTAAGTGGTTTATATGGAATTTCATTGATATATTGCTACTTGGAATGTGAAAAAAACAATGATAGGTATTTTTATAATCATGTATAATATATTACCAATGATTTTCTTGTATTTTGTAACATTATTCATTCAACATCACATGATATTTTTATCTAGGAAGCTACTAGAGTCACCATATTCTTGGAATTATTCATTTCAAATCGTCTCAATACATCCTTCAAATATTTATATTGGGAAATGAATTTTTTATTCTTCCCTTGTGTAACCTGTAAACCAAGAAAAAACGTCAGTTTTCTAATCATTGACATTTGAAATTCACTTTTAATGAATTATATGAATTTATTATACTGTACTTCATCTGATCCACTAAATATTATGTCATTTAAATATATTAGAACCATTATCTTTTGATTTTTGACATTATTGACATAGAGATTGTAATCATATAAACCACACTGAAAACTTTGTTTCATCAAAAACCAATCAGGCCTTTAATAACATTATCCCAATGCTTATTTCATCTCATATATTGCCTCCCTTAGATGAAAAACTATATTGTCATCTTCATGAATGAGAAAACCATAAATATTCTTAATATAAACATCTTCTTCCATAAACCCATTTAAAAATGATGACATGACGTCCCTATAAATTTTTTTTAACATTATTTACACTACCATGGTGAAGAATAATTTTATTGTCTCTACTCTCACCACATGTGAAAATTTATCATCAATATCAATACCCACTATCAAGGAGTACCCTTTACACACTAATTATTCTTTGTTTTGAAAAATTGTTCCATATACATTCTTCCTATTTTGAAAGACCAATTTGGACCTAATGAAATTTTTATTTATTGTCCTGAAATAATATCCCATGTCTGATTCCTCTCATTTTGGTCCAACTCTTCATTCATGGCTAGAAATCAGTTCTTATAACTATCTACATCATTACAAAATTTAAGCTCTACTTGAGATAGGAAATATTTTGGTTGTAATGACATCATTATTTTTGTATAAACAAGTGATTCCTAAACAGCATTGATGTTATGTTAGTCAATTTTAGCTCAACACCTTGACTTTTATATAGGTATAGATTCAAATAAATCCTATTCAACATCATTATCTTCTAAATTATCATTTCCCACTTCTACTCCCCCTGTGGTGCTTACCACTACATCACTTATATCATGAAACTAGTCACTATGTTGCTAAATATTCTATTCATTATATATTATAATGATATCAATGATTTAAATAACCTTGCAATGAATCTTTTTAAAACATTTATATTATTTGATTTTTTTAAAATCCAAGATATATCCCATCATCTTCATATGACACAAATTTCCTATGTTTCTCATTATTGATAATTAAACATTTACTTCCAAATATTCCAATGTATTTAAATGTCTACTTTATTATTTACTACATCTATTACAAATCCTTTTCTTCTATAAGATTCAAATGATCCCTATTTGATATGTAGACCAACGTCAACACTACTTCCTTTAATAATTTCTATGGTTGGTCCTTTTCAATAAACATTTTTTCGGCCATGTTGTTGATCACCCAATTCCACCTCTCAAACCCTCCATTTTATCGAGGAGTTCTTACTACTAAAACATGATTCCTTATCCTATGATTCTCAATAAAATCTTTCACCTGACTATTTTTTAATTTCATACAATTATCATAATGAAAAATTAGAATCATCTATCCAAGAATCTTTTAGATTCTCTATGATATTGTCGTATGAAACTGAACACATCAAGCCTGTGAGAAATAAAAAATAACCATTCCATATGACTAAAATAGTCAATATAAATCCCATAATGGCTCTTATCTTTAATGTCACATGGTTACATGTGTCCACATAAATTCTCTTGCACCAATTCCAGCACTCTATTTTAATATTTATGCTTTTCCTTGTACATCTTTCTAATGATCTTCCCTTGTTGAGAACCATTGCACACACGACTAATATCACATGATAACTTAGAGATATATTGAGTTTCATACCATTTGACCAGATCATATAGGAATGGTTGTCATATATTTCCATGTTTTTTATGTGACAACATATTTTCCACATCAGGGAAAAAAATCACACATATTCATATAAACTTAAGAGGTATATATTCAACTATTTTTTATATCCCTGTATAATAATTGCACCATATATTCCTTTGATGATACAAATATTATTTTAAAATCTAATAGAATGACCCATGTCACATTGTTTACTAAAACTAATATTTTTTACTGAGACCTTCATCAACTAAGACCACAAAATGTCTCATTTATTTCACCCCAAATTTCACTTTTTCTGAGAAAATAATATTTATGACAACATCATTTACAAATTTTAAAATGCCTTCATTTTCATATTTTATAGTTGTAACAAGATACTTTTTACTTTTAGTATGTCATATGAATCCACTATAAATAATCTGTACACTACAACAATTTTATTCTTTAATGGAAATCTTTGTAATCACCATCTTCTCAGTTCTTTTCTATTTTATCCATTTTTTTTACTTCATGCCTAGAAAGAATTGGTAATCTTGACCATTGTTATGGTATGATTGACCAACCTTATCTTCAAAAACAACAAATTGATTTTTTTCAGTTCCATATCATTTGATGAAACAAGGAACATCTTCTTAAGACCATATTCATTATACTTTAACACATTTCTCTGTAATATTAATGGGAAATATCTTTCCATTTTCCCAAATCCTTTATAACTAAATTAGTTACCATAAAATGATGTTCTAGAATAATAAGATCCATATGGATTCCTCTATTGGTCTCATTCCCTTATGTTCCTCTTGGATATGTAAAAAGATACTTTGTGAGTGTCTCATATTTACACACCAATAACATCTCATGTGGGGTGCATTCCAATTTACTAATATTTCACTAGTGGTTCTCCCTTCGGTTCTCAGAAACATTCAATTCGGATTCATGTCCAAATCAATGAATTGTATTATATAAGTTTTCTTTGGTCGGAATTCAACCGTTACTAAATTATTTTTTTGATTAAGAACCATACTATCATTATCATTTAGATTTGACTATTGCTTCTATTTTTCTAGGCCTTTATGCTCCACTTCCATCTTTTCTCTTTCATGATAGATATTTTATCCCAATGGTATACTGAGAGTCATGAATGTTTCCTAATCCATAACACTCATTCGGTGGAGGATGAATTCCTCTAAAATTTCATTGATAATATTGATCTAACCTTTTCTATAGGTAGAAAATCTATTGATTCCCCTTTACTGTTCCTTGATATTGATCTTGTAATCAACAAACTTTTATGATATCTCTAGAATTCAAGACTTTAGTTTTTCAATTTCATTATTTAGCTCAAAATCCTCTTCATCATGCTATTCCATATAATGTTTGGCATCATGAACCACATTTTAGGATTTATTCAGTTTGTCTCTCTTAACACATATCTACACAAGGGAGGCTTATAATTCATCCAACAAATAAACTCTTCCTTCAACATCTTCTCCATAATTTTATCATTATTTCCTATTATAGTAATAAATAAAAACATCCACCATATCATTTTCTCCGTGATATTTGATGTTCTCCATCTCATCAAACTAGAATTATTTTCAATTTTTTTATATAAAATAATATTCCTTTTTTTGATGAAATTTCTCTTTAACGTTTTGTTACCTTTCACATAGGCTGAATACTTCTTCATGGGAATTTCAAATTCACCCTCATCATATTCTAGAAATATCTTGGGGAACCTCGCTATAAGATATCTAAAATTTCCACATTGAAATAATGCATGTGGGAATTTCCCTTTAAAATATCCTTTTTCTCTTTGAAGATTTGAGGAATGGAATGACATAACCAAATTTTTCTATTTTTATTAATTTTCATCTTCAATGGAGTGATTCTTCATAATATTTAATTCCAACACTTTGGAGTTCTATTTTTATATTGAATCATTATAATAATTTATCATCATGAATGAAACTAGAGTACTAATAAATCAATCTAACATTAAAACATTTGGATCTGTATCATCTAATAAACAAAACTCTCAGATTGAACTGAGGTGGAAGCATTCTCAAGATGCACATAACATATTTACTTCTTCAATAATTTCTCTAAGACCATGCTTGTATTCCATAGTAACATTCACCTAGTGAAATAATTAATCTATAGACCCCTTAAGGTGAATTATAAGATGATCATTCTTATTCAATAGAAAATAAAACATTTCTTTTATGACTTTTGAGACACCCTCAAAAATATTTCGGCGATTTTACCACATGGAATGTGATTTTCTATATGACATAACATTTGTATATATTTTATTGGATACAGATCTCCCTAATGCAATGATTCCTTTGGTATTAGTATCCAATTCCCTTAATTCAGCTTTCTGATAAATCACCACTGTCAATATTGGCAGATATCTCCATGAATGGCTGATATAAATACATCGATTCCTAAAGATCAAAAGTAGAGTCAAATATAATTCTTCTATAACTCAAAATTATTCCCATATAAGATTGAAATACCTTTTTATTGAAAACCTCCAATAAAACCCTTGACAAATAAAAACTAACATTAATCTTCCTCTAATACAAATTATTATACTAAATAGGTAAAATTGTCTATAAAGGGGAGGGGAAAATAAATATCTAACCTATGAAAATGGCATCCCCTTCGAATCATGCTTCACTGATAAACCAATAACTCTTCTCTTCCATTCTTGTAGTAATGTATAAATAGATATGAAATCATGTATGAGGCACAAAAATTTTACTTGGCTCACCCAAACCAGGCTATGTCTATGGAGCATACAATGGAAATGTGCTGATATACCAAATTTACTATATCTCACTGCCAAATCATGTTTCACGCTAGATAAATTCTATACCTACGCTCACTACCATTACATGGTTTAAGGATAGCTTACTACCTCTATGAGGGTCACTCCTTGAGGCTGTTTCTTTGAATCACTATCGGTTAAAGGGTCTCCTTCATTATCATCATTTTCCCAATAGTATGAAAAATGATTCACACTCATTTTATAGAGATTTAAGACCATTAATTATCAATAATAAATGCATCCTCAACTGTATGTATATTCTTTTTTAATGTTCAAATTTTATCCACTTGATGCATACCACTTTATCATAGTGTCACTGGGAAACTAGGTATACATAAATTCTTATTTTGTGAAACCTTTGGCTGTCTTTCTAAAAAAATTCCATCGTTACTATAACATGTAATATTATTCTCAATACTACCAAAATTAACACAACTTTTTGTTTGATGTGGAACATTCTCTTGAGTGAAACTGTTTCATCGGGAAGAGACTACCGGGGGGACCCTCCCTGAGATGGGTCATGATTCTTGTGATGATTGATATTGGGGGGTTTATTTCTTGAAAAATAATTAACATAGAGTCACCATTTTCATTGATAATGGAAAAAAACAATTGAACCCTCATCCATTACTGGCCACAGACCTACTTTTCATTGGCAGGTGATCAATTGGTATTTCAAACCCAACGACTCATAGGTACTCGCATTGGGTGAGAGGATGAGAGTTTGGGCACATCATGACCTTTTAAGTTGAATTATTTTCTACTCTAAGACTCTATTGTAGTTTTATGATATGTTTAGGAAACTCTTCATAATCCAGACATGGGGCTGGTTACCGTAACAAAATGATTTTAGGTTAATTCTATTCATATTCAAAATAAAGGGAATCATATTGATGAATAGAGGAAAGAAAATCTCATTAGTTAATCCATCTGTATATATCTGATGTTTTTAATCTATTTACAAGTAATGGGTAGCTTCATATGTGCTGAATCCATATAATCATGTAGTCCAAAATTTGCTGCCTTATAGAGGGCAGTTGATATTCTGAGTGGATTGAAGCATTTTGATGTGTCTACCATATCCTGGTTATTGTTGGAATAAAAATTAATATTTTTTGTTAAACCAAATTAGTTTGGCATCATGTAAAGATGACATATATGTAAGAATTGGGGATCCAAATGTTTAATCTTGAGTCTCGAGGAGACGTATCATGTATCCTAGTTATGGAAGGAATCAAAGTTATCGTAGTTCAATCATGTCCCTGGAACTATCCCCAAAGTATATAACCATATTTTTGGGATTTTTATTTAATTACACTCATTAGGAATTACATACAAGGATTTCCCAAGATGGTGGAGATTCATGATGTTAATTACGTGTTCATTGTAGCTTCCTAAGCCTACCCGATCTATGCTTGATGTGAGGAACAACGGACAACCGTTGATCAGTTAAATTGTATGTATATGTGGTAATTGTGTATCAGGACAACCCTTTGGATGGTTAATATGGAGATCATGCCTTAGGTAGGTGTCGAATATATCCTGATTATGTCAGGAATGGGATTCATCATAGTTCAGTTGATCTCCCAGTCTGTTAAGGGATTAGGTAGAGTGGTCATCCTTTGGGAATTATTAGATCTCGATGGTTGAAATGTCATATACATGGGGATTAAATTAAAATGTAATTTTATTTGATATCGTGTCTTAGGAAGTAATTAAACATATTTTGGTTATTTCAGGAAACATAGTTATCATAGTTATGTTGATTTGGGCTTACATAAAAATGTTTCCCTATAATGATCAAGGATTGCACACTAATGTTTCCCTATAGAGATCAAGTCATACACACTAACACTTCCCTATAGTTATCAGAGAATACACACTAAAGAACACTTAATTTGATTGGGTATTGAATTATAATTTTCCCATACCTTGTTATAGGATTATGATGTAAATTATATGATCATTTTCATTCCCTAATCCCATTTGAGCTATGCTCGGTGGGAGAAACAAGGGGTGATAGATGATACGTCTCACTACATATGGATGTGACACTTTGTTATTGAGATTATCTTTATGATTTTTTGATATGGATCACTGTTAATGGATAGGTATCCAATATATCATGGTTATGGTTGGAATAAGAGTCCTCGTAGTTTATGAAGATGGGGCTTACAAAGCAACATTGCCCTTTGGTCTGGGCTTACACATCGAGGGTGAAAAAATATATGGAGCCCTAAGCTTAATTTATATGTGGTAATTTTGATATTATTCAAATTTTCAAAGATTATATAGTGATGTTTCCCTTATGATCAGGTCTTATAAATTGAGGATGAACAATGTTATCAAGTCCTGTGATTCCCTTTCGACCTAGCCCATTTATTATCTGACATGCGTTGAATATCTATTTGGCATGCCTAGATTACCCACTCAAAAAGATGGCGAGTGTCTTCTTAACATGAACAAATACAATTTAATGATTTAGTTTACTTTTATTGGTGACATTTCATTATTTGGGTGGAATATCTGAGGATTGTCACATGGTCAAAGCTTACTTTTCTAGGATTCATCGCAAGAGTTGGCTGACACATGTGGAGGGTTTCAGCGTAGTCAATGTGACATAACATTGAGGGTGTGGCATGTCCTGGATAACAAGTATGGTTGTAATCATGAGACCAAGATGGACTTCTCGAAGGGTGTCGCAAGAGCTAGTTCACAAGATGAGGTGATAATTTGAGACTCAACTGACATGAGTGGGTGTGGTTATATGACTCAAGAAACATGAATGGAGGACATAAAAAGGTTTAGATGGTGAGTCCATAGTGCTTTTCAAGACTGATGGGGCATTCCCATTGGAACGATGTGACACTCTCTAGCATTTTAATAGGGCTTCGCATGACCAAAATAGTATACTGAGGGACTGTAATAAAATCTACGATACATGTCATTGTGTTTTTACATGCCTTATATGATTCATGAGAAGCACATAAGGGACAAAAAACATTTCTTTTAATTAATTAGTACCACATTTAGTCTTTGTTATATCATTTTTATTGTGGATGCATTATATTAATTTAGTGTCATGTTATTTTAAGTCTAACACGATCTATCATATATGTGGGATGTTACACATGAGTTATGAAAGAAGTCCATGGGTTCTATGAGTGATCACACGAGGTGATTTATGCATGAAACATTATCTCTCTAGTTGTTCCTAAATTTATCACATGATGGAAGTCATTTTATTCATGAGATTATCTACTCCATAAAATCCACTGAAATTCCAGATATAAAAGTCACAACTTTTCATTCAAAGATTCAAACATTTGATCATGGTAAGAAGTGGTAGTTTTTGGTCTCTACATGTGTAAGGGGATCATTTTTCATGATGGTGTGTGGGATTTATATTCCTCTCCGGTCTGGTTTTTTTTCTCATAGCACAACATATCTCACATGAATCTGGGATCTAGTAAACAAAGTGATTTGGCATCACGCATCTTTGTAAGCCTTTTTCATGAATCCTTTTTAGGGATTCATCTGATTTTCAATGACCATGAGTCCCCCCTATGAGTGCCATCTCTATTTGATTATTTTCAATTAATGTGGAATTTTTGGATCATGTCAATATGATGAAGAGCCTTCACATTATCATACTGCAATTACCATTCACTTCCTTGAGATCATGGAACCACTAAAAGGCCATCATGGGATTTTGGGTGACATAATTAGGACTCTTCACAAGACAAGGATGACTTTCCAAGGGGCCTTCGTGGGATCATAAAGACATGTTGATGGATCATGTGAGACCAATATGTGGATATCCTTATTGTTTCACAATATTTTTTATAATAGAAGGAGGCTTCCTCAACCCCCTCTATTATTTTCTTTGTTTGTGTTGAAATTTTTGGGGAGTTAACAAGGTTTTGAGAGTATTGTCGAAGAGAAATATTGTACCTTTTGATAAAACATTGAATAACCCCTAAATGTCCCACAGAGATGCACAAGCATTTAATGTAAAACACTGTCCATTTTTTGGGAGATAGAGGGGAAGGGAGAGGTTTCTTGGACATATGCAAGGCTTCTCACATTTTGAGGATGATATACCGACAGTCTTTCAAATGATGAGGTGGTTACGTCATTGGGTGCATGTGGTGTCTTCCAAACCTCCAAGGGTGAATCACTTGCCTTTTATGGCCGCGAGTGGCTCCCACCACATACCAATATTTTTTATTTTTTATTTTATAATGACTCTGGGGTCTCGTGAGTTTGTTTTAATGTTTTCTCAGGAAAACATTCTTGATATAGGTGATACATCACATGATCATTTTGGGAAAAAAGGGATCTGTCAATTTGGATATTTACATTCTAGTTCCTAAGTATTTTCAGAATGTTTTTTAGGCGCTCATCGATTGAAAAACTATGTGTCTTGAGAGTTTTATTTCATTTCTATGACATGACCACTGGTTTTCCTTGGTTCCTTCACAAGAGGAGCTGGATTCTTCAAAACAGGCTCTTTGAGATCCGTTTGCAGGCATTCCATTGTGCAAGGGTCCTTCGTGTGACCTCACGATATTCAGGTGATCTCATATCCCATGAAGGCTCGCACAATATGTAGATATCATCTAACTTTTCCTTCCATTAATTTGTGGGGAAAATAACACAAATATTCAGTTATCTCTTCCTTTCTGAATTTTAAGTTTCATAATTGCGGGCATCAACCAATTACCCCGAGAATGATGACTATAATGACAAGGCCTTAGTTATGAAAAATGTAAATTCCCACCCAAGTCATAATAGATTCCACAAATTGGTATCTCATGTGATGTTTCGTCTTATAAGAAATGATTGGTATTCCAAATAAGGTCCTATATATAAGGGATTTGAGGTAGACCTCCTAAACTTGGTACTCATTCTCCCAGAGTGCTCATGCCTTGACTTCATCATTTGACATTGTCCCAAGACCATTCTGTAAAACCTAATCGTGTTACATAACTATAAGCATTATTTCTTAAGAACCATTCTACATGGCCAAATTTTCTCAGGCCCTCATTCGAACTAACTACTGACTATATTTCAATATCTATTTGAACTTCATACATGATGATTGTGATTGTCTTGAAGATTTTGTAGGGTCTTCTATCATGATCATATGAATGATTGATTATCATGAAATTGTTTTCAACCATGTCTATGTCACAAGATCATGAGTATCCATGGAGTTAAGATATTACATGATACCCTATAGGATTATGCGACACACGAGACCTTCCGGAGTAACGAAATTTTCTAATTCCTTATGTGGTTCATAAATCCCATGTAGATTCTTATGATGAACATGTTTCTACTAATTTATTATGTATTTGTTTAAAAAAAAGATTCTATTTTATCTATAAAACATATTCCACTTACTTTTGTTCATATGGATTCTAGTTTTCGTTAATCGTCCCATAAGCACTCAAAGATATAGGAAAAGGTAGTGTTATCCCATGATGATGCTATAGTGGTGAGCGTAGATCCTGCTTGATGTCATTCTTGTTTGGTTAGACTAAATGAATTTGATAATGTATATTGGATTAAAATTCCTAGGCTAACTCTTTTAGAATTATTAACCCTTTGTGGGATTAGTCTTACTAATGATGCTCACATTCTTCCGTTGAAGTCATCATTCATACCCTCTTCTTGGGTCTGAATTATCCAAGAAACCTTCTGAGAAAATATCAATCAAGGGGTCTACAGTTTATCCTTGAGATATTGTGATGAATTTCATATAATAACATTAATTCCCACAAACATTAATGGGACAAATCATGAACCTGATGAGTATGATCTTATGTATCATTCAATCATGTGGAAATATGACTTCAATCAGAATTTTGGGTGGGTTAACAACTCAAAATTTTTATCATGAGGTATTTGTGGCATATAATGGGGATGTCCCTTCTAGATTTAGTATATTTTTATAAAATTATATGAGTATTTGAAGAAAATTGAAATGTATGAGGCTGTATAGATATCGTAGAAGAATTCCTACTACAACAAAGGTATGATGACAGAGATGTTCAGTCATTGGAACCTGGAAACATAAACCTTTCACCTTATACATGTCGAGGTGGGAATCAACATATGGGACATAAACTAGATATATGGTGCACCTATATTCAGTAGATTCTTTGAAGAGTTTGTTCCCTCACGGTTCACCTAGGATGATGTAATATAGACTCCCCCTCTCACACAGAAGATGGTTATGCTTGTTGAGAGGGCCTCCCTAATGTAGACACTTTCTAGGTCAGATATTCTATACAAGACATGGGCATAATTCTTTATCATTAAAAGATGATCTTAACTACAGGCTAAAAATCCAAAATCCTACTTTATTAATGACTCATGTGGTGCACCTAGTGATTATAGTCCATTTGATGAGGAAGCTATTTTAAAATAATGGGGATGGTAGGTTGTCATTAGAATCGACCAAGACATTCAACTAGCTTGTTTTCCTTGTATGTATTTGAGTGGGTACTTACTTCCCATGAAATAAAATGGTTGATTTAGAGTTTCACTTTTATGATGGATTCCTCTATGGCTGGGGGAACATATATTTATAGTCACCCCCATGATGGCCCAAAATTATCTCTTTCTATAACATGTTTATAAGGGAAATTCCATTTATATGATTTTGGGCCATTTAGAAGTATTATTGGGTTGGATAGGGGCTCACCTAGGAGGTTATTATTATTTGAACATTCAGTTTATCTCCAATGTTTGCTTCTTATCGCACCAAAAATGTATCAATGGGGTGAGACCAGTTACACTGAAAACTGTGATTTCACATCTTATGTGATCCATTATGATCATTTATCCTTCAGGTCATATGTTCTATTACTGTTAGGTGACATTTTTTACACAGGTGAGGCCGGTCTAGATGCACAGGCTTATGTGGTGTAACATTGTGAAGGAATTACTTTTACCCATAATGGTGGGGAACTTATCTATGAATGGTATTCATCATTTCGATCCATCCACCAATTATTATGTTCCCAATAAATATTTCCTCACTCTATTCATGTTCAATATGAAGGGAATCTGAAGGTAACTCTCAAATATTGGATAATGATCACTATAGAGGAGACCAGTGATAAGATAAATATTCCTCCCCATAATTCCATGATTGGTTTATTATGTGCTTTTTCTAAGGTTTCAAATCGATCATATACTTGTAATAAATTATCCCTATTATTTTGTGATTCCACCAAAACATAGGACATTAAAAAAACCCCATGACTAGAAAGAAACTATATCTTAGAGATCTAGTAGCCTAGGATTCACCTTGAAATGAAATTAGACATTTAAATTTTCTAGAAGAATCACCTATTGACACATATATATAAAATGTAGTGCTAGAGGGATAAACTTCACATGAGTTACTATTTCTCATCACATATCGTCAATGGGTGGGTTGGAATGCATGGAACTCAAAGGCCAAGCTCAGAGGTATATTGTGCCAGGAAGAGGCACTTTTTGAAGGATTCTCAATAACTATTCCCCTCTTAGTATCAACATTAATGACAATACTAAGGAGGTTAGAGATTCTCTTCGACACATTTTTGCTGCTTTGGTGGGCATCAATCGTCAAATATTTTATTCTCTGATAGTCCACTAAATGGTTGTATAGGGAATGTTTCAAATTGTGACGGATTAATAGGGTTAAAATGTCACCAACTAAGCGACAATATCAAGATTAAATTTATTTCTAAAAGGTTATAAATCTATTGTAACTATATGAAAGTCCAATATATATTGACCTAGTGGGAGGTTACTGATGACCATATGGTTCTTCCATCATCTGAGTATATTCCCCATGGTATAACCATGGGAGAGAAATTTAGAAATGACTAGGGGACTATTGATGAAGGTCCCCTGGGTTGACTGACTTAGATGAGGGTGGATATCATTACTTGTAAATTTAAATTTTCATCTAATACATCTTTTTAAGAGACATCATTAGAGGGGAGAAGAAGATAAGGATGATTTTTACATGGTTAGGTGCTTCTCCTCTAGAATCCTCAAGTATGTGTGGCATTTCTCGCTTCAATGGTGTTGGTTTATTTTGGAAACCCATTCTAATTTGTCAAATATATTCAGGTCCCCTCAATGTTCTTCTGGAACAATAAATATCATATTCTAAATATGTGGGAATGTTATTGGTCTCTTCAAAAGATGCATCACTGGTAGACATGATCCATCATGAATTAGAGGTGGATAAGGTGTCAATTCAAATGTGTTTTTTTAATGATTCATATGTTTGAGTGATTGTACAATTTCTTATGGTGTAGGTGGGTATACATTTAGAGGGAGTTGACATGGGTAGTTATTCTTCTTTGATTTTGTCCTTGATGGAATTGAGTTTCTGAAAATTTTGGCACTTCTTCAATACTAGACTCTTCCATTGTTGGTGTCATATCGCTTGATATTATATTTCTGTTCTTACAGTCATTAAGAGTGGCGAATGAAGCACATCTTTAGGAAATGAACCATAGGTTCTATGATTTCATTCATAATAATATGGAGTTACCTCCTCCCCCATTGATGGTGTTGGGGTAGTGTATGTCACCAATGATGCAACAGAGAATGGTATGTTTCTAACCAAAATCATATTCTCCAGATATCTTGGGATAATATTTTATTTATCATATAACTTATATACCAATATTCAACTTATTAGAGTATCATATTCTTGATGTTTTGGGGATATAATCCATATTCCATTTATAATCCCTTTGAATTGGTCTAGCAATGCAGATTTTGGCTCCCTTCCCTCATCATCCAAGACTATGAGTGGGACTTCATCTCTGAGTGATTTAATCGTAGAATATGTTCCTATTGACTTGATGGGCATAGGTAAAGGCCCAAGGATTGCATCATTTTACCAGTCAATGATAAATGCGTGTTGTGTTAATTATGGGCCTTGTTTTCAGATACCCCCATAGAGGATATGAAGATTCAATAGTAAAACCATTAGTTCACGTTTCCTACCCATGGTTATGAAGGTTTTGATTGTTCCACCCTTCATACCTGGGTAAATGGTGTGGTCTCTCTATGAGATAAAATATGTCCCTTTAATCGATGGTTAAAGCTAGCAAGGCTTCCAATTTAGTGAATTTTAACTGGGATGAGGTTGTGAAGTAAAATTCCTAGTGTAAAATAGAGGAGTCCACTCATTGGGACATAGTCTGTTTCAAGAAGGACTAAATTGGGTTTTTTAGTCTGAAACTGGTCATCCTCATTCGATGATCATCCATCTTCAAGACGATTTATTCCATTTTCAACATAAAATCTAGATATTTAAGAAGGATTTATTGGAAATATAGGGACATCAAGATGTGGTTGAAAAGAAATGACATGAATACATTTCTAGGGAAGATGGTTTGAAAAAGGTTGTGAAGGAAAAACTGATTTTTTGATCAACTATGCCATTCTATGATCATCTTTTAGTAAATACATATAACACTCAGTTGCTCATCCAAGCATATACTTTTATAATATCATAATTTTAAAATCATTCATTGTCTCGTATATTTACCGGAGGGACTCCAGTATGTGGATATTATTCATATCGAATGCTTTATTGATTAATAGTTTTACTAAACTTTATAGGTGTTTTCTCATTTTTTATTCATTCATGATGTGCATGACATTTCTCTACTCCAATATAAATTTCCAATAATAAAATTCCATTACACAAGATAAAGTTAATAAGAAAACACATATTTAAATGAGGAAATTCTAATAGATTACTCTTTGATAAATTCTCATTAATGCCCACCAACATGAGATTCTTCATTGTTAAAATTTTTCCATCTATCATAAGATCATATGACTTACATAAATTCTCATTAAATAACTATTGTTTAGTCATTTAGGGTCTTTTATCTTCAATATTATATTTAATTTTTTTAGTGTATATATTCTTCGACCTTTTATCGCTTTAGTTTAGGTTATTTTGTCTCATACAAGATATTGCTTCAGTTTGGGATCTTTTATCATTGACATGATATCTCTTTAGTTTAGGTTGTTTTAGCTTGGACATAGTATTTATTTAGTTTAAGGCCTTTTGGAAAGGACATGATATTTCATTAGTTTAATATCATTTAGCTCAGACATGGTATTGCTTTAGTTTGATGAATTTTGGATTAAGCCTGGTATTTCTTTAGTTTATGTTCTTTTATTTCAGACATGGTATTGATTTTGTTTAAGGTCTATTAGATCAGAATTGGTATTACATTATTTCATATCCTTTTAGCTTAGACCTTAAATTTATTTTTTTGTGGTCATTTATTTTAGACATGGTATTTCTTTAGTTTAGGGTATTTTAGCTCGAACCTGGTCAATGATCATATAATATGGGGAATACAAGATAGGAATGGCCAAAAACACACTGAGGTGTAGGGTTATTTTATAGTGTAGCAAGGGATCACAAGGATCAGAAATCAATTTTTATAGAGTGAAACGTTTTCATGAAAACTATAGGGGCATATGCGGGAGACATAGACATACATGCATAGTCAATAAAATGGTGTCTTGAAACCTGGTATCATTTTTAGGGGATATAGAATATTTCTATAGAACATATTGGTAGTGGAATAAATACTAAGTTTACCAGGTCTTCCTCGATAGGTGATGTATAGGAGATATATTTCATAAGCCAAAAGTTTGAGCCCGTGAATTTGATATGGGAAAGGAACATCGAGTATGTCACATTGAATCATGAGATACCATGTTCTGTCGTGGTGTTTCCATGGTTCACTATGATTGGAGCTCCTTTTGGGAAAGGATGACATTCCTCTAGTCGGTGGGTCAAGGCCCCTATGTGTCGGTAGAATAGTAATGATAAATATTATCTCAACCAATTTATAAGGGAAATACATGATTTATAAAACTAAAACATCTATATGATGAGGTTAGGATGGGAATATATCCATCTAAGAAGGGTTCTAACACCCTTGGGCTATTCAGCTATTGATCATGAATCTCAATACCTATGCCATGTTATGTCAAATCACATGTTCTGGATCATAAAATGTTTAATATAGAAGTTCCATATTTTTGCATATGAAAGGGAAAAAAATGGTGCTATAATGTAGAGGATGTTGATCCTACTCAAAATGTTTGGTATGGATACTATAAGTCATGGTCTAATGTTTTCAGATCAGGATGATGATTTAAGATTTTCATACGAGGATTACCTTAGAAACATTGAGTTGTTCAGGTCTGCTTTTGTGATTTCAAGTATTACAAGGATCATAAATTAATTTTTTCAAAGTGAAAAAATTTCTAGAAAACCATAGGTGCATATACAAGAGGCATAGTAACACATGAATAATCAAGAAAAGAGTCTCTAAAATTCAGATATCCATTCAAAGGGCCGTTGGTGGTTTATAAAGATATGAGGTACCCAAATCTTAAAATATTATTTACAAAAAAAAGTGTAACTTTGACGAAGTGTTGGAGACCCATAAAAATTGTTTCACCACATGGAGAACATATTCTCATGGTGATGAAATGTGAAAAAACATTACTCTGTGTTTTTTCTGAACTAAAGGGTCCAACAGGCATAACATGGCTTTTATAATAGATATATTGAAAATTTAATGAGCTGTATGCCTTGTTTATTTGTGCACTAATTTTTTCCTAAACTATAAAGATGAATAGTTTATAGATCCATGACTTTTCTTTTTCTCATTCATCCCTTTGCGAGTTATAGACCTGAAGTATTTTGTATATATTTCTCTATTAGTTTAATGTCACGTGATTTAGACCATTATTAAATAGAGCCTAATTTATTAATACTTTGACAACAACATAGCATTTTATGGTCATGATATTAATGAACCTAATATGGGGGTTGGTTTTCAAGTGCTCGATTACAATACCCAATGATGAGAGTACCTCAGCATCATTCTGAGTGGGGATGATAATATCATAAATAATGGATTGAGTCTCTTAGGTCATGAGTAATGACATGGGATAGTCATTCCTGAAGTATTTCAAATAACAATATGGTGTTGACTTCTTCCATGATGATGTTAGGGCTCACAAGGATTTTAATATCTATTTTTTATAGTGACACATTTGGTTGACAACCATAGGCACATTTGCAAGAGCCATAGGCATGCATCTATAACCAAGAATGTGTACCTTGAGGACATGCATCCTTTCTAAGGGCCATGGGATATTTATGGTAACATTAGGCACTCAATACATGAAGTGTGATTTTTTGATAGGGTTTCTTAAATGGTGATGGAAGCACCTTTTACTCTGTCTAACTAGGGTAAGGTTCTTATGGTCCCTTAATAGGGGATGAAGATTGGATGATGGTTTGTATAGTTTGTTATCATGTAGTGAATATGTATTCTATGCAGTTTATTTTCATATTACCAGGGCATTTGTCTTACTGTTTAACACAATGTGGTAAGGATGTTTGTCATGATGTTTAATGTCATGTGGTAAGTATGTTAGAATCTACAAGAAAAGAGTGTCTTCGGCATTTTATATGTTCAAATAAGTCATATGTAGATATGTCTCATACAGAGAAAAAATGAGATGGAATGGCTCAGCCCTTATGAAATTTTAAATCATTTCTTATCGGTTTTTGCTACTTCATCCCATATCAGTGGCTAGTACATCACTACATATCTTGGGATGAGAGGAATCAAGCCACTCATAGTTCTTGAATAAAAACTCACTTTCCTGGTCTTGTCCATATGCATAGGTGGGAATTGTTTCCAATCATTATTGTATCTATTCTTGGTATTGGAGATATTAGAGTAACCATTTATCCTATACTGATAGGAATCAAGACACACATAGTTCATGATGTTATGTGAATTTTAACATCAAATGGTAAGGAATTAGGATTCCAGAAATGAAAAGTGGAATTATGGCTATTATAAAGGATGAAAATTTAGGTTCCACTATTTATCCTATGAATATATCCATGAATCCAGATATAGTTATTGAAATCCCATTACGTTTTGATTTTATGTGGTGAGGATAAAGAAGAACCAACATGAAATAATCAAAATTTTATGGTTGGGCCCATGAATGGACATTTAGGTGTTATTATGTATCTTATCGGAATGAGAATCAATCCACACATAGCTTGTGGATAATGAGCTTCCTATTCAATTCTATACTGTATATAGAATGGTGGAATTTTAAAAAAATAACAAGACCCATGATTGAATATTTGGTTTTCTCTATATATCTTATGAAGTTAGGAATCAGGTCACACATAGTGTTTGAAAGAAGGTGTGGTAGGGGACCAACACCAGAAACAGTGGTCCTCTCTCGTGAGGTCCACAAGAATGTCCATCTTTTTTCCATGCAATTGAAAATGACTATTTAGTTTAATTTCATGCGATGAGGATTCATAGTAAGACTTTTACAGTCTTTCACCCAAGACCATGATGATATAGTTGAAAGCTTCAATGCCATTTTTATGATGTGGAAACCCTTACTTAAATCCCTAAGCTCACACGTCATTTTCCCGGTGTGAGAAAGAAAGAATGATAAGGGTTCCTCTCACTATGAAGCGTCAATTAAATGTATGACAAGGATAATTTTCATCATGTAGTGGAAAGACCAAGATATAGGATCATGGCGTCCCTACATATCTTTTTAAAAATAAAAAAAGGCATATGTAACTCTAGAATAACCTTGGAAATTAATTCCATGCTAAAAAGATATGAATCACATTACATGAGGGAAATTATAGAATCTATTTGGTCCCATAACTAGAGCTTTAGTTGTCTCTATGTATCCCTCAATGGCTGGAATAAATTCATATATAATCATTTAATCGAGAAATACCTTATGTGGAGTTGACTCTCAAACTGGGATTGGGGCATCTCATACTTCTGTTACACTAATCTGGCTCGTATGTGGTGAATAATTAGTGAGAATATTTTTTCATGTAGTTTAATATCATGTGGTGAGGACCTCAACTATGAATTATATCATCATGTGGTAAGTATGTGAGGTATTATGTAGTTTAATGTCATGTTTTTTGGTTTTTAGGTTCTTCCTAGTTTATTGTCTTGAAACCAAGATGATCTTGGATAGTTTACAATAATTCAACCAGGAATACAATGAATAACTTAATGTCATCTATATTTGAATAGTTGGCAGGGAATAAACTTATGTGGATCCCCATACAATGATCGTTGTGAAAATTATTTCTTGAAAAATCCCTCATTAGGTAAGGGTGTAACAGTCTCCCTATCCAACATGTCCAATGAGTAATCCCCATAAGGATAGAACTTATGTTTGATATAAGGCCTTTCCATTTGGGTTACGTCATTGGAGAATTCTTCCTTGGTATCATTGGGGTCATGAGAGCTAACACCTGTCTTCCCTTGAGGAATGAATGAAGGAAAACCATTAAATTCTAGGCTTGTGTGATCATATTTTGATGCACCTCCATGTTGTATAGTGTGAACAACCTGTTATCATCAAGATGCTCTAATTTATCTAGTTGTTTTCATGATTTTTCATCTACAGAGATATTTTTTCTAATATATTTTGGGAGCGAGGGAATATGGACCTCTACGGGAAACGCTTCCTTCGTCCCATACACTAATAATTATAGAATTTATTTTATATTAGTATGTTTGGTGGTTTGCTAGGACAATAAAGCATGGATGAGATTTTTCATCTACATATTTTTATCTTACATCACCATATTCCATATTATATTTGATAGATTATTATTAAAGGCCTATATCTATACAATTTCCACTACATGATAGAGAGATGAGTGATTGAACATGATATTTCACTCATGGTACATTTTCTTCAACCCTACAACCCAGTTTTTGGTGTTATTTTCCAACAATATTGTTTAAGGGAATGAGAACTTGGTCATCATGTGAGAAATTATGAAGTTGATTATTCTCTTCATCCTAAATACATTCAGGGGTATTTCGCTGGACCATTTGGAAAAGAATTCTATAGTAGTAAGGATGTAATCAAACAGCTTAATTTCGGATAGGGTATATTTCCCCACAACATTCATTACGCAAATCGAAAATGGCCATGATTACATAGTTGTATGTAGAAATTATGAGGGGTGATGGATGACGTTAGCATGAATCTGGCATGAATGAAATTTTTGGGTGAATTCCGCATAGTCTTGTATCATGGTTTTCCAATAATATCCCATCCTTCTGATATGGTGGGAAAGCCTAGCCCTGGATTGATGAGAAAAATAAGAACCAGCTTTTAATTTATTCATGGTGGATATAAATCACTTCATTCTATTTATATGAGGAGGATTCCATCAAATCCATACTTGTAGAAGGTTTTTTTCTCATTTGGGACATCATTTGAGGTAAAATTCACCATAGGGAGGAGAATTTGTTCTGTTTTGACTTGATCATTTGGGATAATCCCATTTTGAAGTTAAATTATTATAGGTTCCATCTATATATGGGTGTTCATTTGTTCATCAAGATCTGGAGTGGTTTTGACCTGATTGATCTCATCTATTTCACATAAAATGATTAACGTGATAATTCATTGATGTGTGAAAAATTTTATTTATTCCTCTTGATTAGGGTTGGCTAAGAAGATGTCCATATAAGCCAATGTGTAGGTTAAAGAATTCTGTGATTAGAGAATAAGATGTATTCCTGGCTCAAAAGGGAACTCTACCATTAGTCCCCTAACATAGCCAGTGAGAGGACCCAATTATTAATTTTTGTTGGCATATTCCCCATTGAATTACTATATAACTAGTTCTAAATCCACATTTATATTATGGTAGGATATGTATAGCATTATGACTAGTTCCATGCCAAAAATTATGGCTTGGTATTCTGCATAATTATTTGTGAAGTATTCAAACCAAGAGAATGAGTAGAAAAAAGTAATTTTTCTTGAGATACAAATACAATCCCTTGGTCTATACTATTGATATTTAGGTTTTCCATTCCTTTACCAATAGGACTATGATATGCTCAATAAAAATACATCTCCCGTGATTGGGGAGTGTCACAAGAAAAAATACCTTCTCATATAGAAGCTCAGTGTCTATCAATGTATTTTCTATGGTAGGAAGTGATATAAGTAAATCAATAAGGGGTATCTCCTTTTCAATCATCATTGAAAAAATAGAAAGATATATTTATATATAATGACTGACCATCAGTACAAGAACCCAGTCAGCATGGGGAAACCGTTGATATACTTGATCATATCACTATGAGAGAGTAGATGGAATTTTTGGTGCAATATGTAAGGCCTATACTTTATCACTACAATGATGAGTGGAAGGGATTAGTTCTCAGCCTTAGAGTATCAAGTCTCAGTGCCTATCATAGTCCAGCTTAGGTAGGGGAGTTTTTTCTCACTCCACTAATGATTTTACTTATTGAGGGAAACATCCAATGAGCCTTCTATAGTGGACACATATAAGATGGGTGGCCTCTCGTCCACCAGAGGCAGCAAGAATGGATGGTGAAGTAGATACTTATCGATACTGTAGAAGACTTATTGGAAATTATCTTCCCATTGATAGGAAATTTCCTTTTTCATTAGCATGTTGAATGGGAGATATTTTCCAGAGAAGTTGGCTATGGATCATATGATGTAGGTGAGGTATCCTTAGAGCCCCATTAGTTCGTTTAAATTTATGATGGTAAAATTTCTAGGATAATACTAATCTCATCCAATAAAACCTTGATGTTGTGATGGAATACCACAAAACCAAGGAACATCCTTAGTGTTACCCTAAAATAAAATTTCAATGGATTCGTCTTCAGACTGTGTAGTTGTATCCTTGCAAATTTAGTTTGAAGATTTGTGAATTGATCACATCTCCAAATGGAATTGCAAATAATTTCATTAACCTAACATTCACATATACTTCCCTTGAATAGTTTAAATATACCATACATGGAATGTTGGTAAGTGACACTAGCATTCATCAAGCCAAAGGGAATGAAATGAGAGTAAAATTTCTACTAAGGCACTATAAAGGTCATGGATTATTCATTTACAGGGGTTATCTTTATATGATTGTACCCTGAATACCCGTCTCTGATGGAAAGGGCTTCCATGAAATCAGCTTCATTGATCAAGAGTTTTGTGATCGAAAATGGGAACTCTTCTTTTGGGAATTACTAATTAAGGTCTCTAAGATCAATGTAGAAACGAAACTTACCATTATTTTTCATGATAGTGACTTTGTTGAAAATCCATCTTAGGTATTCACCTTTTCACACAATATTGTACTTGATAAACCTTTTGACTTATGCTTATATATTGGTGGAATGAGAGGAGTGAATCCTTATGTCTGCCTACAAGAATCCTTAATTCTCATTGGGTATCCTGAGATGGTGTGTAGTCATATATTGGTACAGTCTAGGGATTTATATATAGATCATAGAAAAAAATATTGGTGTTCATTTAAAAATACTATATACATATATTTCTATTTGAGGGGTGTGGTGCTACTAATCCATGTGGGTTGTGGGTCTTCATATGTTCCCATATTTATCTTCCAGATATCATTAATGGGGGGATCCTTCCTTAAATGTGGTAGGGGATTCTGATGGTCATCCTCATATTCTCATAATTCTGAGTCTATGGAGCCATTTTTAGATGATAATGGAAATCTTGGGTCTTATCCATAACTAATAGGGTGTGGGAGGGCTTGAGAAGATACATTATCATACATTACCATCCATTTCATTGAATAGAGATAATGGGGATGATTTTGTACTACAATATCAATGTGGATAGGAGGTTGTTGAACATATAGGCCAAGTGTATCACCTCGACTAGACATATGGGGATCACATAGTTAGTGTCAAGCATAATCCAGGTATTTGTAGGGAAATTCCCAAGCCATCAGGGATGAAACCAATATATCATTATCCACCATTAGTATCATGACTCCCCTTTTTATAAATCAATTTCACATATTTTGTGTCTGTAAGTCTCAAAGGCGGTAGTGTAACCAAGAATTATTTCAACCTTTCCATTAATGGGGTACTTCAGAGATTGATGGAATATTAAAGGTACATCTAAGTGACTACAGATCCAATGCCTTCAAAGATGAGCATTGAATAAAGTGTCATGCTCGATAACCATAAACTCAACACCAGATATGGGGTCCCCAAATTGAGATTTGAGTTTTATCTTCTAAAGATCTCTTTGATCAGGCTTATAATACCCATAAGTGGTTAGTATTTTGGGAGACAAATCCACTTCTCCATATCCCAAACATAAGAGGGTTAGAACTTGAATGAGTTTGATCCCATAACATCTATCAATCACAGCCATCTGCATATTGTCATTATTGACTCTACGAGAAACATATATCGGCCTGATGATACCTTGAATGAACTATTCTTAATCAATTATTTTCAATGATATGGAGACATGAAATTCAATGTATATGGTCTTAAATTGATAAATGTCGAAGGCATCGACTTCTATCTCGAATTCATATGGGTGTTTTTAGGATTAAAAAGGTAACTCCCTATGTTATTTTGAATGATGGAGCTAATTAAGGGCTGAGATATTGGTCGGGACACCCTCCAATTATTTCAAAACATCATGATTTTTTCCAAGGATTTCACTTTTGGATGTGGTGTTGATCCTATATATGCAGCTTAGAAGCCGAGGCATTCTAGGTTATGGTGTTGGTTCTTTTGTGGAAGTTGAGGGAGTACATATTATGTAACACCCCGAGGATTTAAAAATAATTTGAAATTCATGAAGTCTTGTTTTAAGTAGATATTTATAACTAGCCTTTAAAAATAATTTTTCCACTTTTATGTTTTGGATTTTGAAAAACGGTTATCGTCAATTGTGTTCAGTAAGTTTTTGTAGTCTAATGAAACCAACTTGTTTTTTGGTGAATGCTAACATACCCTTATGAATAGTAATATAAATAGTGTTATGACCCTATTGAATAGTAAATTTTATTAATATTTTATTTTCTTAATGCTTTAAGATAATGACATCTTGGTTAATTTTTCATTGTGATATAAAAGCAGTTATAGTTTTTAAATTATTAATTTTTTAATTAAGTATGATTTTATTTACAAATTAAATTAATGATATTTAGAAAACTATTCTAAAAGAAATGTATATCAATTTTGAATTCTAACCTTCAAATAATGGTAACGTTGAATTTTTGGGATTTTTATATAAATGCTTGAATTTTCGATGAATACTTAAATATAGTAAAAACAGTATATTGAAATTATCAAATTAATACACAATTTATGAAATCGTAAGTGAGTAAGCCCACTTGGTTCGAACTCATATGCCATTATTACTATTTTTGGGTAACATTAATGAGGACTATTCATAGTCTTGAGCAAACATATTATAATAATGACTAAAATAATGAAAAATACCCCCTCTCATCCACTATAAATACCACCCTCATTCCCCTCATCCTCCCACACCTCTAAATCCCTAATCCTTACCTATGATCTTCCCAATACTCCTCCCAATGCTCTTCACCACGTCCTAGAGCTTCTGGTCTCACCAAAACACCAAAACCAAAGGCCTTAAGAAGGATCTCAATGAGGAGATCAAGAGGTAAACATCCTCTTTTATTTTCTTTCTTTTCCATTATTTTATGTTATTATTTTTTATTCCATTTGGATTATGTTGGGATATGAAATTCCATATTTAACTTAATACCCATATTATTTAATAATGAAAAGATACCAATTTTCTCGCAAATAAATATTATGAAATTTTAAGTGACGCGGTTAGGCTGCCGAATTTTCATGAGAGATTTCTCAATTTTTCTTGTATTTTGTGTTCCTTTATTTTCTTCTTCTATACTCACCTCATTTTATCCAAGAGGTATGAAAGCTCAAGAATAATTTATATTCTATATGTTCTCATGTTCATGAAAAATTCATCACCAAAATTCTTCTCCTCCCCCACATATTCAATAAATTAAAAACATTTTCTATGAAGTGTCGAATTACCGACATTGTGGACGATGTGATATTAATTTTCTCTAATTCCTTCAAGTTTGTGCAGGAAACAAAATTATGTTTGAAAAAAGTTATAAGATATGTATTATGTCTCATCTATGGTTCTTTAATTCTTTTGTACAAATGGGTTTAATTTAAAAAATAAAATGAGGTCATTATTATCAGAGAACCACTAAATGATCTAAATGAAAATCATTAACGATTTAGCTTATGAATCATATTCATCTTAGAATTAATATTAATAAATGGTATAATATATGGATATGGAAACATTTAAACACCACTCCACTCTAATTCTGGATTTTAACTCCCAATCTACAATAACATCCATCATGAACTGATCATGGAAAACATGTAAAGAACGCACCCAAAACAATGCAAGGAACAAAATACTATGAATGTAAGGGTGCAATTATTTAATTAAATGATCATATGATGTATTATAAAGATGGATATGATTCATTAAGATATTAATAACACCATTTTAACCATTATACACTAGGTTTAAATGATTTATAAGTAAAACAAACTCAAGGTAAGATAATTCTTAACCTGATTTCCATTCTTTGGGTTAACCTTCTACTTCATTATTTATGTCTTATTAAAATTGTTTCTATTATGATGATTTATGTGTATTTATAGTTTATATACATATTACATCCACTCTATAAATCCTAACTTCAATTATATGATTTATGTATGGGGATTTTCATTTAAAATCCTCTTTTAAAATTCGGTTATACAATATTTCAAAGGCAATGAATTTACGCAATTATTCATGATGTATTATTATATTCTGGTTCTTGGGAATTGTTTATGATCAAGGTTGGGACCTATATTTCCCTCCAAGTCATCGGGTATGTGTAATTTTAAGGTCGTAAATTTGGTTACTCCAAGTGTAACTGTGATGATTATCCAGATTGTAAGGTAGCAGTGGGGGTTTGAAATTTTAAGGTAAGCAAGAGGGTTACAAGATTATTTATGTAATAACCCAAGATAAATTTATTGTTATATTTATGTTCTAATATTTTGTGTGGATCTTGTGGAAATCTCATTTTTCACAATATATGATTATATAGGGGAAAATTATGTCTTTTGAAAATGATTTCACACGTTACAAGTATTCATGGACTAATGTGTTCTTTCCTTCTTTTTATATCCCTTACTGCGAATTTATGCTCATCCCAAGATTTTAAATGATTTTAAAAGATTATAAGGATGGGTAAGAAAAATATGGAATCCAGGTTAAATGATTGAATATATTTCAAATAAATCATGTTTGGTTTGAAACGTATTAAATTTTACATGGAAGTAATACTATTATATAGTATCCACTCTATAATAAATTGTAATGTCATGAATGTATTATATCCCAATTATCTAATTTTTTAAACATGAAAAGATCCTTAATTTAAAATGAAGTAGTTTCTTAACTAAATTCAAGATTATGTAATGTAATAAGTCTGGGTCCTTATACATTACCTAAGACACAGGTCATTTCAGCCTTACCCATTACCTGAGATGATTGAATAATCAAACCCCCGCTTGGAGGTCATGTAATACAACTAGGTCAAGATGATTACTAGAAGGTTATAAGAGACCTCCATGCCTCTTTTGAGCACACCTAAGTAATTTACCATGAGTATCCTCTATATTTATATATTCACTCTAGCGATATGACAAGAATATTGGGTCTGACAATGTTTTTATTGTCCCCTATATCCTCGATAACGAAACATACGACCACTAGATCCCCTATTATAGGTAATGAAATCATATTCTAAGCTATATTAATCATTATAGAAGAGTATTGCCAAGTGTATACATTAATAAACTCTAATATGGGAACATTTTCCGATGATGATTAAATTTTTGGGGGTGGTGCCCAAACATTGGATGTAGCCTGGAAGAAGTCTACAAGAGTCAAAGTGTTCTTTGTAGAAGGATATGTTTTCACTTATTCTATTTCTCCCTACTTATATTGGTCGCACCCATCATTGGGAAGAATATTTTATTTTTTCTCCTTCGTTGGTGGATATACTGTGGGTTTGTGAAGTTGCGCTCTAAATGTGGCATTGGATATGTTAAATATTTTTCGTGACATTCATATTTTGAATCATCATGAAAAAATGTCTATAAATTTCTTCCAATCATAAGCCTCTTATGACTGGGTAATGGTTTTTATGTCCATCTACTTGGAGGAGTTAACTAACACCACCTATCTAGAATTGACCATGCCATGGAGTAATTATTTGAAGATGAAGTAATCATGGGTATTATGAATCAGACTTTAATTGAAGGGGAAGTAGTTGGGATGATTAGTTATGTTGACCTCATCATGCTTCTTGTGCAACAATGGCAAGATCATTATGTTACTCATGGACTCTAAGAAATAAAAAGGTAATTTTTCATTTTGGATGGAGTATTCTTTGTTCATATATTCTTTAAATTTAAGGTGACCCCTATTTCATAATGATTATGGCCGAGGGAGATTCTATAGTTCTTTCCATGTTAAAGGAGGTGTTGGGTAGTTTGGGACCTTCATGGGTGCTTGGATGGTTACTACTAATGGATTGATAGGGATAGTTGTAGCTTTTACTATGCCTGGACTTTTCATCTGTGTTGTGTTCATGAGTCGTGTTTTGGATCAGGTTCATTGAATAGCCTCTCCAAGACGTTTCACTACTTTATTGAACTCAAAGAACCCACCTGAATATGATATTGGGAATAGATGTTTCTTGAACTCATCAATAATATTTTCAACTCAGATTTATATTAGTTTCCCCAGTGAGAGAGGGATCCTGAATGAATTGGTTAAAACTTTCCATCTTGAAATGATGTTAGGAAACCTATTATTTTCACATTTCTTTTAGTTTTTTAGGTAAAAGATATTCATTTTCATCATCATGGTGTTGAACTGATAATGGAATTCATGGGGAAGATGTTCTCATTTGTAAATAGATCATATTGGTAGGTTGTTGTACTATACAAATGTTGGCCATGTCAGAGTTTGTAAAAAACAACTAATCTTTTTTCCTCATATAGATCTTGAGGGACCAAAATCATCCCACATCAGGATACATTGTGTGTGATATGTTATTCTAGATCTCCTACACCATAATTGGTAGAGAAGTTAGGATTTCTAAAATTGGATGGAGGTGGATTATCATCCACCCATTCATTATATGGATTCATCTCACACTACATTGGTGTACATCTCCCATATATGGCTTTCAATTGAGTATACAGGGACTAGATGACATTAATCATCTTTGGGGAAACTATTGTTCAAGGTTCCTCCCATCAATATGGAGTAGGTGGGGCTTGATTAGGTTACCATAATATTGTCTCATGCTGATCCCCAATTCATCCTAAGACTAAATGATTATTTTGATGAGGTAGAGTGTGATTAGATAATAGAGTGAAGTCCTGATCATTTTCACTTCCCTATTTATATAATGAAACTTCTTGGATCTAGATCTATCCTGATACTCATATACCACTCTCACTGCTGAATCTCATATAATAGGGATAATATTTTCCACTTTAAAATGATGATACCAAGCGGGCATATTCCCCTGATTAGCTCCCCATTGAGTAATTTGAGGGTTTGTATCTCACACTCGTTTTGTTATAGGTATTCCTCTATGTAAGGAAACTCAACACATCAAGTTGGTGACTTGGATTTAGTTTCACCATTCCATTATTATTTGGTAGTGTTATTACATAGAGGTGGATCTTCTGTATTCAGAGGATCTTGATTACAGATCCCTCTTTGGGTTTGAGTGCATGTAGCCTCATTTGGTGCATCCAAATATCCCTCCTCATAGAGTAAGTTTACAATGTTGTGGCTCGATGTATTTTTCTCTCGATCCAAAATGCCTACCATGTTGAGAGTTTGACAATTCGCTGAGACATATTAGAAAATGGTGGGGTTTTCATTACTTTTGACAGTAGGATTATTCTGTACTGCCTTCATCAGGGTCACTATTAAAACTCTAGTCCACATTGGGAAATTTTGTGGAGAAAACCAAGAGAGGTAATATCACATTTGTGGTACGTTCTTCCCATCCTGGTCTATGAATAGTTTCCTTGAAGGAGTTCATATTCTTGTTTGTAAAATAATACCTAACTAGTATAGGTTTGTCTTGTTGTGGGAGGAATAGGTGGGATATCGACCATTGATCTTTTCCTCCCAACGTGGGGAAGACTGATTCACTCTACTGTGATGATGGTGAAAATGACACTATCCCAACATAGTGGGGTTATTCGGGACACAATTGGAATTTAATAATTTTTTTATTCAGGATCCAATGATTCAGGTTGGGATTTGATGACACTGGGGTCAAAAATGGTGATACAAACACCCCCGACCTAGTGGGGTGGGGTTGATCTAGAATCACCAATGATTTTACTAAGGCCTTCTAATGGAATGATGATCTTAGGGATAGTGATTGACATATAAATTCCCCCAGATCAGTGGACTGTGGTTTTTTCATCCACTACCGATGTGTCTGAAATTCTCTTTGGAATTCATGATCTGATAGATGGAGGTGGTGGTAGATATTCCTTAGGCACGGTGGTCCATGATAGCTCATTGATGGATGATATAGAAGGTGCTACTATGGTCAGTTTGATATGGAACATCTATACTCATGAAAGAGCTCGGTGAAATGGAATCTCATGGTGGAAGATATTCTTTAAATAAAGTTTCATATTTGATCGCAAATTTGGCCACCGTGTTCTAAGATTATAATCATAGCTTTGAGGGGCCCAATTTAAGGAAATTTTGGGTATATTTTTCATCCATTCATTATGTATGGGACCCCTTCTATTTGTGAAATTATATTGTAGTGACCAACTAGCCCATGCATTTCCCAGACCCCAAATTTTGCTAGAGGCTCTGACATTTTGGGACATCGTATTTGAGGGGTTCGTTAGTAATAGGGGTGAGGAAATGTGTAACTCTCTATGATATCTCCATCCATGAATGTAGATACATGATGTGGCATTATATATTAGCAACCAAAGTGTTGTGATGCAATGATGGAAGTCATGTTGTATTTTTTTATATTCATTTTATTGTTTTGGATCCCTATCTATGGAGATAGTGGCAAGTTCTCACTGAAAATACAGTATCATTATGGTATGAAGGTGAACCTCATGTTCTAGATAATGTTGGTGTTTATCCTTCATCATTTTATGAGTATACCGCATATTTTTTCATAGATATGGAATGCACTCCTTTTCTATATCAGCTAGTATCTCATATTCATAAGTGGCGATGGGACAAAAAATGATGGGGAGGTTTTTTTAGCTAACTCTCTTCTTATGAATATTTCATCCTCCTATTCAATAGAATTACAAGCCTCTATATGGTTATACCACAAAATATGATTATTAATGTTGCTAACTGAAAAGAGTGGAGTGTTGTGAGAAGGTATTGTGAAACTATATTTTATTTTTCCCGGATGATTTGATCACCTCTCTAAATAAAGGCATTGTATTTTAGGACACCTATATATATATGGGTATGAGAAATGGGAGGATTTCTTTATTCGTTGGAGACATTGACATGGGGAGGTCGACCAAATTGTATTTAAGGAGTAGAGTCCCTGCAATCCATCTCAAAAATACCATGAAGAGGAATATCTTGTTAATGATCATCTTATACTTTAGTTGAATAGTTGATGGACCCCTATGGTTTTCAAGATGTGTATTGGATTACGTCAAGGACACTATCATTGAGAAGATTAAAAATATGGGCCATGTGCTCCATCATGGTCGTAATATGCTGACCAACCTTTTGAAATTATGCGGGGATATGAACTTATTGTATGACGGTTACTGGAACATTATTGTAACTATATGATACTATAGGAATATACTGATAAACTATCCCACTATTGATAGGAATATCAGTCTGTCCTAAGGCATGTGTCATTCTCACTTCGTGATCCTCATTTAGAATGGGATAATGATCCCAATCCTGATCATTTGTCATATACTGATGTTTTTTATTGGTAGGGATGTGATCCTTCCCCGAGTCATTTGTTTTTCTCACCTAGTGAGACCCAGTTGGAAGATGAATATGAACCTAATCCCAATAGGAATTCCCTTCTAGAATATAACGATTAAACTTCCGAATGGTATATATATTATGAACCTCCCTATAAATGGAATTTGAATTATGCAGGTGTAGTAATTCATCAATGGAATTAGAAATATGATCATGGATTAGGTGATCCTCTATAATATGAAAGGAAAATTACCTGATAGGACTATAAACATCTCCAAAGGCTTCTTCTATTCTATCATGGTCATCCCTAGCCAGAACGAGAATATATTCTTCATACTAGGCCATTGGAGTATGTTTCTGGACTTCTTCGAAAGAAATATGATCATGTCTCGATGCATGTTCCCCACTCATTTAGTTAAACCATTCTAGAATGGGGGAAATCAGAGAGATCTTGGGCCTTTGGAATATGCTTCTAGACTTTTTCGAAAGGCATGTGCACCTTTCCCGAGGCGTGTTCTGTAATCACTTGGTGAGCGATTTTTGGAATTGGAATATGACCCATGTTTTATGCCTTGTTCTTTATTAGAATATGGTGATAATCCTCCTATACAATAGGAAGAATGTGAAATTTCTCTACCACAACCACATGGTCACGATGATTAGATTGTTAAGATATCCTTGTTCTAGGGATATGAAAATGTGGTTGTGCCATTATATTCAACATTGTTAGAATATTAATGTGACGTTATTCAAAAGTTTTTAATTTTTTTTTGTAATTTTATAGAAGTGTGAGAAATGAATATACAATTTCACATTTTTAATCTCCATTATACACTAGTAGATTACTTGGATTGAATTAGGGAAATAATCCCACCTCTACATGCATTTTACCAATGGAATATGCTGATGTAATTTAGGCATCATGTAAGAATATGAGCCTCTTCCTTGCCCATTATGGTTATATACCCCCAAACTTGTTCCCAGAGAGTAGGGATATGATCCTGCTTACTTATTGCTTCTAGAATATGTCATTAGGAATTATTAATAGGAGTGGGGATATAAACCCTCTCCTATATATCTAATTCTTTCATCTCCCAATAGTCCTTTCTTATTTCCATTTCATGGGCGCCATAGGTGGAAAAGTGTCAGGTGGTACCCTCATAAGGTGACTGGTGGGTACTAGTGGGATGATGCTGATGATGGTGGTTAACTGGTAACATATTAGGCGGCCCCTAATCTGGATGATAGAAATAGTAGTCTTACTTTTCCACCTTCATCAGATATTGAATGTTGTAATTTTCACCATATGGATCTAATATCCTTAAGTGGTTTATTGAGGAAATGAGGGCCACTGGAATAAATTTAGCTTTCCTTAGGCGATACAAACACACCAATGTTCATGATTGGAGAACTTCATGGGAATATTCTAGGGACATGACTATACCTATTAGGTGACACTCCTTAACCATTGTTTTCGCCACCTATCATTGTAATTATCGAGTGAGTGAAATAATTTTTCAACCCATAAGGGTTAAAACCATAGGTGATTTACTGAAGTGATCACTAACTGAAGAAGATATTATCTGAGATTGGGATGATGTTGATGAGAGTAGTATATGAAGTCATGTTGACAACAATGTGAAAGGTCAGCTGTTAATAAAATATCAAATACATGATGTCTTTAATCAGATAGGAATGGTTAACACAATTATTCTTTTATTCTCAATATAAACATTCTTCTCATTTGGACTTTTAAAAATGGTAATGGACTTATTTCATGAGATCCTTGGTTATAGAGGATCATTCTTAGGATCATGCTAGTCTTATTTCTTTTTTTTATAGTGTTTGCAAAAAAATGTGTCCAAATCCATGATTAACTTATTGTTTTGTCTTTTGAGATTTTCATGGAGGACATTTGAATTTCTATTTTCATATGGTGTGAACATAAAATGGCTTTATATATCTTAACCAAATAATTTTTTATTCTAGATATTCATGTTGGGTTCACCATTTCTATTTTCATATCTTGAGATAATGAAATGGTGTGATGGATATTGGCACAATCAATTGTTATTTTAATGATTCCCATCAGTTTCACCATTTATATTTTTTCGGGGAAGAGATGATCAGGGATACCCCCACCGAGGAGGGTCAAGTTGTGCCTAAAGGTTGATTTGGGGGGGGGGTATGTCTTCCCCAATAATTAACGTAAGGAATCTACATTCATTCTTAATGGAAAATCCTAATAATTATTCCATCCATAACTAGGTATATACCTACTTTCCAAAGGAAGGTGTTCAATTGAAGATTCAAACCCAACAATTCATAGGGACTCACATTGTTTGAGAGGATGGGAGGTCAGGATCATCATACTATTTTTAGGTAAATTTTTTCCTACTCTAGGACGCCCTTATATATTTAATTCATGTATGTAAAACTCTTCATATTCCTGATACATGACCTATTACCAAAATAAATAAATTATAGGCGAATTATATTAATATGAAAAACAAATAGGATCTCGTTGATGAAAATTGGAAAGGGAATCTCATTAGTCAATTCCTTGAAATTTATCAGAGGTTCATCATATATTTTTACTTAAGGGACATATTCATATGTCCTAAATTTGTATAACTACATTCTATTGATGTTTCCTCTACATGGGGAGGAATTTAATTTTACAATGAGGTGAATGATCTATTATGATTAATCATACACATCTTAGTTATTGAAGGAATAAAAAACCACATATTTTTTAAACCTATATAGTTTAACAACCTGAGAAGAGAACATATGTGTGGGAATTGAGGAAGCAGAATTTTAAGGTCATGTCTTGAGGATACATCTTACATATACTAGTTATGGAAGGAACCAAAGTTATCGTAGATTGATCATGTCCTTAGAAATGGCCCCATGATAGATGCCCATATGTGTTGGGTGTTTAAATAATTCCACTCATAAATGATTACATACTAGGATTTCCCTAGCTAATAGAGAGTCATGATGCCAATGTGGTGTTTATTGCAACTCCCTAATCCCCCATGAGCTTTTCTCGGTGTGAGAAACAAGGGACAATGGGAGATTAGAATCATTGAATGTTGATGTGGGACTTTATTATAGGTACATCCATTTGGATGGTTAATATAGAGCTCGGGTCTCAGAGAGGCATCCAACATATCGTGGTTATAGAAATAATCAAAGTTATTGTAGTTCAGTTGATCTCTTTGTTTTTTAAGGGACGAGGTTAAGTGATAAGCTCGTGGGAATGATTGGATCCTTCTGGTTGTAATGATGGAGACATGGGGCTTACATCAAAAATGATTTTTATTTGAGATTGGTTTTTAGGAAGTCATTCTACATATCCTGGTTATTAGAGGGATAATGTTTTTCATGGTTTAGTTGATTTTGGATTATAGACTAAAGATTCCTTAGAGTGATTGTGGCTTACACACAGATGTTACCCTATAGTAATCGGGTCTTAAACACTGATGTTTCCCTATAGTTTTCAAGGTTTATGCACCGAATAATCCCTATGGTGATCAGGTATTTTATACTAATATTTATCATTCCATAGTAAAGTCTTATGATGAAAATTTTATGATCATTTTATTTCCATAATCCTATATGTTCTATACTCGATTTGAAAAAAAGGGTGACAAATAATCAGTCTCACTACTAATGGATGTAGAACATATGTACTAAGACTTCCCTATGTATGGTTTTATATGGATATAAGACTTCAAAGAGGCATCCTATATATCTGGTTATGGAAAGAATAAGAGTCCTCATAGTTCCCTAGGATCAGTTTTGAACACTAATGTTTCCCTATTTTTGTGGCATACACAATGAGGGTGAACAATGTTATCAAGGCCTGGGATGCCTTTTTATGTGGCACATTTAAAATTATCAATCTAGTGGAGTATTATACACTAACATTTACATTATGATCGAGGCATACACACTAATGATTAATAATGTTATCATGTCCCAAGATACACTTTTGACATGGCCTTCCTAGCATCATGGAATGTATTAATTATCTACTCCACATGCCTTGGTTTCCTGCTTGACTTGTTGGAGAGTGTCTTCCTAACATATTCGATGACAGTTGTATGATCTATTTTATTTTTCTGGGAGACATTTCATAATATATATTAAATATTATAGGGTTTTCCATGATCATGTTTGACTTGTCTAACTGTCATTGTAAGAGCTGGTTGACACCCATGGAGGGAATCATGATATTCAATGTGACATGTCTCGGAGGGTGTAACATGTACTAGTTGAAATGTATGCAAGGAATCTCAATCCTTATATATATTTCTCTGATGGAATAATGAGAGACATTTGGCATGTCTAGGTGCTAGAACTATACAAAAATAATATTATTGGGTGTCGTTATATGAGTTAGGAAACATGTTTGAAGGACATCACAAGTTTTGGAAGGAGATCGCATAGGTCTTCATGAGACTAAGGTGGTGTGCCCATGGAAACTATGTGACTTTATCTGACATGTTTTTATGGATAAGTATAACCCAAATATTATATCGAGGGAGGGTGGGATAATTTTGGTGACATGTCTTATTGTTGTCCCATGTCTTGGATGATTCATGCAATGCAAATAAGGTCTATTGGAAATGGGTTTTATTTATGTATTTTCACTTTTAGCCTTTTTCTAGACTTTATATTGTGAAGGATTTATATTTATTATTCTTTAGTTTAATTTATGTTATCCAAGATCTAGCATATGTGCTGGATGTTCTTCACATGTCCTCTAAGATGTCCTTTGTGATCTATGAGTTATCACGTGAATTTATTTATTCATGTTGAATGTTCACTCCTATTTTTCATTAGAATCTTTTCTAATGGAATAATTCCCAGTCATGATCTATATTAAATCTAATCTAACACTATATTCAAAAGGTCCAACTTCTCATTTGAATAGTCATACTTTTCATCACGGTATGTAGGGGTAGCGATCGGTCTCTCTGTGTGTAGGTGATGAATTTTTCAGGTTGACTTAGAGGATTTATAGGCCTCTCCACCCCTATTGATAGAATTTTTTATAAAATATATCATGAAAATTTCGGATATAGTCTTTGAAGGGATTTATCATTATGCATCTTTGCAATAATTTGCTTCGAATCTATCTGATGGTGTTGCCTGATTTTTCGAGACAAAGAGTCAATCCTTCAACACCCAGATTATTTAAATATTCCCCATTAATGGGGACTATTTTAATCATGTGGGTATGATCAAGGACCTTAAAATTTTTATATTGACATACCCAAGAGATTTTGTGACATCATGAAACCTCTATAAGTCCTTCGTGTGATCTTAGGTGACTTTTCTGGGAAATTTTGGGGGACATGGATGACTTGTCAAGGGGCCATAATGGGATGAGACTAACATGTAAATGGGTATTGTGAGACTAAGATTTGTATATCCTTACTGTGTTGAAAGAGTTTTATGGTTGTGAGAGGTTTCCTCCTATTCCCTCATTTATTTCAATTGTTTATGTTTCAATTTTCAATGATTTTAGAAGGTTACCCGTGTATTATCGAAGAAAAACACTCTAACATTCTGTAATGCATCGTGTGACCCATAAAGGTAAAATGGGGATTCAAGATCATTTCATGGAAAACTCCATAAATTTTTACTTTTGGGATAATGGATAAGTGTTAGGTCTCCAGGAAAAAACTGAGGCTTATCAAATTATGAGACCGGAATCTTAGTAGTCATTCCCGAGATGAGGGGAGTTTGTCATCAGGTGCTTGTGAGGTCATAAGAAATGAAAAAAGTGTGTTTAATTTCTTTTATGACCATGATTCGCTCAAAAATCTTCCCATATTATTTCCTTAATTTTATTTTACAATGGATCTGAGGCCTCATGAGTTTGTTTCAATGTTTTAGGCACAAAACTTCTCAATATAGGTGATCTTTCGCGTGAGTTTTATGATCTTAAGAGGCTCCTCAAATTTGAATATTTTCTCCAAATTTCATAGGGTTTTTATTTTTTTTAAGATACTTTATAGTTGAAAAATATCATGGCCTAGTGGATATTATTTTATTTTTACTACATGACCACTTGTTGAATGAGCTCCTTTTACAAGAGTAGGAGGATTCATCCAAAGGGGTTCTGTGGGATCCATCTGTTGGATAACTCCAATGCATGTTTCCATCACATGACCTCGTGATGGTAATGCAACAAAACATCCCTTTACGGCTCACATGATCTATGGAAATTGTCCAACTTCTCCTTCCATTTCTTTTTGGGGAATATAATACCCAAATTCTATTATTTCATTACATGGGATTTTTTTGGTGCTCATTTCTAGGTGTCAAAATAACTCTTACACTTTTCATGAAAGTTCATTGTCCATTTTAGACATATGTTATTTTCTATGTGAAACAAATTTTAGATTTGTTCCATCATGAACATCATCCTTCACATTAAATTTCTTTTTGTACACATCTCTTGCATGATTTAGATATTTGTTATTCTCTTAGGGTTGAGCTACTAAAATGTGGGCGGTAGCCCCCAATTTATAGATTTGGCAGAACCTTCATGGAAAATCATTACACCTTCCTCTTTGAAAAAAATAAATCCATTCTATCATGTAACTTCTAGATTGTGAGAAAATTATATTGAGAACTGAAATTTACAATTTGACGTCATATTTGGAATGTATGATTCTTTCATTCCAACTTATTTCTGCAACTTATAGGCCTCGATAAACCTATCTTTCACTAAATTTCAGATCATACATTCCACTTTTACATTATCCATATTTCGATATGGTGATCCAAAATATTGTATTGCAGGAAATAATAAAAGTCACCATCACCCATGCGTGTAACATTATACTATTACAAAAAATTAATTCTTTCTCTAGAAATATGTTTTTACATCCTCCATATCTTAGAACCCAAAATTTAGATTATAATGGGAAAAGTCATCCCCTTGTTTATGCATCTATATATTTTTCCTCTAGAGAATCCATTCCTCCTTCATGGATATTTATTGAAATACATTTTCAAATATGGCAATGGAATTCCAAAACATTCCATGGAAGCCTACTTTTTTAACAAACACAATCAACCCAAAACAACTGCAATGTCACCTAGAGGTATTTTCCCAAAAAAAACCCACCTCGATCGGAACACCAATGGGATATGCTTTGGATAATTCACATGATTTTTTTAAACATTAACTAAGTATTTTCCAACCATTTTTTTGACTCCTACCATTTTAGACTACTAAAATAAATTAATATCTTTTATTAAAAACCCAACACCTTGAATGTACACTCCCCACTGCCTTACATTAATTTATTTGATATAGGTGCCTCTTATTAAATTTATATTAACCTATGTATCCTATGTTTATATTGGAATATTCTTTTAGATAGACACATTATTCAATTGAATAGGGATATATTATTTTCCATAATTCCATTTTTTATGTATCTATTACATTATTTTTACACAATATTATGGAAGGGGTTCCTTATATAATTTTAAGAATTATCCCGTTAAAAAATATGATTGATGCATTGGATTTAATTTGTGATGGATAGGTCTTGGTGTAGACATACCCTAAATTCATAAGATGGTATCATGAGACAAACTAGATATATAATTTTAATATTCCACAGTTGTTTACATATGATGTTTTGTAAAATTTATTTCATGATATTTTTATGATGTCTAACATTATCCACCCCCTAAATATGATATCATTAATTATTATCAAAATATTTGTTTATATTTGTCAATATTTTTTTCACATAGTTTCATTTGATGATGGAATTATTTTTCCAATTTACTTCTTCAATACTATTCAATAATTCTTATCCTATTAATGATTCTGTTGTATGCTACTCCTTACTAAGAACCTGATCTCACCCATATTTTTTTTTAAATTTTCCATTAAATTATGAAGATAAATATTTCTAGTTTCTAATTATATGAAAAAATTTATAATTATTCTATTTTGGATTTTTTATATTATATTTTATGATTTTGTGTTTATCATGAAAAATATGTATGTCTCATGTCTTCTATGAATACTATGATTTTATATTTAACATTAACTCTTCTATTTTGTACCAATAATGAAATATTACTACTGACATTGAGATTCTGGAGTCTAGCTCTAAAAATTTGTATTATATATAGTATTGTAGAATACTTGGGGACTTGATGTAGGAGAACCAAGTTGTATAGAAATGAAATAATAGAAAAACACTTATGATTTTAATGAGATCATAATTAAAAAACATATAGGAATTTAATTTTACAATTTAATATTATTTGAAGATTTTGTGTGTTCCATTATTTATAGATAGTGGATAGTAGAAAGAATAAAAATTATATGAACACCTATAGTCAATCTAGGGGTTTCCCATCCAAAAAAATCAATGAGGCACAAAATAGAGATTATAAATTCATTTCTGTATTTTCTAATTTGACATAGGTTATGAAAAATTTCCTCACCCATATAGATAAACTCATTGATTTTAAATATGGTCCATCTATATTGGACCTCATCATGCAACAACCACATATATCATTTAATTGAACTACTAATCTTCTTGTTTATGACCAATGAATCACATCCCTTGAAAATATATTTCTCATGTTAGGAATTAGTGAAATAGAAAACATAGTAAAGGTGGAATATCATCTCAAGGAACATTTATATCGATTTTGGTGAGCAATTCAGAAAATTACATAAAAAGTAAAGATTGAGAGAAATGAATGAAGAACATTTATGGAGAAATTCTAGGAATAATACTTTCCTCATGGGAAAATAGTTGAAACAAAAATAGATTTCCTCAATATCAATGAGAAGGAGAAGTAAAATTTTGATTAGTGTTAGGCTAATATTACATGATTATATAGACGTGATAGAAAATTGTATATATAGGACAAAAAATAGGATTGACTATGCCATTTTTTGTCAAAATACATGACTTCAATAGAAATTGGTTTGTCAAAAAAATATCATTTAAGTATATAATCTCGTGTTACATTGAGACATTGAAGTGATTCTGTATTATTTATGTCTTCAAATGAAACATGGAGAAAGATTGGTTAGTAGAGAATAAATGAAATAAAAGTATGGAAATGGAAGAGAAATTAGGGGTGGATTTTTTCATAGGTAATTATTATGGAAAGAAACACTCAAGGAATTTTTTGAAGGAAATGTGAGTTATTTTAAAGTGAGTATAAAATGGAATCAATATCTTGAATGAAAATGAAAGGTTAAAGAATTAATATTCTATTATATATCTATAAAGATATTGGATTATGTGAGAAACATTTCCCTAAACATTAATGTAATTTTTATTAAATAATCCTAATTTTGAAATGATAATCTTATGTGATCCCAACTACATTGGCTGATGTCATAGATGACATGATTATAGGTACATCGATCGTAATCTCAATGTTAAATAAATATTTATTTGATTTTTGGTTTGTGACATTCCTCTAAATCATGCCTATTTGTTGATACCATTGAATCATCCACTAATACTCTGAGAAATGAGTTATCATTCATAACATTTAGTTTTAATCTTATTGAATCAATGATTTATTTATAATTCCCTATTAAGATATACAAATATCCCATGGTGGAAGAAAAGAACATTTTACTTTTGGTTGATCTTGACATAGTCCATGCAATATATTTTCCCTCATTGTATAATTATGGAATTTATTACTTTGAGAAGGAGATTACTATTTGTAAAGGGTTAATATAATCCCTTGTATTCAATGGTGACACCCCATCTACCGATTTTATACTAGAAGCTCCTCCAATAGATCACCTTACAGAAATTATAGGGTTTGTGAAGGGTAAAACACAATATATAGTTCTTAAAGAAATCATTAGGATAGAAGATGTACCCATTGGAAAAAATACATTGATTTATATCAAGATGAATTACAAAGTCCTCTACCAATGTGTCAGGTTGAGATTTCCATTGAACTAATACCTCATGTAATTCCATTTATAAATATACATTTAGAATTGAAAATGTAGTGTTTGTAGAGTTTAAGAAACAAGTATATGAGGTAACTATAAGTGATTTATTATCCTTAGTGTTTCAAAATATTGAGAACCTATTTTATTTGTGAAAAATATGGTTGGTTCTATCATATTGTGCATCGATATTTAAGGGATAAATGCCATTAATGTTGGGAATAATTATCCATTATTATAAATTGATGACATATTTTATCATATTAGTGGATATAAATAGTTTTAAATGATACAGGTTTACTCTGGTTATCATAATTTTAGGGTGAAGTAGTTTATACCAGAGAAGGCATTTCATATGGGGTGTATATGTTATGATTTTATAGTAATTCCCTTAAGATTATCTAATGTTCTTTTAATATGTATGGATCATATAAATAGAGTATTAATGAATTATATTGATGAATTTTTGGTATTATTCTTTGATGATATCTTTATATTATCTAAAATCAATGTTGTAAAGGATTATCATAGATGAATAACTGATGAAACTCTTAGAGAAAATAAATTATATGGGAAATTTAGTAAGTTTGAGTTTTCCCATCTTGAAAATTATTTTCATGGCCATATTTTCTCTATGTATGGAAAATATATTGATCCTTTAATGGTAAATGTAATAAAATAATGACCTATAAAAAAAATAGATACTGTGTTTCCTTAATTTAGAACGTTACTATTGATGGTTTCTTCAAAAAAAAACCAATTCAAAAACCCATTAAGATAGTTGAAGGTAAATGTGGTAAATTCACATGTCTTATAGAATGTGAATAATGGTTTTAGGATATAAATAAGTTATTTATTAATTTATTAATATTTTCGTTACTACTATGAAATGAGGTATTTTTAAACTATAATGATGCATCAAATAAGGAACTGAATTTTTTCCTTATACAGAAAGATATAGTTTTTTCATATATATCAAGGAATTTGAGGATCCATGAAAAGTACATTACAAATAATGAAATTGATTTTAAAGAGGTCATATTTTCCTTAATTATATGGATTCACTATGTATATGGTTAAAAATGAAACATATGCACAGACCATAATATTTTGAATTACATTTTCAATTTTAATGATCTCAACATGAGTCAAATAATATATTTTGAACTACTCATGGATTATGATATTTGGATACCCTACCCCCTTGTGAATGAAAACAAGGTGGGTAATGCATTGAGTTGGATGCAGACCGTAGAGTTTTTATTATGGTGAGGTTTAAAAAGGACCATACATTATAGAATCTAGTAAAGATATATATGTTAATTTTTGGTAAATGGGATCCATCATTCAATTAACAATATGTTTCAAAAAAAAATTTTATATAAAAAATAGATAATTTATAGTGGGATGATAAGGATTCACAATGGAAGATTAAAGTATACAATGAAGAGAAATTGGGATAATCCATTTGTAAATATGGATTTTTTGCATTTTAAAAGTGGGTATATTTTCAATATATACAATAGTTGAAGTGGGAACTACTATATAAAGAAAATATCTCAAATTTATCTATACAATATGGTAGCATAATGATGTATATGGATATAGGATAGAATTTTTTAAGGGATGGTATAAGGTAGAAAATTGTGGATTATGTATCTTGATGCATTGTATTCCAATAGATAAAGGCTAAAAGACAACAACATAATGGATTCATGAAACCCATAAATATACCTATATTGTTATGGAGAAATATTATAATTGAAATTGTATCCAAATATCTAAAGACTATATGAAGGAATGATTCAATTTGGGTTATCAAAGATAGCCTTATAAAGACTGAAAGTTTCATATTATTAATGCAATACCTTCTCCTTGAGTGCCTTTCCCAATGGTATCACAATGAAATAACGAGACTTGATGGGGAGTCTGTATCCATTTTATCTGATTGTAAACCATTGTTTGCAACAAAATTTTCAAAGATTCATCAGAAATATCTACAAGATGGGGTTCATTTATGCACCTCCAATCATTACAAAACTGATGGGTGGATTAAACGTAAAATTATAACTTTATAATATGTTATTGAATGATTCTTTATTTACTTTAATGTAACATGGGATCGATATATACCATTTGTGTGTTTTTTATTCTATAATATTTTCCATTCAAGATTCCAAATGGTGCCATGTAGAGCATTGTATGGGAAGATATGTCTCACTCCAACTTAATGGAAATAAAATAGAGAATTAAATCAAGTGGGCTTGGAAATTTTTGATGAGAAAGTTTTGAAATTATATACTATTTAGAATCATATCAAAGTAGCAGAAATATGGAAAAGGGAAATGAAAATAATTAAAAGAATGACTTTGTATTTAAAGTAGAGTTCGTGTATTAATAAAGGTTTCCCTGTGAATGTTAGTTGTACGATTTAGTAAAAATGGGATGTTAATTCGTATATACATTAGCCATTTAAATATTTTAGAAAAAATTGGTGTAATAACAAATCAATTGGATATGCCTCCCAACAATTATAAAGTATAATATGTCTTCCATGATTCGTTATTGTGGAAATACATTTTTAATAGAAAATATACTCACATATTAGGGAATAGATTTGGAATTTTACTCCTCTTATAATGAGGAGCTTGTCTAGATCATTGATACCAGAGAGAAAGTGTTGAAGAATTATAAATATCATATGGGAACGATCCTTGGCTGAAATAAAAAACCAAAGTAGGAAATAAGGGAACCTGAAGAAGCATAAAGGAAGATGGTACATCCATGAATTCTTTTATAGATTTATATTTTTCATTTAATTCCCATTATTTCTTTGTTTTTGGGGTTTCCCATACATTTTTGGAGGAAATGGTGAGTTTTCATTGTTTGGGAAAAACCGTGAGCCCATTTCCATATTTAAAAACCAATTTTGTTTCTTTTATATCTCGTTCATTTTTCCACACTTTACACAAATTCAATTTTTTAAATGGGATCCCCTTGTATATTAAAACCACCATTTCCATATGGAAGTCATAGTTATCCATAGTCCAGATGGAGTTTGGTTTTTAATTAAGGTATTGGTCTATCTTGAAATCCCATTTCCTAATCTAATGTTTGTTTAATTATTTAATATCACATTCAATTTTTAGAATTTTTGGATGATTCCAACTCTCACCTCAGCCCCCATAACCAAGGCGTTCCCCCAAGCTCTCTTCCTGCTCTTTGGAGCTCATATGAATCGTGAATTAAGGTTAAATTTCTTGGGATTTCTCAGATCATCCAAATTTGAATAGGTAAATTATTTCTCTCATAACTCATTAAATTTTAACTCTTTTCCGTCATTTCAGTTCGTACATGACCTCCATATACTTATTATAACCTCACAATCATTTTTTGGGCTATTTGTAAATTCATCTAGTGGTTTATTTTGGTCGTTTTATTCATTATTTCTTCAAGTAAGTGATTCTCTCTTCATTTCCTTCCTTCTCCATATGGTTTCCTCCACCTTTTACGATGTTCTAAAAGGTCCAGAAGTTAGGGTTAGTACCTACGGTATGATTTGGTGTCTTTTTTGTCAATTATTGTTGTAATGACCCATAAAATTCAAGGGAAATTTTTTCTTAATTTTCTTTGGGATTTTACAAGAACGCAGTTTCTGACGGTGCCTGATTCCGAGCCCCGGTGTGCCCGAAATTAATTTCTGAAGTTAGGCTCGGGTACGTTCAGTGAACGAACGAGCGGGTTTTTCTAACTTTTAAACTGGTACTCGGAATTGAAATACAAGGGCACCGATGAACTCACAGCGCCAGTAATTTCTTAATAAGACCTTTTCCGGAATTTCATTTTGACGTATGTGGTAGTTAAAAATTTGGGGAATCAATAAGCATTAAATATAATTGTTGTGAAACAATTTTATTTAAGTGGAAGTTTTTCCCTCTAAATGGAAGTTGGATGTGGGGCTCACACCCCACCTAACATCCCATGGAATAATATTTAAGGTTGGTGGAGCCCATACGAACCCCACCCCTTCATATTCCCTAACCCCCTTAACTCTTTCCCTTGAAGCCCCCTTGTTTTTAATGACGTGACTTCCTTCTTCACATTTATGATGCCAACATAATACAAAATTCAATTTGATAACTCAATTTTTATTTATGAGGTGAGTTGTTTTGAATTTTGGATTTTCAAATACTTTCCATGCCTTAATAAAATAAGAGGGGATTATTTTATTGGTAGTTGGCTCATTGTATTGGGGGATTGGAGGCGATAGAGTCCATCTTCTTTGTTGGAGAACACGAAGAACGCCGATGTCTACCCCGGCTTCCTCTCTTCCGATGATTGACGAAGCTTTCCCTTTCTTTGACGCATGCCAACGCCATCATTGAAACCACCCCACGATGCCGCTTTCCGAGATGCTCATCGATCGTCAATTCGTTATCGAGGTAGGGGGATTATTTTGATAATTGTATTATTCCCTTTGCTGTTCCTTCTAAAACAAATAACCCAGATCAACTCATCATTAAGTTGATCCGCGAATGATTTATTTTGCGGGTTGGAAATATTGGTATGATTCTTTTTATTTAAGAGGTTGTAGGGGGATATCTTTGGTATTCTCTTTATCGTTGAGAAAAGAACGACGAGCGCAGACCAAACATTTCTAGGTTTATCCATGGATTTCTTGTTCATGTGGGTTGATGTTGGGGTTAATTGTTTCCTTTGTCGTACGTCGACTTCTTTTTGTTGGCCGCTTTCTATCATTATAATGGGAGGAGGTCGGACCGCACAAACACGGCCAAACCTCCCACCCTTGTTGTTGATTATGTTGCGGCATGAACGAAGGCGGCGCGGTGCAACGAAACCACGCGGAACATGGAGAATTACGGCAAGGATGTGTGGCACCGTCGCGCCGCGCCGTTGGGGCCAAACGAAACTGCGGCCGGGGTCGGGGCCGCGGAGGCGAATTGACGACTCCGCTGGTTGATCGTTGTGCGCGTATTTACGGGTGATTTCAATTGGGGCTGAAAGGTCATTTTGAAGTCTCCGAAGTGAAGGTTGGGTCCCGGAAGGACCATTGGCGAAGGTGGAGAGGAAAACGGACCACCAGAGCACATCCAGTGGTCCACGCAAAATCCTACCAGCACGCCAGGCCGGCACGGCGGCACCGGCTGTCGGAGGCGGCGGCGCCCGGCGCGGCTGAAGCCATGGTGGCAGGCTACTGGTCCCACGACCGCATGGGACCTAGGGACGTGGGAAGCGGCGCTCGGCCGCGTCCGTTGGAACGGGGCGGCCCCCATGCGGGGGGTCGCGGTTTCTTTCAAGGGGGTGACCACACCCCCTGTCCGCTCAGCCGGACAGCCTAGCGGCCACGCGGCCATGCCAGCGAGGCAGGCCAACCGAGCGAGCCACCCAGGCTGGGCCGGGCAGGGCTGCGCCCTTTTGGTCTGGACCCAGACCCGGGTCGGGTCAACCCGGTTCAGGCTGACCCAGGGGGGTCTCGGGCCGGGTTGGACAAGGCCCAAACCCCATATTTTCAGAGAGTTTCCATTCAAACGCCCATATCATAGGCTACAGACCTTTTATCTATCCACCGTCAGTTGAGATGAGATCCTTAGATCAATACGGTCGTTTCAGTATATTACACTCAAGGTTTTGGAGAACCATAGGTACTGCCGAGTTGGTTCGAATACGAGACCAACCGGGCCCTCAGAGCGGAAACGCTTATAACATGAGCTCTGGACGTCTGATTGGCCTGCCGTTGACATTGTTGGATTCCTCTTGATGAGACAAAACTTATGGCATACTTTTCCTGATTTTTGGTTGCAGTTGGATAGTGGCTGGGTTGGATTGTACCCGAAATCCAACCAGGCCCCTAGAACGGAAAAGCTGATAACTTTCAGACTGGACGTCTGTTTGACAAACCGTCTGTGGTGTTGGTGATCAAGTTGAGAAATGGTCCCTATTTGTATACACTATGAGAGTTCTGGGTACAGTTGAGATACGGCCAAGTTGGTTCGCACACGAAACCAACCGGGACCCTGGGACGAAAAGGCTAATAACTCACAGATCGGGCGTCTGATTGACGCGCCGTCTATTGCGTTGAGACCCCTATGACGAGGCGGTCCTTTGAGACACTTCTTCTTGGGACTTTGAGATACTTGGATTATCGAACTGTAGCTCATGTAGAGGACCCTTTCGAAGATGAGTGTAAAGAGTACGGAGACCGTGTAGCTGGCTGAGACCTGATGCCTGCTTGACCGACTCAACTTGGAGTGAGTCGACTAGCCCAGTGGACGGAGCACTACACTGTTTGGATGCAGACCCATGGAGGATGGAGCACTACTGTGTGACAGTGCAGACCCGTGGTACTCGTCCCGAGAGTACCTCTATAGGCTATTAGGGGGTGTGCACTACTGTGTTTGGGTGGCATACTCCAGCGGGAAGCACTACTGTGTTTGAGTGGCTGACCTGCTGTACTCGACAAGAGGAGTACCTCAGCAGTCTTAGGTTAGTGAGCAGTACCTCAGAGTCGTGACAATACCACTGTACACTCTAGAGACGGGGCTCTTCAGCAGTTATGGTTTCGATAATGAAAATCCTGGTTTGAGCTGAGTCTATGATCTTTGTGTTTACCTCATGATTGAGATGGGTCACTTGATAACATAAGTATATATATGGGCATATACCTGGGTAGTGGTTATCCGTTGATTTCATAATCTCTATGGTTCCTCATGATTTAGATGGGTTACTTGTTATCTTAGGTATAAGTATGGGCTTATACCTATGTGAAGGTTATCTGTTGAGATCCTTCTTTGTGGTTATCCTTGTTGGATTTAGTGAGACCTTGAGGGTCTCTGGGTCCCTACTGAGTATCGTATACTCACCCCTACACGGGCTATGCCCACACCTCGTTGTGTTGGATGTAGACGACGGGCAGCGCTGACAGAGGCCGAGTGTTCGAGGACTGGATGGTACCCGGAGGTTGACCACATGACGAGTCAGTATCCGGAGGTGGACTTCACGGCGAGACGACTCTCGGAGGAGGTTGACGGGCGAGAGTGTTGTGGATACTATCTGTACCTAACCTCCAGGTAGGATTCGTGGTGGACGATCCAGGAGCTGCGCTACTGTACCTATCATTCAGGTAGGATCCGTGGTGGACGATCCCAGAGCGACACAATCTGTACCTACCCTTCAAGTAGGATCCGAGGAGGACGACCCAAGAGCTTCTTCCTTTCTTCCAACTATTTTTATGTTCATTTTTTACTTTCATTAAGTTGTAGTTGTACTTTCAGTTGGGTTTGTATTCTGGCCCATTACTTTTCAACACTTTCTTTTGTACTTAGTGTTTTACTTCTGCTTGTACTCTATAGTGTTTTGTTTACTTTTAAAAAGGCAATGCCTTCCCAGTTATCGGGATTTACATTTTTGGTGTTAGTCGCCAGCCCATGGCCTATGGAAGGCGGGCTTGGGGTAGTCATGGCACGGTCCCCGAGGAAAGTTCGTGATAATTGTTATCTAGGGCTCGATTTCACTCCCTTGTGGTGCGGCGGTGGTGTTGTTGATGTTTCGCACAATGAATTAGGGGTTTAGACACAAAAGGTAGGTGGTTCAATGTATATAAAATTTTTATGAGTTATCTTGTTTGATTTATTAATTTAGAATGTTTCTAATCTATTTTTTGTGGTGTAAAAAAGATTTTTTGTAGCATTAGTTATGAATTTAGTATTTAAGTTTCTTTTTTTTAAGTTGTGTATTTTTCAAATGTAACTCATGTGATATCTATTGTAGTAGTTTTATAAAATATGACTATGATTTATTATTTATTAAAAGGGGCTTCCAATTCTGGTTTGGTAATTATTTGGTGTGATGTTGTCCTTGAAAGAGGTTTTATAAATGGGTTTTGTGTAAACAACATAGTTATACTCCTTGGGATTGTTTTATGGAAATTATAAATGATTTATTAGGTTAAAAAGCGTGGGAAAGTATGTTCATGTACTATTTTGGTGAGTGTGTTCAATTAATACAGGTTTTTGATAGGTAAAGTGGTAATTGAAAATTTCAAACATTTTTAGAAAGTTTAATAAATTCCTTAAATGATTTATCAAATTTCAAGAAAGGCGTGAAACAGCTTTGTGGGAAGTTTTATGTGAGTATGATGTGAAAAATAATTTTTTTTGTGAAAAGATTATTATGTGACATTTTTGTGGGATGTTATGTGATGTTTACTATCATTGAAAGGTATTAATAAACTTTTTACATGATTTTTTGATGTTTTAAAGGGATGTGAAAAGTGTTGTGGGTTTTTTTGGGTGTGAGTATGATTTTAAAATGAATTTGAATGAAAATATGTATTATGTGACTTGTGTGACATACATGGGGGATGTTTGGTGTGTGTGTAACATGGAAGTGGTATTTTCATGTGAAAATTGTATTTCATGGATTTTATAACTTGTTTGAGAACAAGAGGGAACACCAAAGAATCTAGGTGGGTGGACTTGTAATAGTATTCTAGTGATCCCGTGGGGTTTGGCATATGTTTTATGTAGAATGTTTTAACGATGACAAATCTAACTAAACTATAATGATGATGATTTTAGGGGACCACTACGTTATGGGGATTATCCCTACTAGTGGATCATGTGCATGAGAATGAATATTTTTTGGTAACTATCACTAAGATACAAGGTATATGGGACCCATAGTGGGCTAGTGCCAGGGGTTATTTCTCATTGCATGTGCTCATTAAGTGTTTTATGCTTACTGTTGGCGTACATTATGTTTGGCTAGAAATTTCATTATATTTGGAATTATATTTTAAAAGTTTTGAATATGTAAAGTATCCCACATAAAAATGTATTTATTTAATGTTTCATCTTTTTAAAATTCTTAATATCATCCCATGTTTTTGAAAAAATTCAATCCTTTCATCTTTGAATGTTTATCACATAGAATCCATTAGTGGTGGAATCCTACTGGGCATTGGCTCACACCCTAATTAAATCATTGGGTGTATGTAGACATTGATATTTCTATCACAGCTATGGGTACAACTTTTAGTGGAAATGGTTTTAGTTTCCATTGGTCTTTCATGGTGCAGTGTCGTGGAGATGGCTTGAGGGTGGTGCCTCTTTCCATGAGGAGATTATTGGGATGTTCATTTTGGGTTTCTTCATTTTTTATAGTATTTGATAATTCTTTTAAATTTTTTATTTCAATTATGAATTAATATAAAACATAGTTTGTTTTGAGAAATCCATATTTGTTATAATGAATTTTATTGTTGTTTTATGTTTATAAACTCAGGTGAATCATTCCCAAACATCATTTTATGATACCTGAGAACATGTGATTTCCCATATGGATTAGGAATTCCCTTCTATTCCTACCACGGGCTGGGTTTGGTTCCGGTTTTAATGGATACTAGATTTGGTTTGTGAAAAATGGTATTAGAGGGAGGTTCATTTCACTCTTTCGGTTGTGTTATTTGGGGAAGAGTTGGGATAGTTTGAAGATAGGATTGTCGGGGTTTGACATACTAGTTATGGTTAGTGTTCCTAGCTAGCACACCTCAGGATGGGATTCAAGTCACAATGTTATTTTGGGATTTATCTAAGTCATTTGGTTTTCTTGGTTTGATGATGATTTGGGAAAATGAAAAGAGAGTTGGGCTAATGGTCTTTGTGATCTCGTAGGGCCTAGAAATTCTTGTGGAACTCTGGATATTTTTCTAGAACACACATTGTTATGGTGATGTGATTGACATATGGATTCCAACCATATATCCAATTCTCTCACCAAAAACTAGTTTCCTCACGAATTATCTTGTGTTCTTTAGTTTTGGAATCTTTGGTGTTTGGTTTTAATGAAAAATTGACCAAGTTTTAAGAAGTGTTAATTTTTTCTAAAATGATATTTTAATATAAATGGAAGAATTTTATTTTTAAAATGGCGGATCTAAATTTTTGAAATTGTTTTGAAATGGAAAAGGTTGTGTTTACACCTCTTTTGAAATCAGGAATTATGTAAAAGATTGATTGGAAAACGTGTTTCTAATAGAGTTCTCTAAACAATTTTAAGGTGTCTTAATGGTATGGATTGTCTTGGTGGACATGTGTGGAGTTTGGAAATGGATTTTGATATGGTAACTAGAAATCATTTGAAACGTTTTATGAAATTTTGGAATCTTTTTTTAACGAGAAGAGTTGAGGTCCTAATTTAATAGGGATTTTTTAAATGGAGTTTGTCATGAAACCAGAAATGTTTCAAAGGGATGAGATGTTTTCAAGTTAATGTGTATGATCATAAAAGTGAGTTCTTATTTGAATTATTTGGAATTTAAAAAAAGAGTATAGTAAGATATAAATTAGGATTTTGATTTCATGGTTTGCGGTCTTGAAAACAAAATTAATTATTGGTTGACTGTTTGGGTTTTGAAAAGTGAATTTTTATTTTAACATTTGGTGTTTCCATGGGCGAACACGTTCATGGGGTACCATTGGTGGATATTCTAACCACCGAACTGTTTATTTTCAAAGAGATAATTTTAAAGAAAAACATGTTGTATTTATGACTAGTTTTGAAGGGCGTGTCATATGTGTTTTTAGAAATGTTGTTGTTGTGGGATGTTAGGATTCCACGAACCCATCTTGTTTAAATTGGGTTTTGGGTTTGTTCTTGGTCAGTAAGCTGGATTGAAGTTCTGGTTAATGGTCTCTTTGGTGAAATGCTTGGGAAGCCCTTATGGTGATTCCCCTCATCTATTAGGTTCTAGTTTTTGGCATGTTTTGACTAACGGACTAGCTTGGCTGGGTCCTTGGGTTCTTTTGATGGATAATGCTAGCCCCCACAAAGAGTTAATGCATTATAGAAGTGCAACCCAGATTATTTTCTCCATTGAAAGAGCCTCTAGTTGATCAATATAAGGAATATTTTTCTCAAGCTTTGTAGATTGAGTGTACACCCTTTCCATTCTTGATATTGTAGATACTTTTTTAGTGATAGAATTATTGTGGAAGGTTGAAAAAGACCTAATTTTCTTATGTTTTCTGATTCATTTAATGTGAAAGTAGTTTGGGGTTGTTAGTGTGGATGGTGTCTAAGAGGGCCTCTGGGTCCTTCATATTCTCTTTGAAGTAGGGGTTCATGTTAAACCACCAGCATAGGAAATATGGTCATGAGAGACTGTTTTTTCCACTTTCTGAAATGTTGTGTTGTTTAGAGACTTTTCATAAGGTCCTTTCTCATGTATTGTATCTATCAGTCGCAATATTCATGTTCGTTGATGCTTTACGTTGTTATGTAATCGTTTGATTGTAAAGGAGTTGTTGTACAATATTCTGGGAGTCTTTTTATTTTCAGAAGTGTGTCTCCTTTCAAAATATCTCAATATCCTTTTTTAGAGGAAGGTGTTTCTTTATATCCTTTCCACTTTCTGTTTCTCATCCGAAGAAACAAGGGGTGATGTGTGTGCATCTTCAAAGAACCTGTTTCAGTGAAATACCAGGATAGGGTAAAGTGAGATTGGAATATTTTATGTCATGGTGGATCCATTTGGGATCCAGGTATAGTTTTTATGGAACTAAAAGGAGAAGTTCTGTTTGGGGGTTTCCCAAGAAAACTGTGAGGCCGAAGATGCTTCAATCATTTGAGTTCCAGCCATAGGTTATGGAGAGAATCTTCTACATAGGCTGGGGAAATACCCATGTCACTCAAACCCCTGTATTATGTCTTATTTTGAGTATGAATGATGGTAAGAGTTTAAACCTCTAGTGTGGTCATATTTCTATTTTTGTTCTGGTTCAATGGACAGTGTTGCAAGGACCTTATGTCGATGTCATCACCCAATGTCATTCAATAACCCTTTGTATTACATTGAGTTTTTTTTGGAAAAGGTCTGAAATTTGGCCATGATAGGTTGATCATGAGGTTTTTGCATGATTAGTAGTAACCATGCCCCCGAAAACCATATATATAGAAGGATCCCCATGATTAGTGCACAATTTCCGAATAAATATGGACTAACTGTGTGGTCGCCCCAACCCTTTAAATTTTTTGGACTTTCTGTGTTGACATGTGCTGGTCAATTAAGATGGTTTGTTCTTATGGTGGGGATACCCACTATGATTCGTTTGCATGTTTGTTTGGAAATTTATAATGTAATTCGACCCATTGTACTAAGGATTCTATTGGGGACTCCCCCTATATGTGTCCAGATTCTGTCTCGGGACAAATTAAAGTTGCCACTTATGGTGGGGAGCCCATTTCGGTCCTCTCATACTAGTAACTTAGATTTTTTCATGGTCTTTTCCTGGGGATAGATAGTCTAATTTGGAGATATCTAACTACCAAAATATTAATTTGGTAAATTATGGGATTGGAGAGTGCCCTACTGTTTAGTTAAAGTAAGGTAAGTGTAACCTAGTTCGATGTTTTTCTTGGTTTGAGTAAATTTTTTGATTCTTGTTCAGAGAGTGTTTAAGGATTTTTCGTTTGGGATGAAATCTGAATGTGGTTAATAATGTATGAAAAGTGGGGTATGTTTCTGTTTGTGAGAGTAATATTTCCTTAATAAATCACTAGAGGGTTTTTGGCCTTTGGGGGTGATTCATGGAAAATGAGTACATATTGGTTTATCAACTGGGTTTAGTTTTTTCTTTTGGCCTTGTTGTGGATTTTCAAGGGTGAATAGATTTATGGTGGGTTTAATTTCCACATACATTAATTCCTTTAAAAATATTTTTCATTTAGATTCCATTATTTTTGGGGGGTTTTCCATACATATTTTGTGGAAAGGGTGAGTTTTCATGATATGGAGAAACTGTGAGCCCATTTCCATATTTAAAAACCAATTTTTTTTTATTTCATAACTCATTAATTTTTCAACATTTTACACCCATTACACTTCCCAATAGTAATCCCCAGGTATATTAAAACCCCTATATCCATTTGGACATCGTAGGAATCCATATTTATGAAGGATTTCTGTTTTTTATTAAGGTATTGGGAAAGCCTGGAAGCCTATTTCCATCTTTAAATGTTTTTTTTAATTTTTTAATATCTCAATAAATTGTTAAGGTTTTTTGTTGATACCAAATCTCACCTGAGTTTATATACCCACGGTGCACCCCAATGCTCTCCCCCCCTTTGGAGCTTATATTCATCTCGAAGTAGGGAGAATTATCTAGATTTCTCAAATCATCCAGATTTGAAGATGTTAATTGTTTCGTTCATAACTCCTTCAATTTTAACTATTTTCCCCCCATTCTAGTTCCTACATGAACTCCTCAACCTTATTCGAACCTCACATGCATTTTGGTATATTTAGAAATTCATCTACTCGTGTCTTTTGGTCATTTTATTTAATATTTATTTAAGAAAGTGTTTCTCCCTTCATTTCTTTCCTTCTCCTTAGGGTTTCCTCACACTTTCATGAAGTTCAAAAATGTACAGAAGTTAGGGTTCATACCTATGGTTCAATTTGGTGTCTTTTTTGTCAAATATTGTGGTCTAGGGATTGATTTCAATCCATTCTGGTGTGGAGATGGTGTGGTTGTTGTTTCGTACAATGAATTACGGGGTTTAACAGTATAGGTAAGTGATTCCATGTGTTAGAAATTATTAAAGAGATATATTTCATGATTTGTTAACCTAGAATGTTCCTAATCAATTTTGGGTAGTAAGAAAACCATTTTTGGTATCATTAGAAAATCATTTATTATTAAAGTTACATTTTTTCATGAGGTTGTGTAATTTTTAAATGAAACTCATGTGAAATATGTTGTGGTATTTTTATATAATTTGAAAGTGATTTATTAGTTGTTGAAAGGGGATTCCAATTCTATTTTGATAATTCTTTGGGGTTATTTTTCCCTTGAAGGAGGGTTTTGAAATGGGTTTTGTTTAGAAAACATAGTTATACCCATTGGGATTATTTTATGAAAATTGTAAATGATTTATTAGGATAACGAAGATGTAAAAAGATGTACATGTATTGTTATGGTGAGCGTGTTCACATAAGATGGGTTTTTTACAGGTAAATCGGTGATTTAATATGTAAAACATTTTTATAATGTTTTATAAATTGCTGTAATGACATATCAAATTGCAAAAAAAGGTTTGAAACACGATTGTGGGTAGTTCTATGTGGGTATGATGTAAAAATTTAATTTTTGTTTATGAAATGAGTATTATGTGGCATGTGTGTGGGTTGTTGTTTGATTTTTACAATCATGTAAAGGTTTTATAAAATTTTATAAAGGATTTATTGAAGTGTGAAACAGATGTGAAAAGTGTTATGGGTTGTTTTGGGTGTGAGTTTGATTTCAAAAATAATTTGAATGAAAAAGGTGATTATGTGACTTATGTGTCATTCATGGGGGATGTTTGGTGTGTGTGTATCCTGAATGTGGTATTTTCATGTGAGAATTTTATTGTGTGGCTTGTGTAAGATGTTTGAGCACAAGATGGAACACCCGACTATCTAGGTGGGTGGACATGTACTAGTATTCTAGTGATCCCATTGGGTTTGCCCTGAGTATCTTGTATCAGGTTTTGACGATGACAACACAAAACAAAATATGATGTTGATGATGTTAGGGGACCTCAAGGATATGGGTATGATCCATACTAGTGGCTCATGTGCACAAGAACGAATATTTGGTTGGATACTTTCACAGAGATATGAGGTACCTAGGACCCATAGTGAGCTAGTTCCTATAGGTTATTTTCTATTTCTTGTGCTCAACAGATATTTTATTCTTACCATTGGAAAACTATATGTTGGGATGCAAAAGTAAGTTTCTTTGGAATTCTATTTTAAAAGTGTAGATTCTTTAATGAAAACTACTTTAAATCTGTTTGTATATGAAGTTTCATCTCTATTAAATTTTTAATAGCATCCCATATTTATGAAAATTTGAAAGATATTCATCATTGAATGTATATCACATAGAATCCATTAGTGGTGGAATCCTAATGGGATTTGTCTTATACCCTACATAAATCATTTGGGATAAGTAGACTTTTTCAATTTAGCTTCATGTATGGGTACAACTTTAATTGCCAATAGTTCGGGTTTCCATCAGTCCTTCCCAGTGTAGTGTCATAGAGATGGCTTGAGGGCGGTGCCTCTCACCATGAGGAGGTTCTTTGCCTTTCCATTTTGATTTCATTCATTATTCATAGTCTTTGATAATTCATTTAAATTATTTAATTCAAAACTTAATTTTTAGAAATGATGGTTTATTTTGAAAAATCCAGATTTGATATATAGGATTTGTTTGTTGTTTTATGTTTATAAACTCTCGTACATCGTTCTCAAAATTCATTTTATGATACTTGGGAACATGGGCTAGCATGTAAGGATTGGGTACACCCTTCAGGTCTTGTCACGGGCTAGGTTTGGTGTTAGTTTTGATGGAGACCATATTCGGTTCCTCAAAGATGGAATACTCGTATTTTTTTTATAATTGAATTATATTCCAATTTCAATTTTAAATATTTCTAAGGGTTTATAATGTATTACCTAAGACCATAAAATATCAAGTGAGAACTACACCCCAAATCTAATAAACAATGTTCCCTCTAAATTTCCTTTTTTCATGATTATAAATAAATGCTAAATTTACAACATTATTGAATTTATATTTGATAAAATTATGTTCTATTTGTATTAATAATGTCAAAATTATCTTAGGATGAATGATTTTTATTATTCAAAGAAAATTTATTCTTATGTGAATATAGAAAAATGTAATTTGACTAGAATTATATGACTTATGATTAAGGAAATAATAATATTACCATTAAAAACATATATATCTATTTTAATGAATGATAATATATTTAGAGAGATATTCGATTCATTTAAATAATAAAATTTTAATTTTTAAACACAATTTTTATCATTTTTTATAACAAAAACTTTTTTATTTTCATATACAAATAATCAGTTTCCATTAAAAATTGAAATTAAATTAAAAAAATTGATTTCAGAATTTTGATATGCATTTTCATATTATTTAATAATGCTGATTACATTTTTATATAAAAAAATAAGATTTCTAGGATTAAATTTAATAACCACTATAATGATAAAATAATTATATACAAAGAATTTATTTATTAACATTGATTAATTTTTATTTAAAAATTATAATAATCTATTATTATAAATTATAATAATATAATTTTTAATCATATATATAAATATATTAAACACTCATTTAATTTTCAATCAATAATTAATATGATTAAGAAAATATAAAGTAAAAATAAAATTTTTATACAAAATAATGGAAGTTTACTTTCACTTATTTTAAAATTGAATATAAGTATTTATTTATAAAATTTATGTCAATAACAAAAAAAATTAAGAATTTTTACCTTATTTTTTTAAATAAAATATGAATTAGTTAGGTAAAAACTAATTACTATGGTAAAATCCAAAAGGAGAAAATGTGTTAATGAAAGGGTTAAAAAGAATATCATGTTAATAAAATATTTATAATTTAGTTTATGAGGTTTGGACCGAAAAAATTATATACCCTACTTTATTATACATTTTGGATTATTTTTTCCTTGTGCAGTATGTGTTCTCTTTATATTAAGATGAAATAGTTAAAAAAATTTAGCTCACTGCTTTTAAATGTATCCTCTCAACACCACATCAATACCACTACCAACATTTAGCTTCTAATTGAAAATATAATAAATTTCCTTCCCATGTAATCACTTTTCACTTACATTATATCATGGTATCATGAATTTATCTTATACCGCCATTTCTAAGGAGTTCGCCAAGAGAAAACTCTGGTTCTCAAAGTATGTAGTAACTTTTCCCTAACATTGTTTCTTATATATATATATCCCTTTAAAATCAATTTTAAACATATTATATAAAGAATATTTATTTTTTATAATAATTGTTAATATATTTTGATAATAATAATGAAAATCAATTTCATTATATCCTTTAAGAAAAATGAAAAATGCACTAGTGTGTTTGTGCGGACTACCACCTCCACGAGGTAATGTATGTCATTTTTCATAGTAGTATCTTTATTATTTAATAAAATCTCTTAAAATATGATTCATAACCTTATAAATATATAAAAATATCATTATTATTCTACTATAAATATATTATTCCAAAATAAACCACTTTCATAACAATACTCATTCAATAATTGTGATATATTCATATTTGGGCTAGTTTACCACCTACTTGAATAAAGATATAAAATATAAATATGGATTAAAATAAGAAACATATTATTGGTAATAAATGATATTAATAATTAAACTTTTATTTTATTTTTGTTTTAGATTTTTTACATTAATATTGATCTTACCAATTTATCTTCATTAAAAATCAATGAAACATGCTCATCATTGATTTCAACTATAATGATCATAACCAAAACACCCATAAAATGAAATTATAATAATATTAGTAATTATAAAACATTAATTCCATTATTTATTATGATATAGTAGTGTTTAATTTATGAATAATAATTATAAACAACATCATTTATATAAAACATGTTTAAAATGACCAAGGTTACTCATACAAAATACTGAATGTTGATATTAACTAACTAAAATAAACATAAAGAATAATTATAAATGAAGGATATAAATGTTTATATTCCTGAATGAGGTTCCTCAATAGGATAATATTATAGTTATTTTATTCATATTCATGGTCATATTATAAATTTATATGGAGGATTAAATATACTTAATTTTTCCTCTCAAATTCATTTTCTTTGAGATATGTTTCTTATTGTTCACATATTTCCAATTATATGTTTAAAATAATGCATATCTAATTTATTATATCATGAAATATATTTTATTCAATGTATTTAATGTTCAATTTCATGATTTTTATTTTAATGGGGCTTTGATTAAAGTGTTACATAAGTCATCATAATGCCAAAAAATCCTAAATTTTGGAAACTGGCTTTTGTGTGTGGGTTTCCTAGAAATTACATCCATCTTCAAATATAAAAAAGTAGATGAATATATAGAATATATTAACCGAAGTTTTATCACCTTCAAAAGTTATGGTTTTTATTAACAAAATCGACACTCGATTCACAATTAGTGGGTATAATACATCCCTACTAGCTAGACCCCCCACCCCGAGGGAAATTCCATGGACAGTTCATGCTCAATTTATTAACCCTAATGAAATAATTTCTTACCAATACTTTGGTATCATACCATTATAGACTACTGAACTCAATATCTATCTAATATTGATAAACAATCACCTTTAATGTATAATCTCAACCGCTATATCATCATTTCTTTAATAATGATTCTTCCTATTGTATTGAGAATACCCTCTAGTTTCTATGTCGATGTCAAGATATTATCCTAGATAAAAAAATTATTCTATTTAGTGTGTAAATATTTGGTTTTTATATTTTAAGAATAAAAATCACCAAAATATTATTTTTACCCATGATTAAGATACATGTTCATTAGGGAATGCTTTGAAATGTCTTGTTAACTCATATAATGAATGTGTTGGACATAATTAGCTATAGGTCAGGTATTGTGAAGATAATTTCTTTATACATTAGTATAAATCATGAGACAATATATATAGGTTAATATAATATGATCTACCCATTTATATATGATGTCTCACCCCATGGACTTGATATGATGTTTCTGATGTATGAAGTTATGCATTACATCATCATGAGATCTGTAATTTCTATCCATGTTTTTATTTATATAAATTGATATAGTATTCCATAAGCTTCAATGGATTTTGGAATTATTATAGTCATTCATTTCGGCCATTACCTTTATTTCATTCCAATGATATGATAGTTTTCATGTTATTCAACTCTTTTCTGAACACAATATTCTACACTTATGTTTTTATCTTTCCCTAGAAATACTATAAGATAATTTTTAATTATTTTCATTGATATTATAGAAGGGATAATAATGTTCCCATGGAGTTTTTATATTTAATTTTATGTTTTTATTTTTAATGTGAACAATAATTATTTATCTAGTCTTCCAATAATACTATGATGTTGGATCCATTGGAAAATCTTGTATTCTATACCAATCTTGTAATATTACTACTGACTCAGATTTTTTGGATTCTGGATTGTTACATATAAATATAAAAAATTATATATTTTTTAGGTTTTATATAAACATATATTTAGAAAAATACTTGTAAATAAAAAATTATAAACACAACATTGGGAAATATTTAAACTGTATTGTTTTTAAATAAAATTTTACACAAATTTTAGAAATGAAAAAAAATTAAAAACTTAAATATTATTATGATTTATTTTTATTTATTTATTTATAAATATATAAATTTTGGTATTTCTATTGTGTATATAAACTATTTTACAATCTTTTTTTATTTTCTCAGTTAAGTTTTTAGTCATACGTAGAAAGGTATAGAATCAAAATTGTCATTTATTATAAAATTTTTTAAACTAAAACATATACCTATTAGGGTATTCCAACCTATGAATATTTTTGACGATTTGATATCATAGGTTCACAAACACATTCACACTGCATGTAAGACTAAATGTAAATAGAGAAAGACATTCAATATTTTTACATGGATTGATCCCAATGTGGTATCTCCTCCTTAATATTTTTCGATAAAGTATGAGACTTAAAAATAAAAAAATTATGAAAGTGATTTCATATAGATTATGTCCTAATTTTTTTAATATCTCTCAATAGGTTCTTTATACTTGATCATGGTAATTTCATGTCTCCCAACATGTTCTATATACTATCTCTCACCAATATATTATGGTAACTCACACTAAATGATTGATAACATTTGTCTTTAGGTTACATTCACACATCAACACCATTCACATCAAAATATGATCTTTCTCATAGACTTCATGGTAATAAAATTAACAATTTTATCCCTTCTTCCAGAACAAAACATTCATACCATAAAAATAAATAGAACATTGGTCTCTCTCACCTATTAAAGTGAATTAGCATTTAAACCTTATACATTATATGAATATTGTAAATTCAAACAATCTTATGCTTTCTCATCCTACAGAACATACTCTTATTCAATTAAATCAATAATTTGAACTTCTACATGTGTCCACTAAACAATTACTATACTTAATAAGTTTCATCTCATTATCATAATGTATCTTCTCAGTAGTGGTAAAAAACATCATGTTATAGATGAAAATTTTCATTGAACCAATCAATATTTAGAATATTATGGTTAGATACATCACCTATTTAATTAGATTCAAATATATCCATCATTAAAAAATCTATTTAAATGATTTATAAATCATTTATACTCATCAAAAGGTATTGAAATATCTACAAAATAATGTTGTTTTTTTAATTACAAAGTCTTCATTCTAATCAATCTGGTGCACCAATATTTCTCCACATTGAATTCTCTAACCAATTTTCTTCCCATATTTATAAAATATTTTCATAAATAATAACATTATAGTCATTATTTTTTTATATTATGAATAAATATAAATCTAAAAATTAAATCTAACATTAAAAAATCATATTTGAAATATTCCTATAACTTGTGGTTCCCTAACTACCATAGAATGGTTTAAATAATTTTATAAAATTCCTTCTACTTCTACTTATTGTTCATAATTTTCCATTATATTACTCAATATTATTGATCATGTAGACCAATATCCTTTTTCTTCATCTAGAAATTCATACCACTCTATAGCTCTTCTTATCACTTTTCAAGATAATCTTTGTAATTCATTACTTCAAACATGTTCTGATATTCCTAATGAGATTCTAATATTGTTCTTCTATACACACAAAAAATTTATTTAAAATAAGTCTTAAGAAATATTAAATTTTGATATAACATAAGATATTATTAACATAAAATATTATTTAGCTTCCAATATTCTTAATTTATTTTCATTTGAACATCCACAGCTTCCATATTCCATCACATTCGATCTTGAAGAGCATTTAGGTTGACATTTTTTTATTAAGATATTTTTTTCATACCAGTCCATGAAATTATGAAAAGATGACTCCATGGGTGGTGGATTGTGTATCCTTTTAATGTATATCATGCAGCTTCAAATAAATTTATGGTAACAAAGTTTCTACCATTAAAAACCTATCATAATATATTCTAAGGGAATCAAATTATATCATATTATTAGAGATAAATAATATATGTCTATAAAAAGTGTTTATGAAGTATAAAAAACGATCTAAAAAAGTTAAAAATTAGTGGAATACGCTTTATACGAGTATATCTTGTGGGGGTATTAAAGATCTAATATTTTGAATGAATTACTAGATGAGGTTGTGAAAAATTATGAAAAACTATCCAAGATGTATTAGATGTGAAGGAGACTAAATATTCAGCATTATTTATCTTGAATGATGTTTTGAGATGAGTTAAAATTGGCTAAATTAATTTTAACTGTCCATGTTTTTAAACTACATTAATATGGAAATTTTGAGTTCATTTTGAAATTTGAAAAATTCTAAATATAATTAAGAATAATCTCTCACAATATAAGAATTTTATCTAAAAATTCAAAAGTATGATCCCCTGTATTTAAAAATAACTATTTAAACCATACATGTTGAAAAATTCTAATGGAATGATCTATGTAAATAGTAATTGGATCTGTTCAATCATTATTATGGAATATCATAAAGGCTTACATACATTATAAGGATGAATAAAATGAAAGTTCAAAACAACATCATTGACCTGTGTATAAACTATCAAACCCTGGGAAGAACAAATTAAAATTTGTGTATCTATGTAAGATAGATTTTGATCTATATAGACCTAAAAAATTTCAAAAACATTTATAGACTTAAATATATATAAAACTAAATATTCCATGTTAAAAATATGAATAAGAAAAGAAAATGAAATAATGAAAAATGTGATTTTACTAAGTAAAAAAATCAAAAATTAAATGTGAAAAAATATTTTAAATAATGAGGAAATGATCAACAATCCATGAAGGATATGATTAAAGTAAGATAAATATTTAAGTGGTTATTTAATGTCTGAAAATAGAGATTCCTGAATTTTACATTTTTATGAAAATAAGATCAAATGACGATGAATCATATATTTATATTATAAATATCATTATAAAATTTATATCCATAATTTAAGCCTAAATTTTAGAATGATTAGCTTCATGAGATACCTAAGAATGAGTTGAAAATGTTATGTGTTTTCAAGAACAATATAGGTGTTGTTAAGTTATTGGATGGGTTTTTAATTAGATATTAATTAACATCAATAGTATTTTGGTCCAATCTCAATGAGGGTTAATGAAATTCTGTAGATAAGGAAGGATGCTAATTTTATCAAGAATTAAAGGATTAAATTCTAGTTCAATGAAATTTGGAAATTGAAATATCTAATTATTATCGAGCTAAGAATTAAGAAATTAAATATCACTATAAACCTTTTGATTATTTTAGTGTAATTCTAGAATAATGTATTTAGGTTATCATTCCTAGTATATAGATTCAAACTGAATGTTTAAAGGTTCTGTTGGATCTATCAAATCATAATAAGGATAATTCATTCTCTATGAAATTATTTAAACTGTAATTTATATTATATATAAATATAATTTATATGTGTATTTTTAGATTAATGTTATGAGTAAGATGAATGAGATCCTATTAGAGATGAAAGATATGAAACATTATACTAATTTTAGTAAATATGTTGGAGATAGAAATGTTCCACTTTTAATTGTTATTAAAATTCCTGAAGAGATGTTTGATTTGGGATATTTTTGAGAAGTGAAAAAAATATTATTGGATCTAAAAAATGGTTATTATATAACCATTATTTTTTATTAGAAATATGATATTGTTCTTAATTTTCCATTCAGTGATATTGAAAATAAAAGGAGGAATTCAATGTAACTACATGTGATGGTGAGAAAATTGAGAAAGCATTAAATTAAAAATTAACATATATTGCTAAAGAAAAATTTCATGAGTTTTATTATATAGAATGAAACAAGAGTATAGGGGAAATAATGGGAAGAACAATATTATCTTAGATAATAAAATCTCAAAAAAGATGAAGATCAATGAAACATATTGAAATAAAAACTTCTCTTATGGGAATATAAGGATCATTAAAAGTAGTGATGAATAGAAAACCTATTGGATATAAATAAGTAGATGAGAATAAAGGAAGATGAATAAACAAGCTATCAATGATATAATTTAGTGTTAAAGAATTTTCACTTGATTCAGTGTTTTTAATCACAGGAAAACATTACGAGTGTGTAGTGAGTTTTATGATTTAAATGTAATATTCCCTATGATGTGTTATTGGTTTTTTGAGTTGAGAGTGGTCATCAAATAGTTTCTGAAGAAACTAAAAATATTTTCATAGATAAGAAGGTATGAACATTAATGTCTTGATGTAGAAGACATTCAGGTATTAAAAAAAACTATGTATTGAGGATATGGATACGTTTTTAGGGTGTAGAGACAAACCTATATATCATTTTAATCTACTTAAAAGGAATAATAAAGATGAAAATTCTAGGTGGCATGATTCCATTTTGACTATAGAGGGATGCAGTATATAGATCCCTTAACTTATGAAATCTAGTTAAGGTATTTTAGTTTTTTTAATATGATGAAAACATTCCATTTAATATGAAAATATAGGTTTTAATATGTTCCCATGAAAGCACACTATATTTAATAATATTAAAATTAATGGAGAATCATTATCTCAATATGAGTTGAACATGATATAGTGTAGGTTTCCCATATTGGGGATAAATATTACAAGAATAAATCATCCAAATTTTCATCTAGTGTCATCATTGCATATATGCGTATTCCAATTTAAACAAAAAGATATCCATTTACACCCTAATAAGAGATATAGTTTCAAACACATATGTGGATTAAATGTTTAAATAGGAATAGGTTTTGGAAAAAAAGTGATCACACTTGGTTTAACCCCCTTTCAATTCTATATAAAAAATCTATTGGGTATCTCAATTTATATCAGAGCCTATGTCCCATTTTATTAGATTCATTATTCTATAAATATTTAAATTACATTGAATGTTTTATTTTTTATTATATATAAATTTTTCATTCCTTAATTTTATACAAGATTACATAAATTAAATATTTTAAGACTACTTAGATATGCATCAAATAGAACAAAATAAATTACATACATGTTATATCATAAATTAAAATTTCTATCATGAATCTAGAAAATCCAATATAAGAAGGAGGAAAAAATATATGAAATGTATTTAAGAAAAAATGAGACCAATCACCACCTAAATGTGTTTTTATTTCTGTGTATCTTACCAAATATATTGATTATGATTACTCTTGTGTTTCAATTGTAATCTATGAGGAATATGGAAATGTTTAATCAATACAATACTTATAATATTGGTTTAGGGAATACATATGAAAATTTAATCTTATTTTTTTTACAAATTTATTTGGCTTCATCTTGAACATGTATTTTTGAAAATAAAATCTAGTCGATGATGGTCAAGTAATAAAAATGGAGTAATCTAGGTAGTTGTAAAAATAAAAAACTTACATAAAGGTGTTCAAATAAAAGGAACTATATATTAAAATTAGTGGAGAAAAATTACCATTTAATGATGGAAATTTTCAATTCAACATTGTGGAGAAATATAAGATCATAAAAATCTTTGTTTTGAAGATCCATAATAGAGAATAAAGGCATAAAAACTATTTATTTAAAGTATGTACTACTATATTTACATGCTAAGATGTTTATGTAACTTGATAAGAATATATAATAATAAAATATGAAACATGATAAAAATATTCATATTTAAAAAAATGAATGGGAATATCGTTTGACCGCAGTTTAGGTTGAAAAATGTATATCTTCATGAAGTGTTTGGATTTGGAGATCATACTAAGAAATATACATTCTAGGACAACTGAGTCATCCCAAACAATTTTGAATTTAACTACAACAAAACAAACTAAAAAATTAGTTTTCTTTAAATAATAATTCAAATGGTGGTAAAAAGGAAAGATAATCATCTCATAGACATCCCAAAACCATCTTATCTAAAAGATAACCCAATACCCAGTTGTAAGTATTTTAATAAGTATATTTAAAAAGATAAGTTCTATAAATATATATAAGGATAAAATTAAAAAATTAAATGATCACGTCATCGAGGGTGAATGTTAACATTTCCCAAAAAAATCCCCAAAAAAGAGTCAAAAAGTCGGGGTTAAACCATAAACACAAGAAATGTATTAATTTAGATAAATTAATCCTACATGTAATGGAAAAATATTAATTTATATATTTTTATTAAGTTATAGGGTTGGGTATTGGGATTTTAAATTTTGACATGATATTTCAACCCAAAGATATTTTTTAATCCATCGAGTTTGGGGGAAGTGAAAAATGAAAAATGAAACTGATTGTAAGAAAATAAAATCCACATAATGTGAAAATAATTTATATATTGAATATAATTGAATTATTAGAAAATTAATATGGGAAATGAAAAAATACATTGGTGTTAAGTCTATATATATGTACTAAATTAGTAAAACATTCTTGAAGATAAATGGAGAACTCGAAAAAAAGTACATCTAGAAAAACAGAAAAGTTGATATAAATAAATATGTATTCAAAGATAAATCAATGAAGAAGGTAGTTTAACACACTACTCTCATTAATTCAATAGTGAATGTTTATTATGATATCATATATACTATAATAATATTGGTATGGTAGTTGAAATTTGTGATGAATACGTCCAAAGTAAAACAAAAAAGATTAACCAAAAATTTTAATAATATGTTTGTGTAATATTTTAAATGTTTATAAAAAAACCTAGAAAGGGTGGGATTATTTTACCAGGTCAAATGAATAAAGAAAAAATTCACATATACCTCATAGAACCAAAGTATTTTCTTATAATAATGAGTCCACACACAATAACAAGGCCACGAATGTACGAATATATTATTTAATTACATGTCTATATTTTTTTGAAGATGCTAATGATATGGAGAAATAAGAAGTGTTAGAATGTAATATTCATAAAATAGTTAATAAGGCTAATATAGCTATGATAAATAGTAAAACATAATAGAGAATAATATTCCCCACAAGATAATAGATTTGGAAAATTTATATATAAGAAATTTTGTATGGTCTCGAACCTTTAATCATTTAAATAATAAAGTATCTAGGTTAAGGAATTTATATAATCCTTATGACTCACATTTAGGTGTGTTCGAAATATAAAACCTATTACATAGACTACTTTTTGTGTTATAAAGTTGGGAATTAAATGTGATGATGTTTTGAGAGCATCTTTTTATTGGGATATTTTACAAGTATGAGTCTATTAAATATTTATCAACTATTATTGAATCTAAAATCATAGAAAAGGCTAGTTAAAGTGGATTTTTTTGTTTCATTACACTCTCTTAAATTTATATATCTTTAGGTTTAATATTACAAATAAGAGGGAATTATTATTTTAAAAAATGGGGGAAATTTTAATATACATTATGTTCTTTGATATTTGTGCTCTTGTTTGTGCATCTTCATAAAACATGTTGAGAATTTTTGTAAACATATCCCCGATATGAATTTCTAAAGTTCTTTCACATTAAGGTTGGAAAATAGTCTCCATTGTTTCCTCTATTATTCAAAATTATTACCTAGAAATGGTTAGTCCATGTAGATGTAAATTTAATTAGGTGATATCTCATTACTAAGAGAAAATATATTTTCACCCATATCTCAAAATAAAGTTAGATGAATCCATCAAAGGGTGATACGTACTAGATGGGGAGAATGTGAGATTCTTAAAACAAAAAGATTTCGTTAGAGGTGATAATGAATTTTCTTAGAAACATGGTGTGAATTAAGGGATAAAAAATCATTTTTTAATAATTGAATTTATATTCAATTGTGGGGAGAATAATTACATTGAAAATTTGAGAAAATGTGGAATTGAAAAAAAAACCCCAAAGGTGAGATTAATGTTCACTGGGGTTGAATTTTTACTTTAGGTCAATAGTAATTGTTTTCATGTAAAAATCAATATAATTTTGTAAAATGGTATCTTTGGTGATGGAATGAGTATCCACCCAAAGAATTTTTAGGGTTTTCTCATAAGTTTTAGGTATTGAATTTACTACCCATGAATACCTTTCTATATAGATCCAAAGTGAATCTCATTTCATAAGAAATATTAATAGTTTTTTACATGGATATGACATCTGATTATGATGTATTGACATTATTATAAAATATTTAATATGAATTGGATGATATTTTGGATGAATACATTTTGTTGGGAGATTGAAGATCCAATATTATTAATTGTTTACTAGCTAATGTTTTGATAAATTATGATAAAACATCCATGGTGAACTAAATGGAAAATATAATTAATATTAAGATTAATATATGTTATATAATTTTTAGAAAATATTGTAGATTTACCGAAATCATATGATGTAACTTGCATATTATGATGATGAAATAGAGGAATTTTAAGTTTGAGATAAAATTTGAAAGAGTCCAAATCTTCAAAATCATCATCTCTAATTATATAATGATCATCTCCATTACTTCAAATATAATGTCCCTTGTTCTATGAAATCATAATTTTACCCTATAGATAAGGAAAAATGGAAAACATATAATTTTCCAAAACATTTTTTCTCTCTTCATAATCATTATTCATGAACATCATAAGGGTCATCCTACTTCATAACGATGAATATCATGCACGTGAATAAATAACATTATTTTCTTGCATATAGATCATTGAACCTACATAATCATAAATCTATATCATGTTGATACTCACTTGATAAATGTAAGGATGATTTTGATCTAGGTAAACATCATCTCATAGGAAGATTTAGAGAATTATACAGACTGAAAACTCATGAAACCATATTTAAAATGAAAGGTATAAAATAAATTTTGATGTTACATAATATTATTCTAATTTCTAAGAACATCAGAAATTAAATATGATACAAGATATAAAATTATCATAATCTTATCATCACAATAATGAGAATATATTTAATGTAGGATTTTTTTATACTTTTTAAAGTCCCAAAATGTAGTTACCCAAATTTTATATTCTCATGAAAATACAATTTGATGATGAAAAATACAAGCTTCCAGTTCTAAATTTCTTGATTTTATTTATATTAATGATTTATTCCTAAATTAGGATAATATAAACTATATAATAATATTTATAAAGAAATTGAAATTTTATGAGTTTCCAATAATGATGATGATATTGTTAAGTCAAAGAATGGAGTGTTCATCAGATATTGAATCCTAATAATAATATTTTTATCCATTATAAAGGTGTAATAATTAAATTATGTATAGATTTTAGGATTTTATCAGTATTGATACATAAAATAATAACTTCTAGATTTATGAAATATAGAAATGAAAAAAATTTGTTCATTCCAAAGCTGAGATTCAAGGAATTATATACCAGAAGAGATCATGTGACTATTGATGTGGGATTTTAGAAGAAGGTTCTATGATAATAATTCAATGAGTACAAATTCATGTTTAATATTAAAATTTTATATTGGTTCACTCACACTTTTATTAGTATGTATAATTTTTAAATATGTTATTGTTACTTTATTTTATACCATATATACATGCCATTTAAGTTTGTATGTTTTGAATTATTAATTTTGGAAAGTGAATATGAGATTTCTAGAGAATATGGACAAAAAATATTTAAATGATAATGAAATATTTTCAATATATTTTGAATATTTTGGAATTCAATTTCACATTGGATATTTTTGGAACGTGATCATAATATTATAGAAATCCAAACATAGCTATTTTATAACAATTATTTTCTAATTTTAACTAGAAGTTACTCTAAGTATTAAATTTATTAATTTTGAACGTGAAATGTTAAATTTAATGAAACCACATGAGAATATGTGATATTCAAGAGATATATAAAAAAAGGAGCCACAACTACTAAAAAAATGTGTTGACAATGAGTGTTTTGGGAGAAGTTATCTTTTTGAGGGAAGAGGATGAGAAACTGATTAAGCCAAGAGAACATAATACAAGAATGAAAATTATATTATAAGATGTGAGAAATAAAAAACATTTATCATGGAAGAATAATTCATTGATACACTAGTGTTGAAATGAGACCCAATTTTGTTTTCAATAATAAGAATTGAACAAATGAAGAAGAAGATAAAATTAAAGGATTTTCATTTGTGTCTAATAACAAACCAATGATTTGTGTTTTATAATCACCATAAAAAATTTTGACTGTGTATTCCATTTTATGATCGAAAGGTAAATTTTGTTTTGGAAATGTTATTAATATTTTATACAGAGAGAGAATAACAAATATGAGGTGAAGAAACTAAGAAACATGGAATAGAGAAAGATATAACGAGTTTCGGTTTTTTACCCTAAATATATACATGCTATCAAAGAACTTTTTATTATAGATTAATATCATTTTATAGTGTGTGTAGATATCTCTATATATTCTTTTTAATCTATATAAATTGGTGAATTATGCTGAGAAGGAGAACTGGTGCGATGCAATATTAAATATTGTGCGATGTATTATAAAGATCCCATAACTTGTTTAATGTAATGAAATTATTTATTCAGTTTCATAAGGTTATAAAATTCCTATGTAATATGGAAATATAGGTTTTAGAAAAATCCATATATAACCCATGATAATTTATAATATGATTATTATTTTATAGTCTTTGTCTCAACAGGAGTATAAAATAGAAAATTGTAAATTGTGATTTTTGGGACTAAACAATGTAAAAAAACAAGTTCCAAATTTATGATCTTTATCATTTTTTCTAAAAAATTCTTCCAAAAGTTAAAATAAAGGACTAAATTTATATCCTAACATGTGAGAAATGTTTAAAGCTCAATCACATTTAAATTTTTCAAGAATATTTTTTGGAATGGGAATTTGATAACACTTGATTCACCCCTCCTCTTAGGCATGTTTTCACAATCCAACAAGACTATGAGATATTATGGATTTAGAAATACTATATTACTGATATTAATTATACGCATAAATAAAAAACATGATATTTAGGATTAAATTCCATTTTTAACTTCCATTCGTCCACATTATTAGATAATAATTTTATTATCTTTGACTCCATCAAGACTAGCCAATTGTGCTTTCATTACTCCAACACTTTTTTATTTTCATTAATCAAATTAATAAGCCTCAATAAATTATTTATCATAATATTATATCAAAATATATTATTGATATATTATTTTTTATAAAAAGTTAATTTATTTCATATCATGTGTTATATATAACACGAATTTTTAACGAACCATGATATATTATAAAAATTATTATTTAATCATGATAGTTATAATTAGAATTTAAATTTTGTCGTATGAATAAGAATAATAAATTTTTTTAAATAATGTATTAATATTTTAATTAAATAAATTAAATTTCTAATCATGTAATTATTTTTTAGAAAATTATTTTTACACGCTGAAATTGCATTTTTCCCTCAATTTTTTTTTCCTTTTTTAATATAAAAATTGATATTATTTTTGTACACTTTTATAAAAAAATTATTATATAAAACAAAATTCATTTTTTGGAATCAGAATAACAAAATTTTCTTATGGTTAATTTATGATAATTTTCTAAATAGATTAATTTTTCGATGAAAAGTGAAAAAACTGATTCTTATTGAAAATAAGCTTTTTAAATTAAAAAATTTACATTGTTAATTTTTTCATTTTTATTAAAAAATTATCATTAATTAAATTATATTATTAATAATACAATAGACATATTTTAATTAATTTAATTTATTATTTTTTATATAAAATCATTTATATTTAAAGAAACATTTTCCTTAGAAGACTTCTTTTTGTCACTTCTACCAGATTAATTTTAAATTAAATTCCATCAGCTCTATGAATTTATTTTTTAAAACGTAATCCAATTTGTATAATAATCATAATTAGTATTATTTAACATGTCGAACAAATTTTTTTTTCCAATTCAATAGTGAAAAGGATTAAAAAGTAGCTAATGTGTGTAAGGTTTAAATGAGTTTACCATTAGTTAAACTAAAAGATAAGGGTATGTTTGATAATAAAACATATTTATATCCTATCTTATGTCCATATTTATGTCCTTAAACTATCCCATTTTCTAATATATATCCTTCTTGAATCATTTGGGGTATCAACCCAGACTCTAGTAATCCAGAGACTACATCTACATTATTACAATGGAATAGATACAAGAGGTAAAATATCGAAGGACCGACTAGTTAGTTGTGTTGGATATACATATACATATATGATACCATTTTCATATGAAATAAAATATAAAACATATTAACTTATAAATTTTATAATTTTTATCTCATTCATATAATTTTAATTCATATCATGGTAAAAAGAAAGCAAAATAAGGGTGATCTCAAATGATCAATAAGTGTTATATAAAGAAGAATCTATCCTAAATAAATAAGTAATAATAATAATATAGAAACATGAATTACTATAAAAACAATAAATTTAGTAAATAAATTTTATATCATGATTATGTAAAAATAATCATCATTCCATGCTAATAACAGAAAATAAATTCCATTTAATCAATAACATGATCCCATAATGAATCCATGGATAATATGAATGAAATAATATCAACGATTATAATAAAATAATTTTGAATGAGATAAATTAATAATATTGTAATTTAGGATCATTGACATCATTATATATATACTTCCATGACCTTCTTGTAAAATAATCTAAAAATTTGGTAAAAAAAATTAATTTTCCTATCTTATTTATCTCATGAGAACTGTTGATCCATCGAGTGGGAATAAAATTCTGGTGCACACCCATCAATTCATTTCAAAATAATTTCTCATTTAATGAAAAATTTATTTAATATATGAATAATATTACTTTACAACAAATATCATATATCAGTAAAGTATATAGATTTACTAATATTTCCCCAGTTAATCAAATGAATTTCAAAGTAAACACCCCTTGTAGAAATGGATTTTTTTTTTGACAATTCATATACATGATGAAAATAATTTTTTTATTTAATTTCTAATGAAAATTTTTCATAATAAAGTGATTGTATCAAAATAAATTTGACAATCAGAAAATTAATCTTTAGCTGGGTGGTGACAATTGGTGTATCTGGAATGTAGGTTTTACAAAAAAATATCTTTTGGACGAATAAAAGGAATTTAAGTGTAGTATTAAAATAATATTTCTTAAAATTTTACTCCATGTTTAAGCATTAAAAAAATGTAGAAGAAGATATATGTTTTAAAAATATTATTGCACCGGGGAGGTCTTTTACGAGCATATATGATAAAAATTTCCCGTTGAATTTATGTAAAGAAAGTAGAAAATGTAACTTTTAGAAAAAATTATAAATCCTCCATTCAATACAAATTTAAAATTAAACTATAACATTCAAAATCCTTAAAAATAATGTTTTTAAATAAAATTTCATTTTTAATACAATTTAAAAAAATATTATCATGGGAAAAAATATATATGATTTAAGGAGATATAAAATCAGTTTTTCATTTTAATATTTATTTTATTGATTGATGTCTGAAAAAGATGAAAATTAGTAATAAAATAAGGAAGTTCCATAAATATCAAGTGGATAAGAAGACGATTGGATATCATAATGAATAAATTTTGAGTTTCATTTATAAGAATAAAATTAATCCCCGAAGAAAGTGAAAGAAAAAAAGATTCTTATCTCTTTAAAAACATTTAAATCGTGACCCCCATTAAATAATAGAAATAAATTAAAACATAACCATAATTAATTAATAGTTTTTCATGTTAAATACATCAAATTTGGTCATTACATACACCACATAAAAATTAAAATATTTATATCAACAATTATGTCTCAATGGAATGTAAATTTATACAAAATAAATTATCACTTGGAAATAATAAATTAAAATCCCCTTAGATGAAATTATTCATATTTAACATCAAAATACCATTAAATATGAATTATTCATGATAATACATTAAATATTTTAATAATTTAAAGCATATAATAAAAATTGGTACCTAACTTTCAAATGTAAGTTAATAAAAGGAAATTGAGATTGAATCTTGTACATTATGCATTACATTGATTAAACAAGCCTTAATTATTTTTAATGGATTTAAAAATGTTATTTGATTATTCTAAAACCATATTATTTTTTATAATAATATATATTATTATCTTAAAATATATTATAATTCATTCATTAATTATATTTCATTACTACTATTTTTCTTGGTGTTAACTACTTCATTATGTCATATATTTATTATCATGGATGTTTAATTGATTCTTCATAAGATATAGATACTTCATTTAAATAATTATATTAATTTTATAAATATCATATTTTTTCCTATGATTCAATTTTATAACCATTATTAATTTTTTTATATAGAAAATTAATTGAACACTTTGTGGAGAAAGTTGGTCGTACTTATACACAAGTGATGATATCATTAACTTAATGGGTGAATGGGTAAGTAAGTGGATGTTATATTGATTTTATCGAATTAATATCATGAAAAATTTATCATACATATTAATTATTTTCATCATTATTTCTATCAATTAGATTCTGTGATGGAAAATAAATTACATCGATTCATGAGGTGGTAGTCCACCATACACACAAGTGATGGATTCATTTCCCATTTGATGGATATGGATACAGATAAATATTATTCCATCGACATGATAACATAATATTATATATGATATACTGGTGTTATTATATTTTATGTTTTAATTCATAATTTATCGTTGTTAAAACATGTAAAAAATAACGAGCTTAGTGAAGGCAATTAACTTCTCTTTGAAGAACCTCCTTTGGGTATCTTATTATGGATTATAGGGTTTGTATTTTGGGAAAACCAAAACCAATAAAATGTGTTTAGGTTTTTGTTATAAATTTAGTATGATATTGTCATGATATATGACTCTATAGGTTTGAATAAGTGAGTATAAGAGCCTTACATTTATAAGTGGAAGGGGAACTTATGGGAAATTGCGTGGAAATTTCCCAAAAGAATAAAAAATGATAAATTCATTCCCCTGAAACATTTTCCCAAATGACTCTAGAGTTTTTATTTGGATGGAAAAGGTCTAAATATTTCCATAAAATAATATTTTTATAATTTAAATTTAAAAAAATACACTTATCTTTTTGTATAATACCAAGTAAACTTGTTTTAACCTTAACAAGTGTAAATAATTTTTTGTTACTATTTTTACTATTCATTATGAGTAAAAAATATTTTTTTGCTTAAAAATAATATAATATATTTTTAATTCACAATATAAAATCCATTTTATCAAATTCAACTCATATAATATAAAGGACTAAATTTAAAATTAACCTGTAAAAGTTGTTGAAAAACAGTATTTTATGAAATGCATTTTTTAAGCCTTTGATGATCATACATTCATATGTCAAATATAATAATAATTATATGGACTTAAATTTATATATTAAAATATATAATCAATTAATTTTATTTATATCATTTTTCATTAAATATTATTTTAATTAAATTGATTGGCCAGACATTATGAATTTTTGAACAAGTAATGATTTCTAAAAAATAATCCATTTCTTGAAAAACACTTTGTTTACGTCCAAATGGCCTTATAGTTATTTTTATGAAATTAATAGATAACAAAATTTTATTTATAAATATTATTAGATATTATTATGAATAAAATTTGGAATATTAAATAGTAATTTTTTTTATTCATAAATGGTCAGTTCTAATAAAAAATGTCAAAAATTACTTTTTGGCATATTTTTGCGAAGTATGTTCAAAGTCTATATCAATCCTTTAAAATTATAATTTTTGTTCCATAAAATTTTAATATTTTTATTTTAGTGTGGTTTTATTAAAATATAATTTTCATATACTATAATTATGGATCGAGAGTTACCTTTAGTGTGGTAATGAATGTATTATTTTGTATTGTTTATCGAAATTTCCAAGTATTTTCCAAAAGGTGCTCTCCCCCACTTCTAAAAGGACACCACACTCCTCTAATATACACACATTAATATAATTTTAGGTTTTTAAATTACCTACCCAACTATATTCGTTAATTACCTTCCCAAATACTAGAGGACGTCACATGATTAGGAAACCCCACTAAGAATGATTTAGGTTTAATCTTGATGGGTTTCTCTGAAGGAAAGGTATAGTCCTTAACCACGCCATTTCATTTTATTTATTCTTCCATCTACATCAGATTATATTTAAATATGATTATATAATAAAATAATTATATCATATATATTTATATTTTATTATTTTAATTTCATAAACTATTACTATATCCTCTTCCATTATATGGGAAACAAAACTGTTGATCTTGTGTAATACGAGCTACTACCTAACGAACCAATGGAATTAATTTTAAATCACCTCCTATCATGGTTTGATAAAATAATGTATTTAATGTAAAAATATGATATCTATTATATAATTACACTTTTGAAATTATAGTATCACATATAAAATGATACATTCCTATCCATTGGAAAATGATAATATCGCCCGTGTGTACGAGTGGACTACCACCTCCACAAAATGATCAAATGCATTTTTATTTTATATTATTTTTAAATAGATTGTAATGAAGATATAATTAATTATTGTATATGATATAAAAATGATTCATTAATGGTTAATTAATATTTACCTTTCATTTATTCAATTTTTCTACAAAATGGAAATAATGTTCATGAGTACTTAGAGCATACCATCTCCATGAAAGGTTTATTTAAATTTACAATATATTACATTTATGGATGACTATAAACATGTATATAAGGAATATATATATGATAATTTTATAATTTTAAATTTTTTTATATTATTTAACTATAATCAAATAACAAGGACCAAAACTACAAAATTGAAACATATATGAAAATTGATTTAGTTATCACCCAGAATAGTGATTTAAACAGTGAATTGATAATAAAAAGTTATAAATTGATATAAGTAAATCATATATGATCTGATAAATATTATTATGTATCTTCAATGTATTTATAATAAACATATATATATTATACATTAGGTATGAGATTGTAAAAATAATGTCGATACTTTAGGTAAGGAATTTTAATCTCGCATTTATTTATATGGGATAGATGAAATATACACCACATTTTTCATTTATGTCGTTTATATAAAATGTATGAGTTTAATTAAGTATTATTCCAAATAAAATTATGTGTAAATAATTTTGAGCATAATTTTCATTCATTAATTTTTCTTATGATTAAAATGTCACTAATGAGATAAATTTTTTATGTTACAATATCATTATTTGGCGGGATTGTTTATGATTATGTTTCCAACGATTAAATATTGTAATATATCATGGTATAAATTCATGAATTATGTTAACCTATGGTTATAAGGCCCCAGCCATAAACCTTACTTAATCTTGAGTTATTACAAGATTATACATTGAGGATCTTATCAGGTTTAGAGTTTTAGAGAATTAGAACATAAAAGTTGCATTACATTCCACATTTAAAAAAAGTGGTTACATAAAAGATATTATTAATTTTTCCCATCAAAGAAAACATATTTAAAATAAAACGTGGATTCTTTCTTGACACATCCTTGAAACTATCATCATATCATGTACCTTTCCCTTGACCTGTGAAAAACATTTCAAAAAAACTTGGGATGAGCAGAAAACGCTCAGTATGGGTTATAAAAATACGAAAAAGAAACATGAGTTCATATATACATAAGAATGAAATCATACATTACCCATAAAACATAAGCACTTTAACATACCTCATCAAATCATGAATAAATCATTGAAATCATAAGACATAAAGGTAACTTGAGGCATTCATAACATTCTTACGTAGGGAGTAACCCTCTTGGTTACGTTTGGAATACCCATCACAGTATATTCCCTAAATATCTTCGGAGAAACCTTAACGTTTCACTCCTTCATGTTACCCAATGCATTGGAGAGCTATATCGGGCTCACCCGCCCTTAGTTTATCACGGAACCACCCGTCTTCATAATAATGCCCAAAAACCTCAACATAATCGTATCGCCTAAAACATTCGGAAAGGAAACATAACATTTCCACCTTTAAATCATAAGATATCAATACAACACATTGATATAAAAACATTATCAAAACCATTTTCAATACCAAAATAAAAGAAAAGTCAAACATGGTATTTATTTTTCTTTTTAAAAAAAGGTATGGCTTGTAGAGGAAACCGAAACTCAAATAATGGGCACGGCGGCGGAGAAGTCATTGTCGTCGCATACGTACGACAAAAACATTCCCTTTTGAAATTTAGTAAATTCTTCATATAAGAAAGGTTCATTTTCAATAAACATAAAAGTCAAAGGGGTTTATACACCGTATAAAAGAAGGTTGTGTATAAAACAAAATATGCCTCAATGAAAGGAGATTGAGACGAAGTCCCATACCTCGGGTCTGACTTGACTCGGTCATTCATTAATCTCCTGAATAATAAACTGGAGTTAATTCTACTTGTTTAAGAACCTTTTTCAAGTTCATTATTCCTTTTATATCACTTGTTTCCATGTCATGAACACTATGTAATTATTTAAGTTAATAACGGTCGTTTTAACGATCATTGGCACTTGAGTAGAAAATAAACCCTTTATAATTACAAGTTGTTCATGTATACATTATGTCCAGAATGGTATTCATGATGTAGATATCATATATATCATATATATTTAGTACATGCATGCATTTATAATATTATATAACATTTAGAGGTAATAAATGAAATGCACCGTTCATGGAGACGGTAATCCATACGTACGCATGAACGCTGCTTCCATTTCTATTTCGTATTTTATGAAATGGAATCATAATGATATAATGGTATATTATAATTCCAGTGTAATATCATATATAATATCATAACTCCATCCTTTATACGTCCCACATATGTTATTAAATAATCAAATCACTTTGAGGGGGCAGTAGTTCGCATTTCCGTAAATAAAGATATCGCGTCTACCCATAATGGAAACCATAAAGGTATGCCAAAAATGAAAAATACAGAAGCATAAGGAAAACATAAACATATTATATATCATATATAAATAGAGTGTCATCTTAATGTCCACCTTTGAAGGTGTTAAAAGAATGTAGAACAATCATCGTTTTGGGAGGCATAAATTCACCATCCACGGAAACAGTATGTTCTTTAACCATTAGATGTAGGTGTGTGTAAGTATAGCTCGAATCCTTCTTATTAAAACATCCTAGTATATTGATGATACTGTAGTTGTTACAAAAGAAATTAATAAAAAGAGTTTAGGGGGTTGGTGAAGAAAAATAAAACAAAAGGACTCAAGTGAAGACATTACCATAAAATCGGGTAACTCCCTTTGGTTTGAGCTCAAAGGCTTCCTTGGGAAAACTTCTACCCAAAGTGAGGCTTCAAGGAGTAATAGAGGGAAGAGGAGAGCCAAAATGCATAGGGGTTGGCCGAGCCAAAGGCTTTAGAAGTGTGGGAAAGGAGGTAGAGGTGGGGGCCTTTTATAAGAGGAGAGGAGGGGCACTCTTGGAAAGTAAAAGAATGTTACTTTATTTTAAAATGAGTTTCGGATTCAAAAGGTCCCACATTGACTCAATTCGAGACTAAGGTGATAAGGGTTCGAAATATACCCATCCAATAGGTTTTTGACATGTGTAGGTCATAGATTATACATTATCTTTTCATTTTATTTATATCCTTTATTAATGAGGTAATCGCTGCATCATCATGATGTCATAAATAATTTAATTTATTTAAAGTCTAAAAATTATAAAAAAAATACCATGATGTATGAAATCGTTTTAAATTTCCAATGAATATTTATAATAAAAAATCTGACTTGTATAACCACATGTAAAAATTGTATTAGTAAAACATCTCATGTTTGTGTTATTTTTACTTGTATATTAAATAAAAAATTATTTATGTCATCTCCCAACCAAAGTGGCTCCATGGGGTCCCCAAGTTGACCCATGGATTGTATTGGTCAGCCATGACACATCCAATGAGGGTAGGACATGTGTCAAGCTCATATCATATTATTAAAACATTATTTTTACCTTAAACTACACTAATTACCTCTAATCGTGATTAAAAACATAATAAGTTACTATTCACCAAAAAATTATTTTAATCTCATTGAACCACATTTTAACTTTTAATGACAACCATGTATGTCGGATTTTTTAAAATCAAATCACAGAAGTGGCAAAGTTTCATCTAAATGAAAAATTAGTTTTTTTAACTACCACTTAGTGCTTTCACTATTCATCAAAAATTGAAGTTTTTCAGAAAAATACCAAAACTTCACCCTAATCTATATTTGATATCCTGAATTCAAAAATTATGTGTATTTTAAAAAATTCAAATCATATAATTTACATTAATTAAATTAATAATAAATTCCCGTTGTCATGACAAATAGCGTGTTCTTAGGAAACAATAAGTATCAAAAGATTGACACCAGTTTAAGTCCAATTTCAAAGTGAAATTGATTCCAATGACCACCATTGGATTAAATGGTAAAAATATATCCTAATTTCACTTCAAAACCATTTCAAAAGATAATCTAATCACATAAATAAATTATATTAAAAAATAGTTTTGATGTAAAATGTATTATTTTTCACTATTCATTAAAAACTGAACATTGTCAGAAAAATACCAAAAATTCACACAAAGTAAATTTTGATGTCCCAATCATAAAAAAATAAGTTTATTTTGACAAAAAGTGCTTATAAAATTTTCAAAATATAGATTTAAAAATGGTTTTCCATCAAAAGGAAGTAAAACAGTCTTTTGAAAATATTAGTGTATTCCATGCTTAAGATTGGATTTATTTTCATTTTAAGCCTCTAAAAAACTATCTAATTCATTAATAGATATAGATAAAATATCTATTATTCATTACTTACTTGGGATGTTACATCCTTCCCCCTTTAGAAAATTGTGTCCCCATAATTTATTTACTTATCGAATAAGTGGGGGTATTTAGCCCTCATTGCATTTTCAGATTCCCATGTTGCCTCTTCAATCATGTAGTTTTTCCACAGAACATTTACCTAATGAATAACATTATTCCGTAACACTTTCTCCCTATGGTCTAGAATCTGGACAGGCTGTTCCTCATAATATAGGTTCTCTTCCAGCTGAACTACCTCTGGACTCAAAACATGAGATGGATCTAGCATATACTTTCTCAACATCGAAACATGAAAAACATTGTGTACCTGAGATAAACTCAGAGGTAAAGCCACCCGGTATGCACCTGATCCAACTCTCTCCATAATTTCATATGGTCCAATGAACCTTGGACTCAGCTTTCCTTTTTACAAAATCGCATCACACTTTTCCATGGTGAGACTTTGATAAAAACATGATCACCTACCTCAAAAGATAGATCCTTCCTCATGTTGTCCGTATAACTCTTCTGCCTGCTCTGAGCTGTTCTCATGTGTTTCTGTATTAGCTGAACTTTTTCTGCCAACTCTTCTACCAATTCTGGTCTCATCAACATCCTTTCACCCACATCATCCCAGAAAGCTAGAGTTCGACACCACTTCCCATATAATGCCTGAAATGGTGCCATCTGTATACTGGAATGAAAACTATTATTATATAAAAACTCAACCAAATAAAGATGTTTGTCCCAACTTCCCTGATAATCCATCGAACAAGCTCGTAGCATATCTTCCAAAGTCTGAAATTTTCGTTCTGACTGCCCATCTGATTGAGGATGAAAAGTTGTACTAAAATTTAATTTAGTACCCAATGACTTTTCAAGGCCCTTCCAAAAGTTAGAAGTAAACCTGGGATCCCAATCAGATACAATGGAGAAAGGCACTCCATGTAACCTGACTATCTCTTTAAGATACAATCGAGAAAGTTGATCTAGAGTAAAGTATCTCGAATAGGAAGGAAATGAGCAGATTTAGTCAAGCGATCAACAATAACCCATATTGCATTATTACCGTGAGATGACTTCGGTAATCCCACAACAAAGTTCATGGATATGTTTTCCCATTTTCACTCTGGCACTGGTAAAGGATGAAGCATCCCTTTCGGTAACTACCGCTCTTCTTTAACATATTGACATGTCAAACACTTCACAGTAAAATCAACAATATCTCTTTTCATTCCATCCCACCAGTAATAATCTCGCAGATCTTTGTACATCTTAGTACTGCCAGGATGAACTGAAAACAGAGAATTATGAGCTTCACATAACAACTCTCTCTTCAACTGTGAATCACAAGGCACACACAATCTCTTCCCAAATCTCAAAACAAAATCACTACAAATGTTGAATTCAGGCAACTTACCCTTCTGAACCATCTCTACCTTTTTCTGCAACTCACTATCTTGCTTCTGTGCTTGCTTGATTCTCTCTGATAGAGAAGATTTCACTGATACCTGAAACAAAACAGAAGAACATCTGGCACCAACAACTTCTATGCCAAATTTCATCAAATTCTTAACCAAATGATCACGTTCCAAACACAACATTGCTAATGAAGCATTACTTTTTCGACTCAAAGCATCAGCCACATTATTTGCTTTTCATGGATGGTAATGAATTGTACAGTCATAATCCTTGATTAATTCCAGCCATCTCCTCTATCTCATGATTAACTCTTTCTGAATGAATTTATACTTTAAACTTTTTTGATCGGTATATATTTCACACATTACTCCATACAAATGATGCCTCCAAATTTTTAAAGAAAAAACAACAGTAGCTAATTCCAAATCATGTGTAGGGTAATTTACCTCATGAGTTTTCAACTGTCGTGAAGCATAAGCAATTACCTGATCATTCTCCATTAGGACACAATCAAGTCATTTCAATGAAGGATCACTGTAGATAACAAACTCACCATTCATGGAAGGTAGTGCCAAAACTGGAGCATTCCCCAATCTTCTTTTCAACTCCTGAAAACAATCATCACATTCTTTTGTCCAGATAAACTTAACACCCTTCCGAGTTAGCTTAGTAATTGGACTAGATAACCGTGAAAAATTTCTAACAAACCTTCGGTAATATCCTGCCAAACCAAGGAAGCTACGAATCGCGGTTACATTTGTCAGTCTTGGCCATTCTTCAACAACCTTTGTTTTTGCAGGATCAACAGTTATCCCATCTTTAGAAACAATGTGACCAAGGAAAGAAATTTGTTGAAACCAAAACTCACACATTCTGAATTTCCCATACAATTTTTTTTCTTTAATGGTTTGAAAAATGACCCTTAAATATCTTTCGTGCTCCTCTTTACTTTTAGAAAACACCAAAATATCATCAATGAAAACCACCAAAAACTTATCCAAGAACTCATGGGAAATTCTATTCATTAATTCAATGAATATAGCAGGTGCATTGGTTAGCTCAAAAGGCATTACTAAAAATTCATAATGCCCATGTATTATACGAAACTCAGTCTTCAGAACATCTTCTTCCTTTACCTTCAGCTGATGGTACCCCGATCTCGGGTCAATCTTGGAAAAATACTGAGCTCCCTGGAGCTGATCGAACAAATCATCGATATGAGGCAAAGGATATTTGTTCTTAACAGTGATGTTATTCAAGGCTCTATAATCAATGCAAAGTCTCATAGAACCATCTTTCTTTTTAACAAATAAAACAAGAGCACCCCATGGTGGCATGCTAGGTCGAATGAAACATTTCTTTAATAAATCATTCAATTGCTCCTTCAACTATAAAAGTTCAATTTGAGCCATTCGATAAAGGGGTTTTGAAATTGTCTTAGCATCAGGAACTAAGTCAACAGTAAACTCAACTTCTCGATTTGGTATTATTCCAGGCAACTCATCAGGAAAAACTTCAGGATACTCATTTACCATTGGCACATCATTAATCTGAATAGTTCCTTTGTTTTCAACGATGTGTGGAATGTAACATTCATTTCCATCTTTTACAAGTTTCTCGGCCTCTTGATATGTTATCAACAGTATGGGTTCATTCATGTACACAAACTTAAATTCTTTCGGAAAAGAAACTTCTTTAGCTCTACAGTCAATCTTAGCATGGTAAATAGAGAGCCAATCCATACCCAGTATAACATCAAACTCTACTAGAGGTAGAACAATAAGGTTTGTAAGTAGTTTCTTTCCACGTATAAGGATATGAAGATTATTATAAATTCTTTTTTCCTCAACATTTCCCCTGGGTGTTTTTACCAAAATATCAGGAGTCATTTCTTGAGATGGTATTCCCATATTACTAGAAATGTTTTCAGAGATGAAAGAATGTGTAGACCCCGAATCAAACAACACACTGGCATAATCTGAAAAAACAAACAAAGTACCTCATACAACTTCATTTGATGGCCTGACATCTGCTGAAGTAGTTGCAAAGTATTTCACCACCCCTTTCTGCTTATAGTCTAACTGCTTCCCATCACTCGAGCTCTTTGTCGGACACTCATTTGCATAGTGACCCAACTCATTTCACTTAAAACATTTCACTAACTGTAAATAAAATTTGGACTTACCATCACCTTGATATTTTTCAGTGCAATCACGATCCTTATGTACCATCTTACCACATCGGTAGCACTTTCCATAATTCAGAAGACATTCCCCAGCATGGCTTTTACCACATTTATCACAAACTGGAAACTTAGTTTTCTTACCATCAGACTTTTTTGAAGAATTATTTCCTTTCTCTTGCCACCTCGGTCTATTCTTCTATTGGTTGTTATAGAACACTTGATCATCGGAAAATTCCATTTCCACCTTCTCAGCACATCGAACAATCTTTTCATAACTTTTAAACTCACCAGAAGTTAAAGCCCTTCGATATTTTGGCTTTATTCCTGAGTAAAAACGATTGATTTTACTATCAAGGGCTCGGATAAAATTTGGAGCATACCTTGCCAATCGAGTGAACCTTTCTTCATAGGCAGCCACTGAGTCATCCTCTTGCCTAAATTTCAAGAATTGCTTTTCCATCCTAAATCGAACAGCCTTAGGAAAATACTTCTCAAGAAACATACCTTTAAATTCATCCTAGTCGAGAGCATCAATCTCATCAGTGTCCCTGAAATTTTTAACCATCGACCACCACTGATCTGCTTCACCCTCCATATGGTATATATGAAGACTAACCTTTTGATTGTCTGAACACCCAATGACATCGAAAATCTTCTCCAGTGATTTAATCCACCCTTCAGCTAACACAGGGTCATATGATCCTCTGAATGATGGGGGATGTTGCCTCATTAAATGTTCCACCACTGACATGATCTTCTGTGGTGGATCCGGCTGATCTCGTGCATGGATACCTCCACCATTTATCTCTTGAGTCAACTCCACCATTACTACAACAAACTGTTCAGTTACAATTCCGACCATCTCAGGATGCTGATTCGGAAGGTTATTTCCTTCTATATGCCTTCCTAGCACTGCTTTCTTGTTTCCTCTGCGGAAAACCATTCTGAACAAACATGTCTTAGATGAAGCAACATGTTAATCTTCAAATGCTATATCATTTCAATTTGACCATAAAAAAATATTTTTGGTTAATCATTTAATAGAATTATAACTCCTAAAGTTATCTAAACTGACCTTTGATACCAACTATAAGGCCCCAGCCTTAAACCTTACTTAATCTTGAGTTATTACAAGATTACACATTGAGGATATTTTCGGGTTTATAGGTTTAGATAATTAGAACATAAAACTTGCATTACATTCCACATCTAAACAATGTGGTTACATAAAAGATATTATTCATTTTTCCCATCAAATGAAACAAATTTAAAATAAAACATGGATTCTTTCTTGACACTTCCTTGACACTATCATCATATCATGTAACTTTCCCTTGAACTGTGAAAAACATTTCAAAAAAACATTGGATCAGCATAAAAAGCTCAGTGTGGGTTATAAAAATATGGAAAGGAAACATGAGTTTATATATACATAAGAATGAAATCATACTTTACCCATAAAACATAAGCACTTTAACATACCTCATCAAATCATGAATAAATCATAAAAATCATAATACATAAAGGTAACTTTAGGCATTCATAACATTATTACGTAGGGAGTAACCCTCTTGGTTACGTTTGGAATACCCATCATAGTATATTCCCTAAATCTCTTCGGAGAAACCTTAACGTTTCACTCCTTCGCGTTACCCAATGCATTGGAGAGCTATATCGGGCTCACCCGCCCTTAGTTTATCAGAGAACCACCCATCTTCATAATAATTCCCAAGAACCTCAACATAATCGTATCACATAAAACATGCATAAAGGAAACATAACATTTCCACCTTTCAATCAAAAGATATAAATACAACACATTGATATAAAAACATTATGAAAACCATTTTCAATACCAAAATAAAAGAAAATTAAAACATGGTATTTATTTTTCTTTTTAAAAAAAGGTATGGCTTGTAGAGGAAGCCGAAACTCAAATAATGGTCACGGTGGCAGAGAAGTCATTGTCACCGCATAGGTACGAAAAAAACATTCCCTTTTGTCATTTAGTAAATGCTTCGTATAAAAAAGATTCCTTTTCAATAAACATAAAATTCAAAGGGGTTTATACACCGTATAAAAGAAGGTTGTGTATAAAACAAAATATGCCTCAATGAAAGGAGATTGAGATGAAGCCCCATACCTCGAGTCCGACTTGACTCAGTCGTTCTTTAATCTCCTGAATAATAAACTTGAGTTAATTTCTACTTGTTTAAGAACTTTTTTCAAGTTCATTATTCCTTTTATATCACTTATTTCCATGTCATGAACACTATGTAATTATTTAAGTTAATAACCGTCATTTTATCGATCATTTGTACTTGAGTAAAAATTAAACCCTTTATAATTAAAATTTGTTCATGTATCCATTATATCCAGAATGGTATTCATGATGTAGATATCATATATATCATATATATCCAGTAAATTAATGCATTTATAATATTATATAACATTTAGAGGTAAGAAATTAAATGCACCGTTCATGGAGACGGTAAGCCATACGTACGTATGAACGCTGCTTCCATTACTATTTTTTATTTTATGAAATGGAATCATAATGATATAAAGGTATATTATAATTACAATTTAATATCATATATAATATCATAACTCCATCCTTTATACGTCCCACATATGGTATTAACGAATCAAATCACTTTGAGGGGGCGGTAGTCTGCACTTCCTTAAATGAAGATATCACGTTTACCCATAATGGAAACCATAAAGGTATGCATAAAATGAAAAATACAGAAGCTTAAGGAAAACAAAAACATATAATATATCATATATAAATATAGTTTCATCTTAATGGAAACCTTTGAAGGTGTTAAAAGAATGTTGAACAATCATCATTTCGGGAGGCATAAATTCACCATCCACGGAAGCAGTATGTTCTTTAACCATTAGATGTAGGTGTGTGTAAGTGTAGCTCGAATCCTTCTTATAACAACATCCTAGTATATTGATGATACTTGAGTTGTTACAAAAGAAATGAATAAAACGAGTTTAGGGGGTTGGAGAAGCAAAATAAAACAAAATGACTCAAGTGAAGACATTACCTTAAAATCGGGTAACTCCCTTTGGTTTGATTTCAAAGGCTTCCTTGGGAAGACTTCTACCCAATGTGAGGATTCACGGAGTAAGAGAGGGAAGTGGAGAGACAAAATGAGCAGGGTTTGGCCGAGCCAAAGGCATTGGAAGTGTGGGTAAGGAGGAAGAGGTGGGGGCCTTTTATAAGAGGAGAGGAGGGGAACTCTTGGAAAGTAAAAGAATGTTACTTTATTTTAAAATGCGTTTCGGATTAAAAAGGTCCCACATTGATATAATTCTAGTCTATGGATATAAGGGTTCGAAATATACCCATCCAATAGGTTTTGGACATTTGTAGGTCATAGATTTTACATTATCTTTTCATTTTATTTATATTCTTCATTAATTAGGTAATTGCTACATCATCATGATGTCAAAAATAATTTAATTTATTTAAATTCTAAAAATTATAAAAAAAATAATATGATGTAGGAAATATATTTATCTTTCCAATTACTATTTATAATAAAAAATCTGACTTGTATAACTTCATGTAAAAATTGTTTTAGTAAAACATCTCATGTTTGTGTCATTTTTACTTTTACATTAAATAAAAAGTTATTTATGTCATTTCCCAACCAAAGTGGCTCCATGGGGTCCCCAAGTTGACCCATGGATTTTCCGTGTCGGCCTTGACACATCCAATGAGGGTAGGACATGTGTAAAACTCATCTCATATTATTAAAACATTATTTTTACCTTAAACTACACTAATTACCTCTAATCGCGATTAAAACCTTAATAAGTTACTATTCACCAAAAAATTATTTTAATCTCATTGAACCACGATTTACTTATTAATGAAAACCATGTATGTTGGATTTTTGAAAATAAAATCAGAGAAGTGGCAAAGTTTCATTTAAATGAAAAATCAGTTTCTTTAACTACCACTTAGTGGTTACACTATTCATCAAAAATTGAAGTTTTTCAGAAAAATACTAAAACTTCACCCTAAGATATATTTGATATCCTGAATTCAAAAATGATATCTATTTTTCAAAATTCAAATCATATAAGTTACATTAATTAATTTAATAATTAATTCCCACTGTAATGACAAATATCGTGTTTTTATGAAACAATAAGTATCAAAAGATTGACACCAGTTTAAGTCCAATTTCAAAGTGAAATTGATTAAAATGACCACCATTGGATTAAATGGTAAAAATATATCCTAATTTAACTTCAAAACCATTTCAAAAGATAATATAATCAAATCAATAAATTAGATTAAAAAGCAGTTTTGATGTAAAATGCAGTATTTTTCACTATTCATTAAAAAATGAACATTGTCAGAAAAATACCAAAAATTCACACAAAGTAAATTTTGATGTCCCAATCATAAAGAATAAGTTTATTTTGAAAAACATAGCTTATAAAATTGTCAAAAGATAGATTTAAAATGGTTTTCCATCAAAAGGCACTAAAAAAATCTTTTAAAAATATTAGTGTATTCCATGCTTAAGATTGGATTTATTTTCATTTTAAGCCTCTAAAACACTATCTAATTCATTAATAGACATAGATAAAAATATCTATTATTCATTACTTACTTGGGATGTTACAATGGTAACTTAAATACAATATGTGTTTACCAATAATTTTTATATACTTAAATAAAAAAGATACTAAATGAATGTTTTTATGAAATTTTTTTTATTTCTATCTTCAGTTGAAAATACTTTTTAATTCATGGCCATGTTTTATAAAAATGTTTTAGATTATATTTTTTTTATTATCAATTGATTTTAAAGAAAAACATTGGTTTTAATTGATAATAATGGTTTAAAATTGAATCATGATTCCATATTCAAAATAAGGATCTTTTTGACTTTATACAATAAATGTGAAAGTAAAATTCATTTTAATATATACGACATGAATAGTATTTCATGCCATCATGATCAGTGAATGATTTAAGGAGTCATTTACATGTATCCATGTTTATTTTAAATGAAATATTTTCTTCTAATATTTCATTATTTTTTATATTTAAAAGAAGTAATTTCAAAATGGAAATGTAATTTTACCCAATAAGGCATTAAAGATAAATTTATGGAATTTTTATCCATAAAAGACAATGAAATTTAATGTTTCTTATGTTTCAATTGTTATGTGATCTAATTACACTATCATTATTTTTTCATTTAAATTATTTTGATTATAATAAAAAAAATTTATGAAACCCTTTGTTTTTCATTATGTTTTTCTATGATAAATTTTTTATGAAACCTATTTCATATCCCTGTATTATGCTATGATGAGACGTTTAGGAAACCCATTTATTTTACATGGGTTTCACTATGATGAAATGATTATGAATCCCAATTTATTTTCATGGGTTATAAAATAATGAATGTTTTTTATCTATTGAATCATATATGAAGGATTTCCATTGTGTGTGTGATAGGACCTCTATCTCCCTCTAATGTATTTGGAAAATATTCATATATCATGATATAAATTAGAATAAATGGGGATTGTACATATTGCAGTAAGGGAAATTTTACACAGTGATGTTCTTTGGAGAGATCCATCACTAATGTGATAGTTTGTGGAGTGAACCTATTCCACTATGATAGCCTTTTAAATGTACTTTGACAACTAAAGAAATTATTTTCTATGCTTACGGGTATAACACAAATATATGTCTTATAAAAATGTTATTATCAAATGGATTATGTTCATTGATACCTTTATGGTTCATATGTTATGAAATAAAAAGTTTTATTCCATGTCCCATGATTTGGATACATGATATCTAATTTATGGTTTTCAAATGTTAACCTAATTTATCATTACCATATTATCGTCTTATGTTGGTATATTCTGTATTTACCCTTAATGAGAATCTAATATCACCCATTCTTATGTTTAATTTCCCCAAGTTATAAAGAAATGTATTACATGTGACCCATCTAAGAAGGTTTTTAGTTAGGTATACCATTGTGGTAAATGATGTTGTTGAATTATGAACCAATGTTTTTCATGTCAATGATTCCAAATATAATATACCTATATGATTTTGACATGATTTATTTTATAATGTAATGAATATTCACATTATAAGATGTGATATCTATATATTAAAATTATGGGAAACTATACATATAATCATTAGGATTAAATATATCATTTTTTATTCCATATATAGAACTCATTTATAGTTCATAAGGTTCCAAGATTATCCTTAATATCCATTACTTCATCATTTGGATTCATCTTCTAGACACACTCCACAGTCATGATCATTTTTTCATTATAGTTATTAATTTATTTTAGTAAACCCCTTTATATCCTTATTTGATAAAAATTATATATTAATAAATGTACCTCACAAATCATCTTGTGAACTATGCATTCTTTTCTCACTATTTAGTTTCATCTCAAAGTGTAAGAACAACTTTAGGTGTTATAACATTTAGATACATCACATTATTTAATTTTTTATAACATTTATAATTGAAAAACAATCATGAACTATTTTTAAATAATCTAAGAAGTTTGTTACTTTAAATGATAAATATAACATCGTCTATTTTTCATTTTGGAATCACATTTTAAAATATATCACAAAAAATTTCAAAAAATGAAACATTAAATATGTGTTATTTTATTCTTGTGTAGCCTTTGACCTCATCTATTTATTATTTAAATAATTATATAAATCTATAGTACACAATAGTTTTCATTTGAAACTAATATTTTACCAATATAAATCTTCTCAATATTTCATTCTTATTAATACAAATCTTTCTTATCATCAATAATTTAGAGACACATCAACCCAGCATTTACATCTTCTATTTAATCTTATAAATAGTTGTTTTTAGAGTTACATTTGGGTGATCATAAATCTATACCTCTTCTAGGAATAGTGCTTCCGTAATTCATCTTCACCCTTCTCAATTAACCTCAATAAACAAATTCAACCATAAAATAATGGTTCCGTTTTTTAAAAATAATGTGTAATAAATAACACCAGTAACCAATGATAGATCCTCAATTTGGAAAAATATGAATCTATTTTATATGACTAAATGACTCTTATTCACCATTCAAAATATTATTGTGACTATTAAATTTTGAGTTCATTTTGAATAATCATCTTTTTTTATCCACCAAAAACTTCACAAGGGAATCATTTATTCCTTCTGTAGTACTTAGGTATTTTTGAATGTTCTTCAAAACTCTTAACTTTCATAAATTAACCATGTACTAAATCTATTTTAGACTCTGATTCCATAAAATCCTTTCTTCACCTTTAGCACATTAATTTATTCATATTTTTCCATATCAATATTAATGAAATTTTATATATTCTAATAATATTCATCATCGCACAAAAATAAAATTATCTCCATCTTCAATATTTTTACAACATAATTATTTCTATAAAAACATTCTATTCTTTACATGGACTGATCATCTAAAATAGTAATCATATTTACTCACTAATTGAATCATCCAATTATGGATCATGGATAAATCACTCATTCACCAATATACATTGGGTTATTTAATCTTCATCTTTCTTATTTTTTGTTAATACACAATAAAAATTATATTGCCTGATTTCAGTATTTTTTAAAAATTTCTCTTCATACTTTATAGAAAATAATTTCAATGGTTACGTAGAATGGGAATGTAAGACTCATATCATGCTCCGACTATGACTTTAAATTTCATCTTCTCCCATTATATTATTTTTTTAAAATTAAGACCTGGTTTACATGATAGAATGATTCCATTAGTTTTCTTAATGAAATGAGTCATAAATAAATTAAATCTATATTTAAATGATAAATTATTATTGTAATAAAAAAGTGGCTAAATTAGAAATCAAATCTATATATAAATAATTATTCATGTGATTGTAATAAAGAATTATTTTTTTATTGGCTATTGAGAAACAATTTTCACTGAAATTATATGTTTATCTCACCAGATACATTAAAAAAATTCAATCTTTAATAGGTTTCCCCAAATTTGGGTAACATTTATCTTTTAATCTTGTATTTTAAATCTTACCTTCAGTTTTTTAATTAATTTTCCACATAAACATTTGATAGTATAATCTATATACCTCATCAATAAATAATATAAATTATCATAGTTTCATTGAAAATAATGATATTTAGGGAGTTATAATATAAAGCATATTATCGTCATCCAAATTTTTTACATATAAACATCCAGATCCGAAACTACACTTTTTTGAACATTAAAATTTGATTTTTTTAGCATTTTATCAATTTCACCTTAATTTAATAAATCCTTATTACCAAAATTATAGTACATTACCTAATTTTATTTTTATATTAGATACTGACATATAGTATCGATTCATCTAAAATACCACATAAAATATAATCAATATCCATGTTAATCATTATGTATAGTTCTAATTAAGATGTTATCGTTGAAAATAAGTGAAATGTATTCCTCTATGATGGTTATTTCATTTATTCATAAACTATCCACATCATTTTAGTTCACCTTATATTCTCAACCAAAATTTAAAAATCATTAATTCCTTATAAACGAAATTAAATGAAATATGTATGTGAATACATTTTTTTATCTTATGCTTGTTATTTATAGAAACAAGGTTGAGAGTTATTTCTCATCAAACAAACACATTTCAATTCATCTCTATATTTATAAATAATTTTTAAGCTTCTCGCCATTTTTATATTCTAAACATGGATTTTAATATGTGTAATGTAATTCCTATTTCTTTTAACATTCAAATTTTGTGAAACATTATTTTTCACATCATCTAAAATTTAAAATTATTATTTTATTGAAACATCCTTGATACTTCTAACTAGTCTATCTAAATACTTATGTATAATTCTATAACGTGATTATTATTATCAGTTTGTTAAAATTTCTTCTATTCAGTAACCTTTTTAACACATTATTTCCATGAAAAATGCTTCCATTTATTCAAAAAATAATCTTTTTATAGTATTAATGTCGTTTGATTTTTAGTAGTATAACCATCATGTTGGAAGAATCACAATAGTTTCTTCTAAGTACTAAACATACATAATTATGAATCTTCTTTGGAATCTACCCTTCTTCTTCTAATATGTCTTCCTAACAAAAAACCCTTTTAAATATTTCAGAGGTTGGTTTACATTATATTTTCATCTCATTACTTTAACATTAAATATCATGTAGTTATTTCAACTATCATTGATGTGTAATTTTCATTAAAAATAGAACCATATGTTCTTTTTTTGATTAATATTCTGTTATAATCTTCTTGGTCGTGTTTTGTTTGAAAATTTCATTCCCATACACCCCATGGTAGACTCACAATCCTTTTTTATTTGGTTTTTCTTCATATTTTTATTTATAATTCCATTGGTATTAATGAAATCATTCATGGTAGTAGTAAACTAGAACTCATATTCCTAATCAAGACATTCATTTAAATTTCAAATGAATTTATCAAGACATTGAAATTTGTTTGAGGAAAATAAATTTATCAAATTATATATAAATTAATTGATTTAAACATTATTTCTCTTGACTTTACACATAATCTACAGTAGTTTATGTGATTAGTTTTGCCAATAAATGATATGTTATACCAACAATCAAGGGACTTGTGTCCAGAAATTTCAAAATGTACAAAATAGTTCATATGTATTATGTGTTTTCATATTGTCATCATTGACACTTTTCTTGTTTAAAATAAATCTAGAGAACCATTAAATACTTTCAATGAAATACCATTAAATAAATAATATATTGAGTTTTTTTTCAAACAACACATTGATGTATAATTAACCATGATAGAGCATATTTATATGAAATTTTATAATGTGAGGAAAAAATAATATATTATAATACAATATGAAACATAATTAAGAAACGTACAAGGGGAATACATCACAAAGAAAATAAAAAATTAATTGAACATAAAATAATTATCCTCACTATTTTCCATGAATATAGTCACCATAATTATGAAAATCAAAATAAGAGAAAAATTAGAAATATAAAAAAACATGTTGAGAGATAAATAAATAGAATGAATGATTTTAGTGATATTTTATCAGATATATATTGAAATATAATGTGGCCACTATATATAAGGCCAATGGATATATAGGTGTTGGATGTTTTGTTGTTTAAAACACGTTGATTGGATATATTATCGGTGGTTATACATGTATCCAATATGAATATTGATGGAATTTAATTTTAAGTAAAAAATTCAAAATAATAAAACAAAAAAATAATTAATGAAACCAAAATAAAATGTCATTAAATATTTTATTATATATTTTTATAAACTAACTTATCAATATTATTATTATTAAAGAATGATTTGATTTAATTATAAAATTTTAAGAAATTATTTAACCTAATTTATTTATATAATTACATTGTAAGAAGATAAATAATGAATTATATAGTTATATATATGAATTTTTTATTGGTAAATAGGGATATTTTTAAATAATTTTTTCTGAGTGATTAGTATTTTTATCAGGAAAAATTAAATTGATTAATTATAATTGATGCAAATAATTTAATTTTTTACTATAAAATAAGATATATTACCACTCATTTAAATAGTAACTAATATTTAATAATTTAAAAACACTTAATGTTTACAAAGTCTTGTTTCTATTACAACAGTTATATATATTAGGTTTTCTATTAGAAGTAAAATTTACAATATTTGGTGATTGAGTTTGATAAAATAATGTAAAAAATTTTAATCACCCGTCAGAAATTAAGAAAGGAGTCTTGTTTTATATTTAGGCATAAAAATAGGTTATTGAGGTAATAATTGTGTTACCAAAGTTATGGTAAAATTGGGTAAAAAGGATAAACTATGTTGTGAAGGCGTAGAATATCCTAACGACCTTCACAAATTTTTTATCACAATACCTGTTAAAGAAAGAAACATATATGGAAATAAATATTCCATAATTTTCATGAGAAGAATAATAAAATAAATACATGGGTATTTATAATCCACATAAAATAAAACATTGTTTAATATGGATTATGTCTCCAAGAAGTAAAATTGAGATGGAAATCTCATACCTAAAGATACACTTCATTAAAAATAACTATCTTCTATATATAATAAATTTAAATTTATTATAATTATTTAAAAGAATCATGTGCATGCTTATAATATCATATATGATCCATTTATAACATTTAAATTCCTATTTATCATTAATTCCTCAATACAATCATAATTTTTATGGTGTTAACTATTTTATTTATCATGAATATTATAGTCAATTATTTATAGCCCATATACCTCAGTCATTTCATCATATCCCGAATGTTAATAAATATATAATTATTCTTCATATTAAATATACATATATATATATATATTTATTTATTTAAATACAATTAGTTTTATTCATAACTGTTACTGTTAGAAATATGAATTATAACGTTCATGGATATGGAAGGTTGTATGCATGCATGAATGTTGTTTTAATTTTTTTAATGGATGGAATGAAATAATGATCAATAATAATTCACCATTCAAAAAATCAATACAATATTTTAAATTTATTAATTTTCATTAAATATATCATTATTACGATTCATGTAAAATAGAAATGAAAAACCCATCACATTGCTTCATGGAGGTAGTTGTCCACACGTACGCGCGAGCAAAATCATCATGTCCCAAAGAATTAAATATTAAGATGGTAGAGATGATATTATAATTAAATATGTATAATTATTCCATAAGTATCATATATAAAAATTAATCCCATCATTTTAACCGAATAAGAAATATGACTGTTCAAAATGAATTACATTTCTATGTGGAGATGGTATGGCGTATGTATGCACGGGAAATACAATCAATTCACATTTAGTAGGAAATATGGTTGATAATGGTCATTTAATAATCCTAAAACCATTGATTTATATTTAATTTTATTATAAATATGAATTATTTAAATGAGGTAAAAATGTGTTAAAAGAAAGAAAGTTATTAGTTAAGGTGATTACCTATTCATTGAAAGAAGTCCATTGGATATCCAAATAAGGATCATAGGGAAGGTATTTTTGGGAAGAATAGAACATTTACAATGAGGATAAGTAATTTTAAATGTTATTTTGGTATGTTATGGATGATATATATTCTTCAACCTGTTTTAAGGATGTTGAAGGTGGTGTTATTATTTATAATGGAATGAGAGGACACACATGGAATTTTGTAAAATATTAAAATATAACAAAGTGGGTCTCATTAAAAATGAATCAAAATGAACATGAATATAGTAAAAATTGTTTATAGTTGAAATAAAATAATCCGGTGAAATTTAGATTGGGTTTCCTCTCATTTATGATATATTATTTTTATTAAAACTTTTGCAGTAACAACTTTTTTAACTAGGAAGGGTTGAGAATGTTGACATAAATGGTCAAGTGAATAATAAATGGATAATGTAAGATGTTTAAAAGAATATCCCACTCACTTTCCTTCTGGTAATATTTTTATGAAATATAAATCATTAAATAAGATATTATTTATTTTAAAATTTCATTAATGCCAATTTATGAACTATTCATTTATTTTTACCTTAAAGACAAATGGAAAAATTTTAAATTTGAATATAATCATTTTAAAAAAATATAAAATTTTATATGTATATAACAATTATTTGAATCATAATAACTTACTTAAATTATATTTATATTAATATTTTTAAAATCAGATATACTATTTTAATAATAATTGAAGATATATTGTGTCGGTGTTTCATTACAATTTAAGGTAATTATAAAAATAATTTAGGGAATCAATGGTAATACGAAGGAGGCCGAGGTGCACACTATCATCTATAATGTGGGATGTGGGGTGTTATGGCATGCTCGGAATAGAGTCAGGTTTGAGGGAGTTTCTTCATCAAGCAGATTGGTGGTGGCTAGAACCAGATGTTTTCTTGATTGACCTTTTCGGACTCGCTGGGATCGAGAAGGAGGTGCATTATAGTCGTGTGTTGCAAGTCCTGCAGCCTGTGGTTCGGCAGCGCGGTCCCAGGGTGCAGGGAGATGGATCTGATGGTGTCCTCCAGAGGGTGGCCTGAAGTTGAACACTGATGGATCTTGTACTATGGGAGTTATTCATGGAGGAGGGGTTCTTCGGGATTTGCAGAGGGAGTGTGGTGCTGGCTTTCACTGCCCATTATGGTTATGGAAATTCTGTTCGAGCATAGGCCCTTGCGGTTCTCACAGGGTTGTCCATGTGTAAGCAAAGGGACCTTAGCATTGCGCAGTTGGAAACATAATCTATGTTTGTCCATGATGCCTTGCAAGGGAGAGGCACTACCCCCTTGTCCATCATTTTTACTATTAGACAATGCAAATCCCTCCTTAGAAACAATGCCAGAGTTTCCCACACATGGCATGAGGGGAAAAAAGTGGCGGATTACCTGGCCTCTATTGCGGATCCTGGGAATCCAGTTTTCTTATTTTCTAAAATCTCTTACCTTAAACAGGAGGGGGTTAACATGATTTGGGGTGATTCCCTTGGCCTCCATTATTTCCGCCAACCTTAGGTTAGTGTGTCTTTTTTGAACCTTGTATGCTCACCGTTCTCTTTTGGAATAAATATCGTAATGTTGGATGGATAAAAATAATTAATATTAGAAATATATTTCTATAATTAATTTTTTTTTAAATTTCTAAATATTTAAATTTATATTCATTAATAACTTTCTTTTATCTCTACGTGGAAACATAATATATATTTTTAAGTAAGATTGTTTAATTTACTAGTTTTATTTGATATAACTAATATATATGTATTTTTCAATAACAATATGTCACATAAATAATTATATTTTGAACCAAAGGTTATATGTGTATAATTAAATTAATCTAACTAGAATTTAGATAAAAAATTGTGTCCTTAACAAGTTGTTTTATTCTTGATTAACATGTTTTACCCTTCACTATGGTGAAAATTTTTACTACAAATATTATTCAAACAGCCTTCAAATAATGGGTCGAATTTTCCAGATTTGAAGCTCCAGATTACAAATAATAATTCCATTTTTTAGAATTCAATTTCTTAAATCAGGAAAAAAATAATTTTAAAAATTATGTCTGAAAATTGTGATGAAAACCATTTTTTTGGATAAACACATTTTAAAAATAAAAAATGATTTATTATCATCCAATGCATAAAAATGGAAGATGAATGTTAAATTTTTTATTGAATATATATTATATATATTTATTCTAAATAATTTACAAATATTGATCAATATAATTATTTATTAAAAAACACATTGCGCGTATACAAATATTTTTTCAAAAAAATTATTTTTAATGCATTCAAATGATTCTTTACTAAATTAATACATAAAAATTGATCATATAAACATAATTAAAGTATTTATAATATAATAGAACTAATTTTACTTGTAATTCATTTTTTTAAAAAAAATTATCTTTGTACAGTCCTGAAAAAAATATAGTTTTAAATCAAAATATTTATTTTTCACTATTCACTAGAAAATCTATCATTTTAGAAAAATCCAAGAAATTCAATATCTAATAATTTTGATATAATTAAAGAATAAATGTAGTTAATTTTATGAAATATATTTTATAAAATTTTCATGAATTAAATATAATATTTTCTTATGAAATAAAAATATTTTCTGAAGGAAAAGTATTATTTTGAAAATTATTACATTCCTTTATAATTAGATGATTATTTCATAAGAATTAACTAATAATTTTATATTTATTTGGAAAATTATATATACATATATCATAATTTGTATATTCCTATTCATACCTTCTAATTTAGTGTCTCAGTTATAATGGTCATATATAATATTTCATGGTTCCATTAAGCTAGATAGTGTATTTCATATACACTATATAACATAATGTTCTTAATCCAAAATACTCAAGTTTTACATTATCCCCCCACCACACCTTGAATAAATTTCATCAATATAATTTCAATATTTTATTTAAAATCAAGGGGTCTACATTTAAAAATTCCTCAGTGGAAAACCCACAATATAGAAATGGTTAATGAAAATTATTCATAAAAGGAGGGTAAAGAAAATATTATGGTCATCTTAAATAAAACAAAACCAATTTCCCAAATAGTTGAAAATTATTCAGAAGTGAAAATATGGAAATTTAGAGGAAAAATAACACCCAATGATAGACATAGAGTGATAGCGAGAATGGTTAGGATTAATTTATGGATCATAAAATAATAAATCTATGATGGGTTAAAAGACCAAAGATTCATCAGAAAGGAAGGTAAAAATGATTTTTTTAAACATCCTCTTCCTAGAGTCGAGGAACTACTTTTTCATTTAGAATAAAAAAATAAGTTAATATAATTATTTGTTAAGTATGAATTCATCCTTTTGTTAAATTATATCACAACCACATCTCTTTTTCCAAATGATGAGTATTGAACATGAATATTTTTTCCTAACGCAACAAAATAAACATCTAACTGATCACATAATTCCAAAAAAGAGTCAAAAGATACTCCTTTAATATTTAAATATTAATCAAAACCATAATGTGTAGAAATTGGTAATATAATTCCCAAAATTAATAAACATTTATATGATTAAATAAAAAATTACTCACCAATGATTCAATAATAACACCAAATTTTAAACATAAATCATTCATTAAATAAAAATCCATATAAATATTCTAGAATAAGATTGGAACCCCCATATTAGAATGATTTGATCATATATTCTTCTGATTTTTAACATTTATCTCTAAATAACTTCTACGAATATTATTGTATTATTATAAATATGTATATACCCTAATAAAAAAATTCAATAAATGTTAATAATTTCCATAAATTTAATGAATCACAATTAATCCACATTAATATTATGTATACCTCAAAATTATGATTTAAACTTGATTACAAAACTAAAATCCAATTATATCATATAATGTTCCCCATAATTATAATGATTTTCTAATAAATATCATTATTAATTTATCAAAAATAAACTATCAATCCCATATTTTTCAATTCGAAAAAAATGTTCCGAAGTCGTAATAATTCATAATTACATCAATATCCAAGATCATATAAACTCTATATGTTCTCAACACCTTAAAAAATATATCCCAAAGATGTAAATACATTCTTCCTGAAATAATTATTAACTAAATAGGAGTTATATTTAAAGGTCACATATACCACAAATATCTGGTAGGACTCAATACAATGTCCCCAAAAAGTTATATCATTTTTTCTACACCACTTTCTAAAGCTATCTATTCATATTTTTTAATAAAAAATACAATAAAATATTCCTTAGGTGTTTCAGGATTATCATAATATTAATAATTTATACATTACGAAAGATAAAATACAACTACATAATAAATTCCAAAATTCCAAACATAAAAACAACATTCATTCATCTTCTTTCTAAAAACATTAATGATGATTCATCATATGAATTCTTAGTAATTCCTTATTAAAATAAATGATATTAATTATGACCATATGATTCATCAATATCAACCATATCATGTGTCATATATAAAACATAATAAAATAATTCACCAGAAAATCTATACCTAAGGGTTTTCATTAATATTGTTGATACCCTTTATCTTTCAACATGATACCGATTTCTACATAATATAAAAAATCAAGTCCAAAGTGGAATATCCCATTCTAATTATTATGGATGAGTTGAGAATTAGAAATAATATATAATATAATATCAGGTCTGTATAAATTTTGGTGAAATGTAATGGGGTTGGAAAAGATAACATTTTTTTTAACCGGTGATAGTGATTTTTAAAAAGATTACAAAATCATTCAATCAAGATAGTTATGTGGTCGTGATTATTAAATCATCAGGAAGGGATAAAAAGTTGGGTCGGATCATGTTACATCCATGATGATAAAAATCATTAATTTATAAAAAAGGAAATTACTAAAATAATAAATAATTTATTAAATGTTAAAATTAAAATTGTCCTTCAAAAGGAAATGCACATATAAATTCAGTAATAGATTATCCAAAAAATCATCAAAAATAACATAAATGACATCAAAACTAATGAATTTGTTTCCTCAAAGGATATATAATACCTTTCTTCTCATATCCAATCAAATATAATACCATTCTTTAAAAATAATCTATCATTTTAGACCCAAGTGTTACATATACCTCAATCCAATAAAATTTCAACAAAAATAATAATAATTACCTAAAATTTACAAAACATAAAACGTAAAAAGGTAACTCTATGCCTTTGAAAAGATTATAAAACATAAAATTATAAACCTGTGACGGTATCCATTACTCTTATGTTAATAATTTAATACATATACACTTCCACAATCCTTATATGATTTATAATTCTTATAACTAAAATAAAAAATATAAAAATACTTCTACAACATAATTATTGAATCCAAAACATAAATAAATAAATCCTTTAATATGTACTTCCATGATCTATATGTTAACCTTAAAAATATTTTATTGACTCGTATAATTCAAAATATCCCCACACTTAAGAAAATGACCCAAAAAGGGATATCTAGGATGAAATTAATTTCTTTCTATGGATCTCCCCATTTTTCCTTCAAAATGTGTTTCTCTATTCCCTTCATTACCAAAAATAATAGATTTTCTCATTATTTTGATACATTCTACTATTTTTTATCTTTCTATATTTTTGGGATAAAGGAAATTGAGAATTCATTCCTTCATGTCTTCTTCACCCATGCTCTTAGTAGACTCCATCCTTCTCTTCTTTGGTGAATCAAAGAGATGTTTGTGGTATTTTTTATTAATAATATATCATGATAACTGATTAGGAATAATCAAAACATATTTCAAATCAGTCATCATTGTATTTGGTTGATCACAATCAATGTATTTTTCGTCACATTAAGTGTTAACATCCATTCTCTAGGTTTTATCCATTGACTAAAACCGAAAAACATGGTGTGATAAACAATAATTATATTTATGAAAACTCATTTATAGGATTTCAAAATAATTAAAATTTATTTTAAATCTATGAAACCATATGATTAATATAGGAAATTCCTGATTATTCCCATAACATTAGGATGTTATCCTATATGTAGAATTTTCTATAGGATTCTCACTAATGTTTATTGAAATAGTTTCAAAATTTTATAAAAAAATGATTTGATAGCAATTATAACGACCCATATTTTTCATACATTGATATATAATATTTTTATATAAATATTAATAAAATAATATAATGACCCATCCAAAATAGTATTTCCTTATTATATTTTTCAATTTGAAAACTAAAACAACTATTTCATACGTGAATAACATCATTTCCCGCGAAAAAATTCATAACTAGAACCCTTATAATATGTTTCATACATAATACCTTTCTTCATAACATAGGGAAAGGAAACATAATAATGGGTTAGATTGTATTTTTAGTATGGCTAAAAAAGGTATATATCAACTTAATATAAGCAAAAGGTTTTTAGAACATGGTATATCATTTAAAAAATAATACCCTACATATCATAGGTCATAATCGTTAGTCATGGAATAAATCATTGATTTTTAAGAAATTAATAATAATAAAAATTAATAACATGAGATATGAAAACATAAAAATTTAAAAGTACATATCTTTATGGATAACACTATTAATTTAAAATCATTTCCTTAGTGGTCAATAAATTATTCCAAGGCTACCAAAGATGATTGGGAATAGTCACAAGCCATTGTAATAGTCATGGTTCACTCCCAATAATATCATAGGGTCTAGATTCCCTTATTCAACTCAGTTTACTATGAATTATAGTCATGTTTATCTCATGAGATATCTATCTTCATCCTATTCAATGGAGGGGTATATAATTTTGGGCTCACCCATCACATAAAGGAAGTCATACACATGTGTTGGAAAAGATCATAAAATATTCATCATATCTGATCCCATGAAAATTAACTGGTTTCATAAATATTTCATCATAGAATAACCTATGGAAAATATAAGGGTTTCATAAACCTTTCATTATAGAATTACCTGTGGAAAAGAAGCAGGTTTCATAAACATATTTTTATCATAAAAATAAACCATATATATGAAAAATAGGGATAATACACTTGGATAATATCCCTAATAAGTATAAGTTAAATCATGGAATGTTGTCGTAATAAATATAAATACCATAAATATATCATTAAAACAATCTTGAGGAAAATATTATTTCTACCTAGAAAATAAATTTTCAAAAAACATAAATTCATAAAATACAGGGAAAATAATTTTCATTGAAAATATTCTTGGAAACATATAAAAGTGTCTTTATAGTATTGGGTGGACATTATGGTATGAAATTTCATTCATGTCGTATATTTTAAAATAATTATTCTGTTACAATTTGTTAAAATTATAAAATGTAACTCATTTGGAAAATGGAAATAAGGTTCAATTTAGAAAATAAAACTTCATTAATGGTAAAAAATGAAATTAAATAATCGTTGATTAATATTAAAATAATTCTAGAAAATAATTTTATTAAACATGTATGAAAAAGATAAATTGATTTTGAGTGAAAATAGATATAAATACGGTTTGTCTTCAAACCATTCTTTTGTTCTATTATGTTAATAATGATAGAAAAATGAATGGAATAAATTTATTCTATTGAAATTACAAGAATATTTGAAAATAAAAGGAAAATATAAAATAAGGATCATATAATTTTCTCAATATCAATTCAATAATAAACAATACAAATTAATATAGGATTGAAACAGAAATCCCTTACTAATTGATTTGAAACATGTTGTGAATATGACATGTGTCGCATAGAAGAAAAAGTGAGAAGAAAACCACATACCCAGAGTTCCAATTGATTTGAATTCACAGTAACCTATTATAATAATTTTAATCATATTAAAAATGTATATAAGAATCATGTACATATTTATTCTATAATATTTGTTTAATTTATAACATTTAAAAACCCATTTATTAATAAATCTTTAATGTTAAACATTTTCTTGTGTTAACTATTTCATTTATCATGAATATGTCACTTCAGTATTTTTGATCCTTGTTCCATAGTCATGGTTCTATCATCTACATAATTTTAAACATGATGTAAATAACATATTTTTTCAATATATATATAATTATAGTCATATATAATATTTATATGTATAAAATTTGTTACACCATTCATGGAGAAGGTAGTGCATACATACACATGAATGTTGTCTTCACTTTTTTAGTACTAGTGCGATTGATAGTTAAATAATAATTTTTAATTAAAAAATATATATTATATCTTATATATCTTATATATTCATTAAATTTATCATTATTATCATATAATTAAAAGGGAAATGAAAAATGAATCACACCTCCTTGTGGTGGTGGTGGTCCACACGTATGCACGAGGGTTGTTATCATTTTCAAATAGATTGGAAGGTAAGAAAGTAGATGTGAAATTATGATTATAGAATTATAATTTTGTCATAATTATAATATATAAATAATATACCCATCATAATAATTATAAATAAAATATGGTTCTGGGAAATCAATTGTATCTCAATGTGGATACTTTAAGTTGTATATGCGCACAAGTGATACATTCAATTCCCATTTGATGGGAAATATAGTGGATAATGGTTATTTCATAACCATGATAACATTTAATTATATTGTGGTTATTTATGTTGTTATGTTATGATAAAAACTATATATTAATAGGAGGAAAATAAAATGTTAATAAAATAAAGTGATTAGTTAAGATGATTACATATTCTTTAAAAAACTCCATTAGATCTGCTCATAAGGATCCAATTGTTGATCTTTTGGTAATATCATAAACAATATAAAATGTGTATGTATGTTTATAATGGAATTTTTTATAATGGTAAATCAAGATGGATCAATGTGTTGTAAGGAAGGTGATGTAGTGGTGTCATTTTATTAGGAAAAGAGATGAAAAACGTGGAATTTTATAAAAGACTAAAAAAAATAAATCCATTTTTAAGAAAAATGACTCAAATTTGTTAATAATTAAAATAAAATGTGTCTACTATTGACTAAAAATAATTCAATTAAATTTAGATAGTTTTTTTTAATTTTAAACCATATCTTTTATATTAAGCCTTTTTTCAAATATGTATTATCCTAAACAATGGCGACAACTGTTTTAACCATAAAGAGTTAAGAATACTATAATAAACGAAAAACCAACTGATAAATAGACCATATATTATTTTTTAAACCATATTTCATTCACTTGAAAATTAAAAATATTTTTTTGTTAATTTTAATTCAATTAATATGATATTATTTATTATAAAATATCAGTAATGTCAATTCTGGAATTATTCATTTAAATTTACCTTAAAGACACCAATAAAATGATGAAATTATAATATAATCCTTTTAAAAATAACTAATATGTTTTATTAAACTGAAAAAAATTTGACAATGTAACTCACCAAAAATATATTTATTTTAGTTTTGTAAATTTATTTAATTTTTTCACAATTAATTGAAGAAATACTATATTGTCATTGCATAATCATTTAAGGTAGTTATATAACTACTAAAAATTATAAATTAATTTCCGTCATGAAAAATATTACACTAAAATAAAAACAATAATTTATATTCACTTGTATATTTATTTTTCCTTTATGTGGACACATAATAGATATTTAAAATAAAGATATTGGCATTTTGTTTTTTTTCTTCACTTTAAATATTATATATGTAATTTTCCATAAAAATTTCATCTTAAACTATTATAATTAGAACATAATATGATAAGGGTCAAATTATAATCATAAACAATAAAATTATATGATAAATTGTTACATTACCACTTTTGTTTAATATAGATTGACATGTTTTACCATTTATCAAATTGATATGTTTTACCACAGTTACTATTCATAATGATTAAAATTAAAAGGGACCAATTTAACAAATTTTAACCTCATAATTAAAAATATTGAACCCATTTTCATTATTAATTATCAAAAAGAGTCAAATAATAAAATAAAATTGAAATTGAAAAACATGATGAAAAAAATATAAGAAAATACATTTTTAAATACAAAAATATATTTATTTTTACTCCATGCATCAAAAAATCTATATGAATGTTGAAATTTTTTATTTAATATATAATATATAAATTTATTTACAATCATTTAAAAATTGAAACAAATTTACTTTATTATGATAAAAACAAATATTGTGCATAAAAAATTCAAATAAATATATCTTTATGTATAAAAATGATTTCATAACATAAAATTGATTAAAATGAACATAATTAAATTATTTTTAATATAATAGAAATTATTTTACTTCGAAACTATTTAAAAAAAAAATGGAACATTGTAAATTATTTAAAAAAATTGAATAAACTTTAGTACTTTTAAGTATTTACTAGAAAATAAATATTCTCTAACCAATAAAAAACTCATCATAATATAATTTTGGTATGAAGAATTTGTAAATATTATTAATTTTATTAAATTAAATTTTTTATGTATCAGAATTTATATATAATCTATTCTACAAATATAAAGAACATTTTTGAAGTATATTTATTTTTTAAGAACAATACTTCAATACTTCAAAATTGAATGCTTATTTCCTAAAAATTAATCAGAACATTTTTATTTAGTTTGAAAATTATATATATATATATATATATATTAACATTGTTGTTCCTATACATATCTAGCAATAAAACATATAGGTTAAAATGATGATATGTAATATTTCATGGTTCTTTTAGGTTTATTGTTTCATGTATTATAAGATATCAAACATTATTTTATTCTTCTAAAATATTTGGGTGTTACCTAAATTCCATAGGGAATGTACTTGGACCTCCACCCTATAATAAAATATGAACCCTCTTTAAGCACAAGACAATAACTCTCACCTAAGATCATTCTAAAATCAACTAGCCATTGTTAACCCACTAGGGGTCATATCCCACAACAGGAAATTAAAAATAATTAATTAAAACTTGTTATACATAAATAAATAAGTTAATCTAAAAAGGAATAAATTCATTTAATTCACTGCATCATCACATCTTACCAAAACTGCTGATAATGAGGTGTCTTCCACTCCTGATTCTCCCTCAGGCCAAAGAAATAGATAATTCCACACAAATGAATCCATAAAATCATTAAATTAGTTCAAATTTAAATAAAACCCTATAAATCCCTGGAAAGACGTACCTTTGTAAAAATAATGGGATATTATACTCTTATATTGTCTCAATATTTCATCTATGAGAGAAAACTAAATTCCTAATAAATTTTTTTATTTTTTCATGCTCTATAGAAACAAAAAAACTTATACCTATAAATTTCTAAGTAGGGATGATTAAAGAAGAGTAATAGTATGAGAAGGATGAGACACCCATACCTTGATATGATAACGAAAAATAATAAAAATTATGCCCCAAAATCAATATAAAAAGAATGATGAAGATGAGGTTATACCCTCTACAATGGGTCGTACATGAAGAGAGGAGGGGTTATTCCATCTTAAAATTTCAAGGGGGGATATAAAATAATTTTACCCTTTGTGAGGACACCATTCCAAGGATATTTCAATATATCCACCATAAAACATTTCATCCCCTAGAATCTTGGGATGTCATCTAACAACATCATACGACCTACATTGGTAATCAATTACAATTCCAACATCCAAATTCCCTTTCTTTATACATATGAATTTTAATGATCATTTCCAATATAACATGCTAAAACCCCTGAAAAAATAAATTACCTAAATTATTTATTGAACTATGGGAAAAGACACACCTAGGACCTTATATCCAAGGACAATTGAAATGTCCTTGACTAATTGGTCTTCCAACCTACAGTTCACCCCACCATAAGAATTAAATTATAATGGCCAATTATAAACTATATTTCATTCCCACCATTGATATATTCTATCAAAACATTCATCATTTTTTCTTAAGATGTGCCCGATGAGGTTTCGAACATATTCACCCAATCCCAAATAAAACCAAACATCCAATGCCTATACCAAATTTGACTCTCAATGTCCATGCTAAATAGACGATCCCTCGCATTTTAAGCATTTCTGCTTTTCTATGAAAATATTTGGCCAACTCCGAAACTATTCCTATTGTATGAAAAATTATTCAACCAATATAATATTTGATATCCCCACACACCTAAACACTAAAAGAATGTTAAAACATCCCCCAATTGAATAATATCTTAATCACTTTTCGTCCACCACTAACAATTCACTAGAATACTTGATCTAAATTCCCCTTAATCCTAGAGGAACATTACTATCATTTCAATACTCCCACTGAATACAATACCCAATATCTAGTGACATTGCAAGGTTAAAACATCATATATCCAAATCCATCATCATGATTTACCATTTCGTGATCATTGACGCATCTCATATAAAGTCACACTCTATTCATATAAATTTATCCTAATCATGAGTCTAACTCTTAGTCACTATTTAGTATCATAACTAAATTTATACCCAATATTCTTCAATGAGTCTTGATGAATTCAGATACATATACCCACCATCATCTGATTTCTATAATGATCGTCCAATAGTCACTTTCATGCATCCATGACCCTATCATGTGAGAGTTGGATCGACATGACCTAAATACCACTCCTCACCATAGGATTGTCATTATAATCATGTCACTAGATCAATATCCCAATATTAATATTTAATGATTTCTTCATCATTTAAAAAAATGTATTGTATGTCCAAATTCACATTTTACATAGTTCTAATAAGAAACACCAAATTACTACACATTCCTATCTCATATGAATGCTACCCTCAAAACTTGTTATGATTCATTTTTGTTAAGTTTCATAGCCTTAAATATCCTATGGTGGAATCCCCACCATATGTATTTCCTCACATTCATCCCAAAGAGCAAAAATCGATAGATCTCAAGATTACACACGTGTCACTCTTGAGTTATGTTCAAAAATATCATACTCTACTAGGCTCGTATAGAACTCACAACATCACATAAATTCTTTAACCACACACATCCATCATTGATTCCAATTTAAACATCACTATAGGTAACTATGGTGCACACTACCATGATATCATCTCAGAAAGAACATGTATACAATATAATACTTCCTGGTTGGTGAAACCCATATCACAATCCCAAGAGTTTGACATCATCATCCAGGATGAAAATTACCCACAAAATTTTGATTCATAATGCCAAAAACATTCTTATCCACTATCATATTTCATTCCAAAACACTATTACTTTCTCATGATCTCATTGCACTTAGAAATATATCCCAAAAGTCAACATGGTATGTGATCCAAATGGTTATGCAATTTTAATCTTGCCTCAAAACCATGACACAAAAATTTCCCCACATCCCAATTTGTATCACATAATGTGTTATTTTTATAAAAAACCAAGTACTAACAATAGATTTTCCATAAACCATACTACACCTCACTTGCATCGATCCCAAAATCGAGCATGAACCTGTGATTTCATCCTCAAGGTAACTCATGCTCCAAATCTGACTGCTCTGACAAGTCACCCCATATACTTCATTTTAAATCAACTCTTCAAAATGATGAATCTTAACTAAAATGATACTAGGTCTCTTACTAAGTTAAAATATCATATCTCACAAGTCCAAAAAATAAATTAAACTTGTTTTAATCATCTCAAATCCATGGTAACAGATATTCCAACCACCACTCTAGTTTCTCATACACATATTGATTTTTAACCCCATGTCAAGACATCATCCTACTAGGGAACTGATTCTCTTTGGACATCCACATAATGGACTGCCCCCTTGATAATCGTGATCCCATCAGCCAACACAGATATAACTTGTGAATTTGACCTAGATAACCCATATCAATAGAACCACAACCACATGGTTTTGTTAGGTAAAACACTATTCCATATTATATGGTAAAACACCATATATTTTTTTAATCAAACTTAAATTAACTAAACATAAAAAACACGTATGGGGTTCATAATATATGAATAAATGTTTCTATTGACATATTAGTGTCAATTTACCTTCAAACTCATGTAACTACATTGCCTTCATCATCATAAAATTTTCACCATAGATTCATATGACAATCCATTATAAAAAAAGATATATATACATGTAGGTATAATAGAGTAAAATTCCACCAAGAATATATATGGGAAGCCACATTAAGATTTATTTCTGACACATTAAATAGATTGGCCATTCATTAGTGATGACTATATTCTAGAAATCCTTAATATGTTTTGAATCCCAAAGTGATGAGAATTAATCATGGGACACATCTTTCCTCATAAACCATGACCCAAATACATGATAAATAAACATCATAAATCCAATAAATTTTGTGAATAAATCGTAGTAAAAGTCATATAACTATAAAATTTCATATTAAGAAAAACAATCCCAAGCTTCGGGTAAGCTAAACGTCCTACTAAAACAAGTGTTCATAACATAGTACTCTGGTATCCATCATATGACACAAAACATTCCTATTCCTCCTGAAAACTATACCAAAAATAGTATGAAAACTAAAAATGAGATTTTAAATATTTTTGTAATTTACTACTCTATAGAACACAAAATTGGTGCCCCAACCTAGTTTTCAACATGACCACCAGAATGCCTCCCTATATTTCTAAGGTTTATAACTAATAATTTTATTCATGGAGGTAATATATAGATACTATACCCCATAAATGAGATTTGTCATTCATAAAATAAATAATCATGATTCGTACACAATCCATAGCCATCATAGTAGATATATTACAATAAGGTAGTAAAAACATGCAATAAAAAATGAAGTAATTACATATAATCATATTGGTTAAATCATTTTTTAGACCAATCACATATACAGAAGAAAAAAATGAAATAAATAATGAATGAAATAAAATTTCATGATTATTCACTATATTCTCTGAACCTCACCTCATCTATATCTCTTAATATCATTGGAGATATCCATGTAGAATTGCTAAATCTAATCCTACACCTTAGACCTACCTCTATCTAAAATAACCATGTAAGATATCTTTGGGTACATAAATGTAATGGAGGAGTTGGCAGGGTGTGTATTTAAAAATTAGTATGTCACCACCAGCACAATTCCATAATAATATGAATACGTTGTGATATGTTCCTATGACATTCTCAACTATAATAAAAACAAATCTATAAAACATAAATAATTAAATAAATCACCAAAAATATGTACTTCAACCTGATGTAGAAATTTATCTGAGCATTTTTTGGGACAATTCCAACCAAAATATAACCATATCTTCAATTTCTCACTCTTATATCCTAGGAAAAGATGAAAAACAATTACAATTCCTCATGTCCATGACCTTGATCGATTATTCCTACTTAGAAAAGTTACAAGGTGTCTCTAAACATGATCATCACCTCAGGGGAACCTCTTTCAACACTCTGAGGATCCCATTCTCATGCCACTACAATTATTAGTAGTAGATACTTGGGTGTCGTAAAGAATCCCTCATATCTATTCCTATGATTTTAACCTCATGGTAGTACCATGTTGTTCTCAATTCTTTTACGATTTTGGATTGCTAAGAGTGGGAGGCCCTAGGAAATCTTATACCTCCATGCATAGCTAACTCATAGGTAAATACATAAATCAAATGGAATAACCTCTATGATATCATGAACAGTTATTAATGCATCCAATAACATGAAACTCCTCATAACATGGGTATCCACCTTAACCTAGGTGATATCCTAGGAATTAATCGAGGAGATCCAATAGTTACCCTTAAGATTTATGATATCATTCTAGGGGATATATTCCCACACAAAACCTCATGACTGTGAAAAAAACATATAGGATTTGGGCATTCACAATAGTCTAAGGGTATTTATATTTCAATATCATGTTATTTGAGAATTTACAGTGGAGTCACTATATCCAAGGAATCCATATAGTTCATATACTTCCAACATGAATTCTATTACTATCATTGAGTCTTGTTCCTAGGAACCACATCATATAATCCATGACTACATTAACCATGTAAGATAGATCCTATTCAAACATACAACCTTCCCTTAAAATATCATGAGGTCAGATCCCAACATATCGGGAATCCCAATGGCTCATCCATATTAGTATGTGATTCCCATGAATTAAGAGAAATCATATCAGTTCAAGACCCAAAAGATATTTCCCAATTTTCTTGTGAAATTAATTTTCATCAAGAATAAACATACATCAAAATAAGAATGCAACCAGTTCATGTTTGAACTCAAATACCTATCATCAACGTCAAAACCATTTCAATACAAAATGAATGTATAGGCTCCAAAGTGACCCCCATGACCATCATTTCCCAGACCAATACATGTCATCTCAAGGTAGGTTTAACACTGGAGAATCCAATGGGTTTCCCTAGGTAAATATGTTCAAAGTGGAATCCCTATTAGGATCCTTACTAACAATTAGTCACTTATTTTAACACCTAATGTTTAGAGGATATCTCATCCATTAGTCTCATAGTAAGAAATTAAAATCCCAATGGGACTCACTAGGGTATTTTAAATTGAAACCATATAAAGAAACGATTCATCAAGTATCTCATAGAAAATGGTTTCTCACATTTAGTCTACTCACTGAAACATGAGTCCATACTATCTATGGTTTTTCTCCATAGTAAGAACACATCTCAATGGTTCTAATCTAGACTATGAGGATCATGCCTCTAAATTTATGCCACACACCAATTTTTGGTGTCCTGCGACTCATTTGTAAGGCCTCTAAACCCCTAAAGTTGTGATTTAACTAAGGATTTCCCCCATTTGTTCCAAAATTAAAGGCTTAACATTTAAATCCCAACATTGACAATCAGTTTTTGTGGCAATCCAAAAGGTTCACAAGATCCTTTGTGGACTTAACCCCTTGTGGGGTCCATTTCAATCATTTCATTGAATTAATGTTAGAATTAACAATTACTTTTTTATAACCATGTCAATGCCCATAGTAGAGAAACAATATGTTATATACATTTGAAAAATATAAATTTTATAGGAAAATTACACTGACCACCAACATCAAACAACACCTAAACCATATTTAATTGCAACCAATCAACTCTTTCCCATGAACATCCTATAACCAACTAGTAACCATTGAATCACCCATTCCTAGTCATACAAGATGCGATCAATTTAAATTAGATATAACATTTGATAATTAATTAAAAAATAAATTTAAATGAAAATGAAATCCTAAAACTCATCTTATAATCCAATAATGATGAAACTGATGGTAATGAGGTGTAGTCCACTCCAAATGAAACCTCACGCCTTAGAAACATTAAATACCCCAAAAAAGACCATTATAAGAGGAAATTAATTTAATTTAAATGAAAACCATACAAAATTTATTTTGTGACGTTAATTCATTGAATCAATCAATTATTACTATATTATACCTAGCCTTTTATACATGTTTTTTACATTATTTTAATTTAAATTAACCATGAAATATGTACAAAGAACCATAAATTATAGTGTCTTTATAAGATTATATACATAATTTAGAATACTTAAACTAAAATAAGTCATATTTTATTTAATATCTATGAATTTCTCCTAAAATCCTTTTATCTCTTACATCTTTATAGGATAACTTGGGGAATACATAAATAAAACGGATGACCTAAAAATCCCCTCAAGAGAATAACCATGGAAGTGAAGCATCGCACATGGTTTAGAAGGAATAAAATGATGACATAAGAAGGAATGGAACATTATTAAACATAAGAAATAATAACATTTAGAACATGGGATTATATAATCCTAGAATCATGGGAATTTTTCAATAATTTACATCATGACCTAATCATGAGTCAAGGATAACTGTCAAGACCATCGCACATGGATGACAATGTCCCATAAAATAATGAGGCTTAGTCCTTGTCTCAACATGACGCCTCAGTAGGATAAACATTACTCAATGTATTAGTGAGATATCTGGGTACACACATCATAAAATGTTCCTTTATATGTGTGCAACATGAATAATCAAACATTAACATAATGGCTACCCATGGAAAGGAATGGGTATTATAAGCATGTCATAAGGAATAACAAATGGGTGTCTCATAAATGTGAACATGAAGGAATTTATTTATATCATAATTGGAAATTAATAAGGTAAAATAGGAATATATCACAATAAATTATGTTCAAATGAGGTTAAAACGTGTAAAAATAGTTTTTAAGAAACTTTATAAATGAGCCACTTTGGTGTAGTTTAAGGGAAAATATAAAGAAGTATTTAAAGTGGACAAAGGAACAAATTTTGGTATAAAAATAGAAATGAGAAATGATAGTTTCTCATGATACATTAACTGGTTTTAGAAAAATAATTTTTTTCTAAAATAGATTATGGGTGGTGTGTGAAAATGGGAAAGAAATTGAGGAGTTCCCTTTAATCGAGTTTTCATTTTGTGAGGATCTGAGAAGGGAATCATATAAAAATTTTATTTCCAAAAAAAGAAGGATTAATGGAACTAGATTCATATATTTGGCACATATTAAGAGAATATCTAAGAACTATATAAGAATAAATTAGATTTCAATTGGTGTTAAAAGAGAGAAAGAACAAGCTAAAGGTAATTAGAAGGTTTAGAGAGAATCCATTACATCATGTCTAAAAGTGTTATGCACAACCACTAAATATTCTGGATAATGAAATTAGATTCATTAATAATTTAATTCATAACCAATTAAATATGTATATTTTTTAGTATAATTTTATAAATTCTATTTAGGGCCTTTTTAATGAGTTATATGATTCAATTAATCATTTGGGAGTCTTTAATTCCTTGGTTTCCAAGATTTGTTCAATTGTATGGATGTATAAAAGATCATTTAAATTGGGAATAGTTTTTTATAATTGAAATTATATGTTATTAATGAAATTATATAATATTAAATGCTCTTATATAACATTTTTTCAATAATGAAGATTATTCAGTAGATAAAATTTTAATGATGAATGTTAGTTTATTTTTGTTAATTTTCGATCATCATAGTCCAGTTTTATTTTATTATTTTATATTATGGGCATATACTATTTTTAGAAAATTAAATAAGATATAATACATATATATAATATGTTTTAAACATCATTTTTTTAATGACAATCCTTTCTGGTGGTAATGATAAAATTAAAAGGCATCTTCACTAATATGATGTTTTCATTTATTGAACCAAATAAAGAGTAAAGAGATTTAATGATTGACCATTACTTTATCATAATAAAATTATAGTATATAATGGTTATTGGAGTTATAACTAATCTTTTGTATACGTAGGTGATGATAGGATAAGAAAAAAAAATTGACAAGAAATTAAAAGAAAAGGATATCAGATTTTACCTCTTGAACTTCTTCTCCTTGAAAGCCTCTTTAGGAATATTAGGCATGGTCGTTTGATGAGACCAAAGAATACAAGATACAGAGAAACTAATTGTGAAGATTATTCGGTAGAATTTGGATAATCTTAAATTCATTGGATGTATGAGGATAAGATATTGTGAGTGGTGGTATTTATAGTGGGAGGAGAAGAGTGTTTTTTATTATTTTATTCATTTATTTTTTATTTTTGCTCAATACTATCAATAGTTATGATTCCAGTGAATACATATAGTACATAGTGAATAATAGTTTGAGACAATGGACATATAAATCATCCATGACTCAAAAATTAATTAATTTATTTTTCAGAAAATTATCATATTCCAATATTCACAAAAAATTCAACTATTTCTGGAAAATACCAAAAATGCATCCAAACTATTTTTAGACATTTAGAATTCCAAATTAATCTCCATTTTATTCGAATAATTTTCTAAATAATATAAATTTTATTTTAAATTAAAATCACCATTTATTCAACAAATCCATATTTCTAAATTTTAATTGATTTTATGACACTTTGAATATTTATTTAATGTCTCATAAAATTATCTTGTAATTATAGGACAAAAAATTATTGTTTTATGAATCTATTTTATGATATTATATTTTCTTTTAAATTTTTATATTATTTTGTAAATTGTAAATAAACATTTAAACTTTACAAAGATACCAACACATAATCTATCATTTGTAAAACAATTATTTACTTATAAAACGATATAAATATATCATATTTTCATTTATATGATACCAAAATATTAGTTACACTATCATAGGTGAGGTTATTATAATATTGATCAGATTACTATTCCTAATGTTTATATTAATATTCCAATGGTCATGGTACTATTCCATTGGTATAGGTTCCTTAATTTCATGAAATATATATTATTTCATTCAGTCTTCATTTATAATGATTGTATTGTGTTATCAATAATATTTTTTTGGTTTATACTATGTAAAATAATTATAAGATGTTCAATTAAACTAATAACATTCTAGGTCGATACATTCTTCCCCTCTTAGGAAATTTCACCCTTAAAATTTTGTTTTGCATACTATGGTGAAAAATTGTAAAGATACTTCTCCAATTTCAATACATCTACTTAAAAATAAAAAAAATAGCAGGCTGGAATACATTTCTAATAATAATATAAAAAGTAAATATTTAACATAGAAGCACAAACATGTAAATGGAATGTATATCGTAACATGTGATGCCCTTAGTTTTAGTCAAAGTTATCCACATGGATAGAATTATACCTTGGGTTATTACTAATGTTTTCTATTACTAATATTCAAAAATTAGTAGTCCATAATTTGATACCAACTATAGTATAGCTAGAATTGTGCACATATTATTACATGATTTTATGTAAAATTTATGAAGAAATACAAACTAAGGATTATAAAGTGTAGTGTCTTTAGAATATTAGGTACATAATTAGAATACATGGAACAAAAATAAAGAGAAATTTTATTCAATCTCCAAAAATATCTCCTAAATTCATTTTATCTCTTACAACTATATTGGATAAACTGGTGAATACATGATGAAAATGGATGATTGAAAAATCCCAGTAAGGGAGTAAAAAAATATGTGACGCAAATCACAAAGGTTAGAAGGCATGACATGAGGAAAAAAAATCTTGGAATGTGAATAAAAATAAGGAAACATAGCATATCTATCATGGGATAATGTAGTTATGGAATCATAGTAACGTGGAATAAATAGACAATATGACATAATCATGGGTTAATATTAATAAACAAGACCATTGCACATGGTGGAAAACTACCAAAATGGAATCAGGTTTATTTTATGCCCCAACATGACATCTATTGAGAGTAAACACAACCTAATTCATTATACCGCAATCTAGGAACACACATCATAACATGTTCATACATATTTGTTATAATGAAGAGTCAAACATAAACATAAGGTTTACTTGTAAAACCATGATTTTTGATAGAATTTTTTTCTTCAATAAATTGATTCTTATATATGAATTTAAATACACTAAATAAAAAAATTACTTTCACATGGATCAAAAAAGGTGTACAATACACATAATATTTACTTGGGGTATGTTACATGCACCATCTACTTGGTGTACATTACACTCAACAATTTGTTTTTACAAAACATCATTTGGTTATTATAATTTTTTAAATGGGATAATTATAACCAAGATTTTTATCATTCCATTATTAATTGTAAAAAATAATTTTAAAATATTTTTTATATTTGTTTTATATAAATAAAACCCATTTATAAAGACATATATAATTTTTGTTAATGTCATTATATGTTTAAAAATAGTATTTTCTAAAATGAACAACTTTTAGTGTCATTCTATGAAAAACAATAAAATTAATTCATGAAATTTTTTGAAATTTAATTTGATAAAACAAACATAATTTCTGAATTTAATATTTTGAAATTATCTTATGTTGATTTTTTGATATTTTTACGAGAATCGTTATTTTTGGATGAATAGTGAAAAATATTAAATTTTAATTCAAAGATACTTAAAATATATTATATTTATAAGAATAAATTATATTTTAAATTGGTGTAAAAGTTTAATTAGATAATATTTTTATTAATAAAACCAATTTGGGCCATTTGAATCAATTTTACATTGAAATTGAATATAAAAACATATAGACCTTTTGAATGTTTTACATTAAAAATCTACATTGTCGACACAATGATGAGATTAAATTTAAATTAATTTCGACTACTTCTATGATCGGAAATTAAAAAAATGTATTTTATATTTTTAATCAAAAAAAATATTATTTATATTAAGGTAAACATAGTTTCTAATTAAAAATATTATTGAATTTGATTAAAATTAATTTTGATGATTATGAGAAAAATTAACATAGAAATGGACTAAACATTAAATTGAAGACCCAAAATGACCTAGAAACATTTACAAGATCCATTTAAAGGATCTACTTTGACCCTATCCTAATGTGGATGAACTTTGGACAATTATTGGATCCTCTTGAATCATGAAAAACATCGGTTGAATTCTCCTGTCAAATATTTACAAGAGTGAGACCCCTCATCTGCTATAAAAAGGATCCCCTCCTCTCACTTCCTCAACATATCAAAACACATATGTTAGGCCAATATCTACCCAATAAACTTTTAAAAATCCTTATATTAAATCTGAAATCCTCTCCTTTGGAATAATGTAATCAAAGGATTCTTATTCGTGAAAACCAAAATGAGTTGTCCGATTTAAAAAGGTAACGCTTTCTAAAAATCATGTGTATTTAATTTAAAAATACTCTAACTAAAATATACTTATTAATTTTTCATATAATAAAGAAATTTTATTAAATTTACTAATAGGGTTTCTTATTAACTTTTTGACCAACACATACACACACATCCATTTAATTGGTAATGAACATAATGTTTACATGTACGGTGAATTACCACCTCAAGAAAGGATGATTGTTTATTTTTCCATTAACACATACCATAGTGATTATTATGATGGAAAATATATTTATATATGATATATATTATATTAATTATATATTTAAGCTTATTTCTTTCTTTTATAACATATATCTTTATACTTTCCTTTTGGTGTGAATTCTATAATTTAATTTGAGGAAGTGTGGACAACCAACCCCTTAAAGAGATTTGATTCATTCACACACTACATGAAATGTATTAAATATGTGTTTAGTGAAATTATAATATATATATGAAATAATAATTCTACTACAATTATAATACATATACATATACATATATGTCATTTCCTTTATTTCTTTCGAAATGAAAATAAAAACCCTTATAGTGTTTATGCATAAGTATGGATTACCATCTCAATGAATAGTGTATTACATTGTATACTATTATATTATATATATTATTATAATAAACAGATAATGGATGTAACTGATATTTATAACAGGGATTACATTCTATAAATCATGTTATAAGTAAAAGGACTGATTCTACAACAAATTACGACACATGTGACTAAAAAAGCTGATATTACCTGAAATGAAACCTTAACATAGAATTGTCATCAAGCATGTAATATAAAGTTATAATAAAACCAGTTAAGGTATTAAATATAATAATATGGTTTTTTAATAGATTAATAAAAGGGTAATATTTATTATACATTAGTTTTTTACAAGTTCGATAAGAGTCAATACACTTGGAAAGGGGATTTCATCTCACATTTAATTTCTATGAGGCACATTCCTTATTCAACACTCATTCCATTTTTTCATGTGTGTAATTCACATGGATATATTATATGACAATTAAAATTAAATTTATGGGTATCTCAATATCCTTTTTATGAAACTTCTTTCTTGGGGTTTAGGTTTAAAAAGTACCAAATCAATAAATTAATTTTGTCTCAATTTTCTTTCTATGAGACACAGGCTATGTTGTGCACCTATATTTTCTTGAGGTATATATAAATCCTTTTAAATGTTATATAATTAATCCTCTTCATTCCAAGAAATTTTAAGATTCATGTAATTTAATTTTCAAACATGGGGATTATTGTTCAATGTTACCAAGTGATATGAGTATATTGAAACAATCTCATTACTTTTCGAGACTGTCTATGATTTTACTTCCTTTTATGAAATATTTTAATACATATCATAATAACTCTCATGAATTTTTTTATCCAATGGTTATTAATGATACATTACTCTATGGGAACCATTATTTCCACTCCTTGGTATATAAGATAGTTAATAAAGTCTTTTTATGAAGGCCTAACACTACCCTCCCTTCGGTCAAAAATCTCTGTTTCATTAAAACCATGTTTAATAAAAAATGTTTTAAAGAATAACATAATATTATCCTAAATTATTTAAAATAAATTTTTACCCTTTTTTATTTTAAAAATATATTTAATAGAATCTTATTGTCTCTTTCCCTACAATGCATTTCACTAACAATTTTACCATGCAATAGGAATGTTCTTTTTACCTCATACAGAATGTACAGATTTACCCTCTATAGTTTCATTATATTATCATTTCGATGTTTAAAAGGATATTTTTTATGAAAATATTTTTAAATTTTATTTTCCATAAAATATTTTTCCAAATTTTTTCAATAATTATTTAAAATTTTCAAATTATATTCATAAAAATGATTTTTAAAAAGTTATAGTATTTATGTATTATTTTTAAAATTAATTTCCCTGAAATGGTTTTGAAACTATTTTCATGATTTATTTATATGTTTTGAAATTATTTTCAAAAAAATGGGTTTCAAAACATATTCAATATTTATTTATAATATTTCAATGTATTTTCAAATAATGGGTTTTCCAAAAACATTCAGGAATATTTTATAAGTGTTTTAAGAAAATTGTTTTAAAAAATGATTTCAATAATTATTTATAATTTTTCAATTTTATTTCCTAGAAAATGGATTTCAAAATATTTTATTTTTTAAAAATGATTTTTCCAAATAAGAAAGGATATGTACCTCATTAAATGTTTTTAAAAGTATCTTGATATTATTTCCCATAAAATATGACATACTTTGGTATTACTCATGCCTTTATAGGGAAATTATTCAATGTTTCCATTGATACTAATTCTCTAAATGGATTATGATTTTATGGAATAATAATTAAGAGACCTTTTTCTCTTCCATGGGTAATATTCTTTTGAGACACGCTTCCTTTCACATTTTATGATTTCATAAAATGATTATAAAACCATTATTTGTTACAGGTTATAATATTATTACATGTTTATGAGACCCATTTAATTTCATGGGTTATGATTTGTTTTTAATGATAGTTTGGCACAAGTACATTTTATTTAATTATGAGATAGGTGGGACCTATATCTACCTCGATTTAATTGGGTAAGTATTTATATATATTAATATTGATATGGATGTAATGAGAAATAAACTCAGTTCAGTAGTACATGGATGAATCGGGGATTAAACTTGATTCATTAATATAGGGCTAGAATGGGGAGTGAAACCAATTTTGAAATAGATATTTTACACTAATATGGCCTTGTAATTAACGTATTTACTACAATGTAAATAATTATATATAATTATGTTGATGCCATAATTATATGTTTTATTCATGTGTAATGCTTTCATGGATTATGATTTTTTTTATGATTAATATCTTATGAACATCCAAGATTTATACCTTGATTCATGATTTTATATTTTATATATAGAGTATGATGTTATATTTTAATGGTCATGATCTCATACCATTATGCCCCTGGTTATTATAATTTATCTCCCTTGTTTACCCTTACTGATCAACTGATCTCAAAACATTTTATCTTACATATCCCCAGATTATGAAGATAAGTAATATCTTATATGTTTCTAATAATGGATCTTTTCAAAAATAACATAGTTAGAGATGATGTATCTCATCTATATACTAGTGTTTATGTTTCCATGTTTCCAATGGCTCTATACTAGAATGGTCTCTAGGCGTCTGTTTGTAAAATATTTTCAGTATTCCAAAAAAGTTATGTAATGTTAATTTATGAAATATGAATGTCACTATATATGTTTTAAAAAAATGTTATAGTTATCCTTTATAATTTGTGATTATAAAACCTTGGAGATAACCTATAAGACATATCGATGAAAAAATCTATGGATTTGGAAAATATAGGAAAATCTCCTAAAATTTAGGTGACGGATAGAGTGAGTGGTTTTCTAATAAAAAATCCCTATATGGATACTATAGGTGGATGTGGTTCTAGAAAAAATGTACCTTGCTATAACAAATCTGAAAATATGTTCTGGGCATGACTCAATGTAATATAGTACATGACAACAAGCCTTGTTTTACACCTAGTTTTCCACTACTGGGGGATATTATTTTGGAATTCTCAAACTCTTCATGAAACGTCATAAATAATTTTAATAGAAGATGGACATGAATAATCTCAGATAAAACTAAGATGTTATAGATTAAAAAATGTGCCATAATGTAGTCATCATATAAGTGTATTTTCATGATTATTTGGTTTCCCATTACGATAATGATTTCCTTCCCCATACTTTTGGTTTTATATAATGGATGAAACCCGAAGGAACCACATTAATCATGATTAAAACATAGAATGTCATCATTTTCCTCATAATTATTTAAACTCAATGGGATTTGGAATGAAAAACATCATTGTTATGATCACACATCTTTCATAATCTATAAATCACAAGGTAATTAAAAACGAGAAAAGGAAGGAACAACATTCTATTGAGTCCTTCGTGAGGAAATGGATGCCTTCATTTAGAGAGTCTTCTAAAACCATGGTTGTTGAACAATGGATTTGTACTACGGAAAATTTATTATCTATTTTCATGAGTTCGGATCCTGAGAATGATAATCTCGATATTTTTTATTTTATAGGTGAAGAAGACCACTAGTGGACACTATTCAACAATATGAGGCTGTAAGATAAGGTTAAATCCATGGATAGGGATGTGTTCATGAATATATATTTCAATAAGTATTTTCTTTGGATTCGTAATTAAAATATGGAGAAAAATTACTTTTATTTGAAGCAAATGGATGATCAATCTATTAGAACATACAAGGATAATTTCACAGGACTTGCGAGGTACACTTTTGGAATTATCATCCAACCTGAAAGTAAAGTTGATATATTATTTTTTTCTTGAAACCCAATCAATGTAAAGAATTATTCATAATATACATTATTATCCATGAAGTGATTGTGGTTTGTGCAATCAAGGGTCAAATGGAGGTTAGAGTCATGTATCAAACTCAGATCTTTTACAAGAACATGAATATGGAGTTCAGAGGATATTTTCAAAACCATGGCGAAAAGAAGATGTGTTTTCATTTATTCTATAAATTTTGGAAGAATAGTGAAGGAATCATTCATAATGGGTATAGTAACTATTTTATTTTCATAAAACAATGTCCCCAAGAAATTGATTGTTGAAATGATGGGAAGAATATATCTTGAAATTATAATGAATATAAAGATGAAAAGAATGAATCTCCCCACCTTTCGTGCCAAATGTGTATGGACAATGAGAATTATTCTACCCAGTTATAAAACTCAAGGAGTGATGATGATGATAGAAATCAGTAAGATAATGAATTTGGGTAAATATCATGAAATTTCTATTTTTTGACATTGGGTGTGATAACAATGTGATGAAAGATACACTTATCATCCACTCTAGAACTGTAAATTTTATATTTGATTCTATATCTACCCACTATTTCCTATCTAAATAATTTTCAAAGGGTGTTAAGATTCCCCCAATATAATTATATTAGGAATTAAGAGTGAAAACCCTAATGTTACAATGACTATATCCCATGTCTATGATTCCTCTTTGGTTGAGTTTTATGGGAATGTTTTTCCAGAAAATATTGTCATTTTTTCATTGGTTTAATTTGAAGTCATCTTAGGAATATATTTGATTTATCCGCATAAATCCCACAACATTTATTGGGTAAGTGATGTTGTGTTGGATATTTCAAATCATCCGATGATTATCCATCAATGTAATGATAATCAAGAACTTCTTGTGGAGATTACATCCACTATGTGGGTCTTAATTCTAATTAAAAATGGTTGATTACATCATATGGTTAGGGAGAAAATCGACATTCATGATATTTATCTTGTTTGAAATAATTTATATATCTTTTCAGAATATTTTTCTAGTCATCTACCAAACCATTAAGTCGAGTTCTCAATACAACTCATACATGGTTCCACACTAATTTCAATGACTCCATATAAAATAGACCTGATTGATTTATAATAATTTTAGAAGAAAATCTAAGAAAACCATGATAAGGTATTCTTTCGTACAAGCGTGTCACCATGGGGAATACCTATTTTATTTTTGAAAAATAAATACGGTTCATTGAAACTACTAATTGATTATCAGAAGTTAAACCAGATCACAATCAAAAAAATGTATCCACATCCTGGTATTGATGACTTGTTTTCTCAAATTCATAGAGCTCAATACATTTCCATGACTGAACTTCATTCTGGATATCATAAATATTGGATCAATAAAGGGGATATACCGAATATAGAATTCAATGTAAGGTATGGACACGATGCATATATACTGATTCCTTTCTATCATATTAATGCTTACGCTATCCTCATGGATTTTATGAATAGAATATATAGAGATTACCACAACCACTTATCAGTTGTCTTTATAGAAGTTATTATTATCTATTCATAAGGAAAGGAAAATCATAAAGTTCACTTTTTAATTTTTCAAATAACATTAATGAAGGAAAATATGTACGAAAATTTATAATGATTGAATTTTGGGTGTAAAAGGTTTCATTTTTGCATTACATATTCTCATGATATGGAGTAGCAGTATATCAATTAGGATAGAGGATGATGAATGTTGTTAGAGACCAACCACGGTGACTGATATCCATAGATTTCAGGGTTTTGATGGATATTATAAATGATTTCTGGAGAATTTATCTCAATAATCTTATCCCCTAATGAGGTTAACTTGGAAGGGTGTAATGTTCTTCATGAAAAATAAATGTGGGGAAATTTTGAAGGAAATATAGAGAAGGTTATTCAGTGAACCTATTCACACATCACCCTATATTGGAGAAGGGTTTTTAATCTAGAGTGATTCATAAAAAAGGTATTGGGACATTCTATTATGAATAATAAAATGGTTATCAATTATGTCTCACGATAGTTAAATATGCAAGAGAGAAATTACTGAACTCATGATTTTGAGTTAGTAGAGGTAAAATTTTCATTGATTATATTGAGGCTTTTTCTTTATGTATAATTTTTTTTATATATATTGATCATAGTCTAAAATATATATTCACACAGTAGGAGTAAAACATATTCTATAGAGTATTGTTAGAGTTGATAAAGGATTATAAAAACTTAAAACATTACCACCCTAATAAAGTGAAAAAGGTGTCCAATGCATTGATTTAGAAGGATCATGCTAGTTTACCCATGAATAGGATAAAAATGATCCAATATTTCTATATTTGAAAAGTATAGATCATGAAATCCGAAAAGAATGGGGAAAATCCTACCTTTCCCAAATGAATGTTCAACCCTATTTCTATTTGAATATTAAGAAGGTTCAAAAATAATATATATAGTTTCAAAATAATGTTATAAATTTTCATGGGTTTAACCTAGATCAAGATGGAATGATAAGGTTCAGGAACCGTTTATGTATTCCATTAATAACAGATTTTGAGAAGGGGTTATTAGAGTTATCACATAGTTCTTCATTATCAATTTTCCTAGAAGTAAAAAGATATATAAAGAATTGAAAGAATACTTCTGGTTAGATAGATTGATGATAAATACCCTAGAGTTTGTATCTGGGTTCATTATATGCTAATAAGATAAGGATGAAAGAAAAAATTCAATGTAGATGTTTCATCTATTACCTATACTGGAATTGAAATGGCAGATCATCACTATGGATATTTTTTTAGACTACAGAAAACCTCTAATTGTTTTAATTCTATACAGTTGGTAGTCAATATCCTTACCAAGTCAGTACACTTAATTTCTATTAGGGATGACTTCCCTATGGGTAATATTGCTGAGATTTACATTAAAGAAGTTTCCAGGTTGCATGGTGTACCACATTCTATTATATCATATAAGAATATGAGGTTCACCATAATGTTTATGAGAAATCTTCAATAATAACATTTTATAGAATTCAGTTTCAACACTGCTTATCATCCTTAGACTGATGGTTGGTCTGAAATAAATATTAAAACCAGATAAGATACGTTGATATCTTATTCCTTTGATTTCAATGGTGGTTGGGGTAAACAGTTTCCTGTAGTTGTGTTTTCTTACAATAATAGCATTCACTCAATAATTCTTATGGAAACTTATGATGACATATATGGGAAGAAAAGTAAATATGCAACACAATGGGATGATGTTGGATAATGAAATCAATTGGGACCTAAGATCGCTGAAGAATTGGTCAACAAGTTGATAACCATTCAGCAGAATATCAATGTAGATCAAAGTCAACAGTAAAGTCATACTGATAACCAATGATGTTATATAGAGTATAATGTTAGTGAAAATTTGTTTCTATGAATCTCACCCTAGAAGTATGTTATGATATTTTGGACGAAAGGGAAATTAATCCCTAGGTATATCAGTCTTTTAGAAATTCTTGATCGTATCAGGATGGTAACATATCACATGGAACTTCCTCCAGATATCTCACAATTCCATGATGTCTTCTATGTATCTCTCCTAAGGAAGTACATACTTGTCCCTTAATATATAATAAACTCAATGTTCATACCACTGGATCTGGATCTTTCAAATGGGGAATAACAAGTTGAAATTATGGATCGTACATAAAATGTTCTATGAAAAGAGTCCACTAACTATGCCATTTTTATGTGATGAACTAACCTATTATAGGAAGCTATGTGGGAACTTAAGGATATGATAAATCATAATTATCTATATATCCTTTACCCTAGATATGAATTTAAATGGAGAAATTCATTTTTAGTGTGGTAGATGGTAACACCCAGAGTGTTTTTGGACATTTTCATCTTAAAGAAATTAATTTTCACTTTTTCCTTGAAATACAGTAAGAAAAACATTCCTTTCACCAAAAAAATTACATAGTGTATTTAAAATGGAACATTCAATTATCATATGTTACATGAAACACCAACCTGGCATACATTACAAGAAATACTATGTTTCTGTGAAACATCATTTTATTGTTATAATTGTGTGAACATGATAATTATAACATATTCATTAAATATATTAATTTGATTAATAATAAATAATTTTCAAATATATTTTATAATTTTTTTATATAAATAAAACACATTAATAGTGAAATATATAATTATTGGTAATATCTTTATATGTTTAATTTTTTTTTCTCAAATGAACTTATTTTAATGTGCTTCTTTGAAAAATAATAAAATTAATTTTAGGCACATTTAGAAACTTACCTTGATAAAATAAACTTCAATTTTGAATTTATAATGTTTAAATTAACTTGGTATTATTTTTGTTATTTTTCTGACAAACGTCATTATTGGATTAATAGTCGAAGACACTGAATTTTATTTCAGAGAATCTTTTTCATCTAATTTATTTATAAGGTGAAATTATATTATTGTTTTGTTTAAAATTTAAAATTTATATTATTTTTATAAATAAAACCGATTTTGGTCCTCAAAATCAATTTCACTTTTAAATTAAATATAAAACATAGTAATGTTTTGAATGTTTTTACTTTAAAACCACACATTATAAACCCGAATATGGTTTTAAATTTAAAATTATTTTCCCCATATCTATAATTTGAATTTGGAAAATGGATTAATTATTTGGAATCAAATTAATTTATCATTTCAAATAATTTCAACTTTATTATTGAACAAAATTATTAGTGAATGTGATTAAAAGTAAGTACGATGACTAAGAGAAAAATTTAACTTTACAAATGATTAAAAATTACATTTAAGACCCATTTTGACATATAAACTGATCCACAAACCATTTTATAGACATATTTCAACCCTATACTCAATTTATTTTATATTCAAACATTATATGATACACCTAAAATATGAAAAAAGTGGGTAGAATTATCTCTTCAAATATTTAAAAGTGTATCACTCCACCTTAACTATAAAACGACATCATATCCTCCCACTTTCTCACACCTCTAAAAACCCAAAGGTTCAGTCAATATATTATAAATAAAATCCTCAAATTCACTCTATTCTACCTATAATCCTCCCCTTGTATAGAAATCAATCAATGGAATCCCATTGGTGTAAACTGAATTGAGTTTCTTGATTTAAAATGTAATGCTTTCCAATAATCACATGTCCTTCATTTACTTATACACATCCTCAATTATCATTATTCCTTATTAATAAAATAACACCATTATAAACAACATATTTATTTTTTTATTATGTTTTTACCTACACATACACACATTTCCATCTAACGGATAACAAACATACAGTTTACGTGTATAGGGAACTACCACCTTGCGAAACAATGATTATTCATTTATTCTTTGTCACCTATCACAGAGGAAATTATGATAAAAAATATATTTATATATGTTTTATATTATATTTATTATTTCATTAGTATTATTTAATACTTTTACAGTTTATATCATTATATGTTCCAAATTGGTGTCGATACAATTACTTTTCTCGAGGTAGTGTGGACTACCTCACCCTCAATGCGATGTGATTTGTTCACATACTACATGGAATGTATTGAGGATTAATTTAGTAAAATTATATGATATATGTTATATAATAATCCAATATAATTATATTGTATATATATAAACATATATGTAATTTCATTTCTTTCTTTTAATATGATGATAAAAATAGAAACAACATTTATGCGTACATACAGCATACTGTCTCCATTAACGATTCATTAAATTTCATAATTCTATATTATATATATTATTAAAATACAAATATACTGAATATAAATGATATTTGTATTGTGGTTTGTATTTTATAAATCATGATATAAGTATAAGGACCAATGTTATAACAATTTAAGACACATTCAAAAAACAAAGTGGATATTACCCGATGTGGAACCTTAACATAGAATTGTTACCATGTGGGTAATATAAATTCATAATCAAATAATATAATGTATTATATATAAGAATATGGTTCTATGATAGATTTTCAATAAAAAAAATATTTATTATACATGAGGCTTTTATGAGTACCATGAGTGTCAAAATAGAAGGTATGGGAATTTCATATATATTTTTATTTCTGTGAGATACATGATTTATTGAACACCAATTCCATTTTTATGGTCTGTATAATTCCAATATATTTATTATATGGTTATTATGAATAAATTTATAGTAATTTAAATGTCCTTTTTATGACATTTCTTTCATGTAGATTTTGTTTCCAATGAAACCAAATCAGTAAAGTAATTTTGTCTCACTTTTAATTCTTTGAGACACATGTCATGTTATGAACTATATTTTTTCATGAGGCCTATATAAATCATTTAAAATGTTATTTCATGAAAATAATTATTTTATTTATATTTTGAACAAAATTTAATTTCATTTTCTTACACTGGTTTTATGGTTCATAGATACTATGTGGTAAGATTTTATTGAAACAATTTCATCGCTCTTCAATATTGTCCACATTTATTCTTAAATTGATGAAATAATATAATCCATATCTTAATAAATATTATAATGTTTGTTCTACTGTATTTATTAAATATATATTCATATATTGGTATCATTTTTTCTCTCTCCGGTACGTGATATAGTTAGAAAAGTGTATTTAAAAAAGCCCAACTTTACCCTCTTTTCTGTCGGAAATCTGTATTCCTTCAAATTCATGTATTTTAAAATGGGTTTCCAAGAATATTATTGTATTTTCATAAAATATTTAATACAAATATTTACCATTTTTCTTTTAACCAATATCTTAAAATGACACATTTTTTCTTCATCAAAATAATCAATTTTCTAACCTTTTTGCAGTGAAAAGGGAATGTTATTTTTACCTCATACGGTATGCATGGATTTACCCACCACAATTTTTTTGATGTTTTCCCTGAATTTTTTAAAGGTTAATTTTTAGTATTTCTTTTTAATTAATTATCTATGATTTTTTTTAAAAACGTTTTCAAAAAATTCATTATAATATTCAATTTATTTTGAAGGAAATGACTTTTAGAATGTTTTCTTGCTTTTATTTTTATGTTTTCCATGTATTTTTAATGAAATGGATTTCAAAAAATTCTCAATATTTATTTATATGTATCCAATGTATTTTCAGTGAAATTGTATTAGAAACGGTTTCAAGGATTATTTATAATTTTTTAAATTATTTTCACATAAAAGGTTTTCAAAAATGTTTTTAAGCTTATTTTATATTTTTTTAGGAAAAATGGTTTTTGAAAAGTTTTATGTTTTAAAAATAATTTTCCAAATAATAATGAATAATTTCCTAAATAAATGTATTTAAAAGGTATTTCAAAATTATTTCATAACTAATACAACATCAATTATTGTTACTCATGAATTTTTAGGAAAATTAATCAGTGTTTCCATTCATATATTTTCATTGAATGAGTAATTTTTTATGGCATGATTTTTATGAAACTATTTTGCCTTCCAAGATTTATATTCTCTTGAAGCTCGATTCCTTTCCTGAGTTGATAAAATGATTAGGAAACATTTCTTATTTCTAAAGGTTAAGATATGATTACATGCTTATGACACCCATTTCATTTCATGGGTTATTATATGATTATTAATGATCTCAGGGAACATGTATGTATGATTTGATTATTAGATCGGTGGGACCTATAATAACCATCAGTGCATTGGGTAATGATTTATATGTTATAAGATAGACAAAGATGGAATGTGAAATGAACTCAATTAAGTATTATAGTGCTGAAATAGGGAGTGAACACAGTTCAGTAATAAAATGATCGAATGAGGTGTGGACCTGATCAAGTAAAGGACATTGTCCACTATGATGAACTCATTAGAAATTCCTTGAATACAATGTAAATCATTATATATTCTTATTTTTATTAAAAAATGCCATGTTTTATTCCTATGTTATTCTTTCCGGGATTATTTCTTTATTTCTTTATGATTAATATCTTATTAACATACATTATTTATTCCATGATTCGTGTTTATAATCTATGATATTCAGGGTATGATCATCTATTTTCATGATCATTTTCTCAAACACTTATTCTCATAATTATTCTTACGTATATCCCTTTTTTATCGTATTATGAATCTGAGATAACATCTTTTTATGAATCTTTTCCCCATATTATTATGTAATGTATTAGAATTGTTGTGTCTAAGAATGGTTTTATTCAAGAATATATTAGTGGGAGATAGTGTAGCTCATATATGTTTCAGTGTTTATGTTTCTATGATTACAAAAGAACATTACTAGTATGCTCTTTTGGAATATGATTGCATGATGTTTTATATATTCCAAAAAAGTTATTTAATATTAATGTATGAAAATTGAGTGTAACTATATTACCTATAGAAAGGAATGGGTATCGTAATCGTGTCATAGGGAATAAAAAATGGTCATATCAAAAATGATTCTATGAAAGAATTTATTTAAATCAAATATTTACATTAATAATGGAAAATACACACATATTTTGATAAATTGTGTTTAAATTAATTTAAACATGTAATAAAAGTTTTTATGAAATATTATAAATGATCCACTTTGGAGTAGTTTTACGGGAAAATATAAAAGAGACATTAAATATGACAAAGGAATAATTGTTTGCATAAAAACATAAATTAAGAAATATAGTTTATCATGATAAAATTGTGATATTTTAAAAATAATGGTTGTTTAAAATACATTATGTATAGTCCTCGAAAGTGGTTATGAAATTGATAAGTTCCCTTTAATTGGACTTTCTTATCCGGAGGATTTGAGAAGGGATCCCTACAAAACAAGTATTTTCCTTCAAATAATGATGAATGGATATATATACTTATGTTTGGAACATATACACATAATATGGAATATTAATATAAGAATAATTTATATTTACATTTTTGTTTAGAGGGAGAAATCAAAACCCAATGGTAATTTGACGGTTTGAAGAGAATTCCTTACCTTATGACCAAAAGAGTTATGAACCTTCACTTAATATCCAGGAACATAAATTTACATTCATTAGTAATTTAATTCATAACCTTTTCATCTTTTAATTTAATTATTGTAATATTATTAGGTTTATTTATGGTCTTTCGGATGAGTTATATGATTCAATTTCATGGTTTAGGAGTGTTGGTTTCCTTAGTTTTCATCATTAGTTCACTTATATACATGTACAAAAGATAATGTATAATGAGAATAGTTATCTAGAGTTGAAATTATAGGTTATTAATGAAAAAAATTATATTAAATGGTTTTATTTTTGATTTTTTATATATTAGGAAGATTCCTTAGAAAATATGTTAAAGATGAACATAAGTCTATTTTTGTGAAATTTATATCATCATAGACTAGTTTTGTTTTATTATTTAATATTATGCATATATAATAATCATTAATACTTATATTATAATATATTCTATACATAAAAGTTTTTTTATGACAATCCTTGAAGAGAGAGATGGGAAAATGAAAATGCATCGTCCATGATTGCAGTAAATTGACACATTTGAGATAATCTTATAATGTTTAGAATAAAAGAAAGAGTGAAGAGATTTGATGATTGATTATTCAATTAACAAAATAAAATTAAAATATATAAATAATTAGGGAGTTTTAATGCAACATTTGGATATATGGGTGAGTAGATTCTAAAAAAAGGAAAAAAATTAAAAGAAATTAGAAGAAAATGAAAGAGGATTTTATTTCGTGAACTTCTTCTTGAGAACCTCCTTTAAAAATTTGGTTTGGTATTTTGTTGAGAAAAAAGTCTCTTGCACATGGTAGAGAGACTTCAGAATATTATTTGGAATATTTTTGACATGATTCAATGCTTTGGTGTTGTTAGGACGAGAGATATTCTAGGGTAGTATTTATAATGGGAGGAGAGGGGTGTTTTTTATTATTTTATTCAGTTGTTACTTATTTTGGATCAAGAATATCAATAGTGATGATCATCATACCTAAATACGGTAACTAGAGGATAATATTATTATATAATGTCCACTTACATCATCCATGACTCAACAATGACTCAAAAATCCATTTATTCAACTTCTTCGGTTAACTATCTTATTTCACTATTCACAAAGCATTCAATCGTCTGAAAATTAAATTTTTTATTAAAATAATTTTGCGGAGTAGTCTGAAACAACACAAGTAAAATCTAATTCAAAGGTCATACGACACAAAAGGATATCAAAAAGTTATTGAAAACACGACTAAGATTGTTAGAACTGCATACCCGATATAATCCCCATTGAAGTGCTTCAACTTTCAAGCTCGGGTCATCCAAGATTAAGTCGTCAAAGCGGGTAGCTTGCTTGTCCCATGTCGGAAATATTCCTCTACATTGATCTTTTGTACATTGAAACCTCATGCCAGAATAAAATGTTGGTGGTTTATCCAATCCCTTTGCTCCTTACTGACATCCATTTTAACCTCTCTTTCAGGAATTCTTTCAACCTCCTCCATTGAGGCATTAAGTTTAATATAATTTTCATGCATTTCTTCATTAGAATCAATAATTAATTCAAGATATTGAGTCTCCTATCCTTCCTTCTTTCCTGCCGCATCACCCCCCCACCCTTTATTGTGGATGTCTCCATGGTTAGCTTTAAGATTTCCACTTCTTAGGACATAACATTTCGGATTTTTAGGTTTTGGTTTACTGTAATTTTCTATTCCCTTACTAGAATATCTTTTTTGCATTGTCTTAGGTAGCTGAGATTCGTCTTTACACCCTTTAGATCCCTTCTCTTTAAACACAACACATCTCCCCGCGTCATGGTGCCCCTTCTGACCCTTCTTCTTCCTTGGGCTACGGAGACCTCTAATTCTCACTCCCTTCTCACTGCTAATAGAAAATTGGCTAGACACATCAGCTTCATTCTCCCCCTCAGAGAGAATCTGAACACCCGAGGGATATTCCACTGACAATTGTGTGCCCACATTTGGAGAAGTTCCCAGGGCCTAAACCAAGAAGTCATCCTTCATTCCTCCACTGGATAGCCAGTTTTCCTGTTCCTGAATTGGACCTTCCTCCATCAATCCTTCAAAATATCTAACGAGACTGATGTTTTCTTGATCATTTTTCAGTTTGGACATGGTCACTATATTCACTCCATCCCCTATAACTTTTCTCTTCTTGGTACCTATAGAGCCTCCCTTACTTGCTGCATTAGCCACACTTACATGATCAGGGGTGTGACCATAGAAAACTGAATCATCATTCTGTCCCGAAGATCCTCTCTTCTGAGGGACAGAAATATTCTTGTTTGGCGTGACCCAAGATGGGGGCCTTGGCAGTGGAGGCACTAAGCCTCCATTATTCATACTATCAGCAAATGAAAGAGAATCCAAAGGAACAAATGGGTGATCCCCTTCCAGAACCAGTCCTGCTTGATGGTTGACACCCTAATCATGCTTCAAATAATTAAAGATATATGAGACCCTTTGTTCTTTAGGTCCTGTTACTTCCTTAGAGCCCTGATTAACGACTGGGAGAACCGAAAAAGATACACACCCATTTTTTTGAACATCATTCACCACCCCAGGGTGTATCAAGTGACTCTCCCAACAAGAAGTGGATAAATTCCCCAAGCGACAACATGAAGAGTAGAATTCTGTCCAAGATTCAAAAACCACCGGTTGTTTTCACCTAAATTCCACCACGACGGTGATCTAGATAAAGTAGACATGAGGTTTGGAAGTATCCACCCCAACACAAATTCACAGGGAGATGGGATGAGACATATACTCGATTCTACTGTCTGAACATAGGAATCGGCCAATCATATTACCAGGCATACAGATTATAGCATGATTTTGTAAGGGGAGGGGGATTTCAGGAAGACTAACCCCAAAGGTGTAAACAGATTGTCACATTTCATGTAGAAATCATAGGACCAGCGAGCATGGTATAAGAATGATCTGTTTCATAAGCAAGGATATCTGGACCATGCCAGGATCAATTTCTCCTCTGATGAGAAACGAATCATCAAGTGCCGCTTTTCAAGGAGCCCGACAACCGCTTTGTCTTGCAAACCCCAAGAAGCGAATAAAAATCTATCAAAATCGTCAACCGAAAGATGATGATGCCTGAAGCATGCCAATTGGCTCATATTTAAGCGAGCTGAGGCTTCGTTGAATTCTAAGGGTGATAATTAAAGGCTAGGGTAACCTCCATGAAGACCTAGGACTTTAGGGCTGAGGTCGGTGGATGGGAAGGAGGGAAGAAAATCGGGATTTGAGAATGGTCAGAAAGAAGGTCTGAAGGCTGCCAAGAACAAAGGGAGTCCCTCCCCCTTAAGAGGGGGATGGATTGGGGTCATGGTCATCGCTACCTAGGGCATCCCTACATGAGCGCCAAGAGAACGATAAAATTAATTTTTAATTAAAATCACCATTTATTCGAAAAATACCAAATTTAAAATTATAACTACTTTAATGACACTTCCTAAAATTAATTAAGGTCCCATAAAATTATCATATAATTAAAATAAAAAAAATATTTATCTCTGAATGTATTTTATGAAAATAAATTTTATTTTCAACAATTATGTTATCTATAAAATTATAAATAAACATTTACACTTTACAAGATACAAACACATAATTTATAATATTTAAAACATTTATTTACTTATACCTATATATAAATATATATCATATTTTAATTTATAATATACCTAAATTATATGTACACAATAATTGGTCAGTTTACTATCTTATTGGATAGATTACTATTCCTAATGGTTATATTACTATTCCAATGGTCATGTTATTATTCCATCGGTATAGGTTTCTTTAATTTCAAGAAATGCCTATTATTTAATTCATTGTTATTTATTAATATTTTTATTGTGTTCTAAATATTATTTTATTTGATTTATAATATATAACATAATTATTTGAAGGTAAATTCGATTTCTAAAATTTTGGATTGTTACAATGACACCAAAACAACATCATGGGATGTCCTTTATGAGGAAGAGATGAAATCACTATAATTTAGATTATTTCACCATGCTCTGGTAAAAGCACTAATAAAACCATACACCAGAACAATGTCAAATCCAACAATATTAAGGTAGTGGAGTATCATAGGAAGTATAAGACACCTATAACATAATCCTTCACAGAAAAACACTACAAATGAGGCCTAAAAACATTAAGAAAATGAAAAGAAATAGGGGGTCCATACCTGATGTTATCGATGATACAAGAAGAGAGGATTTACATTCACCTATTATTGTTTAAATGAAATTTTTAAGAGTGGCCTTTTCGAATCCTACGGACCCAAAAAAACCCTCCCCATGTAGAGTTAATCCGAAGAAGCCCTAGATGGGAAAGATATTTTGGTAGCCGAGATGGCAGTGCATCCCATGGGGCAACGATCCGATCAATGATGGATCGACAAAATAATCCGTCAACTTGGATTTATGATCTCTTCATCCCACTCGTTGAGACTTTGGGTGACATGGAAAGGTGAGTGGAGCATGGGAGGTGGAAATTCCCCCAAGAGCATACTCCCAAGAATCAAACATCATTCTTCACTGAATATCGTGGCTATTTCCATCAATCATGCACCACTACAGCATCACTTATATAGTGACTACTTCCTTTTAACAATTATAAGGGGGGGTGGTCATAATTGGATCCATTTTAAAGGCCACTATATAAAAAGTGAGCCTATCTAGCAATCCAATCCTTGTGTTGGACCATCAGCAAGACAATGGGTATCCAAATTCTAGACAATGCCTATAGACTATATACACCCTACATCCCAGCAACCTTCGGATTCCTCCATTGCTCCCTTGAGCCTACTAATCACCAATTAAAACTCATTAACCACCAAAAATTCCTCCTTTGAGGGGATACAATATTAATAATTTAATTTTAAATCATGTATAAAAATCCATTCCCTCCAGTAGTTTAAAATATTAAATTCTTTCATGAAATTTCAACATGTACTAACATGATAACTTACAAATTCCACTAAAATAGAGAGACCAAGAATTTAAAACAAAAGGAGTATGAATACATTGGTACCTATGAAGAAAAAATATCAGGATTAATAACATACTATTTTGTTTTTATCATTGACCTTTAATAAAAAATAGATAATTTTTAATGTTTATTCAAACCAAGGATTCAATAATAATTTCATGTAATAGAATTTTGAACCTATCAATAAATTTTGCGACGTGCTATGGAATTTGAAATGGGGAATATATACTCACATTAATCTCATGGAATTGCAGATAATAATTGAAAAATTTAGTTTCAAGGATCTCAAATAGTAAAATCCAAGGATGAATGAAAACTAATTTTCATTTATTCCCTTGTTATGGGAAGAGTTATGGGTCAAATTTCCTTAAATGAACAGTTGTTTTCTACATGCATTAGATATAAGGCTTTCATTAAGATGGATATAAAATGGATATGAATAATAAAATTCATGATTATCCTAATACACCACTCACATTGTAATATTTTTAGTTTATGAAGTATGTGAATTATTCTAACAACTACACCAATCCAAGGGTTAATTCCAAAAATAAACATCAGTAACATCTAAATCCAAGTGAAAAATGCAAATCCAACAAAACAAAATTTTTTTAAGTGGTTCATGAAAAGTATGTGGGTCATGGTACACTCATTATCTACTCTAGAACTTAAAATGTATTGTTTGATTCATTATCTGTCCACTCCTCTATATTATGGTTTCTTTATAAGAGAATCCAATCATAACCCCAATAATATCATACTAAACTATTGATAAAAACTCACAGTGGTACAATGATGGAATTCTAAGTCTAAAACTCGTCTCCAATTGACGTTTGTGGGAATGTGCTTCCTATAGATCTCATTACTCAACCTTTAGACAAATAGGTTGTGATTTCGGTCATGTATTAGCTATCTCTATATATAACCTATATCAATTTCTCGTAGAACAAAGCTCCATTTAATATAAAAAATCAAACTATGTTCATTTATTATTGTATGGGTAGCTATTGAATATCTATGAAACTAAATTCATTTATATGTGTCTTAATACCCAATAATTACGGGTTTTTTTAAATGGTTAGGTAAAGGATAACTATATTAATCCTCACCAAGATAATGTGGTAGATATCTCATTAAAAATTATGTATTAAATTATTAATATATTTTTTAAATAATCAATAATTATCATCTGTGATTTATAATTAAAATTTTAATGAATCAATTTATTTATGGGTTGTAGAATTTTACACCATAATTTTTTAGTATGTATTTACTTTATGAAAATATAATATTAAATATATTATTCCATGTTCAACATTAAAATAAAACCAAAATTAATAATTTTTATTGATATAAATTATTATAATGTAAGGAAAATGTTAATATATTATTAGAATTCCCTATGAAACATCATTAAGAAATATATAAGTGGAATAAATCCCGAAGTAATGAAAAAAATGATGAACATAAAATAATTATCCTCTTGGATTTCTATGATGATAACCACCAAGAATACAACTATGGGAAGAAAGTAAATCATTAGGAATACAATATACATGAGTACATACATGTAATTATGGTGAAATATTTTATGTATGTTTTTATGTAAATATATATGAATGAAATATGATAGTTATGTGTACATATGTTAGAATTATGACCGTTAGAAATAGGGACATTGAAAATGTAGTCATTTGATATATATTTATTTGTAATATATGTATCTAGTGGGTATATTGATGTTTTTTAGTATTAATAAAAGATTAAAAATAATACAATTAACATATAATAAATAATTAATCAAAAATATAATATTTAATTTAATATTTCAATATAATTTTTTATGTGTAACATAATATTATTATTTATAAAAAAATATTTGTTGTCAAAATAATTTGAAAATAATATTTTTAATGTAAATTATTTATATAATTAATTTTTTATTAGATAAATACTCAATTTTAGTGGTATATGGTCAAAATAATTTAATGTTAAAATATAGATATTTTTTGGAACTATTTTTTAACTATTTTATATCATTATCCCAAGAAATTATATCGATCACATTAAAATAATAAATCTATTATAATTTTCAATTTATAATAAAATATATTTAAAATGATTTAATTAGTTATTTATATAAAATATTATTAAAACATTTTTTTAAAAAATTCTTTATTTTATACAAAAAATTATACATTTTATGGTTTCTTTTAAAAGTTAAATTTCCCATGTTTTGAAATTGTATGATATTATATAATGTAATTTTTTTTAATAATATATGAAATGGTAGTTATTGAGGTATTTATCTCTTTTAGTAAAAAAATAAATTTCTTATGAAAAAATCATTTATTAGGGTGGAGGAAAAAAGAGAAAAAACAAGTTTAAACTAATCATTATAGGTTTTCAATATCCTTAAACCCAATGTATAAATGTTGTAATGGGGGGTTTCCTGATCCAAAATCATCCCAAATCAATCATTTTTCTTCTTTTTATTCACATTCAATAAAAATTGATAACCTTACACAATAAGAAATGGAAATATGCGAAGATGCCCCTCAAAACTCACTTATAAAAGTACCCCTCATAAAAACCCATAAAAATATTATTTTCATCGAATATACCATTAATAAAAACACATTTATCTCTCCTAAATATTTTTAAGATGTTTAGTAGCTCTTTTTTATAATAAGGAATCCTAAATCCTTCTTTTTAAAGAAACCCATTTTGAAAAGGGGACAATTCATCAAATTACATTGTTGTTGTCATCTTTTTCAGTTACCTTCTAATAAAAACCCTTTATAGATATAATTATTCAATATAGTAATTTTATATTTACATAATTATACATGTCTAAAAAAATATAAAAATTATATTTAACACTGAACTCTTACTAATACATTAGTGTTGAATTTTGTTGTTTCGACCAATTTACCCACCTATATGAATGATGATATACCAACATCATCGTTTTCAGTTCTGTGATATCTTTTTCAAGTACTTTTCAATTATATTTTTGTTCTATATTTTCCCTTGGTTTCTATTTAAATTTTAGAAGAAATGTGTAGGATTATGCATGGATGAGACCTTGTTCATGGTTGAAGCACAGTTAGTTGTAATTCTGCACCCACCCAAAAAACTGTTTGGTAGGAGTCAAAACCTACCACATGGAATCTTTCTGACCACACGTCTTATCCTAGGTAATGATGTAGAGGGATCTATCTAAATAGTTTAGTCTGAACTGTTACTGTATGGATTCCCTAACAGTGCGGATCTTCCAACACATTAAAAATTTATCACTCATCTCGGGTTAACCCACAAATAACCCCATTCCTCTTCTCATTCGTGATTACTAACCCTTGGTGCGCCTCTCTCTACTTATACCTCCCTTTGAGCTTCCATTTTGTGCCGAATTTGTTGTTATTTCTCCCTGTATCTTTATGTAAGTCTCTCCTCCCACTGATTTCTCTTCTATTATAGGGTTGATTCCCTTCTTTTTTAGTTTTTCATCTTCTCTGGACCAAGAGTTCTTCTTTTAGTGTTGATTCATCATCTTTATGGGTCGATCGCTTGATTTGGGGCTTGATATTTTTCCCTTGTGATGCAGTTGTGGTGTAGGTGGAGTTTTGCAATGGATTTGGGGATTTATACACCAAAGGTAGGTGATTGGGTTCTTAAACATTACTTGATGAGTTTATTTGGATTTAATGTGTTCTTCAACATGTTTTATGAATTATTAATGTGGTGCGAATATAGTTTTTGAAGTGTTTTTATTTTCAATTTTTTCAAAGTGGAATTTTCATGCTAAATTAGTGTACTCATGAAGTGAGGCCTTGTTTTGTGCATTTGAAATGTTTTATGAATTGAGTAAATGTTTTATTAAGTTTTGTTTGGAACCTAAATCATTGTTTGAATGGTTTTGGGGTGAGATTAATTTTTAAAAGTGGATTTGGGTGTGGAAATTGTGGTTTCTGGGGAGCATAATTCCTTAGTGGGATTATGTGTGTTGAATATGGTGCATCTTGTAACATGTTAAAATTATTTGAGCACTATGGGAAGCCCAGGTTTCTTGGAGGGAAGACTAGGACTAGCGTGCTAGTAATTTGTAAGAGGCTACAACCCAGTTTCAATTAGCGGTATTGATGAAGAAAACACTAACTAAACATATTGATGATGATTGAAGACCACTAGAATATTGCATGCTTATACTCTCTAGTATCTCATGCAGGAGGTAGGGGATGTTTGTGTTTCCTATACCACTTCTCACTAAGACGCAAGCTTCAAGGGTCCCATTTACTAGCTAGTACCCATATGGCCTCTCCCATATTTGGTGCTCTTTGACTATGTGGCCCTCATTGTCAGCACATTGTGTACTATTTAATGTTATTTTATGGTAAAGGTGATTCACTTAACATGGGATATCATTAATAATATTTCATCATTAAAAATTTTCTCCATTAATTTTTTCAGTATTTTATCTCATTTATTAAGCATAATGATTAATTTTTCATTTAACATTTAGAGAATAGAATCCTTGTTGGTGGCATCCTATTGGGAAAAATCTCTCAACTGACATGCACATTGGGGTGTAAGAAGACATTGTAATGGTTGAAATAGGTAATAGAAATTGTTTTGGTGATAGTGGATTAGGATGCTAGTGTTTTTCATTAGTATTGGTGTGGTGAAGATTGTGGGAGATTTCCCCCTTTACTTGTGGTGGTTTTTGGATATGGTTTTTGGGTCCCATTTTCTAGAATCTCTCTTTTAGATTTATATAATCTTGTATACCTAAATACAAAACCATGTAAAGGATTTTTTGGTTTTCCATATTTGGTTAATTTTACATTGTTCATTTTTTTATATTTTTTGTTCAGGTAAATCATTCCCACTTGCTTGTATTGATAACTGGGAACTTATGCCATCTAGTGTGGATCAAGAATGCAATTCGGACCTTACCGTGGACCGAGTAAGACACCAGGGCAGATGGAGACCCATATTAGTTTGTGAAAAAATGGTATTAGTGCAGTTTTTACCACTTTGAGTCATTTATGATAGGATGAGTCTGGATAGACATGATATAGGACTATTGGGGCTCCGAGTTCTGGGTGTGAGTAGGGTTCATAGCCATGACACCTCATGAAATACCTCATGTTTCCATGGGATATTGGGATGTCGGTTTGGCTTCTCTTCTAGGTGGGGACGTGAAGCCTGCAGACTACACGTGGAAACTCGGTGGGGTGAAGTGGTTTAGTAATTGTGTCTCTTTGGAATGTTTGATTTATTGTTTTTGTGATTATTAATGGAAGTTTTCAGGGTTGTTGTGTAACTGATATTTTCCTAAGATTGCAACCTTTTGTAAAACCAGCCTCCCTGGAATGTTTCCCTATATCTTTGGGATGCTTCCCGTGAGTGTTCTCCCTCACCACTTGATCATTGCATTATAGATACATTGGGTTTACCAGTTCACTCACTTGGAATATCAGTGGGACATGATACTACTCTAGTCATAAATGTTGATAATGTCCCTCAAAATTATAAAGAATATGAGTTATCATAATATAATCCTCCTTATTTTATAGGTTTCATAGAGTCTCAAGAAGTAGAGGAATTGATCAAGAATATCGAGAGTATGTTTGAGTTCCTAGACACTCTTGATGTGGTCACAGGGAAATGTTCACCGTTTATACTAGAGGGTCCCTATTAATGATGGTGGGACTCAGAGATTCAGACTAGGAAGCATGAGTAGATGAGCTGCAAGTACTTCATGGTGGTCTTTTACAACTAGTACTTCTCGGAGGTATTGGGGTATGCTAGGTCCTGGGTGTTCATTGATATTTTCCATCATAATAGATTGTGATGGAGTATGCCAATCATTTTTATGAGATGGTTTAGAATTCACCCAAAATAGTCTCCAATGAGAAGGAGAAGACTCAAACGTTTGATAAAGGTTTCCGCAGAGAGATATACACACATTTCTCCTTATTCAAACTATATTCTTCTGCTGGAGTGGTTGACCAAGGTTATATGGTGCATATTGACCGTAATTGTGGATCAAGTGACTCTGGAGCCATGTTAGTTATGTGAAATGGAAATTCATAGGAGAAAAATAGGAAGTGTGATGAGGAAGGGAAGAAGGGAGGTAGATGTTTTTTATATCTTTTGAGTAAACTTTCTTCTATGGCTTCTAGTGATGGGTCAATTGTGTTCCCTATGTGCAAGAAGGTGTGATACACTTGACCTGTTTGTATATATCCTATAAATCATATCATATTTTTGGAGAATTTTTAAACATGTAGAGATCTTGAAGAGATACTCATTCCTATCATAGAGGTGAAATAGTTTTGGATCCTAGGGGAATTATAGATTAGTAAAAACTATTTGGGATGATGGGCTCTCAGTTTGGTGGTCATGGTGGAAAGACCAAATATTCTTTTCATAAAAGTCATATTAGAGTAGAACCTCAGGCCATAGGTCATGGCCAAACTCATAAAGATATCAGGCATCTTCATGTTGTTGAGTAGGCACCATTGTGACATTATGTAGGGCCCTCGTCTGTTCGAGGTTCCATTTTTATTGCATTTTTCTAGCTACCTTTCTTTTTGATATTGTATTGTATGTGTCTTTTATATGTTCCCATCTTGTGATTCTTGAATTTTCCAACCCTACTCTTCTCTTTTGTGATGGATTTGGTGATGTTGTTCAATGAGAAGAAGAAACGTGGTCCCAAGAGTCCATCATTTTCACTTTCCATGTCAGGGGTTGATATATAATGAGATTTCTTGGTCCAAGATATTAACATGATTGATGTGATCCATGAAATGGACTTGTAAGTGCATTTTTAGGTGCACATCTATGGTTATCAGTGGTGATTTAGTTTTATGGAACGTGATGGAATTACTCATATATTTCTTGGAGAATGGGATCTTTGGATAGGTAATGACAGACCTCTACTCCTATAGTTTGGAAGCCTTTTCTTTCATTTATCATCACTCGTACTGGTGGATGATGGATGTTCTACTAAGAATGGGTTACCTCATATAGTGGATGAGTTCTCGGAGGTATTCTCAGATGATATCTTAGCATTACGCCTAGAGTGGGACCTGGATTTTTAATCGATTTGGCACCGTGAAGACAACCAATATATCTTCCCCCTTATAGCATGGTCCTCGTTGAATTGAGGCAATTAATGATACTACTGGATGATTTGGAATCCAAAGGGTTCATTAGCTCGAACGTCTTCCCTTGGGCCGCTCTTATTTTGTTTTTGAAGAAGTAAGATATTTCTCTCCAGTTTTGTATCGAATATCATAATATAATAAGGTAACCATCAAGAAGAAGTATTCCATGCTTCAAATTATCGATTTATTCGAATAGATTAAAGGGGAAACATTGTTCTCCGAAATAGATTTTTTTGGGTTACCACCAAGTTATATAAAAAGAGGTAGATATCTTGAAGATGGTATTTCAAATTAGGTACTTCTACATTGAGTATTTTTTTTCATGCCTGTCAAAATGAAAAACACCCCAGTAGTATTTATGGAGATCATGAATAGGGTGTTCCACCATTACCTCAACTCTTTCATTGTGGTATTTGTGGAAAACACACAAATCTACTCTATATCTGAAAAAGATCATGAGCATCAATTTTTTATTTTGTTTGGAACCTTGCAGGATCATCGTTAGTATTTAATGCTATCGAAATGTAGTTTCTGGATTAGGGAAGTTAAGTTTCTAGGATATTTCATCATAGATCAAGTGGTTTCAATGGACCCAGAGAAGATCAATGCAGGTATTCCATGGGAACAACTGAATAACATGTTTTAGATAAGTAGAAGCCTCATCCAAGTGGATTATTATAAACCGTTCATTTGGGATTTCTCAAGGCATGCGTCCTCAATGACCACACACACCCAAAATGGGGTTAAATTTGAATGGATCCTATAATTTCAAGCATCTTTGGATGATTTCATGCGGTGGTTGGTTACAACACCTGTGTTGATCTTTCTGGAACCATAAAAGGAGTATATGATTTATTATGATGCAATAGTTTTGGGTCTCAAGTGTGTGCTTTTTCAGGTTGATCATGTGGTGGTATATAGTTCTCACCAACTCTGACCACATTTGAAGCATTACCCAACCCATGAATTGGAGTTAATAGAGGTGATGCATTCCTTGAATTCTTTTCATCACAAAATGTTTTAGAGAGGTTTGTGGTATAATATAATAATAATAGTTTTCAACATCTTCTCATGGAAGGATTTAAATAAGGGGTAACACCATTGGATTTAATATCTATAGGGGTTCAACATTGATAACATCTATACCACAAAAAAGGGTAATATGGTGGCCGATTCCTTGAGAAGAAAAGTGTCATTCAAGGCATTGAGTAAGTCTTGTGATGAGTGAAATTTGATGGTTCTCTTCACCTAGTTGCCCGTAGAGACCATGGTGTAGAGTAGAGGTTCATTCTTAGCGAGTGTGAATTTGTCTCCATCCCTTCAAGAGCTAGTGCAGTGGGATTATCCTCATGATGATATTTTTTGGTTGTATATGTAGTTTCCTCTTTGAGGGGACACATACTATGAATAGTCATTGTCTCTCATGGTAAATTTGTGTTTCAATAGACATTTTGGGGTGCCGTTAAATCTCAGGACGATGGTGATGTGGGATAGCCACCAGTCTCAGTGGTCAGTTCATCTAGGTGCTAACAACATGTATTATGATGTGTGTTGGTAGTCCTCATGTCCAAGAATGAGATGGGACATATATGACTTCATATAGAGATGATATACTTGTCAGTAAGTGAAAGAAGAGCATAACAGACACTCTCATTTTCTGCAGTAGTTTCACATTCATACTTGAAAATGGATGAGGTAGCCATTGACTTCATTTGTGGCTTACCTCGCAAACCTTGAGTAAGGAACACTATCTGGGTAATGATGGACAGCTTGACCATGTCATCCCACTTCATTCCAATGAAATATTCAGAAAATGTGGATGATCTGGGATGGTTGTATGTTCGTGATTTGGTTAGTCTTTATTGTGTGTCATCTTCAATTGTTTCTGACAGATACCCCCATTTTACCTATCAGTTATGGGAAGGTCTTAAAAAGGTATTGGGTTCAAATGATAAAAATGAGAATTTCATTCCACCCCCAAACCTATAGTCGGATATAGAGGGAAAATCATATTAATTAAGACATTCTCCATGCATGTATATTTGATTTTGGAGGTTCATTGGATATCCATTTGAGATCGGTTTAATTTTCTTAAAATAAAAGTTACCAATGCTCAATTAAAATGTCCCCCTTAGAGGCAGTATATGGTTATCTTTTTCAATTTTCATTATGTTGGGATGATGTAGGTGAGACCTCACTTTTGGGACCAATATTTGTGAAAGAGATGTCAACAAATATCATGCTAATCAGGCAGTGGTTATCGACTGCTTAGAGTCACCATAAATCATATTCAGATCAGTGGAATCAAGATCAAGAGTTTATGGTGGGGGATTCGGTATTCATGAAAGTACCACCCCTATTAGGTAATCATTACTTGGGGATGAAAGAAAAGATAAAGTTGATCCATCTCGAGACATTCGAATTCACTGAGAAAATTTCCAAGGTGGAATACCGGTTAGCTTTTCCTTCTCAGTTGATGTTGATTCACGATGTGTTCCATGTTTGCCATCTGAAGATGTATAAGCCAGACCCATCTCATGTGTTCAATTGGGAATAGTTTGAGTTGGAGCCCTATTTATCAATCTTTTAGAGGAAACTACATATAGTAGAATCATAAGAGATGGTGCTTCTTGGGATGTCTATACTGTTGGTCTGTGTCTTTTGGAAGCATGGGGTGATACACATGAGACATGGGAGCAGAAGGCTTGGATAGAGCAAGATTTCCTATTTTTGTTTGGTGATCACTATTTGGATTGACTTTTTGATGGTGGAAGGTTTTTAGGGTGGGGAGAATTATCACATCCATGATCTGCTTTTTAGGTATTTTCCTATTTCATTTTTTGTACATCATTTTCCCCAGGTTTTCCTCTAAATTTTGGAAGAAAAATAAAGGATTTGTTTTAGACAAGACCCTCTGCATGGTTGACATAAAATTAATAGTTACCATGAACCCACCCAAAAAATCATGTGGTAGTTGAAAGAACCTACCACACAACCTCCACATGGCCTTACATCTCAGCCTAGATAACTAGGTGGAGCTCTCTATCTGGATAGAATGGTCCCCATGTTTACTACAGAATGTCCCTAACTGTGTGTACTAACTATTTTAAGGTCTATATTCCTGAAGTGAGGCTTTATTGTGTTCATTTTAAATGTTTTATAAATTGAGTAAATACGTTATTAATTTATGTTTCTATTGTGAATCTTGGTTGGAATGTATTTTTGGGTGATTTTTATTTTCGAATGTGGGTTTGGGTGTTAAAATTGTGGTTTTTAGGTGTGTATATTGCCTTGGGGTGGATTGTGTGTGTGAATATGGTGCATCTTGTGGAATATGAAAATTTTTTGAGCACTAAGGGAATCCTGGGTAGCTATGAAAGAAGAATAAGACTAGAATGTTAGTGATTCATAAGAGGAAATGGCCCAGTTTCATAGAGCGTGATTAGAAATGGAAACCCTAACTAAATATATCGATGATTATTAGAGACCACTGAAATATTGGATAAGTATCCTCTCTATTGGATCATCCATCAGGTTGTGGTTGGTTGCGGTACCTATACTTATTTTCACTGAAATGTGAGGTTCTAGGGTCCCATTTATATGCTAGTATCCGTAGGGCCTCTCCCATGTTTGGTTCTATTTGACAATGCGACACTCACCATTATCAAAGAGTTTAGTAATTGGGGTTATTTTTAAGGTAAATGTGATTCAATTAATATTCCATATCATTAATAAGATTCCTTCATTTAAATTGTTCTCCTATGAACTGTTTTATAATTTCCATTCATTTATTAATATTGAAAATTTATTTTTCATTTAAAGTTTAGAGAATGTAATCCTTTTTGGTTGAATACAATTAAAAAATTTCTTACACCCTGCTTACACCTTGGGGTGTAAGCAGACATGGTAATGTTTGACACATGTAAGGGTTAAGATTTTGGGGAAGATGGTATTGGATGATAGTTTTATTCTTGGGAGGGTTTGCGGTGATGTCTTGCGTATTATGTTCCCTCGTTCCATGTGGTGGTTTTTTGGATATGTTTTTTGGATCACTTTTTGTAGAATGTCTCTTTAAGATTTGTATAATCTTGTATACTTAAACATGAAACATTACAGAGGAATGTTTGGTTTGTTTTTCGAGCTTTCGTTTTTTTTTGTTGATTGTTTTATATTTTTATGTTCAAGTAAATAGTTCCTACTTGATTTTATTGATACATGGGTACCTATGCCAGCCCATGGGGATTGGGTGTAACACCCCAAGCTTCCACGATACGTTTCCCTTTGAATAATACAGTAGTGTGTGTTGTATGCAACTTCAAGTTCTAACACACACCACAACCAATCAATCTAGCCGTTATGAATAGAAATACCACTTTTTGAGATTTTATAAATTTTATATTTCAACATTAACATCATTTTTTGATTCGGAATATCGAAGTTATCTTAGGGTGAATTTTTGGTATTTTTCTAAAAACTTTCAATTTTTGATGAATAGTGAAAAACACTGAGTTATAGTTCAAAACTGAATTTTTATTTAAATATTTATTTATTTTATTTAAATTTATTTTAGGCAAAAATAGATACATAATACCTATATAAGTTCAATGTAATTTATTGGATTCAGTTTATATTAATTTTAGATATATAAAAATTTTATTGAACTTTTCACTGTCTTTTACCCATCTCCTAGGAGAATTTTCAAATTCAAATAAATCTTAATTTTACCGCTTCTTTGAGTGGAATTTCTAAAATCCGAGAGACACGGTTAATATCGGGTAAAATGTTGTTTAATAAGATAAAAATAATTTTTGGTGAATAGTAATTTTTTACGTTTATTTACCACGGTTAAAAGTAAATAGGTTAATTAAGGGTAAAAATGATATTATTATTACCCCAACACATGTCCTAATTCTATTGGATAATTATAATTCGACCAAAAAAACCTTATTAAATAAATTATGAACCTATTTGTCCCACTTGGATTAGATTAAGACATTTATTATTACTTAATTCAAAGAAGAGTTAAAAGAGTTAAAATCAAAGTTTAATAACTAAAAAACATTTAATATAGGGTTATAAATACGATAAATTCAATTATAAATATTAATTGGAAATCTAAAAATATTTCCTACATAATGGTATTTTATTTATAATTTTTATAAATTAAATAAGTTAATTTATTTGTGACACAATGGTGATGCAGTAATTACCTAATTAATGAAATATTAAAATAATTGATATTATAAGTATCCAAATAAATGTAATTTGAGACTTTTTATAAATTCAACTAATTTTATAGGTTAATAAGACATATTAGGGTTGGTTATATGAATTTTTTTTCAAAGTAATAATGCTGTTATAAATTTAGAAAAAACAAAATACCAAATAGTGGAAAAATTGACATAAAAGAGTTTTTAAAACAAATATTATATTATTAATTGATATTCTATTCCTAAAAATCCAAGGTTCGGCCAAAGGACTTATATAATGATATTTGTATCATTAATTAACTACTTGGGGTTCACTTGGAAGTATATAGTATGTTCATTAACCACATAATATAAAAATTCAAAGAGACATGGTAAATGTCAAACTATTTAACTAAGAGTTAAATCTAAAAGATAAGGTTAATATAGTGACCCAAACCTGTCTAAAATATATTGGTTGGTTGGTTTTAGACCCATCACCACCTTAGACTTTAAATAATTTATTTGGGGTCCATTAGAAACCGAAAATTATTTTATTATCAAATATTATTTCTAGCTTTTCCTAAGGTGCCCCTCCCCCCTCTTATAAAATGGTACTCACCCTTATCTCTAATTCACAACTTCAAAGCCTTTTAAATCGTCCAAAACCTGACAAAATATCCTCTAAAATTCCCTCACTTAATCCTAGAGTCCTTAATTTAGTCATAAAGTCATCTTAAGGAGATCTTTTGAACAAATCAAAAGGAAGAACACGAAGAAGAGGTAATAATTTCACCACCCTCTTTCAAGTTATTTTATTCTTCCACTTATTCTTTATTGGTTATTTAACTTCTAAAATAATAAATCCAGTATATTATATATAATATGATGTTATTATAAATATTTTACAGCCATATTCATTATTTTATACATCCTTTGAATGACATGTCACCATACGTGTGTATGTACGGATTACCGTCTCCACGTCGTGGTGTAATTGTTTTTCAATACATTATTATTTGGATGGGTATAATAATGATGTGTAATTCATGTAAATAATAAATATAACAAGATAAGGATTTTGTATATATGATATACCATCCAATTATATATTATTTTAATATCAAAATAATAATATTTTCGCTCGTGCATACGTATGGATTACCGTCTCCACGAACGCGATGAGATTCATTCCCCATCGTATCCATTCAAGACTAATTTTCATTATATGATTAAAAATAATGTTTAAAGACTTGATATTATTCTATATATGAATAATATACATCCCATCTATAACAAATATGACTCACATAACAAATAATATAAAGAAAAATGAATCCGTTTACACCCGAAACACCGACAATACTAAGATATTATTAACAAAGCAATGTTAAAAGATCATATATGATATCATATTAATTTATATGATTCTTGTATAATTTAATAACAATTATTTCACCATTATACATGAGTTTAACCTACCCTCGACCAAGGAAAGTACAAGGTAAGAGTTAATTTCACAATCTCTTTATTATCCGAGGTCGTTATTATGTAAGTATCTACTAGGACCTCTTTATCATACACATCCATGTTTCTTAAAAATGTATTTCAAAACATTCTTAATATTTTATAGACTATGGATTAAAGTAATTTATACCCTTGTTTTACTTTTTATAATATGTTTATAGAGGAATCTTTCCGTCTTTTCCAAATAAGGTCCCTTTTAACCATTTCGAAAATATTAAAGTAAGAATGCCTTTTTTAACTTATATGGCGGGTACAACTATTTTTTGCTGTTATAAAATTGTCAAAGCTTCCCTTACAATCTTATAAGAAAATTTTCAAAGTAAATTTTTTCTTTTATAATTATGTGACTTTTAAATGATTTCAAAAAAGATATATTTCTCTCAAATAGTTTTGGGTTCATCTATGTCAACTTCCTTTGATGGATTTTAAGCTTATTTGAAGTGATTTATTATGATACAAAACATCCAAATTGTATTGAAGGTTTTGTGATATGTTTGACTGTGGATGTGGTATTTTATACCAATTACAGTTTATGGAGAAAGTATTGACATTTCATATGATAATTTTAATACGAATGTTTATGTTATGTTTAAACGTATTCATATGAGGAATGCATTGGACTTAGTAAGTGACAGGTGGAGCTCACTATAGCTCCCCAATGCATCGGTAGGTCTCATGAGACAAACTAGTGTCTTGGAACAAGTCCTTGACAAAATCTTATTTGTAGTCTTGGCACAAGGCCTTGACTATGTGGTTATGATAGTCTGGCATTATGATTTCCATCATTATGAAAGTGGTTATTGATATTACATGTGATTATTCGACTAGTAGAATATCCATGTGAATAAGTAAATTGAATTATCTTATTTCATTTTTTCCATATTATGCTGAAGTTCAAGTTTAAAAGGCTTTTGTTTTAGTTATACATTTCCTTAAATGTTTATGCATATCTATGAATGTTTCCGCTATATTGTTATCCTTACTGAGCATCTGAGCTCACCCCTTTCTATGTTTTCTTTTTTCCCCGGATGTGAAGAAGTATTTTATGACTGACCTACATGGATAATCTGAGGGGATATGAGTGTGGAATATAGAGACTATGTTGTTGTAGTTTTTCAATTTATTATTTAATGTAAGACTTATGAATGTATCTAGTGTTTCCAAGGCTACTAAACTAATAGGTATTTCAAGACTTGATATTTTGTAATAATCCAAATCTTATGTAATAATGCACTGACTCTCGGTAACTGGTGTCGGGGTGTCGCATTTGGTATCAGAGGATGTTTAGTAATAACCTTGGAATCTATATTTAGATAAACTCCGATTAGAGCACATATCCCTAAGATAGAATTTGAGGATTAGTATATAAGAACTTCCTAGAATTTTGGTATTGTAGAGATTTTGTGATTTTTCCAAGAAATACATCTCTGTCTAGATTTGAGCAGGTAGAGGTGGCTCTGGAACATATGTACCTAGGGGTAAACCCCGAAAACACTGCTTTGAGCTAGACTCGAACGGGAACTGATGCACAACAACATGCCTTGCTTCACTCTTGGTTACGAAACACTCGAGGGATATGATTAGGATAATTATAATTTTCTTTACAACCCATTATGAAGGTTTTATGAGTATATACTTCCACAAAGAAGACATTTTTTATGATTATGGATTATATCCATAAACTGTTCAATTCATGTTAAGTGTTTTACAAGTATGGAATTATGTTTTTCGATTCATAAACTAATCTAGTTTATGATATTGTTTAGAAATAGCCCCTAGTGGAAGGAATCGAAACTCTATCAATACACGTACTCCATGTAGGGATTTCCCTCCTACTCAAGATAAGTATAGTGGAGCTGGTGATAAAACTGGTGCTGATCAGCTTATCGCCATACTGGGACAACTCACTCAGGTTATGAATAAAAACCTTACCATTATAGAGTATCCTGATCCACAGTGTGGAGGATCAATGTTATATATCTTCATGAGGAAAAATCCACCAACATTCAATGGGAGTACAAATCCATTAGTAGCTAAGCAATGGATAAATTCCTTAGAGAAAATATTCCAAGCCCTGGGGAGTAGTAAAAGGGAGAAAGTTATCATGGCAGTTTACCGCCTCACTGGAGATGCTGATCAATGGTGGTCATTGATTCAAAACACAAAGGAAGATGATGAAGTATCAAATATGGAATGGATGGAGTTTAAAGATATTTTATTAGAAAAATAATTTCTTCGTGACCATCGAGCAGATACGGAAATGCAATTTATGAGTTCGAGGCAAAAGGAGGATGAGAATGTCGTAATGTATGAAGATAACTTTACAAGGATTGAGAGGCATGCTGCAGATTATATACGTAACCCAAGAAGTAATATTGATCATTTCGTTTATGGGTTAAAACCATTTCTCCATCGAGAATTACTCTCACAATCCTTCTCATCGTATGAAGATATTGTCTCATGCGCTATCAAGACAGAAAAGTAATTCTCTAAGTCTTATGACTTTAAAAGCAAAGCAAGAGAAGAAGAGATCAGATGATCACTCTAGAAATGGAAATAAGGGGAAGAATGGAAAAGTTGAATATCCATCCTACAGTAAATGTGGGAAGAAACACCCTGGTACTTTCTTGAAGGGAATGGGAGTCTGTGAGAAGTGTGGTGAAAAAGGCCACCAAGCTCGTGATTGCAAGGGGAATAAAGTAGCTACCTATGTTCAATGCTACAATTGCAGGGATATGGGACATTATGCAAATGAATGTCCTAAGAATCAGGGGGACTTACCTCAGAAGAGGCCAAGGGATCAAGGACAATCTTATGCTATCACTACTGCTGAGGTTGAATCCCAAAAAGATGCGGTGGCAGGTAATTTAACGATTTCCTCAAGTTTAGCCAATGATTTATTTGATTTCAGATCATCGCATTGTTTCATATCTTCCTAGTTTTCTAATAAAATTAGATATTTACAATTTGATTTAACAAGGGAGTTTTCAGTCAAAACTCCTAAGGGAAGTATCATTACTACAATGTTCTGTGAATCCGTTCCCATTGGGGAATATAAATGTTCTTTATCTGCTGATCTAATTGACATACCCATGATTGAATTTGATATAATCCTTGGTATGGATTGGATTTCGAACCATGATGCAAAAATTTATTTTAAGAAGAAGGAGGTTACTATTTTTGATGATGATGATAAAGAACACCTTATCTTTAGAGTTGAATCATCACAACCTAATTCTTATCTAGATCCACCCCCAGTAGCTCAAAAAAATTCAATTATTGGGGAGGAAGAGAATAAAATGACTGTGGGTGAGGAAATTAATGTTCAAATAAAGGATGTACCTATTGTGAGAGAATATGTTGATGTGTTTCTAGATGATTTACCTGGACATCCTTCAGAATGAGAAATTGAGTTTTCTATTGATTTAATTCCTAGTTTAAGGCCAATATCAAAGACCTCTTATAGAATGGACGTTGTGGAATTAGTGTAACTAAAGAAACAACTAGAGGAATTCAACAATAAGGGATTTATTCACCCCAGTGTTTCTCTATGGGGAGCCTCTATTCTTTTTGTTAAGAAGAAAGATGGATTTATGAGGTTGTACATTGACTACAGAGAGATCAATGCTATAACAATAAAGAACATGTATCCCCTACCTCGCATTGATGATTTATTCGACCAACTTCATGAAGCTTAATATTTTTGAAAGATTTACCTTTGATCTGGATACCATCAGTTGTGTGTGAAGAAGGAAGACATTCTGAAGACATCATTTCAAACCAAGTATGGGCATTATGAGTTTACAGTAATGCCTTTTGGATTAACTAATTCACCCTATGTCTTCATGGATCTAATGAATAGTGATTTCAAGGAATATCTTGATGACTTTGTAGTGGTATTTATTTATGATATATTTTTATACTCCAAAATCTATGAAGGTCATGAAAATCACATGAGCATTATCCTGAAGTCTCTGATAAGACATGAATTATATGGGAAGTTTAGCAAGGGTGAATTTTGTCTTAAGGATGTTTCTTTTATTGGTAATATTGTCTCTAATTATGGAATTTCCATTGATACTTCAAAGACCAAGGCAATCCAAGAATGGCCAGCACCAAAAAGTATAACTGTGGTACACAGTTTATTGGTTTAGCAAGCTATTACCGACGTTTCATCCATAATTTTTCCCTGTTGGCTAACCCATTAACAAAGCTCACATGAAAAGAGGTTAATTTTTTTTGGATAGAATAGCATGAAGAATTATTTTGAAGAACTGAAGAGAATATTAGTCAATGCTCCTATATTGACCCTACCATAGGGGAATGATGGGTTTATTATTTATAGTGATGCTTCAAACAAAGGACTTGGTTGTGTCCTTATGCAGAATGATAGGGTTATTTACTATGCATCATGACAGCTTAAAATTAATGATCAAAACTATCCTACTCATGATATTGAGTTAGAAGTTGTAATATTTGGTTTGAAGATTTGGAGACACTATCTCTATGGTGAAAAATGTGAGATTTCGACTGATCATAAGAGTTTGATGTATATTTTCTCACAGAAAGAACTCAACATGAGGAAAAGGATATGGCTTGAACTACTCAAGGATTATGATTGCATGATACACTACCACCCAGGGAAGGAAAATAAGGTGGTATGTGCTTTGAGTTGAAAGGATTGTGGAGTTTTTAACAAGATGAGATTTGAAAAGGATCCTATATATATGGATCTAGTAAAGATGGATATGGGAATCACCATGGAAGGTGAAACATCAATACTTTTTCAAATCGTTTAGAAACCATCTTTACTATAAAGAATAATGAGTTCTCATACTGATGATGAAGAGTTTCAAAAGAATATTAAATCTGTGAATGATGGGAGATTGATTGAATTTGTGTATGAAGATAATGTTTTGAAATTTGGGAAGAGACTTTGGGTTCCCGATTTACATGATCTAAAAAGGGAATTGTTGGATGATGCTTATAGTTTCAAATCCTCTATACACCCATGGAGCACCAAAAATGTATTGATATTTGAAGGAACATTTTTGGTGGGACAACATAAAGAGAGAGATTGCTGATTTTTTGTCAAGATGTATGGTTTGTCTACAAGTGAAAGCTGGAAGGAAACAGCTAGGAGGAGTCTTGCAACCTCTTCCCATATCAGAGTGGAAATGGGATAATATTATGATGGACTTTTTCATGGTACTACCAAAAACTCCTAGAAGGAACAATGAAATATGGGTCATTGTTGATCATTTTACCAAGTCAGTACATTTTCTTGCTATAAGGTATGATTTACCACTTGAACGTATAGAAAGACTATATATTAATGAAGTTGTGAGACATCATGGAGTACCCCTATTGATTGTTTCTGATCGTGATCCACGTTTTACATCAAGATTCTGGAAAAGTATTCAGAAAGTCCTGGATACTGAGCTTTGTTTGAGCATGACCTACCACCCTCAAACTGATGGACAATCAGAACGGACTATTCAGACCTTAGAAGACATGTTGAGATCATGCTCACTTGAATTTCAGGGTATCTGGGATCAATATTTACCTCGGGTAGAATTTTCCAATTACAATAGCTTCCATTAAAGTATTCGGATGGCACCATAGGAAGCGTTATCCAGAAAGTGATGTCGCACACCAAACTATGGGGATGATGTTGGGGAAATAAAACTCGTAGGCCTAGAACTGGTGGAGGAAACAATGGAAATGGTGAAGGTAATCGAAAACCACATCAAAGCAGCTCAAAGTAGGCAGAATAACTATACTGATAACCAAAGAAAGGATTCGCAATTTCAGGTAGGAGATCATTTTTTCTTGAAGGTATCTCCATGGAAGGGTGTTATATGTGTCAGTAAGAAGGGAAAATTGAGTCCTAGGTACATCAGACCTTTCGAAATTCTAGAATGAATTGGGGTTGTAGCTTATCGTTTGGCAATGCTGCCAAATCTCTCCAAAGTTCACGATGTGTTCCACGTATCACTGTTGAAAAAATACATGCCTGACCCAATGCATGTACTCACCTATGGGGAATTAGAACTCGATCCCGATCTATCTTATTGCAAAGAGCTCGTCAGGATTCTTGATACCAAAGAACAAGTGTTGAGAAACCGGACGACTCGTCTAGTAAAAGTTCTATGGAGAAACCATAATATGGAAGAGGAAACGTGGGAACCCAATGAACTTATGATGAAGAACCACCCGAGTCTTTTCATGTGGATGTATTTTAGAAATTTCAAGGATGAAATTATTTGAAGGGTGGGATAATGTAACACCTAAATCTTTCACGGTATGTTTCCCTTTGAACAATACAGTAGCGTGTGTTGTACGCAACTTCATGTTCTAACACACACTACAACCAATCAAACTAGACGTTATGAAAAGTAATACACAATTTTTGAAATTTTACAAATTCAATCTTTCAAAATTAACTTCATTTTTGTATTCGGAATATTTAAATTAGCTTATGGTGAATTTTTGGTATTTTTCTGAAAAAATTCAATTTTTAATGAATAGTAAAAAGACTGAGTTATTGTTTAAAACTGAATTTTTATTTAAATAATTATTGATTTTATTTAAATTTAGATTAGGTCAAAATAGATACATAATACCTATATAAGTTCAATTTAATTCATTGGAGTCGGTCTATAATAATTTAAGATATAAAAAAAATTTATTGAACTTTTCACCGTCTTTTACCCACCTCCTAGGAGAAATTTTTCAAATTCACCTAAAACTTAATTTTAGCGCTTCTGTGAGTGGAATTTCTAAAATCTTGGTTAAATGGTTAATATCAATGGGTAAAATTTGGTTCAATAAGATAAAAATAATTTTTGGTGAATCGTAACTTTTAACATTTATTTACCATTGTTAAAAGTAAATAAGGTAATTAAGGGAAAAATGATATTATTATTACCCTAACACATGCTCTAATTCTATTTGATACATATAATTCGACCAGAAACAACCTTAGGAAAAAATATGAACCACTTTGGTCCACCTGGATTAGATTAGGACATTAATTATTATTTAATTCAAAGAAGAGTTGAAATAGTTTAAATCAAGGTTTAATAACTGAAACATTTTTAATATAGGGTTATACATAAGATAAATTCTATTATAAATATTAATTAGAAATATAAAAATATTTCATACATAATGGTATTTTATTTATAATTTTTAGACATTAAATATTTTAATTTATTTATGACACAATGGTGATGTAGTAATTACCTAATTAATGAAATATTAAAATAATTAATATTATAAATATCCAAATAAATGTAATTTGAGACTTTTTATGAATTACACTAATTTTCTAGGTTCATAAGACATATTAGGTTTGGTTAGATTATTTTTTTTGAAGTAATAATGTTGTTTTGAATTTAGCAAAAATAATTACTAAACATTGTCAAAATTCACATAAAAGTGTTTTTAAAACAAATATTATATTATTAATTGATATTATATTCCTAAAAATTTAAGGGTCTTTAAAAGGACTTATATAATGATATTTGTATCATTAATTAAAAACTTGGGGTTCTCTTGGTAGTATATAGTAAATTTATAAACCATATAATATAAAAATACAAAGAGACATGGTAAATGTCAAACTATTTAACTAAGAGTTAAATCTAAAAGATAAAGTTAATATAGTGACCCAAATGTATATAAAACCTTTTTGTGGAGTTTTTTTAGACCCATAACCACCTTATCCATTAAATGATCCATTTATTACTCATTATAAACCAAAAATTATTTTATTATAAAATAATATTTCTAGCTTTTCCTAAGGTGCCCTTCACCCATCTTATAAAAGGGCACTCCCCTTCTCTCTAATTCACACCTTCAAAGCCTTTTGGATCGGACAACCTCTCCCCAAATATCATATAAACTTCCCTCACTTAATCCTATAGGCCTTCCATTAGAAAGAAAACCAACTTAATAAGACCTTTTGATCAAATCAAAAGGAAGAACCCGAAGAAGATGTAATAATTTCACTTCCCTCTTTCAAGTTCTTTTCTTCTTCCATTTCTTCTTTATTTGTTATTTCCATTATAAAATAATAACACCCGTATATTATATATACTATGATATTATTATAAATATGGTATAACCATATTCATTTTTCTATCCATCCTTTGAATGACATGTCACCATACGTGCATACGTACGGATTACTGTCTCCACGTCGTGGTGTAATTGTTAGTCAATAAATTATTATTTTGATGGGTATAATAATGATGTATAATTCATGTAAATAATAAATATAACATGATAATGATTCTATATATATTACATAACATCCAATTATATATTATTTTAATATCAAAAGAATGATATTGTCACTCGTGCGTACGTACGGATTACCGTCTCCACGAACGCGATGAGATTCATTCCCCATCGTATTCATTCAAGACTAATTTTCATTAGATGATTAAAAATAATGTTTAAAGACTTGATATAATTCTTTATACGAATAAGATACATCCTATCCATAACAAATATGACTCACAAAATAAATAATATAAAGGAAAACGAACCCGTTAACACCTGAAACAATGATAATACTAAGATATTATTAACAAAGCAATATTAAAAGATCATATATGATATTATATTAATTTATATGATTCTTGTATAATTTAATAACAATTATTTCACCATTATACATGAGTTTAACCTACCCTTGACGAAGGAAAAGTACAAGGTAAGGGTTAATTTCACAATCTCTTTATTTTCTGAGGTTTTTTTTTATGTAAGTATCTACTGGGACCTCTTTATCATTCACATCCATGTTTCTTAAAAATGTATTTCAAAACATTCTTACTATTTTATAGACAATGGATTAAGGTCATTTATACCCTTGTTTTACTTTTAATAATATGTTTATAAAGGAATCGTTCCGTCATTTTCCAAACAAGGTCCTTTTTATCCTTTTCGACAAAATTAAGGTAAGAATATCTTTTTTAACTTATACGGCGGGTGCAGATATTTTCCACTATTATAAAATTGTTGAAGCTTACCTTACAGGCTTATAAGAATATTTTGACAGTAAATGTTTTTTTTATGATTTTTTGACTTTTAAATGATTTCAAAAAAGAGATATTTCTCTCAAATAGTTTTGGTTTCATCTATGTCAATATCCTTTGATGGATTTTAAGCTTATTTGAAGTTAATTTATTATGATACAAAACTTCCATATTGTATTGAATGTTTTGTGATATGTTTTTTTGTGGATGTGTTATTTTTATACCATTCATGGTTTATGGAGAAAGTATTGACATTTCGTATGATAATTGTAATACAAATGTTTATGTTATGTTTAAACATGTTCATATGAGGAATGAATTGGACTTAGTAATTGACAGGTGGAGCCCACTATAGCTCCTCGATGCATCGGTAGGTCTCATGATACAAACTAGTGTCTTGGCACAAGGACTTGAAAAAATATTATTTGTAGTCTTGGCACAAGGCCTTGACTATGTGGTTATGATAGTCTGGCATTATGAATTCCATCATTATGAAAGTGGATATCGATATTGCATGTGATTCTTCAACTAGTATAATATCCATGTGAATAAATAAATGGTATTTTTTCATTTCATTTTTTCTATATTATGCTCAAGTAAATGTTTAAAAGGATTTTGTTTTAGTTATACATTTCCCTAAATGTTTATGCTTTTTTATGAAAGTTTTTGCTATATTTTTATCCTTACTGAGCATCTAAGATCACCCCTTTCTATGTCTTATTTTTACCATGATATGAAGAAGTATTTTATGACTGACCTATAGGGATAATCTGAGGGGATATAAATGTGGACTATGGAGACAATGTTGTTTTAGTTTTTTCACTTTATCCTGTAATGTAAGTCTTATGAATTTATCTAGTATTTCCAAGGCTACTAAACTAATCGGTCATTCAAGACTTGATATTTTGTGATCATGCCAATGTTATGTAATAATGCACTAACTCTCGGTAACTAGGGTCAGGGCGTTACATTGGGAACACCCTTCAGGCCTTTTCGCGGACTCGGTCAGGCGCCAGGTTAGATGATGAGCCGTCTGGTTCATGAAAATAGTTTTCCTCATGATTTTTTTACCAATTAATTAATAATAGATATATATTTAATTTGGAAGTAAATTTTTTTCGAAATATGATTTTGGAAAGATGGCACAAAAATAAATGGTCCTTATATAGTAACTTATTTTTATGGGTAAATTACCCAAAACTGGATGGTCTTGGATTTTATTCTCACTAACCATGCCCATATCAATCACGAAAATGAACATGGAATTCATTAAATCATTAAAACACAAAAAATAAACTTTTTGGATAATCATTGAATGAATAATGTTATATCAATGAATGGGGATCAATATCTCCACTCCAAAACATATATAAAACAATCAAAATCATTAACATGTTATGATGAAAAATTCAATAACTAACTAATATATGTGTAATGAATTATTATAATTGGATTGTATAAATTTTAAAATATTTGAATAAGGTTTTGAGATAAGTTATTATGATGGTTATTTTTATTATAAAGGAGTTTATAGAGATTTAATGGGGGTAAAGAAAAGTTCTCATCTCTAATCTCACTTTGGAATTAAGATTGTTAATATTTAAATTATATTCAGTGGAATTGTATTATATTTTATACATATCCCATATATTTTATTTTCATGTGATTATTTACGTGTCTTTCATTTATTAGAACCATTTCTCCTCAGTTTGATTCATAATTCACCTGAAATAATTCTCTTAAAAAAAGGCTAGACCTTAAAACATATTTTTAGTTTGGAATTATCCTCCTCCATGTCTATACTATTTATGTTATCTTTTTAATTTCCTTATCTTGATACTAAATATGGAATAAAATTACATTAAAATTTCATTTATTACAATAAAAAGGATTGAAATGAAATTTTTTATCTTTTTCAAATAATTAATTTTCTAATAACCTTGTCGTAGAAGTGTGAAAAAAAATCATTTTTAATGTTTTCCTCATGGATAGTTTTTCCTTTCTTCATATATATTTTTCTTAATGAAACATTCTTTTCTAGTACATCATGGTTTCCTAATATAATTTCTACTCCAATTTTTTATAATTTATTTTCTTTTAAAATTATTGTTAAAAAAATATAAATTTTGTTTCTTTTTATTTCAAAATTTAATTTCTATTTTTATTAAATATTATTTTTCATCTATTTATAGATTCATTAAACATTTATATGATTTAATGTATACATTCTAATTTGATAAAATAAAAATTACTTCTAAAGATATATTACGATCTTGTTTTGTTGAAATCTTCATGAAACCCATTACTTATCAATGGGTTGACACTTCAATAATGGAAGTATGATTATTTTCATGTTAAGGTGACAAAAATATTTGGATTTATAATTATGATATGGGTTGGTCCATTATATGTCAATAATTCATTTGGTATTTTTTTAATATCCCAATATATCAGGATAAGACATTTGTTATAAGATTAATTCTAAAAAGTTTATGGTGCTTTGTGGTTAGCACAAGCCTAATTTTTTTGGGAACATTGTTATACTAGTCCATTATGATATGAAATTCATGGTGTTTAGACTTAGAATATGTTATGATATATATGATTAGTTTTATGAAAAAAAAAACCTTTATTATATTTTCATAGCTCATGACTATCAAATAATTTTTTCACACTCTTATGACTCACATATCATAATATTATAAAGAATTATGCCACTAATTGTTATTTAGGATCCATTATTTTTTAGGTATGAATCACTTATATTATGATTATGCACCTTGATTATGTTCTCATACCTACATGTTCATCTTATTATCACTTATGAGCCTTGATCGATATTTCTTATGACTACAGTTACAACTCATTTATGACAACCCTTTCTTATATTTCAATTCCACATGTTATTAATAAGGGTATCATGTATGATGCGTCTAAAACAATATAACATGGGAAGACTAGTTGTAGTAATAATTGATGGCTTAATAAAAAATATAAGAAGTTCATACATCCAATATCAGATGAAATTAAAACCATTGGGTTTTATAATTTTTGGAATTTATGAGATGAGATGTTTAAATTATGGAAATGATTTAAAATAAAAAAAATTTATACTCAAGTTGTCTCAGTTTGTATCAAAGAACATATATATATACAGTTTCTATTTCTAGCAATAGATCTAGGATTATGGTTTTGGTTCACCTAGAACCCTCCATCCTTTCAGATAACATTTTTATATTTCCTTTTCATCCGTGTGTTTTCATAAACCATCTCTATACATGGGGTTTTCTCAACATTCTTATTCACTCGCTTTTTTTGGAAATTAAATTAATACCAACACTACTCAAATAATCAGAATTTGGGCATATAGAATATCCATAATAATGGTTTACATTATTCTATGACATTGAAATGGATTTTTCTTTTAATAATTTCTTGCTCCTCTTTAAAATAGAATGATCCATTTAAAATGTAAGACATTGTTAAGAATTATAATGGAAAACAAATTTCATACACCCTTTTTGGAGGTTTTAGGTTAAACCACATCCATATTTATCATTTTGAATTCATGTTCAGAACCCATTTCTTTATTGGAATTTCTCATAACCTCAATGAAATTAATTCAATCTTGAAATATAGTCTTCAGTCTTCTCATCTTAATAATCATGATACCTGAACATCCCTTATAACGATTTGACTTGATCAATTTTTACTCTATACTCAATTTGAAAATATTTACTATTAATATCATTAGTACATTTATGAGTTTATTCCAATGAATTAATCATATCATAAAATAATTTATTAATTTTTCCATTCTAACCACATTCATTCATAAATGATTCTTTTGCCTTTGGTGAAACATTATTTTTTATAACATTTTTTCTTCAAAATTATTAATATGACGGGTGATATTTTAACACCTTTTTTAATTTTTTACCCTTGATTTTCTCCATATAATTGGACACTATCAGTAGCTACTATTATCCATTATATATTACCATGATAATGAAAAATATGTAAAAGTATCAACATAAATTTGATCATTATTCAAGTGATCCTTTGATTTATAGTAGAGATGTTCCACTAATTCATTGGACTCAAAGTCTTTACATATTGAAGGGGATTCTTCGTCTATATCATTCTATGTAGATATATCTGAAAAGGTACTATATTGAGTACCTTCACATATTGATGCATCCAATTTTAACTATTTTAAATAAATTCGCATCCTTAAATTATTACCAACTTTTTTTCTACTTATACTTTAGAGGTTTATTGGAAAAAATCACCAATTTCATACATATATGGATATCTTTATTATTCCTTAAATAATACATCTCAATAAAATCCTAAATTTTCACTTCATGTAAAATAGTTCAATTTTTTTTAGAAAAAATATAGATCCAATCAAAGGAAACCATGATTAACATTGATAATAATCAAAGTTCCCAATGGATTATGAATTCACACTAAGTGTGGATGTATCAATATAAATAAGATCAAATTCATTTTTTAAGAATAAATTTTTAAAACATTACTTATTGAAACCTATAATTTTTATAAAATTATTTGATATTGTTTGTTCACAATAACATTAACATCATCAACAAGACAAAAAATAAGGTGATCACAACTCACATTATTTTGGAAATGTTCAATCCTAATGTGGATATCGACTCCTCTTTGTGTAAGGGTTTTTCCCTTAACACATATGTCAACTATATTACACATGTTAATACAAATATACAACCTCCAAAATAGCCTTTACTATCTCTCAACAAGTTATTTATATTGTATCCCACCTTTTTCATAGTCTCCAACCTAATACATTCTAATGTCTCATAATATTTTATAATTACAACTAAAAGTAAAATCCATTGTATTAATTTTTATTTTAAACATTATATAATTACCTAAAAATGGTTGATCAACTTATATTCATTCTCTAAAATCAAAACCAAATTTTTTGCTTTCTTTAAGAAATTAAAATTATTACCTTATTAGGATTAAAAATACAATGACTAGTACAGTAATCAACCAATAATAATATGATTTATAACAGGGGTTGTATATTTTTAAATTTATAAAATATATATTTATAGTTGTGTAGAATTAAGAAAAACCATTACATAGAAATGTGTACATTTTTCCAAACAATATAGATCATTAATTTTACATCCAAGAAATTTTTTCATCATGCAATATTATTCTCCATTGTTGAAATAATTTCCTTAATAAAACATCAAATCATCCTAATATCCTATGAAAAACATTTAAAATCATTGTGTGAGTGAATTAAATCGCAATAACAGATATAAAATTAAATGAATCATGGTATTCCAATGAAAAACAATAAAATGAATGAATATGTCTACCTTTTTTACAATAAGTCATTTATCACATAAATAAAACATTTTCACATGTGAAAATAAATATTTTCTCAAATAAAATCTTTGAATACATTTATTAATCTAATGAAATACCATGAAGGCTTCATAAGGAATGTGGTGACCCATGAAAACATTCCATTGAAAAAAAAAATTCACCATTAATCATCATCACTTAGTTAAATCAAAATAATAACATAAAATAATTTTTTAATGAATAAAATATGTATTAATAAGCATCATATTCATTTTCCAATCTCACTAATGTTTAAACCATGTAATAATAAATTAATCACAATTAATTTGATAAGAGTAACTAACCTGATTATCTCCCTCATTTACTCCTTCAAAGACTACATTGTTACCCAATGAATTGAAGGGTTATATAAGGCTCAGACACTATAATATATAATGTAAATGTACCTTATGATGAATAAAACATTAATAATATTACACATTTGTAGTATAAAACCTTTGAAATATTCATTTCAACCCAAACTAAAAGCACTTTCATTTTTTCACAATCATGTGATTAATGTCCTTTTTCATTAAAAACTATTAATAATAAATACTTAACAAAAGAGAGATAATATGATATAATTTAAAAAACCATTTTAAATTGAACAGTAATCATGATAAAGAATAATTGAAGGAGAATTTATTCAGGTTGTATATGTTACAAATATTAAATATTTTATTATACACTTTTGTAGAAAAAAAATAACCCATACAAATGATGTCAAAGAATTTACTTTTAATAGTCTCAAAATAAAGTAATATATATTCAAAAATAAATTTATAAAAAATTTTATCCTAAATAATAACTTTCAATAAACATTTAAAATGACATGTATATGGAGGGGGATGAGTATAAAACATTTGAAACAATAATTTAATGGAAAATCTATTACCTCAAGTCCCAATACATTTCATTTTTATGTCAACCATCCTATGTAATATAATTATATTTATTTTTTAGTTTCATATCAACCTCCATAATGTTCAATATATTATCATTATTCTATTTATTTCAATTTTTACTATATTTTAATTGGTTTCAAAAATGTTCAAGTTCACACTGGACATTTTAGGGTTGTTTGGTTGATAACCTAATAACAACATCAGTAAATTGATCATGATCAAATTAGTTATTGATCCATGAACTCCATAAATATTAAATAAATTACAATTATCATCTTTACAAATTCAATTCACTATTAAAACTAACCATTTAATATAGATATAATAAATAAATAATGTAGTTTCATAGAGATGGTAGTCTGAATGTATGCATGAATGATATTTTCATTTTTATACTTAGTATAAAAGAATTAATTTTTTAAATATTATAATTTTATATAATTATAAATATGTTTTAAATTTCATATATATTCATTATTTTCATCATTATGACCCAATTTATAAGGTGGTAATGAAAAATTTATAACATCGCTTTATAGATGTCGTATTCAACACATATACGTGAGTGACATTGTCAATGTCCAACCAACAAAAAATTTAAGAAGGATAGTAATATATTATCAAATTATGATAATTATTATTTAATAAAGATAACATATATTCATCTGATCGATCACTTTAACCATTCATATAATCTGATGATGAAAAATGAAACCTATAATTTTGTGGTGGTGGTGGTCCACACATATACAGAAGTGTTGTTTTCATTTCCCATAAGATATAAAAATGGTTGTAACATAATCATAATGACAATTCATTATATGGAACTTAATTATGTTATTGTTTTATAATGGTTAAATAATACTTGAAGGATGTATTAATAGAAATAAACATGAAATACTAGGTTTGTAATTATACCTCATATTTTGGAAACCTCTAATTAATTATAACTTAAGACGTTATAGGTGTATCTTTTGGTGAGGATAGTATATCTATGATTTGGGGAGATATTGATAGGGCCACATTGATATATACTGAACACTAAGTTCGGGGTGAATCAGTGTTGAGAACTTTTTGATCTTTTATATCTTTTTATCCCTTTACCTCTTAGACATGTTAAGATCATTATTCACTATTCTCTTTTCATTGTCATATGAAAGTATATAAAATCAATTAAATGATGGAACATAATATATTTACGAGATTCACTACTCAATAATATTTTATAGTCCCTATCTTTTATGGTGAATACCAGTAGATAGATTCTCCACTATAATGAGACACTAGTTACAATAGTTTCTCTATAAGACAAACCATAGCCATGTGTGAGTCACTACAAATTAAGACTGTAGCGGAAAAAATCAACTTCCATGGGCTAGAGAAAACCCATTCTGACTATAGCTTCTCATAGATTTTTTAAATTTTATACTAAAGAAATACTTCACCTTCTCCATGTGATACTTAATACCACCATTAATTTATTCCAATAGATGAGACATCAATTGGATATCAAGATGTTGCATTGATCTTTTAATTATTCTTATCTTACTTGAATAGAAGTGTATAACTTACTCATTTTCTTCTTCTGGTTTAAATAGATATGTATCGTACTCCATCCAGTTTTTCTCTCTTTATTCTTTATTGAAAAATAGATTGCAATAGATGTCCTTATTTTTCACCCTATTCATTTGATACCTATTAGAAATATCAAACTAATATTCTCGGTAAATTCTTCATAGTTTGGTACCTATATGTTAGATCACTTCAACATTATATCTTTATTGAATCATAAACATCATTTTTATTATTGATATAATGAATGTTCATCTTAGAGTCATCAAAATTAAAATATATTCTTCTAATATGTTACCTAATCAATATGTAATAATTTTTAGTATCACCTTCACATTCAATCATGTGCTTGGTCAGGCTATTCTTCCATCATATTATATAATCTCAAGCTCAATTAATTGTCGTGAATTCAATATTTCATTTGATTTTATCTTAATGAGATTGTTGCATGGAACTCAAATGAAAACCCTAGAACATACTAGGTATTATTATAATTATTTTATATGTCATTATTCAAGTCTGTTTACAATTACTCATGGGATTATGAATTTATCATATGCATGTGATTGTTAATACCATTTTTATTCATGCACCCGCTATTTTCACTTCCTCTTCCTTCCTCTATTATCATCACATTAATAAAACTATGTGGAAGTACATCTTCATGAATGAAATTTTACAGAATAGAGGGTTTTTACCCTTTTTTAACTGAGTAAACCATATCATAGTTTATACATACATCATGAAAACAAGTAATATTCTTTATAATAGTAACAATTTATTCATGTGACACTGTATAAGTATACTACTCATGCATTGGTTCGTAGAATAGTTTATTGTGAAACTATTCAATTATTTGTTAGCACAATTTTAATGTCCATGATACCTCTTATTCATTGTATAGATTAGCACAAAATTCTTCTTACTTTTGTACCTAAGAGGACTTTGGTTTTATATTATTCTTTATGTAACATGAACTCATAAAATAAATTATTTTATTTAAAAAAAGAGCTACCAAATTAAAATGTGAAGAATAATAACATTTTTCTAGCTAAAAGAATCCATTTTTATAGGAGAGGCTATGCCACCATATCCCCTAGGATTTACTAACTCAATATCCAACAATTTTTATGTAATTTTTTAATTATAATATTCCCAGATCTTTTTTTCGTCTAGTTATTTCATTTTTCTATGAAACTAACAATCACAATGTCCTTTCTTACATGATGAAAATCCTATTTGTGGGTATATAATGTGAACATGATGATGATCATGTACTCCTTTTAAATCTAAAACTCATATAAGATTCATAGGTATCATTTTACAACTCTGTTTACATATGATATTGTCACAATATTATAGTAAAATTAAGCATCCAAGGTGAATATTTAATGCATGAAAATATATATTATTATTATCAAGATTTTGATAATACAAAAAATATCAGGCTTGGGTCGGGTCATGGAAGATCTTGAAATGAATAAATTTTTATTAGACCCCTCTAGTGGAGGTCAATGTTAAATAAAACAGAGCACATCGATCAGACGGACCATGCAGATTTGATTAGACAATGAATGAAATGTCCATATTTTTAAATAATGGGTGAGTAGTTATCACAATGCACTGATCCCACATCGATATTCATCTTGTTCAAGAACTTATTATTTATTTTTTATATTACTATCATAGGTTGAGTGAGTAGTGGGGTTTGATACTCGAAACACATCACACACTATGCCTACATCATCCATGACATGCCATTGTGTGGTCCACGGGAACTCTTCGTGTGAAATTAACATGTTATGAAATCACCCTCCTATGATCATCCATGAACTCCATTTAGGGTATCTACTATCCTAAACTACCACTAAGGACTAGAAAATTCAACTTCCTCACCCGTGATTGAACCCTAGGGTGACACATGTGTGGTTGAAGTAGTCCTCAGTTGGCATATGGTGGTCCATATTTTTGGTAAACCCTCATAAATAGTTGGTTCAATATTAATCATATGGTCCACATAATTATAAAAATAAAATTTGAAACTAACATACACATTAACTTTATTAATTTATTTCTTAAAAAATTAATATCTATGTTGTATGACATTATTCTTCTTCTTTATCATGAAAAATAATAATTCTTATGACATTATTCAAACATTTACTGTGTTTTTTGAATATAAATTCCAAATAACCCATCAACATCATACCATATAAATTATTTGAATCAAATTAATTTCCATAAAAAGTAGTTATATTAATGAATTTAGCAACACATGCTATATAAATTAAAAATAGTGCAGTAATTTTCAAACATATAAAGTAAAAGACTTCAAAATGTCATCATAAGCATAGTAATTCTAGAGTACTTTATTTTTATCCATTTATCCATGATATATTTATATTAACTATGGATATCATGGATACTGAAAAAAAAATATTTCATTTTAAATTTTCAAATATATTAACTTCACTAAAATCTCATTATTTTATTAACCACAAATGAAACCAAATAAAAACCATTGACATAAAATAAAAATCATACACAATGTGGGATCTTTAATCTTCCCCATTTTATTTTTTGTAAATTCTTTCAAAAATATTTCAAAATGAATATGTCAATATAATAACATCTCTCCTTTACTTTTCAAAACATTCATTTCTCATTTTACCTCCTTATTGATAAGAAATACAATGTTAATGGGAAAGGGGTATCTTTTTATGCTTAAGATATGTGACATTTATCATTTTATTCTATGTATGCACAGTTCATGTTCATTATAGAAAAAATTGGATTTGAATACAAATTGGGGAATCATTTAAAGATGGTGAATTCTTTAACATTGTTGTTAATAAGTAACAAAACTCACTTCATATTAGGTTCTCCCCCTCTGAATATTATCCACCTTTAATTCCAAGAATTTTATGAAAAAATAAAATAGTAACAGATTAAGGGAATAAGCTGTATCCTCCATACTTCTTAATTTGAATAGCATGTTTTAGATGGTTTTATCACCCATGTTTTCCCATTTTTTTTATTATTTATGATTTCACATATAAACTTCAATTCTCATTAGATATGAATGGATTTATCACTTATTAAATTTATTTTATTGTGAAAATTATTTATTAAATATATTTTAATTCAAAAATATCACACATGGAAACTTTCAACTTCTTCAATATTATTCTTGTTCTGGAATTATTTTAGAATAATATTTAGGAGTGGGTCTTGCCATCATGAACCTAACATAGAAAACTTCATTATCTTATTGTGGAATCATTAATGATTATTTACAGTTACCTCTTCTTATGCTATTTCAATTTTCACATTATTTTAAAATTTATATCAAGATAACTAAAATTTCACTAAGATTATTGTCAAATATTTTAGATATTCCACATGGATTCCTCTAAGTGATATTTATTTTTGTAGTTATTTTGTAATTTTCACCTATAATCAACTTCATGGATGTAGAATCCATGGTATTCCCAAATTTATTACGTGAAATATTCTTTGGTTAATTTCTTTTACAACATTTACCTTCATTATACTGAAGGGTTAGTATTCTTTATTATAAAAAATTTGTGTTATTCTTTTCTCATCATCTATATAAACATATCTATATGATATTTAACAAATTTTATGACCACTTCCATTATATACCTCATATATATTTTCAAGACTTATAAATCAATTTTAAGTATACATATTTCTATAATCCTATGGATGTTTTTTCTTCATCTAGAGATTTATATCCATTAACATGAGCATCCATTAAGATTTTGAATTTAAATTATAACACCAACAATATCATACACAATGTCTAAATTTATTATAGAACCAACATTATCCCCCAAAGAATGATTTTATTATTTATTATATGTGAATTCCTAGAACTTCTTCATATATTATTGCGATATTCGTTATAACATTTCATCCTCTTTATTTTTCTTATCCATCCTAGTCATGAAGGTATGCTTCTCATCACCTTTGTAAGTCCATACTTGACAAAAATGTTTTTTCTACCTACGCTATTCATGAAAACATTTTTAGAAACATTTTTACAACCCATTATGGATGGTAACTATTTCATCACAAATAATTGACATAAAATATTGAATGATTTCATGATTGTCTTATCGCATGTTAAAATGACTTTTAATATTATAATACTCCAATGATCATTCTATAAATGTAGGAATTGTTTCTATCTTTTGTGAAGTCTTAATTTTTTTAATCACATGATTGGACAACTAAACATAAAATAATATAAATTTCATATTGAGTATGATTTTTTGATCTTAAATAATAATAATCTTGACATTATAAGCCTTATTCATTGTTTTTTACATCTACTTTATATATATTAACTTTTTTTTGTTTAGAAAAAATCATATTACATTAAATTTACGAATATTTCCTCCAATTGAAACTCCTTGAAATCAATTCTATTTTTCAATTTTCATATAGTTTATGGATCATTTCCTATAAATGTTGATTTTATACATTCTTATATTAAATAGTTTTAATCTATTCAACATTAAACATGTATAATTTTTCTTCAATGATCGTATTTGTGGGTTCCTTAGCTCAATCCTATTTGGAGATCATTATAAATTCTAGATTTTTTTGTTTTAATCATTATCCATTAAAAGTGAGTTATCCTCATGCAAAATTATATATTTCTGGATGCCTTCAAGTATCTCATATATTATAGAAAATAATTATTTGGGATAACCATTCATTATATCCTTTAATTCATCAATTGTAAAATCAACTGACATATTATCACTCATACTGCTGCTTGAATCTTCTTAGGGAATATTATATAATAATTAGAAAATACCTAATGATCACATGAGTTTCTCGATCCTACTGATGAAGAAAAATTATGCTACTCCTTGGTGGAAATATAAATTTCCTGCTATTTTCATTTCTAGCCTGATTTTTCTTGAATGTTTACAATCCTTAGAGATATTAATACTTCCCCATCATTAGATAAGAGGGGTCTATTTTAATCTTTAGTTTATCTATATTTATCATTCTTATAATGGATCTATTATATATATATTTCTTCTTGGAGACAACTTAATATCTTAAAAAACGTCACATAATTGTTAATATTAGAATGAAACTCAAACCATTTAAAGAATGTAACTTCAATGTAGTGAATAAAATTGATATGCACTATAATTATGGTAAAAATTAAGAGGAATAATATAGGATATTCTCAAGACTAATAGGTGGGATGATGTAGTGTTGAATTTTTTTTACCTGATATATCTTTTTATCACATCACCTTATTTCTTAGGTACTTTATAACACCAATAATATCTCCTACAAGATGAGAATTCATTTGGATATCACATTGACACTTTTTTATTTTTCTTCAGGTTATTTTACATACAAAAAAACACAGAATTAACTATTCTTCTAAATCATATGAATATATATATTCATAGTAATCTCATCTCTTCTTATCTCTTTCTTCTTTATTGAGTAATAGAATTTATTGGATCTTCTTCTTATTCACCCTGATAATATGATAATTTTTTTCTAGTCGAACTACTTTTTCAAATAACAAATATTCAACCTATAACCTATACATACAATCCCTTCATCCTTAATTCTTTCTATAATGAAAAGAAAATTGATTAATGAAATAATTAATTCATAACTAAGCATTGTTATAGTTAATTATTCTTTTTATCTATTTTACACAATAAATATGGAATATTGTTTAGTATGAGCATCTTAGTAAATAATGTTTTTTAGAAGGATGTTCTTGCTTATTCTAATTTAATATCAACCTCACATAATTAACATGAAATAAATATTTCATGTGATGTTAACTTCATGAAATTTTTTCATGGAACTCTCATGCAAACCCTAGCATATAAAAATTATCATTTTTTTAATTTTTTATTCTATTATCAAATTATGTTTATAATTCCTTGAGTTCATATGAATTTATAATATTCATGTGACTGGTAATACCATTTTAATGAATTTATCCTCACTATTACATTATTCATTCTTCAGTTATCTTCCTGAAAATGAAACTGCATTTAACTAATTCTTCGCACATGCAAGTGTGCTCATGGATGGTTATTCCTCTTCAGGAAACAAAGTACATGATATCACAATGTACACTTACTTGATTGAAATTATTTGGCTTCATGGAATGATTTATAGTTCTATCTCATGAAATATTGGGATTATACTACTCAAGCTTTTGTTTAAGGAACAACTGGTCATGAAACACATCGACTGTGTGTTAATCCAATATATATGTATGTTTATCATATTATTTTCATTATAGATGAGCATGTAACTCTGCTTATTTTTTTATATAGGAGTCTCATAGTTCAAAAAGATTCTTTAAATAACATGAAAACATATATGTTTTGTTTTAGGAAGATCTAGGTCCCTCAAAATAAAACATGAAGAAGAAAATCATTCGTTCGGATTGGGGCCTCTGTATTTATATACCTGGCTATACTACATTAGCCACAATGATTCACTGACTCAACCACCATTTTTTATACTATATAATGTTCTAAAAATGATATTTCCAAATATTCTTGTAATCCAAATACAATGTACATCCATTATGCCAAAAATCATGATTTCCCATTTGAGGTGATGAAACTCCCAAAGGTGAGTATATCACATGAACATAATAATGATCATGTTTTAATTTTAAAGAAAAAAAACCACAATAAATATTATATACTCAAGAATAATTTTAAAAATATATTTTCATTTAGTACTATTACATTATTCTAATAAAAAAATTTGTACATGATAAAGATTTCAATCATGGGAACTCATCTTCATATTCAAAATAATTAAATCACATAGAAATATTGATCTTGGGACTAGTCATAGATTATCATGGCCGGAATAACACTAGTGTACTTCACTCCAAAAAAGTTCATGGTTTAATTCAATGGCTCATATCGATCAGTTGTAACAAATGGAATTGATCAGATGATAGATGGAATGTATATATTTTTTAAATGATGGGTGCACATTTCTGGCACTTTTCTTCTACCACATCAATCTAAAACTCGATCAGAAATTATTAATAACTATTTTCATTCCAATCACATGTAGATTTAAAATTAGGATTCCTCTCCCAAAACACATTAGACACAACACACACATTCTCCATTCCAATCCATCTTGATTTATATAACCACTCTTCGTTTGACATGTGCACCCAAAATCAAGTACCATCTTACATTCCTCTATGTTCTTCATGTGGGAACAATGCTCTCCTCGCCTACCACTAGAGATGGCCGGCTAAAATTCCTACCATATTGTTGACCCATAGGGTCCCATATATTTGGTTGAGGTGATACTTGGTTGTCTTATGTTGGGAAATATTTTTTGGTAAACTCTAATAAAGAGTAACAAAAATCATTAACATAATTTCTATATAACTCTCAACATAGAATTCCAAAAAAACATACTCATTAACTCTCTTCATCTATGCCTCATGAAATTAATATTTATATTGCGTGGAATTCTTCTTCATTAACATCATGAAGAAAGTATATATTTTTCATGATCATATTAAAACTATTCTTGTCTTCTTATAATATAAATTCAAATGAAATGTTCAACATCAACCATATCATGAACCATCCTAGGTCGACCCGGAGCCGGTCACCCAATCTGGTCCACGACATGTCATGAAGGGAATTCATGATCCCCGTATACTAGCAACTAGTGCTAGGAAATAATTTTTAACCATGGGGAATGATTTGGCCCATACATAAAAGACATTTTATTGAATGATGAGCAAGAATACAAACACATCAAACTAAACTACTAGATCTTAATAAATAAACAACAATATTAGGTAGAATATAAAACTAAACATATTATAAACTAAAAACTAGAAAAACTATACAGAATCCCATTATATCCTTGTAACCTCTAGGTCCCCTCCAACCATATGACAAAAATTTCACCTTTATGAGTTGTAAAACCCAGAATCTAAATAAGAATTGAATCCTTCAACTAGAAATATATAATATGCCTGATCATTGAAATTCTCAGTAGTAATTGCAAAGAGATTCCACAGAGTCCAAAGCTTCCCTTTCTGAAGTCCTTCCAATGAAATTTTTTTGAAAATGAATTATAAAAGTAGTTATTAATATTTTAATAAACAATATCAGTTCCCCATTTAAAATCAAACACCTTATACAAATCATTTCCAAAAAAAATTAAATTTCATGAAGAAAAACAAAAACAAGATAGACCAAGACTATACTAAAAAGGAAATAGATAGACAATGAATTCTTTAAAAAAACCGGCATAGCAGAATGTAAACCATTAGTGTAAATAATAACCATCGGTGTTACTAAACAACCCTAGAAGACCCTTGGATGCACTCAGTGTGAAAAAAAATACTGGCGTATGGTGAGGCCCCTAAGTCAAAAACCAACTAGCTACCCTAACCAGGCCCCACTAGTGGAACATCCATGTTGATCTATATATAACACCAAGTGGAAACTAAGCTGTATAATTAGGGATAGAAATAAATCATCACTCGATAAACTTAAAGATGCTCAAAGACCCATGGTGGTAATAAATCTATGTTTGTAGGAGGTCTCACACATGTGACTCACCTTACCTGCCACCACCGCACTTTTCTACCGCAAACACGGGCATCCCCCATGTGACAACCCATAAAGGGAGATCCAAGAGAGGGGTTACCTATAAATATATGTTTATACATATACATTTTCTTATATCACATAAAAAAGGATCAACCGGGACTTCATGTTATTTAGTAATTTATATCATTTCATAAAATATTTTGAGTTGCAACCAGGCACACCCATTTGTAAAAACAAAATCCTTTCTAATGTTAAGACAAAGAAAAAAATTATGTTGGAAGTTACAGATGTGACTTTATCATGATATACCACAAATTGGTTTACCCTAAACATTTCCAAACCCCCATTTTTGGAAAATAAGTCAACTATATAAACATATCAAACCACCCCTTCATTTAAGAACTTACCGAAACACACACACCAAAAGACAACTGGTCATTTCCTCCTAGCTTCTCTCTTAACCCATTTTTCTAAATAAAACTAAGGGACCAACGTCATTTATAAAATAAGAACCATCTTCAAAAAGTTTCCTTTCATTATTAAACCAAACCCAAATGCACACTGAAACACCATGCACCCAAAAGACTATCTACAAAATGTCAAAGAATTCTATCAAAAGCTATTTTTAATAATTTGAACATAAAAAAATACTACAAGGAATTAACTATAATAATAATGGGGGAGAGAATGACATTTTATAAAAAAAATTAAACACGCTAATTCCTTGGATTTTATAGGAAAGTAAAAAATTCAGAAAACACCTTACTTAACGGTGTGAGAATGTGAGGAAGATCCCAGAGGACGATAAATAGACCTCTACGGACAAAGAAATCCCTAGATTCAATGAAAATCAAACCAAACATTAACCCTAACATTTAAGGTGAGACCAATGTGATAAAAACCACAAAATATTGAAGGGAAACTCACCAGTGAGGGGGGGACCTAGCGAGGGATGTGTGGTGGTGGAGGCAGTCATGCACCTGTATGGGAGATCGAACAATGCATGTTGTGTTGGCCGGAGGCAAATAGTCTAGAGTAGGGATGTTGGGATTCTGGGAGTAGTGATCTCCACAATATAATGAGAGGCTGGAGGATTTTCGATTGGACAATAGTCATGCACCAGGGAGGAATAAGGAGATGAATCTGGAGAGGTCGACCGGGCATAGAAGGCGTCACCCAGGTGTGGTCAGACATATAGGTAAAGTGGTGCAATGGTGAGGGGATGGTTGGGGGTCACTCTCTAGGTCAAGGGGAGGAGTGGGAGGTGCTAGTGCGCTGTGTGAGGAAGAGGGGGGGGGGCTTGGGTTTCTTCTCATAAATAAAGAAAAAAAATGAAATAAAAAAAATAAAACAGGAAAAAATAAAAAACAATATTAATAATAATAATAATAATAATTATTATTATTATTATTATTATAAAAATTCATTGTAATTGATTAATTATAAAAGTAATCTTAATAAAAAAATTATAATAATAATCACAATAATATTAATAATATAATTATAATTACTATTATTATTATCATTAAACATTTTCTAAAATTATTATTTTTTAATTTATCTTATTCTGTTTTATTTAATTTACTATTCAATTAAATTTATTTATTTATTTTGAGTAATAGGTTTCTACGTAGTTCACCTGCAGTCAGACACGTGATTGGGGAATCTGTACCAGAACTGTGGCCCAAGGAAGTACCTGCTTAAAGGTCCAAGGTGTAATCTTGTCACATGGTTTAATAACCCATGTGGAAGTCACATTCCATAACTCCGACCCAGTCATGCATCCTCACTAGAACCACATAGTTACTCTTAACAGTGTGGGGTGACCACAGAATAGTAAAAAACAAAAAAAACTCAAATTAATAATTAAAGTTACTGAAATAATTAATCAACAAGATATGGGTTTGAAAATTATCCGAACAACACAAAATTTCTACCCCCTGAAAGAAACCAAGCCAAAGGATAACCAAAACTCGATCCCATTCCCAAAGAGAAACAAAAGAAATGAGGAATTTCTAGGGTGACTATTTATTCAACAAATCCCAGCCTACCGATATAGATGAAACTACAGAACCATATTTTTCACACTAATTGAAAACACCCACAAAAGGGGTGGAAAATAAGAAAAGAAGTTGACCAAAACAACGATTCCAACCACAAATATAAAAATCGATTCTTTAACAAGTACTTACATCTCCAAACGGAAACAACTAAAACAAGAGCAGTCCATACAAGACCCAAAAACAATTTTATGATAAACACATAATTGATAAAATGAAATCCAGTCATACATGATAGCAGTAATTATAATAGAATGAGTCCATCATAACATCATGATGAAACGATGAACTCACAAAAATTTCAAAACATAAATAATAGAAAAAATAATGAAAAAACAATCAATGATCCACTCCGAACATGGACCATAAAACACAGGTCAAGGATTAATACCCAAAAACCTCCTAAATATGCATGAACTTCATCTCGAGACCTTTGGATGGGAATCTAATGGCTGAACCATCTCCTACATCATAGTCAGTTACTAGAATCCCTCGATCATAATGACTTCTTTGGGTGATTCGTTCTACAAAACAAATTTAGATGAACTAAATAGCCACTATGATGGTACATATTTGGAGTGATGTGACATGATAGCTTCGAGTTCATGAACCAGACACACTGGTAGAACAGAATAGGATTATCCGATGAACTGAAATCTAGAATCAATGAAGGATATTTTTTAAAAAATGGTCCCTTTGGAACACAATGCTCGCCAAGTAGGGAACCATGATGATCAACTGGATATGATGGATTTCCAAACATCTGAGCATCAAAGACTAACTTAGTTAGGAATACCTCATCCATCATCATCTCAAAACGACGACCTTAGAAGGAAGGACCCGCCCCATGATATATGGATGAAGGCACCCAATGATGAGAGAAGTCTTTATCAAGTAATGAGATGATACCTCCTAAGAAAAGGACTAATGTCCCTTGAAGTGGTCATCATATTCCATCACCATCAATTGGAATTCTTGAGTACTCATGATATATTCCCTTTTCTTTATCTTCACCTCTTTTGGTATGAACCATCAAATGAAGACTAATTTAAAGGCACCCCATGTCATCCAAACATACATTGACATTGGTGAGAAAAATAACATTCATCTAGAGCTGGATATCTAAAAAGACCCAAAATGGCATGCACTATGATATCTTGGGGAGTTCCCAAATCCCTAATGATGAGTTCGACCTCTTCAAGCCACTATGCTTCCCTTAATGGACCCCGATCACCATGAAGGACATCAAATGTATGAGAAAGGCAAAAAACCAAGTCATGAATTATCAGAAACATTAGGGAACTTTCTTGGAATCATTTTCTGATAAACATATAAAAACCAAATCCAAACCCAATATCAAGACAAAAAAATCAATAAAGGTACATTCATCAATAAACAAGAAAAAAATCCAATGTTATCCAAGAACATTACATTCAAAATCCAACCATTTTTATTTTAATTTTTTAAATCCCCTTTATTAATTTTAAAACCATATGAAATAAAGCACTTTCATTACAAAACCCATTTTCATTTTCAAAATCCCATACACCAACCAGAGCATAATGAAGCACAACATACACCAAACAAAAAGGAGGAGGGACTAGCACCCTTTCCCAACCTAGTGACATGGTATTGATACGTGTCCCAAGTACGAAATAATAGTAAGAGGAACTTGAACTGGGCACCTGGGCTCCGAATGGGTCACTACACAATGTATGGTCATAATGTGACACCAAGTCACCTCTATTTTCACCCCTCATTCCAAAATAATGACAAATTACTCCAAACATGGACTACCACATGTAACGCCCCGACCCTAGAATCCCAGAGTCAGTGCATTATTACATATCATTGGCATGATCACAAAAGATCAAGTCTCGAAAGATCGATTAGTTTAGTAGCCTTGGAAGTACTAGATACATTTATAAGGTTTACATTACATCATAAAATGGAAAACTACAACAACATTGTTTCCATGGATAACACTGAGATCCCATAGAGTATCCCTACAGGTCAGTCATAATATAATTATTTGCATCTTGGAAAAAATAAAACATAGAAAGGGGTGAGCATAAATACTCAGTAAGGATAACAATATAGCGGGAATTTTCATAAAGAAGCATAAACATTTAAGGCAATGTATAAAACTAAAACAAAATCCTTTTCAAAATAAAATTCATCATAATATGGAAAATATAAATAAAAATAATGTCATTTACTTGCTCACATGGATATTCTACTAGTCAAATAATCACATGCAATATCAATAGCCACGTTCATAATGATGGAATGCGTAATCCAAAATTTCATAACCACATAGTCAAGGCCTTGTGCCAAGACTACAAAAAATATTCTATCAAGGTCTTATGACAAGACACTAGTATGTCTCATGCGACCTATCGATGCATTGAGGAGCTATAGCGGGCTTCACCCATCACTTACTAAGTCTAATTCATTCCTTATATGAAAAGGTATAAACATAACATAAACATTCATATTAAAAATAGAATAAAAAATGTCAATAATTTATCCATAACCATGAATAGTTTAAAAATGACGCATCCATAGTCAAACATATCACAAAACCTTTAATACAATATAGATGTTTTGTATCATAATAAATCAACTTCAAATAAGATTAAAATCCATCAAAGGATGTTGACATAGATGAAATAAAAACCATTTTTAGAGAAATATCAATTTCTATTTTGAAATAATTTTGGAGTCTCATAATTATAAAGAAGAAATTTATTTTGAAAATATTCTTATAATATGGTAAGGGAAGCTTCGGCGATGTTATAATGGCAAGAAAATAGTCGCACCCACCGTATAAGTTAAAAACAATATTCTTACCTTAATTTATTCGAAAATGCCATAAAGTAACTTGTTTTGAAAACAACAGAAAGATTCCTTTCAAAACATATAAGGTAAAATAAGGGTATAAATTAATTTACCCCATTTTCTAGTAAATAGTAAAAAAATTTTGAAATAAATTTTTAAGAAACATGGATGTGGATGATAAAGAGGCCCTAGTAGATACATACTTTAAAACAACCCCGGATAAAAAAGAGATTGTGAAATTAACCCTTAACATGTACATTTCCTTGGTCGATGGTAAGTTAAACTCCATAATAATGGTGAAATAATTGTTATTAAATTATACAAGAACTATATACATTAATATGATATCATATATGATCTTTTAACATTGCTTTGTTAATAATATCTTACTATTATCATTGTTTCGGGTGTTAATGAATTCGTTTTCCTTTATATTCATTGTTACGTAAGTAATTATTGTTATCTATAGGATGTATCTTATTAATATTCAGAATTATATTATGTTTTCAAACATTATTTTTAAGCATCTAATGAAAATTAGTCTTCAATGGATACGATGGGGAATGAATCTCATCGTGTTCGTGGAGATGATAATCTGTACGTACAATCGAGCGACAATATCATTATTTTGATATTAACATAATATATAATTAGATGTTATATCATATATAAAGAATCATTATCATGTTATATTTATTATTTACATCAATTACACGTCATTATTATACCCATCCAAATAATAATGTATTGAATAAAAATTACACCACGATGTGGAGATTGTAAGTCGTATGTACGCACGTATGGTGACATGTCATTCAAAGGATGGATCCAATAATGAATATGGTTGTACCATATTTATAATAACATCATAGTATATAGAATATACTGGAGTTATTATTTTATAATGTAAACAACAAAGAAATAAGAAGTGGAAGAAGAAAGGAACTTGAAAGAGGTGATGCAATATTTACCTCTTCTTCGGGTTCTTCCTTTTGATTTGATCAAAAGGGCACCTTATGTTGGATTTATGACTAAAGGAAGGCCTCTAGGACGAGGGGAGGAAAGTTAAGAGGGTATTTGGGAAGAGGATGGCCAAGACAAAAGGTTTTGAATGTGTAAATTTGAGGGAAGGTGGAGTGCCCTTTTATAAGAGGGTTGAGGGGCACCTTAGGAAAAGCTAGAAATATTATTTTATAATAAAATAATTTTCGGATTCTAATGGCTCCAAAATGAATTATTTAAAGGATAAGGTCGGTATGGGTATAAAAACACTCAACCAATAGGTTTTTTAGATAGGTTTGGGTCGTGACATTAACCATATTATTTAGATTTAACTCTTAGTTAAATAGTTTGATATTTACCATGTCTCTTTGTATTTTTATATTATATGGTTACTAAACATACTATATACTTCCATGCGAACCCCAAGTGGTTCACTAATGATACAAATATCATTATATAAGTATTTTTTCTGAACCTTAGATTTTTATGAATATAATATCAATTAATATTATAATATTTATTTTAAAAACTCTTTTATGTCAATTTTGACAATATTTGGTATTTTGTTTTTTCTAAATTCATAACTGCATTATTAATTCGAGAAAAATTATTCTAACCAACCCTAAAATGTCATATTAACCTAGATAATTAGTGTAATTCATAAAAATTTGAAAATTAAATTTATTTGGATATTTATAATATCAAATATTTTAATATTTCAATAATTAGGTAATTACTGCATCATCATCGTGTCTTAAATAAATTAAATTATTTTATATATAAAACATATAAATAAAATAAAATTATGTAGGAAATATTTTTATATTTCTAATGAATATTTATATTAGAATTTATCTTATGTGTAACTTTATATTAAAAATGTTTTAGTTATGAAACATTGAATTTAACACTTTTAACTCTTCTTTGAATTAAATAATAATCATTGTCCTAATCTAATCCAGGTGGACCTAAAGGATCATATTTTATTCCTAATATTATTTTTGGTTGAATTACACTTATAAAATAGAATTAGGACATCTGTCAGGTAATAATAATATCATTTTTACCCATAATTACCCTATTTACTTTTAACTGTGGTAAATAAAAGTAAAAAGTTACTATTCACCAAAAATTATTTCGATCTTATTGAACCACATTTTACTCATTGATATTAACTATGTCTCTAGGATTTTTGAAATTCCACTCACAGAAGCGGTAAAATTAATTTTTATGTGAATTTGCAAATTCTCCTAGGAGATGGGTAAAAGAGGGTGAAAAGTTCAATAAAATATTGATATATCGAAAATTATTATAACCGGAATACATTGAATTACATTGAACTTATATAGGTATTATGTATCTATTTAGACCTAAAATAAATTTAAATAAATTTAAATAATTATTTAAATAAAAATTCAGTTTTAAACTATAACTCAGTGTTTTTCACTATTAATCAAAAATTGAAAGTTTTCAGAAAAATTACAAAAATTCACCCTAAGCTAATTTCGATATTCCGAATCCAAAAATGAAGTAAATTATGAAAGATAAAATTTATAATATTTCAAAAAGTGGGTATTACTATTCATAACGGCTATTTTTATTGGTTGTGGTGTGTTAGAACTCGAAGTTACATATAACACACAATATTGTATTATTCAAAGAGAAGCATATCGTGGAAGATTGGGGTGTTACATTCTCCTCTCCTTCAAATAATTTCATCCTCAAAATTTCTAGAATATTACTACATAAAAAGACTCGGGTGGTTCTTCATCATAAGTTCCTTGGGTTCCCATGTTGCATCTTCCATCTTATGGTTTCTCCATAGAACTTTTACGAGATGAGTCGTCTGGTTTCTCAGCACTTGTTCTCTTGTAACAAGAACCTTGACAGGCTATATTCAATAAGAAAGATCAGGTTCTAGTTCTAATTCATCAAAGGTGAGTACATGTGTTGGGTTAGCCATATATTTTTTCACTAGTGATACGTGGAATACATCGTGAACTTTGGAGAAACTTGGAGTCATTTCCAAACGGTAAGCTATAGCCCCAATTTGTTCTAGAATTTAGAAAGGTCCAATATACCTGGGACTAAATTTTCCCTTCTTACTGAAACGTATAACACCCTTCCATGGAGATACCTTCTAGAAAACTTGATCTCATACCTGAAATTCGAAATCCTTCCTACAGTTATTGGAATATCTCTTCTCCCTACTTTGAGCTTCTTTGATGTGGGTTTGGATTACCTTCACATTTTCCATCATTTCCTCAACAATTTATAGGCCTATGAGTTTTCATTCACCAAAATCATCCCAACAGGTTGGTGTGTGACATCCCTTTCTGTATAACGCTGCATATGGTGCCATCTAAAATATTGAATTAAAGCTATTATTATAGGAAAATTATAATAGAGGTAAATATTAATCCCAAATAACTTGCAATTCTAGTGATCATGATATCAACATGTCATCTAAGGTTTGAATATTCCATTCTTATTGTCCATTAGATTGGGGGTGGCAGGCAAACTCAAACGAAGTTCAGTATCTTAGGATTTCTGAAGAAATTTCTACAATCTTGATGTAAAATGGGGATCACGATCAGAAACAATAGACAGTGGTACTCCATGAAGTCTTAAAACATAATTAATATATAATCTTGATAAACTTTCAAGTGGTAAATCTTCTCTTATATCAAGAAAATGTGATGACTTGGTAAGATGATCAACAATGACCCATATTGAATTGTTCATTCTATGAGTCTTTGGTAGTCCCATGACAAAGTACATCGTAATAGTATCCCATTTCCACTCAGGTATGGGTAGATCTTGCATGACTCCTCTAGGCTGTTACCTTCCAGCTTTCACTTATTGACAAACCATACATCTTGACACAAAATCATCAATCTCCCTCTTCATGTTGTCCCACCAAAATTTTTTCTTCAAATCTCTAAACATTTTGGTGCTCCTTGAGTGTATAGAGAAATTGGAGCTATGAGAATCATCCAACAATTCTCTTTTTAGATCAGGTATATCAAGAACACAAATTCTATTCCCAAATTTCAAAATTCCATCTTCATATACGAAGACACTCAATCTCCCATCATTCACAGCTTTAATCTTCTTTCGAAACTCCTCATCATCAACCTGAGAACTTTTTATCCTTGATAGTAAAGATGGTTTGGAAACCATTTGAAAAAGTATTGATGTTCCACCTTCCACGGTTATTCCCAAATCCATCTTTACTAGATCCATAAAAATAGGATCCCTTTCAACTCTCATCTTGTTCAAAACTCCATGATCTTTTCTGCTCAAAGCAGCTGCAACCTTATTTACCATCCCTGGGAGGTAGTGTATAGTGAAATCATAATCCTTGAGTAGTTAAATCCATTGTCTTTTCCTCATGTTGAGTGCTTTCTATGAGAAAGTATACTTCAAACTCTTTTGGTCTCTATATATCTCACATTTTTCACCATAGAGATAATGTCTTCATATCTTCAATGCAAAGAATATAGATGCTATCTCAAGATCATGAGTAGGATAGTTTTTCTCATGAATTTTTAGCTGTTGTAATGTGTAGGCAATAACTATATCATTCTGCATAAGGAGACAACTAAGTCCATTCATGGATGCATCACTATAAATAACAAACCCATCATTCCCCGATGCTAGAGTCAATATAGGAGCATTGACTAATCATCTCTTAAATTATTCAAAAAATTCTTCACTCTTTTTTCCAAAAAAAAATTAACCCCTTTTCATGTGAGCTTTGTTAATGGGTTAGTCAATCAGACAAAATTCTGGACGAAACGCTGATAATAACCTGCTAAACCAATAAAAATGCATTCCTCATTTATACTTGTCGGTGCTGGTCATTCATGGATTTCCCTTTTCTTAGAAGGATCAAAATAGATTCCATCCTCAGAGACGATAAGCCATGAAATGAAATCTCTTGAAGCCAGAATTCACACTTTCTAAACTTCCCATATAATTCATTTCTTCTAAGAGCCTTCAGGATAATGCGCAAGTGACTTTCATTATCTTCATAGATTTTGGATTATACCAAGATAACATCAATAAATAACACTAAAAATGCATCAATATATTCCTAGAAAACTCTAGTTATTAGATCCATTAAGACAGAGGGTGCATTAGTCAATCCAAAAGGCAATACTGTAAAGTTGTAATGCTCATACCTGGTTTGAAATGCTATTTTCGGAATGTCTTCCTTCTTCACACACAACTGATGATATCCAAAGCCAAGGTAAATCTTTGAAAAGTATTTAGATCCATGAAGTTGGTCAAATAAATCCTCAATGCGAGGTAGGGGATACTTTTTCTTTATTGTTATAGCATTGATCTCCCTGTAGTCAATGCACAACATCAGAGATCCATCTTTCTTCTTAACAAAAAGAACAGGGGCTCCCCATTGAGAAACACTTGGGTTAATAAATCCCTTATTACTCAACTCCTTTAGTTTTTCTTTAGTTTCACTAATTCCACAGTGGCCATTCTATAAGGGGTCTTCGATATGGGGCTTGATCCAGGAATTAAATCAATGGAAAACTCAATTTCTCATTCTGGAGAATGTCCAGGTAAATCCTCTGGAAACAAATCAACATATTCTTTCACAATAGGTACATCCTCTATTTGAACATTCCTTTCCTTACCCACAGTTATTTCATTTTCTTCCTCCCAAATAATTAAATTTAGTTGAGCTACTGGGGGTGGATCTAGATAAGAATTAGGTGGTGACATTTCTACTCTAAAGATAAGGTACACCTTATCATCATCAAAAATTGTAACATCCTTCTTATTACAATAAATTTTCTCATCATGGTCTGAAATCCTATCCACACCAAGGATTATATCAAATTCAATCATGGGTATGACGATGAGATCATCAGATAAAGAACATTTATATGCCCTAATGGGGACTAATTCAAAAAACATTGTTTCAATGATACTTCCATTTAGAGTTTTGACTAACAACTCCCTTATTAAATAAAATTGGAAATATCTAATTTTCTAATCAAACTAGGAAGATATGAAACAATGCGATGACCCAGAATCATATAAAGCTTTTTCTAAACTTGAGGAAACCATTAAATTACCTTTCACTACGTCATTCAGAGCTTCAACCTCAGCAGTAGTGATAGAATAATCTTAACCTTGATCCCTAGGCCTTTTCTGAGGTAAGTTCCCCTGAAACTTAGGACATTCATTCTCATAATTCCCCCTTTCTCTACAATTGTATAATTCAACATTGACAGTCTATTTATTTTCCTTGTAATCACGAGCTTGGTGGACTTTTTCACCACACCTGTAACATACTATCATTCCCTTCAGGCAAGTGCCAGGGTGTTTTTTCCCACATTTACTGCAGGATGGATATTCAAAATTTTCATTCTTCCCCTTATTTCCATTTCTAGAGTGTTCAGAAAATCTCTTCTTCTCTTTCTTTGCTTTAAAGTCATAAGACATAGAGAATTCTTTTTTCTGTCTTGATAGCACATGAGACAATATCTTCATATGACGAGATGGATTGTGAGACTAATACTTGATGAAGAATTTGTTTTATCCCATCAAAGATATGATCAATATTACTTATTGGGTTATTTATATAATCTGTGGCATGCCTCTCTAACCTCGTAAAGATAGCTTCATACTTTGCGACATTATAATCATCCTTTTTCCTCAGACTCAGAAATTGTCTTTCCATATCAGCTCGATGGTCATGAGGAAAGTATTTTTCTATGAAAATTTCATTAAACTCCCTCCATTCCATATTTGATACTTCATCATCTTCCTTTGTGTTTTGAATCAATGACCACCATTGATCAGCATCTCCAGTGAGGTGGTAAACAGCCATGAAATGTTTTTCCCTTTCGCTACTCCCCAAGGTGTATAATATTTTCTCTAAGGAATTTATCCATTGCTCAGCTACTAGTGGATTTGTACCCCCATTTAATTTTGGTGGTTGTTGCCTCATAATGTGATCTAACTTTGATCCTCCATATTGTGGATCAGGCAGCTCGATACAGGTAAGATTAATATTCATAACCTGAGTGAGTTGTCCCAATATAGTGATAAGTTGATCAACACCAGTTGTATCACTAGATTCACTATAATTATCTTGAAAAGGAGGTCAATTCCTACCTAGAGTGTGTGCATTGATACAGTTTTTATTCCTTTCACTAGGTTCCATTTCTAAACAATGTAATAAACAAGATTAGTTTATAAATCAAAATACATAATTCCAAACTTGTAAAATACTTAACATTAATTGAACAATTTATAGATATACTCCATAATCATAAAAAATGTTTTCCATGAGGATGTATATACTCATAAACCCTTCATAATCGTTTGTAAAGAAAATGAGAAGTATCCTAACCATATCCCTCAGGAGTGTCATAACCAAGAGTGTAGCAAGGCTCGTTGTTGTGCACTAGTTCCCGTTCAAGTCTAGCTCAAAGTCTTATTTTCGAGTTTTACCCCTAGGTACATCTGTTCCAGATCTGCCTCTACTTTCTCATATCCATACAGGGATGTATAGCTTGGAAAACTCACAGAATCTCTATAATACCAAAATTCTAGGAAGTTCTTATATACTAATTCTCAAATTCTATCATAGGGCTATGTGCTCTAATTAGAGATTACCTAAATCTAGTTACCAAGGTTTGTACTGAACATCCTCTAATACCAAATGCAACTCCCAAACCCCAAAATCCTAGATTTGGTGAATTATTACATATCATTGGCATGATCACAAAAGATCAAGTCTCGAAAGACCAATTAGTTTAGTAGCCTTGGATGTACTAGATACATTCATATGGTTTACATTACATAATAAAATAAAAAACTATAAAAACATTGTTTCCATGGACAACACTGAGATCCCATAGACTATCCATGCAGTTCATTCATAATATACTTCTTCGCATCTTGGGAAAAATAAAACATAGAAAGGGGTGAGGTCAAATACTCAGTAAGGACAACAATATAGTGGAAACTTTCATAAATACATATAAACATTTAAGGCAATGTATAAAACTAAAAAAAGCCCTTTCAACAAAAACTTCATCATAATATGGAAAATATAAATCAAAATAATGTCATTTACGTACTTACATTGATATTCTACTAGTCAAATAATCACATGAAATATCAATAGCCACTTTCATATTGATGGAATGCATAATGCCAGACTTTCATAATCACATAGTCATGGCCTTGTGCCAAGACTATAAATAATATTTTGTCAAATCCTTGTTCCAAGACACTATTTTGTGTCATGATACCTACCCATGGATCGAGGAGATATATCAGGCTCCACCCGTCACTTACTAAATCTAATGCATTCCTCATATGAAAAGGTTTAAACATAACATATACATTCGTATTAAAACTAGCATACGAAATGTCAATACATTATCCATAACCATGAATAGTGTAAAAATAACACATCCATTGTCAAAAATATCCCAAAACCTTCAATACAATATGGATGTTTTGTATCATAATTAATTAACCTCAAATAAGCTTAAAATCCATCAAAGGATGTTGACATAGATGAAATCAAAACCTTTTATTAGAAAATATCTCTTTCTATTTTGAAATCATTTAAGAGTCACATAATTATAAAGAAGACATTTATTTTGAAAATATTCTTATAAAGTTGTATGGGAATCTTTGACGATGTTATAAAGGCGAAAAATAGCCACAATCACCTTATAAGTTAAAAAAACATTCTTACCTTAATTTTGTCGAAAAGGTCATAATGTACCTTGTTTGGAAGAACAACGGGAAGATTGCTTTAAAAACATATAGGGTAAAATAAGGGTATAAATGAATTTACCCCATTGCCTTGTAAATAGTAATAATGTTCTGAAATACATTTTTAAGAAACATGGATGTGGATGATAAAAAGGTCCCAGTAGATACTTACATTAAAACAACCTTGGATAATAAAGAGATTGTGAAATTAACCCTTACCTTGTACATTTCCTTGGTCGAGGGTAGGTTAACCTCTTTTATAAGGGTGAAACCGTTGTTATTACCTTGTACTTGAACCATATACATCAATATGATATCATATATGATCTTTTAACATTTCTTTTTTAATAATATCTTAGTATTATCGTTGTTTCGGGTGTAAACAGATTCATTTTCCTTTATATTATTTGTTACGTAAGTAATTATTGTTATGGATAGGAATTATGTTATTCATATTCATAATGATATTAAGTCTTTAAACATTATTTTTAATCATCTAATGAAAATTATTCTTCAATGGATACGATGGGAATGAATCTCATCGTGTTCGTGGAGACGGTAATCCGTACGTACACACGAGCAACAATATCATTCTTTTGATATTAAAATAATATATTATCAGATGGTATATCATATATAAAAAATCATTATAATGTTATATTTATTATTTACATCAATTACACATCATTATTATACCCATCCAAATAATAATGTATGGAATAACAATTACACCACGACATGGAGACGATAAGCCGTATGTGCGCACGTATGGTGACATGTCATTAAAAGGATGGATATAATAATGAATATGGTTTTATCATATTAATAATAACATCAAATTATATAGAAGATACTGGAGTTATTATTTTAGAATCGAAACAACAAAGAAATCGGAAGTGGAAGAAGAAAGGAACTTGAAAGAGGTGATGAAATATTTACCTCTTCTTCAGGTTCTTCCTTTTGATTTGATCAAAAGGGCTCCTTAGGTTAGCCTTCTAACTAAAGGAAGGCCTCTAAGATTAAGGTAATACATTTTAGAGGGTATTTGGGTAGAGTTTTACTGAGCCAAAATTCTTTGATGGTGTGAATTTGAGGGAAGGTGGAGTTCCCTTTTATAAGAGGGCTGACGGGCACCTTAGGAAAAGCTAAAAATATTATTTTGTAATAAAATCATTTTCGTTTTCTAATGGCTACAAAATGAATTATTTAAAGTATAAGTTGGGTATGGGTATAAAACAACTCAACCAAAAGGTTTTTATATAGTTTGGGTCACTATATTAACCTTATCTTTTAGATTTAACTATTAGTTATATAGTTTGAAATTTACCATGTCTCTTTGTATTTTTATATTATATGGTTAATAAACTTATTATATATTTACAAAATAACCCCAAGTGGTTCATTAATGATACACCTATCATTATAAAAGTATTTTTTCCGACCCTTAGGTTTTTAGGAATAGAATATCAATTAATAATATAATTTTTGTTTTAAAAACACTTTTATGTCAATTTTGACACTATTTGGTATTTTGTTTTTGTTAAATTCATAACAGCAATATTACTTCAAAAAAATACATATAACCAACCCAAAAATGTCATATTAACCTATAAAATTATTTTAATTCATAAAAACTCTAAAATTACATTTATTTGGATATTTATATTGTCAAATATTTTAATATTTCATTAATTAGGTAATTACTGTATCATTATTTGGTCCTAAATAAATTAAATTATTTAATGGCTAAAAAATATAAATAAAATACCATTATATATGGAATATTTTTATCTTTATAATGAATATTTATAGTCTAATTTATATTTTGTGTAAACCTATATTAAAAATGGTTTATTTATTAAACATTAAATTAAACAATTTTAATTCTTCTTTGAATTAAATAATAATAATTGTCCTAATCTAATCCATGTAGACCAAAGGGATCATATTTTATTCCTAAAGTTGTTTTTTCCGAATTAAACTTATCCAATTGAAATAGTACATGTTTTAGGATAATAATAATATCATTTTTACCAATAAATACCCTATTTACTTTTAATCGTTGTAAATAAAAGAAAAAAAGTTACTATTCACCAAAAATTATTTTCTTCGTATTGAACCAAATTTTACACACTTATATCAACCGTATCTCTAGTATTTTATAAATTCAACTCACAGAAGTCGTAAAATTATGTTTTATATAAATTTGCAAATGCTCCTAGGAGGTGGGTAAAAGACGGTAAAAAGTTCAATAAAATTTTTATATATCTAAAATTATTATAAACTAACTACAATTAATTATATTGAACTTATACTAGTATTATATATCTATTTGGACTTAAAATAAATTTAAATAAAATAAATAATTATTTAAATAAAAATTTGGTTTTAAACTATAACTCAGTATTTTTCACTATTCATCAAAAATTGAATGTTTTCAGAAAAATACTAAAAATTTACCCTAAGATAATTTCGATATTCCAAATCCAAAAATGAAGTCTATTTTGAATGATAAAAGTTATAAAATTTCCAAAAGTGGTTATTACTATTCATAACGGTTAGTTTGATTGGTTGTGGTGTGTTAGAACTTGAAGTTGCGTACAACACACGCTATTGTATTATTCAAAGAGAAGTGTACCATATAAGCTTGGGGTGTTACACCCCATGTATTTCAGGTCTTGTCACATGCAATGGTGATTAGGTACCAACCCATTACCTGCCTCCTGAGAGCTGAAAATTGGAATATCCATCTACCAGATACCCCAAATTAACAAGAAACTCCTTTGATACCTTTTTTTCATGAACCAAACCTGGTCAACCCAAAACTGGTCACCCAATCCAGTCCACATAATAGGCCAAAGGGTGTTCCCAATCCCCACGGGCTAGAAACTAGTGTCTGACATCAATGTTTAACCATTGGGAATGATTTAGACCACACATAAAAGACAATAATTTGAATAAAGACTAAAAATAACATATAAAACTAAAAAAATGGATCCCAATAAATAAACAACAGGATTAGATACATAAAATAGCTAAATAAACTGGAAACTAAATACTTGTAAAACTACACTCCTACCTGTGATCACCATGTGACCAATTGGTCACCTCCCATCATAAGACCACACTTTTTCCTTTCTAAACAGTACAACGATTAATATGAATAAGAAATTTGACCTAAAAATAGAATGATATAATAGACGTGAGCATCTAAATGCTCAGTAGGGATGCCAAAAAAATCCCACTGAGTCCAAAGGTTCACATCCCCAAAATAGTCAAATGAAAATATTTTGAAAATAAATTATAAAAGTTGGTATAAACATTTTAATAAATGATATCATGTTTCCATTTAAAATCCAACACTTGCTATAAATCCTTTCCAAAACCAATATCCATCTTATGAATAAAAACATAAATAATAATGATAAAGATTGTGCTAAAAGGAAAAAAATAGACAGTCCAAGATATAAATAAACGGGCTTAAAAAAGTAAAAAAGAAATATAAATAATAATAACATGAGATCCTAAAAATTCCTAGAATACCCCTAGATGCACTAAATTTGGAACCACCTATCGGTATATGGTGAAGCCCCTATGTCATAAACCAACGAGTTTCCCTAACCTGTCCTCACAAGTGGCACATCAATTCAATCCTGTCTAAAAATCTATGAGGGTACTAACCTGTCTAATCTGGGATAACAAGAAATCATCACATGTTGAACTGCACCCATAGACCAATGGTGGAAATAAAATTGTGTATATAGGATGCCCTCACATGCACGACTCACCTTACCTACCACCCCCACACATTCTTACCCCATAAATGGACATCCCTTATGTGACAACCCATAAAGGGAGATCCCAGATAGGGGTTCCCTAAAAATATATGTATATATGTGTGTGTGTGTGTGTTGGATTCCATCACATCAACAAGGTAACAACAAGACCGTTAAGTAATTTAGTCATTTAAATAATCTCATAAAACACTTTTCATGTTCTGAACTAGGAACACCCATTTTTCAAAAACCAATCCTTTCTAATGTTAACAAAAAAACCACCTTTAAGTTGGATGTTCCAAACAAGAAGTTAGATGGACACACCCCAAATCCTTTTACCAAAAACATGTCCAAACCCCCATTTTAGGAAAAGAACGCAATTGGAAAAACATGTTATAAAACCCATTCAATCAGGAACCTACCGAAAATAACACACCAAAAATAAAAACGTGGATTTCCATAGAGATTCCATTTGAAACCATTTTTTAAACCACAAAAAAGGGCCCAACGTCATTTAGAAAACAAGAACCTTATTCAAAAAGTTACAATTCACTTTTTTTCCAACCCCACATGAAAAGTGAAACACCTTTCACACACAATTCCTATTTCAAAAATAATTTAATGAACCCATAAAAAATTTAATAAAACATTTCAAAAGTACCCAATGAAGGCTAAAATCATGATTTTAAAAAATTCACATGAAAATTCCATTTTTAAAATCCATTTCATATCCAAACCCATCAATACTACTTTCGCACCATTCAAAACATTACTCGCACCACTTGCACAACCAAATTAACTAATTGAATACATTATAAAAACTAATATATGACTCAAAACATGTTTTCGCTAAAAACACTATCACGACCCGTCCTTGGAACCCATGCCCTGACTACCCCAAGCCCGCCTTCCACAGGGCAGGGGTTAGAAACTAGCACCAAAGAAGTGAATCCATAAAACTGGGAAGGCATTGCCTTTATAAAATATAAACACACACACCAAAGAATAATCTGGATGAAAAACACAAAGTAAAATTGTATACAAAAGGATTGTTGAAATGTAAAGGGTCTGAAAATACAAGTCCAAATGTAATGTACAAGAACAACTAAAAGGGAAAAAATAGGTGAAAGGTTTAAATCATCTCCTAGATCGTCTGCCATGGATCCTACCTGAAGGGTAGGCAGAGATAGCCTCCCCAGCACTGCACGTCCTTCCATATCCTCCTTGTACCTCCAATCCTATCCAATCAGCCTCGGTCAGTATTGTCCATCGTCTGCAACCAACAAAACGAGGTGTGGGAAAAGCCCGTGCAGGGGTGAGTATAACGATACTCAGTAGGGACCCTGAGTCCCCTGAAGGTCTCCCAGAATCCACTAAGGATAAACCACAAGAGAAAAGATACAATCACAAAAATAATATTCAACCAAGCTTAGGTATATGCCCATACATATACCTAAGTTATTATGTACAACCGACTCCAACTCTTGAGACCAAAACACAACCCATTCCACGAAGGAAGAACAACCAAACAACTCTAATTAGGTATACTCCCATACATATACCTGAGATGTTAATATTCAAACCATCTCAAACAACAGGTAACATAAGGCTCCAACTGTACCAAGACAAGATGCTCAGAGTAAAAGAGTCAGCTCACTCTAATGGTAACTTCAAGGTTACAAGAATAAGGATGTCTAGTTTCATGGATAGATCTTCCTATCTGGGTAAATTCGCTACAGACTCACATTATTCCCTGGTGTCGACCCTCATCTGTCGCCCGATACCAACCCTCGTCTGTCGCCGGTGCTGACCCTCATCTGTCGTACGATGTCGACCCATCTCTGTCGCCGGTGCCGACCCTCATCTATCGCATGGTGTCGACCCTCATCTGTTGCAATATGTCAACCCTCATCTGTTGCTGGTGCCGACCCTCATCTGTTGCACGGTTCCTACCCTCATCTGTCGCCGGTGCCAACCCTCATCTGTCGCACGGTGGTGACCCTCATCTGTCACTTGGTGTTGACCCTCATCTGTTGCCGCTGCCGACCGTCATCTGCCGCATGGTGCCGACCCTCATCATTCTCATGGTGTCGACCAACATCTGTCACTGTTTTAAACCCTTATCGTTCACACGGTGCCGACCCTAATCTTTCAAACTATGTAGACCCTCATCGGTCGCACGGATCTTTATGCCACAGCTAGCCTCAGGGTTCCCACACTAAACACGCTCGAATCCGTGACATTATTCTCCTCATGAAAAGTGTCATTACATAAACATCCATGTAGTCCCATGTTGATATATCCCAAAGTTATTTCTCGTCATTAAGAACCCAACGCGACAGACGGTGCGTCAATCGAACGCCTGGTCTGAGAGTTATTGGCATTTTTGTTTTGAGGGTCTGGTTGGATTTAGGTTCAATCCAACCTGACTATACCCCAACTATCTCCAAACCTCAATTGGGGTATTTCAAAAGAACCATCTTGCTCCAAGATTTTCATCACCATAGATGGTTCATCGATCAGACACCCGTAGACCATGTTTTGGGAAAAAAGGTGAAAAGGGGTCAAATGAGTCTGGGTCGGGTCCGGCCCAATCGGACCGACCCAACCCGACCCGGGTCCGGACCGAGGTCCGACTTGGTTCGTAGGTCTGGCCTGGCCCACCAGAACCAGCTCGGCCTGCTGGAACCGGCCCGGCCCACCGGAATCGTTCCGGCCCGCAGTGAAGGCCCGACCAACACTGGGTGGCTCGGAACGCGAGTAGCGCGGCCCGCGTGGCATGAACTGGCAGCCCTCGGGCCCTGCGCTGGATGCCCGTGTGGCCTGGGTGGCCAGCGGTTGGCGGTGCCTTATGGGGCCTACCCTAGCCGCATAATGGGGGGGGGTGTCGCGCCCCCCGTCTCTTGAACGAAACTGGCGCCTGGTGCCGGTTCAGTAGCCCACGGGACCTAGGAGTGTCCCGCCTCATCCGGCTTGCCGAGCGGCCGGTCGGTCTGCTCCACTGGCGGCAGGCCCACCCATCCGCTTATGCTCCACCGCCATAGCCAGGGGGTCGCGGCTTCTTTTTCTGTGCTGCACGACTACGCTGCGTCCCTCCGGCGACCTGGCGGCCGCCCGTGTGCACCGTCGCGGCCAGGGGCTGCGGCCTACTCTTCTACGCGGCACGACGGTATCAGGACCTTCTGGAGACCTGGCGGCCATGCACCACCAGTTTCCTTCTTGGTCAGCCTAACGCCATCCACCATTTCACCGCTATCATCATCAACAAGTGAGGAATTGGCATAGGGGGGTCGGGCCATGTTCGTTCGGCCCACGCCCTCCGCGTTATGGTGATAACAATCGGCTAAACGTAATCCAAGATTGAACGATGAAGAACAGGAACAAAATCAAACTCGAATCCCCTACCTCATGGTTGTTGATGGAGGAGAGTTCAGAGAAGATGAAGTCGAAGACGACGTTCCTCGCGTTAAGCTCCTTCTCTTTTTACATAGATGAAGATGAAGAGGATGGTTCTCATTGACGGAAGGAGGTTATTCCTCCAAGCTTCCTCCACCAAAAAAGAAGAATATTAATAATAATCCACCCGCCCATCCTCCCATGGCCAACCAAAAACTCCCCTAAAAAGAAGAGAAAGGGGCCCCCCCTTTGTCCCCCCATTAAAGACTTCATTAATAAAGTCTTTAATTAATTAAGGGTTTGGGAAGAATTAATGTGGGGTTTAGTGCACCCCAAATTAATTCAAAAGGATTTGAAAATCAAAAATAAAAATTCATCTTGTCAATTTTATTTTTATTTCACTTCCCTTTTAAAAACAAATGTGCGGAAAGAAACTCAACCTACATTCCCACCCGAACGTAGCTGAGGTGATGGTCTCACTAAGAAATCACCGGCACTGCGAGTTCAATGGTGCCCTCGAATATCAATTCCGAGCACTGGTTCAAAAGTTATAAAATCTCGCTCATACGTTTACTAAACATACCTGAACATAACATCAGAAATTGATTCTAGGCACATCGGGCCTCTGAATCATGCACCGTTAATTTTTGCAGACTCATAAAATTCCCATGTATTCATGAAAAGAAATTTTCCATAGAAATTCCAGGTCTTTACATTCTCCCCAACTCAAGGCTTTACTTCCCCTTAAGCTATAAATCAAACTAAGGGAACAAATGGGGATACTGAGAATGTATTTGAGCCTCCCACTCCCATGTGCTCTCCTGGAGGTCCCCGTGCTGCCAACGAACGCACAGTAGAGGAGTCGACCATCCATGAAGGACCCACTCCTGTCAATACTCAATCTCCACTGGTACCTCTATGAAAGTCTCCCCATCACCGACGTCGAGCTCGCCCCAGTCTAAGATGTGAGTCGGATCATAAACGTATCTCCACAGTTGTGATACGTGGAAAACACCGTGCACCCAGTGCAACTGAGGTGGAAGAGACAAGAGGTAAGCCACCTCGTCTACTCTACTGAGAACCTGGAAGGGTTCGATGAACCTCAGAGATAACTTTCTGCCTCATCCAAATCTCTACAAACCTCATCGAGGTGGAACCCGTAGAAAGACATGGTCTCCATCCTCAAACTCCAGAGGTCTTCGTCTCCCATTTGCATAAGGCTTCTTCCCGCTTTGTACAGTCCTCACCCTTTGTTGGATGATTTGAACCTTCTATGTGGTAGCATGTACCATAGTACGTCCTCTGAAAGGGATGATGTGCTCCCCACCTTCAAAATATACATCAGATGTCTGTCCTGTGGATATCTGAGCACGTGTAACTCGTAGTCAGTGTCCCCTCACTGAGTCTCAATGACTCGCCGAAGGAGTGGGTGGTTACTGTAAGGAATGCTACCCATCACGATCCACATAGGTTATCTACGAAGTGGCCAGCTGCTCTGTCACCTATCCAAGTAGTTGATTACCAGATCTCTAGCAGAGTTATTTTGCTACAACGTTTCCCTTTTTAGGAGTATAGACTTTTATGAAGTCATAATCCTGGTGAAACTCAAGCCAACTCTGATGTCTCAGGTTCACATCCTTCTGAGAGAAGATATACATATGACTCTGGTGATCAAGGTTGACTAGACAACTAATAAGAATTTGGCTAAACCCTTCTTTGTCTACGTCCATCAAGAGCTACTTAGATTTCCCTCTTGCCGAAAAAGAGTAATTTGGTCTCATCCCTTAGATGAACCACGTTCTTTTCCTAATACAGTCAATCCGAGTATGAACTGTAAATAGTTCAGGCCAAAGATAACGTCATAAGGGCTCGATGCTGCTACCAAGAGATTTAACTGACACTCTCTCCTCGATGAGTCGAGTCACACTGTCGGCATCAGTGTGTGGTCACTGAGCATCCTTCAGTAGGATTTTGGAATGTGAGGGTCAAGTCATAGATTTTAACTAGAACCTCTCAGTATCAACCACACAAAAGCAAGAAAGCAAAATCCACAAAGGCAAGTGTCTATTTATATTGTAGCTCAAAGTACAAAGACACAAAGAAACCACATACAACAACATCAAACCACAAAAGAACCACCAAAAAATTAAAGGCATCCAAGCTTGAAGCTAGTCATGCTCAAGTCCACCTGCTCCTAGAGCTCACGGTTGACCTCCTGGGGGTGGTAGAAACTCAAACTGTTGTCCACCTCCTGTGGCACGTCATACTCCCCTTCCTCTTCCGCCACCTGCCTGATGCTCAGGCTCTAGCCATTTTCGCTACCTCAGTGTCTCCTCAATCGTCTTCTGATCATCCTCACAGGGAGTTGGACAATCACGAGCTTTGTGTCCCGGTCCCCTGAAGGAAAAATAGACCATTCTCCATTCTTAGCTCCCTCAGCCTCTTGAGCCTTACACCCCAGACCTTGCATCCTCAGTTCGACCACCTGAAGGTATGGTCCTCTTGAACTCCTACGTCACCTGCCTACTGCCAGCTGCAGAAGACTCCTATACATGACACGTGGTGGTGGGTACTACTGCTGGTGACTACTCAGTAAGAATACTCTCCACTAAGAGGGCTCGCTCCAACACCCTTTCCTACATCGGAATGCTGAGAGAGATCATCGAAGCCCCGATCTCTCACCTGATCCCCTGCTCGAAGGTCTAGGCCATGAAGAACGAGTCTCGTACCATGTCTGTGATGTAGCAAGACAGGTCAGCAAACATTGACGAGTACTCAGCTACTATCATACTGCCCTACTGCATATGAAGTAACTTCTGAATCTGCACCACATGTAGGGTGGCTGGAACATACTCCGTCTGAAACAGGCTCTCGAAGTCCGCCCAGAGAAGTGTCCCCTCGTCTTGAACTTGGAGAATCAAACTCCACCATCTTCCTGCTGCTTCCTAAAAAAGACTGGCGGCAAGAACCACCATAAGGTCGGCTGGTGTCCCAACTAGTCTGAATACTCTCACCACAACCTCCATTCATTCCTCAGCTGCATGCGGGTCCGTCTCTCCCCTGAACCTGGGCGGCCTCTGGGGCAGAAACTCGGGCAACACACTCATACGACATGCACTCTCTGCTGCTGGGGATGGTGGTATTGGTGGCCCGACGGGTAGTGGTACCACCGGGGCCTACGCTGTGATGGGGCCCTGCACCGAGGCCTCTTCGCTCGGTGGGCTGCACTCTCATACACATCAAGGAACCCTGGCTGGCTACTTGTGTGGGGTCATCCTGAAAACAAAGAGGTGTGCCACAGTCCAAAAGTTATACCTGGCGAGGTGACTCAAAGAAATCAGAAAGAAAACTTTTCAAATGAAACACACACACAATCAGTGTCTTCGTGTACTGAGTCGGAAATCAGATGTCAGAGTCCTAGTGTATGGATACGTCGGTCACCGTACCAACATTGGACTCCCTGAACTGAGAACCACACTTAGTACCTTTAACACTGTTGCATCACAGAAAATAATGATCAGAGTCCTAGGTTCTGCAATAGAACCGACTCCTCTGATAAAAATTTGTCACAACCCATCCTCGGAACCTTTGTTGTGAATACACCAAGCCCTCTTTCCATAGGTCAGGGGCTGGCGACTAGCACCAAAGGCATAAATCCCTAAAACTAGGAAGGCATTGCCTTTATAAAATATAAACACACACAATAGAGTATAAGCTGGAAGCAAAACACTATGTAAACCTGTATAGAAAAGGAGTGATCAAAACTAAAGGGGTTGGAAATACAAGTCCAACTGTAAGGTAAAAGAACAAATGAAAGGGGAAAAACAGCTAAAAGGTGTAAAGAAGCTCATGGATCGTTATCCATGGATCCTACCTGAAGGGTAGGTATAGATAGTCTCCCCAGCACTCCACATCCATACGTCTCCTCCATGTACCGTCCAGTCCTGTCCACTCATCCTTGGTCAGCGCTGTCCGTCGTCTGCAACCAACACAACGAGGTGCGGGAAAAACCCGTGCAGGGGTGAGTTTAATGATACTCAGTAGGGACCTCGAGTCCCCCAAAGGTCTCCCATAATCCACTAAGGATAAACCACATAAGAATAGATACAATCAAAAAATTAATATCCAACAAAGCATAGGTATATTCCCATACATATACCTAAGTTATTATGTACAACCGGCTCCAACTCTCGAGCCCAAAACACAAGCCATTCCACGAAGTAAAAATATCCAAACAACTCTACTTAGTTATATGCCCATACATATACCTGAGTTGTTAATATTCAAACTGTCTCAATCAATAGGTAACATAAGGCTCCAACTATCCCAAGACAAGAAGCTCGGAGTAAAAGAGTCAGCTCACTCTAACAGTAACTTCGAGGTTACAAGAATAAGTATGTCTAGTCGCATGGCTAGATTGTCCTATTTGGGTAACTTTGCTACAGACTCACATTAGTCGTTAGTACCGACCCTCATCGGTCGCATGATGCCGACCCTCGTCAGTCGCTGGTGTCGACCCTCATTTTTCCCATGATGCCGACCCTCGTATATCGCTGGTGCCGACCCTCATCTGTCGCACGGTGTCGACCCTAGTCTGTCGCAAGATGCCGACCCACCTCTCTTGCTCGTGCCAACCCTCATCTATCACACAGTGGCGACCCTCATCTGTCATCGGTGCCGACCCTCATATGTTGCACGGTGCTGACCCTCATCAATAGCATAGTGCTGACCCTCATCTATCACCAGTGCCGACCCTCATCTGTCGCATGGTGCTGACCCTCATCTGTCCCACATTGCAGGCCCTCATCTGTCGCACAGATCTTCATGCCATAGCTTGCCTCAGGATTCCTACCCTAAACACGCTCGATTCCGGGAGAGTCCGCTCCTCAAGCCATGTGTCGATGCATCAACTGCCACATAGTCCCAAGATGATGTATCCCGAAGTTCTGTCTCTTCATTAGGAACCCAACACGATAGAAGGTGCGTCAATTGGACGCCCAGTCTGAGAGTTATTGGTATTTCCATTCTGAGGGCCCACTTGGATTTAGGTTCAATCCAACCCAATTGTACCCAACTGTGTCCAAACCTCAAGTGGGGTATGTCAAAAGAACTGTCTCGTTCCATTCATTCTGTCTCTGTAGATGGTTCTTCGATCAGACATATGTATCCCATGTTTTGGGTGAAAAGGTGAAATTGGGTCAAATGAGTCCGGGTCAGGTCCGGCCTAGTCAGACCGACCTGGCCCGACCAGGCCTGGTCTGCACCGGTTTGGGTCGACCAGACTTGACCAGGGTATGGACCGGGGTCCGACTTGGTCCGCGGGTCCGACCTGGCCCACCGGAACTGGCCCAGCCCTCCAGAACCGGCCTGGCCCACCAGAATCGGTCTGGCCTGCGGTGGCGGTCCGACCCACGCTGGGCAGACCAACTTGCGGGGAGCGCGACCTATATGGCCGACGCTGGCGGCCTGCGTGGCTTGCGCTGGCGGCCTGCGGGGCCGGGGTGGCCAGTGGCTGGCAGCGCCTTGCGGGGCCCACCCTAGCCGTGTAATGGGAGGGGGGGTGTCGTTCCCTCCATCTCCCGAACAGAAACGGTGCCTAGCACTAATTTGGTAGCCCACGAATCCCAGGAGGGTCCCGCCTCATCCGGCTGGCCGAGCGGCCAGCCGGTCTGCTCCGCTGGTGGCCGGCCTAGCCTGCCGCTTCTGCTCCATCGTCGTGGCCAAGGGGCCACGACATCTTCCTCTGCACGGCATGACGATGCCGCTCTCCTCCGGCGGCCTGTCAGCCGCCCGTGTGCACCACCGCGGCTAGGGGCCGTGACTTACTCTTCCTCGCGGTGCGACGGTGATGCGCCCTTCCGGCAACCCGGCGGCCCTATGCCACTGGTTTCCTTTTCGGTCGGCCCGACGGTGACTACCGTTGCACAACCACCGTCATTAACATGTGAGGAATAGCAGAGGGGGGTCGGTCCGTGTTTTTTCGGCCCGTGTCCTCCAGGTTATGGTGATAAAAATCGGCTAATTGTAATCCTAGATTGAACGATGAAGAACAGGAACAAAATCAAACCCAAATCCCCTACCTCGTGGTCGTTGACAGTGGAGAGTTTGGAGAAGATGAAGTCGAAGATAGTGTTCTTTGCGATCGGCTCCATCTGTTTTGACACGGTTGAAGACAAAGAGGATGGTTCTCTTTGACGGAAGGAGGTTCTTCCTCCAACTTCGTCCACCAAAATAGAAGAATAATAATAATTATCCACCCCCCGTTCTCCCATGGACAACCCAAAACTCCCTTAAAAAGAATATAAAGAGGCTCCCCATTTTTCACCCCATTAAATAATTCATTAATGAAGTTTTTAATTAATGAAGGGGTTGGCATGAATTAATGCAGGGTTTAGTGGACCCCACAATAATTCAAAAGGATTTCAAATTCAAAAAGAAAAATTTAGCTTGTCAATTTTATTTTTATTTCACTTTACTTTTAAAAACACCTGTGTAGAAGGATACACAACCTATGTTCCCGTCCAAACGCAGCTGAGGTGAAGGTCTCACTAAGCAATCACCGATGATGTGAGTTCAATGGTGCCCTCAGATCTCAATTCCGAGCACCAGTTCAAAAGTTATAAAATCCCGCTCGTATGTTTACTGATCATACCCAAAAAAAACATCAGAAGTTGATTCTAGGCACACTAGGCCTCAGAATCATGCACCGTCAGTTTTCGCGGACTCGTAAAATTCTCATGTATTCAAGGAAAAAAATTTACACGGAAATTCCGGGTCTTTACAAACACACACTATTTCATATAAACATTCTAATGAAAATAAATCGAAGGCATTTTAAATTACCTTAAAGACTAATTTCCCACCAAAAAATGTAATCCAAGAACATGTTAAATTAATTAGATATGGAATATAATTCATCAAGTATTTCTTATACAAAAAACTATCTACATAATGTTAGAGAATTATTTCAAAATATATTTTTAAAAAAATCATAACCCCTAGATTCAATGAAAGTCAGACCAAACATTAACCCTAACATTTAGAGTGAGATAAATGTGATGAAAAAACACAAAATTTATAAGGGAAACTAACCAGAAGATGGATTTCAGGCCGCTGAGAGGAGGGCATTCGGCACCGGAACGAGAGACCGGAGTAGGTGCTACTAGCTTGGAGTCGTACATTGACGAAAGAGAGGGGGATGTCACTAGATAGGTTGACCGGACAAGGAAGAGGGAACGTTGGTAAGGTTGGCCAGATTGGGAGGTCAGTGTGATGGTGAGGGGAAGGGTTGGGGTCATGTTGCACGCTGTAGGTCAAAGGGAGAAGGGGTTAGTGCTGGTGCGCCATGGGTGAGAAAGAGGGGAGGGGGGCTCTCGGGTTTCTTCCAAAACAAAGAAACTAACCGAAATTTTAAAAAAAGAAAAAAAGAAAAGTAAACAATAATAATAAAACTAATTATTATCATTATTATTATTATTATTATAGTAAATCATTATAATAAATTAATTATATATATAATATTAATTATAATAATTATAATAATCAAAATTATAATAATAGAAATATATTACTATTATTATTACAAACCATTTTCTAAATTTCTTTTTTATTTAATTTCCCTTATTTTTTTATTTCATTTACCATTAAATTAAATTTATTTATTTTCTCTGAATACTAGGCTTCCGCATTGTTTGTTTGCATTCATAAGCGTGGCTGGGGGAACGACGCCCAAACCATTCCTCCCAACAATGACCACTTAAAAGGTAAAGTTGTGCGCTTGTTGCACGGTTCTATAAACCGCACGCACGTTGCCCACAGTAACACCGACCCAGTTGAGCATCCATGTGAACATCAACATAGGTACTCCATGGTTACTCTTAATCATGTGGGATTACTGTGAAATGTTGGAAAAAAACTTCCAAAACTCAAAAAAGTAATTAAAGTGAATAAATTAATTAATTAACAAGGTTAGGTTGTGACAAACCATATCAATTCATCATAGCATCATCACTATTTAAAAAAATAGTTAGTTTAAAGCACCCAATGACTCTTTTCTAATCATTATGGACAGTGAAACAATCATAATTCTTATAAACTCAATGTCTTCATAAGATCATTATTATGTTAATAAAACCTAAGTAATTTATTCTTCATCTATTAATCAATGGTGAATTAATAACTATATTGGATATCATAGATAATTCAATTAACATATTTCATTCTATCTTCTACATGATAATAAAATATATAAAATCATGTAATTTTATTGACCAAAAATGACAAAAAAAATAATAACCATTTTCAATAAATACAACTCCTACACAAAGTTTGTACTTCCGATATTTTTTGTGGGTATTATCAATGGGATTAGTTAATCTAAATCGATCAATGTGTGTTAAGAGGATAAGATATGACACTTCCTTTCATAAGTGAGGGGAATCAAACACTTTTAATTTCTCAAAGATTTAAAATAATAACGTATTAATAATGGGATTTTGGTTTTAAAATTATCAAGTTTAGAATCTATGATTATAATGGAAAAAATAAAAATATCTAATAATAATTAAGATTATAATTTTTGGACTTATCATTGATTTTTTATCCAAATTAACCAATTTTACCCATTTAACCTTTGCGAAGGAGATAATGTTCTACCAAAATTAATATTCCTAATGGTAAAAATTGATATTGAGTACATTACCAAATTTGGACATGGTGAGAAAAAAATACTAAATCCATTTTTCTATTATTCAATTATTAAATATGGAAGAAACATATTTTAATAATATAACAAAAATCTTAATAGAAATAGTTTTTAGAAAATTTGTCTGGTTTAAGCATAAAAATTGTTTATACCAAAATCATGTAAAACGATAATTACTAGGGAATTATTTGTATTGATTTCACTCAAATGGGAAAAATTTAACATTATATAAAACCCAAAATAATATGGTATATTTTAAATAATCGAAATGAACTGATAATTTATGTATGAATCATTATTTATTATGATTCACCAAAAAGAAATATTTTAGAAAAAACAAAAAAGTTCACCCTATGATTTAAGTAATATGATAAAACCAAAAATTAAATCAATTTTAAAAAATTAAATTTCTAATTAATGATATTTATGTATAAATAAAACCATGTCATACAAGTGAAAACAATTTAGTAAAATAAAATTATTCCATTTTTAATTGAATAATTATAAAATGTTATATATTAAACAATGATGTACATGAATTCATAAAATGAAGATATGTAAATCATAATATGGACATATTCCTATGATTTATTGGTTTATAAAATTATTGAACCATTTAAAAAAAATTCTCATAAATTTATTCATTATTTATACAAGTGGGGATATTTTTCCCTCATTGGTTTTTTTGATTCCCATTTGATTCCTCAATCTGTGATTATTCCATAAAATATTACACATTTAATTGAATTATTTCATAGTACCAACTATCATCGATCCAAAATATGAACTAGATTTTTTTCATATGAAGGATTCACTTCCAGCTGTACCACATCATGGATCAAAACAAGAGATGCATAATGTGTTTACTTCATTATCAAAGAAATATGAAATAATTTATATAAATGAGAAAATAATGGAGTTAGGGAAAGACAGTATGAACTAAAAGAACATTATTTGTAATTTAATTGGGTTTTATAAATTGAATAATTAACTTTCCAATTTTAACAAAACACATAACACATTTCCATAGATGTAATTTTTGAAAAAACTAGTTATCCTGCCTCAAATGAATGATATTTCTACCTGTTAACTTCATAATTCATTAGCCTAATATAAGATACCTCCATATGGTGTTGAATCACCTTTGAATTCTCAATTACATCTTCTTCCAATTATGGTTTCAAAAACATCCATTTGCGGACATTGTGCCCACATGATTGAGTTAATCCTTGCTATCCATAAAATATTTCAAATGGTGAAATATTTATATCAAAAGGAATAATATTATTATAAGTAAATAACTCAAATTTAATATCTTAAAACCAACATCAATTTTAATCAAATTATAGACCTCAAATAATATCATCCAAAGTTTGAACTATTCATTTTTACTATCGATCAGATTGAGGATGAAATATTGTACTAAAATTTAACTTACTACCCAATGAAATCTGACATCCTTTTAAATATTTATAGGTAAATCTAGGATCACAATCATATAAAATATATATTTGAAATCCATGTAATTTTGATGTCCATTTTATAAAAAATATAACGTGTTGATAAAAATAAATAGAATATCAAATAGGAAAAAAGTGAAGAGGTTTGGTCAAATGAACAACAATATCCAAAATTTCATTTTGAATTCAAAAAGTATTTATTAATTCAACCATGAAATTTATGGACATATTATGTAATTTTTATTCCATCACTACAAATGATTAATAATCACCTTCACTAGTTGGTTTTCAACATTAAATTATGAACAAGTAAAACATTTCATAGAAAAATCAATAATATATTTCTACATTGCACCCCACCAATAGTGTTATTGAAGGTCATATTACATCTTAGTACAATCAGGATAAATGAAAAATAGATATCTATGATATTCTCATGAAAATTAATTCATAAAATAGGGATCATATAGAAAAAACAACCTATTTTTAAATCTTATAAACCCTTTATTATCAATGTTAAATTTAGAAATCTTTCCCTACTAAAAGAATTCTACCATTTACTAAAAAATTTTGTCATATTTTTTAGAAATATTAATTTTTTATAAAAAAAATATATCTATAATGACACCTGAAATTGAATAGACGATGTTTCCACATGTATAATTTCTTCTCCAATATTCATCAAGTCATTAACAGAATGATCATGTTCAAAAGGTAACACAATTAATGTTAAATATTATTTTTTACATAACAATTCATATACCTTATTTTTTTTATCAAAATGATATTGAATAATTTAATAATAATCCTATATTAGGTAAAACACCTTCTGTAAAACAGTTTTTGATTAAATTTATACTTTGAACTTTTATAGTCATTATGTATTTCACACTTTACCCCATGTAAAATATTCCTCCAGATTATTAAATTAGAAATCACAATTATAATTTCAAGATCATATATAGAGTAACTATTCTCATGGAGATCTAATTGATGGAAAGCATATTAAATTACCATATTATCTTTTATCAAGACAGAACAAAGTATCTTCAATGAAACATCTCTGTAAATAATAAATTCACCATTTCATATTAGAATGGATAAAATTGGAGCATTATTAATATTTTTTTTTCAATTACATGAAACATTAATCAAATTCTTTAGTCCAGAGGAATATAAATTCTTTTTCAGTTAACATAGTTATTATACTAGATAAACAATATTGGGTTAAACCTACCATTAGTATTAACCTGAAATTATAAGAAAACATTGAATGTAAATGAAATTCATAAGCCTTTTTAACCCATACACCATTTTAGTTTTTGGAGGATCAACATTTATTGCATATTTTGGAAACATTTTTATAATTTATGATATATTCTTTAACCAAAATTCACATTTAGTGATTTTCCATACATATTAATTTATTTTAATGTATGAATAATAATCCTTATTTGTTTTTAATGTTAATCATAACTAATTGAATACATTATAATGATCACAATGAAAAGAATGATTTTTTTCAAAATACTCACAGAAAAAAAAATTCGGAGTTCCATAAATATAGAGGGTGAATTTTCAGCCATAATTTCATAAAAATGAATCATAATGCTTATATATAGCGTTCAATTTTATCCTAAAAATTTATTCCTTCATTAACTTCTGCCTGTGATACTCAGAGGTGATATCAATCATTGAAAAATACTGACCACCCAGGATATGATAAAAAAAATAAATTTGTGGAAGAAACTAATTTCTCTTAATAGTGATATAATTATGTTCTCTATAATAAATTAATATTCTTATGGAACTATCCTATTTTTTTATAAAATAGAATATTATCACACCAAGGTGAAGCAATGTGGTGGATGAACCCCTTATTAAGTAAATCTGGTAACTTCCTTTTCAATTTCAAACGTTCTATTAGTGAAATTTGATATGGTGGATTTGAAATTATCTTAACATCAAGAACTTATTAAATAGTAATTTCAACCTATTGATTAGGAATAAACCCAGGAAAATACCAAAATAAATTCATGGTATTAATTTTCCACTGGAACATCACTAATTACAATACTTCAATTCATTTCAACAATATGTGAAACAGAAATATCACATCATTATTTTCTAAATTTTCAAGATTTTGGATATAATATAACATGTATGAATTCATTTTTACATACTATCTTCTACAAATTTTGAGAAAAAAAATTTATCTCAAGGATATATCTTAGAATGATAATGTGATAGTTAATCCAAACTCGGTATAGGATCAAAATCTAAATAAGAATGATAATAATGTTTTTTTGGAAAATCCATTCTAAATAGACATGTATTAAATGAAGTAGCATTGAAATAATAAAATTAAATCTATTGATAATATAACCATAAATTAGAGTCTCATTAAATATTATTTTAACAATCTACTAACCTATAAAGGTTTTAAAATTTTTCTAGTAATATCAATAATGACCCTTTACATAAACAACACATAAATATGAGTATAATATCAAGGATTTAAAAATTATTAATTCCAAAAATATTTTCTTTATAAATTTATAGTATTAGGTCAAAACATTCATAAAAAAGTAGACACTTCTACAAAGTGTACAATTTTTTGAATAAAATCAATGATTTAATTTTACACCTTTGTTTCATTCGAGACACTTTTTATTCATTTACAACAAGTCACCATAGTGAAATTAATGAACTTTCTAAAATTTCAACAGATACTAAGATCCTGTGAATTTGTTTTTGAAAAAATGGAATCATAAAAATATATTAGTAAGTGCAATATAAACAAAGAATCACATTAGTCGAGTTAAGAACATAAAAACACAACAAAAATGTTAACCTTTGTCAAAGTAAAACATTATAAAAATAAATCAAACATTTCGAAAAGTGACAATAAATATTTTTTAAAACAACATTTGAAACTAATTAGCTTTAATTGAAAAAACTATGATGGCATTTCGATACATTTGGGAACACATGAACAAATACCTTTGAAAAAGATACCTTTCACCTTTAAATATTCCTAATCTCATGAAATAATAGTAATTCTATAAAACATTTTTGAAAAGTATAATATAAGTATCATAGAGTATTTTATTTATATGAAGTTTTCACACTTCTTTAATTTGTGATAGAATAATGGAATCCTATTTAATTTCGTAGGAGTAACCAACCAAATAATCACCCTCAATTTCACCTTCGAATACTACATCATTACCCAATGCGTTGGAGAGCTATATTAGGCTCACTCATCATTATGAGATATGGAAATATCACCTGTCATCATATTTAATAAAAATATTCAATATAAAAAATGAAAAATAAAAAGGAGTACACATTTGCAATATAATTCTCTTGATAGAATCATTTCGACATATGAGAAAAAAATCAATTTTTTTATAACCATATAGGAAAATGACCTTTCTGTTTGAAAAATATTAAAATTGAAATAATATAAGAAGAGTATGAATATTATCAAATTTTATAACCCATGTAACTTTTAGAAGAATCATGATAATGAATAATGCTAATAATAGTGGAAAAATTTAGTCAATTTATATAAGTTAAAAAAACCACTTTAAAAAAAGGCAAAAATAAACCAAATGTAAAACATTGAAAACATTCCTTTTTAAACCATCATAAAGAAAGTAAAATATAATAGAAAATTACCATTAAAGACCATTAAAGCATAAATAATTTTTAATTGAAAATCCCTTACATAGATTCCCAACCCAATTTTTTCATATGTCCACCCACCTGAGTAATAAAATTTTATTAGTTTTATAATGGCTCAAGTACATTTTTAATATTAATTATTTTATCATTAATTAGTTTGTTTCATTTTTTACAATGTTTTATTGAGTTATTAAAATGGTTAACATCATGTAGGATTTTATGGATTCGATTTTTTATATCCTCAAAACAACATCAGTTCATTGACCTTGGTCAAGGAATTTATGATACCTCTAACTATATAATCTTTAAAATGTTACAATTTTTATATTTTTAAAATAAATATACATTTAAATCCAACCACATAATATGGAAATGAAAAACGAATCATATCGTTTTGCGGAGATGTTATTTTGTATGTAAACATGATTTTTGTTTCATTTTTCTACTGATATAAAGTGATTCCTCAGTTATATTTTCTTCTTTATGATAAATATTTCATGAAAAATTCACCTCAATATTCACATAATTTTTCAAACTACATCACCTCTTCCTCATATATCATCATAAATAATGTCTAATAACTCATGATATTTGGGTATTGAAGTAATAATCAACATTACCACATTAAATTTGACTTCACATAAATTTTATGTGATTTTTTTTGACATATTTTGGTTCCTTAAATTGAAAAAAAACTATGATTTAGACTTCATTTGGATCATACAGATCCATCTTTATTTTCTTCTTACGGACATTTATACCTCTCCATATCTCTTCTCAACACTATTTGGATAACCCATTAAACTTTTTTACTTCAAACTAGTTATGGAATTCCACCGGAAGATTCATATTTTTTTATGAAAATATCTAATGAATTTTTTAAACTCATTCCTAAAAAATCACACCTCCTATTGTTCCCACTAATATTGTTAACATCCAATGTTATTTATAATTAAATATTCATAGTTTCCTCTAATATAAACTTCCTAATATTATTATTTCCATAACACATGATCCTCTATTAATAAAAAAAATTCATATTTAAATTCATTCTAAATTTTACACAATAAATTTTAACTTTTCCATTTAAAATTTATTGACCCTCATCATAATATTTAGATTATTTCATTTGAATCCATCAAGGAAAATAAATTTCACTTTTTTAATTCATAAACATTCATATTTTCAATAATCATATTTGTAATAATAACTAATTACTTTCCCTTCTGATATTTACCATAACATTATCAATTTCTCCTTCTATATTCAGACATACCATATAGTTCGTGATACTCCAAAATCATCCTCAACAGCTATTTATTTATTATTTTTATTCATATTTTGAATACACATATAAGTGGTATTCCATTATATTTAATTTTTTTGGATAAGTGATATGTATACCGTTATGATAAATTTTACGTATTAAGAAATGCATTGTTACATATCATAGAGTGAAATCTCATGTATGTTTTTAATTCATTATTTTTTTCTCAAAGGTCTAGTACATCTTCATGTCTTCTAACATCATAAAAATCACCTTATTCAATTCTGGATAACATCCGAACAAACAATGAATCATATATTATTCTCAAATAATAGGGATTTTTGTTACATCAAATGAGCTTCAAAATATCATATATTTTATTTATAAGATTCAACTTCAAAAACATCTACCAAAATTCCTCAAATAGATAAACTTCTTATAATTATTGGGTATCACAAACATATACGTTTAGAACATTAGTTTACTCTCTCATGGCTAGTGGAACATCCATATATACAACAATTTTTACCCAAAACTACTATTCTTGATGTATTGAAGTGACCTAACCTAAACACAACTTTATTTTACATCATTAAAAAAAGATAAATATTAAATATCAAAAAATATTTTCAAAATCCCAATCAGAAGCTTTTGGATATCAATAGAATAGTTACAAGGGAAACATATTTTAAAAAACATATGAATATTACCCCATAATCAAAACATACTATAATAACATAAATAATTCTAATAATATATACCTATCTTCAGGATATGGGAAATAAAGACATTATAAATCAATGATCTCAAACACTTGATAAGGGAAAACCTATAAACATTGCATCAATGGTGAGATCATAATCCATAAAAAATTATATGGTGATCAATATCTTCTAAAATGGAACTTGTAAAAAAAATATTATCCTTAAGATATGATGGAAGGGAATGTAATCTAAAAAGTAAAACATATTCAATATAAAAAGTTATGAAACATGATATAATAAACATGTTTCTTATAGTATAACATAAGCATATAACCCAGAATTATTGAATAGGCATAAGCATTGGTATTCATAATATATTGACCATATCTAACCCTATTAAAATCTGACTCATTATTGTGAATGTATCTAATCATCATTGTGTTAATCCTCAAAATATTGATGATAACTAATCCAAATCATGTTCAAACATAATCATGTGAACATAGCTAATACACATCGTTTTCATGTTAACTAATCTGAAAGTAGCAAATCTACATCATGTTTTTTCCCAATATCTTTACCTCATGAGGTATAAAACCCATTAAAATTTTAAGTAACTTTTTTCCACATTATCTCTAGTTGATTAATTTATAAGGAAATTATTTTTCATAAATCATCCAGTAAACATTTTTATGAAATCACTTTTTAAGGTGATTGAGTTTCTGGTATTGACTAATTACATGCCTGGTGTGAATTTGGATGATACAAACATGAAGTTTTGTAAAACCCATTTTTATTTCCTTGGTTTATTTATTACATAATAATTAAATTATTTTCATTAAATTTATTATGAAACTAACTTTATTTCCTAATAATATTTATGATATGATTAATGGAACCCATTTTAGAAATAGAAGTTTTTTCTTCATTATTCACACAAAGTTAATCATTCCCAATTCATATAAGACATTTGAATTTATATTTTATAATTATTTATAATGTTATAATGTTATTTCATAAGAGTTTTAGCCATTATTAATCAGGATGAATTCAAAGAGAAGTTGGTTTTAGAAATTTATAATGAATGAATGATGCTACCTTAGGAAATGAATTTTATATTTATACTAACTTTAAAAAAAAATCATTACCTATTAATAATATCTAATATTAAACCTCTTAATCTATCCTTGATATAAATTTATAGCATTGTTTGTATAGTAGGTTAAATTGAATCAACATGAACATCCCACAATCTAAGTGCGAATATAGAAATGGAAGAGATTGTTTCCCCCCCCCTTTTCCCCAAATCTCGATCGGTCCGAAGGTCTCAGAGTTGATCGATGGAATCCCTAACCTGTTTTCTTCGACGGCAGAGTTCTCAGAATCCTCAGATCTCTTGAAGTACACCTTGGTTGCTAGATTTTAACGGTGACACCACTCTGTTGACTCCTTTGATAGGCATGTCTTCGGCTCTTTCGGTTTACAAGATAGGGCGGCTGTGAGCCTTCTGAATAGTCATCAAATTATGATTCATTTTGCCTCGAAAACTGAACTCATATAGGCCTCGTCAATCACACCTCACAGCTTCAACGAATTCTGACTCTACCTGTGTCATTGGTCTTTTCATTTACACATGAAGCACGATCTTCCTTAAATGGCGACCTGGGGTATCTTTCCAAATCTTCCTCTTCCATTCCAAAATCTTGCAGTTCTTTGCATTCTAGGGAACCTCATTGGTAGATACATGTGTTTTGACAGCCGCACTGCGACCCTTCTCCATCCTGTTAATCCACGTATATGTGTTGAAATGGATGTTTCAAGAGTCCTTTTTGATTATGTGTGGATTACGGTGGGTGAAGAGTACCGTTGAAAACAACGAGTGGTCTAAGAAAGCTAGATGGACTATTGTGCTGGATGTAGAAGAATGGGGCATTCGCGGGACTATTGTCGAAGGGAGTTCAGGGCATTGAGGCAGGGCTATGGCTATGGCAGAGAGGCTGAGGTTCTTGAGGAGGTAGAGAGGATGGAGCAGGGGCCTCCAGGTTTTCCCAACGATTTGATCAGGGGAGAACAAGATTATAGTCTGTTAAAGGAGGATAGGGAATCAGTCAGGACTCCAGGGGTATGTGATGCGCCAATTGAGGCAGAAGTGTGTATGGACACTTCTGTTCATTTTCCAGTCGTCTCTCAAGTCAATCCAATGGTTGGAAGTGTTTTTAGAAGGTTGAGGAAGGCTTTGGCTGGTCCACCTTCTTGCAATGATGGAGTGAGGGAGGGTGGCTCGATTTAGCACGACATGGTTTTTGAGGCCACAAGGTGACCAAAAGTGAATTAGACGTGGTGCGGATGGAAGTCAGAGAGGAGAATGTCTCAGGCAGAAATAATATGTGGGAAGGGATGCATGAGCCTGTTTTGGGGATAGCCTTGACATGCGGAGCTAGGATTCCAGGGGGTTCTGTTGCAGGGAACCGGTCTTCAATTCATTTGAGCTACAGGTTCGAGGGACTTGTAGAAGTTGGACTGAACTATGCTAATGATATCTCCCCAGAGGCCATTGGGGGGTTCATGGAAGAATTCAGAGAAGATAATCATAGTCTATTGGCTAGTGAATCTTCAAGTTCAAAAAATACTAGGGTTAATAGGAGGAGGAATAGTAGGAAGGGCTAATCTTCTTTACCTCCACCTTTCGAGACCCGATCGGCTAGAAATGATAACACCAAAAAGGAATTCCTTGAGGATGTGGGTCCTCAAAGGCCAGGGGATCAGGGCAATCAATGCTTGGAGCTTTTATTATGTTTTGATGAGGAAGCAGTTGAGAAGATATTAGTGCTTAATGCGTCTGAAGAGGAGGCTGCTAAAATGACGGAGAGGCCTTTAAGAGCATCCCTTAATGAAGAGCAATACACATGGGTTGACAAACAAGATCTTATTCTTATAGGGGGATTCCACATAGGGGTGATTAGCATTGACGAGTACATACAGTCTTGGGACCGGTTGCCCTCGTAGATTGATAATATGATGATGGTGTCTCCAAGCAAAGTAACTTCTATTTCATAGAAGTTGTTCAGGGAGCCAATTGCATGTAATATTAGTTTACCTTTTAATGCCCCTTGCTAACTTTGTGGGTTTTGGTCCTGGGTCGAGAACCATTCTGGTTCTTTTGGAGTTTTCTTTTGGTTCATCCTTTTTGTGTGTAGAGGTGTTATTTGGATTCCTAGAATTATACTTGGTTATGTGTCAGATGGGGTTCAAATCATGTGGCCACCACTTTTTCATGTCAGTTGAATGAATTATTGAGAGGGTATGGCTATGCCATCAGTTCTGTGCTCATGCATCTTTTCACGGGACTGCTTATCAATTGGTCACACAACGGTGACAGATTTTTGACATGATGCATTTGTTGGGGAGAGGCAGAGCCTAGTTATGCTTGGGGTTGTTTTTGTTTGTTTGTTTGGTTGTAATATGGATGTGGTGGTCCCTCACTTTTTCCATAAAAGTGTTTCAATAAAAAAATGAATTTTTAGTAATTCTCATATTTTTTATATTACATATATAATTCGTAATTACTATTTCAAGAATATGAATCACGAAATAAATAACATATATATTCACTATACCCATTTTTGTAACCATCGTTGAATGGTGGTGATGAGACATGTAACGTTTTGTTCATGGAGGTGGTGGTCCGCACACACACATGAGAATAATTTTCATTTTTTCGATGGGAGAGGAATATATAATGGTTATACATTCAATGTAAAATAATTTCTTTATATTATTTTTCTCAAATTTTATTATATTAATGTGATTTTAATAGTTAGGATGAAAAGGGTAAATAAAGGAAGTAAATGTGCAAGTAATACTTATATTATGAATTTGGATCTTTTCTTGAAGTATACATTAGAAAGGAAGGACTTGAGAAACATTTTTGAAGATAGATTCATCTAATTGGACATAGATTAACTAGGGGATGTAAATTGGGTATATTTTAATTGTAATTTTTAACTTTTGGTTTGTCTTAAAGTTTATGGAAGTGTGCTTAATTTGTAGTTGAAAATAAGAGACAAATCATTAGAAAAGAATGTTTGTTAAAATATAGGAATGGAATTGAAAGAGTGTTATGTGGGGAAATAGTGGAGGGACATGTATGTATGCATTTTTATCAAATAAATGGAATTATAGAATATATCAGAATCAAATTTATTAATTAAAATTTGAGAAACAATAGATTACCCATTTGAACACTTATAAATATTGATTAAAATTTGACCATGGTATTTATTTTATGACAAAAAAACATAAGGACACCATTATTTCCAAATTCTAATATGAGAAATAAAATTTTATACTTAATTTAATCTAATTCAATAACTAAATATAAAAAATTAACATTTAAATTTAAAAATATAATGTGTTGAAAAACATCTTTTGTAGACAAATGTTTTTTTCACTTAGTGTTCATAATAATATTTAACATTGATTACAAATTAAACGAGTGATGATATATATATATATTTACAAATTATTTCAGTCTTTATTTTAGTAATCTATCAATTTAATAAAAAATATTAATATTTTGGAAAGTATCATTTTATGAAAAATAACTAGTTTACCATGGTATCTAATATTTATCTCAATAAGTTAGTTTTAGGCCTCAAAATAAAATTGATCATATTAGATTATTTGAAATTCTCATTACTAATATTTAAATAATTTTATTTGAGTCAATTTATGAAAGTGAAAAAATCAATTTTAATATAAGCATTTATAAAATATAAATTTGTTTAAAAAAACATGTATCCGCTGTGTATAAAATAATTTCATTACTCACCTAGTATTAAATATTGGATCAATTTACATTATTTTATTTTATATATTCTCAACATTTTCCTTTTAAACCATTATTTCACCATATTATAATAAATATCATAGTTTATTAATGAATTATTTTTTTAATAAAATATATTTTATGCACTGAATTGTTTTATTTTTCATAGAGCTATACTAATTGAATTTTATCAATGAATTATCATTGATTTTTTTTTATTTATATACATATATATTATAAATTTTTTACCACTTTATTTACCCACCAATTCAATTACTAAATTTTCATGGTTATATAATGTTTCATGGTTTCTTTTGTTTTATTGATTCATTTAAAGAAACCTATTGAAAACAATTGGTTTGAAGGGATAAAAATTTTTAGTAAAAAATTTGATCATTAAAAGTATACATCTTCTCTACATTTCGTCATTATAAATATTTATATTCCTTAAATAGTATTATTCTGTATTAAATTTGACACAACAACTTCTTCTTATCAAGTTACTTTCAGATGTATGTTCTAGAGTAACTTCTAGGTGATCTTTATGAGGGAACCTATGGATTTATTGAAGCATAGAAATTGGTAGTTTAAAATTTTTAGGGATGGATTCATGTTGAAACATAAAATTTGGTATACCACTAATCCAAATAACCATATAATATGTACAATTTAACTTAATTATGATGAATATAAATTTAATGAATCTGTAAATAGTGCTTTATTCCGTTGTCAATGAAAAATTCCTCTACTCATTGTTGGTGTTTCTTAGATCCAGTGAACTTTGTGATTTACCATATTAAACTTACACATGTCCATCATATATCTTCAACCATTATTCTTTGATTCTCAATTGCTAGTATGAAAAATCAAATCCCTTTATAATGTCACTTCGACCTTCTGAAGAACTCATACTCGATTTTTGGAAGCTAGATCGATCCAACCATATTCTTCATTTAGATTATATCAATATAATGTGAAAGGGGGTATTGGATATTATCATGGTATAAATTAATAAAATTTTAATAGATAGTATTCATGGAATAGAAATGACCATAAATAGAATTTTAAAATTTATAAAATTTCACTAATTTCCATAATAATGTATATCCCTATAAAATCTCCAAAAAAGACAAAAATTAATTATTATATGTTCTATAACTATAACATATAATTTATCCATATATTGTTTCATTAATAAACTACCACATGATAAAATGAAAACCTTTAAATCAGATTATTCATCCCATATTACATTAAATCCCCTGGAAGGATAAATTTCATTTGAAAAAAATTCCAGTATTCACTTTTATAAATGAATAGCGTCAGAATATCATGATAAACATGTTAAATTGTTTTTATTTTAAAATTAAAATATAAAATTTAACTTTTTTAATTATGGTCATTCACACACAAACATTCACTAGCCCCCGTACATGGGCCCACATCAACTTAAACTCTTATTCATCCGAATATGTAGAAATTATGGATACACATTGTGTGTTACCCTCTAAGTCCTATCTTGATAGAAGCGAGTCATACTCATTAAGTAAGATTTTTATCTGGTAACATATCAATGCACTTAATAAAAAATAATAATCAAAGCTATGACTACCTCTTATGAATATGATCTATACAAAAATAATCACTTTTCCTCAAGATATCTCATAAAGAAGGATATAAAATTTAAATCATATTATTTTCTCAATTTATTAATACATTATAATACTAGATGGACATAACATTCTATACCATATACATGTATTTGGTATTGGTACTACTGTCATGGAAAACTTGGAAAAAGCTATCTCTTCATTTTAAATGAGAAAAATCTAATCTTTATCAAGCATCCAACGTCATACCACATAGAACTCACAAATACAATCTACCTCACCATGAACTAAATTTCAAGATTTTCATCATACGTTAATGTAATGGGTCAAATGGTACACATTTATAATGATCTCAAGTCAAAATTCCAATACACATTCTTGGAAATTGAAATAGATAATGTCACCAAAGACTTGTGGGGTTCCTCTTATTGGGTTTGTCAATATGAACTCCTCGACTTGGGATCACTAAGTGAAAACATCATGAGAAGAAATCCAAATGCTTATAAGACACCAACACCTGATTACCAGATCTCATAAGTGTCTGTTAGTATGAGGTATATACACAATAGGACATATATTATAATATTATTACCATAATATCCTCAGGTTCTCATTATAGCTATGAACTACTATAAAATTTGGAAATAAAATTCCTAATGAAATAACCATAAAAATAGTGGATGTATATGATTGAATTTATTATTGTAATAACAATTAAATGAATAACTAAATGTATACATGACATATTATTTAAAAATAACTACTCAAGCTCGGTCTAGGGAACCCCCATTCACAATAATATCATTTTCAGTGGATCCAACTTATTTACAATAGATGTATTATCTCTCATTTGAAAATATCATGCTTCCTATAAAATATTGGTTTAATCAATAGACCTTACACATTTTCTTACATGGTTACTTTGTTTCTATGACTTCACCCCTTTGATTAAACTCCTTAAGTGATCATATACCCAAGTATATCAATTTTTTATTCTACATAACCATGAAATACTGGTAGTAAAAATGGTTTATTCTTAACATTATATATATTATGATAATTATTTTCTCACTAGGTGTGATTCTAGGAATGGGAAAAAATGGGTTTTTATTTTATAATGCTTCTTTAACAAAAACAAAAGTCGCAACATACTTGTTATTTATAGATATATTTACCACTAGTTTCAAATATTTCCCCATTCTATGTTATTATTGGAAGAACTGATATGATATCATTTTATCTATAGGAAGACCATTTTTTATCCCCTTATAACTAGTATTACTTCTTCTCCACATCCAAGGTACATATCCCATGTAGTTTATCAAGTACTATGTGATTGTTCTTTCTACTGCTGATTAAGTTCTCTTGGATTTACCTTATATTTCCATACCATAATATATATTTTGGGATTATTATATTTAGAATGTGGCCCAGAATATGTGATATATATATATATTACTATAGTGTATTGAATTCAACATAGCATTTCAATCTCCTCCTATTTCACATACAGGTCTTCTTTGAGAGATTTTTGAAAAGTGAAATTTGAAATCATTCTCTAATATAATGTTCCATATTTTATTTTTCAAACAATATACACATTTTGAATTGGTTTAAGTAAATAATATATCATTTTTAGTAGATCTTGGCCCCCAAAACCTAGTTAATCACACTAATTGAATCATTATAGAGTTTCATTAAATATCTTTCTAGCTTTTTATAAGTCTAATAACAATTTTACACATGTTATCTATATATTTTACATTAAAACTTCGATGCTCCCTATATCCTCATATAGACACAAATAAAACTATAATTCTAAATGATTATTCTATGAACATAATGATTTCATTAATCTATAAATAGATCTCATAAACTGGAATTACATATTGGCATTAAATGGTGTCACTAACCCCTTCATTTTGTTCTATATAAAGATTTTCCAAAAGGTTTCCTTCAATAATAGTGGTATTAAAAACAAATAACCAATATACTGATCATAGAAATATTTTATTACAAGTAAAATTATAATTTTAAAAATGATGATGAATTAGTGTGACCAATGAATCTTTATTAGTACTAGGATTGTTCCACCCAGGTATAGTTTCTCTTGAATTCCCACTAATGACATTAAATCAATTAGCAAACTACCATAATATAAAATTGATTTTACAACATTAAATCCATTTTCCTAATTTTTATGAACTTCATAAATCATAGATAATTGATATATACTACTTTCTTATAGAACGATATCTCATTATTATTAATGAATAATATATCACTAGTCATGGTGAAGATAAAACCAATATATTATTTTAAAATATCATATATAGTATGTGTTTCTAGAACAATTTATCTTCTATGAACTCTTATAGAGCTTGTTCATATGCCAACAACTTGTGTATCTTGGTATTTTGAATTGTTATATGTCAATATTTCTTCTACTATCACGAATATTTATTTCAAAACATATATATTTTATTATACTATATTACTTGAAATAAACATTTCTATCCCAGAAATGTGTGTAATATCCTAAGAATTTGTCCGGATATACTGCTGATCTTAACTTTTTTTCATGATAAAATGTTGTTTATAGGATTGAACATATGTAATTCACTTCATCTAAATGTATTTATTATAACATAATGGATTTATATCATACAGTAACTCATATGGTATACATTAATCACTTGAGTTGACATATAGTTATGGGTTTATACCTCTATTTATTAAGAATGTGTCAAAATGACATTGGAATCCATTGAATGACTTTAATGTCTCATCATTGATCATCATTGTAAAAAATCATATCTATGATGTGTATAAAAAAATGTGGGTTTAATAATAAATCAAATCCATATTTTAAGGATCAATCAATGTTTGTAAGACACATCAGTGATTCTCCTTTTCCTAATATAACGGAACTAATGTAAAAAAAATTTGATGTTAAGAGTATCTCCTTGTCAAATTTTCATGATCAGTGGATTCTTAGTTAAGATTTTATTTGGATTAATACCTTGAAGCATATCATATATTCATACCCAGAAATTACCCTACTCTACTTATATATTCCTCATATTTCATAACATAATATCATGAAGAACTTTAATTTACCTCTACCTTATACTATAAATAGTTCATACATATCCTATTTAACTAGTTATAGAACCTCCATGGAATTATTACCTTTATCTCTAAATGATTCTTTTTATAAAACATGATAAGTAAGAATCTTGATAATACTAATGTTTTTTCGATTATAATAGTTCAAACATCATACCGAGTACATCCTTGACAATTACTTTTGGATTCACTTGAGAAAGAATTATCTTTACACAACTAGGAATCACTGAGTATTACATTTAATATTCATTATTAATTATCGATATAGTACATTGAAGATTACTATTTAATTAACGTGCTAATCATGCATTGTATAAAGAAACAAAACTATTTCAAACATAAAATAAAATCCCACTGTGTGTAAAGATGAAATGTGATTATGTTATTGGTAACACACATAACATATTATAGTATTAAAATAAAATAAAATATTCACTATAACTTATCATGTCTTGATCTTCTCTAGATGATGTTGGAGTCAAAATCTCTTGGAAATCTGGAGATCCACTTTACTTTTATGATGTGTTTGAACATAAATGGTTTGTGTATTTGGATATAGTTATGTGAGTCATATATTACATATAATACTCAAGAATTTAAATAAAAATATCATATACAATAATGATTATACTTGAAGTATTATAATATTATTTTTTATTCTTCAATTTAATGATATTTCCATTCAAATGAAATTTCATTCCACACAAAACACAAAGAGCATCATGCTTGTTTCTCTCTCTATATCTTTGTCATTAGTTTATTATAATAAAATTGTAGAGGTTTCTTTTGGTATCATATATGTCCTTATCCAAATATTATTATCATTATTTTTTTCACAAGAAGAACTAATGATTTATCTTCTTTTAATTTATTATATACTCAGATAACCATTACTAAAAGATATTGAAGTGTCTTCTCCATAGAAGTTTTTATAATTCTCAATGAAACTGGAGTAACCATATAATTGGGATGATAAAATGAGATGAATTGAAATTTTATTATTCTATATGAATTCCAATTTTTGAATATATAAATTTACACTACCATTATAAGAACATGAGGACCAAAATTGAATTCAATAATTCAATATTTATTTGATTAATGTGATTATAACCTCATTAATAACATGCTTCACTTTATCCCCATATACATATCAGATATGAGAAAATATTGTATACCTATAAAATCATTTTATTATTTTCAAATACTCTTAAACCCCTATTTTGATTATTCTTCTCCTATGTATTTTTAGGGGTTATTTTAGTAAAACTTAGGTTATTTTGAGAGGATCTTGGGTTGTTCACTATTAGCACATAGTTTTCCCAATCCACTCTTCCTCCAAGTGAAAAATATTAAAACCTAGGAAACAACGGTTTTAATAGTTGTTGAACAATTTGGAAATCCATGTGCCCACCAAGTAGAAATAAGAAAACCCCACCAAAAGGGGTACAAGTCTTGGGAACATGGTTTAACAAACCATGCAGCCCACCCTAGGAAACAGTGTGTACATGACCTAATTAATCAAAAAATTATTAAAAGAAACCCCAAACCACCATTTAGATATCCACTCAGCCATAACTCAGGGTCTAATGATTTCCAAGATATTTGGGACTCCCAAGAACCAATTTTGGCTCCTCCAAACCTCTTCCAAATTAAATCAATTTTTTGAGATCATCATTTGATCCTTCCTCAGTAAGAGTTCTTCTATGGTTCTCTATCTCCCTCTCTCCTTCTCACCTCCCTATGGTTTTTGGATCTCCATGTGGTTGGAGGATATAATCCCCAATATTTAAGATATTGAATCTTGGTTTTATTCATCAATTTTCATTATTGACATTCTTCAGTAGAGTTTCCTTTTGTGGGCGTTGTGATACATGATCCCATGATCCCAAGGTAGGTGGTTCAATTTATGATTGAACAATTTCTATAAACCTAATTTTTTTTATTTAAATTAAATTTCATTCAATTAGTTTTAAAAATCAAAATTGTAGTGAATTTGGGATTTGAATTTTATTTGGCATAAATTTGGGAAAAACCCTCTAATTCCAATAAATTGGTGTGTATTTGTGGAATTTGATGGAACACTGTGGAAATTAAATTAAGTAATTTAAATTGTGCAATTTAAATTGTGAAATTTAATTGTGAAATTTATATTTGAAATTGGGTTCAAAAATTTATTTTGGAAAAAATGGCTTATGTTGTTTTGATAAGAACCCATTGGTTCTATTCTGAAAAAGGAAAGAATTAATTTAATGCCCATTTTGGGTTTTAAATGGAAATTTTCATTTTGAAACAGAAAATGGGATAATTTTTTTAGATAGTTTTAAAATAATTATCTCTTTATAGATTGTTTTTTGAGGACATGAAATCCTAGACTATTAGTGGGTTATTTGGGATAAACATGCTATTATAAGAATTCCCTCGAAATGGAATTATTATTGACAACTCTAACATAATATTTTTGGTAGATTTTATCCCCAGTGGAATGTTTGTTAGTCTTCTTTGGCAAGCGTCAAAGAAACATGTGTAAACATTGATGTTATCATCATATAACTTTGTAACAATATCATAACCAGGAGTTATTTTAGCTCATGGAAGATGACTATGTTTCTCCATTGCGATTATTTTGATACACATGTCATTGTTTTTAAACTGTTTTATGCATGCCTTATGAATTTATTAAACTATTTTACATAAATGTTTTATTAAGCCATTGTTTGAAATATTTCCATAAATTGAAATATAAATAATTATTTATTTCAAATATTATCTTGAACTATCTTACCTATTTTATTTAAAAATGAAATATTTATTTGGTTTATTATTGTCAAACCTTATTATGAAATTCTTGGGGATTCCCAATTGGCCTTTTATCTCACACACTATATATTTATTGGGTGATTGTAGATTATCTTCTTCCAGATTTGTGCATGGGTAAAGTGACACATGGAGGTGGTTCTTGTTCATGATCCTTGGGAATGGGAGATATTTACATTGAGATTTGTGTGCATTGGGACTTGGTTTTTTCATCGTATTTTCATGTAATTTTTGGTTTTTCATTAAGTTTTATTACCTATTTAATTATCATATTGTTCTCCTTATGGAGTTTTCTTTTGAAAATACTAAATTGTGATTGTTTATTTCATTGTTTATGTGGAAACCCCATTTTTAGTTTAATCATGTATGATGTCATGTGTTAGTCATCAACATGTGGGGATCATAAATTCCTTTTATGCTATGGAAGGACCGACTCAGTTATCAGGGTACCAGTGTATTCAGGTTGGTTCGTGAAAATAATCATTAAAGTCCATATGTTTTTTGAGACAAGAGGAGACATGAATTGATCACCCAATTCATGCCCCAATAAAATTTATTAAATAAAAAGAGTTACAATTCATGTTCGAGGTGAAATGAGTTTACACGAGATAAAAATTGAAAAGATACATGAGGGTGTAGCTATAAAGCTCGATCAATAGATCAAAATGAAGAAAACAGGTACAAACTGTGCCTTCAAGCAAAAGATCATCTCCTCTAGGAGGAATATCAACTTCAAGAGGGCTCCATCGAAGTTTTCTTGTTCAAATCACTCTAGCACCTCCATGAAAAGAAGAATGCCATGGAGATTATATGTAATGAACATCCAAGAACGAAATGCATCCATAAAAATTGAATCAACTTCTAGCAATCTCCAGTACCTCAATATATGAAGCAATAACATCCATGAAAGGAGACATGCACAAATGGTCGTGACATAAAAACGTAAGGCAGCCAAAAAACACAACAACACTGATAAAATTCATCATAAATGAATCTACATTTAATAATCCTTATTAAACTCTCTTTCTTATTTAGTTGTCTAATCAGTTATTGGGGACTTCATCACTTCCAATTTTGATTCATATTATAGTATTATATTAAAACTCATGTACAACTCTTGGAAATTATTATAGGTAATGACATAGTCTTTATTAAATATTGATGACAATGTTTCTATGAAATTAAATTAAATTGTTTTAACAATATAAAATATTATAAAATTATTAATTTTATCGTTATTATCAGTTATTATACATTATATATTTCTCAGTTATAATTGTTCCCATAAATTTTTCAAATCCCAGTAGCCCTCAAAAACATGATTTAAAATTATCATTTCCTCGAAAATTCTAGTGAGAATTATCTAAAAACCTCTTTTTTATTATAAAATATTACATCACCACTACCACTAAAGCCTATGGTATTATTTTAGCTAGTCAACCATATTAAAACATGAATCTCTGCTCTATTAAGTGAAGTCAAATCTCCTAAAATTAATAACATATCATTTCTCAATTATTTTTCGCAAAGGTTAATGAAATCATTATATGAATAATTAATTTATTTCAACCAAAGGTAATTTGACTCACCAAATTCATAAGAATTCTTTAGTTTTAATAATCACTCTCAATTAAGGGTGATGAGAACCTCAAATGTACACTTTTCTTCAAACTAAATCAATCGAAAGGAATTAATGAATAAATATTTCCAAATATGGGTTTTAATTTTTGATTTTTTTTCTATGAATTAAATCTGAATATATTTATTATTATTGTTTTTATATGATTACTTTTAAATATATAATAAATAATAAATAAAAATATAGTCAGCATACATGATAATTTATTATTTTATGACAGATCATTAACTTTTCTATGTGGGATTGTATCATCGACACATTCAAAAACAATTATCATTCAATAGTAAAATAAATAATGCATGATGTCATAATGATATTTCTCTTATGGTTAATACATCAAGGGGGTGATGGATTAACTGAGACCCCATAGTAAATCATTGAGTTATGCACAGAATTGAGTTTCATCACCCATAAAACCCAAATAAATTCTTCTAGTTTGGTTCCAAACAAGTTCTTAACTCAAATGAAATCATCACGTACCTCTTCTTTTCTTTTATAATGAATACATTCATGGAGGTGAGGTGTTACTCAAGATGTAAAAATACATTTTTTTTCAATTATAATGAGGACATGGTAAGCCTTATACATTTAATTATAGAACCATAATACAAAGACCACCTTAAATAATATTTAATTACTAATTGTAACAAACTAATGATATTACAATAATTAAAATTAAATAATTAGAAAAACTAATCATGCTCAAGCAAATCATAGCTCATGATAAGTCCAAATGCATTAATATTACATATTAAATTTAAATAATATAAAATTTAACATAATGATATTTTAAATGTATTAAAATTTAATTAAACTATTTTTAGTGATTATTAATAGTTCATGTGGTATTTTAATTTTTTTATCTCACTCCATCAATTTTTTCTTGTTTTTAGAACCTAACTGGGTCATATGTTGTAAAAACTATGTAGGGGTAGGTTTTGTGAGCTTAGGTGGGTTGCGGATTCTAGAAAGGATTCCCAAATTACTAACAACAATGAATAAAAAAATACTCTATATTAAAAATTATGGACCCGCGTCTCATTTTTGGATAGTAGCCGCCGCATTTTGAATATAAATTTTATTTGTTAAGTGAAATGAACATTCCATATGCGCCTCTTTATCAATATATATATATATATATATATACATGCACCATTTTTTAGATTTCAACCCCTAATGATCTTCAAATGGTCAATTCATAGCCAAATTTAATCATCATGTTGTTAGTGTATTTGGACCACATCAAAACCCTCTATTCAAATTATAAAAAAATTAAATTAAATTAGGGCTTAATTTTTGGAACAACTGCTTTGACACCAATTGATGCAACAGATTGTTTTATGGAAGCATGGAAATCAGTATTTTAAAATTTATAGGTCAGGATTAATCTTGAAACGTCAATTATGATATACAGGTACCTGGATTCACCCAAGGATCATGTGTAACTTAAATTTATCATGAATAATAGAAATAAAACAAACCATAAATGGTTCCTTGTTCATATTTAAATGCCTACCGGATCCAATCATTGTTTGCATTTCATACCTCTAAGGCACACCACATGGTTTACTCTAGATTATAAACACATGAACCACATATCTTATACCATTTGTCTTTTATTATTAGATCTTAACATTACAAATACAATAATTTTATGAACTCCATTAAATTTTATGAATAATATAAAATTAATCTGAGGAATTTTGATTTATTTGACATTGTTCTTCTCTCGATTTCCCTCTATAAAACATGAGAGATGGAGAAGTATATTGAATTTCCATTTAAGTTCATGAAAATTGTTAAATATACTATTCATCAATACAATATTGGAATAATTATTATGTTAACCATTCCAAAATTGAAATTAATCCACTGGAAAAGTTTAACCTTTTAATGTGACCCAACATTAATGGAATAACATAGTAGACATATCTTATAGGTCATGATTATTTTATCATTGTCTTGTGACATTATTTAAGTGTCACATGTTAAAATTTAAACCATTAAATCATATTGGTCTTCCCATAATTACTTAAAAGTCCCTAAATGAATATAGTTTATTTGAAATATAATATTTTCTCATATTCAATTTTATACAAAAAATAAATTTTGAATACCATGATAAATATATAAAATTTTTATTATTATAACGTAATATAGATAAATTATTTTACTTATGGTTTTTCATACTGTGAAATTGGTTATTCCCCCATACATTGGATACATTTCATCCCAAAATCATATTGACCCAAATTGGTAGAACATGTGGATAAACATTGGGTGTGACCCTATAAGACATTATGTTGATACTAATGAGTCATACTCATAGACAAATAGAACCATCTAGCAAAAATCATTACCTTTAAATAGAAAAGTATAACACATAGCTACAAATACCATCTTTGAGAACAATTTGTATAATATAACAAATTTTTCTAGAGATATTAAAGACATATTCACATATAGTTCCATCATACATCATTGCTATATTATATCATGACCTTACAGGATGGAATTACCATTTTATACCATGAATTTGGTTTTCGTGAAGGTATTATAATCCATGTTAACTAGGCATGAGATATCTCATCATTTTAGAAGCGAATGATCATGTATTGATCATTCTACCAATGAAAAACTTCAATGAAACACCCAACTCACGATACCTCACAATGACATAAATTTTTCAGTTTTTTGTATCACATTAATTTACACTATCAAATATATTTTACTAATAATTATCACAATCTGAGAAACCATTACATATTCTCATAAATAGGAATAGACTTTAATACCTGAAATATGTGTTATACCTTTTGAAAGGTCTGTCCTCATTGTCTCTTCTTCATTAGATCACTATGTTAGAACATCATTAGAATAAGTATAAATGCATATCGGCTCCCAATACATGACATTCAAATATAATCTACATAACATTAGTATAATTTATGTAGACTATATGATGTTTTTTCTATGATTATTTCCATATTATCTAGTGGTTCTCATTATCATTAGGAAATTCTGTAACATATTAATATAAAATATAATGTGGGAAATTTACCACATAAATAGAGAATGCATAAGTATTAAATTTTTTATTATTAGAATACATCATGAATAACTCTATGTATAAGAGATATGATAATCAAAAATAAGTTATCAAGTTGGGTGAAGGGAACCCACATTCACAACAATAAAATATAATAAATTTTGGAAATAATGTTTGCAAAAATCATTATAAACCTTATCATGTCAACTCATCAAACATATTCATCTTCAAATTAGATTTATTAATTTCTAAAAATAAATGATTTGAAATAACTCAAGAACCCATGCATGGATTCTCAATCTATAATTCCATTAAATAGTTTTATATTATTAAATGTATCCTATGAATTATTCATTATATCAGATGAACTCTTATATATTGACTCCATTCAGAAAAGTCATTATTTATGAAAACACTAAATTATTCACAAGTACATTATAAGATCAATTTAGAAAACTCAACAATTTAAAAATGTTTAACCAATATCCTAACATCCTTTAGAAATACATACTATGAAACAATAATATACAGTTCAACTAGAAAATTCATTCTCAACATGAACACTAAACCGTTTTTCGTATTAATCAATGAAGAAAAATGATCATATATAACTTTTCTAAAAATATCAATCATTACATGGTAGTTATATTATCTTCATCAGCAAACATTTTCCAACATCATTTCTTCTATAAAACCATTCTCTTCATCATATAGATTAATAATCTAGACTCACAATATCATCTCCTTGTTCATTATCATATCAATATATTGATAAAAACATAAAACAAGGATCACCATAATCTATTTTCCTCTTCGTTTTGTATATAAAGAAATTGATTCAGTTATTTATTTTTAGAGTAAAACTTCTTTCTCATGTAAAGTAGTTCATTGTTTTTAAAGGATTCTTATCCGAGGAATTTTCATAAATTATGTCAAACTTTTAATTCTATTTATCATTGTATAATTTAAATTTAATTTGTTTAACTAATTAAACATTAGATAAATATTTATATACATTATATGTATTTATATAAATTTTTAATAATTTTTTTATATTTAATTATATGTGTGTATATATAATTATATTTTTTAATAATAATATCATTCAATTATCATTTTTAAAAGTTTGAATGAATTCTCATGTTTTTTGTAATGATCTTTTTAGTTTTTGTATAAAGTAATGTGACTATTTTTGTTTCATTTATATAAAATATGATTCATTTTTAAATTTATTAATTTTCAACATGAAAAAAAATTATACTCAATTATTTACTATTTCTACTAATAATTTTATTAATTTTGTTCCGCTTATGAGTCATCATTAAGGATGTTGGAGTTGGTTCCCTATAACCAACTTATGTTTTAATTATGATAACTTGTATTAATTGATTTTAATATTAATAAAATACTTATCTAATTTTGATTATTTGTTTGAGTGAAATAGAATATTATAATGTCATAAGAGTATCTATCACAATAAAATGTTATAACAGTTCCCACTATGATGAGAACATAGAATTTCTATGACACTATTATTGAATATATGTTCTATATCTTGCTGATATAATTTTAGGGACAAAATGATATTGGATATTATGGGTGGATACTCATATAATTTGAGTCACCTTATCCTGGTGTAAGCCATTGGTAATATCCAGTATGATATTATGAGAACAATACCGCCAGTAAGAAATACACATTTATATGTGGAATGGGTTGTTCCAATCTGTGGATTTGTTTATGGTCATTATAATTTAATATTATTATTAATTAGGATAGTGAGTCATGTATTTAGATGTATTGAAAATAACCATGATGACAGATGTTCATGGAGAAGATAGATATGTTCGGTGCGCCACAAGTAATATTGCATCAATGAATAATGCGAGAAATGATTTTACCCCTTTTTTTATAAATGAATGTTGATTTATTTATCCATTTGGTGGAAATTATATTGACTAAATAAATCCATGACCATGGGTTTCTAAAGGCATGTTTATTTTTTGGAAGTCAACGAAACTGATATCGATCCCATAGGTTGATGGAAGCAGCATGCAACCTGTGTATTTAGAGATATCGAGACATATGGATTATATTACACAGTAAGCATAAATTTGACCTAACTTTTCATTTCATCATTAAATTCTTTATCTATGGGAGTCTTGAAGATTTTATATACACTAACCTTGAATTTTAGGCTGCTTCTCCTAATTCCACTGAGAAATAGGTCTGGAGGGTCACACACTATGTGTATCTGGAATCTCAGTTAAATAATGTATTATTTTTTTAGAAAGCTGAATAAATAGTATTCTCTCTCATGGATTCCTAATTATAAATGTTGTATTTATAAAAAATATTCATTCTCTAGTTATTTAAGAGAATATTTTGTGAGTGGAATATTTTATAAACATTTATTTTCAATTTAAGTAATATAATATTTATTTATTTACTGGTGTATAATGCAATGAGATTTACTTAATAAATAAATAGAAATTATTTAAGGCTAGATAAATGTTTTTTTAGGAATTGCAGATTGAGTTTTATGGCCAGTGAGAAATAATAATTATTTAATTTTATTTAATTTTTTTTCACTAGTTAAGAACTTATTGAGAAATAATAATAATAATATTATTATTTGATATAGGGGTTTTCTAGGATTAAATATATAATTAAGGGCACTTTTGAAATTATTTTATTTTAACCCCAGATATATAAAAACTCAATAATTATATTTTCTATATATATCCAATTTATTTTTTCATTTTGTGCACAACGGATTTGGAGAATCCTCCCAATCCTAAAGAGATCCATTATCTATGATCTCCTTGAATAACAGAGAGAAATCCTCCTACAACGGATCAAGGACAATTCTTTATAAGTGGTTCTCGATGCGATCAATGGTGCATGATGTATGTGCAAGGATCTGATGTGCTTGCACCTAGAGAATCATTCATCAATTTATGTAGATTTTTGGAACATGTGTGGATAACCTCTAGAGAAAGTCTACATTTGGTTTCTATAACACAATGATAGTGGATCGTTGATCAAAAACTACATTCATAACCGAGGAAGAATAACAACAATGAAAATTATTTATTTAATTTAATTAATTATAAGTAATTTTAAATGATCATCTCTCTAGTTCCGACGTTATTTTCCATTACCTTTTTCTTTGATTCAATTTTATGTATCACAGATTTCATTATCGTATAGATCTCGGATTAATCATTGATTATGTAAAAAATAATTTTTTTGCATCACCCATCTCACGCTTCATCTATTCCCAAAACCATCATCTGGTATCATAGTAGTCATGTATTTATTTATAATTATATAATTTTTTTGGTGATTTATTAATTTTAATTTATTTTTTCTATTCAATTTTAATAGTTCATTTAATCTAAATTTAGAGATCTACTTCATCCTCATTTATTTTTCAAAGTTCTAATAAAAATGAATAATTTTATAGTTAAAATAAAATATAGGAACTCATATGGTAGTGACAATGTTTGATGATAGAAAACATAGAATTACACATTGTGTAATCAAAATTACATGTCGTGTACTTATAGTCAATACACCAAGAGTTAATTTGGAAATTACTCAAACTGTGTGCATTGATGACAAGTGGTGTAGTTATTTCATACTCCACTTGTTAACCGGGAGAGACTGGCACACGTTCAACCTGAGCACACATCATGTAACCTACATACATGGCATATAGTCTATTTGAGTCAAATATGGGCTGTGTATTTCAATACATGACCTAAATAACTAGTTACCAGGTAATTTAGAGATGAAAAGTTGTGTAGCACTTTGAACATTTTGTATACTCCAGTTTCCAAGGTACTTGTCACATGCCGAGTCGCTTAACATGTACCTCCGATAGATAGTGAGAGATGTACACGTCATGTATCTCGGATTCACAGGTCATGTACTTATTCTATGTTAAATAGATTTAAATTTTATTTATTTTACATTGTGAACCTTGAGACATGTACTTTCATGTGGTCGTAAAGATAGGACATTCCATGTGATAGGTTTTTATATAAATAAATATTTAAATGTTTAATTAATATTTGTGTAATATTCATATATGAAGATCATGTATGATTCATTTTACAAGTTTTTACATTACATTCATTTATGAGTAACATGTGGCTGTTAATTCGTGTAATTCCTATATTAATCTGTGATGTACACATCATGAAATAACCTAATAACTCCTATATGTTATATGTCATAAAGAATAATTAAGTATTAAAGTATACTATATGTTTGGTAGAATATGATAATTATTCACCATATTTCCTCCAAGGTACATTTATGTACATAGTTAATTTCAAATGAACTATTATTATTTGTTTAAAATTATGTCGGATAAGAATCTCAAGGTAATTCAGTTGAAAATTAAGATAAAAGAAATTTTAACAAAAGATGATAAATATTCTATTTGATCATGATTTATCATAAATAAGAATTATTAAAAACTGAATTCTAGTTTTATTATATGCATAATTCATTGCATGCATGCCCATGGTCATGATATAGACTAGATAATTCTATGTTATTGTTTTCATTTAATTTATTATTAAATGAAATTGTTGGAATACATGCCTTCTCTACTTTCATTATGTAGGGTCTACATTCCTACGGTTTCTTTTATATAAACCTTTTACCCCTCACCTAGGTTTGAGTAAAATCATATGTAATGGATGAATCTCCCAAGCTAGTTTAAGTTTCTCAAGTTGAAAGCAAGGATGAAACCAATTCAAGAATATACATAGGTGGATAGGTGGAAAGGTATACTAGAAAAGTCCATCCAGATAAATATCATTTGACCATTTATTAAATATATAATAAAAAGTAAAATAAAAAGATCGGTGGGGTCAAACAGAGGAACTATCCATCAACCTCATGCAAAAGTTAATGATCATAATATGAAAGGTCATTTCAATACTCAGAATCATCAGTGGTTTCCCACTCAGATTGATATTTTCCTAGATTTAAAATCATGAAGATGTTTGAATTGACCATATTTGAAACTTTAGAAGAATATTTGGTAGACACGGTCTGTGGTAGGTTAGAATATTTTTTCTCTGTTCTCTTCAAAGGAGTAGGAGTGACCTCTTCACTATCAACCACCCTCTTCATGTCTTAGAGAACTATAACTTTAAAAGACGAATGACTACTGCTGCCTGATGCCTTCAAGGGGTTACGAATATTCATCCCTTCATTATAAGAGATGTTTCACCCAAAAGTCCATTCCTGAGTTACCTGAGGACACTAAACCTATTGTTGTGTATTAGTTTAATTGAAATTATCATCCTGTGAGTCTAGGGTATTATTAGCCACCAACTACCTAAATCGTTTCCCCAAATTAGACCATGCATATATCTCTTCTGATACATCTAGATGAGCTTGAAAAATATAAATAATTTTTAGGTTTCTTGCATTCTATCACCTCCCAATTCAAGGATAGAAAGAATCTATATATATATTCTCATTAATGAAAGGGATAGTACATGTCTGTTGCACTGGCCTACCCTGATGTGATCTTCCCTCCAGAATAGAATTCATACTAACATTTTGGATTCCCATACCCGTAGTAAACATAAGACTAGGCCTCATCACTGAGTAAGAGAATTATTCATTAAAATAATTTTCCACAAACTCACGCATAAGTTTATTCTTAGAGGGACATGTATCCCCAACATGATCAACAGTATTTTTCATCTTCAAATTCATCTTACATGATGTCTCTTGATGATATTTTACATCACCATAGGAATAAACCAAATTATTATGACATATGTCTTTGCCATTCCCAATTGTTTGATAGTATGAAAAAATAAGAATCTTTTCATATTGAACTTTTAAAGGGATGTCATCATCCAGTGCTGAAAACACTATGTTGTTAGTAAAGAAGGTACTTGAGTCAACCTCCGCCAAGATCCTAGCATAGTTCCCAAAGGTAGAAAACTTATTGGATCTATCCTCTTTAATTATAATAATAACAGTAAATAAAATATCATAAAGAATCTTGGAATTCCATAAAATCCAATCAAGACTAATAATTTTAATCCAAACTTGAGCTCTATTAATTTTAATTCAAATTGGTAAAAACTAAAATCCCACTCTTGAAAGAATATCATACCTGGAATTGAATCCATATATCTGATCCCCCATGCCATGTGCTTCAATTATTTTGATGTGAAAATAATGTGAATGAATCCCCTACTAATGGGTTTACCTCTTCAATATGAGGATTTATATATAGAGACTAAACTTTGAATCAAATCATCAACTTTCCAATGTTTCCCCTGGATGGATGAAAAATCCAAGAAATAATGGAGAACTTAAAAATATTAAATATTTCAAGAATTGACTCCTTTTATTCAATCACACAACCATTATCAACCATCTTCACTATTTGATCTATACTAACATCTTTCACTCGAGAAAACTTTTATCTAATAGTATCCCTTACAGCTCCCACATGAATATATTTTCTCACATCAGAACTCAGGTTACCAGAACCCTCCCCATCCCTACTGGTGAATCTCCACCAAAACGAATTTAAACAACCACATTAAAAGGCAGCTAAGAAGGTCGAGCATCATATGAATCTTACACAACAATCCCATATGAACGTGATCTAGGATCCATCAAACCCAGCGTCATAGGTGAGGATCTATGCATTCCAGACTCCTCTAGAAACCTAACACATAACGACAAGCTCCATCAACCTCAACCATCCTTGTGGAATCCTTCCAGGTTCCATTCAAGACATGCTCGACTGCATATCTTCCCAATCTTAAGTTTGTTGTCACCACAACCAAAGGACTATTAAATCTGTCGAAATTAGCTATCACCATGGGATGAACAAATCTATTGATCTCATATGGTCTGACCAACCTAGGTCCACAAACACCCACATTGGCCAATCATGAACCACAAGTATTCATGGTGACAACTTTACTTCCTCGTAGGGAATCATCATTTTGAGTCACTTGCGTCAGATACCCGCAAAAAATTAATGTGAACCCAATGATGTGTGGTAGTGACATGAGAGAGAGAAACCATAGTTTCCATCAGTAATGTCTTGAAGAATAATCCTCTATACCAATGCTTATTTAATCAACTCCTTGATAAACAAACCACTAGTAAGAGCTCATGATCACACACATTATTATTATTTTCTATAAAGTTCCATCATTATTTCATTATGGATATTTTTTCATGATAAAAAAATTAATGAAAATAACGATCATTCTCCATAAGAGTAAAATAAATTAGTTGATGAATATATATTATATAATAAATGGTTAACAACTTATGCAATTCCACTTAATATTAACAAGCATGTGATAAAGATAATAATTGGAAATTTATGTATAAAAGTATAAAATACATTAAAAAATTAATCCTCTACAGCCTTTCATTGTTTTAGATAAAATAGAACCACAATTCAAAGTGGTTGACCAGCCAATGTAGAGATTTTACCAATTTTCAAGGATTTTGATCATAATGTTTTTGATTTACATAACATGATTTACATAAAGGGTAGAATTCTAATACAGGACATTGTGTAACTCAGAGAGAATGGTTAAGGAAATAAAATTTAATGATTTATGGATTATGGAGTCTAATCAACAGATCAATGAACTATGAGTTAATGGAATTGGAATTTGGAATTCCTACCTAAAACCAATAATGTGTCTTCAACAACCAATGTTGGTATAATGAGAATGGGAATAAGGATCTTTTCTAGTAGGATGTCAATGAAATAGGATAATATAAAGACATTGGTGAGGGATATTGGGTTTCAATAAAATTATGGGAGACTAATAAAAATTATATTTATTTATTTGTCTAAATATTATTAGATAATGTCTAATTTTTTTTTTCTTATTTTGTAAAAACTGCATTAAAATGATTCTGAATATATCATTGTGATCCATTTATGAGAAGGAAAAAATTCTCTGCAACAAAAATTTACAAGAATGGAAATGGTTCCTATGTTCTATCCTTCTCCATGAATGGAAATTATATGTGATGGAAAACCCATTTCAAGTTGCACCAAGTCATGATTCATGTGACGAAGCACTCTCTCTCTGTGAGAAACATCTGAATGATGCAAAAAATGTTCAGTGTTTCATGCTATCATCAATGTATAATGATATTTTTGGACTACATGAGGACATTATTACCTATAACTTTATGCTTCAACATAGATATATCTATCATGAGAAGGCGAGACAAGAGATATACAAAATATTTATTGCTTTGTTTTCTACAAAGCATTGAGAGTCTATGCTAGTTAGGCCTTATATAATCAAAATTATTTTTTACATTAAATGCATAGACATAAAAGGGATAAAATTACCAGATGAGATTCATATATCTTACATTCATCACTTCCCAATATCTTCTCTAGTTTTATTATTAATTAAAATATAATAAACAATGAGAAGAGTGTTTCATGACTTCTTACTTTGATTCACCAAGTAGACTAGAATAGGGGGAAGGAAAAACCTGCAGTCCTTATGATGAATAAGAAAAGGAAGAACAAAAAAAGGGGTAAAAGAATTATAAATAGTGAAAAGATCTTGATAACCATCCTTCTATGAAGAAGAATATCGAGAGGTAGGGTATAGAAAAGGAGGCAGTACGTTTTTCACGTGGCAAGCCAGGCCACCAGAAGATAAAGGACACACCAAAGCAAGGGGAAGATAAAAGTGTGTTCCTTATTGAGTACAATATTTCCATATATACACATTGGTTATTATATAAAACTTTTTGGTTCTCACATATGTATCTAAATTTAGGAACAAAGAAGAATCTGAAATATTTTTATAGGAGAGTAGAACTGAGAGCTGCTAATTGTTCAAGACTGGCTGCTCTGGCCATTGGTATCTACCACAATTCATTTCCAATGAGGATGATTTTGGTTTTTAAATATTTTTTTCAGGTACCTACCACAAATATATAATAATTTCTATATCAGGTCTATATATAAAGAGATTTATTTTCATGTTTGGAAATAAATGTTGTTGATTTTATAAGGAAAACATATGTTATGATATGGAACATTTAAATAATATTATTTATGTTTCAAATTATGAAAAATATATGTCAAAAATTGGTACCAAATCATCTTCACTTGACTAATATAACACCCAAATATGGCATTATCATCATAGTCATGTAAATGAGAAGTCTTTTAAAAAGTTACCCCGTGATGGTTATTTAGAAAATTTGGTTCTAAAACTACTTGAAAGATGTCATGATTTTTTAAAAGAAAAAATGGCCAAAATCACCATATAGAGGATAGGGTGAAAGGGATAGAGAGCTTCTAGGATGGGTATAAAATGATGTGTTTGGACTATTTCTAGCAGAATGTATAGGTGTATATTTTTTCATCATTACATTTACTGATGACTTGAGTAGATATGGATATATCTACTTAATGTGGTATAACTTTGAGACCTTTGAGAAATTCATAGAATTCAAGAATGAAATAGTAAATCCACATGGTAAGAAGATAAAGAATATTCTATTGGATTGAGGTGTATAATATCGTAACCAATAGTTTTTAAACATTATAAGAGAGTTTGGGTTTCAATCTCAACTCACTCCACTTTATACACCATAGTGTAATGGTGTTAATGAAATAGGGATTTGTACCTTTTTGGACATGGTATGGTCAATAATGAGGCATGATGATCATCTATTATGTTTTTGTGGATATCTATTACTGTCTTTGAAATCCACATTAAATTTAGTTCCATCTAACATAGAAAATGGGATTACATTCAAGATATTATGTGGAATGAAACCCATCTTTTTGAATACATGTGTATGGGTTTGTGAGGAATTTGATAAGGCCTTTTTAGGAAACAAACTAGTACCCTGGAGCCTGAACTATACCATTATAGGGTATCCCAAGGAAAAAAAAGTTAGACTACCTATAAAATCCCTTAGATAAGAAAGTGACTATCTCCAAAAAAATCCATATTTCTCAATTGGGGGCACATCCTCAAATTATTTGTCGGGGGAAAGATTGACTTCAATGACATTGATTCTCCAGATACAGAATAGTTGGTACAAGAAAAAATTCCATTGGTCTCCATGGAAGAAGTTTTTTCTAGAAAAAAAGTAAATCATAAGATTGTAAGAGAGGTAGGAGAACAAGATAGGAATGGTTTTTTGGTCATTGAGGATGGTAAATAATTATTGGTTGACAATGATGAACCAATCTCATATAAGGAGATAATAGAGAGCTCAGAGGCATCAAGATGGAATGAATCCATGAATTCTAAAATGGATTCGATGTATCCGAACCATGTTTGGGTTCTGGTTAATTCACTAGTTTGTGTAATGACTCCTGGATTCAAATGGATATTCAAGAGGAAACTAAAAATAAAAGGTAAATAATATATCTATAAATGATTTATAGTGGCTAATGGGTTAAAAAGATTTCATGTAATTGAATACTATGAGACCACTTCACCAGTTTCCATGTTGAAATCCATTAAAATAATAAATGTCAAAGAAGATTACGGTGATTATGAGATTTGGAAGATGGATGTCAAAACTATATTCTATAATGGAAACCATCTAGAAGATGCCTATATGACACATCCGGAAGGGTTTATGACTCCTTGGGATGCTAAAAAGACTTTCAAGTTACAGAGATCCATTTATAGATTAATCCAATTATCTAGGTCATGGGACATTTAAATCAATGAATCCATAAAAGAATTTGGTTTCATTAAGAATGAATGTGAGACATGTGTTAACCAGATGTTTAGTGGGAATTCAGTAGCTATCCTTATAGTATATTATGATGAAATATTACTTATTAGAAATGATATACCATTCTCACAATCTATTATGAACTGGTTAAATAAGTGTTTATCCATGATGGAGTTAAGTGAATAATTCTACATTCTTGGTATCAAGATCATTCATGATAGATCCAATTGGATTCTGGGAATAAGTCAATGTAAAAATATTGACTAGATTCTAAAGAGACTTAGTATGCAAAAATATAATAGGAGATTTGTAATAGTATAACATGGTTTACATCTTTCTTTGAAATTGTGTCCTCAGACACAACATGAGAATGACAGAATGAGTATTATCCCATAATATCCTACTATAGGATCAATCAAGTATTTGATGTTATGTACTATTCTTGATGTTTCTTGTGCATTGAGCTCGATAGGTGGATATCAAGATGATCCAGGAGAACAAAATTGGACTGTAGTTAAGGCTATCTATAAGTATCTGAGATGATCTAAGGATATGTTCCTGGTCTATGGAGGATATGAGGAGGTAATCGTCAGATGTTATAATAATTATAGTACTCAAAAATATTAGAATGATCTGAAGTCATAATTAGGATATGTTTTCCCTCTCAAAAGATGAGTTCTAAGCTGTAATATTTCAATAAAGCCAGATTTTACTAATTTTATTATGGATTATGAGTCTATAGAGTCTTCTAATGTAGACAATGAATCAATATAGATTTGGAACATTTTATGGGATCCTGATGTGGTCGATATTGGTAAATACCCTATCATGTTGTATTATGATAATGATGTAGTGGTGGATCTTGAAAAAGATCCAAGGTCACACCAACGAACAATGAATATTTTCTAAATGTATCACCTCTTCATGGATTTTCATAAAAGGTGTGAAGTCACAATGAATACAATACCAACAAAAAATAATTTTTTAACCCCTTTAATTAATTTCTAATTCAGTAGAATCATGAGTATCATGTGAAAGCTAGAGGATTGAAGGTTGTTTGCAGATGGATAATGTTCATGTGGGAGTCTGTTGGAGTGGGTTCCCAATATCCATCTTTATGTACATTATGATAACTTGTATTAATGGTTTTGAATATTAATAAACTACCAATCACATTATGATTTTTCTTCTATTTTACACAGTATATAATATTTTCTAAAGAGTAACTGTCTCACAAAAAGTTCATAGAAGTTCCTCGCTATGATAAAAAATCCGAAGTGCTACAAAATAATTCTTGAATAAATATTCTCTCTTAGGATGATATAATTTAAGGGGAACAAATGTTATTGGATATCAGGGGTAGAGACTCATAGAAATTTGAAGCACCTTCTTCTGGAGTATACCCTTGGTAATATGTATTTAGATATTTTTATAGAATGAGACCCGCTAGTAGAAAATCCACATTTATATGTGTCACTGGATGTTCCTATCTATGGATGTGTGTATTGGTCCATACAAATTATAATTATTATTAATGATTCTTATGAGTCCCAGATATATCATTATTGATGAATTTCATGATTACAGATGTTTTCGGTGAAGTTGGATATGTTGGGTGCGTCCCAAGTAATATTGCATTAATGAAAAATGAGAGTTAGGACGTGTCCCTTCTATTTATTAATAGATGTTTATATCTCAATACCTATGATGGAAATGATATAACCTAAAAAATCCATGTCCATGGTATTATAAAATCAAGGTCATTTTTGGGAAGTCAAAGAAAGAGACATTGAGAACATTGGTTGATGAAACCATCATGTTACCTATTTGATTAGTGATATCAAGATGAAGGTATTAAATTAAAAAGTAATAGTAAGTATGAGGTAATGTGTAATTGTAGAATTAAATTCTTTCTATATTTGTTCTTTATCATGTTTCTTGTTGATAACCTTTCCCTTTAGGCTACATTTTCTAGTGCCACTGAGAGAGAGGCATTGAGGGTCACACACTATGTTTACGATGAATCATTTTTTAAAAATTTAATATTATATAACATGATGAATAAATATTATCCTTGGTTGTGGTTTAATTATTATGCATATAAGCTTGGTCACATATATTCTGTCACTAGTTATTTGAGAGAATATAATGGGAGTGGAATATTTTATAAATAGTTATTTTCTATTCAGTGAATATAATATATATTTATTTTTTTAGTGAATAATGAAGTAATGTTTATTTAATAAATAAGTGGACAATACTCAAGGATTGATAAATATTTTGCAGGAATGAATGACTTAGTTTTATTATTCAGTGAGAAATGATAAATATTTAATATTATTTAATTAAATAATATTTATCTTTTATTCACATGTTATGTGCATGTCATGAAATAATAATATTATTATAATTATAAGACATGGGGTTTTCACAGGATTAAATAAATAATTATGGGGTCCTGTGCAATTTTTTTTAACCCTATCAATATAAATACTGAATTATTTTATTTTCTTAATATAGTAAAGAAATGTTTTCTTGGTTATGCACAATAGATTTGTAGAATCCTCTCAATCATATAGAAATACCTTCTCCATGAAAGTTCCCATGAACAGAGAGAAATCATCATCCACCAAATCATGGTGTGATCAAAGATAGATGACACTAGAACAAGTATCTATAGTTCTAGCACCAAAATATTCATTCTTCTATGTCTGTAGATTCAAAGAACATGTATGGATCACTGCAATAGGAAATAATCATTTTTTATACAAAAAAATGATGGAGGATAACATATGTTTCACCATGTTCATCCTTGAATAAAAAATTCCAAAAAAGGTAAATTGTTTTTTAAATAAATTAATTATAACTAATATGTGATTATCATCTATCTGGATCTAGTGCTATTAACCATTTCATAGTTCTTTTACTCAATTCTTAGTATCACTATGTTTATTAGCACATAGACCTCATATTTATCTTCTATTATGGAAAAACTTAATTTTGGGAACCCCCAACATAGGATTCATCTATACCCATATCTTTAAAAGGATGATATTACATATAAAATGTGGGTGAAGTTTTTTTATTTATGTTGAAATATATTTCATGGTGTATGTAAGAACCCGGATCTTCGTTCTGGTATGTTTTTCCTTTTTTTCGAGTTTTTAAGAAAAATGGTTTTCTGGAAATTTTCAAAGTTCACACCGTGTACATTCTGAGTACACGCCGTGTACTCTATTCCGGCTCGAAGCCATGTGATGGCCGTGTCCGGGCCACACACATGGTGTGTAAGGCTGAGGTGGAGGCTGGTTAATTCGGAGTACAAACAAAATTGAAGTACACACCGTGTACTATCTTTTTTTCATTAAACGGACTGGGGTCACGCCTAACCCCCATATTCGTCTTCTTCTTCAGTTTTCGACCATCCGAGAGTGACCATATTGCTGGATCTTCGACGGAGTCCTACCTCGTCGTCCGTTCTCCTATTCGAGCACGTTCAGTTGCATTGGAATCGCAGCGATGAGTTCTTCCTTCTTATTTAGCCTCGTTTCTTGATTCTTCCTCTATTCCAAGTTATCGTGGGATGAATGTTTTGTTCATTTTCTTAGATCTACATCGTTCTAAAGGGAATCTGTCATCTAGGTTCACGTATATCGATCTCCTAGGATCGAGGTAAGTGGTTTGTGCCTTTCCGTAAAAGTTGATAAATATTTTGTGCAATTTCCACCAATACCCTTGAACGAGGTATTGTGTGTTTACTGTTTTTCCCTTGTTACATCTCTGATTTTCTTGATTGCTTTGGTAGAGGTTATTGCTTGTGATTAGAGTAATTTGTTTGTGCTCAGATAGCTTTTCCATGCTTTTTTTGCCTTTTGGAAGTTCTGCCTGTTTCCATGCCTAGTTGTAGGATAGTGGAAGTGTTGTTTTTTATACTGTTGATCCTTAGTTGATAGCCAAGTAGTTCTCTGAGGTCTACTTGGATGATACTTGCGCTCTAAGCATGTTTAGTTATACTCAGGACTGGGAGAACCTATAGTAGTAGATCAAAGGGAGAATTGAAGGAAGGGCTTCTCCAGAGTTTCTTTTAATTACGATGTGATACCATAGGGGAAATTGACGTTGAGTGCTTCCCCAGAGAGTCTGTAGATCCACGACGCGGTCCACATGGGGAATTGACGTTGAGTGCTTCCCCAGAGAGCCTTTAGCACGATATGAGACTATAGGGGGAATTGACGGTGAGTGCTTCCCCAGAGAGTCTGATTAATTGCGTAGCTGTACCAGAGGGGTGAGACTGTGTGTGCTTACCAGAGGGTTTCTAGTACATATAGGTTGAACCATAGGGGTTAGACTGTGAGAGATACCTAGAGGGTTACCTGTTTCTTCTTTTGTTGTTGGCAGCTTACTTGTGTGCTATACTTGTTAGAACTGTGGTTTCTAGCTGTTTGTGTTTTTCTGTTTACTGGTTCTTGTTTTAGTACTGCTATGTATTCATTGACTGTTAGTAACAAATATTTGGGTGATTGCCTACTGGGATTGTATCTCACACCCTATTTGGGCCATGCTTTTGGGCCCAAGAAGACTATGTTGCTGCAGGTATAGACAAGGGTAAGCGCCCATCTACTTCAGGATCTTGATTGCACCAGGAGCTGGGGAGCATGGGACCGAGCTGTGGCTCGTGATGCTGAGGAGATTATTTTGTTTTTCTTTTGCACTTGGTTTCAGTTGTATTTTAGCACGTTGTTGTGTTTGCTATTTTCCATAGATACTTGTATCTGCTGCATCATTTTCATCATAGTTATATCTATACATTGCTTCTGTTGTTTGGTTTCTGTTGTTATGCATGTTGTTACTTCTTCCGTTATTGACTGTTGTTTTTCCGCTGTTTACCTTACCAAATGAGGGCATAGTTTCCCCACTGACTCACCAAGGCCCTCGCTGCTATTTGGAAGCCTCTGGCATTCGGGGAAATGCACTTGAGGTCATGTGGAGAACCGGGTACGAGGCAGCAGTGGAGGGGATCCAGATTTGGGATGTTACAAAGTGGTATCGGAGGGGTTCTTTTCACTTGCTTTACTGTTTGCAGACCTTAGCTAGGGATAGGACGGATTAGGTACTTAGCATTGAGCTATGCTCAGGAGTAGCTAACCCGTGTATAGGGAAAATCCATATTACCTCGTTAATTTCAGTTTTCTGGTTTTGAGATTTTATGGTTGGTATGTTTTCACCTAGAGTGATTTGTATGACTTGTGCAGTTATTGTTTTGATATTTTGGTTCTGTTTCTATCGCAACATGGTGATATGAGGGTATTCCATCTCATGCATCATATAGGAACTTGTAGAAATCACATGTCATTCATTCTTGCCATGCCATCTAGGGTGCATTAGTGATTGCATGTTGTTGTGATAGGCTCTGTGTAAATTATGCATGCTATTATGATAGATGCTTGATAGATTCTCTGCTATTATGTTAGAAAACTCTTTGGTTTGTTCCTTGATTAAAAATGAATGCCGAATTATGGGTTCTTGAGGTGTTATGGTCCCTCACATTTTAGAATTTGGCACCTTTTCCGTTGTTTTAGTGTTTCTGGAATTCTATGCAGTTTCTGAGCTACTTCCCAGAAAAACCCATAATACATGGTGTGTACTTTTTAGATACACACCGTGTAGTTTTTAAGTCGTGTCATTGACCGTGTGGGAAAAACACGGTGTCATGGGGGTAACTTTGGGAACACGTCGTGTACCAGTGGTACACGCCGTGTGAGTTCGGGGTCGTCTACCCGACCGTGTCACTAACAACACGGGCCGGGGAAGCTCAGGTAAGAACATGTCGTGTCCATATGGAACACGCCATTTAGTCTTGTCCAGGTACCCAGTAGTGTCACGAACAACACATGCCGAAGTTACCTTCCTTTCCACATGCCGTTTTTGTTTGGAGCACGCCATGTAAGGTCTAGCCGTGTAGACGGCCGCGTACTCAACAACATGGACCACTGAAGCCTTGTCTAGTGCACACCGTGTTTGTTTCGAACACGCTGTGTAGTCTCGCGTTGATTCGGACCGTGTGGGTTAGCCATGTAAGGAGACTCGGGCATGGGAATAGTTTTCAAGTACACGTCGTGTGTGGGGGTCAAAAAATCGTGTAGTTTGTAGTATACATGACTTGTAGTGAGGGAGTTCATGCACATGTCAGTGGTTGAAGAAGACATGCCGTTTATTTTTATACACGCCATGTAGTCGTGTTTTTGCAATATTGTGTGTTTTTCTTCCCCTGTTACCATTTTGTACTCTTGTGTTCTCTGTCCTTGTTTTCCTAATCCAAGGTGTGCTTTTGATCTTTCAGATCTATGCCTCTGAGACGTCCTCCGGTCATACGTCTATCGTCAGGCAGTGATCAGACGCCAGACATGGCTGATCAGGGACTTCCTGTCGATCCCCCAGCCGAGCCAGCCTTGGCACCGGTTGTTGTACCAGTTGTGGGCGCCGATGCGCAGTTCGGGGAGGGTTTCATGAGGATGATGCAGGCCTTCCAGGGAGCATCGCCTCCTGCCTCATCTATGGAAGACTTGACGCGGGTCTTTCAGCAGTAGTATCCTTCCATGTTCTTGGGGGAGGGAGGACCTCAGGCTGCAGAGTCATGGCTGGAAGCCATGCTTACTATATTCAAGCATCTGGAGACACCTACGGAGAGGCGGGTCAAACTCTCTATCTACATGCTCCGAGACTCCGCCAAGAGGTGGTGGGACGTGATCTCGTAGGTGGGTCAGCAGCAGGATATGGCTTGGAAGGAGCTCTAGCACGTGTTCTACGACTAATTCTACCTAGAGACCCTGAGGGCGGATCGAGCCCGGGAGTTCATGAGCTTAGAGCAGGGTACTCTATCTATCATGGAGTATTCCTCTCGTTTCACTGAGCTGCAGTGTTTTACACCCCTTCGGGATGGGAGTGGGGTGTTCTTGGTGAGGAAGTTTGAGGATGGACTCAAGCGGGAGATCCGCTCGCAGGTGAACATCTTCCAGCTGACTTCCGTTACTTCCATCATCAACCAGGCATTGATTGCGGAGTGCAATCTAAGAGGCTCTGGGGCTGCAAGTCAGGGATGTTTTGCTTCCAGATCTATCTTCCCTTCATATGACAGCAAGAAGTGCCATAGGGAGCCTACGCGCAGTGATGCGAGGAAGCGAGACACATCATCAGGCAGCCTGGTGACATGCTATCAGTTTGGTCGGACGGGGCACACGACACCACAATTCCAGAGAAACCCCGTGGAGTGCTGATATTGTGGCAACATGGGTCACCTTCAGTGTTTCTTCCAGGTTTTCTCACCAGCAGCTGGTGACCGGGGTTCATCCATAACTCCTCATTCAGGAGCAGGCCCACCAGTCTCTCACCAGTCAGGGAACTGGAGGTCTTCTGGCTGTTCGGACAGAGGTGGAGGTCGAGGCCATGGTGGTCAGCCACAAGTCACTCAGCGCCAGTAGGGAGGTTCAGCTCAGAGTGGTCAGTCGGGGGCGCAAGGCCGCGGTGCATGCCAGTCTTTCTCCGTGGAGCAGACTTATCATGAGCAGGATCCCGACCCTTCTACCGTTTGAGGTATGATTTTAGTAACCTCAGTTTTATCTTCATCCCTTTTCGATACTGGTGCTACGCATAGTTTTATCCTTGTTGCCATTATGGAGAGCCTTGGACTCTGCATCTTTTCTTCTGCCGACTCGTTGACCCTAGAAACACCTTTGGGAATGAGGAAATCTAGTGTATGTCAGTGTAGAGAGTGCCCTCTCGATGTTGCAGGGTATCACTTCTTATGGGATCTCTATGTCCTAGAGATGACATGCTATGATTTCATCCTTGGCATGGACTGGTTGATTCCCTTCCAGGAAGTTGTTGACTGTCATCATTGCAGAGTCAGTTTCATTTCACCATAGGTTGAATCTTTCCTTCATAGAGGCGAATGGGATGTTCGGGCGAGTCGGGCGGGACTCGAGCATCTTGGGCTTGCAAGAGTGACAGCCCAGATTGCTAGCCTTTACCTGGATGATCAGGGGACTCCACAATTGGACTTTCCTACAGTGGTGGATCGCTTCCAGGATGTCTTTCCAGGGGAATTTTCAGCTTTACCTCTAGAGCGTGAGGTAAACTTTTCTATTGAGCTCATGCCAGGAGCGGCACCGGTGTCCATTCCTCCCTATAGGATGGCTACACCTGAGTTGCAGGAGATCAAGAAGCAGTTGGAGGAGCTATAGGATAAGTGTTTCATCCGACCCAGTAGTTCTCCTCGGGGTTCACCGGTCCTGTTTGCAAAGAAGGAAGACGGTACCCTTCGGCTTTGTGTGGATTATCGGAAGCTGAACCAGTTGACGGTCAAGAACCGATATCCATTTCCGAGGATTGATGACCTTTTCGATTAGCTTCGAGGAGCCCGGGTGTTCTCAAAGATTGAATTGAGGTCCGGTTGTCATCAGTTGCACGTTAGACCATCAGATATACCTCTGATAGCCTTCAGGAACAGGTACGGTCTTTAAGAGTATACAGTCATGCCCTTTGGACTCACGAATGCACCTGCAGTTTTTATGGCACTAATTAACCGAGTGTTCCATCCTTAATTGTATTCCTTCTTTATGGTCTTTGTGTAAGATATCTTGGTGTACTCTCACACTCTACACGACCATGCCACCCATCTTGAGATCGTTCGGAGTACACTGAGAGAGCATCCGATTTATGCTAAACTCTCGAAGTGCCACTTCTGGATGGATCAGATTCACTTCTTGGGTCACTTTATCTCAGAGGCAGGAGTATCTGTGGACCCAGAGAAAGTTAGACCTGTAGTTTCCTGGGAGCATCTGAAGAACATTTTTGAGGTACGGAGCATCCTAGGGCTGGCTGGATACTTCAAATGCTTCATTCATGACTTTTCCCATTTAGCAGCACCCTTGACAGGTCTGACCAAGAAGGGGGCGAAGTTCTTCTAGTCAGATTCTTGTGAGTCAGCCTTTCAAGAGATGAAAGAAAGTTTGACATCAGCACCGATACTAGTCTTGCCAGATCCAGGAAGGAGCTACACTGTTTACTGTGATGCTTCGGGTATCGGGCGGGGAGCTGTGCTTATATAGGGAGATGGAGTCATTGTGTATGGGTCTCGACAGTTGAGGCCACATGAGAGGAACTACCCTACGCACGATCTGATGTTGGCAGCTGTTGTTCATTCCATGCACTGTTGGAGACACTATCTTCTAGGAGATAACTTTGTGGTCTTCACTGACCACAAGAGTCTCATGTTTATCTTCACTCAGCGTGATCTGAATCTGAGGCAGCGCAGGTGGGTTGAGTATCTACAGTCTTTTGACATCAAGCTTTCCTATACGCTGGGAAAGGGCAACGCCGTGGCAGATGCGTTGAGCATTAGAACTCAGATTCAGGCAGTTCAGGAGGCTAGTAGTGAGTGGAAGATGATGGCTCTGTTCTCTGAGATGCATCTAGAGGTGCAAGACAAACGGGGACAGATTTTTCTATCTTCTGTAGCTGTTACCTCCACGCTACTAGATCGGGTACAGATGAGGCATCTATCAGACTCGGAAGGCATAGTCCTGCGGGAGAGTGTGTCAGGAGAGGACCCTCTTCCTGGATGGACAGTGGGCGAGGATGATATATTGTGTTTCCAAGGGCACGTATGGGTGCCAACAGACATACGCAAGGAGATGATACAGGATTTCCATTCCTCAGTTTGGGCAGTTCATCCTGGCGTCACCAAGATGTATCAGGATCTTCATCCCCAGTACTGGTGTCTAGGTATGAAGAAGGACGTTGCTGGTTTTGTCACGAGATGTTCTATTTGTCAGCAGGTGAAAGTAGAGCATCAGCGACCAGCAGGCCTTCTACAACAGTTACCCATTCCTGAGTGGAAGTGGAATGATGTTGCGATGGACTTCGTGACTTGGTTGTCGAGGTCACCGTGTGGGAACGATGCTATTTGGGTTGTCGTCGACAGACTTACGAAGGTTTCTCACTTCTTACCGATCAATGAGACCTTTAGTGTCGATGATCTGGGACGACTTTACATCAGAGATATTGTGAGTCTTCATGGAGTTCCACACTCTATTATTTCAGACAGAGATGCGTGCTTTACCTCTCAGTTCTGGCAGGGACTTTAGAAGGCCTTGGGTACACTGGTACTTTTGATTACAGCATACCATCCCCATACTGATGGCCATTCTGAGCGCATGATCCAGGTTCTTGAGGATATGGTCCGGGCTTGCATCCTTGAATTTTTCGGTTCTTGGGAGAAGCATATTACTCTGGTGGAGTTCACCAACAAAAACAGTTTTCAGGCGATCATTCAGATGGAACCATATGATGCATTGTACGGTAGGCCATGCCGATCACCCTTATGCTGGCTGGAGGCAGGAGAGGCAGCCCTGCGAGGACCTCGTCTTGTACAGGAGACTTCTGAGCAGATAGAGCTGGTTCAGAAGAGGATGGCTACAACACAGTCTTGACAGAAGTCTTATGCTGATCATTGGAGAGACCTCTGGAGTTCAAGGTCAGTGATCAGGTTTTCCTGTGTGTCGCACGAAGGTTGGGACACAATAGGATTCAGAGATAGGGTAAGATTTCACCGCGGTACGTCGGGCCGTTTGAGGTCTTGGAGAGAGTGGGGTCGGTCGCCTATCGATTTCAGCTACCTCAGAGGTATCGGGCCATGAACGACGTCTTCCATGTCTCTTATCTCCGACATTACATTTCAGACCCATCTCACGTATTTCAGCCTGAGGAAGTCGAGCTTGAATCGGATGTATCGTTTGAGGAGAATCATATCCGGATTGTCGATTGCAGTACGAAGGTTCTCTATGGGCGGTCTGTTCCTCTAGTACGGGTGCTATGGCAGAATGGGCGAGTACAGGACGAGACCAGAGAGAGGTAGGCTGATGTACGATCACAATGGCCGAACCTGTTCGGGGATTTTTCGTCACCACCTCGTCAGGGAAATTCGAGGAAGAATTTATTTAAGGGGGGAAGTTTGTAAGAACCCAGATCTTAGTTCAGGCATGTATTTCCTTTTTTATAAAGTTTTTATGAAAAATGGTTTTTCTGGAAATTTTCAAAGTGCACACCGTGTACTTTCTAAGTACACGCCGTGTACTCTGTTCTGGCTCGAAGCCGTGTGTTGGCCATGTCCGGGCCACACACACGGTGTGTAAGGCTGAGGTGGAGGACGATTAATTCGAAGTACAGAAAAAATTGAAGTACATGACATGTACTTTCTTTTTTTCATTAAACGGACCAGGGTCGCGCCTAACCCCCATATTCGTCTTCTTCTTCAGTTTTTGACCGTTCGAGAGAGACCGTACAGCCGAATCTTCGATGGAGTCCTACCTCACCGTCCGTTCTCCGATTCGAGAACGGTCAGTTGTGTTGGAATCACAGCGGTGAGTTCTTCCTTCTGCTTTAGCCTCTTTTCTTGATTCCTCATAATTTCAATGTTATCGTGGGATGGACATTTTGTGCATTTTCTCAGATCTACATCGTTCTAAGGGGAATATATTGTCGAGGTTCACGTATATCGGTCTCCTAGGATCGAGGTAGGTGGTTTGTGCCTTTTCGTAGAATGTTGAGGAATATTTTGTGCAATTTCCACCAATACCCTTGAACGGGGTATTTCTGGTTTCTTGTTTTTTCCTTGTTACTTGCCTTCTTTTCTTGATTGCTTTGGTCGAGTTTATTTCTTGTGATTAGAGTAATTTGTTTGTGCTCAGATTGCTTTTTGATGCTTGTTTTGCTTGTTGGGCGTTCTGCTAGTTGTCATGCCTAGTTGTTGGATAGTGGAACTGTTGTTTTTTTATACTGTTGAGACTTAGTTGATATCCAAGTAGTTCTTGAGGTTTACTTGGATGATACACGCGCACTGAGCATGTTTAGTTATACTCAGGACTGTGAGAACCTAGATTAGTAGATCAAAGGGAGAATTGACGGAAGGGATTATCCAGAGTGTCTTTTAATTAGGATGCGAGACCGTAGGGGGAATTGACATTGAGTGCTTCCCCAGAGAGTCTGTAGATCCATGACGCGGGCCACATAGGTAATTTACGTTGAGTGCTTCCCCAGAGATCCATTAGCACGATACGAGACTATAGGGGGAATTGACGGTAAGTGTATCCCCAGAGAGTCTGCTTAATTACATAGCTATACCAGAGGGGTGAGACTGTGTGTGCTTACCAGAGGGTTGCTAGTAATTATAAGTTGAACCATAGGGGTTAGATTGTGAGAGCTACCCAGAGGGTTACCTATTTCTTCTTTTTTTTTTTATGGCTTCTTACTTGTGTGCTATACTTGTTAGAACTGTGGTTTGTAGCTGTTTGTGCTTTTCTGTTTACTGCTTATTGTTTTAGTACTGCCATGTATTCATTGACTGTTAGGCACAAATCATTGGGTGATTTCCTACTGGGATTTTATCTCACACCCTGTTTGGGATATGCTTTTGGGCCCAATCAGACTATGTTGCTGCAGGTATAGACAAGGGCAAGCACCCTCCTACTTCAGGATCTTGATTGCACTAGGAGCTGGGGAGCATGGGACCGAGTTGTGGCTTGTGATGCTGATGGGATTACTTTGTGTTTCTTTTTTACATGGTTTCAGTTGTATTTCAGCATGTTGTTGTGTTTTCTGTTTTCCTTAGATACTTGTACCTGCTGCTTCATTTTCATCATAGTTATATCTCTACATTGCTTCCGTTGTTTGGTTTCTGTTTTTATGCATGTTGTTACTGCTTCCGCTGTTGACTGTTGTTTTTCCACTGTTTACCTTACCAAATGAGGGCATAGTTTCCCCACCGACTCACCAAGGCCCCCGCTGCTAGTCGGTAGCCTCTGGCATTCGGGGAAACACGCTTGAGGTTATGTGGCGAACCGGGTACGGGGCACTAGTGGAGGGGCTACAGATTCGGGATGTTACATTGTATTAATATAATATTAAATGATTTTTTCATAAAAATTTAGGTTCATAAGAATTGGATTTCATTATCCATTGAGTTAATTTTTTTTATCAAAATTGAATATAATTTTATCACTTTCAATTTCTTGAAAATTCCATTTTTAATGGATTTATTCTAGTAAATTTTTTATATTTCCATCCTAGAAATCAATTCATGGTGAAAATTTAAATATATATTTTAGATTTTATATTGAATTTGATATTATTTATCAGCATTAATCATTTTTAATCAACATTCAAATAGTTTCAAAATGAACTCCTAATCCATGTTGTGTTGTGTGAGTATTTCATGTTTATGGATGGAATTGTTTTTGTTTTTTGAGATTCTATATTTCATTAAATTGATTCATCCATCAGGTTGTTGTGAGTATTATTCAATTAATTATTTTGATATTATATTTATGGTTAAATATTGAGTTTTGTGTGTGTTTGGTAATTGTAAAAATTAATGGCTTGAAGGAATATTTGGGAATATAAATGATGCTAGTTTAATGCATTTGGATCTTCCAACTATAATCATTATTTTTAAAAATAGAAGACATATTTTTTGAAGTAATATAAATTATGATAGAGCGATAATATATTTATATTTATTTTATTTCATATAGGATATATTATTTTGAAACAACATCAGTGATCACATAACAATCATGCATTTTTGGGTTATAAATCCACTAATATTATTTTTTGGTACTAATAAAATGACAACATTCTAGATCATTTGTTTTGAATTTTTTTTAAATATTTTAGCCATATTAATTATATGTAATGATATTATTAGTTTCTATTAGTTTTGATTTTCTTCATTATATTTAATTATATTTTTATGATTAATTATATTCTCTTTGAATATATTTTCATGACATGATGTTTTTATTTTATTATAATTTTCAGTGATTTATGATCATTAGTTATTATTATTAAATGTGATATTATAATTTTAATTGATAGTTTTATATGTTTTAATTTAATATATATAAAAATTAATTTAATTAGTATTAGTATTTTAATTTTTTATTTTAATGTTGCCCAGTAAAATTTTTTAAGTGAATAATTTTTAGATTATTTAATTTTAATATTTAATAAAAATTTAAATTCATAACTAAATATTTATTAATTAGTTAAATTTATAATTTTAAATTATGTGAATGATTCTATTTATAGTTTATTATTATTTAATAGGTAATAATTCATATAAGGAACCAACGATAAACATAACTGATTATAGTTACTCTAAAACTAGATATAACTTTATTTTCCCAAATAGCATTTATGTTTAGAGGTTTAAAAAATTAGGAAAATCACTTACATGGTGAACCCATACATTCCAAGTGGACACTTATAATTAGTATCCATTTTTCATCCACCAAAGGAAACCATTTCTAAATGAAACATGATTTTTTGTCACAAAACATCTTTAATACTTCCATCATGAAATCTCTAATGTCCTTAAAACATTTTATGTCTAGGGAAAAAAATTTCAAAACATTGTATGAATACAAAAAGTATCAATAAGGGATATAAACAGGGAAACATGTTATTAAAAGGAAAAAATGAAAAACCATTTAATTTTCATTTACTAAATAAAAAAATCATTTATACATTAAAAACAAACACACATTATTCTAAAATAATATCATTAAAATCTGTAGGAATCATAGATTGTAAAAGTAATTTGTAACATCATTTTCATATCACTCTTACATATAATGTGGGTCTCATGGCTATATAGATAGTAACCATAATAGTAACTTTTAGAATAATTTAAACAATATATTCCTATAATCACTTAGGAGAACCCTAATTCATTAACTCTGTCCCATTACTTAATGCATTAGAGAGCTACAAGAGGCTCCCCCACCCTCAGTTTATAATGGTACCAACAATACTCATAAACAATGAATAAAACATCACATAATAATAACACATAAAAAATTCCATAAAAAAATTCTGGTGGAATAAACATCCAATTCAAAATCACTTTCCATTTAAAAAAAGTTTCACACTCATAAATAAAATTCATTTATTTTAAAATAAAATTTTAAACTTATAATGAAGCATAAAAACATTAAGACATCATTAAATTCTGATAATCTGTTCATACTATATAAGTTAAAAACAATTTCTTTTGAATTTTGTAAAAATAGATGAAAGAGTATCTTTTAAAAGTAGTTTCTAAAAGAGATACATGGACATAAAATCTAAAAAATAACCCTCTTGTAAAACATTTTAGATAAATTAAAAATTTCTCATTTTAAAACATTATTTTCCATTTAAATACATTCCTCAAAACCATGTTGAAAACAATATATGAAAGATAAATATTTATAAGAATAAATCATTAAATTATTTAAAATGATGTTTTATTTTTATATTTTCTTACCTTGAGTATAAGTCATCGCGTATATTATTTAACTTCATCTTTTTTTGGAAAATAATTTTTTCATAACACTTTTAAACCAATAATGACTATTTTTGGCCTAAACCAAGACAAATAGAATGTGTGGATTGATTATGGGAATGGATTTCTCTATATATTTGATGATCCAATAGGGTTTTTTTTGCGTTTTTAAATGATAATAAGGGGTTCCCTTTTATAAGGGATTGGAGAATCACTTTTAGAATTTTACAAAATATTATACTAATATATATATTAATTTTATATTAAAAAATTAAACAAAACTAATTTATTTAAATGATAGGATGATTATGGTTTTAATTCCCATCATCCAATAAAAATTAGACATGGTTTGATTATTTTTTGTAATCGATATCTTTTTGTTTTAACTCTAATTTAACCTCTTTAACTCTTCCTATGGCAACATGTGTTTCTCATCTTTGAAGGTTAAAATAGATAGTATAAGATGATAGATGACCAATAAATGTAACATGAATTAAATTATATACATTATCCCAAAAATCTGTCTAAATTTAAAATTTTTAAGAAACCTGTATCATTAAATAAAAAATTATATATTTTTAAATACCATTAATGTAAATATTGAGGCTATTCATTACTTTGACTTTTAAAAAATCAATAAAAGAACATATATTAAAAATAAAACACTTTTAATACGTCCATAATACGTCATGGTCATGTATACAATTCATGTATGACATTTATTATCTCAAATTACATCTATTTTAACATTTTTAACATAATTTATTTGATATTACATTAATAGAATAATTACTGAATCAGTGTTATATAAGTGTTTAAGGTAATTATTTATTCACTAAAAAAATTACACAATAGAGATAATGATTTTATATTTCACATTAATATTTTTTTATGTAAATATATTCTTAATAAAAATATATTAAAAAATATTATATTTATTAAAAACATGAGTATAACATATTTATCATTTCAATAAATATCATATTATAAACATCATAATCACATTAAAATGGAAACAAAAATTCCATATATTTGATTCATGACTAATTATTGAACAAAATTAATCATTTATTATAATTGGAGAAGATTTTACTGTAATGTTTTAATCCATATAATAAATATTTTCCCCTAAATTACCTGATTTACCATTAATCTATGGTAATTAAATGTACATAGTTTACTATTCATACTATCCAAACACAAAAAAGAGATATGTTTAAAAAAAATTGAACTTGTGATGGAAAATGTGGGATCTATTTTTCCAAATTCAAAACACATATGTGGCTTATATTTATTTAAAATAAATTTGATAGATAAGGTATGAAAGATGGATTTTAAAGTTAAAATGATCAAAACATTAGTAAGTTTTTCTTTCAAAATTCAATATTAAAATGTTTATATCATAAATTAGATTTAAAACTTTATAATTGATCTAGTTTTTCTTTAAAAACAATTTAAAATATAATTTAATATTATAATTTTTTATATGAAAAGTCAGTTTTCAATTAAAATGTAGTAATTTTTACTATTCCTCAAAAAAATAAAACATATGAAAAAATATTCAAAATCAATATAAAGAAATTTTTACATTCAAATTCTGAGGATGAATATTTTTTTGGGAAATAAAATTTATAAATGTGTCAAAATATATTTTCTGAAAAAATTTTCCACCAAAAGACCGCAAAACAACCTTTAGGATAATATCGTTTTGTATACAGAAAATTGGGTTTATTTATATTTATTTGATAGAAAATTAGTAGGGTGAATATTAAAAAATAAATTAAATTTTTTATATATAAACATATATTTTTAATTAACATAAACAAACATGTGTTTTTTGTTTATTTTATTAGTATAGAATACACTTGTGCACATTGAAATTGTTTTTTAGACAAATATTTCCTTTTATTTTCAAAAGGGTTATATTTTAAATTGTAATTAATGACTCACAAAAAAATTACATATTCATGTGTAAAATATATTTTCATAATAAAGTTAATCCATTTCATATGTTCCATTCTAACGTCTAGTTTATAATGGTAATATTAAAATAAAAATATTTAGTTATTCATTTTAGATTGATGTGGCATTTCAAGCATGATGTAAAACATATTGCTTCGTTTTAATATTCTAGGGATGTTATATTATACCTTGATTAAGAAATTACATCCATATAATTTGAAATTGGTCTTGGTAAATAGGGTTCAACTATTCAATATACCTTTTTTGAAATCCCACTTTGAAAAAATGTTCAATAAAACTTCCATTAAAAAATAGAGAAAGAAAAGTACAGGGGATACCTGTGATAACACAGACATGGGTTCCATATAGAAAACATGTAAATGGAAGATAAAAACAAATGTCATGTTTTGATAGGTATAGATAAATAGCATGGTAATGATAAAGTGAATAATAAAAAACCCTAAATCTATGATGGGTTCAAAGGTACTTGATTTCATAGTATGAAGAGTAAACTGATGATGTTTTTGATTCAAGATCCTTTTCATAGATTTGAGGAACTATTCAACGCCTTATACTAAGAACATAAATAAATATACATACGTGACATGTATAATTTCATCCTTTAGTAATTTCCACCCCAATATTTTCTTTTTCTCCAAATGATGTGTAATTTAGAGGTATTTTTTTGGCCTGAACAATTAAATTAAATTATATGAATAAAAAAAATTCACAAAAGTATAACTATATATTCACATTATATTAAAGAATTAACCTAAACCAATATGGTTTGAAATATATAATATAGTTCCCCAAAAATAATAAACCATTATATAATGAATAACTACATTAATCTCTACTATTAAACAATAATACACAAATTTCAACATAGATCATTTGACAAAAAACAATCCTTAAAATTCCTCAAAAATATATTGGGCATGTATTTTCGTAAAAATAATCTATGTTAAATTTTGATTTTGATGATAAAAAATACCCTTTTTTGTTTTATAAAAAAGATGTGTTTCATATGTTTCTATAATATATATCATGTTTTTTATATATTTGATGAAGTGAAAAACAACTAAATATGTTATAGAAGAATTGTGCATACACTACGTTCGATAAATGAACATATGGATCTCTATCCCTACGATACACTGAATAGTTTTTATACTGATCGGAAAAACTACATTTGGAGAAATGTAAAATATATGGAACATAAACACTACATTAGAATTTGGAAGCACTGTTCATACCCTGCGTTGGAGAAAATGAATTTATGGTTAATCAACGCAACATCTAGAATATTATTATTAAAGGATGAATGTATGGTTCATCATTCCTATATTACTTTTATCCCCTATATTATGTTTAGAATAACATATGGTTATGGAACAATACATCGGTAGGAACCCTATGTTTCATACTGGAACCATATTATATGTAGTTCAACCCTATGTTTGACTATTCAACAATGGAGTTTTAGAACCAATATTTTCATTTGAGATTCATGCAATGGTATTTGATAATGTTACAAGCTAATTGAAATCTTCTCTTAAAAATATTTTATGATCATTATAATTGACTTGGAGAGTTTTATTTATCATAGGAGATCAGTCCTATTATAAAATGATGTAATGAATCCCATAGTCAATTTAGATTTTAATTTCTGCATTCTTTCAGTCAATTTTCATAGGTTTTTTCGACTGAAATAAATCTATTTATATGACTGAATTATTTTTGAATCAAAATGTTGTAGTTTTTTTGATATATGGGATGTGGGTGATAAATGATTAAAATACCACCATATTCTTGTAAATGTATTTTATAATACTGCTACAATGAACAATCCACTCTGAGGCTATACTTTGGAGACACACTTATTTCAAACCTCTTATTGCTATAAGATTTATTCTTTAATTAATTGATACTATTATTGAATATCATTTGAAACTACAATTTCATTAAAATTATTCTTTATTTAAGACTTTTATTTCTCAATAATATTATCCATCTTCTGTTAGTTTTTGTTTTATGAATTTTGAAGGTCAACCTGAACCATCAACAAATAAAACACTTTTCATTTATAGAGAGTATCAATTTATCATACTCAATTATGGTGAAGTGTCAGCTTCTTATACTAACTTATGGATAATAAGTTCCCATTTAAAGAACAAAAGGCTTCATTTTATCATTGTTACAAAGGTGAAAATAGTATGGATATAGTTGTGGATTTGAAGGTCTTATGATTAGAGGAAATTGCTATTGAAATTCACCATGCTCGGAGAGAGATCATTATTGGAGTGGACATGTGGATCATTATGCCCCAAACCACTATAAAATTATTGTGTTAATTCATTCTATTTATCCATTGTCAATATTTTATATAGAATAAAATGGTGATTATTTGTATAAATTGGAATGGAATTCAAAATAGAGAATCATAGATGTTTATCGAAAATACACAATTCACCACCCACTCATGTTACTTATTATTATTCCAACCCAAAAATTGGTATCAAAGGAAATATTTTAAGATAAATATATTTCCATATAAAAATAATATGGTCTATACTCTACAGATGTTAACAATTGATCTAAAATAAGGGAATCAATGGTTTATGATACATACATTTATAGTGATAACTATGGATGCTATAAATATATAATTCTAATCTATATAAAGAATGTTGTATTTAATTTTTATTCAAAGATCATCACTCTATAAGTGATTCCTATAAAACCAGAGACTTGGACTGCTTACATCGGAGTTGTGTATGACATCAATATGAGAGAAATGATTTCTATTATATATGGACATGGTCCTGAAGAATTTAATCTTGTATCAAAATTTCATGCATCCTATGATATGTGACACAAAATTATTGTTTTCATTAAGGAACTGAAAATACAAGACATTTGAGATATTCCACAACAAACAAAAATTTTGAAACTTTTAAAAAGTTGATTTTGAGAGCATCAGACAAATGAATGGATGGTAAATAGAAATTGTTAACAATATTAATACCTTATGAGATGCCATAAATCAATCTGATCATGTGATAAAAGTACTCAGAGTACAACCCACTGACTAGAATGGAATATCTGTGGTTATTCATCAATCATCACATGTCAATAATTTTCTAATGAATGAATAGATAGGAACCCTAATGATGTATAAAGAATAAATGAAAGATAAATCTGAAGATCATAATATTGCAGTGAAAAGTTAAGATATTTTCTTGAATGTAACAACTTAGAATAATTGTAGAAATAAAATATAAGAAGAAAAAATAAAGAAACAAATTAGATTCCTACGATTATGAAATGGAACAAGCACAATTAGACAAAAAATTCCAGCAGCCAAACAAGACACAATGCTAGAATATAGTTCTAAACCAATGTATAAGAAAAACAAATAAACTCAAGTGGAATCACAAGCCTCATCTTGGTTCCATGCTCTCCAGCTCCATAGAAATAATATACTTGAAGTAGAAGGGTTATTTCCCTTATCCATAATTGCAATAATACAATTTGTTTGGGAAAAAAAGGAATGACCCAAACAGCTTGTGAGATGAGTTCCAGTAGGAATCCATCTAGAGATATGTGCCTAACTATCATAGAATATATATATAATAGGAAAAGATATCACAGCCAAACCCCTCGAGTTCAACTTATCATTTAACAATAAATATATAACAACCCGCTGTGATATCTCACACAGCCAAACCCCATTAGTCTCATGCAATCCAAGACTCTCTGAGGAATCACTCAGCGTCAATTCCACCTATAGTCTTTTAATGTTAAACTACAAACTCTCTAAGGAAGCACTCAATGTTAATTCACCATGTTGTCTCGTGACATTAACTATTGACACTCTGAGGGAGAAATAAACGTCAATCCCTCTATGCACTCACAGTATGAAAAGTACAACAATCACTCCAAGGAAGCCTCAATGTCAATTCCACCTATGGTCTCACTACACCAGGTTCCCACAACCATGTGTAATGAAATCATGCACAAACGATATTCATCAACCAATTTAAATCATAAAAACTACATGGATAAATGGCTAAAAATCACAACACAAGCATGTTAGATAATATCACTCAATCCTAACAGCACCAGGCATGGAAAACAGAGCAGATGAATAGTAAATCCTATACCCAAAGATCAATATTAGTTCAAACATGAGAAAACGCATCCATAGAAAGGTAAATAAATTTATTTACAATATAAAACCCATACTCAAGAAAACAATTCATGGAATATATTAACATGATTAAATTCCATAAACACGCAATACCCTAAACTAGGGTCTTGGGTACATTTTGCATATATAAATCAATGATAATATATGGAAACACACAAACTTCCTACCTCCACATGGCACAATCGATATAGTTGAACCTCAACCTCTATATCAACCTATAATGCTTTAGATGTACACAATTGTCTAAAACATTTAACCATGGATATCTCAAGAAAAATAGAAATCAAAAGGTGAGGCTCTAGATGAAGGAAGAAATCACTGAAGAAATTCCAACACACTTGAAGGTGTTTGATTTAGAGCACTGTCGGCCAATTAGGGGCTTATAGAAGAATCATCAATCTATGGACACTCCTGGATGATACAAATATAGAAGTAGTCATTTCTTAAAATTATATGTGACCCCGGTCCAATATATGTAATAAAATTAAAAATACAAGGAATGTTATTTAAAGATACACAATGTGTATATTCATTTTCTGGATCCTACTTTAAGTGGCCCTTCCATGTCATCACACAAATGTACATGACCATGACATGGACAAAAAACAGGATGAACTCGGTTCCAGAGTACACGACATGTACAAGGAAGCACACGACGTGTACAAGGAAGTACATGGTGTTTACTCCTAAAATCTTCCTTCTTCCCCTTTTCCTCAAAAGAAATAAGAAATTAGATTCATACCTGAAAAGAAGATCCAGGTTCTTACAACCTTCCCCCCTAAAAGAAATTATTCTTCAAATTTCTCTAAGAAGGTGGAGATGAAGAAGAATGCTCAAACAACATTGTTCACTGTGGACACATACCGGTCTCCCTCTCCCAAGTCTCATTCTGTACTCTCCCGTGGTGCCACATCACCTATACAAGAGGAACAGACCTGCCATGGAGAACCTTCACGTTGTGATCAATAATCCAGATAAGATGATCCTAATATTATGTGTCCACATCTAACTCAAACTCCTAGGGTTAAAAAACAAGAGAATATTATGAGAAGTAATGCCATAGCTGGGAACATGGAAGACGTCATATATAGCCTAGTACCTCTGAGGTAACTGCAACTAATAGGAAACCATCCCTACTCTCTCCAGAACCTAAAATAGCCTAACATTTCTTAGTGAAAGATTAAGTTGTCTCCTAATCCTCTGGTGTCCCAACCTCAGTGTAACACACAGGAAAACCAGATCCCCAACATTGAACTCTAGAGGTCATCTCTATCGATCAACATAAGACTTATGTCATGACTGTGCAGTAGCCATCTTCTTCCGAATAAACCCCACCAGCTCCGCAATCTCCTGTATAAGACGAGGTCCTATCATAGACATCGATCCTACTTCTAGCCAACATAGGGTTTATCAGCATGGCCTTCCGTAAAAATCCCCATAAGGTTCCATTAAAAGAGTTTCTTGATAACAATTATTATTGGAAAACTCCACCAAAGGTATGTTCTTATCACAATAACCACCATAAAATAGGATGCATGCTCGAATAATGTCCTCTAGGACCTGAATCGTATGCTTGGGCTAGCCATTTGTCTAGGGATGGTAAGATATACTTAGATGTACCTGTGTTCCCAAATCCCTCTGTAGTCCCTACCAAACCTGAGAAGTAAAACATGAATCTTTGTATGAAATGGAGTATTGAACCCCATGCAGACGTATAATCTCTCATATGTAATACCTTCCAAGCACATCGACATTGAATGTATGCTTAGTTAGTACGAAGTGTGAAACCTTCATGATTCTGTCAATGACAACCCAAACTACATCATTCCCTTGAAGCAAGATTTGGAAACCAATCAAAAAGTCCATCGTAACATCATACCACTTCCATTATGGAATGGGTAAGTGCTACAAAAGCCATGTTGGTCACTGAAGATCCGCCTTCACCTGTTGAAAGGTGGATCACCTCATGAAAAAATCAACAAAATCTCTCTTCATTCATGGCCACCAATACTAACGGCGTAGATCTTGATAAATCTTGGTGACACTAGGATGAACTACCCAAACTGAAGAAAGTAAATCCTACATCAGTTCCTCACTTATGTGTTATAACACCCATACGTATACATAAAAGTGAAAGATCATATTATCGCCAATCATCCATCCAAGAATAGGGTCCTCTCCTGAAACACTCTCCCACAAGATTTTTATTTCAGCATCTGATAGCTGCCTCATTCACACTCACTCAAGCAGAGTAGATTTAATAGAAATAGAAGAACGAAACATATATCCCTACCTATCGTGCACCTTAAAATTCATCTTATAGAATAGATAAATAAGCTACCACTCACTACTGGCCTCCTAAGCTACATTTAATTGTGTCTTATTTCTCAATGCATCAGCCACTATGTTGCCTTTCCCAGACATATAGGCAAGCTGAAAGACAATGGAATGAATTTATTCAACCTACATTTACTATTTCATCTTTAAATCATGCTACATGAAGATACACTTGAGACTTTTGTGGTTGGTGAAACCAAAAAATGATATCACAAAACATAATGTCTCCAAATAAATAAAGCATACACAACTACAACCAACTCAAGATCGTGTGTCAGGTAATTCCTCTCATGTGGCTTCAACTATTGATACCTGTACACAACAACTCATCCCCCCTGCATAGTCACTGATCTCAGCCTGATACCTATAGAATCATTGTAAATTGTGTTACTCTTTCCCATATCTGGAAAAACTAGTATCAGTGGTGATATCAATCTCCCTTTCAGATCTTGAATGGATGACTCACAATAATTTTTCCACAAGTACTTCACACCCTTCTTAATTAGGCATATAATTGGAACTTCTATGTGAGGAAAATCTTGTATAAAATGTCTCTATTAACCTGTTCGTCCAAAAAAACTCCGTACCTCGAATACATTCTTCGGTTGATCTTGGTAAACTACTGCCCTCACTTTCTCGAGGTCTACTAACACTCCTATCTCAGAGATAACATAACCCAAGAAGTGAATATGGTCCATATAAAAGTGGCTTTTTGAAATCAATGTATATAAATGATGCTCTCTTAGTGTACTCAAAATGATCTCAAGATGGGTATCATGGTCGTGTCGAGTGTGACAGTACACTAAGATATCGTTGACAAAAACCACCATGAAGTAATCCAAGTATGTATGGAACATTTGATTTATTTGTGCCATAACAACTACATGCATGTTCGTGAGACCAAACAACATGACCACATACTCGTACAGACCATACCTACTAAAAAAGGCTGTAATAGGTATATAAGATGGTCTAACGTGCAAATCTTGATAACCGAACCTCAAGTAAATTTTTGAGAACACCCAGTCTCCTAGAAGCTAATCAAATAGATCATCAATCCTCGGAAGGGGATATCAGTTCCTGATTGCCAACTGGTTTAGCTTCTGATAATCTATACAATATTTGAGGGAACCATCCACCTTCTTCACAACTAGATCATGAACACCCCAAGGAGATGTAATGGGTTAGATGAAACCCTTTTCCTATAACTACAATAACTGCATATTGAGATCCTGTATCTTTGGTGTAGCCATACTATATGTAGGAATGTACACTGGTGTTGCTCATGGAATAAGCTCAATAGAAAACTCTACCACTCGCTCTGGAGGAAAACCCAAAAAGTCCTCTGGAAAAACATCCCTGAAACGATCCACCATAGGGGGAAAGTCCATCTGTGAAGTCCCCTGGTCATCCCGATACAAACTAATGATCTAGGCTATAACTCATCCCAAACAATGATGATTAGGTCCAGCTCTGCTCAGTTGTAGATCCCATTCAAACTTATTTAAAAACAAACTACCCTATTGTGAGAAGAACCTCACCCTGTAACGATAGAAGTCGACAAAAACCTGGAATGGAACTAACCAGTCCATTCCAAGATTGACACCATAACCCTTCATCACTAAGACAAAATGCTCCCATAAGAAGTGACACCAGCCAACCTCAAGAAGGAACTCCTTGCACTATTATAAAATTGCAATTATAGTCTCTAATAGAGTTTCTAGCATCAATATATCGGTAGAAATAAATACACAAAGCCCAAGGAACTCCACAATAACAACAAATATGAAACTTTGTGAATCCCATGTATCGAAAAAAATAGAAGGAAAAATTGAGAAAACCAAAATTGTACCTCTAACTGTAGAGGGTCTACGATCCTTCTCCTGCTAGTTCTACTTCACTACAAATGTATGACCTATTCCATGACCTTGTGTCCCTACCTGACTACCCTAAGCTGATCCAACCTATTGTCATTGAAGGCTTGATGACTGGATACCACAACCATGGCCTCCACCTCGTCCTGAAGGGCTAGACGAACTCTAGTTCCCAAACTGATGAGAAAATGGTGGTCCTGATCTTGAACAAGGAGTCATATATAACCCTCTATCACAAACTTATAGTGAGAAAAACTGACAAAAAAACTGATGATGACCCATCTTTCTACAAGATTGGTACTGAAATAGGTCTGTCGGGCAATGTTCCCTTGTATACCCACCCTTCCCACAATGGCAGCATACCATCTTGCTACCTGAAGGTGTATCCTTCCTACACAGATCTCAAATTATTGGCTCCCATTGACGCTTCCTACTATCAGTTGGAGAAGCGGCAACTATGGATGCTGAACTGCCCAGGACCCCAGATCCAGAATCCCTTAGGATGTGCTCAGTGATTTGAACATAGTTCACTATAGAATATATGGTCATCAACCTAAATATGTTCACCTGATATCCGATGTCATTCTTGAGACCATTTACAAAATTTCTCACTAGGAATAACTCAAAACCCCTAGAATTTGTGTGATGTGTTGCAGCTCTGTGATGCGAGAAGAATACCCCATGAATGAAAGAGTAACATGTTCCATAATCATGAACTTTTGGTCTTGATCAAACCTCAATGTATCAAGGTATAAGTAGTCATAAAAGGTATGTTGGAACCCATATCAAGCCATAACCTTCTAACATCCCGCCTGTGATATCACATCCCACAATCTCTTAGCAGAATCATGAAGCATATATGTAGCGAGATGCACCCTAATATCTGGAGGCATCTCAAGATGCTTGAAGATAGATAGCATGGATTCTAACCACGACTCTGCAGATTGAGGGCCTCCATCCCCTAAGAAAGTGGTATGGTGTTGTTGCTGAACAACCCGTATCAATTATACCATAGGCAGTGTTGGAGGTGGTGCTCCATGGAATGTATTCATAATCCTCATGAATCCTTGTCAAAACCATGAATTGGCACTTGTATATTGAATGATGGATGGTTCCAAGACATTCAAAACTGGAGGATCTTCTGGTAGTCCTTAATCTACCATGTCCGGTGTCTAATCGTTGTCTTGTATCTGGCATAAAACTAGAGGACGTTTTGGCGGAATGACTCTGTAAGGTCAAGAACATATATTAGTTCATGAATATCAAGGACTTAAACTTAAAAGCACAATATAGGAATATAATAAATAAAACATTAAAGTTCTTCAAAAAATTGATACACGTCGTGTATTACCTCTACACGGTGACTTCCTTTAAGCCTTTACATGGGTGTGTACATCATCCAACACAAGTCATGTAACACCCCATACACACAGTGTGTTCACCCTTAACACGGCATGTACAAATAACATTTTTCCATTATCAAGTTCCTCTACATGGATAAACCACACGGTTCTCTCAGAACAAGACTACACGACATGTTTGTGCAAGACATGGTGTGTACTAGATGGAATCCACTGACCCATATCATTGTCCACATGGTCGGTTACACATTCAAATCCACATGGCATGTTTAAGATAGATATGATGTGTACTAATTGATTTTTCATCCACCTATTTAATTAGTCACATGGCTTGATACATGGTCTCTACAACAAGACGTGTATGTCGGGTACACGAAGTGTTACACCAATAATTTCCCAACCCCATTTCCCTATGTACAAATGAAGTTACTAAGTCATGGATTAAATGGTTTGTACGTATAGTACACAGTGTGTACTTAAGAAAAAAATCTCCTTCCCAAACAGAAGAATAAATTGCATGTATTCATCATTACACATGCTATATTCTGGGATTTTCCCACATAGAAAGCCTCAAAAACTATTACGGATTCCCATGAATCACTAAAATAAATGTTTATAAGTTCTAAATTCTCATCAGTGAGGGCCCATACTCCTCGTGAATCAATTCTGGGCATCTTATACATGTATATCACTAGGAATAATAGTACGATCAATCACATGGTCTACCAAATTCTAATCAATGAGGGCCCATAACAACTAAGGTACACAAGTTTGGTTCTAATTAAAATGAAACCTTACACAATTCAATAACCTATCACATAAAATGTATTATATCAAGTAATCTATCACAACAGTATGCATATATGGAAAAACATCAATCACAACAACATGCAATAGATAATGCACCCTAAATAGCATGACAAGAATACATGACACGTGATCTCTAGCTAGTGCCTATATGATGCATGAGATGGAAAATCCTATTCTCATCGGGTCATAATAGAAATTTAATATCAAAAACATCAATGATAACAGCACACAAACATTTCAGTCACCCAATGGTGAAATCAAACCCACTATACTAATTGAAAATCTAGAAAAATCAAAATATTTGAGGCATATTGGCTTTTCCCTGTATTCGGGTTAGCTACTCCCAAGAAACAATTATTACGAACTGCCCATTCCTTCCAATCCATGTCTATTGGCTCTAAAAAATAAGTCAAGAAGAAAATAAACTCCTTTGATACCACATTATAACATCCCAATTTTGGGTGCTGCACAAAGGTGCCCCAGACCCGATTGCTCACATGGCCTCAACGGCATTTCCCCGAATGTCAGAGGCTGCCGACTAGTAGTGGGGGCCTTGGGTGTTATAGTGGTGACCCTATGAAATCATTGGAAGGGTAACATAGTGGAAAAAAATATAATAGTAGTAGAAATATTGTTACCATAAAATAAGTAAACAATGAAAGATTGAAAGTAAATAACCCACTAGAGCACATATATAAATGACACATGTCACATATGTCTAGGAAAGTACCCAAACAAGTCACTATGTGGGACTACAGTGCTAAACCAAAGTTCAAGAAAAATAAATACACTCCAGTAGTATCATATTCCTTATCTTGGTCACATACTATCCAACTCCACAACAATCATGTACCTGATGTAGAAGGGATCTTTACGTTATCCATACCCACAACAATATAACCATCTTGGGCCCAAAAGCATGACCCAAAAAGGGTGTGAGACAAATCCCAGTAAGAAACCACACAATGATATGTGCCTAAATGTCAGTGAATATATATATATATCCAGTAAATATGAAAAATGAAGTAATAAACAAGGAAGTACTCGGAATAAAATAGTCCTACCGTTTCAAATACATTCATTTAAATTTACTAATTATTCAACCAATCATTCACAAGTAACCCTCAATGAATGTTCTCATAGACTAAACCCTATGGTTATATATATAATTTATCAATATAGTTATAAAGACCCCCTAGGATAGCTCACATAGTCTTACCCCTTTGGTCTCATGCAAACAAGGACTCTCTAAAGAAGAACTCACGATAAATTCCTCCTATAATATTTTAATGATAAACTAAAGACTATCTAAGTAAGAACTCAACATAAATTATCCTTGTGGTATCATAATAATAACTATAGAGACTATGAGGGATAAATCAATGCCAATCCCCCCTATGATCTCATAGTGTGAAAAGTACAACAGGCTCTAAAGAAGCCCTCAATGTCAATTCCCCCTATGGTTTCACTACACCAGGTTCCCATAACCCTTTGTAAAGAAATCATGCATAAACGATATTTATAAACCAATGTAAATCACAAAAAATACTTAGATAAATGTCTAAAAATTATAATATAAGTATCTTAGATGATATCACTCCATCCTAACAGAACTGGGCATGGAAAACATAGCAGCCTAATAGGAAATCCTAGAACCAATATCCAATATCAGATCAAACATGGGAAAATATATCTATATCAAGGTAAATAACCCTATTTACAATTAAAAACCCACACTCAACCAACAAGGCATGTTATAAATTAACATGATTAAATTCTCTAAACACAAAATACCATATACTATGGTATTGGATATATTTTTCACATATAACTCAAAGAAAATCTACAGAAAGGCACAAAGCACATACCATGAAGTTGTACAATCGATATAGTTGAACCTCAGCCTATGGATTGACCTAGAACCATGTATATATACATAAAATTCTAAAACATTTAATAATGGATATCTCATGAAAAATAGAAATCAAGAGATGAGGATCCAGAAGAAGGAAGAACTCGCTGATGTGATTCCAATGCACTCGACTATGTTTGATTTGGAGCACGGTCGACCAATCGAGAGACCAAATAAGAATCATTAATATTCAGTCACTATTGGATAAGAAAAAGCCATAAGAAGTTGTATCTTCCAATTATATGCAACCCCGGTCCGAAATATCAAATAAAAATAAAACTTCATGGTGTGTTATTTAAAAATACATGGAATGTATATACTTATTTTAGGTTCCACTTTAAGTGGCCCTGCCATGTCATCACATGGTCAGGTACACAGCTCTGACACAACCAAAAATGGCCTAGACTCTGTGCCAGATTACACGGCGTGTACAACAAAGTACATGACATGTAAACCAACAATTTTCTTTCTTATCTTTTTCCTCAAAAGAAACAAGAAAAAATATACATGCCTAAAAATAAGATCTGGGTTCTTACACTGTAGGTGACTATCATGATGGTGGAGATGAGTATTCCCTACATGGAGTTGGTCCAGAGCATGATTTATCACCATGTTAGGAAATGGATTTTCATATATGTGAGTGCTTATTGAGAGTAATGTTTTTTATGGAGGGAGAAGCATTATGACCCCAAAAAAGATATTTAATCTTATATGGGAGTTTTAGATTTTAACACAAGCTATTATTTTATGGTGAGGGTGGCCTAAAGGAAATGAATGTCTTGATAGTCTCTTCCCATACTATCTTTGACCATCTTTAAAAACCCATAGATTTGAAGTTTAAACTAGTATCACATATGGTTTGCGGTCTAGTAATGTACAAGTGTGATGTTCTTGTCTATGAGTGTCAATTTGTAGGGTTTTTATGAAATAAAATCAAACATGTTTCAATGATTATCTATTCTCTAAGACCCTGAGATTAGATAGGGCTAGGAAATTTATACACCTCGTACAGGGAGGGTTTTCAGTGGTGGAATATGTTGATTGGTTCAATGATTTATAGTTTCTCTCCATGATTATAGAAATATATGAGATAAAGTCGAGATAAATTTTTATCATGGTATGTAGTATGAGATATATGTTCTAGCGAAGTTGGTTATCCCATGATCATTTATAAAGGATTCAAACAAAGAACATATAAATGATTGGAAACTAAGACAAGATAAACAATCAATGTAGGTGGATTCTACTAGAGGGTCCAGAATTGTATCATTAGGATTCATGAAATACCATTTTAATAATTTTTTCTAGGGTGATGGTAGATAAAGGATCCAGGGTGGTGATTCATCAATTCCACATTAAGTAGATATTTTAGTTTTTTTTCATTCATTTTGAAGGACTAGATACATTCATCCTTAGTGTTACAATCCACCATTCAAGTGTCAATCATGTGTGATGATGAGACATCAGTAGAGGATTTTTTGGGGCACTGAGTGTCTTCCTAGTGATAAAACTTCTAGTTAGTGTATGAGGGACATACCCATTACATCTCAGCTAGAATCCATCTGGACTTCTAGCTTCTATTTTGGTCATGGTGGAGGATGTAATTCCCGTGGTAAAGGGTAATAGGTATAATAGAGTGGTATGCCATTGGAGACATAGATACGATCATAGGGTCATGGTGAGGGCCATTTAAATGTGTTCTATCCTAATCATATTCACCAATATATTGGTAAATCTACTGTTTGAGGAATGATATTAGTATATTCTATCATATAATGTGTTCTATTTGATATGGGAACAACACATTCATTAATTTGTACATAGTGGGTGTAATTAATGGGCATATCTATTGGGTATATACTCATATTTATTTCAATCTCCATCCCAATAGAAGTTTGATATGAAGACATTTTTTAATTTATTAAACCCTCCCATTTGAATTGTGACTGTAGAATCCTATGGGATATCTGTTTACTCAATATTATCACATTTTATATTATAAATTGTATGGATTAGTAATTACAATAATGATCCAATATCAACTATTATCATTTATTGGTATCATTTACATCCCTCAAGTTAGGAATCTATGTCCATAACAAGAGTGTGTTATATATAGGTGGATCATAGAGGAATAGATCATAAAAAGATATGATGGATTATACATAATGTTTCTAGTATTATATTGGATTATTGGGAAATATACGAAGTAGTTTTATTTCTATTTTTTAGTATTTAAATGAAATTTTTTATGATGATTTATTATGATTCTTACCCAATAAAAGTTGTAATTTATCTTCGATATTATCAATTGTGCATATCCTTTATCAATTCCACCCCACAAAATGGCTCATACAGAACAATGAGAGCTAAAATATTAGTTTGAGTACATAGAAAGTAATTTTTTCATAAATTTGTGTAAGTACACATGGGGCCCTCCAGTACAATTTTTTATAATGGTTGATGAAGCTGTATGGATATGGGTGAATTTTTTGAGGATGAACCATATGACATTCATGAACCTAAATCCAATCTCATGTATCAATAATTTATTTGATCAGACTAGATGATCCTGATATTTTTATAATATTTAGTTAGTATTGGAACTAACAGAAAGGCCTTCAAATATACCACACATAGTCTTCCGAAGTAAGTATAGTCTATAAAAATACCTTGTGATTTAATTGAATTGTACTAAAATAGTAGTGGTATTTGTATCCATGAGGGATTGGGTCTTCAATGCATATTTATAAAAAAAATTAGTCATTTTCATTTGATGAGTTTTTTTAATAATCCATTTCGAGGGAGGATCACACATGAATTGTGGAGATCTATTTGGGTATACTTTAAGATCATTGTATTTAAAAAAAATTAAAAAATGTTTCATTCTTGGATTAACCAGGAGATCTTCTTTTGTTGTATCATATTTGAGGACAGTGTACTTTAGGCCACAAGAAAGACATATAATTGGGTTTTTTTGCATTGACCTAGGATCATTTTTCTCAGTAAATGCTTCTTGGGTTTTGTTGGTTATTGATAATGGTTCATTAAAGAAAATATTGTACATGGAAATATTGGTTAAAAGACTAACTAAGAGACATGTGAATTTTACTTGGATAAATCATTTTGCATGTTTCTTTCGCAATATAAAGGAGAGATTGAATATTTTGATGATACTAACCTTAATTTGTCTTCATTAAGAGTAATCCTTGTATTGTTATGCATCATGATACTATGTTATATATTCTTATAGTGGTACCTAAACCTTTGATAGTAAAAGTGTGTCGATTAATAATAATAATATTTTTTTAAATTGGAAGACTCCATTAGAATGTGTAACATAGTTGCAGATACATTGCGCTGAAATGATATACTACATTGAATAGATTAATAAGTATATTCTAGAGTATCATGGTTGGGTGACACTTACATTCTTATCCATAACATATTCACTCATCATTATGGTGAAAATGGGATAAATATTTGATTCCAATTGTCTTCTCCTGAAAGGTTATATATTCAATGGGGATCTAACATGATATGGTTCCCTTGATTTAAAATAGATTCTACATGTTTGAGGTTTGTTAACGGATCCCAACAGAATTCATTTGGAGGAAATGATGGAACATATTCCTTTAAGTGGAATGTATATCATGGATTGACCAAGATATATCATGACATATGAGGAAATAAAAAGAGGTTATAGATAAAGAGATAAATTATTGGATTTTCAGCACAGTATTCCACATGTTAGTGGGAGATGGTTTAGACGTAATGATGAACTATTATTTTGAATCCACTACCCACTCTTGAGTGAATGTTGGATGAAGTGACCATGTGTTTAATGAAAAGGGAATCGTGGTCTACCTAATAAAACAAAATAATATGGGTGATCATGGATATATTGACTAAATTGGATCACAACCTATGGATCAAGGAATCATTTTTAGTTACTGGTCTTATTATGATTTATATGGGGCATGTGGTAAATTTACATGATTACCCTTATATTATTATGTGAAGAAGGTACACCCACTTTATGATGTTCTTTTTTATGGGATTAAAGACAATCCTCAGTATGCAGGTGCATTTGGGCACTTCTTATCATCAATATATATAATGAAAAATCAAAGAATACTATTTATATCTTAGATGACATGGTAAGAGATTGTGTCTCTTATTTTATTGGTTCATATAAGAAAATTATGGCTATAGTGATTCTTAATTTTAATAATATTTATCATTATTGGATATAGATGGATTAGTTTGAATCATTATATTGTAATCCTTTCAATTCACCCATGTTTGTTTATAGATTCTAGAGGGACAACAATAATTGTTTCATGTACTATATAGAAGACCTTAGAGAAAATACAACTATTCAAAAATCACTTTGTTACCACAGAGATTAAGAAGTGGTCTTGTTATAAACATAGGAATTTACCAATGGTGTTTTAATTTGGTTAATGGGTATTTTAATGAGCATCTCTTTGATAGGAACATCACCATGTATGGAGGTTGGGGAACCTAGAGACCATGTATGTGGGTCCATTCAATATAGAATAGGGAGCAAGTAATTTGGTATAACAATTAAATATAAATTAGTTATTTAGTTTCATTAACAATCTATTCCATGTATCAAATATTTGTTAGTACTATACCAATCTATCTCATGTGATCCATTATGATGATATTGAGATCGTGAATTATTCTAAATTTTAAAGACTGTTCAATTTATATTGTGGATTAGAGTGGGGTAAAACGTTTTTAGAATATAGTGCCTCTAGTGTAGGTACATTGGAAACATGGGTGTATCTAGTATGATGGATTGGATTTAGAGTCAAATATGTGATCTCAAAGGTGATATTTGTTTATAAATGAGGCCTAGTGATGTTTTGGAGTGCCACCCAGGGAAGAAAACTATATAGTAGGGAGAATTTTAAATAACACACCTTATTGAAGTGTTATTAAATTTATTGTTTCATATATTTTGTATATTTTCTTTATTTATAAAATTTTGAGTAATTTTTGTTGTATTCATGGTCTTACAAAGTCATTGATATAATATAGGGTTAAAAAAGACAATAAAAGAGCATATGGTCACAATGGATGGGTTTTTCAATGATGGGTCTATCCCACTATGACAAGTGTTGGTGATAATATTTAATTTAAGATTTTAGAGGATCACACAATGGATGAAGCCTTCATGGAGGTATGTGTGAAACTTATATCTATTATATAATTTTAGATTAAATTTTAGGTTTCACCATAATACGAGAAGTTACAATCTTATCATTCCTTATATGAAGTGGGTTGATGGATATTATATACTTAGGATCTCACTACCAAGGGGGTCATCTCACCACTAAGGGGGTCATCTCACTAAGACCATGACTCAAACATCCAGGCCTCTTAAAAAATTTATAATGGGTACTCCATCAAGTTATGACTAGGTGTTTCATGATGTTACTTGGGGAACCACATCGTCGTGGCCTTGAGAGTTGATTCCCTTGGTACTACCCCAAGGAGATACATCACCAAGTAGAAAGCCATATTATTATGAAAATGATTGTTGGGATACTGGTTCAACCTTAATGGGGTTCATCACTACATTTTCATTATGGTCACCCCGTCACATATTTTTTTGGTATTTAAAAAAATATATTAATTAGTAAATATTTTTAATGTTATTTGGGGAGGGGCAAATAAAGAGTTTTCTCTTCTCCCCAGTGTGAACATCCAATCCTACAAAATCTCTTGAGACCCCATTCATTTAACTGTGTTTTACTACCTAAAATGGATGATTAATTTTTCTATTCACTCTAAGAGTGAGGTAGAGGTAAGGATAACCCTCTATATTTTACATTTTCTAGTTTCATTCACTATCTAACTATATTATTCCATTTATGATCCTTTATAACCAATTTTAGGGTTTTTATCTGGTATATTGATACTCAACATTTGAGATAGAATCAAATTCTACTAGTCAATGATTGTAATTATCATAAACTAAGGTTAGGGTCCTGAGAATATCCATTAAGTGATTTCTAATTCTCGTATGAGAGTAGTGTGTAGTCGTGATAAACTAATGTGTGCTTGGTATGAAATTTAAATACATATTTTTAAATAATTATTCTTATGATTTAACTATCCCATGAGTTACGAAAATTTTATTAGTGAGTATAGACATAGACCACTATACAAATAGAGAGTTTCTTTAAATAGTGTAGGAAGGAGGAAAAATAAATGGGAAAAAAGAGGGCATACAAAACTAATTAGATATTGAGTACATAAACCATGATTATGATGTTGTATCCTATGATATAGTAACATATTTTTAATTTTAAATCATGAATCATATTAATTAAAAAAAATTGATTATAGTTGCATGATATTATTTACTTTGATCCAATGAATCTTAATGGTGTAAGATTGCATGATATTACCATTTAGTATCTAGCCATGCCAGGTGGTCATGAAGTATCAATGATCAACCACATGGATGTAGTGATGCGTATTATTTTTGAGATTAATATGATTACTTCCAATAATATAGTGATAACTAATGATTTTTAATATTCCAAGGACTATGAAATTGAATCTTTAGATTCTAAATGATAAAAAATATTTCTTAGATAACCTTTTTTTTGATTTTGAGAGAATTCTAGATGCCAAATGATATTTCTATGTTGGAAAAAATTTCCCCAACTTTTTTTTAGACATGACTTACTTTGATCTGCTAAATCTAGAACTAGATGATATAGGTATTTTCTATCCCAAGTGACACTATAGATTCCAAGGATCAATGATGAATTATGTAGGGTTTCTATTATATACTATTCATACCACTATTCTCTTTGTATACTCATTTTATTACACATACTACTACTACTTTTATTTTTTATTCACCTTGTGATTCAACATTAATTATAATATTATGTATTAACTATGGGGGAAGAGTTTTTATTTATATTAAAATATATTTCATAGTGTACGAATCAGATATTCATAAATTTTTCTTGAAATTTTATCTTCATAAGGATTTGGTTTCATTCTTTTTTGTGTGATTTAAAAAAAAAATAATGATATTTTATCTCACATTCAAGTGTATAAACATTTCATTATTTCCATAGAGTTATTCTAGATACATTATTATATTTCAAACCTGTAAGTAAATTTAGGGTAATAATGTTGAATTTTTATTACATTTTCAATTTAAATTGATATTATTAATTGGAATTAATCATTTCGAATATAATGTAATTTTTTTTTAAAATGATATCTTAATCCATGGTTGAGTTGCATGATTATATGATGTTGATGAATGTTTTTTGTTTTTTTTTTGATATTCAATTTTTGTTTGAATTTATTCATCCATGAAGTTTCTGCGAGATTTTAATTAATTTATTATGTTATAGTACTATTTTGGGTTAATTATATAGTATGGTTTATGTCTGGGAATTGAAAAGAAAATTGATCAGAGAAGTATTTGGAAATACACATGATGAAATTTTAATACATTTTGATCATCCAAATATAATCATCATTTTTAAGACTAGATTCCATGTTTTAAAATATCATTTAAATTTTGATAGTGTTATAATATATTTTTGTTTCTTTTATTTCATGGGGTTAAATTATTTGGATGCAGCTTTAGTGATCTCATAAAAAACATTTTCATTTTGGGTTATGTGTTTACTATTCATTGTTTTTTGACTAATCACATATGCACATGCTTGATTATTAGTTTTGACATATTTTTAAATTATTTTAATCATATTACTTATATGAATAATTTACTACTATTTTGTAATTATTTTAATTTTTATTTATTATATTTAATTAGATTTTTCTTATTCTTATATTCTATTGGAATATATTTTAATGGAATAAAGGTAGTTTTTATTTAAATTTAATATTCTGTGATATTTGATAATTATTTCTTACTGTTAAATTGTACATGTTAATTTTAATTAAAATTTTCTATTTTTATTTTTATTTAAATATAACATTAAATTAATTAAAATTACTCCATAAAAGATTTATTTTCATGTTGGGGAGTATTATTATTTTAGATTAATAATTTTTAGATTATATAATTTGAATATTTTATTAAAATTATAATTCATAATTTAATATTTTTCAATTTTTTTAATTTAAAGTTTAATATTATGTGAATGATGCAATTTATATTTTAATATTATATAATATATAATCATTTGTGTAAGGGCATACCCATAAACATAATAAAAGATAGTAATTTTAAAACATGAAATCACTTTATTTCCCCAAATATATTTTATGATTATAGTTAAAAAGAATTCCGAAAAAAACATAAATAGTGAACCCATATAGTACAAGTGGGTAATTATACACAATTTCATTTATTTTACAAAAAATGAAACACTTTTGAAATAAAATAATATTTCTCTTCATGACACCTTTTTAATATATTCATTATGATATCTTCATTACACTTACCAATATTTATGACTTGTAAAAAAAATTTAAAACAGGGGAAGAGAAAAATTTCAATAAGGGACATAATGAAATAAAAGCATTAGTCAAGTGAAAAAAATGAAAACCCATTTCATTTTCTATGACTAAATAAAACAAATCATTTTAACATGTAAAATGCACACTCATTAAGCTCGATGAGAATCATTGAAATCTATATAAAGCATAAATCATAATCGTAACTTGTGGAATCATTTTTATGTCACTCTTACATATACTATAGCTTCTATAGATACATAGGGAGTCAAAATCATAGATAAATTTTGAATAGATACCATAATATATTCTTATAATAGATTGTGAGAAACCTATTATTTTAACTCTATCCCATTACACAATGCATTGGAGAGCTAAAATAGTCTCAAACACCATCAATTTATAATAGAACCACCCATCCACAAAAAAATTCCCAAGAACCATTAAATAATCATAACACAGAAAACATGCATAAAAAATCATTCTGGAGGGAAAAAAATTTCTATTATGAAATAACATTTAATTTATAAAAAATTTGCGCACTCATAAAAGAATACATTATATTTTAATATAATGTTATTTACTTTTTAAGAAAGCTTTAAAAACTTATTACATCATTAAGTTAGTAAATTTTGTTCATGCAGTATAAGTTAAAAAAAATTAATTTTGAATTTTTAAAAAATTGTTGAAGGAATAACATTAAATGTGTGTTTTAAAAGAAATACCCTAATATAAAATCTAAAAATGATAAATTTTTTAAATCATTTGATAGAAATTTGAAAATTATCATTTTAAAACATTAATGTCCATATAAATATATTTATAAAAAATAATTTGAAAACATGGATATGAAAAAAAATTATTTAAAATAATAATTATTAAAAACCATTGAAATGATATTTTAGTTAAAGAGTCCCTTACCTTGAGACAGACATTTCACATACATTCTTTATCTTCCTATTCATTGGAAAATATCTATTGATTAACATCTTGAGGCCACTAAAAATTGTTATTTCAAAACCAACATCACTTGAATGTGGGGAGAGAATCTAGGAAAGGATTTGGGTAGATATTGAATAAACTAAATGGATTTTTAAGTGTGTTTAAAGGAGAAAAAAGGGGTCCCCTTTTATAAAAGAAGGGATGTTAACTCTTTTATTTTCTCAAAATATTAAGTTAATATAACTTTATTATCAATTCTAAATGGACTCAAACTGATTTATTTCGAATATTGGATAATGATGGATCTAAATATATTCATCCAATGAAAATAAGAAATTTTTTAATTTTTTTATGATCCGTTTCTTTTTTAACCTTTATTTAACCACTTTAACTTCTACTGGGAGAAGATGTGTTTCTATTCATTAACGGTTAATATAGTTACACTAAACTTCCAAAAGATGAATAAATTTACCATGGATGAAATTTTTACTGTTATCATATTCATTTATCCAAATGTAGTAATTTTATCATATATATAACATTTAGTGAAATATTATATATTTTAAAATACCATTAAGGTAATTTTTGACACTATTCATCACTTTGACTTTTAAAAAAATCAATATAATAAGATATAATTGAAAAATATATTTTAATAGACCCCTAATATATCAAAGTCAAATTTAAATCTCGTTTATGATATTAAATATATCAAATTATATTCGTTTTAGTAGTTTTTATGTCATTTATTTTATTTTATCCATTACTAAAATAATTACTGCATGAGCATTGTGTTAGAATTTAATGTAATTATATATTTACCAAAGATTAAATATAAATTTTGATATTGATGATAATTATTCTAGATTTAAAATTAATAATTATATTAGAATATATATTTTAAATAAACCAATATTATTAATGTTATAGTTATTAAAAATGTTGAGTACGATATATTTGACTTTTTATTAAATAAAATATTATAAACATCATAATCACATAAAAAATGGAAGAAACCCAAATATTAAAAAAATCAATAATTATGGAAGAAAATTAATCATAAATTCAAATTTTTTCAAGAGTTAGGGTAGCATAATAAACAATACCATTATTATTTTTACCCAAAATTACATGATTTTCTATTAACTATGGTAATAAAAATTACATAGTTTACTATTCATATTTTCCAAAACTAAAAGTGATCTATTTTCAAAATTTGAACAATATGACTCCAAATATGGGATACATTTTTCAAAAATAAAAATAAAAAATTGAATGAAATTAATATAAAATTAATCCTCTATACGGGGAAAGAAAGCTGATTTTTAAAGTCAAAATGTTAAGAATTTAATATATTTTTTATTTATATATTTAATATAAAAATGATTCTAGTGACTGAAATTCAATTTATACAGTTAATATATATATAATTTTACTTTATGAAAAATGACAATTTTAATTTAACATTATAATGTTTTGTGATGAAAAGTCAATTTTCAATTAAAATTCAATATTTTCCATTATTCATCAAAAACTGAAAGTTATCATACAAATATAAAGAAATCACCATAAGATAATTTTGAAATTAATAATTAAAAATAATTATTATTTGGTAAAAAAAATATACAAATATTTCAAAATTTAGTATAAAAACAAATTAACCATCAAAACGAGGGAAAATAACGTTTAGAGAAATTCTCCTCTTTATAAGTAATATTGGATTTATTTTTATATAATATCAAGAAAACACATTGGATGAATGTTAAACCAATTATTAATTATATTATATATATTTCATTAATATAATCAAATATGTGTGTTTTTTTTTGTTTTTTTGGTATAAAATAATATAGTGCGCATTTAAAGAGGTTTTTAGAAAAAGAATTACTTTTATTTTCAGAATTTTTTTATTTTCATTTATAATAAATTGGCCACCAAATAATTTGTTATATATACATGTTTAAACAATATTTTCATAATATAGTCAATCCTTTTCATAAAATCAACTATAATAGCTAGGTTATAATGGTCCCATTTATATAATAATGTCTAGTTGTTTATTTAAGAATGATGTGGAAAATCATGTATGATATGGAACACTGTGTTTCCATCTTATATTCTTGGGATGTCATATTTTCACCAATTTAATAACTTTAATCCTCATAATATGAAAGTGGTCTTGGTAAATAGGGTTTAACTTTTCAAAAATACCTTTTTGGAAATCTGACATCTAAAAATCTTTAATAAAACAACCATTCGAAAAGAGAAAAAGGAAACTTCAAATGTAAAATGTGATAAAACATAATAGGGTTCCTTGTAATAAAACATGGAAATGAAAGAGAAAACTAAATATCATGTTCTAATAGAGATTTATAGGGAACATAGTCAAAAAAATTGAACAATAAAAAAACTATAAATACGTGATGGGTTAAAAGGGCATTGATTTCTTAGTAACAAAATATAAATAGATAATTTTATTTGTTTCAATATTATATTCATAGAGTTAAGAAATTATTTTACTACCTAGACTAAAAACATGGGGATATATATATAATTTAAATTTTTAGTTTCATCTTGTAATAAACTTCCACCACAATATTATCATTTTCTCGAAACAATGTGTGCTTTTTGACATATTTGTCAGGCCTGAATGATTAAAATCAAATTCTATGGATCACAAAATACAAAAAAGTACAATTATATATTCCTACTATATTTAGACATAAACCATGACCAATATTTTCATGATAATATAAGATTATTATTTAAAAATAATAAACCTTTATATAATTAAAAACTACTTATATCTCAAAACTTCAACCGTAAAACCTCATGTTCAATATATATCATTTAACAAAAAACAATCATGAATATTTCTCAAAAATATTCTATAATAATATTAAGAGACAAAAATTATTTGTATTTGATCACATATAATTCCACAATAGTATTAAAATTTATCATAAAATATCATCAATGAAACTCAATGTCCCAAACTAAAATGTAATTTCCCTAACCAAATAATCTCCAGGATAGGACAACTATTTTTCTAAATCACCTGATTCACCAAAAATACCCAATAAAATAATATATTATTAAAAAATCTAATTCAAATTTCATTTCTAAAATAAAACCATGTAGTATTCTATTTACCTTAATCAAATAGGGTTCCTAAAATAGAGAAACTCCTCTCAAATAGCATTGATAACTTATTCCCGAAATCATTTTCCAATTACATGGAAATATTTTTTCTAATACATACGTTTCAAAATTTTACATTACCATTATCCTTCAGATATATTAAATAAAAAACCATTTCATACTTACTAGGGAATCACGTTGGCCAATGGTGGGTGATTCACCATTGTTTCCCTTCAGTTGTGTGTTTAATTCCCACAATATTTTTAGACGTGATGGGATATCCCATGGTCTGCAGTATGTCCTTTTTATTAAACTCTATAATTCTTATAAAATTTTAAAAAATTGATTTATTTATAAAAAATAACTTTAATATGTGTACCCTCAATGGTTATCTCATACCTTTTATTTTTCATCCTAAAATATAATAAGCCATATTTAACTCAAAAATGAATGTCTCCAAAAATAACGTGATTCACCTTAAAATTTAATAACATAAATCCTAAAAGAGGTTTATAAAACACTAAAAATATGATAAACTAGAAAACTATAAACACTTGATGATATATCTAACTCTTAAGAAGGTATCCTAATATCTAAATTTGTCTAAATCTTGCTCTGATACCAACTATAATGACCCAACATAAAATATAACTTATTCTGGTTATTTTAAAAAATTAAATCACTTTAATTTCTAGATTAATATTTAGATTTATAGTTTTAGAGAATCAGGAAAATCATTTACATGGGAATTCTATACTGTAAAATTGGACACTTATACTCAGTATCCATTTATTCCACCAGAGGAAACCCATTTAAAATAAAACATTATTTCTTTTCTTGACACGTCTTCTATAAATCCATCATGACATCGTCTTTGTCCTTACCAATCATTATGATCGATGAAAAAAATTTAGAATATGTGATGTGAACAAAAATACTAGTATGTGACATAATGAAAGAAAATATTTATTCTACTGAAAAAAATTAAAACCATTTAATGTTCCTTGTGAGAATAAAATAAATAATTTCCAGATTAAAAATAAGAACAAATTTAGCTCAAATAAAATAATTAAAATCCATAGAAAGAAGAAATCATGAAGGATTGATGTGGAACCATTTCATATCATTGTCATATATATTTTGAATCACATGGGTACATTGGAAGAAACCATCATAGTTAAATTTGGAATAACAATTGTAGTATATAACTATACTCTCTTAGGAGAACACTAATGAGATAACTTCATCCCATTACCCAATGCATTAGGGATCCATAACTGGATAACCAGCTCTCAATTTATAATTGATCCACATATCATCATAAAAAATTACCATGAACCATAAAAAAACAATAATACAAAAAACATCCATAGAAGAAACATTCTGGAGGAAAATAAAAATTTTATTTTGAAATCAATTTTCATTTTGAAAATATCATGGACTCATAAATGAAAAAAATTCAATTAAAAATAAAATTTTAAACATTTAAAGGATGCTCTAAAAGTTTAATAGATAATGAAAATATGAATATATTTTCATTATATATTGGTTAAAAACATTAATTTTCCATTTTTTTAATAATAGTTTAAAGAGTAACTTTGAAAGAGTGTTTTTAAAAGAAAGTCCCACACAAAAAACCTATAAAAGATCCAATTTTTAAAACATTTTAGTGAAATTAAAAAATTACCGTTATAAAACATACACTTCCATTTAAATACATTTATAAAAAAAATTCAAAAACATGAAAATTAAAGAGAAATATTTATTATAATAAATATTTAAATAATTTCAAATGATGTCTTTGTTAATGAATCCTCTACTTGGAGTCTAAATCATCACATACATTATTTATCTTCCACTTTATAGGACAATATCCTTTAGTTGACAACCATAATACAACTAAGAGTTCGGTTTTTTCTAAACAAAGACCTCAACAATGAGATGATATATCCTATGAAGGGATTTAGATAGATATTGGATTAACAATAAGGGTTTTAATGTGTGTTGAAATGAGAAAAACAACTTCTATTTTATAAGAGAGGAAAGGGGGACACTTGGATTGTATAAAAAAATTAAATTAATAAAAATTAATGATTAGTTCAAAATGGATAAAAAATAATTTATTAAGAATATAGGAATATTATGGGTTTAAATCCATTCATCAAAATAAAATTAGGCATTTTTAACAATTTTTTAATCCTTGTCTTTTTTAACCCTTATTTGACCTCTTTATCTCATGTTGTAAAAACATGTGTTTTTTACTCAGTGAAGGTTAATATATTTACAATTAAATTATAAATAACACATAAATATATCATGGATTAAATTTTAATCCTTATCACAATTATTTTTAAAAATTTTAAAATTTTTATATATTTTTAATCATTTAATAAAATATTATATATTTTAAAATATCATTAATGTCTACTTTACACTCTATTAATTACTTTGAATATTAGAAATAGACAATTAAACAATATATATATATATATAAACAATTTAATAAATCCCTAATATGTCAAGGTAATCAATAAAATGTGTGTGTTATATTAATTATCCTAATTTATTTTTATTTTAATAGTATTTATATCATCTATTTTATTTTTCCATTAATAAAATAAATACGGCATGAGCTTTGTGTATGTATTTAATGTAGTAATTTTTTTAGTGAAAATAAAAAATAAATTTTCATGATGAAGGTAAAACATTTAGATTTAAAATTTATATTTATTGATGATGAAATCATATGAATAATCTTATATTAGAAATGTTATTGTTATGAAGAACATGCATATAACATCATTGAATTTTCATTAAATAAACTATTATAAACATCATAATCACATAAAAATGGAAAAAAATTTAATATATTAGAATATTGTTTAAATATGTATGAAAATTAATCATCCAATAAAATTGGGGTAAATGTTAGGATAATTTTTTAATCCGTATCATAAATATTTTTACCCTTAAATACCCGATTTACCCTTAACTATGGTCATAAAAATACTATGTTTAATATTCATATTATCAAAAAAAAAGGAATCTATTTAATAAATTATAATATTATGATTAATATTATGAATTCCATTTTTACAAATTTAAAACACATAAGTGGCTAAAATTAATATAAATTTATTCTCATAGAGGGGGTTGGAAAGAACGTTCTTAATGTGAAACTGCTCAAAAGATTACTATATTTTTCTTTCTTAATTCAATTTAAAAATTATTATAATCACCTAAATTGGATTTATATATGTATAATTTATCTAGATTTACTTTAAAACCAATCTAAAATATAATTCAACATTTTAAACTATTTACATGAAAGGTTAGTATTAAATTAAAATGAAATATTTTTCAAAATTAATAAAAAAATGATACTTATTATAAAAATAAAAAAATAACATTAAGATAAATTTTTCATTATGATTTTTCAAATTATGTATACATTATCAAATAAAAAATATAAATGTTTGAACCATGAAGTTTAATAATAAGTTCTCCATCAAAAGGTGAAAAAACTACCATTAGAAAAATGTAACTCTTTATGTATAAAATTGGATTAATTTTTATATCATTTCCAAAAAACACATATAATGATTTTTAAAACATATATTGAATATATATATATATATCATTAATAAAATACAACATGTTTAATCTATTTTTAAGGGTATAAAACCCACCTATTCATATTTATTTTTTTAGAAAATAATTTTCTTTTATTTTTAATAAGATTTTATTTTCACTTATAATTAATTGGTAAACAAATAATTCATCATATATACATGTGGAAATTATATTTTCACAAATTAGCTAATCCCTATCATATCAACCATTCTAATGGCTAGGTTATAATGGTAAAATTTAAACAATAATAGTTATATGTCATTTAAGCTCAATGTGTTATATCATGTATGCCATTGAACATCATGTTTCCTTTATAAAATCTCAGGATGTTACAATTCATTTTAAATTTAAATATGTTTAATCATAAGAATTCTCTAATTTAATATTATGTGATGAATTCTAATGAATTTTCGGTAAAATTAAATAATTTTATTAACTTAAAATGAAATATTAAACTAAAAACATTAAATATCATTACTTCATCTGAAATAGAGGATAAATTAAATTCCCAACTTATATATAAGAATAAAATAGTGAAATTTATGGATAAAATTATTCCCGTTATATAATAGTAAATCATATATTGGTAGTGTGGAATATAACATTGATCAACTTATGATGAAGTCATATAATATTAAAGTTGGTGACTCATATTATAATGCCGAATCAAACCCACATATTAGTTTTTGATCGATGAGTAAATGAAATATTTTCTGAATGTAATATATCAACTCATTATGATATTTAATCTTTTAGTAGTGGAAATAAATTGTCATTCAATTATCATAAATATACTAAAGGATTCTTGGCCATCCTATTGTACCCTCGAAATATAGGATAAGTTATCGACTAAAAACCAATAATAAGAAGATTTAAAATAGAACATAGAATTCATTGAATTATTTTAAGAAATATAAAATTACAAATAATACATTTTAATGATGACAAAATATTTAAGAAAATGAGGAAAAATGAACACTAATAAACATCATTGTGTGTTAAAAATGTTAAATATTAAAATAATTCCAAATATTTTTCTTGAGTCAATGTGTACAACTAATTTAATATTAATAAAGCCTTATATTTAATAGAAAATTAATTCTAGGGAACTATAAAGACATGATTCATAGATTTTGGGGATTCCACATGATGATGTGGAAGATGTCAGACCTGCAGATTGGAGCTGGTAGTATATATTGCGGTATTTGAGGCTGGACTAGGGAATTCATAATATAATAGAGATTGAGAAGTATCATAATAGAGTGAGTTTGGTTATATATAATTGATAAATAGTCTTTCAGATGACCTAGCATAACAAATAGAGAAAGATAATTATTGAAACATAATAGTCAAGTTTCGATGGAAGATTAAAAATAATTGACAACTAGTGAAATGGGAATTGATGGACTGATTTATTTTGAGATTGTGGGACTGAGTGATAGTTGCAATTTTTTATTAAAACTAATCTAAGAATTAAAGGACATAGAGAAGTTAATTTATAACCACTAATGTTGGTTAAATAAGAGTAAAGTGAATGAGGAATTGGATAGAACCCAGAAAAATTGATAAGTGGTTTCCAAAGATAGATATTAAGGGATTAAATCCTGATAAATTTGGGAGTTGAATATATAGTATTCTACTATATATATAGTAGTAGTAGATATAGAATAATATATATGAGAGAGAAAATTTAATTGTAGTGATAGAAATCATATATTAAAATAGTATCCTTATTATTATTATTATTATTATTATTATTATCTATATTTTTATGGTAGTTATAGAACTATTTTTCACTATGTATATAGTATTAGTTACTTATTTTCTACTCTAATAATAATTCACAATATGAATTGTATGAGTACACCAGTAGTAATAGTAATATTGTTAATTATAATAGATTTTTATTCCATGTATCATTGTAGGTATATTTTTCTATTATATTCTAAAAAAATATTGTTTTATAATTTATGCAAAGGTTTCTTTATTTGTTATAAATATCAAATTTCACGATTATTAGTATTTATATTTGAAATTATAATGATTAAACATAAAACAATATGAATCTAGTATGATTTTGAATATTCTACTACTCTACTTCCTTATAGTCATTGATTAATCAAATTTTGATTCATTAAATTCATTTTTCATTAGTCAAGTCCCTAGATTGTCACTGAATCATTCTTTTAAAATATAAATTGAACAACTATGATTTTTATTTCTCATTAATATTTTAATATATGTTTTTGGAAGAATTTTCTCTAATATTGACACTTTCATTATTGTTAAAAATTTAAATTATGTTTTCATATAAATACCTCAATTATTTATGACCTATAATGTAAAAATAATCTGTCCATATAAAAAAGTAGTTATGGAAAACATAAAAACATCATTGATGTAATAATGAAATCTGGTAGACAGTAGTGAAACATTAGTGATATCTTGATATAATATCAGAGAGAAAATCTAGAGACACATTTTAAACACACTAATGTGTATTTCTAGGTTACCAATTCATGACATATGATGGGATTATTTTTTTTTTAATGAAAATTATTTTCCATTAAATATGCCTAAATACTCATGGAATATCATTAATAACCTCTATAAATTCAATTATTATCGTCACCAACATTGTTTGAGACATCATATATAATTTCAAATTAGAGAAATTAATATCAAGGAAGTAGTTATACTAAAAACCATTAGAGGCACTTGAAGTCCTAGTAATCATTTAAGAATATTATGATAGATCATCTAGATTTTTTGAATCCGCTATTAATTTAAATAGTGAATAAAAAATGATAATGGGGGTACATTTGTCAAATTCCCCTAGAGGTCATTATATAACCATACATGTAGTCATCTCATCAATGATAGTGTTTTAAAGATCATTTCCCCAGTGTGGGTTTCATAAATGTACAAGATGAGGGACTTAGTGGGTCTACCCCAATTATGGCTCTAGATTCCACTCTCTAACAAAAAATAAAATCCCCCAAATAAATATTTCTAGATAAAATAGGTGGAGGGCCCTCCCATATATACTAACATGAGTGATTTTATCTATATCTAGGATCCTACTCTAACCCATAAATCAAGGATGCTATCATTCAAATAAAGTGTGGTATGTCCAATGATTAAGGGCACGAAATTCCATTATCACGTAAATAAATAATAGATAACTTCACAAAGATATTTTAAATACTTTTTTGATAAAACATGATCCCCATCTGTAATTAATTGAATTTTATTATTTCATTTTCATTAATGTTACTACAAGATTGAAAAAATAAAATTCTTCATAGATATAATGAAAGCCCAACAATATTACCTATAGGAATAGGGTACACTAATAAGGGGGTGTGAACTAAGAGAAACCCCCTCCATTTCTATTATTATATCTATGATCCCTTATGATCACATTCTCCCCTTCTGATTAACTTTCCTCCCATTAATTTAAATTTTCTAAAATCATGAATAAATAACGTACCAAGGGTGTTAATCACACTATCATGACACTAAATTCATTGTTTGATTTAAATTGAATGCATATATTTCAATTTATTTAAAAATTATTTCCTCAGTTGTGTATTATTCTTACAACATCTATTTGATTCAAAATTCATACACTCTAACAATGAATAATCTGATATATACTATGTAAAACCTAGGAATTGACAGATATTGTTTCTAATCTAGGGGTTATAGTGTTATGAAATTAAAAATCATTAAAAGAAGATTTCCCATGGGGTTGACATATTCTATAGTGACCAAGTTCAATTAATTACTACATAGATTTATGAATTTTTTGGTATGTTTTGGTTGGAGTGCTTGTTAGCCTACTAGACTACAATAATATTAATTACGGCTAAATAAAACATTATTTTTGATTTCTAATATATCATATAGGTCTAATATAGATATTAATTATAAATAATTATAAATGCTTAAAATTTATTAGAACCTAAAATATTAGTTAATTCTTGAGGATCCAAACTATAAAATTTATAATCAATCTAAAGGAAGATTATAGTTTTTATAAGATAGTAACATTAAACCTACCGAAAAATATTACAGTTTAGATTTTCCAAATAATTACATATTTAATGAAAAAATAATTAAATAAAAAATAAAACAGTTGTTACTTATACTTAATATTTTTTTAAATTATAATAAATCCGATTTATAATGTAAGAATATATTGTGGTATATTTGTTAGTTTAATTGGAAGCATGTTAAAAATATTATATTGATTCCATTTATTATATTGAATAAAAAAATTTATATAATAACATTGTTCATATCATTTTCCATCTTGATATAGATGTTATATTAATTGACCTCAATCCACATAAATATTTAACCCTAGATACCGAACTATAAAATTATGACTAGGATAAAAACAAAAATTCCTAAAACTCATATTTATTGAATATAGTATATGGTTTATTATACATAATTTCAGACATCAACAAAATTAGTTAACAAAACTTATATTTGTGAAACTATTTAATTTGAAAAAAATATAAGGGGAGTTAGTATGTTACCTCATTGAACAGTTAATTTTCACAAAATGAAATTACCACTTTCTTTTAACATTAGTCATATTATAATAAAGTACAATTTATAACCATGATATTTAATATATGGTACAAAATACAGATGGAAATATATAAATTAATATATAATGTCCATTTTATATATCAACATAAATGGAAAAATAAATTTTATTCCATCATGAACGTCATGTACATTATCAAATAACCCACCTATGACCTCAAACTCATTTAGTATTCCTAGTAAAAACTAAATCTATTGTAATCAATACTTGGATCTATATGAAAAATATAAATATATCAAAATAGTTTACTATTCCATATTTCCAGACCCATTTTATACTGGTAAAGCCTATGTCATGATATGTGTGATTTCCAGGATATTTGTTTCACTTTAAAGGAGGTCATTACACCTTTACATTTATATTCGCACTATAACCCATGTATTAGGTATATTATAAAAATTTTATTTAATGAATAGTTTTAATGATATTTTGGGAAGTGATAAATAAATTGGTATCTCCATTAACTAGTATGAACAACCTAAAATACGCAATCTCATGATCCATATCTCACATCCAAGTGAGTTTTCATTTATTCTTTAGTGGATTCACATTACATTCATTTGGGAGTGATATGGATTTAATATTAACAATCTATATTTTATCTTTTCTTAACTCATTAAATATATTGTTTAATTCAACCAATTATAATCCTTTATTCCTTATTTTATATTTTTTATATTGTTCTTTAATTCTGTCCATTTATGGTTGAATTAGAGGATGATACTCAATGAATATAATTTTAATAGACTATAGTTTATAGTCCTTAAACTATAACATATGTATCTATTCATTCCCTTGCATATGTGATGTGTAGTGTTTGTGAACAGATATATAGTTTACCTAAAATATAAATAAATGATTTCAATAGCTAATTTGTTCTTTTTAACCCTTTGATGGTTTATAGGTATTCAATTTTTGAGTGTATAGTTAGTCTCTTTTCCATATAGTGTGTTATAATTTCGAGAATATAGGAAAACTAATGTGTAAAACCATGGGATTCCCAATAAAATTAGAAACCATTTACATGTACATGGATTCTGATGGTTTTTAAGGATCCAATGAATGAACCTGAATTTTGAATCATGAATCAAATTGATTAACTAATATGTTTTATGTATTACTATGATTAACTCCGATGATCCGGTGATACCTAATTTTTTATAGATGTTGGGGATTACCTCATAGGATCCAGAGGCTCCTAATGATTTATGGATGAATAGGATTACATCATAGGATATAGTGGTTTTGGAAGATCATGGGATTCATGGGATTTACTCTAAGTGTCTAATAATTAATGTTGATTTATGAGATAACTAGGAATACCTCCATGGATTTAGTAATGCATAAGTATTTTCATGAAATATAGGATTACCTCTTGGGTTCTGGTGGTTCATGATAAAAATAAGAAGCATGGGATAATCTCACATGGACGTGGTTAGTAAGCCTAATGATAGATGATAAATCCAAGAAATCAAATTTTCCTTGATTATATTTTTTTCATTACATACCATGATTAGAGGAATATTACACTAGCCAAAGCTAGTATAGAAAATCCAGAGTGTCATCTTATAACATGATAATTAATGGGGGATTATTTGTTATGATTTTCTTTGATTATAAGGCACATTCTTAACAAATTTACTCAAAATAAATATGTTAATGGAAATCCTTGATATGGACTACTGAGTCATAATCACACCATACTCTGTATTTAATTGGTAGTTAAGAAACCTCATGGGTTTAAGATAGGATTATATAAACAAAAATGTGATAGATGGTTGGTATTGATTGGCTTGGGTGGATAATTGTATATGGGACTTAATTTAGGCTCAGGACCAGTTTTTAATTTTTTAGAGTTCTCCAATGTTAAATATTTTTTAATGATTTTTTATATGATACACCGACTAGGGATCTTAAAATGTATTTTATTCCATCAGTGACATTTACTACATCATTTTTATATATCATGGTATTTGAATTATGTAACTGAAATTTTTGTAATTTATGTTTCATTGGGTTATCAAATGTATGATATTACTCTTATTTGAACATTTATTTTACTCTATTATTAAGGTATACTCCCCATATGATATCAGTATATAACCCTTATGCTAGTTATAAGAATCTAGGATAATGGTAGGTGCACACGAGGCCATGTAGCAACATTGATCGGGAAACAATCAAGTGGTATAGGGTCGACGGGGTGTTAAAAAGTGATATTAGAGCATGTTTATTTTTTATTACTACATGGTAATAATAGATATAATATATGATATTTTTAGTTGTTCACATAGAAATTGTGCATAGGGGTACCTATCCCATGTATGAGGGAATGGAAAGGGAGAGTGTGATTCTACATCATATAAGACCAATATGATTAACATGTCATTCACATGCTTCATTCCAATTGGTTTCATGGATAATGTACGTGGGTACATTATTTATATTTTCTACATCAAATTATAAAGTTATTTATAATATAACATGATGGTAGAATATTATCTAACAAATGTTTATTTGATTTAAAATTTAATGAATGACTACTTATTCTTGTAACACTTTTGTGTTAGTTAAATTAATTTATAAGTAAAATTTATAATGTGTTTTTCTCTATAATTTTCAATTTTCATTTCATTTAATTAAACCTATACTATGAAAAATATGATAAAATTGAATAAAATAAGAATGTGATTATTTAGATCTATATGTATGTGATATTGACCATGTATATGGGTTTATGGGGATAATGAGAGTGACTAAGGATATAAGGAATTTTTTATACAAGATGTATAAAATTGGGGGACATGATTCTTATTATCGATTTCCCTAAAACATAATATTGTGAATTATTTTGGTATTTTATTACGATGAATGTGTTTGTAATTATAGAGAGATACCTTCACTATAGACACCATTTGAGTATCAAAAGGGTGGCGATGAGTTTTCCCCACTAGGAGTTGGGCTAGAGCATGATTATTCACTGAGGTAGGAAATGGATGCTCATCTCCATGAGTGATTATTAAGAGTCATGTGGTTGATGTATGGAGAGTCACTATAATCCATATCTAAGATATTTATTCATTCATGGGGTTTTCAGAATGAAAACTATTTGTTCTTTATAAGAGGGTGGCCTGGAGGTAATTAATTCGTTGGTAGAGTCATATGATACTATCTTTTTTTGTATTTAGATATCTAAATAGAGGTTCATGAATCTAGTATCCCATGTTGTTTGTGGTATCATAAATAACAAGTAGGAATTTCTAGTCTAGCAAGACCAATAAGTATGGTTTTCTAAGATCGACAACTAAACACATTTCATTGTTTATATATTCACTCAAGATAGTGAGAGATGACTGGGATAAGATATTTAAACACCATATACAGGGAGGATTTTCAGTGATGGAATATGATGATTTCTTATTATAAGTTTTGATTCATTCCATGATGCTATTAAGATATGAGATAGAAACGAAAATACGTTTTTATAATGGGATGTGGTATAATATCTATGTTCTTGTGAATGTGGTTTTCACATAATCATTTCTAGAGGTTAAAAACAAGGAACTTATAGCTGAGAGGAAACTAATAAATGGTCAAGACTCAAGGTAGGTGGATTCTATTGGAGGATACGTTAGTGTTTCTTTAGGAACAATGAAACGATAGTTTAATGATTTTTTTAGGGTGGTGGTAGATAGATGATCATGGAGGGTGATGCAACTATTCCACCTCAGGGAGATAGTTTAGTGAAGTTTTACTCTATTATAAGGACTGGAAACATTTATCCTCTATGTGACTATAAACCATTTGTGTGTATATCATGTGGAATTATGTGGAATTGGTTGAGGATTGTTTTTGGGCACGAAGATTCTTCCCAATGATAATGGATCTAGTTAGGATATGAGGGACGTACCCATTGTATCACAACTAGAAGGACGCTTGAGTTATAAAAGCCATTTTGGCCAGGGTGGGGGATGTAATGACCTTGTGAAAGTATAAAATGGACAATAGATTGGTACATCATTGGATACATAAACATGATCATAGGGCCATGTTGAGGGCCATTGACATGACATTTATCCAACCCCTATTGGGAAATATTTTTGTTTGTATACCATTTGTATTATTATATCAATAGTTTCCACTCTATAATGTGATCTTCTTGATATGAGAATAACACATTCATTAATTTTTACTTCGTTGGGGGTATTTATTAGGATTATCCATACATTATATACTCAGATATATTTTAATCGACAATCGATTAAGAGTGTGATAGGAGGAATATTTCTAAGGTATGGATTATAACCATGTGAATTTTGTCTATAGATTACATTGAGATATATTTTTACTCAGGATGAACAGATATGATGTCATCCTTTGGAAGCTTCAACAATTATAATGATGATCCCATATCAACTATTTCCATTTTATGGTTTCATTTAAATCTCTTAATGGTTGAATCTATTTCTATACTAGTAGATGGAAATTATAAGTTGATCATATAGGACCTGATCATCAACATAATTCTGGTATTACAGCTCATGTATTTAGGCTTATACTAGGATATAGAGGAATGGTCCAATTTTTTTCTCCTATTTTTTATTTGTTCTATGTAGTTTTTTAAATAATTTATTTGGATTTCTACCAAAAATTGAGGTGGAATTTAACATCAATATTATGAAATTTTCATAGCCTATTTCTATTCCACCATACAAGATGTCTCATATAGAGCTATGAGAGATAATGGCTTAGTTGGAGTACATAGATAAAAATTATTTCAAATATTTTTGTATGTACATTTGGGGCGGTGCAGTCCTATTTTCTTTAATGGTTAAAGAATATGTATGGTTATGTGTAGTTTATCATAGGATGGGCCTTGTGACAGTGAAGAACCTATATGAAATCCCATGTATCAGTAATTTATTTTGTCATACTAAAGTATCCTACACGTTTTGAAAGATTGATTTGATATTTTCACTATGAGTAAGGTCTTCATACATTCCAGACATAGTCATCACAGGGAAGTATAATCTATAAAAATATATAGTGATATAATTGATCTTTATGAACAAACATGTGGTATTTATATCCTTGATAAATGTTTCTTCCATACATATTTATAAACAATTTGAGTCATTTTCATTTGATTATATTACTTTATATTCCATGGTAATGGAGGATCACACATGAAAAATGGAGATAATTTTGGGTATAATTTGGGATCATTAGATTTACAAAACGCTATGAAAGATACATTTTGTGATTAATGAGGTGCACTCATTTTGGAATATCATATTTTAGGATTGTGTACATTAGAAACTAAGAAGGTCGGATAGCATTTTTCTTAGGAGAGACCTCGGATCATTTTTCACAATCAAATCATCTTAGGGTTGGTTGTTTATTACTGATGGTTCATTCAAGACTTCTCATACAAGGAAATAATAATTATAGTTCTAACCATGATATGTTTGAATTTTTAATAGGTAAATTATTTTTAAAGTATATTTATTATGATGAAGGAGATATTGAGTATTTTGAAGATACGAACCTTACATGAGACTTGTATGGACTTTTACTTGTACCATGATGCAATAAAAGTTGGCCTGGGAGTATTATTGATATGGGATTATCCTGTAGTCACTTACGTTTCTCGGAATATTAGTCTATAGGTGTGGATAAATCTGACACATGTCTTGGATATGGAATCATTGGTGTATTACATAATATGTTTTTGAATTTAATTTTAGGACAAAGGGTTATGATTTATACTAAAAAAAGGAGACTGATTTATATATTCATATAGTGGGACCTTAACCATCAAATGAAAAGGTGGATTTAATAATTATAATAATTTTATATTGAACATGATTAGTCCACTGAAATGGGTAACATAGTATTTGATACATTGATATGAAATAATATCCCTTAATGTTGTGATTCAAATTGATATTTAGGAGCATTGAGGTTAAGTTACCCATATATCATTATCCATCACATATTAACTCTAGATTATGGTGAAGGGGGAAAAATATTATATTAAAATTTTATACTCTTGAGATAATAGATATATAGAGGTGTTCCACCACTAGATTATTCTCTTGATATAGAATAGATCGTACATGTTTTAGGTTGTTTAATGGATCCCATTAACATTCACCAGGAGGTTGTGGTTGACACATTTTCTTTGAAGTGGGTAGTACAGGTAGGTTCAACCAATATATATATATATATGACATATATTGAAATAAAAATCAATAAGATATTAAGAGATATATCATAGTATTTTCAGCAATATGCTCTGTGTGTCAGTGGGTGATGGTCGAGAACTAGTGACCAACTCTTATTTCAAATCCACTGACAACTCTTGAGTGGAAATGGCATGAAGTAACCATGTATTTCATTCTAGGGACATTGAGAAATCCCTAATAAAATAACATAATATGGGTGATCATGGGTCAATTGACTAAAGTGGATCACGTCATACATATTGAAGAAACAATTTTAGCTACTGGTCTTATTATGATTTATGTGGGGGAGGTTGTACATTTACATGATTCCCCTTAATGTATCTTGTCACATAGGGATAACCTATTATTGAAGTGATTCCTGATGGGATTATAAATAGTTCATGGTTTACAGGTGCATCTGGGATCTACCCATCATCTATATATATATGGAATGTCCAAGAATATTATTCATATCAAACAGGACATGCTGATACAATGTGTCTTGGACATTAGTGGTTATAAAAAGAATAACATTCATAATATGATGCATTATATTAATAATAACTATTTGGATTTGATATAGATGGATTAGTTTGGTGAATAATATGGTAATACATTCCAGTAAACATTATTTTTCTAGAATCCATAGTGATAATAGTAACTGGGTACCTTCCTATGATGAATACATTAGAAAAAAAGTCTATTAATAAAGAAAATATTGGCTACCACTAATAGTATGAATAGGTCATATGATTTCCAAATCCATTTACAAATGGTGTTTTATGTTGGTGATTTGGGTATTTTTATGAGTGTCTACTTAAAAGGGACATCACCATGTTTAGTGGATGGGGAAGATAAAGACCATGTATGTGAGAAAATTCTAGATGGTGAAGAGTTTGGGTAATGTGGTATACAAATTGTATCTACATAAATTCTTTAGTTACATGCGTGATCTACTCTATGTATCGCAGATATTGTGGTACTATCTCATTCTATCTCATGTGATAAATTCCAATGATATTGATATAATGTTCCATTCTAATTTTAATGATTGTTCATTTCAGATTGTGGATTGTAATAGGAAAAAACATAATGATAATATAGTGTTTCTATTATGGGAATAGGGGTAACACAGGTGTATCTAGTATAAGGAATTATATTTAGATTCTAATATGTGATATCAGAAGAAATAATTTTTTTCAAATGAGGCCTAGTGATGTGTTGGATTTCTACTGAGGGAATAAATACTATATAACGAGGAGGTTTCAAAACTAATTAAATAATTTTAGTGTTAAACCAATTAATTTTTAACCTATTTAGTTTATTTTCCAAATTTATTCATCATTAAGGTATTGTATTTATATAAAATGTCATAAAAATAATACATTTATGCCAGGGATGAAAACTAGAATAAACAATAAAATTTTCACAATGGTTGGGTCTTCCATGCTGAGTGTGTCCCAATATGATAGGAATTGGTGGTAATAATTTATAAAAGTACTGAGAGGAACACGCCATGGCCGAGGATTTCACGGTGGTACGTGTGATACTAATGTATGTTCAAAAAATTTGGAGTAAATTTTAGGTTTCACCGCAATGTAGGATGTTACATTCTAATCATATCTCATATCAATTTGGTTGATGTATCTAATTTAGTTATGATCTCAGTAAAAGGGGGTAATCTCACTATAAAAATGAATCATACATCCTTACCTTTTAAAAAATCAAATATGTACTCAGTCATGTCCTAATTAGTTTTGTAACGTTGTGACCTGGTGCACCACAATAGGAAGGCCTTGGGAGGTGGTTCCCTTGGAAGTACCGTAAGGAGATATATCACAATGTTGAAGGCCATTTTATTATGGGAATGAGTGATGAGCTACTAGTTAGACCTTAAAAGGGTTTTCCATAACACTAACAATATGGTTTCCTTAGTACATATTCCGCTGGTTATTTTTTTAAAATATCAACTAATAAATAGTTTTAATGATATTTAGGGATGGTGTAAAAAAATAGGTTTAACATCTACCTAATGTGAACACCCAATCCTACATAATATATTGAGCTCCAACTCTTTTGAGTGAGTTTTACTACATTTCATAGAAGATTCATTTTCCAATCATTCAATGATTAAGGTATTGGTAAATCTAAACCTCCATATTTGACATTTTCTTTTCTCATTCACTTTAATTATATATTCTAACATTTATGATCATTTATAAACTATTTAATGGATTTCATATCGTTCATTGATATTAACCATTTGAGTAATAATAAAATCCTGATAATCAATGCGTATAAATTTCCTATACGTAGGTAGGTGTCCTTATTATATCCCATAAGACACCATTAAATATTGTATTAGTGTAATGTGTGGTCATGTTGACCTAATATGTTATTGGTATAAAATATTAATATAATTTTTCCATTAAATTTTATTATGATTTAACCCTCCCATGTGTTAGGATAATTCTATTTGGAGAGTGTAAAAATAGACCATTGGACATACATATAGTAGATTTAAATTTTGGAGAAATGAGGAAAAATAAGGGTGAAAATTTAGGGGTTCCCAATCTTATTAGAGACTGAGTACATGAGCCTTGATTGTGAGGGTGTATACTAAGATATAATGAATGATCATTATTTTTTAACCATGAATCAGATTAATTAATTATAGTGGTTTAAGTATGATTGATATTACCACTTAGGATATAATGATTCATAATTGTGAATGGATGCATGGGAGTACCTCTTAAGATCATTTTATTCTTGGTGGCTATGGGATATCAATTATTACCCCAAAGTAACTAATTATGAATGTTATTTTTTGAGATTAAATTGATTAATTCTCATGATCTAGTGATTACTATGTATTTTTGTGATTCCATTAAATAATTCATATGATTTGCAGATGCTAGGTGATAAATAGGATTCTATGGATTACATCCTTAGGAATTAGAGAGTATTCTAGATGAAATAATATATTTCAATGTCATCCAAATTTCCCCTAAGAGTTTTTTGGACATGACTTAATATGATCACAGAAATCCAAAACTAGCTGAAGTAGGTACAGTCCATCCCAGGTGTCACTATAGATCCCAAGGATTAATGATAAATTAGAATTTATTCTTTCTGTTAAATAATAAGCATATTAAGAATCCATTTAATTTATACTAGATATTCTTATATATGACATTGTTAGTGGAATAATTATTCATACTCACACCCTACTCAGACCCTTGTTGATACCCAATAAAACTTCATGATTGTGGGATAGGACAACAAAAAAATCACCAATGATAATAGTTCCTCTAGATTAGCTTGGGTCTAGTATGGGATATGTGGCCGGTCTGGGACTCAGGACTAATTTTATAGTTTATCTATATTGTATATTTTTTTCTTTGGTAACATGTTGTAAACGATCCAACCAAATGGAATCTTGATACATCTTACATTCCTTGTATGAATTTTATGGTATCCTTTTTATATTTCATGGGTTATAAATTATTTTTTCAAAATTTTAAAATTGAGTTATTCTCATGGTTATATGTTTTATAAAATTGAAATTATTTTATTTTTTATTTCATTTTCATATAAGGGTATTTTATCTTCATGGAATCATTATAGACACTTGCTACTAGTCTACAACCTCTACCATATAGGATATTGTGACTGAGGTCTTATAACAAAACCAATCTAGACACAAATCGAGTGATCTATGATGAATAAAGTGTTATTATTGGATTATCTCTAGAAGGATATTATATCATAGATTGTAATTCTATTTATGATTTAATACATATTCCGAAAATACTTATATTGAATCCACTTGCAGAACATATTTTTTCCATACATGTTATAATTGATGAGTTTTTCTTCAAGTGAATGATATGTACCAAGGTTAGTAAATAGCAAAATATATAATTTCTTGAAGGAAGAAGTGATTTGTTAGAAAAATCATACATTGAACAGGGTACTCAACAAGAAAAATAGAAACTAGTTATATGATAATCTATCCATGTATTACCCAATAATATTTATATATTGAAATACATATAGAATATCCACTGTGTGATGGTTTTTCAGTTCCTGGGATGATTTTAATCATGTTGAATCGACTCTAGAATATATTGATTTTAGTGTGTTTTATAAGTCCTGGAATCTACTGAATTCATCAAGTCCATTAAAAACATATAATTTTGTGATGAAACCTTATAATATTTATTTTCAAACTTCATATAGTTGGATCTATGTAAAATCATGATAAAATGAAAAAGTAATTAGAATTATAATGTTTATATCAGAATATCATAATTTTGACAAAGACATAATAAGGTTAATATAGATGATGGAAATAAAAAAGAAAAAAATCTCATGGTTACTTTTGAAAGTTTAAAAGGTTTTCTATTTGAATAATATTAAAAAATAACACTGAAATATAATAATATGTATGGAGAAAAAATTTGTACGTTTCACCATATAGTTCCTATGGGTTTCTTTTTTAAATATTTAGGTTACATTGAATGATTTAAAATTTCATTGAAAATTTCTTATGGTTCATTATAGACTAAATAACTAGTACTATTAAAAATTAGAGGGTATTTAAAGAATAAATAACTCTGATGAAGCTTATATTTAGGTCATGTTATGTTTTCATTAATGATATATATATTATGATAATTTAAATATTAATAATTCATTCCATTTTATTTTATGGTTTGAGATGATGAGATGGATAAAAAATGTAATAGAATAACTATAATACAAATATGACTATTGTGAAAATCAATCCAACATTGTCTTAGATGTATTGTGAATAAGTCATATGAGGAGGAGATATCTATATCATAATTATTAATGAATAGGAGAGAATGAGGTAAGTATTTTCTATGATATATATCTAACAAAAATTGTGGTTTTTATGAAGCTTGGTTCTTATTCAAGCATGGATTACATGAATAATGATTTTGTAAATCTTTAAATGAGAAATATGGGCAAAGAGATTCCTAATATCATATGGACGTTAAAATTACAATTAATCAAGTAAATTTATATGACTTTAACTATGATTCATTTATCAATTATAGAAATTGAATATAAAAGAGTTTTAATTATCTAATAAATGTTGATATTATATCCATGTGGTTATATTATTAGATTAGGTGAGATAGTAAAGTTTAACTTATTCCATTATATAACATCTAATCTCAAGAGAATTTGTAATGAAAGAAAAGAATGTTACGATTTGTAAGAAATAGATATAATAAGAATACCTGAAGCATTTAAGTTTAATGTTTTCTTGTTCTTACATTAGTGATATTTCTACAGAGGAAATTAATTATTTATGCTTCATCAAATAGGTTCTTCTTTTCACATGATGGTTACAATAACTTTTAGTATGTATGTCTATAATATAAAACCTATCACCTGATTCATGAATTTCAATCATGATTTTTTTATTAATGAGTGAGGAATTCTTGTTGCATGTTTTAATCACGTGTTCAATGAAATAATGGTTGTTTTGAGAAAAACTATACCTAGTTTCCAATGTAATGTAGTCATTAGGTATTTGAAAGAAACACTGCATAGGCATGTTAGTTGAAATAATTAGTGTTCATGCTCATCTCAACTAGTTGGGGAAAATTATATCTAAATTTGAGACTATATTATAGAAATATAATATTTTAAAAAAAACATTAATTAAACCAAGTATATTATTGGTTACCACTATCCCAATAATCAATCAAAACTTTATGTTATCATGAACATCTATATTTATCCTAGTTTGTCCATATATCTTTGATTTATTATAAATGATATAGTTTAATGCGTCAAATATTAGAATTATGAACATTATTTTCATCAAGGGAGGTGTTAGGTACTATGAAGTTAGGACCAGTCCCTTTATAAGGGATTATTATATATCAATATGAAATGAATTAGAACCAATATAACTTAGTGTCACTTAATAGGATACATCATACCAAATATGGTCACGTGGCATGAAAAAATTTGGTTGTGGTTCATTTATGGTTTTATTGTCATGGTTAATGAGTAGTTAGGATTGAAATTCAAATAGGTTTTATAAATATCCTTTTTAATGTGAATCAAAAAAATGTAATTCAAATCTGCGCATTTTACTGTAATGTGACATGAGCATAATATGATATTTAATATCATATAGCGAGTATCATTAGTTGAATGGATACTAAGAAATTTTTAGTGTGAGAATAATGTAAGGATGAACATTTTTAGTTCACCTAATAGAGAACATGTCCCATTATGGTAGGATTCATCCTACGGAATATTTCCCATTAAGAATGATAGATCATGATAATTCTGGCTGATTAACAAAATAATGCATCATAGAGAATATATACATTTTAGGATGGTTTCATTGGAAATATATCATAGTGATCGTATAGTCTACGGTACCATTTTTTAACCTTAATGATGTTACCTATGTATCATGGACAATATAAATCAAATCCCATGTTGTTTGGCATGAATTAATTAATTTTTGATGATAGTACAAGGCTATTAAGTTTGATGTCATGTGGTAAGGACTACTAGGGGGAGCGTACCAAGTAATGGGTTTAGGTTGGAATTATATATAGAAAATGAATACTATTTTAGCTCTTTTAGAATATATACCATTGAAAAATATAACTATTAGGAATAGTTCTCATAGAGGAAGATAGCTCACAAGTAATGTGAAACATTGAGGATAATTTCATTGGGGTTATAACCTGGTGATATTGAGTTAGGTATTATGATTGGGTGGATTGTATATGAACAACTCATTAATGGATTGTTGTGATGACATCAATTACGAGGGAATGATTTGGGTATATAACTTAATATTATTCATACAAATGTGTCTGATTCCCATTTATTGATGGTTATATTAAGATGTATGGATAGATCCATGAAGGATATGGAATCCTAGGATGGATATTGGGGATTATTCAGTGTATTTATATGTTTTACTATGAGGCATCAAGGATATGTCTTGGAATTATGCATATTCTTCCCAAAGTTTCATATGTTAACTTACTATTTGTTGGTAACATGATCAAGAAAGAGGATAAAACTCAAGTTGAATATGGGTCAATGTTAAGGGAGTTTGTTAATGTGCATATTATTTTACCATGTTCTTATTAAAAATAATCATGGATGTTACCCATTCACTTTATCACTCAATAAAACATTAAATGGTCCATATATTATTCCAACTAAAAACATTTCCACTATGTTGAATGATAGAAACCATGAGAGGTTTCACTAGTGTCCTTATAATATAGACCCTAATTAGCACATGTATTTATGATGTTAAAGAAAATTAGGGCCCCATAAATTGGGGTGGAAAAATTGAGAGAGAAAATTTATTAGGCGAATACACTATCTATGGTTTGAAAGATGATGTTCGCAACCAAATCATGTATTTTATGAGGTAGGGGTGGGGGCCTCGATAAGTTAGAACATAGGTAGGTTAACATGGTGATGATGGGATATAGGTATGATACTCAGGTACAAGGGGTTCAATATTATCTATACCCTACCATAGGGTGCTAGTTCACTATGGTAAGACACTACGGAGAACAATCATATATGACATGGAGAATTAGTCACTGTAATATATATAGGGAATGGTGTTTACACATGTGGGTGTCCTGGGTGAGTTTCTACCCAAAACTAGTTAAGAGTGAATTGGTTTCTCTAATACTGGTCTTGAATTATGACTTGGATGGGTGGTAACATAGTTCTTCATCTATTATATGTTCCTTTACCTTATTCTTAGACAAAAAATGAATAATTTGTCTCCCATGAACATATCAATGTATTAACCCTTATTAAAACTCAAATAATTTGATTTAATATCATTTCCTTAACTCTATGATTTGAAAATTTTCATAAATAGGGTTGGAAGACATTTTTGTGAGGTACTTAATGACAAATATAACGTCTTCTAGTATTATTTAATCACTAGTTTCCCTCTCAAGAATTCCCATAACCCATATTAAAAAATTAAGGCCCATTTTGTTTATTTATACAAAAGAATTTGTAGATGGGTGCATGATGGTTGGGTTAAAAATGTCATTCCAACAAAAATAATGTCCCAAAATATGGATGTGAATCTGATCATGGGTGATCTAAGAGACTCTCCCTATGTAACAACTTAGGGATATGGGAATAGTGACTTGGGTTCCTGACTAAGGCATGGTTGAATTGGCATAGGTATTCCAAGGGACCTGTCTAAACATTCCCTAGGATTCCATATATGGGTGCATGGACCTGGGCACATTTATAAACATCTATAAAATTTTATTTTATATAAATCCCCAAAAATTTTGAATCGTTTTTCCATGTTGGAATGATGATTTTTCTAATAAAATTCTAAAAAAGGATCAATGATAATGAAATGCAGTTATCTAGTAGACTATTCTTTATAAGGTAAAAAATTCCCAGAAGGACTTTAATAGAATTATTTACTTTTTCAACACCTCATTTTGTCTATAATAGAAAAAACACCCATTCTACTCCCAGTTATGGTTCTCATAACCACATCACTAGAGTATTCAATATTATATGTAATAATTATCCCTAAGGGTGTGAGTACTTATGAGGAACACATGGATCTCATTTGTGACTTATTATTTTGTAATGATATTTTTCTACCAACAGTTTCCTAGTGTTCTATGTAATGACTGTATCATGGATTCTGTAGAAATGTGTGCTTTAATTTTTTGATTCCAGTTAGTTATAAAGATATACTATTACCTATAGTAATCTCTTAATAATAAAATAACTATTTTTTGTGAGTGCATTGAAAAACCCAATGAACCTGAGAGGTTGTGGGTCATCAAAGAATAAAAACTCAATAAAAATGTGATATGTTATTATTTCTACCTACCCTATGTTCCACGGAGATATTCATACAAAACAATAAAAATAGTGTTCCTAAACTTAGAAAAATATATAAATTAAAAATCAACCCTCCCACATCTCATTTTTTACAATATCGCATTCGATACATGAAATTAGTATCCAATATAGACATGAAAAAATAAGTAGTTTAGTTAGACATGTACCATCACAACTCGGTCAATAAAAAACGGAGTATCAATTTTTTTTAAAAGGGGTTTCTCTTTTTAAGAAGAGAAGAAGGTCTCTTCAAATTATTTTGTGGTTTTATGTTATCAATTATGTGCATCTAAAGTTCTTGATGAAAAATATATATATCTATATTTTCCTAATTTGAATAAAATAAGGTTGAAAATTATTAAACAATATGGAATGTACTAATCTTATCATTATCTAAGATATAATTAACAAAATTTTGGGGATTTATGAATATTAATGAGATTTATTAAAAAAATCATATAATTTATAATAAAAATAAGAATGTTAATGAATAAAAATTATTCATTTTTAGACAGTAGAATGATGATATAAAAACTGAATAAGGGGAATTTGTTGGGGATTTTTTTATTATAGTTAGTATTACTGTAATTATGATCAGAGGCTATGAAAAGAATCATGAATACTTATCCATTGTAAAAAAAATTATTAGAGTATAAATCAACAAAATTATTTACAATATATTAGTAAAAGAATAAAAAAATTAGTATTATTTCAATATTTATGAAACACACAATAGTATCATTAATTATGAGATGAAAATGGGCGCTTCTCCTAATAAAAAATAAAAATGGTGAATAAAATTTGATTCCAATATTTTAAGAAATTTAAAATTGAATATCATTAGATATGATCTAATTAAGGGGAGAATATATAAGATTTTATTGACATCCTTTCTCAAATATCAATTATCTTTACTTGGGGGAGAGGTAAATACAAAGGAAATTTACATTTTAGATTAAATAACTCTTTAAAAGTTTCTCTTGTTTCTAAAATTTTTTAATTGAATATAAAAAATTATGATGAAGGTGATGAAGTAGATAATGTTCCATCTTTTAGAAGTGGTTATAATAAGAAAATACACTATATATAAAAATTAAAATATAATATGTATCTAAATTCTTTGAGAAAAAACATTTCATCTACTGAATAAGGGGTTTTTAGAAGTCTTTAAAAAATGAATTTGAGGAGACTTAAAAAGATACATATTAAAAGGAAATCATGGATTAAGACATGGAAGAAAGTGGTTCATCATATTATAACACATTGGTTAGCACCAATAATCTTATTGAAGAGGGAGAATTAGCTAAAACATACACCATAAAGATTTATATAAAGATATTTTATAATATATTGGAATGTTAAGAGATGAAAATTAACATGTTAAGAAAATAAATAATATTACTAAAAATTATTGGCAATGAATTTTTTTCAAAGAAGTTAAAATATTATAATAATATTTTTAATAAAACAATAAAAATGGTTATGGTATAACGTCTAACATTATTCTTGAGGATATAGAGTATAAAATATGTAAATAAAAAAATTAAAAAGATTGGGAAATAGAAAGAGAGTGTAAAATATAGAAAAAAGATGAACTTTTTGGTATTGGTGAGCCTTTTAGACAGTAATTATCAAACATCTTTGATGATCAAGATGATAAAATTGAAATTAGAAAATCCTATCTTTTTCTACCTCAAGGAGAAATTATTTCATTAAAATAATCAATTAATAATAAAAAATATTTTGTGTCTAGGAAATTAGAAAAAAGTGTACACCCTCACACATATTAATAAATAAAAATTCTTCTAAATTACACAAAACATCAAAATATTAGACTCAAAAAAGATTTAGTAGACAATAATGATTAAAAATCAGAAAATGAATATAGAAAGTTATCCTTGAAAATTCACAAAGAATAATTTATTTTATTTATTATTGATTATTTTCTGTGCATAATCAAAAATCATTCAATTTCAGGTATAATATTTCTTCTCCTAAACTAAGGAGTGATCATTGAACATGTTTGAGATAATGGAAACAAAAGGAATATTTTTTGAAATATAAATGACATGATTAAAATATTGAAGTGAGGAATATTGTTATCTGTCTAAGAAACCCAAGAGATGTGATGTCAATAATGACACATATCAAATGAATACTTTTTATTCAAAACATCTCAATTTAACAATCATAAAAAATTGGGAATATTTGAAAATCAAAGAAACAAGATAATGTGGATAAATTTTTATTTAATGCCAAAAAACTAATAAGCCCCAGATAACTGAAATTAGAACTTCTTCTCAAATTACTATATAATTATTGAATCACGATATTTATATAAATTATAAAGGATGATTAGTTACATTTCATAATGAGATATATCTAAAAATTAATGACATTATAATGTGTAATATTTGTAGGCATCAGATCAATAAAATTAATATACTATTTATTGATTGGATAAGGAATAATATGATCTATGTTTCAAAACTCTATGAAAATAGAAATGAATAATATGTTAAAATAAGTGATTCATAGTGAAGAGGGATATAAATAATATAATTATCATAAAATGGTTTAAGGATCCATGGTAATATGTTTCATGTAGGTGAATATATAAAATATTTTATCTAAGGATGCAAGATGGAAATGATTTAGGGAATATAAAGCATGTTTATATTGGTTTATAGAAGATGTGGAATTTCATCAATAAATAATATAGGAGAAATAAACTTATTATAAAATAATAAACAATTACCATTTTCTAAACATATAAGAGAGGAATAATAGTGAACCATAATACAAGAAATTTTGACATTTAAACAACTATTCATTTGGAGTTTATTCACTACAATTCCTATAGGTAAATTAAAATGAATTAAATACATAGATATTGATTTTTAATTACATTATTTAATTAATTAACTCGACTGAAATATATCATTATTATTTTTCAAATATATGAAGCCTTGGACATAATCAAAATCATTAAGTGGATTAGTGAAAAATAATTAGGTTTTACCTAGTAATGTTTTAGATGAGATAATGTTAATGAATATAAAAACTAATTATTATCATAATATCTTGTGGATAATAGTTTTAATCTTAAGATAAATTATCCATACATAATAAAAAATGTGTATGAAAAAGTAAAATATAATTCTTTTTTATATTGAAATAAATATACCTATAAAGAATGAACACTAACGATTATTCTGGATAAATGTTATAACTACCATTGGAACCTTAAAAAATAGGTTCTACATTGTTAAAAAATAAAATATAAATCCCTGTGAAATTTTCTTCAATAAAAAAATAAAACACTTTAGAGTGTATGGGAGTCTGTGTATGAATAATAAGAAGAGAAAGAGAATTATCTAGATGGATTTAAGTAAAATGATTGAGTATTCTTTTCTTAACACCAAAAATATGTTCCTAGTGGCGGTAAAAAATGTGTAGAGAATAACAAGATCAGTAATGTTATGATTTTCAATGAAAATTAAGGATATACCAAAATTTATGTCATGGGGAATAATGATAATGAGGTTTCCAAATATTAAACTAGAAAATTAAATGAATAAATTGTACATATTTAACAAGAATGTTTATATTATTCTTACATTAATGATGATGTTGATGTCAACACGACTACATTCAATGAAGAAGAATTATATAGATACTAATAACATAATTAAGTAACATAATCTAGGAGTTAAAATAATAATAATAACCATAGTAACCAGTCCCATAATTCAATCATATGGGATTGAACACCAAAATGTGGATGATGATTTTGAAAACAAGGACTTGATCCAAGATGTAAATAAATAGATATATCAAACTGAGAAAATTAAAACATGACGAAATTTTCATGGGAAAATGGAAAAAAAATTTGATGCAATTGGGTTTTTGTAAATAAATTAAATGAGTAATGAGAAGTCATAAGAAAACTGGAAAGGTTTCTATTCAAGGTGTACTATAAAATAGCGTGCATGGATTTTAATATAAATGGATAACTAGTTTCTAGACATGAAATAGTTATAAATTTCCATGAATTATACAACCAAATAAATTTCTAAATCTTTCTAATGGAAGTAATATAAGAATTTCTAAATGGTAAACTTCAAGATGAACTATCCATGGAGGAGCCAAAGATATTTCTATATGTTGATGATGGAATCAAAGTTTATAAATTTTAAAAGGAACATTATAAATTAAGATAGCTCAAAATATTTTTACATCATCTTAGATGAATACATGAGAAGCATGGAGTTTAAAAAGGTTAAATTTGGTAAAATTATGTCTACAAAGATGATAAAAGAACATCACTTAATATTCTTATATATTTTGGTGATATAATATTTGATAGTGATGAGGAGAAATTATTTGATGAAATTTATACACAAATGAAGAATGAATTTTAAATGTTTATAAATAGAGAAATAATGTTTATATAGGGTTGATGAATTACCAAAGCAATTGGTCCTGTCATCATCTCACAATAAAAATAAACTATATAATTGTTAAAATAGTTTTCTATGATATAATGAATACTATATACTGAAATTCTTATAGGATGTAAAGAAATGATGATAGAGGAAATGTATTGAATGAGAATTAATATAGGATAACTACTTGATGTCTCTTATATCTAACTACTTCAAGGACATATATTATTTATTTTATCAATCATTGTTCTGGATTTTAATATAATAGAACGGTGTGTGTCCTTATATTTTATTTGATAATTTAGAGATACATCTCAAACAATTCCATCAATAATTTATTATATAAAAAGATATGGTAAATGAATCTATAAGGATTTATATATATACATTTGATTATGGGCTATTGATTATGTGAAATTCACCTTAGGTGGAGCATTTTGCATTGGTGAAGAAGGTGTAACATAGTATTCAATGAAATAATAAACAATTATTTTGAGCTCAAACAAGGATAAATATGAGTCTATATCACATATGAATATATAGATGATATAGTTTATAACTAAAATTGAGGATATGAATGTAAGAATTGGATATGCATTGATTCTCATTTGTCACAATGAAATGTACATTAAAATGTATAATAATCCAATAAATAATTTGAGGTGCAAAATCATTGATATAATGTTCCACTTTCAAAAGGATATGTTAGATGAATTATTCATGAATCTATAATTAATTCCATCTAAGGAACATGTCATTTACATTAAAAAAATACAATTAATGACGATTCTTTTGAGAATTTGAGCAATAAAACAATCATGGAATGAAATTCCCAACACAGAGTTATATTACTTCTTGTGTTTATACAAATATTTCTATATATTCATATCATTTAACAATGGGTTAAGTTGATTTCATTGGGAAAAAATTCATTTTTATCGGCTGTTTCATTTTTTGTGCGTGTAAGAAAATGATTATGTAAATCAATTCCTTATTTTGTAATTGAAAATTTGATTTGGTATCATTTTCTGAGTAAATAAATGACGGCATTGATATCATAATCCAATTACTCTTATTTTACACTTTGATTTATCTTATATATTGTTAGAGTTAATTGGTTTATTACCATTTTATTATAATATTTTGATACCATTTTCCTTCAAAATTACTTTATATTTATTGTCAATGATGGGGAGAAAATAAGATTCACACTATTGTTTCTTTGATTGATATGGAATATTTGGGATGTTTTTTGATATCAATTTTAACTTAAATTTAATGTTTCTGTATTGAAAAAAAATTCTACTAACATCCTAGTTGAACAAAAATGATAAATATGTTGTGTTCTTCTCAATATATGTGATAATTGTTGAAAATTACTTAATGTGAAACAAACATATTAAGGATGGTGATATGTACTTCTTAGAAAAAATTAACGGAGGAAGTGAGTGTAAAATTAAACAGTAGATTAATAATAAGTTTATAGAAGTGAAAAATTGACTTGAGATGTAGGAATAAATCCTTAGATTATCCTAGGATTTTGGGATACTATAATAAATGATGAATATAAATTTTTTAGAGTTTGAGTATGTCGTAATATGATTTAAGAAAAGTCATATAATTTTTGGAATATATAGGTTTTCGTGAATTTTAATAGTCATAGACTCTACAGGACATTGTAAGGGTCATTTGAAACACATTATAGTTTTGAAGATACATTTTATAGTTCTACTGAAATATTATATGATTGATCTTGTATCACCATAAGGTTTTAATTGGTTCGGAGTAAAAACAATGAAAATTAATGAACTTTATAATGTTCATATAGAGCTTTATAAGAGTCCTAAATAAATTGAAAGGATCACTTATACATAGAGAATGATAAAGCATACCACTTTAAAAACATTTTGAGACTGTATAAGGTTGTTATTGTATAGAGTATTGATATTAGAACAAATTCATAAGATTTCATGGTTATTAAAAAATGTATGAAGTTCACATTAAAAATAATATGATTGTCTTATAGACTTCTTAAGCATCTGTCAAAGATGTTATGGTTTATTGAATACTTCATAAGGTTAAATTATCCATAAAACTATGAACATAGAAAATGTTTTTTGGATTCCCATAATAATATCTTCTAAATAAGAATACATTCAGACATTTTTGTGTTATTCATTTACTATATAAGAATTATGATTATTACAATAAATATTATTCAATACATTCAATGATAAATGTTAGGGAATATGAGCTTGATACATGTTGGGGTGAAGATAAATGTGTCACAGATAAATATATGGATAAAATAATAGAAATAAAGTCTCTAATATATTGTGATTAATTTATATCAAGAAGATAGTTCTACGATGTAGTGTGCGTTAAATATAGCGACCCACACTTTACATACATTGTTAATACTTCAAAATTGAAGCACACTTATTACAACATATGACAAAACCACAAAGGACCGTATAGGTATAGTGTCTTTAGAAACTGGGAAACGTAAACAACTGGTTCATAAATCTTCTACAGTGTCTCCCATTTATTTCATCATATCTAGGGTCCCTTTTAGCATATTCTACTTAATATCCATCTTCCTGACCTAGGGAAATGAAAACATAAAAGGGTGAGCTCAAATGCTCAGCAAGGGCAAATAAATGAAATAAAAATCATATCATATCTTTTTGAAAATCAAAACCTGCAAAAGAGATCATAATATCTTAACGTGGAATAAATCATAGAAGTGAAAATGAGATCCCTATAATCATAACATAAAACTTGAATCTTTGTGGCATGCACACATAATCATGGAAATCATTTCTTATTAGTCATGACTCATTGCCAAGACTATCTTAGTGGACAAAGTCCCTTTCTGAACCGAGTTCACTCCTCGTTTCAGTCCTGTATCACTGAACCGAAATAACCTTCCGTTCCAGCCATGTCTATCTCATGAGATATAAAATCTTTACCCAATGCATTGGAGGGAGATATAGGTCCCACCCATCTTATAATGAATCCTTTCTTATGTGTTCCACATAATCATAAACCATACATCATAGCGTAACCCATGTAATAAAAATGGAATTCTTAAACAACATGACATCATAAAACAATTCATATAAGATAAAGGAATTCATAAAAATATTTCCATCACAACATAATCAAATCCATGTAATAATAGGGATAAAAACAAAACCCTTTATTATCTTAGATGGAAAATAATTTTGATAAAACACTTGAACTCCATTCTTGAGGAAAATATCCTTTCTTTTTCAAAAACATTTTTCCTTTCTTAACATGTCATACAACTTTAAACTAAAAGAAGTTGATTAAAAATAAACTTGAAAACTTGTAAAGGAAGCTTCTTGGAAATAATGTTTTAAAAATCCATTCTTGCCGTATAAGTTAAAAAAAACATTCTTCGTACTTTTGTCGGAAAAGTCAAAAAAGTACCTCGTACGGAAAAACGACAAAAGATTCCTTTCATATTCTTTACTAAAAAATCACCTAAGGGTAAAATTGGATTTAAACTATTGCAAGTGTATGGAAACAATATTACATATTGAGGGAACATGGATGTGGATGATAAAATACACCCCAGTAATTACCAAAGTAAAAACAATCTCGGATAAAAGTGAGATTGTGATATTTCCCTTACCTTAGGTCCGATTTGCTTTGTTCGTGTCCGAAGCTCCTGTATAATGGTTTAAATAATGTTATTGAATTATTCCAGAATCATACATATTGATATGATATCATATATGGTCATATTATTAGCTTCTTGTTAGTAATATTTCATTGTTACTTGTTACTCGGGTCTTTATTGCCTTTTGTTCTTATGCGTGTTTTGCCGAATAAATTCTTATTCTTATTTTAAGGTTATAGATACCTTATATACAGAATGGTATTAGTGTAAAATATATCATATTTATTCATTCAATTCATTTATATAATCATTATGAAATGAAGATCATGTAGAACGAGTCGCATCACATCGTGGAGACGGTATTCCGTACGTACGCACGAGTGATGATATCGTTCCTATGATCGTGGAATTGTATTGGAGTATATATATATATTATTTCAGTATCAATATTACTTCATAATAATCATATATAGTTACTCATTACACCATTATACCCATCCTTGTAAGGTGATGGTGGAAAAATAGATTACACCACGGCGTGGAGACGGTATTCCGTACGTACGCACGCGCGGTGATTTCATTTTTTCCGTAGGATGGATAGAAGGTGAATTAGGGTTGTTTCATATTTATAATAACATATCATTATGTAAGTAATACTGATGTTATTAATTTATCATGAAACAACTAAAGAAGAAGAAGTTGAAGAAGAAAGAAATTGAAAAGATCGGTAATGGATATTACCTCTTCTTTGGAACGCCTCTTTGAATCCTCCACTTAAGGAACTAAGATTGGTCTTTGGAGAAGACCAGGAACTCTAGGATTATTCTAGGGAAGTGGAGAGGAGAAAATGGCAGGGGTTGGCCGAGCTTGAGTGCTCAAATTGGTGTGAGGAGGAGGGGGAGGAGGTGCCCTTTTATAAGGGAGGAGAGGGGCACCTTAGGAATATCTCAAAATATTATTTTATATTAAAGTCAAAATCGGTTTATAATGGTTCCAAAGGGTCTTATTTCGAAGCTAAAGTGGGGATGGGTCGAAATCCTATCAACCAATAGGATTTAGACAAGTTTAGGGTATTATTTTAACCTTATCAATTAGATTTAACTCTAAGTTAATTAATTTAACTTTTACCGTGTCTTTTTGTTTTCTTTCACTATATGGTTAATACACTTACTATAACATGCCAAACGAACCCCAAATTGTTTATTATTAATATATATATCCTTATCTAAGTCATTTGGCCGAACCTTAGATTTTTAGGAATAAAATAACAATTAATAATATAATATTTGATTTAAAAACTATTTTGTGTCAATTTTGACACTATTTGATATATGATTTTTTTGAAAGTCATAACAGAATTATATGTTCGAACCAAGTTGATTAAATCAACAATAATATATCATAGTAACCTAGAAAATTAGTGGAATTCATAAAAAGTCTTAAATTACATTTATTTTGGTATTTATAACATCAATTATGTCAATATTTCATTAACAAGATAATTACTGCATCATCTTTGTGTCATAAATAAATTAAATTATTTGATGTCTAAAAATTACAAATAAACTACCATCATGTAGGAAATCTTTTTAGCTTTCTAATGAATATTTACAATTGAATTTATCTTATGTATAACCCCATATTAAAAATGATTTACTTATTAAACTTTGATTTTAACTATTTTAGCCCTTCTTTAAATAAATTAATAATAAATGTCCAAATCTAATCCAAGTGGGCCTAAATGGTCATATTTTATTCCTAAGTTTGTTTTTGGTCGAATTACACTTGTCCAATAGAATAGGACATGTGTTAGGGTAATATTAATATCATATTTACCCTTAGTTACCCTATTTACTATTAACCGCGGTAAAAATAGTAAAAAGTTACTATTCACCAAAAAATTATTTTCATCTCATTGAACCACATTTTAGTCCTTGATATTAACCGTGTCTCTCGGATTTTTGAAATTCCATTCACAGAAGCGGTAAAATTAAGTTTTATGCAAAATTCAGTTTTTAACCTATCACTTAGTGGTTTCACTATTCATCAAAAATTGAAAGTTTTCAGAAAAATACCAAAATTTCACCCTAGGCTAATTTTGATATTCTGAGTCCAAAAATGAAGTCCATTTTGAGAAATAAAATTTATAAAATTTAAAAAAGTGGTTATTACTATTCATAACGGCTAGTTTTAATAGCATATTGTTGTTTAGTGAAACTCGGTATTGCATACGACGCAAGCTATCGAGGAAGGTCGTGATTGCGTGTAAAGCAAGCCATGCAAGTGTTGTGTAGAAAAAGATTCCTTTGATGATTTATATAACATAAAAGTCTCGGGTGTTACATTCTACCCCCCTTAAAAAGAATTTCTCCCTCGAAATTCGTCACTTTGCAACAAACAGATGAGGATACTTCTCCCTCATCATATCCTCAAGCTCCCATGTAGCTTCTTCAAGTTGGTGGTTTCTCCATAAAACTTTCACCAAGCGAGTGGTCTTGTTTCGTAGGAATTTTTCGCTACGATCCAGAATCTCTATCGGCTGTTCTTCATAAGAAAGATCTTGCTCCAGCGGTACAACTTCTGAGCTGAGTACATGTGAAGGATCTGGTATGTACTTTCTCAGGAGAGATACATGGAACACATCGTGAACTTGAGAGAGATTCGGTGGAAGCGCCAATCGGTAATCTACCTTCCCAACACGATCCAGTATTTCGAAAGGACCGATATATCTAGGGCTCAACTTCCCCTTCTTTCCAAAACTCATAACCCTCTTCCAGGGAGATATTCGTAAGAACACTTTATCACCCACTTCAAACTCTAGGTCTTTTCTTCGGTTGTCGGCATAACTTCTCTGTCGACTCTGAGCTGCTCTTATGTGATGTTGAATAGATCTGACCTTTTCTGCCATTTCATCAACAAGATCAGGTCCTAATAGCTTTCTTTCCCCAACTTCATCCCAGCAAGTTGTAGTCCTGCATTTCTTTACATAGAGAGCTTCATAAGGAGCCATCTGAATACTGGAGTGAAAGCTATTATTATAAGAAAATTCCACCAAAGGTAGGTGTTGATCCTAACCTCCTTTTAAATCCATAGAGCAAGCTCTCAACATATCTTCTAGGGTTTGAATTTTTCTCTCAGACTGACCATCTGTCTGGGGATGATAAGCAGTGCTGAAACTCAACTCTGTATCCAGAGTATGCTGAAGACTTCGCCATAACTTCGAGGTAAATCTCGGATCCCGATCAGATATAATAGAAAGTGGTACTCCATGCAATCTTACCACTTCCTTTACATATATCCTGGCAAGCTGATCTAGAGAGAAATCCTCTCTAATAGCAATGAAGTGTGCAGACTTTGTAAGACGATCAACTATGACCCAGATAGCATTATTGCCTTTGGATGTTTTAGGAAGTCCTGTGACAAAGTCCATAGTGATGTTTTCCCATTTCCATTCGGGTATGGGTAATGGTTGTAACATCCCCTTAGACTTCTGTCTCTCAGCTTTAACTTGTTGACAAACCAAGCATCGAGAGACATATTCAGCAACATCTCTTTTCATGCCATCCCACCAGAAGTACTCTTTCAGGTCCCTATACATCTTCGTGCTTCCAGGATGAATAGAAAATGATGAACTATGAGCCTCATCCAGCAGCTCTTTCTTTAATTCGGGGATGGGAGGAACGCAAACCCGATTCCTGAACATTATTATCCCATCACAATCAAGGTTGAATTCAGGAACATTTCTCACCTTCTTTTGTAACTCGACATCTTCTTTCTGTGCCTCTTTAATCTTCACATGTATAGATGGTTGAACATTCATTTGAGAAAGATAAGATTTTTCCCCTTCCATTATAATTCCAAGATCCATCCTTTGTATATCCATAAATATTGGATCTTTTATGATACTCATCATGGATAAACTAGCATGGTCTTGTCGACTTAATGCATCTGCCACCTTGTTTGCTTTCCCAGGGTGGTAATGGATTGAGCAGTCATAATCCTTAATCAGCTCCAACCATCTTCTTTGGCGCATATTCAGCTCCTTTTGTGTGAAAATATACTTTAAACTTTTATGATCAGTATAAATATTACACCTTTCACCATAAAGGTAATGCCTCCAAATCTTTAATGCAAAGATTACCGCAGCCAACTCCAAATCATGTGTTGGGTAATTTTGCTCATGGATTTTCAACTGTCGTGAGGCATAAGCTATCACCATATCATTTTGCATAAGAACACACCCCAATCCCTTCTTGGATGCATCACTGTAGATCACAAACCTTTCTCCACTACAAGGCAGTGTGAGCACAGGGGCACTGTATAACCTTCTTTTCAACTCCTTGAAATTCTCTTCACATTCCTCTGTCCAGACAAACTTAACTCCTTTCCGAGTCAACTTGGTGAGTGGATTAGATAATCGTGAAAAATCTTTTACAAAACGTCGATAATATCCAGCCAAACCAAGAAAACGTCGGATCTCAGTTACTATTGTTGGTCTTGAACATCTTTCGATAACCTCTGTTTTTGCTGGATCCACAGATATCCCCTATTTTGAGATTATGTGACCCAAAAATGCAACTTTTTGAAGCCAAAATTCACACTTGGTAAATTTGGCATAAAGCTTCTCCTTTCTCAGGGTCTTCAATATAATTCTCAAGTGATCTTCATGCTTTTCCTTGCTCTTTGAATAGACAAGAATATCGTCTATAAAGACTACCACAAATTGATCAAGATAGTCTCTAAAGACTCTATTCATTAGATCCATGAAGATAGCAGGGGCATTAGTAAGACCAAATGGCATCACTATAAATTCATAGTGTCCATACCTTGTACGGAAAGCCGTCTTTGGTATATCCTCCCTTTTGACCCTTAATTGATGATACCCTGAACGAAGATCAATCTAAGAAAAGTATTGAGCTCCGCGTAGTTGGTCAAATAAGTCATCAATGCGTGGGAGAGGATATTTGTTCTTGATAGTGATCTTGTTAAGTTCTCGATAATCAATGCAGAGTCTCATTGATCCATCTTTCTTCTTAACAAATAGAACAGGTGCTCCCCAAGGTGACGCACTAGGGCGTATGAATCCCTTATCAAGATTCTCTTGGAGTTGCTTCTTCAATTCCTGCAACTCAATTGGGGCCATTCTATAAGGTGTCTTTGAAATAGGCAATGCACCCGGTACGAGTTCTATTGAAAACTCAACTTCACGATTTGGTGGAAGACCCGGTAATTCCTCCGGAAAGACATCATCAAACTCCCGTACAATGGGAAAATTCTTAATCGTGAGTTTCTCACCAACCATTTGAGATAAATAACCTTCATTTAGTGGAATCAATACCCATAAGATGGAAGAAATTTCCACTGGAAGGTTATGTTCATCCTTGCATTGATAGACGATCGTAGATTGATCTGGAATATGAAATGTGACTTCCCTTCTTTGGCAATTGATATGAGCTCCATGTAGAGAAAGCCAATCCATGCCAAGAATCACATCAAATTCCACTAAAAGAAGGATCAAAAGATTTGCAGGAAGCACTTTCCCACAAACTTCGATCGGAGAAGAATTATAAACTTTTGATGCGATTGATGTGCCATTAGGTGTTGTCACAGCTAACTCAACATCTAATTGTTGAGGTAATACGGTGATACCCTTAGAAAATTTTTCAGAAATAAAAGAGTGGGTGGATCCAGAATCAAATAAAACATTTGCTACTTTAGAGTGGATGGTAAGTGTACCTTTCACCACATCGTTATCGTACTACACATCGCTGATAGAAATTGCATGTGACTTTCCTTTGTCTTTAGCCTTAAGAGTTTGTTGACGTCGACCATCATCATCAACCCTTGGATTTGGCCATTGATTGGCATAATGCCCCATCTCCTTGCACTTGAAACATTGAAGTGTAGCAGGTTCATTCTGTGTATCCCTTCCTTTGTTTGCATCATTAGACATCTTCTTCCCATTATCACGGCATTCAAATGCCCGATGACCTTCCTTTCCACATTTAAAACATTTACTTGTCCCTTTAAGACAACTCCCTCCATGTTTCTTTCCACACTTTGAGCATAAGGGAAAGTTCATCTTCTTTTCCGTGTGCTCTTTAGATTTTTCTTTGAATTCCATCTTCCTCTTCTTATCAAACCCATGTGACTGATGGGTTACTCCAATCTCCATCTCGACATTGAGAGCACATCGAACGATTTCCTCGTAGCTATTGAAGTCCCTTATGGCTAACACCCTTCGAAGACTTGGTTTTAAGCCACTAAAGAATCGACCGATCTTACTCTCAGGTTGGATAATAATACCAGAAGCGTACCTTGCAAGTCCTGTAAAATTTTCTTAATAGGTACCAACAGATTCATCATCCCTTTGCTTCAGTTCAAGAAACTCTTTCTCCATCTTTGTTAGGAGAATACGAGGGAAGTACTTATTGAAAAATAAGTTCTTGAACTCGTCCCATTCCATAGACTCAATTTCATCCCTTTACCTCGTATTCTTAACAAGATTCCACCATTGATCCGCATCTACTTCCAAACGATACACTGCTAGGATGACTTTATCATGCTCAGAACATTGAAGAACTGAAAATATCTTTTCAGTAGTACTAATCCATTGTTCAGCAACTAATGGATCAGTAGACCCGCTGAAAGAAGGTGGACGCTGCCTCATGAAGGATTCAACAGAATGTTGCTCCCTCCTTTGCTCGTTGGGAAATCCTGCATGATTCATAGCTTGAGAAAGTTGTGTGAGCATGGCTACAAGATTTTGCATTCCAGCTCCCATATCGTTTGGTTGCTCAGGGGGACAATCATTGCATTGCCCATCACATTCCGCATTAACACGGTTCCTTCGGGTTCCAGCCATTGACTAAAACAAAGAAGAATAGTGTGAGCAACACTAATTATAATAGGAAACCACATAATTCAAGAAAAAAAAAATTTCATGCTTATGGTCTTATCCTAGGTTATTCATGGCCATTTCTAAGATTGTGTTCTATGCTTAGACTTATCCTTAGGGTTCTTACTAAGGCTTTCACATCCTAGTTTCCAAAGGTTGACTATACCTTTCCTCTGATACCAACTATAGTGACCCACACTTTACATACATTGTTAATACTTCAAAATTGAAGCACACTTATTACAACATATGACAAAACCACAAAGGACCGTATAGGTATAGTGTCTTTAGAAACTGGGAAACGTAAACAACTGGTTCATAAATCTTCTACAGTGTCTCCCATTTATTTCATCATATCTAGGGTCCCTTTTAGCATATTCTACTTAATATCCATCTTCCTGACCTGGGGAAAATAAAACATAAAAGGGTGAGCTCAAATGCTCAGCAATGGCAAATAAAGGAAATAAAAATCATATCATATCTTTTTGAAAATCAAAACCTGCAAAAGAGATCATAATATCTTAACGTGGAATAAATCATAGAAGTGAAAATGAGATCCCTATAATCATAACATAAAACTTGAATCTTTGTGGCATGCACACATAATCATGGAAATCATTTCTTATTAGTCATGACTCATTGCCAAGACTATCTTAGTGGACAAAGTCCCTTTCTGAACCGAGTTCACTCCTCGTTTCAGTCCTGTATCACTGAACCGAAATAACCTTCCGTTCCAGCCATGTCTATCTCATGAGATATAAAATCTTTACCCAATGCATTGGAGGGAGATATAGGTCCCACCCATCTTATAATGAATCCTTTCTTATGTGTGCCACATAATCATAAACCATACATCATAGCGTAACCCATGTAATAAAAATGGAATTCTTAAACAACATGACATCATAAAACAATTCATATAAGATAAAGGAATTCATAAAAATATTTCCATCACAACATAATCAAATCCATGTAATAATAGGGATAAAAACAAAACCCTTTATTATCTTAGATGGAAAATAATTTTGATAAAACACTTGAACTCCATTCTTGAGGAAAATATCCTTTCTTTTTCAAAAACATTTTTCCTTTCTTAACATGTCATACAACTTTAAACTAAAATAAGTTGATTAAAAATAAACTTGAAAACTTGTAAAGGAAGCTTCTTGGAAATAATGTTTTAAAAATCCATTCTTGCCGTATAAGTTAAAAAAACATTCTTCGTACTTTTGTCGGAAAAGTCAAAAAGTACCTCGTACGGAAAAACGACAAAAGATTCCTTTCATATTCTTTACTAAAAAATCACCTAAGGGTAAAATTGGATTTAATCTATTGCAAGTGGATGGAAACAATATTACATATTGAGGGAACATGGATGTGGATGATAAAATACACCCCAGTAATTACCAAAGTAAAAACAATCTCGGATAAAAGTGAGATAGTGATATTTCCCTTACCTTAGGTCCGATTTGCTTTGTTCATGTCCAAATCTCCTGTATAATGGTTTAAATAATGTTATTGACTTATTCCAGAATCATACATATTGATATGATATCATATATGGTCATATTATTAGCTTCTTGTTAGTAATATTTCATTGTTACTTGTTACTCGGGTCTTTATTGCCTTTTGTTCTTATGCGTGTTTTGCCGAATAAATTCTTATTCTTCTTTTAAGGTTATAGATACCTTATATACAGAATGGTATTAGTGTAACATATATCATATTTATTCATTCAATTCATTTATATAATCATTATGAAATGAAGATCATGTAGAATGAGTCGCATCACATCGTGGAGACGGTATTCCGTACGTACGCACGAGTGATGATATCGTTCCTATGATCGTGGAATTGTATTGGAGTATATATATATATTATTTCAGTATCAATATTACTTCATAATAATCATATATAGTTACTCATTACACCATTATACCCATCCTTGTAAGGTGATGGTGGAAAAATAGATTACACCACGGCGTGGAGACGGTATTCCGTACGTACGCACGCGCGGTGATTTCATTTTTTCCGTAGGATGGATAGAATGTGAATTAGGGTTGTTTCATATTTATAATAACATATCAGTATGTAAGTAATACTGATGTTATTACTTTATCATGAAACAACTAAATAAGAAGAAGTTGAAGAAGAAAGAAATTGAAAAGATCGGTAATGGATATTACCTCTTCTTTGGAACGCCTCTTTGAATCCTCCACTTAAGGAACTAAGATTGGTCTTTGAAGAAGACCAGGACCTCTAGGATTATTCTAGGGAAGTGGAGAGGAGAAAAGGGCAGGGGTTGGCCGAGCTTGAGTGCTCAAATTGGTGTGAGGGGGAGGGGGAGGAGGTTCCCTTTTATAAGGGAGGAGAGGGGCACCTTAGGAATATCTCAAAATATTATTTTATATTAAAGTCAAAATCGGTTTATAATGGTTCCAAAGGGTCTTATTTCGAAGCTAAAGTGGGGATGGGTCGAAATCCTATCAACCAATAGGATTTATACAAGTTTAGTGTATTATTTTAACCTTATCAATTAGATTTAACTCTAAGTTAATTAATTTAACTTTTACCGTGTCTTTTTGTTTTCTTTCACTATATGGGTAATACACTTACTATAACATGCCAAACGAACCCCAAATTGTTTATTATTAATATATATATCCTTATCTAAGTCATTTGGCCGAACCTTAGATTTTTAGGAATAAAATAACAATTAATAATATAATATTTGATTTAAAAACTATTTTGTGTCATTTTTGACACTATTTGATATATGATTTTTGTGAAAGTCATAACAGAATTATATGTTCGAACCAAGTTTATTAAATCAACAATAATATATCATAGTAACCTATAAAATTAGTGGAATTCATAAAAAGTCTTAAATTACATTTATTTTGGTATTTATAACATCAATTATGTCAATATTTCATTAACAAGATAATTACTGCATCATCTTTGTGTCATAAATAAATTAAATTATTTGATGTCTAAAAATTACAAATAAAATACCATCATGTAGGAAATCTTTTTATCTTTCTAATCAATATTTAAAATTGAATTTATCTTATGTATAAACCCATATTAAAAATGATTTACTTATTAAACTTTGATTTTAACTATTTTAACCCTTCTTTAAATAAATTAATAATAAATGTCCTAATCTAATCCAAGTGGGCCTAAATGGTCATATTTTATTCCTAAGTTTGTTTTTGGTCGAATTACACTTGTCCAATAGAATTAGGACATGTGTTAGGGTAATATTAATATCATATTTACCCCTAGTTACCCTATTTACTATTAACCGCGGTAAAAATAGTAAAAAGTTACTATTCACCAAAAAATTATTTTCATCTCATTGAACCACATTTTAGTCCTTGATATTAACCGTGTCTCTCGGATTTTTGAAATTCCGTTCACAGAAGCGGTAAAATTATGTTTTATGCAAAATTCAGTTTTTAACCTATCACTTAGTGGTTTCACTATTCATCAAAAATTGAAAGTTTTCAGAAAAATACCAAAATTTCACCCTAGGCTAATTTTGATATTCTGAGTCCAAAAATGAAGTCCATTTTGAAAAATAAAATTTATAAAATTTCAAAAAGTGGTTATTACTATTCATAACGGCTAGTTTTAATAGCATATTGTTGTTTAGTGAAACTCGGTATTGCATATGACGCAAGCTATCGAGGAAGGTCGTGATTGCGTGTAAAGCAAGCCAAGAAAGTGTTGTGTAGAAAAAGATTCCTTTGATGATTTATATAACATAAAAGTCTCGGGTGTTACATTAAAGAAGATAGGTTTCATTAAATATTTTCACCACAAAATGGGAGTGTGTGACTAAAACATTACAATGCAAGATTCTGATGCATACAAGGATTATGAGCATATGGATTTTATGGAGGTTTAAATAAGAAATAATGTCCTTGATATTTATGATATCCCATAGAAGTGAAAAGGGAGTGTATTTTGGTAAATTTTAATAAAGTTTTCCTTGATATATATTTTAATGTGATTTATTCCTAAAAAACGTAGGGTTAATGTTCTAGGAAATTAGAAATGACATTCATGTATTCTAGTGAATAAATAATGTGAGATAGATATTATAAAGGTATTCGGTATTGGTGAATTTTTATTTAATAATATCTGTAAAAATGATATCTTGTGAGGATAAATACAGAGAGAGGTGGAATAAAAAGATGCATACCTATTGAGTCCATTAATGTATTGCACATAATTGGGCAATATGTCTTTTGTAGAAGTCAGTTTTTTTTATTTCATCAATAATATTCATGTATTTTTAAGGTTGTTTCTAATATCTTATATTAGTTATAAGGCCATACACATGACTAAACATATATGTTGAATATAAAAAAATAAATGTGTTTGTGCAATAAAAATAACCACACATTGGTGGTGTAGTCATCATATAAAAAGTGAACCTTATTAACAAGTGTGTTGTGTTCCATATTCTGCATGAATGCAATCATGAAAAATATTTTTGGATATCTCTTTATGTTATACTAGAAAGACACAACATACACAATGTACAAATAAAAAATATCTGATATCTCCAACATACATAGTAGGAATATCCAAAGTTCAATCAGATGATTTTTGGAAAGTAACCGCCAAATCAATGTTTTTTACCAATAACTCGGCTAAGAACCCACCTAATGACAAAAAAATTCCACGAAAAATATGCACTCATATAATAAACCTAATAGAAATATATGATTTATGTGGTCCATAAAAACACCAAATATCCATGTTGTGATACTAAAAACATTCCATTATAGAATAAAAAATAGAATATAGAAACTGATATTATATATTATATGAATCATCACATACATCAGAACTAGGACACCACCTTTTTCTATATAGATCTTTAAGTGGTGAATAGGAACCACTGACCTATGGTGTTCATGTTCAACCGACCATTTACTAGGGAAAACATTGATACATTGTTGAATCATCAGATGAAACCATCAATAGTCAGTAAACCTAGAGGAAACCTATGAAAATAAAAAACCCCCTAATAGAACATAATGTGAGGGGAATCAATCTCAAATACTTTATCATATTCTTCCGTCTGATAGCCTCTATCTGATGACTATTGTAATGTATTTGGTTTGGGATCAGGTAAAATATTTCCATGGTGGAATTTCAAATTTCAAATTTATGGACCACACAATTCTCAAAGTGAGTTTCATATCATAAGTTTTAGTATTTGAGTGATTAAATGTGATTTTTTGGAGGTGGTTTAATTCCCCAGAGTTATCCTATGAGTTCAGATGAGTTTTAGAAGCTCTAAGCTCTAAAAACACACTTTTTTAAAAAAATAGAATGAGGTGCACAATTGGAGAATGGTTAGGTTAACTGCAATGATAAACCATTTTGAATATTCTCATCAAGGGTATGAGTTTTTTGAAAAGATAAATATATTAATAATAACCATGAGACATGGTGTTGTAATGAAGGGGTGATATACATGGGATATATACAGTTTTCTCCAACAATTCTCCTAGCGCACACTCATAGTGTCAGTTAACCAGTGGATATTCTCGATTTAGTGCATAGTTTCTTAAACAATGAATCCCAATTGTTCGCCCCATTTTAAAATGGTTTAGTGATTAAGAAATTAATCTCACATGGTTGGATAAAAGTTTTACAAACCATGCATATAAACAGTGAAATATTTAATATAAGGGAAAATGATTATTTATAGGTTTATACTTTAAAGACTCCTCCCCTCTTTTTCTTCCTCCCACATGTCCAATACCTCTCCCTCTCCCTCTCAAGATCCACCTCATTCCAATTTATGATTTGAGTATCATACACCTTCTAAAATCTGATTCATGTAAAATATATTACAATAGAATCCCATCAATAAGTTATTTACTCCTCTTACCTCATACTTCTATTTGTCTCCCCATCATTAGCATTATCCTCACACAAGTTATTTTTCCCTACATTTATAAATTCTGTCCATTTTTCTATTTATATCAAATTATATTGAATAAAAGACTTGTTTTGGATGATTTTACTATCATAAAACTATATTTGGTGGTCATTGGATTTTCCCTCAAGTCTCACTCTTATAAATTATGGTGTTGTTTCCTCATCAGGCATTCTATGCGATGGTCAGAAAATGTGAAATTCATGATGTCGATTCTAATGTCATGACCAACTGAATGTTACCATTAAATTATATCATTGGAGGTTTCTATACTCAAGGTAGACTACCCCTTAGTGTGTTCTATTAAAAATAATTATAAATCAAGTATTTGTTTTCGAATCAAACCAGATGTTGAGGTGTGACGTCAACTAAAATTTAAACAGGTTCATCAGATAGAAATATTTAGAATGTGGATGGGAGTGAAACTACACTATGTTATACCCTAGTGACAAAAACAAATTATATGTGGTTGTGACCTAATTATAATTCAATGTATACTTTAATTATGTTTATAGTGAATGGAAATACTAATTCATGTGACCTTTATGTTATCATGAATTAAATTATTTGGATAAGTGAATGAACTTAATGTTTTTTGGGGCAGGAATGTCAGTATAGACTAATATTTCATACCTTTAAAATGATGGTGTTAACATCTTATGAATAGTTAACCTGTATTTTTTTCATTATTATATTCAAGGTATAATTTTATAATATAACTATAAAAACATTTCCCCCATTTTATCACGTATATGTAACCTATTTATGAATTCAATATGAATTATTTTATTGGTAAAAGGCATGTACACTAAATTGGATCATAAAATAAAATATAAAATTATTGATGTCATATATCTTGGCATGCAACTGACTTCTGATGATGTTATGACCCCAAATTTAATAAATGTATGGCACTAACCAATGGATTGAGTTATTACACCTACAACTCATTTGTATGAGTACTTATGATATGCAGATGATGATAGATATCGAGGTATGGAACCTATGACTCCCATATGAACTTATTATTTTTTGATAATAGGTCTCCCTAGTTACTTACCTTGGGACGTGACCCAAGGAGGTCTGATTCTTTATGATTTTTTCTATATATGTGCATTGTGTAATCAAAGAGGACATCATTTGACAATTCCCTTGGGTCCTAGATCTTGTATGTTTGATACATGATACATGATATTTTCAGCGTATTCAATAAATGAATCTAAATTTTTTTATAGTGTCTCATTTCATTCATAGCCTACCTTTGATCAAAATTTCATTAAAACAATTTTTCACGGTGTCACTTGTATTATGATTATGGGTATGACACCCTTATTTGATATCTGATTCCCTTATGTGGATTCCTAGCCGCTAAGCCATAGCTCCATGCCAGTGCATGTATATCTAAGAAAATTATTTTCTATTATATGCATATATATATATATATATATTGATGAGGGAATGTGTGTAGAGATGTTATAGCTTAAGTGGAAGAAGTTATGGTCATCCATGTGTCCTTGAGAAGACTAAGCCTGACTTGTTTATTATTATTATTTATTTCATACTTTATTTATTACAAATTCACACTGCAGAATTTTATATTCATAGACCTGATAGATTTAGAAATCATGGGTGGTCTACTAATTAGTATATCTAACACACTATTTGGTATGTAAATGAACTTGGGTACCTGAACAGGCCTCATGTTTTTAGGTTTGTGGTTATTAATTATGGTTTTTTTATATTCATTTGAACGTGTCATTTTAAGATCCTCGGAATGTGTTAGAAGTCAGGATTCTAATTGAGTTAGCCATTGAGTCTTTTTTCATTTAAATTATTTATATATTTTATACTATATTTTATGATTTCAAATTGGAATATGTTGCATCATCTTAAAATTAATGAATAATTGTATATATAACATTAGTCGTATTATAAGCTATTATTATATTTGGAAGGCCTACCTTTATTTAATCTACAACTTTTCTTGACTGAGGTAATTATTTTTATACCTTAGTTCTAACCTAGTAAAGAGATTATAATGTCACCACCATTCCATCATTAAATGCTTGTTTATAGTAAGAAGCCTATGGCATACTGGGAGGTGTGCTTGATGCCTAGTGTAAAACAGACATCTGGCACCGTTCTAAGTTTTCCCTGAGTTGATATGCTATAAGTGGTATAATAGGAGTTTTTTACTCTTTTCAAATAATATTTGTCTTGTAGACAGGATACTAGGAATGTTCTAGTTCTTGGTAAATAGTTGTTTCTTGGAGGCATCACCCCATGCATGTGGAAAAGTCCATGTCGAAATGGATGAGATTGTTGTTCATGTTATTCCTTATAATAGTTGAATAGTATTTCACTTTGATTGAATGATTAACTTCAAACAAGTAATGATCATTGTGATTTATAGTATATTACCCATGGTTCAGTGTGGAATAGAAGAAAAGTTGCTTTCATCATTATAGGATCATAGAGATTCACATTCCATTAATATGACATGCCATATAAGTTTCATTCTTATAATGACTGGTATAGTGATATGTGCCTTGATTGTTATTTCATGCATTTTTGATTTATTTAAAAGGTTTGTCTCTATAGAATTTTTATGTGATTATTGTTCCATGTTGAATGATTATTTATATTTTATCTTCTTACTGTGATTACATAATTAATTTTCCTATTTTCACTATATTTACATATTCTAATACTATGCCTAGTAATAAATTTAATATTCAACTTGTAATCAATGTGTTTATATGAATAAAAATCAAATTTCTTGATATATCATGATGTATTAATGCTAAATAACCAACAATAATATATTTGACCCATGTATAATTGGTTTCATGTGATGAAACATAACTTTTCTAATTAAATGGGATCTAATTTTCAATCTATAAAGTGTATGGGTACTTTATAAATTAGAAAATTATCACCCATATAATCAAAAAATATTATATAAATTTAATATTCCTTATGACAATTGTATAAATTTAAAATCTGTTAAATTATTAAATTAACTATATTGGCTACATAATTAGATTTTACATTGGTCAACCCAAGTAAATCGGCCATCAACAGTTATGGTTATGAGATAGACCTTAATCAACCAATATAGGTTGGTCATGGTGCTAAATTCATTCCAGATAAACCCACTAATGGTTTTTACGAATTATTATGATTTATAATGTCTTGAATTTAATTTTTATGAACAAAAAATGGGTTAATGGGACCCTTGTATGTCACCTTTATTTTGATATGCCTTAATACATAAATACAGTATATAAGATAAACTGCATAAATATGATAGGTTTCTAGCTAAATAAATAATTTTTTAAACTATTATTTATACAACATTCATGCATTCCCTAAGTGGTTAGTTAAATTTTTTACCAATAAAATTTTCATTATAATTATTACTTGACATTTAAATCGATCCACCAAAATTTTTAAACTTCAAATTTAAATAAATTATTTGGCACAAATGAAACTATAAAATTGTGTTCCTTTCTCAAAATATTTTGTAATGTGGTAGTTGATCATTTACATGATTGTTTCAATAGAATGGTAACATTAGTGTTTTTTTACTTCTTATTATATATTATTCACATATATAATTGGATTAAGTACCGAGTGACCAATTTCAATTAGTCCTAGAAATATATTTAATGATTTTGTAATTTCAAGGGGCCATCCAATGGTAGGTAGTACCCTCAAATCATTAAAACCATGCTAAATTATTGTGAATCGTTTACGATTTGTGGTGGTGTTTGGGTGCCATTTTTCTTGAGTAGGACTCATAGTTCCAAAATAACACCTTGGTTAGATGGGTGCTCCTGAGATAATTTTACCATTATTATGGGAATAATCATCAAGTAATTATTTAGATTAGTGGGGTAAATAATCCTAGGGAATATTTATCCACTTTGTAGGTCATGTAACATTTCTTATTCATTATTGATGGATGTCTTGGGTGGTCTTTAGCTAGATTTTAATTCATATGGGGTAACACGATTGTATGATAAATATTTCATAAAAATAACTAGGCACTAGGATGAATAAGGTCAACAAACGTATGGGTAGTATAAAGGATGTGTTTTAGTGTTAATAAAATCATGGGTTAGTTTTAATTTATGCATGTGAAACCTATTGAGTTGATAAAATGGTGTAGATAATAGTATGATTTCAGTGAAATTATTAATTTTTGAGTTGTTATGATTTAATTATGGGCCATCTTTGAGGTGTTGTGACATGATTATTAATGGAAATTTGTATTTCCACTTTTTAAGGGATGATGTTGTAAGAGGACCAAGTTTCATAACATCAATAGTCATGTTTTTTTGTCTTTTATTCCTTATTTTTTGGTTTGGTTGCATGTAACTCAATAGGAGTCGCATGTGTACTTCTAAAGGGGAATATGATATTGCATCATTTTTAGAGTTTTTTTCTCTTTTCATTTTAGCATTTCATTAAATCTTTTTGGATATCTCTTGAACCCAAGATCAATGGTTGATATAAAATATATCATGGAATGAGTATTTTTTGTTAATAAATAATGACTATGAAAGTTCAAAGTTGGGAAGAATTTTTATCAAATTGTTTTTCATTTGATTCCAGGTAGACAGAATGAAACAATACATGACTAGTTTGAAATTGTTAGCACTTCTTCTTATTTCACATGGGGATGGTGAGTTTCAAAAATGATTGATTCTTATAAGGTAGAATGATGATGATATGGTTGGTTGTGTATACACACTTTATTGACACCATTAGTTGAACTAGACAACGATGGGTATTATTGAGTAACCAAGAGATACCCCAGTGGTAAAGGCATAATGGTCAAGATGAGGTGAAATATCACCAGCTACAACTAATATTTTTAATGAATGATTGCTAGATGTGGTTCTACTAATATTCAATTTAATAGTAGAATTGTTTGTTGGAAACTATATTGATAACTATGCCTTGGATAAAATTGGAGTGTGTCAGATATTCTTTTAATTTATTAATATCTACACAGTGTACTATTTCCTTATTAATGATCAGGTCCCCTATCTTTATATCATCCATGATACAATTAGAGAGAATTGGTTTTGAACCATGCTAAATTAAATGTTTCCAGACATAATAAATGAACACCATGGGAGATGTGTTCCTACAATGTGGTATGTATAGAGGCATGGTTAGAACAGACTAAAACATTTGTTCTTGAGTATGAATTCCTTGGATGGAATCACATACACTAGATGTCTCTTTGAAGTGACCTCTATTGGGCTTTGTTACTGGTCTGAGGCATATATGTTTTTTCTATGTTCCAATATCTCACCTATAAAGGTTGAGGAAAAAACTATACATCACGATCTCTAGAGGCTTCATTTGATGAATATGAGGTTACCTAAGACATAATTTGGGATCTAAAGGGATGTTTTAAGGGTGACCACTTAAGTGTTTTGGACCAGGTATAAACCACTGTTTTTTATTAGGCACAAAAACATAAATGGAGTTTCAGTTAGGAGACTTCCCAGGTAGTTAGGTATGGAATTAAGAGGACATGGATGAGGTAAATGTGATGTTAATTATTAGATTTAGATGTGTTTTTTGTGGTGATACACCTTCAATATAAGAAGAGACTTTTTTTTGAATATTTGGATAGATGTTTCTCAACATGTTTCCTCTTTCTTCCTTAAATGAAAACAGTTGGGACTGGATTTTTTATTTGAGTAGTGTAACCTGGATAAGGAATTATTATCACAATAGGGAAATTTTAAATAAATATATTTATAATGGTTGGAGTACCATGACTCATAATTTCTATTTTTATGTTGAAACCTATGGCTAGGAAAGAAAAACGAGGAATGATTAAAGAGATGATGACATGATCGTGTCTTAGGTTGTACAATCTCGGGTAACCAACATCTCAATGTTTTACATCATAATATGATTATGAGATTATGTTTTAATGGATTATCTACCATAATAATAATTGAATGCTCGGTGCTGTATTGGGTGATTAGCAATGCAATTATCCCATTTCAATAATATGTCAGGTCTTGAGTAAGCAAGGTGTTGAATTTATTATTTATTAAAGGATTATCAGGGATGATATGTTCTAGGGAGGGGATATTGTAATGACTAGTGTTTTGGAAAGTGTGTACTTCATCTAAGTGGTGATTTTGAATGTTCAAATTCATGGATGGGATAGTTCTCAAATTGAGTTTTAGATCATAATTTTGAGTTTTGGAATTCATAAATGTGTGTTTTTTGGATTTTAAGTCTCGCTATGTGTCTTGATAGTTCGGTTGAGTTTTGAAAGAATCTTTCATTGAAATGTCAAGTTTTCATAGAATCATATTGAGGCTCATTGTTGGTGCATATATAATTTAACAATGAAGATCAACCACATAGATCAACCATAAAGATCAACCACTCATCACATTTTCATAAGGGGAATTGGTTATTTAAATCATGAAACCTCCTAAGAATAATCATCCAACATGGTTTATGTGTTTAGGTGATAATGACATGGGATGTACATCATTTCCTCTAACCATGTTCTAAAAACCACACCCTTTGTGAGCATAACCCGTGGCTATGCATGATTCAGTTCAAAATTTCTCAAAACATGAATCCCAATCAACTACCAATTATTAAAAAGGGTTATGGCTTGGGATGTGAAACTTGTACTATATGAGAAATGTTATCGAAATGTTGTGGCCAAACCATGAAGCTCTTATAATAAGAAAAAATTATGATTTTCCCATCATCCATTAAGGCATCCACCCCTTTTTACTTCTTCCCACATGTTCATCACCAATCCCTCTCCCGCCTGATCTCTACCCCCTCTATGTTAGTATTTTGTCTATACTATCTGTTCCTCCTTGGATCTGAGCTATGCATGTCACAATGGAGGCCTCTCAGTATTATATTCACTCATATTTCTTCCATTTTCTATTTATCTTACTATTATGGTTGTTATATTCATGTTTTATATTCTACATATTTTCAGATGTTTGTATGTTTCATTTATTTCACTAAAAAACACTCAAATCAATTATCCATTTTGGATGAGGGGACCATAATAAACATGAGGTATGTGTTCTATATTTTTTCCCTTATTTCTCACTCATTTATATTCTTTAGTATTGTCCTACTCATAAAATATTCAGTGTGATGCCTCCAAAATGTGAAATTCATGATGTGTATACCAATGCCTTGACTAAATGGATGATACTAATAAATTATACCATTGGATGTTTCTCTCCCCAATATAGACAACCACTTATGATTTATTCTTAAAATTCATTATAAATAAATTATTTAACTCAAATATGACCACCTAGTAAGGTGTTCTATCATAAATTTTTAATAATGTTTTTCAAATCACATTATTTGGAAATTGGAAAAGAGTGACACTTCACTATGTTATACCATATTCAAAAATCATATTCTCTGTTGTTGTGTCCTAATAATTATTTGATGGGTCCTTTAATTAAATGTACCGTAAATGGAAATACAATGTAACATGAACATTATGTGATCAGGAATTTAAGCCATGGGATAAGTGAATAAACATGATGTTTTGTGTGACATTAATGTTAGCATGGACTATATTTTTATAACTATATAATGTATGGTGTTTAATCTCTATGAATATTCCAATTGTAAATTTTTAATTATTAGATTCTTGGGGTAATTTTTTAATTAATCTTTAAAAGATATAATCCACCTTTGTGTAACACTTATAAGTGAGATAATAATGAATTTAATATGAATTTTTTAATTTGTATAATGAAAAGACACTAACATGGACCATTGAATAATATATAAAAATTTTTATGTTGGAAATATTATTAAGGAATGGAATTCTTATGATGGTATGAAACCTATTGAATAATAGAATGAAATCAATCAAGGGATTGAGGTTTGGAACCTATGACCCCTAGGTATGAATACTTATGGTATTGAACTTTCGAGTTAGGTCATGGTATGAAAATATGACCAATTTATCGACTTATATATATATATATATATATTAAGTTCCCCTAGTTAGGAACCTTGGTACCTAACATATTTGGACTGATACTATTCTGAGTTCATTATTGTGCACTGGATAGACTCAAAGAGGATACCATTTGACAATATCCTTAGGTACTGCCCCATATAGTTTTGATACATAAAACATTATATATCGGGTGACTTATATAGATGATGATCTAATTTTTATACAGCTATATTTAATTTATACAATATGTTTGACAGATATTTCATTATAACCTTTGGGAATGGACACCCTTTTATTATTCATATGGGTCTGACACCGCTATTTGATAAATGAACTCTTTTTGTGGTGTGTCAGGCACTAATCCATGGGTCCAAAATGGATCATGAATATATTTGTATATTATTTTCTGATTTGGGCATATATATATACATAGTGGATTGTGTGAAGAGATATTTTGGCTTATACGGAAGTAATCATGGTCGCCCATTTGACCATAAGATTCTTATGCCAAACTTGTTTACATTTATTATTTATTTCTCACTTTATTCATTAAACCTACACGTTCATATATTATATATTCATGAAATGTATAGATTTGGACACCATTATTTGTGTCCTACAATTTATATCTCACACCCTAACCACTATTGCACTATAGTACCCAAATAGACTTCATGTTTGTAGTTTCATGGTTTTGGATTATCTTAGTGCTATTTATTTATACCTAGGAAATTATTAGTATAAGACTATTCTTGAGCTTATGGTACTCATTGGGTTCACCATTAGGGATTTTTTTAAATTATTTATGTATTTTATCGCATACTCAATGATTTCTACTTGTATTATGTAGCATCATTAGAATATTCATTCATAGTTTTACATTTTAAATTATCCATATTTGTTTTAATTTTTATTTACATATGATATGTCATAATTTAAATTAATTCCACTATTGATTGGTGTATTTATTATTAAACCACTTTTCTATCCTAATCAATGGTTATAATCTCCCCACCATACAATAATTACACCATTGTTACTACTCGGTAGCTTCTGGATTATGCAGAGGCACACATGTGGCACAAAAGGAAACCATATCATGGTAAAATTCTATGTGGTTATTTAGTTAGGATACTAAAACCATATTTTAGAGACTCCAACTGATCGAAATGAAGCCTCATTATAAATCCCTCTATATGTTCGTCTCTATCAGATGACTTCCATTAAATTATCTCTGTACTATGATCTTTGTATAGAAAACTATATCCTATAAAACTAATGATTTTATAAGAAAAAAAATAATATCCCATCTATAAATTTGTTTATCATTTCAGATTTATTTTTCCATATACCAATGATTATCCTTTTTATAATGCATGTAGTGTTCTCCAATCCATTCAATCAGCAATTTCAATATAAGGAATGATCTTTCCTTATGCATTCTTGAACAATAAAATTTATAAATATATTAGAAGAATTATTTTTCCTATAAATATTTTATATATACAACACTTTATTATCCCGTAGGATTTGAATAATGGGACATTTTATGTCAATGTGTTTCATCCTTTCTCAAAACATTGGGTTTTAGGAAATTTTGATGGACTATATCTATCATAGAATAATATTCTCTATTTCATTAACAATTTTAGTTCCTTCAAGATTTGAATCATCCATATCAAATATTTCCTTGATTTAGTATTTTAAATATACTATACTTCTATTTTAGATAATGTAACAACTTACTTCAACTGTGAAATCATGCTGACCTCTATACCGCCAAAATAAACAACCATAACTTGTAGTAAATTTTAATGAATCTATGTTCCTAGAAAAATATAGATGTAAAAACATTTAACTAATAATAATTTATAAAATAAAAATTTGTAACATATGATCCCTTCATGAATTGAATGATCTATTTCAAAGATTCCCAATGTTTCTTCATAGGATTTTAATTCTAAATTGATAAAAGATCCTACTAAAAAATAATTTTTGGTAGAGGATAAACCATTCTATAGATCAATCATCTAATAGTTAATGAAAAAATAACCTTCTCTACGTCATGAACTTCTTCATCTATTAGTGGTGTATATTCACTAAAAAAATTTAAATGCCTGAAATGTGGTGTATATAATTTTTTAAATCTGGTGATTTCAAATTATTTAGTAAACAAACTAATGTAATCCATATTGGATAACATAAATGTTTTGGATATTATATCCATAGAGATTGTTGTCATAAATGTCATTTGGGTTTTTCTAAGATTATTCATTAAAAACCATCATGAAAAATTCATCTTATGTTCTTCAAATTGATAGAATGTTAGACCAACAATCCACATTTCATCCACATAAAACAAAAAAAATTATATATAGTCCATCATTCCATTAATTATTATAATAATATATATCGTAGTGTCATAGACTGAACATTCCTCAATCATGAATGTGATTAACTTCTAATTTCACTTTAATAGAGGTTTAATAAAACTATAGAGGCTTTATTACAAAATAGAATCTAGATCCACATAACGATGATCATCATAACCCATTGAATGAACAATGTAAATTTATTTCTATAGACCACCATGAAGAAATGTTGTATTTACATTCATGTAATATTAGTGTAGAACATAAAATGAATCAATTTAGAGAATTGTTTGAATGATGATGTAAATCACCATTACCGATACAATTTCATAAAATTTTACCCATTAAATTTTATAAAAAACCTTAACCACTAATCATTATTGGTATAAATTACTTCTTTCAACTTCATCATTAAAAAGAAAACACGCCTTTCAATAGATCTAATTTCCCCTTTGGTTGATTATCCAACTCCTATGTATAGTTTATATTTATTGATATTTTTCATCTTCAATGGATGAATCCCTCTATTTCACGTCAATATGAGTAAGAACCTCTCCTGAACATTTTGGTTCTCCTCTATCCATTATTTTTATAATGATTATATCAGCTCCAAAACACTACATTGATTTTATGAAATGAGTGGATTTCCAAAAAAATAGGGATCATACATTTAAACCTCTATATCTGATGATCTTCCATAAAAAGTTTCTCTAACTGGTAGAGTTTATTTATCATTATTCATCTCATAACAGTGTATCTAATCGTACTCAGTATAACAGCATGACTATTGGAATTCCGACCTCTGATGTTCCTCTTGAATTTTCAAGATAAAGCATAATTTAGATATTTACTATCTAATCATATTTAACATCAACAGTAATTCTATCTTCAAATGTATTTTTATCCATGTTACAATATTTCGATAAATTTTCTTCTCTAAATAACATCATGAATTCATATAACCTGTTTCTTTTCATTATGCCAGTGGGGATATCCAATGACGTCTTCAGTATATCCAATAAGAAGGATAAACATGGAATTCACATAAAATATATAATTTTCCTTATTATAGATATGTAAATAAGTAACACCCCATGATTTCAGTAGAATAACATTATGTCTGATAGCATATATGACACACAACCCAATTCAAAAAGTCCAATGAAATATATTGATAAAATATAATAGTTATAACTTAGACCTTAAATTAATTTGAATGAAAAGTATTAACAAATTAATGAAATATTATTCAATTTAATTCTCAATATAAGTTTATTGATAAATCATTATTAAATAATCATTAACTTTTTAGTAAGACCAATTTATTCATCCAAAATATTTTTTCTTCAAAAATGTTTTCTTTTTGATTTTGTAAAAAAATAATATAATAAATATTTTTGTATTTTATAAAATATATATAATACAATAAATATCATTTTTTGATTCATAATAGAAAAATTTACATAGGATAAATATTTTGGATTTTTATGAAATGTTTTATTTTTCAACAAATAGTGAAAAATACTTCTTTTTTATGGAAAACTATTTTAAGATGCATAATCTAAAAACATTTTAATTAATTTAGTTAATATTTAATAATGAAAAATGTAATGGAAATATATGAATTATATATAAAAATATATGATTTTAAATCCATAAAATGATTATTAATTTTGATATAATTAATCAAAGATCATCATAAGCTTGAGAAATGAAATCCTTGGAAACACATTTTTTCATCACGTTTAATGGGTTTATTCTGTAATTAAATAATACCACTTCTATGAATTGAATTTTATAATTTGGATTATATATTTTAGATAATAATAATTAATACTTGGTAATTAGTTATACATAAATTTTTTAATAATGAATAGTATTAATAGTAAAAATTGTTTACCACAATTACAGGTAAAAGTGGTTTACATGGGGTTAAACAAATGTGATAAGTGTTATAATGAAATAAATGTTTTATAATTTCTATTATTTTGACATATTTAGACCCTACAACATATTTTTTCTTGAAAATTTTTCATTTTTTGATCCATATGAAGTTTATTGTTACCTTTTTAATACATTATGTAATGAAAAGAAAAAAATTTACTTTTCTGGATTTTAATTACTATAATATTTTAAAAAAAGGTTAAAAATAACCTATGTTCAGTTATAAGTATTCATTTTCAATATAAATTATTTTATTATCATGTCAATTTATTTAAAATTTTAATTATTTAAATAATTATATTAAATTTTTATGCAACAAAAACACAATAATTATTTAATTAAAATAGACATAAATTTAATAAATTCAAAAAATATTAAATGTAATATAAATTAAATAAATTAATAATTCCCAAAACAATAAATAATTACATTCTTTTTGGGATATTTGATAGGCATATGTTCTAATTTCATCTTTTTAGATGTTTTTAGAGTCAAATTAAATAAATTGTTTAAAAATTTATATTAATGAAATTTTAAAATAAATAATGTTTAATTAATATATTTAAAATTATAAAAACCATATATTCGTCCATGTAAATGGGATATGGTTTATAATATAAATAATTGTCCATTTTATATCCATTTATCATTTTATATAAACTTTCTAGACCCGTTCTAGAATGATCTGAGGCCTTATATTTTTATTTATTTTTGGATAATCCCCATTTTAAGGGATGAGGGGAAACCCTTACATGGTCTATAGGATTTGTGACACATTACATGACCCAAATGTCTTAGAGGAACTAGTCCATACTCATCCTAAAACAACATGGAACTTCCCATCCGCAACGTCTATACAGTTATGAAGCTCTCCACCTTTGCATAATTAGTCAACCAGTTGTCTTCTGCAGAGGCGTATAGGCCTAATACTGATGATAATTCCATACCTTTTCATTCATAAAAATATTTTTGGATCATAAATTACCAATATAAATCTCTTACTTACATCCCTTGCTATATCTTTTAGGCCATTGTTTGATAAAAAAACTATCATATAGAACCTTTTAGTGAAAACATAATTAGGTTCTTTATAGAAGATGTATCATTAATAACTATGTATTTTTATTATTATTCCACCACCTCAAAATATTATTCAACCATACTGATATAATATCAAAATTATCTTTGATATAATTATATTCTTGTAATTTAATTGAATACCATATATCAATATCCTCTTCCACCAAATTAGAAACAAAACCTTAATTCATGTGTATGGTGGACTACCAACATGAAAACCAATATAATTCCTCTTCCATAACCACCATTGGGAACTTGTTTTAATGATTTATTTTATATATATATAAATTAAATTAATTACATATCTATAATTATTTAATGATAATATATCATATATTATCATACGTTTCTATAGCAACCCCGACCTCTCTATCTGAGTGCCCATGTATGCATTTTTAAATTTTCATAAGATACAAGGGTTCTCTTATAGAACGAAAAAATAGATTAGTATTCTTGGTAATCTAGATACACATGTGAGTCTTTCATTACATTCAAATATAATATATAAAACAAATTTTTTTTGAGAATGAAATTATTTTCTCTATAATATCATTATATATCAATCATTGTAAAATTATTTTATTCCATTGAATTAAAACAAAATAAGGGCGTGGTCATATATAACCCCATATTGGCTTGGTGAACAGGATTCACTAGGAAAGGTTGGGATGTGAAATTAGACTCATGTTGGATTCCCAGTACCACAGCTTTTATATGTCCTCATCCTCTCTATGTTCTCTCTTTCTTAGTGGATTCTTTTTTTCAATGTGCTACAAGTGTGATTTTTTAGATAATGGGGTTTTTTATGGTTTGGGTGGATGATCCTATAATTGATGCTTATCTTTGGAGTCTATATCTACTTCATAGTAGTTTTATGTCTGCAAATGAATTTGTATTTGAATTTTTGTATGTTTTCATTTGATGTTTCATGTGTTTGGTTCCCAATAAACCATAATGCGACTTCTATAAAATTACGATAAACATGATTTGGAGTTATGGGAAAGCTCAAATGCTTAGTAAGGGTTATGTATGGTGTAATAAATCATTAATCAATAAGAATATTCAATATGGAAACATAAATAACTTGACACATTTACCATGTAATAAATAAACTAATATGGAAGGAAAATCTAGAGATAATATCTATAAAAACATCATGGAAAATAATCAATATTTCATGTAAATAACTAAAAACACTTTCCATTTAATCAACAACATTACTGTCATAACTATAAAGACGTAATAAATATGGAAATAAAAATAATTGAAAACACATTCAATAAAATCAATAACTAAGAATGAAAAACATCCAGATATAATGTCATTGTGAACATCTCAAGGATAATAATAACTAAATTATTAATGAAGGAAATGTTTAATTTTTGGATTTCATGTCTCAAGAACATGATAATTACACCATTATGACATATCCTTACGACAGTTTAAAACTATTGGTTACAAGCACATTTGGTTTGGAAATCTAATTTTATGCTAGATTACATAAACACCTAATGAGTCTAGTTGATGCATCGAGGGGATACCTATAACTAATCCCCACACATGTACATATCTCTAAAACATTACTCATATACCAAATAATAGATTTAATTTATGAACAACTTTTCTTACTATTAAATATCTATATTGATGAAGGAACACATATTATCAATATTTTCCTATTCAATCAAATAATATTTAATGTAAAAATCCATATGTATAAATGAGAACTAATTTAATAAATAAGAATATCCATGATATGTAATATGGATATTTAGGGGAAGTATAATGCATAATGATCTTAATAAAGTTATTTTTAAAAGAGAAAGTGAACAACTAAAAAATGGATCAAGAATGTTAATTTCAATACATTACCTGTTCAAATGATAATAAACCACCTAGATGATGAATAATTGTGGTATCAATATGAAATATACCCATTAAGTAATGAATAACGGGTTTTTTCATTTAATAATAGAAATACCATAAAAAGGACATTAAAAATTTTCATAAAGAAAATATTATTTTCATTTTGAATATAACTTTTTAAAAATAAAATTTAAAAAAAAGTTATATTTTTTGAAGATATCATTTCATACTTATAAAATAATTTTTAAAACACTGTGATGTCATCAAAAAAAAAATATAGTTCAGTCCATATACATTAAAATTAACATTCCTTTAATTTTATTTATTAAAAAGTAAAATTTGGTAAAAAATTTCATTACAACACCATTTAAAACAATTTTTCAAAAAATATTTTGAAGAAAGTGTTGTGGTCGAAAAAGGATTTCCGACCACAGAGAAAAATGAAGTCAGATATTATAAAAAACTATTTAAAAATTATATTATGTATCAAAATGTATAAAATTTTAATATTACAATTAAATTTCATAAATAACCATAAGATAATAATTTCAAATAGGGTTAGTATATATTGATCAAATAAACCTGCTCAACTATAACTCAATAATAAATAATATCGATTAGAATGAGACTATGAAATAAACCCTTAAAATGATCATAACATTGAAGTGAGAATGAATCCATAAATTGATTATATATGTCAACTATAATTCCACATAAAACATGTGGCAACTAATAACATGATTATAAAGAGTCATTTCACACATAATCATATAATATCAATGCTGAAGAGGAGGTAATGTAACCCAATTAAAAGAAATTGAGTTATTAAATTCATTACCACTTTGTAACTTTTACGTCAAATAAAAATTATCAAATAATTAAAATTTGTAATTTATATACAATTATTTACTAATAAATCATGATATTAATTATCAAAGTTACATTATGTAAAATATATAAAATAAATCAGGTTCATAACATTACAATATGATTCAAGGAAGGAAAATTGATATGAATTCGTTTACGTATAATATATTACTGAAGAGGGGATTAATAAATGAATTGAATAAGATTATAATATGTAAGTCCAAAAAATAAATTATGAAATAAAACATAAAATAATTGACAATCATTACACAAATAATATTATCATTACATAATCACTAATGTATAAGTTCATCCCAACAAATGGAAATTGAGTTAGGAAATCCCTCACCACTTGTTAATTTTCATGCCAAATCTTCCTATATAAAATATTTAAAAATGATACATAAAATAAAATGAATAATAAACTATCAATGATATTAAATTTCAATGGGAAAATATAGACACCATATAAAAGAAATTATATTCATAAAAATATACCCCAAGGAGTAGAATTTGATACGAGTCCCTTTAGCAATTGGAAATATTCATTTCAAATACACTAGGAAGAAATAATTCAAATTGAAATATACAATACCATAAATAATTATTTATTGATTATATTAAATTTTAAATGGGTAGTGTATATACCATATGAAATAAATTTGTTCATAACATCAAAATGTACCTCAATGAGTGGAAATTATGATATAACCCCTTACAAAGATCATATTATTGAGGAGGGGATTAATCAAATAATTCATTATGTCTATCAAAAGTATACCCACATAATTTTTTTGAAATAATACATTAAATAATAAAATGTTATTTCAAACCTTATATTATCATTTCATAACCAATTAAATATACATTTAACCCAATGAATGGGAATTTTGTTTTGAAAACCCCTTGCCTTCTGCTTCCTTTTGGTTGTAAATTTTTTATTTACCTGTATAGTGGTCTCAAAAATGATAATAAATAATACTAGACCCATATTAATATTTATGATATCATATTTGATCCTTTTATAACATATAATTACGTATTTGTTAATAATATGTTTTTATTTTTATTTTTGTGTGTGTTAATTGCCTTATTTTCTCGTGGACATTTTGTCATGAAAGATTCTGATATGTACCATTTTATAGAGTTACATATTTTCCATAACAATAATAATTTAATAAATTTAATATTAAAAAATAAACTATACTTCTAATACCAATCATGAATGATGGTTTTTAGAAACAATGTATGTTATGATCATGGAGATGATAGACCATACATACGCATGAGTAAGAACTCAATTCCTCAATAATTATTATGGAATGTATGTAAGTGATATTTTATCGTTATATGATGATAATAATATAATATATAAAATATTTTATATATAAATAAACATAAATATATCATCTATGTGGTGATGTGATAAAAATAGAGTCATATTGCTTCATGAAGGTGGTAATCCACACGTACACCGACAATGTTATCACATTTATAGTGTAAAAAATTAAATGACGTATGTAAAGACCCGTAAAATTCAAGGGAAATTTTTTCTTATTTTTCATTGTAATTTTACAAAAATGCAGTTTCTTACGGCGCCTGATTCCGAGGCTCAGTGTGCCCAGAATCAATTTCCGAAGTTTAGCTCGGGTACGTTCAGTGAACGAATGAGCGGGTTTTTCTATCTTTTGAATCGGTACTCGGAATTGAAATCCGAGGACACCGATGAACTCGTAGCGCTGGTATTTTCTTAAGAGGACTTTTACCGTAGGTGTGTTTTCTTGGGAGGAGAAGTTATATTTTGGGGTTTAAGGAAGAAATAAATAAAATTGTGAAAAATTTTATTTTTGTTAACCAAGGGAGTTAAATTCTACCATGGGAAGTTGTTGGTGGGACCCACATCCACCCAACTTCCCATGTCTGGATATGTGGGAGGTGGGTCCCACAAGAGACCCTAACCCCTCTTGATCTTCCCATAACCCCCTTGACCTCCCATAACTCACTTCCCTCTTAAATTTTGTAACTCCACATTAACTTGTGTAACTCTCCCCTCTCTCCTCTTTAATTTTGCCAAAACACATCTTAAATTAATTGAGTAAACCTCTTCAATTAATTTAACTAAGTGTTTTAATTTTTAAAAATGTTTGCATGCATAGAAAAATAATAAAATAAGGAGGGGCCTTATTTTATTTTTGTGATTTTTGTTGTGTGAGAGAATTTGGGAGAGAGCTCTTCCCTCTTCAGAAGAACATCATCTCCAAATGAAGAACGACCTTCCGACTCGGCGAAGAACCCTCTACGTTTTCTCCAATCCTTCTTCTTCCACTTCCGCGACAAGGAAGAAGACACCGACCGTGGAGACCGACGCCAACAACAACGTTCTCCTTCTTCTTCCGACGTTGACAGAAGCGATACCTTTCTTCCGAGACACCCGACTACCCCGACGTTCGACTACCGCGACGTTCGACTTCCGCGACTCGATGACATGCGATGTCAATTTCGAGCTAGAAAAATTTATTTGGTGTTCTCTTATCTTTTTAGAAAATAATGAAGAGCACAGACCAACCATTTCCAGGTTGATCTGCAGATCGTTCGTTCATGCAGGTTGATGTTGAGGTTTATTCATTTTGCCGTGAAATATTTCTTTGTCGTACGTCGACTTCAATTTGATGGATGAATGCTATCATTATAACGAGAGGAGGTCGGACCGCACAAGCACGGCCGACCCTCCTCCCCCTTGTTGTTGATTATGTTGTGGTTTTGAAGATGGCGGCACGGTGCGACGACACCGCGCAGGAACCTGGAGTGATGCGGCAAGGATGCGCGGCGCCGTCGCGCTGCGCCGTCAAGGCTGAACAAAAGTGTGGTTGTAGTCGGGGCCGCGAATGGGAACGAAAGACTCCGCAGTTGTTTCTTTTGACGTGCGTATCGTCGGCCATTGACGGAACGGGCCGCAGAGATAATTTGATGTTTCCGCAGTGAAGAACGGGACCCGGGATGAGCATCGGCGCAGGGGGAATTGAAAGCGGACCACCGGAGAAACTATGGTGGCCCGCGGACACCACCGGCGGCCGGATGCAGCGGCGCCCCGGCGCGCCACCTGGAGAAATCGCTGTGGCTTTAACCGCGGCGGCGAGCTGGCGGATCCCGCGGCCGCATGGGATCCAGGGGGGACGCGGCGCGCACCGCATCCGCAGAGCACCGGCTCGCTGGCCGAGCCAGCGAGCCCCCCAACTGAGTCAGGCCGGGCCGCGCCGGCAGGGCCGGGTCGCGCCCAGTCAGGTCGACCCGGTTCGGGCCGACCCGGGGGGGGGGGGGGGGTTGGGCCGGGTCGGTACAGACCCAGACCTCCCATTTTCAGACCTTTTCGGTATTTTGCCCATATCCTGGGCTACAGACCTTCGATCGACGCATTGTTAGCAGAGATCAAATCCTTGGACCGAGTCGGTCGTTTTGACATATCGTGCACAAGGTTTCAGAATACTTTGTCTTCGACCGTGTTGGTTCGTACATGAAACCAACCGGGCCCTCTAAGCGGAAACACTCGTAACTTGAGCTCCGGGCGTCCGATTGACATGCCGTCTATCTCGTTGATCTCCTCTTTATGAGACAGAACTTTTGACATACTCCTCTTGAGGTTTGGATGCCGTCGGAGTGCGGTCGGGTTGGTTTGAACCCGAAATCCAACCGGGCCCCTCGAACGGAAAAGCTGATATCTTTCAGACCGGACGTCTGTTTGACGAACCGTCAGCGGCATTGGTGATCACATGGAGAAATGGTCCCTTTCATTATATCCTATGAGAGTTCGGGGAACAGTTGAGTTATGGCCGTTTTGGTTCACACACGAAACTAACCGGACCCCGCGGACGAAAAAGCTAGTAACTCACAGACCGGGCGTCCGATTGACACGCCGTCTATTATTTTGAGAACCCTATGACGAGGTGGTTATTTGAGATACTTCTTCATGGGACTCTGAGATACTTGGAGTATCTACTAGAAGCTCGTGGAGCGGACCCTTCTGGAGACGTGGGTACGGAGTACGGAGACCGTGTAGCTGGCTGTGACCTGATGGATGCTTTTCCGATTTGATTCGAAGTGACTAGCATAGCCCAGTGGGGAGCACTAAATTGTGAGGTGGTAGAACCATGGTGGAGGAGCACTACTGTGTGAGGTGGAAGACCCACGGTACTCGATAGGAGGAGTACCTCTATAGGCTTTGAGGGGGAGCACTACTATGTGAGGTGGCAGACCCATGACGGAGGAGCACTACTATGTGAGGTGGCAGACCCGCGGTACTCGACAGGAGGAGTACCTCAGCAGTCATAGGTTGGTGAGAAATACCTCGGAGACATGACAGGATCACTGTACTCCTAGAGACAGAGCTCTACATCAGTTACGGTTTCGATAATGAAAATCCTAGTTTGAGCTGAGTCTATGACCTTTGTGTTTACATCAAGATTGAGATGGGTTACTTGATTACTTGGGTATATGTATAGGAATATACCTAAGTATAGGTTATCTGTTGAGATCTTCTTTGTGGTTATCCTTGTTTGTTTTAGTGAGACCTTTAGGTTCTCGAGTTCCCCACTGAGTATCCTTATACTCAACCCCGCACGGGCTATGCCCGCACCTCGTTGTGTTGGTTGCAGACGACGGGCAGTGCTGACGGAGGCCGAGTGTTCGAGGACTGGACGGTACCCAGAGGTGGACCACATGACGAGATAGTACCCAGAGGTGGACCACAAAACGAGTCAGTTCCCGGAGGTGGACCACATGACGAGTCAGTACCCGGAGGTGGACCACACGACGAGTCAGTCTCCAGAGGTGGACTTCACGACGAGACGACACACGGAGGAGGTTGGCGGGTGTGAGCATTGAGGAGCTGCGCTATTTGTACCTACCCTTCAGGTAGGATCCGAGGAGGATGACCCATGAGATGCTTCCTTTCTTCCAGCTATTTTCTTTGTTCAGTTGTGGCTATATTTCTAATTGGTTTGTATTCTGGCCCAATTACTTTTCAGCACTTTCTTTGTACTTAGTGTTTTACTTCCTCTTGTACTCTGTGGTGTTTTGTTACTTTTATAAAGGAAATGCCTTCCCAGTTATCAGGATTTACACCTTTGGTGCTAGTCCCCAGCCCCTGTCCTATGGAAGGCGGGATTGGGGTAGTCATGGCACGGGCCCTGAGGACGGGTCGTGACAACGAAATTGTTTTTCAGAATGATAAATATGGAATTAATACCCTAATTGTTTTAGTTATATGACATATATTCATTAAATATATCCTTATTAATATCCATGTAAGCGGTATTGAAAAAAGATTCATATCATTTCATGAGTCGGTAAGCAGGTACAGACACGAGAAATGTTATCATATCCCCTATGTAATGAAAACTAAAATATTTAAATATCATATAATGAATCCAGATGTATAATTATTTTATAAATATTATATATTTACTATAAATACATCATTATAACTGACCATTAGAGGTGGTAATGGAAAAAATGAAAGTCATCAGTTTGCGGAGTGGCAGTCCTTCAATCATATGAATGGTGATTTTATAACCTATTTTATGGAAGTGGGGAAGGTTTAAGATGAGGCCATACTATAAAAAAATATAATTATATGTAATACACTATGATTATTATATCATAAATGTATAATAACAATTTTGTAATGTTTAGGAATAAATAAATTAAAAACACTTATTGAATAATGTAATCTTTTATTCGGGTAAAATATCTATGATTGCACCGACATCCTTCCTAGGAAGGATTTCAGACAAAAATATGTAATCTAAGATAATCATATGAAATTTGGGATGTGATATGAGAAGGTATTCGCTGAATCAAAATGGTTTGAAGGATTATAGAAGATAGGATATAGGGTGTCCTTTTATAGGTGAGGTGACTAAAATACTTGTAATTTTTTAAAAGAAAAATCGCCACCCACATTTTTAACATTTCACATTTCACATCTGTGATTTTATTTTAAGGTATTAATTTTTTTTATTTTTGATCATTTATTCATTAAATATATTTCCATTTAATATTTATAGAAAAATGGTTTTTTTGGACAAAGCCACAGGTTGCACACAGATGACACACAATTAGTGGAAATGATGCCCCAACCCGAGAGAATCTCTGCGCCTTGAATAATGGAACTATCTAGGCCACTTTGACTTCTTCATGGGCATGCAGACTCCCCTCGGAAGCTATGAATCTTGTTTCCCCTTGTTCAAAGGATTCCACATGTCTTGGTAAACCATGTGGGTTAACTGTGCGGCCTATCCAAGTCATTAAAGATGATGAATTAACTTTCTCAAATATCCCAATCATAATCCCAAATGACCAATAATTTGAGACATATGATATTTTAAACCCCAGTATCATCATCCTCATCCCCTAATCCCCCATATAAATTCAATTTTTGGGTGTATTTGGTGTGGGTTCTTCAAATAATCATCAAGTAAGCCTTTCTTCTATTGACTTCTTCCATCTTCTAGGGTTATTCTTTCTTCTTTCTTAGGTTATATTTTCTATTGTGGATTGGTTGCCCTAAAATGGGGGGAATCGTTGTTTGATGGATTAATATAGGTATTTTTGGTTCGATCCTTCCTATATATTGTCTCTTTTGGTGCAGTTATGGTTATCCAATGGAGTTCAGAGCATTCTATGAATAAGTTATTTGATTCCATACATTATCATTTTTAGATGATTTTTCATTTCTGGATTTGTTCAGAGAATGTGTTTTGGGGATTTTTTTAAAAGGGGGAAATAGTGTTTTTGTAGGTATTTAAGGACTATATGTGTTGAAATGTGATTTTTAAATTGAAATTGATTGTGTTTCATGTGGATTTCCTTTTTCGACTTCTTAAATGTGTTCTATAAATGGTTAAAGGAGTGTTAAGTGTGTATCTTAATGGTTTTGGCGTGCATATGGATTCGAGTGAGGTTTTTACTATGAAAATTAGTCATTCTTCATGTATGTTCATATTTTGTGATGTCTGTATATGAATGTGGTGATCTATATGTTTTGGGAAATTAAATTAAACACAAAGTGTAACCTATGTGTCATGGTCGGAAGACTAGGACACATACACTAGTTATATCAGTGAGGTAATGGATTGGAATATTCTAGAATGATTTATGTCACAACACTAAATAAACTATGATGATGTCTGTACACCAGCAGAACATTGGATGGATGCCTCTCTAGTGGATCGTGCATGAGGAAACTATTGGTTATGGTTTCTAAATAATGTTTCACCGAGATATGAGGTTACTTGGGTCCCACTAGTGTATGTAAATTTTGGAAATGATTGTGGGAATATCTTATGTTGGGGTTCTCAAATTCAGTGTATATTAGACAATATATATATGTGTTACATTTCAAAGAAGGTTTTACTTGAAATTGTTATCCTTAAAATGTTTTCCCAAAATTCATTCCTCATAAATGTTTCAAATGTTTTCCCCAAAAATGTAAATGTTCATTTTTCATATAACGTTATGGAATGAAATCTTGATTTTGGTTGGCATGTTACTAGTAATTATCTTAAACACTATATACAACTTTTGGAGTACATATACTATGTTATGTTTGACCCAGTTAAAAGGAATATGTACTGTGGTTGTGATAATGAATTAAATTATAAGTGTTTCTCTCTTATAGGTGTGGGTGGAGGTGGATTGAGTGTGATGGACCTATTTTTTCAGGGAGTTTTTTGGGTTGTGGTCTATTTTCTTTCATTCCCTTTTTGGCATTTTGATTTTTCGTTAAAGTTGTGAAATGTTTTAATTAGATGTGTTGTATCTATTTTGTTAATGGATATCGATCATGGAATAATGTTTTATTTTTTAGAATTATTCATGGTAATTTATTATGGGTGAAATCATTAGTAATATGGTATTTTTTATACCCAGACATAGTTTTCTAGCTCAGGGGGTTTGAGAAGGCCTTTCATGCCATGAAAACTATTGGGTCGGGTGTTAGGTCGGATGCCAACATCGCTTGGATCGTGACATCAAAAAGGAATAAAATGCATTATTCACAATTCCTAAACCTTATAGTGATGATATAAGTCCTTAGAATACATTCTATAAAAGCTTATATGTCAATTTGTCCATTATATTTTTAGATTAACCCTTTGTAAATTTGTTTTTACCTCAACCGCGGTAATTAAATTTTATTATTTTGACTATTTATTCTGGGAAAAAAATATGCCAACCTTATTAATTTTTTTTAACTATGATGATTCTCAGTATGGAATCCATTTTATAAATTCAATTCACATATATGAAAAAATATAATTTTAAATTAATCATACTGATGCATTGAGAGTGTTTGTTTTCAAAAATAAAATGTTCAAATGATTAAAAACATTGAATATCGAAGTTCAATTCGAAAATAATTTCAATCACCTAAATTGAATTAATTGATATATAATTTATCTAATTTTACTATAATAAAAATTTAAAATATAATTTAACTATAAAAATTATTAAAATGAAAAGGAAATTTTAAATTAAAATTAAATATTTTTCAATATTCATTAAAAAATGAAACACTTCATAAATAAAAAAAATATTAAACCTAATATAATTTTGATATGACGATTTGAAATTTTGAGATATTTTTTTCAATTAAACAATCTAAATGTGGCTGGAATAAATTTTAAATTATGTTTGCAATGTGAGACTAAACAATATTTCAGAACAAAAATACATTTTTTTAGAAAACAATTATTTTTCTTTTAAACGATTGTTATTTATATTTACAATAAATATATAATAATAATTTTGTTAATATAGTTTGTCTTATTCATAACCTCTAATTTATAATCTAGGATATAACGATATACTATATTACTATTCATTCAGACTTAGTGTTTCATGATCCACAAGATATTGAAGAGATTAAATTTAAACAAATTTATTTTTTATGATATTTATGATAATTGTTACAAGTCACAAATAGTATCAAGAATATTTTTTTTATTTAATAATTTTTTGGTGATACAATTTACATTTGTTTAAAATTAATAAAATTGCCCATGCATATGTGTGTATTACCATGTCCATTAATAGATGTGATATGTTATTCATTTCCACCTCACATGACTACAATATATAAGTGTATTTAGAGAAATAATATGATATTTATTATATAATGGGAACTATATAAAGATAAATTAACACATATGTTTTTGTATTATAGTCGAAGAAAAATGAAATATTTTCTCGCCTATTTATATAGATTACCATCTCAATGATTATAATTTATTTCATCTTACATAACCATACATCATAATTGTTTTCAAAAAATAATAATTGGGTAATTATTATTATCCCAAAGATGATGGAAAAATGAATACTTTTTCCATGATCAAACTACTAGAGGCATTTGTCACATATGAACTGATTATCATCAAAACATCTAACATGAACATATCTGATTAGGTAATTAAATATAAAAATGTAATAAATAAAATAAAAGGAATAATAAAAAATAAAATTGTTCTTAATAATGTAAATATTTAACATATATTTATAATTTATGAATATAAAGAATCTAAATTATGATTCAGATCTGTTGATAGTGATTTCTTCTTAACTTCGATTCATCATGAAATAATTCAATAGTATTCAAAATATATATTTTATATAGTGTATATGATGTTTTTAACTTATAATATCATTAATAATTTAAATTTTTTATTTTGAGTTTATATTCAAATTATTTCATCAAAATTGGGTTGACAGGAAAGTTACGAAGTGGTAAGTGGTTTCATAATTGAATTTATTTTCATTAATAATATTACATATTTATTTTAATTGATGCTATAATATTATGATTGAAATTATTTTATGTTATTATATGTTATATTTCTAGATGTTATATATATATTTTCATTTGATACACATAATCAATCAATTGATTTATTCTCAATTCAATGGATTGATATTTGTAAGAGATTTTGTCTAACATTATACACTATTGAGATTTATTTGTTTTTACACAATTATTTATTTTAACTAGGTTTATCTAATACCCATTTTATGTTTTATATCATTAATATGGTAATATTTGTTTTTTTAATGTTTTATTTTATGTTATTTATTTCATGGGTTTTTTGGTTCAATAGTTACCAATTTGGTAATAGTTTATTTCACTCTCTCATTATTATTATATATATTTTTATAAGTCTACACTTAGGGAAATTTTTATCTATATATCGTAAAAAATCAATTTTATTAAATTTTTTTATTTCTAAAAATTATATCTTTTCCATTCATATTCCTATTTTAAACACTCAAGAAGGAAATATAATGCTTTTACCAAAAATTGACATTTTTATTATACGTAGTCAAGAATATTTTTCATCCATATATAAATTTTCAAAAAAATTAAGAAAAGTTATTTTTATTTCTCATATAATTTATTGAGTAATTTGTTACAATTTTTTAATTTTTTTTAGTTTTTTAAAATTAATATTATTATTATATTCTGAAAAGATGTATTTTGAAATTTTATAATGAATTTAAAAGGAATAATTATTTTAATGTAATTACAATGATCGTAATTTTAACGCCATCATGAAAAATAATTAGTTTGAATAATTATTTAAATGTTTAAAAGGCACTTTTAACTGAATATATTTTCACTAATCATCTATAAATTCATAGTTTTTAAAAGGAACTTTCAATGTGAAAAATGTATATTACTTTATAATATTTTTAATGATCATTTTATAGTGTTTCTAAAAATAAATAATAAAAACTATTAATTTTTCTTATACTACATTGGGTATATGTTTTAATGATACCATCATTATTCATTTTCTTGATTTTTATGACTATTTAGACAGAGGAATTTTATCACATTCATGTTATTGATTAAATTTTAATTTGTTAACATTCCCAAGATACATTATCATTATAAATTACATTTCCCAAAAAATACATATTTTTTATCCAAACTAATCTTATTTATTTATAAATATTTCATTTATACATACATTGTTTTATGGTGTATATTATTTAATTTACTAGGTATATTCTTGATAAATTTACATTCTTTACTAAATTAATATAACTTTTCATTAAATATAATTATTGTGAATTTAATTGATCATTCCATATATGAGGAATGCATAGGAAATATATTGATGAGTGGGGAACGATTATATAAGAACCCTCAATGCATTGATAGTCTCATGAGAGAAAATAGTATACTAGCATTAAATGGGGCTTTCATGTATACATATCAATTTATTAAACTATCATAGAGAAAGGTATTGATGGTATAAATATCAGGATATATAAGAACATGAAAATTAATATGAATAATTTATTCTAAAGAGAATTCAGTTATTATTATCTATGAGGTTACAACATTGATGTTAACCATGGATACATTTTTTCCCATGTATTTTATTAAATTTTATGTTATTTTAGTTATTTAACTGGAAATAATGACTGTGGATTATTGAATCATGATATATTATACTATACATAACCCCTAATATGAATCTAATCTCACCCTTATTTTTTTATTTACCTGTGATCTGAATAAATAATCATTTAATGAGGTCAAGGATATATAATATTTACATTCACTATATTTATTATATAATGTTTTAAATATAATGTTAAAATCAAGTATGTATCTAGTTTACTAATACTACTACAAAATTTTTTCCTTCGAGAAGAGATCACATGTATCATATGATAATGTACTATATTTTATTATATATTTGGGATCCTGGGTCTAGGGACTTTATAGTTGGTATTAGAGGAACTTTTGTAGAATTTGTGTGGATAAAATTTAGAAAAACACATATTACAGAATATAAGAATATGAAGGAATTTGAGAATATGTCTATAAATATGATAACATAATAGAATCTTATTAAAATCAATATTATGATATTTTCTTAAAAATAAATTTATGTTTGGAATCTATAAGTAGATGTAGTTTCAGAAACGATTCATTTTTGAATCATAACCCTTAAAGGTTTTGGTTATGTTTATTACTTAACAATTTTTATGCATAGAGAGCGTACCATTACTATGTAAATAGTTTGACATTGATGGGGGATATGATTTGGTTCATCCGTATTTTCATTATGCACTAATATCACTAATTAGAGAATATGCACTATGGAATCTTATGATTCTCCATAGTGAAATACAATAAACCTTATGTTTATTGGGATAATATTTTTTACGTTGATCTTAAATTTAAAGGTATAAATTGGAATTTTTAGTCATTATTTGAAAAGATATTAAGATGATGTTGAATATTTTGGGAGACATTTATGGGAATAATAATTTTTAGTTTAGTATATGTTTTACAAAAAATATTATTTCATGAATAATAAATCTATTTTTTCAAGACATAATATAAAATTTATTTATATATTTTAGGTTTAATAAGATTACTAATGTAAAATTAATACTATTAAAATAATATAATTTTTTTTAAATTCTAATTTTATTAAAATACTTCGTGGTTAAATTTTTTTTAATAGTCACTTTTATTTTAAGGATGATTATATTATGTTTGGAAACATTATAGGAATTATATAAATATAATTTCATTAAAACAATATACTATATATTGAGAGTCAACTATTTTCTTCTGATAAGGCCATAGGGCTTGAAGCCACAACCAAAGAGTGACAATGGTCTGGTGCATACCACTAGCCTACGTGATATCCTAGATAATATGAAATTGTTTTTACGTAAATGATTTGATAGATAAACATTTATAGAATAAAATTAATTTTAATTCATTAGAAATAAAAAATTCAACATGGATATTCATTTCATGGTGTAATAAATGATGTTGTAATTGATTGAATAATAACCAAAGGATTAAATTATACTTATATTGAAAAATTTATCATGTAAGTATATTTTATAGTGTTCTATATCTTGATTGTAAAATAATTTTTTGTCATTGGGAAATGGGTATTGAAATAAAAAATTTATTAATTTAACTTCATTTCCATTTAATTAATGGCCTTTATACAAATAACATGTTTATTATTTTTTGGTTTTTAAAACTATCAAGAATTGTTTCTATATAACTATATATTAGTCCTTGGATGTTTTTTTCACCTCCATGTTAAAATTTTCACTTCCCATTGATATAATACAACATAGAAACATACTTACTCATTATTCTAGATGAAATTCATGATTACATTTATATATTATCAATATGATTTTTTAATAACACTTTTACGGTGTTGGTTTACCATATATGAATTGTCAAATTCCAACTCCTATATTTCTGAGGAGAAGTTAAAATCATGAGTAATAAAGTTATTGATGTTTGAATTTATATTATACTATCACTATAACTCAATGATCCTATATTGAAATCATTTACTTTACAGTTATATATTAAATGCCGATAATTGTGACCTAAAAATTTCCATCCAAACATACATCATCAAATGGAAAACATGGACCACTAACACTGTCAAGTTTTTTTAGTTTTAGAGTTTTAGATAATTAGGAATAATTTGTAAATTAATAATTCACATGACATTAAATGAATATTTTTCCAATTTAACTGGCCCTTTCATATTTCACATTAGGTTACCAACCACATCCTTATAAAATCATACATAGAAATAATTTATTAAACCCCATTATTTATAACTCGGGAAAAGTGAAAATTAGAAGTGTGAGCTCAAATTCTTATGAAGGTTAAAAATAAGCATTAACTATTAAATTTAACAAATGATAATGATATTGTATCAGGGTAGGATGACATATTTAATATGCATGATAGAATCATAAAATAATACTTACCAATCAATAACTAGATAATCAAAGATGAAAACATAGAAATGTAAAGATTCATCATAATCAATAATAAGTAGCTATGTGATGTTAATATTTATCATGAGAAGCATTATAGACCCATAACAAATATAAAGAAACCATGTACGTAACATGGGACATCAAATTCACTTCATGATTACAATCACTCTTACAAGTGGAATAATCATATGTTTGATGTCCACACCCAATGAATTGGAGGGATATCACAGACCCACGTGTCATTGGAATGACATATAATCACAAATCATTATTTTATTATGTAATCACCTATCAAATGTCCAAGTACCTTTATAAAATCATAACACATAAAAGATTTAATTTTAATATAAAATAATATTTTTTTTACCATTTATAACATTGATTAAAAAATATAAATGAAAAATGTTCTAAAAAAAATCTCTTTGAAACATGATTAATCTATGGAAAAGAAATGGGTTCTATAAAAATATATTTGAAATAGTTATTATCCATCCAGAAAAAGAATGAGGTTGACATCAAAACTAAATATTCCACAGTGGTGGATAATTTAAAATGGTTTTTTGTCGTTGATGAAAGAAAATACCTCAAAAGTTTTCTTAAATACATTATTTATTTTTTGAAAAGTATTATTGAAAAAATTTGAATTTTTTTAGCAAACATGGTTTTGGAAGAACATAGATTTCCGAACAAAGAGAGAAGTGAAATAGAATTTTCATAAAAACCATTTCTATGAAATGTAAAGTAAAAAAATAGTTAAAAAAGGAATAATTACTTGAAAATATCATTAATAGTCAATGGATATGACAATTAAATATTATTATAATATTTCAAGATCAAATAACTAATCGTACAAAATCCCAATAAAGAATGACATTATTAAGAAAGAAACTTAAAAATGTTGAAACATTGAACCACAATTACCATGACAGAATATCATTAAATTAAACATATAATATAATTAAAATTAGTTTATTAGTGATATAATGTGTCAGAGGTGAATTATATACTCCTCAAAGAAGAATAAATGTGTTTAACATAACAAATTTCTCAAAAAAGTAAATTGAGAGAAAACATCCCCTAGCTACTTGATAACATAGAAACCATAAAACCCATGAAAATGAGATGTCATAATGGATATTTAAATACCCATAAATTTATGTATATAAATTCTAAAATAAGTTAATGGGAAGTATATACCCAATATAAAAGAAACAAGTGTTGGATTTGGCATAACTGTCATAGAAATAAAAGTTATTCTAGAAACAACCTTATTACATGAGTATCTTTTGGATCATAGGATCTATGAAAAAAAGAATAAATTGAAACATTAAATACCATAAAATAAACTATGTTAATCATATAAAATTCTATATTTTATAATATACACTACAAAAATTAAATGAGTGGTGAATTTGGAATAAGTATCAAAGAAATAAAATTGTGACTAAAAATCCATTTACCTTGAGTCTAATTCATCATGATTTTCCTCTATCTTCTTTAATAATATACTTATAAAAATTATTTAAATTCTTTATAAACCTTTTCTATTTATTAATATATTTATTTCACTTATAAACCCATTATATATAATTACATAATCAATTATATAAAAATTATTAAATGTGTTTCATGAAGAAGCTAATCAAATTTTTCATTGAGGAGCGTTACCCCATTCCAAGTATCTCCTTCTGGTTTGCTCTAATAAACTTACATGGTGGATTTATTGAAAATGAAATAATTTTAGGATTATGGGAGGTTATTTGGGAAGATAAATTGATAGGTTTTAAGAGAGGGGGAGTGGTGGTGGCCTTTTATAAGTGTGGGAGAGGGCACAAATAGCATTTTTGAAAATAATTTTGATAACTCCTTGTTTTTACCTAAAAATATGATTTCATAACACATAAAATATTATAATAGTGGTATATTGTATGACATATGTCTATAAATTTGGGTTTTTAATAGTATATAGATCATTTTTCCATTAGTATTAATGTTTTAGAGCATACTAAGCTTGTTTATCTCTTAAGTGGCACAATTAATTTCAATTTTCTTTACAAATAGTTATGTTAATGAAATTAAGTGGTTGTTATTATAAATTATAAAATTTTTTAATTCCAAAATATGGAATTTTTTTCCAAAATCAATTTACCAAATTGGTATATTAAAATTTAAATTTAATCCCATGGACAAGATGAGACGACATATTTTTAAAGATAAAATGATGAAAATATTGAAATATTTTTATGTCCAACATCTATACAAAATTTATTAAACTGAACTTAATTGAATTTATTGATTTATGATTTAACTAATTATACCATAAAACCAATAAAAATGAAAATTTAACTACATAAATTAATTATAAGAATAGAGAGTTTTCAATTAAAATTCAATGTCATCCATCATTCATTAAAAAAGATAATCTTCTCAGAAAAATAATAAATACCCACATAAGGGAAGTTTTTATATTATGATTTCAATAATGAATATTATTTTCACAAAAAAAAGTAAAGTGTCAAAATTTAGTTTTCAAACTAGCGTGTCATTAAAAACTGGTAAAACGACCTTTAAAAAATATCTTTTTATGCATAAAATTGGACTTGTTTATATCTTATTCCTATCAAATCTATTAGATTAATTTACAAAAATTTGATTTAATATATAAATAATATATATTTCACTAATACAATTGAATAATAGTAATTAATTTAATTTACTAAGATAAAATTCATTTGGTGGCATACAAATTGTTTTTATAAAAACATTTACAGTATATTGCATTAGTTTTTATATTTATAAATTATAAAATTATAATGAATGAAATCATTTTATAATAACTTTCATAAGATATTTTTATAATTTAGTTAATCTTATTCATTCTCTTCATTCCTAAATCTATTTAATAAATATAATTTTAAATTAAAATATTAATAGTATATTGTATTTTGGTAAGATTAAGGCGTGCATGTAACACAATTTATTCATAAAAAATGATGTTATATGAAACACATGATTAAAATGGGGTTTCTTAAAATTCAATTTAAACCTTTATTTGTGTGTTACTCAATATATCTAAAAAATTAAGTTAATGTTCCATAAAATATTTCTAAAACCTTTTTATGTGACATTCTATTCCCTTTAAAATGAATTTATCCCTCTAAATTTGTCTTTATTAACAAAGCATTAACATTTTTTCAATTCCATTATTAAAACCCACACCATACAAATGAAATAAATTAAATATCCCATAAGTATGGAAAGGAGGAAACATAAAGGTCACTTGATGTTATGAATTACTATGATTTGACCCAATTAGAACCTTGAGGCGAAAATAATAGATAGATTTGGAAGGGGAAAATTATTCCCCTGGACTAATAGAGAGTGATAGACTGTGTGGTAAAGAGAAAGTCAATAAAAAAACCCAAATCTAAATAGCTGTGTAAAAGTTCATTGATATAATTATAAATGTTTGTAATGGGATAAAAATTTATTTTGATATCTTTTTTGTATAGTTGATGTGTTCATTCCTCATTTATATTGAAGACATAATAAAATATGCTTAATTGACTAGTAAAATTTCATTATTTGACCAATTTCTACCACAATATCATCTTTTTCCCTTGATGATGATTATTCAAGATGTACTTTCTTATTACAGAATCTCAAAAATAATATTTTAAAGGCCACATAACTATAAAAGGGATAACAAGCTATTTCTCTTGTATATATACATAAATTAAAACAAAAATATTTAACACACGGTATGATAATTCCACTTTTCCTAACTGAATGTGATGGGTTTTCACCCAGAATACAAGTTTTCCTTCTTTTCTATGACCTCCCTAAATAACAAATTATTTTTTTATAGGGATTAAAAATATCTCAAAAAAATAAAATTTATCCAATTACCTCATTGATAACCTCAAAAATTTCAATCCTCTAAAAATTGTGGGTCTAAGATATTGAACTTATGATCAACAATAATTCAAAAGACTTATAAATATATCAATAAATATTTAGATAACTTTATATGAAAGCATCCAAATCTCAAATTCTATTTAAACTGATCATTGAAACAAAATATAACAGCCCAACAACCGCTCTCCTGGATCCTATTATGAAATCACAAACATTACATTTATAGTGATAATGTTGATAATTGTGGCCTAAAATTTTCCATTAAAACCATAAAAAATAAAAAATAAAAAATGGATCAATATCATTACTAAGGAACTTTTAGGTTTTTTTCATTTTTAGAATTTGGAAAATATCATATATAAATAATTCAGGTGACATTAAATGAAAATTTATCCTTTTAAACCACAATTTTATTATTTAAAATTATTTCATGTACCAGATCCTTGTGAAATAAATAATAGAAATAAATCATTCTTCCATATTCATTATAACCGTGGGAAACTTAATCCTAATTAGGGTTAGAAAAAATACTCAGTATGGGTAAACATAAGCATTAACAATAGAATGCCATTAATTGGAATATGAGTGAATAAGGGTATGATGACATAATCAAAGAGAACAACTGAATCATAAAATAATTAATACCCATCTATACCAAGATCATCAACTATGAAAACATGGAAAAGGAAAGAGTTATCCAAATCAATGATCATGATCCATGAGATATCAATCCCAATCATGGTAAGCATTATAAACCCATAGTAAGAATTTAAAAAACATGTACATAACTCGGTATATCATTTTTACATCACTCTTATAATCACTATTAAAAAGGGATAACTATAGGGTTGAATTTTATTCCCATGAATTGGATGCCTACTATACACCCCCCATCTTTGGTTTATCACATAATCACCAATAATTAGATTATAGTGTAACCATAAACCAAATGACCATGTAACATTACATATTCATAGAATATAAAATCGTGAATTTCATTATGAAATCCCAGTAACATCCATTATCCATTTTATAACATTTTTGATTTCTCATTCCTAGATTCCACTTAATAGGTGGCATGAGCCCGGTGGTCCTCATGACCTCAACCACATCTCCCCAAATTCTAGAGGCATCTAACTAGAAGCGATGGACTTGGATGAGTATATGGAGTAATATGACCTCATTACCACTTTTTAGCTGAGCAGATAGATATAAACAAATGTAAAAATATGCAGCAATATATGTAAACAGTGGAAGTAGACAACAATAATAGATAGACAAGGATAAAAATAACTTAATTACATAGCAGTCATAACATCTCCAAGGAAAGTGTAAAGTAAAAAAGAACTATCCCAAGTATCCCTTGATCATGATCATTTTTCTGCTATCAAGCTCCACTCTAAACAGTATGTAATCAAGTGTTTGAAGTCATATTCTTCCCTTTTTCAACAGCTCTAGACATGTAATCCACATCAAGTAACAAATGACACTCAAAGAGGGTGTGAGATAAATATTAGTGGGCGGCGAACAATGTTGTCTTCAATAGCCCGACCATGTAATGTAAATGTAAAATTTTGAAATCATGAATATATAAATTATAGTTGTACAATACATTAAAATTACCATGTACTTGATTCATACCTCAGATGGTGTCTTAATACGTAACCAACTTATTATGTTTATTATTACCAGTTTATATTTAAGTCACATGTTAATAATTGTAAACATTCTATGTTGTGACAAGGAATCCTATAATTATATTAATAATAATTTCCCAAGGTAACAAACAAGGAAACGTAGACCACAAGGGTTTCCAAATCAGTAATAATTGTTTCTTGGATAGGGTATGAGTGTAATAAAAGGATCATTGTATAAGGAATTCCATAAAAAGACACATACCATGTCTTAGGAGTTCATCAATGTTAAGAAGGGGATATGTAATGACTGGGCCCAATTGGCATTAATCATGGAACATAAATGTCAATGTATGATCCAAGAGTGTATCAAAAGAATCCTGATGTAAAACATGAGGGATCATATAGTGTCATACATAGAATCCAAAGTAAGAAAATGATTTGGATCTATGTTTATCTCATCATAAGAAATTAATATCCTTGAATTTGGAATGGGGTCTCTTAGAGCTCAAGACATTCCCTCAGGAATCCAAGATGAGCTCAAGTCAGGACACTTTTATTTTGATTAAGATGACTTTTAAAATTCAAAAGGCTTAACTAATTTCCATTCAACAGTGTTATAAGGCTAATTTAGAATTAAAACATTTATTATTGTTATAATTAATCAATAAGTCTATTTGGTTTAAGATATTCCTTTCATTAGTGTGATTAGGCCAAGTAGCCTGCAACCATTCAATCAAGTCCAAATTAATCAATATATCCATTTTGTTCAATCCTTTCCTTTCATTAGTGTGACAAAGAAATGTAGGTTACAACCATTCATTTAATCCATTTAAGTAATTTAATTAACATGGTTTACACTACTACCTTTCACGAACATGGTAAGGGATTCTATAAATGTACAACCTATCATTCAATTACATTTAATAAAAATGGAAAGTCATATACCAACTATACTTTCCAATTTTCATTTCAAACAATTTTTAAAATTACAGCACTGGAAATAGATTAGTCAAGTAGTAGGAATACATGGTACATTCCATTATTAAATTCAAAATATAAATCAAGCTATTAAATATATATAATCTTACCCTTAAAAAGATCAAGAAAAGGAACCCCTAAAAGGTGGCTCAAACATGTCAGAAGACTAAAACATAATTATGGCATTAAAATCCAACAAGGGTTAGATGATGATGTGGGTGTAACCACTAAAAAATAATTATATATTTATAAATATATTAACTATATGGTTCTAATGATTATAAATATGACATATAAATTCAATAAACTGAACCTGATGAAATCTTAGATCCCCACAAAACAATTCTAAAATCAATTTACTTGAGGGATGATTTATAGAGCACCCACCATAGAATTTTACCACTCTCTTCCTCTAGTATCGACCTTGGATTTTTCATGTATCTAAGTAGATCATATTAAAGGGGAAAATGCTAACATCATTATAACAAGGTCGAGAGTTAGAGAGAAGAATAATAGATCAAAATGGAATAGAGTACCTACAATTATGCATCCAATACCATAAACATAAGCTAAAATGTATCTCAGATAAATGAGATCTAATTATCCTTAGCTTAGTCTTTCCAAATCCCCAAAATGAGAGTTAATGGATTTCATCCTGTAGAAAAATTGTATTGGAGGCTGTAGGATGTTAAATTAGATCATTAATGGTAAAATGGTAAAATTATCCAAATTTTTTGAATGTGCATGGTTTGTATGCAGGGTTTGATAACCATTGTGGAAACCATGCATGGGTACCTGGAGTAGAGGGGCACTCTCATGGTTAAAAATAACTGTTTGGGAAACCTTGCACCATGTGTGCAAGATGGCCCTGCCCAAAATTCAGTCTATCTTCACGGTTAGATCTAACCATGTGATAAGACCATTTTTTTCAAAAAGTTAGATTTCAGGCACTAAACATGCCCTAGACCCCATTGGGACATTCTCTAACCCACAAGGCATCCATATTATGTCCAAAATAATACAATTACTAACATTTAATGGTACTATACTTTAGTGAATGGTTGGATTCTTACAGTATCCTTCCCTTAAAAGTACTCATCCTCGAGTTCACCTTATGAGGGTGGAGAAATAAATTCTAAGAAAAAATCTTACCATTGGGAATGTACACCGGCCTCCCACTTCTATGTCTTGTCCTATACACAGCCTTGCTTCTATGACTCTCGTACAATATAAAAAGGCAGGACCTAAAGAGCCTTCATGCTCTGTTCAAAGATTCATACTGGATACTCCACAAAGGTAGAATTGGCACCTAACTCAACATCCTTAGGATGAAATGTGTGAGACGAGTTTTCATGATACTGGAGAAGTTGTCAAACATGGGAGATGCCATCCATGGCATGATACATCTGAGGTAAATAATACCGATAGGCTACCAGATCGGCTCTCTTTAGAATTTCAAAGGTCCCTACATAACAAGGTGATAGCTTCCATTTTTTCCTTAACTATTTATGCCCTAGTCTAGGAGATACCCATAAGAAAACATGAACCCCAACCTCAAACTGCAGTGGTCATCAATGATGAGCTTCAAAATATTTATGTCTTTATTAAGCAGTAGTCATATTCTTTCTGATTAGTTAAACCTTCTCTGAAGTCTCATGAATGAGATGAGGACCTAGTAGTGATGTCACACCGGCCTCTAGACAACACATCGGTGAACAACATGACCTACCATATAATGCCTCAAAATATTCTACCTGAATTATCTCTTGGAAACTATTATAACAATAGAACTCAATTAGGGGGATATGCTTCTCCCAGTAACTAAAAAAATCTATGAATCGTACTCGGAGCATGTACTCTTGGACATTTATTGTCCATTCTGATTTTCCAACTGTCTGAAGGTGAATGGTTGTGCTTAGAATCACCCATGTTTACATAAATTTTATCAATACCAGCCCAAAAAATGATGTGAAATAAGTATCTCTATCTAAAATGATAGTATATGGGACTCCTTGTAGTCATATGTTCTCACAAACATATTTTCTTCTTTCTTCATTGACTGAGAAGGACTCTAAAATTTGAATTAATTGAGAACTTGCATAATATTTTCAATGAAAGCCCATACAGTGTGGATACCTCTAGGTGGCCTTGGTAGCCCGACTAAAAAAACATTGGAAACATCTTTTAATTTTTATTATGGGACTTCAAGTGGGTGTAGAAGCCTATAAGTCTATGATTCTCTTCCTTCACCTATTGATAGGTGGAACATGTAGTGATATAGAAAATTCTCTAACGATTTATCCTTGACACAAATACAAGCATCACATTTATTGATACATATTTGAGATGCCTAACTGAAATGAACACTATGAAGAGTGGGACTCATGCATCAACTCCACTCCCATATCTATATGATCCTAAACACATAGATGAATTGTCAAGATATTTTCTCTGTTCATAGACCAATCTGGATGTGGGTTATCTATTCATATACTCCCACAGAGAACAAAGCCCTAGGATATGAAAAATGACTTCCCTTCACACTCCCTATGAGAGAAGAGGTGATTTTCAAAATAGGAGAGGTAATATTTATTGTGTGTATCATGAATATATAGATGTATCTCATAAAATAGATTCATTAACATCCATTCATCATTGGATTCCCATGCGACATATGATTGAATTTTCCGACTCAATGCATCTACAACAACATTTCCCATACAAGGCATATAGGAATGCACACAATCAATGTATTGTAGATACTAGGCCAATATTCGATGTCTGAGGTTCATGTCACCCTGTGGAAAGGTATTTTTGTTTATCTTATAGTCATTTTTTACCAAAAATGTGATCAACCAACAGATAATGTCTTCGAAAAAGATAATGCATGGACAACTGCTGCTAGAACAAGGTCATGCATCATGTAATTTCTTTCATGATCCCTCACATGATATGATATTTACAAAATGATTCTATCCTTATACAACAACACTAATCCTATACTGATGAATGATGCATTACAGAAGATGGGAAGGCTGAGTAAAAGGTGGGTGGAGGAGGACTAGTGTGCTAGTGATACAAAAGTGGCATTGACCCAATTTCTCTTAGATGGATTGATGAATACACCACTAAATAAACTTTTGGATGATTTTTGGAAACCAGTACGATAAGGATGTGTTTTCTATACTAGTTCCCCGTTCATGATAACGTATATCTTTGTGTTTTATACCATTGTTCACTAAGACACGATGTTCTAGGGTCCCACTTCTCGCTAATATCTTTAGGGCCTCTCCCATGTTTGGTTTTCTTATTTTGATTTTCACTCATTGTCGGCACACAGTGTGACGTTGGGGTTACCATTAAAGTGTGTGTGTGTGTGTGTTTTAATTTATGTTGTTTTTCTCTAAATTAGTTTTCCTTAAAACTCTTTTCATGAAAATTGTTTAAGCATGGTATTATTTTTCGTCTGTTAAATATCAAATGTATTTGTCATTTAATAATTATTTGTCGAAACTTTTCTTGGTGGAATCCTAATGATCATTTTTCTCTCACCCTACAAACACCTTTTGGTGTACATAGATTCAGTTTCTTCTACATTCCAGGTTGAGGCTTCGAGTATAGCATTGGTGGTTTGGTTTTTCGATGGCACCCTTATGTTGGTTTGGTGGCGGTGGCCTGGGGATGTGACTCCTCATGTTACACGAAGGATTGAGTTGGAGTTTTGGTTTTCCTTTGATGTAGTTTCTTTTGGGTTTTTCATTAAAGTTGTGAACATAAAATATGAACATAGTATAAGGGTCGTTCGTTTTTCTGATTTTAGTTACAATTTATTCATCTTGTTGTTTGTTTTATATTTATTTATTTGGGTAAATCGTTGCCATGATTTATTTATGATACCTGGGCACTTGTGCCTGCCCGTAGGGATTAAGAATTCCATTCGATCCTTGCTGCTGATCAGACCAGGCATAAGTTTAATGGTGACCCGATTTGGTTAGTGACAAAATGGTATTAAGGGAATTATGTTTTTGTTATTTGGGGGGTCAGGTAGATCAGATATAGGATTGTCGGTAATCAAGTGGTAGGTGTGGGAAGATCATTGCAAACTATTGATCATTCCGATCCTCGAGTAACCAGGGATAATCTGGGATTTATATTTTTGGCATTAGTTTGTGTGGATGGGGGATGACAATAAGAGTAAACTGGTACTACGCACTATCTCACATGGAGTAGTGACCCATGTGATGCCTGAGAGTATGGTTTGACGCTCCTAGTTGTTGGTGCTTTTCTAGGGCTTGGTTTGCTAAACAATGTAGCCAGGTTAGATAGGACCCATAATCCTCCGTCTAGGTTCTTTAATGTTTGTGATGTCTTGCTTTAGTTTTGGGTTGGCATGAATGTGTTTTCCTTTAAAAAGGGAACCATACTTTGGTGTTGTTCTTATTTTATTTTGGTGTGTGTTTGGAATGATTTTTGGGGTGTGTTTCTCTTGGACCTTGTTTTTGGAATTTGGAATTTGATTTTTTGAAATTAAATCCCTAAAATAATGACTTGGGTATATGAAATTAAAGTGGATTGTTTTATAAATGGAATGAATTTTGGAAATTTTCCTTGAAATTTTGAAAAGGTTTTTGAAGAGAAAAAAAGTATTTTCGGATATTGAGAATGTTTTTTTGGAAAGAGGAGTAGTCTGGTTTTTTCTAGTGGTGTTCCTATGGGTTCTCCCATGTGCTTGTGGATGTGATTAATGGATATTTGGTGTATCGTGTGGATGGGTGCCTAAAAGGCACGAAAATGCATATTTGCGAGGCACCATAGAATATTAGTGGTGATTGATTGATTTCTACGGATTATTCTTGTTTCAGGAAAAGGGTTTTTCTATAAAATGGGTTCTTTGTGCTTAAATGGATTTGGAAATTGGAAAATGGTTTTGAGTCCAGGGTGGAAGAAATAGGCTCAAAATAGTAGTTGAGTTTTATTGTAGTGTGCCTGGTTTTTCAAGCAGATGTTTTTATTTAAGAATGAATTGATGTTTTAAATTGGAATAACTATAATGGTGTCTGAGATGAGGATGTTTGTTTTGTGACGTGTTTGGATTTTTAGAAGGCTATTTTGTTTTTCTTGTTTGGGATATTTCCCTAAAAACATCTCATGGGTTTCCAGCAAGTCTCTCAGTTCATGGCCTAGCCTAGACACCCAGTGGAGTGGCAAGATTGGGTTCTTCTCAGTTGTGTCGACTTTCTGTAGACATCGAGGTCATTTGGATATCGTTGAATTCTTCTAAAAAGTTAGGTGTGCGTCCATTTTTTGAAGAACTCTAAATTTTGTGTAGGCCTAAGTTGTCTTGAGTAAATTGGGAGGAGCGATACTAAACCAAAAAATGGTGAACGTTCTATTTTCATTGCAAATGAGGATGTCTTGAGCGATCCTGAAGACTAGCCTCATCCTGCGATCATACCTAAGGATGTGAAGGCTAGAGAAAGTGGGGGATCTCGTAGGTGATCGACTAGTCAACAAGAGGAGAAGGAGGTGTGTTTAACAGTTCTGATTTGATAGCTTCATGTTCCCAAAAGGTTGTGCCAAATAATCAGTTTAATGCTCGTAAAAGTTTATGGTCTTGTTTGCATGGTGGTAAGTGCAGGTTCTTCATCTGACGAGGAGTGTGAACAAAAGGTACTTATTATTGGAGTTCCCTTTTCTTTAGTTTGCATTGCGCGTTTGATAGACCGATCAATTTACTATCTCTAGTGTAGTCAGTCAGGCACTCTAATTTGTTTGCCACAATTCTCAGTTGGTAAGTTGATGGAGTGGCTGATTGGGGCATGAGGAGAAGAATGCATGTTGCTTTTCCACTAGAGGAAGTTCTAGTTTGAGGTGGTCAGCTTATGATATATTGTGAGGTGGTAGATGCTTCAGACATACGGGCCCCAACCATAGGTCTCGGGGTGAAGCTTTCACGCAGTCAAAAACTCATCGTTCATGGGATGAGATTGATTCGACTTAAGTCCGCTGTGATGGGATGATGACATCATAAATTTCCTTATTGCGATATCACCTCTGAATGATTCATTTTTTTGTGATGGGTATGATGTTTGTGTATCCTTGTTACAGTCTTAGTTTGTGGGAGCTCCTCTTGGGACATAAAGAGGTCTGAAGAATCAGTATTCTTGAAAAGATGGCGAGCGTGATCCGTGAACCTTCTTATGGTCTGTTATGGATCATAATTATACTCATCTAAGATATTATTTTTTCTTGTGGGATTAACATGTGCCAGTCCAATTTTCCACTAGGTTATGAGTTTCTTCTATCAATACCATCTCATGTGGTGGAGTGTTGTTCACTATGGGGATTTTCTGTGCAATCAGTCCATGTTGGTGCGTTCGTGATGAAGAGTTTAGTAATTATTTCTCAAAGTAAATTGGGAATACCCATGCGGGTTCTGGGGTCTTAGGAAAATTTAAAATGGTGGGGAGACCCAGTGCGGGTGTTGCTGGAATCCCCTCCTATGTTGGTTGGGTTTATCTTAGGGATCTTGGAGGGTCAAGAAAGTGTTAAAGGTTTGACTAGGCTTGTGACTGATTTTGGTTTAGAGAACCAATGTTAGACAAGAATCCTTAAATGGTGGGGAGACCACCATAGGAAGATATTATAGAAGACTCAGTTTTTAAAGTGGTCATAGAAGAGAAACCCCTTACTTCTGCTCCACCAAACCTCAACCATTATAATTGGTTAGCTCAGGTAGTGGGTCCCTGGATGAGTATTCGTGGAGATCTCTAGCATCCCTGATGATCCCTATGTTAGGGGTCATGGTGTTCTGTGTTTTAGTTCTGTTTGAGATGAATTTCTTATTGATGACTATTTTACATTTTCATTATAGTTTTGAGATCAATGGAGTTTTGGGTTATGGGTGTCTGGAAGGCTTGGTCTTCAGGTGACTGAGGTTTTGTTTTAAATACATTTGGGTCTTCACAGTCTCACTTGGAAGCCTTGTTTGACTTAGTCCTTTGGGACTTAATGTGGGTAGAAAGTGTCATGGTGGGGATAATTGGCACACCCGTAAATCTATAGTATTTTTTATTTTGAATTAAAAATTTCTTTGTTGAGGTTCAGGCCGGACCCGACGAGATTTTCTGTATTTTTCTGATAAACGAGCATTTTGACATCGTAATGTTTATGCACGTGCATGACATGAATGAAGCCATGTGGCTTCACCTGATTAGTGTGCGGCCTGCCAATGCATGGGTAATTGATTAATTAACGAGTTGAATAATAATTTATGCACAAAAATGGAATAAGAAAAGAGATTAAAATTATTCAAGAGTTGTTTAATAATAATAATAATAATAATAATTTTGTGATTATTATTATTATTATTGTTTTTGTTATTGTTATTATTATTTTTGTAGTAATTGTTGTTGTTATTATAATAATTAATATTATTATTGTTAATAGTTTTAATTGGGTTAGATTTTATTTAGGTTTTATTTTACTTTGTTTTTTCTTATTTTCTTCTTTCTCTCCTCCCTCACCCTCTCTTTCCATCATGCAAGACCCCCCCCCCCCCATCCCCATAGTTTTTGTGTAGTAGATTCCTCCAAACCCTAGCAGTCGCACCCCCTTCCCCTTGCTTCCTTCGGCTGGTGCCCTGGTTTCTCCTGGTCGACCACACGCGTCCCTCCTCTTGCTGGCCGGACACCCAAGTGCACCCCTCCTATTGAACACCACACCCTCCTTACATTCGGTCGAAGCTCTTGCCCGACAAACCCCCTCAACCGCTAGAATTCTTTGGTGCACCGCCATCACACAAAACCTACCCCTAGAACCCCCTGGGGTTGTGCCCCCTTTACTCCCTCTCTGGTGAACTGCAACCTCCCTCCCTCCTCACCAGATAGCCTTGGCCGCGCCCCACCTTCACAACTGGACCCTTCGGCGACCACTCTAGCATGATGTGCACCTCTAAAACCTCTCCTCCATGCTTGGTCAGCTTCATGAACCCTCTCCATAGACGCATTTTACTTTGGTTGGTTCTTTCATCTGTTGGTAGTATATCAAGTTAGGGTTTAGTGTCGAATTTGGCTTGGTTTTGATGGTTTCGGTTCAAATTCTGGTTTTAAGGTATTGTTGTGTTTGATTGTGGTGTGTTTGGCATGTAGTGGGAGTTTCACAACAATTTTCAAAGTTGGTCTACTCCGAGGTAGGTGGTTATATGTATAACTATTGATTGAGGGATTAATTTTCTTGTTATATTAATTTAGCTTGGAATTCCATTAAATAATTTGTAATGAACTTAGTTTTTAAAAATTATTTAACATGAATTGATTTATTTTGTAGCATTTTAGTGTAGTGCGTAGTGTGTTTTTGTGAAAACCCTTATTGAGTCATTTGATTTCTTTATATGAGTTGTGAAATAAGTCTATTTAATTTAGAAAGATCTATGAATTAGATTATGAAGTGGTGATGATTTGTAATAAAAGGAGTTTTTGTGTGAGTTTGTGTGTGAAAAATCATGTGACGTCGCTTGAAAATGTTTTATAGAAATTCATAATATTTTTTGAAATGATATAGAAGTTGCGAATTGGTTTTGGAAACTATCTTGGGGTTCACATAATTCTAGAATGGGAATTTTTCATTTACTTACTAGTATCAGGTTTATTCCATATGAGTTTGACTTTTCTGTGAAAAAAACCATGCTGAGCAATTTACAATTTTATAGACTGTGTTGCTACATTAATAAAATGATTAAGGGCTGTAGTGGTGTTTTGGGTGTATTTTTTATGTAATCCCATGTGAGAGATTCATGGGTCAATTTTTATAAATTGTAAAATATTTAATAAAATGATATTGGTGGTGCACACCATGTTTTGATAAGATTATACTTTGTGTTTGGTTATGAAAGTGGGTTTGGGTCAGTCTAGTTTTTAAAGCGGTGTTTTTCTCTTTAAAATTTATTTATGAAAATTTGAATTGTTTTATAAATAATTATTAAGCATGAAAAATTGTTCTGGTTAAATGGTGTAAGTGTTTTGGGGGCGTAATGTCATGAAACATCAGGAGAAATTGTATAATAAATTCTTTTAATGGTTTGTTTGACCATGTTTGTGCTTTCGTTAATAGGGAAGTTGGAAATTGGTTGTGTAAGTGATGTATAATTGGTTTTGGGATATTTTTAGTGTGCGTATTATTTTTAAATTGGTTTTCTGTGAGTGCGAGTGTAGTGTTGGGTAGAGATAACACCTAATTTGTATTTTTTTTGTGTTTGACATATGAAATTAATTCTAAACTACTTGAGCACAAATGGGAAGCATGTGTACTAGGTGGAAAGACAAGGACTAGTGCGCTAGTGATACAGAATGGGCATTGGCCCTGTTTCACTTAGTTAGATTTACGACTACAACACTAACTAAACTTTTGGATGATGTTTGGAGACCACTAGGTTATAGATGTCTTTCCCGACTTCTGGATCATTCACAAGAATGTATATAGTAAGGTTTTTATACGATTTCTCACTAAGACATGATGTTCTAGGGTCCCACTTCTCGCTAGTATCTTTAGGGACTCTCCCATCTTTTGTGCTCCTCTTTTGCATTGCGCTCACTGTAACACCCCGAGATTTTATGAGATTTATTCTTTTTACTTTCATTCATATCTTCTATTGTACGCTACACGAAGATCTTGGATATTGTTACACACAATTTCATGTTCATTTGATAGGAGTTATTCTACGCAACGTTGATTGTATATATATATATATATTCAATGTATAAATGAAATATGGTTGGATTCTGTTATACGCAACAACACAAGATTCTTGCACAACACGCAACCCTGACTTGCCTTGCAATACACGCAATCACAACCTTTCTCGATAGCGTGTGTAGTACACAATACTGAGTTTCACTAAATGAGATATTATTATAATATTATTAGGAAGTAGTAATTATGAATAGTAATACCCACTTTTTGAAATTTTATAAATTTTATCTTTCAAAATTGACTTCATTTTTGGATTCCGAATATTGAAATTAGTCTAGGGAGAATTTTTGGTATTTTTCTGAAAACATTCAATTTTTGATGAATAATGAAAACACTGGGTTACTATTTAAAAACCGACTTCTTATTTAAATAATTATTTATTTTATTTAAATTTATTTTAGGTTAAAATTGATACATAATACCTATATATGTTCAATGTAATTCATTGGAGTCATTTTATAATAATTTTAGATATATAAAAATTTTATTGAACTTCTCACTGTCTTTTACCCACCTCCTAGGAGAATTTGAAAATTTACAAAAAACTTAATTTTACCTTTTCTGTGAGTGGAATTTCAGAAATTCGAGTTGCACGGTTAAAATAAAGGTGTAAAATGTGGTTCAATAAAATAAAAATATGCTTTGGTGAATAGTAACTTTTTACTTTTATTTACCACGGTAAAAAGTAAATAGGGTAATTAAGGGTAAATATGGTATTATTATTACCATTACATATGTTCTTATTCTATTGGATAAGTATAATTCGACCAAAAACAACCTTAGGAATATAATATTATCATTTAGGTCCACTTGGATTAGATTAGAACATTGATTATTATTTAATTCAAAGAAGACTTAAAAGAATTAAAATCAAAGTTTAATAACTAAAACATTTTTAATATTGGGTTATACATAAGATAAATTCGACTATAAATATTAATTAAAAATCTAAAAATATTTTCTACATAATTTTATTTTATTTATATTTTTTAGACGTTAATTAAGTTAATTTATTTATGACACAATGATGATGTAATAATTATCTTATTAATGAAATATTAACATAATTGATGTTATAAATACCAAAATAAATGTAATTTGAGACTTTTTATAAATGCCAATAAATTTTTCGGTTAATATGACATGTTATTATTTATTTAATTAACTTTTTGAGAACTAATCATTCTGTTATGATTTTCACAAAAATAAATTACAAAATAGTGTCATTATTGAAATAATATAGTTTTTAAAAAAAATATTATATTATTAATTGTTATTCTATTCCTCAAAATATATGGTTAGGAAACATGAATTTGATAAGGTTATATATATTAATAATGAACCACTTGGGGTTCTTTTGGCTTGTTATAGTAAGTTTATTAACCATATAGTGTAAGAAAACAAGAAGACACGATAAAAGTTAAATTATTTAACTTAGAGTTCAATCTAACTGATAAGGTTAAAATAATAACTTAAACATGTCTAAAACCTATTTGTTGAGTGTATTTAAACACATACCTACTTTAGTTTCGAAATAAATCAATTAGGAGCTATTATAAACTGAATATGACATTATTATAAAATAATATTTTATGTTTTTCCTATGGTGCCCCTCTACACCCTTATAAAACGGAACCTTCTCCCTCTTCTCTTTACAAAATTTTGAGTCTTCATGCTCAAAAAAACCCTAACCATTTCCATTCTAAACTTCCCTAGAAACATTATACAGGTTCTTGTCTCCTCAAAATACCAACTCTAGTTCCTTAAGAGGCGGTCAAGAAGAGGTGCGTCAAAGAAGAGGTAATATCCTTTACCGATTCTTTCCAATTTATTTCTCCTTATACTTCTTCTTCATTATTTGTTTCATCATAAATTAATGAAATCAGTATCAATCATATACTGATATGTTATTATAAATATTAAACAACCCTATTTCATCTTTTATCCATCCTACGGAAAACAAAATCACCGCGCGTGTGTACGTACAGAATACCGTCTCTACGCCGTGGTGTAATCTATTTTCCACCACCACCTTATTTGGATGGGTATAATGGTTTAAATAAATAATATATATGATTATGGTAAATTTATATTGATTCTGAAATATTATACATACACTTAAATACAATTCCATTATCATGGGAATGATATAATCGCTCGTGCGTACGTATAGACTACCGTCTCCACGAACGTGATGAGATTCATTTTCCATGATTAACCATTCAAGTATGATTATAAAGTATATATAATAAATAATCATGAAATATTTTATATAATAATTACATTGTATTTATTTACATATATGTTTCATTTACTTAATTCCATTTAATTCAATAAGAAAACGACAACAACTTTCATGCGTACGTACGACCTACCGTCTCCATGAACGGTGTATTTCATTCCATTTATTGACCTATCATATATATTTATATGATGAATATATATTATAAATAAAACAGGTTATACATTCTGGAATTATGTAAATTGGGATATAATTAATAATATCAAGAACAACATGTCGAAACACATACGATAAATGAAACGATTTTACCCAAAACACTACTTTAACATGGAATTTACAAAAGAACGGGTAATATAAAGTCATAAGTGAACCATATATGACATCATAACAATGAATATGATTCTGTAATAAGTCAATGACATTATTTAAATCATTATTCAGGAGTTTCGAATACATATGAAGCGAATCAGACATAAGGTAAGGGACAACCTTTCCAATCTCGTATTCATCTGAGATTGTTTATTTGTAAGTATTTACTGGGGTTATATTTATCATCCACGTACCTATTTTCTAAAAATGGTTTCATGTATGTTTAAAGTCTTTTTTACCCATTTTTCATTTTACTACATGGTATGTAAGGAATCTTTCTTTTTTTACCACACGAGGTACTTTTTGACTTTTCCGGAAAAAGTACGAGAAGAATGTTTTTTAACTTATAAAGTAGAAATAAATTTTTACGGTTTCATAATGCCTTATTTTTAGGATGTTTACTATACTATATTTCATGATTATTTTCAATAAAATATTTTTCTTTTAAAATTGCGTGGCATTTCGTGAAAAAAATTATTTTTAAGAAGGGAGGATATTTTCCTCAAAAATTCTTTTCAAGTGTTTTATCAAAACCATTTTCCATATCAGTGGACATTATTTCATATGTGTATGTTTCAAGTATAATATCTCTATGATTTACATGGTTTCACTTTTCTTATGATGAAATGATATCCATTTTTTTATATGGATTATGTTATGATGGGATGATGTTTATGAAACCCATTTTTATTCTTTGGGTTATGATGAATGATTTATGTTTATGTTGTGGCACCAGTAAGAATTATTTCATTATGAGATGGGTGGGACCTATATCTCCCTCCAATGCATCGGGTAAATATTTATATCCCATGAGATAGATATGGATGGAATGGTAAGTTAATCCGGTTCAGTGATACATGATTAGAACAAGGAGTGAACTCAATTCAAAAAGGTACTTTGTCCACTAAGATGGTCTTAGCAGCAATGCCTTGGCTACTATGGAAATCATAACATGTGATTAATGGATTCCATAATTACATGTTTTATTCCCGTGATATTTTATCATGATTGATGCTCCATTATGATCTATTCCTTACGTATATCCATTTTTTATTTCATTGCTCAAGATTTTGATGTTTAAACATTATGTTCATGTTTTGAAGTTCAAATTTATATGGTTGTTTTATTTTCTCCATGCTTACCCTTACTGAGAATTTGAGATCACCCTTTATATGTTTTCTTTTCCCAGGATATAAAGAAAAGTTTTAGGTAAGAAAAAAAGGGAAGATCTTTATGTGAGATGTTGAAGATCTATCGCCAATATTAGAAGATTATATTCCGAGTTTCCAAAGACACTAAACTATTACAGTCCTTCGGTGTTTGTTTTTGTTATGTATTAGGTATTCTGCAAAAGTAATGTAATGTCCATGTACGTCTAGCTTTGGGTCTCTACAGTTGGTATCAGAGGAAATGTTTCATTAACCTTTGGAAACTAGGATGAAAAAACATTAGCGATATCTCTAGAAATATTTCTATGATATGTCTAGGGATGTTCCTAAGGTTCTGTATAAGTATAGGTTATTGTCCTAGAATTATGATAACAATCGTGAATAACCTATGATTAAACCTAAGATGTTAGATATTGAAAGTACTCCCCTTAATTATGTTGTTTTCCTAGTATGATGTTTTCCTCTCACACTATTCTTTTTGGGTTTTAGAAAATGGCCGGAAATAGGAAGATTCACAATAATGGAAGATATGATGGACAATGGAATGATATTCTTCATGAGAAACCAAATGAAATGGGATTTGGAAGTCCAAGCATCGTTATTATTCCTAATCATTAATCTCATAATATGATCAATAATCTCAACTTTGGTATGTTTCCTAACTCAGCTAATAAGAGAAAGATGGAGTTTCATGATGATTATAGAGGAAAGAAAGTTAAATTTCCATCATGTAAATCATGTTCTAAGAGGAATCTGGGAGAATGAATCAAAGGAACTGGAAGATGCTTTGGGTGTTGAAAATAAGGACACAAAGCTTGTAATTATAAATGAAAATGTTCAGTTAACACCATGGACAAGGATAATGGTATTTCTAAGACATCAACAATGGTTAAATGTCTTAAATGTGGAATGTACGGGCATTATGAAAACCAATGTTCTAAGGGAAAATTTCATGAAGAGAATCAGCATGGTCGTATGGGTAGTATTTATGTTGTTGATGATGAAGATGCTACAAATGATATATGAGATGAAAGAAATGCTGAAGCTCAGTCAGTGGTTTAAGAAGGTAGTGGAATGATTGTATGTTTATCAAGAATAATGTATGGTACTATGGAATAAAAAAAAGTCTAAAGATTGTTATACAGTTGTCTTTCCATGAGTTTTTGAATGTATATGATGAATTGTACAAGTAACCATGAATGGTTAGTCAAATATTTTTGGAAGGTAGGTGATATGTGCATAATGAAAGGATAAGAAGATAATGAGATATTTGATAGTATTAATGAGCTCAAGACTGATATAAAGAAAAAGTGATATCATTGTTTGAGTATATAGAAATTTTGGGATTTTGGTATGTGGAAAGTGTTAACTTCTGACAGCACTCGTTTTTTCACTAAGGTTCTATGGTAATTCATGTTTCAAAAGAATACATGTTTAAGGTATTCACATGTTTGGAATGTGACCAACAAGATATATCTTATGATATATGGGGTATAAATGACGGTATTCACGTGCTTGTTATGTGACCTTTCAAGTAATATTTTTCTTTATACTATAAGATTGGACATATGTATTTTGGATAAGCCTTAATATTGGAATGGATTATGTTGAACATAAGTTAGTATTTTTTAAGTCTAGAACTTTTTTCGATATTATTGATGGAATGTTATAATAGTGTAGTTTAAGAAAAGGGACAACCTGCAGGATGGGCGACAACCCGTCATGTCAGACAAGGTTGCGGGAATCGAACCCACAACTGAAGTACCACATGCTTTTATCGCCTAGCACTGGCCTACAGGAATTCCCTGGTTAGTAAAAACTAGTTTTATTATATTTAGTGGTATAATAGATGAAGTATAAGTCCATTTTTGGAATCATGTATGATTAACATCAACATAGATGGACTTATGTATATTTGATAACTTTTGCTAACTTATGTTTGAGACAGATGGAATGAACTATAATTATATCGTATGATCTGCTAGCACTTCATGTAAGACAAATTCATCTTCATTTCTTTAAGACATGAAGTATAAATTGTTCAAGGAACAAACAATAGTGATATTGTACCAAAATCAAGTAAATATTTCTTTTAATTCAAAAAATATACAACATTAGGGAAATGATCTTGAAAAACAAAAATGTTGTCCTAGTGCCCTCATATCCAATGAATCAGATGGTACCATAGATCATCACAAATTTATAGCTTTGTGACTTTTGGATTTATCATAGCCATGTCCTCTACCACCCTCCATCAGAACGTGATGGTTAGATTTACCTTCGATATCCATATTTTCACCTATGTTATCCTATGTGGAAACCCAGTGATTAGTTAATTTGGGTAACTATTACGTGTCATACTTTAATTTTTAAAGATAATTTTTGGTATTCCTTTTTATAATGTGGGTTTCTATGAAAGAATCTCTCATGTAAAAAACCATTTATAACCCCGATAAATTTCAAGGGAGAAATTTATTTTAAGGGGGGTAGAATTTAACACCCCAAGATTTTATGACATTTATACTTTTTATTTTCATTCATATCTTCTATTGTACACTAAACCAAGATCTATGATCGTGTTACACAAAATTTTATGTTCGTTTGATAGTATTTATTCTACTTAACTTTGAGTGGATATATATATATATATATTCAATTTATAAATGAAATATGGTTGGATTATGTTATACGAAACAACAAAGGAGTCTTGCACTACATGCAACCTTGACTTGGATTACATTACACACAAACATGACCTTCCTCGATAGCGTGTGTAGTACGCAATACCGAGTTTCACTAAACGAGATATTATTATAATATTATTATGAACCAGTCATTATGAATATTAATACCAACTTTTTGAAATTTTATAAATTTTATCATTCAAAATGGACTTCAATTTTGTATTCTGAATATCGAAATTAGCCTAGGGTGAATTTTTGGTATTTTTCTGAAAACATTCAATTTTTGATGAATAGTGAAAACACTAGGTTACTATTTAAAAACCGACTTTTTATTTAAATAATTATTTATTTTATTTAAATTTATTTTAGGTCAAAATTGATATATAATACCTCTATAAGTTCAATGTAATTAATTGGAGTAATTTTATAATAACATTAGTTATATAAAAATTTTATTGAACTTTTCACCTTATTTTACCCACCTCCTAGGAGAATTTAAAAATTTACACAAAACTTAATTTTACCACTTCTGTGAGTGGAATTTCAAAAATCATAGAGACACAGTTAACATCAAGGAGTAAAATGTGGTTCAATAAGATAAAAATATTTTTTAGTGAATAATAACTTTTTACTTTTATTTACCACAGTTTAAACTAAATAGGGTAATTAAGTGTAAAAATGGTATTATTATTACCCTAAAACATGTCTTAATTCTATTGGATATGTATAATGTTACCAAAAACAACCTTAGGAATATAATATTATCATTTAGGTCCACATGGATTAGATTAGGAAATTTATTATTATTTAATTCAAAGAAGAGTTAAAAGAATTAAAATCAAAGTTTAGTAACTAAATTTTTTTTAATATAAGGTTATACATAATATGAATTAGACTATAAATATTAATTATAAAGATAAAAATATTTCCTATATAATTTTATTTTATTTATAATTTTTAGACATTAATTAATTTAATTTATTAATGACACAATGATGATGTACTAATTACCTTATTAATGATATATTAACATAATTGATTTTATAAATACCCAAATAAATGTAATTTGAGACTTTTTATAAATGAAAATAATTTTTTAGGTTAATATGAAATTTTAGTATAGATTTAATTAACTTTTTTCTAACTAATCATGCTGTTATAATTTTCAAAAAAATCAATTATCAAATTGTGTCAAAATTGACATAAAATAGTTTTTAAAACATATATTATATTGTTAATTGTTATTCTATTTCTATAAATATAAGGTTTGGCCACATGACTTAGATAAGGTTATATTTATTAATAATGAACCACTTGGGTTTATTTTGGCTTATTATAGCAAATTTATTAACCATATAGTGTACGAAAACAAGAAGACACGGTAAAAGTTAAATTATTTAACTTAGAGTTAAATCTAAATGATAAGGTTAAAATAGTAACCTGAACTTGTCTAAAACCTATTGGTTGAAATAATTTCGACCCATACCTACTTTATTCTGTTAATAAATCAATTTGGAGATATTAAAAACCAAATATGACTTTATTATAAAATAATATTTTATGTTTTCATAAGGTGCCCCTCTCATCCCTTATAACAGGGAACCTACTCCCTCTTTTCATTACACAATTATGAGCCTTCAAGCTCGAACAAACCCTACCCATTTACCTTCATAACTTCCCTATAAACATTATAGTGGTTTTGGTATCCTCAAAAGGAAAACTCTAGTGCCTTAAAAGGAGGTTAAGAAGAGGTGCGCCAAAGAAGAGGGAATATCCTTTATCGATTCTTTCCAATTTATTTCTTCTTCTAATTCCTCTTATTTAATTGTTTCATCATAAATTAATAACATCAGTATCAATCATATACTGATATGTTATTATAAATATTAAACAACCCTATTTAATCTTCTATCCATCCTACGAAAAATGAAATCACCGCGCGTGCGTACGTACAGAATACCGTCTCCACCCCGTGGTGTAATATGTTTTCCACCACCACCTTACTTGGATGGATATAATGGTGTAAATAAATAACTATACATGATTATTTTAAAGTGATATTGATTCTGAAATATTATACATACACTTCAATACAAATCCACGATCATGGGAATGATATCATCGCTCCTGCGTACGTACGGACTACCGTCTCCATGAACGCGATGAGAATCATTTTCCATGATTAACCATTCAAGTATGATTATAAAGTATAAATAATAAATGATAATGAAAGATATTACATAATAATTATACTGGATTTATGTACATATATGTTTCATTTACATAAATCCATTTAATTCAATAAGGAAACGAAAACAGCGTTCATGCGTACGTACGACCTACAGTGTCCATGAACGGTGTATTTCATTCCATTTATCGATCTATCATATATATTTATATTCTGAATATATATAATATATAATCCATGTTTTACATTCTGGAATTAAGTAAATCAGTATATATGTAATAATATCAAGAACAACATGTCGAAACACGTACGATAAATGAAAGGATTTTACCCAAAACGCTGCTTTAACATGGAATTTACAAAATAAAGGGTAATATAAAGTCAAAAGTGAACCATATTTGATATCATAACAATGAATATAATTTTTTAATAAGTAAATGACATTATTTAAATCTTTATATAGGAGTTTTGGATATATACGAAGCATATCAGACATAAGGTAAGGGAAAACTTTTCCAATCTCGTTTTTATCCGAGACTCTTTATTCGTAACTATTTACTGGGGTTATATTTATCATCCATGTCCCTATTTTATAAAAATAGTTTCATGTATGTTTAAGGTCTTTTTTAACCCATTTCTGACTTTTACTACATGGTATGTTAGGAATCTTTCTTTTTTTACCATACAAGGTATTTTTTGACTTTTTCGGCAAAAGTATGTGAAAAATGTTTTTTTTACTTATACGGCATGAACAGATTTTTACGATTTCATAACGCCTTTTTTTCATGAAGTTTACTCTACAAGATTTCATGGTTATTTTCAATAAAATCTTTATCTTTTAAAATTTCGTGCCATTTTTTGAAAAGAAAATGATTTTTAAGAAGAAAGGATATTTTCCTCAAGAATTATTTTCAAGTGTTTTATCAAAACCATTTTCCATATAAGATGACATTATTTCATACGTGTATGTTTCAAGTATAACATCTTTATGATTTAAATGGTTTCACTTTTCTTATTATGAAATGATATCCATTTGTTTTATATGGATTATGTAATGATGGGATAATGTTTATGAAACCCATTTTTATTCTTTGGGTTATGATGAATGATTTTGTTTATGTTGCGGCACAAGTAAGAATGATTTAATTATTAGATGGGTGGGACCTATATCTCCATCCAATGAATTGGGTAAAGATTTATATCTCATGAGATAGACATGGATGGAATGTTAAGTTAATCTGATTTATTGACACAAGACTAGAATGAAGAGTGAACTCGATTCAGAAAGGGACTTTTTCCACTAAGATGGTTTTGGCAGCAATGCCTTGGACAATATGGAAATCATAACAAGTACTTAAAGGTTTCTACAATTACATGTTTTATTCCCATGCTATTTTATCATGATTGATGTTCTATTATGATATATGCCTTATGTACTTCCATGTTTTTTTTCATTGCTTATGATTTTGATGTTTAAACATTATTTTCATGTTTTGAAGTTACAATGTGTATGGTTTGTTTTATTTTCTACATGATTACCCTTACTGAGCATTTGAACTCACCCTTTATATGTTTTCTTTTCCCAAGATATAAAGAAAGGTTTTAGGTAAGAAAAAAAGGGAAGATCTTCATGGGAGATGTTGAAGATCTTTCACCAAGATTAGAAGATTATATTCTGAGTTTCCAAAGACACTAAACAATTACGGTCCTTTGGTGTTTGTTTTTGTTATGTATTAGGTATTCTGAAAAAAGCAATTTAATGTCCATGTACGTCAGGCTTTGGGAATCTACACTCACAGTCGGGACACGGTGTAACATTGGGGTTACCATTAAAGTGTGTGTGTGTGTGTTTTAATTTAAGTTGTTTTTCTTTAAAGTAGTTTTTCTTAAAATATATTTCATTAAAATTGTTTATGAATTTATTAATTTTTCATCTGTTACATTGAAAATGTATTTTTCATTTAATAATTATTCATGGAAACCTTTCTCAGTGTAATCCTACTAGGATTTTATCTCAAACCCTACATACACCTTTGGGTGTATGTACATTCTATTTCTTCTACAATCTAAGATGATGATTTTATCATAGCATTGGTGGTTCGGGTTGTTTTTGGAACCCTCATGTTGGTTTGGTGGCGGTGGCTTGGGGATGTGACTCCTCATGTTGCACGGAGGTTTGAGTTGGTGTTTTGTTTTTTCCTTTGATGTAGTATCTTTTGGGGTTTTAGTTCAAGTTGTAAACATTAAATTTGAACTTGGTGTAAGGGTCTATTTGGTTGTATGATTTTAGTGTCAATTAATTCATCTCGTTGTTTGTTTTATATTTATTCATTCGGGTAAATCGTTCCCAGGGTTTATTTTTGATTCTCGGTCACTTATGCCAACCCGTGAGGATCAGGAATGCCTTCGGCCTTACTTCGGATCGAATGAGGTGTCAGTTTGATGGAGAACTGATTTGGTTCTTGACTAATAGGTTTTAGTGCATGAAACTGGTTTGATCCATGGACCTATGCAACTACTATACTACCATAATCATAACCGAACTGTTGGAACTACTAGGGATCAAGGGTCTGACTACTGCGGCCCTGATCTCCTCCTTAGCCAGTCCTATTAGTCCTATTGCAAATCCCCTCTTAACGCATTGCAAACAAACCGATCCTGAAGTTGGATCATTCAAAAATCCTTTTCCAATAAAATATAGTAAAAAGGATCCGTATAGAAAATGTATATTCCCCATACATCTAAAATCCCAACACTCCATTGGGATTCTATCATAATGAATCTTTAGGTGCCCCTATCATCCACACTGATGACACACCATGGATTTATTAATACAGATACTATTGTTATCACTTCCTTGATGAGAAACCTCGACAAAAAATTCCCTTCAACCAGGAGAACTATTGGCATGTCAAGGCATTGATCCACTCTTATCAGTTCTTTTTTTGTCCCTCAGGTTGTGTTCAGTCATAACATCCCAAGTGAGTATTTCATAAAAAGTAGGTAGGTAAAATACATTCATCTGTATACATATGGCATACCAAATCCCATCTTCAAAACGTCTAGCACACGAATTCTCATCACTGGCTAGAAGCGGTGAAAATCGCTACAAATCCATGAAACACGCTGAATTTTCCATAACTGACTTAGTCTTTTACTCAAGATGCCTGAAATATATGGCTCAATAATCTATTAAAATCTACAGAAACAACTGATCATAGAATATAGTCTTGATGTCTGCCCATACCATGTCTTGATGGTGATCAGCCTAGAAATCCACATCCCACCAATGCATGGTCGAATCTCGAAGCATGTTTGTAGGAATCTTGGCTATTCGACCAATCTCTCTAAAGGATATCCTTGATGCTCAGAAATAGGTAGGATGGCCTCAAGCAAAGACTCGGTATCCTATTGACTATCGTCCCTATAGATAGTAGGAGGATTCTTCTACTAGAACTCATGAGTCAAATCATCCATCATAGGTAAAATATGTAGAGCACTACGAATGGTATTTATCAAACATAGGTTACTATAACGAACTTGGGAATCAGTTCCCAGATCAGGTTCAATGGGTAGTGCCTCATATATAACTCTATAACATAAGAGTGACAGATCAGGTCCCACCACGTCTGGAGAAAGTTTGTATCCACCTTCTTAGAATATGATATGAGGATGTGATAGCGGAATTAGTCTAAGAATAAAAATAACAGTCCTTAGTAAAGGCTTTAATAATATAGATATAATCACTAGTGGAAGAGGAATGCAAGAAAACTTACTACCCAAGGCATACTACTGGAACTACGTGCTTAGACAACCATGCATTAGAATGTTATCAAGTATATGATTAATTTCATTTTGAATTTAATTTCAAGGTTCACTCTTATACCTGTCATAAAAATATAATTTTGTGATAATAATGTGAAATCATTTCATATTATATTTCATGTTTCACATTATAATGGAAAACCATTCCCATTAAATCATTTCCCATACAACGATTCATTGAAAACAACAGCCATTTATTTATATAATATTGGATTGACTCCGTAAATTACTCATCTCAACCCATGAGGGTCCATACACCTCATGAATTGTGACATGAAATCACTCAATCAAAACCAAGAGTAATACAATCAAAATCTAACTATCACATCATCACCCACCAATCACAGACATATTAAGAAATTCACAGTAATGAAACACACCTATATAGAATGGAAATATGCATGACATGAAAATCATATGTGCCTATAATGATGTAGGTAACAATTATCCTTTCCCTTATATCATCATTCCAAGGAAAAAATATAATATCAATCATATTAATAATAAAAATCACTACACAACATTTGTTTCAACCAATGGTGAAATAATGTCAATACTAATAGGAAAAACAAAACATTAATTATATTTTGGGTAACTTGGATTTTACCCTGAACATGGGTTCACAACACCCAAGCACAAATTATGACCCAGTCCCAAGCCTTCCTAATATACAATATATTGTATTAAAATAGTAAATAAAGAAAGGAAAACTCCTTTGATACCACTTTTTGACTTCCCATTCCTATATTCAACTTAATTGGTACACCGATCCCGGTGGGCCACATGGCCTCAAGCGCATCTCCCCAAACACTAGAGGTTACTAACTAGTAGCGAGAGACTAGGGTGTGTCTGTGGGGAGACTATTCCCTCATTACCAGAGTGTTTCAAAATGAATAAATATAAAAAGAGGTAAAGAGATGAAATAATATATGTAAATAGTGTAAGTTGACAAACATAATAGATAACCAAGGATAACAAAAACTGAATGAACTGGAATAGACGATGATGATATTTTATCTCACTAGAAAACTGGAAGAAATAGTTACAAGATAGAAATCATAACATCTTCTAAAAAATTATTTAGGGAAAAAAAGATTATCTCATGCATCCTGATATAAAACTCTGTCATCTGCTATTAACATCAATTTGGAATAGTAATAAATCATTTGTTCAAAGCTGTATACTTCCATTTTTTCCACCATAATATTTGTAATATACACCAAGTACCAAATGGCACCCATAGGCGGTGTGAGATAAATATCAAAGGGCCACCCCCAATAGTGTTTATAAAATCTGACACGCGTAATGAAAATGTAACAGTGTGGAAACATGCCTATGTAAATTATAGCAGTACAATGTTAGGAAATATCTACATGCTTGGTTCACCCCTCTACTGGAGTTTGAACACGTAACCAATTAATTATTTGGTTATTACCAGTTTATATTTAAGTCACATTTTAACAATAGTAATGGTTCCAATATGTTACTAGGAAACCTATAAAGATTATAATGATGATGATCCAAGGTAATAACTAAGAAAATGTAGACATTAGGTGTCACCAAATCTGTAAAAACTATTTCTTGACTAGGGTAAGATTTTAATACAAGGATGATAGTCAATTGTTTTTTATAATAATACACCTAGCGAGTCTTATGAGTTCATCCAAGGTAAAATGGGGATATGCAATGACTGGGCTCGATAGGGTTTAACCATGGAACCTTTTTGTCCATACCAGATCCAAAGAGTGTATCCAACGCATCATGTAGTTTCATGAGGGGTCCTACGGTGTCATAATAGGAATCCAATGTTAGACAGGGATTAGGTTCTAGGTGGGTATCAACCTACGAAATCTATATCCTTGAATTCAGAACTAGGTCCCCACAAGATCAATACATTCTCACAGGAATCGAAGGCGATCGGGAGTCAGGCTACTCAAATTTTTATTAAGAAGTCTTATATAATTAATAAGGTTTAATACATTACCATTCATTAGTGTGACAAGGAAAAATGGGGGAGAAATCATTTATTTATGTCATAATAAATAAATAAGTCCATTTAGTTGAATACATTCCTTTCATTAGTGTGAAATGGCCATGTATCTTGCCACCATTCATTCGAGTCATAATTAATCAACAACCCCATTTTTTTCAGACATTTCCTTTCATTATTATGATAAGGAAAAGTATATTTAAACTATTCATTTAATCCATTTAAGGCATTTTAATAACAATGGTTCATTCTGGTACATTCCATCAACATGGTAAGGGGTGATAAAAATGTGCAACCTATAATTCTATTACATTTAAAAATATGGTAAAATAATATACTTAGATTAATATCCAATTATCATTTTACATAAGTTTATTAATTGATGAAAAATCCATAGGAGGGTTAGGTGGTGAGAATAAATGGTGCTTCACATTATGAAACTCACAATATAAATCTAGAAATTTAATATAGAAAATAATACTCTTAAGAAGGTCAATCCAAGTCACACTAGAATAATGGACCAATCATGTCAAAAAAAATAACACAAAAATTATGGAAAAACATCCCACACGGGATTAAAGAAGTTATATAACCACTAAAAACTAATAACATATATTGAAAGTGCATAACTATACATTTCTAATGATTATATGTATGATAAATAAATTTAATAAATTTAAGCTGATGAAATAGGTAGGCCCCACATGCCAATTTTTAAATCAACAAACTTGAGGGATGAGTTAATGACCACCCACCATATTCTTATACAACTCTATTCTTCCAGTATAGAACTATGATTTGGATTTAATCAGAAAATATATGAGAAAAATGGAAAAATTATCACACCATTGTAACTTTGTTTAGAGAAATATAGAAGAAGAATGGCTTAAACGGACCTGAGTACATACTGTTTCACATCCAATGTGATGAACAAAAGCATGAATGGATCTCAAATAAAGAATATCATATGATTCCGAATTGAGGACTTCAAAAGGCTCAGAAGTGAGAAAAAATGTTCTTCATTCCACAAAACAATCCTATATGAGGAAGGATGAAGTTAAACTAGCTCATTAAGGGATAAATGGAAAAATTAACCAAAACATATCATGTGTGTGGTGTGTCTGTATACTTTGAAAAACCATGTGAATACCATGAATGAGTACCAAGATAAGAGGGGCACTTTCATGGTTCCGCTGCACTGTTAGGGAAACCATGCACCTACGATATGAGATACATCTTCCCAAAATGTATACCATCCACACAATTATATATAACCATGTGCCCTTTCAATACAGTTTACTATAAACATGAGACATGCACATTTTTTCCAAATAGAGGGATTCTGGGATCCAAGAAAACCCCAAAAACCCTTGTTACCTTCACTAACCCACTAGGAATATATACTATCCCCATAATAATGTATTAGACAAAAAATAAATGGATATAAACATGAGTGAAAAACTAATATTCTCACAACTTGATTAACATGTGTAAAATAAATGAGTTCTATAAAAATCTCTTTGGAACTAGATTATCTCGGGGAAATGAAATGGGTCTCATAAAAATATCTTTGTATTAATCATTATCCATCAAGATAAAGAATGAGGATGACATATATAATAAATATTATCTAGAAGAGGATAAGTAAAAACACAGTTTGTTGACATAGAATAATCGAAATAATAGCAAAATATCATTAAAAAAATTATTTAATCATTGAAAAACACTTTTTAAAAAAAAATAATATATTTATAGAAAAATTGGGTTTGAAAGGACACAAATTTTCAACCGAAGAAGAAATGAATTATGATTTTATTTTTAAAATATTATAAAACATTTTCTTTACCAAGGAATGAAAAAATAGTAAAAGTACATGAAAAGATCATGAATGTCCAGAGGAGAAGATAATTCCTAAGTAATATATTATTTCGATAGTGGAGACTTAATCAAACACAATCCAAATAACTGATGAGATTGTAATAAAAGAATCATAACACATTGGTAAATTTCATTCATAATTTCCAGGAAATAATTTCATTAAATGAAACATATAATATCATGAAAATAATTATATTAATAATATAACATGTCAAATGTTTAGTATATAATTCTCATAAATGAATAGATGTTAATAACATAACAAATGTCTCAAAAAGGGAAATTGATTCAAAAATCCATTACCACTTTAGTAACATTGAAAAATAAATTACATTAAAGAGAAAGGATAAAATGAATATTCAAATACCTCTATATTAAACTATAAGAAAAATATAATAAATTCATAGAAAGAATATACAATAAAAATGAGTGTATATTTATACATAATTCTCAGAAAATGTGATAGTTGAATTCCAATTACTACTTGAGTAACATTTGAATCATGAGATACATGAAAGAGTAAATTAAACTAAAACATTTAATATAATGAAATATATTAAATAAATTACATGACATTTTTTAGGGGTGGTTATACACATTAAAAAATAAACTTTTTTTTCATTTGGTATAAGTCGTGAAAAAAAGTGAGACTATAAATCCCATTACATTGAGTCTGATTCATCATGCTTGTCTTTAATCATTCTAAATAATAAAATTATGTTAATTATTTAATTTCTCAAGAACATTTTATATGTTTTTTATTAATTTTATTTCACTTATAAATATTTTATATACTATTACCAAATTTATTAATTTTATATCCAATGTTTTGATTATTTTTCTTTTGTGTAAAAATCAACATCGATAGGTCGATTATTATCAAAGTGGTCATCAATTAAACATATATAAAATAATAATAATGTTATAATATTAATATTAATTAAATTATTATACTTATATATAACATTCATATTTATTTCTTAATTAATGAATAATAATCACATCACTTTAAGGAGGAGGTAGTCTGTACATCCACAAAAGACGTTATCAATTTTTTAGTGTGTGAAAATGAAGGAAAAAACATGATATATTATATTTATATAAATATAATTATTTCATTAACATCATATATATTTAATGTAAATCACATATTTTGGTAAAAACCAACCACAATACATTCAATGTAATTCTTGAATTGATCACATCGATTTGAGGTGGTGGGAGTCCACATATATTGAAACAATATTATTGTATTCCTAAAAAACGGAAAGCCTGAAGGGATGTATTATATAATAATTACAAAATAAAAAATGAATCAAAATTATCATGAAAATAATATACAAAATTATTACAATCATTATTAGAAACCATGATTGTTGGTAATGAATGAACAAACGACATCAGTTCACGAGGTGGTAGTCCTCCAAAACATGAATGATGATTGTGTATCCCATTTGAGGGATTTTCATGATGTTTTAAGACATAACATTAAAATAACAAAGTATCATTATATTTAGGATACTAAAGATATAATATTATATTGATATAAAAATAATTAAAGGGTTTTGAGGAATAAATAAAACCAAACATTTGTTGATGAACGTTACCTCTTCTTCATTTATCTTTTTCTGTTTTCACCAATGGAATACATGGTTTGAAATCTACCTAATGTAAGGATTATAAGTTTATGGGAGAGAATTTTTTAAAGATATTGTGATAGTTTACATCTAATAAAAATTTCATGTGTTGTGTGAATAAATGGGGAGACATGGTGTTATATTTTAAGTGAGGGAGAGGATACGCTTTACATTTTCTAACATCAGATAGGTGAATCCATGTTTTACCTAACTATTGGATTTAACAACACCAAAAATAAGATAATAGATGTGTAAGGGTAAAAATATTTCTATAAATTTTGTGTTGGAAATGTGTCTATTCATTCTCCCTCATTATATTTAATGTTTAGTCCCTTAGTAAACTTGTTTTTCTCTGAATCACCCTGATTAATTTTAAATGTTTTCACTAACCATTTTAGAAAAAATTATCTTTTACTTATTTGAAATTGAAAATATTGGAAATTTAAATTATATAATATATTTAAAAAATATATATTCACTTAATTTGAATAATTTAATTTGAAATTAATTATGCTGATAGGACGAGACAATGGGTTTTAAAAGTTACAATGTTTAAAGGTTTGAAATATTTTTTATATCTAATTTTTGTGTTAAATTAATTCCAATGAGGTAAATTGTATTTATTTCTTTATATTTTAACTAATTAAACTTTAAAAAACATTTAACATATAATTTATGAAAATAAAAAAATTCAACAGAAATGATTTTTTTAATTAAAATGCATTATTTTTCACTATTCATACAAAAATGAAACTTCTCATAAAAAAACAAAAAATTAAAACAAGATAAATTTTAATAATTTTATTTCAAAAAAAAGTATATTTTTACAAATTATATTTATGTAATTATGAAATTTTAATTTTAAAATAATTTCTCCATTTAAAGGTGGTAAAATTATATTTTTGAAAATACATCTTTTTTATGTGTAAAATTAGATTTGTTCATATCTTATGCCTATAAATTAAATTTGATGAATTAAAAAATTGATAATTAATGAAATAATTTTAAAAAAACCTTGAACAATATATTTATAATTTATTTAATATTATTCATTCTCTTCATTCCAAGGGATAAGTGATAACTATCATGTTAAATAATATTATTATTATTGTATTTTTTTCTAGTAAGACCCGACATTCCATGTAACACAATTTATTTATGAAAATTGATGTTACAAACACCCATAGATAATCTTTGTGTAACATATAATGAAATATAAACAATTAATTTCATTAAATCAATCTATAAAAGAATTTAAATTAATTTTAAATATAATATGTTATAAACTCTCAGGATTTTACATTGTACCCCCTTAAAATGAAATATTCCCTTGAAATTCATCACGATTTTCAATAGATTTACATTTATTTGATCCCTTTATTGAAACCCACATAGTAAAAATAGAAAACAAAAAAATCACTTAAAAGAGAAATTATGAAACATAAAGTTCACATGAAGTTACACAGAACTAGGAGTCGATATAAGGATAACCTCGGCGGGGAAATAAAATATGGATTTTGAAGGGAACTCTAATTCCCATGGACCAATAGAGTGTGATAGTGGATGTTACCAAGTGGAATACAATTAAAAAATTCCACAATCCAAATAATTTTGGAGATGTTCACTGATATCATCATAGAATTTTATAATAGGATAATATTTTATTTCAAGATTCTTTTCTTATTGTTGATGGATTCATTCACCATCTATAATGAAAAAATGAAATATAATTACTTTTCAAGTATAATTTCATCCTTTAACAATTTTACATAATAATATCATATTTTTCACATTATGATGAGTATTTAATATGAAATTTCTTATGCTTGAATCACAATAAATAAAATTTTAAATACCACATAACCATAAAGGAGATAACAAGATATTAATCTTTCCTTTAGAGATTAACCAAACTAAAAATGGTTGGCACATGGTATGTTAATTTTCCAAATTAATAAACCATAATATGTTATTCTAATATTTAAAATTCAATGGAAACACCCAAAATAAAAAAAAATAATCCCATAAATAACTATCCTTAAAATTATTCAAACATTTCCTGACTAAGTTCAAACCCCAAATATTAGATGGATTTGATCAAATATTCTTAAAAAATAAATAAACCATTAATTTTAATATAAAATACCATATTTTTCAGAAATAAACTTAATCATAACCTATAATAAAGGTCAAAATAATTAGTACATCATGTAGTCTTGTGGTTGGCATGAAACTCTTACCATCCTTCAAGTATGGGTTCAAGCCCCACCACCTAGCTAGATGTGAAGACTTGTCACCCAGTATACGAGTTTTCCCTTTATTAAGATTAAAAATAAATCCTCCCTAAATAAAACATAATGTTTATCCATTGGATTGAAATACCCTAACCAAATATAACATTTCTAAAAACTATCATTGATAACCAAATTTTTTTTACTTTTTAAAACCTCAAACAACATTTCCATGACATTGAACATATGATCAACATTAAAATTATAGTCCTTTGAAGGTGTTGATGACTCTAAAGTTAAATTTAAATGAAGACATAATAATCTTCAAAGTTATATAAACAAACCTTTGATAGAAACTATAATAGCATAGCCCGGGAACTCTAATATTCTGTGCAGAAATCATAAACATTACATTTATAGCGTTAAGGCTGATAATTGTGACCCAAATTCATCTATAAAATTTGTAACATCCTTTTATGTTTTCAGTTACTTTTGATGTTTGTAGGTACTTCTGTTTTGGAAAAATGTCTTGGGGGTGCATTTGGGTGGAATTTTTAGCAAAAAAAAGGGCAGTGGCTTGTGCACGGTTTGTGCACAGTTTGAAAAACCATGTGACCAAACTGTGCCAACCAATCAGCACCGAACAGGGGGTACGCATGGTGTGTGCACGGTTTGACAAATCGTGTGACCAGACCGTGCAGACCGTGCACCTCTAGACAGTGAGGTCCACACAGTGTGCGCACGATTTAAAAAACCAGGCGCCTTTGCCCAAAAACCGTGCGTGCAGGTTTTTAATTCCGAAAATCTCTTTTCAAACCACCCGCACCCCCGGGACTTACATTATTTTGACCTTGGATCAAGCTTGGATCATTTTAGGTCTTTCATAATCTTCCTAGAGATATTCTAAGGCGATCCGAACATCATTCTTCAAGAGTGAAGGCCCGAATTGAAGATCTGCTCTCCTCCCGGTAAGTGGTTTTCATCCCGTTGCATTTCTCATTATTTCCTCTATCTTTCCTTGACCTTTTCATGCGGGTTTTCCTTTGTTTCCAGTATCTATACCTATGAGTTGAGGTATAGATCTAGGTTTTTGAATCTAGATCTAATCTTTCAAGATCTTGATCCCTTGAAACTAAATTTTGGTTTTAGGGTTTTAAATCCGGAACTTGATGGGCGACGTTGTGCCACTCAATTTTTGGGGGCTTCTTTTTGGGTTATCTTTATACAATAGATCGAGGTAGGAGGTTCCATCCCAACTATCGAAATTGATTATCCTTGTGTTGCTTGATTTATTTCAATTGTTGATTTAAATTTAATCGCTCAAATTTATTTCAATTAAATCAATGAAACCTTAATTTCAGTGAATTGAGATATTTGAAATGGTTTTGACATTAAAATTTGGAAAAAAACCCCAATTCCATTGAATTGGGTGTGGTTATGGAAAAAATTTGTCAATTTAAATTGTTGGATTTAAATTGTGGATTTGATGGAAATGTTTTCAATTAAATTGATGAATTTAATTGCAGAAATGAATTTGTGAATGATGGAATTGGTTTTGAATGGATTTCAAACTTATGAAAATGGCATAGAATGATTTGATAGAAACTCATTGGTTTTATCTTGTGAAAGAGGCATGTTTTAAATAAAACCTATTTTGGTTTTAAATGGAATGATATTGGCACTTTTAAAGTGGAAGAATGGGAATGATATTATTTTAAGCTTTCTTAAAATAGTTCTCCCATCATGTAAGAGCGCATGAAAGCCTTCGATAGTTAGTGAGTTATTTGGATACACTCTATGCTATGACAACGTTCTAAAACATACATGTGGCGGGTCACATCACCTAGGGGTTGGTGACGAGTCTCCTTTGGCCAGTGTCACAGGGACATGTGTATACACATCTTGCTGAGTTCACATAGAGTGTGTGGAATCCTATAACTGGTTAATACTATCGTATCTATTGGCAGATGACCATGTTGCTTTCCTGAATATTTATATTTGTGATATAAATGTATTCCAATTATTTTGAACTGTTTTACATGCCTGCAGAATTTATATAAACTGTTTTATATAAATGTTTTACTGAAGCCATTGTTTTAGTAATATTCCATCATTTTAAAGCCTTTCTTGATGAATTTTCCATCATTTGAAAATGTATAGCATGATTTGTTGAAAATATTCTTTGAATTTCCAAAACTGTTTAATTGAAAATTGAAAGTTCTTACTTGGATAATCTATACTTGGCATCTATCATGGAAACTTTGGTGGTATTCTACTGGGCTTAGGTTCACACCCTACTTTTTCCTTTAGGTGTTTTTAGACTCTCTTCTTCCAGGTTCGTGCAAGGGGAAATGATCACTTGGAGGTGGATCCAGCGGTTGAGTTTTCAACTTGGTGAGTTGTGTACTTAGGGACCTTGGGACTGTTTTTCCCTTTATGGTACTTGGGTTGTTGAAATTTGGCCTTTTGTGCCTCTTTGTTTTCTGGTACATTACTCCCAGTGGAGTTTATTTTGTTATGCATAATGTTTTGTTTTACTCTTGATCCTGTATTCTTGTGAAAAAATCATTCCCACTAGTATTTTGTACGATGGCAGGTGCTAGTCGCCGACCCGTGGGGATCGAGAATTCCCTTCAGGTTATGTTAGTGCTAGCTCTGTTATCGGGTTACCAGGGTAACCAGGCTGGTTCGTGAGAAATTGGAATCAGAGGTGGGTTTTAAACATCATGCCTTGATGACAATATGCATTTTTAGGGACTTAGGAGGTAGTTGTTATTGAGTTCCTGGCCAGCACTCACCACAATGAACCTTAAGTCACCAGGGGTCGTTAGGGAAAGGAGACTTGTGGATTAGTTCTAGTCTTTTCTTTATTTTGATTTTGATTGAGTGGGATCCAAATCTTGTTTATTCCTTCTTCAAAGAGTAGTTTTCCTTGTTACTCGGTTGGTGTCTTAATCTCTGTCTTTTCTAGTGTTGTGTAGCATCCTGCCTCCAAAAAGACGTGGGAATCAAATCCAAAAAGAGGTCACTGCTGAATGTCAGAAAGCAAGTGTTGTGGATCCAAGTCTGGTAGAGGGGATTGTTCGCACTGTCCATGCTCTGGGACATGCACCACCTCCAGTCCCTATTCAGACTCCAGCTTTAGATCCTTAAAGTGATATTCTCTGAAGTCGTTCTCAAGAGTTCCTACGCCAAAAGCCACCAATTTTCAAAGGCTCAACTGACCCTCAACATTATGAGGAATGGTTGAGTAAGATTTAACGTCTTTTTGGGTTGTTGGTGACACCTGAAGTGATCAAGGTGAAGTGTTCCACCTTCATGCTCGAGGGACCAAGAATGAGATGGTGGGACACGATGGTGATGGTAGGGAAAGACGATGGTTTTGAGTGGTAATACTTTTGGGTTATTTTCACTGATCAGTTCTATCCAGAATATATGGTGTTGGCCAAGGATGTGGAGTTTTTCAAACTTGAGCAGGTCAACAAAACTGTGACTGAGTACTCATATCACTTTGCTGAGTTGGTACAATTTTCTCCTAAAATTGTATCTAATGAGAGGATGAAGGCCCGATGATTTGAGTTGGGGCTTCGATCAGATATCCATTCTCAGGTTTTCTTACTAAAGCTACCCACTTATGCCGATGTGCTGGATATGGAGATGATGGTTGAGATGGATTTGGTAGGAAATTCAGGGTTGCAGGAAGTTCCTTTTTCTTCTAGTGGCAGTGTTGGTTCCTTTAAAGGAAAACAAAAGTGCGCTGTTTCTCATGGTGGTTCTCGACAACAGAGTCTTTCCAGACCCCCGATAGCACTGGGAGGGGCCTCCTTGACTTGCTATCAGTGTGGAGAGTTGGGGCATTCTAAGAGGGTTTGCACTGAGGCACCTAAGAACTGTAGCTCCTGCGGATGCTTGGGGAACTTACAGAGATTCTGCCATCATTTCTCTACTAAGAGTATTGGAACAGGATCATCAGCACCACCAAATACTATTGGGAAATCAAATGCTTCATGTACAAAAGGGTTCCAGCCACAGGCATCCCTAACGAAGCTTCTTCATGATGTAGAAATTCACCAGAAGTAGCTGATACAGGTCCTCCGACTGTGAGAGGTACCATTATTATAGCTTCATCTTTAGTGATAGCTCTTTTCGACACTGGTGCATCTCACTCTTTTATTTCAACTCATGTTGTGAATCTACTTAATCTACCCATGTAACTTTTCTCTTGTGTGATGGTTATTACTACACCACTTGGTACAGTGATAGAGAAGGGTCTTCGTAGTCCTTCTTGCATCTTCTTTCTATCAGATGTCGAACTTGTTTGGGACTTTTTGGTTCTCGACATGAAATCTTTTGACATCATATTTCGGATGGATTGGCTCATTTCCAATAAAGCCCAGATTGATTGTCACCTCCGACGGGTCTACCTTACTACACCCAGTGGTGTGCCTCTTGTTTTTCAAAGAGAATGGGACCCCCGGTCAGGCAGAGCTGGACCTTCTTATCCAGAGTTGGGGAAAATTATATCAGTGATTTCTTTTGATCTAGAGAAATATACAATGATTGTTGAACTTCTTCCAGTCATCGCTGAGTTTCTAGACGTGTTTCCTTTTGACTTCTCTAGTATGCCACCGGTAAGGAAGATCGATTTTTCAATTGAGTTAATGCTCGGTACTCAACCGGTTTCTATCCCTTTTTACCAAATGGCTTGAGCCGAATTAAAATAACTGAAGTCTCAGTTGGAAAATCTTCTTGAGAATGGTTTTATACGCATGAGTGTGTCACCTTGGGCAACACCAGTTCTCTTCACCCAGAAGGATGATGGTTCTCTACCCTTATGTGTTGATTATCGAAATCTCAATAGAGTTATGATAAAGAACACATATCCATTACCACGAATTGATGATTTGTTTGACCAATTGAAAAGGGAAAAGTGGTTATCAAAAATTGATCTTCAATCTGGTTACCATTAGTTGAGGATAAAGGAATATGACATTCAGAAAACCGCCTTTTGAAGAAGGTATGGCCATTATCAGTACCTTGTCATTCCCTTCGGCCTAAAAAAATACTCCTACAGTTTTCATGGACTTGATGAATCAAGTTTTCCATGAGTATCTGGATACTTTTGTGGTAGTATTTGTGGATGACATCCTTGTACATTCCAAGTCTAAGGAGGATCACGTGCATCATCTGAGAACAGTTCTGAGTCTTTAAAAGAATCACTGACTTTATGCCAAGCTTTAAAAGTGTGATTTTTGGATTCAGGAAGTAAAATTCTTGGGACATGTCGTGTCAGAACAAAGCATATTAGTTGATACTGAAAAGGTGAAGGCAGTTATGACTTGGGAACAACCACAAAATGTTTTTTAGATTCTGAGCTTCTTGGGATTAGCAGGATATTATCACCATTTTGTTAAATATTTCTCAAAGTCAGCTTCTCCAACGACTTCTCTGACTCGAAAGGGGGTGAAGTTTTCCTAGAATGAAAATTTTCAATGTTCTTTTGTTGAGCTAAAGCTTTTTTTGACTACTGCGCCGGTGTTAACTCTTCATGAGGCTGGGTTAAGTTACGTGGTTTTCTGTGATGCATCAGGATCAGGTTTGGGATGTGTCTTTATGCAAGGAAATCATGTTGTTGCATATGGATCTCGTCAGCTTAAGGCTCATGAGAAGAATTATCCTACCCATGACCTTGAACATGAAGCTGTAATTCATGCTCTTATATGTTAGAGACATTACCTTTGTGGAGAATGGTTTACCATGTATTCAAACCACAAGAGCTTGAGTTATATCTTCTCTGAAAAATATTTGAATCTCTTCCAAAGGCGTTGGGTGGATTACCTAAAATCTATTGACATTGACATTACCTATACCCCGAGAAAAGGGAATGTAGTTGCAGATGCGTTAAGCAGGAAACCTTCATCTCAGGCTATGAAAGAATCTTCCGAAGAGTGGAGTTTGATGGCTCTTTTTTCTTAGTTGCATATTGGAGTTCATTGGAAGGGGAATGAAGTTTCTTTAGCCAGTGTTCAGTTGACCTCTACTCTCCTTGAGTTAATTCTTTAGGAACAAAAACTGGATGATGAATTTCGTGGCAATAGGGACTCTCTTTATGGTGGGGAGACCGACACCTTGTGTTCGTTCTCTAAAGAGGGTGTTCTGTGTTATCAAAACTGTTTTGTTGTGCCGTTATTGGCAAGGAAGGATGTGATGACGGATTTCCATAACTCTTAGTGGGTTTTTCACCCGGGGACCACAAATATGTTCTAGGATATGTTGTGATAGTTCTGGTGGCCAGGTATGAGACGAGACATTGCTGAGTTTGTATTTCGTTCCTATACTTTCCATTAGGTGAAATGTGAGCACCAGAAACCTTCGGGTTTACTTCAACCACTTCCAGTACCTACATGGAAGTGGGATGAAATCTCAATGGACTTTGTGGTTGGGATACCTCAACCCCATAGGAAGAAGAATGCGATATGGGTTGTGATCGAAAGACTGACCATGTCGGCTCACTTTATACCTATTCGAGATACAACCAATGTTGAGGAGTTGGGAAATATCTATGTGAAAAAAACTGTTCATTTTCACAGAGTTCCATCTGCAACAGTCTCTGATAGGGATCATCAGTTTACTTATCGCTTTTGGAGAGGCCTTCAGGAGGCAATGGGATCTCAGTTACGTTTGAGCACGGTCTACCATCCATAGTCAGATGGTCATACATAGAGAGCTATTCAGATCCTTGAGGATATGATCCAGGCATGTGTTACCGACTTTGGTAGGTCTTGGGATGATCATCTGGGGATATTTGAGTTTTCTTATAACAATAGTTATCAATATGTGATCAAAATGGATCCTTTTGAGGCTTTGTATGGTCATCCGTGTAAATCTCCCTTATGTTGGTCAGAGATTGGTTAAAGTTCTTTGTTAAGACTGAGTTTGGTCCAAGATACGACAACTAAGATCCTGTTGATTCGTCAGAGAATGTTGACAGCACAGAGCCGGTACAAGTCTTATGATGATCGTCGACGTAAACCTTTAGATTTCTCAGTTGGTGACCAGGTGTTCTTGAAAGTTTCACCTCGGTTAGGTCATCGATGGCTTGGGAGGCATGGGAATTTTTCTCCACATTTTCTGGGACATTTTGAGGTTGTTGGTCTTGTGGGGGAAGTTGCATACCGTTTAGCTCTACCACCACAACTGACGTCGATACATAACATGTTCCATGTATCGCACCTATGAAAGTACATCTCTGATCCATCCCATGTTGTGAGGTGGAGTGATCTTGAGATTGAACCAGATTTATCTGTTACTGAGCGACCAGTCAGGATTGTTGATTCTGAGACCAAGGTACTTTGTGGGAGAACTATACCTCTGGTTCGTATACATTGGCAGCATGGATCAGATTCTCATGAGACGTGGGAAAGGTAGGCACTAATGAAAGAGCAGTGGCCTCATCTTTTTGACGTGGAGTTTTCTTCATAGGCTTTCTGGGGATAGAAAGGTCTTATGGTGGGGAGGTTGTAACATCCCATTAAATTTTCATGTACTTTTGATGTTTCTAGTTACTTATGTTTTGGAAAAATGACATGGGGGTGTGTTTGGGTGGAATTTTTAGCAAAAACAAAAGGGAAGTGGCATGTGCAGGGTTTGCACACGGTTTGAAAAACCGTGCGACCAAACTGTGCCAACCAAGAAGCACTGGACAGGGGGGTACGCATGGTTTGCGCACAGTTTGACAAACCGTGTGACTAAACCATGCATACCGTGCACCTCTGGATAGTGAGGCCCACACGGTGTGCGCATGGTTTAACAAATCATGCGCCTTTGCCTAGAAAACATGCATATAAGGCCCCAGCCTTAATCCTTACTTAATCATGAGTTATTACAAGATTACACCTTGAGGATATTTTCAGGTTTAGAGTTTTTGAAAATTAGAACATAAAACTTTCATTACATTCCACATTTAAACAATTTGTTTACTTAAAAGATAGTATTCATTTTTCCCATCAATGAAAACATATTTTAAATAAAACATGGATTCTTTCTTGACATTTCCTTGACACTATCATCATATCATGTAACTTTCCCTTGACCTGTGAAAAACATTTCAAAAACATGGGATGAGCATAAAAACCTCAGTAAGGGATATAAAAATATGGAAAGGAAACATGGGTACATATACACATAAGAATGAAATCATAATTTACCCATAAAATAGAATCACTTTAACATACCTCATCAAATCATGAAAAAATCCTAGAAATCATAAGACATAAAGGTAACTTGAGGCATTCATATCATTCTTACGTAGGGAGTAACCCTCTTGGTTACGTTTGGAATACCCATCACAGTATATTCACTAAATCTCTTTGGAGAAACCTTAACGTTTCACTCCTTCACGTTACCTAATGCATTGGAGTGCTATATCGGGCTCACCCACCCATAGTTTATCACGGAACCACCCGTCTTAATAATAATGCCCAAGAACCTCAACATAATCATATCACATAAAACATGCATAAAGGTATCATAACATTTCCACCTTTCAATAATAAGACATCAATACAACACATTGATAAAAAACATTATGAAAACCATTTTCAATACCAAAATAAAAAAAAAGTAAAACATGGTATTTATTTTTCTTTTAAAAAAGTATGGATTTTAGAGGAAGCCGAAACTCAAATAATGGTCACGGTGGCAGAGAAGTCGTTGTCGCCGCATACGTACGACAAAAACATTTCCTTTTGTCATTTATTAAACGCTTCGTATAAAATAGATTCCATTTGAATAAATGCAAAAGTCAAAGGGGTTTATACACCGTATAAAAGAAGGTTGTTTATAAAACAAAATATGTCTCAATGAAATGAGATTGAGACGAAGTCCCATACCTCGGGTCCGACTTGACTCGATTGTTATTTAACCTCATGAATAATAAACTTGAGTTAATGTCTACTTGCTTAAGAACCTTTTTCAAGTTCATTATTCCTTTTATATCTCTTATTACCATCTCATGAACACTATGTAATTATTTAAGTTATTAACGGTCGTTTTAATGATCATTGGTACTTGAGTCAAAAATATGCTCTTTATAATTACAATTTGTTCATGTATCCATTATTTCCATAGTTATACTGATGATTTAGATATCATATATATCATATATATCTAGTATATACATGCATTGATAATATTACATAACGTTTAGAGTTAAGAAATTAAATGCACCGATCATGGAGACGGTAAGTCGTACGTACGCATGAGCGCTGCTTTCATTTCTATTTCGTATTTTATGGAATGGAATCATAATGATATAAAGGTATATTATAATTCCAGTATAATATCATATATAATACCATTAATTACATCTTTTATACATCCAACATATGGAATTACTGAATCAAATCACTTTGAGGGGGCGGTAGTCCGCACTTCCTTAAATGAAGATATCGCGTTTACCCATAATGGAAACCATAAAGGTATGCACAAATAAAAAATACATAAGCTTAAGGAAAACATAAAAATATTATATATCATATATAAATATAGTGTCATCTTAATGGCCACCTTTGAAGGTGTTAAAAGAATGTTGAACAATCATCATTTCAGGAGGCAGAAATTCGCCATCCACGGAAACAGTATGTTCTTTAACCATTAGATGTAGGTATGTGTAAGTGTAGCTCGAATAATTATTATAACAACATCCTAGTATATTGAAGATAATTTAGTTGTTACAAAATATTTGGATAAAAAGAGTTTAGGGGGTTGGAGAAGCAAAATAAAACAAAAGCACTCACATGAAGACATTACCTTAAAATCGGGTAACTCCCTTTGGTTTGAGCTCAAAGGCTTATTTGGGAATACTTCTGCCCAAATTGATGCTTCAAGGAGTAATAGAGGTAAGTGGAGATACAGAATGGACAGGTGTTGGCTGAGCCAAAGGCTTTGGATGTGTGGGTAAAGAGGTAGAGGTGGGGGCCTTTTATAAGAGGAGAGGAGGAGAACTCTTGGAAAGTAAAGAAATGTTACTTTATTTTAAAATGAGATTTGGATTTAAGAGGTCCCACATTAATATAATTCTAGGATAAGTTGATAAGGGTTATAAATATACCCATCCAATAGGTTTTGTACATGTGTAGGTCATAGGTTTTACATTATCTTTTCATTTTATTTAAATGCTTTATTAATGAGGTAATCGCTGCATCGTCATTATGTCATAAATAATTTAATATATTTAATGTCTAAAAATTATAAAAAAAAATGTCATGATGTAGGAAATATTTTTATATTTGTAATTAATATTTATAGTAAAAAATATGACTTGTATAACCCCATGTAAAATTGTTTTAGTAAAACATCTCATGTTTGTGTCATTTTTACTTTAACACTAAATAAAAAGTTATTTATGTCATTTCCCAGCCAAAGTGGCTCCATGGGGTCCCCAAGTTGACCCATGTATTTTCTTGGTCGGCCATGACACATCCAATGAGGGTAGGACATGTGTCAAGCTCATCTCATATTATTAAAACATTATTTTTACCTTAAACTACACTAATTATCTCTAATCGCGATTAAGAACTTAAAAGTTACTATTCACCAAAAAAATACTTTAATATCATTGAACCACATTTTACTTCTCAATGAAAACCATGTATGTCGTATTTTTGAAAATCAAATCACAGAAGTGGAAAATTTTCATTTAAACGAAAAATCTGTTTCTTTAACTACCACTTAGTTGTTTCACTATTCATCAAAAATTGATGTTTTTTAGAAAAATAAAAAAATTTCACCCTAAGCTATATTTGATATTCTGAATTCAAAAATGATGTCTATTTTACAAAATTCAAATCATATTAGTTACATTGATTAATTCAATAATTAATTCCCGATGTCATGACAAATAGCGTGTTTTTATGAAACAATAAGTATCAAAAGATTGACACCAGTTTAAGTCCAATTTCAAAGTGAAATTGATTCCAATGACCACCATTGGATTAAATGGTAAAAACATATTACAATTTCACTTCAAAACCAACTCAAAAGATAATCTAGTCATATAAATAAATTATATTAAAAAGAGGTTTTGAATTAAAATACAACATTTTTCATTATTCATTAAAAATGAACTTTATCGGAAAAATACCAAAAATTCACACAAAGTAAATTTCGATGTCCCAATCATAAATATTAAGTTTATTTTGAAAAACATAGCTTATAAAATTGTCAAAAGATAGATTTAAAAATGGTTTGCCATTAAAAGGCAGTAAAACAATCTTTTAAAAATATTAGTTTATTCCATGCTTAAGATTGGATTTATTTTCATTTTAAGCCTCTAAAACACTATCTAATTCATTAATAGGAATAGATAAAAATATCTATTATTCATTACTTACTTGGGATGGTACATCCTTCCCCCCTTTAGAATATTGCGTTCCTGCAATTTATTTACTTATCGAATAAGTTGTGGTATTTATCCCTCATTGCATTTTCAGATTCCCATGATGCCTCTTCAATCATGTGGTTTTTCCACAAAACCTTTCCCTGATGAATCACCTTATTCAGTAACACGTGCTCCCTGTGGTCAAGAATCTGGACTGGTTGTTCCTCATAAGATAGGTTCTCTTCCAGCTGAACTACCTCTGGACTCAAAACATGAGATGGATCTGGCATATACTTTCTCAGCATCGAAACATGAAAAACATTGTGTACCTGAGATAAACTCGGAGATAAAGCCACTCGGTAAGAAACAGATCCAACTCTCTCCAAAATTTCATCTGGTTCAATTCACCTTGGACTTAGCTTTCCTTTCTTACCAAATCTCATCACACTTTTCCATGGAGAAACCTCGAGAAAAACATGATCACCTTCCTCAAAAGAGAGATCCTTCCTCCTATTGTCCGCATAACTATTCTGCCTGCTCTGAGCTATTCTCATGTGTTTCGGTATCATCTGAACTTTTTCTGCCATCTCTTCTACCAATTCTGGTCCCATCAGCTTCCTTTCAACCACTTCATCCCAAAAAGCTGGGGTTCGACACCACATCCCATATAACGCCTCAAATGGTGCCATATGTATACTCGAATTAAAACCTGTTATTATATGAAAACTAAACCAAAGAAAGATTTTGGTCCCAACTTCCCTGATAATCCATCGAACAAGCTCGTAGTATATCTTCCAAAGTCTAAATTGTTCATTCTGACTGCCCATCTAATTGAAGATGAAAAGTTGTACGAAAATTTAATTCAGTGCCCAACGACTTCTGAAGGCCCTTCCAAAAGTTAGAAGTAAACCTGGGATCAAGGTCAGATACAATGGAGAGAGGAACTCCATGTAACCTGGCTATTTCTTTAAGATAAAAATGGGAAAGATAATCTAGGGAAAAATTATCTCGTATAGCAAGGAATATGAGAAGTTATAGTCAAGCGATCAACAATAAGCCAGATTGCATTATTACCTCGAGGTGTCTTCCGAAATCCCACAAAGAAGTCCATAGATATATTCTCCCATTTCCATTCTGGAACTGGTAGAGGCTAAAGAATCCCTTTTGGTAACTGCCGCTCTACATTAACATGCTGACAATTCAAACACTTCACTGTAAAATCAGTAATATACCTTTTCATTCCATCCCACCAGTAATACTCCCACAGATCTCTGAACATCTTAGTACTGACAAGATGAACTGAAAACGGAGAACTATGAGCTTCATATAACAACTCTCTCTTCAACTGTGAATCACAAGGCACACACAATCTCTTCCCAAATCTCAAAACACAATCACTATCAATGTTGAATTCATGCAACTTACCTTTCTGAACCAGCTATACCTTTTTCTGCAACTCACTGTCTTGCTTCTGTGCTTGCTTGATTCTGTCTGATAGAGAAGATTTCACTGATACCTAAAATAAAAAAGAAGGACATCCTGCACCAACAACTTATATTCCAAATTTAATCAAATCCTTAACCAAAGGATCACGTTCCAAACACAACATTGTTAATGAATCATTAATTTTCGACTCAAAGCATCAGCCACTTTATTTTCATTTCCCGGATGGTAATGAATTGTACAATCATAATCCTTGATTAATTCTAGCCATCTCCTCTATCTCATGTTCAATTCATTCTGAGTGAATATATACATTAAACTTTTGTGATCAGTATATATTTCACACTTTTCTCCATAAAAATGATGCCTCCAAATTTTTAGAGCAAAAACAACAACAGCTAATTCCAAATCATGTGTAGGGTAATTTACCTCTTGAGTTTTCAACTGTCGTGAAGCATAAGAAAATACGTGATCATTCTGCATTAGGACACAACCAAGTCCTTTCAATGAAGCATCACTGTAGATAAGAAACTCCCCATTCCTGGAAGGTAGTGCCAAAACTGGAGCATTCACCAATCTTATTTTCAGTTCCTGAAAACAATCATCACATTCTTTTGTCCAAATAAACTTAACACCCTTCTGAGTTAGCTTAGTCATTGGACTAGATAACCATGAATAATTTCTAACAAACCTTCGGTAATAGCCTGCCAAACCAAGGAAGCTACGAATCTCAGTTACATTTGTGGGTCTTGGCAATTCTTCAACAACCTTTGTTTTTTCAGGATCATTAGTTATCCCATATTTAGAAACAATATGACCAAGGAAAGAAATTTGTTGCAACCAAAACTCACACTTTCTGAATTTCCCATACAATTTCTTTTCTTTCAAGGTTTGAAAAATTACCCTTAAATGTATTTCATGCTCCTCTTTACTTATAGAAAACACCAATATATCATCAATGAAAACAACCACAAACATATCCACGAACTCATGGAAAATTCTATTCATTAAGTCCGTGAATACAGCAGGTGCATTGGATATCCCAAAAGGCATTACTACAAATTCATAATGGCCATATATTGTACGAAACACAGTCTTCAGAACGTCTACTTCCTTTACCTTCAGCTGATGGTACCCCGATCTCATGTCAATCTTTGAAAAATACTGAGCTCCCGGGAGCTGATACAACTTCATTTGATGGCCTGACATCTGCTGAAGTAGTTGCAATGGATTTCACCACCCTTTTCTGCTTGTAGTCTAACTACTTCCCATCACTCAAGCTCTTTGTCGGACACTCGTTGGCATAGTTACCCATCTCATTGCACTTAAAACATTTCACTAACTGTAAATCAAATTTGGACTTACCATCACCTTCATCTTTTTTAGTGCAATCATGAGCCTTATGTCCTACCACATCGGTAGCACTTTCCAGAATTCAGAATACATTCCCCAGCATGCCATTTACCACATTTATCACAAACTAGAAACTTAGTTTTCTTACGATTAGTCTTTTTTGAAGAATTCTTTCCTTTCTCCTTCCACCTCGGTCTCTTCTTCAGTTGGTTGTTATAGAACACATGATCATCGGCAAATTCCATTTCAACCTTCTCAGCACATCGAACAAGATTTTCATAACTTTTAAACTCACGAGAAGCTAAATCCCTTTGTTATTTTGGTTATAATCCTGAGTAAAAACGATTGATTTTACTATCAAGGTCTCAGATAAAATTTGGAGCATACGTTGCCAATCGAGTGAACCATTCTTCATAGGCAGCCACTGAGTCTTCCTCTTGCCTCAATTCCAAGAATTTCTTTTCCATACTACGTCGAACAGCCTTAGGAAAATATTTCTCAAGAAACATGTCTTTAATTTCATCCCAGTCGAGAGCAGCAATCTCATCAGTGTCCCTGATATTTTTAACCATCGACCACCACTGATCTGCTTCACTCTCCAAACGGTAAATAGCAAAACTAACCTTTTGATTGTCTGAACACCCCATGAAATCGAAAATCTTTTCTAGTGCTTTAATCCACCCTTCAGCTAGCATAGGGTTAATGATCCTCTGAATGATGGGGGATGTTGCCTCATGAAATGTTACACCACTGACATGTTCCTATGTGGTTGATCTGGCTGATCTCTTGCATGGATACCACCACCATTTATCGCTTGAGTCAACTGTGCCATCACTGCAACAAACTATTCAGTTCCAATTCTGACCATCTCAGGATGCTGATTCGGAAGGATATTTCCTTCTGTACGCCTTCCTAACACTACTTCCATGTTTCCTCTGCGGAAAAACATTCTGAACAAACATGTCTTAGATGAAGAAACATGGTAATCTTCAAATGCTTTATCATTTCAATTTGACCATAAAAAAATATTTTAGGATAATCATTTAATTGAATTATAACTCTTAAAGTTATCTAAACCGACCTCTGATACCAACTACAAGGCCGCAGCCTTAATCCTTACTTGGTCTTGAGTTATTACAAGATTACACCTTGAGGATGTTTTCAGGTTTAGAGTTCTAGAAAATTAGAACATAAAACTTGCATTACATTCCACATTTAAACAAAGTGGTTACATAAAAGATAGTATTCATTTTTCCCATCAATGGAAACATATTTAAAATAAAACATGTATTCTTTCTTGGCACTTCCTTGACACTATCATCATATATGTACCTTTCCCCTGACCTGTGAAAAACATTTCAAAAACTTGGGATGAGCATAAAAAGCTCAGTAAGGGATATAAAAATATAGAAATGAAACATGGGTACATATACACATAATAATGAAATCATCCTTTACCCATAAAACATAAGCACTTTTACATACCTCATAAAATAATTAATAAATCAGAGAAATCATAAGACATAAAGGTAACTTGATGCATTCATAACATTCTTACGTAGGGAGTAACCCTCTTAGTTATGTTTGGAATACCCATCACAGTATATTCCCTAAATCTCTTCGGAGAAACCTTAACATTTCACTCCTTCGCATTACCCAATGCATTGGAGAGAAATATCGGGCTCACCCGCCCTTAGTTTATCACGAAACCACCTGTCGTTATAATAATTCCCAAGAAACTCAACAAAAATGTTTCACATAAAACATGCATAAATGAAACATAACATTTCCAAATTTCAATCACAAGATATCAATACAACAGATTGATATAAAAACATTATGAAAACCATTTTCAATACCAAAATAAAAGAAAAGTAAAACATCGTATTTATTTTTCTTTAAAAAAAGTATGGCTTGTAGAGGAAGCTGAAACTCAAATAATGGTCACAATGGCGGAGAAGTCGTTGTCGCCGCATACGTACGAAAAAAACATTCCCTTTTTTCGTTTAGTAAACTCTTCGTATAAAAAAGATTCCTTTTGAATAAACGGTAAATTCAAAGGGTTTTATACACCATATAAAAGAAGGTTGTGTATAAAACAAAATATGCCTCAATGAAAGGAGATTGAGACGAAGTCCCATACCTCGGTTCCGACATGACTCGATCGTTCTTTAACCTCCTGAATAATAAACTTGAGTTAATTTCTAATTTCTAAAGAACCATTTTCAAGTTCATTATTCCTTTTATATAACTTATTACCATGTCAGGAACACTATGTAATTATTTAAGTTATTAACGGTCGTTTTAACGATCATTGGTACATGAGTCAAAAATATGCTCTTTATAATTACAAGTTTTCCATGTATCCATTATATCCAGAGCTATACTCATGATGTAGATATCATATATATCATATATATCTATTATATACATGCATTTATAATATTACAAAATGTTTAGAGGTAAGAAATGAAATGCACCGTTCATGGAGACGGTAAGCCGTATGTACGCAATAGCGCTGCTTTCGATTCTATTTTGTAATTTATTGAATAGAATCATAATGATATAAAGGTATATTATACTTCCAGTATAATATCATATAAAATTCCATTAATTACATCCTTTATACATCCCACATATGGAATTCCCGAATCAAATCACTTTGAGGGGGAGGTAGTCCGCACTTTCTTAAATGAAGATATCGCGTTTACCCATAATGGAAACCATAAAGGTATGCCCAAAATGAAAAATAAATAAGCTTAAGGAAATCATAAACATATTATATATCATATATAAATATAGTGTCATCTTAATGGCCACCTTTGAAGGTGTTAAAATAATATTGAACAATCATCGTTTCGGGAGGCAGAAATTCGCCATCCACGGAAACAGTATGTTCTTTAACCATTATATGTAGGTGTGTTTAAGTGTAGATCAAATAATTCTTATAAAAACATACTTGTATATTTAATATACTGGAGTTGTTACAATAGAAATGAATAAAATGAGTTTAGGGGGTTGGAGAAGAAAAATAAAACAAAAGGACTCAAGTGAAGACACTAGCATAAAATCGGGTTACTCCCTTTGGTTTGAGCTCAAAGTCTTCCTTGGGAAGACTTATTCACAATGTGAGGCTTCAAGGAGTAAGAGAGGGAAGTTTAGATACAAAATGGGCAGGTTTTGGCCGAGTCAAAGGCTTTGGAAGTGTGGGTAAAGAGGTTGAGGTGGGGGACTTTTATAAGAGGAGAGGAGGGGCACTCTTGGAAAGTAAAGATATGTTACTTTATTTTAAAATGAGATTCGGATTTAAGAAGTCCCACATTGATATAATTCTAGGATAAGGTGACAAGGGTTTGAAATATACCCATCCAATAGGTTTTGGGCATTTTTAGGTCATAGATTTTACATTATCGTTTCATTTTATTTAAATCCTTTATTAATGAGGTAATCACTACATCATCATGATGTCATAAATAATTTAATATATTTAATGTCTAAAAATTAAAAAAAATATCATGATGTATGAAATCTTTTTATCTTTCTAATTAGTATTTATAGTCGAAAATCTGACTTGTATAACCCCATGTAAAATTGTTTTAGTAAAACATCTCAAGTTTGTGTTATTTTTTACTTTAACATTAAATAAAAAGTTATTTATGTCATTTCCCAACCAAAGTAGCTCCATGGGGTCCCCAAATTGACCCATCAATTGTCTTGGTCGGCCATGACACATCCAATGAGGTTAGGACATGTGTCAAGCTCATATCATATTATTAAAATATTATTTTTACCTTAAACTACACTAATTACCTCTAATCGCGATTATGAACTTAAAAGTTACTATTCGCCAAAAAAATATTTTAATCTCATTGAACCACATTTTACTTATTAATGACAACCATGTATGTAGGATTTTTGAAAATCAAATCACAGAAGTGGCAAAGTATCATTTAAACAAAAAATCAGTTTCTGTAACTACCACTTAGTGGTTTCACTATTCAAAAAAAAAATTGATGGTTTTCATAAAAATAACAAAACATCACCCTAAGATATATTTGATATTATGAATTCAATAATTATGTCTATTTTACAAAATTCAAATCATATAAGTTAAATTAATTAATTTAATAATTAATTCCCACTCTCATGACAAATAGCATGTTTTTATGAAACAATAAGTATCAAAAGATTGACACTAGTTTAAGTCCAATTTCAAAGTGAAATTGATTTCAATGACCACCATTGGATTAAATGGTAAAAATATATTCTAATTTCACTTCAAAACCAATTAAAAAGATAATCTAATCATATAAATAAATTATATTTAAAAGAGGTTTTGAATTAAAATACAACATTTCCACTATTCATTAAAACAATGAACTTTATCGGAAAAATACCAAAAATTAAATCAAAGCAAATTTTGATGTCCTAATCATAAAGATTAAGTTTATTTTGACAAAAATATCTTATAAAATTGTCAAAATATAGATTTCAAAATGGGTTTCCATTAAAAGGAAGTAAAACAATCTTTTAAAAATATTAGTTTTATTCCATTCTTAAGATTGGATTTATTTTCATTTTAAGCCTCTAAAACACTATCTAATTCATTAATAGGAATAGATTAAAATATCTATTATTCATTTCTTACTTGGGATGTTATAATGTATGTGGGTTTTTAATTCCGAAAATCTCTTTTAAAACCACTCGAACCCCCGTGACTTCCATTATTTCGACCTTGGCTTAGGCTTGGCTCATTTTAGGTCTCTCCTAACCTTACTAGAGAGATTCCAAGGCGAGCCAAACATTTTTCTTCTAGAGTGAAGGCTTGAATTGAAGATCTGATCTCCTCCCAGTAAGTGGTTTTCATCCCGTTGTGTTTCTCATTCTTTCCTTTATCTTTCCTTGATATTATCATGGTATTTTTCCTTTGTTTCCATGGATCTATATTTATGAGTTGAGGTATAGATCTAGGTTTGTGAATCTTGATCTAATATTTCAATATCATGATCCCTTGAAACATAATTCTGGTTTTAGGGTTTTAAATTTGGAACTTGATCGGTGACGTTGTGCCGCTCAGTTTTTGGGGGCTTCTCTTTGGGTTATCTTCCTACAATAGATCGAGGTAGGTGGTTTCATCCCAACTTTCCAAGTTGATTATCCTTGTATTGCTTGATTTATTTCAATTATTTATTTAAATTAAATTGCTCAAATTTCTTTCAATTAAATCGATAAAACCTGGATTCCAGTGAATCGAGATATTTGAAATGGTTTTCGCATTAAAATTTGGAAAAAACCCCAATTCCTTTGAATTGGGTGTGGTTAAGGAAAAATTTGCCAATTTAAATTGTTGGATTTAAAATGTAGATTTTATGGACATTTTTTCAAATAAATTTTTGAATTTAATTGTGGAAATGAATTTGTGAAATGTTGGAACTGGTTTTGAATGGATGTCGAACTTATGAAAATGGCTTAGAAATATTTAATAGAAACCCGTTGGTTTTATCTTGTGAAAGAGGCATGTTTTAAATAAAACCTGTTTTGGTTTTAAATGGAATGAGATTGGAACTTTTGAAGTGGAAGAATGGGAATGATAATATTTTAAGCTTTCTTCAAATAGTTCACCCATCATGTAAGAGCGCATTCAAGCCTTAGATAGTTATTGAGTCATTTGGATACACTGTACACTACGACAACGTTCTAAAACATACATGCGGCGGGTCACATCCCCGATGGGTTGGTGACAAGTCTCCATTGGCCAGTGTCATAGGGACGTGTGTATACACATCTTTCTGAGTTCACATAGAGAGTGAGGAATCCTATAACTGGTTAATACTATCGTATCTATTGACAGATGACCATGTTTCTTGCCTGAATATTTATATTTGTGATATAAATTTAAGAAAATGATTTTTAACTGTTTAGATGCCTGCAGAATTTATATAAACTATTTTATATAAATTTTTTACTTAATAAATTGTTTTAAAAACATTCCATCATTATAAAGCCTTACTTGATGAATTTTCCATCATTTGAAAATGTATATCATGATTTGTTAAAAATATTCCATTGAATTGCCAAACCTTTTTACTTGAAAATTGAAAGTTCTTACTTAGATAATCTATACTTGGCATCTGTTATGGTATCATTGGTGGTATCCTACTGGGCTTAGGCTCACACCCCACTTTTTCCATTGGGTGTTTGTAGAATTTCTTCTTCCAGGTTCGTGTAAGGGGAAAGGATCACTTGGAGGTGGATCCAGCAGTTGAGTTTTCAACTTGGTGAGATGTTTCCATAGGGACATTGGGAATGTTTTTCCCTTTATGGTACTTGGGTTTTTGTACTATGGCATTTTGTGCCTCTTTGTTTCCTGGTACATTACTCCCAGTAGAGTATCTTTTGTTATGCATACTATTTTGTTTTACTCTTCCTCCCATATTATTGTGGCCAAATCGTTGCCACTAGTTTTTTGTACGATTCCAGGTGCTAGTTGCCAACCCGTGGGGATTGGGAACGCCCTTCGTGTTATGTCCGGGTCGGCGTAGTTATCAGGTTACCAGGGTATCCAGGCTGGTTCGTGACAAAATTCATAAAACCTAAAAAGGAAAACCTAGATCAATTATAGTATCCATGAACCTTCTAGTTTAGAGTTTACAGAACATATGAAATTTCCTACATAAATAATTCCCATGACTTTAGATAAACATTTTCCCATTTCACTCAACTTGTCTTATTTCAAAATATCTAATCTACCTCAAAATTTGAAAAAACATTATATATAAAATCATTCACCCTCATTATTTACAACGAAGTGAAAGGGAAATAGAATAAATGTTATATCAGATTATCAGTAAGGGTAAACATAAGAATTAACAATTTAAATTCATAAATGATAATAAGAGTGCATAATAGTATGATGATAGAATCAATGAGCTTGAGTGATTCATAAGATAATTCATAACCATAAATACCTGAATCATTAATTATGTAAATTGGGAGAATGTAGGATTCATCAGAAATAATAATCAGGATCTAAGTGATATCACTGTTGATCATGAGAAGATTTATAAACCCAAAGAAAGAAGAAGGAAAACCTTTATGTATCTTGTGAAATCATTTGCACTTCACTATTTAAGTCACTCTTACAGATGGAAAACCGTATGGTATAATTACATAGCTAATTCATTAGAGGTATATCATTGAAATTTCTTCCTTGGTTGATCATGGAACCTCAAGAATTTGGTTTATAACATAACACTACATCAAATTTCTATGTAAAATTACATAATCATAACATATAAATGAATTAATTTCATCATAAACCCCTATGTAAAATCACTATCCATTTTATAACATCATTATCCAATGTAAAATAAATGGTTTTAAGAAAAATATCTTTGAAACACGATTAAACCATATAAAATAGATTGGTTCTATAATAATCTCTCTCTAATAATCATTATCCATCTAGAGAAAGGATGAGGATATTGTCAACAATAAACATTCCCCAGTGGAGGAAAAGTAAAAAAGGTATATTTTGATGTTTATTAGTGTAAATACCAATAAAATATCATTAAAAACTTATTTTATCACTGTGAAACCCTTCTTAAAACATTTTCGAAATTTTTTTTCGAATAAATGATCTTGAAAGAATACATACTTCCAACCAAAGATATAATTGACTTCATATTTGATTAAAAAAATAATCAAAAAATTTATGTGCTAAAGAGTGTAAAAATGTAATAATACTTGAAATTATTATGAATAAACATAGTATAAGATAATTCATCAGTATTATATGATTTTAACATCCAATAAATGATCATACATACTACTAATAAATGATGATATTGTAACAAAATAATCATGCCACTTTTTAACTTTGAATCGCAATCCACATGAAAGAATATCATTAAATGAAACTTATAATATAATAAAAATAAGTTTATTAATTTTATAAAATTTAAAATTCCCAGTACATATACCTCATAATACGATATTGGTGTATAACATATCAATGATTTCAAAGAAGGAAAACTGAGGAAAAAATTCCCTGATCTCTTTCATAACATTGAATATGTATACCCCATGGAAAAAAGATTCTAAAATATATATTTAAATCAACAAAAAAATAAATAATAAAAATATTTCAATAAATTCATTGGTAGTATATACACTACAAAAAATAAATGAGTGGTGAATATGACCATGTCTCACAAAAATTAAATAGAGACTAAAAAACACCTTCTTGACTAACTTTTGAATCATGAGAGATGTGAAATAATATCAACAATTGTATATTTTAATGGCATTAAATAAATTCAATTAATGATAAAACATTTCATAGTGTATTATATAAACCACACAAATGATATAAGAGGTTAATTTTGCATGAGTCTCATAGTTATAATAGCGAGACTAGAATTCTCCTTACATTGAGTCTGGTTCATCATTCGAGTCTTTAATCTTCTTGAGAAATAAACGTATGATAAATATTTACTCGAATTATAACCTTTTAAAAGATTATTATTACGTTTATTCCACTTATAAACAACTTACATATAAATACTTAATAATTTATGTTTACATTGGATCTTTTGACAATATTTGGCTTATGTGTCATAATCGACTTTTGTAGGTCAACTATGGTCAAATATGTCATTATTCAAACATCTACAAAATAATAAACCTAAAATAATTATCATGTTACTTAATTAATTATAATAATATATATCATTCCGGTTTAGGTGGCGATGAAAAAGTAATAATCATAACACATTGAGGAGGCGGTAGTCCACACATCCACAAACGACATTATCACTTTTTAGTGTGTGAAAAGGTATGAAAGAAAGTGATATATTATATTAAAAGAAATATAGTTATTTCATTAATATCATAGATATTTAATTTATATAAATTATTTTTATTAAACCCATCCTTCATACATTCTAGGTAAGGCGTGAAAGAATCACATCGCTTTGAGGAGGTAGTTGTCCACACGTGTAGAAAAGATGTTATCGTATTCCCACAAAATGAAAAAACATGAAGATATATGTTATAAAATAATTAAATAAGAATACATATATCATAAATATCATATATATCATATTAAAATAGAATTTACATCATTATTCTAAACTTTAAGAGGTGGTAATGGATGAACGAACCACATCGGTTCACGAGTAGGTTGTCCGCCTTACACAAGAACAATGATTGTGTATCACATTTTATTCATGGGTTGTAGATTTTAGTTTGGTACCATTAAATTAAAAAATATAATTATATTTATGATAGTGAGGTCATTATAAAATTATTATTTAAAAATAACTAAAGTGGTTTGAGTAAGAAATAAAATAAAACGTTTGTTGATGCACATTACCTCTTCTTCAATTATCTTATTTTGGTTTGCACAAACGGGTATCCTTGGTTGAATTTATTCAAAATTTATGGATTATAGGACAATAAGATTGATTTTAGGAAGATTATTGGAAATGTATTGTCTTTTCTGAAGGTCTTGATAGGTGTGAAGTAGGGGGAGAGGTTGTACCTTTTATAAGTGAGGGTGAGAACTCACTAGGCATTTTTGAAAAAAGTTATGTGAATTCACATTCTAACCAAATAAGATAATTACATAAAAAAATTATGAAATATAAGTTTAATTATATAAATATTTCCACTAAATGGATTTTTGAAAATGTTTTTAGGTCATTATTCCCATTATTTTTAAACTTTAGTCCATTGGTAAACTTGGTTTCCTCTTAATCGCTATGATTAATTGTAATTGTATGTTGTAATGATTTTGGTCAAAATATATATAAGAATTATAAAAAATTATAAGTTAATATAATTTCAAATATGGAATCAAAATTTATAAATTTTATTCACATAAGTGGGAAAATATTATTTAAAATAAAGCATGCATACGGGATGAGACAACTTGTTTTTAATGTTAAAATGTTAAAATGTATGAAATGTTTCTCTATCCAATTTTATTGTGAAGCTGTTAAAAATGATGAAAATTGGATTAAATGATTTATAATTCCATTAATTATATTTTAAATCCAAATTAAAATACACTATTTTTATATTAAAAAATTAGACAGAAATGATGTTTTTAATTATAATTCAGTATTTTACACTTTTCATCAAAAAAATAAAACTTCTTAGAAAAACAGAAAAAAAATAACCCAAGGAAATTTTGGACATTATGATTTAAAAAATAATGATTATTTTTTAAAATAAAATTGATTTGATTTTCAAAATTTAGTATTAAAACAAATTATCCATTAAAAGCCTATTAAACTATCTTATAGAAAAATATATCTTCTTATTCATATAATTGGATTCCCACCTAACTTATTCTTATAAAATATATTATATTAATTTAAAAATATTTTATTATATATATTTTATATATATTTCATTAATATAATTCAATTGTAGTAATTAATTTAATTTATCAACATAAAATGCATTTGGGTGCATAAAAATTGGTTTTTATAAAAACATTAACATTATTAATGAATTGTTTTTTATATTAATTTCTAATTCATTAGTAACCAATGAATTCATTTTTTGAACCTGTGTAAACCATATTTATATAATTTAGGTATTCTTATTCATCCTCATCATTCCTAAAGCTTTTTGATAACCATCATGTTAAATATTAATAGTAATAGTATATTGTAGCCAAATTGGACTTAGACTCGTGTGTAACATAAGTTATTAAAGAAACTCGATGTAATGTGAAACACATGATAAACTTGGTGTTTTTTGTAATGAAATATAAAATTTACATTGAGTGTAAATATTTTTATTAAATAATTTAAATTAATTTGCAATTAATTATTTCATAAAATATCAAGTTGTTACAAGGAGAATGTAAAAATTCAATATTTAAAAATAAGAACTTTTAGTTCAGCCACATATACGACATGCAACACCATGCTTAAACTAAATGGGAAATATATTATTTAATTGTGTTTCTTAAAAAATAGGAATAAAATTGTTATGTTTAAATAAGATAAATTTATTTATGAAATATATATGAATGCCTGAATAAATATAATTATATTAATAAATCATTTTTAAATAATCATTTGTTTTTAGTAAGGTCATTTTATTATTAAAAAATACATTTTCTTCAAACTTGATTTTTAATGATTTTGTGAACATATAATATAATAAATAGATTCAAATTTTATAAAATGTATTTTGTAAAATTAACATAATTTATCCATTTACCATACGAAAATTAGTCAAGGGTAAATGATTTCTCTTTTTATGAAATGTTTGATTTTTTAGTGAATTGTGAAAATTACTACTTTTCATGAAAGATGTTATAAAATTCTAAATATATATCCATTATAATTAATTAAAACAATATTTAACAATGGATAAATGAAATGAATTTTCTTTATTTTATAACATACTATATGAATTTTAATCCATTTATCGATTATGAGAAGTTATATAGTTAATGAATGATCGTCTGATGGATGAAAAATTCATTCCATTAAAAATGATTTTTTTCATAAAAAATTATAGGATAGTTTTTAAATTAAATTCATCCACTTTTATGAATTGAATGTGATAAAAATATATTCTTTAATTTTAATCATAATAATTAATATTAATTAATACGTTAAACTTAATTATTGTTGATAATGAAAAATAAAAATATTAAAAATTTGTTTCCATGATTAAAGGAAAAAAAGAGTATACTAGGGGTTATTATGAATAGAGAAGGGTTATAATGACCTATAAAATTGGCTAATTTCAACTTTTTCCAAATTACCACCCTTCCTCAGCTATGTTCTACAAAATTTCCATTTCGGAGTGATACGACCATGATTTGGGCCATTATAATACATTATTAAATTAAATTACATTATATTAACATTCCAGATTTTAATAAATATAATATTTTTTACAAGGATAAAAATAACATGTTTTGGGTTATAAATAATAATTATAATGAAAAAATATTTTTTATGGTATTTCATTTCTAATTTTTTGTAATGAAATTATTATCATAAATGCTTAAGGGATTTCAAATAGTAAATTTTTTAATTAAGATGCAAATAATCTTAAAAATATTAAAAATATTAAAAGTAATATTATAATCATAAATTAATAAATTCCAAAAAAAATTAGTTATTTATTACATGTTATTTTAGTTTTTAAGGTGTATATATTTTAATTACATCCTTTTTTTATGTTTTAAATTTAAAATTTATTGAATTGTTTGAAAATTCAAATTAATGATATTTTATAACAAATAAATTTTTTTTAGTTGAATTAAAATTTATAAAAATATTATTGTCAAAAATGTTAATGAGATATTGTTTATAATATCAAACATGTTCTCTTTATTTATGGTTTTTCTTTTGTAGGAACTTTCTTGACTCATAATGTGTAAAAACATTAATAGTGTTATATTTTTCAAAAAGGGTTAAAATGGGTTAAAACAAAACAAATAAGGGTAGAATCGCAAATTTAACTGTCCATATATTATTAGATGACATTTTTCAACAAAAATTTATATTTTCCTTGAATATTTTTTATTCAGATACTTTTTAATATGAGTACTAATTTATATTAATTTAATAATTTTTTAAATTATAAGTGTGCCCCTCCCATATCTTATAAACAGTAACATACTATTTCCTTTCACTCACACATAAAAAAACTTTTTGGATCATCCATGGAATTATAAAATTGTATACATACATTCCTTCCAATGTTATAGTGAAATTTTTATGATGAGAAAACCATGATATGAATGCTTCTGTCCAAACCTAATGAGGATTTATAAAGCATATGTATCATGCTTAGCCGAGTGTTTTTGTTTCATTTATTATTTCAGTTTATTCAATTATTAATCAACCATTAAAGTATAAAAAAATTAGTATATCCCCCAGATATAGATTCTGTTTTGTAAATTTGAGACCCTATATCTATCTCCCCCTTTGTCAAGTGTAAAACAGAACCATCATTTGTATGTTTGACAAACAACCACATCAAGAACTGATGTAATTCATTTTTCATCACAACCAATTTCAAAAAAAAAATTATTATCATAAACGCCATTTTAAGTGCTATGGGGGGACCCAAGGTGACATCAAAGGATTAAGACATGAAACCATTCACCAATAGTCTAAAATCCATAAAATCAGATCAAATCAACAAAGTAAACCCCCTCCCCAATATCAGAAATTATATGTCCAGCTTCCACAATTTCATCACTACTTGGCTAGCTTTCTTGTGAAGAGATGAACAATCCTCATACCAATGGTCGAAGCCATACCCTATTCAGCATCCAATTATGGATTGAAATTATCTAGTGGAAACTCTCTTATCTAAACCTCATATTGAGAATCCCCTGAAGAATATATGGATGCATAGACCCTTGAACTACAGACCGCTGGTAACACAACAAATCACACCATAATAAACTATTCACACACCATAATATAATCACATAGTAGGTTCACATAGTAGATTCAATGAAAATAAGAAACCAAATACAATCATGAAGTCATGAAATAAAAACCCATAACCTTAATATTCTCTTATATAATGATCGAACCAATGACACATGAAGTCCCAACCGCAAACTAAATGGAAAATCTGCAACCCATCGGCCCCATCAACCCCATTTGTGTTGACCACATCACACCCCAAAGCACACAGAGTAGACACGGAATGTTGTAGAATCCCTCAGAACATTGAAGGTTTGATATCTCATGGAACTCGAACCCTTGACCCTATAGAGGAACCTGAACCTCAATGCTTGGAACACCTCACCGTGAAACCTTTGAGACCCAATCCCATGAAAAAAATCCCTAGATGCATCCTTAAAAATTGGAACAACATTCCATGAGGAACTAAGAAGAATTTTCTAGGAGATGATTTGTAGTCAAGCCGATACTGGGGCAAGGATGGCAGTGATGAGGGAAACCCTACCGCAGTGGAACCCCATACGGGATGATATGCCTTTATTTCTCTATCTCCAAAAATAACTATTAGAATAAATGGAGGATTTACAATGTTTAAATGTCATCAATAGAATTTTTATCTTTTTAGAAATGTAATTTATCATATAATTTCTTTTATATGTTTTATATGATTCCTATTTTTCATGTTATATCATAAATACTTATTTTTGGATGACATTTTATGTTTTATTTCACATTATTTCATCCAATTGGGGTTAAAATGAATCTTAACATTAATTAATGCGTTTCATAACTAAATTTATTTTTATTCTGATATAGTACTTGTTCAGTTTTCTATTTATTTTAATATTATTTGTGTAATAACTTTTCATTATTTTATATTGTATTTCAACAGGTTTTAAGTGGATTTATATTTAATACACATGATCAATTAATTTATTAGTTCTCACATCAATTGTATTATTATTGTTATATATTTCATCTCAATTTCCACTCCATTGATATATATTCATTGTTATAAACCAATTTATTTTTATATTGTGCATAAACTACCCCTTTGATTTTTTAGGTAATGATTTTATTTATATTCATGTTATTAAATTTTTTTTTGAAAATATTTATTTAATGGGGGATGTCATTAAAAATATACCAAATTTTTTACGGTTTATTTCAAAATCTCATCTTTATTCGATATTGTTTACAGTTAAGTATCATATGGGGGAATTATTTTATATTTTCATCATAATCACAAACTATTTTCTTCAAATCTAGATATTTATAATAATAATAATTTTTCTTTTCCTTTAAATCTTGAATCCTCAAGAGACCAAAATATTGTTTTAATGGAAAACACATTGTTTTTATACTATATCCTAAATATATTTATTCAACTTTTTATTGGGAAAGTGAAGTGACATGGATGGGTCCACCTGATGGGTCAATTTTGCGGTGGGGGGTTAATGCCTTTCTCAATATCTCTCATTAGGTGTTCCATTTTTATAGTATTCACTATAAACACCCAAGGGTTCCACCATCTATAACTAGGTATATACCTTCTTTCCATAGGTATAAATTCATCTAGGTTTTATGTCCCAAAGAGTCTTAGAGATATGCATTGGTCGGAAGGATGGTAGGTTGGTCTTAGTTCAACCTTTTGGAGGAAGTTCTTTCCTACTCTAGGACTATCATATATGATTAAGATATGTTCATAAATATTTCACTCATATTGATACGGGACTGGTTACCCTATTAAAAATATCATGGGTTAATAATCTCTCATATTAAAAATACTGGGCTCTCATTTCTATATCCATTTGTATGTATTTTAGGTTCTCTAATAGTTTCTAGTAAAGGGTGGATACTCTTGTGATGAAGTTGTGTAACTATATGATTCCAAACAAAATTTCAACCTAGGGAGGCATTTAATATTTTTATTATAGTATTGAGTCATTATATGACACCCTACATATCCTGGTAATTTTAGAAATCAAAACCCATGTAGTTTCTTAACCTGCATAGTTTATCATCATGTTGAATGGATTATGTGATGGCATTAAGGAACCAAATGTTTGAGAATGAGTCTCCTAGAGATGTACTATGCATCTTGGTTATGGGAAAAAATTATAGTTTTCATATTTTTACCAAGTCCTTGGGACTATCCCCAAGATGAGTACCCTTATATAAGAAGGTGTTTTTATATTATTCCACTCATCAGGGCATTCATACTGGGATTTCCATGGAGGGTGACGATTCTTGGTTTCAATGGGGTGTTGATTAAAACATTGTAAGGCCACATGATCTATGTTTGGTGTATTCAAAAACCGATAGAAATTGATCGACCTAATTATATATATATGTGGTACTCATGTGATGGGAACACCATTGCGATGTTTTATATGGAGCTCATTCCTTAGAGAGTTTCCCTAGATATCCTAGTTATAGTAGGAATCTGTGTCATCATAGTTCAGTTGATTTCTCAGTCCACTAAGGGATGAGGTAAAGTGATCAGCCTATGGGAAGGATTGGGTCCTGATGGTTGAAATGTCAAATACAAGGGGCATATATCTAAATGGATTTTAATTTGATCTTGGACCATTATAAGGCATCCAATGTATCTCGGTTATTTCTGGAATCATGGTTCTCATTGTTCAATTGATTGGGGCTTGAACACTAACATATCAATTTACATTATAGAGGCTTATGTCACAAATGGTATGATTATTGTATCTCCCTAATCCATCATGATATAGGCTTGGTGTGAGAATTAAGGGATAAAAATTGAGTAGCCTCATTGCTTATGGGTGAGGGGCTTACATATTAGGATGACCCACAAGAGGTTATATAAGGAGAAAAATCATCGAAGTGGTGACTTAATTATTGTGATTATGTCAAGAATAATAGTACTATCAGTTCAATTTATAGGGAATACACCATGAAATTTCCCTTTTTGGGGATTACATATTTACAGTGAATCAGTTTATCAAATCATAGGATGCCTTTATAACCTAGCATGCTTCCATGCCTGAGATGAGAATTTTTTTTCTCTTCATGCATTGATTAATTAAATGATATGTAAGATTGAATATTCATCATATATAAAAATTCAATTAACTGATCTAGTTGGCCTGCACAAAGGAATTCACATAACCTAGGTAGCATGATCGAAGGTATTCATATGATCAAGGAGACTTGTCTAGAGGACATCCAAATTCCCATATGAGATTTCCTGGAAAATGTCACATCCCATTAATGACCTGTCTAGAGGTTTTAGGATGATCCACACATCTCTCCATATCCTTATCACAATATCTAGATGACCCATATAAAGGGAATCTTGAGAGTTAGTTCAGTATATATTAGAGGGTGTCAAATGTCACATATGAGATGATTATAGGGAATTGTGAGATTTGATTGGAGAGAAAAGAGGGAACCGAAAAATCCATTTTACATACCTAGGTGCTGCCATGAGACTTTAAAAAACATGCATATATGAGTTATAATAATGGAATGTAGGACACCACAACTATTGGATTCTGAGCTTAGAGGGCTTTTCCAACATTGGTGGTATATCTAAGGAGGATCATATGTCTTTCTTTAATTATTATATTATCTAGATGGTGTGTGATATATTCTCCACATTTCTTAAAAGGAATCCATTGAATGAAATATATGTGATCATTATATGTGAATATTCATGATTCATGATTTCATTGGTAGTTCCCTGATAGCATACCGAACAAAAAACATGTCAGTAGTTTGGTCAGCTACACCAAGAAATATGCACGAGTGATCATGTGTCTAAATTTGAAATATACATTACAGTCCTGAGTCAGGACTATGTAATTTATATGCTAGGTTGGATGATATATAGGCCTCACCACCCCATTTTTTTCCTCCTTTCATAGAATATATCGCGTAGCTTTAGGATGGAGTTAATGAAGGGATCTACCTCCATGAGTGATCCTGAGTCATTCTCATGTATTTCTTTGAGCGTTTCCTTGATTTTTAACAACAATGAGTTTCTCTACTCAAATATAGACTTATATTTTTGTTTACTATTAAAGGGTACTCGTTAAATTATGTAAGTATGCTAAATAACTTATTTTTTTCATGTTGACATGTACAAGGGCCTTTGCGAGATCAAAGTGACTGCTGAAAGGCATCTGTGAGATGCATAAATCCTTAACAGGACATTTCCCTATGCAAGGATTACTTGTCAAGTCACATTCGCATGATCCAATTTTATTGTTAGGGAGTCTTTAGAAGCCACGGTACAAATATACTCAGCGCCTCACAAGATTTTGTGGGCCATGAGAGGCTCCCACTTATTCTTCTTTTTATATCATTATTTTACTTTCCAATAGTTGAGGTTCATGAGATTTTACATGAGTAATGTCAAATAAAATTAGTCTACCTTTTTTTAATGCATTGTGTAACCAATAATGGTATTATAGAGATGATAGATCACTGTATGGACTATCCAATCAGTGTTTACCTAGGGATCTGAAGAAGTAGTGAAATTTTTCTTGGACATACCTGAGGGTGTTCGTGTGAGGAATATGAAAAGACCACCATATTTCGTGAGATGTGGTGGACATGTCATAGGGGTCTCATGGTTTAATATACAACACTTGGGGCGCATCACAAGTCTTTTATGACTATAAGTGGATTCTTACTTCACCCCTTTTATTTCATTCATTTTATTTTACAAAGGTTCAAGGGTTTCACAATTTTTCTTGGTTATTTTCTTAAAAAATCATTATCTCTATCAGTGACCCATCATGTGAGTTTTAAAATTGTAAGGGGCCTCTACCATTTGGATATTTTCTTCACATTTATAATTTATTTCTGGATGGGTTGTTAGGAACTAGATGATTGAGAAATAGTGTGGCCTATGAGAAGTTATCAAACATTATTTGTCAATATGTCACTGATCATTTGATGGGATTAAAAAAATTCCCCCCTCAGGAGAAACATCTATGGGATCATTGGCTCAATTTTGAGGAATCTAAATGACATCCGGAGTCATTTGTGTTGTTTTAAAGCAGTTTCTGGGGTGATGTTTTGTCTATTAAGAAACACTGGGTGTTCTGAAAAATTCCCTTTATATAGGCGGTGGGTGGATATCCATCCATCTCATTATCTACCATTCATCCAGATGTCTTTCCCAGCTTCCATTGTGTACCCTCATCCTGCAACCCTTCCACAAGACTCGATCTCATGATCCAAACCTGATTCTGCTTTTGCTAGAACTATTTAGCGGTATTTATTTCTCTCAAACATTCATTCAAAGAAACAAGGAACTTTTTCTGGATAAAATTTTGATCATCATCCATAAAGATAAATATTTCTTGGAAAATTTCATGGGGTTTGATGACTTGGCTATATGATCAATCATTTATCATGTGATTTATGCGAACTTGTTCAGGTCAAGTGCTCATGAATCTCTCTGGGATCATGTGATTTTAATATTCCATAGGGGATTATGTGACCTATGATATATTTGGGTTTTAAATGATTAAAAATATTCATATATTTTTCACTAATCCCTTACTGATTTATGTGATGTACATTATTTTATTTATTTATTATGTCCTTTATTTGGCATTATTTTATTTCATCTATTAGAAACATGCCACATACTATTGTCTATATAGAATTTGTTTCTCATTGATCCTCCTCAGTTAAAACTAATCATAGGTCCATGTTCACCAAAAATCACAACAACAACCCACGATATGACGTGTATTCCGATAATGAGTTTCTAATGAGGTTCCTCTAATCTAGGATTTTGGACGATTTTTTATATTAATGAACTTTACTCTGAGGGTTCGACAGGATTTATGAATTTCTCATATCTCTATAAGAATTAAATCTTCTACCTCCCTAGGTGTCAAATCCTTCTCAGTGTGTCCATATGATAATCAATGAGTAGGTTCATCTAGTCATAGTTCAACCTAGGGGATTTTCATATATGATAAAAAAATAACCTCTTGGTCTGGATGGATGTGACTTCAGTCACCAACCTATTTCTCTAAAATACATTAGTATATTTTCCACTTCTCTAAATAATCATATAAATTGGTTGAGGTCAACATAGGATCTCTATAATTGACTGAATGGGCATGTCCATTCTTGGCCAGACAAAGTTGCATAGAGTTTACTGATCATCTATATAGGGTTTATCATAATGAATCCATGTGGATTTTCCAATTCATCTTCTATCACCATCCATACTTCCTATAAGATATGATCAGACACTGGTGTCTTGGAACCAATGCATTCCATTTTTCCCATGGTGATTTGGTCATCAACCTAAGATAAATTTACTAACCAGGTGAGATCCCCCTTCTTATAGTGATGTATGATGAATTCCTCCCTTGTGATAATGTATGGGATGATCCCTTATAAAATCTAATTTTTGAAAAGGATATGATTATAATTATGAAAAATAAAATGAGGTTGGATCAAATGATGATCTAACTCATTTATTTAAAGGATTGGACTAATATTTTTCTTTTCTATAGAAGGATCATACCAAATACCACACACCCTCAAAAATTCCCTTTAATGTAGGTCCATGAGAGTGTTGGCTCATAATGGTCCATCTTGGAAGATAGGGATTATACCTCATGAGGCTGCCGAGTAAAATATATTTTCATGGTCTTGAATATGAGGCTCCAATTTCATCGAATATGGGGGAGTATTTAGTGGGATTGGAGTAGGGTCATCAGTTGATATCAACATTATAGGGTCATATAGACACTTAGACTATTTAGATATGCTAATGAAAGAAAATAATAGCGTATATGAGGTTTAATCTTTTAACTTCACCATATTCCATAGAAACAACCCAAATGAGGGTTGGGGAGTTTATGAATTTGGTAGAAACACTCCATACTAGAGAAGAATAAAATGAAGAAGGGTTTGTGGAACTAAATTTTTTGATTGATGCTTCTCACCAAACACTTGATGAAATTTATAGTGTGGCTGATCAAATTTTATCTTATTTTGAACTTTGTAATGAATTTCTTTTTTGATGAGAGTTTGGAAAGACTCCAAAATGTATAAATTATTACCCTATTTTCTCATTATCAATGAACAATCATTATGAACTTTACATATTAAATTCTGGCTTCCTTTCATTCATGATATGCATGATATTTTCATATTATGGTATGAATTTCCAATAATACCCCTAACTCGTGTTTTAGCAAATAAACATGAATTACTAAAATTATATGTTGATATTCAAGAAGATTTTGTTTTGATAAATTATATTGAATTCCCACACTTATGAGGTCTTTCATAGATATATATATTCCAGATATTTTTAGATCACTTGATTTTTAGATGGTTATTGTTTGGTATGATTCATGTTATGAAAGGATGGTGATCTTTCTTCTCCAAAGCCAAAATTATTGGATAGAGTATCTTTATGTTTTCTGAGGCCAAATGGTGGGCCTTACATGTTTTCATAAGCTCAATTTCTACCAGGATTTTTTTTAATTTATTTTATCCAGGACTTGATATTGCATTAGTTTGTGGTCTTTGAGCTCATATATTATATATCTTTAGTTAGAGTCTTATATCATGGACCTTATATTGCCTTAGTTTAAGGTAATTTCATGTGGATAATATATTAATTTATTTGATGGAAATTTAACAAATAAATTATATTGAGTTAGTTTAGTGTATTTTATCTTGGAACTTATATCACATTATTTTAGGGTATTTTAGCTCAAATATTTGATGTGATGTTGTTCAATGTATTCTACCTCAGACAGTTGATGTGATGTAGTTTATGATCTTATATATTGGACCTAATTAATGGATATGAATTATGGGGTATGAAGACCAGGGATGACTCAAAAAACACTGGGGTGGTGAGTTTCGCCATGGTGTTGCTAGGGCTCATAAGTGTTGTAGTTCCTTTCTTGAAATTAAGAGTTTCCATTTTTTGGTGGGTTGAATCACTTATGAATCGATAGCAGGGGAATGAATATCTAATCTCTACTCTTCTATTAGGGGAATGTATGATTTATGGAATTAATATGGGTTATGGGGGAAATTAAACGGAATCTAGGTCCTCCTAGATTTTGGGAATGTGGGTGATGAAAGTCATAACCCAAAAACATGAGTATATGATAATATGGCAGGGAAGACATACCAGGTATGTCCAAAAACACAAAAAAAAATTTAGGTTCTACCACGGTCTCACCAAGGATGAAATCGATTAGAAATCCATCCTCATAGAGAAATAATATCACTGGTTGGTGGGTTTATGCCTTTCTCCATCATTATAATGGTCACACTAGAAAATATATTTTAATTTCCAATGGAAATGGAATATTTGTGAAGACCCAAAAGTATGATCAAATAATTTGGTTAATGAAAGAAACATATACAAGAAGGGATCTCTAACCCTATGGAAATGTGTCTCCTGATTGTGAAGCTCAATCCTAATGCCATGTGGTTTTAAATCACGAGGTGTGGGCCATCAAAGATTTGGGAATGGAGTATCGCATTCATGCTTCCAAAAAGGGTACAACACAAAATGATGCAACATAGAGGGTGTTAAATATGATTGAATAGTATGGTACAAAGATTATAAATTATGATCCATAGTTCATTGGTCATGAGTAATGATATGTGACAATCATACAAGCAATGAACCAAAATAGACTGAGGTATTGGGTTCTTCTACAATTATTTATTACTCATAAGAATTTGAAATCCATTTAAACTAAAACAAAATGTGTCTAGTTAGTGGGTCTAATCCATTTTGCATCAAAATAATGTCCAAGTAAAGAGATCCTTTTTTCCTTTCCAAGGGTAATGAATAGTTTTTGATGATCCTAGGAACATTATCTCTTGAAGTGCAATTTATGGAAAATGTATGATTCAATGAGGGTTCGAGCAACCTAAATGTAGTGTTATGACGTAGAGAAAATATTATTGCAGTGATGAGATGTGGGAAATAATTACATAAACCTTTTCTAGATCCAGGCCATTTGGTAAGAATAACATTACTTTTACTAGTTTTATAGAGTATAGACAATGAGATTTTTGCATTATGAATTTTTACCCTATGTTTTTTCCATACTCTAAAGGTGAAGTGTTTAGCGACCGGAGGCATTAATTTTGTAAAGGCTACCCTTTTTAGGTATTCAACCTGGGACGGTTTGGTATATTTTTCTTATACTTTAAGGTCTTGTTATTTGGACCATTGTAGGATAGATTTTAAAGTCATACAAATGTGACCAGATTGTAATCATTTTAAGGTCTCAATTCAGATGGATAAATATGGGTGATGTTACAAAAGACCCTAATTATGGTACCCAGGTTGAAGAGTACTCCAACATACTTCTGATCTTGAAATAAAGTTTTTATAAACCATGGATCAATCTTATCGCATCATGATTAATGACATGTTACAATCATAATAGGATTACCCAAAATAGACTAAGGCATTGTGTTCAGTTGTGTTAACTTCATCCTCACAATAAATAGAAGTCAATTCATATTAGGCCAAGATGTCTCTATTTGGTGGGTTTGAATCTTTCTATAGTGATAACATGAACAAGTAGAGTTCTTTTCCAAGGGATATGAAATTTTGATGGTGACATGAAATTCTTAAGACATGAAGTGTGGTATATATATTGATGTACTCCAAAATACTGATGAATAACCCCATAATCTAGTTGATTGGGGTAAGGCCCTTATAGTTATTTGATAAGGGATGATTATTGGTTATGGTATTGATAGTTTAACATTATATTTTTGGGATGTAATTTCTTTGTGTAGTTTAACTTCATGTGTTAAGGACATGTTTGTTTTGTAGTTTTAAAATCATGTGACCAGGATGTTTGTTGTGTAGTTTAATGTCATGCGGTAAAGTCTAACTTCCATTCCATTTACCATCAATCTATTAGGACATACTTTGGTGTTGATTAATTTCATGTGGTATGGATATTTGAACTAATGTGAAATGTTTATTCATGATATATTATGAACACAAGAAATTTGTTTGTATATCTTGTTTGTACGTATGCAGAATGTGCATGTGTAACTTTATTCCTCTGTTGTTGGGGTGAATTTCTAATTTTTTGTTGTAGTAGGGACTATTATTGGAGATACGAACATCACTACATATCCTATAATAATATGAATCAATCCTTACATAGTTCATGCAATCCCATGTAGTTTAATATCATGCTAGGAGGATGAAGATGAACTGACATGAATGAAAAAAAATATTTTATATGATACCAATGGTGGGAATTCATGTGTCACTGTGTATCTCTTGAGAATGAGAATCATGACACATTTAGTTATAAAAAGGGACATGTAGTTTAACATCATGTGGTGTGGATGTGGGTCCCTTGACATGAAATGGTGGTATTACAACTTTTCCCATGAATGGAAATTTTGGGTGTCAATATGTATCCCATTGTGGTGGGAATCAAGACACATATTGTTTTAATGAGAGTTTCCAAAATAGAACCAACCCATATGAAAAGTGGAAGGAAATCATATACTTACCTACTGTGACTCATCCTCGAGTTTTAAATCAAAGAATCACTATATATCTTGTGATGAAAATTATCAAGTGACACATATTTCATGAATTTGAGACTCTCTCATTGTAGTTTTATCCCATATGTAGAGGTGGGAATGGTTTCAATTCATTATTGTAGTTGGGCCTATGATTAAGGATCTAGGAATAACTATATATCCTTTGATGTCATCAATCAATCCAAAGATATTTATTGATCAACTGTGTAGTTTAACATCATGAGACATGAACATCAACCTTTTTATTTTAACGACATGTGGAATGGACACATGGTGTGCCTTTTATTGTCCTGGATTTAGTCCCATGATAAACCTATTGTGTGGTTTCTTGACTTTTTCAGTGTAGAATCCCTTATTAAAATTCAAAATCCCAACTGATCTATGTTGAATGTGATAAAAAAAGAATGATATGGGTTCTTCACAAAATGTAGTGGCAGTTGATGGTAAAATAGGGGATTTGGGTATCATGTGGTGGCAAGAACAAGATATAGGATTGAGGAATACCTAAATAACTCATTGAAAATGAGATTAAAGATGTACATAGTTCAATAGGAATATATTCTTTGATGACATGTGGTGAGGATGTGGGTTTCCTAATGTAAAGGAGAAGAGAGGTTTTAGATCTATCCCATTTCATGTCATGCAGTAAGGAATTTTTCTATGCAGTTTTAATGACATGCAGTAAAGAAAAGGTCATACTATTTAACATCATGTAACAAAGATGATTTTCTATAGTTTAATAGTAGATATCTAAGAAGAACTATGTATATTTTAACATCATGTGTTTAGGATGATATTTTATATTTTAACTTTTTGTATCCAAGATGAGCTTGTATAATATAACATCATGTAGCAAGGATGAACTACATATATTTTAACATCATGTGGTATGGATAAATTCTGTACAATTTGACATCTCATGGTCATGAAGAACTTATATAGTTTAACATAATGTATTCAGGATGTTCTTCATATAGTTTGTTATCATGAGGTCCAGACAAAGGATACTAGGTAGTTTGAAGTATTGTTGTTTGGTCTCAGTGGTACAATACAATTTAAAGTAATACTATTAGGACTTGGGGGTACCATGAATTTTAATGGTTTGTTATTATTAATTATTATGCTCAATGATAGTTGGTAAAATTATTTATTAAGAATTATCACATTGGTGGGAGGTGTAATATGATCCCCTATCTATGGTGTCTTATGAGTCAGCTCAACTATGACAGAACTTAATAATGATGCAAGGAAATTCCCATTTTGGTTCCAACATTGATGGATTCTTTGCCTATATCATTGTGGTTGTGAGAGCCATCACCATTTATCCTTGGTCGATTAAACAGAGGTAGACCATCATATTAAAGGCTTGTGTTATCTGATTATGATGGACCTCTAGGTTATGTAGTGTGTGAGACATGTTCTCATCAAGATGATCCAATTATTATAGAATTTTTTTTATTTATCATCATATTTGTGTTATCAAAAAATTTCTATTTATATTCAAGGCACCTAGAACACTATGGGTAACAATTCCTTGACCCTATATATGATTGATTTTGGAATTGCATTGTAGCAGTATGCATGGTAGTATGGTAATCCCATAAATTATGGAGAATATAGTCCAACTAATAATTATAATCCTTCTTTATCATCTCCTAGATTAAATTCGATAGAGTCTTATTTGTGGCATATTTCTATCAATTTACCAATATATGATAGTAAGATGAGTGATTTGACACTATATTGAACTCTTAGTATAGTCTCCTCAACTCTATAGAATATAATTTGGTTACTTTGTCCATCAATATTTTGTGAGGGACCCCAAACCTAGTGAAGTTACATGAAATAATGATTTTCAATATATTTTTCATCCCATCATCCTTGAGAGGTAATGCCTTAACCCGTTTTAAATGATGTTTGTAGAAATAAGGATGTTCCGAAACTACTTAGTTATGGTAGGGAAATATTTTCCCATAACATCCATTTTCTAAATGGGAGACAACCCAGAATATTTGGTTTTACGTACAAGTTCTAGAGGTTGATGGATAAAGTTTAAATTGATTAGAAATGAATGAAATTTTTTGGTGAACACCACACAATCCTCTATCATGGTTTTCATGTAATATCCCATCATCCTGATTTAGTGGGAGGGTTTGGTCCTGAATTGTTGCTAAAAACAATATCCTACATGGATTTCCTTTATGGTGCTGATAATATCTCCCTATTATATGCATATGTGGACAATTATATCAAATAATCTCATATATAGGTTCTTCTTATCATTTAGGTGACTTTTCGGGGAAAATTTCACTATATGATGCTAGAACTATTCCCTTTCGGCTCTATTTACCGAGCGAGCCCCATTTTGCGGATACCTAATTATGGGATCCATTCATATAGTGTTTTACATTGGTTAATCATACTATAGGGTGGTTTTGAATTGTTTGATTTCATTCACCTAAAAATGATGATCATCGAGACCATTTAACTATGGACGATACATATTATTTCTTTCTCTCGATTTGGGGAAGCCAAGGTGGTGGATGCATTGGCCAATGCATTGGATAAAGCATTATGTGATCTTAGGAAACGATGGAATTTATGGTAAAAATGGAAATATTCCATCAATCACCTGATGTAGCTACTGTGAGGGTCCAATTATTCATTTTTATGTCATATTTTCCATTTATCTAATTTATAAATAATTTTAAATCACCTATGATGTTCATTTAGGCTATATGAAGATGTAGGTCTAGATCCAACCTAGGGATGAGGGATTTATATTTTTCCTCATAATTTTTTATCCTTTAGACAATTAGAATGTGTAAGAAAAAATTCTTTTCCTAGATAGAAAAATACAATCCCTAAGAAAACCTTATTGGGCTTTAGGTTTTCCATCATTTCAATGACATGACTCTGGGCGGTTACATAAAATTAAATCTCTTATGTTCAGGGAGTTTAATGGGAATAAAATAATTCTTCATATGGAAGCTCGGTGTCCACTGGTGTATTTTCTTGTGTAGGATGTGTTGCAAGGAATACATCCATGGAATTCCCATTCACTAGCTTCTTTGACACAAACAAGATATCGTATTACTACTGAATGACCACCCAATGGGATAAGCAGCCATTCAACATATGATGTCTAATAATATAATTGAGATAATCAATACAAGATACCAAATAGAATTTGTGGTTCTACAAGATATACCTTTTCTTTTTCAATATGAAGAAGGGTAAAAGAGAGTTCTTCTCAACAAAATAATATATATACTCATCACCAAGAATCATCCATATAATATAGTAGATATTATTCTCACTCCACACATAATTGTTTTGTGAGAGGAGGGGTCCAATAGAGTGTTCTACATAATCCACATATAAAATTAATGGAATGACTTCTACTTGAAGCACCAGTACCAGTAGGTGTTTGAGATACTACTTGATACATTTAAATGATTTTTGGAATTCATCATCCTAATGATATGATTTTTTTTTCATTAGCATTGTGAAGGGTACATCATTTCCAAACATATTGGATATGATGATCTAAATGAACAAGATGTTCTCGCGGATCCCCCATGTTCATTGATATTTATGGGGGTGACATTTCTAAAATAACACAAGTCTTCTCTCGATTAACCACGATGTCATGGGGTAATACCAAAAATCCATTAAAAATCTTCGATGTTACATTGAAAAAACATTTTAGTGGTTTCACCTTCTGACTGTGTTGTCATTGAATATCAAATATTTCAAGGATCTATTTGAATTGATCACATATCTGTTCTAATCTAACAGAAATTTCATCGACATATATCTCGGAGATCCTTCATAGGAATGTCTTAATGATACGATGCATGGAACATTGATACATAGAACTAGAATTATTTATCCCAAATGGAATAATTTAATTCTGTAATATCACCTGAGGAACTCTGAATCCAGTGACATACTCATATTTAGGGGCATCTTTATATTATTTTACCCTCAGTACACAACTTTGAGGGAAATGGATGGGAAGAAAAAAATAATAATTGATCAAGAGTTCTATGATCAGCAATGGGAAATCATCCTATGATCAATGCTGATTAAGACCTTTGATGTAAATACAAACCTTAATTTTTTAGTTCTTTTTCTTGAAGGGGATGATGTTTGCATGCTATCTTGGATATTTTAATTCTTACAAAAAATTTTATTTTATCAATTGGTCAATATCCACCACAGAATTGGTGGATGAGAGGGGTTAATCCTCCTTGATGACTTCATGAAGCATCGATGCTCATCTGGTAAGACGAGTTGGGGAATAGCCACATTTGGAACCAGTATGGGCATTTCCCTATATTTCTAAGTGAACACATATCAATTTTGTTTTCAAAATTCAATGTATATCTCTTTCTATTTGAGGTAGATGGATACACTAATTAATGTAGGTTGTGGGTCTTCTTCTATTCCAATATTTATCTATATGGTCTCATTGATGGTGGTAGAGACAAATTCCTTTAATATGAGAGGGGAACTTTAGAGTTCATCCTTATCTTCTACAAATTTTGATTCTATGGTGGCGCAATCAGATGAATGTCGAAATCTGGGGACTTCTCTATCACTGAGGAGAGTAAGGCTATTAAAAGAGACATTCCAATCCCTTGCCACCTAATTCATTAAAGAGAGAGGTCAGAGTAGGTTTTATATTTCAATGTCACTTGGAAAAAATGTTTCTTAGACCATTGATATCAAGTACCACACCTTTACAATATTTATGGGGAGCACATAGTCATTTTTGAAAATAATATAATGATTCATAGGGGTGGTTCCCAATCAATTTTTGGCTTCAACATGTATATCATCATCCTCCATTGGTTTCATTACTCTTTTTTTAGAAATCTAATTCAACAAATGGGTCCCCACATGTCACATAAAGGATATTAACACCGTATATTATTCTTATTTTTCCATCAATGGGGTACTTCATATAGTGATGGAATGTTGAAGGTACCGACAGGTGGCTATGGAGCAAGGTCCTTCCAAGTAGAACATTGTATGCAGAGTTTTACTAGATAACCATGAACTATGCATAAGATGTGAGATCACCAAAATGATCTTTGAGTTTTATATTCTTGAGAGGTTTTTCTCACACATATCATGCCCTTTAATTGTTATCCATGTGGGTGATATGAACCATTTGAAATATCCCAAGTGTTAGAGGATTCAAACCCTGATAACATTGAACCTGGAACCATTATCAATCACAACCCTTTGGATGTAGACATTATTGAGTCTGCTCGAGACATATTGGGGTTTGATGTGCCCTTAGACGACCTATTCCTCATCCTAGTTTGTGAACGATAGAGTGACATGGAATTCTGATGACATGGTCTCCACTCAATAGACCTTGATTTTAGTGACTTCTATTTTGCAATAACATGGGTTTATGAGGGCTTCAATGAGTGAATCCATTAGTTATTTTTAAATATAGAGCCCATCTGGGATTGGAAGCTTGGATGGTTCCACTTCTAGATATTTTATAATGTATTGCTTTGGAGAAAGAGGTTGGCACTTCATGATGTATTTTTTCCCAAGACATGTGTCTTAGGAGATGAGGCATTTAAGGTGGATGAGCCTCATTATTATATAGAGGTGTGGGAGTAAATGTTGATAGTAGGACATGTGATGGTGTCCTTTTCTATTTTCTAGGCTAGTTAGATAATGGATCCCCCTATAGGTATCCATACAAGATAATTGAGAGTGGATGACTATTGTAGGTTTCCAAGACACCTCCAAGTCATTGATGGGTTCATTGTAGTTCTTTCCCATGGCTATTATATGCTTCTAAGTCTTTTTAAGGGACTTGACTAAAATATTGGAACTGACCACACCCATGGGTCCCCTGTATCCTTGGTTACTACACATACAAGCTCCCATTCATAAATTATATATAGGGAAATAATATTTTCATTCTTCTAAATCATAGGGGAAAGGGACTTCTTAGTGTAACTCATTGATAGAAACAAATATGACCTCTTTATGAAGAAACTTATATACCTAACAAATATTCCTTAAACTAACTATTTTCCAAGAAAGAAAAAAATATCTCTAAATGGGACTCTAGTATAAACCGAGTCATCCTCTATAATATCTAGGTTTATCTTAGGCAACTTAATGAATTTTTAGTGGGAATAGTTGAGATTTACAGGATAGAATGAGTGTAATATTCATCCTCATGTCCATGTAAACCATCATGGCTACATCTTCTATAGCATGTAAAATATTTAAAAGATGATATGCATCACAGTATAGATCTTATATTAGTATTTTAATATTATACACATGATGAAATTATTAAGAAATTTTGATCTATATTTTTTTCTCTGACTCATTAAGTCAACAAAAAAAATAGTAGGTCAATATTCTCTCTATATCTTAATCATTCAATATGAAATATTATACTAATAAATATTGATGTATTATTTTATCCATTTTAATTTCTTTTTATGCCTCTTATTATTTTATATATTCAACTTCCAAATTGATTACATTAATATTTTGAATATTTTGAATATTTAAATCCATTGATTTTTTAAATTTTTATATTATCAATAATCTCAATAAAATTTTTTTATTGTCCCCCGTAATCCCTAAATTTTTTATATCATTATTAGTTTCCACCGTCATTAAATAATCATTTTCACAATATAATTTTTTTGATAATTTTTCAGAAATGCAGGAGACCCTGATATTGAATAGGTCAACAATATTTCTAAAGGATCCTCTATCTTGAAATGTTCATAAATTGTCTCAAAATATGGATGCATTAATTTCAAAAAATAATCTTAAATGGTCCTAATTTTTTTCCCTTTTAATTATTTTTTTTATTTAATCAATTTTAAATCTCCGAAAGCATCATGATATTTTAGATTGAAATAACTAATAATCATCATAACATTTAATTGTCCTTCCATGTACATCTTCTAAAATTCTCACATTTTTACAAATATAAAAACCTCATGTATTTATAGATTAATTTAACATTTATTTTATATTATTCAAATAATATTCCCTATATTCACAGAAATATTAAATATAATTTTGGTATAACTTATGTGTCTATAGGAATATCATTCATATAATCCAAAATATATTACATTACCCAATAAAAATATTTCACATTATACATCTTACAATTCTAGAAGATATTCTATAAAAGAAAGAATTTTTTTATTGTCATTGAAATATTATACATCGATATTTAATGATTTTACATGATCTGAAATATCTTATTAATTATAGCGTGGTCTTCCCTTTATCACACTTCAATATGAGTATCATGTTATATCATATGTGTTCATTGGGATATATTTCATATCACCAATAAAATCTAATATACCAATTGGGAAATGATATACCTCATAATGTAAAACTCAAAACTTTCCTTACTTATCATCCAATAAATGTTACATATAATAGTGAGCTCCTATAATTTTAAAATAGTTTATTCTAATAAAATCAAAACATATTCCATTATCAATTATTTAACAAAATCGTGGAAATACATAAATTCTACTTATATAGTAAAAACATGTTTCTATATTATTTAGGAATCTCAATATACTCTAATTGATTTAAAAAATTGAAATAAATTTTGTAATCCATCATACTATGTCTTGATCTCATCAAAATTATTTAAAAATCCTTGTTGTATATGAATGATCATCTTGAGTATTTCAATATATTTCCATTTTTTCAACATATTTATATCATTATCATCCTCAAAATCATCCTAATGAAATCCCAATAAATTAACAATAAAACATAATAAACTCAAGGATGGTTCGTCACTTCATGATTCATATAAAACACATCAAATATCATTTTTATTCCCTTGTAAAATGTGAGTGGATTTCTAATAATATCATCAAAGGTTTCCCCTAAATAAAAATTGATTTTTCTCTATATGAATTTCTAAAAAGAATCATTTTTGTCCATCCTCATTGATAGTCTTCTTCTTTAGCATGATTAAAAAAAGTGGAATCATTAAAACAATGTTGTAAGTAGTTATTAAATATAATCAAGTCAATACATAAAGATAAACATGAATGGGTTCTCCAACTAATATATTCTTCTAATATTCTCATGTGGTCATATAATTCAATCTTCTCCCATGATTCAATTCTCATCACATATTTCCATGAATTCCTATTAATAAGAAATATCATAGAAACATCATCCAAAGGAATGAAACTCATAATATAATTTGATTATTGACATATTATTTCCAAACAATTACACTATATTTCATTTCAGGTGATTTGGAGAGTGTATAATAAGGGTCACAATGATCCATAAATAAAATTTCAGCTAAATTAGCCACCATGACATGTAAACTACGCATCAAAGAATGGATGATTTTGGATAGGGAAGATAAAAAAGGTAATAGTCCCTATCAAGAAGATCTCATGATGTTGATAACTTATAATGTGTTCCTTAAGGGATATTTAATAAATGGGAGGTCATCAGGGTTGGCCCCTATTTCCCTTTATTGGTGTTTCTAATGTAGTCAGGGGACTGCATTATATTATCATACATGTGGGGAAGAAACACCCCATATCCTAGGGGATGTTTCATAGAGTATCCTCGAGTGGTAGGGCTATCAAGAAACCTCTTTAACGTGGAAGGAACATGAATATCAACACTATGATGTTGTTAGAGGTATGAGTGGAGATTTTTCATATAACTAATGGGGTTGTGCTAAAAAGAACTTCCCAAATATTTTTCTTTCACCAAATACACTAGTGCCACACTATTAGAGGCCTTCAGGTTTGTTTTTTCAGTAGGGGTCAACATATAATTTACCAATAAAAATATTTCAAGATTTATTGTTTATGTTTTAAAAAAGTGGTATAATTTAGTTGTACCTCCCCCCTACAATACCTCCTTTAATCCCCCATTATGTGGGGATGTTATTTATCTCAATTGTGATCCAAGGTTTAATATATCGTTTTATCCTCTGTTCATATCCCTCTTCAGCTGGTTTCTAGTTTTGGATGTTTTCATTTATGGATTTGATGATGATACCATCATATCATGGTTGAATCAGGATAGAAATATGGGTCATCTATGTGGATTGGAAATTAGAGATCACATATGACAAAATTCATGATGTTGGGTGTAGTTTTAATCTGGCATAATTGCACATTGTCTTTTTAGGAAATTATATCTATTTATTTATTTTCTGAATAATTAATTTTGAATATTTATAATTATTTATTTATGAACTATGGTGTGGGATAGGCTATTAGGGTTATGGATGAGATTGGATGTGGCTTGAGGAGGGGTTAAATGTTGTACTTAAATATGTTGTCAATTTTATACAAAACTATATGTCTCCATATGCATGATTTCTTTCCAATATACATGTTTCATGGGACTGAGTAGTTTGATGGGAACTACAAGTACCATGGAGTGGGATAGCCAGGATAAGTTTGGGACTATTATGCTTGATATAAGTAATCTGTAACACATTAGGTTATTGGTATCTCCTAAATAATGTTTTAAAAAATAATGGATGCACTGGTTGAGATAAAAATAGACAATGGGTTGGTCTTGGGGATCATTTTTTTGTGGAAGTCTTGTGTAGAATACCCAAGGATATTATGGATTTTATGAGAGTATTAGGACAAGTGATGATGAATGATATGGTAGTATGTCTAATTTGGGATGAAGAACACCCCCACCCCACCACAGTGATGATGGTGTGATATCTTGGTGATTAGTTAAAATAGGAAGATTTCTCTGGGATAAATGGGGATTTGACAGAGAGGTTAATTCATTGAGTGATCAGGGTGAGAGTTATTCTGATTTTGATATGATAAAAAATGTGATGAGGGTTGTAGACATTTATTTTTATATGGATTAACATATTCCTTCTGCTAATGTTCGATAGAGCCTATGGGTTACGGTGGTATTGAGCATTTAATTGTTTGTTATGGTGCTGATGGGTTTTGAATGGTATGGATCTAATATCCCATAGTGGAATCCATGAAGAGAAGGACAAAACTATCATTATGGAATGGGTTTATAAATAGGGTGACTAAATCATTAGTAAGGATCTAGGAAGCATGTGGAATCATATTTAAAGAATTATTATGTTGTATATGGTTTTAATAGTATAGAAATCACAGTGTGGGTAATGTGGATCCTGGGTAATTTATACTTCATGAGTGAGATAACACGTTTTTGGAATTCTATGATTAATATACTATCATATTTTTTATGATGTTTGGGCCTTCCCTGAGTTAAATATTATGACTTCAGACCTGATAGAATTAACTTAAGTGAGATAACTATAGATAATTCCAAGATTTTTTGAGGAGATAATGGTTTAATTATGTTATGAGGTGAAACCATACCTCGATTTATACGTTAGTTATAAAAAATATGGACATTTTTATGTTATAATGTTGGTCTATATGATACAGGGATAATGAAACCTACCTTATGTGATAAGGTAGTGTTTGGTCTTGGTCATTAGAATACACTAAGATAGAAGGTGAGTCTGGGACCATATATGTGATGACCTAGCATGACTGGTAATGTCGTGTCCATGGCCTAATATAAACCACATTGGAGTTAAAAAGTTTGGTCTAAGACTTGGACATACGACCCTACCATAAAACATTAGGATGTCGTTATTATTTAGTGATACACCAATACAATTTTTCCTCTAGTCGAGGATGTGATTCCTCTATGATGGAATGAGATTAGTAGATTTTATTACGGGGTTGAATTACTTTTGTTAGGTTTTCATAGTGTCATGGTTGCACAATATAACCTAATACACACGGAGTCGTGGTTTCTGGTTCCCTAGAAAATACTCATAGGAATTTATGTAAGAATATATATTTTATATTATTTCAATTTCACAATCATACTTTCCCATAATGGAATATATTATGGGAGCTTTATGGATCCTAGTTAATATATATATCCCACCTTACATGGGAACATTGGTTTATGTGAAAACCTTATGTCCACATTCAATTTGAAAATTGGATGTGTATTAGATCAAGTAGGGGATGCTTGATGGATTTTGGAGACTAATATGAGACGAGGATCAGGGATGGTAGTAGTTCCCCTCTTTTTATTATTTATAATTGACAATCCTAGTGAGATGTCAATGATGTATGAATTTATACCTCTTCATAATAATTTTTATAGAATTGTATTTATTTTATTATGCATGCTCTGATGTTAGACATATACAATTTGTAGTTATTTACACTATTCTTTCACTCTAGTTATTGGAAATATTCTCCTCAATGAATTTTCAGGGCTGTCATCACTTATTAGATTTATCTAGAGTATGGAGAGGCATGATTGAGGTAATGTTACACCTCATACTAGGAAATTATTAATGGCATTTGAGAGGGGTTTTGGAAATTGTTATCAGACTGTATTTTATTTTTTAATAAAATTTGAGATATAGTCAAATGTGAATACAGATGTTTCAAGTCTCATGATGGAATTAGACTAGTGAATCATGAACACATTTCTTGTGGTAAATCCTTGTTTCAATGGATTTTCAATTTTCATTCTTGATTTCTAACATAATGATTCATATGATTACTAAAATATGATACATTTTAGTGGTATTTATTTTCGGTTTTAAATCATGGACCATTAGGAATAAGAATATGTACATGCATAATTATGGACACATTATACTCACATAACATGTGTGTCCTTCTATGTGATTTCATTATTCAATATAGTATTAATTGTCTACGAAAAACTATGTGAATTTTTTTGAATTACCTTTCCTTGAAATTATACTCATACAAACAATGAGTTTTTATCTTTAAAGGTATGTCGTATTGATCTTATTGTGAGGTGTTATTTTTTGGTGTCCTTATAGTCCCTCCCTATAAATTACATATTATGACCATTACTAAAAAATGAAAACACTATGTTCCTTAGTGTGGTACCCCTTATTAGAGATTATGATGGGGTTTATTTACCTATAGATTCAACAATATCGAATATATTTCATCCCCACATAGTTTCATTATGGAATTAAATTAAATCGAACCTATAGTTTATGTGGGAACCCCATAGGGGGTCACTGAAATGTAATGTGAAATGCCTTGTGAATTTAGATTTTAGGTTGGTTAGGGGGGGATTAGTTATATGCCAATTATTATTTATTCTAGATTCATTTCCAAAGTTGTAGTGGGATATTGGGTTGATGATCATTATTTTATAATAATTATCAATTAGTGGATGGTCTGGTTGTATGAATTATCATGAGTATGATTCCATAGGTATGTGGGTGGTAATGTGTAGATAATTATTTGTCTCGATGATACTATAATGAAGTGGGGAATAATTAGTTGTCTAATAATGTCAGCCTAGGTTCAATGATACATGCCTCAATTTTGTGTTCCATGGGCTGTGATATTTAGTTGTATGATTGAATACATGCATTGATATTTGTTGATATTGGGATATATCATGGGTAAGACCATTGGAGAATGTTATTAGAGAATTAATCAGCATTTAGCGGATGATAGTGAGTGTTTTTGACAATTTTCATAGAAAATTACTATTTTCTAAGGATGATAATTCACTAGGTGTTCATGGTTCATATTAATTTTGAAATAAGTGAAGAACCATTTTTAGACTATGAGCTAAAGTGAAAGGAGTGATACCGAGGGAATGGAGTCCCATATTTATGATGAGATATGGATATGTACCTTTGTGATAGAATGTACTCATAATTCTTGGATGGTGTTAAGGGATAACATGATTAGTGGGAAAATCTCAAGAAGAGTAATATGTGTGTAGTGAAAAAATCATTTGGGTTGGTACTTGATAAGTGCTGTAAAAAAGGAGTATGGTGTGGAGTACTCAAATGGATATTATAGGATATAATTATTGGAAATCCATAAATTGGAGTTTCTTGGTGCTCCATGTTGGCACTTGGGTATGAGTGGGGTGGTCATGTCCTATCAATATATTTGGTATTGGTTGGGGAATCATATCAGAAGATCTTGTTTTGGCTTATAGGATCAACTATGTGGATACTCGTAGGGTGAGAATCGTCGAATGTTTTATGAGTCAATAACCCTTGTGTTTGATTAGTCACAGTGTGTTGATACCATTTGGTGGGATATATATGTGTCACTCGGATGTCGGTATGTAGCAAGATTGATTAATACATGGTTTTGTGGGTAATACGATTTTCCATATTTTGATGTGGTGTTGGAAAATTCTATGTTTTGGAATCATTATTGGGATTTATTTGTTGTGATCTATGTTTGAGTCAGATCAGAGGTATATTGGTACTTAGGGTGGGAACATAAAGATTTTAGTAGGTGGGTAGTGATCCAACCAATTAATTGCACAGAGAGACAGGTTTAGAATTCAGTGTGGCTGTTGATAATCCCTTTATGGAATAAGGGTTATTTCATCATAACATGGATATGTGATATTTTACCGGTGGCATAGATTGAGCATTTTTTAGAGAGGCTATCCAGTGGAGGTGAAATGGCCATTTTTTTGAATGGAATAGGGTCCAGTTAGTTATAAACCACATTGATCATTTTTTATAACACTATAATATCATTTTTAATAATTGATTGTTTTATTAGGGAGATCCATGGATCATAATAATCCTTCTATTAAGTGATTTATTATGGAATGGAGCCCCATATTCTTTAGCATGAATATGGTTATTACACTTCAATGTGTTGATATAGATGATTATGGTTGAGTGTCAACATAAATATGAAATTGATGGTCATTAGATACCTGAAAAGTGAATTTAGCATTTGGGGATATAACATAGTGAGATGGTGGTGTTTTGATTACCATTCAATGCTAGGATTAAGTGATAGAAGAAAACACAACTTCTCAAGAATGAGAATCCTTATTGTTGAGTGTTTGTAAAGAATATTATATTTCAGGGTCATTATCTTTTTAGAGGGTTAAAATTATTTTCACATATAAAAGAATATTACTTAAATAGGGATTTGGATTAGGAATATGAATTTTTTAATTTTTCAAGTATGTTTTTAAAGATGTGAAATGAGACTCAGTTGGTTGTTCAAGTTCATAGTTAAAAATCATATAAGGGTTTTTTTAATCTTATGTTGAAGTCTACACTAAGGAATCCACCATGATGTGGTGACCACGTGAATTATGTGGCCTCATGTTAAAATGGAGTCCATGATATAGAGGTTAGATGATATACCATGGCGACTACATTAGGGTGCATTCCATATTGTATGACCCTTAGGGGACACACTATAGTGGGATTGATGCTGGTGTTGGTTCCTATAATATTTCATGGGTGGTTATTCCAAAACCTAGGGAAAACACTATAATGTCATCTTTATAGGTAAGTACCACACCATATATTATGTGATTAATCATTCAGGTACCATTGAAGAAGTTCCTTACGATACCCTATTTTGTTTATTTTGACTCACAGCTCTATTCAAAACACTATCCCATTGATAAGTAGTTCCCTTTAACCATAACTAAAATAGTTTCAAAGGTAGTCCACTATAGGTGAGGGTTATGGAATCATTACCCCAAGGGACACACTATACCATTTCTTCTATTCATTTTTAGAGGGGTTTATTAGTAATTTACTTGTGGAACCATTTGATATTTTGGGGTTTTGGTGATAATATAAGACTTTTTGGGTAAAACCTCTCCCTAAAATTAATTTCTATCTACCATATCCTAGGATGAATTTAGTGTGTTATATGCAGATCCAATGTAATATTATACCTTTTATAATATGTTCTAGTGTCCATTTGGTTGGCCAAATTTTTTAGAAGATTTAAGCTTGTTTTTGGATTCTTATTCTGCTATATAATGGTTGAATCAGTTGAACATTATGTGTCTTTGACATGGATTGGAAATAATATATCTTGGAAGGAATAATTCACTATGTTTGTTGTTTTTTTGGATGGTGAAATTTTTGGATGATATGATAGGATATAATTACAATTTCAATTTTCATGAATAATTAAATAATCATTTATCTTTTATGTTTGTTTATATTACGTGGTAAACAATAGTTTTTGAAGGGAATGGCTAAGAATGTAAACGGCTTGATAGGTCTTGGTGAATGATTAACTTCGGTATCAAGGTTTGAGGCCCCATTAATAGAAATCCATATGCATAATTATTCATGATACAATCATTTCATACATGTTTCATGAGATACTATAGTGGGATATGTACTGTGATATCCCTATAGTTAGAGCGGTAGAAATGAGTTGGGAATCATAGACACTAGACATATTATCTTTAGTACTTTTGGTGGTTATGATTAATCAGTGACTGTGTCTCTAGGGGGGTTCCAAATGAGATAATGAGAGACTGAAAAATTATAGGGTTAAATTTGTGAAATAGGTTGCATAGGTTTGTAGATAATGTCTAGTCTATAATGGATGAGAATTTTAGGTTGAATGGTTATGGGTGATCTGACTATAAGTCTCATACAGGATCTAGAAACCCCACCTAATGGTGGAGTTATCACTTGGGGAGCACTACGAGCAGAATGATTACTATGGGACAAGATTTTGTGATTCATAGTGGGTTTCTTACAGAGTAATTTGGTTGACATATCTTATGATAGTGATTTGCGACAATAACCAATGATGGTTTTCAAGTGGGACATTGATAAGGTTTGTAACAGGGCATGTGGAAATGGTTGAAATGAACCTATATGATATGTTTTCAATTAAGGGTTATAGGTATGAGATGATAATGATAAACTAGTTTTGGGATGTGTTGGAGTGTCCCCAGTGAATTCCCTGATGGGTTTGATATGATTTGAATTGATGTTCAGAGTTGTTCTCTTTTGACTATCACTAGGGTGACGAGTTGGAAATATTTTATAATGGGTTGTGGGATCTACTAGTATTTCTTTTGCTTTGTAAAGGAAATGAATTCAAATGTAGGTGATTTGGATCCAAATTACTGTCCCCAACCTGACTGATATTAAACTAGATAGATTTCCAAGGATGAGATAATGTTCTTATATACTACAAGTCTTGAATGACATTGAGTGAGGAGGTGTGGATTAAGAACTGATGGCATCATCAAACATGTAAATTTAAGGGTTATACCGTCCCATGACTAAAATTTTAATTGATGGATATTTTTTGATTTTGGTCCCATATTTTTTTGATAAGGTAATTGTTGAGATGATGGGGAGTCTTGAGTGAGAAAGGAGGTCCCTATTATCCATGGATGATAGTCTCGGCCTTGAGTGATAATGTAGTGTATGAGCTTGGAAATGGAAGAAACTTGATAGATAAGATTAAACCTAGTCGATGGATTTGAGTTCATACCTTGAGAGACAACATAGTGGCTATGGATTGATGTATGAACTCTCTTAATTAATACAAGTTGTTATTATATTTGGAAGAAAGACCATACACTACATCTCCATGGTGTTTTGAGGACTCTTTCACACACCCTACCCTACTTCTTCAAGTATGAGCATGTTTTTATATATGATGCCATGATGTGAATCTATTCTGGAATGAGGTCAATTCATGTATGATTGGGTGTGGTCGTTCTCTAGTTAGTTCATGATCTCATGATCCACATATATTCTTGAGGAGCTTGATTATATCATGAAATTTTGGGGATCCTATGTTAGAATGAATTTTTTATTTTCATTATTTTTCATATGTATTTACAACCTATCCCAATGGTACCCCGCATCATCTGGAAGTATTTTGAGAGTGAAAACCCACGCTCTCCTCCAATACGCTAGTGGATGAAGATAAGAATCGAGTTGTCATATCACAAAAATGGGAGGCCTTATTCTAATGTAACTATACAAATGAATACAATTGGATTCAAGAAAACATCCAATGATATTATATACTGAAACCAACAGGGCTTTAAAAAATTAATTTATCAACTTATAATAATATTAATCTATGAAAAATAGATATATATACATTAATTAAAAATCTAAAATACATTACATACCCAGAAGGGAAAATATATCCCATCATAGAAACCATTGAAAATGGAAATACATAGTAGTTTCTATCTCAAGATCCCAATGTCTAACCACTGTACATAGTCACGACTTCCATGTTCTTCTATTCTCCAATGAAATCAAGAACAAAAAATTTACTTCCAATTAGCTTATTGTATGCATAATACACGACATGGCCTAGAAATTCTCGTGTATTGGTGACTGTAATGATACTATGTGGGACTCCCCAAAACCAAGAGGGAATAAATATAGTATAATTTTTTTCTCAACCAATAATATATCTGGGTAAAAACCAAACATCAGAAGTTCCCGAAATGAATCACCATAAATAATGTGAGGAATCTAAATTTCGACAACAAGATTAGAAGGAATAGTCTTATAACTACCCCAAAGGCCCCATGCCCAATTCCAAGGACAATATGCCACCTCACATGAATTAGAATGGAGGAACCGATCTTCACTACTACGTACAATGATGGAGGTTGAACTGACTGAATTAGAGGACCTTCTCCATGTCATATCATGATTATAGGGAAATACCACAAGATTAATATTTGTCTATTTGCCTCTATATAGTTTGTGAGTAATGAATCTACCCATATATAGGATATTGGGGACCCACACCCTAGTGAGTTAGGGGAGTCAAGACCACTACATAAGTTTGATGATTAGTACTGAATACTACCATCAGCTAAGAATCACTAGACGAAGTTTCTCTCTCATGACACATTACAAAAAATATCTTATGTTGATAAAAGGCTAAAGTCACATCCTATAAGAAATTCTAATTAGATTTTACTACTCATAGGCCTAAATTTGAGTCCCAAATAATAATATATAAATTGTAGAATATTTTAGGAAAATCCATGGAATGTTCATTGGTAAATGGGTCATGTGTGACAACATGAAGGCCCTTAGAATGTTATTAAATGGATAGGCACTATCTATTTTGGTCCTCCAAAACAACATGTCAAAATTTGGGAATGATGTGTCAAACCATTAGGAGTCCTAGTCGTATACTCACGACACACCAATCACCAACCTAGGTAGTACCCAATTATGTGTGGGGCCAACCACATATTTTTTGATATTTTAATAATTATTTAAACCCATCAATACACTTTAAAATGGACCACATGATGTGTTTTCTTCTGAAACACATGTTGTGTTGTTTTGTTTTTTCAAAATAGTAATGTCGGGTCCCGTATTATTCATGTGATAACCAATATCCAATGATAAGGATGTAAATCTCCATTAATCCTTTCCTAATCTATTGAAATTGATGGAAAATCTCTCTTTTCATTGATTCCCAACCACTACTAGCTATGATTATTGACTACTATTTCCTGAGAAAGATTCCTCACACCTCTTATCAAAAAATGGGGTCCTAATCCTTAAAACCTTTAGCAATTATCCATAGTTATGCGTTGATCTATGAAAAAAAATTCAATTCCCTATTTATTATCAAAACTATAATGAATATTAATGTTATATAATTCTCAAATCAATCTAGACATGTAAAATAGACGACCCCATGGTCTAGTGGTGAAAAATACCAAAAGTAGAGCATGTATAGGAATAATTAACAATGTGAGATTATTATTGGACCGTATGAACCTAGAAAACACTAATATTTTTAGAAGAAAATGGTAACATAAAACTATTAAAAAAAGTTCTCTCCTCCTCCACTATAATCTATCAGGGTTCTATGTTTCATCCCATGTATTTTACCTAATGAAATAGATATATTTGAGTGGGTAGTATTAAGTAGTTAATAAATTAAATAAATTCACCACATAATTTATTTAAATCACCATGAAAATAATTCACTTCAAGAAAACATCAGATGTAGAAGAAACTCATGTACACCTTGTTTAATCACCAGGTTTATATTTCAACAACATCATATATTTCCCATGTATGTTTCTGATCAGTAGTAATTCAATTAAATACTAAATTATCTATGAATGTGATTTAGTAACATTCTTATAATAATTATAGTTTGAAATGACATCTAAATCAGTGAACTACCTCAGAGGAAAATATTTTCATAAATATACTTTTATTAAAAGATTTAAATTCTAAAAATCAATGTTGTTACATTCTCAACACTTTTAAGGATTTTCACCCAAAAAAGTAAAATCTATACGTATAGATGTCGGTATTGAGCCTAAAAATAGGTCTCAATTTCTTAGGAGATCTACCATATGTATCCATTCTACCCAAGTACACGAAATAAAGTAATGACCCACACATAAATTATCCTCTCATATTGATATTCAATAACCATCAGTGGTTGGATAAGGTGGATTCATCTTAAATTTCCAGCTCACCTTAGATAATAACATGAGGCATGATCCAACACATATCTCCTTAGCTACATAAAAGGAAGACATAATTCCCTCTGTCTGAAAGAAGGGGTATGTCATGTTAGTTTATAACCTCAACATCTCAACATAGGTTATAGATCAACAAGATGCACCTTTGAAATAACTTGTAAACATTACAAATTCTCTGTTATCATCATCATGGGGATAGAGTTAGGAAGACATGGTCCCTGTACTTGAATTCCTTTAGCCTATGAAGCATGTATATCTAATATTATGTCAACTCTGAGCTACCCCCATACACTAACAAATTACATGAACCTCATCTATCATTGGACACACTATTTCTAGATAGAAAAGGTATTACATAATCTTTTAGTGTAATATAAGGATGACCTGTAGGGTATATGAAACAATTAAATGAATTGATCAATGATAATAATGGTGTGATATATTTTATTATTGGATAACTACATCAATGTAACGTTATCCTCTTACCTCCTACCAAAATCTAACACGTAAACCCTCAACAAAACTTTTAAACCATGATTTTCCACTATGTTTCAACATTTTTATAATATATAATAATCTATAACCCTGTCTTAAAATCCTTCTGATATCCTCTCTAAAATCACGACATAAACCACAAATTATGGTTGAAGATCATTTTCATGTTTACCCCATAAAGATAAAAAAAATTCAACTCAAAAAAATACCCCAAGGCACTTAGTTGAAATATTATCCTAGATAGATAGGATGTTTACTGACATAGTAAGTTAATATATAATTACCATTAACATCGTAGCCTCTCATTATTTGTATAATAACCATAAAAATCATCTATAGGTAATACAACATAAATTTTAGGATTTAAAGGGGTTGATTCATTACTAATTGAATATGATATTTATACCTCACTTGTTTACATGTGAGCCATTAAGAAACATTCTCATCAATACTCCACCTCATTCTAGACCATGAAAAATGTTTCTGATTTTCCTAGTACATCATCAACACCCATAGATATACATACACATGGGGCATATGAAACTTCCCTAACACATCCTCATGTAATTAAATCAGAGCTTCCATATTTTATTGGAAAAGGATGGATATCTCCACATATTAATAAGATCCATATATTGTGTCTTCGGATAATATCTATCCATGTAGAACATTATGGTTGTTTCTAGCAACTAATCATCTACCACATATTGGAGAAGAGGTGGAGTCAACATCATTAACTATTGAATATTTTTCCCTCGCCCCATCAGGGTCAACCATAATAAGGAAGGATACTGTATAGCCTTATTCACGAAGTGAGAATGATATTTACTACTAGGGTAATTTCCACCCCTTTGTTATTTCCTAGGTGTAATGAATATCTATAAGTCGCAGTCCTTAAAGAAATATAACCAAAACCTTTATCTTCAGATATATTCTATCATGGTAAATATGTACCCAAGACTCTAGAATTCTAAATAACCCAAGAAAGGCTTGCTTATAAACTAATTCCTCCACATGTTTGTGGAAAAGACTACCACAACCAATTCCAAGACACAGATCACATAGTTCTATTTTTTGGGACACAAATGACTTTACAAAAAAGAATTATCTTCCAAAATATATATCAATACACATCTATGCCTAGATTCAATGGAATTAAATAATGTCGCACACTTAACATCTTCATGTGGTGGTCTAAATAAATGGCCACTAATCAAACTCTACCTCTTCTCCTCAAAGGCCACTTGACACTTCTTGGTCCATGAAAACAGATTCCATTTTTTTATCAATATATAAAAGGGGATTCCACCATGAAATGTAATATATATTAAAAAATAGTGGAATACTAAACTGAGAAAATTATGAATCTCTGATACTATCTTTAGTGGCACCCATGATAGAACTATATCAATGTTTTCTAGGTCCACTTCTATACAATAATTAATGATGTAATTCCCCTGAAAGTGAACCTATCAAATCCAAACAAACATTTTTGGAATTTACAATAAAATTGGTTTTACAGATCATGTTTAGGACTATACTCAAATAATCATTCTACTATTACATAGAAGAATAATAACTGAGAAAATATCCAATAAATATATCCAATAACCAGTCAGATAGCGGAAGTAAGATAGAATTCATAAGTTCAATGAACATAGTTATAGAATTTTTCACACAAAATGGAATCACATAGAACTAATAATTCATATATTGAGAGAGAAATTATATTTTTATAATTTCATTATTATAAATCCTCACCTAATGGTAGTCATACCTGAGATCAATAATTGAGAGAATTTTTTTCCATTTAACTAGTTGAAGTATCAATCATTCCTTAGAAATGGGTTATTAGTATTGATCATAATGTACATTAGGAGATATTAATAAAGTCCTAAAATTATGATCACATATTAATATTTAATGAAAAACATCATAGTTAATTGATAAAAAACTGGAATTGAAAAATATCTTCTCAAGATGGACTTCTAGCCACACCCTTAGATATTGATGCTTGGGAGGGACTATCTATCACTACAGTCTCATGGTGAAGGTGAAATAAAAATTCAATCACTCGCCTTAGAGGTAGTTGCATTAAATAATTAAATAATACATCAATATAATCATCCAATATTGATATAATCCGTATGTGTGACAATCCCACTAAACTAAGGTATAAAATTTACATGTAATGGGTGATAGGTAATAGTTCCATTCTCAGAATCCCCACTCATTCTGACAAAATGACTTTATTTACATTAAACAAGAAACACATCCCATCATTAGATATGAATCTAACTATAATTAAGGAATATTGCAGTAGAGATTTAAATATGGAAAACCAGTCCATACAACGGATAAAGTGATATGGTTTAAAAAAAGGCCCCGATAGGAATTTTCTCTACAATGCGCCAACTCAAACTGCCGATGGATGTGTGAAAGAGGATAATCACTCCCTGTCAGAACTTCTAGATACAATTGATAGACATGTACTATTAAATAATCTCTATCTCACGAACATGGTTTATGAAAATGAAAAAAAGTACATGTGAATATGTATTCATTTACTGGATCAACTGTTTAGAAGACACATATCATACCTCGAATCATCTCATGCACAACCTGGTCATATCCCTTCATAACATGTAACTGAAAACACCCTATACCTATAACACTTTGACCCTAGTGTGGATCTCCTGGTGGTGCTAGTGGGATTTGGGAATAGTGTCATCCTTTTCCAATAGATCCTTATTATAGGACTCTTCCATCTCCTCTATTAGCACCACCTCCATGGGGAATGCGCTAACCACCCTTGGGAGATCCCTGATCATGATGATTTATTTTCCATGAAAGATTTCACACATTTTTCCGACTATCTAAATTACATTGTGTAGTGAAATAATTATCCATGTGACCTCTCTCATCGTAATCATAACATCATCTATATCCATAATGATGAGACCCTCTAAAAATCATTTCACTATTGATCCCTACATTGGATTTTGGTCAAGGGTATGCCTCCAGCATTGAGTCCTTAACTGTTGATGCCTCTTAGCTAATTGAGATGAATCAAACCCATTATTTACAATAACTACTTAATACTTATGAATCCACTCTTCCAATATTTTCATTGTCACTAGAGACCACTCCAACCCTACAACATAAGTGGGAATACATAAAGATTCCACACTATTTCGGGTGACCCTACTGAGGACCTAATCGAATGTTATTTCTCAAGAGTACTCATGTAACACCATATTGAAAGAGTACCAAATGATTTTTATATACATAAATGTATAATAAGAAACTAATATGTTTCCTTGATGCATCTCGAGAAGCTTCTCAATATGAATAGTGCCCATGAAAGAAGGATAAAACTCATTGTATAAAAATATTGAATTTATTTCCCTGATGAAGTTATCTCATCATATATATATGGGACTAGACAACACCATTTAACTAATACCCCATGAAGAAGATTTATTATGATTGTTACCCTTTGATTGGATATGGTCCATCCACACAAGAAAACACATACCAATGACTCAAGATAATGCTCTGTTTACTGATTTTAAAGATCATGATGTAACCTGATCAGTCATTATTTCTAACAATCACTCAATGTTTTATGAATATTCACATAGTTTTCATAACATACTGGATATATCAATGACTCAAAATAAAAATGATCATTTTCTTAATCCATTGAATGTGCATCCATGTGCTTCCCATCAGGTGGAATCAATTATCTATGATATCCTAGAATGAAAACCTCAATAATGGGTCCCTATATTAAAGAATTGTCACTCAGTTGTACATATTCACAACCATATCCTCGAATTGTGGATAGATATCATCATTGATGAATCTTAAAAATTAATAATACATTCCACAATGAGATATTAATATATATAGAGATGACTCAATAATTAAATAGAATTCAGAAAACTAAATAATGTATGATTCATATAATATTGGTTTCCCCACAAATAGCTCCTCAATATACTGAGTCAGCTGGCAGGTAGTTAGAGTCATGGTGTTTGTATAAGTCATGTAAGAAACATCTAAGATCTCTATTCTATGTTTTGAACTCATGGCACCTCAAAATAATTTATCTATGTTCCAAAACAATAATCATGACTTGTAAAACACTTAACATAGTCCCTATCAATGAAATCCTCTAATACCACTTTGGTAGGACCTAACCCACTGAGGACCTTCCTAGGCTGAATGTAATCCAAGAGTAACACAACATGTATGAATACAATAGGTTTGGTTTTATGTAGAAGCACTGAGTATGAATATTAATAAAATTTGAGGTCTTAGACTAATTCATCTTTATAGACACACACACCCCAAGATCGAGGAAACATTACAATGATATAGTATACTAAATCATCTGGGGCAGAGAAAATGCATGAATTTACCTATAAGAATATAAATTAAAGTGAAAATATAAATATCCATGAATGAAAAAATAATAATACACACCCAACTAAAAACATAAAAATATGTCTCAAAATAGAATACATTAAAAAAGGAAAATGTATATGAGATCCTAACTCAATTTCCAAATATCTAACCAATGAACCTGGTCATTTCCACCACATACCTTGATTATCCACTAATACTTGGTCCACTAAAATCACCAACAATGTTACAATCACATCCTTATGACAAGACATATTTGGGAACATCCCACAATGGGGTGTCTAAAAATATACTTCTATGGATGACCTAAATATCATTTGGGATTAAATAGAATGTATTATCCTGCACAAACCATAAATCATATGGGAAAAAATAACATATTATCATAATTAATCTGAACAAAAAATTATGAGAATCTATAACTACATATATAGAAAATAATAAGGACTCCTCTAACTATTATAAATGACTGATATTTGATTCCATGCATAATGCAAATCGTGACGAGAATTAGAATGGACGGACCACCCCTCACTATAACTTATAATTTTCAAGGGAGAACCAACTCGAAGGGATGAATCATTCTCCATCATATATAGATTACTTGGGGGGTTAAACTAGCTTGATTAAGGCCTCTCACCCTTTTTAGTATTAGGGCGGGGGTGGGGTACTAACTCTACTGGTATATTGGTCATATGGGACCCACAAACCTGTGAGTCAAGGGATTACCTACCATGCAATCACTATTATGAACATGAATGATTACTTATTTCTATTAAGCATCACAACAACAAAAATCACAATCATATCAACTCGTGTCTTATCTATGAGGCTTAAAGGAAGTCCATAGACAAATCCCATATAGAATTATACATAGAATAGACTACCCATGGACCCAAAACTGATTCTTTAAAGATTTGATATGTATGTTGGGATATTTTGGGGTATGTATATGATGTTTTAATTTGGGAACATAGTGTGTTGAACCACACGAAGGAAATGAGTGTGTTATATCCTAAACATAGCTCATTTTTATAGGGAATTCACATGGAATGTCCCCATTGGTGAATGTCGTAGTTGACAAGCTGAAGTCCCGATCATATACACTTGGTACACCACTGAACCAGCTATGTAGTATCACATGGAATGTGGGATCATTGACATGGAATACAATTTTTATATTAGATTCAAATACCTATTTTCATCAGGGAAACAGATTATAAACCTTTTTTTCTAATATGACGTGGGAGTTGTAGTTGTGTTTTATTTAGATAGAAATTTTTTGGTCTCTCACTCTTTAGCTTTGTCAATAGATACACTAATACGAATGAAAGTATTGTCATACCCTTTTAGTATCCACTAAAATTGAATGAAAATATCTTTAATAATCAATTATCTACCTCAACCGATTAGAAATCCACATTTCTATAACCCAAATAGTAACTGTCATCCATCCCATCACTATCCAGGGTCCCAATCCCCAGAACCATCTTTATCAATCAATAATTGCACTTAAATCTAGCTACAAGCTATTTAGTTTATTTTCATTCACATAACCATCCTGAATATGAAGATTCATTCGCACACAAAACAGTCTAAAAAGATGAATATTGGACCCCATGGAAAAATAAAAATTATTATGAATAATACAGGAGGGAGAGGAACAATTGAATATGTGAAATTATTTTTAGACATTGAGAACCTGGTATACAATAAAAACAACGATAACTAAAAATGGTGAAATAAAATTGGAAAAAATGTAGAATTTCATATGGTTTTATGATCCATGGAAGAAAATTTTTATATTACCTGATAATAAATAAGTACATAGCTAGAAAAATTCATAATATTTAATTTAATGTCAAAAATTCATTCTCCATTATTTGATGATATATTCATTTTTATTATTTTATATAACTACTTAATAACTCATAAATAAAAAACAATAAATTAAAATAACGTAAAGATAAAATTAGCATCCATTTGTCTTATAATATAAATTTTTTAAAATAATGAATGATTTCTTTTCTTGAACAATATTCACGACATTAAACACGACAAATTACTTCTTTTACCCATCCTTAAACCATTTGAATACAATTAAAAAACATGGTATGAGCCCAAAAATCTCAGTAAGGGACATAAAAACATGAATAATATTAGTTTAGTAAAAAAACAAAAAACCCTTGAAATACAATTTATTAATATCATACCATTTTTCCAAAAGGTTAATCATTTTTAATTTAACAAATATAATTATGTTGACTTTTTTAATAAATTTATTTCTATGAAAACTCATTAGAAAACATATAAATTTCATGAATGTGACTTGGGAAATCATCTCTTAGAAACCTTACATATAACATAAAATGTGTAATTACCATACAATAAACTTCTAAAATAATTCTATAGGGAAAATAATCATTAACCAATGCATTGGAGTGTTATCTTGAAAAACCCATCGTATAAGCAATAACGAGATTACCCATGAGCTATAATGGGGATATCAACACTTTAGAAACAATTTCTATAGATCATATCATAAAATTAACTATTTAACGCATTCAGAGTTTCATCATAAAACTTTTGAAAAACTCTTTTAGACCTGTATGAAAATCACCTTTGGATATCATAATATACAGTTCTTTTAAAACCCCAGTTTTACTTCCAAAATTCATTATTTTTCATAATCCCATTTTTAATACAAAATTTCTAGAATAAGGGTGGCATATTTTTCATTTTTTAAAACATTAACACATGTAGTGGAATCCATGCTTGAAATAATGGTTAAAGTGGCAAGAAATATCATCATCCCCATAAACATTAAACTAGAACATTTATTTTTCTAATTTAAAATATAGTCAAAAATTTTATAAAAAGATTATTTATTTCAAAACAAAAGAACGAAATAATTTTTTTTTTAAAAACTATCATTTATAAAATAAAATTATTTTAAAAACATGTTCATGGATGAAAAAATAGAGTTAGAATAAAAACATTAAAAAAAATTAAAAAGAAAAGCCCCTTATCATTTTATAAATAGACGAATCATAGTACCAATGAAAGAATACTATGAATAAAACTATTCAATATGAATATTTTATATAAATTCATGATATAACATGCCAAATGTCCTATATATACACCTCATAAACGAATATGGGTGAATAAAGTCCAACTATTTCTTAATAAAGGTAAATAAAGACAATGTTCCTTACCTTTAGTTCGATTCATCACATTAATATTTATCATCTTGAAAAATAAACTTATAATAATTATATACCATATTGATAATCTTTTTAAGGGTTATTAGTAATTCAATTTAAATAATTATAATTTTATATACAATTCTATAATGAATAAATTTTACATCAGTTGTTTCGATGTTATTTATATTATGTGTAAAAATGACATCGTATGTTGAAAATTGGTCTATGAGATCATTATTTATATATACCCAGAATAATAATCATGAAATATTTATTATATATATAAATAAATTATAATTTTAAAACCAATCACTAATTTTTTTTATGAAAATGAACTATATTACATTCAAATAGATTTAGGTCATATGTATGCATGAGCAACGTTTCCATTTTTCAACAGTCATTATGGAAAGAAGGTAAGTAATAATTCATCGTCCCAAAATGATACTAATATCATATAATACATATTATTTCTTAAAAGACACACACACACACACACACATAAACACACACACATATATATATATATATATCATTCATATGATGTAGTGATGAAAAAAAGAATCACAACACTTTGTGTTGGTGGTGGTCCACATGTACTTGAACAACATAATCATTTATCATTATATGGAATGAAATGATATATAATCTTCCCAAAAGTATATATATAATTAATATCATTATTATTTAAATTATTTCACATATTTTCATTGACATTATTTTTATTACTATCCTTGGAATCTATTAGTGAATAAATTAATCGCATCGCTTCACAAGGTGGTAGTCCACAACACACACGAGCGACATGATCAAATACCCCAAGGAATTTATAGTGAGAATTTAAATGAGGTATAATAAATAAATAAGTATAAATATTCTAAAAATAAAAAACACAAACTTTAAATCCATCATTATAAGAAATTATGAGTGGCAATGATGGGAAATTAATGACATCAATTGGGGAGCTGGTTGTTAGCTGTACAAATAAATAGTGATTTAATGTCTAATTTGATTGAATAAGAGATGGATTTATTTTATAACACTAACATAGTAACATATAAGTATATTATATATAATTTTTTTATATAATAGAAATTTAATAATATTTTAAAAGGTTGGAAGAAGAAGTAAACTAATGATTCTTAGTTACGAACAATACCTCTTAATTATTAAACCTCCTTAGGTAAGAACCAAAATAATTCTTAGGGTTGATTTATGATAAAAAATAATGGATCTAGGTAATGGAGAGGGAATAAAATAATTTATTTGGGTAGGTATCATCTGATTAAAACTGATTTGATGGTGTGAAGATAAGATGAGATGGGAGGACTTTTATAAGCAAGGTGAGAGACAAACATGTAGTTTTTGAAAAAAATTGTATCCTTGTTTTTAAAATGAAAAAATCTCCAAAATGAACCATTAAAAATAATCAGACATTATAATGACTAACTATTTCCATAAAATAAATTTTATAAATATTTTTAGGTCATTTTGACCCTTTTATTTTTAGTTTAACCCCTGTGTAAATTCATTTTTATCTTAACAATGGTAATTATGTTTTACTATTTTCAGTATTCATTATAGTAAAAATTTAAGTTGAACATATTAGGTAATATAAATAATAATGAATTAAATTATTTAATTTATTTTTACAAATAAAATTCACATAATAATCATAATTTAATTTAAAAAATACATTAGATGCGACGAAATTATGGGTCTTTAAGAAGTGTATTTTTTTGGGAAAATTTGATTTTATATAAACTCTATGACTAATAATAATACCTTTATGAATCCCAATTAAAATTTAGTTACATATAATCAATATATTTAATTTATTATACTCATCAATATATACAGTTTTAATTAATTAAAATGGTGATACATTATGAACATTAATATAGTTTTCATAAAAATATCGTTTTTAAACAAAAAAACATATACTTAAATCAAACATAAATTTGGTTAGAAAGTGATAAAGTTTAATAGATATAAATAATAAATAAATATTTGACTTGAAATCATATTAATTAAATAATTGTACATTTAGAGTATAAAATTAATTGAAAATAAATGGCTATTTAAAAAATCTATATTTTTCACTATTTATTGAAAAATCAATTTTTTAAAAAAATAAAAAAAATTAACCCAAATTAATTTTTTATACTGTTATTCCGAGAATTATATTGATTTTTTAAATTTCATATTAAAAAAATTAGAAATTAATTATTTTAATAAAAAATTATAATAAAAGTTTTTAATTAAAAATATTACATTTTTTTATTCAAAAAATACTTATTATTGTAATAATTAATACAATTATATATTTCATATTAAAAATCATAAAAATGGTTTATTATATCATTGTATATATTTTTTAGATTCTTCATACACATTGGACATTTTCCTTACAATTTTATTCACTTATTAAATGTGGTAGAATATCTTTCCTTTATAGAATTTTCAAAATCCTATATTGCATCTTTAACCATATGGGTTTCTTTAAAATTGTAAAATAGTGAATAGAATTATTCCAGAATAATAACTCTTTATGTTCATGAATAATAAAATTCTATTCTTTAGAATCAATTTTCTCATTCAATCAAACTACTTTAGGGCTCAAGATATAAGTTCAATCTTAAACACATTTGTTTAACATCAAGACATGAAAAATACTGTAAACCATGGATAATCTCAAATGAAAAGACACTCGATAAGAAAATGATCTAAATTTATCAATGATTTCATATTTTCCATTAAAAAGGATTTTTCATTCACTTCTTAACAAAATAAATAATGGTATTTCATGGAAGTATATTGAAAATGACATGATAAATTACCTCGAAATAATGATCATTCCTATAGTATCTATATAAATTTTATTCCCACTACAAGATTTCCTAATATGTTGTTGAGTCAAATACACCATATAAGCCAATTTTTATAGTATCTCGAGTCCATTAAATATTTTTTAATTAAATTTATCCCAAAAATATAGTATCCGATAACTATTTCCATATAGCTCTTCAAATGTTTCCATCTATACATTGGAATGAAAACATTAATTATAAAAAAACTCATCCAAAGAAATATATTTATCCTAATAACATATTAACCATCATTTTTAGGATAAAAGTTTGTAATTAAATTTAATTTATTATCAAAATAATTCATCTTTCCTTTAAAAATATTAGATGCAAACCTGTGATCACACAACAACTCAATGGATAGAGGAACTCCATGCAACTTAATTAACTCCTTTAAATTTAGTCAGGTAAGATGATCTAAACACATTGTATCCCTAGTGGTAATAAAATATTCAAAATTTTCTAATTAATAAAAAATAACCGAAATCATATTATTAACATAAGAAATATTTTTCAATCCCACCAAAATAATCATCAAAATAGTTTCCCATTTCAATCCCACCAAAAACCATTCTAAATTTATTAATAACTCTTTTTTTAACCACACCATTAACACTTCTAATATTCTCAATACATCTTAGTGATTCATGGATGTTTAGAAATTTTAAAACTCTAAGCCTAACTCAACAAAGAATTCTTCATCTATAAATCACAAGTTAGCCATAATATTTTTTCAAATTGCAAAGATCTTTATTCATGAATTTTTAAATAATTAATCTTACCCTTCTTAATGGATTCTAACTTTTCATAAAACAAATGATCCTCCTTATATTATTTCATAATTACTTCTTAAAAAATGAACTACACTAAAACCTCAAATAGTGAAGAGTATTTCCCACTATCCGAAAAATATAATAAACATTTTATGAAATCATTAACCAAAGGGTCATGTTCAAAATATCACATGCTTAATATAGAATACTATTTCCAGATTAGAGTATCAGCCACTTTTTCTCTTTTCCAGTATAGTATTAAATCCTATTATTATAATCCTTGATCATTTATATCAATGTTATCTATTTCATGTTATATTATTTATTGGTGAATATATACATAAATCATTAGTGATCAGTATATATTTCAATGTTTACGACATTAAATTGGTGTATCCAAATTTTTCTACAAAAAACCACAACATCTAATTATAGATCTTGTGTATAGTACTTAAAATCAAGATTTTCCTACTAACATGAAGTATAAAAAATTACATAATCATTCTACATGAGGAGAAAATCAAGTAAATTTAATAAATAATTACTATTGATGATGAATATTCCATTTCTTGTATTAGTGGTAAATTTTTTGGATTCACCAATATTTATTTATATCTTGAAAATATTCATCACATTATTTTTTTCAAATTGAATTTAACTCCTTTTGGAGTTAACATAGTCAATGGGATAAAAATCCCAAAGAAGTTTTTAAAACACTTATGGATGTAACCTAGTAATATCAGAAAAAAAGGAATCTATATAAAATTTTTGGGTCTTGTAAATTCCTCAAAATCTCTTGTTTTAGAAGGGACAACAAATATTACATCAACATATAAGTCAAACCCTAGACAACTAATATGAATAAAAATAAATAATATGGTGTATAATTAACTTTATATAGCCCATGTCTATTGTTGATAAAAATAATACATATATGTTTATGGTTTTAAAGGCATTTATTGAATCCTACACATAGTGTCAAAACATCTCTGAGAAAAAATATTGAACATAATATATCTTTAAATCAAGAACAAATAAAATTAATAATTATAATGGAACACATTACACTTGCTAGTTTAGCTTGTTAATAGTTCTCACATGCATTTAATTATCATCGCTGAGATGTATCTAGAAACACATTCCTCCAATGGTATCAAATGATCTTGGGAATCATCTAACTGTTGCATTGGAACTATTTCAAAATGATAGTTTGGTAGAATCTTATTTAAACATGGGAGAAAAAAGAACATAATAATTACCACTATCAGTATTTCTAAATTATCTTTTCCACTTACAAGTCAATTAAGAAAAATTATATAGGCATAAATAAGTTCAAATAGTTAACAATTATTTATAAAATGTATGAAAAACACATTTTGATGATAAAAATATTTGTAGTATTTAAATTAATCATCCATTAGTTTTTTATATTCAACAAAACCCTCCATTAATTCTTCAACCATTCAAACTAAAATATAGAATCTTAAAATCAATATAATTATCATATTATGATGATTGAAATTGATTATGATATGTAGAGTATAAGAAGGATTATGAACAATGTTTCATCACATAGTTTGCTAACTCTCTTCTCTATCCAACATGATATGGGGTCCCAAACAACGATGTGGAACATAAAAGGCTATACTATGGTGTTTTATTAACCACTATGTCAGGGTAAGTCTATTAGTGAACATATCTATCAATATCCCCTATATAAAAAAATTATTCCATAGCTTAATTAACTTTCTCATTATGAAATGATGTGTACAAAAAATATAAAAACCCTATAAAAAATCAATTTCAGAAATATTATAATCATTTTCTCCATGTGATACATCATATGTAACAAATTGTAAAAATAGTTCCTTAATTGGATCCTAAAATCCTCCAAAATAGTTTTTGCGTAGCTCTCAAAGTTTTATAACATTATTCCCTAATTACATAACTGAAAAATTTTGACCCCACATAAAATTATAATGTTAAAAACTACTATGAATACAAAATCCATAAATGTTAACAAAAAAAAGACATTAAAAAATAACACTACTACAAAACCAACACAAGGATTTAATATGGACTTCATTAAACAAATATATAACAATACATGTGTCAACCATGTGTATCGTATATATGTATGAATTCAGTTATGATTCCTTTAGAAAATAAATTAAGTAAAAATGGGAAATTTATTATCTAAATCATGTACAAATACTCATACATTAATAATTATTCATGTATAAGTTGAATTTCTGATGAATTTATCATATATCATTCCTCTTACCAGATTAGAACAACACTTGACCCAAATCCAAATAGTTATATACATAATATGTAATAGTATGGTCTATCCATAAAAATCAACAATATTTATCAAGGGTGGGCCCAAATGTCATACATTTTATTAAATAGAATAAATCCCATCTTGGTTAAGATAAAATTGATGAAATGATTAACTATATACACAACTACACATGATTAATTAGGCCTAAAGGATAACATAAAAAATTTATCAAATTATGAAGCCTTTCATGAAATGTATCTTTCCAACCACAAGTATATGGAAATCCAAATATGAAGTAAGCATAATTTTATAATAAATAAAAATTGTATGACACTTTATGTTATATATACTTGGGGGTGATATAATGAGAAAAACACATTTTTCTTTATGTGCATATTCAGTATCTAGATATATAATCTATATCATGATAACTATAAAATTTCATAAAAAACTATAAAATACATGATGAACATTTTTTAGGTGTAACTAAACAATTCAATGGATAATTAACCAATATTACTCCTATTAGTATTACTCAACATAAAACTTTCTTCTAGACATGAGATGGAAACAAAATAATTGGTGGTCTCAGATGCTCAAAAACAGTTAACATAGGACTTATCAATCTATGATAATATGAAAACATAAGATTTGAATAAGATTATGTGATCATTACCCTATCTAGAAATGTTCGAACACAACCATTCACATATCATAAACATTAATAATAGAATAAACTATTATCATTAAAAAATGGTCCATAAGAGTAAAAAACATCATATATCAATCAAGAACAATAAAATAATGTCATTAAAATGTGTAAATACCATAAGTATAGAAAAAAAGTTCATATGTCACGGTTAACAACCAATACCATCAAAATAAAGGATCATGAATTATCACCTTTTTCCCAATTTTCATTAGAATGAACTTGTTTACCATAGTTCATCATAACTCACCTATTTCCCATAATGAATCACCAGTCACCTGTTTCCCATAGTGGATCAGTCTTATTGATATGTTTCTTGTTGTTATGTCATGATATATAAATATTTTCACTTTGAATTTCTGTAAGATATATGTCTTAACCATAATATAATATTAATTACATGTTTGTCAGGAAAAAGATCATAAAAAAATCACCATACTCTATTACATGAAATGAAATGTGTTTCATAACCATTTCATTATATCATTACATATAGAAAAGAGTGTAACATCTAGGTTTCAGAAGCCACCCAGAGGCGCCCCGTACCCGGTTGGTCACATGGCCTGAAGCGCATTTCCCCGAATGCCAGAGGCTGCTGAATAGCAGGGAGGGCCTTGGGTGTGATAGTGGGGAAACTATGCCCTCGTTGGAATAATACAAAACAGAAGTAACAACTCATACAACAACGGAAGTAGTAAATATAAAACAACAATAACAGCGAAAGAATGTTAAATAAACAAATGGAGCAGAAATATATGTAAATGATGCATGAAAAATATATGTTTTAGAAAATAGCCAAACAAGTCAAAATGATGAATACAGTACTAAACCAAAGTACAAAAGAAAAATAGATGAGATACTCTTCAGCATCGCGAGCCTCAGCTTTGTCTCATGCTCTCCAGCTCCAGTGCAATCAATAACCTGAAGTAGAAGGGCACATTCCCTTATCTATACCTGCAACAATATAATCTGTTTGGGCCCAAAAGCATGGCCCCAGCAGGGTATGAGACAAAGACCCAGTAGGCAACCACCCAAAGATCTATGCCTAACAGTCAGTGAATATATGGAAGGTAAAAGTATAGTAAATAGTAAACAGTAAACATGAAATCACTTAGCATCAAACAATCCACAGTTCTAGCATATAATTTACAAACAAGAAAGAAGCCACTCAAGCAAGTAGAACAAACAGGTAACCTCTGGGTAGTTCTCATAGCCTAACCCTTATGCTTCAACCAACAAGTACTAGAAACCCTCTGGGAGGCACACACAGTCTCACCCCTCTGGTTCAGCTACAGAAATAGACTCTCTGGGGAAGCACTCACCATCAATTCCCCCCATAGCCTCATATCGTACTAAATGCACTCTGGGGAAGTACTCAACATCTCATTCCCCCTATGGCCCGTGTGGAGGAACTACATACACTCTGAGGAAGCACTCAACATAAATTCCCCCTATGGTCTCACATCATATAATTAAAGAAACACTGGAGAAGCCCTTACATCCATTCTCTCTATGGTCGACTACACTAGGTTCTCACAACCCTGTGTAATGTCATCTAGATATCGCATCGTGTAACGACCAATGTATCCGCAAGAACTACTTGTCTATCATTCTACAACATCTTAGCATGGAAGAATAGTCAAACCATCCTACAACTAGTCATGGAACTAGCAATAGCCTAACAGGCAAAGCTAGACCAAAAGGTCATAGATATGAAAAATGAATGGGTAAAACATCCAAATCACAGTAAATTACCATATTAAAAAAAACCACTACATAGGCATATAGGAAAATCAGGAAAACAACAATGGAAAAATAGGAAACATGCAATACCCCGCTCAAGGGTATTGGTGGAATTTTCAGAAATACTCAAAGACTTCCTACAGAAAGGAAAAAACCACCTACCCCGATGATAGGAGATCAATATACTTAAACCTTGAAGATTGAATCACCTTGGAACATCGTATATCTATGAAAATGACCAAAACGCTCATCCCAAGATAACTTGAAAAGGAGTATGAATTGGAAAACAAAGATCTATGAGAAATAAGAGCTTACCGCTGCGGTTCCAATGCAATCAACGATAGTCGATTTGGAGAACAGACAAGGGTTCAGGAGCTTAGAGGAGATTCGCAGGCATACGAGATGCCCTTGGTCAAAGAAGTGGGGGAAGAAGACCATTCTGGGGTTAAGATGTGACCCTGGTATGTTTAATGAAAAAAAAAAGATAGTACACGGCGTGTAATTTTGAAGTACACGACATGTACTCACCTTTTCTGTACTCCACTTTAGGCGGCCTCCACATCACCCCTACATGGCCATGTGTGTGGCAATGACACGGCCATCGCACGGCCTTGAGTGGCAACAAAGTACACGACGTTTACTCAGAAAGTACACGTCGTGTACTTAAAAAATTTCCAGAAACTCATCTTTTCTAAAAAACTCCAGAAAAAAATGTACCTGAAAGTATGGTCTGAGTTCTTACAAACTTCCCCTATTAAAGAAATTTGTCTCCAAATTTCCCTAGCAAGGTGTAGAAGAAGAAACCCTGAACCACTCTGGGAATTGTGATCGTACATTGGCCTCCCTCTCCCATGTCTTGTCCTGTAATCACCCTGCTTCCATAACATCCGTACCGGAGGAACATACATGCAATGGAGAACCTTTGTACTGCAATGGAAAATCTGGATAGGATTCTCCTCAAACGATGCATCCGCTTCGAGATCAACCTCCTCAGGTTGAATGACATGAGACGTGTCAGAAAAGTAATGTCGGAGCTGAGAAACATGGAAGAACTCATGCATATCCCGGTACCTCTGAGGTAACTGCAACCGATAGGCGACCGCCCCAAATCTCTCCAACACTTCAAATGGCCCGACATACCGTGGTGAAAGATTACACTGTCTCTCAATCCTCTTGTGTCCCAACCTCGGTGCGACACACAGGAAAACCTGATCCCCGACCTTAAACTCCAAATGTCATCTCCACTGATCAACATAAGACTTCTATCGAGACTGTGTCATTATCATCCTATTCCAAATCAACCATATCTGCTCAGTGGTCTCCTGAACAAGACGAGGTCCCAGCAAAGCTACCTCTCCTGCCTCCAGCCAACATAAGGGTGATCGGCATGGCCTACCATTCAAAGTCTCATAGGGTTACATCTGAATAGTTTCTTGAAAAAAATTATTTTTGGAAAACCCCACAAGAGGTATATACTTCTCCCAAGAACCTGCAAAGTCCAGAATGCAAGTTCAGAGTATATCATCAAGCACCTAAATCGTACGCTCGAACTAGACATCTATATGAGGATAGTAGGCTGTACTCAGAAGAACCTGCATACCCAAAGCATTCTGTATCCCCTGCTAGACCTGAGAAGTAAAATGTGCATCCCTTTCTGAAACGATGGAGTGTGGATCTCCAAGCAGACGTACAATCTCTCGGATGTACAACCACCCCAGCTCATCACCAGTGAAGGTCTCCTTGACCGACAAGAAGTGATCAACCTTTGTAAGCCTATCAATGACAACCCAAACAGAATTATTCCCTCATGGTGATCTAGACAACCCTATCATGAAGTCCATCGAGATGTCGTTCCACTTCCACTCTGGAATGGGTAACTACTGCAAAAGCCCTGCTGGTTGCTAATGCTCTGCCTTCACCTACTGACAAGTGGAACACCTCATGATAAAACCAGCAACGTCCCTCTTCAAACCTAGCCACCAATACTGATGGTGTAGATCACGATACATCTTGGTGACTCTAGGATAAACTTCCCAAACAGAGAAATGAATGTCCCAAATTATCTTCTTGCATATGTCTGCTGACACCCATATGCATCCATGGAAATGCAGGATCTCATCATCGCCTTCAGTCCATCCAGGAATAGGGTCCTCTCCTGACACACTTTCCCATAGGACTAGGCCTTTAGAATCTGATAGCTGCCTCATTCGTACATAATCAATAATTTTAGAGGTAACAACTATAGAAGATACAAAAGTCTTGCCCTGTCTGTTGTGCACCTCCAAAAGCATCTCAGAGAATAGAGCCATAAACTGCCACTCACTACTGGCCTTCTGAACTCCATGTATCTAAGATCTCCTGCTCAATGTGTTAGCCACTGCATTGCCTTTCCCAGGTGTATAGGCAATCTCAAAGTCAAATGACTGAAGATACTCGACCCACCTACGCTGTCTCAGATTCAGATCACGCTGAGTGAAGATGTACTTTAGACTCTTGTGGTCAGTGAAAACCACAAAGTGGTCTCCCAGAAGATAATGTCTCCAATAGCGTAAGGCATGAACAACATATGTCAATTCCATATAGTACATCGGGTAGTTCTTCTCATGTGGCCTCAACTGCCGAGACCCGTACGCAGCAAATCCATGTCCATGTATAGGCACAACTCCCAGCCCGATACATGATGCATCACAATAAACAGCATAGCCCTTTATTGTCTCTATAAAGACTAGTATCAGTGCTGAATTCAACCTATCCATCAACTCTTGAAAGGATGACTCACAAGAATCTGACCACAAGATCATCACCCCTTTCTTGGTCAGACCTGTCAATGGTGCAGCTAAGCATGAAAAGTCTTGTATGAAGCATCTGTATTACTCATCCAGCCCTATGAAACTCTGTACCTCAAAGACGTTATTTGGATGCTCCCATGAAAATATTTCTCTCACTTTCTTTGAGTCTACTGACACTCCTTTCTATTAGATAACATGACCCAAAGAGTGAATCTGATCCATCCAAAAGTGGCATTTTGAGAGATTAGCATATAACTGATGCTCTCTCTGTGTACTCAAAACAATCTCAAGGTGGGTAGCATAGTCATGTCGAGTGTGAGAGTACACTGAGATTTCGTCCACGAAAACCACCACGAAGGAATCCAAGTATGGATGGAACACTCAGTTCATCAGTGCCATGAAAATTGCAGGTGTGTTCATGAGACCGAACGACATAACCATATACTCGTATAGACCATACCTACTTCTGAAAGCTGTAAGAGGTATATCTGATGGTCTAATGCACAACTGATGATAACCGAACCTCAAATAGATCATCGAGAACACCCGGGCTCCTCGAAGATGATCAAAGAGGTCATAAATCTTAGGCAAGGGATATCGTTTCTTGACCGTCAACTGGTTCAAATTTTGATAGTCCACACAAAGCCTGAGGGTACCATCTGCCTTTTTTTAAATTAGGACTGGTGAACCCCAAGGAGAAGTACTGGGTCAGATGAAACCCTTTGCCTACAACTCCACCAACTGCTTCTTGAGCTCCTATAGCTCAGGTGTCTCTATCCTATAAGGAGGAATGGACACCGGTGCCGCTTCAGGCACGAGCTCAATCGAGAAGTCTAGCTCACGCTCCGGAGGCAAACCCAAAAAGTCCTCTGGAAAGAAATCTCTAAAACGATCCACCACTGGAGGAAATTCTAACTTTGAAGTCCCCTGGTCATCCAGATATAGACTAGAAATATGAGATGTAACTCCACATAGCCCATAATGCTTGGGTCCTGCTCTACTTGCCTGGACATCCCAATCGACCTTATGAAGAAAAGATCCACCCTCTAGTGATACGAAACTCACTCTACGGCGATAATAGTCGATGACTACCTGGACAGGAACTAGCCAGTCCATTCCGAGATTGACATCATAACTTATCATGTCTAGGACATAGAGGTCCTATAAGATGTGACACCCTACAACCTCAAGGGGGAACTCTCTGCAATGACATACACTAACTGCTCTAGTTACCAACGGTGTGTCTAGAGTCAAAGTATCGGTAGAGGAAAAGATTCAGAGGCCAAGTCTCTCCAAAACCACAATATAGGTAAAGCTATGGGAAGCCCCTGTATAAAAAAGAGCAGAAGATAAAACTGAGGCTACTATGATCGTAAATCAAACTATAGAGGGTCTGGGATCCTGCTCCAACTGGGTCTGCTCCACTACAAAAGCATGACCTGTATGATGGCCTTGTGGCCCTGCCTGATCACTCTGAGCTGATCCTCCATACTTTCATAGATTGACCTGCGACTGACTACCCCGGCCACGACCTCCACCTCGGCCTGAATGGCGATAAGAACTCCAGTTCCTTGACTGGTGAGAAACTAGTGGCATTGTTCCCGAATGAGGAGTCATAGATGAACCCCTGTCACCAGCTACTAGTGATAAAACCTGATAGAATTTCTAGAGTTGACCCATCTTCCCGCAAGACAGTACTCCACTAGGTCTCTTTTTCACTGCGGCCTTATATGCCCAGCCCTTTTGCACTGGTAGCTTACCACCTGGATACCTGAACATGTGTCTCGCTGCCTTGGATCACCACGCATAGACTCCATACGGCTCATCCTACTGTCATCTAGTGAATACCCAACCCAGGAAGCAGAACCACCCGGGCTCTCAGCTCTAGAGTCTCTCAGATTGGGTTCTGCAATTAGTGCCTGGTTGATGGTGGAAGCGATGGAAGTCAGCCTGAAGATATTCACCTCCTTGTGGATCTCCCGTCTCAGACCATCCTCATAATTCCTTGCTAAGAACAACCCATCTCTGCCCCGGGAGGGGTGTTAAACCCTAAAGATCTGTGAAATGAGAGGAATACTCCATGAAATAACTAGTACCCTTCTTTATGCTCACGAAATTCATGGCTCGGTCGACCCTTAGGGTCTCCAAATAAAAGTATTCATAAAAGACATGCTGAAACTCCTCCCACAACATAAAATGCTAATGACCCGCCTGTAAGATCATGTCCCACCACCTCTTGGTGGAGTCTCATAGCATGTAGGTAATGATATTGACCCACCTTTATGAAGGCGTATCCAGATGCTCGAAGATAGTCATCATGGTTTCTATCCATGACTCTACAGCCCGAGGTCCTCCTTCTCCTGAGAAGGTGGGAGGATGCTGCTGCTGGAAAACCCATGTCAAGTCTTCCATAGTTGAGGCTGGAGGTGAAGCTCCCTGGAAGGTCTGCATCACCCTCAGAAAACCTTCCCTATACTATGCATCGGTTCCTACAACTGGTATAACTACTGGTGCCAAGGCTGGAATAACAGAAGGATCTGTAGGAGGTCCCTAATCAGCCATATCTGTCTTTTGATCACTGCCCTGCAACTAGTGGACAACAGAAGGACGTCTCGGTGCCATAGCTCTAAAAGGTCAAAAGCACACCATATATTCAGGATTAACAAGGACTGAAAAACTTAAGGCACAATAAAGAACATGGAAAGAAGGCATCCGAGTTATGAAAGACCTGACTACATGGTGTGTTCTTTACTTACACGACGTGTTACCTTACGTCATTCACATGGGCGTGTACTCTTTCTAGAACTGGTTGTGTAACACACCAAACACATGGCGTGTTGTCCTAACACACGACATGTACTTGAATCCTCTTCCCTTATAGATTTCTTCTACACAGTTAAGTCACACGGATCCCCTAAGATAAAACTACTCGGTGTGCTCAAGGAAGACATGGCGTGTACTAGACATGCCTTACCTGGATCCTATTGTTAGCGATATGACCTGAAACTACACGGCGTGTTCCATACAGACATGACGTGTAAGAGAAATAGTAACACCGACCCTTGTTGTTCGTGACACGGCTGGGTACCTAGATCAGACTACACGACAAGTAAGATTCAGACACAGTGTGTAGGTGAAAAGATAACATGACCCGTGTTGTTCGTGACATGACTGGGGTACCTATTTCATACTACACATCATGATAAACTAGTACACAACGTGTTCTTACAAGATTTTTCTCAACCCTGTGTCCCTGCTCACACAGTCAGTGACGCGACTATAGACTACACGACATGTATTCATAAAGTACACGCCGTGTATTCTAGGTTTTTCCGGACAATAGCCTTATAAATAGCTCTGGAGCCTAGAAAACACAAGAAACCAATGTTCAGGTTCCAAATTCTGATCTGTGAAAGCCCATACTCCCCGAGAATCAAAGTTTGGAATCTTATAAAAGTTACAAACAAGGTAAACAAGCCTATGAACCACCAAATTCTGGTCCATGAGGGCTCATAACACCTCAAGATCCAAAGTTTGGAATCCATCTTTGAAAAGTACTACATGAACAGATTCCATATAAAACAGCATGGATTCTATCCAAGGACCTATCACAACAGCATGAATAATCTACACAATGTCTATCACAAAAACATGCAATCGCTAATGCATCCTAGATGTCATTCGAAGAATTCATGGAATGCGATTTCTAACAAGTGCCTATTTGATGCATGAGATGGCATACCCTCATCTCATCGAGTTGTGACAGAAATAGAACTGCAATAACAATAACGGTGACATCACAAGGCATGTGAATCACCCAACAGTGAAACCAAATCAACTGTAAAACTGAAAACCAGTAAAATTTCAATAAACGAGGTAGTATGAATTTTCCTTGTACACAGGTTAGCTACTCACGAGCACAAATTATTACCAAGTACCTATTTTGTCATATCCCTAGCGATAGGCTCCAAACCGTAAGTCAAGAGAAAGAAACACTTTGATACCAATTTGTAACGTCTCGGTTCCAGAAGCCACCTAGAGGCACCCCGTACATGGATGGTCACATGGCCTCAAGCGTATTTCCCAGAATGCCAGAGGCTTCCGAATAGGAGCGAGGGCCTTGGGTGTGATAGTGGGGAAACTATTCCCTCATTGGCAGAGTACATAACAGAAGTAACAACATATACAAAAAAAGAAGCAGTAAATATACAACAACAATAATAGCCAAAGACTGTTAAATAAACAACTAGAGTAGAAATTTATGTAAATGATGCATGATATATAAATGTCTAGGAAAATATCCAAACAAGTCACAATAAAGAATACAATACTAAACCAAAGTAAAAAATAAAAATAGATGAGAAACTCCTTAGCATCGAAAGCCTTATCTTAGTCCCATGCTCTCCAACTCTAGTGCAATCACGAACCTGAAGTCGAAGGTCACTTTCCCTTATCTATACCTGCAGCAATATAAACTGTGGGGCCCAATAGCATGGTCCAAACAGGGTGTGAGACAAAGTCCCAGTAGGCAACCACCTAATGATCTACTCCTAATAGTCAGGGAATATATGGCAGGTAAAAGGATAGTAAATAATAAATAGTAAATAGGAAAGCACTCAGCTGTAAACAATACACATTTCTGGAATATAATTTACAAACAAGAAAGCAGCCACTCAAGAAAGTAGAACAAAAAGGTAACCTCTAGGTAGTTCTCATAACGTAACCCCTATGGTTCAACCAAAAAGTAATAGAAACCCTCTGGGAGGCACACACAGTCTCACCCCTGTGGTTCAGCTATATAAATAGACTCTCTGGGGAAGCACTCAATCAATTTCCCCTATAGCCTCGTATCATACTAAAGGCACTCTGGGGAAGCACTCAACATCTCATTCCCCCTATGGAACGCGTATAGGAACTACAGACACTCTCAAGAAGCACTCAACGTCAATTCCCCCTGTGGTATCACATCGTAAAATTAAAGACACTATGGAGAAGCCCTTATTTCCATTCTCCCTATGGTCTAATACACTAGGTTCTCACAGCCCTGTGTAAATTCAGCAAGATATCGCATCATGTAATGGAAAAAGTATCCTCAAGAACTACTTGGTTAGCATTCTACAACATCTCATCATGGAAGAACAGTCACACTTTCCTACAACTAGGCATGGAACTGGAAATAGCGTAACAGGAAAAGCTAGAACAAACTGTCATAAACAGGAAAACATGCATGGGTAAAACATCTAAAGCACGGTAAATTACCCTATTCCAAAACAATAACCCCTACACAGGAATATAAGAAAAGCAGGCAAACAACAAGGGAAAAACAGAAAACACGCAATACCCCACTCAAGGGTATTGGTGGAATTTGCACAAATAATCAAAGACTTCCTCCAGAAAGGCACAAACCACCTACCCCGATGTCAGGAGATCGATATGATTGAACCTCAAATATTGGATCTCCTTGTAACGTCATAGATCTAAGAAAACATCCAAAATGATCAACCCACGATAACATGAAAAATAGGATGAATTGGAAAACAAAGCTCTAGGAGAATGAAGAGCATACCGCTACGGTTCCAACACAATCGACAACGGTAGATTCGGAGAACAAATAGAGGCTCGGGGGCTCAGATGAGATTCACGGCCATACGAGATGCCCTTGGTTGAAGAAGATAGAGAAAAAGACTGCTCTGGGGTTAAGACACGACCCCGGTGCGTTTAATGAAAAAAATAAAGTACACCATGTGTACTTTTGAAGTACACGGCGTGTACTCGCCTTTTCTGTACTCCACTTTTGGCGACCTCCACATCACACCTACATGGCCATGTGTGTGTCCATGACTCGACCAGCCCACAACCTCGATCAGCAACGAAGTACATGGCGTGTACTTACAAAATTTCAAGAAACTCCTCTTTTTTCAAAAACTCTAGAAATAGAAAAAACATACCTAAAAGGAAGGTCCGGGTTCTTACAAATAGACAGGTTTCTAATCATTTCATCATTTAATCATAACATAAATCATTATAAGAGGTGGGTAACATAACAGTTTCCTCATTCTAGGACCCATGTAAGAGATACGAGTTTCATAAAAATCCTATCTTTATTAACAAAAATCATCCAGATAAATAATATGAATCATATCCTTATATTATATCCCAAAAAAGTTTATGTAACATCTACATATTTCATAATATATGGGAAATGATATTGAAATATAAATTGGAAAAACATTTCAGTTAAATATATTTTCCACTTTTAAATTCAATTTTTATAACATAAAACACTTCCAAAATAATTTTATTTAAAAATTTTCATAGAAACATTTATAAAAATATTTAAAAATCATTTAACACTTTTCATTTGGAAAATATATTTTCTACATTGAAATAACTTTTAAAACATGAATAATTTTAAAAATATTTTTCTTTAAAAATATACATAAAAACAAAATATTTATTATTAAATGAAAATAATTTTCATAGAATTTTGGAATTCATTCATGTTTTACATTTTAAAAATATATTCCATTCACATTTTCAGAAAAAACCAAATAGGTACTATTTGGAAAATGAAAAGAATATTCATTTCAAATTATTTTATAAAAATTGAAACATGGATTGAAAATTATTTAATAAATTTTTATTAAATTTAAATAAATTGAATACATTTCTATATAATATTGTTTTTAAGAAAAAAGGGATTTCAACCAAATTGAGGAATAATAATTTTTTTTCCTGAAATAATTATTTTTTACCTTTAAGTATATAAAGAGAGAAAAATGAATAGAAAACATGTATGATAATGATATAAATATAGGGGAATAAATTAATTTTTTTTATATATGGATAATACTATTTCATCATTTTAATCATAAACTCAAACAAACCTGATAAATGATGATGTAATTTCACAAAAATCATAAAACTTTGTTGAATTTGAATCATAATCCCCATGAAATAATAAAAATAAAATAAAACAAAAAATTTAATGAGAATGAAATAAGTTAATAAATTTAAATTTTAATGGTTGTTTATAAACACAATATAAAACAACATAGGTTCATAACACAACATTTGTCTAAAAGAAGGAAAATTGAGACCAAAATCACTTAGTAATTTGGTAATATTTCAACCATAAACCCCATGAAAAAGAAATCATATAACATATATGTAAATAAAAATATTTTTTAGGATAATAATAATAAAATACATTCATTGGTAGTATATAAACCACATAAAATATATAGGTTGTGAATATAGAGTGTGTCGAACAAAAGTAAAAAGTGAGACGAAAGTATTTTACCAAAAGTATCGACATCCATTATACATAATTGATCCACATATATAATATATATAATATTTTTATAAATATATTATATATAAATATATATATAAAATAACATATATGATTTACTTATCACATTTTATTACACATTTATTAATAATTCCATGTTAAAGTGACATTTTAGGCAATAAATGCTTTATTTTTAATATATTGTTTGATTTGTTATTTTTTATCCTCTTACATTGGTAATGGTTACATAATAGGTAAAATATTATCAATGATATAAATTACGTATTATATATATATGTATTCATAAAATAATAAAAATGTTATAGATAGGAAATAAAATACACTGTTCATGGATGGGACATGTTGTACGTACGCATGGACATTGATTAAATTTTTATCAACAGTTTAAGTGGAAGAAATTTGAATAATATATTACAGTAATAGAATATTATTTTGTAATAAATATAAAATATTTTCATCAAACCCACCAATATTAACTTTAATTTGAATCATGAACGAATCACATTACTTTGTGAGGTGATAGTCCAACGTACTCACCAACGACTTTATCATATTACTAAAAAATAAAAAGTAAAAAGACACATGTGATATAAAATTTCCAAAAGAAAAACTTAAAAATTGTTGATTATAATTGGGACATGCCATGGTAACTTCTAAGTGCGAAATGAAAGGTGCTCAGGGGTGGAATTCAGGATCAACTATTTCGGAATGAGAATAATTAGAAATTCTACAAAAGTGATTATCCATAGGGTTTTCATTTCGTGTTCAATATTTGATTGCAAGGTAAAACTATTTGATCATTAGGATTAATATAATTATGCTCATTTTGGAATATTTTTTTTGAGTTCTAACATTATAGTAGAATGGTCTATGAAGATGATGATTTTGGAACCTAAGAGATAGGGCCAGAATTTATCTAAGGAAAAAAACCACTACTAAAAGATCCTTTTCAGAGACAGTGTTGTGAGATTAGGATTCATCAAAAGTTATTAAGGCATAAAAGATAACATGAGGAATATTTTATCTTCATTGACCAAGAACATACCCAATGGCTCTATCAGAAGAATCACAGATCAACTCAAAGTGTAATGACTAATCTTGTGGTTGAATTATTGAGGAAGATGTAAGTGCAGTTTTGAGTTCAATGAAGGCTCTCTTTCAAACATCATCAAAATGTAAGGAGACATCATTTTGGAGAAACTAAGTGAGTTTGGAGGAAAATCCTACAGAATTCATGGATTAATCACCCATAAAAACTAGAATGAATAAGGAATGAACAGATGTCTCGAACAGAGGTCGGTTCAGGGAATGATTGGATCACTTCAATTTTTCCAGGATCAACTTCCATACCCTCTATTGAAACTATTTACCCTATAAATATCCTATTTCCAACCATTAAGTGACATTTTTCAAAATTTAACACAGGGTTACACTTGACACACTTTTTAAGGACAAGAGAGATTGAATTCAAGGAAGATTCAAATGACTCACCATAGATGGAAATGGCATCCATGAATACTTCTATGTAGTGTTCAATGAATTCAGAAATGATACTCATCATACACATATATAATGTAGTAGGAGACATGAAGAGAACAAAAGATATTCTCCTATATTCATATGTTATATTGGGGAAAGTGAAAGTTTGTTTTCTTGGTCCTGAGGTGTGATTGGGATTTAGAAGTAGCTAGTGTATCTATCATGAAATCCATAGTGTAACTTTACAGCTAATCATTATAGAATTTTATCATGGAATGGAAGAGGGTAGTTATATTTTCATGTTTCAACATTCAATTTTTTAAAGTCGATTCACAAACACCATTTTTATTGACTCAAGTTGTGACTACCTCCCAATGTTTATTTGTGACCACAGTTATCAAACCCTTTATAGGAAAAATGTGAATTGGACAAACCCATTCACTATAGAAAATTGGGTAAATAATACCAACTTAAAAAATCATGGAGATATCTTCCGTGAAAACCTCATGTATGATTGGGTTGATCCTTATTTGGGGTTGTCTAATTGGTTTGGAAGATTCTTCAATATGGATGTCATGAATGCAAAGAGCAGGGTTGATTCATGGTACACCATTTAGGTTCCAACCTTAGGAATTTTTGTTTTCATTAACACCTGAAGAATTTTGGACTCCTCGATATCAGTAAGTGAAGTAGAGATAATGAAAGGATAAGAGTGATCATGGAAAATGAATTCATATTTTAGGTGTTCAAGAAGAGGTTTTAGATCATTATCATCTTTCATTTGTGGTTTAGACAACTCAATAACGGAAGAAGGGACTTCAGATGCATCTAATTCGTTTTCTTTAATATAGTCCATGTTGGAGCAGTAGAGATCATAGTTGATGGGGTATTCAAGAGAGTTTTCAGGTTCCTCTAGATTGATGGAGTCTATGAATGAAAGGTCAACATCAACTTCACCATTTAGGACTTAGTTAATCATGGTGAAAATTTCACAGGATCCCTCTTGTTAGAAAATGATAACCATGATGGAATGTGTTTCAATTGGCTCTTAGAAGTGTTCTCGTAATCATAGATTGAGAATGCAGAGTGATCCTCAGATGGTTATCGCATGGCTTGGAAAATGATGAACATGACCAGTAAGTCACAAATTTCCCTGGATATGATGCATTAATGGGCATAAATTTTGGTTCTCATTGTCATTAGAAATGGTCTTCCAATAATTAAGAGAGATCTAGAATAGTTCATCTCACCTTCCATGTCATGAACATAGATATCAGTAGGGAAGATAAGATCATTCACACGAACAAGGACATCCTCGATTACACCCTCATGACTAGTAATGCTTCGATTAAACAATTCAATAAAAACAACTATTGGATATAAGCGACCAAGACCAAGGTTGGAGAATATGGATTTGGGCATGGCATTAATTGTAAATCCTAGGTCTATGAGAACATCATCAAAGCTGGAACATCAAATTTGGAATGAAACCATAAAGGTTCCTGGATCATTTCACTTTATGGGAATAGAATTCTGGGTGGAATCATTTTTGAAGGTCCTAAGTTGCCTATTATGGGTGCACAATTACTTAAGAAACATGGCATACATAGAATTTTTTTTGGAATCAAAGAGGTAAATGTTCAATTCAACTCATTTAAACATGTCGAGGATTTCAGGATCAATATCCAAGGACTTCCTTGGATATGAAATGGAATGAGGAAATGTAATTGGATTCCTTGGTGGAATTAAAGGAGGTGAAAGAATGGATTTAGATTCCTTTTCAAATTTTTTTCTTTCCATTTTCTAGGTCAACATTTAAAGGGGAGTTAGATGACTCATAATGAGGCATAGAAATATGTTTTCTCGATTACCTTACCCTTGGAGTTGGGTAATGGTTGGGCATGGAGTTGGGAAGAATTTTATTGTTGTGGGTGGCTTATGTGGGACGTGTGTTGACCAATTTTAGTTTCAATGTTTTTGCGGATGGAACGGGTGAAAGAGGTAGGATATTACACTACATTTTCCAATGGTTTTTAGAAAGAAGATGATTTTCCTAGATTGGGATCACCTTGATTTTGATTCATTGGAATGTAATTGTATTTTTTTGGAAATTGGGAAGGCTCATTAGGATATTGGAATCTAGGTTGAGGATTATTCCATTGAGGTTGAGGAACAAATGTATAAGGTTGATAGAACTTACCAAAACCTTTACCATATTAAAATTGATTAGGATTTTGATGAGGGAATGGAGGGGGATGATAAATGGGATTCCCATATCTCAAGCTAGGGTTGTAGGTAGAAGAGAAGTGATTAGATTTGCGTGTTTGAAGTTTATAACAAACTGACTAGATTGTTGAGGGTTGGGGTTCTGCTAAGCGTATGCTGTGTTGAGATCCATTGGTCTAGATAAATCAAATTGATCCTATTGAAGTTGTGGACATGTGTTAGTTGGATGAGATGGGGAGATGAAGATTCTAAAGTTATTGATAGGTCCAGGGAACATAGATTGCAGAGAATATGAGGTTGTGTTGTTGGATGCCACAACTAGTTGTCGCACAAGGCCTGTAAGTTGATTAATCCACTCTTCCATCTTGTTAAGATCTATTGATTGAATATATTGGGATTGTTTTAAATGAGAATGAGCTCGTTAATGTAATTGTTGTGTGTTTATAGCTATGTTTCTTATGAGATGTCTTGCAATTCTAGTAGTATTATCAACAAAATTTGTTCCACTTGTGCCAGAAATGAGAGTTATATCCATATCAAATAACCCCTCATAGAATTATTGGATGAAGATTTAGTCATGGATTTGGTGGTTTGGAGAGGTTTCCAAAATCGTTTGGAACCTCTCCCAATACTCATGGAGCGATTCATTGGTGAATTGAAAGATTCCACTAATTTCCTTTTGGATGGAAGCAGTACAAGAAGCATGAAATAATTTCACTATGAAAAGCCGCTTCATGTCAGTCCATGAGCTTATAGAACCAGGAGGGAGGTAGTAGATCAATGACATGGTGGAGTTAGGTAACTAAAAATGTAATTCTAAAAGATTTATTTGTTTCTCAAAAACCCCTTGAGGCTTCTTGGTAGGGCACACCACATGGAACTCTTTAATGTGGAGATGTGGATCCTCATCGACTAGACCGTGGAAATGGTGTAGAAAATGAATCACACCTGATTTGAGATTGAAGTAAGAATTTATGATTGGATATCGAATACCAAGGGGTTGGTAATTCATATTAGGGGAAACAAGTTCACTAAGGGTTTGTTACCTAGGATTATCCATATCTAATTAAATTGGATGGAAAATGTTTTGATTGTCCCTAATGGTACTCCTATGTTGGAAAAGTGTTCACTCATTTTTGGGGTCAAAAAAATCCAAGGGATTGTTTGAGAGGCTACATGGAATTCAAATATATTTTAGAAGAATGGGGATGATGTGGGTTTATTTTTGTTTTTTTCCTGTTTATGATTTTATGAGATGACAAGTTTTTTTTTGTATTTTTTCCATTTTTTTCAATTTTTTTGGTTTTTTTAAAATAAAAAATAATCAATTAATACTTAATAAAAAACCCTTATAAAAAAAGTCATTTGAAGCATTGCTTGTTGTCTCCTATTGACCGTTCAATGTTCTGATGATCTGCTAATGTGTATAGTAGCACTCCGGTCGAATTCTCGGCAATGATACTTTTAATAGTTAATTTGTTTCCTAATTTAATGTATTTTGATTGGGGGGGGGGGTTACTGAGTATATATGAAGTGATTAATGTTTAGTGTATGATTTAACAATATGATAAATATTGTTTTGTGTTCATTATTCAAGAGTTATGATTTTAATATCCTTGAGATTTTCTTTATATTTCATTAAATTAACACCCACTTCACATGATGATGTTGATTGGAATTCATAAGTGTTTTGGCTTTAATCCAAGCCTTATATTAACATTGGGTTATAATATCAATTATTACATGTTGATGTTTGTGTATTTATTGTTATAATAAATAGTGGAAACCACATGTTAAACAAAACAAGTCATTAATCAATGACATATTAACTCCAACATACACAATGTTAATTTAAAGAATATTAATCAAGAAAATATTATCAATAATATAACATCCCTATGTTTTGAATCACCTAATGGTAGATTTAATCATCCATTAAGATATTTATTAATTTTTTAATATGTGTTTATGGTTATTATTTATAAATAGAATGAAAATAATGGGATAAGAAAAGATTTGGGTATCAAACACCCACACACAAACAATTTTGAGAATTAAAAACGGACATTCCATTGAATGAGTAAGAAAACGAAGGGTGGGTATTTCAACATAATTTCAAATATTTTTAGTGAATTAATATTTAATCACATATGAGGATGATTAAAACAAAATATTATGAAGAAAATTTCATTAAAATATAAATGAATTTGAAAACAACTTATGTAATTAAAAATGAAAGGAACACAAAGGTATATGAAAACTAGGTGAGGAGAAAGGGTCTCCCAATTGAAAAAGTGAGCATGGAAGGTCCTCCCAATCATTTTTCAATTTATTTTTCATGAAATATATGATCCATTCTTCTAATGTGCCAACCTTTTTCAAGGATATGAGGGGAGAAGTATTTATAGCTCAAAGAATCGGATTATTTTCAATCCAAAAATACACATCAAATTTCATATTCAATTTGATATTTCAGACAGCCAAATATAGAGTAAAGTTCTTAATCAATGTTTTATATATCAATGTTTTTAGTCCACTCTCAAACATTGGAAAAATTTGGACATATAGAGACAATGTTATAAGGGTTTTCATAAAAAATGTTAAATTGTTGATTTCTATCGATTCTTTTTTGACGACCAGAGTGTGAATAAATTTTTGAATAATAAGATGCCTTAAAATCTCAATGATTTCTATGAAAACGTTATACTTATATATCTTCTCTTTCATACAGAAAAATCATAGCTCTAATGGAGGTATCTATGAGGATAATTATCAATATTGGTGTGCTGATATTAATTCCAAAAAAAAAACGGGGTGATAGATTTAAATGCATCATTTGGGCTCCTTGGTTTTGGAGTTGGGACTTAATATTTTAATACGTGAGTCCGTGTTATTTAACCTAATATTTGGATGAGAATAATGGAATTTGTACTTCTTTATTGTGCTCAGAAATTCAATCTATAGGGTCGGACCAATTTCAGCACAAATTCTATAGACCTTCTTGTGTGGTCCATATTACCCTTCAAATTGAAGAATTGTCCAATGATTCCTTCTAAGGATATGCTTGAAATTGAATAAAGATTCTTAAAAAACAATAACCATACAATTGGGATCATGGGGGGGGGAATTAATTTTTAAAATAGAAAACTGAATTGAATCATGATGAATTCAAATAGTGCTCAGAAATTATATTTAATATGTAAACATTAATATTTCACGACAATTACATACATTTCATATGAAATCAGTAACCGGAGTATATAAAAAGTTATGAAAATATTAATAACATAAATATCATTAATTAAAGGTGAGGGAGGAAGATATTTCCGAGACCGCCTTTTGAATGAGGGATGGACACTATGAGTTCATAGTGATTCCATTCAAACTCACTATTGCTCTAGAAATATTCATGGTTTTAAGGAATGTAGTTTTTAATTATTTCCTAGACATTGTTGTGGTAATATTTATCGGTGATATTTTGATATACTCCAAGAGAAAATATGAACACGAGAATCATGTGTTGATGATTTTGAAAAGGGAGAAACGTTATGAAAATATAATAAATGGGAGTTCCTGTTGCAGGAATTATCATTATTGGGGCATGTTATCACCATCAATGGGATATATATGAACCATTCCTAGAAAAAGTTAATTGAAGATTTTATTTGGACAACATCTGTAATGGAGATATGCAACATTTTGGAACTATCTTAGTATTATGGACAATTTGGGAAGAAATTTTTACAATTTTAAAACATAATGAAAAAGTATACACGGAAGAGGTTTATTTTTCTCTGGACTCAATAATGTGAGGAAAGCATTATAGAGTTGAAAAAGAAGCTTATCACTACCCCAGTACTCATACTCCCAAAAATTGGAGAACTATTTGTGGTGTAATGTTATGCTTCAAATAATGTCTTAGCCTGTGTGCTAATGAAAAATTATAAAGTGATAGCCTACTTCTCAAGGAAGCAGAAAATCCTTGAGCAAAACTATCTCATGAATGATTTAGAGTTGGTGGTTGTGATCTTTACATTGAAAATATGGAAGCATTATCTCTATAGGGAGAAGTTTGATATATATACTTATCAAAGTAGTATCAAATATATATTCACACAAAAAGATATTAATATGTGCTAGAAATGGTTGGTAGAGTTTAGTAAGGATTATGATTGCTCAATCCTCCACCATCTTGGAAAAGCAAATAAGGTGGAGGTTGATATAAGTAGAAAAGTCAAGAATCTTTTTTAATGTTGAGAATGGAATGGATCCAATATTATTATATTTGTAGAGGATGGACATGGGTATCATTTGGAGATGAATATTGTCAATCCTTTCTCAAATGATTCCTCAACAATCCTTAATAGAGAAAATAAAGGAAGCTAAAAAAGATGAGGAAATTATGAAAACTGTTGAAGCTATTAAAAATTGGAAAAACTATTTGTTTAAGATTTATGAGGATGGAGTAGTAAAATTTGGGCCATGATTATGTATACCATTATATCCATAGATAAAGAATGATCCTTTGAATGATGTACATAGCTAATCCTTATATATTCACCTAGGGAGCATATTGATGTAAGTGGAGCTCTAAGAAGAACTTTTGGTGGGATAATATAAATAAAGAGATTTCTGAATATACATAAAAGTGTCTAGAATCTCTCCATGTGAAGGATGAAAGATATAAGTCTATGGTGATGATGCAACCAATACCCATACCAACATGAAAGTGGTTAAAAATAACAGATGACTTTGTTACTAGACTTCCTAGTACATCTAGCGGAAACAATGCAATATGGGTCAATGTGGATCATCTTACAAATATAACTCTTATTATTAAAAATTGATACAAATTCTCATTTGATAACCTTCACAGATATATATCCAAGTGGTGGTAATTCTACATCGAGTACCACTATCAATTGTATATGATAGAGATCTAAGATTCACCTCAAAGTTATGGAAATGTTCCCAACCTGAACTAAGCACATAACCGATCTTCAGTACATCCTATCATCCTCAAACGGATGTCCAATCAGAGAGAACTATTTAGAAAATTTTAGACATGTTGATAACGTCTTCAATGGACTTAAAAAGAGTTTGGGACTCACATATTCTACAGGTCAAATTCACTTACAACAATAGTTTCCACTCTTGCATCCAAATGGAACCATATGAAGACATTTATGGAAAAGGTGTTGAACACTAGCATGTTGGGATTATGTTAGTGAGCATAAGCTGGTAGGACCTAAAATGGCCGAATAAATAGGGGAGAAGGTGAAAACTATACAACAATACATCAAAGATTCCCAAAGTAGACAAAAGATCTATGTACAAAATCATCGATGGGGCCTTGAGTTCAAAGTCATATCCTTGGTATTCCTCTACATATCTCCATTGAAGTAGGTCATGATATTTGTGACGAAAGGAAAGTAATGTCCCAGGTCCATAAGCCCCTTTGAGATCCTTGATCGTGTCAGAGCTAGGCCTATCGACCAACAATTACACCTACCATTTCTAATGTACATGATGTCTTCTATCTATCATTATTATGTAATTACATTCCATATCCTTCACATGTACTTTTTTCAGAGGTGGTATAGTTAGATAATGATCATTCTTACGTGAATTAGCCCGGGAAAATATTGTATTGAAGTGTTAAAGTTCTCCACAAATAGACTAATCAATGGGTCAATATACTATAGTGGAACCATAGGTACGAAGAGGCAACAAGGGAATTGGAGGAGGTAGTGAAAAAAGTACCCAGACCTTCTTATGGATTATGATGAAAAAAAATTTGCGGAAAAATTTTATTAGACAGAAGAATGTAACAATACAAAGATTAATCATTATAAATTCATTTCTTATATTAATTTAATATATTATAATCACATAAAATTACAAAACAATGAGAATATATGTACTATGTGACCTTTAAACATAATATTTTATCGTATGTGTTTTGAATTTAAAAAATTTGACACATACAGATATGATCAGTAAGATTTTTGGAGTCTGATAAGAAAAAAAATAAAATTTTAGTGAATAGTAACTAACACTTTTGAAAAGTAATGTTACCCATATAAATAGTAATATGACCCTTATGGATATTAAATAGTCTAAGTGAATAAGTAACCTTACCAATGAATGTATAAATAAGATTTATCCATCTTATAAGTGACAATATGATAAAATTGTGTTGGTGTTTTTGTGCGTCATGAATATTTAACAACAATTTTATTAATATTTTAATAATTTATAAGAAAATTTATATTCATAAAATATACTTATAAATAATTATTTGTATGGATTATGATTATATGATAATTTAAGAGACCCTAATTTTTCAATGTGCTAAAAAAGATGTTTTAATTTTAAAATTTTTATTTTTAATGTAAATATTGATTTTCATTAAAAACTAAATTTATCATATTTAAAAATTTATTTTTATAAAATTGAATAAATTTTTGAATTCTTCCCATTGATAAATAAAAGGGGTTATTTTTTTGGATTTTTTAGAAATAATTGAATTTTTTGTGAATAATAAAATACATTAATTTATAGTAAATATACATTATATGATAAATACACAATTTATTGATTCATAGATTACATATGCACCTTGGGCTCAATCTCACAGTCAAACATTACTATTTTAATCACCCAAATCAATACTATTTATTTTCATGATCAAAATAATAAAATAATGAATAAAATATTGAGTTAACCCACGTTTCATTCACTATAAAAACCACCCTCAACCCCTATTCTATTCACTCCTCTCATGCCTTATTACTATTATAAATTCATTCAAATATCTCCCTAATTACCTCTACCATGTACATCATCCCCTTGTTTCTTAAAAATACCAAATCATATCCCCTAATGAGTTTCTCAATGAAGATATATTCAAAGGGGTAATTCCTCTTTTGATTTCATTTTCTTCTTTCAAGATCCTTTATTTTCTTTTTTATTTCCTCACAAACATTCATCAAAATGTTATGATAACTCCACTACCTTAAATATAATATTTTTTTTATGATAATGGAATATTTAATCCTTATCTCTCCTTTCTCATCCTTTTATACAAGAAATTAAAACAACATTCAAGATGTGTTAATTTCTCATATTCATGGACAACGAGTTTTCAATTTCTATTAACCTCTTAAATTATGGTCCTAAACCATTTTTATGGTTGAAACAGTCTATTATATATGTATTATTTCTAGTTTATGGTTTTTTAATATTGTTCACTCATGGTATTAATATTTAAAGAAAAATGTGTTCGATGTGTTCACTAACTAGATGAATTTTATAACCAAGTAACCAAATTTATGAACACTAATAACATATAACTCCAATTATGTACAATCATTCACATCATACATGTTTATCCTTAAATGTATATAAGTAAACCAATCATGAAAATCAATGAATCAAATAATTAAAATGAACCTCTAAACCCATAAAAATGCCATGAATGATCATAATATGGTTATAATAAACCAATTACATATTAAATATGTTCTAGAAATATTAATTAATGAATTTAATTGGGTCATCTAGGAAATTAAAATCAATATAAGGGAACCATCACACATATGGTGTGATATTCTACCTGAACCTTCTTTATTTCATTGGGTTGTTCTATATTCCTTTTTATCGAAATGTAGTTATTTATTCTGTATATTTACATATTCTAAATTCTTCCTATATTCTCTAATATCATATATCAATATACATTAATCATTTTCTTTTGGGGATATACAAGTTTTTAAATGATTCACTCCTCAATACTTCTTAATAAGAAAACTCATTTTAAGGGATCTTCTCGAATTCTTACCCAATCTCAAGTGCACTCAACCATCTATTTTAAGACCCCACATTTTTTATAAAATCCGAATTTCTATTATGAAGACCTTCTTGGTTCCCATCTTGTTTTATATAAATAATTAATCCAATTTCTATATTAAATGCTCTTTAGAAATTTCCGTAAAACCGCACTAAAATGTTTTAATGGTGAAAATTCTCATAACACATTTATTACATGTTTTCAATTTTGTTTGAAATCACATCCCATGATATATTCTTCTTTTACCTTAGGAATGTCCATGTATATTTGGATTCCATTCTTTCATGGACACTTCTATGACACTCCCATTCACTATGCTTTATGACATGATTATGATACCCATTTCCTTCCATGGGTACCCTTATATCTATGTATGATTGATTATAAATGATTCATTACGAGGAAATATTATTCTTGAAAAAGTTAGCATGGATGAACCCAGATCAAGCTCCAAAGAAATGGGTAATGTTGAGTCACTTGAATTGTTATGTGAAACATTCTTGGGGGTTATCCTTGACTCGTGCAACCATGTGCAATCGTTTTGGGGGTTAACCTTGAATTATGATATTCTATGTGTAATAATCTTTGAATCATGATAATGTAATGTGTTACGTTGCATTAAAAATACTAGAAATACATGCTTATACAATCCCATGTCTATATGTTATGATTCATTATGTTCCATGCCTTTTTATATCATTATGTCATGCCTTTTAACCCATGGGTTAAAACATTATTCTGATGTGTATTCCCTTAATAGGATTTTTAGATCATCACTTTGTTTATGTTATCCCTAGGTTTTTCTATGAAGATGTATGATCCCAATAGAAGTTAGGTTCTATTTAAAAAGACTAAATAAAGGAATGTTATATTTAGTCTGATGTTTTATGTTTTATATACATAGAATTTCAACACACTAGACATTATGAGCCTTGGCTTGTAATATGAAACTTTACTATTCTTAAAATCATGAAACGATATGTGAAAAAGGCTAGGGTCACTATTAAATGGTTGTATTTCCCTAAATTACAAATAAAATATTCATAATATCGATAAAACCCAATCACATAAAACTGAAAATGTGTTACAAACGACATTGAACTTATAATAAAACATAAACTCTAAAACCCATGATGGTATTCATAACATCTAAGTAAATATTTCATGGAAACATATATATCTAAAACGATAATTCACCCCTTATTCATTATAATATATTTTATCATATAAAAAATATTTTTATTGGAATATTCGGTATATCCTTGTACTCATAGAATATAAAATGTTGTTTCACTACTCCAGAACCCATATAGAGGGAGAAAATCAATTCTCAAAATCATATTACATTTTAGTAAAAAATGTAAAATAATATTTCCATATGGCTCATTCAATGAAAAAAATTAAATTCCCAACAATGGAGTGGAAGTTAATTTTCCAGAATCATCACGGTTTACTTCAACCATTCAAATTGCATAAAAGTTCCCTTTATTATTTTCCTTCATAGTTTTTTGTGTATTATCATCCCAAATAGATATTTTATTAGTGTGTTGACTCAGTTAATGCCAAAACATGTTTCATTAGAAATAATTAGAGTGCAAATAATGCATAATGTGAAGATTTTTTTTCATTTTCATCATTATCCAGCTTCATCCCATAACATTTGCATTCAATTTATTGTTTAAATTACCCTCCACACTTAAAAAAACATTAGGTCCCCAAAATTTATTTTAATTCATGTTTCTTTGCATAAAATTATCACCTTTAAAACCCCATTTTCTTTTCTCCAAACGGTTTCTAGATTTTCCATTGAATTCAATTTTGAATCTTTTTATTAAAATCCCAAAATTTATAAATAACTAAGACCTCTATTTCTGCCTTTATAACACAAAAAATATATAATCACATATAATAGATACTGTTAATGTTAAAAAAATTAATAATTTTTTTAATCCCATGAAGATTCAATAGAACTTACTTTCAGGATGGATAATAAAATAATAAGAATACCTCAAATGTATTGTAAATTTTTCCTCATAGGTACCAATGAATTAATCATCCTTTTTAGCTCATGGATGAACTTCCCCATATTCATATGAATAAAATGAGGAAATTAATTATTTTAAAAAAATATTCTTAAACTGATCCCAAACTATATAGTCAATTTCATCATGTTCCCATGTATTATTGGTGAGAGTCCCCTGCTGATATACATGACCTTTCAAATGGTAGGTAAAAAAATTATTTTCTCATGCTCCAAACATTAGAGGAGGGGAAATATATTTTAAATGGTGAAAATACATTAATCATAAACTATAGGATAAGAATACCAGTTGAAGGAATATGGAAATTTCCTCATGTAGGACTCAACAGAATGGTTCACTTCCTTTCTTGTTTGGAATTACAACATGATTCACAGCATTAAAATGTTTTATGAACATTGAAACAAATTTTTTATTCCATATCCTATTAAATTTATTTTCTCAGGAGTAAAAAATTGAATTTTATATTGCATTTATCATTAACATAATTTCATAAGGTTACTAGCATCGACAAAAACCAAAATCATAATGTGAGAAACATAAATCCTTGTGGAGAAACCCATAATCATGGAAAATAACATATAGGATGTCTAAATCACGAAACCATATATTTAATATATATAACATTACATTAATCCTATTCCATTCATCGTAACCGCCTGTTTATATCCTTCTTGATGGATTATATATATAATTTGAATTTCTGAAGCATAACCCCTAGGATTGTCAAACTAGATGTGAAAACATTCATGTTTTCATCCACATGGTTATGATAGAGTACTGATCAACATTCCATTTTTAGAGTTATTAACCCTATGTACCTCTGTTCTAGATCCACATACACTCTTAGGATCTAGATAGGGATATAATTTTAGGGAAACAATTCACTATATAATTAAAAAATAGAGATAACATTTTTAGTGCTTTAATCTCATCCTTAGAATTATACATTGACATTTACATGGGGATATTAATAATTTTTTATCATTATATATTCTAAATATAAAAATCAATATCCTCATATACTATCCAAATAGACCAATTATATATATATTATCATTTTAGAAGAATACTCAATACATTATACAAATACATTCCCGAGGACCATAATTTTTTAGTCACATTATATACTAGAAATAAAATCATAGTATTTTTTGAAATATATTAATTATATATAATATTGATCTTCTCACATAGTACTTATCTTAGGAATACCCTACATAAACCATTATTTATAAACCAGGGAAGGAAACATAATAAAGGGAGAGATCAGATACTCGATAATAGTAAAAAAAGGTGATATAAATATATAATCATATGATATTATAAGATAATAATAGGGGTATGTGATCATGAAAACAACAAATAATGTTCTTACCCAACCTATTATTGATCATAACAATAATTTATGACATAAATCATTACCATTACAAAAAAACGTGGGACATAAGAGTGAGAAATATTCATAAATCAATCATCAACCATTATATATTGTCATAAAAGTGTGTAAGTATACTAAATATAGAAAAAAATTTAATATTTCCAGGTTTAATACTTATAAATTCAATGTAGTGGATCAAAAATTTCCACTATGTTCCCATTGTCGATAAGGATGCACCTATTTCCTAGAGTGGATCTGGACGAACATGTTACCCATAGTAGATCAATCCAATTAGCATCTTTCCCATTTTTTCATATGAGATATAAATCTTATCCAGATTCATTGGAGGAAGATATAGTTCCTACCCCTTATATAATGAATATTTTATATATTTCTCCAAAATGTCCATAAAATAATTATCATATCACAACTTCAGAAATTAAATGGATTTCATAAACATTTCATTATATCATAGCCTATTGAAAAGTGACAGGTTTTATAATAATTTATTCATTACATCGCATCATAACCCATAAAACGAATAGGGTTTCATATTAATTTTTTCATTGTATAACCTATAAAAGATAAATAGGTCTCATAAACTTCTTTTCATAATAAACAGAATTAGTCAAAAGAAAGAACAAAGAATATTATATTTGTATCATATCCCTAGTAAATCATAAGTAACATCCATAAATGTCATCTTAAATTGAAATTAATTTTGAAATATAAAATTGAATATTTCATGAGGAAAATATCCTCTCCATATTGAAAATATCTTTTTAAAACATAAAACATTTTCAAATACATTTTTTTTAAAATAACCATGTAAAATTATAAATATTTCAATTAAAACATTTAAAACATTTCTTGAGGAAATTATCATTTCCAATTTGAAAAAAACATTTTAAAACATAGAACAACATGAATCTAATTTTATTTAAATAAAAATTGAAAACTAATAAGGGATTATTGAAATAAAATAATATTTATGATGTCCTTAAATTTTATTCGTGTTGTACATGTTAAAGAAAATATTCCATGAACATTTTCAATAAAATTTAAATGAAAATTATTTAAAAATCTACATGAATATATTTTTATTTTTTTAGAAAGTAAAATAAGATTAAATATGAATTTAAATAATCATTTGAGTAATTTTTTTTAAAAAAAGTTGAAAACTTGTTTCTAAAACATGGTTTTGGAAGTAAAATAATTTCTAATAGAGAGAGAAATTTAGACATTTTTTCCTTAAAATATTCTTTAGAACTAATGAGTATATAAAGTAGGAAAATGTAGGGAAAAGTTACTCTAATTAACTAAAAATAGGATAAGAAATTTCATATGATTCTTGAGATATGGATCATAATATTTATACAAAAAAATAATAAAGGTAAATAATCCTGATGAACAATGAGACTCTATGATAAATATCTTACCACTTCAGTGACTTTAAATTGTAATACCTAGTAAAGAATAAAATATAATGAAAACAAAAATATCATAAAAATTAATTGAATTTATGATATTATATTTTATATGGTATATATACTCCTCCGAAAGTAATCTAGGTGCATGACACAATATATGTCTCAAAGAAGGCATATTGAGACAAGAATCCCTTGTCTCTTTACATACTTTTGAACTGTAAACCCCACAAAAGTGATATACTGAAATGGATATGTAAATAAAAATAATTTTTCTGAGAATAATCTAAAATTTTATTTCATGGGAATTATATACACTATACAAAATAATTAGGCTGAAAATTTAGCATATGTCATATTGAAGTAAAAAAGTGAGATGAAAATCCCTTATCATTCGTTTTGAATTCCATCATCAATGTCCTAACATTAGTTATAATAAATATAATATTATTATACATATATTAAATAATAATACATGTATATTTATATATATCATACCATATATTATTTACTTATAACCTTTTATTTTCTATTTAGTAACAATTTTATCTTAATGTCATATACTGGGAAATAATTTGTTTATTTTCCATGTATATTTTGATTTTTTATTTTTGGTACTATTAATTTGATCATTATAATATTATATATTTATATTTAACCAATATTTAAATATCATACTTATTCAGTTTATATTTTTTTAGATTAATATTTAAATGATTGAGATCGAAAATGAAATACACTATTCATGGAGATGGTTGGCCAAACGTATGCATGAATATTGTTTCAATTTTATCAATGTGTTGAATGAAATAAAGTTAATAATTTATTAAAATTATAGAAAAATAATGTAATAATATATATCAAAAATTTTCATAAAACCAATCCATATTACCATCCTTGTAATGTGTGAATGAATCACATCGCTTCACGAGGCTGTATTCTGTAGTATACATAAACGAAATTACGATATTCCCACGTAGTCAATGTAGGAAAGAAATTATGATATAATTATTAAAAGAGATTAATAATACCATAAATTTAACATATAAATAATAAATTAATCAGTATATCCATTATTGAAAGGTGGTATGGGAACATGAACAACAACGGTTCGAGAGGTGGTTATCCCCCATACACACGAATGGTTATTTCATAACCCATTTAATTACAGAGGATAAAAATTTTAGTAATTAAATTAACCTAAAAATTCATACTATATGTAATACAATGTGGCTATTTTATAATAATGCATTAACGATAATTTAAGTAGGTGAACGAAGAAATAAAATAATAGTTCTGGTTAGGGGTGGTACCTCGTGTTCAATCAACTTCTTATGGTTTAAACTCAAAAAAGTTATTATGTTGGATTTATGATCAAAATATATATTATATCATTGTAGTATAATTTTATGTAATTTATTTGGGTATTTAATGGCCAAATCAAAGGTTTTATGAATTTTTATTAGTAGAGGAGAGGGGGTCGCCATTTATATGTGAAGTGAGTGGCATAGTTATAATAATAGGAAAGAGAAATATGTACCAAATTTTTTCAAATTTAAAAATAATCCACTATGGGATCTTATAAAATATATAATATAGATTATTATTATGAAAAATATGGAATATATTTTGAAAAAAATCTATTCACAAAATAGAAAAATTGTAATTTAAAATTAACCCCACAAGCACGATGAGAAACTCAGCATTCAAAGGAAAAAATGATCAAATGTTTAAAATGTTTTAAATACAAATTTAATATAAAAATCACTTCAATGAATTTAATTTGATTAATAGATATATAATGTTACTAGTTTTTATTTTAAAACCAAATTATACTAATTTTTATGTTTTTCAAATCATATAAGAAAATAAAACATCTAATAAAAAACTAGTGTTTTACTATTCATCGAAAAAGATTCCCACTTAGAAAATTATAAAAAACATGCCCTATTATAATTTTTAAAAGATTAATTATAAAATGATTATTTTTTTAATAAAAATTATATACAAGTTTCAAAATTTAGTTTTAAAAGATGTGTTAAACTATGTGAGAATACTGCATTTTATAAAAAATATAGTTTTAAGAATGAAGTTGGATTTATTCATATCAAATATCTATAAGAAACATAATAAGATATATAAAACTTTATTTAATATATAATAAATAAATTTCATTTAATTTATTCCTAAAATGTTATTTTTTAAAATTTATTTTGGTAAAATGTTATTTTCTGTAAAAAAATTTTTTTTCAGAAATATATTTCATTAATTTTAAAATAGTATATTTTTTTCAATAATAATTAGTTGGATACTAATAAATTCATTTTTTATGCATGTTAAAACCCATATATTTTCATAATTTATAAAATAATTTTAATACACATCATTCTATTATCTATTTGGTATCTATCATAATTAATATTACTATTTTAATATTATATCATGAGTCGTTTTAACACGGTGTTATATCTAACAATCAATATCGATAAAATTAAATTAATTTGGATTTTTTAAAAAATATATTAGATTGATACCAAAATGATTTAGTTACTAACCTTTATGTGGTAAGACAGTTTTAAAAACTGTAATGGATAAGAATCATAGTCATAATGGTCAAGTCATTGAACGTTGTATTTAAAATCATTGATCTACACATCATAAATTGTAATGAATTTAAAAAAATATATTTTATTCCTATAACTCATTATATGATTATTTTTAACATCATTCATGGTTAATTTTCCACAAAATATTTCATTTAAATCATTTTTATAATGACTGTAACTATTTACATTATTAATTTACCAACATATCCAAAAACACCTTTGGGATATAATGTGAGATTCATCTCATTATAGTAACTAAATATAACTATAACCATTTCTCTTCATCTTAGTTCACTATACAGTTTTAGGATATTGAGTGATATTCACTTTGAATATTTACTTGAATAATATTTTATTTTTTATCTATTAAAATTATTTTTTATCAATAAATAATTCCACTTGACTTCTTGAAATTGAATTATTTTAATAATAGCCTTCTATGATATAAAAACTCATTTATATGTATTCAACAACACCTATTTATTTTATTTTTAATATTATGAAAAAAATATTACTTCAATATCATTTATGGTATTCTACATGTTTTGAAAATTATTATGGAATGAATAATTTATTCTTAAATCATTCAACTAATGGGTGGTGGAATCTCATTTTTCCATTTTTTATAAATATATAGGATAAAATTTTTGTCCTAGATAATGATTATTTTTTCAATATAAAATTTTCAGTCATATTATAAAATTCAATGAATCATGAAATATATATATTAAATACATCATTCCATATAATTCATAAAAAATTCATTGATAGAAAATAATTTCCATTATAATATATGAGAATGATATGAAAATACAAATACATTAGTATGATTCCATTCAGATTAAAACATTCCTTTATATTCAACATGTGATTCTATAACCCTTTTATTTTTCATTTAAATGTAAAATATAGGGTTTATAAATTCATTCCTCGATTTTTAGGTCTCATATTCCTGGAAAATAATATATGAGTTGAAATTATCATATACCCTTACCACATTTATAGAATATGGTAAACCATTCCATAGAAATGGATCACATTATAGAAAATTTCCCATGAGTATTAAAGAATTAATTTAGACAAATAGAACAGTCTTTTAAATAAACATTGAGCCTCACCATTTCATTGACATATCCAATCATACAAAACAAACATTTTCATAGACTATGCTTCCTTTGGTCATGTTTCATCTAATTCATTTTAAACCATAAATTAATTAATTTATTCTTCCCTTAAACTTCTATGTTTAATTTTTTAACAACATAATAATTTTCTCACATTAAAGGGTGATGTGCCAAAAATAGTTTTTTTAATTAATTTCATTCTTATGAATTATAATTTTTCATATTACTAATAAAATACATTTTCATATATTATCAGTATCATTTCTCATGGATTAATCCCAATGTCAAGTCTAATGGTGATGATGATTCCATTATATATGTAACAAAAAATATAATCATACAATTATCATGTTTTACATTCATTTTATAAATCGTTTTATTAAATTCTATCCATATAAAATGATTACCCAAATTAAAATTTCATCATATAAATTACAATGAAAAGTTTGATATTTAAATGTGAGATGATTTTTATTTTTAATATCTCTCATAACTAATTTATTTATGTTTTCGATTAATAAAATAATATAACATATTACTCTAATATATAAACTCTAAGGTTTTCATAAATATTCTTAATGCATATAAATTAATAAAAATTAAACAAAAAACTCATAATGTTACCACAATACATACTTACCATACTCATGATAATTCTAGGCCACCCTTCTTTGGCTGAATTAACATGAAATAATTATCAAGTTCTTGAAAAAAATAATTTTTGATAGAAATAGAAATTTATAAAATTAATATTTGATTTAATATCAATATATTATCTCATTTAATTCCAATAAACCTTATGTATTCTTTTAATGATTTATTTTGTAGTCATATTTCTTATTAAAACTAATATGTTTGAACAATATTAATGAGTATCACATTATAAAAATCATACCTCTTGATACTAAAAAAAATTAAAATCAAATTACTGTCAAATATATCCAAATTCATTCCATGAATAAGTTATATTAAACATGTTCAGGTAAATGATTATAATCATATGAAATAAATATTCCCCACAATAGTAATCCATATGAAATAGATAACAAACAACAAATTTTAATGAAAAGTCCAAAGCATCTCAAAAAACAAGTTGTTCGAACCAAATTACCCTTACCCAGTGATATTTTACCCTAGGGATATTATTATTTTATCACAATTCTAACACCCAATACATACAAACTATAATAATTTTCATGATATAAGATCATAACCAAATAAAATCCAAAGCAATGTTATAAATGAAAAAACATAAATTATCATAACTATATTCTAACTCCTAAAATTTATGTATGATAACATAGAAGTAGTTTAAATTCTAGAATACATACTTATATAACATGACACTTCATATATTGGTAAAAATCTAGGAATAAATAAAGAATTAAAAAATTCATATATTTAAGCATTAGATACTCATTTAATGATCCATGAATAAATGTCAATCATTTTATAATTCAATCATGGATAAACATGAACAATTGAATTTTATGTAATATGAACAATTAAATATTCATTTTACATGGTTTTAATATAAACTCTTCACTACTCAAATTATGATATATTATGTGAACACATTTATTTTTTATTAATAAATAATTCTTATATATGTAATTAATTTACACAAATTAAATATCTCATAATAGATTCTATTTAAACCATTATGCATATTAATATAAAAAACACCTTTTCAAAAGTAATTAATAATATTTATAAATAAATACTTAACATAAACAATTAATTTATATTTTTGTATGATTCAAAAAAAATTATAATAAATATAATAATTTACATTATTTTATAAATTATAATTACTTTTGAAATTATAAATGAATATAAATCTATTTTAACACACGTTGAAATCCTCCTAAACCTTTTTGTAATATTTTAAATCCACTATAGGATAATCCATGATATTATGATTGTAAACACATAGAACCAGTATTCCCAGAGCTGGTGCTTTATATCATTGTTTTTGTATAATTACAAGGTTGTTATATCCAAATATAATGAATAGTTTTTTGCATTTTAAAACTAGATAAATACATAATAGTTACATTACAACTTTAAATGAAGTATAACATAGTAAACATATAGGGAATATCAATTAACTTCTAGATTAAACTAGCTTTTCATTCATAATAAACATATTCAAATCCTAGAGAAAATAAATCAAAATAAAAAAGGATTATGTCAAATTCTCAGTAAGGGAATGTAATATAATAGATGTAAAAATATAAATCATGGTGAAAAACTAAAAGTATAAATGCAATTAAAAGTAACGTTGAACATAAAATGGAAGGATTTAAAAACTGATAATTCCATAATAAAACATAACCATGTATATTCTTGTAGTATAATAATCACATGGGAAAACAATTATTGGAATCATAATGAGGGGATGACTAATGTTAGAATTCAGAATCAAACCATTAAGGCATCGACCAAGACACCATACATAATGGGTAAAAACCTAGTCTAGTTTGTCTAATGAGACCTACTAATGCATCGAGGGGATATAGAGGGACCCACCCATCATATACTAAATCAAATTCAGTACTCATATGATAAGGGAGAAACTTAATCAACATATACATTGAGATAGAAACTAACATATGAAATTTTAATAACTTCCCATATGAGTAAACATAAATACTAACCACCGAGAGTAATATCATGAATGATATCAAGATAGAACATAAAAAATTTACCTAATCATAAACCATTCAATAGAATATGGTATATGATATTATAACTTATTAATCCTAACTAAATAGTAGAATCATTAATAGATTTAAAAAAATATGGAAATACTCTTATAAAATCATGGAGTAATACTAAGAGAAATAGTATTTTTTTGTAATGAAGTGCTATTTTTGAAAAAAATGATATCAAATCAAAATTAAACTAATATAGTTTTTTTCTACTAAAATGAATGATTTTATAAAAATAATTGTGCCTTAAAACTGATTATAACGTGCACCTAAAAATAGGTAAGAACTCTAGAAGTTCCCATGAATCGATCTTTTTTATCATAAATAATTTGGGGAAGGTAATTTTAAAACATGTAACTCCCCCTAAAATAAAGAATTATTATGAGTTTAAAATACATATATATAAAATTCACACATAATTTATGAGTAATAAAAAAATATTTAACAATTTCCATGGGGTAAATGAAAAAAAATAACCCTAATGGAATTAGATGTTCGGGTAGAAAACCATTACCTAATATCTGAATATGTTCGGAACATGACCTTAATGTCCTGGATAATAAAATAAAATAAAATAATTATTTAATATGAACCTAAAATATATATTTTTGATTTAAAATATTTTTATTAAGTTTATTTATGGCATATTCGATGAGTTTATAAGATGAAATGTTATTGATTGATAGTGTTTGTTTCTTTGGTTTTCACAATTGGTATACTTGTATATGAGAAATGTAGTTCAAGTGAAATGAGTAAAATTCAATATAATTTGAATTAAATTGTATAAATATAAAAACATAAGTGTAATTGGGATTATTTTTTATTATGTTCCCATAAATGAAGATGAATAATTAGATAACATGTTAATGATAATCATTTAGCTTAATTTTAGTGATTTTTTATCACAATGAAATAGTTTTATTATACTATATAATAAAATGTATATAAAATGGTTTAATAAACATAAAAAAGAGATAATAAATATTTTATAATTGGTTCAACCATGACTATGTTTTCATGACCAGCCTTGAAGGAGGATGTTTTTCGTCAATGATGGTTTTAAATCTACATCTCTCGGATGATGATTTCCTTTTTAAGAAAATGAGCGTATGGAGATTGATAATGGATATTCCATTTACATTACATAATAGAAATATATAGATTATAATTGATTTTTATGATAATGTGGATATATGCAATGATGATATAATATGAAAAGAAAATAAATAGAAATAAAATAAAAGAAAAAAGAAAGATGATTTACCTCTTGAATTATACTCCTTAATAACCTCCTTAAGGGATGGTGTTTTTATATTTTAGAAATACCAAGATCTACTGAACATGGGGAGAGACTATAAAAGATGATTTTGGAATATTTTTTATAACATTCAAGTTATAGAGGTGTGAGGATAAGTGACGGTGAGGGGTGTTATTTATAATGGAGGAGATTTGTGATTTCTCTTTATTTTATTCATTTTTTATTATTTTTCTCAAGAGATGAAATATTGTTTATTATTTATAAAAATATAGTAATAAGTGCATGTGAGTTTAATAATGGTCTGAAACTACATCCATGACTTAAGGAATTTATTTTATTTCTTAAAATGTATTTATAGTTTAAATTATCGTATTTCACTATTTACTCACAATTCATGTATTGTAGAAAAAAGTAAAAAAATTATGCTAACCATTTTTGAAAAGTATAATTAAAATTTTAATCGATTCTATGAATACAATTATCTATATATGTGAAATTAACATTTTAATTAAAAACACTTTTTACTCAAAAAATACCATTTTAAATTTATAACTGATTTGATAACACATTCAAAAAATAACTAAGTTCTCATAAAATTTTCTTAAAATCATAAGAGAAAAAAAATTATTTATGAATAATTTTTATGAAAAATAATTTTCTTTTAAATAATTTTATAAATAATAATATTGTAATTAAATATTTATGTCTTTCAAAAATTCTAACTCTTAAATATTGATTTCTAAAATATTCATTTTCTTAAACTATGATATAATTACATCACAATTCCATTTATATGATTGAAATTTTTTATTTATACATTCATGGGAGAGGTAACTATTCTGTTGGCCGGTTTACTATTCATAAGGGACACATTACTATTCATAAGGGAAAGTTACTATTTAATCAGTATAGGTTCCTTAAATTCTAAAAATACATCTTTTTTCATTCATTGTTCATTTTTTATTTTTTTATTGTGTTCTATAAGAGATTTTATATTATCTATATATATGAAATGAATATAAAAATGGAAATTTCATTGATAGAGTTTTGTGTCGCAATAATGATCCTCTAGAAACACCATGATCCACGATAGCTTTTCCTGTTATTTCAATATGTCTTTGGTCTTTTATGATCCAACCATTTTGACCATCATCATTTTTTCAGTATTATGGGGAGAATTATATATTCAGTGTGAGTTCATAAATACAAAAAAGGATTACCTAGTCTTATTTTATTCGCTACCTTCATGTTCATTAGGAAAAAAAAATCATTTCACCCCAGTGTAGATCTCCTTCCATGGTTTCTATTCTTTTTCAAGATTTTCTTATCCCAACCAAAATGAATTTCTCACATGATCTATGTCATTGTGTTAAAATTTCATAAATACAAAACTCTTATTTCAATATTTTACATTGTAATCATACAAAACCATGAACCTAAATACATATTTTTAAGTGGATACACCATGGTACCCAAATAATAGTTTTTCCAGAATCATTATCAATTTAAATTTAAAACAAAAGGTTGATAGAATGGTTTTGGTACCGATATAGGTTTTTTTAGTCAGTTATCTTAAATCCTAACCATTGTGGATGTTTAACTCTAAAACACCATTGTAACAAAAATGTATTAGAATAATAGGAATGAATATAAAAAATAATAGCATACTATTCATTATTTGATCATGTTTTCGATTATTTTCTATTTTATTTGATCTAGATCAGTAAGGAGTTTTCAAAGTTATCATTATTTGATGATAGAATGTGAGTAACCCCTAAAACTAGTACTTGACCTAATATGTCACATACCCAAAGGGTGTTACCAATTTCCACATGCTGGTGACTAGAACTATCGAATCAGACAACAAAGAGAGGGAGTAATTTCGTCCATCATAATGAAACAACATTACACAGACAAACACACACACACACACATATATATATATATATAAGGGAAAAAAGATAAAAATATTCCACAATAGAAAAATTAGCAGAAACAAAAAACACCATTGAGAAAAAAAATATCTATATTCAATTACAACCAAAATGAATACCAAAATAGGATGAAATAACTTCACTATATGATACCATGGATAGACTCCCACTATCTCATCACTAGATACTACACTATGATAAAAAAACCTCACTGGTTCACTGTGATATATTTTGTTTCCATTTATCGAAAGGCATAACATGGTTTATACACAACCAAAGGGGTAAAAAATGTGTATGAAAATAGGATTAGTGGAGTCACACCATTATTTTCCATATAAAATATTTGAAACATAATCCATTGATTATCAATATTAATGAGAACAATTCTTAATAACAGTTTTAAATTTTTATATTAAAATCATGGAAAACTTTTTAATTTTCTATTTTCAACATTTCTAAGAAAACCAGGTATGTTAGTTTCAAATAATTTTATATAAATATTTCCCAAAAGATATATCAAGTAAAACACAACAAATCTTGCAACATTTCCTATATCAAGTCAATGGAAGTAAAAAAACAATTCAAACCAAAAGAATAATCCAAATCGGTTAATAAGCATAGTTAACAACATGACAATGATCACACTATAGCTAGATAGCTAGGTTACTCAAACCGAACATAGGAAATCAAATTCACATCAATACACTAGAAATATGCATCGTGTTTTGATAGAATAGGAGAACCCCAACAGGTGAACCTCCCAATATGTCTAGGAAGACCCTAGAACAGTAGTCTGATGGAGAAGAGACAATCCCCATGAGAAAACCCTATGATAGTGGATGAGACATGCTACTAGACCTTCCACCTAAGTACCCATGGCTTCCCATGTTTTCTATTGTATAAATCAGTTCATCAAAAAATTTCTTCCTTTCATGCTTTGAAAACCATTTCAAAAAAATGATTTCAAAAAATCCTTTCCCAATGATTTGAAAATCCTTTTTATTTACCAAAACAAGGGGAAACCCATATTTTATAAAAAAAAACCCATTTCCCCGAACACATAAAATCAATTATATCATTCATTTTCATTTAATAATCTTTTTTACAAAAAATAGGAGTAACACATTTCACTAAAATTGTATTGATATTGATCTACCTACCTCAAAACATAGGTTACACACAATCACAATGAAACACACAATAGGAAATGATTCACTCATAGAAAACAAAGGGCCTATAACCACATCTACTCATAATAGAATTTATTAAACTCGATAAAAGTGCTAAAAGAGAAGATGAATCAATACATACCTAAATAATGAACACTCAATGCACCATAATCAATAATGGAATTTCCCCTCAAATGAGATCACATAATGGATCAATCGAGAAACTGGAAGAAATATCACCATGGGTCAACATATCAAATTACACAATGAAACAAAATTACCAAAATCAAAGCAATGAAGAAGAAGAAAGGATTAATAATCTAGAGAGACATAATATAAACACATCATTGATGAAAACCTGAATGGATGATTCTCGATTGAACAGAGATTCCCAAAATCATCTGAAAAGCCTTCTAGGGTCAGAGCTAAAGGACATATTGATAAATGAAATAAAAATTCATCTACATGGAACCCTAAAATACATAAATTAAAAATTTAAATAGCATGTAATCCCTTTACACATCATGTAATGCCTTTACACATCATGGAATCCATCTAGATCACATATGCAGAAAAAACAAATTGAAATTTTAATAAAACCTGATATTTTAATATTACTTGGCCCGTAACCACAAAAAATTTTTACTCCCTTCACACGTTATACCAGGTTCACGACCTCTTCCCTATATAACATATATGTCGTGTAATCCCATTACATGGTGTGTATTTATTGTATAGAATATATAAACTGTAGATTTTCCTAAGAACCCCAAACCAACTCAAGTATTCCCCAAACATGGGAATAACCCCAAAATCCCATTAACACATTTACACCCCGAATCCATAAATTCGAACTACTACATATCCCTAAACATTAGATAATTTTTCTATGAAAATGTTATCAATGATTAAGTATCCCATGAGACACCATATTTAATAGGGGAATAAGTAATGAATTGTTAAATACATGAAATCGGGTAACATGATGTTACAAATTCCCCACAAAAAAAATATCCATTGCTGGGATATCATGGGGATGATTGTAGTATGGTAAATATGTGAGGCCACTATTCCCCCAATAATGAATCACATTCACAAGTATCATGAGAATATTATTTTGGCAGCTATAACACTCTGGTCAATTAAATTGACTTCTCATACAACACGTTCACATTAAATTCAATGATCCCAATAGTCTTCTAAAAAACAAAAACTTCTAGAACTAACACAATCCCTTTTCATCATAGAACATGGGAGGGGCCCATATGATATTTTTTGAGAAGTGATACAAGGAATAAATCATGAATTCCTATAAACTAAACTATAAATTCCAACTGATAAAAAAACTTTCCCTGCCACTAAATGACATCAAACAATACCACATATCTTTGAGCCAACTTTCCTAGTTTTCAAAGCCGATGATGACCCATCCAAATAGAAAATTTTAACTAAACATGGTAACCTAAGGAAATATCCAAAAGATTACACTATTGATCCGCATAATATATCTAAAAACATTATGTTGTAACAAGAAACTATTGTATCTCATTAATCCCAATGGATTTTTCTTGAACCAATCTCATTCCCACTAAATAATATTCTACCACCTATTCCAAATAAAGAGGTGATCATCATGGGTGACCATACAAAGCCTCATGAGGATAAATTATTATTAATTTCTAATAATTGTTATTATATGAAAACTAAAACTATCTAAGTTTGTTATCCCAATATCTACAAAAATCCATGTCACTTGCATGAATCATATCCCCCCATATCCTAAATAGCGAGTTCTGTCTCACCATCTATCAATGGATAATAATATATACTTAATCTTACATGTGTCCATATCACCTCTTATAGAATTATCCAAAACCTAAAGGTAAACATAGTATCTCTTTCTGAAATAATGGAAGAACGAACCCGATATAACCTCAAAATTTATTTCACATACAACTTACATTAATCATAAACGTTTTGGCGGTTTTAATTGGAATAAACTGAGTTGAAATTTTCAACTGATCAATCACCACCTATATAGAATTTGTCATTTAGGGAGTCCATGGTATTCTAAAAATAGATTCCAAGGATACCTCATCCCATTTCTGAACATGCACTGTAAGAGGCTAATGTAAACCGTAAGTCTTAAGATGCTCTTCCATAATCTATTCACATGTGTAATAGTATGACACATAATCAATAATGTCATGGATCATACAAGTACAAAAGAATTTTTTTATCATGCCAAAAAACATATTCATTGTTCATGGATTATTTGATCATGATGAAGCATGAAAATGAAAATAATAGTAACTCCTAATAGATATTGGGATGATAAATTGATTCCCAAAATTTAAACTACCATCCTAAAAGAGAGACCTACACAAAATGGTCTCCCCACGATATAATATTTCTTGAATTCATATAACATTTCCATCCTATTACTGAATTTGAAGAATATGATCAAGAATAGATTAGAATAATTAAACACTAACCAGAACCATCCATAGAACATCCTCCTATGCATCTATATAAAACTGATAGAAAACCTTATAAGGTTATATTATTCATTCTATTTCAAAATAACTACTAATAGAATCTAAAATGTCATTAAACTTCATTGATGTGTATGAAATATCAATGTCATAGACCTGAAGGTATTCCACCCATCTCATCTATCTATGATTCATTTATTTCTAAGAAAATATATAACTTAAACTCTTAGGGTCAAAAAATATTTTGAATCTTTCCCCAAAAATACAATTCAACCAAAACATAATCCACTGAATTAATGTGAAAATATATAAATAGTGAGTGGAATAACTCTTATCACGTGGTCAGATATCATAATATTCATATTCTACCACATTATAATTCTACATGAGCCACAACCCAAACTAATTCCCATTGCTTCATAGGAAACCACATACCCCATTTCGGGTTAAGTTAAGTTCAAAAGGGAAGTCAATATCAAATTCCATTCAACTTATAAAAATGAGAATGAAACTATGAATACATTTTTAATTTCACCCCTTTCATGGTATGATTAATAAAATGTGATGCCAAATTGGAGAAATCCTGGATGAACTATCGATTGTATCCAAAAAGACTTGGGAAGCTCTAAATTTCAATGAAATTATGTTGTTTATCTCATGAAGAAATATCCTTCGCATTTTCATGATCAACTGATATTACACACACAAAAATCACATTCCCTACTAATTTCACATCAATAATCGAGAAATTTCATTTTGATATATTTCTATGTAGTTGGTGACGTGTCATGTTCCCAACACACAAATCATATGATGTTCATGTTCATGCTCTGAACTTGATTAGACCAAAATGTCATCTACAAACACTACCAAAAAAATTTCATGATAAAAATTGAATATAGGATTCATAAAATCAAGGTAAAAAATAAGAGAATTAGTCAGACCAAAAAATATCACATGATATTCATAATAGACATACTTGCTCCGAAAAGTTTACTTCTATATATCACACTACTGAACTTTGAGATAATGATACCCTGAATGAAGATCATTCTTTAGAAACTAATTTTACCATTTAACTTATAAAATATCACCTATTAGATGAAAATTATATGTTTTCTTAACTATTACCTAGTTCAGCATTCAATATTATACAAAAAATTAGAGTGAACCATACACCATCTAGAAAATGAGAACTGGAGAATCCCAATTTGAAACAGTTTCATGAAAAAACACTTTTTTCCTTAGGTCATCCTACTAAACCCTAATATATTCCATCTATGATGTTTCTATATGATAAAATGGAATAATTATCGGTTGTGTACATAAAACAAATTCAATCGTAAAATCTACCTCCCTCTCTAAAGGTATCCCAGAGAAATAATTCGGGAAACTATCTGGAAAATCCCAAACTAAAATAGGTAGGTAAAAAAATAAGAAATATCATTCAGCTCAACTACAACATGAGACAACAAACTCATGATATATGGGAGATAATGTACTATATATATAGACCTCTTATTTCACTCTCCTTAAAACAACTTTGATCTCCCATCATCTATATGAAACAAGAAATTATTATTATAAAAATTGAGATCACCAAAATTATTGAAAATCCAATCCATCCTGATGATGATGATTAAAAAATCTAGTTCCATAATAAGTAAATGAAAATAAAAAATTTCATCACCAATCAATAGTGCACAAGAAAGACACTGAAAACCCTTTCCTTTCCTCTTCAAAATAGGTGTCTCTATCTTTATTATGAATGAAATGAGTCTAGAAGTAATTTTATTCAAATAAAATATGACCATATTGAAATAAGTGTAAAAAAGAATAAAAAAAATGAATATAAAGGATAAAAAAAGAAAGTATATATCACTATCATGGGAACCATGTCTAACTCCATTGAATACTCATCTACTGAGTGAAGGTGACTCACTCCCTTGCCCTGTGGATAGATCCTTATCATCTTTGAATCATCTGATTGCACTATAGTATCCATTAGAGCTTGTGATCCTTGAGAATATTGAAGATTAAAAATTCCCTAATAGAAACACTATATATTACCATAACATTCAAAATAATTACACATCTGTGTACATGACAGAAGAGAACACCGTGTTTATCCAAAATTTCCTGCCTAATTGAAATTTAGGGGAACACCACTAACTGCAAATAGATATTCCAAAGAGGAATGTTTACAATAACTAACTCCACCACTCATGCGATGATCCTACTACTTTCCCTATTTCTTGAGTACACAACAAAATATTTAAATAGGTGGAAGAGAATGTAAATAATATCTAACTTTTATTTCCATATTTAGTTCTTTGATAATTGACTTATCCAATATCCTCTCATATGTTAAACGATTCCTCATAAATACCTACAACCATATATCTGGTCACAACCCTTTTGGTACTTTTGTTCCATCAGATGGTCATACATTACATGCTCTAGTGAACAATGAATCCGAGCATCAAATCTATTGGGGTCTGAAGTCATAGAATGCTCCCACTATTGAAAAAAGAGGAACTAAATGTACTTTCCTATCATAATTGACTCTATAAAAAATAGATAGAATAAGACAGTCTTGAAACCCTTCCAGACCAATCCAATGTGCCTATATGAATGTACCACAGAATACCACCAATTTTTTTTAAGACAATCAAGTATGAACACATCAAACATAACATTGATTCTCTTAGGTTTTTCCAAGAAGTCAAAAATATTATCTATCTTATCATGAAATTACCCTACCTCTTTTGGCTAATTCATACATTTACAGGGTACTGGGTTTTCATGAAATATCTCTTATGATCGATCTCTTTCTCATATAGCTCCTGGAAGTACCTCAATAACTACATTATGATCTTGGGAACATTTTTATCAACATCAGAAAATACTCAAATGATATCCTGGATAATGTTTTGATCAATCACTATTTTATCGTGAGGATAATTAGTTGCACCCTCATGAGGATCTCAAAGATTGAATGTCATATGCATTATATATCACACTAAAATAGAATAAACGGTAAAGTAATAGAAAAATCAGAATTAAAACTAGAGAATCCATAACAAAAACCTGATATTAACAAAAATAAAAACCCAAGATAGGATACTCAAACCCCAAAATCCCTTAAAAAGTCAAGAATCATCATGGAAAGAGCTGTCCAAATATTCAGTGAAATATACCTCTCAATTAATGAAAATGTTATCCTTAGACTACTTGACGTCCCAACATAAGGACTCTTGAGGAAAAACTACCTTTGATTCCGTAATGTGAAGAACTGAACCAAATACCCTCTGAAACCGATACCCAAACTGATATTTCACATACCCAAATGGGTTTCCCGATCCCCATGAGATAGAAACTAGCACCGAGGCATCAAACAAAAAACAAAGAGAACAATTTTTATGAACTATATGAAATGATAATAAACACAGAAACACACACATATAAATTTATATAACAATTAAAATAGGGGAAAAGATAAATCGACGCCAAAATTATAAACAAATATTTGACTATGAAAACCCTATGAGAAGATAAAATCACCATGTAAATGTCCAAAAAAAAAAGAAAACCAAATCATGAAGAAACTAATACTCCATATGATAGTCTGGGAAGACACCCATTGTCACACAACTAGTTACTCAACTAAATTGAAGACAACATTTCCACCTCACTATGTCTGCTATCCTTTCCCTGCATCAAATGATATTACTATATCTACACACCATGAAAGGGAAACATGGTGTAACATCCCACCACTTCTCATTTTCTTGAGTTTGTGGGTAGAAAGTTACTCAACCTTAAGAGACATACCCAATATTCCAAATGCTAGAAATAAAATATAAAAGGATTCAATACATGTGGGGGATTATATTACCTATAAGAGTAAAACAACTAACCAAAAAAAGTATGATAGGATGTATGATATAATAAAAATTAAGTCAATATTTCATTAATCAAAATCATACTAAATATAAGTACCACCATGGAAGACTACAATATTAATGTAAAAAACAGAAGAAAAACTAACACAACTCCAAGACAACCATATGACTCGAAGATCCACAATCTCTATGTTATAACTTCACCAAACATCCCAAGTATCACGAAGTAGTTAATGATGTGTGATATTTTACCTTTTCCTATGTCCGAGAAGATGACATCTGAAAAAGCACCAATGTGCCATAGCTGGGGTGAGTACTGAAACTTGGTAGGTTTTGTACAATGACTTCCCTACTCATGAAACATGGATAGAAAAGTTAAAAACATTTATATAAATAAATATATATAAAATAATACATATAATAATTTATTACTAAATATAATATCAAATGGTTTCTTAACGAAAAGCCATTTTTTAATGAAAACAACCAAACAATTCTTTAAAACCACTTCACATGTTCCCATTTGGCATAACTATTCCAACTATCATATCCTCACACCATCCATGCATGCATCATTATGAATGTTATATACTTATTAGAGGACTCTCTTTGATCTACCAAGTAATCACATAATAATTATATCAGTTGTACTATTAAACCTTTGATACCAAGGACAGTGTAAGATTTTAACCAAGCCACATTAATGCAATATGAACACACACCAACACTAAGTATTCCAAAAAAACCATGATAATATAAACAGTAAAAAACCATTTTATTCAAACAATATTTTTATTCAACACCTTTTCCCAACAAACCATTTCAAATGTATATGAAGTCCATATTTTTAAATTCCAAATTTTAAAATCAGGAAACCAAATAACTTTGCAAATAAAAGTCACAAAAAATCCAAATTTCACTAAAACCCATAAATCATCAATTAATTGAATTTATATCATTATTTTTAGCTAAACTTCACAATAAATTCCAATCAATTAAACAAAATTAAAATTAAACCAATCGATTATAGCAAGAGGAGTTGAGATTGAAGCTTCCTACCATAAGAGTTTTAGGGAAATCTATAAACGAAACAAAAACACATTAAAAAACCGGGATGGAATCCCCAAAACCCACCATAGATATCTTACCCTATAAAATAAGACAAATATAAACATATTTTGGATCAAAAAACGAGGATCTAATAACAGTGGGTGTAGATCTATAAAACTGAGAAAGGGGGTGAATTAGATCTATGAAAAACATCAAGAATGATGATGATAAAATCATGACCACAATAATAAAGATTCAATTCACCAATTAACTGCTCAAAATCACCTATATTTCGATGGGAGAACCTTCCATGACATATGATTGTAAAAAATACGATGTTAGGGGAGAAACAAAAAGAAAAACAGTGGGATATAAGGAAAACAAGTTAGATACACTTTTTTGGGAATTGGTTTCTCGCTAAGAAAATTTTATTTGCATGGTTAGACAAATTGTATGCTATCTATGCCCCAGACACTTCCTTAATGAACACTGACGGATGGTCAACTAACATTTTATCCAAACCGTGTGCCAACCAAGCCAAATCCACTACCTCAAAAAGAGTAAAGTTTCTTTTCAAAGAGTGTGATTTCTATTAGAAATATTCACATATTGGAAAAACCAATCACTACCCATGTTCCATATCATTTCTCATGTCTCACTATTCACAGCTTCCTACAAATGTTTCATGGATTCCTCAAACTATACAACGCATATGAACCTATAGAGAAGTAAAAAAAACACTCAAAAGTTCCCTAAAATCTCTTAAACCCGACCCTTATAATTTATATAATTAAATGAATAATTAATGGGTTATATACTGGACCCCATGGGAGATAAATTCTCACCACCATTGGTCTTCATGCCCCCATAATATGGAAAATACTAGATTTTGTGAATGAGTTCTATATATTTATCATTAATTTCCTTCTCACGTTCCCACATCTCATCCTGAATCTGACCATTTTACCAAAAAACCCACACTAAACAGAGGATTTTTCCATGAAAGAAATTATCTTGCCTATCTAAAATCTACACTAGGATATGTACAAATGAAGCATCTAGATATAGGTCAATGTGATCCCATCTGATCACATGGTATCAATTAGGATACTTCTTTTTCTACTAGGATACATGAAAAAACTATGTGTCGTACTAAACAATGGTGGTAAGGAAAAATGATATGATACCTCTCCAACTCATTCTAGTATATCAAAAGGTAATATGTATCGAGGAATAACATTCCATTATTCCCAAAATGACAATGTCCTATACTTGTAGAAGTCCTCAAGAACACACGATCACTCACTACACTTGTCAATGGACACTGACGGTGATCCACATAAAAAATATGTTGAGTCTAAACCATCTCCATCATATTCCCGATCAACTGAATCTTCTCCAGTTTTTCTTTGACATGTAATTTCCAAATTATATAATCTTCATCTCCTTCCACCTAAAATAGTGGATAATGACAAGGAATCCCATAAAATATCTTTGAAGGATCCATATATTTTAAGGAATGGATGTTTTTTTTATACGAGAACTCCACTAAGGATTTGATCTCTTCCCGTGAGCCATAGAAAATCCATTACACAATCCCAGAACATTTATTACAATGTTATTATCTTACTTTTAGATTGTTCATTCCTTTGAGGATGATATGCCGTAATCATATCCAACCATGTTCCAAGGGATTTCTATAAATATTTATAAAAATGAGAGCTAATCCTCAAAACCCTATTAGATATGACTGAAACTAGTATTCTATGTCACTTTATCACTTTTCGAATATAGATTTTGGACAGATTCACCACCATATGTGTTTCACAAATAGAGATTAAATGATCTAACCAAGTATGTTGATTCACTATCACCCATATAGAATATTGTTTCCATGCCATTATGGGGAGACCTATAACCAAATTATAGTTATCTTCTCTCATTTTGACACTGGAATCATTAAAGACAATAACATACCTTCTAGAAGCAGATGTTACTCTTTAACATCTTGGCATGTAAATAAATTTGAAATAAACTAATAAAAATTCTTTTATATCAATCCACCAATACTATGCTTTCATCTCCTTATACATACTTTTAATTCTAGTATGAACATCCCATCTCAAATGAAGTTAATAATGACGAATTTGTTCCTAAAAATCCATAGGTACAACCAGCTTTTTACCAAACCACAACACTGAAGACCCATACATCCTTCATCCCTCAATGGTATACCCACCATTGAGTATGGAACTCATTGAAACAGATTCTACATTGGATTTCTCTTCCTCCTTTACCATCATTACCTAATCAAGAACCACTGGAACTGAAAAGAAAAATACAATATCTCCTCATCCTTCTCATGTCAAATTCAAAAAATTATGGATACATAATCCATATTTATTTCATTATATTCAATTCACATTGTGAGAAAATATGTTTCATTCTCTTTTGACATGTTAACACATTAAATTTATCACCAAATAGATAATTAATCTCACTCATCAAATAATGGATGACTATAGCTAACTCAAAATAATTTGTTGGATAGTAACTCTCAAGCACCCTCAACATTATTTAGCCAAAAGAATCAACAAGGTATCTTTAAGTTATAACACAACCCAATAATGATCCTGGCGCATCACAATACACCATGTAACCATTTCATGATTCTTGGAATATCATGGTAGGTGATTTTGTAAGGAAAACCTTCAACTCATTAATATATTTATGGAATTTCTCTGCCTATTTGAGAGGAAAATTATTTTTTTTTTCAAATAATTTATAGTTTAATCTAGCCATGAGAAGTCATGAAAAAAATAGTCTTTAATATCTTGGGATACCAAGAAAACTCCTTATCTCAAAGATATTTTTCATCTGTTTCCAAGAGATAATATCTTCTATCTTTTGTGGATCCACTGAAACACCTCTTTCAAAAATTATACGGCCAATAATGAATAACTTGTATATCCAAAATTAAAACTTTGACCATTTGGCATACTACCACTGGTTTGTCAAGATTCCCAACACTGTCGACATGTGTTTATCATGATCATGCCTTGTCCTTGAATACAACAATATTTCATCCACAACCACCACAACAAGAGAATCATGATAATGCTAAAATATCTAATTTATCAATTCTGTAAAGGCCACTGGTGAATTCTTAAGATTGAAAGGCATTACCACATATTTATAATGGCCATAACTTCTTCTAAAATCTATTTTAGAATATCCACCTTCCAAACTCACAATTATTGATATCTTGATAATAAGTCATTCTTAGTGATCAATTGTGATCCACTCAATTGATCGAACATGTAATAAATTCATGGATGTGTATATTGATTATTTATCATAAGTTGGATGACCTGACAATAATCAACACACATAAGAAGAGTTATGTATTCTTTCATTATAAATAAGACCAATTCTTCCAATAGAGATGTGTTAGACCGAATGAAACCCTTTCTCTCAAGTTTAACCAAATGTACTTTCACATACCTTAATTCTATTGATTCCATTTGAGAAGATGAAAGTGAGATATCAATAGTCCCCATGAAGTGATCAATTGTATGATCCACTTCACTAAGAAGTGGAAACCCTAATAAATTTTTAGGGAAAACCTCATAAAATATATCCAATACTACCAGAAAAATTATATTTTTAATATAGTCCATCGATTCCAAAGTCAAAACTGTCATCTATTAAGATATTGTTCGACATATTTTTTCCGAAAAAACCCATTGCATATGTCTTTGTATTTCTTTATCCTCTAATGAGATGCTCTATGTGGTCCTGAGTCACAAAATAAATAATTCTTCTATATCAGTCGATATGAGTCTTGAATATTTTCAACCAATCCATTCCCAATATTACATCATAGACATCCGTTTCCAACATTGAGAAAAACCATTTCAGCTCAGCTCCATCAACAGTTATAGAACATGCCCAAAAAAAGTCTTGATATTCTATATGACCAAGAAGATTATGTTGTTTTATCATAAAAGGCATTATCTTAATTTTTAAAATCATAAAATCAATAGCACATGAATCAATAAAGGAATGTGATTCAATAGTTTGAAAAAACATTTACATAAGTGTCGAATTCAAAATAATCATTTGTCTCACTATAGATAATCTTCCTTGATTATCCTTAATCACATGTTCAACTCCATATAATTTCTTCCTCAATACACCTTTTTATTTTTTCCCTTTTATTATTTTCCTCGACGAGGTGTCATGGTTTCCCTAGAATCACAATGGATTGGTCTATTATTTGAAAGAGATTGATTCTTCTATCCACACCTCATTGAAGCATATGTTGAATGCAATGCCAGAGAAGTGTCTCGAGCACCCAAAATTGGAGCAATATGTCAATTACACTGAATATTAGCCATCATTTTGAAATTATGGCATGATCTTGTTGATGTTGTGCACTCTCGCTTTAGGTGGTCATGTGAACAAAATTGGAAACATCCTTCTTTTGTCTTGGGTCATGGGGGATGATTCACTGATCCAACCATTTGATTCAGAATCATGGTACCACAATGGAAATAGGAGTCTCCTTTTTTTCTTTCTTTTAGCATTAGAGATCCCACTAGTTTCTATGGGTATCAATATACTTCTTCCTCCCATAGATCTAGTGATTCCCTATTCATCCCCAGTTGATCTTTTAACTATCACTATATAATTATAAATGTAGATCACAACTATCTTCAAGTGAATATCATTCCTTATTCCCAATTCAACGATGTGTTCCTTGAAATATGCACAATCAATAAACTCATGTAAAAAACACACTAATTTCATAAATATTTCCACATACACTATGATAGAGAGATTCTACTTCTTCTGGTCAAAGAAGTATATCATTCTATGAATCCTGAACATGTGAGGATAGATTTGTTTTTTGAAAAAATCCTCAAAATCCACCCAAACCAGGCCTTGATCCACATTATCTTGCACCTCTAGATCCCACCACTAGCAGGAAATATCCTCCATCATAAACATCACCAATGTGAGATTCATCTCCATTTGTGTATGGATGTAACAAATGATATGATTCACCATGTTCAACCACATCTCCACCTTTTCTGGTTCAAAATCACTATAGTTGATGGGAGGATTCTTCATCTAGAATTGTAATGAATGTTACACATGTCTTGGTTTATACCAATGATTCCCTTTATCCATAGCCTAAAATTTTGGGATGATAATTTGAACAAAATGTTGGTTCACCAACAAATCAGGTGCAACTATGATCTTAATAGCTTCTTCTGATTAGTTTTTTTTGATTCCTATGGGGTTGTATTTTCTATACAAACAAAAAATTATATATGTTTCTCTCTTGATAAAATAAAGTCTTAACATTTCATATTAGATCACAGAAACAATCAAAATTTTCCAAAATCATCCTTTTCTCACATTAAACTATTTTTTAGAAATATATAATTTCTTTTGAAAATCAATCTATTTTCAAAATACAACTATCATGATCTCTTAAAAGACATTAATTTGAGAAAAAACTAATTTAAGAAAACATATTGCACCGAATAATATATTCATACTCGAAATAAGATATGAACTCATTGTGGGAAGTTATTACTCTAGTGAATTTCAGGCTCGTCTCGTTGGCTAAACCCATGACATTGAGATTAAAGTCCTACAAATGTATCCAAATTACATATGTAAAAAATTCCCTAGTAACATGTCGTTCAACATAAAAAGGTTATTAGTGTCTTTTTATGCTATACATTCCATTTCAAGATAATCGTACTCTTTATATGATCCCAAATCATGGAATAACAATGATTGATATTAATCTACAAGACCGATATAACTGATGACTACATTTTCAACAAAGAATGGAACAAGTTTCAACAATTTATATCAAATTTAATTTTAGACCGAACAAAATACATACCATTTTTAACGTCCCACCCCTTATTATTGTCTTGAATGGGTGAGGATATGTTACATGGACTTAAGAGACATCCACATGATACAAAATGTTGGAAATAAATTATTGAAGGGCTTCAATACATGTGGGGTGATTTTCCCAATAAAAAATCTAACAATACAATCCCAACCAAACAAGTCACTATATGGTGTATGATGAAATAAAATAAATCACAAAATTTTATTTATCAATATTGTGCTATATTAATGTGCCATAGCATAAGACTACAATATCAATGTAAAAAAGGAAGAAAAGTGAATAAAATTCTAAGAAAAACAAAATACTTTAATATCCTCAAGATCAATCATCAAACATCACCAAAGAACCCTAGTATCAATAAGTAGTGATAATGATTTGTGATAATTTAACTTTTCCCATATCCTGATAGATGACATCAACAAAAGAACCAAAGTTCCAAAGTAGGGGTGATTACTAAAACTCAACAGGTTTTCCCCAATGATGTCCCTACAGACACCACTAGGATAGAAAATTTAGCATCATTTATATAAAATAATTTATATAAAATAATTTATATACCAGTTAATAAGTAAATATATAAATGTTCTATATCAACCGGTTTTTAAAAAAACCAATTTTTCAATGAAAGTAACCAAATAATGCATTAAAACCATTTCAAAAATTCTTTTCAGCCAAGTAATTCCATTTCTCATAGCAACACCACTAACCATGCATGCATCGTTTTGAAAGTTCCGTACTCATGAGTAGTATTTTATCAACATACCAAATCATAATAAGGGAATTATATTATATGTTCCATTACACTTTGGCACAGAGAAGAAGGTCATATTTTAAACAGGCCTCATAAATGAAATATTATCCCACACACCAAGCATTCCAAAAAAAATTTCCAAAATGATCATGCCAAATACATTTCAATAAAAAAAACTTTTTTTTGAAAAACTATTCACAATAATACATTTCAAAAATTGATAAATGAAATAGTTTTAAAATCAATATTTTAATATCATGAAATCCAAGCATTCTTCACAACAAGTCACCACAACTCCACAATATCACCAATAACTATAAATCATCACTATAGAGTATTTATATCAATATTTGAACAACAATTTCACAATCAATTAAATCAATTTCAAATTAATCAAATCATTTCTAGTAATAAGTGTCAAGATTGAATCCACCTACCTTGTGTGATTTGGTGAAAATGATATACGACACACATAAAAAAACATAACCAAACCAGGTTTGAATTTCCAAGAACCCAACTTCGATATATTCCCCAATCATAAAACAAGACAAATATTAACTTATTTGGAATCAATAGCCTTACATCTGACCACAGTGGGTGTATATCTAAGAAAACTAGAAATATGGCTAAGAAGGTCAAAGAAAAATATCCAGAATGTTGAAGAATAAAGTATTACCATAAGAATAAAGTTCCAATTCCCCCCAATGAATGGGACTAGATCACTTCCAATGAAATGTAAAAACCTTATATGACCTTTGAGAGAGGGATATCATGTGATAGGGTGGAAAAGGATGAAATCATGTTGCCTAAAGACTAAGACAAATATGATCCCCTTTTTATGGAAGTGGCTTACTGTTGGGAATGGTTTTGTCACATAGTTCATGTGTTAACCATGAGACGTCCACTAATTTAAGGAACAACCTCGCATGGTCAAATCACATGGTCTCCAAACAGTATGACAACCATAAAAAAACACTTCCTCAAAAAATACAAAAGTCACTTTTCGATGTGCACAATTTCTATAAGGAATCCAAAAGAATTGGAAAACACATGCATCGCTCGGAAACCTTCACTTTTCCCATGTAACACTTTATATGGTTTTCGGAATGTGTTTTAGGGTTTACACAAACAATGCACCACCCATTCACCTATAGAAAAGTCCAAAAAACTCTCAAAAGTTATCTAAACTCTCAAAAACCCTACACTTATGCTTTATATACTTAAAAAGAATAATGAAAGGGTTACTTAATATGAATGAGGGTTCTACACGTAGGATGGAATCTAATCGGCTCTGGAGGGTCTCTCCTCGATATTCTATATTAATCCTCTAGACAACAATAAAAGCATGATCAACATTAATGGAAATAAGGAATTATAATAGTTCAACTGTTTTTATATCAAAATAATGGAAAAAAAATTTAATTTCCAATTTTACTCATTTCCAAATAAAGCATCTAAATAAATTTTAAATAATTTTTTATCCATATATCTCAATATATATTTTAAGTGAAAAATAAATAAGGTAGGAATCATTTTTCATATCTAGTAAATCGTAGTATAAAACAAGTACAAAACAGACGTTGATGCCCAAATAGACCAAGTAGCATAGGTGACAATGCAACAAGGATCAAGCTAGGATAGGTCAGGTAGCACACCCATACCTAACAAAGATAATCACATACACATCATGCTAAAAGATATATGCATTGAGTCAATATACTTAAGGAGTACCATGTCATGTGAACCTCCCAATCGGTTTAACAAATCCATCGAACAACATTCTTATAGAATAGAGGAATGTCATAAGGACCCCCCCCCCCCAATATTTTATGAGACCTAATATGATAAATTAAACCTTATAACCCAATGCTTCCCATGTGCACAATTTTCAAGATTAATTCATCGATCCATTTTATCATATCCAGTTTTGAAAACCATTTCACCAAAAAAATTCTCTACTCTTTGAATACTATTTTTAATTATCCAAAACTAGGGGAACCCATATTTTAAAAAAACCTTCTACCACACACAAAAATTAAATAAATCATATCATGTAATTTCATTTTCTAAAATAATTTAATAATAATATGAGGAATAATTTTCACTAACACGTGCTAGAGATAGAACCACTTAACTCAAATCTCAGTTGATACATGCTGACATCAAAACCCATGATAAGAAAATATTCAATCAGTGAAAAAGAAGTGATTAGAAACAAATCTACACATCATAGAGTTGTTTAATCTCAACAAAAGGTTGGTCCTAGAATACGAATCTATATTTACCTAAGGAACGTACACCAGACGAACCATAAACCAAAATGTAATGGCCCCTAAAATGAGATCACACAACAAATCTGGAGAGAAATAATAAGAAACATCACCATGGGTCACATGATCTAATAAATAAATGGAACAAAACTACCATGATTAAAGTTATGTTGAATAAGAAAGGATTACTCACCCAAAGAGATGTAATCTATCCACAACGATGATCAAATGTTGAAGATAAATCACGACTGAATAGTAAATCCCAAAATCACTAAAGACATGTACTCCCTTCAAGTTATTTACTATGTTCACAGAATATTCCCTGTAGAACAAAAACATCATGTACTCCCCTTAAAATTCATATATTTCTCCTATGGACCACAAAAACAGTATATTCGATTAGAAAACCCCAAACCAAAACAAGTGTTCTCCTAACATAGGGGAAAACCTACAAAACCATTTACCCATTTATACCTAGACTCCATTAATTCAAAAAACCATATTTCACCAGATATTTTGGGATTTTTATCAGCAAATGTTCTCCGTCCTTGGGACTTCCAAGACACAACCTATTCATGAAGAAAACATGAAAACAAGAAGAAAATACCTAAATGTGTTTAACATGATGTTACATATTTCTTCAGAATTATCAAAAGATCCTTGGAATCATCACATAATTTTTAGGATCTATATCCATACAAAATATTTCTATAAAATCAGTTAAAAGTGGGATAGAATAAGTTACTCAATGATTTGACAATAGGCACATATAAATGATCAAAACCAATTCAATGTTAATCGATCCAACTTATATTGAAACCCAATATCCTCAAACATTCATGCATCATTTATGAGACATTTCACAAATTTTACTTAACATTAGAACTCATTTTAATATTAAAATTTTTCCTCCATCAATTTAATTAATGTTTAAATGAAAATATTTACTATTAAACTCATCATAATCATCTTCTTAAAATGATTTTAATATTCTAGGATATCTCGAGTATAAGATAGAGGATAAACTATGAATAATTTTATAATATGATAATTCGTAATCATAAACATCATGGAATAGTTTCTCATACTATGGTGTGGTGAAAAAAGGAAACACCACTACATGTTATATATAATTACACCTTGGTCGGTATTTTGGAGTACAAATCCATCCACATGAATATATTATCATATACCTTCATAATCACCAGACCCTCGAAATCATCATATATAAAAGACATATTAGATATAAAAAACCAACAATAACCATCTAATAAAATAATATTGGTATTATAGATTTTAGAGATAAAAAACAAAATATACCATAAAATCCTCACATTATCCCCTGCATTTTCATATAAAATAAACGTTTCTTTAATAATATAAATAGACACATTATTTTATATTTATTTAATTTTTTATGTATAACATCATAAATAAAATCTCATTACATCATCATATCTTATACATATATTAATCAATATTCATCCAAATATTTATAATTATTTTAGGGAATGAATCCAAATTGTATTGATAATTTCAATTCATCAAATATACTAGAATTTCCAATAACCTCTAAAATTACATATCATGTATTGTATAATAATTAAAAAATTCTATAAAAGTTATTCATGTCATTTTAGAGTTATATATTTTATTATATGATGTTTCTACAATCTAGTTGTGATCTATTTCATTCGGAGAACATAAGTTTTACACAAAATACCCACCCATGAATATATTTATGATTTCAAAAAAAATCCCAAATTTTTCTATGATGACCAATTATTTTATAAAAAATGGTCTACATTATATTTTTATGAATTTGGATTAAAAAACATAAAAAATCCACATAAAAATGAAATAATTATTACAATTATATATAATATAATTGGTCAATTCAAGATTGAGATTCCTCAAAGTCATAAATTAAAAAAATCTGAATACTAAAGATCCCGAAAAACAATTAAAAAGAATTAAATTGTGTTTGAAAAGTGAAAAGGAGTCAAAAACATCATTGAATGTCCAAATTTCATCCTCAATGCACAAAAATATGTTTCATCAAATTTTTGACAATTAGGGAGTTTCTAAGTGAAATACTATACACCTTAACCAATATATTTCCCATCTCACATGAATTACATACATTCTATACCATTAATTATTCAATATGTGGTATCCTGAAAACTAAATATTCTTTATTACATGTATCAACCCAACAATTTAACTCCCTTCCTTCATTTATGATCATTTAATAAAATCGATTATGTGTCCCATATTATTCAGGGTGCGACACATTGAGTTATACCAACTCTAAAATGGGAGGGACACACAATTCTTCTAACATAGTTTGGTCAAAGATTAGATAAACATGATATTTCCACCACCCTTATCCTCATGATAAAAACTATGACTAAAAAATTGAGAGGGAAACTATACAGTCTCCACTAAAGTGACAAAAAATGATCAATATATTCCGGGGATCGTATAAATTACATTTTTATCAAATGGAAAAAGAATTAAACACATGATATAGTTGGGAGAAGGGATAATTTAGAAATACATATCCCATTAATATATCTAAAAATATATATTTGATTATCTATGTTTTAGTATCATTGTATTAATTTATTCATTATTGAAACATATATAAATGATCTGTAAAAAACAACTAGAATCAAAGTAATTCTAATATTCATAGAAAATTACATAATATCATATCATTAAACAATGTACAAGATAATACTTCGAAATATCAATATCATTATTTAATTATGAAAATATAAAAAAATTATTTGTATATATAAATCATTCAACATGAATTAGTGGTTTATGAAAAGAAATTTTATAGAGATAATTGAGATCATCAATCTTCCCTCTAAGTATAACATAAAACCACTGGTCAATTTGATGTTATTAAAATATTAATTTCATCATCTTTGTTCGAATTTTATTTTATTTGAACAGTTTTTCAAGAATCAACCCATAGATGCTAACATTACATATTTGGTGAAAATGATAATAATAAAAAACATGCTTGGATCAAATTTTTGTACTCATTTTTATGAATTCTGAATATCTAATGTCTCTAATTCCTTTTATGGGGATACCTTAGTGTACAAAGAATTTTATATTTGGGATTAATGTTAATTATCACCAATATAATGAATATATAGGAATAATTAAATTATAAATACATCTTACATAATTTAAGATAACATATATTTTATAAAATATCTGCAAGATTCACATATCTATATATCCATGAATTAATACCAAAATTTCACCCAAATAGAATGTATATGTTAAAAACACAATGAAAAACTATACTTACCAATCAAACACTTCATTAATGAGAAAACTATTTATTTATAATTTTCAATTCAAGAATAATAGTTTGTTGGTAAACAAATCACGGTAAAAACCATTAGAAGACCACATTTAATAAATATTTGTGCTAATGAATATAGTGAAATAAATAAAATAGATAGATAACAAGAATAAGATATGTTATTCTAAAATAAAATATAAATAAATGATTCTTAGTGACCTATCATATAGACATTCAGATGATATACTCAGTAATCCTCATAATGCATGTTTTAAGTAAAAAAAGATTATTTAACAAAACATTACACCTATTAACAAAATAAAATAAAATGATATGATATATTCTTAATATAGGATAAATTATTGTCAAAATTATTTTGGATATCTATATTCTTCCAACCCTTAAATAATTTTCAACCTTGGAATAAAACATGTTATAAAAAACCTAGTTATTTTGTAATCTAATACATACTAGTAAAATAGAATCAATCCATATACCAATAAATTAATATAAAATAATAGTCATGCAAAGTGGTGTGTTGAGTGTCTTTAGGAATGATATTCATGATCTCCATGTAAAATATAAATTATGTCTTTATGAGAATAAAAGTATATAATCATATGTATCAATATCTAAAGTTATAAACAAATTTTCCCAAAGTGAAATATATATGAATCATTGTGTACCAAAGGATAATGTGTATAGAATAGAAATAACTCATATAATATTATCTTATAATGTTACATCCATTCTGAGAACAACCAAATTGAAGAACTAAACACTTTCACTGTTATCCATAATTATATACTAATGTATAACCACCCATATATAACCCTTCAAACTCATAGATTTAAAAAAAAGTTACAATATACACACACATATATCTATAGATATATTATATATTAATTTATTCCAAAAACCATAATTTTTTATCGTGTACACATTTGAATCGACATCAAATACATTCCACATAAAACACATCCTTAAATATAAATCACATTTATGACCCTTTATATAGATCATAGGTATTGATAAATAATAAAATTTATAAGCTAATCAACTGATCAATGACTACTGAGGCATTTTTATGAAATTTTTTTTTAGAAATCTAATTAATCACTGTAATAAATCACTCCCATAATAAAAAGTAAATTGATAAATTACCTATCCTACCATACATTGAAGATCCTTCTTTATAATTAATGATTTGGTAGTATTATACTAACATGACACGACATAAAATTATAAAAATTATATAATCATTAAAATGAAAACTACATATTTAAAAATAGTCAAAAAAATAGAATACCTAAAAGTGATACACTTTCCCAATAGTTCATTTTACAACACATTAAACATATCTCTTTATGTTATGGTAAGAGTTCAAAACTCATTACATTTAAGAAGAAACCACAACATGCTTCATCACTATAATATGAATCATATTGTATCGCATTGGAAGAAAAAACCCAAGATACAACAACCAAATTAAACCAATAATTGAACCTGACATAACTTTATAATCACAGCAACAAATAAGTTCCTAGAGTCAAAACACAACAGTAAAACATTGCATAACACCTTAAAATTACATATTTGAAGACAATCATTTGATTGAAATAATATACGAGTGGAAATCATACCTTGGTAGTTTCTAAAAATATCTTTAAACTTTAATTATTTTGTGGGTTTCATAATACCCCAAAATTTTATACACTTTATCCTTCTAAATATAAGTATTTTTATTAAATAAAAAGGATCCTCAAGGATCATGTTAGTTGGGTGAAATATAACATGAGAGAATATCCTCTCAAAATATCAATCCAACAAGGGGGAGGGATCCCATAAAACTTATACACTAAGATTATGTTCATAATTTATATTATTTACCAACTATATTTGACACAAATTGAAGTGAGTCAAAATTATAATAATCTAAAAGTAAATTATTAATATCCAACATTGAGCCCATTACAAACCCATGACGTTTTTCCTTCAGTGTTTAATATAATTATAGAAAAATCATCAAATAATAAAACCAAAGTCTTTCTCATAAAATTATCATTTCTAAATATATCAATAAATAATTATTTTCTATTAATACTCTATTTTGTCTAGGAAAATTATACATTCATGGAGGCCTATTATAAATATCATCTCTCCAGGTTTTATTTATAACATATTGAAAAGGAAGCACAATAAGGGTGAAGTCAAACAATCAATATGGGTAAATATATGAGTTTACATTTGATGATTATATATGATAATAAAATAAACGTAAGAGTATGAGAACATAATCAAAGTGAATTTTTATACCAAGATATATTCTTACCCAAAAAAATGTCTTATAAATCATGATTAATTGTGATAAGTATTAGAAGAAGACAAGATTCATTATATTAATCAATCAATATCCATGGGAAATCAAGACTTACATATTGAAACAATTAAAACTCATATAAAGAACAAAAAAAACATGTACTCATCTTCTGAAAATATACCCATATACCTATTACCAGAAACCTTTTAATGGAAAATCGTTACAAGTTAATTCCAAAATATTTTATCCAGTGAATATATCATTAATTTTATTTTGATAATTTAAATAAAATAGAAAAATCATTAAACAATTGTAATTAGGTTTTGTTTGAAAATAGAATGAATCTATGAAAGGAAAATTAATAAGAATTAAGGTTCATCGAAGAGAGAAATGTTGATCAAATTTTGAACATTTTAAAAAAATTATCACACCATTATAATGAAATTGAAAAGTTAAATGTATTGAAAATTTTAAGATTAATTCATTTAAAAAATTCTAAAAAAATAAAAAATTACATAGAACATTAAATTAACAGATCATTTTTGTCATGAAACAATTTTTTTGAAAAATATTAACGAACATGGACATAGAGGGGGAATATTTTGGGTAAAATAAATTAGCATTTTTAAATAAATGATGTCAAATAAATCCCCTTTTTAAAATTAAATTAAAATATATAAGGAAAAATATAACCATAAATGGATTTATAGACTCCTTTATTTTCATGAATATTACCATAAGTAACATTAATTAAAAGTATATAAACTAGGAAATGATGGTAATTGTATTATATTGAATATATTTTAGATAACTAAAACCCCTAATGCGAAAACACTCACAATATTAGATATTATTGAATCAAAATCCATTTGAAGAGAGAACATAACATGATTCTAAAAAATAAATCATTTACATGCATGAATATGAAAAATGAATTCACTGAGTAGTATGTACACAATGTAAAATAAAAGATGGTAGAAAACAAGAAACATGTACCATGAAATTGAAATTTTTCCAGATCGACCTTATTACTTTTATATGTGACACTATGATATTTTATAAAATAAGTTTTTCAAATAAATTTAATTTCTTCAATAGCTTCTGTTACCCACAACACTGAGTTTAAATGAACTGTGATATACTATTAACAAATCATTATCACATAGACATTGGAATAGAGAGAATGAGTAAGACTAACTAAATTATAAAATAATGAATTTTTACATATTTATAAATCAAATCAATGGGTATTAATAAATTATAAATTAAAATAATAAACATTTTAGAGTAAAAGATATATATTTCTATGAAATTGTTTTTATAAGCACAATTTGTTTTTATCTTAATAAATATAATTAATAAATATTTCTTATTACATTTAATTACATTTATATATTATATATTAACGTAAAATTATTTATAATTCATCTAATATTTTTCTGGACATGGGATAATAATAAACTGAGTTTAGGGCCTAAAAATGTATTTTTTTTTGTAAAAAGTTGTTGTCATGGCATAATACATTATTATTTTAGATTATTTAATTCTTATTATTGAAATTGAATTTTATAATACGTAATCCATACTTGGGATCATGATGTAAAACTTTAGTAAATAGTTACCTTTTATTTTTGGTTAATATGATTTGTAATAGTGACAAAATTTATCACCTCGGTAAAGGGTAAATCAAAATAATCTAGGATAAAACCAAGTGATAATGCCTCAAATTCTCATCTATATTATTATTATATTAAGGTATTTATAACCCTATCACCATATTATTGAATTTTACATGTCTATTATAAATCAATCCATGAAAATTACCTATATAATATTTAAAGCAGAAAAGGTTACAAAATGTCACCCTTTAAGTTTACAATATCTCTTATTTATCCATATGAGGACAAAATCAATTTATGAATGAATATAATTATATAACATGATACTTATGAAATTATTTTCTAGATTAAAATTTATTTCTAATTATTAATAGTTATATAATTACTATTAAATCTTACGAGACACTGCTGAAGTATTTCTCCAATTAATGAAAATTGTAATAAATGTTTTGAAAATGATGAATGTAAATATATTGGATCATGTTAACATATTACAGGAATTTATTTTATGAGTTTTAAATATTATTGTTATTTTAATGAATTATATTCTAATACCAAATTTTTTATGTCATTTTAAACAAAATAAATGAATAGTTTACGAATGGGAAGTATTGAAATTTTAGGAAAATTGTTTTTCCTTAAATTACATATATAAAAAACCTCATGAAAGGGAATGGTGGTAAGATATGGTTTAAAATTTAATACCTTTTACCAATTTTTGGCACTTTTTAACCATTTATATTGATAATGAATTTAATATATTTTAATCTCTTAAGAAATTCCAACAGTGCATCTCCCCATAATTATAAAAGGGAACCACTCCTTTTGATTCTTCACCCCAAAGTTTTTCATTATATATTGAAAAATCTTAAGGAAATTATATTATACACTCCCATATACTGATTATAGAGGTAAATTGATTCCCAATGGCCAACCAAATATCACTTAAGAGTTGATATTAATGATTTATTTAAATGAAGAGGTAATCACCTTAATCGATCAATTTATTTTTAATTATTATTTTTCCTTCTATAAATATGTTATGTTATTAAAAATAGTATCCTAAAGAAAATAAATAGAATTATGATTATTAAGAAACTATTATTCACTCCGTTGTTAAAAACTTTGGAAATGAAAACATCGCTTGTACCTACGAACAACTTCCTATCTCCCCATAGAGATAAAATTAATTTCTCATAACCATGTATTAAGGATGGGTATTAAGATGGTTTTAATATTTATATATTTATATTTTGAAATAATAATAATTCTGTAATGATAATATCATATATTCCTTATTATTTACCAAACTATCCAACAATTAAATCATCAATTATGCTTACTTGTAGACTACCACCTCCACATTGTGATTTGATTAATTTTTGATATCTATTTTTTCTGAATGGTAATATGGATTGATTTAATTAATATATATTATATACATGTTATAAAAAAATTATTGAAACATGGGTTTTAATTTACATTTCTTTCGATCCATCCAATGAAAAATGGAAACAATGTTCATGCGTACATATGACCTACCGTCTCCATGAATGGTGTAATTCATTTTTATAAATATATTATTTTTAATCAATATAAACATTTTCATAATTGATATATATATTATTTATATCATTTTTAACATTATATGGATGATATAACCATGATCAAAATACATAGACCAAAACTAATGAACCCAAACAAAAATTAAAAACAATGCAAATGTCTCCTGAAAGATCGATTTATTATAGAAGTGTTAAAAATGGTTGATAGAAGGATATAATTAAATAATATATGATATAAAATATGTTATTATAGTTTTTAATATATTTATAACAATTATATATTTATTATACATATGGTTCCAACACATACAAAGGAATTCAAACATAATGTTTCAGATTTTCATCTCACATTAATTTTAGTGGGAAACATTCCCAATACACAACTTGTTCTTATATGTAGTGTTTATAATTACAATGGATGTATTTTATTATGATTATAATATATGATATGATGAATTAAATTAAGATTTATAATTTTTTACTTTGATGGGAATTATGATTCAAATGTTACCAAAGGGATAATGGTTTTACGTTAGAATCTCATTTTTTATCAGGAATGTTTATGTTAAAGTCCTAAGGATGAATTATTATGATATATCTATCAATAAACCACTGAAATTTTTATCCTACAATTATTTCATGAAATTAAAAGGTTTAATTTTATTTTCCTTACCTTACAACTGAAGTGACAAAAGACGAATTTTGTAGAAATTTTACATTATTTCGCTCTTTGGTCAAAATACATTCTTCATCCATATACATGTTTTCTAGAAATATTTTGAATTAGGATTTAAATATTCACAAATTATTATTTAATTTAAATTTTACCCATGTTAAAATTTTTACAAATTTTTTAAAATTGAATCTTATGATCATTTTCAGAACGAGTAACTTTTTGACTTTTTAAAAAAACATGAAGGGAATGACTTTTTAACTTATAAAAAATTAACTGAATTTTCCACCATAATTATAAATAAGTCCATTGAATATTTTTTTAGGTTTCCATGGATAATTTAAAATAATTTTCTATATATAATATTTTTTAATTTTTTATATTAAGAAAATTATTTTAAAACCGAAACTATATTTTCTTTTAGAATGTTTTGATGATCGTTTAATATAATTTATATTCAAAAAAGATGATAATCCCATTTATCACTAATAATTTACAAGGGATTTGATATTTGTATACCCTCCTAATTCATTCGATGGATGGTTTATTGTTTTAATGACTAATTTATTACAAAACCGATTCCTTTTCCATGGGTTATACTATGATTCAATGATAAAATGTTTATGAAACTTGTTTCTTTTACTTAGTGTTAGGCTATGAGGAAATATTTATAAAACCCATTTATTTTGATGGGTTTTTATATAATGAACGGTTTATGATCCTATGAAAAATATATGTATTATTTTAATTTTATATTTTTAGGTTATATATATATATTTAATTATTTTTTTAAATATTTAAAAATAAATAGATAAACAAGAGTGGAATAGGGAGTGAATCTAGTTTTCTAAGCTTGTTTTTCACCTATGATTGTAATTGGAGTAAACAATGACTACTATAATGGTTTGTGATATAATCCCAATCCAATATGATACTCTCAAGAGTTCATCTTGATTAATACTTTTTTTGGAAGAGTGAACCCAATCCACTATGATCATCTTAAAAATGATCCTTGACTAATTAGGAAGTTATTTTATACCCTTATATAAATTCTATAATTCCAGGTGTTTTTACAATGTTGTGCTTCCTTGTATTATATTCTTTGATTCCTTAATGATCTATGTATTATGAAATGCCATGATTTATTCCATGACATAACATTATGATTAATGATATTAAGGGTTTGATTTTTAAATATTATACTCATGTTATTGTACACAAATAATTTTTTTATGCTCAAGTGATCATTGATACCCCCTTTATTTACCCTTATATAGCATCTAAACTCACCCATTGATATTTCCCCCTTCCCCAGGTTATGAAGAATGTTGTGAAGCATGGTATTTATAAGAAGAGTTATTATTATGGATATCTAATTAGGATATAATGTATTTTATGTATAAACTAATTGTTTATGTATTCACTTTTACAAAGGAAGTAGACCAATATAATCCTGGAATCCATTTTTTGTTATGTATTGAATATTCATCTACTAAGATGTGATATATATGTATGAAAAGTATGGGTCTATGCAATATATAATTTCAATAAAATCCTCATCAATGATATAATTTAAAATAGAACTTTAAATACATTGAATTAAGTTGGAATAATGATATAATATTTCATTGAATTAGTATATACACCATATAAACAGAAATTGGTGCATAATATGAAACTTGTATCAATGAAAGATGTTATAGTAAGGAAAACCATAGACTGTTCATGTAATTTTATATTAAAAACCAATAAATGGTTTTATCAAGGTTGGAAGATAATTTTTGGGGGTTCTAAATAAATTACATAAAAATATGTGTAAAATATTTTTATTTTATGGAGGTTTAATCCTCTAGGGGTGGTTGGATGTGGGGCCCACTTGTGCATAACCTCTCTTGGGAGGATATTATGTGGTGGGAACAACACTAGCTCCAACCACCCTTAACCCACCCTTATCCCTTGGAACTCCCCATAAATTTTTGGAGCCTCTTCACTTTCCACCTTCCCTCATTATGGTGCCAACACACCTAAGAATTAATTAATGCCAATTAATTAATTAATTTGAAATCGTTTGAATTATTTTTGGAATGCATGGAAACAATAAAAAAATGGAGTGTCCATTATTTTATTTTGGTTGGTGATTCTTAGTGGTGGGACTTTGGGGGAGCTTTGAGAGAATTATTGGAGAACGACACCCTCTCCAACGAAGAACGACATCCTCTCCAACGAAGAACGCCCATCTCCACATCGTAATGATGATACCATCTTCTCCCTCTCCAACCAGGGAAGGAAATGGAAGATGCCACCCATGAAGATCGTTTCCAATGACGACGTCATATCCTCCCGACGTCAACAGAACGATGACGCCTTCTCATGACTCCGCCGTGTGAATACCGATTATAAGGTAGGGGTTTGTTTTTATTAAATTTAATCACCATTCCTCGTCATTTATTATGGCTTGATTTTGTCTAATTGTTATCACCTAATGTGGAGGGCGTGGACTAAACCAACATAGCCCGAATTCCCTCTGTTTGTTCTTATTTTGTTGACATCGGAGGCGGAGTCTAAAGGGCACGGTGTCGTCGCACCGTGCTGGGAGTATGGAACCGCGACTAGGGTGGATAACAGCAAAGGGGTGTGGCACTGTCGTGCCACACCGTAGAGGAACCACAGCCAGGAGGGCTGCAGCAGATGAAGATGCGCGGCGTCGTTGCGTCGCTCAGTGGAGATGAAGGCCGCCGCTAGGTCGGGCCGCGGTGGTGGTGGTGCGACGCTGTCGCGCCATGCAGAGAGTAGGAGGACCACGACACCGTCGCACCATGGTAGAGGAGCGGTGGCAGCTAGCCGGGCTGGCTGCCATGGGGCCGGAAGAGCGGGACCAGCCAGGTCCCATGGCCCCTAAACTAGCGCTACGTGTTGGTTCTGTTCGACAAATCGGGGAGGGGCACGACACCCCCTCCCTCGCATGGTCGGTCGGTCCGCCCTCGGCCGGGCCGCCCATGGCCGGGCCGCCCCATGGCCGGGCCGCCCATGGCCGGGCCGCCCCATGGCCGGGCCGCCCTCTGGCCGAGCCGCCCGTCGGGTCGGGCTGTCTCTTCGAGTCGGGTTGTCCCCACGGCTTGGGTCACTTCCTCAGACCAGGTCGGACTCATTGACCGGGTCAGACCTTCGTTCGGACCGGGTCAGGCCAGGTCGATCCAACTGGGTCAGACCGGACCCGTACCCGATATAGCCATTTACACCTTTTAGCACACATATTGGGTTACGGGTGTCCGAACGACGAACCGTATGCGATGATGGAATTCATGGAGCGAGATGATTCTTTTGGAATACCCCACTTGAGGTTTGGACACAATTGGGGTATGGGTGGGTTGGTTTGAACCTAAAACCAACTGGGATCCTAGAATATAAATGCCAATAACTCTCAGACCAGGCGTCTGATTGACGCGCCGTCCGTCGCGTTGGTTTCATTATGATGGGACGAAACTACGGGATACATCAACTCAGGACTACGTGATAGTTTATGTATCGACACTTGGATCAAGGATCAGACCCTCCCGAAATCGAGCGTGCTGTGTGCGGGAACCCTAGGGCTGGATGTGATTCTTCTGTACCGGAATCCTTCGTGGGTTCGACAATGATGACTTCTTTACCAGAATCCTCCATAGGTTCGACAGTGATGACTTATGTACCGAAATCCTCTGTGGGTTCGACAGTTCTGACTTATGTTCCTGGATCCTATGTGGTTCTAACAGAATAGCTGGTCTTGTATCTTGTGTGGGTTCGACAGCTTAGCTGGTCCTTTATCATGTGTGGGTCCGATAGCTCAGATGTATTAATCCTCTATGGGTTCGATAGTTTTGACTTCTGTTCCTGGATCCAGTGTGGGTCTGACAGAATGGCTGGCCTTGTATCCTGTTTGGGTCTGACAGCTTAGCTTGTCCTATATCCTGTGTGGGTCCAACAGTTTAGATGAATCAGTGGCTACATCTGATGATCTCTAACACTCTACAAAAGATGTATACCTCTATGAGCTGAGTCTTTTCGTTCAACCATTATCATCATGGTGATTGAATTTACTTCCTTTGTGGATTGGGTTGTTCTTGAGATCGAGAGTTGGAGCCGAACTGTGATTTGTAACTTAGGTATATGTATGGGAATATACCTAAGTAAGGTTTGTTGATACATCGTGATTTTATCTTTCTTCTATGGTTTATCCTTAGTGGATTCTAGGAGACCTTCAGGGGTCTTGGGGTCCCCTTATATGTATCGTCGTACTCACCCCCGCACGGGATATTCCCACACCTCTTTGTGTTGGATGTAGACGACGAACATCACTGACAGAGGCCGAGAGCGCCAGGACTGGAAAGTACCCGGAGGTGGACCTTATGATGAGCCGGTGCACAGACGAGTCTGATGGACATAGGGAATTGAGGATGCTATTTCTACCTACCCTTGTGGTAGGATCTGTGGTGGATGATCCAGGAGTTGCTTGTCATCATCCATCTGTTTTTTCTTTTCCTTGTACTTTATAGCTGGGCTAGTATTTCCGGCTCCTTTTACATTCTAGCAATTCTTATGTATACAGTTTTTACTTAGTGTTTTACTTCTAGTTTCATACTCTATTTTGTGTGTTTAAGTTTATAAAGGCAATGCCTTCCCAGTTTAGGTATTTATGCCTTTGGTGATAGTCGACAGCCCCTGGCCTTTGGAAGGCGGGTTTGGTGTAGTCACCACACGGGCCACATGGACGAGTCTTGATAATATTATTAAAAAAATAATATATTAATCATTATTACACATTATTTCAAATACATAACATTTCTTATTCATTCCTAATATAATAATCATAAAAATGATCATGGTGGTGGTAAAACAGTTAGAAACAAGGAAAGATTATAACTATTGAATTAGTGAGTAGATGTTGCTATATAAATGTAATTTTTTTTACCAAACCACAATCATGTAATAAATAACATATATATTAAAAAATCATTTTATAATAATTTATATAATTCAAAAACTAAAAATTAAATATTCCATCCAAGTAGGTGGTAGTCTACACTCACACAAGTGAAATATTTTTATTTCTTAATTGATTTGTTGGAAATGAATTAAATAGTGTTTTATCATTCCAGAATCATAATTATTTAATATATATATATATTATTTATCCATTAAATTAGTATTTATAACCATAAATGTTGGTTGATGATTAAAATTAAAACATGATCTCTATAGAGCTGGAGGTCGACATGTGCACATGAGTGATGTTTTCTTTTTGACATTAGATAGAAGGGATGAAGATAATTATTGTCACATAAACATTGTAAAATATTATTAAAAACTGATAATAATTTCATTAAACTATGATTTTAATTATATAATATAAGGTGTTGTAAAAATAATAAAATTTTAATTCCAACAATTAAGATGATTACCACTTCCTTTAATGTCTGCCTTGGGATCTCCCCTTAAGACTTAATTGGTAGATCCTTGGATGACAAAAAAATTCCGGTTATATTGAATGGTGTTGAAGATTTATTTTTTTGTATATTGGATAAGATAATTTGGTCAATTATGGTTGAAATGTAAGTGGATTAGGGGCTCCTTCTAAACATGAAATGAGTGACTCTCTTGTGAATGATCTAAAATACAAAAAAATATAAATGAATTTATCGAAGTAATTTTTATCCATTGAAGACAAAAATATTATTTTTAGATTTTATAGGTTGAAATTCCATCAGTAAATTAAATTATTTAAATATTTTGTGATATTTTCTAACTTATCATATAGTTTTAACATTTGTTAACCCATCGAACCCATATCATAGTGATTAAAATTTTGGATTTTAATTATATTTTATCAGTAAAAAAATTAAAGCTTATGAGATAATTTTATTTTTATGAATCAATTTATTTTATACATTTCATATGATTTAATTTATAAAAGTAATAAAAATTAATTTTATATAAAAATGAAAAATTTAGTGAAAACAGGTTATTAGGAAAATACATTTTATGCATGGAAAATAATTTACATAAAAATCATGTTTTTAATTGAATGTTGTGAAATATATTTATTTATGAATTATTAAATTATAGTTATGTGAATTTACAACCAATCCAAACTTGAATGTAACTATATAATTTCATAATTAAATTAATTCTTTACAAAAATATTTTTCATTAAAAATTAACTAAATATATGTTCCAAAATATCAATAAAAGGTTTATAAATTCACTTTATTGATTTGAAATGATTTATTTTACCCTTTAATTAATTCATTGATTGATATATGATTTTAATAAATTATTAATTTTATTTAATATCATGATTTTTTCTTATAAGTTACGACTTTTATAAAACTAGTATTTTTAACTATTCACCCAAAATAAGAAATTTTTAAAAATCCCAAAAAATTATACCCTATTTTGATTATGAAATGATGAGTCCGAAAATTAATTTTATTTCATTAAATTAAAATTTATAAATTTTTGAATTCCTAGATTAAATAGAAATGCGAAATATATGGAAAAACAATTTATTTAGAAAAAAAATAATTTTTTTTCTCAAGTAAAATCACATTCTTAACACATACCATGATAAAATAATTCCTCATATATTAACAATATAATTTTAGAAAATAAAATAATTCTTTTAAAATATAACATAAGACACCGTTTTAATAAAAATTATTAATCATAAAAAAATCACCTTCTATATCAAAAATTAAATATTAAATTTTCTCTCTGTAAAATAGTATTCTAATTGATTATAATATCTTGTGAGTCATGATATAAAAATATATTACTATCGAAAATAAATATATATTCAAAATCATGAATAAACCATAAAATTCATATCTCAATAAAAACATGGGTTATCATTGTATTTTTCATTAGTTGAGAGTACTTTAATGTATTAAATAAGATATTAAATGAATTCATAAGAAAATAAATGTACAAATTCCTAATAAAAAGTAAAATGAATTTCCATGATTACTAATATTTAAATGAATAATTTTTATTACGTACCGAAATTAAATATTAAAATGGTTAATACAAATATCATAAATATTCACATTGATAATTTAATTACTAAGAGGTTTTATTATTGTAAAAAAACATTATATGGGACTTATCACTCAATTCAAAACAACAAGTCTTATTTTCCACCTCAAAAAAATAAATGATATTCTTTGTGTTCCATATTATAAAACCATGTAAAACTTGTGTATCCAACAATTGGAATTTGATATAGATTCTTAATCACTTATTATTTATAATGTGAATTTTAAACCCATCAATCTATAACTATATATGATTAATTTATTATCATAATAAAATAAATGGTAATATAATCTAACTCCATAAAATCATTACTCATCATCATTCAACGTGATCATATAAACATAATTAAATATTATACTAAAAATTCACTTATTCTTCAAATTATCATCTCGCCAACTTATGGTATATTATGTTTACAAATCTTGGATATTAATGATTATATCAAATTTTTGAAGATGTTTGTTTAAGTGATTTTCACTCTTATGTGAATTCAACAGTCAAGTTGGCATCGTTTCCAATAAGAACACTCCATTCTCCTTCAAACATTGAACAAAATAATTTATAGTACATTAAGGGCACATATTGACATATATGAAGTAGGAAATAATAAATGGATGTATTAAAAAATTATCTTTCCAGTCCAAAACTAAGGATACCACTTTAAAAATAAGCAGAATGTCCAACTATAATTAAATGATGAATCATTCCAATATATTTTAATAATCTACCACATTCTAAAAGTGGTATAAACAATTAATTTGAATATAAAATAGAGTGACTAATTTAACCCATCATTAAATCACTACACGAACATAATTCTTTATCTAATGTGATTGTATTGAGTTGAAAAGTAATGTATTAAATTGTAAGCTTAATCTTGAAAACATAATGTGTAATTACTTTTCAATCCACACACCATTGATATTAAATTTTATTTTATATTTTATCATGATATATCAAATTAAAGTAGGATAAGAAACTATCATCTAATGGAATTAAATTAATCATTGTTTATATTGATATTTTACTAGAAGTCACATCACTCCTTCTCTAATATAAAACATAGTAATCCGCACATCAGTCCATATATTATAGTCATCAAATGACAAATAACCATGATGTTAGCTCTTTATTAAAATAAATTTGAGATAATTAAATATCTAAAACATGAAAAATATCTAATTAAATCCTATCTATAAAATCATCAATGAATATAATTATGATAACATAACTATAAAATAGAATCAAATACTGCATTTCACAAAAAATTTCAGTGACAAGTGTTGTTTCAATCTTCATAATGAGGTAAATATTCCGAATGGTTATATGTGTCAGTAAACAAAACCAAGGTCTCTAGAAAATTCACATCATTATATGATCAACCATGTGGATATACATAATAATTTAAAAATTGATGGTTCTAACTCTTAAATTCATAAATAAGTCTTTGAAATTTAAATTTCATGTTAGTATAATATTAAAATTTTCAAATAATTGACGACACATAATTTAGGAATTAACAATATATAGAATAATTTGTCATTAAATATAGAATAAATAAATATCTACAAAAATGGAACAATAATATCTTGGTCTTTACTAGTCTATCTCTTAATTCTATATCTGTAAAATCCCTTGATAGTGATAGCCATGTATCTATGTAATCTATTTTTATCTTAACTCACCATATAACATTATTTGATGAATAATACCATCTCGTTCTTTATATAATCTACCCACTGTATCTAGGAAAATATCTTATTCTAATCAACAAAAAAAATCCTATAAAACAATAGAACTCATTCTCATAGCATATGATGTTAATATTAATAGAAATCTTATTATTTATACAAATGAAACTATCCCAAAAATTAATCTAATCAAACACACATATTAAATCATGTCCCAAATCTGTATGATATATGGTATATCCAAAATATACCTAAAAATAATTTTTTTCACTACTCTAGTTAGTTAGTAGGTAATTAATGTCCAAGTACTGGAATATTTCATCCATTACACAATGTTTACGGGTTCTCTAGTATCACATAATATATATTAACACTAAAATATTTTTCCTTGTTTTACCAAACCAAATCCTGATATGTTCCTATATTGATACTCCGACCTATTTTGGTGATAACAATCTATCATTTCCAAACCTATTTGATAATGTATCCATATAAATTCTCATCCTATATCATGGGAGATATAGATTAAATCTATGGAGTCCAAAAATATAATAGGAGGAAATACTATTAATTATAACTAATATCCCATTAAAAATGAATAATCTTGCACAATATAAAAAATATAATGATCCTATAAATGGAAATTTAGATCTTATATATATCAAAATCCCAATAATACAATATTATTTAACATTACCAAAAAAAATTGTAATCGATTTGATGTTATATTTAATCATTTCCATCTTAACGAATGCTAAATTTCATCTCACCCAAATACCAATGGAAGCATCATAAATAAGAGTAATAATATCAAATAAAATAAAACAAAATGAAGATACCAAAATATGAATACCATTATTAATCACTTATTTATTGAATTATCCATGTTTCAATAATGTATCATTCAAGGGCATAACCTCTATGTGTATTCATACTCAAACCCAGATTTATGGGTGACAAAATAATAAATACTCAGTGCAACATTTTACAAACCAATCATAAGAATATCATATTAAAATTTTATAAACAAATAATTGAACTATTTACAAATTTAAAACTAGAATAATATTTGTGAATAATAATTGATACTAATTTGTTTCATCAATTTTCTATAAATTATTGTTACGGGTGAGAAACTATATATAGTCATAAATGCTTCACCATCAAAATCAATAGTAACTATAAACTGAAGAGTATCACACAAATAGTAAATTTTTATTATGAAATCATAGTACCATTCACACAATAAATTAATCCATCACATAAGAACTTCACACAATGACCACAAGTAATTGTAACATCCACCAAGACTATCATTAATTTTCCTCAATAAAATAAGTCATCATAATAATATCTATATCCTTATCATATGATCATATCGATATATTTTATCCCTAACAACATAAAATAAAATCTAATATCATTATCATATTATATTTTTATCATCATCGACAGTAACTGATTTTATTATATAGAGTTCATGTAAAACTTTTACACTGTTCGTACAAGTTTTTTCATTTTTTTCACTAAAAGTTATCTAAATCTCATAAATTATTAGTGATGTATTCTTTAATAATGATAATAATAATTATATGTAATTATTATAGTTATAGAACAATACATTTCATTATAGTAATGGTCATTCAATTTATATGTGAACAAAATTATATTAAGGTATATATCATCTTCTAAAACATCAACACATGATGACATTAATGATTTGATAAATATTTCTCCTACAGTCTATTCATAATTAATTACATCATTGTGAATTATTTTTATCATCACTATTAATAGTAAAAAAACAACATCAAGGAAATTCCACATCACTAACAGATGTATTCCATGAATTTATGATGTTCTAATAAGTCAAAATAATATCATGAGTCATATAATACATAACATAGCCAAATTGGACTACCAGAAATCGAAAATATGATTCAAATATTTTTATATTATGACAATGAGGTGAAAGAAGTCCAACAAGAAATTTAGTGTCTAAATATGAGCTCACATGTACACCCAAGTGTCTTATATCCTTCCTTCCAATCAGAAGATACAAATTCAAATCCATATGTGACCTTTCCCCCATAATTCAGTCCTAATATTCTCCCTTTAAGTCTTTAAAATTCTACCCATATAATCTAATGATAGAATTGTCCATTAGCGCATTGGTTGAAAAAATTAGCTTATATTCTTTTAGAAGCCTTGGTCATCTGATCACACAAATAAGATGACTCATGGAATCCAAATCATCTATATTATTCTTCAACACTAAAAAAATAGAAGTGATACACAACCCATCATTAACATAAAAACAATTATAAGACCATGATATATATTTCATTCCTTTTCTATACACCATTTCTTTTTATAATACACTATTTTATATGGTGAAAACTAAGAGACACTATTTCTCTATTTTACACAAATTCTCAACTAATATTCATCTCATTGAATAAATAATAAATTAAATTTTTCTGTAAGAAGAATTTATTAAAAAAATGAAATAATAATGATATGGTGTAATCTGAAAATACTTAACTCTTTAATATCTCATAATTCATAGTCCACATCAACTCAACTTTAAAATGTTCATATGTGTTTCATTAACATATAAAAAATGATATATGATTTTAAATATTAATAAAAACATATAAAAATAATTCTCACTTTTATGAGAAATGAAATAAAAATATCTCCAAAAAATATCCCAACAAAATTAATTACAAATTTCAATGTCATTTTGTCCTTTTAATTTTACCAAGAAAAATAGTTTATATAATGAAACCAACAATAATGAATGTTATCATTAATAAATCCAATTTTAGACATAAAATGAGTCCTTTTAACTTATATCTAATATTAACCAAAATATATTAGATGAATTTATGGTAATCTGTTGTTTACACTAATATTTTTAAACATCATTATATGTGAATTAAGTGTTATGAATAAACATATATAAGATAATGTCACATTGGGAATGATAAATCTATTAATACATGAAAAGTTGGTTAAATGAATGAATAACACCCATTTATTAATAACATTAAATGTTAGATGAATTTATTTTTTAATAGGTTGTTATCTCTCTTTAGAGAGATTTCGAAAATAGGATTCACATCAATTAAGAATAATGTGATGAATATATATTCAAAATTTTATTTAAAAAATACAAATGTATTTATTATGATGACTAAATAAAAACCACTATGGAACTAAACAATATTCACAACTATGAACCCATACCAAGATACAACCGTAATATAAAACCCTTATTCAAACAAAATGTAAAACTTTATTTGTCATCCAAACTCATTATTAATAAAAACATTATTGTTATACTACATTCATTCGTAAACTAGTACTTTTTCACAATATACTTTGGTAGTGAATTAAATAAAGAGAGGACCCCATTTAAATAATACAAGTTTTAATGAATTTGATAAAATTAAAAAAACCATCAAATAATAAAAAAATAGTTTATTCTCAGATCTATATTATAAATACAATTCATAGTAAGCCATATGTCCACAATCACATAATATTTTCCAAACATCACTAATTTCTTATTTCAACCAAAAATGAATAAATTAATTTATAATGGAATCAATGAATCTAATAAAATGTAAATATGAGAAAAATTATTATTAAATTCATATAATTCTTATACGAAACTAAAAATATTATTGTAATTAATTCCAATACTTCATAATGACCATGTAAACTGGGTTACTAATCAATGAATTATTTCCCTTGTGGTGCATGATACTTCAAAATACCTGATTTTAATCAACTAAGAGGAGTTTATTATACCTCATCCTATCATTATTATACTTTTAATAGTTTCCCAATCCTGTATATATAATACTTATATAGGGATCCATCCCTTTAATAAGTTCTTCAATGAGTTTTTTATGTATCCCCTCAAAGCTCTTGGGTTTTTGGACTTCATATTTTATTCTATTATATTCTATGGTATTATATTGTTCTAACCCTCCATGACATTATTTAATTCCCCTTATTTCATAATAATATTCATCATTTTTGTATTTATGTTCATAATTCCCCTATGTTGACCTCCAACATCCATTCGTTGTATGAAACAAATTTTAATTCATTTTTTTTTCATTTTTTTATAGTAGATTGATCTTAAACATATATATAAATATCATTGAATTTTTCAAAAGAACCTTTTTCTAAATTTTTTTACATGAATCATCATGGGTTACTCCGTTAAAGTAAACAGCATAATTACACAATATGGGTCTAACACTATGTGTTATAAATTATGGGATTATATGAGATATAAAATTTAAGTGTACCTCAAGAATGTTTTTTGATAAATTACAATAAGGTTTAATTTATAGCACTCTCTACAATTTATGTATCTACCCTTATCTCACTTGTTACACAGGTAAATGTTTATATATCACATAAATTCAAATAATTTGGATTGTGACCCCATTCAAAAATGTCAATAAAGAAAATGTATATCAATGAGGTTTCACACATCAAATTGCCTTTTATTTCTTTGTTGGATATAATTTCTCATTACATTTTTTATGAGGTCTCTAGTAAACCTAGGGAGTTGATCCATCTTGAAAATATATGGATTAATCTATGACATCTGTTCATTTTTCACGATCTTATCCCCTTTATAACAACCAAAAATAAATAAACTACAATGTTCAATTATACCCTCTCATGTTTTTGTTGTTGTTTAAACTTGACCCTTAATCCTCTCAAATCTAATGTGTGATTTCTATCAATGTTTCCCCCAATGTTTACTATCAGTATTTTTTTCCTATATCCAATTACTCATATCTTTTAATTTATGGAAATACATCATTGAATCATTGATTTAATGATGGGTTTTTCATTACTCATTAAATTATTTAAAATCTGAATTAGAAAAATACCATTCATGATCAAACATCAAAAACCCATCATTATCTAGATTATGAATCCAAAAAAGTGAACTTCTTAATTTTTTTTATTATATCACTATATTGTATGTTTTTTTCTAAAAAATAGACATTTATTAGATAATATATACAATTAAAAAGAAAAAACATAGCATAAAGCTAACCCCATATAGGAAGAAGTTCTCTGAACTTCTAAAATAACACAAGAACAACATACATTACCGAACATAATAGATTAAATGAATGATATAAATTTTAACTAATAAAAAATTAATAAATCAAAATTAAAAAAATTAGTGAAATATTTATCCAATACCTCAATATGGGATCCACATGAACTACCAATGTCAGTCAAACTTCCTTTTTTTGAGAAAGTTTCTCTTATTGTTAGGTAATCATAAAAGATAGGATTCCACTAAATTAACATGTCTCTCATTCATACCTATAGATATTATATATAATATATTTTTTATAAGGTAAACCTTGTTCAACTCTTGTAATGTATTACTCATTTATTGAATTTCACAAAAGAAATAAACACGAATTAGTGGGGAATAATTTTTTGGCACCACTAAAGTAAACATATAGATCTATATTCAACTAAACAAGAAAAAAAAGAAATTATAAATAAAATAACAAAATAAGTATATTTATATATATATATAAGAAACATTGAACTATTTTATACCTAATCGAACACTAAACATGAACACATAACCCATAGAAAAACAACACATATCAATAACCTCCTTTCTATTTCATATGAATTAATTAAATACAGTAAACTAAAATTAGTAATGGGATGAGTAACATTAAATTTTAATATATAATAATATATATGTTTTATCATAACTGACCATAATTCCCACATGTCCTCTCCAAATAAAATTTTCTCTATATGAGAAGAAATAGAGGGAACTATGAGTGGAAACCCAATCCAAAAATACAATCAAGGGTTTCAAGACAATGAGAAAAATAATTCTTATTTAAAACTTCTAGAATCTAGATAAATCTGATCCTGAGGAAATATTATTAAGAAAAAAAACAAGGTTCATTAATTACAATAGAATATTACAAATATGTGTATGAGTTCTACCACTAATATCTACTATCAATATTGAACAAATAAATTTTTACTGTAAAGGACCACATCATGGTTATCTTTTTGAACACCTTCTTTGATTTTATTTCCACCATTTGGTTGGATTCTTAATACTCATGTGACATTACGAAGTTCAGAAGAGTGAAATTATTCAAAAAATGTACACAATATTATAATAGTTTAAAATAACTTCTGTTGTTATTATTCCAAGACATTGAAAGAAATTTCGTAATTAGATTCAATAAATATTTGGTTCCATTTATAATGGATAACATGTCAGACTACATAGAGAAAATCCTATAATTATTCTTCATTGTCAACTCCTATTCTAGTGTAATGATAAAAAAACCTGTGAAAAAACCATTTTGTGTTCGAAAGAAAACACCACACCCTAATGGTTCTAGCATGTTATTCACAGTTCTATCAACATTAACTATTATCTATGGACTGATGGTAGTAATATCGAATATGTATTATAGCATCAGTTGTCTCTTTTTCCTACCTATCATAGACAAAAACCTGAGGATGTTCATATTAGATATCAAAATATTCACACTCCTTGTATACAACATTGAAATATTGTATGCTTAATTATACACCACAAGTATTCTCGAGTAAATGAAGGGCTTCTGTTCAGTAAACACCATTGCATTTCATGAATTCTAGATCACTTCAAAAACTAATATAGTTGCAACCAAACAGATATTTTAGACCTGTTTTATGCATCCACTACATGTTATTCCCTACATTAAGCTGAACATCTTCATAGTCTGATCGATCATTATGGAAAACAAAATACCCACATAAGCCCCAAAATTCTTAGAAAAAAAACATTCCAGGAAAGAGTATTATACTATTTCATCTACCTTCAAGAAGAGGTGACATGAAGACATAGTGTAATTTATATCCTTTTAGATTTCATCCTGAGTTGGGAGTCTATTTTTTCCACTTTCATTAAAATAGAAATAACCAATATGTTTAAATGAAATGGGATTTGATTCATAAGCCTTTTTAGTGGTCAGATAACTCTTTTGCATACCGGTTTATGAAATTAGTTTGTATTTATTTTCCTATTAATGTTTTACTTCCATGGAATAGTATCACATTCTATAAAAGTGTTGTTAGGAATCTCAAAGATTATTTTATTCGGTATAGGTGGAATCATTAGATATATATTTCTATGTAAATTTCCCAATGAAACTATCATTGCAATGTCTGAGTAATTAGATTCCAAAGCCTCCCATGTAAAATATTTTAATTCACTCCTTCCAAGAGAGAAAAACTAACTTCTTTTGATTGATTGATCTGGTCTATATAAAATTTCTTATCATACAATGATGGTATTCAAGGATCCCTCTATCCAACATATAAGGAGAGAATGAATAAAATAACATTGAAGTGATCATTGAGTTTTCCTAAAAGACTATTTCAGCATAATATAATTCATTTCCTTTCCACTAGGCCACTTGAGTGATAATACCAGAGCATATTCCATCCAAATACTACATTTTAATCTTTCACCAAAATAAGGGAACACCAAGATAGTTAACAAGAAGTTATCCATTTTTGACTGCATGAATTTTAGTAATCTTGTTTTCTTTCTACCCAATATTCCATCAATAAAAATATTGAAGGACTTTTCTCAAATAATGGACTACCCAAAAACCTCCTCATAAGGCATGAAAAGTTCTTTAATATCTGATATTTTCTTTCTTGAAGCATGAAAATGTAAAATAATTTCATCTACATTCAAAATATGTGAAGGATCATATTCATTCCCACCAAAATTTATTTTATTATGAAAAAAATTTGAGAATGGTCATTTATACATCACCTCATATAGTGATCGGCAATGGAAAAATGAGTCCTAAATGTGGATCATCATACCGCAAACCCCTTGTGAATTTAAAGAAACCTATTAGGGTTCAATTAATGAAAACATAAAACCTGAATTAAGTGAGAAAATTTTTAATAAGTCTTATAAAATCATTGGAGAATACATGTCTCCTATGTACATAATGAAGAAATATGTATTTTAGATAATCAAAGGATGTGGAGTTGTCAATTTTGAGGGAAAAATTATTTTCCATTGTCTTCCTCTTCATTATATTGACAATTTTTGATACAGTAATTTTTTTAATATTACTCCCTAGTACAAAGTGACATTGGTTTATCAATATTTATTACATAAATTTTTTTATGATTTTATTGAAAATGATTTACTAAATATCTTGGGAATAGTATTCCTCTGAAAAAAATACTCTAATATTCTTACAATTGAGTAAATTCTATTTCTTAGGTATCGGGGAAATGAATCTTGAGTTTATACCTTATGAAATTGAGGATTGATTTAATAAATCCCTGATTTCATGAGTAATAATATCCTATAAAATATCCCAATAAAACATAAAAATTATGTTATAGAATCCATATAGACTATTAGCACTTTCCATGGGGATAAATATTAAAGCGGGTTTTATTTCCTCGTTTGATGGGGCTACAGGAAGAGTTTAATTATAATACTCAGAAATGCATTGAATTACATTATCAACCATTTTTGATGTGTTTTCTATCTCATTATCATGATATAGTTCTGTGAAATAGACCAAAAAATACTTTTCTATTTCTTCTTCATAATTTTGAATGTAACCATTTATGTGGATGACCTTAAATAAATCCTTTGATCTATTATTTTTATTAAGTTTATAGAAAAAATTTTAGAATTCCTATCACCATACATTATCCATTTAACATTTAGCTTGTTTTTTCATGTCTATCTTTTACATGTAAGAGTCCATCTAGCTTGTAGTGGGTATGAATTTCTACTCAAGACGACATATTATTTGGTTGTTTCCAAATTTTGATGGTATAATGGTAATCTATATTAGAATTAATTTCTATATCAAGCATTGAGATTTATTTCCTAATCTAATTTCTTAGGAGTCATAAGACATCCATTATTAAATCATAATGACATAGGGTTGACCTAGCAGGATTGGTGGAAAATTCCACAATAATGGGACTATTTTCCGAGTGGGTTTGGGTGATTTTAACACTTGAAACCCCATTCGTATCACTTATATCATGGTTATAAACAAAACATATATCAATAATACTTCCCTATAAACCATTAAATGTGTATATACATTATGTGAAATCATCTCCTCCATCTAAAACATATAAAGGACCGCATAAAGATGGAATACATTTGAAGTTACATCTAGTTTTCTCTTCTTGCTTCGAGTTCAATAGAACTCTTCTCTATAAGTATGAAGTAGAAGAATACAAAAATGTGATAGATAGATCACATCCTTATATGTTTATTAATATTGATACAATCAGAGTTTTCTTACTACTAGAAAGAATATTAATATGTCCATGACTTAAAATCCAATTAATTTCCACATTGGAGTCGTGAAGGTTTTGTGAGACAAATGTATATCTATGAGAGTCCCAATTAAATTATTTATAGATGTCAAAATGTTACTCTTTTTCATCAATAAAAACTATATTGGGTTTGTTGGCCATACGAAAATATCTATGTTCTTTGGAAATTTGGGAATTCTATATCCCTTAACAGTTCTCAAAAAGTATCTTCATTGTTTAAGGTACATGCCTCATGTGTATGGGGATACTTTTTTTGGAAACTTCCTTTATACTTTCCCTTTTTTCCTTTGGTTTTATTCTTTTCTAATTTTATGATGTTGTCCATTGTTTATCTTTCTCAACCAATAGAGAATTTCCCTTATTTTCATCAATTAAGCTTCCTCGTTCATCTCCAGAGGTTGTGTATATTTATTTTCATTAGACAACCAGAATCCAATATAAGGGGTGATGGTATTCATTAAAATAAAATGTTCTATACTTTTTCCCCTTAAGGATTTTCTATTATCAAACATAGAGGCCATAAACTATGTAAATTCTCATTTTGTAATAATAATTTCATGAAACAATTATTGTTTTCCCCTTCTTTCCCAGTCAAAACTATTCATTTCAGTTCATTCCCAGTATAAATTAATGTTTCATTCCCATATGAAATCTATATTCAGTGCATGAATTTCACCTTAGTGATCAACTGCATATCCTGAAGGAATATCTTGGATTCTCAAATCCTCACCAATCTCATAATCATAGTAATTGGAGTCCCTAACGTTTGTGTAATAATGTGTAATGATCATGTCTACACAATCCCTTCTTGATTTTTTTTCCCAGTTGTAAGTACCTACTTTTATCCTAAGGGTAGGTATTGATCAATCCAAAATTAGTTCAGGAGTCAATATTATCATTTTATATAGGTTCCTAATAAGGTACCTTTTTTGAGACATCTCATATCCCATTGTGTATTCACATGTGGGTTTCATACAAACAATTTTTTAGATTATGTGCCTGGTCTATTTGAACAGTCGTTGAATTCATCAAATACTTTTCCAAAGGATAAGAAGAGTCAATGCATGGATCCTTTGGTTAGATATGTGTATAATGGCTTTAATCCTGACATGATACAATTTCTACCTCCTTCTGTGTTTGGAAACTTGCACTATATAGTGGTTATATTCCTAATCCCCTAACTTCCCATGATTAGAACCTCTTTGTACAGTAGTATAAGGCTCAATCACATATCATTGCCCAATCGCCACACCTAAAATTGATGAGGGGGAATCTAATTTTTATTGAGATTCATTTTTCATGGGTTTGACATACTGATGTTGTTACTGCTCAATCCTCATATGTATTAATTTGATGAAGATCCCATGTGGTATCCAAATGAAATATCTCCTCCATAGTGTATTAATAGTCCATACCAAATCACTCCAAAATCAACAATTACTATCCCTATATCTCGTATCATGTTAATTTCACTTGATATCAAAGAGAGGGGGATATCATAGCTTCAGGTGTTGGAGAAATATAGGTGTTCAAACCAAACCATCACATTTTTGTTTACTTAGTTTATGAAACTTTGTACACTATATAGTTATCCATGAAATAAATCATATTCCATGAAATATATGATTTATTCATGTGACAATCAAACGTATTTTCATAATTAAATTATATTAAACCCTTACACGATACATTTAGATAAAAAAATTCATAATGATAAAATATTTGCTATATGCATAGTTTGTTAACACTAAATATGTAGTTGAAGAATAAAATCTCAACATATTGAAATCAATAACATTATGATTAATAGTTGGTCAAAAAAGATTTATTTTAACTGTTCATGGAATATTATATAAATTAATTTTCATATACCTTCATTATCTCTTATAATATATTTAATTTCATCATATACATAATGGATTTCATGAACATATCCTTCAATATCTTATTTAAACTAAATACCCAATGGTAATGTATCATTACACAATATATTTTATCATATAAAATAACAAAAGAAACAACACCTAATAAATAATTTTGGATATATTCTAAAAATAATTTAGAAGGATATAATCCTATTAACCTTGTATGAAATCATATGTAGTGTGTTGTAAATACCAATCCCAAACAACATTTTGATAAATTTAAAAAAATTGAGTACATCTTTTTTTTAGAAACTACATCCCCATTCTGTCAACCATAAAGTGTGAAACCAATGAAAATTGATGAATTGAAAAAATGTATATGACTAACTAAATGAATAAATATAAGAAATAAGCAGCCTCTAGTAAATAATCAGTGCTACTCAAGAAATAAAGAGAACTAAAAAGATCTCCATCAGACACATGTATCTTAGTATCTCTTTCCACAAACAATATCATATAGAAGAATAAATTTCAATTTGATCAATTTCTTAAGATAAATTTTGACCATGATACATGGATTATTTCAATCCAATATACCCTAAACATATGTTTTCAATTATAGAATTATTGACATAATAGCTTAATCAATAAAACACATGTCATTTACATTTATGGTTGAGAACTTCGTATTCCCCTTTTCTTAATTTTTTATGAAAATCATATGCATTATCTAGGTACATCTGTAAATTATAATGATTTATCACAATATAGTCCACAGATTCCATATTCATCATATTAGTGGATAAATCTAATATTGGTTATCCTACAACTAATGAAATTTTCATTTACATTATCATACACCCACTGATAAGATAATCTTCATGTAACGAATAACAAACGTATCGATGTGTGAAAGATCTCATGATTTATATTATAATAACCTGAAGTATTTAGGAAAAATTATATAAATCACACAGCTTTATTTTAAAGAAATATAATATATGAAACTATATAGGGTTAAATTTTTGTGTAATTTTTTCTAAATAACACGTTTTGTGCCAACAAATTATATTCTATATCAGGATACAAGAATCATACTTACACTAAACATAACATTTTTCAAACCCCATAATACTCAAAGATGAACACTTCATACAAAAAACTGAAAGTCATACATTTAGAGGGAAATAATCATTTCAAATCATGATATATATATATATATCAGTATATATATGTATTCTATGTGAAAAAATAGTGATGCTGATATTTCCTTTTGTAAAACACGATAAATTTTATATCCAAAAACACCATTAATAATACAAAATGAAACCAATCATTATAAATTATCTAATATATCACATATGAATTAATTCAATATCATGATTATGGTAACTGCGCTGTCAGGGGTTTAATAATTATCATTATTACTCTATGTAATTCACAACACATCACTATATGACCACCTAATAAAACCATCCCTCTAATTTCTTTAGAGATTACAATAAATAAAAAAATAATTGTAATAATTGTTATAATTATAAACTATATTACTATTTTTAAAGTTCATAATCATATTTTAGAATAATTAACATCAAAAAATAAAATATTTCAAGGGTAATAGCTTCTATAATCATTATATAAGACCTTATAAATATATAAAAATCATCCATGGAACTCCTTACAATAATATTTTTTAATATAAACCCATAATTTGAAAACAATAATATTATATCTTATTTGAAGAATATTAATTACATAATGTTAAAAATACATTCCATAAATATAGAAGTTTTGTGTATTTATAAATATAGATACAAAAAAACCCTGTACTTATAGGATCAATTGCATCACCCACTTAGTTATTCACTACTATAACCCTTCTTAAACATATCATAAATAAAACCATTTCTAAAATCATAGGGTAATGAAAACATAATAATGGTTGAGCTCAAATTGTATGCAAGGGAGAACAAGAGAGTTGTCCATTATATTATAATATTGACATGAATAAAATATTATGATAGTATTAGAAGAAACACCTAAAACCATACCAATAATTATTATGTCATAAACATGAGTCATGGAATAAAACATGGCAGTCCATAATATTTGAATTACAATGTAATAAAAGGAAATGATCCATATAAGAGCATATATAACTTTATAAAAAGATCTAGTCATAAAATACGAGCCTAAAGTGCTTCAAAAAATCATCATAAAATTAGTATGTCAAGGTTACACAATGAGATATTCATAATATCTTAATCATGGGCTAACCATCCGCATAAGAACTTTGGGCATGGGATAACCTCATATATTCCATCATAAATATTTTTATAGCTTCCCATATCCCATTTAGGGCAAGAATATTCTACTTTATACCCATTGATCTCATAAAATTATTTTCACAAATCATTGGATGTCAATAAAATTTCTATCTCGCCCATTATATAATCATAAATCTCCACATATATACAATATATGATCATAAAAATATTCATCATTACTTAACCCATTGAAATGAAAATGAGTTCCATCGATATTGTGTCAATCTATCCATAACCCATCCAGATAGATATTAAGAATAAAATCATTAGATATTATTTATAGAGAATAATTAGTAAAACCAAAGCATGTCATCATATATTAATAATTATATTAAAATATCATTGAAATTTTTATTTTGGGAAATAATTTTTTCTTAATGAAATAACTTATTTATAGTAAAAAAATTACAAATATGTGAGGAAAAACATTCTTTGAATAAAACTGGTAAAATTGAAATAGAATCATCAAATAATGGATGCGAAATAAATGTGGGAATTTTTTTATTTCATCTATGCTAAAATAATCATTCTTTCAAATTTTTCTATAAAAATTCAAAAGACCCTAATTTAAAAAATAGAGTGTATATTAAATAAATTTTTTATAGAAATTAAAAAATTGGTAGAAAAATAATTAAACCATCATATGATGTTATAAAAATCATTTTTTATTACATATTAAATAAAACATGCACATTAAAAAAAATCCTGAATATTAAAACCTAGTTTGTTTTCTTAAAAAACTCATTTTTTGTATCCTTATTACATAAACAATGGAAAATGAAATGAAAAAAATGTATTATATTAAAATAAAATGAGGTAAATAAAATTAAATGGTTCTTACAAATAAGTATCATATAATTATAATTAACATAAATTAAAGCATAGACAATCCTGATTAAAATATGATTGAAACATAAATCACATTACACCTAAATTTTTTTAAATAAAAACCTACATGAAATAATAACCTCATATGAAAGTTTATATATCATAATAAATGTATATTATTGATATGAAATGTCTAAGGGGTAGTATGTATGACTCATAAAATAAAATAGGTGCATAAAAATATAAATGTATCATAGAAGATAATTTGAGACAATTAAACCATGCTGTTTTGGTGATCTATAAATCAAAACCATCTGAAATATAACTCCATAGAAATATATATAATTTCAAATAATTTTTTTTTGAAACATCATAAAATATATTAATTGAAATTATATATCCCATAAAAGATAAATTAATGGTGATGTCGGAATATGCCTCATAATAATAAAATTGATATGAGAAACCCTTATGTAATGCCCTGACCCTAGTTACCCAGAGTCGGTGCATTATTTGAATACATTGGCATGTGTACAAGGAATCAAGTCTCGAAGGACCGATCAGTTTTGCAGTCTTGGAAAATAGATGATATACATGAATGTTACATTAAACTTTTTAACATACAAATCAACATAAATAATCTTTTATGAACGCCATTATTCCCTTGGATTAACCCTTTATATCAATCACAATACACTTCTTTGAATCATGGGAAAAACAAAACATAGAAAGGTGTGAGCTCAGATGCTCAGTAAGGATAACAGTTCAACAAAAACTTTCATAAATAAGCATAAACATTAAAGGCAATGTATAACAAAAACAAAAGCCTTTTAAACATGAACTTTAGAATAATATAGAAAAAAATAAAATGAAGTAATGCCATTTAATTATTCACATGGATATTCTACTAGTAGAAGAATCACATGAAATATCACTAACCACTTTCATAATGATGGAATGCATAATGTCATACCATAATAACCACAAAGTCAAGGCCTTATGCCAAGACGACAAATAAGATTTTTTCAAGGCCTTGTGACAAGACACTAGTTTGTCTCATGAGACCTACCGATGCATCGAGGAGCTATAGCGGGCTCCACCCATCACTTACTAAGTCCAATTCATTTCTCATATGAAAAGGTTTAAACATAACATAAACATTCATATTAAAACTAGCACAAAAAATATCAATACTTTATCTTTAAACCATAAATGGTATAAAAATAACACATCCATAGTCAAACATATCAAAAAACATTCAATACAATATATTAGATTTTTATCATAATAAATTATCTTCAAACAAGTTTAAAATCCATCAAAGGATGTTGACATAGATGAAAATGATTTGTAAAACTCTTTGAGAGAAATATCCCCTTTTCATGAAAAAAATTAAAAGTCAAACAATTTATAAAGGAAGACATTTAAAGACATTTTTCAATCAATGTATCCCATACCAGTTTGAAACTTTTGAAATGAATTAACATTTTAAAAACATTCATGTCCATATAAATAAATCCCTAAAAACCAATTTGAAGACATGAACATTAATGAGAAAGTTTTAGAAGATTATATATTTTAAACATTTGAAATGATGTTTTTGTAAAAAAATGTCTTTAAAATAATCTATTTGAAAAGTCTTCATGAAACATGGACGTGGATAATAAATATTTCCCATTATATACTTACGTAAAAACAACCTCTGATAATAAAGAGATTTTGAAATTAACCCTTACCAATTTGGTAACATACGAAACATACAACCCATGAAAGAGGTATCATACAATGAATATGTAAATACACATAAATTAAAGTGTATTACACAAATAATACAATTATGGGAAGTACATACACCATACAAAAGGTAATAGTGGCAATATGGTAGGAATCTCACGGGAATAAGTAGTGGGATGAAAACCCCTTACCATGCACTTACCTTTAGTCGAGGGTACATTTTACCTCCTGTATGAAGATCGTAGTATGTTATTAAATTATAATAGGACTATATTAATATTATGTTATCATACATTATTTATTTATGACTTTATACTACCCATTTAATAATAATTTCCATGTTAAATTAACATTTCGAGTAATAATCGATTTCTATATCGTACGTGTTTTAACTTGTTACTCTTGATTGAATCACATAGATCATGATTTAAATACTTCTAGAATATAAAACATGATTTATATATCATATATATTTAGAATATAAATATGTACAATAGACCTATATATGAAATGGAAAACACCATTTATGGAGACGGTAGTCTATACGTACGCATAAACGTTGTTTCCATTTTGATAACGTATTGAATAAAACTTTGTGAAAAAAATATTTATAATTACATATATATATATATATCTCCTTTAGAATTATTATTTCATATATTAAAAACATTTTAGTAATATATATTTTTATAATCATCGATGAATGTAAAATGTGGAAATGAATCTCATCGCGTCGTGGAGACGGTAATCCATACGTACACACGAGAGACAATATCATTTCATTAATGGTGTGTAATTGGATGGTATATTAATTTTGTAGATACATTATTATCTTATTTTAATTATTTATATACATATTACTCATCATTATATCCATCCAAAAAACATAGTGTTGAATAACAAATTACACCATGACGTGGAGACGGTAAGCCGTACGCACGCACAAATGGTGACATTATAATTAATAATATGTATAGAATAATTAATATAGTTGTGAAATATTTATAATAACATAACAATATATAAAATATGCAGGAGTTATTATTCTAGAATGTAAATAACAAACTAATAAGAAAGGAACTTGAAAGAGGGTGGTGAAAACATTACCTCTTCTTCGGGTTCTTCCTGTTGTTTTGATCAAAAGGGATCCAAAGGTTGGCTTTTTGATCAAAATAAGGCCTCTAGACTAAAGTTAGGAAAGTTGAGAGAATATTTGGGTAGGTTTTGGCCAAGAAAAAAGGATTTGAAGGTATGAATTTGAGAGAAGGGAGAGTGCCCTTTTATAAGAGGGGTGAGAGGAACCTTTGGAAAAGCTAAAAATATTAGTTTATAATAAATTCATATTCAGTTTCTAATGGATCCAAAGTGGATTATTTAAAATTTAAGGTGGTTATAGGTCGAAAAAAACTGAACAAATAGGTTTTAGACAGGTTTGGGTCACTATATTAACTTTATCTTTTTGATTTAACTCTTAGTAAAATAGTTTGACATTTACCATGTCTCTTTGTATTTTTATATTATATAGTCAATAAACATACTATAAACTTCTAAGAGACCTCCAAGTGGTCCATTAATAACACGCATATCATTATATAAGTCCTTTTTCTGAACCTTAGATTTTTAAGAATAGAATACAAATTAATAATATAATATTTATTTTAAAAACTCCATGATGTCAATTTTGACACTATTTAATAATTGATTTTTGTTAAAATATTAAAAACTTTATTAATTAGAAACAAATTCATTTAATCAATCCTAACTTGTCATATTAACCAATAAAAGTTTTGTATGCCATAAAAACTTTCAAATTATATTTATTTTGACATTTATAATAACAATTATTTGATTCTTTCATTAATAAGGAAAATACTTCATCATTTTTGTGTCATAAATAAATTTAATTATTAAATGTCTAAAAATTATAAATAAAATACCATTATGTAGGAAATAATATTATATTTCTTATTAATATTTATAGTCGAAAATATAACATATATAACTCTATGTAAAAATTGTTTTTCATAAAGATATATGCTTATGTCATTTCTGTTTTCACTTTAGCATAATTAATATAAAGTGTGATTATCACTTACAAGTGGATCCACGGGGTCCCAAAATCGACCCGAAGATGCCCATGGTCGGACATGTATGAAAAAAGAGGTTTAGGACACGTTTTAGGGTAATTTATTATTATTATAATATTATCTTCTACCCTTATTTACCGGATTTACCCATTTAACCATGGTAAATAAAATATTTACCGAAGTAATTATTCAAAATGTATAAAAATAAAAGTTTCTTATTTAAAAAATTAGGACATCCTAATTCTAAATATGGAATTTATTTTTCTATATTCAAAACACAGAAGTGACATAAATTAATTTAAAATTAATTCCCGTTGTTAAAACAAAAAGCGTGTTTTTAAGAGATAATAACTATCAAATGATTGGCACTTGCTTATGTCCAGTTAAAATGTAAAATTATGTACAATGAGAAACATTGGATTAAATAGTAAAAATATAATCTAATTATACTCTAAAATCACTCAATTTAATAATTTATCACTATTAATTATTTTGATTAAAAAAGTTGTTTTTAATTAAAATTTAGTAATTTGCACTATTCATCAAAATATGAAAGTTATCCAAAAAGTACCAATAAATCACCCTAAGCTAACTTCAATATTCCGAATCCAAAAATGAAGTCCATTTTGAAAGATAAAATGAATAAAATTTCAAAAAGTGGGTATTACTATTCATAACTGCTAATTTTATTGGTTGTGGTGTGTTTTGGAACTCGAAGTTGCATAGAACACACGCTACTGAATTATTATAAGAGAAGCGTACCGTGGAAGCTTGGGGTATTACAATTATATCAAATTCATATTTCATCCAATTTACTCTTTCTACATGTATTATAAATTCAAATTTATTATAAATTTATAAAAATTTCCTTTTAAAAACATATAATATCAAATATGATCCACTAATAAAAATTCAAATCCTTTTTATTATTAATTAATTATTAAAATAATCATATTAATGTGTTAACTATTACATTTTATTGTAGGTTTAGGATCATCATTTCCTTCCCTTGTAGTACGATCATAACCCCACTATATTTATAATTTTATTCATGAAATAAATTAAAAATATATACACTATTGAAATATTTATAATCACCCAAAAAAATTTTATATATATAAATAATTTTGACCATTAATGGAGATGGTAGGTTTTATGTATGCATTATTGATATTTTCATTTTATAATGATAACAATGAAAGAAAATTAATAATTGTTTTATCATTATAGAAAAATAATTATACCATAAATTTTACATATATATATATATATATTATCATTATTTATATTCATTTAAAGAGGAAATGAACAACAAATCACATTACACCATGGATGTGGTAGTCTGTAATTATAAATAAGTGAAATAATTGTTTTCCAACAAATGATTAGGTTGGAAGGTATATGTGATATCATAATTACATAATCATAATTATATAATAAATATTATTGAAGACATTAAAACCATAATAATAACCATTCTTTAAATACGGTGATGGAAAATGAATTGTTTCGCTCTTTGGAGGATATATACTACATATACACACGAGTGATAATTTCATATCCCATTGATGGAAAAGAAGGTGAATATTGGTTGATAAACAATAATAATAAAATTTCATTATAAATATGATATTTAATATATTACTTAATTATTAATAATAAATATATATATAAGGTAGAAGATAAAATAAGTTGAAAGTGGTTCGGTAGAATTGTTATATCTACATTAGAAGGCCATCTTTTTATAGTTTTGTAAGGACTGTTTGAAAAATCAATTAAGAATTAAAGAACCTCTATTTACATTATAATTTTTTTAAAAAGAAATTTGGTCAGTTTTTGGTTAATATTTGTTTCTCAACGCGGGTTATATAAGAGAAAAATGGTTTTGCTTTTATAAGTGAGGATGGGGAACTATTATTATTTTTCGAAACTATAAAATATTATAAAGAAACACCAATCAAAATATGGTTTAAATAACATTAATTAAATGATAATAACTATATGGTATTAATATAATCATAAAATATAATTTATATAGGTTTATATAACATTTTTACATAATATTTTAGATTAACCCATTCATATACAATTTAAATACATAACTAAGGTAATAACATTATCAATTGAAAAGGGTGATATATTTTCATCTAAGGAATTAATTTGTTTAAAAATTTTCAAAAAAAATAATTTTTTAAAACATTTAATCCACGTAGTCCTTATAAAATATATTTATGATTTTTAAATAATTTTAAAAAAATAAAAAAATAATTTTTTTCATTTTTGACACTATTCATTTAATTTGACTTCAATCGTAGGATGAAAAAAATATATTTTGATTATGGACCAATTAACCATTAATTATATATTATAATTACATTTAAAATTCATTCGAAACAACAATTAATCAAAAAAATTGTTACTTAATATTTTTTTGAAATCATTTCTACAGATTTTTTTACTGCTTGCACAAGCATTATGTCAGCATTCTAAAAGAATTTAAGTTTATTTTACAACTAATAATAATTGGAAATAAATTATAATCATAAAAATAAAATTAATAATGATCATAATAGTCTCTTATATTGATTCATAATACTTTTTTATTCCTATGTAAACATTTCACTAAAAAATAAAAATAAGGGAGTGGCATCATTGTTTCTTATTTAATTAAAATAGTTTAAATTTCAATATGAATAGAAAATGTCGCCAAAATTACATATAACAGAAGTTTTTGTGACTAGAGTTGAATTAATCTCATCAAATTAAACAATTTCACATTTTGGCTGTATTCTGAGACCATATATCATTTTTTTACCTTATTATATCCATTTTACCCTTAATGTGGTAATAAATATTTACCATGGTTACTATTCTAAATGAACAAAAATATAAGCATCCTATTAACCAAATCTAAACCTCACTATTCAAAATATTTTTATCCATTTTCCATTACTCAATATTATGAGCTTTTATAAATAAATTTTTATATTAATTCAATAAAATTATTGAATTTTATTTTAGAAAAACATGTTCTTACGCATAAAAACAAAATTAAATAAAAATATTGAAAATTGTAAAGTAAAATAAAAATAATTATATTATTCTTAATAAATTTTACCATATGTTTCTTTAATATTGAATAGAATATTTAACATATCCTTTTGATTTAATCAATCTAAAAATATGAAATGATTGTATTTGAAAAATCACTGTTTTCAATATTCAATGAAGAATCAATAATTTCTAAAAACCCTGAAGATTCTCCCTATATAAATTTTTATAATACCATTTTATAAATTATGTTCATTTTAAAAAATAAAAAATATCAAATAAAAAATATTATTTAAAATTTCATTATAGGAAATTTTATTAAAAACACTTTTGATGAAAATTTATTTTTAAAGTATTAAATGAAATCTCGCAAATGGGTTCTTATTTTAAAAAAATTATTCAATTCTTATAAAACGAGTAATACCATTATAAATTTATTTCTACATTTTTTACAGCTATTTAATACCACCAACCCAAAAAGTTGTTTATAATAATATTTTTATTAAATACCACAACTAGCTTAAAACTAATTGTATCATGTTAAGAATGACATTGATCTATTTATTATTTTAATCTAAAATTTCAGGATGTTACATTTTACTCATGCTCCGTAAATAAATTTTACTCAAAAAAATCATCTCATACATCAAAGATTCAATATTTTAAAATATTTAGGTTGAAAACCCATATCTTACAGAAGAATAATTAAAATTCCATTGAAAATGGGAAGTGAGAAATATAAATGTAAACCAAAATAACACAAAACAAGTTTCCCATATTATGGGAGAATTAATGTAATGTTAATATATACACATGGATGATAAAAATAACTTACAAGGACTTATAAAGAGTTATTGGGTGAATGTAAATAATATATTTGATGTTAATGAAACCATGAATCATTGAGGGTTGAAAACACCACCAGTTCATCAAAAATAACTATAAAGGAAAAGTTTTTTATTTCAACTTCTATTTCAAAATATGGAGGGATTATATTAAAATTGTGATATATATTAAATTAAAATAAAATTACTTTATAACTCCCAATTTATTAAACAAAATTTAATCCTTTGTTTGTTCTTTGATCAATTTTCACTTCATTTCTTACGCCCCTGAAATAAATATTACAATATAATTTTTCATTCATGAAAAACTAAAATTATATTTTAAAAGATTATAAGATATGTAATATAATGAAAATCATTCCTTTAATCTCCAAATATTTTCCAAAACAAAATAGTAAGAACATGTTATCAAATATGGATAAATATAATACATTAATGACTAAAACATAAACTGCCGAATCCAAAGCTCAACATAAAAAATTAAAAAATAGATAACCTTACGAATCATCCAAAATATATTACGAAATTCAAAATCAGATAATTTTAAATACTTGACCACTATTTAGTTACATCAACATTAACATTAATCCCATGAAAAATGAATTATATTGTATTGAGAAATACCAAAAATGTGAATACCTTGATCATGTATATTCTTAAAACTTTTTAATACATTCAAAAAATAACATAAAATGATATAAACACATAAGTAGAATAATGTTTTGAAACTATGACCTTATCCTTTTTCATTGAGTAAAATTACATAATGTAGAATATATTCCGAAAATATAACGATTCAGTAGAATTTAAAAAATATATAACATTAATCACATTATTATCAAATAAATAATCATTTCATGTTCATTATTATTGTCCAATTTAATTTATCATCATTAATGATCAATTTATCCTATATAATAAATATTATCACTAAATAAGAAACTTAATAAGTGTTTTCTATCAATTAATCATGTGTTTTAAAAAATATCCTTTTACTAATAAATCACTTTTTAATGTTGTAAAGTCTATTAACTATATGTGTCAAAATCCATAATAAAAAAATACTAAAGAAAAAATCCTACACATGTTTTATGAGTCTTTTAATTTGAATATCTTTTATAAAACACATTCGTAGAATAATTCATGAATCACAACACATAAACATTTTAACCATTCCACTCCAGTGATTGAAGTGTCATAAGATATTTCTTCATATAGGATTTAACACTTGGATTAGGGTATTAATAATATTGTTCCCACATTCCCCAGACATAATACATTAAATTAATGAATGTATTGTTCTCTATAACATTTATTTCAACATAAAAAATATCATCCCTTTCTATTGTGAAATTATCCATGGATATTATTAAAAAATTATAAACATGAATGAAATTATGAATTCATTACTTTATGGTAATTACCACATTATATTTAAAATTAGACAATATTCATCTTATTAAACATTTTCAAACACTACCAAATGTTTACACATTTATTAATATATCATGACACCTGATTATTCATAATCACATAGTTTATCATTCCAATTACAATTTCAATTATTTTCTCTTGAATATAATAATTCTATTGTCCATAAAATTAAAAATAATCATGGATCCTCTTGGTTTTATCCATTATATAAAAACCAACTCCATAGTGTGATAAAAAATAATCATTATAAAATATAATGAAAAATAATTTATATAATTTCTAAAAGGTGTCACCTTTATTAGAATTAATGATAACATGGGTTTAACCTATGTTATAATTATTTATCATATAATCAAATCTATTATAATGGTTCATAAATAAAATGTTTTTTCACCCATGAATATCCATCCAAGAGTGTCAAAAAAGGTATGTACGAAGGAAAAAATCACCATTAACTAGAATGATGGCCTAGATATACTCAGTTATGACTTTTTTTCGTTAATAGCGGAATATGAAAATAATTAAAAACAACATATCATTGTAGTACTGAAAAAATTATGCATTTCTATGAAAAACCTTCAATATCAAACTTATGGAAATTTTAGGATGTTATTCTATACATTGGATTATCCCTAGGGTACTCAGTAAAGTTTTTTCATAATTGTTTACAAATATAACTAAATCATTCTCTGATACTAAATATAGTGACTCATACATTTCTTATATAAATATACATATTTTTAAATGAATATTAATTAAATAATATTATGATCAACTCAATAACAATAATTATTTAATTATTTGGAAATAAGAAATCATAAATTGTTGATACCTATAAGATCTACATTATCTCCCACATTGTTCATCACCAATAAAAAACCTATTAGATAAATCATTCTTAAAATATTTGTTTCTTTCTTATAGAAATGTATGGATAATAATGTTTGAGTTGAAATGCACAATAAAATAAAAAACTGGATATATGAATGATATAAAAAGAATAATATGATTATTAAGGAATGAAAACACAATCATGAACTTTTATAACCATACCCAATAGTTGTTAGATCATGAACATCATTCAAGGAAATAATCATGGTACATCATAACACATGAATCACAAAGAAACAAACTACATGATCCATTAGAGAATAACATTACAATAAGATCATGTAATGATAGAGTTTCATAAAGCGTGAAATAATCATAATCATATAAATATTAGGTCAAGTAAACCCATAAATATATTCATGACATGTTAGGCTTGGTCTAATCAACAATGTAACATATTTTTTTGGTATTGGGGTATCCTCTCATGTACCCTATTTTGGGATTGTGATATACTCAAATGTACCCAATTTTGGGATTATAAAAATATGAAATCCTATTACCCATGATTATGTATTTTTCTTCTTTGTTTTCATTTTCGTCATTATTTCGTTGTGTGTCGGGACTCCCAAGGATGGAGATAATTTTCTCCATAACATGACCTAATGTTTAGAATATATATTTGATTTAATTAGTGGCATAATTTTACAAACAAGTTAATGGAATTTGGGGTTCTCACACAGTTTAGATAATTCATGTTTTTTGGTTGTTTTAGTCTGATTCAAGAGTATTTTCCATCTGCCAGAGAAATACACACCATGTAAAGTGATTACACACCTTTTATTCAATGCGAGGGAGATGTCATGAACAAATATTGGGGTTGAGATGCTACACGCCATTTAAAGTGTTCACATTACCTATAATGGATGTTGAGTATATTACATGAACCTATATAAGGTGTGAAGATTACATTTATGGAAAATATATTACACCTGACATAATGGTAAAATCAAGTTTTTAATAAAAAGGGGATAATTTTTTCAGCTTACATCGATTTAATGTATTTAACAACATTTATTGAGATGAATAGTCATATAATTCTAGAGAGTTATGGTTTCGGGGAACCACACAAGTGATATTTCAGTCATTCTCCACAATCCCTACTATATATCATCCTAGGAGCTCTCCAATGAAATTTTAGAGACCATCAACCTTCCAAATTGTTTTTTAGTGATTGATCACCATTGTGTTAGCATTTCATTTCATTTTATCAGTATTATCCTATTTTTAATGTTCATTTTACCATTATATCCCTATTTATCTATGATTATAGATATATAATTATATGATTATAGTTTTCATGATCTCTTATAGATATGTTTTTTATCATCCCCCTATGGCGGACCCTAATGTTGGCTGTTTTGTAAACTAAATGTTTCATTGAGGTATGTTGTGATCTGTTCTCGCGTCCAACCATTTTTATAAATTGGATCAAAATTTATATGTCTATATTGATTATAGGGATTCCATTTATGATCTTTCATAATTCCTTGTTGTTGGATCCCATTATAGGTGAGTGCAGCCCAGGTTTGATGTAGTTTGGTATGTCCCAAACCTATATTGGATGTTTTCAATTGAACTAGTATTATAAATTGTTTTATAAATGAAATTTCATGATTAAATAGTTTATATGTGTTGTTGGAAAATGGGTTTTTGATCAAATATGGATTTTACAATGTTTATTTAGAGGAAAAAGTTATTTTCAAATAATTTAGAAATTGAATTTTTAAAATGTTTTAAAAGAATGGTTTTAATTAACTGATTTTAAAAATAGAGTACATGGTATGAATTGTATAATTATGTGGAATTGTTGTCTTAGGGCCACCATCCATGTATCATGGGGTCCACTCATGGGATGTACCACTATTCTCTATACATATTGTACTTCTGAAATTGATATTGGTGTTTTCATGGTATTTACTCACAGGTTATTTCCATACTTCATTTGTATATATTCTAAAGACATATTTGTTAAATAGTCATTGATTTTGGAATGATTAGTCTATTATCCTGACTTATAGTGATCCTTAAAATGATGTTACCTATACTTTATTCTCGTACTATTTTAGTTTTTACTTCCATAGTTTGGAATATATGTAATAAATGATTTGTGTAGATTTTATTTTATTTCATTGATTTCAATTAAACTCTTCAAAACTATTTTAACTATAATATTTTGGAAATTTTGAAAATCAAAAATTAAATTTTTTTCTAAGATTTTGATATTTTTTTTTACTTTTAATCATTTTTAGTTTTCATTAATGTTAATCATGTTCAAATTATTTAATAAATAATATTTATATAATATAATGGTGGTATCCCATTGATCCTATTAGCTCACACCATGTGTACCCATTTAGAGATTCATAAAATGTTGTATATATTTGGATTTAGGGAATGTAAAGGAACTATAGTGAGGCAGTGATGTTTCATTCAGCTACATCTATGTAGATGGTCATGTGATTGTAGGAGATTTCCCATTTTATCACAAGGAGAAATCATTTTCTATTTTAGTTTTCCTTTGATTTTGGAATTATACTTGAGGATATTCTGACTACATTGTGTTATATCATTACTTCTATATTCTTATTTAGTTATGGAATATATTACTCTATTACTTTATTTAGATATGTGGTATATGTATAAAGATTCCATGATGCTGCCTCAGGTAGGGTGAAATTCTTCCATCTATTTGTTTTTGATTCTTGGATTATAGTCACCTGCCTATGGGAGTTTAGAATGTCCTTACGGTACAAGATAGATTAGGTTGGGTACCAGTAGTAGAGGTTATCCTGGCCAGGTTCACTATAGGTCAGTATCAAAGAAGTCGTTTGACATCAAGAGTCTTATATTGGGATGTTTGGTAGAGTAGAGATAGGATTTTCAATCTTAGGAGTTATATTCTAGTGAGAGAACAACTATCTATTACATTGATGATAATGAAGTTACCGTGACATATTGGGAGGTGTTTCTCTTGGTTTTATTTCCTGATCTTAATCTCAATTTAGCATATGTTTTTTGTATTTAAATGAGACAATTATATTTTCTGATCAATTGTTTTATTTTATTTTGGATCGGTACTGTAACAATATAAAATTTTATCAATGAAATTACCTTCATATAATAATATCATATAATAAAAGCATAATAAAATCAATTAGAGAACAAAATAAAAACATCATAATTAAAGAATGAATAGACATAGAGGTATTTATATAATTTAAGCTACCTATACTGATGAAATAACAATTTAATATTGGGAATATTAATGTGACCCAACTAAATACTAAAATATCCAATAGAATTTGAACCTCATCCTAATTTTAAGAGACCTTGATTAATTTTTCAACTTGTTATAAAATCAGTTATAATTTAAAAATTGGTATTTTCTAAATAAGTGATGATTTTAATTAAACAAATTCTCATATTTATAAAATTATTTTCATAAAATGGATTCCATTAATTAATTCTACACATCTAGAAATGATCAAGGTGATTTTTTGTATTTTTCTTAAATAGTAGATTTTTTTTCATTACTAAAATACATTAATTTTGATTATAAGTTTATAAATGAATATTTGAGTCATTCTTCATTCGTGGATGATGTAAGAGACCATTTGTTCAAAATATGTGTAAATATTTACTTTATTTAATCACAATATTCTTTAATATTTCTTGTTTTTAGAAAAAGAACAAACTAATTCATAAAATAATGAGAAAACAACCCTCTCTTCCCATATATATACCATCCCACACCACCTCTTATCCTCAAACCTCTAATGATTTTATTATTTTAAAAAATAAACTAAAATATATTCTAAATATCATTCCCCATGTTCCAATGACTTTAGTCTCAATAAAACTAAAACCCACCCCCCTATTGAGGTTCTAGAAAATAAATATTCATGAGGTAAAATTCTCCCTCATTTATTTTAATTTCATTTCACGTGTTTTCCTTTCTTATTCTCTCATCACCTCCCATCATGCAAATGGTATTATAATTATATTAGTTTAAAAATTAATTAATTTTATTATACTAATTTTATAATCCATTATCATTTAATTCCCCTCTCTTTTGGTAATAAAAATGAAAACATAATATGTCATGTGTTAATTTATCAAATTCTTGTACGCAAATTTTTCAATTTCCATTACCTCCACCATGAATTCTCAGAATACCATATATTTGGTTAATAAAGATCATAATATATGTATTTCATCAAATGTAAAGTTTTGGATCCATTTTATATACATAATATTAATTAATAAAACCAAACTAGATTGTGATGATAAAAACACAAAAAAAAAATTAATCGGTTATCATTAACGTATTATCTAATGATTGTTGCTCACCCCAAACTACCTAACGACATATACAACCAATTAATATTATATTTTTATTAATCAATATAACTTCAATTTAAGACAACCATTCCCATTTTACAAGATTTTCCATACATGTATACATGTAAATGATTATGAAAACCAAGGAAACAAACACTCTGATACAAATAAAATATATTGTCATAACCAATAAAAAAGTCCATAAACAAACTTAATAAAATTATAATAAATAAAAAACATGTATAAATGATTTTTAATTAATTAATTAATTAATTAATTTCTAATATCCATGATATTAAGAAAACTTTTAGTACACATTTTTATATAAGGTTAGGGATTCTTCCTAAACCTCTATTTTTTCATTTGGGTTATTCATTAACTATCTTAAAACTAATGTAACTCTTATTTATTTTGATATAACTCTTATATATTATATGTCTATTTTTCAACCTCATGTATCAAAATAATTTCATCCTTATTTTTTTTAGGATATAAATGTTTTAAAAAGGTTCTGTTCTAAATTATTCCTCAACTACAAGCTCGATTAAACAGAACTCCCCAATTTCATTCCAATTTTTATGTCATCCCAATTATCTATTTTAATACACCATTATTTTTCTAAAATCACTATTTTAATATTAAAAAACTATCATGTGTCATTTCCAGTTTTGTACAATCAATTATTTTTTATCTACTTTAAGGAATCATTAATATTTTCCTTAAACCACAATAAATTATTTTATATCTAAATTTATTAAAGGATATTTGTACGTGTTTTCACTTGAGTTTGAAATAAATTTTCATGATATTTGAATTTATAAAATTATGAACGTTTATGTATGATTCAAATCCATTCTTTCATGTGAAATTTTTTGATATCGAATTTTGTTATGCTCTATGAAATGATAACGATATGCATTTCATTCCATAAGTAACCCTTATGTTTATGATTGATTCCTATTGTATGATAAATTATGTACCACACATATTCATGATCATGTTATATTGGGATGACCCAGGCAGTGCTCTAATTAATTGTGTATTTATTATTCTCATGAGAATTCATGTTGGGAAAGAGAGTGTACCTGATTCTTTTATGGGACTTTTTCCAACATGTGGAATAAACATGGAGGTTAGCCTTGAATCATTTTCATTTCATCTTATATGTATTTTTTCACATTCCAATTATTCCATGTTTTTATTTTCCCTAATTCTATATGTAATTATTTAATATTTACATTCATTTTCCATTCCTATTTATGTAATGATGTTATGTCTTCTATCCCATAGGCTTTGACTTATGCCTTGGCTAATTCCAATAATTGGATTTTTAACTGATCCCATTTTTTCACGTATCACTATGTTATACTATGCTAATTTAAGAGCTCAATGAAATTTACAATCTCATTATGGCGAATAAATAATTTGTTTTTATTTTTTTCATGATTTTAATAAATGTACCTAATCATACCAATACACTATATTTTAAAATCCTTGTTTACATTTGATGGTAAATTATTCTAAAATAATTTAATAATATTTTTAAAAGGATAACATCACTATATTTGGTATCATAGGAAGGTATAATTATTTTTTAATATTAAGATTATTGAAATTTAAAATGAACCCTAGAGATAATTATATCACCATGGATAACATATATTTTATCTTTAGGTATCACAAGTTAGGTATATGATTTTACATTACAAGTTTATCCTTATTTGTTCAATGTTTTTTTATATGATTTTTATATATAAATTCATTCCCCCTAATTATACTTCATAGTTATGGAATAGAAATAGTGTAACATGTTACAAAAATAAATGTTATTGGAAATGTGATGATTTCCCAATTGATTTCGTAAATATGATGGAAATAGGTTCTCAAAACACCACGACTGTACTTTCTAAACTGGCCAAAGTTATGAATAATAACATGAATCACAAGGAACTTCCTATTTATCATATAAAATAAATTTTTTTTTCAAAATATATCATGAAAAAATGAATCCATTGTTTAGTGGATCTTCTAATAACCCCATCATAAAAATGTATTAAATTCGATGAGAAAATATTATATTTTCTTCAATTCTCCAAATAATTGAAAGTTGTGCTGGTAGTTTATCAATTTTTGGGATGTTAATTAGTAGTGTATAGAGATCAAGAAAACAATATAAAAGGAGGAAAATAATTATATATAATACGGAGATTTGAAGAAAATATTTTTCAATAAATATTATCCATGAAAACTCCTTCATAAGTTGAAAGGGGGTTCCTTAGACTGAAGAAAAAGGGAGATGAGTATATCAGGGAACATGAAGCAATCCTAAAAACTGTTCCAAGATACATATGTAGATTTTTCATGAAGACTAGAATATAGGTTCATCAATTCTCTAATCGACTAAAACTCAGTATATGAAAATGATTATAGATTAGAGACTTTGACAGTGATGAGGAGATTGTACGTTGTTCCCAATAGGTTGAAATGGAGATAAGTGACTCTCGGTGGTCCCATGGGCTTGTAAAATAAATCATCAAATCGAGATTAATTTGGGTTCATCAAAAGATTAATACTAGGATAGAAATAATACCAAACACGATACATTTCAAAAGGGTGGGAGGAGTCATCATGGCCACTCCTTAAAGGGAACCAAGATATTCTTCAAATGTGGAAGAGAAGGGAATATAGAAAATAACTAATGAAGGGATACGATGAATTTCACTAATGAGAAAATGAAAAGAATGTTAAGATAAACAGACATCATGAAATGTTGTGTTTCAACTTCAAAGAACATGGGAACTATGTGTCCAACTTTCCTAAGGCTAGGTTTTTTGGGGGTAAATAAAAAAACCTCCATGGTTGTTTGGAATGGAATATGAAACCACTGCTCATGAGGTGGAACCAGAAAATGATGTGGTCACAGGAACAATGGTTATTAATTCATGAAAATATAATGTACTCTTTGATTTATGATCTTTTCATTATTTCGTTTCTATTATGTCTAGTAGAAATATTAAATCACCACCTCATAATTTGGAGGATGGGTAATCTGTGAGAACAAAAACTAAGAAAATTATTGCATCCATAGTTTATAACTCCTCCCAGATTAAGGTATATTGACTAAACCTCCCATAAAATCCAATCATAATCCCTTTGGTATAGTTTTATTCTATATTGGGTATGGATTAGATATCATTATATAAATCTAACATCAAATGTAGGGAAATATAGATCACTCTCAACATCTAGAGGCATCCTCCATTTTGGTACAAGTGTATGGATGAAGATGAATCTCCTTTAGAATCATCATCCCAGTGGTGGATATTGTACCATCAGTATAGGAAAACAGAATATTTGCGATGGGGCTCCGTCGCAAATGGCCTGTTGCGAAAAATGGCATCGTAAATAGGTGTTTTTGTGACGGTCCCATCGCAAAAATAGTATTTGCGACGATATATTTTCCCCGTCGCAAATTGGGTTTTGTTTATATATAAAAAAGTTATTTGTGATGGGTCGTCACAGATATATTAGTTGCGACGAGTTTCTGACCCGTTGCAAATGGGAAATTTAAAAAATAATTGCGACGTAGGTATTTGTGACAGACCGTCGCAGAAATAGTTTTTATGACGAGTATTCTTCCCGTCGCAAATGGGACAGTAAAAAAAATTTACGACAGGACACCCCGTCACAAATACTAAAAAAAATAAAATAAAAAAATAATTATTACAAATCGTATATTATTATATAAAAATAAAAATAATATTAATAATATAAATAAAATTCTATTATTATAATATAAATAAAAAAATATATAAAATATAATTTTAAAATATTAATATAATATAATAATAATATGAATATAAATAATATAATATTATATAATAATACTAATATTAATAAAATAAAAAATTAATATAATATTATTATATTAAATTTCTTATATAATAAAATATTAATATTAATAATATAATGAAATTATATTATTATAATATAAATAATAAAAAATATATATAATATAATTATGAAATAGTAATATCAAATAATAATAATAATATAAATAGAAATAATATAACATTATATAATAATAATACTAATATTAATAATATAAAAAATTAATATAATATTATTATTATTAAAATAAACATACATATTTATGAAAAAAAATATTAATAATATTAATATTAATAGAATTATAAAATTTTAAACTTCTCAATATTAACAATATATATGAAATATTAAAAGTAATATTACTAAAATAAAAAAACATTAAAAATAATTATATGAAGTAAAAAAATATTTAAAAAAAATAAAAACAAATTAAATCATGCAATATTCGTACCAATATGAAAGAGGAATTGTAAATAGTTAATATGAAAATAAACTACGAACTCAAATGTTTATTACATATAAAAGAATCACTGGGGTGGATAATCTAGAGGACCTGGAGGAGGTGGTGGAGGAAACTCCATCCCTAAACTATGAGTCACACGATGCATATACTCCATCTGCTCCTGATGTTGCTCCTCATATTAACGCCTCTCCTCATCATGCTACTGACGCATCTGCTCCTGCCATCGACACATCTGCTCCTGCCCCTGACGCAAATCCTCTATAAGCAGACTCCGAGCACGCAGATGCTCCTGATACTCTGAGGTATAAGATGATGTCTCTCCACGAGCACTTCTCGGGCCAGATACCGACATCACAGATGTACCATAATAAGCTGCAGGAGTCAAATGAGAGTCGATACCAACTACTCGGCCCTTTTCGAAGCCATACCAGGTCGCCTGCATCTATGTCGTCTCATAAAAATGGTGGGCACTAGTCTGATCACCCGTCTCGTCTTGACTCTCACCTTGTGTCTGAGTGGTCGTGTCCTCATATGACTCCTTAAGATTCAATTAGAAATTAAAATAATGAAAAGATTATATGCATTTAATTTGCAAACTAAAAAGAAAATAATACTGACCACAATCTGACGCTGGCGGTCACATCTAATCTCTCCAGTAGCCAGATCAGTGTACATCCTCCGATAAACGTCGTACGTCGTAATACCAGGCTGCTCGGCTTCCTATATGAATATAAAATAAACTATTTATATTTACAGTTGTATAAAATATTAAAAAAAGGTACTTACCAGACGCTCTCTATGCGCACTGAATGTACGACTACCGGCTCGATGCATCACCTCTTGTCTCCCCCAATTCTGTCAACCCATTGTAGATCCCCTTTGAAACCCATCACCCAACTAGTGTGTACATAATCCATCCCAAACGTGAGATGAAATGTACTCCGATCGGTGGGCTATATAGAACTCATCAAATTCTGTCACTCCGGCTTTCCTCACAACCGCCTTTCTCAAATTATGCACAAACTGATGGAAACGGTCACACATAGACACCACCCATGCCACATGGATAGTGGAACTCATGCTCTCGTCGATGGGATACCATAAACCCTAATATAAAGTTATTAATGAATTAAATTACAAAATAAATAATATGTAATTACGTACCATCCAATGATCGAACATGGCGGCCTGCACATCAGCAGGAATCTGATCCCATGTGAGCCAGGGCTGAGAAAAATAATTGTGCAAGATATCGCTCCCCTATCCAATAACTATATGCAAAAAACTGTGGAAAAGTAACAAATAATCAAAAAATTAGAATATAAATAAATTATAATGAAAGATAACTAAAATACACAGATTACCATACCACTACGTGTGTGCATCGAATCCAAGAGGTGGACGTCGCTCAGGGATAGGATCTGGAATCATCAGTCTGGAAAGACCACACCCCCTCTGAGTGCTCCCTGTAGTGCCAATAGCCTAAGGGTCAGATGACTCAAGAACCTCATCATCCATAGGTATCTCAGCCTCCAGCAATAGACGATACATTTTTGAGTCCATCTGAAACATGAAATGATTGTTATTAGTTAACAGTTGAAAATATCTATTTTTTATAGATATAAATTTGTTGTGATGCTAACCAGCATTTTATTGTGTCAATGTTCATCTTCATCATCGTCTTCATAGTTTTCAATGTCAATGTCTTCATCATGCTCATCAACATCATCAATTTCCATATTATTTTCACTTTCATCATCTCTTGTCAATTCAAATTCACTTGTAACATCATTGACAACATCGTCACCATCGACCCTTAACTGTACGGTGTCATCCTCAATATTCATGTCTCTTTGTGAAAAAGATGTGTTTTGAAGAGTGTCCTGAAAAATTTCACTTCCTTACACTTTAATGGAACCAAATTCAGTTTGAGTAAACTAATTTTCTCTGGATTTAACTTTTATTATACTCCACCAATCATCCAACTCTTTTGTAATAGCATAGTATTTTGCATAATAAATTTGATGTGCCTGATGAGCCAAAAAAATGGTTCATTTACTGCAAGAAAAATTTTATGTTTAAAATAAAAAATTCCATGAGTCAGATGAATATGCAAGCCTCTCTCAGTATCCATCCATAGACATTTAAACATTGTTAAATATTTCTGTCCCAAATAACACAGTTCAATAATTTCTTCAAGCATGCCGTAAAAATCTACTTCAATATATCTATGATGTGATCCCTTCAAACAAACACCATTATTCATTATTTTATTTGATTCCCCCTATGCACATGTACGAAAGCGATAACCATTAACCACATATGCATTATAAGATTTAACCATTTTGGATGTTGGGCTACTCAATATACGCAATCGACTATCAATCTTATCAGCATGTACAGATACCTAAAAATTTGTATAACATTTATCACTATTACAAGTAATAAATTGATTATATATGTAAAACCAAAAAAGAATGTATGTTACCAGTATTTGAAACCAGTAGACAAAAAAAATTTGTCGACGTTCTTCTAAGCCAGCTGCTGTAATTTGTTGAAATTATTTCTTGATATGATCATCATATAACCTACAAATACAATATGATTAATTTAATATAATATAATCTATATAATATGAGATAGGAGCACTCATTGTACAATTGGTGACATTTATTCACAGTTGAGTAGAACATATGTATGAGCTCTATGATGTTCATCATCTGAAATCCATCTATCATGAACTCCACGAAAGCCAAGTTCGGGCTGACTGACAACTGATAATTGATTGTTCATATCATCATCAACATTCCCCTAGTTCTAGTCCATGCAATTAAATTTTTAGGGATATTCAAATTCAAAATAATGAGAGTAGAATAAATAAATTTCCTCTTGCAAATAAGCTTCATCAATTGAGCCTTCAACTGATGCTTTGTTACGTACTTTTTTCTTCAATTTATGCATGCATCTCTCAAATGGGTACATCCATCGAAATTGAACCAGAACTCCACATTTTTCTTCATGTGGCAAATGTAATATCAAATGTTCCATTGAGTCAAAGTAAGCTGGTGGAAATATTTTTTCCAGTTTGCATATAATTACAACAACAGCTTCTTCCAGTTTTCTTAGTGTATCATAGTCCGTTGTTGCCCTACACATGTCTCAGAAAAAATATGATATATCTGTTATCGAATCCCAAATTTTAGAATTCAATAAACCTCTTAATCCAATAAGCATAATTCTTTCCATTATAACATGAGAGTCATTCCTTTTTAATCCGGTAATATGACCATTTTTAACACATCTGCCCAAGTTGGAAGCATAGCCATATGGAAGTCTCAAATCTACAATCCACTGAAAATATAATAAGAGACTCTCTTTGGTTAGTGTATAAGCTTCTTTTGGCTTTATTAATCTTTGTGATCCGACATTTTCAAACAATTCAAGTTCTGGTCGCCCGCAAGTTTGGGTAAGATCTAATCGTGCCTTTACATTATCTTTGGTTTTACCCGGTGTATCCAAAACAATATGAAATAAATTATCAAAATAGTTCTTCTCAATATGCATGACATCCAACATGTGTCGGACCAAAAAATCAGACCAATATGGAAGATTCCAAAAAATGCTCTGTTTTTTCCAATTGTGTTCTTTCCCAAAGACATAAATGTTCTGTTGGTTTATTGTCGGTTCAAAAGTGATGAAAGGAAATGAAAATACAACTGATTGTAACTATGTACCTGATATCATTTTTGGAGGTTCATCTCTTTCAATTCTTCCTTTTCTGAAATGAGATTTATTCCTCCGAAAAGGATAATCGATTGGAAGAAATCTGCGATGACAGTGAAAATAGCAAGGTTTTTTTCCATTCACGAGCATAAATGCTTTATTGTCTCCCATACAGTAAGGACATCATTTTGGACCATGTGTGCTGCAGCCAGATAACATGACATATGCATGGAATTCACTAATTGTCCACATCAAAGGTGCTTTCATTACAAAATTATGTTTCGCAGCAGCATCATATGTACCAACACAATGACTCCACAATAAATTTAACTCATCAATCAATGGTTTCAAATAAACATCAACATTCTTTTTCGGATGTCCTAGGATTAATATTGTCAAAAATATATAAGACTCTCTCATCAATATCCATGGAGGTAAATTGTATTGAGTTATAAAGACAGGCCAACAAGAATACTGACTACCAGAAGATCCAAATGGACAAAAAATGTCCGTAGAAAGACCCAATCGCACGTTCCGAGATTCTAAAGAAAAATATGAGTTCACTTGATCAAAATGTTTCCATGAATCACCATCAGATGGATTAATCAAGCTTTTACCATTTGAAATATTGGTTTTGTTCCATGATAACATTGTCATTGTGTTCTGAGACATAAATAAATGTTGCAACCTGGGTGTAAGCGGGAAATATCTCAACTGTTTTATAGGAATCGATCCAGACTTCCCTGATTGATCTTCTTTGTACCTCGATTTTCCACTTGCGGGACAACTATCCAATGACTCATTTTTACCAGAATATAAGATGCAATGATTTGAACATGTATGGATCTTCTGATAACTAAGGCCCAGATTATGAACCAGTTTCTTGCTCTCATATTAATTAGTAGTCAGAACATTTCTTTCAGGTAATAGTGCTTTAACCAGAGAAAATATCTGATCAAAACTTTTATTAGACATTCCATTATCTAATTTAATAGCAATAAATTTTTCAACTGCTTCTAATTTTCTTATCTTGCAACCAGGATATAATGCATCCTCAGCAGACCTGAACAACTCAGCAAATTCAGATGGTGCAAACTCAGGAGGTAAATCAACATCATACTCGATTTTAGTTTGATGAACGGATGACCCTACAACATCATGTATTAAATTCTGAAACCATGATGGATACGGAATCAAATTAGTAGTATCTTCTCTGGAACTGCATTCACCGTGTTGATACCAAAAAATATAATCTGATTGAAAACCATAATGCAAGAGATGTTTCCCAACGATGTCAAATGTCTTAAACATTGTCAGAGAACATTTTTTACAAGGACACTTAATTGTCCCTTCTGAAACAAATTCCAGGTTTTATGATGCAAATGATAATAAAGCTTCAATACAATTAACTTATACAATATTTAAACTAGAACTATTGAGATTTCTGCCCTGATTTATCCAAGCGTGATCATCTAATAATGATTGATGTCGATTTCCTTGTTCTATATTCATATATATGTTTCTAAAAAATTTAAAACCATTATTGTTGTTAAATAATTTTATATAAGAAAAAAAATAACCTAAAAAGATAAGATACATAATTACAGTTATTTCTTAGTATTTACCAACGATTATAGGTGAAACAGTTAATTTGTAATCAACCCCACTAATTATTATTAATTTAGAAATACTTAGAAATACTTGGAAAAATGAAATATTCATGAAAAATGAAATAAAATTTTGTAATCATCGTTGTGGAGATTATACTACTAATTATTCTTATTTAATTCCAGCAGATTGGCAGCAGCTCTTTTTCCTGATGACTCATCTCCTTGCAAGGAGATGAGTCGTCAGGGAAAACAATCCCTTTTCTCCGACGACTCATCTCTTTTTAAGTTTCTCCTGACTGAAATGAGTATGAAAAACATGCTCTGACATACGTTAGAGCACGTTTCCATACTGATTTCAGTGGGAGAAAGTAACAATGATATGAGACGTTGAACAAAAGGTAGCTTCCAATCCGCTAGAAATTGTGCCAATTTATAACCATGCACTCGAATTTATTTAATTTTTTATTAATTATTACTAATTATAACTAATTATTACAAATCTTAGTAATTACAACAGATTTTTCTCTATTCTTAACATGTTCAAATATTTAAGGGTCTTCAATTTTCAGGTCATGCCCAATATAATGTTTACGTCAGCCATGTCTAATGTAATCTCTATAATTTTCCATACATGGTTGATCACCTCTCAAGTAGTGTTCCAATAGGACGACACAAGTAATGTCATTCTCATATTTAAGAATCATTTCGCATGACCCTTTACATAGATCATTCATCCTTGAAAAATTAAAAGAACTTCAGTATCTTTCCCTTATTTTTTCAAGAAATAATGGTCTATGTAAAAAGTCATGTGATATGATTCTTATAGATGAGAAAGACTTGAATTGGGTTGTCCTATTGCAACACTACTTGCGAGGTGATCAACCAATAAAGAAAAATTATAGAGTTTACATTGGACACGGTTGACGCAAACTTTTTATTGGTCATGACCTGAGAATTGGTGACCCTTTAATATTTAAACATGTTAAGAATAGAGAAAAGCTTGTTGAAATTATTGATAATTGTAATATTTTATAAAGTTTTTATAATTTTAATAATATTAATATTTTTTTATAAATATTAAACATATAATAATAAAATAATTATATTATTAGTATTATTTAAGTATTAATATTAGAGTAATATTATATTTTATATTATGTTACTATTTATGTTACTAATTATATTACTAATTATGTTACTAATTTGTAATGCGAAGATATGCATATATGTCGGGTGGTTAATCAATCATTGAATAGAAAAACAAACATGATTGATTGCTCATCTACCTGAATTTTCTTTTCATTTGTGTGTTGAGGTTGACATGAAACTTCTACCTCCACATGTAATATTTGCTCTTACTGTCAAAATTATAAACCTCCTCACCTCTATGCTGGCGAGGAGGTTGATAATTTTGACTGTAACATCAAATATTACATGTGGAGGCTGAAGTTTTCTGTCAATCCTCAACAAAAAAATGAAAAGAAAATTGATTTAAATGAGCGGTCAATCACGCTTGTTAATTTTCCTAATTGGTTTTAGTTGTTTCATAATTGTTTTTAATAGTTTCCTAATTATTTTATTTTTATTTTTCTCTTAATTGGTTTTAATTGTTTCCCAATTGGTTTTAGTTGTTTTTTAATTTGTTTTAGTTGTTTCTTAATTGTTTTTAGTTGTTTCTTAATTGGTTTTAATTGTTTCCCAATTGTTTTTAATTGTTTCTTAATTATTTTTAATTGTTTCCTAATTATTATTTTTTAACTTTTTCATAATTATTTTATTTTTAATTGTTTCCTAATTATTTTATTTTTAATTTTTTCCTAATTATTTTATTTTTAATTATTTTATAATTATTTTATATTTAATTTTATCGTAATTATTTTATTTTTAATTTTTTCCTAATTATTTTATTTTTAATTGTTTCTTAAATATTTAATTTTTAACTGTTTGCTAATTATTTTATTTTTTATTTTTTCCTAATTTTTTAATTTTTAATCGTTTATTAATTATTTTTAATTCTTTTCTAATTCTTTTTAATTATTTCTTAATTATTTTTTTTATTTTTATCTTAATTATTTTTAATTGTTTCCTAATTATTTTATTTTTAATTGATTCCTAATTATTTTATTTTTAATTGTTTCGTAATTTTTTTTTATTTTTAACTATTTACTAATTATGTTTAATTGTTTAATATTTATTTTTAATTATTTTCTAACTATTTTTAATTGTTTCCTAATTATTTTTATTTGTTTCTTAATTATTTTTAATTATTTCTTAATTATTTTTAATTGTTTCCTAATTATTTTTAGTGGTTTCATAATTATTTTTAATTGTTTCATAATTATTTTTAATTGTTTAATAATTATTTTAATTATTCTAATTATTTCTAATAAATTAAATCTAATTATTTCCTAATTATTAGATAATTATTTTAATTAAATCTAATTATTTATTACTTATTTGATAATTATATAATTATTTCTAATTAAATATAACTATTTCTAATTATTTCAAATTAAATATAACTATTTCTAATTATTACCAAAACATCCTTCGGGAGTGTCGAACCAAGAGTGCAGCAATGCCTGTTGTCGTGTACCAGGTTACCCCGAGTCAAGCTTGATTCACCTTATTATAGTTTTTACTCCTAGGTACATCTATGTCGGAGCCGCCTCTACTTGTTCATATACAGACAATGATTATTTGGTACAACCACTTAATCTAATTATACTATATAGCTACTAAACATTCTATTAAAAAAATTAAAATTAACAAATTAAAAATAAAATTAACGATTAAAAATAATTTAACAATTAAAAATAATTTAAAAAATAAAAAAAATATAAATAACATAGATATGTTGATGTAATTTTCCACTCATAACTTCTTCTCTCCTCTTCTTGTAAGAAAAAATTTAAACTAAAGAAATTTTCTACTTAGAACTCGAAGTTAAAGAGAGAGAGGAAAGAGATCTGAATGATTTGGAAAAAAACGGGTGGGGGTATATATAAGTTAGCTTATTTACGACAGTCTTATTTGCGACGGTATCCCGTCGCAAATACCTCGACCGCATTAATTACGGGCAGCGGTTAAAAGTGTTTTTGCGACGGGGCCGTCACAAATAGCTTCATGTCGACATACTATTAGCGACGGATAGATTTCCCCATCACAAATTCCTATTTACCGCTTCCGGTATTAGCGATGGTCCCCATCGCAAATACCTTCGCCCGGATTCATTACGGGAAGTGGTTAAAAGGGTTTTGGCGACGGGCCCGTCGCAAATAGCTTCATGTCGACATACCATTAGCGACGGGCGGATATTCCCGTCGCAAAATCCTATATACCGCCACCGGTATTAGCGATGGGACCCGTCGCAAATAACACCATCAGAATATTTTTTTTTGCGACGGGACAATTACCTATCGCAAATAATATTTACCACCTCCAGGTATTTGCGACGGGTAGAAGGCGACCGTCACAAATAGGATTCCCACGTTTTGGCTCGCAAACCGCGCCATATCTATTGCGACGGGTCCTGCATTACTGTCACAAATAACTGACCATTTGCGATGAGAATATATTCCCGTCCCAAATACGCTTTTCTTCAGAGTTTTTGCGATGGGAATAAAGCCTCTCGCAAATACCCCGTCGCAATAATAGGTTTTTCTTGTAGTGCATTATTATATTGAATATATACCCTAAATTATTGGGACAAGAAGAGAATCATGCTTAAATGCATGCCCATTGTGAGGGATTACACTAATGAATTTCCCCTTCTTCCTACTTATTTTGTGGTTTAGTTTTTTAATTTCAATTTGGTGATATATATGTTTTCGAAAGAATTGATTTTCATTGATGTATAGAATTGAACTAATCCAAACATTCTTTTCACATGACACTGAATTTTCTTTCACTACATGGAGAATTGACTTTATGTATGTTACACGCAAAACCATGTTTATATAAAACAACATTTTATTGTTAGAATTATTTAAATGAGATAGTTATAGCCTAGCAGGTAAACATTGTAATTTGAATATTAATAATATCTTTTAAAATATTGTGTATAATTTTTTATATATAAATAAAAAATATAGATACTGAAATATATATATTTTTTATAAAGAATTTTTATTTTTTAAAATACAATTCTCTTAAAAAAATTTCTATTTGTGTCATGTTGAGAAAAATAATGAATTTTATTTTAGAAATTAATAGAAATTTAAACATTTCTTATGTTGCAATTAGATATAAATACTTATTTAACTTTTGAACATTTCTACTATAAATCCCTCCTTTCTCCCACATCTGTGGGATTAACGTTAAAATTAATTTTCTACCTTTTTTGAATTGAAATTTAAAAAATAGAAATGCATTGTTGTAATCAGTATGATATTTTTATTCTAATAATATCTACATAATTTTTCACCAAATTGATTAGGGAAAGTGAATATAATTAATCAGAGTGATTAAGGTAAAATTAAGCTTAATTAAGGATTAATGCTTAATCTTGAGGGCCAAAATGACTTAGACACGTACTAAAATCCATTGGCTACCACTAATTATAAAATTTACCTTTTTTTCTAATTTAATATGTAATTTGGATATTCTTAAACTGGGGTTCCCTATATAATATGCCATGTAAATAAAACGATAAAAAGGGAACTCAATATACCGTTAGGATTTATAAAACTTTTATATATTTTTTTTAAAAGGTAATGCTTTGGTCAAAGACAAAAGCATAATTTATTGAAAATCAAGAAAGTTATAGGAGTCTGAAATAGGGGATTTTTTTACAATCTCTATAAAAAAACCTCAAATAAATCAGCAGGCAGGGAGTTCATCCATGTCATGCATTGGTGAACTCTTTTGTTGGCAAGAGCATCAGTAACAGAATTTTCTTCACGGTAATTATGGGTAGCTATAAAATAAATCCGATGAAGCGAGTTAAGGCAGTTCATCCAACGAGTAGTATTCTTACATTCCAGATGAATGTTGCCATTCTAGATGGCATTAATGATAGTGGTTGAATCACTCTCAATCCATAAATTCCTCCAACCTCTTTAAAGAGAAAAGTCAACAGCATGGATGACACCCAACAGTTCCGACTCCAGCGATGACGAGTGACCGCATCCGACGTAGAAACAGCCCTGACACTAACCGGCAGAATCTCTAAAAATAGCTCCGCAACTGGCAGGGCCTGGATTTCCATTGGAAGCACCATCAACATTGACTTTGATCCATCCTGGAATTGGTGCCTTCCAAAGAGCCTCAAAGGTGCGTTTGGGATTTGGGTAAATTACAGGAACTCAGAGGCGGTGAAGGATCTCAAAGTCCCTAACCGAGTTGTTGCAGTAGTCTTTTTGAATGAAAGCAGCTTCCTGGATCGCGACAAGAATTTTATATTTTTCTGCATTGAGACTAAAAGTGTGATTATTATGAATGAGGTCATTTCTAACATACTAAATCTCATGGATGAGTTCTTCCATTGCCGCTAGTAAGATGTTTTTGATCTAGAAAGAACGATTAGATCTATTGCAGTTTTTAAGAAACACAGAAATAGAATCAGTAAAAGACCATCTGCAGTTGAATAAATCGAAAAAAAAATCCATAAGGTAGAGGCTGTCGCACAAGACAGGAAACGATGATCCACATTCTCCCTGTATTGGTTACACAGACAACATTTACAACAAATTTGGATGCCAAAAACTTGAAAAATAGTATCCGTAGGCAATCTATTATGGGCAATACGCCAAATGAGAGTGAGCCTAGAGGGTTTAATACAGGGTTTATTAAACTGGCTCACCCAAAGATAATTTGATTCAATATGAGAAAAATTATTTTTTTAGAATCTTTTAGAGTCAAGAATTCTATTTGGGGAAGGTTCCCAGACAATGAAGTCACCATCATGGGAAAAATAATGATTATCAATGATCTGCATAATATTATCAGATAGATCATGTCGATGAAATTGATGAACATATTTTATAGATGGATTAGTGTCCTCAGGAATGTGACTAATAGGTAATAATGTTATCAAGGGGTTACCATACCATTTTCAACACCAAAAGTAAATTGAAGAATCGACACCTACCATCCATCTCGATTTCTCCATGATCTTATGATATGAGTCCCTGATAGATGGCCAGATTGAAGAGTTAATGAAAGTAAAATTCCCTTCTAAAATCATAGAATTAAATCAATGATACAAAAATTTAGTTTCTTTAGAATAGGGATTAATAATATTCCAAGATAGACGGGCCTGGAGTGCATCATTTAATAGCTTTAGACTTTTTTATGCCAATCCCACCTTTATCAAGAAGTCTACAACAAGAATTCCAAGGTATAGTGACACGCTTACTTTCAAGAATACCTCCAGTCCAAATGAAAATTTTAATATAAGTATTAATTTTCTTGAATATACCAATAATACATTTATAAATCATGAGGGAGTAGACCATTTTAGAGACAATGGTTGATTTGACCATGAAAATTCTCCCAGCCATGGAGAGAGATCTCCCTTTCCAATTGGAAAGTTGGTTTATAATATTATCAATAACATTAGAAAAATATCTGGCTTTGGGTCTCCCCCAAAAAATTGGAACTCCCAAATAAGTGAATGGAAAGAGACCCTCTTTAATTCTCAAATAATTGGTAATTCTAGTTTTCTTTCCAACAAAAAAATTATTACCAAAGAAAATGAAAGATTTATTCCAATAGATCACTTGACCAGAAACCTCCTCATAATGAGCAATATATTTCTTAAGAATATAAATATTTTTTTGATCCCATTTAAGAAACAAGATAATGTCATCAGCATATAAAAGGCGAGTAGGGGCATTAAGCTTTCTAGCAACTTGTATAGGTTTAAGCTTACTTTGATCAACCAGATTACTGAGGAGACTACTATGATAATCCTCAAAAATAACAAAATGAATATGAGAATGAGGATCACCCTGTATGAAACCTTTAGAACAATTAAAAAACCTCTAGGAGAGCCATTAATAAGGATCAAGATATAAGATGAATGAAATAAAGTCCTAATCCTTCGAATGAAGAGATCTTGAAATCCAAAGTTTTTTAGAGATTTAAAGATGAAATTCCAATCAATAGTGTCAAAATCTTTTTTGATATCCAGTTTGATCGCCACACATCCCCCTCTATTTTTTATTTAAACCGTTAAAGCATTTAGAGGCAAGACAAATACAATCTTGATTGGATCTTACTTTAATAAATCCAAACCGATTCCAAGAAACAATTATATTGCAAATAGGAGCAAGTCTATTTGCAAGGATTTTGGTTATGATTTTAAAAATCATGTTAATAAGAGAAATCGGTATGAATTGATGGATCTCAGATTAATTCTCAACCTAGGTATTAAGGATAATAATTGAGCATTGATTCCATGCGGGAGGAAGCCATGAGTGAAAAAGTTATTAACAAGGTTACAAACATCCTTGTGGATTATGTCCCAATGATTATGGAAAAAACCATTATTGAACCCTTATGGACTAGGAGAACTATCTGGATTGGGACAAAAGACAATTTCTTTAATTTCATGGTCAAGAGGAGTGCTCAGAAGCAATTCATTGTCCCTTTCATCCACCATTAGAGGAATAATATCAGGTTTAAGATCAGTGTTTATACTTGGACCATTAAAAATGTTATAATAGTACGAGGTGACATGATCCGTGATGGCTTATTCAGAGTCAATTATCACTCCATTATTAGAAAGTTTGGAAAGAGGATGATTGGACTTTCTAATTCTTTGAAGGCAATTGTAGAATTTGGTTTTACGATCTCCATCAGTAAGCAATTTAGTCCTGAACATATGTTTCCGAATATTATCTTTGAAAGTAAGAAAGGAATTATGTTTGATAGCGATATTAACTTCCAATTGAGGATTAAAGTTGAAATTAGAGTTGCTGTTTTGAGTTTGGAAACGACTATGTTCCTTTTCATGTAAAGAGATATCCAGATCTATTTGAGAATTTGAATATTTTCACCAACCTTTGAGGGACTGTTTGAGAGTTTTCAATTTGTGTATACAGGCAAAAGTGTCTTGTTGATGTTTCATAGAATTCCAGAAGTTATAAATGAAAGCAACACAATCATCCTATCCTTGTTAGATTTCTTATAAATGATAAAAAATATATAATTCCTTTGAAATATAATTTTAAAAGTTTAATGTGTTTTTTTTGAAAAAAATTTATCACTAATTTTAAAATAAGATTTAGTTAGTTAAAATTATTATGAAATGCTAGTGTAAGGATTGTTTAGATGTTATTTAATTATAATTTATTATACTATGAATATTAAAAGTGATGTGAATTTATTGAACAATTTAATTAATTAAATAATGTGAAAATTTCCATTATTGTTATTTACAACAAACGATATTATATTAAATGATCTAAAATTAATAAAAAAAATATATTCTAAAAATAGTTTTTAAGGGTTAAAAAAGCATATTAGGTCTATTAATGTAAAAATCCATCTTTTATAATTAAAATATTTACCCATAGATTGTAAAAACATGGTTAGTGTGGTCATGGTTTACGCTTTGTTCTACGCGTCACATGCTCCTGTATTAAAATTTTTGTTAAAATTCATGATATTAATAATAATAATTAATTATGATACTAATAGTTCATTTTTTATAAATTATATAATAAATCTATACTTTTTAGTATTAATTTATAAATTAATTACGTTATAAAAAAAGATACCTCAATAAAAAAATTAAAAAAAATTGGGGAATCTTTGAAATTAAGGATCAAAATTATTAAAATGAACATATATTGGTTTTGTTTTAGATTTTATTACACCAGAAATTCATATTAATCTATTATTTTTCCTTTTTGTATGCACTTTATATAATGGATACCTCCCATTATTGAGTAAATTTTTTCATTTACAACATTGCCACTTCACCTCCTCTATAAGAAAAGAAAACACTCTACCCCTTCCTCACAACAGTAAATCCACATTTAATCATCCTATATCGTATCAAATAGTCTCCCATAATTCTTAAATTCCCCCATGAATCCTCTCTTTTATCATTAATCTTTACAAGGAATCCATTTTCACAAGGAAAAAGGAGTTACCCAATTAAAAGGTAACAACTTCTCTAAAGATCCTTTCATTTATTTTCATTCTCCATCCCTCTAATATCTTAATTCCATGATTGTATGACAACACTAATGTATTAAATTTATTAATTTTATTTTATTCTATGTTTTATACCGACACTTACACAATACTCTATCTAATGGGTAAAAAATATATTTATGTGTATGAATAACTACCGCCCCACTAAACGACGATTCTTCGTTTTTCCTTAATACTGATCACAATAGACATTATGATGGACAATATATATTTAATTATTATATATTATATTTAGTATGTTTATAATATTATTTAATATTTTTCGAAAAATATCTTTATACTTTCCATTTGTGGTAAATTCCAAAATTTTGTTTGAGCAACTGTGGACTATCACCCCCTCAAAGTGAAGTGATTCATTCAAACACTACATAGAATGTATTAAGGATGGGTTTAGTAGATTTATGTGACATAAATGATATAATAATGATACTAGAATAATTTTACACATATGTATGTATATAAACCTATTTCATTTAAATTCTTTCTTTCGATACGACAATAAAAACAGAAATGACGTTCATGCGTTTGTACAGCTTACCATCTCCATGAATAGTGCATTCCATTTCATTCATATATATTACCTAGATTAATAAAAAAAATAATTATAAATGATATTGACATCATTTTTTACATTCATTAAATTATTAGATAGGTATAAAGACCAAATATATAAGAAATTAAAACGTATGTGAAGAACAAAGAAAATATTAGCTGAAGTGAAAACCTAACATATGATGGTTAACAAGAATGTAATTTAAGGCCATAATAAAACCATATATGGTATAAGTTATAATAATATGGTTCATAATAATATATATAATAAATTTTTATATATTATATAGGTTTTTTGAATGAGTATGATGAGAGTCAAGACATAAATATATTTATGACTATTTACATATCAATTATATGATGTTTATTTCTAGGGGTTTATATTTCAAAATCTAACAAATCAGGGAAATAGTTTTGTCTCAATTTTTCATTATTTGAGACCCAGGGTTAGTTATGTAACTGAATTATTTCTCAAGTTTTAAATAATTACATTTTACATGTAATATCATCAATATCATTATTTTAATGTTATTTTAAAATTAAATTATATTCATTTTCATACTTGGATAGTATGGTTGAATTTTACTATGTGATAAGATTTTATTAAAACAATATCATCGCCTGTCAACTTTGTTAATGATTATGCTTCATTGAAGAAATATAATGATAAATATCACTAGATAAATCATGATATTCCTTCTAATATATTTATTTATGACATATAATTGTAATTTTACCAATTAGACACTCTTTAGTACTCATGATAATTATGAAAGTTTTCTTTTACAAAATAAAACGTTATTTCTCTCTAAGGTCATAAATATATTTTATTTAAAACACTATGTTTTCAAAATGGTTTTAATTTTTTTTGAAATGATTCATGAAGATTATTTTTAATGAAAAAAATATTTCTATTTCTTTATTATTATTTTCACATATTCTTTTATATGTTTTTAAATCAATTTTCAATGACAAATTTTTTATGTTTATAATGTATTTAAAATGCTTTCCCGAATTTATTAAAAAGTATTCAATGTATTTTCAATGAAATTTTATTCAAATAAATATAGTAATTATTTATAAGTTTTAATTTATATTAAAAGAAATGGTTTTCAATAAAATCAACGATTTATTTATACATTTTCAAATTATTTTCAAATAATTGGTTTTCAAAACATTCTAATGAATTCATTAAAAATTTAATATGTGTTTCAAATGAAAAGAGATTTCAAAATTTTTTCAAGATTATTTTATATGTTATTAATGAAAAATGCTTTCATAATGTTTTAAATATTCATTTGTATGTTTTTTTATTTTTTTTGAAAAGTTGTTATTTTTTAAAAATTCTTTGTCAAATTTGAAATTATATTCTCCTCAAGAAATGCTTTCAAAATAGAATTCCATGTAATTTGACATCTGTGATGAAATCCATTGATATTAATCCAACTAATCTAGAAAATTATCTATCTATCCCATTCATATTATTTCATGAATGATTAATTTTTTTTTATGGAATTATTATTATGGCACTCGTTTCACATTCACAGGTTAAATGATTTTGAATCCCGTTTCCTTCAATCAGCTTTTCTTGTGATGAAATGATTATGAAACCTGTATATTTTTCCATAGTTTGTCATATGATTGCATATTTATAAAAACCATTTCATTTCATGGTTTATGATATGACTGATTATGATTTTGTGGAAAATTCATGTATGGTTTCATTATGAGATGGGTAGGATGTAAATATCCCTCAATGAATTAAATAAATGATTTATATCTCATGAGATAGACATTGGAGGAATGATAAATGAAATTAATTTAGTATTACAGGTCTAGAATGAGAAAGTAACATAGTTGAGTATTATAGGGTTGGAAGGATAACTGACCTTAGTTCGGTATTATAGGGTTGGAATGAAGAGTGAACTTAGTTCAGTAATATATGGCTTTTGTGTGGTGTGAACCTGGTTCATTAAATAAGTTTTTTCACTAAGATGGCCTTGGAAAAAATTACTTGACTAATATAGAAATCATTATATAATTCTTATGTGTCTTTGTCAATTCCACTATTTTAGTCCAATGTTATGATTTCATAGCTCATGTTGATTATATTTTTATAATAAAAGTCTTATGAACTACTATTCTTTATGCGATGATTCATTTTTATGATCTATGATATGTAGGGTATGATCTTTTACTTTCTCGATCTTGTTATCATACCATTATGCTCATGATTATTCTTATATATCTCCTTTTCATACCCTTACCTATTTTCTAAGATCATCCATATTTTTGTATCCTTCCCCAAGTAATGAAGATTTACTTCTTGTATGATATTTCTAAGAGGATTTCTAGTCTTTTAAAATATAGTGGGTGGTAATTTATCTCACTCATGTGCTAGTTTTTTTGTTTCCATGATTCCGAAGGCAGCAAACTAATATGGTCTTTGTGTTTCTATTTGTATAATGTTTTATGTATTGTACAAATGTTTTGTAGTGTCCATGTCTTCCATGAATGTCTCTCTATAGTTCATATAAATTCAAAGGATTAGTTAGCCTTTGAAAAAAATGATGTGAATATTTCAGTGAGATACATATGTATATTTCTAGGGATATGTCTAGTGATCTCTCTATATATAAGTATACAGATGAGTTTTCGTATTGGAAAATGTCCTAGAATTTTGGTAATGATAGATTGAGTGGTTTCCTAGAAATACATTAATATCTTAAAACTACCTTGGGATGTGGCTCAAGGAAAGATTTCCCTAGTGGTAAAATGATAACAAGATGTTTCATGCCTAAAATGAGGTAATCTAGTATATGATGATGGGCCATACTGCACACCCAGTTTTACACACTCAGGGTATATTATTTTGGAATTCACAAACTCATTATGAACCCTCATTAAGGATTAATATAAAGTATGAATATGTATAACATAGGATAAATATATGGTTTCATATATTAATGAAGTATGATTTATGATTTTGGCACTATATAAGAACTTTTTCAGGATTATATGGTTTCCTAATACTATAAATGATTCTTAAACTATGATTTATTGTTTTAATCAACAGACAGAACACGACAAAAGATGTTGAAAATTTAATGATATGGATAAAGAAATTATTGGAATTATGATAATAGATTTTTATAGTGGAAATATCATAAAGAGAATCAATTAGGTGGTACAACTTGGTGAAAGTATTGGTTATACATCTAAATATAAATGACCACAAATGACATGTGAAGGGTATGGAAGGTTCTTCTAGTATATTTTAATTGAAATATAAAATGGATGATTAGTTTTAAGTTATATAAAATTAATAATTATTCATATTTAAAATTCTAAGAAATTGGTATTAAGGAATATGTTGATAATGTATGATTAATGGTTTATGAATAATATATTATTAATGAAGTGTTTATGTTTTAGAAATTTGGTATTAAGTTATTTGAATCATGAAATATTTCAGTATTTCTAGTATAAGTTTTCAGTAAGGATTATAATGGACATGTTAAATGGCGATGAATACATAGAAATTCGATTTCATGGGAAGGTGATATTTTGATTAATGGAAGTTAACCATTAATTAATTCTTGGAATTGATATAATGATGTCTAGATAAAGATATATTGGATATTAATAAGTAATTAGATTCTATTGATTACCCTGCAACTGATTATTGAAAAAGTGGTATATTTTATCAAGGATGATGTTTACATTCTATTGTATATAAGGTATATGTCAAATAATATTTGTAATATGGAATAATTCATGTTATCCAGAAGGATTTGTGGTAACAAATATTAGTACTACTTTCCTTGGGAATATAAGATGAGGGTATTCACATGTTTTGAATGTAACAACCTAGTGATAATTTGGCATATGTTGGGGATGAATGTTAAGATAATTTAACAACTTTCATTATAATGTTTTTAAAATATATACATATAAGGGTTATAAGGTTAAGCATTTATGGTGATATTATGATAAAATTATGGTGATATTTTTTATATTAAAGCATTATCTTACTGAATTATAATTTATGCATATTGGAAAGCCTATTCTAATAACATTATTTCAATGATAATTGAGGAAAAATGGGATGGAATATCATGGATCTCATGATCTTTAGTAATTCAGGAATGAAAAATTCACCTTCCTTTATGAAGAAAGAGTTTAAGTGGATCAATGAATAATAAAAGGTGAGGTTATATTGAGATCATGTAAGAATATCTTCTCATGATTGTTCTACAACTTTAGAAAAAATAATCATGAAACAAAAAATGTTATCCTAGTATCTTTGTTTCTGATGGATCAGATGGTCCATTAGATAATCAATGAATTATGGTCTTCTAATTTCTAACATTCTCTTGACCATGTTTTCTATCACACTCATCCAAAACATGATAGTTAAATTTCTCATCCATGTCCATGTTTTTAGGTTCCACATATTCTGCTCTACATGGAAACCCATCTATGTGTCAGTCTGGGAAACCATAACGGTTCGAAAATTATTTTTTTAATAATGTTTTAGTTTAAATTTATTTGATTTGGTTTTCTATGAATGAGAATTTCAATTATTAAAAATTCTATATCTAAGAGAAATTTTGAGGGTAAACATCATTTTATGGGTGGTAGAATGTAACACCCTAAAATATTCTGAAATATTTTTTTGAATGAATTAATTTTCAATGTTGTATTGATTTTTAATATGTTATGCATTACATTCCGATTACTGCGACTTGTCTTGGGCTACAGACAACACAGACTTGACATATCTTACATGCAACACAAAGATTCTATGAAACATCATTTTTTCATAGAATTATTTAAGCGAGGTAGTTATAACCAAGACGATAAAAATTTTAATATGAATTGTAATTACTACATTTAATTTTTTATAATATTTTATATAAATGTAGCATATTTATTATAAGAAATATAATTTTGGGTAATGTATTTATATGTTTAAAAATACTATTTTCTTAAATAAACTGTTTTTGTCCTTTTTTGAACAATAATAAAATAATATTTAAACACTCATACAAAAAGTATTTGATAAAATGAAATTCATTTTTGAAGTCAAAATTTCAATATTATTTTAGGGTTGATTTTTGAGTTTTTTTCGAGAAATTTTATTTTTTGGGTGAATAGTTGAAATTACTACTATTTAGGTAAAAAAAATCATTTCATTTAAATAATAATTAGTGTTAAATAATATATTAAATAATATTTCCAGGTCAAAATAGATCAATTGTAAATTTATTAATCTTATTTAGTCCATTGAAATCATTCTTGTATTGAAATTAATTATAAACACTGATTGAGCTTTTAAATGTTTCTATATTAAAAACACACATTCTTGTAAAATGTGAAGGACTAGCGTTAAACATAATTTTCCAACTTCAATGATTTGAATATTTAAAAATGGACATGCACGATTCTTATCATTATTATGTTTTTTATTAAATAATATTACCTTAATTTTTGATTGAAATGAATAGTGAATGTGTAAAAAACTAATCATAGTGATAAAAGTTAGATTAAGTTTAATTAATGACATAACATTAATCATAAAAACCAAAATGGACTTGAAAATCGATAAAAACCCAATTTTCTGCCAATAATTAGAACAAACCTACAATTTTTTAGTATCTAATGGGTCATTTGGACATTAATAAATTGAATTCACCGATATAAATGTTTTATATAGAAAATGTAAAAATGGGTCTTTCCATACCTTTAACATTTATAAAAAAATGAGTTGTGTAAAAATCATATATTTGGTTATACATATACTTTTGAATCATAAATGGGTCATTTTTATCATAATAACTTATAAATAATTTTTAGCATAAATTTATTTACATATAATGCTTATGAAATTCCAACGTAGTGACTATTTAGTTATTAATTAACTAAAATAAATGATAATATAAATGTTAAAAGTGTAGTGGATTGATATAATTATTGTCTTCAATTATTTTATAAGATTAATATATCATTTTAAAAAAGAATAAAAATTATTAGTTTCAATTACAATATTATTTTTATATATTATAATTAAAATTAAATAAATAATATAAAAATATGCCCTAATGTTATTTTATAATAAATGATATCTTATTAAATCATTGAAAACTAATAAAAATACTAAATTTTTAAAAGTTATTTTTAAGGGATAAAAAATATAGAATATGGTCTATTAATGTATCAAATTGTCCTTTTATAATTATCATACTGATTAATATATTGTAATTTTTTTAGCAGAGTCTGTGTTTAAGTAATATTTTTCCCATCACATGGGCTTGTATTCAAAATTATTTTCCAAAACACTTGTGAATTTAATTTTTTAAATTTGGTATCAGATTAATTATTCAATGGATTTATATTATATAATAAATATCACATTAGTTTATTCTTAATGATTAAATTACTTGTATAAGAAAACTAGATACTTTAATAAAAACCAAAAATAATAAAATTGCGGAATCATAGAAGTTAAAAAACAAAATTATTAAAATGAACATATTTTTGTGTGGTGTATATTTTTTTACCATAAATTCACACTGATCCTTTATTTTTCAATTTTGGATGTGTAATAGTTATTGGATACATCCAATTATTTAATACCTTTTAGTATTTACCAGAGTTCTACTCCCCCTCAACAATAAAAATGAAAGAACATTACCCCTTCCTTACAACACTACATAAAATTTGGATCGTCCAACCTCTAACCAAATAGTCTCTAAAAATCCCTCCCTTACTCCTTGAATCCTCCCTTTGGGTAATAATTCTTCCATGAAATCCATTTAAAAAAAATAGTTCTTAAAAAATCAAGTAATTTTTTACGCTAAGTGTTCTACATACACTTACACACACCTCCATCTAATGGGTAACAATCATATTGTTTATGTGTTTGGCGAACCACCACCCCACTATGCTATGATTGTTCATTTTTCCATTAAACCTATCATAGTGTAAAATGATGGAAAATTTGTCTTTATATGTGATATATTATATTTTTTATGTATTTATTATTCTTTAATCTCTTTACAACACATATCCTTATACTTTCTAATTTGTGTAAATAGGATAATTTTGTTTGAGGGAGTGTGGTCTACCACCCCCTCAAAGCGATGTGATTCATTCACAAACTACATGGATTGTATTGAGTATGGGTTTAGTTAAATTATATGATGTATATGATATAATAATGATACATTTAAAATTATATATATATATATATATATTAATATTTAATTTATTATCCTTCATTCAACAAGACAATAAAAACTGAAACATCGTTCGGGCATACGTACGACTTACCGTCTCCATAAACAGTCTATTCTATTTCATACTAATATATTAAATTTACTATTATAAAAAAATAAAATGAATATAATTTATATTTATATCATGTTTTTTATTGTGGGAATCATGATATATATATAAGGACCAAAGATATAACAAATAAAGATGCATGTGAAGAAAAAAATGAATATTACCATAAGTGAAACCTTAATATATGATATTTAACAATCTGGTAATATATATTCGTAATAAAACCATTTATGGTATTAGATATAATAATATGGTTGTTGAAAATAATTATAATAAATTTAAATTAATTATAAAGGTGATTTTGAATGAGTATATCGAGAGTCAAGACACAAGGTTAAAGGATTTCATCTCAATTCTTATTTCCATGATAAACATACTTTATTGAACATAAATTACATTTATGTGATGTGTGTAATAACCATGGATGTATTCAATTATTCATATACATAAATTTATGGGTATTTATATATCTATTATATGATCTTTATTTCATGGGTTTTATGTTTCAATGGTTACCAAATGTATAAAATAGGTTTGTTTCAATTTTACTTATTTGAGACTCATGTTTGGTTATGCACCTAAATTATATTTCGTAGGGTATATACATCCTTTTTTATGTAATATAATCAATCTGATTCTTATAATTATATTCTAAACTTCATTTGTTTTCATTTTCTTACATTGAGAGTATGATCCCAAGTTTCTAAGTGGGAAGAGTATATTCATACAATCTCATCATTTTTTGAAATTGTTAATGAATATATTTCTATCATGAATTACAATGAACAATCTCTTTAGAACACTAATGAGTTTCATTATATTATTATAATTCCAGATTTATCTTTGTTTTAATACCAATTTTCCACTCTTTGTAATTTAAGATAATAAATAATGTATTTTAAGAAAATCTGACCATATTTCTCTCTCATGTCAAAAAAATTGTTATATTTCAAAAAAAAATGTTTTAAAAAATGTTTTAATTTTTTTAAAAATGATCCCTAAACATTATTTTTAAATTAAAATTATTTGGAAAATATTTTATTGTTTTCGCAATATCCTTTATAGGTTTTCAATTCTATTTTAAAATAATAAGGTTTTTAAAAAGTAATTTATTTAAAAATGATTTTAATTATTTTCAATATATATTTATATGTTTTAAAATTATTTTCAAACTAAGGAATTTCATAACTTTTTCATGATTTATTTACAAGTTTTTAATGTTTTTTCATAGAATTTTTTTTAAAAATGTTTTCCAGTTTATTTTATAATTTTCCAAGGAAATTTTTTCCTCAATGTTTTCAAATTTCTTTTTATTTTTTTATTGAAGATATCCTTCCAATAGTTGTCATTTTTATAATTTATTTTTCCAATAAGAAATGTAATTTTCCTAAATAATGTCATCATAGTAAATTTCCATGTTATTTTCAATCTAAGATGACATCCACTGATGTTACTAAATATCATCTAGAAAAAACTCCAAAAGTTCCATTAATATTATTTTTTGTATGGTTTATGATTTGATGGATTGATTCTTATTAAAACTTTTTCCCTTTCATGGATTATATGCATTTGAACCACACTAATTTCCATGGGTTATTATTTAGATGAAATTTTTATGAAACATATGTCTTTATCCACATTTTATGATATTATTACATGTTTAGGATACCCAATTCATTTTATAGGTTATGATATGACTTCTTTTGATTTTGAGGAACATGCATGTATGATTTCATTATGAGATGGATGAGACCTATATCTCCATCCAATTCATTGGATAATGATTTATATCTCATGAGATAGACATGGATTGAATTAGAAATTAACAGAATTTAATATTAATGGTCTGGAATGTGAAATGAACTCAGTTTAGTATAAGAGGTTTGGAATGAAAAAATGAACATAGTTTAGTATTGAAGGTCCTAAATGAGGAGTGAACTCGGTTCTACAATGCAATTATGAAATGGGGTGTTAACACAGTTCACTAAATGAATTTATAAACTAAGATTACCTTTTATATGGTTCCTTGACTTCTATGGAAGTAATTATATATACCTATGTATCTTCCATCATTCGATGTTTTATTCTAGTGTTATATTTTCTGGGATTGTGTTAATTATATCTTTATAATTCATTTCATATGAAATGCTGAATTTTTTTCTTTATTCATGTTTATGATCTTTGATATGCATGGTATGATATTCTATTTTCATTATAATGTTATCATGATCTGATGCTTATGATTATTTTTATATTTCTCCCTTGCCTACCCTTAGTATGAATTATAGGTCACCCTATCTTAGGTGTCCTTCCCCTATTTATGAAGATATATTTTTTTCATGATATTTCTAAGAGGACTACTAGTATTTGAGAACCTAGTGGGAGATAATGTGGCTCTTTTATATATCAGTGTTTACATATCCATGCTTCCAATAATACATAACTATAACTATATTTGGGTTTTATTTTGTATAATGTTTTTTGTATTAAACAAATGATATATAATGTTAGTATATGCCAATATTGGTCCTCTATAATGTTCACAATTGAACAAATTACTATAACTCTATATATATCAAAGGCACCTTATAGAATATCTAATGTTGAGAAAAAATAACTAAAGAATATGTAAGAGGAGAACCTATACAAGGGTTTTATTTACTCAAGTGTTAAACCATGAGGTGAGCTAGTCCTCTTAATCAAGAATACTTATGGATCAATTCACCTCTGAATTCATTATCATGAGCTCAGAAATGTAATGATAATGAACAATTATACCCTTTCGTAGATACATGACTTGTTTGAATAAGAATGTGGGGTCAGTTTTTTCTCTAAGGTGGGACTTTGGTCCGAATACAACCAACTAGAGGTGAATAATAATGATATTCCCAACGCTTCCTTTCAAATGAGGTGCATTCACTATGAGTTCATAGTGATTCATTTAAGACTCACAAATTCTATAGTAATATTCTTGGACATAATTAATAGAGTCATTATATATTACCTTGAAAAAATTGAGGATATTTTTATTGATGGTATTCTGATATACTCCAAGATCATGATGGAACAACATTATATTTTTAATATTGTTCTAAAGACATTGATATGGGTGAAACATTATGAAAATTATTGTAAATGTGAGTTATGGATGGAAGAAGTGTCATTATTAGGGCATGTAATCAACATCAAAAAGATTATTTTGGACCCTTTCAAGACAACAGAAATGAATGTGTTTCCCATACCAACATTTGTAATAGATATCTGTTGTATCGTTTATTTATTTGGGTATTACCAACGATTTATGAATAAATTCTCATGATTGTTAAACAATCTATCCATGGGGACTTGAAAGGGATTAATATTTTTCAGGACAAGGGAAGGATTAGACTTTTTAATGAGTATAAATAGAAGATTATCACTACACTAGTGCTCACACTACCATAAAATTGGGAACTACTTATGAGTATAGAGATGCTAGAAAGATGCGATTAGGATGTGTAATGATTCAACATGATAAAGTGATATCATAAGGCTCAAGGAAGATGAAAATTCATGATAAAAACCATCCTACACATGATCTATAATTGGTAGATATAATCTATAAATTGAAAAAATGGTAGCACTCTCTCTATGGGGAAAAGTGTGAAATATATAATAATCAAGAGAGCCTCAAAAATATATTCACACCGAATGAGATTAATATGTAACATCGAAGTTGCTTAGAGCTCATAAACGATTATGACACCTCAATCCACTACCAAATTGATTATGAAAATAATTTGGATGATAATATAATTAAAAGGTATTTTTCATCTTTATCAATTTTAATAATTGAAAAGGATCTAATATTCGTAGATTTGAAAAATATGGATATGGGATTCATTAACGAAGGAGAATCATAAATCATTTCCCAGATTATTTCTCATCCATACCATATGAATAAAATAAATGATTCTCAAAAGAATGATGTGGAAATTTAGAAAAATATAAAAGCAATCATAAATGGGAAACCATTGAGTTCCAGATCAATGCAGATGGACTCGTAAGATTTAGGTCACAAATATATATACCATCAAATTCAGAGATATATAAAGAGATTTTGAGTGACACCCATACCTCAAAAATCTCTATTCACCTAGGGAGCACAATGATGTATTGATATCTTTGAGAGCACTGTTAGTGGGTCAATATGAAGAAATAGATCACTAAGTGTAGATCAAATATCAAGGTATATCAATAAGTAAAGGAAAAAAGAAAAAATTAAACTAGATTGAATCATCTATTACCCATAACAATATAGAAGTGGGAGAACATTACCTGGGACATTGTCATTGGACTTCTGAATACATCTAGAGGAAACCTTGATATACTGGTTGTTGTGGATCTTCTAAGAGTGACAATTCACTTAATCTCAAATCGAGAGAAATTCCCCCTTTATAAACATTCACATATATACATTAGAGAATTGGTAAGGCTGAATAGAGTAACACTATTGATTTTATTTGATATAGAGCTTAGATTCACCTTCAACTACTAAAAACGTACCCAACATTCACTAAGAACTCAGTTGATCTTCAGTATGCACTATCATCCTCAAACTGATGGCCAATAATAGTGGACTATATAGACATAGTAATACAGGTTGAGAGTGTGTTTTATGGATTTTGAGGTAGTATGGGATCAAGAAATACCTTTGGTCAAGTACCTATATGAAAATCTTTTCCACTAGAGCATCCAAATTGTTTTATAAGAAGACCATTATGGGAAAAAAAGAAAATATTGACACGGTGGAATGAAGTCATGTACGTAAGCTTCTAGGACCAGAAATTGTTTATAAAATTATAGAAATGGAGAGAGCCTTTCTGTATCTTATCTGAGCATCCAAAATAATACATAACATTTATGCAGAAAATCATGAATGGTACATAGAGTTTATGGTTGGAGACATGGCACTCCTCCACATATCTCTATGGAAGAGGATCATGATATTTGAGATGAAGAGAATGGTGAGTCCCAGGTATATCAGCCCCCTTGAAATTCTTTATCATGTTAGATCGATGGCCTATAAAATAACACTTACACCTACAATGTCTCAAGTACATTATGTATTCCATGTATCCCTTTTGACAAAGTACATATCATATCACTCACATGTTGTGAATTCAAAGGTGGTATAGTTGGAAAATTATCTCACTTATGAGAGGCAGCCACTGACGATCTTAGATCTTAGAGAATATTTTCAATACAAAAATACTTCTCACCATGTCAAAGAACTTGGTTGGAATCATAAGTATTAATTGGAAACATGAGAACCTGAGGAAGGGATGAAAGACAAGTACCCTCTCTTGTTTTCCCCATTTTTTTTAAAACGAAAATCTGAGGATGAAATTTAACAAAGGGGGAAGAATGTAATGACCCAAAACAAATTCAATTCAAATTCCCTTGTTATAATTATTTCAGATAGTATTAATCTTATAAAATCACACGGAGAACATAATAAATTCATTATAAATAGTGAATGGGTGGAATAAAAAGTATTTATAGAAGTTAACAAACCTGTAAAGATTAAATAGTAACATTTCCTTTGGTATACTAGTATGAACCATATGAATAGTAAACCAACCAAGAGAATAGTAACCATACCCATGAATGTAAAAATAAAATTTATGTATCTTAGAAATGAATATATTATATAATCAAATTATAGTATAAGTTAATAAAATTTTTAGAAATTATTATTTCTGTGTTGATATTTTCATAAAACAAGAATGTTTATTTTCAATTTTATGATTAATATAATGACTTAATAGAATTTATTTTCATTAAATGTATTCTTATATAATTATTTTATTTATTATGATTATAAAATAATTTTATGATACCTATATTAATTTTGTAATGTGTTATAAAATGAGTTCTAATTATAAAATTGATATTTTCCAAATAAATGATGATTTTAATTAAAAATTAAATGTATACTACTTAGATACTCATTTTCATAAAATTAGTTGCATTTTTTAATTCGTCACATAAAAAAATGTAAAATTTTCTGAAAATTTTCTAAAATAGTTGAAATTTTGTGAATAGTAAAATACGACAATATAGAGTATAAGTAAATACATGGAATTTTGATGAATTTTTGTGTCATGGATGGTGTAAATGACCATATATTGAGATAAAATTGTCTAATTACAATATTTAGTCACCATATTCTCCACTAATTCTTTTATTGAACAAAATTATAAACATATGAATAATATAATGTGAAAACACCCATGTCCTCCGCTATAAATATGCCCCTCACCACATATTCTCCTCCCACCTACCAAGAATTGAGACTTTTCCGTATTATAATAAAATATTTTTCCTACACCCTAACCCACAACTAGGATCCATTGGTCTCAACCAAAGACCAAAATTGACCTCCCAAAGCTGGTTCTCAATAACAAAGATTCAAGAGGTAAAATCTTTATTCGTTTCTTTTAATTTTTTAATTTTTTTCATTCTTATTCTCTTATGAAATCCCCTAATAAAAATAGAATGAAAACACCAAATCCTAACATATAAATTAATTATATTATATAAATGTAATAATCCATTATCATTTCTTCCCCCTATATTTTTGAACAAAAATTTAAAACAACCTTTGTGATTTGATAATTTATCACATTCAAGAACAAAAATGTTTCCATTTTTTATTACGACCTCAAAGACTACCCAGAAAAATAAAATTATGATTAAAACTGATTATAATATATTTATCATAGCCTATTTTATGTTTTAAAATCATTATATATATATAATAATAATTAATAAAACAAATCATTTTTGTGATGGATAAAATGCCAAATTAATCTAAATAGATGTCATTAATGTCTTATCTAATGATTCATTCCCACCACAAATTCAAAAATGACTATTGTAACAATTTAATCATCTATATCTTCACTAATATCATATAACATTAATTATAGACAACCATTCTCATTTTACATGATTTTCCATACAAATATATAACCAACAGATCATAAACAAAGAAAGGAAATCTCTCAAGTGATGAAATTGAATCTCATAACAAATAAAAAGGCCATAAATGAACATAATAAAATTATAATAAATCAAATAAATTTATAAAACGTTCTTATTTATTTAATAAATGTGTTTAATTTTAATATACAAGAAACTAAGATCATGTTAACTAAACATTCAGACATAAAGTAAGGGTTTTTTTACCATACCACCATTTTCATTGAAGTTATACTTTATCTTTCATTACCCTAATGTAAATCTTATTTTTTAATATATATTTATTATAAAATATATATTTATGTTCCAAAATAATGTATCCATATCTTTTTATCTTTATTTTTCAGGGATATACCATTTTTTAAAAAGTTCCATTTTCAATTCTTCTCAATAAGAATGCTCGATTAAATGAAAATTCCAAATTTATTTTCTATTTTAATGCCATATATATAATCTATTACAAGAAAAAAATTGAAAATCCATAATTTTATAATTATAAACTATCATGGTTCATTTATGGTTTTATACACAAAATTATTTCTTTTCTACTTTAAGGAATCATTATAATTTTTCTTAAATATCACTAAAATGTTATATTTCTAATGTTAATTAAACATTACTTTTAAATGTTTTAAGTTAAGTAAGAAATAAATTATCATGGTCTATGAATATATTCACTTATTAATTCCAATTTAGGATTTAAATCAATTCTTTATTAGATATTTTTATGATACTACCTTTTGTTTCAATACATAACATGATTACAATCCCCATAACATTTTTTGTGTATCCCTTATATTTATATTTGATTCCTCACGTATGATTGTTAATGAGGGACACATATTCACAAACATGTCATGATGGGTGCCCTTATATATCACTCCAATTAATGGGTAACATTTAGTTTCATAAGACGTTTTGATGGGACATGGAGTGAACCTAATTCCTTTGTGAGAATTTTTCCACCATCTGATATAGTCTTGAGGTTATCCATGACTCAGGTTTATGTTAGGTTTTTTTTTCAACATTTCAATGATGTCATGTTTTCATGTCCCCATTTTATAGTTTTCATACTTATTTATTTTTATTCATGTTCCATGCGTTGTTTTTCCATCATGTTATTTCTTCTAACCCATGTGCCTTGATTTATTCCATTGTTAATTCCATTATTGAGATTTTTAGCTAATCCCATTTGTTCATGTATTCCCCAGGTTATCCTATGAAGATGTAAGATCTCAATACATGTCAAAATCTCATTATGGATATTAAATAAAATTTATTTTTAGTTTTGTTTCATGTTATCAATGTATCTACCTATTCTTCTGAAGACACTAGACATTACAATCATTGGTTGTATTTGCTGGTAAATTATGCATAAAATCAAGTAATAATATGTGTAAAATTCTATGGTTGCTAATGTTAATCCCCCAAGAAAACTTAAACAAGTTCTGTAGGAGGGTTTATTAGATCCTTATAATTGAATTACTAATATAGATTATAATATTATTGAGGATATCGAGAATTCATTTCCTGATATCAATCAAAATGTACTGCAAGTCCAGAACACAATTTTTGGCGTTCAACCAGATGATGGAGGAGAAATGACATTATCATTGTATTTATTTCCCGAGAAGCGAAATCCATTATGGGTATGAATGAATCTCAAGAGGCATTAGACCAATTATATAAAATAATTCATATCATATACTTCAAGAACACATCTAAGAGTATCAAGTTGAATTTTACGGTGTTTAGACTTAAGGGTTCCAACAATCTATGATTTGATTCTATGGTACATTAAAATATTCCTATAGGATTTTACTAGAAGGAATTCATTGAAATATTTTTACAATGATTTTTTCCAAAGTCATTGATAATATAAATTTATTTTGAGTTCCTCTCTTTTTAGTAGGGTAAATTCATCTTTGGTGTATACAAATTTATTTATGGAGTTCGTACATTTTTATCTAGCAGTAGTAAGTAATTACCATTAGAAGGCTCATAAGTAGCTTTATGATTGCGATGGGATATAAAATTATATCTATTTATTTCAAACCTTATGACCAATATAGATATATTATGGAGGGAGATAATGGATGATATGGATATATTAGGAATGGATGGATATTCTTCCCCTTCTATTCCGTCATGTGGAAGCTTTAATGGGGTACAAGGTAAAAATAAGATGTTCTGAGATCATAAAATGGGTGGTTGAGTTGGTTCTTAGTGGTCATCTTCATGTGCACCCTTAGTTACAACATATAGTGTTCCTCTCATATTCAATCAGTGTGGGAAGGTTGGGAACACCCGATGTTATTGTCCCACACCAAAACAAAATTATAACTATTATAGATGACATGGTGATCTATAACATTTTTATCAGGCTATGTCTACACCTCAATATTTTTAGTGATTGTATTATACAAAGTCTATTATTGAGTATTTAGGTGCATTAATGACTATAAGGATCTATCTATAGGAAATAGGTGTAAAGTATATTCATGTTGAAAATGATTTTCCAATAAAGGTATATGTTGGTCCAATAATAGTTATTGGTACCATATTATTTCATATTTAATATAAATTTATTTATATGATACTGGTTCTTCCAACTTGTTTATATTTGGATGTTTTAATTTATATGATTAAACTTACAATGGATCTCATGTCGCTTTTCATATAGTTAGAGACACCTCTTATAATGAGGATAGATAATGGGTTTTTCTGTCCATCTTGTTATGTATCGATAACTAAAGTAGAGTTAGTCTTATAGATTCTCTTCCTCAAACTAGATCAATTTGACATCATCATTAGGATGGATTGAAATACTTATCATCACACTGAGGTTTATTTTTATCATTGGTGTCTTGTTTAGTGTAGATTATAGGAGCTCTTAGGTGTTTTAGGGAGAGTGAGATCTTTGTTATACTCCTACAGGACCTTCCAATTACGTGATCATGTGCATATTATCAAATATATTATTTGATTCTAATGACATCTCTTATGTTTTTGATATTGCAACAATTGTTCAATATTTTTTAAACAGTTTCTTAGATGATTTCTCTATCCATATTCAAAATTTAGAGGTCGAGATTATGATTGATTTGGTCCAAGGTATGGTGATTATTTTGATCCCTTCTTATCATATAGAACTAGAAGATATTAAAGAGATTTATAATCGGTTGGATGACCTAATACAATGAGTTCAATTAATATTAGTGCTTCTTCTTGGGCATCCCATGTTCAATTTTCTAAAATAGAAGATGGTTCCTCCCGACAATGTGTAAAGTATAAAAATATGAACCTTGTAATGGTTAAGAAAAAGTATAACTTTATTCATGTGGATTATTGTTTTTATTAGTTAAATAAGGAAATATGCTTCTGTAGATCAAACGATTGTAATATTATCATCAACTCAATGTTTGGGAGTCTGATTTTATAATGAGTCTTTCTGAAGAATGTATATTCATGAAAAATATATTTTTATGCCACTTGTCCAACTAATTGTCCCAAAGTTTTAAAAAAATTCTTGAATCCAATATTCCATGAGTATATAAACACATTTTTTAGTTTTCATGGATGTAATTTTTGTTTATTCAGGATCCAAATGTGAGAACAAGAATCATTGCAGTTCAGTTTTGGAAATCATGACGATTCACCATTTGAATGGAATGTTTTTGGAATAGAATTTATGAATCCAGGAAGTAAATTTCGTGGGGAATGTAATTTTTGGGAATGGATTTTTAGTTGACCCTTAAAAGGAAAAGTATTTTATATCTTCTAAAGAGACACAAAATTGATTTGATATTCATGCCTATTTTACATTTCTAGACATTATTGATAGTTATTCAAGGATTTATCAATGTTCATGTTACCTTTGATTTATATTACTATTAAAAGGAGTAAAATGTATATGGGATTGAAAGTCTATATCATTAAATTAGAAAATTAAATGAATTATGACATCAACACCAATTCTGATCTTACCTGATCTCGGCACGTAATATGTGGTGTTTTTTAATGATTTGAAAACTTGTTTAGATTTCATGTTTATGTATAATTACTATGTGGTGGCTTGTGAATATCTCTTACTAAGACCTCGTGTGAAAAATTATCCCACTCATTACATATATATTTCCATATTTATTCATGCACATAATTGTGGGTGAAAATATTTTATTGGAGAGATTTCTATAGTTTTTTATGTCTATAAGAGTCTGATCTATATATGTTAACATATATTATTGAATAAATGATAAAGGGTGTGGGTGTAATACCATAATATGTATTAATTGAACATAACCTACACCATGGGGAAGAAGAATATAGTTTCAGACCCTCTCAGAAGGAATGTTTAATCACATATTCTTCTAGAGTTGATGTCAGATTGAAAAATTATTGAAATATTATCTAAATTTGAACTGGTTGCTTTGTAGGATTCCTTTGGTATGGTTTTTACTAGTTCTCAGTTGTCATTACCTCTCCTAGAGTTTATTAAATAGAGTTATTAGAAGGATGTCGATATCATTGTATTTTGAGAAATCCTTTATGATATGGAGACAACATCTTGTTATTCCCTATCTTTAGATTGTACTCTCCATTTTGGATAACGACTTGTTGTTCCAACATAAGTGAATATCTCATTTATGTTTTATTTTCATAGATCGTCAAAGTTATTTCATCTGGGAACCATGAAGATGTATTATAACTTGAGATAGTGATTCTTTTTTTAGGTATGAAGTGTGACATGGAATAATATTTTTCCCTTTGTTACACCTTCCTGTAGATAAAAAAAATACCATTTTAAAACATCTAATTTTATCTAAACTCTTTAATTTCTTGTATGGAAATCAGAAAAGGTGAAAATTTGTTTTTTGAATTTCCATGGACTACTTGAGGGATTAATTCTATCTTGGTAGTGAATGAATTTTTAGAAAATTCATCTCATTTCATTCTTATCATGGACACTACTAAAGTTGATGATATATGCAAGATGAATTTTCAGGGGATTAAGGGGTTATATGAGGTCCCTTCATAAATTGTTTTAGATAGGTATACATGTTTTATATTGACATTATAGATGAGTCTCCAAGAGGTAAGATAGAATCTGGTTAGATTGATTAAAAATTAACATGAAAAGAATGATAATCAGATGGAGCATTTTATTCATATCCTAGAGGATATGATCCAAGAATGTATCTTACCCAACAGTAAATCATGTAATAGATAACTACAGTTGGTTGAGTTTTAGTATAACAATATTTATTAGTCAACAATCTGAATGGATCATTTTGATGCTTTGTTTTGTCACCCTGGATGATCACCTCTTTATTAGTATGGGGTGGGAGAGCCTATTTTGTGGGGCTAAGTCTCATTCAAGAGATTCATGTGAGGATTCAGAATATATATCAGTTTCTAGTTACATCTTATATTTGAAAAATATATTATGCAATTTATTGGTGTTTTGTATTGAGGTTTTCCGCCGGTGATATAGTTTTCTTAGAAGTGTCTCTTTAGATTGGCCACTATTAGGTTAAAATGTTTAGAATGTTGGCTATGAAATATGTTGAAACTTCGGAGGCCACTTATTTATTTGGAAATGTTCTTAATCAGTTGGAATTCATGAAAATTCATAGGAATTCATTATTTTTTCAACCAATCATAGCTTAGGAAATACTATCCATATCCATCTCAGGTTTTGAGTTGGGAATAGATTGAGTAAGAGCCCAATGATTCAGTTGTGGAGTATCCAGTGGATACCATTAACTCTCAAGTGATAGTATTCCATGCAAAATCAATTTCATTGGAAGAGTTCTATGGATACATGGATCAGATTATCATGATACATTGGAGTATGAGTCCTTCATTAGGGTGCAGTGGCCTCACCTCTTTTCTGGACATTATTCCCCCCCATTACATCCTTAAGATTGAAATTCATATGGTGTGAAGCTTGAAACATCTCGTTACCCACATTAAAATATTCTTTTCACCACTTTCCATTTCCCTATTTATTTAGGTATGTCCCAAGACTCCCATGGGTGGAGATCATTTTCTATGGAATATGACATAATTTTTGGGGATTTGTTTTTGTTTTAATTAATGGGGTTAGAGTATAAATGTGTTGAAGGATTTCCTTGGCTCTCCTTGATTTGGGAGAATACCAGAGTTGTTTGGTGGGTTTTAAATTGACTCTGGAAGTTTCATGGTTTTTAGGACAAATACACACCTTGTAATGTGATTTCATGTTTTATAATGATCAACGGGAAGATGTTTTTAACCGATATAGGGTATGTGATGTTTCATGCCATATATAGTGTTTACATGTCATATAATGTGTTCTAGGTAGATGTCATGAATTAGTAAAATGTGTGAAGATTAGATGCATTGAAATTATATTACACACCATGAAATGGTAAAATTGGGTTTTAATAATAAAAGGAAAGGTGTTTTTTGGCATACCTCTATTTTATTAATTTCATGATGTGTAATTGGATTACATGTAATGTAATTATCCCAATTTTTGGTTTTAGAGTATTGTATGTTGGATTACTATTTCCTTTAATTTGAAACCTTTTTTCTCTCAACCTAAGATATATCCCATGAGATTTTGTAGACCTCCAATCCTTAGGAATCATTTCATTTAGAAATTGATAATTGTTACATTAGTGTTTCTTTTCTCTTGAGCTATTGTCCCTCGTGATTATTATTTTTCTTTGATCATGGTAGCCACATTACACTATGTTTATGGATCTATAGATATGTGATTATATAATTCTTGATCCTATTTAGATCCATAATTTGATATTCCTTAGGAGGATACCCATTCATTGGTTGTTGTGTGACATGAATATTTCATTAACATATGTTATGATATATTTTCTTCGATAACCTTTTTTCTAAATAGAATCAATTCAAAGATGCTTGGACTGATTCTATAGACTCCATAGTTGTTCTAATTTTATTCTGTGATGTTGGATACTCTTGTGGGAATGTAGAACGTGAGATTTAGTTAGGTGGTTCCATCTTATACATATGATGAATGGACTACATTGATCTAGTTTAATAAATTTATTTATAAATTAAATTTCATGATTGATTGGCTGATTTGTGGGTGTGAAAAATGTGTTTTTTATATAATATTTTCTTAACTTATTTTTTCAAATAAAATGTAAATTTCAATGAATTGTTTTTATGGATTTATAAATTGGGGTCAAAGAATATTTTTTGAAGAAATGGTTTGGAAAATAGAGAACATAGGAAGACTTTGATACTTTTGTTGAAGGTGTATTGATGTTAATCATCCATGTATTATTAGTGGGTTCACAAATAGGGAAATTCTCTATTACCATGGCCTTTTGTTCTAGGGAATTGACATTGATAATTTTGGGGGATTTACTCATGGTGTTTTTATGCTCCATAAAACTATGTTCTAAAGACATGATTGCGTAGTTTTTATTGACTGTCGGAAGACTAGTTTAATAGCCTAAATTATATAATTATTTTTTGTTAAATATCATTTTCTTTTGGGGTTTACAATTTTAGACCGTAATAGCACGGTTCTGAATATATAAGATACATTCTCAACATTGATTAGAATTGACTACATTTATGTAAATGAAATTCTTTGAAACTCTTTTAACTAGATTATATTGGAAATTTGGAAAATGGGAATACTAAATATTTTACATCCTTTTGATATAAAATTGATTAACTTTTTATCATTCCTTATTTTCTCTATAGTTTATTATTTTTATATTATTTTATAGATACTTTTTATAGAATGCCTAGGTGGGAAACCATTGAGCCTATTAGCTCACACCCGACAGATGCATTCAAATATGCATAGAACATTCCATGTCTTTCAGTGTAAGGAATACCAATGAGCCACAGTTAGGGGGAAATCATTTTATTAGTTCTGTATGTGTAGTTGCTGGTGAGATGGTGGGAGTTTTACCACACTATCACATGGAGTAGTTGGTTTCTATTTTAGTTTCCCTTTGATGATGGAATTTTACTTCTGTATGTTCTAACTACTCTATGTTGTATCATTTATTTTATATTTTTTTGTTATTTATGGAATATGTTTACCTCATCCATTGTTTCAATGTGTTATATATATATATACATGAAATGTTATTATATCACATTGGGTGAAAATTTTCCCACTAGTTGTTGTTTGATGGTAATGTAATTTTACCATCCTTTGTGGACCATGAAAACCATACAAGTACATTTCAGGTTAAGTTGGGTAATAGTTTGAGATGATATCTTGGTGGGGTTCACCATATTTTTGGTTTATAGGTGAGGATTTTCCTTATGATACATTATTTTTGGAAATTTTGTAGACTAGATATTTGATTATAAGTACTTGATATGTAGGTTATGGTGACTTCCAGGTCCACTCTTACCATGATGAGACGCATGTTAACATGGGTTTTTGGGATGTATGTCCCCTGTTATGAGTTCTTGATCATAATTTCTATTTTTCTTACAGTTTTCATGTATGAAATGAGATTAGTTTTTTATCTAATCACGTCTTCTATTTCAGTGTGTAGTCTTCTTCCTCCAATATGTATTCCATGGGATTCTTAAGAGGGTGTGATAGATGATCTTCAAGGGAATATAACTATATATCAAAATATTTTTAAGGGTATCAAGGGGAATTTTTTTTATCAATAACAATATACCATAATTCCATAACACTTATTTTAAGTACAAATCAATGCTGGATGTGAATGGGATTGATCACATGAGTTCTTACATGAGAAACCACATTCCATTAAGGGTAATAATTAAAATCAAGAGATATACTTTTTAGAAAACATCATTCATTTCATTGACTTATTGAATTCACCTAACTGCATCAAGGTTAACTGTATAACATTTTCACTTGAGGGTCCCATCATGATATTGTGGGATTCAATGCTATAGGTATATAAGAATGTTAGAATTCATTGTAATGGTTTCAAAAAACTATTATTCTAGTAGTTTTATCCATCGTCACTAATGATAGAATAACATCTAGTTTTTCTATAATTGTACTAAGAATATAATTTTGAAAATGTGTACACCATTTAATTTTTTGAGTTGTTTTGTTTTTCTCTAAAGGTTATAAATAATGGCCACTTGAAGGATCATAATTACCTATAGGGTTTCTAATCAGATATAACATTACCTGTATTTTGGATGTGACTTTTGACCTAAACAAATAATTTACTCAATGAGATGATGGAAGAGATTAATATATCTGGCATGGTTTGATATTTTTACCCTCCTCTTCCACCTATTGGAATATTTAGTTACCCAATATAGAAAAAGAGGATGTAGAAAGATCATCAAAAGAGTGGTTAAGGTGATTATCAATAGCATCCCTCATCTACACCCTCAGTTTGAGCATTCAGTGTTCCTTTGACTGGCTATTAGTTTTAGAAAATTGGTTACACAACAAATTCTTGTCCGAAACATACATATATCTTTAATAATTGTTGATCTATGTTCATATTCAAGGTTTCTATCAAGCTATGTGTACTCCTTGATATAGTTAGGAATTATTGGCTCAAAAGGATACTACAAAATAGTCAGATGATTTGAAAACATCAGGGATCTAGTTGCATAACTCAAAAGTGAATAATCATTATTCAGTATATGATTTTTCGATGGATGTAGGTATTGGACCAGCGATTAGGAGATGCACACTATTTATTTACTCTTTAGTTATTATTTAATTTTTTATACTAGTTCTTCCCACTTATCTTATCTAGTATTTTTTTATATTCTTATACATACATTAAGGATCATTTATTTTTTCATGGAATTAAATACACCTCTAGTAAATTAAGAAATATCTAGTCTTTTAGTGTCCTTCTAATTCACTGTATATACCTGAGGTCGAGTTATTCTAGAATATTCTCATTCTCAATATATATCAAATTGACATTTTTATCATGATTTATTGTCATGTTACTCATTATGATAAGGTTTATTTTTATCATCGTTATGCCTCATTTCTTGTAGATAATTGGATCTCTCGAGTGTTTTTGGAAGTGTTTGATCCAAGGCATTTTCATGAAGGAACATTCAACCAATAACATTGAATTTTGTTTCCCCCACTAGTAGTTGGAATTGATGTCATTTTTATAGTGTTTATCTTCCTAATGTAATGTATGATATTCCTACTATTTTCCCAAGTAGTATATTTTGAATTTTTATAGGTCAGGACATATATTTTTTTATTGAACATGTTCCAGGTATATAAAATAATTTTTCACATTCATATCTTATAGAACCAATAGAGTAGAACGAGATCAATATTTAGTTATATGACTTAGTGAGGAAGAGTTTTTTTTATCCAAGTGTTTCTCCATTATCATCCATGTTCTCTATTCCATGAAGGTAGATGGTTCAATCCAATTATATATGTATTTTCAAAATTTTTCTGGGTAATGATTAATAAAAATTATCATTTTCATTGTGTGGGTAATTTTTTGATCAGTTACAAGGGAAAAGTGTTTTTTGAAGGACAATCATTAGTTGAGATATCGTTAGATCATAGTTCATGAGTCTGATATAATTAAAATGGTTTTTAAAACTCATTATGCCCATTATAAATATATTTTATTGTCGATTGTTCTAGTTAACACTCCTATAGTTGTCAAGTATTTGATTAATTGAATAATCATTGAATACCTCAAGACTATTTTGGTAGTTTTTTAGATGATTTTTTTTGTTTTTTCAGTATATAATCTTGAGAATGATCACCATTTATGATTGGTAATAGAAATTATGAGAAGTATCCATTTGTTTGGAAGCTTTCAAAATGTAATTTCTAGATCTATGAATTGATGTTCTTGGGGAATGAGATTTATGATCATGGTTTATCAGTTGACCATGAGAAGGTGAAGGTTGTTCTATCTTGGGGAGATCAAAGAAATTTCTTTGAGATTTAGAGATCCGTTGGTATTTTTGGATATTACCAACTAATATTCAAGGATTTATAATAGTTGGTGTCATCATTGAATTATATTACTACGAAATGGTTTCAATATATATAGGAAGAAATGTATTAGTCTTCTTTTGATGAACTGAAATAAATTATAACATTGGATCCTATTTTAATAATATCCACCCTTGGTAAGGGACAAGTATTTTTCTTTAATACTTAAGCTGTTGGGTTGAGATTATTTCTTATGAAGGATTATCATGTGGTGGATTACATATCTCACTGGCTTCAACCTTATGAGAGAAAATATTACACCAAATACATAGATATTATTGTGATTATTCATGCAATAAGTGTTGGTGACACAATCCTTTTTGGGAGAGGTTGAATTTATTTTATGTTCAAAATATTATAAGCTATATATATTCTCCAAAAAACATGAATATTAGACTGATTTGTTATGTCAAATACCTTAATACATTTTACATTGAAATTTCCTATGCCCTAAGGAAGGGTAATGTTGTTGTAGATTATTTTAGTAGAAATGTTCCATAATAGTCTATTTTAGAGTTAAAAGATAAATGGAACCTTATGAGACTCTTCGATCAGTTTCACTAGAATACTCAAAATGATGTTTTAGGTTTGGTATTTCATAGCGTTCAATAATTATCATCTCCCCTTAAGTATATTGGGATGATTCATTAGCTAGATGGAATGTTCAAAAGAATTCGAGATAACCATTATAATGAGAAGACTGTTTCTGGTTAGTATTTCTCGTCATATGGTATTCATCATTTTGGGGATCTGTTAGTTCTTCCAAAATTTATGAGGAAATCTGTTTTGTTTTATTTTCATAGATCATAATGGTATGATCGTCTAGAAACAATAAATCAGTATTATGACATGCTATGGTGATTCATGTGGGAAGGTATAAAGTGTGATATTGGAGATTTTGTGTCCCATAGTTACAAGAACCAACAAATAACATAAGACTATCTAAAACCATAATATTTTATACAAACTCATCCATTATCTGTATGGTAATAGGATGATATGTACACATTTTTTTTAATTTCCACACACTCTCTAGGGAAAGAATATTATCTGCATGGTGATTGGTTAGTTGAAAAAGTCATCTCATTAAATTATCATAAGAGAAATCATTAATGTTAATGATTTGGGATAGAATTATAAGAAATTAATCATGATGTTACATGGGGTTGCTTATTCCATTGTCTCATACAGGGATATTAAGTTTACATAGTGGTTTTTTAGGAGTATCTATGAGTTTTTTGGGGACTAATAACAAATTCAGAACAACTAATCATCCTCACAAAAAAGGTCATATTAATCCATCTATTCAGATCATAGAGGATATTCTTAGATCATGTATCTTGGAATTAGGTGGATCCTGGTATAGCCTTAAGAGAATAGTTTAATTTTTTTATTACAGTAATTATTAGTCATCAATCAGAATAGATATTTTTGAGTCATTATATAGTCACTCGTGTAGATGACATATTTGTTGGGTAGAGGAGGTTGAATCCTCATTGGGGGACTGAGTCCTGTTTAAGAAAATTCATTGAGGACTTAAGATATACAACGAAATATAGTTACAAGTCAGAGTTGATATAAATATTATATAGATAAAAACTTTCATCATTTGGATTTTTTCATAGGTGATAGGGTTTTCTTGAGTGTTTCCCCATTATTTGGGTACATGTCAATACTCTCGAAGATAGATATCATTTTATGGATAAATTGAAAACACATTTAGGGATGTATGTTTGTTTTAATTAATAAGAAATGAGTATAAAAATGTTAAAGTATTTACATGGTTCTCTCAGACTTTGGAGAATAATAGAGTTTTTTTGGGGTTTTATGCAGAATCAAGATTTTTATGGACTGATGGAGAAATACACGTCGTGTAACGTGATTACATGTTTTTAATTTATCTTTGGGAAGATTTCATGACTGGTACAAGTTATAAGGAGTTAAATGTTTCTTAATGTTCATAATCACTATGTAATAGGTTCTCGCTAGGTTCGTCAAACTGGTAGAATTCATGAAGATTACATTCCTTAAAAATATATTACATGATGTGTAATGGTACATTTTGGTTTTTAATAAAATATATTTGGGTGTTTTGGTATAATTTTATTTCATGTATTTCGCGATGTTTAAGGGGATGAAACATTATATAATTCTCATGATTTATGGTTTTAGGGAGTTGTACAAGTGATCTTTCTCCTATTAGTTGAATCCATTTTCTCTCTCAACTTGGGACCTATTTAATGATTTTTTTGTGACCTCCACTACTTCTGAATCATTTATTTTAGTTATTTATTGTTGTTTCATTTTGTATGTGTTTCTATGGGTGAGTATTCCTTTGGATTATTCTTTTTCTTTTATCATGGTAGACCCATTTCACTATGATTATGGCAATGTGGATATCTGATAATAGTCTTCTTGAACCATTATAGATCATTTGTCTACTCTAATTCTAAAGGATAACCTTTTTATTGGTTTTGGTGCTTAATGTGAGTTTCATTGGGGTATGTTATGATCAGTTCTCTCCACCGACCATTTTTCTATATTGATTCAATTTTATGATGTGTTGATTGATTATGTGGAATCCATCATTTTTATTTTGTTCTTATATGTTTTTGGATCTGATTGTGCGAATGTGAGTCCTAATATTGATGCAGTAGGTTCCATCTATATCATATGTTGGATGTTATAAATTTATCTAGTTTTATGAAAAAATTATAATTGAAATTGGATGATTGATTGGTTTTTTTATGTTGAAAATGGGTCTTTGAAAAAATATACTTCCCCCTTATTTTATTAAAGGAAAAAAGGTATTTTAAAAGTATGGTAAAATAAATTTAAAATAGTTTTAAAATCATGGTTTTGATGAAATAATTTTGAAATTAGAGATCCTGGGAAAACTTATGTAATTGGGAATAAGTTGTACGTTAGGGCCATAATCCATGTATTATTAAGGGGTTTAATCATGGGGTGTTTTCTAATCCCAAGGCCTATTAGTCTAGGGAATTAATATTGACATTTTCTGGGGAATCAATAATGGGGTATTACCTTTCTCTATAGGCCTTTATTCTATAGTCTTAATTATAAACAAGTAATTGACTGTGGTATGAGTTGTGCTCTAGAATAACCTATAGTTATAATTGTTATGAATTTACATGTACTTTTGGATAGCACCATTTTAGGTTGTACTACTATAGTTTTTATGGTACATCACAAATGATTCCCTTTGATTGGATTTTTATACATTTATGAAAATGAGATACTTTAATATTATTTTACCTTTATTATTTTGAAAGTATGGACAAATAGAAAATTAATTTTTTTCCCATGACATTGATATAAAGGAAATTTAATTTTTTTATTATGAACAATTTTATTAAAGATAATAATTTATATATATTTTACAGAGACTTGTTATAGACCACCATAGGATTGAATTAATCCTGTTATCTCACTCCTTGCACACAATATTATTATTTTGTAGAAAATTCATTTTCTTTCGATGTAGGTAAAGGTAAGACACTATAGTTAGGTCATAACGTTTTTTTGTGAGGCATTTTTAGGTAGCTGGTGGTGATAGGGTGAGATTATTCCTAGACGATGACATGCAGTAGTTAGTTTCTATTTTAGTATTCCTTTTATTTTGAACTTTTACATTGTGATGTTCCATGTTCTTTGGGTTTTATTTTTTCCACTTCATTCTTCTTTAGTTGTGGAATATATTTATCTCTTCTAATATTTCTCTCTATGTATAATTATTATAAATACATTGTTATTTCTTATGTTTTAGAGATATAGTTCCCTCTATTTCTATTTTGATACTTAGATTCTGTCATCAACCCATGGGGATCAATAATTCCATTTAGTTTCGTGATGGCTTGGGTTAGGTATTTCTTTAAGATGGTATCTAGGAAAATTTCGGCATAGATACCCTACTATAAACTCAATTTTTGGACATGGATAACCTCACGTATACCCTTTGAGATCATATTAATACATAATCAATGTATTAGATGTATAATCCTAAATCCATTTATATGTAGTCCATTATATGATAAAAATATTAATCATAACATAAACCCTATAAAAGAATATTGGTTTCGATGATATTTCATCATCATAACAATAATTAATCTTCATACTTATTAAAAGGTGTTATCATTTATTCAAATTCATTTAAAATATTTTCTAACAACTATTGATATTATCCATGATAGAGAATTCCATTAAAGGAACTATATAATATTTATTAATGAGAATAAACATTTCATCTTGAAATTATGTATTTATAATCAAAAAAAGTATAATGTTTAATGAAAGATATTTTTATTTTATAATATTCATGGATTCATATAAATTGATATAAAATATTAGATTTGTAATTATGGCTATAAATTTTTTTTATGTTGGGTACATTAAAAAGAATATTCCATCCAAATTTTTGGTAAAAAAGACAAATGTCCCTCATTTGTAATATGAGAAGAATATTTTGTAAAAATATTTTTATAAAAATTCAACCATCTATAAAAATGAATATATAAAATATTATAATGAAATAAAAAACATTTTTGAAATTATTTTTTATAAAATATGGACATTTATGAAGAAGATTCATGTCTGAATAATAAAATATAGATGAATTTCCTTAAAATAATTATTTCAGTCCCATGACTACATAATGTGGGTAAAATTAAAGTAAAAAATTATTATATAGAAATAAATAGATTAAAATACACTTAATGTATGTGATCATATAAATATAATATAATTTATTTTAATAGAAATTCAATCATAGATGATCCCTATTAAAATGATATTGAAAAATAAAAATATTTTTGGTTTCGTATATTTTGAATCTTAAGCCCCATAGATAAATAAATTCAAATGAAAGATAAAATTTTATGGAAATTATGAGATTCATGATATAACATTTCATAGAGGTAGTAATTATGAATCATATAAGTGAATAGGTGTATAACATAACATATGTCCCATAGAAGGCCATTTGAGAGGATACACCCCTACAATTTTGGTAATGTGTGAATCAAAACCACATGAAAGAGAAAGAATTTGATGGATTTTTAGTTCCTAATAATTATTATGATAAGATTAATAAAATAAATTTATCATCACTATATACACCACACTATGGAAATAAGTAGTGAATAATGGATATGCATTACAAAAATAAATGTGCAACAACAAACGCTTACCTCAAGATTGGCTTTTTTCGAAAGACGTATAACCTCTTATATAAATAAATATAAATATATTATTATATAATATAATCATTTTAATACTTATAATATCATATATTATACCCTTATACCATAATAACATCCATTTATTAATAATTCATATTAAAATCATCATTTTATGGTTTAAAAATAATTTTTTTCAAGGATATTTCATATCACTAGGTCCAATAATTCAAAATTTATCACCATTCCATCATACATATAAGGTTATTAAGGATATAAATCTAGTATATATTTATTATAAACATATTTTGTATGATTCATAAACTGTAGAGATATAAAAATTATTTACCCCGTTATTAGAGGTGATAGGTTTTACATACACATTAACACCATTTTTATGTTCCAATGAAAGATAATGAAAAAATATAAATATTATTTTATCATTATAAAATAATATTTACATCATAAATAAAATATGTATACAATAATTATATCCCTATAACCATACAATTGAATAATAAAGGAAAAAACCACATCACTTCATGGAGGTGGTAGTTCACACGTCTCGCTCGGTCTTTTATCAAGAGTGCATGGTGCTGTTGCCTGTGGAAAGCCAGGAATCAGTCTCATTATAAAGGATCTCTCCCCATGTAAAAATCCATTACCATAAAAACTCACCTCCTACGGTCGAACATGGTGTCACTCATCAAGGACTAGAATGAGGCCCCATCCCTGCGTCTCTTTCAGGTTAGTTCCTCCATTGCTCATCCCTATCTGCAAGGGAGATGGGTCTGTTAGCAGCCTCCTACATCTGGATTTAAACAGAATAAAAATGGTTTCTATTCTTCATGAAACATGAAAGTTGGAGTTTTGCTCTGCAGGGATAGAGGGAATGTTCTTCTTAGTTTCTCTTCTTCCTATGGAAATGACACTTCTCTCCTTGCTGAAGCCAAAGTGATGCTCTCCAGACTCACCATTTTCACTCGGGAGAACCTTGATATCATGCTGGTAAAAATCAACTCTATTATCCCCTACAATTCTCTGCTCAGAAAATGCTCCATCCCAGGGTTCATCTCTTTTATTATTAGAAAAAGCAGGTCCCTCCTTTGCAACAACATCCAAGTGTCACATACGTGGCGTAAGGGCAATAAGGTTGTCGATTACCTAGATTCCTTGGATGATATAAGTACTATCTCTACTCACCTACCCCACATCAATTGTTTTATGCCTGAGGATTTCAATTTGATCAGGGTGGATTCCCTTGGATTTCATTATTATAGACCCCCTAATCCTAGAATACCCTTATTGTTCCTTATTGTCATTCTCCTTAATAAAAATTTGATTTGGATGGATGGATGATATCATAATTAATGAATAATAATTATTAAATAAATAACATATATATATATAAATATTAAACTAATAATAATTACCATCCATGAACAATGTCGATATAAAATGAATTGTATTGTTATGTAAAGGTTGTAGAAAACACGTACGCATGAGTGATACTTTTAGTTATCATTTTATGGAATATAGAGGAAATAATGGTGGTTAAAAACTCATAATAAGATTATATTAAATCAATTATTCTTAAATTATTGTTTTATTATGAATAAAACATATATAGAGGATGTGGAAGAAAAAATAAATTGAAATATGTTGCGCAAGATAATTAAATATTCTTTACCATTCCTCCATTATATCCATTATTAAGTACCCTTGTAATGTTATTATAATAATTAAATCACCAATACACAATTTATAATATATTTGAAGAAGATATTTAACATGTATTTTGTAATGATAGTTCATTTAATTTAGTGTAAATAATCAAAAAATATGGGTTTCCTTATTTATGTATTAGAAGTGGAACGCTTATAAATTTTCAAAACTATAAATTATTATAATGTCACATACATGACATGTTTTCTAAAAATAGTCAATATATTAAATTATAAACCATATCTTATAAACTTTGTTATATTTTATGAGTTTATTTATTTTTTTATAATTTAGTAGAATATTGGATTTCATAAAATATAATTATTATGATTTTTTAGTATTTAGTTAATTTGGCTTTAAAGATATGGCAAAAAAATATATTTCATATAAATATCATTAAAACATATATTATATTTTATCCTTATATGAAAAAATAATCTTTACACCACAATTCAACAAAATTAATGTTAGTTTTTATGTTTTAAAATCATTTACCTTTATTTTCTTTTTCTTTCACAGGAACTCAATTTTCATTGTGCAAGCTTTTATGTTAATTATACCTTTAATAAATACAATAAAGAAATTAAAATAAAAAATATAAATTATTAATTTTCAATTTTTTTATTCACTCATAAAATATTCTTATTAATATGTGGACACCTAAATGAAATTGAAAACAAGAGAGTGATAGTTTTAAATATTCATTACATAAAATTATTTAATTGTCATTATCATAAGAAAATAAAATAAAAATTCTATATACTAAATTATTGATGTATATTGATGAATTATTATTATCAAATGAAGTAAAGTCATTTTATCGTTTTATTTTGAGATCATATCTCTTAAGTTTTACCTTATAATACTAATTTTACACTTAACCTGATAACAAATATTTAACATTGTTAACTTTTGTAATAAACAAAAATAAAAGTGGATTATTAACCAAATGTGAACCTCCTGACTCTGAATATGGTGTCTATTTTTCATTGTTCAATTTTTGTAAGGGTAATAAATAAATATTACTATAAATGGATAAAATGATATAAAAAAATATTTTTGGAAAAAATCATTTCAATAATAAAAAATACATATATCAAAGTGATGAAAATTTATGATTAAAAATAATTAATTAAATTATTATAAATAAATTTTATCATATTTCAATTTAGTAACAAATCCATAAAATAATTGAAATTTTAAATTTATTCATTTAATGAAAATAAATGGTATAATTTGTAAAATGATAATTTTTTATAGTCCACTAAAAAATCATTCATTTTAGAAAATATTAAAATTTCACTATTAATTAATGTTGATATTTTTATTTCTAAAATTATTATCATTTTTCAAAATAGAATACTTCAAAATGGGGAAAAAAAATTTATTCTCTTTAACAACATTCAATTAAAATCACATTTTAAGATAATGAAATTTTGAAGCATAATACAACATCTCTAAAAATGATTGTTTATATATTGTAAATTATTTTATTATTCTTTATAGAATAATTAAATTATAAATATATTTCATAATGGTTTTATTCATATTAATATAAGGAAATTCTATTTTTATGTTATTATAATATATGTATAACATATTAAAATTCACATAATGCTCAGATCTGTTTGATAACCAAGATGTAGGGACTTTAATTTTTTTTAACTAATAAATCATGTTATCACACTTTCCATGAATTGTTTTGAAAAAAAATTAAAAACATTAAATTATTTTATTTTTTATAAAACATCATAAATTATCTATTAAAATAATGTAACATTCACTTCGATTTGGTTGGAATTGTATTTTACATTTTTAATTAGACATCTCAAATTCAAAACATACCCCCACTAACAAATTTGTCATTATTTTTATCAAATATCAATTTAAGATAAAAATCAACATTGTGTTAGTATATATAACTAATTTCCTAATAGTAATAATATTTATCAAATGCACTATTATAACCACATCATATATTTTATACTATGTGTTTAGAGAATTTTCATAAAAAAATAGATTATTCTACAAAATTTGCCACAACATGGTTTTCATAATATATATCTTATGTTTAATGTTTTTAATAAAGTATTTTATCATGGATAAAAAAAATTCATCCTTTCCCCAATTTCTAAATATATAATTAAATATTATGAAGCATAAACCATGTGAATTAATGAAATATTATTCACAAAAAAAACTGATATTAAATTATTCCAATTGTCATATAAGAGTAATTAAGTAAAGATACACATCCTTTACACAGATCCCTATATTCATGATATATTCATTTGAATTAAAAAATTTGATTAAGAAACCCATTTCTTCATCTCTGATGTTAAAACATTATACTTGATCAATTATTTTCATTAATATAAACACTATTATACTCATAATAACTATATATTATAGATTTTCTATCACATATACAATAATATTAAAGAATTAATATATAAAACACTATTATTGACATGGAAATTATTTAAACATCTATATAATTATCTAGGTATTATAGACAATTCCATAATATTGAATCATCATTCCGCCTTCTTAATTACACTACATTTTAATATCCTTGATTGGATACTCGAAGAAACCTTCGCGAACATTCCATCTAACTTTTATTCTTCCAGTTTAAACATTTACCAACTTTTTCTCATTGAATAGTAATAGAACCGAGAAATCACATGTCTAGTTCTCCCTAACTCATCAAATTGAAAATATTGACTAAACAAATCTTGAACCCATTAATAGTTTATCAATATTTCTATCAATGATAATCAAATGAGTTCGAAATCTAAACCAATCATTGGAGTATATTTTCCAGTCAGAATAAGTAATTTGTATATCTAATCAATATTTTGTTATAGACTCATATTAATTTATTATAAATAAATATAATTACTTAAAAACCATAAGTTATTAATGTTATCTTTTTCCTATTAAATTATTTTAAAAAAAATAATAATTTTAGTTAGTGATGTAATCATTTCATTAATACATGTAATCTCGAATACTTAATAAATATTATTATAAAACCAATTTATAGTGTTTATTATCTTAATCTTATCCTTTTCAATTATTATTCTCAAAGATTAGATGAATTATGATTATATCATGAATATATAAAAAAATCGTGTATCATATGTGTTTCAAGTATTACATTCATTTAATAAATAATTTTAATAATTTGTGCTCCCTCTAAAATGATGACCCCTTTTAAAATATTTATGTACATTAGTGGGTTACGATCCATATTTCAATGAGATGATGACCGCTCTATGGAATTAACCTCAATTATTAGATATTTGGCTATGAAGTTATTTTAATCATATGATATATTACTCTATGATGGTCGAATGGTGAATATACTATCCTAAGACATTATATGGATAATCTCTATACTATTTATTTGGTGTCTGAACTCTTAATATTTTCTAGCTATGTTTATCTAAAATTCTATAATGGTATTTGGTAACCTAACTCATAGGGATGCCTATTTTTATCATTCATTAACAAAAACATAATCCATAACCCCCTACTTTAGCATGAACCCCTCCAGGTTGGATGATTAAGGAGATAAAATTTGTTTTCATTGGAAAAAATATAATAGTTAGTATTTTTAAATGGTTTTTAATCTCACTTTATTATCTTTATTTTTAAATTTATGTGTTCATGATTATAATTATTTGGTTAGGGATGTCATTTTCCCTACACCAAATGAATATGTTCAAACCATTTTTCTGATTAACTCTTTACACAACTCATATCTTTTATTACTAACCCAAATTAAAATCCCTTATATATTAATAAATATCCAAATTCATCCCATTATTAAGTTATAAAAAAAATTTATTCCATTATTTATATATATTTCAAATAATAAATCCCCAAAAGAGTATGGGTGAATCCATAGACACTGAAACATTACTTTTATTAACAAGGATCATGACCTCGGGCCAATGAACATCTGAACCCAAAATTCCATAACTTAGAGATACATCCAACAAAACAGAGTTCAATTGCGTCATAATTATAACATATAATATGGATAAATCATAATTAACTATATAATTTTACCATGTAACTAAATACAAGCCAAATTCAAGGTATTAGAAAACTAAATTCATTATCACACCTTGCATATAGATCCAAATATGCATGTGTGATAATATAAAAAAGTAGTTAATCAGTATAAACTAATCCATACACAAAAATTCATAATATAAAAATTATATTTATGAATTAAAAATTGATAAATAAATAAAGTGATCATTTATTTATTTAAACGTGAGAAAATCATTTATGAAAAAATTAAAAATTATTCTATTATATATTTTATAATATAATAAAAAAAATTCATTCCTTAATCCTAAAATATATATACACATTATATTTATTTCTAACATAAAATCCTTCATATTATTTTTTATATGGTATTTTCATTATTTATATTATATTGCATTAAATATAAACGTTTTATATGTTAAATATTTTATAAAAACAATTTACATAATCTAAAAATTAATTATTATATATTTTTAAACCCTTGATCATGTAAATCATTAAATTCATTATGATAGGTTATAAATAATTTATAAAATAATTTCATAAAATTGAACCACACAAATTAATTAACTATGGACAATTCAACATTAAATATATATTAATTTTTTGTGTGCACTCAAATTAAATTTATGAAAAATTTATAAATTACCATTATAATTTATATATAAATAGATTATATATAAATAAAAATCATTCCATATTATTTGAAATTGAATTTTAATATTAATAAAAAAATTTGGTAGATATTTATTTATTTTATGTTTGAAATTCATTTTATTAAAAATTTCAAAAAATTAAATAGTTTTTAAGTAGAACCTGATTAATATCCCAAAATACATTAATTTTTATTTTATAACATTTGGTAAATTATATATATATAAAGTTAATTAAAATTACAAAAAATCATAGTTTATCATTTTTTGACAATTTAATCAGCCATTGTCCTCAGTGTGTCACATAGAAATATGTCCAAATGTATGGTGTAAGAATAACTCAGGAATGCCAATATAGGAATTAGTTATCATCCATGCAAGATTAATCATGATGTTGGTGATATTCATATGTTATTAACATAACATAGAAGCCCCTAAATATGATTATCTTCACATGGCCCTATTGTGACATAAATGAAATATTTATTTTGAAATTAAATATTTTTTCATTTATGAATAAAGGAAGGCTGTAGAAGGATGCATGATTCTTAACATAATGTTGTGTATGAATAATTTGATTCTTAGTGGTTATTTTAGAATTGTAATGTGCACATGTATGAATAATATATCACTAGAGGATCCTTCATGAAATTAAACCTACATGGACACAATGATTAATCATTCACATATTACTCTACATACTATTATCTCATGTATGATTAACTTTACACCATCTGACCTTGGATTATCATTGAAAAAATAAATCATATGATTAACTACGTGCTAGTAACACCTCAAGATTTTATGAGATAGATTCCTTTTAATTTCTCGATTTCTTGTGTTCTACGCTACACAAAAATTAGATTCTGCTATATTCAACAACGTATTATCTTGCTGTATACGCAACCCTATTCTTGGCTTGTGTTACACACAATTTAAAGTACTTTTTCTAGAATTTATTTCAAGAAACACTGAGTATTGATTTTTTTTAATGTATAAAAGAACTGTGTATGGATTATGAAATAAACATCATCAAAGGAAACATTAAATAAATGCAATATTGAATTGGTTTTCATTACATGCAAGAGATACATTCTGCGATATCTTGTGTTGTATGCAATACCGAGTTTCACTAAGCAATGATATATTATGAAAATATTATTATTTAATGGGATATAAACATTATTTTATGAATAGTATAAACCGAATTTTAAATTCTATATAAAATTAACATTCTTTATATGTATTATCTAAAAGATGCTATAGGAAAAAATTCAATTATTTGGATAAAAGAAGTATTTTTTAAAATTCATTTTTCCTACTTTATAATGAAGCACAAATTTAAAATATATTTTTTAACACTCTTATATATTTTATTTCATAAAATAAATTTATTATTTATAAGAGAGACATCAAAATTTTCTTTGGATTAATTTTTTGTATTTTTTGATAAAATTCATGTTTTAATGAAGTGTGAAAATAGACCATTTTAATACAAAATAGACATTTCATCTAATTTATCTAAATTGTTGGACTATATTTATAATTGGATTCAATGTGTAATAGTATTATTATTTTTATGTTTTAATTCAATTACTTTCATTTCATGAAATTTTACATTTAAATTCGACATAAACACATGTCAATCTTTTGATAGTTTTTACTTCCTAAAAAATGGCTTTCTAGTTTTGACAACCGGAATTAATTTTAAATTAATTAATGAAGCTTATGTGTTTTTATTTTTGAAAAATAGATTCCATATTTGAAATTAGTGGGTTTAAATTAACTTAATAGGGTATTTTTATTTTATTGGATATTATGAATAGAAACTACAGTAATTTTAATTTACTACAATTAAAGGTAAATCAGGTAAATTAGGGAACAAATAATATGATAATGAAATTAAAATTACCCTAACACATTCCAAACAAATATTGGATGAATTAAATTTTACAAATATCATCTAATGGTAAAAATTGATTCATTGAATGGGCTTTTTTCCATGATAATGATGTAATTATAATTAAAAAAAAGTTACAACATATCACTCTCTTATCTATAAAATGTTTAATAATTTTAATGTATTTCTAAACATGATAAAACATATGATATAATCAGTATCTAGAAATATAATTTAATTATCTACATCTTCTGAATTTATTTATAATTTTTAGTGATTATATTGTTACCCTTATTGATTACACAATAGGGAAGTTGAAATTATTTTATTAATAGAAATGTCAAATAAATGATGTTAAAAATATTAAAATAAATATCATATGAAATAATTAATGCAATCCACAAATTTTCTAGGCGGCTATGTCATGTTATGAGTTTATTAAATATTTTATTTCAAATTTATCTTCCGGGTGGATTTTTTTTAACTCAAATAAATGAATAGGGTTAAAATTGACACTATTCATGTTTTATAAAAATAACATTTTAATAAATTATTTAAAATTTCTACAAATGAAATGAAATTGATTAAATAAGGATAACTAAAAATGATAAGGTTTAAAATAAAATCAAAAAATTTATAAATTTTATTGGTTGAAAGGATTTCAACCCACCCGTTTCTTATCATTGAAATAATTCTCTTTGGAGGAATTTGAAATAAAAAATTAATTTATATTAATTTAATGGTTTTGGTATTTCCAAAGGTGCCCCTTATATCTCTTGTAAAATGGAACCTCTCCTTATCTTTCAATCACACCTATAAAGCCCTTCACATCGGCAATACCCATTTCATTTCCTCTCCCAAAATCACCCACTTCATCATAGAGTCCACATTGTGGATAGAAATCCATCTTAAGGGGACATTTTGTGAAAATAAAAAGGAGATACTTGAAAAAGATGTATTTATTTATCACCTATTTAAAAATTCTTTTCATATTATACTTCCTATTCAAACATGGTTCCCTTAATAATGTCATTAATTTATTATACTCTATATGATTAAATGTTTTTATAATTACAGGACAACCTTATACCACTTGTTATCCGTCATACAAGAAACTATATCGCTATGCGGGCATATATACAGCATACCGTCTCCACATTGTGGTGTAATTTGTTTTTGAACAATAATTAATTTGTATGGTTACAATGATGAGTAGAATGGATGTAAAAAATGAATATAACATGAAAATTACACTTTATAATTAATATAGCATCCAATTAAATACCATTTAACCATTATGTGAATGATATCATCGCTCGTGTATACGTACGACCTACCGTCTACACAACACGATGAGATTCATTATCCAAATTAACCATAAAAGAATGATTGTAAATTATATATGAAAAATAATCCTTAAATATATGAAATAATAATTCTATAGTATATATATATATATATTTAATTTACTTACTTGCATTCAATTTAATAAGGAAACAAAAAAACATCGTTCATGCGTACGTATAACCTACCGTCTCCATGAACGGTGTATTACATGTCATCTATCAATCTATTATGTATATATATACACACACTAAATTTATATTATATAAAAATATTTTTTACATTTTTTATGTACTTCAATCAAGATATAAGTCATACAATTAAGAATAAAAAATCAAAAAACATACGACAAATAAAACAATTATTACCCAAAAAACATTGCTTTAACATGGAATTGATAATTAAAATTGTAATATGAAGTCATTATTGAATAATATATGATATTATAGATGTTATTATGGTTAGGTTAGAAGTTAATAATATGTTTAAACCCACTATACAAGAGTTTCCGAAACTTACAGATGAAATTGGACCTAAGGTAAGGGATAATTTTACAATCATATTGTTTTCCGAGAATGTTTATATGAACGTATTAAATGGGGTATATTTATCATCCACATCCATGTATAATAAATATATAATATTATTTATATTCTTATACTATTTTTCAATGTCAATTTTACCCATTGGTGAATTATTATTAAACCATATGGAATGAATCTTTCTTTTGTTTCCATACGATGTACTTTTGGACATTTCTTGCAAAAGTATGAGAAGAATGTTTTTTCTAACTTATATGACATGATGATATTTTTACATCTTCAAAACTCATTATTTATATTAATCAACCTCTATATAAATTCATGATTTTTTCTTCTAAATTCATTTCTTTTAAAATTGCACTACATTTTGAGAAAATTAAATGATTTTAAAGAAGAAAATATATTTTCATCAAGAATTAATTTCATGTATTTTAATAAAATTATTTCCATCTAAGATGAAATTATTTAAATATGATAATTTATCTATCCCTATTATCACTATTATTTTATATTTTTTTAGGATGAAGTGCTATTTATAAACACAATTTTTTGTATATGGATTACGAAGGAATGATGTTTAATAAATCATATTTATTCCCTGGGTTATTCTATGATTTATGTTTTTTGTAGAACATTTAACAATGATTTCATTATGAGATGGGTAGGACTTATATCTCCCTCTAATTAATTGGGTAAATACTTATATCTCATGAGACAAAAATGACTATAATGGAATGTAAATCTGGTTTAGTAATACAAGATTAGAATGGAAAGTTAATCGGATTCAGTAATACATGGCTATAAGGATAAGTTATCCTTGTTAAGTAATGTGATTTGTCCACTATGATTATCCTGGTAGCAATACCATGGAAAATATAGAAATCATATTATTTACTAACATGTTTTACACAATTCCATGTTTTCTGGAAATGATATTTTATCATGGGTAAGGTCATTTATGATCTATTCCCTTCATACTACCAAGATTTATATTATGACTCAATATTTTGATATTTAAACATTATGTTCATATTTTTACATTATTATGTTTATGTTTTGTTTTATGTTCTCCATGTTTTCCCTTACAAATAATTTTATCTCACCCCTTTTCATGTTTCTTTTACAATAGTATTTGATGAAGTGTATTGTGTAAGATTTGTCAATAAGTTATTCTATTTATAAAGGATAAAGTAGGAGATGATGTAGATGTTTTTGGACCCAGTCGTTTATTTTTTCTTGTTTCAAAAGTCACTAAACTAATACAATATTTGGAAAAATTAATTTTTTAATGTGTTATGCATTCTGAAAATTTAATGTAATTTTTTTGTACATCAATATATGGTATTTACAATTGGTATTAGTGTGAAGATTTGGTCAACCTTTGAAATCTATGATGAGAAAAAATTACTAAGTTCTCAAGATATATTTGTAAGTAATGACTTGGTTGTCCCTAAGGGTTAGTCTAACTATCAATTACAGTCTTTTAATTATTGCAATGATCATGAATAACATAACATTAATCCAAATATTTTAGACATTGAAAGTACCCATCCTTGATTATGTTTTTTTCTTAGTATGAATTTTCCTCTCAAACTATTCATTTTGGGTATTAGACAATGGATAGAACCCAATGGAACAACGTTGATGTTGGATTTGATGGGAAATACAATGATTTTTCACCTTAATTGCCAAATTTTATGGGTGTTCGGCTAAAGAATCTTATTTCATTGACATGAAATATTACTAGGATACCAAATGAAAAAAGGTGGGAACAACAATCTATTGAATCTTTATTAGGAAACATCAACCTTTATTTAGTGGAATATATCATCAACTAGTTCTTAATAAATGATTTATTACCATTGAAATGATATTTTTCATTCTTAGTTGTTGAGAACATGAAATGGTTAGGTTAGGTACTTGTTGTTTGGAATGTAAAGTTAATATGTGGTGGAACATTTTCAAGAATACGAAGAAACCAGATAAAAATTACTATATGTATTGGGACTGGATCAATAACTTATTTTTTAGTTTTTACCTTCCTTGTATTCTTCTTAAAAAATGGATATTGTAGTTTCTCATCTATCCCATGGATATGATATGGAAAGTAATATATAATTCAAAGAAAATTATTAAAATTATTGAGAAAATAAGTTCATATTTTATTTATACTCAAACTGTGGAAGGAAACATGGAAGAAATACTCTTAAGGGGACTGATAAATGTTATATGTGTGGAAAAGAAGGTCATCAACTAGTTGAGTGCTAATGTAATGGGAAATAAGTTGAAAATGATGTGAATAGAGAAATGGATTTAAAGAATGAAAACCCACACTAAAATTTTACATTTTCTAGGAAATGTGTAATAATGCTAACCAATGCCCTCATCTAATGATTATTGATGATAATTTACATCAACAACCTATAAAGGAAAAAATACAATGGGAAGTTACGTGCGATCACTCTTGGTGATGTTGACTACAAAAATGATTTGGTGGAATGATTATGTTTTTATGTAATGGGATTCCAAAATAGTGTTGTAGATTATTCTTTATAGTATTATGGAATATTGGAATATCTATGTTTGGTAAATTGTGGTTTTCTACAAGTATACGGTATCGGTAACCATGAAAAGTGTTAGAAATATTTTTTGAATGAACATGATATGTACATAATGAAGGGATAAAGAGATGTTTGATAGTATTAATGACTTCATGAATGGTATTAGGAAAATGCGATATCATGGATTGATTTTAAATAATTTTTGGTAGTTTTTGTGTTTGGAAAGTGTTAATTTTGACCAAATGCTTGTTTTCACAAAGTTTCTACAGTAATCCATGTTATTATCATGTTTAAATAGAATACACGATAAAAGAATTCACATGTTTGGAATGTGAAAACCAAGAACTACCTTTTGAGATATGGGTGATAAATGCTAAGTCAATTTATTTAATCTCTTTCTAGAGTTTTATATATTACATTTTTAAAGGATTGTAATGATATCCATTTATGGATATTATAAGTTATGTTCTGGTTATATTTTGATAGATTAATGTACTATCTCATTATATGTGGACTTAATAATATTTGATTACCTATGATAACCTTTTTTTGAGACAGATGGAATGAACTATCATTCTATCGCATGATCCTCTAACACTTTATAAATGAGAAATTGAACTTCAATTCATTAAATAAGAGGTATAGTGAAAAATTTTCAAGGAACAAACAACTATGATATTGTATCAAAATCTACTAAGTATTTATTCTCATGAAAAAATCATCAACATAAGGGAAAGGATCTTGAAACCCAAAAATGTTATCTATGTACCCTCTTATATGAAGAATCAAATGGTCCCTTAAATTTTCATTGATTTATGGAATTCTGGTTTTTAACTTTCTTCAAACCTTGTTCTCTATCACTATCCATCTAAACATGATGTTTTAATTTTTCTTCCATATCCTTATTTTCACTTCCTACATATGTTCTCCTATGTGGAAACCAAGTGATGATTTACATTATGTATCCCTTATGTTTCTAAATTTCCTTTTTAAAATTATTTTTTAGTATTCCTTTTACGATTGGGGTTTCTATGAAAGAAACTTTCATCTACTAATCCTTTTATAACCCCAATGAATTTTAAGGGAAAATTCATTTTAAGGGGGTATGATGTAACACCCAGTGATATTATGAGATAGATTGTTTTTAATTTCACTAATGTATTTTTTTAATCTACATCATGAATATCTTTCAATATTTTCAACACCTTATTAGCATGAAGTATACTCAACACTATTCTTGTCTTGTGTTACACTCAATTTTAAGTTCTTTTGATACACTTTTTATCACGCAACACTGAGTATAGATTTTGGTCTATGTACAAAATAACTATGTTTAGATTATGTTATATACAACACCAAATTAATCATGAACTAAATGAAACACTAACTTGGCATGCATTACACGTAATAATGACATTCTATGATAGCTTGCGTTGTATCCAATACTGAGTTTCACTGAACAAATATGTATTATTAAAATATTATTTTTTAATGGGATTTAATCAAGCTATTATAAATAGTATTAACCTCATTATAAATTTTATATAACCTTAAAATTCATCTTAGGTATTTTCTAGAACATTATATAAGAAGAAATTTTATTTTTCAGAAAAAAGAGGTAATTTTTAAAAAATGGTGTTTTGTCACCTTTTTAGGGTGAAATTTTCTAAATATAGTTTCTAAAGCTTTCATATAATATATTTTAAAAAATAAATGTCTTATTTGGAATAATAACATTAAAATTTACAATGCATGAATTTTTGGTATTTTTTTAATAAAATTCCTATTTTAATGAATAATAAAAATACTGCATTTTAATTCAGAACTACATTTCCATTTAGTTTATTTATATAGTAAGATTTTATTTTTAATTGGGTGTAATGTTACATTAGATTATGTTTTTATAATTTAATTCAATGATGGTAATTAAAAGTAATTTCATATTTATATTGGACATAAACACTAGTCAATCTTTTTGTTGTTTTTACTTCTTAAAACCCAATTTTCTATTTTTGACAATAAGAATTAATTTAAACTTAATCAATGAAATTTATTTGTTTTGAATATTGAAAAATGGATTCAATATTTGTAATAATTGAGTGAAAATTATATTGTTATGTTACTTTTAATTTATTCTTTATATTATGAATAGTAACTACATAATTTTTTATTTACCGAAGTTAAAGGTAAATCAGGTAAATAAGGGTAAAGATTAATATGATAAAGTTATTAAAACTACTATAAAACCTAAAAAAATAAAATTTAAGAATTTATATTGACCAATATTACATGAGGTTATTAATTCATTCATTTAATAAACTTTTTTATTGAATGTGATGTAATTATAATTAAAACAAAAGAAAGTGACAACGTGTCACTCTCTTATCTCTTATAATTATACTAATTTTAGGGTATTAACAATCGTGATAAAGAATAAAATAGAATTAGTATCCATAAGTATAATGAAATTACATAATTATTTTGAACTTATTTAAAAAATTTAGAGATTAAATAATTACTATTATTGATGACACAATAGTGACGTAAAAATAATTTTATTAATAAAAATATCAAATAAATGGTTTTAAAAATATTAAAAGAAATATAATTTGAACCTATTAATGTGATCAACTATGTTTCTGGGTGAATATGACATTTTAGAAGTACAATAACCATGTTGGTTCGAATTTAGCTTCTGTGGGGAGTTTATTTGAATTCAAATAAATGAATAGTTTTAAATATGACAATATTGATATTTTATAAAAATGAAATATTATAAAATTATTTAAAAATAATAGAAAAAATAAAAAATTATGCAGTGAAACATATAATGTCTAAAATGACATAAATTATCCATTTATTAAAAATTTAATACACATAACTAAATATTTATCTCTTTTTTATTTATAATATTATTACTATAAACAAATTTAAATAGATTAAATTTGGATAAATTCAAATGATAAGGTTTAAAATAACATCAAAACATGCCTAAATATTATTGGCTGAGAGGATTTCGACCCATATTCATATTATATTCTAAAAAATACACCTTGAAGGAATTTTAATTCAGAAATTATTTTTTATTAATATAATAGTATTGGTATTTCCAAAGGTAGCCTCCCCTCCCATATAAAATGGATGCTCTTCTTCTCTTTTTATAATAGCTTTAAAGACCTTGGTATAGGCCAAACACTACCCATTTACTCTACCAAATTACCTCACTTAATCCTATAGGCCACACATTGGGATGAAATCTATCCTATGGAGACATTATTTGAAAAATAAAAAGGAGATACTCAAAAAATCGGTAATTTTTTATCACCTCATTAAAAAAAATTTCTTCTTCCACTTACTCTTTTTATTTTATATCCATACTAAACTAATAAATATAGTATTATATACATTATAATATGTTTTTATAATTATGTGAAAACATTATACCTCCTTTTATCAATCCTATGAATAACAATATCACCATGTGTGCATGCATATGACTTAAAGTATCCACGCCATAGTGTTATTTATTATTCAATAGTAGTTAATTTGGATGGGTATATTGATAATTATAATGGATATAAATAATTAATATAACATTATAATTTTTATATATAACTAATATACCATCCAATTTTATTTCATTTTTACATTAGGTGAATGATATCATTACTCGGGCGTACCCACGGCCAACCGTCTCCACAACGTGATGACATTCATTCTCAACATTAACCATTCAAGAATGATTATAAAGAATATATAGTAAATAATAATTAAATGTATTACATAACAATTCTAATATATTTATGTGTATATATATATGTCATTTACTTTTTTCCATTCAATTCAATAAAGAAACAGAAAAAAAATACATGTGTATGTACAACCTACCATCACTAGGAACTGTGTATTACATTTCATTTATCTATTTATTATATATATATAATGAATATATATGATATAAAATCATGTTTTACATTCTAAAAGAAATTAAATCATGATCTATGTAGTAGGATCAAGAATTAAAATTCAAAACACGTACGATAAATAAAATAATTATTACACAAAACATTAATTGAACATGGAATTGATAAATAAACGAGTAATATAAAATCATAATAGAATCATAAATGATATGAGATATATTATTAGGGTTCTATTACATGTTAATAATCATGCCTAAGGTAAGGGATAATTTGAAAATCTTATTATTATCCAAGATTGTTTATGTGTATGTTTTTACTTGGGTATATTTATCATCCACATCCATGTTTCCTAAATATATAATTTTATTTCTATTATTATAATTTTTTTAAAGGTAAAATTTATCCATTGGTGAATTTTTATTAAATGTTATGAAACGAATATTTATTTTTTTCCATAAAAAGTACATTTTGACTTTTTTTTGCAAGAGTACGAGAAAAACGTTTTTTTAAATTATAATAAATCAATGGATTCTTATATCTTCATAAGTACTTATTTATATGAATATTCCTCTACACAAATTAATCTTTATTTTGAACTGAATTATTTTCTTTTAAAATTTCGTGGCATTTTGAGAAAATAAAAACTCTTAAATAAGGATGGATATTTTCCTCAATAATTAATTTCAAGTATTTTATTAAAATTACATTCTATATAAGATGAAATTAAATATATAACATTATGTTTCAATCCTATTTATTTCTATTATTTTATTTTTGTTAATTATGTAATTCTATTTACGAACTCTATTTGTTTTATATGGTTGTTATGTTTAAGAAACCAATTTTATTTAGTGGGTTATACTAGGATTTACATTTTTTTGGTACATGTAAGAATGATTTCATTATGAGATAGGTTAGGCCTATATATCCTTATAATGCATCGAGTAAAGATTTATATCTCATGAAATAGAAACAACTTCAATAACAAGTAAATCTGGTTTAGTAATACAGGGCTGAAACAATAAATAAATCTGTTTCTTTAATAAATGTCTGGATTAACAAGTCATCCCAGTTCAGTAATTGGATTTGTCCACTATAACAGTTTTAGAAGCAATGCATTCACTACTCTAAAAATCATATTATGTACTTAAATGTTGGCCATTGTTCCATGTTTTATGTCAATGCTATTTTATCATGGTAAATGTTTCTTTATGATCTATGCCTTATTAACTACCAATATTTATTTCATGAATCAATATTTTGATATATAAACTTTATGATCTTGTTATTACATTATTAAGTTTATTGTTTGTATTATGTTATCCATGTTTACCCATACTGAGCATTTTATCTCACCCCTTTTCATGTTTATTTTTCCCCGGGTTTTGAAGAAGGGTATTAAATAAGATGTATCAAAAAATGGTACTAGTTATGAAGGATAATGTAGAAGGCGATGTAGATTTATATAAACATGTTGTCTATGTTTTCATGTTCCCAAGGTAACTAAACTAAAACGACCTTTGAGAGTCGGTATGTGTCACGTGTTATGTATTCCTAAAAGTTAATGTAAAGTCTATGTACGTCAAGCTTGGTTCTGTATATCTCTCTTTAATCCACATAAGAATAACTCTTGTTAGTACTTAATGTGGCTTTAAATTCATTTTATTTTTAAATTTTACATGATGTATAACTTACTTATTAAATGATTATGTTTTTTCATTTTTTCAGTTATATATTTTTAGATGTTTTAAATAATAAATTTTTGCTTTCATTATTTATAATTTCAATTTTATGTTAATATTACCAATTGTTTATTAGTTTAAATTTTTTTTCTAACCGTTTTTATTTTATTTTACTAACATTTTAAATTTAATAATTTTATTTCAATTTTTTTTAATATAATAAATTTATTTCATTTTTAAGGCATATTTTAAATTAATGATTAAATTAATTTAATTTTCAATTAAAATTTATGCTTTAAATTATATTTTTTAACATACAGTTTATGTTTATTAATAAACTATACTAATTTCATTGATTTAATTATAATTATTATTTTTATTATTTATTTATATACAGTGCATGATGTCATTCATTTTGAATTAGATGATCATTATGAGACAATTTTTGGTCTGTACAAGATAAGTTGGTGTTAAGAAGGATAAATATGACCTATCCATAAGATAATTTAAATTTTAAGGAATGTAAGATAATTTCTGAAGCACTACACAAAATGATACCATGTAATATGATATTGTGTATGATAATTTATCATACATTGTTCTGATTTCAAAGAATAGATTTCAAAAATAGTTCTCAAAGAGTGGAATCCATTGAGCATTAGTTGATTAAAGGTGATGAACTAGGTAGGATAAAACTCAGGTGATCCAGGAGACTGTTGAAGAAAAAAATTGATTTAATGACAAGGGGTGAATCCAAGATGATGGTGAAGGTATACCCTTGTTTTTTAAGACTAGCCCATTAAGATTTGGCGAAAAAACATTCTGACGAATACAATGGTACTAAGTTGATTTCATCCATATATATGCGATGAAAATGAGTTAGGGTTTCTGAATTGAGATTGAAGTAGATCTATTTTGAACACAAACTATAACCTCCTATCATCTATCACCTCTATTATACTAAAAAAATAAAAAATAAACATGATCCATCGATTATTTATCAATAAATCCACAATGAATATTTTATTAATCATAGGTCTGATTGGAATCCGAAGAAGAGTTAGGATCCAATTTGATGGTTGTTTTATAAACTATAGGAATCCAACTTTGATTTCGAGACAAGTCAAGATCCATAAAATCCCATATTCATGTCACCAAATTTATTGAAGTTGCTTAAAAATAATTCTGGGATTTTGTTAGAATCAGGAAAGCTTGATGTTGACCTGGTCTGAGGATGATTAAGCTTACCACCACTAAAGCTAATGTTGAACACCCACTTGAGTTTGAGATTCATTGAATACAGACTCTTTATTGAATTTTTTTGAATGGATGATGGATGATTGTGAGTTTTTATTTATTGTTGATTTTTTTATCCTTGTGCTAGTTGAAAATGATGTTATGGGTCTCATTTATTTCAAAATTCACAGGCTTAAAGGACATTGATCGCTTCATGGGTTGGTATTTATGTAATTTTTAGGGGGTTAGGTTGTCTATCTCGATGAAGTTGTTGATCTGAATTTTACAAGATCAGTATCACATACAAAATTGATCTAGAAGGTGAAATGATGTATGAAAAGATGAAAGTATAATTAATTTTATTATGAAATGTTGTTAGTCACATCCATTTATGGATGCAGTTGTGAAAAATTTCAGACGGAGGATTCGAGGAAGTTTTATCACATTAATCGAAGAAGTATCTTCTGGGTAATGGATGACATGATGAAATATTTTGTTTGATTTAATTTTATTAACTTTTTAATTATTTTTTAAAAATATGATTCAATTTTTGGAGACTTATGTAGACCAGAATCATTCTATATCAATTTTTTAGGTCTATTATCTCCCTCTACTTCTCTCTTTTCAATAATATTGTGCAATTTTTAAATATAATTGGATTTTAGTTTTGGATTAGTTATTTTTGCTTTATAAAATATAATTATGAAGTACTAACACATTGACTAGGTTCTAGGAGGTGAACCTTTTAACTGCTAAGAGATTGAATATTCTTTTTTGATCATCTATTTCTTCTTTATATATAGTATTTTGCGATTATAGTAGGGGAGATGTAAAAACATACTCATTCATTACAACAATTTTATACTCTGAAATCATTAATCATTTTCCTCGTTATACATTATTAACTCAATCAAAGTAATTAAGATAGTCTGTGCTGTTTTTAGTCTTAGTGATGATAACATTTTCATGGGATAAATAATATTTAAATTTTACTTAACCTAGGAAATATTTTCAGATTTTTGATAGCATTAATGTGTGGGATGCGTTCCTATTTATGATCATTAATTTTTTTTTACTGAGAGAGGTGAACATATCAAGAGATTCAATATTTTATGCACGAGGTAGATCATTGATAAATAAAATCTTTTGATATCAATTATAGGTACTAGAGAAGATCAATCTGGAACTAGTTTATAATTGATAACTTCTATTTATCTCTTCATTTATATTATTTCATTCTCTATTCTAATGATTTCTTTTCCTCTTACACATCATCATATCATTATTTCTTCGACTAATTTTGAAATAAATAAAATATTTTTGAAAAATTACGCAAATGAAAACACATTGTCCTTGAGACTAAATCACAGGTTATCCACCAAGAAATATCTTGGGATATTATAAACGTATATTTTGATGTTCAAAACACATGATTCCAGAATACACATTTTTTTGAGGGAGAAAAGTTCATTTTAGTGATTCTTCATTTTTCAATTTGAAAATTAATTAGAAACATTCAAAAGTCAATCATTTTATAAAATTGAATGACCTCAATAACAAAAAGATAAGGTGTGATTTATAATGTCTACGAACAATTTTAAATTTTATGTGAAGAAAATTTTCTTGAACTCATTGAAGATTATATGGAGATTTACAAATCTATTGTGGAAGCCTTATCAAAAGGACATAATGAATCAGCACACATTTTTCCTGAGTTATCCAGAAGAGGTTCACCAAGAAGAGAACATCCTACCATCTGTTGATGAGGAGGATGAGTTAGTGGGAACATGATTTAATATGAATGGTACTCATGCTTGGGACATTATTTAGTACAAGAATGAGATGTGATATGTAGATATTGTAGATGCAAGACATACATGGGATGATCATTCTATTTTATTTGATTAATGTGATGATTTAAATTTCAATTCGTTTTCTAATGATTCATAAACTATTTTACTAGTTTGTTCAAGATCATGATATCATCTCCTTTTCCATAGAAGATAATATAAAAGGGGAGTCTTATTTTGAAGAGATATGGGAGCAGGGTTACAACTTCACTCCCACCTTAGTCATACCCTTAGGGACCTTGCCTACTTGTGAATGAAAATATCGTAATAATTTGGAGTTTTTCTTCTTTTTTGGAAGAATATAATTTCACTTGGGACATTGATTATCTTAATCAGGATCTTATTTTTAATTTTCTTATTATTGATATTGAGGATTTATCACAAATTTGTGAGTTTATAGAGGGTCAATATGAATTTGAAACTTCATCTTTTGAGGAATTTTTGAATCATTTGGATCTAAATAAATATGTGAACATGGGAGATTTACGAGATAATATTTTTGATACCAAAAATGAGGTGTCTGAATTTGAAGAGTATATTTTCTAGACTACAATATTTTTCACTTCTTTTCATTATTATTTAATTAATAAATACAATTTGGAAATGGGTGGTGACAATTTAATTTTTATACATGGTTTTTTTATTTTCTTTGATTTTGTGGCACATATATTCATTCGTTCACATACCAATCACTACAATGACACAATAGTATATGAAGAGGAAGTGGTTAAATTTTTCTACATTGTTAATGAAGACCTTAAAAAATGTAATTATTTCTTGTTTTGAGAAACAGTATGTGAGGATGCAATATGGAAAGAATCACATGTGGTGGTTTCTAAGAAACAAACCACACCTACCATGTGATAAAGGATAGACCTGAGGCATTCTATAAGTGGAAATTATAATTGCATCACCTCTTATGGGAGGTTAAACACATTATTTTTCTATTACTATGTTTTTAGTTTGATATTTCTTAAATAAATGTTTGGAGTTAAATTTTTTGGTAAATAATATGGAAGTAATTTCCATGGTAAGACAACATATATCAGGTAAAACATTTCTCACCTTGAAACTCCTAGGATTTATCCTCATACCCTTAACATTCAAGAAGTTTAAAATCATATTATATGCTGAAATGTAAGTCTGGGGAAGGTTACCCAATTTTCATGCTTTTCCTAATGTTTAGATTTCTGAACAATGGTCTTCCATTATTTAAAACAGAATTTTACTGGAATGATTTTATGCTATATATAAAGAAATAATTCATGTTCATGTTAATGTAATATATATATTTTTGGTGAGTATAAATTTAAATTCTGTTGAAGTGGAATTTTTTTCAATGATAAATATGAGATACTAGTTAGAGTTACATGAATCGAACTCCCAGAACATTTACACAAATCTTATCAAGTATGAGCTTTCAAATTAGGTTATTTAATGATAATATTTTTCCATATTTTGGACCTATAACATTTTTATACAATGGTAACGGACTCAAGAAATATATTTTGAGGTGTATGATTACAGAATTCAGGTAATAAAGCATCTAACCATAGTAGTAGAAATTCCAATTCAGAATATTTTTTATGCCTATTTTTCATAAAATTAAAATTCGTTTCATGATTCTTTTGGTGTAATAATTGAATTAATAGATCAAATTTAAGTGGTTTTACTTTATAAATTCATAATATAAAACATTCTTGTCATTGATTTTGTTTTGTGGTGTTTTAATACAGAATTTTTTTTTCTTTCATGTTCTTTTGGATCCTTATTGAATACTCTTTTTGAATTCGAAGACTTACATGAACCATACTATATTATTCTTTATAGTGTAATAAAATTGATATGTAGTATCAAATATAAGATTATGTACCTGTTTTTATTTTTTATTTTGACTAGAAATATAATTTTTGAGTTATCATATGACCTTCAAACATGACTCATTCACTATTGAATTTAATTTCTTATTGAACATGATTTATTTAATTCATTATTACAACATCTATGTTAAAAAATGGTGTAAATATTGGGTTTTAAGTTTGAGGATGATTTATTTTAAATATGTTAAACTGTGATTCATTAAGATCCCCTAAAACCAATTAATTGGTTTTTTTTGAAATTGTACATTTTTATAAATTACATAGAAATTTTCACTAGGTGAAATTTTTTCTAAAAGATAAAGGTTATGATGCTAATTAGAATAGATTAAAATTTATTATCATATATAATTTATTGAGTAAATAGTTTCATATTCCCTCATAGATGTTTTTAATAAAAATAATTCGATAATGACATAAATTTATTATTTACTATGAACGTTTTAATTTGAATTATTCTTATTAGATATAAATCCAAATGGATTATTAAATGAAAATTCAAATCCAAGATTAAAACATTATTTCATTATTTTATAAATTATTCATCAAACATTTTGATGAGTTATTTATTTAAAAAAACAAATTTTAGTCTACCTCATCAATAGGTGTGTCTACGAATTATTTCTTCTTAAAATATTTTTCCCTTTATAGGTAAAGTGGATTTTTGACATTCAGTTTCTTACAAAAAAATAATTTAATTAAATTATCATTAAATCACATATTTTCATTGATTTTTTTTAATTTCATGGGCATTATTTGTTACTAATGGATAAAATCCATGATTGAAAATGACCTGAAAAATATTTTCCTTGTGGAATTTCCTCATTTCCATATTAGGGTTTATTTCTAACCATTAAAATGAAAAATTAGTTTTTCGAGTAAAAGAAAAGTCTTAAGTGTTTGGAAATTTTATGTGTCCTTAAATTCGTTTATTTAAACACATATTATTTGATTTATTATTCACTTATTTAATAATAAATTATTCATTAATTTGACTATTTATAAACTTTAATTTATTTTTTTTATAAAAATATCTTTGCATTATTTGTTTAAAAGTTTTATTTTAGGTGGAAATTTTGAAATTTTCATTATTTCATATTTTATTTGTAAATATTTAATTTTTTTTATAAATTGTTAAATTAGTAATTTAATTTTTATATTTGAGAATTTAATATTTTAATTAGTTTTCTAATTAGTGATTATTTTAATTTATTATTAAAATACTAATTTGTGATTTAGAATGTAAATATTAAAATATAGTTTAAGTTCATTAATAAATTATTTTATTTTATTTTAATTTATTTTAATAATTATTATTATTATTGTTTTCATTGATATTTTTATTTATTTACTTGTAGTGAAATATGTATTATAAATTGAATTAGAATATCCTTATAAGATTTTATTCATATTGACTAATATAATTTGGTGTGAGGAAAGAGAAATATGAACATTCAATAAGAGAATTTAAAATGAAAGTTACTTAAGATGGTTTCTAAATGATTGTGGGTGATGATACCATGTAAAATGATACCATGTAACAGAATTTAACTTATGTAATTTTCATCTCAAAGTTAAGATGCTATGAATGGGTCTCAAAGAGTGGAAGCCACCTACCCTGAGCCGATTAAAGGTGAAAACTAGGGAAGCTCGAACTCATGTGAGCCATTCAATTTCTAACGAATAAAATTGTTTTAGATCCAAGGGGTGAGGTGAAGATGAATCTCGTGGTTATCTCATTATGTTTATCAATAACCCATTCTGATTTTATGATGAATCAAAACATGAGAGATAATATTCTAAGGGTCATCTCATAATTAAATGGTTGATGAAAATGTGTTCATGTTTTTGAGTGGTGATCCAAGTCAATCTCCATTGAACACTAATGTTTAACACTAAACTACTCCCACATTTGAGATGCATAATTAGATTAATGAAGTATGATCCAAATATCATTGACCTAAAAATCACAAAAAAAAATTCATTACTTAAACATTTTATATATTTTTAGCTGAAGTTGAGATGGGATTTATTTGGACTTGTTTTTGATTTTGAACCAAGTGAAACAAAATATGATGATGACACAAGTTATGATATCCCACATTAAATATCTATGTAACCACCTTATATAATATTCATGAATTCGGAGATAATACTTCCTTGGAATGTTAGAGCCTTGAAGAAGATCTGGCCTGAGGAAGATGTCACTTACCAACACTGGAGACTTTTTTGAATACACACATGAGTTTGAGCGTTACAATATGATGATACTTCAATGAATTTTGAGGAATGGATGAAGACTGATCGTGAGTTATTATTTATAGTACATTTTTTTCCTTTTTAATGTTCAAAATGTTGTTGGGGTACATCAAAATTTCAGAATTCAACTATTTCATGGACATTGAGCATTTCCTGAGTTGTGTTTGATGTAATGTTTAGTGGTTTTAGGCATTATAAGTTAATAATGCTATTTCTTGGAATTTGTTTCTCTCAATATGGAAACTGAAATTAAGGAAAAAATTGAAGAGATGAATTATAATATTAAATTTTAATTGTTTTTATATTGAGTGGTTAGCAGTAACATTCATTTATGATAGATTCTATGATGAATTTCATATGAAAACTTAGTGGTAGTTTTCTCCCGTTATATAATGAATGAGGTGTTGGGTGTAACATCCTTGGAAAATAAATAATATGTCATTTTCATATTTATTAATAATTTTGAATTAGATATTAATTTTATTTTAAATGGGATTCTATATTCAATGGCATTCCTGACACACAACAATGGGTTTCTCCAAAGTCTTATGTTGAACACAATGTTGAGTCATACTAACAAATAACAATATATTATTATTTGAAATGGTAGTTAACGCCTAGACGTTTTATTGGTGTTAATGAACATAACTAACTAAAATATGATTATACATGTTTGTTTAATGTTTTTACATTTATCCAATAAAAGTTAAATATTTAAAATATGAATGAATATAATTTTAAGCATAAATACTCTAATATTATTTAAAAGGTTGATTTACCGACTTTTGATTGAAAACCATCATTAAATCTAGTTTTTGTTACTTTTATATGTTATATTGGACAAAATAATATTATTCTTTAGAATTGGGACATCAAAAGTTACCATTGGAAAATTTTTGGTACTTTTCTGATAAAATTAAATTTTTAATGAATAGTGAAAAATACAATATTTTAATTCCAAACATCCTTTTAATATAAATAATTTATATAATTAGATTATATTTTTAATTATTTTTAACGTTTAATTAGATTATATTCTTACCTTTTAATCAAATTTTTTTTTCATTGGAAGTAGTTTTAAATTGAAATTGGACATAAACAAGTGTCAAGCTTTTGATAGTTATTATTTCTTAAAAACACACTTTTTGTTTTGATAATGAGAATTAATTTGAAATTAATTAATTCAATTACTATGTTTTTAATTTGGTAAAATAGGAATCATTTTTTTCATTTGGAATTTATGGTATTTTTCTGAAAAATGTCAATTTTTGTTGAATAGTGAAACAGAGAGTAGTAGTTAAAAAACCGACTTCTTCATATAAATGAAACTTTACCACTTATGTGAATTGAATTCTGAAAATACGATGTACATGGTTGTTATTAGTAAGTAAAATGTGGTTCAATAAGATAAAAAAATTTGTGAATAGTAACTTTTGACTTTTATTTACCGCGGTCAAAGGTAAATAGGTAAATTCATGGTATATATAATATTATAATAATATAAAATTACCTTAACATTTTTCCTAACCTTATTGGATGAATAATAGATGACCGATACAATACATGGGTTAGATTTCTGGCCTTTTAAATCCATTTGGGTAATATAATGACATTAATAATTTTTTATTTAAAGTAAAAAATAAAAATTTCATAAACAAGTATTGTTTTGATATAATAGTTTTAATGTGGGGTTGTATAATTGATATATTTTAATATAAATATTTATTAGAAATTTAAAAAGATTTCCTACCTCATGGTATTTTATTTATAACTTTTAGACATCAAATAAATAAAATTATTTATGACACAATAATGATGCATTGTTTACCTCATTAATGAATGATTTAAATAAATAAGATTATAAAAATTTAAGCAATATCCCAAACTAGTACAATTCTTATTGGATGATTTTAATTTGAACAGAAGTCATCATATCTTAATCTTTAATAAGTTTTGGACCTTTAGAAACTGAATATCATTATATAAAAAAATATTTTCAAACTTTCCTAAAGAGCTCCTCCTCCCCCTTATAAAAATACATCATCTCCAACCCTTTACTCACACCTCTAAAGCCTTTTTTATCACCCAAACTTTGTCCAAATAATCTCACAAGATCCCTCTATTCCAAAATAATTCCTTACCTTAGGAATAAGGCACTTCAAGAAATCATTTTAGTTCAAACCAAAGGGAGTTACCTAAATTAAAAGTAAAATATTCTATTTAGTTCTTTTCTTTTATTTTACTTATACAACCCCATAAAATCATAATATTTCTTTATTTCACAACCAAACCAGTATCTTCATTATAATATGTTGTTTATATGAGAATTATTCTAACTACACTTTCATAAATCTCCTTCTAATTGGTAAAGAACATACTGTTTTTGTGGACGATGAACTACTGCCCCAAGAAAATATGATAGTTCAAATATATCCAACCACCTATATTGGTGGCCATTAATATGGAAATTTATTTTCATGTGATATATAATATATTTATATTTTCTCTATAAATATTTACTTTTCATTTATATCATACCATTATGGTTTCCAAAATGGTTAAAAATGATAATTTCATTTGAAGAAGTGCGGACTACCGCTCGCTCAATGTGAAATGACTCGTTCATGCCATAAATGGAACATATAAAGGATGGAATTAATGAAAATATATATGATATTATACTTTAATTATAAAATAAATATGTATCATTATGTTGTCATTATATTAATTATGAAATAGAAATGAAAGGAGCGTTCATGTGTATGCAAGGCATACCGTCTGCCTGAACGAAGCATTTCATTTCTTACCTCCAAATGTTTTGTACTATTATAAATACATACATATTCTTTATATATATGATATATATGATTTATAAATCATGAGTATAATTATATAGATAATGTACTTTTGACCGCATGTACAACTTGTAATTATAAGATTTACATTTTTGACTGAAGTACCAAATATCGACAAATCGACCGTTATTAACTAAAAAGATTGAATACTATTTATAACATGGTAATAAGTGATATAAAACTAATAATAAACATGATAAAGGTTCTTAAGAAATTATAAATTAACTTTAGTTTATTATTCAGGAGATTAAATAATGAACGGGTCAAGTCAGACACACGGTAAGGGGATTCTAATCTCACTTTTAATTTTGTGATATTTCCATTGTTTTCCACTTATTTATTGAATGTGGTGTATTGTGTACTATCATTTGATATATATTATCATTATTCTCTTTATATTCATGGTATTCTAGGAATCTATTTTGTGGTTATTAACTTTTGGTCCTGTGACTCGATTGATTACAATGTGGTAAGGGGTGTTCATCTCACATCTTATTTGTGTGAGATTCATGCTATATTTTCCACTATTTACTTTTGTGTGGCGTATTTACATTCCATGATTTTATTATTTGTGTAATATAGTTTAATTTATGGGTATTTACATCTTCATTTAATGAATCTTCTTTCATGTGATGTATGTTTTGTAAGTCACCAAATCGGTAAGGGAACCATCCATTGTCCTCTTCTAGTCAATGACTTCTTTTATGTTATGTCATTAAATTTCAATTCTCAAATGTTGGGATACGTTATTATATATATTTATTTCTGTAAATTTTATTTCCATAATATTAGAGAGCATTTTTCCTCTCATCAACTCATTTTTGAATTTTTAAGTGATGTCGTTAGGCTGCCGAATTATTATAAGAGAAATTATTAACCCAATATCATTTCTTTGGGTTTAACTTCTACTTATTGATTATGTCATGATATGAATATGTGGAAATTACCTAGGATTTTTTTTACATTGAATATCCAATCATATTGAGTGTATTTGTTTCACACATAATTATGTAATTGATTTATCCTTATTCTTCAGATATCGTCTTTATAAGGGATTTTGTCTCAATTTACATTCCATTGAGAATTCATTATTATTATATTATAATTCACATTTATATGTCGTACATACTATCCTTTGGAATTTAAAATAATGAATAACTTTATTCTCGTGATATAATAAATCATTGATTAAATGTTATTCCACAATTATTTGTATTCAATCATCTCTCATTTGGTTAATAACTCCATAACTAAAATATTGTTTTAATCATTTATTATTCTAAATATTTCACATGAATGTATATACATTCAAAATGGTTTTTTGGATTTATTTTTATGGACAGTAATATTTTAAAATTTTAATTCTTTTAAATGTTTCAATGTGGCATGTGACTCTTTGATTCAAAAATCTCTTTATTAAATGTTTTAAATGGTTTTGAAAATGGTATTGAAAAAGCATTGATTATGTCAATATCTTGAAATGATATATTGTGATTGGAATGTGGAAATGTATTATTTACTTTATTATTATGTAATGTGTTATGAATATGTTATAGTTTTTGTTAATTGTTTATGTATATGGGGGGTTTTGTGATAAACCTAGGGTGTGTGGGCCCTATATAGCTCTCTAATACATTGGGTAATGTGATAGAGGTAAAAGTTTATGTTTATCCTATGATATTTAGGGAATATATTGTGATGGGTATTCCAAATATAACTCCCTAAGTTTCTATGAAAACTACAATGTATGTATATTATGGATTTCATAAGTTACCTTTATGATTTATAATTTCTATTTGTGATTCATAAATATTATGATTTCGTATGGTATGGTATGATTGAAATGTATGGTTTCATTGATTTTCATTTATTTATAGGTTAATGTTTTCTTTACTTATTTTATAACCATTACTGAATATTTATGCTCATCCCAAGTTTTGAATTTTTTTTCATAGGTCTTAAAGATCAATAGGGACAAGGATGGGATCAATGAAAAGTCAATCTTACTAAAACCTGAAACTAGAAAAGTATTTTTTAGTAGTTTTTGTTTTATGGAAAAAATGAAAACTTAGTAGAAGTGCATTCATTGTAATTTTTGATATGTAATAGAAATGTCCTAATTCTCTAAATCTCTAAAACTAAAACGATCCTCAATGTGAATTATTCCTTTTATTCAAGAATATGTAATGTTTAAGGTTAGGTCCTTTTAGTTGATATCAGAGGTCGGTTTAGATAACATTATAGGTTAGGGTGTTATTTAAGCATAAGTGACATAACCATAATGGTTAGAATATTAGAAAGATTCATAGTTATTTTAGAGGTGATAAATGGTAATACATTTTTAGGGTGAAAAATGAATGGTATTAGATATCCTTTGAGGATAAAATAGGTTATGGTTATTTTTGAGGAATTTGTATCATTTTTTGGAATCTTATGAAATTATATAATTTTTGAAAAAGAAAAACATAAATACCATGTGACCACCTATCGAATCAGACAAAGCTACCGGAATCAAACCCAAAACTAATGTGTGATTGGGATTTATCGCCTACCACTAGACTACGTAAAGTCCATGGTTAGTATGACTTATTATTTTTAGTTAAATAATTATAATGGTCAAAAATAAGTTGATTTGGGATCATAAGTTTTATCAAAATTGTATCATTAGTATAGGAAATTGATTTGGTGATTATGTTATAATGGTTATTTTGGAAGACATTCTCTCTTTTGAAAACACTATATGCCTACGAAAAATAGAATACTATGGGATTTAATTTTTGGATTAATGGTTGAAATGTTACTTTGGAAGAATCTATTTTTTTTGTGGAAATAAGGTGATTTGGGTTATTTATAGAAATTATTATCCTATCATTGAGAATATGTGATTAGGTTAATTACACTTCAGTATGAGACTTTAGGAGTAGTTGATGTTTTTGGAGATAAATGTTAAGGTTTACTATGGAAGACTATGTGATTAAATCCTTCTGATTTTTGTTTTTCAATATTAGTTTGACTTATTTCGAATAATGTTAAGCAGAATTGTATATTGAATTGGTTTTCTTGATCATTGGGTACTTTTTGTTGAATTTTTGAGTTTAAGAGTAGTATTTCTATTTATAAAGGATTATATTTTTAGGGATTATCTGATCTCATACTAACCAATTATGGTTTTTGTTAATGTATAAAGATAGGAGAAATATATGGTTCATATATTTGGGATCATGTTATTCTCTAGAATTTGATTTAAAAACTTTTGATGTGTCCAAGTCAACTTGAATACTCATCATTTGTAGAAAAAGAAGATTTTGTGGTACAAATTTAGTAAAGGATGAAGGTCTACATAACAAGTAAGTTTGTGTCATTTTTTTCTTAGTCATGCTCATAAATAAATTCATAAAATTTATAAAAAATAAAATTTTAAAAAAATGTTGTTTGTTTAATTTTCCTACTGGGAGACAAATGACTGTTTAACCCATCAAAAATTTATGGTTTTCATGTTGTTAAATTTCTCCTAATCATGTTTTCTACCAGTCTACATCAGAACATGACACTTAAATTCTCCTCCATATCAATGTTTTCATGGAATACATGTATGGGTTTTATCTAGTGACCTTTGTACTTATATTTCTTTTAAAGTGATAGTTTTATTTACTCTTTTTCAGAAGTGGGACTTTAAATAATGTTTCCAAGCCGAATTTTAAAATTACGAGGACACAATTTCCAAAAGGGGGAAAGGATATAACATCCCACAAAAATAAAGAATATGAAATTTTCATATTTATTAATATTTTTGAATTAAATATTTATTTTATTTTAAAGGGGATTATATATTCAATGGTGTACCTGACATGGAACAATGAGTTTTTTCTGAAGTCTTATGTTGCACTCAATGCTGAGTCATACTCAAAAATAATAATATATTATTTTTAATGGTAGTTAATGAATAGATGTTGTAATGGCGTGAATGAACATAACTAACTATAATATAATTATACATGTTTGTTAATTGTTTTTACAATTATCCAGTAAAAGATATAGGATTAAAATGTGAATAAATCTAATTTTAAGCATAAATACTCTAACATTCATTAAAAGTTTGATTTATTGCCTTTTGATAGAAAAATATCTTTATAACTTGTTTTTCGCACCTTTATATGTTCAATTTGACAAATAGAATATTTCTTTAGAATTGGTACATCAAAATTTACCTTGGGTAAATATTTTGTATTTTTTTGATAGAATTTATTTTTTAATGAATAGTCAAAATACTGTATTTTAATTCAAAATTGCCTTTTAATCTAATTTGTATATATGGTTAGATTATATTTTTAATTTATTTTAAAATTTAATTTTATTATATTTTTACCATTTAATACAATTTATTTCATTAGAAGTAATTTCACTTTGAAATTGGACATAAACAAGTGTCAATCTTTTGATAGTTATTATTTCTTAAAAATAGGCATTTTTGTTTTGACAATGGGAATTAATTTTAAATTAATTAATTTAACTTCTATATTTTTAATTTCGTAAAATAGATTTGGTTTTTTAATTCAAAATATTAAATATATATTAGGCTGAATTTTTGGTATTTTTCTGAAAAACTTGATGTTTTTGGAATAGTGAAAACACTGCGTAGTTGTTAAAAAACCGACTTCATCATTTTAATGAAATTTTACTGCTTCTATGAATTGAAATTTGAAAATATTACCTACATGGTTATTATTAGTAAGAATTTTTTTTTTCAATAAGTTGAAACTAATTTTTGGTGAATCGTAACTTTTGACTTTTATTTACCGTGGTTAGAGGTAAATAGGGTAATTCAATGTAAAAATAATATTATAATAATAATATAAAATTACATTAACACTTGTCCAAACCATATTTTATGAGTCATGTATGACCAATAAAATCCTTGGGTGATATATTAGGCCTTTGAAAGACATTTTCATAAGATAATGACATTAATAAAGTTTTATTTAAAGTAAAAATAAAAATATCATAAACATGTATTGTTTTCCTAAAACAATTTTAATGTGGGGTTATATAATTGATATATTTTACTATAAATATTATTTATAATTCTAAAAATATTTTATAAATCATGGTATTTTATTTATAATTTTTAGATAGAAAATAAATAAAATTATTAATGACAAAATAAGGATGCAGTGTTTACCTCATTAACGAATGATTTTAAAAATTAAGATCATAAAAATATAAAAATTATCCAAAACCTGTACAATTATAGTTGGATGGTTTTATTTCTAAATAAATTAATCTTTTATTCTAATTTAATATGTTTTAGACATTTAGAAACCGAAAATAATTATATAATAACATAATATTTTCAAACATTCATAAAGAGCCCCTACTCCCTCTTATAAAACGACCACACCTCTAACCCATTACTCATGCCTCTAAAGCCCCTTGGCACAACAATAATCTTCCCATTAATCTTTTTAGACACCTATATTCCACCTTGAAGCCTTACCTTAGGCATAAATCACTTCAAGGTATACTTTTCATTCAAACTAAAGGGAGTTACTCGATTTGAAGGTAACATCTTCTCTTAAGTTCTATTCTTTTATTTTTTTTCTTCTACACCCCCATGAACTCTTTTTATTTCTTTATTTTAAAAAATTATAAGTATCTATAATATACTAGGTTGTTTATATGAGAAGGATTCAAACTAAACATACACACACCTATGTCAAATGGGTAAAGAACATACAGTTTATGTGGACGGCGAACAAATGCCTCACGAAACAATGATTGTTTAAATATCTCCATATTCCTCTCATGGTGGCCATTAAGATGGAAATATATTTACAAGTTACATATATTATATATATATATTCTCTATAATTCTTTATTTTACATTTATATCATACCATTATGTCTTCCATAATGGGTAAATATGATAATTTCATTTTAGAAAGTGCGGACTACAACCCCCTCAAAGTGATATGACTCGTTCATGCCATACATGGAACATATAAAGGATGAATTTAATGAAATTATATATAATATAATACTGTTATTCAAATTTACCTATGTATCAATAAGTTTTCGTTCCATTAAATATGAAATAGAAATGAAAGTAGCGTTCATGCGTATGTACGGCTTACCGTCTCCATGAACAGTACATTTCATTTCATACCTAAAAATCTTATGTACAATTATTAATACATATATATACTATATATATATATATATATTATTCATATGATATCTAAATCATGAATATAATTCTCGAGATAATTGAATTTTTTCCACATGAACAACTTGTAATTATAAGAAGTTCAATTTTGACTCAAGTACCAAATATCGAAAAAATGACCATTAAAAAATTAAATGATTGAATAATGTTTATAACATGATAATAACTGATATAAAAGGAATAATAAACTAGAAAAAGGTTATAAATAAGGTATATATTAACTTTAGTTTATTATTCATGAGATTAAAGAACAAACAGGTCAAGTCAGGCAGGAGGTAGGGGGTTTCTTATCTTACTTTTAATTTCATGAGATTTCCATTGTTTGCCACATATTTATTGAATGTAGTGTATTGTGTAATTCCATTTGATATATATTATAATGATTACATTTATATTCATGTTATTATTTGATTCATTTGGTGTTTATTAACTTTTTCTCATATGACTCAATTGATTACAACGTGTACGAGGTTTTTATCTCACTTTTTATTTGACTGAGATTCATTCTATATTTTCCACCATTTCCTTTTGTATATTTTATGTACTGACCATGATTATATAATTTCTGTTATATAATTTAATTTATGGGTATTTACATATACATTGTATGATCCCTCTTTCACGTGGTGTATGTTTTGTTTGTTACCAAATTGGTAATGGATCTTTTCACCGTCCTCCTCTAGCAAAAGACTTGTTTTATGTTATGTCATTAAATTTTAAATATCAAATGTTGGGATATTTTATTCTATATATTTATTCTGATAAATTTTATTTCCATGTGATGAGAGACCATTTTCTCTCTCATCAACTCATTTTTTTTTATTTTTAAGTGATGTTGTTATGCTGCGGAATTCTTGTAAGATATCGTTATAATCCAATTTCAATTCATTAGGTTAAAATTTTACTTATTGATTATGTCATGATATGAATATGTGAGAATGAACTATGAATAATTTACAATTAATATACAATAATATTAAGTGTATTTATATTGGACACAAATAATTATCTAATTGATTTATCCCAATCTACGGATACCATCTTTATAATGGATTTCATATCAGTTTACATTCCATTGAGAATTCATTGTTGTTATGCGCCAATTCACTTTTATATGATGTATATACAGTCCTTTGGAATATTATATCATGAATACAATTATTCTCATGATATTATAAATCTTTTATTATATGTTATTCATCAATTATTTTTATTCAAGAATCTCTCATTTGGTTATGAACTAGTTAACTAAAATATTGTTTCAATGATTTATTCTTTTAAATCTTTCTCATGAATGTACATGTTTTCAAAATTGGTTTTTGGATTTATTTATATGGATATTAATGTTTTAAAATGTTAATTCCTTAAAATGTTTCAATGTGTTATGAGACACTTTGATTTGAAAATCTATCTATTAAAAGGATTATATGGTTTTGAAAATGGTTTTGACAAAGCATTGATTATGTCAATATCTTGAATGATATATTGTTATTGGAATGTAAAAATGTTATCTTTTCTTTTATTCTTATGTAATGTGTTATGAATATGTTATTATTCTTTGGAATTTGTTACGTATCCGGGTGGTTTCGTCATAATCCTAGGGTGGGTGATCCCGAGATAGATCTCCAATGCATTGGGTAATGTGAAAGAGGTAAACGTAAATGCTTCTCCTAAGAGATTTAAGGAATACACATTGATGGGTATTCCAAACATAACTCCCTACGTAGCTGTGAAAGGTAAAATGTTTGTATGTTATGGATTCCATATTTTACCTTTGTGCTTTTTTATTTCTGTGTGTTATTCTTAATTATTATGATTTCATAAGGTATGTTATGATTGAAAAGTATGGTTTCATTGATTGGTATTTATTGATGGGTTAATGTTTTCATTCCTTATTTTATAACCCGTACTGATCTTTTTATGCTCATCCAATGTTTTTGAATGTTTTTCAAAGGAATTAATTATTAATAGGGTAGGATGGGATCAAGGAAAAGTCATTCTGTCTAAAACATGGAACTAGACATGTTTATTTCTTTAAGAGTTTTTATTTTATGAAAAAATGGAAACTGAGCAGAAGTGTCTACATTGAAATTTTTGTGATGTAATAGTTATGGCCTAATTATCTACAGCTGTAAACATGAAAATATCCTCAATGTGAATTATTAATTTAATTCAAGATTATGTAATGTTTATGTTCGGGTCCTTATATTAGATGAAGGATTCTAGGTTGACATAATTTTTTGAATGTAAATTATTAACTGATTTCTTAGTTTATGTTTTTAATAGGAATTAAGGTATGTAGATTTTTGAAGACCCCGATCAATATTTAATTCTTTTCATACTCCCTTCTCTCTTCTTTTTCTCTCTCTTATTTAATATTATCTAGTCTGCAAATAATATTGTTTATTAAATTTTCTTTCTGTGCTTTCGATCTATATCCACCATTCATGTTGGAATATCTCAAGAACCTAGTTGTAGGAGGTGAATATAATATATTCTTGGAGATCAAATATGTTTTTATGATAATCAATTTTTCCTTTGCTCTTAGAAATATGTGATTCTGAGTAAGGATATGTGATGATCACTAATTCATTGTAGTAGTTTTATACTCTCATATTTCTATAATATTTAATTATTATTATACAATTTTCTTAACAGAGTAATTCAGAATGGTTCATGTGATTTTTGGACATACTGATGATCACATTTTTGTGGGAGAGGTATTTTGTTAATTTTTCTTGAAGAAGTAATATTTTAATAGTTTAGAGAGTAATCATGATAGAATGGAGATATTTTATGTTTTTATTAAATTTTTTAGAGGGATATAGCTTCATGAATAAAGAGATAAACATACCCTATGTGAGGTTGAGCATTGAATGTTTAACTCTTTTTTGATCAATGATATGTAATAGTTTAGATAAACCTATAGCTAGATTGTTCTTATTAACTATTATAATTCTCTTTCATTTATTTTTTTCAATATCAATTCTTATGTCTTTATTTACTCTAAAAAATAATCATCTTATTTAATTTTTTCTCTAACTTCTTTTGAAATTTATAAAAAAATAAAAGTTTAGAAGAATTCATTAAAGGAACACAATGCCTCCTTGGCAGTGACACCTAGGATAGCCACTAAGATATGTATTGGTAGAATATAAATGTATTTTTTTATGCTTAAAATGAAAAGATTTAAAATTTATCACCATTGTAGAGGAGGGAATTATGTTTTAGTGATTCCTAGATTTCAATTTCCAAACTTATTAAAAACTCCAAAAAATAAGAAATTTTAAAAAATAGAACCACCACGTTGATAAAAGGATATTGTTTGTTTTATTCCTTATAATGATATAGAACAATTTAAAATTTCAAGTGAAGAATATTTTTTTGAACTCCATAAAGATTATAACGGGTTAGGAAACCTAATATAGAATACATAACAAAAGAAAATAAGGAATTATCACACTAGTTTCCCAAGTATTATTCAGAAGTGGTTCACCGAGAAGGGAACATCATACCATAAATTGATAAAGAGGTTAATGAGGTTGAATCATGGATGAGGATGCACGATGGTAACAAAACTACCCTAATACCCTCTCAAAATGGTACCCAACATGATAGGCCACATTCCCAAAGGGAATTCCCGATCCCCAAACGATGGAGACTAGAACCAAGACTTGAAACAAATAGAGGGAATGATTTTACCCAACCAGATGTAACTACATAAAACATATATATAATAGAGGAAAAATCATAAATGATAAATTTATTCCATAAATGAAAAAAGTGTGAAAAAATAAACCCAAGAGTAGGAATGGATCCCAATTATAATTCTGAACACAAATAACCAGTAAAATAAGAAAAATATTCTCTTTATGATAGATGGGAAAATACATACCATTTCACCACCAATAACCTGTATCAATTGAACAAAAACCTCACCACCTCACTATGGTTTCTTTTCTTTCCCTTGAGTAAACGAAATAATGAGCTCAATGCAATGCTAAAGGGTACAGTAGGACTGAACTAATTTTCTCAGTGTGGTATGACCTAGGTGTTCTATATTATGTCATTAAACAACAATACAATTATAATAACCTTTAAAAGAAAAATGCAGGAAAACAGTTTTAATATTTTTAATCAAAATCATTGAAAATTAGCTTAATTTTACCCTTTTTACAAATTTCTATATAATTTATGTAAAATAGTTTCAAATTATGTCATATACATGTATCAAAAATTATATATCGTTTCAAAATAAAATATGCATTACATAACATATCAAATCCGCGGTAGTATAACAAATCTGTAAAACCTCAAAAAAGAACCACTTGTAAGAAAATTCCATATATCACACTAGGTCAGGATATCTCGTAAAGTCATAACTAAAATATAATTTACGTATTCCTCAAGACACTAGATATATTAATCAATTACGGAGATAAGTGTAACACCCCAACAAGTGAAACTCCCAATAGGTCTAACATGTCCATAGCACAATGGGATGAGGGGGTAGAGAAATGCCCCATGAGAAAACCTCCCAATAGTGCATGAGACTAATTACTATGCCATCCACATCGGTAACCATGTTTTATCATAAGTTTAATTTAAAAAATCATTTCATAAAACCATTTCCAACATTTATTTTTTGAAACCCATTTTACTAAACCATTTCACAATGCTTTGAAAACCCTTTTCCATTTACCCAAACCCATGGAAAACAATCATTTATAAAAACCTAGTTCCACACACACACACAAATCATTAAATTATTCCATTCTATGTAATAAAATAAATTATCAAATATAAAATAAATACATTTCACCAACATTGGCTAGAGGAAAAACCACCAAGATCAAAACATGGGTCTCACATACCCAAAACATAAACCATCTATAATAAAGGACTAAAAAAATGTGCCCATAAACACATATAAAAATCATATAATTGATTTATTTATGAAAATGATTATTATAGTAGATGAATCAAAAAAACACCAATAATGAAAACATTCCACACCATAACCAACAACTGTATATCCCCCATACTAAGAACACACAAAAGATCTTTAAGAAAACAAGAATTAAAATCACCACATGTCAACATATCTAATAAAGAAAAAAAATGAAACTTCCAAAATCAAATAATTGATGAATTGGAAATGGTACCTCACTTGGAGAGATGCAACCCATTTTTAATGGTGATAAATATTTGAACAAATCAATTTGGAATGGATAGAGACTCCAAAAATTTCCATATAATACTTCTAGTTCAAGGGAAACAAAACTCGTGGATGAATTTAATAACATATCACTCATGTAGATCCCAAAAAACAAACTACTAGATATTTAAATAGAGTGTAACATCCTTACAAATGTTTTAGTACTTAGGTATCATATATTCCAAAAGGAAGTTTTCTTTTAATAAAAATTTGATATTTGATAATTACACACTGTATAATAGATATATGGTGTGTTCTCATTTCAAAAGTCTCACCAGATTCATGGAAGACTCTTATCAAAACGTACAGGTCATGTACTCCCATTACAAGGACCGTATCATTCATTGAGACTAAAAAACTACACATTCTTACCCAAAAACCCAAAACACCCCGGGCATCCTCCAAACTCATAAAGGACCCCACAAATCCATTTAATCATTTATACTTAGACTTCATTTATTAAAAAAGAAAGAATAACTAAAAATTTAGTCATTTTCCCAAGATGCACCCAATTATAGAGTAAATCATATAAATATAAGGAAGATACATGAAATTGATATAGGGATGTTACAAACTAACCACTAAAAGAATTTTTTCCACCGGGAAGTCAGGATGAGTAATGAATTCTGGTGAATAGGTGAGGCCACTGATCCATCCTCAACAAATCGCAATCATAGGTTTCATGAGAATTTAATCAGTACTACCATAACATTATGGCCAAAAGATTTGAATTCCCACACAAGACGTTCTCTAGAGATTCAATGATCTCTACATTCTACTCAACAAAAACTTTTTGGTTCTTACTGAATTTCTTTCAAAATAAGAATGTGGACGGGGATAAGTTAATATTTTATGAGTGTCAACATGTTGAAAAACTAAGAATTCCAATCATCTGAACTGGTAATTGCAACTAGTAAGTAACATTACCAATCTTCTTTGTGACCTCCAATGGTCTCACAAATCTCACAGTGAACTTCCCAAAATTTATAAGACGACTATGACCCAAATGAGAAGAAACATTCAAGAAAACATTTTATCATATCGAAAACTATAAAGTAAGGCACTGATGATTTATATATTACTTATTCATATTCGGCACTATAACCAAATACCAAAATATATCTAGAATCTTCACATACATCTCCTAAATCAAACTCAGTCCTACCAAAGATTTGTTTCACATCTCTTCTAAATAAATAGTTGATCTACATGGGTGGCCATGAAAAGCATCAAAATGATCCATTCTGATTGATGAGTTTAAACTATTATTTTAACAAAAGCGAACCAATCCTAGATGAATATCCTATGATCCACAAAAAATCCAAGACCTTAGAAAAAATCATATCCAACATAATTTAAATAGTTCAATTCTCCTAACCATATTTCTGGGAATGATAAGCTCTAAACAATATGACCAGATTCCAGGTCTCCTCAAAAGTCTCAAAAATAATCCTACTATCAAATTTTGAAACAATAACATAAGGAACATCATGTAACCTTATAATTTACTACACATATAGTTTACCTAGATCACTATATTTTTTGGGGTCTTTAATCAGAATAAAATTATACAATATTGTCAAATGTTCAATCACCACACGGGTAGAATTCATCTCCAAGGGATTTTATGTAAATCCAAAAAAATTCCCTGTATACCTCTTGGAAGTTACATACAAGGACTAGAATTGGATGAAGAAAACACAGATCATACAAATAATATACCAGTATCTACTTGTAGGTTTAACTATGGGACACATAACCAACAATATCATGCATCATACCCAGCCACCAAAACCATCATCTCATGTCATTATAGATCTTATTTGTTCCCAAATGAATAACCCATGATGAAATATGACTATTGAACAAAACCAACCTCTTTAATGGTGATGGTATGACATACTAACCCCAGAAACTATGAATAATATATAAAGAGATATACTAACACAAAAAGGTCTCTCCACAATATAGGATTTGTTGAATTCCATTGAAATTTTCTTTCTACTACATACTCTATATAATAGTATTAAAGATATGTTATAATAAATGAACACTATCCAAAACTGTGACTGAGACATCGTCCTATGAATCTAAATGAAACTAAGAAAAAATACTCATAATTATCGATTTCATATTTGATTCCAAAACATCTTGTCATTGAATAATTCAACTAGGATCATTTGCAATGGCATTCCCCTTTCATAGGGTTTAGGTGATGTCAAAGTCAAACATCAGAAGGTATTCTACCCACTGCCCCTATATAATATTAAAATCATTCATATAAAATATTTTACTCAAACTCTTATGGTGATAAATGATTTTGATCATTTGCAAAAAAAATATAATGTCACAAATACATAAGCACATGTGTAACAACATAATGACCTAAATCCCGAGTGGAACCATTATTCTAATATGGAAAGGATTGTGGAGAGTTGTAACCAACCACACGATCATTATGCATGAAAACACAACCCTAACCTGTGCCTAAATCATCACATGAATAAAATCCTTTATTTTCCTTAGGCAAGAACAAAATCAGTGTTTTTGTCAGATGTATTTTTATTACATCAAAAGAAGACCAACAGTTTTCATCCCATATGAATATTACATATTTACTTATATGATTAGTCAAATATCACACAATATTTGAGAAAACCAGATGAACACATGGTTATATCCCTAATGACCAAAAAATACCCAAAAAGCAAACACATTTTTTTGGATCCTCCCATGAAACAGAAACCATTGCCTTCTACAGATCAATAGATTGTTCATGCTCAATTATCATGTTCTCTAAGAACTTAACTTCTCGAATCTAGATGTTTCATTTGGTAGCTTTCAATAAAAAAAGTTTCATCTCATCTTTTTTGGAAAAAAAAACTTTGTGGTTCTCCTATTCATGATTGGATTCCAAATAAATCCATATTTTCTCTTTGAACACTACCACACAATTGTAGATACATTGATGGAATATATGATTCATCATATCCATAAAAACTAATGCAGTATTAGTCAGACAAAACAATTTCAGAAGATTGTAAAAATGGCCAAAAATACACTTAGAAGCCATCTATGATATGTCACAATCTAGAGCACTGAAATAATGAAAACATGACTGAATATAAATATATATAAAACTATCTTCCCCCTTTAATTGATCAAATAAATAGTCAACATGAGGTGATATCTATGTGTTCATAAATAATACCCACCTATACTCTTGATAGTCCACACACAATTGGAGTGACCCATATTTCTTCATGTAACGAGAAAATGGTTCTAAACTAGTAGAAACACTAGGATGAAAAAAAATTATATTATATTTCCTAACATAATTTTGAGGTCTTTCAACTCCAGTAGTTCCATATGATAATAAGTTATCGATATTAGGGGAATCCTTGACACCATGACAATCATAAACACTACCTCCCTCTCTAAATTAATATTAGGGAAAACTTCTGAGAACATTTTAGGAAAACATCGAACAATTGAGTAGAGATCAAATTTAGAATAATATTCATCTAGATCGACTACAACAGAAGATACAAAACTTATAAGCTCTGGGCGGGAAGGTCCTGCATGGCCAGATCTCAGATCACACTCTCCATGAAACACCAATGAACTCTAGTCATCTATAAGAAATTTGACACACTAATGATCAAAAAACCTTATATTGATGAGAAATAAGAAACTCCCTCCTGATGATATCATCAAATATATCAATATTAGGAACTATAAAATAATAGACTAACATTGCATCATCTATCGATATTGAAAACAAAGGACACCAAATTACCATCTCTTTTATCTTCCCAATAGGTTTCTCTAAATCCATTACACAAAAAAATTAAGGATAATAATATCAAAAAAATAACTATATATAAATAAGTATAAGTAACTAATATCCAGTAACAATATCTTTATTTAGGATTCCATAAAGATGTTGCCTCTCATTATCACTGGACCCATATTTACCTCAATTAGAAAATCATATACTACATGAAGTTTATAAACTATTGAGTCTTGTGGTTGGAGAAAAATAGTATTTTATGTCATTTATTGTGTATATATGCCTCTAGAGATTGTGATCCCTATAAATATTAATGAGTAGACCAAGCTAAATAGAAATATTGTAGATTATGATAATTTTCACAACTGTTAAAGATATTTTTAGGGAAATGATAAGAACACTATGTGTGTCCAAATTTGAAACACTTATATCAAGTTAGTGGCACAACAATAGATAAAATTGTAGGTTCCAAAGAGGCCTACTATTAATAACCACCTTCACCACTCTTGTGAGGATCCAATAACTTTATTTTTTTCCCTAGAAGACCAATAAAGAAGCCACTAGTTGGTAGAGAATGGTGGAATATCCAGCATCACCTTCCAAATTCACTTGTATCATCAAATACATATCCATAATCTCCTCACAAGATGAAAGATTAATAATTAATACTTGGGAACTGATATTCTATAAAAATACTTGTAGTAACATTTAATATTGAAAATGGTCATACTTTATATCCTCTACTCTGAAACAAAACTATCTATACAAACAAATTTTTGTATGATTACCTAAACACTATCCCTACTACAGATATTCAAAATAGAAATAAATTTTCATCATCAAAGACTCTAAAAAATATAATAGATGAATTGAGAAAAGAAACCCTTCCATACCAATCCTAAATGTATATCTTCTTGTACCATTGAGTAAACCTTTAATTTATGCAACCATCATATTTTGGAATGTCACACTTCACATTGATACTATCATGTGTATTCAAAAAGTTAATGATCTAATCAATTTTATCGAGCTGGTCTTCCACCTATTTAGAACCCAACAAAGAGGCATACAAAATAAAATAATGGTGTACTATTTTCACCATCCTAAGAAACTCATAGAACACAACAAAAAGGCATACAAATGAAAAACAAAACACTATAAATGATCAGACTGTAATACCACCGACCCCTATATCCCAAAATTGGTGGTTACTTTATTATAATGGAATACATACAACAGATAACATCACCATGGATCGATCAGTTTTTTATTATCGAGGAAAATCAATACATAGGTGGTTCCCTTATTACATTTTGTAATTGAACATATATCATAACAAAATAAAATAAACCACTTCTTATCACGAGATCAAATATTTCATAATCATAACCTCGGGAAGCAACAAATTATAAAGGGAGAGAAAAAATTCTCATTAAGGGGTATATGTGAAAATAATAAATGAATAAAATTCAATAATGTTTTGAAATGATAGAATGGTAAATAATTTTAAAGTACAAGACATCAATTAACTAAGAAGAAAAATTCATCAATAGATTTTGTCATAGTGAAAACCTCATGCAAAGTAATAACTTAATACTAAATATAAAATGAATATTTATTAAATGTCATGTATCTAGAACATGAACCATTTTAATTTAAAGAGAGTTTAATTATGTTGTGGGTAAAAACTCATTTGAATCAGTTAGGAAATAGACATTAAGGGTTTGTTGATAATTGTTTTGTCTCATGAGACTTTTCGATGCATCGAGGGGATATCTATAATCAGGCCCCACCCATCACAGTATGTCCAAAGAATTTATTATACATATATCTAGTTTAATTAATATATTCAAAGAAAACTAAAAATACAAAAAATTTATATTGATATTTTATTATCTTATCCAATAAATATAGATATTTAATGAAAATCTCATTGAACTATTATCTTAAATAAAATGTAGGTATATTTACACCCATCATAAGGAATAAGTGGTGAATGAGGCATAATAAAAGTGAATATCCTAAGGTTTTCCATAAAATATTTTATTTTAATCAATCATATATATTAATAATGGAAAATAAGAATATATCATTATACATGATATCAAACTATAGTGAAATCATCTCAAATGTCTTATTAAGAAATATTAAAAAACATCCTCTTTAGTTTAATTAAAGGGAAAATTTAAGAGTCTCTAATGCGTGAAATGTCAAAAAATTTAGAATAAAATAAAAAATGAATAGAGGGAGTTTTTTTGATAATAAGAGTTATTTTTAAAAAATATTGGTGGCTTAAAATGGATTGTGGAGTGTAATTTAAAATATGTAAGTAATTGGAATGTTCCCTTAATTCATTATTTCATATTAGGAGGAATTGAATAGAGAACCATATAAAAACATGTCATTTTCAAAAAAGTGTAGATGAAATAATTTTGATACATGCTTTTAGAACATTTAAATAGAATTTATAATAATTATATTAAAATAAATAAGATTTGATTTAGTGTAAAGAGAAATTAATCGCAACCCGAATGAAAAATAGAGGTTTGGGGAGAATCCCTTAACTTGTGTATGAATGTGTTTAACGAATGATAGTAATATCAGGGATAATTATATTTAATATAGTAATTCATTCATATATATAATTTCATACATGTATTTTATATATTATAAATTTTTAACTTAATTTATGGCCTTTTGATGAAATATTAGATAAAATTATATCATTTGAGAGCATTCATTTCCTTGGTATTCTTGATTAGTTTACTTGTATACATATATGAAAAATAACATTAAATGGGAATAGTTATTTTTAGTTGAAATTATATTTTATTAATAAACATAAATAATATTAAATTGTTCTTAATTTCATTTGGTAATATGTTATGTAGATAAATAATTTTTTAAAATGTTAGCGATAATTATATAGATTATTTTTTTATTCTCATCGTAAACTAGTTTTTTTATTTAATATTATGTATATATACTTAATATTAAACATTATATGACTTATTATATGTATATTAAAATATTATTAAACTATAATAATGGTTTTATGATCATCCTTGATGGATGTAACGAAAAATAAAACACATTGTCCATAATAGCTGTAAATCGGCACACGAAAGATGTTATTTTTAACCTTAAAATAAAATGGAGATGAAAATGTGATTGGTGATGGATTTTACATTAATATAATAGAATAAAATAAATATAGATAATGGTGTTACCATTTTACATGGATAAGGGGATATGAGGAGAGAATTAGAAAAGAAAATAAATTGAAAAAATTTATATAAAATGGAATGAGGTTTTTAGCTCTCGAATTATTCTCCCTCTGAACATCCTCAAGAGACTTGAGTTTAGTATTTTATTGGGATGAAATCTCCTAAACATGGGGTATAAAATTTAAAAGATGTTTGGGGTTAATTTTGAAATGTTATAAGGATTTACAAGTGTAAGGGAAACTGATGGTGATGGGTGGTATATATTTTGGAGGATAAGGGTGTTTTTTGATTATTTTATTCAATAGATTTATATTTTGGGTCATTTCTATGAATAGATTTAATAATTTTGAATAATATAGTAACTAATTCATGTAATATCAAACCAAATTCCACTTATATCAATCATTAGTCAATTATGAATAAAATATGCATTTATTTTCTTTATACCATATATTACAATATTTCCCTATTCAAAAAAAATTCATGTATTTTAAACAAATATAAAAAATTTATGCTAACTAATTTTTTATTTATAATTAAAAAAATAATCTCTATTTTATAAAAAAAATTATAATTAAGAGAAAAATAATTTTTATTTAAAATCATCATTTACATGAAAATACGAATTTTAAAATTATAAAAAACATTATTAAACTTTTAAAAATTAATTATGTTCTTATACAATTATCATATAATCTGAAGAAAACAAAATTTTAATTTATGAATACATGTTATGAAAATAAATTTTCATTCATATTATTATGATAATTATAAAATTTAAAATAAACATTATTGTTCATAAAAATTATCGATAATTAAACAATAATCTATAAAACATTTATTTACATGTACTATTATTAAAATATATCATATTACCATTTATAAGTTGACTATATTTTATTTATACCTTCATAGGCGAGTTTACTATTCTATTGGCTAATTTAATAATCATATGGGCCATATTAATATTCCAGTAGTAAATTTACTATTCCATAGAATATCAATGTTTTTTTAAGATTGGTGTTATGTGCCACATTAGCTATGTATTTAAGAAGATACATACATTAAAATCATGGTTTGTTATATTCTTTCCTCCTAAGGAAATTTTAAACATGAAATTTTTCATTAAAACATCATTATAAATAGATGAGGGTAGTTATTCTTTATATCTTCTTTAGGTTCACATGTTTCTTTATCCCTCTTTTAGTTTCTCAAAAGATCCTTTACCAAACGTGTTGTCTGATTTCCCAATACCTACTCCCTTGATTCAAGAATCTTGATAGGCTCTTCATAGTAAGACAAATCAGGTTCTATTTATATGTCATCATAGTGAGTACATGCATTGGGTATGATGGGTACTTTATTAAAAATGATATGTAGAGAACGTCATGAACATTGGAGGGACATTGTGGAATCCTTAATTGGTAAGATACTACTCAAAATATTTCTATAATTTCACATGGTTTGATGTAACTAAGATTGATTTTACCATTTCGTACTGAACCTTTAGACACCAATCCATGGAGATACCATTAGAAATCTATGACCTTACTCTTGAAAGTCCAAATCCTTTCTCCAATTGTCAATATAACTCTTTTTTTATTCTTGATATGCTTTAATATGAGTCTTAATGGTCATTACCTTTATTATTTTCCCTCCAATAAAATATATTCCTAAAAATTTCCTCTCGCCCACCTCATCCCAACATTATGTATTTCAAAATCTCTTTCTATATAATTTTTCCTAGGGAGCTATTATAATATTATAATGGAAACTATTATTGTATAAAAACCCCACTAATTGTAAATAATGTTCCACCAAAATTGAATGTAATGTGAAGATGAACACAACATGTCTTCAAATGTATGAATTTTTTTTAGATTGTCTATTAGTTTGAGAGTGTTTATAACAACTCAAACGATTCCTAGTAACCAAATATTTGTAAAGACTCTTCTATAATTTTTATTTAAATTACATATATCAACCAAACACAATCAATTGAGGTGCACCATGATGTCTTATAACTTCATTAATATAGATTTTTTCTAGGATCTCTAGATTTAAATAATCTCTTATTACGATTAAATGGTCCTATATTGTTTGTTGATGAACAATAACCCATATTGGATCATTCCTTCTTGCTGACCTTGGTAGTCCTCTGAAAAAAGTCTATATTAACGATAATTAATATCCATATAGGAATTGGTAATGGTTTCCTGACTCTTCTATGATGCTATATCTGAACAATCAGGTGATTAAAAAATAGACAACATGATATATAGTCAGTAATGTTACTTCAAATGTCTATACATTTTGGTACTACCATGGTGTATAAAGAAGTTTGATCTATGAGAATAATCTAATAGATCCCTTTTTTCTCTTGTATTTATAGGATATAAATCCTATTTCCAACTATTATAATTCCATCCTCATAAAAAATATATAAATCATCCATCATTAATATATTTAATCTTCTTTTGAATATTATCATAATTAGATAGATATTTTTTTATCATTTTCTGTAAATATTATTTATAAATAATTTGGAAAATGATTATGTTTCATTTTTCTTAAAAATTTCCATATACTATTTTATAAAATCAAGGAATATAGGATCATTCTCAATCCTCATTTGTTTTATAATTCCATAATATTTCCTAACATAATGAATATTCCACCTAATATTCTTTTTGTGTATAGTAGTGTATTTAGAAATCAAAATATTTGAGTAATTAGAGCTATCACCTTTACCTCATGTTGAGTACATTCTTTGTAAATTCCTATTTATAACTCTTATTATCCATATATATCTCACATAAATTAATATATATATCGTGTCTCTATATCATTATAGAAAATACTATGGTTGATAACATAGGATGATGATTTGGATAATTTTTTCCATGATTTTTCATCATCCTTGATTCATATGCAATAACATTATCATTTAGCATTAGGACACAACCAATTCCTTTCTTTGATGTGTCACTATATATCACAATCAAATCATTACATAACAATAGTTTCAAAATTGGATCATTTAATATTATTCTATTCAATTCATCCATGCATTCTATACATTCTTGTGTCCATATGAACTTATCTGATTTACATGTGAGATTGGTTAATGGGTTATCCAATTTGGACAAATTCTAAACAAAACATATATAGTAACATACGAATCCAATCAAACTAAACACCTCAGTTATATTCATTATCATGTTCCATTCATGGATTTCCATTGTCTTCTCATGATAAATTGATATTACATCCTTATATACAATATGAAAAAGAAGAGAAATTTCATAAAACCATTATTCAGACTTGCTAAATTTATCATATAAAAATTTCCTTATCAATGTATATAGAATAATATGCAAGTCATTATCATCATATTCATAGAATTTAGAATAAACCTGAATATATTTAGTTAAAACATCAATAAATTATTCAAGATATTCCTTGAATACTATGTTCATTAGATCCATGAAATCATAGGGTGTATTTTTTATTCCAAATGGAATTACAGTGAAATTTTAATGTCCATAAGTCATCCAAAAATTCATCTTTAGACTATCTTACTTCTTAACATGCAACTAATTATAGAAAAAATAAAGTTCAATATTTTTGAAATGCTTATGTCTATGAAGCTGATAAAAAAACTCATCAATGTAAGGAAGAGGATACTTGTTCTATATTGTAATAGAATTTATTTCTCTATAGTGATCTAAAAACCTCAAGTATCCAAATTTCTTGTTAACAAAATGAATGGGAGATCCTCTTAGAGAAACACAAGGGGAATAAATCTGTTATTACTCATCTCTACTGGTTGTTTATTCTTCTCTAGTAATTCCACATCAGATGTTCTATAAAGAGTCCTTGATATTGGTTTTGAATCAAGGATTATATCAATGGTAAATTCCAATTCACTCTCAAGGGGGTCCTAGGTAATTCATCAAGAACTACATCAATGAAATACTGTGCAATTTTTACATCCACAATTTTTAGATTAATTTCCTATCCATAGATATAGTTTTCTGTTCCTCCAGAGAATTTAATTTAGTAGAGATACTAGGGGTGGATCTTGATAAGAATTAGTAGGAGTGGTTTCTGAACTAAATATAAGGGATTATACTTCATTGTCACAGATAAATTTTTTTCCTTCTTGTAGTAAATTCTCATATAATCTTTTTAATTCCATTCCAGACTTAGAATTATATCAAATTCAACCATAGGTATAACTATAATGTCAGAAACTAAAGTATGTTTATGTGTAATAAACGGGACTAATCGAAACATTTTTTTAATGTGGCATCCCTTATGATTTTTTTCTGATAACTCCCTTGATAAAAAAAAGGTAATTGTAAAATTTTCTTGCAATCTTGGGTGGATATAAAATAGTTCAATTATCTAGAATAAAATTAAGCATGGGTAGATTTGATGACTGTATTAATATACCTTCCACCACATCATTAGGCACATATACATCAGTTCTACTAATACAATATGAGTGGTCATATCCCCCTGGCCACTTATGTGGTATATTCGCCTAACATATATGATGTTGATTTGATTAATTCCCATTTTAATTATAGATGAAGCATTGAATATCATTGATTTTTTATTCCCCATATAGTCATTATCTTGATGACCATTTTGTGCAAACTTATAGTATGCTCCCATGACTTTCAAACATTTCCCAGGATGATTCCTTTTATAATGCTCACATAATGTAATTTTTTTAATTCCTTATTCTTTTTTTATACTTCACTTTTCCATGATTATCAAAAGACTGCTCCATCGCCTTATTTTCTTTAATCAAATATGGTCTAGAAAATTCCTTCTGAATATTTTGTCCCATAATAAAAATTAATCCTATGATGAAAATGTTTTGGAAGAAAGTTACCATCAAATAAATTACATAATACAATCAAATAAATAATCAATATTGTTTTATCAATCTATTATGTAGTCAATAGCATAATTGGATAGTCTTGTGAAGGTTTCCTCATGCTCTATAACACTCTGTTCTTTCATTGAATTTCAATGAAGGATTTTTTTCTCCATTTTATTCCATTGATTATGTGGTCAATATTTATTAAAGAAAGTTTCTATAAATATTATACATTTCATGTCATTTATATTTTCTTCTTACATAGTATTTTGGATCCATGACCACCATTGATTGGCATCTCCCTTGAGATAATATAATTCCAATACTACATTTTTTTCATTTCAACGTAATTCAAAAAATAACTTTTAAAGAGATTTGATCTACTACCCAGATACCACTAAATTAGTAGTCCCAATAATATATGGGGGATTATGTAGCATGAAACATTCCAACATATGTGTTGCATGGTTATTCATTATACCCAGATTAAGGTGTCTTAATATTGACTTGATCAACTCACCTCCGACACTAACTATGATGAATTTATTAGAAGGGGAATCCCTCTATTTTTTTGTGGGTATTAATTCCATTCCATCCATTAGATTGCATGAAAAAATAATGGTACATAGAATGTTATATCATAATCTTCATGATCATTGAGTAAAAAATTCACCGCATAGAGTTATTATAATTCTCATGTTTCTATAAAACCCAGTTCCAAATGTTTTTTTCTAAACATCCTTTGATACCAACTGTAACAACCCCAACCCCAATATCTCGCAGTCAGTGTTCATTTTATTATAATGGCATAGACACAAGTGATCACATAACCTAGGATTTATTAGTTTAGTAGTCTTGATTAAATTAGATACACACATGGTTCCCTTATTAAATTTTTATTTAAAGAGAGATTATATCAAAACTCTATGGAAATATTTACCTATACCCATGGTTTTAAACCATTTTTATAGCCTAAAAACCCATGGGTATAGGCTCGAAAAATAGTTCTATGAATAGTGTGGAGTCCATCTGTTAGTTAAGACCTATAACCATGGTTTTTAAACCATGTATGAAGAAATTATTATGTGAATGACAATACTCACATTTTTTCTCAAACTGTGGGTAAATGAAAATTATTAAAAAACATACTCTGATGGGATTTGATCCCAACACATTCTGCCTGCACTCCAACGACTAAAATCTATACTAAAATAGTTTTTATGTTCTTATATTAATATATATATATACATACATTAAAAAATATTTGTATAAAATATTTATTATTATTGTTATTATTATGAAAAAAATCACCAACCTATACTCACAGAGTTGTTAAACCATGGGTATAGGTTCTTCCCAAAAATATCCCCCATAAAAAACCTATTTCCATGGTTTAGAAAAACTGTTGGTATAGGGGTGACCTATACCAAATTTTTTGGCACAACTATGGTTATAGGTCATCCCACGAATATTTTTTGCTTCGAAATCTATACCCATGTATTACATAAATAATGGTTGTTGGGGTGACTTATACCATTGGGTTTTATTGAATCATGGGAATAGTTCATTATTGGGAAAATTTCTTTTCCCCGTGAAATATATTCTTATAGTTCTCCAAAAATCGTGAGTATACATCACCCTTATACCCACTCTTTTTGGAGAACCGGAGGTATATGACATTCCTTTGAAATTTCCATTCTGGAAAAACCTATACCAACGGATTAGAAAAACCATGGGTATAGGGGGACCTGGAACTAAATTATTTTAGGGACCTATTGGTATATCTAGGTTTTACAGTAGTGAAAGAAAATAAATATCTTTCTAGAACTTATTCAATGATTTCATCTTCACAACCTAGGGAAGGATAATAAATAAAAGGGTGAGGTCAAATTCTTAGTGAGGGTTATATGAAACTATAAAAAAATGAAGGAAAATAAATAATGCAAAGGAATAATGGAAAATTAAAAAATCTAAAAACTGACGATCAACACACTATTAATGAAAATACATTAACAAATTTTGTCATACTGAAATCCTCATGGAATGTAATATCTGAATACTGAATGAATAAAATGATTATTTATTAGAAATCATGTATCCAGATAATGAACCATTATATTATCAAGAAGGTTTAATTCTATGGGTAATAACTAGTATAAATCTATTTTCAAATAATCATTTTGGGGTGTTCACCAAAAAATTTGTCTCATGAGACCTGATGATGCATCAAATGTATATCTATAATTGATCCCCACCTGTCTGTAAAAGTCCAAATCATTCATAATACATAGAAATAATTAAATAATAACATTCAAATATAACACAATATATAAAACTGGTATACATCTAATAAAATAATCATTTCCATGAAAATAAATATATTTAATGAAAATATAACTAAATGATTATCACAAAAAAATGTATGTATACATACACCACCATAAATAATATATGTTGAATGAGCCCTAACCAAAGGGGATAACATAATAGTTTCAACGAAAGAATTTATATAAATAATACTTATAGATTCTTAAGGTAAAATATGAATAGATCATGAAAAATGATATACAACTAATGTGAAACATTTAAAAAGGGTTTCTAAGAAACTTTATAAACGATCCTCTTTAGTTCAATTAAATGATAAATATAAAAGAGATTCTAAAGTGGGAAATAAATAATTGTTTAAATAAAAATAGAAATAAAAAATGATATATTCAAATGGAAAGAAGTGTAATTTTTTTAAAATATTGGTGGCTTAATAATGTAATATGTGTACTTGAAAATGTGTATGGAATTAGAAAGTTCCCTTTAATCAGGCATTCTTATCTAGAATAATTGAAATTAGAACCATATAAAAACATGTATTTATACAAAAAAGGAAGAATAAATGATATAGATAAATGGGTTTAGAACATATAAATATAATATATAATAGTTATAAAAAATAATGTAGAATTACAATTGGGTTAATAGAGAGAAATCATAACCAGAATGAAAAATGGGTGTTTGGGGAGAATCACTTACCTAATATTTGAATGTGTTCTTCAATAGATCACAATTTCCAAGATAATATTATTAAGTAAATTAAATCATTAATTCATAACAATTTATAAGTTTTTTATTTAGTATCACTTTATTAAGTTCATTTATGGCCTTTTTGATGTGATTTATAGACAATTTTATCATTTAGGGTTGTTTGTTTACTTTGTTTTCATGATCATTTTACATTTAGAGTTGTATAAAAAATAATGTAAAATGAGAATACATTCCTATAAATGAAATTATATTTTATTAAATAAATTCATGAATATTTAATGGTTATATATTTCATTCTGTTATATGGTGTGTGGATGAATCATTAGATAAAATGTCAGAGAAAGTGATTTAGATTCTTTTGGAATTTTTTTCTTATCATGAATTAGTTTTGTTTTATTATGTAATATTATGTACATATAATATTTATAGAACATTATATGACTTATAATATTTAAAAAAAATTATTTAACCATTATAATTTTGATGACAATCCTTAATGGCGGTAATGGAAAATGAAAATGCATCATCCAGGATAGCGGAATATTGGCACATCACGTATGATTTTTTCATTATTGGAATAAAAGGTAGAGGAGAAGGTTATTGATGATGGATTTTACAATGAAATAATTGACTTATGAATATATCAGATACTATAGTTACCTTTATAATTTCATATGGGAATTTTATGAGATAAAATGAAAATAAAAGTAATCGAAATGAAATTATTAGAAAAGGAAAGAGGTTTTAACTCTTGTATTATTCTCATTCAGTATGTCCTTGATAAACATGAGTATGGTACTTAATTGATATAAAATACTCCAATGCGTGGGGGAGATACATAGAAAGAGGTTTCAGTTGAATTTAGATAAGCTTCAAGGAATTATATGGGTGATGAAAAACTACTATCAGGGGATGTATTTATATTGGAGGAGATGGGTGTTTTTGGATTCATTTGTTCATTGGTTTATTAATTTGGATTGAGAAAATGAATAGCGTGGATCCATTTATTTAATATTATAACTAATTCATGTGAGTTTGAATGAAATTCCACATTCATCATCCAAGACTCATGGGTGACTCAAAAATGCATTTATTAACATTATACCGTAATTTAGCATATTTCACAATTCACTAAAAATTAATGTCTTCCAGAAAAATCCCATATATTCACCCTAACCATTTATCAACATGTATAATAATAAATATAACTCCATTTTATAAAAATAAATTTCTAAAAATGAAACTTTTCATTTTTAATATAAAAATTCATTTATTTGGAATGTTCTCATATTAAAATTATAAATAATTTTATAACAAATTGAAAACTTAAGTAAGCTCTCATAAAATTATGTTATAATCATAAGAATATTTTTTTAATTTATGAAAAAAAATTAATAAAATAAATTTTATATTTAAATTATTATATTATTAATAAACTGAAAATAAACATTTTTGTTTATAAAAAATATCTACACTTAATTAATAATTTATAAAAAATTTATTTACTTTTATTATGATATAATTGAATCATAATATCATTTATAATATTCCTAAATTTTATTTATAATTGTATAGGTGAGGTTACTGTTCTATTACCGAATTACTTTTCCTAAGGGTCACCTAACCATTTCAATGTTCACATAACTATTTCATAGTATATTATTATTCGTTTATGCTCGGTTTTATGTGCAACGTAAACTATTTTTTTAAGATGATAAACACCATAACATCATGGAGAAGTTATAATGATAATTTAAAAATATAATTTCAAACCTGAAAATCCCTATGAATGAACTATGATCAATGTCAAGATCTCAAAACTAGAGAAACATATCCGAATATCCCATGGTATCTTTAGCCCCATCATGTAAAAGACTAGCTAGGAACTCATTATAAATACCTCTAAAGTACCAAATATCATATCTATAGTGACCCAAAAATCCTGAGGAAATAATTCTTAAGGAATGACCATTTTTGATACAAAAATGTAATGAATATACCAAGAAACCCACTCAATCCAGAACGAGACCTGATACGCCACAACCCCAATGCCATTTCTGATCCGCACAGGATAGTGAATAGAACCAAAGCATCATGCAAGAAAACGGAGGGAAATTTTTTCCAAACATGATGATCCAACATGGAACATATATATAAAAGAGAAAACAATAGAAAGGATAAATATATGAAAGAAACTGAAAATATTTAGTGGAAACTAAATAACCCTATAGTATAAATAATCTCTCGGTAGAAGTCCAACCACAAAGGGCCAATAAAATAGAAATATAAACTACTAAATTTGATAACATTGTTAAAATACCACTATATCACCACAATCTACCCATCTCAGATAATAGACAACCTCACTGGCTCACTACAACCCCTTTCCTTTTCCTTCATCGAAATATATAACCAGGTTTACGAACCGCCAAAGGGGTTCACAAGTTGTGATAAGACATCATTAGAAATGTATCATCCAAGTGTTCTATATCAAGTATGGGACTGATAATCCAATCATTCTAACCTTTTAATAAAACAAAACATGACAACAATTTAGCATTTCTTATATCAAAATCATCACAAAACAGTTTAATTTACCTTATTTCTCATATTTTCATGTAAAATGTTTAAATAATTCTAAATGAATTTAATATCCATAAATCGATGTAGATATACCAAGAAAATAATATTCTTGAATAACATATCTCATCAAATCCATGGAAGTATAAATAAATATCATAAATAAAATGAAGAATAATAATAATATTAATCTATGAATATAACTAGGATACAATAACTAGTACACATGTAACTAACATAGATAATCGTGTATGCATCAAAAAACTTGACATATTAATTTAATATATAGAGGATAGGAACACCATAAAAAGTGAACCTCCAAAAATTTTTAACAAGTCCCTAGAATAATGATCCATGTTAGGGGAGAAAATCATCATGAGTAAATCCCCCAACAGTAGACATGACCTATTATTATACCTTCAACATAAGTACCCTGTGACTCCAATGGTCTCTATTTTTAATGTAAATTCATCAAAATATTTCCATCATTTCATTCATTGAACAAAATTGAAAAATAAACACTAAAATGCTTTGAAACCACTTTTCCATTTAACAAAACTATATGAAAAACATCTTTTTGAAAAACCCAGTTCCACACACATTAAATAAATCAATAAATGATTAAATTTAATTATTTTTTTCATAAAATATAATGATAAATTTATTTCAACAATACATTCTGGAGATTTAAGAACCTGCCAAAAAACACAATTTGCACAGTCTTGCTATAGAACTGAACACAAAAAACAATTCATCAATGAAAATTGAGGCCCTAGAACCAACATACAGGTCTTAGATTTGATTAAAATTACAGGAACATTTGGAGGTGAAGATGAATAAACATGTACCTCAAGAACACACTTCTTATATATCATAACATATAATGTATGGTCTCTCAAACCTAATCTCAAAATAGATCTAACATGAAACAAGAAGAAGCATCATCATGGGTCAATGAATCATTTAAAGCAACACAATATTACTACCATGATAAAAATAAAGAGAAAGGATAATTGATTACTGACCTACAGAGATGAAAACCAACTGAAATGGAGATCAATCATCGAATAGATCAATTCTGATAGAACATAGACTCCCAAGCATAATGTATAATTCTTCTCAATTTAGAGTGACAAGAACTGTGGTTGAATGAAATAATATATCACTTAAAATGAACCCTAAAATTAATTGCAATTAAATTTAAGAATCATGTAATCCCTTTAAACATCATGTAATTATCATGGATCAAATACAATAAACACCCATTTTTTAAATTAAAAACAAAATTTTAAAATTACATGATGTGAAATCAGTAAATGATGTGTACTCACCCCTGTTCTGGACTGGTTTTAAAGAATCCACCATGAAGAACTTACACATTGTGTACTCCCATTTTGTTGTTTTTATTTTCCCTAAAGACTGTAAAAAATATAGATTCTTACATGAAATCCTAAATCTCTTCAGGCTCCCTATGATCTCAGGAATGATCCAAAAAACAAATTTATACTCAGACACATTTAACTCATGAAAATGAGAATCCAAGAACATTTGGTCAGTGTCCCTAAAAACTTTTATCCATCCTCATGCATCCCAAGAAACACCCAATTATAGTCGAAAACAAGGAAAGAGAATGAAAATAATGGAATGTGGTAATGGGATGTTTTAATGAATCCATATTTTAAGGGTTTTATTTAGTGTTGGTTTGATACGAGAGATGATAAATTTGGGAAATATATAAATACATTAGAGTATAATTTTCATTAATTATGTCAACATGATTATTTAAATTTCATTTATGTTTGAAATGATTTTACACTTCATTAATATATGTAAATTCTCAATATACCCTCTCCTTTTCATGGAAGACAACATATAAGTGGTGTTTCATTTTGAATATATCCTTGAGGAGTTTGAATACCCACTCCCAACTCAGACGTACTCTTAGGTACCTAATATACTTTTGAATGAAAAGGGCTAAAAATATCATGAATTTGTCTACTTTTTGGATAATTTCCCATACGATGTTTATTATTTTGAACCTAACCTTATTTTTACTTATCCACTTATAGATATTTATGATTTGAATGAAATTTATGATCTTCTTCTGTATCAAGATGAAATTGAACCTTTATATTTTGTGTAATTTTTTATGATTTTGTAACTCACAGAAAATATAATCTTGGGGGATGTTAAAGATTATATTTTATGGGCCCCGATTAAGGATGCTGATGTTTTAGAGAATGTTTTCCATTCTGGTGGTTTATCTTTTTCTTTCCGTCATATTTTACTAATTAATTTAATATTGAAATGGATGATGCTAATTTTATTATTAATTAATATTTTTTTATATTTTTTTATGATGAGGATCATATAAACATTCATTCACCCTAATTTCACATCAAAAAAACAACTTAATACAAAGATTAGATGCCTCCATTCATTAAAATTACTAAATATTATCTCAAACAATAATTAATTTTTCTTGGATTTGAGAATCATTATGTGAAGAAATACACAATTAGGAATAAAAAAAGGTGGTTTCTATACATGAAACCCCATCAACCAAGTGATGGAAGATAAGACAAAGGATTTACATCAATTGAAAGTATAAATACATCTAATCTTATGTTGTTAAACCCAAGATAATCTTCTCTAGAAGTTTTTATTTTCAATTTTTTTATCTTTCCTTAATAAATTATTAAAGTATATTTTTTTAGAATATAATACTTTTCACATTGAGAAAAACAACATAAGTTAAAACCATTCACACCTTTAAAATCCCCTGTTATATCATTATACCCTTAATTGACTATGAGTTAAAAGTCTTATTTTATTCTATAAATTATGTTTAGGAATGGTACATATTTTTTCGGGTTGTCTTTAAGTTTTTATTAAGGACATAAATTTAATAAATACTAAAGAACTTAATTTTTGTGAATATATTTGTTTATAAATAAAAATGAAGTTATTTAAATTTTAATGTATTATTATTTTAGTGTTTTTGTGAGAATAATTTTACATTCGGTTAAAGAATAAATTAATTTTCTTTAAATGATCAACACCAATTACTAGTTAGAGAATGATAAATTTAACCCATAGAATATTTAATCTGGTTTTGGCGGGTATGTACTTTAAAATTATTGTATTCAATTATTATATTCTTCTATTTATAGGATTTGGAAATTTTTTATATCTGGGTGAATTAAATGTTTTCATAAATACTAGGGGCCTCATGCTAAATTTATTTTAATTAAGATTCAAACCATGGGAGTAAAAAAATAAAATTCTAGACCTTTGTTCTGATCATTTTTAAAAAATTAAAATATACTTCCTTCTACAAAAAATATAATAAATAAATGAATAACTCACATTTATGTTATTTTTCATGCTGAATTCATCGACTAAAATATAGTTTCCATTTTTCTTTTTTTTTTGTTTTTAATGATGAATTTAATGCATTATGTTCTCTTTCTAGTTCATTATTTATAACTCATAATAAATTCCAATAGTAGAATTAAACTTATCAAAAAATTATCTACTAATACACTCAAATTGATAAGTGCTTCCTGGTACAAAAAACAAGGGCCTATTTTTATTATTTATATTTAATGGAAATAAAAGTTTTGAGCCAAAACATGACTCAATTTCAATTATATTGTATTCAATTATTGAATACACATTTTTAAATTGTTTCCTACCAGTTTTATATTCAACATTGGAAACATTAATCAGTTTTATGTTTGGGATGATTATTTTAATAAATCTAAACTATAATTTATTGAGATCTTATAAAAAACCAAAAAAATTTCTACAAATACATGGATTTCACTATTAACTAGATATTTTCCATGGGATAATATTTTTATCTCAAAATTCAAAGATGTGAAGACACTTTGAGGAGAATTATAATTATTGCCTTATGGATTTGATTGTGTAAATAATTTAACCATCTCTCTTATAAAATATAGGTTTAAGTAAAATTTATGGAAAATTTCATTCGATTATTATTTAGTTTAAACTTTTATATTTGAATTTAACTTATATTATATGAATATGAAAGGATTATGGAAATAAAGTCTTTATATATGATAAACAATTCTTCCATTCATTTTTTCATTATTTATAGTACTATTGAATTGGTTATTTATTCCATGAATTAATTTTCACACGACCTCATCAAAAGATGTGTCATTTTTTTAGACAATCAAAAAATATCTTTGGTTTTTCTCCTAGAAATAAATATATCATTGGAATTTTATTTGGATTCAAATTTCAATTTATTAAATTATCATTGATATTTCCAATTTAGAACATTTTGTGAAAAAAGTAACAAACAATATGTTTAGAAAACTAAATTTTAAGGGGGATTTAATTTTACTATTTAAGATAATCCATGAGGAAAAATAAATATGAAAATAAATTCTCTTTGGAATTTTATTTTTTCTATTTGAGGTTTTAAATATCATTGAAAGGTACTATGGGGTTTCCTAGGGAAAATAAATGTTTTAATTTGTGGAGTAATTTTATGAGGAATTTAATTCATTTTTTTGTTCAAATCTAATTTGATCAATAATATTCTTATATGTTGATGAATTATTTTTTTATATTTATAATTATAATGATTTATTTGTTTTATCCAAAAAACAAATAAAACAATAAATTTATTGGCAAAAGGGTAATTTTATGGGAAAATTATCAATTTTTCATATTTAAATATATTATTTCAAACTATTTATATTTCATTTTTGGTTATCATTTAATTTAATAATTTTATTTATTTATTTATAAATTTATTATATATATTTTATGTTGTATGTAATTTTTCTAATTAATGATAATTGTAATTAAATTTTCCAAAACTATTTTTTTGTAAATTTTAAATTTTAACATATTGCTTATGTTTATTAATTAACTATCCTTTTTAAATTTATTTTCTTTCCATTAATATTACTATATTATTATTGTTTTTAATTTATTTATTTGTAATGAAATCTATGATGTATTTTGAATTAAAAGATCCCCTTAAAAGGATTTTCAAAATTCGTAAGATAATTTTGTGTCTAAAATGAGAAAATATACATTCTTATAAGAGAATTTATGTTATGAGGACCATATGATATTTTTCTTAAAGACCACAAAGGATGATTACGGGGAATATTATACTGCATAGTATAATTTATCCTACACATTTCTAATCTCAAATCGAATAAGAAAATAAAAGTTTCCAATGAATAGAATCAAACAACCATAAATTGATTGAAGGTAAAGAACCAGTGAAACTCAAACTCAGGTGATCCAAGTAATTTTTGAAGACTAAAATATATTTAGATGCATGGGGTGGAGATGAAATAAATCTTATTTTGTTCTTGAATTGTTGAATGTTGACCCATTTCGATTTCAAGAAGAATTGATCCAAGGGTGATAACAATTCAAGACTGATCTCATCTATCTATGGGCAATTAAAACATGTTTGGGTTTATGAATAAAGATTCAAACCAATCTCTTGATAACACTTAGACCAATCTAAGAACTGTAACCACCACTGATATCGTTACTAAGCTTAACGAAGTAGGCTCTAGTGACGATTGATTTATATATCACTTAATAATATTTAATCAAACATTCGAACAATTATAATATAAAGATGGGCTATGATCTATTTGGATGGATGATTGTTTTTTGAATTAGAAAATTCTGAATCTTAGCATGGGACAAGTCGTGATGCAAAAAATTTCATATCCATGTCACAACCAATGTTGATGTTTCTTCAAACCTAAGATCATATATTCATGGAATCTTGAAAGCGTGATGATGAGTTGTTCTAGGGAAGATGATGCTTACAACCTTAGAAACTGATTTGGAAGACCAACTTGGGCTCAAGATTAATATGATAAAGAATATTCACTAAATTTCTAGTAATGGGTGAATACTGGTTTGTAGTGGTTATTATTATAGGATTTTTCCTTGTCTTTGTTGAAAAAAATGTTGGTTGATGTCAAATTTTAATATCTCTATGGTTTTATTGACATTGGGTGTTGCATGGGGTATGGTTGATGCTGTGTTTGGGGGTTTTAGATTGTCTAAAACAATGAAGTTTCTACTGGGAATTTTATAATCTCGTAAGTGTGATAATTATTAGAAAGAAAAATTGAGATACATCATGAAGATAAAAGTAAATTGTAAAAGTATAATTATTTTGATTATTGAAGGTTGGAATTCATATTCATTTTTGAGAACATCTGTGTATAATTATGGATGGTAGATGATGGGAATTTTTCTCATATTATATAAATAATATGGTGTTTGGTGAAAGATTCTGTGTTGAAGTAATTTTTTTATTGTAATTTTTTAATTTTTTTTATTATATTATTTTTTTGAAATAGAATATAATTTGTGGGGATTTATTTAGACCTTATTTATTATATAATTATTTTTTCCATATCTTATATCATTTTCTTCTCTGTCTTCAATAATATTCTATAGTTTGTAAATAATTTTTTTGTCACATATTCATTCTTCATTTGTGTCCTAAATCATCCAGTAAAAGAGGAGTAAATTGCATACCTAGTTATAGAAGGTTAAGATCATCACCTCATTGATATTGAATATTCGTTTTGTTCATTAATTTCTTCCTACCTCTTAGAATTTTGTGATCACTAGCTAGTGAGATATCATGGGAGAGATCTGAGGAAAATTTGATTTGACAAAATAAATATGTTCATAGTTTGGAGAGTGATCATGTGTTGGATGAAATCTTGTATTTATTCATTAAATTATTTATAATGTGAGAGGTGCATATATTGAGACATCATGTGTGAACTATGTGAGGGTGAGAATGGATAGTTTAACACTTTTTGATCAATGATAGGGATTAGAGTATATCAACCCATAACATGTCTGTTCTTAATAACATTTCTTTTTTTATTTTCCTTTTTTGTTCCTTATTTCTTTGTTAGATTATCTTAGTTACCTATACTACTTCATCATCATTATTTCAAATTTTATTATACTAATACTGAAATCGATGAAAAAACACAAAATGATTTTATAACAATAATATAAATGAACACCCTACCTCCTTGACAATGATCTATCGGTTATCTAATAAAATATATCTTGAGTGTTTATAAATGTATACTTGGTATTTTAATTAATAGTATATCAGTCCATACAATATTAGAATCAATCCCTCATGGTCAAATGATATCACTTTTGTTGTAATGATCTTGTGACATTCTAATTAACTAGTAACCTGACATCTTTATTTTAACATTATTTGATGATTAAAATTAAATTACATTACTTTGGTACCACTCTTATGTTTATTAGGGTTTAACAATTCTCATTATTCATAGAAAACTAAATATGACACTACAAAAATAGGATTTCCTTACATGAAATAATAGAATTGAATAAAAATAAAAAGAATAAAAGGTTTTATGTTAACCTTAAACAATTTTTTTATGATCCCTATTAAAATATATGGTTGTATTGATGGTCACAAGAGGAAACCAAATTAATTACCCCCCCCCCTATGGTGTATACAAATGATATTTCATGTCACTTGATATTCAAGTAGGTATCATATTATCAATTATAGAAATCTAATTCTAGATGATAGCCATGATATTTTAAAATGAGATACTAGCATATGAAATAAATATAGGGACATAAACCACAAAATAGTTTTAGTTTTCCCTTTTTTTATAGCATGTTTAGACACTTATGCATTTTCCAGGCAATAACACATTCACAATCAAATGTCAAAGTTATGCATATGGTCTTAAAATATTTTATAATTCATGGATGTTATGATAATTCCATGTGATGATTATAATTGTACACTAGATATTACAATTAAATTTGGTGAAATATTCATCTGATTGTTGACACTTTACATTTAGAATCCTAAAATAACCAAAATATTTCAAGCTGAATCATACATTTCAACACATTTCTAGTCATATATTATAAATGAATAATTCATGATATCTTAAATCAAATCATTTATATATAAAAATATAATCTCTTATTTTATGGCCAAATTAATAATATTCATCATGAATTTAGGGAATTTCCCCTTCAAATATGAGTATTCACCTTGAAATGACATTAAAAAAATATATGTCTTAGTTTTATATTCTAAATAATATAGTTCCTTGAATAAACATAATAATAATAAAAATTACTAGGTCTCATATTTATAAATACATTTCAATGATATAGTTTTATAATTAACCAAACTTCTATAATATTGGTGGTTTTTGGACCGGGTTTTAGTTTTGAAGTTATTATTAAGATACTTCCCATGGATTGGTTAACATTCTATCAACCATCGATCTTCCTAATGATATTATTGATCTCAGTGGAAATTATTTTATTCCTATAAAAGAAAATTAAACTCCTAAATCATAATATTATTTTCGATTCGTTATTACACATCTAAGACCATAATCCTTCACAAATGGTTGTTAGCTAAAATTATACCCACTAGAGTTTCTCTAGTTGTCCAATGTCATAGAAACACCTACTTATACCATTATAATATAGTAGAATACCATTTTTTCTTGTAAAAAATGAATTTTTATTTTACATGTAGGTTATTTGGTCCCAACAAAATCTTGTATTTTTACTATGTTTTTATACTACTATAGCGATTTTAATATTTTGATATCACATTTATTTTAACAAATCATTGGATATTTTTTAGGAATTGTTATTATCGAGGGAATATTAGTTAAATTATTCATACAAATAAATTAAAAATCGATTTTCCTATTTTTTATCTAAAATAAATTATGTTGGGATAATGTTTCTATATAAAAACAAATATGAATTTTTGTAAAGACCCCATCTCTAGTAGCCCAAGTCCAATGGTTGCTTATTTAATTATATATTTATATAATGAATCATGTCAGAAACGATATGGTTTAGTAGTATTGTTAAAGTAAATATAAACGTTAGTCAAACATTACAATTGAAAACATAAATAAAAAATCATAATGAAAGTAAATATTCTTTATCCTTAAACTCATTTAAAAAATATTCTTTATATCCCGAGGAAAGAAAAAACTAAGGGTGAAGTCAGATTCTTAGTAATGGTTATGTAAATTTGAATATATCATGGGTAAATAAGTAATAATAAATATGGAAAATCTAATTACTAAAAACACATTCCATTTAGTCCATAAATTGAATATAAAGAATAATATTGAAGGAACAAATAATGATAAAATAATTACATGAAAATAATTACATGGTCATGAAACATATCTATAGATATCATAACTATTTAAATAATAATATGGAAATTAATAAATAGTTTAACAATGATGTAATTCTTAATAACAGAAATCATAAATTTAGTTTCATTGATAAATGCCACGATATCTTCAATATATTCTCAATACCTCATGCCATGAAAATTTTCATAAATAGGTAAGGCGTTCTCCAAATACCCATTCAAGTTTATCTTAAGTGACTTACTGTTGCATTTTGGTATATAGTGGGATCCACCTAGAAATTATTATGTTTAATTAATTCATCATATTAATAAAAACAAAACTCAATCAATATTCTTTAATAGTCAAGTAATTTCTGTATAAGAAGAACTATAAATTGGAATGACAATACACTCTGTATCATATTGATAATATAACATCTAGTGAATGGGTAATTATGGGATGATTACAATATATCCCCATTATGGAATATGAAAAACAAAAATGTTTTTTATTGGTGATGAATTAAAATACCATTAATGGATAATAAATATTATTTTTGATGAAAATACCATTTTTACTTTTAAATTCACGTTTAAAACAAAGAGTCTCTAAAATATTAGGTAAAATAATTTATTTATAAAAATAATGTAAATATTTAATTTAATCTTCAAATAATTTCCTGGTCATGATAGTGGTAAATCCAATTAAATAACAATACGTTATTAGAATGACTCAATTAATTTTTTGGTAAAAAATCAAATATAAGGATTTTGGGAAATTACCAGAATATACCTTTTAAACCACATTTTAAAATGTTATAATTGAGAATAAATGATCTTAAATAATCATATAATACTATTGAAATTTTTTTGTATAACTTTTTTATAATATATAGATATCAAAGAAAAATATTTTTTCACAGAAATTTGAAATAAAGTTAGATTTTTTAAAATATAATTTTGTTATTCGTTTAAAAAATGAAATAGTCAATAATGGTAATATTATATGAAAATTCCTTGAATAACCATAGTAAAACTAAAATAATATTTTTTAATATAAAATTATCTAAAAATTTCATTCAATGGAAATTCACTCATAAATAATCTGGGTTAAAAATAATTTTTGGAATTAACCCTTATTTATTTGGTAAAATTTGAATCATAAACCCCATAAAATATATGACATCAAATTTAACTATAAAAACCTTGAATATAATGGTAATAGTTATATATTATATAAAATATGTAGTACTAATAAAATACAATTGTGAATTTTTCATATGCCTCACATATGTAAATTTAAATTCAGAAACCCTTAAATAATTTATACGATTAATGTTAGAAATAATTAATGAAATATTTATTTGTAAAAATTAAAATACAAAAAAATAAGTGGAAATGAAAAATAATAAAATCATAGTTCATTCGAAACATAATCATTGCATAATATAATCAGTGAAGAAGTGATATAACCTAATGAAACAAAAATTTGAAAAATAAACTCCTTTACCACTTGGTATCATTCAATTCAAATACCTTTGGAAGAAATAATTTAATTTAAAACATAGAATATGGTGAATTATGAATGATTCATTATATGAATAGTATTTTTTATGTATATATTCCTTCTAATGTAAATTATGTTTAAAATAATAAAATATACCTCAATTAAGGAAAATGGAGACAAAATCCCATTACTCTGCTCTGAATCGTCGTATAATTTCATTATACTCATGAATTTTAAAATTAAGTTAATTATTTAATTATTTAAAATAACATTTTAGGTTTATTATTATTTTTTATTTTATTAATGACCATTTTATATTTTTTTATTTAATCAATTAAGTTCACATGAAATGTTTTGACGTTATACGGTTCTTATGTCCCTAATTACTTTGGTAGGTTGACAAACAAAAAGGTGGTAATTGTTCCATCATATCCCGAATAACAATAAATATATCATTATAATTTAAGTACATTAATATTAATTTTAAAACCATATATGAAATATTCCTATGAAAAATGTACTATATTCCAATCATGGATATGGTTTGATTTATGTATACATAAGTAACGTTTACATTTTACAATGTCCCTGATGGAAAATAGAAAGTATTATTATACATTTTGAGAATGATAATTATATCATAAATAGAATATTTATTATTATATATAGTTATATATACCATACATTATATGTGGCAATGAAAATCAAATGACATCACTTCGTGGAGGGGGTATTCTATATGTAAAAATAAATGACATTATTTTAATTAAATTAAGTAAAAACTAAGATAATATATGATATATTTACTCTATAAACTAATAAATATGTATTTAATATCATATATATACATTTAATCCTTCATTATAAGTAGTTGTGAGAGGTGATGATGGAAATTAAGTTACAACGATTCGTAAGGCAATAGTCTACCGTATAGAACAACGATGGTTTCATTTCCCATTTGATGTTTGAGGAGACAGATCTAGGTAATGAAAAAGGTATAAAAAATAATATTATATGGGAGGTAATTATTTTTAATAGAACCATGGTCGAATAATATTTAAATATGGTGGATGAGGAAATAAAAAATATCTTGGTAAAGAATGATGCCACTTCTTGGGACAACCTTCTTAGGTATATAGGAAAATCCCTCTTATAGAGATTTATAATAAAATATAGGTCACTAGGAAATGAGAGATTTTTTATGGATGGTATTTTTTAGTTTTATTCTAAACCAATTTTATTTTAATGTTTCAGGATTAGACTAAATGAGGTTCAATTTTATAAGTGAGGGGACCAGAAGATTATGAATTCTATAAAATATAAAAATAAAATAAATTAATTTTCATTCAGATAATGATCCAATATTATATAATTAGAACTAATTTTTATCATGGGTCTAAATAATATCACAAAATAAAAGTGTCTCTCTTTTGTAAAAGTTTTTTTACCCTTATCTATTTGTTTTATCCCGCATTTACCCATTTTTACAATTACCATTATAATAATGTTTTTACCCTTTTAGGATCAAGTTTTTTATTTTAATTGGAAAATTGGACAATAAATAAATTATGAATGATATTTTAATCAATATCTTAATTACATTTCCGATGATAATATTTTTATGAATATTAAATCACGTAATAAATAATTATTTACTATAAAATATCAATAATATCATTTTAGGAACTATTCATTTAATATGAATTTTAAAACAACATGATTTCAATTTAATTTTAAAATAATCTTATATAACAAAACTAAAATGTTTTTTATCTAATTTTATTGGAACACAATAATTCATTCAATTTATATTACTTTGAATATTTTTAGAATAATTTATTTTATTTTTCTAGCAACTGATTAAATTCTATTTCCGAGATATAATAAATTAAGGTAACTATTTAAATAATAAATATAAGAAATAAATTAAAAATATTAAAAATAATTTATATTTTAGATAAATCTGTTTAAATGAATTTTATGTTGTTTTTATCTCATCACAAAATATTAATGTTATTTAAAGTAAGAATATGAAAATTTTTATTTATATTTCACATATAAAGTTTAGATGTAAAAATAAATGAAATATGGAAACATGTAGCCTTATATTCAAATAATATATGGAAATGGTAGAAATACACTTATATAATAAGATAAATTCGGGTTATGGGGAAAAATTTGAGTGCTTATCAATTTTTTACCCGTTTATACCCTATTTAACATTATGAAGGTAATAATTATTTAAAATATTTACTATTTCTTAATGACAACAAAATGGCCTTCATACCAAATATGGACCCACTCATTATAAATATGGAATCTATTTTTTAATATTAAATATATAAATGTTTCACAATTTAATTACAAATTAGACCAAATGTAAGTGACAAAAAATAAATTTTAATAAAAATGTATTCTTATGTGAAAAAAGTTTTAAAATTATATCCAGTCATAAAGATCAATACAAAGACTATATTTATATTTTTTAATAAAAATGAATTATTTTTATTTTTATATTAATGTAAATTATAATTTTACTTTGTAAATACTAGAAAAGAATATACAATTCATAAAAAAAATCATTATTTTTCTCTATTCATTGAAAATTCCAACCGTTCATAAAAATAAAAAAAAACATCATCATAAATTAATTATAATATGATGATATAATAAATTATATAGCAGTTATCATTTAATAATTTTAAAAGTTTTCAAATTATTTGTAATACTCTTCCATGAAAATTATGAAAAACCTTTTTTAAAGATAATGTGTGGATTAAAATAAAACGACTGTACTAATAAATTGGTGATTTTTAAAATAATTTTCCATAAATTAATATTTATTGGGACCTATATATATATATTTCATATATAATTTATTTATATCCATACCCTACAATTTAATAGATAGGTTAAAATGTTAATATTTACATAAAATAATATTTCATGGATCTTGTATGTTTGGGGTTGTGTATTGTATATGCTATCAAATACGAAATTATTTTTACAAAAATGGGGTGTTACATTATTATCAATTTTAATAAATTTTGTCCATAAAATTTGAATTTATGCTCAATAATCACATTTTTGACATTTCAAAATACCATTGTTGAAATATTACATCGTAACAAGTGTTAATAATTATTCATTTCCAAAATAATGGAAAAATAATTATGAATTTATTATCAAATAACATGAATATTGGTTTACAAGTATGATAAAATTATTCATAAGTGAAAATATAGTCTCAAAGGATAAAAATAACACCGAAATATTAATTTAGTGGTAGAGAACATGAATAATAGAATGCTAATGACCATAAAACCATAAATATGTTAACGTTGAAAAGACGATAAATTTATTGAAAATAAAAGTAATAGATTAAAATTTTTGATTCAAGATATGTTTCAAAGAGTTGATGAATATCTTTACCATATAGACTAATAACCTCATTAAATATACTTACACGAAATGTATAATTTAATGCATTACTCAATTTCCTCTTTAATCACATTTTCTACTCCAAACGATGAGTATTCAAGATTATTTTTTCATGCCTAATAAACTGAAACAAAATTCTAATAGATCACATTATATAAAAAATGATATCAATGTATTCATCTTATATTTATATATAAACCAATTTTTTTGGATATTGTAATATAATTCTAAAACATAACACAGTTTTATATTAATCTCAAATTCCAATGTTCAATATAAATCAACTTATAGATAATAAACTCTACATCCCAAATTACCTCATCATTCAAAAATTTAATTTTTTTCTTTAATATTAATATATCATTTTAAATAACATGTTATAACTAAGGGTTACATATACAATATGGAAATGAAATTTTTACCAAAATATTTTTAATTACCTAAAAATAAAAAATAAAAAAATATAATACAATATTATATTTCCCAAAATCAAATTAATATTTATTCATTGAATAATTTTAGTTAAAAACATGTCATATTAACTAGGAAATCCGATACGATGGTGGTTTTGTATGGAATCCTTTTGCCCCTTCAGTTTTTAGTTAAATCCCAACATCTTTACTGGATATTGTGGGTTTTTTCCCGACATTAGGGTTGTCCATTTTCTAAAATTTTATTTATAATATTTTTATAATGTTCCAAAAAATATTATGAATGTTCAAAAATTAAAATAAAGTATTAAATAACCTTTTAACCAATATTTTATTTCGTATAACATGTTATTCCATAACATCGTATTGTATTAATTTACTTCTATAAATATATCATCAATTATAATATCAACCCTAAAGTATGTGCATAAAATTAATATTTTCTACAAAAAATATTATATAATTATTCTTAAAATAAACATTTTAATTAAATATATACTAATGCATTGGGTTTTATTCCCATTAATGTTTCAAAAAATATCATTAATCATCTTGAACAACCATAACAGAAATCCTCAAAACAAGTATCTACACCTTAAAATTTATGATCAAGTTTATAGTTGTGCACCCAATACACTTAAGGTTCGTTTCGTATCACATTGTAATAATACATGTTTCCATATGTTTTTTATTACATTCATAATAATTGTTAAAAAATGATATGTGAATCAACTTAAGAATATCCTTTGGAAGATCCAAATCATGTGTGTAGTAAGGGCATACTCACTGTGAATCAGAATAATGATTCAAATAGACTCTGCCAACTCTTCTATTGGTTATTACCCCTAGATGCATTACTGTTAAAACCATGTCCACTTGTACTATACAAATATATATTTATTTAATGAAAAACTACATAAACTATTTCTCACCAAAACAATAGAATTTTATCCTATAACTATACTTTTCATCAAATTCATTAAAAGGGTTTTGTTACTTAATATATGTTTTCCCAAATATTATACTAATATTCCTCTTATCACATCTTTAAAGACCCCAACTCCAGTATCTGAGAAATTGTGGTTACTTTTTTATATTGGAACTAGATACAAGTAATCATATCCTAATGGAACAAAATGTTTATTATTATTGTTAAACTATATACATTCCTGAATCAAATATTACATTTTAATACATAAAATAAAATACATATTGAAAGAAAAATATATTTTATATTTAAACACATTCATAAAATTATTCATCATATCATATGGATTTGAGAAAAAATGGTGGGATCATATGTTCAGTAAGATTCACATAAAGTATTAATTATCATTATCAAATATTGTATAATCAATTTTGAATTGTAATTTACTAAAAACACATACTATATTTTCAAATAACATGATCATGAATAATAATATTGAATGAATAAATGAAAATCTAATAATTCCATTTAAATAATCACATGAGATTGAAACTTATCCATGGAAAAAAATTAAAATTATCACATGATAATAAATAACTAGTTGACATCATAATGTTACCATGGAGGCCTCATGATATAATATATTAAACATAATTTCAAGGTAAAATTCCATGAAAATACACATAAATGGGCATAGTGTAAGAAAAATACCCATATTAGTTAATCTCATGGAACCAATTGATGTATCATGGGGAAATGTTGAGCCATTAGAATCACTCAATAAGTATAATTTGTAATCATATTAATAAAAATTATATCTTAATCAAGATGAAATAACAATAAAATACTATATATATTGGAAGAACTAGAATAGATAATGATAATACATTCTTTGTTAAACAAACCGTAAACTATCTAGTGAAAGAATATGATGGTGTCACTAAAATATATCCCCAACGAAGCATATGTAAAAAAAGAGTTATTATCGATTATGAAAATAAATACCATAAAAAATCATTAATTTCGTTTTGATAAAAATTCCCTTTTCACTTTTAAATTCACTTTTAATAGAAAACATATTTGAACTATTTGGTAAAAATATTCATTTAAAAAAATCAAAGATACTTTAAATATATGATTTAACAAATTGGGATATAATAATGGAAATAAATTCCATTGATTATGATTCTATTAAAACAATAATTCCTTTTATATTTTTGGTAAAATGTAAATAATACCTCTTTTGAAAAAGCACAATAACATGAAATTTGAAAAAACTAATAAAAAATTACATCATGGTTAAAAATAAAATTAAAAAATATTAATATAATACTAAAATAATTCATCAAAAGAATTTTATAAAAACATTGAAATAAAAGAAATAGCATTTTCGATCAAAATGATAAATAATTTCAGAATTCTTAAATATAATTTTCAAATTAATTTTACATAAAAAATGAGTGGATAATGGGATTATAACATGAAAGTCTCATGAATAACAAGATGAGAGTAAATTTTAAAGTGTTTATTATAAAATGATCTAATAATTTATTATATTGTGAATTAAATCATATAAAATTTTGATTAAAATGAGACTCTAATATAAACCCTTACTGCTTTCTTGAAATATTAATAATAACCGCCATGAAATATATAAATTCAAATAAATCATTAAATTTAATTGATATAAATTGAAAAATAATATATAAGATCAAAATGGTAGTGTATACACCATTTAAATGAAATAAGTGGCGAATATGGAATATGTGTCATATAAGAAAAAGTGAGATGAGAGAATCGTAAAAACACATATCATTAAAGTGGGATTTCAAAAATAAAGTATTTATTAATGAAAAATGTAGATCTAAAAATATATGTTCAAATAAAAAATAATGAAATATAAGGTAATTCCACACAAAATCATCAAATTATATAATCCATGAAAAAATGTTATAACCTAACGAAGGAAAATTGAGTTAAAAAACCCCTTACCTCTTGGTAACATTCAATTCAAATTACCTTTGATAAAATAATTAAAATGGTAATATAAACTACCATAATTTATTGAGGCTCCATCAATTAAAAGATAAAATTGCCATTATATTCAATATATAAAAGAATTTATGTGTATAACAACAAAATATTTCTCAATGATGTAAAATGGCGATCAAATCCATTACCCTAGCTCTCAATTATCATGTGTGTTGTTTCATTCCTAAATAATAAAAATATGTTTATTATTTACTTTCATAAGATCCTATATCAGGTTTATTATAAATTTTTATTTATTTATTACAATTAAATATCTATTCACTAAATCAATTCAATTCATGTTGATGGTTTTGATGATATTCAGTTTATATGCCCAAAATAACTTCAATAGGTTGAAATGGGTAAATTAGGTCATTTTACATTCATATAAAAAATTAATGAAATAATTACAATTTATATATATATATATATTAATTTTAAAACCATCCCTTATTGATCGTTATGGAAAGTAAACAATGTTATTATCATGATGACAGTAAGTCATACTTATACATGAGTAACATTCCCATTTTTCAATGATCGGGACAGAATGAAGTTATGTATTAATTTACCATTACATAATGATTATTATATTTTAAATACTATATAATTTCTTTAATAAACACTTTTATAAACCATCCATGTGTCACAGTAATGAAAAATAAATCACATCGCTTTATGTTTGTTGTAATCCACACGTACACACAAGTAACATTTTCATTATTCAATTAATTGAATGGAAAGAAAATATATGATATAATAAATTTATTTAATGGTAAATAATTCATGGATATAATATATAATCGTTAAGTCTATCATAATAAATATCCAGGAGAGGAGATTATAGAAAAAAATACATCGGTTGATGATATGGTAATCCACCAGGCACAAGAAAGATAGTTTAATTTCCAATTTTATGGAAAAAGATGAAAAATATAGGTTATTAAATTAGCATAAAAATATCAATATATGTTATATACTAATTTTATTATATATTCATGGTTTAATAATATTTTAATGATGTGTAAGAAGAAATAAAATAAAAATACTCCGTTAAGAATGATATATATTCTTCAGATAACCTCATTAGGTTTACACCAAAATCCCTCCTCAAAGGGTTTTCTAATAAAACCAAGGACACTAAGACATGTTAATGGAATTAAGGATTGGATTTCTAGGTATTATTATAAAAAAAATATTACTATGTTTGAAGAAAAGAAGACATGTGGTCCCATTATATATATGAAGAGAGGGGCACTTTTGGTATTTCTTAAAATAAAAATCTATATAGAATAATTTTAATGGTCACAAGGATTCATAATGATATAATTAGAAGTTAATATGATAGTGGAGTTAAATAATATAATCAAATAAAATTTGGAAAAATTTATATTATGTTTTTACCCTTATCTTAATATTTTAACCCACAATATCCCCTTTTGTAAATTACCCGCATAAGAAGTTTTTACACTTTTTGGTTCAATATAAGGTAATAATAGAGAAATATTGTCCAATAAATTGATATTGTCTAACATTTTTTACTATATCCAAATCACTAGGATGAATATGTTATTTTTATAAATTTTAAATTAGTTAAGAAATATTAATTATCATAAAATATAATTAGAATCAATTTGGATATATTAATTTAATTTGTCCTTCAAAACAAAATTATATCAATGGAATTAAAATATAATATTTTCATACATCAATAAAATTGTATTTATATCTAATTTGTCCAGCACAGAAATATCAATCAATTTATATTAATTTTGATATTTTTAAAATTATTTATTTTATTTTTCTATTAATTCAATAAATATTTCCTTAGTGTCGCATATGCAATTATGGTAATTATTTCACTACTAAATGTTAGAAATAAATTAAAATGATTGAAATATAATTTCAATTTTAAATCACTCTATATATCATAATATAATGTTTCCCTATAATGAAATATTATAGCTATTAATTTTAAGAAACTGAAATTTTTGTCTTTATGTTTTACTTAAATATTGTAAAGCTCAAAATTAAAAAAAAATATTGAACCTATTTGACATAAATTCAAGAAATAAATGAAACTTTATGTGCAAAACAAATCAAATAGGACAATGGAAACATTAAGGGTCAATTTTGAGAAGTTTTCATATTATTTGGGACCCTAATTACGTGATTTATTCTTACCGTGGTGTAATTATTTACCATGTTTACTATTCCTAATGACTAAAAATAAAAAGGAACACTTCATTGAATTTTTGAAACCTGATTTAGAATATCAAATAAAATTTTCAAGATTAAATTCAATGAACTAGAAAATTTTAATTTAATATTAGACATGTGTGTTGTGATAAACATCATGTTTTTATAACCATTCTTTTTAAGTATAAAACGTTTTTAAAATTTATCATATTATAAAATTATATCCAAATACCATAATAATAATATTTTTAATAAAAACATGATAAGGTCGTTTTAAAACTATACCAAAATAGAATTTTACATGGTAATTAATTGAAACTAAACTAGAGTTTTCTAGGAAATCCTGATTTTTAACTATTTATAGAAAAATCTATCTTTTTTAAAATTCACAATATTTTATCATAATATAGATTTGATACAATTATGCTAAAAATGATATACACTTTATTAAATAAAATTTCTAAATAATTCATAAGTAAATATAATATTGTCTCATGAAATGCAACAAAATATTTTTTGGGAGAAACCATATATTTAAAGAGTTTTTGAAAAATTGAGTGATTATTTACTTTAATTTTATCAATAAACTTATTTTTAGAGGTAAATTAAAATTATTTCATAAAGTATTTAATCCAATTCATACACAAAGATTTTACTTCTATGTTAAAATGATAATATATAAATGATAATATTCTGTGGTTTATTTATGTTTGATGGTGTGTGTTGTATACACTATCGAACATAGTATTCTTATAAAAATGAAGGGTGTTACAAATGTTTAATGGTTTACCATATATATATATATTTAATAGATAATATGGTAAACCATCTTAAAAATATTTTATATTAATAAATAATGTTAAATACTTCTTTAGTTGAATGTTATTTAAATTTATGGCATTAAAATTATTTTTAAAAAATATTTTCAATGTCATAAAGAATACAATATTTTCGGAAAAAACACAAAAAATTTATAAAAAATTTATCATTTTATATAAAATTAAATAGATAGAAATAAAATTATAATTATTAAAATATAAATTATAAAACAGTAAGGCTACTCATTCAAATTTTATAAAAAATTTATTTATATGTTTTCTTTAATATAGCACTAATTAGAAAAAATAAAAAATTTATATCCCTAATGAAATTTTATAACTCATATCGTTGATATGATGATTTTTTACCAAATATCCTCACTTATATGGAATAAAAAAAATTCTTCATTATATTTTTTCAATATAAACAAATATTTTAAAATTATAACTATTTATAACTATATGGTAGATTTAGAATTGATTATTTAATATATACATCATAAAAGATAAATAAGTTATATTTATATTCCAATATTTTTTTATTATTATATATTTTAACTACAAAAAATAATAATTATAAATAAAATATTAAATGAATAAATAATAAAATAAAATCCATTAGGAAAATGAACTCACCTTTATAGAAATATAAATTAAAATTTTAATTTATTTCACTTTCATGATCAATTTCCATGGAGTGAAGTCAATGGTAAGTAGAATTGTTTGTTGGGTAAAAAACATAAATGTAATAAAAAGTAACGAAATATTTAATGATATTGAAATAATAATAATCACTTATATATAAGAGATTTAAATTATTCCCATAAAATATCTACTGTTCTCTAAATTAAATAATTGCTTTATAACATTATTATAATTTAATGATGTTTTCTAACAATCCAACCTATGATACAATATAAAAAGATACCTGATATGATTTTCCACTAACCCAAAGATCATTGCAAATCTCCACAGGCCACTGACAAGCACCTACAGATCATAAAATAACTATTGCGAATGATTTCTCATTCAAAATATTACTATAAAAATTATAATGTGAAAAAAGCATCCCATATATAAATCAATATGTACATATTAATATACAATGATAAAATATGAAAATTAAAAGCATAAAAAACAATAACAACCCACTTTATGGTGGTTCAGGACCGCACACGTCCCAATACACCCAACTTTGGTCACCCAATAAATAACCCATAAAGGAATACGAGAGCAGGAAAACCCACCATAAGATCATAAAGGGACTGCAAAAACCAAAACGTACTCTGTAGGTTGTAAGATAAATATCTTAGTAGGATTCCAACATATATTCTATGAAGTTATTTTATAAGTTAAATCAAATATTCAATAATATGATTACTAAAAAGAGAGTTTTAGTATTATTTGGACACATTTTTAAAACCATTTATAGAACTAATCCAATAAACATGAAATTCCTCTTTTTTAAAAACTAAACATTTTCTTGAAAATCCCTAAAAAAACTTCACAAGTTAATTTTAGATAATCCTGAAATGTTGAGAATATGAATTTGATATAGAAAGAAAAAGGTGATATAATACAATATTGTCATTGTTTATAATAACAAAAAATGAATCAAGAAAAGAAACTCTAGTACCAAATAGTGATAATAAACTCAATCATGTATTGAGTATCAAGTGTATGGATGTCATGGGTATAACCTTGGAATGATATTGATTCCACCTCATAATTCCCAAAAAAATTACAAGATGACTAATTTTTTGGCATACTTCTTGTCTCAGGAGTCTCAAGAAAACCAATTCCATGCACACCCACTTTCCTAACTACACAGGCATAGCATGAACCTTTTAAATTCTATATAGATACATTAAAAGGTTTTGAGTCCTTTAAAGAATCATATATCTTAGAAACTCATCAAACTATCCATGTTCCCATGACTAGTCAAAAGGGTTGAGTGAGGTGATCATGTTTTGAGGACAAAACTAGGATCCTTATCAATCATGGTTTATGGACTTAATATCATATCTCAATGTTACCCAAAATTCCGTCAATGTGAATTATAAAATTTTCAACCCAAAATTGGATAAAAATTAAACAATAATGTTATGTAAAGGGATTATTACCAGAGATGATAATCATAAAGTTCCAAATATACCATTAATAATGATAAATTTTATCAAATTCATTTTAAATAATTCCACAATCAAATGATTAATCATCCGAACTCTTTTCCAAAACCATCATTCTAATGAAAAATAGGCCTTTAAAATAGTCATTTATTTCAATGCATCCGGAAATCATTTAAAAAAATTATTACAATTTTAAATGGATTGAATACAATTCAAAACATTGGGTTTCCATGTCTTTCTAAACATATAAATTAATTATTTGAATTAACAAAAAAAGCAATTAAATAAGCAAAATAATTCAAATAGAGTTCTTGGTCAATTAATAAATTCAGGAGTTTTAAACTATTTAGAAAACATTAAATAGTTCAATACATTTAATCGCAATCAATGAAGTTCATTTTAAAAATAAAAAACCATACCAAAGCCCAAAATTTCACCAAAAAAACCATTTTAAAGTTCATTAATATTAAATCATCAAAAAAATAGAATTTAAAAAATTCAAATAAAGGTGGTAGAAATCAAAATTATGCCCATTAAATAAATCCATAGTAAATTCAATGGTAATATGGTGGATTAATAATTCACAAGGAATTAAATGGAATAATTTTATAGAATCTAATTTAGAAAATAAGTATTCATGTGTCTATGAATTTATCTTGATATAATAAATTCAAAAACGAAGGAAAATAAAAGAAACACCTACTTGTAATATAAGAAATCTAACTATAACAAAACAGAGATGTGTCTCCTCTGATGGCAATCAATAGATCTAGGAGGATATATATTTCGAAAGAAAAGAGAAGATATCTTAGTTCCAAAGTCCCTCATAAATTGACCAATATCCAATAAAACAAATGGCCATCAAAATAACCTAGAGAATAATTGTAGATAAGACAAGCTATCCCAGATTAATAAGAATAAATCTCATCAAATGAGAAGATATCCTCTTTGATTGGAGATTTGATCCACTAAAATATGATGTTTGGGGAGCCAAAATGGCTTTAGATGGATCCAAAAGACAAATAATCTATTTTGAATCCAGTGGGAGGGTGTTTGAGGATAACTTGGGGGTATTATATTTTAATAAAAATATTCATACATTTAATTAATATTTATACAATTTTCTTGGTTCGGTTACACAATTATTAAAAACCACATGCCTAACTGTTCGCCCAAAAAAAATACCCTAGATGATCTGTACACTTATGCAAAAAAATTAGTTTAATTATGCACAAACCATATGACACCATTATGTCTTGGTTGAACAAATTGTTTAACCGGGGACAAAAAATGATAAACCCATCTTCCTAGGATGCACACATAGTTTAACAATGCACAAACCATGAAAAGGCCAAAAAATAATAAAAAGAATCCAAATAAATTCTCTACAAACCTGTGAAGAGATACAATCATTGGGAACTCAAATCAATGTGTTAATAACACATAAAATCAAGTAATAAGAAATTATCACCTCCAAACAATCGAACATTGTTCCCTAGAAATCATACAGTACGAGAGATTGAAAAAGATAATACAAGAAGAAATCCATCAGTAATTGTATGAGGAGAATGATTCATGGTCCAAAAGTGAGCCTCTCACAAAGGATAACAACTCAAAGAACTCCAATATCAACACACCAAGGATTTAAATTTTCAATGTACCAGAGAAATAATCATGACCTAGTTTTGGTCTCCCCACTATATAATGATTCACAAAAATGTTATAACATATGCAACGCATGTCCCTTATTCTAAAAGAAGATACTTCACCCAATAATTATCGATAAACATCTATTTTTAATAATACATATTAAAGGAAAGGAATTAAGAAGGGCTTATGACTGTTTAAGTATACGACGATGAAATAGTATTTTTTTAAATAGAGCCTGATACCTCGATGAGCTCCTAAAATCAATTTCCCTCCACCATTTTCCTATTCTATGAAAAATCCGCATGATCTTAGTTACTTGAGTACATTCCCAAGATATATCCTACCCTAAATGGAAAAATATCACACATCCATGACAATTAATTAAATTGAACTATAATATCATTAGGAAGATAATCCAATAAATCATAATTGAGCTCTAACCACCATGTCAAAACAAGAAGAAAATATCGAAAAAATCAATATCTCAAGAAAAGGAAACCATTATTACATTAATAATCCAAAATATACCAAAACCTAGATCAAAAATATGTTATTTATCATGATTCAAAAATATTATGCCTCCAAAATTGGTAACGGCCCATAAATAAAAACTCAAACTATTTCTACTCTGACAATAGAAAAAAAAGTTTGATCAACATCAACCACATCTGGTTGCCAACTGCCAACAATTAAATGCTTATCCACTGTGTAAAAGATTCACTCTAAAGAATTTAGAAAAATTACTATTTTTATGAATCATCATTTTCACTACAGTTAGTATCTAATGTTATTGACTAAGGCTTCTCATTCCATTTTCCAACATAAAAACCCTACTAAGGTGATCTTAAAAGAAAGCCCTTCTAAAAAATATTAGAGCGTTCATAACCAAAATATTAGGATAACCAAATTTTACACTCTAGAAGCACAAAAAATTAATATTCTTTACATGATATGAGTTTCTTTTACAATTGTTAAATAAGAATTAAAACCTATGTGAATTGTTTTTTCTAACTCTACATCAGTTGACAATGAATTATCTAGAATTTCGTGATAAGAAATCAACCCGACCATAGGCATAGTGGTCACACACTTTGGGTGAAGATATTTCTAAAAATATGTTGCCTTAATGAATTCATTACCCACATGACTATGTATAAATCATACCAAAAATTACAATTGAATGGTATACAATGAAACAGATATCTCATCTTGAGAAAAAACCCCAGAACTCAATATATTTATCCTTCTTTACATCCTTAGGAAACTTCCACTAAATGAAGAATGACATGAATAATTTCCATTGAATTAATTCATACATACTATAGGTCATCACAACATCCCACCACTTTTGGCCAGGTTCCTCAAACAAGAAGAGTATAAACATGACCTCCATGGTTTCAAGAGTCTGAAAAGAATCAAAGATCACATAAACATTTTCAAGACACAACACTACCACATGAGGATATTTTCCACGTTTAAATGAATGTGGAAGATAATAAAGGAATTTAAATATGGTGTTCAAAGTATGGAATGTAATATGATCCTCCACTCAATATAGAGTCTGGCTAGAGTTGATGAGAAGGGATTCCACTTCTAGAAAACGTAAAGAACTACCCTAGGGATTAATCATTTGGACCAAAAATATATTGTTCTTGTTGTATTTTCTAGGAGGAATTTATAAACATAAAAAAACATTGTAATATAAAATCAGGCATCAAATAACACTAAAATATTGTACATACAATTTTAAACAATGTCACAACCCACAATCATCAAAGAATCATTGATTTGAAAACCCACAAGATATCACCATTTATAAAACATTAATCATTACATTGAAAATGATAAATCTTGATATATATTAATAAAGGTTTCCAAAACCCATTTACCATTATATTTAAATTATTCCACTATTTAAAAATCAGTATTTCCATTTTCCAATCATCAAAACCATTTCCATTTAAATCCATTACATACACAAATTTATTCTTAAAAAATTGTTTCATCATGTCATATAATTTTATAGAATAATTATTTTTCCAAACCACAGATTTACTAAAATTAAAATTTTGATGTTTTAAATTATTTCCCAATGAGAATATAAAAATTCATTTCAAGACATAGTTTGGTTTGAAAAATGGATTTAAAATCATTAAAAAAATGGGTTAAATATAAAAAAACATCTTGAAACCACCTGCATCCATAACCCAAACAACTAACCTAACATAAGTGTAGTAAATTTAATGTAATTTAACAAGGTATCGTGTTTAGAACCATGTTAGAATATAAAAATTCATGGTCTTATGGATTGGAAAACCACCTAAAAACTACAAAAATCTTCATGTATAGATTTCCAAATCAATCATAATGATTTCTCTTAGTTTAACATGCCATGAGAACCTAGTGTGACTGTGTTGATCCACCTATTCTAGTTCAAAATACCATATTATAGTCCACAATTAAAATATAGTATCATTTTGAACCTAAATGTAATTTTTCATTAGAAAACTAATATCTCAAAATAATTACACAAGTACCAACATCCCTCCCAACTCAAGATTCATTATGAAGGGATGGTGATCAAGAAACCACCCATGGACTTCCTCTTGAGTCTTGGTACATTCATAATCTTCATTATACCATTACTATACACAACTAACAGAAGGATTTTACTGTAAAATATTTCCAATTAATTAAATACCTCATATTAAATAATTTATGATGAACCAAATCGGGATTTAATCTAAAATGATACCCAATCTGATTCACCACTAACCCGAATGGCATTCCAGATCTCCATGATCCAGAGATAAGGACCTAGGTATTAAAAAATTACTATTGAGAATTATTTCTTCCTCAAAATATTAAAATAAAATATTAAAATTAAAAAGCATCATTGTATATATAAATCAATATATACATATCAATGTAAAAAGTTAAAATGAAAAATTGAAAGATGAACATAACAACCAAAACCAGCATGCTAGTATTCCATGACCACACACCATGTCCTATGTCACCAACCCTTTGTCACCAAATAATTAATCCATAATGGAAGATGAGATCATGAAATCCTTCTATAAGATAAAAAGGCATTGGAGAGACCAAAAGGTACAAGAAGGGGGTGAGTTAATAAGCCAAGTAGAATTTCACTGAAGATTCTATGCAGTTACTTCATATTGTAAACCATATATTAAAAAATATGAGTAAAAATTAGAGAGTATGAAAATTATTTGAAAAATAGTGTTTTAAACATATGAAAAATTATTTATGAAACTAAACATGTAAAACATACAGATCCAGCATTTAGAAACTATTTTTATTCATGAAAATAATTGAAAAGAACTATACAAGATAAAGATAGATAATAAAGAAAATATGATAATAGACCCATAATATAGAAAGATAAAGATGATTCAAAAAAATAGAGTCAAGGTGAATAGTAACAATATGTGAATCAGGAAACACAACTCAGGTGAAAATTAGTGAAAATAAACACTTTCATAAATAGAGTATTAAGTATATGGATTTAATTAGTAGAACTATGGCTTTATAGCGATTCTATATCGGAATATATAATCAAATTTGAACATGAATAATTATTGGGCTTACATATTGTCTCATGTGTCCCCAAAAAACTAGTTCCACACACACCCATGTTATTAGCCTCACATCCATAGCCTACAACGTTCACATTCTCTATGGATATTTTATAAGGGTGGCAGTATTCTAGTGAAGAATATATATAGGTCATCTCATCTAACAATCTAGGTTCCCATGAATATTCAAGTTAGGTGTTTGGGGTAATTGAGTTATGCAGATGACATGAAGATCCTAATCAAATATATGCGTTGGTCCATATACCACATCTCCCCCTCACCCCCAAATCCATCAATGTATATAAACCATTTTTCAAAACATAATAGTCGTAGGTAATAGAATAAAGTATGTTACATAATGGTATTAATACAATATAGGATCATAATAAAGTTCCAACATAGCCATCAACAATCATCAATTCAATTTACATCCTTTTAAATAATTCAACATTCAAAATGGTAATCATAGCTAATCATTTTCCCAAACCAACATATTAATGTCAAATGGGCCTTTAAAACAATAATTTATTTTAAAGAACTTCAAAATCACTTAATAGATGCATTATATTTTTAAAAGGACTTAATACATTTCTAAACATAAATTTATACCCTATTTCCTTACTAATAAATATTTTATTCAAAATAACCAATAAACACCAATTCCAAAACAAGGGGTAAATCATTAAAAGGGGATTCTTAGTTATTTCATAAATTCATTAATTTTAAACTATTTAAAAAATATAAAATAGTTCAATTCATTTAATTCAATTCAAGGAAGTTAATTTTATAAATCAAAATATGTGCGATGCCCCTCAATTTCAACAAAACATCATTTAAAATTTATTTTAAAATGAATCGAAACAAAATTTTAATTTAAAAATTTTATAAATAAGTGATTTATATCAAGATTATATCCATTCAATCAGTTCCATTTTCAATTCTAATTGAATATGGTCAAAGAATAATTTATAATTAATTAAATGGAAATATATCATAGAATATGAGTTAGAAGTAAAGAAAACTTGCATCTATGAATTTATCTAGAAATAATTAATTAGAAAATGATGGGAAAACATAAAAATACTAAATTTGAATATAATCAATCCAACAATAATGAATCTGAGATGTGTCACCCATAATGGTGATCACCATATCTAGGAAGATAGATCTCAAAATAATATTCAAGAGATCCACGATCCAAAACCCCACATAAATATACCATGTTTGAAAAAAAATTCAAGTCCATCAGAACTAATAGGGAAAAGAAATCAAGAGAATACGGGATACCCAAGATTAAGAATTAAATAACTTACTGAAAGAGAAAATTTCCACACATAAAAAAAATCTATACCAAATCCCTCAATTCCACAAAATTTCCATTTAAAAGATAATTAAAAATAAATCCCAAAAAATGAATTTAAACAACTCGTAAAAAGGTTATTTTTATCAAGACTATATCCATTAAATTAATGGCATGTTAAATTAAAAGTGAATAAGATCATAAAATCTTTTATAGAGAAATAAATGAAAAAATTTCATAAAACATATGTCAGATGCAAATAAAACATTTTTCAATGAATTTATATTGAAACAATGAGTTACAACAAGAAGGAAAAATTTATAAAGGCCTATATTGTATAGATGGAATCCAACCATATTGAATCCAAGATGTGGCTCCTCAAATAGAGATAAAAAATCTTAGAAGATATATCATGATATAAGAGATAAAAAATCCAATATCTAGAATCCCATATTAATAAACCAATATCCACATAACTCAAGGACATTTTAACCTCACAAGAGAAGTAATAAAAAGAATATGTGGTATTTAATAATGATAAGAGAATGACTCATTAAAATATAGAATTCCCACTTTGATTGGTGCTTTCATCCACTAATATATGATGTTTTGGAGTTGAAATGTCTCTAGAGTGCTCACAAAATCCTAAGAATAAATTTAAGTTTGAGTGGGTGGATTTTCGGATTAATTACATGGTGTTTTTTATATTAAATTAAATTTTTTAGAATTTTAGTTACCAAGTGAATGGTTTTATTTGTTGGGTTGCATGGTTAGAACTAATTATTCACCTATTCACAAACCCAATATAGGTCCTCGGGAAGAGTTTCACACTTCGTAAAAATGCATTGTTTATCTATGTACAAACCATGTGACCCCCTTTGGCCTAGGTTGCACATTTATTTAACCATGTGGAAACCTGAAACCCCATCCTACCTATGTTTTACAATAAGTTTAACCATATGATAACTATTAAAACGCCCATTAACCATTTAAAATCTATAAAAATAACATAAACAAGCCATCAATATATCCAATGATTGGGTACTCAAATAAATTGGTGAAGAAAAATTAAAATATAATGAGATGTTACTTGTTTTATAATGTTTGTTTATTTACCCTTTGTGATATTGAAACATGGATCATTATGTGATTTCTCTCACAAATATACTAGTGGTTTATTGGAAAATTTAGTCATAATTATAATAACATTAAACCAATGTAATAAAAATTGGATCTTTAATACCATAAAATATTTAATGTCATTTTTAATATAAATGATGAAATGTTAACTACATTAATTCTAATATAAGTAAAATATAAATTACAATAAAATTTTTATAATATACTGAATTGTAAAATTTTACTTACATTAATAAAATAAAAATGATTCAATGCCTAACATAACCACCATTTCAAGGACTCATTTATTTAATATTTCCAATGGATAACCTCAACATTATATGTAATTATTTGTAGAAAAAAATAATATTTTAACAAAGAAAGATTCATTGTTATTTTTTAAAATACTGTCATATAAATGATAAATAGAATCTTGATAGACATATAACTATTAATAATAATTATGTCACAATCACTCTTTAGACTATCCAAATTAATGTAAAATATTATATGTTTGAAAGACAATTGAATTAAAAATTTAAATATTTATTATAATTATTACGTGTATTAGAGAACTAACATTTTTAAAAATTAGTTTCCCATATAATAAAATATGTCACCCTATATATAATTTTTAATATCATGAGTGGGGAATGTCACTACAATTGATGCATTTATCTTTCCACATATTAATACCAAAGATTTATTAATTCTCATATAATACTAATTTTTTATATCCCCCATATAATTTATAATATGGTTTAATAATATATGAATTCATGGATCCTCTATATATGAATCATAATAGATAGATAATTTTAAAACAATTTAAAGTGGACTAGAATATTAAACTTAATAATATATCTGAATCTACTAAATCATTTACTCTATTATATATCACATCTTATTATCCCTTATAAGGTTGATTTCATGGATATTTTTCTTCATTTATTGTATGTTTCCTATATTGAAGAACTATTCAGAGACTAAAAAATTTATTTTTATTCTTTAGCCCACCATAACCCCTTACACGAATCTCAAAAACGTATTATTCCAAACCTATATTATGATGGACCCCTGGTAAGTTATTTTAGGAAGGAAAAAATAAATAAAAAATTATTATATTCCTTTAAAATAAAATTTCACAATTAAACTATTTGGAGTATGACATTGTATTTATCATAATGATATTTGAAAATACTATTTATTCATTTAAAATATATTTCCACATTATTTTTTTGTAATTTTTTTTCATTTTCTATGGTAATTAGATATGTTTGATCGTCAAATGGATCATTATCTATGGAATTTTCCCTCCAATCATGAAATTTATCAATAAAAAATTTGTTCATACCATATTTCATATCATATAAGAAAAAAATATGTTACTATGCTTTCTATGTCTGAATTATATTATGTGGGATCCTCACATCATATTAAAATAAATAAATATAAAAATAGTAAGTAAAATATAATAATGTGACAATTAGTTTATTACCAATAAAATATTTCAATCACTATAGAATTAGTTTGTTGAATTGAACCATTGAATTGATTTCAAGTCTTTGGATCAAGATAGTGGTAGGTTCTAAAAGAATTTTCATTCTTCATAACCATGAATAATAAATATTCAATGTAGATTTCAAATATCTTCATCTCTTCAGGGAATAAGATAACCATCATTTTTCTCATCCTATTTATGTATAACACTTAAAATATGTATTTCATGTGTATGAGTTATAAGAATGGAAATATAAAATCATTAATAACTTGATAATTACTAAAACCATAAGGACCAAAAAACTTTATGATGGGTAGTTACTTATGGGGTACAATTTTATTCCTTTAATTAATCATATTAACATGTTTGTGAGTTTTATTATACCTTTCCTATAAAAAATAATTAAGTAGATAATTTTAGTATGATTCGAAATGTATAGTTTCACATAGATTTAACAATTTTGACCTAAAATGGATATATTTAAGGTATATACAAGAAAGAAGGTCCAATTGACAAATGAAAATCACTAACTCAATAATACACTATTAAAGAGTTTAAGATCAAATTAATATAATATTTAATTTCAAATCCTTATGTATATCTATTCACCCACTCCTTCAAGTTAAAAAATATTAATATAACCAGTAGGTTTCTTATAAGGAGTTTCAAGTAGGAAAACCTTTTTTCCACACCAACCCATGTGTTTCTATTATGTCACAACACAATAATATGTACTAATATTAAAAAAATAATAGAAGAACTCTAAAATAATTGAGATGATGTAGTTTCCCCTTTCTCAGGTTTGTTTTGAATATTGCATGATCTTCCAATTAATTTATTTAATATATACTTATTCAATGATCTACCTATTTAAATTACATATATCATTACCTTATTTGGAATCTAAAATTTTAGCTGTTATTTAGTCAATATTTCCCAATAAAATAATATTTTTTATATTTTAATTCAAACCAAATATTACAAATAATAATAATTAATTAAAACCAAAAGATAAACATGTCATCCATGGAATGGATTCTGAATTATCAATTTTATGAAACAACCTTGACCACGACATCCATATCCCCTATAAAATATTGTTGTTTTCTTATTTAAAATTTCAAACCATCATCATGCCACGATGTGGTTCTTTTTCTATACTGTCAAAGTTAAATCCTTATTAACTTTGATATTTATAATTTATTTATCTAATAAAAAAATAACTATATCCCCCACTATGATAAAGTAACTCATTTTTAGTGAATGATTCCAATGAAAAACTCTTTAATATTTCATATCTCACTTTATATATGAACATTATGAAATATGAAAATAAAATATGATAAAAAATATGTTGTGGTTGTACAAATATTTTTGATTCCTAACAGTCAACAAGAAACATGAACAAATGTAATACTAATAGCATAAAAATATATATTTTCATCATAAATATTGAGGAACACTTTAATGTGGTATTGTCAACCATTGTTTTCTGGGGATTATATCAATGGTGTTTCTTATAAAATTCTAACCGCTATGATGGTGGATTCTAATATACGTCATGGTTTCCATAACCAATGATTCATTTTTCCCATATCACATTAAATGGACTTGATTTCATCTCTAATCACACTTATCTCTTACAATTTTTTGAATTATCCCCCCAATAATTATATGGTTTGATCATCTTAACCAAAAAAAATCCTTAAATTCTAAAATAAATATAATCCACTTAACAACTTTAATAACATCATATTTCATTTTTATAGTGATTTGAATAATATAAACCACTATTTTATCATGATTAACAAATCAAGTCTTTTAAAAAAAATTCATCAAAACATCCTTATAGATCAAAGGTAAATTTATCCCCCACATTTGGTTTTTTTAATATTAATTGAATTATGAGATTCCACTCTCTCATTAAATAAAAATAGAAATAAATTATTTTTCTATTAATTTATGTCTATATGAGATATTGTTGGGGAAGAAAATGATATATATTGAATCATATTTATACTTTCATTGAGGTTTTAAATATGTCATAAAAAGATTCATATGTACTCTCCTATCACTACATATATTTCATTTTCATAACTAGGCATATTATATACATTTAATTATTATTCCAACATATCTCCACTCAAGATTAGATATCCCCCATTTATTTTTGAGTCATCCATACTCCATAACAAGACAATAGAAAACTATATTATATAATTGCTTATCAAATTCATCGATTATTGATATCTATTGTCTCCATTTCTAAAACGATTTCATTCATCATAGATCACCCCATTTTCCAAAATTTCTTCCCCTGTTTATATTAAACTTAAAGGTATTTATTTCCCTTCAGAAATAAAAAAATACATGTTTACAAATAAATTCACAATGAGAAAGAGGATTATTTCATGAGTCGATTACCCAAGTATCCTACCATGATCGGGGAATAAATCGTGTGTAACCTCACAAATCCCCGAATTATGAAAATTTTGACCATTTTATAGTAATAAGAACTTAAATCACACAAAGATACGACTCTACCCTTTAGATAACATTGAGGAAGTATATAAAAAATAAACACTACACCCTAAAAATTAAAAAATCCCTAAGATACTAATATATTAAAAGAAATAATGCAAGAATATTATATAAAATATGGAAAATTAAATATTGGAACAACTATGGGATAACAACTTCTAAATTTGAACACTAATTTAAAAAACAAAATATCTATTTAACATAGTTATTAAAAAGGAAAACATAGCAAACACAAACTTTCTCTAAAAATCATGATCATTGAGCCAATATATCCTGGCCAATAAACCAATAAAATTCATTCTAAAAAATATGTAAAAAATGGGGGATAGCATTTACACTGTAATAAAATCAACCCAAAAAATGACCAAAAAACTCGTGGGATATTGTATAACTAGGATCAATGAATCACTGAGAGGGGGGAGGTGGTGAATGAGTGATATTGTTTTCTTTTATTTTTCCTTTATTTTGAAATAACCTTGTCCACCTATTAAAGATTAATATATTTTCTAAAAACAAAACAAATCCCACATCCACAGGAACATAATTATTTATAATCAATATTACTAAACATGAGTATATACAACCTTGGCATGGTTTGCAAACAATTGAATACCATAAAACCCAAAAGAAGGATATTGTTTTTTGTGAATACAACTGATATGATATATCGTTACACTTGTTTCAAAATATGATCAATATATATTAAATGTTCTTCTTCTAGAATAAGATATATTATTAATGTTTGTGTAAAATGTAATGAAACATTCATCTATTACTTCCAAACATTTTACAATTCTACCATATCAATGTACACATATATAATCATCATTATAAATCCTCACATTCCATCCTAGTAGATGATAATAACTTCTTCATACACACACTAATTCTGATGGAGTAGTCTAATAATTCTGTTTTATTTCATAATATAGAAATATAACTCTACCAGAATAATAGTCAAACATTTTTCAACTACTCTCTTCTCAGTCCGGAAACCTAATAGCATAATGAATATGTCTGATGAACCATTCTAGGTTGAGAAACTATAAGCACTTAATTTATACTATCTGGAAAAATTATATTGGTAAACACTATCCAGAAACATTTTTCACAAACACTTCAGAACTGCTCTCTCTTCATTTTCACATAAATAGTGTTATTATCCTCCAAAGAGTACAATGTTGTCTCTTAATTTTATATGTGTTCCAGAAGTGGTTTCTGAAGCAATATGAAAGCTTTTCCCACTTAAAAAATTACCTTATTTCTAATACATATTTTACTTCTACATCACTTCTCAACACTTCTCAATTCTTCTTGATACTTCTAAATTCATTATATCAGTTCAATATTTCTATCCATTATTCTTTCCAATTTAAACTATTGTTCCAATGATCTTTAATTATGATGAAAATTTATTTAAGAATAAATATTTATCATTAAGATGACTTAAACCAACTTATAATTAAAAAATATTAAACAACTATTCTATAAAAACTGTTGCAACTTTGTTTGGATTCTATTTCTTTTATTTTTCCAAAACAATTATTGAAACTTCTAATGATATCCATATATCAGTGAATCACTTCAACAAAACCATCAAAACCCCCTTTGATAATAAAATCATCAAAATTCTACAAAAAATTATCATTTTTCTCTTTTCCTCATATTAATGATCCTTTATTCGATGATGTTTAGAGTTCTATGAATTTACCGGTGTCAGCATGCATCTGAAGGATCAATCCCTATATCATGATAATGGATCTGTGTTAGCACGAGTCTGATGAGTTGGCACCAAATTATGTTCAATTTCTCATGAAACAGTTTTAAAAAATATCAGATTTCATTATTTTTATCTTGACCAAATTGTAAAGAACCAAAATTTATTTTTCCCTTATCTCCAATGAGTATGAAAAAACAATATTTTATTAAAATGGTTTATTACATTGTTGATCTCTATCAGATTGTTTGGTCCCAAAAACTATCACTTATATTATTATTTATTTGTCCCAAAACCTCCAATTAAAACTATTATACCTCTTATGGATTTGTGAAACAACACGTCTAATGAATAAATCCTATCAAATTTGACATTACCAACTTCCAACATCCCTGCCTTCAACAAATTCTGCATCTTGTGATTCATACACAGACGAACTAAGACTAGAAAACCCCATATTCACATACAATTTTATCCCAAAAAAAATTCATATACTCATGAAATCCTCATAAATTAGATAATATTTACGATTAATATGTAATCAAGTTCCATGCATTGGGAATTATTATAACTTCTTATATTTCTAGAACACCTTTATTTCTAATCAAAATTTACACCATTTGGAAGCACTTGTTTTCCCATTTCCATCACAATGATTTCATCACTAGTTTCTCAAAAATAAATTATTATTTTTTAGAACAAAAAATTCCTTAAAGTAATCTTCAAATTTAGTTTGGAATCATTTCAGAGTCCTATTATTTTCCCCATACTGATTGAAATATTGTTTTTGGAAAAAAGATGATTCTATAAAACATCTTCATCCTCCAAACATCCCCAGAACAAAATGACTTATAAAAATTCTTATAAAATGTACATAAGAAATATATATTACATTAAAAACATTTTTTATTTTTTAAATACATTTAAACCTTAAATTATTTTCACCAAAATTTCCAATGTAATGTTATTTGCTTTTTTGACATCAACATAAAAAAACAATCAGCACAAACGTCTTTCAGATTCCAAAAAACATTAATCCAACATGGTCCAACAATCTCCCCCTTGGATTTTATTTTCATCCAAAGTTAATAAATCACAAAATAAATTATCTTCATGCAATAGATTATATATCAAAAATTCTATGCCTGTGTGACCAAACCCATTGTAGGAATGAAGAATCAATGAATAAAAAATTATCAAAAGGAAGTTCATTACATAAACACTCACACATCATTTTTTACTTTCATCAATTATTTAACTTCCTTATAAGAAAAACATTTATATAGACACTCAAAAAAACTATTAGAATAGTTTACACACATACATGTTAATTTCAAAACATACCCATAACCCCACTACATACAATAGTCCTTAAATGGTTTAACACATTTCAATGGATATATTTATGAAACAATTATTTCACATTACAGAACTACAAAAATAAAAGATGATAGAGGGGATAACAAACATACATCAACTTTGAAGAGAAATATGTTAGAACCCCAGGTTCATCCTCAATTTAAAAAAATATTAGTTTAGTAAAGGTTTTGGGAATATATTAACAACTTGATTTAATTTTATAACACACTCTAAAATAAATTAATTTTTATCCATGTTCTCTTTGATAATGTGTATTTTATAACAACATGTTTTGAACTAGAATTTAGTTTCGGGTTTTATTTTTGAGATATGTCACTCTGATTACCACAACCCATAAGAAACTGTAACATTACATCCACAAGTAAGTCTTATTATTATGTATTAATGCACATAATTTTTATGGAATCATTAGTGGAAGTCATATATTTACTTTCACTCATGCTAAGAGTTACTAAATTTTGTTGTTTTTGTATTAATACATACACAAAACATTTCTCTAATGAAAACTCCACCTAATGTGGACATTCTATCATCAAGACTTCCTACCCAATCAGTATTTAAATACACAAACATGTAGATTATTTTTGAGCTGTCATATCCAATTCTGAAAAATGTTTTTCCTTTGGGGAATCATAAAATTATTATTCCAATCATTATATGTGATTATTATTCACTTTTTTAACATCCCAGGTAAATAAAGAATATGAAATTTTCATATTTATTAATATTAGTAAATTAATCATTAATTTAACTTTAAAAGGGATTCGATATTCAATTTCATACCCGATACACAACAATAGGTTTCTTTGAAATCTTACATTGCACACAACATTAAGTTATTCTGAAAATTAATAACATAATATTATTTTAAACGGGAGTTAATGCTTAGTAATTGTATCAGCGAGAATAGACAGAACTAACTATAATATGAATATAAAAATTTGTTAAATATTTTTACATTTATCCCATAATTTTTAGAGGTTTAAAATAAGAAAGAATATGATTTTATGCATAAATACTCTAATATTCCTTAATAGATTGATTTATGGCCTTCTGATGGATAACCCTCTTTAAATCTATTTTTGGAAACATTTATATGTTATATTAGACAAAATAATATTCTTCTATTTAATCAGGACATTGAAATTTACTTTGGGTAAATTGTTTGTATTTTTCTGATAAAATTCTTTTTTTAATGAATAGTGAAAAATACTGTATTTTAATTCAAAAATATCATTTAATATAATTTATTTATGTGGTTAGATTATCTTTTTAATTGGTTTTAAAGTGTAATTAGATTATATTTTTACTATTTATTCTAATGTTGGTCATTAGAATTAATTTCACTTTGAAATTGGGCATAAACAAGTGTCAATCTTTTGATTGATATTATTTCTTAAAAACACTCTATTTGTTTTGACAACGGAAATTAATATTAAATTAATTAATGAAAATTTTATATTTTTAATTTTGTAAAATAGACATCATTTTTGAATTTGGAATATAAAATATAGCTTAGGTTGAATTTTTGGTATTTTTCTGAAAAACAACAATTTTTTATGAATAGTGAAACTACTAAGTAGTAGTTAAAAATGAATTTTTCATTTAAATGAAATTCTACTGCTTCTATGAATTGAATTTAGAAAATCCGACATACATGGTAGTAATTAGTAAGTAAAATGTGGTTCAATAAGATGAAAATAATTTTTTTATAAATAGTAACTTTTGACTTTTATTTGCCGTGGTTAAATGTAAATAAGGTAATTCAAGGTAAAAAGTATATTATAATAAAATGAAATTACCTTAACAGTTGTCCTAACCTTGTTGGATGAGTCATGGATGACCACGGGCATCCTTGGGTTGATTTTGGAACCCCATGGAGCCACTTGGGAGTGATAATGACACTTTATCTCAATTAACATAAAGTAAAGACAAAAATGGAATAAACAAATATCTTTTAGTAAATTAAATGTTACCTGGGGTTATATAAGTTATCTTTTTTACTATAAAAATTCATTGGAAATATAAAAATATTTCTTACATCATGGTACTATTTTTATAATTTTTAGAAGTCAAATAAATAAATAAAAATTATGACACAAAATGTTGCAATGTTTACCTCATTAATAAATCATTTTATCAAATAAGATTATAAATATTAAAATAACATCCAATTACCTATCCAATTTTTCTTGGATGAATTTATTTTGATGATGATTCATCTTATTTTAGACCTTAATGAGTTTTGGACCTTTTAAAACCGAAAATCATTACATAATAAAATAATATTATCACTTTCCTAAAGAACCCCTCCTTCCCTTATAAAAATACCTCACCTCTAACCCATTCCTCACACCCCTCAAGCCTCCTGGCTTTCCTAAAACCTTACCAAATAAACTCTCAAGATCTCTATCCTTCTCTTAGAAGCCTTACATTAGGCAGAAGGCACTTTAAGAAGTCCTTTTGGTTCAAACTATAGAGAGTAACCCAAATTAAAGGTAACTGTTTCTCTTAACTTATTTTCTATTATTTTACTTCTACAACCCCTAAAGTCTTTCTATTCATTTATTTTAAAACAACATAAGTATCCTCAATATACTAGGATGTTTTAGTGATAATAATATGAACAAAACATACACACGCCACCATCTAATTGGTAAAGAACATATTGTTTCTGTAGATGGAAAACTAACGCCTCACGAAACGATGATCGTTCAATTATCTCCTACCAGCTAATATGGTGGCCATTAGGATGAAACTGTATTTATATATGATATATATTATGTTTATGGTTTCCTTATTCTTATGTATTTTTAATTTATAGCATACCGTTATGGTTTCAATTTTGAGAAAATGAAATAAATTAATTTGAGGAAGTGAGGACTACAGCACCTTCAAAGTGATATGACTCATTCATACCATAAGTGGGAAATATAAAGGATGGATTTATTGAAATTATATATAATATTATACTTGAATTATAATATAACTATGTATCATTATGTTTTAATTTAATTAAAATATGAAATTGAAATGAAAGTATCGTTAATACGTACGTACAACTTACTGTCCCCATGAATGATGCATTTCATTTCTTATCTCCAAATGTTAAGTTCTGTTATAAATACATATATATACTGGAAATATATAATATACATGATATCTAAATTATGAGTATAATTCTGGAGATAATGGACTCTTGACCACATGGGAAACTTGTAATTATAAGTTGTTCATTTTTTAATCAAGTACCAAATATCAAAAAAACTACCATTATTAACTTAAGTGATACATATTGTTTATAAAATAGTAATAAGTGTTATAAAATTAATAAAAAACGTGAAAATTTGTTCTTAATCAAGTATAAATTACCAAAAGTTTATTATTTAGGATGAACAAGGAACAAACAAGTCAATTCAGACACAAGGTAAGGGGTTTCTTATATCACTTTTAATTCTGTGAGATTTTCATTGGTTACCACTTTTTTATTGAATATGGTGTATTATGTACTGGAATATGATATATATTTTCATTATTTTCATAATATTTATGGTATTATATTATTCATTTTGTGGTTATTAACTTTTGTTCATACGACTCGATTGATTAAAACGTTGTAAGGGTTTTCATCTCAATTTTTATTCCCGTGAGATTCAAGCTACTTTTCCACTGTCTACTTTTGTGTGGTGTATGTACTAAACATGATTGTATTAATTGTGTAATATACATTATTTTGTGGTTAATTAGACCGCCATTTTATGATCCTTCTTTCATATGGTGAATGTTTCATAAGTTACCAATTCGTTAAGGGAAACGTTCACCCTCCTCTTTTTTAATGACTTCTTTTGGTTATGACTTTTAATATACATCTTCTAATGTTGAGATATTTTATTCTATACCCTTAATGTTGTAAATTTTATTTCCAAGTGACGAGATACCCTTTTCTCTCTCGTCAAATTATTTTTCTGAATTTTAAATTGACGATTGTTAGGCTGTCGAATTTCTGTGAGGGATCTTTTAAACCCAATTTCAATTCTTTGGGTTAAACATGTAATTCTTGATTATATCATGTTATAAATATGTGTTAATGAACTCTGATTGTTTCACACTTAATATCCACTTATATTTAGTTTATTCTTATTTGTCACACTAAATTATTTAATTGATTTATCCTTAATCAAAGGATACTGTCTTTATAAGAGATTTCATCTCAATTTACATTCCCTTGAGACGTCATTGTTATTATGCACCAATTCACTTTTATATGTTGTATATACTTCCCTTTGAAATATTATATCATGAATAACCTTTTTATCATGTTATTATAAATTTTGTTTTATTCTATACTTTAATTATGTTATGTTTAGTGTTTCTCAAGTTTTAAGAGACTCTTTAACTAAAACATATTTTTAAAATCTTTAATGAATTGTTCTTTAAAATATTTCTCATTAATGTCCATGCTTTCAAAATGGTTTTTAGTATTTATTTATATGAACATTAATGATTTAAAACATTAATTCCTTTAAAATATTAAAAGTGATATTGGACACATTGATTCAAAAATCTCTTTATTAAATGTTTTAAATGGTTTTAAAAATGGGTTATAAAGCATTGATTATGTCTATGAAATGTTGTGATTGCATTATAGAAATGTTATTTTTTCATTTATTCTTGTTTAAAGTTTTATGAATATGTTATGATTCTTGTGAATTGTTTACGTATATGGGTGGTTCCGTGATAAACCTAGGGTGGGTGAACATGAGATAGCTCTCCATTGCATTGGGTAACGTGACAAAGGTAAACGTTAAAGTTTCTCCTAATAGAATCAGGGAATATACTATGATGGGTATTCCAAATGTGACTCCCAATGTAGTTATGATATCTAAAATGTAATTATAATATGAATTCCATAAGATACCTTTATGATTTAGGATTTGTGTTTGTTATTCATAAGTCTTATGATTTCCTAAGGAATGTTATGATTGAAAAGAATGATTTCATTGAATTGTATGTAATGATGGGATATTGTTTTCCGTACTTATTTTATATACCTTAATGAGCCTTTTTTTCTCATCCAATGTTTTTGAAATGTTTTCCAGAAGACTTAAACATGAATAGGGTCAAGGATGGGATCAAGGAAAATTCATGCTGTCTAAAACATGGAAATATAGGTGTTTCTTTTTAATAGTTTTTATTTTATGAAAAAATAGACACTGAGTAGTAGTGTCTACGTGTAATTTTCATGTTTATATGTAATAGTTATGGTCTAATTCTCTAAAACTCTAAACCTGAAAAGATACCCAATGTGAATTCATGACATAATTCAAGATTATGGACTTTTTAGGGATGGTTCCATATAACATCGTTATCTCTCATGCATGTTAACAACAGAAACAATGTCTCATCTTGAGGAAGTCAAAATAAAAAAACATACAAACATATTTCCAAACTCATTAGAGTAATATTCTTTACCTCCTCCATATTTATTCAAAATAGTTCCCATTAATATTAGTGAGGAAACAAGCTATGATATTTAAATACTAAACATATGAATAAGTTACATAGACGAATTCTCTTAAGAAAGATAAGTTTGATTCATGTTTTATGAGATTTTTAACCTAAAAAATATTTCATTTCACCTAAGATAGAAATCCCAAATATTTTTTACATCTCCTTAACAAATAATTCACTAGTTATTTCATCATTCCTAGAAAATTTAATTTCTCCCACATAAATAATTACTATGATGGAAACCTATACGATTTCATTGATTTAAATATTACTATCCAACATTATCTTTTAAAAAATCATCTATCTTAAGAAGGTATCCAATTTTGTATACCATTTCCTTGAATCTTACATTAGCCCATATATGGATTTATTAAATATAAACACATAACATCCATCCTTCCCAATAATAAATCCACATAATTTTTTAGTATAATATTCCACAATAAGTTCACCATTAAGAAATTATGACATCACATACATATGATTAATTTATTAACTCAATGTGAATCAATAGCACAACAGAGTATAATTATTATTAAATAATCCCCCAGAGCACTTCTATCATCAATATTAATACCTTGAATCTGTAAGTTAACATTTCACATTATCCATTCATTGTTTATTATCAGCTGACTACCTTCAACTAACTTTTCCTAGAAAGGACACTTTTTACCAATAACATTTTTGTTATTTGACTTAGGTATGAGTACCAAAGATTCATTCTTTTTAATTTGATCCAACTCTTCGATCATAGCTTGAATCAATTCTTGGTTCCGATAATATTCTATAACATATTTGGAATAAAATTTTAAATACAAATACGTATGTGTAAATAAATTAAGGTCATTATTTTTTGAACATTTTGTTGTTGACTAGAAAATATTTTTCTAGCTTCCAATTTCTTCCTCATCCTTGGATGAGATGTTTGAGATTCTTCTTCATTAGTATAAATAGGTGAGACTGATTCTTATTATTTTATTGAATAAAATTCTATTCATCCTTATCAAATGTTTCATTTATATCACCTACCTTATCTGAATGTGGTTTTGAAACATCTTCCCCAGAATTTTCAATAAATTTCATATCAAAAGAGTCAAATAAATATTAATGTTTCTTTTGATGAAAAATATATATCCTCTTCCTTCTAGATCGTAGAACCTAATAATTATATCTTTACATTTTAAAGAAAACTATATATGGTTTACATAATTGTTCATTATGATGCACAGACTCTCAATGACTCTAAATTATTTCAAATTTGGATTTTTTATCATAACTTTCATTGAGATTCATATCATAATGTGGACTATAGAAACATATATTTTTAATGTCAATATAAATTCATTTAGTTTCATCTATAAATAATGAGAAATTCTGTGATCAATTAACAAATTAAATCCCGTATCAACTAAACTTATATTCAAACCTTCAACAATATCATTTTTTTGTTGTTGGTATGGTGTACCGAACTCATACTGAATTCCATGTTTTAAAGATAAATTGGAACTCTTCATTCTTGTACTCACCACCATTATCAGTTCTCGACTCCTTCGTAGAATACCCACAATCCTTCTGGACCCTTCTCTGGAAAATATTAATCCTCATTTGAGAATATGCCTTATCTATAAAATACATAACACAACTATTGTGCAAAATAAATAATGAATTAGATGATGCACATATCTAGCGGAGTTGATTGTTTTTTCAATGTACCTCAAATATCAAAATAAATATGTTCAATTGGTCATGTAGAACTAATATCAAATTTGTTATGAATATGGCTAATAATTTTCACTTTCTAACAAATTGTGAAACAACAGTCACTAATTCTTGACATATCAAGAATACCATGGACACTGGCTCACATTGTTAACTTGATCACATTTTCTAAAACATATATACCCAACTATTATTTCATACGATATTTTTTAGATAACTCTTAATGAAAAAGAATTTATAACTACACTAAATTAAAACAAATACCCCTTTCATGGTGTCCTCTTGTAATGAGTTTTCTATCTTCATCTATTTTCACACCAAAACTATATTTTTTGAAAACAAATTTATTACTATCATCACAATGTTTTGAAACATTAAACATGTTTTGATCCAACTTGTCCACAAATAATGATTTCTTGGATTTTAACTTTTCATCCCCAATGGTAATAGATCTAACACCTTTGATTCTGATGGAGTTTTCATTTCCAAATTTAACTATTCATTAATTGATGTATTTCATGTTATTAAATAATTTTATGTATCCCCTCGTATAAAAAGTATAACTACTTTCAAAGAACTAATTTTGTACTCATTTTTTATCTTTGAGGTTTATACAATATGGACCTTTTTATTTCCTTTATATTTCATCCCATCCTCCTTTTGAAAATTGTTATAAACCTTTTTTATAGAAACAATACAATTTATCCATTTTCTTGATCTATAGTTTGTTCATATATTTCAAAAATACCTTCCAAAGGTTGGAATGTTCTTACAACTTTTACAACAAAATTCTACAAATTCCTCAAAACATTCTTCTCACTATTCTTTATTTGAGAGGTTGAATCCCACCAAAAATTTCCCTTATTACATTTTTGGAATAATTGTAATTTTGTTTATTAAACCAACACATATTTATTATATTATAAAATAAACCAAAATACTAATAGTACCCATAGAGAAAATATTTTTCCCTATCACTTCCATACTATCTCGAGTTGTGAGAATGTTTCCTAGAACCATTCTGTCAATTTCCTTAGATCATTGTTGACCCTCAATAGGTTTGTTACTACCTCAAATAATTTTATTCAATATGGGTTTCTTTCTAGCCTTATTGATACTATAATTAGTAAAAAAATCACAAATATAATTTTTTAATGCTTCTAACTTATCCACATTCCGATTTTTAGAACATAGACAACATTACATGCTTTCTTAATCTCAAAAACAATTTCAATAATCATCTCATCCTTTCAAGATGGCCTTTAGACCTTCTCTATTTCACCCTCTCCATAATATATACCAAATTCCTAGATATATTTGTAACTAACTAATCAGATTTGGAAGGTTTTTTTGAAGAATTTTTAGACCATTCTTCCCATTGGTTCAAATTAACATCCATGTGTTCATTTTAATTCCTTTATATCTCATGATACTTCTTAATAAATTAAACATTGTTATCTAAAATAAATTTCTCTAGAGGATAAAATTCTTGGATAACTATTACACGACTTAAAATCTTCAACATGTTGATTTATTTTTATATTCATACAATCTTTATTAGAAAATTTTTCAATTATATATTTCAAATGAAATTAAAGATTAGTGGCTACTTCTTTATAAGTATTACTTCCAAACTATCCATGATTTATAATTGAATTTTAAGTACATTATTTAGAAACATCCATAAACATTTCTATGTCAGCTTCATTGTCTTCCTCTTCATCATTTTTATACAAAAAAACAATTCCCTTTTTATTCGAAGATACTTTTATTATTTCATTTTGATAAGTCTTTACGATTATAACCCTATTTTTTCCTTGATATTCTCGTCCATCCTTAATATTCATCACTATAATTTCATTCTATAATTAAGGATAATTAGTAGTAAAGTTCACAATTGATCCAAATTTAAAAAACATAACAGAATTTTCCCTTTATAAAATTTTTGTACCTATTTTCACATTTTCATAAAAAAGTCTAAGAATTCATCATGATTGTTATTTACCTAATTTTTAAATTATGAATCACCGCATTATTCTTCTTCAATAATATTTTCATTATTCCAATCATAGTACCCTTGAAGGACATTTTTTGAGTAACTTTTTATTTTCCTTTCGCATCATTATCCCTTCTAATTTGATATGTAATTCAAGTACTATGTAAATCATCCAAATATTGAGTATTAGAATATCTATCCTCTAGAGATGAAAATTTGAAATAAGAATTATTAGGAACAATTTGAAGGAATTTTTAATAATAGTAGAGTTTTCTTACATAACACCATGAAATCTTCTGGTGCTAATAATATCATTCACCCATGTAAAGAAGTTACCAAAATATTCATATATACCCATTTTTATATCTTCATACTTTAGACTCTATTTTTTTTCTTAGCATTAATTACCTTTCTATTTCATTCATAAATTTTCTTTCACATTTCCTAGATATATATGGTAGTCAAAAATCTCTTCACTATTAGAAAATAACATTTTGAATGTGATTTGAGTAAAGAATTCTTATCAATTCAATCATTATTAATATTTTTCCCATTAACAGATGTAACAGGGACTATTTCACAAATAATATTAACTCTTTCTATTGTTTCTTTGAGGGCATCATAACCAATAGACATAACATAAGGAAGTAATCTATTTTTCCATATATGATGGATTTTACCATAAAAGACCAAAATATAATTATTTTTCACAAAATTCAGATTTTTCATCACAAATAATCTTAAAAAAATTATAAAAGAGTAATAAAACAGAACCATTACTCTGATAATAATTGATATCTCCCATCCTTGATCAATGTAACACGGATATGGTTAGGGGTGAATTAATGCTATCATTTTCCAATAGTATCATTTATTTTTAAAGAACCTTGGAATCCACTTAAATATTTTTTACATTGCTAAAAAATATTCACACATCCATAGGAATGCAAGTATTTACATGGTTCACCCATCAGAAAAAGTATCTATGAACTTGTCATGGTTTTTCAACAATCGAATATCACACAATACATGAGAAATGATTCATTTTATATGCATAAAAAATAATGTTATAAAATTACACTTTTCTAGAAATATGAACAATTCAAAATTTAATGAGGTTATTCAATCACAAAATATACAATAAAAGATTGTGTAACATGTAACGAAACATTCAGTAGTTAGTTAAAAATATGTTAATTATCCTCCATATCAATTTATACTTATATACCCTTCAACAAATCCTCCCATTCCTACCAAACTCTAGCTAATAACATAATGATGTTCCCACTAGGCCTAATGGATCAATATGATTCATCATTTCAACTACTCATTCTTGAATTATAACACTTCCCGAATACTAATTTAACAATTCTATACTAATTATTTCTCAATTGAGAAATCTATTAGTTCAATGGTTTTGTCTGATTTCCGGGTTCGAGATGTGAAACTCTGACCTCTTACTTTATTATTTTCAAAAATATTTGACATTTAAATTCTCTATGGAATATTATCCTCACTAAAAATTCATAACATATCTCTATTAATTAGAATATGAATATTATTTTGATATGCCATGAAGTAAAATGCAATATCTTCCTATTATAGTTACTGGAAAAGTGGTTTAAGTGGGAATAGAAAAGGTTCTCCACAATAACAAAATTTCTAAATTTTAAATAAATCATTTACTAATTAAAAACTTATAAAAGCTTCTTGATTATTCTCAAAACTTCTCAAATATTCTCAAATATACATATCATATCATAATTGACAATCATTTTTTAGTCTGATGCTTATTTTTTCTTAGGATTCATCATTATGGATAAATAATATTTAATACTAATGAATTATCATTATGATGATTCATACCAACTTATAAACATAAAACATTGAAACCATTCAACCATAAACATTGTTTCAACATTATTAGACTTATTTTTCTTTTATTTATCTCTAAAAATTTTCACACCTTCTAAAGATATTAACACATCTCAAAAATTCATTAAAAAATATTTTAAACTCCCTAGGACAAATAATTACACAAAACTCATGAAACAAATATTCTTTTATTATTTTATCCATACCAGTGATCCTATATCTGATTAAGTTTAGCATCAATGACTTTATCGGTGTCAACATGCATATGAAGGATCAACCACTATATCACAATGATGGATCTATAGCAGTTCCAATTCAATGATTCAGAACCATATTATGTCAGATGACTGCATACCTAATTATAGAACATATCAAAGTTATTATTATTTTTACCTAATTATAGACAATCAACATATTTTCCCTTGACCATGATGAGTGGGATAATAATTTTGTTATAATAAAATGGTAGACTACATTTTTTATCTTTATCAGATTAATTAGTCCCAAAACTCCTGCTTCTTTTATTAATCATTATTCAGAACATCATCCTTATAAAACTATTCTTCTTATGATGGATTATTGGAATCCCAAATTCGATGGAATGTTATTAGAAACAATGAAATTAGAAACTTCCAACTTCCCAGCCTTCAATTTTTTTTGTCTGGTGATTCTCACACCGATGAACTGAGAATAGAATACTTCAACTTTAAATAATTTCTTCTTCCGAAAACATCTTTATTATTATGAATTCCTCTTTATATTAATAAAATTTAATATTCACATAAAATAATCCCACTTACACTGGCAGTTTTTAAAACATCCCAACCTTTCATCACTTTCTTTATTCTAATCAAACATCAAACTGATTGGTAACAGTTGTAATCCCTTGTTCCTTCTTAAGTCTTGAAACAAAAATTTATGATACAACTTGTGATTTTTAAGAACACCAAGATCAATAAGGAAAAATCATATTTAGTATGAATACTTTTTGGACTCCAATAATTATCCTTGTACTGGTTGAAATTATCATTCGGGACACAATGTGAGTCTGGAATGAAACTTATTCCAAAAAAAATCTGCAAGAAAGAAATATCAATACCAATGAACATTCTTATAAAATGAGAATCCAATTTTATGATTACTTTCCCATTAATTTTTATTTTATAATTAATTATACACATTCAATTATATTCACTAAAACTTTAAAAAAAATGTGATTTCCTTTTCTTGACAAAAAAATAAAAAAAACATCAACACAAATATGTTTCATCCTTCAAAAACAAATTCAATCCAAATTGGTCCCACCACTATGATATATGTTTTATTCACAAAAATAAAATAGTTTAAATCAATAAATAATTATTTTATATTAGTAAAATAGAACCTCAACCATTGGGTCAACTAGATCATCCAATAAGTATGTGAAAAATAAGATCTATGACACTTTTTACTAATATATTCTTGAGTCTCCAAAAACCACTCTCTCCAAAAATTCGTTGTTAACATATAATTATTCACAAAAAATTCAAAATAAAATTATAATACTAATATTAAGGTCCATATAAAACACCTCCCATTAATATAGTAATAATTTTTTTATTCAAACATTCTTCCTTCACCCAATTTACTTGAAAAACCCAATACCTCATGTCAATTTATTAATTTTATAATATAATTCCCTCCTCCTAGTTTCCTTTTCAACCTATTTTCCCAATCAATATATTTGTAATGAACTTGATATTATTGGTTTATATCACTCTATTAACCCTCTCAATGTGTTTTGGGCCACAATTGGGATAACTCTCCTTAAGTGTTGGTGGTGTAATGATCAATTCTTCCATTATATTTACTAACAATAAATAGTATCAATCAATAGCATATCCACATTTATAATAAATATCAATCATTAATTTAATCCCTCTAGTAATTATTATGGTACTCCCACATAAAAAAAATATAGAAAATTCGGTACACCAATATTATGAGTAAACCCTTAGTGCCACTCTCACTAGCATCATATGTTGTACTCTAACATTGAGAAACAAATTCACATCCCCATATACCAAGAATATTTGCATTATATTCTTGAATTAATTTATATAATTAATATTTGTGTAGTCACGCTATCCTCAAACATGGAAAATCCTGTTGTGAAATCACATCTTCCAAACATATCTGGGAAATAAAATCAAGATAATGAGTAAAATAATATGACCACATGTCGTGGAGTGATTTCGAATATACAATCACAAATAATGCTAACATATCATTGTAATATTATAGATAATAATTGAAAAATATAATTTTCATCATTAATAAAAAGTAGTTAGTTAACATACACATTATTATTTCATCATCACATTGAACATCACATCATTGAAACATTCATCATAGAGTTCAAATACATGGAATATAGTGATCATAACATAATTTTAATTGGGTCATCAAAAAATCAATGACACATTAAAAAGATTCAACATTTTATTCATTAGTATAAACTATTTTTTATCGAACTATAAATTCCAGTTCACAATCACTATAGTCATCATTGGGTTAATATCATTATCACAATCAATTTTAAAATTTTAATACGGATTATGATACATAAATCCATATTGTTTAATCTTTGATAAATGATGTAATTACAATTTAAATACTTAGATACCTCATTTAATTATAAATAAATATTAAACCAGGAGATTTCCTTGAGATTTATCATTAAATATCATCTATCTGTCACTACATTTCAAAATGTGGAGGAAGGAGGAATTCAATGATTCATAAAATGAATCATAATTGAAACAAAAAATAATGCCATAATAGAGATATAATGTATTTTTATATTCCTTTTAAATGGTTTAGGAGTTTAATGACCATGTCAACCCATCACTACATTATTTATTAATTTTTACGGAGCTTGTATTGAATGTAAGATTCCATTTTTTAATAGTTATTGGTATTTAGAATAATGATGCACCTCCTCAATTATAATAGGGAACCTGAACTCCTATCCATTCTAAAAAATATATTTTCATTAAGAGATACCTACCCCAATCGAGGGAGGCTTCATGTATAATATGTATGAGGTTATCTAAAGAAGAGGCATCATTCTTAACCAATAATATATATTTATTCTCATCTTCCATCTCCTAAAAATATTATTAATCCATGATGATATAATAAAATCAATATCTAACATATAATAAAATGTTACTGTGATAATTTCACTTCCAACATCTATCTCTTCTTCTATAAAAATAAAAATGAAACCATTATTTATGTTTATGAAAAACCACAACCTCGCAATCCAATGTACATCATTTTATTCCGCTAACACTCATGGATTTTCATGATGATGGATTTAATTTTTATAGAATATATTCATGGAATACAAATAAATCGATGAAATTAATATATCATTCAAATTCATACCTTACCATCAGTTGACAGATGATAACATCGTCTGTCTGTACGATGGACTACCACCACACAAAGGGATTATTTTATTAATTCAACCCATGGATTTTATATTCAAGTGTATTTTAATATATAGAGTTATATTTATGATATAATAATAATTTTTTAAATCTTATATAACACATAGACTTTTCATCATGATCTTTGAAAAATGGAAAAATTAATAAAGTGTTTCTAAAACCTACCATTACTGTGATTTACATTGTTTTTTTCTATATATATATATATATATATTATTTTTTTATAGATATAGTTTAAATATAAAAATAAAAATTATTTCATTATTATTATTCAGTATATGATTGAATAATGAAATCCTAGACCAGAGTCAGCACACCAATATCATTTTAAATTTTTGGATTTAATGTATTTACAACACCTGACATAGACATAACTGATTATGTAATTAAAAACATGATGAAAATAAATTAAATAAACGGTTTCATTGTACATTATTAAAATATTAAAATATTATTAATAAAAAATAATTAATAAAATTTATTTACATAAGATATAAATGAAATACTTAATAAATATGTACTCAAGGTATGAGATTTCTAGTCTTACATTTATCGATGAGAGACATATGCAATATTCACAAATATTTCCTTATTTTTGGTATATATACTACCCCTAAACATATAATATCATATACTTCATTATGTTTATTATATTTTAGGTTTCATATGATCAATCATATTTATGGGGATTAAGATTCAAAAGTTACAAAAGTTGTAAGGGAGATTATTTTGTAATAATTTATCTTTTATTGTTACCTGATTCGTATAATGCTTTAATGAAAAATTTAATTAATGATTCAATTGATTTTAAAGGTTTTGTTTTACTATATTTTATTTTCATAAATTTTGTTTCAAAGGAATATTTTGATGGAATTACATGATGGAAACATTACCTTAAAACATCATTTTAAATGTTTTAAATATTTATTTTCAAAATATTTGTCTTTGATGTATATATTTTCATTATAAACAATAAAATCAATTTTTAAATATTGTACATCTATTTATTAAATTAATTTTCCCATGTTTTAATTTTTACCAAATTGTTGAATATTAATCATTCCCTACTTTTCAGAACACAGTATTTTTGACTTTTTATCAAAAATATGATAGGAATATTTTTATAACATACATTAAATAAAGTGAATTTACATCCTTCATAAGAACTCAACGATTTGAAGATTATTTCTCAATTTTAAAATCCACTTTTTAAATAAAGTTTTTTAATATTTAACAATGATTTATATTTTAAATAACAGATCATTCCAAAACATTCTTTTCCATTGGGTTATGATAGTTTTCCCACTAACCCACATTCTATATATATCTAATGTTATGAAAATAATATAAATTCAATATATTTTTTCTGAAATATATTAAAAAATTATTGTTTTGTCTATCTATGGGTTAATAAATGTCATTTTTTCATTTCTAAAATTTCTATTTTATGAAATTTTCATTGATTATCATAAAAGGGACGATTATGTGACCAATTTATTACCATTGGCAATTATTAGGATGAATTATTATGATGTATTTAATTTTTTTTACCACACATAATAATGAACATGTTACAATGGATGTTACATTATATTTCTCATAAGCATTGGGTAATGATTTTGTCTAATGTTATTTCATATAAGGAATTACGGACTGATTTTGTTCCATTATGGTACTTTTTCATCGATGTGAAATTTTCTAGGATTATTTCCTTGACTCGTGTTTATATATTATTATATATTTATTCCAATTTTCTAATAAATCCCTGATATTAGGGTAATTTTATATTTATGTTATTCTCTATTGTCATTTCTCATGTGCCTTGAAATTTATGATATCATGTTATACCTCTAACATGATTGTAATTTTTCTTTAACATGTTTATTCCCTTACTAGGAAGTTTTTATCACCCACAATCATTAATGTATTTCCCAAGTTATACTATTAAATTTTATGAGATCAAGAAATTTAGATGATAATTAAGGAGATAAAAATAATAAATTTTTGTTTTAGTTATTTAGTTACCCATTATTCTAACAACAGACAACATTTTTGACCTTGAGTTAGCATTTAATATATATTTAGTCTAAAAACAATTTAATAATATGGGTAAAATTTTTGGGTTTCCATTTTTTGTATCAAATATTTCCCATTTATTTATCATGATTAAATCTATAATAACATACCGAGAACCCTATGAATAAGTATAAGGATAAGTGTATATAAAAAACATTATACTAGAATTATGGTAATGTATATAGTGAATGGATACGAGGGAATTTCATCCCTACATGGATAATAGGATTGGATGTGTCTTTATAACATTTGAACCCAGTTTTAATGACAATGAAAATGATGAATTGGTGCTGGACCGATCGTCACCTAGAGCACAACAATGGACCCTACTATACACTTGGTCAGAAAATCTTAGGGGATATGTTATTAAGAAATTTAAAAACTCTTCAAGAACTGTTATAAAATACATGAAATAATTTTTAGGTTTGAAAACATAATACAAAAAAATTTTATGGATAACCTAGATTCAAACCCAAATACCCATTTTTTATGGAACACTTAAAATAAAAATATATTATTTCTTAGATTATAATTTCCCATTTTTTTATGTTAATGTTTTATCAGCTTTTATTTTTTCATAGTTAATGATGGGAAACCAGGGAAAGAAATAAAAAAACCATTGTTTTGGGGAATGAAATGATTTTTCTAATGAGATACCAAAATTAATTGTCATAAATGTTAAGAATATTATTATCATGCCAACTGGCCTAACTCAAATAATTATTAACAAATAGAACATAGTTGAATCTTCAAATATATAAAACAAAAGAAGGATATTGTCTCATTTAAGTTAAAATGAGAAATATTATAATGAAAAGAATATTCAATTTCATAAATGTTAGAAATTTTTGAATTAAAAAAATGGAAAATACATTAAAGGAATTATATGATGATTTTTGTGTATAATAGGAGGAAACAATAAGAAACAGTATGAAGAATAATGAATAATATATTTAATAATATGGATGGAAATAACATTATACCTATAGATCCATTTATATTTCAATGTAATACATGTGGATAACATGGATATTATATGATTCAATTTCAAAATTAAAGGATTAATTCATAAAGGCCTAAGTTATGAAATCCATTGAAGTGGAATAATTGGAGTTTTTAAGGGATAAAATTCATGAATCAAGTTGTTGATTATTTTTATAAATGGTATTTTGGTTATAATAATCATAAAATATCATAGAAATTTTATACGATTGTTTTTTTATTATTGATATGCAAGAAAATATAGAATGATACCAACAACCAAGAAATGGGTTTTAATGGTAGGTTTTTATTTTATGAAAAATAAGTGAAGGATGCAAATATAATAATTGAGTTATGAAATATGTTGAGTTAGATATATTCAATTAAAATTATTTTCTTTTGTAGAAAATAATGTCCTAGAAATAAAACCATTAAGGCTAAAAGAAACTGATTTGGTAACTATTGTTTTTTAAATATTTTCATCATATTCATGTGAATGTTATCAGATCAATGTGAATTTTTCATGTTATTACCAATTTTAATTTTACATATTTTTTGAAGAATGATAACCCACATGATGAGTGACAAGTTGTCAGATCTGGATTGGTTGTGGGATTTGAACTCACAACCGAAGGGTGAGAAGGGTGCAATGCCTACCATTGGTCTATATTATGTACTAGTTAGTACTAAATTGTTTTTCTGTTAATGTTTTCATGGATAAAAATTGTTTATAGGAGGAATATATTTTTATTCATTTATGGATTATGGGATATATTATAAGTATATTTGAGTTCATCAGGAAATAAAAATTCATCTATAAGTCAAATTATTTGAAGAAAAAGATGAAATTATGTTAAAAATATTAATGGATGAAATTATACTATACAAGTAAGTATATTTCTAAATGTTATTTTTATCTATGGTAAAACAATCCCTCGAATTTAGGAAATAGAAAAGAAGATAAAATTGATATTCATTAAATAGATGGTATCTTCTCGGTTAAAAAATAATAACTATATCCATTAAATTAATATTCATTCCAAATCCATGACCTCACATCCCACCAATTATCATGTTATGTGGAAACCAATTATTAGGTTATTGAAAATGAACTTTTTATTTCCCATTCCATATTTAAAGATATTTTTATAAACCCTTTTTTTGATATGTGTTTTCTACGTAGAAATTTAGGAATTTCAAAACCCTAGTTTCTAAGCACAAGTAAAAATTTCATCGAAGAATTTTTTTCAGTGTATATAATATAACACAATGATATTTTAAAATAATAGTATTATTGATATAATAGACAACATACAATATTTAAATTATATGAATCATGATATACTATTAATGTATTATTTTTTAAACATTAATATTATTACCAAGCCATAAAAATGGATGTATAAATTGGCATATACAAATTATGGAAAGTATCTATAATTAATTAATATAATATAATTTTTTTATTTATTTAAAATAAATAATTACTCAAATTTATGTACAACCATTTTTCTCTTCAAAATTATTTATATTATCGAAAATAAATTGTAATTTTTTTAAGCATTAAAATTTTTACTCGATATTATTGAATTGGGTTTTCATGAACAATATATCATTTTTCAAATAATAATATCACAATTAGAAAAGGTTTAAATATCATGGTTCTTTTTAAAATGTATGATTTTTATTTTATAGTGATAAATACAATTTTCTGTAAAATTTTCATATCTTTTCTACAAATTATATAATATAAATGTAGAAATATTGTTAAATTCATATTTCAATGTAATATTATAAATATTTATTTTTTTTATAATATCATCATTTTCATTTGATTCCAAAATTTTCAATATGCTAAAATAAGATTATTGGTCTGTTTCAATACACAATTTTCTATGAAATGTTTTTGGGGGAATAATGTTTATCCTTTTTAATAATGTGAAATAAGCAATTTTAAGGAATGATTTAAATGAAATTAATATATTATAAATATTTGTATATATATATATATAAATTCATATAATGATGATATGTATTAATAGGGTTATGATTAGAATATCTGTTTCTAGAAAAATAAATTTCTTAACGAACTGTTATTTCGACTTATTTTGTACGTTTGGTTTTAAATTGAATTATGATAATTATGTGATATGGATTTTATATAATATATTCCATATTATTAATCAGTTATTTTCATAATAGTTAACATGATGAACATATGTTATTTTATAATGAATTGTAAAAATAATAATAAAACTAATTACAATAGTGAAAAACTAAAATAGTAAATGTGTGTATCATTACAGGTAAGTGAAATGAAATGTTTAAACCAGGATTATTTTTCTATATTTTTGTTTTATCAACCATATCTCCACTATAGTGTATTATCTATCTATATTAGAGATAAATGTATAGATTGTGACCTCCCATTATTGAATAGTTTTATGTATTTACAGACCAGAAATTCCTCCACTCTTATAAAAGGGAAGATAATATTCTTTATATTAAACACATAAAAATAATTTTTTTCCATAAAATCCTTTACAAATTTCCATACATATTTCCCTAACCATGTCATATTGGCCTTGTTTTGATGAAAAAGCTAACTATGGGGTCTTTTGGTATACTCCTACATATGTGGTTTGAAGATGAGGAATATTTCATAACTAATCATTTTTTGGCGTCATATTCTACCTCCTTCAACTATTATTATACCATAATTATTAATAAAATCAATATATAAAGTATAATATGTTTTTATTATATGATTTAAATACCCTACATTCATCTCAAATACAATCAAATGAGAAATGAAATCATTGTTTGTGTGATTAAAGGATTACTGCCTCACTAACAAATGTAATTCATTTTACATCATCGCCTGTAAAAAATGTTCATGATGATGGTTTTAATTTTAATATATGATTTTAATGATGAATTAATCATTACAAAATAATTAATATATCATTCAATTTATTACTTTTCAATCCATTGAAAAATTATAATATCGTTCTTGTGTACGGTGGACTACCACCTTCCAAAGCATTGTGAGTCATTTTTATTACCACATAACATTAATAATATAGGTCAGTGAATTTAATGAAATAATTTTATGATAATTATTTAATTATCATTCTTGAATTATAAAATAAAAGATAAATTTTTTAAATAATGGTCATTAAAAAATGGAAATGTTACTCATGTGTGCGGACGACATGCCATCTCCATGATTATAACATTGTTCACCATTTATAACCATATATCTTTTTTAAATTAAAAATTATGATTTTTATTAAAAAAATTATAATTATTTCAATTTATTCATTATAGATATGATGGAACAATAACTCATTTTACCATACTCAACAAACTGGTTCCATTTTGAATTTCAGAATTTAATTTCTTGAAAATACCCTATATGGACATAATTGATTAAGTAATTAAATATTCCATTAAAACAACAGAATAAAATGGGGTAAGAATATAGTAATTAAAATATAAAATCTGTTTATGTAAAAAAATAATTTATATCGGTTTATTATACATTAGAAAAACAACATACATAATAATTTTTGACTCGAGGTAACAGATTCCATGTCTCACTATTATTTCTCGGTGACTTATGCCATATTCACTAAATTTTCATTTTTCAGGGTGTATATAATACCCATTTACTTGTTATATTATAAAAATAATTATTTTCATGATATTTAATGTTTCATTTTACAAAACGTGTTTTAGGGGATTGTAATTAAAAAGTATCCAAAGTGATAAGGGACTTTGTTCAAAAGAAATGACTATTTCAAAGTTCCCCTTCCAACACATTTTCTATAATGTCTTTGATCTAATAAATATTAAATGGTAATCTATATTTTTTATTTTAAATATGTGAATCAACTCTAGTTTTTTTATTTTCGCTTTTAATATTTCTCTGTATTTAACAGGATTAATCCCTAGAGTTGTCATGATGTTTGGGTGTATTGGGACCCAAAAATTAATATATTAAAAATATTAATATTTATAGTTGAATGTGCATGAATAATACCTGTTTAAAATTTTATCCTAATTTTTATGACCTTAGATTGTAAAAATGAGTCCATTGATGATAATGGATTTTAGGGTTTAGCCAAAGCATAAATTTTTTTTTGGTTGGCCTCAAATGTTTAGTAGAGGAAACTGTTAATGGGTACATTAAATAGTTTTATTAATCAATTAATCAATTAATACCTTTAATTACCATAACCTAATTCCATATTTAAATTCCATTTAATAAATAATACATAGGGTTTTTTGCATAATAATGGTACTATTTGGGAGGTAGATAGTGTGTTCTTCATTGGCTGACTAAGATCATTGAAAAAATGGCGACGAGGTCATTGTGGAATGAGAGGACACAAACCCATAGGGTCTTCTTCATCAAATTTTAATATGATCTTCACCAAATAATATCCCTTAACCTTGGTATGGGATGTTATTTATGGATTTATGACCTATTTTTCAATAACGTATGGATTTCGTTATCTTCTTTATTTGATCTATGTTATTTTATTTTTTTGCATGAGCCCTACCATTTTTAGTGGTATTATTAATCTAATGAAACCCCTTAGATGCACTTAAAATCCCCCTAGATACCCTAATTAGGTGATAATTTGGAGTGATAACATGCCCAATTACAGATTGACAATGCTTCTGTGCATTTTTTACCACTGTTCTTTTCTTTCATTATCGTTGGGCCCTGGGGTCGTGGTCTGACGTTGATGGGGAGGGTTTGAGCACCCTCAAACCCTAGGATTAATTTTTTTTGAATTATGTGTCATATTATTATTTAAAGATAGAAATATATTGTGTACTGTTTTGGGTGATAATGAGAAATATCATATTCTATTTTAATCAACTTTCAGTCAAGGTAGAGATATAGTGTGACGTGATAGCCCATGAAGGGTTTGGGTGGTTGGAATATTGAAATAAGTGATTTATTGGGCATAGATATCCCCACATATGTGACCCCTTTCATGAATCATGGTTGAAATGTTGGCCTCATTGTGTGGTTGAATTCAATTGTGATTTATTGGGTTTCAATGGGAAATCATCTATACTATGTATACTATGAATTTCACACCCCATGTAGTATTATCACTATGATAACTAGAGTTTAGGGTGTATAAAAATATCACAGGTTTTGTGGACCCAACACACACCATGTGACCTTTTTATGTTGGCCCTTCATTTAATATGATATTAAATGTCCATGGATATAAATAAGAAAAATGGAATGAACATAGTACATGGGAACAACCCTGTCCTCATAGATAACCAGGATATCCATACATGGGTATATACTAGAGAACATGTATTGTACACATGCATGGGTTGTAATAGCACGAGAAGGCCCTAGGAGGTTGAGACACTCTATCTAACACTAGCACATAGCTCAAAGAGTGACATGGATTCCCAATACTTTTTTAGGAGAGGGAGAAACCATGAAATTATATAATGCCATAAATAGTGTAACCCCTAATTACACACCATTTACTTCTCCCAAGAACTTATACATTTAGTGTATCTGTATGCAAAACCCATGTGTTGGATCATGAATGTCTTATCCTGATTATTTTTCCATCGAAAATGTGATGGTTTTGTTCATAGTGTCTTTTGAGATATGAAGTGAGGTGTTGTGAGTGTGAAAGTATTTCATGCGACACTTGACTGGTAGCAATGATCGTGTAGGATCATCAATGATATAGTGTGGTTGGAAACTATTTATCAAAATATGGTATGGTTACCCCATATTCCTCTCTCAACTATGTGAAAACCCATGACACAATACAGAATGGGTCCTCATCTTACTTATTAGTACCCCCATTCTCAGTAGCGAATGAGTCCTCTATCTACTAATTTATAACCTCCTAATGCACTAGGGAACCTATCCTATATCAACTAACTTGTACACCCCCACTACTATTATACACTATGTTTCAAATCCAACACAATACATTTGGGACCCCTCTATCACATTTTTCTTTTGGTACTCTATCTGGGGAGAGGTTTGAGTCCTCCATAATTCATTCTCAGACAGACATGTGAGATGTTTGGCATGAGAGATGGATTATTGGAGCTACAAGATAACTCATTATCCTAGGATTTACAATTGAGATGGATATCCCATTTCTCTCTCATAAGGGTTTCATTATGATAAAATATCTTAGTTTTTTTTCCTCTTGTCATGGGTTTTTTCTGAATTCTATACTATCACTCTATTTCTCACTTAGTGGATTTAGGGGTGTTGTTCTGGGTGTGTATATAGTCACCCCTACATTGTATTTTCTTGTAAATTTCATTCCTCATGAAGATGAACAGAATATCTATGTTTACATCCATGGAACATGGAGATATGTTGGTGTATTGGCCCCCTACATTGGTGGGACAGGGATACTAGGAGACTATATCTCTAAGATTTCCATACTTTTTTAGGTTTGGACTTCTTTTTCTCATGGGTGTGTTTTTCATCCTTTATTCATTTAATTAACATTTCATGCAATGAGGTATTTCAAATATTTTATTGCATTCAAGGTTATACTCTATATTTGGTATACTTTTTTATAATTTCACATATAATTTTTCATAGAGATGGTCTTGTGTGTGTGTGTAATTAGGCTATAGCCTCCCATTTCGTTTATTCCACCTTAGTGACTATCACAAGCCCTAGGAATATTTCATGTTGTATTGGGGTTTTCACACTATAACTTACACTAGACTAGAGGTTCATGGTTAGTAGGGTCATGATAAAGTGGTATGGGAGGTGGTTCTCCCTTGAGGTTAGTGTATAGGTGAGCCCATTGTGAGAATGGGTTAGAAAATTTTTGAAATAGTGAATGCGTGTATTGATTGATAAATTTATGCTAGGGAATGAAGTGTTGGTGTGGGGACTATAATATGAAAACACCTGTACTCTAACTACCTATTTTCCAGCTGAGTATACTGACACATCAGTTGCAAGGAACCATTGGTACATGAATTATTGGGGATTGAGTCCATTGTCTATCCTTCTCATATTTTTTACCCACATATATATATATTCTCATTTATCTAAGGTACATCAAGATTAATTTTATAATTTATTTTCATAGATATCCAATGACGATACCAATAAAATTTCATGAAGAGGATCCATTGAGTGCTTACACCTTAGTTTAGGGATCATCTCATGAGGTGCTCTCTCCAGTCGTGTAGGGTGTAGCATGACCACCTGTCGAGCCACAGAAAATATGATCAGGTTGTATGATTATCTCTATAGGAATATCACACTATAAGTAATCTAGTGTGAGTCACAACGTAAATTTCATGATGAAAATGTCCCTATGAAATAGAGGATTGGATTATTTCGGTGATATGTGTCTTCAAACTTATTCAGACGCTGACCGATCGTACTGTTCTGCTAGGATATATTCTATTCCGTGGAGTAGTAGGGAACTATGGGCGTCTGGTGACATAATACCATGATGATCATATCATCTCATTGCAATACATAAAACAATTGTTTCATGATGAGTGCTACCATTAATGATTTATTTCTATATGTATTCAGAATTTATCTAAGAAGTAGTGAGGTGGTATGATATTTTTTTACTATGACACATGGTTCATTGACGTAGAGTGTCTTTCCTCAACATGGTGGGAAATGGTTTCATTCTAGTGTGTATGTTTGATAATTATTTACATACATACATCCAGGATAGTGTAGACTCCATTTATATATGTAGTCATACTGGAATGTTAGTGTGGGCTCTTATTATAGAGATGTTTTTTTGTAGAGGGATGTTGATCGTCTTTAACCGTCAATGGTCATCATGGGGACAAGTCATATGAAATTGTTGACATGCATCAAATTTCAAGTTCTTAATATAGTATACATTTTTGTGGTCAGGCATTGGTTCATTGACCGGTAGATAATTTTCCATGTATATGATCTGATCATCCATGAGAGGGGATATTTTTTGCGTGTATTGAATGTGGTAACATGTTACGTGATTACCCAAATCGATGTAATGAGTAGAGAAAATGGTATTGGATATAACAACATAAAGAGTAATTTTCACGATCAATGATATATTAAAAATGGAATAGTTTCCCTATAAATACATGGTTCTAGAAGAGGAGATGGTGGAGGACCAAGCATATGATCTTTTCGGATGGGGCTGATGTCATAAGCTACTTCCACCACCACCACCAGCTGGCCCAGGCCAGAATCACGGAGCTGGTGTTCAATGTTGTGGGAAAAATCATTATAGAAAGGGCTATAACTTTATAATTAAGGAAATATTTCATACATAGATATCACTGGTTGATAAAATAATATTCATTAAATAACATGATGATCCATGTCATAATAATATAAGTCTGGTGTCATAAGAATCATGGAATGGTAACAATTGGTTCATAAAAGATCCACATCATCTCAGAATAATTTATTCATAAGTAAAACACTTTTTTGAAATATCATACATAGTACCATTGTTTATAACATGGGGAAAAACATAAAATTAGGGTGATTTTAGAAGCTAAAAAATAGTAAACACCTCAGATATCAAAGATTAATTGAGTGTAATAAGAATGTAAATATATAATAAAATGAGCATAAAAAATTAAATTCATACACTCTATATCATATATCATAATCTTGACTGATCAAATACAACATGGTGGTTCATACATCCAGACTCACAATTTAATAAAAGAAAATTAGCCATGAAATCATAACATGGGCATAAAATATTGAATTTTGGAATACACATAAGTATAAAAAATAATTTTCTTAGTTTCCAAGGTACATTACCAAGACTATAATTATGGAATTATTTCCCTCTGGTATCCATAATATTATTCATGTTTCCCTTCCAATAATATTAGGGGAAAATTCCATTTTTGAACTGGGATCACACCCCATTCATTTCATGTTTATCTCAAGAGATATCATTGCTTACCCAATACATTTGTTGGTGATATAGTTCCCATCCATCCTTGGTAATAATAATACAACCATCACGGGTTATAGAATAACCACATTCCTTAGTTATTATGTAACCACTAAAAAAGAATGAAAATCATACATTTGTGTGACAAAATATCATAAAACATTTATCATATCATCAAATTTTAACCCCTATATAGAAAAGTTTATCCATAAACATTTAATAAATTCACTACAGAATAACCCATAGAAAATAAATGGATTTAATAAACGCCTCACAAAAAACAAAAATTAACAATCTATATAATTATTATGAATTTTATCATTGTATCATATTCCAAGAAAATAATAATTATGTTCCATGAAATCATCTTAGATTGGAAATGTTTTTGAAAGATCACATTGAAGACTTACTGATAAAAATATGTTTTTCAATTTGTAATACCAATTTTAGAAAATTAATATTTTTTAATTATTATGGAAGATATTTGCTTTTAAATTATCCTTGAAACCATATAAAAGAATATTCAAATTACTAAATGATCTTGGTAGAATTAAATTATATTCATGTTGTATACTTTACAATAAAACATTCCTTTCATGGTTATATAGAAGGAGTGATAATGTATATTGTCCAAAATATGATAATAATATTCCTTTTTAAATTTTTTTTAAATTTTAAACATGGATAAAAATAAATTTAACCAATCGTAAAATACTATTAAAAAAATTAATAAAATTTTTAGAAAACATGTATATCGAATTTAAAGTATTTCAGACCATAGAGATAAGTAAGGAAGTTTTTCATTAAAAATATATTGTCTATTTAATTTGTAATTATAGTGAAAAAAAATTAATGGAAAACATGTGTTTTTAAATGATATGATAAGATAAAAATTCCTGATTTTATTGATCAACAGATCATATGATATCATCATAAAACACATAGTCATAAACAATCCTAATAAATAAATAGATTGCAACATTAAACCTTTTCCATTGTGGTTACTTTTAAATCAAAATTGAATTGAAAAAAAGAACCACATATATATATATATGTATATCCCATATAATTTTAATAATAATTATAAATTAAAATCATTATAATTATACACAACACTAAAAATAAAAAATTATTGTATTTAGAATTTTCACCCATGAAATAAAAGTGAGACAAAAATCCCTTTTTATAAGTTAGGGTTCAATTGTATAATTTTTAAACTCTAATATATATATATATATATATTATAATTATATTATATAGGTATACTAATATATATTATACCATATATGATTTACTTATTATATTTTATCACCTGTTTTTAACAATTCTTTATTAAAACAATTGATTCTGGTGATATTTGATTCATTCATCATGTACGATCTATTTTAGTAGTTTTTGTCCATGTATTTTTATCATGGTTACATAATATCAAGGATAATAAACATTATATAAACATAAAATATATAAAATTTTTATATATATAAAATCATTTATTAATTTTATAAACAGGAAAAATAATTACAACATTAATAGACAATGTAGGTCGTACATACGCGTGAACCTTTTTTCCATTATTCAATGAATGAAATGAAAGAATAGTAAATAATAAATCACATTTCCATAATAATTATTATATCATATTATATATATATATATATTTATTAAATTCATCCTTATTTCCATCCATGTAAAAAATGAAAATGGAATCATATCACTTCATGAAGGGGGTAGTCAACACCCATACAGTATTGATGATATCATTTTAAAATAGTTTATAAGGTTATATGGTACGAATGAAATTTTTATTTATTAAGTATAATTATGTAATAATTATCATTTATAATCATTAAACCTATTATATATCCCATCTATAAAATATAGTTATGAGAAATTAAAATTACCACTATGTGGAGACTCTAAGTCGTACATACACGAGTGATATATTCATGTAGCATTTGATTGAAATATGGTTAATAGAGGTGGTTTCATAATCATATTATCATTTTAGAAAATTTACTATGATTAAGTTATTATTTTATCATCCATATAATAGGTTTACAGAAGGTAAATAATAATTAAAAATAATGTTCTAAGTTAAGGTGATGACTTATTCTTCAAAGTAACTCTATTATAAATCATCTTAAGGGTAATAGGTCTGGCATATGGTGAAGAACTAAAAATATATAATTTTTTTAGGTGATTTATAATGAAACATGGAATATTTTGGTTTAGATAAAAGGAAAAAATCTATATAAAGACGCAAAAGGAGGGCTGGTTGTTTATGATTGAGGGGATGTAAATTTTTGGAACATCATAAAATAAAAAATTTATATATATTAATATTGATTTTAAAACGGCTTTATATTGATATTATTAGAATCTATGAAGAGTAATATTTTACAAACTCTCATAAAAATACATTTGGATGTTATTGGATCATATTTTTACCCTTACCTATTTGCATGACCTTTTATTAACCCTTTTATAATTAAAGTAATATTAACATTTTAAGGGTAAATAATCTTAATATAAAATGAAAAAATATCATAAATGAAAAATTTATGATTTTAAAAAACAAATCTCATTCATTTTATGGAATATAATGTTTCTTTGAATTGTATGTCTATTAAGAAAATTATTTATAACAAAATATATTTAAGGTAATTTTTACCACCACTCTTTTAATTTGGCTTTAAATGCACCAACATAGATGGGATTTAGAATATAATTATTTAAATGAAAAAATTATATTATATATATCTATAAAATTCTTCATACACATTAATTGATTAAAATTTTATCTCTTTTAATATTTTAATTTCATTTCTTTTAATTCTATTTTAATTGAATAAATATGGTAATAGAGTTTCACAAGTATTTAAGGTCATTATATAAATTTAAAAATTTTGAAACAAATTTAAATATTGAAAATAAATGAATTAAACTAAAATTTGATATTTATATTCATTCATAAATTATTTTTCCCTTTTGCGGGTACATTTGAAATATTTAAAACTACAAAAGTGAAATTTTATAACTTTTTTTATTTAAATATTTTTCATATGTCTATTTTAAGGAAAAATTTCTATTAAAAAAATATTTTAAAGACTATTTTAATAATGTTAAAATTATATACATTGAATAATAATTATTAAGTAATCATTTTGTTTTTTATGTTAATTTTAACCTAAATTGTCCTGATATACCATTTTCAATAGTAATAAATTTTACCATGGTTACAATTTAAATTGACTAAAAATAAAAGTGGCCGATTAAAAAAAATTTAACTAACAGATTTCAAATTTGAAATATATTTTAGACAATTAAAAAATTATTTGGTAGAAATTAATTTTAAAATAGATTTTCAAAATGGGATGAAAGTATCTTTTTTATAAAAATATAATTTTGAACACATATTAAAAGATCTATTATTGTTACATGGAAATAAAAATATTATTTGAATGTAAAATCATTTTATTGATTATATAATTAAAATATTTCATTTATATAATTCATGAAAAGTTTATTATTTAATTTAGGAAGAAAAAATTAGATTGTATGAATAAAAATAATTTTTGAGGAAATACCTATTTTTCATATACAATTATATTTATACCTAATTCAAACATAAAATTTATTCTAATGAACATAATTTAATTATCTGAATCATAATAGGAATAATTTTATAATTATACTATTTTATAATAAAAAGGAACTTTGTATATTCTTATTATGAGAACACATTTTTCAATGAAGATCTGTATTTGTTTAATATTTAATGAAATGTCGTAAATTTCTGAAAATTATAAAAAATTATTCATGAAATAATTTTGACTATACTATTTCAAAACTAATATCCTTTTAATCAAGTATGATTTCTAAATGTTCTAGAAAATATATGTAATATTTTCTCCATAAAATAAATAAACACCATTCTTTTGAAGGAAATGTACTTTTGAGGAATAAAATGAATTTACTAACAAATTGAGTGATTATTTAATAGAATTATTCTAATATAATTATATGGAGTTGAATATATATATATATATTTCAAAAATTAGTTAATTCTATTTATACCTTCTAGTTTAATAGTTGGGTTATAATGGTAATATAATAATATTTCATTATTCTTTTAGGCGCGGTGTTTCATATAATGAAAGTTACTAAATAATTTGAAAAATAATTTCTTTTTTCATCTAGGTGTTCCATTTTACCCCAATATAACAAATTTTATCCTTTTAATTTGAAATTATTCTAAAAAATTAACGGTTCGATATTTTGAAATTCTTTTATAGAAATCCCAAATCATATAAAGGGTGATTAAAGTGTCCTCCTGAAATAAGGGAAAGTTAAATAAGATAGTCATCTAAAATATAACATATCATAGTTTCAAAATAGGAAAAAATTAGTGATATGTAGAAATATGTTCATGAAATAGAAAAAACCCACCTATAGTATAATAGAGAGTTATAAAATTCATGGTTCATATAAATTTAACAACAAAAACCCCACGAATTAATAAGTTTATAAAAAGATTGTAATTTCAACATAATTTAATTCTACTGGATACTTTTTTTTGATCCATTTCCTATAGTTAAGGAATTTATTTATGATATACCATAAGACCGTATGTAAATATACTAACTTGAAATGTTAAATTTCACCCATTAAAGAATCAACAACAAAATAAGACCTATTTTATTGAACTATGAGTATTCAAGATAAATTGTTATATCAAAAAAAATAAACATATAATAGATCAAAAAATATTTTAAGATATCACCATCATATTTATTCATTAACTAAATCTAAAAATATATTAGGAAAGATAATTATAAAAATTAATAATCCACCATATAAAGAAATACAATATTAATTTCAGAAACCACAAATAAAAATATATCCTTAATATTATATATAATTTTAATATCAAATTATTTAACATATAAATCAGCTTACATCTTCAAAAAAATTAACTAATAGTCTTCCCAACTAATATCTTTCATTAAATCACTTGTTAAACATAAGGTTTACATATTCTTAAACCTTGTTAGGTATATAGAAAATATCATTAATCATGATGAAAAATTAATATATAATATTTTAACACACTTAAAATAAAAAACTATCTTGAATCAAATAAATATGATAACCTGAAATGTATTCCATAAGCTGAACATAAATATCTCTGAATATATAACATTTCCAATAAATCAAATTCTACCATTAGAATTATTTATATCACAAAGTAAAATATTCTATAATTCACTTACCATCAGATCATATGTCATCACCAAATAGTTATTTTAACATCAATATGGTTTCTTTGGTAATACTGAGTAAAAGTTTCAAATCATTTAAAAATTCCATAAGATTAAACATTGATATGGGGTGTTAGTGTTATTGAACTTATGATAACCCATAAACATATATAAACATGATGTTATTAATTACTATTAAGTTAACCTCACATGAATCCATATAAAAATTAATAATTAACATAGTATTTATTCCTTAAATAAGTTCCCAATCTATTGAATATATTCTATAAATCCAAAGATGAAAAAATCATCAAATATGACCTTATAAACATAATACGCTAAAAAATTTCAAGGTCAATAAAATTATTCTTTTCCATCATATTTTATCACTAATAAACATTATGAAGGAAACATCGGACATATATTATAGTTTATATTTCCCATATTCATGTGTTCCCCAAAAATATTACATTACTATAAAATCAATTTTTGAGGTTATTGGTGACATTCAAAATATATTTTAAAATCCCAAAATAAAATCTATTAAAAATTAATCCTCACTTGTTTCATGGTTGTTATAACTAGAAATTCATTAGTATAACATTTGTACAAAATAACTATTGAATAAAAATAATGAAATTCCTCCATCATCCCAATTCTTTATTAGACTATTACCTAGGATTTATCATCTTATTATCCAATAATTAATTCCTACAATATCTGATATGGGTGATGTATTAAGATTCATAAACATTAATGTAATCTTGATTATGACTTTTAAGATAAGAAATACAATTTAAACTGATCATACCAATCATATTCCATTCGTAGTGTCTTCGTCATCATTTGAAAAAAAAATTACTCATTCAAATTTTTCGATTCTCTTCTTAAGCTTTACCATATGTAAATCAATCTACATATATCCAATAATTTAGAAATATAAAACATTTAACCATCAATGATAACATAGGGAGACAATAATTCTAATACATTTCATTGATCAAATGTTTTAATTTCCCATTGAAATTACTATTTTTTATTCTCTCTTTTACACACTCAAAACATCTTATCGTCCCTCTATGGCATTCATTTGAGTGCTTCCTCCAACATTCTATGCATGGTCGATGTTGAATCCAGTTTACTATATGTTATTCATAAAACTTAATATTTATTATATTAGGTGTCTCAAGAAACTCACTAATATTAATATTTTTAATAATATAATGATATATCTGATTATGAGTAATCATAAGGTTACAAATAACATATCTTATTTCTATTGGTATCTTTTGAGGAATGTCATTACATAGAATTTCACATTCAAAATTAACATGATTAATTTAGAATATATCCAGAAAATAAACCCAATTTGAATAATGTGAGATGTACCAATCATAGTATAAATACATATGTTTATGAAAAATCATTTAAAGGATGTCTAAATCATATAAAATTGTATTATTACAACTCATATTTAACATATGTGGTTTAATATCATTTACAACACATTATTATTCTATCCAACACTTTGACATATACTTAGGGTTCATGAAAATGTTTTGTCATCCTAGTTTCCATTGCCTAACTACTATTTATATGATACCAACTATAATGACCTATAATATTCATACAAAGATATCTTTATACTAGAATATTAAAGTACTGAAAAAATGACCTATACCCACAGTTCAAAACCGTGGGTATGGACCCCAAAACCATGGGTATAGGCTTTAACCATTGTTTTGGGAACTATAGGCTGGAACAACGTCGGTATAGGGGTCTCAGCCTATACCAACGGTTCTCCTAAACCATGGGTATAAGAGAGTAAAAGTGTGACACACCTGTTCCAATGTGGCACACATCATTCCCACAGTTTTCAAACCCTGGGGTATTTTTTAAATTCAAAAATAGCGCAACGGGGGGGATTCGAACCCGCACCTCACGCAGAGCCTCACGGGCATGCCCAACCAAGGGACCAACCGACCTGGGATTTTTAATTATTATATATACATATATCTACGTTTATATATTAATATGATTTACGAGGGAAATTTAAATTCTAAAACTCGGGCAGAGAGATTCAAACCAGTGCCTCATGTAGAGCCTCACTGGCGCGCCCCACCAAGGGACCAACCGTCCTGTGTTTTCTAATTGTCATATATACATATATCTATGTATATATATTAATATAATTTACATTTGAAATTTAAATTCAAAAACATGATCAGAGGGATTTAAACCCACGACCTACATCACCAGCGGAAATGGGTTTTCCAACGGAACTAAATTTTTTTTGAAAGTATATATTTATATTTTTTAAAATATATTAATATAAACAGTGAAAAAATGTGTTGCCATAAAATGTTTTTCATTACCCGCCTAATTTTCTTTCCCCTCCATAACGCGTGAAATATATACCCATGGTTCTGGAGAACCGTGGGTATAGGTCTTCAAAAAAAACTACAATACCTACGGTTTTCAAGAACCATCGGGATATTTCTTCGAAAAATACCCTATACCCAAGGTTTTTTCCAAAACCATGGGTAGAGGTCTTAAAAGAAAACTATACCCACGGTTTTTTGCAAAACCGTATGTATAGACCTATTTTCCAGTAGTGTTATCTTATACATAACATAATTATCCACTTCGTAATCATAAAGGCCTAGTGCCTTTGGAAGATTGGACACATAAAAAATTATTTCATTAAAGATATACGTTATATCCAACTATTGTCTTCATGAATAGACACCATATTACACATATCATACATAGTAACATTCTTTATATCCTAGGGAATAGGAACATAAAAAAGTTAGTTCAAATGATTAGTAATGGTAAAAAAGGAAGATTACAAATATCACATGAGTATAACATGAACATAAGGGTATGAGAACATGGGAATAACATTTGAAAATTACACCCTATATATCCTATATCATAATCACAAGTCAAAACACAAAACATGGAAGTTCATAAAACATGAATCATGAAGGAATCAGAGAACATAAGCTATGGAATCACTAAATTGGTATAATACATTGATTTTTGATATACATATAGTCATTGAATATTATTTCCTTAGTAGTCAAGGATCATTTCAAAGAATATCATTTTATAATGTGTTCACTCCCTAAACCGTGATAGTTGTTAATGTTCAATCCCAAGTCTATCATAGTGGAAATTTTCCCTTAATAAATTGGGCTAACTCCCCATTCCATTATTGTTTATACCATGATATATCTATCTTTACCCAATGCGTTGGATGTAGATATAGGTCCAAACCATACATGGTTATAACGTGACAAAAAACCTTGCTAATAATGTAAACATAATCTTTGGCCATAACACAACCACCATAAAAAGATTAAAAGAAATTATATTTGTTCTACTTGATCATAAAACATTCATCACATCATTACGTCATGTCCATGCAAAGAAAATGGGATTAATAAACATTTTTACATATCATGATAGCATAACTAGAAAATAAAAATGGATTTCATAAATATATCATTAACATAAGAATTAATAGTATAGATAATGATTAAGAATGGTATCATTAGATTATATCCCCATCAAATCATAATAAAAATTACAGATTTCATTATTAATGGAAAATGTTTTCTAAGGATTACTTAGAACATTTCTGGAAAAAAATAAACAAATAACTTTTAAATAACCTTTTTAAAAATTAAAAAATTTAAAATTATTGAAGAAAAATTCATCATCGAAAATAAAAATGAAAAAATATAAAAGAATCATAAAATAATTAATAATTTATGATGATGTGAAGTTATATTCATTCCATATACATTAAAATAAAACATTCCTTTCAATGTTTTATAAATATAGTAAAAAGTAAATCATTTATAAAAAAGAAAATACCATTTAAAAAATTGTAAATAGTGAACCATTTTTAATGATAAAATTTATAATCATAAGATAACATTAATAACCTCTGTTAAATTGTTTTTAGAAAAAATTTATATGGATGAAAATGACTTTGGATAGATGAGAGAAATAAACATGAATTTCTTTAAAAAATATTTTAAGTTTCATGGTTATGTATGTTGAGGGAAATGGAAAGAAAATTTTATTAAAAATAATTAACAATATTAAGGAAATATGAAGGTGTTTTTTTTATATTATTATATTTCCTCAACTAGAACATAATCATAAAAATCCTAATATATTATGAGATTGTATCAAAAAACACCTTACAACATTTGTATCGTTTGAATAATATTACTCATGAAAGAAATAACTATATATCGATATGTTTATCCCATAATTATATTTCAATTAATCATAAATTATATTCATGGGACATATGTAAACAATGAAAAAAGAAGAAATTTTTTTTTATAAGACATGTCTCACACTAAAATGAATGTGAGATGAAAATGACTTACCTTATGTTATACTTCTGTCATATATATTGGGGGCTATTGTAAAATAATTATATATTAATATATATATATATATATTATCATTAAACTAATAGGTGTGTTACCTTATATGAATTACATATAACCTTTTCTCACTAGTTTGATAACACCTTTTATTAAAATCACTATTTTTTGGAGATATATGCTTTATTTTTCATGTATGTTATTGTTTATTAGTTTTGGCCTTTTAATTTTGATCTTGGTTAAGTCATATAAATAATTATTAGTAACATTATTTAAATATATATACATTTTATACATTATTATATCCATTCATTAAAAATATACATAGAAAAATGGAATACACAGTTTCTAGAGATGGATGGTTTTATGTATGCAGGAGTGTTATTTCTATTTTTCAATAGTTGTAATGAACTAAATTTAAATAATAAATCAACATAAAGAATAATAATTACTTCTTATATTTCACATATATATTTATTAAATTCATTTTCATTACCATTCAATTAAAACCAAAATGAAAAATAAATCACAATGCTTCATGGAGGTTGTATTACACAAACAGAGATGGTCGACACTATAAATTTCAAATGGGTTGTAAGGTATGAAGTTATATATATTATTTTTATTATTAAATATTAATAATTATGTCATAATTATAATATGTAAAATCTGTAACCATTATAATACATATCCATGAATGATGCTGATGAGAAATCAATTATATTGTCATGTGGAGATGTTAACACAAACCATCACACCGATAATATTTTCACGACCCATTTGGTGAAATGATAGTGAAAAAATGTGGTTATATAATAATTAAAACACTATTTTAGATTTAGGATACTTAATTTATTTATTTTCTGAAAAATATTTCAAATTAATTAGAGGTAAAATAAAAAATAAAAATAAAGTGACCAGTTTAGGTGATTACATTTCCATTGAAATAACCCCTTCATATCACCACTTAAGGGATTTGGGGTTACATTTTTTGGAATAAATGGACATATATGGATTTTTATAAGATAAATGTTTTTTATTGGTAAATATATAATAATAAATGTGGTATGAAGAGGAGAAATGAGGGGTTTCCTTTTATAATTGTGCAGACGAGTACTCTTTAAATTTTAAAAAATATTAAATTAATATAAATTATTTATGATGTTTAAATGACTCAAAATTTATAATATTAGAATATATGGTGATAATGAGTTATAAAATACTCATCTAATAAAATATGTTCTTTTTTATAACATTTTTATTCTGAACTCTTTATTACCCTTTATTATCCTATTTGACGATTATCATAATATTAAATTTTTCAAAACTTTAACCATTAATAATGTGAAAATAAAATGATAAAGAAACCTAAATTAACTATACATTATTTTTAAAAAAATAAATTATTCATTTTTTCTAATCTATGATTTTGATTAATTTCATGTCATTTAATAAGTTATTATTTTTTTTTATAAAAAATCATTAATGTCATTTTAAAATTATTCATTAACTTTTATTTTTAATTCATGAAAAAAATTTGGGATTATAATATAATTCCCCCACACCTATATATTATTCCATATTGATATATAAATTATATGGGACACATTAACTCATTAAAATAATATAACTTTAAAAAAATTTGAAATCATTTACTTATATTTTTTGATAAATGAATAAATATTGTGTTGTTATTGTAAAATATAATAAGGGAATTATATAACTTATAGAAATTATAATGAAATTTATATAATGGAAATATTTTCTAAAATGTCAATATAGACACTTATATTCATTCATAACATAATTTATTCATTATTTGGACACATAAGGTGTATTTAAAATTAAGAAAGTGTGGTTTTGTAAATTTATTTTGTTTGAATATTATATAGGTGATTTTTGTAGACAAGTGTCGATTATACAACTAAATTTCATGAATATGGTGATAATGATCAAATGACCTTCTTGGATTATAGAGTCTTAAGATAATCTAGGATCATATAAAATTCTACATTCCACAAAAATTCATTAAGAAAATGTTGTTCAATTTTATAATAATGTTAAAGACAATAAAAGGATTCAAGTATGGTGATCAAAGGATGGAAATTAATAGTTTCCACCAATCAATATAGTGTCTGGCTAGATTTTTTAAGAAGGGATTCCACTACTGTAAAATGTCAACAACTACCCCAGGGAATAGACCGTTGGACCAACAATATATCAGTCTTGATGTATTTTCTAGGAGGATTTTATGAACATAATAAAACATAGGAATATCAACTCATGCATCCAATAACACTCAAATATTTCATAGAAACTTTTAAACACATTCAAAAACCACAATCATAAATGAAACATTGATTTCAAAACACACAAGATTACACCATTTATAAAATATTACTCATTCCTCCGAAAATGATACATCTTGATATATATTAATAAAGGTTTCAAAAACACATTTACTAGCAGATTTAAATTATTCCATGATTTAAAAATCATTAATCTCATTTCCCTATAATCAAAACGACTTCTATTTAAATCCATTACATTCCAAAATTTATTTTTAATAAATTGTTTTATCATGTCACATAATATTTTAGGATAATTAGTTTTCCAAACCACACAATTAATATAACTAAATTTTTGGTATTTGAAATCATTTCCCAATGAACATATAAAAACGTATTTTAAGACACTGTTTGGTTTGCACAAAAAATTTCAAATCATTAAAAAGGGGTTAAATATAAAAAAAGATCTTGAAAACCCCCGAATCCATAATCCACAAAACTAACTTCACATAAGTGTAGTAAATTGTAAGAAAATTAAAAAGGATTCAAGCTTCAAACCAAGATAGAACAGAAATATTTTTTGTTGTATGGATTGGAAAACCACATAGTAACCAGAAAACTCTTCATGGATAGATTTCTAGATCATTCACATTGATTCCTCACAATTTACTAGGCCATGAAAACATAGCTTTACTAAGTTCATACTTTAATTATAGTTCAAAAAATTCATATGATAGTCCCTAAATCAAAGATATTCTCCTTTGGAAACTAAATATAATTTATCAATAGAAAACTAATATATCAAAATAGGGACTCATGTACCCACATCCCTCCAAACTCAAGTGTCATCATGAAGGGGTAGTGATTAAGAAACCACCCATGGACTACCTCTTGATTCTCGACATATACATAATCATTATTCTACCATGACTATTCACAAATAACATAAGGATTTTAATGTCAATTATTTTCCTTTAAGTGAATACCTCTAATACAATAATATATAACCAACCAAACCTGAATACAATCTCAAATGATACCAAATCTAATTCAACACAAACCCGAAGTGAATTAAAGATCTCCACAGGCCAGTGATAAGGACTTGGGAATCAAAAAATAACTATTGGGAATTATTTATTTCCCAAAATATTAAAATATAAAATCATTATTATATATAGAAATAAATATATACTTATCAACGTAAAAATAGAAAATAATAATTTGAAAGTGGATCATAACAACCAAAACCCACATCCTAGTGTTCCATGACCACCCACCGTGTCCCATGTCACAAACCCTTTTCCACTAAATAATGAATCCATAAAGGAATATGAGATCATGAAAACCTTATATAAGATCAAAAAGTCAATGTAGACACCAAAAGGTACAAAAATGGTGTGAGCTAATGAGAGAAGTATGATTTCACTAATGATTTTGGGAATTTAATTCATATGGTAAACCAAATATTCTAAAATAAGAGTAAAAATAAGTGACTATGAGAATTATTTCAAAAATAGTGTTTTACACATATGAAAAATCAATTATCAAACTAAACATGTAAAATATACAATTACCACATTTAAAAACTATGCCTTTTCATGAAAAGAATTGAAAATAATTTTATAAGATAGAGATAGAAAATCAGGAAAATATTATAATTTACCACTGATATAGAAAGATGAAGAAGAGTTAATACAATAGAGTTAAGGGGAATAATAACAACACGTGAATAAGGCAAGGAAACTCAGGTGCCAAATACTGAAAGTGAACACTGTCATGTATTGAGCATTAAGTATATGGATTTCATTGGTAGAACTATGGTTTGATAGTGATTCCACCTCAAAATAGATAATCAAATTTCAACATTACTAATTTTTGGACATACATCTAGTCTCACGTGTCTCAAAAACACTAGTTCTATATGCACCAACCTTATTAGCCTCACATACATAGACTACAACATTCACATCTTCTATGGATCCATTAGAATGGTGGGAGTCTATTAGTGAAGCTTATATCTAGGTCATCCCATCAAACAATCCACATTTCCGTGAATAGTCAATGTTTGTGAGTAGGGTAATCGACTTACGAGTATCACATGAGGATCCTAATCAAATATGGGTGTGGGTCCTAATATCAAATCTCACCCTCACCCCTAATTCCCTCAATGTATATGATATATTATTCGAAACATAGTAGTGTGTAGTAATAGAATAAATAATGTTACATAATGGGATTATTTCAAGATAAGATCATCATAATGATCCAACCTTTCCATCCGTAATCATCAATTCAATTTACAGCCTTTAAAAGAATTCAACCTTTAAAAAACGGTAATCATACCGACTGATTTTCCCAAATCAAAATTTTTATGTCAAATGTGACTTTAAAACAGTAATTTATTTCAAATAATCCCTAAATCAATTAAAGGATGAATTATAATTTTAAAATTAATCAATACTTTTATAAACATAAATTTATACCATCTTTGCTTACAGTTAAATATTTTATTTAAAATAACCCAAGGCCACCAATTATAAAAAAAGGGGTATTTAATTCAAATTTGTTTCGTAGTTATTTAATAAATTCATTAATTTTAAAATATTTATAAAACATCAAATAGTTCAATTCATTTAATTCAATTCAAGGATTTTCACTTTTTAAATCAAAATCTATTCCAAATCCCTCAATTTCACCAAAGCATCATTTAAAATTTAATTTAAAATAAATCCAAATAAAATTGATTTAATCAATTTATAAATAGATTATTTGTATCAATATTTTATCCATTCAATTAATTACATGTTCAATTCAACTTGAATATGGTAAAAGAAGAATTTATAACGAATTATATGGAAACATTTCATAGAACATGTGTTAGAAGTCAAGAAATCATGCGTCTATGAAATTATCTACAAATAGTGAATTTGAAAATGATGCAAAAACATATAAACACTAAAATAGGAAATAAATAATCCAACTATAGTGAATCTGAGATGTTTCACCCTCATTTATGATAAATGGATCTAGGAAGATAGATTTGACAAGAAGATTTCAAGAGATCCTAGAACCAAAATCAGACATAAATCAACCAAGATCCAACAAAATTCAAGGCCATCCTAAACTATAGGGATAAGAAATATAGAAAATATGGGAGACACATTATTAATTATAAAAGAATGTACAGGAAGAGAATATTTCCACTTATAAATCAATATCTTAACCAAATCTTTCAATTTCACCAAAATTCCATTTAAAAGATGGTTAAAAATAAATCCCAACAAAAAATGGAATTTAAAAAACCCATACAAAGGTTATTTTTTTCAAGGATATATCCATTTAATAAATTTCATGTTCAATTCAATGTAAATAGGTTAAAAGATTCTTTTTTAATGAATTAAATGGAAAATTTTCATAGAAAATATGTGAGTATTAAAGAAAACATTTTTCCTTGAATTTATATAGAAACAATGGGTTACAACATGAAGGAAAAACATATAAAGACTAAAATTCTATATATGGATTCTAACCATATTGAATACAATGGAGATCAACTAATCATGGAAGATAGATCATGATGGAAGAGAGAAGAGATCCTATATCTATAATCCCTTATTAATCAACCAAGATCCAAAAATGTCAAGGGAATTTTCACATATCTGGAGGGGGAATCAAGAGAATATGGGAAATTCAAGATTGATACTAGCATAACTCACTGAAAGAGATCATCCCCACATTGATCAGTGCTTTGATCCACTATTATATGAGATTTGGGATATCAAATGGCTCTAGAGGGATCTCAAAATCCAAAGAATAAATTTAGGTTCGAGTGGGTGGATTTTAGGATTAATTAAGTGGTGTTTTTTTAAATACAATTTTCATAATTTCAATTACCAAGTGAATGTTTTTATTTGTTAGCTGTCATGGTTAGTTCTAACTATTTGCCTAATCATTCACCCAATATATATCCCTGGTAAGAGTTAAACACTTCAAAAAAAACATAGTTTATCCATGCACAATCCATGTGACCCCCTTCGATCCCAGATGCACACTTGTTTTACCCATTCATAATCCATTTGAAAACCTGCAACCCCCTTGTACTCAAGTTGTACACTTAGTTTTACCATGCGGAAACTATGAAAAGACCCATAAACTATTAAAAATTCTACAATAATACAACAAAAAACCTATATATATATATCCAATAATTGGGTACTCAAATAAATTGGAAAAAACACATTAAAAATAATGAGTTGTTACATGTTTTATAATGTTTGATTATTTACCCTTTGTGATGTCTGAAAATGGAGCCTTTGTGTTTTCTCTCAAAAAATAATAACATTTTAACAAAGATAGATTCATTGTTATTTTTTAAAATTAATTCATATAAATGATAACTAAAATATTGATAGACACTTACATATGGCTGGTGATTGTATCCCAATCAATCATTAGACTGCCAAAATTCATGATAAATGTTACAAGTTTGAAAAAAAATGAATTAAAATTTAAAATAATTCTAATAATTAATACTTTTATTAGAGAACCAATATTTTTGGAACTTTAGTTTCCCATGGAATAAAATATGTCACCATATATATCATTTTCTATTTCATGGGTAGGGAATGCCACTACAATTTATGTATTTATAATTCCCCATATTACTATCTATGATTTATAAAGCCTCATATAGTACAAATTTATTATGTCCACCATATAATTTATAATAAGGAATAATAAAATTTGAGCTCATGGATCCTCAATGTATAAAACATAGTACATGGAAAATTTTAAACTAGGTGGAAGTGGATTGTAATATCAACCTTAATAATATATCTGACTCTACTAAAATATTTATTCCATTATATATCACATCTAATTATACCCTATATGGTTCATTTCATGGATATTTTTCTTCATTTTTTATTTGTTTCCATCATTAAAGTATTATTTATACATTAAAAATACAATTCTTATTAATTATCCAACATTAAATACTTACATGAATCCTAGAGACTTCTTATTCTAAAGCTCTAGTTTTATAGACACTTGAGAATTTATTTTAAGAAGGAAAAAATATTAATTTTTTTAAATATTTGTTTAAAATAAAATGACACAATTGAACAATCAAGAGTAAAACATTGTATTTCTCATCATGCTATTTGATAAAACCATTGATTCATTTAGAATATGTTTCCACATTATTTTTTTCTTCATTTATCATTTTCTATGGTAATTAGATAAGTTTGATCATCAAAGGCCTCATTATCTTCTAAATTATCCCTCAAATAATGAAATTTTTCAATAAATGTTTTTTTCATACCATATTACATATCATCTATGATAAAAATTATGTTACTATGATTTCTATGTATGAATTATATTATGACAGATTCTCACATTATATAAAAATAACTAATTATAAAAATAGTAAGTAAAAAATAATAATGTGACAATTAATTTACTAACAATATAATATTTCAATCACTATATAATTAGTTTGATTAATTATAACATTAAATTTATTTATAGTGCTTGGATAAATATAATTAATGATGATAAAAGGATTTTCATTCTTAATAACCTTAAATATAGAATATTAAATGTATATTTCAAATATCTTCATCTCCTCAGTAAATAAGATTACCATTATTTATCTCATCTTACTCATGTATAACACTTAAAATAAGTATTTTAGGTGTATAAGTTATATGAATGGAAATCTAAAATGTTTAATAACTATAGAATTACTTCAACCACAAGGTCCAAAACATTCTATGATGTGTAGTAACTTATGATGTACATTTTGCTTCATTTATTGAATAATATTATCATCTTAGTGAGATTTATTATACCTATCATATGAAAAAAATTAAGTAGCTAATTTAAGTATTATTTATAATTTATAGTGACACATAGATTTAATAATATTGGCCTAAAATAGATATTTTTATGGTAAATACATCAAAGTTGATCCAATTTAAAAATGAAATTCACTAACTCATTAATACATGCCTACAAAGTTTAATATCAAATTAATATAACATTCAATGGCCAATTCTTATGTATATCTATTCACCCACTTCTTTTATGTTAAGAAAATAGTAATACAATAAATAAGATTCTTATATTGATTTTCAATTAAGACAATCATTTTACCAGACCAACTCAGGTGTTTTTATTTTATCTCAACGCAAGAATATGTCCTAATATTTAAAAAAACATAGAATAACTCTAAAAATTGAGATAATTTAGTTTACCCTTTTCTCATGTTTGTTATTCATATTCCATGTTCTTATAAATATTTTGCTTAATATATATTTATTCATTGTTCTACCTATATAAATTCCATATATCATATCCTTAAGGGGTTTCCAAAAATGTTAGTTGTAGGTTAGTCAAAGATCCCATAAAAATCATATTTTTTATATTTTAATTCAAAAAAATATATTAAAAATAGTAAGAATTAATTAAAACCAAATGTAGACATGTCAACGATGGAATGAATTTTGAATTAATATCTTGATGAAAAAACTATGACCACAACATCCATATCCACTAAAATATATAGATACTCTCTTATTTTAAATTTCAAACTTCATCATGCCATGATGCGGTTCTTTTCTACACTATCAAAGATATAAGTTTATTACCTTTGATATATCTAATTGATTTATCTATAAAATACAAGGAACTATATCCTCTATTGTGATCTAGTTACCTATTTTCAATAAAATATTCCAATGAAAAACTCATAACTATTTCATATCACAACTAATATATGATTGTTTTGAAATAAAATTATAAAATATGATATGAAATATTTTATGTTTATCCCAATATTTTTTATTTGGAACAATCCACAAGAAACATGAAATAAATTTATAATAATAGCATATAAGATTTATATTTCATTATAAATCAGGAATAACACTTTAATATGGTTTTGTAATCCCATGGTGTTTGGGGATTCTATCAATGATCTTACTTCTAAAATCCTAGCCACTATAATAGTGGTTTATAAACTACGACCTGGTTTATATAACCAAAGATCCATTTTTTCCATATCACCTCTAATTGACTAAAATTATCCTCTAATAAAATTTATCTCGAACCATTTTCGAAATTATCCCCCCAATCATTATATGGTATGATCAGCATCACCAAAAAAATTCCTTAAATACAAGAATAAATATAAACCCCTTCACACATTTTCAAACATCATATTTTATTTTTTTTATTGTTATTTACATAATATAAATCCATATATTATCATTATTAAAAAATAAACTCTTTTAATAAAAGATTTCCATTAAAATATTCCTATAAATAATATGTAACAAAATTCTATACATTTGGTTTTTTAATATTATGTGAATTATGAGATTCCACTCTCTCCAGTTAATGAAAACAGTAATAATTTTTTTTCAATTACTCTATGAAAATATGAGATATGGTTGGGAAAAATATAATATATATTGAATCATTTTTATTCCTTCCATAAATATTTAAATAAGTCAAAAACAAAATGTCATATGGACTCCCCTTTCTGAATAAATAATTGATGTTAATAAATTGGAATATTATATACACCTACTTCTTTTTCCAACATATCTCCCCTCAACAGTAGATATCCCCCCATTGATTTGTGAGTCAACCATAGTCTACCAAAAGTCAATATAAAAAATATTATATAATAACTTATCAAATTCATTGATTATTGATATCCATTTTCTCCATTTCTAAATAATTTCATTCAAAAAAATGTTCATGCCATTTTCTAAAATTTCATCCCCTATTTATTTTAAACAAAAAGGGTGTGATTTCCATTAAAAGAAGTAAAATAAATTTGTATAATTAAATACACAATAGGAAAGAGGAATATTTCATGAGTCGATTACCCCAATATCCTTCCATGATCAAGGGACAAATCATGTGTAACCCCCCCCCCCCCCCCCAATCCCATCATTAATATGATTTCAACCAGTTTCTATCAACAAGAACATAAATCAAACAAATATATGACATTTATCTTTAGAGAACATTAAGAAAGACTGTAAAGAAAAAATAATAAAAACTACACCATGATAGATAACAAAATCCATGATAAACTAATATATTAAAAAAATTATGTGAGAATATTATATAACATATAAAAATTAAAATATTGGAACAACTATGGGATAAGAACTTCTAAATCCCAATATTAATTTAAAACACAAAAAAATGTATTTATCATAGTAGATAAAAAAGAAAACATAACAAACACCAACTACCTCTAACCATCATGATCATTGAGGAAATATATCACGCCCAATAAACCAATAAAACTCATTCAAAAAAATATGTAAAAATGAGGGATTATATTTACGCTCTAATAAAATAATCCCAAAAATTGACAAAACATCTCACGGGGTATTGGATAACCAGGATCAATGAATCACTAAGAGGGGGTGGTTAATGAGTGATATCACTTTATTTTATATTTCCTTCATTTTGAAATAACATTATCCACCTCTAAAAGATTTATATATTTTGTAAAAACAAAAAAATTCACATCCACATGAACATAATTATTTACAAGATTTACTACTGAACATGATTATCTACATCCTTAGTAGGGTTTGGAAACAATTGAATACGAAAAACCCCACAATAAAGAAATAAATGTGTGTGGATACAACCTATATGATATACTATTACACATGTGTGGAAATATGATCAATATAATATTTCATGTTCTTCTTCTAGCATAAGATATATTATACATATTTGTGTAAAATGTAATGAAACATTAATCTATTAATTCCAAACATGTTACTATTCTACAATATCAATTTACACCTATATAATCTTCAACAAAAATCCTCACATTCTAACCTAGTAGATGATAATAACTTCTTCATACCCACAGTGATGATGATTTCTTAGTCTAATTCTTATGTCTGATTTCATAGTGTGGAAATATAACTCAACCAGAATACTAGAGAAACAATATGGAACTTCTTCTTTCTCAGTCCTGAAACCTATTAGTATGATGAATATATCTGTTTACCCAGTCTATCTTGACAAAATATGAAAACATAATTTGTTCTATCAGGAAAAATTCTATTGGTAAACTTTATCTAGAAACATTTTTCACTGACACTTCAGAACTGTTCTCTCTTCATTTGCACATAAATAATATTCTGGTCCTTCAAAAAGTACAATGTTGTTTCTTCCATTTATAGGTGTCCAGAAGTTTTTTGGGAAGGAATCTAGAAGTTTTTTACACTTAAAAATTTTACAATATTTCTAATACATAAATTACTTCTTTAAAACTTCTTTACACTTATCAATTCGTCTCAAATCTTCATGAATCTTTTATATTCTTCATATCAATTCAATCTTTCAAACCATTCTTGAGTATGATGTCAAATGTTGTTCCAATGATTTTTAATTATGATTAAAACATTTTAAATAATGAATACATATCATTAATATGATCTATACCAACATGTAATCATAAAACATTAAATCACTCTTACATAAAAATTGTTGCAACATTGTTAGGCTTCTGTTTCTTTTCTATTTCCATAACGATTATTGAAACTTCTGATGATATCCATATATCATGGAAGAACTTCAACAAAAGATTCTAAACCCCCATTGAAAAACACATCTACAAAATAATACAAAAAATTATAATTTTTATCTTTTCCTCATTTCTATGATATTATATTCGATGATTTTGAGAGTTCAATGACTTTATCGATGTCAACATGTGTCTGAAGGAATGGTCCATATATAATGATGATGGATCTGTGTTAGAAGGAGTCTGATGAGTTGGTTCAATAACTTCAAACATCCATGGCTTCAATAAATTTTTTGTCTTGTGACTTCCACGCCGAAAAACATAGACCAGAAAACACCATCTTCACAAATATTATTACTCCACAGAAAATTTATTATACTCTTGACTTACTCATGAATTTTATAACATGTAATATTAATATATAATATAGTTTCATGCATTGGAAATTATTATATCTTCCCATATTTCTAGCACTTCCTTATTTCCAATCAAATCTAACACCATTTGGTAGCACTTGTTTTACCATTACCATAATAATTATTTCATCAAGATTTTATTAAACAACTTATGATTTTTATAACATCAAGATATAAAAATATTCTTCATATTTAGTTTGGAATCATTTCAGGCTCTGAAAATTTTCCCCATGCTGATTGAAACATTCATTTTGGACACAACATGAGTTAGTAAAACAACTTTATCCTCAAAACATCCCAATAACAAAATTACTGATGAACTTTCTTATAAAATGTGAATAGGATATTTTAATTACATTATGAAGATTTTTTCTTTTCCAAATTCATTTAATCCATCCATTATTTTCACCAAATTTTTTTAATGTAATTTTATTTCCTTTTTAACAACAAAAGGAAAAACAATCTTCACAAACACTTTTTAGCTTCCAAAAAAATCAATACAAAATGGTCCATGAATATCCCACTAGGATTTTATTTTCATAAAAGGTTAATAAATCACTAAAACATTATCTTCATGTAATGGATTATTTATCAACAATTATTTTCCTACATGGTTTAACTCATTGAATGAAAAAAGAATCATTGAAAAAACAATGTTATCTAAAAGATGTTAATTACATTACCTCTTTCTCATGTCTCCTTAATTTCTTCATTTATTTTTATTCCCTATTAGAAAAATATTCCTAAAGACACTCCAAAAAACTATTAGAATAGTTCACACACATACATTCTATGTTCACAACTTACCCATAACCCCAATGCATACATTCTTCCTTAAACCGTTTAATATGTTTCAATGGATATATTTATGAAAAAATTCTCCCAATTTAAAAAACATTAAAAATAAAAAATGATATAGGTGATAAAAATATACATTAGCATTGAAGATAAATATGTTGAAACCCCACGATCATTATCAATATAAAAACAGATTAGTTCGATAATGGTTTTGTTAATATATTAGCAACTTGATCCAACATTTGAACATATTCTATTTTCTATTAATTATTATCCACCTAATATTTGATAAAGTGTATTTTATAAAAATAAGTTTTGAAATAGAATTAATTATAGGGTTCATTTTTAAGATATCTCACTCTATCTATCACAACCCATGATAAATTGTAACATTACTTTAACAAGTAAGAATTTTTAATAAGTCATCAGGAACATATTTTTTGTGGAATCATGAGTGGAATTTACATATTTACCTTTACTCATGACGATAGTTATATAATTTTTTTCCTATTATTAATACATACACAACATTTTCATAAAATGAAAACTCCTCCTTATGTGCATATTTTATCATCAAGACTTTCTACCCAATCAGAATCTAAATACCCAAATATGTAAATTATTTTTGAGTTTTCATATGTAATTTTGAAAAAATTGGTGCTTTAAGTGAATCTTAAAATTATTATTCCATTCAATATATGTCATTTTTTTCACTTTGGAATCTCACACACAAGTTAACAACATAAAAAATGTCTCATATAGAGGAAGTAAAATAAATAAACTTTCAATCATGTTTCCAAACACTTTAGAGTCATGTTCTTTTCCTCCTCCATATTTATTCAAAATGGTTTCCAATAATATTAATGAGTAAATAGGCATAGATATTTCGATACTAAACATCTTAAGAAGTTACCTAGTAGAATTTACATAAGAAAGATAAATGTGTTTCTTCTTTTATGAGATTTGAAATCCATGAAAGTATTTCATTTCACCTAACATAGAAATCTAAAATAAATTTTTCATATTCTTAAAAAATCATTCACATGATCTTTCATCATTCCTATTAAATATAATTTCACCCTCATAAATAATTACTATGATTGAAACCTCAAGAATTACAGTGATGTTAAGATTACAATCAACCCTTCTCTTTTTAAAAATCTGCTATCTTAAGCAGGTATCTAATTTTGAATACCATTTCCTTGGATATTACTTTTGACCATGTAAGGATTTATTCAATATACATATATAACTTTTATCCTTTCCAACAAAGAATACCCATGGTTGTTCAATATAAACTTCCTCATCAAGTTCACCATTAAAAAATTATGACATAGCATCCTTCTGAAAAATAAAATAACTTCGATGTGCAACAATAGAAAAAGATACTCTAATTGTTTCCATCCTTTCCAATAGATAACTTGTCTCATCCAAATCAATGCCTTGAATCTATGAGTAACCTTTTCACACTATCCTTTCATTTTTTATTACCAATTGACTATCTTCAATAAACATTTCCAACAAAATCCACTTTCTACCAATGGATTTTTTGTTATTTGACTTAGGTTCAAGAACCCAAGATTCATTCTTCTTGATTTTATCCAACTCTTAAATCCTAGCTTCATTCAATTTAAGATTCTGAAAATATTCTCTAACATATTTCGGATCATTTTTTAAATAAAAGTATGTATGTTTAAAAAAAATAATGTCATTGTTTTTTTAAATATTTTGTTGCTGAATAGAAATGATGTTTCCAGCTTCCACTATCTTCCTCTTCCTTGGATGATATGTTTTAGATTCTTCCTCATCACTATAAAATGGGGAGAATGATTATTAGCCTTGTATGGAAATATTATTTTTTCATCCTTATCAATGTTTCATCTACATCATTTACCTTATCTGAATGTGTTTTTGAAATATCTTCCCTTGAATTTTAAAGAACATTCACATAAAAACAGTCAACAAATATTCATGTATATTTGTTTAAACATATATATCCTCTTCATTATAGATCATAGACAGTAATAAAAATATCATCACCTTTCAGAGAAAACAATCTAAATTTTTTATCATTGTTCGTTATGATGCATGGACTCCCAATGACTAAAAAGTGTGTCAAATTTGGAGTTTTTTATGATACATTTCATATAGTTTCATGGCATAATGTGGCCTACAAAAACAAAAGTTTTTAATATGAATATTTGTTCTTTTAGGTTTCATCTAAAAATAATGAGAGATACCATGGTCAATTCACACATTACATTCCATTTCAACTAAACTTATATTCAAACCTTAACCAACAGCATTTTTTTGTTGTCTATATAGCGTACAAAACCCATGTTGAACTACATGTATTACAGAAAAAATTTGAAATCTTTATTATTGTACTCACCACCATTATCAGTTATCATCTCCTTCATAGAATACCCATAATCCTTCTCAACACTTCTCTTGAAAATTTTAATCATCAATAGAGAATATGGCTTACCTTTCAAATAAATAACACAACTATTTCATGTAAAATAAATAATGAATTAAATTATGTACATATCTACAAGATTTGATTTTTTTCTCAATTTCCCACAAATATCAATATAAATACGTTCAATGGGTCATGAATAACTAATATTAAAGTTGTTAGGACTAGAGTTTGTAATTTTCACATTCTGAAAAATTGGGAAAAAATAATCACTAATTCTTGACATATCAGGATTACCATGGACACTAGATCACTTTGATAACTTGATCACGTTTCCTAAAAAATATAAACCCATATATTATTCCATAATGGGTTTCCTTAAATAACTCTTAACTTATAATGATTATATACCATCACTAACTTGAAACTTTTACCCTTTTCATGTTTTCCTCTTGTAATAAGTTTTCTGTCTTCCTCTCTATTCACAAAAAAACTATTTTTTATGAAAAACAAATTTATTTCAATCAACGCAATGTTTTGAAACAGTAAACATGTTTTGATCAAACCCATAAAAAATAGTAATTTCATGGATTTTAACTTTTCTTCCCCAATAATATTGGATCTTACACCTTTGATTCTGATGGATTATTCATTTCCAAATTTAATTATTTATTATTTGATGTATTTCATTTTATTAAATAATTTTATGTATCCAATCATATAAGAATACTAACCACTATCCATGACCCAGTTTCATTCTCCTTTTTATCTTTGAGTGTAGTTTATACAACATGGAAAATTTTATTTCCTTTATATTTCATCACATACAGATTCTAAAAATTATTATAAACTTTTTTTTTGAATGAAACAAAATATTTAATCCTTTTTCTTGATATCTAGTTTGTTCATATATTTTAAAAATAATTACCAAATGTTGGAATATTTTCCAAATTTTACAACATACTACTTAATTTTCATCAAAACATCCTTTTCACTATTCTTTCATAAAGAGGTTGATTCCCACTCCAAATTTTCCGTATTCAGTTTTTTGGAATAATTTTAATTTTGTTAATTAAACCAACAAATATTTATTGTATTCCCAAATGAATCAAAATACTAATATTATCCTTAGAAATAATATTTACCTCTATAACTTCCATACTGTTCGAATATGTGAGCATGTTTCCCAGAAACATTCTTGTAACTCTCATTAGATCATTGTTGACCCCCAGCATTTTTTTATTAACTAAAATAATATTATTTAATACAGGTTTCTTTCTAGAGTTATCGATACTATAACTATTAAAGGCATTTTCAGACATATAACTTTTTGAAGTATCTAACTTATCCACATTCTAGATTTGAGAACATACACAACCTTTAGAGATCTCTTCTTCTCCAAAACAATTTCAACAATCATCTCATCCATTAAAGGTAACTTTTGGTCCTTCTCAGTTTCACCCTTTCCTTAATATTTACCAAATTCACAGATAGAGTTGTAACTCTTTAATTAGATTTGGAATGTTTTTTTGAATAATTTCCAACTATTCATCCCATTTGTTCAAATTAACTTCCATATGTTCATTTGGAGTCCTTTATATCTCATGATACTTCTTGAGAAAATAAACATTTTCATTTAACATATCATTCTCTGGAAGAGAACATTCTTAGATGACTATTAAGAAATATTCCTTCTTCAACAAATTGATTTATTTTTATATTCCAACAACCTATCTTAGATATTTTTTCAATTATATATTTAGATTAAATTCAAACTCAACATATAATTCTCTATAAGTATTACATCCAAAATCTTCATGATTAACAATTCAAATTTAAGTGCCTTCTTCTGCAACATCCATAAACTTTTCTGAGTCAGCTTTACTATCTTCCCCATCATCATATTTAGAAAAAACATTATTCCATTTGTATTCAGATATCCTTTTATCATTTAATTTGGAAATGTATTTAAAATTATCACCATATTTATTTCTAGATTTTCTTGTCCATATTTTCTAATCATCACTATAATCATCATTTTTTCTTAGAGGAAAATTAGTTATAAAGTGCACAAAGTATCCACATTAAAAAAATAACAGAAGTTTCCCTTTATAAAATTGTTGTAACTATTTTTAATTATTTATAAATAAGTATAAGAATTCATCATTATTATTACTTACCTAATTTTGAAATTATGAATGTCCATATTATTCTTCTTCACAAATATTTTCACGATTCCAATCATGGTATCCTTGAAATATATTTCTCAATAAACTTTATTTTTCCTTTCATAACATTCTCCCTTCTAATTTTATATGTAATCAGAGTACTATTTAAATCATCCAAATATCGAGTATCAGGATATCTATCCTTTAGAGATAAAAATTTGACATCAAACTTATTAGGATTAATTCTAATTATCTTTTCAAGAATAGTTGAGTCTTCTAACATAACACCCTGACATCTTATGGTGCTATGAATATCATTCACCCATGTATAGAAGTTACCAAAAGATTTATACACACCAATTTTTATATCTTCATAGTTTAGCCTCTGTATTTTTAACATAGTCTTATTTACATTTTTATTTCCTTCATAAATTATCTTTAACATTTCCCATATATTGATGGTAGTAGAAACTCCCTTCACTATTAGAAACTAACATTTATAATGTGATGTGAGTAATGTATTACTATCACTTCAATCAATATCAAGATTCTTCCAATAAACATATATAAGAGGGATTATTTCACCAATAAGATAAAATTTCTCTATTGTTTCTTTGAGAGCATCATAAACAAGAGGCATAAGATAAGGAAACAATCAATCTTTATAGATATGATGGTTGTTACCATCGAAGGCCAGAATCCCATTATTTATCACACAATTAAGATTATTCCACACAAATACTCTTCAAAAAAACATTAAAAATTAATAATTAAATGGAACCTCCAGTCTGATACTTATTGATATTTCCCATCAATGATCAATGTAACACTTTGAGGGGTAGCTATGAATTAGTGAAATCATTTCCCTATAAGTATCCATTATTTTTTAAAAACCCTTGGAATCCTCTTAAGGATTTTCTAAATTACTGAAAATTTTTCACACATCCATAGGAAAACAAGTTTTTACATTGTTCAGTACCTAAAAAGAGTATATATGATCTTTTCATAGTTTGTAAACAATTAAATAACACAAAATACATTAGAAAACAATCATTTTATATGCATAGAAAATGTATGATATACCATTACTCTTTTCTGGAACTATGATCAATACAATAATTCATGAGCTTATTCACTCAAAATATACAATTAAACATTATGTAACATGTAATGAATCTTTTAGTACTTAGTTCAAAATAAGTTAATTATCCTCCATTTCAATTTTCACTTACATACCCTACAAAAAATCCTCACATTACTACCCAGTTGTAGGTAATAATGGTTTCATGTACACACTAGGCCTGATAGATCAGTGTGATTCTTCATTTAAACTAATCATTCTTGAAACATGACACTTCTAAAATACTACTATAATAATTCTGAAATAATTCTTTATCAATCGGTAAAACTTTAGGTTTCATGGTATTATCCGATTTGGAAGTCTGATATTTGAACCTATGACCACATACTTTATTCTTTTCAAAAAACTATGACATGTAAACTATATCACTAAAATTATCCTCACTTAAATTTCTTAAAATGTCTCTTTTCATATGAATGTGAATTGTTTGATTATATACAATGAAGTAAAATGTAATATATTCGATATATAGGTTCTCAAAAAGTTGTTTAAGTGTGAATATAAAAGGTCTTCCCCCATAACAAAATTACAAAAAAATTAATACTTCATTTACATATTCAATACTTCCCAAAGCTTTTTGATTATTCTCAAAACTTCTCAAATATTCTAACATCTTTATCTCATATCAAAATTTGTAACCATTGTTCAGTCTGATGACTATTTTTTCCTATAATTCATAATTATTATGAATGAATATTTAAGACTAAATAATTTCCACTGTGGCGATTCATACCAACATGTAAACATAAAACATTGAAATAATTTAACCATAAACATTGTTTTAACATTGTTGGACTTATTTTTGTTTTATTTATCTATAAATATTTTCACAACTTCTAACGATATTTTCACATATTAGCAATACTTAAAAAAATATTTAAAACTCCCTTTGAAAAAAATTTCCACAAAACACATTAAAAAAATATTCTTTTATTATTTTACTCTAACTGATGATCCCTTGTATGATTATGTTTAGCATCAACAACATTATCAGTGACAATATTCATATGAAGGATCAATCACTATATCACATTGACTGATTTGTAGCAGTTCCAGTTCAATGATTCGTTACCATACTATGTGTGATGACTCCAAACATAATTGTAGATCATATCAAGGTTTTTATTTTGTTGTTGACCTAATTATAGACAAAAAAAATTCCCTTGATGATGATGAGTGGGATGATACATTTATTTTTATAAAATTGTAGACTAAATTTTTTATCTTCATCAAATTCATTAGTCCAAAAAATCCAACTTCTTTTTATAATCATTAGTCATAATATACTCCACTAAAAAATATTCTCCCTATGATGGATTACTATAATCCCATATCTAATGGAAATTTTTTAGAAACATTGATATTAGAAACTTCCAATTGTGCTACCTCCAAAAAATTTTGTGTCTGGTGATTCTCACAATCAGGAAATGATAATAGAATACTTCAACATCAAATAATTTATTCTTCCACAAACATCTTTTATAATCATGAAAATCTGCATGACATTGATAACATTTAATACTCACAAAGAATCATTACACATAAACTGGAATTTTTATAACATCCAAAACTTCAAACACTTACTTTATTCTAATAAAACCTCAAACTGATTGGCAATAGTTGTAATCCCCCTTTTCTTCGTAAGTCTTGAATCACAAATTTAGGATAAAAATTTTGATTTATGAAAATTATAATATTAGTAAAGAAACAACATATTTACTATGAATACCTTCAGTAGTCGAATAATTATTATTGTACAGATTAAAATTATCATTCTGGACACAATGTGAGTCTGGAAAGAAACTTCGTCGAAAATAATTCTTCATAACAGAAAAATCAATACCGATGAACTTTCTTATCAAATATTTATCCAATTTTTTTATTACTTTTCAATCATATGTTATTTTCTAAATTAATTATCAACCATACAATATTTTAACTAAATCATTAAAAGAAATGTGATTTCCTTTTCTAAACAATAAAATAAAAAACAATCAACACAAAAATCATTCAGGTTCCAAAAATAATTTAATCCAACATGGTCCCAACATCATGAAATAAGTTATATTAAAAAAATATTTAGTTTATATAAATAATGATTTATTTTATGTTAGAAAAATAGAACCTCAACCATTGGGTCTACTAGATCATCCAATAGGTATGTGAATAATAAGAGGGATGGAAATTTTTTACTAATATATTTTCGAGTCACAAAATAACACTATCTAAAAATTCAATGTTAATATATAAGTATACACAAAAAACTCGAAAAAATAATAATTATAATACTAATTATAATGTCCCTATAAAACACCTCCCACTAACCAAGTAATAAATTTATTTATTCATACATTCTTCCTTCACCAAATTTTCTAGAAAAACACAATACCTCATATCAATTTCATAATGGTAGAATCACATTCTCTCCTCCTTTGTACTATTTCAACCTATTATCCAAATCTATATATTTGAAAATAATATGATATTATTGGCTTCTATCACTCTATATACCCTCTCAGTGTGTCTTGGGCCACAAATGGGATAACACTCTTTAACCATTGCTGGGTAATGATCAATTATTCCATTATATATAATAACAATAAAATGAAGCAATCACTCATATATGCACTTTAATAATATATCTCACCTATTAATATACTCCCTCAAGTAACACTTACGGTACTCCCACATCAAAAATAATGAAAAATATGTATACCTGTATTATGAGTAAACCCTTAGTGGCACTCTCACTGGCATCATATTTGGTACTCCAACATTGCGAAATGAATTCCCATCCCCATGTACCAAGAATATTTTCATTATATTCATCAATTAATTTAGATAATGAATACTTGTGTAGTTACCCTATCCTCATCCATGAAAAATCCTCTAGGGAAATAACATCATCCAAACATATCTGAGAAATAAAGTCAATATAAATACTAAAATAAGACCACCACATGTTTTAGAGTGATGTTGAATATACAATCATCAATCATGACATTATATCATTATAATATTATAGATAATAATCAAAACAAATATAATTTTCAGCATTACTAAAAAATAGTTAGTTACTATACATATAACTAGTTAATCATATTATTTAACATTAGATCTTCGTAACATTTATAATGGGGCTAAAATCCATGGATTACAGTGATCATAACATAATTTCAATTGGGTCATCAAAAAATAAATGAATCATTAAAAATATTAATCATATTATTCATTAATATAAATTTTTATTTATCGAACTGTATTTTCTAGTTCATAATCACTACAGTCATCCTAGAGTTAATATCATTATGTCTATAAATTTTAACATTTTACTAAGTCTTATGATGCATCAATTCATAATGATTAATATTTTATAAATGATGCAATGAAATGTAAAATACTCAGATACGTCATTTCCCTATTAATAAATATTATACCATGAGATATCATTGATATTTATCATTAAATATCATTACTTTATCACTACATTTCAAAATGGGGAGTAAGGAGTTATTCAAAGCTTCATAACAGGAATCACAATAGATACCATATATAATTCAATAATAGTAATCCTAACTATTATAATAAACATTTTTACAATTTGAAGAGCCCAATATATATGTTTTGTACCACCAATTAATGTATCTATGATTAAAATCATAATTCTTATTTTTTCAATAATGTTTTTTTAATAAATAAACATGGGGAAGAAGGAAAATATACTTGAAACAATGGCATGTGAATTATCTTGAAAAACGTTCCAAATTTATTTGTCATCATAATAAAACAAAAAATTATTAATAATTAGAAATAACCCCCTCAATAAAATAAATATTACATCAAAATCATCACTATCATGATTGTGGTGGAAAATTACGTGATTATGACTTTATATGTGTAAAATTTAGACATCAAAAAAACTGATGTATTTTATGCTATATATATACATGCATATATTTATGTGTGTGTGTTTAAAATTAGGATAATTTCATATAATATTTTTTTTAATCTAAAATTATTGAGAAATGGTTTCTTATTACGTTCCATTTGTAACATTTATAAACATGATGATAATAATCCTAAGACCATTGTATTTACTACTACTATGAAAAAGAACATTGTCCATTCATCTTTAAAACAATAAAAATAATGGAAAAGGAATATGATTGTGTTAATTTTGTATTATCATACTCACATTATCTAGAAACCTCTATATAGATTAAAAACATGATAAAAATTGTTATAGTTGAATCATGTCACCTCATTTGGTAAAATATAAACATATTCAGGTTTAACAAACAAACAATCCTCCATAAAAGAAAATGGATGATATTTTTCATTAATTAAATATTTAGAAAATTTCAGTGCTCTGGCTTATCTAAATATTGAATTCATGATTTGTCTGTTATAAAAAAAATTAATTATGGGAAACATAATTTTTTCCTTATTTATATCTATATTATTGTAAAGTGTTAATTAAATTATAAATATAGATGAATTTTGGTGTAGTGGGGAAGTGAGGTCACAGACCAGTTTCATGAGGATGTTTAATCATAATATTTGAAGATGATTTTGAATAAGTATTCAATAATTATTATTGGATAGAAATAACATTATAGGATAATACTGGTTCTCCCATTTAGACCATTCAAATTGATATAAATAAATATTTAAAAAATCTATATTTTAATGTGGATTAAAATTAAATAATTCACAACCTTAAAACTATAGCTTCATAACATTACTAATAGATGTATCCCAATTGAATATTGTATGGAATATTTCAATAAAATTTATTTTTTATTTCCTCAAATTTATAGTGAATATAATTTCATAGAAGATTTATTATTCAATGTAGAGTTGAGTACAAGGTATATATTATTGTATTTATAACATTTTTAGAATGTGAGTTGAGATAAATTTAAATATCTAGTATTATATTTTATTTTAAGAAAACAAAGGAATATAATGTTTATTCTTTGATATGTAACTTTCTCAATTTTTATTATTATAATTTTATTGTTTTTGTTATTTTGGTTGTGGGTTTTGTTGTTGTTTTATTTTCATCTTCATTTTTTTCATTGTTGTTTTAATGTTATTTGTAGTTGTTGTTTTTTTGTTATTATTGGGTTTTTGTGTTATTTAAATGATCCAAAATCCCATTATACTAAATATTGACTATTATGCTTATTTTTATTTGTATTTTTTTCATTTCTTCAATAGTTTTTTTGTTTAAAATTATTTACTATTATTATTCTACAATTATTTATTCCTTTAATGTTATCTACCTAATGATAAAAATTTCTTACCCTCACTCAAATGGCCATTTCTAACAAACCCTTGTAAAAAACTCCAAAATTAGTAACATCCACCATTATCCACTCGCTAAATGTATTCCCTTATTATACCACTCTCATACACTAAACCTCAATTAAAACCATGTTTTTCCTTTATACTCATGCTTGAAACCGACCAATCCACCTTCATCATATTTAATTAAATGGCTCCTCTAAATACTTGTTTTAAAGATCAAAATACACATTACATTGGACAGTAATAAAACCTAAAGATTCTATTGATTTTCAATTAGTTGTGTATATAAATTCAAAATCTATAATCTAGTGAACTGCATTTTCCATCTAATTATATTATAATTGTGATGTAACATTAAATTCAACCATCTAGAGATGGGTTTACATCTGATGTTGTTGTATTGAAATAAAAACACCTTAAAGGACTTCATAATTCCCTTTTCTATAAATTGAATTGATCACTGATGAATGTTATATACAAGTTAAAATCCCCAATTGAGTTATTTTGGGCCATCACTCACTTTTAGTGACGTTAGATTGAATTTGTTTCTTGGGTGATTGTTATGTAATTTATTTTGAGGTATTTCGTTATAAATTATCATAGTTTTTCTATAGAAATAATTTCTTTTGATTATTGTGATCAATGAAATTCTTTCTGTGGAATCTACTACTTCATAACACAATGATGTTTGTTAATGTAATCTGTTGTTCTTTTAAACTAATCATGTGGGTCAAAGAGGATCACATTAATATATCTTTTTATTGTTGACTGTTTTACAAGGAAAACATGATTGAAACTTATATCTTCTGATCAAGGATAGTTCAATGATGTTTCCAATCATAATATTATGGACATTAGTTTTATCTATCAAACCTATCATTGCAATGATTAATTTTTTTCTCTTAATTAGTTAATTTTTTTGGCTTATGATTTTATAATTGTGCACTTTATATTTTTCATTGGTACAAAGCTATTTTTTATGATATATTATTTAAATAAATTACTATGTAGAGTGTGTGAAAATTGACGGTCATATTTTTGAATTAAATTTATAACCTCCCCAATATGAAGCATCTATAAATTGGTTTTCTGGGACAATACATGGAATATAATTAAAAATAATCTTCTTTTTTGTCTAATATTTGTTGTATCAGTATTTCATGACCTACTCTAACCAATTCTATATTAATTATATTTTTTTGTAACATAATGTTTAGAAGTGGATGTAAATATTTTCTATATAGATAGGTTACAAATTATAAATATAAATAACTTTAAATCAAGGACACAGAAATTTTATTATAGATCTGAATATGGAAATATGTTTGATCGAATAACTAATTTTTTATTAATAATGGTGTGGATCACCATAAGGACCTGACCTTAAAGCTGACATAATCTTTAGTTAATTAAAAAATTCGCATTCAGAATATTTTTATGTTTGTAGTTTTAGTGAATTAGGACATAACTATTACATTACATCTCTAATGTTACAAAGTATACACTTCTTCTTAGAATCAATTTTTTTCATAAAATTAAAAATCTTAAAAGAAAACAAGAATTTATTCTGTGTTATAAATCATCTTGAATTCTTCCTTTCTCTTACCCTTACTTATACCTTGTGAAGAACTTTTCAAGAACTTGGGATGAGAATGAAAAGATCAGAAAGAGCTATAATGAATGAAAGACTTAGTCCATCAATACCTACAAAACATAAGCTCTTTAATATACCCCATGAAATCATAAGATTTATGAAAAACACATTGAAATCATAAAGGTAACATTTGGAATCTGTATTATAGTTAAATTTTATCTTTCAAAGCTATATAGGGAGTTACATTTGGAATAACCATCACAGTATATTCCCTAAACATCTAAGGAGAAAAAATGATGTTTTCCTATTTCATGTTACCAAATTCATTACAGAGATATCTTGGGATAAACCTCCTTACGATTATCATGGAACTACCCATATAATTAAACAATTCCTAAAACCATAACATAATCATAACACTTGACCAAGTATAAAGGATAGATTACATTTCCACATTACAATCAAAAGAGAGGAGATCAATATATTTCCATAACCAATCCATTATCAAAACCATTTTCAATAACAAAATATGTAAAAGGGTATATGGTATTTATTTTCCTTTAAAAAAACATTACAACTTTCTAAGGAAGCTAAATATCAAATAATTCTCGCAGCAGCAGAAATGTCATTTTTTCACGTATATTTAAAAGAATCATTTTTTTGTCATTTTGTAAATGGATTCGTATAAAAAAATTTCCATTTTAATAAAATAAAAGGTAAAATGGTTTTATACATTGTATATAGGATAGTCATGTAGAGACCCAACGTTTGGCGTACATGGACATTACATTACTTTTGCGGAATAATTAATATATAAAAAAACCAACACTCAAGGATCGTAATAGTTTATTGTCTTTGGAAACTCAAAACAAAATCTTCTAATTGTTGTGAAAGATCTTCAACATCTCCCATAAAGATCTTCCCCTTTGGTTTCCTTACCTAAAACATTTATTTATATCATAGGGAAAAGAAAACATATAGAGGGTGAGCTCAAATGCTCAGTAAGGGTAAGCATGGAGAGAATAAAACAAACCATATATATTTGAACATAAAAACATGAACATAATGTTTAAACATCAAAATCTTGGGCAATGACATAAAATATAGCAGTACATAAGGAATATATACATCAATCATGATAAAATAGTATGGGAATAAAACATGTAATTGTTGCAACCATTAAGCACATGATATGATTTCCATAGTAGCCTAGGCATTGTTTCCAAGACCATCTTATGTGACAAAGTCCCTTTCTGAATCGAGTTCACTTCTCATTCAAGTCCTGTATTACTGAACTGGATTAACATACCATTCCAGCCATGTCTATCTCATGAGATATAAATCTTTACCCAATGCATTGGAGGGAGATATAGGTCCCACCCATCTCATAATGAAATCATTCTTACTTGTGCTACAACATAAACATAAATCATTCATCATAACCTAAAGAATCAAATGGGTTTCATAAACATCATCCCATCATAACATAATCCATATAAAACAAATGGATATCATTTCATCATAAGAGAAGTGAAACCATGTAAATCATAGAGACATTATACTTGAAATATACACATATGAAATAATGTCATCTTAGATGGAAAATGGTTTTGATAAAACACATGAAAAACATTCTCGACGACAATATCCTTTCTTCTTAAAAATAATTTTCTTTTCACAAAATGCCACACAATTTTAAAAGGATTTTATTGAAAATAACCATGAAATATTGTAGAGTAAACTTCATGAAAATAACACGTCATGAAACTGTAAAAATCTGTTCATGTCGTATATGTTAATGAAATCATTTTTCTCGTACTTTTTTCGGAAAAGTCAAAAATTACCTAGTATGGTGAACAAAAGAAAGATTCCTTCCATACGATGTGGTAAAAGTAAAAAAGGGTAAAAATGACCTTAAACAAACATGGAAGAAAAGTAAACATTTTATGAAAACATTTTGAGAACATATGGACATTGATAAAAAACATAACCCCAGTAAATAATTACAAATAAACAATCATTGATAAGAATGAGATTGTAATAATTATCCCTTACCGTAGGTCTGATATGCTTTGTATGTATCTGAACCTCCTCTTCTTTGATGCGCCTTTTCTTAACCTCCTCTTAAGGCACTCGGGTTGATCTTTTGAGGAGACCAGAACCTCTATAATGTTTCTAGGGAATATTTGAATGGAAATGGGTAGGGGTCGGCCATTCTTCAAGGCTCAAAAGGGTGTGAATAGAAGAGGGAAGGGGTTCCCTTTTTATAAGGGAGGAGAGGGGCACCTTTGGAAAAACTTAAAATATTATTTTATAATAAAGTCATATTCGGTTTATAATAGCTCCAAATTGATTTATTTTGAAGATAAATTGGGGATGGGACGAAATCCTCTCAACCAATAGGTTTTAGACAAGTTTAGGTTACTATTTTAACCTTATCATTTAGATTTAACTCTAAGTTAAATAATTTAACTTTTACCGTGTCTTCTTATTTTCATACACTATATGGTAAATAAACATTCCATAACAATCCAAAAGAACCAAAAGTGGTTCACTATTAATATATATAACCTTATCTAAGTCATTTGGTAGAAGCTTAGATTTTTAAGAATAAATTAACAATTATTAATATATATTTTTTTATAAAAACTATTTAATGCCAATTTTGACACTATTTGGTAATTTATTTTTGTGAAAATAATAACAACATGATTAGTTCAAAATATGTTAATTAAAACAATACTAACATGTCATATTAACCTATAAAATTAGTGTAATTCATAAAATGTCTCAAATTACATTTATTTGTGTATTTATAACATTAATTATGTTAATATTTCATTAATAAGGTAATTACTGCATCATCATTGTGTCAGAAGTAAATTAAATTATTTAATCTCTAAAAATAATAAATAAAATACCGTTATGTAGGAAATATTTTTATATTTCTAATGAATATTTATAGTCGAATTTATCTTATATATTACCTTATATTAAAAATGATTTAGTTATTATATTTTGAATTTAACTATTTTAACCATTCTATAAATAAATTAATAATATATGTCCTAATCTAATACAAGAGTACCTAAAAGGTCATATTTTATTTCTAAGGTTGTTTTTGCTCGAATTAAACTTATCCAATAGAATTAGGACATCTGTTAGAGTTTTTATAATATCATTTTTACCCATAATTACCCTATTTACTTTTAACCATTGTAAATAAAAGTAAAAAGATACTATTCACCCAAAATTATTTTTATCTTGTTGAAAAACATTTTACTCCATGATATTAACTGTGTCTCTCAGATTTTCAAAATTCCACTCACAGAAGTGGTAAAATTATGTTTTATGTAAATTTCCAAATTCTCCTTGGAGGTGGTAAAAGACGGTGAAAAGTTCAGTAAAATTTTTATATATTTAAAATTATTATAAAATGACTGACATGAATTACATTGAACTTATATCGCTAATATGTATAAATTTTGCCTAAACTAAATTTCAATAAAATAAATAATTATTTAAATAAAAAGTCAGCTTTTAAATAGTAACCTAGTGTTTTCGCTATTCATCAAAAATTGAATGTTTTCCGAAATATACCAAAAATTTACCCTAGGCTAATTTCGATATTCTATATCAAAAAATGAATTCTATTTCGAAAGATAAATTTACAAAATTTTAAAAAGTGGGTATTACTATTCATAATTGCTATTTTATATAACATATCGTTGTTTAGCGAAACTCGGTATTGCGTACAACACACGCTATCATGGAAGGTCTTGATTGCGTGTAATGCAAGCCAAGTCAGGGATGCATGTAGTGCAAGCTACTTTTGGTGTAGCATACTATAGAAGACATCAATGAAATTAAAAATATATATTTTTCATAAAATCTCAGGGTGTTACATTTTACCTCCTTAAAATGAATTTCTCCCTCGAAATTCATCAGGGTTCTAAATGGTTTACTACTCGAAAGTTTCAATAATAGAAACCCACATCATTAAAAGTAATACCAAAAATTATCTTTAAAAACTAATTTATACAACATAATGGTTACCTAAATTAACAAATCATTGGGTTTCCACATAGGAGAACATAGGTGAAAATATGGATATGGAAGAGAAATCTAACCATCATGTTCTGATGGAGAGTGGTAGAGAACATGGCTATGAAAAATCCAACAATCACAAAGCCATAAATTTGTGATGATTTAAGGTACTATCTGATTCATTGGATATAAGGACAATAGGACAACATTTTTTTTATTCAAGATAATTTCCCTAGAGTTGAAGAATTGTTGAATTAAAAGAAATACTTACTTGATTTTGGTATAATCTTACTGTTGTTTGTGCCTTGAACAATTTCCATATCATCTCTTAAGGAAGTGAAGTTGAATTTGTCTTCCGTGAAGTTTTAGCAGATCATCTGATAGAATGATAAGTCATTCAATCTGGCTCAAACAAAAGGATAGTAAAAGTTATTAAATATACATAAGTCCATCTATAGTGGGACTAATTGTATATGGTCCCTAAAATGTACTTATACATCATATATCATACATATTAATATAATTAAACTTGTTTCTACAAACCAGGGAATTCTTGTAGGCCAGTGGTAGGGGATAAAGGCATGTCGCACATCGGTTGTGGGTTCGATTCCCACAGCCTTGTCCGACGCGACGGGTTGTCGCCCATCCAGCAGGTTTTCCTTTTTCTAAAACCACATTATTATAACATTCCATCAATAATATCTAAAAAAGTTCTAGCCTTAAACAATACTAACTTATGTACAACATAATCAATTTCAATCTTTACGCTTGTCCAAAATACTATTGTCCAATCTCATATTATAGTGAAAAAGATTACTAGAGAAGTTATATAACAAGAATGTGAATACCATCTTTATCCCCATATATTAGAAGATATGTCATGTTGGTCACATTCCAAAAATTATAAGGCCTTAATCATGTATTCTCTTGAAAAATGAATACCCATTGAACCTTAGTGAAAACATGAATGTAGTTAAAATTTAACACTTTCCACATACCAAAATCCCAAAAATTCTATATACTCAAACCATGACATCACTTAGCCCTTTTATCAATCATGAGCTCATAAATACTATCAAACATATTATTTTCCCATTATCCATTCATTTTCACATATCATCTTCTTTCCAAAATATTTGAATCACTTTTCATGGTTACCGGTACCATAAAATTATTGAAAACCACAATTGACTAATACAAAAATATTCCAATATACCATAAAAGTACCTCAACATCATTATTCTTGAATACCAATACATAAACACTTCAATCCATCCTCTTCAATGATTGTCATGGAATAAGTCCATCCTTGATTTATAAGTAACCTCTTAGGTTAGGGCATTGAGTTGGGTAATGCCCATGTTCTCCGCAGATAAGACATTGGACTCCATAATAGTCTCTCACTCTATGACCCTTTTCTCCACATAGATAACATCTTCCCCTCTATTTGAGGTAATCTTCAAGGTTCTTCATCCCTTATTTAGAAATCTCAATCTTCCTTTCTCTATACTCCTCACCATGAGATCATTCATAAAATTCCATCTTCCTCTTATTTGATGACTTAGGAATACAACTAAAGTTCGCCTTGTTAATCATATATCAAGATGACTGATTCAACATAATCCCAATATCTTTCTCTCCGGGAGTTACATAATTTCGTTGATCATAGTCACCAATTTGTCCATTGGAATCAATGTTAATAGAATTCCTTCTTTTTCCCTCCATTGACTAAGACCAGAAACCATAGTGTAAGAAAGAGTTAAAATAACGAGGAACCACATAACCATAAATATTCACTTATGGGATGTCTAAATTATAAAAAATTCTTTAATCCATGAAACCATATGTTCACCCTAGGTTATTCATGATTGTCAACATAATTCTAGGACTCTAACATATATGTATACTTATCCTTAGAGACATCCCTAGACATACCTTTGAAATATCTCAGGAGATTTCACTAATGTTTTCACATCCTAGTTTCCAAAGGTTAACTAAACCTTCCCTCTGATACCAAATGTAGTGACCCAAAGCTTGACATACATGGACATTACATTACTTTTTCTGAATACATAATACATAAAAAAACCACCACTCAAGGATCGTAATAGTTTAGTGTCTTTGGAAACTCAGAACAAAATCTTCTAATCATTGTGAAAGATCTTCAACATCTCCCATAATGATCTTCCCCTTTGGTTTTCTTACCCAAAATTTTTCTTCATATCCTAGGGAAAATAAAACATATAAAGGGTGATCTCAAATTCTCAGTAAGGGTAAGCATGGATAGAATAAAACAAACCATATGCATTTCAACTTAAAAACATGAACATAATGTTTAATCATCAAAATCGTGAGCAATTACATAAAACATAGCAATACATAAGGCATATATACATCAATCATGATAAAAAAGACTGGGAATAAAACATGTAATTATGGAAACCATTAATCACATGATATAATTTCCATAGTAGCCAAGGCATGGCTGCCAAGACCATCTTAGTGCAAAAAGTCCCTTTCTGAATCAATTTCACTTCTCGTTCCAGTCCTGTATTACTAAACCAGATTAACTTACCATTCCAGCCATGTCTATCTAATGAGATATAAATCATTACCCAATGCATTGGAGGGAGATATAGGTCCCACACATCTCATAACGAAATCATTCTTACTTGTGCCACAACATAAACATAAATCATTCATGAAAACCACTAGAATCAAATAGGTTTCATAAACATCGTCACATCATAATATAATCCATATAAAACAAAAGGATATCATTTCATTATAAGAGAAGTGAAACCATGTAAATCATAGAGACATTATACCTAAAACATACACATACGGAATAATTTCATCTTAGATGGAAAATGGTTTTGATAAAACACTTGAAAAGAATTCTTGAGGAAAATATCATTTCTTCTTAAAAATAATTCTCTTTTCACAAAATTCCACGCAATTTTAAAAGAAAATGATTTTATTTAAAATAACCATGAAATCTTGTAGAGTAAACATCATGAAAATAAGGTGTTATGAAACCGTAAAAATCCGTTCATGCCGTATATGTTAAAGAAAGAATTCTTCTCCTACTTTTTCCGGAAAAGTAAAAAAGTGCCTTGTATGGTAAACAAAAGAATGATTCCTTCCATACGATGTGGTAAAAGTAAAAAAGGGTAAAAATGACATTAAACATACATGGAAGAAAAGTAAACATTTTGATAACATATCAACATGGATATTAAACATAACCCTAGTAAATACTTACGAATAAAAAATCTCTTATATGAATGATATTGGAATAATTATCCCTTACCTTAGGTCTGATATGCTTCATACGTATCTGAACCTCCTCTTCTTTGACACCCCTCTTCTTAACCTCCTCTTAAGGAACTAGTGTTGGTTTTTTGAGGAGACCAGAACCTCTATAATGTTTCTAGGGAAGATGAGAAGGGAAATGGGTAGGGTTTGGCCAAGCTTCAAGGCTCAAAAGGGTGTGAATAGAAGAGGGAAGGGGTGCCCTTTTTATAAGGGAGGAGAGGGGAACCTTTGAAAAAACATAAAATATTATTTTATAATAAAGTCATATTCGGTTTATAATAGCTCCAAATTGATTTATTTCAAAGAAAAAGTGGGGATGGGTCTAAATCCTCACCACCAATATGTTTTAGAAAAGTTTAGGTTACTATTTTTACCTTATCATTTAGATTTAACTCTAAGTTAAATAATTTAACTTTTACTGTGTTTTCTTGTGTTCTTACACTATATGGTTAATAAACTTGCTATAATAAGCCAAAAGAACCCCTAAGTGGTTCATTATTAATATATATAACCTTATATAAGTCATTTTAGTAAAAATTATATTTTTAGGAATAAAATAACAATTAATAATATAATATTTTTTTTAAAAACTATTTTATGTCAATTTTGACACTACTTGGTAAATTATTTTTGTAAAAATGATAAAAATAATATTAGTAATAAAAAATTTAATTGAATCAATACTAACATGTCATATTAACATATAATATTACTGGAATTTATAAAAAGTCTCAAATTACATTTATTTGTGTATTTATAACATCAATAATGTTAATATTTCAATCATAAGGTAATTACTACATCGTTATTGTGTCGTAAATAAATTAAATTATTTAATGTATAAAAATTTTAAATAAAATAACATTATATAGGAAATATTTTCATCTTTCTAATTAATATTTATAGTTGAATTTATCTTATATATAACCCTATATTAAAAATGATTTAGTTATTAAAATTTGATTTTAACTATTTTAACCCTTCTTTAAATAAATTAATAATAAATGTCCTAATCTAATACAAGTGGCCCTAAATTGTCATATTTTATTTCTAAGGATGTTTTTTGTCGAATTACACTTATTCAATAGAATTATGACATGTTTCAGAGTAATAATAATGTCATTTTTACCCTTAATTACTCTATTTTCATTTAACCATGGTAAATAAAAGTAAAAAGTTACTATTCACAAAAAAATACTTTTATCTTATTGAACCAAATTTTACTCCTTGATATTAACCGTGTCTCTTGGATTTTTGAAATTCCACTCACAGAAGCAGTAAAATTATGTTTTATGTTAGTTTTCAAATTCTTTTAGGAGGTGGGTAAAAGACGGTGAAAAGTTCAATAAAATTTTTCTATATCTAAAATTATTATAAAATGACTACAATGAATTACATTAAACATATATAAGTAATAAGTATTAATTTTTACCTAAAATAAATTTAAATAAAATAAATAATTATTTAAATAAAAATTTGGGTTTTAAATAGTTACCTAGTGTTTTCACTATTCATCAAAAATTGAAATTTTTCTGAAAAAACCAAAAATTCACCATAGGCTAATTTCGATATTCCGAACCCAAAAATGAAGTCCATTTTGAAAGATAAAATTTATAAAATTTCAAAAAGTGGGTATTACTATTCATAATGGCTAGTTTATATAACATATCGTCGTTTAACGAAACTCGGTATTGCTTACAACACATGCTATCGTGGAAGGTTCTGATTGTGTGTATTGCAAGCCAAGTGATGGATGCGTGTAGTGAAATATCCTTTGGGTGCATCGTAAAACACAAGACATCAATGAAATTAAAAAAAATATTTTTCATAAAATCTTAGTGTGTTACAAGTCGTGTATAAATCAACGTATGCCTCGTTTAATGGAGATTGAGATGATGTCCTTTACGAAAATTCGGCAGCCTAACAACGTCACTTTGAAATTAGGAAAATGAGTTGTTGGGAGATAAAGGGTCTCTTATCATATGGAAATAAAATTTACAACAATTAGGATATATAAAAGAACATATCCAAACATATGAAAAGGGAAATTAAAAGACATAACATAAAATAAGACATTGACCAAAAGAATATGGTGAAAGGTTCCATTACATCGAGTCAGACAAGTCTCGTATATTCCTTGTTTTTGAGGAATAATAAAATTAAGTTAATTTATACATGATTCCGATCTTTTTTGAATTTATTATTACTTTAATATCACTTATTACATTTGTAAAATAATTTGTTAATTATTTGAGTTCATATCAGACATTTTGTCGATGTTTGGAACTTGAGTAGAAAATGAACTTTTTATAATTACAAATATTCAATGTGGTCAAAAGTAAATTTTCTCCAGACATGAAATAATGATTTAAAAGTAATAAATATCATTTATATATTTATTTATATCCATTATATATGTATTTATAATTGTCCATATCATTTTTATATATGAAAATGAAATGCACCATTCATGGAGACGGTAAGCCGTACATACGCATGAACGCTACTTTCATTTCTTCTTTCAATTTTCAATGGAATGATAAAAAAATGATACATAGGTATATTATAACTCCATTATAATATCTATGTTATATATTTATCATAAGTTTATTAATTTCATCCTTTATATGTTCTATGTATAAAATGAACGAGTCATATCACTTTGAGTGGGCGGTAGTTCACATTTCCTCAAATGAAATGATCTTATTTACACGTTATGGAAAGAATGAAGTGGTGATGTAAATGAAAAATAAATAATAATAGAAAAAAATATATGATATATACCATATATAAATATAGTGCAATCATAATGGCGATCATTAGAGGTGGTATGGAAAAATCGAATAATCATCATTTCATGAGGCAGTAGTTCATCATCCATAGAAATAGTATGTACAAAATCAATTAGATGGAGGTATGTGTAAGGGTAGTTTGAATCCTTCTCATTAAAACATCCTAGTATATTTAGGATAATATTTTTGTTATGTAATAAAAGAATAAGAATATAATAGAGAATGAAGAAGTGGAATAATGGAAAGGAATTTTAGAGAAACTGCTACCTCTTAAAACGGGTAACTCTCCTTGATTTGAGCGAAAAGGATTTTTTAAATCAACTTGGGAATATGGGAATGATTTTTCGGAGGAATAGGTAGATGTTTGGATATTCGTATAAAATTTTTTGGATTCGCCAAGGGGCTTGAGATATGTGTGTAATGTGTTAGAGGTGGTGACCTTTTCTAAGAGGTATGAGGGGCTCTTTATGAGCGTTTTAATGTATTATTTTATTTTAAAATTATTTTCAGTTTAAAAAGGTCCATAACTCATTAAATTATACTAAAATATTAATATATGTCTAAATAAAATCATCCAATAATAATTGGATAGGTTTTGGGTATTCTTTAATCATTATCGTTTTTATTTAACTCTTTTTTACTCTTATTGTTTTATCTAGCATTAAACAATTTGAGAATCAAAATAGTAACCAAAACATGAAAAATAATCACATAAAGATTCATTAATAAAATTTGAGACTTTAGATAACTATTTGAATGAATCATAGATTTTTTTAATTTTAAAATTATATAATAACGTATTTTATATATTATAATATGAATTATGTCAATTTTGACACGATTCATATCATGTCTTTTTTAAAAATTCATAAAAAACCTGATTGATTCGAAAAAAAATCATGTATATAAAGACAAAATGTGACTATAATCAAAAAATTCATGGATGACATCTAAATTAAAAAATTACATTTATTTGAGCATTTATAATATCAATTATTTGAATCCATTATTAATTAAGTAATCACTACATCATTATTGTGTCATAATTAAATTTATTTATTTAGAGTCTACAAATTATAAATAAAATACCATGATGTAGGAAATTCGTTTTTATTTTTAATGACTATTTATAGTGGAAAATATCACTTTTATAACCCCATATAAAAAATTACTAAAAGATATGTGTTTATGTTATATTTTCCTTAACTTTATAATAATTTTTATTAAATACCATTTTCACTTACACGTGGCTTCATGGAGTCCCATAATCGACCCAAAGATACCTATGGTCACACATGTATCATAACATTGGGTTATAACATGTTTTAGGGTAATTAAATATTATTATAATATTATTTTTTTACCCTAATTTACTAAATTAACCCTTTAACCATGGGAAATAAAATATTTACTAAAGTCACTATTCATAATGCCTAATAATAAAAGTAACCTATTTACACAATTTTTACCTCCTATTTTCAAATATGGGATAAATATTTCTTAATTAAAAACACAGAATTTGCAGAAATTAATTTAAAATAATTCTCGTTCTCTAAACCCAAAAACGTGTTTTTATGAAATAAAAACTATCAAAAGATTGACATTTGTATATGTACAATTTAAAAGTGAAATTACTTTCAATGACCAAAATTGAATTAAATGATAAATATATAATCTAATTACACTTTAAATAAAATTAAAATTATAGTATTATAATATAAATATATTATATTAAAAAGTAGTTTGGAATAAAAATGAAGTAATTTTCACAATTCATCAATAAATTAACATTATCAGAAAAAAACAAACAATTGTCCCAAAGTAAATATTATTGAGCCTCTTCTTAAAAAAATTATTCTATAAAATAGAACATGTAAAAATGAAAAAAAAGATTTAAAAATGGTTTACCCTCAAAATATGGTAAATCTACCTTTTAAATAATATTAGAGTATTTCATGATTAAAATCTGATTCATTCTTATTTTATGCCACTAAAATTTAATAAATAAAAGTAAAAAATATTTAATAAACATGTGTAAAAATATTTTAGTTAGTTTTGTTCAATTCTCACAATATAATGTCTAGGAATTAACTACCATTTATAATAAAAAAAATATTATATTATTTCCTAGTATAACTCAATGTTGTGTATATCGTAAGATTTTAAATAAACTCATTTTTTCATGTTGAGTACGCTATCAGAAATAACATCCCCTTGAATGTAAAATTAACAATTAATTCAAAAATGTTAATAAATATGACAATTTCATATTATTTATTTACCTATAATGTTACATCCTTCCCCCTTTTGGGAATTTCATCCTCTCAATTTTAAAATTGGGTTCGAAAACATCATTAAAAGGCATACATCATAAAAATAGTCAATAAAATCAACACTTTAAAAGAATGAAAGAGAAGTAAAAATTTCACCTGAGATAACCCAAAAAAATATTCCATGTAAGAAAACATAAATATGGAAGAAAAACTAAGTTTATTTTTTTAATCGGGAGTGATAGAAAACATGATAAAGAGAAAGTTAACAACAAGAAAACCACAAAATTTTAATGGGTTAAAAAGTTATCGGTCTCCTAGTGGGAAAAGTAAATGGAGAAAATTTATGTATTATGTTCCATTACATAAATATGGGGAATTTATTTATGAGATAGACTAAGGACATAAGGAAATATTCTTATTTTTCAGGTTAAGTTTCATCCATTTAGAAGTTTATACCAAAAAATCATCTTTTCACCAAACGATGAGTATTAAAGATGTCTTGGTCACAGCTGAAGTGATAGAATCAACTTCTAGAGAATAACATGATCAAAAACAGATGAACCCTATATTTCCCCTTTCTTTAGACATTAACCAAAACCAAAATTTTTAATACAAGATCAAATTATCCCCACAAAAGATAATATTTTATAAAAAAAATAAATACTACCCTTAATCTCCAAAATATAAAAAAAATGAAGATCAAAAAATACCATTAAATACACAATTTTTCTTAAAATTATTCAAAATAATCCAAACTATGTTTGAAACCCAAAATTCAGAAGGATTTGATCACATAGTTTTCCACAAAAAACATAACATTTATCTCGAAATAACATCAGTTACTCTTAAAGCATCATACTGAAAATTAATTAATGTAATCACATATTCTCTATGATAGGTTAATCATTTCCATAAATAACACAAATCATTATATGTCCATAATAAATATATATATTTTTCCAAAAGAAACTTTCAACCATTAATCCGAAAATGAAATAACATAGTATTCGATTTTCCTTAGGAATATAGTGTTTCCCCAAAAGAGAGAATGTATTCCAAAATAACTTTTATCACTTAATCACCAAATAATTTTCATATAATAAGGATATCCATTTGATAAAATATAAGTTCCAAAAATACAATTATTCTTGATCCATAAAATCATTTGACAAAAAATAATTAGCTATACAAACCAAGTACTTCACGTAGTCTAGTGGTTGGTTATATATCCCAATCACACATAGGATGTGGGTTTGATTCCCACAACATTGTCCAACATGACGGGTTGTTACATGACAAACATATTTCCCTTTTTAAAAAATTATATAATTTTATAACATCACCAAAAATGATATAAATTCCTCAAAAATAACTATAAAATTTTTTAACCACAAATGTTATCTCATACCTCACATTTTCATCCCAAAAAGTAATAACCTATAATATCCACATATTTTAGGATAATATAATCCCAAAGGGTTCTTCATAACTATATCCAAAAAAGAAAAGATTATTCTTCCTTGAATAAAAATTTCACGTATCAAACTTCAGGTTTACACATACTAGAAAAAACCCAACAAAGTAATTCTATCATTAATACATTTAAAAATATCATTATCCATAGATTCAACATAACTCTCCAATTCTTAAATTGTGGACATATTAATCATCAAACATTATTCCTGATCATTTATCAATGTTTTTTATTCTTAATCATTTATACTTATTTCCTAAAAAATATCATGAATAATGTCATATGATTTCAGTAAGCAAAAACCTGAGCTATGAAATAATCCATACCTTTCATAGGTCATTTTCAGTTTCCTCATCTTCAATTTGGATTAAATTATAAAGTGGTATACATATATTTGTTCTATCCTACTAATACCATTCCCAAACCTTCTATGTTGGACATATATTTGTATAATTACTATGCACTAAAGATTTAAAACATTCAATTGATCTCTTATAAAGAAATTCTCTCCTTGTATTGAAGTCAACTAGATGCTTCCTTTTTCCATGGAAGGTTCTTACTTTAGGACCTTCATTACCACATCTATAGAATCTTCTCGCCCCTTTGAATCATTTTCCTAGGTTTTTAATTCTATATCTTTGACACATTGGTTTTTTAATATACATTTCTATATGAATATTACCTAAACTCTTGTAGGGATTTGTTTCTCACATAAATGATGCCTTATAAAAATCACCAAGGTTCAGTTGGTCGATCATGACTCCAAATAGTTGGTTGAGAATAACCACAAGAGTTCCCATTGTATCTCCCATTTCATTCGGTTTCTTAATTAGAATAATGTCATAGTTTTCTTCACATCCATTGTTACTTTTGTGTTGCTCTATCTAGCCATTTAATGAAACCAGAAAGGTCAGTGTGAGTATATCAGTAAAATCATCATATAATATCTTATGAGGTGGATAAGTACTAAAATATACTTATTTATGTTATCTTAAACTCATTCTATTTATCTAAATTAACAATGACTATTTGTAATACGATAACCATTATGGTTATATCACTTATTATTAATTAACACCCTAACCTATAAATTTATCTAAACCGACTTTTGATTAAAACTATAAGGATGCATCCTTAAACCTTACATATTCATGAGATAAGTCAAGAATTTACATTGATGATCTTTTCAGGTTTAGATTTTTATAGAATTAGTCCATAACTATAACATTACATCTCACATATTACATGTTAGACACCTATACTAAGTATCCATTTTTTCATAAAATTATTTTTTTAAAAGAAAACAGTAATTAGTTTCTTCATATAAATATTATTTAATTATTCCATTCTCTTACCCTTCTATATAGCCTGTGAAAAATGATTCAAAAATATGGGATGTTCATAAAAAGATTATTAAGGGTTATAAATAAAGAAAGCATTTGTCCATCAATACATTCAAAACATAAGCTCTTTAACATACCTCATGAAATCATAATATCTATGAATAAAACATAGAAATCATAAATGTAACTTGTGGAAATAATATCATACTTACATTATAGATTTCACAACTATATAGGGATTTATGTTTGGAATACACATCACAGTATATTCCCTAGATCTATTAGGATAAACATTAAAATTTACCGATATCACATTACCCAATGCATCAGAGATCTATCTCGGACTCACCTGCCCTCGGTTTATCATCAAACAACCCATATAGATAAACAATTATCAATAACCATAACATAATCATAAAATATGAACCAGTATAAATGAGATATATCATTTCCACACTGCAATCACAATATAACAGTTCAATAAATTGACATAATCAATCCATTATCAAAATAATTTTTAATACCAAAATATGTAAAAAAGGATATACGGTTTTTATATTTCTTATAAAAAACATTAATGATTTTTATAGAATCCAATTATCAAATAAAACTCATGGTGGTGGAAGGTTCGTTGTCACTGCCTACATTTAAAAAAAGCATTCGTTTTGTTGTTTAGTAAAACTCTTTGTTTAATAAAATATTTTTTTAATAAAAGTAAAATACAAAGAGATTTATACATTGTATAAAGGAAATTAATGTATAAATCAATGTATGCCTCAATGAATAGAGATTGAGATAAAATCCCCTATGAAAATTTGGTAGCCTAATAGAGTCACTTTAAAATTCATAAAATGATTTGATGGGAGAAAAAAAGTGTCTCTCATCACATGGAAATAAAATTTACAAGAAATAAGGATATATATAAGAATGTATCCCAACATAATAAATAGGAAATTAAAATATATAACTTAAATTAAGTCTTTGTCTAAAATATGAGTGAGAAAGGTTCCCTTACCTCGAGTCTGACTAGTCTTGTATGTTCATTTTTCTTCCTGAATAATAATCATAAGATAAATTTTACATGATAAAAAACATTTTTAACGTTTCTTCTTCCTTTTATATGACTTAGTACCTTGTTACAATAGTTAGTTAATTATTTGAGTTAATATCAGACATTTTGTTGTTGTTCGGAAGTTGAGTAAAAAATGAACTTGTTATTACCACAAATTATCCATGTGGTCAAATGTCCATTATCTCCAGATTTGTATTCATGATTTAAATATCATATATATCCATTATATATGTATTAAGATCTTGTATATATACATTTAAAATATTATATATCATTTGGATATATCAAAATAAAATGCACCATTCATGGAGACAGTAAGTCGTATGTAGGCCTGAACGCTACTTTCATTTCATTTTCTCATTCATAATGGAATGAAAAATAAATGATACATAGGTATATTATATCTCCAGTATAATATATATGTTATATATTTTACATAATTTCATTAATTACTTCCTTTATACGTTCCATTTATAGCATGAATGAGTCATATCATTTTGAGGGGGCGGTAGTCCGAACTTCCTCAAATGAAATTATTATATTTACGTGTTATAGAAAACATAAAGGTATGAAATAAATAAAAAACCCATAATAATAAAGTCAAAATAAATATGATATATACCATATATAAATATAGTTCCATAATAATGGCCACCATGAGAGGTGGTATGGAAAACTTGAACAATCATCATTTCATGAGGCAGTAGTCTGTCCCCCACAGAAACAATATGTTCTAAATCCATTAGATGGAGGTGTGTGTATGGTTAGTTTCAATAAATCTCATAACAATATCCTAGTATATTGAGGATACTAGTGTTGTAATTTAATCCCAGAATAATAATATAATAGATAGTGAATAAGTGTAATAATAGATAGAAATTTTAGAGGAGATGCTACCTCTTAAAACATGTAACTCTCTTCGATTTGAGCCAAACTGATTTCTTGAATTTCCTTATACCTATGATAAATATTCTAAGATAATTGGATGATATTTGGAGCTTCTTGGAGTAGAGTTTCGATGAGTCAATGGGCTTGATAGGTGTGTGTAATGGGTTAGAGGAGGTGGCCATTTATAAGGGGGCGAAGGGGATCTTTAGGAATGTTGGAAAGTATTATTTTATTATAAAATAATTTTCAGTTTAAAAAGGTAAAAAACAACTTAAATTAGATGATAAGATGGATATAAGTTGAAATAAAATCATCCAATAAGAATTGGACCGGTATTGGAAATTTTTTAATCCTTATCTTTTTTATTTTACCCTATTTTACTCTTACTGTTTTGCAAGTCCGTGAAAACAGACGGCGGATGATTCCAAGGCCCGGTGTGCCCGAAATCAATTTTTGAAGTTGTGCTCAGGTACATTCAATAAATGTACGAGAAGGTTTTTATAACTTTTGATCTGGTGCTTGGAATTGAAATCTGAGGGCACTGTTGAACTCGGAGCACTTATATTGTCTTTAGCAGACATTCACTTCGACAACAGTGGGTCGAGTTTAAAAGATAGTTTTTGGGTTTTCTTGGAAAATAATAAAATAATTTTATCTTCACATTATTTTTATTTGATCCTCCATGTGGGTGTTTGGTGGTTAAAACCACATCATGGATGTTGGAGGCGGGACCACCATACCTTAACCTCCTATGAGAGGTTATGGTGGTGGGGCCCACCTGAACCTAACCTCCCGCGAGAGGTTACATTGTGGGGACCACACGGGGATAAACCCCCAATTGATGGAGGAGAGTAAAACCTCTCAACTCTCCATCATTAATGATTGAGAGCCTCTTGACATCCCCTTTAATTAATTGGTGCCAACTCCCTTAATTAATTTCTGCCAAAACTCATGAATTAGTTAGGGGATCCATGTTATTAATTCACTAATTTGGTTTTTGTGTCAACACCTAAATAATAGAAAAAATCAATCTATTATTATTTTTCTTGTAATTTCTAATTTGGAAGAGCATGGGAAGAGAAGAGCCTCGTAGAAAAGTTCTTCCAATGATGACCGCTCCACCGACAAAGAACACCAACCTTCTTTGACTTCGTCCCTCAGATCCCACCGACATGGGGCATGTTCAACAGACCTACCCTCCGCATCGTTGTCAATGAGCCGATGCAGCTCGGGATTGGGAGTGTGTGGCAGATGTGACGAATGATGAACTCCATCATCTTTTTTCCATGACTTCAACTTCGATGATCGACAATCTAAGGTAGGGGTGTATATTGTGTAACATTACTTTTATTTTTCTCTTCTTTAGATTGGAAAGGAATCGTTGCGTGGTTTTAAAACAATTGTTGTTCATCTTTCTTACTCTTTGATGAGCCAAGTGTTACCACCCTAAACGCGAAGGTTGTGGGGAAAACCATCATGGCTCGACCCCTTCGTCGTTCTTGTTTGTGTTGTTTCTCTGCATGGAGATGAAGCGACATTAAAGGAGACAGAGGCACATGCAAAGGTTGCACTTTACACGGCCTCTGTGAACCGTACCGCTCCCGCGGTGTTTTGGTGCCCTGCACAAGTTGGCTCCGTGTGCTGAACCATCGCCGACCTCCCGGGCACCCAGCCGCACCGCTTCCGCCCTCCTGCGCGCCCCGGTCGAACCCCACCGACTCGTGTCGGCCAGAGCCGTGCCGAACTGCCCCAGCCTGAACCATGTCGGCCTGGCCTCCTAGCCTCCCAGCCACCTACCGGCCTGATCGTGCCCTGCCCGACCACCCGCCTGCCTACCTGGCGCCCCGCCCAACTACCTACCGGCTTGGTTGCGCCCTTCCCGGTCGACCACCGACCTTCTTGGCGCACTTCCCGACCTCGTGCCCACCTGGCTACGCCCTAACCGGTCGCCTCCCAGCCACTCGGCCTCCCGAACCGGCCCGCAACCCCCCTCAAAAATGCCCTGGCCACACCGGCCTGGCTGCTCCCTCCAAGCCGATCCGCACCGGGCCACTTCCTCACGACGCTCTAGGCAGAACCGGCCCCGAGCCTGGGCAGAACCGCGCTGGCGGCCCACTGGGTGAGGCCCAGAGCGTCGGGCCAAACCTAAGTGGCTAGCCCGCCAAATGGGCTGGGCCAGACCCAATAGTTCTGAACGGATCCACCTAGACCGGGTCGGCCCAGACTGGGTGGGGCCGAGTTGGTCCAACCAGGTCAGACCGACCATGGCCCACTACTGACCATTTACTTTCTTTGGCCATATATTTGGCACCGAACGACCATTTGACAAACTATCAGTGGCACTAGTTTTTCACAAATGTGATGGTCCCTTTGAGTATACCCCACTGATGTTTAGGTTAAAGATGATAAGCAATCTGGTTGTATCATGCACAAATCCAACCGGGCCCCCAGGACAAAAAGGTTAATAACTCACAGACCTGGTGTCTGATTGACGCGTTCTCTATTACATTGAGACCTCTATGATAGGGAAGAACGTTGAGATACTTCTATATGGGAATTCATGATAGTGGGAGTATAGAACTTTAGTTCGTGGAGCAGATCATCTAGGAGATAAGCGAGCATAGTGCGGAGACCTAGTAGCTAGCTGAGACCGGATGATTGCTGACCGATTCGTCTCGGAGTGATTAGACTGGCCTAGTTGGGAGGGCCTTGGTGTTGTGGCTGACCCATGGTGGGGAGTCCTTCTGTGTGAGCATGGTAGACCCACGATACTCGATAGGAGGAGTACCTCAGCATTCGACAAGGGGGAGCGCCTCTGTGTGGCGTGGGAGACCCACGGTGGGGAGTGCCTCTATGTGAGCGTGGCAGACCCACGGTTCTTGATAAGAGGAGTATCTCAACAATCCAATGTTAGTGGGAAGCACCTATATGTGACGTGGAATTCCCACTATACTCTATTGAGAAGGAGTCCTTCAGCATCCGAGGTTTCGATAATGTGAATAAAATCATTGTTGAGCTGAGTCAGTAACTTATGTTTTTACCTCATAATTTAGAGGGATTACTTGATAACTTAGGTATATGTATGGGTATATAACTAAGTGAGGTTATCTATTGATTTAATACTTATTTATTTATCCTAGTTGGATTTTTGAGACCTTGAGGGTCTTGGGGTCCCTACTGAGTATCGTTATACTCACCCCTGCACGGGCTACGCCCGCACCTCATTGTGTGGGTTGTAGGCAATGGAAAGTAGTGACTGGGGCCGAGATTACCAGTACTGGATGTTACCTGGAGATTGACCATACGACATTTCAGTATTGGGAGGATACAGATATACGTGTAGTGCTGAGGAGGCTATCTATACCAACCCTTCAGGTAGGATCCATGGTGGACAATCCAAGAGCTTCTCTTCTCCTTTCAGTTGTTTTGTCCTTTTCAGTTTTACTTATTTTCACCTCTACCATTATTTTCTTATTGGGCTTGTATTTTGGCCCCTTTACTTTCATCACTCTTTGTATAGAGTTTTACTTAGTGTTTTGCTTACAGCTCGTACTCTGTTGTGTGTGTTTTCATGTTTTAAAGGAAATGCCTTCCCAATTTATGGATTTACACCTTTGGTTCTAGTCTCCATCCCTTGGCCTATGAAAGGAGGGCTTGGGGTAGTCACGGCATGGGCCCTGGGGGATGGGTCGTGACAAATTGGTATAAGAGGAGTCGGTTCTACTTCACAACTTAAGACTATGATCTTTTTTTTCTGGGAAGCAATAGTGTTCAGGGTACTAAGAGTGGTTCTCAGATCAAGAGTTCAGTGTTGGTGATGTGGCCAACATATCCATACACCAGGACCCGGACTTCTGATTTCTGACTCAGTGCTTGAAAACACTGACTGTGTGTGTGTTTTCAAAAGTTTTCTTTAAGTTAGATCAACTAGGTGAGCTCACCAGGTATAATCTTTTTACCACGTCTCATCTGTTTCTTTCAGGATGCCTCCCCACATATGACCATCTAGAGCCCCGAGAGTTGTACGTGTGGATATCCCACTGAGTGATGAGTCCTCAGTGTAGGTCCCTCTTCCAGCAGAGGTACCAGTGGTACCACTACCCGTTGGGCCACCGATGTCAGAAGCCCCAGAAGCAGATGATGATGCCACCTGAGCACATTTCATGAGTTCTAGCGCCAGAGGCCACCCAGGTTTAGGGGAGAGATGGACCCGTAGGTAGATAAGGATTGGCTGGAGGTTGTGGTGAGAGTCCTCAGACTGGTACGAGACCCAATCTTCAGGGCCCAGACCGTCGAGTAGGGGCTCAGACGAGAGATCAGAGCTCCGATGATCTCACTCAGTATCTCGACACAGGCAGGGGTGCAAGAGAGAGCCCTCCTAGTGGAGAGTTTACTTGATGAGCAGTCTCCAGCAGCGATACCCAACACTAGATGACATGCAGCGGAGTCTTATGAAGCTGTCAGTAGATAGATGTCTTAGAGGTCCAAGAGGACCAGACCCACAGGTGGAGAACCGCATGACTCTGGATCGGTTTTACGGGGCAGCTGGGGAAGAGGCACACCTACCAGAAGTGGGTAGTGTTACTCATGTGGCGGGCATGTTCACATTGCTCGTGACTGTCCGACCCATCGTTTAGATGATCAATAGATGGTCGAAGGACCACCAATGTAGAGACAGAGATTCTATCAAGGTGATCTGCAGGGAGTAGGCAGATGTGGTAGAGGAGCTGGTCGAGCAACAGACAGTGGGCGATGTTTCATGTTGTTACCACCACCACCACCAGGATATCTACCCCGACCATAGGGAGTATGTGGACAGGGGAGAGCATAGCTCCAGGCATATGAGGCCTATGATCACGGTTCTCCAGAGATGATACGAGGTACCATCTGCGTCTATTCCACCTTTGCTGATGTTATTTTAGACATAGGTTCCAGTTACTCTTTCATTGTCAATGCCCTCGTTTGGAGCTTGAAGATTCCGAGAAAGGCATTGGCTCGATCCTTGTGGCAAGAGACTCCTAAGGGAGTAGACTTGATGATTAACGCACTCGTGCTGATAGTGTTAGCTTAATCTAGGTGGCAAGAGCTTCGGCTGGAATCATTTCATAGTGGAATCGAGGCCTTATGACGTCATCTTAGGGATGGACTAGTTATCTATAGTCCATGCCCAGATCAACTGTATTAGGTGAAAAGTGAGTTGTGTCTACACAGATGAGACCAGGTTCACCTTTACTAATGATAAGGGAGCCTTTGCAGCACAAGATGGACTTTCCTAGAAGAGAGTACAACCGATCACTCATCAGTTGGCTAGCCTTACCCTCGGAGTATTTGATGTGGAGAGTCTGACTTATACTATAGTGGTGGACTAGTATGTGGATGTTTTCTCTGATAATGTTTCAGGTCTACCTCTTCACATAGCGGTGGACTTATACATTGACATGCACCCCCAAGACATCATTTATATCTACACTATCATATCTGATGGCTCTCATGGAGTTTCGCGAGCTGCGGGTACAGATAGAGGACTTACAGGAGAAGTGATTCATCTGATCCATTGTTTCTCCCTCGGTAGCCCCGATTCTGTTCTCCAATAAGATGGATAGAAGCTTGATGATTTGTGTTGAGTACCATCACCTAAACTGGGTAACTGTGAAAAACTAGTACCAACTCCCAAAGATTGACGACCTCTTTTATCAGATGAAGGGAGCACGGTGGTTCTTGAAGATAAACCGCAGATCTGGCTATCACCATCTTAGAGTTCAAGAAGAGGACGTGCATAATACGACCATCAGATGTTGGTATGTCCACTAGGAGTTCCTGGTTCTGTCATTTAGTGTAACTAATGCTACACTAGTGTTCTTGGCACTCACGAATTGGATTTTCTAGCCATACCTTGATCACATTGTCGTAGTCTTCATCAATGACATTCTGATCTACTTGACTACTGAGGAGGATCATGCCTACCATTTTCAGGTAGTACTGGACACACTAAGAGAGAAAAATATTTATGGTAAGCTCTCAAAGTGCATGTTTTGGATCCGAGTGGTTCACTTTTGGTGATATGTCATCTTGGAGGCTGGAGTTGTATTGGATCCAAAGAAGATTGAAGAGGTACTTGCTTGGGAGCCACCTCGGAGTGTGATGGAGGTAAGAAGTTTCTTGGGTATGGCTGGTTACTACTAGAGGATCATTACAGTCTTCTCTATAGTATAAAAACCACTTTCATCCTTCATGAAGAAGGGGAGACCCTTCGTGTGGTCGGAGAGATTCTAGTATAGCTTTCAGAAGCTGAGGCAGAGGCTGACTAGTGCCCCCATCTTGAGGATTCCATAGGAAGGCGTAGGGTATATAGTCTACTGTGATGCATCAAGGAATAGACTCGGGTGTGTCCTGATGTAAGAGCATGTAGTGATCACGTATAGTTCTTGGCATCTTAGGCAGCATGAGCAGAACTATGCTACCCATGACCTAGAGTTAGCAGCAGTGGTCTTCTCCATGAAGACATGGTGACACTATCTGATGGGAAAATGTTTTTCCGTGTACTCTGATCACATGAGTCTCAGGTATATCTTCTCTTAGAAGGACCTAAACATAAGACAGTGGTAAGAAATTTAGTTCCTCTAGTACTATGACTTTGAGATAGTCTATACTTTTGGAAAAGGGAATGTTGTAGCAGATTCACTCTGTTGGAGATCAGGTATATAACTATTAGGTGAGGTGATAGAGCGGCTGGCCACTTTGCAGATATCCTTTGTGGATAACGATGGAGCAGATTTTCTTCAGTCTCTTACAGTCACTCCCCCACTTCTTCAGCGAGTTAGGGAGGCACATAATGGGGACAGCGACTGCGGGACACGACATGATCAGATATCCATAGGGTAGGAACCTGAGAGATTTTCTGAACGTGGGGAGAATGTCATCCTCTTCAAAGGACGTACTATGGTACCTGTGTCACTTTAGGAGGAAGTGTTGAGGGATTTCCACACATCACCTTTAGTGGTACACCCAGGAGTGGCAAATATGTTCCAGGACCTTCGACGACAGCATTGGTGGCCAGGTATGAAGAAGGAAGTAGCAGATTTTTTCTCTAGATGCCTTACTTGTCAGCAATTGAAGGTGGAGCACCAGGTAGCAGCAGGCTCGGTTCAGCCTTTACAAGTCCCAGAGTGGAAGTGGTGTGGGATATTAGTGGACTTTAGGACAAGAAATCCACGTACATCCAGGGGTGATGACTCGATTTGGGCGATCTTTGACCGACTCACCATGTCCGCCCACTTCTTATAAATATGATAGTAGGGCTCTGTAGATAGCTTGGGACGCCTCTATATGTAAGATATTATGCGGCTAAATTGAGTACCTTATTCTATTGTCTTCGATCATGATGGACGGTTTACTTCCTGGCTATGTAAGGGGTTGCATGAGGATTTCAGGATGTATCTTTGTCTGAGCACCGCCTTCCATCCTCAGATGAATGGCCATACTGAGTGGACCAATCAGACCATTGAGGACAAGCTGCATGCTTGTATCCTCAAATTCGTACATAGTTGGGAGGACCAATTACCTTTTGTGGAGTTTGAATTCAAGAATATCTATCACTCTACCATAGGGATGAAACCTTTTGAGGCGTTATACGGACGACCTTGTAAATCACCTTTGTGCAGACTGACCCTGGGGAGTCAGCGCTAGTGGGTCCAAAGATGGTACGAGCTACAACAGAGAAGGGGAAAATCATCCAGGAACAGATGAAGATTGCACAGAGCAGACAGAAGTCATATGCTAAAAGGAGATGGAGACCTCTAGAGTTCGAGGATGGTGACCACGTCTTTCTATGTATCTCATCTCGATAAGGTTTATAGAGATTTGGCCGAGGCAAAAAGTTATCTCAGAGGTTCATCAGACCTTTCCAGGTCCTCAGCAGAGTTGGAGAGGTGGCATACTGCTTCACTCTTCCACCTCAGTTGCACCAGGTGCATGAAGTCTTCCACATATTTCAGGTGAGGAGATACGTGCATGACACATCCCACATCATCAACCACGGAGAGCTTGAAGTTGACGATTAGGCGACATTCACGGAGGTTCTAGTGGAGATTGATGATCGACAGGAGTGGGTCCTACGTGGATTTTCTATGCCTTTGGTGCATGTTTTCAGGCAGCACGGGAACCTCCCGGAGAGCACATGGGAGAGAGAGGCTTAGATGCGTGCTCAGTACTGCCACTTGTTCCCTTAGTTTAAGTTGTAGCTTATGGGGACATAAAGCCCTGAGGTGGGGAGAATGTAAACACCTGGAAATTCCATGTTATTTTTTTCTTAAATTCATGGGAATTTTACGAGTCCGTGAAAACTGACGGTGCGTGATTATGAGGCTCAGTGTGCACGAAATCAATTTCTGAAATTTTATTTGGGTACATTCAGTAAACATATGAGCGGTTTTTTATAACTTTTGAACCATTGCTCAGAATTAAAATCTAAGGGAACCGTTGAACATAGAGCACCAGTATTACCTTAAGAATATGTTCACTTCTATGATAGTGGGTCGAATTTAAAATATTGTTTTTTGTTTTTTGTGGAAAATAATAAAATAAAGTGATATTTACTTTATTTTTATTTGAGCTTTCATGTGGGTTTTTAGTGATTAAAACCTCCACATAGAAGTGGGAGGTGGGACCACAACACATTAACCCCCCATGAGAGGTAATGGTGGTGGGGCCCACCTGAACCTAACCTCCCACGAGAGGTTACGTCATGGGGACCAAAAGGGGCTAAACCCCCTATTGATGGAGGATAGTAAAACCTCTCAACTCTCCCTCATTAATTTGGGAGAGCCTCTTGACCTCCCCATTAATTAATTGTTGCCAACTCCCCTAATTAATTTATGCCAACACTCATGAATTAATTAGGGGAGCCAGGTTATAAATTCACCAATTTTATTTTTGTGTTAGCAACTAAATAATAGACAGACTCAATCTATTATTATTTTTCTTGGCATTTATCTTTTGGTGGAGCTTGGGAAGAGAAGATCTTGGGAGAAAAGTTCTTCCAATGAAGAACGGTCCACTGACGAAGATTACTGACCTTCTTCGATTTCCTCACTCGGATCCAACCGACGTGGAGCATCTTCAACCGACCTAACCTCCGCATCGTAATCAATTAGCCGACACAGCTCTATATTGGGAGTGCGTGGTAGACACGACGATCAACGAACTCCTCTGTCTTCTTCCTGTGACTTCAACATCGATGACCGACAATCAAAGGTAGGGGGTTTGTTTTGTGTAACTTTCATGTTCTCTTTCTCTTCTTCGGATTGGAAGTTAATTTCTGTGTTGTTATAAAACAATTGTTGTTCATCTTTATAACTCTTTGATGAGACAAGTGTTACCACCATAAATGCGTAGGGTGCGGGCCAAACCAACATGGCCTGACCCCTCCGCTGTTCTTGTTTGTGTTGTTTCTCAGCATGGAGGCGAAGTGGAATTGAAGGAGATGAAGGCACATCAAAGGTCGCGCTTCTCGTGGCCTCCACGAATGGGGCCACCCCCACGACATTCCAGTTCCTCGACCGAGCTAGCTCCACGGGCCAAACCACCACCGGCCTCCCGCGCGCCGGGCCTCACTACCGTCGGCCTCTCGTGCGCCTCGTCCGAACCCTGCCAACCTGTGCCGGCCCGAGACGTTCTGAACCACACCGGCCCCTCCTCTCGACCACTTCCTAGCTACGTTGCGCCCTGCCCGACCGCCCACTGACCCGCCTAGGCCCTGCCCGGCCGCCTCCCAGCCTGGTCGTGCCCTGCCCGGCTGACCACTGTCCCGCCTGGCGCCCTTCCCGGCCACGTGCCCGCCTGGTCGTGCCCTGCTCATCCACCTGTTGGCCTCACAAACCGGCCCACATCCCCCCTCGTAGTGCCCTGGACGAACTGGCCCAGCCACGACCTCGCGACGCTCCGGTTATAATTGCCTTCGCGGCCTGCTAGGCTGGGCCCCACGGGCTGGGACGAACCTAACAGGCTAGCCTTCCTAATGGGCCGAACCCATCCCAATAGGTTTAACCGGGTCAACCTAGACCGGGTCGGCCGAGACTGGGTTAGGCCGAGTCGGTCCGAGTAGGTCGGACCAGAACAGGCCCACTCCCGACCCTTTTTCATTCTTTGGCCATGAATATGGCACCAGATGACCATTTGATGAACCATCAACGACGCTGGTTCTCCACGAACGCGACGGTCCCTTTGAGTATACCCCACTGGAGTTCTGGGTAAGGTTAAGATACAATCAAGTTGGATCATGCACCAATCCAATCGGGCCCCCATGACTAAAAGGCTTATAACTCATAGACCGGTTGTCCGATTGACGTGTCGTCTGTTGCGTTGAGACCCCTATGATGAATCGGACATTTGGGATACTTCTACATTGGACTTAATGATATATTAAGTATCGACCTATAGTTCATGGAGTGGATCCTCCTAGAGACGAGCTAGCATAGAGAGGAGACCTAGTAGCTAGCTGAGACCTGACAACTGCTGACTGTTTTGACTCGGAGTGATTTGACTAGCCCAGTGGGGAGCGCCTTGGTGTCGCGGTAGACCCACGGTGGGGAGAGCCTCTGTGTGAGAATGACAGACCCACAGTAATTGATAGGAGGATTACCTCAACACGCTACAAGGGGAGCACCTCTTTGTGATGTGGCAGACCCATGGTACTCGACAGGAGGAGTACCCCAGTAGTCCAAGGTTAGTGGGAAGCACCTCTATGTGACGTGGAAGGCCCACTGTACTCGATTGAGTAGGAGTTCTCTAGCATCTGAGGTTTCGATAACGTGAATAAAATCTAGGTTGTATTGAGTTAGTAACTTTTTTGTTTACATCATGATTGAGATGGATTACTTGATAACTTAGGTATATGTCTAGGTATATACCTAAGTGAGGTTATCTGTTGATTTCAATCTTTGTGGTCTATCCTTGTTGGATTTTGAGAGACCATGAGGGTCTCCAGGTCCCTAATGAGTATTTTTATACTCACCCCTGCATGGGCTATGCCCGCAACTTGTTGTGTTGGTTGCTGATGGCCGGCATCACTGACTGAGGATGGGAGTACCAGGACTGGACGGTACCCAGAGGTGGACCATACGACATGTCGGTACGTGAAGGAGACAGACAGACGTGGAGTGTTGAGGAGGCTATCTGTACATACCCTTTAGGTAGGATCTGTGGTTGATGATCCATGAGCTTCTATTCAACTTTCTAATGTTTTTTCCTCTTCAGTTGTATTTGTATTTTACTGTTGGGATTGTATTTCGACCCCTCTACATTTAACACTCTCTGTATACAGTTTTACATAGTTTTTTTCTTCTATATCATACTCTGTTGTGTGCGAATTCAAGATTTAAAGGAAATTCGTTCCCAGTTTAGGGATTTACACCTTTGGTTCTAGTTGCCAGCCCCTGGCCTATGGAAGAAGGGCTTGGGGTAGTCACTACACGGGCCCTGGGGGACAGGTCATGAAATGGATTAAATGATAAAAAAATAATATAATTACACTTTAAAATCCATTAAAATAATAATGCAATCAAATAAATAAATTATTTTAAAAGGATGTTATGAATTAAATTATAGTATTTTTTACTATTAATAAAAAAATATACATTATCAGAAAAATACAAAAAAATTACCCAAAGTAAAGTTTAATGTCCTGTATCTAAATAATAAGTTTATTTTGTCAAATGGAACAAATAAAACTAAAAAAAACTATATTTAAAAATGGTTGTCCATCAAAAAGTTGTAAATGGACCTTTTAAAGAAGATTAGAGTATTTCATGCTTAAATTAAGATTCAATCTTATTTTATGGTTCTAATATTTATTGGATAAAAGCCAAAAAAAAATTAATAAACATGTGTAATCATTATATAGTTAGTTTTGTTCATTCCCACCAATACAATGGCTATGTAAAAAATACCATTTAAAATAATTATACTATTATATTATTTTTCATTATAACTCAATGTTGTGTACTACATAAGATTTCAAAGAAACATATTGTTACATGCTGAGTATGATATCTGACATAGCATCCCAAAGAATGTAAAATTAATATTTAATTCAAAAATATTAATTAATATGAAAATTTCATATTCTTTAATTACCTGGGATGATAGAATCACTCTCACCAATGGACTGAAAATTAACATATTCTAGTTAAATGAACTTCCTAGATTACACAAGGGGAGATACATGTATATCCAGACAATTAAATTTTCTAAATACATTGTTATGTTCGATGATGAGGAACAAACATAATAATATTTAATCATTTCAAATATTATTCGAACATATATATTTTAACCTATTTATTAAAATTTGAGGTTATAATAGAAATAACCACATTATGAAAACATATTTAATGTATAAATAAAATATAAAAGCGTTGAATATTTCTGAATTAAATAATACAAAAATTTTAACAGATATATTTTATGCATAAAAAATATTTTTTCATTAAAAGTGTTATTTATATATATTTTGGAGAGAATATTACAATCACTTATTTTAAATAAAAATATTATTTTCTTGTAAAAATTATATCATTTGATAAACTTGTATTTAAAATTTATTTTATTTTGATATTTTTATATTTTTATGAATGGAAATATTTTTTATTTAATAATGAAAGATAAATATTTTTCTAAAATTTTTTCCATTATTAAAAAATAAAGTAATTTAAATGAAATTAAATTATAATAAGTGTGTTTATAAAAATTAAAATTCATAAAATAATTATTCATAATCATATACTTAGTACAATATCATCTATTTCTAGAAAAAATCATTTCCCGAATAATAGATTTATCACATTTTAAGGGTTTAATTTTAAATTGAATCCTTCCAAATATATTATTTGAATTTGATCAAATGGTTTCTATATTTTTAGGCACCATAATTCATATTAGTTAATATGTCATATTAATTTTTATCATAATGAATATTAAAAAAGTCAAAACATTTGTTATCATCTTGAATAAACTAAAAAAACAAAATTGAGTAACTGTAGAGGTAAAACGAATAAAATTTTTATTAAATGATTCATTTCTAATGGTGGAGGTGTAGATTGACGATATCAACCCTTGACTACATTATTTATTAATTTTTAGGGATCTTTTATTGAATGTAAATTTACATTTTTCAATAGTTTTTTTATTTAGAATAATACTGCACCTTCTCACTTTTAAAAGGGATCCTAAACTCATCTCCATTAAAAAATAGTTCGAGTCAAAAAATACCTACCCCGATCAATTAAATTGTTCTTTTCTCACATCATATAGGCATTGGTTTGATTATAAACTCAATCCAGGGATGGTTTGGGTATAATACGTATGAGGTTGCTTAAAAAAGAGGTATCATAATTAATTGAATATATATATTTACTTTCTTATTCCATAGACTAAAAATATTGTTAATACCTGATGATATAGAAAAATCAATATATAACATATTATAAGATTTTATTGTGATAATTTCACCTCCTATATCCATATATTCTTCCATAAAATTTAAAATGAAGCCATTATTTACGTGTGTGACGAACTACAAACCCACGAACAAATGTACTTTAATTTATACCATCGACTCTATTGAAATTTCATGATTATGGATTTAATTTTTATACAATATTTTTGTGAAATTGAAACAAATCGTGGAAATTATTATATCAAATAGTTTCATACCTTACCATCAATTGACAAATGATAACATCGTTTGTGTGTATGATGGACTACCACCTCACGAAAGGGTGTTTTTTTATTAATTCATACCATGGAATTTATATATAAGTGTATTTTAATATATATAGTTATATTTATGACATAATTTTTATTTTTGAAACATTATATAACACATATATTATTTTATCATGATCTTGCAAAAAAGGATATATTACTCATGTGTATATACGACCTACTATTTTTGAGATTTACATAGTTTTTTTTTTCTATCCATATACGATTTATGATTTTATAGGTATATTATAATTATAAAAATTATAATTAATTAATTATTATTATTCTTGATATGATGGAATAATGAAATCTTGGACCCGAATCAACACACTGATATCGATTTGAATTTTTGAATTGAACGTCTTCACAACACCTAACATGGACATAACTGATTATATAATTAAACATGTCATCAAAATAAATGAAATAAATGGTTTAAGTGTACATTATTAAAATATAATAATATTATTAATAAAGATATTGATATAATTGAATTACGTAGGAGATAAATGAAATAAATTAAAAATATAGACTCGAGGTAAAGTATTTCTAGTCCGACATTTATCAAAGGGAGACATATGCAATATTCACAACTATTTCCTTTTTTGTGGTATATATTACCCCAATAAAATATAACAACATATCCATACTTTTTTTATTATATTTTATATTTCATTTTATATATCACTTTTATGAGGATTAAGATTCATTAGTTACCAAAGTTGTAATGGATATTATTTTATAATAATTAATCTTTTATTGTTACCTGGTTCGTATAATGTTTTAAAGAAAATTTTAATTTATGATTAAATTGATTTTAAAGGTTATTTTTCACCTTATTTTATTGTCATCACTATTTTTTAAAATTAATCTTTTTATGGTTATACAAGTGGGAAACATTACCTTAAAACCTCATTCTAAATGATTTAAATATTTATTTTCTACATATTTGTCTTCCATATCAATATTTTATTTCAAATTTTTTAAATAATTTGTTAATATTATACATGTATTTATTATATAAATTTTTCACATGTATTAAATTTTATCAAATGGTTTAAAATGAATCATTCCCTACTTTTCTGAACAAGGTAATTTTTACATTTTACTAAAATTGTGATAGGAATATTCTTATAACATAGCATGAATAAAGGGAAAAATAAATCCTTCATAACCACTCAATGATTTGAATACTCTTTTACAAATTTACAATGCAAATTTGAAATAATTGTTTTTTATTTGATAATTTTTTATATTTCAAATACTAGATCACTCCAAACCATCCATTTTTATTGGGTTATGAAAATTTTCTTTCTAACCCACTTTTTATATATCTATAATGTTATGAAAATAAAATAAATTATATACATATTTCTCAGACATATATTCAAATATTATTCTCCTATTTATTTATGGGGTAATACATTTCATTTTTTCATTTTGAAAATTCATACTTTATGATGTTTTCATTGATTATCACAAAAGGGACTATTATGAATCTAATTTATTTCTATAGGTAATTATTAGGATTATGTCTTATGATGGATTTCATTCCCCCCCCCCACATAATAATTTACATGATATAATAGATGTTCCAAGATATTTCTTTGGTGCATTGGGTAATGATTTAGTCTTATGATATGTCATGTATAGAATTATAGAGTAAACCTAATGAATTATGGGACTTTTTCTTCCAAGTGATATTTTCTAGGATCTTTAACTTGACTCATGTTTATGCCTTGTTATATAATTATTAAAAATTTCTAATAAATCTTTGATATTATAGTATTGTTATCTTTATGTTATTATCCATTGTCATTTCTCAAGTGCCATTAATTTTATGATATCATGTTATACCTATAACGTGAATTTTATATTTATTTAACAGGTTTATTCCCTTACTTGGAATTTTATATCAGCCACATTCCGTAATTTCTTTCCCAAGTTCCCCAATGAAATTTAATGATATCAAGTAATTTAGAATCTAATTATAGAGATAGAAATAATGAATTTTTATTTAGTTTTTTAGATACCTTGTATTCTAATGAAAATACGCCTTTTCAACCTTGAGTTTCAATTAATATATATTTTGGCTAAAAACCATGTAATAATATGTGTAAAAGTTTTGGGTTTCCATTTTTGGTATCAAATAATTATTATTTATTTATCATGATTATGGGTATAATAACATATCAATAATCCTATGAATAAGTTTAAGGATAAAAGTATATAGAGAAAATTATACTAGAATTATGGTGATGTATAGAGTGAATGGATTCTGGGAATTTTCATCCCTACCTAGATAAAATAAGAGGATGTGTCTCTTGAACATTTTTACCCATTTTTTATAACTATGAAAATGATGAATTGGTGTTGGATCAACTACCACCTAGTGCACAATAATGGACCCTACCACACTTTTGGTTTCAAACTCCCAGGGGATTTTCTTTGGGAAATTTAAAAACTCATCAGGAACCGTTATGAAAGACCTGAAATATTTGTTAGGTTAGAGAACATAATAGGAAACAATATTATGGATACCTAGATTCAAACCCAAAGACCTATTTTTAGGGAATACTTTAAATAAAATTTAATTCCTTCTAGGATTAAAATTTCACCTTTTTGATGTTAATGTATTATAATCCTTTATTTTTTCTTATTTAATGATGGGAAACTAGAGAAAGCAACCCAACAACAAATGTGCTGGGGAATGAAATTATTTTCCAAATAAGAAACCAAAGTTAATTAGAATAGATTTTAAGAATATCATGATCAATCCAAATGACTTACCTCAAATAATGATTAACAGATACAACATAGTTGATTCTCCAAAAATCTAAAATAAGAGAAGGCTAATGTCTCATGTATGATAAAATGATAAATATGATAATGAAAAGAAAAATAAATTTCATAAATGTTTGGAATGTTGGAATTGGAACCATGTAAAATAAATTAAAGGAACATAAAGATGCATTTTGTGTATAATAGGATGGTATAAATAAGAAAATTTATTAAGAAGAATGAAAAATATATTTAAGAATATGTATGGAAATAATTTTCAACCTGTGGAACCATTTATTGTTCGATATAATACATGTGAAAAACATGTATATTATATGAGAAAATTTCAAAATTAATGGATTCATTCATAAAGGCCTATGTTATAAAAATCGTTGAAGTGGGATTATTGGAGTTTTTAGGGGATGGAATTCATGAATCATGTTTTTGATGTATTTTTATCAATGGTATTTTATTTATAATTATAATGAAATATCATAAATAATTTATGTAATATTTTTTTTCATTAAGGATATGAAAAAAATGTTGAATGATACGACTAACCTAGAAATATTTCTTAATGGTTTGTTTTTATTTTATGAAAAAATACGTGAATGATGAAAATATAATATTTGATATATGAAATATGTTGAGGTAAATATATTTAATTAATATTATTTTATTTTTTAGAAAATAATGACATAGATAGAAAACCATTGAGGTTCGAAGTAGCTAATTTGATGACTAGTATTTGTTTGATTATTTTCATCATATTCCAGAAATTTTATCAGATCAAGGTGAATTTTGATTATTATTACAACTTTTAATTTTCCATATTTTTTGAAAAATGATAACACACAATCCAAATGACAACCTGTTAGATCTGACAAGGCTGCGGGAACTCAATTCACAACTGAAGGATGTGATGGGTGAAATATGTATCATTAGTCTATATTATGTACTACTTAGTATGAAATAGTTTTTCATTTAAGCATTTCAGGGATAAATATTGTGTTTATTTTTGAAAATATATTAAATGACCAATTTTATTAGATTTTTTATGATATTGAGGTGATTAATGATAGTTTTGGAAATTTTCCATTTGAGGTATATATAATCTTTAGGTCATACATGTCATTTACTATGAAATATTTGTTACTAAGAAAAAAAATTTTCTTTAGATTTTGAGTTAATTTTACATGTTGGTTTATTTATTAATAGAATGATTTAAGTTGAACATTGTCTTTAAGGATAAACATGATGAAATTATTTATTTTTGATGATATCGTAACTTTTGGTAACATTTTTTAGGTAATTTTTATTGATAGGAGGAAAATATTTTTATCCTTTTATAGATTATGGGATCTATAATAAGTATATTTTATTTCTCTTGGAAATATAAATTCATATATAATACACATTATTTGGTGAAAAAGATGAAACTCTGTTAAAAAAAATATTAATGGATGAAATTATACTATTCAAGGTAGTATATTTCCATATGTTTTTAGTATCTATGGTAAAGGGATCCCTCAAATTTAAGAAAAAGACAATGAGATAAAATTTATATTCATTAAACCGATGGTATCTTCTATCTTAATAAATGATTACGTTATCCTTTAAATTAATCTTCATTACATATCCATGACCTAAAATCCCACCAATGTTCTCATTATGTGGAAACCAAGAATTGGGTTATTTCAAATGAACTTTGTATTCCTATTTCTATATTTTAAAGAGGTTTTTATTAACCCTTTTTCATGACGTGTGTTTTCGACAAAGTAATTTTGGAATTTCGAAACCCTAATTTCGGAGAACCATTTCAAAATTCATGGATGAAATTTTTTATTTGGTTATAATATAACACCATGATATATTAAAATAACAGTTCGATTTATATCATATACAATATAAAATATTTATATTAAATGAATCATGATATACAATTAAAGTATTATTTTTTTAACATTAATATGTTAACCAAGCCATTAAAAAGGGAAATATAAATTGGAATATATAAATTATGGAAAGTATCTCTAAAGTATTTATATAATATAATTTTTTAATTAATTTATAATAATTAATTAATCAAATTATTGTAAAATCATATTTATCTTCAAATAAATTTTTAACAAAAAAAAATTATTTATTTTTCTTAAGTATTAAAATGTTTTTCCCGAAATTATTGAATTGAGTTTTCATGAATAAGATATCATTTTTGAAATAGTAATATCAAAGTAATAATATGTAGAAATTTCAGGTTTTTGTATAAAAAGTGTGACTTTTAGTGTATCGTGAAAAATACAATTTTTTTGTAAAATTGTTATATCATTTCAATAAATTATATAACATGAATGTAGAAATATTGTTAAACTTTTATTTAAAAGTAATATTATAATTATATATTTTTATTTAATCTAATAATATTCATTTGAATCCATAATTTTCATTATTCTTAAATATGATTACAATTGTGTTTCAAAATATAGTTTTCTACGAACTCTTTTTAAGGGAATAATGCTTATCCTTCTTAATTATTTTAAATAACCCCTTTTATTAAATGATTTAAATGAAATTAATTGATTATATAGGTGTTTATATATATTAAAATTCATATAAAGTTGATATGTAGTCATAGAGATAAAAAAAGAACATCTGTCTCTAAAAAATGAATATCTTAACAAAATAATATTTTGACACATTTTGCAGGTTTATTTTTGAATAGAATTATGATAATTATGTGATTTATATTTTATATAATAGATTACAAATTTTTACTCAGATCTATATTTAGTAGTTAACATGCCGAACTTATTTTATTTTATAATGAACAGTAAAAATAGTAATTACACTAATTACAATAGTGAAAAACTAAAATAGTAAATCTATGTATCATTGCAGGTAAATGAAATGAAATGTATAAAACATGTTTATTTTTGAAAATTTTAGGATTTATCAACCATATCACCACTATACTGAAGTATTTATCTATATTAGAGGTAGATTTATTGATTGTGAATTTCCATTATTGAAAAGTTTTGTGTATTTGCAATCATGACATTCCTCCTCTCTTCTAATAGGGATGATCATATAAACTACATTAAACAACTAAAAATAAATGTTGTTCTTAAAATACCTTCCAAAATCCCATGTATACATCCCTACCCATGTCCTATTGGCCTTTTTTTATGAGAAATCTAACTATGGGGACATTTGGTATAGTCTTAAAGATGTGGTCTAAAGAAGAGGAATATTTCTTTACTATGTATTTTTTTGTTTCATATCCTACCTCCTTCAACAATTATTATACAATAATTTTTAATAAAATCATTATATAAAATATAATATGTATTTATTATATAAATATAATAACACAAATCCATCTCATATTCAATCCAATCATAAATGAAACCATTGTTTCTGTGTTTGAATGATTACTGCCTCACAAACCAATGTAATACATTTTCCATCATCGCCTATCAAAAATTTTCATGATGATAGTTTTAATGTTAATAAATGATGTTAATAATGAATTAATCATTAAAAAAATTTGATATATCATTCACCTTCTTACATTTTCATCCATTGAAAAATAATAATATCATTCACGTGTACGGTGGACTACCACCTTGCAAATCATTGTGATTCATTTTAATCACTGCAAAACATTTATGATATAGGTAAATGAATTTAATTAAATAATATTATATTAACTATTCAATTATAATTACTTAGTTATAAAATAAAATATAAATTATTTCAATCATGGTCTTTTAAAATGGAAATATTACTCATGTGTACGTATGAAATGTCATCTCCGTTATTGTAACATAGTTATTTTTTATTTACCATTTGTCATTTTAAACATAAAATTATGATTTTTATATAAATTTTTTACTTATTTAAATATAATTATTCTAGAGATGATGGAATAATAACCCACTTGACCATAGTCAATAGACCAGTTCCATTTTGAATTTATGAATTTAAAGTCTTAAAAACACCTTATATGAACATACCTGATTAAGTAATTAAATATACTATTAAAAAATGAATCAAATGGGTTAATTATATTATAAATAAACTATAAAATCTCTTTATGAAAAACAATAATTGATATCTGTTTAATATATGTGAGATAATGAACATACATGCTAATTTTCGACTCGAGGTAACAGATTTCATGTCTCACTAATATTTTATGGAGAATTATTCCATATTCACTACATGTTCATTTTAATGGTTTATATAATAACATATTCACATGTTTTATTGAGAAAATAGTTATTTTCATGATATTTATGGTTTCATTTGATGTAAATCCTTCTAGAGGATTACGATTAAAAAGTAACCAATGTGATAAGGGGCTTTGTTTAAAAAATACTATTTCGAAGTTCCCCTTCCAACTCTTTTTCTATAATGTCTATGATCTAATAAATATTAAATTATAATATTTATTTTTTATTCAAAATGTGTGAATGAAATCTAGTTTTTTTATTTTACCTTTCATTATTTCTATGTATATAACTTGATTAATCCCTAGAGTTTTCATGATGTTCTGTGTGTTTTAAGAACCTAATATTAATATATTAAAAATAATAATATATTTAGTTGAATGTGCATGAATTATCACAGTTTAAAATTTTATCTAATTTTTCATGACCTTAGATTGAAAAATGATACCATGGATGATAATGGATAATAGGGTTTACCCGAAGCATAAACTAATGTTTGTTGGCCTCAAATGATTATTAGAGGAAACTGTTAATTGATACATTAAATATATTAATTAATCCATTAATCCATTAATCCATTTAATTCCCATAAACTACTTCCATATTTAAATACCATTTTATTAATAATACATAGGGTTTTTTTCATAATAATGGTATTATATGGGAGGTAGATAAGGTGTTCTTCATTGGATGATTGATGTCAAAGAGAAACGGTTATGGGGTCATTTTGGAATGATAGGAAACAAACCCACATGGTTTTCTTCACCACATTTTAATATGATCATCACCAAATTATTTTTCATTAACCTTGGAATGTGATTTTATTTGTGGATTTTGTACATATTTATCAATAATGAATGGTTTAGTTATCTTCTTATTTGATTTGTGCTATATTATATACCACATGAGCCCTTCTATTATTGTTGGTATTTTTAATCTAATTAAAATCCTTATTCCCAATAGAAATCTCCCTAGATAACAGTATTAAGTGAAAATTTGGAGTGATAACATTCCCAATTATGGACTCACCATGCTTATTTTCATTTTTCTAGTGTTCTTTGCATTCATTATTGTTGGCCCCAGGGTTGTGGTCTGACGTTGATGGGGAGGATTTGAGGACACTTGAACCCCATGATTAATTGTTGTTATGTGAATTATGTGTTATATTATGATTTAAATATAGACCTATATAGTGTAATTCGTGGTGTGATGGAGACACAAATCAGATTCTACATTCATCATCCTTCATTCAGGTAAGATATATGGTGTGATTTGATGGCCCATGTAGGGTTTGGGTGGCTAAAATATGGACACAAGTGATTGATTAGGCATAGATAACCGCATATCGAAGTCCCCTTGCATGAACCATTAATGAAATGGTGTCCTCATTGGTGTGGTTGAAATAAATTGATATTTATTTGGTTTCAATGTTAAATCAACTACACTATGTATATTATGAGTAAAAAACCCAGTGTAGTACTATCACTATGATAACTAGAGTTTAGGGTATAGAAAAATATCACAGGCCGTGTGGACCCAACACAAAACATGTGAACTTATGATTGTTTCTCTTCATCTAACATTTGATTAAATATGTATGTATATAGATATGAAAAATAGAATGAATAGAGTACATGGGAACAAGCTTGTCTGAATAGATGACCTGAATACCCATACGTGACTATAAACTTGAGCACTTGTATTGTACACATGCATGGGTTGTAATAGCATGGGAAGGCCCTAGGAGGCCGAGACACATTGTGTTACACTTGTATACTCCGTAGAGAGTGACATGGATTCCTAATCCATATTGTGGAGTGGAAAAAACCATGCAATTTTCTAAGTCCACACACAATGTGACCCCCAATTACACACCATTTACTTCTCCCAGGAGCATCTACATTTTGTATGTCCATGCCCAAAACTCATGTGTTGGATCTTGAATTTCCTATCTTAATTATATTTCCACATAAAATGTGATGGTTGTTTTCATTGTTTATTTTGAGATATAAAGTGAGGTTTTGTGAGTGTGAAAATATTTTCTGCAACACTTGACCGATAACAAAGACATTGTAGGATCATGAGATATATATTGGGGTTGGAAACACCTTATCAAATCAGGTTAAGGGTTCCCCATATTCATCTCCCAACCGAGTGGAAACCTGTGACATAATACAGAATGGGTTCTCATTGTATTGATATGTACCCCTAGACTCAGCAGAGAAGGAGTCATCTATCTACTTATTCACAATCTTATAATGCACTAGGGAATTGGTCCTATATCAAGTTACTGGACCCCCTCCCCCATAATACACTATGTTTCAATTCCTGCACATGACATTTGGCACCCCTCTATCGCATTTGGGTTTGGGTCCTCCATCACAGGAATGGTGTGGGTCCTCAACAATTCATTCTCAGATAGACATGTGAGATGTTTGGTATGACAGGTGGACCATTGGAGCTATAAACTAACTCATCATCCTGGGATTCCAAATTGAGATGGATATCTAATTTATATCACTTAACTGTTTTCTTATGAGAAAATATATTAATTTTTTTCCTTCTTTTCATGGGTTGTGCATAATTTTATACTATCTACCTATTTCTCTTTTCTTGGATTTAGGGGTGTCTATCTAGGTGTGTATATACTCACCCCAACAAGGTATTTTCCCAGACATGCCATTTCATATAAAGGTGAAATGAATAATTTAGTTAACATCCATTGAAAATAAGGATATATGGGTGTATCATCCCCCTATGGTGGTGGGATAGGGATACTCGGAAACTATATATCTATACATTCCTTTATTATATATTTTCTTGGGTTTTTTATTATTATTCTTGTTGGGTGTGTATTTTATCCATAATTATTTTAATTAACATTTCACACAATGATTTATTCCAAATATTTTATTTCATTTATGGTCATAATTTATATAATCTATACCTTTTTATTATTCATATATAATTTTTCATAGAGATGGTTGTGTGTGTGTGTGTATATAGATATGCTAAGGCCTTCCATTTTGTTTATGCCTACATGGTGCCTACAACAATCCCCAAGAATATTTCATGAAGTATTGGGGTTTTCAAACTGGACCTTAAAATAGACTACAGATCCATGGTGGGTTGGGTCATGATAATGTGATATGGGAGGTGGTTCTTCGTTGGGGTCAGTGTAGAGGTGAGCCCATATTGAGGATTTGTTAGAAAATTTGGGAAATAGTGAAGTAGTTTATTGATTTCTGAATTCATTCTAGGGAACCAATTGTTGGTGTGGGGACTAGAATATCAACACAGCTAGACTCTAACTACCTACATGTCAACATGACATACTAAGACATCAGTTATATGGAACCATTTCTACATGAATGATCTGTGATTGTGTCCAATTTCTCTCCTTTTATTCTTTTTTATCCACCTATATATATTCTAATTTAACCATGGTACATCTTGATAAATTTAATTATTTTTTGAATATAAATAAAATGAGGATAACTATACAAGATCATGAAGATGATCCATTGAGTGATTAGGCCTTAGTTTAGGGATCATCTCATGAGGTGCTCTCTCCAGTTGTATAGGGTGTAGCACGACCACATGTCAAGCCACAGAAAATATGATATAGGTTCTGTGATTATCTTTGTAGGAATATCACACTATGAATATTATAGTGTGACTCACCACTTAGGTTCCATGATGAAAATATCCCTATGAAATGGAGCATTAGATTGTTTTGGTGATCTATGTCTTCATACATACTCCAACCTTGGCTGATCATATGGTTTTACTAGGATATGTTCCTTTTGAGAGGGAAGTAGGGAACTAGGCGAGTCTGATGACATAAACCCATGATGATATGATTCTCCCATTTCTATACTTACAAAAAAATCAATGAGTACTACCCTTAATTATTTCTATCTATATGTATTTGGGAGTAATTTGATATGAATTGAGGTGGTATGATAGTTTTTTAGTATGCTTCAAGGTTTATGGACCTTGTGTGTTTTTCCTTAACATAGTGGGAGATGGTTTCATTTCGGTGTGGATGTTTGATAATTATTTCTATATAGACACCCATTCTAGTGTTGACTCAATATATATACCTAGTAATACAGGATTATTACTATGGGCTCTAGTTATGGAGATGTTTTTGGTCTAGGGATGATTATCAGCTTTAACTGGCAGTGGTCATCATGGGGATGAGCCATATGAAACCACTAACATGAATCAAATTTCAAGGTCCCAATATAGTATACCATCTGATGGTTAGGCATATGCTCATTGACCTACAGATAATTTTCCATGTAGATGATCTGGTCATCTGTGTGAGGGGATATTTTTTTCTTGTGGTGTGTGTGGTTACATGTCATGTGATTACAAAAATAGATACAATTCACAGAGAAAAAGTTATTGGATATAACACCACAAAAGATTAATTTTTATGATCAATAATATCATAGGAATGGCTATGTTTTCCTAAAAGGAGATGGTACTAGAAGAGGATCAGGTGGAGGACCAAGGAAATGATCTGCTAAAAGTGGACGATTTTATACGCTACATCCACCACGACCACCACCAGGCCCATGCTAGGCTCATAGTGTTGGTGGTCAATGTTGTGGGAAACATCATGCTCTGGATATAGATGGATGTATAATTATGTAAAAATTTTGTACATAGATATCACATGTTGATAGAATAATATTCATTATATAACATGATGATGCATGTCAAAATTATATTGGTCCGGTGTCACATGAATCATGGACACATAAACAATTGGTTTATAAAAGATCCATATCATCTCTGAATAAGTTCTTCATAAGTTGTACCCTATTTGGAAATGTCATAAATCCTAGCTTTTTTTATAACATTTGAAAAACAACTAGAAAATAAGGGTGAGTTTAGAAGCTCAAAAAACAGCAAACACCCCAGATATAAATGATTAATTGAGTGTAACACGGTCTTAAATGTATAATAAAATTATCATAAAAATTTAAATTCATACACTCTATGTCATATATCATAATATTGAGTGATGAAATACAACATGGTGGTTTATAAATCATGAATCACAATTTAATAAAAGGAAATTAGCCATGATATCATAAAATATGCATAAAACATTGAATTTTGGAATACACATAGGTATATAAAATTATTTCCGTGGTTTCCAAGGTTCATTACCAAGATTGTCGTTGTGGAATTATTTCACTATGGTAACCATAATATTACACAAGGTTTAATATCAATAATATTAGGGGAAAATACCCTTTTTTATTTGGGATCACTCCCTATTCAAGTCATGTTTATCTCAGGATATATCATTGCACACCCAATTCATTTGTGGGTGATATAGGTCCCACCCATCCTTGGTTATAAAAATACCAAAATTATTGTTTATAGAGTAACCAATATGCTTAGTTATAACGTAACCACCATAATAGAATTAGAACCATGCATATGTGTTCCAAAATATCACAAAACATTTATCATATCATCATTTTTAAACCCGTGCTAAGAAAAAAGTTATTCATAAACATTTTATCAATTCATTGTTGCATAAACTCTGCAAAATAAAAAGCTTCTATAAAGACGAAAATTTTCCATGTAATTTGTTTTTAAATTATATAGTTCATTATGAGTTCGCAAAAATTTACTGTGTGTGATTCTGAGTCTTGGTGTGCAACGAATGAATTTATGAACTTTTTTTCAGGTACGTTCAATGAACGTTTGAGAGGGGTTTTTTATCTTTTGAACCGGTGCTCGGAATTGAAATCTTAGGACACTGTTTCACTCGTAGTGCCAATATTTTCTTAAGGAGACCTTCAACTCGACCGTAGTAGGCCGAGGGTGGAATTTAGTTTTCCACTTTTTTGTGGAGGAATAGAAAAATAAAAATATTTAACATTTTTATTTTTCTTGTAACCTTCATTGGGGTTATGGAGGTGAGGACCACCTGAACTAAAAACTCCCAATTTCAATTCAATGGTAGGGACCTCCCGACCCTTAAACACCCCCTTTAATGGGTGGTATCTCTGGGATTACCTCCACTTTAATTATGCCACACCAATTAATAAATTAATTATGCCAACACTATAAGTGAAAAAAAATTAAAATTGACAGACATATTTTATTTGGGGTTTGATCCTCGTTTTATTGGGGAGAAATCATTAGGGAAAGGGAGGCTTGGAGAGAGCTATTGGAGAAACTCATACTCTAATGAAGAATGTGTCCTCCAACGAAGAACGTGATCTCCAGTGAAGAACATTCTCTCTCACATGGAATGTCTTTAGTCAAAACGAACGGATGTCCGTCCTTCCCTCCTTATAGACATCAACAAACTTCGAGGTAGGGGTGTGTTTTCAATTGATCGACGTTAATTTTTCTCTCACATCGAATCACCTCCCTTGAGCCTCTTGCTACATCACTAACGCAGAGGGTACATGCCAAACTAACATATCCCATCCTCACCGAAAAAATCTTTGTTGATCTTGGTGTTTTCTCTGCAATGGAGGAGAACAGAAACCCACACTAGTGGGGCTCATGAATGGCGGTCGGCACCACGGTCGGCCATGAAGATGGCGGCGGTGCAACCGTGGTGCCAGAGAAGGTTCTCGGCCCATCGGTCGGTCGCACAACGAGGGCGGTGGCCCATGTCCACGCCTCTTGGGGAGCAAGGGCCGTAGCTTTGTGCCGCGACAGTAAAGGGAGGCCATCCGGCGTTCGTCTGGCTTGGAAGGGGTGGCAGATGATGCATATCTGGAAGGAGAAGGGGTCGGCCATTTCGGTTGGCTGAGGTATACCGAGCAAGACCTGCAGTGGGTCCCATGTGCTGACTGGCGACCGAACGGCTTCAGCTGTTCGGTGATTGAGGGTGGGGGTGTGTGACTTCCGATCGCATGCGGTCATGCCAAGCCGCCAAGCACCGTCCTGGCTGCACAGTATGGGCGGGACCAGACCCAGTGGGCCGGTTGGATTTTGCGGGCCGGGTCTGACCCAACGCCAGACTTTGGTCGCCATGACCGAGTCGGGTCAGGTAGGTCTGACTGGGTCGGACCGGACCCGGACCTGTTTCAACCACATAGGTTCTTTTGGCCATATCATGAGCTACATGCGTCCGTTTGACAAACCGTCTATGGCTCCAGAACCCTTGTATATAGATGGTCCTTTTGGAATACCCCACCTAAGATTTAGATAGTGTTGAGGTATGGTTAGGTTTGATCGAGCACAAATACAACCGGGCACTCGGATCTAAAAGGCTAATAACATAAGACCGGGTGTTCGTTTGACGCATCATCTATTATTTTTAGACCTCTATGACGTGGCGGTCCTTTGGGATACTTCTTCCTGGGACTTCATGGATGTTTTAGTATCGACCTGTGGCTTGAGGATAGGATCCACCCGAAATCAAGCGAGCTTAGTGTGGGAACCCTATAGCTGGCTGTAACATGAGAAAGCGATCCTTCTTGGGTTTGTTCTTAAGGATCCCACACGGATCCGCTCTAGGAATTCATGTGGGACTAATCTATAATCATGTGTGGGTCTGCTGTAATAGGATCCACCGTGGGTATGATTATTTACTAGGATCCTGTGTGGGTCTAATTATGTACTTGGATCCTTTGTGCATCTAATGATGTACTGGGATCCTGTGTGGGTCTGTTTTACTAGGATCCTATGTGGTTCTAAGGATGTACTAGGATCTTATGTGGGTCTAATGATGATTTAAGATCCTACGTGGGTCTGCCTCATAACAGAGTAAGATAATTAAGTAGTTACATCTATTCATCTCTACTATTGTGCATAAGTTATACTTGGTGTGAGAGAGTCTTTACCTTTGGGTTATTCTTATGTGTGGCATACCTATGTGGTACATTCCTTCATGGTGATACCTTTGTGGTATTCTTCTGTGTGAAATACATGTGTGGTACTTACCTTCGTGGTGAGACATTTGTGGTATTATTCTGTGTGGTGTACCTGTGTGGTACTTACCTTCGTGGTAATCTTTCCTCCATGGAAAAGTTTTACTCTGGTTAAGGAGTCGTGGTCTTGTGTTTCATCATGAATGATATGGGAAATATTTGATAACTTCGACCTATGTATGGGAATATACCTAAGTTGGGTTACCACTGGTTTACATACTTTGTGGTTTACTATTTGTGGATTTTCTGAGACCTTGAGGGTCTCAGGGGCCTTACTGAGTATCGTTATAATCACCCCTGCATGGCATTCACCCACTCATTGTTGTGTTTGGTGCAGACAACAGACAACACTAATCGACGCAGAGGTTACCTGGACTGGATGATGTTCAGAGGTGGACCATACGGTGTGTTAGTATGTAGAGGAGACGAGGAGACATGGAGTGATGAGGAGGCGATCTGTAACTACCCTTTAGGTAGGAACCTCAGAGGATGACCTAGTAGTTGTCTTTCTCTTTCTTCAGTTTTATTGTATTTTCAGTTGTATGTGTACCTGTACTGTTGGTCTTGTATTATGGACCCTCTTACATTCAACACTCTTTTTTCTATACCGTGTACTTGTGTTTGTATGTTTCTGGGTTTTTGGTTGAGTGTGTTTACAGGATATAAAGGCATTCCCTTACCTGTTTTAGGGGATATGCCTTTCGGTGCTAGTCGCCAACCCCTGGCCTAATGAAGGCGGGCTTGGGGTAGTCCCGGAAGGGCCCCCGGGGGACGGGTCCTGACAAATTGGTATCATAGGAGTCGGTTCTACCATAGGACATTGGACTCAGATATTTTTTAACAGAAATAGTGTTATGTGTAGTGAGTGTGTTTATCAGTCGATGGAATCTAGTGTTGGCGCTGCATCCGACATATCCATAAACTAGGACCCTAACATCTGATTTCTGACTCAGTGCATGAAAACACTGATTGCATGTGTGCATAGAAAAGTTTTCTTTGTGATATATTTGAGTCATCTCAGCTGGTATAACTTATTGACCATGGTGCACCTATTTCTTTTAAGGATGCCTCTACGCAGATAGCTATCTAGGGTTCTAGGTATAGTATGCGTTGATATCCCTTCAAGCGATGATGCCTCAGTACAGGGCCCCTCTTCTAGTAGAGGCATCTGCGGAGGCACCAGCAGTACCATTACCCGTTGGCCCACCGATGCCACCATCCCTAGTAGTAGATGGTACAAAATGCTTGAGCGCATTTCACGAGTTCCAGTGTGAGATTCCACTGAGGTTCTAGGGCGAGAAAGACCCACAAGTGGCTGAGGATTGGCTGGAGGCCGTGGTGAGAGTCTTCCAACTAATAGGGACACCAGCTGATCACATGGTGATTCTTGATACCAGTCTTTTGTAGGTAGCAGCAGGCAGATGGTGGAGTTTGATACTATAGGTTCCTGAAGAGGTGAAACTTCTTTAGGCAGACTTTGAGAGCCTATTTTGGGTAGATATTGTCCAGAGACCCTTCACACAGTGCGCATATAAGATATTCTTCATCTGCAGCAGGGCAGCATGACTGTGGCTCGGTACTCAGTGAGGTTCACTGACCTCTCACGCTACTCCACTGATATGGTATGAGACCCATTTTTTAGGGAATGAACATTCGAGCTGGGAATCAAGAAGGATATTAGATCTTTGATGATTTCAATCATCATCCTGATGCATGCGGGGTTGTTAGAGCGAACCCTCTTAGTGGATAGTTTTTTTGCTGAGAAGTCACTAGTAGCGAGACCCGCCACCGGGCATCACATAACGGAGTCTTCTACAACGAGAAGTAGATAGATATCATAAAGGTCTAGGAGGACCAGGCCTATAGGGGGATGACCGTATGATTCAGGGTCGGTTGTGCGGTGCACCGGTGACAGAAAAATTCATGCGAGGAGATGGTAGAGTTTCACATAGGGCGGGCAGGGTCACAAGGCTCGTGACTGCCCGACCCACCGTACCGATGATCAGAATATGGTCGAAGGACTGCATAGTTAGAGATAGATGTTCGACCATGGAGGTCTGTAGGGAGTAGCTGGATGTGTAAGAGGAGTTGGACATGCTATTGGCAGTGGGTGATGATTCGAGATGTGACTGCAACTACCACCATGTGGTCCACCCCTAACCATACGGAGTAGGTGGAGAGGGGAAATACTAGCTCTATGAAGCTGAGGTCTACAACCATGGTGTTGTGGAGATGATACAAGGTACGCTATGTGTCTACTCTACCATACTTGCAGTACTTATAGACAAAGTTGGAAGCCATTCTTTTAATTCTATTGCTCTTGTTCTGAGCTCGGAGATTCTGACGGAGTCGTTAACTCGATCCTTACGACTAGAGACTCCTACAAGAGAGGATTCGACGATTACGCACTGTTGCTAGAAGTGTGAGGTTACTCTAGGTGGTGAGAGCTTCGGTAGGGATCTAATGGTAGCAGCATCAAGGTATTACAAAGTCATCTTGGGTATGAAATGGTTATCTACATTCCATTCTCATATTTACTATATTAGGTTCAATGTATAGAGTGTCCGCATGTATGGAACTAGGTTTACCTTCACCAGCGAGAAGGGAGCCCTTGCTTCCCATGATGGACTTACTCAGAGGAGAGTGTAGCCGATCACTGATCAGATGGATAGCCTTACCCTCATAGTGGTTTATATGGAGAGTCTGAGCTATCCTGTAGTGGTGGACCAATACGCGGATATCTTACCAGATGATGTTCCGGGTCAACCTCCTCGTAGAGAGGTGGAATTTTACATTGACTTGTACCACGATATGGCATCGATATCTACACCAATGTATCATATGGCTCTCGAGGAGCTTTGTGAGCATCAGGTACAACTAGAGGACTTACAGGGGATAGGGTTCATCTAGCCTAGGGATTCTCCTTGGGCAGCCCCAATTTTGTTTTCCAAGAAGGCGGATGGGTGCTTGAGACTTTTTGTTGACTATCGGAGCCTAAACCAAGTGACTGAGAAGAAAAAGTACCCACTCTTGAGGATTGATGACATATTTTATTAGTTTTAGGGAGCACTGTGGTTCTTTAAGATAGACCTAAAATCAGGTTTTCACCAACTCAGAGTACGAGATGAGGATGTGCAAGAGACGACTTTCAGATGTTTGTACGACCACTACAAGTTCTTGGTGATGCCATTATACATGACCAATGACCCAAAAGTGTTCATGGGACTCATAAACATAATATTTCATCCATAACATGATCGCTTTGTTGTAGTCTTCATCAATGACATTATGATCTACTCGACTACGGATGAGTTGCATGCCTATCATTTGAAAATAGTTCTGGACAATCTTCGAGATCACTGGCTTTATGGTAAGCTCTCAAAATTCCAGTTCTGGATCCGAGAGGTTCACATTCCAAGAAATTTCATCTTTGAGGCAAGATTTGTAGTGGATCTAGTGAATATTGAGGTGGTACTTTCTTAGGAACAACCCAGGAGTGTGATAGAGGTACGTAGTTTCCTGGGTTTGGTTTGATACTACCAGAGGTTTGTGCCATATTTTTCTAGAGTTTCTACACCTTTATCAGTATTAAAGAAGAAGGGGAAACCCTTTATGTTGTCGGAGATATGCCATCGGAATTTTCATGATCTAAGGCAGAGGCTAACTACTGGCCCCATCTTGATGCTTCCCGAGGAGGGCATTGGGTATGTAGTCTACTACGACACATCAGGGACTGGACTCGGATGTGTCTTGATGCAAGAGAGAGAAGTTATCATGTATGGTTCTCAAAAATTATGAAAGAATGAGCATAACTATGCTACCCTTGACCTAGAGTTAGCAGCAGTGGTCTTTACCTTGAATATGTGCAACATTACTTGATGGGTGAGTGTTTTATGTTTTACTCTGATCCTAAGAGTCTCAAGTATATCTTCTCTCAGAAGGACCTGAAACTGAGATAATGACGTTGGCTCGGGTTCATCGAGGACTTTGACTTTGAGATATTCTATACTCCTGGGAAAGGGAATGTTGTAATCTATCAACTAAATAGAAGATCAAGTATACAACTACTTGGTGAGGTGATGGAGTAGCTTGCCGCTTTGTAGATATCCATTGCAGATTTACATGGAGAATCTTTTCTTCAGTCTCTTAAAGTCACTCTCCCACTACTACAGTGAGTGAAGGAGGTGTAGTGTGGGGACACTGACTACAAGGCTTGATGTGCATAGATATCTATAGGTCTGGCACCTAATGGATTTTCAGAAGGTTGGGAGCATGTCATCCTTTTTAGAGGACATACTAAGGTACCGGTATCGCTTTGGGAGGATTTGTTTATGGAGTTCCACACATCCCCTCTTGAGGTACATCGAGAAGTGGTGAAGATGTATCAGGACCCTTGAAGATAACATTGGTGGCCGGGAATGAAGAAATCAATAGAAGATTTTGTCTCCCGGTGCCTCACTTGTCAGCTAGTGAACGCAGAGCATAAAGTACCAGTAGGCTTAGTGCAGCCTTTAGAGGATCCAGAGTAGAAGTGGGACGGGATATACATGGTCTTCATGATAGGACTTCCACATACATACCTGAGTCATGATTCTATCTGGTTGATCGTCGACCGACTCACCATGTCGGCCCACTTCCTACCGATTAGAGAGTTGGGTTTAGTAGAGATATTGGGATGCCTCTATGTGTTTAATATTGTGTGGCTACATGGAGTACCCTCAACGACTTTCTCCAATCGGGATACATGTTTAACATCCCAATTATGTAAGTGGTTGCAGGAGGCTTTCAGGACGCAACTTCGTTTGAGTACCGCCTTCCAACGTTAGACGGATGGCCAGACTGAGCAGACCATTCAGACCCTCGAGGACATGCTACGTGCCTGCGTCCTTGACTTCGGTCATAGTTGAGAAGATCAATTTCCATTGGTGTAGATTTCATACAAGAAAAACTATCACTCCACAATTGGGATGGCACCTTTCGAGGATTTGTACGGCAGACCTTGCAGATAGCCTTTGTGATGGACTGACCTAGGGGAGTCAACACTAGTGGGACTAGATATGGTATGAGCTACCACAGAGAAGGTGTAGATCATCCAGGAGCGGATGAAGACTACATAGGGCAGGCGGAAGTCTTGTGATGACAGAAGGCAGAGACCACTGGAGTTTGAGGATGGTGACCACATCTTTCTACGTGTCTCACCCCGATGAGGATTACAGAGATTTGGCTGGGGCGCAAGTTATCATAGAGGTTAATCGAACACTTTCAGGTCCTCAGAAGAGTTGGAGAGGTGGCTTACCAGTTAGCTCTTCCACCTCAGTTGCACCTGTTGCATGACATCTTCCATGTATCCCAGCTGAAGAGATACATGCATGACCCATCTCACATCATCTACCATGGAGTGCTAGACATCGACGATGGGCCGACGTTTGCATAGGTTCCAGTAGAGATTGAGGATTAATAGTAGCGGTCCTTCCGGGGCAGTCGGTACCTCTGGTTCTCGTTCTCTGGCTACATGGGAACCTCCAGGAGATCACATGGGAGAGGGAAGCCCAGATACATGCTCATTACCCCCACATGATCCCTTAGATTGAGTTGTGGCTTATGGGGATGTAAATCCATGAGGTGTGGAAAATGTAAAGACCCAAATTATCCATTAATTTTATTTAAATTATATGGAATATTAAGAGTCCACAAAAATATATGGTGCGTGATTCTGTGGCCTAGTGTGCCTCGAATGAATTTATGAACGTTTTTTTGGGTATGTTCAGTATTCATGTGTGCGGGTTTTTGTAACTTTTGAACTAGTGCTCATAATTGAAATCTAAGTGCACCGTTGAACTCGCAGCACTAGAATTCTCTTAAAGAGACCATCACCTCAAACAGAGTTGGTCGAGGGTGGAAATTAGTTTCTCACTTTTTCGAGGAGGAATATAAAAATAAAAATATTTAACATTTTTATTTTTCTTGTAACCATCTTTGGGGTTATGAATATGGGGACCACCTGACCCTTAAACCCCCCACCCCCTTTAATGGGAGGTAACTCTTGGACTCCCTCCAATTTAGTTTTTCCATATCAATCAATCAATTAATAATGACAACTCCATATGTGCCAACAAATTAAAACTGGTAGACATATATTATTTGGGGTTGGTACCACATTTTGCTGGGGAGAAATCATTGGCGCAAGAGAGGCCTAGAGAGAGATCTTGGAGAAACTCATCCTCGAATGAAGAGCATGTCCTCCAATGAAGAACGTTCTCTCCAAAGAGGAATGCACTCTCTAATGAGGAATGACTTCAATGACAACGAACTGAAGCCTGTACATCCATCCTCAACGATGTCAACAAACCTTCATGGTAGGGGTTTGTTTTTGATTTATCATCAATAATGTTTCTCTCACATTGAATCACCTCCCTTGATCCCCTTGCTACCACTCTAACGCAGAGGGTACAGGCCCAACGAACATTACCTAACCTCAACACAAAAATCATTTTGGATTTGGTTGTGTTCTTCACGATGGAGGAGAACGGAAACCATCATCGGTGGGGATCGGTAACGGCGGTCTACACCACAGCTGACCGTGAAGATGGCGGTGGCGCAACTGCAGTGCCAGATAAGGGCCACCACCTGTCGGCTGCGGCGGAGCATGCGCGGCTGCTGGTAGTGGCCAACCACACGAAGGGGGTGGAGGCACGCGTCTGCGCCGTACAGTGACAAAGGGCACAACTTTTTGTTTCAGTGACAAAGGGAGGGTTGCTGGCATTCAGCATACCACAGAGGGGCAGCGCACAACGTCCTGTTGGGAGGAGAAGGGGACGCCCATTTCGGTCTGCTGAGATATACTGAGCGGGACCCGTGGCAGGCCCCGCGTGTTGCCTGGTGACAAAATAGCTTCGGTCGTTCAGTGATTGGTGGCGGGGGGCACGTAACTCCCTCTCGCATGTAGTGAGGTCGACCCGCCCAGTGCGGGCCGGGCCGGACCGAGCTGGCCAGGACAAACCCAGTGGGCCGGGTAATATTTTATGGGCCGGGTCCGACCCAGGGCTAAACATGGGTCAGCCCAGGCCGGGTCGGGCCGAGTCGGTCTGAATGGGTCGGACTGGACCCAGACCTATTTCGACCCTATACGTTCTTTCAACTATATCATGAGCTATGGGCGTCCGTTTGACAAATCGTCTGCCGCACTGGAAACCATGGAGAAAGATGATTCTTTTGGTATACCCCATATGAGATTTAAATAATGTTGGGTTACAGTTGGGTTGGATCAAGCACGAATCCAACCGAACCCTAGAGACTAAAAGGCTAATAACATACAGACCAGGCGTCCGTTTGATGCATCGGTTGTTGCATTGAGACCCCTATTAGGTGGCAGTCCATTAAAATACTTTTTTTGTGGGACTTCGTGGTAGTTTTTGTATTGACCCGTGTCGTGAGGTGTGGATCCTCCCAGAATTAAGCGAGCTTAGTGCAAAAACCCTGTAGCAGGCTATAACATGAGAATGTGATCCTTTGGGTGTCTATACTCGAGGATCCCACATGGATCTGCACTAGGTATCCATATGTTACTACTCTAGGATCTTGTGTGGGTCTGTTGTACTAGGATCCTGTGTGGGTCTGATGATGTACTAGGATCATGTGTGAGTCTGATGATGTACTAGGATCCTCTGCGGGTCCGCTGTACAAGGATCATGTGTGGGTCTGATGATGTACTTCGATCTTATGTGGGTCTGATGATGATTTAGGATCCTACGTGGGTCTGTCTATTAATAGAGGAAGATGATTCTATAGTTATATCTAATCAACTCTACTACTGTACCTAAGTTATACCGGTTGTGAGATGAGTCTTTACCTTTGGGGTATTCTTTTTTGTTGAATACATTAGTAGAAAAATGGTTTTTAACGTCGTTATTTCCACGTCTTTTTTAATATAAGACGACATAATATATGTTTACGGTGAATTTTTGGATTGGTTTATTTAAAAACTGATTCCAAAACGAAAAAAAATTGTTTGTGCATCTATTTTTTTTATAAACGACCCCAAATATTGAAAAAAAATATTTTTGGTGTCAATAATTAAAAAAAAACAAACACCCAAAATTATATTTTTTTAACTATGTTTTATATTATTTCTTAATCTTCAATTTGACTAGTCGTGGAGCAAAAACAGAGTTACGGATTAAATGTTATGGTTGTCGGAAGTTGATCTTCTCTAATAGTATTCATAAATAAGTCCATCTTTCAACTACCATAACATTTAATATGTATCTCTGTTTTAGCTCCATGACAAGTCAAATCGAATCATAAGAAAATATTTAAAACTTTGTAAAAAATATTTCCCATTTTTTGCGTCAGTTTTCATAAAAACAACGCTGATTTTTTTTAATTTTCGCATCGGTTTTTTTTGAAAAACATCGCCAAAATATTTATTTAGTGTTTGGTGTCATTTTCAAAAAAACATACATGAATAGTGTTTTTTTTTAATTTTAGCATCGATTTATTTAAAAATTGATGCCATAAATATTTGTTTTTCCTTTTGGCATCCTTTTTTAAAAAATCCAACATGAAACATAATTTATTTTTTATTTTTTAGCGACGGTTTATTTAAAAACTAATGCCAAAAAGGATATTGGTTGGCATTTTTGGGGTCGGTTTTCTATAAAACTGATGCCAAAAGACCAATGTAAAACCTCTTTTACTTCGGCTTCAAAACAAATGTTGCCAAAGAGTAAATTTTAATTGTTTCACAACCTGCGTTTAACTTTTTAAAATCCCTCCATCATTTCCATACTACACTATCAAAAATATTTTTATTTACTATTTATAAATCCATTTCATCCTTCATTAAACATTTTCAACCACTTCAATTCAGTCATGTTTGCAACGTCACATCAATAATTAATTTTAACACAGTAAATATTCTAATGATTTATTTTCTTTGTTATTCTTTTTATTCGTTTCAAAACGGATCGATTTTCTTTCTTATAGAGATGATTTATTATTATTATTATTGAGTTAAAAATATATAACATTTTAATGAGATTTAATAACTATGGTATAAATTTAAATATCATTCACCATTTTCAGTTGGTTTATGTGATTTTAATATATGTTTATCAAAATTTAATGGAAACGAGTTGTACCAAACTAAAATTTAACATGTTAAACTTCCGACGACCATAACTTTTGATCTGTAACTCTGTTTTTCTCCACGACCAATAAAATCAAAGATTAAAAAATAATCTCAAACCTGGAAGAAGAAAAAAAAAATACTTTTTGGAATCCTATTTTGTAAAAACTGACGCCAAAAATATTTTTTTTTTCATTTATGACTTTTGGTTTTTTTAAAAACTGATGCCAAAACTATTTTCTAACTTTTTTGCATTGGTTTTTAAGGAAACCAACGCCAAAAATGATATGGTTGGATTTTTTTGGTGTCAATATTTCGCAAAAACTGACTCTAAAAAACAAATGTAATTCATTTTTTGCATTGGTTTTCAAAATAAGACATAAGAAGTCTTATTTTTTTACCTTAGAAGCTTCAACGTTGGTTAAAAACCGACATCAAAATTTTAAAAAATGACATTTAAATACATTTTTTTACTAGAGGTACATGTGTGGTACATACTTATGTGGTGATACCTTTGTGATATTTTACTATGTGGCATACCTGTGTGGTATTTACCTTTTTGGTGATACCTTTGTGGTATTCTTATGTGTGGCGTACCTGTGTGGTACTTACATTCGTGGTAATCTTTTTTTCGTGGAATAGTTGTAATTTGGATAATGAGTCAGGGCCTTCTGTTTCCTCATTAATGAGATGGGTAATATTTGATATCTTAGGTATAGGTATAGTCATATATCTAAGTTGGGTTATCATAGATTTAGATGATTTGGGGTTTATCCTTTTTGGATTTTGCGAGACCTTGAGGGTCTAGGGGTCCCTACTGAGTATCATTATACTCATCCTTCCATGGGATTTTCTTGAACCTTGTTGTGTTTGGTGAATACGACAGACAATATAGATTGAGGCTGTGGGTACCTGGACTGGACAGTTCCCGGAGGTGGACCATACGGAGTGTCGGTACGCTGAGGAGACGGGAAGACGTGGAGTGATATGGAGGAGATCTGTACCCACCTTTTAGGTAAGAACCTCGGAGGATGACCCAGTAGATGTATTTATCTTTCTTAAGTTGTATTGTATTCTTAGTTTTACTTGTACCTTTACTGTTGGGCTTGTATTCTGGCCCCTCTTACTTTCAGCACTCTTTTTTCTATACAGTTTAAATGTGTTCGTATCTTGTGGTATGATTGGTTGAGTGTGTTTACATGATATATAGGCAATGCCATACCGGTTTTTGGGGATACGCCTTTCGGTGAGAGTTGCCATCCCCTGGCCTATGGATGGCAGGCTTGGGGTAGTCACGACACGAGCCCCAGGGAATGGGTCGTGACAGCTTCTGTAAACATCTCATCAAAACAGAAATTAACTAACTAAAGAATTATTATGAGTTGTATCATAGTATCATATACCCAAAAAAGAATAATAATGTTCAATGAAATCATATTAGATTGAAAATGTTTTTGAAATATCACTTTGAAGACTTATTGATAAAAATATCTTTTTCAATTAGTAATACCCATTATAAAAAATTACTATTGTCCTATTATTATGGAGAATATTTATTTTGAAATTAATCTTGAAATGAAATAAATTAACATTCAAATAATTGAAGGATTACGATGTAGGGAAATTATATTCATGTGGTATACTTTACAATAAAACATTCCTTTCATGGTTTTATAGAAAAAGTGATAGTTTACATTGTCCGAATATTGATAATAGTATTTATTTTAATTTTTTTTAAACATGGTTACAAATAAATTTATCCAATAATAATAGACTATTAAAAAAATTATTATTATTATAAGGAAACATGTATATCCAATTAAAAGTATTTTTGACCATAAAAATAAGTAATAAATATTTTCCTTAAAAACATATTGTATATTGAATTTTTATTCATAGTGAACAAAATTATAGTAAAGCATTTTTTTAAATGACTTGATAAGTGTAAAATTTATGGGTTTAGTGATCAGCAGATCATATGATTTCATCATCAGAAACATAGTCACAAATGTTTTTGATAAATAATGAGATTGCAATATTAATCCCTTTCAGATATGGTTTCATTTAAATCAAATGAGAGATGAAAAAAATATTCACATATGTATATGTATATCTCATATTATTTTGAGAATCATTATAATATAAAATCATTGTAATTATACACAACAAAAAAAGGAAAAGTGCTTTATTTGGAATTTACCCTATAGAAATAAAAGTGAGAAAAAAATACCTTTCCATAGGTTTGGATTCCATTATACATTTTTGAAAATATAATATATATATATATATATATATATTATAATTATATTTAATAAACTTACACATATATATTATACAATATATTATTTACTTATAATCTTTTATCACCTATTTTTAACACATCATTATTTAAATAATTGATTTAGGTGATATCTGATTTGTTCTTCATGTATGATCTATTTCTGTAGTTTTGGTCCTTGTATTTTGATCATGGTTCTACAATAACAAGGATTATAAACATTTTATAAAAATATATAGATATATTTTTACATACATATATTCATTTATTAATTTTAGAGATAGAAAAATGAATTATAGCGTTCATAGACAAGGTAGGTCATACATACACCTGAACATTTTTTCCATAATTCAATGAATGGAATGAAATAATTGTAAATCATAATTCACCTTCCCAGATTAATTATTATATCATATATTTTATATATATTCATTAAATTCATCCTTATTTCCATCCATGTAAACAAATGAAAACTGAATTATATCGCCTCATGGAGGAGGTAGTCAATATGCACCCAATATTGATGATATCTTTATCCAATAGTTTATAAGGTAATATGGTACGAATGATATTTTTATTAATTTACTATAATTATGTAATAATTATCATATTAATCATTAAACCCATTATAATACCCATCTATAAAATATTTTTATGAGAAATTAATTTTTCCACCATGTAGAGATTTTAAGTCTTACGTACACATGACTGATATATTCACGTCTCGTTTGATCGAAAGATGGTTAATAAATGTGGTTTCATAATCATATTAAAATTTTAGTATATTTATTACACTTAAGGTATTATTTTAAAATTAATATAATAGGTTTATAATAGGAAATTAATAATTAAAAAGAATATTCTTAGTTAAGGTGATTTACCTATCCTCCAAAAATACTTTTTTAGAACTCATCTTAAGGGCTGTAGGTTTGATCTATGGGGAATAAATATAAATATCTAATGATTTAGGTAATTTTTGAATGATACTTGGTATACTTGAGTTTATATAAATGAAAAATTGCTATATGAAGATGAAAAGTGATGGGTTCCCTTTAAAATTAAGGGGATGGGAATTTTTAGAATTTCCTAAAATAGAAGTTAATATATATTAATTTGTATTTCAAAATGTCTCTAGATTGATATGATTAGAAGTTAATATGAATACTATTTTAGTAACTCTCAATAAAAATCATTTTGAGGTTTTTTTATCACATTTTTTCCCTTATCTATTTTCATAACCTTTTATTAACCCATTGATAATTAAAGTAATATTTACATTTTAAGGGTAAATTATCATAATATAAAATGAAAAAATATAATAAATGGAAAATCTATGATTTTCAAAACCATATATATTTTATTTTGTGGAATATAATATTTTTATTAATATTATGTTAGTTAATAAAATTATTTATTATAAAATATAATTAATGGAATTTTTAACACTACTCATTTAATTTGACATTAAATACACCAATACAATGGGGGAATTAGAATATAATTCTTCAAATGTACAAATTATATCATATATATCTATAAAATTATTCATACACATTATATAATTAAAATATTATCTATTTTAATATTTTTAATATCATTTCTTTTAATTTTATTTTATTTGAATAAATATGGTATTAGTGGTTCACAATTATTTACGGTCATTATATAATTATAGAAATTTAAATTTAAATTCATATAATTTAAATAAATGAATTAATATAAAAATTGACACCTATATTCATTCATAAATTATTTTTCCCAACATTGATACATGTGAAACATTTAAAACTACAAAAATGAAATTTTGTTAATTTTTTTATTTAAATATTTTACATATGTCATTTTCAGAGAGAATTGTCTATTAGAAAACAAAATTTAAAGACTAATTTAATAAAGTAAAAAATTTAATATATTGAATAATAATTAAGTATACATTTTGGCTTTTTATGTTACTTTTAACCTAAATTAATTTTATATACCCTTTTTAATAGTAATAACTTTTACCATGGTATCTATTAATATTGACTGAAAATAAATGCGGCCAATATACAAATTTTTAACCAACAGATTCAAAATTTGAAATATATTTTATCAAATTAAATAAAATTATTTGGTTTTAAAAATTTTAAAATATCTTTTCAAAATGCGATGAAAATCTATTTTTATGAAAATAATGTTATGTACACATAATACTATATTTATTCTTATTTCAAGAAAATAAAAATATTATTTGAATTTAAAATAATTTTATTTATTATATATTAAAAAATTCATTTAAAAAATTCATTAAAATATTATTATTTAATTTATAAACATGAAATAACATTGTATGAATTAAAATATTTTTTTTAGAAAAATGCTATTTTTCGTATAAAAAAATTTTTATACCTAATTCAAAAATAAAATTTATTCTAATGAACTTAATTTTATTATTTTAATAATAATAGATCTAATTTTATAATTAAACCATTTCATAATAAAAAGGAACTTTGTACATTCTTGTAATGAGAGAAAAATTTTCAATGAAGATCCGTATTTTTTTACTATTCAATGAATCATCATACATTAATGAAAATTATAAAAAATTATTCCTAAAATAATTTTTACTATATGAATTCAAAAATTATATCCTTTTAATCGAATATAATTTCTAAATGTTCTAGAAAATATTTTTAATATTTTATCATTAAAAGAAATAAACACAATTTTTTTTGAAGGAAGTGTTTTTTTGATGAATAAAATGAATTTACTAACCAAATGAGGGATTATTTAATATAAAATTTTCAATATAATTATAAGGAGTATAAAATTTAAATATATATATATATTTCATAAATTAGTTAATTCTATTTATACCTTATAGTTTAATAGTTGGGTTATAATTGTCATATAATAATATTTAATTATTCTTTTAGGCTCGATGTTTCATGTAATGAAAACTACGGAAGAATTTGAAAAATATATTCTCTCTATCTCTAGGTGTTACATTCTTCCCCAATATAATAAATTGTATCATTTCATTGAATTTATTTTCCAAAATTAATGGTTTGGTATTTTAGAATTCTTTCATTGAAATCAGAAATCATAAAAAGTGTGATTAAAATATCCTCATGAGATGAGGGAAACGTAAATATGATGGTCATAAAAAAGTACACATATCATAGTTTCCAAATATGAAAAAATTAGTCAGATGTAAAAATATGGCATGGAAAAGAAAATAACCACATAAGGTATAATATAGAGTGATAGAATACATGGTTAAGATAAATTTATCTACCAAAATAACCATGAATTAATAACGCTAAAAAAATTCCATAAATTCATCATAATTGAAGGTTATTGATTATTTTTATTTCTTTTTTATCCATATCCTATAGTTAAGGAATTAATTTATGACATATAGTAAGACAATAAGAAAATATACTTACTTGAAATGTAAAATTTCACACCTTTATCAATTAACACCAAAATAAGACATATTTCATCAAACTATGAGTATTAAAGACAAATTTTTATGTGTATAAAAATGAAATAAACTTCTAATAAATCTAAAATTATTTCTAGATATCTCCCACAACATTATTCATTAACCTAAAATAAAATAGATAGGGGAAGATATTTATAAAAATTAATAAACCACATTATAAAGAAATAAACCATTAATTCCAAAACCACAAAAACTAAAATATCCTCAAAATTATATGTTATTTTAATATAAAATTATTTATCATATAATTCAGCTTGAATATTCAAAAAAAGTAAATAATTGTCTTTCCAACTAATATTTCATGTAAAATCACTTGTTAAACTTAAGGTTTACTTATTCTTAAACCTAATTAGGTATATACCAAATAGCATTAATCACCATGATAAATTACTATATAATATTTTAACATAATGAAATTCACAAAAATATCATGAATCAAATAAACATGATAACTTGAAATGTATTCCTTAACTTGGACATAAATATCTCTGATTATATCACCTTGCCAATAAATCAATTTTCAACAATCAAGATTATTTATATCCAAAAATACAACAGTCTATAATTCATTTACTATCAAATCATATGTCATCCCCAAAGAGTAATTTTAAAATCAATATGTTATTGTTCCTAATACCGAGTAAAATATTCATTTCATTTAAAATTCTGATAACATAAAACATTAAGATGGGGTGTCAATGATTTTGAACTTATAATCACACATAAACATATAAAATCATGATGATATCAATTAATTTTATGGTAACCTCACATGAATATATATAAAAATAAAATATTAACATAATCCTTATTCCTTAAATATGTTAAAAATCTATTGAATATATTTTATAAATCCAAATATGAAACAAATAATCAATTATGACCATATCCACATAATCAGCTAATCAATTTATAGATCACTAACATTATCATTTTGAATCATATTTTTATCACTAATAAAAATTATTAAGTTAACATATGACATATATTATATTTTATCATTCCCATATTCATGTGTTCTCAGAAAATATTACATTCCTACTAAATCAAATTTCTTGGTTATGAGTTCCATTTAAAATATTTTTTAAAATAATTGAATAAAATGTATTGAAAAATGATACTTACTTGTTTGATGAATTTTATAACTTGAATTTCAATTGTATAACTATTGTAAAAAATAAATATTGTATAAAAATATAGAAATTCATCAATCATCCAAATTAATTTTTAAACTATTATCTATGGTCTATCATTTTATTACACAATAATTAATTCCTATAATAGTTAATATACATGATGTATTAATAATCGTAAACATTAATTTTATTGTGATTCTTACTTTTATCATAATAAAGAAAATTTAAATTTCTCATACCTATCATATTCCATTCAATGTGTCTTTATCATCATTAGTAGAACATTTAATCCTTCAACATTTTTTATTCTCTTCTTGAGTTTTACCCCATGTAAATCAATCAACAAAATTCCCATACATTATATATTTAAACCACCAAACCATTGAGGATACCTTAGAAAGGCCATTATAATACTACATTTCATTAATCAAATGTTTTAATTTCCCATAGAAATTATTATTATTTTATTCCTTCTTTTAAACACTCAAAACATCTTCTCATCCCTATGTGACATTAATTTGAGTGCTTCCTCCCACATTCTATGCATGATTGAAGTTGATTCATTTTTATAATATTGTATTCATGAAACCCAATATTTATTTTATTAGGTGCGTCAAGAAACTCACTAATATTAAAATTTTTATTAATATAATGATATATCTCATTAGGAGTAATCATAAGGTTACTAATACCATCTCTTATTTGAATTGTTCTCTCATGAGGAAATTCATTTCATAGACTTACACATTCAAAATCAACACGATTAATTTTGAATCTATCCAATAAATAGAACCAATAAGAATAATGTGAGATATACGAATCACAGTTGAAATCCACATGTTTCCAAAAAATCATTTAAAGGATGTCTAAATAAAATAACATTGTATTATTACACATTAGGTTTAACCTAGGTAGTTCACGATTTTTACCAACAAATTATGGTACTAACCTATAAAATGAAATATCCCCAGGGTTCAAGAAAATTGTTTTATCATCCTAGTTTCTATTGGATAACATCCATTTATACGATACAAACTATAATGACCTAGAACTATCATACATAGATATCTACATACTCGATGATTATCTAATCCATAACATAATTATCCATAACATAATAATATATTTCTTGTCCCTTTGGAAGATTAGACGCATAAAAAACTATTACATAAAATATATACATTAGATACAACTATGTTTTTAATAAGTTGACCCCTTATTATAGATATAATGCTTCAAAACATTCATTATATCCTAGGGAAAGGAAACATAAACTAGTCAGTTCTGATGATCAGTAATGGAAATAAAGGAAGATAATAGAGATCACATTAGTATAGCAAGAATATAAGGGTATAAGAACATGATCATATCATTTTGAAATTACTCCCTACAAATCCAATATCATACTCATGAGTCATAAAACTAAATATGGAAGTTCATAAAACAAGTATAATAAAGGAATAATAGAACATAAACTATATAATCATTAAATTGGTATAATAAATGGATTTTTGAAATACATATAATCATTGTAAATCATTTCATTATTATCAAAGGATCATTTCAATGAATATCATTATATAATGTGTTCACTCCCTAAATCATCATAGCAGTTAATGTTCAATCCCAAGACTATTATAGTGGATATTTCCCCTAAATAAATTGGGTTAACTCCCCATTCCATTATTTTTTATCTCATGATATATTTATCTCTATCCAATGCATTGGAGGAAGATATAGGTCCCAACCATACATGGTTATAATGAGACCACAAACATTGGTAATGATGTGTACATAATCTTTGTCCATAACAAAACAACCTTAAATGATTAAAAACTATTATATTTCTCCTACATGGTCATAAAAAATTCATAGAATCATTACTTCATATCGATGAAAACAAAATGGGATTCATAAAAACACAATCCTTGTTTATTAAATAAGTTCACAATATATTGAATATATTCTATAAATCCAAAGACGAAAAAAATCATCAAATATGACCTTATCCACTTAATCAGCTAATATATTTCAAGGACACTAACATTATTATTTTAAATCATATTTTTGTCACTAATAATCATTCTAAGTCAACATCTAACATATATTATAGTTATCTTTCTCATATTCATGTGTTATGCAAAATTGATACATTACTACAAAATCACATTTTGAGGTTTTTAGTACCATTCAAAATATGTTTTAAAATCCTTAAATAAAATCTATTGATAAATAATCCTTACATGTTTTATAAATTTTATAACTAGAATTTCAATAGTATAACAATTATAGAAAAAACTATTGAATAAAAATATAGAAATTCCTCAATCATCACAATTCCTTATTAAACTATTAACTAGGATTTATCATCTAATTACCCAATAACTCATTCCAATAATATCTGATATGAATAATGTATTATTATTCATAAACATTAATTTAATCTTTAATCTTACTTTTAAAATAATAAATAAAATTTAAATTTTTATACCTATTATATTCCATTCATAGTGTCTTCGTCATCATTAGTAAAATGACTACTCATCCAACTTTTTTATTCTCTTCTTGAGGTTTACCCCAAGGAAATCAATCTACATAATTCCCATACATTAGAAATTTAAAACATTCTTCCATCAAGGATATAATAAGGAGACATTTATTCTAATACTTTTCAATAATCAAATGTTTGAATTTTCCATATAAATTATTATTTTGTGATTCCTTCTTTTACACACTCAAAATGTCTTCTCATCCCTCAGTGACATTTATTTGAGTGCTTCCTCCCACATTCTATGCATATTTGAAGTTGAATCTTCATTCCTATATAGTATTCATGAAACCCCATATTTATTTTATTAGGTGTCTTAAGAAACTCAAAAATATTTAGATTTTTAATAACATAATGATATATCTAATTGGGAGTAATAATAAGGTTACTAATAAAACATCTTCTTTCAATCTGTATCCTGTGAGGAATGTCATTTCATAGACTTTCACATTCAAAATTAACATGATTTATATGTAATCAATCCACTAAATAAAACCAGTATGAATAATGTGAGATGTACTAATCATAGTTGCAATCCATATGTTGAAGAAAAATCATTTAAAGGGTGTCTAATTCATATAACATTATATTATTACAACTTAGGTTTATCCTAGGTATTTCACAATCATTAAAAACACATTATTGTTCTAACCTATACTTTGACCTATCCCAAGGGTTCATGAAAATGTTTTCTTATTCTAGTTTCCATTGTATAAATACCATTTATATGATACCAACTATAATGACCTAGAATCTCCATATACATATATCTTCATACTATAAGATTATCTAGTACATAACATAATTAACTACAACATAATCATATAGGTTTAGTCCATTTGGAAGATTGGACACATAAAAAAATATTACCTAAAAGATATACATTAGTTACATCTATTTCTTCTTAACTAGACCCCTTATTACACATATCATACTTTGTAACATTCTTTATATCATACAAAAAAGAAACATAAACAAGTTAGTTCAAATGATTAGTAATGGTAAAAAAGGAATATAACAAAGATCACATGAGTATAACATGAACATAATTGTATGATTACATGAGCATAACAATTGAAAATTACACCCTACATATCATATATCAAAATCATGAGTCATAAAACAAAACTTGACAGTTCATAAAACATGAATCATAAAGGAATCAATGAAAATAAGCTATAGAATCACAAAAATGGTATAATAAATGGATGGTTAGAATACATATATTCATTGAAAATCATTCCCTTAGTAGTCAAGGTTTATTTCAAAGAATAACATTATATAATGTGTTCACTCCCTAAACCATCAGAGTTATTAAGTTTCACTCCACAAACTATGATAGAGGAAATTTTCCCTTAATAAATTTGGTTAACTTCCCATTCAATTATTGTTTATATCATGATATATATATCTTTACCCAATGTGTTGGATAGAGATATAGGTCCACAAAATACTTGGTTATAATGTGACCAAAAATCATGGTAATAATGTAAATATAATCTTTGGCCAAAACACAACCACCATTAAAGTATTAAAAACAATTATATTTTTTCCACATGATAATAAAACATTCATCACATCATTACATCATATCCATGAAAAGAAAATGGGATTAATAATAATTTATACAATTCATGATGGTATAACCATAAAATGTAAATAGATTTCATAAGTATAACATCAAAATAAGAATTAATAGTATAGATAATGATTAAGAATAGTATCACTAGATTATATCCCCATCAAATCATAATAAAAATTTCATATTTCATCATTTATGAATTTTTTTTAAGGATCACTTTGAACATTTCTGTAGAAAAATAAACATTTATCTTTTAAATAACATTTTAAAAAATTAAAAAATTCCAAATTATTAAAGAAACTTTTTTCATTTGAAATAAAAGTGAAAAAATAAATAGGAATATTTAAATAAGTAATCAATTATGATTATGTGAAGTTATATTAATTCCATATACATTAAAATAGAAAATTCTTTTAACTGTTTTATAAAAATATTAAAAAGTAAACCATTTAGAAAAAAAGAAAATTCCATTTCAAAAATTGTAAATTGTCACCCATTTGTAAAGATAAAATTAAAATTCTTAAGATAACATTAATAACCTATGTTAAATTGTTTTTAGAAAATATGTATATAGAAAAAAATTAATTTTGATTGGTGAGAGAAATAAAAATAAATTTCCTTAAAATTTTATTTTATGTTTAATGATTATGTAAGTTAAGGTAAATGAAGGGGAAATTTTATTTTAAATAATTAACAATATTAGGGAAAAATAAAGGAGTATTTTATATGTATATTATCATGATATATCTATCTTTACCTAATGCTTTGGAGGGAGATATAGGTCCCAACCTTACTTGGTTGAAATGTGACCACAAACCTTGGAAATAATGTAAACAAAATCTTTGTCCATAACACAACCACCTTAAAAGAATTAAAAAAATTATATTTCTTCCACGTGATCATAAAACACTCATCACATCATTACGTCATATCCATGCAAAGAAAATGGGATTCATAAACATTTTAACAATTCATGATAACATAACCAGATAAAGTAAATGGATTTCATAAATATATCATCTGCATAAAAATTAATAGTATATATAATTATTATGAATGGTATAATTAGATTATATCCCCATCAAATCATAATAAAAATTACAGATTTCATTATTTTTGGAAAATTATTTTGAAGGATCACTTAGAAATTTTCTATAGAAAAATAAACATATCACTTTGAAATAACCATTTTAAAAAATAAAATATTGAAAATTGTTAAATAATGTTTTATAAAAATGAAAAAATATAAAGGAAGATTAAAATAATTAATCAGTTATGATGATTCGAAATTATATTAATTCCATATACATGAAAATAAAAAATTCCTTTCACTATTTTATAAAAATAGTAAAAATTACCTCATTTAGGAAGAATGAAAATAACTTATAAATAAATCGTAAATAGTTACCCACTTAAAAAGAAACAATTAAAAAAATTAGGATAACAGTAATAACGTCTGTTAAATTGTTTTTAAAAAATATGGATATGAATGAAAATGACATTCAATTGGGGAGAGAAATAAACATGAATTTCCTAAAAAATATTTTAAGTATCATGAGTATGTAAGGTGAAGAAAATTAAAGGAAAAAATTTATTTTATATAATTAACAATATTATGGAAAAAAAATTTGATAGGTATATTATTATATTTCTTCAACAAAAAACATAATCATAAAAATCATGAAAATGAAGAGAATTTATCAAAATACACATACCACTTTTGTAACTTTTGAATAATATTAATCATAAAAGAAATAACATTAGATGGATATGTTTATCCCATAATTTTATTTGAATTAACCATAAAATATATTCACATGAAGTATATAAACAACAGAAAAAAAAAGAAAAAAAGTGGTGTATAAGACATGAGTCCTACTCAAATGAATGTGAGATGAGAATCTCTTAACTTAGGTCAAAATTCCATTATATACATTGGGGTATATTGTATAATAAATATATGTATATATATTAAATAATTATACTAATATGTTTGTTACCTTATATGATCTACATATAAACTTTTATCACTTTTTTGACAACACCTTTTATTAAAATCACTATTTTTGGTGATATATGATTTATTTTTCATCTATGATCTAGTTTAGTAGTTTTGGACTTTTTATTTTGATATTTTTTACATCATATAAATAATTTTTAGTAATTTAAATTTAATATATGTACATTATATACATTATTAGAGTCAATCATGAAATATATACCTAGAAAAATGCATTACACAATTCATGGAGATAGTCGGTCGTATGTATGCAGGAGTACTATTTCAATTTTACAACTGTTGAAATGAAAAAAATATAAATAATAAATCAACATAAAAAATAATTATTATGTAATATATTTATTTATTAAATACTTCCCCAATTCCATTCAATTAAAACCAAAATCTAAAATAAACCACATTTCTTCGTGGAGGTGGTAGTGCACACACACGGACGGTCAACACTATCATTTTCCAATGGTTTGTATGGTATGAAGATATATATAATATCATTATTAAATATGTATAATTATATAATAATTAAAATATATAAATTCTAAAACCATTATAATACACATCCATGAATTATGTAGATGATAAATCAATTGAATTATCATGTGGAGATGATAAAACAATCCAACACACCAAAAATATTTCCATAAATAATTTCCATGAATGATGGTGAATAAATGTTGTTATATAATAATAAAAACATTATTTTATTTTCAATATATATAATTTCTTATTTTCTGAAAAATACTTTACAATAATTGGAGGTAAAATAAAAATTAAAAAGAAAGCGATCAGTTTTGGTGATTACATTTTCTTTGAAATAACCCCTTTAGATCAACTCTAAAGGTATTTAGGGTTGGAATTTTTGGAATAAATGAACATATATTTATTTTTATACGATAAATGTTTTTATTGGTTAATAAATAAGAAAAAAGGTGGTATAAAGAAGACAGATGAGGGGTTCCCTTTTATAAATGTGTGGAGGGGTGTTCTTGGAATTTCATAAAATATTAAATTAATATAAATTATTTTTGATGTCCAAATGACTAAAAATTTATAATATTAGAATATATCGAGATAATGTGTTATAGTATACTGTTCTAATAAAATATATACATTTTTATAACATTTTTTTCTTTTACTCATTTTTACCCTCTATTATCCTTGTTGAAAATTACGATAATGTTAAGGTTTTCTACACTTTAACCATTTAAAGTGTAAAAATAAAATGAGAAAGAAACATAAATGGACTATTTATTATTTTCAGAAACATATCTTCTTCATTTTTTCAAATAAATTTTATTATTTGAATTTCATATCATTTAATAAGATATAATTTTGTTTATAAAAACACACTAATTTCATTTTTAACATTATTCATTTATTTTCATTTTAAATTCATCAAGAAAAATTGGTATTATAATATAATTATCTCACACCTATATATTATTTCATATTGATCTATAAAATAAATATGACACATTAACTCATTTAAATAATATAAATTTTGAGAATTTTAAAATCCTTTAATTTAATTTTTTATAATTGAATTAATATTGTGTTATTGTTGTAAAAGCATTTAAGATCATTATATAATATATATAATGTATAAAAAAATATTTTATGAAAATATTTTCATTCATGTCAATGTAGACACTTACATTCATTCATAACATGATTTATTCATGATGTGGACACATAATGTGTATTTGAAATTAAGATAGTGTGGTTTGGTAAATTTATTTTGTTTAAATGTTATAGAGGTGATTTTCATAGACAAATATCAATTATACAACTAAATTTCAAGAATATGGTGATAATGATCAAATTAGCTTCTTCAAACTATTATTTTGATGGAAAAGTATATCTTTAATAGGTATTATAAAAATAGATTAACCTGATTTATCCTTTACCAATGTAATAGATTTTTCCATAGCTACTATTCATATATACGAAAAATTAAAGTAGACTATTTTCCAAATTTGAAAACAAATTCCATATATATAATATACATTTTATCAAATTCATTACCTATACTAGAAATCAATTAATCTTAAAATGAGTGTATAAAATATGATGAAAACTATATTTTAGAGCAATATAGTTTTCACCCATAAAACCAGGTCTATTACTATCATATGCCTACAATATTATTAGATGAGTAATGAAAAAAATATTCAATATAGAATATATTAATTTCATTAAAATAATTAAGAAATTTTAATTAATTTAATTTATAAAGATAAAAATAATTGACATTCATAAAAATAGTTTCTTCAGAAAAAAAAAGAATTTTTTCTATAAAATGATTTTATAAAAAAACAAACATAAAATTGATTCCAATAATCATAATTGGATTATTTAAAAATTAATAGTAATAATTTTAATATGATTCAATTTTATAATAAAATGGACCTTTTTACATGATTGAAATGAATATATAGTTTTCAATAAAAACAAATGTTTTTTAAATATTCCTTTAAAATCATACGTTTCAAAAAAATTAAAAACATTGATTCTGAGTATAGATTTGAAATTAATAATTCAAAAATTGAATCCTTTTAATAATATAATATTTCTAAAAGGTTTAAAATTATTCTACAATATTTTCCCAATTAAATAGAAAAACAATTTATTAAAGAAACAAAATTTTTATTAATATAATGATAATAATAAAAATAGAGTTATTGGTCACTAAGAATTTATCAATATATATATACTAAGAAGTGAAATTATATATATTTAATAATGTAGTTATTCCAAATCATATTTTCCAGTTCAAATCCTATGTTATAATGGTCATATAATAATATTTCATATTTCATTAGTTTGGTGTTGAATGTAACACACATTGTTGATGAAATTGAAAAGATGTTTCGTAAAATATCATTATTTAATAGTCCCAGCTACATAAAAGTTGATACGAGTCATGATATATGTATTTTCTACTCTCTCTATTGTAATTTTAGACACATGAAAGCATCAATTCTTTGTTTTTATGTCATTTGGAAGGAACTAGGGCTACCCTTTGAGACCATTGACTATAAGGTGTGGATAGAGGATTCAAATGATTACAATTATTTGATACCAGAAATCTAATGGTAGTTCGAGATGGAGCATGATGAAGAAAGGTTCTTGTGAGGCCTATTGGTCTTCATGAGGAAATGTTTGGACTTCATCTTGGTTATGTAATTATTTTCCTTATTTTTTGTCCAAATTGACTATCATCCTAGATGATTTAGATTCTTTCAGACATAATGTACTAGATTCCCCATTATGGGTGTGAGATATCTCATGGATGAGTGATTGGGTATTGTGAGTAGGATGGGGTAGAACATCACCCAACCATTGATGAGTTTAGTACTTGGTATAGTGGGATCATTATGCATACATGTTTCTTTATTAGTAGAGGACTATATTCAGTTCTATCCTGAGTATGTTCTAGGAATACATTTGAGATGGTAGATGGAATTATTCATCGACATTCCAAAAGGACTCCACTGATATGTTCTACAACAGATTCGATGACCCCTTTCAAGATTCAGGAGAGAATGATGTAGTTGGAAGAGCATCAAGTGAATGGTTTTATTAGACCTAGTGTCTCCCTTGGTAGCTCTAGTTTTTTTTATGAAAATAATTAATGGAGGATTTGTGTTTTTATATATTATCATCGACTGAGTGAATTTATGGTAAAAAAGATATAAATTATCGAGGATTGGAAAACTCATTGACCCATCGAGAGGAGAGAGATTATTCTCACAGATCAATATCAGATCTCACTACCACCAGTTGCAGGCTTCGGTGGATTAATTTCTTAGAACAACATTCTTATATTTATACAAACACAATGAGTTCCTTGTGATGCCTCTTGTTGTAACAAACGAACCCATATTGATTATGGATTTGATGAACCATATCATTCATTCATAAATGGACATATTTTTTAATCATTGATGACAAACTCATTTAATATACATTATAGAATGATCGATAAGATAACTTGAGAATGATATAATATTTTCTATGGAGGAACCATCTAAATAGTAAGCATCTGATGTTCATGTTTTTTTCAATGAGGTTCAATTTTTATGGCATGTTATGATTTAGAATGCTTTTTATATGAAATTGGTATAGATTAATGTGGTTCATTCATTGGATCCTCCAAAGAGTGTTTTGGATTTGAAGAGTTTTATTTCCTTTGTGGGGTACTATACGAGGTGCATGCTTGACTTTTCCCAGATAACATCTCCTTTGACAAGCCTGATATGAATAGTGAATCCATTTCTCTAGAATAAGATGTGTTAGAGATCCATTGAGAATTTTAGGTTAAATTTCATTAGTGAACCTATGTTGAGAATACCGGAGGTGTTAGTGTAGTATGTAGTGTCTTGATGTACATATGGATTACTGCTAAACTACGTGTTGATGTAGAGGTTGGTATTGATCACATATGAATCAAGGCATTTAAGACACCATGAGTAGAACTACATGACTAACAATATAACAACCCTAATATTTATTTAACCATTATTCATGTTTTATTACCTAAAAGTACTCATTATACAACATGATTGATTGATGGGTCTAGTTTCATTGGTAATTAGGTACATAACATTATTTCTTGAACATGGGATACAACAACATTATTAAAAACGTCCATGACATGACCAGAATATTCCAATGAAATTAAAACTAATTAGGATATCATGGGGACAAACATAAGAAATAAATGAGCTATAAATCCCAGTAAGGAAAATAAACAAAGAAAAACATGAAGAATACAATAATTATTTGAAAATATTAATATCAATGGATAAGAAATGTAACATGAATAATAAGTCATTATATAACATGATAAACATAACAAGGGAATTGTGGAAAATACATGAAACAACGCATCATTAACATTAGTCAAGGATATGTCTGCCAATATGTCATGGTGGATGTAGTCACATTGAGGAATCTGGTACACCCCTATCCCAAAGTGGTGTATCAAGATAGAAATCATTACCCTTTCATTTGATAATTTTCAGGGTGCACCCTTCATAATCATTTCATTATCATGCTTAATTGTATGATATAGATCATTAAGATGGATTCATTCACCCTCATAATTTATTCCAAAATCAAAGAATGAGGATTAAATTCATGTACGTACCCAATAAATACATATATGTTTATAAATATGATTACACATGATAGATAAATGTTTAAGGTATTCACTACACAATTATTTTTTCATGGAAAATCATGGTGAAATTTTAACAACATAACAATGTCATATAGAAATTCATAAAAATGGTTAATGATAAATAAGGGGTTACATCATAATTTAGACACTAAATTGATATTAATAGTGACCTATAATGTCATTCCCAAACATAATTAATTGTAAATATAATGCATAACATAATAAAGAAACCTGAAAAATAAGGGGAAAGGAAAAAATGCTTAAAAAAATTCAGCGAGGTAATAGGTGTACATTAATGTTTTTCGGAGCGATAAATGAGAGTGAAATGTTATATCATCATTTATAAATCAAATTTAAATTAATAAGTATATTTATAAAAATGTCAGAACATAGGAAAAAATATTAAAAGACATAACATAACAGTAATGCTTTATAAAAGCGGAGGGTGGAAAAATCCATTATAGAAATTAGGCATAGTAATAACTTATGTAAGGGTCCAAACGAGGTATTATAAATGACAAATCACTAAAATAACATCATATTTTCAAAAATATAATTATTATAAATGAATTAAAAAACAAAAAATTTAAATTAAAAGAATTAATTTCAATAAATGTGATTGAATTTGAAAGGAGGAGAGAAAGGTGGGGAAAACATACTTGAATGTGGGAATTAAAAGTCTTAGAAGGGGATTAATGAGATATTAGGTTCACCTTAATAGTAATATATGGAGTTGGGGATGATTTTGGTCTTGTTATAAAATGTTTTAATGATGTTAAATGGGATCTTGGGTGGGGTTATGTTGGAATAGAGGGGGATTTCATTATTATTTAGGTTTTGAAATCATCATAATAAGATATTAAAAATACCAAACAATACCATGGTCTATTCCCATGTATTCTTATAAATGTGAGTGGTTTAAATTATTTTATATGTTAAAGGGATTAAGATAATAAAATAATTCACATGCTTATATTGAGGTGAGTCACACTCTCAAATAAATGATTTTAAAATCATAATATATATATAGGTCTTATAGGATTCATTCATGATTTTAAATATTATCGAATAAATAGGTATTTATATTATTTTAAATGGAAAACATATATTTGTGCAATTATACCTTTTATTGTATTTATTAAAACACTATTAGACATTATGATGTCATAAAACACAAAGAATATTTATGAGGTATATAATTTTTACCGGAAAATTCAACTATAATATAAAAATATAGAAAATTAACCATTAGATAATTTGGATGTCTTTATTCCAAAAATAATATTCATTTTATCTGATTAGTTTTCAAAGTATTCGAATTTTAAATTAAAAAAAATAAAAACTTTTATTTAAAATGTTGGGATTCAGAAAATAATAGTTTAAGAACTCTAATAAAAATTACATTTGACATTATAAAAATTAAATGTCCAATTATATTTGAAAAGAATATTTTTATAAAAATATTCAATTAAAATATTGTTTATATCAATATCCATTAATTCATAAATTCATTATTTGAATTATAATATTAATCAAAAATTCTATTTGTGCTTTTAATATCATTTTCAAAGTAAAAAAAATGGGTTGAAAATATATTTATTATTTAATAAGAAATTATGTACATATTTCTATTACAATGGTCTTTATACACACCCCTTTAATTCATCAGCATACACCATAACTCTAAGGTGCATGATATTTTGGCATTCATGGGTTTATTTGGTGAACATAGTTTGGGTTGTGACCTCGGTGATCTAGAACTCCTCATGTAAACTGTTTTGATCAATCTTATGTTGTTGAATCTTATCTTTGGATTTGTAAATAGAAAATACAATAAATTATACATTCCTTATAATATTTAATAAATGGGATTCATAGGGTTTGAACCTACTCATTGAGTCCATGACATCCTTTTTATGTGTAAAATGGATTTGTTTAAACCCTATATTTAGGCAAGTCATGTGATCACTATTCAATGGAAATATTATAAAAAAATGACACTTAACGGTCATTTAAAAACCAATTGGATATAATAAAACAATATGCATGTGTGTGTTTTCTATTACCATAATCTGTTTAATTAAATTAAAATGAGAATTTTATTAATTACAGTTTGGGTCGTTACGCAAATCTTCATGTTGGAATTCATAGTCTTTCTATGAATATGTGTAGGAACAATTGTTTTGTGTGAATTTTATAATTTACACAAACCATTTGAGTCTCAAGAACAAATGCACTCACAGAGACCTTAACCTGATATAGTGGTGTTGGTTTGAGTTCCATAAATACTAATAATTTGATATAGTTGATACTCTTTTTAAGGTAAATGTTTTGGTTGATATAATAATCAATAATTTTCATTATCACTTGCTGGAGGAAGCATCTAAGTAATTATATTCATTGCTTCTAACCATGGTCAAAAAGTAGGGTGTAGTTTTTCTCTAGTTGGTGGTGGTGGCCCTTTTAATTTTCCTGTATTTGATAGAGGATTAGTTTTAATAAATTGACTACATGGTTCTCCAGGAATAGATATTCTCAAGATATTCACCATATTGATTCTCTAAAAGAGGGGAGCATGTCATCCTTATTAAGGGACAATTTGTGGTTCTATACCTGTTGTAATAGCAGGAGTTTATGGAGTTCTAATATTCCACATTGGATATACATCCAAATGTATAAAAAACATACAAGGACTTTAATTAGTAGTTTTGGTGGGATGAAATGATGCGGAGTACCACTAGGATTACCTCTAAATGTTTCACATGTCATTAGGTAGAGGATAATCCCCAGGTTCGGGCATGATTGAAAAATCCTATAGAGTTCCCAACGTGGAAATGGATGGAATAACCATATAATTTTTTATAGGGATTCCATGGATATAGATATTCCATAATGACACTATGGTGATTTTCTATAATCTTACCATTTTATAAGAATCTCTTTTTATTTGGGAGAATATCTTGGTGGTTAGTCTATGAATGTTCTACGTGTGGGAGGTTTTGTAGCATTAGGGGTTACCCATGATGATCACCTCTTACCATGATGCTAAATTTACATCATGGTTTGGGAGAGTAATGCACTATTTCATTGGGACCTGGTTGTGGATGAAAATATTGCTTTAATTCCAGACTGATGGGTAGGCCAAGGGGGCTATCCAAGTATTGGAGGATATACAGAGAGGATGCGTATTGGATTTTGATTGTCATTAGGTGGATCAATTTACATTTGTATTGTTTTCTTATCACAATAGTTATCACTCTACTATTATAATATAAAATTTAAAATCCATGTATGGGAGGACTTTTAGGAAACTGCTATGATTGACTAATATAGGAAATTCATCTCTTTTTGTCCAATGATAGTACATGTGATAATGGATAAAATTCTGGTGATCCAAGACCACATGACGATTACACATAGGAGGGAAAACAATTGTGTTGATTAACATCATAGACATTTGGATATTGATATGGGATGACATGTTTTCATGACAGACTCACCATGACATGGATTGATGATATTTGTTCATGGAAGAAAGCCATATCTGGGGTTCATTTGTTCATTTGAGATCCTATAGAGAGTTTTCAAGTTTTATTATTTCACAATACTGCCACCATAGTTGGATAGTATAAAGGAAAACATGCATGTGTCATATCTAAGGAGATATATGCAAGATATTATGCTCTTTATTTAATGGGGAGATCAAGAAACCATTGATGCATCCCCCTTCAGGAAGTACATACTAGTGATCGAGGATAGGAATGGGAGGTTCTTTTGTGGCTATATTATTCCATTCATTCATTTTATTTTTGTATAATGGGATCCTTAATGAGAGGTAATTTGAGAATTTGAGTCAGATGAAGACCCAATGTTGCAAAATATTTACTTAGAGATTGTTTTTCTGGTAGAAATTCCCTAATGGATGGGGTAATTTAGCAACAAGGGTTTTGTGGATTTCTCCTATGAATATTTCTATGTATATATCTAGATTTATCCTTAGAATCCTAAAGATGTTTGGCTATCCTAGGACCCCATAACTATTAAACTAATAATGTTAATATATTTCAACATTCATGCACACAACCCTATAGTATAATTGTTTTTCCATTGTTATGGACCTCAGAAGGGATTTATGAGACCTTAGTTGATTCTAGAACACACAGTTTGCCATAGGCACAACCTGTAGTTGGTCGGTTCTATAAGTTTCATTAAGGTAGTTTTTTGTTGGATGGATAAGAAGATAAACTAATTGTATAACAAATTTTATTACTTCATTTAATACACATACCCAAATTCCATCATTTAATTGAATTTCAGAAAATATTTCATGGGGTAATTTCACAACCCAATGTGGATTTGATTAGGGGTTTTGGAATTTATTATTGGTAGGTCAAGAACTAAGAACAAAGGGTGACCAGGATGGGTCGTGCAACATTTGAGTGGCAGGAATCTGACCACCGATGATGGATTAAGTATGGATATCCCTAGATCCAATACACCTGTATGTATCTTGGTGGATATAGTGGTAGTGTAGGCACAAGAAAAGAGCACAGATCTATCCTATTTTTTTTTCCAAAACCCACAAAAACGTGATTTGTAATTTGATGAAAAATTTATGTGTAGTAACCTACCTACTATGGCTATGTTTTCATGTAGAGATAAATATCACATTCCTTTTTTGACCCACCAAACCTTGTGTGACCCTGTTATGATAGCTCGACATGTACTGTGGGAGCAGATAGTCACATACTTGGCCAAGAACACATGCACAAGCGGAGAAAATTTAGATGATCATGTAAAAGAACATGATGAGGATACCCAGACACAACCATATACATGGGAATGGGTTTATTTACATGGTTGTGTGATGAAATAGAATGGGTAGGATCCAAGTGGTTCAAAAAAGTTTTTACAACCATTATATTGTTTTTAGAGTTGAACACATTCCAAATCCTTATCTAAAGGAGAACAAGACCATGCAATGAGGCTAGTTCACATGTTTTATGAACCCCCAAACACACCATGTGCATCTCCCATGAGCATCAACAATCCTTATCTCCTTCCTCAAAAATCAGATTTTTGGATTGAATATACCCTATCCAAAGAAGTATTTCATTTATATTGTCATGGTATCCTTAGTATTTTATTTTTATATTTGAAATTCTGTTTTGTGAGGGTGATTTTTATTTTAGAGGAAATTTAGCAAAAGTGGTTATTTGGAGATATTATCAAAGAGATGGTGTGGTTGGTAACCCTCACTCAAACTCAGGTGAAGATCCCCAATATTCCTCTATCAAGCAATTATCATTGTCCTGAGGTACTTTTCCACAATCCCTCTAGCTAATGAGTGGTACCCTCAAACACAATAGGGAATAAGATCTATATATAAATAGTGGTACCCCCATGATTCACAAGGGTGGTGGCCTTATATTCACAAATTTTTACCCCTCTAAAGCACTGGGGTGCATGTCCTCTACCTAAGGAGTGGCGCCCCCTGTAAAAATTGGGAATCATTCCTCCATTAACTAAGTGGAACCCCCGATCATACTTTTGAAAATGTCCTATATTATATATTTTCCCTCTTAGGATATAGAGAAGTGGTGATTTATGGGTCCTCTATATGGATTTATCAGAAAGACACACAAGACATTGGGAATTGAAGATTTTTATTTAGAGCTATAGGAAGACTCATAATCATAGGCCAATATATGGAGATATAGAACCAATTCCTCTATTATATCAGTTTATTTTTTATTATATATCTTGGGTTGTATTTTACCATCTTGTTATGGGTTGAGAAGACTTATATAGTATATCTATATTCATCCATTTTACATTTTTTAGGGACTCCTACCAAGAATGTATATACTCACCCCTATATGGTATTTTTCCTACATGTATCATGTATTATTCTATTGATATGTAGATTAGTGGGGACATCAGTTGTGCATAGTGATATATTGGTGTATATGCCACAAATGATGGTTTGTCTTAGAAATCATGACTCTAGAGCTCTTTGTTTTCCTTTATTCAGGTTGTTTTATTGTTGGGACCTCTTTTTTAGTGGCACATATTTTTTCCATGTACACATTTCATTACATTTCCATACTCTAATGTGTTTATTATAGTTTATTTCTTACATTTTTATACTATATATATTTCATTAATTTTTTATTCAATTTCAACTTTTCATCGAGATATTTGAGTACATGAATATATATACACAGGCTAAGTCCTCCCATTTAATTTTTGTGTCAATGCTTTTCATTATCCACTTCCATATTAGAGGATGTGCTGGGGGGTTCACACGTGGCCTTCTATAATCTAAATGTCCATTATGGGTCTACTCATGACCGGATAGCGATGGCCATTTTAACCATTTTTTGTCCCTCAACAATTTTTTATAGGAACCTCTTTATGGTTTTTCACGAGGGGAAATTTACATTACAACCCACATTTAAATGTATTAAAGATTTATTTTTGAAATCATTCTCTTCCATGTATATATTTTACTTCAATTGTTTTAAAGAACCATATTATAGTAATTAAAATATTTTTAAAAAACATTTTTACTGATGTTTAAATTTTTAAAAAATGGTTTTAAAATTATCTTTCTATCATTTTTTTAGTGAGGAAATTTTTAATTTTTACCAAAAAATTGCATGGAATATTAATTTTCACTTACACGACATGAATGGAATTTCCCACCATCATAACAACTCTATTAATTGAAATATCCATTACATGTTTCTATGGTTTTTTCGAATGAAAATTTCTTCTTTAGTATTTTGGAGATTTTTATATTTTAAATAAGGGGACTTTCTATACCACCATTTTTCTTGGGGTTATTACCCTTCCCTCTCCACATTCTCTGTTTATTTAATATTATATAAATATTCTAAATTATTTATATATGTATCTCACATATATACCTATATTATTCTTCTTTACATTTATGGGTTTATTCTTGGATAATGTTTATTTCTCAAATGCCTCCTTTATGATTTTTTTTAGATTTTGATATTAATAATGATTATGCAACCCATTTCATTCCATAGAAAATTATTACGGATATTAATTATGGTTGATTTACTTGTTTGTCACACATAATCATTAATACTTTATGATGGTTGAACCCATACAGTTATATAATATATTGCGTTAAGATATAGTGTCACAAGATGTAATGAATGGGATTAGGGAGTAAAACAAGTCCATTATAGAGCTTTGTTCACCATGTGATATTGTCCAGGAAATTATCCTTGACTAATGATTCTATCATATTTTATGTTGATTCCACATTTCTTATCATTACACGATATTATGATAACGTGTTCATCATGTAGTACTCCCATGTGATTACTCATGATCCTTTTATTTATGATATCATGTTATACCTCTCACTCACATGTTATGATTCTTATCGTATTTATTCTCATAATATGTATTTTAGTACTCCCCCATTATTTTATCTATTCACGAGGTTATATTGTTCAATGGTAAGAGATCGAGAAATTTTTTATCTCATTATGGATATTAAAATAAACAGGGGTTATTTTAGTTGTTTTAGGTTTATAATCATCCAAATACACTATTCAATTTGATCCTAAGTTTCTTTTAAGGGATATTTATTTTAAAAAATCATGTCATGTTGTTTTAAAAAGGATTGGGTATCTATATATAAAACATCAAATATTTATTCAGAATATTGAGATGAAATATTGAATAATGTCATATTTTATGCAAAGGCTCTATGGAATGAAATATGATTTCTTGGAAAGCTAATAACTAAACTCTTCAGTAGTTTTTCTGTATCTTTTTCTTATCCTTTTCCTTTAGATAATGATTATTATTCTTTATCAAATAGATAAGTATATAGATATATGATATTTTTTAGAGGAAAATTAAAATTTTAAACAATATTCATCATTTGTTAAAGTAATTCTTCATAAATATAATAATAGAATTACTAAAATAATTTTCAATTTAGATACAAAATCTAATTAAATTTAGACCAATAATGACTGGAGTATAGTGTTAATATTGAATTCTGAATTTAGGGGTCTATTTTATATTTTATTTAATTTTAATTCATGTACAAAAATTATTTGATTTTAAGATAGTTGAAACCCTATGATATGTCTCCTATAATTAGATTCAAGGCTAAAATGTCTTATTTCTAGAAAAATTGTTTCATTTTAAAAATTTAACAATATCATTAAGGTGAGTATAAACAAAATTATTCATTGAACAAGATTAAATCATTAGAAACTCATAGGGATTATATTTATAGATAACAAATATTCTTTCGACATCATATGGTTGAAAAAATTTAGGTTCCTAATGTTTGGATGGCTAATATTTCATGACCCATACAACTGATTCTACAAAAAATATGTCATTACTATTAAAAGATAATGTTGAGTACTTGTTGTTGAAAATCAATGTACATGGATAGTTGTTCTTATCTCCCCAGTACTATAATGATTTTAATTTTTCTATCTTATATAAATTTTATGGAGGGAATGTTACATTTATAAACAATGTGAAATTTTAAACCACTTGTATTATTAATTAGAAATTTCATAATAAAATTCCTATTGTTAATGTACATGATGTTTTAATAATTAAACAGAAACTCATTTTTAAAATCCATTTTTTATGAATGTTAATAAATGAAATTTTGGAATGAAAGTTATTTTAGAGACCCAAGCATGAAGTACATGGACATTACATTACTTTTACAGAATACTTAATACATAACAAAAACATACACCCAAGGACCGTAATAGTTTAGTGTCTTTGGAAACTCGGAACATAATCTTCTAATCATGGTGAAAGATCTTCAACATCTCCACTAAAGATCTCCCCCTTTTGTTTCCTTCCCTAAAACATTTCCTTATATACTGGGGAAAATAAAACATAAAAATGGCGAGCTCAAATGCTCAGAAAGGGTAATCATGGAGAACATAAAACATGTCACAAACAATTGATTATAAAAACATGAACATAAAATCTAAACATAAAAATCTTGGGCATTGACATAAAACATTTCAGTACCCAAGGCATAAGTCCTAAAGGAACATTTATTATGATAAATTAACATGGGAATAAAACATGCAATTGTGGAAAACAATTAAGCACGTGTAATGATTTCTATAGTAGCCAAGGAATTGTTTCTAAGACCATCATAGTGGATAATGTTTATTACTGAACCGGGTTTACTTGTCGTTCCCGCCCTGTATTTCTGAACCAGATTAACTTTCTGTTCCAACCATGTATATCTCATTAGATATAAATCATTACCCAATGCATTTGAGGGAGATATAGGTCCCACCTATCTCATAATGAAATCATTCTTGCATGTGGAACACAATAAACATGATTCATTCATCATAACGCAAAGAATAAAATGGGTTTCATAAACATCATCCCATAATAACATAATCCATATAAAAAATGGATATCATTTCATCATATGAAAAATAAAACCATGTAAATAATAGAGACATTATAATTGAAACATAATCATACTAAATAATGTGATCTTAGATGGAAAATAGTTTTGATAAAACACATGAAATGAATTCTTGAGGAAAATATATTTCTTTTTCAAAATAATTTTCTATTCTCAAATTTTCATTAAATTTTAAAAGAAAATAATTTCGTTGAAAATAACCATAAAATCTTGTTGATTAAGCTTCATGGAATGAAGGTGTTATGAAACAGAAAAAATCTATTCATGTCATATAAGTTAAAAAAACATTCTCCTCATACTTTTTCCAGAAAAGTCAAAAAGTACATCATATGGTAAACAAAAGAAATATTCTTTTAACACCTAGTGGTAAAGTAAAAAAAGGGTAAAATTGAATTTAAACATACATGGAAGAATAGTAAACATTTTATGAAAACTTTTTGAAAAAATATGGAAATGGTTGATAAACATAACCCCAGTAAATACTTACGGATAGACATTCTTTGATAAGAATGAGATTGGAATAATTATCTTTTACATTATGTCCAATTTCTTCTTTATGTGTACGGGACTCCTGTATAGTCGGTTTAAACATATTATAAACATGTAACAGAAACATTATAATATTTATGATATCATATATGATTCACCTATAACTTTATATTACCCGTTGATTTGTCAATTCCATGTTAAAACAGTGTTTTGGGTAAAATCGATTCATTTGTCGTATGTGTTTTGACTTGTAATTATTCATATGATTTCTTAGATCATGATAAATTAATTATATAATGTAAAACATGATTTACATATCATATATATTCATAATATAAATATATATGGTAGGTCAATAAATGAAATGAAATACACTGCTCATGGAGACGGTAGGTCGTACGTATGCATGAATGTTGTTTTCGTTTCCTTATTTAATTGAATGGAAGTAAGTAATAACATATACCTATATAAAGTATCATTATTATGTCATATATTTCATGATTATTTATTATATATTCTTTATAATCATTCTGTAATGGTTAACATGGTGAATGAATCTCATCATGTTGTAGAGACGATAATCCGTACATACGCATGAGCGATTATAAATTACCATAATTATTGAATGGAATTGGAGTGGATAATATAATATCTGATAATAAGTATGATGTTATAATAATAATATATAGTTATTATTCCCATAATTATATCCATCCAAGTATGGTGGTGGTGGAAAAACAAATTACACCACAACATGGAGACGGTAAGTCGTACGAACGCACGCACAGTGATTTCATTTTTCATAGGATGGATATAGGGTTGTTTCATATTTATAATAACATATCAGTATATTAGTGATAATGATGTTATTACTTTATAATTAAACAACTAAAGAAGTGGATGTTTAAGAATAAATAAACTTGAATCGGTATAAGAGATTACCTCTTCCTCGACGTACCTCTTTTATACTTCCTCTTAGGGCCCTAGAGTTGGTCGTTTGAGAAGACCATAACCTAAATAATGTAACTAGAGAGGTTTAGAAGAGGAATTTTCAGGGTTTTTCTGAGATTGAATGCTCATGATTTAGTGAAGAGGATAGGGAAGGGGTGCCCTTTTATAAGAGAGGAGGGGGGCACTTTTGAAAACCTTCAAAATATTAATTTATAATAAACTCAAACCCAACACAAAAACTACCAAAGTAACTAAAATTAGGATATGAGGTACGATAGTTTTTTAATATAATCAACAAATTAAATTTAGACAAGTTTTTATTTTATTTTAATCCTCTTCATTTTTATTTTTCCTTATTTATTCTATTTAAGTTTATTTGTTGCAATAATATTTTAATTTTTAAATTGTTTTAAATACTTACTTATGTGTTGTGAATTTTCCATAATTAGATAAATTACTACATATTAGACCATATAATTTAAATTTTTAATATTTAAATATTTTAGTGATTTTTAAAAAATTTAATAATATGTTATTTTTATAAAATATCTATAGTGTCAATTTTGACACTATTCAATTATTGGAATTAAAATAACATACACACATAAGATATATTCGAAAAAAAATATTTAATAGATTCTTAACATGACATATTAATATTTAAAATTGATGTAGCACATTAATTTGTTAATATAATATTTATTTTAATATTTTTAAAACCATTTATTTGATATTTCTCTTAATAAAATAATTACTACAAAATTATTGTATAATTATTTAGTAGACTTATTTGTTGCATAAAAATTAAAAATAAAATACTATTATGCCCATAAATATAATATATTCCATCATAATTCTTTTACGTGAGTTTATCATCTTAAAATTACAACATTTAAATTGTTATATTTATTAAACTATGAAGGTGACAACTTTGACATCTTTTAAAATAAATTAATATAAGTGTCATAACTGCTTTTATAAGGCTCCAAATGGTCAGAAATTATACCATTGGATTATTATGGTTTATATGTACACGAATAATAATTTTTGATCAAATTTTTGTGCCTTTTAAGAGCATTATTATGTTAACAAAAACTGTATTATTGATTTTTCACTTATTAAATAATTTCTGCATCATTAATGTATAGGCTATTAAGGTGATTATATAATAATTAAAAATTTAAAATGAATTACCATAACAAAGAAAAAAAATTACCCTTCAAATGAGTATTTATAATTGAATTTATATTCTTTATAATCTTGTATTAAAAATTATTTAATCATTAAAGTTTGAGTGAGACAAATTTCACTTTCCTATAAATAAAATAAATTAAAGGTCTTAATCACACACATGTGGGTTCTAATAGATACCATTTCAAACCAAGTATATTTTAGGACGAAATATATTCATCCAATTATATTAAGACCATTGTTAGGGTAATTTTATAATATTATTTTTACCCTTAATTACCTAGTTTACCATTAATTATAGTAAATAAAATTTACCGTAGTTATTATTCATAATGTCTAAAAATAAAAAGGTTCCTATTAACAAAATTTAGAACTACTGATTCCAAATATGGAATCCATTTTTCCAAATTGAAAACATAGAAATTTCGGTATTTTATATAATATTAATCCCGCTATTGAGAAAACGGTTTCTAAATGTTAAAACATTGCAAAAGATCGAAATGTTTTTGTCTATGAATTCAATGTAAAATTAATGATAATGACATAAATAATATTAAATGGTAATAATATATTCTATTTTTACTTTAAAACCATAAAATATTATAATTTAACCACATATATTATCTAGATGAAAAAAAAGTTTAATTAAAATTTAGCATATTTTTACTATTAATCAGAATATGAAAGTTGACAGAAAAATATTAAAAAATTATCCAAAGTTAATTTTTATTTAATTATTGAAATTAATAAGTTTATTTTGTAAAATTTAACAAAAAATTGTTTCAAAAACTAGATTTACAATGGGTGCATCATCAAAAGGCTGCAAAAATGCATTTTTTGAAAAATATTTATTTTACCCAAAAAATTTATTTTGTTCTCATACCATGTTCTCGATAATGATTAAGATGAATTATAATGATATAAAATTCAAAATATTGGTAATACTATTCATAATGTCTAGTTTATAATAATATTACAATAATATATCTTTGTTTAGTGAAACTCTATATTGCATACAACACATGCTATTGAGGAAGGTCGCTCTTACGTGCAACACAAGCCAATAATAGTGTGTGTATATAATACAAGCTTACATGGTGTTGCGTATAGTGAAAGATAATCTTGGTGTAGTGTACAACACAAGACATTAAAGAAATTAAAAAGAGTGTTTCTCATAAAATCTCGGGGTGTTACATTCTACCCCCCTCAAAATAAATTTCTCCCTCTAAATTTTTTGGGGTTATAAATCGTTTACTACATGAATGTTTCTTTCAAAAAAACCAACTTCGTAAAAAGTAATAATAAAACATAATTTTAAAAACGAAATTTAGAAACATAAGGGTCACCCAAATTAACATAACACTGGGATTCCACTTAAGAGAATATAAGTGAAAATATGGATATAGAAGAGAAATCTATCCATCATGTCCTGATGAAGAGTGGTAGAGAACATGGATATGAAAAATCCAACAATCACAAAGCTATAAATTAATTATGATCTAAGATACCATCTAATTCATCGGATATGAAGGTACTAGAACAATATTTTTGGTTTTGAAGATCATTTCCCTAAAGTTGATGAATTATTTTCATAACGATAAATACTTACCTGATTTCAGGGTAAAATAATCATTGGTAATTCCTTGAAAAATTTAAAATTCATCTCTTATTTCAAGAAATGAAGATAAAATTTCCTTTATTTAAGTATTATCAGATCATGCGATAGAATGATAAGTCATCACATCTCTCTTTATCACAAAAAGGTTAGCACAAATTATTAAATATAAATAAGTGCATCTATGGTGTTTATGATTCCAAAAATGGACTTATACATTATCTATCATACCTCTTAATAAAACAAAACAAATTTCTATTAACCGTGGACTTCCTGTAGGCCAGTGGTAGGCAATAAAGGCCCATCACACTTTGGTTGTGGGTTTGATTCCCACACCCTTCTCTAACGTGATGGGTTGTCGACCATCCAACGGGTTGTACTTTTTCAAAAGCTATAATATTATAACATTCAAGAAGTAATGTTAGAATGTTATAGCCTTAAATAATACTATATGATTTCTTACTTAATCCATTCCAATATTTAGTCTTATCCAAAATTCGTTTGTCCAATCTCATTGTATAAAGAAAATGATTTCTAGAGAGGTCATATTCTAAGAAAGTAAATACCATCATTTATCACCCATATATCAGAAGATATATCTTATTGGTCACATTCAAAACATGTTAATACCTTAATAATATATTCTCTTGAAACATGACTTACCATAGAACATTAGTGAAAACATTAATGCTGTCAAAATTTAACTCTTTCAACATACTAAAATCCCAAAATTTCTATATACTCAAACCATGATGTCACTGTGTCCTTATATTATTTATGAGCTCATTAATACTATCAAACATCTTATTTTCTCTTTTATCCCTTCATTATGTTCATATCCTCTGCTTTCCAAAAATATTTCAATCACTTTTTGTGGTTACTAGTACCTTACAATTTTTGAAAACCAATAAATAGATATTCTATTATTCCATAATTCTATATATGAGATTCTACAACAACATTTTGGAATCCCATTACATATACACTTAATCATTCCACCACTTCGTTTTCTTATTCAAAATCACCAATAGTGATCACATGTGACTTTCCATTGTCCTTTTCCATAAGTGGTTTTTTTTTTCAATCATCATTAACCCTTGGAATAGAGAATTGGTTAGAAAAATGCACCATTTCCTTGCACTTGTAGCATTGAAGTGTTTGGGGTGTGTTCTCTGTAGTCTTTTCTCTATTCACATCATTAGATAAATTTTTCCCATAACTTCAACACTCACCTTCTTGATGACCATCTTTTCTGCACTTAAAACATCTTCTTGTCCCTTTAAGACAATATCCACCATTCTTGTTTCCACACTTTGAGCATAAAGAAACATTCATCTTCTTTTCACCATTGTTTAGAGATTTTTCTTTCAACACCATATTTCATTTCTTGTCAAAACCATGAGATGGATATGTAACACCAACATCCAGTTCTACCTTGATAGCACAATTCATAATTTATTCATAGTTACTGAAGTCTCTAATAGCTACTGCCCTTCGAAGATTTGGTTTTAATCCATTGAAAAATTGATCAACTTTACTTTCAGGTTGGATGATAAAGCCAGAAACATACGTTGAAAGCCTTGTAAAATTCGCCTCGTATATACCAACAGATTCATCATCCTTTTTCTTAAGCTCACGGAACTTCTTTTTCATCTTTGTTCTAAGAATATAAGGGAATTACTTATTGAAAAACAAGTTCTTGAACTCATCCCATTCCATGGATTCAATTTTATCTTCGGGCCTCATATTCTTAATTAGAGTCCACCACTAGTCTGAATCACCTTCTAAATGGTAAACAACCAGAATTACTTTTTCATGTTTCAAACAATGAAGTATGGAAAATATATTTTCAGTGGTACTGATCCATTTTTCAGCAACAAGTGGATCAGAAGACCCACTGAAAGAACCTGGATGTTTCCTCATGAAGGACTCAATAGAATATTATTCCCTTCTCTTCTAATTTAGAAGTCTAGAATGATTCCTAGCTTCTGTAAGTATAGAAATAATATTTTTCACTCCATCTCCCATAACATTGGTTTTTTCAGGAGTACAATCATTGCATTGTCCATTTCATTGATCAATACTGTTACTTCAGGTTCAATCCATCGTCTAAAACCCAAAAATAATAGTGTGAGAGGGAAAAATATTTCTAGGAAAACAACATAATAAAAGGGGAGTACCTTCAATATATAACATCTTAGGTTTAATTATAAGATCATTACCATAATTCTAGGACTATAACCTATACTTATAATTAACCTTAGGGACATCCCTTGAAATATATTAGAAATATCTCTAGGGATCTCACTAAAGATTTAAAATCCTAGTTTCCATAGGTTAACTAATCCTTTGATCTAATACCAACTATAGAGACCCAAGATTTACGTACATGAAAATTACATTACCTTTTCAGAATATTTAATACAAAACAAAAAATGACATCCATGGACCGTTATAGTTTTGTGTCTTTTGAAACTCAGAACATGGTCTTCTAATAATGCTGAAAGATCTTCAGCATCTCCCATAAAGATCTTCCCCTTTTGTTTCCTTACCTAAAACTGTTCTTTATCTCCTTGAGAAAATAAAACATAAAAAGGGTGAGGTCAAATTCTCATTACGGGAAAACATTCATAACATAAAACAATCCATAAACATTTGAACGTAAAAACATTAAAATAAAATCTAAACATAAAAATCTAGGGCAATGACATAAAACATAGAAGTAGAAAAGGCATAGCTTATAAACGAACATTTACAATGATAAATTAGCATGGAGATAAAACATGTAATTATGGAAACCATTAAGCACATGTTATGATTTCCATAGTAGCCAAGGCATTGATGCCAAGACCATCATAGTGGACAAAGTCCATTACTGAACCGGGTTTACTTGTCGTTCTAGCCCAGTATTACTAAACCAGATTCACTTGTCGTTCCAGCCATGTCTATCTAATGAGATATAAATCTCTAACCAATGAATTGGAGGGAGATATAGGTCCCACCCATCTCATAAGGAAATCATTTTTGTGTATGCCAAAAAATAAATATAAATCATTCATCATAACCCAAAGAATAAAATGGGTTTCATAAACATCATCCCATCCTAAGATAATCCATATAAAACAAATGGATATCATTTCATCATAAGAAAAATAAAACCATGTAAATAATAGATACATTATACTAGAAATATAAACATACTAACTAATGTCATCTTATAAGGAAAATACTTTTGATAAAACACTTGAAATGAATTCTTGAGGAAAATATCATTTCGTTTTGAAAATCTTTTTCTATTCTCAAAATTTCATTCAATTTTAATAGAAAATAAATTTGTTGAAAATAATAATGAAATATTGTAGAGTAAGCTTCATGTGAAGAAGGAGTTATGGAACTTTAAAAATCTGTTCATGTTGTATAAGTTAAAAAAACATTATCCTCGTACTTTTGCCTGAAAATTCAAAAAGTGCCTCGTATGGTAAACAAATGAAAGATTCCTTCCATACCTTGTGGTAAATGTAAAAAAAGGGTAATAATGAATTTAAACATACATTTAAGAATAGTAAACATTTTATGAAAACATTTTGAGAATATATGGACATGGATTACAAACATAACCCCGGTAAATACTTACGAATAAACAATCTCGAATAAGAACGAGATAGGAATAATTATCCCTTACCTTATGTACAATTTCTTTAATTTGTGTCTGAGACTTCTATATAGTGGGTTTAAACATATTATTAACTTTTAATAGAACAATAATAATATTTATGATATCATATATGATTCACTTATGACTTTATATTACCCGTTCATTTGTCAATTCCATCTTAAAACAGTTATTTGGGTAAAATAGTTTCATGTATCGTTTGTGTTTTGACATGTAATTATTCATATGATTACATAGATCATGATTAAATAATTCTAGAATGTAAAACATGATTTATATATACAATATATTCAGAATATAAATATATATATCATAGGTCAATAAATGAAATGTAATACACAGTTCATGGAGATGGTAGGTCGTACGTAAGCATGAACGATATTTTTGTTTCCTTATTAAATTGAATGAAAGTAAATAAATAACATATACATAAATATAATATCATAATTATGTCATATATTTAATGATTATTTATAATATATACTTTATAATCATTCTGAAATGGTTAACATGGTGAATGAATCTCATCACTTCTTGGAGACGGTAATTCGTACGTACGCACGAGCAATGATATCGTTCCAATAATTATTGAATGGAATTGGAGTGGATGATATAATTTATAATAATCAGTATTTTGTTATAATAATCATATATAGTTATTATTCCCATAATTATATCCCTCCAAGAATGGTTGTGGTGGAATAAGAGATTCCACCACTGCGTGGAGACCGTAAGCCGTACTTACGCAAGCACGGTGATTTCATTTTTCGTAGGATGGATATAGTTTTGTTTCATAATTATAATAAAATATTAGTATATTATTGATACTGATGTTATTACTATATAATGAAACAACTAAAGAACATGAAGTTGAAGAAGAAAGAAACTTGAAAGAATCGGTAGAAGAGATTACCTCTTCCTCGACGTGCCACTTTTAAACTTCCTCTTAGGGCATTAGAGATGGTCTTTTGAGAAGACCATAAACTATATAATGTAACTATGGGGGTTTAGAAGTGGAATTTAAATGGTTTTACCGAGCATGAAGGCTCAATATTGAGTGAAGAGGAGAGGGAATGGGTTCCCTTTTATAATAATGGAGAGAGGCACTTTTGGAAACCTCCAAAATATTAATTTATAATAAACTAAAACCCCACATAAAAACTTCCAAAGTGACATAAATTCGGATATGAGGTAATATAGGGTTGTAATATCATCAACCAATCAAATTTGAACATGTTTTTATTTTATTTTAATCCTTGTCATTTTGATTTATCCTTATTTAATCTATTTAATTTTATTTGTGGTAATAATATTCTAATTTTTAAATTGTAATAAATACTTACTTATGTGTTGTTAATTTTACATAATTAGAACATTATTAAATTTTAGACCATATAATTTTAAATTTGGAAGTTTTAAACGTTTTTTTTATTTTTGAACAATTTAATAAAAGGTTATTTTTTGAAAAAATCAATAGTGTCAATTTTGACACTATTAAATTATATGAATTTAAATAAAATCCACTAATAATATATATTAAAACCAAAATATTTAATATATTTTTAACATATCCTATTAATATTTAATATACAATGAGCACATTAATTTTTCGTATAATATTTATTTTAATATTTTTAAAACCATTTATTTAATATTTCTCCTAATAAAATTATTACTACAATATTTTTGTATAATTATTTAATATACTTATTTGTTGCATAAAAATTATAAAATAAAATACTATGATGTAGATAAATATTATATATTATATAATAATAATTTTAATCAAATTTATCATCTTAAAATCCCAACATTGAAATTGTTATATTAATTAAATAATGAAGGTGACAACTTTTACATCATTTAAAATAAAATAATATAAGTGTCATAATCGCTTTTTTAAGGCTCCATATGGTCAAAAATGCGACCATTGGATGCTTATGGTTTACATGTATACGAAAAATATGTTTTGGATGGATTTTTGTGCCTTTTATGAGCATTATCGATTAAATAAAAACTGTATTATTGATTTTTCACATAATAAATAATTTCTACATCATTAATGTATAATCTATTAAGGTAATTATCTATTTATTAAATATTAAAAATAAACTGTCATAATAAAGAAAAAAAATTAGATTTCAGATGAGTATTTATAATCTAATTTATATTCTTTATAACCATATATTAAAAATAATTTAATTATTAAGGTTTGAGTGGGGCATATTTCACTTTCCTTTAAATAAAATAAATTAAACGACTTAATCACATAAAAGTGAGTTCTAATAGATACCATTTCGACCCAATTATATTATAAGAAGAAATATAATCTTCCAATTATATTAAGACAAGCTTTAGGCTAATTTTATAATATTATTTTTACCCTTAATTACATGATTTACCTTTAACTGTAGTAAATAAAATTTACCGTAGTTACTATTCATAATGTCTAAAAATAAAAAAGTAGCCTATTAACATATTTTGGACCTACTGATTAAAAATATGGAATCCATTTTTCCAAATTCGAAACATAGAAGTTGCAGTATTTAATTTAAAATTAATCCCGTTATTGAGAAATCGAGTTTTAAAAGTTACAACATTGGAAAAGATTGAAACGTTTTTACCAATTAATTCAATGTAAAATTAATGATAATGACATAAATAATATTAAATGGTGAAAATATATTCTATTTATACTTTAAAACCATTCAATATTTAAATTTAACCATATAAATTATCTTGATGAAAAAAATGTTTCTAATTAAAATTTAGCGTATTTTTATTATTAATCAAAATATGAAATTTAACATAAAAATATTAAAAAATTATCCAAAGTTAATTTTTATATGGTTATTTCAATTAATAAGTTTATTTTGTCAAATTGAACTCATAAATGTTTCAAAAACTATATTTAGAGTGGTGCATCATTAAAAGGCCGCAAAACGGAATTTTTTGAAAAATACTTATTTTACCTGAAACATTTATTTTTTTCTCATACCATGATCTAGATAATGTTTAATATTAACGATAATTTAATAAAATTCAAAATTTGGTTAATAATATTCATAACTTCTAGTTCATAATAATATTATAATAATATATCGTTGTTTAGTGAGTCTCATTATTACGTACGACACACGCTATTAATGATGGTCGCTCTTGCGTGCAACACAAGCCAAGAATAGTGTTTGCGTATAATACTAGCTAATACAGTGTTGCGTATAGTGCAAGCTAATCTTGGTGTAGCATAAATCACAAGACATCAAGGAAATTAAAAATAATATTTCTCCTAAAATCTCGGGGCGTTATAGTTATACCATCAATATATTGGAAGGAAATCACATTTTGTCTACAAATATGCAAGGGAATGTTCACATAGTCCACTGATAAGTCATTTCATTCCAAAATATACCTTTACTAAATGTGGATTAGGATAATTCATGGCTTTGGAATAGGTGGTTAATACACTATAATTATTTGAGCATAACCAAAATATCTATGGGAGAACTTATTAAGTACTTATAGAACATATATTCGATTTTTAAAATTTCAGTGACCCTTTCTAATTAGGTTAGAAATTTATGATGATATTTAAACCTTCCCATGAAGTCTCAAAATATGTAAAATTTTAGCGTGTCCAGATTTCCTATTTTAATCTTCTAGAAATTGGGATTATGAAATCCACTCACTATGTATATTTCTTATTAATTCAATAAAATTTGTTTACTTGTTTTTTATATCATAAACCCAAATTAAAATTATTATCATATTTTTGATGTACATATTCTCATGTTAAAAATTTTGAAAACCAAAATGAACTTGTTATAATTTTGGATCATGGTGGATACTTTTTAAATTCATTAATTAAAACATCATCTAGTTAATAATTGTTTACATGTAACTACTAAGCACAAAGAAACCCACAACAAGAATAATGTATTTAAAATAAATAATACAACCCTTCAAGAAATTTTCATGATATTATTGTGTGTATGTTTTATAGGTTATCATATTTTTAGTCAAATTTTTCATGATTTGACCCGTATCAGATCTCAAACCTCAACTACCCCAAGCCCGCCTTTGTAGGCCATTGGTGGAGACTAGTGACGAAGGCACAAAAAATTCAGAGTGGTATTTTCCTAAGAATTTGTACACAATCATGCTTCCTACTCAATGAAAACAGTGTAGAGGGAAAGGTAAACAAGATACAACAGTTCTATATATAATCAAAAAACATGAAATGACATTTAAATAGTTCAAGTACATAAATGTAAAGATGAAAAGGGAAAGGGTAAAAATACACACCCAACAAGAAAAGTGCCACAACAAGAAAACATGTGAAAAAGTAAAATTTCTAGGAGTGTCCCCCTCCTAAATCCAATGTTATGACTACCGAACGTGGTCCAATCACCCTAAATCCCTATGCTCTTATGATGTCACTATCAACCGGTCTATCGTCTGCACAGGCACACCAAGTGTAGGAAAATCCAAAGGAGGGGTGAGTATGAGAATACTTAGTAGGATTCCCCTAAGGCTCAAGGGAGAAGCAATAAAAGTACAAATATGTGGAGTAGTTGAGATAACATTGTACAATAAAAGAATACAGTAAAGGACTATAGCTCAACCAAAAATGATAGAGAAGTATGCTCATCCAAAAAAAAGGATCTAGGAGAAGTGAGAAGATGAACTTCTAATTGAGTCTTCCCTACCTATAGAAGAAGAGAATACTTGTTCATCCACGAGAATCTAGACACAGAATTAATGTGGAATACCCTGAACATCTTCACTTATCTTGGAATGAAAGTATCAAAAACCCTAGGAGAGGGTGATGAAATGGGATATATATATATATCCTATGAAAAGATTCCCAAATGAGAGAGAGTGTGGTTCTCTATCTCTCGAGATTCACATAGGAAAAGTGAGTGTCCAATAGTCCTAGAAGTAACCATCGATGCCTAGTATGAAACACGTCTGCTCCAAACTGCAATTTAAGGGTCTCTATCACCACACCTTGATATTATCCTATTTGGGTGGGTATGTCTTTCCCATTTGGATTTAGTCAAAGTCTCAAGGATGCGTTTTAGTGGGAAAAGTTCCCCTCTTTCGTCATAGTCCAAATTCACATTAGAGTACATCTCATCATCATGTTACATAGTCGAGAGATTATTTCACAATGTAAAGAATAAAAACACCCTAGTATGTTAGGGACATTCCACTCTTCTAGTAGTTGTATAGGATACACATTCCTTAATTCATCAGAGGTATTCCACTCTGATTGAAGTCGTAGAGGCTAACCACACCATAAATCGTTAGGGGGGTTTCACTCTAATAGAAGTCACAAGACTACCAAAAAATGATCAGTCAATCTGATTTCACTCAAATAGAAGTCACAATGGCTACCCACACCTTAGTATGTTAGGGGGGTTCCACTCTGATATAAGTCACATAGTTTATCCACTGGCCATCCCTGTTGGATGGTACATCTAGGAAATCACATTGTGGATCAGGAGCTATCTATGTGAGATATTTTATCTATGAAATCCCACCTAGTACCACAGGTCATCCCTATTGGACGGTTCTTCTTGGGTGGAACACTAATACATCCATTGAGTGATTCCTATGATATGCATCATTCTCAGAATATCTCAAATTAGATATTATATGCAACTAAAGAGGGAACCATCGCATTATACATGGAAAAAACTCAGCATAGGATACACCCATGCCGAAATCAGAGTAAAAAAGAATGAGATATGAATGATTTATGATTATTAATATATTACACGATGTGTGTGTGGCCAATATGTCGTTTAACCCCACATCATCGGAAGGCCATGTACCCAGTGATTCTTAGGTACTAAACTGTGAGCAAGCACCCCTATTATAGTCAATGAACTCTAAGAGTAGAAGCCATGCCTAGCCCAAAAGGCTATAGAGTGTATGAAACTCGGTATTGATTCTTAGTGTGGTAAAATAATTTTTCATTACATGACTCCTCAAACCACCTCAAAACATTTGAGATTATATCTATATACTTCTTCTCTACTCTACCAAGATTCGAAGGTGAACCACACCACGAATTTTCATCAAACACATCAAAAGGATCTTCCAAAGATATTCTTTTCATGTCTTCACATTTAATGAGATCTCAAAAATGGCTTTTCACCTCCAAAAAACACACATTTGGTATCCTTGCAGAATAACATGCAATATGGACTGCTCATTCTTCAAAAACAAATCACCGGTGAAAAAGATTCATTTCACCGCAACACATGTGATCCATCCCTCGTGTGGCATGTACCCCAACTATAGTTTAAACACCCAAAAATCGTCTCAAAATATACACATTGAGAAAATGGTTACAACGCTACTAATAGCGCTTTATAAGAACATCTTGTTTAAAAGGTAGGTCCGAAATAATTTATATGAATAATAATAAATATTTTATTATTATTAAACATAATCTCTTAGTGAAAAAGAGCAAAAAACCCAATGATTAAATGCCTTGAATTGATCTTTAATGTTATATATATACCTTAGGTAACATCACCTCTAGCGGCATGTTAATCAGACTTGGGATGTAGGAACTATGTCCGAATGATGGAATCACGAATAATAATAATTAAAATTATTATTAACAATGCGGGCGTTTTTCACCACCCACCTTCAGCCCTAAATATTATAATTTACAAAACCACATCAAATGTTCTAGCTTGACACAGTGATTGTGTTTATGTTGACGGTACACAAATTGGAGGCCCACATCAAATGATATAGGAATTTTAAAAAGCTCGAGCCAGAAACATGTTGTTATGGGCCAGTCCGGCTATTCCACCCCAGTTGGGCTGGCCTGCTGGCCCGTGATATAGTCGTACGGCCCAATCACGCAACCATATAGTGTATCCAGGCTAGTGCTCCACTACCTAGTCCACTAGCCTTCTCCCAAAAAGGGCGACCAGCTTTCCAACACTTACCATCTATAAGGCCAATCCTCCTCCTTCCCTCGCACCATCAAGGGAAACCCACACCATGCGGGTCATTGTCCCCCACTATGTCACCCACCTATCCGCGATAGCTGCACCAGCCCTCGGGTCCTCCTCAATGGTATCCTCAGCTCATCCACTCTATCGATCATGCTCGTCGTTTCCAGGTGCCCCAACCTCTTCGCCTCCTCGTTGTGTCGGTCTACCGCCTCACAGGAGAATTTTCCAGCCACTCCATCTCTCACCATCACCTATTCGCTACCCCATTCCCACTCCGTCTAGCTCTCTAGCTATAGCCACTCTATCACCCTACCCTTCATATCTACTGTGCAACGCCACCAGTTGGCCTTACTCTGGTGGCCCCTTTCAAGGACCACTAAGACTTCCTTAGAGGCCTGAAAATTATTCCAAGATCAGTTCTCTGATCCTCTAGTCGAGATCTTTACAGAATTCATCTTCTCTCAATGATCAATATTAGATTTCAAAAGAATAAATATAATATCATGAGAACCCATAGAATGTGCAAAGAACATGATGGACAAAAATGGTTTTCCACAATGTATTGATGGAAGTGTTAGTACATCCATCCGCAATGATAATCAAAATGATGATATGAATAGTAAATGAATGATTTTTAAATTAAAACATGAATCAGAACAAAAAGAACTCAAAAAACCATACATGGATTTTCTTATCTATCACTGTTGATTCGATAGTTTCACTCTAGCTTCCATCTGCCAAATTTTTAAAATAGATCCCTCCCCATTCCACTAAATAATGTAAAAGAATAACTTAGAGAGATAAAGAGATAATTAGGGTTAACTTAATTATAATATATTATGCATTTATTTATAGATGAACACTGAAATCCCCTGCCAATAGTCACAAAAACTAAAACCTATGTGCCTACTCATTTTATGTCGCACCTAGGTAAAACACCCCATTTCGAACCCAACATCAGTCTCAAATTTTCCATCTGAGCTCCCATTCAAAAGTTATTTGGATTTGGGATCAAGATAAAATATTTCAATTTAATTATTTCAATTACCATTTTTCCCTTACGTTGCGTTTTTCATAGAATCCCCACACCAAGAAGAAGTTATACCTCACCTAGGGTAAACAACAATATCTAGACTCAATCGAGGCCTATGATTTCTGAAACTAAATACCACTTAGGATATAAATGATTTCTGATGTGAGTGAAGTTTAAAAACACTAAATATTGTCATAAAATTTATTCTGGGCACCCCAGCCCCCAAAATTTCATGTTGTCTCCTCTCCTAGATCGAGAAATATTTTTAAAAGATTTAAAAACCGTATGAGGTGAAAAATAGGTCTCTACATAATTCCAAATTTCATTGTTTTCATCTCTAAAAATAAAAACTATGGAAAACAACTCGGGATTACGGAGCCCGCAACTGGTTCTCCAGCTCTTTGGAAAAGATTCATGTTTTCATATTCCAATAGAATATAGACCATAATGATGGTCTGTACTCATATGTTTTTCTCCATTTGATGAAATGTGTTAGAACACACAAATATCTCCTCAGTTATGACTTATGGGAGATGTCACACACCAGTTCCTGGTACATGAGGTATGAAAGGACAGTTGGAAACCTCACCATCTCCTTGTACATTCTCCAAAAGACCGAAGAAATGCAGACGATAGTTTACTTCCCTGACATAACCTCTACATCACATTCACCAACCGGAATAATTGCTCACCCCTAGAATTGGGTATCATGGTTACCTCATTCATAAAATCCGTCTAGTGAAACACCCATGGATATCTCGTCACGTGAGATTTCATAGTCAGTTCATACCAACCGAGACTCTCTAACAAGCTCAAGAAGCCAAGGAGTCAACATCATCGACTGTAAAAAAAAAAATCCCCTCATGTTACACCATATTAATCTATAGAGAAGCTAACATCTCAAAATATTCATATTCTAGTAGAACCATGGACTTCCAACTAAGGGAATCTATTACAAAACTGCCCATTCTTGGAGTATAGACTATCTCAAAGATGTTTTCCTGCAGGCAGTTCACCAAGAGTAACTTCCTTAGGTTTAGATCTCTCTAAGGGAATATGTGCCTGAGTCATTGGTGTTATGTGAAAACCACAAAGAAATATCCACCTACAAAACATTTTCACATACTAAAGGTTAATACTACTACTTTTAGAACCAGACAGTGAGTCATGTTGTTCTGTTCAGGGGGTCTCCATTACCTTGATCTGTACTTGATAAATGTGGTATCAAGGTTGACGTTGAGCACACAAGGTACCAATGAATATGGTTGGTGAGTAAACTCATCCAACTACAAGATCATATACATGAAAATCACATGTAATACCCCTAACTTCATTTCCCATCTAAGAAAAAGACTAATCCCCAAAACACACACTCTATAATTCCTAAAAGTGTATTCACAAGGAAAAATAGGTAAAGTGGTAAAACACCACTTGAAATTTAAAGACCTATTCTAACACTCCATCGTACAACTCCACAATTAACACCCAAGTCACATGGACTCTTTCACAAAACCTCTATACTATCTATTTTGGGTGGCACTATAATGGTATCATGATTTTTCTCACATCACAAAAATTCATCTTGGTGGGGGAAGGACCCTTCTTATTTGATCATTCCAAGATACATCAAACAACAATGACCCAGGGTTCCACAGATTCCCTATGTTACCCTGGTAAAACCTCAGGCTAGGAGTAGGGAGAAAAGATAATTTCACACAGTATCTAAAAAGTTCCAGTACAGATAGTTGAAAATACATATGTAATACCTCTTATCATCTCAAGCGTTGAGGATTGTAGATGTCCAAAACTTGTGATTGTATGTGGATCCATCTACCAAGTTCCAGAGCCTGATGTGGCCCACCAGGTGGTGGTGGAATGACCTCAAAACGTCATTCCCCACAAATAAATTTTCTTGTTCCTCTTCTAGCAACACCTCCCTGGGAACCATCCTGATCACGCCACTACCTCGGCCATGGTGGACCACATACTGCCTTCTGGGTGTTATCATTACACCTGGTTGTACAGTATCATGCCATGTGACCTCACCCATCACAAGCATAACCTTTTCCATCCCAATATTGTCCCCACACTCGGCATTTCCTCTTCCCCTTATGAATCCATTCGTGAGACCGATTATGGGAATGCCTTCTGTGTGAAGGCCTTGTCGACTCACGCCTTCTCCCTATGGCAGACATCTCAAGTCTATTGATCTCGCTTCCACAACTAGGTGTATGGGGTCCCTTTGATATGAATCCCTATTTCATCAAAGCCTTCTTCAGAAAATATGAATTGTTGGGGATGCAAAAGGGGACTATGATAGCACATATCTCTCTACGGAGTCCCTACTCTATCTTCCATGCTTGGTAGTAGCTGTTTTGGATAATTCCAATTGTGTAGTGTGCAAGGTCTATGATCCTAGTTCCATACTCAATAACCATTATCCCTCCCAACTGCAACTAAAGGATCTCCATAATTAGAATGGAGCACAAGTGGGTGGTTAGAACTCCTCAGGAAATCGTTATTGGAAGCCACCTAATGAGAGGTTATTCTCATTATCTATCTGAGTAAACAAGCTCCACAAATTCCTAGTCACTCTCTAGAAACGGTAGGCTACCAAAGCATCATCTGATCTTTTGGTGTTCGTGAAATCCTAAAGGGTAAGGCCACTGACTCTAACTAAACATCTATTGTCCAAGGGTCTGGCACACCACAGAACCTCAATGGTCTCTAAAGATGGAACTTGGGAAGTGTGTTAAGCCTGTTATTGTCCTCAACCTACTCTATTGGGGCTATTTTCTTATCAATAGGGTGGGATGTTGCTACCTACCCACCTAGAGAGAGGGTCTTCCTTGATAGGCTCAAAACTAAGGCCTTGTTGTTCACAAAGTAATCATCATGGACCAGAGACAGTGTAACATCCAAATTAAGTAATGAATAATAGATATTTTTATCTATGTCTAATAATGATTATGATAGTGTTATAGAGGCTTAAAATGAAAATAAATACAATCTTATGCATGGAATACACTAATATTCTTAAAAGATTGTTTTAGTGCCTTATGATGGGAAACCCTTTTTGAATCTATATTTTGACAATTTTATAAACTATGATTGTCAAAATAAACTTATTCTTTATGATTGGGACATCAAAATTTACTTTGTGTGAATTTTTGGTATTTTTCTGACAATGTTCATTTTTTAATGAATAGTAAAAAATACTGCATTTTACATCAAAACTGCTTTTAATCTAATTTATTTATATGATTAGATTATCTTTTGAATTGGTCTTAACGTGTACTATGAATATATTTTTACCATTTAATCCAATGGTGGTCATTGGAATCAATTTCACTTTGAAATTGGACTTAAACTAGTGTCAATCTTTTGATACTTATTGTTTTGTAAAAACCCGCTATTTGCTCTGGCAGCGGAAATTAATTATTAAATTAATTAATGTGACTTATATGATTTTAATTTTGTAAAATAGACTTCATTTTTGAATTCGGAATATCAAATTTAGCTTAGGGTGATTTTTTGGTAATTTTCTGAAAAACTTCAATTTTTGATGAATAGTGAAACCACTAAGTGGTAATCAAGCAAACTGATTTTTCAGTTAAATGAAAGTTTACCGCTAATATGTATTGAATTTCAAAAATTCAACATACATGGTTGTCATTAAGAAGTAAAATGTGGTTCAATGGGATTAAAATATTTTTTTGGTGAATAGTAACTTATTAAGTTTTTAATCGCGATTAGTGGTAATTTGGGTAGTTTAAGGTATAAATAATGCTTTAATAATATGAAATGACCTAGACACATGTCCCAATCTTATTGGTTGTGTCATGGCCGACCAAGACAAGCCATGGGTCAACTTGGGGACCCCATGGATCCACTTTTGTTTGGAAATGACATAAATAACATTTTATTAAATGTTAAAGTAAAAATGACACAAACAAGAGATGTTTTACGAAAACAATTTTTACATGGGGTTATAAAGATCAAATTTTTGATTATAAATATTCATTGGAAAGCTAAAAAGATTTCCTACATCATAGTTTTTTTTATGATTTTTAGACATTAAATAAATTAAATTATTTATGACATAATAATGATGCAGCGATGACATCATTATTTGACGATTTAAATAAACTGGAAAGATAATGTAAAATCTATGAACTACACATGTCCAAAACTTATTGGATGAGTGGATTTAGAAGCCTTATCACCTTATCCACGAATTATATCAATGTGGTACCTTTTGAAACCGAAAAACATTTTCAAATAAAGTAATATTTCATTACTTTCCAAAAGTGCACATCCTCTCCTCTTATAAAAGGCCCCCACCTCTACCTCATTTCACACACTCCTCAAGCCTTTGGCTCGGCCAAACCCTGACCATTTACACTTTCCACATCCCTCTCCTCATCCTAGAGGATTGCCTTTGTGCAGAATCCTATCAAAGGAATCCTTTAGCCTCAAATCAAAAGGAGATACACTTTTAAAGGTAAGTCATTCTCTCATGTTCATTTGTTTTATTTTGCTTCTCCAACCCCCTAAACTCTTTTTATTTACTTATTTTGTAACAACACCAGTATCTTAAATATACAAGGATGTTGTTATAATATTTATTTGAGCTACAATCTCACAAAACTACATCAAATGGTTAATGAACATACGGTTTCCGTGGATGGCGAAATTCTGCCTCCCGAAACGATGATTGTTCAACACTCATTTAACACCTTCAAAGGTGGCCATAATGATGTCACTATTTTTATATATGATATATAATATGTTTATGTTTTCCTTAAGCTTCTGTTTTTTTATTTTGGGCATACCTTTATGGTTTCCATTATGGGTAAACACAATATCTTCATTTTAGGAAGTGCGGACTACAGCCCCCTCAAAGAGATTTGATTCGTTAAATACCATATGTGGGACATATAAAGGATGGAACTATGATATTATATATGATATTATACTGGAATTATAATATACCTTTATATCATTATGATTCCGTTCTATAAAATACGAAATAGAAATGAAATAGCCTTCATGCGTACGTACAGATTACCGTCTCCATGAACGGTGCATTTCATTTCTTACCTCTAAATGATTATGTAATATTATAAATGCATGTATGTACTGGATATATATGACATATATGATATCTACATCATGAATACCATTCTGGATATAATTAACCTTTGACCAAATTAACAACATGTAATGTAAGAAGTCTATTTTTGACTTAAGAACCAAATACCGACAAAATGAACATTATTAACTTAACTGATTACATGATGTTCATAACAAGGTATAAAAGGAATAATGAACTTGAAAAAGAATCATAAGCAAGTAGAGATTAACTCATGTTTATTATTCAGTAGGTTAATGAACGGTCGGGTCAAGTCGGATACGAGGTATGGGACTTCATCTCAATCTCCTTTCATTGAGGCATATTATATTTTATACACAACTTTCTTTTATATGGTGTATAAACCCCTTTGACTTTTATGTTTATTCAAAAGGAATCTTTTTTATACGAAGCGTTTACTAAACGACAAAAGGGAATGTTTTTGTCGTACGTATGTGGCGACAACAACTTCTCCGCCGTCGTGACCGTTATTTGAGTTTCGGCTTCCTCTACAAGCCATACCTTCTTTTTAAAAGTGAAATAAATACCATGTTTTACTTTTCTTTTATTTTGGTATTGAAAATGGTTTTGACAATGTGTTTGTGTTGTATTGATATCTTGTGATTGAAATGTGGAAATGTTATATTTCCTTTATGCATGTTTTATGTGATACGATTATGTTATGGTTCTTGGGCATTATTATGAAGACGGGTGGTTCCGTGATAAACTAAGGGCAGGTGAGCCCGATATAGCTCTCCAATGCATTGGGTAACGCGAAGGAGTGAAACGTTAAGGTTTCTCCGAAGAGATTTTAGGGAATATACTGTGATGGGTATTCCAAACGTAACCAAGAGGGTTACTCCCTATGTAAGAATGTTATGAATGCCTCAAGTTACCTTTATGTCTTATGATTTATATGATTTATTCATGATTTTATGAGGTATGTTAAGGTGCCTATGTTTTATGGGTAAAGTATGATTTCATTCTTATGTATATATGAACTCATGTTTCCTTTCCATGTTTTTTATAACCCATACTGAGTTTTTATGCTCATCCCAAGTTTTTGAAATGTTTTTCACAGGTCAAGGGAAAGGTATATGATAAGATGATAGAGTCAAGGATGTGTCAAGAAATAATCCATGTTTTATTTTAAATGTGTTTCCATTGATGGGAATGAAGAATACTATCTTTATGTAACCACTTTGTTTATATGTGGAATGTAATGCAAGTTTTATGATCTAATTCTCTAAAACTCTAAACCTGAAAAGATCCTCAACGTGTAATCTTGTAATAACTCAAGATTAAGTATGGTTTATGGCTGGGGCATTATAGTTGGTATCAAAGGTCGGTTTAGATAACTTTAGGAGTTAGAATTCTATTAAATGATTATCCAAAAAAAAATTCGAAATGATATAGCATATAAAGATTAGAATGTTGCTTCATCTAAGACATGTTTGTTCAGAATGGTTTTCCGCAGAGGAAACAGGGAAGCAGTGCTAGGAAGGCATACAGAAGGAAATAACTTTCCGAATCAGCATCCAGAAATGGTCGGAATTGGAACTGAACAGTTTGTTGCAGTAATGGCGCAGTTGAATCAAGCGATAAATGGCGGTGGTATCCATGCACGAGATCAGCCAGAACAACCGCAGAGGAACATGTCAGTGGTGGAACATTTCATGAGGCAACATCCACCATCATTCAGAGGATCATCTGACCCTGTGCTAGCTGAAGGGTGGATTAAAGCACTGGAAAAGATTTTTGATGTCATGGGGTGTTCAGACAATCAAAAGGATAGTCTTGCTATTTACCGTTTGGAGGGAGAAGCAGATCAGTGGTGGTCTATGGTTAAAAATATCAGGGATTCCGATGAGATTGATGCACTTGACTGGGATGAATTCAAAGGTATGTTTCTTGAGAAATATTTTCCTAAGGCTGTTCGACATAGGATGGAAAATCAATTCTTGGAATTGAGGCAAGAGGAAGACTCAGTGGCTGCCTATGAAGAAAGGTTCACTCGATTGGCAAGGTATGCTCCAAATTTTATCTGGGACATTGATAGTAAAATCAATCGTTTTTACTCAGGATTAAAGCCAAAATATCGAAGGGCATTAGCTTCTCGTGAGTTTAAAAGTTATGAAAAGCTTGTTCGATGTGCTGAGAAGGTGGAAATGGAGTTTGCCGATGACCAAGTTTTCTATAACAACAAGCAGAAGAAGAGACCATGGTGGCAGTAGAAAGTTAAGAATTCTTCAAAAAAGTCTGATGGTAAGAGAACTAAGTTTCCAGTTTGTGATAAATATGGCAAAAGGCATGTTGGAGAATGTCTTCTGAATACTGGAAAGTGCTACTGATGTGGTAAGATGGGACATAAGGCTCGTGATTACACTGAAAAGGATCAAGGTGAAGGTAAGAACAAATTTGATTTACAGTTAGTGAAATGTTTTAAGTGCATTGAGATGAGTCACTATGCAAACAAGTGTCCGACAAAGAGCTTGAGTGATGGGAAGCAGTTAGACTACAAGCAGAAAGGGGTGGTGAAATCCTTTGCAACAACTTCAGCAGATGTCGGGCCATCAAATGAAGTTGTATCAGGTACTTTGTTTGTTTTTTCAGATTATGCCAGTGTGTTGTTTGATTCGGGGTCTACACATTCTTTCATCTCTGAAACCTTTTCTAGTAAAATGGGAATACCATCTCAAGAAATGACTCCTGAACTTTTGGTAAAAACACCTGGGGGAAGTGTCGAGGAAAAAAGAATTTATAAGAATCTTCCTATCCTTATCTGTGGAAAGAAACTACTTGAAAACCTTATTGTTCTACCTCTAGTAGAGTTTGATGTTATCCTGGGTATGGATTGGCTCTCTATTTACCATGCTAAGATTGACTGTAGAGCTAAAGAAGTTTCTTTTCAGAAAGACTTTCAGTTTGTTTACAAGAATGAACCCTTACTTTTGATAACATATCATGAGGCCGAGAAACTTGTAAAAGATGGAAATGAATGTTACCTTGCACACGTCGTTGAAAATAAAGGAACTGTTCAGATTAATGATGTGCCAGTGGTAAATGAGTATCCTGATGTTTTTCCTGATGAGTTTCCTGGAATAATACCAGATCAGGAAGTTGAGTTTACTGTTGACTTAGTTCCTGATGCTAAGCCAATTTCAAAACCCCCTTATCGAATGGCACAAATTGAACTTCTATAGTTGAAGTATCAATTGCAAGATTTATTAGAGAAAGGTTTCATTAGACCTAGCACATCACCATGGGGTGCTCCTGTTTTATTTGTTAAAAAGAAAGATGGTTCAATGAGACTTTGCATTGATTATAGAGCCTTGAATAATATCACTATTAAGAACAAATATCCTTTGCCTCATATCGATGATTTGTTTGATCAGCTCCAGGGAGCTCAGTTTTTTTCAAAGATTGACTTGAGATCGGGGTACCATCAGCTGAAGGTAAAGGAGGCAGATATTCCGAAGACCGCGTTCCGTACGAGATATGGCCATTATGAATTTGTAGTAATGCCTTTTGGGCTAACCAATGCACCTACTGTATTCATGGACTTAATGAATAGAATTTTCCATGTGTTCTTGGATAAGTTTGTGGTGGTTTTCATTGATGATATTTTGGTGTTTTCTAAAAGTAAATAGGAGCATGAAAAACATTTAAGGGTTATCTTGAAAACCTTAAAATAAAAAAAAACTATATGGGAAATTCAGCAAGTGTGAGTTTTGGTTGCAACAAATTTTATTCCTTGGTCACATTGTTTCTAAAGATTGAATAACTGTTGATCCTGCAAAAACAAAAGTTGTGAAAAAATGGCCAAGACCCACAAATGTAACCGAGATTCGTAGCTTCCTTGGTTTGGCGGGCTATTACCGAAGGTTTTTTATAAATTTTTCTCGGTTATCTAGTCCAATGACTAAGCTAACTCGGAAGGGTGTTAAGTTTATCTGGACAAAAGAATGTGATGATTGTTTTCAGGAATTGAAAAGAAGATTGGTGAATGCTCCAGTTTTGGCACTACCTTCCAGGAATGGTGAGTTTGTTATATACAGTGATGCTTCATTGAAAGGACTTGGTTATGTCCTAATGCAGAATGATCAGGTAATTGCTTATGCTTCACAACAGTTGAAAACTCATGAGGTAAATTACCCTACACATGATTTGGAACTAGCTGCTGTTGTTCTTGCTTTAAAAATTTGGAGGCATCATTTGTATGGAGTAAAGTGTGAAATATATACCGATCACAAAAGTTTAAAGTATATATTCACTCAGAAAGAGTTAAACATGAGACAAAGGAGATGGCTGGAATTAATCAAGGATTATGATTGTACAATTCATTACCATCCGGGAAAATTAAATAAAGTGGCTGATGCTTTGAGTCGAAAAAGTAATGCTTCATTAACAATGTTGCGTTTGGAACGTGATCCTTTGGTTAAGGATTTGATGAACTTTGGCATAGAAGTTGTTGGTGCAGGAAGTCCTTCTGTTTTGTTTCAGGTATCAGTGAGATCATCTCTATCAGATAGAATCAAGCAAGCACAGAAGCAAGACAGTGAGTTGCAGAAAAAGGTAGAGCTAGTTCAGAAAGGTAAGTTTCCTGAATTCAACATTGATAATGATTGTGTTTTGAGATTTGGGGAGAGATTGTGTGTGCCTTGTGATTCATAGTTGAAGAGAGAGTTGTTATGTGAAGCTCATAGTTCTCCGTTTTTACTTCATCCGGGCAGTACTAAGATGTATAGAGATCTGCGGGAGTATTACTGGTGGGATGGAATGAAAAGAGATATTTCTGATTTTACTGTGAAGTGTTTGACTTGTCAGCAGGTTAAAGCAGAGCGACAGTTACCGAAAGGGATGCTTCAGCCTTTACCAGTGCCAGAGTGGAAATGGGAGAATATATCCATGGACTTTGTTGTTGGATTACCAAAGACATCTCGAGGTAATAATGCAATCTGGGTTATTGTTGATCGCTTGACCAAATCTGCTCATTTCCTTACTATACGAGATACATTCTCTCTTGATCAACTTTCCCATTTGTATCTTAAAGAGATACTTAGGTTACATGGAGTTCCTCTATCCATTGTATCGGATCGTGATCCCAGTTTACTTCTAACTTTTAGAAAGGCCTTCAGAAGTCATTCGGTACTGAGTTAAATTTTAGTACATCTTTTCATCCTCAATCAGATGGGCAGTCAGAACGAACAATTCAGACATTGGAGGATATGCTACGAGCTTGTTCTATGGATTATCAGGGAAGTTGGGACCAACATCTTTCTTTGGTTGAGTTTTCATATAATAACAGTTTTCATTCCAGTATACAGATGGCACCATTTCAGGAATTATATGGGAAGCGGTGTCGAACTCCAGCTTTCTGGGATGAAGTGGGTGAAAGGAATTTGATGGGGCCAGAATTGGTAGAAGAGATGGCAGAAAAATTTCAGCTGATTCAGAAACACGTGAGAACAGCTCAGAGCAGGCAGAAGAGTTATGCGGATAACAGGAGGAAGGATCTATCTTTCGAGGTAGGTGATCATGTTTTTCTCAAGGTTTCCCCTTGGAAAAGTGTGATGAGATTTGGTAAGAAAGGAAAGTTGAGTCCAAGGTTCATTGGACCATACGAAATTCTAGAGAGAGTTGGATCAGTTGCATACTGAGTGGCTTTACCTCTGAGTTTATCTCAGGTACACAATGTTTTTCACATTTCGATGTTGAGAAATTATATGCCAGGTCCATCTCATGTTTTGAGTCCAGAGGTAGTTCAGCTGGAAGAGAACCTATCTTATGAGGAACAACCGGTCCATATTCTTGACCATAGGGAGAAAGTGTTACGGAATAAGGTGATTAAGCTGGTAAAGGTTTTGTGTAAAACCCACATGATTGAAGAGGCAACATGGGAATCTGAAAATGCAATGAGGGATAAGTACCCCCATTTATTCGATAAGTAAATAAATTGCGGGGACGCAATTTTCTAAAGGGGGGAAGGATGTAACATCCCAAGTAAGTAATGAATAATAGATATTTTTATCTATGTCTAATAATTATTATGATAGTGTTATAGAGGCTTAAAATGAAAATAAATACAATCTTATGCATGGAATACACTAATATTCCTAAAAGATTGTTTTAGTGCCTTATGATGGGAAACCCTTTTTGAATCTATATTTTGACAATTTTATAAACTATGTTTGTCAAAATAAACTTATTCTTTATGATTGGAACATCAAAATTTACTTTGTGTGAATTTTTGGTATTTTTCTGACAATGTTCATTTTTTAATGAATAGTGAAAAATACTGCATTTTACATCAAAACTGCTTTTAATCTAATTTATTTATATGATTATATTATCTTTTGAATTGGTCTTAATGTGTAATATGAATATATTTTTACCATTTAATCCAATGGTGGTCATTGGAATCAATTTCACTTTGAAATTGGACTTAAACTAGTGTCAATCTTTTGATACTTATTGTTTTGTAAAAACACGCTATTTGCTCTGGCAGTGGGAATTAATTATTATATTAATTAATGTGACTTATATGATTTGAATTTTGTAAAATAGACTTCATTTTTGAATTCGGAATATCAAATATAGCTTAGGGTGATTTTTTGGTAATTTTCTGAAAAACTTCAATTTTTGATGAATAGTGAAACCACTAAGTTGTAATCAAGCAAACTGATTTTTCAGTTAAATGAAAGTTTACCGCTAATGTGTATTGAATTTCAAAAATCCGACATACATGGTTGTCATTAAGAAGTAAAATGTGGTTCAATGGGATTAAAATATTTTTTGGTGAATAGTAACTTATTATGTTTTTAATCGCGATTAGTGGTAATTAGGGTAGTTTAAGGTATAAATAATGCTTTAATAATATGAAATGACCTAGACACATGTCCCAACCTTATTGGTTGTGTCATGGCCGACCAATACAAGTCATGGGTCATCTTGGGGACCCCATGGATCCACTTTTGTTGGGAAATGACATAAATAACTTTTTATTAAATGTTAAAGTAAAAATGTCACAAACAAGATATGTTTTACGAAAACAATTTTTACATGGGGTTATAAAGATCAGATTTTTGATTATAAATATTCATTGGAAATCTAAAAAGATTTCCTACATCATAGTATTTTTTTATGATTTTTAGACAATAAATAAATTAAATTATTTAAGACATAATAATGATGCAGCGATGACATCATTATTTGACGATATAAATAAAATGGAAAGATAATGTAAAATCTATGAACTAAACATGTCCAAAACTTATTGGATGAGTGGATTTAGAGGCCTTATCACATTATCCAAGAATTATATCAATGTGGGACCTTTTGAAACCGAAACACATTTTCAAATAAAGTAATATTTCGTTACTTTCCAAAAGTGCCCCTCCTCTCCTCTTATAAAAGGCCCCCACCTCTACCTCATTTCACACACTCCTCAAGCCTTTGGCTCGGCAAACCACTGCCCATCTACTCTCTCCACATCCCTCTCCTCATCCTAGAGGATTCCCTTTGGGCCGAATTCTATCAAAGGAAGCCTTTAGACTCAAATCAAAAGGAGATACAATTTTAAAGGTAATTCATTCTCTCATGTTCATTTGTTTTATTTTCCTTCTCCAACCCCCTAAACTCTTTTTATTTACTTATTTTGTAACAACACCAGTATCATAAATATACAAGGATGTAGTTATAATATTTATTTGAGCTACACTCTCACACAACTACATCAAATGGTTAAAGAACATACGGTTTCCGTGGATGGCGAAATTCTGCCTCCCGAAACAATGACTGTTCAACACTCATTTAACACCTTCAAAGGTGGCCATTATGATGTCACTATTTTTATATATGATATATAATATGTTTATGTTTTCCTTATGCTTCTGTTTTTTCATTTTGGGCCTACCATTATGGTTTCCATTATAGGTAAACACGATATCTTCATTTTAGGAAGTGCGGACTACCGCCCCCTCAAAGTGATTTGATTCGTTAAATACCATATGTGGGACATATAAAGGATGGAACTATGATATTATATATGATATTATACTGGAATTATAATATACCTTTATATCATTATGATTACGTTCTATAAAATATGAAATAGAAATGAAAGTAGCGTTCATGCGTACGTACGGATTACCGTCTCCATGAACGGTGCATTTCATTTCTTACCTATAAATGATTATGTAATATTATAAATGCATGTATGTACTGGATATATATGACATATATGATATCTACATCATGAATACCATTCTGGATATAATGAACCTTTGACCAAATTAACAACATGTAATGTAAGAAGTCTATTTTTGACTTAAGAACCAAATACCGACAAAATGAACATTATTAACTTAGCTGATTACATGATGTTCATAACATGGTATAAAAGGAATAAGGAACTTGAAAAAGATTCATAAGCAAGTAGAGATTAACTCAAGTTTATTATTCAGGAGGTTAAATAACGGTTGGGTCAAGTCGGATACGAGGTATGGGACTTCGTCTCAATCTCCTTTCATTGAGGCGTATTTTATTTTATACACAACTTTCTTTTATACGGTGTATAAACCCCTTTGACTTTTACGTTTATTCAAAAGGAATATTTTTTATACGAAGCGTTTACTAAACGACAAAAGGTAATGTTTTTTTCGTACGTATGCGGCGACAACGACTTCTCCGCCGTCGTGACCGTTATTTGAGTTTCGGCTTCCTCTACAAGCCATACCTTCTTTTTAAAAGAGAAATAAATACCATGTTTTACTTTTATTTTATTTTGGTATTAAAAATGGTTTTCACAATGTGTTTGTGTTGTATTGATATCTTGTGATTGAAATGTGGAAATGTTATATTTCCTTTATGCATGTTTTATGTGATACGATTATGTTATGGTTCTTGGCCATTATTATGAAGACGGGTGGTTCCGTGATAAACTAAGGGCGGGTGAGCCCGATATAGCTCTCCAATGCATTGGGTAACATGAAGGAGTGAAACGTTAAGGTATCTCCAAAGAGATTTTAGGGAATATACTGTGATGGGTATTCCAAACGTAACCAAGAGGGTTACTCCCTACGTAAAAATGTTATGAATTCTTCAAGTTACCTTTATGTGTTATGATTTCTATGATTTATTCATGATTTTATGAGGTATGTTAAAGTGAATATGTTTTATGGGGAAAGTATGATTTCATTCTTATGTATATATGAACTCATGTTTCCTTTCCATGTTTTTTTATAACCCATACTAAGTTTTTATGCTCATCCCAAGTTTTTGAAATGTTTTTCACAGGTCAAGGGAAAGGTACATGATAAGATGATAGAGTCAAGGATGTGTCAAGAAATAATCCATGTTTTATTTTAAATGTGTTTCCATTTATGGGAATGAAGAATACTATCTTTATGTAACCATTTTGTTTATATGTGGAATGTAATTCAAGTTTTATGATCCAATTCTCTAAAACTCTAAACCTGAAAAGATCCTCAACGTGTAATCTTGTAATAACTCAAGATTAAGTATGGTTTAAGGCTGGGGCCTTATAGATAGTATCCTAGTTTTCTATCATTGTAGAGACATCCTTAATGTTATCAAGGAGTACTATAGTTAAATGATCATATATATATATAGAAATATAATTGTGGATCTTTCTCAAGAAGGATAGTCAAAGACTTGATCATATATGATACATGTACCATTGTTCCCTGCAACATGTGTCTCAAGGTGCATAGTCGATAAGGGTATAATCAGGGTCCTGGTGAATGGATATGTTAGTTTACCATACCATAAATAGACTCTGTAACCTGAGATCCACTCTCAAGACCTTTAAAAATTGTTTCCCTAAACCCAATCATGACCTTTTATTGAAACTTGTGAATAATTTACCAAGGGTCGAACAACATCTGATTCCACATTTTCACAGCCCGACCATTACCAAGACTCGATCCACAACTACCCCAAGCCCACCTCCATAGGCTAGGGGAGGGTGACTATCCCTGAATGGACAATAAAACCAGGGAGGCCTTTTCCAAAGAACATATAAAAACATTGCTAGCCCACTCAATGAAAATTGTGCATAGGTAAAGGAAAATATGATACAACACTACTACATATTAACCAAAAACATGCATCGACCTATAAATAGTAAAATAATAGAAAAGTAAAGTAGAAATTGGAAAGATTAAATATACACACCAAACTAGAAATGTTCAATGACACAACACTAGGTGAAAAAGTAAAATAAATGGGAGAGTACTACTTCTGAATCTCATTATACGACCACTATATATTGTCCAAGAACTATGTATACCTATGGTCCAATAATATCACAATCAACCTATATGTTTTCTGAAAGGGCACACCAGGTTCGAAAAATCCTCTAAAGGGGTTAGTATAAAAAACTTAGTATGATGCCTCGAAGGATCAAGGGATAGTCAATAGGAGTACTGAAAATCGAATAATTAGAGTGACCAATGTACAGTAGAAGAATATAGTAAAGGATTGTTTCTCAACCCAATAAGATAGAGAAGTAATCCCATCCAAAAACTATGATCTGATAAGAGTTAGAATATGAAATTTCCATTGATTCTTCACTACCTATAGTAGGAGAGAAATAATGTCCAATCACAAGAATGTAGACGCAGAAAGCACATGGTATACACTGCATGTCTTCTCTTATACTGGAAGGAGAGTAGCCAAAACCCATGGAGTGGGTAAGGAATTAGAATATATATATATATATATATGTTTGTATATATGTATATATATATTCTCCCCAAAGAAACCCAAATTTGAGATTAAGGGGATCTCCATCCCATAAACTCATCCAAAGAAAATTCATTGTCTAATAGTCCCTGAAGTAACCATCTGTACATAACATCCCACACATCTGCTCTAAACAACATGTCAAAGTGCTCAATCACCGCACAATGATACAATCCATATTGGGAGGTTCTTTATCACCCGAATGGTTTTAGTTATGGTCACAGTGATACATATTGATGGGAAAAGAGCCCCTCTTTCTTTGAAGTTCAAAGTCATGTCAGAGTATGTCTCATCACTATGTCACAAAATCAAGAGATCAAGTCACAAAGTAGAGGATACCCACACCCTAGTATATTGGGAGACTCAACTCTCATAGTAGTCATAGATGATACCCACTCCATGATGAATTAGGGGGATTCCACACTGATAGATTTCATAGAGGCTAACCATGCCACGATGCATCAGGAGGATTCCAATTTGATAAAAGTTGCAGAGGCTACCCATGCCCTGATGCGTTAGAGGGATTCCACTCTATAAGAAGTTATAGAGGCTGCCAATTCTCTAGTATTCCGGGGATTCAAATTTAATAGTTGTCGTAGAGGATACCCACTGGCCATCCCAGCTTGATGGTACCTCTCGGAAAGCACACTGAGGAACACTGGCCATCCCTTATCAATGGTTACTCCTAGAAAGCACATTGAGGAACACTAGTTATCCCAACTAGATGGTGCCTCTTGGGTATATTTTTACTATAGCCATTGGGTTCCACCCTGGATAGGTTTCATTACCAAAACATCTCACATTGTATCTCAGAATCCTTTATAGATGGAATTATCACATTCTACATGAACAAAAATTCAGGATATGCTACACGCATGCCAAAATCCGAGTCCAAAATAAATAGATATGAGAGATAGAATATTTGTAATGTATTACATGATGTTCATGGGTCCCACACATTTTGTGACCCCATATCATCACCTAGCTGTGTACCAATCCATTATTAGGTACTAAACTGTGATCAAGCACCCCTAATCATGTTAGTTTACTCATAGAGTACAAAAAATGCCTACCCCAAAAGGCTATTTAGCATAAGAAGCTCATTACTGATTTGAATGGGGAATATGTAATTTTCCCTGGAACGTCTCCTCAAACATCCTCATAACATTTGAATGTATCTCTTCATACATCTTCTCCACTGACACAAGATTCGAAGCTGACCCAATCCATGGATTCTCTTCAAATACCTCAAAAGGATCATCCACATATATTCTTTTCATGTTTCTTGATTTAATGAGATCACAAACAAGGCATTTTAAATCAAAATGTATCACACCATTGTGATCATCGATGAAAGCACACAAGGATGATTGCTCATTTTTCCAAAATGGATCATCGGTGAAAAGGTTTTATTTCACTGCCACACGTACAAACTGGCCCACATGGGTACGACACCCTAACATCACCTGGAAGTCAACTTAGAATGTCCGCATAGAGAGAAGGGTTGTGCCTCCATGGATGATGTTTTCAACTAACCTTCTCTTTAGAAGTTAGGTCCAAAAAAATTGTATGAATAATAATAGATATTTTATTATTATGAAAGTTGTGTGATTCGTGAAACTGAGAAACAAAAAAATGTGTCAAAAGTATTAAATTGATCATTAAATAGTCATACAAACTTCAAGGTCACAACACATCAGACTATGCATCATTCAGACTTCACATTCAAGTGCTAGTTCTAAAAGAAGGATTCAAGAATAATAATAATTAAAATTATTATTAATAAGGAGAGAATTTTGAGGCACCTTCTTTTAGTCTTGAACATTAAAATTTTGAAAACCATTGAAAATGGTTCGGATAGACCCAAGGATCACGCTGCTATAGAAAACACATGAATCGGAGGCCTGCATCAAATGATACATTCATTAAAAAAACCCCAAGCCTGAAACTAGATAGACTAGCCCACCAGCCTACGACCTGGTTGCGCGGCTCGGGTTGTGCTCCACTACCCGGTCTGCTAGCCCACACTTGGGTTGTATTCTCCTACCCCTGCATCAGTGTTGGAGACATGAACCATGTTGGTCTTTTTCCCCTGCCATATCGCCCGCCTAGCCATGGTAGCCGTAATGTCTCTCAGGTCCTCCTCACTGTCAACTCAGCCCTGCCGCTCACCAGCACTAGCTCTCGGTGCCCCAATGCTCTGGCCTCCTCACCTCTATATAGTTTAGGTCTACCTTCTTGGAATATCTCTACACATCCACCTCATCAATCGATGACACCATTCCACTACCCTGTTCCAACTCTGGTCAGCTCATCTGCTATGACGAGCCCGCTATATTTACCACTACGACCACCGCGCACCGCCCTCGAAAAACCATGCTCTGGTGGTCCCATCCGAGGACCACCACGAATTCCCCAAAATCCCAAAAACTATCCTATAATAGTTATGTGATCCTTGGATCAACTTCTTAACATATATCAACTTTTCTCAAGGATTCATTCCATATTTTATGGGCTTAAATATAAATGCCCAATAACCCGAAGAATGGGCGAAAAACAGAACAAAAAATTGGTTTTCATTAAGGATTAATGGAAGGGTTAGTGTTGAAATCCACAAAGACAATAAAAAGATAATATAAATAGGAAACCAAGGATATTAAAATTAAAACATGACTGGGAACTCAAAAATAGAGGAAACCCTACGTGGATCCACCCATTTATCACTGTCGATTTGATAGTTACACTCTAGAATCGATCCACCCCTGTTCTAAGGGAGATCACTCCTCGGTACACCGAAGAACGATGAAGAATATATTAGAGAGAAATAGAGTTTTAGAATAGGCATAACCTAATCATAATCTCTAATGTGTTAATTTATAGATAAACACTGAAATCCCGTATTAATGGCTGCAAAATCCTAGACCTCCACTCCCACTCTTTTAATATCATGCCTAGGAAAAGGACCTCAAAATGAACTCAATGACGATCTTGAATTTCTAATCTGAACTCCCATTCAAAAGTTAATTGGATTCTAGTCCAATATAAATTAATTAAATTTAATTATTTTAATTACCTTTTCCCCTATGTGGTTTTTTTCACAGAAACCTCAATCTGACAAAAGTTGTAACCCTCTAAGGGTAAACGACACATTTTGGACTCAATCACGGCCTCATATTTCTGATCCGACCTAAAGTTTAGGAGGTTACCAATTTCCAACATGATAATATCATAAAAATAGTTAATATTTTAATTAAATTTATTTCAGGCTCGCCATACATAGAAATTACACACCGTCTCGACACTTAACTCAGGAAATATTATTAAAACTATTTCAATGCCTTACGAGGAAAATGTCAGGTATCTACAAAATTTTTTGGAATATCCTCTCATAATATAAATCATGTTTTACTCTATATGGGTTTAAATAAAACATCATATGAATTGTGGAATGATAGAAATCCAAAAAATCATAAATTAAGAGTATTCATATGGAAATATTTCTTTTTAATATTATGTATAAAACATATAAATTTGATTTGAATGATTATAAATGTATTATTCATGAATGATAAAAAATTATTTAGAAATTCCCTATTTTCAATAAATAGACAAATTGTGATGGAGAAATTAAACATGTTATGTTTGATGAGGTTTCTCCTTATGAAAAGAAAAAATTTGAAGATTTTGGAAGTGATATGGTTTTTATTTTTTTAAGACGCCTCTCCTTTAATTTTATAAGTTGAACAATATCCATGTGATATTAACATTATGGGGACCCAGGTAACAAAAGTTTTTCTCAATCTAGTTGGAATATAATAACTCTTATAAAAGGAAACTAAAATGATTATAAAACCGTGAGAAACATGGAATGAACCATATTTTAACAATGTATACCTTGAACTAAAGATGACACTACTTTAACTTCATCTTAAAATGTGTTTGAGGAACATCACAATAGTGGAAATATAATGACTCAAACCTCGAGAGGTATCCATTGGATGGTAAATAATCTAAATTTTGGGTGGGACACTCTACCATGATGAGGGTTCCAATGCTCTTTTATTAATATCTATGAAATTAAAAAAAAAAATTACGGAATATATCCTTCAATATAATAGTCACATAAATTCCTTATATACTCTATTCTATATTACATTATGCCATATTATATATTATAAATTATGAAATAATTTCCCAAGAATCTTTTCATGTTTTCCATTTTGTTTTGGAAAACTACCATAAATGTCACCATGTATCACAATATCTGATGGTTTTTGTTAATATACATCCAAAACTATTTGGGATTGACTATAAAACACTATTTGAGAGACTGTCAATGTCAAAATAAATACCCATTCACATATCCAAATATTTTTGCCATACATTTATTTGTTTAATTGAAACTATATATATATATATATATATATTTTAATTTATATTTTTAAATGTACGAAAATATTGTCTTCTAGGAATGAATCATTTCTATATAATCTTAAATGGTATCCGTCATGATTTATATTAAACATGTGTATCTCTTAACCTACTTCCCCTGCCATATCATATCCTAGTATATAATCTAGTAATTTTCATTTTCACATTACACCGACAGAACTAGGGACATAATATATGTCAATCCCACATATCCAATGACAATATTGTAAATAGTCCAAGTATAGACTTACCAAGTCAATTAATACATCCTATGTGATTATCTTTTTGGGATAAGCACATTTAATATCCTTGATCTGAGTACATAAGCACAACATTTGTACTAAAAATGTTCAACCTCGAGAAACTCGTTCTAATTAAATAATTGACCTAGATGGAATACTCATCATATGAGAGTAAACATTGTATATTGGTTGATCTCCAACCAAATAAATGATCATAAATATACCCAACCACACAAGATTAGATAATTCTAAAGGAATATCGGAGAAAGGAATCAAAGCATAATGCTTATCATTCTTGGTATCCAACCCACCAAATATAATGGTGGGAAATTAGATACATTAACCCCTAGTATTTAAAAGATATAGTATATGAAAGTCAACATGGTATAAATTATGGGACATGCAATGCAAAAAAAATTGTGCATTATGATATAATTATGTATCATAATATAAGAATCATACTCATTCTAACCATTACATTAAATCATAAACCATAGTAACCCATCCTGGACTTTGGTTAAGGATAAGTCACATTCATTATTTGAGAGGAAAAATATCATTTCATTTCAGGATATTCATTTAAATATATACATATATGTAGAAAATGTGAATGAATGATAATGTATAGATTTACTTTTATATGATACATTTCATATTAATAAAACATTTAAAATTCATAAAAAATTATATATAAGTTACTATCTAGAATATTATACATGAAATAATTCTAGATCACTCTTCTTTTAAAAAACAATATTTTATATTATTAAATTATTAAAACTATATGTAATTATTATCATGTATCTATGTGACCACCTCATAACCACCCCCACCCCATTATCCTTTTTAGTGAGTATCATCTATAAAAATGAAATAAAATTTAATTGTGATATTTAGGAAATATACTCCAAATGTTATATTCCTTGGACATATTGAATCATAACATTTTTATAACATCAAATTTTACAATGTTAATATATGTTTTCTACCAAGAAAATTGATAAGTTTAACATCCTCATCATTATAAAAACCCTCTCTATAGAACCATTTCCTTGAAATCCTTACATAATTAATATAAATATTTACATTATTACATACGTTATCATACTAATTTTACTTTTTGATAAAGTTATATTAATTTTGTTATAGAAACTAATTTTTTATTTTTAAATTTGTATTTACCACCACATATCAAGAGACTTTTTGGATATTGAGAGAAATTTAAAATAATATTTGACAAGTATAAACCTTTTCTTATATAATTTGAACTTCTAAAACACAATTAAAAATCTTTATAGCCTCATTCAACAAAATGCATTTTATAGTAACATGTTAAGATACACAAAACACCTGTTTTTGGAAATAACACTTACTTCCATTTTTTAAGTAAATTTAACAACTAAATTTTATTAATCCATATCATACATGGTATTCAAAATTATTGGATAATTTTATCTCTAAAAAGAAGTATTCATTAAGATATACCATATATAGTTGGTGGGGACACATTCACTCATATTTAATGAAATATATGGATACATACTTTTTCGAAGGCAGAATACTATTTATTCCAATATCCTTTTGAATCCAATGTTATAAATTTTTATGAATCATAATCCTTTTTTAACATATCTGTATTTATCACATAAAAAGGTACATTAATTTATAATTAATATTTTTATAATTATATAAAATTGAAAATATTCACATGACTATGCTTGGAGCTATACATAGTAAATCCCAACATTATAGAACAATGGAAAATATTTCATGCTAGTAGTAATTCCAACTAAAATATCCTCAAACTATCGATACATAACAATATTGAGATTCAAATTCATCAAATATATAACAAACAATATATATAATCTATTTTAAATAAGTAAATGTAATATAATAGCTTTTATTATAAACAAGAATCAATATTAAATGGAATCTAAAACCCTTAGAATACATAGTATATAACCAATTAAATTAATCCATTATAATGTCGAATTAGTTTTAAAATTTCAACTAAAGAACGTAAATAATCACAATAAGAACAATTTGTATCCAGGAATAATAAAAATTGGTATAACCTTTATATAAATTAAAATCTCACATATTAAACATGGAAAAATAAATTTTTAACAATTCATAAAAAAATATTATTATAATCATTTTATAATTTTTCTAATCATTATGTACATTACATTATTTTTAATATAATAAATTTATATTAATTCCATAAGAATAATTCCATTATATTATTCATTATATGAAATTTTAATTTAATTAAATGATGTTTTATCAAATAAAAAAATTATATATTTTAAATCATATTATTAAAATGATTTATATATCTAGACATCATGTGCCCTATAATACATAATCCTTGGTCATATCTTTAAAAAAACGTCATTTATGTGAATTACAAAAATTTTAAAAATAAAGATTTACTTTTAATAATTCAACTTAAATATTATTAATAATAAATAACTTAAATGTAAATAATTTTTTTACCTTTTTTTGTAATTTCAAAAAAAATTATTAATTATCATAATTATTTTTGTTGAAACACGTTATTTCTATGCCATGGAAATTCCATAAAAATGTTAAAAGGTTTTTTAGAATATTAATATAAAATACTAAAGAATATTTTTAATAATCAATGTTTTTAATGTGTTTTTTTGAAAAAATATAAACACATCATAGTTATAATATTTATTATAAAATTATATATTAAGAAATATCCTAAAAATACCAATTAACATTATTTATAAGTAATTTATAGATAATAAAATCCAATTAACAATTAAATTTTAGGGAAAATAAAATTTCATAACCTATAATATTTTACTAACCATTTTAAATCAAATGAAACAATTAGTCATTATATATCATGATTTAGGGAAAACTGTAAGCTTAGATTGATAAATAGTGATAAGTACAATCCATCATATTTTTTGACTGATGGTATTGTCATATTCTATGATATCACATATCATATTATGTTAGTCACTTTAATGTCACTATAGAGATATAAGGCACTATTACAGACAAATTATTCCCTATAATTACATGATTTGAAATTAGGATTTCATACACTATTTATAATGAAAATTCAACCGATTTTCACTGAGTTGATTCCAACAATATCCCATATCATAATATGTGAATCGATTAGCTAGAATAATGTGTTGAATTTTATTTTATGATTTGGTTACAACTGATAATATGATTTCAAATACTTAATTACTGATACCAAATTTTACAAATCTAAATGTATTGTTGGATCAGAAACAACTATTGGGTATTATAAGGATTTAATAATACTTTTTAGAGGACATGGAAATGATTGTGAAACCCAAAACATGATCCCTATAAAGGAATAAATCAATCCTTATGAAATTGGGAATTTGAATAATTATATTCATGTATATAGTAAATCATAATTTCCACCACTTCATAGTCAACCATGTATGGGTTTGTGGAAGTTCAAAGGAGTGTATATCAAAACACTCCCACATCTAAATGTAACATTAGACTTCTGAATCACTTAATGATTGGGTAGGTCTCATCACCTTCAATGGTGTATTATGACCACATCATTAAAAGGAGGAAGAAGAAATAAATAAATTTGGAATGAGGGAGTTTATTCTATGAAATAATAATCACACACACATATGCATATGCACACACCAAAACATCCATCACATGATAGAGGGGTCTTTATATAAACCTCAAGGATTATCATCTAGTGTTTGTTCATTAACTCATTTGTAATAATCCATGATTTAAAACATTGACCAATATAAGAACCACATTAATGATTTAATATCTATTATGTTACAAATTTTATAACACTCCTAAATGATATCATATATGATTTTAACTATTTAAACATTAACTCATAATGTTTGGATGAACATATTGATAAAAACCTGAAAGTATTTGAAACCATAGGATATAAAATATAATGTTCCATTCAATATCATCCTAGTATATTATACATTTGGATTATGTGGTGAAAACAAATGAATTTATATTCTTTTGGATACAAAAATAAAATATTATATGAAATGCATAATCATAGAGTTTTAAATTTAAATTTATTTTAGATTTAATCACTTATGATGTCACTTTATTGTACAGTACTGTACAAGATAATATATTTTATATACGTAATATGATTTAAGTAATTTCACCTTCACGTTTATCAAATGAAACCAGATGCACACTATTACTTTTTTACCTTATAACTAGATAGTATAATAGAATCATCCCAATAAAAAATCATCTTTTATGTAGATCAAATAGTATAAACATGAAATTCCTAGATATTACATGTAATAATCTTGAATTTATATCTCAATTTAAACCCACAATTGTAGACTGTTCCATATGTGATGATAATATAATTGTTAATATCCATGAAAAGATTATTGAATTTTAATTGAATAGGGTATGGAATTGGTTTGATGAATGACTAATTTTATTATTATTAGATTAAAATGGGTCTTCTATAATATTTATTATTTTAATGGATTTTTTTTGGAAAATTAAGATCATGTAACTAAGGGTTATAACTGTAAATAATGAATAAACTGGGAGAGAAACCTTTTATTTGATAACTGGACTTGAATTATCTAAATTCTATTATCCTTCATAGATCATCAAAAATAAAACGATTCCAAATGTTTGTGAAGAGTTCCTTCCTTGATGGTTACATTTTAAATGATGTTTTTCTTGAACATCCACCATGATTTGAAGATATAAATTTTGATGAACATTTATTTCAATGTTTTTTAGTGTTGTATATAATTCAGTAAGATCATACGACATGGTATGATACATTACATAGAGTTATAATTAATAATTAATGTGTTACTAGATTGACAAATTCAAATATTTTAATTAAAAAATGTTATTAATGAAAAAGTCGTTTTCTATATCTATATTAATGAAATTATTTTTGTTCAACCTAAAAAATGATTTCCAAAAACGTTTCAAAACCTGTGAAAAATGAATTTAAGATGATTATAATGGGTAGAAAATATTTATCTCATAGGATTAAAATAAGATAATAACTATAAGGAGTTATCATCACTCATCATAATAATATTTCAGATTTACATTGTTTCTTATAATTATTTATGTAGTAGTACTCTATTATGTATCACCTAAAAACATGATCTTGGTGAATTTAGGAAATTGGAAGATATAATATTGTTTATAGGGATGGTAAGTAGTTTAATTTAATTATTAAAAATTTAATGGATATTATGTACCCTTTGTTACTTTTTTTGAGTTTCTAAACTAGTAAAATAGAATATCATCTTAAATAAGTAAGATGGAGCTTTCATTCTCTTAATAGTACATCGTAATTTTTTTATATTCTTCTAAGTCTAAAAATACTCTAAAGAGATAGTCAAATGAATATTTTTGTTTTAATGGAATTCTTGGGAAGAGTACATATAAAACTTTTCACATTAATAGTGAAGCATATTAATACTGTTATAGAAAAAAGAAACATGTTGTTTCACATCCTACTACTATATATGAATATATGGTAGTTAGAAGTTGTTGAGATCAATTTTTTTAGATTAATAAATCTTATTTTATTTATATATTGAGTTTACATCAACTTATTATTATTTTTAAAAACACAAGAACTATATTTTTATCAAAAATTCCACCACACCACTCCTGGGAGAATCACATAGAAAAAAGACACCACTTGTATAGGTTTGTGGAATTTAAGTTATTAGATGTTACTTTATTCTCTTTGAAAACTAAACATTATAAAAACTATGATTATATGGTGTTCAATGTTTGTTCAATTTTGGAGCGTGTCATCTACTTCAGGTTTTAATTTGATATGAAGACACCCACTTTGTATTTACTGTAATATTTTCTTTGATCGGATTTTTGGTATACCTACTTCGTTGACTTTACCATTATGTATAATTCAAAATGATTTTATCCATTTTTTAGGTTACTCTTAAATTTAACAGTCTTGTCTAATTTTTTTACTATTATGTAAAATTTCTTAGTTTCTAAGACCTTGTTTCATAATATGTATACTCCCTGAGTGATTGAATACTTGTTTATTCAATCATAAAAGAACTTTTCATAAATTAATTCATTGTATGATAAGTGAAACCCTATATACCATCTTCTGGAACTATATTCAATGGAAAATATCATCAATATGGATCAAAATAAACATTATTGAAGGTTTATTCTTTATGTTCATATCATATGATGATTATTGTCCTTGAATATATTATTAAATTTATATTAATCCTAAATGCAGAGATAATTTTTTTATTATGATGTTTTATTAAAGGGGATATGTGCACCATTGGAGGAAATCCCAAACATACAAAAGAGTGGTCCACTCTTATATATTCATTGTATATCATAATTTATAATAATATTTTTAGATGTTTCATAGTGATTTATAAGTTTTCATTTTTTTAATTCATACTATGTAGTTATTTCTTAAATATTATATTCTTTCGTCACATTTTTTTCTAATTCTAAAAATCACACTGTTTGATTGGGTTGAGAATAGTATGTTTTCCAATAATTTGAGAAAATTATGGATTTTTTATTGATTATGTTTACCACTAATTAAGGGTGGTAATTTTATACAATAACATGTTTTTCGGTTGGGTTGTAAATAATGAAAAAAGGTATATTTGAATGTTTTGGAAATGTAAATATTTCAGTTGTTAAAGTTATATGGGGTTCTCTATGATGTCATATGAAGTTTATTATTTTATATTTTAATCAATCATTCTTTTCTTGTATGGTTTTCTAATGTTAAGCATAGGAGGAGATTTTGGAGTAAAATGAGCATTTTTTATCTGAGTATCGAAAATTGAAATAAAATTTATATAGATTTGAGTTAAGTAGATTTTTTAGGTTTTATTCTTATAATTTATGTATTTGAAATAAAACATTGATCAATAAAATTTCTAATGAATCATTAAGTAGAAATGAGTTAATCAATAAAAATATAAATCTTCTAGGGATGATATTTTAATTAAACCCATGGTTCTAATTGAAGTGTGTTGCACCATTATCTATAAATTGAATTTATATTTGAGGAATTGTAGATACAAATGGAAATCATTAAACTAGTTCTTGTGTGTCATCTATTTAATTTTAAGAGGTTCAATATTATTTTTTTAGTATGTTTTTAAGTGATTTATATTTTATGGGTTTTCATTATAAGTGGTAATATATTTATTTTTTTAATCATTTCCTATAATAATTGATATAGATATGTTTTCAAACAGAAAAATATATGGTAGAGGACCTATGTGTACTAACTAGTGATTGGACCCCAGAACCTCGCACATCAGTGGAATGTTTTATAGGAACCATAACCATCTATGTTTTACTGCACGAGCCATAAGAGGGGAGAAGCATCCATTATGTTAGTGGTCCCTGATCATTATAAATATTTAGTTACTATTGTCATCTTCAATCCTGCAATGTGAAAGCATTCTGAAGCCACTTCTATATCATTAGAACACTAGTCCTAGTCCTCCCTCCTTGCTAACTGGGCCTACTTCTATGCTCAAACATGTTTTAGGATCAAATAGTATGTGTTATTAACAAAAGAATTCTAAACAAAACACTATACATGTCAATGACACCATTTACACTCCCAAATCATATTTCAAACCCATACACACTCCAAAAAAAATTTAACATATGATTCAAAACACATAAACAATTTAAAAAATATATTACACAATTTATAAAACACTTTTACAATCCACAATGAGACTCATCACCAAAAATACACCCCATTTCACATGAAAAGCCCAGGTTGAAGCCAAATACACAACCAATCATTTTGAAAACTTTCACGACCCATCCTCGGGGCCCGTGCCGTGACTATTCCAAGCCCGCCTTCCATAGGCCTGGGGATGGCGACTACCCCCAAAGGCGTAAATCCCGATAACTTGGAAATAATTGCCTTTATAAAAGTAAACAAAACACCACAGAGTACAAGTGGAAGTAAAACACTATGTAAAAAAGAAAGTTCTGAAAAGTAAATGGGCTAGAATAAAAACCCAACTGAAAGTACAGCTACAACTGAACGAAAGTACAACAGAAAAAGACAAACAGCTGGAAGAAGGGAAGCATCTCCTAGGTCGTCCTCCTCAGATCCTACCTGAAGGGTAGGTACAGATAGCCTAGCTCTGGGATCGTCCACCATGGATCCTACCTAAAGGGTAGGTATAGATAGCGCAGCTCCTCAATGATCTCGCCCCGTCAACCCCCTCCGAGTGTCGTCTCACCATGAAGTCCACCTTCGGATACTAACTTGTCGTGTGGTCCACTCCGGGTACCGTCTAGTCCTCGAACAATCGGCCTCCGTCAGCTCTGCTTGTCGTCTGCAACCACCACAATGAGGTGCGGGCATAGCCCGTGCAGGAGTGAGTATAATGATACTCAGTAGGGACCCCGAGATCCTCAAGGTCTCACTAAAACCAACAAGGATAACCACAACGAAGATCTCAATAGATAACCTCTACTTAGGTATATGCCCATACATATACCTAATTTATCATGTAACTAATCTCAATCATGAGGAACAGAAGGATTAAGAAATCAACAGATAACCACCACCTAGTTATATGCCCATACATATACCTAAGTTATCAAATGACCTATCTCAATCATGAGGTAAACACAAATGTCAAAGACTCAGCTCAAACCAGGATTTTCATTATCGAAACCGTAACTACTAAAGAGCCCCGTCTCTGGAGTGTACAGTGGTCCTATCACGACTCTGAGGTACTGCTCACTATCCTAAGACTGTTGAGGTACTCCTCCTGTCGAGTACCGTGGGTCAGCCACCCAAACATAGTAGTGCTTCCCGCCGGGGTATGCCACCCAAACCCAGTAGTGCACACCACCTAGTATCCTGTAGAGGTACTCTTCGGACAAGTACCGCAGGTCTACACTGTCACACAGGTAGTGCTCCGTCCTCCATGGGTCTTCACCCAAACAAAGTAGTGCTCCGTCCACTGGGCTAGTCGACTCACTCCAAGTCGAGTCGGTCAAGCAGTCGTCAGGTCTCAGTCAGCAACACGGTCTCCGTACTCCGCACGCTCTACTCAGGGAGGGTCCGCTACATGAGCTACAGCTCGATACACCAAGTATCTAAAAGTCCCACGAAGAAGTATCTCAAAGGATCGCCTCGTCATAGGGGTCTCAACGCAACAGACGACACGTCAATCAGACGCCTGGTCTGTGAGTTATTAGCCTTTTCGTCCCAGGGGCCCTATTGGATTCATGTGCGAACCAACCTGGCCATATCTCAACTGTACCCCGAACTCTTATTGGGTATACTCATAGGTACCGCTTCTCAACGTGATCACCAACGCCACTGACGGTTCGTCAAACGGATGTCCGGTCTGAAAGATATCAGCTTTTCCGTTCTAAGGGCCCGGTTGGATTTCGGGTACAATCCAACCCATCCACTATCCAACAGCAACCAAAACTCAGGTGAAGTATACCAAAAGTTCCTTCACATCAAGAGAAATTCAACGAGAAAGACAGCGCGTCAATCGGACGCCCGGTCTGTGAGTTATTGGCCTTTTAGTTCTGGGGGCCCGGTTGGTTTCGTGAGCGAACCAACCCGACCACACTCCGATGGTGTCCAAACCTCGAGCGGAGTAAGCCAAATTTTCTGTCTCATCAAGATGAATTCAACGAAGTCGACGGCACATCAATCGGACGTCCGGAGCTCAAGATATGAGCGTTTCCGCTCCGAGGGCCTGGTTGGTTTCGTGTACGAACCAACTCGGCTGAACCCAAAGTATTCTGAATCCTTGAGTACGATATACCAAAACGACCACCTCGATCAAAGGATCGTATCGCAACTGACGGTGCGTCGATCAGAGACCCGTAGCACAAGTTATGGGCGTCCGACCGGAAAAGATTCGGTATTAAGGGGTTCGGGCCCGGTCCGACCCGGCCCGATACCCCCAGGGTCGACCCGAACCGGGTCCGGGTCCGGCCCGTTTGGACGCGGCCCGGCCCGGCCTGGGGCGTGCTGGCCAGGCACTCGGCCAAACGGCTGACCCGTTGAGCGGGGGGGGGGGGGGGGGCACCTCCACCCTAGTTTTGTAACCGCGGCCCCCAATTAATGGGGGGTCGTTGAGCTGGCCGCCGGGGGTTCGTAACCCCCGACCTTCTGTTGTCTGGCCGGCCGGTTTCTTCCACTACGGACTAGCGACGCCCGGTCCCCCCCTGCTCCGACGCTGGCGGCCTGGAACAGGCCGCCGGTCACTCTGGTCCGCCGTGGCCCGAAACCGGCTGTGGCCTTGGTTCGTCCGGTGTGGCGCGACGGCACCGCACCCCTCCGTCGTGGCCCCGCTCCGGCCGCAGTGTCTTTGGGTTTCTCCGATGCGGCGCGACAGCGTCCCGTCCTTGTTTTATTTCATGGCGCGGCGTCACGGTGCTGCGCATTTCTTGCTGCACGATCCTGCGCGGTGCGATGGCACCACACCATTCCGTTCCAAACCACATTAGAAACCAACATGGATAATGAAGGAGGGTCGGCCGTGTTTGTGCGGTCCGACCCCCTCTCCTTAATCAATAGAAATTGGTCATATTCCACGCAGAACGTCAAAGTAGTAATCACGAACAATATAATTAAATAAACCACTACCTATAGCGTAGCGTGAATGGAGGTTCATCGAATGAGGATTCGTCACGGAAAGAGACATCGTGAAAGAAGACGTCGTCAGCGTCGTGGAAAAAGGCGTCGTGGAAAGAGATGTCACAGAAGGAGACGTCGACCTCCGAGGAATCCAGCGTTCTTCACGTACTTCGTGTTCATCGACGAAGAGGATGAGGAAACTCAAGTATCCCTTAGCTTTTCTCCCAATGCTCTCAAGCAACAAGCCTCCAACCCAAAATAAATTAAGTCCCTTACTTATTTTATTAACACAACATATTGTTTTAAATTCAAGAGTTTTAAATTCAAACTCTCACATTAAACACACTTCATTAATATCATAAGTTATTAAAACATAAGTTATCAAATTAAATTTGTGAGTTGGGGGAGTTAAATAATGTGAAGGGGTGGGGTTCGTGTGGGCCCAACCACTCTCATAACCTTCCATGGGAAGTTGGGTTGTTACCCAACTTCCACCCAAAGCTTAAATCCACTTAGAGAAAAATAAAAATTGAAGTTAAATTTTTATTCTATCTTCCACAATTTTTAACAACCTCTCTTGTGATAACGCAACTCTGGAAAAGGTGTTTCTAAGAAATTACCGGCGCTGCGGTTTCATCGGTGCCCTCGGAATTCGATTCCAAGCACCAGTTCAAAAGTTATAAAATCCCTCTCGTTCGTTCACTGAATGTACCCGAGCCTAACTTCGGAAATTAATTCCGCGCACACCGGGCCTCGGAATCAGGCGTTGTCAGAAGCTGTGTTATTGTAAAATTCCAAAGAAAATTAAGAAAAAAATTTCCTTGAAGTTTCCAGGTTTTTATATTACTCCCACCTCAAGGATTTACGACCCTGTAAAGCATCAACACAAACTAGGGTCACAAAAGCGGTATTGAGCACGCTTCTGAGCCTTCCGCTCCCATGTGCTTACCTGGAGGCTCCCGTACTGCCAAAGAAAGTGCACCCGAGGAATCGACCATCCTCGTAGGATCTGATCCTGTCGATCCTCAATCCCCACTGGAACCTCCGTGGAAGTAACCCCATCGCCATCGTCCTATTCCTCATGGTCGATGATATGCGAAGGGTCGAGCACATATCTCCTCAGTTGAGATACGTGGAAGCCGTCGTGCATTTGGTGCAACTGAGGTGGATGGGTCAAGAGGTAAACCACCTCTCCTACCCAGCTGAGGACCTAGAAAGGTCTGTAGAACCTCTGATATAACTTGCCGCCTTGGCCACATCTCCATAAACCTTGTGGAGGTGAGACCCGTATAAGGGTGTGATCGTCATCCTCGAACTCTAGAGGTCTCTAATTCCTTATGAAGTAAAAGTGAAAACGACTTCTTCCACGAGGGTAAGGTTGAACGAATCAATAGTGATCGGTCACACCCTCCTGTGCATGAGTGTATCCTGTGCTGCTTGGGGTTTCCTTTTCCCCGACCAGGGAAAAACCATCCCGACGTTTTCCTAATACCGTCAATTTGAGTATGAACAATTATTTCTGATTCCATACTCAAACAAACGTCATAAGGCCTCGACGCTGCCACCAAGAGATTCCAAACGAAACTCTCGCCTCATGGGTCAGACCACACAATCAGCGTAAGTGTGATTATCGAGTCTCCCCACAAGGTATCTCCAGATGTGAGGGTCAAGTCGACGACTCACCGGAAACTCTAGGTCTGAGACAAGATTTGTGAAAGAAAAGAATGATTCATATCTAAATCTGTTACTACAGCAGCTAGTAGTGGACACAGAATGTCCCTTGGATCATTTTAGAGCCATTGGGTCTCACTCCTTGACCGCATGCAGCCGTACTATTCCTTCGCCCTCCAGCTCCCTGAGCCTGGCGGGGATAACTAGGGCGGGTGGTTGTAGCATTTTAATATGTACACCACGTCATGCTGCTCTCCTAGCTCTGCCACCACGTTTGCTGCTTCGCAGACTCATCTCTCCTTAAATTTTCCTCTTCTTGAAACATTTAACATGCTCGAGTCTCTAAGACTGGCACCAGATTCCTGTTTCTTACTACATTGTGCAGTCTTCATCCACTCCTGGATGATCTGCACCTTCTTTGCCTATGATCTGGAAGAGCTGCTAAAATTTCTCCTTTGCCTAAAAAAGAAACTCGGTCTCATCCCCTAGATGAACCACGCCCATTGCCTAATACAGTCAATCCTGGCATGAATGATGTATTTATGCCATGGATGACATCGTAAGGCCTCAACATAACTACCAAGAGATCTAACTGTCACTCTCACCTCCAAGGTTCGAGTCACACTGTCGGCATCAGTGTGAGGTCACTGGGTCTCCTCCAGTAGAAATCTCGAAAGTGAGGGTTAAGTCAAAAGTTTTAACTGGGACCACTCCGTATCAACCAAACAAAGGGACAGGAAAGAAAACATCACAAAGATAAGTGTCATTTTATTATTGCAGCTCATAGTACAATGACACGAAAACAACAGCACCATGGAACTAGAAGTACAAGTGACGTATCCACTAGTTTCACTCATGTCCACTGCTCTGCTGTTGCTCAAGCACCCGCCGCTGCTTCTGCCTCAGTGGCTCCTCCAAAGCCAACGGATCAACTGTACGAGGAGTCGGATAGTCATGTGCCAGGTGACCCTTCCTGCCACATTCATAACACATCCTGCTCCTCGTACAACTGGCTCTGGTCTTCTTGGACCTCTGCATCATCTTTCTACTGCAAACAGATGACTCATCTACTGATCGAAAAACACGCGACAAAGACAGAAGCCCCTGAACACGCTCGGGGTGTAGAGCTACTGGAACAGACTCCACCCTAAAGAAGGTCTCGAAGTCTTCCCATGCGAAGGTCATCCCATCGCAAAACAGGAACAAGTGGCTCCACCACCTGCCTGTTGCTGCCTGAAGGAGGCTAGCAGCAAAGATCACCATGAAGTCTGCAGGCGTCCCCACTAGCCTGAAGACTCTCACCACAGCCTCTAGCCAATCCTCAGCCGCCTGCGGGTCCGTCTCTCCCCGGAACCTGGGTGGCCTCTGAGCTGGAACTCGTGCAGCGCGCTCAATTGGTGTTCATCGCCTACTGCTGCGGCTAGTGTCATCGGTGGCCCAACGTATGGTAGTACCGCTGGTGCCTCCGCTGGTGCCTCAACTGCAAGAGGGACTTGTACTGAAGCCTCGTCGCTCGGTAGGATATCAGTACACACATCCCTCTAGGCTCTAGCTGGTCATCCATGAAAAGGCATCCTGAAAAAAAAAACAATGTGACACAGTCAAAAATTTATACCTGGTGAGATGACCTGGTTTGAGCTGACTTTTAAAAACTTATGGGAACACACACGCAATCAGTTTTTTCGTGCACAAAGTCAAAAATCAGTTGTCAGGGTCCTGGTGTATGGATACATCAGCCGCCCGCACCAACACTGGACTCCCAGAACTGAAGACCACACTCGGTACCCTTAACACTATTTCTTCACAAAAAGAAAATATCATAGTTATAAGTAATTCGGTAGAACCGAATCCTCTGATACCAATTTGTCATGACCCGTCCTCGGCGCCCGTACCGTGACTACTCCAATCCCGCCTTCCATAGGCTAGGGGCAGGCGACTAGCACCAAAGGCATAAATCCCGATAACTGGGAAGGCATTGCCTTTATAAAAGTAACCAAAACACCACAGAGTACAAGCAGAAGTAAAACACTAAGTACAAAAGAAAGTGCTGAAAAGTAAATGGGTAATAATACAAACCCAATTGAAAGTTCAACTACAACTGAACGAAAGTACAACAGAAAAATACAAACAGTTGGAAGAAATGAAGGAGCTCCTGGGTCTTCCTCCTCGGATCCTACCTGAAGGGTAGGTACATATAGCGCATCTCCTCAATGATCTCTCCCGTAAACCCCCTCCGAGTGTTGTCTTACTGTGAAGTCCACCTCCGGATACTGAATCGTCGTGTGGTCCACTCCGGGTACCGTCTAGTCCTCGAACAATCGGCCTCCGTCAGCTCTGCCCGTCGTCTGCAACCAACACAATGAGGTACGGGCATAGCCCATGCAGGAGTGAGTATAACGATACTCAGTAGGGACCCCGAGATCCTCAAGGTCTCACTAAAACCAACAAGGATAACCACAAATAAGATCTCAACAGATAACCTCTACTTATGTATATGCCCATACATATACCTAAGTTATCAAGTAACTCATCTCAATCATGAGGAACATAAGGATTAAGAAATAAAGAGATAACCACCACCCAGGTATATGCCCATACATATACCTAAGTTATCAAGTGACCCATCTCAATCATGAGGTAAACACAAAGGTCAAAGACTCAGCTCAAACCAGGATTTTCATTATTGAAACCGAAACTACTGAAGAGCCCCGTCTCTGGAGTGTATAGTGGTCCTGTCACGACTCCAAGGTACTGCTCAATAACCTAAGACTGCTGAGGTAATTCTCCTGTCATGAACCGCGGGTCTGCCACCCAAACACAGTAGTGCTTCCCGGCTGGGTATTCCACCCAAACACAGTAGTGCACACCCCCTAGTAGCCTGCATAGGTACTCTCTGGACGAGTACCGTGGGTCTGTACTATCACACAGGTAGTGCTCCGTCCTCCATGGGTCTGCAACCAAACAAAGTAGTGCTCCGTCTACTAGGCTAGTCGACTCACTTCAAGTCGAGTCAGTCAAGCAGTCGTCAGGTCTCAGTCGGCTACACGGTCTCCGTACTCCGCACGCTTGTCTCTGGGAGGGTCCGCTCCATGAGCTATAGGTTGATACTCCAAGTATCTCAAAGTCCCATTAGGAGGTATCTCAAAGGACCACCTCGTCATAGGGGTCTCAATGTAACAGACGGCACGTCAATCAGACGCACGGTCTGTGAGTTATTATCCTTTTCGTCCGAGTGGCCTGGTTGGTTTCGTGTGCGAACCAACCCGGCCGTATCTCAACTGTACCCCAAACTCTTATAGGTTATACTCATAAGGACCGTTTCTCAACGTGATCACCAACACCGCTGACGGTTCGTCAAACGGACGTCCGGTTTGAAAGATATCAGCTTTTCCGTTCCAAGGGCCCGGTTCGATTTTGGGTACAATCCAACCCGGCCACTATCCAATAGCAACCAAAACTCAGGAAAAGTATGCCAAAAGTTCCGTCACCTCAAGAGGAATTGAATGAGACAGATGACGCGTCAATCAGACGCCCGGTCTGTGAGTTATTGGCATTTTCGTTCCAGGGGCCCGGTTGGTTTCGTGAGGGAACCAACCCGACCACACTCCAAAGGCATCCAAACCTCGAGAAGAGTAAGCCAAAAGTTCCGTCTCATCAAGAGGAATTCAACAAAGTAGACGGCACGTCAATCAGACGTCCAGAACTCAAGATACGAGCGTTTCCGCTCAGAGGGCCCGGTTGGTTTCGTGTACGAACCAACTCGGCCGAACCCAAAGTATTCCGAAACCATGAGTACGATATACCGAAATGACCATCTCAATCCAACGATCGCATCGCAACTGATGGTGCGTCGATCGGAGGCCAGTAGCACACGTTATGGGCGTCCGACTAGAAAATATTTGGTATTAAGGGGTTCGGGCCCGGTCCGACCCGGCCCGATACCCCCAGGGTCGACCCGAACCGGGTCCGGGTCTGGCCTGGTCGGCGCGGCCCAGCCCGTCCTGGGCGCGGCCCGGCCAGGCCTGGTGGACCCCAACTAAGGGGGGGATGCGTTGAGCTGGCCGCCAGGGGATCGTAACCCCCGAACTTTCTTCGTCCAGCCAGCCTGCTTAGCCTGCCGGTTTCTGCCACCACGGACCGGCGACGGCTGGTCTCCCCTGCTCCGACACCGGCGGCCCGGAACCGGTCGCCGGTCACTCTGCTCCGCCACGGCCCAGAACCAGCCGCGGCCTTGGTTCGTCCGCCACAGCGCGACGGCGCCGCGCCCCTCCACCGCGACCCCGCTCCAGTCGCGGTGTCATTGGGTTTCTCTAACGTGGCGCGACGGCGTCGCGTCCTTGTTCGATTTCACGGCGCGGTGCGACGGCGCCGCGCATTTTTTGCCACAAGATCCCACGTGGTGCGATGACGCCACTCCATTCTGTTCCAAACCACATTAGAAACCAACATGGATAATGGAGGAGGGTCCTCCGTGTTTGTGCGGTTCGGCCCCCTCTCGTTAATCGATAGCAATTGGTCATATTCCACAAAGAACATAAAAGTAGTAATCACGAACAAAATAATTAAATAAACCCCTACCTCGAGCGTAGCTTGAAAGGAGGTTCGTCGAACGAGGATTCGTCGCGGAAAGAGACGTCGCAAAAGAAGACATTGTCGGCGTCGCGGTAAGAGGCATCGTGAAAGGAGACGTCGTAGAAGGAGACATCGACCTCCGGGGAATCCGGCGTTCTTTGCGTTCTTTGTGTTTTTCGACGAAGAGGATGAAGAAACTGAAGTCTCCCTTAGCTTTTCTCCCAAATCTCTCAAGCAACAAGCCTCCAACCAAAAATAAAATAAGTCCCTTACTTATTTTATTAACACAACATAATGTTTGAAATTCAAGGGTTTTAAATTCAAACACTCACATTAAACACACTTCATTAAAATCATAAGTTATTAAAACTTAAGTTATCAAATTAAATTGTGAGTTGAGGGAGTTCAGAAATGTGATGGGGGGATTCTTGTGGGCCCCACCACTCTCATAACCTTCCATGGAGAAGTTGGGTAGTTACCCAACTTCCACCCAAAGCTTAAATCCACTTAGAGAAAAATAAAAATTGATGTTAAATTTTTATTCTATCTTCCACAATTTTTATCAACCTCTCTCTTGAAAACGAAACTCCAGAAATGGTGTATCTAAGCAATTACCGGCACTGCGGTTTCATTGGTGCCCTCAGAATTCGATTCCAAGCATCGGTTCAAAAGTTAAAAAATATCGCTCGTTCGTTCACTGAACGTACCCGAGCCTAACTTCGGAAATTAATTCTGGGCACACCGGGCCTCGGAATCAGGCGCCGTCAGAAACTGCGTTCTTGTAAAATTCCAAAGAAAATTAAGAAAAAGTTTTCCTTGAAATTTCTGGGTCTTTACAAAAACCACATTTCACCATACACAATAAACAATGAACAAGCTAAAACAGAAATTAAATAAATATAAATTCATCAGATAATTCTTATACATGGAACCACCGACCATTGATGTTAAAATCCCCAAAAATGGATTCCATCCTTCAACATCACAAAATATAAACCACAAAAAAACCCAATTTAAATCAAAATCAGAAGAATCAACCAATATTATTAAGATCAGACCCCAAAAAATAGAACTGTAAACCGAAACCCTATAGAAAAGGAAAGAAGATTACCTAGGGTAGAACACACATACAATGGAGGGAGAGGAAGAGCAGAGATGTGTCTATGAGGATGGCCATATGAGGAGAGGGTTACTTGATGGGGGCTGTTCTAGAGAAAGCGAGTTGATGGAGATTTTTTTCCATGAATGGGGACAACACGGGGGAAGCATGGTGGAGCAAGGGAGGTTGGGGTGCCAAAGTGAGGTCGCTGGAATAGAAATTAGTGTCGATAATGGACTACCAGAGAAGGGCCAACCAGAAGGGCCATGACAGCACGCACTAGGATGGAAGATATTTTTGTGCATGATATACACAGGGGTTTCATAAGAGATTAAGGATAGAAAGACGGAAATAAACAAAAATGATAAAAATTATAGAAAAAGAAAAAAAGGAAAAACATAATCTAAAAAAGAAAATATATAAAAACTAAAATATAAATGCCAAAAAAATAATTAATAATAATAGTTATTGTTATTTAATAACTTAATTATAACAATAATAATAATTTAATATTAATTTAATAATAATAATTATAATTTAGTAATAATAAATACATAACTAAAATATTAACAACAACAACAATAATAATAATTATGATCTTGAATACAATTATCATTAATGATATATTAAAAATAATTTTAAATTTATTGTTTCATTATTTAATATTTTTCACTTTATTATTTATTCTATTAATTAATTAAATACTTTATTTTAACACTGGGCAGGTCGCACGGTAACCTGGGTGAAGCCGCACATCTTCAAAAATGATTTTCCCATGTTCCAAATGCTATCAAGACCAAAACATTCATTTGTCAGCAAAAACACAAAATTCCAACTATGACTCAACTCGAGCTATAACAAAAAAATTAAAATCCAGAAAAAATAATAAAATATAATTATGTGATGATTCAGGTTTTGATAAGAAATCATGTATAGTTGGATAGATTTCATCCACTTCTCATTAGTTAACCACAACTATGAGTTTATAGTGAAAGGTAGAGGTTATATCTATGTTATCATCATGTAGTATAAGGATAAATAACTAGCTATAATATGAATAAAAAATATATTCCTAATTAACAGTATTTCTATTTTTCAACTTACTGGTATGTGAATTTCAAAATCCCACCAAACACTATAAAATGTGCTAGTTTCTATTGGTAAGATTGAAAAATAATTATGGGAGGAATTACCTCTAATAAACCTATTACCAACTATCATACATCCAAATCAACCATGAAATGTATAAAGAATTAATCTTAACAATGTGGGACAAATATAGAAGTAAAATATTTATGATACAGTATGAATTGATCTACATGTTATCACCTAGTACATCAACCACATCATGATAATATTTCATCCCAAATGCAGACAACACAATGGTGGTATTCATCATGAGGTCTCAAATCCATAAGGAATATATATCCACTACCCATATATCCAATCCAAAATCCCCAATCATCACCATGCATATTTATGATCAATCCCAATATATATACTCATAGATGAAATCCAAGACACTCACCAAATAATAATTATTCTCAAAAAATAAACCAGTGTTTCATCTCACAACCCACCATAGATTTCTCACTGGATAGTTCACTATTAATGCACTTGTTGTGGGATGTTGGAAGAAATACACATCTACACCTTTATCAGTGGTAAGGGAGGAATTAGATAACATTATCTATCTCAAATGTAATATTTGACATACAAATCTACAATAGAATAAATTCACATTTATGTATCTTAACATGTCTATATTTCCAAAAAGGAAATACAAAAAACCATAGATAAGACTATATGATAATATACTTGAATAACTAACTACCTCTAAGAACACCGCTGAATATCGGGTACTCCTTATCCCAAAATACTGAGTGAGGTGTATATATATTATCAGTGACATTATATTGCGTCTTATTCTTATTGGAGTCGGTTCACTAGAGAAACTAACATTATACATAAATTTTGGACAATTTTAATAAATATTTTCTCCCATGATGATTTTTCTTCTACATAAATTTAGTTGGATGTTGACTTTTGAGTATTTTTATATCACAATGTCTTTTAGTACCCTAATATTATAATAACCTATAAATTCAATGAAAATATTTTTAAAAATATGTCATGTTATCCAGTTATTATTTTTTCAAAGGGACACAAATGATATTTTGACAACTATGTATAGAGGCATATAAAACATTAATACTTTATTCCATAATGTTAGAACTTGTTAATCTGCATGAAGGATAATTATCAGTACAGACCCACCAAGATGAATTCCTTATATTATATGTTTCATTAGATTGCCCTATCTATGGAAATGAGTATTGTTCCTTCATTGTGATATTTTAATTAACATTTATAATTAATCACATACATTGATGTATTGAATAAAACTATTACAACTTATACTATAGGCAAGGTAGCATGTGTTGGGTGCATCATAAGAGATATGATGTTTACTAAATAAGTCACGAAATCATTTTCCACAAAAAAAAATTAATGTAAGAATACATATCTATCCCTTTGATTGAAATGGAACTTTAATATTATTTTCCTAGCCAATATAGTTAATTTATGAGTTCATTTTATAAATTGAAAGAAATATAAATAAAGAAAATATGTTTATTATATAATTGTGCATCTTATTTGATGAGATAAAAAGATAGATAAATTATATTAAATAATAAAATTCATATTAGGGTTTTTTTATTATGATATTAACTACTTTATATTTTGGTTCATTTATGTGTTCTTAAAAATTGATCTTTGACTTTAGGAATGTTCATCTAATTCCACAAAAAATGAGTCCAAGAGAACCAGATATTCGAGTTTTGAAATAATAATTTTAAAATTTATGTGTATCACTTAAATTCAATCACACGATGCTTGGGTTTAGAATATTTTAGTATCAAATTGTATCTATTGTATTATTCAAAAGGTAATAAATAAATAAATATGTATTAATTATTTTTTGGAATATTTTTTATTATTTTTTATTTATGTGAATATTAAAATCTTTATTCTTTCATAATTTTATTGAATAAAATATTTATTAACAATTAATTATTTATAAGATTAGTTAATATAATATTTTATTATTTATTTTCTGATTAATATATATATTTAATTTAATATTTCATTATTAATGGTTCAATAAAAAAAGAATATGATTTTTAGGCCATGTTAAAGTCCCATTGAAAATGAAATAATTACATAATATTAGATACATAATTATTAATGTATCTATTTAAAAAATTTATTTAGTTATTCAGGTGATAAGTGATATAATAATAAATTAATTACTACTATTGGTCATGAGGAATATATTAGTGGTATTATTTTATAATGGGACTTATCATAATTATCACACATTAAACTTCGTTATAAATTCTTATTTACATCATTTAAGAGATGATGAGGGTATTGTTAGAAAATTTGATACTCTAGATGATCTCTCACGTCCTAAAGAAAACATTGTATTACCTCCCTTATAACAATAAAAGATAACAGGAGAAACCTCTCATTGTGTTTGATGGTAAACAAAATAAAGAACTAGGTTTCTTCCAGATTTTACCTGGAACACCTAGAGCATTTTTTTTGATTTGTATAGAATTTGTGGATAAAAATAGAGGGCAACATTTTGTATATATCATCTACAATGATGAAATTATAAGAGTAGTTTTAATATTATTTAAATAGAATTATCATGGTCTCATTATTTTTTATTTTAAATTAATTATAATCTAAATGTGTAATATCCCCTCTTAGAATATTTTTTTGTTATATTTACCAAGTTCAATAGATTGTATCCAATGAAGCTAATGAAGAATAGTTATTGGTCACTAGCCTGATGCTTCAGCTATTCTATAGAACACTGTGACCCCATATTTTTGGGTGAGAAAGAGCATCACCACTTGGGTGAATTATCATCAATATCATTACTATATGATAAATATTAGAGGAATTACCCATCTACATATATAACATCCATCTTACTATCACATCATGGATACTATATGAAATACCCATCTATATATATCCACTACTATTGATGTCAAACGAAGTAATCATCCCCAATTATATCCTAATAAATTATAACCTCTCTCACCTCCATGTAGTGGGTGGGTAGATTTCTTTGTATACAACCATCAACATCTTTTTTAACACAAATTTATGGGTGAGACTGGGTACAGTTTCTATCATCTCATCATAACCATATATAAATGGTGAACATAAAGAAGATCCACTAAAGGACCTGTTATCATCAGTATCCTTCAATCATAGGCTATGAAATACTTCAATGAAGATGAGTACACATAAATAATCACCCCAATCACAAACAATGAACCCCAACATCCATTAATGATTTCTTATATATAAATAAAAATATCCTGTATCCTCATCATCAAATCTCCACTGACCTTTCTCATATAATTTCGATGAAAATTCAATAAAATTTGAATAATAATTATTTAATTATCCCACTCATCGCATGAAATTAACTTTATATATTACTTATTAGTTGATTACATTTTTATTCTATAACATCTTAACATTATTCAACATTCACATATCATCGGTTTCTAGTGAAAACAATTCAATAATGATGAATTTTGTAATTGAAATATTGAACTAGGAACATCAAATCTTATTTGAATCCAAAATCATTAATTAGAGCTTCATTACCAAAATATTTGGTATTTTTAAATTACTCCTTGGAATTAACCATCCATTCTAGTAGACTCCCAAAATTTTTTTTGAAAATATTTATCTTCCACACTATATAATGATCAATTCATAATTATCACCCCTGATAAATTCAATCACAAAAAAAATTATTATTTAATAATAAATATAAAATAATTTTATTTCATGATATATATGAATTAATTTATATAATCTAATCAAATTTATTGTGGTTTCATAAAAATATATCTAATGTAATTATCCATTCTCTTAATTTCTATATTTTACCTTTGTATCTCGCTTGAAATGCTAATACGTTATTAATTTTTTTAAATTCAATTCTATCCTCACTATTTCTTAGAAACCTTCGTAATTTAGTTATTTGTTCTTCACCATTATATTCACATATATCAATCATAAAAAATTCATGAAAATTTTACGAATCTCATTCATTTTCATCGTCATCCTTTAAAAGGAATAATTTATAAATCTTATTGATTCTATATCCATCACTATAAAACAGTACCTCACTTAGTACATTTTGAAAAAGGACTAGTCACAACTGCTAGTGATTTAATCAATACATCCAATGACTAATTACATATTAATACTTATGTTTCAATCCTATTCATTGAATATTTTTACTATCGATTAATAATAATATTTAACTTCATTAACATACATACACATGATTTTTTTTTAGAAGGGTATATATTATTTACCTTGAACACAATACATGTGTTTTAGAAGTGACACAACTATTTATACTAACCTTATCATAGGTCACTAACACACTTTCATCTTCTAATAAGACATCAACAACACCATAACATTTAAAAATGATATTTAATACATTCTTATTCTAAAAAACATAACATTATGTTTCCATAAACATTAAAAATATAATAAATAATCAGAGAATTTATCATTTTCTAATCATGAAATTGTCTTGTGGGCTTCCTCAAAATATTTCTCAGGATGTGTTGTCATTGGTACGAATAATGATCATTTTAAATTTCCTAAAACTCCTCTTATCAATGCTTGGATAAACTTAGAAACATATCCATTTAATTCCTCAAGGAAAAGATTATGAAAAAACCTATCATTTTTCTAATTTATACATTGATCAAAAAATAAACCATTTATAAATAATAATTATATTTTAAACATCATTAATAGAGGGAATTAATGGTACCATCATAGCTCATCAAATTCATTCTAAACCTTCATTAGGGGTGGAAACTAATAATTACCCTAACTTATAGTCCTTTATTTACATTTTTTTGTTTCATCTATTTTTTCCATACATTCCTACTATTTTAATTTTATAATGGTTTGGGTGGTGTGTGGCTCTGCATCCACATACCCCAATTCCCCCCCACCCATAATTGGAATCAATGCTGCCATCAAACACCATAAAGCCAACTCATCTTCTTCCGATGCCCACAAAAATATTTGGGTAAAATATATAATTCCATGAAAATTCAAAACTTTCCATGGAAATGGAATCTTAAAAAATTAGTTCATTGAAATTGTAAATATAATTCACATCTACATGACACCTTCTCCCTAAAATATTTTCAAAATATCTATAGAATAATCAATTTTTACATAATTATAAAAATCTCAATAAGGTGTTCTATTCCATGAGAATATCAAGTAGTGTATTTTGTAAAATTTTAATAGATCAAAAATTCAAATTCAAATTATAATTTTGGATAAATAAACAGAGGTCTTGGGGTCCATTCAGTAAACTATACATTGAATACTGCTTTATGGTCCATTTTCTCCACTGTAGCCTTTTGGAAATATTTTATAGTCCACCATTATATATATATATGTATATAATCATGGCATGCAATTAAAAATTATCACCCCCATTATTATTATATATATATATATATTAATGTACATATAAAATGTGTCAAACAAATTTAACGATCAATGAATAAACCAAAAACAATTATCAAAATGAAATCACATATTTCAAAATTAGTTTTTTAGACCATTTAATAAAAATAAAGATCATTTAAAACAAAATAAAAATTTCTCCCATCCAAAACTAGGTTTCAAGCTCATAGTTAAAAAATGACTCTTTATTTTTATATGTTTACTAATAAAACATTAAAAACCATGTTCCCAAAAAATACAGTTCTCAATAAATTCCATAAAAATTTAACAAGAACAATAAGATAGTCACAAGATACATTTTTCTCAATTTCATGTTTTTTTCATGGATTATTAAAAAAACAATCATGTTATTATTCACTAAAAATTAATCAAAAATATTATTCAATGAATAAACATATCCAGAAAATGATTAAAATATAAACCTATTCTAATGAATCCATTTATAACTCTATGTATTTTTTATTCTATGAATTTTACACTCTATTTAGGAGGAATTTACAATTTTTTACTTTTTAAATAAAATACTAATATTTCATCTCTAAACATCTTGTGTTGATTTATCACGAACACAAAAACTATATTTAAATTGAATTTGGTTATAGTTAACCAATGAAATTAAACTAACCACCCTATTTTAAGCCAAATAAATGTTCCCATCAAGTGATGAAATATTATATATCATTATTATATGAAAATAAAAATTTAATATTTTAAATTAATTTGTAATTAATTAATTAGTATAATTTTTTCCACATTAATTTAAATTGTGGGGTGAATTTTTTTCAACATAGGGACATAAATTAAATGGAAATAGAGGTTCAAAAAACCATATCTAGGGGGAAATTTACCTCTTTATATCCACATTTGAGGCCCCACAATTTTTCAAAGTGCCAAAAATGATGTTTTAGATAGTTAATTATCAAATAATAGACAAACATCACAAAAACATCCATGTCATTTTTGATACCTAATGGCAACTAAAATCAATATAAAATGAAATCCCACATACCCAATATCAAATCATTGATATATTTTTAATGTAAGATTTGGACATAGAGAATTAAATTTAAATTCTCCACAACGTAAGTAATTATTAATGTACTTAATCAATTCACTGAAAAAGTATTAACTAATAAAGGTGTGTTGAATGACAAAAAAATATACAGTAATAAATATTCAAATTTATGGTAAAATTTATGTAGTATAAACTATTTCATAGATCTTCTATCAATATAAATTGAATTGTTTTCCGAAATCCATAAAAATCAACCACTCATTTTAAATAACTATATTATTTATTTATTTAATGCATCATAATTAAAAAACATCACAATTAAATCAATATTTTAACCTTATTTTAAACACCAAATTCTGAGAAAAATTAAACAATCCAAAAAAAATAAGTGATTATTTACTGTGTTAATTTATCATTTTACCAGCAATGAAATAAATCACCAAAATTTTATTTAAAATTAACCTATAGTAAATATAAAATGTATAGTCCATTGAAATAGATAAACCAAAAAAATGATTCATCAAAAAAAAATAAACAACCCATGCATATATAATCAAATCCTCAAAAAATGAATTATCTAAAAGAATGGTACACAATTTTCTATTAATAGTTCAACTACAAATAGTAATCCCTAAATATAAAATATAAATATATAAAATTACTCATTTAATAAAAGTTCAATGAATAATTTAAAAGTGAAACATCCAAAGGAATATGAAATAGAAAATTTCAAATTGATGTTTATTTTTAATTAATGCTATGTAAATTTTAAATTAAGAAGAAAATAAAAGATAAATATAGTACAAAATCATGACCTCGTTTTCTATTTCATTATCCTAGATGTTCACCAAAAACTCATATTACTTTATCATACCAAAATAAAAATAAATCGTATTTTATATATAAAATATAAGGGTTACAGGCCAACATACATCAACTATACAACTCAAAATTTAGCAAACATCTCATGAAGAATTGGAAATATCAACGTCTACAAAAATTTTATTATCAAAAAAACCAATTTCCTCAAAATCTTAAAAATGATTCCTGATCCAAGAAGTCTACCAATAGAATTACATAAAACCATATTATCCCTATCATATTAATCCACAAAAGACCAAGATAAAAAAATACAGAAACCTAAATTTTTTATTGATTTGATTTATGACTTGGGTTACCTAATTAGTGAAAATGTGAATTTTAGCATAAAATTGACCTTTTGAAAAAAAATTATTGTTTCATTGATCTCGTAATGTGTTATTTCCCCTTCTGAAAAGTTTTTTTATCTTGACATATATATGATGATAAATAACTTTTATTAAATATTTTATTATTTATCACATGATCATGATAGTAGATACTACCTATAAAAGGCCCACATATAATTTCTAAAATTAAATTTATGTATGGATTGCTATTTTTACCTTGGAATGGTAATATTATACAGTTCAGGAATAAATTAGTAAAAATATAAATATAATTATTTCAAAATGAAATATTGAGTTATAGGAATTTGATCTATGATCAAATTATAAATACAATTTTATATTAAATTAATTATAATTATATGATTTTAATGGATGTGTTCCCAAGATGATTCATATAATTCCTTATAGTTATTTTCTATATTTATTGTGGAATTTATGCAAATGTATTTCAAAGGGATGTTTTTATGCAACAATATTTATTCAATGATGTAGAAATCTATTCATCATCTATACCTATTTTCATTGTGTAATTAAACCCTATCTCTTCTCATGATGAAATCAAAAAATTTATATGATATATTCTTGATAAAAATCTATGAATATACACACATAAATATTCATTAGTAATTTCAACATTTTTAGACAAAAAATTTAATTTATTATGTGAACCAAGTTATTAATCATAGTATTTTGGATAATGTTCATTTAGATTTAATGGCTTACTACAATTGTAAATTTTTAAGATTAATTCACTAATTTTTATTAACTATTTATCAGTAAAATATATCTACTTAATCACACTTGATGAGTATTTTTCCATTGATAGACTAAATAGACATATTTTACATTTATCTATTACAATGCCTACTATATAAAAATGAAATAATAATATTTACTAGTGAAATTGGTTTTTATTATGAACATGTTCATACTCTATGAAATATTTATTCTTCTTTTCCCTAACAATCATTATTAGTCCATTATGTGATTTATCACTATTTATGAAACCATTGTGATTGTTAGTTGAACTAGATGAATTGGGTGATTGGTATTCTAGTGGAAACTATCATCCTTTATTCTCTGTCTCTATTATAAGTTATATGAGTCTATGATATTGACTGAGTATGGTGAGATAAATGGAATCCATGACATGAGTGTGAATGTATTTTATTTTAGATAGTGCATCACTACAATGTGGAATAGTGGGAAGAAGTAATTATGTTGAGTGATAGAAACTATATTGGTGGATGATAATTTCATAGGAGCGGTGGATAAAATGAGATACCCAGAAAATGGATTAGGCATAGATTGTGGCATAAATCATATAGGTGTGAGATGGAAATGTTTTCTAGCGAGGATAAAGGTGAATCAATCAAATTCTACAAAATATATGGTATATTGTCTCTCGGGTCAAATAAAATTTATATCATTACACTATGGAACTAGGGAGTATGAATTTTATAAAATCATGCATCATGTGGAAATGGGTTACACTCCTAGTGAATCTTTCCATAAATATTAACAAAGTATAATCAATACATTTTTTACAGGTATCTTGATACCCACATCAAGTGACCTATAATATATATTCTTTATATTATTAAGAAACAATTTAGGTTTCTTTAGTACACATTTACCAAATCTCAAGGTTTAACATATTGTTTACTGTTAGACTAAATACATTGTATATTGTAAAGAAATGATTCCACATATGTTCGATACATGTCCAACTATGATCCAATACACACATGTCTCATAAACATCTGGGAACCACCATATATATATATTATGAATTGGATAGTAGAATATTGATCATGGAAGTTATTGAGGCATATGTTGAATTTACTGATGAATAATATTTCATTTACTAGATGATTTTTTATAATATTCATTTTTCTTCTCCCTAGTGTTAGAAATTGACACTTGAGAATTCCATTATGATGATTTTTGTACATAGAGTTGATTGGTTATGTTTTAACAAAATTTGGGGCAATTTCCATGGAATGTAGAATATTTTATTTTTCTATGGATTCTAAAAGATTATCTTGATGTAGGGGTGAGTCTTTTGGAGTATACATAATGTTGGAAACCCCAAGGAGTTGATTCTAGGATGGACTGTCAATCCAGGTAGATTTATCCACTAAATAAAATATAAATTATGATATTTTTTCATATATCATTAATTTGATATGTGCATGTAATAGGGTTTGGAATGGAATAATATTTCCATTCATATAGCTTTCCTTCTCATCCAATAATAATCCTTCACCAACTCTTGTTACTAGGTCCGGATCTCTCTCCATCAGGATCACCCGATTAGGTTTTTCTATCATCATGAAAGTGATGGCTAGGAATGAAATTTCAACATCAAGTATTGGGGTCATACTAAAATACCTTTATTTTTACATCTATCAATTTTAATTGATATAAACTTTAGTAGATCGCATCGTAACATCTCGGACCCCGATACCATTCAATAGTGACTGGAGCCCAGTGGGCTACATGGCCTCAAGGGCATCTCCCCAAATGCTAGAGGCTATCAAATAGCAGTGAGGTCCTAATTGAATCGTTGTAGAGACTATTTACTCATTACCAAAGTATATCATAGAGCAAGTAAAATATATTCAATAGGGGAAGCGAATAAATAACCAGAAAACTGAAAAGTAAAATAAGATAGGAAAACATATAGAGTCCATAAATATCACATATACACTAATGCTAATGATAAAAGTATCTAGAATGAATCAAGATATATTGAATACAGTAAAATACAATACAGATGTCCAGAAAGGAACAAAAAGACCAAAACATCCTAGTAACATCTAGGCCTCATCTTGGTCTCATGATCTCCCACTCCAAAAAAATAATCTACAACCAATGTTAGGGAACATTCTCCCTTCAGAACCTAAAACCATATAATATGTGGGGGTTTATAAGAATCCCCAAGAGGGTGCAATATAAACATCCCAGTAGGTTTGTACCCAAATATCTATACAGTTCTAAAAAAAGATATGAAACATGTTAACAAGTGTTTGTAAGGAACTAATGTGACTGTGCATTCCCATGGCATATGTATTCTACAACAAGTAATACTATGTAGCCTTTCAAGGATCCCTGCAATAATTGTTAGCTCCAAAAAAGGAAACTATAAGAAATACAAACAAGTAAGACTGAATCACCATTCATCTATCCTTATTAAAACCCATGGAAACTCCATATAGTGAAGAGTATCACAAATCCAAAACCCTTGATAATAAAAATTCCAGTATCCCATGTCCTCTCCATAAAAAAATTCTGAAAAGAAACCCATGTGCTTTTTGTATAATGAAGTGTATACCATGAAGTACTGGATCCATGGTGTAGAAGACCAATGAATCCTCATAAAGCCCCATTGAAATATAAGTGGAAACTCAGTCTAAGAAATAGTTTGATACCTAGGTTCATGTGTACCAACATATCCAATGGGAGTACAAGAAAGCTAGACACAAGGGGTAGTAAGGGTGGATGCATCCCTTGGAATCAAGACCTAATGGGAAAAATCAACCCAAGGTGTCCACTAGTACATGCCAGATCCATGGATAGTCATCGTGGAATAAATCCAACCATTAATTCGTTTCATACAATATAAAATATTTCATTACATGCGAGTATACACACTCATATCATCAATTAAATCATATGTGTATACCCACTCAGGTATTCTATTTCACATTAAACCCATCAAGAAAAATAAAAACAACCAACGAGCATACCCACTCATTTTACCAATTCCTCTTAATCCATATAATAAATATATGAATAAAATGACATGATAACACAAGGAATGAAAGAAATACATTTTCTAAGAAAGCTATTCCATTCAATTTAAGTACAACCATGGTTCCTCTAAATATAAAAACATAAGATCGCATCCCGTGGGTGGGTTAACAAGGAATAACAATGGAATTTCCCAATAGTTCACCCCATGGGTAACTTTGTAACATCCCAAGTAAATAAATAATCATACATTTTCATATTTATTAATATTTTGGAACTACATATTAATTTGAATTTAAAAGTGGTGATATGTTCGATGGCATACTCGATATGCAACAACGGGTTTCTTTGAAATCTTACGTTTCACACAATGTTGGGGAATACTGAATAATAATAATATAATATTATTTTAAATGGTAGTGGAGGACTAGTTGTTGTATTTGGCATTAGTGAATTGAAAAAACTACAATATGATTATACATGTTTGTTAAAATGTTTTTTTTTCATTTATTAAGTAAAATTTAGAGGCATAAAATGTGAATGAATCAAATTTTAAGCATAAATATACTAATATTCATTAAAAGGCCGATTTACCTCCATTTGATGTAGAGCCCTCATTAAATCTAGTTTTTGACACTTTTATATGTTCTATTTGTCAAAATTAAATTATTCTTTAGAATCGAGACATCAAAATTTACTTTGGGTAAATTTTTTGTATTTTTCTGATAAAATTTATTTTTTAACGAATAGTGAAAAATACTGTATTTTAATTCCAAACAGACTTTTAATATAATTTATTTATATTGTTTGATTATCTTTTTAATTGGTTTTAAAGTGTGATTATATTATATTTTTTCTCTTTAATATAATTTTTTTCATTGAAAGAAATTTCACTCTTAAATTGAACATAAACAAGTGTCATTCTTTTGATAGTTATTATTTCTTAAAAACACGCATTTTGTTTTGACAAAAAGAATTAAATTTTAATTAATTAATGAAACTTCTATATTTTGAATTTGGTAAAATGGAAATTATTTTTGAATTTGAAATATCTAATATATATTAGGGTGAATTTTTTTTATTTTTCTAAAATCCTTCGATTTATTATGAATAGTGAAAACACTGAGTAGTAGTTAAAATACCGATATCTTCATTTAAATAAAAATTTACCACTTCTGAAAATTTAATTTTGAAAAGCGGAGATGTATCGCTGTTATCAGCATGTAAAATGTTGTTTAATAAGATGAAAGTAATTTTTGATGAATAGTAACTTCAGACTTTTATTTACCACGGCCAAAGGTAAATAGGGTAATTCAATGTAAAAATTATATTATAATAATATAAAATTAAATTAACACTTTTATTAATCTTATTTTATAGGTCATGGGTGACAATTAAAATCCTTGGGTGAGATTTCTTGCCTTTGAAAGTAATTTGGGTATGATAATGACATTAATAACTTTTTATTTAAGTAAAAATAAAAATATCTTACACTTGTATTGTTTGGCTAAAAATATTTAATGTGGGGTTATATAATTGTTATATTTGAATATAAATATTCAATATAAAGATAAAAATATTTCCTACATCATGGTATTTTATTCCCTATTTTTAAACATCAAATAAATAAAATTATTTATGACATAATAATGATGCAGTGTTTAGATCATTAATGAATGATTTAAAGTAATAAGATTATAAAAAATAAACCAATATCCAAAACCTTTCCAATTTTTATTTTTTGATTTTATTTCGAACAAGAGTCATATTTTCTTCGAATATAATAAATTTTTGACATTTAGAAACCGAAAATCTTTATATAATAAAATAAAAGTTTCAACCTTTCTTAAAGAGCCCATCCTCCCCCTTATAAAAATATCTCACCTCAAACCCATTACTCACACCTCTCAGGCCCCTTGGCATGTCCAAACTCTTCCAAAATAATCGCTTAATATCCCACTCTTACACTTATAAGCCTTATCATAGGCATAAGGCATTTCAAGAAATCCTTTTAGTTTAAACCAAAGAGAGTTACCTGACTTGAATGTAATGTCTTCTCTTAAGTTCATTTCTTTTATTTTACTTCTCAAACCCCCTAAACTCTTTTTATTCATTTCATTTATAACAACACCAATATCCTCAGTAAATTAGGTTTTTTATATGAAAATTATTTGAACTAAACTTACACAAACCTCCTTCTAATGGGTAAAGAACATACTGTTTCTATGGACGCCGAACTACTGCCTCTAAAAATAACGATTGTTCAATTCTATCCTACAACCACTTATGTTGGACATAAATATGAAACTGTATTTACATGTGATATATATTATATTTATATTGTCTCAATACTTCTATATTTTTCATTTATATCAGACATTTATAGTTTCCATAATGGGTAAATACGATAATTTCATTTGAGGAAGTGCGGACTATGAACCCCTAAAAGTTATATGACTCGTTCATTCCATACGTGGAACATATAAAGGAAGGAGTTAATTAAATTAAATAACATAGATAATATAGTGTAATTATAATATACCAATGTATTATTATGTTTTCGTACTTTTAAATAGAAAATAGAAAAAAATGTTAGCATTCATGCGTACGAACGACCTACCATCTCCAGGAATGGTGCGTTTAATTTCATAACTCCAATTGATATGGAATATTATAAATACGTATACATTAGACAATATTTAATTGTAACAAGTTCATTTTTTACTAAACTTCTGATCATCTACAAAATGTCTTGTATGAACTCAGATAATTAACTAATTGTTATAGATAGTTAATAAGTGATATAAAATTAATAATAAACTTTAAAAATATTCTTAAGGAAGTAGAAATTAACATATGTTCATTATTCTAGAAAAACAAGAAACATATGAGTCTAGTCGGACATGAGGTAGGGGTTTTCTAATCTCACTTCTAATTCCGTAAGATTTCCAATGTTCACCACTTATTTATTGCATGTGGTGTATTGTGTACTTCCATTTGATATATATTATCATGATTTTATTTATATTGTGGGTATTTTGGGATTCAATTGGTGGTTATTAACTTTTGGTCTTATGACTCAATTGATTACAATGTGGTAAGGGGTTTTCATCTCACTTTTTATTCCCCTAATATTTATGCTATATTTTCCACTATTACCTTTTTGTGGAATATGTACTACCCATGATTGTATTATTGTGTAATATAAGTTAATTTATGGGTATTTAAATCTTCATTTTATGATCATTTTTCCCTGGGGTGTATATTTTGTATGTTACCAAATCACTAAGGAATTTCTAATTTCAATTTCCACTCATTGGGTTTTACGAAAACATTATTGGTCATTCCACCCCAACATTATGTGAGAAATAAATATTTATTTATTTCTGTAGTAATTCATACAACCCTTTGGGTTGATATACTTTTGATACACATAATCAATCCATTTATAAATTCTCAAGTCATTCATGTGAACTTGATATGTGTAATCTCACCTCAATTTCTAATAATTATGTTAAACTTCCAAGTCATTGGTTTTGTTTCTAGAAGAACATGTGGGAATGTCCTATGATTAATTTACACATAATATCAAATCATATATAGTGTATTTCTATTTATCATGCATAATTAGGTAATTGATATATCCTTAATACAATGATACTTTTTTTAAGAGATTTTGTCTCAATTTCCATTCCATTCAAACTTCATTGTTATTTTAAACCAATTCACTTTTAGATGGTGTATATATGTTAATTTTTTATATTATATCGTGAATATCTTTATTCCCATGATATTATAAACTTTTTATTTCATTTTATTCCTCAATTATTTGTATTCAAGAATCTTTCATTGGGTTAAGAACTCTATATCTAAAATATTGTTTTAATGATTTATTTTTATGAATCATTTTCATTATTGCCCATGTTTTAAAAATGGTTTTAAGGATTTAATTATATGGATAATAATGTTTTAAAATTATAATTCCATTAAAATCTTCAAAGTGGTATGGGAAACTTTTATTCAAAAATCATTGCATTAAATTTTATTAAATTCTTTTCAAAATGGTTTTTAATCAATGATTATGTCAATATCTATAAATGATATATTGTGATTGAAATATGTACATGTTATGATTCTTTTATGTCTATTTTATGTGTTATGTATACTTTGTGGTTCATGGGAATTTTTTACGTATATGGGTGGTTCTTTGATAAACATAGGGCGGGGTAGCCCGAGAAACCTCTCCAATGCATTGAGTAACGTGACAGAGTTAAAATTTAATGTTTGTCCTAAGAGATTTAGGGAATATACTTTTATTGGTATTACAAGTGTAGCTCCCCATGTAGCTATGAGTGATACAATGTATGTATGATAAGTATTTCATAAGTTTAATTTATGATTTATGATTTCTGTGTATTATTTACAAATATTATGATTTCATGAGGTTTTTAAAAGATCTTAGGTTTTTTATGTATTGATGAACTGGTGTTTTCATTATTTATTTTATAACCTTTAATGTGATTTTTATGCTCATCCCAAGTTTTTGAAATGTTTTTCACAGAGTATAAGGTTGGGTAATAGAAAGGAAGAACTCAAGAATATTTATATCAAGAAATGAATTATTAATTTTTTAAGAATTTTTGTTCTATGAAAAATGGATATTGAGTAAAAGTGTCTATGTTGTAATGTTTGAGTTGTATTGTAATAGTTATGGCCTAATTCTCTAAAACTCAAAACCTAAAAAGATTCTCAATGTGAATTATTAACATAATTCAATATTGTTTAATGTTTAAGTATGGGGCCTTATAGATGGTATTAGAGGTCAGTTTAGAAAACTTTAGGGATTATGTGTTTTTGTAAGACACATGGTTAGTCTTTATGTCTACTTTTTATGTTAAATCCTTATATTGTAACTTTTCCAGATCAAGGAATGTATGTTACAAATGGACGGAGGAGTATATCATATGACATTTCTATCTCTTCCTGGTAAATTGATTGTAATAATTATTGCAATGTCATGAATAGATGATTCTGAAAGATTTTATAACATATAACTCATTTGGAAGAAATTGTTTGAGATATTAATCACATCCTCTATACCCTGATACCTTTGTGGATCAAGGTTTCAATTTAATCAAATCCTATTTTTTTATTAATATTCTCATATTTTCAAGAGAGGTAAATATTATCAAGGAATTTTAAAATATTTTACCTTATCACATGATTTTGAAGCATATTATGATTTTGAAAAAGGTATTGAAGAAGGAGACCTGTGCGCAACATATTTATATTTTATTTTAAATTAGAGTCTTTCAGAACATACCTATGGTATTTTAAATGGACCATTTATTTAATTTTTAAACTCAAACTCAGTCTAACAGTTTTATAAAAAAATTATGTTTTATCATATGTTTTGAAATTATAAGTTAAACCTTATTAGTTTCCGAAACTATTTTTCTATGACCATCCATATGACCCATGTTGTGTAAGGTTTATTTGAATGAAGTAAGAAAATGATTTTGAAGGATATCTAAATCGTTTTTGCAATGCATGGACCTTTTACCTATGTGAACAAGATTAAAATGAAACCACGTGGACACCATGATCAAGGTATTATGTCCTTTCATTTAGTAATAGTTTTATTTTATCATATAGAGGTGAAATAAAACAATTTGATAATATATATAAGTCTTCATTAAGATGATGATGTCTTAATGAGTTGGGATGAAAATGATAGGTATAAGACAAGCTTTGAGTATAAAATATGTTAGGGTTATTTTTCAGTTCTATAAAAAAGGGAAACCTGTAAGATGGGTGACAACCCATCATGTCCAGAAAGGCCATGGGAATCCAACCCACAACCGAAGGGAGACAAAGGCGCATCACCTACCACTGGCCTATGTGAATTCCCTGGTTAATATGAGTTATTCCTTTAGTTAAATGATTTTATGGATCAAGAATAAGGCTGTTTTGGGGACTTATGTTTATCAAATAGATATCCCTAGTATTGGAAAAATATTTGGAGATTAAGTGAAAAGGATTGTTTGGAAGAAGATATCTCTTTTGGAGAAAAACTATATGCCTAAGGAAAATAGAATACGATGGGATTTCATTTGTGGAATAATTGTTGAAATTTTATTTTAGAAGAATATTTGTTTTATATCTATCTGGGTTATTTATGGAAATGATTAACCTATCATAGAGAATATATGATTAGGTTTATTACACATAAGTATGTGACTTTAAGAGTAGTCAATTTTATTTGGAGATAAATGTAAAAATTTACTGTGGAATAATATCTGATTAAATCCTTTTGAGATTTGTGTTTCAATCATAGTTTGGTTTAATTTGAAACATTTTAGGGACAATTTGTAAATTGAGTGGTATTTGTTGAACTTTGAGTATTCTTTTTCAAATTTTGGAGATTATGAATAATATTATTTTAAGGTATTATCCTTTTTTGGGATTATCTGATTTTTCACTAACCATTTTGGTTTTGGGTAATTTCTAAAGATTTAGAAAACATATAGTTCATATTTTGTTGATTATGTGATTCTCTTGGAGTTTATTCAAGCACTTCAGATGTCAACAACTCATCTTGAATACTCACATTTGTAGAAAAGATGAGTTTTTGGTAGAAAACTTATTAAAGTATTAAACTCTACTTTAAAAGTATGTATATTTCCTTAGGTCCTTAGTCAATATCATTAAAAAACCATCCAACATTATGAAAAGAAAAATAAAACAAAATAATGTTGTCTTTTTTACTTTTCCTATTGGGAAACCAAATACCGTTTAACCTTTCACAAGTTTTTGATTTTTTGGTGGTTAACTTTATCCTAATCATGTTTTCTATCACTCTCCATCAGAACTTGAAACTTAGTTTCTCTTCCATATCCACGTTTTCCTACATGGAATCCTAGTTTGGGTTATCCCAGGTGACCTTTTTACTTGACTTTATTTTTTTAAAAGTGATTTTTTTATTGACTCTTTTTCTAATGTGGGACATTTAATGAAGTTTCCATGCCCAATTTTAAAATTGTTAGGAAGCAATTTCTAAAAGGGGAAGGATGTAACATCCCATTTAAATAAAGAAGAATAATTTTTCATATTTATTAATATTAGTTAATTAAATATTAATTTTATGTTAAAGGGGATTCTATGTTCTATTTCATAAGTGATACGCAACAACGAGTTTCTTTGAAATCTTAAGTTGTACAAAACCTTGGGTCATACTAAAAAATAATAATATTATAGTATTTTAAAAGGTAGTTAACGCCTAACAGTTCTATTAATGGGATTGAATAGAACAAACTACAATATGATTATACATGTCTGTTAATTTTTTTTACATTTATCCAACAAATGTTAGAGGCTTAAAATATGAATGAATCTAATTTTATGCATAAATACTCTAATATTATTTAAAAGGTCGATTTACTGCCTTTTATTGGAGAACCTTATTTAAGTATAGTTTTGATCACTTTTATATGTTCAATTTAACAAAATAAAATTCTACTTTAGAATCGAGACATTAAAATTTACTTTGGGTCAATTTTTTGTATTTTTCTGATAAAATTCATTTTAATGAATAGTGAAAAATAATTTATTTTCTTTCAAAACTAATTTTTAATCTAATTTATTTATATAGTTATAAAAACTTTTTAATTAGTTTTAAACTATTATTAGATAATATTTTTACCATTTAATCCAATTTTGGTCAATAGAATAAATTTCACTCTTAAATTGTACATAAACAAGTTTGAATCCTTTGATAGTTAATATTTCATTAAAACACATTTTTTATTTTGAAAACAAGAATTAATTATAAATTAACTAATGAAACTTATATATTTTGAATTTGGAAAAATGGACATCATTTTTCAATTTTGAATATCAAATATATATTTGGCTGAATGTTTGGTAGTTTTTTTGAAAACCTTCTATTTTTTATGAATAGTGAAAACCCTAAAGAGTAGTTAAAAACCCGACTTCGTCATTTAACTAAAATTTTACCGCTTATGTGAATTTAATTTCAAAAATATTACATATATTATAGTCATCAGTAAGTAAAATTTTTTTCAATAAGATGAAAATAATTTTTTGTGAGTAGTACTTTTGACTTTTATTTACCGAGGTTAAAGGTAAATAGTGTAATTCAAGGTTAAAATAACATTATAATAATATAAAATTTAATGAAAACTGTTCCTAACCTTGTTTTATAGTTCATTACCATTTAATAAAATTCTTGGGGTGAGATTTTTGTACATTTAAAGTCATTAGGGTAAGATAATGACATTAATAACTTTTTATTTTAAGTAAAAATAAAAATATCATAAACATGTATTGTTTTGCTAAAACTATATTAATGTGGGGTTATATAATTGATATATTTGACTATAAATATTCATTATAAATCAAAAAAATTTTCATACATCATGGTAGTTTATTTATAATTTTTATACATCAAATAAATAATATTATTTATGACACAATAATTATGTCGTGTTTACCTCATTAATGAATGATTTAAATAAATAAGATTATAGAAATTAATGAAAATATCCAAAACATATCCAATTATTATTGAATTAATTTATTTTATAAAATATCCCTCTTATCATTGACTTTAATATGTTTTGGACCCTTATAATCCAAAAATCATTTTATAAAAAAAATAATATTATCAATCTTTCCTAAAGAGGCCCTACTCACACTTATAAAAATATCTCACCTCTAACCCATTACTGACACCTCTAAAGCCCCTTGGATCATCCAACATATTCCCATATAATCTCTCAATATCCCTATCTTCCTCCTAGAATACTTACCTTAGGTAGAAGTTACTTCAAGAAATCATTTTGGTTCAAATCAATGGGAGTTACCCGATTTAAAGGTAACATCTTCTCTTAAGTTCTTTTCATTTATTTTACATCTCCAACCCCCTAAAATCTTTCTATTACTTTCATTTATGACAAAACAACTATCGTAAATATTATATTTTGTTGATATGAGAATTATTATAACTACACTTACACACATCTACGTCTAATGGAAAAACAACATCTGTTTCTGGGGACGGCAAACTACTGCCTCACGAAACGATGATTGTTCAATCTTCTCCTACAACCTATTATGGTGGCCATTAATATGGAACTGTATTTACATGTGATATATATTATATTTATATTTTCTCTATACTTATTTATTTTTCATTTATATCATACCTTCATGGTCTCCATAATGGGTAAATACAATAATTTCATTTGAGGAAGTGCGGACAACCGCCCCCTCAAAGTGATATGACTCAATCATGTCATATGTGGAACGTATAAATTATTGAGTTAATTAAATTACATAAAATTGATATTATACTTTAATTATAATGTAACTATGTATTATTATGTTTTTATTTATTTAAATATAAAATAGAAATGGAAGTAGTGTTGATGTGTATGTACGGCTTACCCTCTCCATGAATGGTGCATTTAATTTCTTAACTCTAAATGATATGGAATATTATAAATACATATACACTTTATAAACTTGATATATATGATATCTAAATCATTAATATCATTCTGTAGATAATTTAGTTTTGACCACATGGACAATTTTTAATTATAACAAGTTTATTTTTAACTAATGTTCTGAACATCGACAAAATGTACGATATGAACTCAAAAAAATAACTAATTATTATAGAAAGAAAATCAGTGATATTAAATGAATAATAAAATTGACAAATGTTCTTAAGGAGTTATAAATTAACTTATGTTTATTATTCTAGAAGAACACTGAACATTGGAGTCAAGTCAGACACGAGGTAAGGGGTTTCTTATCTCACTTCTAATTCTGTGAGATTTCCATCTTCACCAATTATTTATTGCATGTGTAGTATTGTATACTTACATTTGATATATATAATCATGATTCTATTCATATTCATGGTATTATGTGATTCATTTGGTGGTTATTCACTTTTGGTCATACGACTCGATTAATTTCAACATGGTAAGGGGTTATCACATCACATTTTATTCCTGTGAGATTCATGCTATATTTTCCACTATATCCATTTATGTGGTGTATGTAATTCCCAATATTGTTTTTTTGTAATATATTTTAATTTATGGGTATTTAAATCTTCATTTCATGATCCTTTTTTCATGGAGTGTATGTTTCATAATTTACCAAATTGGTAAGCGAAATTCTAATTTCAATTTCCACTCATTGGGTTTTATCAAAACTTTATTGAATATTTTACTCCAAGATTATGTGTGAAATCACTATTTATTTATTTATATAGTAATTTTTACTCCCCATTGTGTGTATATACTTTTTAGACACATAATAACTCCATTGATAAAATCTAATGTCATTGATATGATGTTTATAGGAGTAATCTTAACTCAATTTCCATTCATTGAGTTAAACTTCCAAGTCATAGGTTTTGTTTCGAAATGAACATGTGTGAATTTCCTCTGATTGATTTACACTTAATAACCAATAATATATAGTTTATTTATATTTTTCACACATAATTATGTAATTGATTTATCCTTATTCTAAGGATACATTCTTTATAAGGGATTTCGTCTCAATTTACATTCCATTGAGACATTAATGTTTCTATGCACCAATTCACTTTTATATGGTTTATATACTATCATTTTAGATATTATATAGAGAATAAAGTTATTCTCATGATAATATAATGTGTTTATCCAATGTTATTCCTCATTTATTTGTATTAATCATCTCTAATTGGGTTAAAAACTCCTTAACTAAAATATTGTTTTAATGATTTATTCTTATAAATCATTCTCATTAAAGTACATGTTTTAAAATGGTTTCAAGGATTCATTTATATGGATATTAATGTTTTAAAATTATAATTCCTTTAAAATCTAAAAATGTGGTATGTGACACTTTGATTTAAAAATCTCTGTATTAAATGTTTTAAATGGTTTTGAAAATGGTTTGATAAAGAATTGATTATGTCAATATCAGTCAATAACATATTGTGATTGAAATGTTGAAATGTTATCTTTCCATTATATTTGTTTTATGTCTCATGAATATGTTATGGTTCTTGGGAATTGTTTACATATATGGGTGGTTCCAGGATAAACCTATGGCGGGTGAGCCCGAGATTGCTCTACAATTCATTGGGTAACGTGATAGAGGTAAACATTAATGTTTCTCTTAAGAGATTTTTGAATTTTACTATGATAGATATTCCATTTATTAATCCCTAAGTTTCTGTGAAAGCTGCAATGTAAGTATAATATGAATTCTATAAGTTTCCTTAATGATTTATGATTTATGTGTGTTATTCAAAAATATTTTGATTTTATGAGGTATGTTAAAGAGATTATGTTTGTTTTTTATTGTTGAACTAATGTTTTTTCATTATTTTAAAACCTTTATAGTGATTTTTATTCACATCCCATGTTTTTGAAATGTCTTTCCCAGAGTATAAGGCCGGGTAAGAGAAAAGAAGAACTCAGAAAAATTTATATCATGAAATGAATTATTGTTTTCTTTTATGAAATTTTATTTTATGAAAAAATGGATACTGAGTAGAAGTGTCTACTTTTTAATTTTTGAGATGTAATGTAATAGTTATATCCTAATTCTCTAAAACTCTAAACCTGAAAAGATCCTCAATGTGAATTATTAACTTAATTCAAGATTATGTAATGTTTAAAGCTATAGAATAATAGAATATGATTCAGGTCCCAAGATCCAACACACTACAAAATCTCATATTCTCATCCTTTCTATATAGGATTACATCTACTACAAGTAACCCACTCAAAACTGGTCATGCTGTAAATTCCAACGGGTCGTATAACAACTAATCTCTCTAAAAACACCAAAATCTGAATAAAAAATATAGAACACCTACCATATCTCAGTAGTACAATGCTCATCCAGTGTCAATTCCCGATTCACCTTAGTTTTTCAGAAATCTAAAAAATATATGAAGAATGATAAATTATGGTATGTGAGCCAAAATAGAAATAGAACTGTTGTTTTTATGAAGAATCAAGAATATCTAAAAAGGTATAAATTACTTATTAATGCAGTTCCAATATGACTGATGGTGGATTAATTAGATCTCATACTCATGCTAGATCTAAAAAACTTTAATAGAGGGGTTTTGGGCTTTATGGAAGGAGGAATAAGGCTTCTGTGTGAAAATAGTGGCTATTGTCTCTATTTTTTAAAATTTTTTTTGAGAAATTACATGATGTGTAATCCCATTACATGGAATGTAATTTCCACTTTTCCCTTCTTGTGGAATATCTCATACATTTCATGAAAGGTCCTAGCCATACCATTACACATCGTGTGATGGGATTACACAACTTTTATCCCTCGTTCACATCCAGTAATCAGCCTATAACTAGCTTACCTCTTACTCGACTCTTCATTCTCATGTACAAACCAACTGGCCCATAACCATGCTTAGGGTTTAATAAAAAAATTAATGTAAACTATTCTTAAATGGGAAAAAAAATATGTATACCTCATCAAAAATCAGGGATCTTAAAATATTCTACCCTTAAAAATTCACCCCTGAAGTTTCCTCTTAGGGTTGGTCAAGATTCATCTGAAACAACTCTGGACACTGAGCATCTACATTATCCTCATACTCCCATGTGTTGTCCTCTAAATAGCTATGATGTAATAACACCCATACTAGAAAAACTGACCGAACTCAGAGAACTTTTGTGCCCCTATCAATGATACAAATTGGATTCTCCTCAATGGAAGCATCATCCTGTAACTAGACCTCCTTGTGATGAAAATCCTGAGATGGGTCTGAATGATAGTTGTGCAGCTATGATATGTGGAAGTCATCATTCATAGCTCGGTGCCTCTGAGGTAACTATAACTAATAGTCTACTAACTCAACACTCTCCATAATCTTGAACGAACCAACATTTCATGCTGAAAGATCATCATGACACTTGATCAATCTATGTCCTAGACTTGGATAAACAAAGAAGAATACATAATCCCCAACCTCTATCTCTTGAGGTTTTTTATGGCGATCAGTGTATGATATCTGAAAAGAATGTGCAGTATCCACTCACTCCTGAATCAACTAGACCTTCTCAGAAGTCTATTTCACGGGATAATATCATAGTAAATCTGCATCATCTACATCTAACCAGCACATGGGTGATCGACATGACCTACCATATAAATTCATGTAAGGTTCCATCTATATCATCACATGATAACTATTATTATAGGAGAACTCAATAAGGGGAACATTCCTTTCCCAAGATCCCCCAAAATCCATGATGGATTCTCTATGCATGTCCTAGAGCACATGTATTAAACGATCTGACAATCCATATGTCTAAGGGCAATATGTTGTCCTCAGAAGAACATTTTTACCCAACACCCTCAAGAAACTCTTCAAAAAAATAGACGTAAAGAATGTGTCCCTATTTGAAATGATAGTGCATAGAACCCCATGACATTGTACTATATCATATATATACAACTTTCTAATCTCATCCACACTAAAGGTATCCTTGTTCAAAAATAAATGACCTAGGTTCCGGATCCTATCAACTACAACCCACACAACATAATTACCTATAGAAATCCTTTGAAAAACTATCATGAAATCCATTGCAACATCATCACATTTCCACTCTAGAATACGTAACTTCTTTAAAAGTACAAATTGTCACTAATGTCTTGCCTTCACCTACTAAGAGGTGGAATATCTCATAAAAAACCAGATAATGCATGCTTCATGACCATCCAACAGTACTGATGTCAAAAGTCATGGTACATCTTATTGAATATTCGGTGCACATCAAGATCTTAAGAATGAAACTCCAATGTCAACTTCCCATGTATATCCACTATAACCCAAACACATCCATGGATACATAAGATATCATCCTCTCTTACATCGTAACCAGGATGCGGATCCTAACACTCCACACTCTCCCATAGAACTAGACCCTCATAATCTGATAGTTTCTTCATCCTAACTATGTCTATTAGATTAGAGGTTAGAGGTAAGGATTATATATTAACTAAGCTTGTCTATCATGAACCTCCAGATGTGTCTCAGAGAAAAATATCATAAGAACCCCCTTACTAGTGGCATGTTGTAATGTTTGTATCTAATTCATACTTCTCTGTGCATCGGTGACTTGATTTCTCTTTCCAGACATATAGGCAAGATCAATGTCAAAGGATTGTAGGTAATCCACCAAGCCTACTTTATTGGATTCAGGTCACACAACGTATTGATATACATGAGTCTTCTATGCTCTATGTATTTAAAAAAACCTGTCCTAGTTAGTAATGTCTCCAATATCGTAACGTGTGAAAAACTACTGCAAACTTGAGATCATGCATAGGGTAATTCCAATTGTGTGGCCTCAGCTGCTAAGACTCATATTCCATGACTATATCATTATACATCAGCACTACCCCCATTCCAATACCTGATGCACCACAATAAACTGGGTAGCTTTTTTTGTAATCTAGATGTATCAAGTTTGGTACTGATTTCAACATTACCTTCAACTCCAGGAAAGCTATCTCACAAAACTATCACCATTAAAACTTCAGACCCTTCTTAGTTAATCTCATAATTGGTGCTTATATGTATTATATATATTGTATGAAAAATTTATAGTAACTATCTATCCCCAAAAAACTCCATAAACCAAAAATGTTCTTTTGTTGTTCCAAGGAAACAAAAGCTTTTTCCTTCTCTACATTCACTGATAATCATGTCTCTGAAATGATGTGACCCATGACGTGAATATGTCCATCCAAAATTTTAACATTTTGATCTTATCATATAAATTATTCTCTATTAGTTTATTCAAAACAATATCTTGATGGTCAGAACTGTGGTGTCAATTCTGATAAAACACCATGATATGAACCATAGAAACAACCACAAAAGAATCTAGGTAAGGATGGAACATTAAGTTCACCAAAACTATTAAAACTTCTCGAATAGTCATAAGAATGAAGGAAATTAGTAAATACTCTTATAGACCATACCATAAATTAAAGTTTTTTCGAGTTATTTATGCAGCTCGAACATATAGTTGGTGATATCCTTACCTCAATTCGATTTTTGAGAACAATAGTACTCCTTGAAGCTAATAAAATAGGTCATCTACCTATGGAATGAGATATTTCTTTTTAAATTTCAACTATTTCATTTTCCAATGATAGACACATATCCTTAGCATTATGTTTGGATTTTTTAAAAAAATGATCGGTGAACCACACAGAGAAGTACTGATTTGTATAAAAAACATCAACTCAAAATACACTAGTTGCCTATTGAGTTAAAAAAATTATATCTTTTCCATCCTATAAGGTGTAAATGATACTCATGCAGATCATAAAACCATCTTGATGGAGATCTCAACATATATCTATCTCTCTCGAGGTGAATTAGAAAATCCATCCAAAAACAAGTCCCTAAAGAACTCAACCACTGGATATAATTTACTCTTACTCACTCAATGATCATCCAAAAACATACTAAAAATATGGGCTATCATCCTGCATTGTCCACGAGGCTCTGCTATATCTCAGATCTCCATGAAATCTCAATCACCCATGGGAGTAAACAATACACCCTTTGGTGATGAAAATGTCACCCTCCAACAATAGTAGTCAAAGTAAGATCGATAAGATACTAGCCATTCCATCTCGATAATGATGTCAAACCATATCATCATGAGGAAATAAATATCCCAAAAAATGTGACACTAACCAACCTCAAGGAATGATCTCCCTTAACTGGATCACATCATCTATTTACATTCCCAACGATGTGTTTAGTGTCAAAAAACCCCTCAAAAGGCAACCCAATAAGCCGAAGGTCTCTCACCACATGTGCATATATGAAACTTAAGAATTCACCTGTATTAAAAAGAGATGATGCAATATTAGAGTATAATTTTCTTGTACCTATATCCATATTTGGTCCAACAACCTATTCCTCAGGGGTAGGCTATATAGGATAGAAGTGGCCAACACCATAGCCAAGTGACCCAACCTCGTTTCTCGAAGTAGTTCAACTCTGATGTCATGGTATAACCAGCGTCTAGATTCCACATACATGACTAGAATTTACTCAACCTAACAATCCATCCCTACAATACCTCCATACCTGATGTATAGTTGAGGAACCTTTCCCTTAACTAGATGTTGGAGCTAACCCCTACCACTCATAGCTATAGGGAAGGTATTACAAAATCGATGCATGTTCTTTATCCTATTGTAAACTCAACACTAGACTAGGTCACAGTCATACAAATTATTATTATGGCCATTCCTACAAAAATGATGAAAAAACAATGATCTTAAAAACTCACATCCTGACTGGTGCTAATCTTAAGGGTAGCCTCAAAATTGTGCTTCCTCCCCGAAGACATAGATTTGATGGGTCGAAAGCAGCACTCCACTATTCTACACCATGATATTCCCCCAGGTTCTTCTTTGTAATTAGATATTTATTAAAATTATTAGTCATAAAAGTCAATAAGAACTCATTGGCCTGATATTTGATAGTATGTCCGAGTCCTTCCCTAAATAATCTTGCTCTAGATAGCTCATCAGCAAAGTACATTAGTAGAAAATGCTCAAACAGTACATAGTGTGTTGTGTACTCTATAATTGTAATCGCTCCCTACTCCAGATTCATGAACTCAATATCTAGATATTCTCTCAGAGTCTTGGGGTAAATTTATTCATAGAAATTGGTTTGGAAATTATTCCATCCCATATCTCCCAACCCATCAGCCTAGTTCAGAACATCCCAGCAGTGCTTATCTACTCCACATAGAATATTTGTCGTGATCTTGACCATCCTCTTAGGAGGTATCTCTATATGCTCAAAAATTTCTACTTTAGTCTCCAACCATATCATTGTAGCCTCTAGATAGCCACTCCTTGAAAACGTGGGAGGATTTTACCACGGGAACACTCATGTCAGCTCATCCATAGTTAAGGCAATAAATAGTACTCCATTAAAATTCTACATGTAATGAAATAACCACTCACAAAACATCTCCTCAACACCTATGTCTAGAATAGACCATAGTGTCGCATTTATAACTAATGGAGGATCAATCGGTATCCCATGGTCCAATGGATTTATGTAGTCATTGTACCCACCCTCATGGAGTACCATGAGATTTATTCATGTTAGAATGCCTCTGCAATGCCAAAAACACACCTTGGAATTGAATGAAATAGAAGAAAGATTCTCAAAAGCATAGTGAAGATCAAAACCCTCCTAAATACTTAGTCAAAACACAACCATCTCCTAAATATTGGAATTTATAAGGAACAACCAGCAAACCATTATAAACTTTGCCTCTTGCCCGCCCAAAAGACTGGCCTAGGTCAAGTCTATATTTTCCATTTTATTTATTTTCATGTTTCAATTATTCAGAAAATTCAACTAAGGGTTTACCAATAATGAAACGATGTGTGCCCATAACAACTTATGAACCCAAAAAATGGTTTCCACTCAATACAAACATTTTAGATTCACTTTTTCATTTTCATTTCATTGGTGCATCATTTCCAAATCCATAAGGCCCATATTCCTTTTGAATTAAAATATTACTTCACTCTTCTATCCTCTGCACAAGGCCTAAAATATTTTAAGGCACTACTATCATAGCATCTATAACAACAACACACAATATGTAATGTATCCTAACTATAATGGCATAATTCATGGGATGTGATTTCTAACATGTGCCTATATGATGCATGATATGGAGTATCCTCGCCTCATGAGGCTTCACCAAAATAGAACCCTTAATAATATCAATAGTCACAACATCACTCATGTGTATCATCCAACGGTGATATAAAATCAACTATAATAGTTAAAATCTAGAAAATAAAAATTCTCTCTGAGGAAATATGGATTTTCCCTATACGATGTTTAGCTACTCCCTTGAAAAACCAATTATCAAATCCAATTTCCTTCTTATCCCTTCCTATCGACGAAAAACAATAATTCAAACTATAAAAGATTCCTTTAATACCATTTTGTAACATCACAGACCCAGATGCTACTCAGCAGCTCCATGAGATTGGTTGGCTAAATATCCTCAAGTGCATCTCCCAAAATTCTATAGTTAACTGACTAGAAGAGAGGGCCTAAGTGAGTCATTGTGGGAACTATTCCCTCACTACTATAGTATATCACAATGGAAGTCAAAATAACCAATAGTAGAGGTGAATCAATAAGAAGACCACTAAAATGTAATACAATATAAGAATGCATATAAAATTTATAAATTTCACATATACAATGATAGACAATATACATGTATCTAGAAAAAAGACACATAAGTACATGTAAATACAATAAAATTAAAGTTTCAAAAAATAATAGAAAGAAAAAAGTCCATATAGAATTGAAAAAATAATCTTCGTATGGTTCTATCATGCTCCAAAATAGTATTCAACAACCTATGTTAGGGTGCTTTCCAATATCCACACCTATAACTGTATAATTTGTTTTAGTCCCCAAGGAGGCCCAAGTAGGGTGTGAGGTAAACAACCCAATTGCTTCCCACCCAAAGATCTATATAGTTAAAAAAGACAATATTAAACATGATAATAAGTTTAAATATGTCAGTTTATAAACATTGAATGCCCATGTCATATGTCTGCTGGAAGAATCAATACAAAATTGCCTGTCAAGGCTCCATGCAACATGTGTTGTCTCCTAAAAAGGAAACTATAAACAATGTAAACAAGTAAAACACCCTCTTTTTTCATCCATCCATATTTAAAAAACATTCCCATGTTGTATATTGAAGTGTATCACCAAGCGACAACCCTTTCGTAATAAGAAGTCAGGTATCCCATATACTCTCTATACAATAAAGTCATAAAAGAAACCAACGACCTTTCCATGTAATAAAGTGTTAGCCACAAAGGGTTAGATCTAAGGTGTAGAAGACCAAGGTATCCAAGTCGAGTCCCATGATCATCCCAGTGAAATATCATTCAAGGCACTAGTTTAATTACTTGGAGAGTGTGTACCTACATTTCCTATGAAAGTCCAAGATAGTCGGCTCCAAGGGGTAAGAGGGCCCGAGGAATCCCAAAAAATAAAAAACCCAAGGAACATAATCAACCCAAGGCATCCACTACTGTGTTCCAGATCAATGGAGATACATTAATGGAATCTATCAAACCATTCATTAATTTCATACAATTTCAACAATTATTTTCCATGAGTGGATACCCACTCACAACATCAATTACATCACATGAGTATACCCACTCATGTATTCAATTTCACATTAAACCTTTCACACCATTTAAAAATAACCAATGAGTATACCGACTCATTTAACCAATTCCACGTAAGACATTTAAACAAATAAAGCATGGAATGACATGATAACACAAGGAAAGGTGGCAGTACATCTCAAATGCAAGCTATTCCACTCTACATAAGTAAAACCGGACTTCCTCTAACCATGAAAGGAAAAGAACACACCCATTTGGTGGTATAAAAAGGAATAACTAAGTAATTTACAAAATTTTAACCCCATGGGTGACCTTTATTTCGTTCATGGGTTCCAACACACTACAACAGAACCTCTGGGCATCCTCACTTGGTCTGACTACATCTACTGCAAGTAACATGCTCAAAAAGGGACATGAATAGTAATTATGATAGGCAGCATAATGTTTGATCACTATAAAACCACCAAAATTTAAAAAATGTATATACCACTTACCTTAAGTCATTAGTAGAGTGATCATCCAATATCAAGTCCTAATTTTCCTTGTTTTAGGAGTAATATGAAGAACTGGTAAAGAATAAAAAATTCGGGAATATGATCAAAAATACAAACAGTGTTGTCATTGTTCTGATGAATAAATAAAAACTAAAAAGGAATCAAGTAGATAACTATGTGGTTCTAACATGACAGATCGTATAAGAATCAGATCCCGTATGGGTACTAGATCATAAAAACTATAATAGATGGTGTTTAATCATTAAAAGAGGGAGGAAAAAGGCTTTTGGGTGAAAAATAGAGGCTACTACTTCAATTAAAAAGAACCACTAGAAAATTACTTTACTTGTAATCCAATTAGATAGTGTGTAATACTCTGTTTTACCTTCTTGAGGAAAATTCCATACACATTGTGAATGGTCTTGGCCAGACCGTTACACATCATGAGTTGGGATTACACAACATGTATCCCCCCTTTAATGTCGTGTGATTGGGTTGTAGCCAGCCTACCACCTTCCATCCACTTCTTTCCTATGTTCAATCCAACCATCCCAGGACTTAACATAGGGTATAAGATAAAAAAGAATGTAAACAACATTAAATCTAGAAAATTAAAAAGATTATACCTCAAAAAAACCTTGGATATTACAAAAATGATGTCATCTAGCCATCTAATCATTTCCCACTATGAATACTAATCCAATATCTAATCTATAGATCTATAAATTCCTAATGGTGTATTATCATATTCACTGTTTTAACCCTATGTTTTCATTAAACCATTTTCATCTTTGGGGACCAGTCTATCAAAAATTTTAAATTTATTTAAAGTCCCTTCCATATACTACATCAAGATAACAAATTTTACATGGTGGTTTTATGTTCATGTCTTGGTATTGTGCATGTGGTCATGGAAAACCCCATCATTCAAGGGAAACTACATTCTATTGTTGGATTTAGTGTTGTTGGGAAATGTTAGCTTCATGGGTTACAAAAATAATAAAAATTAAATTCAGATATAGATATTCTTTGCAGTCTCTACTACACCAATATTTCCCATTGATCCAGCCTATTGGTGTTGTCTGGATGGACATATGGTTCAACATGGAGCATCAGATCTATTGATCAGTGTTTGTAATGTCATTACAAATTATATATTTATTGTTATTTGGGGATTAAAATATTCTAGATACTTTTGTTTTCCTATTGATCATTTAAATCCTTCTTTTTTGGCTATGGAAAAGAATCCAGGATTCATATAATGGTGATGGATCTCCATATATTTTCCAATCCTCCAATCCAAGTAATTATTTTCATGTTCCATCATTTTCTAGTATTTGTTCATGATCCTATACTTACATTATTTCATAAACATCATATGTTGACCCCATTAATGGTCCTTTTTGACAGAGTTCATAGTGGTTTAGGGTACATAGGTGCGGGTTTTCAACGACTTATCCAACTGAATTAGTATTGGTCTTTTAATTTTTTATCTATTCATATTTCTCTCATATAAATCCCTTATATATAATTTCATCTTATCTTATAGTTAGATCTCATTCTCATGACCTTGTCCTATTATGGTTCTTAATTGCCAATAGATTCTTTGGGATGTTTTTGACGGACTTTGTTGATGTACTAGGAGGTCGGACCTTCACTGGTTTCATGAAGTTTATTATTTTATGTAATTTTTTCTATTTGGTCATTGTTCAAGGTGTCCTTATAGATAGTAAAAGGATTTTTGGATAATGTTTTATTAAAATTGCGAGTTGTATTATCGTATGTACTTCTATATGTGGAATTTATATTTTTTTTCAGAGGATTAATGTTCATAAAGATAAAGATACAATTAGTTCAAATTTTAATGTTCATTTCAATAATGGAGATAATGAATTCATTTTTAAGGTAATATTTCATTGTATATTCCTTTTTCTACACTTAAGTATTCTCTTCAATCTTCAATGGTTTACCCTTACCTTGTTCTGTGCAGTGTGTTTTCTTTCAAGGAGGTGTCATGATGTATTTTTTTGAGTGGGATGAAATGATCCAAGAGTCACACCTGTATAAAATTTCTATCCTTTCATATTTGATTAATTTATAATCGGATTGGACTTACAGAGCTTTTTTGTTCTATATTGTGGTTTTTTAGTTTTGTATAAGATTAATTCTTTGGTAGTGAAGGGGGATCAGTCCACAACACTGATAAATTATAGTCTATATGCTATACTTTTAGTCGATGGTGACAATGGTTTTATTTTTTGAAGTTTATAATAAGAAATGTACACACAATGATGTTGATATTATGATTCAAGTGGCGTGACTCAATGTAGCTTAAGGATCTGGATCACACGGCCCTATGTGATGTTCTTGTGCTGATGTTGATGCATGTATTAGCTGCAGTATGAAAATATTTAATAGATTTTTTGGAATTATAAAATTGTGTTACTTTTGTTAAAGGATTTTAGTTTTTTATAAATTCCTTTTCATTAGGTTTACACTCAAATAGATTCTAATTTTAAAAAAAATTAATGAATTTTGATATTAGGTAAGCCACACATGAATCGATGTTATATAATATTCCCATGATCAATGCATATAATAAACAATGATATGTTGATATTATTACAATTGAAATTTTTTTCATATTAATTTAATTGGCTAAATTATAAAACAATAATCTTTTGACTCATAAGTTATGATTCCTTTTTAAAACCTATGAATCATTTAGGAAAATTAACACTATGACTTATCATTCAAATCATCTTCCATATGGGATTTCAATAGAATAAATATAGTATGAATAATAAATGATGATTTTATATTATATATGTATGAATTTAAATATAGAGAGAAACCATGAGGGATATATAAATATGTTACACGTATTGTTATGGGGTTTATGGATCCAACCTAGGCCACCTACCGACTCTCCTAAACTATATTCTCATTCACTCATGACCTTCTTAGAGGTACTTGTATATCATGGTTGGGAAGAGGATACCCCTAAAAAACTAGGTTATTCCATTAATATATGGATTCAACTTTAATGGGGTACCCCCTTAAGATGATCTCCAATGATCTTTATCAAACCAATGTTATTTTTGAAAAAGGTAGTAGACATCATTCATGAATGTTACATGTTCTTCATTTTCAGTTTTAATGGTGTTTTGTTTATATATCATGGTGATCATGGGTTTGAGTGTTCAAATTTCTTTCATTTCATTTTTTATGTGATCTCTAATTCTTAAAAACCCATCAATTCTATCAAATCCTTTTAATTCATCATTATTCTCAATATCATGTCAAAAAATGAATAAATCATAAGAAGGAATTGATTTTTTTCTATGGATGATCTTATGGTATGTGATATTGTAATAACAAATATTTTAAGTCCATTCAATTTAATACTTTTAATACTATAACACAACTAAATTATTTCAGTTTTTTCTGATATCAAAGCATATGATTAGGGCTATCTAATAAATTTGTAATGTCAAACTGCGTATAAAAGACCAATACATTCATCAACATAATTATATAAGGTATATCATGGTATAATAATTCTAGGGCGGTACATGATATATCTTCTCCAAGGATTATCTATCATAAAATAATATTGGTAACATTTCCTAATGTAACTTTTGATATAATGTATACCATAAATTATTGAATACCATAAATTATTTTTTCCCAAAATTTCAATTAAAAATAGAATAATATCACATATATAAATTATTATGAATTATGAAAAATATTTTTTTAATATTTATTTAATTTAAGTACTTTTATAAATTAATTAATTATAAAAATATTAAGGTGAATTATTCATTTTTGTGAATAATTCAATAATTTAATATCAATATTTTCAATTATTAATTTTATATACCTTTCAAAAATTTATTTAATGACTTATACTGTGGATATAATGTTTTTATATAGAAATTATATGTGTATTTTATAAAATGTTTTAAATTTAGAAAAATAAGGATTAATATAACGGAGTTTATATTTAATAATATGAATTTTTCATAATATCTAATTTGAAATGTTCAAACCAAAGGCCTTATTTGAGGAAATGTTTTTATACCTTACTAATGGAATTTTTGATAGTTTATATGGTCAAGGTTTGAATAATATAAAAATATTTTCTATATTGTTTATGGAAACAATTTTTAAATTAGAATATAAAGCATTATGTATGTCATTTAATGGAATGTATTAAATAAAAATTCAACATAATTTATAATTTCGAGTTCATATTGGAAATATGTATAATGCTTTTATATTTATTTAATTATGTAATATTCATATTGGTTCAAAAAATTACAAACAGTTTATAATTTTTTAATTTATGAGTTCTAACGAATTTCCTCTTGGTTAATTATAAAAAAGATTAATTTATATATTTTTTCCCATTTTTATTATCCATGAATATTGATGTTTAATATTATTAATTGTGTTGTATGAATATGATTATAGTTTTTAAATAGTGTCTCCTAATTATGATACATGCATTTAAGGATTTGTATAATTGTTATGATAATTGATTTAGTTTTCCAGTTACATGAATTTATCTTCTTCTAGAGTTTTGGAAAGTTTTACATATCATTATGAAATGAATATATTAATTTAATTGAAGGAAAAAGTATTCAATCCAAAATAATTAGAATAATCCATACAAGTAACGGGATAATGTGAGATAAGAATGTGAGACTAACTTCTATTTAAAAATAAAAATTGTCTGATTCATTGAATATGAATTCTTTAAAAGACCATGATCATTATACCAAATACATCATTATAATTTTGGATTCCCAAATATTTTATTATTATATGTAAATCATGTAATAGTTGATCCTAATAGGATTAGGTTCCAATTTTTTGTGTTTACTTTGGGTTACACTTGTTTGGGGACCCCAATTAGATAAGGATATAGAATAAATTATATTGAATGATTTGATATATTAGATTAGGATAAATAATTTTTTTCTCAGTAATCCAAGATTCATATATGATATTACTTTAACCATGTAAGCCTTAATATGGGAGTGTGGTGAATCAGGGTTTACCACCAATTAAATAAAATAGTTTTTTTTTTATAGGATCTTATTCAAATAGTAGTATGAAACATATACAATATATAACTTTTTATTTATCAATCACTAAAAAACTCTATGAAAGTAATGGATTAATTTAAAACAATGATTTCACTAATTCACTATAATGGGCTACATCCAGCGAGTATAAACTGATGATGTATCAATGTTCCAAAACTCACTAGAATTCACTCGTTATATGAATTAAATGTTTAGGCCTTACTCACTACATTCCATACACACAACCATTTTGGGATTTATAGTTTTTCCACTCCCTATCCAGGGGAATATCCCTATTCTTAGACTCCATGCACTTCTTTAATGATGATTTCATTAATTTATAAACTAAAGGTTATCTCATTGTCGAGCATTGAAATATTTGAAAATTATATCTTCAAAACCATATATATGAACCTTTCAAACTCATAGTTTTTATAAAATTATTTAATACAAAATGAGACCCAATTTTCAGTGTGAGTGTTGAGGAGTTTATTCTTCCATGATAATTCTTCACTTTTCTCTAGATCCTTCTCTTTAACTAACCTATATGTATTAATAACTATTGATGTGTGTCTCTATTTTCATATTTTTTTTATATTTATTCTTTTAATATTCCCTACCTATTATCCATTATATATCTCATTATAAATGTAATATTTTTATTGTATTCATCATTGTCTTCAATACATCTCTACATCAAAAGGTTAGGGAAAAATTCAGTTCATATAATTATCTTTATTTGAGCATAGTATATTATTTGTACTTTTTAAAACTCATGTTAACATTATTGACCTAATGAAAACATTATGGGGTATTATTTCATTTTCTTCATCCACTTAATTTGTGAAAATGCTTTGGGACACTCAATATTAACAAATTCTTTTCGAACATACTTTTTATTACATGGGTTTATCTTCATAAAAACATAATTTTTATATAATTTCCATTAGAGAATATATAAGAAATTAAAAAAATTTATAATATTATAAAATCAATGTAAAATTATATAGACATTAAACTACTTACCAATACTAGTGTTATCTATCCTCAAAGATATGTATAGTCCTTCATGTAAATCATTTTATTTATATATAAAATGATATATATTTTCAGTCTCTTGTTCTTTTCACCCTCACATTCTTGGTCCTTATATTTATTGAGATCACCATGTTTATAAATGTATTGGGCTAGAATATTAATAGTGGAAGTGCGTCAAATTAATTAACGAATTTTTTTATGTGGAATCCAAAGATAATTTTAAACCATCCACTTCCATCATCATTAATTAAAAAGTCATCCACAAACACATCTATGATTAAAAAATAGGTCACTATCATAAAAACAATATCGTCATCCATTCAAAAATGAAACTACTTTTCCTTTATCCTATTTCTTCACTAGGATAAGTTTTTTTATGAATTTATTTCTTAATAATTAAACAGGACCATACAATGAGGCACAAAAAACTTCAACAACATGCTATTAGGCTCATTTCATCCCAATTCATGGCAGTGCAGAATAAGATTGTGCATTATTTTTAACAACTCATGATTATCAATTGAAGATGTGAATTGAGTTTGATGTTATTTGATCATGAAAACCCTCAAAACATGGTTTAAGATATTGTAATTACCCACTGTATTGTGGAGGCATCACTCACCTAATATGTTTTTTAAGAATATTAACAATGAAAAATACGATTTTTTCCTACATAAAACAATAACTCATGATGGAATAACAATATTGAAAACCATTCTCCTTAAGAATACATAAGATCACATTTGAGTTGGCCTTATCATGTGGTCAAATCATATCACCCATAATAGTGTTCTTTCCTCAAATATTCCCCATGCCTATAATCTCAACATCTCTAACATACGTAGACCCATGGAGAGAATTATCATTATTATACCACCCTTTTCTATGAATATTTATAGATTAATAACATCTATTCAATGGTTATTGGCTAATTCAGTAAACTAACCTTGACTGGCTAATTTTTTAAATATTAGAATATTTATTCATTTTCTAAAATACCAACATCCTATTAAAATTTCACTAAATTATTCATTATTATCACCCCCATGAAATTAAAAACAAAAATTCACAATAATAATTCCTTAAATGAATAACACCTTTTATTTTCATCAAATCCAAAATATAAACTCTTGCTTACGGCATTATTCCCATTTGTATTAAGTTAAATCTATCACATTATTATATATCGATTTTATGATATATTATTCCTCACTCTGTACAATAAAATATAAAATGTACATTTCTCCTCCTTTTGGGGGGATCACCACCATCTTTTAAAGGTTTATTTTCACCTTTCAATTGACTTTTTTAACATCATGAAACATGTTTTCCAAGGGAAAACACAAATTTTCCTAGCCTTTAGTAATTCATTATTTTGAGATAATATGACCCCTACATTAATTTATACCTCAATATATGTCATATGAGTACCATCACCATTTTCATGCTTCTATCGAACATAAAATATTATTAATTAATGTTCAATCCCACTTAATATTTCTTCTGTGTCCTTTATTATAAAATAAAATGACTGAATTTCACCACATAGAAATAAATTATCAATAAATAATCAAATCCTAATGATTTTGAACTAAATTTATGAATAAATATTATGTTTTAGTGATATATATTTAACCAATATCAATAAATATATTTCTAGGAAACAAAAGTTTCTATAAATTTTAAAACCTCTAACACATCCTTTGACCATAATCGCACTTACCAAAAACCATCAGTGAATAATCAATTAAGCATGATGTATTTGAGGAAAACTACATATTGTATTAAATAGTACCACATAATAAATCTTGGTCTTAAAACATTCATAGGGAAACTTCTTTTCTAGATATAGAAACATATCCCTTTGAGTACTCAACACTAATTCCACAAAATCAAATTTATCTTTCGACACTATATTTTGATGTAATTTTTTTTGTATGGGGAACTAGTTGTTGCTATTGTTTATTATTATTCAATCTTGTTGAAATCATGAATGAAATATGATGATACCAGTATTCTTAGTATAATAAAAAATATAAATGGAATACTTTAATGTTTTCATTTCTCATATAAAGTTGTCTTATAACTTTATTGGTGTTCTTAAACCACATAAAAATAGTCTACAATCACCTTTTTATATAAGGAATTTTATTCCAATAGATAAATAAAATAAAATTTTACACATATTTATCTTTAGATCAAACATTTAAAAGTTCTACCTCATTCATTCAATTAATAATATGTGTTATTTTTTTCAGAAAATTGTTTCTTTCTATATTTCAAAACAAACAACCCCATAGATCAAATATCCCATTAAGTGAACACTATTTTAAACTCATATTAAAACAATTAAATTATTATACACCACGATACCTCTGTAATGTTTCAGTTGAATATTGGATTTTTTTATGATAAAACATACCTATGAATCTCTCATTCATTAAAAACATATTCATGGTTAATCTTAATATTTTACTTATAAAAATTTCTCTCCATTGGAAAGAATAATAATTATCTATATTATCAATATTGTGTTTAATCTCTAATTTGAATGTAAACCCACTAATAAATGATTCCCCTAATGAAGAGTTTTTCTTGAATCCTCCAACTTGTTTATTCTATGATAAGATGACTCATTCGTAATCCACTATATCTAACCCTATGTAATGGGTTTTGAAACAACATAGGCATTCCTTCTGACCATACAACTATATTTCTATTAGACACACTTTGGGATTGTTTTCTATGGATAATATTTCATAAAATTTTCATCCATATTCTCCATAAATGGATAATATTAGATCTTTTTCATCAATATTAATTTCTTATCTATTCATGATGGTTGCTCTATTTTCAATGTCATTGGTGTATGGTGAACCATTCCTTAATATCAATTTTTCTTTTCCAAATATGTAAATTTATATCTAAATTTATATATTTTATTTTAATGTGAACACTTTTAATTTATTTCATAATAATATGGTATTCCAAAAGAAATGTTCGACTTCTTTCCTATTATAACTCCTTTACATATTCCCATGGTTATTATGAATAAATTATTTTCAATTAAAATAGTAATATATTGAGTATTTTCACAATTGGGATATTAATTTAGTATTATTTATTTTTCCATTGAGCCCTTCGTATTCAACACACTCAGTCAGGGTGTGTATCATTCTTTCACATAAGTATAAATTCATAGATAACACTCTTTAGGATTATTTTATTCCTAATTTATCATCAAACAACCATTATTTTGGTTTATATAAATTTTATAACCCATTATTGGAAAAAAATTTGAATCGAATGAATAACATCTGAATAAACTTTTTTGGTATGTGTAGTCCTTCCACAATAAAAAATAAAAGTTTTCAGGATTATATATTGGAATACTGTAATTTGATTTAGATTTTTTATACTCTTTCTGACATGATATTAATGATTTATCTTTTTGAACTCTACTTATACCATTTTTTTTATAATCCATTACTTGATATATAGGTTATTTGGATGAAGATATATAAACAATAAAACTAGATTTCCCATAATAGTTGGTCTATATTATTCATATCTCTCCTCAGAATTTCATAATGACATATTAAATCGGTAACAAAATTTTATTATTTAGTGGAAATGTGTATTCAACACTTCTCAACATAACAAACATATAAAAACAATTAAAGTTGATTTGATATATTTTATCAAATAGATACTTTATTTCTTTACACTCTTCTAAAAAAGCTTTAATTATTTTTCATTTTCCTCTTGAAAAGAAATTTTAAAACTTCTAGTTCCTTTAGTCCTTTTACTCATCATGTATTTTTAATAATTATATTGTGTTTTCATTAATTGGTAACATCCTACTACAACTACGGAATTATATTTAAATAATATGATCATACACATTATTAAATATCTTCTTTTTATAAAATATTCTTATACAAGAAGGTTTATTATTTAAAAAAATTCCTCAATAGGATACTTTGAGAGAATGGTTATAGTATAATCATATTTTCTTAATATATTAAATATATATTCAGTATTTCTCAAAAGATTACACTTATTAAATTTCATTTTAGGCTTTTATAATTAATATTCATATATTCCCTCATTATGTTTATGTGGCTCATCATCATTTCTAAAGCCCAAATTATTTTTATTTCATTTAATTTAGAATAATATAGATCCCAAAAGGGTAAACTTTTAAATGTGTAAAATTCCACCTAAATTGATTCAATATTATCATTTGGTTCTCTAACTTATGCACCCAGACTCTTTATCTCCTTGGTTTGTTCTTTTATTTTTTGTTTCAATTATTCTTCATATAAAATTTTATTCCAGTCTTCTAAAATCTATACATGTTGGGAAAAATCTACCTCAATTGGAAGACCATATTTGTTGTACTATTTTAATAGTATTTGAAACATATGGTTTCCCTTTATTTTAATATCTAATTCTTGAAAATCCCATTTATGTTATACTTGAAGGTCAACAACTCCATCTTTCATTGTTTTCTTGATATTCATCATTCCCTTTTGAGGTGAATGTGATATAAAAAGAGATATCAAATCTAAAATTCATACTCTACCAAAATATAATACTTTTAACACCAATTCATATCAGATTTTATTAAATAAAACTTATTGTATGCAGATAATCATTAAATGGGGTTGAATCAGAAAGCCTCCAAAATTATTGATTTTCTTTTAACTATATTTTCATTAATGATCTTCTTCATGTGATATGAATATCATTATTCATCCTAACACTCTTGATGATTCAATCAAAAAAAAATAAAAAAAATATGAATTTATATTATCCCCAAAATAGAAATAGATTCCATGGATGAAAAAAGGGATGAATCCAAGGAGAACATGACAATGAAGTGACTATGTACAAAAATCCACTAATCATTACTATTTATATGAATACATTCATGGAAAACTCTCTTTATATGATTTATGGTTTGGTTACACCTCACTAAGGGATATTCTGACTTTTTTAGATATATGAACTACTTTGATGAAGGTTTGATATGTTTATAGACAGGTGGGTCTATCTATATTCTTCATAGAATGGTTTTTCAATTTCATCTTCACAGTCATGTATGCTCTCCATTTAAATTCATAGTTTATACAATCTTCTTTATTAATGACATATTATACCAACTTCACAATCTAAGAGATTAATAGTAGTCTTCCATTATATCAACTCAACATCCCTAATTCTCTAGACGAGGATTTTCCCATATAGAATTATCATGTTACACTAATGATTCTATATCAGGATAAAGAGATGATAATTTTTCACATTCCTTGACAACATTTCTCTTTAACCGAACCAATTAAATTAATAAGGGATTCTATAAGGAACTTTTAAAGTATTTTACAAATATCATATTTTCAATATTATTTTCCACTTTTAACTTATATAACCTTTATTGAATATAATTTTTTAATTTTTTAATTCTTCATATTGTGAACATACATTTTTTCCAATATAATCAAAACTCTAGTTCGCATAACTATATTAATGTGAACATAGTACATTTAATGGACATGGTGAAACTCTTTTTCATATTATTGATTTCATGAAAACAGTACACGATATTCTTCACTTTTTATCATTAATATGCATGCAGAAAACTATTCTAAATACAATTTCAATACTAATTAGGCAGACACATACTTTTTCTATGTGGGGTTTTCTTCATGAGTTTATTTATTGATTACACATAAGATTAGTGAAACAAAATTACCATTTAAGAGAATATGAATTCATCAAACACTTCTCATGGAATATCAATAATCTTTTTTATAAGTATTACTTTTCCACATAAATATGTATAGTCATGCATGGTCATCACCCTATTTTTGAGGAAAAAAAATAGTCTCCATTATACTTCCTCTCTATCATTTCACCTTCATTATCTCATTAATGATGTCAATTTTTTTTATCTATATTTGCAATTGAAGTTGGATAAAGTATTTGTAGATGAATTCATCTGACATAAATCACCCTATGTTAATCCTGTACTCAAAATATCATGGTGATCCGTCCATTTACAATTAATTTTATCCACAAATTCATTCACAAACACTATTGGGATAAACCAGATTCACATCCTAAACAATTATCATTGGAATCCATTGACGAATGGAAATTTATTTCCTTCAATACACCTACTTAAGTAGATTAGTAGTTTCATGAATATTTGTGTGGTTGTAACAGAACATGTATAATGATGTAGAATACCCAACCTAAATTTAATAATGATTTTCTCCTTACAACATTAGCCAATATGTTTTGGTAAGAGAACTGTCATCTATTTGAGATATTTGTGGTAAATTATTAAGGGCATAATAAATATTTTAAGATCATGGAACATGAAATGAATCATAATTAAGATTAAAGATAACGAAATAAAATATCATATAGATCTGTCGTTCAATTGATTTCAACTATTTAGAAGAATGCAAAATATTTTCTACAAGACTAACCCACATCAGATAATAACTCAAGGATGCATCAATATATTTTTACTCATAGTACATAATAAATAACATAAACCCATTGGTGTTATCATTTTCTTGTGGTCTAATCATGAAACCCTAGAATGTGGTCTTTTCTATGTGTCTCTGTGATTTTCTCCCATTCACCTCCTCTCTATGCACTAACTCATTCCTAGCGGGGCCACGATTCTACTTATTTGTGGAAATCTTGTATCTATCTTGTTCATCAATCTTCATGGTTGTATATGTGATTTATCTTATTATCATATACAATAAAGTATTTTACACTTAAATTTTTTTTCATTTCATAAAAAACCAACAACCAATAATATATGAGAAAATTCATTAAGCATAAAACCAATATGTAATTAAAAAATAACAAAAAAAATAATTCAATGAATTTGAACATTTATTATCCTCAATTCCAACATATAAAATAGTTATTAAAACTTATATGATTGATGTGATTGAATACCTAAGTAGTTATGGGATTAGATAAATCCAAATGTTTCTTAAATATTAGTGAAATATAGATCTTGATCTACAAATATATATTATATAATCCAAATTATATAATATTTTAATTGGATCATATAAACTAAAAGAAAAATTTGAATGAATGTAATAAATCATAATAATGAAATAAAAAATTGTTATAGATAAATATCATTATCATCATAGGATATTAGTTTGAGATAAATCTAAAATAAATCTTAATAATATTATTTGAAACTTTGTTTACTGTTATAGAACACAAGAATTATTCTTAAGAGAAGAATTCATAAATCTGTGAATGTAATTTCTTGTTGAGAAACCAAATATTTATGTTTTTAACCAAGTAAATATAAATTCTTGGGAGAATCAAAAATATATTCACATTAGTTTTTAATATCAATACATTCCAGATAACAAAAGGTACTACGGAATTTTCTATTATACAAAATATTATTTCATTTTTAATGACTTTAAGATAATAATTCTTTCCTTTATGTGTTACTATATCTATTGAATTAATTCTAGAATCATTGTTTGAAATATTCCGATAATTTTAATAAATTAAATTAAATATTTATTATATTCTCCAACAGATTGATAAGAAGGGCATGATATGTCTAGGATATTGTATTTTGTAGATATTACTGAATGGTACTGGATAATGTCAAAAATAGAAGACATGATTTTTCAATAAGTTATCCTCCGTTAATGAAACATGAAATTATTGTCAAGGAGAAAGAGAGATTTATCATATAATGGAATTTTAAATGATACTTAAGGAGGATTAAAAAATACAATGGATATTACATGTTATTTATTGAAGTTTTATCCATTAATTCATTGATGTTCAGGGTTATATGATACAAAATTTATACATTGAAAATATTTTAAATATATAGGTGTTGAAAATCAATAAAAATATTAATGAATCTTGTTGTCTACATTCATGTGTTTTTTAATGGGGCTTACTAAAATTGGGAATTGAATGCAATAAATAATATATCAACAACAAAGTTATCTAAACAATGGATGGATATAGTTACCTCATTTAAGTTATGTGATTAGAGATGTTATTTATTAAAAATAGTAATTATGAATAATATTATATGAATGTTTCTCACATTTATTATGATTAACTATATTATATAATATGACTAAAATAAATATAAGGATAATATTGATTAAACACACTATTCAAAAAAATGAGGGTTTTGATTCCATTACAAATTAGTATCTTATTTTAAGTAATAAAACATTCTTCTTATAATTATACACAAAAAAATAGAATGACATATAAGATATGGATAAAATATCCTAATTTTTTAATATTACTATAAAATGAATATATGTTATTTCTAGAAAAAAAATATTTTTTTCTATCTTAAAAACATATTCAAAAGGTAATATATTTTCTAAAGATTATATTTTCAGTATATTAGGATAATTAAAATATCATTCGTAAAAATAAATTATTATTTTTCTAAAAATAAAAATTGAATTTCAGTTTATATTCTAAATTATTTTTGCATGTGTGAATTAAATATTAATATAAAGAGCTATAATGGTTACCAAAATGATTTCATGTTAAAAATTTTCTAAACTGTTTCATGAATGGTGTTATTGGGGAACAAAGAAAAGTTATACATAGAAAAAAATGTTATCATCATCATAAGGACATAAATTTAGAATAAAATTGTTTTGAATATAGTACAACAAAGTGATGTAATGATTTTAGTAAAATACTAAAAGTGAAGGAATCTTATAGAATATCAAGTATTTAAGTTTATATATTATGAAAATACAAGTTCTGATAATTTTATTACTAATATTATGATTGAGTTTATGAATTTATAATGTATCATTTTATTATAATGGATGTAACCACAATATCATTATTTCATTTTTTTAATTTACTTGTAATGTTAAATGATAAGTAACCAATCAAAGAATGAATTTCATTTATTCCAAGAAAATGTCCATCAAAGAGTTTCATAGATTGTGATGAATTGTTAGTTCTAGAATGAATATGATTTTCTATTTAGGTATATAATTTTCTTAAGGGGTAAAAATGAGTTTTTTATATTGGATGACCCACCACGTATACAATATATAGTGTCATATTCTATGTAATTATAAAAATAAGAGTGCAATTTTATTATTGAACCCTTGTACCTGAGGTTGGAATGAAAATTAATATTAAATCTTTAATAAATTAATACCTTTCTTAATAAGGAAACGATGCTTAGTTATTCAACATGTTCATGGGCATGTTTTTAATTATGTTATTGGTTGGGGCTTATTTGATATGGTATTTATCCTCTCATATAAAGATATGACATATTGGCCCTCAATTAATATGGATTGAAGAAGTGTATCCTCATCCCTATATAATGTGAATATGATGTTGTTATCTATTTGGGTGAGGCATTTGTGATGTAGATATCTTTTGGATGGAATGGATCAAAGAACTTTTTATAATTTTTTTCACAATAATGCACATTCTTAATTACTTGGATAGAGAACCATTACAAAAACCAGAGGCCAAAATGTACTAATCCCATGTTATAAGGCAAATAAAAACATAGATAAAATCCATTACATCTTTTTACTAATTAAATTACACTATAAAACCCCTCCCTCATACATATTCATGTATTCATCAATCCCAACACCTTGACATTTCTACAATCTTGCACCTCCATAGTGCATCACTGCATAGTCTAATGGTGTGAATGCAAAATCCCTCCAGAACATGGGTTCAATTGGATCCACCTTGGCTACTGGTATGGATCTAATCGATCTCTCTAGGATGCATCAGGAAGTTGTTATGTACTGCGTCATGGAATGTATACCTTGTGGAAAAATTCATTTCATGGACTAAAATAATTGTAACTAGAAATCCCATTCTGGATAAAAAGTACTTCTACAACATAACCAATTAGAATTTATTACCACCTGGATTTGAACCCAGTACAGTGTACTAATTCAATTCAATTTATGATGTTTGATGTGTTCATTGACCAAGTCACTCAATATATAGATAATCTTATGTGTATATGTTTGATATATGGTATTGACATACTCAATGTTCCAATGTTATATAATTTCTAAAAAAATGGATTATTTGAATGTGAATACTTGTATATGATTTGATGTATAGAAATAAGTATATATATATATGATTTATATATATAATTTCTGATCTTTTTGATACTTTATTATCATTGATTCATTTCTATAGGTTTCAATTGGATTTCATTTATGATATCAAGAACTCATATTTATTGTATGTTCGAGAAACACTTAATGGATAAAATATTTGGTTGACTAAATAGGATTTATGTTTTAAAAAATGAAAAAATTAACTCTTAAAGTGAATTGATTTGTCCCAAAATGGGTATTGCAAAAATACACATCAAGTATTATACATGATAGGACATATCGTGCAATTAATGATGTCATTCCAAAAGTTTTTTGGAATATGTCCAAAAGAAGATTTTGATATTATTTAAATAGTTTTGGTATATAATATAATATAAGGTTAAATCACACAGAATTATATGAGGCATTGTGAATGTGGGAGACTGAAATATTTTTATCATAATTCCAATGTAAATCAAGTTATATTTTTGGCTATATATATTTTCATAATATGTGCATTTAATAGGTTATGACATGCTTGAATCCAATGTATATTTAATTCCATATATTAGGGAATATCATAAGTCATGATATGTAGACATCATACCACTACTGATGCCAATCATATTATACAACCTAGAAAAAAAAAATCCCAAATGTGATATATCATATTGTATGGTCCTTATTTATACCCTATGATTCATTAATGAAACATAATATTAATTTCAACATTCATATTATCTTCCACATGTGTTATAAATAATACACATTACTTATATTGAATTAACAATTCATTTATATGAAACATGTATGAATGGAAAAGACATTAGTCATTTGTTAAGAAATGTATGAGTACATGCTTGGGAAAAGAGTATAATCCTTAAGGGCTTTATAAGGAGGTAATACCATTTATTATCGGGTCTTTATAATAAAATATTATTTTTTTCTTATTCTCAAATATCTCTTAAACTCCCTTCATTAGATTTTTGGAGATAATAATATTTCATGGTTTTGAGGAAAATCCAACTCAAGTGGCGGGTGATTTTGAAAATCCATGGATAAACACTATAGGGAAGATTACATTTTCTATATCTCAATTATATTCATAAAAATACTATGATTGATGGTGAAAGTAGTAGCCATCCTTGGTGAAAAGGTAAATGTTCTTCATTTTTGATATAATAAAATTCAGTTTTCCATAGGATTGTGATATTTGATTTTAAAATCATTCTGATGTATAGAATATACATTATTTGATCTTCAAAGACCTGTATACCCCCATATGTATTGTGTAGTATAAATTCCTCCAATAGGATTTTGAATTTTGAGATTTATTTATTTGAACATGGGTACTCGATCTAGATATTGTTTATTTTCCACCTATATTTAATGTGGTTTAGGTGCCTCATACTACATGTAGTTTTAGAAACCACCATGATTGTATACTTATTCTATTGTGTGGTTCCTCCACCTATAGAGGTCAATGTTTTCCAATAAAATTTTAAAATTTATTTTCAATTAGGGTATCATACCCCTTTACTGATATAAATTCCACAACAAGGTGAAAATCCACTTTTATTTCAAGTGATGTAGCATAGGTGTTTAGTGGTAAGACATGTTGTAGAGCAGAATTATGCGGTATTTTCAAGTAATATTATATTCCAGATATATGCATTTTCCTTAAAAATGTAACCTATAGTAGGGATTTTCATTATAGTATTATGATAATTAATTATATTAGTTATATTAGGATGCCCATGAGACTATATTTTTCAATTATTTAAGTTGACCTTTTTGAGAATTTTCCTTTTATAGTTATTGTTTTGAGCTTAGAGAATTACTTATTTCCTTTTGGATTAATATATTTTTTACCCTCAAATTTGGGTTTTATGTTAACCTAATATTTTTCTTTTCAACATTTTTTTGATTAACCAACTATAGTTCTTTGAAACAAATTCTATTATGACAATGTATATTTTTAAAAACTAGTTTTTTTGTGGGGGACACAGAGCTAGTGGATCTAGTAGATCTAGACAAGATAGTGCATAGAAATAGTTGATGTTGCATATTGAAGTTTATTGATATAGTTTCCTAACTTTGAGACATCAATAAGGTATTGTTTTTGTTCACATGATAGATATTCCTAATTTCATTATCTGTTGAATATTTACATTTATTATTCTTTTTTATTTATTTATTTTATATCCAGTATTTTTTTCATTCGTTTGTTATAAATACTAGTTATTTATATATCATGTTGATATTTTTTGGATATATTTGATGTATTGGGGTTTGATATATTTTATAGATTTATATAATCTAAGGCCTAGGATATATATATTCCTTCATGTTGTATGTTTTAATCCTTGGCCTGATATAGGCTACCTTGGGGTGACACTCTAGTACTACTTCCTGCCCACGTAGGGTCATGTTTCGTATGTTCATGTCAGAATGGTATCAGAGATATTTGAGTGTTTGGGGTGGATTTTGGATATAGTTATCTTGTGAAGAATAGTTTGGGATTTTGGTAAGTGATACTAAGGTGGTTGTGAGTTTGAATATAAGATTAGGTATATATATATAGTTTTTGTTGATGATATATCCTTCTTTGAGGACTCTAATTACTTGTTAGTCAAAGCAGGACTCTACAGAATTATATAAAATGTAAAGGTAAGTTAAAAAATGAATCATATTTTTTTATAGTTCATATAATTAATTTACTTTATATTTTATATCACTTTGGTATTCACTATTAACTACGGGTTCATTCTATCCAAAGGAGAGTGTTACACATATACAACCATCATGAATTTGGGGTCCATATTATGATATTTATAAGACAAGGATCAATCCCTTATTCCACTAAAGAGTGTAGATATGTGTTTTTGATATACAAATATATTTTGATTATATTTAAATCTTATATATATATGAACAATACCGTACTATTATACCTTGAGAATATTATCTTGTACAGTGGGTGATAGTTCCTCACAAAAACCAACAATGGTTCATGATAGTGGAGTAAGGGAAAATTTGTCTTCCATTAATAATTGATAAGGCAATATTTTAATTTTTCATTCGGATAACGTATTTTAATTTTTAAATTTTGTTTTAAAAGTATTAATAGATATTATTGTGATGTATGTTAATGTGTAAAATCCACAAACCTATATTTCAGGTGTAATGAGATGGATGTGGCCTATAAGGTGGGTGTATGGAGAAACTAAAATAATAGTGGTTGTACAGTATATATCTAGTGTGATGGAAAGTCATATTTCATCACTATCCCTGCCACAAAAACTCTAGTACAAGATATCATAGTTTCCATGGTATTCTGATAGGTTATTTAAATGCGGGTAAATGATAATTTTGACAATTTTATTTTGGAAATCGACTATGGGTTGCTTTGTTTGGACATAAATGTTTAGAGGAAAGATGAATCCCATTTCTTCCATCCTCCACTAATTTCCCTTTCCACACTAGGATATGTGATGGAGTCTTGTCCCTATGTTCAAGGTGTTTGAGATCTTATTTCACTAAGAGTTCGTGAAATCATTCATTCCTAATATGGTCTTATTATTTCTTAGATAAAGGAGACTCTAAGTGAATGAGCATTAATAGACTCATATAGTTCTTCTTTACTAGGATTTGGGGTTATTTTTGATAAATTAACACAACTTTATATAAGATATAATTTAGGAATGTTTTTGTTCGCCTCATAGTAGTGATTATTGGCTCATATGGGCCTGGTTAAGCTTGGTAAAGGGTGGTGAAAGCCTTTCTAATAGGATATATCCTTGATGGATATATGTGGAGTATAATATTCCAATTTGTATCATTTTACATGTATTATGTTAAATGTAACCATGGTTAAGAAGGTGTGTGTGGCTTAATGGGATTCTTATGTTGTCCCCTTATTGTGTGGTGAGGTTACAGAGTTTGGTTATACACTGAATAATCCTTCCAGGGTTTTGTATTTATTATTTATTCGTTGATAGATTAATTGGATTATGAATAAGGATTAGATAATGAATGATGATACCTTGAGGGATATCCATAAATTTAGTTTTAATACGCCCAATCATATAGTATTGTGCAGTAGTTAGTCTTGATCACGCCAGCATATGACTTGTTGTGAGCCTATTTTAAAATTCTAGAATTAGAAATATGAGATACAAACATGAATAAGTAAATCGTAATGACATGTTATAGAACCATATATAGTTCCTTTCCTCTTTGATGATGATTTGTCTTACCGATATCATCTTAGGTCTTTGAAACATTATCTTTTGATAATGTGGTCCCCATTGGCCAATACACAGTGCTACATGTATGTATATTTAGTTAATGGAACTACGATGGGTACCCTCATCCCCATGTGATGATTAAATAGTTGAATGAAATTGGTGTGTGTTCCAATGTGATAAAAACTCATGTTTTTGTGGCGTTAAGTCATTAGTTAGTCTTTGTGATTAGACTTGGTTGTTGTTCATTCTGTTATCACATTACCCTTATCTGAGGGTTATTTACATGATATCTAATGATCATCAAAGGGAGGTCGATCATGATTTAAGTGAACTTGGAATATGCCAATAAGTGTGAGTATCCTAGTGAGAAATTGGGTAGAGGGAATGATGGATTGGGTAATTAATTATTAACTATTCATAAGATATGTATTGATATATCTATGTTAGAGTAATTTCTCATTCACTTAATTTTTCTACTAGCGATGGATCGTGTATATTTTGTGTGGTTTCAGTGGTATATTCTATACATAGAGATTTTTTAATAGTTTACAAATCATTCTTTTCATTGATTCTTGAGTATATATAATTCACCCTAGATATTATAGTCTAGTGGGGCTTCATTCACCTAGTGATGGCATAATAAACATTTCATTAAGTGGTGATTCAAAATTTATTGGTGATGTATTATTCTCCAATGTTGTTGTGTGGTGGTTGATCCGAAATCGATGGTTTTATATGGTTATGGATCATTCACAATTGAAATAACTACTTTATTGGTCATCCACATATTAATTGTTTTAATTTGAAATATTGATAATTTGGTTATGCACCATTTCTCAATTTTTTATGTAGTGATATATCATTCACCTTGAAATACACCAGTCAACCACATTTTTGTGTTGTGATACTTAATTCACTAGGATATAACTCATCTTCCATATTGTTCTGGTGGTTTCTCATCAATCCTCAAGGATGGATAGTGATATATCATTTACCTTAGATATGATTCCATGATTTATATTTCACCCTGACTAGATTATAAGTAATGCACCATTCGGTGATGTGTTTGGATATAGAGAATGATCATTGCCTTTAGATAATTTTATGGGTGAATATAGAACATTCATTCCTAGTTAGTGTATAGAATACAATAGTACCATATTATCTTATTACTAGATGGAGTATGTATGCACCATATATTAGGGTGACTGTATGAATACATAATGGGGTTAATGGTTTATATAGGTGATGTTATAAATTATATCCATTCATTACATGTGTTATCATATATACTTGTGTTTAATTATAACATCTTCTGTGGTGGAATTCTATGTGTTTTGATCACACCATGTATGGGTAATTTGGTTCACATGTAGATCATATAATTATAATACATTTTTGGGAAATATACCTAGTAAAAATAGAAAATATTGGGGTTCATATAGGGGTTATAGAGATAGGGTAAATTTTATACCAATTATAGTGGTTGAGTCTCATTATTATTATTATAAATATTAATATAACATATGTGAGTATCTCTGTGTCATTATTTCATATATTATATTATAATATGATCTTCATGTATGTATTTTGATACTATAATATTTTAATTATTTTGGTTTTATTTACACTGAAATTCCTTATATTTCGGTATGATTTGATATATGTTGATGAAGTATTATCATGGTTTTGATTATATATAATTATACAATAGGGTGTATTAACCCCAGATGATGTATCTGAACAATGTTTCTATCTATTAACATATAGAATATAAAATTAGATGCCAAAGGTCATGTGGAAGAATAATCCAATAATGTTCATGTTGTTTGGGTATGAATATTAATTTTTTTATCATGTCATTGTTTTTTTATCTTACCATTTTGGGATATGGTAAATAGAGAAATTATAGGTTTGGCCTTGGGATTAATTTTATGCCTATTTATATCTATCACCTATAGAATTTAATGTCCATGTTTTTACGGTGTTCTTATTTTCATTCATGATTTTCATTAGCAGAGTTGAGTAAATTATTTTTAAGAATTATTTTTTATTTTCTTTATTTATGGATTTTCTCATCACCTAGGGTTGGAATGATAATTTCATTAATATTTCATATTTAGCCTATAGGATCCAGAGGGAATTTATATACTTGTCTTTTATTGTTGATTTAGATATGAAAATTCATCAGTTTCTAAAATTTTGAACTACAACATTTATTTTGTCTTTCATATATCTCCTTGGTGGAAATATACTCAAATAAACTATGATTATATGTTCTTATTATGTAGGTATTAAATATATATTTTTATCTATGTGTATTTGATTCATGTCCCAAGAGTGAGTTTGTTGGGCTAGAGTCAACATTGAGTGATGTGGTAACATTGTTTCCTATGGTTAATGTAGAGTGGTGAGGTGTTTTTTATTTCCCTATCTTTCATATATTGTATAATAATATTTTCATAATTATGATGATGGATTTAGTAGAATTGGTATATGAACACATGATATTAATGAGGGATCTTGGGTGGTTGGTAAAATATGTGTAACCATGACAAAATGATAAAAAATCAAAGAACACTACGTCGAGTAATGGGACTGATATGAGATATGTTTAATAGACTAGAACTGAATTCCTTATCATAATTTGTTAATCATATTATAAGGTGTAATTTATTGATATAATTATAACAATATATTTTTTTACAAACACCCATGATAGATTTTGATATATGGTAGCTACGAGAGTACGGGTTAGCCGAGGCATAGAGATTCCTTAGAAATTTGTGGCATGGTATATTTTTAATATGATAAAGATAATAAAATAAAAGCGAAATCATGTATATGTTATTTTCATGTAATGGTATCCTTAGTAATATATTAGAAACAAAGGCATGAATGGGGCATCATGTGATGGGTGTGTCTGAATTTTGTGGTATGAAGGGTTAGTTAAAAATTGGGCACATGAGCCTCTGAATAATAGAAGATGACTTGGGGTGGAATAATCCAAGCATTGTGGAAGTGAAGCATTAGGGTGCACACTTCTGTATTTATATGTTAGTAGGATTACTCTGGAATTTATACATCATTATCAGTGGTTTATTGTACAGTCTTTTATCTCTAAAATGAGGGAGTTGATGTTCATAAAACCTATATGGTATATATCATGGGATTTGTTAGGTTTGGAGATGCATAGTGATCTTAATGTTTTAAATAGGTTCATTATAACTATAATGGTATGGGGGGCATGTTGATTGGTGGATTTTGGGAAATCCGCTGAGATTGAGAGACATAATGGTGAAGGGTATATAACTATTGGGGTTATGTCACATTGAAAATTGGAACTTCATAATGATTATACATGAAGGCTCACTAATGGGTTAGTTAAGTGGATTAGGGACGGTTTTGTACCATGGTACTAGTATGTGAATAAGTTCTTGGGTGGTGTTTATATATCATGATGGGGATTAAGACACTATTATTATTATTGACATATTAGATCTTTGTTACATGACAATGAATGATTGGTAAATTATTCCTTTATAGATATGCTCATGTTTGAGATGAACCTTGTAAATTAAGTCAGACTTAGTATGGTTTAGATATAGATAAGTTTTCTATCTATTCTAATTAAATTTAATTCATGGGTGGAGTTAGTTATTCTATAAAACTAGATATGTTTGGATTAATGCACAATGACTAATGATACCTGATGAGTATATTTTGACATGATTTTATACTCATGTGACTATGGAGTATTTACTTATTTATGAATGTGAGTTGTAGTGTCTTAGGGTATAATTTGTTCTGTTTAACATTGTGTGGTCAAGGGACATAGTGTGGCCTTGTGGGGTGGAAAGAGTGAATAAATTGTAAAGAGTGAGGTACGAGTGAAATTTTGAAACCACTAATGGGGTGATAGATGTCGATAGTGAGTGGGTATGTGATATTCATGTGAGGGAATATTTGGTCACTTTATTTGGGGCATATCTACTATGTTTTGGTATTATTATGTATCATTTATGTTTTTAGATATATCATATGAGAAACACCATAATTCTATAGACGCTAAATCACGCATCGAGGGATGGAACTATCAAGATACAATTATTATAGTTAGTATGTTTTAGCACATATTTTTTACTAGATTTTGGATGTGGACAAGCTCATTGATTGAAAGATATGAAAATATTATGCTATAAAATACCCACTGATGTACATTACATGCAATACTAATCTCAGAATGGTCTTAGTAAATATTATAGGAGACATGTTGGTAGACACAATGTATGGGTGGTTGCAGTTTATCATCCTCCCTTGGATACAAACTGCCATGTTATGTCTGAAAAAATAAAAATACCTAAATATCAATATGGGCTAATGAGAATTAGGTAAAGTAGGTATTTCAACTTATTAATTGGTTTGATTTATTGGATATGGTATAGAGAAGTGTCCAGGTATGAGTTTTGGGAAATGGGTTGATATGTTGATTGGGTATGTAGGATGTAGGTACTCAAGGGATGTACGGTGTCCTATGACCTAAAGTAAGGATTAATGATATAGATTGATTTTATGGATTGGCATATCTGGTCTAAGTCATGGAGATCACAAGGGTTCTAGGGTGTATCATTGAGTAGGCGATATCTTGAACTACACCAGTGACATAATCCCTACTTTTATTATGACGGTGAAGTGATAATTTGATCGTACCACGATTCACTGTTTTATTTTCACCCTTACACCGCTGTGCTAAACATATTTTGTATTAAAAATTATAAAAATATTATAAAATTGTGATTCATGTTTGATTCAATAATTTTGTGTTTATCACTGTTAAATATGGAAATGATACTTGTTTTGAAAATTACAATGTAGGTGGAGGTGATTTGGAGGGCCCATGATGAAGTCCTTGAAAAATGGGCCAAACTGTGCAGGATCCAAGAAGATAAGTGGACTAAAATTCATACTAATACTCAACCGTGCATCAAAATGGGCTGAACTGTTGTGGGCTTATCCAAAAGGCATTGTTCTACAACTTTAATTTAATAACCCAAGAGAAATTCGGCAATTATGGGGCCCAAACGAACTGATCTGTCCAAGACACCAAATATGGACCAAATCAAATGAGGTGTTTTGTATTTTATTAATAACATGAGCTATAGTTGTCCAAACGTTGCCAAACATTTGGTGGAGATAGTCACGAGGTAGGGCTACAACTTTTCTATTTTCTCCAAAGTGAGATAAGACTGTCTGAAGGCTGAAACGCGTCGTTCAAGTGGATTGATGACATATGTGTCCCCAAAACCACCTCCCACATTTCCTATAAAAGGGAACCTTGGGCTCCTCATTTGGAATTTCGGCCAAGAGGCAAGGTGCTAACATTTTGGAGTCCCTAAGTAGTCTTCTCAACATCCCTAGAGGTTCTGGAGGCTATGGGAAGTTCTACCCCAACATCTTTTTCTTCCTCCTCTCCCATGGGTTTCTAAACCCCTTGTGATCACCCGGGGAGGAATGTGATGTACATCCCGAGCTTCATTTTGTAATATTTGAATGATCTTTTAAATTCCAGATTGTTGTGTTGTTTTTCAACATCCTCTATTCTTATTTTATTGAGTTATGTACTGGTATGTCATCCTCAACTCATATGATCATGTTTGGGGGTACCCATTCATGTGATGTTTCACACACTGTTCACCACTTTCTTTGCCCCTTTCAATTGCAGTGTTTGTGTGGTTTATATTGGTAAATTGAACTAACACAAGTACTATCAAGGCCATGTACATTTATGTCATGGTATCACAAAGAAATAACATACAAATTTGGACAGTGCATCGAGTTTTTCATGTGTTGCCTTGGTGAGTTTTGGTTATGAAGTCAAACACAATTCATTCAATCATCGGCGGTGTCCGGTGAATCATTGTTTGTTTTTTGACTGAACCCTAGGAGGTATCCTAGTATAAACTCAGTAACATTCTACTTCTAGGTGTCACAAACCAGGGATTAAAAGATCATAACCTTATATCATGAAGCGATGAAGGATAAACATCATACGAGTACCCCGGGTTGATCATGCTTAATTAATTTTGTTAATCTCTACTTTGTTTTATAGTTTCTATTTTCTATTGTCATCTTTAATAATCAAACCCAAGTATTATAAAACCCCATTTCCCTTTTTAATTTCATAATCAGAACCACATTTTAGAATTAATTATCTAAGGCTCCGTCGAGAGACGACCTAGGGTTGCTGCTATACTGCAGAAATTCTAGTCAAAATTAAACAAATAATTTGACGCGCTCGACAACACGGACAAATTTTGGCGCCGTTGCCGGGGAGCCAAGATAATTTTTTTCTTTATTTTATTTTATTTATTTTATTTTACTTCTTAATTATTACTCCTTTAAATACCCACCCCCATTTGATTGTTTTTTGTTTTGGGTTTTGTCTTTATGTTTGGTTTTTGTGTGTGTTCTTTATCTCTCTCTCTCTCTCTCTCTCTCTCTCTATCTTCTTCCAAATCACCCTCTCTAATTATATAGTATAAAATTATATTCTTCTTTCACCCTTCTTATGTTTCTCTTTTATCCATCTTAAATAAAAAAACACAACAAACAATCAATCAATCAAACTGGACATCATTTTTGCATGACAAGATCTGGTAAAGGAACACTACTTGAATTTGACCCTGAAATTGAAAAGTCACTTCACAAAAAATCAAGGAATTTAGAGAAGTTCAATCAAGTAACATTGAGGAACCCCTTGTGAAACCTCAAGTGTTTCTAAACCAACCCAAAATTGAACCCAATCAAACCCAAGAAAACCTGGCTGCAAATAATCGAACTTTAAAAGAACTTACTACCCCTGATGTGGAGTACCAACCTGCGTACATCCAATATCCCGAGGAAGCAGCCAACATTGAGCTTAGATAATGTCTCATCCTCCTTCTTCCAAAATTCCATGGTCTTCCTGGAGAGGACCCTCACAAACATCTAAAAGAGTTTCACATAGTGTGCTCTACCATGAAACCCCAAAATGTGTCTGAGGACCTCATTATGTTTAGGGCCTTCCCTTTCTCCCTTGATGGTGTAGCCAAAGATTGGCTATACTATTTTCCTTCCACAATTGGGGGATGGAATGACCTAAAAAGACTCTTTCTAGAGAAGTTCTTCCCTGCCTCCAGAACTGCATCAATTAGGAAAGAAATCTGTGGAATTAGGCAATCGCAAGGAGAGACCCTTCATGAATACTGTGAGAGATTCAAAAGACTTTTCTCAAGATGCCCCCAACACCAGATTAGTGAACAACTTTTAATTCAATACTTCTATGAGGGACTTATTCCCATGGATCGTGGAATGATTGATGATGTAGCTGGTGGTGCCCTAGTTGACAAAACTCCTTCTGCCGCTCGTGACTTAATAGCCAACATGGCTCAAAATGCACAACAATTTGGTACATGAGCTATTCCACCAACCCGGGGAGTTCATGAGGTAAGTCATTCAGCCCTAGAAAAAAGGTAGATACTAAACTTGATGAGATGAATACCCTTCTAAGGAAATTTGCTCAAGAACAAGGTAACTCACTCTCTAATTCTATTCCATTACATTGTGGGATTTTTCCTGATAACACTCATTTTTCTGACCAGTGCCCACAACTTCAAGATTCATCTGAGTCCTGTGCAGATATGTTCTTAGGGCGCCCATTCCAACAAACACCTCCCTTCAAGCAAGAACCATTCAGGCCAAATCCAAATCCAGGGTGGCAAGCACAACCCCAATACCGACAAGAAGGAAACTCAAGCTACCCAAAGAAAAATTGGTATCAACAAGGCCAAGGTATGAAACCTTCTTATCCTACAACTTCTCAAAACAATCATCCTCCTCCTCCTCCCAAATCTGAACCAAGCCTCGAGGACATGGTGAAACAAATGGCAACCCAGAACTTTTAGTTCCAACAAACCACACAATCAGCTATTCAAGACCTACGAACCCAAGTGGGGAAATTGGCAAACACCATCGGTGATCTTAAGATGAAAGGTTCTGGACACCTACCATCCCAACCCATTACGAATCCAAAGGACAAAGGTAATGTACGTGCAGTTACACTTCATATTGGTAAAGAAGTTTCTCCTCCTTCTGATTCAGCACAACAGGTATGTCCCCCTCCTGAAAACTCTCTTTCCCAACCCTAAAAACTTCATGTAAAGAAAAACAAGACAAAAATGGTAATCGAATAGTCATTGATGATTCAAATGAACAATCTATTCCTCTTCCTTTCCCTCAAAGACTCTCTAAATCTAAGAAAAACATTGATAATGATATTGAAATGAAATAATTGATACATTTAAAAAAGTTCAAGTTAATATTCCATTGCTGGATGCAGTCAAGCAAATTCCCCGTTATGCCAAATTTCTTAAAGGGCTTTGCACCCATCGACGAAGGCTGAAGGGGAATGAGAGAGTCAACCTGGGAAGGAATGTCTCGGCCTTGATTCAACCAGCAATGCCAACCAAATGCAAGGATCCTGGCACATTCACCATACCTTGTACCATAGGGGAGACCTTCTTTTCTGATGCTATGCTAGATTTAGGTGCTTCCATTATTGTAATGCCTCACTCTGTGTATACTTCTCTACAGGTTGGAGAGCTTCAACCAACAGGAATTGTTTTGCAACTTGCCAACCGGAGTACAACGCATCCAAAAGGAGTGATTGAGGATGTCCTTGTTGAGTGAAGAATCTCATCTTCCCCGCTGATTTCTACATTTTTGAGATGGAAGATACCCGAACCCAAGGACATGCCCCTCTAATTCTTGGGAGGCCATTCCTAAAAACAGAAAATATGATCATCAACGTTCACAATGGTACTCTGTCCATGGAGTTTAGTGGAGAAAAGGTAAGTTTTAACATCCTTGAGGCTATGAAACACCCCGTTTAAGAGCACTCCACTCTTCCTGTCTATTCGAGGGAAGTGCTCTCAAACGATGCACACACACACAATTCTCTCCTCAACCCAAACTCTGATTCTTTTTTGTTTTCTTCAACCTTGGATGATTTGAGTTTTGGTTCTTCTTTTGAATGTTGTGTGGGTTCAGAAAAATGTAAATTTTGTGCTTTAATTGATGAGTGTGTTTATTCTGAGGTACCCATGACTATCGATGATTCTGCATATCTCATTTCAATAGATTCTCTTTCCTTTGAGAATAAACATGAGCAGATAGATAGTTTCATGGACCTCGCTCCCCCTAAATCCCCTCCCTCAATCCAGAAACAACCAGTTTTTTAACTTAAACAACTTCCTTCGAATTTAAAATATGCATATCTTGAGGGTATTGACCAATTGCCCGTCATTATTTCCAGTAACCTCTCTCCACAACAGGAGTTGAAACTGCTCAAACTTTTGAGAGAGTGTAAAAAGGCAATAGGATGGACATTGGCTGATATTCCCAGGATTAGACCATCTATTTGTATGCACCATATACTTTTGGATGATGAGGCTAAACCCGTAAGACAATCTCAACACCGGTTGAATCCCACTCTCCTTGAAGTGGTAAAATTGGATGTCAGTAAATTACTTGTTGCAGGGATCATTTATCCTATATCTGACAGTAAATGGGTTAGCCCAGTGAAAATTGTGCCTAAAAAACAGGAATAACAGTTGTGTCAAATGAAAGGAATGAATTGGTTCCAACACGTGTGCAAAACAGTTGGCGAGTCTGTATTGACTACCGTCAACTGAATCAAGCCATGCGGAAGGACCACTTTTCTTTACCTTTCATTGACCAAATGTTAGAATGATTGGCTGGTAAGTGCCATTATTGATTCCTTGATGGCTATTCAGGTTATTTCCAAATCCATATAGCCGCTGAGGATAAAGAAAAGACAACATTTACCTGTCGATTTGGCACATTTGCATACAGAAGGATGGCATTCGGTCTATGTAATGCTCCTGGTACTTTTCAGCGATGTATGTTGAGTATTTTTTCTGAGTACCCTGAGAGTTGTATGGATGTATTTATGGATGATTTCACGGTTTACGGTTCTTCTTTTGATGATTTTTTGGAAAACCTAGGTTCTGTCCTCCGCTGCTGCATTGAAAATGATCTTGTTTTAAATTATGAAAAATGACATTTTATGGTTGAACGGGGGATAGTTCTTGGGAATATCATTTCAAATAATGGAATTCAGGTTGATAAATCTAAAATTGAATTAATTTCATCCCTTCCATATCCAAAATTTGTTCGTGAGGTGCGGTCTTTCTTGGGTCATGCTGGTTTTTACTGACGATTCATTAAAGACTTTAGTAAGATCACACTTCCTTTAGCTCGGTTATTACAAAAGGATTCTGATTTTGTGTTTGATAAAAATTGTGAAGATGCATTTAATTCACTAAAAAATATTCTCACATCACCTCCCATAATCCAACCACCTAGGTGGGATCTCCCCTTCGAGCTTATGTGTGATGCCTCTATCTTTGCAGTTGGGGCAGTTTTATCACAAAGGGTTGAAAAGGCTCCTCATGTCATTGTGTATGCCTCGCGTACCCTTGACCATGCCCAGGTAAACTACACAACCACAAAAAAGAACTCCTTTCTATTGTGTTTTCCTTGGAAAAAATTTGTTCATATCTTCTTGGGTCAAAAGTGATTGTGTTTTCTGACCATGCTGCCCTTCGTTTCCTCCTAAAGAAACCTGAAGCCAAGCCCCGCCTCATTCGGTGGATGCTCCTCCTCCAAGAGTTTTACCTTGAGATTAGAGATAAGAGAGGGGTGGAGAATGTTGTAGCTGACCACATTAGTAGGATTTCCCCACCATTGGACCATCATGTTGACTCACCCCTACCCATTGGAGAATTCTTCTCTCATGAGAACCTTTGTGATGTTGTGGACCTTACCCCCTGGTATGCGGACATTGTGAATTTTCTAGCAACATCTAGGTTCCCCCCTGATTTTAGCACTTCACAATCCCATAGACTTAAGCATGACTCTCGATGGTACATTTGGGATGACCCATACTTGTGGAGAATTTGTAGTGACCAGGTCGTTCGTAGGTGTGTCCCTGACCATGAGTTCACCTATGTTTTCACCTTCTACCACACCTTGGAATGTAGGGGGCACTTTGGCTCTCAACGTACAGCTCGAAAGGTCCTTGACTCAGGATTATATTGGCCAACAATGTATAGAGATGCCCATAGGTTTTTTAAATCATGTACTCGATGTCAATTCACAGGGAATATCTCCAAGAAGAATGAAATGCCCCAACAACCCATTTTATTTTGTGAGATCTTCGATGCATGGAGAATTGACTTCATGGGGACTTTTCAAAATTCATTTGGCTTTGTATACATCTTATTGGTTGTTGACTATGTATCTAAATGGGTGGAAGAAAAGGCCACCAGGACCGATGACTCTCGAGTGGTTGTTGATTTTGTGAGGTCCCAGATTTTCAGTAGGTTTGGTCTACCAAGATTCATCATTAGTGATCAGGGTTCACATTTTTGCAATCGTAACATGAAAAAATTGCTTCGTAAGTATGGGGTTGTTCATAAATTCTCCACTTCATATCATCCCCAAACTAACGGACAAGCAGAAATTTCAAATCGGGAAGTTAAGCGAATCTTGGAGAAAACGGTACAACCCAATAGGAAAGATTGGAGTTTGCGCTTGGATGATGCACTTTGGGTGTACCGTACTGCTTTTAAAACACCGATCGGAATGTCACTATATAGGATTGTGTTTGGAAAATCTTGTCACCTCCTGGTGGAGGTAGATTACCGTGCATATTGGGCTGTTAAACAATGTAATATGAACCTTTCAGATGCAGGTGAGGAAAGAAAGCTGCAGATTCAAGAGTTGGAAGAAATTTGACGTGATGTATATGACAACTCCCGAATCTATAAAGAGAAGACAAAGGCTATTCATGATAGCATGATTCACCAGCGGAAGTTACATATTGGTGAGAAGGTCCTCATTTACAATTCTAGGCTTAAGCTCCACCCAGGTAAGCTTCGTTCCCGATGGCTCATTCCTTATACTGTTACTAATGTTTACCCTTTTGGTGCAATACATGTTTTGCATGAGCAGAGTGGACAAAGTCTTACCGTCAATGGGCAGCGACTTAAACAATTCTATAAGGATTTTCCAATGAATTCGGTGGAGGAAATCCACCTTCTCGACGCATCATACCAATAAAACACACCAGGTTTTATCCTTCCTTCTCACATTTTCAATTATTTCAGTGAGACACTGCACATTCTAGGTGTCGGGGGTGGATACATTCCTGGGTTAGTTAGGATTTTTCATCTTTTTCTCCTTTTGTTTTCTCTTTCTGGCCTTCTTTATGGTATTTTTATTTTTCCCCATCAACAATTTCCAAATTCCATGATGTGGCGACCATAAAGTGGGGAAATTAAAAATACCATAACGAAGGCTAGAAAGAGAAATTGTATGAGTTTACCATCAAGGAGTGATTTTTAGTGAATTGGTTTTTTGTCAATGATATAAATGGTTGTATCTATGTGAAACCTTTGAGATGATTGATGCCCATTGTGTGAGTAGTTTTTGGGAAAACTGTGTCACTAATATCTCCAAAAACAATTTTAGACCAAACCACAAAGTGTGATTATTTCTTACTTAATATAAGGTAAATATATGTTGGGTTAATATTTTTCAGCTTTAAATGATATTTCCATACGTTCGTTCCTTATCCGATCTGTTTCATTACTGTACCAGATTGACCTATGCATGTGTACCTAATGTCCGGCTGTTGTACGCCCTCAAAAAAAATTGTTGTGTCTTGGGCAGGTTAAAAACCACTCCTCCTCAACCTTTGATCTTATTATAACTATTTCAATTAGTGTCGTGAGGAGATCAAACAAGGGTTGAGTGATGAGTGTGAGATTTGTTCCAATTGCAACTTCAAAAAAATAATAAATGAGGGGAGTGATGAAATGTGCAACATATGGGGATATCTAGGTTGGGAGCTTATGGTTTGTCTTCTGAAAATGCTTAAATGAGTGGGTCTTGAAATATGATTGCAAAGGATGTAGGACATGTTCGGTGACAAAATCATTTAAGCTGAAAAATATTAAAATAACATATATTTATTGGATAGCAAGTGGAAAAAATAGCATGGAATGGTTTTCACATACACACATGGAGAGTTAGTGTCATGGTTTACTTATGAATTCCTTTCTCAATTGTGTATCATGAATCTTTTTTAATTTCTCTATGATATGTTTTATGAGACATCTTTTTCTATTTTCACTAGGAAGAACTCCTTGGTGTGGTTCGTGCATTGATCACATTATTTTAAATAAAATTTCCTCAAATGATAAATCATCAGGATATTGGAAATGTATATATATATTTGCATCAATGTATTTGGGTATATTTCTTTTCCCATGAGTGCAAATGTTTAGGTGTGGGGGTGTAATCGTACCACGATTCACAGTTTTATTTTCACCCTTACACCGCTGTGCTAAACATATTTTGTATTAAAAATTATAAAAATATTATAAAATTGTGATTCATGTTTGATTCAATAATTTTGTTTTTATAACTGTTAAATAGGTCAATGATACTAGTTTTGAAAATTACAATGTAGGTGGAGGTGATTTGGAGGGCCCATGATAAAGTCCTTGAAAAATGGGCCAAACTGTACAGGATCCAAGAATTTCAGTGGACTGAAATTCATACTGATAATCAACCGTGCATCCAAATGGGCTGAAATTTTGTGGGATTATCCAAAACTCATTGGGATACAACTTTCATGTAATAACCCAAGAGAAATTAGGCCATTAAGGGGCCCAAAAGATTTGATCTGTCCAAGCCACCGAATATGGACCAAATCAAATGCGGTGTTCTGTATTTAATTAATAACATGAGCTATAGTTGTCCAAACGGTGCGAAAATTTCATTGGAGACAGTCAACATGTTGGGATACAACTTTTCTATTTTCTCCAAGGTGAAATAAGACTTTCTGAAGGCCGAAACGCGTCGTTCAATTGGATTGATGAAATCTGTGTGCCCAAAACCACCTCCCACATTTCCTATAAAAGGGAACCTTGGGCTCCTCATTTGGATGTTCGGCCAAGAGGCAAGGTGCTGCAATTTTTGAGTCCCTAAGGAGTCTTCTCAACATCCCTAGAGGTTCTGGAGGCTATGGGAAGTTCTACCCCAACATCTTTCTCTTCCTCCTCTCCCATGGGTTTCTAAACCCCTTGTGATCACCCGGGGAGGAATGTGATGTACATCCCGAGCTTCATGTTTGTAATATTTGAATGATCATTTAAATTCCAGATTGTTGTGTTGTTTTTCATCATCCTCTATTCTTATTTTATTGAGTTATGTACTGGTATGTCATGCTCAACTCATATGATGATGTTTGGGGGTACCCATTCATGTGATGTTTCACACACTGTTCACCACTTTCTTTCCCCCTTTCAATTGCAGTGTTTGTGTGGTTTATATTGGTAAATTGAACTCACACAAGTACTGTCAAGGCCATGTACATTTATGTCATGGTATCACAAAGAAATAACATACAAATCTGGACAGTTCATCGAGTTTTTCGTGTGTTGCCTTGGTGAGTTTTGGTTATGAAGTCAAACACAATTCATTCAATCATCGGCGGTGTCCGGTGAATCATTGTGTGTTTTTTACTGAACCTTAGGAGGTATCCTAGTATAAACTCAGTAACATTCTACTTCTAGGTGTTACAAACCAGGGATTAAAAGGTCATAACCTTATATCATGAAGCGATGAAGGATAAACATCATACGAGTACCCCGGGTTGATCACGCTTAATTAATTTTGTTAATCTCTACTTTGTTTTATAGATTCTATTTTATATTGTCATCATTAATCATCAAACCCAAGTATTTTAAAACACCATTTCCCTTTTTAATTTCATAATCAGAACCACATTTTTGAATTAATGATCTAAGGCTCCGTCGAGAGACGACCTAGGGTTGTTGCTATACTGCAGAAATTCTAGTCAAAATTAAACCAATAATTTGACGCGCTCGACAACGCGGACATAATTTAAGAATTTTACTAAGAGTGGGGAATGGTACATGAATTAGATAAATATTTCATTATCATATTGTATGGGTTTTCATGTTCATGTAGCTTGTCAATGTGGTGTCACACAATTATAGAGTTCATACATGATTGATTGTGATAACCAAATAGTTTTTTGAATCACATCATTTATGTAATGATTATTGTCTATGATGTAGCATGGGTTGAGGTATATAGTGTCCAAGAAGTTCCATGGTTTTTTTGTGCATTGAGGTGAACTTAAACTAGTGTTATCGTAGGATTTTGTAGTGTGAATATGAAATCTTTGAATTCTATTTTCATGTTAAATTCACTTGTAGACTTCTTTAAGATAATATATATTATAGTGGGCTGGTTTTAATGAAAATGATAGTCTTTATTTTCAGATTTAATGATAATATGAGTTTATATTGATGTGGATTAGGGAAAATTTTGATTTTAGATTTGGATTTTGTATTGGGATTTATTGGTAGATTTCAAATGTTTACTTCAGTGTTTTTTGGTAAGATACATGGAAGGAAAATCTTTGAAGTGTGATTTTGGATTTTTTAAAATGGTGGAATCTTGGGTGGTGGTAAAAAGGAGCCACTGAAACATGTATGGAAATTACTATAGTTTGGTAGGGATGGAAAGTGGTGTGTCAACCCTTTACCTTCCACTAAATTTAATTTAGCAGAAAGTAAATTGATTGTTTTTGTATAGATCTTTAAAAAGGGCAGAGTGGGAATCACAACAACCATTATTTTGGTAACCTACATAGGGTTTTCTTGTTTGGAAAGGTACAATGAATGGTAATATTGACCACCAACATTTCATTATCCTCTTTCTTCCCTCCCTAATTTAGGAATTCTAAAATAGTTTTTTCTAATCAATTTGACCTATTTTAGAAATAAATTCTAATGAATATGGTAAAATTATTCCTATATGATAAGTTATCACTATGTATTGGATGATGTAGTATATTGGAATATGGAAATGCATGGTTTCATTTGATTCTAATTGAGTGGGATTGGGTATTCTCGTGTTGTAGATAATGAACTTTGGATGAGGTATTAGTGGGGATACACCACTTAAGACTCATAGATGTGATCAATGCCTAGTATGGGTTTGGTAGAGACTATAATACGGCGAAGAAATATTTTTCAAGGTGATACCACCATTCCTAACATAGGTGTGGTCATAATTTTTTATATTGTTGTTTATATATTTTGTTGAATGTAATACTTTTTAAGGAGATAGTGGTCAGAATGGGATCCATGAGTAGTTCAATTACTAGGAGGCCGGTAAAGGGGTGTTTTATAAGACTCTTAAAATGCCCTCAAATGTTTTGAATTAAAAATTTAGCTTAAAATGTTTAATTTTAATGTGTGTGCGGCCTAGTTAATGTTAGAAATAATAATAATGGGTTTCTACACATTGATCTAGATCTCTATCAGCCACGAATGATTGTATTTTAATAATTAGTGATAACCTAGGGTGATGGATTGAGATAAATAGTTTAAATTATTTTTTAGTTAGTTGTATATGATATAGTAATGAGACGGTATATTAGAATGTGAAAATATAGACACATATATGGTCCCTTAGCACTTTAATGATGTGTTGGGATACATATCATAGTAGGTCAATTTAACATTGTGTGTTGAGAACATGCCCAACAATGTCCATGATGCCTGTAAAATTGGTGAGATAATTTTGGAATGATACCTTGATTGGTGTTCTCATCCTAGTTAATTTTTTGGATACATGTACTATATAAATCTAGCCTAAAGATATATGGATATTATATCATCATACCAGAATATTAAAAAATTATGATAATAGATGCCGGATGACCATCATAGTTTAGTGTATTTGGAAACATGGAAAACTAATCTTATATCATAGTGAAATATCTTCATCATCTACCATGTAGATCATCCCCTTTATTACTAATATGTAAAACATTTTCATAACATGTGAAAAGGAAACAAAATAAAGGGTGACATCAGTTGCTCAGTAATGTTAAACATAGAATATACATTAGAGTAACATAATCATAAGGGTATGAAAACATGTGCATAAAATTGAAAAACACAAACCCTACATATCAAATAACATAAACATGAATCAAATAATAACTATTGGTAGATCATAGGACATGAATCATAACGGAATAAATAGAATTAGCTTTAAGATCATAATATAGGTAAATGACATGGATTTTTTTTTATGAAAAATAAGAATTTAACAATGATTTAGATTGTAGTAAATGATTAATGTAAGGTCCATATAATTGGAATTGGTTTACTCTAATACCATATTTATATTAAATGTTCACTCCCAATAACATCTTAGGGGGAAATATCCTTTAGTGAACTTAGTTAACACCTCATTCAATCCTTATATTACTAAATCAGGTTCACTCCATGTTCCGAACCTATGTTAATAAACTGAGTTCACTATTTATTCTAGAAATTTATTACTGAACCTGGTTCAAATCTTATTCCAACATAGTATTACTTAACTGAGATCACACCTCATTCTTGCCTTGTATTTTTGGATCATTTTCATTTCTAATTCCAACCATTTATTTGTCAGGAGAAATAATTCTTTACTTAATTAATTTAAGGGAGATATAGGTCCTTCCCACATAATAATTCTATCATATATATGTGTACCATAATACATATATCTTATCACACACCATAAAATTGATATATTTCATAAAAAACATATCATAACCCCTGAAATAAATTGGGAATCATAAACATTTAATCATATCATAACCTATGGAAAATAGATATATTTTAAACTCATTTCATCCTTGAATAAAATGTGAAAGGAAATGGGTTTCATAATAATTTATCATGGTATAAACCAATGAAGATAAATGGGTTTCATAAACATAAGGCAATCAAAACATAAACCATTCAATGAAATAATATGAATGGTTTCCATGGACCATATCCCTAGTAAATCCTAAACATTAACCATAGATTCCATCATAGATGGAAATGGATTTTGATTGGTAACATAAAATTTTACTTTTTAAAGAATTTATCATTTTCAAAATCATTTTATTCGAAACCAATTTGAAAAAATATAATGGTGTCATAAAAAATCATTTAAAACATTTCTTGAAGAAAATATATTTTCCACTTTAAAAAATGCACCTTAAAAAATAATTCATTATCAAAATATGTTTCTTTTATAAAATTTTGAAACATTATATAGAATTTATGAATCAAATTGAAAAAAATTATAAATATAAAACATTTTTGAAAACATTTTTATAAAACATTGTTTTTAAAGAACTCATATTTTCGACTAAAGAGAGAGATAAAGTAAGATTTCTCCAAAGAAACCTTTTTAACTATATTATATACCAATGGCTGAATAAATGGTTCCAATATGTGATGATACAATGAATAAATAGAGTAGTATAATACTCATGATATTTATTCAGAGGTGGATGATAAGACTTCATCAATGAAAGAATAGTTTTAAAAAATCCTGATAAATAATGATATTGCAACAAAAAATTGTTACCACTTTGGAGACATTAAATTGTGATCTCGATAGAGGAATAAAATTAAATGAATATTATAATATCATTAATAGAATAAAATTCAAAACATATCATTTTCAAGGTAGCATATTCACCTTGTAGAAAAATATAGGGGCATAACCTGAAATGTGTCTCAAGGAAAGAACATTGAGACAAAACTACATTACCTATTTGGTATCATTTGAAATGTATACCCCATGAATAAGAGATAATAAAATATAAATGTGAATAAAATAAATTTAATTATAATTTTCATATAATACATTCATGGTATATACATACATAACACAAAAAAATGACTTTTTATCATTGTGTGTTTCTCACGGATAATAAATAGTTAGATGAGAAAGACCCTTTCCATGAGTCATGTCAATATTCATAGAAGTTGAAAAATAATGATTAATAAATAAAATATTATTACATGTCTACCAAAAAACAATATTATTATATCTATTACCATATCTTATTTGGATTTGACTTCAAATTGCCTATTTATAAACATCTCCATGTTAATGATATGTTTCATGTAATATCCTCTTTGTTTTGTTATATATTTTAAGGATTATAATTCTTGATCCTATTACATAGATCATGATTTTATTATTTATATAATTTAAAAAATTATGTAAATATCATATATATTTACTTTATATATATTTATAATAAGCAATAATATATAGAAATATAAAGTTGAACACTCCATTCATGGAGATGGTAGGCCATATGTATGCTTGAACTCTCTTTCTATTTTAAAGTTGTATTGAAATATTGAAAGTAAATAATATATATATAATATCATTCCAAAATAATTAATATTTCATACATATGATATATTTTTAACAAAAAATCCTTATTACATTCCAATTAAATTGAAAACGAATCTTATCGCTTGGAGAAGGCAGAAATCCACACGTCCATAAACGAAGTTATCGTATTTACACAAAATAGAAAGCATGAAGGTATGTCTTATATAAAAATTAGTAAATTATAAAAAAATCATTATTATAATATTTATAATATAAAAAATGTTTTCCAACATAATTTCCAACCATGAGATGTGGTAATGGAAACACGAACAACAACATTTCGTGAGATGATAGTTCTCCGTACACAAGAACGGTATGTTTGTTAACCATTAAATTGAAGTGGGTGTAAGTTTAAGTAAACCATTATAATTAAACCATATCATTATATTTTTTATATTGATGTTATTATAAAATAATTTATTAATAAGTGTTTGGGAGGTGAAAAATATAAAAGGAAAATTATCTTGAGGATGGGTGTTACCTCCTCTTTGGGTAACTCCATTTGGTTTTCACCAAATGGATTCCTTGGTTGGATTTTTGAACAAGGGTGGATTACCGGATTAAGGGAGGTATTTTGGGAGATAATATAATCATATTTTGGGTGATAAAATGGTATTTAATGTTATTAATAAGTGGGATGTTTGAGAGCCTTTTTATAGTGGAGGAGGAGTGTCATTCTAGTATATTTTTTAAAAGGGAATTCTACAAACGTTTTTTCCATGTCAATTGGTTACAATAGTTGTAAAAATTATATAAAAGGGAGTTTGGGGTGTCTATTTTAATTGAAAACGATTTTGGAAAAGTGTATTGGTCATTTTGTGCCTTATGTTTGATGATTAGTCCTTTGTTAAGCTAATTTTTATGCTTGTCAATGTAATTAATTTTACTCAGTTTCATATATATTTTATGTGAAAAAATAAGTATCAATTATTATAAATTATAAATTATTATGAATAAAAATATCAAATTTTTTTTTCAATTCAAATCAATTATGTGGTATATATTAATTTAAAATTAATCCTACATACTGGAAGACTATATAGGTTTTTAAAAATAAAATAGCCAAAAGGTTGAGATATTTATATATCCAATTTTATTGCGATAATTTTTCAAATAACATAAAATATATTTATTGAATTATAATTGATTTAATTATAGTTTAAAACTATATTAAAACATACCTAAACTATATAATTAAATTAGGTCTAAAAGAAATTAGGAATTATTATTCATTTTTTCATTGTTTAATAAAAAATGAAAGTTTAAAAAAACCAAAAAATCACCCAATGTAAATTTTGATATTCATATTTAAAAATTAAATCTAAAATTGTTAAAAAAATTATAAAAATGTCACAAATCAGATGTTTTTTTTCAAATTAAATGGTGGTAAAATTTCCTTTTCAATAGTTATATCTTTTTCATCATAAAATTGGATTGATTCTTATCATATACATATTAAATATAGTAAATTAGTATAGAAAATATTTATTAAATATATAATATATAAATTTTATATAAAACAATAATTGAAATTGGTTTCCTAATTTTTTGAGACAAAATATTGTTCGTATTTAGAAAATTAATTATCTCAGAATTGTAATTTATTTATTTTAAATTTTTTATTTCATAAAATTATACTAAATGATAAAGAAAGGATTACATTTACTTATAAGTGAATATCATATTTTTATGAATTACTTTATTATATTTTTGACGTTCTTTCTAATGGTTAGGTGATAGCTATAATAATATTTTAATATTTTTATAAATAGAATATTTCTCTTTGACAATAACTCAGCCTTGTTAGTAATGAAATATGTCAAAAGGAATCAGTATTGTGTGTAATAAATACCAAACATTGTGTTATGTGTGCCAATTTTTAATCAATGTGTTTCATGTAGTGAAATATTAACTTGGTGTTGTGCATAATTCAAGCCAAACACATTACTTTTATATAAAAAACTCAATTCAATGTTGCGTGAAATGAAATATATAAAAAATATTAAATTAATATAAAAAATATATTCACAAAATATCAGTGTATAATTTGTTTATGTCACAAATGGTTTTCTATTTAAATGTTTCATTCATATAAAACCAAATCATAAAAATGAATCCAAAAAAATCCATTAAAATTGGATTTTGGGAAACATGATGGTTACCCAATATAACCCACACTTTGGATTTCACATGGGAGAATGTATATAGAAAGTGAAAAAATGGAGATAGAAGAGAAATATAACTATTATGTTCTCATGTAGAAGGATAGAAAAAATGGCTGGGAGAAAGTTTAAAATCACAAACTCATAACCTAATGAGGACTGAAAAACTACACTGATATCATATAAAATGTTGAAAACACGAAAAAAATTTATTTAAAGTGCCTTTTTCCAAAAGTTGAAGAATTTTCAAGAAAATAGATATTAAATGGTTTTAGGACAACCTTAATCTTTTTTTTTCAGGATTAATTTCCACATTATCTTTTATTCTATGAATTTAAGGTTATTTTTTTATTCATGAATCATTAAAAGATAATGATATCCATAAATGAAATAATTATTCTGTCCATCTATATTTAGTTAACATATAAAGAAAATGGTTAGTACAAGTTTACCAATATACGTAAATGATCATAGGCCCGATGTACCTCCCATGGACGATGAAATATCTGGCCCCAAGCAATCAATAGAGAAACCCAAGGTTCGATTATCGTTCTTATGCAAACGTTGCGGTGGAGAAACCTCGACACACGAATGCGCCTTCTACTAGAGGTGGGGTTGCGGCTAAAGAGCTTTGCGTCATCCCAGAATTCTTCTATCATCAATGTCATTTGGCGATTTCTTTTTCTTCCAATGAGGTTAATCTTATTTCCACTGAATTTTGATTCTCCCTTGTTGGTAAATTCTTTTAGCGTCGACCTTCGTTATTATTTTTGCAGAAATCTCTCTTGGCAATTGGGTTTGTTATATTTCAAATTAGTTTTCTTAATTCCTCCGACGCCATTCTTTGATTTTCATCTGAAAATGAATACTATATATTATGTGTAAGAAGATCGTGGGATTTTGGTGGATGCATAATGAATTTTCTGAAATGGTCTCCGGATTTTTATTGTAACATTGAATTGCCTATTGTCCTCGTTTGGCATGGTTTCCTTAGTTTACTGATTCACCACTTTAAGCATATAGCCCTGTTTCTGATTGCTGGTCTGATTGGATCCCCATTGAATTTTGATATTGCAACAAAAAAACTTTCTAGGCCTTTGATTTCTAGGATTTGTACCAATATTAATGTCTCTAAATTGCTTCCAAAACAAATATAGATTCAAAATGGAAACCACGGTTTCTTACAATAGGTGATTTATAAACGTTTTCCCTCTTATTGTTCAGTTTGCTTTAAAATTGGGCATTTATCCAGTGAATGTGGTAAGAAAGTCTATCTTACTTCTTGCAAGACATGGGTTGTGAAGGGAAAGATAAAGAAAGAAATGGAATATTGCACAAGAGATTCTATGAAAGCGATGGAGCTTGCAGGACCCTATGGAACTAAGAACCGCTTTGGGGAACAAATCGAGGATTTTTAAATTCCTGTTGTAGCTCAGTCTCATTCCATTGACAATGTTGAGAGTGGTTTTGAACCTGGACTCTTCCAGGGTTTTGTTTATGATGTCCATAGTGTTCATAATGACCCTGCTAAGGAGGATAACCATAAGGTACTTTCTAAATCTGAACTGGTTACATGCCCAGTACACAAAACACCATAGCTAGAGGGTGTTCAGAAAGATAATCAAATTGAAGGGGACTTCCTAAAATCAAGCTCTAGAAAATGGGAAAAAATTATATATGCGGATGGATTCATTACTCCCAATCCCAAAAAAAGTGGAATCATAAAGATTACTCCCAAATGGAACGAAAAATTGTCATGAGGACACTTAATACTTATAAAAAGTAAAATATTGCAAATTCAACTGAAACGAATTTGGTTGACCAGAGTGTAAAATTCTTTGGAGCTCTCACTACAAATGCTCCATCAAAACATGAGATCAATCCTCCATTTGCACCTCCTGATTATAAAATGAATGAAGTATCTAACCTGGTGGTAAAGAGTGCGGATTAGGATGATGTGGAGGTAATTGAAAAGTTAGACTCTTGACTAAAACAATGAGACAAATTGTCTTATCAGAGGCTCATAGATGGTAATATTTCTATGGAATCTTATCTGGATATCAAATGATGACTATTTAATAAGAGGTTGGTGTAGGAATATAACCAAACTCCCTGATTTTCTTTATCTAGTGCTACTCTGCTCACATGCCACTACTCTCTACTCTTATGTCACAGACATTCCTGTATGTCCCCTGCCTTGGAGCTCGCTTGGAGCGGTAGTAGTTGTTGCGTGATGTGTTTGAGCCTCTTTTTTTTCTACTTGTTCTGCTCTCTCTTTTGGGTTGGTGTAAACTCCTTACACCTCAAGATTGTATTTAAATACATTTATTTTAATAAATTTTTGGGGCATGAGTTGGGTTTCCAATTCATGTCTCCGTTTGTGTTTAAAAAATATGTAACTCATAATAATGGAGAGATAATACATTAATATATAAAACCTCAACCCATGTTTAACATAAATAATTCTATAAATGGTTAACCTTATATCCCTTATAAAATATAAAAGTAATAAAATTAGGAACAAGGTCACTAAATCTCTTAGAAACCACATAGCATTGACTCCCATATATCATAAAATATCTCCTATTTGTCACATACCAAACATGTGAATACATACATCGTGTATTTTCTTGAAACAATTAAATAACTAAAAGTATCAAAAATACTATTTGAAAACAATAATATTTTTCCTATTAAAAATATTATCAGATATATTACATAAATATAAAATAGTTCTAAACATCGTCAATGATAGCATAAGAAACTTTTCAACAAATCCTTAATTTGTTCGAAGGTATTTTAGACCATCCAATTTACTTATTCATATCCAACATACATTTATCCAAACACCACTATCTTAGTATAAGGAACATTTTAAGGGTTATATTTTCCTTAATCTTCTGTTTCATATGATCATCACCTTTCAATTAAATAACATTTGTAGTCCATCATAACCATTTAACATTTTCTTGTAAACCCTTTTTGGAAGAACATACACTGAACAATCCTTATTTATTTCACCATTCATATAAAATGATTCATAATTCCAAATGGTTAAAAATATCAATTATTTCACCTCTACCTTAAACCATTAATAATGATACCTCATTGTATTACTTAATACAAATTTCCTTTAATATTTCACATGTAGTCTCATCATTATCAACAATATAACCTTTACATGTACCACATTTTTTATTCTATTCATGAGCTTTTCACTTGGGACATTGTTTGGTATAATGACTATTCATTAAAAACATAAATAATTTAAACATTGATGATGTATGATGGTGGAAAATATTTCCATATATTACAGAAACTGAATTCGTAATTTTTCTTTTTAAGTTACATACTCTAATCATTCTTTTCAGAATAGAAGACATCTTCTTAATCCTATAATATATTCACTTATTTAATTTATTCCACATTAATGACTTGAATGAAACTACATATTCCATCCACCATGGTCTCTATAACATGAACATTTAGTGAACTCCTTCCTTCTGTTATTTTGTGAGGCTGAGAGCTGGTTAAGGTAAACATTTTTCAACATGTTCTATGAGAACGGATTTGTCATGACCTCAATAACCATAACTCTTGTAATCATCCCATTATACTACTCATTATAAAATTATCTGTAACATTTATCCTCAACCCAGTTCATTCTAGTTTTCTCCATTTACTGAAACCAAAAAAAACATATTGTGTTTATTACTTATTATTATGGAAAACCACATAATCTTTGAAAATCTCTTCTAAGATGTCAAAAATTATGAAATGTTCACATAACACCATATTTATATCCTAAAAGACATTATAATACCTATCATTTTAAAGAACCCTATGTATCTTAATAATGTTTTATCATCATAGTATATAAAGGTTGATTAGATATTTACTTTAATAACAACTCTCCCAAACTTAAAAAATATGGATATTAAATCATTTTATATGAATAATCATCACACTAAAAAAATAAATTCCATGGGACCCTAATATTTTATTGTGTTTGGAAACATGGAAACACAATCATCAATCTTGGGGAAAGATCATCAACATATCAATTAAATATATTCACATGTAGTACTCCAATATAGAACCTTTATTCATATCCTGGGGAAAGATAACATAAGAAAGGGTTGATCATAGATGACCAGTAAGGGTGAAAAGGGAGATACGTAAGCCTAATATAAGAATAGGGGTATGAGAGAATGTCAATAATATTGAATAAATAATAACCTAAACATCAATGAACATAAAAATCAATTTTAGAATAAATATTGGTAGTTCACAAGACATGAACCATATAGAAATATATAGAATTGTCTTTGAGAGAATACAATTAAAAGAAGATATAGAATTTTTCGTAGGCACATAAACATAAAATAATCATTAATATGGTATTCATGGATAAATTCTAAGGTCATGTCATTGGAATGGTTAAAATCCCCAAAATATCATAGTAGTAAATGTTCACTCCCAATACCATCTTAGTATGTGGGGTCCATTAATGAACTGAGTTCACCACCCATTCTATCCCTGTATTACTAAATCGGGTTCTCTTCCAATACAATCCCTGTATTTCTGAACTGTGTTCACTCTTATTTCTAGCCATGTAGTACCAATCTAGGTTCATATCTTATTCCATCCCTATAATATTGAACTAATATCAATCCTCATTACATTCATGTATTTTTGAACAAATTTTTATCCATAGTCAATCCATTTATATCTCATGAGATAGAAATTTTAAAACAATTCATTAGATGGTGATATAGGTCCCAACAATCACATAATGAAATTATACATATGTGTTCGACAAAATAGTCATCTTATCATGGCCCACAAAAAGATATGGGTTTCATAAATATCAAATCATAACACATGAAATGAAATTGGTATCATAAAAAATTAATAATATCAGAACCTATAGAAAACATATAGGTCGAATAAACATTTAAAAGTAGAATAACCCATGAAAGTAAACAATTTTCATAAGAATTTTCCATGGTATAACTCAATGAGGAGAAAAAGATTAATAAACTTCTATCCATAAAAACATAAACAATTCAGAGAACTAATATGAATGGTGTACATGGATCATATCCCTAGAAAATAATAAATAAAATCCAAGGATTTCATATTATATGGAAACATATATTGAATGATAACTTATAAAAATACATTTTAAAACAAATAAAATTTTAAAATTAATTTTCTTTGAAACCACATTTTAAAAATATAAATGAATTATGAATAAATAATTTACAATATTTCTTCAAGAAAGTACATTTTCCTCATTGAAAAACAATCCCAAATCCATAATGAATTTTCATAACCTTATTCTTATAAAATAATTTGAAAACTTATAATTAAATCTTGAAATAATTTAGAACACTTTGAAAAAATAATACTTTTTTTAAAACATCTTTAGTAAACATGCTTTTGAAAGAACCCATATTTTTTACCTAAGATTTAGATAACATAGTATTTTACTATAAATAATTATTAATTATATAAAGTATAAAATAGATGAAAATGTTCCCAATACATGAATATATCACGAATGACCAGATTAGAAGAAAATTATTCACGGTTTTCGGGAGATTTATCATTATATTTCATCAATTGATGCGTGATAAAAAACAATCAGGATAAATGATGTATTGTAGTAACCAAATATTTCCACAAAGGTAAATTGAAATCATTATCCTCATAGGAGAATAAAATTACATAATGTTTATAATATAATTAAATTAATCAAATTCAAGTTATAACATGTCCAATTAAGTATTTAATCCTCATGGAATAATATAGGTTCATAACATTACATGTGTCTCAAAGATGAAAAATTGAGACTAAACTACTTTACTGATTTAGTAACTTTTTGAAACATTAATCTTGTGAAAGAGAGAACATAAAATGGAAATTTAAATACACAATATTTTAATTATGATTATCAAAGAGTAAAATAAAGGTAATTATATACACCAGAGAAAATAAATGAGTTGTGAACATGTAATATATCTTACAGATAATAAATACTGTAATGAGAAAACCCTTACCTAAATCATTGATATTCCTTGTACATGATAAAAAATCACGTATAAAAATTATATTTTTATTAAACATCTTAAAAATTACTATATTATTATATCTAATAACATATATTGTTTTTTATGGTTTTTTATTGCAAGTTTATTAACAACTTTGTGTTAATGTTATGTTTCTCATAATATCCACCTTCCCATATGATTTAGCTTATTATTATTGTTCATATTTCATAGATCATGATTTACATATTTTTAGTATGTAAAAAGGATATAAATATCATATATTTTCATTATATATCTATTTATTATAATATATTAAATATAGTAATTGGGCATGGAATACATCAACCACAGAGATGGCAGGCCGTATGTACACATGAACGTTGAATCTGTTTTACAGTTGTATTAAGGGAAATAAAGTTAATGAAATATATGTATATATATAATATCATTATAGTAGAATTATTATTTCATATATATATTATAATTATACTAAAAAAATCCTTAATATATTTCATGTAAACTGTGAATGAATCACGTTTCACTGAGAAGAAGGTAGAACAAACATCCACAAACAACGTTATCCTATTTAAAAATTTAGAAATCATGAAGGTATCTTCTATTTAATAATTTAAGAAGAATTATTACAGCAGAAATATAATATATATCATATAAAACATATTTTAAATCGTAATTCACATCCATGAGATGTGGTAATGAAATATTAAACATCATCGTTTCGGTAGTCGGTAGTTTACAATACCCATAAATGTAAGTTTCTTCCTATTAGATAGATGTGTGTGTAATATTAGGTAAAAAACAATTAATTAAAACATATCTGTGTATTTATTATACTTATTTTCTTATAAAATTAATTAATAACTAGAATTATGGGGGTGGAGAATGAAAATAAAACAGAGGAGCTTGATTATGGATGGTACCTTTTTTTTGGGTAACTCTACTTGGATTGAAATAAAGGGCTTCCATGGTAGTAATAATTAGATAATGTAGGATTATATGATTATGGGATGGATTTTTGTATCTTTTTTTCATTGTTTTGGAGGTTCAAAGGGCTTTAATGTTGTGAATATATGTGGGTAGGTGATTTCTTTCTTATTGTGCTGGAGGATTGTAATTCATGAACATTTTTTAACAGGGAATAACAAACATGTTTTCCCATGTAAAGAGGATACATTAATGTTAAATATTAGATAAAAGTTATTATATTGTATACATATAAACATAAAATATCTTTTATTCAAGATTCAAGGCAATTTTGAGCTTTATAATTATCAATTAGTGCATTGTGAAGAAACATTTTCTTTTAATTTGTATAATTAATTTTAATCACTTTCTCTAATATTTTTGTTCAAAAACAAATTTTACAATATTTTAAATTATATATTATTTTGATGAATGTTATTTAATCTATTTTTTAAATAAAAATCACATAAATGGATGAAACAATATTAAAATTAATCCTGCAAGTGGGACCATAATGCAGGTTTTTAAAGAGAAAGTTCCAAAAGCATAAATGGTTTTTACATCAAATATTATTATGATATTGTTTATAATAACCTAAATTGGATTAATTTGTGTGTAATATATCTTATTATCCATTAAAAGAAAATTTAAATATAACTTAACTATATATATAAATAATTTGAAAAGGTAGTTTTGAATTAAAATTCAGTGTTTTTCAATATTCGACAACAAAATAACCCTTTTAGAAAAATACCAAAAAATAACCTAAATTAACTTTTTTTATTTTTTTTCTTAAATGAATTTTATTTTTTCTAATAAAAAATCTGAAGTGTCAAAAATCATATTTCTAATGGATACACTTTTAAAAGGTGGTAAAATTACAATTTAGAAAAATATATATAGTATTAATAAAATTGGATTTATTCTTATATTATACCAATTAAATCTATTATATGAGTATCAAAATTATTTATTGTATATTAAATATATAAATTTTAATTAAATCATTAACCAAAAGGGGTTGGTTTAATTTATTGAGATAAAATTGTGGTTTTATATAGAATAATTCTTTTCTTATTAAATTAATTTTATTTTCAAATGTTTCTTTCATTTACTTCTACTAATTGATAACTAATGAATTCATTTTATATAAATGATTAAATAATATTTTATCATTTTAGTTAAACTAATTCATAACATCTATTTTAATGGTTTTGTGGTCGCTATACATTTTTTTAATAATCTTATTAATAATATATTTTAGTCCGGTAAAAACTTGGTCTTGCATGCAATGAAAGCTATCAAAGGGAATCGATATTGTGTGTAATACAAGAAAAAAATAGTGTTGTGTGTAACAAATGATAATATAAATTTTTTTAGATAATGATTAACTCTTTTTTCATATTACACAATAAAAACATAGTGATATTATATAGAAAACTATATTTAGTGATGCATGACATTCCAAATATCAAAAATATTAAATTTATTCCAAAAAATATTTCACAAAATATTGTGGTGTTACATGTATTATATTAGTTAGGGTTATATAGTGATAGTTAATCACATGTTTGTTAGTCTAAGTGGTGATTTGTCTTTTTTAATATGATTAGGTGGTTTTGACTATTATTATGAAATCATGTGTGCGAGAGGGAAGCACCATGATATATATAGATAGGCATTGGTACTTTTATCATCATATATTTGAACTAGGCATACAAAACCTGTTTTTAGTGACCTAGTTTGAATTTTTGATAGGGGGAATAATGCCTATACTGATTACTCATACACCATGGCTATGATATATTTTGATTTGTATGTGTATTAGTGAACATTCATTCACTTAAATTTATGTTCTTATGGTGTTGATTCTTTTTCCTTTTGTTTAGTATGAGTGGTAGATTATCCACATAGTGACTTAAAATTTGCTTATAGATTGTTTACCATTAATATTATTCTCAATATATCATTCACCATAGAGATTATGGACAATAAATATATCACAGAACCTAAAATTCGTCATCATACTTTCCATGAAGTGGTAATACCTATTTTATCATTGATTTACTATTTTTTTTGTTATTATATTGGGGTTTTTCATCCATCTATGGATGTCCATAGCTATTGGTTGTTTTCCATTTTGATTGCTATAATGGTATATCATCAACCATAGAATTTGCATATAGTCATATAAAATTCTACTACCCATGGATTATTCATTTTGTTCCTTTATAGTGATATATCATTCACCTTGGTATACATTATTAACCCGTGTTTTTTGTGGTTTTTATAAGTTCACTTTGTGATGCCTCATTCTTCTTACTGGACTAGTTATTCTGCAAATAAACATAATTATAGATATTGACATATGAATTTTCTTATTTATGAATTGAATATATATTATTAACCTTTTATATATTATTGTTACATCATTATCCCCTATGTTATGATATAGAAACAACCCATTCTCCTTAACCTATAATATATGAGGTGATATAACATTCACAATGAAGTTCTATTAAGACTATCATATAATCATCCTTTTCCATTAATTATCATAGTAGGTATCTATTGACCATTATAGTGTCTATATGAGTACCTGACAGGGTGACTAACATATTTATGTAATGTAACATCTTAATTTCTTGTGGTAATGGCATACACTTATATAACATTTTTATATGGGACATCATTAATGATGGAATTGTGAGTGTTATCTTAAACCCTACATGGTCTGATTAGTGTGTGTGTAAGTATTAATATTGGAAAATTGGTCTGGGTGATGGCCCTAGTATAGAAGGATGAGCTGTTGGATATCAATAGGTTTTTGGAGATGGGTAAAAAGTATAGCATCCTGCCTTTTTATTACAAAACATTTCATTACATTTTACAAACAGTGGATCTTAAAAGTCTAGTGTCATGGAAATCAATAACATAAAACATGAGAACAACATAAAAAAAATTCTTCTTAAACACTTGAAAGGATTATTCATTTTTCATACTAAGTTCATTACTGTATCTCATAACCTAGGAACATACATCAATGGAAAGGGTGAGCAGAAGGCCCGGTAAGGGAAACAAGGGAATCATTTCACATGTGAACATGGGATACATCAATAAAGTCATGATAAATAACATTAAGGCATGAGAAAGAGATTATGGGGCTTATCATAATAAAAATAACATGTTTCATAACTCGAAGATTTATCTACAACATTTAACATATAAAATAATTTACGTACCACTACGGTCCATCCCCAAGGTGTCATCAAAACAATTACTAAGGTTATTCACCAAGGTATTGTTAAAATGGTCATCACTAGGGATTAAGTCTTTACCCAATGCATTGGAGCGCTATCTGGGAGCACCCTTAATTTGACTTTATTATCATGTGATCCACATATATAATCATAAAACACTTCATAAATAACCCATATAGCTTAAATGAAATGGATCTCTTTTCATAATCATAATGTTTTAAAAACTGCTTTAAAGACATGATCTTTATGTCACTTTAAATCCAAAGAAAAAGGAAAGAGGGTTTCGTGTATGTAAATCCATGAATTAAAATAGAAAATTTATATATATATGTGAATAACCTTATAGAGGAAATATATTTGAGTATTCACTTAATAAACTAAAAGAATTTGAGAAAAAGAGAGAGACAATTTGAGACGAAAATTCTGCAGCAAATGACTATGTTAGAGGGTTTTAGAAAATATTGAAAAGAGAGGGGAAATGGGTCACCCACACATAAATGATCCATAAAACAGTAGAGGGAAATAATATAGAGGATATAAAAACTTGGTAATGAAATTTTAAAGACATAACATGTGAAATGAAAAACTTGAAAGGAAGGGAAAAATAAGATTTCTCTTTTAAATATTCGGCAGCCTAACGACGTCACTTAATACTTCTAAAAAATGATTTGATGAGATAAAATAGGGTCTCTCATCATATGAAAATAAAAGGATAGTTTTAGGGATATAGAGATCATACCCCAACAAAATAAAAAGGAACATGAAATACTTGACATGAAAATAGAACGTTGAAAATGAGAAGGGTGAAATAATCCCTTACACAAATTCGGCAGCCTAACGGTGCCACTTAAAATTTATTAAAATGATTTTATGAGAGTAAAAGGGGATCTATAGTCATATGAAAATAAAAATTACAGTATTTTTAATATAAAAAACATCCTCCAACATAAAAAAATGGAGCATAAAAGAAATGACATAAAAAAGGGAACTTGAAAAGAAAGAGAGAGGTAGGATTCCTTACCTTAAAAAGTAAATCTTAAAACTCGTAGGTATAGACCTTAAGGGCTTGGATGAACCTTTTGAGGACTCCTTGGGAGGTAATGAGACCAGATATTCTTTTAAGGGGAGTTGGGAGTGAAATTAATGAGGGAAATACTTGGTATTTATAGGAGAAGTGAGGGGACAAAGCATTAATTGCCAAGGGCCAACTCATCGGTGGTATTGGAAAACCTACGGGCTTGCCCATGGTATTTGCCCATTGCATTGGCCACTCAGAACATCTCATACATTATATTACTATTTATAAGTCGGCCCGAATTATTTCATAATTATCACATCCTTAATGATGTCATTAAATACCCGAAACTCAAAAACTGTATTTTCACTATTCACCGAAAATTCAACTTTCTCAGAAAAATCCCAAAATTTTACCTTAAAAAAATATCTATGCTCTGATTTCAAAAATGAACTCAATTTTATGAAAATACTTCTCTAAATATTTAAAATTTAATTTTTAAATGAAAACACTGTTCACTAAAAATTCAATTGTTTCAGAAAAATCCCAAAAATTCACCTTAACCAAATATCGATGCTATGATTTCAAAAATGAACTCCATTTTATGTAAATAATTTTCTAAATATTTCAAATTTAATTTTTTAAATAAAAAACACAATTCAACCAAAAAAACTAATACTTAACAAATAATTTCTGGAACAGTTATTTACATATTTTAGTGAATCACATTACTTAATCAAGCTACCTAAAATGTATTAATACTTTCTTACCTGAAGTTACTTAATACTTTTAGTCAAATTACTAATCATAAGCATAAAATCACTATTCATAAATTACTATTCATAAAAAATTAAGTTGAACTTATTAGGCTCTAAATTTTTTACTGAACACAACTGTAAAAGACTATTTTTGGAATATCATTACACATTTTAAATAATTTAAGGTTTACATAAATAATTTAAAATATCTTTTTTCCAAAATTCATCAATAATATACATCCTATATTTATCCGGACACTTGAGATTTACAAACATTACCATAAGAAGAAATCATAATTTTTTTTAAATCAAAGGATTAGACAAGGCACTTACGTTCTCGTTACATAGCCCCTTATAACACAAGTATATGACCTAAGAGTAAGGTGTTCTATGGTGATAGAATCTAGGGGTGGCTTGGCCAATATTTCCCGAGTAGTGATTTCTATCATCTTGAACTTTTCGCGAAGGCGATTCCGTTCTAGCTTCACACGATGAAGTTTGGCTTGGGTTTGGTCTAGAGCAAAGCCCAAAGGTTCTACCTCCTTCCCATGTTTCATCCGATGGGATTCGATCGGCCCAAGACTAGTGGATAGGGCCATCAAATCTTCTTTCTATATTAATTAATCAAGATCACTTGTATTTGTAGATTATAATTGCAACATATAGTTTCCAATGGTTTTATTGACCAACGGTCAAATAATAGTCGAAACCCAACGGTCTCATTTTAATTATACTAATTTTATTAAATGAAATAGTTTTATTGAGTATAAAATAAAATAACATACAAAGTTAGGAATCAATATTTGTTCAAAATTTCGGGTCGTTACAAAAGAAGACTTTGAAGATAGTGATTGAGTCTCCCTTATTTTTTTCTTATAATGAATGTGAAAAAATGTTTACTGGTAAACTTTATATTATATGAATTATTGACCTACATATAAATATTTAATAGATTTATTATTATTAATGATTCATTTCTACTATTACTATATATTATCATTATGTTGTGATGTCTATTATGGATAATTTAGTTGTTGGGTGATGATATAAGTTATGTTAATATAGGGTGAAATTGTCCAACTTAATATAGAAAACAATCACTACTAGTCAAATACCTATTGAATATGGGAATGTGTTACAGAGTTCAAATGGAAATAAAAATCTAGTACTATTGGGGTATTGTAGTCCAATATATTACATGCCCTCAAATGAGAATACCTTTATGTTTATTTCACATGCGATATTATAGTGATAGAGACAACCTAATAATATATATGTGTTTGATCCATAAGAGATATAAGAATTGTTAGAGTCATTATCTCATTACATTAGTCAATCATAGATACTCACCACCGAGGTAGTGGTTCTTATATTATGTTCCCTTCACTATAAAGTTTTTTTGTGAATTATGTATACCCAAAGTCAAAAGTGTAATTCTATACCATGTGTTATGTAACAAACCATGTAATAATTTAATAAAAACTTTTCATATTTATTAATACTTTTTAATTAGATAATAATTAAAAGGGGTAATATTTTCCACAACATATAAGATAAAACTAGTTTTATTATTAAAAATATTATTTTTTAAGAAGCATTTTAACCAACTTTTGATGGGACAATTGACTAAAATATATTTTTTCAATTTTAAAAATTTTATTTGATAAATTAAACATTTTATTTGAAAGAGTAATATATAAATTTACTTTGGTTGATTTTTTATGATAAAATTCAAATGATATTTAATAGTGAAATTACTACATTTCAATTCAAAACAAAATTTCCCCAAATATATTCATATACATATAATATCATTTTTGCTGTTTTCAATGTTTAATTACATTATGTTATTATCAGTTTTCTAAAATTTAGGTCATTACAATCTATTTCATATTAATATTAATATAAAACCTTTATCAATTATTGAAGGTTTTACATTAAAAACATGTTATCTCTTTCCTGCATGATATTAATTTGAATTTAAAATTTTCCACTTAAAAGATTTGAATTTTAAAAAAATTAAATACATGGATATAATTAGTATGAAATTTATTATATAATAGGATAAAAATAATTTTTGGAAATTATGAACACTAACTTTAGTATTTATTTTTATTACAGCAGTTAAGTGTAAATTAGATAATTAAAGGCAAAAATAATATTATAAATAATATCATATCTTTCTAACGATTGTCCAATTTTCATTGGGTAAGTGTTCTTAGACCCAGAACATATTTTTGTTGAAGTTCTACCCTTTTAAATCATGTGGGAAAAACAAACAAATATATAATATTATATTCAAAGAGAAGACATATTTTTCCTCACTATTGTTTTTAATTAGTAATGTATTTTCAATATGGGGTTCTACATGGTATATATTACACTACAAATATTATTTTTAAATTTAAAACTATTACCTACATAAGGATAATTTATTTGAAGCATTTAGTTATTAATTAATTAATTTAAATGGTGACACAATGATGTTACAATAATTTCTTGATTAATGAAAGAATGGAATAAATGATATTATATATAAAAAAAATAAATATTATTTTATTTAATTGATGTATACTAGAATTTTTGTTTTTTTTTTGTTTTTTAGGGATGTGTTCATAGAGGTTGTTTAAAGATATCAAGCTTTTATATTTCTAAAATGTCAAATATTGAATAGTTTTAAAATTACACTATTGAAATTTAAAATATAAAATGTTTTATTAAATTAAATAGGATTTATAAAAATATGATATTTCTCCGAATAGTTGGGATAAGTATTATAATTTCATAAATAAATTAGTTATTTGTTGTTTTTTGTGTTATTTTTACCCAATCTATGTAAATTACATGATATCATTGTATGAGTTAAAAGGGTTAATTAAGGATTACGATAAAACACAAGGATTACAAAATAATAAAATCTTCTATAATAATCATTTAATGAAGTGTAATCAACCCAAAATTATCCTATATTCAAAATAAATCCTTTGGACCCATTTTTATAAGAATAATAATTTATAAAAATTTAATATTTCAAAAACTTCAATGAGCGCCCCTCCCTTACACTATAAAAGGGGACTTATTCTTATCTATTATTCACATCACAAAACCTATTTCAATAGGCCAATATCAACCTAAATAACTTCCTTCAATCACTCCACACATTCTATATCAAATATCTTAGGCAGAACACTATCCTTAGTGTTGTAACGGTATTAATCAAAATAGCTTGATCAAAGGAAAGGATCCTTGATTTATTTTTTATTATTTATTCTACCAAATAATTAAAATTTTCATCACCCTTGATGAAATAATAACTAACTTATCCTTAATATTCAAATATTTTATTATGTTAATATGAAAATCTAAATCGATATCCAATTCAGTCAAATTGAAAATTAATTATTTGTTCGTGCGTATAGGGGAAAGCCACCTCCTTAGCCGATATAATTCATTTTCCATCACCATATCTAAAGAATGGACATAATTATGGAATAAATTTCAGTATATGTTATTATTTAAATATTCTTCATTATAATATATCATTTATTTTATTACCCTTATATGCACATAAAAATTATAACATCATTCGTGTATACATGTGAAATATTACCTCTAAGAAGTGATGTGATTCATTTTTCTTCAACACATGACATGGATGACATATATTTATATTTCAATGATTAATATGATATTAATGATATTATGATCATTCTAGAGTTATAAAATTAAAATTACCTTCTTTCCATAAATATCATTGAAAATTGGAAATATTACTCATGCTTACGTACGACCTACCGTATCCATGATTATAAAATTGTTCATTTTTTATGCCCATAGATAAATAATTAGAATTAAATGTATAATTATTGTATAAATGGGATTTTATTTATTAATATTATTCCATAAATGATGTAATCATGACTATTTTGACTATAAACACCATTTCAATGTCATTTTAGACTGAACTATAGAATATTGACAAAAAACTAATGTGAAAATAAATAATTAATAAACATTTATAACATGATAATGAGTCAAATAAAAGGAATAATAATATTTAAAAAGGTTCTCAAGGGAGTAAATAATTGACCAATGTTTATTATTCAAGATGATAAATATTGTACCGGATGATTTAGATTCAATGTAAGGTATTTTGTCCCAATCTCATTTCATTGAGTCATTTCTTGATGATATACATCATTATTATTTTGAAAGGTTTATATATAGCCCCTTTAAAATTCCATATACATATTTTATCATTCTTGATGTTATTTACTATTTTTTTAAATTATAATTATTCATGTGGCTTATGATTTAAATGTTCATAGTTGAATGGGACACTTTGAATGTATAAGGACTTGATTTTCAAATAATTTTATGCATGATAATATTATAGATATTATTTTACATATTTATTATATGAATATAAAAGTATTTTAAAGTAAATTAGATACTTATTTTTAATTTAATTCAACGGTTTTTATATTGTAATCTTTATGAGTGACTTTCTTTTGAAAACCTCTTTAAAAGTTTCCCTTTTAACTATTTTTAAAAACACCAAAATGAATATTTTTTATCATATACGACATGAATAGATTTTCAAAATTTTATATTTCTTTAATGTTTTGGTGATTCCATTTTATGTTTTACATATTATTTTCAAATAATGTATTTTCATTCAATGGTGAGTAACTTTTTAAAAATGGAATTTTATTTCAAAGTAGAAATGTTTTTTTATTCTTGTTTTATGTGTTATGATTATGTTATGGTTATTGGAAAATATTTATATGTTAGGAGGTTCGATGATAAAATAGGGGTGGGTGACACTATGATAGGTATCTAATGAATTCCTCAATTAGAACAAGTTAAACGACATCGTTTCTCTTATGAGATTTTGGGAATATACAGTGATGGGTATACATAATGTTGCCATAATTGTTACTCCCCTTGTTGTTATAAAAGATAAAATCTATGAAATTTTTTTATGAAAAAATTTACCTATATGATTTATGATTGCTAGGGATTTTTATAGGATACTTTTGATTTCATGAGTTAAGATAAAGATATTTTGTTTTAGGGGTGAAAGTTATGATTTTGTGAAAATGTTTTCATGAGTTTAAAATATTCTGGGAATAACATTTTATTTCCTTTTTTATGTCCCTAAATTATCTTTGTTTCCTAATCCCAGTTTTTTAAATTTTTTTCATATGGTATAAGAATTGTTAATAGAAAGGAGGAAGTCAACATGAATGATATAAATATTTTCATGAATAAGAAATGATTTTCTCTTTTAAATAGTTTCATATTTTGGGAAAATGGATACTCTTTGGAAGTTTACACTTTGTATGTTATTTTTTTATGTTGAGTTAGGGATTAATTATTTACAACTCTAAAATCTAAAGGATCATAAAATTTAAATAATGGAAAATTATTTACTGAACTCATGATTATGATTTGTTTAATATCAAGACCTTATAGTTTTTATAAGATGTCTTTTTAGATTTATTTATTGGGTTGTATTTCTATAAATGTTTTTACATTATAGTTATGATGAAATGATATAAAATTTTAATATTATCAAGTTGCTTATTCTAAAATATGTATGTTCATAATTCTTTTCCATAGTTGAAACATTACAGGTGTGCTGGGATGAAATATATAGGAAAAAAACCTTTCAAATCAGCAACCTAGGATGGACAGAATCAGAACTAAATAGTATGTTACAATGATGTAGTAGTCAAATATAACTATAAATGGCACTGTCATCCATGCATGAGATTAACCAAATAATTTAAAATGTAACCTTTCAGTAGCGGAACGTTTCATGAGAAAACATCCTCGATCATTCAACAGATCATTTGACCGTATGCTATCTAAAGAGAGGGTTAAATATATAGATAATATTTTTGATGTCATGGGGTAATTAGAAAATTAGAAGGATAGTCTTACTATTCAATTTTTGAAGGTGTCGTTAATCAGTCGTGATTGGTATTTAATAATATTATGGATGGTGAGTAGATTGATGCTCTTGAATGGTATGAATACAAAAAAAATTCTTGTGAAATATTTCCATATTGTAGTTTGGCATTGGATGGAATAAATATGTTATAATTGAGGTAAAATGAGAATTCAAAAGCTCTATATAAATAAAATATCACTGGACAGGAAAGGTATGGTCCAAATTTCATTCACTATCTTGATGGTAAAATCAGTCAGTTTACTATGATTAAAGAAAAAATATCAAATGACATTGTCTAATCAAGAATTTAAAAATTATAAAAAACATGTTTGATGTTTGTATAAGGTGTAAATGGATTTTACCAGTGATCATTTGTTCTTTGTGAAACAGTAGAAAAACACGTCGAAGTGTTGGGTGAAAGGAAAAAATTAATCAAAATGGTCAGATGTTAAGATAAGTATGTTTATAGTTTTGAAAATTGAGGAGAAAAATGTAGAAACCCATCATAATTCTGGTAAGTGTGTCTAATTTGGTAAGATGGTATATAAGGATCACATCTAAAATGAAAAAGATAATGGTAGAGGAATGAAGAAATCTGATTTACAGTATGTAAAATATTTTAAGTGTAGTGAGATAGGTCATTATGCAAATGAGTGTCTAAAGAATTACTTGAATGATGGGAAGTAGCTATAATATAAGAATAAATGTGTTTTGAAATCCAGTGAAATTATATTATTATATGTTTCCCTATCAAATGAATAGGTATCTGGTACACTATTGGTTTACTCATATTATACCATGTTTTTTTATTTAGTGTCTACACATTCATTCAATTTTGAAAAATGTACTGGTAATTGGGAAATTCCACCTAATGAAAGGAATTTATAATTTTATGGTAAAAAACATTGGGAAAATTTACGGAAAGTAAAATATAATAATATTCAAATCTTTTTATGTGGAAAAAATTTAACTACATATCTTTTGGTTTTTCCTCTAGTACAGATAGTTGTTATTCTAGGTAAGGATTGGATTTCTGTTTACCATGCAAAAATATCCTATATAGATAATGAATTTTCTTTTCCTAAAATTTTTTATTTTTTATACAATAATGATCGAATTCCATTGAAATAAGTATTAGGAATTCTAGAAGATATTAAAATATGGAAATGAATTTTTATTTCATATATTATCGAAAATAAAGGAACATTTCTAGTTAATGATGTTTCATTGGTAAATGAGTATCTTGATATTTTTCATGATGAGTTTCCAAGTATTATACTAGATCATGAATTTGAATTTTTTATTGAATTAGTTCCTGATGTTAAGAAAATTTCTAAACCCCCATATTTAATGGTTCAAATTAATATTTTTGAGTTTAAATTAAAATTGTAAGAGTTATTAGATTAATGCTTCATTCCACATTGCACTTCACCATGGGGCGTTCCTATCTTGTTTATTAATAAAAAACATGGTTCCATGAGTCTTTTAATTTATATTAGGGACTTTAAAAACATCCCTGTTAAGAAAAAGTATACATTCCCTCATATTGATGATTTTTTTTATCGGCCATAGGGAGCACATTATTTTATTATGTTTGATATAAAGTTGGGGTTCCATAATTTGAAACAAAAGGTGACAGATATTCTAAATACCATTCATCAAAATAGATATTGGCATTACTAATTTCTATTTATGATTCTTGGGATAAATAATTTACCTATTGTATTCTTGGATCCTATGAATTAAATATTTCATGTTTTCTTGGATAACTATGTGGTTGTGTTTATTGATGAAATTTTGGTTTTTTCTAAAATAAAATAGGAACATAATCTAAATATAAGGGTTGTTTTATAAACATTAAAAGAAAGAAACTATATGGTAAATTCAGAAAGTGTGAGTTTAGGTTATAATTTTTTTTCCATTCGAATTTTTTGTTTCTAAAGAAGGCATAACTGTTGATCATTCTAAGATGAATGTTCATGATGAATGGTGAGGTCCCAAAAATATAAATGAAATTCCTTGTTTTATTATTTTAGCATTCAATTACAAGAGAATTTTTGAAAAAAAATGATTATCTCGGTCACTAACATATTTAACTCGAAATGGTGTTAAGTTCATATAGAGTAAAGAATGGGATGATTTTTTTAAGAATCGAAAATAAGATCGGTGAATGCTACAGTTTTTGCCCAAACTTTCAGAAATGGTGAATTTTTAATCTATAGTGATTCTTCATTAAAAATAATTGGTTGTGACATAATCAAGAATGATTATGTAATTATTTATGATTTACATTAGTTGAATCCTCATTAGTTAAATTACCCTACATATGATTAGGAATTAGATATTTTTTTTTAAAAAAAATGGATGAATCATTTGAATGGATTAAAGTGTTAAATACATACTCATTACAAAATATTGACATATATATTCACATAGAATTAATTGAACATGAGACATAGAATATGGATGGGACTATTCAAGGATTATGATTGCAAAATTCATTTTCATCATATAAAAGAAAACAAACTAACTAATGCTTTGAGTAGAAAGTGGAATTCCACATTAACCATGTTATGTTTGGATCATGACCATTTGATTAATGATTCAATGAATTTTGGATGGGATTTTTTTACTAAAAGAGATTGCTCAGTTTGTTTCCAGTTTCAGTAAAATCAGAACTATCAGAATGGCTTAACAAATCACATAAGTATGACTGTTAGTTGAAGAAAAAAAGGTTGAATTTTTTTAGAAGTGTATGTTTCTAGAATTTAACTTTGATAAATATTTTGCTTTGATATTTGAAAAAATATTATTCATGCTTTATGATTCACAGTTACAGAAATAGTTTTTATGTGTGTCTCATAGTTAATTATTTTTAGTTCATCCTGGAAACACATTAACGTATAAGGACCCATGAAAATATTATTGGTGGGATGGAATGAGAATAGATATTACAGACATTACCCAGAGATGTTAAACATGTCAATAGGATAAAGCATTGATGTATTTTCCCAAAGTTATTCTTAATACTTTTCATGTGCCATAGTGGAAATGGTAAAATATATCAAGTTACTTTATACTTAAATAACTAAATACATCTTTATTTAATAATAAAATCATTTTTATTTTTGAAATAATTACTAAATCTATTCATTTTATACTAATTTCATTCACTTTATCTCTAGATCATCTTTATCAGTTGTATCATAAAGATATAGTAATGTTACTTGGAGTTCCTCTATATATTATATCAAATCATGATCCAATGTAAATTTATAACTTCTATAAAGGCCTTTAGAAGTCATTAGGAAGTGAATTAAATTTCAGTAAAGCATTTTATACTCAATCAGATGGGCTATCAAAATGAAAAATTCAATACTTGGAGGTTATGATATGTGATTTTTTAATGGATTATTACGGAATTCAGGATCAACTTCTTCTTTTGGTTGATTATCCTTATATTAACAGTTTCCATTCCAGTATATAGATAGAAGAATTTGAGGCATTATATGGAAAGCAGTGTCGAACAATATTATTTTGGGATGATACCGGGGAAAGGAAGTTGATGGGGAAATATTTGTTTGAGAAAATGGTAGATAATTTTTTTTTGATTCAGTGAAAAATAAGAACATCTCTGAGTAGGAAGAAATGTTATGCAGATAACTAGAGGAATGATCTTTTTTTGAGTATGGTGATCATGTCATTATCAAAGTTTCTCAATGGAAAAGTGTTATGAGTCTTGTTAAAAAAGTGAATCTGATTAAATTGTTTGTTGGACCCTGTAAAATTCTAAATAAAGTTGGATCTATTTCCTACCTAGTGGCTTTGCCTATGAGTTTATCTTAGGTATACAAAGATTTTCAAGTTTCCATGTTAAGAAATTATATGTCAGATTAATCTCATTTATGAGTCTAGAATTATTTCAATTGAAAGAGAATATTTATTATGAGGAAAGAAAAATTTAGGCTCTTGACATATTGATCGGGTGTTATGGAATAAGTGTATTTGGGGGGTCAATTTATTATGGAAAAATCATATGGTTGAAGAGGAAACATGTGAATTTTAAAATGCTATGAGGGAAGGATATCCCTACTTATTTTAAGAAGTGAATAAATTAAAATGAATCAATTTACAAAAGGGTGGAAGAACATTACAACCTAAGTAATGATAGAATAACTATTTTCTCATATTTATTAATATTGTTTTATTAGATAATAATTAAAAGAGGAAATATTTTCAATGACGTATATGATAATACTAGTTTTATGGTTAAAAACATTATTTTTCTAAAAACAATTTTACCAAATTTTTGATGGAATAATTGATTTAAATATATTTTTTAATAGTTTTATAAATTATATTTCACAAAATAATCTTCTTATTTTGATTATAATATCAACTTTTACTTGTATTGATTTTTTTAATTTTTTGAAAAGTTTTATATTTTAATGAATAATAAATAATGCCGTATTTTAAATCAAAACAAATTTTTAATTAAAAAAATTAATAAATTTAGGATATCGTTTTAATGAGATTTAATGTATAAATAAATTATTTCATTATCATTTAATATTATTTAGGTCATTAGAATCAATTTTATATTGAAAGTGGATATTAAAACATTGTGAATTTTTCAACATTTTTCATTAAAAACATGTTTTCAAATTCTGTTAAGGGGATAAATTTTACATTAATATTATCCACTTATGTGATTTGAATTTTGAAAAACATAAATAAAATGTTGTAATTAGTATGAAATTTATGATATAATAGAGTCATATTTTTTTTGAAAATTATGAATAGTAACTTTAGTAATTATTATTATTATCACGGTTAAGGGTAAATTGGATAATTAAAGATAAAATTAGTATTATAAATAATCTACAATCACTCATACACTAGTCTTAATATTTATGTATGATTTTTGTTTGACCAAAATAATCCCTGTGTTGATTTTATACCTTGTGGAAACATCTTTGGTTTGAGAAAGTCATTTATAATAATATACTCAAAGGGAAGACAAATTTTTTCACCCCATTGTTTTTTAAAAGAAAAAGATATTTCATATATGGTAATATTGGGTATCTCTTTGACTATAAATGTTATTTATAAACTTAAATAGATTAAATATATCATGGGAATATTTTTAAATTTTTATCAAATAAATAAATAATTTAAATAGTTACAAAGTGATGATAAAATAAATACATAATTATTGAAAAAATCAAATAAATGATATTATAAATAATAAAATAAAAATAGTTTAATATAATTAATGTAATCCATAATTTTATGGATAATTTTGACATTTTAGTGATGTTTTAATGGAGTATTTTTTAATATATCATGGTTTTATATTTTTAAAAAATCTAATATTGAATGTTGCTAAAATTGAAACTAATGATATTTTAAAACAGAAACCTTTTATGAAATGATATAAAATTCATCAAAATATAATATTAATACAAATAGTTGGGAAAAAGTCTTTCAATTTCATAAATGACTCATTTAATTGTATTTTTTTATGTTATAGTAACCCTCAAAATTTAAATTACAGGATATCAAGGTAAGAATAAAAATGTCTAATCAAGGTTTAAAACAAAAATAGAAGGATTAAAAAATAATCCAAAAATCTCTAATTTGCATTGGATAAAAAGGATTTGACCAAAAGGAATCTTATATTTTAAATATATTAATTTACAACCATTTTTAATAGAATATTAATTTATATTGTTTTATTATTTTAATGATTTTCAAGAGTGTCACTCTCCTCTCCTATAATAAACCTCATTATTCTCTATTATTCACACAAAAAAACCTATTTAGTTCAGCCATGATATTTTTGAAACCCTTTCTAGTATCCCTCTCCACATTTTAGAGACCTTATATTAGTCATATAAACCTCTATAGTGGTGTTAAGGTGTTAATAAAAAGATATTGTCCCAAGGAAAGGTATCAATTTTAGTTGTTTTGTTTTATTTCTACATTATCTTCTCTAAAATCTTCTTAGAACGTGTTGAAATAGAAAATATAGTATCTATAATATACACTGTTGTTATTATGTTAATCTCATAACCTAAATCCACCTTCAACTCCATTAAATTGGAACAAATTACTTATTCATGTGTACCGCGAACTACCATCACGTGAACCATTAAAATTCATTTTTCATCACCTTATCTCAAGCACGACCGTAAGGATGGAATTAATGTTTATATATGGAATTAATGATATATTTTTCATTATTACAATTCATTTAGTTTATTAAATTTCTATAGACATAAAAATGGTAACATCATTAATGTGTATGTTGGAACTATCACCTCCAGGAAACGATGTGATTTTTTTCTCCACCATATAAAATGGATGATATATGTATATAAATAAATTATTAATATTAAATTAATGATATTATTTTCATGACCCATCCTAGTGGGGCCCATGCCATGACTCCCCAATCCTGCCTACAATAGGCCACGGTCCGGTGACTAGCACCGAGTAGGCATATCACTAACATGAAGGCATTGCCTTAGTCCCTATACACACACTCACATCTCCAAGCCCATAAATGTCAAAATGTAAAAACTAAAAGAGAAGAAAATGCATGCATAAATGTATACCCAACTAAAAGAGTACAATGAAAGTGCAGAAAGTAAAACTGGGCGAGAATACAAACCCACAAAAACAAGAGTTTGCAAACTACAAAGTCCAACCTGTAGGCACAAAGACGTACTTGAACAATTTCTCATAGTCGTAGGAACACCTCAGCCTGTAGGGGAAACCGAATGTTCAGTCAAGTCCCGGTCCACCCTATACTCTATCAAAAGTCCTCTCGTCAGCACAAGACACTACATGTGCGGGCAAAGCCCGTTCAGGGGTGAGTATAACAATACTCAGTTGAGGATCTCAAAAACCACAAAGCCATTCAAAAAGGAAAGGTACATTCATCTCTACACATGATATATTTACTAAACAAATAATAAGAGAAACATAATACATATATACTCAAAAATAAGAACTATAGTCCAGAGACATGTCACAAAACTGCATACCACTTCTAGGGATTTAGTTTGAAGGTTCCACGAAGCACTCGGCTAGGAGAAATCAATCCACGAGTCTGATGGTATTGATGATTTCTACCGAGGAACTAATGTTCATCGTGAAAGGTCAGGAGAGATAGATATGTTCATTCGGGGAGAACACACTCTTGAGTTGGAAAATACCATGATACATAGATGAGGATCACTTCCAGGGCATCGGCGGATACCTCGACTCATCCAAATTCACCTGCTAAGTAGAAGATCAACATCATGTGGGAAATTTCACGTGGATACCTGACTCTACCAAGGGTCATGAATGGATAGAGGATCTTGCTTCGGGCCTCTCGAAGGGATACCAGACTCTATCATAGAATGTCCTGCTGAAGGGATCATACTCCTATGAAAAGAAACGATACCGGACTTTTACATGAATGAGAAAATTGTGGCACTATCCCAAATGAAACTTGTCCAAGAAATTTTGGACATAAAGTTAAATACATGTAATTATAAGTACACAATGAGTATTAATGTCACAGGTCGTGTCTTCTGACCTCATGTACTTCTCTTGTACTACGTCCTATGTCGTAAGGCTTTTCAGGTAAAATGAAACTACACTGCATGTTGAAAGGATCACATGCCAGGTCAAAGTATTTGGGGACTAATTTAAGTACGTTGTCCATGTGCTCGTACATGGAATCAACCGATGTATGCCAACCCGTGTAATCAACACACGGGGGGACCCGCATTACTGGACATGTATGGTTGTGTGGTGGAGTACATGGCGTGTACTCCACACTGTGTATGTGTATCATTAGAGATACACACCGAGCCCCAGGTAAGGAACCACATGTCGTGTGATAGTGGTCACATGCCTTGTCTATGCTACCTATCACCCGGGACTCCATCCACAACTTAGTGGGGTCCACAAGTCATGTATCCTCAGAGGCACACCCTGTTATTCATCATGTGCAGCGTGAAAACCCTAGCCATAGCCGCTGGTCCACACAACATGTTCATCGGGATACACACCACGTGTTCCAGAAAATTATAGAATCACGAACCTGCTCCATTGCACCTCGAGTACTCCTCTGGTCTTTGATATGGTCATCCAATCGCTACTAAACATGAGATCCAAGGATGCCCTGTCATGTAATCGATGTTTTCTAGAGGTTTTGGGCATTCTATCATCCCAAAAAATTCTTTTTGATCATCCCCGTGAAGAATAGTTGAAGAAGAATTTCTCCCAAACCTGGTCGATTCATCTACCGCCATCATCATCCCACCTTCGTTGAGTTGTCATGATGTCGGATCTACAATTCAAGATTGTTGTGTTGTGAAATAGATGTGAAACAATCTTATTTTCATATCCCCACGATGAACATGGGGTTAAGACGAAGAAGAAAAATTAATAAACAAAATAAGAACACACCTCCACCGTCGTTCATCACGACGTCAATTCACCCATGTTAGATGGATTTAAATTGGGAAAATCGAAACATGGATTTTAACGTCGTGGATTAAACCCCAAAAACAACTCAATAAAAACCCTCCAACAAGAACAAATGATCCACTTATCAACCTGTTTTTGGTTTGATCTGTGTTTGACATTTAATCCAAGAATATGGAAAAGAGGAATCGAAATAACAACCCCTACATTGAGAATGGCTCAATCACAGATAAAGGAAATCTACTGCCATCATCATCGAGGTCCTATAACTTTTTTGGTGCAATGATTCACACATTTGATCAATGTAGTTCATTACTGAGAGGACTCTCCATATCTCTGTGAAGTTCTTTTAATTTCTCCCCAAATTTAACATTCGATTTACCCATGAAAAGGAGGGAAAGTGTTTTTGTGTTCAATCAAACTATGACATTAAAGAGACAGTGTTGTTGTTTCTGAGTCAATATAGCGTGGCATTAATTTTTTAAATAGATACCCCATAGTTTAACTATAGAAAATGTTTCCACAAAAAAAAATATTTTATTTTATTTTACTAAAAACGTCCAAAAAATAACTTTTTATCCAGACCAGCTCTGGTAATGGTTAGCCCCATTTTTAGGTAAAGTATTCTTCTGAGACGCAATGATGCCCTCAGATTTTTAGTCTAGGAATTTTTTTGGAAGCAGCCACAACCGTGCACACTCGCCGACCAACTTAACTTTAAAAAGTTCAAACCATCATTCCGGGCTCACTAGGCCTCATAATTTCACGCCATCGAAATGTTTGGTCTCTTAATAATTTTATATAATTTTTTAAAATTATACACGGAAAATATGAGACATTACATTCTCCCCATCATGGGGCTTTGCATCCCTTAAAAGACAAAACTAGGGATCCTCTAAAAGATGTGGGTACTGGGTGGGGATCTGAGTCTCCGACTCCAACATACTCTCTTAAAGATCATGTGCTACCATTGGACACACACAAAGGGAATCAATTTCCCACAAATGATCCCCTCTTTCTTATCCTTGATCTCCACTGGGTACTCAACAAACGTCACTCCATCCTCGATTCCCATCTCATCCAAGTCGATGACGTGCAATGGGTCATGCATGTAACTCTTTAGCTATGACACATGGAAGATATCATGTGCCCGGTGAAACTGTGGTAGTAGAGATAGGTGGAATTCCACCTCACCAACTCTGAGTAGTATATAAAAAGGTCTAATGAACCACAAATATTGCTTTTCGCCCCGACCAAATCTTTGTAACCATCATCGAGCTGAGACCCTAATGAAGACAAGGTCTCCCTCCTCAAACTCCAAAGGTCTTTGTCTCCTATCTTCATAACACTTCTGTCGGATATGTGCAGTCTCCATCCACTCATGGGGGATCTTATCCTTTTTGGTGGAAGATCGCACCAACTCTAGTCTTTTGAGTGCGGACACTCAGGGGTTGGTCCAGCAAAGCGGTGACTGACATGGTCATCCATATAAATCCTATGACGGTGCTATACCAATTGTGGAGTGGTAGCTATTGTTTTACGCAAAATATACAAGTGGTAGGTGGTCCTCCCAACTACGACCAAAGTCCAAGATACAAGCCCCCAACATATCCTCCAGAACATGAATGGTCATCTCCGTCTGACTATCTTTCTAGGTGTAGAACGTTGTGCCCATGCATAGATGAGCCCCAAAAGCATCCTGCAATCCCTTCCACAATCAGGATGTAAAGTAGGAATCTCGATCCGAGACTATTGTCGAAGGGATGCAATGATGTCGAACTATCTACAGCACATAGATGCATCCTAGGCCATCAACATATATCTGCTCCATGATGGATTGTATGTGGTCCTACATGGTGATTCGATCAACGAACTCCCTGATATAATCATGCCCCTTAGATGTCTATGGAAATACCATCATGAAGTCCATCGGTATTCCATCCCACTTACACTCTAGAACATTCAGCGGTGAACTAACCCTGCTGGAACCTAGTGCTCAGCCTTCACCTGCTGGCACATATGGCATCGAGAAATGAACTCTGCTACTGCATTCTTCATACCTAAACACCAGAACAGATATCAGAGGTCCTCATACATTTTTTCCACTCCAATATGTACCTCCAAGGGGGATTTAAGAAAATTCATTAGGACCTCTTCCTTTAATGCCACTAGTACAATTGTGTATTCTCTTAAGAGAACAACACGCTTCCCACCTTGGGAATATCTATCAAAAGAATGTCCTGTGGATAACTGAGCATATAAATCCACATAGCTGAAAACCCATAGTTGTGCCTCCCTAACTCGATGATGGATAACTGTAACAAGGCCATCTTTTCTATTGCCTAACTCAATAGTTGTGAGAAAGATCTCTTGCTAAGATCATCTTCCACTTGGTTCCCCTTCTTAGGAGTATAGACGATCTCAAAATCGTAGTCCTAGAGGAACTCTTGCCAATGCCTCTATCTCAGATTCAGATCCTTCCGCGAGAAGATTTATTTGAGGCTCTTGTGGTCAGAGTAGAGGATAAACGGCTTTCCCATAAGGTAGTGTCAATATTTCTTCAACACGAAGACCACCACTTCCTAGTCGAGATCAAGGGTCACCTAGTTTTTCTCATGTGGCTGAAGATGGCATGAACCATAAGCAATAACTTCTTGTCTCTTCATCATGAAACTACAAAGCTCGGTCCCTAATGCATCACAGAAAACTACGTACTTGACACCCTCTATATGAAATTTCAAAATCGAAGATCTCATCTAACTCTGTCTCAATTTCTTGAAAACCATCTGGATCTTCTACATCTACTAGAAGGGTAACCCCTTCCTGGCCAAGGCTGTCATCCATGCGGATATCCCGGTGAAATCAAGATTGAATCTCTGGTAATATCCTTCCAACCCAAGGAAGCTCCGCACCTCCATTACAATCTAAGCTGGCTCCCATTTTAACACTACCTCTATCTTAGCTGGGTACACAGCTACAACATCTGCTAAGATGACATGTCCCATAAAGTGGACCTCTTGAATCTATAATTGGCTCTTCAAAATCTTTCCATAAAGTTGGTTCTCTCGGAGTATGTCTAGAACCATCCACCGGTGTCTCACGTAGTCCTCCTCTAACACCGAGTACACAAGGATTTAGTCGATGAATACCACTACAACTGGTCCAAGTATGGTGTGACGATCCGGTTCATAACTCCCATGAATACTTTAGGGACATTCATTACACCAAAAGGCATCACCAAGTACTCATATTGACAATAGTGGAATCTGAAAGCCGTATTCGGTATATCCTAATCCTTTACTCATAACTGGTTGTAACCTGACCAATGGTCAACCTTCAAGAACCACTATACCCCTCTCAGTTGATCAAAGAGGTCATAAATCCTCGGTTATGGATACTTGTTATTCACTATTGCCTGATTCAGGAAACGATGATCCTCGCATAACCTCAAACTCCAAAATTCTTTCTTGGAAAACAAATCGTGGGCCATCTAGGGAGAAATGATGGGTCTCACAGACCACTTCCTCTGCAAATCCTCTAGATGCACCCTCAACTGTCGGAACTCTCCAGTAGCAATCCGATATGCTAGTGAGGATATTAGTGTTTTCCTGGGCTAGAAGTCGATATAGAAGTTGATCTCCCAGTAGGGAGGTAGTCCAGGAACATCTTCGAAAAATATTTCCTCATATTCTACAAATACTTCTAAGAACTGGAATCTCACACCGTCTACTGCTCTGACAGTAATTCTAGAAAACTCAGGAGTGATCGTCTGACCCCCCTACACATGAGCGCATCATTTACTATATGGGTCTCCTTTTCACCGAAAAAGGAAAACAGCATCCCATCGCTACGAACACACCTCACTCTTATCCTAATGTATTTAATCTTGTCATAGACTGAAGAGAGCAAGTCCATACCGAGAATGATGTCTTATATCCTCTTTGCTGTCACCATGAAATTCAATCGAATCTCTCTCCTACAAGGGTAAGATAACACTGTCTGCAAAAGTGTGAGATCATTGAGTCTTCTACCATTTGTGTCTCTAAGCATAAGGGTCGATTCAATGGCTCTCCCAGATCTCAAGGATTCACACCAGACATGTGGTGGGAAGGAATGACTTGAAGTTGTGTCTATAAGTACAACTACTAAGGTAGAAAATAAACAGTTTATACCTTGGATCATCCCTGGTGTCCTTGGGTCATACACCGTGACTACATGAAGCTATCCGTGCCACTGTCCCCCAGCTCCTTGAGACAAGTGTGGTCCACCTATGGGTGGTGGTGGAGGTAGTTTGACATGTCTTTCACAACCTTCATCTCTCCCTGCTCCTCTGCCATGTCTGCCGCTTGGTGAGTCTATCTGATCCACTCGCTCCCTCTACCTTGGTGGTCCATCCATAGCTTCTCTATTAGCAAGTCAACGGGTTGGACAGTCTGTAGAGATATGTCCCCTATCATCACACAAGTAACATCACCTCTCCTTAGGCTGACTAGATCCAACCTAAGAACCATGGACTGTCGATCCCCTATCCTGGGTCCTCCTATGACGTCTCCCACATCCAGATCCCTATGCCTAATGTTGGATCCCTACTACTGAGGCATCCATACCAGCCTGCCTACTGCTGACTGTTTTCAGTTGTCTCTGCTCTGCCAAGAATATCTCGATCACCAAGGACCACTCCATCACTACAGCATAAGTTCAAATGCATAAAGGCGTGACAATAGCTCGTATGTACCTTCATAGACCTCGCTTGAAGGCCCAATATCTAACATACCAATCCCTAACAATATTCATCGACTACCCTGAAAGGTTGGTGAACCTTGATGAATAGTCAGCTATCGTCAGACTGCCCTGCTAGAGTTGAAGAATCTCTTGGATATGCACTGCTCTAATCATATATAGAGATAATTCCTCCCTGAAGAGTCTCTCTAACTCCATCTAGGAAAGAGTCTCCTCATCGTGGGTTTGAGTGGTCAGACTCTACCATCGTCTCACTGATCCCAGAAGAAGGCTTGCTCCTAGGATCACCATCTTGTCTGTTAGTGTCGTCGCTTGATGGAAAACACTTGTCACCACCTCATGACAGTACACAACCGCCTGAGGGTCAGCCTCTCCTTGGAACCTGATGGGTATCTGTCTCTGGAACTCTTGGATTGTGCTCAGCATGTGCCCCTCATCGGTCGGTACTCTAGGTACCACGACTACACCACTAGTTGTGGGATTGTAGGTGCACTTCTGAGAGGTAACGCCTGCGGAATTGGTCCTTGTATTGAATCTTTGTCCCTGAGGGGGTTATCCTCATGACCGAGCTGATGAATCGTAGTGGGTATGTGTTGTAGAGGAATCCTGTAAGAAAACAAGATTTACCATGGCCAATGAGTATATCTGGATAGCTAACACAGAGGATATGGAAAACAAAACCCACTCATATACGATGCATGTAGCATTATTTTACTTCCTTGCAACTAGGGTTTCATGTACCGAGTCAAAAAGTAGGTTAATCCCCCCACACCAATAATTGAGTCTCTATCCTAAATGTAGATCTCAAAACACTTAACATTGTTACCCCAAACTGATCTCACAGACTCTTGGTCCTAAGGTATAACTGAGCACCTCTGATACCACTCTATCAAGACCTTCCTAGTGAGGCGTGTGCCACAACTCTCCATACCTACCTCCAGTAGGCCAGAGGATGGTGAATAGCACCATGTAGGCATATAATTAACATGGGAGGCATTGCCTAAGTCTATATACACATGCACACATCTACAAGACCAAAAATTCTGAAATGTAAAAACCTAAAAGGAGAAAAATGCATGAATACTACTATACCCTACCAACTGAGTAAAGCAGAAGTGTAGAATTTAAAACATGGCCCGAATACAGGCCCACAAAAACCAAAGTCTGCAAACTACAAAGTCTAACATGTATGCTGAAAGAGGTACTAGAACTACTACTCGTAGCCGTATGTACACCTCGGCATGTAGGGAACTCAGAAAGCTCAGTCTAGACTTGGTCTTCCCTGGACTTAGTCAAAAGGAAGATTGTCTGCATAAGACATGACATGTGCGGGAAAATATAGTGCAGGGGTGAGTATAACAATACTCAGTAGAGAGCCCTTAAAACCAAAAACCAATACACAATGGAATGGTATTTCCATCTCTACAAATGATATGCTTACTGAACATATAATTGGAGAAACACAATCTAGATATACTCAAAACTTGGACCTGTAGTCTAGAGATAAGTCACACAACTAAAACCCACTACTATGGATTCAGTTCAATCATTCCACGAAGCAATCCTCTGGGAGAACTCACTCCATGAGTCTGATGGTCTTAATGACGTCTGTCTGAGAAGTAATGTTCGTCTGGAAAGGTCACGAGGGATAAATACTCTCATTCTGGGAGAACACACTCCTGAGTGGGAAAAGACCATTAATCACAAATGAGGATAACTTAAAGGGACTTGGAACAAATCGCGACTCATCTAGATTCACCTATTATGTAGAGGATCTGCGTCATGTGGGAATAGTCACATCGATATCTAACTCTACCTAGGGTCAAGAATGGATAAATGATCAAACTCTGGGCCCCTTAGAGGGATACCTGCCTCTATCTCGGAAAATATTGTTGAAGGGATCATACTCCTATTTGTGTAAATGATACCTGAACTTAAGAGGAATGAGAAAAAGGTGGAACTAACCCAAATGAAACCTTTCCAAGAAAAGGTGGTCAAGAAGATCAATCTAGGTTTTGAGAAGTACACAACATGTAGAATTGCCACACGTCGTGTCTTCTATCATCGGGTACTGCCCATGTACAATGGCCTATGTTGTTAGGCTTATCCTGTAAAACATCACTACACAGCATGAAGGAAGGATCACATGCCGTGTCAAAGTATCTAGGGTCCGCTCTGTGTACATTGACCATTGTTCTGTATAGGGACTCAACCCTTATATGCCAACCCGTTTAATAGGCATATGGGGTGGTACACGTTACTGGCCTCGAATGACTCTGTGGTGGAGTACATGGGATGTACTCCACCCCATGTTCGTGTATCATCCTAGATACACGGCCATCCCCATGTAGTGACCCACACTCAGTGTGACAGTGGTCACACACCATGTCCACTTCCTATCGCTCGGGACTCTAGACACCACTGGGTAGGGTCCACACATTGTGTATCCCTAGAGGCATGTTGTGTTCTTCATCGTGTACAATGTGAAAACCCTTTCCACCACCTCTAGTCCACATAGACGCTTCATTTGGATGCATGCCATTGGTTCTGAAAATTTCTGGAATCGTGAACCTGCTCTACCGTGCCTTGGGTACTCCTCCGGTCTTCGATCCGTCCATCCGATCGCAACAAAAGTCCAAATCCAAGGTCAATATTCCATGCCTTATATGTTTCCAGATGTTTTGGAAATTCTATTAGCCGCAAAATTCATTTTTATCTTCTGATTGAAGAATGTTTGAAGAATGATTTCTCTCGAACATGGTCGATTTGTCTGCCGCCATCGTCGTTGCACCTTTGTTGAGTCGTCACAATGTTATACCTCTATTTTTGGATCATTGTGTTTCGAAACAGACGTGAAATGGTCTAATTTCCATAACCCCATGATGAACGTGAAGAACTAAGGGTTAAGATAAGGAAGAAAAAACAATAAACAAAAGCGGAATGGACCTCCACCATCATTCATTATGGCGTCCATTCGCTCTCATTATAAGGATTTGTATAGAGTGAATTAAAACATGAATTTTTACATCGTTGATTAATCCCCAATATTAACTCAATAAAAACCATTCCACATGAACACATGATCCTTGGATCAACTAGTTTTTGGGTTGATCTGCGTTCTATAATTAATCCAAGAATAGGGAATAGAAGAATAAAAATAACAACCCTCGCCTCAAGAATGGATCAATTGCTGATGAATTAATTTTGTTGTCATCACCATATAGATCTTACATTTTCTTTGGTTCAATGATTTACACTTTTGATTGAAGTTTTTCATCACCGAGATGAACTCTAATCATCCAATAAGTTCTCTCAATTTATCCCCACATCTAGCTTTCGATTAACCCATTAAAAGGAGGGGATTATTTTTATCATTCTATCATGTTGCATCATTAAGGAGTCAGGGTTGTTGTTTTTAAGTCATTATGGCATGGTATAAATTTTTGAAATATATTCCTCATTGTTGCACTGTAGTGAATTTTTCCAAATAAAATAAAATAAACTTTCCTTTTTTTAATTTTTTTTAATTTTATTTTACTAAAAATTTCTGAAAATTAACTTTTTCCCTCAACCTGCGCTGGTTGAGGTTTGGACCATTCTTAGGTAAAGTCATCATCCAGGATGCAAAGGATCCCTCAGATATTTAATTTTCTCATCCTTTTGGAAACTACCACAATCATTCCCACCCACCAACACACTTAAAATAAAAAATTTCAAACCATCATTTCGGGCTCACCGGGCCTTGAAATTGCATGCTGTCAAAATTTCTAGTCTCGTAATAATTACATATAATATTTAAAAATAATAAATAGAAAACTATAGACATTATAGTTATGATCATTCTATAAAGGTAAAATTATATTTACCTTTATTCTAAAATGATCAATGAAAAATGAAAATGTTACCCAAGTGTACCTATAACATACCCTCTCCAGGATTATAACATTGTTCATTTTTTATAAACATATATAAGTTGATCAATTTAAAAGTATAGTTGTTTTATAAAAGTAATTATTCTTTCTTGAATATTATTCTATATATTATTGAATCATGTCATTTTTTATTATAAACACCATTTCAAAGTCATTATAGACTCAAGTATAGAATATCAATAAACCACTGATGTGAACCAAATTAACTAAATAATTTTAATAACATGATAATAAGACATTTAAAAAATAATATACATTAAAAATGTTCTCAAATAAGTAAATAATTGACTTCTGTTTATTATTTAAGAAGATAAGGATTGTACATTATGAGTTGGACTGAACGAAAGGGGTTTTATCTCAATCTCCTTTCATTGATGCATTTCTAGATGAAATGAACCATTATTCTTTGGAAAGGTGTATATACACCCTGTTTCAAATTTCCTATCCATATTTTATATATCCTTAGGTTATTTAATATTTTTAAAAATTTTACACTTTCATGTGGAATATTATATAAATTTTCAATGTGATGTGAGATGCTTTGAATTTTTAAGGATTTAATTGTCAAATCTTTCTCTCCATATTAGTATTCTTGAAATTATATCACATATTTTTTATATTGGTATAAAAGGATTTTAAATGAATTTTCTATATATATTAAAAATTAAATTCAATGGTTTTTAGAAAGGAATTGTTATAAGGGACATTATTTTAAAAACATATTTAAATGTTATTCTTTTAACATTTTTTACCATATCCAAAATGAATTTTTTAAACTTTTATGGCATGAACAATGTTTCCCACATTTATGTCACTTTATTGTTTTTATATTTCTTTTTAATGTGTATGGTATTATTTTCAAATAATGTGTTTTCATTTATGAGTGCACATATTTCTAAAAATGAAATGTGAATTCAAAGTGGAAATTTTATTTTTACTTTGTTATTATTTTATGTGATACAATTATGTTATGGTTCATGGGAATTGTTCATGTATTTCTATAGTTCCCTGATAATTCAAGGGTAGGTGAGGTCATTGTAGCTCTCCAATTAATAGGGTAATGAGACAGAGTTAAAAGGTAGGATTTCTTCGAAGAGATTTTGGGAATACACTACGATGGGTATTCCAAATGTAACCATGAAGATTACTCCCTATGTAGGTGTGAAATATACAATGTCTGAATTATTTTGATGCCAAATGTTACCTTTATGATTTGTGATTTATATGGAGTTTTATAGGATTATTTTGATTTCATGAGGTCAGATAACAAGTTTATGTTTTATAAGTGAAAAGTATGATTTTTTTTAAAATGTATTCATGAGTTTAAAATATTAATGGACTAACGGTTGAATTCCTTATTTTATGTAATTTACTATGATTTCGGTGTTAATCTCATGTTTTGAAGGTTTTTCAAATGATTTAAGGGTTGGTAAGAGGAAGGTGGGAGTCTATATGAATGTTATGAAAATTTTCCTTAATTAGAATTCATATCTTCTTTTAAAACATTTATACTTTTGTAAAACCAGATACTATTTGTAAGAGGCCACATTATATTTTATGGTTTTTTATGTATGAGTTATAGCCTCATTATCTAAAACATTTATCTTGAAAATATCCTCAATGTAAAATAATGTAACATTCTTGACATAACTCATGATTAAGTAATGATTAAGGCAGGAGTCTTATAGTTTGAGTTATAAATTTGGAACTGATATATTTTTTAGTTGATTATAAATATAGTTTGACTATATATGATGTCTACATTTCATTAGAAAATCATGGTTGTAACTAAGTTAATTATGATATTAATGGATTACTTACTCTTTGGGTGTGATTTGAATTATATTTCCCAAATCGTGGATATCACGACGTGTCCCATCGAGGCCCTTATAGAAAGAGAAAATATGGGTGTGACAACCCCAATTCCAACTCTTATAGGGAAGTATCTAATGAATTGTGATGAGATGGAATAAAAAATGGACATCCGTATCCTAGGGTCCCTAGGATCACGCACACATATCCATCCCCATGAAAAAGTGCAGAGGATTAATAAATGATTGTAACATCTAGAGTATAACCATTCTTTTAACAATTTTTATTTAATACATCACAGAATGATAATACAAATAGAAGTGAAAATATAAAAATATGCTCCCCACCAAAAATTAAGTCCCATTCTAATAGTAAATGGAAGAAAAAGAAACCTGAAGAGATCCTGGCTCCAAATCTCTGTGACCAACCACTAAACCTGGTCAATGAACCCAAGCACCACTATGATCCACTTATATCACTATAGGTCTATCATTCCATTACATAAGATGAAACATTTGTCCAAAATACTAGGAAATGGTTATTATATACATACCCATTAGGTTTCCATGAAAACCAAAATGGAATAATAAAATGATACAATAGTAGTCATCTCAACCCACACCGCCATTCATTCCAAACATGAGAAATAAATATTATAAATAACCTTGATATGGTCCAAAAACTCAAATAGTCGTGAAAGGGAATCTCCATCTCTACATCCTATAGTTAAAATTGGTGAGATGGCATGTTTCTCCAATGGTCCATCTCTAATTCTCAACATCTTATGCCCATGCACCAACATCAATGTGACGGGCCCACTCCTCACCACTATACGTAATGGTCGAGGGATCAATCTCTCACATGGAGTACCCACTCTCCATAATAGCTTGTTAACGAGAGAGTACCACTCCATAGATAGATGACATACACACTCTATAGTATATGGTATTACTTACTCTAATTGTGTAAAGAGTGTCGAGGAGCCATTCCTTGGTGTGATAGGGGTGTAGAAACCCTATAAAATCAATGAATGATTTTCTAGTCCATCAAGGGGTGTTATTCAACAAGGGTAGATATTATGGGGGAACCATACCCTAGTGTGCCCGGGAGGATTCCAGCCCTATCATATCTCAAATGATCCTTCATGTTCACTATTATCATACATGTATTTACTAATTAAGTGTGGAACTCATAATGCATTGTGTCATATCTCAAAATCCAATATAAAAAATTATATCACATTCTATGTGGAAAATTCATTAGAATAATAAACTTTCTACTAATATCCATGTTTTAAGGTAGGATATATTATAGGTATAAGTTCCCGGATGATGTATAGGACATGTATTTGGGGTGACCCGACATGATACCCTACATCATTGCATGATTGTTTTTTACACTATACATTGTATGTGAGGTTATTCCATACTAAATGATATATATTGATGGAACACAATGTTTCACATCCATCTATGACATGCCCATGTCAGATTGATTGTTCCTATATACATCTAGTCATTTCCATGTTCTTAACCATATCTGAGTATCGAGCCATGCCCATATCCATACTCATTCATACTGCCAAGTACTCTATAAGTACACAATATGTAACCAACATAGGTTTAAATGACATGTGGTGGGTCTACATGGTGTGCCGTATTTATCTCTTCCGAATACTCAAGATTTAGAAACCAAGAGAATACAAATCATGTATTCCAGTACTACATGGCATGTTGTCAGTTTTTTCACAGAAACCTATGGAATCTTTATATGTATCATCACACAGTCGTAGAATCTACTGATTCCTTTAATGGATATAGGTTTCTTAGGTCTAGAACGACCATGACCAATCTAATGTTGGTGTTTATATTTAAGAAACCTGAATCCTACATCGATCATCCATTCACATCATGCCACTCCCAAGGAATAAGGTCTATGAATTTCATCCCACCTCCATGTCCCCAAAACCCAAAACACTTATATCCATCCTGATCATTTTTAAAATTTCCATATTTATTATTTATAATGAAAATAATATGAATATATGATTTCAATCAAGCATGAACACATCCTATAAATGTTGAACCATTACCTCGTGGACCAATAATGAAGAACATGAAGAAGGTTAGGGAGAAGTGTGCATAAAGAATGTAAACTCATCATTTTCCCAGTATACTGGGACAATGATCATGTAAAATAGATATCCATGGACAATATAACATGAAATGAGGGAGTTTATTCATATTAATGAAACCAAAAATTGGTAGGGATCATAGAAAGATCAATAAATCGTAGAACAAACAAGATGATAATTAAATCATTTCTTAGAAAATAATATATACCATAAATCAATAAATAACATTCCTAACCACAATTATTAATTGTTTCATGGTTAATAGTGTGTTTTCTTGTGGTTATGAATATCGATTATGTTCACTATCTTCTACTCAATTAACCATCATATGATCATCAATCCACTACCTCATGTTTTTTATTACCAAAGAAGAAATATCTCACATAGTCTTACCAAGGGTATGCAACTAACACAAGAGAAATATCATAAGAAAATGTTTATTGAGTATTATTCTAGGCTAGTTCATTATATAAAAATAATAAATAATAATTTTATTTTAGAAAATTCTCCTACCAAGGACACCCTTTTATAAGACATCTGGCGTAGGCCATCCTTATGTCACACATAGGGGAAACCTTTCTTTCCAAGATCAATTATTTTCTCATATTTTCCATCTAATGTTCCAAACAGCCAAAAAACCCATTATTTTCCAAAAATCATATAATGCGTGTTATAATATATTTAATATTTTTTTAATTAATAAAGGGGTTCCCCGAGCCTCAGGATATTATGCTTACTGAATGTTTGGCATCAAAAATATTACTTTAAACATTCCAATGTATTATAGGGGAAAAGAGTTGTTTTATTATTCTAAATGTTAAGAATGTGTATATTTAAAATCCAAATCCTACTCAGAAGTAATTTTTTTTAATCTCACTTCTAAGAGATCTTTAGAAGTTTCTTGGGATGTCAACAAAAAGGTACCCAAGGGAGAAACTTATCCACACGAGGTCTTCTATATCTATTTCTAAAACAACATAGGGAATATAAAAAATAAAATAACTCCACCCTCTATAACTATATCACCACATTCATCATCCTGGAATATGTATTACTCATATACCAATAGTTGTGTTACATGGAATAAATTGAGTGACATGTCTTACTCTGGTCATATGCTCATGTAGTATGCCACCTCACTATCATAGTGTAGTAATCAGAAGAAGTTCATTAAAACTTATGAGATAACCTGTCATCCTGGCCAAATTCCATTAACCATTGATGATGTAATATCACTTAGAACAAATGGAATCCTCTTCCTACCCAAAAGGATTCAATTTTCATTTCACAAGGAACACCTGATAGCTTACGGAAGTCCTATACTCTTCCATATTAACTAAACCTAATAAAATGTAACTAGATCCAACTCTAGGCCCATATGTGTTATCTTCCACTGGCTCAACCCAGTACAATGATATATTCCTATTTTTTCACACATATTCTCAAATTATGCTTCACTAATGGTGGGATGGTAACCCCTGTGATATGAAAACACCAGAAATGGTAGATGATCCTCCCAATAAAAGGACCAAAATAAAAATAAAAACCCCAAAAATGTTCTCCATATCCTAATCTATCTTCTATACCTATCTCTTCATATTGTGTAGAAACAGTATGCTCAAATTTAACCGAGTTCCAAAGGACTCATGCATCCCTTATATAATCCTGATATAAATTGTTTATCATTGTATAGAATTATCATCAATTTAATTCAATGAATACATTTTACCTATTGTACACATAGGTATTTCAAACTGTCCACTAAGATCTACTCTCCAATGGTTAGGAAGTGGGCCTACATGGGGAATCTGTCTATGATCACTCAGATAGCATTGTATTATCTAGATGGTCATGGAATACCTCATATTGAAAACCATAAAGGCACCCTCTAAGTCCTACTTCCATTAGGTATCCTTGCAATCCACCTAAAATAAATTGATACCTCAGGATCTATAATCAGCATCAATATACAATATTCTTCTCTAGTAAACATAATTCCAAAGGATCCCCGATACATACACACCTCCAACTAGATGTACTTCCAATGAAAGTTATCTTTGTCAACACCACCTCTCACCCCATTAATGAAGTCATGTCCATCCTCAAACAAAGATGTTATTTTTCCCACCATCATAAAATTTATCAAGAACAAGTCCATTGGATGTTTTGTAGTACATGATCTCATAGTTAGTATCTCCCAAATGATCCTCCTACACACTATGTAAATGTAGTGGGGTAAAAACCATAAACTGGAGTTACATTTCATAATGCTAAACTATAAGGGTCATAAATAAATATGTCAACTACCATGTTTCATAAATGAATAATAGCTAACAAAAAACATCACCGTGATTATTTTGTTCCATGGACAAGCCTTTGGGTGGCCCTTAAGACAGAACAACCTCAACTATTTTTTGTTTTACTATCACACCCAGGTTTGAGTTGAAAAATCCCAAGTAGACCTCATGAATATATATCTAATTCTATGAGATATTTGAATAATACTGGTCCTCTAAAAGCATGTCCTAAACCATTAATATTTTTTTCTCATGATCCACTAGTGACATTGAGTACCTGAGAATGTCACTATAAAAAGAATTCACGAACTGATACAAGTGGGGTTAATGATCTTGTCCATATGTCCCAAAAACTCTTCTGGGGTGTCATTCATACCAAAGGGTGTCACTATTAACTTAAAAATATTATAGAGTCTTTAGAAATATTTGCTCTGTACATTGTCCACTCAAACATAGAAATAGTGATAACCTATCATGTGGTCTAACATTGATAAGAAATATACCCCAAACCACTGGTTTATGAACTCACAATTTAACATGGGTGGATACTCCTTTTTTATAGTCCCTTGGTTCATATGATGTTGAAAAACACATCAAATAAAGTTATAATCTACCTCCTAGGAATACAACACTAGGATGATGGGAGAAATACATTGAGTTTAAAAGTCATTTATCTAGAAATTCCTCCTATAACACCTCAATCTCTCACATCCACTTGGGGTCATCTAATATGTTAGAGTAGATATTATTCCATTACAAGTGCAATTATTGGCAGACAAAAATTCTTGATGTAGTGGTAAACATAGAAAATCCTAATGTAGGACATCCGTATTCAAATCTCACATCATAGGAAATGAAAAGTCATTTCATATTCTTCCATAAGGGTAATAATATTCAATTAAAGGGTAATCATTTGTATCATCGAACACAAGATATAACCATAATCAACATGTTATTACTTCCTACAAAATAAGTAAATTCACTTACCACCGCCTTGGGTTCACGGTACCCATCCCTGGTGATAGTCATATGGGGTTATACATTAACAAGCTATTACGTGTACTAGAGAACATCATAGGGAATCACTTATAGATATGGAAATATTCATTATGGGGTCATTTATCTTCTAATAGTCGGTTAACACTATTAGTAGATGTGTGACCCAAGATATTCCAATGTAGGATATTCTATGCATATGTATTTTTCTATAAATGCACTACTAGTATCTCTAGGTCTCGATAAAAGGAACCCCCATGGAAAATTGGCTTGTGATTGTGTACCCAAATTTAAAATTGATAATAGATTAAAAATGTCACATATCGATTAAACCCAAATCCTTGGGGTCACAATCCTCTACTAAATCACCCCCATGAAAACTTGACCATCGTAGACAATGCCCACTTTGACACCTTCTAACATCAAAATGACATCAAACATTAATGTTAATAGAACTCATCCACCACACCATGATAATATATTCATTTTTTGGTATTAATTAGCGCATAATGTTTTATATTGCATCCCAAGACTGCATCACGGATGTGAAATCATTTGTCTTACTTGTGTTCCAAAGGCCACATCAATAATAACCAACATATGGATCTATTAATGCCTCATGTAACCATGGAGATGGATCACTTCCATGACCACCACAAATAGTGGTCCTGTACAAGAATAAACCATGAACCATAGGTCCAGGATAGTCATCTAGCACTTGATAAGGGGGTATTTCTTTTACCAAAACAAGGATGTTCACTACCTCTAGAACACGTGATGTGATATCAACATAGGTGAAACATCTTCATGTAGGATAGGGACAAGCTATTGTTTGATATAGAATACTATTGACGATAATGATCCATCAATCAGTCAAGGTCCATACAAGTTAGAAAAACTATACCACTACCTTGATCCAATTCTCCACTGCTTGAGGTTTTCCCTCTTCAGAAAAACTCATTGGTACCTATCACTAGAACTCATGAAACATTTTAAGATTGTACATAAATTATTCCTACCTTGTTGGATCAATAAACTACTAAACATAAATAGGATAACCTACCTTGACCATTGGAAAAGGGTCCATGTGTTAATCAATAGATTGTAGCACTACTTTTTTCTCACCTAGAATAAACACTTTATGAATGGGTCCCTCAAATGTTTCTTCATCTCACAATAAGTGATCTTAACGAAACTATAACTAAATTAAGGATGACTATTAGTGTGGAAGAATTTTGAAAAATATCATCTTGTGTCATCGTCAAATAGCATGTTTGAGGATATGAAGTGAGAATTAAAGTCAAAGGAATTTATCTTATATTATACATGAACCATTTTTTTCCAAAAAATGATGTTACGGTATGAATAGATGAAAAGAAGGCAGCCAAAGTCCTAGTAAATGGGTACATCGTCTGTCTCCCTGAAATTGGGTTCCATAGATAGAAATCCCCACATAAAACACTACAAAACCATTACCCTATGTTATTAAATAGTCCATTCCATGAGTCCATATCTAAACTGACCTTGGGATAATCCACCCTTGATACCATTCTATAATGACTCGACCAAAGGTGACTTTTGGTCTAATGAAAGAGGAGTTTAACAACACCAATCCTACCTCCAATTGTATATGAGATATCAACCAAAACCAAAAAGTAAATAAAAAGAAATTTAATCCCATAACCCAATGTACAAGTACATATGAACACAAAACTGTGTCTATCAAAAAGTAATGAGGAAGAATAAAAGACTAGAAAATTGCAACTATAACTGAGGATGTAATAATTTTTAGGGAATACGTTTGAGTATAATAATTTTAACTAAAAGTTAAACTGGGTAAATACCTGATGAATTTAAGATGAATTCCCAACATGAAATAAAACATGATGAAATTTTAAGTAGTTTAGGGTCTATCTCATGATCCCCATGTCTAGCCATATATCATGGACAATACAACTATGTGCCTTTATACTCCACCTATATGACTACCAATCTACATTTCAACTATACGTGAGATTAAATGATCATGTGAATCCTAGAATGGTTAAGTACATAAATACCTACGAGGATACCCCAAAAAAGGGAATAATAGAAAGATACAATAGTTGAAATCTCTACTAACAATGCCTTACAATCAGCACATGAGACAAACCTATAATAAATTTCTGAGATGTGACAGACAAGAATCCAAAATTACTGATAAATTTAATATACATCTCTACAATCTAACAATGAATAATGAATAGTCCTTGAAATCTAAGTGTCATGCTCTGAGAAAAAGTGTATTTTACACATGAAATAATCTATTTAGAGGGCCCACTTTTCACCAGAATTCTCATCACTTGAGGAGGAATTATATATTGTAAATTAATATCTCTTAAAATAACAATAAATAAGAGTACATGGTTCTACTCATTGATATTTGGATTAATAGAAATTGGATCGCTCACTCTGATGGCTGAATTTCTCCCTGCTAGAGCATGGTGATCAGGGATTACAACTCTGTATATAAAGGAACCATTTCCCTTTGTAGTATGCAAGAGTACCTAGTCTACCTACATAAATAGTATGGTGGAACCATGCCCTAGTGGAGCAGAAGATTAAAAATCATTTTAGATAGAGGACCTATGACATAGTTTGTCTACTGAATTCCACTCTACCATGGTAGAGGTTATGGGATACCTAAAAACTAGAGTGATTGGGAGTTTCCAGCCCTATCATCTCTCTGATGACCGTACCAGGTCACTCCTGTCAGTCAAGAATCACATGAATAATCATAATACTCAAAACACATCACATCATATCCCAAAATAATATATAAAGGATATTATAAAATTAAATATGGAGATCTACGTAGGATAGGCAACTCAGGTCCAATATCCGAGTCCAATAGAAGGATATATAGATGATATAATTTCTTGTGAGAAGTATATATTGTAAGTGGGGTAAAATGGTATGTGACATCACCTCATAAATATGTTTTTTTCTCCTCTATACATGGCTTGGTAATCTACTCCATACTATATAGAATGTATTGATGGTATATGGGGTGTCTTAGCCACATGGTTAATGCCCATGAACTCGTGGTTGTGCCTTTGTACATTGGGTTAAGCCATGCACACTGAGTCATGCCCGTGAACATTGATTTGTCTGAGTGTGTTGCCTTACCTATGTACATATGGTTGTTCCAATGTTATTCGATATTACCAAGCCTATATACTTATAGACTATATGCTATATCACTAGGGTAGGGTCACATGATTTTCAGTTGGTGCACACGGCATGTGGGATTTATCTTCGCCTGAAACCCTAGCCACTATAAAAATGGAATTAAATGATGTGTGATCCTGTACCACAAATAGTGTGGTCATATTTATTGCAGAAAACCATTGAATATTCATTATTCTTTTCACACTACCATCTCCACTACTCCTACAATATATCACATTGGGTGACTTAGAATTCGGTCCGACCACTTTTGATCTGTCACTTGTGGCTTTAGTCCATCCACATGAAACCCCATGACTAATCCCATCACATCATGCTACTACAACTTAAACATTTATATGAATCTATTCCCTGATATGTGTCACCATAAGGAAAAACATTTAAATCCATCATGATACATCTGTAAATCACAATCTTGCACATCATTCAAGCAACCACTATGAATCTGGCAATTCAATAATGCTTGAACCCACCAAAACATTGTTGAACCATGGCCCCAAGGACAAACATCAAATAAAATGAATAAAAATGAATATGAATCAACATAAAAAGTATTTACATCGTATTCAAAGAATGATAATCCAATCATAATGTAAATAGGACATCCATGTGTAATAGAAAATGTAACGATGGAATTTTATTTGACTAATCAAACCAGAATGTTGTGGAGAACATGGAATGATCAATAAATCATAGTTAAAATAAGAATATAATTAGATAAATTCTTGAAAAAGGTATAAATCCAAATATATAATTACATACTCTGATTATGGATCGATCGTTGTTGATGATTTCTTCTGCTAGTGATGAAGCAGATCTTTTGTGTTCCCCACCATCCCCAAAATTCACTGTGATCAGATCATTGATCCACATCCTCAATTTTTCAATATCCAATGAAGAATTATCTCCCATAATTCTACCTAGTTTATTTGGATCAACCTGGTCAAATGTCATCAAAATGTATTTATGGAGGATTAGATATGGTTATAACATTTAATATAAATAAATAAGTAAATATTTTTTACTAATCACACCATCTAGCAGTCACTGCAATAGAACATATAACACAAAACAACCTTATTACATGATTTTTTTTAAACCATGCATTTATAAATCAACCATTATTTCGTATTCCCACACAAGATCCCAAAATGTGAAGAAATCTATTTCAAATAAAATCTGTTCATTATATAATATATTTAATATTTTTATTATATCATTATAGGGCCTCCTCTTGCCTCAAAATCTCCCACTGAGGATGCACATATATTTAAAATTATACCTTAAAATAATCTAAAGTATTATATAGAAAAAATAGATTTATTATATAGGGAATTTTAATAAATCATTTGGAGAAGGATTTTGTTAGTTTTTATGTGTTAATAAATTCGCCATATATTCCTAATATGTTTTGTATGAATTGATAAGTTATAAACTCCATAGTAGTGGTGAAACCCTATTTGGGAATAGGTTACTAAACTCTTAAAGATAATCAATCCAAGTTGATATTGGGACCTTCACTAATGAAGGTAGTATCTATCGAAGATCATCCATAGGTTGGTGAAGTAGCATTTTTTAGGATTTGGATTAAAATATTGGTTTTAGTGGTGCAGAAGAACTTACAAGAAGAAGATGTTTGGATACAATCGTATTAAAAGAAACACATGGTGGTCCACACCACAAATATGGTACTGAAATCCTTGGCCAATGATGATTTCTTGTTATGTATAGAACAAATTAGTTAGTGTCCAATAGTGTTTGAAACATGATACGTGTCTTATCTATCAAAAATATGGTTCCTAAATGATTTTACATGTCATGTATTTCTTTTTAGGATGTTCTTAATGAATTAGATGATTCTGGTGGAGGCTTAGAGTGAACAATTTTTAACTGAAAATCTTGTTGGTATAGGTCATTGCTATGCTTTATGAGTGAAAAATGTGACCTTTACCTATAGTGAGAGAGATATATTATATGGGGTTACACTATTAAAGTATGAGACACATTGATTTAATCATTTTCACATCTGGATAGTCTTGGGATATTTTAAGGTGTTAAGTAGTGATAAAGATGTGTAAAAGTCCCTCTATAGTGCTGATTTAGACCATTAGGATGGATGAATAGGTTTAACCTGAGGATATTTTTCCTAGTTATCAACTAGATGGTTATTACACAATTTTGATATGGATTTTTTTGAAGGAATGATTCCCACTATGGTGGATGAATATTTGAATGGTATTTGTGAAGATATTTTCAGTTTAACATAGTATAGGATTAGTTAAAAAATAATTTTTATTTAGAGGATAGACCAATATTTATAACTATTTATGGTCATCCAATTCAAGCCCATTTAACTAGTCATGTGGTTTGAAAAATTATTGGGTTATAATGACCCAAAGAATTATGTACAAAGACATTACATTACTTTTGGGGAATACTTAATACATAACAAAAATAGACACACAAGGACCGTAATAGTCTAGTGTCTTTGTAAACTCGGAACATAATCTTCTAATCATGGTGAAAGATCTTCAACATCTCCCATAAAGATCTTACCCTTGTGTTTTATTAACCCAAACCTTCCATTATATCCTGGGGAAAAGAAAACATATAAACGGTGAGCTCAAATTCTCATTAATGGTAAGCATAAACAAACCAAATACATTTGAACTTAAAAACATGAACATAATGTTTAAGCATAAAAATCTTGAGCAATGACATAAAACATGGAAGTATGTAAGACATGGATCATAATGGAACATCAATAATGATAAAATAGCATGGGATTAAAACATGTAATTGTGGAAGACCATTAAGAACTTGATATGATTTCTATAGTATCTAAGTAATTGCTTCCAAGACTATCTTAGTGGACAATGTCCATTACTGAACTGGGTTTACTTGTCGTTCCAGTCCTGTATTACTGAACTGGACTCACTTTCCATTCCAGCCATGTCTATCTCATTAGATATAAATCATTACCCAATGCATTGGAGGGAGATATAGGTCTCACCCATCTCATAATGAAATCATTCTTACTTGTGCATCAAAATAAACATAAATCATTCATCATAACCCAATGAATAAACTGGGTTTCATAAAAATCATTCCATTATAACATAATCCATATAAAACAAATGGATATCATTTCATCATAAGAAGAGTGAAACCATGTAAATACTCGATACATTATACTTGAAACATACATATATGAAATAATGTCATCATAGATGGAAAATAGTTTTGACAAGACATTTGAACTGAATTCTTGAGGAAAATACCCTTTATTTTTCAAAATAATTTTCTTTTCAAAAAATGCCATGCATTTTTAAAAGAAAATGATTTTTTTTGAAAATATTCATGAAATATTTTATAGGAAGCTTTATGAAATTTAGACATTATGAAACCGTAAATATCTTTCCATGCCATATAAGTTAAAAAACATTCTCCTCGTACTTTTGTTGGAAAAGTCAAAAAGTCCCTCCTATGGTAAACAAAAGAAATATTCCTTACATACCATGTAGTAAAAGTCAAAAATGGGTAGAATGGAATTTAAAAATACATGAAACCATTTTTAGAAAATAGGGACATGAATGATAAATATAACCCCAGTAAATACTTACGAATAAACAATATCGGATAAAAATGAGATTGGAAAATTTATCCCTTACCTTAGGTCTGATATGCTTTGTACGTATCCGAAACTCCTGTATAATGATTTAAATAATTTCATTTACTTATTAAAGAATAATATTCATTGTTATGATATCATATATGGTTCACTTATGACTTTATATTACCTATTATTTTGAAAATTCCATGTTAAAGCAGCGTTTTGGGTAAAATAGTTTCATTTATCATAAGTGTTTTGACCTGTTGTTCTTGATATTATTAATTATATCCTGATTTACTTAATTCCAGAAAGTAAAACATGATTTATATATAATATATATTCAGCATATAAATATATATGATAGATCGACAGACGGAATGAAATACACCGTTTATGGAGACGGTAGGTCGTACATACGCATGAACGCTGTTTTCATTTCCTTGTTGAATTGAATGGAATTAAGTAAATGAAACATATATGTACATAAATCCAGTATCATTTTTATTTAATATCATTCATTGTTATTTATTATATATACTTTATAATCATACTTGAATGGTTAATCATGGAAAATGAATCTCATCACGTTTGTGGAGACGGTAGTCTGTACGTACGCACGAGCGACGATATCATTCTTTTGATATTAAAATAGTATATAATTGGATGGAATATCATATATACAGAATCATAATGATGTTATATTTATTTTTTATATCATTTATACTCATTATTATACCCATCCAAATGATGAAATGTTTGAATGAAAAACTACACCACGACGTGGAGACGGTAAGCCGTACATACGCACGTGTGTTGACTTTTTCATTCATAGGATGGTTAAAATAAAAAATATGGTTTTAAAATTTTTATAATAACATAAATGGATAGAGAATATACTAGAGTTATTATTTTACAATTTAAACAAAAAAGAATGAGGAAGTGGAAGAAGAATGGAACTTGAAATAGGTAGTGACACATTTACCTCTTCTTCAGGTTCTTCCTTTTGATTTGATCAATAGGGCTCCTTAGGTTGGATTTCTGACTAAAGGAAGGCATCTAAGATTAAGTGACGATAGTTTAGTGGGTATTTTGTTAGAGTTTTGAGGATCCAAATGTCTTATAAGTTGTGAATAAGAGTGAATTGGGAGTTCCCTTTTATAAGAGGGGTGAGGGGCACCTTAGGAAAAACTTAAACTATTATTTTATAATAAAGTCATATTCAGTTTATAATGGATCCAAAGTGACTTATTTCAATGATCAAGTGGGGATGGGTTTAAATCCTATCAACCAATAGGTTTTAGACAAGTTTAGGTTACTATTTTAACCTTATCATTTAGATTTAACTCTAAGTTAAATAATTTAACTTTTACCGTGTCTTCTTGTTTTCTTAAACTATACGGTTAATAAACATACAATAAACTGCCAATAGAATCCCATGTGGTTCATTATTAATATATATAACCTTATTTAAGTCATTTTTCCGAACCTTAGAATTTTAGGAATAGAATATCAATTAATAATATTATATTTGTTTTAAAAACTATTTTATGTCAATTTTGACACTATTTGGTAATTGATTTTTGTGAAAATCATAACAGAATGATTATTTTTAATAAAGTTAATTAAATAAATAAAAAAATGTCATATTAACCTAGGAAAGTAATGAATTTTTTTTAATGTCTCATATTACATTTATTTGGGTATTTATAACATCATTTATTGTAATATTTCATTAATAAGGTAACTACTGCATCATCATTATGTCATTAATAAATTAAATTATATAATGTCTAAAAAGTATAAATAAAATAAAATTATTTATTAAATATTTTCATATTTCTAATGAATATTTATAGTCCAATTTATCTTATGTATAACCCTATATTAAAAACATTTTAGTTATTAAGCTTTGATTTTAACTCATTTAACTCTTCTCTGAATTAAATAATAATAAATGTCCTAATCTAATCCATGTGGAACTAAATGATAATATTTTATTCCTAAGGTGGTTTTTGGTCGAATAAAAGTTATCCAATAGGATTTGGACATGTGTTAGGGTAATAATAATATCATTTTTACCCTTAATTACCCTATTTACTTTTAACTGTAGTCAATAAAAGTAAATAGTTACTATTCACCAAAAATTATTTTCATCTCATTGAACCACATTTTACTTACTGATATCAATCGTGTCTCTCAGATTTTCAAAATTCAATTCAAAGAAGAGGTAAAATTTCATTTAAATGAAGAAGTCAGTTTTTAACTACCACTTACTGGTTTCACTATTCATCAAAAATTGAAGTTTTTCAGAAAAATTCAAAAAATTCAGACACAGCTATTTTTGATATTCCAAATTAAAAAAATGATTTCTATTTTACCAGATTTAAAACACAGAAGTCACAGATATTAATTTAAATTTAATCCCATTGTTAGGAAAACGTGTTTTAAAAGTTAAAACATTGCAAAAGATTGAAATGATTTTACCTATGAATTCAATGTAAAATCAATGCTAATGACATAAATTATATTCAATGGTAAAAATATATTCTATTTATACTTTAAAACCATTCAGTATTATAATTTAACCATATAAATTATTACGATGAAAAAATTTGTTTTTGATTAAAATATATCATGTTTTTACTATTCATTAAAATATGAACGTTATCATAATAATATGAAAATTTTAAGAAAAGTAAATTTTTATATCCTGATTCCAAAGAAGAATTTTATTTTTTCAAATTGAACTTATAAACATGTCAAAAACTATATTTTAAGTGGGTGTGCCATCAAAAGGCGGAAAAATGGCATTTTTTGAAAAATAATTATTTTAATCGAAAAATTTATCATGTTTTCATACCATGCTCTATAAAATGTGTAAGATGAATTATAATGACATAAAATTAATCATTTTGTTACTACTATTCATAATGGCTAGTTTATAATAATATTGTAACCATATATCGTTGTTTAGTGGAACCCGGTATTGCGTACAACACACGCTATTGAGGAAGGTCATGATTGCGTGTAATGCAAGCCAAGTCAGGGTTGCGTGTAGTGTGACACTCTTTTATTGTTGCATATAACAAAATCAAACCATATTTCATTTATACAATGAATATATATATATATATATACTCAATGTTTCATCGAATAACTACTATAAAACAAACTTAAAATTGTCTGTAACACGATCCAAGAATACTGTTGCGTATACTGCAAGCTAATACAGTGTTGCGTATAGTGCAAGATAATCTTGGTGTAGCGTACAATTGAATATATGAAAGAAATTAAAAAATAATATATCTTATGAAATCTCAGGATGTTACATTCTACCCCCCTTAAAATGAATTTCTCCCTTGAAATTTGTCGGGGTTATAAATCGTTTACTATTTTTAGAAACCCACATCATAAAAAGGAGTACTAAAATATTATTTTAAAAAATAAGTATGAAACGTAATGATTACCCAAAGTAACTCCTCACGGGGTTTCCAAAAAAGAGAAAATAGGTGAAAATATGGATATGGAAGAAAAATCTAACCAACATGTTCTGAGGAAGAGTGGTAGAGGACATGGCTATGAAAAATCCAACAATCACAAAAGCCATAAATTGGTGATGATTTATGGTACCATCTGACTCATCAGATATGAGGGCCCTAGGACAAAATTTTTGGTTTTCCAGATCATTTCCCTAAAGTTGATGAATTAAAAGAAATACTTACATGATTTTGGTACAATCTCACTGTTTTTCATTCCTTGAACAATTTCCACTTCATACCTTAAAGAAATGAAGTTGAATTTGTTATTCGTGAAGTGTTAGTAGATCATGTGATAGAATGATGGGTCATTCTATCTATTTCAAACAAAAGGTTAGAAAAAGTTATCAAATATCATAAGTCCATCTATGGTGAGGTTAATCATATATGATTCCAAGAATGAACTTATACTTCATCTATCATACCACTTAATAAAATAAAACTAGTTTCTACTAAGCAGGGACTTCTTGTAGGCAAGTGGGGGGTGATAAAGACCTGTCGCACTTCGGTTGTGGGTTCGACTCCCTCAATCTTGTCTGACGCGATGGGTTTTCACCCATTCTGTAGGTTGTCCCTTTTATTAAAACTATACTATTATAACATTCCAGAGAATGTTCTTGATTTAATCAATACTATCTTATGTCCACTTAATCCATTCCAACCTTAAGACGTATCCGAAATACTTCTTTCCAAACTCATATTATAAATAAAACAATTACTAGAAAGGTATTATAACAAGCATGTGAATACCGTCATTTATCCCAGATATATCTTGTTAATCGCATGTGAATACCTTAATCATGTTTTCTATTGAAACATGAATTACCATAGAACCTTAGTGAAAACATGAATGATGTTAAAAGTTAACTCTTTCCACATACCAAAATCCCAAAAATTCTATATACCTAAACCATGATATCACTTTGTCCTTATATCAGTCATGAGCTCATGAATACTATCATATATATTATTTTCTCCTTATCCCTTCATTATGCACATTTCATTTTCCAAAATATTTCAATCACTTTTCATGGTTACCGGTACAATAAAATTATTAAAACCACAATGATCCAATACATTGATACTCTAAAATTCCACGAAACTATAAATGAGATTCCACAACATTATCTCTGAATCCCGTTACATAAACACTTATTCATTCCACCACATCATTGTCATACTCAACATCGATAATAGTGATCGCATGTGACTTCCCTTTATCATTTTCCTTAATAGGTTGCTCACGTCCATCGTCATTAACCCTTGGATTAAGGCATTTGATTAGCATAATGACCCATTTCCTTGCACTTGAAGCATTGAAGTGTTGGTGGAGCATTCTCTGTGGTATTTTCTCCATTCACATCATTAGCTACATTTTTTCCATTACTTTGATACTCAACTGCTCGATGACATTATTTTCCACACTTAACACATTTTCTAGTACCTTTTAGGCAATCTCCACCATGCTTCTTTCCACACTTTGAGCATAAAGAAACATTCATCTTCTTTTCACCATTGTTCTGAGATTTATCCTTGAAATCCATCTTTTGTTTCTTTTCAAAACCATGAGATGGATATGTAACACTAACTTCCAGTTCTAACTTGATAGGACAACACACAATTTCTTCATAGCTATTGAAGTCTCTTATTGATAATGCCCTTCGAAGACATGATTTTAAGATAATGAATAATCGATCAACTTTACATTCAGGTTTGATGATAAAGCCAGATGCATACCCTGCAAGTCTTGTGAAATTCACTTCGTATATACCAATATTCTCATCATCATTTTTCTTAACCTCAAGGAACTCCTTTTCCATCTTAGTTCAAAGAATACAAGGAATGTACCAATTGGAAAACAAGTTCTTGAACTCGTCTCATTCCATTGATTCAATTTCAACTTGGGGAATTGTATTATTAAATAGAGTCCACCACTGGTCTTCTTCACCTTCTAAAAGGTAAATAGCCAGAATGACTTTTTCATGTTCCGAGCAGTGAAGTATAGAAAAATATCTTTTCAATGGTACTGATCCATTGTTCAGTAACAAGTGGATCAGAAGACCCACTGAATGAAGGTGGGTGTTTCCTCATGAAGGACTCAATAGAATATTTTTCCCTTCTATACTAATTTGGATGTCTAGAATGATTCATATCTTGTGTAAGTAGAGCAATAATATTTTTCACTCCATCTCCCATAACATTGGTTTGTTTAGAGGGAAAATCATTGCATCATCCATTACATTGATCAACACGGTTCCTTTGGGTTCCAATCATCGTCTAAAACCTAGAAAGAATAGTGTGAGAGGAAAAAAATAATGCTAGGAAAAAACATAATAAAGGGGGAGTAACATCAATATCTAACATCTTAGGTTTAAGTATAATATTGTTACCGTAATTCTAGTACTATAACCTATACTTATACTTAACCTTAGGAACATCCCTAGACATATCTTAGAAATATCTCTAGGGATCTCACTAAAGTTTTCGCATCCTAGTTTACAAAGGTTGACTAATACATTCCTATGATACCAACTAGAACGACCCAAAGCTTGATGTACATGGACATTACATTACTTTAGCAGAATACTTAATACATAACAAAAACAGAAAGACAAGGACCGTAATAGATTACTGTCTTTGGAAACTCAGAACATAATCTTCTAATCATGGTGAAAGATCTTCATCATCTACCATAAAGATCTTCCCCTTTTGTTTTATTACCTAAAACCATTCTTTATATCTTGGGGAAAATAAAACATATAAAGGTTGAGCTCAAATGCTCAGTAAGAGTAAGCATAAAAAACCATATACATTTGAACATAAAAACATGAACATAATGTTTAAGGATCAAAATCTTTAGCAATGACATAAAACATGGAAGTACGTAAGACATGGATCATAATGGAACATAAATAATGATAAAATATCATGGGAATAAAACATGTAATTGTGGAAAACCATTAAGCACTTGATATGATTTCCATAGTAGCCAAGGAATTGCTGCCAATACCATCTTAGTGGACAATGTCCATTACTGAACCTGATTTACATGTCGTTTCAGTCCTGTATTACTGAACCAGATTCACTTTCCATTCCATCCATGTCTATCTCATGAGATATAAATCTTTACCCTATGCATTGGAGGTAGATATAGGTCACACCCATCTCATATTGAAATCATTCTTACTTGTGCCACAAAATAAACATAAATCATTTATCATAACCCAAAGAATTAAATGGGTTTCATAAACATCATCCCATCATAACATAATCCATATAAAACAAATGGATATCATTTCATCATATGAAGAGTGAAACCATGTAAATCATAGAGACATTATACTTGAAACATACACATATGAAATAATGTCATCTTAGGTGGAAAATAATTTTGACAAAACACTTGAACTGAATTCTTGAGGAAAATATCCTTTCTTTTTCAAAATCATTTTCTCTTCACAAAATTCCATGCAATTTTAAAAGAAAATGATTTTGTTGAAAATAGTCATGAAATCTTGTAGAGGAATCTTTATGAAAATTAGATGTTATGAAACCGTAAAAATCTGTTCATTCTGTATAAGTTAAAAAAACATTCTCATAGTACTTTTTTCGGAAAAGTCAAAAAGTACATCGTATGGTAAACAAAATAAATATTCCTTACATACCATGTAGAAAAAGTAAAAATGGGTAAAAATGACTTTAAAAATACATGAAACCATTTTTAGAAAACAGGGACATGGATGATAAATATAACCCCAGTAAATACTTACGAATAAACAATCATAGATAAAAACGAGATTGGAAAAGTTATCCCTTACCTTAGGTCTGAAATGTTTCATACGTATTCGAACCTCTTGTATAATGATTTAAATAATTTAATTAACTTATTAGATAATCATATTAATTGTTATGATATCATATATTGTTTACTTAAGACTTTATATTACCTATTCTTTTGTAAATTCCATGTTAAAGCAGCGTTTTGGGTAAAATCATTTCATTTATCGTACGTGTTTTGACTTGTTGTTCTTGATATTATTACTTATATCCTGATTTTCTTAATTCCAGAATGTAAAACACAATTTATATATAATATATATTCATCATATAAATATATATGATAGATCGATAGACGGAATGAAATACACCATTCATGGAGACGGTAGGCCGTACGTACGCATGAACGCTGTTTTTGTTTCCTTATTGAATTGAATGTGCTTTTGTAAATGAAAAATATATGTACATAAATCCAGTATCATTATTATGTAATATCATTCATGATTATTTATTATATATACTTTATAATCATACTTGAATGGTCAATCATGTAAAATGAATCTCATCGCGTTCGTGGAGATGGTAGTCCGTACGTACGCACGAGCGATGATATCATTCTTTTGATATTAAAATAATATATAATTGGATGTAATATCACATATACAGAATCATAATGATGTTATATTTATTTTTTATATCATTTATACTCATTATTATACCCATCCAAATGATGAAATGTTTGAATGACAAACTACACCACGACGTGGAGACGGTAAGCCATACATACCCACGTGTGGTGACTTTTTCATTCATAGGATGGATAAAATAACTAATATGGTTGTAAAATTTTTATAATAACATCACATTATATATAATATACACGAGTTATTATTTTACAATGTAAACAACAATGAAGGAGGAAGTGGAAGAAGAATGGAACTTGAAATAGGTGGTGAGACATTTACCTCTTCTTCGGTTTTTTCAATTGGGTTTGATCAAAAGGGCTCCTTAGGTTGGCTTTCTGACGAAAGGAAGGCCTCTAAGATTAAGGTAGGATAGTTTAGAGGGTATTTTTACAGAGGTTTTCTGAGACAAATGTATTAGAAGTTTTTAATTAGAGTGAAGTGGGAGTGCCCTTTTATAAGAGGGGTGAGGGGTACCTAAGGAAAAACTTAAACTATTATTTTATAATAAAGTCATATTCAGTTTATAGTGGATCTAAAATGACTTATTTAGAATATAAAGTAGGTATGGGTTGAAATTATATCAACCAATAGGTTTCAGACATGTTTAGGTTACCATTTTAACCTTATCATTTAGATTTAACTCTAAGTAAAATTATTTAACTTTTACCATGTCTTCTTGTTGTCTTAAACAATATGGTTACTAAACATACTATAAACTGTCAATAGAACCCAAATAGGTTCATTATTAATATATATATACTTATATAAGTCATTTGGCTGATCCTTAGATTTTTAGGAATATAATATCAATTAATAATATAATATTTGTTTTAAAAACTATTTTATGTCAATTTTGACACTATTTGGTAATTGATTTTTGTGAAAATTATAACAGAATGATTAGTTCTAAAAAAGTTAATTAAATCAATACTAACATGTCATATTAACCTAGAAATTTATTTTAATTCATTAAAAGTCTCATATTACATTTATTTGGGTATTTATAACATCATTTATGTTAATATTTCATTAATAAGGTAATTACAGCATTACCATTGTGTCATTAATAAATTAAATTATTTAATGTATAAAAATTATAAATAAAATAAAATAATGTACGAAATAGTTTTATCTTTCTAATTAATATTTATAGTCCAAGTTATCTTATGTATAACCCTATATTATAAACGTTTTAGTTATTAAACATTGATTTTAACTCTTTTAACTCTTCTCCGAATTAAATAATAATAAATGTCCTACTCTAATCCAAGTGGACCTAAATGATAATATTTTATTCCTAAGGTTTTTTTTGGTATAATTACACTTATCCAATAGAATTTGGACATGTGTTAGGGTAATAATAATATCATTTTTACCCTTAATTACCCTATTTACTTTTAACTGTGGTAAATAAAAGTAAAATGTTACTATTCACCAAAAATTATTTTCATCTCATTGAACAAAATTTTGCCTACTGATATCAACTGTGTCTCTCGGATTTTCAAAATTCAATTTACAGAAGTGGTAAAATTTCATTTAAATGAAAAGGTCAGTTTTTAACTACCACTTAGTGGTTTCACTATTCCTCAAAAATTAAATTTTTTCAGAATAAATACCAAAAATTCAGTCTAAGCAATATTTGATATTCCAAATTAAAAAATTATGTCTATTTTACCAAATTCAAAACACAGAAGTGGCAGAAATTAATTTAATATTAAACCAATTGTTAAGAAAACGTGTTTTAAAAGATAAAACATTTCAAAAGATTGAAATTATTTTACCTATAAATTCAGTGTAAAATCAATGCTAATGACAAAAATTATATTCAATGGTAAAAATATATTCTATTTATACATTAAACCCATTCAGTATTATACTTTAACCATATAATTTATTATGATGAAAAAAGTTGTTTTTAATTAATATATAGCGTGTTTTTACTATTCATTAAAATATGAAAGTTATCAGAATAATATGAAAATTTTATCAAAAGTAAATTTTTATATCCTGATTCCAATGAAGAATTTTATTTTGTCAAATTGAACTTATAAACATGTAAAAACTAGATTTAATGTGGGTGCGCCATCAAAAGGTGGCAAAATTGCATTTTTTTTGAAAAATAATTATTTTACCCGAAAAATTTATCTTGTTCTCATACCATGTTCTATAAAATGTGTAAGATGAATTATAATGTCATAAAATTCAAAATTTAGTGACTAGTATTCATAATGGATAGTTTATAAAATATTATAACCATATATCGTTGTTTAGTGAAACCCGGTATTGCGTACATCACATGCTATTGAGGAAGGTCGCGATTGCATGTAATGCAAGCCAAGTCAGGGTTCCATGTAGTGTAACACTCCTTTTTTGTTGCGTATAAAAAAATCAAACCATATTTCATTTATAAATTTAATATATATATTTATATATATATACACACTCAATTTTGCGTAGAATAACTACTATCAAACAAACTTGAAATTGGGTGTAACACGATCCAAGAATACCGTTTCGTATACTACAGGCTAATACGGTGTTTCGTATAGTGCAAGATAATCTTGGTGTAGCGTACAATGGAAGATATGAAAGAAACTAAAAAATAATATATCTTATAAAATCTCAGGGTGTTACATGGTGTCATTTTTTCATTCATTGTATAACCACTTTGATATTAAGTAGATATTATTCTATAAAAATCATTCTAGAATACCATTAGAAATTTGGGAAGAAAATTTAAATTTTTGAATGAAGATAAAACCCCTAATATGTTAAAGAATAAAATGAATCATTTGAGGTATACATCATTGATTACACCCATGACTAAGCTATGTTACATGGTGATTGACCTGGATGTTTGGTTTTTTTGGATTGTTTTAAGAGAACCCATGGTGCAATGGACCATCCAAGTGAATGTTGTGGATTCAGGGAGTTTATCTCCTAGGGTGTTTATTATGACTGTTTACCAAGGAATTTGGATTCATGGTGTCTTGTGCAATAATATTTACATAACAATATAATGGTGGAAGATTCTATATTAGAAAATCAATTCTTAATGGATACAGAGTATGTATGAGATATAGATTCACTGTTAATGGTAACATATCTCTCAAACATTTTGGTGCTAATTTCCCCCAAAGAGTATTTAGTAGGGGGTTAGTTATAAATTATTAATTATATAGTTGTGTGGTCATGTATTTAATGAAATCATATCTAATAAATTCTCCAAGATGTGTGTAGTGAAATATCTCAACTCTGGGATGTTTTTTTCCCTCTATGACACTCATTTTATTAAAAATGATAATTTTTCTAACTGAGGTCACATAATATTGTATATAACCATCGTGGTTATGTTCAAACATACCATTGATATTATCCTTGTATTTTCTCTATAATTATTGTTAAAATAGATAATATTGTGGGATGTAGATTCAGTTAATCATGTTTGCGGTTATTATTCTGGGATATGGAGTTAACATATAAAGATAATATGGACATATTAGGCCCATCCACATTAGATAGTGGAAAGATAGGTCACAAATGAGATGAATGATTATTGAATATTTTTTTAAAGAGGATAGTTTTCCCTTTTAATATAATAATCAATAATATTCATCAATAGTGACTATATCCCACTTTAGTTTGATTTAGTATTAGATATGGTTTTATTTGGAATTAGTAGCTTGGTGGTGTGGTAACCTTTGATGGTATATTAATGATTGATATTAAGGATGGTGAATTCTTGAATCTTTGAATAAGGATCCTATGAAAGTGTGAATTTGGAATGGATGATAATAAATTTGAATAGGCCTCAATGTACCTATTCTAAAGTGAACATGAGAGGAGAATACATATTCATTGAATGAATTAACACATAGAAGGATATGATATCGTTAAATTATTTTTGTGGGGTGTTTTTTAGCATATCATTAAAGGTGGGTTGTCTTCCACTCCAACAGATGGTTCTCAGAGTTCCATGCCACCTAAAAGATAAAGATGTTAGTTTGTGATTTTTTTCATGAAATATGGATGTGTGATCATGTATATGATGGATCATAGATAAGTTTATTTTATCAAAAGAGGCTAATTAAATTATATTACCTTATATGGATATGTTCAAGGTTTGTTGAAATCTAAGGTATTCATAGTATTGTGTATTTCAAGTAATTATGATTACTTTTAGGTAATGTGGTGTTTTGAGAGATTCCATTCACAGAAACTCAATTTTTTTTTATTTTTAGGAAAAATGGATTAACTATGGGGAGTATGTAGTTATCATTGTTTTTTATTGATTTAACATATATCTTTTTTTGTTACAAGGTGATGAGTTCCTTAATAAGGGTAAAATAGTTTTTTTATCATAGAAAATTATATTACAAATGTTTTACGAATCATTCATTCATTTTGGTATGTAGTGTTTGTACATCAGAATAGTTTAAATAATTTATTAAACAAGTCAATTATTTATTCAATATTGTGATGTGAACCATTGATAATTGGTGGGTGAATAATTGGTGAAATTTTATAGTTTCATGTGATATGAAAATAACCCCTAAAACTTATTTTATAGTTTATCCTTATCAACCATTTATAATAAAAATAGATTCATTTAATTATTATAATGGAATGAAATTAATGAAAGATTTATAAGTTGTATCCTTAGTAAGATCCCCTATATCATATTTAGGGGGGTCTCACATCAATCCAATAAAATCTACTATTAATAAGAAGTCTACAAAACATGAAAAAACAACCCTTTCTCTACTTTTATCCCCTAATAAGAATGATTATAATAATTTCTATGAATTAAAATTTTCAGGATTATATTTCTAAGACAATAAAATATTGAAATTTTTTTCCCATATTCCAATGAATGTTATTCCAAAATTTATCAATCTATTTTCTTCTATTTGATAAGTGTATGTCTGGTGTTCCTACCATCATCTGTTATTCTCCATCTGGTGCACCTCACTGAAACTGATCCCTATTTTTAACATGTATTTTTCTAATGAACAAAACCTCTACATATAAAATCCTGCTTAGAAACTATATCTGACATACTCTATCCAATAGTTATAAATAAATCTTATATACAATATTTGAAATAAATCATTTTCTAGATACACTGCTATGATTCTTTTATTACTCTTATCGGTTAATATATTTTTCAATTATTTTGGTTGGATTCTAAAGCTACTTATTCCATATTCAAGTAGGATTTTTACTTATAGATAATGTTAATAAAATTTGACTTTTCACACCTTCATATATGAGTTCCTGAAGATGATATGGTAGTAACTCTACTTCATTTTACCACTCAACAAATGTTTCTATAAGTTTCAATAGAATTTTGGAGTGTTATTGAATGTTTTTGAATATTTATGAAAAAAGTTAGTGGCTCCTACCTTCTTCAAACATTAATAACATCAACGTTAATGATAATCATAAAATATATAGATCACCACGATAAACAAAATTTATTGATCAAAATAGAATCATCATAGTGAATGATATTTAAAATGTCATTTAAAGCTTCTCAAAAACTTGTGATGGTGCTAATTCATCATATGTGGTCTTTTGAATATACTCCCCTATTCCTAATATTTCTTCCTTCTATAAAATCCTCATCAATTGAACGGGTCGTAAATTTGTGTCCATTACAGTCAACCATTTCACACACTTTATATAGTTCTTGATTCTCAAAAACTCGATCTGGCACAACATCTCGAAAACAACTATCCAATGACATTATGATTGTTCTTATATGATCCACCATTATATGGATTTTCTTCATATGTAATCAATATATTGAACCTTCGTTCAGTAGTTCTCTTCATTACTCTTCTTCCATGAAAATTATACAACCTATACCAAAATATTTTCCATTTAAATGATCATACAAACCGTCTGTCTTAAAACTCTATGTATCTTTTTATATAGAACTCAATTCATATATGTACATTGATATTTTTTAAAATTATAATGTATTTTTTCAAATAATAATTTCATTATTTGGTTACAGATCACATCCACTCAAACATAAAATTAATATAAAAACATTGAGACATTCTTTTTTGTTCTCTTTAATTTCATTAACTGGTTTCTTCCACTATTAGAATTTAGTTATATCTAGGCATTAGGGATATTACCATTATAAAGGAAATGATGTAATTTACCCTTATAATATCTAATTCTACATTTAAGAATCTATCAGAACTATGTATATACCCATATATATGGTTTTTAATTCATATCAAAATATGTTCAAATAATATGTTTTTTAAAAAATAAGTTTTTTCAAAAAAAAATCATGACTAAGATATACTTTTATCTTAATAAATATCATATCATTTCTTATTAATTTTCTAAATATATTTTTGGTTTACATATGGAACTATGGCTAAAACTCTACGTCCAATATGAAAAAAAATCCACGATGTTGGAAATAATCTCAAATATCATAAAATCATACAATATTAAAAAAAATTCTAATGAACATTCTTCCCTCAGTAAAATGAAATTTTGTTGATATGTTAACATAAAATTCCCCCCAATTTTATATTTTTAGTTTTTTTTACTTCCCCTTTTTATGGTAACCACAACATTTTATTTATAACAAAAATATTTTTACTAGCTCTTGTAAAATTGATTTACTCTCCCCCTTTTTCAGCATAATGAAATGTATGATTACAAATTTCATTGAAAAAATAGGATTTGTTTGGTGGAGCATAAACAAAAAGTTTTATATTCAATTCTATAAATATGTATCATTGAATATATTGGTTGTAAACATCATGAATTTGATAATCTATAGAAATATAATCGACAAAATCAACTCTACCCATAACATTATAGGCTATAAAGTGTCACATAATATTAATGTTCTTTGATATGGAATAATGGACAAGTTTATGGAAATATAAATTGATCTTTGAATATCAGAATGATTATTCAATGGTTTAAAATAATTTTCTCAAAAAATATTACATCTAAACATTTATTCAAATCAATTATAAATAATAATGGTTTTTGTAATTATATTCAACTTATGTTGTGTATTCAAATAAACGAAAATCTATTTTTGATGATACCCTCTAGAAAAAAATTAACAAAATAAAATAGTTATAACTAATGTTCATTTTCTATCATGGTAATATCCATACCAATCAGCATCAATGGGTCTGACAAAGTTCATGTCAGATCATATTTTAAATAGCAGTCTAAAAGAATATATTCCATTAAAATAAATCAATATTCATCTTAGTACAAGTACATAGGATTCCATTGGATCACTCTTATATCGATCACACAACATAATAACATATATAATGTCTTTAATTCAATATTAATATAGATTAATCTTGTAATCATCTTCTATAAATCTTTAGATACACACTTGTCCTTGATTGGTATTACCTCTCCTCATGCTAATAGAAATGGAATTAGAAAATTATTTATAATACTCTATGAATAATATTTGATGTTTCTCCTTGCCATTAATTTTGTGAGATATTAAGATATTTCATTCCTTATGTTGAATATGTAATACTAAAAATAATGTTCCTTATATTAGAATATAAATTTTAAATATTTCATTCATATGTTTAGAAAACTCTTCACAAGTTTAATCCCAATCACTTGAAAAATTATATAATGAATATAAAATTTTAAAATTACGGTACCCATGATCATTTCCTTGACATACATTTTGTTGTCAAATTATCCTTTAGCAAAGATCAACTAATTCTAAAAACTATAAAATATCGAGTTCCATTCCTGATTGACATAATTTTACCTATAAAAACCATTCTTCATATAACACGTAATGGTTCGGTATTTATCAAGAATATAACCAATGAGTTTCTCAATATATATATATATATATATACTTTAATTTATCGATTAATGAAGAGTAAATTTGCATCCATCTAATAAGCATTATAACTAAAATGTGAATACACATTCAAGAACATTTTTACATATTCATTTCTTCATACAAGTAGGAGGTTTCATCAATATTAATAAAATTAACTTATGAGTTATCTCTAGAAATAATTCAATATTTTTTCTCAAAATTTTTCCATTTTTGTTCTCATTTATTTTGAAAAATCCATTTTCCACTATAAAATTATTTCCTAGTGGTCATGGAATAGGATCATAGGTTTTATTATTATCAATCTCATATAACTCAAAATTCATATCATATACCAACTACTTATGCTCAACTACCTCTAAAATAGATTTTAGCTCTACCTATGAGAAACGATATCTCTAATGATCAATTTGTAACTTAGTTTTCTTATGAACAAGATATTTCAAATTTCCAATGATGTTTTTAGATTCAACCTCTTTCTATATGGTACATAATTTTTGAGTTTCTCTTCATGTTTCACATTAATTATCACATGATTAATATTACACACTATATATATTTTTCATCTCATATCCATCTATAAATTTATAATTCTAATTGGATGTCTTAAATTTTAATTTCATAACATTTTCAGCTAATTTTGTTAATGAATTTGAAACTTAAAAACTCTCGCATAAAAAGAATCCACTAACATATGTAGATGTTTATTATAGAATATGTAAATTCTTCCATTGGATGAATACCATTTGAAAATTTCATTCATATATTTTTCATCAGACATTTCAATATTTGGATTTTTTTGTATTCTTAATAAAGGAAATGAAAAATCCTTGAAATATTTAACGGTATTTTTTTACCATATCCCATAGGATGTTATTATTTGGAGAAAAAAATATAAGATTTCACAAGAATATATTTATTAATGGATAATCCATATGATCTACATGGAATGGTTTTATTCCGCCGTCATAAATATTTGTATTTCCACCAAACATTATTTCATTTCCACCACTCCATTTTGTTAATTGTCTAGAGAAATATATTGGTTTCTGATTCCATGTTTATTTAAATAGAGATATGTTTTATTTATTATATTGTTATTTCTGATTCATTTATATGTATTTAGAATATAATATCACAAGTCTCCCACAACTTCCCTTTAGAAAAATGTAAAGATCTCTACAACCACTATTTTATGCTTCACAAGCATTAAAATTTTCATCCGATTATATTCTATAATAATAGTGATAAAGTACATTTCACATTTTATTGAATGTTATCTCATCAGCCCAAAATATATTAGAATGTATAAGGGAAAGTGTTCTTGTGGATTAATTTCAACATTCTTATTCCTTTCACTAATCATGTTACCTTTATAACATGTTGTACAAATACCATCTTCTATACTTTCAATAGATGTAATTTTATTATAAAATATTGTTTATAAATCATTCTAATAGTTTTTAATACATGATTCCAAATTCATTGATTCTTAACCTTTTTTTTAACACTTAAATATCATGAGCTACAAATTTCTCCAAAATGGAAAAAAAATTGGTCATTCTCCCATAGTAAATAGTTTTCCTTCTTTCAAAATTATGATGATGAAATGATATTTACTAAAGATGAATTACATTTCATAATCAAAATGTTTTCTACAACTCAGTGAATTGTGTTCAGACCATTAACATATATCACATCTATTGATTTAAGTTTCTAATCTTCAATATCTATAGTTACTATTCATTTGATTTTAAATGAACTATAATTTATGGAACTAACTGGTCATACTTCAGTTTTATTAACATTATTCATGATCTATATATCACATGTCTTGTGTCTCAAACAACCAATCTCAACAATACATTTTTTTTTCATTTTTCAATAATTTTTAGTGGTCTCTATAATAAAAGATATTTCATTTACTATCTTTAATCCAACTACATTTTATTTTCTATAATAAAAAATTTTCACCAAAAGAGTTTTGATAAGCTATTTAGAAATGTAACCTAGTTGGGAACATCTTCCATGCTCTTTTTCAAGGAAATCAAATTAGTTTAGAATTTGGATCATTCTAAAATCTTGTGACTTTTCATTAATTTGTTCTTAGATTTTAGGAAAGTTAATCACTTTTTATCCACTATTTCCCCCTAATTTATTACAATTTCAAGGTGGATAAATGTTTTATGAAAAATCATAAGTTGATCTCCAAAATATTATCATTAAATAAAAATATCAACTGATTCATGGCTTTTAATAGTGAAATTTTCTTTCCCAATTATCAATTACTTAAGGTAAAATATATCTTATTATTTGAGAATCACCATCAAATTTGGACGCATTATTGTGAGTATTTTTATCAACTTTTGTTGATGTGATATATTTATCACATCCTACCTCAGCCCAATATATCCAAATATTGGTTTAATAATTATCATGGCTAGAATGATCATATGCAATTTTATGTTTTCTGGATAAGGATGTCATATGTTCTTTTGATGATTTTACTCAACAACTTGATATGTTTGAAATTTCACCCCATAAGGTTAATGAAAATTTCACTCATCTATTTAAAAGTTCATTCAGCCTAAAATAATTTCAATTTTCACTTTAAAATTCTTATCTTTTTTAGTTGTTATTTTTTATTTAGAACCACACTTATCTTTTCCTATTTCTTGACTTTCAATTTAAGGGTTTTAATTTCATTAATGTAGATATGTTCTTTTTAAAAAATATTTCTCATTCTAATAATATTTTTCACAAAATATTTATACATATTTGTTATTTATTTCTTGATTTTTTCCCTAACACATGCCATATGTTCTATTATCAGCTGATATTTACTTTATGTTGCGTCGCAACATTCATCATCACTATATAAGTAAATATCATTTTTCTAAAAATTTACAAAGAAGGTTTTGAAAAGTTCAAAATTTTAAATATCTGATGAAATATTTTTTGTAGTTTCATACTCAATATACTTCTTCTTTTTCAAAAAAAATTATGCGTCCATTATATTTAATATCTTTATTTGATTTTATATTCTACTTATACCACTATGTTTTTTACTCAAAATCATATTCATATTGTCAATGTTTATTCTTAGGTAAATTCATATAAATATTCGTTTTTCCCCACACATGAAACATTTAAATGGGAGTTTGACTCTATATTTTCATATACCTCTCAGGTAAATTATGGATAAGGGACAAAATTTTTTTTAATTTTACTATGTTCCATATTTTATAAATCACTGAGATCAACATTATCAGTATCATGTATTTTTATCATTATAATTAAGTTAACAACCATTTCATTGTTAATATACTTTTTTCTATGTCATATATTTCCATTAAAATAAAATAATAATAAATTTATGTAATTTATCAATAGATAAATCATCATTATCTTCTATGGAAGAAATTTTAGAATTGAATTAGTCGAGAATATTTCACCTGAATTTCATAACAACTTAAGAATATTAGAATCCCTCTCTAAATCCTATAATATTTCAAAAAAATAAATAAATGCTTGGGAATTATTCCTATGTAGTTTTTCATATACCATTCTGATATCTTGAAACTATAATATCCATATTTTTAACTTTTCTTCCCTCAATATTTTTTTAGAAAACAGTAGAGGCGATATTTTCCCAATTAGTGGAAACCTAGTTATAGCCACATAAATTACCTCTTGGTTCTATGATATAATATTGGGTATAATTCTATTTTCTCACCCACGAAAATTTCATTATAGAATATAAGAATACTATTTTTGTAAACATAGTTGTGATTCTTCATGATAAGGATATAAAAATGTGATTCCCTCAAACAACTTTGAGTCCCTTGGTAACATGAGAACCACCAAGGAGGGGATATGGATGAATCATTGTTGAACATTTACAATTTCTTGTTCTCTAAAATTATTCCCTATAAATTTTTAGAGTTATTATACTTATAAACATTTTTATAAATAACTTTAAAACATGAAATAATTAGAATTTAATACAAGGAACCAAATTTTTACAAGGTTATATCTCAGTTTGAGAACCTACATCCTTACCACGGAAACTCCAATCAGTCTATAGTGATTACCTATTAATAATAAGTGAATAAAACATGAGACAACTCCCATTAGACTCTTATATATAAATTCAGATGATTATAATGACTACTTTCTGCTAAAAATATTTTTTAAAATGATTTTATGCTCAAAAAATATTTAAAATACACTGAAATATGTTTTTCATAGACAAATAATGTAACTTACTATATTAATATACAATAAATGGAATTTCAATACATTAAATGGATATATAGTTTTAGTTTCTTTAGAAACAAGGATACGTAAATGACAGGATCGTAAGATATCCAAATTATCTCTTAATATATATATCATAACTATCACCCTAAATATACATATCATACTTAAAACTATTCTTTATTATATTAGGAAATGAAACATATGAAAGGTTGGCCTCAACTGCTCGGTAGGGGAGGAAATGGGATAGATCAATGATAAAATATGAATAATATGAGATTAAGGTTTTTTGAACAAGAGATTTATAATTGAAAATCAACCCCATTATATCATGGAACATAATCATGAATCATGACCAAGATCATGATAGTTTAAAGAACATAAATCATATAGCAGTCAACGAAATCCATGAGATCATGACATTTGAATAGGACATATGTTTATGGAATACATGTAATCATATAAAATGATTTCCGTAATAAATGATAACTAACCTGATTATCATAGTGGATTGGGTGCATTTCCTATTACATATTATCAATAATCAAGGTTCACCCACAATAACATCATACTGGAAAGTGGCTGATATTGAATTCAGTTCACTCCCCATTCCAATCCTTATTATCCCATTACATCCATATTTACCCAATGTATTATAGGTATGTATAATTACTATACAATCTATTAAATAATCATAAATACATTCAAATGTATTTGAAAATATAAAAGAAAAAAGTCATCATAAATTAAATTGTGGAAAATGATGTAGGATACATTGAAATTTCTTTATCATAACCACTAACCATTCAGATAAAGAATAAAAAATATATCCCTTGATCATATTACTATTAAACCCTAATTAATATCAAATTATTTTAACATATATGGTGATTTACTTTAATATTTTACAATAATATTTCATGAAGAATATACCCTTTCAATTTTTAAGTCGCCTATTAGAAAATAAAAAATTCTAAAATATTATGGAAATTTTTTCATTGAAAAATTCCATGGAATATTTTAAATGATTTATAAAAGTATTTATTTTTCATAATGGATGGAAACTCAGTTCATTTCATATAAATTAAAATAAATAGTTCATTCACATTTTTAGTAAAATGTCAAAAGTTCCTCATTCATACAATGAAAATATGATTACTTTTATCCCAAATTTAAAAGATAATTTCATGGGTAAAAATGAATTTAAAACAAAATATATTAACATTAAAATATTATGGAAAACAATTTCAAAAAAAATAAACATTGAAAAAATAGTTTTTGATATAATAGATAAATATATTAATTTTTCATTGATAAAATTATTTCAGTCTCTTGAGTACTTGATGTTTTGAAAATTAAAGGGATACAAGTATTATTAAGAAAAAAATAAAGGAATAGAATTAAATTAATCTATCTGGAATGGATCATAGAATTTCCTTTTTCAAGTTAAATCATAAACATTCCCTTTTGAAGAGATATGAAACCATAAATCCCTTACCATATTGGTAACTTTTGATCAAAAAAATCATGAAAGAGAAGAAATTATGTAGAAAAGTAAATAAATATAATTATTATTAAAATCAACATAAAATAAATTCATTGAAATTATATACAACACACAAATGAAACAATTGGTTAATATGGAATGTGTCTCACAAATATAAAAGTTACACAGAAACTCATCACTTCTATTAGACTAGCTTATAAATCTCTTAAAACTATGATATAATAAATTTATGTTCATTATAATTGTATATAAAATTCATTTAAACGCTTATAATATAAAATATGATCATATTAAATCATTTTGTTACCAATATATTAATAACTTCTTATTAAAATCAATATTGTTGTGTGTTTACTATTTCATTTTTTATGTGAATTTCAGTTTTGTAGTTCCAGTCCCTGTTCATGGATCATTGTCACTTAATATCTAGGGTTTTTACCATGATATATATATAATATTTATTCATTATATATATATAGATTCACCCTTAAAAGTGTTGCATTAAAAAATAATTACATCATTTATGTAGATAGGAGGTCGTACATATGCATGAACACCATTTTCATCTTTTGATAGATGAAATGAAAGAATGGTAAATAATAATTACACATTATATAATAATTATTATATCATATATATACAATAATTATACACTAAATATATCCTTATTACTATTCATGGAAAGTTGAGATGAAAAACGAATTATATCACCACATGGAGGTGGTATTTCACACATACGGATGAGCGATGTTTACATTTTACAGAAGATATGATGTTAAGAAAGTGGATATCTTATTATAATTATAGAATAAAAATTATTTCATAAATATCATATATAAAAATGAACCACATAATAATGACAATCCTTGACTGATTGTTATTTAAATTATTCTTATCAATACGTGTAGGTGATAGTCAACATGGATGCACACGTTATAATTAACATCCATTTTGTTGGAATAGAGGGTAGATATTGGTGGATATAAAGTTATAATAAAATTTATGTGTATTATTTATGCTAATTTTATTATTTAATGATGAATAATAAATATTTTCATGAGGTTGAATAATAAATAAACAGAAAGTGGGTTGGTATGGATGTTACCTCTTCTATAGAAGCATTCCAATAGATTCTCTCATAAGGACCCTTTGAATGATATTTTAAGGACACTAGAATCTCTAATTTCAAAATAGAATTTGGGAAAATGAAATTGGTATGGGTTTTGCGGAGCAATGTCACTAAAAGAAGTGTAAATAAAAAGTAGAATGAGTGTAATTTTATAATTTATGGAAAGGAAGTACTTAGAATTTCCAAAATAAATGAAATATATATAAGACATTCGCCAAAAAATACATTCAAATGGCCAAAATTTAAATAACAAATAGGATAAGCTAGAAATATCACCATCCAAAAAATGTATTGATTTTTATATAATTTTAATTCTTATAATTTCATTTAATCACTTTATTGATATGTTTTAACCTTAAATGTCGTAACAACATTCCAATCTCAAAGTGTTATAGTTTTACTTATATTCCCAAGTTTGGTCATAAATGGTTTAATGATGAATTCTTTTACCGTTTATCATTTTAATTGTTCTATTTATATTTTTGATGACTTTAAATAAATAAATAATATATTATCTTTAAAAAAAATTATTTAGATTTTTGACACAATCCTATTACATTATGTTTAAATTCATCATGATATATATGGAATTTTAATATAAAAATATCAAATATCTCTAAAACGTTGTATTTGTGCAGAAATAAATAAAACAAAATAATTCACCCAAATTTTTATTACATTTAATTTTACTTAAATATGTTATTTTATTTTTTATTAATTGAATAAATATTGTGTTGGTGTTGTGTAACCATCTTAAAAAATTATTCTATAACTAAAAATTATAATTATGTTACTATGATAATTATAATTATTATTCTTTCAAATAAAAATTTTTAACAAAAAAATACACTATTTATCCTTATAATAACTTTTTAGAGACATTAATGCCAATAAATTAACATCATGCAATTTTTTTACTTAAAATAATAGAAATTTCAATATCAATTAGAAATGGAATAAAAATTACATATTGTCAAATTTGGTATGTATATGGTCTACTTTATTCCATATAATGAAATAATGGAATTTTCTATATAGATTTTGAAACCTAGTCTCTTGGTTTTAAAATTGATTTACCCATTATACCCTTATTAAAGAGATAACTATTTTTGAGTGTTGCTATTCATAATCACTGAAATTAAAAGGGAACTATTTATAATAACTAAACATCATGATTCCAAATATGGTATAAAATTTTAAATATTCAATATCCATAAGTGGAAGGAATTAACTATAATATAAATTTGTAAAATTCAAAAAAATAGTTTACAAAATGATGTGGTTTTAGGAATAAAAAATAACCCAAATCAAATTCCTGTGTATTTCATAAAATGTAATTAATTTGATGAATATATATTAAATGGATCTTATTTCACATTAATAAAACCATAAAATAAAATTAATGTTTTAAATTACTTTATTGAATTAAAATAAATGTTTGAATTTTAAAAAAAAATTGTATTTTTCACATATCACTAGAAATTAATAATTTCATAAAAATTTCAAAATATCACCCAAACTAAATTTTGATATACTAATTTTAAAATTGAGGTTTATTTCAGAAAATAATTTATATTAATAATTATGAAATTAATTATAAATTACTCATACAAAATACTATAAATATATCTTTTTTATAAAATGAATTTTGAAGCATAAAATGATTTTACTAAAAATTGGATTCATATTTCCAAATAATTAATCAATATGTACGTATTGAGTATGACCATTATACATATATTTCATAATTCAGTTCCTCATGCCCATACCCTCCAGTTCAATGGAAATGTTATAGTAGTCACAATTAAATAATAATATTTTTATAATATATCTAAATATGCTTAAATATTAGTATTTCATATTAATTAGGATATTGATCTTATTTATATTTTAAACTATGTATTTCTTGTTTTGTTTCCCCTATACGTTTGTTAATCCATTAGAATTTTATAATGCTTATAAAAGTTACGTAATTGAAAATACCTTTACTAAAATACCAAAACATATAGATGGATAATAAAATTTATTTTAAAATGAGATAGAGGGGAACATAGTTGTTATCATAAATACCACAAGTTCACATTAATCAACATGGAGAAGATTAGTAAGAAGTTAAATTATAGAATTTTTAGATAATACATTCATCTAAAAAAATTTACAGAGTGATAGGAAACATAGACATGACTACATCAACAACCATAAAACTAAAAATATGTTAGGGGTGGAAAACCATCGATTCATCAAAAAATAATGTTAGAGTGTAAAACTTTTATATCAAGATCCATTTCCAAACATGGTGAGATGTTTTCAATTTATAGATACACTACCATCGAATGTTAACAAACATGGCTTATTTACTTTTCATGAACACAATTTCATCCTTTTTTGTGCTTCAATAAATTTCCACCTGATCTCATACTCCAAGAAATGAATATTCAAGATGTATTTTCCATGAATGATGTTCTAAAATTATCGTTCAAAAGATAATAAGATCCATAATAGAATTATAATTCATTCCATAAATATCTGGTTTTCATAAAAAAATGTTAGCAAATGTTTTCCACGATTGATATATACAATGCATTAAACCCTAAAGCCACAACAACAACACCCAAAGATAATTTTAATTCATTATAGATATAGTTAATCGTAAGACTCCAACAAATTATTTCTGACTAAATTCCAAACAACATATCCAAAATTTTCAAAAGAATTTTATTTTGTTTGATAAAACATTTAATACATATCCCTAGAAAGCATATAGCAATTCATAACCACACATACTAAACACATGTACTCCTTGATTCTCTTAAAACGTGTTAATATCTTCAATCACTATAAAGAATCAATGAAAACATATATGATTCCAAAAATTAACAATATCCTTATTCATAAAATAAAAAGACAATTGAATATATTTCGAAAAATAAAAAATACAATAAAAATCATTAATGATGACCAAAATAATTTTTTCGTCATATCACGTGTCAATTTCAAGGATTCTAACACTATTAAATTTACCCAATCAATTTAAATTATGTAATTATCAAAATTAAAAAAAAATATTATTCCAACATCAGGATCATATTAATGGTTATCTTTCCCTCATTTGTTCTAAAAAAATCTCTTCATACTAAATCACTTTTCATGGTTATCAGTACTATTCAATATGTGTTTTAAAACCATTAAATAATATTTCATGAGGATTAATACATAGATTTTTCATGATTATTAAATCCATAATATCATTTATATAAAACTTCTACAATATTATTTCTGAGTCATAATACATCCACACTTAAATCCTACCAGTTTAATGATTCACATATATTTGGTCCTTTCATGGTCTTAGAGTTAACTCTTGGACTATGGTATTTGCCCAGATAATTCCCAAGTTACCCATACAAAAGTCATTTAATTTCATGGTTATTAATTTCATTATGACATTCATTTTCACATATAAAACCCTTTCCCCATCCATTGATAATTTTTTGAGGTTATCCTTCCAATATTCATGACATAAAAAAATTGAACATTTATTCCTCTATTGTCCTTATGAAATGAACTTTAATAAATTACCATATTATTTTTTTGATTCCCTATAAAAATAAACAATGGTGTTACTGTTAAAAATAAATAGTGATATAGGAGTTGGAATAATTCCAATATTTTTCCTTCAACTTTCTATTTCATATATATTCTCATGTGGTTAACCAATCCGTTATCTTTCACTCTCAGTATTAATATGAATCCACCAAGTTCTACCCACATTATAAAAACAAAAAACATATATTGAAATAAAATTATCCCAGTTAGAGGTCATAAAAAATTTGGAGTATCTAAATCAAGAAACCTTCTTTAAAATTTATGACACCTTTTTTTAAACTAAGGTTGAATTTATTTTTCATTTATTTATATCCTTCATAATGGTTTATAAAAGAAATTTAAATTAACCCACGAATAATCCATTATATTTTCAAAGAAGGTGCAGAGTAATGGAAGACTCACCATGAACTATAATGATGGTTGAGATATACTCAACCTACTCGATTCAAGGTTATAGACCTTGGATATATTTAATGACTATAACTTCTTAAAATTAATATCCCTTTTTAAGGAATTAAGTCTTCATTAAGTAATGTAGTTTTAAAAAACCAATGCACTATTATAGATATTTTATATCTATATACCAGTTTGGATTAAAATTATTATTATGAAACATAACCATATATAATTTATAAATTGAATTATTAATATTTAATATATTATATATTAATGTTTATTCTAATTTTTAATTTATACTGATGGAAGATGTGATGATTTCGGCCAATAGGATTGTACCCAATGCATTCCATTTATTAAATCCTCCAAGGGAGATGATATCACTAGGCAGTTTCCCTGAAAATGCCCAAGCCATGATTTAATAACTGAAACATGAAATTAATAATTTATTAAATAATTTGATTCTTATTGAGATCACAACCCATACCATATTTGTTGAATCACCCCAAGAAATCCACACCATCGTACACCTTAACCTTAGGGTGTATGATTTTAATTAAAACTAACTTTTTGATAAATTCAATAATTTTAAAATAAATATTATTTTCATAGAATGATCATATTAAATAATATTTATATAAATATTATAATATAATTTATAAAAGTCCAATATAATCATTATGTGGGAAAGAAAGTAGTTGTTTTCATAAAAACAATTATTTTTAAAAAAATTAGGATATAAAATTAGAATGGATCATTCATAATTTTACAGAATAAATTTGATAATATAAATATGGTTTTTGAAATTATCACTTTTAAATTAACCAAGGGTTAGTTTATAATAATTTCCTAAGTAAATTAATTTTTTGTGTAAAAATTACGTACAATATAAATATATATTGTGTATTATGAAATAATTTTAGTCATAAAAATATGTAATATATAGTATAAAGGGAATAAAAAAATATGTTTCCCCTTTAAAATATTGTTTTGATGTAACTTTATTATTTTTATAAACCCGAAGGGAATCCTACTAGACCTAAATTATATTTTATTGTGTTGAAATAAATTATTTATAAACATTATACAATTCCACATCACCAAAAGTATTATTTTATGGATTTATTTTTTAACCATATTAAATATTTAATATAAAATAACTATTTCAATAAAACAGGATAAATAACTAGGGAATGTTGTTTAAATTATTTTACCATGTGAAGTCCAAAATCTACATTTTGAAATTAATAATGAATTCCAACCCACATTCACCATATATACCCAACCTTCCTCCCACTCAAATATACTAAATACATATTACAGAACAATATAATTTATATATGACTCTCTAAATCCATCCCAAAGAGTTCTAATGCCCTTAAGTATATTATCCCAAGCTTATAGGATTATCCTCTCACAAAAATGGGGTCTCTCCACTTCATTTTTTAGTACTTTATTTGTACTAAGACTTATGGATTTTATATTGTCCATGTTCTAAATTATTTTACAGATCCCCTTCAAGTAATTATGATCCCCATTTACTGATAGACTAACTTTCACTCTCGTTGACCTCTTTCATAAACAATTATTCACACCAGTTATACCATATAAATTATCCTCTGGTTATTCTTTTCCAAATAGTTGTTCAAAGAATTCCCATTCATATTTCCTCTCAAAGATATTCACTAGATGTATAAATCCTCAATGTATTTGGTATGTTGATATATTTTTCTCACACTCCTCAAACATGGTATGAAAATTGATGAAGTACACTATTATGTTGTATAAGTGGCACCCAAATGCATGTATATAATATGAATGTGATCAGTTGACAAAAAAAAAATATAGCCCTACAATTCATTAGGTAATAATTTTATCACATGAGATAAAATGTACGGTATAGTAGAGGTTATCCTAACTTCACTATATTGTTATATCGTGGTAGTAAACAATGAATTATTCTAATGGTTGCTTATTTGGTATTTTTTCCACATTCCAAAGTAACCTTGATGTTATCATTTTATAGAATTATTCAATTATCACATTTTCGGACTATATACCCTTTAATTTCACCTTGATATTCCTCTTTATTACCTCATATTAATTTCATCATGTTTTTCTATTATTATTACCTTATTGGGATTCATAGATCATCCTTTTCTTATATATGTCTATAGATTATCCCATACAGTATTAGAAGATTGATGGAATGTGATATAATTTGTTGGAGTTTTTAAAGATTCTAGTTCTAGACATGTTTCAATATAAATCTTATTTTTAAATGATATGAGGCCTAAAATTCATTCATGTTTTAATTTAGTGTGACCATATATAATTAATCATGAAAATTTCATTTTAAATGAAATGGGTTCTCATGGTTGACATTAAAGGAAAATCTAATAATTTTTTGGGGATTAGGATTACAAAAACATTAGTTAAATCCTTATAGACAATACTAAACAAAACAAAACATCGCTAAATATTAAAAATTTATAGAATAAGTTTCTTTAAAATTTAAAATCCTTGTATGGATAATATATGTGGATATGGGTATATCATAATTGATCCTAGGGGTAATAACCCTGAAAGAACACATTGGGATTTGACTCAATAGTCAACATGTGTGTGAAAACAATTATTTACATTATACCAGGACTAAAACTATGAGGGGTTATGACATTATAAATTCACAAGAGCTTTACAACACTATATAAATAAAGAAAAAATACCTATAAAATTTTACAATACCAAATATAACGATGATAACTTATATATAAACATAAAAATTCATAGTTCAATTAATATTTGTAAACTATGAGTTATCCCTTAAATTTTTAATTTTTCCCTTTTATGTTAATTGTAGTTTTTTTAATTACCATACCTTATTTTACCTTTGTTATAGTCCTTGGAATGGAATAAGAGGATCTCATTCAAAAACCAATGTGATGAGCAATGTTAAGGATGCTCAAATGAGATGACCAACCCAATGGGAGAAGGAGTTAAGAACATCGTGAAAATTAAAACTTAATTAAATCATGTATTGTCAAAAAAAAATTAATAAAGGTGACACACATTCCCCTATGAAATCTCATGTTGTAAGAGAGATAGTTTTGCAATAAATGCCTACGAATATCAATGGATATTCTGATCCCTTAAATAGTAAATAATGGATCAAATCCATTGAGAATATATTCTACATCATTCAATGTTCTAAGAAAGACAATGTTGTGCATACAATTTATTAAATTCTAGGGGAAGCCAATAAATTGTGGATAATAATAAATAATATAAATCACGAAGAAAAGATAAAATCAATGGAGTGTACTTTTTTTGATATTTTTTTATAATTATTCTCCTCCCAATATCCAATATATAATAGGAAGATATTTACTATTCCTCAAGAAAAAAGATGATGAATCAATTAGCTCATACAAGAAGAAAATAATGTGAATTTCATGATACTCCTCCATCATTTGGAATGCCACAGAATGTAATGTTGACTACATTATTAGGTGTAAAATGTTGAGACTATGAAAATATTTACAAATTATAGACATTGGGAACTATAATGAAATTGTATTATGTTCCCTAAAATTTTAAATAGAGATCAATGTATCTCATGGGACTCTAGGGTCATGATATTGGATGTGTAGAATAGATTTTTATTTTGTTGTTGTGATGTAGTAATATCACAATGTTAATGAATTCAAACATCTCACTTGAAGAATGTGTGGGAAGAGGACTCCAATAAAATTCCTCAAGTGGATAATGAATTTATTTAGGTGAGAGAATTAAGAGAACCCGAAATTGAATTACAATAGGATAACCCCACTAATGTGATGTAATAAAGTGATTCTCTATTGAATCCTAATAATATTATAAAATGTATCGACTATATGGAACATATATACATTGAATCAATACAATAATCCAATTTTTTTTCATTGATAACTGATGATAACAAACTCCAAGGCCAAAAGAGAAAGTGTGACCTTATACCATAACAAATACTATGGTGGATTCAGATAATGAAGTCGTTAAAGGTACAATAGGTATTATTTAATGAATTGTGAAAAAATTGTTTTTGTTCTACACATACATTCATAAAACACTATTAGTATAGAAATATAGAACCAACTCTTCAAAAAAACAGTTGTCGAGTTTTTAGTGAAGATGAAATAGGAGTCAACAATTTCACCTCAAGAATAAAACTCTTTAACTATAAATATTTGGGGGCTGAATTTCCCAAAAAAATATGATACCCTCTTTAAAGTAATCCAATTCTATTGTTGGTATGGATTTCATTTCTTTATAGAGAAAACATAAATTTCATCGAAAATGAAATTACCCTTTGTATCATGAATCAACCTCAAATTCTATAAAACTTTAGATAAGGTGATGCATATCCTTTGGAATAATTATATCTTGAATGAATGTTATTTCCTTGGGATAAATTGTACCTTCCAAAAATAATTGAGTATAATTAATAGAATAACCCTGATGGAATTCCTATTGTAAGGGAATCTATTGAGGTGTTTCTTAAATAATATTTGGGTCTTCCTCTGAACTGTGAGGTAGAGTTTGAAATCAAGATTATACCCAAATCATTTAAAATATCCAAGACTCTATATATAATTGGAAATATTCTACTAAAGACCTTGGGAAAGAAAAATTTATATTTTAATCATACTAATTTTGAGTATTTTATGGAGAATGTAAAATTATTAGGGCATGTTATCACCATCAAATTGATAACTATGGATATAAAAATATAATGGATGTTAAAGGATAACCCTGACCAATATATATTATGGAGGTTTTTAGTTTCCTTAAACTCATTAGGTAAAACCATATTTTTTTAGAAACATAACACAATTTTCAACCCAACTAAAAAATAAAATTTGGCAGAAAATGATGTTTTTATGGAATGATGAATGCGAGGAGGGCATAAAAGATTTAAAGAAAAGGATAATCAGCACCCCTATGGTCATATTAAACCATAGTGTAGAGGACCTAAGATCTATAATTTTATGTCTAAATGGGGTTGTGTTATGTACTCATTCAATGTGAAAAAGTGATAATCAATGCCCCAATCCAATTAATTATCCATAGGTAGATCTATGATACACATGATCCCAAATTTGATATAGTGGTCATAAAAATAAATATTTTTTTCATCATCTATATGGGGACAAGTGTGACATATAAATGAAACCTTAAGTCCAAAATTATATGATCATCCAAAAAGAGATCAACATTCACCAATAAAGGTAAATAGATTTTATCAATTATTATGGTTGTTCAATCCATTACTATCCTGGGAAGGCAGACAATGCGGAAGATGTTATGTGTAGAAATAATCATGCTACCCTATCTATGATGAGGATTCAAAGGGATCGAAACTTGTTTCATATTCAATCAATAAAAATGGGAATAATAAAATGAATTACACCCTACCATTATTAAATATTATCTAAATGATCTATTATTAGGGGATCTAAGTGGATCAAAATTATTATGTGGAATAACAGAAAAATGTAATTTAATATTAAGGTGTTATACATTACTAAAGATAGAGTTATAATTTTGGCAACCAACCTATGTTTCCAATCAAAACATGAACCAATTGTGTAAATTATGGATATGTCATAGATATCATCCTTCTATATTCAAATTATTATCACTAATATGTTTAGATATAAGAAGAAAACCTTCAGGTGGGATAGTACAAAGAGGGAGATTTCAGAATTTGTATCTCAGTGCTTAGTTTTTAAACAGTGAAGGCTAAATGATAGAATCTCAAGGGTGTGATGAAATCATTTTTATATCAAGATGGAAATGGGGAAACATATCCATGGATTTCATCATAAGACTTGCCATGACACATAACGTTAATTAAACCATCTAGGTCTTAGTATACTACCATCAAAATGCATCACACTTCACTACAATAAAGGAATATATATATATATATATATATATCAAAAACAACTGAAAAATATATTTATATGATAATTGGTAAGACTTTATTTTTTATTACTCATCATTTTTTATATCAAGATATGAGGATTACCATATTTCTTGATAAGGTTTCCACATTTGTAGGATACATTTTTGAATTTTAGTACTACTTATGACACTCGTATAGAAGGTCTATCTAAGTGAACCATTCCAACTGTTGTGGATATGATGATATATTATTCACTATATTTCCATGGATGTTGTTATTATAACCTTCCCCATGTGGAGTTCTCATAATAAATATGTTTCCATTATAGAATTTCAATACAACCAGATGTGGATATATATGAGAAGAGGGGTGAAACTATAACCTGTTGGGCTTATGTTTGTGAAAAGAAACTTATTGGACCCAATCTTATCAAAGAGATGAAAGATAAGTTTTAAAACAACAAGAAACATATGAATTATAGAAAAATTTTATAGAAAATATATCTATAAAATCATTGATGAGACCAAGAGTTTGGGGTCAGATATATGTTCTCACTTCATATATCAACCTCTAAGAAAGTCATAAGGTTTAGGAAGAAGGGAAATATTTGTCCATGATACATATCCTCTTTTAGATCATTGATGTAGTTGAGGATATGGTTTATCAAACTGAACTCCCACCTAAAATACATGGAGCAAATTATTTGTTCCATGTATCCCTATTGAATAAGTACATATCATACCTATCACATGTACTAAATCAAGAAGTTTCCCATACAGTGAAAGATCATTCGTATAAGGAGCGGTTAGCGAAGAACACAGATTATGGAGAAGATGCAATCACTCAAACATCTATAAATTAATTTTCCTTTTGAATGAATAAATTATTAATTAATTGATTTTGTTATAGAAAACACATGATCAAATTTGGTTATTTTGGACCAACAGAGACAATTAGATTTAAAATAATATTACACATATTAAAAATTTATAGTGTATCCATTTCATCATTTCCATTAAAAATAGTATATAATAATAGTTATGATGATGTACAATTTACATTGATGAATGAATCAGTGGACTTGACATGTAGGGTTATACCCTATAAAACACATTTAATTGAGCCTCAAAGGGAGATGAAATCACTGGGATCATCCCTTAACTAATTCCAAGACAAGATTCAATAATTGAAGAATAAACAAAACCATTTATGGGTGATATATAAGAATATAGAGATCATGGATCAAATAATGTTTAATAAACCACCCTAAGAAGGCCCAACCATTGCACACCTTACCCATTAGGTTCATACTGGTGTAAAAAGTGGTTATATATATAGACCATAGTAGTTTGTATTTTTATATTTTTCTTTTTAAAAAAATTATGATTATATTTAGACATTTTAATTATAAAATTTTTATATTAGTTGATGAATATTATATTTTGATAAGATGAAATAAAAAAATTATTTTTTTCAAAATATATAGTTTTATGTAAAGGGAACATATTGAACTATTCATGAATTTTGATGAAAATTTTATTTTTTGTATAATAATATTATTAAATAATATTTATATATATATATGATTATATAATTTAATTTATTCTAATAAATTCTCGACAAGAGTCAAAAAACAATTTTTTTAAAAGTTATTATTTTAAAATTAATGTGGATTTTATTTCAAAAGATCAAATTCATAAATTAAGATAATTATTTTTATAGAATAAATATTATTTTTTAAAGCAGTTCTTTAAAATTTTCCAAAGGTGTTCATTTCCTAGTTCTCTGAGATTGTCAAATTATTGGATAAAAATTATATATGGTATAAATATACAATAGGTATTTTTACAACATAATAGACCAATAATGATATATTAAATAATATAAAGTGAATATACAATGAAAAATATTTCTCTCATATAAAATTATGTTTTTATGTTGTTTAATTAATTTTATAAACATTTATTGACTCTTAAGAACCTATTTTATATATTAATGTTTTGAAATAAATTTTTTATAAAAAAAATATCTCTTCTAAATCATCAAGGGTGTTATTTTAAGGATTTCTGTTTTTTGCATCATTAAATATTGAAGACCACTCCCCTATGGTAAAAATCATGGTAAAACCCATTGGTTGTTATTTAGTTATATTTTTTTCATATAGAGAAAAAAACTTCTGTTTTGTAATTATTAAAGAAATTCTCGTTCTTTTTCTATAAATACCCAGCCATACTTCAACTCCTCTTCAATAGAAACTCATTGATATTTAATTTACTCTTTATTTCCCACTTTAAATATCTCCAATGGTATTCTAAATCTCTATAGAATATCCTTCTAATTATTAAAAACCACTATCACTAGGTTAGGAACTCCCTCCACTTCAATTTATTTAATTTACATTCATTAAACTAAGCCCTTTTTGATTTCAAAATTACCAATATTAGAATATTTTTTAAAAAACCATTTAATTTCTTCAGGATTCCCATGTAATTAAAGGCCACCATTAACTCTCATTCCCCCATTCCAGAAAATCATTATGTACGTCCATTATGATGCTAAAATTATCCTACGATTTTTTTTCCAAACATTTGTGAAGTGAATAAAAATTACTGTTTCCATAGAATAGTATTCCCATAAAAGTAAAAATACATAATTTTTGGGTAATTAAGTATATTTTACCAATAATCCTTCATAATAGGATCAAAATTTATGAAATATTATAATATGTTGTATGATTTATATGGTGCACAAATTCATGTACATAGTTTGAATGTGATGGGTTCGACCGAAATTATATGGCCCGCAAATTGATTGGGTAATGTTTTCATATCATGAGATACCATGTATGGTTCTTGGGAGGTTATCATTATCACACAATGCTATGATGTCTTGGTGGTTATCCATGACATATGATTATACTATCATGTTTTATATTATTTCCACATTCCTAAGTGTCCTCAATGTTACCAATTTATATATTTCTTTGACGATCATTTTAATGATTCTCAACCCTTTTATGCCCTCTTTATATACCTATTGAAAAAAATTTATTACATTAATCATGTTATAATTTAAATATTCCCATACTTGAATTTTTATACCGATGTTTGAAATTAATTTTAAATGTATCTAATTTCCAAAATACAGTAAGACACATGATATTTTGGGATTGTATTAACTGTGTCATTAAATACTAAATACTGCTATTAAGTGTTTAAAATAAATGGTTTTTTATAATTCATCTATTCTAATGACACAGCCACATACTATTTCTAGATAGGGATTTGTTGTTGGGAAATCCACACAAACACTTTCACACAAAAAACAAAGGTAATTGAAAAATACATAGACATTTACCATGGTTTCTCACTATATTTCCCTAATCCTTGTATCCAAGGATTGAGTAATCCCTACTCTAATACCAACTATAGTCACCCATGCATTTCATAAACAAATTAAAAATGTAATTATATTAATATTCAACTAATAAAATTACAATCCATGGTATAATTATAATGGTTTATTATCTTATGAAACATCGATACATAAATATATAGTTTATAAGATAACAAAATAATCTCGGAATAAGTTATTCATAATTGATACCATTCATAGACATATCAAAATTACAAAAAATATTGATAACCTGGGGAAATTAAACAGAAATATTAGTGAACTTATATTCCCATTATCTTTATAAAATAGATATGTAAAAGATAAGTTAAGAATAACATTTGAATATGGACATGATTTTAGCATTTAAAAACTATTCCCAGTACAAAATGGACCATAATCTTGAGACATGGAAAAAATACAAAAAATTAAAAATACATTAATTGTAGGAGAATTAAAGAACATGATACATGAAAGAATAATATTGTCATAATACATAATTTGTTTCATACAACAAAAATTTAAAATACCCATTTTCATAGTCAAGTATAACTGTCAATACTATCTTATTCGATTTGGATCACTCTCCATTCAATCATATCATTAGTCCATGTTCTCTCCCAATATAATTTTAGTGGATAGAGTCCCTTATGTAACTCAGTTCACTCCCCATTATAGTCCTTATTATCTCATGATATATCCATATTTACCCAATTAGTTTAGGTTCTATATAATTCTGGGCCAACCCATCACATATTCATTATTACATTCAAATTAATGCCACTAGATCATAAAAAAATCATTATAGAAGAACATGTTGCAAAGAAAAATATTTGTATCAATATTTCATCATCCTTTCCATTAAACATCCAGAAAAAGAATAATTATAGTATCATTGGATGATATACCAAAAAATGTTAACATCAATGGATGATATCATTGAATATAAATTCCTTTAAATTATAATTGTAATATTTCTTTAAGAAAATAGCAATTTCATATTTAAATCACATATTAAATTAAAAAATTTAATGATATTTTAATAAAATATTTTTATTTTAAAATAATCATGTAATATATTAATGGAATCATCAAAACATTTATCTATCGTGATGGTTTGTACATAAAATTAATTATTTCCTTCACATTTTATGTAAAGTTTCAAATGTATCTCATTTAGAAATCGATTACAATATTCATTTTAAACCAGTTTTAAAAAATCATTTATCTCTAAAAATAATAGAAAATTATTGTACTACAATAGAAAGAAACTCAAAAACAATTTTATAAAACATGGATATGGAATAAAAGGGATTTGTTATAAATGATAGAAAAAATTCATTTTTATTTAAAAACATTCATTTGTCGCCTTGAGTAATTAAATGGGGGAATGAGAGAAAAAATGGTTTAAAAATAAATAATAATAAGAATATATAATTAAAAGGACATACCTCTATTTGATAATATAACTTCATTGAGGGTAAATATGTCATAATTAATCCCTGTTAAAATGAGATTGAGAGATAAATCACTTACAACATTTGTAAGTTGTGAATCAAAACATCAGGAAAGAGAGAAACCTATATGTAATTTTTAATAAAAATAATTATAAAGAGAATATTTATAGAAAAAATTCACAGGATTTATATATACCAAAAAATCAAAACAATTGGGCAATATGGCTTGGGACTCATTGAAATAAAAAATGGATATAATTCCATTACATCGAGTTTAAATTTAATAGAAATCACATTAAACTTCATTATAATAAATTTAATGATATTATAATTATATAAAATAATCATTTGAAAAATTATAATATAACACATGATCCTCTGATAACCTTTAAACACCGATTTAGTAATTTCTCTGTATTCCAATCATTGTGTAAGTGTGTTCATGATTTCGTTTTTCACGATAATTTTATTTTGGTAGTTCTAAACATTACATGAGGATTGAGGTAATATAATCTCTAGAATGATAAAAATAATAAAATTATATCATATTTTCATCATATATCTGATTTTATTCATAAAATTTTGCGATAAGAAATTTAATTACATCATTTATGGAGAAGGTAGTTTTTATATACACAAGAATATTGTTTTAATTTTTCAACCAATGTAATGAAATGGTGGTAATAATATTTCACCAAAAAAGAGTAATTGTTATATCACATATATCATAATTATTAATTAAATAAATCCTTTTTACCATCCATGTAATTATAAATGAGGATATATCACATCACTTTGTGGGTTGGTAGTAAACACATTGTCATGAGCGATGCTATCCTTTTCCAACAGATTTGAAGATCAGAATGTAGTTATGATATTAGTAATTAAAAAGATAAAATATTCCATAAATATTATCTATAAAAATCCCATCAATCATAATAAACATCCATGAAATGTTGTGATTGAAAATTAATTTTATTGCTTCATAGATATGGTAGTTCACATGTACACACGAGCAGTACTTTCACTTATCATATGATGGAATAGAGGTTTGATATTGGTGGTAACAAAGTCATAATAAAATTTAATTATATTTATGATACATAATTTACTATTTTATGATAAAACATATATTTATAGGTTTTATAGGATGAATAAATTGAAATTCGTAGGTTAAGATTATTACCTCTTCTTCAATAGTCCTTATTTAAATACCTTTTTATTGAAAACTAGATTGATTTATTAAAAAGACCATAACCACTAACTTATGTATAGATATGTGTATAATAAATTTAATTATGAGTTATTATATATATTTCTTAAAGTGGAATAATGAAAACAGAGAAGTTTTTTCCTTTTATGTGGGAGGAAATAAACAAAAATTATGTAACCCAAATAATTAAAATATAATTAAATAATTCTCAAGAAAATTCATTCCAAAATAAATATATATTATGTTAATGGGATGATAAGTTATAAATATTACCATTAAATGATATATATTGAGTTTTTGGTTTCATTTTAAACCTTATCATTTGGTTTGACCACTTCAGAAATCGATTTAAACAATAACTATGGTAACAAATTTTTCATTCTTAATGCATAATAATTTTACATATAAGAAAAAAATTAGAAAATAAATGGACATGGGATGAAATTTTGGTAAATAAATAATTTTAATTATCCTTATTGAATATTTTTATGATTTTTAACTTATTTAATAAATTAGTATTTCCAATAAAATATCAACTAGGTAATATTTGACACTATTTGTTTACTTTGTCATTAAATTCATCAAGATTGTAATATAATTATAATTTAATACATACTTGCATCCATAAAAATTTATGTTTATCAAAAAAAATTGCATTTACAATATTAACCGAAATTGTATCACATTAAATTATTTTGAAGTCAAATATTTTATTATTATATATATTTTATATATATTTTGTCTTTATTTTAAAAGTAGTTAAGTTATTTATTAAGACACAAAAATATATTAAATAAAATTGCATGATAAAAAAATTATTTCTGGTATTATATAAATAGTTAGAATTGAAATTATCAACTTTTTTAACATTACGAATTTTTTTAAACATTAATGTTATGAGAGTGACATATTAGAAATTTCAACACATAAAATACTATAAATTTCATTATCAAGGGAAAATAAAACCATAATTCCATATATGTGGTAATTTTATTTACTATTCAGAATGACTAAACATAAAAAGGAACAATTTTTGAAATATGAATTTTATTATCCACAATATGATATCTATTTTTTTGATTCAATTATATAAGTCTCTAATATCAATATAAATGTAAATTCATAAAATTGAATGCAAATTTGTTTCTAGAAAAATGAAATTAATGAATAGAAATTAACTTATATAAAAATTTTGATATTTTAAATTGAAATTAAATTAATATTATTATTATTAGTCCAATGGATTATATAAAACCTTATTACAAAATTTAGAATTTAGAGGGACTTTAAATTTTCTTTATTTAATGAAAATAAATGATGGTAATTAAAAGATCTGGGTTTTCACTATTCACTGAAAAGTAAATCATTTCATAAAAATATGAAAGTTCTATCCTAATTGAATTATAATATACATATATTTGGAAAAATTATTTTTTAAAATAACATATATAAAATAATAATAAATTAATTATAATTTCCACACGCAAAATGTAATAAAAATCGATAATATCCTCAAATTGACACTCTCAGATCCAGTGGTCATAAAATGAACATTGAATTTCACAATTTTATATTAATAAAGTTGCAAAACATTTCATCATATAATACATAAAAAAAGAAAAGAAAATAAGGGATCATTTAAATATCCAAATACCTTTTATGTTTAGTGTTTTAGACACTTAGTATAATGTATTACGTAAACAGTAACGAATAATTAAAGGGAGTAATTTCCCAACAGAACATAGCTTTTCATTTTCCATATTATGTTTTCAACATCTCCCAAAAACATAATCATGTTAGGAACCATTATTTAAAAAAATCCTTTATTAAGTATTCTTTATAACCTAAAGAAATTGGAAAAATAAAAAAGTTTCCCCCAAATTTTTAGTAATGTAAAACATATTCATTAACAATTTAATGTCATCACTGAAAATAAGGAGAACATAAACATATAATGATATAATAGAAGTTCTTGGGAATATCATAATAATATTTCTACCCATGAATAAATGTTTCATTAATCATGAAACATGTAATAAATTTTTATCAATGGAAATATTCAGAATAATAAATAATTATGATACATGTAATTTCAATCATTATAAAAGGAATATTTAAAAATTCATAGCAAGAATAATGAGAACATGTTGTAATGTTGGAAATATTATTTACTGACCCCATTTAAACCCATGTAAGATATTATCATATCAACGTTAAAACAATTAGAAAAAGCCACCATTTAATCCCTCTTATTATCTACTAAGAAAATGAATATTACTCAATGTATTGTAACACTATCAAGGTGAACCCATCATATAAGCTATATTAGGATCCCTAAGAACTATCTACATGAAACCTCCATATATTCTATATCAGGATCACATGTTCTTGATCAACATTTTCAAAGTAACATTCATTCATGAAATATTAAAATTCCTTTACTTTTAATTCATAAAAACAATGAATGTTCTTTCATCATCCAATTAAACTGTGGAAATGAAATGGATTACTTAAGAGTCTCCAAATATATCCAAATAATGAATGTGGTTATAATTAGTAGAAAATAACCATATTTCATCATAAGTAACAATATTTTTTGATTATGTTTACTAAATTAAATAAAATTATAATATCAAATAAATTAATGATAAAAATGAACTTTTTATTTTTAGTAAAATCAAATAATGTCATATAATATGTAAAATTAATTTTGAAAGATCACTTGGAAATTTTTTTGAAGAAAATATCCCTTCCATGATGGAGAAATTTAATTAAAATATTATTTTTCCTCAAACATTAATAAAATCAGTTTAATTAAAAAAATCATCAAAATATAAAAAGTAAAATATAAATATAATAATATTCATAATGGAGGAAAAATAAATTCACTAATAGAATTATGGGCAGATGCACATGCTGAAGCAGAAGAGTATTAGCGACCGCCATTTGGTAGTCGCTAAAGGGCGTATTAGCGACCACCAAACAGCGGTTACTAATACTGAAAGAAGAATACACGGGATTTCTTCTGCCTTCTGTTTTTCTTATTCGGCAGTCTTCTGCATCAATTCTCACTGCCACTTCGGTACCCTTTACAGCTGTTTTCACCACCCCCACCGCCCCGTCACCCACCCTTGTCATCGATGATCACACTGAAACTACCCCCAGTAGCCCTCGAGTCTCCCCTCGATATCCCCCCCACCACACACTGACCACCCATAACCTACCCAGACCCTCCATGACCACCGTGCATCTACCATGGCTGGAAAAGCAAGCACTTAGAAAACCTCCCACGCTTTGTTTGTATGAACAGCATGGCCCACTGCATCCAGGACCCAAGAATGCACGTTTTTTGGGTGGATCTTTAGGGTCCGCCAAATGGTGGACACTAAAGGCTTTAACGACATGCCAAAAGCGTTCATCATTTGGAGGATTCTAGGTGGACACTAAAGGGATATAGCGATGGATTTTAGCGGTCACTAAATCATATATTTCATGTAGTGATTCATGATGTAAATGTTAATGATATGCATTATCTACAAATATTTTGTAAAGAGAGAAAACAAATTTCCACATGGAAACCCAAACGTGTTGTCATGGCACATCAAATTGATTATGATTTTCGAGTTGATTAATAGTATAGTGAAGAACCTAGGTCATATATCAATGAGTTTTGGTGGATTTTATGTATGAATTATTAATAAAATTGACTAAAATAGGTTTCTGGTTTTCAAAAACTGTTTAAAAAAATAAATTAATTAATGAGTTTAATAGAGTACCCAATGTTTCAGGTATATAGCCATTTCCTATTATTTTTTAGTAAAAAATGTTTTATTAAAATAATTTGGATTTTTATGGGTGTTATGAATTAATTAGTGTGTTTCCATAAAATATTTTTTTCCCATAAATTGGGTGCTTCCATAAAATACGGTGTTTCTATAAGAGAGGGTGTTTCCATAAAAGTGGGTGTTCCCATAAAATAGGGTGTTTTTTTATAAAATATGGTGTTTCCATAAGATAGGGTGTTTCTATAAAATATTCTGTTTCCATAAAATAGGGTGTTTCTATAAAATATGTGGTTTAGGTGTGAGAGGTTTTTTCAATAAGAGATGGTTTTTTCATAAAATAGGGTGTTTCCATAAAGGTTGGTGTTTGAATAAAAGTGGGTGTTTCCAAAAATTGAAGTGGGTATTTTCCTAAAACAAAATTCCATAACAATGGTAGGGCTGAAGTATGGGATAGTTTGGGGGAACATGATAGGATTTTTGGGACAAAAATGAAGGTGGCACGGTCTGTGTAGGGTTTTCCCAAACTGTGCAGTCGAACTGTGCGCAGCTGTCAAAACTCGTTCCTATTTTCTAGTAAATTGATTGTTTCTTATATAATTATTTATTTTATGCTTTAAAAGGCCCATAATATGAATTTTCTCTCCCTATATGGTGTTATAACCTTTCCAATATGATTTGGAGCCAACCTAAAGCCATCCCTTTGTGATTTCAATCACGATTCTTGCAAAAAAAGGTCTGATCTTCATCATTTTCGTCTCGTTTTCTTAGATATCATTCATCACTATTATTTTTTATTATATATAAACCTTATTTTGGTAGATAAAATATTTTTAACATAAAATAAATCTATATGTACTGTTTTTCTATATATTGGTGGAGATCTAAGCTGTTTCATGGAATCTTGATCTGATTCTTGAGTTTTGTCACTATTCATTCCAGTTTTGTGATTTTTTTTTATTAGATCTCTTTACTTATCTGATCCCTTGTATTTCTCTTATCTATACATATCATATTTATGCCTATGTTTATTCATGAACAATAATTCAATATTGAGTCATGATCTTTCTAGGAAAATAGATCTAATATCATTCTTGCTGAATCAACTCGGCTTCTTGTGTGTTCTTCATCTGTTGCCATGTTTCATCAAAACCTTTGAGTTAGGTGGCATAAATATCATATCCTCTTTATATAATTGATTATATTAGTTTAAAATTTAGTAAATTGTATAATATTATTGGAAAATATTTGTTTGATACATGGAATAAATCACTTTAGTGATGATTTATCATTTCAGGTAGATTTTTTAAATCTTGATAAGTTCTTGTGAAAATTATTATATTTTCTTGAATTTAAAATGGTAATTTTATACTATAGATTTTCAAGAACGTAAAAATGATTTTATTGGGCCAGCTATTTCAATAAAAATACATTTTATTGAAATGATTTGTTATTATAATGGTTTTAATGGAGAAGGGTTTTCAAAAAAGGGGATTTTATTACAAGGGTTGTTTTGGAATGATCTTTTGGCATAAATTGTGTGGGTTCGTGTATCATTTATAGGGATTTGTTGAAATGTGACCTTTTTCTCAATGCCAATGTTTAAATGGAATAGTGAATACAATTACCTTGTGACAACTTGGTAGATCGATAAGAATCAGCTCATAAGTACAGAACTATCATAACGTAGCTTCCAAGGTTGGTTACATGGGTGTGTGGAATGGTTCAAGTTTGAAAAAAAGGATATTGAAAAATGGTTTTTAAGTTGTGTTATGGTTTTTAAGATGTAATAAATTTCTGGAAAATTATTTTTAATTGCACTTGTAAACTTTTGTTGCAAACATTTTTGGAACTTGTTTGTATTTAGTTATAAGTTGTTTTGGAAAATTGTTTTCTATGAAGTATTTTATAATAATTTTTATAACTCTTATATCCAAGTAAAATGAATGGGGAATTAATTGAGGATATCCTACTGATATTTATACTCACCAATTCTTTGACACTATGGTGCTTTTGCAACTTCTATATTTTAGGGCGGGCAAAAAGCTAAGGTTTCACATGTTTTTATCACCACTTCGTGATGCTCGGGTTGTTTGCTGATCATGGAGCATGGGGAACATGAATCTTGGAGTCTTGTGGCATTCTTGGATAATTTTTGTTGGTTTCCTTTGTTTAATTTTATATTTGTTGAGTCATACTCTGTTTCATACTTTTTAGTGGTTTTGAAATGAATAATGTAGCTAAGATGTCTTTCTTTTATTCATACATCACATAGTGAGTCTTTCGGTAATGGATTGCATGGTGAATTGTTTTATTTATAAAGGGAAACTCTTCCCACACATTCATTAAAATAATTTGGCATGTATTTCTATCCTTTGGAATCTTGTTTATGACTCCTAAGGCCAGGTAATGATTCATTGTATTCTCAATCCAATGAGAATTAGCGGGTCATTACAAATGGTGTCAGCTTGTTTAGTATGTGCCAAACAAATAGTCATTAGTTTTCTTGGTCTTAGATATGAAATTACTTTTAGTCTATTCAAGGTTTTGGGATCTTAGAAATTTATATGATTCATAGAAGATTAAATGTATATTAAAAAAATAATGTAGCTAAACCTTTTTCCCTAAACTTTACGTTACCAGGGAGGTTGGAAAATAACTGTTTTGGAGACACATATAGGATTTGGAAATCTCATTATCATTGGTTTAACAAATGGGAAGATAATTACATGTATCGTAGAGTAATTACTTCCCACTAGGATTGCATATTACATTTGGAGTAATAATTTATGTCATTTTTGTATGGTGAATTGTTTTGAAAAATGAAGAATTTGTTTTCCAATGAAAGACATTAAAATGGAAATGGTTATTGTATTATGAATATAGGATGATTTTCAAAAGAAATAATGGTATTTGAAAATTGGTTGAACATCGAAAATGTTTACTTTAGAATTCAATGTTGTGATAATTGATGTCATAGAATTTGAAATGATAATCCATGAATTTCTAGAGAGTGAGACTTAGAGTGTTTGTTGTTATTTTAGAAAATGGAACATGGAAGGCATCATAGAAACCCAATAGAATGGTTATTTTGAAACTTTAAATTATTCCTTCTGTGATAAAACTCCAAACTCCAATCGTTGAAAGAGAATGTAGAGCCTTTATGTGCAGAGGTTGTTTTATAACTTTTGATGGAGCTGAACTGAAGTAGTAATTCTTGGTGTTGGACATAGAAGACTATGATATAATCCTCGGTATGGATTTGTAGAAAATTTTCAAGGCTCACATTGATTTTTATAGTATATCAGTCAGCTTCAAAACTAGGTATGACATCTAGCATCTCTTTAGTGGAGTGTTGGTTTTGTAAAGACCCAAAATGTTGAATAAATTTTCTCTCCTAATTTTTGTGGGTTATTTTATTTTATACTAAAAATACTATTTCTTATAATAAAATGAGTATAATTAAAATGAGACTATTGTGTTTCGACTGTTATATGATCATTGGTTAATATGACTGTTGGAAACTAAATGATACAATTAATTTCTATAAATACAATTGCCCTTGGTTAATATATAAAGATGATTTGATGGCCCCATTCAGTAGTCTCAGGCCGATCGAAGCCCATCTGGCATAACTCTGGATGGAGGTAGCACCTTTGGGATTTGCTCCGGACAAAACCCAAGTCGAACTTCATCATGAAATGCTCGAACAGAATCTCATTCGTGAGAAGTTTAGGCTGATAGAAATCATTACCCAGGAAAATGTTGGATGAGCCACCCCAAGATTCTATCACCCTAGCACACCATACTCTTAGGTCCTATGCTGGTGTTATAAGGGGCTATGTTAGGAGACCGTAACTACCTTTTGTAATCCTTTGATTTAAATAAAAATTGTGATTTCTTCTTATGATGAAGTTTATGAATTTTCAAATGTTTGGATAAATATAGTATGCATTTTATTGATGAATTTTAGAAAAAGGATATTTTGAAAATATTTATGTAAACCATAAAAAATTAATAATGTGTAATGATTTTCAAAAAAATTTCTTCTACAGATATGTTCAGTAAGGATTTTAGAGCCTAATAAGATCAACTTAATTTTTGATGAATAGTAAATTATGAATAGTGATTTTACACTTATGATTAGTAAGGTGAACAAATGGATTAAGTAACCTCACTTAAGAAAGTATTAATATAATTCATTCACCTTGATTAATTAATGTGATTTAATAAAATAGGTAAACAACTGTTTCAGAAATTATTGGTTAGGTATTAGTTTTTTCAAGTGAATAGAGTTTTTTATTTAAAAATTAAATTAAAATTATTTGAAAAATTATTTTCATAAAATGGAGTTCATTTTTGAAATCAGAGCATTGATATTTGGTTAAGGTAAATTTTTGGGATTTTTCTAAAATAGTTGAATTTTTAGTTAATAGTGTTTTTATTTAAGAATTAAATTAAAAATATTTAGAAAATTATTTTCATAAAACGGAGTTAATTTGTGAAATCATAGCATCAATTTTTTGTTAAGGTTAATTTTTGGGATTTTTCTGAGAAAGTTGAATTTTCGGTTAACAGTGAAAATACAGTTTTGAGTTTCGGGTGTTTAATGACATCATTAAGGATGTAATAATTATTCAATAAATATAGTCGACTTATGAATATTAGTATAAGGTATGAGGTGTCCAATGTGTCCAATACCATGGGAAAATACCATGGTTAAGCCCACAGTTTTCCAATACCGCCGATGAGGTGTCCCATGGCCATTAATAACTTGTCCCCTTACTTCTCCTATAAATATAAAGCCCTTCCCTCATTCATTTCATTTTCATATCATCCCCAATGAAGTTCTGGTCTCTTTACCTCCCTAGGAGTCCTCCCAAGGTGCCCTCAAGCCTCCCTAGGTCCTGACCTTCATGCTTTCCAGGATACTCTTCAAGGTAAGGGATCTTTTCACCCTCCTATTTTAAGCCATGACTTACATTATGTTGTGTCTTCTAGTTTCCATCTATTTTTGTTGAGGTTATATGTTCTCTTTACTTTCCATTTCATTTCTAATTTTTTAGAGACCCTTTCGGCTCTCATCAATTTGTTTTCTGAATTTTTATGTGATGTCGTTAAGCTGCCGAATTTTTTGTAAAAGGAATCACGTCTTCTATTTCCTTCCATGTTTCCTTTTAATGTGGTATGTCATTAAAATTTCCATACCATGTTCTTATCTCCATGTTATTATATATGTATATTTTATTATAAGTTATTTATGAGTGGGTTACTCTTGTACCCTCTCTTTTCAATGTTTTCTAAAACTATGTTATATAGGTGTTATGCTGCAGAAATTTCGCCTCAAAATTTCTATCTCTTTATCTCTAGAAATTCTCTAGTTTTTTATGTGAATACCCAGACCTATTTTTTTGTTTGGTTGTTCCTAAATATATAATGATGATTTATTTTATTCATTAATTGACATACATATAACCCTCACTCCCTTTCTAGGGGTTATAATTGGCATAATGACCTTATTTTTTTAAGAACTTTTAAAACGTCACGATCTTGAAATGAAACCCATTTATTTTATTCTCCATGGGTTATTTATGAAATGTTTGATTATGATCTATGTGGATCACATTAAATTAAATAAATATTAATGGTGTTCCCTGATAGCACTCCAATGCATTGGGTAAATAATTAATCTCTAGAGATAACAAGTTTTACGATACCTTGGGGAATAACCTTGGTAATTTTTATGGCACCTTGGAGATGGACCTTCGTGATATTTTCATAAATGTCAAAATGAAATGTTTTATCCACATATTCATGTTATGATTCATGATATTTTCATTATGATATGCCTAGTCTTTCATTCCTCATGTCTTTATGTTTTTAGTCAAGTTCTTATTGATATCACAAGTATATTGATTCCCTTGTTTACCCTTATAGGGCCTTCTGCTCACCCTTTCCTATGATGTCTATCTACAGGATATGAGATGCAGTAAATGTAAAAAGGATGAACATTTGATAATGTCTTACAAGTGGTTTAGAATAATGTTTTATGTTGTTTTTATGTATTATGTTCTTTATTTCCAAGACACTGGAATTTAAAGATCCTCTGTTTTTAAAATGTAATGAAAAGATATGTATTAACGAGGTGGAATGCCATAGTTGGTATCAAAGGATAGTTTAGTTATTTATAGAAATTAGGCTATGAAAAATTTAGGAATAACCCTATAGATAAGTTTAAATATAGGAAAACTTTCTTGTATTTTGGTGACTATAGAGTTATTGGTTAATCAAACAAATACCTCAATGCCTGGATAGGAGCAGGTAGAGGCGGCTCTAGCACAGATGTACACAGGGGTAAAACCCAAAAACCTCACTTTGAGCTAGACTCGAACGAGAACTGGTGCACGACAATGGGCCTTGTTGCACTCTTGGTTATGACACTCTCAGGGGATATGGTCGATTAATGTCAAGCTTTTTATGAATCATTTTAAATGAATTATAGAGAAATATAATTGTTCAAGCATGATGTTTTAAGACATAAAATCCTTTATTGTTAAAAGATTGGTAAATGAACTAAGTTTCTCACAAAGGATTTATTCTTTTTGAAAATGGCGGGCACTAGGAGGAATCGTGCAAATGGTGACCACAATGGACCATGTGCTGACAACCCTCCAATGGAAGCCGGAATGGAAACGTTCAGGTGAATGATGAACCAACTAACTCAAGTTATGAGGAATAACATGAATCAAGCTGAGAAACCGATCTCGCCGTTAAGGGAACAACATTCTGTTGAGTCCTATATGTGTCAATGACCGCCAACCTTTAGTGGATCGATTGACCCAATGATTGTTGAGCAGTGGATCAGCTCCATCGAGAAGAACTTTTCTAAGCTCAACTATTACGAGAAAGAGAAGGTCACCCTGGATATCTATCTCTTAGAGGGATAAGCGGATCAGTGGTGGGAACTGATAAAAAACACGAGACTAAGATTGGAGGTTGAATGTATGGAGTGGGAAGATTTTAGAAGGATCTTTTTTAGTCATTATTTCCCTCACTCCATGAGAACAAGAATGGAAAAAGAGTTTCTCAAGTTGAAACTGAAGGAGAATGAATCTGTGGGAAGATACAAGATGAACTTCACAAGGCTTTCAGGATATACCTATAGCTTTTTCATAGATTAAAATGGTATGGTTGATAGATTCTTCGGTGGACTGAGACCTCATCTGAAGAAGAATCTAGCCAACCGAGACTATGATAGCTACGAGCAAATCACGTGATGTGCGATGAAAGTTGAGATAGAGTTTGGTGAGACGGAGTGGTCTCATAAATCAAATGACATAGAGAGATCAATGGAGCCCTTCTTAGGGAAGAAATTTGATCATGGGAGAGGAGGAAAGCAACTTCAACTTCCCACGTGTAATAAATGTGAATTATAGTTACAGTTGTTTGCTTTCTTAGGGAACATTGTTACCAATTAAGGAATCACAGTTGACCCGGAAAATAAAAAAGTTTTAGAGGAGTGGCCTCAACCTTAAAAATTAACTAAGATTCGTAGTTTTCTTGGTTTATCAGTATATTATAGGAGGTTTGTGAAAAACTTTTCATGACATTCAAATCCATTAACCAAGTTAACTCACAAAGGGGTCAAGTTTATCTATACAAAAGACTGTGAGGAATGATTCCAAGAGCTGAAGAGAAGATTGGTTACTCCACTTGTGTTAACTCTTCCCTCAAGTTGAGAAGGATTCGTTATTTTTAGTGATTCATCTCTAAAAGGGCTTGGGTGTGTCCTCATGCAGAATGACAAGGTCATTGCTTATTCATCTCGAAATTTGACTACTCATGAGTAGAATTATCCAACGCATGATCTCGAGCTGGTTGCGCTCTTTTTTGCTCTGAAGATATGGAGGCACTATCTTTATGGGGATAAATGTGGTATATACACAGACCATATATGTTTGATGTATATTTTCACACAAAATGAATTGAACATGAGACAAAGGAGATGGTTGGAACTTCTTATTGACTATGATTGTTCAACTCATTATCATCCCAAAAGAGTAAACAATGTTGATGATGCATTAAGTAGGAATGGCCCAGTTGTTCTTTCCATAATGAGGACTCAAAAATATTATTTGATCAATGACCTAGTATATCTGTACATGGGAATTATAAGAGAAGGGACATCATCAACCCTAACCCAATTGATTTCTCAATCGTCATTACTAGATAAGAACATTAAAGCTCAGAAAGATGACCATTTCTTATAGAATAAGTTTGAAGCTGTGAAGGATGGGAAGTTTCCTGAGATCAAAATTGATCAAGAAGGAGCACTGAAAATTTGTACAAGACTATGTGTTCCATCTATTCTGGAAATAAAAAAGGAGATGATGGAGGAAGCTCATAACTGTACTTTCTCTATAAAACCTGGAAGCACAAAAATGTATAGGGACCTTCATGATCATTTTTGGTGGGATAATATGGAATGGGAGATTACTAACTACACTACAAGGTGCCTAGTCTGTCAGCAAGTGAAGGTAGAGTGGCAACTTCCTAAAGGGGTGTTGCAACCACTACCCATTCAAGCATGTAAGTGGGACAATATAGCTATGGAATTCATCACTGGTCCCCTGAGAACATCCAAAGGAAACAATGGGATATGGGTTATTGTGGACGATCTCACCAAGACTGCCCATTTTATCTCTATTTGGAAGGATTTCTACCTTGATCAACTTTCCAGGATTTACGAGAAGGAATTGGTAAGGCTACATGGAGATCCATTTTCTATCATATCTTATCATGATCCAAGGTTCACATCGAAATTCTGGAGAGGTCTTCAACATGCTTTGAGCACTAAATTGAATTTCAGTATGGCCTATCACACCAAAACTAATGGCCAGTCTGAAAGGACTATTCAAACACTCGAGGACATTCTGAGAATGTGCTCAATGAAATTTAAAGGTGGATGGTATAAACATCTCCCTTTAGTTGATTTCTTGTACAACAACAACTTTCACTTGGGTATTCAAATGGCACCCTATGAAGATCTATATGGGAAGTGATATAAAACACCTACTTGTTGGGATGATGCTGGTGAGAGAAATATTCTTGGGCCTGATCTTGTGCAAGAGATGACAGACAACGTCCATTCCATCCAACAACACATTAAGGCTGCTCAAAGTCGGCAAAAGAGCTATGCCGAAAACCGTTGAAGGGACTTGGAGTTTGATGTCGGTGACATGGTCTTTCTTCGAATTTCACCTTGGAATAGATTAATGAGGTTTGGGAAGAATGGGAAGCTCAGCCCTAGGTACATCGACCCCTATGAAATCTTTGATCTTATGGGAGCAGTAGCCTATCGGCTTGCACTTCCTCTAAATCTAGCACATGTTCATGATGTTTTCCACATATCCATCATGAGAAAGTACATACCTTACCCTTCGTATGTACTAAAACAAGAGGTGGTACAACTGGAACATGAACTCTTTTATGAGGAGCATCCAGTCGAGATCATGGATCATAGAGACAAGGTTCTACGCAACAGGACTACCCACTTTGTTAAGGTGTTGTGGAGGAACCACAAAGGTGAAGATGCCATGTGGGAACTGGAGGAGTCTCTGAGGTAGATGTACCCACACCTTTTCTCTTATGAGAGTACGAGTTAAAAATTTTGTGGATGAAATTTCTTAAGGAGGGAATAATTTAATGACCCAAAATTTTGAGTAATTTTTTTTCCTAATTTTTGTGGGTTATTTTATTTTATACTCAAAAAAACTATTTTATTTAATAAAATAAATATAATTAAAATGATACCATTGGTTTTCGACTGTTATATAACAACTGGTAAATATGACCATTGGAAACTAAATGTTATAATTATTTTCAATAAATACAAGTGATCTTGGTTAATACAGAAAGAAGATTTAATGACCCCATTCAGTGGTCTCGGGCAGATCAAAGCCCATCTGACGGAAATCAGGAAGGAGGTAGCACCTTTGGGATTTGCTCTGAACCAAACCCAATCCAAACATCATAATGTGAAGATGTAACAGAATCACCTTCACGAGAATTTCAAGATGATATAAATCACTACTCGGGAAATTTTGGCAGAGCTACCAAAATATTATATCACCCTAGCACACCTTACTCTTAAGTCCTATGCTGGCGCTATAAGGGGCTATGTAACGAGACCGTAACTTCCTTGTTTAATCCTTTGATTTAAATAAAAAAATTTATTTCTTCTTATGATGAAGTTTGTGAATTTTCAAATGTCCGGATAAATATAGTATGCATATTATTGATGAATTTTACAAAAAGGATATTTTAAAAATATTTATGTAAACCTTAAATAATTAATAATGTGTAATGACATTCAAAAAATGGCCTTCTACAGTTATGTTCAGTAGAAAATTTAGAGTCTAATAAGATAAACATAATTTTTGATGAATAGTAAATTATGAATAGTGATTTTACACTTATGATTAGTAATGTGATAAAATGGAATAAGTAACCTCACTTAAGAAAGAATTAATATAATTTATGCCCCTTTATTAAGTAATGTGATTCAATAAAATTAGTAAACAATTATTTCAGAAATTATTGGTTAAGTATTAATTTTTTTCAGGTGAATAGTGTTTTTTATTTAAAAATTTATTTAAAAATATTTAGAAAATTACTTTCATAAAATGGAGTTCATTTTCGAAATCAGAGGATTGATATTTTGTTAAGGTTAATTATCGGGATTTTTCTGAAATAGTAGAATTTTTAGTGAATAGTATTTTTAATTAAAAATTAAATTAAAAATATTTAGTAAATTATTTTCATAAAATGAAGTTCATTTTTGAAATCATAGCATCGATATTTGGTTAAGGTGAATTTTTGATATTTTTCTGAGAAAGTTGAATTTTCAGTGAATAGTGAAAATACAGTTTTGTTTTCCGAGTGTTTAATTACATCATTAAGGATGTAATAATTATGCAATAATTCTGGTCGACTTATGAATATTAAGATAAGTTATGAGGTGTCCAAATTGGCCAAAACCATGGTAAAATACCATGGGAAAGCCCATAGTATTTCCAATACCACCAATGAGGTGTCCCTTGGCCATTAATGAGTTGTCCCCTCACTTCTCTTGTAAATACCAATTTATTTCCTCATTTATTTCATTTAAAAATAATCCCCAACAAAGTTCTCATCTTTTTGCCTCCCAAATAGTCCTCCCAAGGTTCCCTCAATCCTCCCAACGTCCTAACCCTCAAGCTATCAAAGTTACTCTTCAAGGTAAGGGATCATTTCACCCTCCTCTTTTAAGCCATGACTTCCTTTATGTTGTGTCTTCTAGTTTCAATCTATTTTTGTTATGGGTATGTTCTTATATGTTCTCATTACTATCCATCTCATGTTTAATTGTTGAGAGTCCCTTTTCGATCTCATCAATTGGTTTTCTAAACTTTTATTTGACGCCGTTAGTCTGCCGATTTTTTTGTAAAAGGAATCATGTCTTCTCTTTTCTTTAATGTTTCCTTTTCATGTGGTATGTCATTAAAATTTCCATACCATGTTCTTATCTCCATGTTATTATATATTTATATTTTATTATAAGTTATTTTGAAGAATATTTTATGTTGTTTTCATGTATTATGTTCATGATTTCCAAGACACTAGACTTTAAAGATATTCTGTTTGTAAAATGTAATAAAAAGTTGTGTATTAAAAAGGTGGGATGCCATAGGTTGTAAGGAATGTTTCAATGAGTTTGTTAACATAAATGGTGGGAACGATCTCTTACTAGTTGGTGGTGTTGACTTTTACATCAATGAAATAGATCGATGATTTCTATTTTTCATCAGTTTTGGATAAATTTTGAGATGTCTTTTCTGTGAACTTTTCAAGTTTACCACCTATAAGGTAAGTGGAGTTTTCTATTGATCACATCCTAAGGACCATTACAATTTCCCTTCCATCTTATAGGATGGAACCAACATTTTTAATGGAACTAAAATGTAGTAAGATGATCCGGAAAAAATTATTATTCTGCCATGTATGTCACATTGGGAAGAACTAGTCTTGTTTGTGATAAAATAATATCGAACTCTTTGGTTATACATTTATTATATTAAGTTTAACCAATTCATGATAAAGAATCGGTATCCACTACCATGAATTTATGAACTATTTATTCAATTTATTGGAGCTTAATGGTTCTCAAAGATTGACTTCTGATCAAGGTATCAAAAATTGCGCATTCGGAAGGAATGTATTTTGAATACATCTTTTAGAAGTAGATATGGCCACTATGAATATATAGTCATGCCTTTATGCCTAAAAATGTACTAGTGGTCTTTATAAATTTGATAAATCAGATATTTTATGGTTATTGGGACTCTTTTATTATTGTGTTTGTCGACAACATCTTTGTGTATTCAAAGTGAAGGGACGAACAAGAGAAACACTTTGAAATATATTTGGGAATCTTCAGAGATCACCATTAATATGACAAACTATCAAAGTTTGATATTTGGATACAAGAGATAAACATTATTGGACATGTCATTTTGGAAAAATTTTGTTTCTGTGGATCCAAAAAATAGAATCTATTATCTCATGGAAACAAATGAAGAATGTCTTTGAGATATGATGTTTTCTTGGCCAATCTGGCTACTAAAAGAGCTGTGTACATGACTTCTCATGACTATCCTCTCTAATGAAAGATCGAAAATAGAAGAATCCTCTACTCTAATGGACTTAGGAATTCCAAAAATAATTCCAAGAGAAAATATTTGGCCTTACATCGACATCTATCTTGATTTATCCAGATCTAGGATGGGAGTATGTGGTGGATAGTGATGCTTCAAGATCTTGGTTGAGCTAGGTTCCCATACAGGGAGACCATGTGGTGGCTTATGGTTCAAGGAGGTTAAGTGTGAATGATATGAATTACCCAACACATGATTTGGAGTTAGATGCAGTTGTCTATTCCCTGTACACATGGCCCCGTTATCTCTTTGGTGAGAAATTCACTTTGTTCATAGATCATAAGGGTTTGAAACACATTTTCTCATAGCGAGATATAAATTTAAGGAAAAGTTTATGGATGGAATATCTCAAGATGTTTTAACAAGACATGATGTATACATAGAGAAAATTTAATTTGGTGGAAGATGCATTAATAATAAATTCATATACTCAGTGGGTAAAGGAGGCTTCAGGTGAATGGAAGTTGATGACGGTCCTAAACAACATGCATATAGAATGTAAATACGAAGGAGATGTTAACGTTTTATTTTTATCTATACTAGTTCTTAATTTTGTTATTATGTTTAAAGAGGAACAAAGGTCTGATTCAGAATGCCTGGTTATGAGTTTGAAACTCAATAGTGGGGATACCACTGAGATCTTGATACCTGATAGCAATGAATGTTTTGGTTTAATGATTGGATGGTTGTACTGATAAATTTTTAGGAACAAATTCTTCATGATTATACCCATTTGAGATTGGTTGTGAATCGGGGTACACATAAGATTTATAATTCCTTGAAGCTATTGTTTTTGTGAAGAATAATGAAAAAAATGTGGTTGATTTCGTTTCAAAGAAATTAAATTCTCAGAAAGTTAAGGGAGATCATTAGAGACTAGTGGGTATGTTGTAGTTTTTTCCTATACCAATGTGGAAATGGGATTAGATGCTTTGAATTTTCTTACAAGCCTTCCATGAATGGTCGAAAATATGATGAAAAATGGGTTACTTTGGATCATCTTACCATGGTGGCCCATTTCATCCCTATTCATGAAACACATATGATGGAGGACCTATCCAAAATCTATATCCAAGTAGTGATAAAGTGACATGGTGTACCAGTTTCAATTGTATCATATAGAGAACCTAGGTTCACATCTCTCTTCTAGAAAGCCTTACAGATATCCCTTGGAATGCAGTTGACTATGAGTACATCATACCATCCTCACATAGATTTCCAGTCTGATCAAATGATACAAACATTAGAAGACATGTTGTGATAATGCGTAATAAATTTTGGTGCCTCATGGGATGAGAATCTTCCATTAGTGTAGCTCTCATATAATAAAATCTACCAAGAATCGATACATATGGCCTTGTTTGTAGCATTATATGGGCATACATGTCATTATCCACATTGATGGGTGGAAATAGATAGAAATTTCATTCTATGTCCTAGTCTTGTGAATGAAACTACATAGAAGATTAATTTGATTATAAAGATAATGGAGACGGCTTAGAGTCATAAAATGTGTTATGCTGACTATCGTCAATAGTAGTTTTCCAATATTTTGGGTGATAATGTGCACTTAAGAATTTCTCCCAGGCTTGGAAATTTTAATTTTGGGATGCAGTTCTAGTTATATCTTCGACACAAAGGCCCCTTCAAGGTACTAGAACGAGTTGGAGAGGAGGCATACCAGATGACACTACCACCACGGTTCAGTTCGGTTTACAATGTGTTCCATATAACTTAGTTGAAGAAGTATCATCCTAATCCTAACCATATGATTAAATGGTATCACGAAGAACTACAACTTGGTGATTTATTGGTTTACTCTCGATGCAAATTGTGGATAGGAAAGAAAAAGTCTTGCGGGGGAAAGCATTGGCCTAGTGTGAGTTTTATGGAAACATGGTCAGATTCAAGAATAAAGGTGGGAACATGAGAATGAAATGAAAGGGTAGTTTCCAAGACTCTTCTGGGTATCGATGGTTTCCTACTTTCCAATGATGGAAAGACCAATGATGGAGAGAATATAGTATCCCCGGTTTCGGGTACGTAACCTTTTCTTCATGATTTTCAAATAAAAAGGGTGTTTTGTTGAAATACTGTTTATTTGAATGGGTTTGATGAATAAAATAGGGTGCCTCTATAAAATAGGGTGTTTCCATAGAATATGGTGTTTCTATAAAATAGGGTGTTTCCCTAAAATCGTGAGTTTTCATGAAAGAAGGTGTTTCCAAAAAAGTTTATGTTTCCATAAAATAGGGTATTTCAATAAATATAGTGTTTCCATTAGAGAGGGTGTTTTCCTAAAAGGGGGTGTTCCCAAAAAATAGCATGTTTCCAAAAAAAATGGTGTTTCCATAAGATAATATGTTTCAATAAAATTGGGTGTTTCCATTAAATAGGGTATTTCCATAGAGGACGGTGTTTCCATAAAAGAGGGTGTTTCCAAAAAACAAAGGGGGTGTTTCAATAAAAAAGTTGTTTCCATAAAAACTGTATGGGTGATGTATGGGAGATTTTTGGGGAATGTACGAATTTTTGGAAACAAAAGGAAGGTCACATGGTCTGTGCATGGTTGGCCCAAACCGTTCGGTCAAACTGTGTGCATAGGCCAAAACTAGATCTTATTTACTTGGAAGATGGTCGTTTTTCTCTAATTTTTTTTGATATTTTAGATGAACATAATTATAATTTCTTCTCCCTAGAAGGTTTTAGAACCTTTCCCACATTATTTGGCGCCAACCCACAACCCTCCATTGGTGATTTGAATCCCAACTCTCGTGGTTAGTGCCTGGTCTTCATTGTTTTTGTCTCGTTTTCTTAGATCTCCTTTTTCTCTCTTAATTTTTTCATAGATATACACCTAATGTGGGAAGATCTAATATTTCTATAATAAAAGAAATCAAGATATTTTATTTTTCTTGATTTTTGAGGATGTCTATGCTGTTTCTTGGAATCTTGATTCGATTCTTGAGGTATGTCGGCGTTATTTCTCATTTTATCACGTTTTCTTATATCTGTTTAGATCTAATTCTAGGATACCCATTATTTATCAGATCTAAAATTGTCATGGTTATTTCTATATTTTTGTATTCTAAATAATTCATGATTTAGTAATGATATTTTTAGGAGAAGATATCTAAGGTCGTTCATGGAGAATTGACCTTGCTTCTTGTGTGTTCTTAGTCTATTGTCGAGTTTCATCAAAACCATCTTGGTCGGTGGATTCACACTCATCTAATATTGCTATAATTCATTGTATTAGTTTCAAATTTAGTAAATTGGATAATATTTATTGTGAAATAATTGTTTTTATTACACAAATAAATATCTTTAATGGTGATTTATAATTTTTTGGTATCTTTGTGAAATCTTGATAATTTTTTATGCAAATTGATTTAGTTTCATGAATTTAAAATAGTTATTTTAAAAGGTGGATATTCTGAAACATCTTAATGGTTTTATTGGACTGTGTTTTTCGATAAAAATACATTTAAATGAAATTATATTTCGTTAAAATTATTTTAATAAAAATTAGTTTTCAATAACATTGTGATTTTATTGAAAGGGTTGTTGGATTGATATTTTGGAATATGTGGTATGTGTTCATGTTTCATATATGGGGTTTGATTGAAATATGATAATTTTATTTGTGATAAAGGATTAATTTCACATGAGAAACAATTTCCTAGTGACGACATGGTAGATTGATGAGAAACCACTCATGAGTATGGAACTCTCAATATATAGCTTGCATGGTTGATTGCATGGGTGTATAGAATGCTTCTAGTATGCCCAAAAGGATATTGGAAAATAAGTTTGAATCAAACTTAGTATTATGAAGAAATATTATCTTTTTGTAAATTGGTCTTAATTTTACTTTTACACTTTTGTTGAAAAGAGTTTTGTAATTTATTTATATTTAGTTATAAACTGTTTTTCAAAATTGTTTTGTACGAACTGTTTTATAGTAATGTTGATATCTCTTCTATCCTAGTGGAATGAGTAGGGAGTTAATGGGGGATATCCTACTATATTTTATACTGACCCCATATTTTTAACTTTGGTGGTTATGTAGATTCTATATTCAGTGACAGGAAAAAGGTAATGCTTTACATGTTTTTATCATCACTTTGTGATTCTTGGGTTGTTTGATGATCTTGGTGCATGGGGCATGTGGATCATAGATTCCTATGTAATTCCTAGAGTCTTTTTTTTATTTCAAATATTTACTTTAATAATTTTTTATTCTCATTATATTTCATAAGTTATAGTGGTTTTGATAGGAATAATGTAGTTGAGATGTCTTTCTTATTTTCATGCATCATATAGTGAGTTGTTCGATTACAGATTGCATGGTTAATAGTTTTATTATTAAAGGGAAAATTTCCCCCCACATTCATTGAAAACCTTTGGCATTTATTTCCAACCATTATCATCTTGGGGATGTATCCTAAGTCCTATTAATGATTTGTTTAATTATCAAGACAATGAGAATTAATGGGTCATTAAATTAATAGTTAACCAAGAAAGGTGGTGTTTTTAGGATTATTAGATAAGAATGTAATTTCAGATTCATTGCACATATTGGATAGATCATCATTATAAGAATACCCATTATTTCATGTATTCATTTGGTAGTGGTTTATCGAGATCTAGATTCCCCTCTTGCTTCGTGAAATGATGCATAAAGAACCACCCCTTGAAACAAAAATTTTATTTTCACGGTTTGTAACTCAAGAATAGATTGAGGTATGCCAAAGAATACTAATATCTTGAGAATGTGTTAGAGAAAAAGGATAATTTTTATATAAAATCATAAAAACCCACTATTACCCCTTGAAATTTGATCCCAATCAATATTCAAATAAGAAGAGATTCACTTAATTTAGAAATATAAATAAATTCATAAGTGAATAATGTTATGAAAAAAACTATGTGAAATGATTCACACATAAAAATCACAAAACCAATTCAATAACACGTTTTGGAACTCCCTCCCAGGTATGTGTAGCTCCCTCTAAATGACCATTGACCATTTAGCTCACCATCGAGAGGAGGAGACGGCTCAGGTGGAACATCACCTTCATCCCCCCCCCCCCCATGAGGAAAGGGGCCTCCAAAACATCTTATATGATGATATGACTCCTTTGGGACTCCAAAATGAATATCATTGATCCAATTTCTTATTAAAAAATTGGGTTCCAGAGGTCCTATTTTATAGGAAAGCTGAAAGCTGGTTCTGAAAGAACAAATTTCATAAAACAAATTAGCCCATGGATTTCGAAATCAAGAAAGTTTTATCCTTATTTTGAGAAAACTACAATTTTTTACACTCTATTTTCTCAACCAAAAATATTGAATCATTTTAAGGTTGAAATTTATGAATTAAATAAAGAACAAAACTTTTGAATTTATAATGATTCAGTTACTTGGACATATCTATTCAGTTGGACAACGAGATGGACGAATTGGGCTTAAGTATCTTCGAAAACGTTATATAACACTAAATGTTTCATCATAACACAAAATGTCATCAGAATTGGATGCAAAATAAACATAACTATGTGGTATATTCCATATATGTTCTTGGATTCCTACATAATTTTTCCCAGCATTCATCTACTTCATTATAAGCCATGCAAAGCTCCAACACCTAAAATGAAATCATCCAAACAAGTGGAAATACCATTTTAAACTATTATAACTAGAAAATAATTCAATTAAAAATAAAGTACAATTTTTTATTAATAATTTAATTTGGGATTCAAAAATATTTTATCATATTAGTATATGGGTTGAATATAATTGTTAATCGTTATGCGATCACACCCCCAAAACATAAAAAAATTACACTCATGGGTAAAGTAACATTTCCAAAAAGTTTGTGTGGAGATATGTCCAAATTCATGAATATTTAACATTAAATATATATTTATTTCTTGATAACAATGAGATAAAAGAAAAAATCCACCAAAAATATATTCTAAATGATCATGGTAAAGATGTATTATAAAGTATATCAAAATGATGTTCAAGGATATGAATGATCCAATTTGATAAAATAATTCAAATTCAACTATGTCACTAACTCTCTATGTAATTGTGTGAAAAAAAATTAATATTCTTTCCACTTTATATCAAGTAATTATAAATCATTTTAAAAAATTCATGTCTACCCAACCTACCCTACATCCTTTGCAATAAAATTTCAAAACCCACCCATATAAATATTCTAGAATGTCAATACTTTATATCTCGACCTAGATATACCCATATGTTTTAAATATCCTCACTGAACACATTTATAATTATTTTAGTTTTTTTTCAAAAGTTGAACTTCGAAGAAATATCACACTCATCACTCAAACATTGTTTGACCTCGTTACGAAACTAATTGTAATCGTTATAAAAAAATCAAAGGTCGAGGAAGAGTAGTTTTCGACATGACCAAGGGAAAATCCAAATTTTTTTTTATCCTTTGGATTATTTTTTATTTTTAGTTTTTAGTGTATAAAATCGAAAAATAATTGGTACACATGGATAGGTAAATATAATACAGTAATGAAAAATATCAGATAAGGAACAAATGTATGGATAGATTATTTTTGAAGGCTGATAAATATGAACCTAACTTATATTGACCTTATGTTGGGTACTAAAAATTCACATTTAATGGTTTGGTGAAATGATATGTTAAGATATTAAGTGATATAATTTCCCCATAAACTAATCACATAAAGGGTACCATTCATCTAAAAGGTTTCAAAGTGGTTCAACCATTTATATAATCCAAAAACAACCATTTTAATTGAAAACACCACACCTCAATGAAAAATTCATGCCAAAAATAGATATTATATTCATGTATTTTATTTAAATTATTAAATCTACGTGAAATAGGGAAATTCTTCATATATTTTCAATATTTCCCATGATTTAGTGGGTGTCATTTTCATTAATTTAGTGGGCATCATTTTCCATGATTTAGTTGGCACCCAAAAATGAATATTTAGTAATAATCATGAAGAAGGATGGGAAATTAACAAAATATATAGTATGAAAAAGCGATAAAAAGGAAATATTTGGGGAAAATTTCCAACTATCCTAGGAATATACCCATCCCACCACACCTAGAGTATATAGTGTTCTCACTATAACAAGAGAGAATCTGGGTAGGAAGGGTGAAACCTTGAGGGTGTCATTGGTAGTTGCTTCTTAAACCTGGAGTTCCTCCATCAAGTACTCTAAAATATCTTCATGAATGTGATTGAACCACTGCCCATTGACTGTGAATATTTTTTCCTCAATTGGATCCTAAACAACAACAAATGGATAAATAGTAATAAAAGTGTATGGACCAAAACTATGGGAAAAAATCTTACATAGATTCAACTTCAACTATAAATTTTAATGTTAGACCTTATTAAAAAAATTTAATTGAAAATGAAGGATGAGACATTCATGGGGAGCCTAGGTTCAGTCATTATAGACCTAAGAGTTCTGATAATAATCTCTAGGTTTTTCCTCAATCTCTTAAATCTGAAAGATCCATTTAGCAGCTTCACCTAAATGATTATAATTTCATTATTTAATGACCTAGTAGGCTTGGTGTTCTTTATAAATAGGGAGATGATAACTCAATTAAAAGATAGGATGATAAGGTGACATTCCAATGAGAGTTTTAAATATATCTCGGTAAGGCCATAGTGAGCCATTGAGTAAAGGATTCCAATATTTTCTATTGGTTTGAATCAGTTTTTCCCTAATGTTTTTACATATGTATTTGACACATCAACTTTATCATTGGTTTGTGGGTGACAAGAAGTAGAAACAAGATTATAGACCTTATTTGGTTGAAAAAGTTATTTTATTATTTGGTTTTCGAAATGAGAACCCTAGTCACTGATGAGGATCATAGGTAATTCAATCCTACCAAAAACTTTCAATCTCTAAAATTCCACACCTATCTTGGAATCATCATACCTCATGGTACATGCCACTACCCATTTTGACATGTAACCAACTAATATAGAATATATCAACTTCCAAATGTTTTGGGAAATGGCCCCATAACATCAATACCCCAAATGTTTAAAATGTCATGGAAGAGAAATGGTTGTAATGGAATTCCATTTCATTGAGAGAAATTCCACATTCCTGGATAGTGAGGTCAATATTTATGAAAATAGTGGTCATGGTAAAATAATTTTTTTCAAAAGGTACCTTAATCGAGGACCTTGTAAGCAGTTCGATGAGGACCAATATCGCCCCATATAGAAGAGTGTGGTAGATCCTAAGGAAAGACTAAAACATTAAATTGGGAAAAAATGCATAAGTACATAATCACTACATACGTGACGAAGGTTTGGGTCATCCCAAATGTACCAACAAGACACATGTTTTACATGGAAATATTTTTTTGAATTTAGTAGGAAATAAACATGAAACCAAATAATTTACAATTGTAGAAATCATAGGAATAAAAACATCCACTCTATATAATACTTCATCAAGAAAGTTTTCATTTAAGTGAATACAGGGAGATGAGTCAATGTCTGAAGATGTGAGTATCCTACTGATATAGTCATCCACCAGATTATTTTCACATTATTCCATAAATTCTAGATTAAATTATTTACTTAGGAGAATCTAGTGAGTGTGACATGGATAGGATTACAGTTTCTTCAAGAGTAACCGAAGAAATGCATGATCGGAGAACACAATGACATTGGACCCTAAAATATATGACCTAAATGTATCCATGGGAATAAATGGAAAGAATTTATTTTCCAATTATTGTGTTTTTAAGGGAATTTTCAAATGTACATGAGGCATAGGCAATGCATTTAGAGCATAATCGAACCATTGTAACAAGACATTCCCATATACATAGTCAGAGTAGTCACACATAATCTCCAGTAGTAAATCCCTCTGTGGTTGTTGGATTTTTGGGGGAGATATGAGACTTCATTCAATTTTTTTAATATAATCTTATTTTTCGTTATCAAAAACAAATTATTTTTGTTTTTAGATTAAGCAGGATAGGGGGAGTGAAATCTTACTAAAGTCATGAATGAAGTAATGGTAAAATATATCCTGACAAAAAAAAGAACGCAAATCTCATAAATTTTTAAAGAATAGTTGGGAAAAAATGATATCCACATTTGATTTACCTACTTGGATACCATCCCAAGAAATTACATGCCGAGATAATGTACTTTTTATCACTATAAATGGAATTTCTAATAATTTAATACAAGATTATTTTCAATATAGAGATTTTGGAAATACAAAATACTACGCAAAAAATCATCAAAAGAGAATCTAGAAAATGTGAAATCATCCATTAATATATCAATGAAATTATCTGGGTAATCTAAAAAAATATAGACCATGCAACATTGGAAGGTACTTGGAGCATTTTCAAAGGCCAAATAGAGTCCTCTTATAACATAATGTTCCAAATAGAAAAGTAAAGGATGTCTTTTCTTGATCCTAAGTTTAAATATAGATCTAAAAGTATCTAGAATACCCATCAAGAAATTAGGGACATCCCTACTAGCCTCTCTACCATATAGTCAATGAATGAAAATAGGAAATGGCCTTTCATAGACTGTTGGTTTAGTCAGTAGTAGTCAATGGAGACACGCCAACTACTATTCCCATGGTGGGGAACCAGTTCATTTATTGAATTTTTAATTACATTAAGACCATATTAATAAGGAAAAACATGCATTGCACTGATCCATTTGATGTCATAGAAGAGGTAAATGATTCTTGCAGCTACTAATTCAGGTAGCTCCTTTATAACAACATCTATGAGTTTTTGGTTTAGTCGGTGTTTTTCTTACTCTCAAGTTTATTCTCATCATTTAACCATATATGATGTCTGAAAATTGATGGTATAATACTAGTAATTTTAGAATGTGTCCATCGAAAAGCATGTTTGTAATGCCTAAAAACATCAGCTAGTAAAAATTCATTCTCTGGAGGGAGTGAACTAGTATTATTGGTAGGATTAATATTTCAATTCTCAATATAGGAATATTTAAAAAAATTAGGTAGTTATTTATGAACCAATTTTGGTGGATTTTGAATTGATGGGAGAGATTGTGAAATTTTGTGGTCAATGATCTCTTATAACTTCTCGATTATAACATCCTCATTTGAGGAATAATATTTTATAGTCTTAATAGTATCATCGATGGTCATGGGATCCTCAGTGATCAATAAATTATCAATTAAAAAATATTTTATAACATTTTTATGGACAACTAAAACATTAAATCCATGACTCATTACCTAGAAGGTCTATCAAGGATGAAACATTTGAAAGAGGGTTGAGGGAAATAATTGATGTTTTTTAGGGAAGGTATCAAATTAGTTGAATTCAAAGAAGGTGAGGAATGTTCTTTGGAGGGGTATTTCATGGTATCCAAGATGTTTTAGTGGACAATTTCACCATAAAACACTATAGATAATGCACCATTATGGACATTAATTATGGATTTGGTAGTTTTTAATAAATTCATCCACAATTTAATTGGGGAATATCCATTTATCATTTAATATTCTATTTGAATTGCATAAAAATCATTAGGAATAAATTATATATTTTAACCACACAAGTACATCATCTAACACACCAGTGGGGTTTGTAGTAGTCTGATGTTTTTTATGATCAAAAATTTCAATGGGAATCAGCCCAATGACCAGAAATGATGTATAAATATGGTGAGGCATCAAATTTATATAAGAACCGAAATCAATAATAAAATTGGAAATGAAACACTCCTCAATGGTGCATGGAATTGATAATTTTCGTAGATTGTTTCATTTGGTGCGAAATGTTGAGTCTATAAATGTTGATACATTCCTACCCAAGCTCAAGGTTTTATCTCCTCGATGTCGCCTTCAGTGTGTAAAATTTTACAATTGAAATAATGTGTATCTAGAAATTTTCATTTTCACATCTATCAAAGGGTGCTAACCTGTGCTTTTTGGAATGTTTCAATTTTTTTAACAAGTTCAAAATTTTTCTCAGTTATGAGGCACTTTTGGGAAATGAAAGAAAAATGGTTGGTCTTGGTAACTCATAAATATACTCACTTTAGAGACCCAAAGCATGATGTACATGGACATTACATTAATTTTTCATAATACCTAATACATTAAAAAATCAGACACCAAAGGACTGTAATAGTTTAGTGTCTTGGAAACTCAGAATATAATCTCTTAATCTTGGGGAATGTTATTCAACATCCCCCATATTGATCTTCCATTTTTTTATACCTAAAACCGTTATTTATATCCTAGGGAAAATAAAACATATAAAGGGTGAGCTCAAATTCTCAGTAAGGGTAAGAATGGTGAAAATAAAACAAACCATATGCATTTGAACTTTAAAACATGAACATAATGTTTACACATCAAAATCTTGAGTTGTGAAATAAATCATCGCAGTCCGTAAGGCATAGGTCATAAAGGAATATCAATCATGATAAAATATCATGGGAATAAAACATTTAATTATGGAAAACCATTAATCACATGATATGATTTCCATAGTAGCCAATGCATTGCTTCCAATACCATCTTAGTGGACAAAGTCCTTTTCGGAATCGAGTTCACTTCTCGTTCCAGTCCTGTATCACTGAACCAGATTAACTTAACGTTCTATCCATATCTATCTCATGGGATATAAATCTTTACCCAATGAATTGGAGGGAGATATAGGTCCCACCGATCTCATAATGAAATCATTATTACTTGTTCCACAACATAAACATAAATCATTCATCATAACCTAATGAATAAAAATGGGTTTCATAAACATCATCCCATCATAACACAATCCATGTAAAACAAATGGATATGATTTGATCATAAGAAAAGTGAAACCATGTAAATAATAGAGATATTATACTTGAAACATACACATATGAAATAATGATATCTTAGATGGAAAATGGATTTCATAAAACAATTGAAAATAATTGTTAAGGAAAATATCCTTTCTTCTTAAAAAACATTTTCTTCTCAAAAAATGCATTGAAATTTTAAAAGAAAAATATTTTATTGAAAATAACCATGAAATAGTGTAGAGTAAACATCATTAAAAAATGCATTATGAAATTGTAAAAATCCGTTCATGCCATATAAGTTAAGAAAAACATTCTCCTCATACTTTTAACATAAAAGTCATCAAGTTCCTCGTATGGTAAACAAAAGAAAGATTCCTTCCATAACACAATGTAAAAGTCAAAGAGGGGTAAAAATGACTTTAAACATACATGGAAGAAAAGTAAAAATTTTATGAAAACATTTTGAGAACATATGGACATGGATGATAAACATAACCCTAGTAAATACATACAAATAAACAATCTCAGATAAGAATGAGATTGGAATACTTATCCCTTACCTTATGTCTGATATGCTTCATATGTATCCAAAAATCCGGTATAATGATATAAATAATTTCATTGACTTTTTAAATAATCATATTCATTATTATGATATCATATATGGTTCACCTATTACTTTATATTACCCGTTCTTTTGTAAATTCCATGTTAAAGCAGCGTTTTGGGTAAAAAAAATCATGTATTGTACATGTTTGGACTTGTTGTTCTTGATATTATTATTACTTATATCATGATTTACTTACTTAAAAAATGTAAATAATAATTTATATATCATATATATTCAGTATATATAAAATAGATAGAGAAATGAAATTAAATACACCATTCATGGAGACGGTAGGTCGTACGTATGCATGAACGTTGTTTTCCTTTCCTTATTGACTTGAATAGAAGTAAGTATATGACACACACACACAGATATATATATATATATATAAATCCAGTATCTTTATCATGTAATATATTTCATTATTTTTCATTATATATACTTTATAATCATTCTTGAATGGTTAACATGGAGAATGAATCTCATCGCGTTGTGGAGACGGTAATCCGTACGTACGAACGAGCGATGATATCGTTACCATAATTACATAATTGAATTAGAGTGGCTGATATTATATCTAAGAATAAGTATGATGTAATAATAACTATATATAGTTAATCTTTACACCAGTATACCCATCCAAGTAAGGTGGTGGTGGAAAAACAGATTACACCACGGCGTGGAGACAGTATTCCGTACGTACGCACGCGCGGTGATTTCATTTTTCGTATGATGGATATAAACTTAAATTGGGTTATTTCATATTTATAATAACATATAAATATATTAGTGATACTTATGTTATTAATTTATAATGAAACAACTAAATAAGAAGAAGTTGAAGAAGAAAGAAACATGAAAGAATCGGTAGAAGAGATTACCTCTTCTTCGACACACCTCTTTTAAGCATCCTCTAAAAGCACTAGAGTTGGTCTTTTGAAAAGACCAGAACCTCCAGAATGTTTCTAGGGAAGTGGAGAAGAGAAAAGGATAGTGTTTTCCATGCTTGAAGGCTCAATGATGTGTGAAGTGGAGAGGGAGGAGGTGCCCATTTATAAGAGAGGAGAGAGGCACCTTAGGAAAGTGTGATAACATTATTTTATTATAAACTTATATTCAGTTTCAAAAAAAAACCAAAAATCATTAAAGATGAAGATAAGATGACTCATGGTCGAAATAAAATCATCTAATCAGAATTTGACATGTTTTGGATAATATTTTAATCATTATAATCTTATTTATTTAAATCATTTACTAATGAGGTAAATACTGCATCATTATTGTGTCATAAATAATTTAATTTATTTGATGTCTAAAAATTATTAAAAAAACCACCATGTAGGAAATATTTTTATATTTTCAATGACTACTTATAGTCGAAAATATAGTTTATATAACCCCTTAATGAAATTAATTACTAAAAGATTTTTGTTAATGTCAATTTTTTCTTTAGATTAAATTAATTTATCCAAATTGTCGTTATCACTCCCAAGTGGCTCAATGGGGTCTCTAAATCGACCCAAGGATGCCTATGGTCAGACACTACTCATCTGATATGTTTAGGACAAGTGTTAATGTAATTTTTAATTATTATAATATTCTTGTAACCTTGAATTACCCTATTTACCATTAAATGTAGTAAATAAAAGTCAAAAGTTATTATTCACCAAAAATTATTTTCATCTTTTTGAACCAAATATTACTTCTTGATAACAACCATGTATATAGGATTTTTTAAATTCAATTCACAGAAGTGGTAAAATTTTATTTAAATGAAAGAGCCAGTTTTTTAACTACCACTAAGTGGTTTCACTATTCATCAAAAATTGACGTTTTTCAGAAAAATACCAAAAATTCAGCCTAATATATATTTGATATTCGGAATTAAAAAATGATTTATATTTTTCCAAATTCAAAACATAGAAGTGGCATTAATTAATTTTAAATTTAATTCTCGTTATCAAAACAAATAGCGTGTTTTTAAGAAACAATAACTATCAAAAGATCAACACTTGTTTATGTCCAAATTCAAAGTGAAATCAATTCCAATGACCAACATTGGATTAAAAGGGAAAAATATATTCTAATTACTATTTAAAACAAATTAAAAAGATAATCTATCCATATAAATTATTTCGATGTAAAATTTTTTTTTAATTAATATATAGCGTGTTTTACTATTCATTAAAATATGAAAGTTCTTAGAATAATATGAAAAATTTATGCAATGTAAATTTTTATATCATGATTCCAAAGAAGAATTTTATTTTTTAAAATTGAACTTATAAAAATGTTAAAAACTAGATTTAATTTGTGTGTGCCATCAAAATGCGGCAAAACTGTATTTTTGAAAATTACTTATTTTTGCTGAGAAATTTATTTTGTTCACATACCATGTTTTAAAAAATGTGTAAGATGAATAATATTGTTATAGAATTAAAAATCTAGTTAATACTATTCATAACGGCTAGTTCATAATATTATAATAATATATCATGGTTTAGTGACACTCGGTATTGCGTTCTAAACACACTATCGAGGAAGGTCGTGATTTCATGTAATGAAAGCCATGTCAGGGATGCGTGTAGTCCATCCTCCCTTTAGTGATGCGTATAACATAATGACAACATATTTTATTTATACATTAAACAAAATCTATACATAATGTTGTGTAGAATAATTTCTACAAAATGAACTTGAAATTGAGTGTAACACAAGCCAAGAATAGTGTTGCGTATACTGCAAGATAATACGGTGTTTCTTATAGAACAAGATAATTTTGGTGTAGAGTACAACACAAGACATCAATGAAATTAAAATAATATTTTTCATAAAATCTCAGGGTGTAAAATTCTACCCCCCTTAAAAATGAATTTCACCCTCAAAATTCACTGAGGTTATAAATGGTTTACTACCTAGAAGTTTCATTCATAGAAAACCACATCATAAAAAGGAATACTAAAACTTAATTTTAAAAAGTGGAGTTTAAAACATAACGGTTACCCAAATTAACTCATTACTGAGTTTCCACAAAGATGAACATATGTGAAAATATGGATATAGAAGATAAATATAACCATCATGTTCTGATGGAGAGTGGTAGAGAACATGCCTATGAAATATCCAACAATCACAAGGCCATAAATTTGTGATGATCTAAGGTACCATCTGATTCATCAGATATAAGAGCACTAGGACAACATTTTTGGTTTTCAGTATCCTTTCCCTAAAGTGGATATATTTGAGTTAGAAGAAATACTTACTTGATTTTGGTACAATCTCACTATTTTTCGTGCCATAAATAATTTCCACTTCATTTATTAAAGAAATGAATTTGAATTTGTCATTTTTGAACTGTTAGAAGATCATGTTTTAGAATGATGGTTCATTCCATCTATCAAAAAACAAAAGGTTAGAAAAAGTTATCAAATATATATAAGTCCATCTATGGTGAGGTTAATCGTATATGATTCCAAAAATGGGCTTATACTTCATCCATCATTCAAATTAATAAAATACAACTAGTTTCTACTAACCAGGGACATCCTGTAGGCCAGTGGTAGGTGATAAAGGCATGTCACACTTCGGTTGTGGGTTTGATTCCCACATCCTTTTCCGACGCGACGGGTTGTCGCCCATCCTGCAGGTTGTCCCTTTTTCTAAAACTATATTGTCATAACATTTTAGAAATAAAAACAAAAAGTTATAGCCTTAAGAAATAATATATGATGACCATTCCAACCTTTAGTATTATCTAAAATACTTCTGTCTGATTACTAGAAATGTTATCTACCGAGCATGTAAATTCCTTCATTTGTCCCTCATATATCTTACAATATATCTTGGTGGTCACATTCCAAACATATGAATACCTTAATCATGTATTCTCTTGAAAAATGATTACCCATCGAACCTTATTGAAAACATGAATGTTGTCAAAAGATTACTCTTTCCACTTACCAAAATCCCAAAATTTGGATATACTCAACCCATGATATAACTTTGTCCAAATATCAGTCATGAGCTCATTTCTTTTTTTCTTTATCCCTTCATTATGCGCATATCACCTTCTTTCCAGAAAATATTTCAATCACTTTTTATGGTTAACGGTACCATATAATTATTGAAAACCAATACATAGGTACTCCAAAATTCCATGATACCTTAAATGAGATTCCATGATACTATTTTGAAATATCATTACATAAATACTTAATCATTACACAACATCATTTTCATAATCAACATCACAAATAGTGATCGCATGTGACTTCTATTTATCCGTTGACTTAAGAGGTTTCTCACATTGATCATCATTAACTCTTGGATTAGGTCATTGATTAGCATAATTCCCCATTTCCTTGCACTTGATGCATTGAAGTATTGGTGGTGCGTTCTCTATATTAATTTCATTATTCACATCATTAGATACCCTTTTTCCATTACTTCGACACTCAACTGCTCGATGACCTTCTTTTACACACTTAAAACATTTTCTAGTCCCTTTAAGAAAATCTCTACCATGATTCATTCCACACATTGAGCATAAATAAAAATTCATCTTCTTTTCACCATTATTTGGATATTTCTCCTTGAACTCCATCTTTCGTTTCTTGTCAAAACCATGATATGGATATGTAACACCAACTTCAATTTCTACCTTGATAGAACAACACACAATTTCTTCAGAGCTACTGATGTTTCTTATAGCTAATCCCCTTTGAAACTTGGTTTTAATCCACTGAAGAATTGATCAACTTTACTTTCAGGTTGTATGACAAAGCCAGATGCATACCTTCCACGCCTTGTAAAATTCGCTTCAGATATACCAACAGATTCATTATCCTTTTGGTTAAGCTCAAGGAACTCCTTTTCCATCTTTGTTCTAAGAATATGAGGGAAGTACTTATTGAAAAATAATTTCTTGAACTCATCTCATTCCATGGATTCAATTTCATCTCGGGGCCTCATATTCTTAATTAGAGTCCACCAGTGATCTGCTTCACCTTCTAAATGGTAAATAGCCATAATGACTTTTTCATGTTCCGAACAGTGAAGTATAGAAAATATATTTTCAATGGTACTGATCCATTGTTCAGTAACAAGTGGATCAGAAGACCCACTGAAAGAAGGTGGACCTTGCTTCATGAAGGACTCAATAGAATATTGTTCTCTTCACTGCTCATTTGGAAGTCCAGAATTATTCATAGCTTGTGTAAGTATAGCAATAATATTTTTCACCCCATCTCCCATAACATTGGTTTGTTCAAGAGTACAATCATTTCATTTTCCATTACATTGTTCATCACGGTTCCTTCGGGTTCCATCCATGGTCTAAAACCCAAAAAGAATAGTGGCAGAGGAAAAAATCATGCTAGGTAAAAAACATAATAAAGGGGGACTACCTTAAATGTATAACATCTTAGGGTTAATTCAAATATTGTTACCGCAATTCTAGGACTATAACCTATACATATAGTTAACCTTAGGGACATCCCTAGACATACATTAGAAATATCTCTAGGGATCTCAGTAAAGTTTTCGCATCCTAGTTTCCAAAGGTTAGCTAAACCTTTCCTATGATACCAACTGTAGAGACCCAAAGCATGACGTACATGGAAATTAAATTACTTTTTCAGAATACCTAATACATAAAAAATAGACACCAAAGGACTGTAATAGTTTAGTGTCTTTGGAAACTCTGAATATAATCTTATAATCTTGGTGAAAGATCGTCAACATCTCCCATAAAGATCTTCCCTTTTTTTCTTACCTAAAACCTTTCTTTATATCATGGGGAAAGGAAAACATATAAAGGGTGAGCTCAAATTCTCAGTAACTGTAATAATGGAGAAAATAAAACAAACCATATGCATTTGAACTTCAAAACATGAACATAAAATTTACACATCAAAATCATGAGTTGTGAAATAAATCTTGGTAGTACGTAAGGCATTGGTCATAAAGGAACATCAACCATGATAAAATATCATGGGAATAAAACATTTTATTGTGGAAAACCATTAATCACATGATATGATTTCCATAGTATCCAACTCATTGCTTCCAAGACCATCTTAGTGGACAAAGTCCCTTTCTGAATCGAGTTCACTCTTCGTTGCAGTCCTGTATTACTGAACCGGATTAACATACCCTTCCAGCCATGTTTATATCATGAGATATAAATATTTACCCAATGAATTGGAGGGAGATATATGTCCCACCCATCTCATAATTAAATCATTCTTACTTGTGCCACAACATAAACATAAATCTTTCATCATAACCCAAATAATAAAAATGGGTTTCGTAAACATCATCCATTCATAACATAATTCATATAAAACAAATGGATATAATTTCATCATAAGAAAAGTGAAACCATGTAAATAATAGAGATATTATACTTGAAACATACATATATGAAATAATTTTATCTTATATGGAAAATTGTTTTGATAAAACAGTTGAAAATAATTCTTGAGGAGAACATCCTTTCTTCTTAAAAATCATTTTCTTTTCACAAAATGCCACGCAATTTTAAAAGAAAAATATTTTTTTGAAAATAACCATTAAATATTTTAGAGTAAACTTCATTAAAAAATGAGATAAGAAACCATAAAAATCCGTTCATTCCGTATAAGTTAAAAAAACATTATCCTCGTACTTTTAACAGAAAAGTCATCAAGTTCCTCGTATGGTAAACAAAAGAAAGATTTCTTCCATAACACAATGTAAAAGTCAAAGAGGGGTAAAAATTACATTAAACATACATGGAATAAAATTAAACATTTTATGAAACCATTTTGAGAACATATTTACATGGATTATAAACATAACCCCAGTAAATACTTACGAATAAACAATCTCAGATAAGAATGAGATTGGAATAATTATCCCCTACCTTATGTATGATATGATTCGTATCTATCTGAACCACATGTATAATGATTTAAATAATGTCATTGACTTATTACACAATCATATTCATTATTATTATATCATATATGGTTCACTTATGACTTTATATTACCTGTTCTTTTGTAAATTCCATGCTAAAGCAGCGTTTTGGGTAAAATAGTGTCATTTGTTGTACATGTTTGGACTTGTTGTTTTTGATATTATTATTACTTATATAATGATTTACTTACTTCCAGAATTTAAATAATGATTTATATATCATATATATTCATTATATATATATATAATAGATAGATAAATGAAATGAAATACACCGTTCATGGAGACGGTAGGCTGTACGTACGCATGAAAGCTGTTTTCCTTTCCTTATTGACTTGAATGGAAGTAAGTAGATGACATATATATATATACATAAATACAGTAGCTTTATTATGTCATATTTTTAATTATTTTTCATTATATATATTTTATATTCATTCTTGAATGGTTAACATGGAGAATGAATCTCATCGCGTCGTGGAGACGGTAATCCATACGTATGCACGAGCGATGATATCGTTACCATAATTATTGAATTGAATTAGAGTGGGTGATATAATATCTCAGAATCAGTATGATGTCATAATAACTATATATAGTTATTCTTTAGACCATTATGCCCTTCCAAGTAAGGTGGTGGTGGAAAAACAGATTACACCACGGCGTGGAGACGATATTCCGTAAGTACGCACGCGCGGTGATTTCGTTTTCCGTAGGATGGATAAATAGTTAAATGGGGTTGTTTCAAATTTATAATAACATATCAGTATACTATTTATAGTTATGTTATTAATTTATAATAATACAACTAAAAATAATAAGTTGAGGAAGAATGAAACATGAAATAATCGGTAGATGATATTACCTCTTCTTCGACACACCTCTTTTAGGCTTCCTCTTAAGGCACTAGAGTTGGTCTTTTGAGAAGACCAGAACCTCCAAAATGTTGCTAGGGAACTGGAGAAGGGAAAAGGGTAGGGTTTTTCCGATCTTGAAGGCTCAATGTTGTGTAAAGTGGAGAGGGAGTAGGTGCCCTTTTATAAGGGAGGAGAGGGGCAAATTTGGAAAGTGTGAAAATATTATTTTATTATAAACCTATCTTCGGTTTCAAAAGGTCGAAAAATCATTAGATATTAATATAATATGACTCATGGTCGAAATAAAATCATCCAATAATAATTGGACATGTTTTGTATAATATTTTAATCATTATAATATTATTTATTTAAATCATTTATTAATGAGGTAAATACTGCATCATTATTATGTCATAAATAATGTAATTTATTTGATTCAAAAAATAATAAAATAACACCACCATTTAGGAAATCTCTTTAGATTTCCAATTAATATTTATAGTCAAAAATATAATTTATATAACCCCTTATAAAAATTAATTACTAAAATATTTTTGTTAATGTCAATTTTGTCTTTACATTAAATTAATTAATCCAAATTGACATTATCACTCCCAAGTGGCTCAATGGGGTACCAAAATTAACCCAAGGATGCCCATGGTTGGCCACTACTCATAAAATAAAGATAAGAGAAGTGTTAAGGTAATTTTTAATTATTATAATATTCTTTTAACCTTGAATTACTCTATTTACCTTTAACCGTAGTAAATAAAAGTCAAAAGTTACTATTCAACAAAAATTATTTTCATCTTATTGAACCAAAATTTACTTCTTGATAAAATCCATGTATGTTTGATTTTTGAAATTCAATTCACATAAGTGGTCAAATTTTATTTAAATGAAAGAGTCTGTTTTTTAACTACCACTAAGTGGTTTCACTATTCATCAAAAATTGATATTTTTTAGAAAAATACCAAAAATTCAGATTAAGCTATATTTGATATTCTGAATTCCAAAATGATGTCTATTTTATCAAATTAAAAAAACATAAGTGGCATTAATTAATTTTAAAATTAATACCCATTATCAAAACGAATAGCGTTTTTTAAGAAACAATAATTATCAAAAAATCGACACTTGTTTATGTCCAAATTCAAAGTGAAATTAATTCCAATGACCAACATTGGATTAAATGGTAAAAATATAATCTAATTAAACTTTAAAAAAATTAAAAGGATAAACTAACCATATAAATTATTGGATTGAAAAAATTTGTTTTTTATTAAAATATACCGTGCTTTTTATTAAAATATTCCGTGTTTTTACTATTCATTAAAATTTTAATGTTATCAGAATAATATGAAAATTTTATCCAAAGTAAATTTTTATATCTTGATTCCAAAGAAGAATTTTATTCTATCAAATTAAACTTAAACACATGTCAAATGTTAGATTTAAAGTGGGTTCAACGTCAAAAGGCGAAAAAACTGCAATTTTTTAAAAATATTTATTTTACCCGAAAAATTTATTTTTTTCACATACCATGTTTTAGAAAATGTGTAAGATGAATAATAATATTATAAAATTCAAAATGTGGTCATTACTATTCATAACGGCTAGTTCATAATATTATAATAATATTTCATTGTTTAGTAAAACCCAGTATTGCGTACTAAACACGCTATCGAGGAAGGTCACAATTGCGTGTAATGCAAGCCAAGTTAGGGATGCGTATAGTGAAATCTCCATTTGGTGTTGCGTATAACATAATAAAAAAATATTTCATTTATACATTAAACAAAATCTATACTTATTGTTGCATAGAATAATTTCTACAAAACTAACTTGAAATTGTGTGCAACACAAACCAAGAATAGTGTTGTGTATACTGCAAGCTAATACGGTGTTGCGTATAGAACAAGCTAATTTTGGTGTAGCGTAAATCACAAGACATCAATGAAATTTAAATAATATTTTTCATAAAATCTCACGGTGGTACACACACTCTTTATTTTATGGTGATTTTTATGAGGACTAGGTTTATCCATTCTTATACCATGATCACGTTAGGGATGGTGGTTTCCACTGGAGGTGATGACTATAATGGAGAGGTATTATTTAGATATAAAAATATTTTCACTCCTAGGGGTGAAAAAATGAAATTTCCATTGTCCCTTGGGCTGACTAGTCATTGAAGAAGTAGTTTACCTAACCCGTGACGTTATATTTCCCCCACTAAGTTAGTGAGTTAGCCTAATTAGGGTTTTAGGTCTTGTATAGATGATGGGGTGGTTTTTTGGAATTGTATTTTATTCTTCACCAGTTGATTCATAATTTCTCTAGGGTATGATCGGTTGTTGGAGGGGTGGTTAGAAATAAATTTGTGGTAGTGGAGTATTTCTGGATGGTGGTGGTGGATGAGTACTCATCTCTGGTTTGTTACATGTTTGTTAAGGTTGGTTTGTATACCACTTTTCCTATAGTATAGGTTTTATTTCCACCTAGGGTTGAATGGATTGTACGGTTCTTTCCAAATGGGTAGGTCATAGTGGTGGCGTTGAAAGATTAACTCACAAATCTCAATAGTTTATCCCTATTGAGTTCATTATTTAGAATAATGAGATTTTGTAGAAAAACTGCCAAAATTTTTTGGGAAGATGATAATGTGATTTCCCTTGAGCAACATCATATAAATGGAGAATGGTACATACCTCTTCAAACCACATTTCCTCTTTCTTCTCGAATTCAGAACATTCATCTCATAGACACATAAAATGGGTGAGATGGACCTTGAACTCAATTTTTTATTATTCCAGGATATCTTCTCAATGATGTTCCTTTTAGGGATTGGGATTTATTCATCTAATGCACTACCTGAAGGCAACATAAATCTTGTTTTGATCAATTGTGATTAAGACCTCATTAAAATACTATATTAAAATTTGATCACTTATTTGGTGGTGTAATAAACTTGAACAAAGCATTTTAAATCATTCCTAGAATTAATGAAGTGTTTCCTATTGTGATTTTATTATCACCAAAATTTAAATCCTTATTGTTTCAGATTGACAGTATGGGAAATATTTTTTTAGAAAATAGTGTTGCAGGTTTTCCCAGCCTCTAATTGGGAAATTAACATAACATTTCCTACCCATTGTAGTTTCTTCTAATAAAAAAGGGAATAACATTTGATTTATAAGTAATTCATATAAAATAGAATTTTTTATTGTAGAAAACATAGTATGAAATTTATTAAATACGTATATGGGTTTTATCCTTCAAGTCCATTAAATATTAGATATAAGTGAATTAGACTATATTATAGTTCAATGTCTTGTGGTTCACCTTGCCTTTGAATATAAGTGGGTTGGATATAAACATCAATAAAGGTTAGTTTTTTTAGTTTTATACTATTTTCATCCATGTTATGTAAGTTATATTATGTTTAAAATTTGATTCATGAGGAAGAGTGGTTTAGAAAAGTAGCAACGTGTGGTGTGTCCTCCTTCAAGGGGTTATCCTTTCTGTCTCAGCGTCATTGGCATAGAATCATCTCAATTTCAAGTTAGAAATGACGTAAATCTCCCGGATTAGACCACATCATGCCCATAAAATTAAAAAATAAATAAATAAAAACATAGAATGATATGTTAATGTAGAAAATACAACAAATAAATATTCACACAATTTAAAAATATCCTATATAAATCACTCACTAAAAACCAAATCACTCCCCATAAATAGCACCAAACAATGACCACATTGTCATGAAACATGAAATTGATTATGTTTTTAATGATTATTTATATTATAGGGATGATACTGGGTTATCTATCAATGGTAGTTGGATAGTTTAAAGATTTTATTTTTAAAAAAAGGGACTAAATGGGGGTAGTTTGGAAAAAAAATCACAATAAGATGACTTAAATAAAGATTTTAATAGATCAAAAATGAATGTGTTGTTTTATGATTATCGAAGGAGGAGGTTATTTCATGTTCACTGCACATCTTGGATACATCATCATTATGAAAAAACACAATTTAATTGGATCATTTTGTATAGGTTTTTAAAGATCTGGATTCCCCTCTTAGCTATTAAAATGATGAACAAAAAACCACCCCGTGACAAAAAAATAATTTTGTCAAGGTTATAACCTCATGCATAGATAGAGGTATGAAAATGAATATAGATATCTGAAATATATGTTAGAGAAATAGGATTTTTAGTTTAAAAATTGGGACAACCCAAATTCCCACCTTGAATTTCTACCGAACTAGTTATAAAATAATATGTGCTTCCCATAATAAAATTAAATAAAAAAATTATAAGAGAGTAATTTTAATATAAAATATAAGTTAAATAATTTTGACACAAAATAACCAAAACCATTAAAATAACAAGTGTCTTAAATCTCTCCTAATTATATCAATCTCCCTCAAAATTAATGTTGACCTTTTTTCCGATCAACGTTAAGAGGAGGATACTCTTATAGAATATAACATTATCCTTGATCCCCCTTTGAGGATTGGGTCCAATATTAATTCTTATATTAGGGATAGAATCCTTTGGGACTCCAAAAGAGAAAAAATTTCTACTAGATTGAACATACAAATAGGGATCCCAATGGTCATTTTAAGGGAAAAGTTGAATATAGTTTTGGGCACAATGGTTTCTTAAAACAAATAGGACCATGGATTTTGGAATCCCTATAGTCTTATCACTCATTGGAGGAAAATAAAAAATAATTAAACCACCACATGAAAATATCCATTGAAAATTTGGCATCATAAGGAAATTGAAATATCGAGATATGGAAGAAATACAAAACACAAATTTTGACTTCATGTAGATTTAGTTACATGGAGATATCAGTCTGCTTGGGCCACCAAATTTCCAAATTGGGCTTCAGTGTCTTCCAAAAAGTTGAAGCATAATTAATTAATATATATACAAAAAAATTTACTCCCAAATAAAATAAGTTATTAGTTTATGTGTTTTTTACTCCACATATGATCTCTGATTCCAATGCAATTTGGCCCATTTTTTCAAATTCATATTGGGCCATCCAAATCACACCCACCAAAAATGAAATCATACCAAAAAGTGGAATTACTATTTTTAATAGTTATTAAAAAAGTAATTGAGTAAAAATGAATTGAAATTTGTAATTAAATTTAACATTTATGATACAAAATCATTTTATCACAATGGTATAAGGTTATAAATGAATAGTGAATCTGTACGTGGTCACACCCCCACTCATGAAGATTTATACTTCAGGGAGAAGTAAAAATTCAAAAAATGATGAATGGAGATATTCAAAAAATCATGAATATTTAACATTCGATGAAGATTTAATTCTTGATAGCAATTTGATAAAAGGAAAAATGGAACCAAGGTGTTAGTCTCGGTGATCATGGAATAATGTCTCATAAATTGTATCAGAATTGAATTCAAGGGGATAAATGATACCAATTTTATAAAATAATTCTAAAGTAAGAAATTTCACTAACTCTTCATGTTTCTGTGTGTGTGTGGAAACCATTTTATGATATTCTTACAACCTTCTATCCAATAAATATATGTTATTTTAAAAAAAAATATTCTTAAATGATTCTTCCCACTGAACCTAACCAACATCATTTTCCATATAATTTCAATACCTACTCACTTATGCATTATTGGATGTCAATCCTTAATCTGTCGTCCTAGATAGCCCCAAATATTCTACATTTCATCACTCTAATAATTTATTATTATTATTAGTTCAATAGTTGAACTTGGAATCAATATCACAATCATCACTTAATTTTTTTGATATCCTCATGATAGTAATTGTAATAGCTACAACAAGATAAATTGTCAAGGAAGAGTTGTTTTTTAAATAACAAAGGGACAACCCATATTTTTGTGTTTTTTATTTTTTTATGTTTTTTAAAATTAGTTTATTTTTTTATGAGGGTTTCCAATAGTCAGATAATAGATACACATGCATAGGTCAATCTGGTATAGTAATAAAAAGGATCAAATAAAGAACAAATGTATAGAAAAATCATTTTGGACATTTGATAAATATTAACCTGCCTTTTATTCACCTTCTATTGAGTAAGAAAAATATACACTTCATGGTTTAGTGGAAATATGTGTACAGGTATTAATTAACATAAGTTTTCCATAAACTACTCATAAAAAGGGTTCCATTATTTTAAAACAAATCAAAGTGATACAAATGAATATTCTATGATTAAGTGTGCATCAAAAAATGAATATTCTAGCAGGAAATTGGGTGAGGGGAATGTGATAATGCTATTCAGTAACCAAACAATAGTGAAAGAATAATGATTATGAAAATTCCTATATAAAAAAAGAATATAACCATCCCCCAACATCTAGATTATGATGTTCCCACATTTAAATAAAAGATATTTTAGGAAGGAATGTCAAAACATAGTGTGTTTCATTTGTAGGATGATTCTTGTGCTTGGAGTTCCTCTATCGTGGACTCTAAAATAGATTCATTATAGTAATTCAAGCACTGCACACTAATAGTGAAGGTTTATTTTTTCTTCATTTTTAACATCAAGAACACCTTGTGGATAAAAACTAGTTACAATTTTTAGACTGAAACAGCTGGATCTAAGATTACTTTGATCCAACATCATCTTTGCTTAATAAAGTAGGACCTTTTGTAAAATGTGGAGTTGACATTGAAGGATGAGACAATCATTTTACGACTTGTATTTCTCCTTATAAATCATGGAGTTCTCATATGAGTCTCTACACATTTCATCCAAATCATTTATATTTTATTGGACCATTTTTTCAAGAATCTGTTTTACCTCAATCCTTGGCACCACTGCTTCACCATTGTTTTGGGGTTGATTGGAGGTAGAAACATGATCCCTGACCCTACATCAATGAAAAACTATTTTCATTTCTTGGAAACAAAAATGATAACCATGTTCACTAATGATAAACCTAGGTAATTCAAAAATACAAAAAATATTGGTTCTCAAAAATTACATAATTATCATGGAATCATTTTCATTAATGGGTCATGACTTTTCACATTTGGAAATGTATAAACAGCCAGAAGACTGTACATGTTTCTAAATTAATTGGGAAATTACCCCATAAAATCAATATCACAAACATTAAAAATGTCATGGAAGAGTTAGGGTTATTGTGGCATTTCATTTATTTTAGAAAAGGTCCCAATTCTTTTATAATTAAGATAATCTTTATTGAACTCATGGGAATCCCAAAATAATGTGTTCCAAAAGTGACATGAATCTTAGAAACTAATATAATATTGTTAGGGACCATGGTAACACACAAATAATATTTGTAGAAGAACATAAGGATAGACTAAAACTCACTATTGAAAAAACAATTCTTGAGAAATTGATCACTACCTGTGGGCCACAAAAGTGAAATTACCCTTCAAATTACCTCCACCTATAATGAAATAATCCAAACAAGTAAAATTTCATTTTTTTAATAGTGATTAACACAAATTAATTTAATTAAAGGTGATGTGATATTTTTTATTAAATTAAAAATTAATGATGAAAAATCTGTTTATAACATTTTTATAAGGGTATAAATGAATAGTGAATCACTAAGAAATGAAAAATATTAAGAAGGATCCATTTAAAACATTATAAATTAAGATAAAATGCCTTGTTAAATATATTTTGGACATAATTTATTTTTTTATTTAATATTTCTGAAATTATTTTTGAAAACATGGATATGGATGTGAAAAATAAATTATCTAAAAGAAAATACCAGATAAATATCACATTAAAAATATTATTGATATATATTTCATAAATAAAGGCATATATAAAAGTGAAACAGGGTAACAAAATTCATAACCAATTGATTATAAGTATATGTGGTTGAAAAATATAATAACTTACGATTTCTTCTAAATGAACCTTGAACATAAATAATCCTGGAAAAATGAGATTGTGACGTAAAGCCTTTTCCATTTTAGTACTCTTAAATCATAATCCCAAAAAAATATTAAATTAAAATGTATTTTTATGTATAAAAAATAAACAGTGATTCGTGATATAATATATCAGTAGTTTAATAGATAAATATTATAAAACAATATACATTTATAGCAAATCATATGTCCCAATTAAAATATTTTTATAATAGAAAACCTTACAGTGATCATAATATTGAGGTGATAATTAATCAAAGAATTGATTATGGGTATCAAATTTGAATACAAATAAAAAATTCAAAAAAAAATAATTTAATCATAATTCATTACACACATAATAATAAAATATCAACTACAGGTTAAAATTAATATAACATAATGAAAATAATTTGTTTGGTGAAATTATTTACAACATGGTAACATTCAAGTCAGATACCCTGGCTGATATATTTCAAATTGAAACATAAAATAAAAATATTTATTAATTTTTCATGATATTAAATGTAAAAAGGGGATTTATATACACAATAAAATAGGATTTAGGTCATAACATTAAAATATACCTCAATGAAAGGAAATTGATCTGAAGTCCTTAACCTCGAGCCCTAACATTCCATGCACGTCCTTTGACTAATATATCATAATATTTTTAATTTTTTTATTAAATAATAAATTATCACAGTACAAATACCTAAAAATTAAATCATTTATTCCATTTAATTATAATGAAAAAATTAAATACTGGATCAGATAAGTCGACGTTAGTTTTTTTGAGGACGTTCAATTAATTATTTGAAAATAGCTTCAGTGTGTTGAATATGGTCATATATGTAATTATTTAAAAATATAAAAAATATTAATCATGAAATAATTAACATTTTAATAATTAAAAGATAATTTCAAAAAATATAATGAAATATGGTTGTGAAAAAATAACTATGTTATGATCAGGTTGATGATAGGTTTTACGTGCGCACGAGTAACGCTTCAATTTTTTGATGATCATTATGGAAGAATATATGTAATTTATAATATTTACAAAATTATAATCATATAATAAATATTATATTATTTAATTCTATATTCTTATATATATCATCCATTTTTTGGTGGTGATTAAAGGAATTTTATCTTCCCATGGAGGTAGTAGTTCACACGCATGAAAGTACAACATTATCATTTTTTTGCATAAGAAGGAGTATGATATATTTTATTTTCAGTATGTTAAATATGTAATTATTATCATAATTATTTATTTTACTTCAGATATATTCATTAACCTTATCCTTATTACCTTACATCTAATGTGTTATTGAATAATGTGTAATATTATTTTGTGAGGTAGAATTCCATAGTACACATGAGCAATGTTATCATATCCCCCACAGAATGGAATTTTAGAACAAATATAAGATTTAATACATTTATAATTATAATATTTAAATAATATCATATATATAATTTTAGTCCATTTCTATTAAAATTCATTCTATAATAAAATAGACAACTACATACATCGGTTCGTGAGGCGGTAGTCTACTGTACATACAAATGATGATTTTGTATCCCATTCGATGGAAGAGGAAATGGATTAGGATATAAAATTATTGAAATAAAATTTAATTAAATGTAAGATAGTGTTTTAATTATTAAATCATAATTAAATAATATTTTAATGGGTTGGAAGTAGAAAGGAATTGAAAAATGTTAGTTAAATCAGACACCTCTTTTCAGAAAAACTCTATAGGTTAGCACCAAAAGCATTCATATGATATATTTATAACAAAAATTTATTATATAATGTTTTAGTGAAGTAATTAAGATATTTTGGTATTTATTGGATGAATCAAAGGTCCTTTAATGTTTATAGATGTCTGGAGAGGGGGTGACCCTTTATAAGAGTGGTGAGTGGCATACATGTAGTTTTTTAGAAGAAAAAGTGAAAAGCATATTTTTGACAGAAAAAAGGCACCAAATTTTACTATTATCAATAATTATAAATTATAAGTCAATATAGTTTCAAAAAATAAATTTTATAGATATTTTAAGATTTTAACCCATGTTCATTTAGTTTACCCTCGATAAATCTATTTTTATCTTAACCATAGTAAATGATTTTTACTAAATTTACTATTTATAATGACAAAAAATAAATTTGAACATATTATAAAATAAAAACTACTCTTATTCAAAATATTTAATCCATTTTAAAAAATTAAATTAATATAAATGTATGAATTTATTTTTAAATTAAACATGAATATGTAATGAAAAATGGAATTTTCAAAAAGTTTGTTTTACAAGAATAAGGTAATTTTATTATAACCCAATGACCAGTAATAATCATTATGTGATTTAAAATTAATATTTATAGTAATAAATTCTATAAATGTTTTTTAAATATTTTCTCATTATCTAACTTTTTAATTAGTTAAAATTGTGAGACATTAAGAACTTTAAAACATTTTTAATAAAAAATTGCATTTCTAAACAAAAAAATAAACTTGCACTAAAATACAAGATAAATTTCATTGAAAATTAATTAAGTGGATTAAATGTAACTAAATAATTATTTTTTTATTTTCTATAAAATTCAAATCATAATGGTAATTTTATATTTACTAATTTATTGGAATGAATTGACAAGTTTTCAATAGTCAGTGTTTTCCACAATTAATTGAAAAATCAATAAAAACTGAAAAATATAAAAATTTCACCCTAATGTAATTTTTTTGTAATTATTCTCAATATTTATAATATAATATATATATATATATATAATGGTTATGAATTATTTAAATTAAAATGTCCAATGCACATTGAGATTACCTTCTAGAAGAAATAGTTGTTTCAATAAAAACAAATTCATTTTCTCTCAATTGAATCTTATTTTATTTTCTTGTCAATTAATATCCGTTGAATTTATTTTATATATGGATAAACCTTATAAGTTTTATATTTTAATAAGTCCCATTCATAGCCAAAAATTTAACAATCAAGTTATAATGGTGTACTGTATTACAGTTCATTTATACTCAAGTTCTATGTATCACAAGATATTTAATGAAATATATATCATTGGTCTTTTAATCTTGGTAATGAATGTAAAATATAATATTTAATAAAAAAATTAATTTTTCAAAATATTTAGGTGTTATATCCCCCCCCCTAAATAAATTAAATCCTTATAATTTCAATGAGGTCTAGATAATTAAGGATTTTAAATTGATAACTACTTTTGTTGACAATCCACATCATAAAAATGGGTGACAAAAAACCTAACAATAAGAGAGAAAGATAAGTAAAATTTTCATATTAAATAATGAATAATCCTGTTCCTATGTTAGAAAAAAATGGAGATAATTGAGGATATATACATGTATGAAAATTTTTTTTTCAAACGTTGATGGAGAGTGATATAGACCGTTAATAAAAACAAAGTTAATGGTTAAGAGAATGTCACGAACCACACAACCAGGAAAGAAGGTGTGAAAAATATCAATGATCTCATCAAAAATGATCGTAACATAAAAATATGTTGTTTCATGATTCTCTTCTAAATCTTGGTGAATTCTTTTAGCATGTAGACACAGGATTAATAAGAAAATATACAGACATTACGAGTATAATTTCAACCATTAATAATTTACCACAAAAATATATTTTTCTTTAAAAAAATATGAGTTTCCAAGATGAAATTATTTCTTACATGTAGCACTAATATTATATTTTAAATGACCACATAACAATAAAATAGATAATGAAGATATTACACCTATTTTATAAATAGACCAAAAAAAAATCTCTAGAATGTGGTAACATATTTCTCAAAATGAAAAAACATTCATATAATGAAATAATGAATTGAGATGTAAAATTGAATAGTAATACCAAATTTTTAACAAAAATAATTCCATAAATATGTTACCCAATATCCCAAATAACCTCAGTATCCTCATAATTAAATATTTTTTTATTCTCAAGGGGAATCTAAAACCATTCATTTTATATACAACAAAAATATGAATCATCCCCTAAAATAAAATTAATCTCTTAGTCACCAAATATGTTTTCAATACCATTTTTATATATATGATAAATTTATTGCTCCCATAATTACTTCAATATCAAAGATCATATATAGCCTAAAGGTTTTCAATTCCTTAAAAATTATATACAAATAATGTAATGTCATAATTCATGTTAAAACAAATAATTATATATAATTCAACCAAACAGAACATATCTTAAATTCAAATTAATCCCTTTATGAAATCATAAAATATAATCTAAAAAGGGTGTGTCAATGAAATTTGAACTTATGATCCACCTATATCATATATAAAAATGATGGTATCCAATAATATAATGATAAACTCAAATAAATACATCTAAATCCCCAATGTTATCTAAACACTACTCAGATACCAATTATAATAACCGCAAACCCATACTCTCAAATCTCGAGATAAATAATTGAACTATCTATTACTATCTTTCTTACTAATATAGGTGAAAATAATTTCATCACCCATAGCTCACAACATCAATAAAATATTGATATATTACATAGATTTTTCACTATTATGTTTAGAGATTTAGATGAGTAAGGAGAAAATTACATAAATGATACCCATGAACTTAAAGTCATAATTCTCCAACTATACCCATATTTTCATTTTGAATATTATGTTTACAAAATATACCAGAAACTTAATCATTGTAGAATCCATTTTATTCCTAATTAATTTATTCATCACTCATCATAACATGGGTAAATAATAATAATAAGAAACGTGATGTCAAATGATTAGTAAGAATAAAAATAATCATTAAAAACATAATTTCATCAATGATTATAATATTAAAATAGGAGTATGAAGATGTTACCAAAGTGAATTTGAATAATAAAATAATATTCATACCCATAATTCATGGACCATTAATAATTAAACAGTGAATACATACTTATCAAATTCAATATTCATAACAATAAATATTCAAGTTGTTTTTTATTTCAAACATTATTAAAGTAATCCTTAAAACCCAAAAGCATTATTAAGGAAAACCTGTTGATATGTTTTATATATTTTCTTCACACCCCATATTAAACCCATTTTAGAAACCACAATAATTTAATTAAAACTATTATAGAACCCATATTTAACTCCCTAGTTATTTTCTATTATGTAAACAAACATTACCCAATTAATTGGATAACTCTATGGGTGCACAAATCATATATGTTGTATAGCGATCACCTAGTACTATAGAGGAATACCCATCGTAATAACTAAATCAGGTTCTAAAAACATTATCTAGGAGAATCCATCATATAATGTATATCATTCTAACCCGTTCTTCACCAACAATTTCCATGTTCCATTCAAGAATTAAAAATTTATAGTCTTTCACATCTCAATAATAAGAATAATTAATATTCTTTTTTACCAATTGGCCTTGGTAAATGAAATGTATTCCATGAAAATATGATAATCAATCCAATTAAAGGATTGGGTTGAAAATATTGAAAAATATCCCCTGTGGACCCTATTTATGATTAAGGGATGTCCATGCTTATGAATATAAATATCATTAAATTACCATTAAAAAAGTTCTTGAAGAAAATAAACCAATAACATTATGTAAATTAAAGGATGTCATATTTAATGGAAAAATATTTTGAATGAACTCGTGGCCATTCCTTGAGGAAAATATCAATTCCATGTTGTAAAAAAATATATAAAATCAAAAAAAAATTATCAAAAAATAAAGATGTAATTTTATTTTAAAATATAATTTGAAAAATAAAAATGGAAGCATGAAAAAAATAATGGTCATGATGGTGTGAAATTGATTTCATTATATAAATGTTATTAATAAATATTATTTTCAAACATTTTTTATGTTGGTAAAATGGGATCCATTTGGAAAATTATATGAAATTTTCATTTAAATCATTTTTAAATAAGGTAAAACACCCAGTAAAATAGGATTATGAAATCATTAATTTTTTGAGATAATGTTTTTTAAAATCATTTTTTAAAACATGGTAATAGAAGAAATATATTACTAATATACAATAAAATACAATATCATTATAACTAAAAAAATACCTTGACATTTGATTAATAAATAATATAGGTAATAGAAATAAATCATGTTAAAAATTTTACAATTTTTTGATGATAAATATTTTTGGTTCATCAAGAGAAGAGAATATGATTTCATCAAAAAAACATGATCATAAACAATCTTGAAAGTAATAAAACTTTAATATAATGTATTTTCCAATTTGGTAACTCTTTAATCCTATTCCTTATGAATGAAAAAAAATAAAACAAAACTTTATGTATAATGACAATGAGTATTTTAATTATTGAACATATAAAAGGGTCAGTATATACACCTCATAAAAAAGATATGTGTATAAGAAAACATATTCCCCAAAAAATTCAATTTGAGACAGAGAATCCTTATAATAATCATAATAATGAAGTGAGAACAAATAAATGAATCAATTATATGTATAAATTTTACATTCACCTAAAACAAGAAGAAATATGACATATATATTTATAAGTAATTGAACATAGAATCTTATAATATCAAATAAAATGAAGAATTAGTACAACCCAATGAAAAAAATGAATTAAGAAATTTTTTGACCACAACTAATTAAAACTAAAACATAAAATTCCATGATTTGTGAGGTATTCATGATATTACATTTGAAAATGGTAGTATATATTGGATTATAATGACCTTATTAAAAAATTATTAAACAATGATTTTTAAATGAAATTTTTAATTGATTAAAAATGAATATAATTTATCATTTTTTTATGTTTTCTATGATGTGGGTGTCATTTGAATAAGATTTTATTGAGAAAACAGTTGATTAATAAAAGCTTTTATGGTGAAAAATTTTATAGTTTATTTATTAACAATATATAACGTTAATATTAATTCAATATCATGATCTATAAATAAATATTTTTGGATTAGTATATGTTATGAAAATATATTAAATTAATAATATGATAAACATTTTTATATCCCACAAAATCTTATAATTTGGAAGAATATACATCAAAATAAATTTAAAATATTTCATCCAAAGTCCAAATTTGGTAAATACCTTGTCATAAAATAATAATAGTTTACATTTTGGTAAAATTAAATAACCAATTATAATTAAAGAATAAAAATATGATTCATTAAATATATATATACTAAAAAGTATTTACATTATATGGGTAACATAACATTGTTGATTTATTTTTGGAATTGGTTCCCTGGAATAAACATTATCATATTCTTTTGGTTACCAAACCATGTATTTTTCAATACTTGTTATTTATATATCAGATATTGATATTAATTTTGTATCTTATATGTGATAATTTCCTTGAGTAATCATAGAATCAATGGTTATAGGATATCATTTCTATATGGAAAATCTTCAGATTCCATAATAATATTCTTCATAGATCTTCCTATGGTCTTGATAAATTTTTATAATGGGAAAATAATGTTATTTAATGATCAGTTATTGGGGTAATAATAATTGAAATATCTTATCAAGAAGTTTACAATTGGTGATCTCCATTTTGATAGGTTATATAGACAAACCTACAAACTAAAACACCACACACTTATTTTCTCATTGGATGTTCCTATCTATGGTAAAATGTATTGGTCCCTAAAAATGATATCATTATTTGTATCATGATTAATTTGTTTAAATATATGATAAAAACCAGGATGCATTTTCCAATGGATATGAAGATGGAATCAGGTATTCCATGATTGGTATGAAATTTATTTAATGGTCCTGAATTGTTTTTTAATTTTGAGTTATGGAACAATGTTCTTTTATACAATTGTTTAAGATGTATGTTTTTTACTAAAATCAATGGTCTAAGATGTTTAAATATTATTTCATCTTGATAATTAAAATAAATATTAATCTTGTAAAAAGGATGATGGAACATGTATTCGTTATATTTGAGGAAGTGTTTTTTGATAAACAATTATATTAGACCACAAAATTAATTTTTTTCTACGCCATATCTTTTTCACTTCTATGGTCGTGATTTATGTTTATATACAACTCTTCATATATGGGATGGAACTAAGACCACAAATAAATGAGTTTAGATAGTCACACACTAAATATATTCAATAACTCAATATATTTTGTTTAATCTATATATAATAATATGTTCATCCCCAAATTGTAGAATGATATTTATGAAATTTATATTAATCATAAATTCAATCACAATTTATTAATCACAAGAATTGGTTTTTTGAATTATATATCATAATTATTCATTTAATAAATGATTACAATATTTATTTATTCACTACATGATTGAATATAATATTTATATATTTATTTACATGATTAGTGTAATTAATTATTTTATTAAACAAACATATTTATTTTATGGTATGTGGTTTAATAGAATTTTCAAGAGGAAATCATACATAGTTAATGGTCAGAGAAAAATATGTAATGTCATTTAAAAAATAAATTTTTATTTATTTTTGAAATAATAAATGTAACATGTGTCACAAAAAATAATTTTAATTTATTATTCTTATTTTAATAAGTTACATGGGTTCTTTAATAGGATTAGATTTCAATAAATTGCCTTTGAATAATTATTTTAACTTTAGGCAAAGTATAAATAATAAAATTATGATTAAATTTTTTTATATAATTAATTTTAATAATTTTACTCTCAAGTTTTAGAGATTGAATTGGATAGAATGCTTATGCATCACTCAAGTTCATTGGGTGAAAATGTTTATATTTCTATATAAAACCTTTAATATGTTATGTGAAGATTTTTATTTACTCATGATAGAACATGTTATATCAAAAATAGAATTCAAGGCATTGTGGATTACGTTTTGACATCTCTTGAGGGGTTATCATTTTGGTTATTGATGCTAAAGAAAATTATAATTATTAAGGATTCAATTGATGATGACTACATATTTCTAAATGAAATCAAAAATGTATTCCTAATGGTATTTATTTTATTTAGAAAATTAATTATTAATTGTGTTTATTTAATCCATAAAAGGATTCTTTATAATTTTATAGAGGCAAAAAATTAAATTAAATTAAATGATAATCACACCTCATCCCTTTTATATTGTCCATATCCTTAAAGTGGTATCTTAGCACTCATTCTAATTTATAGTTTTTAATTTTATTTTATTTAATACATTTCATATCAAGGGTATTTCTCTGGTTCAAATGTTTGATATATTATATGAACTAGTACCCAACTCATTCATTTCCATGGAATTGTAATTTAATAAAACATTCACTTAGCCATAATGTTTATTTCGTAGAATATGCATTTCTGGAAAATAAGTGCATATATAAATGCAGTTTTATTCCATATAAGTGCATTCTAGTAATACATAATGGTAAAACATCGCATATAGTAATCATACCACACTTATTTTCTATATAAGTACATACTGTTAATGCATACCGATAATGCATACTGGAAAATAAGCACCTATATGAATATCCATAATGGAAAATAAATATAAATATGATGTTATATATAGAATAAGAGGTGATTACATGTATAAGGAGAAATAACTTCCTATAGTAATATAACTCAAATCTTTACTAAGATAAACTACACAAAAAACTCATGTATGTACTTAAGTTCTGATGTGACATTTGCGTTATTGTTTAACAATTAATGATTCCATAAAAAATTGCTTCTGTCTCTAATGTGGGAAACTAGGAAATTCATCATTCGGTAACTCCACACCAGGGAACCTCTTGATTTGGTTCTGAATCCCTGATACTTATTACATTGTCAACAGTCGAATTCCTGCATCATGCTCCACCTAGTTAGGGGTTGTCAAGAACATAAATAATGTATACCTGAATTGATGTGTGATCCATCCTTGTGTCTTCATTATACACCTAAAAAATCAAACATCTATGAAAATAAAGTGTTCTGAATTGATAAATAAGTATTGATTAATTGATTTACAAAGGAATTCATGATCTATGAGTTGCTTCTGTGCTCTGGTTTACAATCCACCATTGAATATGAACATTGTTTCCTTGTTTAATGTTTTTAGGAAACAAAATGGGGACAATTATCCTTTTTAATACACTTTCCCAACATCCAGTCCACTTATTATTATCAATAAAATATCATAAAATGTTCTGGTCGTGTCATGGTCATTTTTGAACAGAAACCTACAAGCACAAAATAGTTGCATTTGGAATTTCTATATCATGTAATAGGTCAGAAAATATCCCCAATAAATTAAAAGATCAGAAAATTTCAGAAAACAATTTACCATAGAATACCTTATACAAATTTCCATGGTTTATATAGGAATCAAGAAATATTGGTTTCAACTTTATAACTTTCTAGATTAAATAAATTAGTAGGAAGGAAACAAAAATCAAAAATGGGAAAGGTACCAAAAGTGACAAAATGGGGGCACATGGGGTAGTGGCTAGTTGGTAAGAAGCAACATTATATATTATGGTGCGTTATTGAATAAAAATAAGATAAACTATGTAACTCCTCATCTACCCATTATCCACTTCTATTTCCAAAAACATATTCATGTCATAAATCAATTATGTTAATTTTTTTGATTGGGGAAATGGATGCAAAGTTATTTAGGATAAAAGTATAACGACCCACACTTTACATACATTGTTAATACTTCAAAATTGAAGCACACTTATTACAACATATGACAAAACCACAAAGGACCGTATAGGTATAGTGTCTTTAGAAACTGGGAAACATAAACAACTGGTTCATAAATCTTCTATAGTGTCTCCCATTTATTTCATCATATCTAGGGTCCCTTTTAGCATATTCTACTTAATATCCATCTTCCTGACCTGGGGAAAAGAAAGCATAAAAGGGTGAGCTCAAATGCTCAGCAAGGCAAATAAAGGAAATAAAAATCATATCATATCTTTATGAAAATCAAAACCTGCAAAAGAGATCATAATATCTTAACATGAAATAAATCATAGAAGTGAAAATGAGATCCCCATAATCATAACATAAAACTTGAAACTTTGTGGCATGCACACATAATCATGGAAAATCATTTCTTGTTAGTCATGACTCATTGCCAAGACTATCTTAGTGGACAAAGTCCCTTTCTGAACCGAGTTCACTCCTCGTTTCAGTCCTGTATCACTGAACCGAAATAACCTTCCGTTCCAGCCATGTCTATCTCATGAGATATAAAATCATTACCCAATTCATTTGAGGGAGATATAGGTCCCACCCATCTTATAATGAATCCTTTCTTATGTGTGCCACATAATCATAAAACATACATCATCGCATAACACATATAACAAAATTGGGATTCTTGAAACATCATGACATCATAAATCAATTCATATATGATAAAGGAATTCATAAACATAATTCCATCACAACATAGTCAAACCAATGTAAAAATATGGATAGAAACAGAACCCTTTATTATCTTAGATGGAAAATAATTTTGATAAAACACTTGAATTGAATTCTTGAGGAAAATATCCTTTCTTCTTCAAAAACATTTTTCCTTTCATAACATGTCATACAACTTTAAAATAAAAGAAGTTGATTAAAAATAAACTTGAAAACTTGTAAAGGAAGCTTCTTTGAAGTAATGTTTTAAAAATCCATTCATGCCGTATAAGTTAAAAAAAACATTCTTTGTACTTTTGTCGGAAAAGTCAAAAAGTACCTCGTACGGAAAAACGACAAAAGATTCCTTTCATATTCTTTACTAAAAACTCACCTAAGGGTAAAATTGCATTTAAACTAATTCAAGTGGATGGAAACAATATTACATATTGAGGGAACATGGATGTGGATGATAAAATACACCCCAGTAAATACTTACGAATAAACAATCTCGGATAAAAATGAGATTGTGATATTTCCCTTACCTTAGGTCCAATTTACTTTGTTCGTGTCCGAAGCTCCTGTATAATGGTTTAAATAATGTTATTGACTTATTCCAGAATCATACATATTGATATGAGATCATATATGGTCATATTATTAACCTCTTGTTAGTAATATTTCATTGTTACTTGTTACTCGGGTCTTTATAACTTTTTGTTCTTATGCATGTTTTGTTGAATAAATTCTTATTCTTATCTTTAGGTTATAGATAATTCATTTCCAGAATGGTATTAGTGTATTATATACCATATTCATTCATTCAATTCATTTATATAATCATTATGAAATGAAGATCATGTAGAACGAATCACATCACATCGTGGAGACGGTATTCCGTACGTACGCACGAGTGATGATATCATTCCTATGATCGTGGAATTGTATTGGAGTATATATATATATTATTTCAGTATCAATATTACTTAATAATAATCATATATAGTTACTCAATACACCATTATACCCATCCTTGTAAGGTGATGGTGGAAAATAGATTACACCACGGCGTGGAGACGGTATTCCGTACGTACGCACGCGCGGTGATTTCATTTTTCCGTAGGATGGATAGAAGGTTAATTAGGGTTGTTTCATATTTATAATAACATATCAGTATGTAAGTAATACTTATGTTATTACTTTATCATGAAACAACTAAATAAGAAGAAGTTGAAGAAGAAAGAAATTGAAAAGATCGGTAATGGATATTACCTCTTCTTTGGAACGCCTCTTTGAATCCTCCACTTAAGGAACTAAGATTGGTCTTTTGAGAAGACCAGGACCTCTAGGATTATTCTAGGGAAGTGGAGAGGAGAAAAGGGCAGGGGTTGGCCGAGCTTGAGTGCTCAAATTGGTGTGAGGAGGAGGGGGAGGAGGTGCCCTTTTATAAGGGAGGAGAGGGGCACCTTAGGAATATCTCAAAATATTATTTTATATTAAAGTCAAAATCGGTTTATAATGGTTCCAAAGGGTCTTATTTCGAAGCTAAAGTGGGGAAGGGTCGAAATCCTATAAACCAATAAGATTTAGACAAGTTTAGTGTATTATTTTAACCTTATCAATTAGATTTATCTCTAAGTTAATTAATTTAACTTTTACCGTGTCTTTTTGTTTTCTTTCACTATATGGTTAATACACTTACTATAACATGCCAAAAGAACCCCAAATTGTTTATTATTAATATATATATCCTTATCTAAGTCATTTGGCCGAACCTTATATTTTTAGGAATAAAATAACAATTAATAATATAATATTTGATTTAAAAACTATTTTGTGTCAATTTTGACACTATTTGATATATGATTTTTGTGAAAGTCATAACAGAATTATATGTTCGAACCAAGTTGATTAAATCACCATTAATATATCATAGTAACCTAGAAAATTAGTGTAATTCATAAAAAGTCTCAAATTACATTTATTTTGGTATTTATATTATTAATTTTGTCAATATTTCATTAATAAGATAATTACTGCATCATCTTTGTATCATAAATAAATTAAATTATTTTATGTCTAAAAATTACAAATAAAATACCATCATGTGGGAAATCTTTTTATCTTTCTAATGAATATTTACAATCGAATTTATCTTATGTATAACCCCATATTAAAAATGATTTACTTATTAAACTTTGATTTTAACTATTTTAACCCTTCTTTAAATAAATTAATAATAAATGTCCTAATCTAATCCAAGTGGGCCTAAATGGTCATATTTTATTCCTAAGTTTGTTTTTGGTCGAATTACACTTGTCCAATAGAATTAGGACATGTGTTAGGGTAATATTGATATCATATTTACCCTTAGTTACCCTATTTACTATTAACCGCGGTAAAAATAGTAAAAAGTTACTATTCACCAAAAAATTATTTTTATCTCATTAAACCACATTTTACTTACTGACATCAACCGTGTCTGTCGGATTTTTGAAATTCCATTCACAGAAGCGGTAAAATTAAGTTTTATGCAAAATTCAGTTTTTAACCTACCACTTAGTGGTTTCACTATTCATCAAAAATTGAAAGTTTTCAGAAAAATACCAAAATTTCACCCTAGGCTAATTTCGATATTCTGAGTCCAAAAATGAAGTCCATTTTGAAAAATAAAATTTATAAATTTTCAAAAAGTGGTTATTACTATTCATAACGGCTAGTTTTAATAGCATATTGTTGTTTAGTGAAACTTGGTATTGCGTACGACGCAAGCTATCGAGGAAGGTCGCGATTGCGTGTAAAGCAAGCCAAGCAAGTGTTGTGTAGAAAAAGATTCCTTTGATGATTTATATAACATAAAAGTCTCGGGTGTTACATTCTACCCCCCTTAAAAAGAATTTCGCCCTCGAAATTCGTCACTTTGCAACAAACAGATGAGGATACTTCTCCCTCATCATATCCTCAAGCTCCCATGTAGCTTCTTCAAGTTGGTGGTTTCTCCATAAAACTTTCACCAAGCGAGTGGTCTTGTTTCGTAGGACTTTTTCACTACGATCCAGAATCTCTATCGGCTGTTCTTCATAAGAAAGATCTTGCTCCAGCGGTACAACTTCTGAGCTGAGTACATGTGAAGGATCTGGTATGTACATTCTCAGGAGAGATACATGGAACACATCGTGAACTTGAGAGAGATTCGGTGGAAGCGCCAATCGGTAAGCTACCTTCCCAACACGATCCAGTATTTCGAAAGGACCGATATATCTAGGGCTCAACTTCCCCTTCTTTCAAAATCTCATAACCCTCTTCCAGGGAGATATTCGTAAGAACACTTTATCGCCCACTTCAAACTCTAGGTGTTTTCTTCGGTTGTCGGCATAACTTTTCTGTCGACTCTGAGCTACTCTTATGTGTTGTTGAATAGATCTAACCTTTTCTGCCGTTTCATCAACGAGATCAGGTCCTAATAGCTTTCTTTCCCCAACTTCATCCCAGCAAGTTGGAGTCCTGCATTTCTTTCCATAGAGAGCTTCATAAGGAGCCATCTGAATACTGGAGTGAAAGCTATTATTATAAGAAAATTCCACCAAAGGTAGGTGTTGATCCCAACCTCCTTTGAAATCCATAGAGCAAGCTCTCAACATATCTTCTAGGGTTTGAATTGTTCTCTCAGACTGACCGTCTGTCTGGGGATGATAAGCAGTGCTGAAACTCAACTCTGTATCCAGAGTATGTTGAAGACTTCGCCAGAACTTCGAGGTAAATCTCGGATCTCGATCAGATATAATAGAAAGTGGTACTCCATGCAATCTTACCACTTCCTTTACATATATCCTGGCAAGCTGATCTAGAGAGAAATCCTCTCTAATAGAAATGAAGTGTGCAGACTTTATAAGACGATCAACTATGACCCAGATAGCATTATTGCCTTTGGATGTTTTAGGAAGTCCTGTGACAAAGTCCATAGTGATGTTTTCTCATTTCCTTTCTGGTATGGGTAATGGTTGTAAAATCCCCTTAGACTTCTGTCTCTCAGCTTTAACTTGTTGACAAACCAAGCATCGAGAGACATATTCAGCAACATCTCTTTTCATGCCATCCCACCAGAAGTACTCTTTCAGGTCCCTATACATCTTCATGCTTCCAGGATGAATAGAGAATGAAGAACTATGAGCCTCATCCAGCAGCTCTTTCTTTAATTCGGGGATGGGAGGAACGCAAACCCGATTCCTAAACTTTATTATCCCATCACAATCAAGGTTTAATTCAGGAACATTTCTCACCTTCTTTTGTAACTCGACATCTTCTTTCTGTGCCTCTTTAATCTTCACATGTATAGATGGTTGAACATTCATTTGAGAAAGATAAGATTTTTCCCCTTCCATTATAATTCCAAGATCCATCCTTTGTAAATCCATAAATATTGGATCTTTTGTGATCCTCATCATGGATAAACTAGCATGGTATTGTCGACTTAATGCATCTGCCACCTTGTTTGCTTTCCCAGGGTGGTAATGGATTGAGCAGTCATAATCCTTAATCAGCTCCAACCATCTTCTTTGACGCATATTCAACTCCTTTTGTGTGAAAATATACTTTAAACTTTTATGATCAGTATAAATATCACACCTTTCACCATAAAGGTAATGCCTCCAAATCTTTAATGCAAAGATTACCGCAGCCAACTCCAAATCATGTGTTGGGTAATTTTTCTCATGGATTTTCAACTGTCGTGAGGCATAAGCTATCACCATATCATTTTGCATAAGAACACACCCCAATCCCTTCTTGGATGCATCACTGTAGATCACAAACCTTTCTCCACTACAAGGCAGTGTGAGTACAGGTGCACTAGATAACCTTCTTTTCAACTCCTTGAAATTCTCTTCACATTCCTCTGTCCTGAAAAACTTAACTCATTTCCGAGTCAACTTGGTGAGTGGATTAGATAATCGTGAAAAATCTTTTACAAAACATCGATAATAACCAGCCAAACCAAGAAAACTTCGGATCTCAGTTACTGTTGTTGGTCTTGACCATCTTTCGATAACCTCTGTTTTTGCTGGATCCACAGATATCCCCTCTTTTGAGATTATATGACCCAAAAATGCAACTTTTTGAAGCCAAAATTCACACTTGGTAAATTTGGCATAAAGCTTCTCCTTTCTCAGGGTCTTCAATATAATTCTCAAGTGATATTCATGCTCTTCCTTGCTCTTTGAATAGACAAGAATATCGTCTATAAATACTACCACAAATTGATCAAGATAGTCTCTAAAGACTCTATTCATTAGATCCATGAAGATAGCAGGGGCATTAGTAAGACCAAATGGCATCACTATAAATTCATAGTGTCCATACCTTGTACAGAAAGCCGTCTTTGGTATATCCTCCCTTTTGACCCTTAATTGATGATACCCTGAACGAAGATCAATCTTGGAAAAGTATTGAGCTCCGCGTAGTTGGTCAAATAAGTCATCAATGCGTGGGAGAGGATATTTGTTCTTGATAGTGATCTTGTTAAGTTCTCGATAATCAATGTAGAGTATCATTGATCCATCTTTCTTCTTAACAAATAGAACAGGTGCTCCCCAAGGTGACGCACTAGGGCGTATGAATCCCTTATCAAGATTCTCTTGGAGTTGCTTCTTCAATTCCTGCAACTCAATTGGGGCCATTCTATAAGGTGTCTTTGAAATAGGCAAAGCACCCGGTACGAGTTCTATTGAAAACTCAACTTCACGAATTGGTGGAAGACCCGGCAATTCCTCTGGAAAGACATCATCAAACTCCCGTACAATGGGCATATTCTTAATCGTGAGTTTCTCACCAACCATTTGAGATAAATAACCTTCATTTAGTGGAATCAATACCCATAAGATGGAATAAATTTCCACTGGAAGGTTATGTTCATCCTTGCATTGGTATACGATCGTAGATTGATCTGGAATATGAAATGTGACTTCCCTTCTTTGGCAATCGCTATGAGCTCCATGTAGAGAAAGCCAATCCATGCCAAGAATCACATCAAATTCCACTAAGGGAAGGATTACAAGATTTGCAGGAAGCACTTTCCCACAAACTTCGATCGGAGAAGAATTATAAACTTTTGATGCGATTGATGTGCCATTAGGTGTTGTCACAGCTAACTCAACATCTAATTGTTGAGGTAATACGGTGATACCCTTAGAAAATTTTTCAGAAATAAAAGAGTGGGTGGATCCAGAATCAAATAAAACATTTGCTACTTTAGAGTGGATGGTAAGTGTACCTTTCACCACATCGTTATCGTACTCCACATCGCTGATAGAAATTGCATGTGACTTTCCTTTGTCTTTAGCCTTAAGAGTTTGTTGACGTCGACCATCATCATCAACCCTTGGATTTGGGCATTGATTGGCATAATGCCCCATCTCCTTGCACTTGAAACATTGAAGTGTAGTAGGTTCATTCTGTGTATCCCTTCCTTTGTTTGCGTCATTAGACATCTTCTTCCCATTATCACGGCATTCAAATTCCCGATGACCTTCTTTTCCACATTTAAAACATTTACTTGTCCCTTTAAGACAACTCCCTCCATGTTTCTTTCCACACTTTGAGCATAAGGGAAAGTTCATCTTCTTTTCCGTGTGCTCTTTAGATTTTTCTTTGAATTCCATCTTCCTCTTCTTATCAAACCCATGTGACTGATGGGTTACTCCAATCTCCATCTCGACTTTGAGAGCACATCGAACGATTTCTTCGTAGCTATTGAAGTCCCTTATGGCTAACGCCCTTCGAAGACTTGGTTTTAAGCCACTAAAGAATCGATCGATCTTACTCTCAGGTTGGATAATAATACCAGAAGCATACCTTGCAAGTCTTGTAAAATTTGCTTCATAGGTACTAACAGATTCATCATCCCTTTGCTTCAGTTCAAGGAACTCTTTCTCCATCTTTGTTCGGAGAATACGAGGGAAGTACTTATTGAAAAATATGTTCTTGAACTCGTCCCATTCCATAGACTCAATTTCATCCCTTTGCCTCGTATTCTTAACAAGATTCCACCATTGATCCGAATCTCCTTCCAAACGATACATTGCTAGGATGACTTTATCATGCTCAGAACATTGAAGAACTGAAAATATCTTTTCAGTAGTACTAATCCATTGTTCAGCAACTAATGGATCAGTAGACCCGCTGAAAGATGGTGGACGCTGCCTCATGAAGGATTCAACAGAATGTTGCTCCCTCCTTTGTTCGTTTGGAAATACTGCATGATTCATAGCTTGAGAAAGTTGTGTGAGCATGGCTACAAGATTTTGCATTCCAGCTCCCATATCGTTTGGTTGCTCAGGGGGACAATCATTGCATTGCCCATCGCATTCCGCATTAACACGGTTCCTTCGGGTTCCAGCCATTGACTAAACCAAGAAGAATAGTGTGAGCAACAATAATTATAATAGGAAACCACATAATTCAAGAATAAAATTTTCATGCTTAAGGTCTTATCCTAGGTTATTCAAGGCCATTTCTAAAACACTAAGATTGTGTTCTATTCTTAGACTTATCTTTAGGGTTCTTACTAAGGCTTTCACATCCTAGTTTCCAATGCTTGACTATACATTTCCTCTGATACCAACTATAACGACCCACACTTTACATACATTGTTAATACTTCAAAATTGAAGCACACTTATTACAACATATGACAAAACCACAAAGGACCGTATAGGTATAGTGTCTTTAGAAACTGGGAAACATAAACAACTGGTTCATAAATCTTCTACAGTGTCTCCCATTTATTTCATCATATCTAGGGTCCCTTTTAGCATATTCTACTTAATATCCATCTTCCTGACCTGGGGAAAAGAAAGCATAAAAGGGTGAGCTCAAATGCTCAGCAAGGCAAATAAAGGAAATAAAAATCATATCATATCTTTATGAAAATCAAAACCTGCAAAAGAGATCATAATATCTTAACATGAAATAAATCATAGAAGTGAAAATGAGATCCCCATAATAATAACATAAAACTTGAAACTTTGTGGCATGCACACATAATCATGGAAAATCATTTCTTGTTAGTCATGACTCATTTCCAAGACTATCTTAGTGGACAAAGTCCCTTTCTGAACCGAGTTCACTCCTCGTTTCAGTCCTGTATCACTGAACCGAAATAACCTTCCGTTCCAGCCATGTCTATCTCATGAGATATAAAATCATTACCCAATGCATTGGAGGGAGATATAGGTCCCACCCATCTTATAATGAATCCTTTCTTATGTGTTCCACATAATCATAAAACATACATCATCGCATAACACATATAACAAAAATGGGATTCTTGAAACATCATGACATCATAAATCAATTCATATATGATAAAGGAATTCATAAACATAATTCCATCACAACATAGTCAAACCAATGAAAAAATATGGATAGAAACAGAACCCTTTATTATCCTAGATGGAAAATAATTTTGATAAAACACGTGAATTGAATTCTTGAGGAAAATATCCTTTCTTCTTCAAAAACATTTTTCCTTTCATAACATGTCATACAACTTTAAAATAAAAGAAGTTGATTAAAAATAAACTTGAATACTTGTAAAGGAAGCTTCTTTGAAGTAATGTTTTAAAAATCCATTCATGCAGTATAAGTTAAAAAAAACATTCTTCGTACTTTTGTCGGAAAAGTCAAAAAGTACCTCGTACGGAAAAACGACAAAAGATTCCTTTCATATTCTTTACTAAAAACTCACCTAAGGGTAAAATTGGATTTAAACTATTTCAAGTGGATGGAAACAATATTACATATTGAGGGAACATGGATGTGGATGATAAAATACACCCCAGTAAATACTTACGAATAAACAATCTCGGATAAAAATGAGATTGTGATATTTCCCTTACCTTAGGTCCAATTTGATTTGTTCGTGTCCGAATCTCCTGTATAATGGTTTAAATAATGTTATTGACTTATTCCAGAATCATAAATATTGATATGAGATCATATATGGTCATATTATTAACTTCTTGTTAGTAATATTTCATTGTTACTTGTTACTCGGTTCTTTATAACTTTTTGTTCTTATGCGTGTTTTGTTGAATAAATTCTTATTCTTATCTTTAGGTTATAGATAATTCATTTCCAGAATGGTATTAGTGTAGTATATACCATATTCATTCATTCAATTCATTTATATAATCATTATGAAATGAAGATCATGTAGAACGAATCACATCACATCGTGGAGACGGTATTCCGTACGTACGCACGAGTGATGATATCGTTCCTATGATCGTGGAATTGTATTGGAGTATATATATATATTATTTCAGTATCAATATTACTTAATAATAATCATATATAGTTACTCATTACACCATTATACCCATCCTTGTAAGGTGATGGTGGAAAATAGATTACACCACGGCGTGGAGACAGTATTCCGTACGTACGCACGCGCGGTGATTTCATTTTTACGTAGGATGGATACAAGGTGAATTAGGGTTGTTTCATATTTATAATAACATATAAGTATGTAAGTAATACTGATGTTATTACTTTATCATGAAACAACTAAAGAAGAAGAAGTTGAAGAAGAAAGAAATTGAAAAGATCGGTAATGGATATTACCTCTTCTTTGGAACGCCTCTTTGAATCCTCCACTTAAGGAACTAAGATTGGTCTTTTGAGAAGACCATGACCTCTAGGATTAATCTAGGGAAGTGGAGAGGACAAAAGGGCAGGGGTTGGCCGAGCTTGAGTGCTCAAATTGGTGTGAGGAGGAGGGGGAGGAGGTTCCCTTTTATAAGGGAGGAGAGGGGCACCTTAGGAATATCTCAAAATATTATTTTATATTAAAGTCAAAATCGGTTTATAATGGTTCCAAAGGGTCTTATTTCGAAGCTAAAGTGGGGAAGGGTCGAAATCCTATAAACCAATAAGATTTAGACAAGTTTAGGGTATTATTTTAACCTTATCAATTAGATTTAACTCTAAGTTAATTAATTTAACTTTTACCGTGTCTTTTTGTTTTCTTTCACTATATGGTTAATACACTTACTATAACATGCCAAACGAACCCCAAATTGTTTATTATTAATATATATATCCTTATCTAAGTCATTTGGCCGAACCTTAGATTTTTATGAATAAAATAACAATTAATAATATAATATTTGATTTAAAAACTATTTTGTGTCAATTTTGACACTATTTGATATATGATTTTTGTGAAAGTCATAACAGAATTATATGTTCGAACCAAGTTGATTAAATCAACATTAATATATAATAGTAACCTAGAAAATTAGTGGAATTCATAAAAAGTCTCAAATTACATTTATTTTGAAATTTATATTATTAATTTTGTCAATATTTCATTAATAAGATAATTACTGCATCATCTTTGTATCATAAATAAATTAAATTATATGATGTCTAAAAATTACAAATAAAATACCATCATGTAGGAAATCTTTTTAGCTTTCTAATTAATATTTACAATCGAATTTATCTTATGTATAACCCCATATTAAAAATGATTTACTTATTAAACTTTGATTTTAACTATTTTAACCCTTCTTTAAATAAATTAATAATAAATGTCCTAATCTAATCCAAGTGGGCCTAAATGGTCATATTTTATTCCTAAGTTTGTTTTTGGTCGAATTACACTTGTCCAATAGAATTAGGACATGTGTTAGGGTAATATTGATATCATATTTACCCTTAGTTACCCTATTTACTATTAACCGCGGTAAAAATAGTAAAAAGTTACTATTCACCAAAAAATTATTTTTATCTCATTGAACCACATTATACTAACTGACATCAACCGTGTCTGTTGGATTTTTGAAATTCCATTCACAGAAGCGATAAAATTAAGTTTTATGCAAAATTCAGTTTTTAACCTACCACTTAGTGGTTTCACTATTCATCAAAAATTGAAAGTTTTCAGAAAAATACCAAAATTTCACCCTAGGCTAATTTCGATATTCTGAGTCCAAAAATGAAGTCCATTTTGAAAAATAAAATTTATAAATTTTCAAAAAGTGGTTATTACTATTCATAACGGCTAGTTTTAATAGCATATTGTTGTTTAGTGAAACTCGGTATTGCGTACGACGCAAGCTATCGAGGAAGGTCGCGATTGCGTGTAAAGCAAGCCAAGCAAGTGTTGTGTAGAAAAAGATTCTTTTGATGATTTATATAACATAAAAGTCTCGGGTGTTACAAAAAGGGTTTGTGATTTCATTATTATTAAATTGACACCTAAAATATCATATTTAATTCCTTGTATACATGCATAAGAATCAATGAGAATATGATGACAAAAAATACTTATAATATGTACCGATTTATGACCAAAAACCCATCCATTGAAGGTTTCCATCCATTATATTGGCCATCGATATCTTTCCATGCTAAAATAGCTAGAGAATCCTTATAAATCCAAAGAATCGTGAATTGTTCCATTTAATTGGATCAAAATTAACAGAGTAATGAGAATATTGGTTTCATAGGATATTATGTCTTACTGGGTCACAAACACCATCAACTAAAGGGATAGAGAAAATAATATCAGTGTACTATTTCATCATAGTTAGGATTGACATGCTAAAAATCCCAACATTTTTAATGATAAGGAATGAACAATGTTGATGGAACATGACACCTACTCATGAATTTGGGGCATGTAATTTTTAGAATATAATGGCTAGAGATTTTCTAGATTTGGGAATTCTTCATCTTGGGAAGAGTTCATGATAGTAGAATGGTGATCATGAAAACCATTGTGAAATGTCAATAAACCAAATAACATAGAAAATTGTGGAGAGAATAATTGATCAGTATGGAGCATAAGATTTTCCACCAGTTTCCTAATTTCCATTTGTATTTATTGTGGTTTTTTTATTTTTCATGTTTTTTCACAGACATATATCGGTTGACAATTGAGAAGGAATATATACTATCTAATTACTCTTTAGGTTGAAAAACACAGATCATCCATTACTTCAAGTCTTGAAAAAGAATCCCTAGTAATCAATTTAGAATAATATACATTCTAAAGAAATAATTGTAGTGGTGTGATGAAGAAATAACTTGATATCAATTTATCTAAATGGTACACATTGAAGCCCCTATCACAGATCATGTTCAACTACGATACACTTGTGAAGGTGTAGAAAATATAACTACATGAAATTTCACATGATAATAAACATTGTGGATGGCTCCACTATGAGTTTGGGTCCCATGAAACAATAGGAATTTGAATAAATCAACCCAAGAAAAAAATTTAATCCAAATAAATATATATAAATAGAAAATAACACAATTATGATTAAAAATCCAAATTGAGTGAATATGATTAATATATTATTTTATTTTATGAATAGTTTACTAGTAAATGAGAATAAATGGATACGTAACCACAAGAAGTTATAAAATATTGTAGTACTGAGCCCATGAAATTGCATGTAATAAATAACTGATGCCTGCAATGAAGTAGTGTGTGGAGCATAAGAAGAGGGAGTGACCCATGGTATGTTGTATTTTTCCCCTAAAAATTGTCAATGTAGTGATACATGGAATAAAATTATCATGAATGAACATGAATCCATCATACATTAGTATAGTGGATTTTGGTTCATTTATATGTCATCGGTTTGATATGTTTTGATATATAATAGTACGGGTGAACCATGTAATGTTGGTTGGATTTGTTGAAATAATAATTTGGAGGATTTGAGAATGAATTATTGATTTTGTTAGAGGATGGATTAAAATGTTATCTACGGAATTTTATGGTGTTTGGGAAGTATGAGAATATATTGAGTTTTTTTATGATGGAATAGTTATAATGAATAAGACTTCACCGCATCTATATGGTAGCTCGAATGTGTATAAATATTCATTGAGGTTCATAAATAGAATGATATATATAAAATACATGATTCATAAAGGATTCAATTGATAAGAGTAATTTAATTAAGGCTTTTGAAGATAGTATTTTGGCTCGGGTTGTGCCCCTATACAACCCCTAATATGAACAGTCCTCAAGTTAGATTTGGTTGTTTCGAATATCCAAGAAAATATTTTCCATTAAATTAGAATAATGATAAAATATTTTCTTGGGTAAGGAACGGTATTTCCATAGACAAAAATCGATATTATATATTTATTGGCATCTAGGGTCATCCTATTATATGAATATTGGCCTTTCGGTTGAAAGTCTTGTTAGAGGATTTCATTATATTGGATCGGTTATTAATGGATGACATAGTGTTCAAAATCATATATTAATACAACGAGGTAGTTTTTTTCATGTGCAGGGTTCTAAAAAATAATGTTGAATATATGTTCATATAATGTATGGCAGTAATATGTGGACACCTAGTATAGTAAAAGGTATGTTTTTGTTCCCCTCCATAAAACCACATACTTATTCACATGGGTGTGAGATATTCATTCCCCAAACACTATTTGTTTAGTAGATATTGATCCAGGGAATCCTTTACCCTGAACATTAGTAGCTGGTGAATTTTTATTTATTTATATCATCTTTAAGTATCTTTATATACTGAATTGAGTTTATCCTTGGTCAATAAAGGGGTCTATCATGGTATTCCTTCATAATGGATATTAAAACCAATTGTATCATCATTTATATATATTATTTACCCATTAACAACAATACAATGTCATATATTGTAGAGTAGAAGAGGTAAGGACCACATTAAGTGGTGAGAAAGATACATTTGGATTGATTTCTATATTGGAGATCAACTGATTCTAGATTAACACACTATCGATGTAATTTTTTTATATAATAAAGCCATTTTTTATGATAATCTCGTGAATTATTGATCTAACATTTTTACACTAATTACAAATGGAGACAAAATTGAAATTGATTTATCATATGAATTTATATCAGTTTTCTAAAACTTTTAAATCTTTATTAGACATGAGGTTTCCAATTCATTAAATTTCTAAAAAAAATTCTCAAAAGTATGGTTAAATTCAATGAAACTTTTATTTTAATACATAGTTAACAAATCAATGAAGTATTAAAGGGATTTTAAAATCCACTTGAGACCATAAATTATGCTCTTAAGGTAAAATAATTCATCTTTAGAAAAAAAAATTGTAAAAAATATCATACAAAGTAACATATAATAAATAGAAATAGTTTCCTATGGATGAATGAGACATCAAAACATATATATTCAAGTGCCTTGTATTATAGTAGTAATTAAAACTGAATCACCGAATTAAAAATAATGATATATCGATTTTGGAGAATGGTTTTTCCAAATTGAATCGATTTTGCTAATCTTGTAAGAGGGTCACACAAGAATATTCATAACTAGAATAATTAATTTTGGAAGATGTTATGAAATAAATAATATATAGAGAATGTGAAACTATAATTTTTTCCTTTTGTGAGGGTTAATTAATGTCATGGTTCCAAATGATGAATTAATAAATGGAGCTACTTTCCAAAATGGGAGGACAAGTAGCTATGGAGTTATTAAAATTTTTAGATAGTAACAATATAGGTATAAATATAATATAAATATAGTTTTAATACACAAACTCAAACAAAGCTCAAAACATGATTATTTCATAACTACCACGGGAAGCATTGAAATTTGAACTAAAGTATAAAAATTTTACATTTTAAATGAAAAAAAACAAAGGGATATACTATTGAATGGTCATTTATGAGTGGTGATAAGAATTGGAAATTTTATGTTTATAAGAAATTATTAAATAATTTAATTTAATAAATAAAATTTTAATGAATAGTAAGTTTGTAGAAATAGTATACATGAATTAAAAATGAGAAGAGAGAAAATACAATGGTATTTTGATATAATAAATTAATGGGAATTTTTTCTATAGAAGGAAAGTTATCACAATACACAATAAAAATAAAATTTTATGTGGTAAATTCTATATAAAATGGATGATATATATTATAAATTTAGTTTTATATGTTGGAACATCTAATGCAAAGTGATAGATATAAACTATCCAAATTATTCAATTCCTAAAATCCTGGTATAAAAAAATAAAAATGGTGAAGCATTTAACAAGGATGGAGAAATGGGATGGGATGAAGAGTTTTGTGGGGATGCATAATGTAAAAATATAAAGGATAATGTAACAACACCTGAGTATCCCAATTTTTAAAGTTTCAAAGCCGGTGAGTAAGACTAATGGTTGGTGATGTGACCAACAGTCGGATAGGATGAAATATCTGATTAGGTCTACAGAATACTGGTGGATTAGTGTGGCAGAATAATTCAAAAATATGGAACGATATATAAAAATTGTTATTGTACTGAAATAAATAACTAGGCATGCTAATAAAGAGATAAGTAGCATAAAAAAATCATGATATAACTCTGTTATTAAAATGAATCTATTTTACAGTCTTAGAACTTGTGGTACTGATAAAGGGGGTTACTTGTAAAAAAGATCCAGAAAAATATGATGCCAAGTTAAAAATTCATTAAAAATTGGAAATATAAGGGATAATTTTGGACAGACTACATTAGAGAAATATTAAATGAATTTCAACAAACTATGGAAACAATTTTTATGGACAAAATCAGAACAAATTGATTCTGTGAATTATGAAAAAACAATGACATTTGTAACTTATTTACAGAAAAACATAGAATATTGTAGAAGAATCAAGCCATAAACTTGGAATCATCCAATCCATGTAAAAATTCCTATAAGAAAAATATATCTACATAATGAAATATGATGGTGTAGTTGGTAGTATAATCACTTGTATTGTTCGTAGAATAAATCAATTCAAGGGGAGAAGATGAAATTTTAATTCATGAAATCCATAAATGTAGATAAGAACTTGGATTTTTCGATGGATGAATGCATGTATCAATGAAAATCATTATGAATCAGAATAAATAAAATCATTTTTAACAAAAAAAATGATAGTTGAAACTGGAGGGTTATGTGAGAAAATAGAAACATCACGGTGTGACGATGTGGAGGTGGAGGTGGAGTGGAGACAGAGGTGGAGTTGGATTAGACATACACTAACTCGCAAAAGAACCAACACTTCCCTAACATTCATAAAATAATTCCTTTCTTGACTATAATCTACAAACTTTTTTATGACTTAGAACTCGCGATTTCACATTCATATTATAGAGCGCACCTCAACCTATGTACAACCGTGAAAAAATATTCCAGTACAGTAGAAGACAACAATTAGAGTTATAGAAGACATCATGTTTCATTTTCATCTGAAACACAAAACCAAACAATATATTTTAAGAATATGTAACCAAAAAACATCATAATTAACATGTATTTTTAGTGAAATTCTAAAAAAATAGACAATGAAATGGAATCATAGGCCTTGTAAATCACTTATTTCTGGGGACTCAATTGCAACAATGAATTACTGGTCATGAATGCCCCTTGTGAAAGTAGAAATCACTACTTGAAAAGGAAATGACCAATATACAATCTATCTGCATGCTATAACCTTACTTTATAGTAAATATTAGTTTCAATTAAAATTGTTTCCAATTAATTTTTTTGAAAATAAAATTAATTTTCATAAAAATTCATTATTTACCCTTGAAACAAGCTGTAATCATTACAGTATCAATACTATATTCATTTAATTCATAAAGACCAATTCCATCACCCTTATCCACAACCTCACTATGATATATATCCTTAATAAAAATGAAATAATTTAAATGATACATTGAACATATATATATACAATAGAATGAATTAAAAAATTAGGATAAGATTGCATGAAAAAAATACAATCACCTTGATGACAATGTTAATAATAGAAATAATGTCATAATGTAACCATAAAAATATTTTATAAAAAATCAAGCACTAGAATACACAACATAAATTGTAAAAATTTATTTTTAAAAGCCTAATAATCTTTCATTAGAAAATTTCCATGTTGAAACCTTTACCTTGGCAAAAAGTGGAAATATATATCCACGCTGTTGACTTTCAGGTGTCGATCAATGTTACACCCTTCACCTTCTTTAATCTTTTTAAGAAAAAATTCCATTTTTCATTGAATTTAATAAAATCAATTAAACATTTGGAAGGATGGGTCCGATATTAACTCTGAAAATCATTATATTAAAATCTATAACAAAAAGTTTTATCCATTATCTACACACCTTGAAAAATAACTAAATTATAATTTAGTTTGTAAATTTGTTAATAGAACATTGTCAGTAATGCTATAATGATTTATAAGAATGAATTTTACATGAATATTATAACCACATCTACACTGGAGTCTCACCAATTTAATTTTTAACAATAGAAACTAGAAAATCAGGTCCTATTGTATCTAGAATAACCTGAAAACTAGATGAAAAGAATCATAAATTCATGTTGTTGATTTGAATGGATAAATAAATTTTGTTAATTTCCATGGACACTATAGAAAAAAAAGTCATTGATTCAACTAAAAGTGGATTTTCCCTTAAATCAATGTTTCTATAGAAAATATAAAAGGCATGAAAATGTGTTATACAACTCAAAACAACCAAATGAACTCTATAGATCTCTGATAATTTCTGCAAAAAAACCCAAGGAATTAGGATAGACTATTCTACTTATGAAACATAAAAATATTTAAGGAATTTAAATTTCTAATAACCTAATATAAATTATATCTAGAACAAATATAAATTAATTATTGGGATAAAAATAAGGGATATCTACCCGAGAAGGTGATTCAAAAATGGAGGAAGGGGCTCTAATGGAAGCATGAGAAATGAAAAGAAAAAGGTCAAGAATAATTTTTAATTAGAATCACTATATCATTATTAGATAAATAGTGTTGTAAGTGAGAAAAAAATCCTCATCGGCACCATGGAACTTCCATCATCATTAAACTACTGTAAATTCGACATGGTTGTATCATACAACTACTTTGACACCCCTCCTCTTCCTAGTTTTCATAATCTGCCTTGATTAGGTCAAAAGAACTGAAATATTTTTCATGCATGAACTAATGAAAATATAGAATATATTTTTTAAATTATCATGAAAATCGATTTTTGAACATTTCCCAACACATGAGGAGTACTGCATTATATGGGTTGTACAAAATACATATTGAATATGAAAATCTCCAACGAAAATTTGATGATTGAAAAATAAAATATATTAGTGTTGGTGATGAATATGTATAATACTTTGAATTAGATATTTCAGAAAAAACATTGAACCAAAATCAATTATATAGAATATGATGGGAGGTATAGATGGATTTCTATAGAAAATATATGATGGTACAAGGAATAGATGATGGTATCAGGTAGAATAAATCATTACTATAGAAGTGGTATGTATAACAGAATTGAAAATAGGGTACCTAGAAATGGAAGGTGGACTATTGGAGATGATGGATGATGATGGAACTGGAGAGTAGGAAGAATCCTGGGGTTTTGGGGGTGTGTGGAAATTTTGTGGGAGGGGAGGGGAGATTCAGTGAGATTTGAGAGACAAGGGTAGAATGTAGAGGCAGAAACTACTGGCATAAGCGAAGGAAAGGATGGAGTGGATGAGGAAGTGGAGGCATGGTGCATGTATTGGCATACATGTAGGTGACAATGGTGAGGGTGAGGTGGAGAAGGAAAGTTGGATGCGGAGACGGGGAGATGGATGTGGGGATGCATGGAAGCAAAAGAATCTACTCTTCGTGCAAGGAGAACAGTTTGGAGTAGAAGGTTTTGGAAGGGGAAAAGCAGAGAGGTGGAGATGGAGGTAGAGAGGGGGGCTAGGACTGAGGAGGATGATGATGGAATGTAGAGTCTATGGAGGTGGATTCTATAGAATGTGAATATATGAGGACATGTCAGCCAAAGGAATGTGGATATGACATGTGGATTGGAGAATTACAAGCTATAGTTTATATAATAGATTTTAGTCCACAAGGTCCTAAAATATCCAAAAAACAAATGATTCACAATAATAAGATTATTCTATTAATTTATTTATTTTATCAAGTTAAATAAAATTTATAGAAAAAAATAAACGGTGAACTTCACCACATCAAAGTGAGGTTTTAATTTTTCTTTTAAAATTTATGCAGTTTGTGTGTGAGTCTGTGTCTACTAATATATATATATATATATATATTAATATACACCCTCATGATACTATGTTATAATTTTATAAAATATTTGGGTCTATGGTTCTTTAATAATCCTACATGTTTTTCCATTCTAAATAATATAATAAAAATATTTTTTTTTATTTGGGAGAAGCGACCCCCCCCCCACCAATTCTTCTGTTATGTCACATGCGCCACACAGAAATTTTTTGTGTTAGTTTATATGAATTAATGGTGATATGTGGCTAATCTGTGACCCCCTACCCATATATATAACTATATATGTTCATTTTTTTCATTAAAAAAATAAAATCCCTAAAATTATGATACAATTTTTAATGTTTTTTAATAAATGGGATTTGGGGAAATAAAGTATAACTATGAAAATAATTTTTAAAAACAATTATTTCATTAAAATAATATGTTTCCCATAAAGATTTATATTATGAGTTTTATTCATTGAAAATTTTGAAATTATTATTTCGAACAACTTGTGAATTTTTGGATTTATTTATTTATTTTATTTTATTATTATATGGTTAAATTTGTATTATTTATTATGAAATCAATAATAAATATATTTTTAGTGACTATCCTTTTAAATATTAAATATGATTGTTCTATCTATATTTTAAATTTAATTATTCCAACCTAATATCATATGTCTAGTAGATTATAGTAAAATTATAAAATTCAAGACAACCAGAAGAGGTTGTTCAAGGAATCGTATCGATGTTTTATATATAGAATGATTAAGAAAAAAATAAAATACGTGAAACTATAGTTGATCTAAACTCATGGAGATACTCCCACTAATGTCTATATCTGTTTATTTTCACCTTATAATTTAACCAGTAGTTTAAAACTAATGATCATGTGACAAATATTTTATTTTCATGGATAATTATTCAATATGATAACTATCAATAATTTTATAATATCTAATAATAAGTCTCATATAAAATATATTACTATACATAATAAATTCTTAATAGTGGATGATTTATTATATGTGCATGATTTCAGTAAGATTAATAGATGATCATTCAATATAAAACTATATTAAATATAAAAGGTCACTATAAATCCCTTAAAATAACTTATTATTTCGTTAAATGCCTTTCATCCATTTATTAATAATTAAATCCAATATTAATATCTTTGGCATTCCATAGATATATCATATTTCATTTGTTTTGGAGTTCTGATAATGACGACATGTTGAATTAATAAAATAAAAATTAAAATAAATTTTTAAAACCTATTTTTTGAAATTTGGAGTCAATCATTGAATAAATAAAAGTATATGATTTGAGGATCTAAGAGTCCATACAATAGATCAATAAGCTATAAGTAAATAACATTTGAACTATTAAAGAATGTAACAATAAATTTTTGTAGTTTTTAATGGATATAAACAATGTTAATACAATAGACATGTAGATCCTTGCAACTATAATATCCTAAAAACTAGATATTTTGAATCGTAGGGTAACAGTTGTTTTGATTTGAAAAAAATAACAGAGTCACAAGTAATTTATTAGATAATACTGTGTAAATTTGTAAATGAGATAAATCAAAAAATTAATATTTTATCTTTTATAGAAAAATGGAAAACGATAAAAAAATACATTATTAATACAATAATTTTTGAGAAAATGAATGTACATACTGTTGAAAATTTATAGGATTGTTATACATGCTTATGCATTATACTCTATAAAGAAAAATCATATTATGTATTTAAATATCCCTTACTAAATTTGCCTCTACAAAAAGACAATGAGGATGGGAAATTATTCTAGCACATACATTTTGATGAATCATTGGATGTATAATTAATAATGTTTTGGTAAATATTATGTGATTTTAAAACCTAATAAGAAGACAAATATGCAAAAACCATATTGTTTCTTCTCTATTAGATATACCAAGAGAGTAGTAAATTAGAAATATATGAAATATCTAGTGTTTTACATACATGTATGTTAGGAGAGTGAGTCTTTGTTAGACCTCATTTAGTCAATATGTAATGTCCTAATATTATAAATTAAGGACTACTTCTATAGAATGAATGATACGAAACATCGAGCTTAAGCAATCCATGAACTATTATTTTGTAAATGTTACCATTATAACCTAGATATTTCAAATGATGATATTAATAGGATATGATACATTATTTATTATATATATATATATAAGGTTATAAATTAATAAAATTTTATTGATTTATTCTACAGAAATAAGTACATAAGTTTTAGAATTGTCATTTTCTTCTTCAAAATAATGTTATCTTAAAAAATGGTTTTTGTAAGATTTTCTAAGAAATATTATAAATATTTTATAAAAATATTAATTTTATATGATAAAAAAGAAACAAAATTAATTCATAATTTCCAAATTATCTATGATTGATTTTTCTGTATTTTTCAGATAATATTAAATTTTCATTGAATATTGAAAAATATATATTTTTATTGATAACTGCATTTTTGCATGAAGAATTTACAATGTTAAATTTTTTTAAACATTTAAAACTTAAAATTATCCATCTTATATTATTAATAATATAATTATGTTCATTTCATTCAATTTATGGTTTCAATATATATAAAAACATTTTTACAAAAATAAATCATTTTCCTGTAAAAAAATGATTTTCATTGTGTTTTCCATTTTAATATTAATTTAATTTTAACCACTTCTATAAATTGAATAATGAAAATCATATTCCATATTTTTAATAAATATGTCTATATTTTTTACATAGTTCCCTTTTATTTTTGGAAATTAATAATATAAACCAAACAAAATAATTGTCACTAAGGTATGGGTAAACTGGGTGATTACTGTTAAAAAATTTATAATTAGAAAAGAAAAATTACCCGAACACACTCCTTTACACAATTTTATGTGTGTATTTTTTCTATTTACATATATTTTTATAAAATATGGAAACATGGTTCCTTATTTATTTTATTTTTTCATTTATAATATATAAGAAAAAGATAACGTAAAAAGTGTCAATGTATTTATTTTCATATATATAATCCTTTATGATAGGGATATAAATACTATATCTTAAGTTATAAATGTTTAATTGAGATATTAATGAATTCACGTATCATGTAAATTAATTTTAAATTTCATGTGACTAAATAGATATTCTAAATTTTAATGCAACACCGACACAATTCTTGTACAATAAGTAGAAAAATAATGTAAATGATTTTAAAAAATAAAAAAATAGTGTTTTAAAATATTTACTTATTAAATTTCATTTATTTGAAAATATAACATATTGGATATATTTTAATGTATTATATTATTATTTCATTTTTTTCAAACATTTTTTAAAGTCATGTTATATAAATAGTACCAAAAGAGTCATTAATGATTTTTATTAATAAATAATATTTTATTAAGTTATTTAAAATTACTAAAAATCATATATTTGTCCATGTGATTATTATATAGTTTAAAATATAAAATATATTATATTTATGGGCTATTTTTCCATATATATTTTATATTATGATCCCTAAATGGTAAAAAACATGGTTATCATTGTAATTTTCCAAAGTCTTACTGGGTTTTAATATAAATAGATAAGGGTGAAACCTCACCTAACCTTATAAAATAATTTTTTTAATGATACTATTTCGACTCATACACATATTATATTATGATAATGTAATTTTGGAGTGATTTTCCTATGAAAATTAATTAATATTATTTTTATATGAAAAGAAATTACAAGAGAACCCCTCCTCTAACTTATAAAAGAGAACCTCCTATATTATCTTATTAAAACCTTTTGAAAATAGTATCCTAGATAATATACACCCAAGTACCATCCTAACATTCCTTCCCATATGATATAGGTTCTATTTAATGAATAACACATTATTCAGAGGGAAATGGGAAAAAATGATGTTATATAAAGAAGAGTATACCTTTTAAACAAATATTTTAGTTATATTTATTCTTTTGACTCCTTTAAATATTATTCAACTATTATGATAAAAAAATTTATTATATACCATTTAACAATATTTTATTAAGTCAATATAATAACCTATTCCAATCTTCTTCTCCCATAAAGTGGGAAATGAAACCATCAATCGTGTGTACGGTAGACTACCGCCTCATGAATCGATGAAATTTGTTTCCCAAAACCACCTATCATGACGGGTTATAATGATTTGTTTACATTATATATATATATATATGATATTCATAAAATATTTATTATTCATAAAAGATAATACATCATAAAATTTATTACATTTCCGTGAATTGAAAAATGACAATGGCATTCATGTTTTTGTGTATATTACCACCTCCATGAAGTGATGTCATTCATTTTTTTATCACTGCATCACAACAATGGTACATATACGTTTATATAAAAACATAATATGGTATTTATGATACTATTATAATTTTGGGATGAATAAATTATATTTATATGAGGTCTCTCATTAAATTTATAAAATGAAAAAACTAATCATGCGTATATATGGCCTACCATCTCCAAGATCACAACATAGTTAATTTATCATTTTCATATTTCATGATTGGTTTCAAAAAATTATATTTGAAAAATGAAAAAATATTTTCTCATGATTATTATTTTATACATTATGTAATAATAACCATTTTAATCATAGTAAACCTAATAAATTCATTTTTAACATATGATCTGTGTCTCAACAAAACATACAAAGAGAAAATAATTAATTAAGATTTTGTGTATAACCAGGTTATGAATAAAATACAAGTAAAAATAAAAGTGAAACAATTTATTTAGAAAGTAAATAATTAACTTAAGATTATTATTAATTAGGATAAAAAATTTACAAAATGTTATAATCATAATTTATGTGATAATTTACTTTTGAAACCTTATTTTAATTGTTTTAAATATTTATTTTCTAAATAATTATCTTCTATGTGAATTTTATTTAAAATATTTTATAGATTTATTTATATGGACGTAAATTATTTATAAAAGATATTTTATATCTCTTTTTAATTTCATTCAAAAATAAAAAAAATTAACCATTTAATGTATTTTATATTGAACACTTTTACATTAATTATAATAGCATAAAATTATTTTTGAATATACAGCTTCAAATGTTTTCCCACTACCAGAAATATTATTTGATCTTTCGATTCCTTTTTTAGATTCTAGTTTTACTAAAAATAAAACCCCAGTTTCCCTATTTTCAAAGAATTTTCTAAAATTCTTTTAAATAGAATATATATTTCAATATTTGGATATGATTTACTTATGGGTACAAGGAATATATTCAAAAGTCTGAAAGAATTCATGTATTATAAATTTATTATAGTTCTTGATAATTTTTTAGGATGGAGGGTGGTTTCATTAAAAACTATGTTTGTGAAGTTTTATTATAAACCAAGGACAGGAGGATACATTATAATTCAACGATTGGTGGCTCAGTTATTTACCTACAATGAATTAGTTTATCTATATTAATATGATGTATCTTCACTATATTGGTTATTCAATTTATAAGGGTGATATGTAAAATGATTTCGAGGATACCTAATCGATTTATTTATGCTTTATGTGGTTTAAAAAAAATATTTTTATTTCAAAAGGTAGGATAATAATCATATGTTTAAATGAAGGTATATGTTATATCTTAAGTTTAAAATTTACAATCTTATAAAAAAATTGATATTTTTTATGATTCAAAAGAAAAAATTATTGGTATTATTTGTTTCGATTAAAATTTATTATGAATGTTTTAATGAAAATAGAAGGGTTGAAAAGTTCATTTAATAGGTATGGAAATTTTTTACTTAGTTCCCAATGGTTATTTCTAAAAAAGGAATATTTATATTATTATTCATTAAAAATCGAGTTTTATTTGTTCTTTTTATGTGTCCTGATGAACTTTTTTTGGTCATCCAATTTTTTAAAATGTATTCCATAGGTGTTTAGGGATGATTTTAAATGATTTTGATAATGTAAAATGGGAAGAAATAATATTTTTATGGTGGGACCAATGCTCACTAAAAGGAATAATTATTTTCATGTAATTGTTTGTCCTAATTCTATAAAAATCTAAACCAAAAAGATATTTTGGTATGCTGGTGATATAATATATCCTTATGATTTTGAAAGTTTTGAATAGTTTAAATTATGTCACATTTATTGGTATAATATTAATAAATATGATGTTAATTGTTTTAGTAATAAATCCAATATTCCTAGTTTGAGGTTTTTATAGTTGGTATCAGAGTAGGATTTAGATAAATTTAGATATTTTGATGTTTTCATGTTAGGTTATTCTTGATCATGTGTTGATTTAGTAATTTTATATATTCAATTTTAATTTTCATGCTCAAAAACACCCACATTTTTATTACTAATGAATTTACATTAAGTGAATGTCATGTTATTAATCACATGAATACTTATTTTAATTCTAGAAGCATATTTAGTCCTTATCACATGGGAATAAATTTAATTTCTAAAAGTAAAATCATTTAGACATGTTTTCAATGTAATCTAGAAAAAATGTCTCTATCTTATGTTGTATGAAGAATTTATGTTTCGGTAACCCTATATTTGTAATAAATTATGGATCATAAAATATAATTATGAATGTAAACCTAAATTTTAGAAACATACTTTTGGTTCAACAACCCATCATTTGGAAGTTAGCCATAATTTTGGAGTGAACCCTACATTTGACTAGGTCAATTGATATTTCTATTTTATATCTATATAATGGTGGGTTTTTATATGTGAATTTATTGATAAATAATTGATTAATGATGAGTTTTATGGAAATTATTGATGTATCTTATAATCTTATGTAGGACCATTATATATTGAAATATGATGTAGAATATGGAAATTTAAGAACATAAAATCACTTTATGGTATGTCACGACCGCCATGACCTAACCTTTCGAGGTTTGAACAGTGACTACCCCAAGCTTTCCACCAATAGGAAGGGGACTAGAAATGACTACCGACTAGGCATATCCCACAAATGGGACATATTATCCTAAAGTACCTATATGCACGCACACATCTCGAATCCCATACAATTTTGGAATATAAAAAATGAAATAATGATTTCATACATCTAATATCCCACAATAGAGTACGATAGTAAAGTACTAAATATAGAAATGGGTCAAAATCAAATCAATCCCAAACAACAAAGAGTCTAACCTTCTCCAAGGGGAAGGACTAAGCCAATAGTTCAGTCCATGTAAACACCTTGTCATTCAAACTCTTGCTGTGCTCCACCCACCTCATGTCCTCCTTTGAGACCTTCAAAAGTTTCATCATCAGTACTAGTATTGACACGTGCGACCAAAGCTCGTGATGGGGTGAGTATAAAAATACTCAATAGGACACCCTAAAAACACTAAACATGATGAACCAAGTATATTTATATAAATAATATATATAATAATCATTATATAATAGAAACAAACTAGATATACTTAGGAAAGAGGCCCCACCATAAGGCGGTAATAACTAGCTATCAGCCACAACATTCTAATAAAATCAATTATCCTTATAGGATAACTCACTCAATGATACATTCTATCATAGAAAAAACTCAATAAAGAGGGCTATGTTGTTGGACTGATCCAAAGAAAGCACACTGGCCTAAGAAGACTCTGATACATAGATATGGGGTCACACCCAGAACCGTCGGGGGACACAAAAAACCAGTCTAGATCGTCCCTCTACATAGCAGATAATATTTAAATAATTCCACTAATCCTAATGATACTAAATACTAGATTGGGGGTAAATGCTTGGCTCTGGAGGGTCACATTCAGTTTAAAAACTCCAAATAAGTAACGAACGATGATATAGGATCGCACTATAGTCTCATGGATAGACACCACAATTTTTTCTAAGACTCGGCCTCTAGAGGGGATCAAAATCCAGTGCCTTAGAAGTAAGGTCGCACTATCCCTTGGAGTGAAAGAACCATAGAAACACAATCAATATATACTTTTCCAAAATAATAAAAAAGATATAAATCACTCTTTAAGGGATTACTCTATATGTCCCAATGGGTACATGGTTTACATAGATATCCGCAACTTTTCCCTTGTGAAAGAGCCTCACACAACAAGTAGTCTTCAAATATATGGAGCAGATATGGATTACAAGGCTTGTAGAAACACACGATATCCAACATGTTTCTCATTCCCATGTCCATGTACCGAAACTGTGTTTGTGCACCAGTTCGAGTATGTTATGTTGTGTATGTGTGGGAGTACACGATGTGCATGTGATTGTGTACTCCAACTCATTTCCACGTACTATCCATAGTACAATTCGTGTCAATCAAATAAGGTCACATGCCTTTTGAAAAAAATCACACGTCATGTGACCATTATCTTCATCCCAAAAACCTTGTCACCAATGAAGGGGAGCCACAGGCCATGTAATACCTAATTACACATCGTGTTCTACAGGATATTCCAAAATCATGTATTCTTCTCCTACACACCTCAGTTGATCCTCCATCCTCTGGTCCATCATCCACCATGTTGTGAAACCCAACATCCACCCTCAAATTCCCCTGACATCCCAAAATCAACATGTTCTGTCATCATATCTTCTCACAAAATAAATTTAATTGTGGTTATTAATTTTTCACAGAAAAAAGTGAAATCAGGAATTAGTCAACATCCAAATCAATATGTTCACATCATTTCACATCCATCATCCCATACAGATCCTAGATATATGACATTGGATATTTTCACCAAGAAATGGTTTCACAGTGATCAATCCATCGAGAATAGTTGAATCTTGGGCCAATGAAAGAACTCCCATAGTGAATCATAAAAATGAGTTCGAATTGTAGAAGATTAAATGAGAGGAACGATCCTTGATAAATTTTCATGTTGTTATTAATAAGTTTCAAAAAGATAAAAAAATAGATTCAAATTAACTCTCCTAAATGACCACATAATTATACCCATCCCACAAGGCGAGCAATCCTCAAATTAATCCGTTCTTGGATAATTTGTTTTCAGCATAGAAAATAAGAACACGGAATAAATACACAAAAAAAATATCCTACCATCACTCCGTTTAATCACTAATGAATAAATATTACTACATCGCATTCATTGGTAGTATCCGTCGAATACAAGGTTGATTGATAATTTATTTATAAATATATCATATTCCTCCAATATGGTTCCCAAAAATTCCCAAATTTAACTCGTCAAATTTTCATGGTTTTGAGGCTAACTTTGTGAATTTTCTATAAGTGTTTATTTAAATAGAAAACTATGTCACTGTGTCAAAATATTTTTTATTAAATAATTTTATTTATTTTATGCCTGCAATATATTTTCTATAAATGACCTATTCTAACTAATGTTAAGTTGTGCCTAAGGTAAAATTGACATTCTAATCTCAATATTTCCCTTAATTTCAGATCCATTCTACCATTTTACATTTATTCCACTATTTCAAAAAAACTATACATGCATGTTATTTTATATAATTGATATCTTTCATTCATTTGTTTTCAATAAATCGGGCCTCATAATTGCACATCCTCTTAGTAACTGGTCTCAAATATAATCCATATAATATCAATAAAATAATACTTGAAAAATATAAGACATTAAATTGAACCCACTATAAGAAATTTCATTATGAAAAGAGAAAAACTAGTCAAAGACATGGGGGTACTAGGCTCCCATTCGGGTGTCCCATTCTTAAGTGACCACCTAAAGTTTTTGTATACTTACATTAAACAATAAAAAGGGTAATCCAACATCCATTGTGGGTATTATCTAACTAATCTTAGATCTCCACCAGGTACCCTACAAAGGTGTCTCCATCCTCATTGTCCTGCTCACCCCAGTTGATAACATGTGATGGGTCAGGCATGTACCTGCACATATACAACACGTGGAAGAGTTCATATACCCAGTACAACTATAGTATTAGAGCTAGGTGGTATGACATATCTCAAATTCTAGGTAGAAAATGAAAAGTGCTGATGAATCTAGAATATAGGTTGCCACCACAACCAAATTCCCCCAATCCATCTTGATGTGAGACCCTCAGGAACACATGGTCTCATTATTCCAGCAATAGAGGTCTTCATTGCTATCAGCATAAGATTTATATTGAATCTATGTAGCCTTCATCCACTCCTGGATGATATGTACCTTCTCTATTGTAGCTCGTACCAACTCCAGGCCCATATGTGCTGACTATCCAAGATCATTCTAGCAAAATAATGACCTTCATGGTTTCTCATAAAAAGATTCAAATAGAACCACACCAATGGTGGAATGTTAGCTAATTTTGTATGCAAACTCAATCAATTCTAGGTGGTCACCCCAAATCTGGTCAAAGTCTAACATGCAATCATGTATCATGTCCTTCAAGACATGAATAGTTCACTCTATCTGGCAATCATTTTATGGGAGGAATGATGTGATCAAGTGTAAATGGGTCCCAAATTCCTCCTACAATAACTTCAAAAACTGGGATGTAAAGATATCACCACAATCAAAAACAACCATCAAGGGAACTCAATGGAGTCTTACTATCATATTCACATAGAGACATCACAATATATCTTTGGATGTCTGGTCCCAAATTGCTAAGAAGTTTTCTGAAATGGTGAGTCGGTCTGTTCTCCCCCAAATGGAACCGTCTCCCATAGATGTACAAGGGAACCCATCATGAATTCCATTCATATCACATACAACTTCCACGATGAAACCTAAATGGGTAAGGTAAAACCTTATATAACATGGTGCTTAGCTTTCACATGCTGGAAAGTAAGGAATAGATAGACAAACTCAACAACACCTTTCATCATGTCCTACCACAAAAAATGATGTCAGGGGTATTGGTACTTCATTTCCACACCTAGATGTACTGTCAAAGGAAACGTGTGAAACTCCAAAAAAACCTCCCCCCACAATGATGCTACTACCACTTTCTGTCCTCTGGAAAAGGATGGTTTGCTCCCCACTATTAGAATATCCAACAATAGCATTTCTAGTGAATATATGAGTACGTAGGTCTCACAATTAGTATTTAAATGTTTATAATATATGACATGATGTATATGTGGTGGGGTAATAAAAATCAATGAAAGATACGAATCACTATCCATGTCCAAAAAACTGGAATGAGGCTAACTACTTTAATGCCTCAACCAACAAGTGAGAACAAGATCTCATGCTAAGCGCTTCTGCCCCCACATCTACCTTGTCTGTAGTATAGTCAATATCAAAGTAACATTCTGGGAAGAAATATAGAAATCCCCACTATCCCAAGTTAAGATCTTTCTAGGATAAGATATAATTGAGAATATTTCGGTCATAGTATAACACAAACCACTCTCCCTTCAAGTAGAGTTTCCACATCTTCAATCCGAGAACAATTACTGGTAACTCAAGTTCATGGTTCGTATAGTTCTTCTCATGTGGTCCCAAATGGCATGAAACATAGGAAATAACTCCTTGACTCTACATCATAGCACAACGATGTCCAGTCCCTGATGCATCGCAGAACACTATGCACACAACTCGCTCTTATGGTAACCTTAAGATCAGAGCGATCATCAACCTCTGCCTCAAATTCTGGAAGAACTAATGAAATATTTCTTTCTATACAAAAGGATAATGTTTTTTGGTGAAGTATTTCAAGGTTGATTCTACTTTCGAGAAGCTAGGTATAGACCTTTGATAGTACCCAGCCAATCCAACTAAACTCATCACCTTAGTAAGAATCTTGGGTGGTACCCATGTAAGCACTACCAAAACATTCACTAGATCCACTATAAATCATACCATTGAGATGACATGTCCCATAGGTAGGCCTATCGAATAAAAAACTGATACATTGGGAACTTCATGTAATGACGGTGCTCTAAGAGTGTATCTAGGACCATCCTCAAAAGTCTCATGTGATCCTCCTCATATGTCGAATATACTATTATTTCATCAATGAAAACTACAAAAAATTTATCCACGAAAGGATTAATGATCTGGATCATGAGTCCCATGAACACTGTAGAGGAGTTTTTCATGCTAAGTAGCATCACCAAGTACCCATAATGTCTGTAATGAACATTTGGGGGTCATATTTTGTATATCCTCATTCCATACTCATAGATGGTGATAGCTTAATCTAAGGTCAATCATCGAGAACCATTTAACCCATATCTACAGATCAAATAGTTAATCGATCCTCATTAGTGGAAACATTTTATTCATGTATACCTAGTTAAAGCACCGGTAATCCACCCATAACCTCAAGATATCATCCTCCAATTTTTCTACAAACACTAGAGCTACTAAGGGGGAAACAACAGGTCACAGGAAGTTATTATCCTACAAGTCGTCCAACTTTATGCATAGTTCTTAAAGATCTATGGGATCCATCCGATATCGTGATGAAGATACTGGTTTTATCAATGGATGAAAGTCGATGAAAAAAATTTACAACTCAAGTGGGAGGAAATCTGTGTACGTTTTGAGTAAATAATTCATTTTACTTTGCCAACACTTTATAAAAATAATAGAGAAATGTATCCACTTCCTCCAAAGTAATACTGGACAACTAGTGAGTAATCGGCTATACTCTTTTATAATTGACCTCATCCTACTCTACCAAGGTTCCCATTTCACCCACAAAGTAAAAACTCATTCTGTTACTGAGGAAACCCTGCATCCTTCCCCTAAGAAAACCTTAGCATGATCTTTAGATAGACAGTCCATACCTAATATGATTTTCTAAGGACACATTACTATAGCAATGAGATCCCATGAAAAAATCTCACCTCAAATATCAGGTCGCAATGTAGGAACAAGTGTAGAATCATTTAGTCACCACTTTTATGAGTCTCCAACCATGACAGTTGAGTCAAAATATCAACATGAAAATCTATGTCTCAAACTAGAAATGGGTAAAAGAAGGAATGGATCGAACATATGTCTACGAATACTAAAGATACCGTAGATAAGACACTAATAATACCTTGTATCAAACTAGGAGATTATAGGTCATAGACCTCAATAGCTTGTATCTAGCCTTATCCCTATACATCGGCTCTATGAGACTAGCGTAGACCACCTAGGGCAGTGGTGGTAATAGTTCAAACCTCTAACCACCTCTTACTACCCTGATGTCACCTCTTCCAAATCCAGTAGCCATTGGACCACCCTAATCCTACATCTAACTCATTATTAGCAGTCCCTTGACCTTTCCCCAACTGTTTTTAGTGGATTGTGAAATTTCATTCTAGATTTCCTCGATCATCGCAAGAGAAACGTTGTCTATCCCTTAGCTAATTCAAGTCACCCTAATATCCATTCACTGCTGACCCTAATTCTTGAGATCACATCAGGAATAATATGAACAACTTAGATCCTTATCACAATCATCAGTTACCTTTTGTTGTTTTCTTAAATACAAGGTGACCACTACTAGCTCCCGCTACTAGTGTCTTCTCTACCAAAAATATTTCTACCAATAAGAATTTCTCAAGAACTCCATCATAGGTGGAAATTATAAGAGATAACTTGGAAAACCTGATATCCTAGCGCAAGCCCTTTTCAAAGGTCCACTCCCTAATGAACTGGTCCCAAACCATATCTGGGGAGTAACGTGACAAATTATTAAACCTCACATAATACTCTGCCATGGTCATACTACCCTACTACAGATGCAGAAGCTCCCCTATGCATATAGATCACAACATGGCTAGATATAACTCTTCTATGAAGATATGCTCTTTGTTTTTCTAGTAAAGAGTTATCTAATCATGTGACTAAATCACAAAACTCCACTACTTTCCCATAAATCCCTAGATAAGACACTCTACTAGGACTTCAAACTGATTGTAAATTGTTCTTATAATGAGAAAAACATGTGCGACTACCTTTAACGAGTCCTCATCCACCAGGGGCTCTAGATCACCCTAAAACCTGGGAGTTCTATTCCTCTAAATCTCATAAAATGAAATAATCATGTGTGCATCCTTAGGTATTAGCACTGGTTCTAGCTACTACTTACAGGTTGTGGTATAGCTAGTAAACCACATGGATATTCTATATTTGGTAGAAGTCCATGTACTGATGCGTCTTCACTAGGAGAATCATTCTCATGGTCATGTGGTGGAATCATGGATGGCTGTATTGGTGGAGTCATTATAATATAAATTAAGATGTACCATGGTAAAATGGTTTATATGAGAAGTTGAATCAATATAGACATGGAAAACAAAACCATTCCTATATGATGACTGCATCGGTTCCCCCCTCCCCACCAACCACATTTTTAAAGGTATCTTATAGAAAAAAAATGTGATCATCGTATTGGTGTATGGATACATAGACCACCACACCAACACTTCAGTCCCAGTCCTAAAATCTGAACTCGAACCACTTAACACTATTTTCCCAAACGAAATTCATCATCCCAGGTCCTAATGTATAATAGAACCCCAATTATACCACTCTTTCATAACCCATCCTATCGAGTTTTGACCCATGACTACCCCAAGTCCACCACCATTAGTTCAGAGGATGGTGACAAGCATCGAGTATTCATATCCCACAATTGGGAGGCATTATCCAAAAGTACCTATACACATGATCACATATCCCACCAAAATAATTATGAAATGTAAATCAAATGAAACAATGTATGCATACATATAAGATCCCACAATATATTATGATAGTAATGTACTAAAAATAGAAATGGGGACCAAAAAAGCCCAACCATAACCATAAAGGGTCCAAACTTCTCGAACGAAGAAGACAAAGTCCAAATTATTCTATTGATAAACAACACTATCTATCATGCTCTGTAAACACTCCACCCACTACTTATCTAATACCTATCAAGCACTCTCTACAATCCACCCATGAACTATCAACCGAGGATTGTCAACCTTAGGGTGATAATGGTCACATATTATGTGATCCTTATCTTCATCCCAAAATCCTAGCTGCCATTGAAGGGGACCCACCCGCTATGTAATCCTGGATTACATGCTCTGCTCTGTGGGATTCTCTAGAATCCCAAATTCTACCCTAGCATTACTTGTCCAATCCTTCGACCTCTGATTCATTAACATCCATGATGCAAAACTCAATATATGACTTCATTTATCCATTTATTAACCAAATAAACATGTTTGATTGTCATATTTTCTGGTAAAATAGATTGAATCACAGTTCATCATTCTACACCAAAGAACGCCAAAGAACGCGAAATCTAGAATCAACCTTCATCTAAATCACTCCATCTCCTTAGTCTCACCTCCATCGTTCCATGGTGATCCCAAATCTATGAAATCGAATCATTGTACCAAGGAATAGGCGTGCATCGACCGATCAATCAGGAATAGACGAACCTGGGGAAAATAAAGAACACATGTATTGAATCGAAGAATTAAGGGATAAAATAACAAGCACTAATGAGAGGAAAAACCCTCAACCAATTTTCATGTAGATCTTGATTCATTTCAATAATATAAATAATTAATAGATTCTTAATAATTCTCCCAAATCACCATGTAATTATACCAATCCCGCAAGGTGATCAATCCAAAAATCAATATGTTTGTAAATTGATTTCTGTTCATCAGAGAAATAAATAATGAGGAATAAATACTCATAAAAGAAACAACCTACCTTGATTTGGTTTTATTATTGAAAAAGAAAAAATTTCATGTCACTTTCTTTTGAAAGATCTATCAAATTCAAGGTTCTTCTATATTTGATTTGTAAATCATTCATCATCCACCAATAAGGTCTCCTCCAATGCTCCAATTGAACTCACCAGATTCACAGGGTTATGGTGATAACCATGTGAATTTTCCATAAGTTATTACTTAAAGAGAAATCTAGTTCATAATGTCTGGTTAATTTTCATTGAATAATTTTATCTATCTTACGACGAAAAAAACATTTCTACAAATGACCTATAATGACTTTTGTTAAGTCACGAATAGAGTAAAAAAATCATTCTGAACTCAACGTGGAATCATATTTTGGATCTAGACACCCATTTAATATTTATTACACTTTTTTATAAAACTATACATTTGTGATATTTTGTGTGGTTTGTATATTTCAAACATTTCTCCTGGGCACACTGGGCCACGGAATAGCACGTCGTCTCAGTTCCTGGACTCAAATATAATCCATAAAATATTGAAAAATAATATATATAAACCATGAAACATTATAGTGATAATGATAAATGAAGAAGGATTCATAGTCGATGATTAATGTCAAAGATACCAACAATGGTTCATAAGGCACAAATATTCAATAACCTAGAAGAAATTGAGTTTTCAGAATTGGAAATTGAAGATTAACAATGTGTAAATTACACATGATGTGAACATTTAAAAAGTTTGAAAAATTAATAGGTTGTGATATCACCAAAATAGGATTCAATATTAAATGTTTCGTAATCAATAATCGATGTGTAAGTGTCAAACTTAGAAGAAAAAACAAAGATTTCAGTGTACCATTTGATGGGGACTATCCAACATTGACCTGAATAGCCATTGAAAACCATTTTTGACCCGTTTAATGATATGTATGGAAAAAATGTTTATAAATATGGTTCTAGACAAGAGAAAGGGTTATTAAATTCCATTCATGTAGAGGATCATCTGATGGAAGGCAGTCAAAGGGTTCTGACCAAGAGTTCTTCATATATAGGTTTTCATTATGCTTTGTTTTTTTGCATTTCATTCCTTTATATATTGTTGAATTATTATTATATTAATTCCAATATATTTCAATTCTTCATTCCATTTCTCATTCATTTTTCCCTTATATAATTTTTCATCATTTCCTTGTTCATGTTAGTTTATAATTATATTCAAAAAATATCAATGCAGGATTGTTTTTTTGTGAATCATTTTATCATTATTTTGATCGTGCCATTTTTTGTCCTCCATTAATCAATCCCATCATAGCATAATAATCATTATAGGGTTAGGGGTCATGATTAAGGGTGTTTCTAATCATAATGAATTTATATAATGAACCATGGTATCATTATGGATATTAATTTGGTTAATAATAATTGTTTATCGCTATATTTTTCAAAACCTAAGTGATGGTAAGTGTAATTAAACAAAGAAAACCAAATAGTGGTGAGAAGTATTGTGACCATTATCCTATTAGACTCTTTAAATTGAAACTATGAATAATTCACATATGTTTTTAGATATACCCTAACCATGGGATAGTTTCATCATATGTAGATTCAATTAGTTGGAAAAAACCCAATTTGTTACCATTAACCTCTTTACTTTCTAATCCATAGGAATATGACAATTTATATTTAGGATAATCTTTTACCTACACCATTAAAATGACCATGATCCCTTCTTTTCTTTCTTTTATCATTTCAGTTTTGTGTGTTAATTAGTTTAATAAAATCATCTAAAATTGGAGTGACGTAACCTTTGCTAATTAGTATACTTATGCATTCCCCACCCTATGTGGTTTCAATCCCATATTTCCACATTACTACACATTCGTATTTAGTGTTTGTATGGATAAAATAAAATTATTTTTGATTATGATAGAGGGAAGTAATAATACTCTTAGGGAATGTTAAAATCAGAATACAATGAGCTATAATATTATTTAAATATCCTTAGATGATTAATTATTCATTTTATTCAATCTTGTGTATTATTTTACCTTTGGAATATAGTTTATATTTAAATGTATTTTGAATCATTTAATCATGATGTTGAGCATTCCATTTCTTTCACTATTTTCATTTAGTTCTATCATGTAAAGCTAATATTCCAAGGGTTTGGGGTTGATATTAGTAGTGCAATTAATCATTAATAATCTATAATTTTAACCTTGGTAACCCTACAGAGATTAATTAGGATAAAAAACTATTCATCACATTCACATGAACATCCTTGACCATGAAAGGTGCAATTGAACTAAACTAAACTAGTTGGAGTTGATCAGGCTATGACCATTAGCTTGTGAATCCTTCTACATAGAATCTAAGACCAATTCATATTGGTTGTTAGTTATACCCGTACTGAGGGATATTTTCATTATTGGTAGATCCAATTAGTTTGAAAAAAACTAATTGGTTACTCTGACACCACAACACATCTTATGTCATGGGTCTATCCCATGTTATATTTCATATTATCTTTACCCTATACCAATAAATTGACCTTAATACATTCTTATCTTTATTCCAACATAATTTTTATTTAATTTTTGAGTTTTATTTACCAAAATAAAACATTAATTTGAGTGATTATAACTTTTCTCTAGAATATTATATCTTGTTCCTTTAACTCTATGGGTTTAACCATATATATCCTTCTTACTATGAATTTCTGGTTAATGTTTGGATAAATACAATTCTAATTTTATGCTACCTGAGAATTAAAATATGACTTCCAAGAGAATCAAATGTTTTTTCATTAACAAGGTTCGGTTGAGAATTTTATATATCTAAAGATGGATTTCTTAGGTCAAATAATTTTTTTCCAATTTTTTTACTAATTGTTGTATAGTTTTTTTAATTCGTTTTTTTTTATTATTAAATTATTAAGATTAATGTAGTTTTTTGTGTTGTGAAGGATTTGATACTTTGATCATCAATATTATGCCACACCATTGTCATAGTATAATTAATTTTAGGAATATCTAACCGTATAGAGAGAAGTTAATTCATGAGAGTGGTAATGTGAAGTAATAAAAAGGGATTAATATTTGCTTGAATATGATAAATTCTAACATCATCATACGAGTGACACAAACTATAAAACCTAGGGATGAAACCCCATAATTCAAAACTACTAAGGTGAATCCTTGGAAGATTAGTAGGACCATGATGATACATATATCCAGAAACCTAAATATCATCACTTAGAAGAGGGACTTCCCAGTATGTTGTCAAAGTACACTGAATTGATCAAAAAAAGGATAGAATGTCATGAGTCCCAACTCATTGAGAATTGAGCATTGACTACTCACCTTGCTCAAATAATTTCAAATTTTATTTCTCTTGTTAGTAGAATTCCAATAGTTTCAAATATTGATATAGTTTGGTTTAAAGAGAACGTATGTCAAGAAGTGGAGGAAGTCCAAGCTGTTAATATAATGATTAAATAAGAGTCGAATATTAATTAATGACTTTCCATTAATTTATTTCAAGAGAAACATTTAGAATATATACTAGACATAATTCTCAAAAATTACATTTCATTACAGGATAAGAGGATGGATGAGAACAAGGACCAACTTAGTGAATATGGTGAATTTATTACTCACCTTTGTTGTGTTATTTCAAATTTTAATACCCTACTATAAAACTCACTAATAAAATATAGTGTATGGATTGGGTGGTTTGATTAAGGAAAAGATAAAGAGTTGTAATAATACAATACTAAATAAAAACAATGTAAGAGAAAAATATGTTGGCAAAAATACCAAGAATTTGTGGACAATGCTGAAAAAGATAAACCTATAGATTTTAAAGAAGTATTAAAACATGAGGCATAACTTATATGAAAACAAGAATAGAAATAAGAATAAATAGAAGATAATGTGTGACTGTAAGAAGAAAAGGAACAGAATTTCAAAAAATTTATTAGATAGTTGAATAGGATGATGATTTGGTGGTCAAAGTTGTATAATGCGTTGAATTCAGTGTAAAATCCATATAAGTGAAGTAAGGGTATATTGATCAGACATGAACTAACCTCAATAAACATACAGATACATAGGATGAGAAAAATAAGTTGTTTTTGTGGAGTAAGTGACCTTAAAAATCTGGTTAGATTTCTATTTCATTGTATTTTATTCAAATTTATCTTCAATATGCATCCAACTACAAGTAAAAATCATGAAAAAGGGTAGATGATAAAGTAAAAAAACCATCCAAAATTCACAACATAATTATAATTGGGTAAATCCAAGATGGTAATCTTTATAAAATGTTCGAATAAGATAACAAAGGTAAAGGTCTTGTAAAATTACCATAAAAAAGAATCTATTGGGATGAAACCCGGATTACAAATTTATATTATTGTATTTAAAACTATTTTATCTTATTATTTTAATAACCATCCATGTGGTTTGACATATTTATCTATTTGAGCCAAATATTTTGGATTTTAAAAACTCATGTGCATTCACATTCATCTTTCTTTAGACCCTAGATGGAATAAGAAAGAATTAAATAAATTGTTGAATATAGGAAAAATACACATCATAAACCTCACTCAAATTTTGAAGTCTATAAAATAAATTCATGAAAAACACTCACAATTTGATCCTAGTACATCCAAAACCTGATCACTAATTCAAAATCATCAATGAAGGGGGTAATTTCTACTTGTTTGTAATTTTATAACCCTATGTTTTTTATAACACTTGATTAAAAAAGGAAAATAATTTAAAAAAATAGATTGAATTATTTCATTGAATAAATTTATATAGATTCAACCATAAATATTCTTGAATTTTTTCCTATAGTCACTGATATAGGAGACATCAACACTAAAGATAATTATATTAAAATTTTAGAAAATTTTATATATTATTCCTATAAATCAAAAATATATAAATGGAATTGTTTAAATTAACCTGGTTACATAAATTTTTAATTAATTTAAAAGGATTATAGATATGATTGTATTTATTTATGTTGATCCATAGAGTCCTGAATTTAGTAAACAGTTTATTGATTTTCAATCCATTACCTAATTGAATTATATATTTTTCTATTCCCAAGAAGGCTCTCAACTAAATATTTCATTCTCTTGAGTAAAACTTTGGTTATAAAAGAATAATATATCTATAATTGGGTTCTTTTCAAAGTTATATCTAAAAAATTACCTATAAAAGGATTAATGCATTTTATTGATGATCTATTCTTCCTGATACCAACCATTACATATATTCATCATTGTTTGTAGTAACCAAGAATATCTATTATAGGATTGAGGCATGTTACAAGCCATTATTTTCATTGCTACCTAAATATTTTTATTTTATATGATATATAATTTAATGAGTATGGGGTAGGAGTTGTTCATGGTGGATATCAGATATTTTTCTTAAGAGGGTTCTTTAAGGTGTTACATGGTATTTTTTTGGGAAGGTTATAATTTACATTCATTATACACCACTATATATCCCTTATATTGTTTAACAAAGATGAATATTTGTGCTTATTCTCGGATAGCACAAAAAACACCATTTCCATAATAATTATATCAAAGTCATATGTTGTTAGATTGTGTTTGTAAGACTTATCATAAGATAGATTCTAAAAAAAGAGAAAAAATGTGTTCTTAATTGAGAGAATAAAAAATATCTACATCCAAACCAGTTATTTTTATTATATGTGGTCTGGTGGTGGATGTTAGATTTATTCCAATCCTGACTTGTAAAAAAACAAAAACAAAAATAGACATTCATTTTTCAATATATCATTTGGGAGCCTTTATTTTATTTTTGGGTGGTGAGTGAGATAACATTATTTGGGTGAGGATCATTTAATTGAGCTTTTCTTTAAAATATCATGTATTATACATTATTGTTAGTTCTATCATTGAGCCTTTATTGACATAAAAAATTGTAACCCACCTACCTTTTACCTAAAAAAACATGATACTAATACCCTTGTGATTAATTGTTAATTTACCATTATGAGGTGTAGAAATTAGACTCAATGAATGCCTATGGTTAGGAAAAAGTACTTTATGTATGAGTATAAATCCATTAAATTTTCACCTTGACTATTGTGTGGAAAAAATAATGGTAAGGTAAATCATAAATGGTTTGGTTATTGATGAAAAGTTGAAATATATTAGTTATAAGGTAGAAAATTGTAAAGACCCAAACATTCATTAATGGAAATCCCACTTGATATAATTAATTGTCTCTTTTTGTAAAATTTTTATATAAAATGTCAGCTTATTTGGTTTTATGATTTTGGATTATTTTTAAAATGTTGTTAATAATCATGACTGTTGCTAATATATCCTTTGAACAGTGATCACAAGATTAGTATAAATATAGGGCTTTAACATATCCAATTTACCCAGACAAAGGAAGCAATGGCCTCATCCAGAAGATGTGCCATGTACGAAGCCCATTTGTTAGATCTCAGAAAAGATTTAGCATCTTTGGGCTTCCCTCTTGACCAAGCCTAAACCAAGCTTGTATATTTTAAGCTCAAGTGGGACCACCTACGAGTGATGTGGATGTTGATAGAGATTACCACCCGAGCAATGTTATCTGAGCCACCCCAAGAGTCTGTCACCATCGCACAACTTACTCATTGGTCTTATGCAGGTGTCATAAGGGGTTATGTAACAAGACATTGTCACTATGGTTATGTACATTATTATTTTTCATATAATAATGAATATATATTCATTTTATTATAGTTACATTGTAAATAGTTTTTAAAGCTCAAATAGTTTATTTAGTTAATGTTCAACTAAGAAATCAATTTTGATGAATTAATGGATTTTTAATTACATAATATTTTAATAAAATATTATTATTATTAAATTAATTTTTATTAAATATAAATGATCGTATAATTTCATAAATGCAATTATAATTTTTATTAAGGTTTGAAAGCCATTTTTTTCAAAACCCATGAATTTTCAATAAATGTCAGTTTTTATTTTATAAGTGAAAATTAATATATTTTGAAAATTATTTAGATAAAATGAATTTTATTTCCAGAATCAGGATGTCTAATTTATCCAATGGTGAATTTTTCATAATTTTATGAGAGTCAGATTTTGTTTAAAAATTAAATACCGTTTAAATATATAATTTGTTTTATGACATCATAATGACCCAATAGTGATGAAATAAAATACAATAAACTGTTTTTTTGGACAAAATATGTTTTACCATTAAAATAATTTGATTTTTGGTTTGTTTGATTTATTTTACAAAGCTTTAGTGGACCCCTCAAGACTGATTACACTTTTTTTTGAAATTTTTTTCTTAGGGAGTGTGACTCACCTCCACACAAACAACCGCATTATTTTAAAACATTTGGACTTTGGCCTTATAAAATATTGTTTTCTTCTCCCCTTTGGAAAAAACCATGGTCAAAATATATGGTATGGTATGTGGTTTTCATTAGTTTAATTTGAGGTATGCCAAACCTAAATAATAATCAAATCACTCTCCATTCCAACATAAACCCACCCAAGCTCCCACTTCCCCCCTCTCAATGCTTTTGTAGTTCATCCAACCTCTTACTTCATCTCTTTAGAATCCTCCCAAGGTACCCCAAGCTCCCAAGAATCCTTTCTCAAGCCTCTCTCATGCCTTTTGAAGCACACTTCCAAGTAAGGGTTTTTCTTCCTTTCTCATTTTTGTCCAATATTTTTTAAATTTTTATTCCCTTTTTATCTCAATTATAAATGTTGTAGTATGGTTTTTCAACTCCATAATACTTCCCTCTTTATGTTTTAATGATGGGATACCCCTTTCTAACACAATAAATGCCTCCCATGTACATGTGTTACTGTACTAAAATTCCAAAAGGAATTTCTCTCTCCTCCTTTACATTCAAGTAATTCTTTTGTATCTTGAATCTAAATTCCATTAAATTTGATGAGAAATGTAACTATATGACCCCATTACAATCCATGTCATGTAAATATGATGAGACTCCCCTTTATCTCTCATTAAATTCCTCCCACATACACCTTTTACTATGCTAAAATTTGAAGAGGAATTTCTCTCTCTCATTTACATTCAAGGAATTAATTTGTATCATGAATCTGAATTCCATAAAATTTGATGGGACATGTATATATATGACCCCCGTAATATCCATTTCATGTAAATATTATGAGACTCCCCTTTCTCTCTCATCATCTTTTTTTATAAGTTCTTATGTCTCATCATCATGCTGCCGAAATTGCACCGCGTTTTTCCAAGCCAAATTCATTGTGTAGTGAATACCATGCCCATTTCTCTATCAAGGGTATTCACATTTATACAAATTTAATTATTGTTTATAGAGCCTCAAGTATGTATTCCACATTCGTTTATCGTGGAATAAATGATTTTGTTGAATGATTCAATGTTTTATGATCCATGTGGCACACTTATGTATGAAATGAAATGTTTGAGAAGGGTATGCCCAGATAGCGCTCCAATGCATTGGGTGAAGTATAGTGTCATGATATGTCATGTGAAATGGGTGTTTACTAATGATAATTAAAGTGCAACAAGGTTTTACTCGTGCTTCATGTGCAATGAGGATTTACTCATGCTTTATGTGCAATGATCCTTGGCTCATGCTAATTCCATGTTAAGTGTTGTTGCTACATTTCGATGTTATGATTATCATGATTTACCATGCCTTTTTGTTTATGATTCTCTTGTGTACTATTGATATGCCTATTTTCTATCATGAATTTTATTACTCATGTTATTCCATGATTATTCCCTTACTGAACTTTATAGCTCACCCTTTTCTTATGCATGTTCTCATGTTATCCCATGAAATGCTAAGTATGTGAGAATTTAGTGGTCATCTAATGGATGTTTTTAAAAAAAGATGTTGTTTTTTCATGTTTTAATTTTTTATGTAGTGAATCTAATCCATAAAGACACAAGACCTATCGATCTTTTATGTTGTATCAAGTGAATTTTATGTAATAAATTATGTTTAATTTTGTAACAAATATCATCATTGTTATTGTTGGTATCAGAGGATAGGTTTAGTTATTTTTTAGATTAGGGTTAGAAAAACCTAGTGAATAATTAGAGACAAGAATATGTATAATAAAAATATACCTAAGTTTTGGTGAGTATTGAGTAAGTGTTTTATCAAGAAAATACATCCCTCTCTCGATATGATTAGGTAGAGGAAGCTTTGGCAGAGATATATCCTAGGGGTAAAACCCGAAAACACCTCTTTGAGCTAGACTCAAACGAGAACTAGTGCATGAAAACGGGCTTTTCTAAACTCTTGGTTACGACACTTTCTAGGGATATTATTTGGTAAATTAACAAGCTTAGTATGAACCATTATTTAGGGAAAAAAAAATCCTTAAGAATATATGTTAAAAAGTAGATTATGGATAACATAGACTGATGCTAATAGACTAATATGTTAAAGAAACTGAAGTTATTTATAGGTCATCAGTTTTGTCCTTGGATTACCCTTTATGTGTTTCCCCTAACTTTCCTTTTATTCAATTCAATGGAAAGTAATAGTAGGACTCAGGCTTAAAATCGATTCATGATCAATGGGATGATTATACTAATGAGATTCCCAATCCAATGGGAGCTGGAATCATGAACTTTGTATTGCTTCTCCCTCAGGAAACTCATGCTTTGAATAGAAACAAGGGTTAAGAGGAACATTCAACCCTCTACCCTAAGAATGAACAAGTCACTATCGAGAGCTTCATGAGAAAAAGGCCTCTTACGTTTAATGGATCATCTAATCCCTCAATAGTTGAACAGTGGATCAAATCCATTGAAAATATATTCTCTATCCATCAATGTTCTGAACAAGTGAAGGTTCTCCTGGCTGCTTATCATATAGAGGGTGAAACTGATCAATGGTGGAGGTTGATCAAAAATACAAATCCTAAGGAAGTTATCGAGGAATTGGAATAGATGGATTTCTGAAAGATGTTTTTTGATAAATATTTTCCATGCACCCTATGGCTTAATATGTAAAGGGACTTCCTTTCCCTCAAGAAAATAGCCTACAAATATGTTGGAGAATACGAGGTAAACTTCACAAAGCTGTCATGATATGCTTTTAGCTGTGTCATTACCCTTGAATGCAAGGTTGGCTGCTTCTTTGGTGGGTTGAAACCTAGCCTACGGAAGGCGTTGGCGATCCACAACATCGACAGCTACAAGGAAATTGTTTGATGTTCCCTCAAGGTGGAAATGGAGATCAGAGAATCTCAGGGGTATCATGGGGACAAGAAGCGTAAGGTGGAATTCAATACTGGTGGTGTGATGGATAAATCCTATGGTTCTACGAAGATCCAACACCCCACTTGGAAAAGGTGTAGAAAGAAGCACCATAGAAATTTCTTGAAGGGGACGAGAAAATTATTAAGGTGTAGAAGAGAAGGGCACCTAGCTATTAACTATCAACAAGAAAGTCCTGAAGATGCGACAAAGGAGAGGAATGCTCCGTTCGAACCTCAACGCTGGGTTCATTTCTACAACTGAAATAAACCAGGGAATCTTAAAAATCAGTGCCCTAATCCAAGGATTTTCGGAGGAATGCAACAACCTCCAAGGCAGAAAGGGTGAGATTTTTCCATCACAACTGTTGGAGTGAACCCTGAAAATGAAGTGGTGACCACTAAACTAGTTTTTCATTCATAAATTTTTAACGTAATTTTGGTTTCTAGTTCTACACATTATTTTATATCTCAATAGTTTATTAGGGAAATCACAGCACCACCACAAATCATAGAAGTGAAGATGTAGTTGAGTATGGAAAATGGGAAAATCGTTTCATCCGATGAATATAACTCTTACCCTATCATAATCTATGGATTAAACTTCCCAGTGAACCTTATCATACTCCCTCTAGTGGAATCTAATTCGATCCTAGGAATGGATTGGCTTTCCTTATATAGAGCCAACATAAATTACCATGAGAGGGAAATCACTCTCCATGTGGAGAATCTACCCCCGATTCATTACAAGTAAAAGGAGGAAGATGTATCTTCATTAGATCCATCATCTCAAGAATGGATATTACATCCCTATGAGCACATGTATCTAGCTCATATGAATGATTACAAGGATGCAACCATCCTTTAAGACATGCGTACTGTGAGGGAATTTGCTGAAGTGTTTCCCAAGGAATTTCCTGGTCTTCCTTTTAGAATGGTTGTTGAATTCCCAATTGATCATATACCCAGGGCATTTCCAATATCCAAGACTCAATATATAATGGCTGTTGTGTAGCTTGAGGAGCTGAAGAAAAAACTACAAGATAATCTGGATAAAGGGTTTATACGCCCAACTACTTCTTCATGGGGTTCAATAGTCCTCTTCATTGAGAAGGAGGATGGGTCAGTGCGCCTTTGCATCAACTATCATTAGCTTAACAAAATGACGATAAAGAACAATTTTCCTATCCCACAAATTTATGGCTTGTTCAATCAGCTACGTGGAGCACAATAATTCTCTAATGTGGACTAGCGGCCTAGATATTATCAAGTATTGGTGAATAAGGAAGATATCCCCAAAACATATTTTCGTACAAGATACGGGCACTATGAATTCATAGTAATGCCTTTAAGACTCACTAATTCTCCAGAAATCTTCAGGGACTTGATTAATAGAGTCTTCATTGTTTAGCAGGACATATTTGTGGTAGTCTTTATAGATGATATTCTGATATACTCCAAAACCAAGAGGATCATGAGAAGCATCTAAGAACTGTACTAGAGACCTTGCGGAAGGAGAATCTCTATGAAAAGTACAGAAAGTGTGATTCTGGGTTGAAGGATGTCTCATTATTGGGCCATATCATCACAAGGAACGGGATATCGATGGATCCCCCTAAAATAGATGCAATTGAGTGATGGCTGAGGCCAACACTGGCAACGGATATCCATAGATTCTTGGGGTTAGCTGGATATTATTGACGATTTGTGATAAATTTCTAACGATTTTCCAACCCTCTTACCAACTAACTCTGAAGGGAGTAACGTTTTATTGGAGTTAAGAATGTGAAGAAAGCTTTAAGTAGTTGAAAAGGAGGCCTATCACTACACCTGTGATCACTTTACCCACAGGTGGAGAAAATTTTATGGTATTTATTGATACTTAGAAGAAGGGGATGGGATGTGTGTTGATGACAAATGACAAACTCATTGCCTATGATTCAAGGAAATAGAATGTTCATAAATTAAACTCTCCAACACATGACCTCGAGTTGGCTGAAGTGAACTTCACATTGATAATTTGGCGGCATTATCTCTTTTGGGAGAAGTCTGAAATATATACGGACCACAAAACCCCATGTATATATTCACACAGAATGAGTTGAACATGCACCAACAAAGATGGTTAGATCTGATCAAAGACTATAACTGCTCAATCCATTACCACCCTAGGAAAGCGAACAAGGTGGATAATGCCCAATGTAGAAAGGAAATAACGATTCAATCTTTGATGGGAATTGAAAAGGATCCAATCTTCTTATATTTGATGAATATGGACATGGAAATCATAAATAATGGGACATCATCAATACTTTTAAATATTATTTCTTAACCATGAATTTTGGAAAAGTTAAAGGATGTTCAGAAGGAGGATGTATGAATTCAAAAAAAAATTTAAGCTATCATAAAAGGGAAATCCTAAGAGTTTAATGTTAATGAAGAAGGAATTGTGAGATTTGGGAAAATACTATGCGTTCCATAAAGTCCGAAGATGAAAAAGGATCTTTTGGATGATGCACATAGTTCAAATTTATCTATTCACCCAGGAAACACAAAGATGTATTGAGATCTCTGAGAGCATTATTGGTGGGATACTATGAATAAGGAGATCACTGAATATACATCAAAGTGCCTAGGGTTTCATCAAGTGAATTCATAGAGGCAGAAGTCTGAGGGGATGATGCAACCATTGCCCATACCAAAATGGAAATTGGAGAACATCCCCATTAACTTTGTCACCAGAAATCTGGAGACATCGAAATGAAGCAATTCAATCTGGTTTTTTGTGGATCGTCTTACAAAGGCTGCACACTTTATTTCTATTGGGGAGGGCTTCTCATTAGATCAACTGGCACTGATATATATCAGGGAAGTGGAATGGCTTCATAGAGTACCACTATCTATTGTGTCCGATCGAGATCCTAGATTCATCTCTGAGATTTAGAAGAGTCTTCAACATGCTCGGAATACTGAACTAAACTTTAGTACGACCTATCATCCTCAAACTAATGGCCAATCCGAGTAGACTATCCAAACTCTTTAGGAAAATTTGAGAGCATGCTCAATGGATTATAAAGGAGGATGGGATCAACATCTTCCTCTGGTTGAATTCTCTTCTAATAACAGTTTCCACTCGAGCATCCAAATGGAACCATATTAATCCATTTATGGAAAAAGGTGTAGAGCACTGGCATGTTGGGATGAGGTCGGTGAGTGTAGGATGCTTGGACTAGAAATGTTGGAAGAAATGATGGAGAAGGTGACAACCATTCAGCAGCATATCAACGCATCCCAGTGTCGACAGAAGAGTTATGCAGACAACTGTTGCTGAGAACTTGAGTTTAATGTTAGAGATATGGTATTTCTATGCATATCTTTGTTGAATAAGGTCATGAGGTTTTTAAAGAAGGGGAAGTTAAGTCCAAGGTTCATCATCCCCTTATAGATTCTTGATCGTGTCGGGGTTGTGGCCTATTGACTAGCACTACAACCTACCATTGAAAATGTACATGATTTCTTTCATCTATCCCTCTTAAGGAAGTAAATTCTGGACCCATCACATGTACTCTCTTTAGATGTGGTATAGTTTTAGTATTATCTTTTATATGAGGGGAAACCAGTGAAGATCATAGATCGAAAAGAAAAAGTTCTACGAAATAAGACAATGCCCCTTGTTAAGGTGTTGTGGAGAAACCACAAGTTTGAATAAACAACGTCGAAATCAGAGGAAATGATGAAGTAGAGTTACCCACATATGTTTTTGTGTGGGAAAAATAAATTTTGAGGGAGAAATTTCTTAAGGGGGGGGGGGAGATTGTAACGACCCAAACTTTCCATAATGGAAATCCCTCTTGATCTAATTAAATGTCTCTTTATGTAAAATGTTTATATAAAATGTCAACGTGTTTGGTTTTATATTTTTATATTTTTTTAAATACTGTTAATTTTTTTTACCATTGCTAATATAGTTTTTGAAGAGTGATCACATGATTAGTATAAATATAAGGCTTTATCAAATACAATTTACTCAGAAAAATGGAGTAATGACCTCATCTAGTAGACGTTCCCCATACAAATCTCATTTGTTAGAGCTCAGAAATGAGGTTGCATCATTAGGATTCACTCTGGACCAAGCCCAAGCCGAGCTTGAATATGTTAATATCAAGCGGGACTGCCTACGAGAGAAGTGGAATTTGATAGAGATTACCAACCGAGCATTATAATCTGATCCACCCCAAGAGTCTGTCACCATCGCACACCTTACTCTTCGGTCTTATGCAGGTGTTATAATGGGTTATGTAACAAGACCATAGCACTATGGTTATGTACATTAATTTTTTATATAATAATGATTATACTTTCATTTTATTATTGTTACCTTGTAAATAGTTATTAAATCTCAAATAATAATTTTATTTAAAGATCTACTAAGAAATCTATTTTTATGAATTAATGGATTTTTGAATTAAATAATATTTTAATAAAATATTATTATCACTATTAAATTAATTTTTATTAAATATAAATGATCGTATAATTTTATGAATGCAATTGTAATTTTTATTGAGGTTTGAAATCTATTTTTCTCAAAACACATGATTTTTCGATAAATGTCAGATTTTATTTTAGAAGTAAAAAAATTAATATATTTATAATAGTATTTTGATAAAATTATTATTATTTCTGGAATTAAGACGTCGAAATTATCCAATGTAGTTTTTTTCATAATTTTTTGAGATAGTCTAATTTTTGGATAAAAATTAAATACCATTTAAATATATAATGTGTTTTATGACATCATAATGACCCAATATTGATGTAAAAAAATACTATAAACTTTATATTCGGCCAATATATGTTTTAAAATTAAAATAATGTTATTTTGGGTTTTTTTATTTATTTTACAAAGCTTTAGTGGACCCTTCAAGACTTATTCAACATTTTGTCTTTTTAAAATTTTTTCCCAGGGAGTGTGACTCACCTCCAAATAAGAAACACCATAATTTAAAAACTTTATGACTTTGGCCTTATAAAATATTATTTTCCACTCCCCTTTTGCAAAAAAAGGTTAAAAACCATGGTCTGGTTTGTCGTTTGGATTAGTTTAATGGGAGGGGTCCAAACCTAAATAATAAAAAATTCCCTCCCCTTTCCTATATAAATTCACCCAAGATCCCACTTACTTTTCACTCAAAGCCTTTTTAGTTCATCCAATATCTTCCCTACTCTCTATAGAATCATCCCAAGGTTCCCCAAGATCCCAATAATCCACTCTTAATCCTCTCTCAAGCCTTTGGAAGAACACTTCCAAGTAAGGGTTTTTCTTCCTTTCTCATTTTTCTCTAATATTCTTTGAATTGTTATGACCCTTTTATTTCAACTATAAATGTTGTGGTATGATTTTACACCTCCACCATACTACCCTATTTATATTTGAATGATGGGATAGCCCTTTCTCTCTCATTAAATTCCTCCCATGTACATCTGTTACTATGCCGAAATTTCGAAAGGAATTTCTCTCTCCCTATTTACATTCAAGAAATTATTTTATATCATGGATCTAACTTCCATTTAATTTGTTGAGAAATGTATCTATATGACCCCATTACATTCCCTGTAATATAAATATGATGAGCCACCTATTTCTCTCTAATTAAATGCCTCTCATGTACACCCATTACTATGCTGAAATTCTGAAAGGAATTTCTATCTCCTCATTTACATTCCTGCAATTATTTTGTATCATGAATCTAAATTACATTAAATTTGTTGGTACATGTATATATATTACCCATTACTATCCATGTTATGTAAATATGATTATACACCCCCTTATCTCTCATCAACGTTTTTTATGAGTTCTTATGTCACGTCGTTATGCTGTCGAAATTGCACCGCATTTTTCCAAGCCAAAGTCATTTTGTAGTGAATACCATGCCCATTTATCTATCAAGGGTATACACCTTTATGTAATTTTACATATTGATTAAATATTTTCAAGAATGTATTCTACATTCATTTGTCATTGAATAAATGATTATGTTGAATGATTCAAGGTTTTATGATCCATGTGGCACAGTTATGCATGAAATGAAATGTTTGAGAAGGGTGCACCCTGATAGCGCTCAAATGCATCGGGTAAAGTATAATATCATGATACATCATGTGAAATGGGTGTTTAATCATGATAATTCAAGTGAAAATAGGGTTTAGTCATGCTTCATGTGCAATGAGGATTTACTCATGCTCTATGTGTAATGAGCCTTGGCCAGTTGTAATTTCATGTTAAGTGTTGTTGCCACATTTCCATGTTATGATTAACATGATTTATAATTCATTTATTTTTATTCTTCTCTTGTGATCTATTGATATTCCTATTGTCTATAATGTATTTTTTTCTTCATGTTATTCCATGATTATTCCCTTACTAGGATTTATAACTCACCCTTTTCTTATACATGCCCTCAGGTTATCCCATGCAATGCCAATTACGATGGAATGTAGTATTCATGTAAAAGAAGTTTTCAATAAAGATGTTATTTTTTCATGGTTTAAGTTGTTATTTAATGAACTTATGCCACAAAGACACTAGACCTCTCGAACTTCTATGTTTTATCAGTTGAATTTTATATAATAAATTATGTTTAATTGTGTAATATAGATCAGGGTTGTTATGAAAAGTCTTAATTTTTTATTTTTAAATATCCCATGGTTTAAGAATTATCTATTGGGTATACCTTGTGATTAAGAAATATTACATTATAACTTGGTTTTATAATAATCATATGAGGAAAATTATCTTTTTGAGGTTTGGATCCTGGGTGTTTTGATGTTAAGGTTTTGTGTGAGGATGAGAAAATAATTTAGTGTAGGTTTATTTGATATTTCTATTTTATATATATATATTGATGGGTTTTTATGTGTATTCATGTCATATTAATTGATTAAAGTTTAGTTTCATGGAATATATTTATTTATTATTTATTCTTATATATGAATAATAAATTTGGTGAAATGTGAAGGAAAAAATGGAAATTGATAAATATAAAGGCACTTCATGGCATGAAATGATAATGGAAAATTAAATAGAAATAGTGGTTGATGATTGATTCTAAAGATAACAATACATGTTATAAAGGCACAAAGCTGAAGAAGATGGATGAAACAGATTTTTTAGCACTAGAAGTTGAAGATACATATCTTGTACTTTATAAAAGACATGTAAATGTAAATGAATTGAATCACTTACATGTCATAATATGAAGAAAAATTTCTTAAATATCACACTAAATATAATATTTAGATGACATGAAAGTCTCAGACATAGCAAAAAAACTGATTTTTGTGTATCTTTCGATGGGTACTTTCCAACTTTAACCTGAATGGACATTAAAATTCATTTTTGTCCCATTAAACCCTATGGAAGGACACCAAGATTATAAATATGGGTTATTAACAACATGATATTGGATTCCATTCCATGCATGGATAGGATTGACTACCAAGACAATGCCATAGGGTTCTTACCCATAGTTATTTGTAGATATGTTTTCTTAATTCTTTGGTGTTTTACTTTTCATTTATTTATGTATTATTGAATTATTTTCACATTAATTAAAATATCATTATAATCATAATTTCATTTCTCATTGATTTACCCACTTTAATTTTATTTATTATTTCCTCACTCATGTTAGTTTTTATTATTTTTGAATAAGTACAATGGTGAATTTCTTTTATTATGAATTATGTTATCATTATGTTGATCATGCCATTTTTTTCTCATCCTTTAATAATTTTATTCATAGGAAGATAATCTTCTTAGGACTAGAGGTCGATTAAAAGGGTTTTTCAAATCATAATGAATTTATAGATTGGAACTTGTTAAACCAGTGGATAGTAATTAGGTTATTAATAATATTTCATCACATTATTTTGCACAACCATGACCATGGTATGTGCAATTGAATGAAACTATCATAATTATGGTTCATTAAAATTGTAACCATTAGCATTTGAATCATTATTCATAGACACTAACTATAATACAATTAGGTTATTAGTTATACCTTGACCATGGATAGCTTTAGCATAGCCAGATCCAATTGGTTTTCCAAAAACAAATTGGTGACCCTTGCACCGCTTTGCGACCTCATCCATAGAATTATCCCATTTTTTATTTAGGATTATATTTTACCTAAACCCTAAAATTAACCCCAATCCATTCTTATTTTTCTTTCTACATTTTAGTTTTCCAGTTAAATTGTTTAATAAAATCAAATTGAGTTATAGTGTCATGACCTTCGGTCAATAATTTTCTAGAGTGTTCCCCACACTATGTGGGTTCAACCATATACTTCCATGATACTATGAAGGTGTAGTTAGTGTTGGGTAGGATTAAATAAAATTATTATTTATTAGAATATAAGAAAATAACAACACAATTTGGACCTACCAAAATAAAATTTAAGGGTATATAGTTATACTCCAAATCATTTCTTATATTCATTCTTCTTCTCATTCACTATCTTCTATATTTTTTCCTTTGGAATATAGTTTATTTTCCATTGGATTAAATTGTAATGTCACGAATTCTATTGGTTTCCCTTATTTCATTATAATTATTTATTTTCTATGTAATCTGTTTAGGGTTAGTGGTCTCGAGTACGGATGTTATTAATCATAATGAATCTATAAATTGAAGCTTGGTAACCCTATGGATTCTGATTAGGCTAAAAATTGTTTTTCATAACACTCCTTTACGTATCCATGATCATGGGATGTGTAATTGAACGAACCAAGCATAATTGGAGTTGAGTAGGATATGACCATTAGTCATTGACACATTATCCATAAAAGTTAAATGTAATTCATCTTGGTTGTTAGCTATACATGGACCCTGGAATTGTTGTGTTTTATGTAAATAAAATTAGATTGACCAAAAACAATTTTTGACTCTTTCCATACTTCACATCCTATTCCATAGGTCTATCCCATGTTAGGTTTAGGATTATATTTTCACTATACTATGAAATTGACCCCAGTCTGTTATTGTCTTTCCTTGTAAATTTTATTCATTTAATTTGTGTAATTAGTTTAATAAAATCAAACTAAAATTGTAGTGACATAACCTTGGGTCATGAAATAATTATCATGTTCCCTACTCTTTGTGGGTTCAACAACATACGTCCACAGTACTATTCTATTGTAGTTATTACTATTTGGGATAAAATAAATATCTAAATTGTTACGACTAGTTGATTTAGAGACTTATTATGGGCATATCAAATTTTGGTGTCATTTTCAGAGAGAAAGGGAGTGTTTTAGATGACTCAAGATTGATTACATATGTCAAAGACATTTTTAACACCATTTTTTTCTACTAATTTTTTTTAGTTTTTTTTTCATTTTTGTCATTCCATTATTATTATATTATACTTGTTTTTGTTTTTAGTGTTATTTATGATGGAAAACAAGCCTCATAAAAATTATGTCGCACCACCATCAGAGTACAATGAATTTATAAAATATCTAACCCTAGGGATGAAATGAACTTGGGAGGGTTGTCATATGAGTTGCGATGACCCATATTATTTTGAATTGGATAAATTCAAACATTCTCATATAAGTGATACCAACTATCAACATTATAGGGGAAACATCCATTTTCAAGAGTACCGTGAAAAATCCTTGGAAGATAAGTACAACCATGAAAACCCATACATACAGCAACCTCAATATAATAACATAGAAGAAAGATTTACTAGGATTTTGACAATGTAAATTGAAGTGTTATAGAAAAAGAAAAACTTCCTTGAGGACCAACTCATTTATTAGTGTTAGCATACTAATCACCATTCTCAAATATTTTCTAATTTATTTATCTTGTTACAAGACAACCATCAATTTATAATGCATATATAGGATGCTTTGAAGATGAAAAACGTCAAGAAGAATAATAAGACTAAGCTATTGATATAATTGAACCTCGATAGAGTAATATTCTAGAGGACTTTTCCTTCCAACAATGAATATAGAATAATTAAAATGACAGACTAGCTAAATTTCTCACAACATATATATCAGTATTAGATAAGATTATGGATGATAATATGGTAAAACATTGTTAATATGGAGAATATATTACTCACCATTCATAGGATATTTCAAATTTCAATTCCCTATTATGAAACTTACCTGTAAAATCTAAGGTATGGATATATTTTTTAAAAGAAAAAGAAGATAAATAGGTGCATGATTTCAATACAACAGAAAAAAATAAGTGAAATTGGAGGAAAAAAAAGGACAATAGACCGATCATGTTCAAAGTTCAATGAAAGATGAACCATTGAATTTAGAGGTAGTATAAGAACCTGTTAAATCCTTTCAATGAATAAAAATTACAAAGGAGAAAAAATAGTATATCTTTTTTAAAATCATGAAGTAGATAAAAAATATGATGGAAACTTTTGATTGGATGGATGAAGTGGACGATTAGCTACTGGTAGAAGCGGTACAATCTACGGAGTTAGGGGTACAATCTATAGAAGTAAAGGAAGAGGTTATTTATTTGAAATGAACCAGCCTTATTGGATGTATATATACAAAAGAATAACGGGACCCCTACATCAATTTCATGCGGAAGAGGATAAAAGAAGGCTTCAACCCAAAATTCATTCTATAATGTGTACCTGCTAATGAAAATAAATATCCTATGGTGAAGAAATTGAACTAAAAAATCTAGTCATATTTTAGTTTCCTTTTTTTAAAATTTATCCTCAATATACAGCCAACTAGAAGTACCAATCAAAAAGAACCAACAAAGAAAGAAGTGAAAAACCACCCAAAATGTTGGACATACTATGAAATCAATAAATCTTATAATGTTAGCATTATAAAATGTTTTAAATATTTAAAAAAGTTAAAAGATGATATAAATGACCTTTAAAAATGGCATATATTGGAGGGAAAACTAGATATTAAAATTACATTCTTGGATTTATGTTCATTTTATTTTATTTTTTTATAACATTTCTCAAGATTGAGTTATTTATCTATTTGACCAACATATATTATATTTTAAAAGGTAATGTACCATAATTGTATATTCTTATTTATTAGAATGCGGAAACAAGAACTGGAAATAAACAAATGTTTTGAATATAGGAAAAACAAACATCATGATCATTAGCCATATATTTAATTCTTGTAAATAAATTTCCGAAAAGAAACTCACACTGTGAGCATAGGATAGTCAGAACCTATGCACTCATTCAAACTCATCAATGGAAGGGGTATCCTATTTTAGTTTTTATATTTTTTCACCAAAATTTTGGTCAACCACATCATTAATAAATGAAAAAAATAAATTGAATTATTTCATGAACTTAATTGATTTATATTCACCCTAAATAATCTTGAATTTTTTATATTTTAAAAATGAATTTAGGATATATCATCACTATGGTGAATTATTTTACCATGATGAAAAGTTTGAAATATATTCTCCATAAATTAAAAATTCATTAATATAAATTTTAAAAGTTAATTGCTAAATTCAATTTTTAATTTCGCAAAAATGATTGTCAATATGATTAATTTTATTAATGATCATTCACAAAATAAAGCATTGAGTAAATTAATTATTGGATTTTAGACCATGAAATAATTTAATTATATACTATTCTTATTCCTAGAGGATTCTATACCAAATATTTCCTACTTTTATGAACATTATTCATGAGTGAAACTTGTGAAATTTTAGACTATAAGAACTTTCATAGATATATTTTCAATGATTTGACTAAAAATTTCAAAAATCAAATGATTTATTCATTTTATTGATGATCCATTTTCATGACACCCATATTTAAATTTATCCTAATTATCTTATAGTATCCATTAATTAACTCTTTAGGATTGAGCCATGTTACTAGCTATTATTTCCTTTCCTACCCACCTCTTTGTATTTTTCATGATATTCAATTGAACGAGTGAAGGGGAGGGGTTGTTCATGGTGGATATGGGATATTATTATTGAGAGGAGACTATAGGGTGTTCCATGGGATTTATTGGGAAGGTTCTTATTTACATTAATTTTACGCCACTATATATTTCTATTATTGGTAAAAAAAGTATTAAAAATAATTTTTCCTTGGTAGGTAAAAAATAATCATTTCTATACTAATGATCTAAAAATCATATGTGGTTTGATGGTGGATGTGAGACATATCCTAGTCCTTATAAATCGGCAGAGAAAAAAAAGGGTTTTCAATTTAGAGACTCAAAAATATATAGTACCATAATGCTGATTTTTATCATATGTGGTTAGGTGGTGGATTTGAGGTTTAGTCAAATCATTACTTTTGGAAAAAAATACAGAAAAACAACAAAAAGTTTGGGTAATTTCTTAATATATCATCTATAGTCCTGTACTTTTATATTTTGGGGGAATGTAAGATGGATTTATTTTGGTGAGTATCATTTCATTTATCTTTCCTTTTTAATATAATTTATTATATATTAGATTTGTAACCCCTATTTGATCCTAAGATAATTTTCAAAATTATTACCAACCTACCATCATCCTTAGAAACATTTTTTTCTAATCTCAAATCCCTCATGATTAATTATGATATTGTCTTTATAGGTTGGATTAATTAGATTCAATTCATGCCTATGGTTATGATCACGTACATGATGTATGACCATAAATCCATTAAATTGTTTCCTTAATGAATGAGTGGAAAATTAAATAGTGAGGTAAATATAAAATGGCATTGGAGTTGATGAAGATTTTAAATCTATGATTGAAAATGGAAGAAATAATTTAATTTAACTTTATAAAAAAATATTTATTTATGAATTTGATTTTGGGTAAGTTTTTTATTTCAAAATATACTACCATAGGCTGTTTTTATAATCATCATAATTTGAAAATTCCCTTGTTAATGTTTACATCCTTGGTTATTCTCAAGGATGATCAATGATTTGAGTGTTGGGGTATTTGATATTTCTTTTTTATATCTATATATTGATAGGTTTTCATATGATAATTAATTGAATATTAACTGATTAACGTTAAGTTTTATGGATGGTATTGATGTATTGGGTATGCTTATATATGACCAAAATTTGGTAAAATTAGTAAGAAAACATGGAAATTGATTAATATAAAGGTACATCACATCTCAACATGACAATGGAAAATAATAAATAAGTAAAGTATGATGATTGATTTAAAAAATAATAGGAGAGGTTCTAGAAGAAAATAACTGAAGAAGCAGGATGAAACATGGGTTACATCATTGGAAGATGAAGATGCACATCATGTAAATTACAAAAAATTTAAAAATGTAAATGGATTGAACCATTTAAAGGTCCTTAAATGAAGAAATATTCTTGATGATTACACATCATGTAAACATTACATGATGAGTAGATTAATGACATAACTGATTTTTTTTATTTCAGCGTACCTTTCGACTAAGACATTACTCTTTTGACACAAATAACCTTTAAAAGAAATTTTTAAACCCTTAACTTATATGTAAGGTGACCATGTTTATAAAATTGGCTTATTGAAAATGGAAAGTGGGATTCTATTAAATGAAAGGAGAGGATGGACTATAGAGGGACACCATAGGTTTCTGACCCAGTGTTCATCATAGATAAGTTTTATTTATTATTTTTTGTTTTCCATTTATTTACCTAATGTAATTTTTAATTATTTATAGATTAATTTTATTATATTAATTTTATTTATTCCCCATATCATTTTTTATCTCTTTCTATTTTCTTCATTATTTCGTCATCAATTATAGTTCATAATTACATTCAAACAGGTTCAATGGTGTAATTCATTTTTATGAATTGTTCAATTATTATATCGATCATGAAAATTGATTTTATTCTTTTAGTCAATTTGATCACAGAAGACAAATCTTATTAGGATTATGGGATGAGAGTAAGGGTGTTTCTGTCCCAAATGAATATATATATTCAACCTTAGTAACTCTATGGATGGTAATTAGGTTAATAATAATTGTTCGTTTCATTATTTTGAAAAACCTTGACCATGGGAAGAAACTAACTCAATTGGAGTTGAGTAGGACTATAACCATTATCTTGTGACTCTTTCTATATATCTACTATTTTTAATTCACCAAGGTTGTCAGTAATACCCTAACCATTTTTTAGTTTTAATATAAGTTGATCCAATTGGTTTTACCAATGAAAATTGGATATTGTTGCACTGCTTCACAGCCTATGCCATAAGACTATCCCAAGTTATATTTTTCTTATATTTTACGGATAGCATGAAAATAACCCTGTTTAGTTCTTTCTATTCATTATGCGTTTCATTTTTTTTTAATTAGATTAATAAAATCAACTAATATTAGAGTGACCTAACCATTGGTCATGAATTGTATGTTGTGTTCTTCACTCTATATGGGTTCAACACTGTACTCCCACTTTACTAATCCTTTGTAGTAAGTATTGTCTATGGTAAAATAAATTTATAAATTTAGGCTACAAGATGATTTAAATGTCTTCATGGCACATCATCAATGAATAATTTTAAATTCAGTATATTTTCTATGTTCCTATAATTGTTTCACGATAATTAAATATCTTTTTAATGCTGATAATGTCAAATTCAAAGATTTATATTCAAAAAACCAATCATTCATATTTTGAAGGGAATTTTAAACTCTATATGATCATTTTGAATTCAAATATTATTAATTTATCATGAACTACTTTTACAGTTTTCAGACCAAAAGGAATTCAACCAACATTAAAAATTTAGAGATATTTATCTTTTGTAAATACGATGTTCATCTTCGGAGGAAATATATGTGTGATTGAAATCAATAATTTTTAGTTTCATTTAGAGATAATCTTTGTAGACATAAATGTATTAATTCTTTTTTGTTTTTTTGACTATTATTTCTACTATTATATATCCGAATAAATATTTTTATACAGTCCAAAAAACCATTTATCAGAGATAAAATTTGAAGACATCCTTGTCATATAAAATAGTTAGTTACTACTGAAACTGTGTACTAAATATATTTATACATATACATCATATTCTATAATTTGTTTAATAGTATTGGATTCTCATACTTACTCATTGGGGGAGTTTCATCTCCTCATACTAAGAAATATATATTTTGATTCCTTGTAAAAGAACCATAATGCCCTATAAAATCCTAATTTTAATTTGTCTACTATATTTACTCTATTTTAGAACTACTCCATAGAATTTCATGCCTATAGAAACACCAATCTCATGCAGAGAGAATTAGTGGAGTGGACTTGGGGATAGTTCTTCCCCAAACCACAATTTATCACTCTTTTTTTCATCTTTTATTTTCTGATCCTTTCTTTTCATTAAGAGATAAGGAAAAATCCATTTAATCTCAAAATGAATGTTTTGTTTCTATTAATTTTTTTAAGGAAAAAAATTCAACACCCCCCCCCCCATCTTGTGTCTTCAACTTTTTCCTTCCAATACAAAATTGGTATTATATGTTTTTATCTATTTCATTATTCAAATTATACAAAAAATAACCATTTATTCCAAATAAAAACTACTGGAATTACATGAAAAACAGTTTGATATTTTTGATAATCCTTAAATATAATAGTATACTTGTCAAATTAAATCAATTGAAATCAAAATATATACTAAAGTATAAATATTTATTTTGAATCTAAATATTACGATTTAAATATCCAATTGAGTTTAACTATCAATGGTTGATCTTAGATACGATTTTTTGATGATCCATACACCATATTTTAATATTTATAATTATTGATGATGAAAAAGAAAACATGAGTATTGATTTCAAAAATCATTGAAAAATATTTTATTTGAAGGAAAATAATCCTTATGAAATTCGTGAAGGTGATCTGAAAAAATGGTATGATTATCAGGAGAATTATTATGATCATCATTCGAGATAAATGAATGATATTGTTCATGGATTTTTAACTAAATAATTTAACCATATCTCTCCCTATACTATATAATACGATACATGGAAGACTATTTATGTTACTTATAGAGGAACATATAATTTAAAAATATAATGTGCAATACTAAAAAAATTTAAATTTGTTACATTCAGGATGCATGAATGTGAGATAATCACATAGATTAATGGAAGATTAATATAAGTTTTCAATGATATTTCTACCATTGGAGAATAAATTTAACAATGATATCATGATTTAAAAGTTCTCAGATATTTACCATTTAAGTGGAGTAGAATATCTATTTTTATTCATAGATCTATATATGTAAAAGATTGGAAATTGAAAAAACAATTTGTACCTTAATGATGTAAGAATATGGGATGAAATGTGATACTAAAAATTGTATTTCTCTTAAAAATGAAGATTCAAAACCTAGAGCTACTATGGATGAATAATCTCATTCAAGTTATCTTGATTCATGCAATGATTAATCATATCTTTCTAAATGTTATTAAAATCTATAACACAATAAGGAGATAAAGAATAAAGTAGATATATTATTTCAATATAATAAGATACATCACAGAATGTCTAATTATCAAGTGGTTAAATCCCAATTGAAATATAACTATAAAATAAATTGAAAGAAATTACTAAATGCTATCTTGAGATCCAATTCTGATTCAAGTAATGAATCACCGAAAAACTCTGAAAATGACCTTGGAAATAAAATGGTAAATCTATGTCTTATAACTCAGGTTGAGGAGGTAAATGATTCTAAATCTCAAAATAATGATTCAATTTTTTTCTTATGTTGGAATTAATAAATACTATTTTATACTCCAAGAAAATATTTTATTTTAAATAAAGAATGATGTAAAATTATAAAAACTTATGATAACATTTATAATGATAAACAAATTCTTAAAACTCATATTTTAGATTTAAAATCTTAATGTGCATGTATTTTTTATGAAAATTAAATTAATGAGAAATTAGAATAATTCAATACTATAAAAGAAGCCTCCAAAATTATTATTAACCGAGAAAACTATTTGAATCATATTTTGGGTAAAAGTAATATTAATCATAAAGGTAAACTATGGATTGGTAGTAATGGAAAAAACCTCCAATTATATATAATTTATTTTATTCATGGTTTCAAAAATAAAATTCTTATGTAATGTTAAATCATTTCACTATAGAATGAATTAAAATTATGTAAAATACTACTATTTTAGAAAACATAAAACTACAAGTATCAAGCATGTTTATTATTCGAACATGTTTTGAAACTTTAATTTTGAAATCTCTAACCAAAAAAATTATATTTTTTCCCAAAGAGGTTAATTTTCATCACAATCAGACCAAAATCCAAATGGGTTCAAAAATGAACTTGAATTCAATGTATTATATGTATTCACTTCAGGAATTCATTGACATATTTTTTAGTGACTAGATAAAGATTATGAAAATTCCTTATATTTCTATTTCTAAGTAAAAATCATAAATCTAGGACTCTTAATCGAGGGTGTATTTCATTTCAATGTTAATAGTTTCTTTAAATGAATTAACAATTTTTTACTATAAAGGAAAATTTTATATCTTTATTCTTAATGATATAAAACACTTTTGTCTCTATTATTTCTATGGTACATAAATCTATTAAAACTTTTATAACATTATACATACTCATTAAAAAAATTATTATATACTAAGATATGTAAAAAATATCTAATGTATTGAAATATCAGTAAACATTTTATTTTTTTATGTATCAATTAAAAAAATCTTCTAGAAGAATTATAATTGAGGAGAAGAATGTAGTACATTCTTATATTAATTTAAAATTATACAATGAAAATTTGTTTGATGAAATAATTTATTATTAATTTAATCCTTCAAATCTTAAAAAATATTTTAAAATTTAATTTTCTTATAAATTATATTCATTTAACAAATGTTTTCATTCAAAATATTTTTCTAATTCAAAACTCTCTTTTCAAATATAAAATCTTGAATGATTATATTGCCTTTCAGCATTAGAATGTAAAACATTTTCTTTAATCTTTCATAATTAAACCCTTCTTCCTACTATTTTAATCCAAAAATCCTTTTTCTATAACACTTGTCTTCCATCTTTGAAATGTGAAACTCAACGTGTTCTGAAGAAACCAATCTATGAAACATAAAGAGATCCAAAACATCAATCATAGAGAAAAGACTTTCTGAAAAGAAAAAGTTAAGGAGTTTTTTTTCTATTTGGAGAATAGTAAATTTCCATTATTAATGATTCCTTTGAAAAGAATTCTAGAAAATATATGGATATTTCTGGTTCTAAGTAACTATAAATTCAATCTTCTCAAATTGTTAATGATCGAATATTTTATATTGAGATTATTCCTAAGATTAATCTTTATAATGAAGAAGTATTAAAGCTTCATGATGATCTAAAACCATCTAGAGAATTATATGAAAAATGTAAAAATATACAATTTTAAAAAAACTGATTCACTTTAAAGGAAGATTAATATTTTTGTGTTAAGAGAAATTTATAAAGAACACCTAAATTCATTTATTGTGGATATGATAAGTGAAATGGATACATTTAGTTAATAAGTTATTTATATACCGTATATTGATGATGTATATTATATTTTATTTAAACAGTTCTAATTTTATTTGTTTCTTCAAAGATCTTCTAATGATTAATATAGAATAGAACATCAATCCATAGTTCTAGAAGTTGCAAGTGGAAATGTTTGATGTTTGGAGAGTGTGGATGAAATATCTAATACTTCCAAAAATCCTTAATCTTTTTTAGCTCTCTAACATATCCAAAATCAATAATTTATATATATATATATATATATATATATGTCTCTATTTCTATTTCTCTTAATTTAATTACTATTTTTTCTATATGTTAAAATTTTAATAAACCTTTTCATAATTTCTCTTTGATGTCACAAAAAGGGGGATAAATTTACGAGAAAACTATGATAAATGTAAGAAAAATTTACATGAATTGTTTGATAAATCTTTTAGTAATAAAAAGAGAAATATATATATATATATATAATATATTTTAGAGATAATTCATTATAGAAATATATTATTTATGAGATAAATCTGTTTTTGATATTTATTTATTCTCATATTTATAAAATTTCAACAATTAATTTATTTAATTTTAATATTTATTTTTTGAGTTTTATGATAATAAAAAGGGGGATATTGTTGATCAATTGTTGATTCAACAATTTCACTAATTTATTTTTGATTTTTATGCTCACAAACACAAACATTATTGTTTAAATGGTGTTAATTTTAGTGAATTTCATGATATTAATTATTGGAAAACTATTTTTATTCTAGAAGCACATTAATTCTTTAACACTTAAGGGGGAATGTATATCACAAAAGAAAATTATTCAAGATGACATTTATTACTAATCTATAAACCTTATTCATACCCTAAATTTTAAGTAGAACTTATGGTTTGGAAACCCTACATTTGGAATATAGTTTGGATCACAAACCCAAAATTTTTAATAAACACAATTTTTCAGAAACAAATGTATCTTTCAATTACCATACTTTTTGAATTCGTCCTTACATCACAAACTGTAGATTCAGAGCTAACCATATGTTTGACTTGTGCAATGATGGAATATAAATTCAAGATATTTTTTGATGTTTCTAAAATGCCTTCCCAGAATTCAATATCATTATAAAAGTATTTTATGGCCAATTCAAAATGTCATACTCAATAGATTAGGTCATTCCAATTTCCAAGGGATGTTTTGACTCTCTTTGAATGTTCTAAATTTCAATATCTGAAATTTATCTTCAAATTTTACTAGATCTATTTGACCAAAAGTAATTTAACCATCATGATAAATATTGAGATGTTTATATTCTATAGATATAAATTCCTTATTCTAAATAAAGATATGTGTGCTGGATAATAAGAATTTATTGTTTTCTGTAGAGGAACACATCGGATACATACATGTTTTAATAAATGTTTGTTTCATCGACTATTGTTGCTTTTCTATTGTATATCCCTATTAATATTTTCATGGAGTTAAATAATTCACATATTAGAGTTATAATTTGGAGACATAAATATCATATACCATTGTCAATTTCTACTGAAACTATGTGCTGGGAATTTTAAACATCTACATCCAAATATTTTATTTTTGTAAGAGTATTTTTTTTCTTATAATATATCATCGGATCCTTATCATAATTATATACTAAGTTCTGTATATGTTTGTACCTTGTAAAATACCTAGAAGGGCCTTTAAAAGTATGTTTTATGGTTTCAACTATCTATACTATGTAGTATAATTCCTCAGTAAAAGGAGTTTCTAGTGAGATCACCATGCTTTTTGGGAGAGTGTTGGTGGAGTTGACATGGGGATATTTGGGTTCTAAAACACTATAAATCATTACATTCATTTTTCCTATTATTATCCACTTATTATCAAATATAGTATATAAGAAAGTAATATATTTAACTTCAAGAAGGAATTTTAGTTTCTATTAGTTTTTTCAATACACAATACAGAGACAATACATTTCTTACAATATTGTTACATCATTTTAAATATAAACATCATAAAAGAGTTATTAAACTAGGACCCAAAGGTTTAGTGTTCAGAAACAATTAGGACCGTATATTAAATTTACAAAATTAATCATAAACATTATTTAATTCATTATTATCTAGATTCTTAATATACTTCAAGTACAACTTATTATAAGTAATTGCCTAAAGTTATACATCAATGAAATGGGTTATCTAAAACCCATTAGGAAGATAGAGAAGGAGATGAATCAGTATAACAAGGGTGAGAATAATAATCACAATCATAACATAATCTTAGGGTAATTATCATAATCACTAGAGAAATCATTCATTAAATACATGAAATGTAAAAATTCATAAAAATGAAACATCATGTCTTATTTGTAAAAGACTACACATATTTGTGAATAAAGCTAACATCTTGTTCACACAAAACATATAGGTATATTCACAACATCTTCATCATTGTAAAAAATTATAGCATAATTTTCACACATATTTTACATTATCTAGTGAGATACATCACATTACCCAATGTATTATAGTGATATGTAATATGGCATGCACCTATCATATGATACCATTTGCATAATTATGCTTTCCAAATTGAGTATATATCTATCAATGTCATTAGGTAATCTAGTTATATAAATGGGTATCATAATAATTAAATCAATCATGAATAAACATTGGGTTTCCCATTGAAAATGGAAGAAATATTTTTCATAAGATTCATTATACTTGAGTAAAGAAAAACATATCTAGAGGAGTCAAGATTTGATTTAGAAAAAGGTTTCTTATGGAAAATATTTTTATTTTCATTAAAAAAAATATTTGAAACATTTATATACTAGAATTGGAATGTAAATAACAGTGAAATTATATTTGAGAAATGTTAAAATAATATCCACACTAAAATCTGGCATGAAATAAGAATAACCAAAATAAAGAAAATCTCATTTGACAATCCCCTTACCTTATGTCGGAATTGTTTATTCACATTAATATACAGGATAATAAACATATATTCATTAATTAAAAATTAATGAACCAGTTACATAAGTATTATATTCATAATAATTGTATTATGTTCATTGACGGATATTTTTATTTGTTATAGAGTTCAATTTCATCATTTGGGAGTGTTTTTTTCTTGGTCTTCAAGATCAGTTCACTTGTATATATATATATATATATATGTAAGATCATGTAAAATGAGAATAATAATCCATAATTGAGGTTACATTTTTTTAATGAACTTGAATAAGTTAAAATGGTCAAATATATTATTATTTTCACTATATGTGATGATGATTCCTTAGATAAAATGTTCATGATACTTGTTTTGATTAATTTGGTGGTTTTTCTATCATCAAGAACTAGTTTTGTTTATTATTTAATATTATGTATATAGCCCGTGGGGCATGGGTGAGTTAGTTAAAGGTGGTGGCATCCGGACCCAGATGTTCCAGGTTTGATTCCCCACAAGGAAATGTGCACTATATGCTAAAAAACCTCTCGTGGTCCCCTCTACACTACTGGGAACTTGCCTAAGCCCATGTTTTGGCCACCTTGGGCCTCATTGGGGACATGTGGCCTGCAGGTGGGGAGGCCACCCCAATACATTGTTACCCAAAAACACGTTGGGACTCTCTCTCTCTCTCGGTGACGGTGATGATGGAACCCAAGATGATTGAAGCTGGTCCCCCCTTCCGGGAGGTGGGAGGGGTGTGGAACGAATCTTGTCACCTCCAAGCATGCAGAAATCATTCATGCCTTTCTCGAACCCTTACTTTCTCTTGGAATTCTGGACAATTTCTTTATGCCTAAAAGTTCCTGATCTTAATTTTAGTGAACATTAGTTGTAGATGTATTCGGTGGAGTTCCATGATCCATCAAGACCTCTGGATCTGAAATTGGTGGCTTTATTTAACTTTTGAAGGACCTCAGTTGATGATTTCGATCTTTTCAATTTTGGCCAGTTGGATTTGCAAGACGGTGCAGTTTTCATTATCCTTGATAAATTCCATTTCATGATCCAGTTTGCCTCGAAAGATGATTTGGTAAGGGATTGGTCAAGTCGCCCCCGTCGATGCAAAGGATGTAAGTTCTTTCTTCTTTGATGTTCATTTGATTTTTTTAGGAATCATGATACATACATCGTATTGACATGGGTAATTCTTCCTTAGCTCCGTCTACTTTTCCATAATCCTACAATTATATATATGATTGGTAATATGGTAGGGCCTTTTATCTGTTCTGATGTTCGAACATCCACGGTAAATCACCCGATTAACCCCAACCTTTTTGTTGAGGTGTATGTTGTGAGGACTTCGTTTGATTGGATATGGATTACCATTGGTGAAGAGTTCGGATGGAGGAAAGATAACATATTAGAATCTCAGGTGGACTACTATAATAACTGTTGTTGATTGGGGCACCTGGCCTCTAAATGTCATTGCAAGGTAATGAACAAAAGGTCCTCTAATTCGAGAGAGAGGATTGATAAGCCCTGTGGTTTGGGACTCATATATTCTACGGGTACTTGTTCTGGGAATTCAGAGGGAGTGGTGAACTGGTTTGCATCAAAATCAGGTGATTATGCAAGAGCAATTATTAATTTGGATATCTCTATAGTGTTCAGTCAGCTTCGATATGATCTAAACTCAGGGGAAGAGGTGAAACAGGATACTGCCAAGGAGGTTCTAGGTGATGGATACATGGGAGATCCACCAGGTGTCAATGTTGTCACAAAAGACATACAACAAACGGTTTTGGTGCTGATAGATACTAACAGGAAATCTAAGAGTTAATGCAAGAGGTTTTCATCCGTGGTTTAGGAGGATATGGATGCTGTTTGTTGTGCTAGTGGTCCCCTGGGGGCCATGAAAGCTGCTAATGGGTCACCAGGGTGGGATGTGAATGACGAAGGTGTGGTGGCCACAATTAACTCTGGAAATCGTTTTTAAGGGATGAAACAGGAGAATGTGGAGGAGGTATTTCCGATGAATGAAGGCCTTGGTATGAAACTTAGGATTCCTTCTCAGGTGGATTGCACCAGAGTAGAAATTATGAAGCATAGGAAAATGGTTGGTTTTGAGTCTATGGAGTAGCCAAGGGTTCTTTTAGTGATTGACACTAATAGTCCGCATCAGATGGCAATAGAAGGGATGGATGGATTTCATGAGGTGCAGATCCCTTCTAAATGGGGAGATTTATCTAAGAGTGATAAGGAGAATAATGGTGGTATCAGGAATCCATTTTGTGATGTGGTTTAGGGAGGGAGGTCGATGATGACCGGGAATTAGGAAGTCATGACTGGCCCACCGTGACAAAGGCCAATCAAGGACTACTTCTATCTGCCAAAGCTAATGTCCACTAGGTCTTCCATTGTAAATACTAATCATTTATCTTGGGAGTGGATGAATCTACCAAGGAAGCATTCTATGGTTCTGAATCACTATAACATCGCCGAATAGAAATCAACTATTGTGGAGGAATATTTCTACTAGGGATGTGGTTACAGGTATGGATTTTATGACATGTAATTTTCTCTTTTGACTTGTGTCACAATTTCACTATCCTTTTCCTTTATTTTAATAAATGATCTAGGGACTATCCCTGGACTGAGATTTTCTGGTATATATAATAGTTCCATGAAATAAAAATGTTTATAAAATACATTTTAAAACATTTTTCAACCATTATAATCATTTGACAACTAGCACTGAAAGAGGTAAGGGAAAATGTAAACTCTTCATCCTTGAAGGTCATATATCTACACTATAAGGGTGTTTTTCTCATTTTTATAATAAAATGGAAAGTAGTAGAGTTTTGATAAAGGATTTTTCCATTACCAAAATTAAATTAAATTATAAAAAATATACTTGATTTATCATTCCACTATTTTATAGGGAAGTCAGTAGAGGATAATAATGAAAAGGAAATTGAATATTAATTAAAAGAAAACAAAAGAGGATTTCACCTCTTGAACTACTTTTACATAAGAACATCCTTACAGAATACGATTTTGTATCTTATTGTGATAAATGGATCATATACATGGGGTGTAGTCTTGTGAAGATTATTGGGTATAATTTTGAAAAAATTTAAATCATGGAATGTGTGAGAGGAATATGTGATGATGGTAAGTATTTGTAGGGTTTGAGGGGTACTGTTATCATTATATCCATTATTTTATTATTTTGGATCAATATTAGAGATATTTTAAATAATATCTAGGAATTTTTTAAATAATGAAGGATATTTTGAGATTATGGGCTTAATCCAGTCATACATAATCCCGAACTCAATAACTCTTATATTTGTTAAATACCGTAAATTATCATATTTCACAATTCACCAAAAATTAAACTTTATTAGAAAATACGAAAATAATAACCTAAAAAATCATCAATGTATAGAATTCAAAAAAAGAACTAAATTTTACAAAAAATATTTTTATAAATATTAGAAGTTTAATTTTTAATTAAAATTACCATTTATTCAAAAAATAGAGATTTCAAAATTATAACTCATTTTATAACACTTTGAAAAATTAATTAATGTCTCATAAAATTATATTCTAATAATAAGAAAAAAATAATAATTAATGAATCTATTTTATTAATAATTATTTTATTTCAAATAATTATATTATTTATATAATTATAAATAAACATTTATGTCTTACAAAAATTCCAACACATAATTAATCATTTTTAAAACATTTATTTTACTATACTATAATTTAATTATATTATATTATCATTTATATGCTTCCTATATTTTATATATACTTTAATAGTTTAGGTTACTATTCAATTGTATGGATTGATGTTCTTAATGGTCATGATACAATTCCATGGGACATGTTATTATTCTATTAGTACAGGTTCGTTAATTTCTAAGAATATCACTTTTTTCATTATTCAATAGTGATTATAGTGTTTTTATTGGGTACTATATTCTATTTATGTGTTTTATATCATGTAACATAATTATATTAAGTGAAATTCTATTGATAAAATTTTGGGTCATTACATTCTTCCCCCCTTTTGAATGTCTTCCCTCAAAATTTCATTTTGCATAAACAACTATGGTTATTTACCTTCTATTGATTCATATGGTTCCCATGTCACTTCTTAATACTTTTGATTCTTCTAAAACACTTTGAAAAGTTATTTTGAATTTTTTTCAAAGAACATTATCTATCTATACAAGAATATTTACCTTTTCCTCCTGATAAGAGAGATCATCTTCTAACTATACAACCACTTAGTTTAGAACATGGGATGGACCTGATCTGCAGTTCCTCAAGTGAGATATATATAACATGTCATGAATTTGATCCATACATTGTGGAATTGAAATTCAATAATCCACTTATCCTATGTGATCAAGGATCTCAAATGGGCCAAATGCACATTAGGCTTTTCACCCCTTTCGTTCCATATCGCAAGGCTCACTTCCATGGTCGTATTTGAAGGAAGACTATATCTCCTGCATTAAACACCAATTTTATTTGAAAATTTTCAGAAAAGCTATTTTTTAATATGATCATATTTTATTGGATTATGGATTCCTTGAAACTTCTCTTTCATATCTTTAATAAGATCATACCCAAGTAGATTTCCTTTTCAAACATCATCCTAACAGGTTGGGGTTTTACATCTCTTCCCATGTCAAGATTATAACATAGAAGTATGAATTCTTGATTGAAATATATTTTTGTATGATAACTCAACCAATGAGAGCAGTTGATCCCATCCACCATTTAATTCTCTTGAGAAGCCTTTTAAAATATCTTCAAGCATCTGAATAGTAATTTCAGATTTTGCATCTTTTTGGGAGTGATAGGTTGTCCTTAAAATCAATTTATTACACAAATCACATTGAATAATTAACTTTAATTTAGGTGTGAAACATGGATAATTATCATTGACTATCTGTATTCTAACCCCATACAACCTCACCAATTTAATAACTTATATACTGGTATGTTTTTTGAGTTATAAGTATTCCAGAATAGTGATAAAGTGGTCAGTCTTGGTGAGTTGATCCACCAAAAACCATATCACATTATTTTTATTAGGTGTATTGAGGAGACCATAGATGATGTCCATAGTGAAATTCTCCCATTTTCTGACATTTATATGATATTTTTTTATCATTCCTTTGGACTTTTTCACTATACATTATCTTTCTGACAGTTGAAGCACCTTGAGATAAACTCTTCAGTCCCTTTCTTTGTTTTGTCCTAAAATAAGTTTAATATAAGGTAACGGTACATTTTTTTAATTCTAGGATGGGTATAGATTGATTATCTAGGTGAATTATCTTATACATCCATCTTTATCTCATGGTATGAGGGAACACAATCCATTTTTCCAAACCAAATCACACAATCTTCCTTGATATGGAAGTCTTGTAGATTCCATTACATTATTAGGTTAACATTCCATTAAAGCATTATATTATCCTTATTTCCCCCTTAATTTTCCCTTTTCATAATTGGTTGGTAAATCATTTGAGAAAGGTGGGTTTTTTCCTCTTATTATGATTTACACATCCATCCTTTTCATATCCATAATGATTTGGTATTTCTCAATCTACTTCATGGATAGAGTAGTAGGTTTTTTCTACTAAGATTATAATCTACCTTATTTCCCTAACCATAATAATTGTTAATGTAGAAATCATATTCCTTGATTATATTTAACATATACATTGATTCATGTTGAGTTCCTTCTATTTTTATTTGTATATATGTCACACTTATCATTATAGAGATAGTGACACCATATTTTCCAGAACCAAATCATAGCTACTTGCTCCAGATCATGTGTCGGGTATTTATACTAATGGATCTAGAACTAATTTGAGACATATGCTATAAATTAATCATTGTTAATGAGTACACAACAAAATAATTTCATTGAATAATAAATTTATGTCAAAAAAACTTTACCACATGTTGTTAATTTGAGTACAATTGGAGTGATCATCTAATTATTGCGCTACATAAAACATTCCTCACAATATTATATCCACACATAATTTACCCCTTTCCTTGTTGACTTATCTAGTGGGATATAAAATCATAATAAATTTATCAAAAAATGTTTTTTCTACCATATAATCCAATATATATTATGATTTCTATGACCCTTGAGAGTATAGGCATTTCCCTAATTTCCATTTTAAAAGATTCCACTAAAATTTCCTCACTTATGTTCAGGTGTCCTAAGAATATAACCTACTACATACAAAATTCAAATTTTTTGAACATTGAATACAATTTCTTCTTCATTTATGTTTCCAATTCAATCTTTATATATTCTTAATATTCCTCATTTAACATCAAGTAGATAATAATATCATATTAAACACTCACAAAAATTCTAAAGGTAGTGTCTAAAGAATATATCCATCAAATCCATGAATATTAAAAGGGAATTAGTTAGTCCAAAGGGAATAAATAGAAACTCATAGTTACCATTAATTTTATGGATTGTAGTATTACAAATATCTTCTTTATTCACCTTTATTTGAGGATATCCAAAATAAAGATCCACCTTTAGGAAGTATTGGGAACCTCATAGTTGATCAAACAAGCAACCAATACTTGCAAGAGGGTACTTATTTTTTATGGTGATCTAGATGAGTTCTTGATAATCAATAAACTATCGTATTGATCTATCCCTAATTTTTACAAAGAGAATTGGGGCATCCTAAGGTGATGCACTAGGGAAAATAAAATCATTGTCCAAGTTCTCATGAAGCTTATTCTTTAACTCATCCTTTTTTATAGGGGCCATATTATATAGAAATTTTGAGATAGTAGTGGCTTTGAGTATGATTTCTATTGTGAAATCAACCTCATGATCTTGGGGAAGTTTGGGTAACTCTTTAAGAAATACAAAATTGTATTCCCTCACAATGGAAATTTCCTCTAGGTGGATACCTTCATTTGACTCATCCTTTTGACTGAGGTATGCTTAATCATAGGAAAGTATAACCCTCACCATTAAAGTACTTTCCGAAGGATATATATGATCATACTTGAATTTGTAGAGGTGCATTTGCTGTTTTGGAATTTTAAATGATATTTCATTTTACCAAACATTTCATATGATATCTAAATAAGGAGAGATAATAAATACCAATTATAGCGTCATATTCCACCGAGAGAAGTAATATGAGATTCACTAGAAGAATATTCCAACACACAGAAAAAAGAGAAGATTCCAACACATGGGTTTCATTGATAACCCCACTTTGTGTTTTTATGGATATGTCTACTTCAAGGTATTAGGGTTTTGATTAAATAGTACTAAAAACATGAAGGATATAAAGTAATGAATAAAACAATAATAAAATAATACCATTTCCATTATTCAGTGATATTATGTCTACCTTTTAGGAATTCATTTTCTTTCTCTACTTTTGTAGTAGTGAATGCATAAAATTTCCCTTTATCCTTTGGATTTGGTGGTTGCTAACACTGATTACCCATGGGGAGTCAATGTTTAGTGGACTAGTTTCCATAGTTCCCTTTCTCCCTATAGTTGAATCATTGAACCGTGGGTGGTTCTATCCTTTCATCCATCAAATAGGTATGGTTCTTCAGGTCTATCTGACATTCATGATCATGGTGGCCTTCTTTACCACACTTGAATAATTTCTCTATCCTTTTTAATAAATTCCCATTATTATCCTTCCCACATTTTTGACATGTGAGTCATTTATATTTATTTCCACCTTTTTCATTAGATCCTCTAGCTTAAAAATCCATCATTCATTTCATATCACCATATCCATGGGTTCATTCTACAAGCATCATCTCCATTTTGAGAGCACACCAAACAAAATTTTCATAACTCCCAAATTCTAGAATTACTAAAGTGTTTCTAAGGTGTGGTTTTAAACCACTATTGAAACTATCTATTTTTTATCATTTTTTATAACACATCCAAAGGTGTATCTACGATGCCTTGTAAAATTTTATTTGTATTCCATGATAGATTCACCTTCATTTTTTTCAACTCTATAAATTTTATCTCCATCTATGAATAAAGAGTTTAATGAAAATAATGGATAATAATATTTTCATAATGTCTTAAAACTCTATACCTTTAATTTCATCCTTCAACTTGGAGTTCATAATCAATTACCCCTATTGATTGGCATCTCCCTAAAAAAATAAATGGCCAGAGTCACCTAGTCTATCTCAAAACATAAAAACACAAAAAAAATCGTCTTCGTTGAGTTGACCCACTATTCCATGACTAGTGGATAATGAAATTGTCATGACCCGTCCTCGGGGCCCATACCGTGACTACCCCAAGCCCGCCTTCCATAGGCCAGGGGTTGGCGACTAGCACCAAGGCGTAAATTCCAGAAAAAAGGGAATGCATTGCCTTTGTAAAGTAAACAAGAACGACAGAGTAGGCAAGAGGAAAAGTAAACACTATGTAAAAATAGAGTACAACTGAAGTGCGGAAAAGTAAATGGGCCAGAATACAAACCCAAAATGAAAGTAAAGTACAACTTGAATGTTAATACAACAACTGTAAAGTAAAATCCGCTACACTGAGCTGTCCACTGGAAATCCCACCTGAAGGGTGGGTACAGATAGCTCCACTGCTCCTCGGGTCTCACCGTCCGCTCCGAGCACATCCCGCCCAGTGGTCCACCTCTAGGTACCGTCCTGCTCTGCAAGCCTCAACCACGATCAACACTGTCCGTCGTCTGCAACCAACACAACGTTGTGCGGGCATAGCCCGTGTAGGGGTGAGTATAAAGATACTCAGTAGGGACCCCGAGACCCTCAAAGTCTCACTAAAACCAACAAGGATAACCACAAGAAGTTCTCAACAGATAACCTCTAGTTAGATATATGCCCATACATATGCCTAAGTTATCAAGTAACCCATCTCAATAATGAGGAAACACAAGGATTGTGAAATCAACGGATAACCACTACCCAGGTATATGCCCATATATATACCTATGTTATCAAGTGACCCATCTCAATCATGAGGAAACACAAAGGTCAAAAGTCTCAGCTCAAACCAGGATTTTCATTATCGAAACTGTAACTGCTGAAGAGCTCCATCTCTGGAGTGTACAGTGGTCCTGTCACAACTCCGAGGTACTGCTCACTAACCTAAGACTGCTGAGGTACTCCTCCTATCGAGTACCGCGGGCCTGCCACCTCACACAGTAGTGCTTCCCGCCGGGGTCTGCCACCCAACATAGTAGTGCTCCCCCCTCATAGCCTACAGAGGTACTCCTCCTGTGGAGTACCGCGGGTCTGCCACCTCACATAGTAGTGCTCATCCGCTATGGGTCTGCCACCTTACAATGTAGTGATCCCCACTGGGCTACGTAAGTCACTCCGAAATGAATCGGACAAGCAGTCTTCAGGTCTCGGCCGGCTACACGGTCTTCGTACTCCGTACGCTCGTCTCTGGGAGGTCCGCTCCACGAGCTACAAATCGATACTCCATGTTTCTCAAAGTCCCATGAAGATGTTTCTCAAAGGACCGCCTCGTCATAGGGGTCTCAACGCAACAAACGGCGCGTCAATCGGATGTCCGGTCTGTGAGTTATTAGCCTTTTCGTCCCAGGGGCCCGGTTGGTTTCCTGAGCGAACCAAATCCGGTCGTATCTCAACTGTACCCCGAACTCTCATATGGTATACTCATAGGGACCGTTTCTCAACGAGATCACTAACGCCGCTGACGGTTCATCAAACGGACGTTCTGTCAGAAAGGTATCAGCTTTTCTGTTCCAGGGGCCCGGTTGGATTTCGGTGTATTCCAACCCGGCCACTATCCATCTGCATCCAAATCTCGGGCGGAGGATACCAAAAGTTCCGTATCATCAATAGGAACGCAACGAGACAGACGACGCGTCAATCGGACGCCCAGTCTGTGAGTTATTGGCTTTTTCGTTCCAGGGGCCCGGTTGGTTTCGTGAGCGAACCAACCTGACCACACTCCGACGGCATCCATACCTCGAGCGGAGTAAGCCAAAAGATCCGTCTCACTTAGAGGAACTCAACAAAGCAGACGGCACGTCATCCGGACGTTCGTAGCTCAAGATATGAGCGTTTCCGCTCCGAGGGCCCAGTTGGTTTCGTGTACGAACCAACCTGGCCGAACTCAATGTATTCGGAAACCTTGAGTTCGATATACCGAAACGACCGTCTCGATCTAAGGATCGTATCACCGCTGACGGCGCGTCGTTTGGAGGTCTGTAGCCCGAGTTATGGGAATTTTAATCCAAACCGCTCGGTAACGGGGGTTTCGGGCCCAGGCTGTCCCAGCCCGAGACCCCCCGGTTGGCCTGAACCGGGTCGACCCGCCCCAGACAGGGTCGACTCGGCCCGGCGCGGCCCGTCCAGGCACGGCACGGCGCGGCCTGGCGCGGCGCGGCCTGGCCTGGCCTGGCGGACCGGCCAGGTGCGCCGGTTCGGCGCAAGGCAGTGCGCTGGGCGCGCTTCCAGCTCGGCAGAAGGCCGAGCTGATACGAAACGGGGTCCGCCAGACCCCTTTTGTGAAACCCCCCCCCCCCCATTATAGGGGCCGTTTTTCTGGTCGGGGGAATTAAATTCCCCCGGTCTTCCTCCCTTCCGGCCGGCCCGACCTGGCCAGCCGGTTCTTCCTCAATGGGACCGGAAAAGGCCGGTCCCCTTTCGGCTTCCGACGCCGGCGGCCCGGCTGGCTGCCGGTCTTCTCATTCCACCGCGGCCCGGAACCGGCCGCGGCCTTCGTTGTCCGGCACGGCGCGACGGCATCGCTCCCTTCCGCCGCGGCCCCGCTCCGGCCGCAGTGTCTTCGACATTCTTCGACGCGGCGCGACGGCGTCGCGTCCTTGCATTAATTTACGACGTGGCGCGACGGTGCCGCGCGTTTCTTGCCGTATGATCCTTCACGGTGTGACAGCACCGCGCCACACCCGTTTCAATCCACAACAGAATCAACATGAAAAAGGAGGAGGCTCGGCCATGTTCGTGCAGTCCGGCCCCCTCGCGTTATTCGCTAACATTTGGAAAAATTTCACGAAGAAATAAACACGGGTATAAATCATGAACAAAAGAATAATAAAATAAAACCCTACCTCGGTTTCAAGTGCGGAGCACGTCAACAAGCCGCGGAAGTCTAGCATCGCGGAGGGTGGGCGTCGCGGGAATCAAACGTCGATTCCGTTGACGATGGAGGAAGAAGCGCTCGGTGAAGTCAAGTCGAGTCGAGTCGACACTCTCAGAATACTTTTTGGGCGGCGGTGCTTCCCTTCCTTGCTCCGGTTGAAGAAGTTAGAAGGTGTTGCTTCATGTTCTTCGGAGATGTGGAACGTTCTTCTTCAAGAGGTTGAAGGTCTTCCAAATGTTCTTCTCCTCTCCTTAGTTCTCCCCGCAAAGTTTATGCCAACCCAAAGAGAAGAATAGAATCTCTCATTTTAATGTTGGAAAAATGATTTCAAAAGAAATCAAACACTAAAAATAATTAATTAATTTGGTTTAATTAATTAATTGAAAAGTGTTGGCAAGAATTGCAAAAGTTTGAAATTAAGATAACTCTCCTCAATTAATAACCCAAGTTTTCAAGATTAATTATAGAGGAGTTATTGGGAGTTTAAAGGGAAGATGAAGAGTTAGGTTCGTGTGGGCCCCACCACACTTAATCCTCTCAAGGGAGGCTAAGTGGATGTGGGTCCCACCTCTAACTCCCTTTGGGAGGATTAAACCAACATGGATAAAATAAAATGTGTTTCCGCATTTTATTTAACTTCTTTTTAATTCCCCCAAAACTAACTCTCAACCTGCATAAAACGCAACCTCAGAAAAGGTTTCCTTAAGCAAATAACGGTGCTGCGAGATCATCGGTGCCCTCGGAATACGATTCTGGGCACCGGTTCAAATGTTAGAAAAACCCGCTCATTCGTTCCCTGAACATACCCGAGCCAAACTTCAGAAATTGATTCCGGGCACACTGGGCCTCAGAATCAGGTTCCGTCAGAAACCGCGTTATTGTAAACTTCCAAAGAAAATTAAGAAAAAATTTCCCTTGAATTTTACGGGTCTTTACATTACTCCCACCACAGGACTTTACGTCCCCGTAAAGCTTCACCACAAACTTAGGGAAACAAAGGCCGTACTGAGCACGCATCTGAGCCTTCCACTTCAATGTGCTTACCTGGAGGTTCCCGTACTGACAAAGAAAGCTCACCTGAGGAATTGATCGTCCTCGTAGGATCCACTCCTGTCGATCCTTGATCCCCATTGGAACCTCCGTGAAAGACACCCCATCTCCATCATCCAGCTCCTCATGGTCGATGACATGCAGAGTGTCGAGCACGTATCTCCTTAGTTGATATACGTGGAAAACGTCGTGCACCTAGTGCAACTGAAGTGGATGGACCAAGCGGTAAACCACCTCACCTACCCAGGTGAGGACATAGAATGGTCTGTTAAACTTCGGAGATAACTTGCCTCACTGACCACATCTCCGTAAACCTCGACGTGGTGAGACTCGTATAAGGACGCGATGGTCATCCTCGAACTCTAGAGGCCTCCAAGTCCTGTCAGCATAAGGCTTCTGTCAGCCCTTTGTCGTCCTCATCCGCTCTTTGATGACCTGGACCTTCTCTAGTCTCACAAGAGCTGCTATGATTTCTTCGTTGCCGAAAAAGTGAAATCTGGTCTCATCCCCTGGATGAACCACATTCGTTGCCTAATACAGTCAATCCTGACATGAATGATGCATTCTTGGCATGGATGACGTCGTAAGGCCTCGACGTAACTACCAAGAGATCCAACTGTCACTATCACCTCCAAGGGTCGAGTCACACTGTCAGCATCAGTGTGTGGTCACTAGGTCTCCTTTAGTAGAAAACTCGAATGTGAGGGTCAAGTCAACAGTCTTAACTGGAACCTCTTAGTAACAACACAAAAGAGGACAGGACTAAAAACATCACAAAGGTAAGCATCTTTTATTATTGCAGCTCATAATACAAAGATGATACACAATGGCAACAAGGAACTATAAGTACAAAGGACGTATCTACTAGTTCCGCTCCTATCCATCTGCTCCAAGAGATCCATGATCGAAGGCCTCAACTGCCTGAAGCTGAGCTCTCGCATGTCCACCAACTCCCTGCAGTCGGGGCTGACCTCCTGGTGGTGGTGGTGGCAACACCTCGAAGCATCGTCCACCTCCAGCTGCCCGGCTAGCTCCTCTGCCATGGCCGCCCTGATCGAACCACTGCCTCTGCCTCGGAGGTTCTTCATTTAACTGCTGTTCATCTTCATGGAAGGTCGGAAAGTCACGTGCTATGTGACCAATTCCGTCGCAGGAGTAACACCTCATGGTAGGTCTGGCTCTATCACTTCCCTTGGTGCCCCGCACTACCGACCCTAAGTCAGGCGGTCGACCACCTGTAGGTCTGGTCCTCTTGGACCCCTGCGTCATCTGTATACTACCCGCTACAGAAGTCTCTACCACATGCCGGCTAGTGGTGGGTCCTGCTGCTGGAGACTGCTCAGCAAAGAAACTCTCCACTAAGAGGGCTCGCTCCAACACTCCTGTCTGCGTAGGAATGTTGTGCGATACAACCGAAGCTATGATCTCCCGTCTGAGCCCCTGCTCGAAGGTTAGGGCCATGAAGAATGGGTGTCGTACCATATCTATGGAGTAGCGCGAGAGGTTTGTGAATCTCTCTGAGTATTGCGCCACTGACATGTTGCCCTGCCGCAGCTGAAGTAGCTCCTGTATATGCACCGCTCGAAGGGTGGCTGGTACAAAATCTGCCCGGAACAGGCTCTCGAAGTCTGCCCATAGAAGTGTTGCCTCGTCATGCTTCTAGAGCATCAGGCTCCACCATCTTCCTGCTGCTTCCTGAAGAAGGCTGGCAGCAAGGATCACGATGAAATCTTTCGGCGTCCCCACTAGCATGAAGACTGTCACCATAGCCTCCAGCCAATCCTTAGCCACCTGCGGGTCGGTCCCTCCCTAAAACCTGGGTGGCCTCTGGTGCTGGAACTCTTGCAGTGCGCTCAAGCGATGTGCATGCTCTGCTTCTGGGGCTGGTGGCATCGGTGGCCCAATGGGTAGTAGTACCGCTGGTGCCTCCGCTGGTGCCTCAACTGGGATAGGGCCCTGTACTGAGGCCTCGTCACTCGGTGGGCTCTCAGTACGCACCACTCTCGGGGCTCTAGCTGGTCGTCCATGGGGAGGCATCCTGAAAGAAACAACGTGACACGGTCAAAAGATTATACCTGGTGAGCTGACCTGGTTTGAGCTGACATTTAAATAAAACTTCTGGAAAACACACACGCAATCAGTGTTTTCATGCACAAAGTCGGAAATCAGTTTTTAGTGTCATGGTGTATGGATACGTCGGCCGCCCGCACCAACACTAGACTCCCTGAACTGAAAACCACACTCGGTACTCTTAACACTATTTCTTCACAGAAAGAAACATCAGAGTTATAAGTTCTGCGGTAGAACCGAACTCCTCTGATACCAATTTGTCACGACCCGTCCTCGGGGCCCATGTCGTGACTACCCCAAGCCCGCCTTCCATAGGCCAGGGGCTGGCGACCAGCACCAAGGCATAAATTCCAGAAAAAAGGTAAGGCATTGCCTTTGTAAAGTAAACAAGCACCACAGAGTAGCAAGCAGAAAAGTAAACACTATGTAAAAACAGAGTACAACTGAAGTGCAGAAAAGTAAATAGGCCAGAATACAAACCCAAACTGAAAGTAAAGTACAACTCGAAAAGGAAAACAACAATTGTAAAGTAAAAGCCGTTACACCAAGCTGTCCACTGGAAATCCCACCTGAAGGGTGGGTACAGATAGCTCCACTGCTCCTCGGGTCTCGCCGTCCGCTCCGAGCACGTCCCGCCCAGTGGTCCACCTCCAGGTTCTCTCCTGCTCTGCAAGCCTCAACCACGATCAACACTGTCCGTCGTCTGCAACCAACACAACGTTGTGAGGGCATAGCCCGTGTAGGGGTCAGTATAACGATACTCAGTAGGGACCCCGAGACCCTCAAGGTATCACTAAAACCAACAAGGATAACCACAAGAATTTCTCAACAGATAACCTATACTTAGATATATGCCCATACATATACCTAAGTTATCATGTAACCCATATCAATCATGAGGAAACAAAAGGATTGTGAAATCAACGGATAACCACTACCTAGGTATATGCCCATACATATACCTAAGTTATCAAGTGACCCATCTCAATCATGAGGAAACACAAATGTCAAAAGTCTCAGCTCAAACCAGGATTTTCATTATCAAAACTGTAACTGCTGAAGAGCTCCATCTCTAGAGTGTACAGTAGTCCTATCACGACTCCGAGGTACTGCTCAATAACCTAAGACTGTTAAGGTACTCCTCCTGTCGAGTACCGCGGGCCTGCCACCTCACACACTAGTGCTTCCCGCCGGGGTCTGCCACCCAACACAGTAGTGCTCCCCCCTCATAGCCTACAGAGGTACGTCTCCTGTCGAGTACCGCAGGGCTGCCACCTCACATAGTAGTGCTCCTCCACTATGGTTCTGCCACCTCACAAAGTAGTGCTCCCCACTGGGCTACGTAAGTCACTCCGAAACGAATCGGACAAGCAGTCTTCAGGTCTCGACCGGCTACATGGTCTCCGTACTCCGTACGCTCGTCTCTGGGAGGGTCCGCTTCACGAGCTACAATTCGATACTCCAAGTATCTCAATGTCCCATGAAGAAGTATCTCAAAAGGCCGCCTCGTCATAGGGGTCTCAATGCAATAGACGGTGGGTCAATCGGACGTCCGGTCTGTGAGTTATTAGCCTTTTCGTCCCAGGGGCCCGGTTGGTTTAGTGAGCGAACCAAACCCGGCCGTATCTCAACTATACCCCAAAATCTCATAGGGTATACTCATGGGGACCGATTCTCAACGAGATCACCAATGCCACTGACGGTTCGTCAAACGGACGTTCTGTCAGAAAGGTATCAGCATTTTTCGTTCCAGGGGCCCGGTTGGATTTCGGTGTGATCCATCCCGTCCACTACCCATCTGCATCCAAATCTCGTGCGGAGGATGCCAAATGATCTGTATCGTCAACAGGAACGCAACGAGACAGACGGCGCGTCAATCGGACGCCCGGTCTGTGAGTTATTGGCCTTTTCGTTCTAGAGGCCCGATTGGTTTCGTGAGGGAACCAACCCGACCGCACTCCGATGGCATCCAAACCTCGAGAAGAGTAATCCAAAAGATCCGTCTCACTTAGAGGAACTCAACAAAGCTGACGGCACGTCATTCGGACGTCGATAGCTCAAGATATGAGCGTTTCCGCTCAGAGGGCCCGGTTGGTTTCGTGTACGAACCAACCTGGCCGAATGCAAAGTACTCCGAAACCTTGAGTACAATATACCGAAACGACTATCTCGATCCAAGGATCTCATCGCCGCTAACGGCGCGTCGTTTGGAGGTCCGTAGCCCGAGTTATGGGCATTTGAATCCAAACCGCTCGGTAGCGGGGGTTTCGGCCGCGGGCCGTCCCGGCCCGAGACCCCCCGGTTGGCCCGAACCGGGTCGACCCGCCCCGAACAGGGTCGAACCGGCCCGGCCCGGCCCGGTGTGGCCCGACCCGGCCCAGACTGGCGGACCATCCAGGTGCGCCGGTTCGGCGTAAGGCAGGGCGATGGGCGCGCTGCCAGCTCGGCCGAAGGCGGGGCTGATTGGAAACGGGGGGCGCCAGCCCCCCTTTGTGAAACCGCCCCCCCCCCCCCCATTATGGGGGGCCGTTTTGCTGGCCGGGGGAATTAAATTCCCCTAGTCTTCCTCCCTTCCGGCCGGCCCAACCTGGCCGGTCGGTTCTTCCTCAACGGGACCGGCAAAGGCCGGTCCCCTTCCGGCTTCCGACACCTGCGGCCCGGCTGGCCGCCGGTCTTCTCGTTCCGCCGCAGCCCGGAACCGGCCGCGGCCTTCGTTGTCCGGCACGGCGCGATAGTGTCGTGCCCTTCCGCCGCGGCCCCGCTTCGGCCACGGTGTCTCCGACTTTCTTCGACGCGGCGCGACGGCATCGCGTCCTTGCATTAATTGACGACGCGGCGCGACGGCGCCATGCGTTTCTTGCCGTATGATCCTGCACGGTGCGACGGCACCGTGCCACACCCGTTTCAATCCACAACAGAATCAACTTGAAAAAGTAGGAGGTTCGGCCGTGTTCGTGCGGTCCGGCCCCCTCGCGTTATTCGCTAACATTTGGACAAATTTCACGAAGAAAGAAACATGAGTATAAATCATAAAGAAAAGAATAATAAAATAAACGCCTACCTCAGTTTCAAGTGCGGAGCACGTCAACAAGCCGCGGAAGTCTAGTATCGCGGAGTTCGGGCGTCGCGGGAATCGAACGTCGATTCCGTTGACGTTGGAGGAAGAAGCGCTCGGTGAAGTTGAGTGGAGTCGAGTCGACACTCTCAGAATACTTTTTGGGGGGCGGTGCTTCCCTTCCTTGCTCCGATTGAAGAAGGTATAAGGTGTTGCTTCGCGTTATTCGAAGACGTGGAACGTTCTTCTTCGAGAGGTTGAAGGTCTTCCAAAATTTCTTCTCCTCTCTTTAGTTCTCCCCACAAAGTTTATGCCAACCCAAAGAGAAGAATAGAATCTCTCATTTTAAAGTTGGAAAAATGATTTCAAAAGAAATCAAACACTCAAAATAATTAATTAAGTTGGTTTAATTAATTAAATGCAAAGTGTTGGCAAGAATTTCAAAAGTTTGAAATTAAGATAACTCTCCTCAGTTAATAACCCAAGTTGTCAAGATTAATTAGAGAGGAGTTATTAGGAGTTTAAATGGAAGATGAAGAGTTAGGTTCGTGTGGCCCCCACCACACTTAATACTCTCATTGGAGGTTAAGTGGATGTGGGTCCCACCTCTAACTCCCTTTGGGAGGATAAAACCATCATGGATAAAATAAAATGTGTTTCCGCATTTTATTTAACTTCTTTTTAATTCCCCCAAAACTAACTCTCAACCTGCATAAAACGCAACCTCAGAAAAGGATTCCTTAAGCGAATATCGGCGCTGCGAGATCATCAGTGCCCTCGGAATTCGATTCCGGGCACCGGTTCAAAAGTTAGAAAAACCCGCTCGTTCGTTCACTGAACGTACCCGAGCCAAACTTCGGAAATTGATTCCGGGCACACCGGGCCTCGGAATCAGGTTCCGTCAGAAACCGCGTTCTTGTAAAATTCCAAAGAAAATTAAGAAAAAATTTCCCTTGAATTTTACGGGTCTTTACAGAAATACACAAAGTGTTAGAGTTCATTGCTGTATAAAATACTCGACATCTGGTTTCTCTCTTAGGGGATGGTGGAAAATCCACATTTTCGAGTTATCAATCATAGCCTAATATATCTCTATAACAATCACAATAAATGTTTGAACTCCAACTCCTATGAAATTTGGTATTTCATTTGGAAAATCACTACATTTTCCTTCTAACGAGTCATTGGCCTGGATTCTTCAAGTTCCCATCATTTTACAAAATATAAAATTTTTTAAAAAAACATTTGTCATCAAGTCATGAATAAATAATTTATTCTACTGTGAAATTAACTCGAAATAAAAATCTTGTGGGAACCTTATGTTTAGAAATTTTCTAAAACAAAGCAACTTTGGTGATTATATATACATAGCCACGTAATAAGGGTTGTTAGTAATGTCTACCAATCTAATTTCCCAAATTAACATATCTGTAATCAGATACTAACTATAGAGACCATTTTTTTCTTACATGATTATCACATCATTTTAAAGATAAAAAACATAAAATAGTTAAAAAAACCATGATCCAAAGGTTTATTGTCTTTGAAAAATTTGGACCAGACATACAAGTTACATAATAAAACAAAAGCATTATTTAATTCCTTATTCTCCTACTTCTTAGTATCCCTCATTTACTCATTTTTGTATTTAATCACCTAAGGATATACCTCAAATATAGGGTTGAGCTAATAAGCTAGTAAGGGCATAGAGAAAGAAATGAATCGATATGACATGTGTGAGCATAATTATCATCCTAAAAACATGATTGCACTATTTTAATCAAAATAATGAGAGGAATAATTATATAAACTATTTATATGATGAAATTCATAAAAATGTAACATCATGTCTTAGTCTTCAAATACAACACATGATTGTGGACCAAACTCTCATCATGTTCTAACTTAATATATGTGCCTAATCATAACATAATAATAATTATGAAAACATATAGCATTATATTCACTCATATATGACATAATCTAATGATATGAATCACAATAACCAATTCATTGGAGATCTATATAATTCTGGGAACACTCGTCACATCGTAACATTTATATAATCCTACATTCCACAAAGAACCAATACCAATCAATTTCATAATGTAATTACAGTAATGGAATGAGGTTAATAAGGATTTAATAAATCATAACTATATTTGGGGTTCCAAAATGAAATGGTAAAAATAATTTTTCTAATAAGATTAATCATTCTTGAGAAAATAGTCAATAACTTAAGAAAATTAAAAATGTGTTTTAGAAAGAAGAGTTATTTTGGAATCTATTTATACTTATCAAAAAACCGTATTATAAACATGTATATTATAGAATAAAAAATGTAAAAAAATATAGTTATATTTTATGAATTTTAAACAAACATCCAAACATAAATTTTTCTAAAAGATGAATAACACAAAAAAAGAAAATTGGATTCGAGAATCCCTTTACCTTATGCTTGAATGCTTTCTTCACTGTAATATACTTAAGAAAACTAGATTTATTAATTGCTAAATAAAAAACTTATTTTACATGTATTAGATTCATTATAATTTTATTAAGTTCATTTATTTATATTTTTATGTCTTATAGAGTTTAATTTCATCGTTCGGTAGTGTTTGTTTCATGGTCTTCAAGATAGGTTTCCCTGTATATATGTATGGAAGATCATGTAAAAAGAGAATAATTGTCCAGAATTTCAATTATATGTTTTCAATGAAATTATATAATTTTAAATGGTTTTATCTTTTATTTTTTTCTACATATGTGGATGATTAAATAGATAAAACATTAATGATAATCGTTTAGATAAATTTTGTGATTTTTTTATCATTACATACTAGTTTTGTTTTATTATTTAACATTATGTATATAGGTTAGTTTCATAAAATAAAAAGAGGATATAGAATAAGTTTTAAAACATTTTTCAACCATTATTATGGTTTTATATCTATACATGAAGGCATAAAATGCAAATAAATTCTTTTCATCCTTGAAGGTGATAAATTAACACCTCATAGATGGTGTTTTTAGTTTTTTGAACAAAATGGATAGAAAAAGTTGTTTGATTATGGATTATTCTATTAACACAATAAAATTATAGTATATAAAATATAATGGAGTTATCATTTAACTTTTGGATAAGTAGGTGATGAAATAATACCAAAATAAAACAGATTGAAAAGAAATTAAAAGGAAACATAAGATAATTCTACCTCTTGAACTTATTCTCCTTAAGAACCGCCTTAGAGAAATTGGATTTGGTCCTTTGTTGAAGCCAAAAGATACTATAAATGGAGGAGATTCTTGGAAACAGTATTAGGTATAATTTTTACAAACATCTATGCTTTTATGTTTTTATTAGATGATTTGGTGAGGGGATGTATTTTTATGGGGGAGAGGGGTATTTTTTATTATTATATTCATTATTTTACATTATTTTTGTCAACACTAAAAATAGTTGGAAGCTTACAACTACATTTATTAATTAGTTAATTAGAATTAAATATTATAGGATAACATAATAAATACATCATCCATGACTCAATAATTCATGAATTTGTTTAATACAATAAATTACTACATTTCACAATTCACCAAAAATTCAACTATTTTAGATGAATAAAAAAAATTGACCCTAACCATTTTTCAAGATATATAATTTAAAAAATGAACTAAATTACTCTGAAATATTATTATAAACATGAGATATTTAATTTCTAATTAAAATAATCATTTATTTGAAAAATAGCGATTATAAATTATACCTAATTTTGTAACAGTTTTAAAAATTAATTACGGTATCATAAAATTATCTTATAATAACAAGATGACCAAATAAAAATTTATCTATATAATTTTTTAAAATAACCTTTATTTTAATTCATTATATTAATTAAAAAATTCTAGATAAACATTTATGTTTTACAAAAATACCAGAATTTAATTTATCATTTATAAAAAATTTATTTTCTTATAAAATGATTTAATTATATCATATTATAACTTTTAAGAGTCTTAAATTTAGTTTATAATTTCATAGGTGAGGTTATTATTCTATTGGATGGATTATTATTTCTAATGGTCAAGTTAAAATTCTATGGTTCCTGTTAGTATTCTATTAGTATAGGTTCTTTAATTTCTAGGAATATCACTTATTTAATTCTTCATTTATTATAGTAATTTTTATTATTAGTATCTATATGATATCAATGTATTTACACCATATAAAAAATTATTATTAGTTAAATTTTTTTGATTAATGTTTCGGTCCTTAAAAACAAAATCCACCCCCCCCCCCCCCCACTCGTGTCTTCATCTTTTCCATTCTAACCTAACAGTAATCTTAAGAGTTATAGATACAATCATTAACATATAATTTTATGTTGGATAATAATATCAAAAGTCTTAGACAAACATTTCTAGGTATTATGTTATGGGATTTATAGGTGATTGATTATATTTTGAAAGACTTATTTTTCAGTTTTGGAATAAGTAACCCTGATTTTTAACCTAAATTATTATTTTAATTGAATTATATTTTATTTTTTGTTATATAATCCAGAAGTTATGAGATACCATTATAGATTAATACATTATTAAACTTTTATGTTATTAGGGTTATTTTTTGGATTTTTATCATACTTTTGGGAACATTATTAGAAATATATTAATATAGTTTTAGTAAAAGGAAAACCTGCAGGTCAAGAAACAACCAATCGCATCTGCTAAGGCCACAAGCCATGAACACACAACAGAATGGTGACAAGTGTGTAGTTCCACCAACTGGTCTATATGATTTCCTAGTTATTATGACATTTTTTACTCAATTTAACATTGTATAATAATTTTAAATTAGGAAAATATGTTTTATTTTATAGAAAACAGTGTGATGGAAATCTTATTTGAGGATTATGTGACTAATGTAATTTCAAAATAGGGTCACAATATTTGTAGAGAAAATTATATGATTAAGGTAAACTGAGTATTATTTGATAATATGGGAATTAATTTGAGGAATAGTAATTAAATTTTATTTCTAAAACATATGTAATTTTAATAAGGTTTTATAATGATTTTGGTGTTTTATGGAATAGATTAAAATATCTTAGAGAATATTTTATTAGGTAATATATATTTTTGTTATGATAATTTAAGAATGATTGATGTTATTATAAGATAAATTATAAATTTATCATGGATGAATAGGTGATTTAATCAATCAAATGTTTATGTTTGAATAATATTTATGAACATTTTGAATAATTTTAAGTACATTTATTTATGGAATGATTTAATTTAAACTTTGGTTATTACTTTTTAATTCTAGAGAATAAATATTTATTTCTCTCTATAAAGGTTTATTCATTTTGGAATGTATCATATAACTTCCACAAAATATTATTTTTTATTAATGTTTAAAGACATGAGTAATATCAGTTTATCTATTTGTGGAATTATGTGATCTATTAAAATTTTATTTTAATGCCTCAAGTAGGAACAATTAAACTTGAATACTAATCATTTGGATAAAAAGATGTGATTGTGGAGGGAATAGACTAAAGGATGAAATTTTTTAGGTAAGTATATTTCCCCATATTATTGGTATAAATGGTAAATGAATTCCTAAACTATAGAAAAAGTATTTGAAAACAAAAATAATTAAACAATAACCTTTTTTTGATGAATCAATAGTCTTTTTCACACCACATTGGTTTATTCTTTTTTGGTCACTGAATTTCTCAAGATCGTTAACTTTATTGTGATCAATGTTCTCCATAACTTATTATCAATATTTGGACATTACATTTTTAACTGTGTTCATAATTTCTATTCGCATGGATTTTCTTCTATTTGGAAACCTATTATATTTTATTCAATATGACCTTCTTATTTCACTTTCCATCTTTACAAAAGGATCTTTTATTAGACCTCATTATGATGTGGGATTTCAATAAATGTGTTCTGAAAATTTAATTCATTTATTACCAAGATCAGTTTACAATTTTGAGGATGTAATTTATCAAATGGGGTAGAATGTAATATCTCAAAATTTTAAAATAACGACTCTCTTTAATTATGTACTTAATATGCAACATTGATCTTAAAAGATTAATGAAATATAATTAATATTTAAAAATGACTATTATAAATAGTAATTGAATTCGCAATAATAAATAGTATTAACCTAATTACGGAACATATATAATTTCCTAATTTATATAAATTTATTGATTAATTCTTAGTAAAAAAACACATTTTTAATTAATGTCACTTAATTCCTGAAAAATCTTTTTGAAAAAAAATGAATATTATTTTTTTTACTGAGGGAATATTATAAAAAACTTATAGATATTTTAGTAATTTATTTCATATAAAATATATAATTTTTTAAATAATCAATTGAAAATTATCATAATATGAAAATTTTGTATTTTCCTAAAACGATCAATTTTTCAATGAATCGAGAAAAATACTGATGTTTATTGCGAATTGTATTTTTATATTAGGAATTTGAAAAGATAAATTTTGTTTAAAAATAATTTCAAAATAAAATAGGTTCATATATATTTGTAATAATCCAATTAATCTCATTGGAATAAATTTTATTTCTGAATTTGATATAAAAATATTATTATACTAAAAAAGACATTTTTCAAAAAAAACTGTTTTTCATTGAATTTTTATTTTTAATATTTGATTAATTTATACAACATTATAAAATTAAATCATTATAAATGGTATATATTTTTGGAATTTAGAGTTTTAAATTTTATTAATAGGTCCCTTTTATTTTTTTCCATTACGAATATTAACCATATTAAATAATTGTCAGCACGGTAAGGTTAAACATGGTAGTTATGGTCAAAAATAATATGATAAGGACTAAAAATTAAAAAAAAAATTGAATTTTTACTATTTTATTAATTTAGTTTTTTTTTCAATTCAATCAAATTTTTAAAAATATTGGACCTTGGTCAATATTTCTTTTATTTTATCCATAATAATATTCGAATAATCTCTAAAGTAAATATTGTCACTTTAATTATTTTAATATATATAATATTTGTTCATATGGATAAAAACAAATTAGATTTATTTAAAACAATAAATTCAAATAAAATATGTTTTTATCATGGTAATTTATTTTCAATGTTTCGTGATGAAAAAGTTTCATAAATTCATACATAACACTAACACATTTCCTTTGTAATTAGTAGAAAAATAAAGTAAATGGTTTTAAAAAATCAAAAAGTAAAATTTTATTGGTAATTTAATTTTGAACATTAATTTTATTGGAAACTATTTCATATTAATGATGTTTTAATAGATTATATTCTCATTCAATTTTTTTAATTTAATTTTCAATGTCAGATTAAATGAATAGTTACAAAAATGATATTAATCATATTTTATTGTGAATAATATGTTATTAAATTATTTAAAATTTTTAAAAATTATACTTTGTGAAATTTAATAGTTATATGGTTTAAAATATCAACCATATTAAATTTTAGGGTGAATTTTGATTTTATCGTTTTATTTCTTACCCCTAAATAGTAAAAAACATTTCTATTGAGGTAATCATCAAAAGGGTTAACATGGGTTAATAGAAACAGATTAGGTTGAAAAATCACCTAAACATATCCGATTTTTGTTGGTTTATTTTATTTGGACTTATAATATTCTAATATTCAAATATTATCAATTCATTGAAAATTTTTGAAAAAAATAAATTGATATTAATTTAAGAATTTCAAAATGTTTGAGAGAGTCAATCCCCTTACTTATAAAATGGAACCTCTTCTACTCTCTTCCTCATACATTTTGAGTACAATAAATTGGATAAAATATAAGAAATAACTTTTTTAAATCCTTACCCTCATTCTATATATCTTGGGTTAATTATAATTTCTACCATAGTGGGATTATAGTGAAATGAAAATGTTGTTGTCCGAATAACATGCATTCCTTTTAAAAGAGTTTTTTCTTTATTTCATCTTTCACCTCCTTACAGTATTCTTCAACTATTATGATATAATAACATAATTATATACCATATACAGATATGTTATTAGGTTTATTTCATAACCTATATCTATCTTATACTTCTTTCATGCTAGAAACGAAATCCTCGATCGTGGGTACGGAAGACTATCGCCTCACAAAAAGATGTAATTCATTTTCCATCACTACAACTCACAACGGGTCAAAATGATAGATTTATTGTACATATATGATGTTAATTAAAAACTTATCATCAAAAATGATATTTTGGAATCTAATTTCTTAACTTTCCATCCATTGAAAAATGAAAATTTCATTTTTGTAAACCTGTTGATTACCACCTACATGAAGCGATTTGATAATTTCATTCATCCAAACATCACATAGATGGTTTATATAATTATATTTAAGAAAATTATATTTTATTTATGAAAAAATTATCATTCTATAATGATAAAATAAAACATATCTTTCTTCCAACATGATCGTTTGAAAATGGAAACATTAATCATGTGTGAATAGGGCCAATCATCTCCATGAATTTAACAAAGTTCATTATTTATACTCATAATTCATGGTTGGTTTAAAAATTACAATTTATGTATAAAAAATATATTTATTATGTGAATATTATTTGGAGAATGTGGAATTATGAACACTTTTACCATAGCCAACCTACTAAAGTCATTTTGGACATACCAGCAGAATATCATAAAAAATATGATGAGAACTTAATTGGTTAAGTAATTGTGTATAACATAGAAATAAATAAAGTAACAGGAATCATAAACATGGAAAAAAATTATTAAGTAATATTTTATTTTAACTAATTTTAGTATTCATTAATATAAATCACGTATGTGAAGAGTCAGACTCCATGTAAGGGATGATTTCCTTTAAAAACCTCATTTTAATTGTTTTAATGATTTTTTTAAAATATTTATCTACTATGTCCATATTGATAAAATTATTTATTGAATTTATTTATATGGTCATAAATGAATTATAATTTACATTTTATGTATCCTTTCAATTTCATTAAATGGTTTTCAAAATAAATATTTTTATGTATTTTTTCAAGAGTGTTTCAAATTTCTTTTAAGGAGATAGAACAAGTTATCTATTTTAGAATATATAGCAACAATAGTTTTTCATGTTACCATAGTCATTATGTTATGATTTTATTGTTTCATAATATTCCTATTTGTATTTGAATAAAAAATTTGCAACAATATATTTTTGGTATTTTGATGTGTTTTGAATGGAATGGATATTTTGATATCTGGAGATGTTTTTGTTATTGGTGAAACGAATTTTTTTATAAGTATGTATTATTTATTCTGTAATAGTTATGTTATGTTTATCAATAATTTTTTAAAATGATGGGTGGTTCCATTTGATTCCATTTATTGGTGCTTCTATTATAAATCAAGTAAGGTCGGTAACTTTAATGCCCAATGATGGGTGGGTCTGTTATATCTCTCAAATGATGTAGGTTCCCCAAATAAATTATAAATGAAGTTGACCGTATCGGTTAATCCATTTTATGAATGATATGGAAAATAATTTCCCAATTTACCAAAATGATTAATTTATTATTTATATAATATTTATGAAAATTTTATTATTTTACAAGGTATGTTATTAATATTATTCTTAAAGAAAGGTATGTGCTACTTCTTAAGGGTGAAATGTATAACTTATAGAATATGTTTTTACTTGTTTTTCAATATTTTAAATACACATTTATGTGTTTTATTTTTTCATTAAAATTTACTATAAAATGTTTTCTATCAATATATTGGAATATAATTTTATTTTTTGGGTAATAAAATTATTATTTAAAGCCGAATTTTTATTTCAAAAAGAAGTATTTTATAAGTAATCAGGGACTAATGAGTTTCTCTATTTATTTTTTGTCATTAAATTAGCCTTTTGAGACTATCCCATGTTTTAAAATATTTTTAGTACGGTTTTCAAGATGATCATGAACAATGATTAAGACATTGTATAGAAAAATAAGAGATGTGTATAGTCAGAATAACGCTCAATTAAAGGCATTAATGTTGTTATGTAAGAGTGTTTACAAACACTATAAAACTCAAGCCGAATAATATATGTGGGTTTATATATTATCTCATATATCATTTTGATTTAATGTGTTTTCTATGTTTTAAATTAGGTCACATTTATTGTTATTAAAGAATGAAATGTATTGTTTATGATTTTATCACTGCATTTAGAGTGCAGGTTTAGGGATATTACAAAAGATGATAGAGTATATTTATTATTTTTAAAATTTAGGATTCAAGTTTAACAAGTATATATCCATAAATATCATTCCCTTATCCTCAATTAATTTATTATCAAGCGTTATTGTTGTTTTTGAAATTACTAATTAGAAGAAAAAAAATACCCATTATATCTTCTAAAAATGATTTTCCAAAGTTGATAAATACCTCAATAAAGAAAATTATACATTTTTTGAGTGAAAAGGATGAATATTATGGGTCACTGGATAATATCAGAAACATATCCAAAGATTCTTTTACAACATTCTTTAAAGAAACTAATGGTTTATAGTGAATTCAATTGGTATGAGACTATTTTTTTCTTATGGAAACTAATTACACTAGAATAATTTTTTTAATTAAATTAAAATTAAATGGGAATATTTTTGTATCATCATTATTTAATAAAATATTAAAATATCAATAGGTTAGGTAATATATAAAATTATAGAATCATTCATTTGTATCTACATATAGGAACCAAGTAGATTATGAAATATTGTGAGAATTAAAGTACACATTTAAGCTATTAATATATCAAATATTACAACATTAATCTTTTAATATTTCCATTTCATGATTCATTGGGGAATAATTTATATATTATGAAGTCATCAGACTCTTTTTATTAAAACCATAATAATATTTATATATTCAGTTTAAAATCATGAAAATATATTTCAAATTTATAAATTAATGTATAAAATATATTATAGAATGTAATATTTAAATAATGGGGTGTATATATAATTTAATTGGTTAATCCTAATGATTCGCATTCAAATTTACCCAATAGATGAAGGTAGAATGGTCATTATTGTTTAGCTTGGGTTGTCTAATCCTCAGAGACCTAAGAAGTAACCTACAGACATGTACATTTTATGGATTGTTTTTGGCTATGAAGTGGCAAACATGGGTCGATTTTATATGGGTTTAAAGTATCACTAACAGGTCAAGTTAATTCAAATTAATGTAATGAGTTGATCCTAGGTTATCACTTGGGGTGTATTGAATGAATTCATTTTTTAATGATTTCAATTTCTTATATTTCAGATGTGTTCATTTAAAAAAAATCAATAAAAATCATCACATAATGGTTTAATACCTAATTCCTTTAATAGTAATCACCTATACACATGAAAGATAAATGTTTTGAGTACTTAAAGGTAATGTTTCGTATTAGCACATGAAATGTGTGGCCTTAAATTCGACAAGGACGATAGAGTTTAAAAATCATCAAATAAAAATATCAATTAAAGAAGTGACTATACATTAATGGGGTGATTAATATCATCTAATACATCCCCTTTCTACTCCCTTGGATCAACCCATAAGTGGGTTAGCCCTCCATTTATGCTATTATTTCAATAGAATCGGGAATTATACTCATCAGGGGGGAATTGAAGAAGTAAAGAAAACAATAAAAATAAAATGATCATTTCAACATTGTGTGAATAATTTCCCAAGGTTTGGTGTGAATAAATTCACACCTTGAACCAACGGTGTCAAAGTTTTATATAGAATAGCATAATAATAAGAAAAGAATAACTTTTTTTAACAAACAAGGATGAATTAAAACAACTTACATGTGGAAGAGATATTTGAGACAACAAAATCTCAGCATAAAATTACAATGAAAGAACTCTCAAAAGATGAAAAACACCTCCATCAAAACTACCTTAAATAAGAATTTTAGGAGCCTTGGGTCGAGCCTCCGATAGTACAGAGCACCCCCAATTAATTATGGAAGGTCTAGGGTCGTCCCGAGGTGGCAGCCATCTTGAAACCAACGATCAGATACTCCTAGAGGACCTTCAAGATGGCCAAATTGGAGTGGGTCATAGAATAAAAACATGAATCTACTGATTTCCCAGAATCGTCTGTAAAGTTTCATCCCGAAATATTTTATGGTAAACATTATATGTGTACAATTGTGGGACATTTCTTTGGGCCGCAGAATCTGGCCGATAATTTTATCTTCAACTTGGTATGCCTGAATAACAACAATAGAGTATGAATTAGAACTAGATATTCAATAATGATTTGTTCCTATATATGTATTCTAGTAGCCCATGAAATTTCGGCTTCATTAGGCCTATATGTTGGGCCTCACATTCTCATCAGTGGGATGGTGTCCAATCTTCTTTCTCTAGAATTGTTTGCATGAAATCCTATTTTGGTGGTCTTATAATGTGAACCTTTCAACACTCAACAAGTATGAATTGTTCCAAATATAATTAGAAACCTGAAAATTAAATATTAGAATAAAATGAAGATCATTGGGTACTTTAAATGAAGTTAAAAATTATACCACATAATAGTGCATTTTAAGAAGGAATTACAATCAAAATGTGAAATGATGTTCAAAGTGTAAAATGCACTAAAAATGGGGTTTATGAATAATAAATCACAAGAATATTATATATATTAACAATAAATATTAGCCTCATTTAGTGGATAATCACACCCCCCAACTTGAGTTTTACTAGTCCCGAGGAGAATATATCTCAACAATATGAAATTTTAATTCTTTTTTACAAAAACATTTTAATTCACAATGATCACCCAAACCCTTATAGCAAACAGTCATTAAACCCATCAAAATATTTTAATACAAGATAGTTTTACAAAAAGATCCCAATCCTAAGCCCATTCCTTTGTTCAAATTTGTTGCCATATTTCATCCAATATCAATTAAGTATGAGGATGTGTTGTGTATCACAATAGACATGGGGGTTCATCTTTATTCAGGGGTAAATGATGAAAGTTCTAGGTGAAATCACATTTCAATATTAAGATAAGTCTTCAATTTTTTTATTGTATTTTTTTTGGGTTTTTTGGTTTTTGCAATTTTTCCATGGTAATTGAAATTGCACTCAAAAGATTCAGCCCCTGTAGCGAGACATTGACGATGACTCCCAAGATCAAAGACCTTAGGGCACCAAGTGAAGCCCACATACTCAAGAATCATCTCGAGTTAACTCAGTCCAAAAATAAATTCAAATTAACAAAAATAGATATAAAATTACTAACTATGGGCCTTAAAACTATGGAGTCCTGATCCCCAAGTGCTGAAAGCCACACATTAGGCCATTTCATTGCTCTACGCGCAAATTTATTGTTTTTTAATTTTTTATTGAATACTCATATTAAAACAAAAATGATCACTAAACCTATTCAATTTATTTTAGGGACCCCAAGAACTCAAACTAATACCCCACTATAAAAGTGACGTGCATTTTGAGCTTTTCTTATTTGGATGAAAATATAAACGATGAAATATCACATTGAACAACCACACATTCAAAAATCTATGCCCATGAAATAATACAGGGATTAAAATCAGAATCAGGGCTTGCTAAATAATTTGATATTCAGTTTCAAAGTGTGCAATGTGTATTACCATGTTCAAAGTTAGAGGAATTTTTCTTTCCATTTACACATTTTTTTCAAATAATTCGTTTTTTTGACACAAAAGTAGTTTTTAATTTTATCTCCTCCCCAACATAAATTAACATTGTCCCTATTGTTTGAAGGAAAAAAAATTAGAATGAGGTAGATACAGAGAATGGGTGTTCAGAAATGAAATTGAAAACAAGGATTATGGAATTAAGTCACCTAGTGGTTGAAGTTGAAGTTCTTAGTGCTCCAATTTAGTCCTTTGATATCCATGTCACTTGCAGAGTTCCCTAGTAGAAAAAGGAAAAGATAAAGAAGAAAAATACAAACAAAAAAACAAAAAAACAATATAAATATATATGTGTGTGTATACTTATATAATAAAAAATTAGAATATAAGTATGTATATAAAAATTATAGAATAAGGAAGAACAAAAATACGTAGGTAAAACACATAAAAATAAAATGAACTGATGATACATTCTCTTCTTTTTAAATTTCTGGGTAAGGTATTACTCAAGGATCACACCATGTGACACAGATGAATATGGTGCTCCCCATTCATAACCAATATAGATTCTCAACATTTTAAGGACCCCATATTTCTCCATGTCCAGTAGATTTAGAATTCTTATTTGTTTATTATTTTTCTTTTCTGAAAATCTATGTTCTATAATGAGTGGTAAAATCCAAGGAATATAAGAAATTGTTGATACAGTTTCTTTTTTATTCCTTCCAAAGACAATAAGAATCATTACCTCTTTATTGGTTTAAAGATAAAAAATTCTGAAAATTGGAAGTTTTTGGCTATCCCCAATGAAAGTAAACTTGAGGGTGGATGGAAAGTCCTTTCGTTCAAGTTTAGGTAGACTAAAACTTTCAGACATAGGTTGGGACATTGAATCAAACTCAATTTCATTTTCAAAACTTCTCAATAGAGTTGGTTCATTTTGAATATAAGATTCAACCACAAAATTGGAATTATCAATTTTAGGATTGGGTATGGACTCAATGTTTTTTATTTCCCTCAATTGTTCAATGGTTGGTGTTTTTGAAAATTTATCAATGGATTTATACTTAAGAGACTCAATCCATGATGTCAAATTCTCCTCTTTTGAATCCAAAAAGTCAATTTCCTATGGATTTAAAGACCCTTCAGCAATTCCTTGATCGTATTCATCTATTCCAAATCCAAAGGTCAGTTCTTCAATAAATTTATAAGCGGTTTGTGGGAAAAAATAGTCTTATATAAATGATGAGGAAGGGATAGCATGAGTGGGAATGGGTTCAATAACCGTATCAAAGTTTTTTAATTCTAATATCAAAGATGAAACCTAAAAATTTATTTTCTCCATTTGTTGACACAATTTTTCAAGTAATATTTTTGGATCATGATGGGAAAGGGGTTGAGAAAGATGGTCTATTCTAGGTGGATAATTATGTTGTTGGAATTGCACAGATGGGTGTTCAGATTGGCTTTGTGGTGATTGAAATTTAATATATGTTGGGATGTTTTGTGAATCATATGAGTCAAAACATTGTGGTTCATTAGGTTGTTGATGATATCACATGTAGATATTAGGATGGTCATTGTACATCACACATGGGGTTGGGTGATCAATGTTGGGATAGGTTTCCCATGTTTGGACTTGTTCAAAATTGAATTCTATAGGAGTGAGGGGGTGAGAATAGAGAAGAGGGATGAAAAAAAAGGATGATAATGTCTAAGATAACTTAATTAGGTCCCCGTCAATGGCACCAAAATTTGATTCACGATCAATTTACCCAAGAGATGAAGGTAGAACGGTCCTTGTAGTTTAGCTTGGGCTGTCGAATCCTCAGATACCTAAGATGTATCATATATACACTCAAATTATATGAATTGTTTTTTGTTATAAAGTGGCCAACTTGGGTTGATTTTAGATGGGTTTAAGGTATCACTAACAGGTTTAATTTAATTAAAATTTAGATAATGATTTGATCCTAGGTTATCGCTTGGGGTGGATTGGATGAATTAATTTTTTAATGATTTTAATTTCATATATTTGAGATGGGTTCATTTAAGAAGATCAAACAACATCATCACTTACTGGTTTAATACCTACACCCTTTAATATTAATCACCTGTACAGTTGAAAGATCAAATTTTTTGAGCGCTTCAAGGTAAAGGTTTGTATTAGCACTTGATGTGTGTGGCAATAAATTCAACAAGTATGATGGAGTTTAAAAATAATCAAAAAAAAATCTCAATTATAGAACTTATTAGACATTAATGGAGTGGTAAATAACATCCAATCGAGTCCCTTACTACTCCCTAGGATCAACTCATAACTAGGTTAGCCCTCCATTGATTCTATGGTTTCAATGGAAGCGGGAAGTAGACTCATGAGGGAGGAATTGAAGAATTAAAGAAAAAAATAAAAATAAAATAGTCACTCCACCATTGTCTGAATAATTTCACAATGTTTGGTTTGAATAAATTCACACGTTGAACCAACGGTATCAAAGTGGTATGGAGAAGAACAGAATAATAAGTGACGAAAAACTTTTATTATGAAACAAGGATGACTTTAAACAATACTCCACAAGTATGAATTGTTCCCAATATAATTATAAACAAGAAAATTAAATATGAAAATAAAATCAAGATCATTGGGAATATTAAATGATGTTAAAAACCGTTCCACATAATAGTGCATTTTTAGAAGGAATTACAATCATAATGTGAAATGATGTTTAAAGTGTAAAATTCACTAAAAATGGGGTTTATGAATAATAAAGCACATGAATATTTTATGTATTAACAATAAATATTAGCCTCATATAGTGACTAATCAGGTAAGTTAGTAATAAATAGATAATGAAATACAAATTTCTCATATTACAACCATTTTTTGTGGGTCAACATGTTTATATAAACCAACATCATTAGAAAAATTTAAACTAATAATGATATTTATATTATTTTGAGTTAGAAAAACAAGGTTATTTCTATTTCTCATTTACCAGAAAAATTGACTAAAGTTCCATAGGTATTATATATATAGTTCATAAAGATTCATGTGAACTGCTCCTTGTATAAGATAAAGGAAAATTTCCATGCATTATTACTTTTACTGATGGAAACAATAAGATATTGATATGTCTAGTTTGTTAGTTATAAATTGTGTTAAATTATGAAATTTAGTGATATAAAAGTAAAATTGTGATGAAAATTTGTAAATATATAAATAATATTCTATAAGAGTGATATGAATAATATATTGACATATATTTTATTGATTATGGAAAAGCGAATGGATGGATAACCCAACTAAATTCATATCATATTAACCATGACTAAATTGATATTGAGACATACAATTGTTCCATAATCATTTTATTAATATACATTTAAAATAATGGCATAAATACTTAACCATGTGTTTCTTCTAGGGTAGTAAAAGTATATCATACAAGATATATTAGGGAAAGAAAAACTGATTATCTCGTATAATTTTTTGGGTTAAATAGTATTTGATAAGTCTATCCACAACCACAAATGTGAATTAGAATAAAATAGTTTTATCTTAATATTATCTCATCGGTATAATTATTTTAACGAAATGATAAGCTAAATATATATAACGGGGTCATAATTCAGAAAGTGGTAGTGGTTATGGAGATATTATCTAAAAAAAATATTACAGTTTATGTTTTTATCTATATAATATTGAATAAAATATGGTATGTCATATTGTACAACATTCATCAAACGAAGGCATATAATTTTCCATGGTAAGGAAAATCATATAGTGTGATATAGAGATATTGTATCGCTGCCTTTAGATATATCATAGTGTATGATATATACATATCAAATATGTTATGAAATATTTTACCTTATAGAATAATTAAAAAATGAATTCAACCCTTAAGTGTTAAAGTTTGGATTCTCTAACATGTATTCTATCTTTCCCTATTAATATTTCGTGAACCATATTGGAGAATTGAATGATGTATTTAAGGGTTAAACTCACATATACATAAATAAATGTAAAAATATAATTTTAACCATATACAATTCTTAAATTCCCTAAAAATCCAAAAAATTCCATGAATCATCGAGAGTGCCCTTGTAGCCCATATAGAGGTTGAAGGTGAGGAAAATGGAATTTAATAAATTCGTGTTTGAGAATATTTCTCCCAATTCCATGCTCTCATCTCCATATTCATTTTTATATGAGATTCTAGTACAAAATGGATTAATAGAGTATCCCACCCAAGAATTGGGTGATTCAATGACCCATTGATTGCCTAGGTGGAAGGAGTCATTTGGTAGTTCCCAATGATATTCTTGAAGTGTGTGATTAATGATTGTATTATCACCCATATTTGGGGGAAAATATGTTATTCATTTATGTTTATATTTGTTTTCAGTTTTATAAGTCTTAGTTTAGGTTTTCTCAATTACTTCATCTACTATAATAAGTATTATTCAATCCTAAGAAACCCATTAGTGGTATAAGAGTCATGATATGCCTAAATTACATTGTGATATCACGTTTAAAATGAAAAAAAATTGATATTATATTATAATAATTATTTTATAATGTTTATTTTGTACTATAGATTATTTTATGATATGTGATATTGTATATTTTGATAGAATATTATGACACAATATAACATATCCTAAATTATAACAGTGTAAATCATTCAATTTTTTCATATTGTAAAATATAATATATTCAATAACTGGTTAGGTAATATATATAATTCTATATAATGGAATATGATTAAAATAATCATATACTATAATAATTAAATGTTGAACATTAATTGTGGTTAAAAAATAGAGGCTCATAAAACATAATCAATATTGGGTATGTTGTAAGTAGTGATTATCTATTCCATAAGAGTATGACACCGAATCTAATTTAAAAATGGTAAAATTGATATAGGAAGATAAATGAACCATGGATTATGATAGATAATATATGTCATAGAATGTGATGAATACAACATGGATAATTTATGAAAGGTTGTTGAATATCAACCATAAGATATAATTTAAGTTATTCTCTCTAGCTTATTATCATATATGGTATATCCTAAAACATGATATAAGAAAAAAATTATCATATTTTAATTTTTAATTTATTTATGGAATTCAAGAACTGTTTATAATTTTTACAAAAAAATTGTGATGTCTATTTAATTTAAAATTTTCATATTAATGAATTAATTATATTCTTTTTTGATTAATTTAATAATTTCTTCCAAACAATTTATTAAAATACATCATTGATATTAATTATAAATGTTAAGTAACTTTAATATTTATGGAATGACTTATAATTTGGATATAAAAAAGTATATATAGAAATTATAAATTAATTGATAAAGTGTTTATAATGTAAAATATGAGACATGATATAAACAATTATGTGTCCAATTTTGAATTATACATAATAATAAATTTAAAATGTATGAATTGCAATAAATATTTGATAAATTATTTGAACCATATAAAGAGATGTTTTGATGATTGAAATGATCAAGGTTCAAATATTTTTAAATATAAGAAATTTTGATAATGTAAAATGTTTATATAATATATGAATTTTAAATATAATATATATAATGATTATATTCTAATTAAAAATAATATATTTTTATATTTTATGTAGAATTATAAAAAGAAGGATTTTATATTATAAAATAAATATGAAGGGTTTATATTTCTTAATGATAAAATGTACATAATTTTATTCAATTATAAAGAAAATATAATTATTTTATTTATGAGATATTCCTAAATGATTATCTCATGTCCAAATTTATGAAATATATTTAGAATTATTCCATAGTTTATTTAAAAATAATTTTTTTATTATGCTTTCATGTATTCTATTAGTTAAATATTTTAAAACAATTTTCTAATATATCAAAAATTTACTGAAGGAGTAAAAAAGTATGTATAGTAATTTATTTAGTTTTTTAAACTTTAATTTCGATTATTCATGAGTTATATGTTAGAATTAAGGATTTACAATATTATATTAATATATGATTTTAAAATTTTCATTTAGTTAAGGTATCTCTTGAGTATAAATCTTGAGGAGTGTGACATTGTTAAGGATTACTCACTAGCTTGGGGTTGTAATGACCAGCACCAAAATAGGTTTTTTATTTCAAAAAAATTGTCATTTTTATCCTAGTGGAGAGGATGATATTATAATTGGGATTAAAATTATAAATGAAGGAGTTGGAAAATCTCTATATTGTGTTATTTTTTGCATTCCGAGGACTCGGTGATGTCTCTGGTAATCAAGGGAGAATCAAAGCAGGTTTGGGTGGTCCCTCTATAGAAATGTATTGTCATATAAGGATTAGGTAAAAAGAAGGGGTGTTTTTGGAAAGCCCTGGATTATGTATGAAATTTTTTTGGAGGGATAGAGAAGGCTTCACTATAAAGAATGTGCATCACACTGCAAACAGTCTGTATAAAAATAAATTTTTTTATCTAAGGGATATAATATTAAAAACCTAAGGGGTTGTACTCTGAAGGTTTTTCATGGGATTTAACAATAGTTTGTAGCCAAATCACTACATCATGAATGGTGTTCAAGAGGTATGGTAAAGGGACATACTTGAAGGAGGCTCAAAACATAAAGTATTGTATTTTTTCTTTGTAGATGATAATAGATATGTATTGTATTATTACCAAGTGTGTCATGCCAAAGTACAACCCACAAAGTGTGTTGTTTTATATGAATCCCATTGGGTCACATCCCTATTCACCTCAAGGATAGTTTTTAAAATAGAGTCTGACCTATTTTTTCTGAGTTAGTCCCTCTTATGATTTTATGGAAATCAGGGCTCATTAGCTAAATAATTTTCCATATCCTACACCATTTCATCCTCCCTTTCCAAAAAATGATGTGATACATTCATTTTTCAATATTAAGTGAATTTTAGAGTAATGGTTTTCTCCTTATATATATATTTTTTTCCTTATTTTCTTTCACACTTTCAGTCAGGGTGTAAAGACCTATCCATGACAATTGGGGTCGATTCAAAGAGACATAATACATGATGTGAACCACCCTTTATGTGAGATTATACTGAAGAGTTGTGAGGGTCTTAACTCCATACGTGGGGAGACTATACCCTAAATATCATAGTCATAACCCAAAAATATAAATAAATTATAAACAATTCATTGAAATAAAGTAAATATATAAATAATTATAATGTAATATCAAATTACAAACTTGTCATTAAATTTAATAATCATGACATCAATTTGGAAATACTAACCAAATTATAAAGTGATAGAAAAAAATGTAACACCACGAAAATCATTTAGAGAATATCTTGGTTTCTTTACCAGCTCCAGGATCTCATGTCTAATTGGCTTTCATAAGCCCATTACCCATTCTTTCATCCCTGTATAGAAATCTTTCACATTCTTCGATATTCCCATACAGGATAAGTTATAGAATCTAGAAGTAAATAGCTAATGAATCAATAAAAAGATTTTATAAGTAAACCCAGCTAATTCCAAAATAACAATAAAATCAAAAGAAATCATAAACAATTATACATCGAGAGTCTTTGTTCTCACCAAGACACTAAGAGCAAAGAACAAACCTACTTTGAATCCAAATCGGTATGATATCCATAAATTTCATAAATTATCAACATCTATCCACATGGTTAGTAATCATGTCTCTTAATAGCCTCAATAAATCAAATCGGATAAGGCCTCATGCCATCATTTCTTTAATATATCATGTATGACGCCTCCAGGCCATTGTACCTTATTTATTCTTCTCGTTGGGAATTCTATATGTCATTCCCATAATGTTTTTTCCTCGGCCAGATATCTAAGAAATCATTCCCCTACCATCTTCTCAGGTACATATTCATCATTTCCACAAGATGTGTGCACTCCCCATCTAAGGTATAACCATATCACAATTGTCGACAAATTCTGAGTACCAACAAAAAACCTAAAAAGGTATGGTAATAAACAATATAGGGTCATTTATACAAGGATATATTTATCATATCATCATGAAAATATAATATCATTATATAGTACATGTGATCAACATAAAAAATAGTCAAAAAAGAAACAAATATACTCATGTAATCAAGCTTTTGTAAATTGATATAATGAGCTACACACACCGACATGTGATCTCTATCAAGCATAGTTTAGGAAACTATGCCAATAAAATTATCATACTACGTAAAATAATGCATAGAGGATAATGAAATAGAATTTAACTCCCCACTATAGTGACATTGATGAAGTAATACAATGTTTTCTAATGAATTTCATACTAAATCACATATTTCACCAATAGATATCTATCTCAAAAAAAGATGCCTAACTCATAGTCTAGTTCAATAAGAACATTTCCCATAGAAAATAATTAATAGATTCCATATTAAGAAGGGTGGTTTTATAATCACATTCCTCACAAATTCCATCAACAATAATTGCTATGAGAAATTTCAAAGGGGGTAGTTTTAATTCACCAAATCAATTTTAAATTGATGAAGGGATCATGAATTACTCATCAATTCTAAAAGGGTACCTTAATTATAGAAAAGAAAAATTGACTCATCATCAATTCATCAATAAAAAATATATCCAACTTCATATTTAAGAAAAGGATAGGGTAATATGATTTATATATGAAAACTTTTATCAAAACATCAATTGTTCAGAAGATCCTACCCTGATCAAAGTTGATGTCATTAATATGATGAATACGTCATCATGCAAGAAATAATGTCAAAAACCATTTTTTTAGTTTTGTAATTAATAGATCAAGAAATGACATACGAGATCAATGAATAATTTCAAGAGATAATATGAAAATATCAATGAAACCTAATGAATGGGGGTATTTCATCACATACCTCAATTCTAGTTATTTAATACACATGGATTCCCTTGAATCTATCTTTAAAAGAGAGGGAATAATTCAGGAAGGCCGGAGGAGACTCTGAAATCAAGATGGATTTACTTAAAAATAACAACGGGTTAAAATAAAACAAAAAATTGTCATTATAAAGGATTTCATATAATTAATTTCATGTGTAAATGGGTTTTCAAACATTTTCCCTACTATGTGCCCATTCTAGGCTTCTGGAATGAGTTTCAAGGTTATCAAGAAAAAGTTACATGATTTTTTAAACTATACAAATTAGACTTTCTTGGGTTTTATGGTTACTACATGTTTGATTTATGGTTTTTCAAATTTTGGGCTTTGGGATACATGGCCAATCAAATCAATCACATTGAGATGCATGGTTTTTTAAAGAAATAACCTAGTGATACAGGTTCGTAGCATTGTTTCTACATGATTTTTCAAATTGTGTTCCTTATTCAGGCTTAGGTTGCATGGTTTTTAATTGTTTCCACGTGGTTTTTCAAACTATGAACCTTGGGATATAACATTTTTCAATCAATTTTCTATGGACATTATTGGGTTGATAGTTACCTTGAGAATTGGCTTGGTTTGAAAAAAAACATCATCAAATCATGAAACATTAAAAAGTCATATAAAACTCTTTGAAAACAACCTGAACTCTTTGAATTAATGAGAAAAATTTATTACATCAAAAACACATGATTAAATAAATGAAAATAATATTTAAAGAACTAGAAATTTTAATGTTGTAAAAATTTCTCATCCAAAGACTTACCATTCTTGAGAATCATCTCTAAAAATGAAGGTCAAAAAAAATTAATCATTGATCCTAACCTTATTCCCTCCACTAAAAAGTATTATACTATAATCTTACAAGATACTATAAAATATGTACAAGTGGTATCATCTTCCCCCACGGGACTTTGTCACTCTGGTCTATATTCTGCACTAGGCACTCCACATAAGATGCATCCGGATGTAGCTCAATATCATGGCACTTGATGACATCTGCCAAATTGGGAATTTACCTTCAAGGGTGAGACACATTAAACACATCATGAATGCCTTGATTGAAATAAGGATGATCCAAATGGGACAAAAATTCTTTCATATACAAGGATCACATCATGATCATCCAGAAACCTCATAGGTATAAGGTCACCACTTAATATCCATTCCCAAATCACCACACACTTCGGGTTATATTACTAACCAGCTTTTACATGGCCTACTATAAAAGATGTGATCACTAATGAGGAAAATAAATTGATCCTTAGTCCCCATAATTAATCATCCTATAATCAGATAATAGGATCATCAGGAACCACTATTCTTCTTGGGGTCATTTTCCATGCACCTATTCTACCTTATTATTACGACTAATTTACGTTTACCTTGTGAATTGTCCATATCAATGTTGAATGTTGGTGGGTATTATATTTAATTAATCTAACTTAATTTGTTGTCCTAATTTGTGGAGATATAGCATATGATCCTATGGTCAGTGTGGACAATTAACCTCACTCCATATGGATAGTTTCACCAACACTTCAATGTATGAACCGTGGGTATCAGATTCATGTCATTGGTAGAATAATTAAACTCATAGGACATGACCCATAAACTACAACTCACTCATTCTTCATTAGTAATTCACCCCAAAATTAATCTTAATTCTTCATAATAAATTATATTATAAATCCCTGGCTCATAGAGTATTGATGATGTAATAGTTGGGAACATGTTATTCAGTTCGTGAAAACACTCTTCATAGTAGTATGTACACTGATACATCACCCCATTCCTCACCATCATATTCTTGTGTGTAGATAAATGGTGAAGTACTAGATAATATTATTATAGTATCCCACAAAACATGAAATTCTCAAGATCTAAAACAGGTTCTGGGGATATTTCTTGGACATCACCAACTCTAATTTATCTGATTCCTCTAATATAGAAGTCCCATAAATAAAATTATCGATGAATGTAACAAATTGAATCCAAGATTTACACATTTATTAGTTGGAGTGAAGTTGATGTGGTAGAATTCTACTAATGACAATCTCAATAAGCCAAGAATGCTTCACTGGGATCTGTGAGTGGATGAGGATGACATAGAAAACACCAAAATCATTTTGTTAAGAAATGGGTGGAATAAACTATTCATGATGGACATGAACACAATCGATGCATTCATCAGTCCAAATGGAATTACCTACTACTTTAAAATCCATTATTTACTATTAAACTTCATCTTTTTTATGCACATGAAAATGACTTACTCGGCCTAATAAGTTCCATTTGTTCCAAGTCCTTGATCATTTCATTAATCTCCCAATTGGAAATATATAATAATGGGGTTTTGAAATGGTTTGTGAACCTGAAATGATCTCTAACTTGAATTTAATTTTCTATCAAAAGGGGTTCCTATGAACTCTTATAGTAATTGGTCCCTTTAGATGAAGGGGCTTCCACAGATCCTCTTGAAAGAACCAACCCGAAAATCTATGTTATGATCCACCTAATCTAGATAATATTATAACCCACTCTACATACTCTAAACTCCCATTATTTGGTTAACATGTACTTATCCTTCTAGGGTGGAATAAATGATACATATTCCCCAATATAAATCAATATATTATTAAAATTTGGCTATTTGGTCCATTCCAAGAATCATATAGTTTCTAGTCAACTCAAGAATCCTGAAGTACCATAGATTCTCATGATTTTAAATGACTATAGGAATTATTGGAAATTAATTTTTAAGGTCCACTTTAAATCCCAATGCTGTATAAAGGGAAAACCCCTATAAGAGAACATGACAGATAAGTTAAGTGCAAAAAATTTGGGAAGATTTTTATGATTGGGAAGAAATATTATCAAAAAAAGTTTCATAGAATATATAACTGATAAATACAAAAAATTAAATAGTAGATAGATCCTACCCACCATCTTCTAGAGTCATGTAAACAGTACAAACATGGTCTTCCTAAAATATTCAACCTTGTCCCTCAGGTATGTGACTTTTTCTAAATCGTCATTGAATTAGATTTCTACTAAGGATCTAAGCCAAGACCCCCATTCCAATATCTCAAAATTTGAAATCTATTATAGATTTTTGGCATCAAATCATTGTGGAATTATTACTGAAGATTCCATATATTTCCATATATTTGGCACTTGATCTAAGGTATTGGGAATTATCTACGGTATTGTCTAATATTTACACATTATAAACACTTTGGATCTCATATTGAGGGAACTAAATGAGATAAAATATTCTCCACCTACACACCACTATGATTTTTCATGTCTCTTGTCTTCCTCTTCATCTTACCATAATATACAATCTTTGTGACAATAAATGGTACATCCACCTGTGTACTAAATAGTAGAAGATGACCAAATTATTGATCCTCCTCTATGAACATATCAATATTCACGTCCTTACATTGATCATCTAGGTATATCATTTGTTCCAAACTTATAACCATACAAATGATGTTGCGATGAAGGCTAATCTCAAACAACCTATACTTTTGTGCATCATTTTTTCCCAACAGATGTAAAAAATAAAGTAACCTTGTGAATTTTTTGCTGTTTGTGAATACCATCATGAACCCCCTATGTTTTACTATAAACTCAAATTATTTGATCATATTTAATATATATGGTTGTAAATCCCCAAAAATATTGTTATTGATGTACTCTCGGGTTATACCCTAATGTAAAAAAGTTAATACCATTAAAACCCACCTCCTACCATTTGGACCCTCTAGTATGAACACTATCAGCTTCAACATCCAATCATCATGTGTATCAATGTGGTAAAAAACAACCTATATTCCATCAATCTAATCCTATATATCATGCACCACTCCGGTTTCTATAAAGGATGGTGGATGATGGATCGTAAATTCTATGGTGTAGTCAACCATGGACCTTTGTTTCCCTCTGACATAAGAATAAAAGAGTGCGATGGATCTCAGCTAAGGTGATCCTACTATTTTTTCTACCATAGCTGGGGTAGGAACACGATCTATAGTACCCTCTTGGGTAGTAGGCGATAGAATAAGTGTGTCCTCTCTAGAAAGGGAAATTCTGCCCATGTTAGCCGGTGGTCCTATCAGTCTCCTTTGAGGTGGAATATTTATAAATATGAAAGAAACATTTATCCAAAAAAGGATAGATCCTAGTTATTCTATGGGATCACACAAAATTTATCTTAAGAGGATACCCACATCTAAAGGTATAACATACCTAGTACAAACCAAGGTTCTTCGTCTCAAAATGTTAGTCATAATCACATATATATAGAACATAACACCATTCTCAAGTTGAAATAATTAATTCGTTAATTGATATATCATAATATCATGGAATACAGATAGATAACTCAATAAAGAATCATGTTTATCCCATAAAAATAGAATAATTAAAGTCATTAAATCAAAACACCAGTATGCAATACAAAATAGGAATAGATATTTGGAATTTGACCCTACTTCCCATGTCATGATTCATGAATACACTCTAAATATCATTAAATTTAATAGTAATCCCATAAATGGTAACTCGGAAAATCATTACACATGAGCTTGCCAGAAATATGAAAAGTAACCTACCTAAGTCCAACAAACACGATAATAATTATATAATATCCTAGTTCAGTCAAATGAAAAGGAAGAATATTGTTCATTGATAACACTTTGTAACACCCCAACCCAGACCATCAGGTCCGAGATGAAGAGCCACAAGACTATATGTATACCTCTTTGTATGCAAGAGGCTACTGAATAACAATGAGGTTCTCAAATACGTCGCTGGGGAGACTATACACTCAATTTTTTATCTATACACCTAAAATATATAAACAAATATATACAAGTATGAGTAATGAATGGTGAAGAAAAATTATCATATTGTATTGTTAGATGGAATGCAAGTTATAAAAATAAATAATTACGATCCCAATGTGGTGAGACAAAACAAAGTATAAAGCCGAATTATATAAATAAAATAATTAATGTTGTTGTAATACTTTATATTCCACATCCTTTTCACTACTAGATCCATCCTCTCGGTCTAAACCATCTTCCATGGGCCCCTTTCCCTTACCCGGATCACTACACATGAATTATGAACATGCATTGAGATGCTCATGCAGAGTGTAAGTAATAACTCCCAATATAACATTACTAATGAATCCTTAACATGTTTAAAATTGTAAAATAGGTGTATGGTATTATAATGATGAATTACCAAGAAATTATAATCAATCATATACAAAACACAAGTCTTCTAACCCAGAAAACATGATCCTTGGTCATACCTATTTTTGATCCATAATGGTTGGATAATTAGAAATTTAGAAAATGGTAAAGAACATGATATAAGTTAGATAATCATGTCTATAATAAGTCCCAAGACATCGAGTTAGATCATGCCCTTAAGTCGTTATATCCTCGTTCCATCATGATTTATGCCACTAGGCTATTATACCCCAATTGCTCCTCAGGTCATTCCTGCTGCCCATCATGCACCCAATTTCATTGCATAAGGGCGGTCTGTTAGGCCATTCGACCCCATTTATTCCTCAATCCAAGAATCCTAGATATCATTCCCGAAATATCGATGCCTCAAGTTTCCCTTCACAAGATCATTTCCCAAACCCTTTTCTTGGGTCCATCATCACCATAACTGTAATCCATTCACACTCTCCCCCAAAGAGATAACCTTATACGATGGTTCACTTATTTCAAGGACCTAGAAAAAACATACAATGGAATTTTAACACGCTATATAGTGAATATAATACATGGGAAAACATATCATATAATCATGGGAATATAGAATAAACATAAAATACATGTGATCAACAATGAATCAAACAAACTAAAATCATACTTACACCATCAACCATCAGAAACAGATATCACAGGACACACACACACTCACACACATGTGATCTTTATCACGAATTCTTTTACAAATTACATCAAAACAAAAATCCAACAAATGGTAGAATTGTATACATATTCCAAAAATGGTACATACCATCTTACCTCATGGGATTTTATATGTTACTCTAATATCCATTAATGTATTGAAGACTAAATCAAATCATGTACCAACGGTGAACTATATCAAATTAGAAGGATTCCTAACACAAAATTTGATTCATCAATAAAGAGGATTATTGAAAATACCTACAAGATTCTGTATAAATAAGTAGTATTTTAGAATAAGATACATCAATTAATCCATCAATAGAAGTATTTCTATGGTATGTCAAAAAGGGAGGATGCTAGTTCATGTAATTTGTTGTCAGTATAAGAATAGATTATGAATTATTAAAACAAATTAGAAGACACCACTAGGTATATCAAACAAAAATTGATTAGTAGTAAAACCATAAATAGAAAAAAGACCATAGATGAGATTTAATAATAAGAGACTCTCAAGATTTTCAATATATGAAAAATTACTCAAAACCATGTATCATTGAGGAGAGATCAAATTCTTTTCAAAGGGGATGTCCTTAACATGTCAAATCTTCTACCGTTATAGAATTCATATAGGAATACATTTTTTGGTATATAAATATATATATTAGAAAATTTAATTACCAATATATGAATCACCTCAAGATAAAATAGGTATATTATAATGAAACTAGAATAATGGAGGGTTTTAAATCACAAGCCCCAATTCCAGAACTTGAACACAGATGTATTCACTAATTCCAGGCATTGGAGGAGTGGATATAATTGGTGAAGGAAAGTGGAGACCCACAAATAAATAGGGATTCCTGTACAAATAATTACATGATAAAATGGACCCTAAATGTTCATTAAAGAATATTTTAGGAACAATAATCTTACACCCAAATGGTTTAGAAAAAAGATTTATCGAACCATATAGTAACCATGTCCACTTTATGGGATTTTGATATGCATTTAATGGTTACCTAGAAAACGTTCCATGGCCTACGAAACCATTCACCTTATCCATGCATGGGTTTCATAGTTTTATAGTTTTAGTAGAGTGGTTTTTTAGAAATTATACTTTGAGATACATGGTTATTGCTTCTTTTATCATGTTTTGATAAACCATGTGATTTAAAAATGATTGTGCTACATGGTTTACCAAATAATGCACATAGGGAATCATGATTTTTCATACTATTCTCCTTGGAAATAGTTAGGATATATGGTAACCTATAGAATCTACATGGTTTGGAAAATACATTCTGAAATCATAAACCATAAAAAATACCTTTAATACTCTATAAAAACAATTATAATATTAGAAACTCAACCAAATACTTTGTGATTCAGAAAACTGTAAGTAAATATAGAAAATAAATCATAACATTCCTTAAAAAAATATTTTGTTAACAAGTTTTATAGTTTTGTAATTTAATTCTCTACATTTGATTTAAAAGGAATAAATTAGTGATTGTCTTGGTGTCAATTATTAGGGATTTCTTTTATAAAGATAACATGGATGTGTTACAGACTATACACATTCTTTTTTTATAGTATTACTTATATGATGGTGATAGTAGAGTTTTCAAATTATTAAACTATTTTAGATTAAATTTTTTAATTAACCACATTAAATAAAGTTCCTTAATTAATTATAACTTTTATAATTAAAAGGTAAATAATTTGGAATAATTTTATACTTTATTTAAATGGATTTTTTGGCATGATGTAGGGGGATTGGTGTAAAACTCACCCTTTAATTATGGTATGTGAGATTTTCATTAAAAATAGTTATAATACAATGCACATTTGTATTTAACAACATAGAGATTTGATGAATATCACTTTTGAAATTACTATATTAAAATAATACAAGAATTTTTTTAAATATATTTCCTTATAAATAAATTTATTTAAGAATTAAAAATTTATTAATGAAATAATTTTTAAAAAACAATTTATTACATATAAATTATTTATACATTTTATATAAATTGGACATCAATAGAAAACAATCCATCGAAAGTAAAAAAATTGTTTTCTAAGAAAAATATTTTCAAGTTCTTTGATGTATTTATAAATTTAAAAAATATATTTTTTGGTGAATAAATTTAAATAAAATTTTATATAATGTTTTAAATTCAATAATTTTTCATTCATCAAATAGTTCTTAATTGTAAAACAGTAATATAAAATTAAATTACAATTGAAAAATGAAATTTCCTGAAAATTGTTTTCATTGCAATTGATTAGATTATTTTTATATTAATTTTAGCCACATATAAGAATTTAATACAATAAAATTTTATAAAAAATGTAAATCATCATTTAAAATTTCTAAAATATGCTAATTTCATTCTTGTTCATAACGAATACTAATCGAGGTAAAAAAATCGTTAGTATGATAAAGGTTAAAATGTGTTAAATGTCGTTAGCGGTAAATGGAAAAAAAATCAAAACTCTATATATTGATCAAATTATTAGTTAATACATCTTATATTAAAATATTTATCAATTTTGAGCCTCTTTAATTTAGTAAGATAAATTATATATAAAAATATTTCAATTATTTAGAAGATTGTCACCCTCATCACTTATAAAATTGATCCTTCCCACTCTTATTTGTAAAATTTAAGCACCATAGATTAAAATATACCTTACCAAATGCATTAAAATGCTATTTTTCTTGACTTATAGGTCCTATTATCACAAAAATACATCTTTATCATGGTTTATGGTGAAAGGTAAATGAGATCATCCAAGGAATAGGTATACATTTATAGTAAGTTTTTCTGAGTTCTGTTCCTCCTAAACCTCCCCTGAATATTCAATAAACTTATTAATAAAATTAAATTATTATATTTACCATACCTATATATTGTGATATTAGTATTACATCATTTTTTCATATCTTTTCAATACTATATAAAATGAAAACATCAACCATGCATGTGTACTATAAACTGTCTCTACATAATAATGTATTTACTTTTTCATCACCACCTCACATGGATGACTATAATGTTGTAATTAGTAAATATATACTGTATTTACTAATTATTTATAATTTTTTGAAATATAATATATCAAATACCTTTTTACGCTTCAACATATTGTAAAATGATATTGGACTCATGTATATGTGTGGACTACCACATACACAAAGTGATGTGATTCATTTTTCTATTACTTATATTCATAGAATATTTTAAAACAACATATAATGAACATATATGATATTTATTTCAATATTAATATTCAATAAATATGAAACTATGACCCTGATGTAATAATAAAGAAATTTAATCATATATGTTATGATAAATATAAAACTGGTTTTTTATGAGTTATTTAAAATTATTTAATAATTTAATAGTATAATAAAACATGTATGACTATACAGGGAACCAAGGTAAGGTTTTCTTGTATCACGTTTATTTATGTGATAAATATGACATATTAACCACTTGTTTGACTAAGACATGTTACTTTTTATACACATACTATTGATTATATGGTGTATATAATGAATATTTGATATATTATGTCATTAATATATATGTATTCATTGTATTTAAATGTTACTTTGAAGTTGTTTCATTGAAGGAGTTATGATTCAAAACATACCCGAGGGGTAAGGGATTTCTAGTACAATCTCCTTTATTTTTTATATTGTTACATTCAGATTTACTTTTAGAAAATTGTATAATTCCATTATCCTAAAACCAATATAATTTATTGTACCATATTTATGTTTATTTTTTAAATTTTTATTTCCATTTATTATCTTTTTTATTAATAATAAACCATTAAGTAAAATGTAAGTGATAAAAACCTTATATCTTCCTTTCAGTCAAGAATATTTTTTCTATATATCCATTTTTTAAAATAATTTCAAAAATTTTCTTTTCTATACTATAATAATTATTTGATGTAATTTACAAATACCTTTTTCTTTACTCAAAAATTATTAATAATAAATATTTTTATGATTTTTTGAAAATGGTTTTTTTTGAATTCCTTCATAAAAGTGTGAAAGTAATGTTTTTTAACATATGTGGAAGGAATATATTTCCCACCTCCTTGATTGGTATTACCTATTTATATTCCTATAAACGTTTCAATGATTATTCAAATAAAATATTTTTCTATTAATTATGAATATAAAATAAAATTAAATAGTTTTCTTAGAAGAATAAAAACAATTTCCAAAGTGATTTATATCTACCTCATTACAAAAATATGCCTAGAATCAGTTTTTAATGTTTTACTTGTATTTTATTTTCTATTTTTGTAAGGCTTAGTTTTACTAAAAAAAATGTAAGTTTCTAAGGAATATATGGTATTCATTCATCCTTCATTAATTCATAATTTTTTTCATTAAGTTTATCATGATCTCTATTTATTATTTTATTGCATATTATTTTCTCCTCCAAATACATGTTTTAACTTTAATGGATTAATACAGATAATTTCAAAAAAATTGATATTTTATAAATCATATGCAACGTCAAAATATATTTTTTCAGGAAAAAATATTATTAAAAATGTTATTACATTGACTAGTGAGATATTATGTATTCTGAATTCAGTACAAATAATTATTAAGTTATAAGTCTTTTTTAGAATGAATTTCATTAATGATTAAATATATGAGGAATTAATTGTTTGTGAGAAATAATGGGATGGGTTGGTTATAGATATCCCCTTGATGCATCGATAGGTCTTAATAGAGTAAAAAAATACACTAAATATTTGATGGGTATCCAGTTTACACCAACATATTTATTAAGACTATCATGTCCATGTCCTCGATGGTAAGAACCTGAATGTATATAATTATGAATTTGCATTATTTAAAATTTATTTTACATTATCCATGTGATTTTGGTGTTCATATTATTCATTCACGTACTCTAAAATCAAAATGTTGGTTGAATGGAATTTTTTTAATATCCCTACTACTATATTTATTATTTGTTATTTGTTGATGTTAGATTCCACTATATGTAACCCTAATTGAGCATTGGATATCAACATTTATTTTTTCAGAATTTCATGGGGTTTGAAGATGGATACTCTAAATGATTTCAAGGATTTAATAAAGGTTATTTTTCTATTTTTCTATATTCCTAATTTTATATGTGTAACATGTTTGTATCAAGATTTCAAAGAATGACTATCAAATTAATCTGGTGTGGTGTGATCCCTTGTATCTTGTCCAAATGTAATAATGTAAACATTAACTCAATGATACTAGATTCAGGGTCATTGTATTTTTTATCGGATAATGTTTAGATGTAACTTAGGAAAGAAAATTTCAAATTAAAATAGATAACATAAAAATTATTGTAATCCCCTACGACACATCAGAATTTTTACCATCATAAGGATTATTATATTATGGCTCAATATTCCTGTTGAATATGAGATATCTTATTGTGTTAAAATGTGTAGAGTTTTATCCTAGTAAAATGAGTAAATAGACACCAATAGTCAGTGTTTTTATTTCCATGTTGTGCAATCCAATACAGCTAATGTTGGAACTAATCAGATCATAGCCATATTAGAAAAGTTTAATAAGGTTAAGATAAATAACCTTTCTGGTATGGAGTGTCCTGTTATTACATAATGTGATTCACCTATGTTTTACCACTTTATGAAATGGAATCATCTATCCATTATTGGAACTAATAATCCAATGGTTCTTTAGTAATGGATTACGTCCTTTGAAAATAAATTTTTAGCATTTTGAAATAAAGTACGGGATAAGGCCATTATAAAAGTGAATTGTTTATAAGAATATTTTGATAAATGGTTGTAATAGATCTGGAAAAGTATATTGTAATTTAAAATTGTATGTATTTAATGGAGAACGTTTAAAGGGATATTCATTGAACAGTACATTCATCGAGTGAAATTAGCTAAAATGGAAAATAAGTTCCCCGTATTAATGTAGAGAGATCAATAATGTATTAAAAATATTGAGTCTAAAATTACAATATTATCTAGGAATTTTGGTGACTACATATATAATTTGTAATACATGACTCTCTATTTCGTTATAAGGATTAATATGAGTCTTTAAAGGTGGCTGGTTTCTCAAAAAAATCATCCAATAGTGATATAGTGTTAAGTGAAATAAAAACAAGGAAATAATTCTCTAGATATTATACCTTCATGTGAAATAAATAAAATAAGTTAGTGAATGAGATCCATACGAAATGAAAGTATTCAAAAAAAGAGAATGTATTTCTAACAAGTGATAATTGTGTAAGGATACACATATGTACTTTCATAATGGTATTATGAGTCTATTTTATGTGAAGAGAGAAGGGTCATAAGGACCATGAAAGTAATTGAAATAATAAAACCATACATATACTATGATACATCTATAAAGTGATAGAGAATTATTCAAACCATGGTACCAAGACTCAGGGGAACCTCCTAAAAGAAATTCCAATAATATACAATTACTACAACTGAAGCTGATGTTATTAAAGATATGGTGGAAATAACTTTTATTATAGCCTTAAAATTTCTATAATTACTTATTTCATTCTTAATCTTATCACAATTTTATATCTTCTATGTTTTCTAGGAACATTAAATTTTTTCTTTATAACCTTATAACGGTATTTTTCAATTTATACACATTTTAAAAAGTTTATAAAAATAAGGACATATCAGTTAGACACAATTATGATGCAAATAAATAAATTATTTTAAAGCATGGATAGTATGCCTATGTTGACTTTGATACAGTCCTTAGTATGGATTTTTTTCTCAAATTATAATGCACAAAATTAATTTTGGGAGACAAAGATTATGATTCATAATGGAATTCGGGAATAAATTATCATTATAGGGGAAGTGTTATCGTCCGAGTAATGTCTGGATCCACTTATAGTATCTCTCATTAATGAAATTCTCGGAAGATAAGAGAAGTCACAACCTATGAATTGGGAAATTATACTTGGAATATGGTATGTACCTGTTGTTTTGGAATACATTGACATTTTTTATGAAATTTTATAGAAAACCACTAGAGTGTTATGTTGATTTATAAATTATTAACATCCCTGATAAAAAACTACATTTATGGATACCTATAGTGTGGACTGACTAAAATTAGTTGAATAGAATAAACAACTCTAAGAGTTTTATAATAAGCTATTTATTCACCTTATCATTTCACTATAGGTATATCCTATTCTTTTTTAAGAATAATTATTGTTTTATGAGGTTGTACATCAATTATAGGGAAATCAATTCAATTTTAATGAAGAACAAGTTTCATAAGTCTCACATTGATTACTTGTTCAAGCAACTTCATGGAGATAAATATTTTTCAAATATTGATCTTAATTTTGGAGATCATAAACTGTGAGTAAAAATTGAATATATTGACAATATGAAATTTCATATAAGTTATGGACATTATAAATTTGTATTAATTTCATTTAGATTAAAAAATTCACTAACTATTTTTATGGATCTAGAGAGTGTGGTATAGAAGGATTATTTCAATGAATTCTGTGTGGTATTTATTGATGATTTCATAGTATAATATAAATTCATGTATTGTTATAATATTAATTTATGAATCATTATTCCAAATCCTAAATAAATCGATTTATATGAAAAATTTATAAAATGTGAATTCAAGATTCATGGATTTCCTTTGATTAGTAGGTTAAAATTGAAGTTATTTCTAAAACAAATATCGATTCACTAACCCATTGAAACATTTCACACATAAATGGGATAAGTTCATATGGATATAAGAATATAAATAAATTTTTGAAACGTAATGATGATATCATTCCAAGAATATATATTTACATTTCCATTGTTATGTGGTGGATTTGGGATATATAGTTTTTAATAAATGTAGTGACTTGGATGTTTCCTTATGTTGAATCATAGAGTTTTTTATAATATATCATGATATTTAAATATCCATGAATAGGATTATCCGAACCACGATCTTGATTTGGAAATGGTAATATTTTCATTGAGAATATGGATACAATACTTTTATGGTGAGAGATGTGAAATATATATGAATCCCAAAAATTTGAAAGATAACCTTTCATAGAATTTTCTTAACTTGATGAAAATTTATTGGATATTAGTACTCATCTATTATGATTTATAAATACACTACCATCCTAAGAATGGAAATATGGTGGTTGATGCATTGAATAGGAAAGATCATGGAGTTTTGAATAAAATGATAATTTAATAATATCATATACTTCTCAAAATTAGTGATGTTGGATGTGTGAATCATTAAGGAAGTGTAAACATCACATTTATTCCAAATGATTTCCAATCCAACCTAAATATAGAAAATAAATAGTTCTCATCATGACGATAATAATATTCAAAGAAATTTCCAGTTTTTGAGTGATGGTAATTTTTTATACCTCATCTATGAAGATACTATATTGAAATTTTGATATGTATTATGTGTTATATGCATTCCTATAGCACCCCAACCCTAAAAGGCTTAGATCCCATCTCCGCTACCATTACATTGGCATTAATAATAAGAATAAAATCTAAAAGGACAAAAGAGTTTAAGAGTATTGGTAAATTGGATGCATATATGAGTCTTATTTTACAAATTGATAAACTAATTACAAAATAATGTTTTGTAGGATAATAACATTGTTCCTTCTAGTGTATCCTTCCACATATTTCTTAGTACACTTCCTAGAATCTTGGGGAAAAGAAACATAATAATGGTGATATAAATACTCAGGGAAGGTTTGGTATAGTGTAATAAATAATAAACCAATAATAATTAACAAATATGGGAAGGGAATTAACAAAGAACACAAGCCATTAAAATATCTGGATAAGGAAAAATCAATATAGAAAGGTATTTACTAATAAAACATGCCATTTTATTAGAAATATATGAATGAACTACATCCATAGAAAATATTGAATTAATAATCACATGGATAAAAAAATTCTAAATACAAATTAATTAAATTATTATTTATGGGATTCCATGTTTCCTAGATACATAGTGCATTTACTATCAATAACTTTCACAAGACGATTTAGCATATCGGACAAAACCCATGTAAAACTATCCAACTGACTCATCTCATGAGACTATTGATGTATATATGGGATATATATATATATAACCGGACCCACACTTGTAAAACCTATCCAAATAATTCCTCATATATCAAATTATTTATTTAATTCATTAATATTGTTCCTTATAAAATATCCATATTGAAGAAAATATACATATTTACCAATAATTATGTAGTTAATTGAATAACTATCAATGTGAATACCATATGTAAAAATTTTATATATTTTACGCAATAATAATTTAAATTAAATGGTAATATTTCCATTTAATAGAAAAATATTATAAGGAATTGGTCATTTCAAGAGAAAGTTAACAATCATAAAAGAAAGTGATACTGCTAAGAAAAGATTTAACCCTCGGTCATTTTCAAGTAAGAACCCCTTGTAGGTGATAATACAAAGTAAAAAAATTTAAATTACATGAGGATCAAATAACTCATGATAATTTATATAATAGGGATCATTAGGTACCTAACACATAATAATTAAGTTATAAATGTGACATTTACCTCATAGATATAAAAAGTTATATGAAAATCCATTTCCATGTGATTCCTTTTTGGTGAACATACTTTAAATTCATGTGTAATGCTCTTAAAAAACATAATAACTAATACCATAACCATAAAATGTATAATATCATATATTATATTCTTATAATATCTTATTACCCATTTTTTAAGAATATTTCATTATTTTGACTCTTTCGGGTGTAAATTACCTAGTTTATTTACTATGTTTTGACTTGTTTTTTTTTGTTCATAAACCATGAATTCAAAATATCTATAATTTAATCCATGATTTATTTATCATTTATATATTATATATATTTAATTATAATAATCTATATAATTTGGATATAGTAAATGAAATTCATTGTTCAGGGATATGGTAAGTCATAGATATGCATGAATTCTACTTTCATTTCTTTTCCATTTTAAAATAATTTAAATTAAATAATATATATATATATATATATATTATAGTATCATATATCGGTCATATATGTCACATATTTTTAATAAAATTATCCATTATACATTCCATGTATTTCGTAAATGAATCACGTCACATTGAGGGGGAGGTAGTCCATACTTCCACATATGAGGTTATCGTATTTACAAAAAATTGAAAGCATAAAGGTACGTGATATATAACAATTAAATAAGATAAAAAACAATATAAAGAAAATATATATCATATACAAATATTGGGTCTATTATAATTTTCATGCATGAGAAGGAAGTATGTGAAAGTGTTGTTATAACCCTTCATGTAAAAAAAATATTAGAATATTTATGATACTTATGTTATTATATAATAATGGAATAAGAATATTTTAAGGGGGTTTAGAATGAAAATAAAAAAAAGAGATCTTTAGGGAGGATTTTACCTTTAATGGGGAGGGTTGAGTGCCTATTTATAGTAGAGGATTGATGTTCTTGTAAATTATTGGAAAGGGAATTCCTCCCGAGTTTTTTTATATGAAAAGTGGCCCTAATAGTAAACTAATTAGATACAAGGTATTATAGGTTTGATATATTTACAAAAAATTTATTTTTTTCATGTTTCTAGTTCATTTTTAGGATAAATATTAAGGTTTATTCCCTAGCTATGCTAATGTTTCTTTTAATCACTATAATTAATTTTCAATTAATTTCACTGCAAATATTTGCAAAAAAACTATTCATCAAATTAAATAATTATATCTTGTTATACTTAGAATTATGGAATACATTTTTCAAATTTATATCATATAATTAGAATAAATTAATTTAAATGAAATCCTGCTGGTGGGACAACAAAGTGGGTTTTAAAAGTAAAATGTTCAAGAAATTTCAATATTTTTATATTCATTTTCAAATTTCCATCAATTATAATGACATCAATTGAATTAATTGATATATAATTTATATAATATTAATTTAAAACCAATTTAAAATATAATTCATTATTAAAAATAAATCAGATGAAAAGGTGGTTTTGAATTTAAATTTTATATTTTCACTATTCATCAAAAGTGAAACTTCTCCTAAAAATACCAAAAAATAACCCTAAGATAAGTTTTATATTACTATTTAAAAAGTGTAGTTTATTTTTACATATAAAATATATAAAGGTTTTCAAATTGGATTTAAACAAGGTTCTCCAATAAAATTCAATTAGAGTGCTTTCAAAAAAATATTGATTATTATGCGAAATATTGCATTTTTTTCTAATCATATGACTATTGAATCTATTGCTTGAATGTAAAAAAATTTAAAAAATAATATATATATATATATATCATTAATATCACTCAATTATTGTAATGTATTTAATTTATTAGGATAAAATAGCTTTATTTACATAAAAATAGTTTTTTCTGAAAACATTCCCTTATATATTAAATTTGTATTTATATTAATTTGCAACCAATTAATTTATTTTATATTTTTATAAACTACAGATTTTCATAATTTAATTAATACTATTCAAACTCTTATTTTGACATTAATTTAATATTTTAATATACTAAATAATAATAGTTTTAATAATATATTTTTTCTCGGTAAAACTCGGTTTCGCATGTAACGCAAGCTATCAAATAAATTCTTTGTTGTATGTAATGCAAGATAACTCGCCATTTCAAGAATTTATATCTATAGATTGATTTTATTTAAAATATTAAAAATATTTTAATGTCTTCAAATTTTATATTCCCTTACACACTTGGGGTTTCATGCCATACACGCTATCCAATACAATGTTATTACTTTAGAATTTCAAGGCTTTACATTCTCCAAACCTTAAATAAATTAATTCATCATAATTTATAATCAATATTGGTAAAATATTTTTCATATTTCCTATTTTTAAAACTCAAATCATGATAAGGGTTTGTAAAAAATTATCTATAAAATAGATAATGATAAATACAAATGACACTGGAAATAACATCTAACTAGGTCTCTAAGTAATAGAACATTATTGGAAAGTATAGATATGTACATATAGTAAAAGAGTAAATATTTATAGGGTTTATTGAGGTAATAAATCACGAACAAGTGAATAATAAATGGAAATTTGAGGGCATAAAATCCAAAAATCATTGACAATTAAATAATCCATCAGTTAAAAAAACGTATTAGAAAAAAATTTGTTTTAGGATTCTTTAACTAATGTTGAGTAGTTATTTTAATACCTATGAATATAAGGAAATATAGTTATATAAAATATTTCAAAATAGTTTTTCTTATAATTTATTTGTGATTTTACCAATTTCAAAATCAACCATTACATCATGAAATGGATATCTAAAAATAATTTGATTTATGAAGCACTAAAATACACTTATAATGGATTGTAAGGCCCATAAAAGAGTGACAAGGCTTTATAGTTTTCTCAAACTATTTTCCAAAAATAGAAATTTTTTATTTCCTAATCACTAAACTGAAAAATTGATAATACTATTTCATCATTAATATTAATTCATTAAATTATTAAACTACAAAATATTATATGTCAACAAGGATATTGCATGGTTTAGTGGTTGGTATTAAACGCTTATCGTCCATTGGTCATGGGATAAAGTCTCATGGCCTTTTTTATCTTTGTTGGTTGTCATTTGGCATTCAATATTTCTTTTTCTACGACCAAATTAATATAATTTCAAAACTAAATATGATGGAAATCCTTTAAAAAAGGATAATAACATAATAGGATTTAAACTATGGTTTTAAAAATAACCACAATACATAAATACTTCATCCATTAATTTCAACATAGGTAACTCCTTGGTCTATGGTTTTACCAAAATTTCATTTGTTGGATTTTTAAATCACAAAACATTATATTCAATCTAAAACACCTTACTTCCAACCTAGATTATTTATTTTCATTATATATTCAAATCCATTATAATTTTTTATAAGGAAAATAGAAATTATCCTATGTTTATCCCCTAAGAGTGCCGAATCAGGTGTACAGTTGGGAATTTTTTCATGTATAATGTTTCTCATGGGTAAGCCCAAACATACCTTGACATAATTGTTACTCCTAGGTACATTTGTTCTAGAACCATGTCCACTTGTAATATTCATATAGGGATGTATTGCAAAGAATACAAATATAATATATACCTTATAAAAATTATAAGATGTTCTTCTATACTAAACATAAAATTCTACCTTAGGGCTATGTTCCCCAATAAATGTTTTCCAAAATCGGGTTCCTAGTGTTTCTAATAAACATCCTATGATACAAATTGTATCTCCCCGACCCCAAAAATCCCAAAGTTGGTGTCCACTACGATTACATGATAATTATTAGAAGTAAAATAATCTCTAAGGACAGATGAGTATAATAGAATTAGTAATCCAGATTAATTCATGAGCATTGATTTAAAAATGAATACAATAATTACAACATAATTTAGTTCGAGGATAATAACATTATTCCATTTAGTGTATCGATTTATATATGTCTTAGTACACTTAATATAATCCAAGGGAAGGGAAACATAAAAAGGGTGAGAAAAAATACTAAGTAACGGTTAATTATAATAAAATAAATAATAAATAAATGGGAATGAATAAACATGGCAAGGTAAATTAGTGATAATACATCCCATTCAAATAACTAGATAAGGTATAAACAATATGTCCAGGTGTGTAACTAAAACACATGTAATTTAATCAATAAATTAATGATTAACTACATCCATAAAAAATTCCAATGAAATAATCTTTTGTATATATAATATATGAATCTAAAATAAGAAAATTATTATCTTTTGTATTTCATGTTTCATAGGTATATTGTATCTTTACCGTTAAGACCTTTTACAAGATGGATTAACATATCACATAAAAACCCATATAAGGATTGTCAGTGGACTCGTCCCATGAGACTACTGATGAATCAAAGGACTATATATAACTATGCCTTACCCATGCCATACCATGCTAAATAATTCATCTTATATTAAATAAACTATTTATATAAACAATGTGGAAAACTAAATATCTATATTTAATAAAATATATGGATTTACCAAAAAATTTATAGTTAATTGAAAAAAAATCAATGTGAACAAAATATATAAACATGATATATTGTTTAGAAAATAATAATATATTTTTTATTATAATATTTAAATTTAAGAGAAAATTTTCATAATGAATTGACTGTCTCAAGATAATGTTAATAATTACAAAAGAAAGTGATATTGTAAACACAACTTTTACCACTATGAAATTTTCAACCCAGAACCCCTTCGATGAGATAATTAAAAATAAATTAAATACAATGAATAAAAAAAGATTAATGGTATAAAATATAATAAGTTCTACCAAATAGACCACACAAAATAAGTAAGAGGTGCATGTGACATTTATCTCAGAGATGTCAACATTAAGATAAAAATCACTTGCAGTTCATTTTCTTTCAGATGAAATTTCATTAACATATTATATAATGGTGTTAAACATGTAAATAAATTCTAAAATAACCATAAAAATATTTATAATATCATATATTATCTTCTTAAAAAATCTTATTACCAATATGTTAAGAATCATTCTTTATTTTAACTATTCTGGGTGCTAATTTCCAAGTTTTGTGAGTGCATTTTGACTTTTTATTTTTATTCATCAATCATGATTTAATCATATATATATTATAAACCATGATATTATAATCATTTATATCCTTTATACTTTTATTTATAGTAATCCATAATATTTTCATATATGAAATGAAATTCACCGTTCATGGAGACGGTATGTCGTACGTACGCTCGAATGCTACTTTTTTTTTCTACCCGGATTTAAAAGAATGAAAGGTATATGATATATATGTATATTTTAATTAAAGTATCATATATAGTTCATATATTTTTCATTTTTTATTAAACCCATATTTTATACATTCCATGTATAACTCGAAATAATAACACCACTTTGAGGAGTCACTAGTCCACAATTCCACAAACAATGTTATTGTCTTTAAAAAATATGGAAAGCATATGGTTATATGTTATATAAAAATTAAATAAGAATAAATACATTATAAATATCATACATATCATATATAATATTAATTTCTATCATAATTCACAACCATGATTTTTGGTAAAGAAAAAAATGAATGACATCATTTTGTGAGGTGATAGTTCGTCGTACACATTAACCGAAAGATTGTTTCCCATTTGATGGTAGTGCATGTAATTATATGTAAAAACATAACATAAAAACAAATCATTATATTTAGGATATTTATGTTTTTATACCATCATGTAATAATAGGATTTTCAGGGTTCTATAATGAAAATCATACAAAATATCTTGAGGAAGGAATTTACCTCTTATTCAGAAAAACCCTTTATTGTTCGACAAAGGGATTAATTGGATCTATTTATGCCTAAATAGGGTCATTTTGGATTATGGGAGTTATTTTTTGGAGCTATATGGGAAGTCAGTTTTGGATAGAATGTTTCTTGAGAGGTTTGAATAAGTGGGAGAGTGAGTTCTTTTTTATAGCGGAGGATGAGTGTCATTTTTGTAAATGTTTGAAAACAGAATTACACCATTGTTTTTTCTATGAAAATTGAATCTAATAATAAAAATATTAATACATTTGATCATATGTTCAACATATTGTTATAAATTATATTTTATAAAAGTTTTGAGGTCATTTTGGCCCTTAAGTTTAACGTTTAGCCCCTTGTTAAGCACATTTTTCTCTTAATTGCAGTAATAATTTTTTAATTAAAATCTATATTCTTTTGGTAAAAAAATTATACCTTATTTTAAATTAAAAATTATTATTATTTAAAATATTAAATCCATTTCTATAAATTCAAATCATAGAATTGTTAGAAATTAATTTAAATTTAATCTCGCAGAAGGGACAATATAGCTGGTTTTAAAAGTAAAATATTCAAAAGTTTGATATGTTTTTAATTCAATTTAAAAGTGAAATTGATTAAACTGAAATAAATTGGATTAATAGATATATAATTTAAGTACTGTGGCTTTAAAACAAACATTAAATATAATTTAACCTTATTGTTAAATTAGAAGAGAAAGCAGTTTTGAATTTAAATTCAGTAATTTCAGTATTCATCAAAAAATAAAATTTCAAATTAAAATACCAAATATTCATCCAAAGATAATTTATTCTGTTCCACTATAAAAAATTAATTTTTCATTGAAAAATAATTCTTTTAAATTTCAGATTATTGGATTTAGAATACTTTCTCTTTTAAATGGACGTTAAAGTGCATTTAGAACAATATTGATTTTTTGTTTAATTTTGATTTTATTCTTCTTTAATGAATATAAAATCTATTTGATGAATGTGAAATATATTTTATTGAATATTTAATATATATATATATATATATATATTTAATTATTATTGATTTATAATTGTAATTAATTTAATTTATTAGTATAAAATAGCTTTACAGTCATAAAAAAATTTTTCTATAAAAAAATTCCTTTTATATTCAATTGGTCCTCATATTAATTAACAATTAATTTATATCCAATTTATTCATTTTTATATATTTTTAAGCCATATATTTTCATAAATTAGTTAACAATATTCATAACCACTAATTGTACATCTAGGTTACACTACTAGAAATATGATCGATACCAATGGTTTTGGGAAAACTGTTGGTATGGGTCACTTTTCTGGACCTATACCAGCGGTTTTGCCAAAACAATTGGTATAGGTCACTTGTATGGACCTATACCAATTGTTTGGGCCAAACTATTGGTATAGGAGGGACCTATATGAACGGTATGGCCAAAATCGTTGGTATAGGTCCCTTATAGAGACCTTATACCCACAGTTTGGCCAAACCTTTGGTATAGGTCCCACCTATAACAACGGTTTGTCCAAAACCATTGGTATAGGTCCCAAAATCAAAGAACCTATACCAATGGTTCTCAAAACTGTTGGTATAGATCTATACCAATGATTTTGAGAACTGTTGGTATTGGTACATGCATTTTTAGTGGAATCTTCTAAAAAAGGACATTAAATAAATCAGAATTTAAAATAATTATGATAATACATATATATATATATATATATATATATTTATGATATTATGTTTAAAAAAGTAAGTTAGGTTAGTGGTTAGGTCTTTCATTCACAAACAAGAGGTGTTGGGATCAAAACCAAATGAATGATTATTTTTTTAATTACATATACCAATGATTTTATGGAACAATTGGTATAGATTTTCATATTAGTTATACCAACGGTTTTCAAAACCATTGGTATAGGTCTATACCAATGGTTTTCCCAAAACTATTGGTATAGACCTATCCTCACGGCTTACTTGGAAAGGGTTCTTCAAACCGTTGGTATAGGCTATACCAACGGTTTGGAGGCCTAAACCAATGGTTCCAAACCATTGTTATCAGGTATTTTTTTTCAGTAGTGTTATAACTTATTATATTAAATAATTATATTTTTAAAAATATATTGTTTCTTGGTAAAACTCTGTATTGAGTATAATGAAAGTTATTGAATAAATTATTTTTTACATGTAACACAAGATAAATCAACATTACATTTCTTTCAAGCAATTTATTGAATTTATTTTAAATTTTAATTATATTTTAAGGTCTCTGATATGTCATTCCCTTATGTGCTTGGTGTTGTGTGTCATGCACACTATTGAATACAATATTCTTACTTTATAATTATGGGGCATTAAAATTACTGAGTAAAATTGATATTTATCAAATGAATACCATATCTAAAATTTCTCCATAAACCTTATAGGTGGTAAAATTTATTTATATTTGAAGGACCAATAAAGATGGCATAAAATTGTTAGGTCGGAATATACAAAACAAATAAAAGGAGGGTTGAATTGTGTCTTTTAAAATGAAATTTTACAATCCTAAATTTGAACACCCTCTTTAAATTAGCATGGATAATAAGTGTTTTACTTATGATCAAAGATTATGTAGTGGACAAATAGAAATAAAATAAACCAATTTTTATAGTGTTTTACAATCTTGTTGAATTTCACTAGTTTTGTCCTCTTATGAGATGAATGAAAAACCAACAATTGTGTATAGGCAGTTGATACATTTACAATCGAGAATAAAAAAAATTCTTTTGGTTCTAAATAGAGAAATAATTATCCAATGTATAGATCAAGAACCGACACTCCACTTCAAGTGAGTACGAGAAGTCAAATCTCAAAAAATTTAAAAAGAGATTTGATTTGTTTGAAACAAATTTATCTTCATAGTTTTAGTAGCATGCAACTGACAGTAGATGGAGCTTTTTGGTAAGAAATAAATCTTCAATATGAAATAATTATGAAGATATCCAGTTACACGGATGATATTTGATATTATGAATAGTAATAAAAATAGAGTGCTCACAAACTTACAGGATGGGACATGTATATCTTCAATGTGTATTATTATTCCTGAATATTTCGATCACTATAGCACTATGTATATGGTCCCCAAAATTATTTTATAATAATAAAATATTCTTCTCTCTATATTATTTATAAAAAAAATACTTGATGAAATATATAACGAGCATCCTCATTTTGAAATTTTCACATCCACAAAAGACCCCTGACGATCTTTAGAAATTTAAAATTGAATTTACCAGGGGAGTTGTAACTTCCCTTATGAATAATATTATATTTATCCATTAAATATGGTTCTATGAATCAAATTAAATGATCTTCAAAATAGTCAAAAATTATCTTTAAAACTGCCTATATCTCGGCCATGTCCGATGAATAAATTATGGAAAATATCTCGAAAATAAATCTTCGACGTTGAAGAGTCTAATGTAGGGTTCTTTCACTTAGAGAAAAACTAATGAAAATATATTTCAACAATGTATTTTAAATTTTTCCAACATAAGGCTGACAATGTACAGTTGATCATAAAACTAATATTGATGATCCATACATTTCTCTTCGCAACATAAGGATCATTACTTATGTAGGGTTATTTAATTATACTTTATTCTCTTGAAAAACCTAATGTTCCTTTCAAACATAAAGTTTTTTTACAATAATTATCTAATAATGTGAGGTTAATTATCCATATGTAATGATCTGAACATAGGGTTGTGAAACCATACATGATTCTTCCAGCACATTGTCGAAGACTAACATTTGGATCATTATCCATACATGCAGTACATTGCATCAGGTTGATTCAATATGTCGCACTAAACCACATAGGTTATGAAAACTGTTTCTAGAAGGTTATAAACAAGGCTATTCATTTCTAATAATGGAGTTTGGTTTGATTTTTTTATAAATCTGTGCACTGATGACTAGGGAGGTTGCAAGGAATGAGTTCATACATTTTAAGCTAAAAGCAGCATCGATGTTGGTGTAGTTTCCCAATGTTTTTCATTTTTATGGGCCTCAAAAATTGAAATTTTGGTAAATATTTGAAGAAATGGTATGTGGTAAAGGCTGGTGGTACACGGTGAAGGAAATGCGGAGCACGGTGAATGTGTGTGGTACGTAGTGAAGGTGTATGGTAGGTGGTGAAGGCATGCGGTTTGCAGAACGGTGTGAAAAAATGAAAAATAGTTTACATCAATGGTATGTAGTAAAGGAATGTGGTATATGAAATGATTATGAAAATGGTTCGCAGTGATGGTGCACGGTGAAGACATGCGGTATGCAAGATATTAAAATTTGGTAGGATTTTTTTGTTCAAAGAACAGGATTTGTACACAACGGAGCCTAACAGTTCGTGGTTGGAGTTCAGTTTATAGTGAACATTGTCCCACTTTGAAAATTTTGGTAAATTAGTTTACCAAAATTTACATAGTTACATGCCTATATAAGGAACACTAATGCCCTTTCATAAAAGATGATATTGGAGATTAACATTTCAAGAAGAAATCCAGTGATGTCTGAAGTCGTATACAGTGGAGAAGATGGTACGCAGAGAGAATCATCTATGTAAGAAAAATAGTATGCAGAAGGGAGTGTAGTTCACATAGGTAGCTCTCATAGTATGCGGTGGAGCAAGTCTGTATGTAGAGCAGGACTGTACTCGAAGGAGTAGAGAAGTACGCGGAGCAGGGAAATACACTAATAAGGGAAGTTCGTCGAAGAGTTGGATAGTAAACAGAGGATTTGATGGCATGTGAAAATAGTAGTGGTATGTCAAAACATCAGCAGTACACAGAACACCCAAGGAAGAATGAAAATTAACCAATTCAGTTTGATAAATTAATTTCCAAAGCATATCATTATACCAGAAAATAAATTACATTTGTGGGTTATTACGGGACCTCAACAGAGACTGCATTTACAGTTGAGGATACATAATTTAATTCTAAAACATTGAAAAGACCTTCATGTCATTAAACTGAGTGAAGATTCTTCAAAGGTAGAGAGAAAGGGGGAGTCAGCGGAAGTGATCTGAGGGGCACAGTGTGATATCCCTAAAAACATGTAAAGGAAATGCGCATGGAACAGAGTAGTTGTGTTAAACTCTTGTAGTCCCCAAATGGTGAAGATTAGTGGTTTTTGGTATGACCGACACACTGCCTGTGTATGGTCCTTGGATGTAGTCCTTAGTGTTGAACCAAGAAAAATTTTAGTTCCACTATTTTCATGTGACTTTTTATGTTCTAAAATTCCTCTTTAGGCAGGTTTAACAGGTTTCTACCAATGTGGAAACAAGATCAATAATTTTAAAAGAAAAAGTTGACATCTTGATTCACCCCTCCCCACTAAGGGGGTTTCAGGGTCCTTCACAGAATACAAAAAAGACCATCCCAAATACTTAGATAAATATTCCTTTCAAATTAAAAGTATTAATGTAATTTTTAAATAAATAGAAAGAATATTAAATCACTAAAATAAACATAAATAAGAATAATTAATAAAACAAATAAGGTTATTTATGAGCATAAAATTTATTAAAATTAATACATTATTATTGAGAAAATACATACCAAAAAAATAGAAGTCTAAAGATTGTTAATCAAGATTCTAGGATATTCAATAGGTAAATACTGAGACACAACATCATGAAAGATTCATAAAACATTATTCAATTTATGGGTTGGAACAGGATGATATTACTATGGAATTTTTCAAAATAATTCAAAAGAATATAATAAATAATGATTCCATATGGATTAGTATTGATCATCTTACCATGTATTCTCATTTCATCACTAAAAGGGAGGATATAACTCTGGAGAACCTAGTCAAAATCTATTTCAATGTCGTTTTTACACAATGTAGTGATTATATTTTTATTATATCTGATCATAAAACATTTTTCACACATAAAATCAAGAAAATACATCGTAAAGATATAATAATTGAAAAATATTTGGGCACTACCTATTATAATCACACTAGTGAGCATTGTTCAAGGAATATTCAGATATTATAAGACATATGTATGTCATAATCAATTAAATTTCATTGGATGTGGGATAAATATTTACACTTGGAATATTTTTATTATAAAAAATTCTTCCTGTTAGAGAATAAAAATTGAGCCATATCAAGAATTGTATGGGAATATATGTCATAAACCACCTTTCTAGTATGAAGTTAGTTAAGGGATGATTTTAGGCCTAGAATATATTATGAAGTTAATAGTGGATGTGAGAACTATTCGAAGTCTTATCAAGGATATTAATAGAAAAAAATATAAATCCATATAATTGATGGATGGATCTATAATTTAAGTAAGGGATCATGTTTTCTAGAAGGTATCATTATGGAATGGTCTTCTATGGTTTGAAAAGAAATGGAAACTATGTCCTAAATACATAAATAATCTTGAAATTATATAAAAAATTGATCATGTAACTTACCATTTTGAAATGTCACCTAGACTCTCTAAAGTTCATGATGTGCACTATATATCATTATTATGAAAGTACACGTCAAACCAAATTCATGTTTTTTAATCAGTGGAAATAGAATTTGAACCTAATTTATCTTAATATATAGAAACTATCTAAATTATTACCACTAGACAAAAAGTGTTTTGTAATAGAATGACTTGATCAATATAGGAACTTTTAATAAATAAAAAAACATGAAGCATGAGAACTTATGGTTGTAATGATAAAAACTACCCTCATTTTTTCAAGAAGTTATATCCATGAAAATTTCAAGGGTGAAATTTTTCAGGGGAAGTATATAACACATGAAAATAAATTATGCTAACTAAACATCTAATTAAAAATAATACATAGAGAGATGCACATTTTTTCATAGAATATAAATTAGATGAATATCTCTTTTTCACTTACTATGTTGAAATTATTCAATAATGGATTTTTGAAAATTTCTCTTAGACATTAATTTTAATGATTAATTGCATATTCAGTATTTAAATAATTTTAATTTTTTATTATATATATTTTTAATATATATAATTAGTTATACAATGATTTTTTATTTGTTATAAACAAAGATAAAAACATTTGACTGTAAACTAGGGTTATTTTTTAGAAAACTATACATAAGTGTCTAATATATTCATAAATTAAAATTTTAATTATTGATGAGTGATTTTACGGAAATTTTAAGGTTATATATCATTTAAAATAAATATACATTCATAAAATATTGGTTATATAAAATTAGTCAAAATATATTCACATTATCCTTGAAAAATGAATTTTCCTAAAAATTATTTTCCTCAATTTTTATGGGTTTATTTCCATAACACTTCATACCGATTGTATAAATTGAATTTTATAAAATGTTTTATAATTTTAAATAAAAATTTCAATAATTTCATAAATATTTCAATTTCATATTTTTCTATAATGAATATAAACCAAGGTAAATTTTTATTACTATAGTAAAGGTTAAAATGGGTTAATGGGGGGTTAAACAAAAACTATTAGAGTTAAAATGACTTTAAAACGTGTCTAAATTATATTTTTTGATCATAGTTAGACTATATATATCTAATAATAAATGGTGAGAAAATTTTGAGCCACTTTACTTGAGAAAGAAAAATAATAAATAATAATATTTTCAGTAATCGTGAGATTCTCACACACCTCACTTATAAATGGGAATTCACTCTTCACTCTTATTCACAAAAATTGAGCCATTAATATAAACCAATCCCTACGAAAACACCTTCACATTGTTATTTTTATAGAATAATAGGTTTTGTTCTAACCAAAATACCACTTCAAGAAGGTTAATTGAGTAAGCTAAAGGATCAAATAGAAGAGGTATATGTTCTTACTAATATTTTTCAAGTTCAATTCATCATAAACATCACCCAAATCATAAATAACCATTTTAATATAATTACATCGGTATATTTTACTTTCCAATATCTTTTATTTTAATATTGAATCTTTTTTCCATATTCCATTAACCCTAAGGTAAATGAAAACATCACTCGTCTATAAGTACTACATAGCCTATCCATGTGGCGGTGTAATTAATTTTTCATCACCACCTATCTTTCATGGTCACAAATATGAAATTATTGAATTTATATTATTTTTATTAGAAAATTATTATTCTATAAATATAATATATCATCTACCTTCTAACTCTTCCATCTATTGAAAATGGTAGTGGCACTTGTGCCAACTAGTTGACTACTAACTCCACAAAGCGATATGATTCATTTTTCTATTACCACATTTCATGGACTATTATAAAATTGAATATAATGAATTAGTATGATACTTATATAAAAACTAATATTATATAAATAATTACAATATGTCCATGATTTAAAACATGAGGCTTCCAATTTGAAACATACAAAAAAATGGACGATAGTGATTCTTCGATTCTATAGATCATTTGATGATCAATGGACTCATTCTATCCATATTTGGAAAGAAACGTCAAAGATGTGGTACATGAATCATCTAAAAATTAATTATTTCAATTATATGAGGTTGTGAAAAATAAAACTATTCTAAATTAAATGGCCCAATCCTATGTTGAATCCCTATTTGAATCAAAATCCTTCAGAGATGATTCACCCAAGCCTCCAATCATCAAAAAATCGAAAGATGGTTCCCTCTTTACTTTTATGGGCCCAGATTCACTCCAATAGAGGCTTGACTTATACAGATACTATTGTCTCATTTGATTTTTTTTTGAAATGTGATAAAGAGTGGTCTAACTTAGATATAAAATCAAGAGCTTATCGTTACTAGTAATTGTGAATTTGTGGATATCCCAATTGGAAAAGGTTATTTTAAAATATTCCTAGAATTCCAATAATATCATAAATATATTTGGAAAAATTGAAATATAAATTTAAAACAATGACTTATATTAATTTCATAATGGGTTGGTAATTTTAGTCCCTTCAATCAATATCATTAAAATTCTAAAATTTAGGTGAGACTTCATTATATACCATGGTTATTATGGTATCCTAAAACTCTAAATTATTTATCTTCTTATTGGAATTCCATTTAAGTCAGACCGTAACACGTAGTATGGTGTGTTGGTAATTTTACCTATATTACACATTTATTTAATCATAGAAAACAACAATCCAGATATGGTCAAACTCATTGATGATTACCACTAATTTTAAGTGAAGGTGGAGTGTGAGCATGTTACTCCCTACTGTGAGTTATCATAAATGGTGGGGAAACTATCATTAATTGTAGAGTATTTTGTAAGCAGCTCAGACTGAGCTAGTATGTTAACGCATGGAAAGATGTCAGTAAAAATCAATAAAATAAATACACTAGGATATAAAAGGGAGTGTCTTCAAAGATACCAGATGAAGTTATATGTGATATGCCTAAAAAACTTATGGAATCTCATAAGATAATCTTGTTCAGGAAGAATTTAAATAAGGGCAGGCCCCATTAAATTTTGAACTCTCTAAACATAAAAATCCACCATTTGAATTTGGTAAGGGGTGTACATATGAATCCCTATGACCCACACTTCTATAACCAGCACAAAAAATGATGTATATTTTTTAAATAAAATGTAACTTTAAAATATATTTTAATTCACATATGAGTATATTTTTAATTTTAGTATCTGTATGAAAAAGTACATTCTTACAAATAATCAACGATAAAACAAAAATAAAATGAAACTGACTAATCTTTTCTTGTGTAAACTTGTTTTTTATGATAAACTTCATGGAACCTGTAAATGATCATGAAAACAACTTATGAAAACATAAGGTGAATAAAATTCCAAATTCAAGAGTTTTTAAAAAATATATCCAAAAACCATTTTAATAATACCATTTTAAAAATACTTTTTATAATATATAAATTTATAAATCCTTTGAGAATAATTATAATTTTGTAAACATAATTAGGAAATACTATTCAAAATATAATTTCTTTTTAGAAACTCCTTTGAAAATCCATTAAATAAATTATTTTTAAAATTATAATACTTTGGAAAATACATAAAATTTTGAAAACATTACAATACTTTTGAAAATACATACAGAATTTGAAAACATTTCAATACCTTTGAAAATGATTATATTCTAGGAAAACCATTGAAAATACACACTCTTTAAAAAATTATAAAATAATTTTTTTAAAATACATAAACTTCTAAAATGATTTCAAATAATCTATTGATTCATTTGAAAATATTAATCAAGTATTAGAAAAAAAGCCTTGGGGCCACTTTATATGTTGAATGTTGTATGGTCCTACCAACTTTCCATAGGGACAAGTTCACTCCCCACTTCCCTTTCTTGTTTACAATAGCAAAGTGACACCATAAAACGTTTTGATATTGTCATTATATATATATATATATTCATTAGATAAATTCATATAAAAAAATTGAAATGCTTTAAACACATATATATGCTTATGATTACACACACACAAATATATATATATATAATTTCATTGTAAATATCTTATTTAATTTGGTATAACAAAGTCTCGTGACAAATAGTTATTTTATTCACGCATGAGATTTTAAAGAAAGAATGTTTAACACCCGTATATTTAAAATTTCTTTCATAAACTACTAAAATAAATTTCATGAAATAAGACCTAAAATGTAAAAAAAAATTATTTAAAATTCTTCCTTGAATAAAGTACTGGATACCCATTTCCAAAATATAAAATTTGATTTTATACATCAAATAATGTTGTGAAGGTATGAATCTCTCACACATAAAATAACTGTAATTGTAACATTACTATTCACATAATATAATACTCTAAAATTTATATACATTATTTTTTTCATTATTAAAAAAATAATAAACCAAAAAAATTATATAACACATATAAAATTACAGATAACATTTTTTGAAAGTAATTATATCATCCTTTTATATATGTGTGTATGTATGTATATGTACACATATCATAAGTATAGAAACACTTATATATTTGTAAATAATTTCTCTGTTACATAAAATATAAAATTGGTTTAAATGAAATCAATTATGTTGTATAATTTCTTAAAATTGAATTATACATGCATATGATAAATAAATTCCCCTTACATGGATATAAATCTTAAATAAAATATTTACATGAAGATTTTCAAAATAAAAATTTCATATATATATATATATATTCATGCTTGTAAATCATAAAATTGATAATAATATATAAAAATATATATACCCTTACGTAGGTATGAAAATACAAGAATAAAATAAATATAGGGTTTTAAAATAGTACCTACATAAACATGAAATTACACAATTATATATATATATTTTTTAAAAGGTTGGGGTCAAAGCATCAATTTATTATTAATGCAAAGACCTCATTCATGTGGGTAATGGGAGACCCATTACATAGCCCAAAGTCCCAAGGCCAAGTGGCTCAAATACAAGGCTTGAAAGCCCATTTTTTCACAAAGGTCCCCTCGGCGAACAATACAACTACAATACATGAACTGATACATTTCCTGCTACAGTACATTCGCCGCTACATCCCCTGCTATAGTTCTTCTGCTGCTACTATTCCATCGCTGCTATAGTTCTGCCGCTGCTATAGTACTACTACAGTGCACAGCTACATTACTACTACAGTGCCTCCGGAAATTCATCCCTGCCTGGATTTGGTCCTGGGTCTTTTGGATACCAAGAAGGAGCCTATACCACTTGGGTATAGGCCCGTTTACTACACACTTATATATATATAATAGTTTTAAAAATAACATAATTTCCCCTTACATAAAATGAAGAACTAGTTAAAATCATCTACTTATAATTCCCAAAAGTGATTTTTAAACTAGATGAAGGCAGTGGGCCTCTTCCTTCCAAATGGTACTCAAACCCAAAGGATAGAGAGGGATGAAGGAGGAGGGTCTTAGCTAGGGGTATTATTATGAAAATTTATATATATGGGGAGGTTTGGTTAGTTACGGTTCCAACTACTCAGAGAAGATGGAATCTAAAAAATAAGCCTACACTACCATAGCTTTGGTGTTTCTAAGCCATTATATCCCATATTGTCAAATTGAATAATAATGGATTTTAAAAATTGAATTGATAGTATTATGAAATATCAAAACACTATGTTAATTGTTAAAATTATATATTCATGTTTCCTTCAATGATTCTTTAATAAGAAAAAAAACATTAGTGGTGAATCTGAATTTATGTGGGTCGAGATCTTGAAAATGGTTTGTGGTTAAAGAAAACGTTAACATTTTAGAACACATTATAAAGGTCTCCCCTACTTTGGTTTTATTTTTCTAAATAAAGGATTTTAAAACTAAAACTGGGAAGATAAGAATTTGAAAGTGATAGAGATATCAACTTCAATGTGGCTTACGGGAGAAGGATTCATTACATAGTGAGGGAGAGGTGTCCCGAGAAAGAAGATGATGTGGGGGAAGATGATGAGGTGAGGAGGATGATAATATGGATGAGGATTTTTAATCTAATAGTAATGGTATAACTGATTTTTAATAATTGACCCCACATTGAAACATAACAAGGTCCCCAACTTCTATATAACCAATTCATAAATTAAGTTATCCAGAAGCGGTAATGGGATCATCTATGGATGGCCTTATACATAGGCTTTCCAGAAACCTTCACCTAACTAATTCATGATGGCCACTATTCCACCTTACTTATACACAGCCGGATTATGGCTGAACATATATTTCCATAGTGAGGTTCCATCTTCCCTTTACCGCCACTCACGGTTTATTAGGGGTATATCTCTCCACATGGTCAATCCATGTGGATCCCACAATGTGTTGAGGGATCCCGTAACATGGTTGAGAGGGGTTGAGTATTTTTTATAGAGTAAGAATTTCCTTAAATACTCAAATGAATTAAAGTTTAAAGTTATTATGGTTTAATACATTTTTATTATTTATCTTCGTAATGCATTAATTATTTTCTGTGGAATGCATTTTAAGAACATCTTCATAATTTCAGATTGATCATTTCTCATGAAAATTATCAAAGAATAATTTTATATTAATATTTATAACAATTATATATTATTACAAAAATTATAATATTACATCTATAAGAAAAATAATTTCTAATTCAAAATCAACAATGTTTTGTAATAAAAAAATTATGATATATAAATTATATAAATTATATATGACGTTCAAAAATGGAATTAATATTTAAATTAACCTTTCTTGAAATGAAATAGTGTAATCAATTTAATGATAGAAAATAATTTTTGATTAAATAATATTATATTTTAACATACAATAAGAAGATACATATATTAAGTGATTATTATTTCATCTAAGAAAATAAAATACTATTTTATAATTATTATATCATTTCAATACCTTATTATTTAATTTTATGTTGATTAAATAAAATATCTTTGTCACGACCCATCCTCGGGACCCGTGTTGTGACTACCCCAAGCCCACCTCCCATAGGCCAGGGGTGGCAACTAGCACCAATGGCGTAAATCCCTATAACTGGGAAGGCATTGCCTTTATGAAGCATAACCACACACACAACAAGAGAACAAGCAGAAGAAAACACTAATTAAAGAAATATAACCAGAGTGTTGAAAGTACAAAGGGGGCTGGAAATACAAGACCAACAGTAAAGTACAAGAAGAAGACAAAACAGCAGAAGGTGTCAAGCTGCTCCTGGATCATCCTTTGGAGTCCCTACCTGAAGGGTAGGTACAGATGGCCTCCTCAGCTCTCTACGTTCGTCTATCAGCTCCGGTTACCATCTCATCGTGGAGTCCACCTCCGAGTACCCTCTCGTCGTCACGTCCACCTCCGGGTACCCTCTCGTCTTGAAGTCCACCTCCGGGTACCGTCTAGCTCTACAAGCCTCAACCTCGATCAGCGTTGTCTGTCGTCTACATCCAACATAATGAAGTGCAGTCATAGCCCGTGTAGGGGTGAGTATACGCTACTCAGTAGGGACCCCGGGACCCCCAAAGGTCTCCCAGAATCCACAAAGGATAATCCACAAAGGAAATATACAATCACGAAGTTAAAACCAACACTACTTAGGTATATGCCCATACATACACCTAAGTCATCAATTCCAGTTCGGCTCCAACATCCGATCCCATGTTCGATCACGTCCACATAGGATAGTACAACCCAATCCACACAGGATAACACAACCCAATCCACATAGGAAAGAAAGTCAATCATATCAAAGATAATGACTGAAAGTCAAAACTCAGCTCACAGGGGTATACTTCTTCGTAAGGTGATAGAGATGATCAGATATAGCCATTGATTCATCTAATATAGGACCCACGTAGAATAATAGAATTGTATTCATTTCCATCGAACCCACGGAGGATTTCAGTACGGTCTTCATCGCTGCCGAACCCACATAGAATTTCAGTGCAGTCTTCATCACTGTCAAACCCATATAAGATTTCAGTGCAGTCTTTATCACTGCCGAACCCACTGAGTATTTCAGTGCAGTTGTGGTCGTCGAACCCATGGAGGATTCTAGTACGAAGGTCTTCACCATCAAACCCACAGAGGATTCCAGTACGGTTGTCGTCACAGCCTAACCCACGGAGGATTTCAGTGCAGTTGTCGTCGTCGAACCCACAAAGGATTCAAGTACGAAGGTCTTCACCGTCGAACCCATGGAGGATTCCAGTACGAACGTCTTCATTATCGAACCCATGAAGGATTATAGTATGAAAGTCTTCATCTTCGAACCCACTGAGTATTCCAGTAGGAAATTCTTCATCGTCGAACCCATTCCAGTACGAAAGTCTTCATTGTCGAACCCACGGAGGATTCCAGTACGAAAGTCTTCATCGTCGAACCCACGGAGGATTCTAGTATGAAAGTCTTCATCGTCGAACCCACGAAGGGTTCCAGTATGAAATTATTCATCCTCGAACCCACGGAGGATTCCAGTACGAATGTCTTCATTGTCGAACCCACAGAGGATTCCAGTACGAAAGTCTTCATCATCATCGCAGTCGCAGCCAGCTCTAGGGTTCCCGCACACAGCATGCTCCTTTCAGGGAGGGTCTGCTCCACAAGCCAAGGGTTTGATACATCAACTGAAACGTAGTCCGGAGTTGATGTATCCCATAGTTCTGTCCTGACAAGAGGAACCCAACGTGACAGACAGTGCGTCAATCGGACACCCGGTCTGAGAGTTATTGGGTTTTTCGTTCCAGGGCCCGGTTGATTTTTAAGTCAAAACCAACCCGACCGTACTCCAACTATGTCCAAACCTCGATCGGAGTAAGCCAAAAGGTTCTTCTAACTAAGTAGAATCCAACAATGTTGACGGCACGTCAATCAGACGTCCGGAGCTCAAATTATAAGCGTTTCAACTCCGAGGGCCCGGTTGGTTTCGTGTTCGAACCAACCCGGCCATACCCAAAGTTCTCCGAAACCATTAATGTAATATACCGAAACTACCGTCTCGAGTCGGGGATCACCACGCAACAGACGATGTGTCGATCGGAGGACCGTATCCCATGATATGGGCAAAAGAACGAACCTATCCGGTTTTAGGGGGTTTTGGGCCCGGACCGACCAGGCCCGAGACCCCCCTAGGTCGGCCCGAACCGGGTCGACACGACCCGGGTCCGGGTCCGGCCCGTTCGGCGCGGCCTGGCCTGGTCGGTGCGGCCTTTCCTGGCCTGGGCGGGCCGGTAAACCTGGCGCGCGTGGGCGTCCTGCGGGGCCAGCTCGGCCAGCGCCGAACTGAGCGGAAAGGGGGGGGGGCTGCCCCCTTGAATGAAACCACGGCCCCCACTTGGGGGCCGCTCCCTTGCCAACGGACGCAGCACTGGGCGCCGCGTCTCGCCCAGGTCCCGCGTGGCCGCGGGTTCCCGGTCGCCTGCTGCCGCGGCTGTCCCTCCTGGCGGCGCGCCAGTGGGGTCTTCCACGGACCACCGGACGCGCTTCGGTGGTCCGTTTTGCCTGCCGTCTTCGCCAGCAGTCCTCCCGAGACTGGATCTTCATTACGAAGTCTTCAAATCGCCTCTGCGGACCGTTCTGAAATCCCCATCGATCCGCACGTCAAATAATCAAACTGTGGAGTCTTCGATTCACCTTTGCGGCCCCGACTCCGACCACGATTTCATTCGGCCTCAATAGCGCGGCGCGACGGTGCCGCCCTTCCTCGCGAAATCTTCTTGTTTACATGCGGTGTCGTTGCACCTCGTACCTTTGTTCATACTGCGACAAACACAACATCGATGGGGGAGGAGTGTCGACCGTGTTCGTGCGGTCCGACCTCTCCCGTTATAATGATAACAAGCGACGCAAGAATAAAACGGTGAATGGCAATAAAAATATTCACGAACAAGAAATTAACCCCTTCCTCAAGGTGTATTCGAACAAAGGTTCGTCGCGGGAAAAGAACGTTGCGGAATAAGGCATCGCGGAAGGAGGATCCCTAAGCATCTCCGGCATCGCGAAGAAGAGAATCGTCGGCGTCGCGGTACATGGCGTCACGTCATAGATCTCCTAGGATTCAGTGTTCTTCGTCGTCCTTCGTCAGAGGTCAGCGTTTTTCGTCAGCGACGGTGCGTTCTTGGTGTTCTTCAAGGAGGAAGATGAAGTTCAAGACTTGAGAAAATCCTCTCCAGTCCTTCTCGCACAACCAAAACACCCTTAATTACATAAGACTTGTCTTGTTTAATTAACTCACACAAGTCACCAGTCAATTCGAAATTCAAAATTGAATTCTCAAATTAATTATGTTGAACAACTTAAACAGTTAATTAATAAGGGTGTTGACTTTTCAATTAAGGGGGGGGGTGCGGGTGTGTTACAAAATTAATGGAGGGTTTGTGGAAGTTGAAAGGGGTGGGGCTCGTGCGGGGCCCACCTCACATTTTTCCACATGTGGGTAGTTTGGAACCAGTGGGTCCCACCCCAACTCCCTTACAAAGGATATAAATACTTAGATAAAAAAATCAAATTGGTCGCACAAATTTTATTTTTATTCATTACATAACCCATTATTTTAATAACCACACCCGAGCAAACGCAAGTCCGTAAAAGGTGTTCCTAAGAAATTATCCGCGATGCGGTTTCATCGGTGCCCTCAGATTTCAATTCTGAGAACCAGTTCAAAAGTTAGGAAAACATACTTGTTCGTTCACTGAACATACCCGAGCTAACATCGGAAATTGATTTTGGGCACACCGGGCCTCGAAATCAGGTGCCATCAGAAACTGCGTTCTTGTAAAATCCCTAACAAATTAAGAAAAAAATTGTTCCTTGACATTTCCGGGTCTTTACATTACTCCCACCTCAGGGCTTTACGTCCCCGTAAATCTTTAACATAGACTAGGGTTAAAAAAGTGGTACTGAGCATGCATCTGAGCCTTCTGATCCCATGTGCTCACCTGGAGGTTCCCGTGCTGCCAAAGAAAGCGCACAAGAGGAATCGACCGTCCTTGTTGGACCTGCTCCTGTCGATCTGCTCCCGATGCTCCATGATCATAGGCCTCAGCTTCCTAAAGCTGAGCTCTACCCTATCCACTCGTTCTATGCGGTCGTGGTGGTCTCCCTGGTGGTTGTGGGGGTAGGGCCTCAAAGCGTCACCCACCACCCGCTGCTCGGCCAACTCCTCTGCCTCGCTTGGCTGCTCCCTACGGACCGCCATGGTCGAACCTCTGTCTGGGAGGTCCCTCTAACACCTGCTGCTCATCAGAAGGATGAGTCGGTCAGTCTCGAGCCATGTGACCCTGCCTGTCGCATGCTTAGCATTGCCTGCTCCTCATGTAGTTGGCTCCCTTTCGTGTGCCCCACTAACCAATTCTGCATCCTGAGATTTCCCATCAGATGGTCTGGCTCGGTTTGACCTATGTGACACCTGTCTACTGCCAGCTGCAGAAGACTCCACTACGGGTCGTCCTACAGAGGGTCCTGCCGCTGGTGACTGCTCGGCGAGAAAACTCTCCACTAGAAGGGCTCTCTCCAACACCCATGCCTGCGTCGGAATGTTGAGGGAGATCATTGAAACCCTGATCTCATGCCTCAGTACCTGCTCGATGGTTTGGGCCCGGAAGAATGGGTCTAGTACCATGTCTGTGGAGTAGCATGAGAGATCAGTAAACATCATGAAGTACTGGGCCATGGTCATGCTGCCCTGTCGTAGCTGTAGTAACTCCTGAATGCACACCGCACGGAGGGTGGCAGGGACAAAATCTGAGCGGAAGAGGCTCTTAGAGTCTATCCAAAGGAATGATGCCTCGTCGTGCACTTGGAGAATCAAGCTCCACCATCTGCCTGATGTCGCGTGTAGGAGGATCGCTGCAAGGGTCACCATGAGCTCAGTTGGTGTCCCGACTGACCGGAAAACTCGAACCACAGCCTCCAGCCAATCCCTGGCTGCCTGAGGGTTCGTCTCCCCATGGAACCTAGGTGGTCTCTGACGCTGAAGTTCATGCAGTGCACTAAGGCGATGTGCAATCTCAGCGGTTGGGGCTGGTAGCATCGGTGGCTCGGCGGGTTGAGGTACCGCCGGGGCCTCCGCTGAAAAAGGGGTCTGCACCGAGGCCTCGTCGCTCGGTGGGCTGTCGTCTCACACGAAGTTCAGAACCCTAGCTGGTTGTCATCGTGGGTCCATCCTGAAATGAAACAGGTGTGCCACGGTGAAAACAGTATACCTGGTGAGCTGACAAAATGTAATCACAAAGAAAACTTTTGAAACACACATGAAATCAATGTTTTCGTGCATTGAGTCGGAAATCAGAAGTCAGGGTCCTGGTGTATGGATATGTCGGCCACCACACCAACACTGGACTCCCTGACTGATAACCACACTCAATACCCTTAACACTATTTCTTCACATAGAAGAAAGATCAGAGTCCTGGGTTCTGTTTTAGAACAGTACACCTCGATACCAATTTTCATGACCTGTCCTTGGGACCCGTGCCGTGACTACCCCATGTCGGCCTCCCATAGGCCAGGGGCTGGGGACTAGCACCAATGGCGTAAATCCCTATAACTGGGAAGACATTTCCTTTAAAAAAAGTAATCACACACACAACAAGAGAACAAACAGAAGAAAACACTAAGTAAAGCAATATAACAAGACTGCTGAAAGTATAATGGGGGCCAGAAATACAAGCCCAACAGTAAAGTACAAGAAAAAGACAAAACTTTAGGAAGGTGTCAAGCTGCTCCAGGATCGTCCTCCGGAGTCCCTGCCTGAAATGTAGGTACAGATGGCCACCTCAACTCTCTACATTCATCTGTTAGATTTGGGTACCGTCTCGTCATAGAGTCCACCTGTGGGCACCCTCTCGTCATCACGTCCACCTCTGGGTACCGTCTCATCCTGAAGTCCACCTCAAGGTACCGTATAGCTCTACAAGACTCAACCTCAATCAGTGTTGTCTGTCGTCTGCATCCAACACAACGATGTGAGGATATAGCCTGTAAGGGGTGAGTATACGCTACTTAGTAGGGATCCCGAGACCCCCAAAGGTCTCCCAGAATCCACAAAGTATAATCCACAAAGGAAAGATAAAATCACGAAGTAACAACCAACACTACTTAGGTATATGCCCATACATATACCTAAGTCATCAATTCCAGTTCGGTTCCAACATCCGATCCCAAGTTTGATCACGTCCACATAGGATAGTACAACCCAATCCACACAGGATAACACAACCCAATCCACATTGGAAAGCAAGTCAATCGTATCGAAGATAATGACTGAAAGTCAAAACTCAGCTCACACAGGTATACTTCTTCGTAAAGTGATAGAGATGATCGGATATAGCCACTGATTCATCTAAGATTGGACCCACGTAGGATACTAGAACAGTAGTCATTGCCGTCAAACCCACGGAGGATTTCAGTATGGTCTTCATCACTGCCAAACCCACATAGGATTTCAGTGCAGTCTTCATCGCTGCCGAACCCACATAGGATTTCAGTGTAGTCTTTATCGCTACCGAACCCATGGAGGATTTCAGTGCAGTCGTCGTCGTCGAACCCACAGAGGAATCCAATACGAAGGTCTTCACCGTCGAACCCAAAGAGGATTCTAGTACGGTTTTCTTCACTGCCGAACCCACGGAGGATTTCAGTGCAGTCGTCATCATCAAACCCACTGAGGATTCTAGTACGAAGGTCTTCCTCGTCGAACCCACGGAGGATTCTAGTACGAAGGCCTTCATCATCAAACCCACGGAGGATTCCATTACGAATGTCTTCCTCATCGAACCCACGGAGGATTCCAGTACGAACATATTCATCGTCGAACCCTTGAAGGATTCCAGTAAGAAATTCTTCATTGTTGAACCCACGGAGGATTCCAGTACGAAAGTCTTCATCGTCGAACCCACAGAGGATTCCAGTACGAAATTATTCATCGTAGAACCCACAGAGGATTCTAGTACGAAATTCTTCATCGTCGAACCCACAGAGGATTCCAGTACCAAAGTCTTCATCGTCAAACCCACGGAGGATTCGAGTACGAGAGTCTTCATCATCGTCGTAGTCACAGCCAGCTCTAAGGTTCCCGCACACAGCATGTTCGTTTCATGGAGGGTCCACTCCACAAGCCAAGGGGTCGATACATCAACTGACATGTAGTCCGGAGTTTACGTATCCCAAATTTCCGTCTTGACAAGAGAACCCAACGTGACAGACGGCGCGTCAATCGGACGCCTGGTCTGAGAGTTATTGGCTTTTTCGTTCTAGGGGCCTGGTTGGTTTTTAAGTCAAAACCAACCCGACCATACCCCAACTACGTCCAAACCTCGAGCGGAGTAATCCAAAATGTGTGTCTCACTAAGAGGAATCCAACAAAGTTGACGGCACGTCAATCGGACGTCCGGAGCTCAAGTTATAAGCATTTCTGCTCCGAGGGCCCGGTTGGTTTCGTGTTCGAACCAGCCCTTCCATACAAAAAGTTCTCCAAAACCTTGGGTTTAATGTACTCAAACAACCAACTCGATCCAAGGATCTCCACGCAACTGACGGTGTGTCGATCAGAGGTCCTTATCCCAAGATATGGTCAAAAGAACGAACCTGTCCGGTTTTAGGGGGTTTTGGGCCCGGACCGACCCGACCCGAGACCCCCCTAGGTCGGCCCGAACCGAGTCGACCCAACCCGGGTCCATGTCCGGCCCATTAGGCCACGGCCCGGCCCGGCCTGGGTGGTCCGGTTGGCATGGCGCGTGCGCAAAACTTGCGTGGCCAGCTCGGCCAGTGCCGAGCTGAGCAGGAAGGGCGGGGGCGCAGCTTCCCCCCTTTAATGAAACTGCGGCCCCACGTGGGGGCCGCTCCCTTGCCAAAGGACAATGTGTTGGGCGCCACCTCTCCCCCGGGTCCCGCGCGGCTGCCGCTCTCCGCTTGCATGCCGCCGCGGCTGAAGCCGCGGCGGTCCCTCCTAGCGGTGAGCCGGGCGTCGTTGCCTCCAGCCGCCGGTGCGTCGGTAGGGTCTACCGCGGACCACCGGACGCGCTCCGGCGGTCCGTTTTGCATTACGTCTTCGCCAGCGGTCCTCCCGGGACCGACTCTTCACTAAGAAGTCTACAAATCACCTCTGCGGCCTGTTCTGACATCGCCCGTCAATCCGCATTTCAAATAAAGAAACTATGGAGTTTTCGATTCGCCTTTACAGCCCTGATTCCGACCACGGTTTCGTTCGACCTCAACGGCGCGGCGCGATGGCGCCGTGCTTTTTTTCTTCATTTTTCTTGTTTCTGCTTGGTGTCGTTGCACTGTGTGCCTTTGTTCATTCCGCGACAAACACAACATTGAAGGGGGGGAGTGTCGGCCCAGTTCGTGCGGTCCGACCTCCTCCCGTTATAATGATAACATGCGGTGCAAGAATAAAACGGTGAACGACAAGGAAAATATTCACGAACAAGAAATTAACCCCTACCTAGAAGCGTCTTCGAACGAAAGCTCATCACGGGAAAAGAACATCATGGAATAACGCGTCGCGGAAGGAGGCTCCGTAAGCGTCGCCGGTGTCGCGGAGAAGAGAATCGTCGGCGTCGCGGTACACGACATCACGTCGTCGATCTCGGAGGATTCGGCGTTCTTCGTTGTCCTTCGTCGAAGGGTGGTGTTCTTCATCAGTGACGGTGTGTTCTTTGTGTTCTTCAAAGAGGAAGATAAAGTTCAAGACTTGAGAAAATCCTCTCCAATCCTTCTCGCACAACCAAAACACCCTTAATGAAATAAGACTTGTCTTATTTAATTAACTCACACAAGCCACCAATCAATTCGAAATTCAAAATTTAATTCTCGAATTAATTATATTGAACAACTTAAACAGTTAATTAATAAGGGATTTGACTTTTCAATTAAGGGGGGGTGCGGGTGTGTTACAAAATTAATGGGGGGTTTGTGGAAGTTGAAAGGCGTGGGGCTTGTGCGGGGCCCACCTCACATTTATCCACATGTGGGTAGTTAGGAACCAGTGGGTCCCACCCCAACTACCTTACAAAGGATATAACTACTTAAATATAAAAATAAAATTGGTTGCACAAATTTTATTTTTATTCATTACTTAACCTATTATTTTAATAACCACATCCGAGCAAACACAACTCTGGAATAGGTGCTCCTAAGAAATTATCGGCGTTTCCTTTTCATCGGTGCCCTCATATTTTGATTCCGAGCACCAATTCAAAAGTTTGGAAAACTCACTCATTCGTTTACTGAACGTACCCGAGATAACTTCGAAAATTTATTCCGAGCACACCGGGCCTCGGAATCTGGTGCCTTTAGAAACTATGTTCTTGTAAAATCCCAAAGAAATTAAGGAAAAAAATTTCCCTTGAAATTTATGGGTCTTTACAAACTTAATTTTATGAAGATTAAACATATTTATTATTTTTGTTAAATTATAAATAATATAAAATAATAAATATATTAAAACACTTATTTATTCCTTAATAAAATAAAATAATTATTTTTATCTTGACATATAAATAAAATTAAATTTGATTAAGTAAAAAATTCACTAATATTTTAAATAATAAGTTAGTTTGTATTAATAATGAATATTTATAAAAATTATTAAATTCTTATGTTATTAGATTATACCCCCCTTAAAAATAATTTATTAATGAAAATTTATTTTTTATTTTTAGTAAAATTCTGAAATTCCATTTTCAAAATTTTTAAAATAAGAATCACTGTATTTCTAAACTATTATCGGCCATTATCTCTATAAGAATTCAAAAATTTGAGTTATAAAACATTGATTTTTCATGAATATAATTTTTATAAATGATATATTTAATAAAAGAATATAATTATTAGTTTAACCTAATCTAAACTAGATGTTCTAATCTCAAAATTTATCTAAAAGGGTCCTATAAAACTGACTATAAATCCCTTTGACCCGAACATCTGGATCTGATAAAAAATGCAATATATTTTTTACAAAAAGTAACTAAAATATATACAATCATTTAATCTGAGTATTTTTTACAGTCTAGGATTCATAGGAAAAATAAAACTGTTACAAATTAATAAGGTTTAAAAAAATATAAAGGTCATGATTGAATTTTTCTCATGCTAGATCTTTAATGAATCTAAACTCCATGGAACCTCTAAATGATCCTAAAAATATTTAATAAAAATATAGGGTGTAAAAAATTTCCCAGTAAGGAGTCTTAAAATAATCTAGGGAAACCCTTTTTGAAAATACCTTCTGAAAAATACCTTTTGAAAATAATTTTTAAAATATATAGATTTATGAATCGTTTTATAATAATTATAATTTTGAAAACATACTTATAAAAATACTTTTAAAAATATAATACATTTTCCAAAAATCATTTTAAAATAATTTCAAAAATGATAATGAAAATCACAATACTTTTAAAAATACCTACATTTTTAAAAAATTATAGTAATTTTTAAAATAATTAGGTAATTTTAATACATTTTAAAATACATATGTATTTTTAAAACCTTTGAAAATACTTCTGTTTTTGATGATTATATAATTATATTTGGAAATACTTTCACAGGGAATTGTTTTTCAAATAATACATTGATATTTCAAAAAAATATTAAGTAAGCATTGGAAAACATTACCTTAGGGCCACATTAATCATTTAATGAAATCTGGTCCTACCCACTTTCCTTATATTTGGGTTCACTTCCCACTTCTTATTTATGTTTACAAAGTCCAAGTGTAAATTTGTTTATAAAAATATTTTTCTCTTGACATTCTATATATATATTCACTTTAGTTATCACTTTAAAAAACATAGCAATACATTAAATAATAATACACACTTTTAATTATAAAAATATATATATTTATATATAAACTTTCCTTGGAAGTATATTTTTTAATTTGGTACAACCAAGTGTCATGATAAATATTCTTTTCATTATATCATTATATATTAACTAAATAAATAATAACACCAATGTATTTAAAATTTCATTCATTAACACATTAAATAAAATTCATAAAAATTTTAAAATTTATTATTTAAAATTCATCCTTGAATAAATGTATTAGGTAACCATTTTCTTATTTCAAAAAAATTATTTTACAAATCAAATAAAGGTGTGAACATATTATACCTTCATAAATATAATAATATTAATCTTAAAATTTATATTAAGAAAAAACAATGCCCTTAATTATATAGATATATATAATTTTTCATTATTAAAATAATCATAATCCAAAACATTATATAATACATACGAAGTTATAAAAAAATATTAAAAATAAACATTTCATAATTTCATATATGAATTTATGTATGTATATATACACACTTATTCTAAGTATAAAAACTCTTATAGATTTGTGGTTATTTTATTAGTTTAATAAAATATAATAAGGTTTGAATGAAATCAATGAGGTTGTATTATTTCTTAAAATGAAATTATACATTCATAAAATAAATTATATCCCCTTACATGGATATAAATATTTACAAAAATATTAACATGATGAATTTGAAAACAATACGTGCATATATATATATATATTCTCAAAAACATTGAAATTGAAAATAATATATGTGTGTATACTCACTTCCAAACATCTGAACATGAAATTATAAGCCTTAAAAATTAACGTAAATAAAAATAAAACATGTACATATTTATATATTTGTTTTAATGAAATAACCTATCACTTGAAAATAATATAATTTTTTTTTATATATTATTAGAGAAATTTAAATTGAAATAATATATAAAAATATATACCATTACATAAGTATGAAACTAAATACATAAAATAATCATGGAGTTTTAAAATAAAACCTATATAAAATTGAAATTACATACTTATATATGTAATAATTTCAAAAATAAAATAATGTCCCCTTACATAAAATGAAGAACTAGTAGAAAACTTCTTCTTCTTCACAAAGGAGTAGTCTGAACCAAATAAAGGAAGTGGGACTCTACCTAAGTGAGGGTACTCAAATGAGGAGGATGGTGAGTAGTGGAAAAGGAGGGTCTCAGTTAGGGGAATTCTTCTAAAATCCAATAACTATAAATTTATAGGGAGGCTTGTTCAGTCACAGTTTTAACTTATAATAGAAGCTGGGATCTGATGGGAATACATGGTTGTAAAAATAACAATGCATATATACATTCTTATCTGAGTTATTTATAATCCTTTATTTCATGTATTGTCAAACTGAAGAATAAAGGGTTAAAAAAATTGATTCTATTCTCAAATATGAAAATCTGGCGTCGATTTTGAAAAATTATTTATGCATGTTGTATTCAATGTTTATTATATAAACATGAATTGTGGATGGTGAATTGGTGTTCATGTGGGTAAAAATCCTTAAAATGGTTTGAAGTTAAAGAAAAAAAGAACATTTTAGATCATTGTATTAACATATCTAGTTTTGTGGTTTTCTTACATTAGATAGAGGAGATGAGAACTCACACTAATAAGAGAGGAAAATAATGTGGGAATTCATCTTGGAATCTACATTCCTTGTGGGAGAAGGATTCATTTCATGGTTAGGGAGAGGAATCAAAAGGATTGATAATATGTTAAGTAAGAGGGTTAAGCTAGGAGGATGATTGGATGGATAAAAAGTTTTTATCAAATGGATACCATATAACCAATATTTAAAAAATTGTTGACACGCATAATCATATCATGGTACTCTGCTTCCATATAATCCAACACATCAATTATGCCAACCAGAAGCTGTAACTCGATTAGATCCCAATTTATTTATCCATATCCTAATATTTGACCATCACCTAACCAACACCCATGAGCTACATGCCCCACTATAACAACACGTGGCCAAGGGATGGAAAAAAATATTCCTCAATAGTAAGGTGACATCATCCCATTTCCACCACTCAAGGATGACCAGGGGTAGGTCCCTCCATTTGGTTGACCCACTTCAGTTGCACAATGTGTTGATGGCTCCCCTTACATGGCTTAGAGGGGTTGGATAATTTGTACACGACGTGAAATTAAATTTTTATTATTCAAGCACTTTTAATTAAAAAGTGAGAAACCCTGAGTTCAACCAAAAAAATAAAGATTATGATAGATCAAAAATTTTAATTATACAACTTGTAAATAAATAAATTATATTTTTGGAATCCATTTTATGTACATTTTCTTAATTCCAAATTGATTATTTTTATGAAAAAGTATCAAAGAATCATTTCACATTATGATTTTAATAATTATTTATTATTACTCTAATATTAATAATACATCTAAAATAATAATATTTTTTAACTCAAGAGAAACAAAGTAATTAAATTAATATTCATTATGACTTCAAAATTTTATATGATTTTCAAAAAGTTCATTAATATATAAATTAACTATTGATGAAAAGTAATAATATAATCAATTTAATGATGAAGCATAATTTTATATAAAATAATATTATATTTTAACAAAACTTTAAATGATACATATATTAATAGAATTTGGTATTATTTAATAAAATAAAACTAATATTTTTATTTTAACTTGTAAACAAAAACAAATTTCATTAAGGAAACATTTTATTCTAGGTAAAATTATACGTTTCTTTGTTTTACCAATAAACCTTTAGAAAATTGATTAAATTCTTGGGATGTTATAGAAGGTTATTAGGTGATAGTGTTGACAATATACTGATGATTCACATAGAAATCTTAAACATAGTATCCTCACATAATTATTAGGAACGTTTTATTAAATACATTCAATATAAAATTGAATTTGTAATCCATATTGACTATTTTTCCTAGGAACCAACCGATGGTAATATGAATATGACTACAAAGGATATTGAACATTCATCAAAACCCCGGACATATACCACATAATGATAGGTGATCCTATGGCCCCCCCATGAAGTAGATTGGGGATACATGTTGGAAAAAAAGCATGCAATAAGATATCACATTCATGGGAAAGCCTCTTAAATCTTTTAATGTTCATGGTCCACCCTTCACATATAATAAAAAATATACCAAAAAATTCAATAAAGAAAAATTATGATATAGATATTCCAAACTAAAATCATCCTACTGCTGAAAAAAAAGATATACACTCAACTTGATATAATAAAAGTCCATGTTAAGTACAAAAAATGGAGATAATAGATAATATTAAAGTAATATAAAATGTATTTCATTATGACCTAAAGTATATTGATAGAATACACCATTCTAAAACTGGAATGTTATGAAGATAATATCATGCTCACCTATAATCCTTTAGAATTTGAAATTGTGGATTCATTATTTGAACTAAACAAGGGGATTTCTCCTTTTCTAGATAGATTCACCAATTATTTTTTTAATTTTACTGGGATATTATTCATCATGATATTTTCAAACTGGCCAATTATTTTTTCAATGATGGTTCTCCCACATAGGGTTTCAATGCTCAATTCCTCAAACTTATTCTAAAAGTGGAAAATGATACTTACATTATTTAATTCTTTCTAGTTTCTCATATAAACAAAATTAATAAAATAATGTGTCGAATTCGTGTGAACTGTACTTCCAAAGTGTTAGATAAAAACATTTATTTGAATAAATTTGGATTCATTAAAGAAATAAACATTCTAGACTGTCTCGTCAGTACCTTGGAAGGTGGTAACCTTCTCAAGAAAAGATCCATGAGAGGTAATGTTTCTTTAATTCTTGAGGTCAAGAAAGGCATTGATACCTTAGAATGGTATTTTATTTGTAAATTATTGAGTTTATTTATATTTTATTTGATGTTTTTAATTTGATCAAATCTCTTCATTTATCTTCTCGCATCTCAATTTTCATTATTGGAACTCTAGAAGGTTATTTCACTTTCTAAAGAGGGGTCAGGAAAGGTGACCCTATAACAACCTTTCTCTTCATTTCACATTAATACATAAATTATTACATAATATTACACATAAAATATAGAAGATGGAAAAGTCAAGTATATTTGGGAATTATATACAATTCATAATAATGTAAAATATGGAATTAAAAAACTTTATTGAAAACATTATTTACATGATCATAATTTTCCTTCATACTTGACAATACATAGGATATCTTGGAGAAATACATAAGAAAGGGGTGAGATATAAATCCTAGAAAGGAAAAAATTGGAATAAAATTAAGAAGGTAATACAAGTTATAAAATATGAATATAAATAGTACATATGTGTTATAAGAGTCATAAACATGAAAAATAAGGAATGATATAGCATGATAACATAAATGACACATGGAAATGTGGAAACAAAAAAACACTTATAACTTACAAGAAATCAAGATGTAAAATGTCTCAGGGGGGGATTGCTTCACTCAATATTCCCTTGCACAAAATCTCACGAGACTACAGCATTACCCAATGCTTTGGAGTGCTATATAATTTTGGTTGAACGCGTAACTTTAATTTCATTCTCATGTTTAAGTGTGCCACATAAATCACACAAAATGGATTCATTCCTCAACATATTTTATTCAAAAATCAAAGAGTGTGTAATAAATATAGTTAATTCCTTAATCAAATAATTATAAGTACATAAATGTGAACACCCTTGATAGAAAAATGGGTATGCCTATTCAAAACATAATGGTTTCACATGAACAAATTCGGTGGCATTTCGCACAATTACAGGTGTGTATAAATGTTCATAGGAGGGCTTGATGATAGAGAAAGGGGTATTCAATAATTTAGATATCATAGGTGTGGTAAAGGGGGTATTTAAGAGAATATTCCAAAATTACGAATTGGATAAAAACTACATAAGATAAAGAGGATACTTAAATAAAGAGGAGAAAGAAAATAACCCCTACCATGAGAGTGTGACACCAATAGATTGGGAGGAGCTAATTGAGAACATGGATCCCCATTGGGGGGAATATAGAGAGGGTATAAAAATGTAAAAATGTTCTCGAAGGATTTTTAGTGAAAATGAATTGGAGATTGTGTGGTTTTATAAATAAAAAGAGAGGGGGTTCTTTATTATTTCAAAATTTTTGGTTTTGAACTATATATAATAAAATTAAAAAAAATATAAAACATCCATTTTTTATGAAATTGTGTGTTGTTTTCATTATTTTATAAGAATAAGGGTCTAAATTATTAAAACAACCCGTTTTTATTCTCAAAGTGAGTCATGTTCTTAAATAAATGATTTTAAAATAATAAAATATATTACCGGTTTTGGATGAATCATAAAGGATTTTTAAAACTAGTAAAACAAAATTAAAAACAAATTATGTTAAAGGTAAAACATATAATTTAATTTATATACCATTTATAGAATTATGATTCCATAATACACACAGTATATTTATATAATATTTACGCTTTATTTTAAAATTTGTTTGTCTAAAAAATTAATAAAATTAAACTATAGGGTATGCTAGAAATTCAAATAGAAAAAATATAAAATATTTTATCCAAAAAATACAAATAATTTAATTTTCCCATATAAAATAATAATCTTCATTTTATTAGAGATCCAAGGTTTTTTTACAATAATATTTTTTAAACACTTATAAATATTATATTTGACTTCATAAAAATTATACGATAATTTAGATTTTATAAAACTTATTACATAATAATATTTTATTGAAATATTATTTATTTCAAAAATCCATTAATTCAGATAAATAAACATCTTAATTGAAATTAAATACAAATTAATAATAAAATTTCAGTTTTATTGTATGAAAATCAAAATAACTAATAAATTAATGATAATAAGAAAACATGAACATTGTAATATTAAAAATAAAATATAAATATTCATATTATTTTGGACTTGATTTATTTCCCTTTACAACACCATAACATTCTCGATGTGTAACTTCCACAGTTGTTAGTCTTTCAGGGGTGGTTCGGAAGACATGGTTTGGTCTGTGATCTTAATAAGCTTGAAATTATCCCATAAATGGTTTTTCCCATGCATAAGTTGTTGGGTCTTAACATTGGATTTGTCAAGTGAAAATCCTAATGGGAATATCTCCCTTAGAAGCTCAGATAAATGGACTTCATTGGGCATAATCCTACTGGTTGAGACCATCACATAATTTTTTAGTTTCAATTTGATTTTTTAAAACCCTATATTTGTTCTAATAATGTGATCACTATTCAATGGATATATTATTTATGGTAATGATGGTTAATAGTATTTCAAAAATGATAGAATATAATAAAACCAAATAAGTGCATGTGTTTTTTATAACCACATATTATGAAATTTAATTCTGTCCCATAGGGTATTTTATATATAAAAATTCAGGTTGTTAAAATCCTCCCTCCTTAAAAACTTTTAACTTAAAAGTTTCATTTCACCCATAAAAACAGATGTGGGTAATTTGGTTCCATCCCTTCGTCAGTTCTGATGTTTCTCTTTCAAACATGTGGTTTCTCTGCAACACTTTGACCTAGTGAATTTTTATATTCCCTATAATTTTTCTCTATAATTTAAGATATTCAACTTATTCTCTTCATAAGATATGTCATTTTACAATGGGACTACCTTAGTATTTAGTACATGTAGGTTTATGGAATGTACTTCCCCAATAGGGATACATTGAATACATCAGGTACTTGAGATAGGTTAGGTGGGAGTGCTAGTGGATAGGACACTACTCTAATACGATCAAGGATCTCAAAATTGGCCAATGTTTCTTGGAATAATATTTCCCTTCATCACAAATATAAAGACTCTCTAACATAGAGATATAAAGAGGAATACCATGTTTTTATCATCAAATTCTAGGTATAATCTATAATTATTATGAAATCTCTCTAATAATCTCTAACCATCCCTGGTGTTATATTGAATGGAATTGACCTTTTAACCATATCCTCGATCATTTCGGTACATTGAAGTTTTCATTCCCCATATTCATCCAAACTTGCAGGTGTTTTGTACCTTTTCCCCTAAAGGGATTCATAGGGAGCTATTTGGATGCTTGAGTGGAAACTGTAATTGTATGAGAATTCGACTAGAGGAAGAAGTTATTATCATCTTATTTTAAAGTCAATTGAGTATTCAATCAACATATCCTCGAGTGTCGGGATAGTATTATCATATTGTCTATGATTTTGAGGGTTTGAGGCTATAATAATGTTCAAATTTGTATTTAGAGCCTACTATAGGCTCTTCCATAACTAATAAGTAAATATTAGATATCAGTCATATATAATTGAAAGTGATTCTCATGAAGCCTCACCATTTATCTCATGTATATCCATGAAATTTGATCGAGTTATAAGTCCTCTTGAATTGCAATAAATCATTCATGATTTGTTAGATGATCCACTATAACCCAAATGGCATTATTTCCTCTTTTTATCTTTGGAAGACTGGTGACAAAGTCCATGGTGATGTTTTCCGATTTCCATGTAGGTATGGGTAATGTTTTCATCATCCCCTAGGATTTTTTCTTTTTATCCCCCACTTGTGGACATTAAAAAATATCTTTATGTATATTCTGTGATATCGTTCTTCATATGTCCCACAAATAGTCTCTTTAGAGGTCTTGATACATCTTTGTGCTACCTTGATGGATAGAGAAGGTTATGTTATGTCCAATTTCAAACAACTCCTTCTTTAACCAAATATTTAATGGCATAAAAATTCTTGAAAAAAATATCACAACTCCTTCATTTACATTAAAGTCTAAGGATTTTCCTTTTCTTATAGCTTCTGCTTTTTTTTAATACACATATCATCTCTTTGAGCATCCTTTATATATTCCAAAAGTGATGGATGAGAAATAATTGGTAAAAGCGTTGATGATATTCCATCATATGATATTCTGATGTCTATTAACTTCATGTATAATAATATGATATCCTTTTAAATTCTCAACAATAGTAGAATTTTTGGATCCTTTATTCTTATAGAATCATCCACATAATTTGATTTTCTAGGATAGTAGTGAATTGGGCTATCACAGTCCTTTATCAACTCTAACTATCTTTGTTGGAACATATTCAACTAGTTCTATATGAATATATACTTGAGGATTTTGTGGTCTGAATTTATTTTACACATCTTCCCAACGATAAAATTCCACTATATTTTCAAAGAAAAGATCAATGAACCAAACCCAAGATCATGTTTTAGTTAGTTCTATTCTGAAAATTTCAACAACTTTGAAGCATAGGTTATCACTTTTATAGTTTTAATTAACACATATCTCAATCCCTTCATTGAGGCATCACTAAATACCACAAAAATTTCCCCACCTCTTGTCAGTGTGATTACAGGTACAGTGATGAGACTCTTTTTCAAATCCATAAATCTCTATTCATAGAAATCATCCTAAGAAAAATTGAATCCTTTAAAAGTTATCTTAGTTATAGGGTTTCATCATCATGAGAAATTTCTTAGAATTTGACAACAGTTCCTAGATAATCTATGGAAACTTTGCATATTTTTCAAAAATGTTGGCATCAGTCGTCCTTCAATTAATTTTTTTGAAGGGTCTATAGATATCCAATTTATTATCCTGATATATCCTATGATTCAGAATTAATTCATCCATAACACGCATTTTGTGTAATTTTCCAAATTTGTCTCTTTTTACAAGGACTTTAGCATAGTAATTAGATACTCCTCATGATCCTCCTTTATTTTGGTGTATATTATACTATCATATATAAAGACTACCACAAACATTTAGATCTAATCTCTAATGACATGATTCATCAAGTCCATGATGATTTCAAGAACATTAGTGATCCTGAATGGAATTACTGCGAACATATATCCACATTGGATAAGTATTGTTATCCACATAGTTGATTGAAAAATTCATCAATATGTGGTAAAGGATACATGTTCTTTTTCATGATCTATTTAATCTCAGAATAATCTTTGTAAAGACACATTGATCCATACTTATTCTTGACAAAAAGGATTGGTGAACCCTATAGTGAACCACTTGGTGATATGATCCATTTATCCATAATATCCTTTAGTTCATTATTTATCTCCTCATGTTCCAAAACGTCCATCATATATAGAGTCATGTATAATGGAAATTTTCCATGTATAATATTGATTAAAAATAAAACCTCTCATCTATAATTACTACTGTGTAATTCTTCATTAAAAACTTTATCATATACCCTTATAATGGGAATTTCATCAAGGATGGTCATTTCCTTAGAATCAATCATATGAGATAAATATGGTTTATCATAGGGAAATAATATCCACACTTGATATATTAGTTCTAAGAAGATTTATCCTCCTCCTTGAACATTTCTAGAATAAAAGAGTGATTCTCATTATGGAGTGTTATTTCCTTGTTTAATTAATTTATATTACATCTATATATGGAAATCCAATTAATACCCAGAATTTCAACAAATTCTTAAAAAGGGGATATGAAAAGGTTTTATGGGAATTTAAGCACACAAATTATTAAAGGGGAGGATTTATATACTTGGGATGCAGTAACTACCCCATTTGTTATTTTCACCAACAACTCTACATCTCTGATTTCTGGTGGTATTTGAATAGTTCTAGTATACTTACACGATAAAATGAAATCCGTAGAACCAAAATAAAAAGGTACATTTACAACTTCTAAATGAATTAATAGTGTTCCTATCACTGCTATTTTGTCTAGATCCACCTTAGTTTCTGTGATGGAAAAATATTAACTTTTCTTCCTTAGAGGTTGTTATTTGTCCCCTAAAACCCATAGCCTAGTGCATTAGTTTAAAAAGTGATCAATATCCATGTAAATGAAACAATGAAAAATATAATGAGGATTAATTGGGGAATTCCTTTCCTCTGCCACCATAGTGGGCTTCCGCCATTGGAAATCTATATCTAGGTTTCCTTCCCTCCCACACCTAAATCATTTTCTCATCCTCTTAATAATTTTTATTATGCTTCTTTCAACACATTTGGAAAGTATGATGTTGAAATTTCTTAGCACCGTTATATTTCCCCCCTATTAAGATAGAATTTAACTCTATATTCCACTTTTTATCCCTGTGACACCCTAAGGATTTTCTGATCTCCATTTCGACTTTGAGGGAACATCAAACAATTTCTTCATATAGATCAAATTCTATAATCAACAAGTCCTTTCGTAGAATAGGTTTCATCCCACCAAAGAAGTTATCATCCTTGAATCTTAGGGTAATTAAAAATATAGTGGTGTATCATGCTGGTCTTATGATGTTTTCCTTATATTCCAAAATAGATTCTTTATCCTTTTTCTTGAGTCTAAGGAAATACCAAGCCATTTTAGGTCAGAGAGTGTGAGGAAAATATTTATCATAAAACATTTGTTGGAATTCCATCCACCCCATAACTTTGAAATCTTCCTTGGGATTTGTATTCATGATCAACCTCTACCATTGGCCATCTTCTCCCTCCATAAAATAATCAACAAGTATAACCCTATCTTTCTCTAAACATTAAAGGATAGATAATATCTTCTAAATGGAGTTGATCCATTGTTCCATTATTAATGGATTGAATCATCCATTGGATAAAAGATGTCATTATCACATAACGGTATCAATTTTATCATGTCCTTTTATAAGGGGATTTGGGTGCTCCTCCTAATCTTGGTTTATATTTGGAATATAATTCATCTGAGGGAGTATCATCACAAGTCTCACAATTCATGCTCTAACTAGGCGAGTCATCATGTTTGGGTTGTTATAATAATTCCCTTCACAATGACTGTTTACGTGATTCTTCATATTTCCAACCATTATCTATAATAAAGGGAAAATTAAGGATGGGTATTTTTAAACTATTAAACACATATCTAGAAATCCAATGACATTAAATGGATAATATATAAATTATATATATTTCCTTAAATTATTAATTTCTAGGGGTCAATATTTGTTATACATGATATATTTACCAATATATACTCTTATGGGTATTTTTTTCACATAATAATGGTTCATAGTGAGATTTTAAATTTACCAATTAATATCCAAGGGTAGTTTTAATCTATGTGTGTATAAAGCCCTATTGGCATGCACTAGTTCCTGGTCGAGTCATGATCAATGCTGTGTTTTCGTGTTTTACCCTCACATATATATGTTCTAGATCCACATCAACTTTTAGTATCAATAAAACAATTATTTTACTAATAAACCTATAACTCTATACTTAACCCAAATTTGGGTATTTTTTTCTTATACATAGTTTTATAACTAAGTCTTTTCCAATAGTTTTCTAATGTTAAACCAAAAACTATAAAACATTCCTTTGGTACCAAATATAACAAGACTCCATTAATTTTCCTTTCATACATGATTTATGATATAAGAATAAACATGTTAAAACCTAAAAGATAAAAATGGTTATTCTATTTGGGAATTAATTACATTACATTACAAATTCAAACATGGAATATGTCATCTTTATTGATAAATATCTTACCACGATCATATTATTCCTTCATACATAACACTTCATGGGTTAACCTGGGGACATATATATTAAGGGATCAGATATAATTCTTAGTAAGGGAATAAACATGGAATAACATGAATAAAGAAATATATGTTTGAATATAGGAATATAATTAGGACATAAAAGAGGAGAGACTCACAAACATGAATAATGGGATGTGATATACCATGATAATATAATGAAAACAAGGAAAATGATGCAATAAAAAAAAACATTGCATCGTAAACATACGTCCATGATAAATTACAATAAATAATGATGTAAATATTCCTAGTATGGATTAGTTTCACTCCCCAATACCTTTCATGATGTCTCGTGAGATGAAAAATTTACCAAATGTATTGAAGTTCTATATAATTTTGGGCACACCCATCACTTTAATTTCATTCTCTTGCCCCACATAGATCATACAACATAGATTCATTCATCATCCTATTTAATTTTAGGATAATGAAGTTGGGAATAAATATGTGTATATCCCTATTCAAATAAGTGTAAGTGCATAAAGTGGAACACCATTGTTCGGAGATGGGAATGGTTATTCACTACACAAATGTTGGGCCTAGAAAATAGTAGTGGAATTTTGGCAGCATAAAGGGAGTGCATAAATGTCTATGGAAGGGATTAATGAGATTGAAAGATGTATATAATCATTTATGAATCATATGGGTGGTATGGGGCATAATTAATAGCATATACCAACATTATGAATTGGATAAAATGGGAATAAGATAATGAAAATAATTGAATAAAGATGAGAAACAAAAGAACCCTTTCCTTGATAGTGTGACTCGAAATACTTGGGAGGAAAATCTTGATAGATTTAGGGAACCATGGAAGGACTCTAGAGAGGGTATTGTAATTTAAGGATGAGATCCAAGGATTTTTAGTGAAGAGAATGGGAAATTTGATGTGTTTATATAGGAAAATATATGGTTGTTATTTATTATTTCCCAATATTAGGTTCTGAACTCAATATAATAAAATAAAAATAAAATAAAAACCACAACAAAGGTTTTTCCAATTGTTTATTCCAAAAAGGGGTGGTTTTAATTATTTTATTATGCCAATGGTCCAAATTACTAAAACAATACACTTTTTTAAGTGGAATTGAGTCATACTCTTAAAAAATGATTTTCAAAACATAAAGTGTAATATAGGTATTGGAGGACTCATAAAACCTTTATAAAATTAATAATATAAATTAGAAATAAAATTATTTTAATGGGAAATGTCTTATTTTGTCTTTTATACCCTTTATTTTATTTATAACAACACGTTTGGTTCTTTATCATGTCATAATGCACATTGTATATTTATACAGTGTTTAAATTTTACATGAAAATTCAACTGCCTAGGAAAATTATAAAAAATTAACCATTGTGTAATTTCAATTTTATAATTCTGAAAACATTATTTATTTTAGCCAAATAATATTATATTTATTTTATTTTTCAGTTTGAAAAAAATAATCCACATTAATTGATAAATGTTGTGTTTTTTTACAATAACTCTTTTAAAACCCTTATAAAAATTTCATTTGAATTCATAAAACATATATAATCCATTATATTTAATAAAAATAATCTAATATTAATATTTTGTTTCAATATAATTAATTTCAAAATTCTATTATGTCATGGAAATAAACATCTCAATAGAAATTAGATACCAATTGAAATTAGATATTGTGTTTTATTGTAAAAAAGTAAAAAACATTTACAATGTAATTTTAAGAAGAAAAAATTGATCATTATTCAATTTAGAATACAATATACATATTAAAATTATTATGGTCTTCATACATATACATTTAATACACTAGAAAAATCCCTAATGGCATGGTGCGCGATGGTGATACACTCATGGGGTGGTTCAGTCTACATGGTTTGGATTGTGATCTCATTGAGCTTGAACTTCTCCCACAAATGGTTTTTCTCATCCTTAAGTTATTGGGTCTTAGATTGGTCTTAGTCTAGATAAAATCCATGTGGTTCTACCTCCCTCAAAATATCTGATAAATCAGCTTCATTGGAAACTATCCTAGTGGTTGAGGCCATCACTTCCTTTTTTCTTTTCCAATTGGATTTTTTAAAACCCTATATATATTATAATTATATTATCACTATTTAGTGGCTATATTATCATTTTTAATGATCCTTAACATTATTTTAAATCCGAATGGATATAATAAAACCAAATAGGTTCATGTTTTTGCTATAAACATATAATATGACATTTAATTCAACCACATAGGAACTTTTATTTATTACAATTTAGGTCATTATAGACCCCCTCTCCACTATCATCTTTTTTATTGTAGAGGACTATCAAAGTTTCATTCCTCTCCACATGGTGGATAAGGGTGATTTTAATACCCATAGGAATGAAAGAGGTATATGTACCCCTTTCCATTTATTCTATATTAGGGATGTTATTTTATTTACCTAGGGTGATAAAAGAAACATCAAAAATATAAAATAAGTACTTCTTCATGATGAAAAAAATCATTCTATGAAATTAGTTAGAATAAATATTTCATTTGTTTTAGAAATAAGATAACTACCACCCAAAAAATAAGTATTATTAATGCATTTTGAATCATAAAACATGTTCTTAATTTCATTTACTTGTTATTTTCCTTATTCTAGGGAAGATCTTGTGCTTCTTACTTTAATCAGGTTGTGGTCCAAATCGGGAGGCTCTTGCCCTCATAGAAAGTTAAATCTCTCTTAACGACTTGAAGAATTTTCCTTGTAAAACCCATTGGTATATATTAGTCTTTATATTATTTTATGTTTTATAAATAGACCAAATATTTTCTAAAATTTATTAGTTCCCCCCGTGATGATTTTTTCTTCGGAGTGGAATCATTATTGAATGAAGATCTATCACTTTACCTTGGAATAAATGGTGTAATCTATATTACCTAATAGGTTTGGGCATAAGAAATATTTTTCTCTTCAATAAATATCTTTTACCTCTCTTTATCTAGAGGATTTAAAATGATAAATCATATTCTTTAGTATTTTTTTGATCTACAATTTTGGGAAGATTGAAATTTAAAAATTTAAATTATATAGATTCTTCTATTTGGACTAGTTTCGATGTTATCTTCATCAAAATTTTCATGCAATATCATTAGTTGGAAAATATTAATTTCTCCCGTAAAATCTAATTTTAAAATTGGATTGGAATTAAAATGGTGAATATGATCAACTCCTATTATATATTGATGGCTTTCAATATATATATTTAGGATCAAATGGGCTTATGTGACTCGCTTATGGATGATGTAAGATCAATAGTTTTTAGTTATGATTTTTCCAATAAGAAGGAAATGAAAACATGGGAACCTGCATTGAATGGAATGCTTGATTCGGAGTTATTTCATAGGGAAAAAATGTTGGGACTACCTAACTAGATTGGGTACCTTAAAAACAAACAGATCTTTTCTTCAAGATATAAGCAGTTATAGATGATTTCTCATTCAAAATTATTGTTTGACTCAAACCTTCAGAAAAGTGGGTGCATATCTCTACTCAATGTGCTTTTTCTATCACCAAAATAAAGAGGTTTTGGATTATATTTTTTTAAGCATTAATTTTGAATAGAAATTATTGAATAAAGTTCTTGAATTTTTTTTGATTCATTCACCACACACAATATTATTCATGGACCATCTGAAGGATTTCATTAGCCTCTCAATCTCTCACCAACTAATTATCCTCTTCATGGTGGGATGTGTGGAACCTGTCCATATTCTATATAATTTCAGGAATGGGAGGATCTGTGATCAAATATTATTTATATATCATTGATTTACCATTTATATCATTGTGGTTGTGAAAAATGAAAATTACATGTAATGTAGACACTGTAATATTTCTATTTATTACATATTATTGTTGAAAAATTTGAAGGTTGTAGTTAATTTTCCTCCCCCCCCCCCCCCCCGTGGGTAAATTTTGAGGATATTTGGAATTATTCTTTAATTGGAAGGTTTAAATGAATATATGATGGATCTTCTAGAGGTAGTCTTAGACATTTAGGGTTTGGGTATTTTTTATAGATATCATAATATAGATTTCACAGGTTGCCTCTATGGATCCTATTACATTTCTACTTTTTTAAAAGTTGGTATTCTTGGTTTGATTTATGTAGTGGACATGAAAATTCAAAGGAGATGGAATAATTAATTGTTAAACTGTGATTCTATCATAATTTTGCAGGATATTATATAGAGTAATATTATTCTATCCTAGAAATTTTCTAAAATATGGATTAACTAAAAAAAGTTCTCATCAACGAATTACATTAATGCAAATGTGTTTTATGAAGAAAACACTATTGAGGGTGATCATGCAAAAAGTGGGTTAGTGTAATTCCTTTATTTTTTTATAACACACTGACTATTGAGTTGATACCTCTTTTTCAAAGATACAATTGTAAAATACCTTCTATTATACTATTGTAACAATACTTTTTAATAATTAGGCATCTGATCACTTGGACATGGGGACATTTTTTTTAAAAAAAGAGTTATCCATTTCATATTAAAGGATGAAATGGAACATGGAAGTACCTTTATATAGAACTTAAGGGTGGTTAAATTACTACTGATTAAATAGATTTTGAAATAATGATCATGATAGTTCCCTTAATCAACTCATAATGATATTTTGGAGTTTGGTTTCCATTTTTTTGGAAAGTTTATAGATGATTTGAGGGTTAGAACCTGAAGGGTTACCTTATCTTTAGTATCGGTAGTAATACTTTTGTGATGTATTTTAGTGAATTTTAATGAGGCAGGATCACTTGAAAGTTATATTAATTCATATGTATCCCTTTATTAATATATATTGTTATAGCATATGTTGTGAGATCATGAATTCCAAGGTATGGGAAGATTGTTTATCCTCCGTATTTATGTCGAGGTTGGGCTTGGAAAAGTGTATGAATATGAGGTTCACCATAATGTAAAAATATGTAACCTATTTTGTAGTTTTCATTGGATAAAAAAGGTCTAGTTTTATGGGCCATCATCCATGAGCCCAGTGATGTTTGGTGAGGTAATAGGATAGGATGGCCTCTTCTCAACCTTGGATTTTTCATAGTTTTGGGTGATGTGTTGAACCCCATTCTACATAATGGTGTATGTGTGACACAATGGATTTAATTAAGTGAAACAAGTTTTATGTATTGACTCTATATAGGTGATATTTTTTTACCCTCATAACCATATGTGTGATGGGGGGTGTGCTATCCAACCAACATAATTACTAAGAAGGGAAATTATTTCCTAGGGATTTATTTGTTGATAAATTAATTAATTTGATCATATAGTATAAATAACCAGGATGAAAAAACATAGACATTACCTCATTTTTAAGAATATTTCATCAATTACACAAAAATGCACCCAAATACCATATTACTTTAGTTCCTTTGGAAACATGGAAACATTAACAATTATTTTATAATACATCCACATATTAACCTACCTATTTACTCATAAATAGAACAATTTTTGACCAATCATACTTAATACCTTCATTCGTATCCTAGAAAAAATAAACATATGAAAGAGTGAACTAAAACGACCAGTAAGGGTAAACAAGGGAGACATGAAAGAATAAATTAAACATAATAGTCTCAAAACATAAGAAAAAAATTAGAAGATAATACCATTTATGTCAAATATCATATCCCATATTCATGGAATAAAGATAGATAGTTCATTAGACTAGAATCATGAGGGAAAACGATCATGAAACATTAAATCATATAATTGAAATAAGACATGTAATTCAGGTAGACACATAAACGTATAAATTTATTTCCATAGTAGTCAAGACTGACTTCCAAAGCCATCTTAGTAGAATGGGTTCACTCCCCCAACCCATCCTAGCAGTCATAGTTCACTCCCAAGACCATATTATTAGTATAATATCACTCCCAATACCATATTAGTAATTAAGGATCACTCTTGATACCATCATAGTTGTCAAGGTTCACACCTAGGACTATCTTACTAGACAAAGTTCTTTAATAAACCAATATCACTCCCCATTTCATCCATTCCTATCTCATTAGATATAAATCATTACCCAATGAATTGGAGAGAGATATAGGTCCCACCCATAAAATATTGAAAACTATACATAAGTGTTCCATACTAATTTAATGAATTCATCATATCATAACCCACAAAAAGAAATTGAATTCATAAACATTTCATCCTCACTCATGGAAAGAAAAAACATTTCATACACATCATTCCACCACAAATATAAACTTTCTAGAGAATGAATTAGAATTGTATCCTTGGATCATATCCTAGAAAATAATATGAAACACTAATAGATTTTATCTGAAATGGAAAATTGTTTTGAAACATCTTCTAAAAAGATTTCTTGAGTAAAATATCCTTTTCTATTTGAAAAATTATTTTTAAATCACATAATATTCTAAAGACCATTTACATTTAAAATAACCTATAAATTTAACAAAAGAATATTTAAAACCCATCTAAAACACTTTTAAAATGATAGAATTTTTTTAAAATATTTTTCTATAAAAATTTTAATAAAATATAATTTAAAAAAATTAGGAAAACATTTTTATAAAACATAGTTTTTAAAGAACACATATTTCAAATTGAAGTGAGGAATAAATTAGGATTTTCCAAAAAACTCTTTATTAATTATCATATGTACCAAATATTTTTTAAATTGTACAATTAAATTAATACATAACTTATAGAATTTTTTGAAAAAAATTATTTATAATTATTTAGTGATTTATCATAATATTTTATCAAGGTATGTGTAAACAATCCTGATAATCGATCAGAATATAATAACAAGATCTTACCATTTTGGTAAGGTCGAATCATAAACCCCATGAAGGAGAGATAAAAATATGTATATGTAGGTACCCATAAATTTAAGGATAACTATAAAAGAAGAAATTAATGAGTGGTATATACACCACAAAAAAGAAAAGAGTAGTGAATATGGCACAAGTCTCACGGAAATAAAAGCCATACTAGAAATCTCATTACCTTAAGTCTTGACTTCCTTCATAAACTTTAAATAAACATGTATAAATAATATAAGTCTATTATAAATTAAACATATAACCATATTCATATATATAATACCATTTATTATTTATACATAACTTTTTATTACTCGTTTATTAACAATTCAATGTTAAATTTATTTATCCGGTAATAAACGCTTTATTTTTCATACATGTTTTGATTTTATATTATTGGCCCCCATATTTAAATAAAAATTTAATCAAATAAATAATTATAAAAATGATATATATATATATATATATATAACATATATATTCAGTATATATGTATTTATGGTAATTAACAAAATTTAGATGTTGAAAATAAAATACACTATTTATTGAGACGGTAGGTCATATGTACGCATGAACACTGTATTAACTTTCCATTCATATTAGAAGAAAGAAAAGTATAAAATATATAATCATTCCATGATCATTTTTATTTTATTTATATATATATATCACATTTTTTTATTAAACCCATTTTTAATACATTTCATGTAAATTTTGAACAAATCACATCGCTTCACGAGGTTGTAGTCCACCGTACACAAGATTGATAATATCGTATTACCAAAACATTGAAATCATGAAGATATTTTTGATATGAAAAATAAATAATCAAAATTAAAAAATTAAAAATTTTATATAAACTATAAATCCATCATTATTCCTAATCTTTAAAGGTGGTAATGGAAGAATGAACAGTGTCAGTTCGTAAGGCAGTAGTCCCCCGTACACACTAATGATAATTGTGTATCCCATTTGATGAAAGTGTATGAAGTTGTAGGTAATACACTTAACAAAAAAAATAGAATAATTTTGATATGGAGGTTATTATAGAAACATGAAAGAAAAATTGAATTGGAATCAATAATAAATAAATAAAAATGGTTGTTGTTGAACGTTACCATTTCTTAATATATCACCATTTTATTCACTAAAGAGAATCCTTGGACATGTTTAATTCCAAATTAATGATCCTAGGGATTTATTTTGGGATTATATTTAGATAGGGTTTTAATGAACCAAATATTTTTTGATTTTTGTAGGTAAGGGAAGAAGAGGTTACCTTTTATAAGGGAGGGGAGGGGCACTTTGGAATTTCACAAATGATTAATTTATAATAAATTCAATCTCTATCCATGTACCTATAAAATATAACTTATTTAAAGATAAAATAATATAAAATTATAATATCCTTAAAAAAATATTTTATACTTGTTTGGATGTTATTATAGACCATATCATTTTGATTAACCCTTTGTTAACCTATTTTAATTTTTACTATGGTTACAGATTTTTCAATATTAAAATGTTGTAATTTTTAATATGAATTTTAAATTTGACCATAAATGACCAATTTATGATATTTTATATGAAATATCATCTATTTTTTTCCTATATAAAATTTTAATGATTTATAAATAATATAATAAAATATTATTTATATAAAATATTGTTAGTGTCAATTTTGACATGGTTCATTACATTGAATTTAAGAAACTCAAGGCATCAATATATGTTCGAACCAAATAATTAAATACACCCTTAATATGGGATATTGACCAATAAAATTATTTTATAACCATAACTAATTAAAATTTTATTTATTATAATATTTTTAATATCATTTAATTGATTTTTTTGATTACATGAAAATTTATTAAATCATCATTTTGTTATTATTTATGATAATTATTTATTCAAAAATAATTAAAAAAATAAATGATGTAGATAAAAATTATAAATTATAAAACAGCATTTATAATCCATAATATCTTCTATTTTACACCACATTACAAAATTATACTTATATATATATAAGTGTGTTATTTTTTCACTCTCATTGGGTTTAATAATATCCAATTCATTTTCAAGGAAAAACAACCATCAAAAATTAAAATTATAAAATATACATTTTCTGGGTCTAATTTTCTTCAAACAATAACATTTGGGTAAGTATTTGGGGGATTTAGTAATATTTATGATGTTATTTTTACTAATAATTCCTCGATTTACCCTTAACTCTAATAATAAAATAACTATGTTTACTATTGAGAATTTCCAAAAAAAAGGGAAATATCTTTGAAATTTGGATCTTACAATTATAAATATTTATAATATTTTTCAAAATTTTAAATAAATAATTTCCTTAAAACAATTTAAAATTAATCTCATAGATTTGGTGAGAATGCATGTTTTTAATGTGTAAATGCTCAAAGGTTTAAAATGTTTTTATATACAAATTCAAAACGAAAAAAACTAAAATTAAAATAAGTAGAATAATATATGTATAACAAATATAATTGTTATTTAAATATAAAAGAAAATAAAATTTAATATTTATATTTATTCTGTTGAAAGCACCACTTAGAATAAAAATTCAGTATTTTTACTATTCATCAAAAGATGGAACATTTTTAAAAAAACTCTAAAATTCCCAAATAGATAATTTTGACACTCTTATATAAAAAAGAAGTTTATTTTTTCTTATAAATTTTATAAATTTTTCAAAATATATTTTTAAAATAACTCTTCCATTAGATGGAGGTAAAATTACCTTTTAAAAAATACAACTTTTTTGCTTAATAGTTGATTTGTTCTTATTTTATGCCAATAAATCAAATTGTATGAATTCTAAATAATGTTATTGATTATATAACATATAAATTTTATAAATTAATTTCACTAATGGTGAATAATTTAATTTATTAATATAAAACAACATTGTGGGAATAAAAATAGTTTTTTCATAAAAACACATCCTCTATTTTCAGTTTTTTCTTATACTAATTTCAAATTAACTATTAACCCAATAATTTATTTTATAATTCAGTTAACAGTGTTTAGTCTCATAACTCCAATGTCTATGTGAAAATTATCAAAATAAATAGTATATTATTGTTCGGTAAAACTCAATCTTATGTGTAACACAAGCTATTGAAGGAAATTGTTATTGTGAGTATCACTAGCCAAAGTTAATCTTGATTGTAAACCAAACTAAACTAAATGATTCATAAAGTGAAAGCTTTTGTATAAATCCATCTTTAATTTTTGTATCATTCAATTCAATCCATCAAATAATTTTAATTTATTTAATTATAATAATTCATAAAAACATGGAGTGATACATTCTACCCCCTTAAAATAAATTTTACCCTTGATATTTTCTACATCAATGAAAATAGATTAGGATGTCTCTTCCTCATCACATACATAGTTTCCCACATATCATCATAAAATATAGTTTTTTCCAAAGAAACATTGACCAGGTAAGAGGTCTTGTTTTATTGAACTTTATCTTTTTTATAGAAAATCTATACTTGTTGTTCCGGATAAGAAATATCATTCTCTAGTGGTATGAAATATTTGATTATTATATGGAAAAGATCAGTTATATACTACATTAATGTAGATACATGAAACATATCATGAAATTGAAAGAGATTTGGTGAAACCATCAATATGATTCCATCTCGATTTAATCAATAGTGTCTAGAAATTACATCCACACAATTTGAAATTGCAATTGAAAAAATCATAGGTGGACATTTCAAAATTCCTTGGTGGATAACCCACATTGTAAAAATAAAAAAAAACTTTTAAATATATATAGAGTAAAATTTTAGGATCAACACACAATTAGTAATTTGGTTTTGATGACATTAATGGAAAGAGAACACAAGGGCATATAAGATAATTCTAACTATCTTGTTTTTTTGGGAAATGATAGAGAATATAGTCATTATATGGTTAATTACAGCAATACTATGGACCAAATAGGTCATAAAACAGTCATTTATATCAACATAAATGATGATAATAGAATAACATTTTTCATAAAAATTAATTGAGTAGAAATAAATACAAGATTTCATTTTAGAAGTACAATCTCACCATTTTCTTATTACTTGATCAATACTTTCATCATTTATTACTCTATTAAATGATGTTGAAATTTGTAATACCTATAGAACTATTGGATGATAAGATTCATAATGGGATGAAAATTCATTCCTTATATTTCGAGTTATTATCTTTAAAAAAATGGTTATCAGATGTAATATAATATACATAAATATTCCTTTTGTGAAATATTAATCCCTTAAACATCATTAAATGATCACCATTAAAAATTTCATTAATACATACCCATAAAAACCATCCAAAATATTAAAATTTATGATAATCAATAGAATCTGATTATAGTTTCAAAATCAACATATCATTTATCCCTCAAACATCTTGATGTAGCACTTAATTATTACAACCCAATCATATAAAGAACATTATCATGTATTCTATGAAAACATGCTAATAACCTGAGTTACCATAAAACCTAAGTGATAAAATGAAGGCTTCAAAAATTAACTCTTTCCTCGGACCATAAATCCAAAAATTCTATAAATTCAATCCATAAACCTCCCTGTTATCATATTACTAACTTGATCTAAGGAAACCAATATTATCTCGTTTATTTTTTCATTAAAAAGGTCTCTTTATCTCATCATGAGCATATTTAGTGTTATATTTCACTTAATCATGTGTTCTCCAAAAATATCACCTTCTACCTCAATCAATTTTCATTATTTATAATAGAATTCAATATATTTTTCAAATACTTAAGGTAAAATTGTAATGTACCAATCATGATATGTTTCATTATTCCATAAAACCATAATATTACTTCTAAAATATTATAATTTAATCCAAATACATAAATACTTTCATCCTTCCACTTCAATTATTTGAATTAATTAGGTCCTTAATTTCATTACAAGTTAATCTTTTGGTTAAGGCATTGATTTGTATAATTCCTTTGTTCCCAACATATAATTAATTTAAGTCTTTGATAATTTTCCAATCTATAGACTTATTTTCCACGCAGATAAAATCTTCACCTCCGTTTGATATACTCCCCCATGTTCATCTTCCCACCTTCATGACATTTTAGAATCTAAATATTCATTCCCCTCTGTTCATAACCATATAAACATTCATAAAATGTCATCTTACTTCTATTTTATGTTTTTGGAATCACACTGAAGTTGAGGTTGTTGATCATAAAATGATATTACTGATTAGTTATAATCAAAACATCCTTTACTCCAGTTATTATCATATTTGATTTCATAGAAAATTATCCATCACATTCAATGTTAACCTAGTTCTTTCTAGTTCCCACCATGGACTAAAACCAAAAATAATAACATGGGAAATACTAGTCATATTACAATAATCAAATATTCATGGGAAATTGTTGATAATATTTCAATCTATGAAAACATAGGTTTATCATTGGTTATTCATGATCATTACCAAAACTCAAGGATTGTAAACAATATTTATAGTTAAAGATAGGGATTATACTTAGGTTTTATCATCCTAGTTTCCAAAGGTTTACTAAACATTTTCCCTAATACAGAATATAAAAACCATGGCTTATAATATGTATAAATTAAGTCATTTTTTGTACAATAATTCATAAAATACAAAAATGCATTCCCAAATACCATATTAATTTAGTTCCTTTTGATCTTGTAAATACCAAAAAATGGTTCATAATACATCTACATATTCTCCCACTTATCTCTTCGTTGTTTGAACCATGGTCTTCTATGCATGATTTCGAGTATGGTTTGTGTTTTTTGTCAATCCTCAATGGAAGTTCGGAATATGTACCAGAAAAGAGATCATACAGTTCAAGGGCATAATTAAATATAGCAATGGCATGAATTTCGCGAAGAGTGGCTTAATGGTTTGGAATTCGTGAAGACCATAATTATGGAGGCAGTGATTCTTCACGATTACATCAAAGATTTGTGAACGACATAGGATGAAGAGCATCGCGGCGACGAAGATCTTTGCGAGGGAGCTTCACGGTGAAGGCGCGAATGAAATGACGGAACACTCCGCGATTAAAACGTGCTCCGTGAATGGAAAATTTCCATAGTGATTCGCGATTTTGAGAGAATTTCAGTGGGAACTTCGGAGCTTCGTGATTTGAGCTGACATGGAGCTGACTTCCCATGGAAGGGTCGAGGGTCGGTGGAATTGCCTATAAATACAGGTCAACCCCCTTGAGAAAAGAAAAAGGATATCTCTCAACGAAAATCCTTTGCTCTTGGCTCACAAAGTTCACTCGCAAAGGCAGTGTGCTTCGTAAAAGAGGATCTTCTCGGCGGCTATTCTAGATCCGTGAAAGTCATGCACCCCGCGTTGGTTCGGTGAGCTTCGCGATGAGGCAGGAGCTCCACGACATCCAAGCATTGCGAAGGCTTGTGCATCGTGGGAGTGATTCACTATTGAGCTTCGTGAAAAGGCATGGACTCCGTGAAGGCTTGTTTGAACTTTGCAAAATTGGGAGCCTTGTGAAGTAGGGTACTTTACGAAGTCCCTTTCCAAAGTTTGTTTTCCTAGTGGACAAGGGAAAAAGAGGTATTCATTAGTGGATGAAATTTGGAATTTAACACAACATCAACTCAGGACTATGATGCAAGAAAAGTCTCATGCTGGACATGAGACAAAAAACTTCATGTCTATCAATTGAATAGACATTCACGTCTATAAACTGAGCGGGACTTCACCAACGGCAGTGAGCTAGGGGGGTCAATGATAGTGACCCAAGGGAAGCAGAAAGATATCCTTGAACCTTTGTAAAGGTGGTGATCCTGGGACAGAGTGACTATGTGTAACACCCGAGACTTTAATGAGAAATGTTTTTTTTATATAAATCATTAAAGGAATCTTTCACTACACACAACACTAGCTTGGCTTGCTTTACACGCAACTGTGGCCTTCCTCGATAACTTGTGTCGTACGCAATACCGAGTTTCACTAAAAAAAAGTATTCTATTAAAATATTATTAAAACTAGCCATTATGAAAAGTATTAACTGAATTATAAATTTTACAACAATATTATTCATCTTACACATTTTCTAGAACATGTTAAGAGAACAAAATAAAATTTTTTTGGGTAAAATTATTATTTATCAAAAAATGTCGTTTTGCCGCCTTTTGATGGCGCACCCACATTAAATATAGTTTTTCACACATTTATAAGTTCAATTTGACAAAATAAAATTCTTATTTTGAATCAGGATATAAATATTTACTTTGGATAAATTTTTGATATTTTTCTGATAACTTTCATATTTTGATGAATAGTAAAAATACGCTAATTTTTAATTAAAAACAACTTTTTTCATTGAGATAATTTATATGGTTAAATTATAATATTGAATGGTTTTAAAGTATATATAGAATATATTTTTACCATTTAATATAACGTATGTCATTAGCATTAATTTCACATTGAATTCATAGGTAAAAACATTTCAATCTTTGGTAATGTTTTAACTTCTAAAATCCATTTTCTTAACAACGGGATTTATTTTAAATTAATTACTGCAAATTATATGTATTGAATTTTTTAAAATGGATTCCATATTTAGAATCAGTGGGTCCAAATTATGTTAATAGGCTACTTTTTATTTTTGGGCATTATGAATAGTATCTACGGTAAATTTTATTTACCATAGTTAAAGGTAAATCGGGTAATTAAGGGTAAATATAAGATTATAAAATTACCCTAACACCGGCCAAAATCCTATTGGATGACTAAAAGTCGACCCATATCACCTAAGGGTCGAATTAGATTCATTTAATAGACTTTTTTCCATGAAAATAATTTAATTATTTTTAAAACCAAAGAATGTGACAACATGTCACTTTCTTAAATCTTATAAGTATAATAATTTTAATTTGGTGATAAAATTAATGAAACATCAAACAAGAATAGTATAAAGAAATATAATACAATTATCTACATCATAGGAATTTATTTAGAATTTTTAGGGATTAAATAATTATCATTAATTATGACACAATAGTAATGTTGAAATTATTTTATTAATTAAAATATCAAATAAATGGTTTTACAAATAATAAAATAATTATTATATGCACTATTTAATGTCATCCACTAATTTTCTAGATACATATGACATTTTATTAATCTATTAAAGCTTTAAGTTTGAACATATCCTCTGTATATATTTTATTTAAATTCAAATAAATGAACTGTGTCAAAATTGACACTATTGTTATTTTATAAAAATAACATATTATCAAATTGTTTAAAAATCACAAAAATATTTAAAAATTTTAAATTAAAATTTATATGGTCTAAAATATCATAAAGTGTCAAATTATGGAAAATTCACAAAAATATGTAATTATTAATAATAATTTAAAATTTAGAATATTATTACCACAAATAAAATTTAATTGATAAATAAGGATAAATCAAGTTGATAATGTTTAAAATAAATTCCTAACATGTCTAAATTTTATTGGTTGACAATATTACAACCCTATCTCATCTAATCATCGGATATGAGTCACTTTAGAAGTTTTTATGTGGGGTTGGGATTTAATATAAACTAATATTTCTTATATTTTCAAAGGTGCCCCTCTCCTCCCTTATAAAAGGGCACCTCCTCCCTCTCCTCCTCACACCAATTTGAGCCTTCAAGCTTGGCCAAACCCTGCCCATTTTACTTCCCCACTTCCCTAGAATCATCCTAGATATTATGGTCTTCTTCAAAGACCAACCCTAGTGCCCTAAGAGGAGGTTAAGAAGAGGCGTGTCATAAAGAGGTAATATCCATTATCGATCCTTTCCAAATTGTTTCTTCTTCAACTTCTTCTTCTTTAGTTGTTTCATTATGAAGTAATAACATCAGTATCACTCATATACTGATATGTTATTATAATTATGAAACATCCCTATTTCAACATCTATCCATCCTACGGAAAATGAAATCACCGCGCGTGTGTACGTATGGAATACCATCTCCACGCCGTGGTGTAATCTATTTTCCCAAACCACCTTACTTGGATGGGTATAATAGTGTAGATTATTACTATATATGATTATTTTAAAGTGATATTGATTCTGAAATAGTATACATACACTCCAATACAATTCCACGATCATTGGAACGATATCATCGCTCGTGCGTACGTACGGAATACCGTCTCCACGATGTGATGCGATTTGTTCTACATGATCTTAATTGCATAATGATTATATAAATGAATTTAATGAATAAATATGATATATAGTAAATTAATACCATTCTGGAAATGATGTATCTATAACCTAAAGAGAATAATAAGAATTTATTTGACAAAACACGCATAAGAACAAAAAGTTATAAACACCCGAATAACAAGTAGCAATGAAATATTACTACTAAGAAGCTAAGAATATGAACATATATGATATCATAACAATAATTCGGGAATAAGTAAATAACATTATTTACATCATTATATAGGAGGTTCGGACACTTACAAGTCAAATCGGACCTAAGGCAAGGGAAACTATCACAATCTCATTTTTATCCAAGATTGTTTATACTTTGGTATTTACTGGGGTGTATTTTATCATCCAGATCCATGTTTCCTCAATATGTAATATTATTTCCATCCACCTACAATTGCTTAAATCCATTTTTACCCTTTGGTGAGTTTTAGTAAAAGATATGAAAAGAATCTTTTGTCGTTTTTCGTACGAGGTACTTTTTGACTTTTCCGACAAAAGTACGAGAAGAATGTTTTTTAACTTATACGGCATGAATGGATTTTTAAAACATTTTTTCCAAGAATCTTCCTTTACAAATTTTCAATTTTATTTTTAATCAACTTCTTTTAGTTTAGAATTGTAATACATGTTAAGAAAGGAAAAGTGTTTTTGAAGTAGAAAGGATATTTTCCTCAAGAATGGAGTTCAAGTGTTTTATCAAAATTATTTTCCATCTAAGATAATAAAGGATATTGTTTTTATCCCTATTATTATATTGATTTGATTATGTTGTGATGGAATTATTTTTATGAATTCCTTTATCTTATATGATTTTTTTTATGATGTCATGATGTTTAAGATTCCCATTTTTATTATATGGGTTATGCTATGATGTATGGTTTATGATTTTGTGGCACACATAAGAATGGTATCATTATGAGATGGGTGGGACCTAAATCTCTCTCCAATTCATTGGGTAAAGATTTTATATCTCATGAGATAGACATGGCTGGAACGGCAGGTTATACCGGTTCAGTGAAACAGAACTGAAACGAGGAGTGAACTCGGTTGAGAAATGGACTTTGTCCACTAAGATAGGATTGGAAATGAGTATTGACTAATAAGAAATGATTCTCTATGATTATGTGTGTATTTCACAAAGTTTCATGTTCTAAGTTATGATTATTGGGATTTCATTTCACTACTATGATTTATCCCATGTTATGAAATTATGCTCTCTTTTGCAGGTTAAGATTTCCAAAATGTTATGTTCTTATGAATATGACCTGATTGATTTTTATTTTACCCTTAATGAGAATTTGAGCTCACCCTTTTGTATGTTTTCTTTCCACAGGTCAAGAAGAATCTTATTAAGTAAGATATGCCAAAAGGGACTATAGATATGATGAAATAAATGGGAGATAGTGTAGACACTTTTTGAACCAGTTGTTTATGTTTCCCAGTTTCTAAAGACACTATACATATACGGTCCTTTCATGGTTTTGTTATATGTTGTAATAAGTATGCTTCAATTTTGAAGTAATAAAAATGTATTTAAAGTATGGGTCGTTATATTTGGTATCAAAGGAAAGGTATAGTCAACCTTTGAAAACTAGGATGTGAAAGCCTTAGTAAAAACACTAAGGATAAGTCTAAGCATAGAACACAATCTTAGTGTTTTAGAAATGGCCGTGAACAACCTATGATAAGACCTTAAATTTGAAATTTTATTCTTGATTATGTGGTTTTCCTATAATAATTAGTGTTTCTCACACTATTCATCTTGGTTTTAGTCAATGGCTGGAACCCGAAGGAACCGTGTTAATGTGGAATGCGACGGGCAATGCAATGATTGTCCCCCTGAACAACCAAACGTTATGGGATCTGGAATGAAAAATCTTGTAGCCATGCTCACACAACTTTCTCAAGATATGAATCATGCAGGACTTCCAAACGAGCCAAGGAAGGAGCAATATTCTGTTGAATCCTTCATGAGGCAGTGTCCACCTTCTTTCAGCGGGTCTACTGATCCATTAGTTGCTGAACAATGGATTAGTACTACTGAAAAAATATTTTCAGTTCTTCAATGTTCTGAACATGATAAAGTCATCCTAGCAGTGTATCGTTTGGAAGGAGATGTTGATCAATGGTGGAATCTTATTAAGAATGCGAAGAAAAGGGATGAAATTGAATCCATGGAATGGGACGAGTTCAAGGACTTATTTTTCAGTAAGTACTTCCATCGTATTCTCCGAACAAAGATGGAGAAAGAGTTTCATGAACTAAAGCAAAAGGATGATGAATCTGTTGGTACATATCAAGCAAATTTTACAAGACTTTCAAGGTACGCTTCTGGTATTATTATCCAACCTGAGAGTAAGATCGATCGATTCTTTAGTGGCTTAAAACCAAGTCTTCGAAGGGCATTAGCCATAAGGGACTTCAATAGCTACGAGGAAGTCCTTCGATGTGCTCTCAAAGTCTAGATGGAGATTGGAGTAACCCATCAGTCATATGGGTTTGATAAGAAGAGGAAAATGGAATTCAAAGGAAAATATAAAGAGCACATTGAAAAGAATATGAGCTTTCCTTTACGCTCAAAGTGTGGAAAGAAACATGGAGGGAGTTGTCTTAAAGGTACAATTAAATGTTTCAAATGTGGAAAGGAAGGTCACCTGGCATTTGAATGCCACAATGATGGGAAGAAGATGTCTAATGATGCAAACAAAGGGAGGGATACACTGAATGAACCTACTACACTTCAATGTTTCAAGTGCAAGGAGATGGGGCATTATGCCAATCAATGCCCAAATCCCAGGGATGATGATGATGGTCGACGTCCACAAACTCTTAAGGCTAAAGACAAAGGAAATTCACAAGCAATTTCTATCAGCGATGTGGAGTACGATTACGATGTGGTGAAAGGTACACTTACCATCCACTCTAAAGTAGAAAATGTTTTATTTGATTCTGGATCCACCCACTCTTTTATTTCTGAAGAATTTTCTAATGATATCACTGTATTACCTCAACAATTAGATGTTGAGTTAACTGTGACAACCCCAAATGGCACAACAGTCGCATCAAAAGTTTATAATTCTTCTTCGATTGAAGTTTGTGGGAAAGTGCTTCCTGCAAATATTGTGATCCTTCCTATTATGGAATTTTATGTGATTCTTGGCATGGATTGGCTTTCTTTATATAGAGCTCATATCAATTTCCAAAGAAGGGAAGTCACATTTCATATTCCAGATCAATCTATGATCATCTATCGATGCAAGGATGAACATAACCTTCCAGTGGAAATTTCTTCCATCTTATGGGTCTTGATTCCACTTAATGAAGGTTATTTATCTCAAATGGTTGGTGAGAAACTCACAATTAAGAATATTCCCATTGTACGGGAGTTTGATTATGTCTTTCCGGAGGAATTTCCGGGTCTTCTACCAAATCGTGAAGTTGAGTTTTCAATAGAACTCATACCGGGTGCTTTGCCTATTTCAAAGACACCTTATAGAATGGCCCCAATTGAGTTGCAGGAATTGAAGAAGCAACTCCAAGAGAATCTTGATAAAGGATTCATACGCCCTAGTGCATCACCTTGGGAGGACCTGTTCTGTTTGTTAAGAAGAAAGATGGATCAATGAGACTCTGCATTGATTGTCGAGAACTTAACAAGATCACTATCAAGAACAAATATCCTCTCCCACGCATTGATGACTTATTTGACCAACTACGAGGAGCTCAATATTTTCCAAGATTGATCTTCGTTCAGGGTATCACCAATTAAGGGTCAAAAAGGAGGATATACCAAAGACGGCTTTCCGTACAAGTTATGGACACTATGAATTTATAGTGATGCCATTTGGTCTTACTAATGCCCCTTCTATCTTCATGGATCTGATGAATAGAGTCTTTAGAGACTATCTTGATCAGTTCGTGGTAGTATTTATAGACGGTATTCTTGTATATCAAATAGCGAGGAAGAACATGAAGATCACTTCAGAATTATATTGAAGACCCTGAGAAAGGAGAAGCTTTATGCCAAATTTACCAAATGTGAATTTTGGCTTCAAAGAGTTTCATTTTTGGGTCACATAATCTCAAAAGAGGGGATATCTGTGGATCCAGAAAAAACAGAGGTTATCGAAAGATGGTTGAGACCAACAACAATAACTGAGATCCGAGTTTTTCTTGGTTTGGATGGATATTATCGACGTTTTGTGAAATATTTTTCACGATTATCTAATCCACTCACCAAGTTGACTCGGAAAGGAGTTAATCTTGTCTGGATGGAGGAATGTGAAGAGAATTTCAAGGAGTTGAAAAGAAGGTTATCCAGTGCACTTGTTCTCACACTGCCTTGTTGTGGAGAAAGGTTTGTGATCTATAGTGATGCATCCAAGAAGGGACTGGGATTTGTTCTCATGAAAAATGATATGGTGATAGCTTATGCCTCACAACAGTTGAAAATCCATGAGCAAAATTACCCAACTCATGATTTGGAGTTAGCTACGGAAATCTTTGCATTAAATATTTGGAGGCATTACCTTTATGGTGAAAGGTGTGATATTTATACTGATCATAAATGTCTAAAGTATATTTCACACAAAAGGAGCTGAATATGCACCAAAGAAGATGGTTGGAGCTGATTAAGGATTACGAACGCTCAATTCATTACCACCCTGGGAAAGCAAACAAGGTGGCAGATGCATTAAGTCGACAAGACCATGCCAGTTTATTCATGATGAGGATCACAAAAGATCCAATATTTATGGATTTACAAAGGATGGATCTTGGAATTATAATGGAAGGGGGAAAATCGTATCTTTCTCAAAAGAATGTTCAACCATCTATACATGTGAAGATTAAAGAGGCACAGAAAGAAGATGTCGAGTTACAAAAGAAGGTGAGAAATGTTCCTGAATTCAACCTTGTTTGTGATGGGATAATAAAGTTCAGGAATCGGTTTTATGTTCCTCCCATCACCGAATTAAAGAAGGATCTGCTAGATGAGGCTCATAGTTCTTCATTCTCTATTCATCCTGGAAGCACAAAGATGTATAGGGATCTGAAAGATTACTTCTGGTGGGATGGCATGAAAATAGATGTTGCTGAATATGTCTCTCGATGCATGGTTTTTCAGCAAGTTAAAGCTGAGAGACAGAAGTCTAAAGGAATGTTACAACTATTACCCATACCAGAATGGAAATGTGAAAACATCACTATGGACTTTGTAACAGGACTTCCTAAAACATCCAAAGGCAATAATGCTATCTGGGTCATAGTTGATCGTCTTACAAAGTCTGCACACTTCATCGCTATTAGAAAGGATTTCTCTCTGGATCAGCTTGCCAGGATATATGTAAAGGAAGTGGTAAGATTGCCGAGAGTACCATTTCTATTATATATGATCGGGATCCGAGGTTTACCTCAATGTTCTCGTGAAGTATTCAGCATACTCCGGATACAGAGTTGAGTTTCAGCACTGCTTATCATCCTCAGACAGACGGTCAGTCTGAGAGAACAATTCAAACTCTAGAAGATATGTTGAGAGCTTTCTCTATGGATTTCAAAGGTGGTTGGGATCAACACCTACCTTTGGTGGAATTTTCTTATAATAATAGCTTTCACTCCAGTATTCAGATGGCTCTTTATGAAGCTCTCTATGGAAATAAATGCAGGACTCCAACTTGCTGGGATGAAGTTGGGGAAAGAATGCTATTAGGACCTGATATTGTTGATGAGATGGCAGAAAAGGTCTGATCTATTCAACAACACATAAGAGAAGCTCAGAGTCGACAAAAAAGTTATGCCGACAACCGAAGAAATGACCTAGAGTTTGAAGTGGGTGATAAATTGTTCTTACGAATATCTCCCTAGAAGAGGGTCATGAGATTTGAAAAGAAGGGGAAGTTGATCCCTAGATATATCGGTACTTTCAAAGTACTGGATCGTGTTGGGAAGGTATCTTACCGATTGGCGCTTCCACCGAATCTCTCTCAAGTTCACAATGAGTTCCATGTATCTCTCCTGAGAAAGTACATACCTGATCCTTCACATGTGCTCAGCTCAGAAGTTGTACCGCTGGAGCAAGATCTTTCTTATGAAGAACAACCGATAGAAATTCTGGATCGTAGTGAAAAAGTCCTACGAAACAAGACCACTCGCATGGTAAAGGTTTTATGGAGGAACCAACAATTAGAATAAGCTACATGGGAGCTCGAGGATATGATGAGGGAGAGGTATCCTCATCTATTTGTTACAAAGTGACGAATTTCGAGGGCAAAATTCATTTTAAGGGGGGTAGAATGTAACACCCGAGACTTTTATGAGAAATATTTTTTATTATATAAATCATCAAAGTAATCTATCACTACACACAACACTAGCTTGGCTTGCTTTACAAGCAACTGCGGCCTTCCTTGATAGCTTGTGTCGTATGCAATACCGAGTTTCACTAAACAATGGTATGCTATTAAAATATTATTAAAACTAGCTGTTATGAATAGTATTAACTGAATTTTAAATTTTACAACATTATTATTCACCTTACAAATTTTCTAGAACATGGTAAGAGAACAAAATAATTTTTTTTTGGGTAAAATAAGTATTTATCAAAAAATGCAGTTTTACCGTCTTTTGATAGGGCACCCACATTAAATCTAGTTTTTGACATGTTTATAAGTTCAATTTGAAAAAATAAAATTCTTCTTTTGAATCAGGATATAAAAATATACTTTGGATAAATTTTTGATATTTTTCTGAAAACTTTCATATTTTGATGAATAGTAAAAATATGCTAATTTTTAATTAAAAACAACTTTTTTCATTGAGATAATTTATATGGTTAAATTATAATATTGAATGGTTTTAAAGTATAGATAGAATATATTTTTACCATTTAATATATTTTATTTCATTATCATTAATTTCACATTTAATTCATAGATAAAAACATTTCAATCTTTGGCAATGTTTTACCTTCTAAAACCCGTTTTCTTAACAACGGGATTTATTTTAAATTAATTAATGCAACTTATATGTTTTGAATTTTGAAAAATTGATTCCATATTCATAATCAGTGGGTCCAAATTATGTTAATATGCTACTTTTTATTTTTGTGCATTATGAATATTAACTATGGTAAATTTAATTTAACATAGTTAAAGGTAAATCGAGTAATTAAGGGGAAATATAAAATTATAAAATTACCCTAACACCTTCCAAAATCCTATTGGATGACTAAAAGTCGACCCATACCACCTAAGGGTGGGATTAGATTCATTTAATAGACTTTTTTCCATGAAAATAATTTAATTATTATTAAAACCAAAGAATGTGACAACATGTCACTTTCTTAAATCTTATAAGTATAAAAATTTTAATTTGGTGATAAAATTAATGAAACATCGAACACGAATAGTCTAAAAAACTCTAATATAATTATCTACATCATATGAATTTATTTAGAATTTTTAGGGATTAAATAATTATCATTAATTATGACACAATAGTAATGTTGACATTATTTTATTAATTAAAATATCAAATAAATGGTTTTAAAAATATTAAAATAATTATTATATGCACTATTTAATGTGATCCACTAATTTTCTAGATACATATGACATTTTATTAATCTATTAAATCTTTCAGTTCGAAGATATCCTCTGTATATATTTTATTTAAATTCAAATAAATGAATAGTGTCAAAATTGACACTATTGTTATTTTATAAAAATAACATATTATGAAATTGTTTAAAAATCACAAAAATATTTAAAAATTATAAATTAAAATTTATATGGTCGAAAAAATCATACTGTGTCAAATTATGGAAAATTCACAACACATATGTAATTATTAATAATAATTTAAAATTTAGAATATTATTACCACAAATGAAATTAAATTGATAAATAAGGATAAATCAAGTTTATAATGATTAAAATAAATTCATAACATGTATAAATTTTATTGGTTGATGATATTACAACCCTATCTCATCTAATATTCGGATATGAGTCATTTTAGAAGTTTTTATGTGGGGTTGGGATTTAATATAAACTAATATTTCTTATATTTCCAAAGGTGCCCCTCTCCTCCCTTATAAAAAGGCACCTCCTCCCTCTCCTCCTCACACCAATTTGAGCCATCAAGCTCGGCCAAACCCTACCCATTTTACTGCCCCACTTCCCTAGAATCATCCTAGAGATTCTATTCTTCTTCAAAGACCAACCCTAGTGCCCTAAGAGGAGGTTAAGAAGAGGCGCGTCAAAAAGAGGTAATATCCATTATCAATCCTTTCCAAATTGTTTCTTCTTCAACTTCTTCTTATTTAGTTGTTTCATTATGATGTAATAACATCAGTATCACTCATATACTGATATGTTATTATAAGTATGAAACAACCCTATTTCAACATCTATCCATCCTACGGAAAACGAAATCACCGCGCGTGTGTACGTACGGAATACCGTCTCCACGCCGTGGTGTAATCTATTTTCCCCAACCACCTTTATTGGATGGGTATAATGGTGTAAATAATTACTATATATGATTATTGTAAAATGATATTGATTCTGAAATAGTATACATACACTCCAATACAATTCCACGATCATGGGAACGATATCATCGCTCGTGCGTACGTACGGAATATCGTCTCCACGATGTGATGTGATTTGTTCTACATGATCTTCATTGAATAATGATTATATAAATGAATTTAATGAATAAATATGATATATAGTACATTAATACCATTCTGGAAATGATGTATCTATAACCTAAAGAGAAGAATAAGAATTTATTCGACAAAACACGCATTAGAACAAAAAGTTATAAACACCCGAATAACAAGTAGCAATGAAATATTACTACTAAGAAGCTAAGAATATGACCATATATGATATCATAACAATAATTATGGAATAAGTAAATAACATTATTTAAATCATTATACAGGAGGTTCGGACACTTACGAGGCAAATCGGACCTAAGGTATGGGAAACTATCACAATCTCATTTTTATCCGAGATTGTTTATACTTTGGTATTTACTGGGGTGTATTTTATCATCCACATCCATGTTTCCTCAATATGTAATATTATTTCCATCCACCTACAATTGTTTAAATCTATTTTTACCCTTGGTGAGTTTTAGTAAAAGATATGAAAAGAGTCTTTTGTCATTTTTCGTATGAGGTACTTTTTGACTTTTCCGACAAAAGTACGAGAAGAATGTTTTTTAACTTATATGGCATGAATGTATTTTTAAAATATTTTTTCCAAGAATCTTCCTTTACAAATTTTCAATTTTATTTTTAATCAACTTCTTTTAGTTTAGAATTGTAAGACATGTTAAGAAAGGAAAAGTGTTTTTGAAGTAGAAAGGATATTTTCCTCAAGAATGGAGTTCAAGTGTTTTATAAAAATTATTTTCCATCTAAGATAATAAAGGATTTTGTTTTTATCCCTATTATTATATTGATTTGATTATGTTGTGATGGAATTATTTTTATGAATTCCTTTATCTTATATGATTTTTTTTATGATGTCATGATGTTTAAGATTCACATTTTTATTATATGGGTTATACTATGATGTATGGTTTATGATTTTGTGGCACACATAAGAATGGTATCATTTTGAGATGGGTTGGACCTATATCTCCCTCCAATTCATTGGGTAAAGATTTTATATCTCATGAGATAGACATGGCTGGAACGGCAGGTTATACCGGTTCAGTGAAACAGAACTGAAAGGAGGAGTGAACTCGGTTCAGAAATGGACTTTGTCCACTAAGATAGTATTAGAAATGAGTATTGACTAATAAGAAATGATTCTCTATGATTATGTGTGTATTCCACAAAGTTTCATGTTCTAAGTTATGATTATTGGGATTTCATTTCACTAATATGATTTATCCCATGTTATGAAATTATGCTCTCTTTTGGAGGTTAAGATTTCCAAAATGTTATGTTCTTATGAATATAACGTGATTGATTTTTCTTTTACCCTTACTGAGAATTTGAGCTCACCCTTTTATATGTTTTCTTTCCACAGGTCAGGAAGAAGCTTATTAAGTAAGATATGCCAAAAGGGACTATAGATATGATGAAATAAATGGGAGATAGTGTAGACTCCTTATGAACCAGTTGTTTAAGTTTCCCAGTTTCTAAAGACACTATACATATACGGTCCTTTCATGGTTTTGTTATATGTTGTAATAAGTATGCTTCAATTTTGAAGTAATAACAATGTATGTAAAGTATGGGTCGTTATAGTTGGTATCAAAGGAAAGGTATAGTCAACTTTTGGAAACTAGGATGTGAAAGCCTTAGTAAAAACCCTAAGGATAAGTCTAAGCATAGAACACAATCTTAGTGTTTTAGAAATGGCCATGAAAAACCTATTATAAGACCTTAAATGTGAAATTTTATTCTTGATTATCTGGTTTTCCTATAATAATTAGTGTTGCTCGCACTATTCTTCTTGGTTTAATCAACGGCTGGAACCCGAAGGAACCGTGTTAATGCAGAATGCGACGGGAAATACAATAATTGTCCCCCTGAACAACCAAACGTTATGGGATCTGGAATGAAAAATCTTGTAGCCATGCTCACACAACTTTATCAAGCTATGAATCATGCAGGACTTCCAAATGAGCAAAGGAAGGAGCAACATTCTGTTGAATCCTTCATGAGGCAGTGTCCACCATCTTTCAGCGGGTCTACTGATCCATTAGTTGCTGAACAATGGATTAGTACTACTGAAAAAATATTTTCAGTTCTTCAATGTTCTGAACATGTTAAAGTCATCCTAGCAGTGTATCGTTTGGAAGGAGATGTTGATCACTGGTGGAATCTTATTAAGAATACGAGGAAAAGGTATGAAATTGAGTCCATGGAAGGGGACGAGTTCAAGGACTTATTTTTCAATAAGTACTTCCATCATATTCTCCAAAAAAAGATGGAGAAAGAGTTTCATGAACTGAAGCAAAAGGATGATGAATCTGTTGGTACATATGAAGCAAATTTTACAGGACTTTGAATGTAGGCTTCTGGTATTATTAACCAACCTGAGAGTAAGATCGATCGATTCTTTAGTGGCTTAAAACCAAGTCTTCGAAGGGCGTTAGCCATAAGGGACTTCAATAGCTACGAGGAAATCCTTCGATGTGCTCTCAAAGTCGAGATGGAGATTGGGGTAACCCATAAGTCATATGGGTTTGATAAGACGAGGAAAATGGAATTCAAAGGAAAATCTAAAGATCAAATTGAAAAGAATATGAGCTTTCCATTACGCTCAAAGTGTGGAAAGAAACATGGAGGGAGTTGTCTTAAAGGTACAAGTAAATGTTTCAAATGTGGAAAGGAAGGTCATCGGGAATTTGAATGCCGCAATGATGGGAAAAAGATGTCTAATGATGCAAACAAAGGGAGGGATACACAGAATGAACCTACTACACTTCAATGTTTCAAGTGGAAGGAGATGGGGCATTATTCCAATCAATGCCCAAATCCAAGGGTTGATGATGATGGTTGACGTCCACAAACTCTTAAGGATAAAGACAAAGGAAAGTCACATGCAATTTCTATCAGCGATGTGGATTACGATTACAATGTGGTGAAAGATACACTTACCATCCACTCTAAAGTAGAAAATGTTTTATTTGATTCTGGATCCACCAACTCTTTTATTTCTGAAGAATTTTCTAAGGATATCACTTTATTACCTCAACAATTAGATGTTGAGTTAACTGTGACAACCCCAAATGGCACAACTGTCACATCAAAAGTTTATAATTCTTCTTCGATTGAAGTTTGTGGGAAATTGATTCCTACAAATATTGTGATCCTTCCTATAGTGGAATTTGATGTGATTCTTGGCATGGATTGGATTTCTTTATATGGAGCTCATATCAATTTCCAAAGAAGGGAAGTCACATTTCATATTCCAGATCAATCTATGATCGTCTATCGATGCAAGGATGAACATAACCTTCCATTGGAAATTTCTTCCATCTTATGGGTCTTGATTCCACTTAATGAAGGTTATTTATCTCAAATGGTTGGTGAGAAACTCAGAATAAATAATATTCCCATTGTACGGGAGTTTGATTATGTCTTTCCGGAGGAATTTCTGGGTCTTCTACCAAATCGTGAAGTTGAGTTTTCAATAGAACTCGTACCGGGTGCTTTGCCTATTTCAAAGACACCTTATAGAATTGCCCCAATTGAGTTGCAGGAATTGAAGAAGCAACTCCAAGAGAATCTTGATAAAGGATTCATTCGCCCTAGTGCGTCACCTTGGGAGCACCTGTTCTATTTGTTAAGAAGAAATATGGATCAATGAGACTCTGCATTGATTGTCGAGAACATAACAAGATCACTATCAATGAGTTTCATTTTTGGGTCACATAATCTCAAAAGTGGGGATATCTGTGGATCCAGCAAAAACAGAGGTTTTCTAAAGATGGTCGCGACCAACAACAATAACTGAGATCCGAATTTTTCTTGGTTTGGCTGGATATTATCGACGTTTTGTTAAATATTTTTCACGATTATCTAATCCACTCACCATGTTGACTCAGAAAGGAGTTAATCATGTCTGGATGGAGGAATGTGAAGAGAATTTCGAGGAGATGAAAAGAAGGTTATTTAGTGCACTTGTTCTCACACTGCCTTATAGTGGAGAAAGGTTTGTGATCTACAGTGATGCATCCAAGAAGGGACTGGGATGTGTTCTCATGCAAAATGATATGGTGATAGCTTATGCCTCACGACAGTTGAAAATCCATGAGCAAAATTACCCAACTCATGATTTGGAGTTAGCTACGGAAATCATTGCATTAAAGATTTGGAGGCATTACCTTTATGGTGAAAGGTGTGATATTTATACTGATCATAAATGTTTAAAGTATATTTTCACACAAAAGGAGCTGAATATGCACCAAAGAAGATGGTTGGAGATGATTAAGGATTAAGACTACTCAATTCATTACCACCCTGGGAAAGCAAACAAGGTGACAGATGCATTAAGTCGACAAGACCATGCCAGTTTATTCATGATGAGGATCACAAAAGATCCAATATTTATGGATTTACAAAGGATGGATCTTGGAATTATAATGGAAGGGGGAAAATCGTATCTTTCTCAAATGAATGTTCAACCATCTATACATGTGAAGATTAAAGAGGCACAGAAAGAAGATGTCGAGTTACAAAAGAAGGTGAGAAATGTTCCTGAATTCAACCTTGATTGTGATGGGATAATAAAGTTCGGGAATCTGGTTTATGTTCCTCCCATCCCCGAGTTAAAGAAGGAGCTGCTGGATGAGGCTCATAGTTCTTCATTCTCTATTCATCCTGGAAGCACAAAGATGTATAGGGACCTGAAAGAGTACTTCAGGTGGGATGGCATGAAAATAGATGTTGCTGAATATGTCTCTTGTTGCATGGTTTTTCAGCAAGTTAAAGCTGAGAGACAGAAGTATAAAGGGATATTACAACTATTAACCATACCAGAATGGAAATGGGAAAACATCACTATGGACTTTGTCACAGGACTTCCTAAAACATCCAAAGGCAATAATGCTATCTGGGTCATAGTTCATCGTCTTACAAAGTCTGCACACTTCATCGCTATTAGATAGGATTTCTCTCTGGATCAGCTTGACAGGATATATGTAAAGGAAGTGGTAAGATTGACGGGAGTTCCACTTTCTATTATATCTGATCGGGATCCGAGGTTTACCTCAATGTTCTGGCGAAGTCTTCAGCATACTCTGGATACAGAGTTGAGTTTTAGCACTGCTTATCATCCTCAGACAGACGGTCAGTCTGAGAGAACACTTCAAGCTCTAGAAGATATTTTGAGAGCTTGCTCTATGGATTTCAAAGGTGGTTGGGATCAACACCTACCTTTGGTGGAATTTTCTTATAATAATAGCTTTCACTCCAGTATTCAGATGGCTCCTTATGAAGCTCTCTATGGAATGAAATGCAGGACTCCAACTTGCTGGGATGATGTTGGGGAAAGAAATCTATTAGGACCTGATATTGTTGACGAGATGGTAGAAAAGGTCCGATCTATTCAACAACACATAAGAGAAGCTCAGAGTCGACAGAAAAGTTATGCCGACAACTGAAGAAATGACCTAGAGTTTGAAGTGGGTGATAAATTGTTCTTATGAATATCTCCCTAGAAGAGGGTCATGTGATTTGGAAATAAGGGGAAGTTGATCCCTAGATATATCGGTACTTTCGAATTACTAGATCATGTTGGGAAGGTAGCTTACCGATTGGCGCTTCCAACGAATCTCTCTCAAGTTCACAATGTGTTCCATATATCTCTCCTGATAAAGTACATACCTGATCTTTCACATGTACTCAGCTCAGAAGTTGTACCGCTGGAGAAAGATCTTTCTTATGAAGAACAACCGATAGAAATTTTCGATCGTAGTGAAAAATTCCTACGAAACAAGACCACTCGCTTGGTAAAAGTTTTATGGAGGAACCAACAATTAGAAGAAGCCACATGGGAGCTTGAGGATATGATGAGGGAGAGGTATCCTCATCTATTTGTTACAAAGTGACGAATTTCGAGGGCGAAATTCATTTTAAGGGGGGTAGAATGTAACACCTGAGACTTTTATGAGAAATATTTTTTTTATATAAATCATCAAAGTAATCTTTCACTACACACAACACTAGCTTGGCTTTCTTTACAAGCAACCGCGGCCTTCCTCGATAGCTTGCGTCATACGCAATACCGAGTTTAACTAAACAATGGTATGCTATTAAAATATTATTAAAACTAGACGTTATGAATAGTATTAACTGAATTTTAAATTTTAAAACATTATTATTCACCTTACACATTTTCTAGAACATGGTAAGAGAACAAAATAATTTTTTTTGGGTAAAATAAGTATTTATCAAAAAATGCAGTTTTGCCGTCTTTTGATGGCGCACCCACATTAAATCTAGTTTTTGACATTTTTATATGTTCAATTTGACAAAATAAAATTCTTCTTTTGAATCAGGATATAAAAATTTACTTTGGATAAATTTTTGAAATTTTTCTGAAAACTTTCATATGTTGATGAATATTAAAAATACGCTAATTTTTAATTAAAAACAACTTTTTTCATTGAGATAATTTATATGGTTAAATTATAATATTGAATGGTTTTAAAGGATAGATAGAATATATTTTTACCATTTAATATAATTTATTTCATTAGCATTAATTTCACATTGAATTCATAGATAAAAACATTTCAATCTTTGGCAATGTTTTAACTTCTAAAACATGTTTTCTTAACAAAGGGGTTTATTTTAAATTAATTACTGCAACTTATATGTTTTGAATTTTGAAAAATGGATTCCATATTCAGAATCAGTGGGTCCAAATTATGTTAATATGCTACTTTTTATTTTTGGGCATTATGAATAGTAACTATGGTAAATTTAATTTAACATAGTTAAAGGTAAATCTGGTAATTAAGGGGAAATATAAGATTATAAAATTACCCTAACACCTGACAAAATCCTATTGGATGACTAAAAGTCGACCCATATCACCTAAGGGTCAGATTAGATTCATTTAATAGACTTTTTTCTATGAAAATAATTTAATTATTATTAAAACCAAAGAATGTGACAACATGTCACTTTCTTAAATCTTATAAGTATAATAATTTTAATTTGGTGATAAAATTAATGAAACATCGAACATGAATAGTCTCCAGAAAGATAATACAATTATCTACATCATAGGAATTTATTTAGAATTTTTATGGATTAAATATTTATCATTAATTATGACACAATAGTAATGTTGAAATTATTTTATTAATTAAAATATCAAATAAATGGTTTAAAAAATATTAAAATAATTATTATATGCACTATTTAATCTGGTCCACTAATTTTATAGATACATATGACATTTTATTAATCTATTAAATCTTTTAGTTCAAACATATCCTTTGTATATATTTTATTTAAATTAAAATAAATGAATAGTGTCAAAATTGACACTATAGTTATTTTATAAAAATAACATATTATAAAATTGTTAAAAATCACAAAAATATTTAAAAATTATAAATTAAAATTTAAATGGTAGAAAATGGCATAAAGTGTCAAATTATGGAAAATTCACAACATATGTAATTATTAATAATAATTTAAAATTTAGAATATTATTACCACAAATAAAATTAAATTGATAAATAAGGATAAATCAAGTTGATAATGTTTAAAATAAATTCCTAACATGTCTAAATTTTATTGGTTGATGCGATTACAACCCTATCTCATATAATATTCGGATATGAGTCATTTTAGAAGTTTTTATGTGGGGTTGGGATTTAATATAAACTAATATTTCTTATATTTCCAAAGGTACCCCTCTCCTCCCTTATAAAAGGGAACCTCCTCCCTCTCCTCCTCACACAAATTTGAGCATTCAAGCTCGGCCAAGACCTACCCATTTTACTTCCCCACTTCCCTAGAATCATTCTAGAGATTCTAGTCTTCTTCAAAGACCAACCCTAGTGCCCTAAGAGGAGGTTAAGAAGAGGCGCGTCAAAAAGAGGTAATATCCATTATCAATCCTTTCCAAATTCTTTCTTCTTCAACTTATTATTATTTAGTTTTTTCATTATGAAGTAATAACATCAGTATCACTCATATACTTATATGTTATTATAAGTATGAAAAATACATATTTCAACATCTATCCATCCTACGGAAAACGAAATCACCGCGCGTGTGTACGTACGGAATACCATCTCCACGCCGTGGTGTAATCTATTTTCCCCCACCACCCTACTTGGATGGGTATAATGGTGTAAATAATTACTATATACGATTATTGTAAAGTGATATTGATTCGGAAATAGTATACATAAACTCTAATACAATTCCACGATCATGGGAACGATATCATCGCACGTGCGTACGTACGGAATATCGTCTCCACGATGTGATGTGATTCGTTCTACATGATCTTCATTTCATAATGATTATATAAATGAATTGAATGAATAAATATGATATATAGTACATTAATACCATTTTGGAAATTATGTATCTATACCCTAAAGAGAAGAATAAGAATTTATTCGACAAAACACGCATAAGAACAAAAAGTTATAAACACCCGAATAACAAGTAGCAATGAAATATTACTACTAAGAAGCTAAGAATATGACCATATGTGATATCATAACAATAATTCTGGAATAAGTCAATAACATTATTTAAATCATTATACAGGAGGTTGGGACACTTACGAGACAAATCGGACCTAAGGTAAGGGAAAATATCACAATCTCATTTTTATCTGAGATTGTTTATACTTTGCTATTTACTGGGTTGTATTTTATCATCCACATCCATGTTTCCTCAAAATGTAATATTATTTCCATCCACCTACAATTTTTTAAATCAATTTTTACCCTTTTATAAGTTTTAGTAAAAGATATGAAAGGAATATTTTGTCGTTTTTCGTAAGAGGTACTTTTTGACTTTTCCGACAAAAGTACGAGAAAAATGTTTTTTTAACTTATACGGAATGAATGGATTTTTAAAACATTTTTTCCAAGAAGATTCCTTTACAAATTTTCAATTTTATTTTTAATCAACTTCTTTTATTTTAGAATTGTAAGACATGTTAAGAAAGGAAAAGTGTTTTTGAAGTAGAAAGGATATTTTCCTCAAGAATGGAGTTCAAGTGTTTTATCAAAATTATTTTCCATCTAAGATAATAAAGGATTCTGTTTTTATCCCTATTATTACATTTATTTGATTATGTTGTGATGGAATTATTTTTATGAATTCCTTTATCTTATATGATTTTTTTATGATGTCACGATGTTTAAGATTCCCATTTTTATTACACGGGTTATGCTATGATGTATGGTTTGTGATTTTGTGGCACACATAAGAATGGTATCATTATGAGATGGGTGGGACCTATATCTCCCTCCAATGCATTCGGTAAAGATTTTATATCTCATGAGATAGACATGGCTGGAACGGCAGGTTATACCGGTTCAGTGAAACAGGACTGAAATGAGGAGTGAACTCGGTTCAGAAATGGACTTTGTCCACTAAGATAGTCTTGGCAACGAGTCTTGACTAATAAAAAATGATTCTATATGATTATGTGTGTATGCCACAAAGTTTCAAGTTCTATGTTATGATTATTGGGATTTCATTTCACTATTGTGATTTATCCCATGTTATGAAATTATGCTCTCTTTTGCTGGTTAAGATTTCCAAAATGTTATGTTCTTATGAATATGATGTGATTGATATTTCTTTTACCCTTACTACGCATTTGAGCTCACCATTTTGTATGTTTTCTTTCCCTAGGTCAAGAAAAAGCTTATTAAGTAAGATATTCCAAAAGGGACTGTAGATATGATCAAATAAATGGGAGATAGTGTAGACACTTTATGAACCAGTTGTTTATGTTTCCCAGTTTCTAAAGACACTATACCTATACGGTCGTTTCATGGTTTTGTTATATGTTGTAATAAGTATGCTTCAATTTTGAAGTAATAACAATGTATGTAAAGTATGGGTCGTTATACTGTGCCCCAACCATTGTAATCCACAACTAGTGAATATTAGTGGAATAAGGTATGACCGACAACTTGTCGGCGTATACTCCTTGGACGTAGCCCTTAGTGGTGAACCAAGTAAAATGTGTTGTGTCTTATCTGTGCATGTGAATGTTTTCTTTCTGATCATATTCATCTTACAGGTTCAACAAGTTCCTACCAATGTGGGAACCATATCCATAACATTAAAAGAAAAAGTTGTCACCCTGATTCACCCCTCCCCTCTCAGGGTGTCTCGGGGTCCTTGATTGAGAACTATAACCTTTTTTCACATATCTTTCTTAATAAATTTATACATTACTTGTGGAAAATAAACATTAGAAAATATGAGCTTAAATTATCAATGATGAAAAAAATGAAAAATATAAGATAACATAATCATAAGGGTATAACAGCATAAGAATAACATATAAAGTTCATAATTTTAAGTAAAATGTCATCTAAAATTTTCATTTAATAAATATAGGAAATTAATTATACAAGAATCAAAATTGATTAAAGATCATAAACCATGAATGAATAACATTGGAAAATACATGGAATTTGGTATGACCCAAATAATGTATAAAATGATTTCTAAATTAGTCAAGGCTTACTACCATGGTCATTTTAGAGGAATGGGTTCACACCCCAAACCATCTTAGTAGCCAAGGTTCACTCTCAATACCATATTACTAGTCAAGGTTCGCTCTTGAGACCTTGTTAGTAGTAATGGTTCAGTCGCAATACCATCTTAGTTGTCAAGTTTTACTCTCAAGACCATCATAACAGACCAATTTCTTTACCGAACAATGTTCACTCCCCATTTTATCCTTTTCTATCTCATGTGATATAAATCATTACCCATTTAATTTGAGCTAGATATAGGTCCCACCTATAAAATAATGAAATCCATACATATTTGTGCCACAATAATACAAATAATTCATCATATCAGAACAGATAAAAATAAATGGATTTCATAAAAATTCCATTGTAACACATTTAAAATAACTATAATTCATAAACAACATTACAACATAAACATAAACCATCCATATAAATAATAAGAGTGGTATCTATTGATCATATATCCGGTAATGAATTTATATTATAAAAGGATTTTATCATAGATGGAAAATAATTTTAAAAGTTATTTTAAAAGAATTTTTTGAGGAAAATATCATTTCACTTTTAAAAATGATTATTCAATAATAAAATGTTTTGAAAACATTTTTTGTTGAGAATAACCTTGAAAAAATAAAATGTAATATTTTGAAACTATATTAGACACTAATTAAAACCTAAAATATTTTTAAAATACATTTCCATTAGAATGATATTCAATTATCATTTAAAAAATAATTTGAATATATATATTAAAAATATATTTTTGAAAGAACATGCATTTCCAAACGAAGAGAGAAATAAATTCAGAAATTATTAAAAACACTTTCTCAATTATCATAAGTAAAAAAATATTTTTAAAATGGTACCATTACCTAAATAAATAAATAATAACCATATGGGAATAAAATTAATTAGAATTCATGATATATAGATTATAATATTTCATCAATCGAGTAAAAAAATCCTGATAAATGATGATATTTTAGAAATAACCTTTCACCAATTTGGGAAAAATGAATTATAAACCCATTAAAGAGATATCATGAAATGGATTTTTGAATACCAATAAATTTAAGAACAATTGTTATATTATAAATTAATGGGTAGTATATACACCATAGAAAATAAATGAGTGGTAAATATGGTATATGTCTCACAGAAATAAAAGTGAAACTAGAAATCCACTTACCTTGAGTATTGACGCCCTTCATAAATGATAAAACCTATATTATAATAAATTTAAGTTTATAATACTTCTTAAACATGACCATTTTCATACATATAATACCATTAATGACTTACTTATGTCTTTATATGACAAACCAGCTTTTATTACAAACTTAAACATGATTTATTACATAAAACTTCACTTGATACAACAAAGAAGATAGAGAGGCTTAGTGTATTTGGGGATTAGGATCATTACATAAAAACTTGACACATGAAATAAAACATCTTTATTGAAAACTTAATTTACATGACCACTACATTCCCTCGTACTTAGCATTCCATGGGATAACCTGAGGACATGCATAAGAAAAGGGTGAGCTCTAAAACCCAATAAGGGAATACACATGGAATAACATGAGGAGTAAAAAACATGCTAGACATTAGGCATATCAACAGAGCACAAGAGAAACATGAACATAAATTCATGATAAAGAATGATAATCATAACATGGAAATGTGGCAACAACACTTAACATGGAATTAGTATGAGCCAAGGCCCATTGCACATGGAGCATGAGTAAATCCTCATTGCACATGAAGCATGAGTAAACCCTCATTGCACTTTTATTAGAATGAGTCAACACTCATTTCACATGACATATCATGATACTATACTTTTACCAATGCATTGAAGAGTTATAAGGGCTCACCCTTCTTAAACATTTCATTTCATGCATAAGTGTTCCACATGGATCATAAAACATGTATTCATAAAACATAATAATTTATTCCACAATAAAGAAATTTGTAATTCATACATGAAAATTTATAATCAATAAGTAAATGTTCATAAAGTGGAATACCCTTTATGGAGAAATGGGCATGGTATTCACTATACAATGACATTGGCTTTGAAAATCGCTGTGATTTCGGCAGTGTAACGTCGTGACATAAGAATTCATAAAAATGGTTGATGAGAGAGAAAGTGGTTCATAATCATATTTACATGTAATGGACATTAATAAGGTCATATAGATAAATTTCCCAACAATTGTAATGGAATTTAGATTCATGATACAAAAGTACTGCTTGAATGTAAAAGAGGAGAGAGAAGATCCTTTTGGGATTTCGGCATAGTAACGGGTGTACATGGGAGGCATTTAATGAGAGATAAGGGTCTCCCATCATTCAAACATAAAGAGGGCAGTATGACGGAGGTGAGAAACTATACCCCAACATTAATAATTGAAATTAAAACGGAAAAAATACATAAAGAAATTTGGACAAAAATGAGAAAAGAAGGAAAAAACCCTTACTTGGAAGTGTGCTTCCAAAGGCTAGAGAGAGGCTTGTGATAGGCTTCTTGGGAGCTTGGGGCACCTTGGGAAGAGTCCAGAGAGAGTAGGGCAGAGGTTGGACGATCTCCAAAGGCTTTGAGTGAGGAGGAAGTGGGAGCTTGGGTGGGTTTATATAGGAATGGTGAGGGAATTCTTTATTATTTAGGTTTGGTTCCCCTTACATTAAATTAATCCAAACCACAAACCATCGCATGGTTTTTGACCATGGTTTTTGGAAAAGAGAAGAGAAAAAAAAAATTATAAGGACAAAGTCCGAAATTATTAAAATAATAGGGTTTCTTATATGAAGGTGAGTCATACACCCATGGAAATTAATTTAAAAAGACAAGGTGTTTAATAAGTCTTGAGGGGTTCATTAATGCTTTGAAAAGTAAGCCAAACAAAACCAAAATCACATTATTTTAATGATAAAACATATATTGGCCGAAAATAATGATTATAGTATTTTATTACATCACTATTGAGTCATTATGATGTCATAAAACACATTATATATTTAAACGGTATTTAATTTTTACTCAAAAATTTGACTGCCTCAGAAAATTATGAAACATTAACTGTTGGATAATTTCGACATCCTTATTCCAAGAATAACATTTATTTTATCTAAATAATTTTCTGAATATGTTAATTTTCACTTTCAAAATAAAAACCAACATTTATCGAAAATTCGTGGGTTTTGACAAAAATGGATTTTCAAACCTTAATAAAAATTACAATTGCATTCATAAAATTATAAGATAATTTATATTAAATTAATAATAATATTTTATCAAAATATTATTTAATTCAAAAATACCTTAATTTAATAAAATATAATTCTTAATTAAATAATAACTAACAATATTATTTGTACTTTAAAAACTATTTTCAATATCAATAATGACAAGAAAATATATTCATTATTATATACAAAAATAATAATGTACATGAACATAGTACTATTTATTTGTTACATAAATCCTTAAAAAAACTGCATAAGACCTAAGGGTAAGGTGTGCGATGGTGACAGACTCTTGGGGTGGCTCGGATAACATTGCTCGAGTGGTAATCTCTATCAACTTCCACTTTTCCCATAGACGGTCATGTTCGAGCATGACATGATGAAGCTCAGCTTGGGTTTGGTCAAGAGCGAAGCCCAAGGACGCCACCTATTTTCCGAGCTCCAACAAATGTGCTTCGTATGGAGCAATTCTACTGGATGAGGTCATCGCTTCTTTTGTCTGAGTAAATTTGGATTTGTTAAAGCCCTATATTTATACTAATCATGTGATCACTATTCAACGGATATATTAGCAACGGTCGAAATTCTTAACATAAAACCAATGAAGTTAACATTTTATATAAACTTAAAGAGACATTTAATTAGATAAAGGGGGATTTCCATTACTGAAACTTTGGTTCGTTACAATATTCTCCCCTTAAGAATTTTCTCCCTTGAAATATTCCTTTTCCCACACTAAAACAGATGTGGGTAACTCAGCTTCATCATTTCCTCTGATTCCCAATTCACTTCATCAAACTTGTGGTTTTTCCACAACACCTTGAAGAGGGGCATTGTCTTATTTTGTAGAACTTTTTCTCTATGATCTAAGATATTCACTAGTTTCTCCTCGTAAGAAAGATCATCTTCCAATTGTACCACCTTAGAAGAGAGTACATGTGAAGTGTCTGGAATGTACTTACTTAAGTGGGATACATGAAAGACATCATGTACTTTGGCCATGGTAGGTGGAAGTTCTAGTCGATAAGCCACAGCCCCAACACGATCAAGTATCTCGAAGGGGTCGATGTACCTTCGATTTGACTTCCCTTTATTTCCAAACCTCATGACCTTATTCCACAGAAATATTCATAGAAAAACCATGTCTCCATCTTTAAAGTCATGGTCTCGTCGACGGTTATCTGCATAACTCTTCTGTCGGCTCTGGGCTACCTTGATATGCTACTGAATGGTTTTCACCTTCTCCACCATTTCATTGACCATTTCTTGTCCAAGAAGCTTAAATTCACCGACCTCATCCCAACACGTCGGTGTTCAGCACCTTTTCCCATAATGGGATTCATATGGTGCCATTTGGATGCTTGAGTGAAAACTGTTATTATAAGAGAACTCAACCAGAGGAAGATGTTGATCCCATCCTCCTTTAAAGTCCATTGAGCATGCTCTCAACATGTCCTCAAGTGTTTGGATAGACTGATCAGATTGGCCATCAGTTTGAGGATGATAGGATGTAATGAAGTTTAGTTCAGTATTCAGAGCATGTTGAAGACTCTTCCAAAAAATAGAGGTGAATCTTGGATCTCGGTCAGACACAATAGATAGTGGTGCTCCATGCAACCTTACCACTTCCCTGATATATATCTGTGCCAATTGATCCAAAGATTAATCCTCCTGAATTGCAATGAAGTGTGCAGTCTTTGTAAGATGATCCACAACAACCCAGATTGCATTATTGCCTTTGGATGTCCTTGGAAGTCTGGTGACAAATTCTATGGTGATGTTCTCCCATTTCCATTCTGTTATGGGCAATGGTTGCATCACCCTCTTAGACTTATGCCTCTCTGCCTTCGCTTGCTGACACACCATGAACTTTGATGTATATTCAGTGTTCTCCTTATTCATATTATCCTACCAAAAGTTTTCACAGAGATCTCGATGCATCTTTGTGCTCCCTGGGTGAATAGAGAAATTTGAACTATGTGCATCATCCAAAAGATCCTTCTTTAGCTCCGGACTCGATGGAACACATAGTCTTTTCCCAAATCGCACAATTCCTTCTTCATTAACATTAAACTCTAAGGATTTCCCTTTTTTGATAGCTTCCACTTTTTCTAGAATTCCCACATCATCCTTTTAAACATTCTTTATCCTTTCCAAAATAGGCAGTTGATCAATCATTTGTGAAAGGATTGATGATGTTCCCTTCTCTATGATTCCCATGTCCATCTTCGTCAAGTCTAAGAAGATTTGATCCTTCTCAATCCCCATCATTGATAGAATCCCTGGATCCTTTCTACATGGGGCATCGTCCACACTGTTCTCTTTCCCTGGGTGGTAATTTATTGAACAATCATAAACCTTGATGAGTTCTATCCATCTTCTCCAGCTCATATTAATCTCATTATGTGTGAATATATATTTTAGACTCTTGTGGTCAGTATATATCTCACATGTCTCCCCATAGAGATAATGCCACCAGATTTTCATGGTAAAGATCACCGTCGCCAACTCCAGATCATGTTTTGGTTCGTTTCACTCATGGATTTTCAACTTCCTTGAGGCATAAGATATCACTTTATCATTCTGCATTAGCGCACAACCTAAGCCCTGCTTTGAAGCATCACTGAATACCACAAAAATTTCCCAACTTGTGGGTGAAGTGAGCAGAGAAGCAGTGATAAGCCTCCTTTTCATCTCCTTAAATATTTCTTCACATTCATCACTCCAAGAAAACTTTACTCCCTTTCAAATTGGCTTGGTAAGAGGGTTAGACAATCATGAGAAATTCCTCACAAATCGTCGATAATATCCAGCTAACCCCAAGAAGCTACGGATATCTGTAACCGATGTTGGCCTCAGCCATCCATCAATTGCATCTTTTTTGGAGGGATCCATAGATATCCCATTGCTTGTGATGATATGGCCCAAGAATGATACTCCCTTCAACCAATACTCACACTTCATGTACTTTTCATAGAGCTTCTCCTTGCGCAAAGTCTCCAATACAATTCTTAAATGCTCCTCATGATCCTCCTTGGTTTTGGAGTATATTAGAATATCATCAATAAAGACTACCACAAATTTGTCTAGGTAATCTCTAAAGACTCTATTCATTAAGTCCACGAAGATTTCTAGAGCATTAGTGAGTCTGAAAGGCATTACTATGAATTCATAGTGCTCATATCTTGTGCGAAAAGCAATCTTGGGGATATCTTCCTTCTTCACCCTTACTTGATAATATCCCGACTGCAAGTCTACCTTGGAAAAGTATTGTACTCCACGCATCTGATCGAACAATTCATCAATTCGTGGGAGAGGATACTTGTTCTTTATCGTGATTTTGTTAAGTTCACGATAATCGATGAAAAGTTGCATTGACCCATACTTCTTCTTGACGAAGAGGACTGCTGCACGCCATGGTGAAGCACTTGGGAGTATAAACCCTTTATCCAGATTCTACTATAGTTGTTTCTTCAGCTCATCATGCTCTACAACAACCATTCTATATGGAGTCTTTGATATTGGTCATACCCCAGGTATAAGTTCAATTGAGAATTCAACATCTCTTCTAGGAGGAAAACCAAACAGTTCTTCGGGAAACACTTCATCGAATTCCCTCACAGTAGGCATTTCTTCAAGGATGGTTTCTTCCTTGGACTCAATCATCTGATCCAGATACGCATGCTCATAAGTCAGTAATATACATGCTTGAGATAATTGAGCTAAAGGAGATTCATCTTCCTCCTTACACTTGTAATGAATCGGGGGTCGATTCTCCATATGGAGTGTGATTTCCCTCTCCCGACAATTTATGTTGGCTCTATATAAGGAAAGCCAATCCATGCCACGAATTGCATCAAATTACACCAGAGGGAGTATGACGAGGTTCCCCGGGAAATTCAATCCACAGATTATAACAGGGGAGGACTTATATTCATGGGATGCAATGATTACCCCATTTTCTATACTCACCGACATCTTTACTTCCATGATTTGTGGTGGTGATAGGATTGTTCTACTAAACTTCCTAGATATATAAGAATGAGTAGAACCTGAATCAAAAAGTCTGTTCACTATTCTTGAATGAATAACTAGTGTATCAGTCACCACTTCGTTGTCCGGGTTCACTTCGGCAGAAGTGATGGAAAAAGCTCTTCCTTGCTGCCTTGGAGGTTGTTGGTTGCCTCCGAAAACCCTTGGATTAGGGCACTGATTTTCAAAATGACCCGGTTCTTTGCATTTATATCATTGAACAATGCGTTGAGGTTCGAACGGAGTGTTCTTCTCCTCTGTCACAGCTGCGGGTCTTTCTTGCCGATAGTTAACAGCTATGTTCTCTTCTCTTCCACACCTAAAGCATTTCCTCGTCCCCTTGAGGAAATTTCCAGGGTGCTTCTTTCCGCACTTTTGGCAAGTGGGGTGCTGGATCTTCTTAGCACCGTTGGATTTATCCATCGGACCACCAACATTGAAGTCCACCATGCGATTCTTATCCCCATGATACCCATATGATTCTCCGATCTTCATTTAGACCTTGAGGGCACATCGGACAATTTTCTCATAGTTGTCGAAGTTACGGATCGCTAATGCTTTCCGCAGGCTAGGCTTCATCCCACCAAAGAAGTAGTCAACCTTACATTCAGGGGTAACGACAAAGCTAGAAGCGTATCGTGCAAGACTTGTGAAGTTTTCCTTGTACGCTCCAACAAATTCTTTGTCTTTTTTTCTTTAGGGAAAGGAAGTCCCTTTCCATCTTAAGTCTTAGGGTGCGCGGAAAATATTTATCGAAAAACATCTTCCAAAAATCCTTCCATTCCAACGCCTCGATCTCCTCCATAGGTTTTGTATTTTTGATCAATGCCCAGCATTGATAAGCTTCATCCACCATTTGATAAGCTTCCAAGAGAACCTTATCTTGTTCAGAACATCGAAGGATAGAGAAGATCTTTTTAATGGAGTTGATCCATTGTTCAGCGATAGTGGGATCAGATGATCCCCTAAAAGTAGGAGGCCTTTGTCTCATGATGCTCTTGAGAGTGACTTGTTCATTATTAGGGGGGGTCGAATGTTCCTCTTAACCCGTTTTTCTATTCAAAACTTGTGTTAGATGAGAGAGAAGTGTGACAAATTTTGCGATTCCCTCTCCCATTGGATTGGTCATCTCATTAGTACAGTCATCACACTGATCTTCACATCAGTTGTTAGCCCGAGTCCTCCTATTACTGGCCATTGGCAAGAATAAAATGAAAGTTTGGTGTAACACATAAAGGGTAATCATAATACAAAAGTATATGACTTATAAATGAACTTTTATTTCCTTAACTCATGATTCTATAGGCTTCAGTCTAGGCTTTTCATGATCTACCTTCAAATATATATTGTTAGGGGAATTTTTTTTAATTCCCTTAATAAGGGTTCATACTAATCTTGTGAATTTATCATAACATATCCCCTGGGAGTGTCGTAACCAAGAGTACAGTAAGGCCCGTTTTCGTGCACCAGTTCCCGTTTGAGTCTAGCTCAAAGCAGTGTTTTCGGGTTTTACCCCTAGGATACATCTGTGCCAGAGCCGCCTCTACCTGCTCATATCCAGATAGGGATGTATATTCTTGATAAACCGATTACTCAATACTCACCAAAACTTAGGGACATTTATATTGTACTTATTATTGTCTCTATGGCTTTACTAGGGTTTTCTAATCCTAATCCCAAAAATAACTAAACCTATCCTTTGATACCAACTATGACAACCCTGATTTTATTACAAACTTAAACATGAGTTATTACATAAAACGTCACTTAATACAACAAAGAAGATCGAGAGGTTTAGTGTCTTTGGGGATTATGATCATTACATAAAAACTTGAAAAATGAAATACAACATCATTATTGAAAACATCATTTACATGACCACTACATTCCCTCGTACTTAGCATTGAATGGGATAACCTGAGGGCATGCATAAGAAAAGGGTGAGTTATAAAGCCCAGTAAGGGAATACACATGGAATAACCTGGGGAGTAAAATAAATGTTATAAATTAGGCATATCAATAGAGAACAAGAGAAACATGAATATAAAGGCATGAAAAAGCATGATAATCATAGCATGGAAATGTGGCAACAACACTTAACATGGAATTATCATGAGACAAGGCCCATTGCACATGGAGAATGAGTAAATACACATTGCACATGAAGCACGAGTAAACCCTTGTTTCACTTGTATTAGCATGAGTCAACACTCATTGCACATGACGTATCATGATACAATACTTCACCCAATGCATTGGATCACTATAAGGGCACACCCTTCTTAAACATTTCATTTCATGCATAAGTGTTCCACATGGACCACAAAACATGGATTCATAAAACATAATAATTTATTCCATGAAAAAGGAATGTGGAATTAATACATGAAACTTTATAATAAATAAATTAATGTTCATAAAGATGAATACCTTTTATGGAGAAATGGTCATGGTATTCACTACACAATGACATTGGCTTAGAAAATCGGTGTGATTTCGGCAGCGTAACGGCATGACATAAGAATTCATAAAAATGGTTGATGAGAGAGAAAGGGGTTCCTCCTCATATTTACATGTAACAGACAGTAACTAGGTATTATAGATAAATGTCCCAACAATTGTAATGTAATTTAGATTCATGATACAGAAGTATAGCTTGAATGTAAAAGAGGAGAGAAAAGTTCCATTTTGAATTTCGGTATAGTAACGGGTGTACATAGGAGGCATTTAATGAGAGAGAAAGGGTCACCCATCATTCAAACATAAATAGGGCAGTATGAGGGAGGTGACAACCATACCCCAACATTCATAATTGTAATTAAAAGGGAAAAACAACTTAAAGAAAATTGGACAAAAATGAGAAAGGAAGAAAAAAACCCTTACTTGGAAGTGTGCTTCCAAAGGCTAGAGAGAGGCTTGTGAGTGGCTTCTTGGGAGCTTGGGTCACCTTGGGAGGATTATAGTGAGAGTAGGGAAGAGGTTGGATGAACTCAAAAGGCTTTGAGTGAGGATTAATTGGTAGCTATGGTGGGCTTATATAGGAAAGGTGATGGAATTCATTATTATTTAGGTTTGGGTCCCCTTACAATAAATTAATCCAAACCACAAACCATCCCTTCGTTTTTGCCCATGGTTTTTGGGAAAGGGAAGAAAAAAACAATATTTTATAAGGACAAAGTCCGAACATCTTAAAAGAATAGGTATGATTATGTGGAGGTGAGTCATACTCTCATGGAAATTAATTTAAAAAGACACGGTGTTTAATAAGTCTTGAGGGGTTCATTAATGCTTTGAAAAGTAAGCCAAAAAAACCCAAAATCACATTATTTTAATGGTAAAGCATATATTTGACGAAAATAAAGATTATAGTATTTTATTACATTTCTATTGAGTCATTATGATGTCATAAAACACATTATATATTTAAACGGTATTTAATTTTTACTCAAAAATTTGATTGTCTCAGAAAATTATGAAAAATTCACCATTGGATAACTTCGATGTCTAGATTCCAAAAATAAAATTTATTTTATCTAAATAATTTTCTAAATATGTTAATTTTTTACTTTTAAAAAAACTGACATTTATCGAAAAATCACGGGTTTTGACAAAAATGGCTTTTCAAACCTTAATAAAAATTACAATTGCATTCATAAAATTATAAGATCATTTATATTAATTTAATAATAATAGTTTATTAAAATATTATTTAATTCACAAATCCCTTAATTTAATAAAATATAATTCTTAATTAAATAATAACTAAAAACATTATTTGTACTTTAAAAACTATTTACAACATCAATAATGACAAGAAAATATATTCATTGTTATATCCAAAAAAATAATGTACATGAACATATTACTATTTATTTGTTACATAACCCCTAAAAATAGCCGCATAAGACCTAAGGGTAAGGTTAGCGATGGTCACAGACTCTTGGGGTGGCTCCGATAACATTGCTCGAGTGGTAATGTCTATCAACTTCCACTTTTCCCGTAGACGGTCCCATTCGAGCTTGATATGATGGAGCTCAGATTGGGCTTGGTCAAGAGCAAAGCCCAAGGATGCCACATCTTTTCCTAGCTCCGACAAATTGGTTTCGTATGGACCAATTATACTGGATGAGGTCATCGCTTCTTTTGTCTGAGTAAATTTGGATTTGTTAAAGCCCTATATTTATACTAATCATGTGATCCCTGTTCAATGGATATATTAGCAATGGTCAAAATTATTAACATAAAACCAATGAAGTTGACATTTTATATAAACATAAAGAGATATTTAATTGGATCAAGATGGATTTCCATTAATGAAACTTTGGGTCGTTACACTTTATATTACTCATTTATTAAAAATTCTTTTTTAATGATATGGTTCGGGTAACGATCACTTTATTTTTCGTACATGTTTTGACTTGTATTTTATGTCCAATTATTTAGATAAAAATTTCATCATATAAAGAAGGATAAAAATGACATAAATATCAAATATATTCAGTATATATATTATCAATAAAGAATAATTTTTTCATATTTATCAGATATTTTTATTAATATCATCCATAAAATATTTCATTTAAAGCATTAATGAATCCCATCACTTGGCCAAGTGGTAGTCCACCGTACTTAGGAATGACAATATTGTATTCCAAGAAAATGGAATGAATGAATGTATGAATGATATAAAAGTTACATAAACATATTAACATCACAAAAAATATATATCATATATAAACTATAAATTCATAATTATTCCAAACCATTAAAGTTGTTAATTGAAGAACGAATGACATCAGTCTATGAGGTGGTGGTCCTCCATACACACGAACGATGATTATGTGTCCCATTTAATAGAAGTGGGTGAAGATGTAGGTTTTACCATCAACCTAAAAACAAATTAGTAAATTTAATAATACCATGTTATTATATAAAAATATAAAAATAATAGAATGGGTTTATGTAATAAATAAAACAAAAATGTTTGTTGTTGAATGATTCCTCTTCTTCAGGTATCTTACATTGGTTTGCACCAAAGGACTTACTTATTTGGATTTCTACAAAAATTCAGACTTCTAGGATGAAGGTAGGTATGTTGGGATAACATTTTGATAGGGTTTATCTGAAATAAATATAGGTTTTGAAATGTGAAAAAATATATAAGAAGATTTTTCCTTTCATAAAAGAGGGGAGGGGTACTTTTAGAATTTATGAAAACATTAATTTATAACAATTTCACTCTCAATATAAATATCTCCAATATTCCATTGATTCATAGTTAATATAATATGGGATTTTAATATAATCAACTGACATATTTTAGAAATGTTTTGGAGTTAATTTAAACTTTATTATTTTGATCAACCCTTAGAAAACAAAATTTAATTTTAACTATGGTAAAAAATCAATATTAAAAGGTTGTAATTTTTGGATCTAAAGTTTTATGTATCATCCTTATTTTGGGTGCTTCCCAAAGGTTCCCTATACACTATTGGTCACATGGCCTCAAGAAAATTTCCCCAAACTCTAGTGGTTTGGAACTAGTATTGAGGGACTTGGGTGTGATAACGAGGAAACTATAACCTCATAGGCAGAGTAACATAGTGGAAACGAATAGTAAATAGTATCAGAAATAGAGATACCATACAACAGAAGTAAATAGAAAAAGTCTGATAGTAAATAAACAACTGGAGCACAAATATTAATGATGCATGTCTCATATGTCTTATAATGTATCCAAACAAGTCACAATGCCGGAAATACAATACAAATCCAAAGTACAAAAGAAAACAAGTAAACATCAGTAGCATCGCAAGCCTCAGCTTGGTCCCATAGTCTCCAACTCCAATAGCAATCAAGTACCTGATATAGAAGGGTGACTTATCTTATCTATACTTGCAACCATATAATCTATTTCGGTCGAAAATCATTACCCGAATAGGGTGTGAGATGAATCCCAGTAGAAAAAAACCAAATGATTTGTGCCTAATTATCAATGAATATATATAGCAGGTAAAATTCAAAATGAAGAAATAAACTAGGAAGTACTCAAAAGTAAACAATCCTATAGTTTTTAATTATATTCATTTTCATTTATAAATTATTCAATCGGTTGAATAATGTAACCTCAAAATCTAGCCAATGCTCTGTATCCCACTGTATAATAATAAAAACAAATGTCTCAAAAGTCCATTTAAACAATCAAGTAAAACCGAGTTCAAGATTTTTATTTCTCTTGGCCAACTCATGCCAATCATACAAACATTTATAAGAAACCCTCTGGGAACGTTCTTACACTCCAATCACCTCTGGTTTCACGTATCATCAAATCAATAAAAAACAACGACCCTCTAGGAATGCTCGCATAGTCTAACCCCTTCGGTCTTAGATGGCACTAATAATTTAAAAGGAAACCTAAGTAGCTCTCACGGTTTATACCCCCTTGTCCTATATAGGAACAATAAAATGTAATGACCCTCTCACAACATTCACAGTCAATTTCATATAGTCCAAAATTTATTTAATAATGACTCTATGGGTAGCTCACACAGTCTATCCTCTCTGATCAACAACCTATGGCAGCTCTCAGAGTCAATGCCTCTGGTCTATCATAATAGAATTTCATAATTAAAATACCCTACTTTGGGAATCTCTCACAGTCAATTCCCCTTGGTCATACTTTCACAATCTAAAACACATGCATCTCTTATATACAACAACTTTATCCTAATAACACTAGGCATGGAAATGATGAAGCTTAACGTGATTTCTAGACCCAACATACAAATCCAAATCAATCATGGGAAACCCCTCCAAACATAGTAGACATTAAATAGGGTTAAAATTCTAAAACACGCAATACCCTAAATGAGGGTATTTTGTACTTTTCAAATATATATTCCAAATAAAACCAAAGAAAGGTACAAACCACCAACCTTGATGTTGTATAAAGAACACCCTTGAACATCGGCCCTTGGATCGGCCTAGAATGTCACAGATCTATAAAAAGGTAAAAATATTTCAACCTTGAATAACTCAAGAGAAAGGAGAGATCAAGAAGGGAGGGTCTAGGGAAAGAGATAACTCGTCGTTGGGAATCCAATGCACCCGACAGCATCTCGATCAGAGCTTGAACGGAGGAACGGTACAGGTTCAAAGTTCTTGGTCATCTCATCACTCTCCTGTATGAAACACGAGAAGAAGATATATGTTCGAGAGATGATACATGACCCTAGTATGACTAATTAAATAAAAATAAAATTACACGTCATGTTCATTTAATGTACACAATGAGTACATGCCTCAACTGACCCCCGCTTTAGGTAGTCCACCTAGCCATGTACTCAGCAATTACACAGCCAGTACATGGCTACACGCTGATACCAGATACACGAAATGTACTCAAGAGTACATGGCGTGTATATAGTAAATTTCAAAAATTATTACTTTTTCCTAAAAAACAGACAAAATCAAGATCCATACAATAAATAGAGATCTCGATTCATACAAACATCCCCCCTTAAAGCAATCCATCCTTGAATTTCCCTTCCAAGGGTTCCAAACAATAAACTTTAAAAAACTCTGGACACTGGGATCGTATATCGGCCTCCTAGTCCCAATCCTCATTCTATACTCGCTCATGCTGCCATAACACCCATACCATAAGAACAGACCGTCCATGGGGAGCCTTCATAATGTGATCCATAATCCGCATAGGGTGACCCTCAAAGGATGCATCCACCTCCAAGTTGACCTCCTCAGGTTGAAAAATGTGAGACGGCTCAGAAAAGTAACTTCATAGCTCAGAAACATGGAATAAATCATGCATAGCATAGTACCACTAATTTAACTACAACGGATAGGCAACTGTCCCAACTCTCTCCAAAACCTCAAATGGGTCAACATATCCTGGTGAAAGCTTTCCCTATTTCCTGATCCTTCTGTGTCCCAACCTTGTTGTGACACATATGAAAACCTGATCTCCAACCTCGAACACCAGAGGTCTTATTCGTTGATAATCATGAGATTTAGGGTGAAACTATGACGTATACATCCTCTTCTCAATCAACTCCACCTACTTAGTGGTCTCCTGGAAAAGACAAGGTCCCAGCATAGTTGTCTCTCCGACCTCCATCCAATATAGGGGTTATCATATTTCCCTACCATACAAAGCCTCATAAGGTGTCAACTGAATTGTCACCTTAAAACTCTTATTGTAGGAAGACTATAATAGGGGTATATGTCGCTCCCAAGAACACCTAAAATCTAGTATGCATGCTCAAAGCATGTACTCCAAAACCTGATTAATGTGCTCAAACTAGTTATCTGTCTAGAGATGGTAAGTTGTACTAAGTAGTACATGTGTACACAAATCCCACTCTAGACCCTTCTAAAAAGGGAAGTAAATTGGGCATCCCTATATGAAATGATAGAGTGAAGAACCCCATGTAAACATAAAATCTCTCGAATGTACAACGTTCCTAGCTCATCAACACTGAAAGATTACTTGATAGGTAAAAATGTGAAACCTTCGTGAGTCTATAAACAACAACACATACTGCATCATTCCCTTGATGTGACCTCAGTAAACCCATCACAAAATCCATGGCAACATCATTCCACTTCCACTAGAGAATAGGTAATTGCTGTGAAAGACCTACTAGTCACAAATTCTCTACCATAACCTACTGACAGGTGGAACATCTCATAACAAAACCAGACATATCCCTCTTCATACCTAGCAACCAATACTGACGGTGTAGATCTCGATACATGTTGTTGATGCCAGGATGAACATCCCAAACATAGGAGGGAAAATATCCCAATAGTTCCTTGCATATGTCGGCTGACACCCATATGTGCCAATGAAAATTCAAGACCTCATCCCTGCCTATGGTTACCCTAGGTGTAGGGTCCTCTCTTGACACACTCTCTCGTAGGACGAGGACCGTAAAATCTAATAGTTTCCTCATTCTCACCTGATCTAGTAGAGTAGATGTAACAGCTACATAACAAAGAAACATCAACCCCTATCTATTTTTCACCTCTAGATGCATCTCAGAAAAGATAACTATAAGATGCCACTCACTGCTGGCCTCCTGAACTGCTTGTCTCTTAGTCCTCCTTCTCAACACACCAGCCATTGTGTTTCCCTTCCCAAGCATATAAGCAAGTTTAAAGTCAAAACCCTGAATTTACTCATCCCACATTTGCTATCTCAAATTCTAATAATGCTAGGTAAAGATATACTTGACACTTTTTGGGTTAGTGAAAACCATAAAATGATCTCCCAAAGGATAGTGTCTCCAACAACGTAAATAATTCACTACTTCATCTAACTCAAGATCATGCGTTGGGTAATTCCTCTAATGTGGCCTCAAATATCGTGACCCGTACATAATGAATCCTCCCCCCTGTATGAGCATTGCTCCCATCCCGATAACTGCTGCATCACATTAGTGGGTGTGACTCCTTCCTGGATCTAGAAAAATATGTATCGATGTTTAATTCAATCACCCTTTCCGATATTGAAAGGGTGAATCACATGACTCTATCCCCAAGTACTTTTCACCCTTATTATTCAGGCCCATCAGTGGCACATCCAAGAATTTCAAGCCATGTATAAAGAATCTTTAGTAAACAGCCAGCCTAAGAAAACTCCATAATTCAAATATGTTCTTCATATTATCCCATGATACTACTGCTCCCACTTTTTCTGGGTCTACTAATACTCATGTCTCTGAGATAACATGACCCAAGCAGTGAATTTGATCCATCCAAAAATGTTATTTTGAGAGATTAGCATATAACGGATGCACTCTCAGTGTACTCAAAATGATCTCAATATTGGTGGCATGGTCGTGTCAAGTGTGAGACTACACCAAGATATCATCCACAAAGACTAACACAAAAGAACCCATGTAATGATGGAACACTCAGTTCATAAGTGCCATGAAAATTGTCGGCGTGTTTGTGAGACCAAACGGCATGACCAAATAATCTTATAGACCATACCTACTCTGAAAGTATTTAAGGGGATTATCTGATGGTCTAACACTCAATTCATGATAACCGGATCTCAATTCAATCTTTGAGAACACCTGATCTCATAGAAGTTGATCAAAGAGTTCATCAATCCTTGGAAATGGATATTGGTTCTTAACCATCAACTATTTCAGCTTATGATAGTCCAAACAATGTCTGATGGTACTTCTTTCTTTCTTCACAAAAAAGGACCAGAAAACACCAAAGAGCATTACTGGTTCAGATTAATACCCATACCTACAACTCCTCTAACTACTTCTCAAGATCGTGAAACTCTTGTGTTGCCATCCTATAAATAGGTATGGACACCAGTGCCTCTCCTGGAACAAGATCACTAGAGAAATACCCCTCATGCCCCAGAGGTAAAAATGAAAAGTTATCTTGAAATACATCCCTTAAATGATCCACCGATAGAGGAAATTCCATTTGTGAAGTCCCATGTTCATCTATATATAAACTAGAAATTTGGGTTTTAATTCCTCTCAACCTAAAATGCTCGGGTCAATCTTTGCTCTCCTAGACATCCTATTCTCCCTTGGGTAAATAATACCCACCCTCTGGTGATGTGAAACTCACTCTACGGCGATAGTGGTCAACCAAGGCCTGGAAAGAGGCTAACCTATCCCTTCTAAGAGTGACTTCAAATCCAATCATTTCTAAGACCTAGAGGTCTCATAAGAAGTGACACCCACCAACCATAAGAGGGAACTTCTTGCACAAACGTACACCAACATTCCTAATCCCCAATAGAGTGTCTAGCATCATATAATCCTTATAAGTAAAGATACAAAACCCAAGGCTCTCTACAATGGAAATAGATATAAAAATATGGGATGCCCCTATATCAAAAAAGAAGAATGATCTAAAACTGAGGCAAGTAGATTCGTAACTATAACAATATAGGGTCTGAGATCCTACTCCTAGTGGGTCTCCTCCACAGTAAAGTTTTTACCAATTCTACGACCGAGCAACCCTGCCTGTATACCCTAAGTTGATCCACCCTGTGGTCTCTAAATCCAAAAGATTGATTACCATGTCCATGACCTACTCCTCGGATTACATGGCCAGATGAACTCAAATTCCTCGACATATGGGGAACTAGTGGTCCTTCTCTTGAATGCAGAGTGATAATAAAATCCCTATCACTCGCTGTTGGTTAGAACACCCATAAAAAATGTTGAAGATGACCCATCTTGTCGTATTATTTGAAAACAACTACGTCTCTTGAGCAATGTGGTCTCATATGCCCGCTCTTACCACACTGGTAGCATACCTCCTATCTACCTAAAGAAACGTCATGTGAAAGCTTCTTGCGGTTCTTCCTGCTATCTGTCGATGGAGTACCAAACCTAAATGCTAAACTACCCTGACTCACAGCTCCCAACTCCCTCACATTATTCTCATTAATCACCTATTAGTTAAATATATCCATCACTAAAGCCTTCCTGAATACATTCACCTACGATTAGATGTTATACCTAAGACCATCCTTAGATCTCCAAGATAAAAATTACTCCTCACCTCACACAACATGTGTGAAACATTTAAGCTCTATAAAATGGGATGAATTCTCCATCACTAAAAGATCACCCTACTCCAAATGCATGAACTCTCGGGCCCAATCAGCCCTCAACTTCAAGGGGTAGAAGTTATCATAGAATATCTTATGGAACTCTACCAAAACCATATCCTGAGGATGTCCCACTTGTGGGACAACATCCCACCATATCTTGGAGGAATCATGTAGAATGTATGTAGAAAGATTCACCCTCCTCTACAGAGGTGTCTCTAGACTCTCAAAGATAGCATGTTTGGACTCCAACCATGATTATACAGCCTGTGGTCCTCCATCCCTAGAAAAAGTCAGAGGATGCTGCTTCGGGAACACCCGCTTCAACTCTTTCATAGATGGGGAAGGATGCGGTGCTCCCTGAAATGTTTGTAACATCCTCAAAAATCCGTCAAAAAATTTCTCTTCCTCACATTTGTCTAGTATAACAGCTGGTGCCAAGACGGGCTCAACAGTAGGACCTACAGGTAGTTCTTAATCTATCTTTTCCTGTGTCTGGTCATCACCATACTCATAGCGCGAAATCAGAGGACGTCTTGGCGGAATGAATATGTAATGTCAATTTCACACCTCATTTTTATATTATCAAGGAAAAAACATAGAAGTGGTAGATAAGAATAGAGGAAAATAACACTCACCTTTTATAAAACAAGTTTACATGATGTGTATAACCACCCACATGGCATGTTCTCTTAAGCTTTTAACATGGCGTGTACCTCTACCAAACCTATTCGTGTAACACCCATGCATACGGCATGTTTATCCTCATACATGGGGTGTATTTTAATTGTACCTCCTTCCAAAGTCCTTCTAAATGGTTAAACAACATGGTTCTCTCCTGGGTAACACTACATGGCATGTTCACCCTTGACTCGGTGTATACTACTTATGTTCTGACCAGCTATGTCATTAGTCCCATAGCTAGTGACACATTCAACTCTACATGGTGTGAAAGAATGGGACACAGTGTGTAAAACCAAAGTTTCATCAACCTATGTTGTTAGTCACACAACTGGATACATGGTTCCTTATAACACGATGTGCATAATCCAGACAAGGTGTGTTCTATCAAAACATTTATCAACCTCGTGTCTCTGCTCAAATAGTCAGTGACACAGCTAAAGACTACACAATGTGTACATACATTACACGGAATGTACCTAATAAAATCTATTTCTTCAAGAATAGAAGAACACATTGTGTGTGTTTATCACACCACACGCAGTGTTGTCTGGGTTTTTTGACAGCATACCTCAGAAAATTCACTAAAACCCATAAAAACTAAATTATTTCTCTATCTAATGAAAAATTATGACCCATGAGAGCACATACACCCGCGAATCATATTTTGGAGTCCTTATTCTTATCACAACATGGAAAAATTCAATTAAAGATCAAACATGATCCATCAAATTCCAATCCAAGAGGGCCCATAACACCTCAGAGACCAAATTTTGGCATCCATACAAATGAAACATTACACATTAAATACCCTATCAAAATAGAGGGTATTCTATCATGGAATCTACCACAACAGCATGCATATCTAGCACAATATAATTTCACAACAACATGCAATCAATAATGCACCCTAAATAGCATGATGAGAATGCATGACATGTGATCTCAAGTGAGTACCTATATGATGCATGAGAGGGAATAACCTCATCTCATCGGGTTACAGGAGAAACAGAACCAACGTTATATAAACAATAACAGAATAAAACAAGTGCATCACCCGATAGTGAAATCAAATCAACTGTAACAATTGAAAAACCAATTAAATTGCAATATTCAGGGTAACTTGACTTTTCCCTATACATAGGTTAGTTAATGTAATGACCCAAAAAATTTAATACTTTTATTTATGGATCTCTTTTCCCTTAATAAATTTTTATTATGTTTTACAATAAAAGTACATCAAATTACTTTGGACCCAAATTGCAGTCTTCAAAAATGAAATAATTATTATAAGGAATTAATGTATATAGAATAATGATTACTTTCATTAAATAGTATGATTAAAAACACCTATTTTTTAATTTAAATGATAAAATAATTTTACTTTTTTTATGTTATAAATTTCACTATGCAATTTCACAATTTATTTTCTATCCGCTGTTATTTTTAATAACTAAGGATGTTCATATTTAAAAGTAAAATTTCTCATACATAAATAATTATTATGGTTAAATAAACATCATTTATGAATTCCAAAAGTCAAAATTAACCTAGGATGAATTTTTATAGATTTTCTAAGAATTTCTAATTTGATGAATAGTATTGGATGAATAGTGTTTTTATGAATAGTATAAAAATATTTTATTATTAAATAACATTTTTTGTGAAATGATTTTCAAAAAATGGTCTTCTACAATTGTGATCAGTAAGAAATTTAGTGTCTAATAAGATCAACTTGATTTTGAGTGAATAGTAATTTTTTAATAATAATATACCATTATGAATGGTAATGAATATCAAATCGACCAAAAAAAGAAAATTCACCACTGAATGTATAAATACATTTTAAACATATTAAAAGTGAAAAACGACCATAGTTTAAGTTTTCGTATTTTTGTATGTCATAAATATTTTATTTACAATTTTATAAATAATTTAACAATTTAAAATGGAAATGTATTTTCATAAAATTTAGTCATAAATTTTTACTTTATTTTGTAATGATTATATGATAATTTTCTAGGACCTTGATTACTTTTTTTGAGGTGTTACAAAATGAGTTACAGTTTTAAAGTTGTATTTTTAGAATAAATAATGATTTTATTTAAAATTAAAATTAAAATTATTTAGAAAATTATTTTCATAAAATGGAATTCATTTTTTAATTCATAGAATCGATATTAGGTTAAAGTGAATTTTTTGGATTTTTCTGAAACGGTTTTTTTTGGTGAATAGTAAAAACACAGTTTTTAGTTTCGGGTGTTTAATGACATCATTGATAATGTAATCATGATGTAAATAATAAGATAGACTTTTTAATAGTAATATATGTTATGAGGTGTCCCAAGTGTCTAATACCATGGGAAAATACCATGGGGAAGCCCATGGTTTTGCAAATACCACCAATGAGGTGTCCCTTGAAAATTAATAATTTTCCCTCACTTTTCTAAAAAATACCAAGCCATTCCCTAATTATTTTCATTCCAAAATCCTCATCAACGAAGTTTTGGACTTATTCCCTCCCATTTAGTCTTCATAATGTTCCCTCAAGCCTCCCAAGGTCCAGACATTCAATCTTTTGAGGTTACTTTCATGGTAAGGGGTCATTTCACCCTCCTCATGTTCTTTTATTTTATTTCAATTATCCACCCCAAAAACATTTCATATTACATGAGTGTATAAAAACACTAGTATATAAAATATTATTGTATTTTTTTATCTAATTTTATGACCTAGACTTACACAGAATTCCATCTAATGGGTATGGAACATACTATTTACGTGTATGGCCAACTACCGCCTCATAAAATGATGATTGTCATATTTTCTATTACCATATCTCATGGTGAAAATTGTGATGAGAACTCAATTTATATACATTATATTTTAATTTTATTATATTTTTAATCTTACGTAATCCCTATACAACACATATCTTCATACACTCCATTTGGACTACTGCCCCCTCGAAGTGATGTGATTCGTTCAAACACTACATAGAATATATTAAGAATGTGTTTATGAAAGTATATGATATATGTTAAATAATATTTCTACTATAATTATAATATATATATATATATATAATTTTATTTCATTTTATTTCTTTCTTTCAATGTGATAACAAAAATGAAAACAGTGTCCATGTGTACGTACATCTTACCATCTCTATGAAAGATGTATTCCATTTTATACTTATATATTATATAGATTATTATAATACATATATAATTAATATAGATGATATTTATATAATTGTTTTCATTTTGGAAATCAAGATATGTGTATATAGAATAAATATATAACTAATTAAGACAAATCTAAAAAACAAAATGAATAATACCAGAAACGATACCTTAACATAGGATTGTTAAAAAAAGGTAATATATGGTCATAATAAAACCATATATTTCATTAGATATAAGAATATTCTTCTTCAAAATATTCAAAATAAAATTACTTTTATAATACATTAATATTTTACAAGTGTGAAGATATTCAAGACATAATGTAAGGGGATTTAATCTCACTTTTTTCCTATGAGATACATGTCATGTTCACCACTCTTTCCTTTTGTGTGGTGTATATATTGAAAATTAATGTATTATATGATTATTATTCTGAAATTAATAGGTAATTATATATCCATTCTATGATATTCCATTCATAAAGTTTATTTTTTAAAGTTTCCAAATCATTAAGATAGTTTTGTCTTGATTTACCTTCTGTCACACACATGACATGTTATTCATCTATATTTTTTATGAGGTGTACATACTACCTTTGGAATGTTATATCATTAATATACTTCATCAAATGTTATATTAAGATTAATATAATTTAAATTTCTTACATGGTATGTGTGGTTCAAAGTTACAAAGTGATAATAATTTAATGAAACAATCTCATCACATTTTAAGATTGTTTATGAGTATGATTACTTTGTTGAAATATTATAATACATCTCTCAAGAACATTAATGAATTATCTTCTACTATATTTCTCTATGATATATTATTGTGTTGGTAACATTTTTATACTCTTTGTTACATAATACTGTTAATAATGTGTTTTTAAGAAAATCTAAATTTACCCTCTCTTCGTTTGGAAATCTATGTTTCCTCAAATCCATGTTTTTCTAAAACAGTTTTCCCAGAATATTGTACCACTATCCTATAATCATTAAAAAAATTCTATCTTTTTTTCAATTAACTATGTTTTCAAATAAATCTTATTATCTCTTTCAAAACAAAGCATTTTTATATCCTTTTACCATTCAAATGGAATGTTCTTCTTGCCTCATTCCGCATGAACAAATTTACCCGATGTCATTTCAAGGAATCTTCCTTTGCTTGTTTAGAAGGTTAATTTTTAACAAAATGTTTTTAAAAATAATTTTCAAAGAAACGGTATTTATAACTTTTTTATGATTTCTTAATATGTTTAAAAATTATTTCTCTAGGAAAGAGTTTTTAAAAATAATTTAACATTTCTTATAAGTATTCAAGGATAATTGTTTTTAAAAAATTTCAATCTTATTTTATAATTTTTCAAGGAAAATGGTTTTCAATATGATTTAATTCCTTATTTATTAATTTTTAAAATATTTTCATGGAAATAGATTTAAAAACATTTTCATTATTATTTTATATGTATTCAGGTAAAATATTTTTCAAAACGTTTTTAGGCACTCTTTATATATTTTATAAGAAAAATGTTTCAAAAAGTTTTTTAACATATTTCATTATAATTCATCTAGTTTAATTTCATACAAATGTTTTTAGAAGTTTCTTATGTTTTAATAATCCTTTTTCCAAATAAGAAATGATATTTTCTTCGAGACATGTTTTTAAAATATCTTACCAAGTTATTTTACATATAAGATGTAATTTGTTGTTGTTACTCATTCTATTTTAAGAAATAATCCAACTGATCCATTCATATTCTTTCTTAAATGGATTATCTTTTGATGTAAATTTTTTTGTGACAATTATTTCTCTTACACTAGTTATATTCTATTGAAAATATCTTCCTTTCATGGTTTATTCTTTTAATAAATTATTATGAAACATGTCTTTTAGCACATGTTATGATATGATTATATGTTTATGAAACCCATTGCATTTCATGGGTTATGATATGATTGTTTTTGAGTTTGTGGAACATGTATATATGATTTCATTGTGATATGGGTGGTACCTATAACTACCTTCAATGCATTGGATAATGATTTATATCTCATGAAATATAAATGGCTAGAATGAGGAGTGAACTCAGTTCCTTATTATTGGGATGGAACGAGGAATGTACATAGTTCAGTAATACAAGGATAGAATAGGGAATGGTCTTGATATAATAAAGGACATTTTCCACTAATATGGTTGTGGAATAAATTCCTTGACTACAATGGAAATCATTATATATGCTTACTCTTCTACTACAATTTCATGTCTATTCAAGTATAATTATTTCATATGATTAATGTCTTACAAATAGTGAATATTTATTCCTTGATTCTAGTTTATTATATTTGATATGATGGGTATGATATTCTATTTTCATGATCACATTCTCATACCCTATGTTCATGTTTATTCTTACATGTCTCAGTTATTTACCTTTACTGAGCATCTAATCTTGCCCATTTTTAATGTACCAGTGTTTATGTTTCCATGCTTCCAAAGGAACTGTGCTAGTACGGTCTTGGGGAGTCTATCTGTTTAATGTTTTAAGTATTATACAAAAATTATGTAATGTTAATGTATGAAAATTGAGTGTCTCTATACTAGGTTCGAATCTTAATCTTGAGTTCAGAACTAATTTTATTCACTAATCACTACTAGAAAGGTTCTAGAATCCTTTTTGAGTAAAAATATAAATTATTTTAGTAAAACATTAATATATATATTAAATACGTTTAAGATGGATGAGAAATACATGGGTAATCCTGGCTCAAATACCATGTTGGTGGTATGGAAAGAGAATGTAAAATTTTTCAACTATAAGGGAAAGGAAAGATGTAGTATATATTAAACGACAAAAATTAAAATTGAGAAGAATAAGGAATGACAATTTCATCATTTTGTAAAAGTCTCCCATGGGATAAGAAATTATTATAATTTCCTAAAATGTGGTAAAAATATTATTGGTGAGTCAATAATAGGTATAAATGTTACATATTTTGATTCTTTGATTTTCATAGATATATGATAAAATTTTTATGATTTACCAATAATATGAATATACTTGGGATCATAAGATGATAATGAATTAGAGCTTAAGTATAAAAGTTTTTTTTCATGTTATGGATAGAAGGAGTTATCATATTGACAAATTAAATCATTCCATCTTTGATGGAATTTTCATAATTTTTTATTATATCATTTCTCTCTTGAGAAGTGTTTTTGAAAAATAGTTTTTTAAAATTCAATTAATGTTTTTGAAAAAAAAAATCTTATAATATAACATGACTTAATGGAGATTAAAGTAATTACCCTAGTTATATAATTCATGATATTATAAATTATGGAAATTTTTTATTAATATGATTGAACACAAAGAATGGTTTCCCAGATATTATGAAATTGTTGAGAGTAAGTGAACTAGTCATAGGTTGTATTGGTTTAAATTTTAAATTACAAATTTGTAAAAAGTTCAAATAAAAATAATAAAAGTTTGATGAAATGTACAAAAATGTTTCTTCTAGAAGAAATTCAAGACCATTGAAATCATTTGCTTTCAAAGAGGAGTATTAATTATATATTATCTATTATCTATAATACCTAATGGTATTTTGGGAACTCCATGCAATTTCCATGTCGATAGTGGGTGTTATATAAGATTCTTCTATTTTTAAGGGTATGAGATATATAATGTATATTTTATAAAAATTTAAATATAAAGGTGTTATAATTCAAGGAAACAATTTAATGATAATGAATTTTACATTGATGAAGAAAATAGTTTGTTCACCAACATTTTTTATGTAATCCAATGATATAATTTCAAGTGAATCAAAGTAAAGTATGAATATCTTTATCTCATTACCTTTTATGATGAGATACGTGGTCTAATAACATATTTTGTATGAACAAAAAATGATATAATAGTTTGTATACATGGTTTTAGATTGATAAAATTATACTACATACTCAAAAATAAAAAGAGGATAAAACTTCTTATCTAGATATTTTTTCAAATATGAAATAATGTTACTTTAATATCTTATTAGTACCATATTTTAAATAATTTTCTTATTTGAAATAGAAATTATTTAAAAACATAGAATACAGAATATGATATGAAAAATATTTTATTTTTTATATATTACTACAAATAGGAAATAAATTTAATTTCCTTACACAAAATGGTTTGTGTGGTTTCATACGAAGTTATTCTGAAAATAATATACTATATTAGAACCTAGTGGGATTGTGTTTGACCTTAGATAATTTCAATGTTAATAAATAAAAATTATATCAGTCAAAGATTATATTTTTTTCAATCAACAGCATTAAAGAGTTTAGGATATGTGGTGATAAAGAATATATTTAAATAGATAAAAAAGTTATCACAGATAAGTGAACATCAATAAAGTGTTATGCTAGTAAAATTACAAGTTGAGCTACTCTTGAAAACCTACAAGATATTAGGGTATAGTTTTAAATAAAAATGTAAAGATATATTGTAGTTACCCATACCAAGAAAATATTTCTTTATCAAAAAAATGCAGCAGGATGTACAGGTAATTTAATAATGAAAATATAGTATTATTTGAAAAATTTTGAGGAATGGTTTAGTGGAAAAAGTTACAAGGATGATAATTATTCGCATAGAAATGGTTCTAAATAGGCAACCAATGTTGAAATCTTAAAATTTTATATTAGGAATTTAAGAAGCATTAATATCTTTAAGGAGTTTAAAAATTACGAATATGACTCCATAATATCCCTATTATTCAAATTTTTATAAAATATAGATGTTTTTAACTAAGGGGTTTTTGGGAGGGTTTTATCATATTGTTACATAAAGATGTGATAGGAATTACATATGATGTAATATGTTAAGGAAACCTAGAAATTATAGAAAACTTAAGGATGATATGGTAGTTTTTCGAATATAACATGAACAATTGGTTATTATATTGGGTTTCTTAAATATTCATAAAATATTTTTAAGGATATAACAAACATATTATGAAGAAATTGAAAAATCCAATTTATCATTTGTTCACATTGGCCACATAGATGTATATATATATATATATTTAAATTCTGTGAATTGTATTGATTATTTTCCTCTCACAATATCACATTGATTTTATCCTTATTAAAAGTTCATTATGGTGTGTTATTTGTTATGAAGAAAGGATAAGCTTAGAATGGGTGGGATATATGATACATTCTCATGAGGCACAAAACAAAAAAATAAGATTCTTTCTGTTCAGTAGTTATCCCACTAAGTATACCACATTGAGTGCCATATAGATTTATTTGGGTTACTATGGGTGAATGGGTCACATTTTAGTCCCCACCACTTGAGGATATTATGATACCTAAAATGGCTACATTCGTACTTTGAAGCCACACATACAAAAGTAAACATATAAACTTATCCAATCAGGGGTGGTAAGGTATGTTGCTAAATATACCACAAATTATAAGTTAACCAAATAAGATTTTTCATATCATATGACGTGTGTTAAATTTGGGTACATGATATAGAAATAAAATGGAGTTTTGGCCATAAATATATAGTACATAGGATGCACATATCTATTTTGGTGTGTGACATGGGAAGTTATAATCCATAAATATGGATGAAATGTGATGTATTCATTGATCTGGTCAGTTTATAAATTAAGAATCAAGAACAAATTAGAAGGATTTATGGGAATGATGAAATCAATTTCGAATAGTCACTCAATGTCTTGGATGAAGAAAAAATATGAGAATTCACATTTACATATGATGTGGACTGGTGGAAATACAAATGTTGATAAATGTGTTTAATGGAGATCCCGCTAGATCCATTTATAGATTGATTAGCGTTGACTCTTTTCTAGAGGCATCTCATTACATATATAAGTGGATCTAGATATTATTATTTTTATCAATGTTATAAAGGTCCATGGGGTCACACATTACGGTAAATTGAATGGGGATTAAGTTTGACATAGATAGTTTCTCTAAAACTCATTATGATTAAATCCAAAATTATTTTGTATAGGTTTTCATGAAATATTTCATAAAATTTAAAACAAGTTGGTGTTAATTATTGCACTAAAAATATTTTTAAAATATATCAAAAAGGGGTTTTAGATATCATTTTCCAGGATATTTTATGTGATATAATATAGACTGAAATTGAACAAAGTTGGTTGGGTTTTTGTGAATGTGTTAGATTGTTATATTTGTACTAAAATAAGAACCACCTCATTATGTTAGTTTATATAAAGTTGTTCAATAAAATATAAACTACCATGCCATGGTTGTGTGTTTAAAGTTTTATCTTGAAGAAGAATCATACATACAATGCATGGAATTATATTTTATTTCTTGGATTGTAGACTTATTTTATATAACTATTATCAAAGAAACTATTTCATAATGTGAAATTTATTTCGGAGAGTTATTCATGGATGTGATGCATAAAGTTTCAATTCTTGAGTTAATATCTATTTAACTAGTGAGAATCCTCATCCAATACACACAAATATTAGGAAATCGAGATAGTGGTGGTGGTTTTCATGAAGCAGGGCCAAGTCTATTGGAAACCAAATTCTCACTTCATCTTTATCCTTTACACTCGATGATTTTTACAGTTCTATAGAAATACAGGATCAAACTCAAACATTGATTCATTCATTTATTCTATGGGTACACAAAAAATAAGGGATGAATTTTTTCTTACCTTCATGTTCATCATCGAAATCGCTGGAAAAATATAAATAATGCTGGAAATCATTGTTTAGTGAATGGTATATATGATATTTAAATGTCATTGTATATTGATTACCATATTCCTTCCAGTTCGATCAGGACTTTTTGGTTTCTTTTTCTTCTTTGAATATGATTAATTATTAATCCACCCCAAGGAAATCCATCACATATAAATGCTTTTAGATTTTAGATGGAATGTTGTACCCCTCTAATTTTTGAGGATGTAGAGAAGTATTCCATTCCCCTGACAGTATGTCAAGAATGAAAGGTGGGATGTTATGTACCTTATTAAAGTTGATGATATTAGTTATGATGTCACTCCCTCAATAATAAAATTGGATGTGAGGTAAGAATTTTGACCCACTATGATAGGTGATGATATTGGTTGGGATGTATGCCCACTACGGTTCATAGTGAATATGAGGTGGGGTATTATACTCCATCGGATATTCGATTCAATGAGTTGGGAAGTATTTCCCCCATATAGTTGAAGTTGTATATAATGTGGGATGTTATTACACCTAAGATAGATGATGATGTGATATCGATTACACTTCCCCCTATTGTTTTTTGTGTATTCATGATGAAAAAATATTAATATCCAATGTCTCTTGCAAAAATTAATACATTATTTTTATCATAAAAAACCAAAAATTAGAACACATAAATCTAAATTTTTAATCTCTCCTGGAAATTAGATACAAAATGAATCAACTTCAAAATAAACCACATAATTGTTATTCCAATATCCATAATGTGATCCTAAATAAATTTTTTGTTTTTTTCAATAAAGGATACCCTAGAGACACACCCAAAACAAAATTTTGACCTTGTAAATTATAATAAGTGAACAAACGTGAAAATGACTTATAACAAATGAGTCAATACGCATAACATAATTTCAACGAATAGAATGATATTATATAATCGTATGAATTCATGGTGCAAAGATGTTGATGTCATGATATCATGGAATCATAATAATATGAAAAAAAATAATAAAATATGGCATTATATTAATAATATAAGACACACTACCAAAACAATATGCATAGTATGCTAGTCTTATTTCGCATGCACCATACACAATATCTCAGGAGATGAAAACATTACTCACAACATGGGGGTGTATAATTATTATCCCACTAATTATATCATAATATATATATATATATATTCCATTTTAGAAAATTTAGTCATACCTAAAGTATATTCATGAGAAAACACATGATAATTAAATTTCTTATATATTATTATCTCAAATATAATATGGATGATATATACTAAATATTACAAAAAAACAAAGAATTAAATATTTATGGATGTTCATGATTGAATATATAATAATTAGCCATCAATATTGTTTTCATGTAATGAAAAATATATTATAAAGGATTGAATAAGTATGTATAGAAGTGAACCTCTTAGAAAATATATTTAATAAATGAGTAAAGAACCTTAAAAGAAGGTAACCACATAGTATTTTTATTCCAACTAGAATTTTTTACCATAAAAGTGTTATTAATTTTAGAAATCATGGGGGGAATACATTAAATGAATGGAAAGTAAAAATGAATAAGGAATCGAGAAGTTCCCTTTAATCATGATTTGATTAAATGGATGATTAAGAAGAAAACATAAAAAACTTGTATATACCCTACCAATAATGATAAAATAAACTAGATATAATTTCAAGGAACATATATAATCAATACATAAAAGGTATATATAATTATAAGATAGAAATATAGAGGTAAATATAGAGATTATGAACCCCAAAGAAAGAAACGGTGGTTTTGGTATACCCATACCCTGCATCCTGAAATCTCTACACATGTTTCCACCCTCCTAAATAATAAATTTAAATTTATCAAATATGTGATTTATAAAAAAATCAGTTATATATTTTTTATTTTTATTATTTTATGTCTGTAAAATATTTTTGTGATAAATTAGGTTCATGATCATCAGCATAGGGGTGATTGTTTTATGACTCCATGGTTACAACAGTTTATTGATAATGATGTATATTCTTATCAAATAGGATTGTAACTCTATATGTGTAATGATATGTTATTTAGAAGTTTTAATGTTAACTATGGATGTTCTTGTGATTTTTACGTTATCCCTCAGTTGTATTTCCCTAGATGTATGGACCTTTATATTGCAGTTAGGGAAGTTCTAAAAAATCTAAATTTCCTTAACATTGGGACTAATCATACTCAATGATATGTAGATCAAGGTATTATCCCTTCTTGTACTAAGTAATTTTAGTTATATATACCACCAAGTCCTTGTGGTAGGTTTCATTCTTCAATTTCTACTCCATCCACATGGATTCTAAGGCCTACAATCCTTTGGGGGGCCTTCATAAAGTAAAAGTTTATTCCTATTGAAATAATATCCTCATTTGGAGAGTTAGAAAGAATTCATTGCCTATAGAAAATGCAATTCAAATAATAGGTTGTGTTTGGCCTCTTAATGAACTTTTTTAAATCCCTTTATGTCAAATTTATAGATCATTAATGAACTAAAAGATTATGGGTTGTGGGACTATGGAATCATTTTGGTGGTATCATGGATGTTTGACTTATTTTGGAACCATTTGAATTTATTTTTGGATCATGGTTTTCCCGTATGGTGACTGAACAAGAAAAGATTATTCACCTCTGTATTATTATGACAATATTCTAGTAATGGTGGAAAGTTCAAAATGAGGTTACCCAAGGGGATAACCCTCTCTCATTATCTTTATTATTTCTTCAAAGTCGGAATTTTACACTGATGCTAGTTTTGTATTCTAAGGAAGATAAGATAGAGAAAATACTTCATAAAATATTTTTGGATATTCCTCATATGTGGCTTTGATGGAAACCCATTAATATAGGGATTTGGGTTTTCTAGTTTCCTCCAGAGTATTGGTAAAATTTTAATATTGATGGACCTACTTGTAACTGCATCATAAAATAGGAGGGATAGTTTGTGATCATCCAGGTTCTATGATAGTCAGTTTTGCTCCAAAATTTATGAATGGTTCGTCACTTATAGTATAGGGTAAGCCACGTATTATAGGTCCATTATTATTTTAAAATAAATTTACTACAATTTTATATCTTGAAATATATATTTCCATCATTTTAAGGTTTCAGAAAAACTTAGAGTCTTCCCGCTAGTTTTCATTGTTAACTATGTGGGCCTAAGTGATAAAGGTGGGAGTGGGAATGACCATTAATCATAATATAAGGTAAGTTAATGCACTAGTGGATTATATTTTTATACATTGGAAATTTATTTCTACTATATAATTATTTTCCTCTCTTAAGATCTTAACCTTATAATGTAAGCAATTTTTAAGCGCAGATACTTTGGGTATTCATTTCTTTATAATTCCTTGATTACCTTAGTATAATTACTTACTCATTGTGTGTCCTCTATTCATTTTATAATAATGAAATATCATAGTGTGAAATTTTAATATACAATATTTTTCTATTACCATCAATGAAGGTGGTAATAGTTTTTTTAAAAACAACAAACTTATAGGCAGTTATATCAGCCATAAAGAGATGATTGTTTATGGAAACCACTATTTCACCACTATATGGTTTTTATAATAACATTATAGCATCTTTATATCATACATGTTACTAAATTTAACCATAATTCTCTATTTATTGTTTATAAAATTAATTTTGTGTGAATAAAAATGAAAAATAGTGATTTGGAGTTCCAACCTTACACCTTGGGATGACTCATTCACTAGTTAAATGTTGCCTTAAAAGTTTATCCTTTTGATGTAATAAAAATAAATAAATTTTTTTAATATGTTTTTAAGGGGATTTTAGTATAGTTTATAAAAACAAATAAGCTAATGGTGTAAGGATATGTGGGGTGGTTAAGGGTGACATCTACTAGAGGATGAGAAGCGTGTTTTAGAATAAAATATCATATATTAAAATAGTTATCAAACATATTTTTAAATCATAAGGGGGTATTAATTTAATAATAAATTGGACATTAAAATATTGATCAGACTTCTAGAAATCAAAAAAAAAATCATACATGCATAGAGTTATAAAATACAACACCTATATGTTATACATATGGTATTTTACTTTTCACCATTGTATTTTACTTATTATGAAAAATAAAAAAAAAACTAACACCTTCCAAATTTGGATATAATCATTCCAAAAATGGCTTACATTTGATTAATATAATTTTCAAAATATGAGATATTTAATGTTCAAATAAAATCCTTATTTATTGAAAATATTAATTTTATGACAAAATTAAATTTTTAACACAAAGAAAATTTACCCTAGATTAAAATAGATAATAGTTTTATTTATATAAAATTTATGATTTTCTAAAAAATTATAAAAATATTATTTTATTCAAAATTTTAAAATTTATAATAATATAAAATTTTAATAGTATAAAACATATATGTTTTCTAAAAAAATATATTTATATTTTTTTTATGTCAAATGATTATTTTAAATATTTAACACTTTTGTTTAAATGTATAATAATATTAATTCCTTATCTTCAAATTTCATAGGATACCCAAATATTGTTTTACTATAAAAACGGTGATGTTAATATTCTACCAGTCAAGTAATTATTTCAAATGTCATGCTACAATTATAGTGGTTATATAAACATGAAATATCCATCAAATTTATCTTGTATATTTCATTACTGATTCACTCAGTTCTCTCTCAATGTTAAATATTACTCATTTTCAAAATATTTATTACACTATAACTCTTTTATTCCATTTTTAAACTATTTTTCACATGTATGATAATTATTGGGGCCTCAATGAAAATCAAGTTTTATCTTTTTATTGAATTTTTTTATTATCATATAGTTCTATTTTTAATTTTATAGATATTATTCATACTTTGTATCTAATTTTATACGTTAGTTCGATAAAATAATGTTCATTTTTTATCTTTTTCATGTGATTTAATTATATTACTACTTATATAAAAATAACAAATTTATATATTGAGAAGTCAAATTTTTATAAAATAGTATGGGCCAAAAAATTATTCCTCTTTAGAAATTTAATCCTTGAAATTTAATTTCAAAATATTAGATAAATAAATATTTGGGTAATTTTCATTCATTGTATCCTCAAGTTCACGTTTTCTTATTCATATATATGGTTTTTCCAATGTACATTAACAATGTGTTTTATCTCATTGTGTAAAACATTGTCTTTATAGTCCATGATATCTATTGAAAACTCCTTATAAGAGAGATCATGCTATAAATCTATTACCCCTAAGATTATTATATGTTATGTATCTGGTATGTAATTCCTCAATATGAAGTTTTTGATCTCATCATGCACATGAGACAGTTTGGGTGAGAGTTATAGTTAATGGGCCATTGTTTTGATGTAATAAAAAATATCAAAGAGGGGAATGAATCAAAGAATATATTTTTAATTTTCACAAACCTCATTACCCTATTACTTTTAGATATTTAAATGAACTTATTTTCTCCAAATTCATACTCTTGGAATCATTGGTGATTTTTAGGGTATCCCTTATGTCGACTTTGTGTCATTATGTTGTGTTTTTGAATGAATTTAACCTTTATAACATTTAATTAACTAGTTTTGATCTCAATATCTTATGTTCCCCAAATTAATCCCTATATGTTGGAGTTAAAAATGTCATCCCATAGTAGGATTTATAAGTATTCATCTGAATTATCAATTAAAAGCAACTATTATATGAGGCTTACACAAGAGAAATATGTTGATTTCATCCTCCATTGATTTTCACAGAGACAGCTCTCAGGATATCCCTAAGTTTCTAGATATTTTATTCATATTGGCCATCATTTTTAGGGTGATAGTTTATTCTAATTTTTAAATCTATATTCAATTCATATGGAATACATTTTCAGAACATTTAAGTTAAATTCATAACTTAGTCAAATTAAATCAATAACTGTGTAACATGGAGTATCACAACTTCTCTATGATATAACTTTACATGTCGATTGAGTTTGTGGTTCTCTCAACTAGTGATTATGGGATAAGTATCTATAAGGATATTCACTACAACCCTTATGTAGTTATTTCCATTGATTTTTTTGGATGACATATGTCAAAATCCATGGTGCTGTTCTCCAACTTCCATATAGGTATGGGAAATTATATAATCATCCCCTTAAACTTTTTCTTTTTGGATTTACTTTTTTTATATAAAAGAATTTTATATATATTATCCAATATTATTCATTGTATTTTCCCTCCAATGGTTATCTTGATGATATCTATTCATATTTTTTCTCTATGATGGATAGAGAATGTTGAGAAGTGATCACCAATCAACAACTCCTTCTTTATCATAGGCTCTGATTGAACATATAATCATATCCAAAATAAAAAAACTCATTCTTTATCAGTATTGAACTCTATGGTATACCCCTTCTATATATAATCAACAATATTGTTTATCTCTATATCATCCCCTTACAATTTCATAATCACCTTCAGAATGGACGTTTGAGTAATAATTTGTACAAAGTAAGATGTTGTCGATAATTATGTTTCTAATGACCATACTTTCCATGTCCAATAATATTGGATCCTTCTCAATTATAATCTTGTATAATGTTATAAAATATTTTTCAATTTGATCACCTTCAAATTTATTGACCTTTTGGGAATGGTAATGGATTGAGAATTTATACCCCTTAATCAATTATAACAATCTTCAATGGAACATGTTCATCTTTTTCTATACGAATATATACATCCAGATATTATGACTTGTATATATATAACACTTCCCTACATAGAGATAATATATCAAAATATTCCATGATTATATTACTATATCCTCCATTAGAAAATTTTACCCATAATTTTTCCCATAAAACCTTAATTTTCCTTATCCATAGGATAAAACATAATCATTTTCTAGGAGTAAAAAATGTAAGACCTTATTTAAAGAATAATTGTATATAACCCCCCCCCACCCACCCACCTTGTGGGTTGTGTGATTAAATTTTTATTGATTATCATTTTATTAAACTCCTTGAATCTCTCTTCATATTCATTAACATAGAGAAATCATACTCTCTTTTGACATATCATGGTTATTAGGTTTGAAAATCACGAAATATTTTATCTGAAATCATCGATAGTACTAAGATAATCCAATGAAACTATGAATATCTATTATAGATGTCTATACAGATCAATCCCTGATCACCTTTTCATTAAGGGTTCCATATATATCCTCATGTTTTTTATATAATTCTCCAAAAATATTATTCTCTTTATATAAAATTCTCATTCATTGCACTTTTTCATATAACTTATAATTTAAAAAACTCTTTATAAAATTACTCTAATGCTCCTCAGGTTCGTTGTTTATTTTAGAGTATATAATAATATCATATATAAGGGCGGTTACAATTTTTTCAAGGAAATCACTCAAGACGCTATTTTTCAAGTACACGAAAATTATTAGAAAATTTATTAATCTAAAAAGAATCACTATGAACTAATAGTTTTTTCTCTTATATGAATGAAAGTCTTAGCAATATCATTTTTATTCAACTTCAATTAATAATATTTCCACTAAAGATACATCTAAATGAGTTATTAATCCCCATGTCATTGATTAAATAAAACATCAATCCATAGTAGGGGATAATTTTTAATCATCATGATATTGTTGAGTTCCCTATAATCAATACATAGCTGTATTTAACCAAAATTTTTATAAAAAAAGATGACTAGTTCACCCCATGGCCACGCATTAGGTCATATGAAACCCTTATAAATATTTTCTCATAGTTTATTTTTTGGTTATTCAAATTTAGTTGGGATATTCTGTACGGACTCTTGTATATGGGTATGACTTTGGGTATAAGTTAAATTAATAAGTCAACCTATATATATGGAAGAAGTCACATAAACAATTTAGGTAATACATCATCATATCCCCTTATAGTGGGAATTCCTTCATGGATGATCCACTCCTTTGTCTTAATAAATTTTGATAGATATTCTTGATCCTAAGGCAAGAAATTCATGTTTTAGAAGGATTTTACAAAGGGTATACATCATCCCACAAAAACTTGAATATAATAAAAGGATGATTTAGGATATAGAATGTTGGTTACTTCTCCCTATAGCATATATTCAACCTATATAAATACAACCAATCCACACCCAGTATAGAATCAAATCATACTAGACGGAGTAGAACAAGGATTTTGGAAATATTAGTCCCACTAATTTCAAATTTGGAAGAGTTATATGCTTGAGATGTAATTATTTCACTACATGGTGTTTTCATCGATAACCTAATATACATGTCTTGAGGTGGTGTTTGAATATTTATACAGAACATTCATGATATTGAATAATTAATATAGCTATACTAAATAAATGTATTTGGTGTTTATAAATGAATTATAAAAATACATTTCTCTTTTTTTTCAATTTCAAATAATTTTTTAAAATGAAATTAATGTTAGGGAAAATAATACCCAAATTAATGATCTTATAAGAAAGATAAAATATGTGTTAAAATAAATAAACCATAAAATACATGTTCATTAAAACTAATTAATTTCATCATTAAAATTTAGGTTATACACATAAAAATAAATAGAAATTAATTTAATACCCAATTTTGAAATCTGAGTCCCAAACACATTTATTACATGATTTTTAATATAAAAATCCATAAAGCACAACCCATAAATCAAAGGGTCTAGTTTATTTGGTATATTCATAATATTTATTTCTATCTCTATAATGTTCCATTTAATTACTCTACACTTTTTTTACTATTATGGATACCTTGGAGTCACACATAAAAGAAAAGAGTAGGATTATAAATCCTAGTAAGGAATAGACATGATACTGAATTATAATATTGTATTTAAGAGGAACATTATAATGTCATGGAAGTAAAAAAATCATATATAGTCACATGGAAGCATGGAATATATAATATTTTATCATAATATTGGGTTATTATAATAATGTGAAACAATATATTTATCAGTTTTGTAGGGTTCATCTTATTAACATAGCAATGGAAGTAAACCCATATTTTTGTGATCTATCCTTGATAGAATCAACATGTATATTAAATATGAGGATCATAAAAAGATATGAACTTATATATCACAAGAAATGGTCTAAATAATATTCCTTTCAAATGTGAACTTTTTATATAGATCACCAAATTATCATATTAAAATACTCATAACTCTAATAGATTACACTGGTTTATATATATGGGCTTCAAAATAGAGGAATATAAAATGCTAAAGAGGTGTAATAACCATCATGGAGTGGTAATGAATGGTTTTTCATGATTAAATGAAGATATATAAATCATTTCATTAAAATAATTATTTCAATCACCACCGTAAATTCACATCAACCAATATGAGGGATCACATCCCTTTTATAGGCCTCATTTACACTCCTCTTTTAACGTGAAAAGGTGTATTCCATATTCAACCAATAAAATGAATGTATTCCCATTGGATATTCCATTCAACTTATTCAATGTATACTCATTCATTTGTTTGTCCATTAATAATGGATTAAACAAAATAAATAATCTGGGAGATGTCCTGGTGGAAATTCCATCCATATTAACACACACCATGTAGGGTGTAACAAATTCTAGGGTTATAACTTAAAAATGTATTGGTAGAAATGTATCCCTAAGTTATATGTACCACGTGTATATAATTTAATTGAATATTAAACAATCTTCCACTAGTTCTTAAATCCATAAGGAATTAATGAAAAACCTAAAAACTATAAATTAATCCATGTAAAAACATATTTTTGATAGGTTTCGATGAATATCTATATATTTGGAAACCAACATCTTCCCAAATAAATTATGTACACAAGAGAAGAACTATGTGACCATTTGAAAATTTGTAGCATTGAAAACAAATATTAAATATTTATTTCATAAATACAATCCAAGAGAGGCATAGAACAACTATTTAGTTCCACTCATGCTACTAAGGATTCAGGTTCGGTCTCTATCAAACATACTCATATCTCTACGAAAACATATTCACCAAAATATATATATATATATTATATATAATATGTGAAAAAATATAATAACTTTTTCTATGACATCTATCTACTAATAGACAAGGAACACATAAATCTATTTTAGGTCAACTCATCTTTTCTTAATACTCTAAAATAGACAAGATAGGTTAATGAATACAACATATGTCATTAATCTACATACCATGTCCCTCATCCATGTAATTGAACCGTAATTATATGACCAAAATAAGAAATAAAAATTCATTTACTTTGTATAATTGAATAATGTTTGAGGTATAATTACTCTCAATATAAAGAAGAAATTGTCCACTTAGTTTTACTCTAACCAATGACATGATAAGAAACATACCCAATCGCCCCCTAATTAGGAAAGTCTCCTTTTAATTTTTCAAGTAATATATCAAAGTTTAAATTTTTAAATTCTAGTTATCTCATGAACCTCATGAAATATGTATTTATAATTAAAATACACCCCGAAATATATCGATGACTGTATGACATTCTAATTGATATAATTTAGTGGGTCATTCCAAGTAATAACTCTTTACATATTACATCCTAAATCCATTCCTCATACCTCATATCCAAAAAATTACAACAAGTTCTATATTTTATTGATTATAATTTGAAAATATCATCAAAACCTATAAAACATTACGATGATCATCGATTAAGGTAAAATAAAAGTCATAAATTGTGGGGATATTACTATTTTACCATCCAAGTAATGTAAATTTCACCTCATTTGAAAGAAAGATAAATAGATATTTTCATTATCATATTATACTGTTATATTTAAAACCATTCACTAATTCCAAAACAGGCTTTATCATCCTCAAAATGGGCTTTAACAGTGCTAAAAAGCACTGTAAATCTCAACGCTGATAAGGGGGGGGGTCCCCTTTATTAGTGACAAAAAAGAACTAATAAAGGTAGACTTTATCAGTGCTAAAAAAGTACTGATAATGGTATCCTTTATCAGTGCTAAAAGAGAATTGATAAATGGATCATTTATCAGCGCTAAAAATGTGTTGATGAAGGATCCCTTTATCAGCACTAAAAAGGTGTTGATAAATTCCCCGCCTGCTGTAACAAAAAATTCTTCCACAGTACACCCAAACAAGACCTGCAAAAAAATACACACATCAACAAGTATACCCATACAATATTAAAACATAATTCCTAAGGTAATTACAGCAAGTATACCCATAAAACAAGTATACCCATACAACATTAACACATAATTCATAAGTTAATTAAATACATAAAAAATTCAATTTAGAATTTAGGGGGTGGGTGCTGTTCAGGGGTTTTGGGTGGTTGTCCAAGGGGGTACAGGGTGTCTGGGGGTAGGGGTATCTGGGGGGATGGGGATGCCCTAGAGGATAGGGGTGTAAAGGGGTTGGGGGTAGTCTAGGAGGATGGGGGTAGTCCAAGGGGGGTGGGGTGGTGTCCAGGGGGTGGTGGGGGCTGTCCATTGGGGTGGGTTGTCCTGGGGGTGGGGGTCAAACAGGGGGTTCATGGGGTGTCCATGGTAGGGCGGCTATCCATGGGGATGTACAGGGGGTGGGGGTGGTGTCCAAGGCATTGGGGGTCTTTCTAGGGGTGGGGTTTCCAGGGGTGTGGTGGTGTCCAGGGGGTGGGGTGGCAGTCTAAGGGGTTGTTCTTCCTCTCTAAGTAGGGTGGTCTAGTGTCCAGGGGTTGGGGGTGGTTGTATATGGGAGTGGAGGTCTCCCGGGGGTGGGGGTGTCCAGGTGGTGGGGTGGTGTCTATGAGGGGTGGGGGTGTCGTCCTGGGGGTCGGTTGGTGTCTGGGAGGTGGGGTTGTCCACGGGGTGGGGGGCTATCTAGGGTGGGGGTTGTCCATGGGGATTTTTAGGGGTTGGGGTGGTGTGTACTGGGTTAAGGGAGCTTTATAGGGAGTGGGGTGTCAAGAGGGTTGGGGGTGTCTAGGGGGTGGGGTGGTGTCTAGGGGGAGCGGCGGTCCAGGGGATTGGTAGGGCTGTCCAGGGGGGGTGGGGTGGTGTCCAGGGGATGGTGGTGGCTATCCTTGGGGATGGGGGTGTCCAGGGGTGGGGGTGTCCAGGTGGTGGGGCAGTGGGGCGGTGTCTAGGAGGGGTGGTGGTGTCCAGGGGTGAGGGTGTCCAGGGGGTTTGGGTGTCCATGGGGTGGGGTGGTGTCCAGGGGGTTGGGGGGCTTTCCAGAGGGTATGTGTTTATTGGGGGTGTTTGGGTATCCAAAGGGGTGGGGGTGTCCTGGTGGATGGGTGGTGTCTAGGAGAGGTGGGGGTGTCTTCTAGGGGGTGGTGGGTGTCCAGGGGGTGGGGGTGTTGTCTAGGGGGGAGGTCCATGGGGGTGTGAAGGGGGTGGGGTGGTGTCTAGGGCGGTTGACTCATACACATCACAAATGACCAATGTATCATTATCCTAAAGTATCAACACAATCCGAATGCGTTTGGTCAGATTTACATACGTCAGTTGTTGTTTTCACTTAAAATTATGTCCATTTTAAACAAAAGAGAGACACTTTGAGTGATACCAGCCACACTATGCCTCATATTGAGGTTAGGTTAACTTTTACACATCACAAATGACCCATGGATAGTTCTCTTAAAGTATTAACATAATCCGAATCCATTATTCAGATTTTCGTATGTCAGTTGTTGTTTTCACTTAGAATTATGTCCATTTTAAATAAAAGAGAGACACTTTGAGTGAAACCGGCCCCACCGTGCCTCGGATTGAGGCATGTTTGACTCTTTCCCATGAAAAATGTTCCAACTGTATTTATCCTAAATTATAAACACAATGAAAATGCATTTGTTCGGATTTTCGTACGTCATTTGTTGTTTTCACTTAAAATTATGTCCATTTTAAACAAAAGAGAGACACTTTGAGTGATACTGGCCACACTATGCCTCAGATTGAGGTGGGTTAACTCTTACACATCAAAAATGACTCATGGATCATTATCCTAAAGTATCAACACAATCTGAATGCATTTGGTAAGATTTACGTATGTCAGTAGTAGTTTTCACTTAAAATTATGTCCATTTTAAACAAAAGAGAGAAACTTTGAGTGATAAAGACCACACCATGCCTTGGATTGAATCTATGTTGACTAGTACACATAAAAAATGACCCATTAATAGTTCTCCAAAAGTATAAACACACTCTGAATGCATTTGGTAGTATTTCTGTACGTCATTTGTTGTTTTCACGTAAAATTCTGTTCATTTTAAACAAAAGAGAGACACTTTGAGTGATACCGGACACACTGTGCCTCATATTGAGGCAGAGTTGACTAATGAAAGTAAAAAATGACCCATGGATTTTTATCCTAGACTATCAACATAATCCAAATGTGTTTGGTCAGATTTCGATACATCAGTTGTGGTTTTCACTTAAAATTATGTCCATTTTTTAATCAAAAGAGAGACACATTGAAAGATACCACCTCAATGTGCCTCATATGAAGGTAGATTTTACTCATACACATCACAAATGACCCATGGATTGTTCTCCTATAATATCAACACAATCTGAATGCATTTGGTCAGATTTTTGTACGTTAGTTGTTGTTTAAACATAAAATTCCGTCCATTTTAAACAAAAGAGAGACACCTTCAGTGATACCGGCCACACTGTGCCTCATATTGTGGTGGGGTTGACTTATACACATCAAAACTTACCCATGGATGATTCTCTTAAAGTATTAACACAATCAGAATGTGTTCGTTCAGATTTCTGTACATCAGTTGTTGTTTTCACTTAAATTTCTGTTCATTTTAAACAAAAGAGAGACACTTTGAGTGATACCATCCTCACTATGCCTCAGATAGAGGAAAGGTTTCCTTGTACACATAAAAAATTACCCATGGATCTTTATCCTAAAGTATTAACACAATATAAATGCGTTTGGTCAGATTTTCGTATATCAGTAGTTGTTTTCACTTAAAAGTCTGTCCATTTTAAACAAAAGGGAGACAATTTGAGTGATACTGGCCACACTATGCCTAGGATTGAGGTAGGGTTGACTCATACATGTCAAAAATGACCAATTTATTGTTCTAAGAAAGTATCAACACATTCCGAATTCGTTTCGTCAGATTTCCGTATGTTAGTTGTTGTTTTCACATAAAATTTTGTCCATTTAAAAAAAAAAGAGACACACTTTGAGTGATAACAGCAACACCAAGCCTCAGATTGAATAAATGTTGACTCATACACATCCAAAATGACCCATCGGTCATTCTCCTAAATTATCAACACATTATGAATGCGTTTGGTTTTATTTATGTATGTCATTTTTTGTTTTCACTTAAAATTTTGTCAATTTTAATCAAAAGAGAGACACTTTGAGTGATACTGGTCATACTGTGCCTTGGATTGTGGCAGGGTCGAATCTTACATGTCAAAAATGACCCATGTACCATTCCCCTAAATTATCAACACAATATGAATGTGTTTGGTCAGATTTCTTGTAACGGCCCGAAATTTTGAATAAATCTTGTTTCCTAAGTTCATGTGTTATTTTATTTTATTTTTATACTCAACAAAAATGTTTTATTTGATAAACATGATTATAATTAAAATGAGACCATTGGGTTCTGACTGTTATATGACCATCAGTCAATATGACCGCTGTGAACAAAATGTTTTGATTATTGTCTCTAAATACAAGTAATCTTGGTTAATTATTATAGAAAGAAGATTTGATGGCCTCACCTAGTAGTCTTGGACCGATCGAAGCCCATCTAACGGAACTTGGGAAGGAGGTAGCACCATTGGGCTTTGCTCTGGACCAAACCCAAGCCGAACTTCATCGTGTGAAGCTAGAACGGAATCGCCTTCGCGAGAAGTTCAAACTGATTGAAATTACTACTCGGGCAATGTTGGTCGAGCCTCCCTCAGACTCTCTCACCTTAGCACACCTTACACTTAGGTCCTATGCTGGTGTGATAAGAGGCTATGTAAGGAGACCGTAACTACCTTGTGTAATCCTTTGTTTTAAATAAAAATTGGGATTTCTTCTTATGATGAAGTTATGAATTTTCAAATGACCGAATAAATATAGTATGCATATTTTTGATGAATTTTAGAAGAAAGTTATTTTAAAAATGTTTATGTAAACCTTAAATAATTAAAAATGTGTAATGATTTTCAAAAAATGGTCTTCTACAACTATGTTCAGTACAAAATTTGGAGTCTAATAAGATCAATATGATTTTTGATGAATAGTAAATTATGAATAGTGATTTTATGATTAGGATTAGTAATATGACCAAATGGATTAGTAATATCACTTAAAGAAAGCTTTAAAATAATCTAGGCACTTTGATTAAGTAATGTGATTCAATAAAATGGTTAAATAACGGTTTCATAAATTATTATTCAAGTATTAGTTTTTTCGGGTGAATAGTGTTTTTTTAATTAAATTAAAAATATTTAGAAAATTATTTTTATAAAATGGATTTCATTTTTGAACTCAGAGCACCGATATTATGTTATGGTAATTTTTGTGGTTTTTCTAAAAAAATGAATTTTCGGTGAATAGTGTATTTATTTAAAAAATAAATTAAAAATATTTAGAAAATTATTTTTATAAAATGGAGTTCATTTTTGAAATCAGAGAATTGATATTTGATTAAGGTGAAATTTTGGGATCTTTCTGAGAAAGTTGAAATTTCAGTAAATAGTGAAAATACAGTTTTAGGGTTTCGGTATGTTTAATGACATCATAACTGTGTCATGATGATGTCATGAGATTTTTTTAAGGGTTGGCCGGCCAAGGGTGATGAATTATTGTGTGGGGGTCCCCATGTGGCCTAACTTTATGGGAAGTACCACGGGAGGGCCCATGCTTTTTAGAAAACCACTTTTGAGGTGTCCCTTGGCCATTAATGCCTTGTCCCCTCACTTTCCCTATAAATATCAAGCCCTCCTCTCATCCATTCGACTCCCCACTCTTCCCCAACTAAGTTCTACTCTCATTACCTCCCAAGGAGTCATCCCAAGGTTCCCCCAAGCCCTCAAGGTCCCATCCTTTGAGGTTTAAGAGTTACATTTTAAGGTAAGGGATCCGACCTCTCTCTTTCATTTCATATAATCTCTTTTATGTCATTCCTTTTATACTCCATGTTCTTATGTTGGAGGATGTCCTTTTATAATACTCTTACTTCCCTTTTCATGTTACTATAATGAGATATCCCCTCTTACTCTCATTATTTCGTTTTATGAAGTTTTAAGTGGCGTCGTTTGGCTGCTAAAATTTTTGTAACGGATTCTTTCTCCCTTCTCATTTTTCAAGATCTATTTTCATGTAAAGTATTTCAAGTTCCTTTTTATTATCCTGGGGTATGATCTCTAAATTTATCATACTGATCTTTTATGATCATATTATGAGAGACCCCATTTGATCTCTTCAATTCAGTATTTTGATGTTTTAAGTGGCGCCGTTAGGCTGCCGAATTTTTAGGTGGTTCTTCACCCTTCTCATTTTGAAGTTCTACATTTATGTCAATTATTCCAAGTTCCTTTTTGTTAGGTTGGGGTATGATCTCTATATCTATCATACTGAACTCTTATGTTCATATGATGAGAGAGCCCATTTTATCTCTTCAATTCAGTATTTTGATGTTTTAAGTGGTGTCGTTAGGCTGCCGAATTTTTTAGTGGTTCTTCACCCTTCTTGTTTTGAAGTTCTACTTTCATGTCAATTCTTTCAAGTTCCTTTTTGTTATGTTGGGGCATTATCTCTATATCTATAATACTGAACTCTTATGTTCACATGATGAGAGACCCTATTTTATCTTTTCAAATCATTTTTGTTGAAGTTTAAGTAACGCCGTTAGGCTGCCGAACTTTCATAAGAGAAATCTAATTTTTGTCTTCCTTCCATGTTTTTCATTTCAAATAGTATGTCCTTGAAATCTCATTACCATGATCATGTATGTTTCTTATTCTGTCCATCTAATATTTTAAGGGTCATTTATGAATGTTTGACCCATTTTACCTCTCTTTTTAATGTCTTCTAAAACCTCGTAACATAGCCGTTATGCTGCAGAAGTTCCGTCTCAAAATGTCTCTCTCTTTTTCTAATGTTCTTTTATATTATTAAGTGAATACTCAAATCTCTTTCTTCTAAATGGGTATTCACATATATACCAAAATGTTCTATTTTAAATTCTGGGATTTACATACATGAGACCCACCTTCCTTTTCTGTGGGTTTTAAAGTGACGTAAAGATCATGTCTTTAAAGCAGTTTTTAAAACGTTGTGGTTATTAAATGAAACCCATTTATTTTATGCTATAAGGGTTATTTATGAAATGTTTGATGATGATATATGTGGATCACATGATAATAAAGGCAAATTTAAGGGTGCGCCCTGATAGCGCTCCAATGCATTGGGTAATTATGTAACCACTAGAGATTACAATTTTCACGATACCTTGGTGAATAACCTTGGTATATTTCAAATGACACCTTGGGGATGGACCTTGGTGATATGTTCATGATTGTCTATGTTAAATGATGTAGCCACATCTTCAAGTTATGAAAAATGTTACTTTTATTATTATATATCTCATGATTTCTTTCTCATGCCTTAAAGTTCTTTTCATGACCTTACTGAAGTATCTCAAGTTCACATGTAAAATGTTTCTCTTGTTTTCCTTACTGGGCCTTCTGCTCACCCTTTCCTTTGATGTATGTCCCCAGGTTCTGAGATGCAGTAATGAACCTGGGATGAACATAAGGATAAGCCTTTCAAGTGTTTAAGAAGAATGTTTTTTTTGTTGTTTCATGTTTTAAGTTCCTGGTTTCCAAGACACTAAACCTTAAAGATCCTCGGTTTTGTAAAATGTAATGAAAGTTTATGTGATTAAAAGGCGGGATGCAATATTTCTATACATCAATTTTTGTTTTCATTTAAAATTCTATCCATTTTAAACAAAAGAGAAACCCTTTGAGTGATACCGGTCACACCATGCCTTGGAATGAGGAGAAATTGACTTCTGCACATCAGAAATGACCCATGGATCATTACCCTAAATATCAACATAATCTTAATGAGTTTGGTTATATTTCCATACGTCAGTTTTTGTTTTCACTTAAAATTGTGTACATTTTAATCAAAAGAGAGACACTTTGAGTGATACTAGCCACATCGTGCCTCAGATTATGGATGGGTTGACTCTTATACTTCAACAATGACCCATGGATTGTTCCCCTAAAGTATAAACACAATTAAATTGGGTTTGTTTGGATTTCCGTATGTTAGTTGTTGTGATGAATTAAAATTCAATCCATTTTAAACAAAAGAGAGACACTGTGAGTGAGGTTGGACACATCGTTCCTCTAATTGAGGTGAGGTTGAATCATACACATCAAAAATTAACCATGGATAGTTCCCATAAATTATCAACAAAATATGAACGTGTTTGGTCAGATTTCATTATCTTAGTTGTTGTTTTCACTTAAAATTATGTCCATTTTAAACAAAAGAGAGACACTTTGAGTGATTCTGACCACAATGAGCCTCAGATTTAGGTGGGGATGACTCATACACGTCAGAAATGACCCATGGATTGTTCCTCTAATGTATCAAAAAAATCCGAATGTGTTTTTTTGGTTTTCCAAATGTCATTTGTTGTTTTCACTTAAATCTTTCCATTTTAAACAGAAAGGAGCCACTTTGAGTGATACCAGCCACACTATGCCTCAAATTGAGGTGGGCTGGACTCATACATGTCATAAATGACCCATGGATTGTTCCCCTAAAGTAACAACACAATCAAAATTCTTTTTTTCAGATTTATGTACAACAGTTTTTGTTTTCACTTAAAATTCTATCCATTTTAAACCAAAGAGAGACACTTTGAGTGATACCAACCACATCGTGCCTCAGATTGAGGTGGGGTTGACTATTACACATCACAAATGACCCATGGATCATTCCCCTAAAGTATCAACACAATCAGAATGATTTTGGTCAGATTTATGTACGTGAGTTGTTGTTTTCACTTAAAATCCTGTCTATTTTAAACAAAAGAGAGACACTTTGAGTGATACTGGCCACACCTTGCCTCAGATTGAGGAAGAGTTGATTCTTAAACATCCAAAATGACCCACGGATTTTTATCCTAAAGTATCAACACAATATGAATGTGTTTGGTCATATATGAATGTATTTTTGAGATTTTACTATTTTTTCTTGTCGAAATCCCAAAGAAAAGTGGTTCATTATTCTTGCATGTTTCTGATTCATTTAATCTGTTAAAATAAAAAAAATTACTAATTAGAGAAAATATGTTTTTTTAAACAATTAAAATTTTCCTACGAAAATTTACATACAATTTTGTTTCATCTCTTGATCCCCTTAACCCCTCTAAAAAATGACAACCAATTATACATATCCCCAAGTCAGATCTTCATTTTATTTATGTACAATATTCCATTAGGTATGCAACCCACTCATTTATAAACAAGTCTATATAGTCATGTGGGTATGAGGCTTTTCGACAGTCATTTTAATGCTAAAAAATATATAAATAAAGAATTAATAAATAATTTAAATAAAATGGTAGTTGTGTTTGAAAATAATTCTTCAGGGATTCTAGTTTGTTGATGAAAAAAAATCACTTTAAAAAATTTACAAACATAATAATCGCAATCATTATCATTTTTTTTACACTTCCAAAAATTTGATTATTAGCAGAATAAGTAACTTATGTTGATATGTGTTTGGATAGTGAAATTTTATTATATATACCCTAATATTTGTCCAGACGTACTACTTTCTCACCCCCTTATTCTTAGCCCATATCCTTATTTCCTTTTTTATGACAATGATACACTGCCATATCATAACAGAATCCTCAATGAAAGATAATATAAATTATATTACTTGTTGTTTAGACCTAAACCTTACGATGTATTGTCTTATAGATTCGGAAACTCCATCATGTGTGGTCTGTTTGTTCGATATCCATGCAATGAATCCAAAAATAATTATTTGGTGTATCCATGTTCTCCTCAAGTAGCATCCAATTTTTCCTAAAAACACAAAAAGGAATAAGTAATAAACGAAGTGAAAATATAATTGATATGATTTAATCCTAGAGTTTTACCCCCTACATGGTTGGTATTAGGAAGAGTCCGTCATCCGTAATCTTGGTTTCAAATGTTTTCAGCAAGCCCTTCACTATTTCATTCTTTATGATGGCTCTAATTTTGTTAGTTGTGTTGATGTGTTATGAGGACTAACGAGTCCAAATTTTGGCTCATGAGAAAATTCCTTTAATAGATTTTCATATATACTTCTTTCAATAATATAAAATTCATTTAGTCATAATTTTTACATTATAACAGCTTTTAGAAAGTCAATTCATGATAACATACATCATATATAAATTTACAACTGTGACGCCTAGACAACCGTATTAAAGGATCTCATTTACGTGTTCAGTAGCAATGAAGTATTGAATTTCCTCTCCATATATATTCTTTTCAAAATCCACTATATGACTACTACCTCCACTTATCTTCTTATCCACATTATTCTTCAATGCTAGTAAATATGGATTTAGAACAGGTAAGGTTATTGTGCTTTTAGTAGCTCTTTGGGATCAGTTGTTTAATCATTTATATTATTTTGAGCCGATATTTTTTGTCACCTCCTTACCATTATCCGTATATAATAACATTTATTTGTTCATACCCTTTTTTCATTAATTGTTAAAGGTTTATCTTGAAAAAAATCGAAATAAATACCTCTTTGTCCACATGGTATCTTACAAGTTGTGACGTCCATGCAATGAATGTCCCAATAGCCTTTTCGATCATATTAATTTTATTTTCATCAAGTGAAATGGGTAGCTCTACCTTTGTCTCATGATCTATAGAAATCATCACTTTCATATGATCTTTCAGATGTAGTCTATTATGCAGCTTGTCCTCTGGGATGATGAACACCATAGCCCTCACTATCAGGTGAGAGGTGGGTGTTAACAGATATAAATCACAGTTATTATTACCCTATAGAAGGTCAGCACATGAACAATATCAATGTTTATCTGATTCACAATTCATGGGAACAATTATTAGAATATTTATTACCATGACTAAGACAACTCTTTTAGAGAAATGGCTTACCTCAAAGCTGGTGGGGGTGGGGTGGGATCTTCACGTGCTGGTTATTCCTGAGTTGTGTCTTCTCCATGCTTCCCACCCATAAAAGTTTCTAAGAACTATCCATGTCATTGAAATCATTCTTTAATAGTTTCAAGTCATTTGCTCATTTGTTTCATTTTTTCATCTCTATCATCTGTTTGTTTTTTTCTCAAAATATACTCAAGGTGTCACCCTAAGCCCCGCACATCTGACATGAACGTATTGTTCTAGCTGCTTCAAAGCTGTCGATAATAGGTCTGCATCTGCTATAGGAGTAGTTGATTCTTGTGAATGTCAGATATAAGAAAATAACTAATTATTTTTATATAATATCAATTTAAAACAAATCTTTTTATCATGTCATACTTACACATATTTCCCACAATTTTTGTGTGTTTTCATCTACTAGCTTCACTTCTTTATTCACACATGCCTCCTTCCATAGCACATTGCGTCAGATGGGAGTGTCTTTTGTTTTAGACTCATCAATATACATATAAATATAGAAATATAATTATGATGTTGTTTCTTATCACCTAACAATATTTCTGTAAATTTAAAATACGTACCATTTTCTTTTCTAGTGACGTCTGCCCCATCCTTGGTTTACGATAGGGGTATGTTAGTTTTGATGCATGTTCCTTATTTTCAGTACTGGGTTGATGCTTCATTAATGAAATATTGACAATCAAAGTGATGATTACACATTTCCTCAAACATCTTATTATCAGCCACAATGTACCTGAAACTTCTCACCTCCACGGCAGCCAATAAATGCATACCATGCTTCTTGGGATACAGGTCAGCATAGACAAGGGGTGGGTGCCGGTTTATTTTACCTTTGAAATATTTTAGGTGATATTTTGTTAAAATAGTGCGAAAACCTCGATGAATCCTTCCTGCAAGCCTTAGTACATAATTCTTGTTCGAATCATTTACTATAAATGTACTCTGCAGGAGATTGAGATGAGTAAGACACTATTTCATAATTTTATTTTCTAGTAAATTAAATAAATAATACCCTAATGTTAATGTAATTTCTTCCTAGATCACAACCTTCAACCCGGACACAACATGGTGCCATGAATCTTTTTCAATCGGAAAGCATTTCTGAGTGACCATTCCAATGTAACTACTAAACATAGCCATGTTGGGATTCATATGTTGGCCTCATTTATTCCATCTGACATCAAATATGATTCCTTTTCTTTTCTCCATAAGAACATTGGCAAACATCATCAAACTATGATGCACCTGTGTTTTCTATGATGTTGGTCCTTCATCCCTGACCATTTCATCGATATCAAAATCAACTATATGTTCATATGAAATGATAGAAACGGCATGTGATGATGGTTGTTGGACCTCAACACAGGGAGTAGAAACAGGTTTAGAAACTTTTTGTTGCTCTTCACTATGAGGAGTCGCAGTAGTAGTAGCAGCAGTAACAGCTTGAGAGACTTGTTCAGCCTTGAGGTTAGGAGCACCATAATGTGCAAAATTCATTATCTAAAAAAGTGCTTGAACAGTTAATTTATATTACATAAATTCATTAATGATAATATAATAACATGAGATAATAATATCTGTATTAAAAACAAAATATAACATGTTTATTGAACTCTCTATTTTTTTCAAAGGTTGAAGGGATTTTACACCTCTATCGTTTATCCAAATCACTTCATTATGGTCTTCTATAACATAAAAATAATCACCTACATTAGGAGAAAAAAATGATTGCAATGTACCACTAAAAGGATCTTCCTCAACAGAGTTTTCATCAGACCCCACAGTAGTTTTGGATGATAACAGAACAATCGACCACATTCAGTTTCAGGGGTCTGAAATATAAAATACATGTACTGCTTGTGATGCCATTATAAATTGTTCATCTTTGTACCATTCATTACTAAAATCAACTTTCATATTTGGTTTAAGAAAAAATAGTGTTCACGTATTTTACTTTCTCAGACATTTGATCACCTGTTAGTAGAGACTGTGTTGTGCGTTGTTTTGAACATCCATTGCATGATGTCATCCAAGATCAGTACTTATGCCGACAAGGTAGAAATCTACGATGTCCAAGAAACATAGATTTTGATGACTGTTTCAACCTAATCGATTTTATATATTATTCGCACATGGGACACCCTTGAGTTCCTTAAATACTATAACCTGACAAATTTCAATAAACAGGGATGTCATTTATCATCCCATACAACATTGTTCTCAATATGAATTATTCACTTTTATATGAATCATAGAACATAACACTTGAATCCCAAAATAACTTCAAATCCTCGATCAATGGAGACAAATAAACATCAATATCATTACCTGGTTGTTTTGGTCCTGGTATAAGCATAGATAACATGATGAATTTCCACTTCATGCATAACTAGGGTGGCATGTTATAATTTACCAACATAACAGGCCATGTACTGTGATTGTTGGTTTTAAAACCAAAAGGATTAAATCTATCAATAGATAACTCAAGGAGAAGGTTTCTCGGCTCTTTTAAAAATTCATGATACTCATGGTCAATTATCTTCCATTGAGGAGAGTCGGCAGGGTGACGTAATTTCCCATCTTCATTTCTTTTATCTACATGCAACGACAATTGTCTTGCAGTTTCTTCACTTCCATATTGATTCCTAGACCTTGGAATGATTGGAAAGTACCATACAACTTTCATAGGACTGGATTATTCTTTCTTGTATCAAGAAGCAACACACTTTGGGCATTCTGTAATTGATTTTTTCTCCATGAGAAACAGTATACAGTCATTTGGGCAGGCATGTATTCTTTCAGAAATCATACCCATCGAGTGTAACATTAATTTAGCTTCATATGTCTAGCATGGGAGCTTATTATCTTATATTATCATGTCATTCAAGAGATAATGTAGTTCCGTAAAATTGACATTACTCTATCTATTTCTTTATTTCATTTTATACAAATTCAGTACAGCTGGAAATGTTGTATATTTATTACAACCAGAATACAATAGCGTCTTTACTCAACTATTTAACTTCTCAAATAATTTTGGGCAATCATGGAGTTCATCTTCAATTGTCCTTTTCATTTCCTCAATACGATCTTCATCATCATTGACATTTTTCAGCACATCCTCCATACGGTCTTCTTCTTTATCCATATTTGTATTCAAATCTGATGATCCATAAAACGCGGTTTTATCCCTACTAGTAGCTACATTCCACTTTTCTCTATGTTTATTCCAACATTTATAACTCTAATCTATTCCATGACATATCAAATTTTCTTCAAACTCCTCTAGAGTAATTAGTCTATAACAACAACAACATAAACATATACACATGATTTGAGAAGGATCCTTTGTGTGATCCTTTTCCAACTTGATGAACTATTTCACTCCATTCTCATAATATATTATCAAACAATTAGCATCTGTCCAATATTTATTAATCTACATCCTATTTGAATCTCAAATATTAATATTTATGATTCAAATACACATAACAAGACTTCTAAATATAGTATAAGTGAACCAATTCCTTATAAAAATAGAGATTAATAGGGCCTAACCATTTCCAATAAAGATTTGGAAATCAAAAGAACTTGGATAGACCCCCCATCAAAATTAACACACTTACCAGTCCCCTTAAAAATAGGTCTAGAACCCACCACCCTTATAGAAATACATTAAACATTCTTTAAACCACCCCTACCATCAACCTCATTAATAATAAAATAATCACATTAAATATCCCAAAACTAGTGACCAAACTCAAATAAAATGAAAACAAGGATGCAATTTTGATAAGAAAATAAATATAGTGGATACATTTCCAAACACAAAGGGGTTTATGCGGGAAACAAATAACCTAGGTTTATCCAAAATTACTATGGAATATTATAGGTTTTTTACCCAAATTAACTTAAGAAAATTAAAATTAAGGTTATTGAACATAAATTCTATCAAGAACATCTAAAAATATGCAATAACTATTCGTCACTAAAATGGGGCTCTTCCAACGCCTACCATATACCTAGAAAAAAGTGGAAAAAATTAGGAAATTGTACATAATTATAATAGCACTATAAGGAAAGTATAATGAACATAGAACGTACCTCCAAACACTCATGGAGCCTCCTGGTAAAAAGACTCTAGTGACTAAAACTATCCAAGATTCTAAACACAGTCTTCCTAATTTAGGAGTGTCCTACTTATGGGTAGTATTAGTAGAATCAATCCAAAGTTCCATCCACCTCATGTTCCTCCATGGTCTCCTCCATCACTTTAGTGCTGTACAGACCTCCTTTCTCTTATTCCTTCCTCTTCCTAGGCTATTCGTCGACTACCTCTCTAACTGTAGAATGAATGTTAAGAAAATTCAATGTGAAATTTCTATACCCATCACAGTTATATTAAATTCCTTGGAGTAATGGGATATCTTTTTGGTACCTATGAATGACAGTGCCTCCTGAGATGAGACTTGCATCACACACCTACTGTGGTTGGGTGATGGTAACCCTACATCCCAGAACATCACTACTTTAAAATATTATGATATCAACTAAAACCATAGGCATAATCATAGAACACTAATATAGACATCCAAAGCTTAGTATTACAAGTTGAATTCTCCAAAACCACTAGAGTTAGGTCTATGAATTGATCAACATAAATTAATGGATTTAATAAAAATAGTAGAAATACAATCCAATAAAGTGAAAGACATTTACAATATTCTGAGAATAAATTCATCCCCCATCACGTAATAGGTTTCTCCATAGTATAGGTGTACATAACCAAAATCACTTGTTGTGACACATGAGGGGTAGTTCTTTACTAGAGCAGTCTCCATTCAAAACAACAATCGTGATTCCCATAATAGGTATTAGAGAAGAATCACTATCTACCAAATGAAGTGCATAGTGTCTTCCCATTTTCCCAAAAAACCCTTCTAGACAAGCACCTACGAACAACTGGTCATAGAGGTTCACTAAGTTGACACAACCGTTAAATTATCATTGAAATAAAAGAAATATGTGTGGAAGTTACCGTTGATCAAAGTAAAGAAACATCCCACTATTTTAAAAAAGAATTAAACACCCAAATACAACTCCTCACAGGTTCATACCACTATCTAAACCCAAAGTCCTTTTCCAAAGAATACCATTCACCTTTCCTTGGATGTGATGTAGTGATATTCTCATCTTTTGTGGCCCTAGTGCATTAAGACTGGAGGCCACTCCATGAATTCTGGTTTAATAATCAATGAGCCTAGATGGCTTATAGGCTCCACTACGAAGCATCTCAAAGAGATATTCAATTTAGATCACTATAACTTCACAAAGACACTCATCATCTCTAGTATATAGGTTGAAGCATACACCATATCCTTAACAAAAGTTAACCATAAGGCTACCTTATAAATAATTCTAGAATTCCTCGACATTTGACTGATTGAAAATTATTTTTTATTTTATCAAATCACTTTTAAGGGAAAGTGAGAAACCTCAACTCCATCAAACAACCAAAATAACAACCAAAATAACAGCAAAATAAACCCAAGGAAAGACTGGTGCTCCCTCTTCCTAGAAACATAGAATTAAAGGGCCTCCACCAAAGCATGTAAACTCGGTAAACAGTCTCGTGCAAAGATGTACGGGCATGGAACCAATGGAAAATCCATACCCTCTCAGTCTTCTATTCCAAGTGACATGCAGTAGTGATGCTCTTGTGCTCTAAACCTCATCTAAGGCAAGACCATGTCATTGCTGGGATTGAAACATCCAAAACCACCTCGGGTCACACAAACTACATAAGAACTTCCCCATAACCAAACATCATAGAAAAAGGTGAGCACCCAAGCATTAATCAGAAACAGGTAAAGTAGTATCATTGAAAGAAAATTGAATTCTACCTGATACTATATCCCTAAACAATCTCCAAGATATAACGTATACCTGATTATGAGTATCTCACCTTATTAGGACTTCAAGTGAAGAAGTCAGCCTATCCCAGAGTTGGATGTACTCCTTGAGTCTGATTATCCCCTTCTTGAAGCCCCCAACCAGGATCGAATCCTGTTTGTCAATCCAAATATATTGTTCCTCATTATGATACACTTAGATGTCCAGGCCCATCATCTTGGTCACTTTCTCTTCTGGGGCATTGAGAAATAACACATGCTCTATCACCTCAACATCCGAGCTTAAAATCAACTCCATGGTTAGTTCAGATTGGCCAGGAGTTTCTCGCTGGCCCCTGACCTCACTGATCAACTTCTCCTCCATTTTCATTTTGGCTGACCGAGTCTTCATCGGAGGTGGTAAGGAGGAGTAATCCTTCCTACCCATCCTCCTCCTATTACCCCTATTTCTCCTCAGACTGGAGTCCCTTATAGATAAACCCTTAATGCCTTAAAAGTGTTCCTCCACCCCGTTTCTAGTAGAACAATCTGGGAAATCATGATCCATGTTCCCAACTTCCATGCTTAGGCCATCAAGGTTTTTCCTGGTAATCTCCTCACCCTCAACCTCAACAGGCGCTTCATCTACCAACCCTACCTCCATGAGTCCTTCGAACCTGTTTCCCAGGCTGATTGGGGTCCGACTTGAAGAGCCCACACCCCCTGGAGTGTTGGAGGGACTCGCCAGGTCCTGCCGCAGCCGCTTGAATATATCAGTTACCTTAGGATTGCATTGGTGCCTCCCAACTTCCTTCCCTGCACCATAACCCACACCAATCTCCGAGCTGCATTCTGCTGCTTTGTTTCTGGTAGTCTTCTCCACACCCGAACATGGTATCCTATCTTCGCAGGTGCATTCAACCCCTCCTAATTCCCTCTGTCCCAATCCAAAATCCTCACAATTTTCCAAAGACATGCTCTGAACGGGTTCCACCCTGCTATCCAGCACCTCCCGACTAACCATCAATTGATTTTTACGTCCCCTGTACGCCTTCGAAGGATGCTCCCAATAATAGACCTCCATGGCAGGACCCAGCTGACCACATGAACAGCAATAATCGGTACAACTCTCGTAAACCACAAGTTTCTTGCATCTTTACTCCTCTGCAACTGTGATCCAAACAAAATAAAACAGAACACTAGATGCATCAATCTCGACAAAGACTTACAGATTCATAGGGTGACAAACCGATTCAGTGCGGCTATCCGAACACAGATACCAACCGACCATATTACCTAGCATCCTGATAACAGAGGGATTTTGGAAAGGTAAAGGAAAATTAGGGAAACTAACCCAAATTGAAATGGAGGGAAAATCACGTTTCATGTGGAAGTCGAACGTCCATTGGAAGAGAAAGAACCAAAGTCCATTGCAGTAGTGGGGAGCCCTCGCCCAGCCGTTGATGAGGTCCTCCTAGGTTGTGAAGTGAATCATAATATGGTGATTGTCATGTAATCCCATTGTTGCCCTATCTTGCAAATCCCAGGCGTCGAAGACGAAGCGGTCGAAGGAGTCAATTGAAGGCCTTCTCTTCTTGAACCACACCACCAATGTGTGCTTCAGAAGCATGGATGTTTCTGTAAATTCTGTTGTTGAAATCTGATGGTTCGGAAAACCATCGAGGAGCTCCGGGACTTTGGGGCATAGCTCTGACTTTGGGAAAGGAGGAAGCAGGTTGGGATTAGAGAAGGTCCGGAACATCGAAGACCCCTCCCCCGTCAGGGGGGGGGAGGGATCCGTATAGCCGCCACCATCTTCTCTAGGAGAATGATTCGCCTAGGGTTCCTGAAGCGCGCCGGTTCATGTGAGAATTCTTCGACATTCATAGGCAAGAAAAGTATTCTTCTTGCACACATCACATCAATCTTTTCTCACCCAATGAGGGAAATATAACTTAACATCCACAAGGTTGGATACACTTTATATATTTGATGGGTCCTAATAACTATCATAAATAGAACCTTCCCCATGAATACAATCACCAACACATTATGACACCCACAAAGTGTAACCAATTAATAATGAGGTGGGTACTATCCTAACACTTCTTTTTCAGGAAGGGTTTTACAAAAAATCCACTTTCCCAAGTATAGATAAACCCACTCCACCAGAAGGATGAGGAAAAAAACTCAACATTAATGGAATATTCATGTATAATAAGGTCTAGCTTGAGGTTTCACAAGAATATCAAACCCTCATACATATGACACTGGGTGAAAAATAAATTCTTGTTCCAGACAACATAATGACACATGGGGAATCATAAAAAAGTCATGATTTAGTTCAAATCATCTACTAACCAAGTATAAGAATCCACTATGTGTGTTATTTTGTGACATAGATTGTTAGAACTCTATGTTAGTTAGAATCTAGTCCAAGGGTGGTGATCATGGGGAAGAATCCAAACATCACCCTAATGAAAACTACTCTCAAAAAACATATCCACCAAAAATAAACCTAAAACGAGTAGTGGAAGACTTACCTAGAGTAGATTTCACCCACGATGTAGGTAAAGAAGAAAAATCGATCGGTCAAGGAGCCTTTTGCGCTACGTCGGGAGGGGAAGGTGCGATCGCCAGAGGGGGAGGTGCATGAGAGGAGATGCCAACGATTGAGAAATGGAGGAGTAGGGTTCGTAGGGAGTATGGTCTAGCCGAGAGGAGGAGATGTAGGGTTTTCATGGAAGAGGATCCATGGAAGGGGTTCGAGGGGGAGGATAAGAAGTAGGGCTAGCGGTAGAGGTCTGGTAAAGAGAATATTAGGGGAGGGGAGTTGTCGCAGGGGTACTGTACCGCGAGGGCCTTAGGGCGCAATAAAGAGAGTATATTGTGCACTCAATTTTATAAAATATGGGACTATGGTTTCATCAGTGATTTTTAGCAGTAATAAATAATCCCTTCATCAGCGCTAAAATTTTACCACTACTAAAGGCTGCCTTTATCAGCACTTTTTTAGCTCTTCTAAAGTGTAGCCTTTATCCGTGCTAAAATTTTAGCACTGATAAAGGCCCCCTTTATCAGCACTAAAATTTTAGCGCTCATATAGGATTCTTTTATCAGGGCTTATTTCTTAGCATTGATAAAAGGTGGCATTTCCCTTGCCCATTTTTGTAGTATTGATTTCAATCAAAATCCAATATTTTTAACACCCATATATTCTACATGACCATCATTTTATTTCATAACTAATTGTTTCTTCAATGGATATGTTATATTATATAATATATCCACCCTAAATTTCATTACATTTCCATTATCAATGACATTTAATATGCGATGTTACTTATTAAGGATGTGTGGGGTCCATTGGTTAGAAAAAGGTTCCTTAGCCTATGAATTATATCCATTTTAGTAGTAGTAAAGCTAAATTTCTCCCATAGTTCTAGGAACCACTCAATGTATAGTAATAAATTTTTTTATCTAAACACTCTACTTTCTAGCATCAGATATAGTAGTGTACTCTTCCTCTACTATCGAGTATTACAAGAATTGTTCTTTAAAACATTTCCAACTCATATATCATCCATTTATGAAAAACAAACATCTATGTTTTTATTCTATATCATTTATATAACATTGAGAACTATCAAAAAAACCATTACATAGAGAACATACTCTACTATAAAGACCATGATCATATACTTAGTCCTTCTAAAGTATGTAAAACTGCCCTACAAAACAACATAAAGAATCTTACCAAGATTGAATTGGCATCTATAGGTTATGATAAAAGAATAAGAAACATATGATCAAGTATAAAACATAGCGTACAAGATAAATGTTATATAGGATATAGAAGGAATCCTATACAACTCTTCTAACTCCAGATAATAATCATGAATATTCCTACTATTTTTAAGATGGTACATTGTTAAAGGTCCCTTCATAGAGTTCTCTATGCTAAAAAACAATCGATATTTTCGAATATAATAATTTTGAATCAATCTAAGAAACTTATTAGATATATTTATACAGGGATTCATATATAGTATGTTGGCTAAATCACCCATTTATTTCATTGAGAAGAAATTACCCAACCATAACTTCATAGAGTTAAGGGTCAATATATGATTTTGAAAAGTAGAATGTCATATATATATAATATATGAAATAATAATATGATCCCACTAATCCATTTATACACATAATAACCATACATATTTCCTATGTAACTAAATTCATTGATTCAATCATGAAACTATATATACCAAATCTGAAATTCTTTCTTCAATCCATAGACGGTTTATTATAGCTTTCCTACTTTAGAAGATTCATTTGGAATTTAAAAATATTTAGGTTGTTTCATATAAATATCCCTAACTATATTCCATTTAATATATATTATTCTGTAAACTATTTGATATATATCATAATCTGAATATGGTGTTATGAATTATAATATCATAACAGAATTATTCATCACAAAAGGTGAAAAGGTTTCATTAGTTTCAATACAATGAAATTTATTGAAATAATTTTTCACAAGAATTTAATTAAAAGTACAAATTAGACCATATATTTTTATTTTATTAAGGAAAACGCACTTGCATAACCTAGGATTTTTTCCATCAGGTGCATCCAATAAGTTAAAATTTTGGTTTCTGTATATGACCTCCATTAAGATTCTATAGATTTTAACCATTTATCATAATAAAGAATAATTATGGCCTCATGGAAAAAAATTTATTAATCTCTTATGAATGTTACTTTTTCATCATTTTCTATGATAAAACTATATATATTTAGTTCTTGATGAATCTTACCAATTATTCTAAGTTATTATGTAACTAGATTTGGTTCTTCTTCCACTACTTTTTATGGAACCATATTAACTTTTATATCAAGAACACTTCTTGTTTGTTTGTATTTAACTTCACCATGTTTACTATTCCTATGAATGATTCCACAAATTATGTGCTCCCTTTAATGGAAAACCCAAGATCAGTCCACAAACACTTTGGAATATTTGGGATTATAAAAATAAAATCATCCAGTTTCTTTGGGAAAACCACCAAATAAATAATTATCATTTAGATCTCATTTTATAATTTAATAAATTCCACACAAATAATTTACAACACCAAATTTACATAAAATAAATTTTTTGATGTTTCTCAATACATATCTCATATGGTGTCATTATGAATAATTTAGATATTACACAGTTTAGTATAAATATATTAGTCTCTAGAATATAACCCCATAATGAAATAGAAAGGTTACATTCACTCATTATTGATCTAACCTTATTTAGAAAGGTATGATTCCTCCTTTCAAACACACCATTACATTATGGTGTTCCATGAGTATTGAGTTTTAAAATAGTCCACAATCTCTTAGAAGGTCAATTATTTCATTGATTAAGTATTCACCACCTATAACTATTCAGAGAATCATAATATCTTTTCCAAGTTGATTCTATAATTTTTCAAAAACTTATTCAACTTTTCAAAATATTTATACAATTGTTTCCACAGAAATACATGTCTCTACCAATAAAATTCATCATTAAAAGTAACAAAGTACTAAAACTACCATATTCTTATGTACTGATTGGTCCATATACATCAATATGTATAATATCCAATAGTCCACCATCCATTTCTAATTTTATACTAAAATATTTATAAAATATTCACAATTCACAAAGGATTAATAATCGAATGATTCCAATAAGACATCTATATAGAGTATTTGAATATGTTTCTTATTTATAAGCCTGAGGCTACAAAGCCAAACGTAGGTGGGATTAAAATAGAAAAGTGACTTCTTATTCTCCATGTTATTAATATGATTATGCATATCTAGAATTTATAAAAAATATTCAATATTCCCAATTCCAAAAAAATTATACGTACATCTATAAATATTTTTTTAATAAAAAATGAAATTTATTTTTTCCAAATAAAGATATAGACATAAAATTATGATTTATAGTGAGGATATAATCACAGTTTTCGAATTATAATATGAATCCACAAGGTAAAAATAGTTCATAAGTAATGAATTATAATATAGTAAATATTTCTCCCTTTCATACATTAAGATCACCTTTACCATTTGATAATAGTCGTATGTCATTGAGTCTATGTTTTTTATCCCAAATGTGTGATACATAATTATATTTAATACCCATGAGTCATAGGGGGTTCAATTAATAACTAAAATCTATATGCATGTGCATAGAATGCGTCTCCTTAAAAATAATTATCAATCCAATGTGCTAATATTTAAGAATTGAATATTTAATACCTATAAGTGATATTAATATGATTATTATGTGATATGTCATTATTTTCAAAGAAGATGTATCAATGGGTGAGTATCATGTTTTATATATTTTCATCAATAAATTATTATCAATTTTGTACAAATAAAATTATAAACCCATAAATCATATCTATTTATTGATCAAAAATTCATATTTCATTATGAATTTCACTGAACATCATATAAATAATCCATGACTTTTTAGTTATAAAATCATCCCTATCATAATAGTTAATATTTTTAGATAATTCAGTGGGTAAATCCCTAAAACATCTATTGTATGGATAATCCTAAATCTATTCCACAAGTATCCTTACTACACGTTTTTAATAGCGCTAGTTTCTATTATTTGAACCTTTAAAAAATTTTAATGAGGCCCATGTTTTCATTATATGTGATGGGGTTCATAATGCATATCATTGGAAACTCGTTATTGAGAATATAAAATAAATTTGAATATTTTATTAAATATTTTTGAATAACATTGTATCTTCTAAGAAAGTAATTAGATGGGAAAATTGATACTACAATTGAGTCTATAATGTGTGATTTACCGTAGGCATAATAAATGTTTTTCACGTAGCGAGTACTATGATGGTTCACAATAATGGGAGATTAATGAAAATATTAAAATAATAATAATTTAATATCTAATTAGTTATCTAAATATAGAAAAACCATTTATAATATTCTCTTATTTATATCCCTAAAGTTGTCTATATAACCCAGGGATTTCAAAGGAAACACTTTTATTGGATATTTTGACGAGTGAACAAGGAGAGTTCATGGAATCAATAGTGATCACATCATTGATCACCAATGATGTCAATACAGGGTTTCTCATAATGAATGATAGATCCTAATCAAAATATTTTTTATCTATTCACATCATAATTAATTCCTTTTGGAATATATATTAGTTTCCCTTCATTGAAGGATATATTTGATCTACACATATCCTAGTCAATGTTGTATTTTATCTGAAATTATGATTCTGGTTAATTAGTTCCTAAAATTATTATCAACCCTAGGATTATTTAATTTTTCCACACTATTGATGTTTTAATAAAATAAAGTAATATTATATTATTTACTTTTGGGGTTCCTTGGTTTTCTCCATCCATTAATTGTGTATTCATCACTGTTCTTTGACTTTGGGTTAGCAGTTCCACTATTCTCATTGAGACATTTCTTGAGTAGTTAAAAAACATCTCAATATAAAAATGATGTGAATTAAATGACTAATATTTTTTCATTAATCTTTAATCTCATGAGATAAAATAGTATTGTAAGTGATTATCATAATATGAATCTCAAAAGAGATTTTTTTTGGTGTTGGGTGGCTCATGTGACCGAAAGTGATCCATTTTTCTGGTTATCGATAGTTGAAATTGTATATATAGAGGGTGTTAAAACATTTTCAAACCATAAAGTGACATTTACGGTATATATAGAGGAAGATAAAATGTTTGAAATAATAATTTGGGGGGGTAATAAATATTTTGAAAAATGCCAATTACATGGTTTGTAGTTTGGACAAACACACATTGTGTAACATGATTGTAGTAATGGTTAATTATTTGGTCAAAAAAATATCACATAATATAATTCTGGTCCAACATGTCACGTGTGAATAAAATGGATAGATTGGATTGTACATGGTTTATATGCCCAGGAACCTAAGTGTTCATACACGTTGTTTGTATCCCATCTGACATACTGTATATCCTTGGTGGAGTATGACTTAGTAATCACGATATATGAAATGTGTTTTTTCTATTACATATAAAGGAACAAATAAGAAAATCCATATAAGTTAACCAAAACATTAAACCATAAATTTCTCATTTTTTGGGTTGGGAATACTACAAACATGTATTCCTTTATGATAGGAATTCCATAGTTGAAAAGATAGTGTCCCTACATTGGAATACATTTTTATGGAATGTGGTGTAGTGAGAATGATTGGACCTATTAGTATTGCATGAATAAAACATGTATTTTCGATGATTTTGGTATATAGAAACTTTCCCTGAAGGGAAAGTTATGTTAGGGTTCATTATCCACTCTCCATCTCTATATTGGGATAGTTATTCCCTCTACACGATTGAGGCATGGGATCATATACTTACATATTAGATATTGTTGATATTAAAACTAACTATTACAATTTATATGATCCTTGATCTATGGGGTAAATATTCCCCATGTCTAAAGATCAAAGGTGAGGAATGGGATCTGCAACCAGAGTCGATATTCCTTCTTCACTACAAGGGTCATGGGATCTTCCACTATAGGTACATAGAGGTCATGTAGGTTGATATCTTTGTTGGAATAAGAATATCCGGCATCATGATGACTTATTTTTTCTATTTTTGAATATTTAGGCCTTACTTTACAACTTATATCCATTCTATGATCATATATGTGTTCTTATTTTGTTAACATCTTGTTGGTTGTTTAATAATGATTCTACATTTGACGTTTTATATTATTTATTGATTCTATGTCATCCTAATAGGTATGTATATACTCATCACTACATGGGCTATCCAATAAATTGGTGTGCCTTATATAGAAGAAAGGTAGTTCAGTTGTGATCTAGATAAACCATGTGGAAGTTGTGTGAAGTGGTACTTGGTGGTGGTGTTAGTTATATTGTGTCCGGACTCTAGATTTTCGGTGTAGTGGCTTTCATATATTTAATTGTTAGGTTGGTCCCATATTCTAGTTGCTCAGTTTTATTTTACCTATTATGAACTTTCTATTTCTAATCATACTCTATTGTGGATTTTTATAGGTTATTCATTCATTCATTATACTATTTGTTACTATTCTACGTCATTCTAAGTTTTGAGGCATATGGGTGTCAGTGTGTGTGTGTAGAGGTACACTGTCATATGACTTCCAATTTGTGTGATATACTTATTTACTATAACACACTGGTCCTTAGCATGATGGAGGTGGTATTGTGGTCTCAAACCAAACATACCCATATCCCAAGTGGGGCCTTAGTGGATTATTTTATAGTGGTATTAATGTGAGTTTATCCTATAAATTGAGTTTTGAGTTTATAGTATTTTGAGTATTGGTTTAGGATCATTTTGTGATAGTGTTTAGTTGTATTGAGATTATCTCTCAGGCTAGGTACCCTGGTGGTTTTGCAATGGCTATACACCAGGACATTGATTACCTGCTTACTGACATAGTAAATAGAGGCACTAATAGGAGGTAAAATAATAGTATGTTCATTATATTGGGATGGGTTTGCGATATCTAGGTCCATGATTTATCTCTCCAAATATGATCTTCTAAGAGAGGTATATCTTTTCAAACTATAGGATATGACCATGAAAATATCCAGAAAGAGTTCTGGGGATGGGTCATGAAGAATATTAGCTGAGTGAGGTGGCCTCCATTAAGGGTCTAGTTTATGATATGTTCCCTAAAAGTAGACATTGATTAGTACATCCACACATTAAAATTTATGCAAACCGACATCCAGTGAATTAGGTGGATTCTATGAACTTTTTTGAGTAGCCAATTATTCCAATATTTCAAGATAAATAGACATATAGAATGATATTTCTAAACAAGTTCAAGAGATAAAGACCTTATATATTTTGAGGTAAGAAGGATCCACATGCGATAATGGATTGGTTGGAGTTGATAGTCCATGTATTTCCTCTAGTTCAATCACATCCTAACGATATGGTATTTCTGTCTCTAGTATTCTTTGTTGTTCCATAGTATATTGGTGTAGATTGGGGACTTATACATGGGACAAGGTAATGCTTCAATAGGATGAGTTTGTGAGTTTATTCCATGAATAGTATCACCTAGAAAATTTTTGTTCATTTTATACTCTGGAGCTCCCTGAGTTGTAGTAGGGGAATTTGATCATGATTTAGTATTCATCAAGTTCCATAAAACACATCCAATAGTCCCTAGATATTGTTTTTGACGGGTTCATCCTAGAAAAGATATTCTAGAGGGTAATTTACTATGATATTAGTGTTTTTTTGGTTCCCCTATGAATATCCACCTATATTTGAGTTTTCAGGCTAGATTTGGTGTTGTAAAATGTTTTAGTATAGGATCTTCAAGTGGCTAGTGAAGTCAGTATGCACCATGGAGAAGAGTCTTTATCTATAGCTAAAAATTGGTAGGTTTTTGGATTGTGTAACAAGATGAATTCATGCGATCAGGATTAGATAAAGGGGTCATCCATTTTGGGATATTGGAGGGGATCTAGTCATCTAATGGATATGATATATTATATAAATGAGGGTAAATGACATCAGTTGAAGTACTAACTAGCCAGTTGTATGAAACAAGATAGAAATATATTGGATGGGATATTGATATAGATATATTAAATAAATTAGGAACATCTAAGGGACACTTTGACAGACTATTGGGTTTGTGGTTATAATATAATATCCAGTGGAGATGCAATAGGTTTTTGTTCTTATGTATTCAAACCACCACTACTACCTACCTGTGGTCCAAACCCATGTCAGAGATATTGATATCAGAAATGTGGTTAAACTTAATTGATTGAGATATTTGAAGAGTAATATCAGGACATTATTTGAGGTATGATATCTGTCTTATCCACCTTAACATATGTTTTGTAAGACACAAACATGAACCACTATTTTTTCATCATGTCCATAATTTGAGAACTTTATATAAAAACACATAGATAAAACTATTCACTATAGAAATATACATATACAGTGATATATTATGTAGTAACACTCATCTAATAGTAGTGTTACATAGCCCAAAAAATATAGAGGTTCAAGAGGTGTCTCTGGGAATTTGCATTGACTTCTTATAATTTCATTGTTGGTATGGACTATATATTTGTATCTCATGCCAAGAGTGACTGTTATTATGAGATTAATATTCATAAAGGTAGATGAATAAATATTTCCCTTCATTGGTGAGAATTATTTCAAGACAATATGGGTCAGGATCTTATGTATAAATTCACACATAGTTTTACAATAGTTTTTCAGTACTACCCATTGTGAAGTTGACTTAATAAATGTTCATATTCATTCATTTGGGAAGGGTAAAACAAAATTTTTCCTTAAGTATACAATCATAATACCTCTTAATTGATATATTGATCTCTGTATTTAATTTCCCCCGAATACCCGGATGATATATCATATTGAATATTGGATAGTGCCTGTTAAGCTTCGATGATTAGGGGTGTTGTTAGAGGATCTCTATATGATGGGCATTGTCAGCCTTAATATATCCCCCTATGAATCTCTCATATTTTTCACTAATAAAGTAGATATGACCTTGAGGTTTTCTATTGACTATAATTTCTTAAATTCAGAGATAGTCGGGAATAAATTTTCTTTATCGAAATTATATGATCTCTTTCATCAACTAAAGGGTATTAAGTGGTACTCAAAGGTCAATTGAATGTTAGGATTACTCAAATTTTGTGTAATTATAGACAATATAAGGAGGATTCCATTATATTTTCATTACATAAATTATGATTTCATGGTGATTCCCTTTGGTATAAATAATTTCCAATGATTTTTTATTGGAATCATGAATCGAATCAAGTAACATTTCTAAGACGGGTTCTTGGTGGTCTTCATCGATGACATCCTCATTGACTCGTCCATAGAGGTACATATGAGGATTATTCTAGGAATACATAAGAATAATCATCCATATGGGAATCTCCCTAAGAACTAGTTCTAGAATAAATGGATCCACTTCCTGGGATGTGTATTCTTAGATAGAGAAGTGGATATATACCCATCGAATGTAGAAACCTTATATTTTAAATGAGGAATATCCTATTCAATATTATATAATATATGAAACACGAAACATAGAATAAAATTTAACACTATAAAGTTTATAATATATTTCCTTTTAAATAAATCAATTATCTTCGAAAGCTTCTGATTCACGCAACACCATGTTTAAATGAAATATGATACTCTATTAAAGTATTAATATTTAATCATGACTATTATAACCTAGATGTTATGTTAGAATGTATGAATAGAAATAAATAAATTATGTAATTTATATTTATTAAACGTTTACAAAATAAATTCAATGTTTATATATTGATTAAAAATAAAATAAGAACAATTGTAAATAAATAGTAATGTTTCTCCAAAATTGTATTTTTCTTAAAGGTAGTTTAATCGAGAATTTCATGCATAATTTAAAATAAATCAATACTAATTTTAAAAAAAATATATGAAAAAATAAACTTTTATTTTGAAATATACATTTCAAAATTATCTTTGGTATAAATTTTGTTAATATTTTTAAATGATTTATTTTTAAATAATAGTAAAAAAATAATGATTTTTAAAGACCATATATTTTTATTTATAATTATTGAAAATAAATAATACATTTTAAATTATTTTAAGTTAAAATTAGATAAATTATTTTACAATTTAACTAAATTATTTCATTTGAATCAATTTCATATTCAATTCTGATATAATCAAATTTTTAAACATTAGATGGTTTTTTTTTGGAAAAATATTTTTTCAATGATTTTTGGGTTTAATTTTAAATTGAGTTCAACCGATTATGTGAATTGAATTTTCAAAAATTAATTCCTTATTCAGAATTATAAAATTTTATATTATCTAATAAATTTAAATTAATTTTTTATCATAATTAATAGTTATAATTGTATACATTAATTTCTAAATTTTTAGTAACAACTGATTTACTGGGGGTTAAACTAAACAAATAAGAGTTAAAATGACCAAACAACATATAGAAAACCAATTGGATGGACAAGTTTCCATATATTCACATATATTTTTTTGATAATTACCCATTTTGGAGGATTTTGTTAGAATAAAAATGTGGTTACACATTATTATTTTTAAAACATCTATATTTGTCCTTACACCTACTTAAAAAGGCCACCCCTCCTCCCCTCTTAACACTCCCAAAACCATTTAGATGGGATAATAACTAAAAAATATCTTCCTTTAATTCCTTTCCACATCCTATAGGACTCGGTTTTTACTATAAACCCCTTTTAATAATGCATTAAGAATAAACCTAAATTATCTTTCTGAAGAAGAGGTGAAATTCTTAACATCCAAATTTGTTTTATTTATTCATCCAACTACATAAAATATTTTAAATTTATGATAATATAATATAAAAAAATATTTCATACTTATATTTTATTATTTTGATGCACTAACTGATATCCATCTCCACTTATATCAAATGGAAAATGAAACTTTCTATAGTGTCTGTGGTGGACTAAATGCACACAAATATATGTAATTTGTTTTCTAGAACCACCTTAAAGGCTGGAAATAATGATCAATTTAACATATTTATATTATATTAATGAAGTTATTATACATATTAAATTATTATTATTTTATTAAATTTAAATTTACAGTCTATTGGGGGATACGATAATGTCACTTCTATGAACAATAAATTGTCACCTCATGAAAAGATGTGATTTTTTTTTCGCTTACGCTTTACATAGAATGTACTCATGATAAAGTTGATAAATAAATGTTATATTTATTACCTTACCATACTTATATAAATAAAATATAAAATATAAATTTTTACCTTCCAATATTTTGGAAATCAATAACATCACTCATGCATACGTGTAGACTATCGCCTCCACATATTGATGTGAGATGTTTTTAATTTTATTTTTACATGGATGTTAATAAGGATATATTTGATTTATATAAATGATATTTATTTAACGAATAATTATTCTATAAATAATAATTTATATTTATATTTCTTTCATTCCCTCTATTAATAAAATGGAAATTGCATTCATGTGTATGTACGACCTACCGATTCTATGAATGGTGTATTACATTTTAAATCTAAAATTTTTGTTAATTAATTTCAATAAAAATATAATATAGGTGTTATTAATACTATTTTTTAAATTATTCACATGATTTAACCATGATCAATGTAAAATTAATCAAATTATTGAACTGAATCATATAATAAAAATGAAACAATTATCAGAAAAAACTCTGATTTTAACAAGGAATTGTAAATAAATGAGTAAAAAAACACTATAAGTAAATAATATATGGTATGAAATATATTATTATGGTTATTTGATAGAATATAATAAATAAGTATTTATTACATAGTATTTATGGACACATATGAAATAAATATTATTTTAGGTAAGGGTTCCTCGTAACACTTTTACTTCCATGAGACATATGAAATATTCAACACTTATTCCATGTTGTGGTGTATAGGTTTCCCAATTTAAATTTTATATGATTATTATATTTATATTCATGGTATTTAATTTTTATTCTAAATTTATTTCTTTCATTGGTCTTATGATTCAAACATTACTAAAGTGTGAAGTGTGTATTTCTCAATCTCATCATTATTCTAGATTATTTTGTTTAAGTCTCTTATGGGGGAATTATTCGATATTTTTATCTTAAAATAAATATAATTTATAATAATGTAGCTATTAATAATATTTTTAAAGTAATTATACCATGTTCATCTCTTTTTCACTTAATATTATGGTGAAAATATTTTTATGGAAATCTAGCTCAATTTCTCTCTCTAGTCGAAAATCATTTTTCTTCCAAAACCATGTTTTCTAAAAATGTTTTCAAAAATGTTTTCAAAAATTTTTTCAAAAATGTTTTCAAAAATGTTTTTAATATTGTAAAAATGATTTATTAAGGAAATTTGTTCACTTAGTTTAATTTCTACAAAATATTTGAAAGAAATATTCATGTTTTTTTCAAATAATTTCTATATTGATTTTATAGAATATGTGAAAGGAATATTTGTTTTAACAGGTAAAACTTGTATGAAATTTACCACTATAATAACCAATAAATTTATAAAAATTACTTTATAATATTGAAAGGATATTTTTATGGAATTTTATTTTCAAAATATTTTATGAACTTTTAGTTTTAAAAATTAGTCAAAGTGAAAACAACATTTTCTTAAAGAAAGTTTTTATTTGAAATTTTATGGTATTTATAATTATCGATAACATAAGACCTTTATTGTACATATTATTCATTGGATATATTTATATTTTTATCAACCTTATTATTTCCTTGGATGGTTTTTAATTATTTTAACTAAGGATGTAAAATTTTATTTCCATTCTTCATATTCCTTTAAATGGTTTATGATTATGTTTATTTATTGGTATAATTATAAACATTTTGTATGATAGTTTTTCAATATAAATGTTTATATTCATTAGGTATGTCACATTTTATATGAGTAAATAAAGTAACTTTGTAAGTGATGGGAGTGGATCCTTATAGACTCTAAATTCATATATCGATCACTTGAGAAAAACTATCTTGGCTTTTCAATTGAGGCCTTACCCATTTATATAAGATTTATAAATATGAGACCTTGATGGTATGTCAATAAATTTTAGAAATATGAATTCCCTTACTGATGTTCAATGTGATTATTATATTAGTTAGGATATTAATTGTTATGTTTCAAGCTAATGAGATTATATATATAGCATTATTTGACCATAATTTATTCATGCCCCATTATGCTGAAGTAATTGATTGAATAGAATGTGTTTTAGTTAATGACCTTTTTATGTTTTTTTATTATTTATTCATGAAATTTATAATTTTATTCATACCCTTATTGATAATCCAAATGCTTATATTTATTACGGTTTATTTTCCCCACAATACCATGAAAAGTTTTATGATTCATATGAATGGGTATACTAAGGGTAAAAATGGTGTATTCAAATAAAACAATTTTTTTATTTTATGTTTTAAAAATGTATTGTGAATTTAAAGTATGTATCATGTTTACCAATAATAATAAACTGATATTTCCATTGAGATTTGATTTAATTTATCTAGTGAAATCTAATAAATAAACCAATAGCTTTGTGCTACTAGGGTGAGGGTGTTTAGAGTTTGTATTCGAATAGTTTTAGTAGAAACCTTAGGAAATAGTTTTAGTAAAAACATAGACAAGGAAATGTAACACTATAAAAGAATTTGAGTATATGTATTGAACAATATCCTATTTTTTGAGGAAGATATTATGTTCCTTTTCTAATCAATACATACTTATCTTGATACTATAATTAGGCATTGTTCGGAAATAGAATTACTTATGGATAATAACCTGGAAAAAAGCATACCAATATTGAATAGAGAGTTACCCAGATCATGGAAATGGGCCTTATTCTTCACCTAGTTTGACACTCCTAAAGGATATACTTGTATTTATTCATATTTTCTTTACAAATAATTATAGGTCATTTATAAATATTTTTATGATTTGAAAATATTCTCATATAAACAATGCTTATGATTATATGATTATCAAAGAAAATTAAATTAAATTTATGTTAGCTTTTTCACCATTTATGGGATTATACATTATGTTTCATAATATTATCTGGTTTATATGATTGTTTAGAAATGGAACCTAGTGTGAGGAATGGGAACCATATCCATTTATATAACCCATGTAGGGATATCACCCAAGGGAATGATAATGAATCTAGAACTAGTGTTATGGCTGAAAGTGATCAAATTATAACCATATTAAGGAAAATAACTAATTTTTGATGAATAATCATACCATTATAGAGCATCATCTTATTCCTCCATACTGTGTAATAATGTTATACTACTTTTTTTCATTAGAAACTTCTATATTTTAATGGGAAAATAGATCCAATTATAGCTTAGCAATTAATAAGTTTCATCGAGAAGATATTACTTATTTTAGGAATAAATGAAATGGATAAAGTTTTTATTGATATTAATCATATATCAGGATATGTGGACCAATGGTTCTCATTGATTTTAAAAAATAAAGATGAATAATAAATTTTAAACATGTAATGCAATGATTTTAAGTTACTCTACTTGAAAATTGATTTTTCCTATAAGAAATGAGTAGATAATGAGAGAAACTTGTTGAATCTAAGACAATAGGATGGTGAAAATTTTTCAGAGTATGAAGACAACTTTACAAGGTTAGAAAGGCATCACACAGATTATGTACACAATCCAAAGTGAAAGATTGTCCATTTATTTGATGGTATTGAGCCATTTGTTAAAAGGGAAATATTCTCCCAAACATTCTCATCATATGAGGTCATAGTATTATGTGTCATCAAGATATATTAACGAATTATCCATGAATTATGAATTTGAGGAAAGAAAAATAAAATGAGGACGGTAGAAAAAATAGATAAGGGGAGTTGGGGAAAGAAGGATTTTCCCACATTTGATAATTGCATGAAATAAACACTCTTGTGTGTGTGAAGGAAATGGGGGTTTTCTTTAAGTGTGGATAGAAATTATATCAAGAATTCTAATGAAAGGGTCAGAAATAATTCTATGATGTACAGTGTTTCAACTATAAGAATATGGGGAAAACAAAAATGAATTCCCCAAGCGTCAATGGAATATACCTTAGAAGAATCTTAGGGATCAAGTTCAAGAATGAGCTATTAATACATCTAAAATATAATTATTAAAGTTCATATCTATTTGGATTCAAGAATTCTATTGTGGAAGTATTTTTTCCAATGGTATTTTGGTTATAAGAATCAAGCAATGTATATGGATTGTACTATAATAGTAATTCCATAAGGATTTTAAAATATATGATGAAAGATACTGATGGACAAAAAAAGTGATTGGATGATCAATGTTATTTTTTGGTATATTAATCACATTATTTGGAATATTATAGTAATTATATTAATATAATTGTATAAATAATGACAAAATTTATTCCAGGTGATTACCCATTACATTTAAAAGGGTCGCATTCCTTGAACTCAAAATAAAAGGATGAAAAGGGTTTGATTCCTACCACTGGCTTATGTAAAATTTCTGCTAATAAAACATTATTTTTATTTATTATATTTTATGGATAAATAATAATGGAATGGATTAATTTGAACATTGGTTTCTACGATTGACGTTTAGATATTAATGACATGGATGAATCATGTTAATGATTTCTGTATTGGTAAATGTAAAAAAACATATAAAATAACTTATAACTCTCTTATGAATCTTATGATCCACTAAAAGTTAATTTTATTGCTTGAAGAATAAATATTCCTCTTATATAATATTTTTTGGAGTAATAAATGAATTGGAAATTGATTTAAGAACTAAAAAATGTTGATGTTATAAGTATATTTCTTGGTGTTCTCTATCATAATTTTAAAATAATCCTCCATCTATCAAAAAATTAATTTGAAACAAAAATGTGAGATATTAACCTAATATATTATGAACCGATGGACTTTTCACTCATTAAAAATTTATGGATATGGTTTTTGACATTATATTGATCATTTAAATTCTTGTGATCAATAATCTCTATCACTCTCTATAATTATTTATGCTTTTCTTCCATGCCTATATTTTCATATACCAATAATGTTTTCCTACATGGAAACCTAGTAATTTGATATTATGGATGTCCTTCATACATAAATTTATCTCCAATAAAGCAAAATTTTTACTAACCTTATTTACAATGTGAGTCTCTAAAAAGTAATTTTCAAATTTCAAACCCTTTATTAATATGATCAAGATTAAATTTTGAGGATGTACTTTATTTAAGGCGGTAGAATCCAACACCATGAGATTTGAAAAGATAAATATCATTTTTGATAGTGTATATAAGATGGAACACCAATATTATAATAGAATTTAAAAAATGATGATTTATGATATTCTTCAATTTAAAAAAACCATTCTCTTCAATAGTTTGTGATGTATGGAACATTAGTTATAAAATAAGTTCAATACTCTGTTAAAATATAATTATCTAAGAATGACCATTATAACCAAGAAATTAATTTTTTGTGTTAAAATATGACTTAATAAGATATAAAAATTATATGGTTTACACATATATAAAAAATAAATGGTTAACTAATAATTTGAAATAAAATAAGATCCATTTTAAATAAAAATAAATGTTTTTGGGAAAAGGTATTTCTCATAAAGGTAATTTAATTGTGCACTGTGAACATATATTAAAACCAACTATTAAAAATTTTATAAAATTTTATTTTAAAAAATAAAATACATTTTTTATGGCTATATGTCCAAATTATATTTGGGTAAATTTTTTATAATTTTATGAAAAGATTAGTTTTTTTAATAGTAAAAATACTGATTTTTTATGAAAAATGTCTTCTCATTTAAAATATATAAATAGTTAAATTATCTTTTAAAATTGGATTTATAGTAAAATTAGTCAAATTATATTAAACTTTAACTAATTTAGATAATTTTAATCAATTTCATTTTTAATTATTTTATAAAAACTTTTTATACTTTTGAATTTTTTTTTGGATTAACTATTTTGTCAATGAATCTATGGATTTTAATTTAAATAGAATCTTCCAACTATATGAATTGAATTTACAAAAAATGGATTCCATATTTGGAATAATTAAAAATTATATTATCTAATATTTTGAACAAAATTATTTACTACAATAAATTTTGAAACCAGTAAAAATTAATTATCATGGTTAAGGTAAAAACCGAATTGCTAGGGGTCAAAATAAGAAGATAAAGATTAAAATTACACACTAACTTATAAAAAAAATTCTAGAAAAATGATGACCTTATAACCACTTTTTTTATACAATGACCTATTATTAAGGATTTTTTCTCATAAAAATGTTTTTACACTTTATTCTTCTTTAAACATTCATATGTGCCAAATCCCCAACTTATGAAGGCCATCCGCCTCCAATCACCTTCACATATAAAAAGCCCTGGGATTTAGACAATACCATCCATAATATCATCCTTTAATCCATAATAAATTCTACGTTCCATATTATTATTATTAAATCCTCTTAATAAGGATTTAAGTATAAACCTAAAATAGTTCTCTGAGGAAGATGTTAATTTCTTGGCACGCATATTTGTTTTAATTATTCTTACAACTCCATAAAATATTCATAAAATATGTTAATATAGTAACACAAATATATAAAATAAAATTATATATTATTATTTCAATGTAATAAGCTATATCTATATTCACTACCATTGAATCAAAAATGAAATAGTCAATAGTGTGTACGATTGACTACTGCCTTATGAACCAATGTAGTTCATTTTCCATCACCACCTTTCATCGATAGATATGATCATGGATTTAACATATGTATATGATATTTATTAAATTATTATACTTAAATAAATATGATAACATATACCTATTAAAATTCCATTCTGTAAAGGTTTATAATAGCATCACTCATTTGTACGGTGGACTACTGACTCACATAGAAATGTGATTTATTTTTCTCTTACCCATTTCATGGATGGTAGTAAGGATAAATTTAATAAATGTATGTTATATTTATGAAATAAAAATACTAATAAATATATAATACCACATGTCACTTATTACTACTAATTCCTGGAAATTTAAATAGAATAACATTGTATTTGATAGTGTATGTGGAAAGAAACACCATGTTTAAACCACCCAAAAAATATATTTTTTAAAATTTAGTCTCTTCGATAGCTTGAGAAGCACACAAATCAGAGTCTAAATTAACCATAATATACCATAATATTATAACATGTCCATTAAATTGTATTATATCAATATTAATAAATCTATTTAGAAAATTATTTCTATCTATTGATTAGAAATAAATTAAGAGTTATTTATAGGAAAAAGAAATGTTTTATTTAAAAATAGATTTTTTTCAAAATTATAGTTTAGAAGTGTTATGCATGCATAATTTAAAATTAATTTATACCACATTTAAGAACATTATTTGATAAAATGAATTTAATTTTTTAAATCAAAATATAAAAATTATATTTGGGTAAATTTTTGAAATATCTCTGAAAAGTTTCATTTTTTGATGCATAATGAAAAATACTGATTTTTATTGAAAAATGCACTTTCCATTAAATAATATAAATGTATAAATAATATTTTAAATTTATTTTAAAGTAAAAATATTTAAATTATATCAAAATTCAAATATTTTATTTAACATGAATCAATTTTATGTTGAATTTGGATATAAAAACCTTCAAAAAATATGAGCATTTTCTCTTCAAAGTCCATATTTTTTGTCATTTTGTGGGTATAATTGTAAATTAGGATTTTCAAATTTATTAAATTGAATTTGAAAAAAATGATATTTATAATCATCATAACTTATATTTTCTAATAACTATAACACAATATTTTACTATTAACAATTGTTCACTTAGTAATAATTAATTGTCATAGTTAAGGTAAAAACTGATATATAGGGTGTTAAACTAAGAAGATAAGGGTTAGAAATGAGAAAAACAATTTTCCAAAACACATTTTATTTCAATATTTAGACCTTATAAAAGAAATTGGTAATTTTCCATTTTTTAGTATTTTTACCTGATAAAAACATTGGAGTAATTGAGTTATTTCAAATAATTCTATGTGTATCCTCACCCCCACTTATAAAAGGTCACACCCTATCCTCCCTAATTAACACTTATAAAACCTATTTTCTGGCCAATAACTTCATAAATAACTTATCTAATCCTATCTCAACATATCATATCCCTTATTTTGATTAGAAATTCATCCTAGTAATGATTATTGTGCAAACCAATGGAAGGTCCACTGAGCAGAGGTAACATTTTTAAACAAGCATTTTTATTTTGTTTCTTCGTCCACCTCTGTAAAATATTATTTAATGAATAAAATATAATAATACCAGTACCTTCCAAATAATAATTTGTTAATAAATTAAATTAATAATAAATATTCTTCTCCTCTTCCAATAAATGGGAAATAAAATTATCCTCATGTGTACACCAGATTACAGCCTCACAAACCGTTATAATTATTTTTCCATAACCACCATACAAGAATTAATATAATGATGTATTTTATATATTCATATGATAATTATGATACTATTATACTTAATTTTTTATAATATCACATAAAAATTGTAACATCATATTCCTTTTAAAATTTGATAATGTCCCTCGTGTGTGTGGCGGAATACTGCCTCGTAATGTGATGTGATTCATTTTTATTTATTCCTTACATGGAAATTAATACAGATAATCCTAATGAGTATAAGTTATGTATATAAGATTATTTTTATCCAATACTACTAATATATAAACGATTTACCCTTAAATAAATGGTAATGTTGTTCGTGCGTATGTATAATCAACCGCCTCCATGAAGCGATGTGATTCATTATCCACATTCATATTTAATTAATTATTATAAAAATGTATGTAATGAAAAAAAATATATCTATAAAATTATTATAATTATAGATATGATTAAAATATATAATATTCACAAGAACAAGAACTTTCAAGAAAAAACACACATGAGAAAACAAGGCAATTAACACCCCAAAAAAAGAAAATAATGAAATATTATTAAATGATGGGTAATAATATGTTGTAAAAGGATATTATATGATATTATAAATATTAATATGTCTCTATTATAAGTTAATAAAATTTTTAGTAACATTATAAATGAGTTTAAAGTATGGTCAGTCGAAATTAGACATGAGGTAAGGGACTTCATCTCAATTTATCTTCACTGAGGCATATTACACTGTCATGCACAAAATTTCTTTTATATGGTTTATATAATAAACCTTTGAAATGAAATATAGTTATTAATTAATAAATAATACTATTTTATGTTTTTAATTGAATTATTTTATCCCAATGGATATTGAATTAAAATCTTTGAAGTGGTAAATAATTTCATAACTCAATATATTTTCATTGGTTTATATTACTTCTTTAGTATCTTTGACATTATAATATTATATGTGTCCTAAATTTTGAATATATTATGTTGAAGTTTCATTTTTTATGTGGATTTACACTTTATGTACATAATGGAATCATTTTATAATCCTTACTATAGCATTATGTTCATATTAAGGGTTCGTTTCAAAATCTCATTTTAATCAGGATAGTATATTCTTGAATTTATATTGAAGTAAATGATCTAATAAATATATAATAAAAAAATTAAATTTTCTGATCCTTCAGTTATTAGTAATAATTTCATGTAATAGAACCATCTCCCACTCTTTGGTACTTCAAATTATTGAGATAACATTTTTAATAAAATCATAATTCATTTAACTCTTCGATCGAACATCATTTTACTTCCAAAACCATGTTTTCTAAAAGTGTTTTAAAAAATGTTTTTAATTTTGTTCAAAATGTTTTATTTAACAAATTTTTACCCTTTTTTTAGTTTTGTAAAAAATTAAATATATCTTAAAGTCTTTTTATAACAATACCCACATTTTTTTATCAACAAATTAATGTAATATTTGTTTTAACGGGTAGATCATGTATGGAATTTCATGTCATCATGACCACTCTGTTTTTTAAATATTATTTTATAATTTTCAATTTTATTTGGAAATAAAATTATTTTCATTTTTTTATCTTTTATTTTTAAAAGGTAATTTTCCAAATTAAAAGGATATTTTCCTCAAGAATGTTTTTTAAGATATCATTATGGTATTTTTTTCATCAATTACAACAACCATTTATTTTACTTATAATCCAATGTGGATGTTTTGTATTGATACCATACTTATTCTTTCTATGGATGTTCTATGAACATATTTACTAACGAATATAATGAAATTCAATTTCTTGACTCTTTTTTGTAGTCATTAACATTCCATTGAAATATTCACGTTATTATGATCATTGGAAAATAATTTTCCAATAAATATCCATAATATTTATCATGGATATAGTTATTTCATAAACGTTGTATCATTTCTATACATAGTGTTTTACATTAAAATTTATTTGATTTACTGGGGAAATATTGATAAATTTAAATTCATTACATAATATGGATATTTTATGATATGGAATATTTCTCAAGAATTAAATTGATTATCTGATATATGAGGAATCATTTTTACTTTAATATATTTGTGGTTCCCAGTAATATATATCCCTTAGATGTATTGTTAGTTTCATTAATTGAATCAGTTTGGTAGACTTAGGTAATTGGGTTTATGGTGTATCCCTTCCCCTCAGTTTTAAACTATATTGAGGAAGGTTTTTATGGTTTAGGTTTTATTGATTCCTAAGATTAATACATCCAGTAATAAAAAATTTACTTCATTCAAAACTTATTTATTAATATATATGATATTTTCATAATAATATTATCTCTCGATGAATTTCATTCTCATTTTATTAATTAAATGGAATATATTTTTAATTACTTACCTTCACATATTTATTACGACTTATCCTATTTTTATAGTCATGATATAAATTAAATGGACTGTGTTTTTAGTTATTCACCATTCCTCATTGATTATGAAATTATTTTTATTTTAATGGAATGTGTGTTCAGTTTTTAACCTTGACATGTTTATTGCGCTTATTGATTCATGATAGCTTCTTCTATACTTAACCATTAATGAGATTTTGAACTCACCCTTATTTTATTTTTGTTACTAGGAATTCATGATTACTAAGATTTATATTAAATGATATTCTATAGGTAATAACAATATTTATAAAAAAAATTGTAATTAATGTTTTCAAATATAATATAGGAATAATGTATGTTTATATTTTAACTAGACTTCCAGGCTATTAGGTTATTTAGTATGTGATTCATTATATCTTATGAAAATATAATAAATTACACTTTTTTCTAAAGGTTACTATATTTTTTTCATTTCACTTACCTTCAAAATGTTTGAAAAACAATAACATCTCTTGTGAGTACTGGTGGACTACCGCCTCCATATAGCATGGTGAAGTGTTTTCATTTTATTTTAACATGGATTGTAATAAAGATAGTTTTTATTAAATTATTTTTTATATATACCATAATAATTATTTCAAAAAGTTCAATTAATAATCATTTTCGTTTCATTCCAACCACTAAGACAATGGAAACAACTTCCATGTATACGTATAACCTTCTATCTCCGTTAAAGGTGTATGGGATTTTCTACCATTAACTTTTATGGATTAATTTAAAAAACATATAATAAATATATATTATATCTAAATAATTTTTTATATTCTTGAGATTATGTAACCACAATCAAAGTAAAAGGACAAAATGACCGGACAAAAACATATTTGAAAAATGGATGTATTATCACTTGAAATTGTGATTTTAACAAATAATTGTTATTAAATGGGTCATAAAAGACTATAAGTAAATCATATATGGTATGAAATATACTACTATGGTTATTTATGGTATTTATAATAAATAAATATTTACCATATAGGAGTTTCACACATGTGTGAAGGAAATTGGATTTGAGGAAATTGTTTCTCTTCTTTCTTTTATTTTCACGAGACATATACCATATTCACCACTTATTCCATAATGTGGTGTAAATAGTACCATTTTATAAATTTCTATATTGAATATATTTATATTAATGGTATTTAATATTTCATTTTATGTTTTTTATTTCATGGGGCCTATGATTCAAATGTTACTAAAGTGTTGAGGGTGTATTTCACAACCTCAACATTATTCAGGATTGATTATGTTTATGTCTCCCTTTGAAAGATTAAGTGGTATTTATATAATAAAATAAGACTATTTTCTTCTCCTATTGTTATTAATTAACTATTTAATGAAATAATACTTTTTTACTCTCTTTGGTACTTAAAAGTTTTGTGAATTTTGTTTAAAAAATATGACTATATTTTTCTCTTTGGTTCAAAATCTCTTTTTTTCCAAAACCATATTTTCTAAAAATTGTTTTAAAACTATTTTTATAGTTATACAAGTAATTTATTGAAGATATTGCTACACATTTTTTCCTTTTTAATTTTTTTTTAAGAAATCATCATGTTGTTTTACAAAAAAATCATGTTTGGATTTTACAAAAAAAAATTAATGAATTATTTATTTTAACATATACAAAAAGTATGGAATTTCCTCTATTTAGAAACAATCAATTATTTAAATATTCATTTATAATTTTTAAATGTTATTTTTATTGAAATATATTTTAAAAAATAAATTAACATTTAGTTTTAAAAATATTTCCATAGTGAAAAAGATATTTTCTCAATAATGTTTTGATGGAATATTTAAGGTATTTATATTTACAAATGACATAAACACATTATTTTACTTATAATACATTATGAATATTTTGTGTTTACATAATCATTATTCTCTATTTAGTTTTTTTGATCATTTGGATTATGTATATACAATTTTATTATCATTCTCTATATTAATCAAAATGGATTATAATTCAGTTTATTGATTGGGGTCACTATTAAAAATTCATATGTTAGTTTTTCAATGAAAATGATAATGTTGAAAATATTTAACCAAATTTCATATTAGGAATGAATTAAATATTTTTATTGATGGGTGGGGTGCACTATATCCCATCAATTCATTGATAGGTCTCATTAGCCAAACTGGCTTGGGTTTTTGGTTGAAGCCTTACATAAGATGTCTTGTCCAGAGTCCTTGAAGGTATGATTATGATGTTCAGAATTATGAATTCAATCATTATGAGATTAGTTATTTTTCATCCATGTAATTATTTTATTAGTTATTCTATCTATTATTATGTTCTAGGATCATGTTATTATTTACATTTTATTATTTTTTCATGTTTATTCCTGCTATATTTTGATCCTGTAATTGATTTAATGAAATGTGTTTCATTTATTTACCATTTTCTGTATAACTTTCTACTTTATTGGTAATATATTTTTCTATAAACATTCCATTACAAATAATATTAAGTCACCAATTTATTATGTTTTATTTTCCCCTAGATACCAAGAAGTTCTTTTTGATTGATTTGTATAGATATTCTAAAGTGAATAATAGAATTCTCAATGTAAATAATTTTTTTATTTTATGTTCTAAAAATTTAAGGTGAATTTAGTGTATGTATCTAATTTACCAAGATTACTAAAAAATTTAGTCTCTTTTGATGTGATCTCTTTTATCTATTACCAATGTAACTATGTAACCATCACCACTTGGCTATTGGGGTCATGGTCTTTAAATTGAATATGAAAGCATTAATAGATTGGGAAGAACTAAAGAGTATGATATATAAATTATGTTTCATTGCATAGGCTAGCTACAAACTAGAATTTTGAGAAGAATTATCCATAATATCATCTCCCATTATCACCTATAATAATAATGGGAAACCATTTTTATAATTAAAAAATTGGGGTAAGTCCTCTGAGGAGTTGCAGAAGAGATTGAAAAGTTCTCTCATTATATGTCTACTAGAAAGTGGGGTTGAGAATGTGGTGTTATGTGATTCCTCTAGTGTTTGGATTGGTTATGTTTTCCTGTAGAGGTAGGTGATTATTTCTTACAGATATATACACTTAATTCATCATTAACTGAATTACTTTTCCCACAATTCAAATATTTCTGTACTGGTGTTTTCCTCAAAGCCATAAAAATACTACCTTCTTGGTGAATTGTATTTTATATATTCTTATAATAAGATTTTAAAGAATATATTCAATAATATAAATCTAAACATATTAAATATGTGATTTATAGAGTTTTAGTAGCACTATTAATTTGATTTTGTCTATACATTGGAGAAATTGAAATTGTGTCTGATGCACTTTATAAGAAATCCCATACCTGATTATTTTATGATGAATAATAGTATTTTGCCTCATCTAAGTTTCTTTAGTATAAAAGTGAGGAGTTTCTTACCTTTAATTTATGCTTATGACCCCTTAAAATTATCATCATATACAGGTACCATAGCCTTGAGATATTGATTTTGATTTATTATGTGACCATATATTCACAAAAAATTCCCCTAGTGAATTATTTAATGGTCGGTACCACACCAACCTCTTTTAAGGATGGATGGTATTTCAATTTGATCTTGATGGTTAGGTGTTGAGTTATTTCCAAAAACACCTATTAACAATACATCCTAGAGTGTAAAAGATGCAATGATATATGTAGTGGAAATTTTAGTTTCAAAGAATGAAGAGAAGATACAAATTTTTTTTGTGATTCCTTGCCCATTAGTAACTAAAATTATATAATCAAGATATAGTATGTTGAGACTAACCCTCGAGGTATTGGAGTGGAAGGGAGATAGAATAAAGAAGTATTACTTAATGGGACTTTGAATATTAGTGAGAGGAAATGAGGCTATTTTGGTGATTATCGACAGGATCACCTTGTTGGCCCACACCCTCACCATTAGAGAGAAGAGTTCAGTTGAAATCATGGGGCCCTTGAATGCGTAGAAGGTCATATTTCCTCATAAATTACCCATTATGACTTTTTTCAATGGGTACACTCATCTTATATCCTGGTTGTAGAGATAATTTCCAGTGGGTTTTGTAACACAATTGTAGATGTGTATAGAGTTCCACCCCAAGATGGAAAGAAGGATAGTACGACCCATTTAGGTCATTCGGGATAATTTTAGGTGTTTTTCTAGACTCTAGATTTCATTGGTAGTATAAACTAACCCTAATAGAGCTTTCATATAATAATATCTATCATTAATCCATTGGAATGGAATCATTTTGTGCCCAGTACGGGACAAGATGTAGGTAAATCTTCAATTGGATAGAGATGGATAAGTCATTACTCATAGATATTGAGATGGTATAAGCGATAACAGATAAAGTTCATATGATTCAAAATTATATGTTAATAAATAAAATTCATTATAAGTCCTACACTAAGTGAAAATAGAGACATTTATATTTCAAGGATGAATACCACATGTTTCTAAAGGTATAAACTTAATGTGGATTATAAATATTTGGATTGGGTAACAGTTTATCTCTGAGATACATTTGGCCATTCTAAATCTTAAATAGAGTACATGAGGATAAATTTTACTTCCAATTACCCCCATAATTAGAATCCGTTCACTAAGTCTTCAAAATTTTATAGTTTAAGATGTACATCCATAACTCATTGAAAATTATAGAAAAGGGAGAGAATGACATCGGGATAGAACCACTTTTCAGAGTACCCAGTGGTGATCAATGTCCTACTGGATAGGATCCTTCATGGTTAGAAAATTACACTAATGCAAGTTTTAGGGTGGTATGGAAACCAACATGAGTTATTGTTAGAGCATGATAACCATATACAAGATTAATGCACTCACTTTTTCAAGTATATTAGGCCTTTCAGGGTGAGAATCTTTGATGGTGGGGAGAGTATAAGGACATTGGTTTCTATGCATGGATCCTTTGAATAAATTTGATGATGCCCATTTTTTGGGGAAATGCGTTGGCTAGAATGACCAAAGCACAAATTTTATTAAATGAAAGTTTACAAAAGTCTAAAGTAGGGATCATTTTACAATCTTTTTCAGGAAAGGGAATAAGAGAAGTAGGGAGGTCTTCGCACCAGGTAATGTCTTGATTAACTCCCAAATTGGCCAAGCCATCTGCAAACATATTTGCATCCAGATAAATATGTGTGATGATGTAGTTCAGATCAGAAATCAATCTGTTGCATTCCATCCAATGGGTAGTGATCGGCAAAGCTAAATGATTTACGCCATTCAAAATTGCTTGAACAATGGTCATAGAGTCACTTTCAATCCAAAGGTTGTTCCTACCATTAACCATGGAAAATTTAATCGAATGAATCAAGACCATCATCTCAGCTTCAAGGGAGTAGGCAGTGCCGTAGTGACCCATGAAGCAGCCTAGAATCTGTCTGAGATGGTTCTTGAAGATAGCACCACACCCTAAAGGTCCCTAATTTCCCCTGGAGGCTCCATATATGTTGATATTAATCCATCCAGGTAGAGTATCTCTCAAGAAAACCTCTAGAGTGTGATGTGGTTGGAAGAAGTTGCCATGGATTCGTAGATGTTTCAGGATTCCAAAGTCATGCATGTTATTGTGTAAATTACCTATTTGAATCAAACCAGCTTCATGTATAGCTATAACGATCTGAGTACGACCGGCATTAATATTGTGTGAGTATTTGTTATGAATAATTGCATTTCGATCATACCGTATTACATGGTAAAGCTTAACAACTTCTGCAAGTAAGAGGTTTCTGATTTACTGAGAGCCATCCAACTCTGTACATTTCAAAATTTGATTTTTGAAAGAGTCAAGAATCAACTATATGCAATAAAAGATGTCAAAAATATAGTTCAAAATAGCAGAAGCAGTGGCACAAGATAATAAGATATGGTTACCATCTTCCCTATGTTGATTACAAATTTAACATTTAGAGAAAAGCTGAATTCCAAATGATTGAAGGCAGATATTAGTGGGAACTCTCTTGTGGGCTAAGTGATAGATGAGACTGAATATTGAGGGCTTCATCCAAGGTCTGTTGAAGTGTTCCATACAGCTATAATCATTCTCATTGTTATAGAAAATATGAGTGTAGTAATTTTTAGAGGATAGCATTCCATTGTGAGTCTGCTCCCAAATTTAAAAATCATTGTTGTGAGGAAATTTGTTGCCATCAATGAGGTTCAAAATGGTATCTGGGAGATGAAATTGTTGAGAGTTTAGAGCATCTTTGATAGAGTTGTTTTCATTTTCAGGAATTTGATCGGGTGAAATCATAGAGATTAAAGGAGTGCCAGTCCTGTTATCAAGCCAGAATTTCATGGAATAATCTCTACAGACCATAAATATAGAGTTATTCAATATGTTGGCGAAGGAGTTTTTTATGGTAGGCCATATGGAATAATTAATAAAGCTCAAAATTCCCATCTTAAGGTTATCAAGAAATCTATTTTTGAGAAAAGTGATGGATTAATAAGAATTGTAAAAAATATTCCAAGTCTGCCAAGATTGAATGGATTCATTAAAGTATTTTATGTTTTTTATACCAATGCGACCATTCTCAATAGGCTTACAACGAGTTGACCAAGGGGTCGTCACGAGTTTCCTTTCAAGAGTACTACGGGTCCAAGTGAAGTTTTTATTAGATGTATTCATTTTTTTGATGTGACCAATGGGCCTTTTCTAAACCATCATAGAATAGACCAACTTAAAGACAATAGTGGATTTAATAAGGCATGTCCTACATACCATAGAGATAGATTTACCCTTCCTAGTGGAAATTAGGTTCAAAACATTATTAAAAATAGTAACAAAGTGGCAAGCTTTTGGTCTCCCAAAAATATGGGAACACCCAGGTAAGTTAAAGGGAGAGTGCCTTCTTTCAGACCCAAATCATTGATTATATTACATTTTATATTGGGGAGAAAATTATTCCCAAAAAAGATACAATATTTGTTGCAACCTATGGCTTAAACAGAAACCTCCTCATAGTGAGAGAGAGAATTTTTGAGGTTAAGAATGTTTCCTTTGCCTCCTTGAAGGAAAAGGATGATTCCATCAGCCTAAAAGAGGTGAGTAGGTGCATTAAAATTTCTAGAGACATGAATCGGATTCAATTTATTTTGAACCACCAGATGATTAATCAGTCTACTAAGGTAGTCTTCCACTATTGAAAAGATGATATCAGAGAGAGGGTCTCCTTGTCTGACACCTTTGGTGAATTTAATGTAACCTTTGGGAACATTGATAAACTTCTTGCTAATTTCATATGGGATCCTCATGCGGAAGGGAAGCGGCACTGGACCTCATGGAGGAGGATGGCTAGGCTGACGAGGTAAAGAGGCATCAATGTTCATAATCTTAAGGATAGTATTTCGTGCATGCATGCGAAGCTCGCCTAGGAAGTCTTGGAACAGCACTCTCTATGGGGGAAAACCATGCACACGCAGTATGTTCGACCGGCGATGGAAACCCGCAGATCTCCCTTCTGGTCTGTTATTTCTCAGCTCACTTCTAATCTTCTTCGTCAGTCTAGATGGATCATCGGGAGGGGAGATATTTCATTCTGGCATCAAAAATGAACGGGGGAGGTGATTGGTTTCTCAGGTTGTCATGCTCCCTCACTTACTTTCAGGGAAGCCAGTGCATACCCGGTCCTTATTAATGTCGTGCAGATCGAAGAGCAACAGGCATTATTCAACCTCATTGCGCTGTCTCTATATATGGATTGTTGCGTATTCACCCCTTCCCTAACAGGGGTCTTCACGATGCGTGATTACCGTCGAACCAGAGTAGTGCTGGAGAATGTTGATACCTGGAACGATATCATGTGTCCCAATGTCATCCCTTCTAAATATAACATCCTGGTGTGATGGATCAGGTGCATATCCATTCCCACAGACGAAAATGTTAAACGTTGCAGTGTCCCTAATGTGTCAAAATGTTCCTGTTGCCGAACTAGCCAGGAGGAAATTTCGATTCATCTCTTCTTCCAGGGTGATTAGGCATGCGCTGTATGGAGATTCTTCTGGGAGTTCACTGGTTTCCTGGACCTCAACATGGCAGACCTTCCTTTTCTTGACATATGGTTTCACGGCTCAGGTGACAAGGGCCCGGAGAAACTATCTTGCTCCTTGATCCAGCAGGCTAGTTGTTGGTGTATCTGGCAAGCCGGAAACCATCAGAGGCATGGCGGGGTCCAGTCCTCGGGTAAGTATATCATTATACGCATTCATAATCTCCTCCTTGACCTGGGTTATCTCTCTAGTAAGTGGCACGAAGCCCCTTCTCTCTATTGGATGTATCTGAGGTAGTAAAGCACTAAGGCTGTGGATACTAGTGTTGTCCATTGGGTTCGATGGAACCCTCCATCCAGAGGTCTCATGTTGAACACCAGTGGATCTTGTAGTTTGGGAGTCTTCCGAGGGGGTGGGGCTGTTCGGGATATGCATGGATCATTTTGGTTGGCTTTCTCTTCTCTTCTCAGCCAAGGTTCCTCTCTTCAGGCCGAAGCCAAAGCCTTGCTGCTAGGTATTCCTCTCTACCAACAAGAAGGTATTTCCATTTCAGAAGTTGAAACTGACTCGAAGATTCTACATGATTCCTTAAATAGTCTATGCCCCGCTCCTTGGTCTATTACCTATATTATCATAAAATGTAGAAGTATGCTCTCCAACACTACTAAGGTGATACACTCCTGGAGGGAAGGGAACCAAGTGGTAGACTATCTTGCTTCTTTGGTGGTCATTGTCCCGGATCCGGTTTGATTACATAATTTTCATACTCTCAAACCAGAAGGGGTGAACGTAATCAGGGTGATGCCCTCAGCCTTAACTACTTTAGACCTCCTTAGGTCCCTTCTTGTCGAGGGGATGTGGGTTGAGTTTCTGTTCTGTTTTTCTCTTTTTTATTTAATAAAAATTGAAATGATGATGATGAGGTAAATTTATCACTAAAATGGAATATAACCTTTGGGAGATCCATTGATCAAAATGGAGATAGTGGCTGAGTTGAATATTGTTAGGATCACATCAATAATGTGTACACTAAAACTGAAGCATTGAAGGACTTTGAAGATAAAACTCCAATCCATGGCGTCAAAAGCTTTCTTGATGTCAATTTTAATAGCTATGTTTCCTCCTCTGTTAGGTTTATTCAAGTTGTTGATACATTTATATGCAAGAAAGATACAGTCCTGAATAGATCTACCTTTTATAAATCCAAATTTGTTCCATGAAACAATTTTGTTAGAAATAGTCGATAGACTATTATAAATGATTTTGGTAATTATTTTGTAGAGAGTGTTGATGAGAGAAATTGGTCCAAAAAGATGAATTTCAGAGGCATTATCCACTTTAGGGATAAAGGTGAGAAATTGAACATTGATATCATGAGGAATCACCCCATTTTTGAAGAAGGCATTAACAATATTACAAACACCATACTGAAACACATCCCATTAATGTTGGGAGAAACCATTGTTAAATCCATCCAGACCTGGGGAAATATCTAGATTCAGAATGAAGCCCGTGTTTTTGATTTCATGATCCAGTGGTGTGTAATGCGGGAAAGTATTGTTCGCATTAGTGATCACTAAAAGAACAACCTCAGGAAGGAGGTCTTTATTGTTATCTGGTCCATTAAAAATGGTTTTATAATAAGTGACTATATATGGAGCTATGTCATCATCCTTGTCAAAAAAAATTCCCTATCCTTTAGAATGCTTAGAGGTATGCAGGCCTTCCTGGTTCTTTGTATGACATTATGGAATTTGGTATTTCTATCCCTAGTAGTTAACCATTTAACTTTATAAGCTTGCTTCCTCATGTTGTCATTAAAAGTGAGCAGAGATTTGAGATTGATCGCAATGTTTATTTCTTGCGTGGGGTCAGTGTGGAGGTCTGATTTGGTGCTTTTATTTTGGATATCATCATGTTATTTCTGAAGACGAGTAATGTCATTGTTAATTTTTTTGGATTTGGAGTTACACAAAGATTTGAGAGTCTATTTGAGGTGTTTTAGTTTAAGGTCAAACGTAAAGGCATCCTTACTGTGAGACGTGGAGGACCAATTTTTTTTTATGAAATGATTGAAATCTTCATCAAAGTACCACATATTATTGAAGAGGAAGGTTAATCCAGGTTTCATGTATTTGGAAGAAATATTTACCAAGATGGGATGATGATCAGAGTTCAGTCTGTGAAGAGTGATGCCATATATAGTGTCCCAATTATCTAAATCTAAGACATTCATAAAGGCTATGTCCTGTTTGGAAGCAACCAAATTATCGTAATGTCTTCTATACCAGGTTTATTCTTACCCAGTGAGATTAATTTCAATAATATTTTTATACTCAATCGTGGTTTTAAATTCTCTCATGGAGATAGAAGCGTGATATCGGCCGATTTTTTCACTAGAGTTCAGAATAAAATTAAAATCTCCCATAAGAACCCAGGGAGCTTTGGCATTGGTGTTTAAATGAGAGAGATCATTCCGAATAGTTCTTTTATCTTGGTATTTATTCTTAGCCTAAACAATGGAAAAGAAAGTGCGAGTAGCATCAATAGAAATGGTGCATGTGAGAATCGGATCTGAGATACTAAAAATAGTAAAATCATGTAAAGATGAATGGGAAAAACCCCACAGGGAATCAACATTTAGATTATTATTTATTGCACTAGAAAACATGTAGTAGTGTTCACACAAGTGAGAATATTTAGAGGAGAAAGATATTTTAGGTTCCGCAATAGCAAAAAGAGTAGAGTGGTGTATGTTAACCATTCTTTTCAGAATGTTTAGGGTGTAAGATTTTGCAATACCCTGAAAATTCTAGAAAAGGATCTTCATTTAGACTGGGGATTGGTGTTAGAACTACTTTTTTTCTTTTTTACAGATCCTTTATTTCAATTATATCTTCTAACCACTTTAGTATGAGTGTTTTTCCCTTACTCTGTATGGGAATTATTTAAAGGCTTATTCAAGTGTGTAGTCATTTCTAAACCTATGGTATCCTTTGAAACTGGTGGTAGATCATTGGGACTTCATGATACCATATTTTCAGGTTTAGTAACACATTCTCTAGTTATTACAGTTGGGGTAAGGGAGTTACATAGAACATTTTGAACCACTGCGGACAACGGATCGATAAAATTAGATGTTTTCTCCTATTTGATGGGGTATTTATGTTCCTAAATATTTATCTGTTCTAGGATAGTAGGTAGGAAATCATGTTCTACTAGTTCTAATGGTAATCTAGAAAAAGTAGTAGAAGCAATACATATAAACTGTGTCTTGGGCTAATCTTCTTTGTTGAGAGAGACAGTATGAGTGTAGGGTTTTGTAATTACAAGAAAGTCACTATTTTCAGTGTTTTTTGTAGTAGTAGGGGTTGATTCAGTGTTTTTTATATTTCATAAGTGCAATGGAATAGACTCATCATCAAGAGAATTAGTGTAGGAGTCTGTGGAAATCTAAGGACAATGCTGAAATTTACTATCATTGTTACCATAGAGTAGGTTTTCAGACTTCATATAAGAAACTTCAATAGGTATATCTAGGACAGGAGGTTCCAATATATAATTCTATTGGATAGATTCCAAGTTACTTTGCTTTTGTTTTTGTGGGTCATTAAAAATTTTCATATGTTTGGGGGTTAGAATCGAAGTTGTACTATTATTTAAAACAGGTTCCATGACCTTTTCCATGTCTACTTTAGTTTCTAAAATGGGTAGAGACTTCTTTTTGGGGTTGGATTAGGTGTTCTCCTCTGCCTTATTGAGGTAGGGACCATTTTTATGAGTGGGAGTGCATGTAATGTAGGTACTTTGTTGGTCAGTGGATAGCCAAATAGTATCTAGAACCAGCTTGGAAATTTTAGTTAAGAGGCTTTTGTCATTAATCAATTTGTCTTCTTCTTCAATATCAACTTCCCAATTAGTCACTCAGTTGTCCCCTAATTACTCTACATTATGTACTTTTTTTCAAACTTCCTTTTTGGGTAGTTTAGGTATGTCTATCATGGAGACTTTGTCATTTTTATCTTTTCTTATTTCCTTCCAATCATTCTCAATCGGTTTTGTTACCTGATTTCTAATCACCCTACTGTTATATATATGGTTTCCAATGATTTTATAGTGATCACAAAAGGGGGATTCCATTCATATTCCAATCTAATTACAATTTTGTAGACATTGGCATTGATCATAATTGAGTTGGGTAACTTTGAGTCAAGATATATTTCTACCATAATTCTAGAAAAGAAACCCAAATCAATATTTAAATTCATGTGATCAATTTTCAAGGAAGTTCTTATACAAGAGACAATGTCATTCAAGATTTTTGGGTGCCAAAATAACCAGTTGAGACCAGGAAATTTAATCCATACTTGTGCCAATGTGTTTCTATGTGTGTGTGGATTAAAAGTGGATTCCCACTCTAAAATTATGAATAATCCAGGTTTGAGGTTAAGAGAACAGGTCTTCCTAACTCTTTGAAGATCCACATTTGATTTTAATAGTGTGTGGAAATAGCCTTTACCTATGGGAATTAGCTTCCAGTTTTTGGATTTCTAACAGTGTGCAATTTTTGAATGAAGTTCAATTATGGGCGAGGGATGGTTACCTTTATGGTTGGATATGGGACCCATTACCGAGAATTTTCATAGCTTCTCTAGTTGTTGAAGGGCATCCGGGTCCTCCTCCACTAGATATCCACCATCATCCAAATGTTTGACTATGGAGGGATTCATCCTGAATTGATTATCTAGATCAGATCCTTTCAGCGCATCCAGGAATGAAACACCTTGAGATCTTCCGGTAAGATCACAATTATAGGAATATGTTCTAGGGGCATCTTCTTTTTGTGTAGCCACTATAAAAATTTTCTCAGAGGGAAGGTGTAATATCTCCATCTTCGCAAAATGGTGCGAATCAAAGTGACCCGGAGTAAGGAAATTCACCATCGAGGAGAAGGGTGTAAAGATCTGGGGAAAATCCGTGGAGTGTCTAGGGAATTTAGAGAGAGATGGTCTCACATATATCTAAATCCCATCAACATTTGATAATGACCATGTTTTCATTAGTTCTAATAGAATAGATATCATGTTTTGTGGTAACCCAGATATTGAGAATAATATATATATATATATCTATGTGTGTGTGTAAAATTTTTATTATAACATGCATGAAATTTTTGGGCATAACATTTCATTTTTAAAAAGTTGCCTCAAATGGGAATACAAATTCTATTATTGATTACAAAATCAGAGGTTTACTAAGGAATAATATAGGTTTCATTCACACTAAGTTCTATAATGGTTATCCATCAAGTGTAAGTATTTAGAATATTAAATAAAATAATTAATTTAAAATCTAATAAATTTAAAAAAACAGAGAATCCAATTATAATATGCATAAAATAAAATTTCTAGGTTCAGGTTCATAACTATGGGATTTAAAAGGATCCACTCATAGAGATTATCATGATGAAAAATGTGGAGAATTTTTTAAATCAGGGGTAAGGGAATTGGTGATATCCAATGACGTCAAAAAAGGATAATTCTCCCCAAATGATAATTCCATATCAAGATAAGGATTTTATTTTTTTTGGGATTTAACCTATCTTTGATGTTTCTATGAACATGTATTAATTTATCCTGAATCAAAAATGTATTCAATCTTTGTATAGTTATTTAAAGAGAATGTTTAATCCAAAATTTATCTTTGTGTTTATTTATATTTGGGATTCATATTCTCCCTTTTACAATTTATATTTTCCCCTAATATTGATCCCAAAATCATTCACCACTATTGTAGATTATTTAATTTTTTGGTTCCAAGATTTTCTCAATTTTTCCTTGATATATTAATAATGGGTATTAATATTTTGGTTATTGGTTTAACCATTCCCATAAACCAATTTGTCACATAATTAACAATATGTTTTTTAAATCATTGTTGTACCTTATACATTGGATTTTATTTCATTAAGGTTGAAGCTCATACAATGGTAGAAGATAAAAAAGAGGATGGCATGAGAAGATTTTGATCGAAGACATTTTATACAATTTCAGTGAACATTTAAATGGTGGGGAACCATTTTTTTAATGAAAAGTGGTCAAGAAAAAATCCATATTAGGTGTTCAGCAATGGTAATATCATCAGACTTGATTTTACATGAAAATAGTGGTGGATCTATAATTATTGGTCAAACTTTAGGATCAGGATGGACTTTTCCAAAAATTTAGATTAAATAGTGTGTTGTTTGAAATAACCGGTCTCATTTTACCTGGGTGAAATAGTAACTATAGTTTCAAGAAGGGAAAATACTATAAATCAAGTGACTAGGCCCACATTTTAGGTGTCTCTAATATGGAAATATATGTGTGTGCGTGGAGAACACACCAAGAAACCTAAGTGGATCAACATGTAATACGTATCCAAATACACAAATTATGCACCAATAGTGGAACATGACTTGGGTTTCATGGTATATTCAATGTTTCCGTCTGGACCTAAAAACCCTATCTGTAATACCTGGATGTTTTTTATGAAAAACTTTATCTAAATAATTTTTATTCTTCTGTATCTTCTGTTTCACACAATCGTAACTTTAAATGAACTATGATATTCCCTTAGTATAAAATTATTCTTATAGCCTAGCCATTAGGTTAGCAGAAATAATTATAACTATCTTAAGAAAATACATTGTGAATTCTTTAGATATCAATTATTTAGGAAAAATATAACTTAGATATATTTATTTTTTTAGTTAACTACTTTTGGTAATAAAATTAGTGAGATATATATGTTATACACATAATAAAATATTTTTTTATTCATCCAAAGGATATTTTAATCATAGGGTGTGAATAAACTCGGTTTTGTGTATAAAATCCTACTTTTTAGAAAAAAGGGTAGTCTTACGCCTTTGAATGGCGAACCCTTTTTAAATTAAGAATATGAAACATTAATAATTTTAATCTGATAAAATAAAAATTTTATTTTAAAGAGGGACATGAAAATATAATTTTTTTGAATTTATGATATTTTTCGATAACATTCAAATTTTGATGAATAGAAAAAACACACAAAACCTTAAGTGAAGTTTCTTTTTCATCAAGATAATTTTTATGGTTAAATTATAATATTTAATTTTCTTAATTTATAAATAGAATATATTTTTATCATTAAATATAATTTATATCGTTAGCATTAATTTTACATTAAATTCATATGTAAAAACATTTCAATCTTTTGTAGTGTTTTAAATTTTAAAAAACATGTTCTCTCATTCCGACAATGGGATTGATTTTAAATTAATTACTGAAACTTCTATGTTTTGTATTTTTTTTAAAATGGACTCCATACTCTTAATTAGTAGGTCCAAATTATGTTAATAGGCTACTTTTATTTTTTATCATTATGAATAGTATCTCTGGTAAATATTGTTATTACCACGGTTAAAGATAAATCAGGAAATTGAAGGTAAAGTAATATTATAAAATTATTTTCACACCTGTAAGAATCCTATTGGATTAATAAATTTGACCCTTATAATAAATTGTTCTAAATGGAATCACTTTATTGCCACTTACCTAGGAATATGACATAAATATAAAAAAAACTAATGAATGTGACAAACTGTCACAATCTCATTATATAAAAGTATATTATTTTTAATAATTGGATAACTAGAAGATAATATAGACTATATATATTCTCAAAAAATAAAAAATAATTAAGTACATCATATATTTTTTTTTTATAATTTTTAGAGATCAAAAAATTACCATTAATGAAGAAACAATACTGATGTAGAAATTAATGTATTAATAGAAATATCCAATAAATAAGTTTAAAATAATTAAAAGAAATATCAATGAATTAATTAATGTTATCCAAACATTCTATAGGTTCCTATGACATGTTAGGAGTTTATTTAATTTTTTTTAATTTATCTTCTATTTGGTTTTTTTAAATTTCAAATAAATGAATAGTGTTAAAATTTACACAATTACTATTTTATAAAAAAACAATTTAAATTTGTTTAAATATCATAAAAATTTTAAAAATTACAAAGTGTTAATTATAAGATCTAAAATTTCATAAAATATCCATTTATGGTCAATTATATCCATATAAGTAAATATTTGTAACCATGAAAAGTTTAGAATTTTATTACCAAAAATAAAATTAAATAGAATAAAAAAGATTCAATTTAAAATATGTGGTTTAAATTTACTATAAAACGTGTCCAAAATTTATTTTTTGATGTAATTACAACCCTAGCTCATCTCACCTTCGAAATTGCGACATTTGAGAGGTTTTTTTGATAGGGTTTGATTTTATTATAAATTATTATTTATGGAGTTTCTAAAAGTTCCCCTCACCTAAATTATAAAAGGTCACCTCCTCCCTCACCTCTTCACTTAATTTTGAACCTTAAATATTGTCCATACCCTTCCCATATTCCTTATCAACTTCCCTATTTTCATTCTAGAGGTTCTGGTCATCTACAATGACCATTTCTAGTGCTCTAAGAAGAGATTTAGAGGATGCTTGTTGAGGAAGAGGTAACCTCTTCTATCGATTCTTTCAAACATCATTCTTCTTCTACTTCATCTTCATTAGTTGTTTCATTATAAATTAGTAAAATCAGTATCACTCATATACTGATATTTTATTATAATTATGAAACAACCATATTTCACCTTTTATCCATCCTACGAAAAACAAAATCACCGCGCGTACATACGTACGACTAACCATCTCCACACCATAGTGTAATATTTTTTCCACCACCACTACACTCAAATGGTAATAATGATAGAAATGAAAACTATATATTATTATTATAACATGATACTAATTCTTAGATATCATAAACCATCCACTTCAAGAACATAATAAAGTCTCCAAGATGTGATGTGATTCATTCAACCTATTCATCATTAAAAATGATAATATACATATATTCAATGAATAAATATGATATATATTATACTAATATCATTATATAAATGATTTAACTATAAACTAGGAATTGGAACATGAACTTATCTGACAAATCGTGCATAATAACATAAAATATTCAATATCAGAATAACGAGTGACAACGAAATGTTACTAAAAACGGATGATAACATAATCATATATGATATCATAAAAATTAAATTTGATTATTTAGAATGTCAATAACATTATTTAAATCATCATACAAGAGTATTGGATGCATAGTAAGGATATCGGACCAAAGGTAAGGGATAACATTACAAATCTTGTCTTTATCTGAGATTGTTTATTCGTAAGTATTTGTGGGGTATATTTATAATTCAAGTCCATGTTTCTTAAATATGTATTTAAAAATATTCATTATATCCTTCTAAAATATTTTAAATTCATTTTTACCCAATGGTGATTTTTTACTAATTGGTATAAATGGATTATTTTTTCATTTTCGGTATGAGGTACTTTTTGACTTTTCTGGAAAAAGTACTAGAAGAATGTTTCTTAACTTCTACAAAATTAACAGATTTGTATGATTTCATAATGCCTTATTTCCTTGTTGATTACACTAAAATATTACACGATTATTTTCACAGAAATTCATTTCTTCAAAAAAATTGTGGCACTTTGAGTAAGGAAAACATTTTTAAAGAAGAAAGGTTATTTTTCCCAACAATTAATTTCAAGTGTTTTCTAAAAATTATTCTCTATATAAGATAACACTCTTTAAATAGGTTCATATTTTCAAACCTTTTATTATAATGAATTAATTGTTTGTTTTTTAGGAAATACATTTGTTTTATATCAATTATGATGGAATGATGTTTAAGAAACCCATTTAATGTCATGGGTTACGCTATGGTAAATGTTTTTATGTTTTTGTGGCACACAAAATAATGGTTCCAGTATGAGATGGGTGGGACCTATATCACCCTCCAATTAATTGGGTAAAGATTTATATCTCATTATATAGACATGACTATAATTTCAAGTTAATCTGGTTCAGTAATACTGGGCTGGAACGAGGAGTGAAATCGGTTCAGTAATGAACTTTTTCTGTTATGATGGTCTCAGAAATGAGCCTTGACTAATATGAAATGATATTATATGATTATGTGTGTATTCCAAAAAAATAATGTTTTTTGTTATGACTATTGGTATTTAATTTCACTTTAATGATTCTTCTCATGACATGATATTATGATATTTTATATGCAGGATAATATTTACAAATGTTATATTCTTATGATTATGATATGATTGATATTTCTCGTATTTACCCTTACTGAGCATTTGAGCTCACCCTTTCATATGTTTCTTTTCCCCAGTTCATGAATAAGGGTTTAGAGTATGATATTTCAAAAATTATTCTAATTATGAATAAATAAGTAAGAAACAATGTGGATGTTTTATGAACCTGTTGTTTATGTTTCCCAGTTTCTAAAGACACCAAACAAATACTACCATGATGTGGTTTTTGTTATGTTATGTGATAAATATTCTTCAATGTTGAAGTAATATCTATATGTAAGCTATGAGCCATTATTTTTGGTATCATAGGAAAGGTATAGTTAACCTTTGGAAACTATAATGAGAAAGCCTTAGTAAGAACCCTTAGGATATGTCAAAGTATAGGATACAATAATAGTGTTCTATAAATGGCCATGAATAACCTATTATAAAACCTAAATTATCCAAAACTAAAATTTTATTCTTGATTATGTGGTTTCCTGTTATGATTAGTGTTTCTCACACTATGGTTCTTGGTTTTAGGAAATGGTTGGAACCTGAAGGAAATATGTAAATGCTGAATGTGATGGGAAATTAAATGATTATCCCCCTTAGAAGACAAATGTTATGGGATTTGGAATGAGAAATATTGTAGCCATGCTCACACAACTTTCTCAAGCTATGAATCATGAAGGTATTCTAAATGAACAAAGGAGGGAGAAACATTTTTTTGAATCCTTCATGAGGTCGCACCCACCATCATTGAGCGAGTCTTCTAATCCATTAGTGGCTGAAGAATGAGTCAATACCACTGAAAATATATTTTTAGTTCTACAATGTTTGGAACATGATAAAGTAATATGAGCAATATATCATTTGGGAGTTGAATATAATCAATTGTGTAATCACATCAAGAATACGAGTCGAAGAGAAGAAATTGAGTCCATTGAATTAGACGAGTTCAAGATTTTTTTTTTCAACAAGTACTTTCCTCGTGTTCTTTGAACAAAGATGGATAGGGAGTTCCTTGAACATAAGAAAAAGTATAATGAATCTATTGGTACCTACAAGGAAATTATTACAAGACTTTAAAGGTATGGTTCTGGAATTATTATCCTACCTTAGAGTAAAATTGATTGATTCTTTAGTTTCTTAAAACCAAGTCTCTGAACGGAATTAGCCTTAAAGGTCATAAATAGCTACGAGGAAATTTTTTGATGTGATCTCAAGGTTAATATGGAGATTGGAGTAACCCATATTTCATATGGGTTTGATAAGATGAGAAAAATGTAATTCAAAGGAAAATATAAAGACTGCACTGAAAAGAATATGATTTTTCCCTTATGCTCAAAGTGTGGAAAGAAACATAGAGGGAATTGTCTTAAAGGGACTATTTACTATTTCAAGTGTGGAAAATAAGGTCATTGGGCAGTTGAATGCCGAAGTGAAGGGAAAAATATATCTAATGTTGTGAACAAAGAAAAGGAAACATAGAATTCACCTCCTACACATCAATGTTACGAGTGCAAGGAAATAAGGAAATATTCCAATAAATGCCCTAATTCAAGGTTTTTTGGCGATGATCGATGTCAATAAACTCTAAAGGTAAAAAAAAGTAAAGTCACCTTCAATAACTATCAGAAATTTATAGTATGATAATGAAGTGGTGAAAGGTATAATTATTATCTACACAAAAGCAGAAAAAGTACTATTTGATATTGGATCCACCCGCTCTTTTATTTCTGAAGAATTTTATAAGGGTATCACCATATTAACAAAACAATTAGATGTTGAGTTAGCTGTGAAAAATCCTAATGGCACAACTATAACATCCCGGATCAGGAAGCCACACAACAGGTGCCCTGAACCCGGTTGGTCACATGACCTCAAGCACATTTCCCCAAATTCCAAAAGATACAAACTAGCAGTGAGGGCCCAAGTCTAATACTGGGGAAACTATGCCCTCCTTTTTCAAAGTGTAGTGCAGAAGAAAAGATAAATAACATACAGTAGCGGAAGCAGAAAACAATATACAACTTAAATAGACAATTGAAGTAAAAGAGAACCAACAGTTATACATACAAAGATGCAGCATGTCACTAATTCTATGAAAGTAGCCCGAACAGGATACAATACAATACAATACAGTACAATACAATACAACTCAAAGTACATGATAAATCTAAACTAAACGAGCAGAGTAAACAGAACGCAGTAGCATCGCAAGCCAAAGCTTGGTCCCATGCTCTCCTACTCCTCTGCTACAATCATGTACCTGTATACGGACACTTTTCCCAGTTGACACCTACAGAAATAAAGTCTGTTTGGGCCGAAGACATGACCCAAACAGGGTGTGAGAAAGAAATCTCAGTAGTCACCCACCAAAGGCCCGTGCCCAACTGTCTATGAAAATATAAAACAACAGTGTGCAAAAGTAAATATAGTAAACTAGTAAGTACTCAAAATTAACTATCACTACCCATTTCATTTCCATTTTAATTATTACTTATCACCTCCATGATTATGCTTCGGCTTGGTAGGTTCAACATTGAAAATTACCAAAGTGAATATTCTAAATAGTTGTGCCCTCAGACATAATATCCTTACCCTCAAGTAACATAATCAAATACCCATAGGTGATTTCCCTCATGCATAACGGTCATTTCCCTCAGGCATATGTGATATTTCCTTCGGGCATAGAGACTACTGCCCACAGGAATAAAGGAATATTACCCTCAGGCTAACCAAAAATTTCCCTCGGGCTAAGAAAACACTGCCCTCAGGCTAAAGGAACCGGGCCGAGCCCAAAGATTAAACAAAAATTTATATAACCATTCTCTTGAGAAAATTTAATGCACAATATAATCAGGGCATACGCTTGGGTATCCTGGCCAAACGACTAAACAGGGGAACGCACCCCCAGGGTGGTCCTAGATCCAAGCAGTGATCCCAAAAAATAGTTTAAACTTATCATTAGATTATCAACTCAATTATAGATATCTTTTTAGAAAATTATTCATCCATATGGCACCCCAACCATGGGCACGTAGAACAACATAACACAATTTCAACACAACAGTTGAAAGGAACATCAGAACACCTACCTCAATCATCTCTGATCTGTATACATGAACGACACCTCCAGAATCGTCCATGGACAACATAGATTTGGGATAAAATAATTCCAATTCAAATGTTAATAACATCCCTTAGAAGAATAATCGGTAAGAACGGCTCAAGGAGAGATAAGGGCTTACCCATATGGTCCCAACGTGATCGACGGAGGTAGAATCGGATTCCTGATGCGTGATCATATGATCCTCCAATGTTTGGCCATCCTCCCGAGCTCCAAACGGCAGTTCTACCTCCTCTCTTGAATGAGGAGGCTACTGCCTATTTTAAGCGAAATTTCATGACTACATGGCATGCACTCTCAAGTACACGGTGTGTACTTTTTATTTTTTAAAGATGTTCCCCTGGAGGCTTCTTTCCACCGCGGCACTGTTCATCTATCGACATGAGTACACGGCATGTATTCCTGAATACATGGTGTGTATTGTCACTCAGCTGGCAGTTGGCTCCGCCGCCCTACTGTTCACCTTCTGACTGATTACACGGCTTATAAATACCTAGTATACGGCGTGTAGTCAGTTTTTACACTCTTCACCACCGACAGGCCTACACACCCTGTGTACTCATCCCACATGTCCAAAGTACACGGTGTGTACCCATAAAATTTTGGGTTTTTTCCCATTTTCCTTATTTTCTCAAAAACACGTAAGGAAAAAGGAAAAGGAGAAACATGTAACTTAAGAATAAGAACTGGGTTCTTACAAACTTCCCCCTTAAATCAATTCGTCCTTGAATTGACCTTCCAAGGGTGGAGAAGATAATGTTTTGAACAACTCCGGCCACTGAGCATGTACGTAGGTCTCCTACCACCCTGTTTCGTTCTGCACTCAGCCATGCTTCCATAGAACCCCAATGAGAGGAAATGACTAGCCTTAGAAAACCTTCATCCTCCAATCAACAATACGAATCAGATTCTCCTCAAAGGATGTATCGTCATGTACCTCATCCTCCTCAGGCTGAAAACATGAGACGGGTCTTAATGATAACGGCCAGCTGAGATACATGGAAGACGTCGTGCATGGCCAGGTAATGATGTGGTAACTGCAACTATTAGGCAACTGAATAGACTCTATCCAGAATCTCAAACGGCCCGACATACCTTGTAAAAAGTTTACCATATCTTCTGATCTTCTTGTATACCAACCTCGACGAAACACGTAAGAAAACCTGTTCCCCGACCACGAACTCCAAGGGTCATCTGCGGCGATCAACATAAGATTTCTGACGAGACTGTGTAGCATCCATCTGCTTCTAGATCAAATGGACCTGCTATGAATTCTCGTGCATGAGAAGTGTCCCTAGTAAAGTAGCCTCACCTACTTCCAACCTATACAAGGGTGATTAGCGTGGCCTACCATATAAATCCTCATAAGGTTCTATCTCAATAGTTTCATGAAAACTATTATTATAGGCATACTCGACCAAGGGTATATGCTTCTCCCAAGATCCCCCAAAGTATAAGATGCATGAACACAGCATGTCCTCTAGAACCTGTATCGTATGCTCCAATTGACCACCAGTCTGTGGGTGGTAATTTGTGCTCAGAAGCACCTGTATACTCAGTGCCCTCTGAAAACTCTTCCAGAAACATGATGTAAGGTAGGCATCCCTAACTAAAATGATAGACGAGGGATCCCATGAAGGAATACTACCTCTCATATATACAACTTTCTGAGCTTGTCAACACTGAAGGTCTCCTTGATCGGAAAAAAGTGAGCTACGTTCGTAATTCTGTCTACAACAACCCACACGGCATCGTTGCCTCGAGGTGACCTCAGAAACCCAGTCACGAAGTCCATCATGACATCATCCCATATCAACTCTGGAATGGGTAGCTGCTTTAACAGTCCACCTGGCCTCTGATGCTCCACCTTCACCTTCTGATAGGTGGAACACTCGTATAAAATCAGCTACCTCTCTCTTCATACCCGGCCAATAATATTGACGTCTCAAGTCATGGTACATCTTGGTAACTCTAGGATGCACTGCCCAAGCTGAATCATGAAACTCCCGCATCATCTCCTCGTGTATATCCCCTGGAACCCACACTCATCCATGGAAATGCACTACTTCATCATCGCATATCGTCCATCCAGGAGGGGGTACTCACTTTCCACTGACTCCCGTAGAACTCGGCCTTCTGAATCTGATAGTTGTCTCATCCTCACTCTATCCAGGAGGGTAGAAGTCACAGCTAAGGAAGCAATATTGGTTTTCCCCTGACTATCATGCACCTCTAAATGCATCTCAGAGAACAAAGCCATAAGCTGCCACTCACCACTGGCCTCCTACACTGCCTGTGTCTGAGTCTTCCTGCTCAGTGCATCAGCTACTGCATTACCCTTACCAGGTGTATAGGGAAGCTCAAAGTGGAAGGAATGAAGGTATTAGACCATCTTTTGCTATCTCAAGTTCAAATCACACTGAGTAAAGATGTATTTGATACTTTTTTTTCAGTGAAAACCACAAAATTCTCTCAAAAGATATAATGTCTCCAACATCACAACGCATGAACAACTACAGCCAACTCGAGGTCATGCGTCGGGTAATTCCTCTCATTTAGACTCAATGCTGAGACCCATACGCAACAACTCGATCGCCCTGTGTCAACACTGCTCCCAGCCCAATACCTGATTCATCACAGTGGATGTATATCTCTTCCCTTTCTCAGGAAGTATTAGGATTATTGAAGATGTCAACCATCCCTTCATCTCCTTAAAGGCTATCTCTCAAGCTTCTGACCAAATAAACTACACACCCTTCTTAGTCAAACATGTAAATAGTGCTTCTAAGTGAGATATTTCCTATATAAAACACTTGTAGTAACCATCCATCTCCAAGAAACTATGTATCTCAAACACATACTTAGGATGATTTTAGAAAACATCTTCTCTCTCCTTATATGGGTCTACTGCAACTCCTGCCTCTGAGATAATATGACCCAAGAAGTGAATCTAGTCCATCCAAAAGTTGCACATTTAGAGATTAGAAAATAACTGATTCTCTCTCAGTGTACTCAAAACGATCTCAAGATGGGTGCCATGGTCATGTCGAGTGTGAGAGTACATCAAGATATTTTCCATGAAGGCTACCTAAAAAGAATCTAGATAAGGGTGAAACACACGATTCATCAAAGCCATAAAAACTGTTGGTGCATTTGTGAGTCCGAACGACATAACCAAGTACTTTTATAGACCACATCTGCTCTGAAAAGCTGTAAGAGATGCATTCGATGGTATAGCGTGTAACTAATGATATCTGAATCTCATTTCAATCTTTGAGAACACTCATGATCCTCGAATTTGGTCAAAAATATCATCAATCCTCAGTAAGGGATATCAGTTCTTGACAGTTAGTTGGTTCATATTCTGATAATCCATAGAAATTCTGAGGGTATCGTCCACCCTCTTCGCAAAAAGGATAGGCGATCCCCATAGAGAATTATTGTGTCAGATGAAACCCTTTGCATGTAACTCCTCTAACTCCCTCTTAAGCTCCTCCAACTCAGGTGTAGCCATCCTATAAAGAGGAATGGACACCGGTGCCACTCATGGCACAAGCTCAATAGAGAAATATACCTCTCGCTTTCGAGGAAGACCTAAAAAGTCATCCAAGAAGACATCCCTAAAACGATCAGCTGCTGGAGGGAAATCCTTCTGACTTGTTAGATGATCATTCAGATAGAAACTCACAATCTGGGCGGTCACACCACCTCGCCCACGATGCTCGGGTCCAGCTCGTCCCACCTGGATATCACATTCACCCTTGTATAGGAACTCTCCGCCCTCTGGTGATATGAAACACACCCTGCGATGGTAGCAATCTAAAAGGCTCGAAAATAAACCAACCAATCTTTCCCGACAATGAAACCATAGGTCGTCATATCTATGACATACAGGTCCCATATAAAGTGACACCCACCAACCTCTAGGGGGAACTACCTGCACAAACACACACCTGCTGTTCTAGTCCTCAATAGAGTTTCTAGCGCCATAAAATCAAAAGAATAAGAAACACAGAGCCCAAGGACCTCCACAAAATGCACAAATATAAAGCTATGTGTAGCACTCATATCAAAAATTGCTGAAGATAAAATAGAAGCAACTAGAATAGTCCCTATGATAGTGGAAGGTCTGGGATCCTGCTCATGTTGGGTCGGCTGCATTGCAAATGCATGCCTAGTGTCGCGGACCTACGACACAGCCTAGCTACCCTGAGCTGGCCCACCCTGAAGCCTCTGAGATCCTGGTGTCTGGCTACCATGGCCATGACCACCATCTCTACCTGCATGCCCCGATGTACCCCAATTTCCTGATTGTTCAGAAGCTACTGGTCCTGATCCCGCGCGTGGAGTCCAAACAGAACCCCTCTCACTAGCCACTGGTAGGAACACCCTGTAGAAATGCTATAGATGACCCATCTTGCCGCAAGATCTGTACTCCACTGGGTCACGTAGACACTGAGGTATCATGTTCCCCTCTCTTCCACACTGGTAACGTAAGACTTGGCCACCTAAAGTATTCTTCTGACTAGTACCACCACTGTGAGGGACGTCCATCTACCTCTTCCTCTTGCAGGTAGAAATAGTACTAGAAACTGGTGTCGAACCTTCCTGACCCACACCACTAGCTTTCCACAGGTTCCGCTCGATAATCAGTGCATGGTCCATAATTTCATGCATGGTAAGAAACCTAAAAATGTTCACCAATGCTTGGATGTCACACTGAAGACCATCCTCAAAGCCTGTAGACCTCAATGCCACATCACCCACTAGAACAGCTACGAACCGCTGAAGCTCGGTGAAGCAAGCAGAATAATCCATCCCTAACATGGATCCCTACTGCAGATTCATGAACTCTTGAGCTCGATCTTCCCATAGCGTCTCTGGGAGAAAGAAGTTGTAAAAGGATACCTAAAAATCTTCTCATGCCATGTCTTGGTGATTCTCTGACTGGGTAGTAACATCCCACCTTCTCTCGGATGAATCACACAGGATGTATGTAGCGAGCTTGACCCTCCTATCTGGAGGCATCTCCAGATGCTCAGATATCGTCTCCATCGAATCCATCCATGACTCCGCAACCTATGGTCTTCCATCCCATGAAAACATAGGCGGATGCTACCACTGGAAGATATGCATCAACTCTACCATAGATGTGGTGGCCTACAGTGCTCCATGGAAGGTCTGTAGGAACTGCATGAAGCCTTCACAGAACTGTACCTCCGCGCATGTGTCTAGTATAATAGCTGGCGCCACATTTGGAACAACTGGAGGATCTACTGGTAGCCCATGGCCTACCATCTTAGGAGTAAAATCGTTGCCGCTCTCTTGGAGAACAACCGGTATTCGTCTCCGTGGAATGACTCTACAAGGTCAACGCACACCTTAGACCAAGATTATCAAAGACCAAAAATGAGGAGGCCAAGAAGAGAACATAAGAAAGAAAGAATTCAATATTTACAAAACTTGACTACACGGTGTGTATAAATACTACACGGCGTGTTCTCACAGGCCATCCACATGGTCATGTACTCCAGCTAAAACTAGTCGTGTAACACCCCAAACACACGACATGTCCTCTAAATACACGACGTGTACTTGAATCATCCTTCCCTGCCCAAGTCCTTCTACACGGCTAAGACACAGGGCTCTCCCAAAACTACATGGTGTGTCCCACAGTCACACGGTGTGTACTTGACAGGCTTTCACTGGCCCATGTTGTTCGTGACACGGTGTGTATACTCAGGTCACACTACATAGCCTATTTCATAAAGACATGGCATGTACAAGGGAAGATAACACCATCCCATGTTGTTAGTCACACGGCAAGGTACCTGGGTCAGACTACACGGCATTTTCAACGTCAAAATGGAATGTATGTCTTAAGGTTCCACCATCTGTGTTGTTAGTTACACGGGCGGACACCGAGTCGACACTACACGGCATGTACAACCAGTACACGGCGTGTTCCCCCCAAAACATCCGTATCCCGTGTCTCTATCCACACTGCCTATGACATGGTAAGAGACTACACGGCATGTACTTAGGGTACACAGTGTGTACATAAAAAATTTTCCATTTCATCCCAAACAGAAGAACACACAGCGTGTGTTCATAGAAATACACGATGTGTATGCTCGGTTTTCCAGACAGTAAGCCTCAGAAACTACTTTGGAACCCAGAAAAACACTAAACAACACCTAAGTTCCATATTCCAATCCTTGAGGGCCCATACTCCCCACAAATCAAAACTTGGCATCTTATACGTGTTATAACAAAGTAAACTCGTCAATGATCCACCAAATTCCGGTCATTGTGGGCCCATATTACCCAAAAACCAAAGTTTTGAGTTCATTCTATCAAAAATCCCACACAAAAATACCCTATCAAAAGCAGGTATTTATTAAAGCAGGTATCACAACAAGATGCTCTTCTAGGACATTCAGTAACACAACAACATGCAATTTCTAATGCGCCAACATGGCATGGAAAGAATGCATGACATGTGATTTCTAGCATGTGCCTAAATGATGCATGAGATGGAACACCCTCATCTCATCAGGTTGAAACTAAATAGAACCCATGTATGAAATATAAACAGCAAAATCACAAGTGCGTCACCCAATAGTGAAAATCAAATCAAGTGTAAAATTGAAAAACCAGTAATAATTGAAATAACGAGGTTGATTGACTTTTCCCTGTGCACGAGTTAGCTACTCTTGGGCATAATTTATTACCAACTACCCTTTCTATCCTATTCCTGACTAATGATCCAAATAGTAAGTCAAAGAAAATAACTCCTTTGATACCACTTTGTAATGTCCCAGATCCGGAAGCCACACAACAGGTTCCCTGAACCCGTTTGGTCACATGAACTCAAGTACATTTCCCCAAATGCCAGAGGCTACAGACAAGCAGCGAGGGCCCAAGTCCGATAGTGGGGAAACTATGCCCTCATTTATCAAAGTGTAGCACAGTGGAAAAGATAAATAACATACAACAACGGAAGTAGTAAACAATATACAACTGAAATGGACAACTGAAGTAAAAGAGAACTAGAAAATATATATACAAAGATGTAGCATGTCACTAATTCTATGAAAGCAGCCAAAACAAGATACACTGCAATACAATACAATACTACTCAATGTACAAGGTACATCTAAACAAAACAAGCAGAGTAAACAGAATGCAGCAGCATCGCAAGCCAAATCTTGGTCCCATGCTCTCCTACTCCTCTACTACAACCATTTACATGTATAGGTACCCTTTCCCTTGTCGACACCTATAGAAATAAAGTCTATTTGGGACGAAGACATGACCCAAATAGGGTGTGAGAAATAAATCCCAATAGGCACCCACCAAAGGCTCATGCCCAACTATCAGTGAAAATGTGCCACAGTAGTGTGAAAAAGTAAATGCAGTAAACAAGTGAGTACTCAAAAGTAACTATCACTACTAGTTTCATTTCCATTTTAATTATTACATATCACCTCCAAGATTGTGCTTTGGCTTGGCAGGTACAACATTGAAAATTACCATAGTAAATATTATAAATAGTCATATCCTCAGACAAACTATCCTTAACCTCAGGTAACATAATCAAATAACAATAGGTTATTTCCCTCAGTCATAATGATCATTACCCTCAGGAATATGTGATATTAACCAAAGGCACATAGACTACTTCCCATAGGAATAAATTTAAGTTACCCTCAGGCTAACCAAACATTTCCCTCAGCCTATGAAAACACCACCCTCAGGCTAAAGGAATCGGTCCAAGCCCAAACCACAAACAAAAATTTATATAAACGTTCTCTCGAGAAAATTTAATGAACAATATAATCATGGAATACCCTCAGGTATCCTGGCCAAACGTCTAAATATGGGAACGCACCCCTGGGGTGGTCTTGGATCCAAGCAATGATCCCAAACAACAGTTTAAAATTATCATTAGATTATCTATGAAATTCTAGATATCTTTTCTAAAAAGGCCTCAGCCATACGACACCCCAACCATGGGCACGTTGCACAATGGAACACAATTTCAACACAATATTTGAAAGGAACATCAGACCACCGACCTCAATCATCTATGGTCTGTATACGTGAACGATGCCTCCAGAATCGCATAAAAATGACGTAGATCTATGATAAAATAATTCCCTTTCGAATGTAAATAACATCCCTTAGAGGAATAATTGGTAATAAAAGTGCAAGGAGAGGGTAGTGCTTACCCATATGGTCCCAATGTGATCAACGGAGGTGGAATCAGATTCCCGGTGTGTGATTGGGTGATCCTCCAATGTTGTTCCATCCTCCTAAGCTCCAAAAGGTGGTTCTGCCTCCTCTCTCTAATGAGGAGGCTACTTCCTATTTTAAGCGAAATTTCATGACTACACGTCGTGTACTCTCAAGTACATAGTGTTTACTTTTTATTTTTTAAAACTGTTCCCCCGACAACTTCATTGCACCATGGCACTGTTCATCTGTCGACATTACTACACGACGTGTATTCTTGAATACATGGCATGTACTGTCGCTCAGTTGGAAGCTGGCTCTGCCAGAATACTATTCACATGCCTACTGATTACACAGAGTTTAAATACCTAGTACACCGTGTGTAGTCGGTTTTTACACTCTTCATTGCTGACAGGTCTACACGCCTTGTGTACTCATCCCACACGGCCAAAGTACACGACGTATGGAAAAGTACACAGTGTGTACGCATAAAATTTTCGATATTTTTCCCATTTTCCTTATTTTCTCAAAAACAATTAAGGAAAAAAGGAAAAGAAGAAACACATACCTCAAGAATAAGTATTGTGTTCTTACAACAACAGTCGCATCAAAAGTTTATAATCCTTCTCTGGTTGAAGTTTGTGGGAAGGTTCTTCCTACAAATATTTTGATCCTTTCTATATTGGAATTTTTTTTATTCTTGGCATGGATTAGCTTTCTCTATATGAATATCATATCAATTTCCAAGGAAGGGAAGTCACATTTCATATTATAGATCAGTCTATGATCAACTATCGATGAAGGGATTAATATAACATTCCAATAAAAATTTCTATCTTGTTATGGGTCTAGATTCCTATAAATGAAGATTATTTATCTCAAATGGTTGGGGGGAAACTCATGATTAATAATACTCCTATTGTATAGGATTTTGATGATGTATTTCTAGAGGAATTTCTAGTTCTTTCACCAAATCGTGAAGTTGAGTTTTAAATTGAACTCATAGCGGGTGTTAGGACTATTTCAAGTACACCTTACAGAATGGAACTAACTAAGTTGTAGGAATTGGAGAAAAGACTCCAAGATAATATTGATAAGGTATTCATATTCCCTAGGGTGTCACCTTTGGAAGAACTTATTATACTTATTAAGAAGAAATATGGATCAATGAGACTCTGCATTAATTATTGATAACATAACAAGATCACTATCAAGAAAAAATATCATATTCCCCACAATGATGACTTATTTTACCAACTACAAAGAGCTCATTACTTTTACAAGATTGATCTTAATTCAGAATATCATCAATTAATGTCAAAAAAGAGGATATACCAAATATAGAATTCTATAAAAGGTATGGACACTATGAATTTATAGTGATGCCTTTTGGTCTTACTAATTCCCCTAATAACTTCATAGATCTAATGAATAATTTTGTATAGAATATCTTGATCAATTTGTGGTGGTATTTATAGATAATATTCTTCTCTATTCAAAGATCAAGTGAGAACATGAAGATCACTTGATAATTATACTGAAGACGCTGAGAAATGATAAGATTTATGACAAATTTTCTAAGTGTGAATTTTGGCTTCAAAAGGTATCATTTTTGGGTCACATAATCTCAAGAGATGGGATATCTATGGATCAGAAAAAGAAAATGTTATCAAAATATGGTCGATGCCAACAATGGTCACTGAGATCTGATGTTTTCTTGGTTTGGATGGATATGATCGACGTTTTTTGAAAGATTTTTCATAATTATATAGTCTACTCACATAGTTTACTTGGAAATATGTTATGTTTGTTTAGATGGAGGAATGTAAAGGGAATTTCAAGGATCTAAAAATAAGGTTATTTAGTGAACCTATGCTCACACTACCTTCAAGTGGACAAAGGTTTGTGATCGAAAGCGATGAATCAAAGAAGGGGGAGATATGTGTTCTCTTTCAAAATTATATAGTGATTTTTCTTGCCTCATGGAAGTTCAAAATTCATGAGAAAATTTACCCAACTCATGATTTCGAGTTAGATGTGGTAATCATTGCATTAAAGATATGGATGCATTATCTTTATAGTGAAAGGTGAGATATTTATACTAATAATAAAATATTAATGTATATTTTCACAAAAAAGGAGATGAATATGTTCTGAATAAGATAGTTGGATTTGATTATAGATTATAACTACTCAATACATTACCACCTAGGAAAGAGAACAATGTGGTAGATTCTTGGAGTCAAAAAGACAATGCTAGCTAATCACTGAAAAGGATCACAAAACATCCAATATTTATGGATTTGAAATGGATAGATCTTCATATTTTAATGGAAGGGGAGAAATTTTATCTTTTTCAAATGAATGTTCATACATATATACAAGTGAAGATTAAGAAGGCAGATAAGGAAGATGTAGAGTTACAAAAGAAGGTGATAAATAGTCCTAAATTCAACCTTGATTGTGATGAAATAATATGCTTTCGTAATCAAGTTTATATTCCAACCATACTAGAATTAAATAAGGAACTGTTGGATGAGTCTCAAAGTTCTTCATTATTTATTCACCCTGGAAGCATAAATATGTAGAAGGACCTAAACGATTACCACGGGTGGGAAGGCATAAAAAGGGATGTCATTGAATATGTCTCTAAATGCTTAGTTTTTCATCAAGTTAAGGTTGAGAGACAAAATTATAAGGGGATGTTACAACCATTACCTATAATAGAATGGAAATGGAAGAAAATCACTATGAAATTTTTCAACAGAATTTTCAAAAAATCCAAAGGAAATAATGCTATCGGGGTTATAGTTGATCGCCTTACAAATTTTTCACACTTCATTGCTATTATAGAGGATTTCTCTCTTGATAATATTGCCCGAATATATATAAATGAAGTGGTAAGAATTTCATGGAGTACCAATTTCCATTATATATAATTGGGATCTAAGGTTTAACTCAATGTTCTGGTGAAGTCTTCAGCATGCTCTGGATACATTGTTATGTTTCATCACTTCTTATCATCCTTAGACAGATGGTCAGTTAGAGAGGACAATTCAAACTCAGGAAGACATGTTGAGCGCTTTCTCTATGGATTTCAAAGGTTACTGGGATCAACACCTGCCATTAGTGGAAAGTTTTTACAATAATATATTTCACTCCAGTATTTAGATGGATCCTTATAAAGCCTTCTATGGAAATAAGTGCCGAACTCCATCTTACTGGGATGAAAATGGGGAAACAAAGCTATTAGGACCTGATCGTATCGATGAAATGGCAGAAAAGGTCAGATCTATTAAACAACACATAATAGATGCTCAGAGTTGAGAAAACGTTATGTTGACAAATGAAGAAAAGTTCTATAGTTTGAAGTGAGTGATAAGGTGTTTCTATGAATATCAACCTGGATGAGGGTAATGATATTTGGAAATAAGGACAAGTTGAGCCCTAGTTATATTGGTTCTTTTGAAATTATGGATTGTGTAGGGAAGGTAGCATACTGATTGGTAATTCCACTAAATATCTCTCAAGTTCATGATATGTTCCATGTATCTCTCCTCAGAAGTTACATACTCAATACTTCACATGTACTACGCTCAGAAGTCTTACCATTGGAGTAAGATCTTTCTTATGAATAACAACCGATAGAGATTCTAGATCGTAGAAAAAACATTTTACAAAATAATAACATTCTATTGGTTAAAGTTTTATAGAGGAATCACTAATTTTAATAAGCTATATGGGAACTTGAGTATATTATGAGGGATAGGTATCTTCATTTTTTGTTTGCAAGTGAAAAGTTTCATGTTAAAATTCAGTTTAAGGGGGGTCGAATTGAAAACCTAGAAGTTTTTTATGAAAAATTTTATTTAAATAATATTTATTCTTTAATAGATTTTTCTTCACACAATCATGTGTTTAAAAAAATTATGATAATACCTTATTATAAAATTATTTTCATATCCAAGGTTTTAGGTTAGTGGGAATAATTATAACAGACTTATGAAAATGCATTGTGAATTCTTTGGCTATCAATTATTTATGACAAATATAAATTAGATATTTTTATTTTTGAGTGAATTACAATTGGTAATGAAATTAATGAGATATATGTGTTATATACTTAATAAAATATTTTTTATTCATCAAATTTATATTTTAATCATAGGTGGTGAATAAACCCTATTTGTTGTATAAAACACCATTTTTTAAAAAAATGGTGTAATCTTACCCCTTTGAATAGAGAATTACTTTTAAATTCAGATTCTAACACATTTATAATTTCAATATGAAAACATAAACATGTTTTTTTAAAGAGGGATATAAAAATTTTCTTTGGTTGAATTTATGATATTTTATGATAACATTCAAGTTATGATGAATAGAAAAAACACACTAAATTTTAAGTGAAAAAAACTTTTTCACACAGATAACTTATATGGGTAAATTATAATATCGAATGGTTTTAAAGTGTAAATAGAATATATTTTTATCCTTAAATATAATTAATCTCATTATCATTAATTTTATATTTATTTCATATATAAAAACATTTCAATTTTTTGCAATGTTTTAACATTTAAAATTCTCATTCTCTCGTTCTAAAAATGGCATTGATTTAATATTAAATACTACAACTTATTTGTTTTGAATTTTTTAAAAATTTAATCCATATTTGGAATCAATAGGTCCATATTCTGTTAATATAATACTTTTATTGTTGTGCATTATGAATAGTAGCTTTGGTAATTATTTATATTTCCATGGGTAAAGGTAAAAATCAGTTATTAAAGGTAAAAATAATATTATATAATTACATTAACACCTATAAAAATCATATTGGATGACTAAATTATACTCTTATCATTTATTTTCATAAATGTAATAACCCGATGTCCACTTACCTATGAATATGACGTGAATATAAAAAAAACTAATGAATGAGAAAAATTGTCACGATCTCATTTTATATAATTATATTAATTTTAATATATGGATAAATAGGAGATAATATCTACTATATACAATCTCTGGTAATCTAGAATCATTACCTACTTTAAATAAATTTATTTATAATTTTTAGAGATTAAATATTTACTATTATTAATTGCACAATAGTGATGTAGAATTTATTTTATTAATAGAAATATCAAATAAATTGTTATAAAAATATTAAAAGAAATAACATATGAACTAATTAATGTTTTCTAAAAGTTTTATTGGTGATTATGACATTTTAGGATTGTATTTAAATTTTTTTTCAAATTTAACTTTTGTTTCGTGTCTTTTAAGTCAAATAAATGAGTACTATCAAAATTTACAATATTGATAATTTATAAAAAAATATTAAATTAACTAGAAATTGTAAAAATATATAAAAATTAAAAATTGATAATTATAACATATAAAATTTCATAAAATACCCATTTATGGTCAATTAACACTATATAATGCAATATTTATAATCATTAAATTTTTAGAATGTTATTAGCACAATAAAAATTAAATAGAATAACTAAGTGTCAATTAAACATATATGGTTTAAATTGAGAAATTAAAATGTCTAAAACTTATTGGTTGACTAGATTACAACCCTATATCATATCATCTTCTAAATTGGGTTATTTTGGTGGTTTTTTGGGTAGGGATTTATTTTATTGTAAACTATTATTTATGGAGTTTTGAAAAGTGCCCTTAACCTCAATTATAAAAAGGCACCTCCTCCCACACCACTTCACTTCATTTTTAGCCTTAAAATCTCTTCCATATCCTATCCTTTTTTCCTATAAACTTCCCAATTCTTGTTATAGATGTTTTTTATCTACAAATACAATCTCCAGTGATCTAAGAAGATATTTAGTGAAAGAACGTCGAGGAAGAGGTGATCGCTTTTACAGATTCTTTCAAACATATTTCTTATTATACATCCTATTAATTAATTGTTTAATTATAAAGTAATAAAATAATTATCAATAATATACAAATATGTAATTATAATTATTAAACATCCATATTTCACCTTCTATACATCCTACAAAAAATGAAATCATTACGCGTGTGTACATACGGCTTATCGTCTCCACATCGTGGTGTAATCTATTTTTCACCACCACCTTACATGGATGGGTATGATGAATAAAATAATAACTATATATGATTATTATAATATGATACTAATTCTTAAATATCACACACCATAAACTTCAATACCATTCAATAATTTTGGGAATGATATCATCGCTCGTGCGTACATATGGCATACCGTCTCCAAAATGTGATCTGATTCATTCAACAAGATATTCATTAAACCCGGATTATATATAAAAAATTGAATGAATAAATATGATATATATTATACTAATATCATTCATAAAATGATTTTACTATAACATAATATGTGCAACATGAACTTATCGGACAAATCTTGCATAAGAACATAAAATAGTCAATATCTGAATAAACAAGTGTTAATGAAATGTTACTGAAAAACAGATGATAATATAATCATGTATGATATCATAAAAAATTATTATGATTATGGAGTAATTCAATAACATTATTTAAATCATTATACTAGAGTCCCATATACATACGAAAGTTATCGAACCTAAGGCAAGGGATAACATTGCAAATATTGTTTTTATCCGAGATTGTTTATTCATAAGTATTTACTAGGTTATATTTATCAAACATGTCCATGTTTCCTAAATATGTATTTAAAAATATTGTATATATACTTCTAAAATTTTATAAATTCAATTTTACCCATTGTTAAATTTTTACTAAACGATATGAATGGAATATTTTGTCATTTTCAGTATGATGTACTTTTTGACTTTTTTAGCAAAAGTACGAGAAGATTGTTTTTTTAACTTGTACGGCATGAAAGGAATTATATGCTTTCATAATGCCTTATTTACTTGAATATTAGCCTACAACCTTACAATTTTATTTTTAAATGAAATTATTTCTTCTAAATTGGTATGGAATTTTTTGTAAGGAAAATGCTTTTGAAGAATAAAGGATATTTTCCAAAAAAATTAATTTCAAGTGTTTCCTCAAAACGATTTTCCATATAAGATTAAACTCATTAAATTGGGTCATATTTATAACCCTATTATTACTGCGATTTAATTTTGTTTTATTTAGTAAATCTACTTGTTTTATATCAATTATTATGGAATGATTTTTAAGAAACCAATTTTATTTCATGGGTTATGCTATGGTGAATGTTTTTATGTTTTTGTGGCACACATAAGAATGTTTTCAGTATGAGATGGATGGGACATATATATACCTCCAATACATGGAATAAAGATTTATATCTCATGATATATATATGACTGAAATTGAAATTAAATCTGGTTCAATAATATAGGGTTGGAACGAGGAGTGAAATTGTTTCAATAATAGACTTTGTCAGCTATGATGGTCTCAACAATGAGCCTAGACTAATATGTAATAATTTTCTATGAATTGTGTATATGACACTAAATTTCATATCTTATGTTATGATTATTAGGATTTAATTTTACATTTATGATTTATCTCATCAAATGATATTATGATCTTTTATATGCAGGATAAGATTTTCAAATGTTTTGTTCTTTTGATTATGATATGATTGATATTTTCCTTGTTTAACCTTAGTGAGAATTTGATCCCACCCTATCATATGTTTATTTTCCCCTGGTCATGAAGAAGGTTTTTAACTAAGATATGTAAAAAATTAGTCTAGTTATGAAGAAATAAGCAGGAGACAATGTGGATGTTTTATGAACCAATTGTTTATGTTTCCCGGTTTCTAGAGACACTAAACCTATACGGTCCTAGCATGGTTTTTATTATGTTTTGTAATAAATATTTTTCAATGTTGAATTAATATCTATATGTAAATTATGTGATGTTATAATATCCTTTGAATCCAATTCCATTTATTTGTAATAAAACCATCCATCAGTCATATCCCCTACCTCAATCTAAAATTATGACCTATAAGTAGTCCTTTCGAGGTATAATTTCATGTGGGACATGATGGAGGACCAAATTTTGAAGATAGATATATATAACATGGTGAAGAAATCATTATTTTCACATTATAATTAGAGAGATTAAGATTGTATTGTGGGTGATCTTGGTAAATATAACCCCACCATCGAAGAAGAGTAGTGTCATGCTGTAATTTCCTCTCACTATCCTTAGGTTCAGTCTGTTATTCCAACATTTTCTTTTGGATTGGGTCTTATGCCTAAAAATGAAATAGGTTTGGTATCCCCCCCCTCCCCACAGACACACATACTATAATGAGGCATCGGATCCAACAAAAATAGGGTTCGTGTTCGCCATGTCTAAAGATATCGGGTGGGTGTAGAATACCCCACCAGAGTCAGTATCACCCCTTCAATACTTGGGGTGTAGAATCATAAAATATAGGTTTTAGGTTTTTTTCTTGATTGTATTGTTATATTAGGAATTTTGGGACTTAACATACTTCTTTTCTCATTTTTTGATGATTGATACATTAATCTATAACTTGGGTCTCTTATATGAGAATATATAGTTTTTTATTTTATCAATATTAATTAAGGTTTAGAGATGATTCTTATTTTGATGCTTTAATTTATTTGGTGATTTTAAGGAATCCAACTGGTTATATATATGCATGCCCATGCAAGAGCTCTTCCCACATGTCTAGTCTCTTATACAGATGGAAGGTAGTTCGATAGTGATCTAGGTAGACTAGGTATGGGTGGCACTTAGTCGTGCTTGGTTGCGGTGTCATCTAGCACATGGTTAAACATAAGAGGTTGGATAGAGTGGTTATATTAATTTTTATTGATAGGTTAAACCTATTATCTATTTTTGGGCTTGAATTATTTCCTATATATCTTGGTTATGAATCGATATACTCTATTAGAGATTTTTATAGGATATGAATGAATTTATTACTAATATTGTATATATTATCTGTTATTATATGTATATAGAAGTGTGTTTATGTGTGTAGGTACACTATGATAAGGTCTCTCTAGTGTGTTATATGCCTACTCATTTTTAATCACTAACCCATAACCTATAATATGTGGGATCAGTGTAGCAAATTAGCTTGCCACCAGCCTGGGTGGGGCCTTTGTGGGTCAAGTTGCTTCAATTTCCTAGATAATTGTAACATAAAGAAAACACCTAGAACATGCTAACAAAGAAAAATATATGAGAAACCATCATTCATATAAACTACCCAAGGATGATCTAGTGTTACATATACCTTCTTTACCTAGCATGAGATAATTAATTTGCACCCTTGTTTGGAAGAGAAAACCTGGTTGGATGATAAAGGTCTTGACAAGTTCTTCTTTGGAAATAATCTCATGCTTAGAATTTATGGTGTTCCAGTTAAAAATATAACCAATTTAATATAAATCATAATTATATTTAATTCATAACTATTTCATCTTCTAAAACCTTTATCTTCTCTTTTATTGTACCTTAATGTATGAACTCTTCTAATAATTTTTTTTTGGAATCCCTATTACAACAACCAAATTAATGTCTTCACAAAACATTAATATGTGTCTCTTTACACAACCCATAATTTTGTATTAATTACACTAATATAGAATTAAATAATATTAATCCATATCCAAATACATCCTATGAACCAGTTATATGAACTCCTCATATAATGTTTTGGAGTTATGTGAAACTGTAAAACTTCATAAGAGTATGCTCGAAAGCATAGATAACAAACCCCTCACCTTTATATAATAGGGCAAAAGACATTTGGATAGGGGGTAGTTTATCCCCAAATACCTCTCATTATAGAGAATTTTCTCAATATATAATCTAATTCATGATAATTAAAAAACCTAATACAAAAAAAAACAATGCTCAAAAACTAAATTCAATATACTAACTCTAAATTAAGAACTCGTGTTAATGTATATATAAACTAAATCTAATGGAATCATACCTAGAATGAAATACAAGGCACTATATTCGAGAAGTAATTTATTATAAAACTTTAAGAATTCCCAAAATTTACATTTCTTGAAAAAATTTAATAAATATAAATATTAAATTACTTTAGCCGATAAATAAAAATTTTATTATTCTTCTAGAACATTAAAAATAAACAAAAACTCTTCATACTTTATTTAGGTATGAAAAAAATAAATTTATAATTCTAAACCATATAATTTATAAAAAATTATAAATGAGTATAACAAACAAAATATTAAATTTTATTAATTTTTCTATACTGCTACATGACAGTATGATTTTACTAACATATTGTCATGTTATTTTTCCATACTACAATTTCTAACAACATAATTTCTTGAAACTGTATCGAATTTCATTTTACATTTAAACTCAATGTAGTATTATGAAAAATACACATGATATGCTAACACTCAATGTATCATTATGTAACCCAAAAATTATAATTTTTTTGTGTCACATGGAGCAGGATATGTTATCCTATAACTTATTTTTCACCTTCCACTCCACAATACATTATATGCCTAACATAATGGTAAATACCATCATAAAATATATCATCTCACAAACATATCTTAAAATATTTATTATGATTACATTAACTCTTAATATACTATCAAGTGAGAGATCCTCATTTTATATTATCCCACAATGTAACATTATGTGGTGAAAAAAATCATGTTATCTAATGATATATTATCATGTGGGGACTTTCAATATAAAGTAAAAAAAATCATAAAAATAGTAAAAGAAATATGTTTATTAATTAATGGAGTTGTTTTTGATACCAAAAATGGATTTTATGGGGTTCATCATAGGAACATGATAGTGTATAAAATTATAACATCCCGAGTTATAGTAAAAATAATTATTTAAAACATTATTAGATATTGTTTTAAAAAAAAATTTAATCAATGTAAATGAAAATTTGTAAATAAATATTAAATTTACTAAATAAGAAAATAAATACTTAAGGAAAATTTATTAATAATAATTTATATACTAATGTTTTATTAGTTGAAATATTCTACAAGTTAACAACGAATATATGTTATTTTCATTAATTATTAAATTATTACCTTATAAGTAATATTTTGTTTATTGAAAATATGTCTTAGTAAATAGAAATATTTAAAAGTAATATTTTATTAAGTGAAAAATAATGTTTTGAACAAAAAAGCATATTTATAAATATCTTAAAAGAAAAACAATCTGAAATGAAATATATTATTTACTTCTTTTAGGATATTAAATAACGATAATAATTATTACAGGTCTTAAAATGATTTAATTATTTGAATATCAGTATTATTTAGACATATAAAAATTATATATGTTATGTTGATTATGATTAGATATAAAAATAATTTTTGTTATATTAATGAATGTAAATTAAAAAATTGATAAGACTTATTAAAATTTTATATATAGAATCTTAAATTAATGATTAAATTAATATAAGAATTATTATTAATTTTTTTATAATATTCAAATTTCTAAAAAAATTATTTTTTAAAAATTGAAATTATTAAATTAATTTTATAAAATTAGAATTATGATTTATGATATTAAAAAACAAAACATATATACATATATATTAACGATAAAAGAGGTTGAATATAAATATAAAAAATAGAAGAAGAAATGAGAGTCAGGTTTCAAGGTTTTGTTGGAGACTAATTTAGGACGAGGCTGAAATGGAGCTTCGGCCAGGGGTGTTTGCAATCGACAACATGCTTGGCCAGGACAAGTGATCAAGTTGAGAGGTAAGCACTTTTTGTCTTTGGGAGTTCGATCATAGGTGTGAATTGGACTGGTATATGCGAAGTCAAAGTTGTTTGCAAAGGTGAAGCTGAGTGCGAGTTGAGCCGAAGTCCGAGTAACTTAGAATGCATGGTCAAATTCAAGTGAGATGCAGACGATTTCCGTTGAGGGCTTCCAATCTTGTCAGGTTAGATCGCTATTGAGTGTCGATTTTCAGACCTCCAAGATTAACATGTTTATTTGATATTATGATCTTCACTAATATAAAATTTATCATATGTCGTCTATTCGTATGTGTGTTTTTTTGATTTAATATATTCATCATTATCTACAAGTGCTTTGAATTTATATATATCTTAATCCTGGTGAGATTCGGTTATCAGTGACCTCTTTGTCAATATTATTCAACTTGCAATGTTAATATTCATTATATGGACCTGTCATTGTATTGAATTTATAACTACATTTATCATCGTTTTGTTTTTTCCCCTCACGTTAATGATTGAAATAGTTTAAATCCTATTAATGTAAATTCGGCATGTCTTTTTCAATGATTTTTCTGGATCTATCGTGATTTTTGAATTTGTAATGTTCAACAATAATGTTAGGTATCTCTTTCATTTAAGCTTGATAGAGAAGATTAATTAAATTAATCAATTCCAATTAATTTCATCAAGCTACCCTCTATTATTTTGCGTGAATAAACATTGATGATTTGTATAATATTATATCTATACATTCAATTATATCTATCAATATGAGTCTGTTTGGAAAAAAAATAGTCATCATTTTTCCTCCAATCGATTCGTTTGTGTTGCACCTTCTCTTTGAGTATTTAAAGAGCTTGCAGTTGTCGGGTGGTCATGGCATAGTGCCATGTTATATTGTTCTTGTCTATGTGAGATATTGATTGTTTGATGCAACCAGCTGCAATGAATTTCTAAGGAATAGTTTGTTTCTTTATTTCAGAATTATGATATTTATTTTCTAAAAGATATATATTTATATATATATTTATTTAATTCTATGATTATTGGGGTATTCTATGTTTCATACCATCTACTTTTCCAATTTGCAACAATCAATTATATTGAAATTTGTTTTCCTTATTTTCACATATATTTGATTGAACATGTCAAATTATGTCATTTTATAATTCAAATTTTTTATTTTCCAAATTTTTCAAAATATTATTTAATCCAAAATTATGATTTTATGTTTCAAAATTATTTTTTAAGGTTCAATATTCTATTTCATATGAATTATAATAATTATTATTATTTTGATTAATTATTTATTAGAAAAATATAGCAATTGATTATTTATGGAATTTTATGAATTTCAATGAGGGGTCTACAAGCATGTCATACTCATATCACGATTATGGCCATATATTGATAAGATTTTGTGACATTTTATTAAAGAATATGCATAAATATATAGGTATATATGTACCTCATTATTAAATAAACTTTAAAAAATGTATTTTTATGGAAATATGGATGAAATTTTATGTGTCTGAATGTTGATTAATATTTTTTATGATTATACAGCATCATATACCATGATATTTCATCTTACCAAGTCGAATATATAATTTTTAGTAATGATTAGTGTTTATTTGTTCTAAGCATGATTATAAATATATTTTCAAAACTAAAACACAAGTGAAAATTATATATATATAAGGAAAGCAAATACAAAAATGTTTTATAAAAACTGGTACTCAAACATTGTAAATACGATAGGAAATCGGATAGTGAATCCATCTCTCAGGTGGGTAATCCCAAGATAGCCTTTAAAGTTTCAAGTGACCTCAGTTGTTTTGTTTTTAAGAGTTTTCTTAATATTTTCAATCGAATAACTGGATTAGTTTAAAAGCATTTTTTTAGTATAATTATTTTTTAAAGAATAATAGTATTTTTTAAATGTTGTTTTAAAAATGTATTTATAATTGAATTTTCCAAATGTATTATCAAAGGAATGTTTTTAATGAGATTTATCAAAGGTTTTCAAAACTCCTTACTGTGTATCTGAATGCTCACCCTTTTATTTTAAAAATGATTTTTCACAGGTATCTTAAGTGATTATTTATAGATGTCATCACCTTTAGAGATAGTGCGTGTGGAATCATAGTGTCCAGTTGTTTTATTTTATTGTCTCAACTCTGATAAATCTAAGGTGTTTTCTAATCTTCCAAAACCTAGACCGGAAAAAGGTCGTCATTTGTGTAAAGTTTTGTGTAATTGTTCAGTTAATTTTATAAATAAAATTAATCTGCATTTTTCAAGCATCTAGTATAAAATAGCGGGCTTGGGGCATTATAAAAATCCCATATTTATATAATTTATCCTCAATATAATCAACATGTACATGAAATATAAATAACATTAAAACATGCATACTTGTATATCACAAGAAATATAATCCATGATTTTATTTATTAATGGAGAATGATTAACTTAGATCACCAAAGTAATGAGACAAAATCATTCTACCTCTAAGGGATTGCATTTATTGATATATCTTGGTTCATAAATGGAGGACTCTCACACATATAATGAGTGATAGAACCTTCACGTGCATGGTTTGAATAGTGTTTAAATATTAAAATTATCTATATAATGATTTTTTGAAAACCCAGACCTTGTTTTATTTTTAGACCTATTTGACGGTCATTGAAACCCATGTGGTTTAAGTGTTTTTATGATTCAGAAGGTCTAGGGGTGTCCCAAAGGGGGATTCGAGTGAATCAGGTGAGTTTGTAGTTGAAAAGGATATAGATGGAATCCATTCATATTGTCAAACAAAGTGTCATAGAATGAAATGTGGTAGCTAATGGGGTGAACCCCTATCCCAATAAATCATAGAATGAACCTTTCAGTTATGACATAAAATAACTTGAAAAAGAGAAAAAAATAAAACATGATATGAAGAAGGCCATTTCATCCAGAAATAGAATATATGGCCCCTCTCCTCACCTTTGGTGTTACCAGTGATGAAACTCCCTCATTTATTATCATATCTTGGCATAGTAAAAAGGGAGAGGTATCTTATTGTAAGTCTTACACTCCAAATCCCGTATTCTATGTTTAATCTAGTTGATTTGATGTGTGATGTATTTTATTGATGTTATTCCCTATTCTCATGTAAATTATCTACTTCTTAGATTCCTACCATTTGAGAATGATTTAGAGGAATTTATTCAATTAGTAGGTATATGAAATCCAAAGGTAGGTGGTTACCATCATTCTATTAATTTATATGTGTGGTGGGTAGCTTTTTGTAAATAGGTGTGAGCAGGGTGGTCTAGGAGAGACTAGTTGTGTAATCATTATATCTTTTGTTGTTCCTATGAGATACCATAGGGTAGTATCATGTGAGAATGGTTCTAATTAATATTGGTATGTAATGGTAGTTTCATATGTTGTTTTATGGTTGGAAAATTGTGGTTATGGTTGAGTTAGTTCATTGGGGATGCATTGGGAATGGTACATGTAAAAATTGGTGATGCAGATCACTAGATGTGAGGGGTCTGGCTTATTTTGGATGAGTAAGATGGTGGTGACCAATATTGTAGTTGGGAGAAGTGGTTTATTCATAGTGGTGGAGGTTCACCAAAGGTGTGTGCAATGAATTTTTGTTATTTCTAAACATCGTGGTTGGGCAATTCTGTTGTTTGGATCATGTTCACCCAACATTTGGCCTAGTGAATTGGTGTCACCAACAATTTTGGGTGGAGGCTTATTTATATTAAGATTTATAGGGGTTGGTGTTGATCGTTTGTGTGGAGGTGGTTCTCATTTAAAATACCATGGTTGATTAAATGCGATACCAATATATGTGGGATAAGGCTCATAGCTAGGTTTTGGATGATAGGCCAACGTTATGCAAGGGTGGGTATATCCATTCATTGGGGTATTAGGATACTGATTCCATTATGTTTGAATAAGAGAAATCCTAAGGGACTTGTGACACAATTTTTGAATGTGCCTTTAGGAAATCAGGTTGACTCGAAGTGGTTATTCAAAAATTATAGAAAATTATGTTTTTTGGTAAGCGGGGATGATTATTTTGTGATTTCATGTGGTATGTGAATGGATAAAATACCATGGATTCATTGGTATTATAAACTGTGGATTCTTCATTCAACTTTTTCATTGGATGAAGTAGTTAATTTATTCCAATGGTTGTTGAGAACAGGGAGAGTGGGTTATGTAATATATTCCAATTCTTATTTATTTTTATTTTTTTATACATCGGTGTATGTATGGATGTAATCCAAGGACACTATTTTTGGTGTCCTACTGAGTTCATATGTATACTTTCACTGGCACTTCAGGATACAAGTAGAATTTTTTTTGGAGTGTAATAAATATATTGTACTCAATATCTGGAGATCACTGAGAATAGATGTGAAGATGGTACATGAGATTGATGGTATAGTTATTAACATGTAGACAAGCTGGTTCCTTGGTGCTAAGAAAATAATCTTTTGGTTTATTTTGTTCATTTACATTTATGACCGACAATGTGAGATCCAATTTTAATTTGTAAAATTGAAATTACATGTATATTTTTTCAATTATGTAGTAGGTGTAATTTTGGATCATTATTGATCTGCATTATTTTTTTTGTATTTTTGTTATTATTATTATTACTATTATTATTATTAAAGGGTATAGTCACCCCACTATCACAAAATAGACCATTTCTTCAAGTCGTCGTCCATTAGCATACAGGGATGCACACCTAAGGTCTGGTAAATCTCTGGTCTATTCATTGTTCAGTGTGTAATAGTGATGACATATTAAAAGTAGTATCAGAGCACTTTTGGTGTTATGAGGTATCATCAAAGTGATTGGGAATTACCAGGAAATATTAAAAGAGGTTGGTTACAAAGTGGTCACTATGAAAACTCATGTCTTCAATAAACTTTATTTCATGATTTAATATATAAATTACAAATTATAAAATACCATATGATAATGGGATATAGTTTATTTATAAATTTTTTTACATATAACATTAATTTGAAACATGGGTATAATAAAATTAATTAAAAACTCTAAAACATGCTTGTATATTTATTGGATCTTCTAAAACTGGATGGGATAACCAGGGGATGTATATAATAAAAGAATGATATATTAATTCAAATATGGGAAAATCATAAAATTTGGTAAATTAGTGTATGTGGGAAGAGGTTTGTATAAGGGTAACATAAGAGGGGTGAGAATCATAATATTGAACAATGAGGCATGATTTTTCAGGATAACATTAAGGAAACAAATGAATGTGGAAACAACATAAACCATAAAATCATAACCATAAGTCAAGGATAACCACCTTGAAATTATAACATGGTTTTATTATGATAACATCACATGTGTCATATATGACATCTTATGATATCAAAATTTTACCCAGCTAATTATAGGTCTTTGTAATTTTGTGCACACCTATCACACTCATTTCATGTACATGCATTAGTGTTCCACATGGATCGTATAACATAAGGATATATTTCATAAATTTTAACCCCATTATAAAAGATTTTAGGTTAAATACATTTAAATCTACAGTCAATGAGTGGTCTGTAAAACTATGTGATTACCTTTTAATTAAAATGGAGATGGATATTCACTACACAAATTTTGGCATGTAAAATCATTAGATATTTTAGTAGACTAAAGGGTGTAACAAATGGTTTACTGAAAGGGTGGACAAGAGAAAAGGGATTATTTAAGTACATAGGAATCATGAAGACTATAATTGGTATTTTTAAAAACATATCCCAACTTCATAATTTTTAAATAAAAAATCTTGACATAAATAAGGTTCATGATTAAAGAGGATAATGAGAGGATCCTTTACCTTGAGAAATTACTTCTCAAAGAGTGGGGGATTATAAAGAGCATGGGAGATCTTTGGGGGGATATAGAGTGGAAATAGTAGAGTCAATTTATTCTTTAAATATTTTTACTTAAGATTAATGGAAGGTTAGGTGGATTCATATCGAAAGATAGAGCATAACTCATTGTTAATTTCCAAACATAGGTTGTGGAATCTATATGAAAAGGTAATAAAAACCAAATAAAATACAATGTTTTTTCCATTATTTCTAAAAAATAATAGTGATTCTAATTATTTTATAAGACTATGAAATGAACAAATTAAAATAATTCCTTTTGGGTTGTGGAATTGAGTCATATTTGTAAATAATTGATTCTAAAACATTAAAAATATAATACATGATTTGGAGGATTCATTAAGGGTTTATAAAATCAATAAAATAACTTCAATAACACATTATTTTAATGGGGAACAACAATTTTTTTCAGTGATAATATTTTTAGTATTTATTACATCATTTTTTGGATTTTATGATGTCATAATACATACTGTATAATTATACAATATTTAAATTTTACAAAAAACATAGACTCTATTAGAAAATCATGAGAAATTTACTATTGGATAATAATTACATGATAATTTCAAGAATAATATTTATTTTATCAAAATAATTTTTTAAATATGATAATTTACACTTTTAAATAAAAAATCAATAATAAATGAAAAAACTGGTTTTTCCTGAAAATAAGTTTTCTACGAACATTAGAAAAATTAAATTTGACGTTGTAAAATTATATTTCCATTTATATTAATTAAATATCATTTAATAAATCAATTTTAATAAAATTCAATTTATTTTAAAAATTCTTGAATTCATAAAAAAAGTGTGTCTTGATTTAAACTATTTATTTCCAAAAAAATACAATTTTATTCAACGTATCAAATTCTAATTTTATTAGAATCATTATTTATTATTACAAAATGTACTATTAAAAAGTGATAAATATTATCATAGATTTATAAAAATGAGAAATATAAAAATTCATATTCTCGGGGGTCTTGATACATAGACCATTATTACACCAATGAATTCCCTATTGGTAAGGTGTGTGATGATAATATTTTCATGGGGTGGTTTGGTGAACATTGTTCGGGTAATGATCTCGATAAGATTTATATTTTTCCAAAAATGGTTTCCCTCTTGTTTTTGTTGTTAGATCTCATATTGGGCTTCATCAAGGTATGGCCTGATGATTATATCTCCCTTAAAATATCCGATAAATGGTATTGATATGGTAAAATCCTTCTAGACGAGTCCATCTCTCCATCCACTTATATAAATAATACTTTATCATAACCCTTAACATACTAATATTAATGGAATCTTTAAAATGGATAAATTATAAATGGTTATGATGATTAACTATTTTATAAATCCAATAGAAAATAACTATCCAAAATAGCTAATGTAGTGCGTGTTTTTCTAAAATTAAATTACTCGGTAAAGAATTTCTTCATTCAAAATGAAATAAAAGTTGTCCTGTAACATTATTCCCCACTGAAAAATTTAACCCTTGAAAAAAATTCATACAAATAGATGGTGACCCTTCTATTTCATTACCTCCTCAGGTTCCCTAGTCGCTTCCTTAAATTTATGTTTCTCCCACAACACTTTGACCAGATCAGTGGCCTTGTTCTGTAGCAAACTTTTCTCTATAATCTAACATCTTTGCCAACCTATCCACATATAAAATATCAATCTCAAATGGTACCACTTATGGGTTCATTATATCTTAGGGGTATGGTATGTACATCCTCAATTGGGATACACAGAACACATCATCTACTTCATATAGGTTTTGTGGGATTTCTAGTCAATAAGACACCACAATGATAAATTCAGGGATCGCAAATGGGGCTATGTGTCTATGACTAATATTTCCCTTCTTCCCAAACCATATTAATTTATTTAACAAAGATATAGGAAGGAACACGTCATCTCTGACCCTAAAAACTTGGTATCATCACAAATTGGTTTTCTCTATTTTCTAAAAACTTTGTGTGGATTTCCTGTGACCTTGGATGGTTTAAACCTTCTCTATCATTTCATGGATATGATCTGGTCCCATAAGATTCACCTATAAAAATTCATCCAAGTAAGTTATATTTCGATATCTCTTCCCATATAAAGCCTCATAATTTTCCATTTTAATGTTATAATGAAAATTGTTGCTATAAGAGAACTTCACTGGTGGAAGGTGTGGGTTCCAACATCCCTGGAAATAAAATGAACATAATCTCAACATATGATCTATATTTTAAGTGGTCCTTTCAAACTAAAAATCCATATGATAGTGATATGCAGTGATAAATCTCAGTTCTATATCCAATGATTTTTAAAAGGCTTCTCAAAAACCATATTTCAAACATCATATTCTTATTAGATATAACAGAGAGTGGAACTAAATGTTGTCTTATAACATCCCTTATGTCTATCTTGGTGATTTATTCCACATACAAATTTTCCTAGATATAAATGAAATTAAATTTCTTGGTACAGTGATCGACTACCAAACAGATGGCATTATTTTTTTTATATCTCATTGGGAGTAACATGAAGAAATACATGGATATGTTTTAACATTTCCATATTAGTTTGAGAAATGGTTTCATTAGACCATTAGACTTATCTCTTTTCACCTTTAATTGTTGGAATACCGAACATCGAGATACAAACTCAAAAATCCCTCTATTTATGTTATTTCAACATTTGGTTCAAATATTTATACATCTTATTTCTTTTTGAATGAATATAGGATAATGATCTACACACTTCATCCTGAATTTCCCACTTTATTTTTTTATGGGAAAAATATTCATTTTTAAAACCCTATAGATTCTTCTTTTTTAAAGTTTAACTTTGTTATATTCACTACCTTCATCGATAGAAATTCACTATCTTTCTCTTCCTCATGGATCCTCTAAAGAATATACGGTTGAATATTTATTTAAGCATGGAAATATGAATATACTTTTATTTTTCCCTTGTATATACTTTTCATTTCCAATAAGATTGCATTCCTTTAAATACCCATCATGGATAAGGTTACATGATCCTTTCTCTACTCTGATAATTTCTAAATGGTTTACCTACCTGTGATGGAAATTATTTAAACAATAATAATCCTTGACAAAAACTAACCAGCTTAATTTTTTAATATTAATCTTCTTTTGTGTGAATATATACTTGAGGTGGTAATGATTTTTATATACGTAAAACTTTTTTCTATAATGATAATGTCACAAAATATTCAATGTGAATATCACTGATGCCAATTCTAGATAGATTAATGGGTAGTTCTGATTGTGAATCTTTAATTGGGAGGAGGAATAGGCTATAACTTTATAATCTTACACAAGTAAATAACCAAATACCATTACAGATGCATTATTTTAGATCAAAAATACTTCCCCAATGGGGGTTAATTTCATCACTTGTGTAGTGATTGGCCTCTTATTATGATCTTTAAATATTTTTTCACATTCATTAATCCAGAAAATCCTAATTCCCTTTTGAGTAATCTTGGTTAGTGTACTTTAATATCATTATAAGTTTCTCACAAATTGATGATTGTTCCTATTTAATCTATGAAATATATGTATTACCATCACATATTTTGGTATGGGCCATCCTTCGATTGCATTTAATTTTTATGGATCCAAATATATCCCTTTTATTGGTGAAAAAATTCCCCAAAAAAGTAACTTACCCCAAGCAAAAATCACATTTACTATAATTTGGAAACAAATTTTCCTAACAAGTGGTCTTAAAAATAGTATTTAAATTATTTTCATGTTCCTCATTTCATTTTAAGTATATAAAAATATAATTTATAAAGACTATCACAATTTTTTCAAGGTATTACTTAATTATTTTATTCATTAAGTCCATGAAGGATTTCTTGATCATTGGTGTGTCTAAATGGAATAAATATGAACTTATAGTGTTTGGGCCTTGTAGGAAAAGTAGTCTCGGGGATATCCTCCTTCACCATTACTTAATAATATCTCAATCAAAAAACTTCCTTATAGAAATATTAGTATACATGTAACTGATTGAATAATCCTCAATCTAGGTAGAGGATAATTTTATTTATCATTATCTTGTTTATCTCACAATAATAAATGAAAATATGCATTAACCCATCGTTTTTCGTCACAAATATAACCAATTCACCCAATGGAAAAGCACTAGTTTATATAAACCCCTTCTCCAAATTCTTTGGTAATTTTTTCTTCCACTCCTCAAGTTTAAATAAATAAATTATCTATTAATTCTAGGATATAGTAAAAGCTTCGAGTGTGAATTTGATTCAGAACACAAACTCATAGGTATGAGGAAGTCCATGGAATTATTTTTGAAACACATCAGTGAATTCCATTACAATGTGAATTTAATAAAGAAAGATATTTTATTTGGTCTTAACCAATTGAGAAATATATCCTTACTTTCAAGGCAATAATATTTGTTCTTGAGAATTTGTTACCAAATTAGATTCATCCTCTTCCTTATTCTTTTATAAAATATAAGGGTGATTTTCAATAATGAGGGATATTCCCTTATCTTGGTAATTTATGTTGGATTTATACAAGTAAATACAATCAATGAATAGTATAGAATCAAATTTTTCTAATGGAATTATCATACGTTTTTATTAAAAATGTAGTCCAACAATTTGGATAGGGGATCCGTTATATACTTGGGATGAAACAACTAGAACATTTTTGTCGTCACTGATAACTCAACTTCCATGTCTTAAGGTGGTGTTTGAATAGTTATACAAAATTTTAAAGATATGAAACACTGTGTAGAACAAAAATAAAATTGTATATTCCCTCTCCTTGAATGAATAACTTGTATACTTTTCACCAATTATTTCTACAGAGCGACCTCAGTAGTTATGATGAGATATTTTATCCCTTTATTTCAAGGATTTGGAGGATCTAGAAATTAGTTGTTATCAATAACAATTCACTTAGGGAATTGATTCACCTGGTTACTACGTCCCTTAGAGTTGAAACATTAGATAACAGGCTAAGGGTTGACAAGACAATTCCATCCATCACATGGATGGGTTTCTCCCCTAATAAATTTTTTGTCGGGTGACCTTCCTTCCCAAACCTAAAGTATCTCCTTGAACACTTCAATAAAAAAATTTGGATTCCCCTACATATAATTTTTTAACAACTGGGATGATGGGCATTCCTACTCCCATGAGATTTTTCCATTGTACTACTTGAATTAAAATCTATAACCTTGTTCTTATCTCTAGTATCAAGAGACCACTAATATTTTATGGTTTTAATTTTAATTATAATGGAACATCAAAAAATTTACTCATAGCTATCAAAGTCTCTAATATATATTTCTTTTCACATATTTGGATTTATCTCAACAAATAAGCGGTCAACATTACATTCATGTTAATTGAAAAAGATGGAGGCATATCATAAAAGTACTGTAAACTTTACCTAATTTACCATGATTTATTAACAATCATTTTTCATGAGTCTGATTAAATCTACCCCCATTAAATGTTATAGAGTGTGGGAGATGTATTTTTCAAAAAATATTTTCTAGAATTCCTTCCACTCCATCTCTTCGATCACAACCTCAAGCTTCTTATTTTGGACCAAGGTTAGCCATTGATCAGTTTCACCATCCAAATGATAAAAGTACATCATTTCCCTCTATTTATTATAGTAATTAAGGATGGACAATATATTTTTAATGGGTTATATCCATTACTCTTTCATTGAGGTATTGAAAGATCCAATGAAAGTCAAAGGTATTTCTCATAAAATATTCTGAATTTAAACATTCTATTTGTTATGAGGATTTCGTAATTCATCGTGAATCATTTTTTGGTAAAAACATGAGTAAATTAAGAATTTATTTTCTTAAATTTAACAATTCCTACTCCCATTGGGTTGGTAATCTCATTTGGGAATTCATCATATTACCCCTCACATTTGTTATTGGCTCAATTTCTTGGATTTCTATCCATTGATTAAAAAATAATGAGAAAATTATAGATCATTATTTTTAATATATTAAGAACACAAAGAAACCATGAAAATTATAGGGATAACTCATAAATGACATTTATTTTTTGACCTATGAATTTCTGGGTTTCAATAAAAATTATCCAAAAACTATTTTCTAACATTATTTCTTATGGGAATTGTTTCCCTAATTATGGTTTATAAGGAGTTTATGAATTTTTTAAAGTTTATCCCTTAGGAGTTTCTAACCAATATTTTCATATAGACTACTTTCATGAACCTATTGATGAATGAGTTGATCTCAATGCTCCTTTTTTAGGGTTATTACCCCAAGGTACAATAATTTCAATGACACGTCCACTTGCATTATCCATACAATGATCTAATTTTTATAAACCATTTACTCTATAATTTACCAAAATTTATGTATTATTCGTGTTGTTTAGTCTTATCCGTAAGATTTTAATAGGAGTTTTCTACTCCTAATACCCAAAAATAGCTTGAATTTTCTCCAATACAATTTGTCAAAATCCATATTTTCAATACACTTTATATCATGATTGATTACATAAAGGTAAAAATAATACAATCCCATAAGATAATTTAGCCATGTTAATTTGGGAATTTAGATATATGGAACATTATTTTAAAACATAAGTACAACAATATTAATTAAAAACTATAAAACTTGCCCTTATATTTATTGTATCCTTTAAAACTACATGGGATAACCTAGGACATATATAAGAAAAGAGTGGTCCATAAATCCCAATAAGGGAATAAAAAATCAAAGAATATGGTAAATTAGTAATTGTGGTATAAGATGAAGACAAAGGTAGCCTATGAGGGGTGAGAATTATAATTGTGAACAATTTGGCATGATATAATATGAGAACATAAAGGCAACATAGGAATGTGGAAACAATATAAAACATGTAATCATCAACATAAGTTAAGGATAACCTCCAATACATTAAAAAATATTTTTCTTATGATAACCTCTTGTGAACAATACATTTCTTCTCATGAGATAAAAACATTACCCAATTCATTTGTGGCAATATAATTCTAGGGCCACCCATCTCATTTATATCATGTAAATGAATAAGTGTGCCACATGGATCATACAACATAATGATTTATTTAATAAATTTTAGCCTCATGATTAAGGATTTTTGGTTAGATACATTTGAATCCACAATCAACTAAAGATAGGTATAACTATTTGAATACCCTTGGGTGAAAATATAGATGTGTATTCACAACATAAATTTTGGAAAGGAAATTTACAATAAGTTTTTAGAAACATAATGCGTGTACATAAAGTTTTATACAAGTGGTGAATGAGAGAAAATTGTGTCTCTAATTCTTAGGAATCATTAATATGGTAATAAGTATTTTAAAAAACATATCCAAAATTGGAAAATTACAAATCAAAAGGAAATAAATAAAGAAGGTTAATGATTAAATATGAGAAGGGGGATCCCTTACCTTGTGAGAGCCCTTTGTAAAGTCTCTAAAGAGGAAAGGATATAGTAACATAATGCTTAAATAATTTTTAGTTAACAGGAATGGTGTGTTTGGGGGCTTTATATAGCAAAAGATATGAGAAATATTTTTTAATTTCCAATAAAATGGTTTTGTACTCAATATGATAATGTAATCAAAACCACAATAATTCTAACCATATTGGGGTTCTTGTAATTAATTTATAATCCCATGAACCAAAAACAATAAAATAATTCCCTTGGTTTTCTGTAAGTGTGTCATGTTTATAAATAACTTATTTTAAAACATTAAAATATAATATTCGATATGGAGGACAATTTATGGGATCATAAAATTAATATAATAACTTTAAAAACACATTATTTTAAATCTTAAAAATTATTTCTGTAATTTTAAATCTTTTTATTTATTACTACATCAATTTCAGGATTTTATAATGTCATAATACATAATTTATAATTATAATGCATTAAATTTTTACCCAAAAAATCAACTCTCTTGGAAAATTTTGAATAATTTAGAATTGGATAATTTTAACATGCTGATTTCAAAAAAAATGATTTTATCAAAATAATTCTAAAAATATGATAATTTTAAATTTTAAATCAAAAATCCACATTTACTAAAAAATGGCGGTTTTTTCTTAACAATAACATTTTTTAACCCTTACAAATATTACATTGGACTTCATAAAATTATATTAATATTTATATATATATTATTATTATTTTGTAAAAATATATTATTAAAATAAATTATATTTCGAAAAAATTGATTCATAAAAAAGAGTGCCTTGATTGAAAATATATATTTACCAAAAATATAATTTTTGTTTCATCATATCATAATATAGTATTTATTTTACTCATTATTTAATAATATACAAATTAACATTAAAAATTGATAAATATAATAAATTTTTTATTAAAAATATAAATATAATAATTTATACTATCAGGGTATAGATAAATATCCCTTTATTAGACTATTAAATACTATACAGGTAAGCTATGTTATTGTGAGAATTTCATGGGGTGGTTCGGAGAACATGGTCTGAGGTATAATCTCAATGTGATTGAACTTATATGATAAAAATTTTCTCTCCCAATTTAGTTGTTAAATCTTTTCAACGAATTGGTCAAGGTAAATCCCAATGATTATATCTCCCTGTGAGTCTAAGATAAATGTGATTCATAAGGTATGATACTATTAATCAAGGAAATTCATCCTTATATCTGCGTCTATTGGACTTTATCATAACCCTCAATATACCCATCTTGTTGGTCACTGTACAATGGATATATTATAAAAAATTACAATTCTTAATGATCTTTGAAACCTAATATACTTTAACTATACAAAAAATTCTATATAGTTCATTTTTTTATATAATATTACTTGGTTAAGTATTTGTTCATTTAAAAGGGAATACAATTTTGGGTCGTTATAGTAATAATATCTAGTTTTTGTAATATGGTATCAAAGGTGGATTATTAAAAGTGTAATCTTATTTGATGTATGATTAGATGGAGTCTATGAATGTTTTGGGACTAGGAAAAAAGGTTATGATAAGTTTCAATACAACACATGAATTATATATCATCCAATTTAACCAAGAAAATAGGGTTACTGTTTTGTTTTTCATGGTTACAATTGATCGATTTGATTCATAATAAATTTTATTTGAAGTCAATGATTTTTTTAGAATCCTCTTTTGAGTGTCATGATGTAGTACTCTTGCATCATGATAGGTACTAAGGGGTCACATGAAATATGTGTGTGCTGGTGATTATTTCATGAAATATGGAATTAAATGAAGGGGTGATCAATTTAAATTTTTAATAAATGAATAAATAACATTTATTAATTTCACAAATCAATTTGAGACCCCTAATTGGGGAAAGTGGATGAATCATTGGTCCCTTTTATTTTACAAATTATTCATAGAACTCTACCACTTAATCATGATAGAGTTTCAATCAACTAAAATATATCTATCATCCTCACCTAGTATGCAATAAATATAAATAGAGAGAGGCATATGATATTTACAAGGTTTATTAAAAATACCTACTCCTTTCCATGTTGGTTTTCCACCAAAACATTGATTCATTGCTAACATTTTATAAGAATATAAGGGCATGGGGAAAAACTATTTTTATTCCCCCTTAATCATTTCCAGAGATAACACTACTTCTACAACTCAATAATAAATAATTAAATTTCATTTGGTTATATAAACGAATTTTCCTTCTTGTATTCTCTTCCTTCATGACGAGTTATACTCGTGAACCGCATACGCTTTCTGTAACTAGTTCTACATTCCAGTTACAAGATATTCCTTTTTCTTTGTTGATCCAATAAAGAAATATATCCAACCTCATATGTTCATTCTCTATAACCTTGTTGGATTTCCCAGTCTTCTTCAAAATTCACCAAGAAATTCAATAACTCCCTTAAGAATTTTTTTTTCTTGAAATATCTTCTTGATCATATAAATTCTAGGAAAAAATCAAACTCATTGTTCCAAATGTTTTTCAAGAAATATTTCTCAGAAAAATTATGTTTGTTAGAACACAATATGGTAAGGTTAACCTCCTACTCCATATTCCAATGTACTCTATTTGATGCACCCATATCCATTCTCTGATATACATTGTCTAGATATCCTCAACCTAACGATCCTTCTTCTGTTGTGCCTCGGTCTGATGCTTCTTCTTCATTATAATGTTACATCTATCTAGTACCCTCTTCTTCAATCACGTAAAAAATCTATAAACAACTTAGGTTTTTTTAACTCATAAAGACGTTATCACTTTGTATTCCTTTTATAAATATCCACTTCTCAACTTCACGATCCAACACCCCTATATTTTCAAGATTCCTCCACAATTTATGGAATTGTTACAAGTTCCAGTTTGAATTTCCCACTCAAATAAATCCTTTTTTGACAAAGTTTAAAGATTATTTAGTAACCAAAGTTTAATTTCCTTTCTATAGTTACCTTAATTATTAGATAAACTTTTATATTAAAAATTATTTAAATATCTCCAAGATTAATGTGCATTGAAATAATACCTTATCATAATTATAATGAATGATTTTACAATATCATTAAATTTTTATTAAACACCATCTGATTTATAATCATTAAGGTAGCTTTATAAAATATTTATTTGTATGAAATATATTTTCTGATAAATATTTTAGGAGACCTCTATGTGATAGGATCAACATATCTCTATTAGATGACTTAGGAATTATCTATCCAGTGAAATTTCATTTCTCTATGTCTACTACAACTTTATATTTTATCAGTTCTCAACTACTATATGATATCTTTGTGAGTCTCTAATTATAACTCCATTGATAATCATCTCTCTATGTCCGATAAAACTTCATACTTATCGCTTTTTGGTACAACTCAACATTTTATTGATATTTTTACAGCCTTTATACGCTTGGATCATATTCTTATTTCTTTATCTAATGAAATTGTATTTTATTTCATATGATGTACTTCTATATATATCATTAATCTAATTGAATTTATAATTTTATCTCTGATGGAGTTATTATGATCAAAACTTATACCTCTGATCAACTTATTTATAAACTTCATAACACTATACATGTATAGTTTCAACTCAAGCTTTGTGATTCGTAATTTTATATCTTTTAAAATTAATAATACCCATATATGTCGTGTAGACTTAGTCCATTCAACTAAGTAATTTATACTTTCTTTAGTCATTGAAACATGGAATTTGAAAAAACTTCATCTCTATCCAGAATCTTCAATCACCCCTATTAGAATAAATATTAAATTGTGATACTTTTTAGTAATCCAAATGTTAGGAACATTGAATATCAATATATAATCGTCTAACCCAATAATATTTATCAAAACCTAGATATAGAATTATCAAAAACTTATTCAAGAAGCATATTCTCTAAGAACAGATATCAATATAATCGATAAAAAAACCAACCCAATTTTGAACAATAATCTCCCATTTGATGTTTTTTCAATATACCAAAACATTTTTTATGTTAATATATGTTCTCAATTATTTCTCCCCCATATGATTTTTTTTATTCCTTTCACTCACTTATTGAAAATAAAATGGAAAGGGTGACATATGGTCCATCTGAACATATCTTCATTCATCTCAGAATTCAGAAAAAAAAATATTTAAGAGAAAAATAATAGCATGTGAATTTTTCAATGAAGAACCACTGAAAAGATAAATATGACTATATGTGGGTGAACCTAATGTAGAAAAATAGTGTATAATCAAGGTGATCAATATTTTCTATATAAATTATCTTATGTAATACATTACCTAAGCTAATTTCATTATATTTTTTTCTAAGGAAATCTATGTAAAATTTTAAGATAAAACCTATATTTAACCCAATAAAAATATCATGGAATATCTAATGTAAAAAATCAAACTCCATATACCCCTCATCTTGCTCAAAAATCATTACCCTTCCTTAAAGATCAATTTGATACTAGTAAGGAAAGTGTGATACTCATACCTTGGTTTCATCTTGTCTCCCACTTAAGGGAAGTACTCTGGCTATAATTATATAAATTATAATGTTTCCATGAAGGTTTTCTCTTCATATTATAAAACAATAACTATACTCAGTGATCTTTACTACTTCTTCACCACCAATTACCAACAAGATACTTCACTTAAACATGAATAATGGGAATAAGTAAGGGCCATTTTGTTCTAAAGAAGTAATAATCAAACTAATATTCTTCTCTCAATATCAAATTTTACTTCATCTTAATTATATATTTGGATAGGTAAGTTATTTCTTCCTTATGATTGTACTTCATAGATTTTGTGATGGATTTCTTCTTGTTTTTTCAATATTCTAATGAAGTTTTCATTTTGCCTCTATTTTTAAAAATTTATTTATTATATTGGGTTTTCAAAAACCATTTCATTCGTTCCTCTTGGGGTGGTAATACAGTCATTAAATTTTTAGTATCACACTCATCTTTCTCATATCTCTTATTGTTAGGCCCACTAGGCTAGATACCCTGAGAGGGGGTGAATCATGGTATGAAAGATTAAAAAATTTCCCCTTTTGATCTCATTTCATTATTAAACCAAACTCTATTCTCTCTCTTTCCCATTCAAGAGTATGAAAAAAATCCTAAATCATGTAAAAGACACAACAATTTTACATGATTCACCCTCACTGAGATACATCCAAGAAGCATACATCGGTGACGTGTCGATGTACCAAATCCACTATAAGTGAAGTGCTATTTAAAAAGTTTGGAGTGAACATAGTATCCCTCCTAGTTTGAAACCAATCATAATTGAAGGCACACTAATCTCTCAACTGAATTCTACTCAGTGATTCTTCCTAAGATCCACTCACAGTTTATAGATTTGAAGGTCCTGTCATTATTACAAATTAATGCAACCTCCATTGTATGTATATTCTCTATTGAAGTCTCACATCAATCAACTGATGAATACCCCTTTCCCACTGAACCTTGGAAAATATCTATGAACATACTTTCTCAAAGATCCCTGATTTTCAAAGCTCTCAATTTCAAAAAGCTCAAACAAGACTTTGCAAAGTTCCTACCTCTTCAAAAAGATCAATGATTCAAAAATATCACTAGTTCACAAATCTCACTAGTTTGCAGATCTTACTCTAGACTATGCAATTTCAAAAATCTCAAACAGTAAATTGTGAATCACACTTCTTCTTCAAAGCTAAACTATCATTCATAGTGTGTCTTCCCTTGACAGAGCTCAACTGGACTCATTGAATTATCCTACATTCTTCAAGCTCACTATCTTCACGAACCACATTTGATATTTTATAGCCTTATGTTTTTTGTGTAGTTACTCTATTATTTTCTTGGGAGTTGAGTCCAATTTGTAGGCATTTACCACCATCTCCATAACCTTCAATGCCACGTCAGCAACACATAATCCCATTTTTAATATCTCAAAAATTTTATCCAAATTATCTCTTCTTCACGAAGCTCCACTACAATTTTCCAGATTGAAAAGATTGTCATAATCAAAGTGCGTTCTATCAATTCCTTTGTTCCACCATTGTAATGAGCATCATAATCATAGAGCCTTCTATCAAAACTTTTTCCCCCACAATGCTCCTTCATAATACTCATCACCTCCGTTGTTCATGAAGCTTGTCGTAATCACATAAATCAACATAAACATTCTTCATGTATTTGAGAAATCCACTTCCTGATGCCCATATTCATGAAACTAATTCCTTTTCCATATCATTATGATATATTCAGGAAAATCCACTTTTTGAAATTCCCACCAAACTCCAAAATTTAAACCCCAACAAATTTGGAAAACATTGGAAAACAGTACCACCTTGTATTTATTTTTTTTACTACCTCCATATTTTCCATTCTTTTATCATGGTTCCTTTTCAATATGGGTTGTCAAAAATATCTCTATAAATCGAAAATTCACCATGAAACCCTTCTTTTTCAACAAACACAACTATCCCAAAAATTCTTCAATATTACATTGATGGATTTTTTTCCAACACTTACACTTATTTTGATTCTTCAAATGACAAACTTCTCAAATCTAGTTATCAACATTATTGTAATTTTGTGAGGCCTCTCTCTTCACATTTTCATTGGAAAATTTTTTTTATTCATTTATCATTATACCCATAAACATTTTATTTTTCTAGATAATTAAACACTCTTTCATCACTTGCTTAAATTTGTTGATCTTATTTCATTTCTCAAGTGCTTAAGCTTCTTACATGCCTCATTATAATTCTCATCCTTCTAAAAATTATTTTATTATTCATATATCTTTCAAGAAAAGTTTATTCTTATCTTATTATCATATCTCTCCCTTTATTCATACCTGTTTTCTGGTATAGACATATTATACCAGTAAGAGTAGGCTTTCTCCCTAAGAACTCTACAACACCAGCATTGACATCTGAAACTTGACCTTTCAAAATCATATTATTTATTATCTAATGTATATTGTATTTTTATATTTATAAGAAATGGATGTATTTTTTAGGGAAAATATTCTTGAAGTATTCCAATATTTCTTAAATAAAAATTATTTCGCACAAATCTTCTTGTCCTGGATGATTCAAACTTATATTTTGGGTTTTTTTAGTAAAATAAGATGTATCCGGATATTGTTTAGGGAAATAATCAACCTGCACCATTAGACCCTTCATTTCACTAGCTTGATAATATTCAACTCCAAACTCAAATACTTTGGAAAAGTATTATCTAATCCATGTTAGCTCACATTGTGTTGTAATAAACATTGGTTATGCCACCAAAAACTCTTCTTCTTTCTAATCCATCTTTGTATAGGTATTTTTTATCATCCTATTTAATTCCAAAATATTCAAACAATTATTCTCGTCATATTATTCTTCCTTCAAGAGATTATATTCTTTTCCTTCAAAAAAATTGTTTATAAGAAATATTATATTCTTCTTCTTCCATATTGTAATCGTCAATATTTTTCATAGGATATCTTTCTGCAAAATGAACATAATCATCAAAATTGTATAACTTACTATAAAGTATAAATTATACTTTAAAATTTATAATCTTATTTCTCTTTGAAATAATAGAAATGACTTTTTCATGTTAAATCCATCCTCCACATCATATGAATTAGTAAATTCTTCTTCCTCCATTTCTTTTTCTTCAAACTTCTCCTTAAAATAAGTTCAAAATATATTTCATCTATAAAATTATTCTTAAATACTATTTATTTTCTCATTTAATAAGCCGTCAGGATATTCTAAAGTTCACCGAGAGAAATATATCCTCAATATTTTAGTTCCAACCTTCTAGTGTTAAAGATTTATGGAAATGTTCTCGTTATTCTCTTAACAACCGTATATCTTTCCAAATTCACACTGAAACCTCTAATATTTATGACAATATCATTGAACCATGTAAAGTAATCACCAATTTTTTCATCATCATCCATATTTATATCTCTAATACTACATATTAGTATTTAAAACTTCACCCCCCTGACTTTCATTATTCTTTCATAGTTTCTTCAAAAATTATCCGATATTTATTTAGTAGTTGGAAACCTCAAAAAAATTATAACCCTTCTCATATAGGGGCATAAAAATGGAATTTTAATATTTTCCATCATCTTCCATATTTACCTAATCAAAAAAATCATAGAAACATCATTAATGGGTTGAAATCCCATTGTTGAGGAATCTGTAACTTTTAGGCCAAATGATAGAAGATATGATCACATCCCTTTCATAAAATTTATATATCTCCTACCATTGAATATAAGAACACAAATAATGTTCACTAAATTAATATTCTTTATCCACACAAGATATTAGGATCCTTTAGATGAAAAAAATTCTCTAATACTAATGGATGGTCCCTTATTAGTGTGATATCACTAAGAGGGCGAGGGGTGAAACAATGATCCCTTTTCTTTTACTAATTCTTCTTAAAACTCAACAAGTGAAACTATATAGAGTTTCAATTCACTCAAAAATATCTATCAAACTCACCCTATAAATAGTAAATATACAGAGATATAATCACACATTATTTAAAATGTTTTGTATAAATACTTACTCCTTTAAATGTTAATTATCCCCCCCCCCACCCCCATTGTGGATTCTTACTTACTACATACATGAATATATAGGCACAAGAAACAAATGGTTCTATAAACATTAAAATGATCCTCCGACTAACCTTGGTTCTACAATCTAACAATAAACTACTCTATCCTAGTTGGTTAATCACCCAAGATATCATTCTAGTCTCCTCTTCCATCATGAATAGTTATATACCCCATCCTCAGGCCATTTCAAAAACTGTCGCTACACCGTAGAAACAATATTATCCTTCTTTTTTATTGATCCACTATATAAGGATATTCTTCTTCATATTTTATTTTCCAAAATAATTTTGGATTTTCTTTACCTATAGAAAATTTATCAAAAAATATTCATCAACTCTCATAAGATTTTTTTAGTCTCTAATATTTTTATTGGGCTATCTAGATAAACTCAATATCTTTTTTCAAGAAGATTGTCTTTAAATATTCCTTTTAAATATTCTATCTGTTAAAACTTTTTCTAGTTTGATGGGTCTACTACTCCTCAGTACATTTTTTATGTCCTATTCACCTCCATTCAATTCTCATATATATATTTTTCTCTATCCTATGAACACTACCAAGTGAACCTCATTCTGATGCTTTTCTTTCCGATGCACCATATTATGATTCTCCTTTTTCATCTAGTTCTCTATCCATCTAGTATCCTCTTCTTAATCTAAGTTAAAATATGGTATGAGACTCATTTTATAATTTTCTCACCAAATATTCCACAATTTATCTTCTTTCTATCAATATAAATGATTCAACTCCATAATCAAACAACATTTTATAAATAAAAATTCCTCCACAACTTAAGTAATGAGTTTGAGATCTTTTTTTAATTCTATTATCAACAAAACCCGTACTTTTTAACCATTTAAGAAAATGTAATAAACGAAATTAAATATACATATAAATGATTTCTAAAATCTATAAGTCAATTATCTCTTTAAGATTATATGAATCTAGTCCAGATATATATGTTTTTAAATAGAATATCAGCATAATCATAGTGAATGTCGTTACAAATTTTGAAAAACCTTTTAAAACTCTATCCAAAGTAAAAAAATTAAGGAATATTTATCCAATAATACTTTGTAAAAACATTTTTTTCAAGGGACTATGTTAGGAAATATTTTTCTAACAATATCAAGAGATATCCATTTAATTACTTGGGAATATTCCATCCAATGATATCTCATTTTTTGTGTTGAGTACAATAATATATATTTCTATCGGTTCATATTATATAAGATGATATCATCATCATTATATCCTTTGGAATTACATTTATAATTAACTCCCTATTTTCTTTGAAGCTTCATACTTTGCTATGTCTGGTACAAGTCAAGCCCTTCTTGAATATCACACACACATTATCGGCATAGAGAAACTTCTTATTTATCTATATGATGATATCATATATTCTTTTCTAATGTGTCTTAATATATTTTCTTTATTTGATGAACTTAGTCATATTATTTTTTATGGAATTAATATGATAGTAACTTATTCATATAATCAACCTATGTCTAGACTTTAAATTCCAAATTTATATAAACAGAACACAAATTTTGTTACTCAAACTATTATGTCTGACAACATCAGTCTGATCTATCATCATCTATAAAATTATTACATTAAACTCATTTTTATGTATAATATTTTTACATTTTAACTTGGAATTTGTAAAAACAATATCTGAGTTTGGAAGCCTGAATCTCCCCCTTTGGGACATAATATTGAACCATTATAACTTTTAATAATCATGATGTTTATTACTTTGAAGATCACCATGGAACGTTCTAATTTTATAATATTGATCTAAACATACCAACAACTCTTCTCGCAAACTTATATTAGAAACTTATTCTCTATAAAAACTTTAACATATTGATAATGAATTCAACAAAAAGACATTGGAATAATAGATTTCCAATATAGTTATTGGTGGAATTATACTTACCCATCCTTAGTGTAAGATTCTTGATGGGATGGGTATGTGATCCGACTTGTATATGGTGTATGTGGTGCTTGACCCTATTATGGGTAGGTAGGGGGCTATAAGTATGGATGATATGTGATAAGGGTGTGGTAAGGTAGTTATATGGTGGTGAGATGAACTACCTATAATATATTTCCTTACTTATAATATCTAAATTTTTATATTTTTACTAATCATGGGATTTCATTATTAGTGTGATGCCACCTAGAGGACCTATATTGGTGTGTTAGGAGGCTAAATATGTAGCACCTCCTACATGTTAATGGGATGAGGCCCCAAAGGGTGGGGTGATCATAATCTATAGGTGGAGGCACTGATGTTGGAAAGATACCTATTGTGGGTAGAGGAGTTTGGTTCATGGTTGGATGTCTATATTAGATAGACCATGGTGTGGGTCATGTGGGTGTTTTAGTCGTTGTACCTTCCTTTGTTCTAGGGGGAAGGAAGACCATATGAGAAATATTTCTTCATAGATTTGGTTCGTAAATTATTTGATGAAATCAAGACACCATTGTGCTAGAGGTTTTTTATTGTTACATATATAATTAAAACATAATAAAAATGAAGGTGGGGTGTATAGGTAAATAAAATAAGGAATGATAACCAAAGATTATGGATTTTGGGACTGTGTTATCCAAGCACATATATCCTAAGGCCTTGTGGTAGATTAAGCCTAGGAGATTTTAGACTTTTAGTAGAGGGGTTCCTCATTCATGGATTGTTTCAGAAGGTTTAAAGAACTATTATATTTCTCAGAGACTATATAAGGAGATGTCATCACCCTAGAAATGAAATCTAATGATTCTTTACGACATTCTGTTAGATTATAGGTAAATATACTCATATTGACCTCAATCATGGATGTATTAAATAGAGCATTAATAATTGAGATAAGCATGACTGATTGGGCTATACCAATCTCTATAAAGGTTTTAGATTAGATGGGTAGTGGAGCTATGATTGGCCGAATGAAAATCCACAAGGAGACCCAGTAGGGTAGTCAGCCTAGAGACTTGAGGATTCCACCATGGAGTGGATCACTAATGGTATTCTTCCACTATGGTGACTGGGACATGTTTTTGATCAATATGATTAGACTCCAAAAGACTATTAGGACTGTGAAAATATGGTACATTTGCATAGATTTTTTTAGAAAACTTTCTGGACTACAGGGAGTCCTATATCGGGTTAGACTCAGGGATCTAAGGTAAGACTAGGAGTAGTAATATGACCTTGTAGTTAGTATATGACCAGATAGATATGAAATATTTCTGAGAGAGTTAATCAGTATTGTGGGAAATGTACAATAGTGAGTAAAACTCCAAATATATGACATTCATTAGGAATTCTTCATTTGCGGTAGCTACATGCGACTTAAATAACCAATTCAAATTAGAAAAGATATCTAATGATAGTAAGAGATATTCTCTATGGGTGGATGTGAATTATTTTTCTATATAAAAGATACAAGTGTATGTGGTTTGTATCTGATAATTTAATTGACTATGTTCATGTTAATATGTTATGATAGGGTACAATGTAAACCATATAGGGGTTATGTTGTCATAAAACAACTTTTAAGGGAATCTCATGTGATGTTAAAATTTTGTGGGAATCAGGTGTGACGAAAAAAAAAATTGGGCATAGGATTAAATCAAGACTTTTGTGGGAAATGGTTATGAGGTGGGTCTTATGAAGGAATTGAGAAAATTGATGGAATTTATAGAAATAATGCTTGTTGAATTTATGATTTGATCATTCATGGGATGTGGGAATGAAATTATTTAATTATTGTAACATTTGTGATCCAACAGGATGGCGGGTGTGGGAACATTGGGATGCAGGAAATTTATTGAGAAGAAAACGTGTAGGGATTATCCCATAAGGGGCATAACTCGTGGTACGGTTTCTCCCATCATCCCTTTCCTATTTCATCTCGATGTAGGTTTGGCTTTGGTTCCTCTCCTCATAACTTATCCTCGATAATATTGGGTGTGTGGTGGCCTTTTCAATATTGTGGCTCTATTTCTTGTCTCATCCAACTTCAGGCATCGGCGTCACTCAGTGGCGGCTTTGTTTCTGCAGACAGCTTCAGGCCTCGAAGTCATTCAGTGGCGGATTCAACTTTTTGTGGTCATATTTTGGTGTCGAAATCTTCAAGTGGAGCCTTCAACTTTGCTTTGGGTGTCACACACTAGTTTCCATCTTTTCTTATTTCTGTGAGGTTTCTCATTTTGGCCTCTACTGTGGGTTCTTCCCCATCTTGATCTGCTCGGATTCAATCGCATATTGGTTCTTCTATTTCAGATCATATTTTTCCCCCTCATCATTGATGTTCCTTTAGTGTGTTTGTTGGTTCATCTATCCTGGGGTGGTAGTGTCTTGGCCTCTCACATCTTGGAGTTTCTGGCATATTTGAGTTTCTTGTCTATGGTTGTGGTGTTAGAAGTATACTAGTGGGTTACTTGTAGTGGGTATGTCTTCTGGTGATAGTTCTGGAATCCGATGCACATTCAATGTTGGCGATGGTTTTCAATTTTCTTAAATATTTTGACTTTGTGAATGAATTTCATAGTGGTTCATCTACTATGATCGTTTGTAATTTGATTTGTGGTTCACAATTCTAGGAAATATCTAACCAGACCTTCTTCAAGGGGATGCTCCATATGAGGTTTAGAGAAGTTATTTTTCACCTGAACATTGCTTTCCAGGTTTGGATGGATGATACAGTATGGAAATTTCCATCTGTTCCAAACATGTGTAGCTCTATACAGGATAGCTAGCCAAGCATTGATGTAAAAGGGGAAGCTGGTATTCATGTATTTCATGTTGGGGAGGAGATTTCCTTAATTTTTTTGATCTTGGTTTTTGATATCTTTTGGAAAAATGGGGAACATTTTTTTGTCTTCAATTCCGTTATGTCATACTGGGTTCCCCCTATCCCTTAAAAGGGGATTTATTCCAATAAAAAATTAATTTCCAAGAAATAAATATGCTACTAGGTACGTGATTCTTATGGTGCGGAGTGCCATTATGGAATTAGCCTATCAAAGTTAGTATTTAGTGTTGCGAAATGTGTTGGTAAAAAATTGATGAATTCGGTATCAGCTCAAGGTTTTGGAAATGGGATATAATAGTGCTTAGGATGGGTGAGATTTTGGGTTAATATGTGGTTTAATATCTCGGGGATGAGATATTATGTGTTGAATTTTTTATAAAACCCCATACCTCATTGAAGTTTAAGATCTATTCAATTTTTTAAATAACCTACATATTATATTTTTTTAATTTCATGGGGGTTATGACTAACCTGGAGATGGTTATGTGTGAATTGGGTTGCTCTGTAGTTGAAATTACTGATGTCTACAGCCATTCAAGCCATGAAAAATAGTGTCATGGTGTCAAATGCAATGAAAAGAGGGAGAAATCCTATACCAATAAATCATGGTGTGAACCTTTTTCATTTCACAATGCTTCCTAGTTAAGAAAAAAATAAAATTATTTAAAATGAAAAGAGGAAAGAGGGGAGGTCATTTCATCTTGAAACTATGGGATAACCCCCTCTCTTTCACTTTGGTGTTATAAGTGAGGGTCCTCCCTCGTTTTTTGTTGGTTATTTGTGTCATTAAAAAAATTACGTATAAAAGGGTAATTGTACCACTCTTCATCCTAGATTTCTTGTTTTATTTCATTGATTTGAGGTGTTTCTATATTTATAGTCATTATTCCTTATTTTTAGGGGTTTTATCTACTTCTTGAATTCTATTTGTTTTTGGTCGAATCAAAGGGTAATATTCAATGTGTAGGTTTCTATAATCATAAGGTTGGTGGTTCCTATATTTATCTTAATTTATATGTGTGCTAAGTAATATGTTGTAAATAGAAAACATTGGGGTAGACAGGGTGAGACCATTGGTGTACTGATTTTATTTTTAACTGTCCCTATAGGATTATAATGTGTAGTCTCATTTGAGAATGGTCGTGATTGAGCCAAGTATGGACTGAAAGGTATAAAATAGGTTACTATGGGTGGTTTAGAATGCTGGTTTGGTTATTTAAATTTATTAATGTGAGTTTATGGATGAGTTAGATACATGGGTATGTGGTGGACATTTCATTTGTGGATATGGTTGATGTTTTTCACCTGATGTTAGGAAACATGGTTTTTCAAAAATGATACATATTGTGATGACTAATGTCACAGTTAGGTGAAGTGGTTCATCTGTTCATATGAATGATTTATGGATGTGTGTCCAAATATTTTTTATGATTTCCGCTCACTTAGGTAGGCCAATAGTTTATATGGTTCCAAATTCACTCAGGATATGTCCTAGTGAGCTGGTGTGGCCATTCAGTGTGGGTTGACTCCTCCATAAATTAAGAAGTATAAGGGATGGTGTTGACCAATATTATAAATGATGTACTCTCTATAGAAGTCCATATTAGATGGTGTCTTAGAAAGTTGGATGGGAAATGAGACTGACCACTATGATAAAGTCGATGGTCTAGTAATTTTAAAGGATTTTTATCATACTACATTTTGATATTGGGATACTAAGCTCATGGTGGAAAAATAATAAAAATTCAGAGTAACTTGTGACATGACATGTGGACATGCCTTTAGGGTGTCTAGTTAAATCAATGTGATTGTTTATAAATTAAAACAAATGATGTTGATTTGTGTGTGATGATGGATGTTGTATGATATATTGTACTATATGGATGGATGGAAGGCCAAGATTCTTTTTATATCATATACTGGGGATGGATCATTCTACTCTAGTTTGGGCTAAGGTAGTAAATGGATTTCATGTGGGGATAAATCATAAGGGGATAGGGTTAAAGGATATGTAATGGTTTAGGTTTCTTCATACACTAGTTTTTGTGTGGATGTAAGTAAGGGACATCATTGGTGGTGGCCTAATGAGTTCACACTCAAACCCAACATGGTCCTTTCGGAATATGTGCATCCATTGTGGTTTTGAGAATATGAATGGTATCAGGCTCAAAATCACATGGCTATTGATAAAAGACATATTTTTGGTGCTTGATATTGACGTCATCATTTTTAGAAGGTGGACCAAGTGGTTATTCAGCACCGAGATATTGATCTTTTGGGTTATTTTGATCATATATAGATACGATCACATATTAGTGAATCGGTTTTACTTTGTATGACAATCATAAAATTTAGATATTAAATAGTATGGAGAAATATTACATTTAGATCATTATTATAATTATTTAAATTTATTATATAGTGTTTTTATTGTTATTATTATTATCACCTATGGTTATAGTCTCCCCATAATATCTCAAAAGGATCTTGTTTCAATTTAACAGTTATTAGCATATGGAGAGGCATGCCAAAGGTCTAGTAACTCTTTGGCCTTGTCATTGTTAAGATTGGACCAGGGTGGGGGTATTACATATTTTTGTGAATATGGTTGTCATAATAACTATATAGAACACACCTCAACTAATATGAGGGATCACATACCTTTTATAAGCCTCCTCAATCCAATTCATTTAATATAGAAATATATTGTATATATTCAAAACATAAATTGAATTTCTTCACCCTAGTATATCTATTTATCCAATAAAATTTAAATTCAGGTAGTTTTTAATCCATTCATAATGTATTAAACTATAGATCCCTTGAATGATAGGTCAAGGTGAAAGTGTCAATCATTTTCCCACACAGTACATTCAGTACAACATTGTCTCAAGTTTCTTCTTAGGGATGTTTTTGTAGCAACATATATTTAATATGTATAAAAAAATTATATAATATAAGTGTATATGAATCATATAAAACATGAAATCCTAGGTATAAGTCACGAATCACTACCATGAAAAAAAAACATTTTGTGTTGGGATTATTTCTCATACATCATGCGTGAAATATCAATAGATAAAAACATTATGAAATGATTTATTAGAGATATAGAATTCAATTTCCTCCCATTATATCATAATATATATATTAATTTCAGTGTTATATAATAAAATAAAATCATAAATAATGTAAAAAAATTATAAAACCCCTAAGAAGAAAATGGGATACATAATCATTTCTCAAATAAAAATCAAATAATATATCATAAAGGAAAAAAATAAAATAAGATATTTAAACATTTTTTGAATTAATAGATGACTAAAGAAATACAATTCAAATTTATAATGTTATATTTTAGAAAAAGTCACAATAAAGGTGAGTAGAAATCAGACTATATATGAACCTCTTAAATAATGTTTTCAAAAATTAGTAAACAATGTTTAAATAAGGTAAGCACATGGTGTTTTCCTTAAAAGTGGAAATGAACTAGATTAGTTTTCTAGTTAATGGTTAGTACTTTTAGAAATCATGGGATGTGAAATATATTAAAATAGTTACATATGAAAAGGAATATAAAATAGAGACTTCACTATAACCAATCTATAATTGAATAAAATATTGAGAATGGAACTTGAAAAAAATGAATATACATATAAAATAAAGGGAAAATAAAAAAGATAATAAATAATATATAAGAAGTTCATGTGAATAAAATAGATATAAATAGTGGAAAAGAAATATAAATCATAGCCTAAAAGATATATAGGGTTTTTTGGGAGTTTCCGTACCTCAGTTCGTGACTCTCTTTGTACCTATATCTACCCTCCTGAACTATCAAATTAATTTTATAAAATTATTGATTCAGAAACTTTTTCATTTATTTTATATTCTTTATTATTATTTTATATTTATTTGTAATGATTAAATAAGACATTATGTTATTGTTCATCATCCTGAGGATGTTTACTTCATGATTCCATGGTCACATTGGCAAATTTATAATGATGAATGTTCTTTTCAAATGATTCCATAACTACATAAGGTTCATGATATGATGTTCCTTTCAATCAAAAAAATTCAGTGCTTTAAAATATCCTTAAGTTTTCCAATATTGAAAGAGATCTTTTAGTATCAATTTTATCGTCTAATGGTTTTTTTATTTAGGCAGTTTTACCAACCATTAAGAACTTAATTAATTTTTTTTAGTTTTATTCTTATTTACCCATTATAGAATATTAATAATTTATAATTTAATTATTAAGTTCATATTTAACTATAATAAGAATTATTGAAACAAATCAGGATTTTTTTAATAGTTGTTTGAAAAAAATATCCTTAACAATGGTTGTACCATTTATAAAAAAAATATTTATATATTAAAACAACTATGGTATAATTATATTGTTTAAATATTAATAATAAATTATCCAAATATAATATATATTATAGGAACTAGAACATGAATATCATATTTCATGGGTAGAATAATAATATTTAAAAGGAATATAAATGAAAATGAATGATTAAGTGTTCTTACCTTACACATAGGGATGAATCATTCACTGATTGAATTATGTCTTTTAAGAGACATATTTTTATCATAAAGAAACATCTAGAAAGTAGATGAGATATTTGAGGAGGGGTTTTGGTAGAGTATAAAGAATCTAATAAGTATTAGTTTGGAGGATATGTGGCGCATTGAAGGGTGAATTTCATTAGGGGAGGAGAAGGGTGTTTTAAAACAATATATTATAATAGAATTGTGTATCTTAATGTAGTGATAAGTCTTGTGATTCAATGGTATGGGTTTTTAGGATTAATAGTAAACTATATTTTAGAATATTCAAATAAATTTTAAATCCCACAAAGAGTCAATCATACACACTATTATAAAAATATGGTATATATACAGTACTCTTAGGATATTTTATTATTCAACCCAGTAATTTACTATTTATGAAAAATAACAAATAAATCACCCTAAAAAAATAACACATGATTATTCAAAAATCACAATAATATTATCAAGAAAAATTTCAATATATGATAAATTTAATTTTTAAAGAAAACTATTATTTATTTAAGAATACTAATTTTTATAACTGAGTCAAATTTTCATACAATTAAATTATGTCACAATTATCTTCTTCACAGTGATCAATATCTTATTTATTTTACAAATATTGTGAAATAAAAAATACCTAAAGCATGTAGCTCCTAAATCGAAAATTCAAAAGCCACATCTGATTTTCCTTTCTCCATGGTGAAAGGGAAAATACCATGTCATTTACACCTACACTTATTAATGTGAATCATTCTCTTTTTTCCATCCATGGTTCGTTATAGGAACTGTTCCATAGAAGTTCTAACTTTATCCATCATAATCCTCCCAACCCATCATAATGTTTTACACATTCCTAATGAAGACACATAATTTCGTGTTGTAGAAAAAACCTCTATATCTACTAATCTCTCTATGATTATTCTTTATGATCAAAAGATAATTGGATGGAATGGTTCCTAGTTTAAAATAATAGATATAGAATAAACTTATTTCTATAAAATAGGTTCAGTGTGAAGCTCCTTATTTATTGTAGGTGTATCATGGTCTTCATAGAGGGATGAAGAGCTTCCATGCATAGATTCTGCCATAGAGTTTTCAAATCATCATGGAATCTTCACAACATTATCTCAATAGTTGAGGTAAAGAATATCACATAAAAATGACAATTTTAACCGAAGAATGTGACTTGAATGAGATTACTCAATGTTCCATGCTCAAGTTTCATTTAACTTGTACTATACATTATAATCCATCATTACACATCATTTTTCCTCATATTACCTCTATGTTACCATGCTCAGTATATTAAACAAGCCATTAAACACCTATGGTTCCACAACACACCACAACAATGTATTCAGAAAATGTTTCCCTCCACAAATACTGCCTCTTTCACACCACCAACCTATGCAGGGTCTATGCCCATGTTTCACAGTGTCCCAGGTTAGCACCATGTTGAGCTCAACCACTATTTCACAATGATGGTCCCCTCTTATGGTGTTGTCGAAGGCTGATAAATTTTCCTTCACTTAATCTTATTAAATTAAATTTCATATCATTTCTATCCAAACAATACAAAATTACAATTTTGTGACTATATATTATTTTTTAATTCCCTTGTAGAAAATTTATTTTGTTCTACGTTTTTCCACAAAATTCCTATTTTCTTCATTTTTTCTCCCAAATCCACCAAATTCATAGAAAATACAAATAAATTATATTTCAACAATAAGAAAAATAAAACAATATGAAAAAATAAATAATAATAATTAAATAAATGAAATTTGTAATGAAAATATCTATGAAAAATAGAGTCATCACACCACTATTACTTGTTCTTTTCCCATCATATGTATTATTTAATTAGTTCCAGTTAATTAATGTTTATTCCATTAAATTTGAGGCAATTCCCTTCTTAAATGTCATACCATTATTTCATTCCCATTACTAACTTTAAATATTAGTCTACATTTTCTCCCTTTATGATTAAATTAATTATCTATAATTATACTTCCAATAAATTTATTCCATTACATAATATAAATTTATTGGTCCAAGGAAAGGTAAATACCCTATGATGAGTGAATTAATCGGTGAATGTAGGTTTTTTCAAACAACCCTCGACATCAATATTGTCCAACCATTACTTGGAACACATATATCCATCATGAAATATTTGAAGTAATAATACAAGTTAGGATGTACTTAATGATTTCTTTACTTAGTTTATCCAAACAAGGATAATATAAAGAGTATATAACGGTGATGGGTCGATTTACAGAAATCACTAATTTCACTTATTATTCCATACAATTCTAAGTGGTTTCACTAACCATTCAGGTTTATATCCCACACAAAAGTAGGTAACTCACAACTCTTAATAACTCTAAAAGATCTCTACTCCTAAATAAGAAACCACATTAGTCTTCCATGAACCAAGAAATATATTATGCCACAAATGGTGTATCAATTACCACCACCTTAATCAACATGATAAAATACATGAACATTAAGCAAGATAGTCTCTTGGATATCCCTTCATTCTTCTCTATAACTTTCCAGAAGAGATCTAGAATCTCACTTTTTTTCTTCAAATAGGCTTTAAAATCCTAGTCAAATCCCACATTAAAAATATCTCATATGATTCCTAAATGTTAGAATTTTTGAATTCAATAAATCTACAAAATATATTTCATTATCGTGTGACCCTTATTTTCATGGTAAAATTCCCTTATTCACATGAAAACTCTAAAACTATGCTATTGAAAATTTTGACATCATCATGGTGTGATCAAAAATTATATGGTACATGGATTATTACCACCATGAATAATGTCTCAAACTATATAAAACAAGGAATGGTATAAAATAAGGGGTTCAATTTTTACCATCCCAACATAGTGAAATCATCCTTCTATGGTGTCATATGCTTCTACTAGAATGAATTATAGAAATAACTCCTTATGATTTAAAGTCTAACCACACTGAAAACACCATGATAACTATTTCTAAAATATTTAATCATTTATATGTGGTATGATTTAATCACAAGAAATATGTTCAGTGACATGATATCATCTTCTATAGTGTAAAAAAATAAATTTACATCAAATATCATAGACCATAATATTAATGGGGTCCCATTCACGATATGAAACATTTCTCTATAATAATCTTCCTCAAAACATGTTATTATTCTATATCTCAATAGAATCATGACCAAAATATTTATATAAATATGCATAAAAATAATTTTTTCACAATCATGAATTATTCATATGTATCTTAATATTCAACTAACATAGATTCGAAATACCGTGGTTAAATCCAACATGGTGAAACCATTATATTATCCAAAAATAATTGATCTACGCAAGGTGTGTTATAATTTGGAATAGGATGACATAAAGTTTTTCTATCTTGTATGAAAAACTTCTATAGCTTCTTTCATATTTTTTTATATCCATGATTTTTTATACATATTTCAAAATCACACCACACAAAAATTTTCAACAGACACATCCCAAAAATAATCTAATGTGTTTTTATAACAATCTCCCACTTTAGGTTTCTTCGCAACACTGCAAATTTGGATAAATACATCTTTATTTAAAAAAATTCAAAACTAACAAAAAAATCAATATAAAACCTCTTTTATTCATATAGTATATTAATGATTTACTAATCATCAACTCTATATCGATATGAGTTATTCTAATTATAATAAATAAGCGTTAATTTTAAATTTCCTCTTAAAATAACTTCCTTGATCTGTATTCTCTTAGAAACATCTCAACTTGGATTCTCTCTCTGAATTGGAATTCAAAAACTCTACCACATTCCAGATTTTCAGCATGGGATAGATCCACCTTAAATTAAAAGAGTAGAAATGTTTATAAAAATATAACATGAATAATGGACTACCTATCTAAAAAACATGTAAATATTCGACCCCGTTATCAATTATTCCAAAGAGAATTTATTTGAAAGTTAAAAATATAAGGTTTGGAATCCAAACAAGTAAGATAAGAGAATCAAAATACTTTTGTATAAATAAAAAAAATCATAAGGGAATTGTAATCTATTCTCTAAACCATCTATTTGGATAATTATGATTTAACTCCAACACCCAAAATCTACCTATCAAGATCAACTTTGGGTAGTAACTTGTTCACAGTGTCCACAGCATAATTTTGTGTTGGAAAATACTCTAAATTCATTGGCTCTTGATCAATATTCTCCCAAATAAAATTAAAATTTATCTAATTTTATATTTTCCTTGAATGGTGAGAAATATTTTTAGTAAGATTGTGTGTGCTTGAGTTATAACACATGATTAAAATACAAGAGTTCACATAAACTCCAAAATCGTAAAGTAATTACTTCAAACATATTAATTGATTAGACACTTGAGTATTGATAATATACACATATTCCAAAATACTTAGTAAAATTCTCTCTAGATTCTTGTTTAAACAATAAATACATGATCCTCGATGATATAATTTTCTACCCAATATAAACTAATGATTAACTTCTAAACTCATCCAATATGTATTTCTAAATCCCGATAATTATTACTGTGATGTTTTAATAAATAATAGTTTGAAATTCAATATTATTTTTTATATAATAAAGAATCATATTTACTTATAGAAAGTGGATTTTCATGGTATTGTTTTGAAAAAATTTGTATTATAAATGGGGAAACACAATTTTAGGTCATGTAATTTTCAAGTATAATGATATTCTTATGACATTCCTATATTCAGTTACAACAAACTTTTTTAAATCATCATTATCCCTTGAAAAATTCATTCACGTTGCAATTTCTATTGACATTACCGAATAATCCTCCATTAAGAATATCTTCAGTGCATATTTGGAATATTTATATCATAAAAAAATCATTAAATAATTTTATATCATATAAACCAAGAAAAAAATGTAAACTCGGTAATTAGTGGCATATAAATATCATACCATATGAATTTTTCAAAGAGATTTTATTTTTTCTATATGATAATGTAAAAAATATTTTTGTCCACATAAAAGTGAACCAACATAAATTGATCATTACCTTTCCTAAGTGAAATATTTTTATCCACTATTCCAATAAGAAATTAAATCTTCCTCAAGTTTTGATCAATATTAAAATTCCATGAACTTTGTGTCTGCTTTAGTTTATATGATTCTTTCTTCAACTGTGATAGCTTTCTCTCATTTTCATCAATACAAAAACCACGCAGTTGTTCGATGTACACCTATTCCTAAAGTAATCCATTAAGGAATTATAGTTTTGCATCCTTTTATAAAATCTTGAATATTATTTTCACATAAATATCAAGGATATAAAATATCTCATCAATATAAATTCCTTTTATTTGGGAAGATCCATTACACACTACTCATGAATTTTTCCAAAATACCTTGTATCTCAATTGAGGTTTTTTTATAAATCCTACTTCTTTCTGATTCCACCATAAATATTGAACATGTGAGGGAAACCATCATCATTTAGTATCATCTATATCATAAATAAAAATATTTTTCCCATCACCCAACTCTATACTCCAATATTATTTTCATAAGAAAATATATATAGACACAAGTCAATAGTTTCCTGGGTGTGCATGGTGGGGTGAGTAAATGGCCTCCGCTTCTTCTCAGGAGAACACACCCCACCCGCCTCATTTTTTTGAATCCTTGTCGACTGTTACTCGTCCCACCTCACACTCCTCAGTGGCGGTGTTGGCTCTGGTGTCTCTTCATCCTGGTTCCGAGCGGTCGGTCGGAGTTCCTTCTCCTTGTAAGGGGTCAAGGCCCCAGGTTGTCCCCCCTCCCTCTGGTGGGCAGTCGTCTCTGTCCTTCAGGGATGCTCTATGTCGGAAGAATCCAGGTGCATCTGATCTATGTTTTCCGGATATTTCTCCTTTTTCTCACTCGGTTGTGCGGGAGGGTGCCCGGCTTTGTTTTGTGGCCCCTATCTCGGCGTACAAAGAGGCGGTTACGGGTCTGAAATGGACATTTGTGCTGCGCTTCAGATCGGATAAACCTTCTCTTTTGGCCTTTAAGTGTTTTGTGGCTTCCTAGGGTCTACGGGACGAGTGTAGGGTCTCGGTGCTCCACTGGGTTTCTTTCTCTCTCGTGCTTCAATCGGAGGAGGATTTTGTTAAGACTTGGTGTGAGGCCCCTCATGTCATGGGACGATGGCGCTTCAGCCTATCTCGATGGTCGATGGAGGCCCACCAGGGGAGGGAAGGTACATGGCCAGGTGTTTGGGTGTTTTTGTTTGGTCTTCCATTACCTTTCCAGAACATTACCTTTCTTAAGGCCCTCGGGAATTCGTTGGGATGGTTCCTTTGCTTGGTTGTGCGTACTCATGGCGGAGAGGAGGTTTTGGAGCCCCAGATTTTTGTCTAGATGGATCTATCTTCTACTGTTCTAGATTCGATCTCTGTGCTGGTGTTGGACTTAGTTTCTTGGAAGCAGGATTTGGTGTTCCCAGTGTTTCCCAGGTTCTACTCATCTTGCCTTCTCCAAGTACACTCGTCTTTTCTTTGTAGGAGTGGCCGACAGGGGCCTCAGCGGAAACCTACCCGTCCTTCCAATTTCATTGGTTCATCATCCCATCGCAATGGGGGTCCCTTTCCTTCTCAAGTGGCTTCAGATGCGTTTGCTGGTTATGGGGTTTCCGGTTCTCCTAGGTTTGACCTTGTGTGCAAGAGTTTGGATACCGTTACAAAGAGCCTTCCTTTGGGGTCCGACAAGGAGTTGGTCTATGGATCATCGTGGCCCAGGGGAAAGAATTGGGAGGGCTATGTGTCTTACTCGTTTTCTTCCCCAGAGACCTTCAAGGATTTGATGGGTTTCTCCATGTTCTTTATATCGAAAAGGGTTATGTGTGGACATTGGGATTTATCTCTTCTACACCACTTTGTGGAGGAGTTGTTTTCTAAAGACATAGTGGTGTTGCTGGTTTGTCCCTAGGGGCCGCTTGTCCTCTCTCCCAAGGCTCTTGTACCTGGATCAAATAGAAAGAAACCTAGAATTGGTAAAAAGAAGGCGTTTTTTATGGTGTTTCCCTCAGGGCCATCTTCCATCTCTCCTGCGACTCAAGATAGAGGTACCCTAGTTAATCTAGTGGCAAGCCCGGGGGTCATCACTCGGGCACAGTTGCAAAATCAGAGGGTCGTCTATTATTCTATCAGTAAGAGGACCAAGATGCATGAGGCCAAAGTCGGGCCTTCTATTTTTTGATGTCTTCTATTCTCTTCTTTAATTCCCGTGGCGTGGGAGCTCGAGTGAAATCAGATTTCATTTCTTCAGAAGTCAAGAAAAACAAAGTATGTTTAGTTGCAGTTCTCAAGAAAAAATAGAAGATTTCTAAGATCAATTATTTTACATGAAAAATGTGCATGCATGGGTCCATGCATGCCGACCCGATCCATAACCACATATGTATTTTCTAGAACAAGGAGTTTGTAGTGTATTTGGTTGATGCAGGAGATCGATATATCACGTCGAAAGTAACAAAAGGGAGGGAGTTCTTCTTTGTCTCATTTTTGTATGGGAGTTGTAACTTCTAGGAGCGTAAACTCCTTTGGCAAGGACTTGGGGCATTTAACCCAATGGCCATACCCTAGATTTTTGTGGGGGGGTTCAATGTTGTACTAGACACCGAGGAGAAAAAGGGTAGAGTAGTGTTTCCCCGAAAGGCAAGCCTGAAAATTTCTTTGTTCCTGGTGGATAAGGGCCTCCTCGACCTAGGTTTTTCGGGTGATAGTGTCACCTGGTGCAATAACCACACTTGAAGGAGGAGATGCTAGAGTAGGATTGATCGGTGCTTGGCTAATAAAAACATGATGTGAAAGTTCCCAGATGAAAAGGTCAAACACTTAGTACATGGGTTATCTGATCATTCTTCTATTTTGGTTTCTCTGGTTCCCATGCAGGATCATCCAGAAGCATTTCGTTTTAATCAACAGTGGGACCAAATTGATAGATTTCATCGGCTCGTGGAGGATTCATGGAATGAGCCTGTGCAGGGGCACTCGTTGGTGGCCATTCATAATAAGTTGAGGCGTTTGAAACTCAATCCGATGTCTTGGGAAAAGGAGCTTCCTCCTTTTAACCAAAATCTGGAGAACCTAATGCAGAGTATTAAAGGCTGGAGGCTAACTTGGAGGAGGAGTGGGATGGTTTTTTTATAATATCATGAGTATAAAGGAGTGTTGGGCAGATGAGCTTCTTAAACATGAATGGTTGGCTCGGGATCACTCTCGGGTGAGATGGCTTCAAGAGGGAGACTATAATTCGGCTTATTTCCATGCCTGCATCAGAGAGAGAAAGTGCATATCCACACCTAACCTCCTGTTAGAAGATGGCTATTACTCTAATGATAGGGATACTGTGGGGGTTTAGTAGTTTCCTTCTTTAAGTATCTTCTCACTGGACCTAATGTGGGGATGACCGTGGGATATCCTAGTGGTCAGCGCAAGCTGTGGGAGGAAATTCCCAAGAGGGTGACTCAGGCGGTTAACGAGGTCCCTGAGGCTATTCCTAATGAGGAGGAAATTCATGCATTCATGCAACATCTTAACCCAGATAGCGCCCCTGGGCCAGATGGTTTCCCGTGATCGTTTTACAGAGGGGTTTGGGGGAGGGTTAAGAATGATATTATTGAGGCGGTCTAAGAATACTTCTGGGGTGGGAGCATCTGAAGGGTGGCTAGTGCAACAACAATGGTGCCCATACCTAAAATTTACATCCCTTCTTCTCTGTCTCACTATAGGCCAATGAGCTTATGCAACTTCCCCTAAAAAATAATGGTGACAGTCATTAATCAGAGGCTATCCATGTTTCTTCCGGCTTGTATTTTTTCGAAACAACATGGGTTTTTGAAACGGTGATCCATTCAAGGAGCGATAGCAATGGATCAGAATATTCTAAGGGATATCAATATCAAGACCCATGGCTCAAAATTTTAAATCAAAGTGGATATGAACAAGTATTATGATAGGCTTTAGTGGAGCTTCATTAACAAAGTTCTTTCAAGCATCGGCCTATCGGATAAGGTGGTGAATATCTTATTCCTAAGTTTCAGTTCTCCATGGATGGCAGTGGATCCTATGGGAAAGGTTCATGGCTTCATCAGGGCTACTAGAGGCCTTCAGCAAGGAGATCCCCTATCAACCAACATCTTCAACTGGGCTCAAGACACTCTAAGAAGTCTCATTCAAAGAGGCTTAAATCAATGGATATTAACTCCATTTTAGAGAAGGATGAACGTATCCTTAGTATCTCACCTAATTTTCACGGATGATATTATCATATTCATTAATGGTCGGAAGGATTCAGTTAGATTAATTATGCACATCCTTAGAACTTATTTCCACTGGAGTGGGCAGATCATTAGCTCAACCAAGAGCAACTTCATTCTCCCAAAATAGAGCACTGCTAGTCGGGTGGCCTCCTTATGTAGACAGCTAGACATGCAGCATGGGGAGATGCTTCTGGAGTACTTGGGCACACCAATTTATTCAGGGAGACTCCCAGTATGTGACTTTGATACAATTGTGTGTAGGATAATAAGACGAGTGTTGAACTGGAAAAACAAATTCCTATCATTTGGAGGATGTATTACTTTAGTTAATAGCGTTCTATCTTCCATCCCCAGGCACGTGGTGGCTGATTCCAATGTTCCTCAAGGTGTGATCAAAATGATTGACAAGATCCAATTTAACTTCGTTTGGGACACAAAAGCTGAAGGTACGAGGCACTGGGTCCCTTGGGATAAAATGGAGAGGTCGGTGTTGGAGGGGGGGTTGGTGTCAAGAGCCTTCGTTGTTTGATTAATTGCATGCATTAAAATCTTTCTTAGGAAGTTCTGGAGGAACAAAAATTATGGGGAAGATCCATGTCTCAGATTGGTGGGGTTAGAAAATATTAAGTTCATGGATATAGGTCTCCTCTATGGGAGAAGGTCTACCCCCTAATACAAATCCTACTTTCTCATGCCTGATGGATTGTTGGTTCAGGGGATCTTTCTTTTTGGCACAAGAATTGGGCTGGTAATTTTCTTGACGTCTCGGGGTGTCCTGCTCGTTTGATTACAGTGAAAGAGGTGATTTTGTTTCCCAAGGTTATAGAGTCTTTTCTGAACACTGATCAACAAGATCTTCTGGCATCCATCGAGTTAACTTCAGGTCCGGATCTCTATGTTTTTTCTCCCTCTCCTTCTGGAGTCATTTCCAATAGAGAGTATCGAAGGTTGGTTTCGGATAAGAACCACCAGGACGAATAGAATTGATTATTGTGGTGCAATTTAATTCCAACTAGGTTTAACATTCTTATATAGTGTATTAGAAAGAATGCAGTGGCTACAGATGAGTGTGTTAAAACCCTGGGTATAAACTTAGCATCTACATGGCACTGTTGTAGGAGTAAGAAGGTGGAGAGAGTGAATCATTTATTTCTTAAAGGGGACTGGGAATCAGTGTTGTGGAAGTGTTTCAGTGGCTCTGTTTTTACCTCTCCTAAGTAGTGGGATGTTTCCTCCTTCCTGAGGGACTGGTTTCAAGGTTCACTTAGGATGGAGAAGAAGCGTACGACTTGGGCAGGGATTCTGATTGCAGGGTGCTGGTGTTTATGGGAAGCCAAGAACCAGACCCATTTTGAAGGTGAGGTTTCTTCAACACGGTCCATTTTAGAAAGGATGAGATTCTTTATAATGGACTTGTCTTCTCTTTACAAGGAGTGGCGGGATGATCCTTCGTTTGGTAGGATTCAGATTAAAATCCATTAGCCTCTCCCTGCTTCAGACGAGGTGCAGGGAAGGTGGGTATCCTGGAAGCCCCCTATATATGGTTTCAAACTTTACACTGACAGGTCATGTTTTTCTGGTAGAATGAGAGGAGGGGGTGTGGTTAAGGACACCTAGAGTGATATTGTTTTGGATTTATCTGCTTTATTTGGCTCGGGTAACCCTCTCATGGCAGAGACCAAGGCTATGCTCATGGGCCTCTTTCTTTGCATCCAGAAAGGTGTGATTTTAACTCAGGCCAAGACAGACTCTCTCATTCTTAATGATTCTCTACGGGGAAAGGGTGGCTTCCATTGGTCCATTTTATATCAATTTAGGAAGTTCAGATCACTGATCCTGGACTCTATTTGTGTTTCCCACACAAGGCGGGAGGGCAACAAGGTAGCTGATCATCTGGCTTCTTTAGCTAAGCCGACTACCGGGCACACTTGCCTCATTCCTACTTGTAGTCTAAAACCTGAGGTTGTGAACATAATTAGAGGGGATGACCTCGTCTTACATTATTTCAGACCTCCTTAAGCATGGGGGGTTGTATGGTGTGTTTCCTTTCTTTGAATAAAAACTTTATCTCAGATGGATGATGGTGGGGTGACTAAAATAATACCCATTGTTTTCTTCCCAAGTAGTGAGACGACCCCATAACCAAATATTTCCTACATGAATCAATATAATGTATATTTTAGAAAATAGAACATTAATTCGCATCCTCAGAAAATATATCTATGATCTATCCTGGTCAATCAACTCATAGATCAGTTTTATATCACCCAAAAAATATCAATATTTCTCAAAATAGGAACCAAAAATCATATATCACAACCCATTATAGGATTAAGACCATGTAACTCATACTATATGAACTAGTAATGAGATAATAGAGGAAATACACATTTAGAACTTTCTAGGAATAATTGAAAAATATGTATCTCACAATATATTTTAATTAATGAAAGAAATAAAAATTTTCTACACATGAAATACACATCTCTATTTCTAGAAACATATACATGTATAGAAACTAGATGAAATAAAATATATTCTACGAAAATATATATACAACTAAACTAGGGTAAATATACACATATATGGTTTATGCTAAATATTTAGTGCTACCAAACCTATAGCAGTAGGAAGGGGTAGAGATAACATCGAGTGCATTATCATCTACCTCCACCCTAGAGTTTTGGTTATATAAGAATGTCACCAAGTAGTTGATTTAACAATAGTTACATTCCCATATAAAGGATTCCAAAGGAATTAATCATCTCCACCTATCTCATCCATCGTATTCTTACATCAGGTGTACTAGAGAAAATACCCTTATCCATCTATCCTAAAACAAATATTTCGAGTAAATACTAATACTAAATATATAATAGAAATATATAATTTATCCTTTATAAGAGTTTTTGGTCAGTAAAATCAGATACATTTATAATACAACATTATTCTTAACAAATATTCGTTGGTGAGAAGGTGTATTATCATGGTCATCCCACTCAAACCCTAGTTCGAGGGAGAGTACAAATGAGATTCATAATTGTATTCCATCACAATCAATATCCATCCAATAGAAGATGCATCATAACTTAAGTAGAGTAAACACACACACACTCAAAAAAATAACATCAACATAAAAAAGGATCCTCTCATTAGGCTTATAAGACTCATCAAGTAAAAAAATAGGTAATGAATATTCCTCATAGACCCCCACTTACCAAACTCACCATGGGGGAACAGTAATTAAATAATAAACAAATTTTGTTGTTAAATTATTCATCTATACACCTTAAAATATAGTATATATAACTCTCTATATATAAATAACGTTTGATTCATAGAATATAACACAAGATAACTCTAATAGGTTCCATATCCAATTGCAAACTATCATAATCATTTATCATAAAGATTCCACAACATTATTCATTAAGGATATTAACACCATTACTTTTTCAATTCCCATTATTCATTTTCATTAAGTAGTTCTGTTTTATTCATTATTTTGTCATCCAATATGAGGGAATAACCTTCCTTGACAACATTATATAATTTCAGGCACATTATTAATTCATAACATTAGTGAATATGGTCACAATTTATGATTCAATCACTTATCCAAAATTATTGTTCTAGTGTTTCCATTTTATGTGTTGATATAATTTCTTACATTTACATAATTTAGCAAACTCCTTTAATCTCCAACCTCACCAACTCCTTTAAAGAATTTGTTGAATCCTTCATTTAAATAGTTTATTAGATTATTCATTCTTTATTTTTTTCATCTATATTTAGTTTTGAAATCATTTTTTTATGTTCCTTAATTATCATTCAATATCTTTAAACAAGATCAATATATACTATTCCACTATATCACAATGTATCCATAACCCCTTTATGGTCATCATTATATCTCCATGGAAACATTATTATGTTAAATTATTTTCTCATCTTTATGTAACCTCTGATCACAACCATAGTGTCATCCACCAAGACCATTCAACACCACCCGTGGTTTGATCAACACATCCAATGACTAATTCCCACTTACTATTGATGTTAATAACTCCTCATTAAATTTTATTATTATTAAGTAAAAAATAATAATCAGTTTTATTGAGATAAGTAAACATGATTTTATATATTTAGTAATATATATTTTCTTTACCCTGATCCAATTAAAAATGTTTTAAAAGTGACACTATAATTTTTTTGACCTTATCATTAGTGACTACAATACTTTGAGATCCCCACACAACATCATAAATAATTCAGGTCATCTAACTAAACCCAAAATAATATATTCCCAAAATAACACATTCATTTTTTTATAAACATTAGGAATCTAAATCAAAAAAAGAGGGGATGGAATTTCATTGTACTTATAAAAATTTCCCCAAGCTTATCATAATAATATTTCATAGGTAGGGTCAATTTCAGCCCCAACACTCAATATTTTGTAATACCAAAAACACCCAAATGGTGACATCAAATTCAATCATAAAAATATCCATTATGATCCTTATATAAAATCATGTGAAATGAAATTTTCATTAGACCTATTTGCATTCGGGTTAAAAATAAAAATTTTATAAGTATTAAAAACATATAAAAATCATTTTTATTATTATTAAAAAATTATAATATTCCCGAAGTTTAATTTTTTCCTTTTACCTTCTATTTTCTATTTTTAATAATTTTATTGGGGCAATAGAAATAGATTTTACTCCATACCGCACGATGTCAATAATATTTCCACTGCTCGACCAGCCAAAGTTTCTCAAATATCATGGAACTTTTAACCATAACAATTTTCCATCACCCTAAATCCAAAAATGGTTTTGTTTTTTCCAAATCCATCTATTAAGGCTTCCAAAATTATGATATAATTTAGTTTTTCTGGATACTTTCTCTATATATATATTTTTAGTTATAACATTATATATTTAATTTATTCTCAACATTTTTATAATATTTTTGAGATTTTGATTTCATCTAATAAATTATATTTTAAATATCATTGGACCAATTCATACCTAAAAACCAAATGAAAAATATACGAACAAGGATATAAACCAGGGTTTAAGGGTTGAATCACATAACAATTCCTTGAGTCTCACTTAATGTATCATCATTCCAATTTTATCCATAATCTAGTTCTTCAACAAACCTTGATGTAATGGAAAATGCATTGAGGGAGAGTGGTAGAGGAAAAAAGAAAATTATAATGAATGAATTCATTACACAATCCATGAAACTAAATTTATTCTACTTTTAATTTTTTGGGGTATTCCAAAGATCTTAGAAAACATTGAAACTCTCAACTACCTAAAATTATCCCATTTTTTGGATAAATCATGTAATCCATATATAAATATGATATACCATATAAAATATATTAACATTTTCCAATATATAAGTGGGCTCGATGGATAAATTGAAAAATCATTTCACAACTTCTATCAGTGGCTTGATAGAACATTGAAGAACCCAATCTAATAAAGATATATATCAAAAGAACCAATGAAATAAAAATATATTCATACCAATGAATAGAAGAAATTTTCTTCTTAAATATATTTTTAGTCCAATTATTTCAATAATTAATATATAATATTAATTCTAAAAATGATTTCTTATCATTTCATGATGTCTTAACATCACCTGAAGATTGAAAAAAAATTACCTTATAGTAAACGCCCCTTTAGGAACCCCAAAAGATCCATTTGTTTTTTAATCTGACATTCCAATTAAGAGGTGTTTTCAGCTTTTTTATTTTTAATAAAAATATTTATATTTATCTTATAAATATCAAATGGTGATTAAGCGAGCCACTAGAGAACCATATCTAAATTAAAATGAGTGGTAATATACACAAAGAAACCATATGGGCATTAAATTACACTCATAATAAAAACCTTAAAAAATAGAAATACCATTCCATTATAGGTATACAACCCCATTAAAATGGATTTCATTTTTTACTTAGTGTGCTACCTCATAGTTATAACACCCCATATATTTTCAAGTCATTTCATTTTGAATTAAATTTGAATTTTTTATCTTGGGGGGATTAATTTAGAGAATTGAGACTCATAATATCATTAAAAGAGATTGGATTCAATTAAAAAAATGTATTTGGGGAGTTTTTAAGGATTTGGGGGTGTTCCAGGTGCTATGGAGTGTGTTGGAGAATGGATGGGTGGCTAGAAAGAAAAAAATGATAGTATTAGACCATTCAGGGAGTGAACTAGAATCAAATCAAGAAAGTTTTTGTCAGGGAGGGTGAGTCCCTCTTCCAAGTTATTTTAAGATGTCAACCATGTTCACATAATGAAATATTTCTTTGTGCCTTTTTAAAATAAATAAAATGTGGTCAAAACTGTTATTTTAGGTTGACTAGGAGTTGATAGGGAGGGTCATTCAGCCAACTCCCCCTTCATCTTCCACCCCTTCGGTTCCCCTTGAGATGGGATTGTTTGTATGGAAATTTGAAGGTATATATTAGGTATAGAATCTTTTTCTACCTTTTTTATTCTTTTTCATCATTTTCCATAGATTCTTCTTACAGTTCAAGGTGATTTCCATCGAATCATTGTGTAAATCATCTCATTCTATGGGTATTTTTCTATCTTGCATAGAGAACCTCATAATATGCTCTATACACTCAGTATCATGTTGTTAGGTATGTTTCTATTTATAATTTTCTATGTTCCCTATGAATTTTTGATAAATTACTCATTTGAATTGTTCTTTAAATTAGGACTTTAGCATGGATTAGATTCGATTTTGTGTCAAAAGATGACTTCACCGCCATTTCTCAACGTTTTGACAAGAGGTTGATTCTCTATAAGTTTTTAGGAATAAATTCAAATTTTATTAATTTTTAATAATAAATAATCATTATTTATAATTAATTATGGATTTTTTTCATGAGATAAGTGCTTGAGAGCAGGGATGAGTCTCAGTCTTCAAGCATGTGGGTCAGAAATGCTCAGTGAGGGGTTAAATCATTGTTCTATATAGGCACACCCAATTATACAATTTCATATATATATATATATATATATCAAATAATAGGTGTTCATGATTGAATAACTACATTGGATTCATGAATATGGTTTATTGATTGAGTGTTCCCAAGGTACATGGAAAAGGAGAGTGTTCACCCTCCTATGATTTAAATATGTTCTCTTTAGTACTTATGTGAGTTGGGATCATACAGTGATAATGTATCCAAGGGGCGTGGGTTTTTAATGGGCTAAAAAGAGACCAATATGCGGTATTTGGACCTGATATAAGATGTTTAATGGAATTTTCATTATCATATAATCAATTGTCATGCATGTGAGGCTTGGGGATGAATAACCATGAGCAAGATGGTTGGGTATCTTGTGAGTGGCTAGGAACTCCATCCTGAGTTTGGGGTAGAGTGTAAGTGTACTTGGATAGTGGAAGGAGCCCATTTTTACCTGGAATGTAATTAAAAAGATTGTTTCCTCTAGGTTATGGGTCGAGTGATCTCCCTTAGTATATTTGAGATAGGACCTAGGTGTAGATAATTTGAATTTCAGGATTCCATGGGGGTTTTGGATGGGATTTCACCCCACCATTTATGGATAGTTTTGAGTAGGATTGTTTACATGTGATAGTCCCTAGGTAGCCAAACCAGTAGTGGTGAGGTATTTTGAGGTGGTTATACCAGGAAATGAGGTTTGGGATGGGATGATTCTGTGAGTTGGGGTATCACCGAGGGTGATGGGCCTATGCTCATATTGGTGAGTAGAGACAATCATATCTTTAGATAACACAATGGCACCTTGATGGATGGGATGAGACGTGCTCATAGTGTAGTGATATGTATCAAGAGACTAGGGCATGGGGATTATCATGTGAGTTTTAAGATAGGTTATAGAAATCATGTATTGTATTCAGGTGTATTTTTTTAATAGGTCACTAATGTCAATGTGGGAGTGTATTTTGATGCCTTGGTCTTCTATATTGTTTTTTCTTATAAAAATTTCTAGTTTAATTCAACTCAGTTATACCATAATGTATTTTCATTTGAAAAAGTTCATGTGTATATTACAGCTGGAGGTTTTCAATGATGGAAACAAATTCGATTTATCAAGGGTTGTATGGAGACTCATCATAGATTAGTCTGGGAATTGATTCTCCATTAATGACTCGATTAGGTAATTGTATGCATGAGGGGTGATCCAAGGAAGGGGATGGGTTTCCTATCGAATTATAGTCCATCCTAGTTCATTGGTATTTTTTAATTTAATGTGTCCAAATTAATCTATATATATTTTTACCATATAGATTCATAGTGGTATTCTACTAAACTGAATCAGTCAGATGCAGATAAGTCTGGGGGAATGCCTTAGGATTTCATCAGGTGAAGTATCTAGATTGTTTTGTTTGTATTCAGGTTGGGTTCGGAGCACAGTACTAGTGGGACACCTTGACCTATGGTTCTTGAGATGCACTTTTGGCGGTGTCGTGGGACTATGGGTGGATTGTCAAGGTACTAAAATAACACTCATGTGGTTGGCGATCATGTGTTTAGCCTTTTCATGAGTGAGATCCATTATATCATGGGTTGATCATGACATTAAGGGGTCATATTAATGGGTTTAGGTGGATGAGAGTAGGTTCAACATGATGCAGCTTATGGGATCATGAGTCGAGTTGTGTGTTTGAGTTGTGTCGGAGTGGGTATCAATTTGGTTTGGATGAGATTGATTAGATATAAGATCAGTACCTGATAAGGGTCCTTAGTGGATTAATCTACATTGGTTAGATTAGAGTCACTATTAATGAGGTTTTTCAAAAAAACCACTGTGTGTGATGGTATGTGAAAGCTAGTTATGCACAGTGCATGGTTGGGTTGTAATTTGGTGAACTAGTTGTGTGTGAGTATATTGAGAGTGGTTTGGGTTATGGATAATCCTAAAGGAAACTACGGTGGTAGTGTAGTGGTGAGAAACATGTTGTTATTATGGCCCTAGATTTTGAGTGAGTTAGGATATATAACTCATTGGTGAGATATTTAATCAGTGATGATGAGGGTATCGAGGTATGGTAAACCCAAGTGGTTGATTTGATAGTAATTTTAAAGGATGTGTGGTTTTAGAGGTTGGTGGGTGGTAATCATGCCTCTATAATAGTGACATTAACGTGGTCTTGGGACTTGTTTGAGTAATTTCTTGAGGAGTGGTGTAAGAAATTCATATGATGGGGAGCACACTATTTTTCTATTTAAGGATGATGTTCCAATTTGGTCGGGAATTGGTGATGGTTGGTGGATGTGTTACTACTCAGGTATGTGTAGGTCAGTCACATATAGTCATTATGTGCAAAAATGGATTGAGTGTTAGATATGGGGTATATTGTTTAGATCAAATTGTGATGATAGCAAAACTCCAATGGTGGGGAACATCATATTAGAAACAGGTGAATAACCCTCAAATTGGATAGATCGTGGTCATGGTGAGACTGTTCGATAGTCTATTATGGAAATTCTAGATACAAGTTTGCATAAATTATATGATGTTATCAACTTCCTAGGTAAATACCAAAATTCACATTCTTTTTTGTTTTTCAGTTGATTGAATGTGTTTTGATATATATTGTGGTGGTTTTCATGTAGTATGAATATGAGTTGTATCATGTGTGTACAGATACTCTTGGTGAGATAATGATGGAAATTATAAGTGGTTAGTGATCTAACAATGAAAAATATACTAGGATTTAGGTTGAAACATCAATTTGTGTGTTTTGATGATCATGAGATTCCAACAGAATATGCGGTATCATGATCATGAAAATTTAATGACACGTCAGTGGATAAAACTAATCATTTTGGGGAAGATTTGATTGCATGTGGTTTGAATTGCGTTCTTATATATATATATTTCAGTGGTTGAGATAGTTTTTGGATCATATTGGGTGCTTTTTATTGATACTGATAAGTTTTGGACCAATGTTTGTTGGTGCATGGTTTAGAATTTAGAGATGAAAAGTTGTGAGTTCATGATTAATTAATGACTGAGATAGATAGGGAGATATGTTATGAGGATTATTATGGATTCATAAGGATGAGAAGATTTATGGTATGGAATTTATAATTCCCTAGGGATTTTCAGTTCAATTCATTTTGGAGTAAAATGAATTTTTGATCAAGTGAGGGTTTCATTTGGAGAACCAAGACATGGAATGGGATTCCAAGATTTGATATTCTCTTAAAATATTTTTAGATAAGTTTTAAGAGTGTGGTGTCCTGAGTGTCTGGATGTGAATTAAGGAAATAATGGTTGATCTAACTGAAAAGAATAATGGCATTGGACCATTCACATTGTGAATCTGGTTCATGCTATGAAATGATTAGGTCCAGAGGGAAGGTCCCAATTCCTTGGATGTTTATGGAGTGAACCATTATCATGAATTAAAAAGGCGTATTTGGTTATTTTTAAAATAAAATATTAGGTTGAACCCCCCTCATTATTTGTCGACCATGCATGTATGCAGTGGGTCATTTAGCAGAATCCTCCCCTCCCTTTACACCCCTTTGGTTCTCCCTTGATAAGATATAGTTTTTTGGAAATATCATGGAAGATCAAAGGTGTGTCAATTCCATAATATATTCTTCTTCAACTTTATTTACCATTTATTTTGGTTCGATTATGTTTAGGGTTATTAGTGATTTCCACCATTGTGTGATGGAAATCTTCTCAATTGATTTGGATTTTGTTTGGCTCGAATATAGGATGTCTCAAGCCACTTTCTGCACTCATTAAATAAACATTTTAGAGATGTTAAATCCCTATATTAATTTTATTATGGATTTAGTGATTTTAGGGGAAATTTTCCATTATAACTGATGTCTAAATTTTGGGTTTCTCTTGGCTTAGTTTATGGTGGTTTTTCAAAGTGGACTTATCCCTGTTGCTCGAAGTGTCTAGGAGCATATGATTTCTAGTTAGTTTTTAGGAATTTAAACCTATTTTATTAATTTTAAATAAGTAATTATAACTTTTTGTAACAAAATTTTTTTGTGGCATGTGATAGTTTCTTACGAACATGGATGATAATCGGTCGGCTTAGACACAGCTCGGAAGAGCTTGATGACGAGTAAACTCCATGTTCTAGGTAGGTGGTCCCAATAGTAAAAATTCATATGTATGTATATTCATGGGTATTAATTCCTGCAAAATTTCATGGGGTTTGGGAATATAGATTAGGGACAGAGTGTATACTAGGTTGATGGAATGTGATAGTACTCAGCCTCTTATGCATGGAATAAGTTCTCATTAGCACTTAGGTGAGTTGAGATCATCATACAACTATGTTTCAATTAGGTCAAAGATTTTGCTGAGCTAAAAATATTATATTATGAGGTCCTATGAAATGATACAAGACAAATAATTTTCTAGGAAATAACCTAGATATATTGGGAGGGAATGAGAGGCTAGTCACCGAACGATGATGGGTGAGGTGGATATGCATTTCATGAGTGATATGGAAATCCCTCATATGGTCGGATGAGACTATAACTGTATGTGGAGAGTGGAAAAAATAATTTTGGATATAGAAAACAACTATAGAGAGGGTTTTCCCCAGGTAATGAGCCGATGTATCTCCCCTAAGAGTCAACTTACTAGACCCAGGTGCTAGTCATGGGAGTTTCTTAGGACTTTTCATCCAGATTCCAATGGGGGAGTCAATGTGAATTTCCCCCTTCTTGATGTGGATAGGGTTAGAAGTTAATATTGTCTTCATATGACCTCTGTCTTGTGGGAATTGAAAGGATGAGGGGTTTATATTAGGTTGGATGTAGCCATGGAGTTTTTGTAAATATTACCCAATCAGTTTTGGTGCCACCTAGGGGTAATGGGTGTGAGATGGTGTCAAAAAGTAGATACTATGATAGTTTTGGATGACCCAATGGGAATATAGGTATTTGGTATGAGACATCTTCATGTTTAGGGGTTGGGTCTCAAGGTAATAGAACCTAAGGATCGTCTAGTTAGTTGTTTTGTGGGATCTGGGCCCTATATACCATTTTCATATTTATGCTTGTAATAGGTGAAGGATACTGGTGGGGGAGTGGTTTCTAGGTAATTATACTACTTTGAGTGAAATAGTGATGGCTAAACTACCATGAATGAGATGGAGTCCTTGTTGTGTGTGAAGTATAGCAGGACCATCAGTGATATGGTGTGGATTTAGATTATTTAAGAATATCTATGAGTGATATGGGATGGTTAAGCACCTACCATGAGAGGGATGGTGGTGATCAAAGCACCCTTAATTAGATGGGTTCCTATATATGACATGATGGGATCAGAGGAAGAACTTTCATGAGTGAGTTGTAGTCCATAATGTATAAATACATGACATTTGATGATGGTACTGACATGAATGAGATTTTCTTGGGATGTAATATGAGATCATATGGAAGGACCCTATCATGGAATATATTATATAGGTTGGGGTTTGAAAATGATGCAACCTTGAATGAGATTTGGTCTGGATGAAATATCAAATCATGTTGGCCTGGTTATCATGGGATGAGCGACTAAGCCTATTTTTTCTATATTTATTTTCTTTGTGGAAACACACACATGTGATAGTTTATATTAGGGGTGCATGATGAAACACTACTGAGTTATATTCCCACACCCTGTACAATAATATCAGTCTGTATGTGGAACTTATGTTTTCTTTTATGTTATAGAATTTATTTTGTAATGGATTGGGCTAGATAATCTTGATGGATATCAAAGATTGGGATGAGGCTCGGGGTGGAATTAGGGTCTGTCTTTATACATTTTATTTTTATTTAATTTATATTTTTGATCATTCCAATGGGTGATCAGTTGTATTTATTATATGAAAGAATCATTTGATATAGAAATATTTTTTTCCTAATTGTTTCTCTCTAATGTTTAATGAATGTATTATTATTAGTTATTTTTATTGTATTTGATGATACTAATTTGAGGGAATTGTATCCCCATTGTATGGATTTGTCCCTTATTTCTATTCGGCAACCTCTACCATATGGGGAGGTCTTCTTGAGGATACACAAAACACTTATCCTGGGATATGTCGAGTGGAGCATGGTGGTGCATCTCATTAATAGATTTGATGAACATTCTAGACTGAATTCCGTCATCGATGGTTGTTTTCCCATATATGTTGACTCACTTTCACTAGTTGAACTAGGTATAATTAAATTTTTTCTGGCTTCTTGAGTGCCCACAATGTAATGGGTGTATTCAAGTTATGTTTTCACCTTACTTAAAATTAATTATATATAATTAAATATATATTGGTGTTTATTATGAACACTTTATATACTTTCCTACTATGTTATATCCTCACACCTTACATGGGCACCCTGGTGCATGTACATCCCTATTGATGGAATATAGGTTCGAAAAAGGACTCTAGAATTGGTATAAGAGCTTGAGATACTCAGTTGGAATATAGAGATGAGTCTAAGGTGAGGCATAATATCATGGTTGGGTGTCCTCTTATTTTATTTTATTTAAAATTTTATCTTCTTCTATATATGATCATCCTCATGAGGTGATCCTACATTGTTGTATGACTCCAAACATATAAGTTTTCATTTTCTATACTATGATAGAAGTTATTTATAATGGTTTTCTTTCAATTGTATTTTTTATGTTGTAATATAATGTATTCCATATTATATAATATTTAATCAATGATTACTATTTTTTTGATGATACTAAATGGTATAACCTCTCTACATGGTTTTATCAAACCCTTTTACACTAGTAAATATCCTCTAGTGTACAAGGAGGAATACATTATGTAATGTGGATATTGTAGTCTAGTAATAGTTCAACTAGGTCAGTCCGAGATTTAACAAATGGAATCAAATCTTTTTTCCCTTTGTTTTACTATTTTGGATATGGTATGTCACAGATAATATTAGACAAAAAAATGGGTTTTATGTTGTGTTTATCTATTGATTGTACCTAGATGAGCTAAATTCTATGTTACCTGGAAGTTTAAATTATTGTTCTTGGTTTTTGTTGTAAGAATTAAGATATTTTATTACACCAAGTCTAATGTTTGATTTATTGATTTATTTGTATTTCTCTTAACCAGTTATAGAAGGAGGTAGGTGTTCATGCAACTTTATTAGTATGTAGGTCTATAAGACTTGTTCTATCTGGTATGTGATTGAGATGTTGTTTCTTAAAAAATGGATTAGTTATTTATAATGTCAAAAACCCATATTTTCAATTTTCCCAAGAAACATATTGATAGAATAATACCTTACTATACCAGATGGTTAGATTTTTGTTGATACATACAATCCTTGATTATTTTTTCTATATGAACATGGATGTGACCTTGGTCTACAGGGTGTAGTCTATCGCACACATGCCTGGTGAGTATTGGTACCCAAATGGGGTGTTTGACATATAACCCTCCTTGATAATTAGAAATCGAGGTGGGGGAGATGCTTCATGGGATGTGACCTATAGAGATGTATGGTCCACATATAAGGTAGGAGAGCCTAGTGAATAAGAGATATAACATAGGTCCACAGTGTGATGGGGTATATCCAAATAATAATAGGAAATGTTGCCTATTATTTTTCCTGATGGGTTGTGATGTGTGTAGGATTCCCAATATATAAGGGTTATCCATGTTCATGGATTCTTTATTAATTGTAAATGTGGGTAGATTCTTCAAATTTTTATATCGATGAATGGGAGGTACAATCAAGAATGTTTAATAGGAATGTGAGGGACAACTTTTTTAGTGTTCGGAATGAAATCGTGGATGATGCTTTATGTGTGGGATGATATGTACGTGCATGTGATAAGTGGTCAATGAGTGCATTATGTGTGTTAGTCTAGTGATGATAGGATACATATTGTGGGAGTTCAATTAAACTGTTATAGTAGGGTATCACTAGGGCATACACCTTCCTAGATGTGAGTTTTGACCAATAAAAGTGGTTACAGAGTACCATTTAGACAAAAGCTCATTGGATTCTCACTTACATGGAAATGAGAGAGTGATATTTTTTTCAACCTATATGGTTTATAGAGTGAGGTGACCTAGATGGTATCAAAAAATAAATCCTTTGAAAATATGTGAGAAATTTTGATGGATGGGTTTGGGAAATATATAGGATATAGAGAGAGATCATGAAAATTGTGGGATGCCAGGGGTGAGGTCACAATGGTATTATTGATGAATGGTGTTCCTCTACAATAATCTTATTTGGTATATGGTTAAAACCCATATTTTTGAAGGGTATTGAGAAGTGACTATATATTTTGAGGGGTCTTGAAATTTTTAATTCTCTTACTTTTAGAGCTAGGTCAATGGGTTTTTAGAAGTTCCGAATGGATGATCATAGCAGTGTGTTGATATTGGTCTATTATGGTTCTAGAGATGTATGAAACAAAATGTTTTTTTCACTAGTCATGTAATTTAGGAATTTATTTTCCATTAAATATAGAAACGGGTTTCTTATAGTTTTGATCTCATTATGTTCTGATGGTTCTCACTTTTCCCTTAAAAGTCTTTGAAAATCAAATGTTGCATTAGAGTGAGTGTGTGTTTCATACTAGGGAACAAGGTCATAAACTTTGATTTTTGTTTTTTTTTATTATGATCTTGTGTTTTGATGGTTTATAAAGTAAAAGATGTGTCTTCCATGGGGTAGAATAAAATTAATTGATAATGAATTAGGAAGTTTCATATGGGGTCAGTTGGGATAATGATAGGAATTATTGGCTAGACTGTGGTGGGAATATGGAATAGAAATGGGTGTGCCAGAGAAATGTGACATAGTGGTAGGGGTAAAATGTGATGATTTTGGTTCATATTTTTGGGTAACTTTTTGTGTCCCTCAAGGGGCTGGGGAATCTTGTCTATTGGAGGTGATTATCATGTGTTGGAAGGATCAAGCAATGGATATTGGGTTATTTAATATTGTGATACCTAGGAGAAATGATCATGGGTTTTCCTTTTTTTTTGATGATAAAGGCTCATGTAAAAGAAATTATGATGGGATGATAATGTTTTCATGTTTTATTAGTAGTTTGATAGAATAGATAATCCAAGGTTGGGGAATTCCCCACTGATTCTTGGTGCAATTGTGCATCATGATGGTAGTGATTTGTGTGGATATTGAAAATTTCATTTAAAACTTATAGGTGGATTAATTTAGTGATGCTTTGGGTGGATTGCCAATAATCCATATCATGTTTTTAGGTCATTCCATTGTTTACTATTGTTTTATAGTGTTAGTACCGATAGAATGTTTGATGGACAATGGGGGGTGTTTTTGAGTGAATGAGATAAGTGAATCATGTTTGTTTCACAACATCATTTCGGTGGAGACATGGTGTTATGGATCGGGACTTGGCATTGTTGTAAGGCAGTGGTAGTTTTGAGGGAATTAAGGAATGAAAAGAGTGAACAAATATTTTTATGCATAATTATGTATAAGAAAGTGTTTTTTGTATGAGATAATTCATTTGGGTGAAGATCCATGATTGTTTTTTGTTGATATATTTTCTTTCATAGAAACAATCAGGGGGTTAGATCGGGAATTTTCAAGGAGGAGATATGAAAATTCATTATCAAATATGGGAATTAGTCTTAGATTCTAATGGTTGGATTAAGAATAAAGGGATCATAATGGATGATTGTAATGGATACGGGGCCTTACATGTGTATTTATAAATACCCATATCATTAGAGGTAGTTAAATTGAAAGGAATTTTGATCTTTTATCCCCAAAGAATGGGATGATTTGAGAATTTTAATTCTAATTAGAATTATGAGAGTTCTAACATATCTTAGAGGTGATATTGGATGTATTAGGAGGATCAGGTGGTGTATTAGGTGTTCGAGAGAGTGTTAAAGAATGGATGGGGTGTCCCAACTATAGTAATATACTATTAAAGCTATATTTCACCACAAACATGGGGTGTTGCAACTAGGAGTACATTAGGTAAGAAAAATATTTAGAGAAAGTGGAAGGGTTTCACTCGGAAGAAAGGAAATCACGATACAAACCCCATATATAAGAGTAACTATTTATATCTATGAGTGAACATTTCATATCAAAGGGGTTTGCACCATGACTATTTATTCTGGGTAAATCATCATGTTGAATCCCAAGAGTTGTATTGTTAAGGGTGTTAATGATGAAGAGGTTTCAGTTTATTCCAGGAATATTCTTGAGTCCTAGAACATTGGGTCGCTCCACAGACAAGCATTGCACCATAACCAAGTGTCCACTCCATATTGAAACCCTAAATAAAGGGTATTTCATTGTGACCTTATCGGGTTTCACCACAATGGGAATTTAGAATTTTTTTAAAATAACATCATACTTGAGTTTTCTAGGTCATCCACATTTATAATTTTAAGGAAATAAGGGATCGGGAATGTGATATTTGGACAAATCTTCCCCTCTTTCTTCCTATATTCTTTCCAATTTTATGTGGGGTGTTCTTTGTGTATAATTAAATAAATTTTGGTGGAATAATTTTCTCCTTTTCTCACCATATTTACCTAACTTTTATCTCTAAAAAAATAATTTTTTAGGTATGCTTTGATGATGATTCAATAGGAGGGTGGTATAATCATCTTGAATGATGGGTCTTTTACAAGTGGTGGATGGACAATATCATGTGATAAAGAACACATGGTGTCTTTCACCATTACAGAAATGATATATTATGAGTTAAATTTTTTTTTGAAATTCATTGAAAAGGATTTAATTTGATATTATTCATGTGTCGATTAATGGGGGCTGTGTTTATAGATGGTTCGTTAGTGTTCCAAGGCATTTAAGTTCTCAATTGGTTATGGTTTTAGTTGTTTGATATTTCTTGGTGAGTTTTTTGATGATTAAATCATATTGAATTAAATTATTTAATTAAACATGTTGGATTAAATTATTTAATTAATTAAAACAATTATAATTATTTATAAATTTTTTATAATTGAGTTAAATGGATATTGTGTCTTGAGATAGGTGAATGAATGTTTCCACGGCTTGGAGAATGCATGGTTAAGGATGAACAAGGCATAGTAAAAGGTATAGCTTTAATTTAAGTTAGGTGGTTTCTAATATTTCCAATTTATATGTGAGTGCCTATATTTTTTGAATAGTAGTCATGGGTGACTAGTCTTTATTAATAAAAATTGTGACCAAGAATGGTTCCCTACTTGTGAGGAAATACTATTGAGTTATATTATACTCATAGAGGGCCCTTTGGGGTTGTCCATTTATGTTTTATCTACCAATGACTACATAGCCTATGTGAGAGGCCTGGAAAAGAGGATATTAGAACCTAAAGAGGTTTTCCACCAAGGGGATCATGCTTGATTGACATTGAGGGGTATTTTTTGGTTTAGGATTCCCACTTATGGATATATCATAGAGTAATACCATGGTTTTCATTGAGTTATTCATGAAATATATTGGGCTAATTGGGAAATCTAGAATACCTTCATATGGAACCAAATGTGGTTCCTTTTCTTCTTGTGTGATTTCATTGGGATATCTAGATCATAAAAAGTATCATAAACATTTTTATGAGCTCATGGAAACGTCAGATAAGATTTCTTAAAATTTTCAAGATGCTTTGGGGATAGGAGCATGAGTGGTTACCTTGTCCCCAATTTTATGGGTAAGACTTGTAGGTAATCATTGGCTGGTTTCACGTTATGGATACACAAATGATGGTTAAGATAAGTGATGGGATAGCGTTTACAACGAGACATCGATATGATGTGTGGAGCGATATCATGACATATGAGGTATAGGAACACGTAGTTCTATGTGATGTTCATAGATTTTAGGAATGATATATCGCATCCTACCTTCTTATTACATAACTTTTCAATACATTTTACAAATATAGGGTATTTAAAAGTTTAGTGTCTTGAAAATAAGTTATATAATACATGAATCGTAAAAAATTATTTTATTCCACTTGAAAGGATTCTTCAAGGTTCATAAAAATTAAATTTATTGCATCACATAACCTTGGGACAAATATCAAAGGAAAGGGTGAGTATAAATCCCAATATGGGTAAACAATGGAAACAATTTACATGTGATATTGGGGAATACCAATAAAACATGAGGGAATAAATAAAGGAATGAGAAATAGGATTATAATAATAAAAAGATGATGAATCATAAAACGAAAATCTGTCAAAAACATTTAATGGAGTAATTAATATGAATATTACCATGGTTTATCATTGATATGCCATAAAAATTACCAGGGTTATTAACCAAGGTATCATAAAACATGCCATCTCTAGAGATTAAATTCTTTACCCAGTGAATTAGAGAGCAATTATGGAGAAAACTTTATATGTATTAATTAATGTGACCCACATATATCATAAAAAAACACCTAATGAATAACATATGGATAATAAAATATATGTGTTTCATATCCAAATCACGGCATTTTAAAAATTTCTTAAAAACGTGATGCTTTTGTCATTTTAAACCCATAGAAAAATGAAATTGGGTTTCATGTATGTCAATACCAGAATTAAAATAGATCATTTTGACATATATTTAAATACCCCTAGATAATATAGAGGTTTAGGTATTCAAAAAATAAAATAAAATAATTTCTTGACAAAAAGAGATAAATTTTGAGATTAAAATCCTGCAGCATAATGGCTATAAAACATGGTTTTACAAAACATTAAAAAGAGAGTTGACCAGGATATCCCACTCAGAAGTGAATATTTACACTATAAATTTATATAATAAAATGTATATAATAACATTGTATAGAAATTTTAAATAATTATGACATAAAGAAGAAATTGAAAGGAAAAGAGACGTTGAGAATTCTTTTACCATGAAGGGTGAGTTCAAAAACTCAAAGATAAGGACCTTGGGGGTTTGAGTCATCTTGGTAGGAATACATGGGATTTAATAATATCTGATACTCATTGAGGATAATTCTCCAATGAATATTAATTAATTAATTGGTGGGTATTTACAGAAAAATTGAGAGATATTTTTATTAATTTCTAAGGACACCTCAGTAGTGGTATTTGAAAAAACATGGTCTTGCCCATGGTATTGGTGACATGGAACACATAATGTAGTATTTTAATCATCGGGAGCCAACCAGAATTAATAACTTCATTATTACATCATTAATGATTCCATTAAACATTCTAAATCTCCAAACTGTAGTTTTACTATTCACCAAAAATTCAACTATTTCAAAAAAAAGCCAAAAATTATCCCAAAACATTTTTTAATGTGTAGAATTAAAAAATAAAGTCAATTTTATGAAAATTAATTTCTATTTAAATTAAATTAATTATAAATTTGTACATAAAAAATTATGTTTTATAAAAATACTAATACTTAACTAATAATTTCTAAAACATTTTTTTACTTATACAATGATATAATTATATCACATGAACAATTTAGATTTCTAGAATATATGTGGACTACTTTATATGAGGTTACTTTTCCATTGGTCAAATTTCTATTTATAAGGGTAACATTACTATTCCAAAGGGTAAAGTTACTATTCACCATAAAATTAATTTGATCCTAATAGACTCAAAATAATTTTACTGATCACAATAGTGTATGTCTGTTTTTCAAAAACAATTTCACAGAATCAATTTTTTAGAGTAAAATAATTATTTAAAATATATAGTATTTTTTACTATTCATCAAAAATATAAAACATCATAGGAAAATACTAACAACTCACCGTTGATTAATTTTTGACATTGAAATTCAAAAAAATATTTTTATTTTACCATAATAATTCTTTGAATATGAAAAATCTCTAAAAAGGTCAATTTTTACTTGTAATCCCAATTTATCAAATTTGTCCCAATTCAACATAGATTTTACTAAGAAAAACTATTATTAAAATGTAAATGATGAAATGTAAATTTTATTAAAGAAAATGGGTTATATTTTAAGTAACTAGGGATGTGAAACATGACCCCTTATAACACTCGCATATGACCAAAGGGTAACGTGTGTGATGGAGATATACTCTTGAGGCGGATCAGATAACATCACACAAATGGTAATCTCCACTAACTTGAACTTCTCTTGTAACTTATTTCATTAAATATTAACATGTTGAATCTAGGACTGGTCTTGGTCAATAAAGAATCCCAAAGATGCTACCTCCCACCCAAGATCCGACAAATGGGCTTCATATGGCACAATTCTACTAGAGGAGGCCATAGACTCTTCTTTCTGCATTAATTATCCATTATCATTTCTATTTATACTACCAATTATAACATTAAAATTATTGTTAAGAGTATTGTTTCCCATAGTATTATAATATTTGAAACCCAAATGTCACATTTCAATATACATACATCATTAATAATGAGAAATAGTTTTGTTGTGTAAAATAATATAACACGAATTTTCATGATATAATTATTATTAAAAAATGTTTGTGTCATTAAATGATAGGTGAGACGTAAAACACCCTTACTATATATTTTTATGGGATAGAAATTCTTACATATAGTTAATCTTATTAGATACTTAGATTTAGGTTTAGTATAGATGGAGGTAATCCTAGACGTAGAGATACTCTAACATTGATTGATGAAAGTATGAGTTACCTGTTACGGGGACTTATTGAGTACTCGTGGTGTGACAGGTGCAATAATGTGATTTGTTTATATTAATTCTTATTTAGTATATCCATGTACTTATATACTAGTCTTTATTAGGGAAACTTTTTGTGGTGACCTACTGAGTTATATTCTCACATACTTCATGGGAATCTCAGTGCACATCCAACCCTAATATTATCATAGAGTTTTGTGAAATTACTTGGGTACAAGTAGATACGCTTGAGGTTCTAAGTGGGTTGTGGTTTTGAGTCTAAGATGAAGCCCTTGATCATGGTTTAGTCTCCAATTATTTTATTTTCATTTAGTATTCTCTATTCTGTTGTAAATTATTATCCCCATTAGGTGATCAGGAATCACTATATGACTACCTTCATGTATCAGTTTATTATTTTATCATAGGGTGGATGTTATTTTTTATTATTTAATTTTTTCTATATTTTTATCTAGATAAACATTGGCATGCTTCTTATTATAGTGGCCTGTATTTTTTTATTTCTATTGTTGTGATTATAATAGATGGTATATTCCCATGTGTGGAATTATGAGACCCTTGTTGTTAGTACTTAGCATTTGGAATACATGGTGGTGCGCTAGAGTTTATGTGGTTCCTAAAGTCATGTCAGTGGTTCGGTGGGTTGGACCAAAATATTGTAAGGGTTAATAATATTTATAGAAAAATGTGGATTTTCTAACGATCGCACTATAATTTATCTTTGGGGTGTTTTGGTTTATCTGATTCCAAACCATTCTTTGAAAGTATTTCATATACATTATAATGTGATAAATGTTTATATGTTTGAATCTTAATGATTTATAATTTTTTAGTAATATATGTTATGAGTTTTCTAAGAAGATGCATATCAATATGGATGAATATTTGATTTTATATAAGGATTTGAGATCAAAAATAGAATCATTATAATCATGTATAGATATAAAGGGATACATCAGATAAGATAGTGTTATATCAAAAACATCTTAAAGTACTAAGGGTTAAATTACATTAAAATTGAATATAGTTCAGGACATCAATCGTCCAACCTGGAAGGTCATACTAAAACTATGTGCCCTTGGATTATCTTATGAAAAGAAATATGGTTATGGATGAACATAATAAAATTATGTTTCTATATCTAGCTAATATTTTGGGTCACAAATACCTAGGAAACCCTAATAATATTGTAATACCAGAGGAATATAATTAATTTTTTTATATAGTAGAATAGGAATAAATTTTTCTACTCATCTAATCAAGAGTCATATAGGATATTATTAACATTATTGACTACCAAAATAACTAAGTTGTTAGAGAAATGAAAAATAACCCCAAAGATTAGTGAAATATTAATATTGGAACATTAATAAATACAATGTATTTAAATGGGTTTTCATTTTAGTAGGAGTGTAGTTAAAAAAATAACAAATTAAAGAAATGTAAACCATGATACTCATAGAATAAAAAGTTATGTTATAAATAAATATAATCATCAACATCAAACTTGAATTTCAGATCAATCCTAGATAATTATAATCTTAATAAAAAAATCCCTACACATGTAAGAAAATAAAATAATTTTTCATAATAAATAAAGAAATTATATATGGTAGAGAAATTAATTACTAAGAATCCAGGTATTTAAGTTATTCAAAAATCAGCCATAGAAACTAATGATATTCCTAGTAGGATTCACTTTTTGTTTCAAAGGAATTTTTTAAATAAAATATTTCTTAATGAAATTTATGAGGGAGATATGATATAAATTAATAAAATCATTGGATTTGTTTATACTGTATCATATGTTATGATATACATATTTCATAGTGTATGACACAAAATGAATAAAGTGTTATATTATGACTTTTTTGTGGATATGTTATTGTGAGATATAAATATATTGAACCACTGCCTTTAGATATGTACTAGTGTACGATATAGTGGTATAATAAAAATTATGATATTAATTAATTGTATCACACAATAAACATGGGTAGAGGGCCATTAATCATTGAAATTCATATCACTTCTACATTTTCTATAATTAATAAATGTTACATATGATTAAACATTAAGAAGAATACTTGGAAATGTGAAGGTTTGTAAGTATTTTTACCATTTTTATTTGCTCACAAATTTCATAACAAATAATTAAATATATGAGCTATTAGGGAGAATATTTTTGGGAAATATTAAAATTCTTACGCATTGGTATGGGTGGGTTATTTCAAGTGATCCATTATTGAGTTCTATCAATTGATTCTCTCATTAATTTCTTCATCTTAGTCCATTATCCAATTATTTGTAATAGAATACCATAGTAGGTTTGGAGAATTTCACCCCAATGATGGGTGATACAACTGATTTTTTGATGCACCAGGTATGGAAGGGACTTTTAGATATTCCTTAGTGATTTTCAATAATCATAGTCACAATTTAATAGGAGTCGCAGATTTCAACAAAGAAAGCTAAATATTTTTTATTTACATTTTTATGTGGGTTTTTTATAGCATGTTTCTATTTGGAATGAAGTTTCAAAATATATTCTCAAAATATAAAAATTGATTTTCAATAACTAAAAACCCTATAGTAGTATCAAAGCCTTTCCAGGCTTCCTAACTCTAAAAAACATGTTGAAAATTAAAAAATATGTATATAATTATTCATTTCTTATGATGCAATATATATTTTAAACTAAAGATAATATTTTGATATTGGATTTCATAAGAGATGATAAAATATTTTTCTGATGGCTTGAATTATAGTCTATTATATTGTAAAACATGATATGTTTTCATCATACGATATAGGATATCTTAGACAATGACTGAGTATAAATTTTATGATTTTAAACGTCATAACATATGATATAGAAAATCATAGTATATAATGGCACCAAATTGAAATCCATAAAAAAGGGGTATTATATCATAAATACATCATATAAGATATCATATATTACGATAGATAATTCTAATAATAAAAATCATACATTGTTACCCCCCTTTCATTAAAAATGACATAATAAAATGTTAGACATGATATTATTATATAATAGTTATCATAAAATATTATATGAATAAAAATTTAGTCTTATATTTTTCGAATATGAATTAAATTATATTATTTATAAATTATTTATAAATTTTAGAGAAAAAAGTTATTTTTTGGAAGATTATTTTATTTCAATTTTTCTTATAAATTAATTGACTATAAAATGTTTATTATCAATTAATAAGTTTTTATGAAACATTAAATAAGTAAACATTCTATAACATTAAATTTTAATATAATAACATGTTGAAATTATATAGAACAGATTATATTATAGATATAAAGTGTTTATAAGAAAATTTTCATTGTAATTTATATTTCTTGTATATTAAAAAATATGGAATAATATAAATGTTTTTATATTTAAAATTATTAATTTTTTAGTGTATTTAATTTGAAAAGATCAATTTGAAAAATCCCTAATTTGAGAAAATTATTTAAACCAAATCAAGGGGGTTTTGATAATTTATATGATCAAGTCAAAAATTATATTAAATATGTTATGTTTATATATTTTAAATTAATTTCATAAAATAATTAGAAAATAAAATTTTTATATTTCATTTAATATCATATATTTAACTGAAATTTCATAAAAAGGATACATTGAAAGATATTTAATAAGAAGTATATATAAAGTTTTTATATTTATTTATTAGGGAAGGTCCATAATTCACAACAAAATTATAAAGAGATTATAAAAGATTTATAAATGAATTTTTCAAAAATTTATATATAATGAATAAATAATGAAATTTTATTTTTTTAGTTCATTCAATACATTATTTATGAATATAATTTATGTATTATGAATTAATGTATTCTTTAGTTTCAAGAGTTCAATCCCTTCTTTGAATTTCAATACATGAATATAAAGGGTTACATGAAATATATAATAGTTCATTTAGTTTTAAACTATATTGAATTTGGATTTTATTAGTTTATGGGATTAAATTTAGAACTTTCTTGAAGTTTATGAATATTTGGTGTTATAATTATGATGTATGTGAGGTCCCTCTTGGGTAAAGTATCACCGGGTAGAGGTACTTTGGGCAAGACTTTTCACTCACTAAGGGGATTATTCCTTTTCTAAAAAAGTATAAATTGTAGCTTTATCACTCCAAGATTTATTTTATGGGTATTGTTGATTTTATATAATTATGAGCCTTTATGTTAAAGGGTTTCATTCACCTTATGAATGTGATACTTTTGGAGGTGTATAAATGTAGACGACTTCTAATTTATGCAAGTAACACAATATATGATTTGTGAAAATATTATTATGTCAATACAGTTTTGGTATATTTATTAAATGGAAGGAATAGGAATTCCAAAATAAAACATATGAATTATTCATACATGTTAAGGGAATAAATAAGATAATATGTTGAGAATAATATCCATTTAAAAATACTAAGTGTCTGATTCCTTCCAAACTATGAAATTCTAAATCCATTGATCATATAAATAGAAAGTTTTATTCTAAAGATAATTGTATGTGGATAATATAATATAAGGAAAGTAACAAATGAGGGTACCCAAAGAGTTAGATGCCTCATTTTCATAGTTTTATTAAGGTTACACTTAACTATAAAACATTTTGATATAAGATGCCAATGGAATAGTGTTGTGTTAAACCAAATAATGGATTGTGAAGAGAGTTTTCCACTCAACCATCCAATAGTCAAATATTATATTATTGGAATGTTGTACTACATAAATAGTTATTTTGGGAGTGGAATTGTAGAGTTAACACATTATTCAGTGGAGTATGAATCTAGTCCCACTAATAGATATGATATAAAATTTTCAATAGTTTCATCATTTTCGTGGGATATTATTACATAAAATACATTGGAAAATGAGTATAACTCTTAATACTCATTTGATTAAATATTTTTTATAGATAATTAGTGTGACGAACTCGGCCTAGATACCCTCTCAAACAGGTACCTTACTAGAACCATTACATACTCAATGAGCATTCTTGATCCCCACAGGCTGGCAACTAGAACCTGGGCATAAAAATAACAAAAGGTAATGCTTTTTACCAACGAGAAGTAGAATATATATATATATATATATATACATATATATACATGAGTAGAATCAGTAGAAAAATAGTAAAATATGATATATATGTCATATCAAAAAGGAAACAATAAAAGTGATAAAACTTAAATGTAGCTAAACAATATCCAAGATGTATGTCTAACAACAAGGACAGCTAGAAACTAAAATAGAAACTCTTTGTGACATAATGGGGAAACCCCTACTATCTCACCAGCATCTACCCAGATAAAGATGGTAGAAACCAAACCAACTCACTACGGCATCCCACCTTTCCATTCATCAAATTATATACAAATATTTATGAACCATTAAAGGGGTGCACAGGGTGTGAGCTAAATAAGATCTGCAGGATCCCACCCAAATTGTTCCAAATCAAGTATTTATACAACAATCTAAACATGTTGAACATTAAAGAAAAAAATGCATGACAAACAGTTAAACATTTTTTATATTTGATGCATCCAAAAACATTTCCATTTTTTATAATCCCAAATAAAGGAGGTAAATTTACTTCAAAGAATTTTACATATATCAAAGAAATAAAATAAAATAAAATCATGTATTAAATAGCATATAAAATCCATTAAACTTTAATATAATGGGTAACATCACACCAGGGATCACAACAAGTGAGGATATCTTGGACACTCATACCTAAGCATAGACAATAGTGTGTTTTAATCCTTTTACATATACATTGAATATTGAGGGTAGAAGAACACCCTGGAAAGTGAACCTCACAATAGTGTCTAAAAATTCTTTTGAACAGTAGACCTATGTAGGAATAAAACACCCCATGAGTGAACACCTCAATAATATCAACATATGAGGACTATTACTATACCTTTCACCTGAGTACCTAAGGCTTCACCTGAGCTACATTTTCTAAATAATTTCTTAAAAATAATTTTTTAAAAACTATTTCATAAATCAATTTAAAAATGATCTGAAAAATAAATTTTATTATACAAAAACAATGGTAAAACCATCTTTTCTCAAAATCAGATTTCTACACACAAAATTAAATCGATAAAATTCATTTATAAAACAATTTATAAAATGAGATCAATATAGTTCATCCAATATATGATAGAGACAGAACCACCTTACTCAAACTCAGTTCGCACATGATCTCAATATGATTCATGAACATGGATGAAATAAAATAAAACAAAGAGGCCCTAGAATCTATCCTCACATCTCAAAATCAATTCAATTAGAAAAATAGTAAATAGAGAGGAAAGATCACATCATATCTGAAAGAAACTCGTACACCACACCCTAAGCAACATTATGGTCAACATCCTGATTAACATCACACAAAATATCTAGAAAGGCTTAAGAAAATTGTTATCACAGAACAAAGGATCCATAAATGTGTCAAAAAAGTTCTACTATGGTCAACATTAATGAAGAAGTGTAAGGATTACTCACCTGAAGAGATGCACCACATCCTCAATAAAGACCTACCCCTGAATGAAATTATACAAAAGGCGTGTATAAACATTTCACACCTTGAACCAATTCAGGACATCTTCCCCACTAATATTTCATCTCATGTAAGCTTTTCACAATGTGAAAATTTACTCGAGGAAGTAAATAGATTAGTTTCTAGAAAAAAAACTCAAACCAACTTTGGTGTTATCGGAACTCGGGGAGAACCCCATAAATCATTTGAATCATTCATACTCATACTCCTTTAATTGATAAAATCATACATCCCCAAACATTAAGTGATTTTTTCCAGTAAAATATCTCCATCCTCATAATCCAAAAATGAAACAAAATAAAGAGGTAAATTAAAAGAGGTAGAGAAATTCATGAAAGTGGGTAACGGTATGTTAGAAACATTCCACCGTAGAAATTTCCTTCACCAGAAAGTCATGTAGAAGAATCGTGTCTAGAAAGAGGTGAAGAAACCACTCCCTAATCAATCACTCACTCTCCCAAGTCTTATGATAACCTAATCCTTGTTTCCATAACACTCTAACCAACAGAATCTACTTCCCATGTATGACGTTCACTTAAGCGTTAATGATATCAACTGGATTCTTCCTAATAGAAATTTCATGCACCAATGTGTTCTCTTCCCAACCTAAAATGTGAGAGGGGTCAAGATTGTAATAATTGAGCTGATATATGTGGAAATTATCATGAATACCCATCAAATAATCTAGAAAATCCAACTAACATCCAACCTACCCAAGTCACTCAGTGACCCAAAATGGTCCATCTCATATCAGATCCAACTTTCCTTATTTTTTAATATGATGGTGGACAAACCGAGGAGAAAAATTGAATAAAAATCAATAAACAATTGAAATAAATAAATAATAACACTAAAAATATGCATATGATTTGTAATGACTCTTCATTATAACCAGACATCGAAATATATCTTGATTCCTTTCCGATATTTCCTGAATGAGAATTGGTCTTATAATAGAGGACTCATCTACTTCTTCTCAACAAAGAGGTGACCCGAACGGGAGATCATATAAAGAATCAAAGGGATCCGTTAAGATCAATGACTGATAAATATTTTTATAAGAAAACACAAATAATTATAGATGTATATACCAGTATTCAGTATAATCCAAGGTATGGGAATAAAACATAACCTCCAGGATCAGAATAGAACACTCTGTCTGACTGTCTATTGCAGATCAACTATAGATATGACTTCATCATCTCTAGGATACACTTCTAGAGTATTGAGGTAAACCATGGATTCTTGTCTGAAATAATGGAATAGGGAACTTCATGAAACCTCATAATATCCTTTGTGTACAGCATACTTAGATCTTCGACTTTATTGGTGTCCTTGATCAGAATTAAGTGAACCGACTTTTTCAACCAATAAATTATCATCCATATAGAATTAATCCCTTAGGGAGTCCTTGTTAATCCCACAAAAAATTACATAGAATCATCATCCCATTTCAAAATTGGCATCTAAAGTGGATGGAAAACCTAGATGTTTGTAGATGCTCTTTATTTATTTGTTGGTAGGTGTAACAATGGGTCACATTGTCTGAAATCTCATACATCATACTCGGTCACAAAAATCACCATCTCACATCATAATACATATTTTTAATACCCAACTGAATGAAAAATGAAAAACAGTGATAGTCAAACAAAACTAAGATCCTCACATGTGTTGGTAAGAAAAAATGATCCCAAAAATGTATAACACCATTTGAAGGGAGATAATGACCTAAAACGGTCTCCCCGTGATATAGGGTTTCCATAATTCCCCTAAACGTTTTATCCTTGAAATGACCCTATAGAATAAAAATAATGAGTAATGATGATAAATAAACATTGGTCAGAACCATACTAGAAATTCCCTCCTAAAAATCTAGTTTTAACTGAGAGATGATTCATATAAGGTTTCACTCCTCTTTCGATTCCAAAATAGCTTGTGGAGGTACCTTCCTGTGGATAGATTCTGAAATTCCATTCTCCATCTTTAGGGTGTAAGTGATGTCAATTTAAAAAAAATAATGATACTCCACCAACTATATCTACTTATGATTCAAGTATTTTTCATAAAATATATATCTTAGATTCTTACAGTCAGAAAATAAAAATGAATTTTTTCCCAAAATAAATTTTCACCAATATTTTAGAACTTGTTTAGAAATAGTCAACTAAGAATCATGATTTTGGTAATTCTTCTCATTTTTGGGAAGCTAGGGAGTGTCTTAAACTACCACATGATCATCCTACATAAGCACACAACATAGACTAGCACCAAAAGCATCCTAGAAAACGATTTACCCCTTACCAGGCCTTGGTAAGATTAGAATAGGATCTAATGACAAATGTCATATCATCTTGATAAAATAATACTCACACTCTACATCCCATATTAATTTTACCCATTTCCTAGAAATAGAATTCAATGTTGGCACCAAATTTGATAAATCCTTGATGAACCATTGATAGTATTTAGTAAGACCATGGAAGCTCTAAATCTCTGATACATTACATGATTCTTACCATGAAAATGAAAAATTCACCTTCTCAGGATCTACTGATAATCCATGATTACAAATCATGTTCCAAAATATCATCACATCTTTAATCCAAAAATTAAATTTTGAAAGATTAACATACCAATGGTAAATCCATAGGATTTTTATAACTAATCTCTTATGGTGATCATGCTCATAATCATATCTCGAATAAAAAAATATCATCCACACACACTAAAACAATTTTATTATACTTATGTAATATTCTATTCATAAATTCCATAAATAGTATAGGAGAGTTAGTCAGGCCAAATGGAAATAGCATATATTCATAATGTACATACTTCCTACTAAAAGCTTTATTCAGTATATCATACTCTTGAATTATAAGGTGATGATACCCCAAACAAAGACCAATATGTTAAAATCTATTTCCCCATATAACTAATAAAAAACCTTCCAAATGGTGAAGAGGATACTTATTCTTAAATTTTACCCAATTAAATTTCTGATACTCTGCAAAGAATTGAAATGAATCATCTGCTTTCTCAGTAGAGAGGACATGGGCTTCCCAACGTGAAACACTAGGGTGAAAAAAACTATTCTTTATTAGATAATCAAACTAAATCTTCATATCTTTCTAATCCTTTGGTTCCATACTATAATTGGATGTCAAAAATAAATATGCACCTGGAACTAGATCTGTCGTAAACACTACCACTAACATGGAGGAATCCTTGAGAAATCATCTAGTAAAATGTTAGAAACATCCCAAACAACAACATGGAGAACAAAAACAAAATAAACATAATCAATATCAAGTACTATATAAAACAAAAATATCTTAAGATCTAGGTGGGAAGGTCCTACATAGACATACTACATATCCCACTCTCCCGAAAACACATAGGAACTCCCATCAACTATCAGAAATAAGACATGATCAGGATAAAAATCAACCCCAACATGATGAGAGATAAACTAACACATCTCAATAATGATGTAAAATAGATCCAAGTTGAGAATGATGAAATCCATAACTAAATTTTCTACGGTTATCAATAGTTAATAAGAATAAAACTGAACCTCCTAATCTTTCCTCTTCCTAAGAGGTGTCACTAACTCCATTACAAAGGACATGGGTTATATTGAAAGTTTAAGCATAGACAAAAAATGGCCAGATATAAATGAGTGGGAGTAACATTTTGAAAATAAATATTTCATGTCTAAAGATTCAATAAATATGGTAACTCTTACATTCACTGGACGAGCCTCTACCACCACTAGAAACTCATCTACTACACAATGGTGCTTCACTCCTAGGACCTATGATTGGAGCCCAATATTCTATGAAGAATATGATTGTGAAGTAGTATCCTTTGGGTAGATGATCCTTGCCCACGATAAGGTGAATATATAGCCTAAATCATATACTATATATGAATTTACCTTCCAAAACTATTCCAAATCATATTAGGTGTCACACTCGTCCTTTTTATATTATTTATTTTATTATTTTTATTGGGCATCAGATAGTTCCGGCCGAGGCTCGACTTAAATTTTCTGAGCTCTTACTTGGAAATAAATGTTTTGCTCTTGGTTGAATCTACTGTACCGTGGTCAAAGTCGCATGGCCTCACCTAGGTTGTTGCGCGACCTCACCCAGCTCGCCGCATGGCCAGCCCGATGTTTAAGGGAGACGAAAAATATGCGGTAAATAATAAAATAAGAACACACACTACTGGAAAACTAACTTATACCAATGGTTTGGAACCGTTGGTATAGGCCTCCAAACCATTGGTATAGCCTATACCAATGGTTTGGAGAACCATTACTAAGTAAGCCGTTGGGATAGGTCTATACCAACATTTTTGGGAAAACCATTTGTATAGACCTATACCAACGGTTTTGGAAACCGTTGGTATAAGTAATATGAAAATCTATACAAACGGTTATGGAACCGTTGGTATATGTATTTCAAAAAAATCATTGGGATTTGATCCCAAGACCCCTAGTTTATCATTGAACGATTTAACCACTAACCTAACATGACTTTTGTGAACATAATTACATAAATATATATATTTATTCTCATAATTATTTTAAATTTTGATTTATATAATGTTCTCAGTAAGAAGATCTGATAAAAAATCAAAGGATCTATACCAACGATTGTCAAAACTGTTGGTATAGGTCTATACCAATGGTTTTGACAACCATTGGTATAGATCCTTGATTCTGGGTGCAATTCTAAGTGAGAGGTTGATATATGGGGACCTTTCCCAACAGATTTGGAAAACCGTTGGGATAGGTATACCCTTTCCCAACGGTTTGGACAAACTGTTGGGAAAGGTGTCCACAAAGTGGAATTTTCCAACGGTTTGGCCAAACCATTGGGAAAGGGTATCCCTATCCCAACGGTTTTCCAAAATTGTTGGGAAAGGTGGACACAAAGTGGACCTTTCCCAACGGTTTTCCACAACTGTTGGGAAAGTTGGCCTCAAAGTGTGATTTCCCAATGGTTTTTCCAAACCGTTGGTATAGAAGCGTTGGGAAAGGTCATATTTCCAGTAGTGACAATAAAAATTGAGACCGCGCGGCCTTGGGAGAGGCACAACTCGGGCGGGGAATGATTTTGAAACCGTGCAGCTTTTCCTTGTCCACCGGCTTACCTGCCGATGCTCAATTAATTAAATGAAATGGTTTAATAATAAAGAAATCAAATTAAGCAAATAATAAACTGAAAATAATAACAAAATAAGAAAAATGGTATTAACTTAATGAATTGTTTTAATGGTAAAAATAATGTTATTATTTGAAATTATTATTATTATTATTCCTATTTTTATTTTTTATTATTATTATTATTATTATTATTATTAATTTATATTATATATTTTTGTTTATCCCCCCCCCCTTTTAGGGTTTGGTTGCGCCTCCCACCCCCCCCCCCTTTCTTCTTCTTTTTTTTTCTTTCTTGTGCCCGGGTTGTCCTCCCCTCTGCTCCCCCTTTCCCAGGCCATGTGCGCCGCTCGCCGGCACCTCCCCTTCCACCTCACCTGCTGACCTCCTCGCCGACCTCCCCTCACCAGGCCGCTCTGGCCTGCTCGCGCCGCGACTGCCGCTCCGTCTCCCTCTCTGGTGACGCCTCACACCGCACAACTCCAGCGTGTTGCCCCAGTTTTCCTCGCACTGAACCCTTCTACACTTTCCTCCTTCATTCTGTCCGACGAACACCAGTCATTGGCCCCCTTGGCTTCCCCTCACCCTCAACCGCTGTCTCCCTCACCTGGTCTGGTGAACTTGATGCCCCCTGTCGTTCTGCCCTCCATGGCTGAAACCTCCATTGGTTAAGCCCGATTCCTCGTTCTTTTTCCTTTTTTTGAGGTTATATTTTTTTCAGCATGTTTTTGGTCCAATTTAGGGGTTTTTTTATTTATTTTGGTTTGAATTCTTTTTTTAGGGTTCTAACATTAAGTGTTTTATCCGAATTAGTGTTTTTGTGTTCACGCGAGGTTCCTTGCGGTCCAAACGACGTGCGATTGATGTTTTACTCTAGAATTTGAAGATTTCACATACTTTTTCTGGATTTTATACTCCCGAGATAGTTGGTTCTGTGTCTAATTATTAGGTGATGAATTAGTTTGCAAGATTAATTTTTTTATCATGTTGTTTAATTAATTTGGGTAATGCGAATTTGTTTTTTTCTATCGTTTTAAAGTATTAATTGTATTAAAATTGTTTAGTAAATTGTTTATCTTGTGTGTGTGTTTCTGCCAAGAACCTTGTTGGGGATTTTTAACTTGTCCCGTTAGATTATTAATTTTTTTTTTCCAGAGGTGTGAATTATATTTTTGACATGGCGTTGGGTGCGTTGGGTCGTGAAAAAAGTTTTTGTTTGAGTTTAGTGGATAATTCAAAGTGATTATTTTAAATTGTTTTATAAGCTTCTACTTTTGACTTGTTAAATTATGTGTTGCTTTACTGCTCTCATTTTACAAATTGTAAAATGTTTAATTAAATGAATTTTTTGGTGAAAATAATGTTTTGATAAGATTATGTTGTGTGTTTGGTTGTGAAAGATATTTGGGTTGTTTTGTGTGAAAATTCATGTTCTGCTCTTCAAAATTTGTCTATTAAAATCTTAAGAGTTTTAGAAACTAGTTATTAAGTATGGAAAATTGTTTTAGTTGGTTTTGTAAGAAATTCATATTGATTTTTGAAACTTTTTAGTGTGTATCTTATTTCTAAATGGTGTTTATGTGTGTAATTGGTCAGTCTTTTAATGATAAGCATCTTCTTCTTAATTCTGTCGATGATTTAACTGAGTATGTAGCCTATGCAGATTGAGTTTTGAAAACAATTTTGGTGTGTGTATGGTTTTAAAAGAGGGGTTGAGTGTGTAATTGTGATTTTGTGTGCGTAAATACCATGTTGGATTTTATGCATTATTGTGTCATGTAACATGAACTTTGAATTAATTGAGCACAAATGGGAAGCCTGGGTATTGGGTGGGCAGACTAGACTAGTGTGCTATTGATACGGGAGTGGCCGCGGCCCAATTTCACCTAGTGGGATTGATGCTTACAACACTAACTAAACACTGGATAATGACTGTAGACCACTATGGTAGGAGGTGTTTCCCTACCAGTGCCTCGTGCACGGGAATGTATGATATGGTTCACCGAGATGTGAGGTTCTAGGGTCCCACTTCTCTCTAGTATCATTAGGGTCTCTCCCATGTACTCTTCTCTCCCTTTGCTTTCTGCTCACCGTCGGCACATGGTGTGACATTGGGGTTACCAAGAAAAGTGTATGTGCGCGTGTACGTTTGTGTGTGTGTGTGTCTGTTTGTGTTCGAGCGTGTGTGGGTTTGCGTGCGTGTGTGTCAGTTAATTTAAGTTGTTTTATTTTTTGGAGAAGTTTCCCCTTAAAATGTGTTTTTATTAAAATTATTTAAACACTTATTTATTTTTATTCTATTAAATTGCAAATGTATTTGTCTTTTAATAATTATGCGTGGATCCTTTTCTCGGTGGCATCCTTATGATATTTTAGCTCACACCCTACATACACCCTTGGGTGTATGTAGATTCTATTTCTTCTACCTTCCAGGTTGTGACTTCGTGCTCAGCGATGGTGGTTCTGGTCGTTGATGGTCCTCTCATGCAGGTTGGTGTTGTGTCTTGTAGATGATACCTCTCCCGGGTTTTTTGGAGGTTTGAGTTTGAGTTTCTTTTGTTGTCGCTTATTTTGGTTGTCAGTTCAAGTTGTAAACCCCTGAGTTTGTTTTCAGTTTAAGGCCATGTTTGGTTGTCTACTTTCAGTTTCAGTTTCTTTATCTTATCAGTTGTTTTGTGTTTACTATTTCGGTTAAAATCATTCTCATGTGTTAGTTTTGATACCCGGGCACTTGTGCCAGCCCGCGGGGATCGGGAACGCCCTTCGGGCCTTGCCGCGGAACGGGTCAGGCGCCGTGTCAGATGGTGACCCGTCCTGGTTCATGACAAAATGGTATCAGAGAGGCAGGTTACTCTCTTGGGTCATTTTCTTTTAGGATAGAGTCACGATAGACTTGAGTTAAGGTTGTCAGGACTCGACGTCCTAGCTACGAGTAAGGTTCCTGACCAACACACCTTTTGGTGGGACTCAAGTTACCAAAGTATGTTGAGGTTTGTCTGAGTTTTTTGTCCTTGCGGTTAATCTTGTATAAGGAAAATTAAAAGGGGTAAGTTCAGTGGTCCTAGTGAGCTGACAGGGTCGGGAATGCCATGTGGAGCCGGGGACGCTATCCTAGAATGCCCTCCATGTTGGTGGCGTGACTGGCGTATGGCTGCCACCCATACATTCCAGCCACCTGCTGACACAATTTTTCTCTGGCATCATTTCTCGTCTCTTTGTTTTGGATTCATGGAGATTTGGTTTTTAAGTAAAAATGTTTTGGTCCTGGAAAATGTTTTCAAATGAAGCGATTTAAAAATGAAATGGTGTGTGAGGTTTGAAAATTGTGGGTTGGATGTTTTGGTTTTGAAAAATGTAATGGTTTGATTTTGATCCTTGGTGCTCTCATGGGAAACCTCATGCATGAGTGTATACGAAAAGGGAAATGGTTAATGGCATGAGTGGATGAGTTCCTGGATGGACATGAGGTGGGTGTCGGTGCGGCATGAGAACATGCATGTGCGAGGCTCATGGGACTCCATTGGTGTTTGGGAAAGCCACTAGGTTTGCTTATTTTTAAAATGTTTTTTTAAAGAAAAAAAATAAAAAAAATTGGTGTTTTAGTAAACGGTGTTTGTGTGGTGTGTCCTTGTGTTTTGGAAATGTTGTATGTGACGCGTTTTGAGCCGAGGATCCTTTCTGAATGCTTTTTGTCCCAAGTTTGAATTCTTATTTGTAAATTGGTATGCAAGCATGTGGTTAGTTAATTCTTTTGAAAGTTTTTCGGGAATCCCTTTCAGTGGTTCCCCCACATGTTTAGTGTGCGCTTCTTGTATGTCTTGACCATTGGACCAATTTGGTTGGGTCCATGGTTTTCCTTTTTGACTAGTTTACGCCCCCCCATAAATTGTTGGCAAGTGATTGAAGTGAGGCCACAGAAAAATCATCATTGGCCAGCCCGCTAGTTGATCATAGGAATCCCTTCATAAATTCTAGAATTGAACCCACCTCTCCTTTTTACAAATGAGTGCATACTCTCGTAGCGGGATGAAAGATGTGAGAGGAGTTTAAGGGAATTTTCGTCTCTTTGTGTCGTCTGAGTCATCGAATATGAGGTTTGACACTTTTGCATCTAAAGGTTCCCCAGGAAGCGGTAGAGGAGACTTCAGTGGGGAAAAGGTGGAAGCAGCCCTAAGTTTTTGGTGTGGTCAATTATTCTAAATGACCTCTGGTATTTGGTTTTTTTCGTTTAAGAAAAGGTTCGTGTTTGGCTACTAGTTTGGCAGACCCAGTCGTATGAGGCTGATATGGTTGTTTGCAAGAATCAGGTGTTGTTTAAGATGTGGTTTAAAGTCTTTCTCGGTGCAATGTTTCTCTCTACAACAATGGTCATGTACAGGTGACGATTTGTGGTGTCGTGTGCTCATTCATTGTGACAAAGGGTGAGGCGCATGCACCATTTCAGCTCTTGTGTTGGTAAATTTTCTGTGTATGATCAATTGGATGTCGTAATGTGTTGTGTTTGCTGGTGTTGTTTTGGTTTCATTGTGGTTCCGTGTGACACCAAAAAGAGGAGATCTGCTCAAGAGTCTTACATACCTGACTGTGAGGAAGGAGATGCTTCAAACATCAGGGCTTTAGTCATAGGCCTTGGAGTAAAGATGGCACGTGGTCAGGAACCCAGAGAGTGTATGGGACCCTGACATTGTTCTGACATCGGTGTTGAAAGTCAAAGAAGTTTAAATCATTTCCTACAGTTTCTCCATTCCAAACGAACCATTTGGGCGCGTAAGGATTTCGTGACTATGCGGAGGCATGTTCTCCTCAATGCCTTGAAGTCTTGGGGGTAGCGTCCCATTATATGTAAAAACTTTTAGTGTTCCTTGAGCAACTATTGGGGAAATCAGTCCCAAAATTGTATAATGCTCACCCTGGGATGTGGATGTGTCTGTCGGGTCTTAGTTCATGCTTTTGATGACACGGTAGTTGGTCCCCTCCCTCCCTGCCCCTTGTGGTGGGGTGTTTGGTCACCATCGAGAAATTTTCAAAGTTCTATACCTTCTGGTAGTTTTAATTGTAGGGAGACCCACATTGGGTCTCATACGAATGCCTCTAGAATAAATCGGTGTGGCCATTCCTTAATGGTGGGGAGTCCACCCGGACCTCCCCATGTTGGTTTTCCAGTCTTGTCCTGGGTGTTAGTTGGTTCTTAATGGTGGGGAGCCCCTCGGCCTTCCCCATGATGACCTTTTGGTTCTGTTTCTAAAGATGAGTTGGAGATAGGTGATAAGGGTGCATCTGGGTCGTGGTTTCTCTTGTTTGTTCATTCCAGACAAACGATGTGGTTTTCATTCTATGGTACTTGACATGTTTCGGCTGGTGAAGTTGGTTTCCGTGGGTCCGAGAGTTCCCTTCATTGATCAGTCAACTGGAGGCGCTCTAGCTCTTCAGGGTGGGTGACACATATCAGAAAGTCTTTTTACATGTTTCTTGAGGTTGTCATTTGAGTCACTTTCTTTGAGCATGATGCATTTGCCTCTTCTCACTTGTTGTTTGTGGGAATACCCTTAGAACCTTATGGGAGTGTGGTTTTCTGCTTTGGGGTTTGGTTCTGGTTGTGGCTTTCCGGGGACGGAAAGCTTTATGGTGAGGAGAATTTTCACACCTGTCCTTTTTATATTATTTATTTCATTATTTTTATTGGGCATCAGATAGTTCGGGCCGATACCCGACATAAATTTTCTGAGCTCTTACTTAGAAACGAATGCTTCTCTCTTGGTTGCATCTAGCACACCGCGGTCGAAGCCGCGTGGCCTCGCCTGGGTTGATGTGCGACCTCGCCCAGCTCACCGCACGGCCTGCTCGATTTTTAAGGAAGATGAAAAATATGCGGCAAATAATAAAACGAGAACACAATAAAAATTGAGACCGTGCGGCCTTGGGAGAGGCATGACTCGGGCGGGGCACAATTTTGAAACCGTGCAGCCTTTTCTGGTCCACCAGGTGACCTGCCAATGCTCTGTTAATTAAATGAAATTTTTTAATAATAAATAAATCAAATTAAGTGTATAACAAACTGAAAAAAAAATAAAACAAGAAAAATGGTATTAACATAATGAATTGTCTTAATGGTAAAAATAATTTTATTATTTGAAATTATTATTATTATTATTCCCATTTTGATTTATTATTATTATTATAATTATTATTATTATTATTAATTTCTATTATATTTTTTTATTTGTCCCCCCCCCTTTTAGGGTTTGGCTGTGCCTCTCCCCCCCCCCCTTTCTTCTTCTTTTTTTTCTTTCTTTTGCCCGGGTCATCCTCCCCTCGGCTCCCCCTTCCCCAGGCCACTTGGGCCGCTTGCCGGCACCTCCCCTTCTGCCTCATCCGCTGACCTCCTCACCGACCTCCCCTCCCCAGGCCGCTCCGGCCTGCTCATGCCCCGACCGCCGCTCCGTCTCCCTCTCTGGCAACGCATCACACCGCCCAACTCTAGGGCGTTGCCCCGGTTTTCCTCGTGTCGAACCCCGCTACGATGTCCTCCTTCATCATGTCCGACGAACCCCAGTCGTCGGCCCCCTTGGCTTCCCCTCTCCCTCAACTGTCATCCCCCTCGCCTGGTCCAGCGAACCTGATGCCCCCCTACCGGTCTTTCCTCCAAGGCTGAAACCTCCATTGGTTAATCCCCCTTCCTCATTCTTTTTGCTTTTCTTTTTTTTGAGGTTATATTTTTTTCAGTAGGGTTATGGTCCAATTTAGGGGTTGTTTTTAATTTATTTTGGTTCGAATTCTTGTTTTAGGGTTCTAACATGAATATTTTTATCCGAATTGGTGTTTTTGAGTTCGCGCGAGGTTCCTTGCGGTGAAAACGGCACGCGATTGATGGTTTTCTCTAGAATTTGAAGGTTTCAAATCCATTTTCTGGAGTTTATACACCCAAGGTAGGTGGTTCCGCGTCTAATTATTATGTGATGAAGTAGTTTGCAAGATTAATTTGTTTATCATGTTGTTTAATTAATTTGGGTAATGTGAAGTTGTTTTTCCTTTCGTTTTAAAGTATGAATTGCATTAAAATTGTTTGGTAAATTTTTTATCTTGTGTGTGTGTTTCTACCGAGAACCTTGGTGATTTTTAACTTGTCCCGTTAGATTATTAATTTTTTTCAAGAGATTCTAAGTATATTTTTGACATGGAATCGGGTGTGTTGGGTCGTAAAAGAAGTTTTTGTTTGAGTTTAGTGGATAATTCCAAGTGATTATTTTAAATAGTTTTATAAGCTTCTGCTTTTGACTTCTTAAATTATGTGTTGATTTAATGCTCTCATTTTACAAATTGTAAAATGTTTAACTAAATGACTTTTGTGGTGAAAATCATGTTTTGATAAGATTATGTTGTGTGTTTGGTTATGAAAGAGATTTGGGTTGTTTTGTGTGAAAATTCATGTTATGCTCTTCAAAATTTGTCTATTAAAATATTAAGTGTTTTAGAAAATAGTTATTAAGGATGGAAAATTTTTTTAGTTGGTTATTTAATAAATGAAGATTGAGTTTTGAAACTTTTTAGTGTGATTCTTATTTCTAATTGGTGTTTATGTGTGTAATTGGTCGGTCGTTTAATGATAAGCGTGTTCTTCTTAATTGTGTGAATGATTTAACTGAGTATGTAGCCTATGCAGATTGAGTTTTGAAAACAATTTTGGTGTGCGTATGGTTTTAAAAGAGGGGTTGAGTATGTAATTGTGATTTTGTGTGTGTAAATACCCTATCGGATTTTATGCATTAGTGTGACATGTGACATGAACTTTTAATTACTTGAGCACAAACGAGAATCCTGGGTACTAGGTGGGCGGACTAGACTAGCATGCTAGTGATACGATAGTGGCATCGGCCTAGTTTCACCTAGCGGTATTGACGCTTACAACACTAAATAAACACTGGATGATGACTGTAGACCACTATGGAAGGAGGTGTTTCCCTACCAGTGGCTCGTGCACGGGAATGTATGATATGGTTCACCGAGACGTGAGATTCTAGGGTCCCACTTCTCGCTAGAATCTTTAGGGTCTCTCCCATGTATTGTGCTCTCCCTTTTCTTTCTCCTCACCATCGGCACACGGTGTGACGTTGGGGTTACCATGAAATGTGTGTTTGCGTGTTTACGTGTGTGCATGCGTCTGTGTGTGTGCGTCCATGTGTGGGTGTGTGTGCGTGTGTGTAAGTTAATTTTAGTTGTTTTATTTTTTAGAGATGTTTCCCCTTAAAACCCGTTTTCATTAAAATTCTTTAAAAACTTATTTATTTTTATTCCGTTAAATTGAAAATGTATTTGTCTTTTAATAATTATGCGTGGAAACTTTTCTCGGTGGCATTCTACTGGGATTTTAGCTCAAACCCTACATACACCCTTGGGTGTATGAAGATTTTATTTCCTCTGATTTTCAGGTTGTGACTTCATGCTCAGCGATGGTGGTTCTGGTCGTTGGTGGTCCTCTCATGAAGGTTGGTGTTGTGGCGTGTGGATGCTGTGTCTCCCTGGTTTTTTGGAGGTTTGAGTTTTAGTTTCTATTATTGTTGCTTATTTTGGTTGTGGGTTCAAGTTGTAAACCCATGAGTTTGTTTTCAGTTTAAGGCCCTGTTTGGTTGTCTACTTTCAGTTTCAGTTTCATTATCTTATTAGTTTTTTTGTGTTTACTATTTCTGGTAAAATTCTTCCCATGCGTTAGTTTTGATACCCGGGCACTTGTGCCAGCCCGTGAGGATCAGGAATGCCCTTCAGGCCTTGCCACAGACCGGTTCGGGTGCCGGGTCATATGGTGACCCGGCCTGGTTCGTGAATTTGGCATAGAATAGAAAATTCATGTGTCACCAACATTTCCATAGTGATTGGAAGTTAGGGGTACACTACTGGTTGCAACATAAGGTGCAAAGGAGCTCTGCTACTGAGAACTACACCCACCTTTCTTAGGATGATCATGCCACTTCCTCTTTCAACCATATACACCACTAAGGTTTCCAATGGTTATATGACAAGGGTAATAATAACCAACCTTTCATACCATATTAATCTATGTTATTGTTTCCCAATCTACCATATTTGTGTTTGTTCGAATATTCAGAATAAATACATGTGATCTAATATCCACTATCAAATGGTTTAGGTACTTATGAACTGTTACCTGGTTATTCTTTTCGAGATATAAATAAAAATGAACCAACACCATGAATTAATTGGGGTACGCCAACACAGAATTCTCATCCTATTGTAAAGAGAGGAACTCTAGAGACTTCTCTATCATCATAGTATTTGGAAAAAACTTGTCAAATAATATATTCTTGAAAACCATCTAGTCTAATCCAACATTCATATATGTTGGTACTATATAATATCATCATCACTTGTCAGGACCCTCAAGTATAAACACCATACCCTTCACCTTTATACTCTTAGGTGTGTATAGGAATTAACAAATCTAATTGATCTTTTCCATCCAATCCACCTTCACTTGAAGTTTATTCATAACCTTAAAGGAAGGTGGATTATCTTATATGATTTCATGTGATTGATCCCATCCCCTCCATCTCTAGGCTACATATAAATAATTGTGTTCCAGACCTGCCTGGTGTTTTGGTCGATATCACAAACTACTCGCATGATAATCTGGATAATATTATGATTTAGAGGTGGATTCCCTTGAGGAGCATCCATTTCACCCTCATAATGAACCTACGGAATATATCTCATAGTAATAATACTATAAACTAAAATATAAGAAAAGATAAGATAATATTAAAATCATAGTTTAAACCAGAAAACTACAAGAAAAGCCAGAGATTAAGACCCAAAACTCCAAACAAGATACACAAATCCCAATTTTTCATTAGAATATTCATAGAAATAGATGTCCAATAACTCACTGCAAATTACCTCTAAAACTGGTATCAGACCCAAACCATCTCATATCCTAAGTGAGTTCCTGATCCAGACAGGATAGAGACTCGCACTCGGTCATCAATAACAACTATAGAGAAACATTTATCCCAACCTTATACAGAAAATGTGAAATATATATACATATATATACACACAAAATGAGAAGAAACATAGGAAGAGTAAAAAATAAATATATGTCATATAAAAAAGGACAAAGTATAAGTGATACAACTCAAAAGTAGTTAAACAATATCTAAGATACAGGTCCAACAATTATGGAAAACTAAAAATTGAAATAGTTTCTCCATTTGATATCATGGGAAAACTCCACCCATCTCACTATCATCTACCCATAAAAATATAATAAAAACTTTATCATCTAACTATGTCTCCCTATGTTACCCTACATAGAAAAACATAAAAAGTTATAATCACTACCAAAGGGGAGCACAAGGTGTGGGCTGAACCAACTTAGTAGGATCCAACTCAGGTGTTCCGTGTCATGTCTCTATATGAAAATTTTAACATTCTTAGCATTAAATAAAATAAGTAATAATAACTACATAAAAATGTTTTATATAAAAATAATGCTCGAACACTTTTCCATCTTCCACAGCCTAAAATAAATAAAGAAAGATAGTTTAAAATTATTCTACATACATAAAATCATTCAAATCAAATCAAATCATTTATCGCATATCATATAAAATTCAATAAAAACCAAAATCACAAGTAACTTCATGAAAAGAATAAAAACATGTCACGATATCTAGGAAACTCCAACCAAGAAATAAACAATAGCAAACATCAACCCTCTAGACATATGAATTGAATCTATAGAGAATAAGAACACCCTAATAAGGGAACCTCTCAATATTGTCTAACAATTACATAGAATAATAGGCCTAGGGAGTAAAGGAACACCCCATGAGTGAACCCGTGATAATATCAATAGATGAGGCCTATAACTACACCTTACATGTCAGTTTCCAATGCTTCCCAGGTGCTATGTTTTTCAAACCATATTATCAATTCAATACTTTGAAAACCATTTCATATATATATTTCAAAATGTTTTAAAAATACATTTTATTTTAAAATAAAAAGGGGAAACCCATATTTTCTAAACAAATCTTCTACACACACAATTCAATCATGAAAAATCATTTATAAAATAATTTATAAAACTAGAGAAATGCAGTTCTTCTAACATTGGATAGAGACAAAACCACCTACCATAAACTCAGGTCGCAAACACCTATAATGGGATCCACCAATATGGGAGAAATAATGATAAAAACAAAGTCCCTAGAATCAATACTCACATATCAAAATCAATTCAACTAGAAAGAAGGCCGTTAGAGAGGATAGATCATAGCATACCACAAAGAAACTCACATGTCACACCATAACCAACATGAAGGTCAAACTTCTGATGAATATCACACAAAATATCTAAAAAGGATTAAGATGATTATCATCACATATCAATTAGTCCATAAAATTGGAACAATGGTGCTACTGTGATCAACAGAAATGAAGAAAAAGAAGGATTAACTACCCAAAGTTATGCAATACAAAATCAATGAAGATCAATCATTGAACGAAATGATTGAAAAGGAGGATTGATCCCCAAAATCACCTAGGAGAGAAACTATATCTGATAGGAAAATCTTGTAGTCCAATGAATGGTCAATCATCTCCACGACACCCTAAAAGAACTAACCCAAAAAATTTATATTGTGAATTTATAAATTTTAAAAAAATATTCAGAAATGTGTTTCCACAAATTAAAATCATGGTTTTTCAATTCCATGACATGAAACATATTCACAACATGTAAACCTTTCATACCTTGAACCAATTCTGGGCATCTTTCATTCCAAAATTTCACATCATGTAGGCCTTTGATGATTTGAAAATGTCTTGTAGGCAAGAAACAAACCAAATTATACACAAAAACCCAAAACATCTTGGTTGTTCGCTAAACTTGGGAATAACCCCACAAATACTTTAACACATTCATAAAAATACTCTATCAAATCAAAACAACATAAATCACTAAAAGTTTGGACATCTCTCCCAGAAAAGTATATCTATCCTCAAAATCCAAAAAATGGGTGGAAACAAATAGTTAAATGAAAATATAGAGGAAAAATACATAAAAGTGTGTAACGGGATGTTAAGGGTAGAATAATTTATGTCTGAAATTACATTGAGATAAATCCTTGGGTAAACATTAACTAAATGTGAGGAACTTCTTATACTAGTATAGAGACTAAATGAAAACATTTAACAAATAAAACATTATGTGTTATGGAAACCCTTTCCTAATTAAACAATTGTTAAAATATTTCAATAAGGTTACATAACAAATTATTATGAAAATAATATATAGATTCATGTTATGTTTCAAATACATAAGATGAGAAATTAATGAAGTAAATTTATCCTCCACTCATACACTCAATGTGATTGAGTGTACCAGTGACATGTTAAGACTTATGATATTTTGTAAGGATTGGTAAATCCATGAAATTAATTATATAGTCAACATGGGAAATGTTATGATAATATGAATGAGTTTAAGATATATTTACCCTATACATATTAAATTGTTTAGAAAATATATGATTTACTTGTTATTTATAAGCTCTAGGGAAATGTAAATAGTACAAAAGGGTAATGGTGTATGCCTAAAATAGAATATTGGATTATCCTTGGTCATTTAAACTTAAAGGATATATACTAATAGAAATGAGATTATTTTATAGAATGAAATTACACAAGATACCTGATGGGTTTTCAAAAAATATATGGAAATTCCATGTCAGGTTTCAGTGTTACAAAATAAATTTTTTATATTAAATGGTATATGATATCAAATGTATAATTTATAAATTTTTTAAATATATTGTAGTTCAAAATAAAGTAAATAATGGATAAAACATTCAGTTTTAATTAAAATAAATACATTAATCTTAGATAGATCCAAATGAATGATTTTTTCCCCCTTTCATCTATTAAATGATAAGAAAATTTCTTTTTAAGTAGGGTTTTTATATTAATAATATGAAGTGAAAATTTTAAAAAAATGTTTTATGATTCATCAGAATATATAACATGTTAGAAAAGAAGATATGTATAAAGAGAGTTTTATTTAATATAAAAGTGTTTTATCTAATATATTTGTTAAAATTTGAAGGTTTTGAACCCACCACACTTTAGTAAAATATTTTAAGAATAAATTCTTCTTTACAAAACATTAATCTAAACAAAAATGTTTTAATATATAATATGGATACGAAAATTTATTTTTTAAATATTTTAACAAAGAGGTAATAACTGTAATTTAAGTCACAGGTGAATTTTTGTATCTTAGCATGATATTTGGTAGAGAATATAATATCTAAGAGATAAATGGGATTATGATTAGAATAATATAAGTTCAAGTACTGAAAATAAAGTATTATACTAGTCAATTAACAAACTGAATATCATTTTATATACTAAATGAGTTTAGAATGTGTAGGTAAATAAATATTGTAAAGTATTATAGTTGTCACCAAAATAATATCAAGGAAAATTTTTATAAAAAATTACCAAAAATAATGATTAAGGGTAACATAGAAAGATCTCTAAGTAGTTAAAATAATTTATTATTATCATAACTTTTGATGTTGTGAAGTTAAAGAGTTTTAATAATATGTTCAAAGACTTCAATATTAGAAATATGATTTATAAATTTCTCCATTATTAAAAATTTCATACTTCATATATTTTAATAACAATAATATTTTTGTATTTTATTTTTTATCAAATTTTAACAATGTGATGTAGAAAGAATTATATGAAGATGTAATGAGTTTAATAGAACCTTAAAAATGAAACAGTCATAAGGAATCATTGGTGTTCTATCATGAGATATGATTTTATGGATGTTTATGTATAGATTTTCCAATATTATTAAAATAAAATTAGAATATAAAATATATCATTATTATAAAAAATTTAGTTTTCTTTTTATCATTCTTCTATATCGGCTGCATATATTATGTCATGTAAAATTATATTTAACCTCTCAAAGTGACACTTTGAGTTATCCCTAACTAATGTTCTTTATGGATTATTTTACATTTTCATGAAATGTTAAGGTTGGAATGAGTGGAATTTAATATGGAGATACAAAATATAATATTGAGGAAAAAATAGAGTTTTTTTACTCGTTAACCATTCACGTATACCACATAGAGTGACAGACACAATGCCTTTGGTATTCCAGGCGTTTATATTTTATATTTGGATTTCACCATACTTTAGGTTGGATAGATACCTAGAATGAGAGACTTAATATCTTGATACATTTATTATAAAATATTTTAGTTGTAACTAATCATATGGTAGTTGAGTATGTCATTGATAATGTCATTGTTTGAGGTTTAACTAAAATTTTATGTGTTCCCTCATATAATGAGTATGAAATTTGTTCCGTTGATTGAAATATATTGAATTATTTTATTTCCATAACTAGATATGACATGTGATGTTATTATATATTAAATAAGGATTACTTAATTTGTTCATGCATAAGGGTGAGTGATATGTGATGTATAAATCAACATAGTAGGTCTATAATTAGAAAATAGAGAATATATTAGTAGTTATATGGGATGAACATACTCTATGTCAAATGGTTACTTGATATCTTAGATAAAGGGATCATATGAAATTCATTCCAATATATGACATAGTGGGTTGATAGGGGAATAACAATACATGTTTTAATGGAGATCATGCCAAATCTCATTGTAGTTTGAGTAGTTGTTTAATATTTATTCTTTATTGGGATGCTTCCAATATGCATGGAATGTTTATAATCTAGAACTATGTTCCTACATTCCAATGTTGGGTGTCCTTTCGACACTAGGGTAATGTTATTCAATCCTTCGATTGAAATGGGAGGATAGTAGTTCTACTCATCCCACTTTAGAGCTCAATGCCTAGTCTACAACTCCCACATAGATTTAATACATCCTTCTAATGCGCATCCTGACATCATCCTTATGGATATCAGTTAATTAAATTTATTGCTGACTTAGTGAGGTGAATACCTTATAGTAAGATAGATGAATGGGTTGGGTATCTGGAAAATGTTATTTATTCCTTATGCTAGGCCATAATGGATTCTTATGATCATAACATAAAGAGAAATGGTCTTACACATTCTTGGTAATAAGGGTATATTATACTCATCACATAAGAAGATGTGTTATTAATCATTCTCAAAAATGAGTGAATTTTATTCTCATCACATAAAGAGTGGTAGTATTATTCATTCATGGACATGAGATCATCCTATGATCATCACATATGGGTAAATGAGACTTCATGTTTAAATCCAAGTAGTTGATGATGCTCTATGTTTTGAATCCAAACAGGAAGGAACTCATGGTATAGAGACCAGTGGAGATACAAATAGTTTATAGACCAGTGGGGACATTCATGGTTTATAGTATACTAGGGGAACTCATGTTTAAAATTCTATTGGGTATACTAACGGTTTATAGTCCAATGAGGACACTCATGGTTCAATGTTTAATGATAAAACTCATGATTTAAAATACAATGTGGACACTCTATGTAATTAAACACATAAAAATAAATTATTGGGGGTTTTATGCTCTATTTTAAGGTTTTAAAGCTTAAGTAATTCCTCTTATAAAAAGGGGTGTATGACTATAGTAATTCCTATATTGAACCTTGATGAATTTTCCAATATAACTTTCGAAAAACGGAATCAAAATCCCCATATTTTGAGTTCCCTAGTTTAATGTTATGCGAGAAGTATGGTTTAGGAAATTTAACATTATGAGATAAGGATATTGAGTCTCACACAATGTCCTACCTATATATTTCTCCTAATTATCAAGGATATGTGTGGGTCTTATAAATAAGATGCTTGGCCGATATTTGGTGTATTAGGATAGGAGAAAAAAGGATGAAATTTTGGTTTTGCATACGGTGTTTTAAAAAATGAATCTTTATTGGGCCAGAAAAGTTACAATAATCCATCACTTAAACATAAGTATTATATCATAAAGAAGATCTAAAATGGGTCTTCATAAAATATTCTTGTTCATTATTTATTTTAAGTAATACTTTGGGTTATAGGATTCCGTAATCACTTATGTAAAATATTTTCATCATGGAATCGGTGTTGTGTAAAACAGTCTCCATCATTCTTCAATTCATAAATGGTATCACATAAGAAAATTAACATAATATTTATCACATTATATAGTTCAATGAACTTAAATAATTTGGGTTATTTGAGGTTTAAAAATCAAGGCTTTTTAATATGAAACACTTTAGACTCTAAAAATTCCTGAAAAATCTAAAATCCTTGAAAGTGGTTAGATAATAGGTATTTAATAGAATCTGGGATTGAATAAGTATGTTTCCAAGTGTCGACATATGTTTTAAGTGGTACGCTCATAAAACACATGGATTCCACGGTGAATTCCAATTAACAATATAGAACTCATGCTTGCACAATATAGGGTTTGAGCACAAGTAAACCTTCACCTTTCTCTGATGATATCAAAAAAAACTAACCATAGAGGAGGAATGAAAAAATATTTAGAATTTTCCCTATATTCCCTCCTCCGACCATAATTCCCCTATGATCCAAATTATATGGGTTTTTATACATCAATAAATCCCCACCCCCCCCCCCCCCTCTCAAAATTGAATGTGAGAGAGGCAAGTTGGATTATGTTCTATAGAATATTCCAGTGGTTGAAACACACCTCTCCATTGGATGGTGAATATGGGGAATATAATGGTTTATTAAAAAACCATCCAAATAATGAAACATGACATCCTAGTCTATTAGTATTGAATAGAGGCAATGTAGTATGAATCCAGTAGGGCTAAATATTAGGACCACATTGTGAAGTCTCTATGAGAGATTCAAAAAGAGATTTCTAGATAGGAGGTGGTGGAGTGATAGTAGTTTTTTTCTCATTGATGATAAAATATAAGTATATCCACCTGAGGACTCATCTATAAACTACTTAGGTTGATCGTCCCAGGATATGACTCATATGGTGGACTGGATGGCTTTATATAATTAGCTTCAAGTGAAAGTTTTCCAAGTTTTACCATAGGAATAGGATGAGATAGGGAAGCTAACTGGGATATGAAAATTTGTTCAATTATCTTGGTATAGGATGACTGAGGTTGAGAAATAAATGACCCAAGTTCTCGATATTTTTTTTATTAAATGAGAGGCTCTGGATTAAAGATAACCCTCTTTAATTTTTTCCAGGTAATATAATCTTAAACATCTTAACTCGCTACTTAAAAATTAGGTGCATATATGTCACGTCAATTAAATAATCAACTAGAACCTTTTGGACTACATTAGTTAATCTAATCATGATAAATAAGATAAAATAAATAATCCTTCACATTACATGATAGCGCATAGTGGGTTAGGATGAGTCATGGTTGGAATGTCACGTTGAGAATTGGGAGGAATCTTATAAAGATGGGGTAACCAAGTTTGGTGTGACTCCAAAAGTTGGATTCTCCCTACTAATATATAGATATTCATAAGAGTGAAATTCCAATGTTGTTATAATTCTTCTTAAGAAAATGGAAATAGGAGAGGGGTAAATTTTAGCTCTAGGAATTTGAATCCAAGAATGAAGGGGGGATATTGGATAAGGATTACTGATGGGAAAATATATAAAAGTTTATTTCAACTATTGTATTTTTAGAAATGGGGGAAAGAAAGGTGAGGGTAATCATTTGGAAACTATTGAAAAGATTATTTTCATTATATTTTTGTAAATATGTGTCTCCTCTAAGACACTCTCCATAGATGGGAGGTGGGTTGAGATTAGGGAACCACTACCAGCACTATAGTTCAAGAAGAGTCTATTTGTAAGTGAAATTTTAGTGGCGATTTAGATTTATGGAACACAAAGTGTGTTAAATTGAAAGAGGTATATTTTCAAAAAGTATTGTAACAATTTAGGGATACATAATTCTAAATTAGTAATATCAATGGATAATGCCAAAATAAATTATGGGAATGAATTCCACTAGGATTATGGGATATTTTCTAATAAAACTCCATGAGAGACTTGATAATGGGGTTCGATCTTAGTATAATTAAAGGATCATGGAGATCCTTGAGGATGTATAGTTTAAGGTAATATATCTTATATCTTTGGTGGATATAAGTCTTATGTCATATATATCAAATCAAAAGAAATTATTCTTAATCTATGGTCATAGATCTACTACCATATATTTTTTGGATTAAAGAATGTACATCACGGACTAAATGGGGTCATTCCTAGTTTAAGGTCCTGCAATTTAAACAATTGTGGCTAAGATTTTTTTTTCATGAAAATTATACTAAAGAATGAGGTAGTCTTTATATCAATGAAAGGTAAAGCTAACATGAACAAAAATCTAAAGGATAATATTCACAAACTCAATAATGAATGTACGTAGTATAATTTCATGATTTGTGGACCAAATTGATTTTTTCTTTATTTTAGGTGATAGTTATTTAATCTTAGGGAGTTGTTTCTAGTTTAAGGTCATGAAACTCTTATCGTAAGAAAATATTATTAGTTTAAGTTCACGTAACGAAGACCATAATGAGTTTTCCCTGGTTTAAGGTCATGGAAATCATATATTTGGGTGGGGGTTATGATAGTACTAATAGAAAATTAAGAAAAATTAAAACTAATGTGAATTGAGAGCCTAATGCTAATATAGATAATCATAATATGTACTTAATTTATCTTTATGATGCTTGGAATAAATGGGGATATTGTTTGAGTTCTTTTTTCCTAGATGAAGGTTATAGTTTTATGGTTACACATCATTGACCACATATGTGGCTTCTAATTTAAGCTCCTAGAACTTGTAACATCTCCCTATGGAATAACATCATCTAAACTCTAGTTGGGTAAAGGTAACATGATTAAGGGGAACTGAACTACAAGATATAGTGGATTTGATAGGGGATTTATAGTTTGTCCCAATGTAGGAAGATCTAGGTGTTACTATGTCTCATGTGCAATAGGAATAAAGAAACACATGGTTCTATGAAGAATGCCTGGGAAAAGATCTACCCCAGAAAAATAAGGGTAAAGCAGAAAATTATGGGTTCCATAGTGATAATAAGAAGACTGAAACCTGAGTGAACTGGTTAAAGTATCATCATTGGAGGTAGAATGAATTGGTGAAATGATGATTGTGGTTGGGCCTAATATAGAAGATATTTTCATCACTATGTATTATATACAAAGGTAATAAATCCACACATTATTCTAAAAATGAATTCTCCGTGTTGATCTGGATTGTGCATATGAGAAGATAAATAGAGGCATCATCTTAGTATTAAGACATGTAATGGGTCCAACATAAGTCAACGATATAGTGAGGACACATGGATGGAATGGGATTGTAACTTATGGATAAGATTAGGATAAGTTGTTCAGGTGTTGCCTCATATCATATGAAGTGGGAATCATGAAACAAATTGTTCTTGGGGGTATTCTGGTAAGTGACCAAAACCAAGCGTGTTGGTGTGGTAGTAGACCAACACCAAACAAAATGTGTTCCCTCTTTGGAAAGTACCAATGAACCTTATAGTTTAAATTCATGTGATAAAGATGATTTTATGATGTTTTGCATCATGTGTCAATGATGAAGACTATGCATTTTTACATAATTTGGCGAGGTTTCTTTCCATGATTTTTATATTTATTCATCAATGATCAAGACCATACAATTTTTCTTTATATGGTAAGGAAAAATACTATGAATTCTAACATCATGCAGTAAATCTGATTTTTATGTCCATAATTTTGATTAAAATGTGTCTAAATCATGTAAAATAAATAATCAACCCAGATTTCAAAGCCCACAAGATTCATTATTGATGTGTTAAATAATAGTTAATAGATAATCATTTTTATTATTTTATATCACATTATAAGGGTGGGATATTTGAGTATAGAATATATTATCAACCACTGAAAATAATCCTTTAAAGATAGGGGAACCAGCTGGGTGTGATTCCTTAAGGAATATATTCTATATCAATGAGAAGTGATGCATGGGGATGCAACACCAATGGTGTTAAAAATAAACATAAAAAAAGGGATATGGGGAAAGGAAAATTATGGACCTAAGAGTTTAAATTGAGTTAATTGAAAATAATGTTGATGATGAACTCTAAGAAACTATACAGAGGTTGTGATTAATTACCATACCATTGGATATGGGAGTGGAATCTTACAACACAATCTTGAAGTACATGGGATTTATATTAATTTTATAGAATACTTAAAACATTACACAAATACATGCCCATAGACCATATTAGTTTAGTACCATTGGAAACATGGAACACATTCTTCTAACATGGTGAATGATATTCAACATATCTCAAAAAGATCTTCCCATTTATTTAACCTACTTAAAACCATTCTTTATATCCTCAAAAAGGAAAACAAATGAAAAGGGTGATCTCAGATGCTCGGTAATGGTAAATACAGAAAATATAAAAAATAACATAAACATAAGAATGAAATAAAATGAACATAACTTTTTAAAGTCATACCATTTATAAAATATATCAAAATATTGAGTCATTAAATAAATCTTGGCAATTCATAAGGCATAATTCATAAAGGAACATGAGCTATGAGAAAATAACCTTAGCATCAAACATGGAATTATGAAAAACACATAAAAATAGAAAATAATTTAAATATTAGACAAGTCTGATTAAAAAGAATATCATAGTCGATGAATTCATTTACTGATCCGAGTTCACTCCTCGTTACAACCCTATATTACTAAACCAGATTTATTTACCATTCCATCCCTATATTACTTAACTGGGATCATTTCCTATTCTAGCCCTATACTAATAAACTGAGATCATTTAAAATTCCATTCCAATCTATATAATGGGATATAAATATTTACCTAATGAATTAAATGGAGTTAGAGGTCCCACCCATCTCATAATAAAATCAATCTTACATGTTCCCCAAAAACATAAATCATTCATCATAGCATAACCTAATTGAACAAAATGGGTTTATTAAATATCAGTCCATCATAACATAACCCATGTAAAATATAATGGATTCCATAAATATTATTCCAACATAAAAGTAATAAAATCATAGGAATAATAGGGATATTGTATTGAAACATACCCCTATCTTATATGGAAAATAAGTTTGATAGAACACTTGAATTTATTCCTTGGGGAAAATATCCTTTCTTCTTTAGCATCATTTTCTTTTCTAAAAATTCCATGAAATTTAAAAAGAAATGTATTTTTTTTTTGAAAATAACTATGAAATAATGTAAATGAAGCTTCATGGAAATAAGGAATTATGAAATAGTAAAAATACGTTTATGTGATATAAGTTGGAAAAACATTCTTCTTGTAATTTTTACTGAAAAAAGTCAAAAAGTAAAATGATTAGAAAATTAAAAAAGATTCTTTTCAAACCATGTAGTAAAAAGAAAAACATGGGTAAAAATGACTTTAAAAATATATAGGAAAATAGTGAATCATTTTATGAAATCATTTTTATAAAACATATACATGCATGATAAATAACCAATGTAAATTCTTACATATATACAATCTCATATAATAATGACATTGTGAAATTACCTTACCTTCGGTTTGGGTTCCTTCTTACATGTCTGAACCTCCTGTATAAGGGTACAAAAATTTCATTAACTTATTCCAGAGTAATATTAATTTTTACGATATCATAAGTGATAATATTATTTTATGTTTCTTAATAACATTATTACTCATCCTTCGGGTATTAACTCCTTTATTTTCTTATGCATTTTTTCAGATAAGATAATGTTCCTCTAATTAGGTTTTTGTTATAGTTATATCATTTCAAGAATGATATTAAAGAAATATATATCATATTTATTCATTCAAATAATATATATTCATGATTTAAGGATGATCATGTAGATTGAAATGCATCTCATCGTGGCGATGGTAGGTCGTACGTAAGCACGAGTGACGATATCATTCCCTTAATTGTGGATTGGTATGGAAGTGGAAGGTGTATATATTGTTAAAAAATCAACATATTATCATAATAATAATATATAATAATTATTTCCTTCATTATACCTATACATGTAAGGTGGTGGTGAAAAACATATTAGACCATGGCGTGGAGATGGTAAGTCGTACGTACGCACCTGTGGTAATTTCGTTTTTCGTAGGATGGCTAGAAGGTGGAATATGGTTATTCCAAAATCATAATAAAATCTCAATATATATTTGGTAATATGTTTGTTACTTTAAAATGTAAATAACTTCGGAAGATGAAGTATAAGAAGAAATAATTTTGAAAGAATCGGTAGAGGAGACTAACTCTTCCTCAATGAGCTGCCAGTATATCTCCTCTTAAAGCAACTAATGTGGGCCTTTTAAGAGACAAAAACATATATAATGTAACTAAGAGATTTTATAAGTTAAATGTGTATGTTATGGATGATCTTGAAGAATTAAATCTAATTGACTAATTTAGGGAGGATGTGCCCTTTTATAATTGGGGTGAGGGGAACTTTTGAAATCTCCAAAAATAATAAATTATAATAAAATAAAAACCCACATAGAAACATAAAAAATGGCCTAGTTTTAAATATGTGATGATATAAGGTCATAAAATAATAAAGAAATAAATTTTATAAAAGTTTTTATGTCAATTTAAACCTAATCCTTTTAATTAACACATAGTTACTCAATTTAATTTTTAACTAATGTAACAAATATTTCAACATTAAAAGGGTGAAATATTTTCTTCTTTAATGTCATTTAGACCATAAATGGACCATTTAGAATATTTTAAACTATATAATAATTATTTTATATTTTTGAAGATTTATTATAATTTTTAAATAATTTAGTAAAATATTATTTTGATAAAAAATCCATTGTGTCAATTTTGACACAATTTAATTTTTTGTTTTTTAAAAATTTCAAGAAAAGATGTTATCCTCGAACCAAATATTTTATTATATCCCTAAGGGGTATATTACATCTAAAAAATATTTCATATATTAATTATCCAAAATTATATTTATTTTAATATTTTTAATAACATTAATTTGATATTTTGATTAATAAAATAATTACTTCATTAGTTTTGTGTAATTATTTAATATACTTGTTTGTTGAGTAAAAATTAAAAAGAAAATATTATGAACAAGATAACACTTCTATATTTTATATGATTAATTATAGTTGAATATATATTCTGTAGAATCCTACATTAAAAATTTTATATTTATTAAAACATGAATGCGAAAACTTTTACATCACTTTAAATAAAAAATTATAAGTGTCATACTCTTTTCCATGTGTCTCCAAATGGTCAATAATTAAACACATGGATTATTATGGTTGATATATACTCGACCACTAATAGTTTTCCAATTTTATTTGTCTTTTAATGGTTATTGTAATTTGAATTAAAATTAGTTTATTGATTTTTTATCAATTAAATAATATCTACATTATCAATGTATAAGAATTTAAGGTCATTATTTATTCCTTAAAAATGATAAATAAATTTAAAAAATAAAGAAAAACATTTTTGTGTTGAAATGAGACTTTATTGTCAAACTTAGCTTCTAAATAAATTTATATTAAAAAAGATATAGCTATTAAAATTTTAGTAAGTCATATCTAACTTTTCTTTAATAAAAATGAATTAAATGTCCTAATCTCGACCAAGTGGCTTAAAAAGGATAAAATTTAAACCCAAAGATGATTTAAGTATAAAAACACTCATACAAATATATTAGTACAAGTGTTAGGATAATTTTATAATATTTTTTTACACTTAATTTCCTGATTAAACCTTTTACTGTATTAATAAAAATTATCGAAGATACTATTCATAATGACCAAAAATTAAAAAAAAAATATTTACATAATTTGGATCTAATGATTCCAAATATGGAATAAATTTTTAAAAAATATAAACACTTAATTTTTAGTAATTAATTTAAAATTAATCTTTTGGTTGGAATGAGAAATCAAGTTTTAAAAGTTAAAACATTGCAAAAGATTGAAATGTTTCTACATCAAAATAGAATATAAAATTATTGTCAATGAGCTAAATTATATTAAATGAAAAAAATAAAATATTTTTATATTTTAAATCCATAAAATAAAATAACTTAACCATATAAAATATTTTGATGTATTTTTTTCAATTATAATTCAGTATATTTTTACTATTCATCAAAACATAAAACCTATTAGAAAAATATTAAAAATCCATCCAAAGTATGTTTTTATATCCTGATTCTAAAATATAATTTTAAATTTTAAAATATAGTATAAAATGGTTTTAAAAACTATATTTAAATGGGTGTGCCATCAAAAGGCGGTGAAAGTGTATTTCTTGAAAAATACTTCTTTTATCCGAAAAATTAAATATGTTTTTCTATAATGTCTATCAAAATATTATATGAATTTTAAAAATTATATTTAATATATTACATATATATTTCAATAATAAAATCCATAAATAGTGATTTTATTATTTTATATACTCACTTATTTTCATTTAAATAGTTTTTTTAGAACAATAATTCATTTTATTTAAAAATTGTTTTATTTTTTATTTGTAATTAATTTATCACCAAATAATTAATTATATATATATGTGTAAAGAATAATTTTATAATTCAGTTAATATTGTTCATATATTCCATTATAAGGGCTAGGTTATAAGGTAAAATATAATATTTAGTTGTTCACTTAAACTTATTTTGGAGTAAAATGAATTATATCAAAAAAACTTGAACATATGTATAACAAAAGACAAGAATAGTATAGTGTATTCCACAAGATAATTCGGTGTTGAATGTAGTCCACTCTATCGTAGTGTATCGTACAACACAACCCATCAATGAATTAAAAAATTAATTAAATAAAAATTCTATATCCGAAAAAAATTGTGTTGTTACATTCTACACCCCTTAAAATGAATTTCACCCTTGAAATTCTCCTGGTTTTTAAAACGATTAATTCTTGAAAGTTTATTTCGTATAAACCCACATCCTAAAAATGAACAATAAAACCTATTTATAAACAGGAATGTTAAAAACACAACAGTTTTCCAAAGTAACTCATCACTGGGTTTCCAAATAGGAGAACATAGGTTGAAATTGAAAACATGGATATGGAAGAGATATATAACTATCAAGTTCTGAAGCAGAATGATAGAGAACAAGGTTAGGAGAAAATTAAAAAACAATAAACAATAAATCAATGATTATTTAAGGGCCTATTTGATTCATCGAAAACAATGGTATAAGGATAAAATTTTTGGTTTTAAGATCCTTTCCCTAGAGTTGAAGAATGAGACAAAATACGTAATTTATTATGTACATTATCATCCTTTCCTTATCCCTTTTTTAATTTCTCCATCATGTCTTATTCCAAGAAATAAATGATAATTTTTCACACGTGAAGTGTTAGCAGGTCATGAAATCCATAAATAGGATGATAGGTCACTCCATTTGCCTAAAAAATGTTAACACAAGTTATCAAATATGAATAATCCCACCTATGGTGAGATAATAATTTATTCTAAAAAAAATCCATCTAAACATTAACTTAAACATTCCATAAATTGATAACCTTACAATACTTCTGAAAAAAAATTATAAACTTTATAATGAGGACCACTAACTCATCTTAACATTTATCCCCCACATATCATATAATATTTTTTATTGGTCACATTACAAACATGTGAACAAATTCATCATCTATTCTATTGATTTGTGATAATAAATTTAATTACTATAACATCCTTATTGAAAACACGCATGTTTCTTTAATCTAAACTCCCAAAATATGAAAACATCGTCAGTGACATAATAAAACACTTTTCAATAAATCCTTAGTCAGTTATAAGGAAATCAATACCATCACATTTCCCTATACATAACCAACATATCCTTATCTATATATCATTATCTCATCATCATGCTCATATTAACAGTTGTCCTTCCATTAATCATATCTTTTCACAAAATATAAACTTATTACCTCAGTCACTTTTCATGGTTACTAGTACCATTCACTATATGATCTTAGATATTTATCTAAAAACTACAACGAACCAATATATAGATTATTCATTATTTCATAATACTGTTAATGTACTTCCATAAATATATTCTTTAATTCCAATAAATAGGCATGAAATCATTCCAATATATTCTTAAACCGTTAACCAAGCCTCTTATATTAATTCCTTAATTATTCTTCCATATCATATGTCCTTTGTATCTCTTCATCATCAGAAATATAAATATTACTCACATGACTACACTGATTCTATTCCTGATCTTTCTCCATAGGTCATCAATTTTCATAATGACCATACAATACACATTTAAAAGATTTATCTATCATTGATGCCTTAGAAATATCATTATCCTTTTCCATTATGTTAACTAAACCTTTTCCTTGGAAATTACTTACTCGGATTCCTTCTTTTCCACATCCATGAATCTTCAAGTTCATTAGAAACATTCACCTTGATGCTTCTTCCCACATGATTTACATGAGGAGAATTAAACTTTCTTTCCTCAGTGGTCCCTATGAAACTTTATCTTTCTCTTATTAGGTGGGTTAGAAAACCCACCAAAGTTGAGGTAATTGATCAAATTATGATATTTATGATTAAGCATAATAATGTTATTTGACCTTCCAATTCCCATTTCATTTAGTTTCTCATGAGAAAGATTATTCCATTGTCCATAATATTATCCATTAACATGCATCATCTTTTTTCCAGCCATTTTCTAAGACCCAAAAAGAATAGTTTGTGTCGAAATAATCATAATAGAAAAAACACATAATCAAGGGAAATCAAATTCAATATATAACACCTTATGTTTAATCCTATGTTATCCATGGTCATTACCAAAATTCCATGATCATATCCTATACTTAGACTAATCCTTAGGGACATCCCAAGTCATGTACTTAGAAATATTTATAGGGATCTCACTAACGTTTTCTTATCCTAGTTTTCAAAGGTTAACTAAACCATCACTCTGATACCAAATCTAATGACCCAATATTGATGTGTATGGACATTACATTACTTTTATGGAATATTTAATACATTACAAAAATTGATGCCAAATGACCATATTAGTTTAGTGCCTTTGGAAACTTGGAACACATTCTTCTAATTTGGTGAAAGATCTTCAAAATATCTAATAAATATATTCCCCTTTAGTTTTCCTATTGAGAACCTTTCATTATATCGTGGGGAAAAATAAAACATATGAAATTGGAAAGGTTAGATGTTTATTAATATTAAATAAAGAAAATATCAGATAGTATAAGAACATAATAATGTATAAACATGAACATAAATTTTTAAAATCATACCATTTATAATATAAAACAAAATCATGAGTTATTAAATAAATCTTGTTAGTTCATAAGGCATAAATCATAAAGTAACATGAGCCATGAGAAAACATCATTGGCATAAAACATGGAATTAAGGAAAAGACATAAGGATTGAAAGTCATTTCCATATTGGATAAGGATCATTTCCAAAACCATTATAGTGGAAAAAGTCCTTTACTGAACTGGGTTCACTCGTCATTACACCCTTTATTACTAAACTATGTTTATTTACCCACCCAGGCCTATATTACTGAAATGAGGTCATTTTCTATTTCATCCCTATGTTTCTAACTTGAGATCATTTATCATTCAATACAAGTCTATCCTATGAGATATAAATCATTACCAAATGAATTGGAGAGTGATATGGGTCTCAATAATCTGGTAATTAAATCATTCTTATGTGTACCACAAAAACATAAATCATTCATCATAGAATAACCAAAAGAATAAAATGGGTTTCCTAAACATCATTCCATCATAACATAATTCATGTAAAATAAATGGATTTCATAAATATAATTCCATAAAAAATATAATAAAATAATATGAATAATAGGTATAGTATACTTGAAACATAACCCTATCTTAGATGGAAAATAATTTTGAGAGAGAACTTCAAATTAATCCTTTAGGAAAATAAAATTTCTTCTTTAAAATATTTTTATTTTATCAAAATTCCATTCAATTTTAAAAGAAAATAATTTTTTTTAAATAACCTAGAAACAAGTAAAGTAATCTTCATAGAAATAAGGCGTTTTGAAAGCATAAAAATCCATTCAAACTATATAAGTTAAAAACATTCTTCTGATACTTTTTCTGGAAAAGTCAAAAAGTACCTCATTTGTAAAATAAAAGAAATATTATTTTCAAACCATGTCGCTAAAAAAGTCAAATATGGGAAAAATGACTTAACACATTCATTGGAAAATAGTAAAACATTTTATGAAATCATTTTTATAACACATGGGCATGGATGATAAATAAACCCTAGTAAATACTTACGTATGAACAATCTCGAATTATAATGAGATTGTGAAATTACCCATTACCTTAGCTCTAAGTTACTTCATATGTTTCAAAACCTCCAATATAATGGTTTAAAAAAATTCATTAACTTATTATAGAATCAGTTTCATTTTTATGATATCATTAGTGATCATATTATTACTCATTTTTTAATAACATTACTACTTTCCCTTTGGGTATTGACTGCTTTATTTTCTTATGTATGTTTTGTCAGATAAGTTCTAGTTTCTCTACAAGGTTATAGTTATATCATTTCCAGAATTATATTAATATAACATATAGCAAATTTTTTCATTCTAAAAATTAATAAAATCACGATTTAATGAATATCTTATATAATGAATCATAATGAATCGTGGAGACTGTAGACCGTTTGTACCCACGATCGATGATATCATTCCTTCAATCATTGAATGGTATTGAATTGGATGGAATATATATTGTTACAGAATCAAAATCTTGTTATAGTAAATATATACAGTTATTATTTCCAAAATTATACCCATCCATGTAAGGTGGTGGTGAAAACATATTACACCATAGCGTGGAGACGGTAAGTCATACATATGTACATGTGGATATTTCATTTTTCATAGGATAGATAGAAGGTAGAATATGGTGCTTCAATAATTATAATAATAGCTAAGAATATCGTTGGTATTATATTTATTACTTTATAATGAAAACAACTCAGGAAGAGGAAGTAGAAGAAGTAATGTGTTTGAAAGAATCGGTAGAGAAGATTAACTCTTCTTTGACATGCTCCCTCTATAACTCCCTTTAAAGGCACTAGATTTCATATTTTGAGATTAAAAAAACCTCTATAAAGTAAATAAGGATGTTTATAATGTAAATTTTTAGGGTATGGACAATATTTAAGGCACAAAGTGAACTAAAAAAGTGAGGGAGGGTGTGTTATTTTATAATTGTGGTGAGGGGCACTTTTGGAATCCCAAAAAATAATAATTTACAATAAAATCAAAACCCATAACCCCCCCCCCCCAATGTCCTAGTTTAGAATATGAGTGGAGATAAGGCAGTAATATCATTAACCAATAAATTTTAGACAAGTTTAGTTATCAATTTAAACCTTTTCCTTTAAATTAACAATTAGTTATTCTATTTAATTTTTAACTAAGGTATCAAATATTTTTACATTATATGGTTTAAATATTTACTTAATTGATGTCAATTATATGATAAATGGAAAATTTAGAACATTTAAAACCATATAATAATTATTTTATTTTTAAAAAAAATATTATGATTTTTAGAAAATTTAATAAAATTTTATTTTTATAAATAATCAATTGTGTCAATTTTGACACTATTCAATTTATTATTTTTTAAAAATATCAAGATATAATGATATCTTCAAACCAAATATGTTATTATATCTCTAAGTGGTCAAAGTCGTCTATAAAATTTATTGGTATTATTAATTATCCCAAAGTATATTTATTTTAATATTTTTAATGAAATTAATTTGATATGGACATTAATAAAATAATTGATTCATTAGTTTTGGGTAATTATTTAATAAATTTATTTGTTGGGTAAATATAAAAAAATACCATGATAAATATAACTCTTCATGATTTCAAAGGAATATTTTGTAACAACCTGAACGGTTATGAATAAATTCCCCTTTTTGATTTAATTAAATAGAAAGCACATGTAATTATTTATTTTATCCAATTAATTTTGAATAACCATTAAAAAAATTTACCATTGGTAATCTAGTCATCAAAAATTGGTCATATAAATAATATAAATATTGGGGTTTAAACAATCCTTTTGGTAGAGACAAAGGAAGTGATGGCCTCAAAGAATAGGATCATACCCTATAAATATCATTTATCAGAGCTTCTGAGGGAGATAGAAGTTCTGGGATTTACCCTAGAACAATACCAAGCTAATATCTAACAACTTAATCATGATTGAAATGTTTACAAGATAATTTCAATCTCATCGAGATCATAGCCAAAACCATGTGCACCAAACGGCCCCATGAAATCCACACTATCTCAAACCTTTCTCTTAGGGATTATGTTGGTGTATTTAATGGATATGTATCAAGACCCTAACAACATAAATATTGACCTTATTTTTATATAATAATTAATATATTTTCATCTGATTATTATTACATTGTAAATTATTTTTAATGCACAAATTGTATTTTTCATTAATATCAAAATTCAATTTTCGAATTTATGAATTAATATATTTTGAAAATAAATAAAATTTTAATTGGATATTATTATTAAATAATATTTATAAAATAAAAAATATCATATAATTTTTATAAATTCATATGAAATTTTATAAGGGTTTAGAAACTGTTATTTGTCAAAAACCCGTCATTTTTAATAAATGTCAGTTTTTATTTTAAAAGTGAAAATTAACATATATATATACATATATATAATTATTTATATAAAAAATATTATTTTTGGAATTATGACATCATAATTATCCAACATTGAATTTTTTATAATTTTCTTAGAGAGCCGAATTTTTGGGTAAAAATTAAATACTGTATAAATATACAGTGTGTTTCATAACATAATAATGGCCCAGTAGTGTGGAAATAAATATTATAAAATGAATAATTAGAAAAATATATTTTTTCCATTTAAAATATTTTAATTTTACTTGTATTTTATTTATTTTAAAAATCCTTAATGAATCTTCCAATACTTATTATTTATTTTAAGATTTTAATATCATTTCATTGAGAGTGTGACTCACCTACACATACGTAAGGTCCTTATTTTACTATCTTGGGAACTTTTACTTGTATAATAATGTAATACACTCCTTGTTTTTATAAAACATTGGAAAAAATCATGAGTTGGTTTTCGGTTTTGAAAAATTTATTATGAAGAGTCTAAAACCTAAATAATAAAGAAATCCCCCTACTTTCCTATATAAATCTAACCTAGCTCCCATTTCTCTACACCAAAACCCCTTTAATAACATCCATCATCTTCCCTATACTCCCTAGATTCCTCCCAATTCACTCCCAAGCTCCCAATAATCCTCTCCCAAACCTTTTTGGGCACACATTCATGTAAGGGATCCCCACCTTCCTATATTTTCTTCAATTCAAGAAACTTATTTTGAAAATAGCCTATAAAATTTAAATTGGTTATGTTTTCATTAAATTATTATAATTACCTTCCTATTTATTTAATATTATTTTAATTACATACCATTTATTATCTCTCATTTTTACCCTTACCTAATCTGTTACCATGCTGAAAATCTATAAGGAATATTTCTCCCTCTTTAATAAAAAAATAATTTTATGTTATCTCCTTTTATTTTCCATTTTCCTATGTTGGGATATGTTTGTAAATATCCCCTTTACTTAATATTTTATTTATAAACTATTATATCCCCTTTATCTCTCATCAACCCATTTTTATGAACTTCTATAGGACAATGTTATGTTGCCGAAATTGCACCATGATTTTCCATACCAAAATAATTGTGTAGTGAATACCATACCCATTTCTCTATCAATGGAATTAACCTTTATTAAAATTTACTTATTTATTATATACTTACATGTATTTGTTCTACATTTGTTTATCATTTAATAAATTATGATGTTGAATGAATCCATATTATATGATATATGTGGCACACTTCAGCATGAGAATGAGATGTTTGTGAAGGGTGTGACCTTATAGAACTCCAATGCATTGGGTAATGTTTAGTATCCTGATACATCATGTTGGGATAGGGTTTTACCTGAATCATTTAGGTTACTTTATCCACTATGGGTTCTAGGTGGGTTTATCCTTGATCTATTTATGATGTAGTGTTTTTAGTTGTTTCCACTTATCCCATGTTATGATTATCATTCTATATCATGCATTATTATTCATAGTTTTTCATACTCAATAGATATGCATATTTTGTAACATGTTTTTTTTTCCACATTTTATACCTTTTTTATACCTTTACAGGTATTTATATCTCACTCTTTCTTAAGTATGTCCTCAGGTTATCCAATGCAGTGTTAAGTACGAAGGAACATTTTGGTCATTTAAGGAAGTTTTCAATAGAGATGTGGTTATTTATGTTTCAAGTTATTATGTAATGTACCTAATTTCACAAGGACACTAGACCTCTCATTATTTTAGATTTTATTAAGTTAAAAATTTTGTAGTTAAATTATTAATTAATGTATGATAAAGATAAGGGTTGTTATAGTTGTTATCAGATGATAAGGTTAGTTATTTTGGGGGTTAGGATTAGAAAACTATAGCGAAAGACTTAGTATCTAAGAACTCTAGTAAATTCCTTAGGTATAAGGCTACGTATAAGAAAACATCCCTGAATTTTTGTAAGTAAGGAGTGATTAGTTTATTATGAAAAAAAATCTATTTCTAGATACTACAAGTAGACATGGTTCTGGAACTGATGTACCTAGGAGTAACAACTCTGAAAAGGTGTTCCACGCCTAACTCAGGGTAACCTGGTACACAGGAATAGGCCTTACTATACACCTAGTTTGAAACTCTTAAGGGAAATGCGTCGGTAAATTCATTATCTCATTATTAACCTGTATTAAGGGAAAAATTCCCATAAGAATATATGTTAGGAAATAGATTATGGATAAAATAGATTGAAGCCTAGATACTCAGATGTCAAGAAGATAAATTTAATTTATAAGTTATCCCTTTAATTTCATTCGATTCCCTATTTACATGTTTAATTGTTTAAGATACTCATTCATAATTTTCCTTTTATTCTAGATAATGGATGGAAATATGAGGAATCGGGTAAACAGTCAATATAAAGGGAAATGCAATGCCTTCCACAATGAGATTCCCAATCAGATTGGATCTCAAGTAAGAAATATATTGATTATTCCAATATAGCTATCAAAAATCACAATTAACAATTAGAACCTTTTTTAATTCCCAAAGACATCAAGGAAGAGGAATATGATATCTCATGAAATTCCATTAGATAAACATTATAAGGGGGATAAGACCCAATTTCCTTCATGCAACATTTGTGGAAAGAGGCTCCAATGGAAATGTCAAAAGGGTACAAGGAGATGTTTTAAGTGTGGAAAGATAGGTAATAAAGAATAAAATTTCTATAAAAAAGTGATAATGTTATGTATGGAATGAAAGTTCAATATAAGGAATCATATATAGTTATATGTCAAAAATGTGGGGAAGTCTTCAATTATCCAATACAATGCTCTATTGAAATGGATAAGGAGCCTGATGAGTATCAACAATCACTAATATCAAGGGAGAAAAGAAATTAATATGCTAAGAAGGATTTTGATTATTGAATTACATGTAACCTCTACTTCAAAGTGGTGAATGTAATGTTTTATTTCAATTGATATCCTATCAGCATATGTTTCTAAGAACATAGAGTCCCCACCTAAAATGATATTAAATCTTTAGGTAAAATATCTATAAATATTTTATCACATGTCAAAATTTGTGATAATTTTCTTCTTGAAAATATTATAACTCTCCCATTGGTGGAAGTCGATGTAATGCTGGTCATGGATTGGCTTTCCCGATATAGAGCCCATTTAAATTTATGTGAGAAGGAAATCACTCTCTATATGGAAAATCGACCCCTTCATCTATACAAGTGAAAGAAGGAGTATTGGTATTCTTTAGAACCATCATCTTAAGTATGGACAGTATTTACCTGGGAGAAAGAATATATAGATCAGATTATTGAGTCTAATGAAATAACTATGCTTGAAGACATTCCAATTATGGGTTAATACTCTAATGTGTTTCCTAAGGAATTTTCTGGTCTTCCCCCTAGCCAAGACGTCAAATTTTCAATCGATATCCAAGAATCCATATAGGATGGAGTTTTTAGAACTTTAGAAACCTAAGAAACTAATACATGATAATCTAGATAAAGGATTCATGTGTCCAAATTCTTCATCATGGAGTGCACCTTCCATCTTCATCAAAAATAAGGATAGGAATATGCAGCTTTTCATTGATTATCATGAGCTCAACAAAATCACGATAATAAACAAGTATCCTTTTTTCACGAATATATGACTTATTTGATCAGCTACATAGAGCACAATACCTATCTAAGGTGGATCTTCAGTCAGGATATTACAATGTTAGGTTGAAGAAGAAGGATATCCCCAAGACTTATTTTCATATAAGGTATGGGTACTATGGGTTCATATTGATTCCATTAGGACTCACTAATTCCCTATTAATCTTTATGGACTTTAGGAATAGATTATTTTTTGTTTACCTCAACAAATGTTTGGTAGTATTTATATATGAAATTATAATATACTTCAAATGAAAGGAGGAGAATTTGAACACTATGCTAAAGACCATAAAAAAGGAGATGATTTATGAAAAGTACAGAAACTGTGAGTTCTAGAAGAAGGAATTATCATTCTTAGGGAATATCATCATATAAAATGGGATATCTATGGATCCTTAAAAGATAAAAGAAATTGAAGGATGGTTGAGGAAAACATCTGTGATAGATATTTTCCTTGTATTAGCTAGGTATTATCACTAATTTGTGATACATTTCTCATGATTTTCAAAACACCTTAATAATATAACTTTGAAGGTTCAAAATTTTTCTAGGAATTATGAATGTGAAGATAGATTCAAGGATTTAAAAGGAGGTCAATCATTGTAACTTTACTCACACTACCAACATGTGGAGATATTTTCATGGTATTAAACGACACTTTGAATAAGGTTATGGGTTTTGTGTTGATTCGAAATGACAAATTCATTAGCTATGCTTCATGTCAGTTGAAATTTGATGAATAGAACTACATAACATAAGATGTGGAGTTGGATGCAGTTATTTTCTCTTTAAAATTTTATGGGAATTGTCTCTTTGGGGAGAAGTGTGAAATATATATAAATCAAAAAATTCATAAATATATATTCATATAGAAAAAGACAAATATGCTCCAATGAGTATGGTTGGAGATCATCAAAGATTACTAATACTCAATCCATTACCATCCAGGGAAATTGAAAAACAGGGTTTATTATATAAGTATAAAGGATCCAAAAAATCTATCATCATTGAGAATTTAGAAGGATCTGATATTCTTATATTTGAAGTGGATGAACATGGGAATCATAAAGAAAGGAATTTCATAAATCCTTTAACAAATTATTTCTCAACTATCTCTTAATTAAGGGTTATAGGATTATCAAAAAGATGATGTGGAAATTTAGAAGAAAGTTGAAACTACAAGAAAAGAGAAATCCTCATATTTCAATGTTAATGAAGATGGAATTGTGATATTTGGGTAAAGAATATGTGTTCCATAAAATATAGAGTTATATAGGGAACAATTGGATGATGCACATAGTTCAATATTATATATTCACTCAGGAAACACAAACATGTAGTGACATCTCCAGGAGCACTTTTGGGGGGATAACATTAAGAAATATATTGATAATTATACATCAAAGTGTATGGTATGTTGTAAATTTAAGGATTAAATGAAGAAGTCTAAGGGGATGATGAAACCATTATCCATACCAATAAGGAAATAGGAAAACATCACCATGGACTTTTTCACTGGACTTCTATAGACATATAAGGGAAACAATTCTATCTGGGTTTTTATGAATCGTATTATAAATACTACATGCTACATTTCGATTTCAGAGGATTTCTCATTGGATCAACTGGAACAGATATATATCATAGAATTGGTAAGGCTGCATGAAGTACCACCATCGATTATGTCCAATAGAGTTACAATTATTACCTCTACATTTTTTAGAAGTCTTCATCTTGATCTAAAACTGAGATTAACTTATGTATGTCTTATCACCCTCAAATTGATGACCAGCCTAAGCAAACTATCCAAACACATTAGGATATGTCGATATCAGGCTCAGTTGACTTCAAAATAGTATGGGACCAACATCTCCCCTTGGCCAAGTTCTCTTAAAACAACATTTCCAACTCAATCATTGAAATGGATCCCTATAAATCCCTTTATTATAAAAGGTTTGAACCACCAGCATGTTGGGATGAAGTTGGGGATCATAAACCTCTAGCCCAAAAATGGTTGAAGAAATAGTGAAGAAGGTTAAACCTATCCAGAAACACGTCAATGCTACACAGAGTCAATAGAAAAGTTGTGATAATTATTATTAATGATACATATAGTTTGATGTTGGAGACATGGTATTCCTCCACATATCTCCATAGTGGTGATTGATGAGACTTAGAAAGAAGGTAAATCTTGTTCCAAGTTACATCACCCTTTTGAGATCTTGGAACTCATTGTATCAGTGGCCTATCGACTAACACTCCAACCGAACAAGACTAATGTTCATGATGTATTCCATGTATCACTCTTAATAAAATACATACCAGACACATCACAGGTACGCAATCCAAAGGTGGTGCCACTAGAGAATGAACATTCCTATGATGAACAGCCAGTGAATATCTTAGATCATAGAGAAAAAGTTCTATGAAATAAGAAAATTCCCCTGGTTAAAGTGTTATGGAGAAACAAAAGGTTTGGGGAAGAAACATAGGAACTAGAGGATGTGATAAAGCAGAGTTACCCTCATCTGTTTTAAGTGTGGGGAAAAGAAATTTATAGGGAAAATTTTCTAAATGGGGGAATATTTTAACGTCTCGAACGATAATGAATAAAATTCCCATTTTTGATTTAATAAAATATAGATCCCATAGACTTTTTTTTATATCTAATTAGATTTAAATAAATATTAAGCATATTTAACATTTATAATATAGTCATTTAATAGTGATCACAAGACTAGTACAAATATAGGGCTCTAAAAAATCAATTTGGCATAGACAATGGATGTGATGGCCACAACCAGTAGGATCATGCCTTATGAACCCCATTTATCGAAGATTCTGAGGGATATATCATTTATAGGATTTTCCCTAGACCAATCCCAATACAATATCCAATAACTTAATCTCGATTGAAACTATTTACTGGATATGTTCAAGCACATCAAGATCACGGCTCAAACCATGTTCACGGAACTGCCCCATGAAAGCCCCAATATCTCATATCATACTCTTAGGGATTTTACTGGTGTACTAAAGGGGTATGTATCAATACGTTAGAAATATAATTATGTACATTATTTTTTATAGAAAAATTAATATATTTTCATCTAAATTATTTTACTTTGTAAATGATTTTTAAAGAAAAATTTTATTTTACGTTAATATTAAAATTTAGTTAATGTAATTATGAATTAATGTATTTTTCAAATAAAATATATTTATAAAGAAATATTATTATTAAATAATATTTATCAAATATAAATGACCGTATAGTTTTTATTATGTCAAATGTAATTTTTATAAGGGTTCCAAGAACTATTATTTTTCAAAAACCCTTCATTTTCTATAAATGTCGATTTTACTGTTAAAACTAAAAATTCACATATATAGAAAATTGCTTAGATAAAATTTATATTATTTTTAAAATCAAGACATAAAATTTATCTAATAGTTATTTTTGATAATTTTTTGAGATATTAGTTTTATTTTTTGGTAAAAATAAAATACTGTATAAATATAAGGAGTGTTTTACGACAACATAATAGCTCATTCGTGAATAAATAAAAACTATCCAACCTCTCTAAAGCATGTCAAACCTATTCCATATACACCCTAGATTACTCTAAAGGTTCCCCAAATCTCCTAAGAAGCCTATCCCAAACCGTTTGGGTCACACATTCATGTAATGGATGTTCACCTTCCTCTCATTTCATCAATTCAAGAACTTTATTTTGAAATTAGCCTATATAATTTCAATTGGTTATGTTTTCATTAAATTATTATCATTCCATTACTACCTATAGAATTTTAATTTAATTATAGGCAATTTATTATCTCTTATTTTGAACCTTACCTAAGTCGTTATTATTATACCAAATATCCGTAAGAAATCTTCCACCCTCCTATTTTATCAAGCCTTCCTATTATGTTATGTCATCTAATTTTACATTTACCTATATAGGATATGTTTATATATGTCACCCTTAATATCCATTTCATTTATAAATAATGAGATCCCCCTTTCACTCTCAAAGACCCATTTTTATGAACTTCTATATGACGTTGTTATGCTGCTGAAATTTCACCTTGATTTTCAATGCCAAAATAATTTTTTACTGAATACCATACCCAATTCTCTATCAAGGGTATTCACCTTTATGCACAATATGTTTTTATTAGATAACTACATGTATGTATTCCAGATTCCTTGATGGTATAAGAAATTATCATATTTAAAGAATCCATGTTATAAGATCTATGTGGCACGCTTATGCATGAGAATGAAATAATTATGAAAGGTGTTCCATAATAACACTCCAATGCATTGGGTAATGTTTAGTATCATGATACGCTATGTTCAGACAGGGGCCTGCCTGATTCCTTTATGGGACATTGTCCACCATGGGGTATTAGTGGGTTTATCCTAGATCTATTTATGACGTGGTGTTTTAATTTGTTTCCACTTATCCCTTGTTATGATTATCGTGAAATATCATACCTTATTATTCGATTTTTTATGCTCCATTGATATGACTATTGTCTAACATATATTGTATTCCTCATTTTATGCCTTGTTTATTCCCTTACTGGGCATTATAGCTCACCCTTTCTTTTTTATTTTATTAGGTTATCCCATGCATTGTTATGTATGAAAGAACATTTTGGTCATTTTAAGGAATTTTTCAATAAATATGCTGTTTTTTGTGTTTCAAAATATTATTTAATGTATCTAATTTCACAAACACCTTAGAACTCTCGATATTTCAGGTTATATTTAGTGTAATTTTTTGTAATTAAATTATGTATTAATTTTTAATAAAGATAAGTATTTTACATATTTATAGTCAAATATATATTCTATAAAATCCTATATTAAAAATTTTATATTTATTAAAACATCAACATGGAAACTTTGGAATCACTTTAAATAAAATATTATAAGTGTCATTATGCTTTCCATGTGGCTCTGAATGGTCAATAATTTGACTCGTGGATAAATATGGTCAATATATACTTGACCAATAAGATTTGTTCAAGTGTTTTTGTCTTTGAATGAATATTATCATTCTATTCAAAAATGTTTTATTAATTTTTCATCAATTAAAAAAAAAATTGCATCATCAGAGTATAATCCTTGAAGTTCATCACTTATTTGTTAAAAATTACAGATAAATTACCATTATAAAGAAAAAAATTTATATTTCAAATTAGGAATCATAGTCAAACTTAAATTCTGTATAACCTTATATTAAAAAAAGATATAGTTATCAAAGTTTGAGTGAGATATATTTTAATTTTCTTTAAATAAAATAAATTAAATGCATGAATCTCATCCAAGTGGCCTCCAAATGATAAAATTTCGACCCAAGTATTATTTAAGCCTAAAATCACTCATCTAATGATATTAGGACAATTTTTTGCGTAATTATATAGTATATTTTTATACCCTCTATTATCCAATTTTACCTTTTACTGTATTAATAAATATTAATGAAGTTACTATTAATAATGCCCAAAAATAAAAGAAAGCAATTTACATAATTTGGACCCACTGATTTGAAATATAGAATCCATTTTTCTAATTTCTGAGCACATAATTTGTGGTAATTAATTTAAAATTAATCTTGTGGTCAAAAAGAGAAATTGGATTTTATAAGTTAAACATTGCAAAAGATTAAAAAGTTTTTACATCAAAATACGATGTAAATTTAATTACAAAAAAATTATATTAAATGCTAAAAACATGATCTATTTATATTTTAAAACGATTAAATAACATAACAGAACCATATAAATTTCTATGTAAAAATTCATTTTCAATTAAAATTATTAAATTTTTACTATTCATCATAACTTGAAACATATCAAAAAAATATGAAGAATTGATCTAAAGTAAATTTTTGTTTCCCAATTACAAAAAATATATTTATTTCCCAAAAAAACTTAAAAAGGTGTTAAAAACTATATTTTAAATGGTTATTCCATCAAATGGTGGTAAATATACATTTTTTAAAAATACTTCTTTTATCTGAAAAATGGAATTTGTTCTTCTATCATGTATATAAAACATATAAAATGAATTTGAAAAATTATATTGAAGATATTACATTTATGTTTCATTAATAAAATTCATAAATAATGATTTTATTATTTTTAAAAACTCAATTATTTTCATTTGAAAAGTTTTTTATAAAAAAAATTCATTTTATTTAAAATGTTTTTTATTTCTTATTTATAATTAATTTCCAACAAAATAATTAATTATATATTTACATGTGTAAATTATATATTCATAATTCTGTAAATATTGTTCATAATCGTCATTATAATGGATAGGTTATAACGTAACATAATAATATTTATTTGATCACTTAAACGCACTCTTGCATGATATTAATTCCATCCAAAGGACATGAACTTGTGTATAACACCAACCATGTATAGTATTGTGTATTCCACAAGATAAGGTGGTGTTCTATGTAGCTCAAGCTTATCTTATTGTAGCGTATAACACTAGGCATCAAATAATTTTAGAAAAAATGATCTCAAAAAAATCTCATGGTATTATAGGGAAAGTTGAGCATGAATATTTGGAAAAATTACACATGGAGGGTTATATAATGTTTTCATTGAGGATGTTTCCTCCTTGATGTGTTCCTTGGACAAGTGGTGGGATGAGACTAGAAAACATATGTTGTCAACATAAAATGAGGGGAGTTTGTTTAAAAAATAAAGATTAATATGGTGATTTAAAAGTAGAAGACCCAATGTGTGTTGATGATATAAAGGGGATTCTTAAGAAGAGTTCAATAACTCTAGGGTTTTTTAATAATGTATTTATCATATAAATGTGTCTTACCAATACATATTGAGTGAGTGTGAACCAATGTGATTTTTAGTTGAATGTGATTGATAACCCTATGATAGACATGAGAATGTTGTTTTATCAAGATTTATTGGGGAAAGTATAATACCTAAGTCTATATATTTTAATGTTATATAGTTCAAACCATAAAATTATATAGTTTAAATTCATGCAATGGAGATTTTTTCATGAAGTTTAATTCTATTTGGTAAGGATTTATACCATAAATTTTAACATCCTGTGGAAATGATGAATACCATGATGTGTATCATCATACATGAGGGATGAGTGGGTATAATGAAGACTATTTATGGTACATCTTAAGAAACCATTCATTCGTGGGAGGCCTCAGGAGGAGTGGGTTGGGATGATTCATCCCAAGTCTTGGCATAGTGGTCTACAATAATGTTGAGGGAAGAAAACATATAGTACTCAATAAAGGATTCCAATAGTTCCTGAAGGTTCATGGAATTTCCTACAAGTGTGGGGGGTTTGAAATCTATAAGACGGTGGGAGATAATTATCATATTTAGGGGATCTCTTTTATCCTTTTGATGTTGGTGCTGACTACCTCTAGCACTTGAATACAAAAAATTTGATAATGTCGCCGAAAAAGATGTTTTGGTTATTGAGGGATTGACTGGTATAGTCATTCATGCATTTTCCCATGGGATTGAGCAGTTAGATTTTAGGATATAAAATTATCAAACTTCAATACATCATAACCCAAAACCCACTCCCAATCCCAAGTACCTTAAGCATCACCCGGGGTAGTTTTAAATCATGTGAAATGCTCCAAAGGATCACCTAATTCAACAATTACATTATCTACATTCTTCTAGGTTGATTCCTTAAAGACTAAGTGGTTCTGGATTGTTTTTATAATGAAATTATTGTAAGGTAAATGGATAGCATGGTTATTCAAATTATCTTCATGTGGATTCTTGATGTTCAGAATCTTGAGAATGTTATTTTCCATAGAACATATGAAGAGTCTAGGAAATTTCTTTTCTTTAATGCAGTAGTCCTTATTCTTTTGATCATTAAAGTGTGTGGTCATATACCCCTGTCGGGATCCCTAGGAAATTTTCGCATCACAAGCCTATGTTTGGAAAGTATTTTTAGAAAAGGATACTAAGAACTGGATCAGTTGAGGGGTCGAATCTTATATCAAAAAAATATTTCTACTCTACCAATCTTTTATACAAGTGAGGGAGGTGCAGGTAGAGTCCTTTTCTTGGTCTTTTGCAAAGCCACTTATGAATTCCACCCTCATAGTGAACTCCTAAAATCATCCTACATAATTCAAGGAAACCCGATTATGCACTTACCCATCCCTAATGTTATTTCTTCACCTTAACTGTATCTAATCTCATGGGATTTTGACATTGAGAGAGTATATTCGGACCATCCACTGGATAATGAAGTTGGTGACACATTCATTCCCCAATTATCTTCACCAGGATTGATCATTGATAATTTTCTTATAATGACCCATAGATTTCATACATAGTTATTACATCTAATTAGATGATCCATCATTATAGAACATTTTTATCCACGATATAATTGTATAATTATAGTTCCTTTGTAAACATGGACACCAAAAAACTAGTTCATAAATGATTTATATTTTCTCCCACTAGTTTTTTCATACTTATCAATCATCATAAACATGTCATTTTTAAAAATTTTCCTCATAATCTAGGGAAAGTAAACATAATAAAGGGTTGGATTAGATTCTCAGTAAGGTTAAAAAGGCATATGTCAATAATTTTTTAAACATTACATGAGAATAAGAGAGTAAAAACAAGAGCTTAACATTTAAAAATCTATACAATTCATATCATTTATCATAATCTTGAGTCATGGGATAAAGGTTGATAGTTCATTAGACATGATTCCTAAACGAATCAAATAACATAATCCATGAGAGCATAAAATTGACATAATATATGGTTTTTTTGCATACATATAAAGTTATAACTTCTTGAACAAAAATTAGTATAAATATGTTCACTAATTAAGTTGAGGACATGAAATTACACCCACACATTAACTTATGGACATGAAATTAGGTCAAAAAATAATTTTTATTGACCTCAAAGATAGTTCCACACATATTCTTTTTGGAAATTAGTTCACACCCAAAAAAATATGGAAATAAAATCTAGGTCCACATATAAACTTATGGACTTAAAATCTAGGTCCACAGAAAAATTGATAGACATAAAATCTAGGTCCACACATAAACTTATGGACATTAAATCGAATTCCATGCATAAAATTGTTAATATGAAATCGTATTCATGCATAAGATATTTACCAAGTCATTTATCCATGTTTACCCAATAAATTAAATAGATATGTAGGTCCCAGCCATTATAGAAATAAAATCATACATATGTGTTCCCAAAAATCATAAAACATTAATCATCTTAGGATTCATAAAATTTTAACGAATTTTATCAAATTATAACCTCTAAAAAAGGGAATTTGTTTCATCAATATGTAGTCATCATAAGAAAAAACCAAACACAATAGAATAAGGATTGTATCCTTGGATTATATCACTGGTAAAATATAATTATAATCAAATTATGTCATATTATATGGAAAAAATATTATGAAATATCACTTGGAAAAAATATTGAGGTAAATACCTTTTCCATTTAAAAATCACTTCCCTTTTTTAAAATATGTGAAATAACATTTTCCTCAAAAATAAACTTTTAGACTTGTAAAAGATGTTTTAAATCATTAATTCAACATGATTTTGGGAAAATCCTCACAATCCATATAAGTGAACAAAATTGTTCCTTCTGTATTTTGTTCAAGAAAGTAACAAAGTTCTTAATTTGACAAATGAAAAAAAAATAAACCTTTCAATCCGTTCTTCAAAAAGTAAAAAATTTGTAAAAATGAAGTTAAACTATTATATGAGAATAGTAAAACCCTTTTTGAAACAAAAAATATAAAACAAGTACACGGAATTGAAATATTCCACAATGGGGACATAAATTTAAACAATGTAGAATAATGATGAGATTGTGTAATAAACCTTTACCAAAAGTATCACATTTCCTCATTCATGTTAAAAGAACCTATATATTAAATATGTATTAATTATACATGAATTTGATAACGATATATCTATCATACCATATATGATTTATTTATAATATCTAATCACCCATTTATTAATAATTTGTTGTTAAAAACAATGTTCTAGAATATTACTACTTTGTTTTCCAAGTATGTTTCGGTTCGGTGGTCACATTCCTTATACAATGATCATGGTACCAAAATTTTGATACCTTTAATTATTTTATAAAAATAATAAATATTAATTATATATGTATTTATAATTATTCATATAAATTATAGATTGAAAATTGAATTACACTATTCATGGAGACATTTGGTTGTATGTACGAATGAACACTCTTTCCATATTTTGACAGAAGGAATGAAAGAAAGTTAAATAATAATTCACTTATCCAAAATTATAATTATATCATATATACCATATATATTCTTCAAATTCATCTTTATTACTATCCATTTGTGATTATCCAATGAATTAGTCTAATATTAATTGTTATAATATAAAATATTCATGTGATTTATTATTCATAAACCCCATTTTAGTGCATTTTACACTTTGAACATCATTTCACATTATAATTGTAAGTCCTTCAAAAAATACACTATTACATGGTGCATTTTTTAACAACATATAAAATTCCCAATCGTTTTGATTTTATTTTCATATATAATTTTCAGGTTTCTCATTACATTGGTAATAATTCATACTTTTGGAATACTAGAAGATTCACATTTTAAGACCACCAAAATGGGCTTTCAAGCCAACACATTCTGGGCAAAGTAAACTGGAAAACATCCCAATAAAGAGACTGTAGAAGCAAATATCCAATCCCCATAGTTGTGAAAATTGAGATAAACATAGAATAAATCAAGGGTAACATTTCATCCAACAGTGACAAGAGATCATTAGCATTTTTTAATGGACCTAGATTTTGCTGCCCAGAAATACCGCCCACCATTTTAAACATATATCACAAACCAAATATTCATTTGGGATGAAATTATAATTAAAATCATGGAACATACATATATTGATATTTTTCTTCTATGGACCACAAAAATTTGGTCATTTTTATTCTTGTTTGGGCACACCTCTAAAAGTCATGCATGATGGATGTCATTTTGGGTCATGGGTGGAAAAGTATAAATTCCAAATATCCACCACCCTAGTCCTACCATACTCAAGTGGTAGGACATGGAGTATTGGAGGATAGAAGCAAGACTATTGAAATTTCTATTTAAGGCAGTGGTGGTGGAGTAGTTTATCATCTTTGGTGGTTTCTTTCATTATAATGTTATGCTGTAATTATGTTGTCTTGAGTTTTTCTTTCACATATAAGTTGTTCTAATTCATCTTAGCTTCTAAATTAAAGTTCTTCTTCTCCTATTATTCTGTTCTTCTCCATATAACGTTGATATTTTTTTCTCAATGTGTTAATTTATTCACACCAAACCTTTTGAAATTATTCACACAATAGTGGAGTTATTGTTTTCTTTTTATTGTTTTTTTACTTCTTCAATTCCTCCCTCACGAGTCTATTTCCCACTTCCATTGAAATATTAACATAAATTGAGGTCTAATACTATTTTGTGTTGATACAAAGGAGTATAAAGGTTCTGTATTGGATGTTATTTATAAATCTATTAATTTATATTAATTTATTTTAATTGATAATTTCATTTGATGATTTTAAAACTTCTTCGTCCTTTTTGAATTTTTAGGTCGTACACTTCAAGTGCTAATATGAACCTTTACCTTGGAGTGCTCAAAACAGTTATCCTCCATGTGTATAGGTGATTAGTATTATGGTGTGTTGGTATTAAACCAGTAAGTGATGAAGTTGTTTGATCTTATTATAAACCCATCTCAAATATAAGAAATTAAAATTGCTAAAAAGGAATTAATCCAATCCACCCCAAGGGATAACCAAGGATAAACTCATTCTCTTAATTTCAATTCACATAGATCTATTAGTTATCATTTAAAACCATCTAAAATCAACTCAAGTTCGCCACTTCATCAAAAAAACAATATATATAATGCACGTGTATATATGTTACTTCTTAGGTCTCTGGGTATTCGACAGCCCAAGCTAAACTACAAGCAACCACTTAACCCTAAAAACATTGATAAATTTGGGCAAGACTAATGTGAAATATAAATGGAAAATGAATCACATCACTTCATGGATATGGTTCTCTATATATATGAATGAGCGACGTTATTATTTCCTAAATGGTTAAATGATAAGAAGGTAGGCAGGATATTAACATTAAATAATTATAATTATTTCATAAATATCATATATAAAAACAAATATCATCATAATTACAATCAATAAAATATGGTGATGATAAATTAATTATATCGCTATGTATTGATGGTAAGTCGTACGTATGTGTGAGTAATACTTTCACTTCTTAATTAATTGGAAATAAGGTGTATAATAGTGTTTTAGTAATAAAAATAATAATATTTAATAATATTTAAGATACATAATTTATTATTTTATATTAAATATAAAATATTTAGATCCGGTAAATAATTGTAGAAAAATAAAGTGATCAGTTAGGGTGATTACCTATTCTTCAAAATGACTCCTTTAGATCTCCTCAAAATGGCATTAGTGTTGGTTTTTTGGAAGACCATTACCTTTAGAATGTGTTTATAGATGTTTAGAATATGATTTGTTATATTATGGTATGTATAGAAGTCTCAATGTGGTGTAATGAAGTGAGGGATGATGTGTGGTTTTATAATTGAGGTGAGGGGCCGTTTTGGAATTTCATAAAAAAAATATAATAAGACTATTCTAGAGAAAATTATTTCTAAATGGTCATGAATTTGACGATAGAATAATATTTGGTTGAAATATCATCTTCCAATAATATTTGGATAGTTTTAAGTGCTATTTTACACGTTACTATTTGGTTTAACCCCTTAATTAACCAGTTTTAACATTGACCATTATAATGTGTTTTTCATACTTAAAAGCGTATAATTTTTAATATAAGGTAAATATTTACACATAAATTAATAATGGAAGAAATTTTATAACACATATTATTCCCTTTTTCCTTTTTTAATATTTTTATGATTTTTAAATAATTTAAAATTTTATTATTTTCCTAAAAAATTATTATTGTCTATTTTAAAACAATTTATTACTTTAAATTTAATAACATAATGAAGACACTTATAATTTTAAAAAATTATTTTAAAATATCCCCAAAATGTCGTGTTAATCAATAAAATTAATGGATAAACTTAATTATCTAAATTTATAATTTTTTTATATTTTTAATATTTTTAATATCATTTATTTGAATTTTATAATAATTGAATAATTATTTCATCAGAATTGTGTGAGTATTTAAGGTAATAATTTAATTCATTAAAATTTTAAATAAGTTGAAATAATTAAAATAATTTTATTAGAAAAAAAATATTAATATTAATATTTTTACAAAACTATTTTCTATCCATATGTGAATACATAAATGATATTTAAAACTAAGAGAGTGACATTTTTCACTTCCTTTGTTTTAAATAATATTTATGTAATTATCATGAAAAACTGTCAATTAAAATAAATATATTATATAATATTTTGGTAATGTTACAATTTAATTCATCCAGTACAAATTACTATGAATAATTATGAACTTATTACTTATTTTTAACCTCTATATAACTAATTTACCCTTTACATTGGTCATAAATTATACCACGGTTACTGTTCATTTGGAACAAAAATAAAAATATAATATTTAAAAAAATTAACCACATTATTATAAATATGGGATTAATTTTTAAAGATTCAATTTCTAGAAGTTGAAGAAAATAAATATGTAATATGCAAGGAAAAACAGTATTTTGAAAAATGCATTTTAAAGCACAAAAATGTACTAATACCAAAATAATGTATAATATTGTTTAAGATGAATTTAAATTAATTATATATAATTAAATAATACATATTTTATATTTAGATAAAATTAAAATCAAAATTATTCTTTATATGTAAATTAAAAGGATTGTATTGTAATAATTGGTATTTTTCATTATTCACTGAAAAATGAACTTTTTCATAAAAATTTGAAAATTTCACCCAAAAAAATTTTAAATGCTGATTTAAAAAATTTATTTCGTTTTATGAAATGATTTTTTTAATGTTCTAAAAATTATTTTCAAAATTTTCTCAAGAAAATAAAAAAAAATCATTTTTGAAACAATAAGCTTATTTTTGAAAAATAAAATGACATTACTAAAAATTGAGTGATTTATTATTAAGTCTTTCAATTCAGTTGGGACTTTATATATAATTAATAAATTATTTAATCTTATTCATATGCTCTAATTAATATCTAAGTAAAAATAATATTTTAAATAGTATATCATGGTTCTCTTAAACTCATGGTTTCATGTAATGCAATCTATTGAAGAAGTAAAATATATTTGAAAGAAAAAATAATGAAATATCAGGGTATTACATGTCTTATGTAAGGTGCGGTTGAAATGGTAATGTAACTATTGTTTGAGGACCTCCCAGATGATAATGTAATCTAACCCCATATTGGTGTACCATACAATGGTAAGACATTCCAAATTGAAAATGATTTAACATAGTTTGGATGATTCCTACTAGTTTTTACTCCCCAGCATTGGGCCACACTAAGAGGAAAAATATGTGTCATTACACTTTAGTAAACATGTTCCATTAAAAGAGGTGAATCTAAGACTATTAAAATTTGGATATGTTGGTCATATTCTAATCATTCTATTTATGGATTCCTTTTAGACTGTACTAAATATCATTGTGTTTCTATGGACCCTATGTGAGGAACAAGGGCATTGATTAGCTCATTCTAGGAGACTCCATTACATGTTTATTCTATTGTTGGTTTACTCACTCATGAATTAGATTGATCATGGTATAGTGGTGGTAAGTTATGCTAATTCTCAATAGAGATATCTATAGGGACTGATAGTCTCTACCCCATGTTTGTTAAGTTCCCTTCCCTAGTTCTGGTCAATAAACTGAGAGGTATCAGTTAACAAAACTCCATGTGATGTGTGACATTTTCTCTCGAACATCATCCTGGTCTGGTTAGAATCTTATAAGGATATTTACATTAAGCTATCAAAAACTCTCAATCTCCTAAGTCAACATAATGATCTAGGAATATATCAATATAGTCTCAGTAGATTATGGAAAACTAAAATTCTCATCGAGGCCTTTTCCTTTAATAGGGATTAGATGTGGTTGGGAAGTGGTAATCCATAAGGGCTCAAAAGACACATGTATAGTCTCTACCATCTCATGTAAACAAAACCAGAGGATTTACATACCATAATAGGTTCTATGGGGGTAAATCATCCAAATCTATTTCATTATTAGTATCCTATTTATTATTTTCAAGGGGATGACTATAATAAAATTCTTCATGGTGGTGGCTTGTGGTGAAGTTTCACTGATGTCATTAGATGTAAAATCATTGTTAATTTTATATCGGTGTCCAAGTGGAGTGAAATGTAGGGAGACATGTTACCCTAATCCAATAACATGAACAGTGGAAGATGTCACTTTGATGGGCCAATATATTACAGCAAGTCTTTCATTATATAATCATCCAAAACTTAGATGACATCCACCAGATTCATGATATTTTGAAATTTTGAGTCTCATGAGGTCATTCTTTAGGAACTAGTACTCAAAAGACATAAGGTGGAACACACTTTTTCGATACACTAACTGCCAGTCGTTATGGAATTTCAATATTAACAACAGATATTATCGTAGGTATGATATATTGTTTTCAGAAATCATCTCTGGGATAGATAATTTTGGTGTTCCTTACATCCGAAATATGAGAAAAAATATATTTAGTGGAAAATTCCTCCAATATTTTCTCTTTGTCCTATTAATCCTAATTAGAAGGAAAATATTTATTCTCTCTCACATGAGACTGTTGTACAAGGTTGATAAGAATCCAGTTGATGGAGAGATGAGGACCTCCATTATTACAGATATTTAGTAATTGTTGTTTTAATTTGGTATATCCAACTCTAATTTAAAGATATGACTTTCTAAGAAATCTCAAACATCAGTATCCTTACTTTATTTAATTAGAACCTTGAATCATCATCTTGAGTGAAATTTATAAGTACTTATGTCTCCTTCAAATTTTGTTATTCAATTGAAAATACAAGTATGGATCCTAATGATTTTTTCACATTTAATGTATAAGTATAGGGAAATGATACTGATAAAATAGTGGACCGAATCATTAAGATCCCTAGAAAGGATTACAAAACATCCTCTATACACATTTTCTTGTGGAGGAACATTATTACAATGTTCATCTAATCCTCTAAAACAAATATTTGATGCTAAGAACCTCCAGCCTCTAGGGGTTGTGGTGGTGGAGGCATGATCATTTCATCTATTTCCTTAAAATTATAAGATATTGAATGATCTGGTAGGTAAATTGCATCTTGATCGTAGTCTGAAATGGAATTCTCACCCATTCAAGGGATGGAATGTGAGGGAATGTGCTGGAATATTTGAGAGTAATTATAGCTTTAGGAGTGATCGATACTATCTAGACTAGGGTAGCCTGAATAGAGACAATTTCAACTTGTTAAGTAATTGGCTAAGTGGTCTCGTACAAATGGGGATATTAGATAGGGAGAACCCTCTTGAAGACACCATGGTGGTGACTAAGGCAATAATTCCTTAAACATCCCTGACCACCTCATCGTAGTGGAAGGAAATGTTGTCATGCTCTAGAGAAATACTCCTAAACAAAATAGTGGTGATGCTAGGAGCTTCTTACCCCCTATGAGTTATCTAATATTAGGGTCAATGGTATGGATACATAGCCTTAAATTACTCTTGATCCATATAAATTATAGATATAATGCGTTCGTACTCATATAAGTGGATTAGGTCATTGATAGCTATCTTTTGTACAACCTAATTTGGGAAAATGGGTAAGGGAACCCAAAAATTATGGGATATATAACAATTACTTATTATGAATAAGTGTCTAGGATTACCACAAGTGTGAATTTGTTGGTTCCAATATCACTAAGGATATCTCTCTCACCTCCTCAACTTTTAGTAATTGAAAGGGTGGCTTTGCTGGCATGCCCATTGGTTGACAATCTATAAGGGTGGAATCGAATGATAAATAGTTGTCTTTTACTAGTTATAACCAAGTTTAATCATCTATTCAAGGTTGATGGAGAAAGGATCCACATCAGGTTATCCACTTATATTTATGATTACTTATTAATAGTATACTTCATGGATTTGAGAAATGGTCTCAATCTGTTCTTGTGTGCATACTTTCCAAAGGAATGCGGACTTTCACCACTAGGGTGATGGTGTTGGAACTTTTAATTTTAAAGGTAAGTGGGTAGTTTATATCATCTTACTCATAATATTTTTTTATAGTTTAGGACTCCATTTTAGATTTAATGCATTATTTTGAAACCCCTTCTTAACATTTTACATGTGTAAATTGATTAATTACATTAGTTGTTAACTTAACAAGGTAATTAACTTATGGTCAAAGGAGGAATGAATGTGTATGGTGAATGGAAGGTGTTGTGTTTTATTCTTATAAGGGAATGATGGCATCTTATTCTCATCACATAAGAATATATGGTATTCCACATTCTTGGACACATGCATATCTTATAATCATCACATAAAGAGATATAATCGTCCCCATTCTAGGACATGAGGGAATCTTATTATCATAAAATAAGGATAGATTCTCTCATAATTATACATGAGATAATTTCAGATCATCACATAAGTGAATTTGAGTATATGGGTTTAAATCTAGGAAACTGATGGATAAATAAGAATTAAATTTTTATTCAAAACAAACTTTGAGGAAAATGTGGGAAAACAACCTAGTCAAGTACCAAGGGTCAGTCAATAATGAAATAAAATGCATAATAATTTAAAAACATAATATAATTAGAATTTCATACCCTGTGTAGTCCTCATTGAAGTAATTTAACATTTATACCTAGGTCTCCATGAATTAAGCCTTCAAAATGAGTGACTAGCTTGTCCCAAATCTGTATGTACCCCTTCACTTTTATCTTCCTTTCATTGAATCCTGTTTCCAAAATCAAGTATTGTTGATTTCTCTGGGCCCTTTGGTCCTTTATAATGATAAATCTAACCACTCATTCAAAATTGGGTCCAAATAATCCCTTAGGAAATTATGTTTAATAGTATTTTACTTTATTTCTTCCTCAAAATGAATAATTATCTCAAGGTATTTATCTTTATATGTATCTTACTTGCTAGAAACACCACACTGAACGTGATCTTTAATGTCTCCCTACTTGTCTTTTATATTTCCCCTTCTAAGATCTTAACCCCCTTTTGTTCCTAGTTTTAGTCCTTGGTTCAAATTCTATTACTTAGCCCTTTCTAGATGATCTTTTTTGCATCGTATTGGGTGGATGTGAGTAGTCTTTCCTCCATTTAGTTTTATTCCCTTTAACCATAATACAACCTCCTGGATCATGATTCCCCTTACTTCCCTTATTCTTCTTCAGGTTTTGAACACCAATAACTCACATTCCATCCATACTAATGATATATATTTGGATATAAATACCATAATCATAGTTAAATTCCAAGTGAACTTGTTCACCCAAGGGTTACTCCTATAGTAATGTAGTTTTCATGCCCAAAATCAACTAGGGTGGCCCCCTGATCCTGAACAAGTTGTCCAGCCACCAAACATTCACTAGAGAGAGATATCTATGCTTTTTCTTTCTCTTGATATATCCCTTCCTCAAATAAACATTCAAAGTGATTTTCACGTTTTATAGACACCCTATCTCATATACAATTGGACTTGATCAGCAAATTTTCTCCATCCTAGGAATCTTGGAAAAAACACCCTATTGTATCTGGTTGGGACACCCTTCATTGAAACCTACATAATGGTGTGGCTGGTTGTGTCACCTTCACTAGTCTTTAGGCTTGAAACCTCACGATAAATATTACATAAATCCCTCATCCCATATTCATGAGAGGGTAAGGGACTTATGATATTTATTGTGGCATATAATTCCCTCTCAGTCCACCTTGAGTTTTCTTGCACCTATCCTGACATACAACATGCACCCAAATCTCTCTTCAAACGGTCAAAAATATCAGCAATGTTTTTATTCGAATTCATATTCCTTTCATCTTTTGAGATTTCAGTGGAAGGGGCCTTCTCAGCAGAACCCATATTTTCCTCCTTAGAATAATTGTGTAGAGGCTCGGTGTACTGGAACTACAATGCATACTGTATAGGAGGACCATCTACCAAAGATGGAGGAAGTCTCTGAAAATCCACTGGCTGAAAGCTACCTCTTCCAAGGCCAATATGGTTGTATGAATTAGGAAATTGATGGCTATATGTGTTTTGAACCCAAATATATTAGAAATAACTATTTAATGTGTAGTTTGGAATCTCACAATTTATAGAATTTTGGGGAAACTCATGGTTTAATCTCTAGAGTGACACTCATGATTTAAATTCCACTGAGGATACTCATATTTTAGAGTCTATCGGGAAACTCATGGTTTAAATTTGATTGGTGACACTAATGGTTTAAATTATTATTTTGAATCTTTAAATAATTATCCAAAATGGTAGGAACACTGGTAGGTTTGAGGCTTTCCCATAAGGTGGTCAGTTTTCATGGATACAACCTCTCAAGGGGAAGATGGGATGATAGTGATTTTAGGATTAACCCTCATATATATATCCTAATAATACATCTAAAATAGGAATCAAAACCCATGTAGTTCAATTTATACAGCTTAAGATCAAGCGATCAGACCTGACCATGCAGTTTATCATCATTCGGTAAGGATTCTTGTGTCAAAAAATGAACGAAAATAATGAGTTGAGTTGTGATTACACATTTGGTTGCCTATATATTTATTGGAAGTAGAAAGGTGATTTTTAGAGATAATTTTTAGTGTATTAGGCCATCTTATATATAAAGGATCAGAGATAAAAAAATCATATATTTTGTTTTCATGAATGAATCTGAATTAGGCAAGTAAAGTTCCAATATAAAATCACTACCATATAATTTTTTTCTCCACAAAGAGGGTATAAAATGGGGGTTCAAAGCACAAGTTACCTCATGGTTTGGTTCATTACAATCCTCTGGTTGTTTAAGGTGGTAATCCCTTATCCTCGCTATGTCATTCATGAAAGGTTTATTGTAAATAAATCTCATTTATTTTTTAATGCATTGAAAAGACTTCACGAGTTATTTCACTTTAAATTTATCATTTTTTATATTTCATGGATGTTACGTGATTAGGATTTTGTGAGGTATATATTTATAATTTATGTGATCTAAGATGATTTGGATACTTAATCATCTTGGAAGGATCCAAAATCAATTAATATTTTGAGTTGAGGGGTACTTATTGGCATCTAGGCCCATGGAAGTACTTTTCTGAGTGTCTAAGTATGTTGGATTTCCACTCATATAGAACGCATATATTTTTTTGTGACTTCATACTCCTAGAATGGAATATGAGCTCATATAGTATGTGGTTTTCAAGTTCATGAAACATCATCTTTCCACAGTGGTTATATAAATGACTTGTGTAAGTCGGGGTTTTCATGAGGCTCGGGCCTTTGGATCAAAATTTCATTTTTTATCCATTAATCCAACATGATCCATCTTGGATGAATTTTTACATAAAAAATAGAACTAATGCTTTTTTATAGGATTTTTTTTATATTTATGGACTTATACATTCATATATGATTCCAATTAAACAAATTCCATTGGGTACCCATTTTGTTCTTCTATAAATTAGGATTAACATTTAATAAAAACAAAGAAATACTCAAAAAATGTTTAAGAGTTTACCAAAATTTTCATGGATATTCACAAGGGGAAATATAATACATGATATAAGGTGAAATGGATATTTTATATTTAAAAACTTACTTTAGAAATATCTAAAATTAATTTTTAATACGGATTCACAAGTTATTTCATATTAAACAATATAAGGTGAAATGGAACTAAGTCTTTGAGGATTTTTAGAAATTGGGATGTTGATGGGGATATTACCTAAATATAAAAATGAATAGGATCTATTTGTTATCATTTAAAAGGATTTAAATGTATAATAGTGTGGTACATTAGAATAATAAAGGAATATTACATAACATTTTTGGGGATATTATATGGTGTGATATAAAGATATCACACTACTACCTTTAGTTATGTCCTAATCTGTGAAATAGTGATATCAGAGAAGTTTTTATGTTATTTAGTCATATTTTATGATTAAAATGGGTAGTAAAATAGTAACCATTAATGTATGAATCAATTCCATGCTCAAAATCATAAATAAATATTTCACATGATGAAATGTTTGGGAGAATTATTAGATGGTAAAATGGAAACAAGTATTGTGGTCATTTATATTTAGTCGTATGTTTCATAATATTTGAGTAAATTCATAAACACTTAGTGGTCATTATTTAAGTATATATAATAATTCCTATACATTAAGATCTGTGGGTTTGTTCATGAGATATTTTTATCATGTTATCTCTATTAGTTCTCCCATGGTACACTTCCTCCCTTTCCATTAACCATGGAGTTATAATATCATGTCATTATAGGTATATATTATCCCACCCAATCATTTCATGATTAAAGAAATATGTGGATAAACCATTGTAAGAATATTCCATCGAATATTCCTTAGTGATCTTCATCAATGATAATGGTTGAAGAAAATGATTAATGGATATCAATGATAAAAGATATAAGTTAATTAATTTACCTTTTTATAGTTTTATTGAAATAGGTGGTGAATTAAATTGAAAAAATAAATGAAAACATGTGATACAATTATACAATTGAGTGATAAACTAAAATAATCCAAGTAAGCTAAATGGGATTGAAAAGTGTATTGAAATTCAAATGTAAAAACATAGCGTAAAAAATATATTAATTATGTGAAAGGTTGATTTATATAAGTTAAGTGATAAAAAAATTGATATGATGAATTATTAATTTATTATCTAAATGAAAGTGTATACGGATTAGAATATATGGAATGTAAATAAATTATAAGTCACACAATTTGATATGGGAGTTCAGGAATAGCTTAATAGGAGCCCATATTTTTTCCACTCTAATTACATAAGGGTTTATGAATGAATAATATTTGAATTTATTGGTAGCTAAGAAAACCCAATGTAACGCAAAATCTTGACTTTCATGGTAGGTAATAAGCTAAGAAAAAGACCTTGGATTTAGTAGTAGACAATAACCCAAAAAGACCTTGGTTTTAGCGTTTTACAAAAAACCAAAGAATATAGATAAAGAGGTGGTTTACTTTGGAAAAAAACTTGTGAAAAAAAGATCCCAATTCTTTAAAACTATAGATAATATGAAATTTATAAAATGATATTGATATATATGGGAGATCAAAGTATTATATAAAATAAATAAAAAATATATTTGAAGGTGGAATAATGTAATCAATATTGTCACTGATTCTCATTATAATTCTTTAAAGATTAATTTAGTTCACTGTAGTTTCTAATTTTATATTTCCCAACCACCCAAAGGTGTTTATTTATATGCTATAAGTATCTCTCGGTCAAGCTTGAGATGTAAATCTGTCAAGAAATTCATTGAAGGCTGCCACTAATGGACCCTTTGACTTGTTACAGACTCATAGCCATCAACTAGCCACTGAATAGCTGGTTGGATTACTATAAGCATTTAGGATATTGGATACTCCATTGGGTAGTCACTAGCTTCCAATAGGTAACTGGTAATCTACTTAGAGAAATATAGTTCCCTACAAACCTCATCGAATGGTGAGTAAGCTTCCACCAGATATCTAGTGGACTTCCAATAGCTATGGAGGTTCTATCTAGTTCAAATGGCTAGCCGATGGAACTCTATTGACTCTTCAATGTTGTTTCTTAGTGAGGGTCCCCAAAGTGTCCCTCCATATGAATTTTTCTGACTTTTTTTAGTCCATTGATTTCAAAAGATGATTTATAAACAAAAAGGATCAAATAAAACATAAATGAAATGGTTAGAGAACCAAAATTTGTTTCTGATCATTAAAACAATCTAAGAGAGTGAGGTACAAAAATCTCCCCCCATATAATGATCATAAGAACTTATAATGTACAAAATAAATTTCCAAATGGAATTTCAGTATTTCATAATGAACCTATAATAAGAAAAAAAATCATTTTCCAAAAATAAGATTTTAAAACAATGTTATTTTAAAAATATTGAACACAACACACATTCAAAAACATTTTTATTTAAAATATATTTAAATTTATAAATAAAACATTAAAACATAAATTAAATTTAAAAAATATTTCTCCCTATTTATTATTTTTAGAAATAACATAAAAAAAGTGTTAAATAAATAAAAATAAATTACAATACTCATCATTAATGACCCTTAGAGAGAGGAAAAAATAGAATTTGTGATTATAGAAAAACTAAGAAGTGTGTTAATTTTCAGAAAATAAAAAAAACAAATAGTTTTAATGTTTTTCAAAAGAAATAAATTTTATCTTTTAAAATTATTTAATGAGTATGATAAATATTTAAATAAAACTTCAAAATTTGTTTTTAATAAAAATCACAAGATTTAAAGAGTTGGACTCCCCTATGAACATATTAATATTAACTATATAAGATTCACTTTAATTTATTCATTAAAAATATAGTGAAAAATAAAATAATAAAATTCATGTGATAAATAAAACGTCATAAATGATTTAAAATCAAATAATGATTTTGTAAATTTTACTTTAAAATATTAAAACATTTGAAAAATATTGACCTTCAAAGACAATTTGAAATTAATCCTTTACTCTTTCAATTCTAATACATTATTAAGGATAAGAAAGTTTATGTGAATAATCCTGAGCATACTACCCATGAGTTTCATACCAGGTGTGCTGTAATGTTTCGGTACTCATTCTAGGGTGAACATCACATTGAAAATCCAACCACACCTTTTAGAGGTCATAACTTATAGGTGTATCTATTATATAACCATATTCACTTGTCTATTTTTAGATAGAAATTTATTTTTTTGGAAGATTTCACTCATTTTGATTTACCAAACAAAAATAAATTTCTCAAAATGTTTTTTAGTTATTTTTTAAAACAAACATTTACAAACTAGAAAGTCTTTGAGAAGTAAAGAATATAAAATATCTCTATATTTTCATATGCAATAAACCAGACCAAGTCAACTTGACATGTCACTCAATCTGGCTTACCACAAGGCCTCAAGTCCCCCCCCCATATGATAAAGGTTGCAGACTAGCTGTGATCATTTAAGAGACAGTATTGGGAGACTATACCCTCTAGATGGAGTGTAATAATAGTATAAAATAACTATACTCTTAAAAATCCATAACCATCAGAGAATACAGTATAAATAAATTCAAACATCAACATTCTATAATAAAACTAAATGGAGAATACAATCACATGACTCAAAAAAAATCTAAAATGAACAATAATCAATCTCCCTCTAGCTCTAAATGATATAAAAAACCACTGAAATAAATAAATATGTCACGCTCCACTTCCAACTCTTACTGGAACCAAATATATGGTCTACACAATGTCTGAACTATCCCTTCTCAATCCTGAAACTCCACATGAGTGACTCCTCTTTATCAACCAATGTTGGACTAATGCCTAGTCTAATGTGAAACCTGTGCTCAAACCAAAAATTAGATATAAATACTTCATGCACACTAATGAATGTATAGGGTTTGGGAAATAAATCATAACAGGATACCCTAAATAGTGGTCCAGACATATACTATCATAATAAGTGCATGAACAAATGAAATTCCCAACCTATTTGAAAATAAAAAATAGTTTAAATAAAATAAACAACAATATAAAATGAAGGGGTGAAAAAGAAAAATAATGAAAACATCCAATCGATGGTTATATCCTAACACATGTGGTAAATATACCCATGCTCTGGCCTAGTCTAGATGATTTATAGCTTGGGGATCACCCAGACACAAGACATCATAAGAATACACTATATCTACACAGGAGTTCCAAGAAATCTAAAATATAACTAAAACAAATTTCAGACTATATGTTGAAACCATAATTGTCCTAATGCCAATATGAAACTCTACCGGGCTCTTGGACTCCAATGGCACAATCTGAACAACAGAAGAGAACTCTAATAACACATAGAGAATTTTTCCAAAGGATGACAGTCCTAGAAAACAAATAGGGCCCATAAAATATAAATTCAGGGAATCGAATAGCTTACAACCTGGGTTCAACAATATCTCTTGGACTGTAGACACCCAAAACCTAGTTGGGTAAGTATCCACTATCCTATAAGAGATTTATAGTCCTCCAGATCATCCATTATATCCATATTCCCATATAACTATAGCCAAGAATTGAAGGAGAGAACAAAATAAATATAAGGCCCAATTATTAAACCAAATATATCCCAAAAGTCTCTTATTACATCAAGGTCCTTAACACAAAATCACTCAAATATACTTAGGTAACTTTCAGAAATATTGGGTCAATAAAATCATAAACTCATTCTCTAAAATACTGAACATCAACATTGACCATCCCATGTTAAAAAAAATTTGGGGCTTCCTCTGTCCCTTGAGACACCAAAAGAACCAATGTAGCAACTGACCACTTGTCTCTAGATCATAAGGGACACCAGACATCACTAACGTAGATAAATTATCAACCCCTCACTAGGTAATCCAAAACATGGGACTCCTTCAATCCCAAGGATCACATCTAAAAAAAATTATTCCACACCCAATATAAGAAATCTTAAAATTTCACACGACACCCAGCCCTATCAAAACCATTAACTCATCCACCAGGGTATCCATAAAGATTCAATAGGACACCCTATAAGGGGATCTGCTATTGAAACCAAAAATAGGGAAACCTTGGCATTAGAAACATCTTCTAGTGGCCCTTAATTTCCAACCATTGATCCATAATCAACAAATATCCCTCAAGGGTATCTAAAATTTACACCATGCCTATAAAGCATTATTAATTGTCTTTGTGGCCCCCTAAAGTGCAATAAACCCTAAAGGGGGCACCACAACATAAAAAACCCTTCAGGAAAATACTTCCATAAGATTTCATTACATGGTAATTGTCATATACAACAAAACCTCAAGGTATTAGCTCATATATAAGGGTATAAAAATGGGTCAATCAGATCCATATCAATATTTCCTCAATATATCTAAACCATACCCAACATCCCATTATGTTAATCCATCCTGAAGGCTTAAATAGAACTAATCCTCATACATAGTATTTAAAACCTCAAGAGTTCATTCTAGAACCTTTACCACTAAAACCATAAGAAACCAAACTAAAAGTCCTTAATACAGGACATCATTGGATCCTATCATTGAGAACCATCCAAAGGAACCTCAGAAAAAACCACATTTCATTCTCAATCTAGGTTTATCACCAAGATAATGGCCCTTACATGGGCCTCAAATTTCACAACCTATCCTATATGATGATTCTAAATTATGACCTCAAAAAACCTCCCATCAACATATTCTAAGTCCAAAACACAATCTTGATTCCCTCTAAACTATGAAAGGATTCCAGTGTGATGATCAAAATATAAAAAATATTTGAATGGACTACACAAATATCTATTTCTAACACTAGGGTGAGAAGAAGAGAAAAAATATTTAAAATAGTAGTTATATGGTGTTCCCTTAATGTACATGGAATATACCCCCAACCATCAACTTGGGTTATATACCTCTATTCAAACTAGTTTTTACTTAACAAATTAAAAGATTTTCACCAACCCTTTATATTTTTCACTTAACATAGGGTACCTGGTTGTGTACCCTACTCAGGATTGGAAAATTACCCACATGACCACTAGTCTTGTGTTGCATATGGGAACTAGTCATGTGGCTCACATGACCATGTTTCCCAAACATAGGGTATCTGGTCTTGCTCCATACCACACCCCAAGTCATCCCACATGGCATGTACCCAACACACACACACACAGACACTGTGTAATCCATTCATTCTAACCTAACCGAGTAAAGAAAAATATATTATGTGTGTTATTTGAACTAAACATCATTTTAATGGGTTTCCTAAATGGAAATTGCTCTTAATCACACCCAAATTCATATTTATCCTAAAACAATATTGACCCCCATGGGGTCCACTACTGTTGATATAAATATTTAAAAAAAAATCTAATAATTATATGTGGATTTATTGGGAAAACATAAATAACATCCTACCTATGGTTGTAAAATGTTGAATCTCCACTCCTGGATACATGCTACACCTTTAATATAGCCTGATCTACCCTCAATTAATGAATATTGCATGATCCACTTATTTATATCCCTATTATATCTATATCTCTCCTAACACTAATCCAAGTTACATCCATAAAGGGGGTATCCCATCGGGTGCGTGTGGGATGAAAAAGGCAAGGAAATAATGAAATATGAATCAAAACATAAGGAAAATGAAGAAGAAAAAATGGGGCTCATCCCAAATGCCCGAAATTGGATTTTGACTCACATAAGAAAAACTCCCCATTCTGAAATCAACCAAGAAGTTAGAATATCAACCCAATTATCTATTAAAAATATATCACCAAACAAACATGTGATAAAAAGTTTGTATTTAATTAGTTAAATATTAATTTTTTTATTAAATTTAAATACATTGGATTTCCTCTAAACTTCTTGTCCTAGGTTAAACACACTATTATAAGAATAATAAATAGGTTATAAAAACTATCCAATATAATCTCATAGGATAAATTAACATTTTTTCCTAAAAAACTTGGGGAAAAGTTTCAAATTCCACCTAACATTCTTAATCTACAACAACATTGGTCATTACACCTCAGTTAATGAATACATTTCATAATATTACTAAACCTAAATCACCCTTAATAAAATAAAACCACCTAAATCAAGAGGACCAGTAAATATATTGTCCCATATAACATTGGTCATAATGAACTCAAGTAAGATATCACCATTTTTGAAGTAGCCTCCCATAAAGTGGTGATTAAGATCAATGTTTTTAGTGAAAGAGTGTTGAATTTGATTTATAGATATTATAATGGCACTAATATTATCAAAATAAAAAAGTTAATTCTTTTAATTTATCCCATAATATAAGAGGGTGCTTCATACAATTAATTTGGGTGCAAAAACACCCTATGGTTATATATTCCACATTTTTGTAGAAAGAAAAACACAATTCTATTTCTTACTGATCCAAGAGACAAATAATTTTCTATTTAAGTAAAAATTCCTACTATTACATTTCATATCTAATTTACATATTCTAAAATTATCATAATAAAAAACAAAAAAGTTAAAAAGATGTGTCATTTGTATAAAATAAACAGAGCTTTTTAGAACCTTTTAAATACCTAATAAAAATTATGATATTTTAAATGAGATTAGTTTAAATTTTATTAAGAATTAGCACAATGGAATACACTAAAAATGATCTTTGGATCGGTTATAGTAAGGTAAAAAAGGCTACGAGTCATATCTCTATAAAGCTTATAGTCTACTGGTTTACTAGATTCGTTAAAATAAATATTATATAAGGTACTTATAGGTTTACTCATATATTATACTTTATATATTCCAAAACAAATTAAAATATTATTATTTTATTAGTTTTTAATTATAAAAATTCTATATTTATTTTTGTAACTTTAAAAAATAGGAAAAAACATAAGTTCTCTCATAAAAATCACTTCAAATTCTTTTACATTAAATCATAAAATTCATTACAAATATGTTAATTGTGGAAATAAAAATAAAATCTTTAAAAAAATTTGAACAATTAAAAAATCAATTGAAATATATTTTAAAACAAATCAATAGGGTTTTTCCATTTTGAAATAAATTTCTAAAATAAATTTCACCAACCATTCATACCAAGACAAAGGTGGTGTTTTAAAGTATAAATAGCCTTGTTTATGTTAACATAATTATTTTAAAACTTGGAATCCTTGAAACCAATATATTTTTCAATGAGATAAATTTTTCAAAAATAAAACCTTTCAAAATGGTACTTTTAACCTACATTTGAAAAAGATTAAAATTAAAATGAAAAATGAATATCCATAAGTTTCTATTGGATTTATTCATATGGATGGTTGAAAATGTATCACTCTAATAAATGTATTCATCTTGATTCTAGCTTTTTATTTGATTATATATTTTTATCAGTTATATTACCTTGATCATCAAACATTTCTACAAGATTATAAATAATATTCCTTGTGAATTGTTCCAATTCTCCATGCATTACCAGTACCGAATATTCATCATTAATAGAACCATCAATAATTAGGGTTTCAATGTGTGAACCAAAATTATGATATTCAACCTCATTTAAAATTGACCTTCTAGTAAAAGTACCATATTAGAAATCACTGATAATGTTTTCTAAGGGATGATATTAAGATTTTACTTGTCCCTTGGATAAAGGTTCAGATGGTGGTTCTTCCAAAAAAATCAATTTCTTTAAAATGGGTTGATTATTTAGGGTAAAATTTTCCATGTCAACCTCAATGTCAAAAAATTTTAGAATGATATTTAGGTAAATGTTCATCAAATTTGATGAAAATTTATTATTCTTAGGTCTTGGTCCATTTTTTAAAATATGGAATTATTTACTTATGTTTTAGTACCCAAGAGATGTACCTTTATCAGAATTTGGTTCAAAATTCTTGGTTTGTCTTTGGTGTTATGAATATAGAATTTTCATCCAAAATTTTAAAAAATCCAGATTTTGTATTTTTATTTTGTCAATGTTTATATTGGGTATTTTAATATAAGTTACTTATGAGGATATTTTTTAGGGTATAACAAGCGGTATTGACCACCTCATCCCAAAAATATTAATGGTATTTAAATTATATATAAGATTTTTCTTTCAATTTCATAAATATTTCGATTTCATCTCCCAATAACACCATTTAGTTTAAAAGTCCTTGGAGTAGAGAAAAATTATTATTACCTTATGAAGTATAAAGTTCATCAAAATATTTATTATCAAACTCTTCCCCATGATAACTCTAAATTTCTCCAATATTATAGCCTTTTTCATTTTTTACCCACTTGGAATATTTCACAAAGTCTTTATATGACTCATTTTTATGATACAATAAATAATCCCATATAAGTTTTTATAGTCATCAATAATTACAAAAGTGAAAGATATATCTATTATACTTGCAACATGGGTCAGTCCAAAATAATAAAGATGATTAATCTCAAGGTAATTAGAGTTCCATACTTCCTTTTTATATTTAAATGATATTGTTTTCATTATAAGTTTTAAATGTTCACAAAAATATTTATTTTGGGAATGTAATTTATGTAAATATCACAGTAGATGATTTTGGTTGAGTACTATAATTGTTTTTGAGCTACAAGAACCAAGGATCCTAAACAAAATCAATGACTCTCTATATTTTTCAATTAAAAATTTAACATTTCGACCTGAAATAGATTTTAAATCAATAAAAATCACTTTGAAAATGAGAAGTAGAAAATATAATTTTCATTTATAATAAAAGAATTTACAAAAATCGTTTCCAAAAAAACTATTTTAAATTATTATCCCATAATAGAATAATGATTATAAAAATATGATCTAAAACTCTAAAATATAAAACATATTTGATAATAGAAGAACATTAAAATCTTATATTAGTTACACAGATGATCATATTCCTTGAGTTATCACCAAATGTGATGTGTCCTCCATTAAGCTTTTCAAGATTATTGAACTCGATGTAGTCACTATACATGTACCTCAAGCACTATATATTCAAGTACCTAGTAACTCCTTGGGTTTTTATATTTAGAAACGTTTCCAATAGAATGATCAAGAAATTGGTACCTAATATTTGGGTCTACTCATGTTACCCAAAAGGTATTGTGGAATCTATACTATTTAGCATATTATTTTCCATAAGAATTATTAAAAAAAGTGTAAAATATAGAATACTTTACTTATTCCAACCAAAATGACAATTTTTAAAATCACATTCATAAATAGGATACATACGTTTTATAGAATAATTAAAAAAATTATTTTTACACCATCATTTTAAAATAATTACTAGTATTTCATGATTTCTTATCTTGATTTATGAAACCAAAACCAAACCTTCTTATTGCATGTCATAGAGAACCAAAAAGTTTATTTAATCCATTATCACCTTGAGTAATGTAATCAACATACTTTTTAAGATCTTTAATTGTTGATTCTAATTTTTCAATATTGATATTAACTTTTCAAAATTCAAGTATAACGTGTCATTTTCTTTAGGGAGTTGATTCTTTTTTAAAAAAATATGATTATATTTATTTATTTAGTTCTTTGAATGTTTCTGTATGTTTAAAAATCTATACACTAATTATTCGTTATAAGATTGTTTTGAAAAATAAGAACAGTTGTAATAATTAGAAATAGAGTACGTAGTGGAGTTAACTTCATCACATGTCTCAATTTTGGCCATGAGATATTTGGAACTTTCATCATTTTATTCGAAAGAAGATATTAAATCATCACTTACACTCTAAGTATAAACTTTGAGGGAGTTTTTACTTTACTTATTTTCTTTTTTGAGAAATTCAAAATATATCTTCATGGAAAGATAAAAATTTACCATTTTTCTTTCCATTGATTCTCCTCATTATCATGGTGAATAGATTTTTTATTCTTCATGAAATTTCGTAAATTATTGGCTAGATGTGATATATCTTTTTTACTTATAGAAGTTTCATCATTTAGATCTTGAAAATAAAATTTTCAAAATTTTATTTATATTTTTTCATCTTTTTACTTCACATGATCTTATAAGTCCTGATAGATCCAATAGGTTCTTCAACTATCACTTTCCTAATTTTTATTTCTTCTTGAATCATCATTACATAATCTTCCCAAGAACTGGTAAAAACCAAAATTAACTTCTACATGATAGTTTAAATAGAAATATCATCACCAATATATTTTATACCATTTAAAACATAATTAAAGTGTGAAAACATCTCAAAAATTGATTCATTGGAATACATAATAAAACATTAAAAATATTTTCTATACATGTAAAGTCTAGTATATTTAACTTTAATAGTTCCTTCATGATTAACTAAAAATAATTTATAGATTTCATGGGATGTTTTACAGGTGGAAACATTATTATATTCATTTTGATATAAACCACAATGTTAATAAATTTTGGATTTGTTATCTAGTTCAAAAATGGAAATGTAATTGGTAGTCCATTTTTCTTCCAATTCCTTAGTTTTTGTGTAACCATGAATAACAATTTTACAAACATAATAACTAATACTCCCCCAAAAATAGCTATTTGGGATTTTTGATAAATATATTTCATTCCATAATAGAAATGGAAATGACCCACTGAGTGTACATAGGTAGCAGCTTAAGTGTTAGAGGTAGAAATAATTTATTAATGATAGTTTCCTAAAATCAATTAATATTCTAAAAAATTGAAAACAAGGTTTAAACTAAATATGTAAAAAATGGTCTAGAAAAAATTTGGAAAATAATTCCTCCTTTAATACTAATTTTATATATATATATTTTGTTTTTTATAGAATGGTGATCTTTGGAATAAGATTTCTGATGATTTTTTTGTACTGAAAAAGTGTTGTTTATTCCATAGATACCCTCCAATTTTTTCTCTTCTCATATACTTGTAATGATTGAATATTTAAAAACATAGAAAGAGTAAATGATTACATTGAGTCTTAATCTAACCATGAATTTAATTTTTAATCCTTTTTAAAATAGTTCTGAAAATATGACTGACTTCAATAAATGTTTACCCTATCTCTCCAAAGTGTTAAGGATAAATGAGCATGAAATGTGATGTTTAGGCAATAGTGTTTGGTTGAATGTTCAAAATAGTAAACTTTAAAGCCGAAAAATGAATATGGGATGGTCCAAAATTTATCTATTTTTGTTTAATATTAAAGGAGGTTTCAATAATGAGGAGTAATGTTTCTAAATGAGTTGTAATTATCCAGATTACCTGAATGAGCTTGAGAAACTCTATGTAAATTCCGTGTTTGATATCAAATTTATAGAAATTAAGTTTTATATTTTGAATAGTTTATTATAAAAATGTATATTTATATATTTTATAAATATATAGATATTAAAAATAAAGGTATGAATTGATTGATCTTTAAGTTTTCACTGAAATATAGTATCAATTGTTTCTATTATAAATAGTTGGAATATAAAGTATTATTTTAATGTCATATGAATCTAATAAAGGATGTGTAAATTTTCATTTTATTTATCTTATATAATAAGAAAAAAAATTGTAAACAAATATTCTTTATGAATTTCATGAGATGCTGGTTTTAATACACATGGTTTATGATTCATTATATTCTATATCATGTTTGAAAATAAGATAATGATAAATGAATTATTATTCAAAAAGATATTTAATCCAAGATTTTTTTTAAAATATGATGGATATGATCTCACCACCCATCCATGGAATATTTCAAAGAATAAATAATTTATTCTTACTAAAGTAAATATATAATATTTCTAAACCTCAAAGGTATTGTATCCTATAATTATTTTTTACAGTGGACATAGTTTCTAAGAGGATATTGGTAGTATATTATTACTTATAAAACTTCATTTAAGGATGACATTAGGATATAATCAACTCTAACTTGTAGGGTGAATCAATTTTAGGGAATTTTTAAACCAGTCAATTATTTTCCCCTTTTCCTCTTAAACATGTTAGGATCATAATCATGATATTGTATTATTATTATTATATATATGTATTTGAAATTAATTAAAGGATACCAACTGATGTTTTTACAATGATCACGACTCAGTGAGAGTAAATAGTATGTGTTGTGTAAGGTGCTGAAAGTACATAGACTCTACACTCTAATGAGATTCCCAATATAAGTGGTCTAAAAACAAATCTTGTGTCTAAGTCTAGTAACCTATACTTTAGAAGGGGAAAGAAAAATATAAAGCTTTCCTAGACTAATGATAACCCCATCCAGTTGAATATCCTTGTTGGTTATTTATAATTATTATGTATATGGTATTCAACTTCTTTAGTTACTTTATAGCACCAATATAATCCCCCAGCAATATAATTATGATGAATTTTGCAGTCTTCAATTGTTCTCCAATTCTACATTATTCTTTTGTTACTTTTACAGTAGTGAGAAAGTAATTATTATTATTATTATCTTATAAGAAAAGTAACATTTACAACATTCTATTTTATAGTATAAAACAGTAATGTTGCTCTACTTACATAGATTCAACAATTATTATTCTCTTCTTATTCCTCATCTCATTTTTTCATTCTCCTTACTTTATTTCACTATGAATTGAACTATAATTTTTTTCCCTCATCATTATTTCTCTTCTACCTACATTTTTAACATATTCGTTCAATTATTCTTCATCTCATATTATTTACTTGATAAAGATTCATCTGAAATCAGTTTATATAGTCCCTTATTCTTTCCTTCATCTGGTACTTTCTTGTCTAAAACTTCACTTCTTTTTCATGTTATATATTGATCTTTCTAGGGATCCCACCTATTTTGGTATTTATTTCATCATTGGATTCATCCTATGATTTCTCATTCCTCCAAATCTATATGGTACTTCGAACTATGAGAGAATTACTCTCACACAACCTGGTTTTAACTTCACAATGGTAATTTACTTCTTCTATAATAAACATATCCACACTAACTTAAGTAACCAATACCTTGATTAACCATTCTATGGTGCACAACCTCCCCATTATAGAGGCGTAGTTTCTAGGAAAACTCAAGGATTGGTGAAAAATAAAATTTTATATTCCCAATTACAAATTTAAATTCCCCAATCAAATCACTCTTCATATGACCACCTCAAAAGATTACTAAAAAATAGAAATGAATATTATTTATAGATATTTTTTTTATCATTTCGTCAAAATTATTCAAACCTTTTTGAAACTTCAGATAGAATGAGGATCATTATTTTGAGATTATTGATTAATTTAACAACTAGATCAACATCATCACAATCTGGAATTTCAAAAAATATTTATAATTTCATTAAAACTCCCCACTTAGTACTTTCTACAAAAAAAATTCTCAATCTGGTAGTACTCTATCTAAATTACTCTAAGTGGTCAACTATATTTAATTTTATTTTTTATCTGATTATAGCTATTCAGTATCCCCAATTAGCCACCACTTTATAGAATCTTTTCTAACTTTAAATTAATTGTTGTTAAGATTCATAATCTTCTGAAATCTAGATATATTTGAGTTACTCGATATAATTCACTCTTATATCTCCCCTTCTGGAAACATAAAGTTTCTTTTTTTGTTAGCATTAATCATTTGTAACCTTCATAATATTACACTGAATGGATCTTCAATATATGATTTCTCTGTTAGAGATTATTCTATTTGGTTTTAAGACCCTCCTCCTCGTTCTAATGGTTTTACCCAAAAACTTATATCCAATGATATCTTCTAGGAACTTTCCATTTGAGGCATTCTCTTAGAAACTAATTTCAAATAGTTTTTCTCAAAATCTACTATCTGACACTTTATCTCATAATATTCAATCCAATAACTTATATTTGAAACCTTTGTATATTACTTTTTATTATAAACCCAATAAATTTTATTTATAAAATATTTTATGATTGATGACTTAGAAACCTCAGTCTGATCATTCAGAGACGTCAGTTTGATTCATTCAACAACTCTTGTCCAATTACTTCATTTGAAAACTACAATCTGATGAATCCATAACCATTATTCTAAATAATTAACTTCTAAAAGATAATATATATAAATTTGTATGATATATTTTTTTTAATAAAATTCCCATGGTTATTTCTCATCTAATTTATCTTCATGTGTTTCCTCTTTCGGGTTAATATGTTAAGAAACATTTCTCAATCATTCAAAAACATTATCTCTACTAAGACTCAACAAATTCTTCCTTAAAACATATCCATTCAAATGAGATGTAACTTCTTATAATATTCATCTTGAATAAAATTAATAAGGAATATTTATTTTTAATAAATTAGTAACACATCACCAATAATTAAATGATATTTTTTCTAGATCACTCACACTGATGTCCCAGTGAAAACTATCAAACAAAAAAAATTCACCCTTTCATTTGATCGTTATTCCTTTAGCCACAAGCCTCTATTTGGTTACCTTTTTCCACATGACTCTATTCTATAATCTCTGTCCTCTATCTGGATGATGTTTTAAAATTATTATTTTTATAATAAAATATTATTTTGAAATTATTGTTTTTTATATAAGTAAATAAATGTTTTAAAATTATTGTTTTTTGGAATAAAATATCTTTTATTTAAAAATTAAATTAATCATATTTAGAAAATAATTTTCAAAAAATGGGGTTCATTTTTTAATTCTACAAGTCGAAAAAATGGTAGGGGTGAATTTTTGAAATTTTTCTGAAATATTTGAATTTTGGTGAATAGTAAAATATGGTAATTACGGTATAAATACATTATTCCCCGCATTGTGGATGATATAAGAAACCATTAGTTAAAAATCACATGCACTTATTACATTTTTCTATCTTGTGATCATAACAACTCCTTATCTTGTGGTAAAATAATAAAATAATGATTAAAATAATGCAAAACTCCACCTCTCCTACACTATAAATACCACCCACTCCCCCCCTCTTCCTCCCACACCTCTCAAGCCTTGAGACTTGCCAAATTTCTTCCAAATACTCCTCTCAAGACCCTTCCCCACGTCCAATATCTTCTGGTCTCACCAAAATTCCAAAACCAGAGGCCTTAAGGAGGATCTCAAGGAGATGATATCAAGAAGTAATCATCTTATTTTTTTCTTTCTTTTCTTTTCATTTTCGTTATATTATTATTCTTTCATTATATTCCCATATGAAAGTGGAATTAACGATATAGTATCATAAATATTCTATGTTTCATTTTTTTTTTTGAATATTCACCACTATACTTCTTCTCCACTCCCACTTATTTTAGAAATTAAAACATTGTCTGTGATGTGTAAATTTACTGACAACATGAACGCTTTGATTTCAATTTATTTTACTTCTTTCCAGGATGATCATGAAACCATTTTTATGATTGAATCAGATTATAATTTATTTATTATATCATATATATGGTTCTGGAATATTTTTTTACACATGTTATTAATTTATAAAACAATATGAGTTCACTATGATCGAATAATCGCAAAAAATGACCTAAACAAATATCAATAATGTTTTGACTTATGAACCATCCTCATGTTAGAATTAAAAATAATAAATGGTATAATTTATGGTTCTAGAAATATTCAAATACCATTCCCATCCAATTATGGATTTTCACTTCCAATCAATAATAATATCCATCATGAACCGAGCATGGAAACCATGTGAAGAACGCACCCAAAAAAAGGGAATTAACAAAATATTATTATTGAATGGGTGTAATGATTTTATAGAATTATGATGAAATGTGTTATAAAAATGAGTATATTTATTTAAAATATTAATATAACTATTTTAACCTTTATATAGGAGGTTTAAACACATTTGAGGGAAGTCGAACCTGAGGTAAGGGATCCTCTCTTTCTCAATTTTATTCTAGAATATCTTCTATGTTGAGATCTTTTATTTTTAGTTAATAAGGATGGGGTATATTTTTTCACCACCCCCCCCCCATACGTCCTTTATGATTTATTAATGTTTAGATACCCATTTTTCTATCATTAATCCCTCCAATGTACACCCGATACTATGCTGAAATTTCTTAAGTGAATTCTAAACCCAATCTCCATTATTTGTGTTAACCTTAAACTTTAAGGGTTTTTATCGTGATAATATGACTTTTGAAAAATAATTTTATTATATTATGTTTTTTATTTGTATTTCTAGTATATATAAATCTTCTATTCATTTAACCAATTCCTTATTCAATGTTATGGTATTTGTAAAGGAATTTCTTCTTAAAATCCTTTTAAATGTCTCCTTTATGAAATCCAAAGAGATTGTTCTTTTTTTATGACATGAGTGTACTCTTATTATTTCATGATGTTATATTACCATAGTGTCTCCATTATAATTTTTTGAATAATTATATTTAATTATCTTTTGTCTAGTTTTTATGTTCTAAGAGTGATTTTTACGGGAAAAAAAGGGTATTTTTAAATGTGAATGTGTTTTGTTCAAAGGTGTAAATGAGTTCCGAAGTGTTTTATTCGTGATATATTCCATATACATTATTTATGTTGGGTTTATCCTATTATATCTCATGATATGAGGTTTGAGCCCCATTATAGCTCAATATATGTTGGGTTAATCCCATTATAGCTCAAGATATGACGGGTGAGCCCCATTATAGCTCTCCAATGCATTGGATACCCTGGAGATGTAAGTTGATCAAAAGGTTATTCTTTGTGTAAAGGTTAATGTAAAAGAGATATGGTAAATATGTTCTTAGGAAACTACATGATGTTTCTTTACATATGAATTTTTATTATGATTGCTGGGTTTTTTGGTTTTTATGTTATCACTTTACTAATGATTTCTTTATTTTTATCCCTTACTGAGTTTTATACTCTTCCCAATATTTAAAAAAGTTTTTCATATGATATAAGGTTGGGTATGAGAAATAAGGGAGTCGTGACGAATGATATGGAGTGTTTTCAAATAAATCAGGTTTTAAATTTTAATGTTTTATAAAAAAAGGGATAATGTTTTTAGTAGTATCCTCTTTGTATGAATGTGGCATGTTATGTATATAAGATATACTAATTCTATAAAACTATTAACCCAAAAAGATCCTCAATGTGTAAAATATATGTTCTTGACTAAAATTTAATATTAAGAAACTTTTTAAGTCTGGGCCCTTATAGTTGGTATCAAAGTATGGTTTACATAACTTTAGGGGTTAGGATAATGTTATGGAAATAACATAAATAATTTTTACTATATGGATAATTTGAAATGTTATAGAATTTAAATATTACCATGTTGATTCATCTAAGATATGTATATTTATAATGTTTTTCCCCAGAAAAAATCGGGATGCTGAAGTAGGAAGGCACCAAGAGGCTGATGTCTGTCCGAATCTACAGCCCGGAATGGTGGGAATTGAAATCGAGCAGTTTGTGATAGTAATGGATCAGTTGAATCAATAAATAAATGGAGGTGGTATAAATAATATAGAGTAACATGATCTACCATGAAGGAACATGTCTTTTATGTATAATTTTATGAGGCAGCATCCTCTAGCATTTAGTGTAACCACAAATCCAGTGATAGCCAAAGGATGGATTAACACTTTAGAAAAGATATTTGATGTCATGGGATGTTTGTAACATCAAAAGGTAATACAATACATTTATTATTCAGAAGGCGAATTCGATCAATGGTTGTCTCTGGTTAGGAAGATCAGAGAAATAGATGTTCTAGACAGTCTGGAATGATATGATTTTAAGATTCTTTTTCAGGAAAAATATTTTTTTAGAACTGTTCGACTCAGAATGGAGAAACAATTCCTAGAACTGTAGCAAAAATATTATTATTCTGTGGCATCCTATCAATCCAACTTTATAATAATTTCTAAGAATGCACCAAATTTTACTTGGGACTTTGATAAAAAAATTAATTGATTTTACACTGGTTTGAAACCTTTTCTATGAAGATATTTGGTTTCGTGAGAGCTTAAATGCTATGAGAAACTTGTTCATTATGAGTAAAAAGTGGATATGTAGTTTTTTGACACATATGTGCCTTGTTATGACAATAATAATAAGCAGTCAGGTTTTTATGCATTATGGAAAAATTCGTTAAAGAAGTCTGGAGGTAAGAAAATTCATTCCTCTTCTTCTAAAAACTATGGTAAAAGGTATCCTAGTGAATGCCTTGTAAATTTGGGGAAGTGCCACTGATTTGAAAAGTTTTGACACTTGTATCCTGAGTGCAAGAAAATTGATCCAAAAATTAATGAGAAGTCGATGACGAGATGCTTTAACTATAAAGAATTAGGTCATTTTTTAATGTTTGTCTGAAGCTAGTCACTCAAGTAAGAAATCATCAAAGTTTGAATAAGAATAAGGTTGTGGAAAAATACTTTCTAACCACTTCAAAAGAAATTGATCCATCAAATGAGGTGGTATCAGGTACATTTACTATTTTTAAAGATTTAAAAAATGCGTTGTTTGATTTGGGGTCAACACATTCCTTCATTTCAGAGAAAGTTTAATAAAAATTGGAAATTCAACCTCATGAAATGAAACCAAAACTCATGGTAAAAACACCTTTAGAAAATATTATAGAAAACTTGAATTATAAGAATCTACCTATCTTTGTTTGTGGAAAGATTTTACCTACTAACCTTGTTATTTTGAATCTTGTAGAGATTAATATTATTCTAAGTAAGGATTGGATTTCTTTTTATCATGCTAAGATAAATTGCAGAGGAAATAATTTTGTTAGAAATAATTGCTATTTGGGTGCAAGAAGGAACCAATGCTATTGATAACATATCAGGAAGATAAGAAACTGATAAAATATGGAAATGACAGTTATCATGCTCATTTTCTTGATGATAATGGAACTATCCAGATGAATGATGTACCTATGGTAAATGAACACCTCGATATTTTTCCTCATGATTTTCCTAGTGTTATTCATGATCAAGAGGTTGATTTTACCATTGAATTAGTTCTTGATTCTAAGATGATTTCTAAACCCCCTTATCAAATGGCTCAAATGGAACTCCTAGAATTAAAAAGTTAGTTGCAGAAATTATTAAATAAAGGCTTTATCCGACCTAGAACATCACAATGGAGTGCTCCTATTTTTTATTAAAAATAAATATGGTTCAATGAGACTTTTCATTGATTATAGAGGCTTGAATAACATTACTATTAAAAACAAGTATCCTTTGCCTCATATTGATGATTTTCTTGATTAGCTACAGGGAGCACAGTATTTTTAGAAGTTTGACCAGAGGTTTAGGTACCATCAGTTGAATATAAAGGATATATACATCCCAAATACTATATTCCATACTAGATATGGTCATTATAAATTTACAGTTATACTTTTTGGGTTAACTAATGCACCCGCTATATTCATGGATCTTATTAATATAATATTTCATGAGTTATTGGATAAGTTTGTGGTTGTGTTTATTGATGGCATTCTGGTATATTCAAGAAGTAAAGAGGAGTATGAAAAATATATAAGGGTTTTCTTGAAAACCTTATAATAAAATAAACTCTTTTAAAATTTATTAAGTGTGATTTTTGGTTGCAACAGATTTCTTTTCTTGGGAACATTGTAAATAAGGATTGAATAACAGTTGATTCTACCAAAAAAGTGATTGATAAATGGCCAAGACCTACAAGTGTTATAGAGATTTGTAGTTTTCTTGGATTAAAAGGTTATTATTGATGGTCTGTTAAAAACACTTCATGGTTATCTAGACCACTAACTATGCTAACATGAAATGCTATTAAATTTATTTGGATAGAAGAATATGATGTTTGTTTTCATGAATTGAATATGATATTGGTGAATACTCTAGTATTTTACTTGCCTTCCCGAAATGGTGAGTTTTTCATTTATAGGGATGCTTCATTAAAGGGACTTGGTTGTGTTATTATAAAGAATGATTCTGTAATTACTTATGCTTCAAGACAATTAAAACCCCAAGAGTTAAATTATCCTGAACATGATTTGGAATTTGAAGTTGTGGTATTTGAATTGAAATTTTGGAGGCATCATCTGTATGGAGTAAAATGTGAAATATATACTAACCATGAAATCTTGAAGTATATATTTACTCAGAAGGAATTAAACATTAGATAGAGAAAATGGCTGGAACAAATTAAGAATTATGATTACACAATTCATTACCATTCTATGAAAGAAAATAGATTGACAGATTCATTGAGGAGGAATATTAATGCTACATTAACTATGATAGATTTGGAACATAATCCTTTTGTAAATTATTTGATATAATTTGGCTTGGAAGTTGTTGGTGTAATAAATTTCTTTATTTTTTTCATGATTCAGTGCATTCATCTTTGTTAGATAGAATAAAGCACGCAAAGAAGGTAGACGGGGAGCTATAGAAAAAGGTATAATTGGTTAAAATGGATAAGTTTTGGTAATTTAAACTTGATAAAGATTTTTATTAAATATTTTGAAAAAGGATGTGCATACCATGGGATTCTGAGTTGAAGAAATAATTGTTATGTAAAGGTCACAGTTCTCTTTTTTCAGTTCATCTTGGAAGCTCTAAGATGTACAGAGACCTTCGAGAGTACTACTAGCATGATGAAATGAAATGGGATATTGCTCATTTTACCATAAATGTTTGACAGGTAAATAGATTAAGGAAGAGTGGTAGAAACCAAAGAGAATTCACCACCCTTTTTCAATACCATATTGAAAATGGGAGAATATATCCATGGACTTTGTTGTGGGACTACCAAAGACTTCTTGAGTCAATAATGAAATTTGTGTTGTTGTTGATTGACTGACTAAATCTGCACATTTTATTTCTATTCGAGATATAATTTATATGGATCATCTCTCTTGACTGTACCTCAAAGAGATTTTCAGGTTACATGGAGTGCCTCTTTCCATTGTATTTGACCTTGTTTCCAAGTTAACTTCTAATTTTTGGATGGGCCTTTAGATGTAGTTGCACACAAAATTAACTTTCAGTCCAACTTTTCATCTTCATTCATATGGGTAGTTCAAAAAAATAATTTAGACTTCGGAGGATATGCTTTGAGCTTGTTCAATAGATTGCTAGGGAATTTGGGATCAACAACTTTCTTTAGTTGAGTTTTCTTATAAAAATAGTTTTCATTCTAGTATACAGATGGAAGCTTTTGAGGCACTGTATGGGAAGAGGTGTCAGACTCCAATGTTTTGGGATGAAGTTTGTGAAAGGAAGTTGATGGGGCCATAATTATTAGAGAAAGTGGCTGAGAAATTTATGATTATCCAACAACACATGAAGACATCTTAGAGAAGGCAGAAAAGTTAAGCAGGAAACATAAGGAAAGACTTCTCTTTCGAGGTAGATGACCATGTTTTCCTTAAAATCTCTCCTTGTAAAAGTGTTATGAATTTTGGTAAGAAAGGGAAGATGAGCCCATAGTTCATTATACCTTATGAAATAATAGAGAAAGTTGGACCGATTTCCTACCAAGTAGAATTTCCTCTGAGTTTATAATGGGTAAACAATGTTTTTGATGTGAAAATGACGAGAAAGTATGTGACACACACATCTCAGGTTCTGACCCAAGATCAGTTCAACTAGAAGGGAACCTTAATTATGAAGAGAGACCAATTCAGATTCTTAATTATAGAGATAAAGTTTTTCGGAATAAGGTAATTCACTTGGTTATTTTTTTTGTAGAAACCACATAATAGAAGAAGCAACATTGGAATCTGAAAATGTTAGGAGGTAAAGGTACCCTCACTTGTTTAATAAGTAAATAAAATTGTGAGGATGAAATTTTTAGAAGGTAGGGATAATGTAACACTTCAAGGTTTTAAAAGTAAATTGAAATGCATGAAACATTATTTTAATTAGATAGTTATAATTAGCGCTAAACTTAATTTTCCCACTTCTATGTATTGAATTTCGAAAAATAGACATACACGGTTGTAATCAATAAGTTATTTAGAGTCTGATAAGAGATAATTAATTTTTGGGGAATAGTAACATACCTTTATGAATTGTAGCATCGCCTTTGATAGTATATATATAAATTTTAATTGAAGTTATGATATACCCATATCTTTGAATAAGTAAATAAATGCTTTAAAATTGTTGTTTTTGGAATAAAAATCTATTTTATTTAAAAATTAAATTAATCAAATTCAGAAATTTATTTTCAAGAAATGGATTTCTATTTTGAATTATTCATATCAAAAAATGGCTAGGGTGAGGTTTTCATATTTTTCTAAAATACTTGAATATTTTCTAAATAGTAAAATACGGTAATTATGGTATAAATACATTGTGAGATAAACACACCATTCCTTGCATCATGGATGATGTAAGCAACCATTAGTTTGAAGTCACATATACGTATTACTATTTTTGTTCTTGGAATTATAACTATTTCTTTTCTTGTGATAAAATAACAAAATAATGATAAAAATAATGTTAAACTCCTCCTCTCCGCCACTATAAATACCACCCACTCCCCCCTCTTCCTATCACACCTCTCAAGCCTTCATCCTTATCTAAGTTCTACCAAATAATCCTCTCAAGGCCTTTCCCTATGTCCAAGACCTACTAGACTCACTAAAAGGCTAAAACCAAAGGCCTTAGGGAAGATCTCAAAAAGAAGAGATCAAGAGTTAAACATTCTCTTTTGTTCTCTTTCTTTTCCTTTAATTTTCTTTTCTATTATTCTTATTTCCTCACCTCCCCATATCCTAGATAAATGAATGATCTTGTATCATAAATATTATGTATTTAATCATGTTTATTGAAGATTCACCATTATATTTCTTCTCTTCTCCCACTTATTTTAGAAATTAAAACACCATCTCTGATGTTTCGATTTACCGGCATAATGGATGATGTGATTTCAATTTATTTTACATCCTTAAAGTCTGTTCATGAAACCATTTTTATGGTTGAACCTTATTATAAGTTATTTATTATATCATATATGAGTTTCAGAAATCTTTTTTTACATATTTTATTAATTTATAAAACAAAATGAGTTCATTATGATGGAAGAGTCTCCAAAATGACCTAAACAAATATCAATAATGTTATAATATATGAATCATCCTCATATCAGAATTAAAAATTTTAAATGGTATAATTTATGGTTATTTAAATATTCAAGTATCATTCCATTCCAATTTTGTAGTTTCACTTCCAACTGACAATAATATTCATTATGAACCTATCGTGGAAACTATGTGAAGAACGCACCCGAAAACAGTGGAATTAACAAAATATTATTAATTAATGGGTGGAATAATGGTATAAAATTATCATGAAAGTTGTTATAAAAATTATTATGTTTATTTAAAATATTAATAACAATATTTTAACCTATATATAGGAGGTTTAAACACGTTTTAGTGAAGTTGAACATAAGGTAAGGGATCCTCTCTTTCTCAATTTTATTCAAGAATCACCTCTATGTTGTGCTCTTTTATTTTTATTCCATAAGGATAAGGTATATTTTTGCACCTCCACCACACTTCCCTTAAGATATATTAATATTTTATACCCCTTTTTATCTCATTAATCCCTCCCATGTACACTTGATACCATGCTAAAAATTTTTAAGTGAATTCTAAACCCAATTTCCATTCTTTTGGTTAACTTTCAAAATTAAGGGTTTTTATCATGAAAATATGAATTTTGAAAATAAATTTGATTATATAATGTTGTATTATTTTTATTTACAGTATATATACATAATACCTTAATTTAATCAATTCTCTATTAAATGTTATGTTATTTGTAAAGGAATTTCATATTAAAATCTGTTTAAATGTCTCCTTTATGAAATCAAATGAGATTGTTCTCTTTTTCATGACATGATTCTAAAATTATTATTTCAGGATGTTATATTAACATAGTATCTCCATTATATTTTTTGTATAATAATATTTAATTATCTTTTTTTACAGTGTTTATGTTCTAAGAGTGATTTTTTCAAAAAAACGGTATTTTGAATTGTGAAAGTGTTTTGTTCAAAGGTGTAAATGAGTTGTGAAGTGTTTTATTCATGATATATTCCATGTAAATTATTTATGTTGGGTTTATCCTATTATATCTCATTATATGAGATTTTACCCCATTATAGCTCAATATATGTTGGGTTAATCCCTTTATAGATCAAGATATAATGACTGAGCCCCATTATAATTATCCAATGCATTGGGTACTCTAGAGATATAAGTTAACCAAAAGGTTATTCCACTTGTAAAGGTGAATGTAAGAGAGACATGGTAAATATTTTCTAAGGAAACTACATGATGTCTCTATGCATATGATTTTTTTTATGATTATGGGTTTTTTGGTTTTTATGTTATCACTTGACTAACGATTTCTTTCTTTATATCCCTTACCGAGTTTTATACTCATCCCAAAATTTAAAAATGTTTTTCACTAGATATAAGTATGGGTAATAGAAATAAGTGAGTTGTGATGAATGATATGGAGTGTTTTCAAATAAATCATGTTTTAATTTTTAATTTTTTATTAAAAATGGATACTGTTTTTAGTAGTATCCTCTTTGTATGATTGTGGTTTGTTATATATGTAAGATATGATAATTCTCTAAAGATATAAATCTAAAAAGATCCTCAATGTTTAACAGTTTATTTTCATGACTAAAATTCAATATTAAGTAACGTTTTAAGGTTGGGTCCGTATACTTAACATTCGATATATGTAAGTTCTTTTTGTTCAACTCCATCCATTCATCTTATTCTATGAGAATCCATTCAATCACATTAGTCTATTGGACTTGATGTTACCATATCAGAATTATTGAATAATTTTTCTCTATCTTATCACGTCAGCAATGATATAATATGTGTACTTCTCCAAAAAAAATGAGGCACGTGTTTGAAAAATTATGATCAACTCACTAATCACCATAAGTAAACTCAATGGTTTTAAATAAATTTCATATTAAAGAAATTAATAATATCTAAATATTACAAAGGAAATAACACCATATATATTTCTTAAATATAACAATACTTAATCACTCATTTTCTACATCAACATCCAAGTTTCATCTCTTTTATTATCCAACTTTCATACTTTTACAAATATTATAATAAAATTATTCTTCACAACCCATTAAACATATTGATTTTAATGATATATTTCTAATTCATTGATAAATATTGAATAAATTACAACTCACACTCAAAGTGGGCTCTTCAATCTCCCAATTTATATTTTTTGTAACACATTTAAAGTATCTTCAAAAATAATATATCAATATGTTAATCTTTATCCTCTTTCTCACCCCCTTTATTTTTGAACTTTCAATTCAATTTCTCTCCCACTTATTGAAAAGATGTATAAAGTTCATGGGAAAGGAAATTAGTTCATTCTAAAGTAATATTCCATTAATCAATTTACTCTAAGTCTATATGATCTATTTCGGGTGTAGAAAATAAATGGATATGATTTACACACAAAAAATATATCTTTTACCAATTGTTATAGATACCTCATCAAAGGAGAACTTGTAATATTTTCTTGAAGGGTTCTAAACTTGTATTCTTGGATGAAGATACCAATTTTAATATTGGATAGTTATATAATGAATCAACCAAAAACATCTACACTCACTTTGACAAATAGGTTAGAAACATTCCAGTTCAAATATCATGATACATTGTCTTAGTACATTTTCATTATTCTACTTTTCTTATATAAAAAACTAATTAAATTTTGCACTATTTTTATAAAAATTTTAATCATTTGAAACCAAGAATTATAGATTATGATATAAATACATTTTTTAATGAATATCTTTAAATAATATTCCATAATAAAAAGATTTGTATGAGATAATGATTTTGGCGTCTTTTATAGCATTCTCAACTTTTCTTCCCCTAAAAGAGATATTTCTTATGATTTATATAATGATGGATCTCTTTAATAGAAATGCATCATGATATATATATTGACAATCCACCAAAATTGATCTTCTTAACTTGGAAATATATTCTTGAAAATTTTCAAATATTCACTATGGATTATATCTCATAAATATCTTCCTTTGGAATTCAAAAACTAATATCCAACAAAGATGAGATCAGGTTCACTTTTCTATCATGTGTTGACAACAACCACTTCAACTTCATCAAGGATGATCCACTTATAATATTTTTTAGTATATCAATTTTTGAATCATTCTAGTTTTAAAACTTCTTTATAGAATGATGTTCAACATAGATATCCCATTTCGTATTTAGAATCTCTAACTATGATTATGCTTCACCTTCAATTCCTAGTACTGAATAAACAAATAAAAAACACATATATAAATGGAATAAGGTAGATTATATTTTATTATCAAAATTAATATAAATTTTGAGATGGTTTTCTAAAAGATTTTTCTTCATTTCCACTATTCTTTAAGCTCACACATCAGAAATTTAACTCTAATATTTCTATTTTAAACATATATCTTGTCACATTTTCTAAAAATTTGTTTGGAAAACTATTCATATCTACAGAATTCTTGGATAATTTGTTATTAATTCATTTGAGGACTAATTTTTATTCTAGAATAATAGTGAAAAAACATTTTTCATTGTTTCTAGTTTTCTTTCATCTGTTATAAAAGATTTTCCAAAAAAACGGTTCTTATTTATTGATAACCACTCATGAAGTTCAAGGTATTAAAGTGGAATCTTATCATTTTACTTATCATTGGATTATACATATCCTTAGAGAAACTTTATTTCCTTTTATTGATATTTTATCTAAACAACTAAAATAACATGGAGCACATTGGAAACAATTTTAGGTTGTTCACATGGTTTTTGATGAGTTTCCTTATTCACATTATCTCTTTTGGATATGGCACACTTCTTTAAATTCTTGGATATAGTATCCGAGGACCTTCAATTTTTCTTCCTTGATATCTTCTTGGATGAATTATTATTTCCAATACTCTTCGTATTACTTCCCTATATTTCTTTTTCTTTCTTCAATAACTTTTATGTTCTTCTTTTCTTATCTGATATTGATACATATCAAGATAAGCATGCACCAATCACATTACCACCATTATTTCATATATCACATATATTGTTAATCATTCCAAATCTGTTTTAGGTATTCATATATTTCTTAATATGTGGATGTTTCTTCTTTATATCTATATTTACCCCTCTTTGTATGAACTTCCTATATGAATTAATATTTAGTATATTGTAACAATAGTATAATTCACAGTGTCTAAATTTCTTTCAACACTAACATTAAACCAAAAACCACGATCTTCTTATATCTATTACATGTTATCTGTAGTTTTTTGTCAAATTGACATTTTTTTGGGTTTTATTTAAAATATACTAGATTATTCAGGGGGAACCATATTACAAACTTTTTTATATATCAATTATTGACATGGTAGTTGGTTTCTTATCACTTTTCTTCATCTGTACTTGTGAAGAATATTTTTTAAATATTCACTGTTTGTAAATACAATTTTAGATAAATTATTATTAGATGGTATGGATATTACCTCTTTTTCATGGTAATTTGAGATAGATTAGTAAATGAAATAATGACCTTGTTTCACAATTTATATATATTTTAACAATAGAATATTCTATTGAGAATTCTATAGAAATAACAACATTCTATTTTTCTGAAAACCCAATATATGTCCTCTCAAGCTTGAGTAACTTGACTACCAATTCTATAAATCTAATATTGAGAGAGTTATCTTGATCTGAAAAAAAATCTACCTTATCATGAAAATCAATTTTCATTATTTGAATATCTTCATCATAAATCTTAACATTTTATTATAAAAAATCAATTTTATTAATCTTATTAGATTTCAATTATATTTGAAAATCCATGACATCAATGTTGTTTTTAAACTATTATTCAAGGTAATGGATCTTAACTTTAGTATTCTTGTTGAATTTATCTTTATCTCCAACTTATTTGAGCCATTTACTTTCAAATTTATAGAAACTTTTTTCATTCTCCACCTTTCTGGTCTCCAAGGTTCTAACTTGCTAAGATAGTATTATAAATTATATAAACCTTTCCTACAAATCCTTATCCATGTTATCCATTTCTTCTTATAGTTTGGTGATTTATTACTACATACTTTTAAAGTATGTATAAATAAGTTAGACTATTTATCTAGTAATTAAATACATAATATCCCTCAAAAAAATAACTGATAAATATTGAGAAGTTTTTGATAGATAATTATAACCACTTATTCTAGGATATTCGTCTTGAGGAAATTTTGCAAATTAATTCTCACATACCTCATGATCTCTTAACTTTCATGATTCACTTGAGTTAGGAATTTCACCTTTCTAAATAATTGTAACTTTTACCACCTTTTATTTAATTTACATCCTAGTTTTGACTTCTTTGTTATCACAGTATAGAATTACAAAATGTCCTTTTTCCTATTTACATAAGAAGGGAATATTCTCTCGCTTTCTTTTCTATTTATTTCTATTATTCATCACCCATGATGGAAATATAATTCTATGATGAAAAATTTTAATCTTTATAAAAACTACACTAAATTTTAAAAATAGAACACAAAATAAAATCTTCAAAAGTGAATAACTTCTAATTAGAGACTCTATTGGAAGTGATCCATGATATTGATACTATTTGTAAGGAACAATTAAAGATATACTCAACACTGAAGGGGGGTAGATCAGTGCTGGGAATATACTAAAACAATCAATAATTTTTATTCATTTACCACTAATACTTTTTAGGGTCTGGATTCTCCTGTTCTCTTTTCAATATCATATAGAAGTATATAAAAATATAGGATAAAAAATGATGTTTTTAAAATTTCACAACTAAGTAAGAGTAGACTGTAATTTTGCAGTATTTTGGTTACCATTACATAGATTTTATATTATAATAATATATTAAATTACAATGGTTTTGATGGAAAAAATTCATGCATGTAACATCCTAGCCTGAGAACCATGGAAATGGTTTCCCCAGACAATTCTCCACAAGACCTCAAGTGTTACTACTTGTATTCCAGAGGCCGCTGAGTAATGGTGGGGGTCTAAAGTATTACATTGAATAAAAAATAACACCATATCAAATTTCTCAATAAAAAACATAAATAATCAGTCATCATACATATTAGATTACATAGAAAGAATAAATAAGCGTCAACATCTCAAAATAAATTGGAATCAGAAGCAATTAATTTTAAAATAATTGAACAACTAATGAAATACAGTAAGGCTTGAATACTCATAACACCTATACAAGGAACCAACTATAACATGCTAATATTTTACGATATGTTTCTTTTAAAATAAATTTAATTTATTTGATAGTCTGGGTTACACACAACCTCTAGTCTAAATGAACTGTAATATAGTTTAATGTTATAACTTATCCCTTAAATTGGTAGGTATAAATAAAACTAACAAAATTATTAAATATTTTACATAAGAAAATTCATTTATAATCATTTTATTAGAAGTATAAATTAAAATCAATTTAAATTAAAAGTGATTATTTTCGGAAAAAATTACTTTATATGCACAACGTGTTTTCATCTTAATAAATTAAAATTAATAAAAAATGGTGAGTGATTTTAACAAAATTTATATGTTATATAATCAATCAAATGTTTTTGAATTCATAAATTTTGTTTAGGTGTGATATGGGAATAAATATAGTTTTATGCTTAGAAATATTTTTTTATATAAAGAATTTTTCATCACATTTTTCACACGTATTATAAAATTAATTTGTTCCCCTTATTGATATTGAATTGGAAAAAATGAATTCCACATTTTTTTATCATAAGGTTTAAAATTTCTAAATAGGTCCCATTTATTTGTAGGCATTATGAATAGTAATTATGGTAAAATTTATCACTTAGGTAAATGGTAAATCGAGTTAATCTAAGTTAAAAGTATGCATTGAGTTCACCATTTTTCATAAAAATTCCTAATTCATGAATGAAACTGTACCCTTATCAAATTATTCAATAAATTTAATTTTTTAAGTTAAACTAGTCCATGAAAATGACCTATATAATATTTAAAGAAAATAAATACACAAAATTTCCCTCTCTAAATTTTAAATATATCTTATGTGTTCACATACTGAAAAAAGAAAGTAGTGAACGATTATATATTATTATTTTTATCATAATAAAATTATTTTTGTGATGGAAAATAATTTCTAATTTTAAGGTATTATATAATTACCTTAAATGCTTATGTGACACTAGAAAAGTAATTATTAAAGTATTGAAAAATAAAATAAATGATTTTAAAAATATTAAAAATAATATAATTTGGTTGATTTATTGTGATCCATGAAATCTTTAGATGAATAGAATATATTAGGTATATGTTAAAATTTAAATTTAAATTACTATTTTTTCTTGATGTATTTGAATTCAAATTAAATGAATGGTTTCAAAAATGACAATATTGATATATTATAAAAATTTTATCTTATTAAATTGATTAAAATTTATTAAAATGCTCATATAAGACAATGGGGAAACCGTATGGTCTAAAATTTCATCAATTTTTGATTTATGATCTAGTTTCCACCTTACAAGTAAAATTATAACCCCTTAAGAGTTAAAAAGACATTACAACGTCTATGGTTAAAATAGATTAACTATGGGATTAAACCAAGAGATATGGTTTAAAATACAAATTAAACCTATAAAAAATTTATTGGTTGTGGATATTTAATCCATATAGTATCTTATATTAAAATTAATGGTCATTTAGAACCATTTTACTTGAGAATGACTTAGTTATATTTTAATCTTTTTAATAATTCCAAGTTTGTACTTTCCCTCTATTATTACATAAAACCCCTTCCTTGTCTTTTTTACACCACTTTTAGAAACCTATGTCAACCAATAACTAACCATTTCTCATATAATAATATTTATACACGTTCTATAGGTGTTTTCTCTTAAATATATCAACCCTATATTCCATAATAAACAAAATAAAGGAGTTCTCATGAAGAAGAGGTAATTGTCTAACTCGACCAATTTCAATTTATATCTTATATTACATCCTCTAAATATGATATATTTAGAATAAAGTAATAAATTAAGTTTAATATAAATAACTAAATGTTATTATTATTATATAACCATAATTATCCTACCTCTTTTTCATCAAATGGAAAGTGAGATTATCAAGCGTTCGTATGTATGAATTGTCATCTCCACATAGTGATACAATACCATATTCATCACCATATTATATAGATATGTATTATGATTATTTTAATGTTTATATATGTAATTTTTTAAATAATAATATTATATATACCTTATTTACTTTAAATCCATTCGAAAATAATAATGTCACTCTTGTGTATGTATGGACTACCACCTCCACAATGGGATGTCATCTATTTCTCATTTCCATTTTTTATTGATGGTAATACGGATATATTTAACGAACATATAATATTTATATGTTATAATAATTATTCTTTAAAGGTGAATTATCATTTTAATTTCTTTCGTTCCATTCATCGAAAAGTAAAAACTGCATTCATGCATACGTACAGCCTACCATCTCCAAGAAATGTGTATATCATTTTTCAATCTCTATCACTTATGGAATACTCTAAATAAATATATAGTGAATCAATAAAATATTTATCACATGATTAAAAAAATTAGATTATTTATCCATGATAAAAGTTAATTTTTCAAAACTACCAAACCAAAACATACATGAAAAATAACGAATTTGTTACCTAGAATAATGATTTTAAAAATGAATTACTAATAAATGGGTGATAAAATTATACAAGTAAATAATATATGGTACGATATATATTATTATTGTTCTATAATATATGCACAATAAATATATGGTAATTATACCGGATTTTGGACACAAACGAAGGATGCCAAACTTGAGGTAAGGGTTAATTTTACAATCTCATCATTATTTCAAATTTTATATGTTTAAGTCTCCTTTAGGGTAATTATTTTATCTTTCTATATTAAAAAATATATATTTTCTTATCACATGTTTATTTCAATAAATTAAATTTTTTCCATTCATTTTTATCTCTTTAAGTACAAAAGATACCTAAATGGTTTTTTTCAAGGAAAACCAACAATATTTTTATACTTAGTCAAGAATATTTCTCTTTTGTGTCCATAATTTCCATAAAATATATAACATATTGTTTTTAAAATTCCATAATGATTTATTAAATACATTTTTACCCATATTTTTTCAAATTATTTAAAAGGAATCTTTTGGTTATTTTCCGGATGTGTTACTTTTTACACATTTGTCAAAATTGTGAAAGGAATGTTTCTTAACTTATAAAAAATGAAATTAATTTCCCACTTTCATGAATACTCATTTATTTGATGATTACTTTAAAAATTAGATTTGTTCTTTTAAAAGACATTTTTTCCTTATTATTTTGGGAAAGTTTTATATTTTTAAATAATTGTTTTCAATGTGAAAATGGGTATTTTCATTAATAAATTTTCTATTGATCTTTTGAAAGTATTTTCATATTTGAAAACATCCTTTATTGAAACTTATATTTTATGGAAGTTATTATTTTATGATTTCATACACCATATTTCTCTATATGGTTTATGATCAACTTGACTAGGGAAAGTATTCGTATAACGTATGATAGTTCTTTCAATTAGGATAGTTATTGATTTTTATGGAATTTTGATTAATTTACATTTTATGTTCATTAGTTGGATGTATTAGAATTATTAAGTGATATATGGGACAAAAAATTACATATCATGTTGATGTTTTGGTAGATCTCATAAGACAAACTAGATTGAGTATTAAGTCATGTCCTTACCCATTTATATTTATTTATTTGAATAAGTCATTTATGGTATTGTTAGTCGACTTTCTACAAGGTATTGATGGTATGTTCAGAAGTCTAACATTATGAATTTATTCATTATTAAATAAATTACTAATTTCCATGAGTTTCATTGAATATTTTTTATATAGATAGATAATTTTAAATACCATGTGATTATTTATGTGGAACTATTTAATCATCAATTATTATTTCCATATTAATCATGCATTATTTAGAATCTATTGTATACATTCCCTTTCAAAGAATCTCATCTTAACCCTTTCATATATTTTCTTTCCATAGGGTTCTAATAAAATTTTATGATTGATAATAAGGTATATGATAAAGGTATTAAATATGGCCTCAAATAAAATATTTTTTTGTATTTTGTGTTTTCAAATATAATGTTTGATTCAATTACGTGTTTATTTCACCAATAATTCTAAAATATTTGGTCTATTTGATTTTTATTGCATATACTTTGTTCCAATATAGCTCTGGACTACTATGGTTGGGGTATTAACAGTTGGTATTAGAGAAATTTTAGAAGGAATCCTAGAAACAAGATTTTGGAAAAACATATATTATGTAACATAACTCTATGATAGACCTTTATAATATTCCAAAAGAAACCAAGATTATGATTTTTATATTAGTTTTAGATAAATTTTTAAATTATGTTAAGTGTTTTACTAGTTTTGAACTTATTTTTTATGATCTAATATAGTGTGTAATATTATTTAGAAATGGATCCTAGCATAAGGAATGTACACTGTACCAATACATATAATCAATGTAGGGATTTCGCCCTAGGGAAAGATAATGAAGATCGAGAAAGAGTGGATACTATAATTGAAAAAAATATATAACTATATTGTGGTTAAAGAATTATGCTATGACTAATAACCTTTCCCGGTTGGAGCGTCATGTTGATATAAAATGTGTTGTAACAATGTTATACCACTTCATGTGCCAACAAACTTCATCATTCGAGGGAACTTAAAATCCATTTGTAGTTGAGAAATAGATATGTTCCATATAGAAGATATTTCTTACATTGGGAAATAATGAGAGGAAGAAGGTTTTCATATAATTTTACAGTCTCTTAGGGGATTCATATCAATGGTGTTCATTGATTCAAAATAATAAGGATTAGGAGAAAATAGTGAGCATATAATGGAAGTATTTTATGAAAATATTCTAGGAAAAAAAATTCCTCGTCAATAATGATCGGATGTGGATTGAAATTTTTTGATTCTAAGACCAATTGAGGAGGAAAATGTTCCTAAGTAAAATGATAAATTAATAAAGTTATCAAGGAATTATATAAACTATGTATGTAATCTAAAGAGTAATATTGACCATTTTTTATGGGTTAAAGATAATCCTTTGAAGGCCACTAATCTATCTAAAATTATCATCATATGATGATACAATATCATATTATCTCAATATGTATAAATCATTCCCCAATTCTCCTGGTTTTGAAGTAAGATAAGATAATTAGAGGAAGGAAAAGAAAAAATGCCTAAAGGGAATAATAGAATGATTAATCTTAAATCATGTGATACTTATAGAAGGAAAAACCTTGGTACATTGTTAAAAGGAAATTTATTTTTCTATATGTATGGAAAAAATAGTACATCATGCTCTTGAATTTAAGGGAAAGCGAGAATCTATCAAAGTATAGTGCTTTAACTATAATGATATGGAACTCTATTCCAACAAATACACCAAATGTAAAAGGAACATACCCCAATAGAATCCAATGGGGGAAGTTAAAGATTATGTGATTATTATAGAAGATATGGAAATTATTGGTGATGTGGTGAATGTTACCATTATCATCCACTCAATAATTGAAAATGATTTATTTGATTCTGATTCTACCCACACTTTCACATCTGAATAATTTTATAAGGGTGTAATATCACCACCTCAACGATTAGATATTAAATTCACAATGGAAACACCTAATGGTAGGATGACCACGACACAAGTATTTAACAACTCTACCATATAAGTTTGTTGAATGGTTCATCCTATGAATATTGTTATTCTTCATCTATTTGAATTTGGTGCGGTTTTGAGTATGGATTGGTTCTCCTAGTATATAGCCTATATCAATTATCAAGGAAAGGAATTTACAATTGATATTACAAATCAGTATTAAATAATCTATTAGTGGGATGATGAACCTAAAAACCCAATGAAAATTACTTTCATAATTAGGGTTTTACAAACTAATCATGAGGGATATTTATCACAAATGGTTGGGGAGAAACTCAACCTTGAAATTTTTTCAATTTTTAGGGAATATGTTAATGTGTTTACTACGGAAATACCTATTATTCCCAAAAAACAAGAATTTGAGTTTTCAAAATAACTCTTACTTGTTGCTACTCCTATTTCAAGGAACCTTATAGAATGGAACCAATTGAGTTGTAAGAATTAAATAAACAATCCCAGGAGAATATAGGTAACTTATTAATTCATCCAAGTTCTATATTAGGAAATGAAACTATTCTATTTATTATAAATAAAGATGGGTCAATACATATTTTCATTTATTATCATGAACATAAAAATAACATTAAGAATAAGTATCCGCTACCCTGTAATGATAATCTATTTGGCTATTACAAAGACCTCTATATTTTTCCAATATTAATCTTTAATCTAGATATCATCAACTATGGATGAAGAAGGAAGATAAACCCAAGATGGCCTTTCATAAAAGGTATGGTCAATACGAATTCATAGTAATTCCATTAATACTTACCAACTATCCTTCTATCCACATGGATTTAATGAATACAGTCTTTACAGATTACCTTGTTCATTTTATGGTAGTCTTCCTAGACTATATTATTATATATTAAAATAGTAACTAATATCATGATGAAAATTTGAGAATTGGGGTGAAAACATAGAGGAATGAAAAGTTATATGATAAATTTACCAGTTATAGATTTGTTTCTTCAGAATGTTTCATTCTCTAGTCATATAATATCATGTAATTATGTATCATTGGATCCTTTAAAAAATAAATTTATTGAGTAATAGCCTAGACCAACCATAGTAACTAAAATCTATAGTTTTATTTTGCTTTGTGGATATTACAAATAATTTTCGAGAAATTTACGAGGATTATGCAATAACCTCCCCAATTTGACCTGGAAAGGGGTTAAGTTCTTTGTGGATAGATTAATATGATGAGAGTTTCAAATAATTGAAGAGAAGGTGGGTTAGAATGCCTATATTAACACTACCATGTAGTGGATAAGGGTTTGAAATCAATATTGATGAGTCAAAGAAGGGACCAGGATGTTTCCCCTTGAATAATGATATGATGATAGCTTATTCCTCACACCAATTGATGTTTAAGGATAGAAATTACACAACTCATGATTTAGAGTTGTAAGTGGTAATTTTTTCATTGAAAATATTGAAGAATTATATTTATAGTGAAATGTGTGATATATATAATGATCATAAGATCTTAATGTATAATTTTACATATAAATATTTGAATGTAAGCTTGAAAATATGGTTGGAGTTAGTCCAGGATTATGATTTCTCAATAAATTGCCACCCTGGGAAGGAAAAAAGGCCTCTGAGTCTCCTTATTGAAATGACCACAAAAGTTTTTCCATGATGAGATTTGAAAAAGACCCAATATTTATGGATTTTAATAATATGGATCTAAAAACAATCGGTACAGGGGAATGATCTTATATTTATTATATAAATGTACAACCATCTATACATGATAGGATTTTTGACATCTCGCACCCACACATCTAGATCTGGTACTGAAAACATGTAGTTTATATTGGTTTTATTGGTAAATAAATGAAAATAATAACTAGTATAGTATAAAACTAACTATATTTTCCAGTATAGGTTCTATAGGATTAGTAAAATTCCTTACCTAGTATAACATTTTAAAAAAAATAAATTTAAAATAACTAATTATAATCTCTTTTGATTATTACTTAAACAAATCCATCCAGAATAGAACTTTTAAAAGGCCTGTGAAAACCATTTTTAAACATGGTATGAGCATAAAATTTCCTAGTAAGTCATTTTAAAAATAGGGAAAAAAATACTTTAATATACTTATCATTTTGAATACCAATTTTAAAATAATATTTTAAAAATGATGAGATCTATACTTAAAAATAATTTGAAAATAATAATTCTTCTATGTATTATAATTATATTGGAAAAACTTTTCAAAATACAAGATTCCACTTACAGTATCACTTTATGGATAGCATCCCCTTTAGTAAATGAGTTCATTTCCCACTCCTCGTCATCTCATTTTATATGAAAGGACATAATTTAATTTTGAGAATAAATTTTTCTAAGGACTTTCCTTTCTCGTTCATAACACATTAAAACCCTTTAAAAATATTACATAAATTATATCCATATAATAAATTAATTTTATAACTTCAAATCTTGAAAAATATCATTTTTCATAAATTATTTTGGAGAAATCCATTTTTCAGAAGTTAATTACTTACATTTAAAAGACATATACCAAGAAACATTAAAATTAAAACAAGTTCTTGTGTTAAAAAGCATGAAATTTCCTATGAAATTATACAATACGCTCATTTCTATTAATATGTATTACATTTATAGAAATTTAAGAAATGTTACACCTAAAATGATTAATTTTTTAAAATGAAATTTCCTTTAAGATAAGGGTTTTAGAATTAAAAAATAACTAAAATTAACTTTATTTTTTTAATTTTTTGAATAAATCGTAGAATTGAATTTTCAAAAACAAAATAAAAGAATGTTTTTAAAATAATTTCCCTTATTAGAAAGGTTTTTTGAACTAAACCATAAATATAATCTAGTTTTTGAAATTAATAAATAGGAAATCAAAAATATAAATGTCTAAAAAAACACTCCCCTTATGTCAAAATAAAGATAACTAAGGAATGCTTCTTCTAGATATTGAACACACAAAATAAAAGAGATAATGATTTTTTGTTTCATTGACGATTTTTTAAATGGAACTGCATAAGACACCCAAATAAATCACTCTCTATTTATAATCTAAATACACATTTTATTTATATACATAATATTTTAGAATATTCAAGAATTACAATGTACCTATATAAATTTATTTATATCTTCTTCAAATGTAAAAAATAAATAAAACCACCAAACTGAGGGATATATCAATTCTTTAAAACATGTGGTTTTGGTACACGTCTTACTAAACAAGAAGATAATATTTTTGGATGTATATAAGTATTTATATTTCATCAATGTTTACAGGTTTAATCTAAAGACTGAAATAATGAAGGAGAATTCCAAATTGGATGAAAAATAATTGAATGGTATCGTTATACATAAATATTAGTTGAAAACATCTATATATATTTTAAAACCCATTTTGATTAGTTTAGTGGAATATTATCCAATAATATTTATACTACGTATAAAAGAAAAATAGTATATATGTTGAATGAGTCAAAGTTGATGAAAATTTTTGACAAAAATAGATACAGGAATTAAAATTACCATTATGTCAAATAAGGACATCAAGAGGAAGAAACCCTAGGATGTTGACAGAAAGGTAATTAGTAAACTAAAAATGATCCTAAAAAGATAATTACAAGAATATTCAAACACCTCAAATAAATAAATACCCCAACATCTATAAATCATTGTGCCATAGGTTGAAGATGATGAAATCTTCTTCTAAAAAGATTACCTTCTGCGTTCGAATCTCTTTTAAAAATTCAATATACTTTCAGTATCCAATCCTTCTCTTCCATAATTTAATCCCTTTCCTTGATTGAAATCCCCATCCATGGTTTAACCCCCCTTTACTATTTGATCTCAATCTGCGCTCAACCTTCGGAAATAAAGCCCTTGTATTAGATTCCCATAAAACTGGGATCAATCCTCAAGGTTGAATTTCTTTTTTTCTATGTTGTTATCCTATTTTTTTAATATATTTTTTAGTAATATTCACATTTTCCTTTATATTTAATAAAAAAATTAATAATATTAATATATCATAATTTATTATTTTAATATATTCAGAATTAAGAATGTCACTGATTTATAATAGTAATAATTTTATAATAAAATATATCAACATTAATGTTTATTAATTTTAAAAAAAAAATTATTTCAAATATTTTATAATGATAAATTTTAATAATAGTATGCACTATGTTTATTTTATTATTTTTTTCAAGATATATTTATTCAGTAACCTAAATTTCAAATTATATATTCATTTATATATATATATATTAATTTATCATCTATTTTATTCAATATATATACATATATATATATATATGTTCTATATTTTATAATAATTTATATTACCTTTAATTATTATTAACATTTTTTTAATGTATTACTTTTAATTTCAAATTAGATACACATAAAAATGTAAGTATATTGTATATATATTATTTAAATATAACTTTATCATTTTTCTTAAATATAATCTGTTATATAATTATAATTTCATAATTATAAACTTTTAGCTAAAAAAATATAAATTTTGAATAAAATTATTTTCTAAAATTACTTATTAACATTAGTTTTTTAAAATAATCATATTTAATTTAAGTAATTATAATTATAAATTAATTTTTAAATAGTTTAATTTATTTCCATAATGATAAATTATTATTCATTTCCATTTTTTTATTAATATTACTATTACAAATAGTTTAAATTATAAGATTTATTTATGATTGGATTATTTTAACCGAATTTTTATCCAATGTTTTTTTAAAATAAAATCATCTCATAAAATATTAAAACTCTTCTTGGTTTTTATAATTATAATTTAATACATTTAATAACATATTTATATAACAAGAAACTAATCTTACAATTTTCTAGATGTTACAGGATTAAGAAGGCATAGAATGAAGATGTGGAATTACAGAATAATGTTAGGAATGTTCATGAGTACAACCAGGACCATGTTGGAATAATAAGGTTCAAGAAATAATTGTTTGTCCCATCAATATCAAACTTGAAGAAGAAACTCTTGTATGGGGCACATGTTTCATTCTTCTTTATTGATCTTGGATGTTTGAAGATATATAAATATCTAAAATAGTTTTTATAGTGGGGAAACAAGAAGAGAGATATTGTAGAGTATGTATCTCGATGCTTGGTATGTTAGAAAGTTAAGGATGGGAGACTAAATACTAAGGGGATTTTATAACAATTACCCATACTAGAATGGAATTGGAACAAATCAACATGGAATTTTTCATTGGACTCCCCAAAACATCAAAAAACAATTATGTAATTTGGGTGAAAATCAATCACCTTACAATGTTAGAACACTTCATTGATATCAGATAAGATTTATCAATTGATCAACCTACAATAATATAAATTAATGAGGTTTTAAGGTTTCATGACGTAGCACTATCTATTGTATCTAATCAGAATCATAGGTTTACCTCAATGTTTTGGAAATGCATTCAGTGATCTACGGATATATAATTGAGTTTCATTAATTTATATAATACTCATACAGATACGTAGTCTGATAGAACCATTCAAACTATATAATAAATTTTTAGATCTTCTTATTTGGAATTCAAATGTGGTTAGGATCAACCAAATCTTGGAGTCAAGTTTTCTTACAACAACATCTTCTAATTGATAATTAAAATGGATCCTTATGAATCCCTCTATAGAAAGAAGTGTTGAACTCCCATGAATTAATATGTAGTTGGATAAATAAATCTAATATTACCTTGTCTTCTTTAGGAAATTTTATAGAAAGTTATATTCATTCAACAACACATAAATTCATATCAGAGTCAGGTGAAAATTTATGTTGAAAATCTTCAGTGTGATCTAGAATTTTAAATTTGTGAGAATGTTTTTCTAGAAATTTATTTATATAATAAGATTATGAGATTCAAAAATAAATAAAATTTGGTCAATATTTATAATATTCCTTTCAATATTCATGATCTCATTGGGATGGTAGGCTATATCTAAGGTCTTCCACAGAATATCTACTATATTCACAATGTATTCCATGTATCCCCCAAGAGAAAGTACAGACTAATTCCTTAAATTGTATTAAAATCAAATAAAATATTAATGTATAATGATATTTTAATAAAATGTTTTAATATTCATTTAGTTATTTATAAATGGGATAGGAATTTATCAAGTTCTATACTTAAAAATAAATTTTGTTTTCTCAAAAAATAAGATTTTGTCATTTTTCATACACTTATTATAAAATTAATTTTTACCATAATAGGAATTTAATTTGGTAAAATTGATACCATATTTGTAATAATTATGTTCAAATTTATTAAATGGGACCCTTTTATATTTTTTCTATATCATCAATAATCGTCGTAAAATTTGTCACTCTCATAAAGGGTAAATCAGGTTAATCTAGGTTATAACTAATTGTTATGGTCAACATTTTTCCTAAAAATTCCTATCATATTAAATTAATTTTACACATATAATTTAAGGATCTAAATATAATTATTTAATGGATAATTTTCCAAGAAAATTACCAATATAATATTTAAAGTAAATAAAAACATAAAATATCACTCTCTTACTTTTAAATATTTATTATGTGTTCACATAGAGACTAATAAAAGTGGTGAAAGAATATATGTTATTATTATAAGGATAATAAATTTAAATTCATGATTATAATTTATTTATGATTTTTGGTTATTAAGTAATTATCTTAAATGATTACGAAATGCTGACATGGTATTTATTTAATTAATGGAAAATTAAAATAAATGATTTCAAAAATATTCAAAGTAATACAATTTTGGTTAGTTTTTGTGATTTATTAATTTTTTAGATACATATAGCATGTAATTGATATTTTAATGTTTTATTTTCAATTATAACTTTTTCTTGATGTATTTGAAGTCAAATTTAATGAATAGCATCAAAAATGACAATAATGATATTTTATGAAAATAATAGATAATTAAAAAAATTTAAAAAATTAAATTATCTTAAAAGGACAAGTAGGATAATATAATTTCTATAATGTTGTCTATTTTCCATTTATGATCCAACCGTCGCCTTATAAGTAAAATTATAACCTCTTAAGAGTAAAAAATATATAACCAGGTCTGAGGTTAAAATAGGTTCACTGAGGGGTTAAACCAAAAGATAATATTTAAAGTACCACTTAAACCTATAAAAATTTTATTTTATAATGATATAAAAATATTTTCCTACATTATATTCAAATATATTTCCATTTTTAATCTTTTTTTGATAATTTCTTTGTTATATTTTAATAGTTTAACAATTCTAGGTGTGTCATTTCCCTCCCTTATAAATAAACACCCATCCCTTATCTTCTTTACACCACATCGAGAAACCTATTTAAACTAATACCTTACCATTTATCTTCTAAATATAATTATATATGTTCTTTTGGTTTTTTTATACTCGAAATACCAAGCCTATGTTCCATAATAGTGGATCTATAGCATGTATCCTTAAGAAGATGTAATTGTCTTTCCCAAACTCTTTCAATTTATTTCTTATTTTACCTCTTATAAATATATTTTATATATCATAAAATAATAAATTCAATATTCCTAGTAAGCTTGAATTTAATTATGATTGTTAAACCACAATTATCCACCCTCTTTTAAATCAAATGGAATATGAGAGAATCGCTTGAGTGTACGTACGGCCTGCCATCTCTACGTAGTGATACAACTTATTTTTCATTAACAACCTTTAGGCATACGTATCACCTCAAAAAAAGGAATGTGATCTATTTTTCAATTCTATTTTATAAGGATGGAATTAAGGATATATTAATTGAATATATATAATGTATATTTTTTTAAAAAAATTATAAAATTTAATTATAATTTATCTTTATTTTTCTCTATTCATCAAAAAATGAAAACATCATTCATGCATAAGTACAATATACCATCTCCATGAATGGTGTAATTCATTTTTCTATCTCCATATTTTATGGATTTCTCAAAACACATATATAATGAATATATATATATAATATTTATATCATTTGTAAAATTATTGAGTTAATTTAACCATGATAAAAGTAAAAGTACCAAAACTACCAAACCAAAACATACATGAAAAACGAAGAGTTTATTACCCAGAACAGTGATTTTAGAAAACAATTATTAATAATTGTGCGATAAAATATTATAATTAAATCATATATGGTAGGTATATATGATTATGGTTCTAAAATATATGTATAATAAATATTTATTTTTTATATTGGAGGTTCATTCATGTATGAAAGAAGTCAAACCTGAGGTAAGGGTTTATTTCACAATCTCTTGATTGTGGGGGATTTTTTATATTTAATTCCATATTATGGGAATTATTCTCTCTATTGCAGAAGATTACCAGAGTAGATTACTCACTCAAGCTATAGATCAAGGTAGGATCAAACTGATTCTTACCTCTAGAAACCTAAACACCCCATCCCATCTACTATATGCTGGTGATATCATTTTATTCCTCCAAGGTGACATAAGAAATATTAATAACCTCAAAACCACTATTTTGCACTATGAGGAAGTGTCTGCACAATGTGTCAACTGGCACAAATCTTTCATCTACATTGGTAAAAGATTCCACCTAATTTAAAAGGATATACTATTGATGCTCTAGGGGTCCAGGAGGGGTACCTTCCTTTCACCTACCTTGGTGTGCCCATTTTCTCATGCTGACCCAAATCCATATATTTTCATCATATTGTTGATCAAATTCATCGGCAACTTTCCTCTTGGAAAGGTAAAACCCTTTCAATAGTGGAGAGAGTTTTCCTTGTCAAATCCACCATAGTATCTTAATTGGTTTACTCCATGATGGTCTATAAATGGCCAGAGGGTCTTTTAAAAGGTCTTAATATTTCTATATAAAACATTATATGGAGCATTAGTACTCTCGAGAGAAAACTGGTAATGGTACCATATTTTACCTGCTGTAAACACATAGAGAAAGCAGGCATTGGTATAAAAAATCTTAAAACTTTCAATGATACTCTCCAAGACAAACTCACGTGGTCTCTTATAAATAAAAACTCTCACTCCATGAATTTTGGTAAAGATCGTTTCTTTGAGAAGCTTAAGACAGGTAAACTTCTTTATATGACTTCTTCTATTTATCCCTCCATCAAATATGTTTTTTCCTCCATCATGGATAATTCCAGATGTATTGTCAGCAAGGATTCTACTCTTAATTTATGGTTTGACAACTAGACTGGCTATCCCCTCATTTATAATGTTCATGACACTTAAACCCTTGTCTCTAATAATAGTACCATTATGGATGTTCTTAATTCTCAAAGATTAAATTTTCTTGATAATGTTAAAGATATTGTCGAGAACTACTCTTTCACTACTGATGATGATCTTTTGATTTGGGAGCCTACTCAAAATGGCAAGATTGATTCAAACTTTTATAACCACGGATTTTCTAACTCTGTAAATAATTTTAGCTGGGTTAAAAACTTCATCAAAGCATGCATAAAGCCATCTCGCCTTACTCTTATTTGGCGGATTTTGCATAAAAAAATTCCTACTGATATATGTTTGCAATCTTATGGTATTAATATTTGTTCTAAATGTAGAATGTTAAACTACCATCGGGAGGACATTAATCATATTTTACTATCTTATGAAACTTATCTAGCACTTTGGAATTAAATTTTTTATCTTTTTGAGTGCAGATGGATTTTGGGTATCTTTATTTTCTCTCAACTAAAAAGTACGGTTGATTTTTTGGGGTCCCCGAAAATTTGAAACATCTTTGTCATAGTTGTTGTGGAGATCCTTCACATCCTCTGGTATAGTATAAATGACATTATCTTTAACAAAAAAACTTTTAGATTAAATTAAGGTAAAATGAGGATTATTTTTTCTATTGGAGAGGCTGACTCAATTCAAAAAGACCAATGCGACAACTCTGTTAAGGATTTCGCAATCCTTCTCCACATCAGAGTTTGTGGAAACTATCTGAATCCCAAATACAATATTGAGGTATTCTAGGTAGCTCCTTCTACTAGCCGGATCAAAGTCAATGTGGGCGGAGCTTCAAAGGGGAACTCATGACCATCGGGCTGTGGTGGCATCTTTAGAGACCATCTTGATTAGATCCTATGATGTTTCTATGGAAGTTGTGGTCTCTCCTATGCTTTGAAGGCTAAAATGATGGGTGTTATTCACACCATTTCCTTTTCCAAATGTTACAACTGGAACAAAATTTGGATTAAGAGCGACTCCACAACTATAGTGCAAGCCATTTGGAATGGTTTTTCCCATCTTTCTTGGACTCTCAGCTCCCAATGGATTGATTGTCTTAACTCACTCAGCAATCTCAATTTCATTGTCACCAACACCTACTATGAAGTAAACAGGATTTTCGATGGTCTTGCCAATGTGTTATTTCCTCACGATGTTTTTTGAAGGAATGACCTTCTTTAATATTTGCTTCCGTACTATATTATAGACACCAAGAAAATACATACTTTTTATCACATGTAATTTCCCCTTGTACTCCTTTCTTTTTTTGAATGAAATTTAGTGTTCTAGCCTTTGACCAAAACACAACCGTCTTTAAAAAAATATTAAACCTGATATATTTTATTATTCTATGTTCATTTCTATAAATTACATGATTTTATTTCATTTTTATCTCTTTAAGTACTCAAAATATTGCAATATTTTAGGAAAACCCGACCTTATTTTTCTAATCTATTAGAAATATTTCCCTTTTATGACCTTATTTTCCTTAAAATTTCTAAAAGAATATCTTTAACATTATAAAATTATTTTTAAACAAATATTACTGATGTTTTATTTGTTTACAAACTCATTTAAAAGGAATTTTCTTTTTATTTTCCGAACAAGGTACATTTTTACCTTTTTACACAAGTTTGAAAGTAATGATTTATTAAATTATACTGAATAAATGGAATTTCAATATTTCATGAAAACTCATTACTTTAAATATTAATTTACAATTTTATAATGTTATGTTCAAAGAAAATTTTTTCCTTCTTATTTGGTAAATTTTTAGAAATTTAAATAAGTATTTCAATGTTAAAAGGTGTATTTTCCTCAAAAAAAATTCCAGTGAGCTTTTGAAACTGTTTTAATATATGTTAAAATCATTTATTTAATCTTATACTTCACTAAGTTTATAATCTTATGATACCATCCATTATATTTCCCTGGATTTTTTATGTTCATCTTGACTGAGGAAAGTACTTATATCTCGTTTTCCAGTTTTTCTAATAAGGACATCTATTGATTTTAAAGGAATAATGATTAAGTAATGTTGTTTATTCATTTGAAGAATGCATTGGACTTACTAAGTTATTATTGGGTCCTATAGTTAAATAGCCTCTCAATACTTCATAAGGTCTCATGAGATAATTTATTTTGGGTATTTGGATGAGACCTTAGCCATTTATATTGATGTCTTGGCATGAGTCCTTGATGGTATTTTTAAATATCTTGGAATAAGGAATTGAAATTACCTCAAGATGTAAATTATTATGTAGTCAATAATTATGAAATCATTTATTAATATATATCTTTTTATTTTAATAGTATTTATATCCATGGATAAGTTTCAAGATCATGTTCTTATTTACGTGGCATTATTTGATCATCAGTTATTCCAAAAACATTATTCATGCCTTGTTTAAATTTCATTGTATACATTCCCTTAATGATAATCTAATCCAACCTATTTATTATGTTTTCTTTCCCCAGGATTCTAGAAAATTTTCTATGATTGATAAGAATGGATATAGTAAATAGAATAAATATGATCCCATGAAAATACAATGTTGTATTTTATGTTTTCAAATATAATGTGGGATTCAATTATGTATCTCGATTACTAATACCAATAAACTATTCAATCATTTTGGATGTAATTTATAGTATTAATTACTAACATAATAAAGTAATAACTATGTCTCGGCTATTAGATATGGGGTCTTTACACCTCTCATTGGGTTGGTTACATAATATGCCAGAATAAAATCAAAAATAATAAAAATGGATATACTATATATTAAAGCCAAAATGTATCTAGTATCTTGATACCATATGATCTACCCTTACCAGTCATAAAAAATTCAATACAGCCTCAACATAAACTTTTTTCTACAGTAATCATGTGAGAGTTGATTAGGTAACAAAGTCCAATGGAGGCCTGATTAAGGTGTGAGTACAACTCAGTAGGACCCCACCAACTATGTTGGAAGAAAATACTAGTCATATCAAAATGGATTAAGATAAACAGTGGTATAAATAAATATTATATAAAATGAGATACTTTTCAAACAACCATTTGGTGATTAACATGTTAACCCCCAGGATCTGAGTGACACTTGGTCCAACTAAACCAGCATTAACAAAAAGTAACCATTTAAGTCATAAAACATAGTGTGTATATTTTGTAAATAAAATAAGAGGGATTTTAATTTATCATTTAACTTATAGAGGATTGAAATCACTATAAAGTATCCATTTTATTTTCTTATGTTATCAGCACTGAAACTATTAGTTTTTCATCTCAAACATGTATCAATTTTAATCGTGCAAGTGACCTCTATCCTACACCTAATCCATATATAATGAAATGAGTACCAATAATGAGGGTCATGTCTATTATCCTAACCCACCAATTTCGACCATCACATAAAACTATAAACATCAATGTAGAACACCATGTCCAACTTCAAACCGTCAAGATGGAACACTATGTCAAACATTAGCTCATAAATCATGAAACTCTTGGTCCAACATCCTAAAACATATATTTGGATCCCCATTTCCATATTCTTAAACCAGGGATGAGGATCCACACATTCAACATTTCAAACTAGATATTAGGACCACCATTTATTACATATTAAACAAGGGATGTGGAAAGTCAAGTCCAAAACCCTAAACCATTACATCATATTCTAATTTTCATGGTCCTACACAAATAACCTTAAAATATATTTATATCCATAAGTAAAAAAACTAAAATATTCATTTTAATCATTTCAAGGACAACCACAAAACATGGGTCTTCTACCTTAACATGAAAGTCAAGTCCCAAGCCACATTTTCCATAAACAACATTTAAAAGAGTCATAAAAACATTTGCACCAAAGGGGAAATCACACACTCTCTTAAAAATAACATTTGAAATTCACCCCAAAACCTAAAATAGCATGAAGGTAAATGACTCATTTTAAAAATAAATTCCACAACAAACAAAACATTATAGCTTTAAAATCCAAAACCTGGTAAAAACTCCACATGCATTTATAAAACCATTTTAAATTACCCATATTCCTTTCATAAAAAATAGCAGATAAAAATTATAATTTATACTTTGAACCAATTTTAGATCATTTATTCCCAAGTCCTATAAATTATACCATAAAAATTCCTTCAAGAAAACCAATGATATTGATTAGTTTTAGCTCATAACCCAACAACATTACCCTTTAAACCCCCACTTAACCATTTTCAAAAAATGACACACCCCATGGGTGGGTGTATATTCGGTAGTATAAACACCAATAGACCTAACGGGATCCATTGAAGGTATAAGATATCAATTTAAAGTTAAAAATAATTTAATTAAACCAAGGAAGAAAACACACCTTGAATGGGATTTATATAACATATCAAAGGCACATGTAAATAAATTAACAAGAATGTGGGTAAAGATATTAGACCACATACCTCACCAGTGAAATTTTTCATAACATTTCCAAAGCATGATAGCCTTTCTAAGGCACATTGAAGACTCATAAAAAACTCAACATACAAACTCCTCAATACCCAAAAAAAATATCCTCTGGACCACCCATGGGATAACCACGTTCAAAGAAAAAACAATTAAGTAAATATCAATGGTATAATTAATTAACTAATAAAACCCCAACATGGGATAATACTGAAAAACTCATCATCTTCTCACCTCTTATCAAAACTCCAAACAACTTTCATGGGTTCACCAAAGTATACTCTCTAAACCATTTTAAAAAATACATAAAATTAAATACCATTAAACCATCAACTAAAATAATTCATTTGGGGTAACAAAATAAAATTCAATATGAATACATATCCTGATGAAATGCTATGAAACTATGTATGGTAGCCTTTTGGGATCACCTCTAAGTAATCTAACAAAATTCTCCACGATAAATGGATGATTCCACCATGATCTGGTGTAATCATCCAAAAATACTAATGTTAAGAACTCAAAAATTAGTGAGGAGGAATAATGAATTTATAAGAGTTTGTGGAAGGGTGTTACTAACATCATAAATTCACAATGATCACAAAAAATTCACCCCAGTTCAATGATTTGGGAATGAGAAATGGGTCTAAGAACCCATGGATCACACATGCCTAATGTGGGATGAAGAGGGGAATCTCTAAAAAATAGATGGTGAATTTTGTTCTTTTTTCTCCTTTTAATAAACATATTTTTAGTAATATTGATGTATTATTTACCAAACCATGCACCAATCATGTTCCCTTAATTGGGTATTACTAAATACATTACATGGTTAGGTCGTATGGTTAGACAAATTGTGTGATAACTGGTCAATTAATAATTCATATCCACTACTATATAGGGAATATTTGACTGAAACCATGTGAAGATTGTGAATTATTTCATAGGATCTAAGCACCTCACATGGTTTCTCCTCCATATTTCTTGGTTTACTATAAACAATGATTTAACCATTTAACTTAACTAATCTTGATTCAAAATGGACTAAACAAACTATAACTATCAAGGTGCATCGTGTTTTCTTCCATATCATTCACACCAAACCATTCATACTATCCTAAAAACTCCATAATGCATAAAAAATAACCCCAAGATCCAAAGGATCACCCAAAATCTAGAGATACATTCTATGTCTCATTCCTCACCTCAAAATGTCACCCTGAGGCATTCTAACTCTAGGAATTCCATTCAAAGTCTTGACTCAAAATTTGAACCACCCAGTAATGGAAAATTTATATTCCTTATATAATTTTAAACTCATACATATGTGGGATCTTACAAACTTCCCACTACAATACATATCATCCCTAAAAATTATCATTTTTCATCCATATACACAAACTGGCCTATGTTTGTCACCGTCAATATCCAAATGTTTTGTTTAGTTTCCAAATTCCTAAATAATAACCAAGGTACAACCTCCAAATAAAGGCCCTTTATTAAAATAAACATGAACCAACACTAGTTGTCAAAATCAAAACACCAACATAGAGATTACAAAATCACATCCAACTGAAACATTGTTTATTTTATTTCCTAATCACTCACCATAACTATGGTACTCCTCACTATTATCTTCAGCTTATAACCACTAACTTTTGGTACCTATAACCTTTTCCATTTGAAAATTCCAATAGAAACTCGAACTCAAGCTCCCACAACATGATCTAAATGGTTCAATAATTAACACACCTAAAAACCATTACAATGCCACTAAACATTGACACACTTTCACAACATAAAAAACCAAATCGAGTAGATATGTACCCACAATTCATGCATTAACTAATAAGAAATATTATTTTCCTAAAAAGTTTGGTTTACTTTCCAAAATTAAGCATTAATTTCCAAGATGACATGTTGGGTGTGGTTCACAACTTACCATATATTTTCCATATACTGATCCATGTTGGGATATCCTCGGATGAGTCATCCAAAAAATTCCAGGATCTGACTATCATCACATCATCTCCTCACCTTATCACAATGCTAATATGCCTCGAGGCAATCCATGACAACCTGAACAGGCCCAATAGAGTCTATACACAACACTTGGTGAGATTCCCTAGTCAGATCCTCCACTCACCAAAAACCATCATCGTTCCCAACTGCACCATTGACACGCCTTTAGCACAATCACCTCATATTACTTTTTAAGACCACTTTGAGCCTAAATATAATTCTCTTCTCAATCATCCACTGTAAATGATTTTATATTAGAATTCCCAAGGGAATATAATGATGAACATCATCAATTCCACACCGGTATTATGGTTCCTCAACAACCAGTCCACAACTAGTTCTACACATCAACAACCCTTCCAGTATGAGGGTTGCACCTCTGTGACTAACACGTCACTCCCCACCATAGAAGTTTCATTTCCACCACCTCACTCAATAATCCCAAGATTCCATGGCTCCCATTCCATTCACTACTAACCTAATAATTTGATGTGGCCATATTATTTTCACCTGAGAAACAAAAAAACACCAACTATCACCCATTTCTAGCTTCCAATAATGGAACGCCTAGTATTGAATAACATCTGGTCCATCACAAGGACCTTACTCACAAATGGATGATTCTACAATAACAACTATAAAGCTTCAATTTTACTACTCCATGAGTGAAATCTTCAAATTGGGAATTAATCAAACCTGGATTGACATTTAGATAGGTTAGCATGTAGCATATGGTCTCTCAAAATACTCAAGATGATGTCAATATATTGGGCATGATCCTCCCTATGCTATGAGTACACTAATATTTCATCAATTAATACCCCCAAAAAACCCATGCATTATAAATTTCACCACTTACTACAGTGAAATTTAAAACCATTAAAAGGCCTTGATCCACTCTACCTACAAACATCTCATCAAACCCACATTAGTATATATGATACTAACAGATACATACTTAACTTACTCACATCAGACATATACTCCTGTAACGTCTAATCTATGACCCAAATGACATTGCTATCACAACCCATCCAAACAAGGCCCATTCCATGACTACCCCAATCCCTCCTTCAAAAGGCCAGGGGATGGAAACTAGAACTGAGAATGAATATCACTAAAATGGGAGGAATTAGCCTAATGTACTTGTACACACACATACATATCCAATACTAGAAAATGAAGAGATGTAAAACAACTGAATAATCATACATCCATACATCTAAATCCCAATATCGTAGAACATTGAAAAGTACTAAAAAGAAAAAAGGTCTAAATACAACACCCCACAAAGAATATAAAAACAAGTCCAACCTGAAATTATAGAAGGGGAATACTATAAAGGTGACCACAAGAACACACCTCTATATTTTAGCCTCACTACATTCCACTTGGTCCGGGACTCTCTAGGACTCCATCAAAATTTTGATCATCTTCACAAGACACAAAATGTGGGGAAAAATCCCATGTAGCGGTGAGTATAACAATACCCAGTAAGACACCATGAAAATCACTAAGCATGTAACAATAGGAATAATAATTTTCTCATAACAGTGTTATATCTGTAACACTTATAACAAGAATATCCATATATACTCAACAAAGACACATGGTATCAAGGTAAGTCACAAATGTAATTCAAGTCAAGGAAACTTTCTCAAAGGCTCCACTTAGAACTCATTTAAGAGAACACGCTATATAGAATTGTTAGAGTCTATTAGAAGTGTCGATATCATCAGATAATCCATAATAAGTACATGCTAGAAGTTTGAATAGAATGATACACAGATGAGGATCACACCTAAGTCCATGGGGTATACCATCAACTCAATCTATAATAACCCAATAAGTAGAGGATCGGAAACTGTGTAGTGTTGGCCATGATGATACCAAGAACACCATGTCAGGAAATAAGATGATATAGGATCTCACACCATTCCTCATTAAAGGATTCCAACAACTATATCCAAGAAGTCCCACTGAATAAATCATTGTTCTAAGTGTAGGATTGGATTCCATACAAACCCTCAAAGGATAGATCAAGAGAAAATACGCTAAAAAAATATCTAAGATGAAGAGAAAATGGTCTCTAATCCAACGTTGAATGAGTACATGGTGTTTACTAGTAGTACATGGTGTTTCCCTTAGGCACTAGGTACTACTAGTGTAAAACAGATTGTGCATGTGTCCATGTCGGGGCCTGAGTATACGACGTGTCTGAGAATGTGTACTACTGTCTATGTTTCTGTCTAACTCTCCATGTATGTGTATGGTTATATTTTTTCATGTATGTATTTCTATGAATCCTACATGATAGACATAAATTTCAATATGATGGTTCATGAACTGTGTGATGGGTGTCGCACAACGTGTGATACTTAACTCCACACGAAAACCCTAACACTGCACCAAGTGTCCCACGCTACATGTATCTCCACAATACTTGTCGTGTACTATGAAATTTTACAAAAACCACCGGGTTCTTCCCCCATAGAATCATGCACTCCACCAGTCCCAAAATCTAATCATAAATCATGCCAAGAAGTACAGATCTACTCTGGTAAAGCCTCACAATCACTATTCATTGGGATCTGGTAATATGATTCATATAGGAATCAGGTATACTTCACCCTTATCACTATTACATGCACCTCTTGAACCGAAGTTCTCCAATCTGATATGATTCTCTTATTTCAACCACCATCACAAGATCCTCAGGTCCTACCATGCCTGAAACTTCACTATCACAAAATTGTGTGAAGTAATGGGTTCCCAATGATTGATTTATCATAATTTAAGTTGAACCATCGATCAATCAAAACACCAGTGAGAAACGTGAAAAATAGTGGTATAAATACAAAAAACATCAAAGATGAATAGACCTTGTCCATTTTTGGAGTTCCTTGACCAATTTTTGTTAGGAATATGAATAAAGGTCCAAAAAATATTCAATTCTCTCATAAATTCCCACAAATAAATTCCATACCCACAATATGACTGATCCTAAAATAAATATGTTTTATATCAATTTGTTCACATCATAGAAATGAATAATGTAGGAAAACCCACATAAAACATCATTCCCCCTCAATTTGGATCGATCACTAATTAAGAGAGAATCTATTTCATTATTATTAGATATATCCATGGATTTTATTACACACTAGTTTTTGATTTTTGATCTGGTTGTTATTCACCAATGAAAGCTACTCTGATGAATCTGCTAGATCAATAGGGTTATGTGGCTAACCCTGATATTTCCCATACCTATGTATTTAATGAAAATAATTAGGTCAATACATAATTTTAAATTAAATATATTGAGTTTATAGATTTATTTTTCATCAACAATTATAATTAATTTTCCACAACAACACCGCATCGACAAAGTTCATGTCATGACTTGGGTAAAAACCATGATTTCAAATAAAACGAGGGCTCATATTGCTAATCCAATCGTAATTTATATTATATTCTACTTTTATTTGAAAAATATGCATTTGTGTATTTAATATAAAAAATATATTTCAAAAATTAATTCTGGGCACACCAGACCTTTGAATCATTCATCATCTCAGTGCCTAGTCTAAAAAATATATCTAGATATATTTTTATAATTTACACAGAAAAAATAGGGATCTTAAATTCTACCAACCTTAGGGCTTTACATCCTAGAAATCAACAAAAAAGGCTACACAAAGAGAAGTTGGTATTGAGTACACATCTAAGTCTCCCACTCCCAGGGGATCTTCTAAAGATTATCTTACTTCCAATGGAAAAGAACTAAGGGAACAGATCAACCAAGAAGGATCATATCCTGACAATCCTCAATCTCTATCGGATACTCTAAAAAGGTATCTTCATCCTCGATGTTCATCTTTCCCAAGTCAATAACCTGAGAAGGATCATGCATGTACCTCCTCAGATGAAATATGTGAAAGACGTTGTGTACCTGGTCTGACTGTGGTGGTAGAGACAAGTGGTACACCACCTCACTAACTCTCTGAAATATCAAGAAATGGATAATAAGTATCATAGATAGATTACAACCCCTACCAAATCTTTATAATCAAATCATAGGTGAAACCCATAGGAACACATGTTGTCCCATCCCAAACTCCAAATATATATTTTTTTGGTTAGTATAAGACTTATGACATCTCTTTTTAGTTCTCATATGCTCATAGATGATTTGAACATTCTTTGCAGTGTCTCACACCAACTCTGGTCCCATAAGTTCTGACTCTCTTGGGTCGGTCCATCATAGTGGTAACTTGTAGATTCACCTATACAAGCCCTTGAATTCTGAAATATTGATGGTGGAATGGTATTTTTTGTTGTACAAAAACTACACCCATGGTAGGTGATCCTCCCAACTATGTACAATGTCTAACATGAAAGCATATAGCATGTCCTATAATACCTAAATGGTTCACTCAGTATATCCATGAGTCTAGGGGTGATAATTAATGCTCAAATACAGTTGAGTCCCTAAATCCTCTTGTAATACCATTCATAATTGAGATTCAAATAAACAATCACAGTAAGAAATTATCATCAAGGAAAATCCATAGAGTCATAATATCTCCTAAAAATAGAGGTGTCTCAAACTCTTTATAAACTCTACTCTCAGATAGCTATTAAGTGGGATGACTTGGTGAGGTATTCTATGATAACCCATATGGAATTGTGTCTCATAGTTGTATATTATAACCCCATTATGAACTCCATGTATATCTCATCCCACTACCACTCTTCAAGGGGTTGATCTAAACCCACTGAAACCTAGTTCTCAGCCTTCAATTGCTGAAAAGTAAGGCATTGAGAGGAAAACTCTCTGACTCCCTTCTTCATTCTAGCCCATAAAAAATGATGTGAGAGGTCTCCAAACATATTTTACACAAGTAGATGTACCACCAAAAAATATTTATGAAACTCACTCAAAACCTCCTACCATAACATCACTGGTAACATAATGTGTCCTATAAAAATAATGACATGCTCCCCACCTTTATAAAATTCACTGGCATCATGTCTAGTGGATATCTGAGCACATAAGGTCTCACACTTCTTATCCCCAATTTGTACCTCCCTAACTCTTTGAAAAATTGTAGGGGTAATAACCATTGACTAGATGTATGTTTATTCATCCCTATCTATAAAGGATAACTATAATGAGGACAAATGTTCAAACATTTCACTCAACAATTGCAAATAAGATATCCCGATGAGAGAATCTACTACCACATTGCCCTTCCTATGAGTATAGATAGTCTCAATGTCAAAAACCTAGAGGAAGTCTATCCATAAATTCTATATCAAGTTAATATCCTTCTAAGAAACGATATACATGAGACTTTTGTGGTCAGAATTAAAGATAAGCCACTCTCCCATCAGCTAGTGTCACCACATCTTCAGTGTGAAGACTACCACTGTTAACAAAATATCATGGGTCACATACATCTTATAATGTGGCCTCAACTAAAAAACCATATGAAATAACCCCCTTCATATACATTAGAACACAACAAATCCCGGTTTTTGATGCATTGTAGGACACTACATACACGACAATGTCATCTAGAAGTCTCAAGATGGGAATGCTCATTAATCTCTATATCCACTCCTGGACAGCCTACAAGTACCTCTCTATCCAAAAAAAAGGATATATCTTTTGGGTTGAAGTTATCAAGGTAGATTATTTCCTAGAGAAGTCCAGTATTAATCTCTAGTAGTAGCCTGCAAGCCCAATGATTCTCTAAACCTCTGTCATGCTCTTGGTTGGCTCTCAATAAAACAAAACCTCAACATTCACCAGGTCCACTACAACACCAACTGCTGAGACAACATGCCTAAAATAGAGGACCTCCTATATCTAGATCTATAACTTTGAGAGCCCCCTAAAAATATGGTTCTCTCAGATTACATCTAGAGCCATCCTCAAGTGTCACACATTCCCCTCTTCAGATGTTGAGTACGCAAGGATATTTTCGATGAAGACTACCATGAATTAGTATATAAAGGGATGAAATATTTGGTTTTTGAGTCCCATGAACACTATTGGGGAGTTCTTGATTCCAAAGGGAATCTCCAAGTACTCATAGTGATAGTAGAATTATCTGAATGTCATCATCGATACATCATCATCTCAAACTTGTCATTGGTGATAGCCTGATCGGGGCTCAATATTCGGGAACTAGAATGTCTCCCTCAACTAATCAAAGAGATAATTGATCCTAGATAGTGGATACTTTCTCTATACAGTCACATGGTTTAGGTGAAAGTAGTCCACACATAACCTCGAGCTCCTATATGCCTTCATGGCGAACAAAATTAGGGTTGTCCAAGGTGAAACACTGGGTCTAACAAAGACCTTCCGTTGTAAGTCCTCCAACTACACCCTCATCTCCTAATGATCTATCTGATATGTCCAAAATGTTGTTAAATATATCAGGTTCATCCTGAGGTGTAGAACAATACAAAAGCTTATCTCCCAATGGGGAGGTAAACATGGAACATCCTTGATAAAAACATCCCCATACCCTACCACCGCTATAGGGAATTGAAAACTCATAGCATACACTACACCAAGGTTAATGTAATCTAAATGATGAGTAATAGGCTACACCATCATTTTCAATATTCTATACTACGCTTCCAATATTTCCTTTTCACCCACAAAGGAAAACTTGGTCCCATCACTAAAGACACACTACATCCTCATCTTGGAACAGTCTATCTGGGCATAAAATATTGATAACCATTTCAAACCTAAGATGATGTTGTAAGGATTCATTAAAAATGCAATGAGATCACAACAAAAAGTCTCACCTTAAAGAGTTTTCTCGCACTGTCAGCCTAAGTGTGTGATCACTGAGTCCCCTCCTGTAGGAGTCACCATGCGTAAGGGTCGATCCAAGGGCTCAATTGGAATCTCTATGTCTCAAACTAAATAAGTGGAAATAAATGAATGACTCACACTTGTGTCTATTAGTATTGTAACTAAGTTATAAAAGACAAAATTCATATAGTTTATCATCCATGGATTCTTTGTATCATAATCCTCAACCGCCAACAGTTGGCCCTGCCCCTGTCCTCCAGTTCCCAGATCCTAGAATGGACCACCTAGGTTTGTGGTGTTAACAAGTTGAATCTTCTATGACCTCCATCTTCCCTCCCATATCCTCTTCCATGTATTCCACACTATGAACCTATTTTTTCCTACAAATGGATCTTTTTTGGTGTCCCATCCACTATCTTCTATTCATCCATATGGTGGGTCAGACAATCTCTCTTGAGATTTCCTCTACCATAATATGATTATCACCGCCTCTCCCTTGGTAGAATATACCCATAATATGAGACCTGAACCATAGACACTCTATCCTAGGATGACCTCCTCAAATATCTCCCACTTACTGGTCCTTGAGACTAACATCGGCTCCCTACTTCCAAAGTCTATACACCTTTGTTCCCACTATCTGCAACCACTGTCAGCATCTTCTCAACCAGGAAACACTCAGCCACCAAAGCACTATGTATCACCTGAGCATAGGTTGGAATGTATAGAGGTATAAAGACAGCTCTAATGTCTCTAAAAATTAATCTCTTTAGGTTTGATCCTGAAATAACTGATCAATAACCATATTCATTGAGTACCTATAGTGGTATAAAAACCTCCATGAATACTCATCCATGGTCGTACTACACCGCTAAAGCTATATAATCTCATAGATGTGCACATACCCCAGTATATTTAAAGATACCTCCTATCATTAAAGGTACTCAAACTATGACAATGAAATATTTACCTCTTATCAAGACTATTTCACTAAACCCCACCATCGTCCTATAGAGATAATGATAAGGATCCCTTCTAGGACCACCATCAGATCTACTCGTGTACTAAAAATATGGAAAACTCATGACATCACATCTAGAGATTTCTCATCTTCCTATGGGTTGATCTCACCTTATATCCTAAGGCTACACTGTCACTATAACTCATAAACTTCACTCAGCAGTTACACCTCATCTATCAGTACTACATGTACAATATACTACTCAGGAGGTGGTGGTATAGCAACTAGACCAATTGAAGGTAAAACCTATGGAATAAGCCCATGTATCGATGCCACATAACTGAGGAGATCATCCTTATGGTCCTCATGTTGAAGCCCAACTAGAATTTGTTTTGGAGGAATCCTAAAATATAAAAAATGCACCACAATCAATGAGTATATCTGGATAGATGACTCGACAATGATAAGGGAACCACAAACCATTCCTATATAATGCATGTACCAATTTTTTCCCTATAAACAGTGTACACAAGTACTGGGACAAAAGGATATTGATCAGAGTCGTGTTGTATGGATATGTCAATCGTCGCACCAAAATAGGATTCCCTTACCTGAAATTTGAACTTGAAATGCTAAACAATATTTCCCCAAACCAAACTCGTAGACTTTGGTCATATGATAGAACCAACTGATCAGATACCACTTTGTCATGACCCATCCCAATGGGGTCCATGCTGTGACTAACCTAATCCCTACACAAATAGTCTAGGGGATGGAACCTAGTGTAGAGTAGGAATATCACTAAAATGGGAGATCATATCCTAATATAACTTTATAGGGGAACACATATCCAAGATCATAAAAAGAAGAAATGAAAAAACACTTAGAAAAAATTAATCCATATATATAAATCCCACTACCAGGGTATGAAAACAAGTAGAGGAAAGAAAAAAGTTCCAAATACAATCCCATCAAAAATAATTAGAAAACAATTCTAACACAAAATTACATAATAGGAATCGTGTCAAGGTGATTGTAGTAATACACCTCAGTATTTTAAGATCACTAAGCATTTTCTGTTCCTGGTCTCTCTAGGACTCCATCAACATGTCGATCGCCTTTATAAGACACGACATGTGTGGGAAAATGTAATGTAGGTATTAATATAACAATACCTGGTAGGACACCATGAAATCACAACTCATATAATTATAGTAATAATAGTCATCTCAACATATGTATATTTCTAAAACATATATAATAAGAATATCCATATATAATCAAAAAATACACACAAACTCTTGGTAAAGTCATGATTGTAATGTCAGTAAAGGAAAAATACTCAAAATCTACATATATAGCTCATCTAGAAGAACACACTCCATAGAACTGATGAAGTCTATCTGAAGTGTCATGATTCTCGGATCTTCCATAATAATTACATACTAGAAGTCTGAAGATAATGATACAGAGTTGAAGATCACACCCAAGGCCATGGAGTATACCAAAAACTCAAAATAGAATAACCTTCTAAGAATAGGATTAGATTTTGTGTAGTGTTGATAGTGATGATACCAATAACTCAACCAAGGGTAATAATATGATAGATGTTATCACTTCAGGCCTCATGGAATGATTCTAATAACTCTCACCAAGAAGCCTCACTAAAGAGATCACTATCCTCTGTATAGGGCATGATTCCAAATAGAATATATAGAAATGGATAAAGGGAAATTACCCTAAAAAAATGTGTCCAAGATAAAGAGTAAAAGAGCTCCAAGTAAACTATTAAGGAGTACATGGTAGGTACTAGTAGTAAATGACATGTCCCTTCAGTACCAAGTTCTACCTGCATAAAACCGCATGTGCCCATGTCTGTGTTCAGGCCAAAGTACATGGAGTGTCTAAGGTTGTTACTCTTAGCCATTTCCATGTCATTTTATGGTTGTCCATGTTTCATATATGTCCAGTCATGTGTCTAATGAAATACACATTAAGACCCAATTTAGGGGACACACGCAATGTTATAGGTGTCGTGTATTGTGTGATACTTAAATCCACATGGAAACCCTACTTTTTCACACCAAGGGTCCCACACAATGTGTAGCTCTGCAATACACATTGTGTGCTATTTGATTTTATGGAAACCTTAGGTACTTCATATGTGGAATCGTCTAATATATTGGACACCAAATTCAGTTTTGAATCACATCTATAAGCATGTATCTACTTTATCTGACCCTCAACATCACCATTCTCTAAGATCTGACCATATAATGCGCATAGTAATTGGTTATCATATGTCCTCACCACCATAGCATGCACAGATTGAACTAGGGGCCACCAATATTTTCATGACCTGTCCTTGGGGCCCGTGCAGTGACTACCCCAAGCCCGCCTTCCATAGGCCAGGGGCTGGAGACTAGCACCAAAGGTGTAAATCCTGATAAAAAGGGAAGGCATTGCCTTTACTCAAGTAAACAACACAACAGAGTACACAAGCTAAAGTAAACACTAAATAAACTAAGTACAAAAGTAAGTTCAGAAATGTAAATGGGCTAGAATACAAACCCAACTGAAAGTACAGTACAACTGAAAAGAAGGTACAGCAGCACTAAAGTAAATCAGCAACCACCGAGTCGTCCTCCGGCTATCCCACCTAAAGGGTGGGTACAGATGGTCTCCTCAGCTCCTCGGGTTCGGTCGTCCGCTCCATGTACGTCACGCCCGATAGTCCACCTCCAGATACCATTCCGCTCCACAAGCCTCAACCACGCTTAGTGTTGTCCATCGTCTACAACCAACACAATGTAGTGCGGGCATAGCCCATGTAGGGGTGAGTATACGATACCTAGTAGGGACCCCGAGACCCCCGAAGGCCTCCCAGAATCCACAAAGGATTTACCAAAAAGGAAAGATACAAACACGAAGTATCAACCAACTCTACTTAGGTATATGCCCATACATATACCTAAGTCATCAATTTCAGTTCTTCTCCAACTCACGAGCCCATGTACAACCCAATCCACACAAGAAAGCACAGCCCAATCCACACAGGAAATAAAGTTAATCATATCGATGATATTGATTGGAAGTCAAGACTCATCTCACACAGGTATACTACACACGAAGAGGGGTGGAGATGATTAGATGTAGCCTCTGAATCATCTCCTCTGTCGAACCCACGTAGGATCCAAGTACAGAAGTCGTCACTGCCGAACCCACGTAGGATCCAAGTACAGTAACCATCGTTGTCGAACCCACGTAAGATCCAAGTACAGTCGTCATCGTTGTCGAACCCACAGAGGATCCATGTACAGCCTTTCTCGCTGCCGAACCCACGTAGAATCCAAGTACATTCATCATCGTCGTCGCAGTCGCAGCCTGCTCTAGGGTTCCCGCACACAGTACGCTCGATTCCGGGATGGTCTACTCCACGAGCAAAGAGGTTCAATACATTAACTACCACAAATTCTAGAGTTGGTGTATCCCAAAGTTCCGTCTCGTCAATACGAACTCAATGTGATAGACGGCGCATCAATCGGACGCCCGGTCTGAGAGTTATTGGCTTTTCTGTCCGAGGGGCTCGGTTGGTTTTTAAGTTAAACCAACCCGACCGCACTCTAGCTGTGTCCAATCGTCGAGAGGAGTAATCCAAAAGAACCGTATCACTAAGATAAATCAACATAATTAATGGGACATCATTCGGACATCCGTTCGTTAAGTAATAAGTGTTTCTGCTCCAAGGGAACGGTTGGTTTCGGGTTCAAACCATCTCGGTCATACCGAAACTTTTCCGAAACCTCGAGTGTAATATACTGAAACGACCGTCTCGATACAAGGATCCCTACGCAACTAAAGGTGTGTCTATCGGAGGTATGTAGCCCAAGAAATGGGCATTTGAACGAACCTGGTCCAAAAATAGGGGGTCTGAGCCCGGTCTGACCTGACCCGGGTTCGGGTTTGGACCGATTGGGCACGGCCCAACCCGGCTGGCATGGCCCGACCCAGCCTATGCGGCCTACGGCCTGGCTCGGAAGCGGGGTGCAAAGGTGGGTGTCGCCCCCTGTTTTCGGAAATAGCGGACCTTGTGGGTTCCACCCTAGGAGTCGATCGGGGGGTTACGACCCCCCTAGTTTCTTTGAATGGATAGCCTTTATGGACGGTCGGCTGTGTAACCACGGGACCCCCTCGGGTCCTGCCACAAGGTGGCTCCAGTGGCCGACACAGCCGGCCACCCCTCGTAATTCTGTCGCGGCCTTATGTCGCGGCTCTGGTTCGACCAGCGCAGCATGACGACACCGCACCCCATTGTCACGGCTCGCCCCGGCCGCAGCCCCTTGAAGCTCCGGTATGGCATGACGGCACCTCAGCCCGCTCCTGTCCACAGACTCCTTTGGACTCACCGTCGCCGCGCGACGGCGCCGCGCACCACCACCGTGGCCCGCTCCAATCGGGGTTCTCTTTGTCCCCGTGTGGTGCAACAGCACCGCGCTGCCTTCTCTACAATCATCAATGAAGATCAACAAGAAAAATGGGAGGAGAAATTGGATGTGTTTTTGCAGTCTGATCTCCTCCCATTACGACGATAACATTCGGCCAAAGTATATGAGATACTCAACGACAAAACAAAGCACAATTTTAATTCATTAAAATTGAACTCAACCCCTACCTCAAAAGAAGTTTGCGGTTGTCAATCGTCTTGGATGATGGAGTCATTTATTTCGTCGTCGGTGTCTCCTCCCTTGTCGTGGAGGAATAAGAGGATGGAGAAACTGAGCCTCTGAGTCGACGTTCTTCATCGGATAGTTGACGTTCTTCATTGGAGAGTTCGCGTTCTTAATTGGAGAAGAATTTCTTCAAAATGAACTAGAGCTCTCTCCTCTAATTCTCAAAACAACAATCCAACCCACAAATAAAATAAGACTCCTATTATTTTATTCAAACATTCCATGCATTCAAATTACAAAAATTTAAACACTTAGTTCAATTAATTGATTAAGTGTGTGTTGGCATGAATTAATGTGGGAGAGTGGGGAGTTACACAATTAAATAAAGGGGTTTAATGGGGGGTTTTAGGAATGTGAAGGGTTGGGGCTCATGCAGGCCCCACCTCACATTTATCCTCACATGGGTAGTTAGGATGTTAGTGGGTCCCACCCTAACTCCCCCATGTAGGATAAAACCACCTTAGAATTATAAATAAAATTGTACACAATTTTATTCACTTTTTATTTAAACCACTTTTTTTAACAATTCCTCCAAATCAAACGCATCTTCAGTAAAGGTTCTCTGAATCAATTATCGGCGTTGCGGTTTCATCAGTGCCCTCGGATTTCAATTCTGAGCACCGGTTCAAAAGATAGAAAAACCCGCACATTCGTTCACTAAACGTACCTGAGCTAAACTTCGGAAATTGATTCCGAGCACACCAGGCCTCGGAATCTAGTTCCAACAGAAACTGTGTACTCGTAAAATCTTAAAGAATTTACAAAAAAAATTCCTTGAAAGTTACGGGTCTTTACATTACTCCCACCTCGGGGTTTTACGTCCCCGTAAAGCGACATCATAAACTAGGGAAACAAATGAGGGTACAATGCACACATCTGAGCCTCCTGCTCCCATGTTCTCTCCTGTAGGTTCATGTGCTACCACCTGATGCGCACTAGAGGAATCGACCATCCACGTAGGACCTACTCCTGTCGATCCTCGATCTCTACCAGGACCTCCACAAAAGTAACCCTGTCATCGATATCCATCTCCCCGTGATCAATGATATGCATCGGGTCGTGCACATATCTCCTCAACTGAGATACGTGGAAGACGTAGTGCACCTGGTGCAACAGAGGTGGAAGAGCCAGGTGATATGCCACCTCACCTATCCTGCTGAGAACCCCTAATGGTCCAATGAAGCGCGGAGATAACTTGCCTCCTCGTCCAAATTTCTGTAATCCACGTTGAGGTGAGACCCGTAAGAAAACATGGTCGCCATCCTCGAACTCTAGTGGTCTCCGCCTCCTATCATCATAGGACTTCTGTCAGCTCTGTGCAGTCCTCATCCACTCCTGGATGATCTGCACCTTCTCTGTCGTTTCCTGGACCATCTCTAGTCCAACGAGTGCGGACTCCCCAGGTTCTGTCCAGCCCAGAGGTGATCTGCAAGGTCGGTCGTACAATGCCTCATATGGTGCCATCCCGATTGTGGAGTGGTAGCTGTTTTTGTATGCAAACTCTACAGAGGGTAGGTGATCCTCCCAGTTGCGACCAAAGTCAAGGACACATGCATGGAGCATGTCCTCAAGTGTCTAAATACTCTTATCCATCTGGTCATCCGTCTGAGGGTGAAAGGTGGTGCTCAGACGTAGCTGCGTCCCAAATGCCTCCTGTAACCCCTTCCAAAGCCGAAAAGTAAAGTGGTAGTCTCAATCAGAGATGATAGAGGATGGAACACCATGAATCTGTATGATCTCCTGAACATAGAGGCGTCCCAAGATCTCCACTGAGCCCTACTCTTTGATAGGTAGGAAGTGGGCTGACTTGGTGAGTCAGTCGACGATCACCCAGACGGAGTCGTGTCCTCTGGAAGTTCTTGGAAGCCCCGTCACGAAATCTGTGGATATCCCATCCCAGTTCCACTCCAGGACCTATAAGGGTTGTACCAAGCCTATTGGTACCTGGTGCTCTGCCTTCACCTGTTGGAAGGTGAGGCATCGTGAAATGAACTCTACCACATCCTTCTTCATACCCGGCCACCAGTGTTGTTGTCTGAGATCCTGGTAAATCTTCTCTACTCTATGATGTACCGTCAAAGGGGAAGTGTGAAACTCCCTCAGCACCTCCTCTTATAATGCAACTGGTACCATGGTACAACCCCTGAAGAGGATGAGGTGCTCTCCTCCTACAGAAAATCCATTTGATGCATGTCATATGGATATCTGTACACGTCGAGTCTCACAGTCAACATCCCCACATTGTACCTCTCTGACCTGCTAAAGTAGTGGAGGAGTGACTATGAGTGACTGTAGAAAGGCTGCTCCATCTCTATCCATGAAGGATATCTGCAAAGCGGATAACTGCTCTGTCGCCTCTCCAAGTAGCTGAATGCCTGACCTCCTACTCAGAGAATCGGCTACTACGTTCCCCTTCCTAGGAGTATAGACTATCTCAAAGTCATAGTCCTGGAGGAACTCAATCCATCACCGCTGTATCAGGTTCAGGTTCTTATGCGAGAAGATGTACCTAAGACTCTGGTGGTCAGAGTAGACTGTAAATCACTCGCCCATCAGATAGTGTCGTCGTATCTTCAAGGAGAAGACCACTACCGCTAACTATAGGTCATGGGTAGTGTAGTTCTGCTCGTGCTGCCTCAATTGTTGTGAACCATGAGCGATCACTTCCCGCTCCTAGATTAGGACACACCCAATTCTAGTCCATGATGCATCGCAGTAAACTACGTACCCTACTCCTTCCTCTGGTAGCCTCAAGATGGGTGCACTGGTCAATCTCTGTCTCAACTCCTGGAATCTCTGTTGATATCTATCTGACCACGTGAAGGGTTTCCCCTTCTTCATCAAATTTGAAAGTGGTGCTGCAACTCTGGAGAAGTCTGGCACAAATCTCTGATAGTATCCAGCCAGACCTAGGAAACTTAGCACCTCAGTAACGCTCCTGGGTGGCTCCCAAGCTAGTACTGCCTCGATCTTCGCAGGATCCATTACAACTCCTGCCTCAGTGATGACGTTCCCCAAGAAGTGGACCTCTCGAATCCAGAACTGAAACTTTGAGATCTTACCATAAAGATGGTGTTCTCGGATTATGTCCAGTACAACCTTCATGTGGTAGGCATTCTCCTCCTCAGAAGTCGAGTAAATCAGTATGTCATCGATAAAGACCATGAAAAATCGATCGAGGTAAGGCTGGAAGATCCTATTCATGAGACTCATGAACACTACTGGAGTGTTGGTTACGCCAAAAGGCATAACTAAGAATTCATAGTGGCCATACCGACTCCTGAAGGTTGTCTTCTGCACATCCTGGTCTCTAACTCTGAGCTGATGACAGCCTGACCTAAGGTTTATCTTTGAGTTCCATCGTGCTCCCTTGAGCTGATCAAAGAGGTCGTCAATCCTTGGAAGTGTATACTTGTTCTTAACAGTCACCTGGTTCAAGAAACAGTAGTCGACACACAGTCACAAGCTCCCATCCGCTTTGTTGGCGTACAAAATCGGGGAAGCCCAGGGTGAAACACTGGGTCGAATGAATCCCTTTCCCTGCAAGTCCTCCAGCTATACCCGTAGCTCTCGAAGCTCAGCGGGATCCATCCGATATTCCGGAGTATATATCGGGTCTGTCCTAGGGTACAAGTCAATTTAGAAGTCTACCTCTCTGTGAGGAGGTAGTCCTGAAACGTCGTCAGGAAAAACGTCCGCATACTGATCCACCACAATAGGAAAACTCAGACTCCACAAATCAACTGCTCCTAGGATGAGACTATCCAACTGATGGGTGATTGGATGTCCTCTCCTCTGCATGAGTCCATCCTACGCTGTAAAGGCTCCCTTCTTTCCAGTGAAGGTGAACCTGCTTCCACTTGTGTAGACACACCGCACCTTGCGCCTAATACAGTCGATCTGAGCATGGACTGTAGATAACCAATCCATGCCCAAGATGACGTCGTAAGGCCTCGATGTCGCTACAAGAAGATCCTTTCCGAAGCTCTTGCCTCCTAGAGTAAGCTCACACTGCCGGCACCAGTGCGTAATCATCGAGTATACTCCCGTAGGAGTCTCTAGCCATAAGGATTGAGCCAACGGCTCTATCGGAATCTCCGAGGTCCGAACAAGGGCAGCCGAAATGAAATAATGAATCGCCCATGTGTCTATAAGAACTTCAGAAAGGGTGGAGTAGACACATATAGTACCTCGAATCATCTCAGGTGCACCAGGTCCGTAAGCCTCCACTGCCTAAAGCTGAGCATGCCTCTATCCGCCAGCTCCCTATGGTCGAGGTGGACCTCCTGGTGATGGTGGTGGTAGAGCCCTAAAGCATCATCCACCACCTGCTGCTCGGCCAGCTCCTCTACATCGTCTGTCTACTCCCTAAGGACCACGACAGTCGAACCTCTACCTTTGATTGGGTGGTCCCTCAATTGTCTGATGCTCTTCTGCATGGTGGCTCCACTACTAGATTTTTGTGTTTCTGCACCCCTGCACACGGGCGACCGCCATTGGAAGTCGCTATTAATACTATTAGCGACCGCCAATGGTGGTCTCTACTCCCGCCTAAAAAAAGGCGGTATTTTTCCCGCCTTGTCATTCCCCACTTCCTTCTCACTGCTGCAACTTCAGGCCATCTCCCCGTCGCGCGCCGCCTCATCCATTCACCGTTGCCACCGCCTGTGTCAGCCCTCTCTTCCCCCTACCCCCCTCGTAGGTGACCCCCGACATCCCCCACAACATCGGACCACCATCCACATCCACCCTCAACTTACCACACTTCCCTCCGGCCGCCGCAGATCGGCCATGATCGGCCATGAAGCTTCACCATCCCTCCCCACCGCTACCGAGTCCACCGATCATCAATACAGCGCAGTTTTGCATTGTATTTTGATAAAGGCTTTAGCGACTGCCATTGGCGGTCGCTATTTCTCTTTACCGACGAAGCAAAAGCGGTCTCCAGGCGATCACAATAGGCCTTTAGACATCGCTTTTGGCGGTCGCTAATGGCCATTAATGTAGTAGTGCTCGGGCAGTCACGAGCCATGTGGCCCTACCCGCCGCATGCATAGCACTGTCTGCCTCTCGTATGACTGGCTCTTCTGTGTGTGCCCTGCACCTCCGAACCAGTATCCAAAGGTCACCCACCTGATGGTCTGGTCTTCTTGGACCTCTGCGACATCTGTCTACTGCAGGCTACAGAAGACTTCGCTACGTGTCGCCCTGCAGTAGGTCTCACTGCTGGAGTAGGCTCAGCAAGAAAGCTCTCCACATGAAGGGATCTCTCCAGTACTCCTGCCTGTGTCGGAATGCTGAGAGAGATCATCAAAGCTCTAATCTCATGCCTCAGTAACTGCTCGAAGGTCCGGGCTGGGAAGAATGGGTCCCGTACCTTGTTCGTGGAGTAGCGCGAGAGATCAATAAATCTCAGTGAGTACTGGGCTACTGTCAAGCTGCTCTGCCGCAGCTGTAGTAGCTCCTGAATGCATACCACACGGAGGGTGGCTAGAATGAACTCCGAGCATAAGAGTCTCCTGAAGTCCGTCCAAAGTAGAGATGCCTCGTCGTGCACCTGGAGCATCAGGCTCCACCATCAACCTGTTGCTGCATGCAGGAGACTCTCCGCAAGGATCACCATGAGGTTAGTTGGTGTCCCTAATAATCTGAAGACTTAGATGATAGCCACTATCTAGTCCTCGGCTACATGAGGGTCCGTCTCTCTGCGGAACCTGGGTGGCCTCTAACGTTGAAACTCATGCAGTGCACTCAGGCGACTTGCAATCTTAGCTGCTGGGGCTGGTGGAATCGGTTGCTCGGCGGCTAGAGGTACCGCCGGTACCTCTACTATAATGGGGCCCTCCACTGAGTCCTTGTCACTCGGTGGGTTGTCATCTCACACAAAGCTCAGAACCCTATCTGGCTGCCGTTATGGGGCCATCCTGAAAATAAACAGGTGCACCACGGTTAATATAGTATACCTGGTGAGCTGACACAAAGTAATCACAAAGAAAACTTTTAAAACACACATGCAATCAATTTTTTTGTGCACTGAGTCAGAAATCATAAGTCAGGGTCCTGGTGTATGGATACGTCAGCCGCCGCACCAACACTGGACTCCCTGGACTGATAACCACACTCAATACCCTTAACACAATTTCTTCACATAGAAAAAATTATCAGAGTCCTATATTCTGCAGTAGAACCTCTCTCTGATACCAATTTGTCACGACCCGTCCTCAGGGCCCGTGCCGTGACTACCCCAATCCCGCATTCCATAGGTCAGGGGATGGCGACTAATACCAAAGGTGTAAATCCCGATAAAAAGGTAATGAATTGCCTTTATACCAGTAAACAACACAAAAGAGTATACAAGCTGAAGTAAACACTAAGTAAACTGAGTACAAAAGTAAGTGCTGAAAAGTAAATGGGCCAGAATACAAACCCAACTGACAATACAGTACAACTGAAAAGAAACTACAGCAGCAGTAAATTAAATCAGCGACCACAGAGTCGTCCTCTGGCTATCCCACCTGAAGGGTGGGTTCATATGGTCTTCTCAGCTCCACGGGTCCAGTTTTATGCTCCGTGTATGTCCCGCCCGATAGTCAACCTACGGATACCGTTCCGCTCCACAAGCCTCAACCACGCTCAGCGCTATCCGTCATCTGCAACCAACATAACGTAGTGCGGGCATAGCTCGTGCAGGGGTGAGTATATGATACTCAGTGGGGACCCCGAGACCCCCGAAGGCCTCCCAGAATCCAAAAATAATTTACCATAAAGGAAAGATACAAAGATTAAGTATCAACCAACTCTACTTAGGTATATGCCCATACATATACCTAAGTCATCAATTCCACTTCTGCTCTAACTCACGAGCCCAAGTATAACCCAGTCTACATAGGAAAGCACAACCCAATCCACACAGGAAAGTAAGTCAATCATATCGATGATATTGATTGGAAGTCAAGACTCAGCTCACACAGGTATACTACTCACGTAGAGGGGTGGAGATGATTAGATGTATCCTCTGAATCATCTCCTCTATTGAACCCACGTAGGATCCAAGTGCATAAGTCGTCGCTGCCGAACCCACGTAGGATCCAAGTACAGTAACCATCGCTACCGAACCCACATAGGATCCAAGTACAGTCTTCATCACTTCCAAACCAATAGAGGATCCAAGTATAGTCGTCCTTGTTGCCGAACCAACATAGGATCCAAGCACAGTCGTCATCGTCGTCGTAGTCGCAGCCAGCTCTAGGGTTCCTGCACACAGCACCCTCGATTCTGGGAGGGTCCGCTCCACGAGCCAAGAGGTTCGATACCTCAACTGTCACAAATTACATAGTTGATGTATCCCAAAGTTCCGTCTCGTCAGTAGGAACTCAACGAGATAAACGGTGCGTCAATCGGACGCCCGGTCTGAGAGTTCTTGGTTTTTCTGTCCAAGGGGCCCGGTTGGTTTTTAAGCTAAACCAACCCGACCGCACTCCATCTACATCCAAACCTCAAGTGGAGTAATTCAAAATAACCGTCTCACTAAGATGAAATGAACTTCATTGATGGCACGTCATTCGGACATCCAGTTGTTAAGTTATAAGTGTTTTCACTCCAAGGGCCCGGTTTGTTTCGAGTTCGAACCAACCCGTCCGTACCCAAACTTCACAAAAACCTAGAGTGTAATATATCAAAATGACCGTCTCGATCCAAGGATCCCTACACAATTGACGGTGCGTTTATCGTAGGTCCTTAGCCCAAGATATGGGCGTTTGAACGAACATGGTCCGAAAATAGGGGGTCTGGGCCCGGTCTGACCCGGCCCAATACCCCCTGGATCATCCCAAACCTAGTCGACCCGACCCGGGTCTGGGTCCTACCCGATTGGGTGCGGCCTGACCCATCCCATGCGGCCTACGTCCCAGGTTGGAAGCAGGCTGTGGCTCGGCGCCGGACGAGCGGGGCCCAAAGGAGGGCGTCACCCCCTATTTGCGGAAACGACGGACCCTATGGGGTCCGCCCTAAGAGCCAATCGGGGGATTATGACCCCCCCCCCCCCCACCCCCCGGTTTCTTTGAACAGCAGACCTTTATGGCTGGCCGGCTATGTAACCGCGGGACCCCCTCGAGTCCTGCCTCTAGGTGGCGCCGGCGGCCTACACGGTTGGCCTCCCCTCGGAAGTCCATCGTGGCCTTAGGTCGTGGATTTGGTTCGACCGGCGTGGTACGATGGCACCGCGCCCCACTGCCACGGCTCACCCTGGCCACAGCCCCTTGAAACTCTGGCGCGGCGCGACGGCGCCGCGCACCACCGCCGCGGCCCGATCCGACCGCGGTCCTCTTATTCCTCGCGCGGTGCAATGGCACCGCGCCGCCTTCGCCACAATCATCAACAATGATCAACAAGAAAAGGGAGAGGAGAAATCTCCCATGTATTTGCGGTCCAATATCCTCCCATTATAACGATAACATTCAGCCAAAGTATATGAGATACTCAATGACAAAACAAATCACAATTTTAATTCATTAAAATTCAACTTGACCCCTACCTCGAAGGAAGTTTGTCGTTGTCAAGCGTCACGGATGATGGCATCGTTTTCGTCGTCATTGGTGTCTCCTCCCTTGTCGAAGAAGAAGAAGAGGATGGAGAAACCGAGCCGCTGAGTCGAGGTTCTTCGTCGGAGAGTTGGTGTTCTTTGTTGGAGATTTGGCATTCTTCGTTGGAGAAGAAGTTCTTCAAAAGAAATTAGAGCTCTCTCCTCCAATTCTCAACACAACAAGTGAACCCACAGATAAAATAAGACTCCTCTTATTTTATTCAAACATGCCATTCATTCAAATTACAAAATTTTGACACTTAATTCAATTAATTCATTAAGTGTGTGTTGGCATGAATTAATATGGGAGAGTGGGGAGTTACCCAATTAAATACAAGGGTTTAATAGGGGGTTTTAAGGAATGTGAAGGGTTGGGGATCGTTCGGGCCCCACCTCACATTTATCCTCACATGGGTAGTTAGGATGTTAGTGGGTCCCACCCTAACTCCCCCATATAGGATAAAACCACCTTAGAATTATAAATAAAATTGTACACAATTTTATTCACTTTTTATTTAAACCACTTTTTTAACAACTCCAAAGCAAACGCATTTTCGGTAAAGGTCCTCTTAAGGAATTACCAGCACTGCGGTTTCATCGGTGCCCTCAGATTTCAATTCCGAGCACTGGTTCAAAAGATAGAAAAACTCACTCATTCGTTCACTGAATGTACCCCAGCTAAACTTCGAAAATCGATTTCGGGCACACCAGGCCTCAGAATCAAGTGCCGTCAGAAACTGCGTGTTCGTAAAATCCCAAATAATTTAAGAAAAAAATTCCCTTGAAGTTTATGGGTCTTTAAAAATATGATCTGATTCTTCCATCGCTACATTCATCGCACAAGACACCTATCCTACCAATCCAATATCTATAATATAAAACTGTTTCTCTAAGAAATGGGTTCCCAACTATTGATTTTTTGCATTTTGGTTGAGCCACCAGTCAATAGAAACACCAGTGATGAACGTGCAAGAATGGTGGGAGAAATCTTGAAATCATGAAAAGAGGAACAAACCTCATCTTTCATAGGTTGGCCTCGACCCATTATCATTATAATGACAAACAAAGATCCAAAACAATTAATCAATTCTCCCATAAATTCCCATAGATAAATCCCATACCCATAATATGAACAATAATTGAATCAATTCATTGTTCGATTGATTATCATTCACCATAGAAATCAATAACAATAAAAAAAATCCACACAAAACATTATCTTTCCGCAATTTGGATCTATCCCTGATGAAGAACAAATCCATTCCATTTTTTTGGTGAGATCCTTGAAATTTTATACACGCTGGTTGTCGATATTTGATCTGGTTGTTGTTCACAAGTGGAATCTACTCTAATGGACCTTATATATATCCAAGGTTATGTGGCTAGCCCAGATATTTATTATAGATTTATATTTATATAAAATAATTAGGTCACTGTGTCATTTCAAATAAATTAAATTCGTTTTCTAAATTTATTTTTTATCCTCACCCGTGATGGATTTTCCACAACCACCCCACACCAACAAAGGTCATGTAATACCTAAGGTAAAACCCACACTCTGAACTCAAAGTTTTCCTTCATTTTTCAATCCATTCCTCCTTTTCAAATTCATTCCACTTTTTCAATAAAATTGTGAATGTGTGTATTTAATATGTTGAATATATTTCAAAAATTATTTCCAGCCACACCGGTCTTCGAAATCACTGTCTATCTAAGTCCCTATTATAAAAAATATTTATAGATTTATTCCACGATTTTACATGGAAAAATAATATGGATTTTTCAATAGTGTTTTAACATGTTTATGAACCTCCATTCTCCCATCAACACCTGACTAATACAAACACTTTTGTAACCCAACTGTAAAACATGGTTTTGACTCCTACAGGTTATGTATCACAAAAAACAACTCACAAGCCCTTTCCAAATTTCATACCTTTCCCTTATGCCCATATCAACCAGCACAAGGCACCCTTAGGGATTCCCAAAACAAAATTCATCTCACCGGGACAAAACCACTTGCATGACCACTTATGTCCTGAGCATTGTTCAAAAAAATTATTGGGATCACTTAAACTCCTAGAGATAAATCCAGATCTAACCATGCCAAGTACCTAAATAATTAATCCCTTATAAACTATATGTTCCACCAAATCATTATAACCCCAAGTTCTTTTCATCTAAAAGAAACTGAACATCTTCATCTACCTCACATAGTGAACATGAAAGGTTTACTTCACCTATATAGACACCAACAAGAATAAAATTACATGTTGAAAAAAATGTATCATTGAAAACATTTTACCCTCTCTATTTAGTCCATTACCACAATTAATGACCTACATACATAGACATTTCCTTGGTAAGGAACCCAAAATATCCTACCCTAGTAGAAACCAAATAAAAATATGAAGTATTATCACACAAGTGATCCATCTTAAAAACAAAATTTATCCCATGTTCCTAAACACCATCATAGGTAGCAAACTTTATGCACTGATTTCCAATGAACAAAACATCCACCACTGCCTCATTCACCCTAAGGAATTAGTGGCCTGGTTGACCCATATCACGGCACACCCAAAAAGTCACATGAAACTAACTCCCTAAGTTGGAGTCATGTAAAATAAGATCATTGGGCTCTCCCTCCTAAACCCACTAATAATGTCTCGCAAAAATTCACGAAGTATATCCACATCAGTTTAGGACTGCTCACAAAATGCTATATCTCACTATTCATTAAGTACACTCCAGGACAACATCACACAACATGAACCTATCAAGGCACCCATCTCTAGGGTCTCAATAAGGAAGGCATCATATGCCAAACCAACCACCCACTACCAGGGAACCAATCCTTTATAAGCATCTTCACATCAGATTTCTCACAAAAGGAGAAGGACACATAACCAACCTCAAATAATAATCACTCACAAGGGTTCAATGTTCATATACATATACTAATATAACTCACAAGGGTCACTACACCCTTTTTTCATGAGGACTGCATTAGCATCCTCATTATTGATCATATCACCATAGATCCATATAACGAATCATTAGAAAAGAAACTGTATACATGTAATCCCATATATTTTGAATGTCACCGAGTACTTATTTTTCAAAACTTTGTATGATCAGTTTTTGACACTTTAAATAGTTTTTCCTCGGTTATTAGTGAAATCACACGCTAAAAACCTATTTTTCATGTGAATATAACATGCCTGATATGATGGATGTGATGCCTAATTCCTCTATATAATAAGAGTCAAAACTGAATAACATTCCGCTTTAAAATATTCCAAGATTTAAGAAACCAACATAAATAACCAAATCCTAACCACTTGTTCATCACTCAAAGAGAAATTACTTTACCACTGTAATATCAAATACAAAGAACAAAAATCCCATACCTGGGTAACCTAGACATCTTACTGAATTGGTAATCATGATGCACTATCCAAATATACATAAAAAGATACATCACAATCCGAAATATCTAATCTACAAAATAGAAAATGGTAATGTAAAAAAATAAAGTAACTCCTCTAATACCACTGTGTAACATCCCATCCCAATAGACACTAAACTGGTGCCTCAATACAATTTTTCACAAGATTTCAAGAACAACTCCTTATACCCCAAAGGATTATGGCAAGATGTGGGGGGTCAAAAGTAGTACTATGAGTATACTATACCCCCATATAAGTGTTCACAATAATAACATAAGTAATCAATCACCCTACATATCATATTACACATAAATAATAAATTCATAGAAACATCTCATAAAAAACTAGAATTGAAAGAAATTAAATATATCATTATCGTATAACTAATGAAATGTAGTCATGTAACACCCAAAGTTTTTCTGGATTTTTTTTTGAATAAATTAAATTTCTTTAATGGCTTAAGTTGCATGGTTCACCAAGTTAATCCTGTGTTATATGCTACACCAAGTTAATCTTATTTTATATGCTACACCATGTTAAACTTCAATTGAACACTGCACCAAGTCCATATTGAGTTATATGAAAAACCAAGTTAATATTTCACAACATGAAATACCATATTAGCTTGTGTTACACGCTACACTGAGTTTTAACAAAACAATGTTATATTATTAATATAGTTATTTAAACATCACCGATATAACATAGATGTTAGACTTTTTAATATGAATAATCATAAATACTTTTTAAATATTATTTGTAATGGTTTTATTTAAATAAAATAAAATTATAATAAAATACATAATTTTTGGTAAAGTCATTATATATTTTGAAAATCATATTTTCAAAAAAATCCATTTGTATGTTCTTCTATGAATAATAATAAAACTATTTTTTTACACTTTAAAAAATTAAATTTGATAAAATAAACATGATTTTTAATTAATAATGTAAAAATTATCTTAGGGTGAATTTATATGTTTTTTCTAAAATATTTCATTTTTGATTAATAGTGAAAAATAACGAATTTTAATAGAAAACTGTCTTTTCATCAAATTTATTTATCTAGATAAATTATAATTTAAATTAGTTTTAAAGTATAGTTAGTTATATTTTAAATCAATAAATTCAATTTAGGTAATTATAATCAATTTTATTTGGAAACTTTATATAAACCATTTCAAACTTTTAAATATTTTTCACTTTAAAAACTTATTGTCTCATCCCTTCTATCGGACTAGTTTTAAATTAATTTCTACCAATTAAGTTATATTAATTTTCAAAAATTGATTAAATATTTGTAATAATAATAATTTATAATTTATAATAATTTGAACTTAATTTTTTACTAGAGTTATTATTAAAAACAGTTAAAATTAATCCCATCGATTAAGAGAAAAATGAGCTAACTAGGAGATTAAACATTAAAATTAAGGGTAAAATGACCCAGAAACATGTACAACACCCATTATATGGATATATTTATACCTTATCCCTTAATATATTGTATATAATTAATTATTAAAGTATTTATTTAGGTAAAAATGTGATTACACCTAACTTTCTTTTCAAAAATTCCAATTGTTTCATCTCCCTCACTTATAAAAGGCCACCAACTCTCATCCTCTATCCACACCCTCAAAACCAATTAGTTTGTAAAAAACCTAATCAAACCAATTATTAACTTCCATTTTTTAATCCTAGAGTACTTAATTTGTTCAATAATTCAACCAAGGAAGTCATTTAGTGAAAATCAAAAGGAGATACCTGAAGAAGAGGTAACATTCATCAATAAACGTTTTTGTTTCATTTATTTCTAAAACCCATTCAATTATTTTCATATCAGGATTGTATAATAATATAATTATCTCTAATGTACTAATACATTTTAATTTTATGTTTAAAATTTAAAACCACACACACTTTCAAAAAAATGGGTAATGGAATAATCTTTTGTCGGTACAGCGGACTACCACATCACAAACCGATGTCGTTCATTTTTCCATTAAAACCAATAAAGGATTTGAATAATGTTGAAAATATAAATTATATATTATATATATTATTTTTATGATTTTATTATGATTTTGGAACTATTATATTTCACATAATTTCATGATTTCTATTTTTTGGAATACGATAAAGTCATTTGTTTTTACGGCGGACTACCGCCTCACAAAGTGATGTGATTTATTCACACATTACATGGAATATATTGAGGATAAGTTTAATAAAAATATGTCATATATATGACATAAAAATTATACTTTAATGATATTATATATATATCATTTACTTTTATATCTTTCAATACAATAAGAAAATGGAAATAGTGTTCATGCATACGTACGGCCTACCATCTCCATAAATGGTCTATTTCATTTCCTATAAATAAATTGTATGGATTCATATAAATACATATATAATTAATATATATATATTATTAATATCATGGTTATAATTATTTATATGATTAAATCATAATCTAAGTAATATGATCAAGAATAACAAGTTAAAACTTGTATGATAAACAAAGCAGTTTTTACCGAAACATAATTTAACATGCAAATATTAATAAACGGGTAATAGAAAGTCATAAGTAAATCATATATGGTATTATATATATTAATTTGGTTCTATAAAATATGTCTGATAAACATATATTTACTATATAGGATGATTTAATGAGAACGAATATATTCAATACTTAAGGTAAGAGTCTTTCATCTTACTTTTATTTTTCATGAGACACAATCCATGTTCACCATCTATTACTTGTATGTGGTTTGTATACTATCCAAGGATGTATTTTATGATTATTATAAATATAATTATTTGGATTTACTTATCCATTTTAGGTTCTCCCTTTAATGGGATCTACGGTTAAAATGTTACCTAAGTAGGTAAGGGGATTTTTTTCTCAATTTTCCTTATTTGAGATATATGTTATGTTTTTCATCTATATTCTTCCAAAATATGTATATATAGACCCTTTTACATGTAACATACTGGATTTTTTTCACCATTGTGATATTTTAAGTTTCATTAAATGTTATTACTTCATGGGTTTTATGATTCAAAGTTACCAAATTTGTAAGAGTTAATTGTTATAATCTCATCATTAACCAAGATTCTTTATGATCATGCTTCCATTATTGAAATATTATGATCCATATCTCAAGAATTCTCATGATTTTTCTTCTACTATGCTTATAAATTATATCTTAAAGTAATGGTACCATTTTTTCACACTTTGGTACATAATATAATTAATAAATTGATTCAAAAAAGTCCAACTTTATTTCTCTCTTCCTTCGGAAATTTGTTTTCATTGAAAACCATGTTTTCTAAAAAAAATTCAAACAGTGTTTTTAGATTTTTTTTTAAATTATTTATTCAAGACATTTTTACCCATTTTTTTAAAAAAAATCAAGTCAATGTTCTTGTCATTTTCTGATCAATGTACATTTCTAAACTCTTTATAGTCCAAAAGGAATATTTATGTAACATGTACAGTATGTACGTATTTATCTACAATCATTACTACAATTTATTTGATGGGAAATCTTCAAGTTAAAAATTTTAGTTTTAAATACTTTTTTTTTAATATTCACTATATTTATTGTTTTAAATATTTTTCATAGAAAAAGGTTTTCAAAAAAAATTATGTTTTAAAAATTGTTTTAAAAGATAAAAGGATATTTTCCTCAAGAAATTGTTTAAATGATATTTAAATTTATTTTTCATATAAGATGACATATTTTGGTGTTAATAATTCCATACTAAGGATATTATCCAATGGTAACATTCATATTATTTCTCTGAATATTTTAGGTTTGGATACCATGATTTATATGAAACTTGTTTCTATTCTATGACTTATATGTTAATGAAACCTGCTTATTTTTATGGGTAACTATATGATGATATAATTATGAAACCTATCCCTTTTCAACAAGTTACAATATGATAAAAAATTTATGATATCGATTTCATTTAATGGGTAATGATATAATGAATGTTTATGGTTTTTTGGTACACATATGTATGATTTAATTATGTGAAGTGTGGGACCTATATCTCCCTCTAATGAATTGGGTAAAGGATTATATCTCATGAGATAGAAATGGCTAGAATAGTGATTGAACCTAGTTCAGTAAAAGAAGTTTTTCTGCTAAGATGGTCTTGGTATTGAACCTTAACTACTAAGATGATTTGGGGAGTGAACCAATTCGATTAAGATACACTAAAAAAGGTCATTAGCGGTGTTTTTTGTAGACTAGTAGTGGTTTAAACCGCCGCCTAAAAGAATACCAGTGGTTAATAAAACCGTTATGTATTTCATGGTCTCTAGTCATTTAGTGGTGGATTTTTTTATTTTATAGTGGTTTTCTTATGTATCAATTTTTTATCATTTAGAATTTGTTTCAGGTATATTTAGGTGTAGTTATTTTATTTAAAAAAATATGGGGAAATATAAATAAAATAAAACAAACTGCAACTGAACATATTAGTGGCATTTTATTTTATTGGTGATTAATTTTAACCACTGCTAAAATATATTTTATTTATTGTATTTAGAAGAGGTTACTAAAAATCATCTCTATATCGTATTTTTTAAAATATTTTAAAAAAACTGATTGTATATACATCATACATCCATTGTCATATATAAAAAAATTTAAAGTTATCATAACCTTAGTATCATTAAACCCATATATTTATCGACTGATACCTTGGTCATCAATATATACATATATAATATGTTCAAAAATAATTGATACCCAATATAAATGCACGTTAGGACCTCCACTAACTCTGTCTGCCTCAACATCATATCATCAACTAAAACTGACCACATCAACTCATCAATTATAACAAAAAAGATAAAAAAAATTAAAACTAAACAAAATAAATCAAAATTACAATATAAAACTAGAATAATGTCAGTGATCGGAATGGTCTACCTCCTTTCTATTTTCGGAATCTCCCCACCTATAATGAAAACCAGAACATTTAAGAAAATAAATGTGAAAGAAAAAAGACACAAAATATATTCAAAATAATGCACATAAATTTTTTATTTTTTTAATCAAACAAAAGACATTTTATCATAAAAAATAATATAAAATTGAAAACACTTTTAAAACATAAACTTTCTTATTTAAGATAAGATTCAACATTTGAAACTAAAAAGGGATAAGTAAATATTCTAATTTATTTTTAAAGCAACATGGGGTGTGATTGAACTTGAATTAATAATAAAATTTTAAATACTTTTATATCACAGCATGGATGAGATTTTAAAAACAACTCATTGATGATTTTCTAATTATTCCAAATCAATATGAGGTTCTTTTATATGGTTTTTACCATTCCACAAATGTTTTAGAGTTTTAAAACATTAAAAACTCATTTATAGCTATCGTAGGAAAATTGTATTTCGAAATGAATTATCATCGGTCCCTACATTTAACAATTAAATCTATTTTCATTTACCCCTTATTTTAGGGAAATATTATGTTTATTTCCTAGTTTTGACCCCCCCCCCCAAAACTTTTTTATAAAGGAAATTATACCTTTTATAAGGGTTTACCACATAACTCCGAACATACCCCATGTTTAATTGATGTGTTGAATGCTTGTACACATCAAAAACAAATCAAAAGTTGTTTTCTAAATATTTCACATCACTTTGAGGTTGTTTTTTATTTCTTTTACCAAACCACGCATGTTTTAGTGTTTTAAAACACTAAAAACACGTTTATGGACACCCTAGGAAATTTGTAAGTTAGAAGGAAGGGACTTCGGTTCTTATATTTCACAATTAAATATATGGTTGGTGTCCCCTAATTTTAGGGAAATCCGACATCATTTTTCAATTTTACACCCCCTGATACTTATTTTAAATGACTTTTTTACCTTTAACAAGTTTTTATCAAGTAATTTGAATTGCACTGCATGTTAGATTGACCTTTTGACTGTGCGTACATGTCAAAAAAAATTGAGTGGTATTTTTCCCATTAGTTAAAATCAATATGAGGTGGTTGGTTATGGTTTTGACCATTTGACACATGTTTTAGTGTTTTAAAAGACTAAAAATGAATTTATAGTTATCTAGGGAAAACTGTAATTTAGAAGGAAATTTGTTTGATTCCTAAAAATCATAAATGACCTATGGTTTATTTTTCTAAATTATGAAAATAGTATGAATGTGTTTTCTCTGTTTTGAGTAGGTTATTTGTCCTTTTTCCTAAAATAGAGGACAATTTTAAATAAAAAGATGGAATTGGGTCCATACTGGGTGCATTGTGTATCAAATTGAGGTTAGTCTGATTCCTACACATCCAAAATAACTTATGGATCATTTTTCTAAATTATCAAAACAATCCTAATGCATTTTCTCATTTTTGAATAGTTCATTTTTCTTTCTTACTAAAATTGATGTCAATTTTAAATAAAAATATGCACTTGGAGTCAAAATGGTCACACCGTGTTTCATATTGTGGTGCAGTTGATTCCTACATGTCCAAAATGACTTATGGAACATTTTAATAATGTATAAAAACAATATAAATGTGTTTCTCATTTTTGAGTACATCACTTATCTTTTTTACTAAATTATTATTTTAAACTAAAAATATGCACTTTGAATCGTATTGATAACATCTTGTATTGGTTTCAAATGAAAACAATTTCTGTATGTCACAAATCACCTATGAATATATGTCAAAAATTATCATGAAAATACAAGTGTGTTTGTTCGATTTTCAGTGAGTGAAAATTTTTGAACTAAAATGTCGATTTTAAACTGATAACAGACACATGGATTTGTATTGGGAACATTGTGTATCGTATTGTGGTTAAGATGATTCCTACATGTCATAAATGAGTTATGGATATTTTTTTGAAAGTGTTAAAATAATACAATTTTTTTTTGATTAGGTTAGTTTTCCTTTTCACTAAAATAGATGTCAATTTTAAATAAAAAGACACACTTGGATCCATAATGGGCACATTGTGCATTGGATTGAGGTTTGGAATACATTTACACATAATAAATGATTTATGGATAATTTTACTAAATTATCAAAACAATATGAATTCATTTTATTGGTTTTGAGTAGGTTATTTATCCTTTTTACTAAAATTGATGTCAATTTCAAATAAAGACTCCCTACTATTCATAACAGTGACACTGTGAATCAAATTGAGGTGAGGATTATTTATACATGTCTCAAATGACTTATGGATCATTTTAATAAATTATAAAAACAATATAAGTTTTTTAACTTTATTTTGACTACGTCACTTTTATTATTTACTAAATTTTAATTTTAAACAGTAAACTTGGACTTTGACTCACACTGGCCACATTGTGTTTATCTTTTACATGAAGTTGATTCCTACATATCAAAAATAACATATGAATCTATGTACTAAATTATAAATAAAACCCAATCATGTTTTATTAGTTTTCAGTGAGTGATAATTTTTGAACTAAAATGTCAACTTTAAACTCATAACGGACACTTTGAATCATATCGAGCACATCATGTGTCGGATTGATATTAAATTGATTCTTATACATCAAAATTCACTTATAGATTGTTTTATTAAAGTATCAGAACATTTTGAGTGTTTTTCTTGGTTTGGGTAGGTGAGTTGTCCTTTTTACAAAAATCAATGTTAATTTTAAATAAAAAGATTCACTTGGAGCTATGTCGGGCACATTGTGTATCGGATTGATATGAAATTGATTACTACATATCAAAAATGATTTATGGATCATTTTACAAAAGTATAAAAAAAATATAAATGTGTTTTCTCCATTTTGAGTAGATCATTTGACCATTTTTCAAAAATTGATATTAATTTTACATAAAAAGGTTCACTTTGAGTTATACCGGTCACACCGTTTATTAGGTTGAGGTACGACTAATTTATAAACATATCAAATTATATATGTCTCATTTTTATAAATTATAAAAACAATAGGAATGTTTTTTCTTGGTTTTGAGTACATTACAAGTCTTTTTTACTAAATTTCCATTTTAAACTAGAAACACACACTTTGAATCCTATCAATCACATTGTGCATCAGTGTGATGTGAGACCAATTCCTATATATCACAAATGACTTATTAATCTAAGTACATAATTATCAAAAAAAAATATGAGTATGTTTTCTTTGTTTTAAATGTGTAGCACTTTTTGAAATAAATATCAATCTTAAACTGACAACAGTCACTTTGAGTTATACCAGGAACATCGTGTATCAGATTGAGGTGTGACTAATTCCTACATGTCAAAAATAATTTATAGATCATTTTCCTACCAAAAAAATTTTGAATGTTTTTTCTTAGTTTTAAGTAGGATATTTATCCATTTTACTAAAATAGATGTCTATTTTAAATAAAAAGATGCACTTGGAGACATACTAGGGACACCATGTATCATATTGAGGTCTGTTTGATTCTTACACATCAAAAATAAAACATGGATCATTTTCCTAAATTATAAAAACAATATGAATATATTTTCTTGGTTTTTAGTAGTTTATTTGTCCTTTTTACTAAAATTGATGTCAACATTAAATAAAAAGATACACTTGGAGTCATACCGGTCACTTTGTGCATTAGAATAAAGTTCGGATAATTACTACACATCTCAAATGACATATGGATCATTTTAATAATATATCAAAACAATATGAATGTGTTTTATTAGTTTTGAGTGTGTCATTTGTATTTTTTACTAAATTCTCATTTTAAACTAGAAACATGTACTTTGACTCATACTGATCACATCCTATATCTATTTGATGTGAGACCAATTCTTATATGTCACAAATGACTTATGAATCAATTCCTTAAATAATCAAGAAAATTTGAGAATGTATTATCAATTTTCATCGGGTGGAACTTTTGCAACTAAAATGTTAATATTAAACTAATAAAAAACACATTGATTCATAATGGGAACATCGTGGATCATATTAAGGTGAGGATAATTTATATAAGTCACAACTATATTATAGATCATTTTATTAAAGTATAAAATCAATAAGAGTATGTTTTCTCATTTTTAAGTATTTTATTTGTCTTTTTTACAAAAAATAATGTCAATTCTAAATGAAAATATAAACTTTGATTCATACTGATCACACTGCTTGTTGGATTGAGGTGTGTCTAATTCATATATGTCCCAAAGTATCAAAATAACTCTAACTTACAATTTTACCATGATTTCTATTATATTTCTTTATAAATATTCTAATAATTCATATTGAATCAATGTTATTTTATGAAAAAAAAACCTTTCTTATTGTTGAAATACAAAAGAGAAGAGGAATCCCATATGCCCATTATATCATGTGAAGTCACCAAAATTTCCACTTTACCTTCCTATACTCTTCTGAATTTTAAAAATGAGAAAGTTTTTTTGGATAATAACATTGAATCAATATATAGTGATGGAATTTCAAAAAATAAAGATAAAAATATTAGATTTCATGGTAACATTAGCAGAAAGAAACATTTTGCCTCTTTAATTTCTTCTTGTAGATAGTTTAATGAAAAATATGACTTCCCAAATGATCTATAAAAAAACTAAATAAGTATTTGATAAAAAATATAAGGAAATTAACTCACATATGGTATATCAAATGATGAAAAAATTAATTGAATTAGTAATATGAATTCACTTTTTCATGATGGTTGTATGCATTCTTAATGCATTTCCTTATAACCATTATCTAAATTGAAGGCTCTAAGTCCAAAATATTATGATAATGAGAAACTTTTAACAAATCACCCCAACCCAAACAAAATAATCCACCATTATAAAAAATAGTTATTATATGAGTAATACTAAAACATTAAACCAAAATATAAAACAATACATTTTAGCATAAAGGAAACCCATGAATGTTATAAAAGATATAAAATATTTCTTCCTAAATTTATAGTTGAAAGATGAAGTGTCATTATTGATAAATAAAAAATTATTTTTTCTTGTATGTTTACATTTAACTTTTTTTTATTTTTACTATGGTAACATGTTTTACCTATATAAATTATGTTTTACTAAACATATAAAATAACCCACATAACTATTTTTCTTTTAATCCTTCATTTTTATCAACTTAATATAATTAAATTTATAATCATGATTAAACAAACATTTAAAATAAAACATTTTATATATTGAAAAAAAACTATTTTTTGAAGAAATATGATATTTTTACTATTAATTTTTCTTAATATTATAATGAATTTATTACCAATAAAATGTATGTTAATATAATCACATAGGTTTTTAAACATAATTATAGTGTCATTATTTTAAATAGATCAATCTACTTTATTAGTTTAATGTTACAAAATATTAATAAGATAATTTTTTGAAAATAATATTTTTATCATTATCATGGTCATTAATATTAATCATATTAATTAATCCTTTACTCCCAAAAAACTAAAATTATTACATAATATGATAATATTGATCTAAAATAAAATTTACTTTATATGGATATTATTTCAATAGGTGAAAAAACTAATTTTTTAATTTAATCATCTATATCCTTATTTTTATTAAAATATTACATATGTTTGAAATATTATATACAAGTGTTTTATAAATTTAAAAAATTAAATTTTTTGATTTATTATATATATAATTTTATAATATAAAAATGATTTAAAAAATTTAATCCATTCTTTCATTAAAGTGGTGTAATAAAATTAAGTGTTTTAGAAAAATTGTTACTTTTTTACTATTTAGCTACAAAAACATTATTTATAAAAATTATGAAAAAAAATATTCATAATATAATAATTACATTTTAGAATAAAAAAATAATTTTTGCTTCATGTAATTAAAAATAATAATATTTATAATAAAAAATTATATATTTCTAATGAAATGAGTTTTTGTAGGAACATTACTATTGCAAAAATATTTAACACTATATGAGCTCACAATATGTCATGCAAGCCCAAGATATTCAACTCTATATTTCTAAAATGGTTGTAAAAGATAAAACACCCCCTCCTTCCACTATATAAGATTCACCCAAGATAAAACCATCTACCCATGCCATACGTAGTGTTTCTATTTCTGATTTCAAAGCATCCAAGGATTTTTCCAAAGTAAAAAAAATAATTTTTCAGGAAATACTACTTTTCGGGAAAGTGGGAAACCTCAAAAAACCGATAAAACATTAACAAAAGAGAAAACCAAAAACCAAAACAAAACTATACATGTCATGACCCATCCCACAGGGCCCGTGCCGTGACTACCCCAAGCCTACCATCCATAGGCCAGGGGATGGCGACTAGCACCAAAGGCATAAATCCCTAAACTGGGAAGGAATTTCCTTTAAAACTAGAAAACCCACATAAAAAATTAAGAGCTAGAAGAAAAACCCTACGAAAAACTATATACAAAGAGTTCTGAAAGTAGAGGGGCCAGAATACAAGACCAATAGGAATATACAAGTACTAATGAAAACAAGTACAACTAAAAAGGGCAAAACAGATGAAAGGTGAAGAGAAACTCTTGGATCATCCACCATGGATCCTGCCTACAGTGTGGGTATAGATAGCCTCCTCAGCACTCCACATTCATCAGTCTCCTCCACGTACTGACACATTGTATGGTCCACCTCCGGGTATCGTCTAGTCTGGGTACTCTCATACTTAGTTAGTGTTATCTGTCGTCTGCAACCAACACAACAAGGTGAGGAAAAATCCCATGCAGGGGTGAGTATAACGATACTCAGTAGGGACCCTGAGACCCTCAAGGTCTCACTAAATCCAATAAGGATAAACCAAAAAGTATGAAATCAACAAATAACCCCACTTAGTTATATGACCATACATATAACTAAGTTATCAATTAATCCATCTCAATCATGAGGCAAATACAAAAAGTTATTGACTCAGCTCAACCAGGATTTTATTCTACTGATAGTATCAAACTAAACCCTCAGCTAGTGGAGAACTCCTCCTCTATCGAGTGAGCATTTTTATGGGAACCTAGTAGCTGGCTGACACCTGAAGACTTCTTACTGTTTGACTCAGAGTGACTCTACTAGCCCGGTGGGGAGTGCCTTGGTGTCACGGCAGACCCATGCTAGGGAGAGCCTCTGTGTGAGCACGGTAGACCCACAGTACTCAACAGGAGGAGTACCTCAGTAGGCTACGAGGGGGAGCGCCTCTATGTGAGCACGGAAGACCCATGGTGGGATGCGCTTCTGTGTGAGCATGGCAGACCCACGGTACTCAACAGGAGGAGTACCTCAGCAGTCCAAGGTTAGTGAGAAGTGCCTCTGTGTGACGCGGTAGGCCCACTATACTTGTTTTGTCCTTTTGAGTTGTACATGTTTTTATTTGTACTTGTATTTTACTATTGGGCTTGTATTTCGGCCCCTCTACATTCATCACTCTTTGTATACAGTTTTACTTAGTGTTTTGCTTCCAATTCGTACTCTATTGTGTGCGTTTTCAAGTTTTTAAGGGAAATTCCTTCCCTGTTTAGGGATTTATGCTTTTGGTGCTAGTCGCTAGCCCCTGGCCTATGGAAGGCATGCTTGGGGTAGTCACAGCACGGGACTCGGGGGATGGGTCGCGACAATACCTCCTTGGATAAGATGCTTAGCCAGATCAGCCCAGTACTACCACACTTAGTCTCTGACTTTAGTGTGTGGGTGTGAGGTGATGAAACCCTCTAACCTGATTAAAAATAAAATTAATCAACTCCAGAAGAATTATGATGAAATAATGATGAGTTATAATTAATTTGAAAAGGGTAAATTATATTGTCCCTCACAAATTCCCAGTTTGTTAATACTTTAGATATATAATCAACCTTATTTCTATTATATGGAAGCATATATCAAATGATATTTATCCAATTAATCTAGGGTATGAATAGACTATAAGTGTGATAACCAAAGCCATACCCAAAAAAACTTTAACCCCTACCCTATTCTGTATATAAGTAAACTCCCAATGAGGGTGTTTTCTAGGAGAAACTACAAAACACACAACTATAATTACATATTCACTAACCAATAAATTGTAGTATAATACCATATATACATAAAACAATAAATTTAGAGAGAATTTACTAGAAAATAATCCCTTTGTGGAATAATATATTTATGGATATTATAGGGAGGAGGATTCAACCTTTAATGGGGTTATACATTGCCGTTGAGGAGGGGATCTAATCCCAGGATAGGGAGGTCAAATGGGGGGTTTCCATTTCTACTGATGGGAACTGAGCTGGGTAGAGAGAGGTCTAATGGGGGGTCTGTGTCACCAGTGAGGAAGGGAACAATGAGCTAGGGATAGGGAGTTTGGAGGGGGTTGGGTGGTTGGGGTGTAATTGGGTGTTGTATGGGTCGGGGTATCTGCAATAAGGGAGGAGCTAGGTAAGAGGGATGGGGTGAATGGGGGTCGTGGGACCAGGGTCACCATCAGGGAATCGAGAGGAGAGGGTTAGAGGGGTGGGGGAGGGGGTCATGGTGTCAGGGACGCCACTAGGGAATATAGATGATGAGGTCAGAGAGGTTGAGGGAATCAGGGTCGCAGGGTCGAGGTCGTAGTTTGGTAATCGAGAGGAGGAGGTCAGAGGGGTGGGGGGAACGGGGTCGTGGGGTCAGGGTCACCCCCAGGGAATAGAGAGGTGGGTGTTGGGGGAGGGAGGTGTGGAAAGGGATCAGTGTCTCATAGTGGGAGTGGGGAGGGGGACAAATTAGGGTTTCTAAATAAATTTAGTAGTGGTTTAACTAAAACCATCTCTAATTTTTTAAATAATAACAATATAGTGGTGGATTTATAAAATATCCTCTATATTATTATTTTTGAAAATAGATTTAATTCACAATGGTTACTAAAACTATCCTAAAGCATCCATTTTTTATATTTATTTCCTTACAAGTGATCCTTCACTATGATAGAACCCATTTTATATATTTATGTCTATGCTAAAAAATCAAGTATTATACCAATAGTATTCTATCATTACTCTTATACTTTGATTCCCTTATGATTCATGTCTTATGTTCTACGAATCCTTTTTCCATGAATCCAGATTATGATCGTTGATTTATATGGGGTGGTTTTAAAATGTTATGCTCATGTTCTGATACCCTTATGTTCATGTTATGCTTTTGTATATCACTTTTTTACCATTACATAGAATTTGGGCTTACCATTTCTTATCTTTTTTCCCCCTAGGTTATGAATATATTGTTATGTATGGTATGTCTAAGAAGGGATATAATTATGAAGAACGTAGTGGGAGATGATGTAGTATATACCATTTTTTATGTTTCCAAAGGCACTAAACTAATATGGTATTTGGGAATATATTTTGTTGACAAAATTCCAAAAAAATGGTATAATTTCTATTTATGTAAGGTCTTGGTCTTTATATTTGGTTTCAGAGCAAGGGTTTAGTAATCGTTTGATAACTTGGTTGGTATAACTCAAGTACGAACCTACGGGATAAACCTAATTATACTTCAACACCCTAATTTATGGTAATGAATAGAATATAGTGTATCTCTACCAATAAATCCCCATCTAGATACTAAACGTTGGCATCATTTTGGAACAAATATATATAGGGGTAAAAACTAGGAAAAATCATATTGATCTAGACTCAATTGGAAACCAGTGCATAACAACGAGACTTACTACATACCTAGTTTGACACTCTTGAGGTATATGATATTGTTAATCCCCATTGACTTTATAAACCATTATAAGGGATTCTTAATAAATAATGATCTTGGATGACATAGGTTAAACCTAAGGTATCATATATTAGAATTTGATAAGTAATTCCTCTTGATTATGTGGTTTTACCACTATGATTAGTGTTTCCCACACTATTGTTTTTTGTTTTAGTCAATGGATGGAACTTGAAGGAGCCACATTAATGATGAATGTGATGGAAAATATACCAATTTTCCTCCTGAGAAATTTAATTCTATGGGATATGGTATATAAAATCATATTTCTATGCTCACTCAACTTTCTCAAGCTATAAATCATGGTAGACTCCCAAATGAGAAAAAAAAGGGAACAATATTTTTTGAGTCCTTTATGAGGAAACATCCACCTTCTTTCAGTTGGTATTCTAATCCACTAGTGTATGAGAAATGGATCAGAACTACTTAAAATATATTTTCTAATATCTAATTTTTAGGGCATGATAAATTCATTCTAGTTGTTAATCATTTTGAAGGTGAAGTGGACCAGTGGTGGACTCTAATCAAGAATATGAGGCAACAAGATGAAATTGATTACATTCATTGGGATATGTTTAAAAAATTATTTCTAGAAAAGTACTTTAATTATATTATATTTATGAAAAAAAATTGAGTATCTTGAGTTTAAGCAAAGGGATGATGAATCTTTTAGTACCTATGAAGCTAATTTTAAAAGACTTTTGAGGTTCACTTCTAGAATTATCATCCTACCAAAAATTATGGTTGATCAATTATTCAGTAGCTTAAAGATAAGTATCTAAAGGGTTTTATCCATAAGTTACTTCATTAATTATGAATAAATTGTATGATGTTCCATTAATTTGGAAATAGAATTTGATGTTACGCATCAATCACATGGGCTTGATAACAATATAATTATGAAGTACAAATAGAAATATAAGAACCAAGGAGAAAATAAAATTAACTTTTATTTATATTTAAAGTATGGAAGGAATCATGGAGGAAATTTTCTAAGGGGAATTCAAAATATTTTAAGTGTTGGATGGATGTTCATCAATCTTTTTATTGTCAAATTGGAGGAAAAAATTTATAAAATAATTCAAATAGAGAGAAATATATATATAATTTACCTCCCACATTTTAGTGACTCGTGATTAAGTAGAATGGGAATTACATTAAACAATTCCCAAACCCGAGGGCTAATAATGATGATCGATGTTAGAAACGTATTAAGACGAGTGACAAGCGGAAATATCATTAGATCATTATTTCTAAAGATGGGTGCAATAACAAAATTTTTAAAGGTACACTTACCATCTACTATAGAATTGGTAATATCATATTTGAATCTATATAAACCCATCGTTTCATATCTAAATAATTTTCTAATAGTATCAATATTCCACCTAAATGATTATATATAGAATCAATAGAGAAAACACCTAATGGAATTATGATCGCATCTCAAGTCTATGAGTCATCTCTAGTTGACAATGGTGGAAAAGGTCTTACAAAAAATCTTATCATTCTTCCTTTGGTTGAATTTGATGTCATCTTGCGAATGTATTGGATTCATATACATAAATCCCGCAATAATTGTTGAGGATGGGAATTCACGTTTTATATTACAAACAAACCTATGATCATCTATCAACATGATGATAAGTATGACCTTTTTATCGAGATCACATCCAAATTTTTTATTTATTAAGTCCCCTTCAGAAGTATTGTTTATCTTATATGGATGGGGAAAAACTCTACATCAATAATATTATTGTTGTTCAAGAATTTTCTGATGTATTTCTTGAATAATTTCCTAGTATTCTACCAAAATGTGATGTTGACTTCTCAATAGTACTCATAATTTGTTCCACACCAATTTCAAAGGCTCCGTGTAGAATAGTTGTGATTCAATTGTAAGAATTGAAGAAGAAAATTCAAGAAAACCTTCACAAGGGATTCATTCAACCAAGTGTGTCAAATTAGTGTGCACCTATTAATTTTCTCTAAAAGAATGATGGATTTATGAGACTCCACATTTATTATTAGTAGTTAAAAATACCAATACCAATAATAAGTATCCTCAACCCCTTATTGATGACTCATTAGATCAAATTCATGGAGATCAATCCTTTTCCAAGATTGAACTTCATTCTAGATATCATAAATTTAGAGTTAAGAAGGATGATAAACCCAAGATGGCATTCCATACAAGTAATAGACACTATGAATATATAGTGATGTCATTTGGTCTTACAAATTCCCATGTTATATTCATGTATTTAATGAATAGAGTCATTAGAAATTACGCTGATTAGTTTGTGGTAGTCTTTATAGATTATATTCTTTTCTATTCAATGATCAAGGAAGAGCGTGAACATCAATTGAGAATTTTACTAAAGACCCTATATAAGAAGAAACAATATGAAAAAAAATCAAAAGTGTAAATTTTGGTTGCAACAGGTTTCATTTTTGAGTCATATAATCTCAAGAGAGGTTATATCAGTAGAACCATAAAGACAAAGTCTATTTAATATTTTCCTAGAACAAAAATGGTGGATGAGATCGAAATTTTCCTTGTATGGGTGAGATATTATTGACTATTTGTGGATAATTTCTCAGGAATGTCTAATTAACTCACCAAGTTAACTCAGAAAGGTTCCAAGTTCATTTGGACGGATTAATATGAATAATACTTCACGAAACTAAAGATAAGGTTAGTTTGTGCCCCTATTCTTACATTACGATTCAGGTGAAAGGTATGTAATCTATATCGATGCATATAAGAATATATTTTGATTTTTTCACATGTAAAATGGAATGTTTATAGATTATGCCTCATGAAAACTGAAGATTCATGATCAAGATTTTCCAACTTGTGATTTTTAGTTAGCCTCTGTAATTTCTTCATTAAATACATGGAGTAATTATATTTATCGGGAAAAGTGTGATATATATATCGATCACAAAAATTTATTTTTTATATTCACACATAATGAGTTGAAATTGAACCAAATAATATGGTTAGTTATGATTAAATACTATGACTATTCAATACATTACCACCCTAGGAAAGTGAATAAAAAGTTCTATGATTTGAGTTGAATGGATCATGTTAACTTATTCGTGATGAGGATCAAAAAATATCCATTATTTTATATATTTGAAATGGATGGATCTATTAAACCTGAAGGAAGGGGAAAAATATTATCTTGTTCAATTGAATGTACAACTATCTATCCATTTGAAGATTAAATAGGTGCATAAGAAAGATGTAGAGCTACAAAAGAAGGTTAGAAATGTTATTGAGTTTGACCTTGATCATGATAGAATTATAAGGTTTAGAAACTTTGTATGAGTTCAATATATACCAGACTTGAGTAAGAAGTTTTTATAAGAATCTTGTAGTCCTTAATTCTCTGTTCATCTTTGAAGTACAAAGATATATAGATAATTTGAAGAATAATTCTGGTTGGAAGAAATGAAGAGAGATACTGAAAATTTTATATATCAGGTTTTGGTATTCCATCAAGTTAACTCTATATGAAAAAAATCTAAGGGTATGTTTCACCTATTACCCATACTATATTGAAAATGGGAGAACATCACCTTTGATTTTTTGTTGGAATCCCCAAAATTTCTAAAGGACATAATTCTAAATGTGTTGTCGTCGATCACTATAATAATTCAACACACTTCATTAATATTAGAGAATACTTCTCTTTAGATCATCTTTCCAGGATATATATTAAGAAAGTGGTAAGGTTTCTTGGAGCACCACATTCAATTGTATCTGATTGGGATCTGAGGTTTACCAAAAATTTATAAAGAATTATTTATAAATATCTTGATATGAAGTTGAGTTTCAACACTGTATATCATCCTCAAATATATTTTCATTCTAAAATAACAATTCAAACCCTATAGGATATGATGATATCAGGTTCTTTATATTTTGAAGGTGGTTAGGATCAACACCTTCCTTTAGTTGAATTTTCTTACAACCATAACTTTCACTCAATAATTAAGATGGATCATTATGAATCTCTCTATGAAAATTAATTTATATCACCAATGTTCTGGAATGAATTTAGAGAAAGAATTATATTTGGACCTAATATAGCTAATGAAATCACTAAGAATTTTAGATACATTCAGCAGCATATCAAGGAAGCTCGGAGTTTGTAGAAAAGATATGTTGATAACTGACAGAAAATCTAGAATTTCAAGTTTTTATAAGGTGTTTTTAATAATTTCCCAATGAATAAGTTTTTCATATTTATGAAGAATTGTAAATTAATCCCTGGTTATATCAGTCCCTTTGAAATTCTTGATCATATAAGGATGGTGGCATATCGCTTGGTGCTTCCTCTGAACCTCTATCAAGTCCATGAGGTGTTCTATGTATCTCTCATGATGAAGTACATAACTGACCATTAATATGTACTAAACATAGAGGTCATACCACTAGATCAAGATTATTCTTATGAGTAACTACTAGTGTAGATAATAGATCATACAAACAAAGTTCTCTGAAACAAGACTACTCACGTAGTCAAAGTTTTGTGGGGAAACTACCAACTTGAAAAAGCTATTTGGACACATAATGATATGTTGTGTTATAATTATACTCATTTATTTTTATTATAGTGAACAAATATTACGGTGAAATTATTTTTAATGGGGGTATAATGTAACACCCTGATTATTTATGAAGTTTTTTTCAAATAAATTAAATTTCATTGATGGCTTGTGTTGCACGTTAATAAGTTATGCTTTTCTTATACATCACACCAATTTAAGATTTTGTTATATGATACACCAATTTAAGCTTTATTTACTTTAAAAAACAAGTTAATATTGTGTTATATGAGGGAACATGTTAATGATGCACTACACACCACACCAGCTTAGCATGCGCTACACGCGGCACATATTTTTAACAAAATAATGTTTTATTATTAATATTGTTATTTAAACATGACCATTATAACATAGATGTTAAACATAGAAATATAAATAGTAATACATAAATTTTAAATGTTATTTATAATGGTTTTATATAAATAAAACATATTTATAATAAAATATATAATTTTCAGTTAAGTCTTTATATGTTTTGAAAATGTTATTTTCACAAAAATAAAAATTATTTTTATGTCCTTATGAAAAAAAATTAAATTTTGACCCATTTATAAATTTAATTTTATAAAATAAAATTCACTTTTTTATTAAAATTTTTAAATTTAACTTATGGTGAATTTTTGTATTTTTCTAAAATATTTCATTTTTTTATTAATGGTGAATAATACTAAATTTTAATTGAAAACTACCATTTTATCTAATTTATTTATATAGTTAAATTGTATTTTAAATTGGTTTTAAAGTACAATTAGTTCTGTTATACATAATTAAATCCAACCTAGGTCATTATAATCAATTTCACATTGAAATTGGATATAAACAAAGTTCAAACTTTTGATCTTTTTTCACTTTAAAAACCCCTTGTTTCCTCCCATTTGTGGGATTAATTTTAAATTAATTCCTTAAACTTAGGTGATTTGAATTTTCGAAAATTTATTCCAAATTTTTAATAAGAATAATTTATAATTTATAATACGTCCAATTTAATTTTTTATCAAAGTGATTAGTGAAAATAGTTGAAATTAATCATTGTGATTAAGAGAAAAACAAGTTTAATAAGCGGGTAAACATTAAACTTAAGGGGAAGAATGACCTAGAAACTTTTCCAAAAACGATTTTAAACTATATTTTTACCTTAATATTTCATTTATATAATTTTTTACATTATTTAATCCTTTTTTAAAAAATTTAAGGACATCTAACTTTATTTACAAAAATGACAAGTGTGTCCTCTATCTCACTTATAAATGGCCACCGCCTCTCATCGAATCTTCACACCCTCAAACCTAGTTGGTTTTTCCATTACCTTCCCAAATAACTTCTTTAATTCCCTTTATTAATCCTATAATACTTAATTTTTTTATGAATCCAACCAAAATGGGCCTTTGGTACAAACCAAAAGTAGATACCTGAAGAATAGGTAACGTTCATCTGTGAACGTGTTTGTTTTATTTCTTCCTAAAAGACATTAAATTATTTTTATATAATGATTATATAACAACCTAAGTATATTAATTATACTGATAATTTTATATTTTATTTTTATTACCTAGAAACACACATAATTCTATCACATGGGTTACGAAATCATTATTCATGTGTACGATGAATTACAACCTCGCAAACCGATGTCATTCGTTTTTTCATTAACACCTATCATGGTTGGAAATAATGAAGTACATACTGATTATATATTATATATATCATTTTTATTACATTATTATGATTCTATAATTATTATATAACTCATACCTTCATGCTTTCCATTTTGTGGGAATACAATAACGTTTGTCGGGTGTACGGCGGACTACCACCCCACGAAGTAATATAATTCATACATGCTTTACATTTAATGTATTGAGGATGAGTTAAAATTGAAATTTTTTATATATATATGACATAAAAATTATAATTGAATTATAATATATATATATATATATAACATTTAATTTTCATTATTTAAAACAACAATAAAATGAAAACAACGTTCATGTGTATATACGCCCTACCGTCTCGATGCACGATGTATTTCATTTCCTATCACTAAATTTTATGGATTAATATAAATACATATATACATAATATATATGATGTTAATATAATTTTTATCAACATTTATATGATGAAATCATGATATAATTGAGATTACCAAGAATAAAAATTACAAACATGTATGAAAAACAAATTGGTTATTACCTGAAACAAAACTTTAACAAGAAATTGATGATAAACGGGTTATATAAAGTCATAATTAAATTTTATATTGTATTATATATATATGAAAATGGTTATATGATATATTTTTCATAAAATTATTTTTATTATATAGTAGTTTTTAATGAGTATGGTGAGTGCCAAGATGTAAGGTTATCTATTCCCATCTCACTTTTATTTTTCGTGAGACACAAGTCACGTTAACCACTTATTTCTTGTATACGATGTGTATACAATCCATGGATGTATTTTATGATTATTATACTGATAAAAAAATTTATTTAAATATTCATTTTAGTTTCTCTATTTCATGTGGTTTATGGTTAAAACATTACCAAAGTAGGTAAGGGGGTTTTACCTTAATTTGCATTCTTTGAGACATATGTTATGTTTTTCACATATATTATTTCATGAGGTGTATATATAACTAATTTAACTTGTAATATCATGAATTGTTTTGTACTCATGATACTCTAAGTTTTTTCATGTTATTAGTTCATGGGTTTTATGATTCAAGGTTACCAAATAGATAAGATTTTATTGCTACAATCTCATCATTTATAAGGATTATTTATGATTATGCTTCCATTGATGAAATATTATGCTCCATCTCTCAATAATTCGCCTAAAATTTATTATCATATGGTTATACATGGAACCTTAAATTAATATTACCATTTTTTCACTCTTTGGTATTTAATATAATTAAGAAAAATTTTATGAGAAAATACGACTTTATTTCTCTTTTCGATCGAAAATATGTATTTTTTCCAAAACAATGTTCTCTAAAACTATTTTTTATAGTGTTCTTAAAATTTTCAAAATTATTTATTAAAGATATTTTTACCCATTTTTTCTTTTAAAAAAAGTTTTTAAAGGATTCTTCTTATCGTTTTCCAATCAAGACACTTCTCTAATATTTTTATAGTGGAAAATGAATATTCATGTAAAATGTAGAAAATATACGGATTTATCCACCATCATGAACATACTTTATTTGAATCTTCCCTTTCATGATTACGAGGTAATTTTTGAAGAAATTTTTTTACTAATATTCTGTAAATTCATTGTTTTTAAACTGGTTTTCAAAGAAAAAGTTTTTCAAAAAAACATTTGTTTGAAAAAGTTCTTTCAAAGTGGAAAGTCTATTTTCCTATTGAAATGTATTAAATTATCTTTAAAAATTATTTTCCATCTAAGATGACATCTTTTGCTCTTACTCATTACTTACTAGGGATATGATCCAAGGATACCATTCATATTCTTTCTCTAAATGGCTTATGTTTTGATGGAATGATGTTTATGAAACTCATATTTCTTCAATGGGTTATACTGTTATGAAAACTACTTCTTTTAACAAGTTATGATATGATGAAATTATTATTAAAGCTATTTATTTTCCACAGGTCAAGATATTATAAAAATTTTATGATACCCATTTTAATTCATCGGTTATGACAAGATGAATGTTTTTGATATTTTGGCACATATATTTATAACTTCATTATATGACAGGTGGGACCTATATATACCTCTAATTTTAACACCACATGATTTTATCTTATCACTATTTTTAAATTAAATTTCTTCAATAGCATACATTACACTAGAAACTAAGTTTAAACAAATGATTAAATATTGTTCTTTAATTCTGATATTTATCACCTAGTCATTGGAATAGATGAAATGAATGAGAATAAATAAATTATTAAAATATACTTTACACATGATTATAAAATCAATTCATGGTTTACTAATTAATTATAAATAAATATGATAACCAATTGAACATAAAGGATGTGTTTTTATAAAAAAACTATTTTTATTCCCACAATGGAATTTTATCTCAAAAAATTAATTTAATCACTATTTTTGAAATATACTAATGAGATTTTAATTTAATATATTCAATAAATTTTTTTTAAGTTCATATAATAAATTTTATAGACTCAAAATAAGAATGAATTCAATTTTGAGCATAAAAAGCTATATTTTTCTAAAAGACAATTTTTCTGACTTTTGATGAAGCACATATTTTAAATCTAAATTTTGACACTTTATTAAGTTTTATTTGAAAAAATAAACTTTATTTTTTATTTTGTGATATTAAAATTATCTTATAGCGGATTTTTTGTATTTTTTTGATAATTTTCATTATTTAATGAACAGTGAAAATTATTGAATTTTAATAGAAAACTTCGTTTTCATATAATTTAATTATATAGTTGTATAGTATTTTAATTTGGTTTTATAGTATTCTTAGTTCAATTATACATACAGAAATCTAATTTAGACTATTTTAATCAATTTAACATTGAAATTCAAGATAAAAACATTTCAAACCATTGAACTTTTCATTTTAAAAACAAGAATTTTTTGTGTCTGTGGGTCTAATTTTAAACCTATTTTTATCAATTATGTGAATTAAATTTGGTAATATAGAGTCCATATTTATAATCATATGGTCCAAATTATTTTTTAAGTCCATTTATTTTTTATACAAAAAAACACTTTCATCATAAAAAAATATTTATTGTGGTATAGGTCAAATGATGAAAATGGTTAGAGGTAAAAGGTAAAATATTAAAATACCTAAAAAATAAAAAGGGTGGTTGAGTAATTTATAGACCCTAAATATAATTAAAAACATTATTTAACAATATAATACATTGAAACTAATTCTACCTCAATGTGGTTGGCTTAATTATAAAATATTCATTATTTAATCACTTAAACCCACCTCTCTTCAAGTATAAATACCAACCCACACCTCCTCATTTTAACCGACAAACCTTGGAGATTGTAAAATATCTGCCCAAACCTCTACACCTCACTCTCCCCATGTACTAGTTCTTTTTTCTCCCCAAAAGACCAAATCTAAGTTCCTTATGGGTTCTTCCAAGAAGGTGATATACAAGAGGTAATTTTCTTAATACCCCTCTCTTATTTTCTATTCTTATTCTAATTTCTCCAAAAATATTTCATCCATATTGTAATAATAATTCCAGAATAATGTAATGTTTTTTTATTTTTTAAATTTATTATCTTATATCCATACCTTTTGTCCTAATTTTAGTCAAGGAAACGAAACTATTTTTCCAAGTTATATCGGTTAATCGCCTCAATGAATAATGTTTTTTCATTTTCCATTACCAAATTAATGTATTATCATAAAATTATTATTATGGGAGAATAATATTTTAATAAGTATATTATAACCAATTTCATGTTATGGAACGAATACAAACACATTATGTTAAAAAAGATGATAATAGTTAATGATGTTTGGAAAAACCACCAAAATAAATTAATCATCAATCAATAAAGTTTTATCTAATGAATCATCATCATATAAGAAATAAAAAATTATATATTGGACCATTAATACTTATTTAAGATCATTAACACTATTTCATTCCATTTCTGTTGCTGTAATCCCATTTTACAATAACATCCACAATTTTACACAAATAAAGCAATAATGAAACCCTGAAACAAATGCATCTAAAACCTTCAAAATAGTTAAATATTATTAATGAATGGTGGAATGGTTAATAAAACTCTTTAAACCATTATTAATGAGGTTAAATAATTATACATTAAAGGTAATCATGAGGAAAGTGTTTTCCCATATTGCTTTTTCTTCTCTGAGATATATGCCTTATTCAACACTTATTTCGTGTGAGTGGTGTATGTATACTTAAATTTGATATATCATATCATAAATATCAATATATTTATGCTATTAAATGTTTCATTTGAAAATTATTACTATTATGGTTTATATAAATCGACTTATTACAAATTGGTATGGTATTTCTTAACTCAATTTCCATTCATTGGGTTAAACTTCAACTTCGATTATTTTTTTTAGGTTATGATTATAGATAAATTGACTTTTAATTACCTTATGATTTAATTATTCTTGTTTTGTGAGGGTTTATATTGAATAAAAATAATCTATTCAATTATTAATTAAATTATCTTTGTAAGGTACTTCGTCTCAATCTCCTTTTCTTGAGGCATATTTTGATGTTATACACCCACCTCATTTTATGAGGTGTATATACATCCCCTTTAACATATCATATAATTCTTATATTGTTTCATATTTTGTTCAATGTTATTCTTTCAAGAGTCTTATGATTCAAATTTTTCAAAGTGGTATGGGACACTTTAATTTAAACATCTCTTTTTAAATTGTTTGTTTGATATATGAGGAACTCTTTGGACAAGAAAACACGGGTGGGGGTCAATTATAGATATCCCCTATATGCATTGGTAGTCTCATGAGATGAAAATTTTGGAAAAATTAAATGGGTTTTTACCCACAATGATTAAACCATCTTGTGAAAGGTCTTGGTAGTATAGGTACCATGATTCCTAAGATCCTGGAATAAAAATTATTAAGAATTTATTTAATTTATCTTTTAGTTATTATTATATAAGATATTTTCACTACAGAAAATATATGGATGCATTTTCATTCACATTTTATGAATTTCATGCCAGGTGGGTTGAGTTATTTACCATTCCATGTTAATTATTCTCATTGATTAATTATTGTTTCCCTTTTACTTAACTCTTACTGAGCATTTGAGCACACCCCTTTTTAGGTTTTATTTTCTCTAGGTTTCCCAGAAGTTTTAAATTATTGATATGCATGTCCATGGATCCTCTCTTTAGGATGATGAAAAAGAAATGTACCAGGGTCTAAGTTTGTTTATACTGAAGTACATTCCCGTAGAGGATGTGGAAACTGATTCAAAGATACTCCATGAAACATGGCATGGCCTTTTCAAACCTCTCTGGTCTATCACCTACACTGTAAGGAAGTGTAGAGGTATTCACAGCGACAACCCCATCAAAGTGATTCACTCTTATCATGAGGGGAACCATGTGAAAGACTGCCTATAATCAATTTATGTCTCCAATTTAGATCTAATATGCATTCATGATGTGTTCTCACATAAACATGAGGGGGTGAACATGGTTAAAGGGGATGCCCTTGGCCTCCATTTCTTCCATCCTCCTTAGGCTATCTTTTATTTTGTTTCCTTTGAATAATAAAAAACTACATGATGATAGGAATGTGTTATGCTAATGAAATAAAGTAAGGTATGCAACATAACCCTATTATAGACATTGAGTATAAGTATAGAAGAACATCCCAAAGAATCCATGTTTATGATTATGAAATTATCTATCCATAAATTCTTGAATTTATGTTACTCTATATTTAATGTTATAAAAATTTCATAATTTTATAAGCTAATTTAGTATATGATACTATTTAGAAATGGAACATGGAAGGAAGAAGGGTGTTAATACTCATGACAAATGTAGATATCTCCCTACTAAGAATGACAATACAATTGGTATTGTAACTAAGAAATTTATGACCATATTAGTATAGCTTACTCAGACCATGATGAATAAGAATTCTACACCTATGTAGAATCATTTCAGACAGTAGAAGCCCCCATATTTTAGTGGGACTACTAATCTAGTGGTAGATGAGAAATGGATAAAGTCCCTTGAAAAGGTATTTCTAGTATTGGGATGAAATTAAATGGAAAAGTTTAAAATTTCAGTGTTTTTTCTCAATGTTGATATTGATAAATAGTATCCATTGATCTATAATATTGTAGAGGAATAGGAAATAGAACTCATGGAATGGAAAACATTTATGGAGACATTCTTTTTAAAATATTTCCCTCATGAGAAACAAAATAAGACGAAGTGAAAGTTCCTTAGTTTAAATAAAAATGATGAAAAAATTGTTGTGGAGTATGAATCTACCTTTTCAAGGTTAGCAAGGTATGATACCGATTACATACACAGCACAGAATACAAGATTGACAATTTCTTTGGAGGTCTCAATCCAAGTCTCCTAAGGTCATTGGATTCTTAAAAAAATTCATCATATGATGAATTGATTTTATGTTAAATTAAAATAGAAAAATAATTATCTAAGTATTATATATTAAATGGGAAGAAAGAGAATAAGATAATGGTAGAGAATGACACAGATAAAGAAAAAAATGGAAAGAATGATTTTCTAACATGTGATAATTATGGAAAGAAACACCCTATTACTTTCCTTGAAATAATGGGAGTTTGTTACAATGTATAGACAAAGATCACTAGTCTCATGATTGAAAAGGAAATAAAGAATCTATACATTTTAAATGTTTCAACTGTAAGGATATAGGGTACTATGAAAATGAATTCCCAATTTTTCAAGGGAATATACCTCAGAAGTATCAATGGGTTCAGGGTCAAGATTATTTTTTGCTACATTCTTAGTGAAATAATTAATTTATTTGGGATTTTTTATTATAGAATTATGTTTTAAAAATTATCAATGATATTTCGGTTTCATGAATCAATAGATATATTAGGATTGTATTGCATTAATTATTCTTTAAGGATTTGAGATCACATTTTGAATGGTACAAAAAACCAGGAAAAGTGATTTAGTATAAAGTTTATCATTTGGAAAACAAATTATTAATGGAATATAACCATTAGTATATGTTTTGTGTTGATATAATAATGAAAATTATATTTTTAAGGGATATTATTGATGACTATTAAAGTGGTTTGTTATTTTATGGTTTATATTATCTTTACTAAATATATTACATGTTTGGATTTAATAAATATACCAATGATTTTATTATTAGGAGAATGCATATTTTCAATAAGGTTTTAAAGAGATCAAGGTGTTAATATATTTTGGTATGTCTCATTAAGATTTATATTATTTAGTTTTTAGAATAAAAATTTAAGTTTATTTTTGGAAATTTTGTGGGATTCCTTATAAATTTTTTGGCCTTTGAATTTGGGTATACTTATCTTGAATTAGTATTAAATTTAACAAATTATAGTATGGATCAAGTTCAATAATGTATATTGTTGTTTGAGGTCAAATTTTGATTTATTATATTGGATATCATGTTCTAACCATTTTGGTCTTGTTAAACATGTAAAGGTTGGATGAATGATTTGTGGATCTTATGATCCATTAATGTACTTAGAACATAAAAAAACATTGTGAACATTCATTTCATGGTGTAAGGGTTGAAGTGAAAGTAGATCAAAGAACAACCAAAGGAAGAGATTATTCATATGAAATGGAAATTAATCAAGTAAGTTTATATTTCCCAAGTGATTCTCTAGATAGTAAAATAATCCCTCAAATCTTGGAAATAAATTTGGAACAAAAAATGCAATTCTTTTATTTTTCTTACTGGAAAATCAATGTCCTCTTAAACCCATCACTGATTTAAGGTATTATGATGGTAAAATTTATAATGACCATGATTTCTATCACACTCCATTAGAAATTGATTGTTTTATTTCTCTCTCATGTCTTGGTTTTCACGTAGCATTATTTTTATCCTATTTAAAATTTTTATTTTTTGACTACCTTCATATTTCTCTTGCCCTCTTTTTAAGGGGATTATTTTTTAACCCTATTTACGATGTGGGTTTTCCCACAAAGGAATTTTTGAGTAACAACCTTTATTTCTCGAAGTGAAATTTTAATTTGTGAGGTTATAATTTATTTAAAAAACAGATAAGGTTACACCTAAATATTTTATGTTATGCCTCTTTTTAAATTCAATTTCTTTGATAGCATGTGTTACACAGAACACCGAGATTAAAAAGCTATTAAATATTATTATTTAATTATGATAATTATCACCTAGACATTGGAATAGAGGGAATGAATGATAATAAATAAATTATGAAATTTTATTTTATATATATTTATAAAATTAATTCATTGGTTATAAATTAATTAGAAATAAAAATTTGGACCAATAGAACATAAAGGATGTGTTTTTATAAAAAACAATAATTTTTTTGACCATAATAGAATTTTATAAAAATAAATTAACTTAATAGATATTAGAGAATGATATAAAAGAAACTTATATTCTATATATTCAATGCAAAAATTTAAAATCATACAAAAAGTTTTATAGGATTATGATAATAATAAATTCACTTTTGAGCATAAAAAGCTATATTTTCCTAAAAGACAATTTTTCTCCTTTTAATGGTGCACCTATTTTAAATCAAAATTTTGAAACTTTTATAAGTTTTTTAAAAAAAAACTTTATTTTTTAGATAAAGGTATCAAATTTATCTTAGAGTGAATTTTTTTTATTTTTTTTGATATGTTTCGAGTTTAGATGAATAGTGAAAAAATATATTTTTAATTGAAAACTGCTTTTTCATCTAATTTATTTATATAGTTAAATTATATTTTAGATATATTTCAAAGTTTAATTAATTATTTTATACATAAATAAATTGAACTTAGGTTATTTTAAACTTTTTTACATTGAAATTATATATAAAAACATTTCGACAATTTGAACTTTTCACTTTAAAAACCCACATTTTCCTTTTGCTTATCAGATTATTTTCAAATATGATTTTACCAATTATTTGAACTAAATTCGTTTATATGGATTAAATATTTGGAATAATAATTTAAAAATTAGTTTTTAAGTTCACTTACATTTTTATACATAAAAAATCCACCACGGTAAAAAAATTATTCACTATAGTATATGTAAAATAATGAAAATGGGTAAAGTTAAAAGGTAAAAGGTGAAAATACCTAAACAATACAACCTTTTATGGGTGTTTGATGTATTTATAGACCCTAAAGATACTATAAACCATTAATTAATAATAAAATTCATTGAAATTAATTCCACTTAAGTGTGGTTGGCTTAATTATAAAATATTCATTATTTAATCACTTAAACTCACCTTTCCTCTATTATAAATACCAACCCTCACCACCCAATTTAGTCTCACAATACTTGAATTTCTTAAAATATCTTCTTATATCTCTCATAATAACTCTATCCAAGTCCTAGGGATTTTTTTTCTCACCAAAAAACTAAATCCATGGTCACCAAGCAATCTTTCATGGAGATAATATCCAAGAGGTAATTTTTTCCAAACACCTCTCTTATTTTCGTTTCTTCTTCTGTATTATACTCATTTTATTAATAAATACAGATTTAATAATTACATTATAATGTATATAATAGAATTTATTTTAATGTAATATCTTATATCCATACTTTTTATTACCATCTCTTATTCAAATAAATGAAACTATTGTCCAAGTTATGCTGGTTAATCGCCTCTATGAATATCGTTTTTGTTCATTTTCTATTACCTCCCTCATGGATGGACATAAAACTATTATTCGGGTTAAATAATATTTCAATAATTATATTATATACTATTTCATATTATGGAACTAATATACACACATAATATTAAATAAGATGAAACTAGTTCATGATGTTTGAAATCTATTAAAATAAATTAAACATTTATCATTAACGTTTTATCTGATGAATCATGCTAATATAATAAATAAAAATTATATATGGTAAAATTAATAAATATTAAAGTTCATTAGTACTCTTCCATTCCATTTATGCAGTTTTAATCCCATGTCACTGGAACATCCCTAAGTTTACACAAATGAACTAATCATGAAACCATGAAATGAACGCACCCTAAATGATGAAAATAAGGAAATATTATTAATGAATTGATTATAATATGTTATTAAATCATACAATAATTTATTATATATATTAATATACTTCCTTATTGAGTTAATAGAATTCTTTAAATCATTATATAAGAGTCTAAATAACCCTACACTATAGGTAATCCTGATGTAATTATTTTCTCATCTCACTTTTACTTCTATGAGTTATGTGAAATATTCACCACTTATTTATTATGAGTGGTGTAATTATAAGTCCATTTGACATATAATATCTTAAATATCATTATCTATATTGTTTTAAATTTTCAATTTTATAATTATTGCATTTATGGGACACTCGATTCGACTGATTACAAAGTGGTAAGGCATTTCTTAACTCATTTTCCATTCATTGGGTTAAACTTATACATGATTGAATTTTTCATGTTATAATTCTAGATTAAATGACATTTTATTACCTTATAACGTATTCCTACTTATTTTATGTGTATTTAGAGTGAATACACTTACAAAATTCAGTTTATTAACGAAATGATCTTTATAAGTGACTTCGTCTCAATCTTCTTTCTTTGGGATACATTTTGATATTATAAAACCATCTTATTTTATGAGGTGTATAAACAACCCATTTAACAAATCATACCATTATCAAAAAAATTATTTTCTTTTGTTAAATTGTATTCCATCATGGTTATTTTTATTCAATCATTTCAAAGTGGTATGGGACATTTTGATTTTGGGATCTCTTTTTAAATCATTTATTCAATATATAAGGAATGATCTGGATAAGCAAACATAGGTGGGGACTAGTTATAAATATCCCCTCGATTCATCTGTAGTCTCGTGAGATGAAAATTTTTGAAAAATTAAATTGTTTTTTATCCACAATGATTAAACAATATTTTGAAAGGTTTTGATTTTAATGGTACCAAAATTCCGGAGATTATGGAATCTAAATTATTAAGCATTTATTTCATCCATATATTAGTTATTATTACCCATTAGATTTTCACTAAGAAGAAAACTATGGAAATATTTTCATTCTCATTTTATTTATGGCATGGCATGTTTGTTCAGTTATGTAAATTTCCATGTTAACAATGTTCATTAATTCATTATTGATTCTATTGTACTTACCCCTTACAAAGCATTTGATCTCACCCCTTTCACAAGTTTTATTTTCCCCAGGTATCCAAGAAGTTTATTATCATTGATATTCACGTTTTTCTAAGGTGAATAATGGTATTATGAAAGAAAATACTTATTGAATTTTATTCCCAAAATGTAATCTGAATTTCAAATGTTTATCTAGTTTAACAAGACTACTAAAATACTCAGTCCTTTGGGATTTGATTTCATGTACCTTATTACAATGTAATAAATTAAGGCATAATCTATAGGCTACTAGATTCTTGGTCGTTACACCAATTCATTGGTTAAATAATTATATCTCATGAGATATACATATCTATAATTGGAAGTAAACCCTATTTAATAAGGGAATTTTTCCACTAACATGCTCTTGGGAGTGAACCATTACTACTTAGATAGTTTGGGAAGTGAACCCATTCCACTAAGATAGATTAGGTAGTGATCCTTGACTAATATATAAATAATTTTATATATTTATTTAAATGAAAAAAATCAAGTATTATGCCAATGTTATGCTCTCATGGATCATGTTATTTGATTCTATTATGATTCACGTCTTATGAACTCCCAATCTTGATTTCATGACTCATGATCATGAGCCTTGATATGTAGGGTATGTTTTTAAAATGTAATTATCATGTTTTAATACCCATATATTCATGTTATACTTACGTATCTCTATTTTTGCAACTTACTAAGCATATGATATCACCCTTTTTTATGTTTTCTTCTTCTATGTTATGAATATATGTATTGTGTATGATATGTCTAAGTAGGTTTATATTTATAAAGAACATGGTAGGAGATAATTTAGTTCACTTATGAATCAGTTTTTATGTTTCCATGTTTCCAAAGGAAATAAACTAATATGGGTCACTATAAATTAGGATTGAATAGCCATAACACACATCTAACTAACTGCCCACTAGTCTAGTCACAAAACCTGCCAAAATAAAATAAAAACCCAAAAGGTTATCTACTTTAAATCAAACCAAACTTCATCTATTCCGTAAATACACTATAAGTTATCCTTCTCAATCAAGAAAAAATATGTACAACTTATTCCCAAACTTGTGACTATAATAAACATGTGAAAGCTGCATGAGTATCCAAGTCTAGTGGCGACCCAAGCAAGGTGTGGGTATAAATCAGTAAGCAACCCCTAACGGTGTCTAAGAGAAAATAATTCATGGAAAAATTGTTTTAAGATATATTTTGGGATAAAGAAACATTATATTAAAGGAGAAACATTTCAAACAACAATTTAGTGACATAGTTTTTGGCCCTTGGGTACTAAGAAACAACCAAGACAAAAAAACCAACATTGAACAAAACCAATCAACCAAGTCATAAAACATAGGGTAATATATATTATAAATAAAAGTATTGGTTTTTTTAATTTATCATTAAAATCATGAAGCATAAAACATCACTCTAAAGTATATATCTCATATTCTTATTCTATCTGTTCCTAGAGTTTCATTATGAAATATCTACCATGTATCAATATCAATAATGTATGGAACCTCAGTCAGAAACCTAAACTATGTACAAATCTATTGATGTAGATATAGAGAATCATTTCCAACATCCTAACCTACTGATGTGGACAATCACATCCAACCTTAATCATGAATGTTTAATTCCATATATAACCTTAAACCATCAAAATGGAATACCATATATAACCTTAACTCAACTCATAGAATCCCAAATACAATATCCTAAACTATGAATGGGGATATCCATGTTTAATGCCCTAAACCAAGGATGAGGATCACCATGTACAACATCATAAATCATGTAAACTGATCTTTTAGGCCAACATCCTAAACCATTCCATTATATTCCCATCAAAAATGTCATACCCAAAGGAAATTAAAAACATTTAAATCCATGATTAAACTATTGAAACATTTAATTTAAGAATTTTGAGGTCATCCTCAAAAATTAGGTCTTCCCCCTAAACACCCAAGGTAGTCCCAAGCCTTCCTTTCCATCAAAAACATTAATAAGAGTCAACATGAAATTTTCACCAAAGGGTAAACCACGAACTCACTTCAAATATATAATTTAAATCTACACCAAAATCAATTTTTTTAAATCATTTGGAGGTCGAAACCTCATTTTAAAACTAAAATACACTTGAAACATTACTTTATTACTTTTAAATCTAAAAAATGGTTAAAACTCCATGAACATGTTTAAAAATATATTAAAGGCCTCATAAGTATTTCATAAAATCTAAGAACATAACAACATTATAATTCTTCATTCTAACATATTTTAAAAATTTTATTCCAAAGTCCTATAAAATATCTCTTATCCATTCAATTAATCCAACTAGCAAGATTAACTTGGTTAATATTATAACCCAAATTCTTTTCCCATAAAACCCCCACTTAACCATTTTCATGAAATAGTACACCCCAAGGTAGTCATTAGATCAGTCTTATAAACACTAATGGATTTGAATATATCCATGGCAGGCTTATGGTATCAATTTATTGCCCAAAATAATTAACATAAACAAAGTAAAAAAACACTCCACATATGGGCTTGAAGGCACATAAGACACACTCGTGTAACTAAATTAACAAGACTATAGGGAATGTTCTAATACCACCTACTTTATTAGTGAAGTTTTCCATAGGTTTTCTAATTCTAGTGGCCTCACCAAGGCCCATAAAATCCTCATCCAAAATCATCATCCTAGAAATAAGTTCATCTTGGCCACCATTCTCAAACCTCATTCTAGGAAACAATAATTAAATAATTATAAAAAATATTATTGTTTAATTAATCAAACCCTAACTCAGTATAATTCAATAAAACTCACCAAGCACTCACCTCTTATTGAAACTATGCACTAACACCACTGGTGGTCCATACTCATCTATAAACATTATTCCTAGGAAAATCCCTAATATTTTATACAATTAAAATAATCAATTATATTAATTCATTAGGAGAAACCTAAAAAAATTCACCATGAATTCATACCTTAATGAAATTATATATAGAAAAAAAAAGAAATTCATCTCATGGTATCCTCTATACAAGAAAACCAAATTTTCCATGATAAATGGATGATTCCACCATGATCTGGAGGCATTATCAAAAAAATATGAATCATTGAACTGAAAAATTAGAGAGGAGGAAGATGGAATATATAAGAGGTTGTAATAAGGTGTAGGTAAACTCAAAAATTCCCAAATATATCTATAAGTTCATCAAAAATCTAAAGTTAGTGAAGTATAAAGGGGTTGGGAGAACCCCTAATCTATGTCTTCCTAATGGTGGAAGAAGAGGGGGTTGATAAAGAACCAAGGGGAAACATTATTCATTTCCAAATTTTAATAAAATTATGGTTAGCTTCATGGTTTTACTGCACAGTGTTCCAAACTATGATCCAATCATGTTCCCTTCACTAGGAACCAAAAAAAACCTTGCATGATTAGGTCACATGGTTAGATAAATCATTAACCAATCAAGTTGTCAGTTCTCACTCACCTCTATCATAAAGCACATGGTTTATATGAAATCATGTGTAGACTACGCGGAAAGTCCCAGGATCCAACCACCTCAGATTGTTTATTATTTGGATCACATGGTTTACCCTAAACCAAGATATAATCATTCAAATTAACCATTATAAAATCAAAATGATCTAAAAATTCCTTGATCATCAACCTGTCACACGGTTTTTTATAAATATTATACACAAAACTTTGAAACCTAACTAGAAAACTCCTAAAACTTAACCCAAATCTCCTAAGGTTCACACAAAAACTCATGTTCTCTTACATGCCACGTTACTTTTCTCAACAGATCACTTTGAGGAATTCAAACACTCAAAATCCCATTTGGAGTCTTGATTCAAAATTTGACTCATCTATTAAATGAAAATAAAAATTAATTTAGTAATTTTAAACTCATATGGATGTGGGATATTACAATTCACCTAAATGTGGTTACATAAACTTTATGAGGGGGATAGAAAAATATAAAACTTCCATAAACTAATGATATATTCATCCAATTGAATCTCATTGATAATTATTTTAACTACCTATGTATAAAGTAGTCAACTTCTTTAGTTACTTTGAAACTATATGAAATTTGGCCACTAATCAGACTAATGATGAATGTCACAGTGTTAATTTATTCTTTAATTCCATGTTTTTCTACTATTACATACATTAAAGTAACAAAATAAACTCTTCATCTTCTCTTGTAGAAGAATTAATTCATATAAATTGCTTCTTCACATCAAAAAACTAGAATGGTACTTTTATTGCATGTATAAAAAACTTCATCCTAACCCTTTTTCTTCTTCTTCTTTCTACTTTATTCTTACTTTTGTGCACATTTATTTACACTAAAATTTTCTTCGTCTTATTTATTTCTCTTATCCTTATATATAGAACCTTTCCATATATTTCTTCTTTGTATCACACAAGTTAATTTGGAACCATTTCATTTGATCTATTCTTCTCTTCCTCATCTAGTACCTATTCATTTGATACTTCCATTATTATTTTTGTTTTTTATTACTATGTTTGGTGCTCTCACTCTGGTTGGTGATTCATTCTCTAACTAATTATTTTTAATATATTTGGTTCCAACTACTTCACCTGGTACTTCAACCCACAAGATAATTACACTCATGATTCCTAGATAGAACATCACTATAGAACATTTATTATTCAAAAATAATCCCAATTTCAATGCCTTTAAAAACCAATATCCTGATTAACCATTCTATAGAACACCAACTCTCATTTATGTAGGCATAGTTTCTCTAAATACTCAGGGAGAATCGTGAACTCAAATTTAAATTTCCATCTTCTTAATTTTAATTCCCTACTCAAATAGATCTTTATTTTACTACCTTCAAAGTTTCCTAAAAGATAGAAGTCAACATTCTTTAAAATAACTTTTCTTATGATGTCAATATTCTTAAAATCTACTTTAAACCTAAGATATAATCATCATCATTCCTTTATAATTATTGATGTGTTAAACATATATCCCAACATAATAATAATTATTGAATTCAAAAAATCATTGTAAAGTTATTTGAGCTCTATATCTAGTAATTATTTATAACAAATTCTTATGTCTTGTAGTACTGTGACTGGTGTACTCTCTGAGGTCAACTCTATTTCATCACCCTATTTATATGATGCCAAATGTTTGTTATCATCAACCAGTAACATCTTCCTAAAATCTTTGATTTCTATAAATTATTTACCCAGTAAGCTTCATATGTTTTGTTCATCTAGAGATCCTCAATTAATTTTTTCTAATTCACTCTCAGATATCCCCTCAGGGAAACTTTAATCTCATCATTCATTATCATTCTTCATTGGTGACCTTCATAAGCTTACTCTATTTGGGTTTTATTCCTAGGAATTCCCGTTCAGGCATTATTTTGTTTCATACTAAAATCCTAAACTCTTTTTCAAATGGATTCACTTATACACTTTTGTCAAATGGTCTCCACTATAAAAATTTTATCCGATGCATTCACTTAGAAAATTATACCTAGTTATTTTGGTCATAATCTTACATATGATTCTTTATCTCATTATCAGTTATTCGATGCCTCATCTCCAAAACTGATATATTCTACATTTTATCAGAAACCCCAATCCATTTTCCATGTAAAAGTTTCTAGGTCTGATGACTCAAAAAACTCTACTTGATCATTTGGAAAGTTAAATTTGATTCATTTTGAAACTCTTCTTTGATGATTTAATTTGGAAAAAACTTCTAGATGATTTCAAAACCATTATTTTATCCTATGAACTTATACATTTAAAAACTTATCCATTTGTTTAAACCATTTTCATTCATTAAACATACATATTTATTCTCTTTTTGATTGATCTTTTCATGTTTCCTATTTCTAATGACTCTATTCGGATCTACTAAGTCACACCAAGTTCAGTCTTTAAAAACCCTCATTCCAAAAAAAATATTTACTCTTTATAATATTCGTCAGGAATCATACACATAAATCATTGTGATGTTTAATCAATGAGGAACACATCACCAAGAATCAATTTATTTTATTTTTTTGGAACACTTATTCCAGTTTCCCTATGAACACCATCAGATAAAAAATTCCTCCACCTTTCCTCCAATCACTATTCCTTTACCCACTAACCTTTGTCTGGTAACCTTTATCTGATAGCCACTATCAAATTATTTCTATCATTTATCTATTTACCTATCATACTTCTCCATCTATTCATCTATATTTCTTTAACACCATTTCTTTTATTCATACTATTATAATTCATCCAATCACATCAGTCTGTTGGAATCTTTCTAACCATATTAATTTTATATGGATGTTCATCTCCTTCAAATCATATCATAAATGTTTCAACAATTGTGATTCTCCAAAAATAAAGGAACATTTTTTATATATTAATATTTTCTCACCAATATTCATAAATAAATTCAAATTCTATAAATAATTTTCACCGTAAAGTATTGAATAATATCAAAATCTCACATAGTTAAGAACACTATTTAACTTTTCATTTGATAATAATACTTGAGAACTTGTTTTCCATTTCAAAATCCAAGATACATCCCCTTCATTAAAAATCTTGGATACTACAACAAATCTTATAGGAAAAAACTTCTTCACAACCTATTCAAAATATTAACATCAATGAAACCATTTTAATCCATTTACAATAATTGAAAAAAATAAAAAACACACACAAAGTGGGATCTTCAGTTTAAAGTGTAATAAATAAAAGATTAAAATAGATAGTTTCAAGGTGAAAGTCACTTAATATCATAAATAATTTTATGGTATTTTCATAAATAAAAAAAATTTAAAGATTTTTATTTAGTAAAAAAATGATCTCAATGTCAATTTTGAATGGAACATTTCCATGATAATGATGATGAACCTAGAAAAATTATATATTGGCAATAAAATTTATGAACATTATAACATTTAATGTTGTGAAGTAAAAAAGTTAAAATACATATTAAAAGAGTTATACATTAGGAATGTGACTTTTAATCTCTCCCTTATTCAAACAATGTTTCTTCATAGATGTAACCCATTAAATATTGTTATTGTGAGATTATATTATATTTTTACAAAGATATGTGGAGGGAATCATATATAGATTTAATAAGTTTAAAAATACCTATAATTGCAATGGATTTTCTAGTGGCTGATTATGTAGGATTTATTATATGGGTTCTTATTTATGGTATTTTTAGATATTCTTAATAGAGTTCATGAATATAAAATGCATCAATTTATATAAATGTATTCTTTATTTTATCATTCTATTGTGTTGTTTTCATATACTCATTAAGTGTAATGATAAATAGCCTCTCAAAGTGTGACCTTGTTTTATCCTTAAATAATATTCATCATGGAGTATTATAGGTTTTAATGACATTATAAGGTTAATGTGGGTATATTTTAAGATAAAGATACCAAATATTCTCATGAGACAAAAACTTATTTTTGTGTATTGAATATCCCATTAAGTATACCAGATAAAGTTTCATAATGTATGTATTTGGTAAACTAGTGGTGTATATAACATGTTGAATCCCTTTAATTGAGGTTGGACAATATATATATTAATGTAACCCAAGATTGGGGGTTCCGCCGAGAAGGTGGTTGAATCAGTGGTGAATTATTTTACAATTACTAATATATAAATTTACCTATTTGATATGTTAGGATATGATAAACTAAAATATTAATCTCATCATTACCTAAATGAAATAGAAAATAAAATTACAAGTAACACACCATACTTTACATGGTTTAGTCACAATTTGGGTATCTACTTCTTGGTGTGATCAGGTAGAAATTGTTCATAGATTGTCCACTATAATAAATCACCAATTATATGTGGTTAGGGAGGTATCACGATCTACCCTTTAGTATTAAAAATACCCAACATCTCACTATAATTTTGACTCACTCTAAATTGTTTCAATTTTATTAGAATATAGTGATGAGAATCACAAATGAAACTTGGTTTCTTTAGAAACTGATGATGATATTATTCTTGGGACGTAAAACAAATTATTTCATAATATGATCACCTATTCAAAAACATTAACCTTTTATATTTAGTGTTGAACATAGATAAATTTTCCTTGATCACTATTACCAGAACATTAATATTAGAATCCTCACTCTCAGTGCATTGAATACTTGAGATCTATAATTTTTATGATCACTTCTAAACTCCTATATATAGTATATATTCTTCACTTATTATCTATTTCATAGTCATTATGTTTTTAGTAGATTTTTTACACCCTCATCTAGCTCACAAAAATCTTCTCCTCTTAATAAATCATATCTGAATATTATAAAATAAATAAATTCTAGAAATTTCAAGCCATGTCACATTCCCAAATATTATCTCAAATAATTTTTACAACGCATTTCTCGGTGATATTACATAATTATCCATTCATGTGGGTTTTTACCCCATGTACCTAAGCTAAAATTCTATAAATACTCATTTTCAAGTTTTAGTTCATTAAAAATAAATAATCAATAAATTCCCTAGCTACAATAACCATTGATAATTCTCAAATATTTTCATTTGAAAAACCGAAAATGTGAGACAAGTGATCACCGTATCCTGTTCAAATTTAATATTTCAAAAATCTCAGCCACAATCACAAGATAACCAATAAATAGATATTTTTTAGATTCAAAAAGACACAAAATTGTCCCATTTATCTTCTAGAAGTATCATCTAGAAATTATTCATACTGTTTAATTTATATAACTATTGGACTCTTAAATTTTTGTTATAAGTCTAATGTGGATTAATGATTCCCTTTTCCTGTTCTAAATTTTTAATCAGTAATTGATATTTTCTAAGGATTTTTAACCCTTACAAAATACCTTAATAAGTGTTGTGGAAAGAGATTTAAAAAAATCTAACATAAGATAAGTCTTACTACATCATACTTAGCCAATTTTTTGACATAGAAAAAGGCTTTCAAAATCATTAAAAATTTATTATGATCTCATGCCTTTTCCAAATTTTGATGCACAAAAAAGTCTTACACTTCTCAAACAAAGTCTTATGTTTTAATATAATGGTATTTTTTTCACAAAATATTACATTTTCGGACACATCCTTATGTAAATATCAAAGAGACTGGTAAAATATTCCAAACACTTAAACAATCTTCATATGTATTATGAAAACATCAAAAGTCATACAAAATGACACAGATTCCTAAAAAATTATCAGAACTATTACGAAACCAACGAGAATTTTTCATATCCGGCCACAAATATAAAACATATAGTATTTATTAAAATCACTATAGAAATCTTATAATTTATCTATGAGAATCTCAAATCATCTTTAAAACATTCTCAGTAGATTAAAAAGATTCTAACAGAAGTTTGACAAAAAAATATAATCTATCAATAATTTCATTGGTATATTTAATCCCCCTACTTTTTATTTGTTTTGTACTTAAATTTTTTTTTAAAAATTTAATAATTCTCATCATAGAATAAATAAATCATATCATCCATCAAATATTAGAGTCCTGACACCACACTTTTGGATAATGAAATATTTTTTAGAAACTTCCATCTCTCATTGAAAATCATCGTTTTTCTAAGTGACATAAATTTTCTCTCATTAAATTCATGATCTTAGCTATTTTATCACCATATATATAATAACCAAATATTTAGATTCACAATAGATAATGAAATAGTTGTTTTAATCTCCCAGTTAGACAATAAGATCCAAATAATTGTGGGGGTTACATCCCACACATCCTCAAGTGAGAAGGTAAGGTTGAGCATGTAGTTTATAAATTAATTCCTAAAATATCTATCTTGAAATTTCTTTTATAGACACATCAATAATCTGATTTTTAATATAAATGTAATCCACTTTTATATATCCATTACCCACTCTTCCTTTGATAAAGTGATACCTGATATAAATTTCTTTTCATCTTGAATATTGAATAGTATTTTTATAGAAACAATAGAAGTTTGATTCTTATAATAAATATTTAGTAGATTATCAATTTCAACCTTTAAATCATTTATCTTCACCTTTACCCAAAGTATTTATGTATATTCGTGTGTTTATAGAACATATTCAACCTCATATAAGCTCAAATTATATAAACTTTTCTACTTTTTATTATATATTACAAAAGATTATTCTAAAAATATGGTTTAACCTAAATTATATTTCATATCATTATAATATCCTATCCAATCAAAATTTTTGAAACACAGTAGATTTTCCCTTCTTCTATATAGTTGAACATAACTTAGTGTGACATTGACATATCTAATAATTCTTTTCTCTATATTCATTTAATACTTATTGTTATCACTCTGATATATTATAGAAAGATATTGTACATAAACATCTTCTAGCCTAGATGATGTTAGGTATAGTGGACATTTAATGATAAACCTAAAATCATTTTGATTCTTAATGGCTACTAATTTATCCCAAATAAATTTATTCCAAAATTTATGTGATTTTGGACACTTTAGAATAATATATATCAAATTTCTTCAAAAATTATATAGAATATATTTCTTAGTATAGGACTATGTAATTATATTTCTTTAAAAATTTTAATCCTAGAAAACAATTCATAAGAAAATGTAATCATATTTTTTTATTTCTATTTCCAATTCTTTCATTATGGCCAGCACGTCGCATTCACTTCTATTGCCCCACATTCCCACCTTCAAAAGGTGGGTGTATTTCATCACTTTCAACAATGATGTCTTCTTCCTAACCAAAATGGGCTGATGAGATGTCATTTCCTCCTTCCTTGGATTCCTTTTTGGAGCCTGTCACCTACTATCAGTCTCCCTAAAAGATTTATGTGATATTCATGAAACTTGTTCTAGACTCCATCACACAGTATACACTAGTTAATTATTCTTCTTCTTTCTTGACAAGGTAGAAACCTTTGATCAAGGGAGGTAGTAAAATTGGGCATGTTGGGAATGTCTGGACATTGGGTAGCTTGGGAACTAGTAATGTATTCATTTTTTGGAATCCAACTCATGTTTGAGGCATTTTATGGGTGGAACCCAAGGAATCTTATTTCAAACATGAGTTAATTGATTCCATCCATCCCAAATTCATCATATGGGGTAGGGATTCTATATTTGGTCCTAAGTTTAACACCTTGTTGAGATAGTTGGGTTGTAATTTTACTATCTTTTGTGGGTAGGTTGGGTGTAGGTTTAATATATTGTAGGAAAATAATTGGTGTAGGATTAAAGTCTTGCAATGATATGATGGTTGCAGGTTTAACATCTTGCTGAGACAAGATAGGAATAGGCTTAATTTATTTTGGGGATAGGATCTAAAGAGGTTTAATGTAAAATGGGGAGATGATGGTCATAGGTTTAATGTCTTGTGGGGATACTATGGGTGTAGTTTTAGTAAATTTTAGGTATAGGTTGGGTATTTGAGTATGTCCCAATGAGGTAAGATATAAAACGCTAATTTTTGGGGATTGAACCTCGGGGAGGTTTCTTATGTACCATGTTTAAGAGATAGGGATAAAAACCTACATAGTTTGATGCCACATTTTAAGATCATGTTATAGGACATGTCTATGAAGTTTAGTATCATGTGGTAAGAATGATTATGTCGTAGAAGGAGTGTTAATGGGGTATAGTGTGGGGCTTACATGTGGAAGTTTCCTGATGCAAGAGGATCACTACACGGTGAAGAAGAGCATGTCATCCCATGATGATCACACATAGAGAATCCTATTTTCCTTGAATAGGGTAAGGACATAGTTTTATGTCAATTTATGAGGTTGTTATCATGTAGTATAACATCTTATCACTGGGATGTGGAGCTAGGTAGTTTTACATATTGTAGCTCGGACTTCAATAGGGAATATACCTCTAGGGTGCCATGTCAAGGTGGGAGGAAGATTCATCATATGGAATCTCTACCAAGATAAGAAAGTGTTTTCCCTCAAAGATGCTACTGCTAGTCCCTATGTGACCACCTATCATGCGCCTTTGGTTGGGGGATGGAGTTGCAACTGTCGTGGAAGAGTGGAAATAAATAGTACCAAGGTTATGGTTCCTATTCATAGGATCAAAAAGCATTGTGATACCTATTTTTAGAAGCATTTGGTAGGATGAAGTCCCATTACACATTGGGAGAAAAGTGGGTGGAAACAAGGTTAGGTGGTACCAGCCGCACAGGGACTTAGAGTTTAGTTGAACTACTCTTGGATGATCACAGGGGACCTAGGAACTCAACATTCATGAAAAGGGATCAACTGAAAGGATGATCCATGGAGATTCCTAGAGCATGAATTTCATGAAGATTGGGGTTTCACAAAATTTTGGTGCTTCGTTAATGGTATGGGTCTCATGCAGGTTCGGGATCTCATGAAATAGTAGTTTCCTCAAATAGGGTGACCAACCTTGGGGTAAAATATTTGTTCCCATGTGGTTGGTTTTGTGAAGGATAGCTATCTTGGATAACCATAACCACCTCAAAGGGACTTATTCATACACTAAATTCATGAATCTTTGGAAAAGTATCATCCACCAATGGTTTAGGCTCTAAAAGAATAATTTTATGAGGTTTCATGAAATATGGTTACCTTTGGATGGGTATCTCTTTGTTCGCTCATGGACCTTCTAAGTATCACGAGTTAATAGATTTTCTCAGAAGCTGAATGGCTATGTACCATTTAAAAGTTATGAATAGGAGGTATTTTTAGGCCAAATGGAGGTAAGGGGACTGGTTCATGAAATATGGAGGCTTCCATGAAACTTTATAAGCTTCACGAATAGATGGGGGTCGATGAACTAGAATAACACTATGTAAAGGTTACCATCAAAGATATGTGCAATTGAAAATTTTTCAATATTATGCTTCATGAATCCATACTTATACGACATGGAGGTTACCATTAAAGCTCTATGTGGCCTATGATTTAATGATATGGCATTATGTAAATCTAAACTTTTCTTGTGTGGAGGTTACCATTAAATATATACAAAGTTGGGACTTTTGTAAACTACAACTATACGCAAAGGTGGGGACCTTCACAAATCAAGTCCCTTAAGTAGATTTTTGGGCTCTTTTGGCCCAAATTATCCTCAAAATGGATGTTCCTTCATTGAACTCTCCCACTAAATTCATATTTTTTCATCAAAAATGCCCCCCTAAGAATTGGAGTTGATGAGGAAAAGAAGGGCTAGATTCTGAGGGAAAACCGCTGCAAATTTGTACTTGGAAAACCCTATGCATTCAATGAAATTGTTTATACATATATAAATAGGTGTATGGGTCCCTTGGTGGACCATGATATTTTCACACGGTGTATGGGTGTGCTCTTTGTTTCACAAAACTCAAGACCTTTATGATTTGTTTTATGATTTCTATCCTCACTACTCGTGAAACTCAACCCTTCTACAAACCATAGTTTTTCTAACAAACTTATCTATGAAAAATTCTATAATAAGACCTATTCAAACCTCACCTATACCAGCAAAACTTTGAAAACCAACCCTAAAAATTTTATTATTCTTGAAAAAATTTAATGTTGAAGGTTCAAATTCTACGAAAACCTATCAAGAGGATATGGTCAGGAAACTAATTATTGGAGAGAGAGAGAGATTCCAAAGTGTATGAGACTATGAAACTCTTACTGCACTATAGATGTAAGTGTGGTAGGAATAACCACTCTCTAACAGGCCTCCATTGTATGGATTCATGATTAGGGATAATTTTTTTCATCCCTAGTATTAACTAAGGTGAGATTTCCAACATGTTCAAGAACTTGTCTGGACTATACCAGTGGAGCAGGGCTGCTGAAGACCACATCCTAAAGGATCATGCATCTCTTACAGTTAAAACTCTCTAAAACCATCTAAACAATGACAACAATGAGGAATTTGACCCATATGCATCACCCTCCCCCCCCCCCTTAATATAAGACAATTATCAAGGAAAAATTGGGTAACCCTCTAAAGGGGTGGAAATATGGATGGGAATTATTACAGGACAGAAATTTAATAGATTAGTTAGCCTAGGTGTACTGGGCATGCTATTCCTTCCATGAGTTTCAGGCAAATTTTAAGAGGGTGGGGCTTTAGAAGACATCATGTCCCTCATGGTTCCATGTATACCTTCACATGGATATCGTGTTGGAGCTATTGAACAAGTGGTTTCAATAAACCAATACATTCCATCTTTACTGTGGGGAGGTTAACATCATCTTGTGGGGTATTTACCCGATTGTTGGGATCCCGGTTCAAGGATAAATAAGTGATGAATTCTAGCCTGTAGAGAATTTTTGGGTGGACCAAAAAAAATTTCAAGTCATAGAAATGGTTTTTCCTTATTTGGTGAAAGGGATGATCAAGCACAAGCTAGGGATGAATTAAATATCGTTTAAGAAGTGGTTTGAGTACTTTTTAAATGAGCTACTGAACAAGCTGCTCGGGAGTCCATGTCAATGCCCTTGGGAATTCCAGAAAGGCAATGAGCACTCTTATTGAAGGATTATAGAGGTAAAATTGTGGTATCTTCGGGGCTACATTAGGGTTCATTGCCTCACTCATATATGGATATATTCTCCCAATGAGAGATGCACACATGGGGTGTGGATGAGAACCTTTATCATCATGACGATGTTGGAAACAGGGTATCACATCAACCTAGTTGTCCCGTTATAGGAAAAGTTGTACAAGGTTCTTCACAATATCATATTAGAAAAGTATCATATTATTATGCGTGGACCCTTCAACTTTCTTTCCTATTGGTTCACCATACACATGGTGGGATATGAGTATATGAACATCGTCTCTCCTCCCAGCACAATCTTCTACCCATCAATTCTGAACATTTCTGGGATTATCCCTCTCAACTAGAGCTCAATGGAAAAATTGGAGAGGATTGGGTTGATGAAAAATTTCATTTTACACATATTCTCTCTTCTTATTTGAATGGTGACCGATGAAGGCATGTACACTATTGAGAAGTGGTCGTACCTCCTGGCCCTTTGAGGTGGGGTATCAGTGGAGAGGTTTGACTGTAAGGTGATCTATAAATCATACTCCCTGCATCAGTTCATGATACAGTTCTAATTCCTATAGTGGTTAACCCCAAGGGTTTTCATGAGGTGTGTTACTAGTTCCACCCCCTAGTTCTTAGAGAGATCTAGCACATGTTTACACGTGATGATTAAAAAGGGTGGAATAAGTTTCTGCTACTTACAGCTACATATGGGCTCACCCATGATTATGCACTAAGCTAGGAGAGGGAATATATCAGGGATATGTTAAATCATAAAACTACTAGGCATGATGAAGAAGGGGGCCCACAACTATAGTATTGAGGATGAGTGATAGTTAGGGAACTCCGTGGAGGGAGGGTTATCCCAGTCAATAGAGTATTAATTGTAAATCCAGTAATTTCTGATCTATAATAGGAAGAAGCTACAGGATGGGGAGGAGAAAAAAGACCAATAATCTTAAAAAATAGTTTTAGGAGGATAGTGGTTCCATTGAAATAGTCCTAAGGGTTCACGTTCAAGGTTTTGGGACACTTCTACATCGCCCATATGTGTTAAGTAATGTTGTCTTCCCTAAAACTTGGGGAAGCTAGGGGTTTACATACAACTCACTACACCCCATGGGATATGGAAACATCTCAACTAAGATGGGATATTTCTCACTAGTTTGGGTCACACCAGAGTAAACATTCACATCTCCTAACCCATGGTCATGTAGTATATAATAGAGTTGAGGCACCTAGTCTACTCTTTGGGAACTATATGCCCCCTGACTGGTAATGTGAAAGTGCTACAGGGCATGACCGCTTCTCTAGATCAATTGGAATATGAGAAAACTACATGGTATCTTATACAAGAGTGGTCAAAGGATGATTCATTGGGAAGTGATGCCTACCAAGACTCTCCCATGTAAGTAGGTCCAACTGTCGATCAGTTAAATCTCCTGATCACATGTTCCATGAAAATGAACCATATTTCATAATTTTTTCCTAACTTCCTTTTCCTGTGTGCAACAATCAGCAAGTGTGGAAGAGGGGTAGGTTTGTGATGAACCCTACGTATATTATGAGGGAGCCTCAACCCTTGAATGGGTGAGTATAGGTCCTCTCTCTGATGATTCATGCATAGGAGGCCAATTATCTGCTAAATAGGGGCCTATAACTAAGGCGATGAACACTAGGGGAATTTCCTTAACTAATGGATTTCCCATCAAACAACCTGAGTTATTGGCTGGAATATACCATCCTTATAATAATTTTTCCAATTTCAGCCTCTTCTATCCTACTTTTCCTTTCTTTGTATGCCAAAATCATTCTTCAATGGTAGTTCAAATCATTTTTTGGGATCATTCACCTATTTAAACATCCTAGTAATTAGTTCATGAAGTCGAGGTAGTGACAGTGTGTGTTTCTCTCCCAGTGGTGATGGTAGGGTAGGCCATGGTGGTCTAACCAACCATGGAGATGCTATAAGTAGGGGTCTTGGAGATCATGTACTTGATGAATAGGTTAAATAATACACCCATAATGAGTCTAGATGAAGGGTATGTAGTGACTGAGTCTTCCATAGAATTGCCACAGGAGGTATTTTTTGGAGTTAAAGCCTGAATAGAGGAGGTGAAAATCATTCCAACAACTGAGGTGATTGAGGAGGTTGTGATGAATGCTCTTATTATGGAAATGATTACATTGAAAGATTCTAGAGCTAATTCCCCAATAAATTTGGTTGATATCATACCATAAAAGGAGGTAGTTGAGGAGGTTGAGATTTTTGACTCTTCCTTGAGGTGTCACTGGAGGCAGTTGGGGATCCCTCTATGAATGAGAGGGCTAGAAAGGATTCATTTCCCCTAAAACTTGAGTTCATCCCACCCAATTTCAAGCCTATCGATGATCTGGCCAATAAATTTTTAGAATTATTTCCTCCATACGAACTTGTTCCTTCTTAAAATTTGAGGATTCTAGCTTGAACATCATCAAGGATAACCAAGTCATTCTTCACAATGCATGAAGATACATAAAAAACATAATCACCTACACCCCATTGGTTGACCTAAAAAATATGATGGGATATATCTTTCATTGCATAGTTATTCTAGTGACCAGTGGGGTTGACTTTAGTAGCCTCCACTCATAGTCTTGAGACTTCCTCATTAAGAATGAAAATGCCAATTGGCGCGTGTTAGATGTTTCCTGGTACAAACATAAGAATTCGGGCACTAAGGAACTTTAAGACGCTAATTAGGATATTTTATTTTTATAAGGTAATCATAGGAGAATGTGGTCATCATCACTACTTAGGTTGAGTTCATTATTTAACTAGGTTATTAGTTGGTGGAGGTTGAGGCTAAGGCGGTGGAGGCAGCATATCTAGTGGGCGATTGCTGAGCCGAGCAGGACTGGATATGGTTTATGACTTAAAAAGTATCTTCTAAAGTTAAGGAAGAGGAGGATGATCTAGTAGAGAATTAGTGGACTATAAAGTCTACTCAACAGAGGTTGGCTAAGCTTACTAACTTTATATACAAGGTTGTACCTTTGGGAATTTTACCTTGTTCTAAAATATAGGTGAGGATCCAATTTTTGGATGCACCTCCCAAACTTTGGATGCTTTGTTTTAAATTTCCCATATAATTTAAAAACTTTCATCTTGATGCATCTCGATCACATTAACATGTCAAACAATATTAATTCCTAAGCCCACATGAGTCATTATTATTTAGGGAAACAAGGGGAAAACATAATATTTCTCATTTATATTTGAGTACCAGACAAGGGTAGAACACTCAGGGTATGAACCTGTTTATCCACTACTGAGGGTGTCCGGGATGAGAAAGTTCTTGTTGGAACATGAGACTCTCTAAAAATAAGACTTTATTTCCCAATGTGGCCAAGTTTAAAAATTAGGTAACACTAAGGGTCTTGAATTTTACCCAAACAACGTGTAGGAGAAGAGTGTGAATTGAGATTCTCAAAATTGAGAACACAGAGGGGGTGGCGTGACAATGGAGGATAACTACAGACCATGTTCTAAACATAGCGTCCAATATCATTTCATTGGGATAAATAAAAATAAATAAGGGTCAGACACTAACCATGTTCGAAATGTGGGACTTATCTAAAAATGTTTTTAGGAGTATTTTTAGGTGTGTTCCTAGAATGGTAGGTGAGTTAGTGTGTCATTGGACCATAGAGTCAAGGGGGAATGTTCAAATATAGGAGAGGATGGGAATCCAAGTTAAGGGATATGAAAAGTATGGGGATGAAGTGATAAAATATTCTAATGGAGTTCAGAAATATCAGAATTATGCCATTGTGGAATTTAGAATATTGCGTAGGAGTATCGGTATGAAAAAAGGTCAGAATCATCTTCTAAGGGGAGCATTGTCTTGGATGCTGATCAATAATAAAAGAACATGAATGATGTGGTAGGTCACCAAAATTGAAGAAGAAAATGGTTTCTTAGGAAATTTTCTAAGACTCTTCATAGTTTAACATCACTCTATGAGTATGATGGACACACATTTTAACATCATACGGTGAGGATGATGTATGGTACGATTAAACATCAGGTGGTGGGTACATCAGGTCATATAGTTTAATGTATTTTAACCATGTTGTGTGAACCAACATTAATAAAACACATCTAACAATAGTTGGTGAGGGCAGAGAATTGTAAAGTAATGGTGTATCCCTTAAATGGAATCTTGGGGAAGTGGGAGCTTATGATTTGGCTCTAAATTTTTTCTGAATGTAGGAATTTAGTGATAAAAACTGAGTTTTTTTCAAGATCCACAATTGGTCCCTATTGGATTTATACCTATTTTTTCTTATTGCCTGGTTTTTTTCCAAACCACATGAGTGACTTAAGGGGGGGAAATTTGACTATTTCTCATGTTTCCCCTGTGGGATTTCAGCCATCCAAAAAAAATTCTCCTGTTTTTGGTAGTTTAAGGTTATACAATCCATACCAAGAAGTTGAAAATATTTTAGGTTCATAATTCTCAATCCATGAATCTTATTTTAAGGTCATAGGGATCGAACCATGGTACTAAAAATAGTTTAAGGTCATGATTTCTTGGACCTCATGGTTTTTTATCTCAGAGGGTATGTGTGTGGCATCGGAGATAGGTAACCCAACATTAAATGGGGGGATTAGTAGGTTTCCCAATGTCAGACAAAACAACTTCAAGATAACTTTAAAATAGTTTAAGGTCATGATGCTTGGTATCAAGATCTTAGTTTAAGTTCATATATATGGGACTAATTGTAAATAGTTTAACATCATAATTTTTATAGTTTAGGGATGCGTGTCTCAAAGGAATATGTGTGGTATCAAAGTAAGGTTACTCTATGTGAAAGGATGGGCTTAGGAGGCCACCCAATGCCACACAAAACATCCCTAGTAAAAATTTCAAATAGGTTAAGGTCATGATTCTTGTACCTGAGGGTGAGAAACCCAAAATCACATTTGTATCATGGAGGAGTGATATTCCAACATGAATTGAGGTCCAAAGAGGCTAGACACCACATGAATCGTTCCAATAATGAGTGGAACTCAGTTTAAATTCATAATTCTTGGAATTGGATTCTTAGTTTAAGGACATATAGATTTTTCCATTGGATTTTAGTATATGATCATAGATTTCATACCATGGGTTCCTTAGAGTGTTTGGTGTGGCATGAAAGAGTAGTAACTTGAAATTAATGGAGTTCCAATGGAGTTCTTTCACCATACAATGCATAATGGAAAAGTTATAAATAGTTTAAGGTCATGATGCTTGGACCAGGGTTCCTAATTTATGGTCGTAAAGATTATAAGATGGGGTAATCATGCAAATTAGACTTTCTTGAAGAAAACATCAACAAAACTCTTAATCCCATATGATCCAATCTCAGTGTTGGAAACAAGGAGTAGAATGGAGTTCCCATTTTTTTCTACAGAGAACACAACGATGGTTGAAATGATAAAAAAATAATTTAAGGGTGATCAAAAATTTCAATATTTGGATAGTAAATGGGGGATAACTGATGGATTTGGAATAACTATTGACCATGTTCAAAACACAGGTTCTCCACCCAAGTCATTTTAGTATGGGTAGAAAAAATAAAATATCAACTTTTGATAAAGTTTGAAACAAGGTAGTCATTATTTATTACCAAATATCATTCAATTCATGTGCCTAAGAAGATAGGTGATCCAGTGTGGAATAAGACCATTTTTATTTTGGATCTCATTTATATCAGAAGGATGATGACTATCTAATTTGAAAAAAAAACATGAAGTGTTAAAGTGGAAGTGGGGAATGTCCTGGAGAAAATATTGAGTGTCATTAGATATATTCTTCCATGCACACAAATATTCTAGATGAAAAAGTTAGAAGGAAGTAATAATGTTTATCTTGGAGGGGAGATACCTCAAAGAGAGTTGATGATAGGTTTGGGCCCAAAATTAGATAATTGGGCATCGCTACATATCCCATGAAAATGGGAACCAAGAAATATATAGTTTGTGGAGGCGGTGAGATAGGAGACTGACACTAGAAGGGTTATATCCTCTCTAGAGATGATATAAAATAACCTCATATTAGGAGACATCCTATTTTTATACAGGGTAAGGCATTTTTGATCTTCGCATACCTATCATATGAGGCATCCCCACTTTTCAAGGGGAAAAACCTTTTTGTCATACCATATTTATAGTATAAGGCATCATGATTTTATATATGGTAATATTTTTTGGTCATCCCATAATTATCATATGAGTTATCCTAGTTTTATATGGTGTAATATTTTTTTCATCCCATACTTATCATATGAGACATTCTGGTTTTATATGGGGTAAGATTTATTTTCATCCCATATTTATCGTATGAGGCATCCTAGTTTTATACGGTGTAATATTTTTTTGTAATCCCATATTTACCATATGAGGAATCAAGATGTTATATTGGGTAACTTTTTTTGTCATACCTTACTTATCATATGAGGTATCCAGTTTTATAAATGGTAAGGATATAGTTTTAAGTCGTGTGTTGAGTACATTTGGGATTTTTAGTATAAATTCTTACAAATCATACAATGGATGCTTCTATTTTAAGGTCATAGAGATCATACCAGAAGTTTAGTTTCTAGTTTAAGGTTTTAGAGATTGGACCAAATGGAGGGAATAAGTTTCCTGATGGGACTTGTGTAGTAAGAAAGAGAGATAACTCGATGTGGAAGGAGTTCTAAAGGGTTAATAGGCCACAAAAGCATGAAACATTATACCCTAGGTTGATATCGTACTGCTGGGGAAGGAAAGACACTGTAATGAGTCAATGAAGTAGCTGGGCCTAAGATTTGATATCCATGTACCACTACATATCCCCTGAGAATGGAAATCAATCCAAACATAGTTCTAGAACGTGCTGTGTTAGGATGTCAATTCTGGTTTGGGGATTTCCTCTCAAATCAGGATATTGAATAATCTCATATTATGATATGAGACACCCTGAGTTTATATGTGGTAAGCCGATAGTTTAATTTCAGGTGTTTAATATTTTAACAGGTCATGTGCATTAATCTACCCATTATTTTCTTCATCATGTCAGGTCATGAGGGTATCTCAGCCTACTAATGGGTAAATAAATATGTTTTGGGATTATACCTAAAGAGGATTTCCATGAGTGAAGATAAACCCATGGGTAATTGGTGGTTTTGATAAGATTTCATAGTTGGGCCCAAATGAAGGAGGTTTAGGAGTCACTATGTTTCACATGCTAAGGGGAATCAATCCACATGATGTTTTAGAAAGTCGTGGGAGTTTTGCCTTGTTGAAACACCAAGGATGAAAAAAATGAGAATGAGGGACCAAGGTGCTTTGATACACATAGTTTAAGTTCATAATGCATTGATTATGACTCCTAGTTTAAGGTAGTAGAGTTTGGACCATAGAGAAAGGTACACTGAGGATATTCGGATGGTGTGAAAGTGTTAAAAATAAATGTAAAAGGTTCCAATTAGTATCTTAACCACATAAAGTGATCCTGAAGCTAGTTGTAGATGTTTTAAGGCCATAATCTTGGACTATATAAAATTCGAAACTAGTTTAAAGTCTTGATTCTAGGACTATTAGAAAAAAATTTAAAGTCGTGATACTTAGACTAGGGGGAGAGTTGTTTATTTCAAGTGTCTTTGTGTGGGACTAAATAGTTGTAACCTAACATTAACGGAGGGAATGTAGACCCACATACCTCAAAAATACCTTGAAATAAATGGTGCATGGTTTAAGTTCATAGTTCTTGGACCATGAGTGGGGCCAAAGGTACAAATGTTGGTGAATTTTCAACTGGATTTGGAGACAACATTCCTAGGAGTTACTGTGTATCGTATAGGAATGGAAATCAAGCTACACATAGTTATAGAATGTGGCATGGTGGGAGGCCAATTTCATTTGGGTGGTACATCCTCTTTGAATAGGGAATCATGTATTTATAACAAGTGTTAAGGCCATCGTTTTTCATCATTTGCTGGGGATGTTGGATTTTTTGTTATATCAAACTTAGTACGCAAGGAGTCATGTGTTTACTACATGTGGTAATACTATAATTTAACATCATGCACTGGGGATATTGGGTTATTCAGTTTAGAATCATACAACTTGGACTATAGTTTCTACCATTTTAGGGTCATGGATCTCGGACCATAGGGGATGAAAATAGTTTAAGTTCATAATTATTAGACAATTAAGCTATTTAAAGTTTAATCTCATAAGGATTATACCAATTTCAAATAGTTTAAGGTTGTACTATATGGACTATGAGGATCCTCATCTAAATTACCACTATAGAAACATGACATTGGTGAGAGGTGTGATATTCTCTCCATCCATAGTGTTCAAATATTATTCTCTATTGGAATAGACATTGGGGATAATATAAGGTCTTTCCCACTTGGTATCCAACTATGCTGGCTTTTTTTCAGGAATCATCAATGTTCTGAGATCCAGTACCATGTTTCCTTAGAGGAAGGAGATGAGGTGATTCTTATTTTTTAACACTCTTAGTATCCTATATTGGTGCCTCTCTAAGTTGTGAAAGGCCTGAATCCAATTTTCTTTGAGGTATTCCAACTCAAGTAGATGGACTTATTTCATTTGGTGTGGAATATTATAGTAATAAACATTTGTTTAGGGTGATGAAAATTGAACCTCAATGAGTAGAAGTACCTCTTTTCCATACACAAGGGAATGCGGGGTTACCAGGGTGGAATTTTAATTTATCACCAAATAGACCTAGAGGTAATTATAGATACTATTGAACCAACTCCTTTTTCTCCCACCCACCAATTTTTGTACGATATTAGTGAGGTTATTTTTGAATAACATAATAATTCTATTTTTCTATGAATGGAAGTGAGAAGTATGGTTAGATCAGATATTTTACTTAATTTACAATTGCTTTATCTTTTAAACCTAGAATTTGGTGTCATTGTCTACAAGAATAGTGTGAGTCACTCTAAATTAATTAATGTTATGGGACCTCATGAACTCGATCACGGACTGGGTTTTGAATTCCTTGAGGGGAAATGCTTCTTCCCATTTTGAGAATAACTTTTTTGTGGTCAAAATGAACCTGCATTGTTGAGTTGACACTGGTGGTTATAGACCCACAACGTCTATTCACAATATAGGAAAGGGTCAAGAATAATTAGTGGTGTCAATAAACTCTAGTGATCAATACATGAAATTTTAGGGATCTGACATGTGTGAAACCTCTTGGAAAACTCAATGAAATCATGGAATACGGTGGGCTAGAAGTAGCCCAGACTTCAAATTTGGTGGGATATCTTTGATCCCAATTGATGGGACGCAAAACACGTAGCAGGGACTTCTTGCATTAACTAAGGTATCTCATATCCTTGGATGTAATGGAGAGGAGTAATATCAAACCCACATTTATATAGGATTTTCTCTAGGTTAGGCCCACTCTGGGGGGTGAACTATGTTGTGTGTTGGTGGATTTGATCACACTCAAATTGGACTAGTGGGTGAAATCCATGCTAGAGATACTTGTTGAAGGTATGTTTCCAATTAGGTGCTTCCACTACTATAGGAAGACTTGAGGATCCTAGCGTAGAGGTACTAGAATCCATCTATTATAACTTCTTGTTTCTATAATCTTAAGTGGTGGGGACTATGACCGTATGAGGTGCCAAATGAATGACCAGATCATCCTAGTAGGGTTCTATGAGTGATGTAGATAAATATTCTAAGGAATTTTCTCAGGCATTAAGTGATCGTGGGACACGATTAACCTTTTGATGGGTAGGAAACTGGTCCATCAACAAGAGGTAAGGTTCTATTAGGGGAACTATCAATTTATTTCTAATGACTTAGTCACCCTTAATATGCTTGATGGCTAACTTGGAGTCTTTCTTCACTTGAAAAATGGGGACATCAATCTCAAGGGACAAATTTAGACCAGTAATGATATCCTGATACTCTACCTAATTGTTGGTTCAACATTAGCACAGTAGAAAAGATTACATAAATATGGATTATATCAAGGTGATGAGGATGATACCCAGTCCTACCATATTGATCTTGGCATTATTAATCCTTATATCGGTCAGTCATTGGGAGGCACCATAGAAGTGCATCTACCAATATAGCGCCAGCTGATCCATTGATAGAATAGCTTCATCTGAGAAATGAACATGTACGGTAAGTACTTCAGGGGCTAGATGTGTGTCTAGGAAGTATGGAAAATCCTAGAATTTAATGGAATTATGAGATACAAATGTAATTAAGAACTTATAGAGGGACACCGCCCATTATTCTGATTATTCCATTAGTATGGGGTGATTGAGGATATACTTTAGTGGGTCCATGCAAGACAGTACCTATATCTCATGATACTAAAAATAATGTTGCAACTTCTATACTATAAAAAACAGTGTGAGGAAACTCTTCTCTATAGGGAATACAATTTCTCTGTGTTGAGGAGCATGCCACTGAGATAGTATAGGTTTTTTCCCTAACCTTTTTATTTTTATGGGCTATTAGGGCATTGAGGGTCAAATCCATGGTGGTCATGTAGAGAACCAAAGGATTTTTTAAGATGGGTGGTATCAAAATTCGAGGTTGTATTATGTGCTTCTTGATGTCATCAAAGGTCATATAGCACTCCTTATCCCACTAGTAAATAGTTCTTTTCTTCATGAGCCTCAGGAAGGTATTACACTTGTTAGCCAAATTTTCAATAAATGTGTGTATGTACGCTAAGTAGCCTTAGAGGCCCTAAAATACTCAGAGGTTTCTTTGGGGAGGAATTTGATTTATAACCGTGATCTTCTTTTCTTAAATATCGATGCCTCGGTATCTTATGAAAAATTTAGTAAACTTTATATAGGTAACCTCGAATTCACACTTGAAGGGGTTCATTTTCAAGTGTTAGGAGTGGAGGAAGATGAACACTTTCTCAAGATCTTTTGGAAGGTCCTAGTGCTGGTGGAATTTGACCAACTAATCATCCACATAACATTCCACTTGTGTATCAATATTTGGTTTGAAGACATGGTACATGGCCTACTAATATGTTGATCTAGCATTCTTCATTCCAAAGGGAATCACTTGATAGAAAAAAGTCCCTTGGGGTGCTCTAAAGGTAGTGGACACATAATCCTCTGGGGCTGTCCGAATCTGATTATACCTTAAATATATGTCCATGATGGAGTGGCCCTGAAACCCAATATTAGCATAAATCAATATATTTGTCACTAGAAATGGAAAATTATCCTTTGGAAAGTGGTGGTTTAGGTCCTGAAAGTAAATAAAGACTCTAATCATCCCATTCTTCTTTATGACTATGATAATTTTGGCTTCAAAATTTGCGGTATCGGACTACACTAATAAAGTTGGATTTGATGAGCTTGTCAACTTCAACCATGACCATAGCATTGTGAGACAGTTGTTTCATTCTGATAGGTTTTTTGAATCCATGATGATTCTCTTGGAGACTTAGAAGATGAACGGATACCTGAGTTTCTATCCCCACCATCTCATCATAGCTCCAAGAAAATATGTCATGGTGCTATTCAAAAAGGTCACATACAATTACTTAACCTCTAAAGACATGGATGCACTGATCATTATAGGACTTGGATCTTCCTCAGACCAAAGTTCACTTGGGTTAACTCATCAATGGATAGCTTGGACTTTCAGTCCTGTTGCTATCATAGGATAAGGCCAAAATGGAGGGCAGCATACTATCCCAAGCCTCTGATATGCATGTGTAGAGATGCATATTCCATGTCCTCATGTATCACTTTGAGTCTCTCAACATAGGTATTATAGAGATTCTCGTTTTAGATCTACAAATCAAGGCAGTGATCTACATAGATCATTGTGATATAAAACTTTCAACACTGCAAGTTCACAGCATCGAGGTGGTTGTGGCTCCCCAGGTTTGTCAACTAATGGTTGTGAAGATGGTGATACATCACCTAGTTGATCTGAATAGAATTCACTGCCTATAACTTATTGAGGGACTCCATCATGATAAGTTATGGATATGTAGGTCAACATAACACCAATGATAGATGGTATGTGGATATAACCTCCCACGTTCCCTCTTTATTAAAGGAAGAGCCTTTCTCTTGGTCATCCCATACCCAGATTGGTGCAGTCCAAGAAAAGGGTGGCTGCATTGACATAGACCTACTTTGCAGTTTCTCAACTGGAATAGGGGGTTCTACACAGTTCAAGTATTAACTACACACTGGGATTTCTCTTGGACGTGGATCAAGCATCAAGATCATGCCTATGTGGGATGGGGTGTTCACCATTGAATCATTTATAAGTGTAGAAGCTTCCATTTGTTGCTCATTAGAGTGCCCAGCATCATCTGAGGGCATCAACACAAACCCTAACATCTCTTTAACTTCTGGTGTGAAGGTGAAGAGGAGGGAAACTGGTGGTTACAAAGACAATTACACTATAAGTCCTTGGAAGAAGACCATAACATCCTCCATATGTAGGAATCTATAGAGTGATCTATGGATTCTATGGACCTCATCTTTTGGAATCATAATCCTAAATTTCCAAGATTCTTCCTTAGACTCTGGTAGTTGGGGTAGAGGTTCCCTTTATTATTCATCCATATCCATGGAATCTAAAAGGATTATGATGACATGATGCATCCCAGGTTTTTTAATCTAATGTAGGGTCTCTTCCATCTACCCTGTGATGGTTCTTCGGAGTAGGGTATGTCTTTGGAATGTGGAGGAAATCTGTGCTAGTTGGTGACAGAGTGGGGAGGACCTCTATATTGGTTACCGATAGAGAGGGTAGGACCTCTACTTTAATTGATGGTGTCATGGGGAGGACCTCCATGTTGATTAGTGGTTGGTTAGGAAGGACCTCCATTTTGGTTGATAATAGCATTGGGAGAACAATTGTAATGATTTTTTATAGTGTGTGGAGCACCTATATTATGATTTTTCTCATCATGGCATGGCAAGTAATGGACTTAGGTGGTGCTAGGGACTAAGATATTAAATCTAACCTTCCTAATAGGTAGCTACTATCTTGATCCCTAGTGGGAGAAGGCTAATCCATATTCACCTATTTTTGTGATCTGGTGGGATATGATGGTGGTGGAATGATCCAAAATAGCCACAAAATTTGAGCCTTATCTGGAAAAATCTGAGGCCTTCCCCTGTTGTTAGTGTCAAGTATTTTGGACCAAGTCAAGTGGAGTGAGGATAAATTCAAACTTCTAGTGGGACAATGGGAACAGTTTGTGTTGGTGATGTCTATGTCTAGTTGGATCCCTACTGGGAAGATCCTAAGTTGTGTTTATTGTAGTTGTGGATCAAACATCCCCAACCTCTTTGGTGTAGGGGAGTGTTCTGTCAGATTGGTATTAGGATAGATTCCCAAAGTGGTTCACAATCAAAAAAATGGTAGGTTTTCCCCTATATGTTCTTTAAGGATGGTGGAAATATTGAGACTTCAATGCCTTGAGATCTTTTCAAACCATTTCCCTAATGGAAATGACATCTTACTATTCATACTGACAAACTAGGTTACTAGTCACCCTACATTTGATGATATCCTAGGTTTATATGGGGTGTAGAAACCAAATATATCAAGGCACAGGGGAAGTCATGGTAGGTGTGTCAACATGTGGGATTCTCACATCAATTTTTCCCCTGACCCGATGCCTACTAATTCTAGGTTGTCGGATTCCAGTAGCTTGAGTCCATTGAGGGATATGGATTCAGTTATCAGCACAAGCATAGTGAATCTGATTTATGATGCCCCAACATCATTCATTATCCCTAAATTAGTGAATTAACCATGTTGATGATGTCACAAACTGAGTATTCATGAAGCTAACAGCCCCAATTCACCTGTGAGTTTCATGTTGGGCCCACCGTTTTCTTGGTAACACTTAGCATTAGATATATAGATCAGGTGACAAGAAAATATCATGGCTTCCCAAATGAAACTAGTCCCCATGGTTAAGGATAATAGTTTCACATCAAGTTCACCATTTCTATTTTTTATTCTTTCTCTAGTTCTAGCACATCATGTGTGATTCTATTACCTTTAATTCTTACTTTCCAAATGTGGGAAAATTTAATCACTTTCATTGTTGATGTCAACTCCTTGATCAAAACAGCATGGTGGGATGTGAATCCTTCCTTCCATGGATCCTTCCTTGGATCTCATATCCCAGTCTGGTTCTCCAACATAAATTTAATTCATTGTTGTGAAACTTATTTCTGACATTACCCTCAGGTGGATGATGGTAAATTATGCTACCTCTATCTCGATAAGGGAACAGAATTTGGTCCTAGGAGGTAGTAGAAATGGTCAAGTTGGGCATGTATAGATGTTGGGTGGATTAAGGACCTATAAATTATTCCTCTTTTGTAGGGAATCTCATGTGTGAGGCATCTTAGGTGCAGAACCCATGACATCCAATCTCAAACACAACGTAATTGACACCATAATCAAAAATATTCTAAGGGTTTTTACCTCAATAATACCAAATTTATCTTATGGGGTAGGGATTTTTTATTTTTTTCACAAGTTTAACATCATATGGATAGAGTTGGGTAGTGGGTTTATATTCTTGTAGGGATGGGTTGGGACCAGGTCCAACATCATGATGGGACAGGATGGGCATTGATTTAACGTCTTGTATAAATAGGATGGACGTAGGTTTAACATCATATGGGGAAGGATAGGTGTAGGTTTAAATTCCCACAGGGATATGATAAGAATATGTTTAAAGCCTTACAGGGACATGATGGGTGAAGGTTTAACATCTTGCAGGGAGAGGATGGATGTAGGTTTAGAATCTTGTGGGGGAAATGTGGGTTGTTGAGTGTGTCCCTATGAAGGAAGATATCACACTCAGAAGTTGTCAGAATTAAACCTAAGGTAAATTTCTTATGTACCTTTTTTAAGTGAAAGAGACAAAACCCATGTAGTTTAAAATCGTATTGTAAGGTTGTGTAAGAGGACCGGTCCCAATGGTTTAATGTCATATGGTAAGGATGATCATGTTACAGAAGTAGTTTCAATAAGGTATGGTGTGGGGATTACATGTGGAAGCTTCCCAATGCAAGAGGATCACTCCACAGTGGGGAAGAGGTTGGAATCCTATCATGATTGTATATGGATCCTATTTTTTCATCCCAAAGGGTAAGGATACAGTTTTATGTCCTGTGTTGAGGATTTTTTCATGCAGTTTAACATCGTTTGAATATAATATGGATCTAAACATTTTTACATCTTACGATTCAGATGTGGATGAGGATTAAACTATAAGGGGTTCCATGTTAAGGTAGGAGGAAGATTCATCATAAGGAATCTATAACAATATAGGTGACTCGTTTCCCTTGAAGATACCACCTATAGAGATTATGTGACCACCACTCATGTGCCTCTAGGAGGGGAATAGAATTAGTACTATTGTGGAGGAGTAGAAATCAAGAGGCCTAGTGTTAGGGTACCTATTATTAAGAGTAATAGGAATTAGTGTAACTATGCTTAGGAGCAGTATGTAGGATGAATTAATGGGACACACTTGGATAAAAGTTAGAGGACGAAAGGGTAATGGGTACTGATAAATAGGGACTTGGATTTTACTTGAACAAGTCATAGATGATTAGGAGACCTGGGAACTCAACATTTGTAAAAATGGCTCAGCAAAAAGAAGGCACCATGGAGAGGCCTACAACATGGATTTTATAAAGGTTGGGGTTTCATGGAACTTTGGGGCTTTACAGAGTTTAAGGGGCACACAGATGTCATGGGTCTCTCGAAAGAGTATGTTTCATGAAACAGGGTGACCCTACCTTAGTGTAAAGTTTTGGTTCCCATGAGTATGGTTTCATGAAGCATAGTTAACATGAAAAATCAAAATATCATCAAAGGGATTTATATTTACATGAAGGTCATGGGAATTTATGAAAGGTATCTACTCTATGGGATCAGGTTCTTAAAAACTCATGGGATGAGGTTTCATTAAATATGGTTACCTATAGAAGTCCATCTCTTCTTTTTCCCGTGAATCTTCTTAGTATCACGAGCTCAGAACATTTCTCATAAGCTAAAATGTTGCATCCCATTTAAAATTTATTCATCGATGGATATTTATATGCCTAATGAAGGAAAGGGTATTAGTTTCATGAAATTTGGAAGTTTCCATGAAACTTCATGAGCTTCAAAAATAGGCAGGGGTCCATGAAACCTAGTTATATTGTGTGTAGGTTACCATCAAATCTCTAGGTAGCAAGGAATCTCATAAGATGGTTCTCTAATAATCTGAACTTACAATATGTGGAGGTTATCCTCAAAGATCTGTGCATCTAAGACATTCGTGAGATGGTGTTCTACAAATCCATATTTATGGTTCATGAAGATTACCATCAAATATTTATATGGTTGGTACATTCATGAGCCATAGTCATTCGTGAATGTGAGGACCATCATGAATCCATTCCCTTTGGTGGATTTTTTGGCGGTTTTTTGCTAAATTCGCCTTGAAATGGACAAGCCTTCTTCAAACTATCTCGTGACACATCTTTTTAGGTGACAATAGTTTCTTCATTTTTTTTAGAAAAATTCTCCCCAATAGTGACTTTATCACCATAAAAAATTATATCATCAACATTAATTATGAAAATAAGAGTAATTTAATACATCACTTTAATATAATGGTTCTTTTTAACCTTACTTTTTGTAAACATAATTTGTATCATATAATCATCCATCTTAGAATGCCAAATTCTAGGGGCTTGTTTTAGATTATTCAATTCCACCACTATTAAGAATGAAACCTTTTGGTTTTCTGATATACATATATTTTTCTTGGTATCTATTTAAAAAAAATCACATAAATCTTGTATACATTTTTGTGACTGTGTGATGCTTCTATAAGAAACATACATATATCCTCTTTTCTTGACATTGGTAAAGATGAATCCTTGAAAAAAAAGTCCCTACACATATGAATACACTTTTCATACCAGTCTTTCATTTTTTCTCAACACCTCATCATTTTGATTTACTATTTTTTTGAATACCCACTATTTGTTATAAATTTTTTATTTCTAGCTCTTACTAATATTTCCCAAGTTGAATTATTATCAATCTATTCCAAACCTTTATTCATAACAATAATCCACGCTTTGTGCTTAACTTATTATAGAACAATTTATGGATCAACCTATGAAATATGTTCCATTTGATTTTCAATCCTTAATATTATTATTATTAACACCAAAAAATCTTAATCAGCATTTTTTTCCTCAATGTTATTTTTAAATATTTGATATCTAGTTTTATAATTCTCAGTATATTTATCTTCATAATTAGTTTGGTTGGAATTAACATCTATAAAATTCAACTCATTTCTATTTCTTTATTGATTCTACTTATTAGAGATCCTAAATATTCTAGATTTAGTGTTCTCTGAATATTCTTTAACTATCACATCATATTTAGATTTATTTTCAATAATATTCACATGAAAATATTAAATAAACTTTTGAAGCCTTTTTTCTAGAATTTATTACTTCTTCAATTGGATTAATTTCCCATGAATATCCCTTCTTAATATTTCTCTATAAAACTTTACTTGATTAATATTTTTTAATTTTATATAATAAGTAAAACTGGATACATTAAAATATTTCACTATTATATTTACATTATACCACCTTTCATATTCATGTGTGCCTCAAGTCTCAACAGAAACCTACTATGCATATCTATAGGGGTAAATACATCTTCCCTATAAGAAATTTTAAAAATATTTTATTTAGGTTTCATTATTCTATCCATCTCAATCAAACTCATATTCTTTATTTCTATAATATATTTATTTTTGGGATAGAATGATCTACAATATTTATGATTTATTTCTTGATTTGAAAGACAACTTTCAAAATTATTAAAAGTAAACTATTGGCTATTATTCGATCTCATATTCTTTATGAAGACTCCTAATTATTTATCAACATATCATCTAAAGATTTTGAATATATCAATAGATTTTTAACTGTGACTCACAAACAATATGTTAGTTATCTGAGTATAATCATCAATTGAAATAATGAAATATAGATAACCTATAGAAAAATGATGTCGTATAAGACCATACAAATCTTAGTGAATTAACTCCAATTAATTATTTTACTAAATATACACGCTTTTATGTGTTCCTTGAACCTTATTCCCCTTATGAAATGTTTCAAAAACAATATACCTCTCCCTTTTCAGTTGTGGTAGCTTTCTCACCCCATCAGTATTTAATATTTTACTCATATTATTTTTAATAAGATATTCAATCCTTTTATGGAATTACATTTTCCATCTTTGGCATTCTAATAACAATAATTTGTTGTATCACCAATTGAGAATAGATAATTAACACGTATTCTTTTAACTTAGTGATGACTCTTAAAAACTTTCAACTCTTGATTATTCCTGAATTTCTCTTGAAAAAAAAACCTCATTTTCAACATCACATAACTAGATCTCACTTAAAATATTATGTTTAATCCCCTAAACATAGAGTACATATTTTTATTTTAACTATTTATATTCTAAATCAATAGTTCCAAATCAATTTTTTATAAACTATAATTTCTAAATATAACTTACCCTTTATCATCCTCTTAAATATTTTCAAAATGATTTATACAATCAAAAATATGTAATGAGATACCACTATCTATAATCCATGGTTTACCTTTCTTAAATGCTTTCAACTAAACTGATATAATGATTGAATTTTCTTACTCCAAAAATTTATGAATTCGATTTTCTTTTTCATTATAAGAAATATATCCTAGAAGATGTATCATGAATTACTCATAATAATGTACTTATTGGTTACACCTTCCATAAATTCCATCTAGAAAATCATACATATTTTTTTAGAAATATAAAATAAATTTTTATTCAAATATTTTTTATTTGATAATTTATTTTAGGTTTCTCAAAGTTTCTTCCCCTAAATTCATGAATTATCCATGTTAAGGTCATTTTTTAACAACATGAGATTTTTTATGCTCAAAAATTCCAGAGCAGCAATAGTAATCGTTGACTATGGGTCTTCAAAATTAATAATAGTTCTATTCAAGAACTGATTGTTACTATCCTACCATATGTTATTATTGTTTTTCTCAGGGGGGAGAGGGGTTTTATTGACATGTCGTTTTCTTCCTTTGAGGTAGAATACTATTTATTACAATTCCACTAGTACTAAACTTAGCCAAAATCTATTTTAGAACAAAAAATATTAGAAATAACATATTTATTTTGGGTTTTAATAGGATAAGATTCAACATGCACTTCTGAGTTTAGCTTCTCATTATTTTGTGAGGATTCATCTCTGAATTCCACTACTTTGTTGAATTTATCAATCATTTTCTTAAAATGTGTTCCTATTTCAAGACAACTTGACTATGTCCTACTAAACACTTCTTCTTTAATAGTAAGTTTTTATCACATATCTTTCACTATTTTTCCCTCATTAGAAACCTTTAGATTTATGTTTCATTCATGAATGTAATAATCTTCTCCTTTAAATAAGATATTATTTTCATTCTTCTTCAAAGAATATTTTTTCATTAATAGCTTTATTTCATTCTTTATATTACTGTTCTACTCGAGATAGAATTCAATTACATATTTTAATATATCCCCTATATATTTTATTTCACCTCATTTATCTTCACTAATTATAAATTCTTTATGTTTTTTAGCATGATCCATGAAGTTTCTAAAATTTTCAATAACTTTTTATTCATATTTTATACTCAAATATGAGTTACAATATTATTATTTTTTCATCAAACTTATTATTTTTTTTCTTATAAAATTATTTTTCTATCATTATATTTAGAAAATTATTTTTATTTTCTACCAAATTTCTTCTTTTAAGGATTCAAATTTTGATCATCCATTTCATATTAACCACTTTTATTCTTTGTAAGGTTTATAGAAAAGTATCCATGGATACCAAACATGAAATACTTAAGTGGTATTTTTCATTTATACTCTCCCATACCTTTTTTGAAGTTCTTTTATATAAGATACATGACGCTCTTAGAGCAGTTATCTATTTCTTATTCATCACTGGAATCAATAGAATTTTTATCTTCTTTATCCTTAATTTTTATTTTTCTCATGTCTTAAAATTCCATTTCCTATTTGACTTTACATTTTAATTCTAGATCATTCATCATCTCATATTCAATGAGAATATTATGAAATTCCTAAAGGTAAACTTTCTCTCTATCATCCAAATCTAAAAAAATTAAATCAAACCTATTTAGAAAATTTCTCCTCAACCATTTTATTATTATGGAGTCATCTATATTTTCTCAATAAGATATGATATTGTTGAATATTTTATTATCCCTTATGAAATAGTCATCAATAGTTTATTCTTAATTCATTATCACATATTCAAATATTCTTCTATATATTTGTAGTTTAACTTCTTTAACCTTAACATTTTCTATATTACTTCTTTTATATTTTTCCAAGATTTCTTTGGATAATTGAATTCCTACATCCTTTGTGTAAAATTTTAATAATAGGTATATGAGAATTGAATTTTGTAATTTTCAATAAATTTCTAAATTTATCTTATCAATAAGAAACAATGGTCCATCTCTGTTAATAGGTGTAAATCCCATGGTTGTCACACCAAAAACCCCCTATAAAAGTGTAAGAAGATAAGTTAATATGCTATTATTCTAGCCATAATAGTTTTTTTCATCGATGGTGGGGATGACCCTTCTATTTACTGGGTTAAGGTTGTCAATATCTAATTAATTTTTGATCATATAGAGGGAGCTGTAGATGCCCTAATACTAATTGATGTACCCCAAGAATGAGTGAATTACTGAGAAGGGGTTTTGATTATTTAGTGCTTTATTTTAGAATTTATTCTCTATAAATTAATTTTTTTGATATATTAGGATCTGGCCCACTAAAATAATAATCTCATCCATACCTAAATGAATAATAAAAGAAAATAATAAGGCACACCAAATGTTTTATAAGGTTTGGTCCTAATGTGGGTACCTAATCCTTATTGTGATTAGTTTGAGATCACTCCAAATATCCACTACTATAATCGATAAAATGTTAAAAGTGGTTAAGGGGTATCATCCTCTACCCATTTAGTGTTCCAAATACATAGTATCCAACAAGAATTTTGATTGACACTCTATTTTTACAATATGATAATAGTTAATATAGTAAGATCACAAATGAAACTCTACTTCTTCAATAAATAATGATGATGCTCCTATTGAGCCTTCAAATAAATTAATTATAATATAAGAAATTCTCCAGGAAATTTTAAATATGATATTTAGTGTTGAACCCAGATCATTCAACCTTTCCCACTACTTCCAAAACATTATATTACTAATCTTAAATTTTAGTTCATTGAAAACTAGAGATCTGTAAGTTTTATATGCCCTCAGAAACTCCTATATTCAATATATATTCTTCACTTCTTATTTATTTCACTATCTCTATGTATTATATAGTTTTTTTATGACATCATCTAATTTAAACTAATCTTCTCCACTTTATCAAACATAACTAAATAATCCGAAATAATTTAATTCAAGAAATTTCAAGCCAAATAAAATTCCATAAAATTATCTTAATAGATTTGTAATACATGATCCTCAATGATCTTCCTCATTTAACCATTCATGTCAGTTTGAATCCCATGATCCTCAACTCAAATTCCAAAAATACCAATTTACTAATTTCAACTGATAAAATAAAAAAACTCAGTAAATTATCCAATTGCGATGACCATTTATAATTCCCAAATATTTTCATTTGAAAATTATATAATGCTCAATCAATGGTCACCTTGTCCAATTAACTTTTAAACTTTTACAAACAACAACTAGAATAAAAGGATAATTAATAGCTCATGATTTTTTAATTTTAGAACACAAAATCATCCCATTTATCTTCTAGAAGAATCATTCATAAATATTACATCTTATAAAATTTATATAACTATTGGACTCTTAAATTTTCAATATAATCCTTTTTCAGATCATTGAGACCCTTTACCAAATTTTTGATCATCAACAGATATTTTATAATGTACTACCTAAATTAGTATTATGAAATGAAACTTAAGGAATATTCTAAATATAGATAACTCTTATGAAATGAGACTTAGGAAACTTTATAAATCAAAATATCTCTTATGAAATCCTAAAAAAGTATCTTATGATCTTGTTCCTTTTCTAAATTTTGAATCACAAAAAAATATTTACCCTTTTATGACAAAGTCTAATATTTCCAGATAAATTATTACATTTTTTATAAAAAGTTTTATATTTTAAAACAATGTCTTTCAAAAATATAAAATATTCTTAAAAAACAATTTAAATCTTGAAATATATTTATAAGTATTATAATAAATTCATAAGTCTTATGAAATGACCAAGAGTCTTATGAAATCCTCAAATGTCTTACAAAACCATCATGCCTTTTTCATTTCTATCTTCAAATATACAACATCCAATATTTCTTCAAATCATTATAGAACTTCATAAATTCATATCAATCCTTCTCAAATCATCTTAAAAACATTATAAATAGATTTAAAAAATTCTAACTCATAGTTTAAAAAAGATAAAATCCTTCAACAATTCCATTAGGATCTTTTCATATCATGAGAGCCTTTTTTCAATGATACCAAACTTATACTATCCATAAGTTTAAGATAATAAGTGGATGGATGTGTATGTTATTGATTATTATATTAGTTATTTTTTTATTAATATGGTATTTATCCTCATGTATGATGAGTATGACATTTAGTCCCTCTATAGAGATAGAATAAAGGAGTGTATATTCATACAGAGATAAGTACCATGTGATGTACTTATCAATTAGATTAGGGTCATGTGATATGTTATACTATCTATCCACTCTATAATTATATAATTGAGAATATACATGTAGAGATGTGATATTTTCATACTCTATGTATCTTAGCAACTCAATTTCTTATATAAAGGGATCATATAATTATACCAGAAAAGTTCAGGATCCCAGCATGCTGGGTCCCAAAATTTATTAACGAAAATAAATATACATACAAACAGACCACATACATGTGGTATTCACCACCAAACACAAATGACCATCCACGAATCGCCTGCAAAAAGACACCTAAATAGTGCCAAAACATCCTGTACCGCAAAACAGATGATACCAGCAAAACGACACCTAAACAGCCTGCATCGCCTAAACAGCAGCTAAATAAATAGCCAATCCATAACGCCAGAAAACAATGCCTAGTAGCCTGTACCACATTCTCATCAGCCTTACCTGCTCCCTGCGACCCCGCACGCTACAGTCGTCGCCTCCCAAAAATCGAGGTCGTCACCTCCCCTTTCCAAAACACAGTACCCACATGAAGGCCAGTCGACTCATGTCAACACCACCAGCTTGCACCGGCTCCCGAGAAGGAGCCCACCACGCACATGATTTCTGAAGAAGAGAACAGAAAACACCGTCCCCGAATCGTCGTCGTCGGAACCAAGGCTGTCGGGATCCCACCAGCAGCCACACCACGCCCACGCGCCTACGCCGACAGCCATATATAATTGTATATGATATAGCTAGTGGGAATAGGTATAGAGATACATGTGTTTGATAGATATCACTATATATCCCTTTATAGCTTGAGAATCACTGATACTTTTCTAGAGGTAAAACTTTTCATAATTTAAATATTCAGTTGTCTTCACTCTAAATGACCTTGGGGTTACATTTTTTGGTTAAATATACTGGGATTATGTGTTACAAAAGATGGATATGTTCTATAAAGTAATTTTAGAATTTATAACGAAATTTTTTTGGATGGATATTCACATGGTGTTTCATGTGATTTCATATATTGTGGTTTTTTTATTTCCAAAAGTATTGTAGTAATATCCAAAAGGATTTTTGGATATGGTTTTACAAGTCATTTTGTATGATATGATATGAGGTGAAATGGGTCAATGCTTATGTTTCTTTAGTGTAAGTAAGAAATTTATGGATATATGGCCTGAAGAAAATAATAAATATGATGTATTTAGTTATATCACATGGAATGATATATGTTATGTTATACTATTTAACATATATAAACCTAATGTTTTGATCAGATGACGGTTGTTCAAAAAATCAAGAGGGGGTGAAATGAGTTCTTTAAATTTTTATTCACTTTAAAACCACCGTCTTCAAGGTATGAAAGTTTTAATATTTTTCTTTAAAAAAGTGGAAATGATTTTAGAAATAGAAAGATCAAATGAAACAAATTTATATTTGTTTCAGGATAAAAATATCCTCTAGTCTACTATACCAACACTCTATTCCATGATTTTAGTTATTTTAACTATACCATCCCTTTATTCGAGGGCACCTAGATGAGTGCAAGTAGCTATTATTTGTAACAAAGTTTCAAGAGATTTTAATCGGGGTATCCCTTTGCAAGACCTATCAACGGAAATAACACCCTAAATCACAATGAGTGTAGATAGAAATAGAGATGGATAAAATAATTTTGGAATCCTATGCATCTCATAGTTGTAAGAAAAAATTGGTAGGGGGTGATGGATTGTACAAAGAAGATGAGAGACTTCTAGCATTGGATCTGTAAATTATTCAATTGTATTATATAGACTTGTATTCACAAAAATTATAAATTATCTTCAATAATTGTAGTTTGAGATAGAAGTATGAAGAAAATACATTTTCTTATGTACACAGCTTCTATTCAATCATTGACAAACTCTACTATTTATATCAACACTTTTAATTTTATCTTAAAGAATGATTTATAAACTCAATGGTTGAGTGAATAATCATTTAAAAATTTAAATATATTGATTCTTAAATTTATGTGTCCTTATATTCCAAATATGGAATTAACCTCTTGGAAGAGATAATAGAGATCTTCTTTAGTAGATCTTTTTATTCACGGAAAAAACCTTTTCTAAATCGATCATTCCTTATTTAAACACCACCTTTTCTGATGTGCTTAAAATCAAAAGTTGGTTTATTGAAATGTTACAAAAAAGGTAAATAGTATAATTATAGAAAATATTTATAGGATTAATTTATATTTCAAAGACAAAAATATAGTATTAATATTAATATAAGCTAATTTTCAAAACAAATTCATAGTATAAAACAATTTAGATCTTTGAATTCTGTGTTTCATGAGATAAAATTGGATTTAATATTTTTGAAAGATAAATATTTCTTATCAGACTTTGTAATATAATTTTTTACTTCCATAAGAAAGATAACTACAACAAATTTCCTTGATGATTTTAAGATAATTCTTTAACTAATGACCTTATTTGTAAGACAAAAGACATCACTTAATTTTCCTCTCACCAAACTATAAGATTTTGAACATGTGGAAGATAATTAACCTTCTCCATATATAATATTATTATGTTGAAATATAACATTTATTAACTAATATTCTATAATATAAATTACTTTGTCTCATTTCTAGGTGCACTAGGTAAAATACCCTTGGAGGGGGGTGAATTAGGGTATGATAGACTAAAACTATTTCCCCTTTTGATATTGTTCTTTTGTTAAAAAAAACACACTTCTCTCTTTATCCCATAGAAATATATAGACTAAAATTAAATCATGCATGGAACACAATGATTTTACTTGGTTCACCCTCAATGGGATATGTCTAAGGGGAATACAATAGCAATGTGCCGCTATACCAAATCCACTAAAAGTTCACTACTATTTACAAGGTTTGGGCTAGATCACTTCTATGTCTAGGATCACTACCTTTATAAGGTTTAGGATCTTCTAGATATATTCTCAAGGGTCACTCCCTATGTCTCTTTCTCTAACTCACTACTAGTGGAAAGGATCACCATCTTCCTCTTCTTTTTCTCATTATACTTGGAAGGGATCCACTCATAGTTTATGGACTTGTATGTCCCTTAATTATCATTAATGAATGCATCCTCAATTATATATGGATTATATTTTTAATTTTATCTTTCATCCAATTGATGAATACTGCTTACCACTGTATTACTCAACAACTACAATCTTTCACAAATCCTTTTTGGTGTCTTACCCACAACTTTAATTACTTTTATTCAATATTTAAATTTTTTCATGGAAAACCACTTGCGCATAACTCCCTTCTTGTGTGAAACTCCCTACTTACGTGCAACTCACTTTTCATGCAATTCTTATACAATCCAGAGCTCAGATTATCTCTAAGTGTTAAGCTATATATAAATGAGGGGGTATCCCTTTATATTTTAGGCCCATCAAACCCTGCATGAAAGATTCTATCTGGCCTTGTAAAACCCCATTTGACATCGCATGGAGTTCTTAATCCTCTTTCATGCAATCTCATCTTTCAAAAATAATTAAAATATTTCACACACTTCATTAATAGTTCTGGGACCACTCGACAATATTTCTACAAGATGGGGGCGGATTCTTGGAATTCCATATGTTGTGGAAATTATGCTTTTGCCTCCCCTATGAAGATTAAACTCTTGAAATGTAAAGTCAAGGGTTGGTTCATAGACAACTATAGCATGATGGAACAAGATATTTCCTCTGTTGAAGAAAATATTGACCAAAATCAATTTGAAAAACATGAATTCTAACTTCGAGGAAAACATAAAGAAGGAAATTAATCTCACTTATAGGATGAATGCACTTCTCTCCCACAAGGATAAAATTCAGAAGGAAGATTTTGGGGTTATGTGTCTTAAAGATGGGGATCAAAGTACAAAAAAACCTTATGCTCTCCAATAGTCCATGAAGCCTTGTAGGCCTCTCACTTTCCTTAAGAATGGTGACAGTATCATTGACAATGAGGAATCTCTTGTGGATCATATTTTCACTTATTTTACTAGTCTATTTAATTAATCTAATCTTGATACAAAACTGGAGGAAGTAATCATACCTACTTTGGTCAGTTAAGAGGAAAATATTAGGCTTACTAGTGTACCTATAGACTTTGAAATAAGATAGGTAGTATTTAGCATGAAGTATGATAGTTCCCTGGGTTCTGACGGCTTCTCCAATGCCTTGTACAAAAAAATTTGGGATATTATTAATGTGGACATCTTCATAATGGTCAAAACATTTTTTCCCACTGGATTTTTACCTCAAGGGATTAATGCTCAATTCCTTACTCTGATCCCCAAGGTTGACAATGCCTCTGAAATTTATTTCTTCAAACCTATAGCCCTTATTATCTCAAGTTATAGAATTATCATCAACCTCCTAGAAAATAGTCTTGTATAAATTACTGGTAAAACTATCTCTTGGAATCAATTTGGTTTTGTGAAAGGAATAACTATTCAGGATTTCATTAGCGGGGCCTCAGAGTGTGTCAACCTTCTTAATAAAACCACCTGAGGTGGGTTTCTGGCACCCAAATTGTATATCAAAAAATCATTCGACGCTATGGATTAGGGTTTTATATATAATGTTCTGGGAAATTTTGGATTCAGTGATACTTTAGTGAATAGGGTGAAAATTATTTTTGAATCTTCCCACATCTATGTGTTTATAACTGGTTCTCCAAAGGGGTGCTTCAAATGTTCAAAAGGAGTTAGGTTGGGTGATCCTCTCTCTTCCATTCTCTTCTCTATTGTGGAGGATTACTTAAGCTGACTACTTACAAAAATGAGGGAGTAGGGAAAAATCTCCCCTGTTCATGCTAAAAAAAATCATGAAGCTCCCACACATCTTCTTTATGTAGATTAAATGATTATTTTTCTATAAGGAGGCAATAGAAACATTCAAAATCTAAGGGGGGACTTTCTCATTATGAATATGTATCAGGGAAAAATATTAATTAGAGAAAATATTTCATTTACTTTAGGAAATTAATTTCTAACAATAGAAGATCTCAACTTATTATGGAGTTGGGAATTCAAGAAGGATCCCTTCCCATGAAATATTTGAGAGACCTTCTTTTCCAAGGTAGACCTCGGGCCAGTCACTTTTTAAAAATTGTGGATCAAATCAATAAAAATATCTATGCATGTAAAGGTAAGTATCTATCAATCTCTGGTAGAATTGTTTTTGGTTAAACACACCATTGTCTCTAAGTTTTCTCACTCCTATATGATATATATATGGCCCATCTCATTGATTAAGAATTTGAATGTCTACATCAAGAACTTTGTCTAGAGTGGCAGTATCCTGGAGAGAAAGATGGTCATAGTACCATGGAATTACTATTGTAAGCCCATTAAAAATGCTGGTATTAGCATCAAAAATCTTATATTCTTCAATGAATCCTTACAAGCTAGATTTACTTGGAATCTTCTATGCAATAAAATGAAAGATCTTGGTTTTCCAAGAGGCAGGTTCACTGATAAATTGAAAAAGGGAAGTAACTTTTACATGGGATCTTCAATATGATTAGACCTCAAAGAATCCTTTATGAAAATCATATCTCATGTAAGATACATTTCTTGAAGGGAGTCCAATTTAAACTTTTGGCTTGATAATTGGATGGGAATTCCACTTATCAACATGGTTGACCTGAAGCATATTCCCATGGACACCAATGTTACAATTCAAGATTTTATGAACTCCCCCAATATGGAATTGACTGAGGAAATTCACACCTAGCTGAATAACTATTTATTTTCTCCACACAAGTATACACTTTTAAGGGAGATAGATAGAAATGGAATTTTAGATTCCAAAAGTTTCTATCATTCCCATTTTAATTCGGCAAATTATTTCTAATAGATTAATCATTTTTATAATCCATGGATCATTCCCTAAAGGCTAATACTTATTTAGAGGATTTCTCATAACAAACGTCTTACTAATGCCAACTTAAAAAATTGTGGTTTCTCTTTATGCTCCAGGTGTAGGTCTTGCAATCGGTACAGAGAAGATATATCGCATTTGTTCCTCTCTTGTACCACTACCTCTAATTTATATAATGCGATCTAGGGAATTTTTTAAATATCTATTCCTGTTATACCCAATTTAGCAGAACTGTTATAGCATTTTACTATTATTCGAGCTTCTTCTCAGATAAAACACATGTTAATGGTGGCTATTACAGAAATATACATATTATTTGGAGAAATCATAATGAGATTCAGCATGGGATAGGGGTTGTCTGTATTCAAGTTGCATTAGTGCGACTCATTGCAATAGATAAAGGGGAAAATGAGAACCAAACCGGACACTTCAGCAACATGATGTAGGGTTTTCTAATCCTCGGAAAAATTTGAATCTTCATGTAATAACCCACCACATACTGGTCTACATTAAATTTTCTGGAAACCTCCCATGTTTGGATGGATTAAAATCAATATTGATGGATCCTCTAAGGGAAATCTCAGAACGTCTGGATGTGGCGTGGTGTTTAGAGATCACACTGATCAATTTTTTGGGTGTTTTGTTGGCACTTATAGAATCTCCTCTTCTATTTAAGCTGAACATATCATTGTGATACATGTTGTTCACTATGCCATAATCAAATCCCTGGATAATCTTTTTTTGGAAAGCGATTCCACAATACTTTTTCAAGCCATACGGTAAAGAGTGGTCCATTTATCTTAGAAGCTTATTGATAGATGGATGAAATGTATTTCCATGATTTCAGATCACAACTACATTGTCACACATGTTTACTAAGAATCCAACTTAGTGGTGTACGGGATTTCAAAAAAATTAATCAACAATGAGCTTATTTGGTTTGATGATTTACCTTCATACTTGAGTCCTCTATATGGGAAAGATTGTAATAAACTCTTATCTTTTCATCTCTTGTAACTTTCTTCACTTTCAATAAATTTATCCTAGCCTCTTGGGCTAGGGATCCCCATAAAAAATTGGTTTGATATACAGTTAAATTTCAACATCTATAAAATTAATCTCTTTGGGCATATAAAGTGATGGGCATGTAAGATAAATTCCTTTTGGATTTATTCAATAATTATATCATGACCTATAATAAGAATTTGATATAAAATATGAAACACTTATGATAAAATGTTTATAAAATAAATAGGAATTTTTTGGATATTCAAAATGTATAATGTACTGAGATATTATGAAAAAACATAAATTTATCCCAAAATACCCCCTGTTTTGAGGATTATAAGACCCATTGAATGATAAAAAAAATTAAGTGAATAGTTTGAAACAAAAATGATTTAAATTTTGTAACCACTTTATCTTATCCTCATTTTGTGATATCAAAAATAATAACGCTAAAGAAAAATAGTACAAGTACTAACATATATGAACAACTATAAATGGTTTGAATATGATACAAAAAAAATATTAATAGGATTTAGCATGGATGTGTATGGAAAATAAAATGTTTAAGATGAAAATGTAATAATAAAAATATTCAAGAATAGTGAAATATATCACAATGATAATAGTTGAAAACATAAAAGAGACAAGTAAAAATCATTCAAAAGTTTGAGAGAGACCCTCGAATATGAGTTAATCATCAAAATGAAACAAATCATCCCTATGGCGCAAAATGATGTTTAGGCGGGGGTTTCCAAAATGATTGGGGTTGGACTGCAGGTAGAGAAGAGACAGTTATAGGGGCATCAGCACTCTCACTGATAACAAAACCCAAGGTGGAAAACGATTCTCAAATGATGGTACAATCTTCAGGAGTGATCCTTACTTAAGTGGATTGGATGTTAAAAAAAGCTTGTCGAGCTCTAGAAATCTAAAAGAAAAATGTAGGAGTGAAAGGAAACTTAGTTGAAGTGGAAACAGAAGTCAAATAACATTCTATGGAAAACTATATATTTTATCACGAACAAATCTCATTTGGATAAAAAATATCCTTAAACTATTGGAAGGTGGTGGCATGATGATTAGTTATGGATGGTCATAGAGTATGTCTACCTAACAAGTGATATAGTGTATCTTCACACATATCATTTTTTCATAAGTACAAGAGTGTTTTAAACCCATTACATGTGTTTTGGGAAAAGTTACCAAAGTAATTTAACAAATCTCCCTTTGTTGTGAAAATAAGGACTAGCTTTTTCAAAACTTCAAAATAATTTTCAAACATACTGAACAAAATGGAGGCGGGAAAAGAAATAGTTTTTGGTCCTTGATGAACATTATAATGAGCTATATCTTTACCTTTATAGGATATTATATACCCCTTTGGATTGGTAAAATCAACATCTTCTTTAGAATATGATTTTGATCTCATGTTACTTGCAACGAGCTAATGCATATTTCCAAACTTATCTTATAACATAGAAAACTTATCTTCAAAAGAACCATCCATTATTATTAGACAAGTAATGATAAAAATTTCATCCTTTTGGTTCTGTATAGAGGCATACTGAATAATCAACACTTTATCCTTAAAAATATTTCTAATATCCTCCAAGTATTGATCTATATTGGAAATTAGGATTCTTGGAATGATATGAATATTTCTGACTTCAAAGACCACACTACATTGAATTACATGAAAAATATATTACGAAAGAAATTCGCATTTCATATAGGTAATCTGAATAGATTTTGTATCTATGGTGTGAGATATAGATTCTCTATTTTATTTTATCATAACTAAATTGAAATATTCTTGGCATGAGGATTCTACAGCCCATTATTTCACAACTATATCTATATTAAATTGAATAAACACTTTCAATTCATCAAAATCATTATTGAAGATCACATATAGATAAGTAACGAGTATCCCCTTGATGTACATAAACTAACTCAACACATTCCTACTAAAAGTATCTATTTTTTTCTTTCAAACTGAAACTTCATGAAGATTAACCATCTCCTCTTCACACTCAATCAACTCATTTTTCAAAAAAATAACCTCAGACATCAGCTTATAATAACTTGTACAATCATGAACATCATAATCATTAAAATGCACTATAGGAAACTCATAGATGGTATAATTTCTACAAATCAATAAAAATATTTCCCAGTGCACTTTTTCACTTTTCTCTTCATCTATAGAATGATTTTCATCAACTTATTTATTTTCATCAACCTAAGGTAATTATTAGACAATATATGGTTTAACATATTTTATCCTTATATTTCTTTTAGAAATAAGTAGAGTAAATTCATCAGCTTCTTCTTCTTAATTTTCTTCATCATTACCAAAAACACTTCAAATGATAATACTAACAAATTCTCTTAGGACATTTCAACTAGTCTCAGTGGGTAGGGATATTTCAAATAGAGGAATACCTACAGATGTGGTGGTGATAGTTTACTCTTGACCAAACTAACCAATCCTGTAATAGATGAATAAAAATCCTCTATTACAGTAGAAACTAGTAGAATAGAATGTTAAATTATAAAAACTAATAGTGTATCCATCACCACTTGATGCACTTCCAATTGTACTTTTGGAACATTTACCAATTTAGTTTGAATCTCATTTGATATAATAACTCAAAATCTTAAATATATATTATAAATATTTTCATTGTATAATGACTATTATACTATAATACTTTCAGTAGGTTCTTATGAGGGTGAAATCTCACTTGTAATAACTTGTTCAACTATTTTAGCAGCAACTATTCCTCGAGATGTATCCCCAAGCATGAGAGCACAGTCGTTTCCATCTCCTCCACAATTACAACAGGAAATAACTTTCTCACAGAATAACTCCAGAAAAATCCACTTGATTTTATAACTCTAGAACTTATGTTTTTAATCCAATGAGAGTGTATATTCATGGTTTCATCAAATATTACACCAAATTTGACAAATATTGGGGTTAACATTCTTCAGAAAGGATATAAATTTACATTTTTTTTCAAGATATAGAACATGTATCTTATTACATTTCTAACCAAATTTATAGGTTTTTCAATCAAAACAAGTATAACAAAGTAACATCCTAGAAAAAAATCCTCTCAAAATCACCATTACACTGGGAAATTACGAATTTGATCAACATCAACATAACCTTCCTTTTAGGCTCCAATTCATTTACTTGTTTTTTATCCACATCATTTTTTAAAAAAAGATACTTCATTATCTCAAACGGGAAAACTTTATCAATGAATGATAGAGACATGTTGAAATTGAAATGATCATTATAAGTATATCTAAATACAACATCCATTACACCTTAAGATATCTAAAACTCTTTCAGATTTATAGTCATTATGAGAAGATCCTCTAAATCTCAAAAATTAAACATTGTGTTCTCCTAAGATTAATTTATATAAATATATTGGATGCATTTATTAAGATATTATTCATATTTTATTTGATAATGAACTAGTTTTTTTCATTCTAAAATAATTAGAATTATGGAATTCAATGAAGAAAAGATGAAAGAGTTCCAAAATATGTTTTACACACAGTGTATCATATACATAACATGTATACTTCATTCACAGCATGCCTACAGGACCACAGAATGACCCCTTAAACATAGGCATGGCTTGAAGAGAATATAAAGCATACAAATCCATTACATGATGTATACAGCATGAAAATCCATTATATGATGTGCATATTTAAAAAATAATAATCCCTCCAAAATTGAATTTCATACATGAAAAGGAAGTTTTCAAGGTTTAACCAATCAAAGATATGAATAGATTATTCGATGGGGAAAGTGGATCTCAGTTACACAGAGTGCATCTAACTTCCATGACATGCGGATATCAGGACCCATGTCACTTAAGCTAGTACATAACCTGCAGGGAACGCACCTCATATACTTCTTGGGCTTATTAATATTTATAGTTCCCTCTGTTCATGAGAGTTTTGGGTGACTTTATTTTATCTCATTTTCCTTCAGAAATTTTCATCTATTTTCATTCTAAATTAGATTGCGGTCAGTCCTTTCATTTTTTATTGAATATTTTTGAGTGTTTAATAATTCCTTACCTTTTCTTCATCAATTTATAAATAATTTTCAATACCAACATTTGTTTCAATGTTTCACACCTTCTTCATAAAATCTTGCATCATTATTCAAATGTTTCTTCATCATTAGTAAGTTTGTGACTGTTTCTTATTTTTTGATATAGGATTACAATTTATTAATTGTTTAATCATACCAAGAAATTTTTGGTTATATTATCATTTCTTCCAAAGGTTTTAAATTCATTCTTTCTTATTTAAAAGGATATTTTCCCTTTTTCAACTGTTACATGATTATGAACAACCAGATTGATATTACCATGGTTTTCATCATCACTACCATGACTGACTAATCTGCTAATGGTTAGGGATAGAGAGTGGGGGTGGTTATAAGATAATGAATATATAAATATCAAAACTATGTAACCCTGTGTTTAGTAACCAAGTTTAGAATAATCATTAATCTCACTCTTGTTCATTATCCTTGAATATTGGAGGAGAAAATTGAATGACAAGGAACTTGTTAGAGAAGATGGGTGTAGGACCAATAACCTGTAATTATTTTTTCCTAGAATCCAATATTCTTGAACTTAGGTTGTCAATTACTCTATTCTAAATAGTCTTTTCTATCCTAGTTTAATCCAATTAGTTGGACCAAGGTTAATTGGTTTTCTTTTAACCTCTTTTCAGCCTATGTCATAGCTATATCCCAAGATAGATTTAGGATTATCCCTTTGCCGATACCCTAAAACTAAACATGATACCTTCCTTTATTATTTAAATTAAAAACAAAACTTACTATCTTAGTAAATACCAAACCTGGAGAGTGAAATTGAGGAATACTTCAAAAGGGTTTTTGTTCTACTGGTCACGGACCTACTAGTAGCCCTCATTGGATTGACCTCGCACTTCCACCTTACTACACCTAGGTAGTAAGTGTATTTTGGTAATATAAATTTCTAATATTACCTCATCCAATGAGAATTCAATAATTTGTTTAGGTGAGTTTCAATTTGACACTGTTTTTTGGGATTTAATATTTCTCAGGCACAGTGATCTTTGTTTCGAACCCCAAATTACCTCACTGACTCCCATTTTTTTCCATTTTACTTCTCATTTTCCTCTTAACATTTTTTATCCTAAGGGAACACCTATATCCTCTATATTTCTCTCACTCCCTCTCTATCTATTATTTTGGGCTAGTTCATGCACCATGGGCCCGAACTCACTAAAGATGCCTAGATGCACAAGAACAACTTCTCGTTGATACTGAGATAGATAGAACCATTGTTGCACACTGCAGCTTCACAATGGGTGAGTGTCAAAATCTTATGATGCCACATCTTCAATACCCACAATATATACCACCTTCCAACTAGGGTGAGCGACCAGTGCTTCCGAAGCACCCTATTATGTACTATAGTTTACCATCCAGTAGTAGTGTTATGTCCATCATTTTTGTCTTCCTATTCAAGTACACACTTTAGGGATTAAACCTGGATTCGTTCTAATTCTCCTTGAAAGATATATCTAAGGATTTTTGAAAAGGTAAATATCCCAACTAAATCACAACATGGGACAAATTAGTAAATAATTTCCTATACAAATACTTCTCACCAATCCAAACATGGAATCTCTAGAATAAAATTCAATTATTTTCCAAAGAGGATAGAGAATCATCATGGAAATCATTAGATAGATTCAAATAGCTAACCCTTTAAATGCTCACATAGTGGACTAGATGTGTGGATTCAATAACATACATTCTATCAAGGACTTCATCCTTCTAAAAAAATTTGATATATGTCTCTACTAATGGAAAAATCATGATAAAGACTTTACAAGTTGACCAAGAACTTTTAGAAGAGGCCTCTCACAATTTCAGTCTATGGAAATGTGATAAAGGATTGCCACAATGTAAAATTAATTAGGTGGGAGAAACTACCCACCATGCTTCTCAAGATCAGGTGCTTTCCAAGAATCTAAAATTGTTTAAATTACCTTCTATGTCACCACCCCCTCTAACTCCATTAATGGAAATTCAATCTTGCAAGATGTAAAAAGTCACCCCTCATACTAAGATTGCAGTATAGGGATGGAATAACCCCAGACTCAAGATTTTTATCATATCAATTACAATCAATAAGTCTATAGTAACAACATACCCAAAAATACCAACAACAACAAAACTATCACCAAAGGTTGACACAATAGAATCTTCCACAAAACCAAGGTTATTTTTAGTAGAGAAATGGAAAGGTACCATAAAGTAATCAAGGACCACCTCAGTACCCACCACAAAGTCCAACTTCTCAAACTTAATATAAATTCAAATAACCTTTTCCTAGAGCTGACCAATTTCCACTAGCACAGCAGCAGTATTATCAAAATGTTCCAACAATACCACCTCAACAAGCCCAAACTCTCTAAAAAAATATAAAAAACCTCCTCATTTCCTTTGTGAAAAAAGAAAACCAAAGTATTAAAAGCCAAGAAAAAGATATCCAAATCCATAAGGATGTACCATCAAACCTGGAGCATCAAATGGGAAAATTTTCAAAGACCATATCGGATCAATTTCTGGGCACTTTGTCCTATAATGTCGAGGTTCATCCAAGGGAATAGTAAAAGGCTACAATTTTTAACAATAAAAATGTGTTGGATATTCAACAACCATTTAGAGTTAAGGAAAATTAGTTAAGAGAATCAGATGAAGCTATTCAATGGAGGACTCAAATAGTAGAACCATATAATGAAGCTTCATTTGGGAAAAAACCTAAAAAGAACAATGAATATGTGTCTTCACTGGCATAAAATCCACCTCCACCCTTTCTTTAATGGATTCAACAAGGTAGAAAGAAAGGTTGTTATAAAAAATTCATGTTGTTATTTTGAAAATTGCATTTGAATTTCCCCATTGATGATCAAATTTCATGAGTGTCTACTTATGCACGATTCCTTAAGGAATTTCCCTCGAGTAAAAAGGAAATTAAAGACAATAGAAAATTCCCCCTAAGAAAATATTTCTCAGTAGTTGTTCAAAGGAAACTACCTATAAAGATGTGAGACCTTGTAATTTTTTCAATTCCATACAATATTGGGACATGTACTTTTTGAAAGAAATTCTATGATCTAGGAACAAGTATCAATATAATACCAATGTGTGCTTATAAAAATTTGGGACTCATAGAAATGAATCCAACAAGGGTGGAACTCGAACTTTTTGACTACTCAATCGAGTTCCCTCAAAGACCACTCGGGGATGTCTTAGTAAAAATTGAAAAAAAACCCCACTGATTTTCTTGTTCTAGATATAGAAGAGGAAGGTAACATCCCCCTTATTCTTGGAACACCATTTCACTCAACAAGGAAGTAGATGATTGATATTATCCAAGGGGTATTAATTTTTATATTTAGTTAAGATCAACTTGTCGTCAATGAGTATAAGGAATCTAATAAAAGCAAAAGGTCATTAACTTGTCAAACCACCTATCTTATCAATAATACATGTGATAAGAAACCATAAAGAATAACAACAAGATACTTCCACCTAATGAAAATGGATCCATTATTCACAAGAATTTAATTTTCAATAAACCCCTAACAAGAGAGACTATCCACCTTTCATCCCCTCTATTTTCAAGAACCATTTAATAGGGGGTATCAACTCAAGGATAAAGTCTTATTCTTTTAAAAATGTCTAACTCTAGATAATAAATAAATAAATAATTGGGAGGAAATCCAGAGTAGGTTAGGGAAGGGTAGTTTAGATTTTAGATTAATTTAGAAGGTTTACATAAGTATATAGAGAGAAATTGATCTAAAAGGGAACAAAATGAAATAATACAAGTTGTGTAATAAATACATGGTGTGTTCTTATCGAGTGACCAAAATTTTATAAAATTCAATATTTTCATGATATGTATGAAATAAATGGCATTATAAATTTTGGGATGGTTTTAAAAATCATGAGCCCTAGGTTCATAGCATAGCCCCATCCTCATTTTCTTCCACATAAGATCCCTCCCCTCTCACTCTGATGTCTGTCACTCGAACCCAAAACCCCCTCAATGCCCTCTCCTCCTTCCCTATCTTTGGCCACATATTATCATCAAAACATCCTATCCTCTATTGTACCTTTCTATCCATCCATCATGTCATGATAAAATTCCATTCAAACCCCACTCACTTACCATGAACCCAACTGTGAGGACATGAATCCACCATCCAAGTAGTATAGGGCCACACCTCCCCCACCACCCATAGATCCATCCAATACATCTTCTGCTTCCTTCACCACATTCTCTTAAATTTCATGGGACTCTCATTCATCTTCTAGTGGATCACGAGGCCATGATCATCCCCACCATTATCCTTGACTCCACATTTCAAACTATGCGCAATAGTTCAGGTTTTTTCAGTTTAAGGATAAGCTAATGAGTTCCAACAATACATTGGACCTTGCCGTTCTGGAGAACATCCACAACCACCATGAGGTCCTTCGCCTCATGGATCAACTACACCTGAACCCAATCACATAGATGTGAGGTTATACTTAGAGGGACCTATTCCCCAATTCATTTAAACTTTTGAGGTTGAAATAGAATTTTTATTCTACTAACTCAAAAGATGACTATGGGATCTCAACCTATGATATTTTTTAGTTGGCCTCAGCATTTACTTAGATGGTTTATTGCCTCACCCATCTTTTAGAATTCGTATATAGAGCCTAACAAGTTAGAGGATGTAAGAATTTGAACTATGATATCTAGATAATGTCAAAGTGTGTATAACCCCCCCACACCATGTAGAGTATAGAGCTCTAAGGTGAAGCCCTTTGGATCCTACATAGGTCCCTCGTACATGTTCAGAAGGCAAATGGTGATTCCCATTGAGGGGTTAGACAGATCGAGGTCCTTATTCTCATAGTATCCATGGATGGCCTCACTATTAACATGAATAGATAGTTTGTTGAGTTCTATAGTATGTTGGTGAAGAGGACCCACAAAACTTTAATGGGTAGATATTTCATCATATATTTGGCTAGGCATCTGGGCACCTTTGAGGTCGCTTGGCCCCACACATCTATTGGCCCTATAGAGGGAATATATTTCCTGATACTCCATAAGATGGTTTTGATAAAAAAATATAGAAATGTCAACCAATGGCCACCATAATAAATGGAGGATATTGATTAGGCCCTCACTCAGTGTGTTATGGACCTAGCAGCCCTAGGCTCCCCACCTCATACCACTTCTCCCACCCCATATTCTTCCAACGCAACTGCCTCCACTACCATCCCACCAACCACCATTCCCCATACCTTTACCACCAGCCAAATCCATTATCCTTAAAAAATTACCTTTCCCACTCCATCAACCACACCTTCATACATTATAGATCTCTGGTCCATACACCAGTGAATCTAAGAGAATATGTACCGATTCTTCCACTGCTTCTACATTACCTTTAATGAGTTCTCTCTTTTCACAACCCCTCCACTGCCATCATCCTCTAAAACATCTCACTCACAACCATTAGTAGACCCTTAATCCTCCTCCTAGACCTCACCAGATCCTACCCCATCTGACCTACCCTTCAAGCTGACAGACCAGGCATCCAAGTAAGAGTTTTTAGAAGAGAAGTCTCAGCATGTAAAGAACCTAGCCCCTCCACCATATACTGAGGTATTGTTCATCAACATAGCTTCTAAATACGTGGACACCCACAAGATTGGTACCCCACCTTCACCATCCCCTGAGATAGCTACCAGAACTACAATACCCACTGTAGTGGTTAGGAGTTGAGAGTATGCATTTTTTGATATTCCTGGCATGTTCTTCATCTGTTCCAAATCGTTGATTTTGATCATCACCTCCAGGCATGGATAATCTTATTAGGTTTAGGGGCTGAGAGTATGTATGGTCTAAACCTAATGAATATCAAAAGACCAAAACTAGGTAACCCTATGTCTAGTTACTTAGTTTAGAACAATTTTCAATCTCATTATTTTGAATTATCCCTAACCACTAAGTTGAAAATTAAATGACTATGGATTTGTTATAGAAGATAGTGGTAAGACTAATATCCTATAATTATTTGTGATTATAATCCAAGATTCTTATAATTAGGTTATTAATTACTCTTGAAAAAGGAGTCTTTACCAACCTAGAAATATCTAATTAGTTAGACCAAGTTCAATTAGTGTTTTTTTCACCATTTTGAAACCTACACCATAAGTCTATACCAAGTTCGATTTAGGATTATATCTTTTCTTATACCCTAAAATTGATCTAGATCCCTTACTTAAATATTTAAACTAAAAACCAAAATACCTAGAATAATAAACACCAAACCTGAAGAGTGAAATTAAGAAATCCTTCAAAAGGGTTTTGTTCAAATGGTTCCTGACCTAATAGTATTCCTAATGGGATCAACCCTACACAAAAACTTTACTTTGACCTTGTGGTAACTATATTTTGGGACTATAAATTTCTAATATTACATCAGAATGAGAAAATTCAATGACCTATGCAGGCGATTCATGGCCTCATAAATTTCCTAAAATTCATTCTCAAATAAAACATCTTTATTTCCCATTGAAAAAAATACTCCCATCCTAAGTGGTTGAAAACTTAATTGATTAGTATATCAATACTATAGAGCTAGGAAAAATAAAAGGATTTTCCATTCAAAAATTTCCTAACTAATCTTGTGTGCTTGGAACTACCAGTAATATCACTTTTAAATCTCTTAGTTTTTTTCATTAGTGAAGATAGATTTAATTTAATAAGTATTGGGTAAATGAGGGTAGAATAGTAAGGAGATGTGGGATCTATGGTTTTTAATGGGTTCATGCATAGGAATAATTTTTTTCTTTCATTTTGAGGTAATTGAAGGGCCACATAGTGTGATGAGAAGGGTAATAATAAAAATACAAAGATACACATAATATTAGGATTTGACTAATACTATAAATGAAAGAATTAATTATTTTATGAAATAAATAAACTAAAATTTACTAAATATAATCTTTTTCACTCGCTAAACTGTAAAATAATATAAATGGAATTAACTAAAAAAACAATCCAAATTTAGATTTGATAAGATCAAATCTTTTAGAAGGAAAATATTTTTTAAAAATTTCTTCTAATTTATTTTCCATGATTATAAATTATAAAGATATATTACATTTTTGTGCCTGGTATATTAATAAATGATGTATTAGATCAATTTTTATTGTTTTAAATTGGTTTATCATTTTCTTTGAAATATTGATATAAGTTTTATTATTAACTTTGATTAGAAAACAATTAAATTTAAATTTAAAAACCATTATGGTGTGTTTCATCCACAAAACATTTCTGTAAAAACATCCAACTAAAATATTTTTAGCTTCAGTAATTGGTAATGAAACAGAGTGTTGTTTCATACTAGACCATGATACTAAGGATTTACCCAAAATGATTGGTTTTTTAGGTACCTTCCTTATATAGTCTACACCCACAAAATTTGTAATCTTTGTATGAAGTTAAATTAGAATTAGAGGTTTTTTAAAGAGTACATATAAATAAACATTTCTTTTTAAATACCATAGGATTATTTTTGAAGTATATAAATGATACACTTTTGGATTGGATTGAAATATAGAATAAATAAATACCAAAAACATAATGTATGGCTTACTTATGGTAAGATAAATAATGATCCAAAATATTCCTCTATACAACTTTTTGTTAACTTCTTTTTCAACCTCATCCATGTCAAGCTTAATATTGAAACTCATGGGAGTTAAACATGTATTACTATTTTCAAGTCCAAACTTTTTAAGTAAATAAAGTATGTAATTTCATTGGTTCAAAACATTTCCAAAATATTTTTGATAAATTTGAAATCAAGAGAAATTTTATAACTCACCCATCATACTCATATCAAATTATTTTTTATGAGAATTAAAAATTTATTACATAATATCTTGTATTTTGAAAGAAAAATAACATCATAAACATATATTTTCACAAGTAAGGTGCTTTTGGATGAGTTTTTCTTGAAATGAGTGGGCTATATAAATCCAACATTAAAACCATTTGATAGAATAAAAGTGTTGAATCTTTCATACCAGTATCTTGGTGCTTTTTTAAGGCTATAAAGATATTTGATAAGTCTTATTACAAAATTTTGAAAATAAGGATCTTCAAAACTAGGATTTGGGTCAACATAAACATCCTCCATTAAAAATACATTTAAAATGTAGATTTTACATCCATTTGATAAAAATTTTATGATATTCATATTATGTTAGGATTATAATGGATTCTAACCAAGATACTAGGGTAATGGTCTCTTCGTAATCTATTCTTCTTTATTAATTACAAATTTTTCTAGTATACTAGATTTGTTTTTAGTGATCAAAATAGGAACATATTCTTTATTTCAAAGATACCCATTTAGTTCCAATAAAATTACTGTGAGAGGGACTGTCAACTAATTTTCGTACCTTATTCCTCTTGATTTTTGTAACTCTTCCTGCATTGATAAAACTCAACTCTCATCAACTAAGGCTACTTCTATGGTTCTAGGTTCTAGTTGAGATAAAAATGAAGATAATTTTAAAATATATCCCACTCCTTTTCTAGTCCAAACTTCCTAATCTAAGTTTCATATAACTATTTCTAGAGGATGGTCCATAGTGTTTTTGGTATTTTTAGTTAACCTTCTTTTCAGTTCACTAGTTTCAATCCTTTCATGAATTGGTTCATGAAAATCAAGTTCCAAATCATCATCCTTTTCATTGTTAAATAGAGGTTCTGGTCTCGTAAATTTAAGAGAATCACTTAACAAATAAACTAGATTAATAGTTTATCAAAAAGACCACACTCATTAAATTTAACATGAGTCAATTATTCAACAATCCTTAACCTTTTTTGAACACTCTATATGATTTGGAAGTAGTATAATAACCTGGAAAGATTCTTTCATCATTTTTTAGATCAAATTTATAAATATTTTGAATGGTTTTCAAAATATCAACCATGCATCCAAACACATTAAAGCATCATACCTTTGGTTTTATATTATTACATAATTCATATGGTGTTTTCTTCAAGAGAGGCCTTATTATAACTCTATTAATGAAATAACATGTTGTATTTATAGCTTCATCCCAAAACCAAGTAGGAAAGATATATTAACATAAAATTGTACACGAAATTTCTTACAAGGTCTGATTCCTCCTTCCAACAACACCATTTTTTGAGGTGTCCTAGGGGGAAAGTAGGTTTTACACTATACCATGAGAAAAATGATTTAAATTCATGAATATCAAAATCTCCTCCATTGTACCTTCTTAAATTCATAATTTTGGAATCTTTTTAATTTTGAACATGTTTAAAAATAAAAATAATAATAGAACAGTTTCAATTTTAAATATTAAAAAATAAACCCAAGTAAATCTTAAAAATTCAACAATTAAAACATAAAAAGGGATTTTCTAGCAAGTCTTGGTACTATATAAGGTCCAAAGGAATGCTTATGGATATGTTATTAGGGTCGATAATTGGAAAACTATTTAACTAGTTTAAAAGATTACATGCATTGATTTCCCATTTCATATTTATCACATAGTTTATTTTTATCCAATTAAATTTAAGGAAAAATGGAAATTAAATTTCTTTTAAGTAAATTTATTAAGTAATAAACATTACAATATCCAAGTCATTTATTCTAAATCCAAGATTCATTAATTTCAATATTTAAAAAAATTACATTATGTCTATCTAAAGAATTAATGTCTAGAGTATATACTTTATAAATTCTTGGTTCTCTAAACATAAGATATTTTTCCTTAAAGATGGAATAGCCAATGTTAGAAAAATACATAAAATAACTAGTATCAAAAAGTTGAGAAATATTTATCAGGTTATTATTTAAGGATTCAACATAGATTACTTTGTTGATGTGGATAGATTGTGTATTTTAAATAAAAACAATGCCAACTATATTTCCTTCTGTGTTTTGACTAAATGTGGCATAGCTACTATCAATCTCAGATAATGAGTGGAAGTTCAATAAATCTCCAATCATTTTCCTTGAACATACACTATCCATAAAGTGTTTTATATTTTTCTTCATTCAACTTGTTCCTCATAATTAAAAATATATATGATTTTTTGGCACCCAAACACTCCTAGGTCCAGTAGTGTTTACTAACTAGATTTGGGAACCTAAATTTATTTTTATTTTCAAAAACTAAGAAAGGAATTTGGTATTTTTTTTAGATATAACCATATTTTTATTAAAAAAATTCATATTTCTTAGATAGTTTTCATTTAAAAAATTTATATTTATTCCATAGTGAAAGAAATTAATACTATAATTAGTTTTATTTTTAGAACTTGAAATAAAATATTTATTATAAATCTTGGGTTTTACACGTCTACTTTATATACCATATTTTTATGTTCTGGTTTAGATTTTACCAAGGATTTTATTTAATTAATCCTTACCCTTAGTAAAAACACTTGAACAATATTTAATATCTTAAACATACTTTTGTAAACTCTTAATCTTATTAATCTATTCAATGCATGATGGAGTTGAATTTTCCAACTTGGTTTTCAAAACTAAAATTTGTTTATTTAATCCATCCTCCTCATTAACAATGTAATCGTAATAATTTCTAATCACTTTTTTTCATGATTTTATACTTATTTTCCAACATTATACAATATTCATTTAATTCTTCCAAAGAGAAATTTTTTTATTACATTCAGATTCATGCTAAGAATTATAATAAGAATGTACATCATTTAATGTGTTATAAAACACATATTTTAATTTTTATTAGATACTTTATCTTCTAAATTCTAAGTTTTATTATCCCTAGAGTCTTTTTAAGAAATCTATGTGGCTTTTATATCCCTATTGGACTTCTTCTTAGACCCCGCCTTCTGGAAATACATTTTTTAGACAATTTTTTTTTTACAATTGAGGGAATTATCGCTTGATATGCCTAGGTTTCTCACACATTTAGCCCATAACATATTTAGAATTTCCCATGTTCTTTTGGAACTTATTAAAAGTTTTTATAAAACATCTTCTCTTGTTTTAGGATTTTTTTTATCTTTCTTAAAAACTATGCAAGTTCATCATTTGATCTTGAATTTATTCAGGCATCTTATTCTCTAGATGATTCATAAATTTGGATACTCTTGTTTTTCTTGTCATCTTGAGAAGTAAAAAACCTTCAACACAATATTTTCCTTCTTAAAAAATTTATTCCCTACAAATTCATCTTTCATATCATCATCATACATCATAAGAGTTCCAATGAGATCTTTTATTTTTAAAAAATTACATCTATTGATTGTATAATGGTAGTTGAGATTCTACTTCATATAGAAGATATAATTCTTATAACTTATAAGGATTGATCCAAATTAGTAATTGGTTTACTTAATGTAGAAACATTATTCATAATTTCAGTGACTCTTCCATTTAGTTTCATGAGGCTTTATCCAGCCATCACTCTGAAATTATCAATATTCAAATTGGAAGTATTATATCAAAGATATCTCACATTATTTGTTCCAGTGTAAGATATTGATATAGTATCCCACATTTCAGTAGTTTTTTGACATTTTGAAACTCGGTTAAACTCATCAAGACCTTGTCCAAAAATAAAAGTGTCAGTGGATTTAGAATTTAATCCATAGATAGCTTTAGTACTAGCATCCCATGTCTTAGGTTGTATCTTGGGAATTTTATAAGGCTTCATGACTTTTAGATAAACTTTTAGACAAAGCTTATTCAAATATATTATCATTTTTTCCTTCCAGCAACCATAATTTTCATAATTAAAATAATGTACTCTTACCATAGATATACCTAGACCTCACTATTAGAAAAAACATCCATTTTAAAATGATATTAAGGATTTAAAATTTGAAATATAATAACTCAAAATTCAAAACCTTTTATACCAATGTTTTTTCATCAAATGGTTCTCCAAAGACTCAATAGGTGCAATTGAGTTCTTGACAATTTTATTCACTTTAAAACCACCTTCTTCAAGATATTCAGTTATAATATTTTTCATAAAAAAACAAGCACTGTAAGTGATTTTAGAAAGATAAATATTTAATTAAAGATACTTATAGTGTTTTGTTCAAAACAATTCCCTAGTCCACTCCAATAACACTATACTTCATGAGTTTGATGATTTTTACTCTATTATCCCTTTTCAGGGGGGTCCTAGTTAAGTGAAAGCAGTTGTTACTTGTTACAATGGTCCAAGAGATTAAAAATGGGATATACATGTACAATACCTATATAAATCCTTAACATGCTCAATAAAATGAGTGTAGATAATAATAGATATGAATAAAAGAATTTTGGAATCTGGTTCTGTAACGTCCCAGTTCTGTAATCCACCCATAGGTGCCCCGTACCTGGTTGGTCACATGGCCTCAAGTGCATTTTTTCGAAAACGAGAGGTTTAAAACTAGTAGTGATGGCCTTGTGTGTGATAGTTGGCAAACTATTCCCTCATTGGTAGAGTAACACAGCGGAAGTAAAATAGATCGCAATAGCGGAAGCAGTAATAATACCATACAATAGTAAACAGTAGAATATTGGAAGTAATAACAATTGAGCACATATAAATATATATGATGCATGATACTTATGTTTAGGAAAGCAGCCAAATAATTCACAATGTTGGAATACAATAATAAACCAAAGTACAAAGAAACACAAGTTAACAGCTCCATAGCATCGCAAGCCGCAGCTTGGTCTCATGCTCCCCAGCTCAATAGAAATCAAGTACCTGAAGTAGAAGAGTGCTTTCCCTTATCTATATCTGCAATAATATAATCTGTTTGGGCACAAAAGCATGACCCAAATAGGGTTTGAGACTAATCCCAGTAGGCAAACACCTAAAGATCTGTTCCTAACAGTCAGTGAATATATAAGGCAGGCAATAAAAAAATGAAGCACTAAACAAGGAAGTACACATAGTAACAATCCTAAAAATTCAATTGCATTCATTTTTATATATCAATGTAAACTAATAAAAATCATGTAACCATATGGGAATTACTCATTTCCTAACCCCTCTAGTTCAACCAAAAAACCGTAAACAACCCTCTAGGAAGTACACAGAGTCTAACCCCTCTGGTTCAGCTTTATAAAAGTCTCTCTGAGGAAGCACTCACTATCAATTCCCTATGTGGTCTCCTATCATTAAAAAATAGGAATTCTAAGGAATCACTCAAATAAGGCATATTAGGAAATAACAGGGCTAAAAACCATAAACACATAATACCTCGAATGAGGGTATTGGGCACGTTTTCACATAAAATTCTACGATTATCTACAAAAAGGCACAAACCACATACCTCGACGTCATGAGAATGATATACATGAAACTCAGGCATTGAATCACCCTAGAATTCCATATATTTACAAAAACATTAAAAACATTCAATTGAGAATATCTCAAGAAAGATGAGAAATATGGAGATAAAGTTCTTGAAGAAATAAGAACTCACTAATGTGATTCCAGTGCAATCGACGATGGTTGATTCAAAAAACGGATGGCGAGTTGGGGGCTCGGAGAAAATTTTTGGTTGTACGGATGTTCCTGGATGATATAGGTCAAGAAGAAGTGTGTGTTTTCTGTCAGACACGGCCCCATTCTATTTGATGAAAAAGAAGAAAGTACACAACATGTTCTTTAAAAGTACACAGTGTGTACATGCCTTTTCTGACCTCTACTTTAGGCAGTCTCCAGGTCAAAACACACATCCATGCACTCGGCCGTTACCTGGCCAGTCCACGGTCACATGCGGCAACCGAGTACATGGCATGTACTTAAAGGACATAGCGTGTACTCATAAAATTTCCAGAAACTCCTCTTTTTCTCAAAAGAAACTAGAAAAGAAAAAATGTACCTGAAAAGAATATTCGGGTTCTTACAAACATCTCCCATTAAATAAATTCATCCATGAATTTCCCTATCAAGGCGACATAGAATAAGAAACCTATAAAATCTCTGGCCATTGTGATCGTACATCGGCCACCCACTCCCAAGTCTTGTCATGTACTCGTCTTTGTTTCCAGAGCACTGGTACTCGAAGAACAGAAAGACCGTAGATAACCTTCTCACTTCGATCAACAATCCAGATAAGATGTTCCTTAAAGTATGTTTCCACCTCTAACTCAACTTACTCATATTGGAAAACATGATACAAGTCTGAGAAGTAACGTCAAAGCTAAGAAATGTTGAATAATTCATGCATACCCTAGTACCTCTGAGGTAACTGAAACTGATAGGCAACCAGCCCGACTCTCTCCAAAAACTTGAACGGCCCAACATACGTCATCAAAATGTTTCTCTGTCTTCTAATCATCTTGTGTCCCAACCTTGGTGTGACACTTAGAAAAAACTTATCTCTGACCTTGAACAGCAAATGTCATCTTCGTCGATCAGCATAAGACTTCTGTCGTGACTGTGTCCTAACCATCCTCTTCTGAATCAACTCAAGCTGCTATGTGGTCTCCAGGACAAGTAGATGTCCAAACATAGGTGCCTCCCCTACCTCCAGCTAGTATAAGGTTGATCTGCATGGCCTACGGTAAAAGGCCTCATAAGGTGCCATCTGAATAGTTTCTTGAAAACTATTATTGTGGGAAAACTCCATAAGAGGTAAGTACTTCTACCAAGATCCTCCAAAATCTCTGATGCATGCTTGAAGCATGTCCTCAAGCACCCGAATCATATGTTCAGACTGGCCATCTGTCTGGGGATGGTAATTTTTACTTAGAATAACCTGTATACCAAAATCCCTCTGAAGCCCCTACAAGACCCAAGAAGTAAAACGGGCATCCTTGTCTAAAACAATGGAGTGTGGAACCCTATGTAGATGAAAAATCTCTTGGATGTACAAACATCCTATCTCATCAACACTGTAGGTCTCCTTGATCGAAAAGAAGTGGGAAACCTTCATGAGTCTATCAATGAAAACCCATACTGCATCATTCCCTCAAGTCGATCTCAGCAAACCTATCACGAAATCCATTGTGACATCATTCCACTTCCACTCAGAAATGGGTAACTGTTGCAAAGCCCCGTTGGTCGCTAATGCTCCACCTTCACCTGGTGACAGGAGGAACACCTCATGAAAAAACCAAAAACAACTCTCTTCATACCTGGACACAAATACTAATGGTGTAGATCATGATACATCTTCGTGAAACTAGGATGAACTGCCCAAAAGAGGAATTAAAGTCCCACATCAGCTCCTCATGTATGTATGCTGACACCCATAGGCACCCCTGAAAACGCAAGATCTCATCCTCACCTATGGTCCATCCAAGAATGGGGTCTTCTCCTAACACACTCTCCCATATGACTAGGCCATCTGAATCTGATAGCTGCCTCATTTGCACTCGATCAATAATAGTAAAGGTAACAGCTACATAAGATATAAATGTATGCCCCTATCTTTCATGTACCTCCAAATGCATCTCAGAGAACAGATCCATAAGCTTCCACTCACTGCTAGCCTCCTGAATTGCCTATATCTGAGTTCTCATGCTCAACGCATCAGCCACTACATTTCCCTTCCCAGGCGTGTAGGTAAGCTCAAAGTCAAAAGACTAAAGGTACTCAACCCACCTTCATTGTCTCAAATTTAGTTCACATTGAGTGAAAATATACTTGAGACTTTTTTGGTCAGTGAAAACCATAAAATGATATCCCAACAGGTAGTGTCTCTAACTGTGTAAAGGATGAACAACTATAGCGAACTTGAGATCATGCGTTGGGTAATTTCTCTCATGTGGCCTCAACTATCGAGACCTGTAAGCAACGACCCCTTCTCCTTGTATAAGCATTGCTCCCTACCTGATACCTAATGCACCACATTAAATATAATAGCTCTTTCTCAGCTCTAGAAATACTAGTATCGGTACTGAAGTCAACCTCCCTTTCAGCTCTTGAAAGGCTGACTCGTAAGAATCTGAACATAAGTACTTCACACCCTTCTTAGTCAGGCTCATCAGTGGTGCTGCTAAGTGTGAAAATTCATGTACAAAATGTCTATAGTAACCAGTTAGCCCTAGAAAACTCCATACCTCAAACACATTCTTCATCTTCTCTTAGGAAACTACTGCTCTCACTTTTTCTAGGTCTACTAATACTTCTTTCTCTGAGATAACATGACCTAAGAAGTGAATCTAGTCCATCCAAAAGTGTCATTTTGAGAGCTTAGCATATAATTGATTCTCTCTCAGTGTACTCAAAATGATCTCAAGATGTGTGGTTTGGTCGTGTCGAGTTTGAGAGTACACCAAGATATCGTCCACGAAGACCACCATGAAAAAAACAAAGTATGGATCGAACAATTGGTTCATCAGTTCCATGAAAACTGCAGGTGCATTCGTGAGACTAAACAGCATAACGACATACTTTTATAGACCATACCTGCACCAAAAGGCTGCAATAAGTATATTTTATGGTCTAGCATGCAACTGATGATAACCAGATCTCAAGCCAATATTTGAGACACCTGGGCTCCTTGAATCTAATCAAAGAGATCATCAATCCTCAGCAAGGGATATCAGTTCTAGATTTTCAACTAGTTCAACTTCCGATAACCCACACAAAGTCTGAGGGTACCATCCGACTTTTTCACAAATAGGACAAGCAAACCCCAATGAGAAGTATTGGGTCAGATGAAACCCTTTGCCTATAACTCCTCCAACTGCTTCTTGAGATTTTACAACTCTGGTGTAGCCATCCAATAAGGAGGTATGGACATCGGTGCTGCTCTTGGAATAAGCTCAATAGAAAATTCCACCTCTCACTCAGGAGGAAAACCTGAAAAATCCACAGGAAATACATCCCTAAAATGATCCACCACTAGAGGAAAGTCCATCTGTGAAGTCCCCTAGTCATCTAGATATAGACTAACAATATGGTCTCTTACTCCTCCAATCCCATGATGCTTGGGTCCTTCTCTTCTCGCCTGGATATCCAACTTGCCCTTATGAAGAAATGATCCACCCTCTGGTGATGTGAAACTCACCCTACGGTGATAGAAATCGACAACTTCTTGTATGGGAACTAACCAGTCTATTCCAAGAATGACATCATAGCCTATCATCTCTTGGACATAAAGCTCCCATAGGAAGTGACCCCCAACAACCTCAAGAGGGAACTCCTAGAACTGGCGTATACTAGCTATTCTTGTCCCCAACAGTGTGTCCAGCATCAAGATATCAGTAGAATAAAAGATACAGAGCCCAAGGATCTCCACAACCGCAACAGGTATAAATCTATGGGAATCCCATGTATCGAAAAGAGGAGAATCTAAAACTGAGTCAATTAGGATCGTTCCTCGAACTGTAGAGGGTCCAAGATCCTTCTCCTCTCGGGTCTGCTCCACTGCAAAATTCTGACCTGCATTGTAGTCATGTGACCATGCCTGACCACCCTGAGCTGATCCACCATGTTGTTGTCGAAATCCTGGTGACTAGCTACCACGATCATGACCTCCACCTCATCCTGAATGTCCTGAAGAACTTCAATTCCCTGACTGGTGAGAAATCGGTGGTTCTGCTTCTAAATGTAGAATCATAGCAGAACTCCTATCACTAGCTACTGGTAATAAAAACTGACATAAATGTTGAAAATGACCCTTTTTTTGCAAGATTGGAACTCCAATAGGTCTCTCGAGAAATTTCACCTCGTATGCCCACTCTTCCGCCCTGGTAGCACACCACCTAGCTACCAGAAGAAGTGTCTCAACTTCTCGAATCCCCACACATAGACTCTCTATGGTGCTTTCTGCTATTAGTAGGAGGGATACCAACTCCAGATTTCAAACCGCCCTATATAACCACTCTACAATCCCTCAGATTGCGCTCTGTGATGAGATCCTGGTTGACTATCGAAGTGATGGAAGTAAACCTAAAGATATATTTACCTGAGATCAGATTTCAGGCCTGAGACCATCATCAAACTTCCTTACCAAGAATAACTCATCACCTCCTAGAAAAGGCATGAAGCACTGCAGCTCTTTTAAGTGATAAGAATACTCCATAATTGAAAGACTACCCTGCTCCAGACTCATGAACTCTCAGGCTCAATTGGCCCTCAAAGTCTCTGAGTATAAGTAGTCAAAAAAGGCATGTTGTAACTCATCCCAAGCCATAACATGATGACGTCCCACCTGTGAGATCACATCCCACCATCTCTTGGAGGAATCACGAAACATATACGTAGTGAGCTTCACCCTACTCTCTGGAGGAATCTCCAGATGCTTAAAGAGAGAAAGGATGGCTTCTAACCATGACTCTGCAGCATGAGCCCCTCCTTCCCTTGTGAAGGTGGGAGGATGTTACTGGAAAACCTGCGTCAACTCTACCATAGAATGGGCAGGATGCGGTACTCCTTGGAAGGTCTGCATAAACCTCATAAATCCCTCTCGGAACTATGTGTTAGCACCTATGTCCATAATGACGGCTGGTGACAAGACTAACACAACTGTAGGATCTTTTGGTAGTCCCGGATCATCCATATCTAATGTATGATATCTGCCCTGTAACTTGTGGAAACCCAGAGGACAACTCAGTGGCATGACTCAGCAAGGTCAAGTGCACAACTTAGATCAAGATTAACAGGGACAGAAACTTAGAAGTGTAACAATGGAACAAGATAAAGAAATCATTCAAGTTTTTCCAAACATGGATACACGGTGTGTAAAATTACCACACGGTGTGTTCCCTTAATCCTTCATAAGGGCATGTACTTTTTCCAACCCAGGTCGTGTAACACTCCAAACACATGGCGTGTTGTCCTAACACACGGCAGGAACTTGAATCTTTTTTCCCTACCCAAGTTCTTCTACACATCTAGGCCATATATTTTCCCTAGAACAAGACCACACGGCGTTTTCGTTCTAGACACAGCTTGTACTAGATGAACTTCATTGACCCATGCAGTTAGTTACATGGACAGTTACACGGCTGACTCTACAGGATGTGTTTGTGCCAGAAAATACATTTACTAGAAAGATTTCACCGAACTGTGTTGTTCGCTCCACGGCTAGATACATGGGTTACACTACACGGCATGTTCGATCTTTACACAGCTTGTATAACTTAAGTTTATCCATATGTGTCGTTAGTCACACGGGTGGACACATGGTATTCACAACAGAGCATGTACATCAGGAACACAGCATGTTCCACCAAAGATTTCCCAACCCTGTGTCTCAACCCACACAGCCAGTGACATGGTTAGAGACTACATGGAATGTATATACAGTACACGGCATGTACTTAAGAAATACAATTCCTTCCCAAATAGAAGGACACATGGCGTGTATTTATCATTACACATCATGTATTCTGGGTTTTTCCAGATAGTAAGCCTCAAAAAACTACTCTGAAACCAAGAAAAACACTAAAACAAACAATAAAGTTCCAAATTACAATCCGTGAGGGACCATAATCCCCACGAATCAAAGTTTGGAATCTTATACATGTTATATATAAACATAACAGAGCAATGATCCACCAAATTCTAGTCCATGAGGGACCATAACAGCTCAAGAACCAAAGTTTGGTATCCATTCAAACAAAACCGTACACAAACCAATACCTTATAAAAAATCAGGTATTCTATCAAGGTATATATCACAATAGCATGCATATCAAGCATAACATCTATCACAACAACATGCCATCACTAATGCACCCAAAATGGAATGGCAAGAATGCATGACATGTGATCTCTAGAAAGTTTCTATGTGATGCATGAGATGGAATACCCTCATCTAATTGGGTTGCAACAAAGATAGAACCTCAATAACATCAACGATAATAGCACAATACATGTGAATCATCCAACAGTGAAATCAAATCAAATGTAAAGTTGAAAAACCAAAAAAATTACAATAACTAAGGTAAATTGGCTTTTCCCTATACATGGGTTAGCTACTCCTAAGAACAACTTATTACCAACTACCTATTCCTTCCTATCCATGGCTATAGGCTCCAAACAATAAGTCAAGAAGAAAAGAATCCCTTTGATACCACTTTGTAACATCCTGGTTCCGGAAGCCCCCTAGAGGCACCCTGTACCCGGTTGGTCACATGGCCTCAAGAGCATTTGCTTAAATGCTAGAGGTTTACAACTAGCAGCGAGGGCCTTGGTGTGATAGTGGGAAAACTATTTCCTCATTGCTAGAGTAACACAGCGGAAGTAAAATAGATATCAATAGCGGAAGCAGTAATCATACCATACAATAGTAAACAGCAGAAGACAGGAAGTAATAACAAATGAGAACATAAAAATATATATGATGCATGATACATATGTCTAGGAAAGTAGCCAAACCAGTCACAATGATGGCATACAATACTAAACCAAAGTATAAAGAAAAGTAAGTAAACATCTCCAGAGAAACACAAGCCTCATCTTGGTCTCATGCTCCCTAGCTCCACAGTAATCAAGTACCTGAAGTAGAAGTGTGTTTTCCCTTATCTATACCTACAACGATATAATTTGTTTGGGAACAAAAGAATCACCCAAACAGAGTGTGATATTAATCCCAGTAGGCAACCACCCAAATATCTATGCCTAATAGTCAGTGAATATAAATGGCAGGCAATAAACAAAATAAAGTAGTAAAAAAGGAAGTACACATAGTAACAATCCTACAAATTCAATTGCATTCATTTTTATATATCAAGAGAAACCAATCAAAAGCAGGTAACCCTCTGGGAAGTACTCACAACCTAACCCCTCTAGTTCAACCAAACAACCACAAGCAACCCTATAGGAAGTACACATAGTCTAACCACTATGGGTCATCTTTAGCAAAGACTCTCGAAGGAAGCACAAACTATCAATTCCCCATGTGGTCTCGTATCGGTAACTAATAGGCACTATTAGAAAGAACTCAACATCCAATTCCCCCTCTGGACCATATAGAGGAACATACAGACCCTCTAGGAAAAACAAAGTCCATCCCTCCTATGGTCTCGCAACGTAACAGTAAAACAGACACTTTGGAGAAGCCCTCACTGTCCATTCTTCCTATGGTATACTACATCAGGTTCTCATGGCCCTGTGTAAGTCATTCATGCAAAAATGATACATGGAATCCAAATTAAACCTTAATAACTACTTGGATAAACAATCTATAGCATATCATATCATGTTAGATAATAATCACTCCATCCTAACAATATTAGGGATGGAAAGCAAACATCCTAATAGGCAATCTAGACCAAACGGTGAAAACAAGAAATCATGGTCAAAACATTTATAGCATGTAAAAGTTAAACTATTCACAAATAATTAACCTCCATCCAAACAAAAAAGGCATAGCATGTAATAACATGGCTAAAAACCATAAACACACAAAACCCCGAATGAGGGTATTGGGCACTTTTTCACATAAAATTCAAAGACTATCTACGGAAAGGAACAAACCACCTACCTCGGCATCGTGAGAAAGATATACATGAACCTCAGGCCTTAAATCGCCCTAGAACTTCGTAGATCTACAATAATGTTAAAAAAATTCAACCGAGGATATCTCTTGAAATAGGAACAATTAGGAGATGAAGTTCAAGAGGACAGGATAGCTCACTGATGCGATTCAAAGGCAATCGAAGGCACTCAATTCAGAGAACGGATGGTGTGTCAGGGGATTGGAGAAGATCCACAGTTGTATGGATGCTCTAAGATGAAATATTTCAAGAAGAAGTGTGTTATGTCCATCAGATGTGACCTGTATCCATTTAATGAAAAAAAAAGAATGTACATGGTGTGTTCTTTACAAGTAAATGGTGTGTACTTGCCTTTTCCATCCTCTGCTTTAGGCAGTCTCTAGGACACCACACACGGCCATGTACTCAGCCATTACTCGGCCAATACACGGTCACCCGTGGAAACCGAGTAATCGGCATGTACTTAAAGGAAACGACGTCTACTCCAAAAATTTCCAGAAACTCCTCTATTTATCAAAAACAACCAGAAAAGAAAAATATACCTAAAAAGAAGATATGGGTTCTTACAAACTTCCCCCCTTAAAGAAATTTGTACCCAAATTTCCCTATAAAGGTGGCATAGAAGAAGAAACCTTGAATATATTTGGACACTATGATCGTACATCGGCCTCCCACTCCCAAGTCTTGTCCTGTACTCACCCGTGATTCCATAGCACTCGTACTAGAGGAAAAGACCAACCATAGAGAACCGTTGCACTTCGATCAAAAATCCTAATAGGAAGCTCCTCGAAGGATGGTTCCACCTCTAACTTAACCTCCTAGGGTTGGAAAACATGAGATGGGTCTGAGAAGTAACTTTAGAGCTGAGAAACGTGGAATATATCATGCATATCCCAGAACCTCTAAGGTAACTGCAACTGATAGGCAACCAGACCGACTCTCTCCAAAACCTCAAATGGTCTGACGTACCTCGATGAAAGCTTACCATGTATTCTAATCCTTATGTGTCCCAACCTCGGTGTGACATGAATAAAAACTTGATCTATGACCTCGAACTCCAGAGGTCAACTCCGTCGATTAGCATAAGACTTCTGTTGTGACTGAGTTTTATCCAGCCTCTTCCAAATCAACTCTATCTGCTCTGTAGTCTCCTGGATAAATCAAGGTCCCAACATAGCTACCTCTCCTGCATCTAGCCAGCATAAGGGTGATCAGCATGGCCTACTATACAGGGCCTCATAAGGTGCCATATAAATAGTTTATTGAAAACTATTATTGTAGGAAAACTCCACAAGAGGTAATTGTTTCTCCCAAGAACCTCTAAAATCCAGGATACATGCTTGAAGCATGTCCTCAAGCACCAGAATCATACACTTGGACTGGCCATCTGTTTGGGGATGGTATGTTATACTCAGAAGAACCTGTGTACCCAAATCCCTCTGAAGTCCCTGCCAGACCCGAGAAGTAAAATGGGCGTCCCTGTCTGAAATAATGGAGTGTGGAACCCCATGTAAATGTACAATCTCTTGGATGTACAACCATCATAGCTCATGAACACTGAAGGTCTCCTTGATCTGCAAGAAGTGGTAAAGCTTCGTGATTCTGTCAATGACAACCCATACTACATCATTCCATCAGGGTGATCTCAGCAAACATGTATAAAAACCATAAACATGAAATACCCTAAATGAGGGTATTGGTCACTTTTGCACATAAAATTCAAAGACTATCTACGAAAAGACACAAACCACCTACCTCAGTGTCATGAGAATGACATACATGAACCTCGGGCCTTGAATCGCCTTAGAACACCGTAGATCTACAATAACGTTAAAAATGTTCAATAGAAGATATCTCGTGAAAGAGGAGATATCAGGAGATGAAGTTCAAGAAGAAAGGATAACTCAATGATGTGATTTCAATGCAATTTATGGCGGTCAATTCAAAGAATGGACGGTGAGTCAGGGGCTTGGAGAAGATCTGCAGCTGTATGGATGCTCCTAGAAGAAATTGGTCGAGAAGAAGTTTGTTATGGCCATCAGATGTGACCCCGGTCCATTTAATGAAAAAAAGAAAGTACAAGGCATGTTCTTTAAAAGTACACAGCATGTACTTGCCTTTTCCAGCCCATGATTTAGTTGTTCCCCAGGTCACCACACAAGGCTATTTCCTCAGCTGTTACCAGGACATTACATGGTCACCTGCGGCAACTGAGTACACGACGTGTACTTAAAGAACACGGCATGTACTCCTAAAATTTCTAGAAACTCATATTTTTCTCAAAAACAACCAGAAAAGAAAAATGTACCTGAAAAGAAGATCTATATTCTCACAGGTTCATCTAAAAATTTCAAGAAGAAACTTACAATAGCTAAATAAATATATAGAGAATATGAGAGACTTCTTGAATTAGATCCCTAAATTCTTCAATTCAAATATATTTACTTATATTCACAAAAAATATAGAACAAATTAAAGAATTTTAGTTGTTGAGATAAGTATGAAGTACATATATTTTATTATGTACAAAACAATTATTCAAGCAGTAGTAAAATATTCTATTTATACATCCTCTTTTGAATTTTATCTTAAATCATATTTGATAAACTCAATGGTCAAGTGAATAATCCTCTAAAAAGTATTACAGAGGGGTTATTAAAGCAATGTATTCTTCTTTTCAAAATATGTAATAAGAAAATATACTAATTATGTAATAGATATTATTTATTTGATCATTCCATTCTTGGAAAAAATATGCTTTGTCTAAATATATCTTTCTTTATTTAGAAAAATCCTTTTCTAATACACTTAAAATCATAAGTTTATTTATCAAAACATCACACCAAAGTTAAGGATTATAATAATAGAGAATATTCTTAGGATAACTTGATATTTTCAAGATAAAAATATGGTATTATTGGTCTTAAAGATAATTTTTATAACATCTTCATAAGATAAAACACTTCATATCTTTTACTTCTATGTTGCGTAAGATAAATTGTTTTTGTCACTTTCATAAGATAAATCCTTCTTGGAAGACTTCATAAGATAATTAAATAATTTTTTATGATAAATAAAATTATCTAATTTCTTTGATGATGATAACATAATTATTTTACAAATTTACTTTTCCAAATATTAAATAATTCACTTAATTTCTTTCTAACTAGACTTTCTAACTTTGAACATGCATAAGATAATTTACCTTATCCATAAGATAATTTTATTACATAGTAACATAAATTTTCTATAGTGATATTCCTTAAGATAAATTAATTCAGATCATACTAAAATTATGTTGTATTTAAAGAGTCTCTATTATAAGATAATTAAGTTACATGTAAGAAAAACATTTAATATAATATAAATTCCTTTGATAAATAGATATATTTGTGTTTGTAATGTGATTTTTGTGTATTATAAATTACATTGGAATTTATTCAATAAACATCTCACTAATTATAGGAGTAGTTAGAGAGAAATTATGAAACACTTAAGATAAACACATTAGAAAATAAAATAGGTATTTTTTGAATCATCAAAACTCATTTGTAGGAATAAAATAAGTCTATAAAATATAAGGTATATTGTATTCATAAGTAAGGCATATCATGTGGTGTGATATAGTTATATAAAATCATTTACTTTAGTATCTTAGTGTATGATACAAAAATATCATAAATTTTATGGTATAGTTTTATCATATTCTATTATTAACAACGGTTATCAAACTTTAAATTTTAATATTTAGGTTATCTTACACGTAGGTTATCATAAATAATTAAGGTTTCAAAAAATGTATAGGATACTTGAATAATTAATTTTAGTGTTAAATACATGTATTTTTTATTGTGGATACAAATTTTATTGTAACCAAAGGCATTACTTAAAATTTTAATAATGTTTGAGTAAATTCCAGGAAGCCTCAGGGAGTATCTTATAGGCCTATATAAATAGGTTGGAAAACATTAAATGTAATATAATGATATTTTTTGTTGAATTAATTCACATATCCTGAAGCTCTCTTCTCATTCTTCCTTTACACCAAAGATATTATAATTCCATGTATAAAAGGAGAATCCCACCCCAATTATTAGGTTATTACTCTACCCATGGATACCCTAGGTTTTAGGATTCCCCTCCCTACTTATTAGTGATCTTAATCAAGTGTGTGATTCAATATAAGAGGCCCAAATATCATTAGTAAATTATATTTTCTTTATTTATTCTTATGTATGGTTTTATTTTCAAATCATGGAGATCTTGATTTATGATTTCATAATATTTTTTTATTGAATAAGTTTTATTCAATCCTAAGAAAAATATCATGTGGGAGAAAGAAAATCTACATTGAAGATAATGATTAAGATAGATAATACATAGAATATGAACAAGAAAACACATAAGACTCAGGATATAAGTTATTATATAGACACAAAATATTTTATTAGTTAACTAGGGAAGTTATATAAATAGATAGATATGGTTTTTTTATGACAAGGGAATGTGGAAAATTACTTATTGAGAATAATATTCCCATATCCTATAAGATGGAGTAAAAAATAAATGTACCATGATTATTAGCCATCAAAATCGTTCATTTTAATGTGGTTATAAGATAATTCAGTTCCATTAGAAATGAAATTGAGGTGTGTGTATATATAAGGATAGTGAGAGTGATAATTTTATCCAAATAATATATGACAAAGAAAAAAAATTATCGAAGTAATATACTAATCTTTCAAGGAGTTAACACTTTTTCTCTATGAAAAACATAGATAAAGTAACCTATATTCTAGAGAATAAATCCAAAAATATATATCAAATAGTATTTTTAAACTAAGTTAAAGTGTATACATTAACATGGTATTGAAAAATAGAATATTAAGTAATTTTCATATGAATGTTTCTTATGTCACATTCCATAAAAAATGAGTGTGATTACTTTCACTTAAATGGTTGTATCGATTATGTATGGTATTCTATGTGATTGTAAATATAGGAGAGAAAAATTGAGTAACAATTAAAACTATCCTAAGGTATTATAGTTATACAACGGATATGTTCTTAGTGTATGAAGAATATAAGAAACTAGTAATGAGGGGATAGATATATACTAGTTTTTATAATGACCTGTTAAATTTGATATCATGATTAAGAAAATAATAGTATAGTAATAAAGAGAATATAAAATCATTCTATAGGTTTTGTTTCTAAAAAATCCATTCATATCAAAGTTTTTTATGTAGCTAAAGAATCAGTATGCATATATTTTGGAACTATCATCCCTTGAGAAGTATTTATCAGGGATAAAACGTCACAAAAGGTATTATATCCATAGAGTTAAATGTGGAATTAATAGTGGATAAAGTTATACCTCAGTATAATCATTTATATCATGTAAGAGGTGGAAAGCTGAGAAATGAAAGAAATTGGATCTAGTGTAAGTGGGATTTTCTTAAATTTAGTTCCATGGAACCAACTTTATCACATAATTTTGATTACTATACTATATATATTTTCAATACATAACATATTATTATCACATATTGAGTTTACTTCTACATGATTTATGTGATAATGTCCCTCTATTATTCATTACATCAAAGGGTTATAATGGTTCTCTATTGCAACGAGAACCTAGAGATCCAATGTTGATATTCCTAAAAAAATATCCTATGGTCTATAAACATCAGTTTGATAGTAAAAAAATTGAGTTTTAATATTAGGTGTGCGGGTATCATAATCATTTTTACATATTATCATTAATTTATCACATGATAATCTCCAAGAAGTGAGTTTATGATAATAGAATATCCAGTAAAGAGATTATTGAATATTTTTCATGAATACTCACACCAAAATGTGGTGAAATTCAACATGTTGTTCTTAGGGTCTTCACATGATCTTCTTTACCATTTCATGTTTATCAAGTGGAATTATATATGATATCATTCATACATTTATCCCAAGTTTATTATCATGTTTATTTTATCTTATTAACACATACAAGGATGATGTGTAGATAAAATATTGATTTTCAAAATAGATTAATGGTTCTATTAATAAATGGGATGGAATCAAAATGGTTTAGATATTTAATTATGTATATAACATTATAAATATTATATTATCCTTCATTCAATTAAGGAGGACTATAAAGTGAAGAAATTATACCTTATTTAAGACACTAGATATTATTCTCTATTAGTTGAAACCTTCCCTTTTTATCTTCTTCTTAATTTCATTCAAGGAGGCAGTGCTAAAACACCATTGTGGTGAATAGATCCTAAAAAAGAATTTAGAGATTCTAGTGGATGTTGGATTCCATTGTAGGAAAGAACTAAGTGGTTTTATCTAAGGGATATAAATCAAACTCGCTACTTTTGAAGATCAATATCATGGATATTGAGGTATTCTTGTTTTATGGTTTTCATTTTTTATATTGTTTATTCCACCCTTGAACAATATGGGTATCTTTTTTCTATTTTATTCTACTAAATATGGTCATAAATATTCCCCATGAAACTCATTAGGGGTATCAAAGACATTATTGACAATGAATTGTTAGGATGAAAATAGAAATTGAAAATATTGTGTTTTTCTAAGAACATGTTCATATATTCAAAAGTATACTGTAGTCATCTATTCATTTCCTCAAAATGGAATTGTTATAGGATCAACATGACATGGTATACAAATTATTACCGAGAAAAACAATTCAGGTAAAAATAATGTGGTTATTCAAATTATAAACCATTGTTTATTTTTTGACACCAGCATGACATGGTTAGAAAATCATTTTCATAGTAAAATACACCATAATGAAAAACTATGTTTTGGTGTGTGTAAACATGTCCTGGTTGGATCCACCATAAGGAATAATTGTTCTATGATAAATATTGTTTCCCCATACCTCTTCTTGAGACAAAATAATCAAAATGGATTATGCCATTATTTTATATCATAGTCTAAAATGGTTTATAAAATTTTACCATGTAGTAGTGGAAATTCAAGGTCTATAGAAAATCTAATAAAAAACATTTAACATAAAAAAACATTTTGGAAATTGGTCCTTCTAGTATGTACTAAATCTATGTTAATTTAAACCATATCTAAAAAAATTTAAAAAAATTATTTTATAACATTATTATATCTCATGTTAAATATTTGAATTTTTAATTTATTGATGAAATCCCAATATAATTTTTATCTAGATATAGTTTTTTATATGATATTGAAATTGTATTATTTAGTTTGAATTTTTATATATTTTTATTACATGTATATAAGAGTAACATTTTAGGTACAATAACATAAGATTTTATTTTGGTATTAATTGAATTCATTTTGTTTTAAAGTAATTATCTTGGATTTAGAGGTAGATTATAGTATGTACATATTTAAGTTTTAGAATTTTGATAAAACTAAATTATTTAGTCAGTAAATAACCTAGGGTAGAGGGAGTCTTGGGATGATTTATCATCTTCCTAGAGGCTTATTCCATGTATTGAAAAGAGGGGGTTGAATACATGTTGCTTCATTATTTCTCTTATGGGGATTGTTGAATTTATATGATTTTATGACTTTATGTGAATTGATTTCATATAACTTATACATTTGATTCATTTGGACATTTGTAGTTATATCTATATACTATTTTTTGGTTAGTAACAAAAATAGTGAGTTTTGAAATGTGTTATACATTAATATGGTTTGAACATACAAATTTAATGGAAGAAATAGAGATCCCAAAAATAAATCTCTAGAATCAAGAATATATATAGGGATTGTATGTGATGTGTAGATTTAATGGTATTTAATAGTTAAAAATGATATTCATATGATTCATATAGAAATAGTGAGATGAAATAAACCTATAAAAAACTAAGTGTGATATTCCTTCTAATGAAAAAATATGCCAAGACCTCAATCATTTAGTATAAGTAACCAGAATGGTTAGGAGCCCATAGATTTTCTTTTTTAAGGAATAGAGGATGTGTAAAACTTTTAAATCCAGGTAATCGTGTCCCATCATGAGAATTTGGTGACACATTTCTAGGAAATATAAAAGGACACCATACTATTGGAATAAAGTATATTTTATCAATGTAATGGAATTGGAAAAATGGTTCTCCACTCAACTATACAAGTGGAATATGTGAACTGATTTCCTGACTGCCTACCTAAATAACTATGTAATGTGTGAAATGATATATCTGAACCAAGTTATAAAAAAATATGAATCTTATTTCAAAAAATGGATTTGATTAATGGGGTTATCATTTTTATTGTGTGTACATTTAATGGAAGCCCTTATTAAAATTATATAAAACATAATACTTGCCTATAGACATGTATTTATTAAAGATTATGTATGACATAATGATTTTCATTTTTGGTATCTTATATGTTCAACCTATAATATAATTTAATATTAGTATATGAAGTTAATATGTGTTATCAAATAAGACCATTTTGATTATATATATTTAAATTTTATAGAAATTAATTTTTCAAATTCAGACATATGTGTATTAGATATCATGTGTTAGTCACGCATTTTTGCTGCTAATCGCATACTCTTAAATAGGATAAAATTGATTAAAGGTGGATTAGATCTATATATCATCAATAGGGAAAGGGTTTCATCATTGGAGATCAGCACTTCTGATCTAAGTCGACGAAGTAGATCAATTATGGAATTTAAAAATTGTTACAATCTTCTTTCCATAAATAAAAATTTGATTTCTACATCTTGTTTGGACAAGATGGGATATTTATTCACTATTAATAATAATTTTTATTATATATATATGAATTAAATGTTTTATGTCGTTGGGAATATATTGAATGGTTTATATATTGTATATATGGATAATAAAATCTAGAGAATTCAAGATAATGAGGTTAAGATTGATTCTAACACTACTTATATTTGGAATTGTTTCCTTGGATATATAAATGAAAACTATATCCAAATACCCCATAGAGGTATATTTTTGGACCCAATCAATTATTAATAATTTGATAATTATGAATCTTTTTCATTTGAAAATGACTAAAACCCTTTGAGAGGAAAGGGTGAATGGGAAAGTATACTATTGGATCTTATATATAGTGATGTATTTAGACCAATGGGTACTAAATGAATTGTATGTTATAGGTACTCCATAACCTTAACAGGTGATTTTAGTTGATATGGTAATATTTTTCTTATGAGACACAATTTTGAAACATTTGAAATGTTTAAAGAGTTTATAAATGAATTATAAAGTCAATAAGGAAAATTATTAAGCCTCTGTGATTGGATCTAGGTAGTGAATACTTGAGTTAAGATTTCACTGATCCTCTGAGAGAATGTATAATTCCCTCACAACTGACTAAACCTTGAACTCTATAGTAGAATATTGTGTCTATAAATAGGAATAATAACTTTTTAGACATGTTTTTGTTAATAATGATTTTGTGAGACCTTTATTTATAATTATGGGAATTATGCTAAATAATAGGAATATTTCATACTAAATTGTATTCCATTTAAGGTGATTATAATGACCCAATATGATATATATGTTACAAATAGTCCCATTTTTACTTTTATGAGGGTGGTGGATTTTTTAGAATATAAACAAAATTTAGATTCTGATAAACTTATCCCTATATAATAAAATTCAATTTTTATTGGTTATTATAAGGAAATATTGGGAGATTGTTTCTATAATCCTTATAAACAAAAAGTGTTGATGGGTCTATTTGGTATCGTTTTTAAGAAGAGACATTTAAATAAAAGTTTTAATTCCATGAAAATTAAACTTAGAGAAGTTTTGGACCAAAAAATAATAATTTTTTAGAGATGGGAAGTTAGCAGGTTCTACTAGATAAAGTGGAAATAGAATTTACTTTGATTACAAAAAAACCTCCAAGGTATGGTAAGGTTCATCAGGAACCACAGTGATAAGTATTTATTATGGAAAGTGATATTGAAGTGATTTACATTAATGATTAAACTATTATCAATCAAGAGACCATTGAGAATTTTGATTCCAAAAAATGGTGAATAAACATGAAATCTTATTCAGAATCTATATACACTAACCAAGTTTTGAACTTGGTTGTTTAATCTTAATGGGTGAGATCCATAAGGTGTAAGTGGTTTTTCCATAAGAAAATTGAAATGGATTAAATATTTCCAACCTAAAAAATCTCTTTTGGTGTTAAAGGATTATAAAAAAATTTCTCATATTTAAATAGTCAAAAGGATTTTTTGAATGATTTTTTTTTGAATTTTATATATAATAATTATAGGATATTGAGATTGTTTATGAAGTGTCTTATATGATTTTCAGATGATATGAGAAGTCATGAGTTGAATAGTGCTATGATTTTTGAAGTAATTTTGAATTTTTTGTAGAATCTAAAAATTGACTAAGTAATTTTTTATAAGAGTCCTTTTAAATTTATAAAAGTTATTTCATCACTATATATATAGAAAAATGAAAAAGTCATGACTTTGTAATGATCAACCAAATCAGATGGTTTGGAAAATTACAATGGAATAACTTCATAAACATCATTGTCAACTTCTTAAAGATCATTTTCTAATTATTAAATATAATTCTTGAGTTTATAAATATGATTTATAACTTTTTTAGGATCATTTAAAACTTCGTAAGGATCATGAAGTACTTTATAAGAGTCATTAATGGATTCATAAGGATCAATCAGACTTTATAGGATTCATTAGTATATCATTTGAGGTAGATAATTGTAAAATGTATGGAATTTCATATATGAATTCATAAAGTTCATTTTAATGATCGTAAGATTTATTGTTAAATTTTTATGAGCCATTTAAACTTATGAATAACTATTTTTCTAAAAAAATTCAAAGTAATTAAATCTCTCCCAGGAGATCACAAAGTTGATTTTTATACTTCCATATTGTCATTATGAGGCCAATAGTTAAACAATTTATGAAGATGGGGAAATTTCTAAATCAAAGTATTCTAAGGGAAAATAAATCTAATGAATCTAAATATATTATTAATTCATTGAAACATCACAAATTAAATTTTTATTTAATCATAATTATAGAAAAAATAAAAATGAATGATGTTGTGATCTTGTAAATTTTATAAATCACATGAAAATCATAGTTTTGTTATTCAAGCTAAGTTATTTGAAAATTATGTTATGAAGAGATATTTCACATTGTGTAAAAAATTTATGAAAATTATAAGTAGAGATATTCTATTAAAATTAAGATAACATCATTACTTGAACCAATATAAATTCAAAAATTTATAATTATTTTGAAATGGAGATCGTTTCAAAAGAAAAACCAAATAATTTTATTTATTAGGTTAAATGGTTTAAAATGAAAAGAAGGGTGCATATTAAATATCATCAAATCCAATGGTTAAATAAAATAGAATATTAAATGATTGTAGAAGCACACCTACATGAATTTCTGATTGATTAAACATGCAATGGATCTCATTATACCATTGGGTTGTATTAATTTTATAGAATATTAGTTGGAATTTATTTTTAGAATTTAATTAATTATAGAATATTTAGAATGTCTGATAAAGGGGTATGTTTTGTGAGAAATTTGGGGGGAAAAGAAAATGGTGTATATTGAGTGAAAAATATAGATTGAATATAAGAGATAAAAATGAGAGAATAAAACTTATAGAGCCTGTGTATTTATTGAATATGATTATTGAGAAGTAGATCATTGAAGTTGTGCATGAAGTGAGAAATCATGACTAATATGGAGTTAACACTAATAATAATTGGTCAAAATTAATAAAGAGATGATCAAATTCTATTTATATTATCTTGACAGGTTATATAGGAATATTAATATCACTAGTTTCTGAAGAAACATTAATTATTTTATGAACTTTATCACCCTATTCAGATAAACTTGTATCTAGGAGTGAGAAGTTTTGAAGAACCATGATATAGTACCTAGGTATATATGATTCACTACAGACTAAGATGATTCCCATTTTAACCACATGAATTTATAGGGCAAAATATATGACTTAGGGTATATAATCGATGAAAATAAGGAGTAGGTGCCCATATAGGGACCAAACCTTTTAAACAATTATTGTAGCCTGTATTCTTTTCATTTATGTTTTTATCAAGTGAATTTGAGATTTTTAATTGAATTGATAAGATTCAAAAATATCATAGAGGTTTATTTTTAATAAATAAATAATAAAAAGAAACCACCACTGATCCCCCCCCCCCCCACTCAATGGTACAACCCATTCCAGGTGAACTTCAAAAGGTATCAAAGTGCCCAAGTTCCCTCTATCAGATCCATAAGTTTATAGATATAAATAATCTAAATTAAATTAATAGTATTGGTGTACCCACTTTTTATGGAAAATTTATCACAATAGAAGAATAAGATGTTCCTTATCTTCTGTATCTTAGCCTATTAGTTAAATATAACAACCACAACCATAGTAGTCTAGAGTCGATGGTTATTTTATTATAATGGAACAAATACAAGAGATCACATCATCGTGGATCAATTAGTTTAATAGTATTGAATAACTAGATACATAAATTGTTCCCTTATTACATTAGTAATTAAACATAGAAAATAAAAAAGTAAAATAAACTACTTCCTTGACACTTATTCAAATATTTCATCTTCATAACCTAGAGAAAGAAAATAAATAAAAGGGTGACATCAAATGCTTAGTAAGGGTTAAATATATAAGAAACATGAATCAATAATAATTGAAGCATGATCAATAATGAATAATCAATATGGTGATGTGAATAATGTAAAATCACATGTCATTTTATCAATAAACTGAGAATAAAATGCATCCATAGATTTTTTCATTGTGAAAATATCATAGATAGTAAGAACTGAATACAGAAGGGAGGAAATTCTTAATTATAGGATGTTTTGTATTTGGAACATGAAACACTACTATCAATACCTTTTAAAATTTGGTTTAAGTCTAAGGGTAGAAATTTATCTTATTATACTTGGAAACAAACGTGAAGGGTTTTTCGCCAGCTGTTTTTTCTCATAAAACATGTCGATGCATCAAGGGGATATTTATAACTGGTCCCCACACATTTCTTAATGTCCAAAGCATTCTATAATTATCTAAATTATTTATTTAATTCATAAAATCAATATTACTTATCAATGAATATCCGTATTGAGTAAAAGATATAGATTTAACATTATTCCACAATTAATCAAAAAATATTCAAAGTAAACACCGTATATAATAATAATTAGACAATAATCATATCCATGATACAAGAAATATTTATATTTAATAATTCAAAATAGAAATGATCTCCAAATGGTTGTAGATACACCATATAAAAACTATTAGGTGCACAATACCAAGTAAGTATCAATGGAATAGAAATTGATACGAAGTATCTTACCAATTTTTAATCATTCGAACCGTATTCCCCATAAAATTAATGATTATAAAATAAAATAATGAATACCATGAATAAAAATAGATTCATTATAGGATATATAAAAGGTAATAATAAATAGACGACACAAAATAAATAATTCTTGAGTAAAAAATATATCTCAGAAATAAAAGTGAGATGAGAAACCCTAACCTTATATATGAATGAGTTCTTCACTTATAGGAATATCCTATATAATCAAATTAGATTCATTAATTACTTAATTCAGAACCTATTCAAAATATATTTGATTTATTATAATTTTATTAAGTTAATTTATATCTATTCCAATGAGTTATATTGTTTAATTTCCTTGTTCTAGGATCACTACAAAAAAAGACGATAGTAGAAGGGGTTATTTTTTACATTATAAGTGTTTATAACCCCTTCTAAATACATTAGCAGAAGTTATGAGGAACCGCCTCAAATGTGCCCACCTACTGTTAGTAGAGGCGGTTTTGAGCAAGTGCTGGTAAATGCGTGATGAATTTAGCGTTGGTTACATTAGAGCGGGTTTAAACCCCTTCTAATGTTGTCCAAATTTTAGCAGAACAGGTTGTCATTGGAGGCGTTCATAACCTCAACTATCGCTAATAGAGGCATTAGGGGTGGTTCAAACCGCCCCCTAATTATTGATTGCATTAGGGTCGGTTTTACACAACTACCCTTAATTCTTTTTTATTTTAATTTTTAAATTTGCGTAGTGCATGTCCCCCTACTATCCCCATTTCCCACCTTCAATCCTCGTCGCCCCTCCTATCCCCCTCCCCTGGTGCTTGTTTGGTGTCTTGTGTCTCATGTCTCGGTCTCCCTCTATCTGGTGTCGTAGTGTCCCCCCGTATCTGTCCCCTCGGTGTCTGTCTGGTGCCTCCCCTAGTGTCCCAGTGTCTGTCTGGTTTCTAGTGTCTCGTGTCTCAGTCTCTCCCTTTCTGGTGTCTCGGTGTCCCACAGGTGTCTGTCTGGTGCCTCCCCCGATCTCTGCCCCTCCTACCCCGGTCTCTCTGGTGTCTGGTGTCCATTGTGTCACGGTCTCCCCCAGTGTTTTGTGTCTTGGTGTCCCCTCATGTATGTCCCTCGGTCTCCCAGTCTTCGAGTGCGTGTCCCAGTCCATCCCTGACCCGAATCTCCTCTATGAGTGTCCCAATCCAGCCCCCGGTCTACTCTCAGCCCGCAAATTTGGAGGGCTTCCAAAATAATGATGTAGGCGATATTCGAACCACTATTCTCCATGATATACCTCATGTGCTCAAACCACTGCCCCAAGTCTCTCTTTGTTAATATTATACATATATTATTCTATTTATATATATAGATAAGTCTATTAAAGTATAAATTATTTGCATAATATATTTAAATACATATAATATGTTTATTAAAATATGCATATATATTAATAAACATATATATATATTAACAAATTTACATATAATTAATTTATTACTGTATTTATATATATTAATAAGTTTATTAAAATAAGAATTATTAAAACAATATATTTAAAAATATATAATAAGTTTATTAAAATAAGCATACATGTTAATAAACATATATATATTAACAAATTTACACATAATTTATATATTATTGTATTTATATATATTAATAAGTTTATTAAGATAAACATTATTTTCATAATATATTTAAATAAATAAAATAAATAAAATCTATCAATATTTATATAAATACAAATATATTTATATATATATATATATATATTCTGCACACCTCTATAAATTATATATTTACATATATTTAAATAAAATTATGTATGCAAGTATCTATAAATACATTTATATCAAACACGCACAAAGGCAAATGTGTATTTATATATTTATTTTTAATTGTTTATATTTATTTGAATACAAGTATATATAATATATATATATTTATTTATTTATTTATATTTTACCCAAATATATTATGCAAATATATATATATAAATATTATATTTATACGTACACAATTAATATATATATATATATTACATATTTATATAAATGTAATATATTATACATTTTATAAATACATTCATATATGTATACAATATATACTATATATATATTATGAATTTTTTTTAAAAATAGTAGGGGATCACAACCCCTATGATCTTAAATTAGAGGGGCTTGTGAAACCCCTCTAATTTAAGACATTAGTGGGGGTTCAAGAGGGGGTTTTAAAACCCCACTAATGTCTTACATTACAGGGGTTTTGAATCACCACTAATGTCTAACATTAGAGGGGGTGGTAAACCCCCACTATTTTCTTAAAAAAAAAATTCCATATAACACACACACACAACACCTCTAAAATCCAATAGAATGTGTGTGTGTGTGTGTGAACGTGCATATATATGTGTATATATAGCTCCTCTAACTGAATATATATAGTGTTTGAAACTAAATATATAGTGGTACTAATTATTAAATTTTTTACAGTTTTAATATAAATTTCTCTAAAATCCAACTATATATTAAAAAAATGCTAAAAAAAATTAGAGGGGGTTGTGAAACCCCTATAAATTTGATGATTAGAGGGGTTGTGCAGAACCCCCTCTAATGTTATGGAAAATGAATTTATAGGAGTTTGTGAATAACCCCCTCTAAATAAACCCCTCTAATGTAATGTTTTTTTTGTAGTGGAGCATTCGCTTCATGGTTTTATGGTTGGTTCCCTTGTGTATAGTTATTAAAAAAAATTCAAATGAGAATAACTTCTACAAAAGTGAAATTATTTAGTATTAGTGAAATTATATAAGTTTTAATGGTCTCATATATCATTTGGTTATATGTTATGACTATGAACCATTGGCTAATACCTTAATGATAAATGTTAGTTTTATTTTTGGTGGTTTTCATGACAATCACAAACTTGAATCATTTTATATAAAATTATGTTTATATGTTGGTTCTAGAAAATGATATAACTTTTAATATGTATATTAAAATATTATTTAACCATAATAATGTCTTTATGACCATCCTTGAATGTGGTAATGGAAAATTAAAACTCTTTGTCCACGAAGGCGATGAATCGACGTGTCACGGACTGTGTTTTCATTTTTAGAATAAAAGGAGGAGATAAGAGATTTGATGATGGATATTATATTAACAAAATAAAATTATAGAATATTTATTATACTATAGTTATCATTACACTTTTGATAAGTGGAGGTGATAAGAGAATAATAAAATAAAATAAATTAAAATTGAAAGAAGGATGATTTTACCTCTTGAATATCATCTCTTTGGGAACCTACTTAAGACAATAGTGATTTGTATTTTGGTAAGAACAAAAATTATGGGACCTATATAAGAGGCTTGATAAAGTAATTAGGTATAATTTATAAAATCTTAAAGTCTTAGAAGGTGTGAGTAGAGGGGTGTTGAGGGGTGGTATTTATAGGGAAGTAAGGATGTATTTTTTTATTATTTTATTCACTCTTCACCAAAAAAGAAATTATTTCACAAAAATAACAAAAATATACCATACCCATTTATTAACATGTCTAATAAAAAATTTACTCTATTTTATAAAAAAAAAATTCTAAATATGAGACATTTAATTTTTAATTAAAATCATCATATATTCAACAAATGTTGATTTTAATATTATAACCGATTTTATAACACTTTGAAAAAATAATTATGGTCTCATTAAATTATCTTATAAGTATATTAAACAAAAATTTATTTTATGAATCTATTTTATGAAACTAAATTTTCTTTTAAATCATTATATTAATTATAAAAATCAAAATAAACATTTATGTTTCATGAAAATACAAACACTTAATTTATCATTTTTAAATCATTTATTTAATTATTTATTGATATAAATGTACCATATTTTCGTTGATGAGATACATAAATATTATTTATAATTTCATAGGTGAGGATATTATTCTAATGGACACATTAAAATTCCTGAATTTTAGGTTAATATTTAATATTATATCACGATAAGTTATCGAATAAATAGAATTTATTTAACAAGATACATACCAAAAAAACATAGGGTCTTATATTCTTCCCTATTATAAAAATTTCAACCTAAATATTTTTCATGAATATTGCCTTCTAAACAGATGAGGGTGGTTCTTCTTCATAGAACCCTAATGTTCCCACATTTCTTATTTCATTTTATGGTTTCTATAAATAACCTTTACCAATTGAGTCATCTGATTTCTAAATACTTTCTCTCCAGTGTTTAGAATCTCAATAGGTGCTTCACAGTAATACAAATTAGGCTCCAGATCTATTTTTTCCTGGCTGATTATATGAATTAGGTCTAACATGTACTTCCATAATAATGATATGTGGAACACATCATTTTTGAATGGAACGAAGGCCTTCATTTGTTTTTTTTTTGATAATCCACCTTTCAAGGGGTGATGAGGAACACTAACATGTCCTGAAGGCATAAGATAAAAATACATGACCCATAGGTCTTAGAGGAAATCACCCAGAAAAGACAACTTAGAACTACTCCTCCCTAACAAATTTCATGATATCAGCACTCTACCTTTGCAAGGTAGGTCGGTTGTGAAGATTTGCACAATCCTGGTATCGATGGAAATGTCATACCCTCTCAAACTTCCAATTCTGGTTAGCTCTGTTCTCGTGAATATGCATGCTCTGAATCCTCTTCTGGAGCCTTGTACCTTATAATATGACTATTACATCTACCTAATTCATTTGGATCAAAGTCTTTGGGGGGGCCTGAAGGCCTGTAGGTGGCCTGAAGTTCATGGGAGTCCCGAAAACCTTACAGGGCCTGAGGACCAAACCGATGGCCCAAAGGCCCAGATAGATGAATAGTTTTGGCTTCGACAGTACCAAATAGTGCCTATTATAGTACCTTCTTTAGATTATTTATATATTTGATAATGGTCAAACATACTTGGGGATCATTTTCCCTTTCTTACTAGACCTTATGAAACCCTTCCATTGAAATACTTTCAGAAAGACATGATCTCCCTCTTGAAATTCCAAATCCTTTATCAAGTTGTCTGCATAACTCTTTTCCTTAATTTTTGTTGCTTAAACATGAACATGAATAGTCTTTAACTTTGTCATTGTTTCTTTAATAAGTTATTGGCCTATAATTTTCCTTTCACCATATTCTTTACAACAAGTTTGAGAACGAAACCTCTTTCCATATAATTCTTCATATTTCCCCATTTGAATACTATAATAGAAACTATTATTATAAGAAAACTCTACAAAAGGTAAATATTGATACCACATACCATGAAATTCAAGTAAGAATTATATAAATATATCTTTCAATGTTTTAATAGTCCTTTCATATTATCCTTTGGTTTGAGGGTGATAAGCAGTAATCAAGTGAATCTCAGTATCCAAATCCTTCTAATGACTCTTCCAGAATTTTGATCTACAACTGGGATCACAATCGTACACAATCGATAGAGATGAACCATAAATTATTAGAAATTCATTAATATTGAGTCTTTTGAGGTTCTTAATAGGTAAATCTACTCTTATAGAAAGAAAATGTTCTGATTTTGTAAGGTGGTCAACAATAACCCAAATTGAATCATTCTTTATGGGGATCTTTGGTAATCCAGTGAAAAGGTCCATAGAAATGACATCCCACTTCCACATAGAAAGAGGTAGAGGTTATAGAATCCTCTAGAATATTTTCTCTCAGCTTTAACTTGATTAATAACTAGACATATTCACACACAGTTATAAATTTCCCACTTCATATTATCCTACCAAAAGTGTTCCTTCAGATCTTGGTACATCTTTGTACTACTGGGGTTTATAGTAAATTTTGATCTATGATGATCATCTAATGGATTCATTTTTATCCTAGGTGTTGATGGAACACATAAAATATTTACAAATTTTTGAATTCCATCCTTATACATGAGTTATTCCAATCTCCCTTCTTTAATGGACCACTTAGGAATTCAGGCAGATTGAGAGATTTTTATCATTTTCTAATAAAGATGGTTTCATAATAATTTGAAGAAAAAAAGTGATGTTTATGCTTCCTTAACAATTCCCATATCCATATTTACTAAATCCTTGACCATAGGATCTTTATCAATCCTCATATTTGTAATAATTCCATGATATTTTCTTTTTAATGGATCTACTTGCTAATTTTCTTTTAATGGGTGTTAGTGTTTTGTGAAATCATAATCATTGAGTAGCTCGATCCATCAAATTTCCCTCATGTTGATTTATTTTTTTGTGAAGATATATTTCAAACTCATTTGATCTGTATATATCATGAATCTTTCACCATAAGGATAATGTCTTTATATCTTCATATAAATTATTATGGGTGATAACTCAAGATCATGATTTGGATAATTGTTTTCATGAATCTTCAACTTCGTTTATGCATATGAAATAACTTTTTCATTTTTCATAAGGAAACAACCCCATCCTTTATTAAATCCAACATTATATATCTCAAACCCATAATTTCATGATGGTAGATTCATAATCAAATCATTAGAGAGTATTCTATTCCATTCTTTAAAACATTCCACACATTATTTTCCCTATACGAACTTAACCCCTTTACATGTGAGTTTGGTTAACAGGTTAGCCAATGAGGAAAATTTATGAATAAAACATCACCAGAAAGCTATTAAACTATTGAAACTATATACATCGATTATGTTTATTAGTGTAGGAAATTATTGTATTGTATTTTCATTTACATTATCAAGTGAGACTCGTCCTTATAGATAATATGGCCAAGAAAAGAAATTTCCTAAAGACAAAATTCACACTTGATAAATTTAACATATAAGTCTTTCCTTTTGAAAGACTTGGGAATGATCCACAACTTATTCTCATGGTATTCATATGTTTTATAATATATCACAATCTCATCAATGAATACCACAAAAAAATAATCAAGATATTCCTTGAATATTCTATTCATCATATCCATAATAACAGAGGGTGAATTAGTGAATCCAAAGGGATTTACTGTAAACTCATAATGTCTACACCTCGTCGGAAAAGCAGTCTTCAGAATGTCTTCCTTATTTACTCACAATTGATGATGCCCATAATGAAGTTAAGTCTTTGAAAAATATTTAACTCCATTAATTTGATCAGAAAATCATCAATGAGAGTTATAGTATTCTTTTTCTTTATTGTAATAGCATTTATTTCTCTATAATCAATGCACAGCCTCACGGATCCATCTTTCTTATTAACAAAGAGAACAGGGGATCTGCCTAGAGAAACACTGGGGAAAATAAATAATTTATTACTAAACTCCTATATTTTTTTCTTCATATACACCAATTCAATATTGTCCATTCAATAATGAATATTTGATATCGGTCTTGAATCATTGATTAAATGAATGGTAAACTCAACCTCATGCTCTAGGGGTGTTGAGGTAATTCCTCAAAAAATACATTAATGTATTTCTGTACAATTGGTATATCCTCGGTTTTATTATTAATTTCCTAATACCTATATGTTGTTTTCTCTTCCACCCCAATAATTCCATTTAGTAGAGCTACTAGGGGTGGATCTAGATAAGAATTAGAAGATAAATTTTCAAATCTAAATATAATTAATTATATATCTTCCTCATTAATCATAATTTCCTTCTTTTTAAAATAAATTGTCATATAATATTTTAAAATTTAGTCCATAGTGAGGATTGTATCAAAATAAACCATAGTTATAATGATAATGTTAGCAAATAAATCACATTTATGTGTCATAATGGGGACTTCCCGACACATCTTTGTTTCTATAAGAATTTCCATAGGATTTTTTACTAACAAATCCCAATATTCTATTAGGTTCCGTCATTAAATAATGGAATGCATTGTTTTATATCATAATAATTATGATAATTGAGACAAAATCTCACAATAATGAATTATTATAATTATCATGTTTATTTGTCACTTAGTTCCAAAGGTTTTTACTAAACCTTTCTCTAATACCAAATGTAACAACCCTGACCCCAGTAACCTAGAGTCAATGGTAATTCTACTACATTTTCATAGATACAAGAGATCACACCACCAAGGATTGATAATTTTAGTAGTATTAAAGAATTGTATACATACATGATTCCCTTATTACATTTGTATTTAAACATAGAACATAACAAAGGAAAATAAATTTCTTCCATGACACTTATTCAAATATTTCATCATCATAACCAGGGGAAGGAAAACAAATAAAAGGGTGAGGTAAAATTCTCATTAAGGGTTACATATAGTAAAAACATGAATCAATAATAACTGAATAATAATCAATAAATAATCATAAAAATGGCAAGGTGAATAAATTAAAATGACATTCCATTAAATCAATAAACTGAGAATGAAAATTAATCCATAGATTTTGTCATAGTGAAAATCTCCTAGATAATAATATTTAATACTGAATGAAGGAAATGATTAATTATTGGAAATCATGTATCTATCACATTAACCACTACATTAAATACCTTTCATAAGAGAGTTTAATTTTATGGGTATAAACACATCTAATTCTACTTTGAAATAAATGTGAATAGTTTATCGCCAACTATTTTGTCTCGTGAGACTTGCGGATGCATCGAGGGAATATTTATAATAAATCCCCACCCATGTATGCATGTCTAAAGAATTCCTCAAATATTAAAATGATTTATTTAATTCATAAAATAAATGTAACTTATCAATGAATATCCATATTGAGAAGAATATATGGATTTAACATTATTTCCCACTTAATAAATAACATCCAAAGTTAACACCATACGTAAAAAAAGTATATGACTTAGACAATAATAATATCCATGATACATGAAATATGGATATTTAAGAGAAATATAATTTGAAATGAAAACTGATCTCAAAGCGGTAGTAGATAAACCACATAAAAATGATTGGTTGTACAACACCAAGTAAGTCTTAGTGAAATGGAAATTGACACGAAATCCCTTACCACTTTGTGATGAGTTGAAATGTATGCCCTATAAAATTAATTATTATAAAATAAAATATTTAATACCATAAATAAAAATATATTCTTGATATGATATATTAAAGGGAAGTATAGATACACCATACATAAGAAATAAGCAGTGAATAAGGTATATCTCACAAAAATAAAAGTGAGATAATAATCCCATTACCTTTTATATGAAAGAATTTTGCACTTATAATTAATGCCTTGTATTATAAAATTATATTCTTTATTTACTTAATTAATATCCTATAAAAAATATATTTAATTTATTATAATTTTATTAAGTTCATTTATGGCCATTATTATGAGTTATATTGTTTAATTTCATTGTTTAAGGAGCATTCATTTCATGGTTTTATGGTTAGTTACCCTGTGTATAATTATGGGAGTTCTTGTAAAATGGGAATAAATTATCCAGAAGTGAAATTATTTAGTATTAATTAAATTCCATAACTTTAAATGTTAACATAAATATTTTTGTTATATGGTATTAGGATGACTCATTGGATAAGACATTAATGATAAATGTTTGGTTTATTTTTTTCTGGTCTTTACTACCATCAAGAAATTATATCTTTTTATTTAATATTATATTTATATACTGGTGTTATAACATGATATAACTTATAATATGTACATTAAAATCTTATTCAACCATAATAACGTTTTAATGACCATGCTTTATGTCGTTAATAGATAATTAAAACTCATCACCCACAAAGAAGGTGAATCGACAGGTTAGAGATGATGTTTTCATATTTAGAATAAAATAATGAAAGAAGACATTTGATGATGGATATTATATTAACACATTAAAATTACAGTATATTTATGATACTAGAGTCATCATTACACTTTTGATAAGGATAGGTGATGATAGAATAAGAAAAGAAAAGAATGAGTCTTTTACCTCTTGAATACCGTCTCTTTGGGAACATCCTTAAGACACTTGGATTTGGTATTTTGGAAAGAAGAGAAGGTTTTTGACGTGTGTAAGAGTATTAGGAATGTAAATGGGTATAATTTAGACAATCTTCATGGTTTATAAGGTGGATGAGAGGGGTGTTTTTTGATTATTTTATTCATTTGTTTTTTATTTTGGATCAATAATATCAATAGTGTTGATTATTATAGAAAATTACACTAACTAGATAATGTTAGTTCGAAATAATGGTTGACTAACTCATCCATACATCATCCATGACTCAATAATTCATTTATTTACTTATAATGTTAAATACCGTAAATTACTCAATTTCATTAATCACCAAAAATTTAACTATTTCAGAAAAATACCAAAAATTCACCCAAACCATTTTTTGAATTTTTGAATTCAATAATGGACTCCATTTTATGAAAATAATTTTCTAAATATGAGAAATTTAATTTTTAATTAAAATCGTCATTTATTCAAAAAAAATAGTGACTTTAATATTATAATTGTTTTTATAATGCTTTGAAAAATTAGTCATGGTGTCATAAAATTGTCATATAATTACAATATAACAAAATGTTAGTTAATTAATATATTTTAGGTGAATAATTTTCTTTTAAATCATTATATTAATTATAAAAATGTTAATAAACATCTATATTTCACAAAAATACCAACACTTAATTTATCATTTTTAAAACATTTATTCACTTATTCTTTGATAAAAATATATCATATTTTCATTTATGAGATCCTTAAAAAATTTATACTTTCATAGTTTAGTTTATTATTTTAATGGAAACATTATTATTCCTAATTATCATGTTAATATTTAATAGTATATCATCGTAAGATATTGAATAAATTGAATTTATTTTATTAGATGCATACTAAAAAATCTTGGGGTGTTATATTAAAGATACATAAATAGTGGGATTCCCTACCATTGGAGGAAATTATACAATGAAATTTTTAGATAATGGAAATTTAAAATTTTATAAAAAAGAAAAAAATCATTATCATGTCCCTAACTAGAATGGTTTACACAAAATTTATGGGTCTAACAAAAGAAAAATAAAAATTGTAAAAATAGGAAACCATTTTTGAAGGAAATGTAAAAGTTAAATATTTTAAGCTAAAAAGGATAATATGATTTGAATATGTGAATATGGATAATGATGAAAACATTTATGAAAAATTTACAAGATTCAATATTAATACCATTAATATCACAACATTTGTAGAAAAATAGAATAATTATAAAATTGTTAAAAAGTTGATTAGAAACTTTTTATGAATATTTAATATTAAAATTTTATCATTTGAAGATAGATAGGATTAATCCCCTGATTAATTTCACAACATTTTAATTTGTTAGAAAATGTGAATGACTCTTAAATTTATAAACAATATCAAGGATAAAATGGATTCTGAGTCCATGAGAAAACTCAAAATAAAAGGATAATAAGATAAATATTTAAGTAAAATAGAAGATGATGAAGATGGTGAAGAATACAATATAATTACGTAAAAGAATGTGTTTTTTAGGTAAACAAAAATATGAAAAATCCTCAATGTGTAAAAATTCCTCCAAGGTGCTAGAGGCTTGGTGGCATTGTTCACTTTGCATTAAATTTGTCCAAAAGTAAAAGTGATGTGTATGTGGAAGATGAAGAAGAAGAGGAACCTCAGAAAATGAAATTGCGTAAAAGATAAAAATAATTGAGAAAATAATGTGAAAGCAAGAAGAGCTTTTCAATGTGTTAAAGAATACATTTTTTAGTTAAACAAAAATATGATGAATCTTCATCAATACTCTAATCACAGGACAAATCTATTCGTAAATTCAAAAACTAAACGCCTCATATTGAAAATCATGAACAATCCTCAAGGAGTGAAAAAGAAGAAGGTAAAATAACATAAATAGTGAAAATTTAGAAGTCTAAACTTGAATCCAATATTTAATAGAAAAATAAAGTAAACAAGGATCTTAGGATTTTAAAATTTTAAATGTAAAGAATAGTTAAGGAGGTGAATATATTATTAAAATAGAAGCTGACCACAATGATGAAATCAAAAAACTCAAGTCGAAGGTTGTTGAGCAAGAAAAAATGGTGAAATAGCTAAATAAAAAACTAGTTCTAAAGGAATAATAGTTAAATAAGAAATAATAAATTTTTTGAATTTAAATAAGCTATAAAAAAGATTAATTAATATTACCAAAGTGTTATGGAATATAAATCTAAATCATCACAATCTGTTGAGAATAAATTCCCAAATGGATAGGTTAAATCGAATCTTATTAAAATTAAAATTAAATATATTATTTAAAATATCATGGGTTAAAATTCCAATTATGGACTAGTTTAGGCTAATAATAATGATGATAAACCCTCTTCTATATCAAATGAAGAGAATAATATCTCAATAATATCATTCCCCTCAAGAAAAAAATACACACAGCTTATGATAAGACTCCAAATATAATATTATGGATATATATTTTATTAGTATATGAGATCGATTTTTATAGGATATTCCTGGTGTTATAGAGTGTTTGGGAACAAATATTATTCATGGTAACACAATATGTCACTTCTAAGTAAGAGGAATCAATCAAGTGGGATCAACACTGAGAATATAAGAAGTTATTCGCATAGGATGCAAGTTGTGAATAAAAATACACGAAGTCTACCTATGGAAAACAAGTTTGAATGATTATAAGATATATGTAGTATATTTGACCAATAGGATCATTATTCTAAAGAATTTATGACCAATATTCCTGCACAATTTTCCTCTTAGGATAAAGGTAATTAAATTCCAAATATGAAGAATAATGATAACTCATTCTTTGATGAATTTCTCAAAAATATTACAATAGAAACAAGTCATTTATTATTGAAAGTGGTTATTCATCATATATGACTGTTGACACAAAAATATAAAATAATATTGAATAAAATGAAGGTGGATTAGTGACCTTTTTAGATTATAGTTCTCTAGAAATTAGGGGAGGTTTTATTTTAATATTGTTGACTAAATTATAAAATCCAAAGATATACTCTTTATGGAAGGGAATAAACATAGTTTTTTGAGTGTTAGAAAACTTTGTGATTATATAAATGAGGTGATTTTCTCGAAATAATAAGGTATCATAAAAGGATAATAGTGTGGAAGGATTTTCACTCAAGGTAGAAGAACAAGTAGTAATTTTTTTCAAATGTGTGGTCCTACTAATTCTTATTATTTGAGTTCTGAAGATGAAAATAAGTTGTAACATGGGAGACTTGGACATCTTGGATAAATAGGTATGAGTAAAGTAGTAAATAATGATGTGGTGAGTGACCTTCCCCAATTTAAAAGATATAAATATATTATATGTGAAACATTTCAAAACCATTAAATGGTTCAAGGAACTGAAAAATGAGTGGAGGTACCATCCACTAGGCCACTTTATCTATTTCATACTAAATTTTTTGGAACTACAAGGAAAATTTCTACTAAAGGTCCTTTTAACTTTATCATGTTTGATGATTATTTCACCTAGATGGCCAATTTTATGTTTATTAGGCACAAATATGAAGTAATAAATATGTTCAAAATTTATAAAAAGTGGATTGAAAAGGAGCTGGCAGTCTACATCAAAAGGTTGAGATATGATAATAGTGGGGAATAATTATATGGTGATTCTGAAATATATCAAGAAAATAATGAAATCAAGTATCAATATAGTGCACTATACACCCCCTAGTATAATAAAAAAATAGAAATAAAAAATATAATTTAACATGAGATGGGAAGAACTATACTGGATAAATGAAACCACTAAAAATTCTTCTCAAGAGAATATATATACTATTATACACATAAAAAACATGTTATTTCAAAGACCTAACTCACACGTGAAATTATATGAAATTTGTTCTGATAAAAGGACAATATTATAATACTTGATAGTATTTGGTAGTCTTCATTACTGGAAGATCAAAAATTAAAATCTGGGGAGGTTTGAAGAACATATAGAATAATGGATATCCATGGGATACTTATCAAATGGAAGATTCTATAGATACTGGAAAACGTGGTTACAAAAATCGGTTTATTTTTTTAATATAAAGGTCATTGGTAATAAATAAAAATCAGATACGAAAAATAAAGTATAATTTGAAAATTTTGAGATATATAACATAAATATTTTAGGAAAATGAAATAAAGAATAATTCTAGAAAGATTACAATTCTATTGATGTTTATTATAGACAAAATAGTGGTGAAGATGATGAAGGTGGGGTTGAAAATTAAATAAACATATTGACATAGAAAATATCATTGGAAATCAAAAATCTTTAATAGATACAAGAATAAGATTAAGGATTTAAAATTAAACAACACTTATTTTTCAACTGGATCCAAAATTAATTGAAAATGAATTTTATAATAGGGAGTGGATATAAGAAATTAATTAATTTCTTTATTAGATAGATAAAAAATACTACTTGGGATCTTTCTCCTAAACCTGAAGATAAATATTCCATAGGTACCAACTGGGAATTCAAAAACAAACAAAATAAGAAATGTGTGGTGTTAAGAAAAAAAGCTATATTAGAATGAAAAGGGAATTTTTCATATATAAGGTATGTACTTTTAAGATACTTTTATAGCAATGTAAATACTATAATAAATTATAATTTTGTAAGAAGTGGTTACAAATAGACATTTTAGAGTTTATTTGATGATTGTGAATTCGAACTTTCTAAGCAGAGATCTAAAAGAAGAGGTGTTTATTGGCCTTCCAGAAGGTTTTATACTTAACAGTGATGGTAACATGGTATAAAAATTGAAGAAAGACTTGAATGGTTTAATATGGACCCCAAGAGCTTGGAACTCCAAAATAGAAAATTGATTTCATAAATTGAATTTTGATAAAGTAAAAGTATATAACAACAAGTGTGTGAAATAAATGGACATGGGTACTCAAATTTCCATAATTTATATATATAACCTAAATTTTTTTAGAGATAAGGAGTATATCTATGAGGATTTTGAAGAGTAAGTTAAAATTCATATTAAAATGTCAATTATGTGCAAAATGATCTATTTTCTATTATTAAGAATAATATTTAAATACAATTATATATGTTTATCCCATAAAAAATATTCTAGATAATTTTTTATGATATTTATCTTGGAGTATTCTAAAGAATATTTAACACCAATAGTAGTTCGAACTATGTTGAGAAAATATGAATATAGAAATAATGTAAATCATAAAGTCGTCAGAAAAATCATTAGGATTATGATTTATCTAATAGCATCAAGTCCAATTATAGTATATAAAGTGACTCGTGAAATATATCAATTGGATCCAATGGAATCTCAAATATTAGAAAAATAATAATTCTGATATATTCCAAACGAAAACTGAGTTATGGACTATTGTAAAGAGATGGAGAATAATTGAATCTACTAGGATTCATAGATACAGATTGGGTAGGATATTTCACTAAAAAATAAACATTAAGTGAAACATTCTATCTTGGAGAAAGATATGTTAGTTGGTGTAGAAAAAGGAATAATTAAATTTTCCTGAGCATAGCAGAGTTAGAATATATAGTCGAAACACAATTTTTCATATAGATGTTTTGAGTGAAACTTTATCTGAGAGATATGAAGGTAGATATTGAGAATACACTAATAATTTAACATGATAATCAAAGTGTAATTTATTTATTAAAAAATATTTTATAATATTTAAGATCAAATGATATTTTTTTTAGACTTCATTCCATCAAAAATAAATTAGAAAATGAAGATGTGAAACTAGAAATATTTTTATACATGATCAGGTTGATGATATATTCACAAAGACATTTCCCAAAAAGATATTTGAAAAATTGAGGATAAAACTTCTCATTCCTCCTTCCCCTCTCACTTGAGATTTTGTGGTAAGACTCCCACAATGATTTGGATTTTGTTTTCAAAATGGTGGAAAAGGTGGAAAAAATTATTCAAAAGGGAATAAGGAGTGTATATATATTCTATGTTGTTAATTTAGATGTTTTCTTATTAATAAATGGTGTATAAATGAAAGTATGGATGAAGGGGAGAACTATAAGATCCTGACCTTTCTCAAGATATCTCATGATCCTTTTTAGGTACACTTTTACCCTTTTTTTATCATACCTTTGTTGGATATTTCTTTGGGTTTGTTTTAGGTGAATTTGGATAACTTTATAATCCCATGGGTTTGTGCACAGTTGACCTAATCTTAGGGAAAACTATTCGGTTTTACCCAATAAATTTCATGCCCCTTTTTGATCCATGGGAAGGGGTGTATGGCTTGACCAAACTATGCATCCTCCCTCCCCTAAACCATGGATCATATATAATAGGTGGTTTTCATGATTAATGCATGGTTTTTTAAATTATCCCAAACTTAGGAGTAACTATGAACAAGGGATAGTAGGGGCATGCTGTTTGGGTGCACAGTTTGGAAAACTGTGCACCCCACCCAAGAAGTTGTGCGTAAAGTAATTTAAACCCTCAAAAATTTTATAAAAATTTTATGAACCGCTAGTTTTTATCTATAGTCATCCCCTCTTAACCTAAAATAATTTACAATAATTTTGGAGGATCTCAAATGTATTACAAGGATCCTAGAACCACTTTTGATGTGAATTGAAGATCCAGAGGAAGGAATCAACCCCTATTTCATTATTTGATCTTGTCATGTTTTGGTTCCTCTCTCTCTATTATTTATATCCATTTAGAGAGGGATTGTTTTACTCCATTTTTTATTGTTTATATCTAGGTTTTATAGGTTATAATTTCTTTGGATCTTGATCCAATTTTTTGCTGTTATACCTTCTCAGACGTTGTGAATTTTACTATTCTACAACAAATTGAGGGTTATGGTTTGGCGAGAATTCATAAAAAAATCTTTAGGTAGATGGTCTAATTGTGATTTCCCAGATTATTTATTACAATCATGTGTATGTAATTTTTTTTTTTCATTTCCACATTTCTCAATTTCATTTAAATTGAAAAGAGTGAATTTATCTCTATAAACATGGGAAACCATTCGCGGATCCCATTGGACCCCTTAAATATTATGAGACTGGATTTGATGGAAACCCATGGGTTGTGATAATACACCTGAAATGATAATTTAGGAATTGTAAAAATGTTAATAATGGGTTAATGGATTTGAAATAAATCCTTATTTCATGGTTGATAATGGGATTAAATGGGATTAATTTTTTAACTTTGATAACATATTGAGATGTGAATAATTCATGGTAAATCCATTAATGGTGAATTATTTATATTTTTACTTGTTAATAAAGTAATGAACCAAGGTTTTGAATGATAAATGAAATGGTTCATCGTGATGTGAATGGTTTATAAGAAGGTTAATGACATTGAAACTTGATATTTATTTGATTCATATAATATTTGTGAATGATTGAATAATGAGGTGTGGGTTGGGGAATGATAATCCAAATTCCTAGGGGGTGTTGGACTGATACTCCAGGCCCCCGATGCATCTATGTGAACAATGATTTTTGGATCAGGTACTGATGCTCCAAATACCCATGGGGTTCCAGACTGATACTCCAGGCCCCCGAGATATTAGCTTTAGACTATTGTTCTAGGTGCCTGATTTCTTGGTACTTAAATTAATACTCCAAGATACCAGAAATAAAATTTGAGTTAAATGAATAATGAAATCCTATGAAATAATTAATTATGATATTTTTATGGTGTATCGATCATATTACAAGATGGTTAGAAGTATTTATAATGTGTTTGAATAAATAATTTTAAATGTGAAGCATGTTTAATTTTGTCATTTTTTATTTATTATTTATACAAATGAATACACTGTTATAGAATGGATATTACTTCAGATGTAATTGTTGGTGGCCAACTAAGTTATAATCACACACTATTTGGGATACTAGATCAGAACTCGAATAGACTTCATGTTTGCAGGATAGGATAAGGGAAAGATCCCAATGTTAGATAGATGAGTTGGGATTCAGGATGGATAATAGATTAGGGAACCGAACATGATTTCAGGACCCTCTTGAGAGTTTTCGATGTCTCTTTAATTTTATTTTTCATCAAAAACCTGATACTTTTATGTCATAACATATTTTTAGATTTTTTTTTATGGTCATTTTTCCTATTTTTTCTTTATTCATGTGATGCTGAATATAATTGATTATTTTTTAGTATTGTTTTTTATACTATATTGGATATATATCATATTGACTTATGATGTTTTTATAATTAAATAAAGAGGTTATAGTCTCCTCAAACTACATATTATATCCTCTCTACTATTCAATAGCCTCTAGTGTACAAAGAGGAACCCCTGAGGTCACATAACAAGTCAACTCATGGCACTAGTATGTGGAACCTAGGTCCAGACATTACGAAGTGGTATAAAAGGTGGTTTTCTTTTCTTTTTAATTGAATTACTATTTTGGAGTGATAGATAGGAGACTAAGATAACATGGTCCTTGGTCATGATCTCATGCATGGGAGTAGATAAACCATGTGTAGGGGAAAACCCAAGTACCCATGGTGGGATTGATGATGTTGATGTTTGTTCTCACAATTTAATGTTATTTTACCTTGGGTGATTCAATTATTATGTAAAGTTATAATTTTTCTGAAATTATCTCTATGGCCCAGTATGGAATGAGATTTTATTATGCATTCATCATTATAGGCACTCAAGATTGTATCTGACATGCATCATTTTAGGCCTACATGGAAAATAAAGTTATGAGTGGGTTTAGGGAAATGAAAATGTTTTTATTTATTTAAGTAATTTAAAAAGAAATGGATCCTAATATAGAATTGATAAATGTAAATGATGTTAAATGTGATAATTTTAAATGGTTTAAATAGGGGATTTTAATAGGAAACTTTGAAATGTGGAAGTGTTTTACCATATGTTAGCCATGATTCAGTGAGGGATGGTTGAGTGTAGTGATAATGTATCAATTTCGACCATGTGGTGGTGTTTGGGGGATGAATTGTTATTGATTTATATGAATACCACTTGTTAAAACCCATTAATGATGTGTTATGTATCCTAACACATGTGTTTGGAATTGTAGATTCATTCCACCATGATTAATTTTGTTTCTAGGATTACAGGAGGATATTTTGGGAAATAAACCCCTAGAATTCAGATAAGAGGCTCCAACAATTAGGGATAAAGAGTTGGGAGAGAAGTTTTATGAAAAAATTTCTCACTTTTTACAGTTTTTTGAAAGATACCTAGGGGATCTATATAGAATATGACTAATCTGACACCGAAGTCCCAGTATTAGAACCCTCTGATCTACATGGGATAGGGTAGACCTATGGCAGTTGAGTTCCAAATTAAGTCTATTTAGACAATTATTAATTATTTAGACACTCTTGTAGAGAAAATAGTCGATTTGGATGCTTGTATATTTTGATAATCAGTAAATACTAGTTGGAATATTTTGTCTCAAGATGTGAAGATAGAGGGCATGGTGTGGAAAGACTTTCAGGAAAAATTCATAGAACACTTTTACCCAGAGAGACTCAAGAAGGACAGGGTGGTAGAGTTTATGTGGTAAACCCAGGGTAGAATATTAGTGACGGACTATGATGATAACTTCACTAATTTTAGAAATTTTTTCTAACACTGGTAGGATATGAGGCAACTACAGCGAGATGTTTTCAAGATGAGATTAAATGTGAGATTAATTCCTAGGTTAGTATATTTTGTTTCAAGAAGTTTTATAAGGTGGTGAAATAGGCTCTTAATTTTTAGGGGAACCTAAAGAATACTTCCAGTGTGGGATAGATGGTTTCTACTGGATGACTAGTACGTACATCTTTTGAGGGTAGGAAGTACCTCTATGAGTATTTTAACCAGATCAGTAGAAAGAAGAGTGGCTAAGGGGGAGGATATGTTATTCAAGACAATACTCAAGTGATTTTCCATCAAGGCGGTATGCAGGCTTACTTTCATAGGCAGTGGCCTCGAACATAGGTGGAGTTATGATCATGTGGAAATATTGTGATTCTATAATGGTTCTAAAAAAACCATGACATATGGGTAGTGATAGAGGATCTAGGTCAAACAGGGGTACTGGTAGGGGGTCTTCTTCCCCATACTAATTGGGTAGTCTGAGTTATAATGGCCATGTTGGTCAAGGTGATAGACATGGTACTTCAAGGAAAGAGAACCCATATCAACAGATAAGTGAAGCTCAATGGAATCAAACTGAAATATAGGGTAGAGGGATAGGATAGTAGCATATAGTTCAACCTACACTTGTTGATAGTGAAGATGAATCGTCAATAGTCAGAAGTACTATTCTGATAGCTTCTACACTTTTGAACACTTTATTTGATACACTAGATTCTAACTCTTTTATATCTAATGAATTTGAGTCTAATAGTGAAGTTTTTGAGTGGGGTTATGATGATTGACACACTTTTGGGAGTGCAGTTGAAGAACATTTGTTTATGCAAGTGGTGTTCTCTCGAGGTTCGTGAGTATAATTTCCTTTGGGATCTTTAAATACTTAATATTTCAAGTTTGTACTTGATTTTGGGTATGAAATTTTTGGTACCATACTGATCCCACATAGATTTATACCGTATGATAGTGACCTTTACATATCTTAAGGGTTACAATTATATTCATTGTGGATAATGGTATATCCTGGTATTCTGGGTAGGGCCAGTTCATTAAAAATTAGGGGAGATCACCACCTCGATTGCAAGTCATTTTTTCATATGATGGGGGTTTAAATCATGATGTATTTCCACCCATAGTAGACTAGTTTTAGGATGTGTTTCCAAAAGACTTAAGAGTTCATCCACTTGATATTGACATTGAGTTTACAATTACGCTCATGTTGAGAGTTAAACTAGTTTATATTCCACCTTAACTAATGGAACCAATAGAGAATAAAGATATTAATAATCAACTGTAATAATTGATGGATAAGGGATTTACCCATCTAATTACATTTCCTGGGAGATCTCTAGTCTTATTTTGTAAGAAATAAGAAAGGATGTTATGCTTATGTTTCAATTATAGAAGGTTGAATAGGATGAAATTTAATAATTGGTATCTTCGTCCAAACATCAATTATCTCTTTGACCATTTAAGGGGTGATTGTGTGTTCTTAAATATCTATATGAGTTTCAGGAATAATCAGTTGAGAGTTTTACCTTATGATATGAGTCTCTCAAGATGTCATTATGGTTGATGAATGCTCTGGATGTTTTTATAGGCTTGATTAACCCAATGTTTCAACAATACATAGATCATTTTTTTATTGTTTTTTGGATGATATCTTATTGTACTCTAAGACACATGATGATCATTCCCAATATCTTTAAATCATTCTAAGTACACTAATAGAGAATCATTTATACACCAAGTTATCTATGTTTCAATTCTGGATTGATATGGCACATTTCTTGGGTCACATCATCTCTATTGAAGCAATTTCAGTGGACCCATAGAAATTTTAGGCAGTTTTTTCTTGAGAGAAACCCAAGAATTTTATTAATATTAAAATATTTTTGGGTTTTGTGGTATATTATCATTGATTCTTCCAAGAATTTTCCCATTTGGCAGAAACAATTTCAGGCTTGACTAAGAAAGGAACAAAGTTTGAATAGATTTTAGCATGTGAGAATTTATTCTAGGTGTTGAAGAAGCTTTTGAATACCACGTTTATTTTTATTAACTAAGCCAGGTGAGGATTATACCTTATTTTGTGATGTTTCTAGGATTGTACTTGGGGTAGTATTGATGAAAATTTATTGAGTCATGGTGTATGGATCACGATAGTTGAGGCCATATGAATGGAATTATCCTACGTTTGACCTCAAGTTGGTAGTGGTGGTTTATGCCTTAAAGTTTTGGTGGAATTAATTATTGAGAGAAACTTTAATTGAGTATATAGATCATACAAGATCAAATTATATCTTTTCACAATGATATTTGAATCTCCAACAGTAGAGGTGGATTGAGTATTTAAAGTCGTTTGACTTAGATCTAACTTATACGTTAGGGAAGGGAAACAGTGTGGCTATTGCTTTGATCCAGAGGATAAAGACTTAAACAGTCCAGGAATCTGGTTATAAGTGGAAGATGATGACTTTTCTAGCTAAGATAAAAAATAATGTTTAGGAGGTCCAAGTGAATATGACAATTTTATCCTTATATGTTGAGTCCACACTTCTAAACTGTATCAAGATGAGGAAATATGATAATTTGGAGTGTTTTTTCTTGAGGGAAAACCTTGATGGTGGGATTCACCTTCTGATTTGAATGTAGATGAGGATAATATCATCTATGTCTAGAGCCATGTTTTTGTGCCAATGTGTATGAATGAGGAGGTGATGTGTGAATTTCATGCTTCAAATTGGGCGGTAAAATCAGGTTTGACCAAAACATAATGGGGCCTAGGTCGATATTATTGGTTACTGAGAATAAAAATGGATATTTCAAGTTTTGTGACATTACGCTACACCTATTTGTAGGTGAAGGCTGAGCATCAATAACCTTATGGTCTGTTACAGCATTTTCCATTCCAGAATGGATGTGGGATGGCATTACAATAGACTTCATGGTGGGATTCCTGAGTATTCCTCCGAAGAATGAAACTATATGGGTGATTTTGGACCAGGTAATGAAAGTATCCCATTTTTTATTGATATGAGATACTTTTACCATGGATTAGTGGGGTGGATTATATGTTTATGAGATATTCTATTTTAATAGCATACTATGGAGCATAGTTTTAAACTGTGATTCATGATTTACTTCATGCTTTTTTTAAAGACTTAAAAAAGGCATTGGGCACTCAATTGTTTATGAGTATGTATTTTTCTCCACTGAAATTTGGAAAATTGGAGTATAATATTCAGGTGCCAAAGGACACGCTATTGGCATGTGTCCTCATTTTTTGTGGATCTTGGGAGAATAAATAAGTGCTCATTGAGTTTTCCAATAACAATGGTTATGAAGTGACTATTAAGATGGAACCATATAATAATTTTTATGGTATACCATGAAGATCACCTCCACGTTAGATTGAGGTGGGTGAATTAGATTTTTTTGGACCGATTCTCATGCAATAAACAATGGAACTGGTTTAGTTGATTCCAAAATGTATGGTTATTGTGCATATTTGACAGAAGTATTATACAGACCAACATGACTAACCTCTTGAGTTTAAAGTGGGAAACAATATTCTCATCCAGCTGTCACAGAGATTGTGTCACCATAGGATTCATAGGTAGGGAAATTTAGAGCCCAAGTTTTTCGTGCCTTTTTAGATTATGGTGAGAGTCAAATCGATGGAATACCTATTGTCTCTTCCATAGAGGTATAGTGTTATGCACAATATTTTTTATGTGTCTCAACTTTGGTAATATCACCCTAACCATTCTCATCTGATCAATGTTGATGATGTTGAGATTGAGGATGATGCATCCTTTGAGGAGCATATGATTCATGTTATGGATCACATTGGGAAAATGTTTTGGGGAAATATTCTTCCAATGGTACAAGTGTTGGGGTAGCATGGTCTTTTTCATAAGGAAAAATATAGAGGAAATTAGACATGTGGGCCTAATGGCCCAACCATTTTACCATGAAATCTTAGTGATGTTAGGGAGTACAAATCGAATATGAGATTTTATAAGGTGGGTAGATTGTAAGATACGGACCTTCTTAGAGATGTATTTTACTCATTTTAAGGTACACTTTTACACTTTTTTGATAATACCTTAGTTAGATATTTCTTTGGGGTCATTTTAGGTGAATTTAGAGAACTTTTTAATTGCATGGGGTTGTGTATGGTTGGTGCATGTTAGGGAAAACCACGCGGTTTTCCAAAGGAAACTATGTGCCCCTTTTTGAGTTGCAGGAAGGGGGTGCACATTTTGGCCAAACTGTGTAGCCTCCCTCCACCAAACCATACACCCTTGAATGTAGGGTGTTTTCATGGTTGTAACATAGTTTTTCAAACCATGCACCCACCTAGGATTAATCATGCACCCCATACCGTAGTGGTGCATAGTTAGGGTGCACGGTTTTGGAAACCATGCCCCCATAGAGAAAACCACGCATACAGTAATTTCAACCCCTGAAAATTTTATTAAAAAATATTAAACATTATTTTTTATCCCTAATTATCCATTCTTGACCTAAAATTAATTTTCTTGTTTTTTGATGCTCTTGATTGGATGCCAAGGAACCTTGAACCTCTTCCGGTGTGAATTGAAGATTCAGAGGAAGAAATTAACATCTCTTTTGGTATGTAGTATCTTCTTGTTTATGTACCACTCTCTCTAATATTTATTTCCCTTTGGATAGGTATTATTTTCCTCCATTTTTGATGTTTTAGGTATTGTTTTTAAAGGATCTTGTTTTGCTGGATCTAGATCCTAGGTTTTGGTGCTAGAACTTCTCCGTCGTTGTGAATTCGAGTATTCTACATCAAATTGTGAGTTATGGTTTGTTGAGAGTTCATAAATGATCTTAAGGTAGGTGGACTAATTTTTATTTTTCCACAGTCTTGATTATGATCCTACATATTTAATTATTCTATTTAGTTTTCACATTTTTCAATTACCTTTAAATTTATAAGAGTGAATTTAATTCTATGAAATTGAGAAACCCTCCAGAGATCCTATTAGACCAATTGGAGATTATGACACCAGATTTGATGTAAACCCAAGGGGTGTTCCAATACACTTGAAATAATTATTTACAAATTTTAAAAATGGGAATAATGAGTTAGTGGAGTTGAAATAATTCCTTATTTTATGGTTGATAATGGTATTTAAAGGGATGGATTGTTTAACATTGATGAGTTAATGAGATTTGAATAATTGTTGATAAATGGATTAATGGTGAATTTTTTATGTTATTCCTTGTGAATAAAGTAAAGAACCATGGTTTTGATTGATAAATGAAATGGTTCAATATGATATTAATGGTTTATAAGTTGGTTAGTGATGTTGAAACTTGATTTTTATATGATATATGTGATATTTTTTGAATGATTGAACAATGAGATATGGGTTAGGGACTGACGCTCCAAGTACTGATGGGGTGTCAGACTGATACTTGAGGGCTCCGATGCATGCATGTGAATAGTGAGGCGTGGGTTATGGAATAATGCTTCAAATACCATGGGGCCCAAGACTGATTCTTCGAGCTCTTAGGATATTTTAATTGTACTATTGTTCCATTTTCCCAATATAATGGTACTTGGATTTATGTTTCAAGATACTGGAAATGAAATTGAAATTAAATGAAAAATGAAATTCCACAAAGGAGTGAATTATTATATTCCATTTTTGTATGGTTCAGACTACAACATGGGACAAAGAAGTTATGATGTGGTTGAATAAATAATAATAAATGTGAAACCTTTCTACTTTTTTCATTTGTTCTTTATTCTTTATACAACTGCATACACTATTATAGACAAGATATTGATTTAGATGTTATTGGTGGTGGCCTACATTTTTGTGCTCACACCCAAATGAGGATTCATGATTGGTACCTAAATAGACTTAATTTTTTAAAGATAGAATTAGGGAAAGACTCCAATGTTACATGGATAAGTTTTTATTTGGGAAGGAGTATGGTTTAGAAAACTGGATATGATATCAAAACCCACTTGGGATTTTTCATTGTTTATTTATTTTGTGTTTTCATTAGTTACTTGAAACTTTTATGGAATTATATATTTACTACATTGGAGTATGCTTATTTCCCTTGTTTTTGATTTATCCAGGAGATGTTTGATATTATTGATTATTTTTTAGTATTGATTATTATATTATCTTGGTAATATTTCATATTGATTTGCACTATTGTTATGCTTTGGTAAAGAGGGTATAGTCTCCCCATGTTATATATTAGACCCTCAATGCTACTTTGAAGCCTCTAGTATATGGGGTGGTGTGTTTGAGGTCACGTAATGAGCTATATCAGGGCACCGGTATGTGTCACCCAGGTAAACTAGTAACAAGAACATAAAAAGTCAACTAGAAAAAATTCCTTATCAGTATGATATGGAATTCTATCAAAAAATTACCTAATTTTGTAGTGTGGTGTCTGGGATGTTCTCAAATGAGATAGGACCTAATTTTATTTTTTTGTTTCCAATGTTGAGTGTTTGAAAATAGTTAGCTAAAGTTTCAAGATTTGAGAGATATTGAAAACAAATCCGAAGGGGGAGATAAAATAACACATTGAAATTTTTGAAGGATTGTATTTTTTGTAAACTTTGATGGATAATCATTAGAGGGTATTAAGATTTTTTGTTAAGAATTTATGAATGTTTTTGAGATGATCTAAGAATTATTTATCTAATTTTATGTGGTTCTATGATTATATGAACTATTCAATAATTCTGTGGTGAAGGAGAAAATTGGATAAGCAGTTTTTGGAAGATTCATTTCAGCATTGGAGATACCAAAAAATAAAAAATTCATGACTTTTTATAGATCATACCATGTAGAATGTCTAGAAAATGTAAAAAGAGTGACTTAATAAAAATCATTTTCATCTTCAAAAATATCATTACCTACTTCAAAAGGATAATTCCAAAGCTTGTATAGATGATTTATGACTTCAAAAGGGCCATCTCAAACTTCATAATAATCATTCATAACTTCATATGAGTCATTTATGACATCTTAAGGGTTAATCAGCCTTACAATATTCATCATAATTCCAGTTAAGGTGGAAATTAAAAAAGGTGGGGAATTTCACGAAGGAATATTTTAGGGTCATTTGACAAAACATAAGGATTGTCTATGACTTCATAAGAGTCAATGATACTTATTAAAAACCACTTGTCTAGAAATTTCATAGATGGGTGGAAACTCTCCCTTAAGGTCATAAGGATGACTTTTAGTCATTGTAAGAGTCATTCTAATACCAATAGATAGAAAAAAAAATTAATATATATAGATTTAAATATCAAATTCATCTAAGAGAAATTGAATCTGATGATCCTAAATCTATTCTTAACTGATTAAAATATCACAAATCAAATTTTTATTCAAGATAAATGATTTATAAAATAAAATGGGGTGATTTTTCTTGTTCTAAATTTAATAAATGACCTAAAAAGCATAGTGTTAGGATACAATATGAGTTTTTTTAATATTTCAAAGTGAATAGATGATTCACAATGTATAAGACACTAATGAATATGATAACTGAAGCTATTCTATAGAAATTAAGATAATTTCACTTCATGAAACTTTTAAAATTCACAAATGCATATATTTTTTAATTATTTAAAATGTTGATCACTGCTGAATAAATACCTGAAAATTTTATTTAGCAGAAAAAATTAGATGAAATAAAAAGTAGTTCATATATAGAATATCCCTAGAGAAAATGGTTAAATGATAATGGAATATTTAGTTATCATGTAATCATTCCTATGTGAATATCCTATTAAAGAAAAATTGAATATTTTACTATTATACAATTCATTTGTAATAATTATCTATTGGTTGAGCTAGAATGGATTTCAATAATTTAATCAATTCTAAAATATTGAGAATTCCTAAATAAGGGGGTAATTTTTTTGAGAAATTGGGGGGGGAACTAAAAATTAGGGATATGGATAAAAAACTAGATAATGGATCTAGGATTTAAAAAGGAAAAGCATAAAACATTTGGATCCTATGTATTCAATGAATTGAAGTATTGAAAAGAATATCAATGAAGTTCTGCATGAAGTTAGCAAGGATAACTAATCTAGATTCAACACTAATTATTAGAGTCTAATGTTCTTGAAGAGGTGAGAATGTTCTTATCATATTATCTTGAATTTTTTAACAGGAGGATCTATAACACTTGTTTCTAAAACAACTTAAATTATTCTATGATATTTCTCACACTGTTCTATCTGGACGTGAGTGGTCACGAAACACAGTGAGATGTTGCGTAGATGTGTGTGATGCAATGTGGGATCAAGATGATTTATACTATAACCACTTTTGTTTATAGTGAAAATTTTATGAATTCAGGTTTATAACTAATCACATCAAGGAATATTACCAATCTTGTGATAGAACGTTCTAGAAATTGTTTCTTCTATATATTCTTTTCATTTTTATTTTTATAACGAAATTTTGAGAGTTCTACATGAATGTATCAGATTATAATAGATCAAATAGGTAAATTTTTAAATAAGAATTCCTAAAAAAGAAACCATCAATGATTCAACTTCCACTCCCCTAGCTTAGAAATGCTACACATTTTTTGGGCGCTTCAATATTTACTATGAATAGAATTTTTTCACTAATTAAAATAGTAAAGTATATACTGATATTTATTTACATTATAGATCATAATGACTATGATATATATCATAGAGATATCAAAACCACCTTCCTTAATGTTAATTTATTCAATTATGTGAAAATGATTCATACTAATGATTTTGAAGTACTAAATGAGCATATTAAGGTTGATAAGTTGTAATAATCCATTTATGGATCGAAGCATACTTCTTGATGTTGGAATACCTGATTTAGTGGTACAATCAAAGAGTTAGGTTTCATAAAAAAATATGGATGATTCTTTTGTATACAATAAGGCTAGTGGGAGTGTTTTGGTACTGCTAATATTATTTTTTGATGGCATAATCAATATAGAAATAATATCACGAATTTAAATTATATAAATATATGGTTGGGAAAGTGCTTCCCAATGAGATTAATTGGTGAATTTTCCTACATATTAGGTATAATGATATATATTGATAAACAATAATAGTTTCTTATACTTAGTAAAAAAAATATTGGAAATGTTACAAAAAAAGGTTCAGCATAAAGAGCTCCAATATGGGGTGTTTACTAGTGATTCCTGAAACAAATATTTTTATGATTTGGGATCCTTATAAAGTATTTGAAAGGATATATGGGACTTTTTACACCTATTTTATAGGATCTATCATGTATTCTAAGTTATATACTCATATTTATGTATAATTTGTTCTAATAATATATATATATACTATATTATCCTGTGGAGACTTATTAAAAAAAATTAAATATCATCTTTGATTACTTGAAAATAATTATGGATATGTTATTAGTATTTGTAGGTATGGATGAGCTTGTTGTAAAGGGTTACACTAATGATATTTTTGAAGATGATAAGGTGCATATGAGATCTCAATGTAATTTCTTATTTTACCACAATAGTAGAGTTGTGGGTTTGAAGAGTTCCAAATAAGCCACTATGGTGGAATTGATAGTAAAGGAAAAGTGCATTGACATATCAAATGAAATGAAGGAATCTATTTAGATCAAAAATTACATTACTGCAGATGGAATGGTTCCTAGTATTAAGGGATAAATTAAGCCTCACAATGATAATAATGGAGTTATTTTTTAGGACAAGGAACATTGATCTCTCTAAAGTACCAAACAAATATTTTAAATACACCATAATATTCATGAAATCATTTAGGGGGGTAATGTAAAAATAATTTGCATAGCTATAGATGAAAATATATATAATAATTTAACAAATATATTAATATATAATAATGATTAGAGTTATGTTAAATCTATGGGTATTAGATTCATTAGATATTATATGTAGTGGTTGTAAAATGTATCATGGTTTTATAGTAAATGAAATATTTATTTATCATACATTCATCAAAAGTTCATATATTATATAAATATTCTAATGATAATATCCTTTCAAATTAATACATTGATATATCCTTGAATTTGGCGGCTTTCCCAAGTGGTAAAGCCTCCCTGAAATCCAGCATTAGACTTGGGTTCAAATATGGTTGGGAGATAATTTCCCCAGGTATGCGGTAGCTCAAGAAGGTGGTGACACCGACATGACGTAGGCAATCAGTGATGCGGGTAGGCAGTGACACAATCATGATGCAGTAATGATGATTCACTAAGCCTTTGGGATAGTTTTGTGGGCCTTTGCTTCATGAAATGGGCTTCATGCCCACTGGGCATTCGGTCCATATACTAAATAAATAAGCCTTGATGGGTGGGTTATCACTTGGGGGGCTATGGCCTTCCTTTCTGACCTATGTGTGGTGTGTGTGTGTGTGTTTAATGTAATTGTACCCCCAGGAACCTAATATATATATATTACTTTGATTTATCCATAATTGACTATCATCATGGATTATTGTAGCTTATAATGATATATTAAGGTTATCATGATTATAATTTTGTATGTGATATGGATTATACTCATGAAATAATAAGTAGAAACTTATTATCTTGACAAGTCCATGAAATCATATCTCATGGAATATCAAACAGTTATTGATATGCTTAGGGTGTACACTTGTTATGGATCCCCCTTACCTAAGGCTGACATGATACTTATCATATGAACCTTCATACTTTGATACCCTCATTATACCAACTTTGAGGATGATATCTTCAATGGGTTTTTTGGTATATTTTTTATCTTGTTATTAGTTTCATTTGACAAAGATTTTATTTTTCCTCTGGTATGAAAAGTATGACATTTGGGCCTATGATTGAATTAGATAGATTAAATTCATGGCCATCCTTACATATAATGTGCTAAACTTCTTGGAAAACTACATGTGATGTATTTATTCAAAATGGTCAGTCTATTTCATAAAATCATCAACGTATGAGTTTATACTATATTGTCATGTTCCAAGTTTATTGTTCACTCGATGTCTTAGAAAAAGGGATTATATAAGCATGCCTATGATATATATAGTGATACATATAGAAGTATACATGTTCATGTGAAGATATGAGTGTATTAGATCGACATCACACTAGACCCTTTTGTAATATGAGTGGAAATATCGCTTTTCTAGAGGTTTCTCTTTTCCTAAAATTATGAATTTTTGAATTCATAATTTTTTAATGATATCTGGAAAATAGAGTTATGAATAAGGTCCTTAAACAAGGATTGATTTTGGAATAAAATTTTTTCTAAAAATTGAGAAATATAATGGTAATAATTTATTAAGAAATTTAAATATATTTATAAAGTTTTGAAGTTTTGTATAAATTTTTTGAATTATTAGTATAAGTGGGATATTTCTGGATATTGTGCAAAAATTCTTAGACCAAGACTTTGTGGAATACCCCACATCGTGGTTATTGTATTAACATAATATTGTATACCATTTCATGTTGTTCATGTGGAATAATATATGATATATATCGGTAATTTATCCTATGTTTATTTTTCATGTTTATTTCATCTTATTGACATATCATATGATAATTAAAATTGGTTTTTAATAGATCCCAAAAATAATATTAATAAAGGAGGTATAAATGAAATGTTTTTTTCATTCCATAACATAAGAAATGTTAGAACTTCAACTGGATCCATCATTCATTTAAGGAGTCCAATGAAAAAAATATTAATGGACCTCATTTGAGACACATGAGATTATTATTTGTTAGCAAAAACACTATCTCTCTATCTATTTTACTTCTCGCAATTTTACATCAAGGAGTAGGTACTGTAAAATAAATTAATAGAAGAGGTCCTACCAAATCTAAAACATTTCTTATTTGAGGTATTTACTTGTTTTATTATATATTTTTAATATGTGGATAGGTTCAGGAGGGTTTTAAGAAATTATAGATGGATTTCAGATATTTTTTAGGGTTTTTCAAAGGATCTTGGTTGTCACATGGTCATGGGAAACTATGAATGATTCTTGGGTAAATTTGTATGATAGAATTGGGGTCTCTAGGTATGCACACAGTTTGGGTAAACCATGCATCCAAACCATGCTTACCTATAATTTTTTAGAAGGTGGGATTTCCATGGTTGGAATATAGTTTACCAAAACATTTGGCCAAACTTTGAAACCATGGGCTGTGTGTAATAACAAATATAGGTTTGTAAAAACATGTATCCAAACCATGCATGATATTAAAAATCCCTAAAAACTAGTTTTAATTCAATTACTTCCCCTAAAACACTCAATTATCCTCTCTTGGATAGGGTTGTTGAACTTGAGGGCTTCCCTGAGTTATTTTGGTGATCCTATTCATTACAAATCTCACTATCATGGATTCTTGGATCATTTATCCTAAGGATCAAAGCTAAAACTCTAATATCTCCTTCTCCTCCCTTATCCTCTTATTTTTTAGGGGAAATAAACCCTAGTCTCAGTCTTCTGCACCCATTCCTTTTAGTTTGTGTGTGTCTTTTGGGGGATTTTATTTTGATTCATTATAGTATGGTATCAATGGAATTGATCGATAGGTGTGTGTAGTAATTTATTATGGAAGAGCTTGCTTTGGGTAGGTACCTTCTCTCTCACTCTCATTTTTTTAATAATTTGAAAGATTTATTTTTTAAAGTTAAATGTTTTTATGATATTTGGAAATCCTTTTTAAATATTATTTTTTGTATTATATTATTATTGGTTAGTTTTTAGAAATAACGGTTATGGTAGACACCCACAACAAGTTTGATAAACTGAAAAAATGGTATTGTATCTTAAAAGATGTAATAAACTTTGGTTTATGTAAAATTTCTAGTGGAATGTGTCGGTGAGTATTCATGATGAATATGGATGTGGTCTTATTTATTTGGAAATTATTTTCAATTCAAAAATTTAGGTGTGTGGAATTCTCCACCAAGTTATAACTTGGGTCAGGTGGTATGGGTTTCCTCTTATGATTTTACAATATTCAGAGGACACATTGGATGGGTGATGCATTTGGGTGAGTTCCATGACTCTCAGAGAGGATGGGTTTGAGAAACACATGGGTTTGTTACTTTATGGTATGAGTGTGTGAGTATCTTATACTAGTTGTATTTATCTTATTCACTTGATTTCATACTTCTATAATAATTTATATAAAATTTGATCTATTTTTTTACTTAAAATAATCTGTGAGAAGTATTTTTGGGATTACCTAATAGGTTTATAAACTCACCCCTCAGTATATACATCTCAGAGTGTATGAATACATTGTTCACCATGATGTAGTTAAGGGGAGGAAAAATTAATTTTTGGTATAGAACCATTATTTCTTGGTCATTATTTATGGATGTTGAGTCTTGGAGTTAGTTGTGATGCAAAGCTTGATGCAAGGAAACATTTGAAGCGATAGTTTCTCCATTAAGTCTTTTTGTCTGGTAGAAAATTTTAGTGATATTATTAGTTGTTGGGAAACTGATTATTATTATGTTTGTCATAAGAATTTGTTCAGGATTTTATCATACATCATATAAATAATTTTTCATTATATTTATTCTATTTTAGGTTGTTTTTTATACAATGGAAATCATCCCCTAATGATATTATAATACCCTTGGAATTTATTTCCAACTATATGTAACTGGTGGATGCCCCAATGGTTAGTGCCATTTGGATCCATTCCAAGGTGATGGATTAAGGTTAGGATGTTACAAATTTAATACCCCTAGTTTGAGGTATTTTATTTTTTTTATTATGTACTTTTAATCTATGAAGAGTTTAAGTAGGTTTTGGTATATTTTACAGAGTTTTTATAGGTTATGGAGGGTTTATGAAATGTTAGTGAATGTTTAGGGTAAACCATGCATGATTTCTAGTTAAAATTGCACAATAAAATAGGGGTAATATATTTAGCACATAGTTTGGGTAAACCATACATCCAAACCATGAATCCATAGAAGTTTTTGGGTAGTGATTATTATAAGGTTGGTGCATAGTTTACTAAACCATGTGGAAAAATAGTGTAGTGATGGAAACATATAGTATAAAGAACAAGGTTTTCAAATGGTTTTGTAAACTATACAAACAAACTATGTGAGATATTTAAAAATTTCAAAACACTGGTTTTTAACCGTATTTATTAAATATAAATCCTAATTTATCCTCTCTTATATAGGTCTATCAAACATGGGGGTTACATTGAATTATATTGGTAATCCAATTCATTCGGTAGACCCCTCAATTGGATTTTTGGAGTGTTTTCCCTAGGGATCAAAGGTAGGACTCTCATATCTTCTCTTTGTGAGAGTGAGTGAATCCACCTTGTGTTTTGGGTGTGTTTTGATGAGTATTTTATTGTGAACCATCATATGTGGGTTTAAAAAGACATACCTATGATGGTGTACATTGATTACTTCTGAAAAACTTTTTTTTCATAGGTGGTTTCACTCACACTCACATTTTGTCAAGAACTTGAAGGATTTCGTTTTAAAAGTTAAATGATTATTTTTATTATTGGAAAATCCTTATAAAATCTTCTTGGTATTATTATATTTTCATTGGTTGGTTTTTTGAAATAAAGGTTGTGTGTAATTCCCACAGCTTGTTTGATAAAATGAAAAGTGGTATTTTGGATTAAAAAACTGTGAATAAACATTGGTGTGTTCATTATTGGCATTGTAATGGGTTATTTTTCATTTTTGATGCATATTTATGGGGTTTCTTTATTCATACATTTCTACTGAATCCAAAATTGGGGCACATGGATTTTTTTCTAAGTGATGACTTGGGTCATGTGTAGATTAATTCATTCGAGATAAGTTTGTTCAGAGTACCTGTTAGACATGTGATGTATTTTTTTTGGTTATATTTCTCCCATATGGGTTGTTTGGTTCATACCATGGGTGCATTAGTTCATGGTATGAGTGTTTTATTTACTTATTTTTGTTATATTTATACCATTAACTTGTTTTCATACTTCTCTCATGTTTTATATAAAATATTGGTTAGTGTGTTTTTTTTAGTACTGTGTGTGGGAAGTATTTTAGGGATTTCCTATCAAGTTTATATACCCACACCCCTACATATGAATCTTGGTGAATATGTATATTATATTCACTATGATATAGCTTAGGTGTGGACCTCTTCCTTCTCTATCATATCACTTTGATGTTGTGGTCAGTGGTGATAGTGGTCTATATTTTTTCATTGGAGTTATTTTATTCAAATTTGTTTCATATACAAGTGTAAATAATCCTCCAATTATATTTTAATACCCTTGGAGTTTATTTCCAACCTTAGGTGTCGATGGGATTCACGTAAGGTTAGATAGATTCTAATCATGTCAAAGGTTATAAATTTGGGTAGGGATGTTACAACTGGAATAAATTTGGTATGGTATATTATTCGAGATAGTATTTATAGATATAGGATGTGTTATAACTTGAAATACATGTCATAAAAAGATGTATCTAACCTATTTATATTCAAATTCAGTTTACCATGGAATTATAGGTGTGGAAATTTTTTCTAAACACTTCATAGAATTCCTACACCTCATAATCATAGGGTTAGTCAATGAGAGTTATGTATCATGAATTAGTAAAGATAATTAAAACTAGGAATTTATCATTCATATGATATTTCATGGATCATGATTTTTAAATTTTTCTAATATGATATTTCTTGGTGTGTTAGGTTCATTATAAATCTTATAACTTAAATGTTATGTGGTGACTAAGTGATTATTTTGATAATGTTTTCTATGGTTTTATAAAAATGTTCCTAGTCAATAGACCTAGAAATAAAAAAGATGACTCCATAGAAAATTTTCCAAAAGTAAATTGGATTCTCACAATAATCAATTTGGATTACTAAAAGGAAGTAGAAAAATAATATTTTACTGAGGAACCAAGTTATATGGATCACTCATTGAAATTTTAAAGGCAAAACTCGCCCATATTTCAAGGTGGATCGAGACCTAAACATGAAAAGGAATTTCATGGAAAGATGAATAGGATATTTTTTTACTTGGGACTCTTGTATTGATTAATGTAAAATTATTATTATAGATTCTTCAAGACTTGGACTTCAATTTATATATCAAATCATCCAAGTTGAAGTCGATCAAGGCCTTACTTGGTAGGGGTTTGTGAAGTTTTTTAACAAAGAAATTTACCCTCACACCTTTTCAATATCAAGGAAAATATATTTTTTGATCCAAATCAAGAACATATTTAAATTATATAATATTTATCTTATTTTAATTACCTTTACCTCTTTGTACTAGATGTAGTGACTATTTAATCTCTCAAAGAATTTGTGTTCGAGTCAGGTTTTCGACCTATATTCCCTCAAAGGTTGTGATGTTTTTTATTGATAATTATATGGGGATGTTTGAAAATTAATTATTGTAGAAAAGTAAATTTCATTAAATCTTATTTGTGGGAAAAACTTTCTCTAACTAGGAACAGGTGAAAAAACTAGTAGTTTGAATAATCATGGAATGGAAAATTACTCCAAGGAAAGCAGAGCACCAGAAACTAATCTATGTGATCGGTTTATTTTCCTTTGTGGTTAAATAACTAACTAGGTTTCATATAATGTGGATATTTTAAACACTTAAAATAGAATGTAGTATATCATCTTGAGATTATCACAACTATATCCAAATGGGGTAACTAAAATGTTATAGTACTCTTCATCCAAATAAAAACATAAGTAATGGTTCTAATATATCTCAATCTTATCATGCTCAACTAGGATGATCTCATCAGAGGAGTTATTATCCCCATAATTAATTAATTCATGGTGATTCATTGAACACCCAAATATCCCATAAAGTAACATTGCAATATGGGGGTAGAAATCATCTCATAGGGACTAATAAATAACTTTATAAGGCTGATAAATATGTCGAAAATAAAGAAATGGTCCATCAATAGTGAGAGGTATTATTCTTCATGATTCTAATTTGATTCATGTTTCATCTAAAAATATAATAACCTTCTATTTTATTTATTCTCATGTGTAAAATCAAATGAGGTTTCATGTGGAAATGATGGCTTATTTCCTGAGCATAAAGAAACCTCTTATGTGATGAAAGTGAAGGGGATTTAACTATTCATCATATTCAATTACCATGGTTGTAGTCCAATTTTTATGGGATTTCACTATCTTATATATGTACATATTTTATCTAATCTTAGTAAGGGACAAATTCATAGCATTCAAATAAAATATTGAATATTATGCTCGATGAGTTGCTTTAACATCACATGATGTAATTGTTCATCATTTCAAACGGGAATGAGATATACATTTTGGAAGAGAATTTATTATAATAATCCATTATCAGTTGGAAATAATAACCTTTGGTCTATTTATGCAATATAGAGTAAAGATCTTTATGACATAATAGAATGATACCCTTATGTATTTTTGGAAAATTAACCCAGATTTACACCTGAAAGGGAAGTGTAATTTCTATCATGGAACTATAAGTAATTAGTCTTATTTACCTTCCATCATATATAATGAAACCAACTAAACTACATGAATTAAAGGTCTAATTAGAATATTTGGAAATAAATGGATTAATTATACTATGTATATCACCTTAGGCTTCTTCGGTTTTATTTATAAATAACAAGGATATTACCCTTAGACTTTTTAGTGATTAACATAAATTGAATAGAGTTATATTCAAAATTTTATATCCTATTTCAAGAATCAATTATCATTTTGATCAATCAAAGGGATCCAAGTGGTTCATTAAAATTTATTTATGATCAAGGAACCACCAACTCTGAGTCAAGAAGAAAGATATTCTAAAGACCACTTTTAGTAGATTTCATGGCCAGTATGAGTACTTGGTCATGTCCTTAGGTCTTACAAATTCACTAATAATACTTATTAAATTTAATAATAGTATATTTCAAAGAAACATAGAATCTTTTTTTGGAATATTTTTTTATTGTATCTTTGTTTACTCTTACACTAGGGATGATCATAAAAGGCACTTGGAAATTTTGTTAAGCGTATTATGATACTACCATATCTAATAAAAATTCTCTATGTGTGACTTCTAGATATAATAATCTTGATTCCTTGGGCATTTAATTTCTTAAAAAGTAATATTGGTCTACCCTAAAAATACTAATGTTGTTAATTCTTGGGAGAATCCTAAGAATTTCATTACGGTATAAATATTTATAGGATTAACAAGATATTATAACCACTTAATCTATGATTTATTAGTTTAAGATTCTACAATGATTTCATTAACAAAAAATGTTATTCCATTCTATTGGAGTAGTAAATTTTAGAAATATTTTGAGGAGCTTAAAGAGAAGCTTACATTGATACATACCCTTATCTTTCCATAACCATGTGAGGGGTACATTATCTATTTTAATGTTTCTGGATCTATATTGGGATGTGATATCATGTAGGGATATCATATCATAGATTATAGCTCATTAATATTATGGGAACATAAAAATAAATATCTAACACATGGAAAATAATTAGTTATGGTGATTTATACATTAAAAACATGGTGTCACTATCTCTTTAGTGGGAAGTTCACTATGTTCACTAATTACAAAATCTTGAAGCACATATTCTGACAATGATACTTGAACCATAGGTAGTGATGTTTGATGGAGTACTTTTAGACCTATGACTTTGAATTGGTTTATATTCATAGGAAGGTGAATTTAGTGGTCGGTGCCTAAAGTCATAAGTCATATATTCAAGTTTTCAAAACAATTCTAGGATTAATGGAATATAATGAGGGTAATCACTAAAATGAATTTGGATTTCATTGAGAAGAATGATTTCTTGGTTTTCTTTCTAGTCACCCTTATTTTGGACTAGGTTAAAAAATTCAATGATTCCCAATGGCCAAACCTCAATTTTATTTCCATCATGTAAAACTTAAATGGTAGTGATACTATTTATGGATGGATAGAGGATTAAAAATTTGTATTGTGTTTTCAAAACTGAATCAAATTTCGACCTTCCTAGAAATAAATCCTTCATGTTTATCATCATTTAATCAGGTTTTCCATTTAGGTATTAAAAATATAAGGTAATTAAGAACCATTATTAGTGGTTGGGTATAAATTAAAAGTTGGAAGAATATGCTTTGAAATTTCTCATATATCAATGGGTGAAGACTGAGGACCAATGACCATTTAAAATGTAATAATAGTTTCCTATACACATATGTAATTGGGAGAAAAGTACCATGAAATTTTTCACTGTTTATCCAAGGACGCTTCAAAATCATGATTTTATCTAGGTGAATTTGTAATAACTCACAATATCGGCACACTTCATTCAAATTTTATATAATTATTTAGTAGAGGAATTTTCAAAGATATATATTTGGGAATTGGTGAAGTTTTCGAGAATTCTAGTTTCTATCATCTCTAACTGAGACCCTAGATTTAACTCATAGTTTTGATAGACTTTACAACAAACCTTTCAAATCCAATTTACCATGATCACGACATACCATCCTCAAATGGATGATCAGTCACAACATACAATCCAAATCCTATAAAACATGATTAAATCAAGTGTGATGGAATTTGGAAGTACATGGGAACAAAAGTTTTTATTAGTGGCATTTTATGGTAAAAATTAATACCAAATATAGATACATATGGATTTGTGTGAACCATTGTATGGATTACCATGTCACTCTCTACTTTTTTTAGGTATAATTTGGGGAAACATCACTAATTAAACCAAATATTATTAACAAGACTATCAAGAAGATATCATTAATTATGAAATTTATGGAAATGGATTAGATCTATCAGAAATCTTATGAAGATAATCATCATCAACCTTTATCTCTTAAATTTGGTTACCAAGTACTGTCATAAGTATCTAAAAGGTTAGGGAATTATCTTCAAGATAAGAAAGGGGTAGCTCTCAATATATCAAACCAATTCAAATTATTGACCGTATAAATGAATTTGATTATTCATTATATCTACTACTAAGATTCATCTAAATACATGATTTTTTATATATATCTTAACTAAAAAGGTAATTTACCAAACCTGATCATGTGATTTGTTGGGATCATGTTGCACTCAATCCAAATGTTGCATTCGTCTACATCCTTATTTTCATTCTTGATGGGAAAGATAATATTTTTTGAGGTATATGTATCTTATTGGTGATATAATTATGGTATCATCACCAAGTGAATAAATAGAAGTGGTAATGGGATAGTTTTATGAAATAATTATAGACCAAACTTTTCCAAGACACTACCAGACTACATCATTTTTAGGATGAAAAACCCAATGATAGTGAGAATGTAACACCACTGTTTGAGGTATTTTCTTCTCTTAATATATTATTTTAATCCATGAAGAGTATGGGGTGGGTTTCATGAATTTTCAAATTGTTTTCAAAGATTTTGGAGCGGAATTTATAGGAATGTGGTTGTGAGAAAATCTTTATGATTATTATTTAATCATATGGGATGGAATGGGGGTCTCTAGGAAGACCTATTATTAGCTCACAATTTAGGTAAATTATGTGGCCAAAACTATTTGGCCCTAAAATTTTTTAAGTACAGGGTTTCACACAGTTGGTGCACAGTTTACCAAACCAAGTGTCCAAACCTTGAATCCCAAGGATATGTACAGTAATAACCATGTGGTTGGAACATGGTTTAGTAAATCATGCATCCAACCCACATTTGATATTTAAAATCCATAAAAATTAGTTTTTAACCCAACTTATTCCACCAAAACACTCATTTATCCTCTCTTTCTTAGGTATCTCAAACATGAGTGTTACCATTGGTGATTATGGAAATTATATTCACTCCAAATCCCCCTCATTTTGATTTATTGATTGTTTACAGTAGAGAATTAAGGTAAGACTCTTATCTCTCCTTCTCTCCTCTTCTCCTATCATTTCCATTTGGATAGAAACCCGAGTTTGGGGATTTTATTCCAGGAAATTGTGTTTAGGGTGTGTTATGATGAATCTTTTCCTGTGAAACATTGTATGAGGGTTGAAAGAGTCCAAATCTATGAGGGTTTGAAGTGATTTATATTTGAAAAATTGTTTGAGGTAGGTGGTTTCTCTCTCACTCTACTTTTTTTAGGATCTTGAAGGATTTTGTTTTAAATTTAAATAATTATAGTTATTATTGTAAAATTCTTAGAATATTCTATTTGTAGTATTATATTATTATTGGTTAGTTTTTGGAAATAGATTTCATGTTTGATAAAATTAAAAAATTGTTTTTTGGATTAAAAAATTTGGTATTGAACTTGGGTGTGCATAAACATTGAATTTTTTTGAGTTGGGGTGCATTCATGATTCATATTTATGGGTATTTAATAATTCATACTAGGATATATATGCTAAAATTGGGGTATTTTTATTTCACTTCCATGTGATGACTTTGGTCATGGGTTTATGTTTTTGTTCATGAGTTTGGGTCATTCAGAGGACTTGTTGGATGGGTGATGGATTTAAGTTAGTTACAAGTCTCCCAGAGGTGAGTTATTGGTGAATTTAATGGGATTTTGAGTTTATGGTATGGGTGTGTGAGTTTCTTATAGTGGTTATTTTTGTCTCATTCACTTTATTTCATACTTGTCTCATGTTTTATATAAAATGTAAGGTAATTTTTTTTATTTTGTATCATGTGTGGGAAATATTTAGGGGATTATCTATTGGATTTATATATTCACCCCATCCATATGTATCTTGGTGAGTATGTAGACATTGTTAAAAATGATGTAGGTAAGGGTACGAACTCTTACTTATCTATCAGATCACCTTTATGTTGTGGTCATTGGAGATGGAGATGTGTAACACCCCTAGTTTGTAGTATTTCCCTCTTTTATTCTATATTTTAAGCTATTTAATGGTTGGGTTTGGCCTTGATAATGTTGTGTATATTTTTAGAGTTTTTTGTAAACGTTTTAATGGGTTAATGATTTGATCATAGTAAGGGTAAATTGTGGTAAATGTGTAAAAGTTGGAGTAGTCTTTTGGGTAGGTGCATATTTGGGGAACGGTTGGTCAAAATTGTTCAATTATCATGTAACTTTCAAATTTTCATAGAAAAGATTATTTTAATTTTTAGTACATAACTTTCCAAACCATGTGGACTAACCATGTAAAAAGAATAATTAAATTCAATTAAAGACCCTAAATTTACCTGAAAACCCTCATCATTTTTCCTCTAACATAGGATATCATATTATATCACTCTCTTAGTAGATTTCAATGTTCTTATTCCTTCCATGGATCGATTATAATGGATGAAAGATAATAAGATCTAGGAAATTTAAGGTAAGTCTACAAATTTCTTTTATCCCCTTGATTATCTGATTTTTTATAAACAGAAACCTTAAATTGGGAATACCTTAACTAAATACATTGGTTAGATCATGTATTTATTAATCTTATTTAGGATTCATTAAAGGAATTAATTAGGAATCCCAGATCTTTGATATCATGAGAGAATTCTTCATAGAGAATGCCTCGAAGGTAGGTGGATTTTCTTCTTTTTTTCATTTCATCCTAGAATAAAAAGGCTTGTTTTTTTCTAGATAAATTGCCTCAATTTTTTTGGAAACATTTTTGAAAACTCCATGGAAAATCTCTTTTTGTTTTTGGTCTTCAAGCTATAATTATGGTTGACACCCACAAGGAGTTTTGTTAAACAGTTAAATTAATATGATTTTTAAAATAATTGTTTTAAATATAAAAACTTGTAATGAACATAATGTGTGCATTCATATACATATGGAAAGGTTCATGTGGGTTAGACATGGTTGTGGTTTTGATCTTGTGGCGCATTGTATTATGCCACAAAGTGACAACTTGGTACTAGAGGGATGAAAAATAATCTTTAGTTGGACTATTAATAAGTTTCCTTCGGGCACTGATTTCACTGATTGGTGTTAGGTATTGGTGTGTGGGTTCATTACATGGGTGTGTTTTTGGTGTTTTTGGTGTGTTTTGGGTATGTATCTCAGGGTTTTTATAATGGGTTATATACTCACCCTCTACAAATTCACCATGGTGCAAATGTAGATGTTGTTTATCATGATATAGGTAAGGAAAAGGTTTCATATTTTACTAGTGGAACTACATGATGTTGTGGACTAGGATATCCAAAGTTGGAGATTATGTTCATTCTCAAGTCTTGTAGTTTGGTGTGGTTGGTTCCTTATAAATTTTTATCTCAAGTCTTATTTACATTAAGTCATATTTTCATGAGATTATAAACTGTTATTTTTTTTAATTTTCTTATTATTCTGATTATTGTTTGGCTATACATATAGATTTATTCTAGTTTTGATGTCATGCATTATATTGTGTCTCTTTATTATTGTCTTCTTATGGGTTGTTTATTTATGGAAAATGTCACGCCCCGGCCCCTGGTCTGCCCTGGAGCTAGTGCGGTGATAAATAAAACATGGTGTGTAAATTTTTTTGTAAAAATGAAATCTGATTAAACAATTACACATCATGTTTCACTAAAGAGGATCTTTTTGGTTTAGTTCATGGAGAATCAGATACAATTATTACATTTGATTAAAAATTGGAAGAGAAAGAAACTCCACAAATCCTCCACCGAAAAAAGTAACTCAAATCTACTGAACATGTAAAATTTAAATTAGAATGTAGGGTGAGCATACGAATGCCCAGTAAGGGGTTTTAAAATAAAATAATGCCGAAATTGAAACCTCTTGAAAACATTCCTTTAAAATTATTTATAAAACATTTTCATAAGGAAATCATAACATAACATTTGATTAAAAAATACAAGATAACATTTAAAGGATTATTAACAGGGTTATAATGAAACATATTCCAATCATAGGCTTCCTCATAAAAAATATAGGGTGTGTATAATATAAAGTAAAATTCATTCTAACTTTAATAAGTGTGACATGCAATAGTGTAAGTAATAAATTTACAACTGAGAGTAATACATAATCAGAGTTGTGAATAAAATAATAACTTCAATTTCTTTCACTACTAATTGTAAGACATAAATTGGAAAATAAATCTATGAGTGTTGAATACACGTTATTCCATGAGAATTTTCTTCTTTGGATTCTCATAAATATAATCTCTTTAACCAATAATATTCTACTAGTCAAATATTCACTTGGTTAACTAAATTTCATAGTCATAATGAGGGAAGTGCATATGTCAGATTGTGTCAAGGCCTCGTGCTTGGACCAAAATCTTTGTGTCAAGGCCTCGTGCCATGACCATAATCTATGTGTCAAGGCCTCGTGCCAAGACTATAAATAAAATTAGGAAAGGCCTCAGCCAATTCCATTTCTAGTTTGTCTCACGAGACCTACCGATGCATCGAGGGGCTATAGAGGGCCCCACACGCCACATAATTATAACGACCCATACTTTACATACATTGTTAATACTTCAAAATTGAAGCACACTTATTACAACATATGACAAAACCACAAAGGACCGTATAGGTATAGTGTCTTTAGAAACTGGGAAACATAAACAACTGGTTCATAAATCTTCTACAGTGTCTCCCATTTATTTCATCATATCTAGGGTCCCTTTTAGCATATTCTACTTAATATCCATCTTCCTGACCTGGGGAAAAGAAAACATAAAAGGGTGAGCTCAAATGCTCAGCAAGGCAAATAAAGGAAATAAAAATCATATCATATCTTTATGAAAATCAAAACCTGCAAAATAGATCATAATATCTTAACATGAAATAAATCATAGAAGTGAAAATGAGATCCCCATAATCATAACATAAAACTTGAAACTTTGTGGCATGCACACATAATCATGGAAAATCATTTCTTGTTAGTCATGACTCATTGCCAAGACTATCTTAGTGGACAAAGTCCCTTTCTGAACCGAGTTCACTCCTCGTTTCAGTCCTGTATCACTGAACCGAAATAACCTTCCGTTCCAGCCATGTCTATCTCATGAGATATAAAATCTTTACCCAATGCATTGGCGGGAGATATAGGTCCCACCCATCTTATAATGAATCCTTTCTTATGTGTTCCACATAATCATAAACCATACATCATAGCATAACACATGTAACAAAAATGCGATTCTTGAAACATCATGACATCATAAATCAATTCATATAAGATAAAGGAATTCATAAACATAATTCCATCACAACATAGTCAAATCAATGTAAAAATATGGATAGAAACAGAACCCTTTATTATCTTAGATGGAAAATAATTTTGATAAAACACTTGAATTGAATTCTTGAGGAAAATATCCTTTCTTCTTCAAAATCAATTTCTTTTCACAAAACATCATGCAATTTTAAAAGAAAGAGATTTTATTGAAAATAGTCATGAAATATTTTAGAGGAAGCTTCATGAAAATAAGGCTTTATAAAACAGTAGAAATCTGTTCGTGCCGTATAAGTTAAAAAAAACATTCTTCGTACTTTTGTCGGAAAAGTCAAAAAGTACCTCGTACGAAAAACGACAAAAGATTCCTTTCATACGTATTACTAAAAACTCACCGAAGGGTAAAAATGGATTTAAACAATTTTAGGTGGATGGAAATAATATTACATATTGAGTAAACATGGATGTGGATGATAAAATACACCCCAGTAAATACTTACGAATAAACAATCTCGGATAAAAATGAGATTGTGATATTTCCCTTACCTTAGGTCCAATTTGCTTTGTTCGTGTCCGAAGCTCCTGTATAATGGTTTAAATAATGTTATTGACTTATTCAAGAATCATACATATTGATATGAGATCATATATGGTCATATTATTAACTTCTTGTTAGTAATATTTCATTGTTACTTGTTACTCGGGTCTTTATAACTTTTTGTTCTTATGCGTGTTTTGTTGAATAAATTCTTATTCTTATCTTTAGGTTATAGATAATTCATTTACAGAATGGTATTAGTGTAGTATATACCATATTCATTCATTCAATTCATTTATATAATCATTATGAAATGAAGATCATGTAGAACGAATCACATCACATCGTGGAGACGGTATTCCGTACGTACGCACGAGTGATGATATCGTTCCTATGATCGTGGAATTGTATTGGAGTATATATATATATTATTTCAGTATCAATATTACTTAATAATAATCATATATAGTTACTCATTACACCATTATACCCATCCTTGTAAGGTGATGGTGGAAAATAGATTACACCACGGCGTGGAGACGGTATTCCGTACGTACGCACGCGCGGTGATTTCATTTTTCCGTAGGATGGATAGAAGGTGAATTAGGGTTGTTTCATATTTATAATAACATATCAGTATGTAAGTAATACTGATGTTATTACTTTATCATGAAACAACTAAAGAAGAAGAAGTTGAAGAAGAAAGAAATTGAAAAGATCGGTAATGGATATTACCTCTTCTTTGGAACGCCTCTTTGAATCCTCCACTTAAGGAACTAAGATTGGTCTTTTGAGAAGACCAGGACCTCTAGGATTATTCTAGGGAAGTGGAGAGGAGAAAAGGGCAGGGGTTGGCCGAGCTTGAGTGCTCAAATTGGTGTGAGGAGGAGGGGGAGGAGGTGCCCTTTTATAAGGGAGGAGAGGGGCACCTTAGGAATATCTCAAAATATTATTTTATATTAAAGTCAAAATCGGTTTATAATGGTTCCAAAGGGTCTTATTTCGAAGCTAAAGTGGGGAAGGGTCGAAATCCTATAAACCAATAATATTTAGACAAGTTTAGGGTATTAGTTTAACCTTATCAATTAGATTTAACTCTAAGTTAATTAATTTAACTTTTACCGTGTCTTTTTGTTTTCTTTCACTATATGGTTAATACACTTACTATAACATGCCAAACGAACCCCAAATTGTTTATTATTAATATATATATCCTTATCTAAGTCATTTGGCCGAACCTTAGATTTTTAGGAATAAAATAACAATTAATAATATAATATTTGATTTAAAAACTATTTTGTGTCAATTTTGACACTATTTGATATATGATTTTTGTGAAAGTCATAACAGAATTATATGTTCAAACCAAGTTGATTAAATCAACATTAATATATCATAGTAACCTAGAAAATTAGTGTAATTCATAAAAAGTGTTAAATTACATTTATTTTGGTATTTATATTATCAATTATGTCAATATTTCATTAATAAGATAATTACTGCATCATCTTTATGTCATATATAAATTATATTATTTGATGTCTAAAAATTACAAATAAAATACCATCATGTAGGAAATCTTTTTAGATTTCTAATGAATATTTACAATCGAATTTATCTTATGTATAACCCCATATTAAAAATGATTTACTTATTAAACTTTGATTTTAACTATTTTAACCCTTCTTTAAATAAATTAATAATAAATGTCCTAATCTAATCCAAGTGGGCCTAAATGGTCATATTTTATTCCTAAGTTTGTTTTTGGTCGAATTACACTTGTCCAATAGAATTAGGACATGTGTTAGGGTAATATTGATATCATATTTACCCTTAGTTACCCTATTTACTATTAACCGCGGTAAAAATAGTAAAAAGTTACTATTCACCAAAAAATTATTTTTATCTCATTGAACCACATTTTACTTACTGACATCAACCGTGTCTGTCGGATTTTTGAAATTCCATTCACAGAAGCGGTAAAATTAAGTTTTATGCAAAATTCAGTTTTTAACCTACCACTTAGTGGTTTCACTATTCATCAAAAATTGAAAGTTTTCAGAAAAATACCAAAATTTCACCCTAGGCTAATTTCGATATTCTGAGTCCAAAAATGAAGTCCATTTTGAAAAATAAAATTTATAAATTTTCAAAAAGTGGTTATTACTATTCATAACGGCTAGTTTTAATAGCATATTGTTGTTTAGTGAAACTCGGTATTGCGTACGACGCAAGCTATCGAGGAAGGTCGCGATTGCGTGTAAAGCAAGCCAAGCAAGTGTTGTGTAGAAAAAGATTCCTTTGATGATTTATATAACATAAAAGTCTCGGGTGTTACATTCTACCCCCCTTAAAAAGAATTTCGCCCTCGAAATTCGTCACTTTGCAACAAACAGATGAGGATACTTCTCCCTCATCATATCCTCAAGCTCCCATGTAGCTTCTTCAAGTTGGTGGTTTCTCCATAAAACTTTCACCAAGCGAGTGGTCTTGTTTCGTAGGACTTTTTCGCTATGATCCAGAATCTCTATCGGCTGTTCTTCATAAGAAAGATCTTGCTCCAGCGGTACAACTTCTGAGCTGAGTACATGTGAAGGATCTGGTATGTACTTTCTCAGGAGAGATACATGGAACACATCGTGAACTTGAGAGAGATTCGGTGGAAGCGCCAATCGGTAAGCAACCTTCCCAACACGATCCAGTATTTCGAAAGGACCGATATATCTAGGGCTCAACTTCCCCTTCTTTCCAAATCTCATAACCCTCTTCCAGGGAGATATTCGTAAGAACACTTTATCGTCCACTTTAAACTCTAGGTCTTTTCTTCGGTTGTCGGCATAACTTTTCTGTCGACTCTGAGCTGCTCTTATGTGTTGTTGAATAGATCTAACCTTTTCTGCCATTTCATCAACGAGATCAGGTCCTAATAGCTTTCTTTCCCCAACTTCATCCCAGCAAGTTGGAGTCCTGCATTTCTTTCCATAGAGAGCTTTATAAGGAGCCATCTGAATACTGGAGTGAAAGCTATTATTATAAGAAAATTCCACCAAAGGTAGGTGTTGATCCCAACCTCCTTTGAAATCCATAGAGAAAGATCTCAACATATCTTCTAGGGTTTGAATTGTTCTCTCAGACTGACCGTCTGTCTGGGGATGATAAGCAGTGCTGAAACTCAACTCTGTATCCAGAGTATGCTGAAGACTTCGCCAGAACTTCGAGGTAAATCTCGGATCTAGATCAGATATCATAGAAAGTGGTACTCCATGCAATCTTACCACTTCCTTTACATATATCCTGGCAAGCTGATCTAGAGAGAAATCCTCTCTAATAGCAATGAAGTGTGCAGACTTTGTAAGACGATCAACTATGACCCAGATAGCATTATTGTCTTTGGATGTTTTAGGAAGTCCTGTGACAAAGTCCATAGTGATGTTTTCCCATTTCCATTCGGGTATGGGTAATGGTTGTAACATCCCCTTAGACTTCTGTCTCTCAGCTTTAACTTGTTGACAAACCAAGCATCGAGAGACATATTCAGCAACATCTATTTTCATGCCATCCCACCAGAAGTACTCTTTCAGGTCCCTATACATCTTCGTGCTTCCAGGATGAATAGAGAATGAAGAACTATGAGCCTCATCCAGCAGCTCTTTCTTTAATTCGGGGATGGGAGGAACGCAAACCCGATTCCTAAACTTTATTATCCCATCACAATCAAGGTTGAATTCAGGAACATTTCTCACCTTCTTTTGTAACTCGACATCTTCTTTCTGTGCCTCTTTAATCTTCACATGTATAGATGGTTGAACATTCATTTGAGAAAGATAAGATTTTTCCCCTTCCATTATAATTCCAAGATCCATCCTTTGTAAATCCATAAATATTGGATCTTTTGTGATCCTCATCATGGATAAACTAGCATGGTCTTGTTGACTTAATGCATCTGCCACCTTGTTTGCTTTCCCAGGGTGGTAATGGATTGAGCAGTCATAATCCTTAATCAGCTCCAACCATCTTCTTTGACGCATATTCAACTCCTTTTGTGTGAAAATATACTTTAAACTTTTATGATCAGTATAAATATCACACCTTTCACCATAAAGGTAATGCCTCCAAATCTTTAATGCAAAGATTACCGCAGCCAACTCCAAATCATGTGTTGGGTAATTTTGCTCATGGATTTTCAACTGTCGTGAGGCATAAGCTATCACCATATCATTTTGCATAAGAACACACCCCAATCCCTTCTTGGATGCATCACTGTAGATCACAAACCTTTCTCCACTACAAGGCAGTGTGAGCACAGGTGCACTGGATAACCTTCTTTTCAACTCCTTGAAATTCTCTTCACATTCCTCTGTCCAGACAAACTTAACTCCTTTCCGAGTCAACTTGGTGAGTGGATTAGATAATCGTGAAAAATCTTTTACAAAACGTCGATAATAACCAGCCAAACCAAGAAAACTTCGGATCTCAGTTACTGTTGTTGGTCTTGACCATCTTTCGATAACCTCTGTTTTTGCTGGATCCACAGATATCCCCTCTTTTGAGATTATATGACCCAAAAATGAAACTTTTTGAAGCCAAAATTCACACTTGGTAAATTTGGCATAAAGCTTCTCCTTTCTCAGGGTCTTCAATATAATTCTCAAGTGATCTTCATGCTCTTCCTTTCTCTTTGAATAGACAAGAATATCGTCTATAAAGACTACCACAAATTGATCAAGATAGTCTCTAAAGACTCTATTCATTAGATCCATGAAGATAGCAGGGGCATTAGTAAGACCAAATGGCATCACTATAAATTCATAGTGTCCATACCTTGTACGGAAAGTCGTCTTTGGTATATCCTCCCTTTTGACCCTTAATTGATGATACCCTGAACGAAGATCAATCTTGGAAAAGTATTGAGCTCTGCGTAGTTGGTCAAATAAGTCATCAATGCGTGGGAGAGGATATTTGTTCTTGATAGTGATCTTGTTAAGTTCTCGATAATCAATGCAGAGTCTCATTGATCCATCTTTCTTCTTAACAAATAGAACAGGTGCTCCCCAAGGTGACGCACTAGGGCGTATGAATCCTTTATCAAGATTCTCTTGGAGTTGCTTCTTCAATTCCTGCAACTCAATTGGGGCCATTCTATAAGGTGTCTTTGAAATAGGCAAAGCACCCGGTATGAGTTCTATTGAAAACTCAACTTCACGATTTGGTGGAAGACCCGGCAATTCCTCCGGAAAGACATCATCAAACTCCCGTACAATGGGCATATTCTTAATCGTGAGTTTCTCACCAACCATTTGAGATAAATAACCTTCATTTAGTGGAATCAATACCCATAAGATGGAAGAAATTTCCACTGGAAGGTTATGTTCATCCTTGCATTGGTATACGATCGTAGATTGATCTGGAATATGAAATGTGACTTCCCTTCTTTGGCAATCGATATGAGCTCCATGTAGAGAAAGCCAACCCATGCCAAGAATCACATCAAATTCCACTAAGGGAAGGATTACAAGATTTGTAGGAAGCACTTTCCCACAAACTTCGATCGGAGAAGAATTATAAACTTTTGATGCGATTGATGTGCCATTAGGTGTTGTCACAGCTAACTCAACATCTAATTGTTGAGGTAATACGGTGATACCCTTAGAAAATTTTTCAGAAATAAAAGAGTGGGTGGATCCAGAATCAAATAAAACATTTGCTACTTTAGAGTGGATGGTAAGTGTACCTTTCACCACATCGTTATCATACTCCACATCGCTGATAGAAATTGCATGTGACTTTCCTTTGTCTTTAGCCTTAAGAGTTTGTTGACGTCGACCATCATCATCAACCCTTGGATTTGGGCATTGATTGGCATAATGACCCATCTCCTTGCACTTGAAACATTGAAGTGTAGTAGGTTCATTCTGTGTATCCCTTCCTTTGTTTGCGTCATTAGACATCTTCTTCCCATTATCACGGCATTCAAATGCCCGATGACCTTCTTTTCCACATTTAAAACATTTACTTGTCCCTATAAGACAACTCCCTCCATGTTTCTTTCCACACTTTGAGCATAAGGGAAAGTTCATCTTCTTTTCTGTGTGCTCTTTAGATTTTTCTTTGAATTCCATCTTCCTCTTCTTATCAAACCCATGTGACTGATGGGTTACTCCAATCTCCATCTCGACTTTGAGAGCACATCGAACGATTTCTTCGTAGCTATTGAAGTCCCTTATGGCTAACGCCCTTCGAAGACTTGGTTTTAAGCCACTAAATAATCGATCGATCTTACTCTCAGGTTGGATAATAATACCAGAAGCGTACCTTGCAAGTCTTGTAAAATTTGCTTCATAGGTACTAACAGATTCATCATCCCTTTTCTTCAGTTCAAGGAACTCTTTCTCCATCTTTGTTCGGAGAATACGAGGGAAGTACTTATTGAAAAATAAGTTCTTGAACTCGTCCCATTCCATAGACTCAATTTCATCCCTTTGCCTCGTATTCTTAACAAGATTCCACCATTGATCCGCATCTCCTTCCAAACGATACACTGCTAGGATGACTTTATCATGCTCAGAACATTGAAGAACTTAAAATATCTTTTCAGTAGTACTAATCCATTGTTCAGCAACTAATGGATTAGTAGACCCGCTGAAAGATGGTGGACGCTGCCTCATGAAGGATTCAACAGAATGTTGCTCCCTCCTTTGTTCGTTTGGAAATCCTGCATGATTCATAGCTTGAGAAAGTTGTGTGAGCATGGCTACAAGATTTTGCATTCCAGCTCCCATATCGTTTGGTTGCTCAGGGGGACAATCATTGCATTGCCCATCGCATTCCGCATTAACACGGTTCCTTCGGGTTCCATCCATTGACTAAACCAAGAAGAATAGTGTGAGCAACACTAATTATAATAGGAAACCACATAATTTAAGAATAAAATTTTCATGCTTAAGATCTTATCCTAGGTTATTCAAGGCCATTTCTAAAACACTAAGATTGTGTTCTATGCTTAGACTTATCCTTAGGGTTCTTACTAAGGCTTTCACATCCTAGTTTCCAAAGGTTGACTATACCTTTCCTCTGATACCAACTATAATGACCCATACTTTACATACATTGTTAATACTTCAAAATTGAAGCACACTTATTACAACATATGACAAAACCACAAAGGACCGTATAGGTATAGTGTCTTTAGAAACTGGGAAACATAAACAACTGGTTCATAAATCTTCTACAGTGTCTCCCATTTATTTCATCATATCTAGGGTCCCTTTTAGCATATTCTACTTAATATCCATCTTCCTGACCTGGGGAAAAGAAAACATAAAAGGGTGAGCTCAAATGCTCAGCAAGGCAAATAAAGGAAATAAAAATCATATCATATCTTTATGAAAATCAAAACCTGCAAAATAGATCATAATATCTTAACATGAAATAAATCATAGAAGTGAAAATGAGATCCCCATAATCATAACATAAAACTTGAAACTTTGTGGCATGCACACATAATCATGGAAAATCATTTCTTGTTAGTCATGACTCATTGCCAAGACTATCTTAGTGGACAAAGTCCCTTTCTGAACCGAGTTCACTCCTCGTTTCAGTCCTGTATCACTGAACCGAAATAACCTTCCGTTCCAGCCATGTCTATCTCATGAGATATAAAATCTTTACCCAATGCATTGGAGGGAGATATAGGTCCCACCCATCTTATAATGAATCCTTTCTTATGTGTTCCACATAATCATAAACCATACATCATAGCATAACACATGTAACAAAAATGCGATTCTTGAAACATCATGACATCATAAATCAATTCATATAAGATAAAGGAATTCATAAACATAATTCCATCACAACATAGTCAAATCAATGTAAAAATATGGATAGAAACAGAACCCTTTATTATCTTAGATGGAAAATAATTTTGATAAAACACTTGAATTGAATTCTTGAGGAAAATATCCTTTCTTCTTCAAAATCAATTTCTTTTCACAAAACATCATGCAATTTTAAAAGAAAGAGATTTTATTGAAAATAGTCATGAAATATTTTAGAGGAAGCTTCATGAAAATAAGGCTTTATAAAACAGTAGAAATCCGTTCGTGCCGTATAAGTTAAAAAAAACATTCTTCGTACTTTTGTCGGAAAAGTCAAAAAGTACCTCGTACGAAAAACGACAAAAGATTCCTTTCATACGTATTACTAAAAACTCACCGAAGGGTAAAAATGGATTTAAACAATTTTAGGTGGATGGAAATAATATTACATATTGAGTAAACATGGATGTGGATGATAAAATACACCCCAGTAAATACTTACGAATAAACAATCTCGGATAAAAATGAGATTGTGATATTTCCCTTACCTTAGGTCCAATTTGCTTTGTTCGTGTCCGAAGCTCCTGTATAATGGTTTAAATAATGTTATTGACTTATTCAAGAATCATACATATTGATATGAGATCATATATGGTCATATTATTAACTTCTTGTTAGTAATATTTCATTGTTACTTGTTACTCGGGTCTTTATAACTTTTTGTTCTTATGCGTGTTTTGTTGAATAAATTCTTATTCTTATCTTTAGGTTATAGATAATTCATTTACAGAATGGTATTAGTGTAGTATATACCATATTCATTCATTCAATTCATTTATATAATCATTATGAAATGAAGATCATGTAGAACGAATCACATCACATCGTGGAGACGGTATTCCGTACGTACGCACGAGTGATGATATCGTTCCTATGATCGTGGAATTGTATTGGAGTATATATATATATTATTTCAGTATCAATATTACTTAATAATAATCATATATAGTTACTCATTACACCATTATACCCATCCTTGTAAGGTGATGGTGGAAAATAGATTACACCACGGCGTGGAGACGGTATTCCGTACGTACGCACGCGCGGTGATTTCATTTTTCCGTAGGATGGATAGAAGGTGAATTAGGGTTGTTTCATATTTATAATAACATATCAGTATGTAAGTAATACTGATGTTATTACTTTATCATGAAACAACTAAAGAAGAAGAAGTTGAAGAAGAAAGAAATTGAAAAGATCGGTAATGGATATTACCTCTTCTTTGGAACGCCTCTTTGAATCCTCCACTTAAGGAACTAAGATTGGTCTTTTGAGAAGACCAGGACCTCTAGGATTATTCTAGGGAAGTGGAGAGGAGAAAAGGGCAGGGGTTGGCCGAGCTTGAGTGCTCAAATTGGTGTGAGGAGGAGGGGGAGGAGGTGCCCTTTTATAAGGGAGGAGAGGGGCACCTTAGGAATATCTCAAAATATTATTTTATATTAAAGTCAAAATCGGTTTATAATGGTTCCAAAGGGTCTTATTTCGAAGCTAAAGTGGGTAAGGGTCGAAATCCTATAAACCAATAAGATTTAGACAAGTTTAGGTTATTATTTTAACCTTATCAATTAGATTTAACTCTAAGTTAATTAATTTAACTTTTACCGTGTCTTTTTGTTTTCTTTCACTATATGGTTAATACACTTACTATAACATGCCAAACGAACCCCAAATTGTTTATTATTAATATATATATCCTTATCTAAGTCATTTGGCCGAACCTTAGATTTTTAGGAATAAAATAACAATTAATAATATAATATTTGATTTAAAAACTATTTTGTGTCAATTTTGACACTATTTGATATATGATTTTTGTGAAAGTCATAACAGAATTATATGTTCGAACCAAGTTAATTAAATCAACATTAATATATCATAGTAATCTAGAAAATTAGTGGAATTCATAAAAAGTCTCAAATTACATTTATTTTGGTATTTATATTATTAATTTTGTCAATATTTCATTAATAAGATAATTACCAGGTCTTGTTCGTTAGATCCGCACCCTCCGCGTTAGTCATAAACAACGGGAGGAAAAGAAAATAATCAACAACAATTTTAATTAAATTAAAATTGTTCGGAGATCAGGTTCTTTATTTTAAAATAATAAACACGGGAAATAAAATACTCCAACAACCCTTACCTTGTCGTCGTCGGACGTGAGGTCATCGCGGAATCGCTCGTCGCGGAAGGAGGGGATCGTCGCGTCGTTGCGGAGGAGACGTTCGTCGCACCGCGGGAAAAACGTCGCGCCGACGATCTCCGGATCAAGATCAAACGGATTTAATTAATTTAAATCTGTTGATATCGAATTATAAAAAGGGGAGAATTAGAAGATTCGATTCTCACCTTTAACCGCTGATCGTAGGTCCGCCGCGGAAGAAGAGGCGCCGTAGAAGGAGAAGGAGAAGGTCGCGGAAAAGTTTGTTGACTTCGCGGATCATGCGTCGTCGAATTCCGGTTCCGGCGTTCTTCGCGTTCTTCACGTTCTTCGCGTTCTTCGCGGGGAGGGTGGAGGTTTAGAGGATCTCGCACAACAGGAGGATCCTCCAAAATAGACAAGTTTGTCTATTTTATTATTTTGCCAACAAACGCAAAACGCGTAAGTAACGACCCATTAAATTCGTTGAATTAATTCAACGAATGAAACAGCCCATTTAATTCACGAAATAAACCACCCAATTAAATGGCCTGTTAAGAAATAAAGAAAACGCGTCGGTTGACTTTTCAGTTACTTTGACGGGTTTTCGCGGGTGCGTTACTTAGCGAAAGAAACGGCGGGGCTCGTGCGGGCCCTACCTCACAAATATCCTACCAAGAGGGTAGGATATTTCCGGATAGCACCCTATCCGCTTTAACTCAGTTCAAGTGGCTTCCAAGTGACTTCCAAGCAGCTTAAGTGAAATAAAATAAAGTTGTCGCACAAATTTTATTTTATTTCTGTCTTAAAGCCCCAAAATTTAAAAACCACGTCTGAGCAAACGCAACTCCGGAAGAGGCGTTTCTAAGAAAATACCGGCGCTGCGATTTCATCGGTGCCCTCAGAATTCGATTCCGGGCACTGGTTCAAAATATAGAAAAACCCGCTCGTCCGTTCACTGAACGTACCCGAGCCAAACTTCGGAAATTGATTCTGGGCACACCGGGCCTCGGAATCAGGTGCCGTCTGAAGCTGCGCTCTTGTAAAATTACAAAGAAAATTAAGAAAAAAAATTCCTTGAAATTTGCGGGTCTTTACATTACTCCCACCTCAGGGCTTTACATCCCCGTAAAGATACATCAAAAACTAGGGGAACAAATGGGGGTACTGAGCACGCATCTGAGCCTCCCGCTCCCAAGTGCTCTCCTGGAGGTTCCCGTGCTGCCATCTGACGCGCACAAGAGGAATCGACCGCCCACGTAGGACCCGCTCCTGTCGATCCTCGATCTCCACTGGGACCTCCGCAAAAGTCGCCCCATCGTCCACGTCCAGCTCCCCAAAGTCGATGATGTGCGTCGGGTCGTGCACGTATCTCCTCAGCTGAGACACGTGAAAGACGTCGTGCACCCGGTGCAACTGAGGTGGTAGAGCCAGGCGATAAGCCACCTCTTCTATCCTGCTGAGGACCTGGAAAGGCCCGATGAAGCGTGGAGACAACTTGCCGCCTCGGCCAAATCTCCGTAAACCACGTCGAGGTGAGACACGCAAAAAGACGTGGTCGCCATCCTCGAACTCTTGTGGCCTCCGCCTCCTGTCATCATATTACTTCTGCCGGCTCTGAGCTGTCCTCATCCTCTCCTGGATGATCTGGACCTTCTCTGTCGTGGCTCGGACCATCTCTGGTCCCACGAGTGCTGACTCCCCAGGGTCTGTCCAGCACAACGGTGATCTGCAGGGTCTGTCGTACAACGCCTCGTATGGTGCCATCCCGATGGTGGAGTGGTAGCTGTTGTTGTACGTGAACTCCACCAAGGGTAGGTGGTCCTCCCAGCTGCGACCAAAGTCGAGAACACATGCACGGAGCATGTCCTCGAGTGTCTGTATGGTCCTCTCCGTCTGACCATCCGTCTGAGGGTGGAAGGATGTGCTCAGATGGAGCCGCGTCCCGAACGCCTCCTGCAACCCCTTCCAAAGCCGGGAAGTGAAACGAGCATCTCGATCGGAGACGATAGACGATGGAACACCGTGAAGCCGTACGATCTCCTGGACGTAAAGACGTCCCAAGCTCTCCACTGAGCCCTGCTCTCTGATGGGTAAGAAGTGTGCCGACTTGGTGAGTCGGTCGACAATCACCCAAATGGAGTCGTGACCTCTGGAAGTGCGTGGAAGTCCAGTCACGAAGTCCATAGATATGCCATCCCACTTCCACTCCGGGACCTCCAAGGGTTGTACCAAGCCTGCTGGTACCTGATGCTCTGCCTTCACCTGCTGGCAGGTGAGGCATCGTGAAACGAACTCTGCCACAGCTTTCTTCATGCCCGGCCACCAGTGTTGTCGTCTGAGATCCTGGTACATCTTCTCCACTCCGGGATGCACCGCCAAGGGAGAAGTGTGAAACTCTCTCAGCACCTCCTCTCGTAAAGCGACTGGTACGAAGGTACGTCCTCTGAAAAGGATGTCGTGCTCTACTCCAAGGGAGAAACCATCAGGCGCCTGACCTGAGGATATCAGTGCACGCCGAGTCACACAGTCAGCGTCCCCACGCTGAGCCTCTCTGACCCGTTGTAGAAGTGGAGGAGATACTGTGAGAGACTAAAGAAAGGCTGCTCCGTCTCTATCCACGAAGGATATCTGTAAGTAGGCTAGCTGCTCCGTCGCCTCCTCAAGTAGCTGAATGCCCGTCCTCCTGCTGAGGGCATCGGCTACCACGTTCCCCTTCCCAGGAGTATAGACTATCTCAAAGTCATAGTCCTGGAGGAACTCAAGCCATCTCCGCTGTCTCAGGTTCAGGTCCTTCTGAGAGAAGATATACCTGAGACTCTGGTGGTCAGAAAAGACTGTGAAGCGCTCGCCCATCAGATAGTGCCGCCAAGTCTTCAGAGCGAAGACCACTGCTGCTAACTCCAGGTCATGAGTGGCGTAGTTCTGCTCATGCGGCCTCAACTGACGTGATCTGTAGGCGATCACGGCCCACTCCTGCATCAGGACGCACCCGAGTCCAGTCCCTGACGCATCGCAGTAAACTACGTATCCAACTCCCTCCTCAGGCAACCTCAAGATAGGTGCGCTGGTCAACCTCTGCCTCAGTTCCTGGAAGCTCTGCTGACATCTGTCTGACCACACGAAGGGTTTCCCCTTCTTCGTCAACGCTGAGAGTGGTGCCGCAACTCTGGAGAAGTCTGGCACGAATCTCCGATAGTATCTGGCTAGGCCCAAGAAGCTCCGCACCTCCGTCACGCTCCTGGGTGGCTCCCAAGCTAGCACTGCCTCGATCTTCGCGGGATCCACTGCAACTCCCGCCTCAGAGATGACGTGCCCCAAGAAGTGGACCTCACGTAACCAGAACTGGCACTTTGAGAGCTTTCCATAAATCTGGTGCTCTCGGAGCGTGTCTAGCACAACTCGCATGTGGTAGGCATGCTCCTCCTCAGTCGTCGAGTATACCAAAATGTCGTCAATGAAGACCACGACAAATCGGTCGAGGTATGGCTGGAAGATCCTGTTCATGAGGCTCATGAACACTGCTGGAGCATTGGTTACGCCGAACGGCATAACCAAGAACTCATAATGGCCATACCGACACCTGAAGGCCGTCTTCTGCACGTCCTCGTCTCGAACTCTGAGCTGATGATAGCCTGACCGGAGGTCTATCTTCGAGAACCACCGCGCTCCCTTGAGCTGATCGAAGAGGTCATCAATCCGTGGCAGCGGATACTTGTTCCTCACTGTCACCTGGTTCAGGCGACGATAGTCGACACACAGTCGCAAGCTCCCGTCCGCCTTCTTGGCGAACAAAATCGGGGAATCCCAGGGTGAAACACTGGGTCGTATAAACCCCTTGCTCTGCAAGTCCTCCAACTGTACCCGCAGCTCCCGAAGCTCGGCGGGGGCCATCCGATATGCTGGAGTAGATATCGGGGCTGTCCCGGGGTACAAGTCGATGTAAAAGTCTACCTCTCTACGAGGAGGTTGCCCTGGAACGTCGTCGGGAAAGACGTCCACGTACTGGTCCACCACTGCAGGAAAAGCTGGACTCTGCACGTCCACTGCTCCTAGGATGAGGCTAGCCAACTGATGAGAGATGGGCTGCACTCTCCTCCGCGGAAGGCCATCCTGTGCTGCAAAGGTTCCCTTCTCGCCGGTGAAGGTAAACCTGCTCCCGTCGGTGCGAACACATCGCACCTTGCACCTAAAACAGTCGATCTGGGCATGAACCGTGGATAGCCAATCCATGCCCAAGATGACGTCGTAAGGCCTCGACGCCGCTACAAGGAGATCCCAGCCGAAGCTCTCGCCTCCTAGTGTAAGCTCACACTGCCGGCACCAGTGCGTAATCGTCGAGTCTGCTCCCGTAGGAGTCTCTAGCCGTAAGGATCGAGCCAACGGCTCAGTCGGAATCTCCGAGCTCCGAACAAGGGCAGAGGCTATGAAAGAGTGACTCGCTCCTATGTCTATAAGTACTGCAGCAAGGGTGGAATAGACACAGATCGTACCTCGAATCATCTCGGGCATATCGGGGTCGTAGGCCTCCACTGCCTGGAGCTGGGCATGCCCCTGCCCGCCAGCTCCCTGTGGTCGAGGTGGCCCTCCTGGTGGTGGTGGGGGTAGAGCCTGGAAGCGTCTCCCACCACCCGCTGCTCGGCCAGCTCCTCTGCCTCGTCCGCCTCCTCCCTGCGGACCACCACGGTCGACCCTCTGCCTCTGCCTGGGTGGCCCCTCCACCGACTGCTGCTCCTCTGATCGGCGAGTCGGGCAGTCACGAGCCATGTGACCCTGCCCGCCGCAGGAGTAGCACAGCCTGCCTCTCGGAAGGCTGGCACTCCGCTGTGTGCCCCGCACTGCTGAGCCGGTATCCTGAGGTCGTCTGCGTGGGGGTCTAGTCTGCCTGGACCCAAGAGTCATCCGTTGGCTACCTGCTGCCGAAGACTCAGCTACCTGCCGCCCTGCGCTAGGTCTCGCCGCTGAAGAAGGCTCTGCCAGGAAGCTCTCGATCAGGAGGGCTCGCTCCAGCACTCCCGCCTGGGTCGGAATGCTGAGGGAGATCAGCAACGCCCGAATCTCCTGTCGCAAGCCCTGCTCGAAGGTCCGGGCCCGGAAGAAGGGGTCCCGTACCATGTCGGTCGAGTAGCGAGATAGGTCAGTGAACCTCGCCGCGTACTGAGCGACCGGCATGCTGCCCTGGCGCAGCTGGAGAAGCTCCTGGATGCGCACCGCTCGGAGGGTGGCCGGGACGAACTCAGAGCGGAAGAGGCTCTTGAAGTCCGTCCAGAGCAAGGATGCCTCATCGTGAACCTGGAGCATCAAGCTCCACCATCGTCCTGCCGCCGCATGCAGGAGGCTCGCCGCGAGAATCACCATGAGATCCGCTGGTGTCCTCACTAGCCTAAAGATCCGTACCACCGCCTCTTGCCAGTCCTCGGCGGCCTGGGGGTCCGCCTCACCGCGAAACCTGGGCGGTCGCTGGCTCTGAAACTCATGCAGTTCCCTGAGGCGACGTGCATCGTCAGCGTCTGGTACTAGCAGCATCGGTGGCTCGGCGGGTAAAGCTATCGCTGGTGCCACTGCTGGCAAAGGGCCCTGCACCGAGGCCTCGTCGCTCGGTGGGCTGCCGTCGCGCCCTACACTCGGAACCCTAGCTGGCTGTCGTCGCGGGGCCATCCTGAAAAGGAGAACAAGAGCACCACAGTCAGAACAGTATACCTGGTGAGCTGGCACAAGTAATCACAAGGAAAACCTGAGACTTTCATAAAGCATATCAGTATACCCGGTGAGCTGACACAAGTAATCACGAAGAAAACTTGAAACACACACGCAATCAATGTTTTCATGCATTAAGTCGGAAATCAGGAGTCAGGGTCCTGGTGTACGGATACGTCGGCCGCCGCACCAACACTCGGCTCCCTGAACTGATAACCACACTCAATACACTAAACACTATTGCTTCATAAAGAAAGAAAAGACCATCAGAGTCTGCGGTAGAACCGACCACCTCTGATACCAATTTGTCACGACCCGACCTCGGGGCCCGTGCCGTGACTACCCCAAGCCCGCCTTCCATAGGCCAGGGGCTGGCGACTAGCACCAAGGCATAAAATCCCGGTAAACAGGGAAGGCATTGCCTTTATAAGTAACAACCACCACAGAGTCAGCAAGCGGAAAGTAACTACAAGTGCAGAAAAGTAAAGGGGGCTGGAATACAAGCCCAACTGAAAGTACAACTGAAAAAGTAAAGAACAGCAACTGAAGAAAAGACGGCGGCCTCGTGTCGTCCACTGGCAATCCCACCTGAAGGGTGGGTACAGATAGCCTCCAGGCTCCTCGGGTCCCACGTCCGCTCCGAGCACGTCCCGCCCAGTGGTCCACCTCCAGGTACCGTCCTGCTCCACGCCCCAACCGAGATCAGCGCTGTCCGTCGTCTGCATCCAACACAACAAGGTGCGGGCATAGCCCGTGCAGGGGTGAGTATAAGCTACTCAGTAAGGACCCCGAGACCCCCGAAGGTCTCCCGAAATCCACAAAGGATATAGCACAAAAGAAAGATGCAATCACGAAGTAACATCTGACTCGACTTAGGTATATGCCCATACATATACCTAAGTCCCCAATTCTAGCTCTGCTCACGAGCTCAAGAACAACTCAATCCACGCAGGAAAGCAAGACTCAAATCCACAAGGAGAGTAAACAGTAAATCCACAAAGGATAGTTCAACACAAACCACAAAGGAGAGTAACATAAGATTCAGCTCAACCAGGTATACTTTTTCAGATGACGTCAAAGATGATCACTGATCCATCTAAGTCGTCGGACCCACGAAGGATCGATAGGTACTAACCCCCGCAAAAGACCCACACAGGATCGGGCTCACACAGAACCTGTAGGCAGTGGCTCACACAGAACCGGTAGTAAGGACCCACATAGGATCGGGCTCACACAGAACCTGTAGCACTGATCCACGTAGGATCGCTGAGTGCAGTAGTCGACGCAGTCCACTGAGGATCTCTGCACAGTCGTCGCCGCAGTCCACGAAGGATCTCTGCTCTGCCGTCGTCGCAGTCCACTGAGGATCTCTGCTCTGCCGTCGTCGCAGTCCACGGAGGATCTCTACTCTGTCGTAGAAGTCACAGCCAGCGCTAGGGTTCCCGCACACAGCGAGCTCGTTTAGGAGGGTCCGCTCCACGAGCCGAGAGGCTGATACATCAACTGACACGTAGTCCGAAGTTGATGTATCCAAAAGTTCAGTATCGACAACAGGATCTCAACGCAACAGACGGCGTGTCAATCGGACGCCCGGTCCGAGAGTTATTGGCATTTTCGTCCCAGGGGCCCGGTTGGTTTTTAGGGCAAAACCAACCCGACCGTACTCCGCCTGTATCCGATCATCGGGCGGAGTATGCTAAAAGTTCCGTCTCACTTAGAGGAAACTACCACAGCTGACGGTACGTCGATCGGACGTCCGTAGCTCAAGTTATGAGCGTTTCCGCTCCGAGGGCTCGGTTGGTTTCGTGTACGAACCAACCCGGCCAAACCCAAAGTCTTCCGAAACCTTGAGTATGATATACCGAAACGACCGTATCGATCCAAGGATCGCGTAGCCGCTGACGGTTCGTCAAACGGAGGTCTCAGGCCCCAGATATGGGCAAAAGACCGAAGAAGGCCCGAAAACGGGGGTTCTGGGCCCGGGGCGACCTGGCCCGAACCACCCCTGGGTCGGCCGAACCGGGTCGACCCGAACCGGGTCGACCCGACCCGGCCTGACCCGGCTAGGCCAGGTCCGGTCCGGCCTGGGCGCGGCCCGGCCGACCGGACCGGCCGGCTCGGCTTCGGCCGTGCGGCCGAAGAAACCGCCGCGGGTTTGACCCGCGGCTTGGAGGAACGTGGCCCGCGCGGGCCGCGTGTTGGGTGGCCAGACCGCGGACGCGGTCCGGTGGTTCGCCGCCGCCGCGGCGGAATTTCCGGCGGCGCGCCGGGCGCCGCCGCCGCCTTCCGCGGGCCGCCGGAGTTGCTCCGGTGGCCCGTTTTGCCTCCCGTCTGCGTCGTTGCTCCTCCCGGGGGCCGATCTTCACTACGGGATCAACGGATCGCCCTTGCCGCACGGTTCGTCGTCGTCCGCCAAATCCGCACAACAGAAGATCGGCGGAGGGTTGCCGGGTCTTGTTCGTTAGATCCGCACCCTCCGCGTTAGTCATAAACAACGGGAGGAAAAGAAAATAATCAACAACAATTTTAATTAAATTAAAATTGTTCGGAGATCAGGTTCTTTATTTTAAAAGAATAAACACGGGAAATAAAATACTACAACAACCCTTACCTTGTCGTCGTCGGACGTGAGGTCGTCGCGGAATCGCTCGTCGCGGAAGGAGGGGATCGTCGCGTCGTTGCGGAGGAGACGTTCGTCGCACCGCGGGAAAAACATCACGCCGACGATCTCCGGATCAAGATCAAACAGATTTAATTAATTTAAATCCGTTGATATCAAATTATAAAAAGGGGAGAATTAGAAGATTCGATTCTCACCTTTAACCACTGATCGTAGGTCCGCCGCGGAAGAAGAGGCGCCGTAGAAGAAGAAGGAGAAGGTCGCGGAAAAGTTTGTTGACTTCGCGGATCGTGCGTCGTCGAATTCCGGTTCCGGCGTTCTTCGCGTTCTTCGCGTTCTTCGCGTTCTTCGCGGGGAGGGTGGAGGTTTAGAGGATCTCGCACAACAGGAGGATCCTCCAAAATAGACAAGTTTGTCTATTTTATTATTTTTCCAACAAACGCAAAACGCGTAAGTAACGACCCATTAAATTCGTTGAATTAATTCAACGAATGAAACAGCCCATTTAATTCACGAAATAAACCGCCCAATTAAATGGCCTGTTAAGAAATAAAGAAAACGCATCGGTTGACTTTTCAGTTACTTTGACGGTTTTTCGCGGGTGCGTTACTTAGCGAAAGAAACGGCGGGGCTCGTGCGGGCCCTGCCTCACAAATATCCTACCAAGAGGGTAGGATATTTCCGGATAGCACCCTATCCGCTTTAACTCAGTTCAAGTGGCTTCCAAGTGACTTCCAAGCAGCTTAAGTGAAATAAAATAAAGTTGTCGCACAAATTTTATTTTATTTCTGTCTTAAAGCCCCAAAATTTAAAAACCACGTCTGAGCAAACGCAACTCCGGAAGAGGCGTTTCTAAGAAAATACCGGCGCTGCGATTTCATCGGTGCCCTCAGAATTCGATTCCGGGCACCGGTTCAAAAGATAGAAAAACCCGCTCGTCCGTTCACTGAACGTACCCGATCCAAACTTCGGAAATTGATTCCGGGCACACCGGGCCTCGGAATCAGGTGTCGTCTGAAGCTGCGCTCTTGTAAAATTCCAAAGAAAATTAAGAAAAAAATTTCCTTGAAATTTGCGGGTCTTTACACATACCACTTTGAATAATTTAATCTCTCAATTCATATTATTCAAGGTGTCCCATACCACTTTGAATAATTTAGTTCTTAATTCCATAAAAGTACATTTGTGTATGATTACATCCTTTAGAATTTACATATACAAAGTGAATCATGCATATAAGTGTTAATAACAATACTATCGACTGCATGGCTATAAAAATAAATGACAAGTATGGTAGGTAGCACATGTGACAATAACTAAGGCAAATAAAATACAGGTTTGTCACATAAAATGATAACCCCTAAAATCCCTATTATGAAAGTAAACATTTTATATTCCAAAATGCATAGATATAAAATTATGATTTTTTTAATTTATATTTAACACACAGGCTGATAAATGGGCATATCTAACAAAACAGAACTAAATTAATGAAAACATTTATTGTGGTAGATTCAAGTGCTTTAGAAAAATAATTAATTCATGCAAATCATGAATTCATAAAAATAAATCTAAACAAATTTTTCTACAGTTTTTTATCATGTATAGGTATAAAATATTATTTCATCTTTAAAAATAGGAGGTCATGCACTAGGGTAACTATTGATCTTGTATAATTGTGGGTTTAAAAGAAGATTTTATGAACTATATAAACACAAGGTTTAATAAATCATTGTGAAGATTGTAAATCTCAAAAACACATTTTAATCAACAAAATTTGTTTTTATGAAAACTAAATTAGTTTTAGATTAAAACCTAAAGGTATATATATACATATAACTGTATATATATAATCCAATTAAACAAAACAATTTTGAATACATACCATGTATAAGGAAAGTGTGTTCGTAGCATTATAAAGACTTATTAATAAAGCTAGTTTGTTACATATTGAATATAGGTAAATATATATAAACTCACTTTATTTGTATATATGTATAGGTTTGAGAAAACGAACCTGTTATAACCCTTAATTACCACATGTTTTTCAAAAACGTCAATTATACATTGAAGTTTAATGTCAAAAGACTTAAAACTGGATCAAATTGGTGAGTTATGTAAACCATATGACTATATATAGGTATATATATAACTGATATACAAAGTATATAAATAAGTTTTGTATGATAAATATAATCCCTCGGGTTTAAAAATATTACTTAAACCCAAAATCCAGAAGTCTTAGAATTGGCATAAGAGAGGTTTATCTAAACCGTAAGGTGATATATATATATATATATATATATATATATATATATATATATATATATATGAGTATACATATATATATATGTATATTTTCAACATAACTAATAAAGACAAACTTAATTCCCTTACCTGGATTAAGATCAAGGTGGAGTTACAGAGAGTTTTCTAGAGGCTTGAGAGAAAGAAGACCCGTGAAGTTTTGGGTGAAAAAACGGGATATATTTATAAATTATACATAATATAATTTAATGAAAATTTTAAGGAAAACTGAGACCTCTCAGGTTAAAATAAGACTGAGGGTGTTTGTCTTTGTGGAAAATGAAAAGAACAGGGGCCTCCTAGTGTCACAAGTGGAGAAAAAATGGAGAAAGTGGAAGTTGAGTGTGATAGGAACAGTGCACGAAGGATGAAGAAGATGATGTGGAGGAAGAAAACCGGAAATAAAATGGGCGTTTGAGATCTGATCACGACTCGATTAGATAGCTACGGCGTGACGCGGTGATTTAAAAAGAGGGAATGGTTCGGATTAGATCATATTTGATCTAACGACCGTGAGCGACATGGTGTTTTTAAAAAGAAATGAACGGACAAAATTAGATCGTGATTGATCGGGCGGCTAGTAAAAACATGGAGGATAATCTGCGGTTGCTGGGGATCAAGGACCAAACCGAAATAGACTGCTCAGATCTAGTGCGGTGAGAACTGACGGTCCAGATCATGTTTCACCAAAAAATCTATGTCCCACATCGAAATGGAGCAAGTTCTGTGGCTCATTTATAAGCCCGAGGATCCTTGAATTCATCCAGATTACTCATTCCCCCTCCCAGTACCGCCCCGTACTGGGTTCTCTGTGGGCGTGCTCCTGCACCCACACATGCTGTCATCCCACCCCACATGGTGGCGTGCTTTAGACCCTTGCACTTACACACCAGTGCACGTTGAGGGCTTACTATGCTCCCTAAGCACGCAGTATAGCACGCATCATGTATGTGCAACGCCCTAGGCCATTTTCTAGGGGTTGTGGGTGAGATGTCCCACCATGTCTTTGAGTGGATGCCTAAGGTGGCCCATGTCTAGGGGGTATTCACCCAATTTTTTGCAACGTAAAATTCTTATTTATTATACACAAGGTTGTAAACAATAACATAATCTCATAAAATATGATCCCTTATTAATTAAAATTTTTGGGAGATAAAAGTGCACAAATATTAAAACATTCAAGAAGATTTTATACTTAAGACTACTTAGTAAGAACATTATTTTTTATGTTTAAGAAGAAGAATATTTATAATCACTATACAAAAAATTAATTTATAAAACTGAGTACCATGAATTTAAAACATATTTAAAATATAATTATAACCATAGAAAATTTATTTATAAAAAAAATGAATATTATTAATTTATAATATATTTGGAATATCATCATACAATATTTAAAACATTTTAAACATTCAAAAAGTTTTTGAAATGCATACCTAATTTTGAAATCATACTAAATTTTATAAAATATGTTTTTAAATTAAAAACCATGATGTCAAAGATTAAACTTAAGATATTTGAAACATATGAAAACAATTAAAATTATTAAGGTAGTTATATAGGTTTAATGAAAATTCCTACAATATATATTAAATTTTTTTACTTACATTGTTTTAGTTTTACAAGATACCAACAGTCACTTTATTTTAAATTTCAATCACTCTAAAAGGATAATAATAGTCATATGTATCTCCAATGATCAAGAAGACCCTAATAAAAAAATGTTTAGGGTAATTCCACTTTTAGACAACTTTGTAAAAATGGTGCTTGTTATTCCTTTTTTTCTCAGAACAGCTATTGTTGTTATGGCTATACTGTTCTTCGTGATGATGGATCTAAAGGACATACAAAATTATCTTGGACTTTTTTTATATTTGGTGGTCTCCTTATAATTTTAATAGGTATTTTAATAGTTATTTTTGGGTAGTATGGTTTTCCTTTGATGTTTTTTTAATGTAAACACTTTGATGTTTAATTAAATAAAATGCCTTGAGTTTAGTTTACAAGTATCTTTTTGATAGTATGGAAATTAAATGAAGTAAAAAAACATGCAATAGTGTTATTACATAAGAAATAAGTTCAGGGTGTCACAAAAAAAACATCCCCTAATATTTCATGAAGCCCGTGAAATTTATTGATAGAATTTGGTGCCTTGGGGATTTCACCTAAGTTTAGTGGAATTTTGGTTCTTCCTAAACCAATGGGTTAGGTCAGGGTGTTATAAAAGTTTTCAGTTTGTTACAACCTATCTGTTGGGATGGTATCAAGTAGAAAGGATGTGTTCAAACTTGAAATTTATATTATAAATATATGTATCTAAACTATTTATGTTGAACTTTGTGTTATCAAGGTGTTTTGGGTACAAAATAGTGTTGATAAATAGGTCACCGAGTATTACCACCTCATCGTTGTGGGTTTAGCCGTTGAGAATCTAGTATCATGAATTACTAAAGAGACATCCCACTAGGATTTCATCATTTATATGTTATTTAAAATTCTTGATTTTGAAAATATGTTTCTATGGATTTTCTTGTTACGTATTAATAAAATCTATAAAAAAGGATTCAATAAATGTTTTATAACTAGATAGTGATTATTACTATGGTTTTATAATAGTGGGACCAGTTAGAAGACTTATAAATTAGTAAGAGGGGGAAGCCAATAATGTGGTTGAAACAAAAATATAGGAGAACCAAAAAATTGTGCAGATAATTGTACAAGCATTATAAGTTGTGCACAGAGGGAATCAAACTAGAGAACCAATCCAACCTAATCATACCTTATAGTTTTAGAAAGAGAATCCATCCATTTTTCAAGGGGATTTGGTACCCAGACATGCAGAAACCTGGATTTATAGGATCAATCGACTTTTCAATTTCCTTGGAACCCTAGATAATATAAGGGTGAAGATATTGGTATACATGATAGAGGACCTCAAATGGTAATGGTGGGAATTCATAATTCAAGATAACTCAACCAAGGAATTACTTGGGAGGGATTCAAATAATTTTTTAACATACAATTTTATCTACATACCTTAAAAGTAACGAAAAGGATGGATTATTTTATCATCAAGAAAGGAAATATTACTTTGAAAAAATATGAAAATAAGTATAAGTACTTAGTTTAATTTTCTCCAGAGGTGTCTTCTAGCACACACCTGAATATGCATATCTCTGAGATAGGATTGTAACCATATGTTTTTTCTAAGGTAATCGTGTCCTTGATAGATGATTATAAAATTATGGTCAATAGGTAATTTGTGGATGAAAGAGACATAGTTGGGAATAATATTGGAGTAAACTCGGTTTTTTTATAGAAACAGGTGGAAACTCCATTACTGGAAACAAGAGGAGGAGAGAAACGTACTCCTAAAATATCAAAGTACCAGAGAACAAAAACATTGGACAAGTCTCTTTCCCACCACATTATAATACATAACTATATTTGTTCCAATTAACCTCCTTCACACATAAGAAACATGGTTGAATAGCACCACTTCAATACTATCATGATTTTTTTTAGAAAGGAAACCTCAAGCATTACTGTATGAGACCCATAAATACAATGGGTGAAGATGGAAAAAACCAATCTTAGATATATCATGCTCAACATGGGTAGTCTCTTCATAATAATTTTTACCCTTAGGTTTGAGAAACTAAAGATTATTCTAGGAACACCTTGGTCATATAGGCAACACCATTATAAAAAGTAAACAAGGAATACCCTAAAATAGTTGATTGAAGACCATAGGGAGCAAAGCAGTAAATCATAGTTGAGTAACTAGGTCCCTCAATGGTGCAAGGAACCATTATTCTACACTCCACTTTAATAAAATTATTGTTTTATAGTGGTGTATTACACTCTTTTCTTGATTCTAAATAAGTAAATCAATTAGGGATGCATGTGGAAATGATGTCTCAAGTCTTTTGCATAAAAAACCTCCTGGGAGGATGGAAGTAAAAGGATTCAAGTTTCTGAACAATCAAATCACTATTGATGAGGTCAACTTATTATGGGAGTTTATCTTCTTAGAAATGGATATCTTTTATTTGATCCTTGGAATGTATTAGATGGTGGTATACAAAGAATATATTGACTATTGCTCCTGATAATCTACCTTCACATTCTTGAATGGTGTTTTTAACTTATTTTAAGGGGTTTGGGATATAAATTTTGGTTGATAAATGAGTTTTGTGATTATATATAGTACCATATCTTCTCAATTGGAAATGATGAATTTGGGTGTTATTGAAGAAAATGGGATTGGGAGTCTTCCTACTATAGTATACTAGTACCTTTATGTCTTTCTACATGATTTATCTTATTTACCCCCTAAATTTTAAATTGAATATTCCATCAATATACTTCTATGAATGAGTCCTAATTCCCTTACATTATATATAATGGAACTATTGAATTTTTAGAATTAAAATACCAACTTGGAAAACTATAATGCAAGGGATTCATTAGAAAAATCACATCACCTTAGGCCACTCTAATCCTATTAATTAAGAAGGTAAATAGTTATATTCTTTTATGTGTTTAATATAATAAACTATACCAAGTTACAATTATGAATTGATACCCTCTTCCTTGAATAAATGATCTTTTCGATCAATTTAAGAGAGCTTAATGGTTCTCCAAAATTGATCTATGATTCGGATAACACAAATTCCAAGTAAGTAAATAGGATATTATATAGAAATATTTATAAATCCATTAAGATCACTAAAAATATTTCTCATTCCCTTAAGTATTATAAATGAATTAATTTTTTCATGTATTTAATGAATCATACATTCCACAAGTATCTACACTCATTTGTGGGGGTATTTTTTGATGATATTTTTGTGTACTCTCAATCTCAAATAGACCATGAGAAGCAATTAGATATTTAATTGGGTACATTGCATGAGAATCAACTTTGTGATAAATTCTCTGATTTTGAATTAAACATACAATACAATCTATTCCTTATGCATTCAATCTCAAAAAGTTTCATATCAGTTGATCCTAAAAAGACCAAAGTAGTGATTTATTAGAAACTGCCTAAGAAATTCTTTGAGATATGAATAATTCTTGGTTTGTTAGGATATTATTTTCAATTTGTTCAAAATTATCAAGGAATGATTCTCCTATGAGTGTTTTAACAATAAATTTTTTTATATTCAAATAGAATTAGTATTTTTATAAATCCTTTCAACATCTTAAGGCTCAAATCATTCAGCACTTATCCTCATATTTCTTTAACCCGGACAATGCTAAGAGGTTTATTTTTATGTGTCTAGATTGGGATTGGGTTGTGTTCTTTTGTAGGAAAATAATGTTGTTTCTTATGGCTTGAGGTAGTTTAAAACTCATGGAAATAATTATTTAACTATTGACCTAGAATTAGCTGTGGTGGTCCATGGATTAAAAACATGGCATCACTACCTCTTTGGTGACAAAATTATAGTGTTTGTGGGAAATAAAATATTGAAAAACAAATTTTCTCAAAGGGATCTGAACCTAAGGAAATGATAGAGGATGAAATATCTCTAGATGATGGATGTTGACTTAGTTTATATACCAAGAAGAGAAAATTTTGTGGTTGATGCTTTGTATCAAAAATCATGTGTTCAAAGAGGCTTGTGACTAGTAGCATCATATGGGAGTAATTATTGATAAGAATTTGGATTATAAGAAAAAAATCATTAAAAAATCCTTTTTATTTCTCTCATTCTTGATTTGGTGAGTCTATTAAAGGTAGTTTATAAATCATACCTTTATTTCCATTCCTTATGGTTGAAACTCAATGGTTGGGAGAAAATTGATGTTTGGATAGTGGGTGAAAACTAGGTGATCCACTTTCAAAATAAAATCTTAGTTCCTTCTTCATTACAAGAATATATTCTTTCGTCTTATTACCTTTCAAAATGGGAAGTTCACTGAGGAATTCAAAAAACAATACAGGTAAATGATGACCTATTTTTTGTGTTCATGTATGAAATAAATTTTTTTTGATTTTGTGTGAGATGTCTTGCCTACTAGAAGGTAAATTATAAACATAAAAAACTAGTAGGATTATTTTATTTGATTCCTATACCCATATAGAAATGGGAAAATATTATCATGGATATTTTCATCTGTCTACCATGTACATTTCATAAACATTATGCTATTTGGGTGACTGTGAATTCACTCACCAAGTCAACACATTTTATTCCAATTAGAGAGTGAAATATGGTGTAGGATTTTAAAAAATATCTATATCAAGGAAGTGGTGAATTTCACAAAGTACCAACATGGATATTCTCTAGAATATTCCCTCGATTCACTTCACAGTTTTGGAGATCCTTTTAATAAGCCCTAAATAGTCAGTTGACCATGATCAAGGTATATCATCCATGAATGGATGATTGGTCAGAATGCACAATCTAGAAAATGGAGGATATGCTCTAAGAATGTTTTATTTATTTTAGTAATTCATGGGAAGACAATTTACATTTAGTGGAGTTTTATATAATAAAAATTATTAGACTATGGTAAATATGGATCTGTTCAGGGAATTTTATGGTCATCCATGTTGATATCTACTTTATTATGTACAGACTAGGGAAACATCATTGATTCGACCATGTATTATTCAATATACTAATATAAAAATCTAGATGGTTAGGAAATAGATGGAAATGGACTAAACCTATTAGAAATCATATGTAGGTCATTGATATTGATCATTATCATTCAAGGTAAGTGAAAATATATTCTTGAATGTTTCACTAAGACCGGGTCACCGCCAGTATAGAAAGAAAGGAAAGTTAGATCTTGGTACATCAATCCATTCAAGATTTTGGAACATATTGACAGAATTACATATATATTATCCTAGTTTTTTAGATTCAGTTTTTTCCATAATATTTTCTATGGGTCTCAATTAACTAGGTATTGGCCAGACCCTATCTAGGTAATCACAAGGAACATATCACTCTTGAAATTGATGCTACGTTTATCAATTCCCTAATTTATATTCCAAATAGAAAAGAGAATATATTAAGAGAGAAGAAAATCTATATGGTATGGGTATTCTGGAAGCATGTAAGGATTCAATATGAGACATGGGAATTAATTATTTTTTTGTTGGAGTGGTGTCTAGAACTCTTTAATGACTACACTAACCTTGATTATCCTAAGGATAGAAATCCTCATGGTGGGGAGTGTTTAACACCCCTATTTTGAATTATTTTCTTATTTTATTTTTTATTTTAAGATATATATTGGTTAGGTTAGGCCTCAATATGGGTTTGTATAATTTTTAAGTGTTTTGTAAAGTTTTTTAAGGGTAAATAGTTTAAACATGGTATGTAGAACATGTACATATTCCTAATTAACTCTACAAGAGTGGGGGTGGTCTTCTAGGTAGGTACATGGTTGGCGCATATTTTTTCCAAATAATTTAATAATCATGTGACTTCAAACAATTTGGGATATAGAATATTTTCAAAGTTAAATCATGGTTTTCCAAACTATTTGGATTAACCATGTAACATCCTGGATCTTGTTCACTCAAGAGTAACTAAACTCAATTGGAAATATGGCCTCAACCATACCCCCATGTATTCCAGATCCTACTAACTAGTAGTAAGGTTCTATGATGGTATAGTATTTAGACAATGTCCTCATTATAAAAGTAACACACAATGATGATAAAATAGATAAATAAGTATAAGAAATATAATTATAATGAACAGTGAAAGTAAATCATCCCAACCAAGATGAATAAATAAACATCCATATGCAATACCATATACAAAATGATGATTTAATGATGCTAAAAAATGGGTAATTCAAGAAGAATAGTGTAATATAAATATTCCATAATCATGGTATAAAAAACATACAAAATATTTAAATCTATTACCAATAGAATTGAGAGAACAAGCTCAATACTCTTCTCACGTACTCCATCTTAGTATAGAAAATCAAGCATCCATTGCTGGGTGTTTCTATATATCCTTACCTAAATACTTGAGGTCTATTCAAGTATCATCGATGTCCTAAAAAAGGTGTGAGATAAATTCAATAATCCATAACTAATGGCTTCTAATACCAGCTAGCCAGTGAATATCAAATGAATAATGTTCAATTAGAATAATAATGTAAACAATAATATGATTGAAACCAATTCAGCTTGGGTTTCTGAGGGGACACCCATCTAACTCTACCTATTTTTTCCTAATCCAGAATTTCTATGAACAAGTGACACTATAGTATATATAAATACATAGATATGTATAAATAAACCTCAGAACCTAGTTTTATTTTCTAGGAGTACATCTATAATAATTATATAAGGGAAATAAGAGGTCAATGGAATGTATGACTTTAATGGACAAAATTAAGACCAAAGGGGAGTTCCCATGGAATATCACCCTCATGTGTTTTATCCAATCCCAAAGAACACGTTCTAGGTAGGCTCGGTGATAAAATTAAAGAAACTATATCATTTCAAGTTAATTGGTGCATGAATTTTCAGGTTTTCACCTAATCCAAGGATTTGGATCGCAATGTCTAATTTCCTATATAAGGACAAATAATGTCTTGTCTAAAATCCTATTCAAGTGTACGGAACATTATGTTCAATATTATAAACTATGAATAAGGATACACCATGCCCAACCTATTTTTTAAGGGTTGATAATGTCAAATCCCACCTCTCAATAATTGAACAACAATCATTATTAAGGTCCAACATACATTACCTTTTAAACATATAATGGTAATGAGTATTTACAATATCATAAAACATTCATAAATATCAGCATATAATTTAATTCAATATTGATATTCAAATCATAATTAATAATCCCAACCCACCATATATGGTGATTGGATCACATAAGCATAATTTTGAGTCAAAGTAATTTATGGAAACACACCAAAAGGGGTGGCTCAAGTCGAAGCCATCAACCTCCAATTCCATCAAGGATATAAGGGAAGTATAACCCATTTCCCACTTCAATTAATTTAATTTAAACACTTAAAACAATTCTATTTATTAATTGAAAAAATAGTAAATCACCTTAAGAGGTGGTTCGGGATGAGGTAGTCAAACTCTGATGAAGGAGTTTGGGTTGCAAGGATTAATAACTTGAGGTAATAGAAATTCATGTAATTATATTCACATTTAAGGAGAGATACACAGAAAGCCTCATGCATGAAACATTTTATATAATATAAATGACTTTAACTTTAGGGAAAATCATTATACCACCAATATTTGAGTCAGAAATTCTAATTATTACTTTTCCTTTCCTTTGGTTTTAAAAATCACAAACACCTTTTTAATAACTTTGTTTACTAACTTTTATACCCTAAGTGTTTTAGTATGTTTTTTTAGAAAAAATTACTTTTACCTAACACAGAAATAATTATAATGTATTATGAATATAAACTTAGCATCCTTCAATACGATCCATCGGACTATGGATGAATCTGATTCATCAAAATGACCTTTATTCTAACCAGTGGTTAGACTTTTGTCTTTCCTTTTGTGATAACAAAATTTATCAACATAGAACTGATATCGGTACTGATATATCAGACTGGTCCTTACAAGGTTTAACCTATTGAAAAATTATAAGGAATTCTATCATACTATCCTAAGTTTACAATCACAATATAGATATTTGATTCAATCATAAGGAATAAAATATAATATTGTAATGGTGTTAAATAAAACGACATTGAAAATTATATTATAGATGTGATATCATGTGTAGGGTCTCTAAGTCCATTGAAACTAACTTAGAAATATGATCATTGGAATATCTCCAATAAATAGCTGGTAATTTAAATATTTGGGAGTTGATATATTTTGAAAATAAAGTCTTATAAATATTTCTTAGCATGAAGTGATCATTCATAATATTAGTAATACTTTATAGAGTTTTTTTCTAACACTACTAGAAATATGATCTATACCAATGGTTTGGAACCATTGGTATAGGCCTCCAAACTTGTGGTATAGCCTATACCAATGGTTTGGAGAACCGTTGCCAGGTAAGTTGTGGGGATAGGTCTATACTGATGGTTTTGGGTAAACCGTTGGTATAAGTAATATGAAAATATATAATAATGGTTCCATAAAACCATTGGTATATGTAATTCAAAAAAACAATCATTTGGTTAGTTTTGATCCCAGTACCTCTCGTTTGTGATTGAACGACCTAACCACTAACCTAACTTACTTTTGTGAACATAAATTCATAAATATATGTATATGTATTATCATAAGTATTTTAAATTTTTATTTATTTAATGTCCTCTATAATAATATTCCATTAAAAATACATGTACATATACCAACGGTTCTCAAAACCGTTGGTATAGACCTATACCAACGGTTTTGAGAACCGTTGGTCTAGGATCTTTGATTTTGGGAGCTATACCAATGGTTTCGGACAAACTTTTGGTATAGGGGGGAACTATACCAATGGTTTGGCCAAAACCGGTGGTATAGGGTCTCTATAATGGACCTATACCAACGGTTTTGGCCAAACTATTGGTATATGTCCAAATTAGTGAACTATAACAACAATTTGCCCAAAACCGTTGGTATAACTCCAAATTAGTGACCTATACCAACGGTTTTGGGAAAACCATTCGTATAGGTCCATATAAGTGACCTATATGAATTGTTTTGGAGAAAACTGTTGGTATAGGTCCAAATTAGTGAACTATACCAACGGTTTTCCCAAAACTGTTGGTATAGATCATATTTCTAGTAGTGTAAGGAATCCTTATCATGGTTGTTTCCTAATAAACAATTTGAATTTTTATTATGTGTCTAATTTTTTTATCAATTGAGAGATTCAGGAGATAGAAAGATATAGGGGAATTTGATACATCATATTGAGGGATTATATGGATAGAAATATAGACGATGATCATTATATCGAGGGCTTATGAGGATATAAAGATAGAGCTTGTTCATATCATCGTGTCAAGGGATTTATTGGTAATGAAAGACATACCATATAGTAGGTATAAACCTATGGATACCTTTAGTCACAGTTTCTGACTACCTTAACTTTTATTATAAAAGATTGAAATATTTTAATATAGCTTGTAAGTAATTACTAATTTTTTAATCAATCATATTACTTGTTTTTATAAGTGGAATATTCCACTATATAATGTTTTAGAAACTAAGTTTCTATAATTGTCAGTATAACAAACCTTTTTATTGTTCTGTTTGTGATATTGATAAAATTTATTTTGATATAATCATAAAATATGTTATTTCGATTCTAATACTCTGATCATAAAACGATTTGTGTGTCCAATCTATTTACTTAAAGAGGTTTTATGTTTTTTTAGCTTAATTTTTTAAACTACAATTCATCCCCCCCACCCCACCCCCATATTGTATTTCATAGTAAACTATTAATATCCAATAATTGGCATCAGAGTAAGTTCTACTTCTTTTACTTTTTGATTTTTTACTTCTTCTAACAACTATATGTTTTATTAAGTTTTTTTATAAAATTCGTATTTATAAATTATTATACACTAACATGTTTTTAGAAAAAGTGTTTTTTAGGATAGCAGGCCTTAATGTTGGAATGTTATAAAATCTAAATCCAAGTATACCACCTATATTTGATACTAATAATTATGAGTATTGGATAGATAGTATGAAAAGTTTTATTATCAATGCTGGAGTTGATAGTTTTGTAATGCTTACTATAGATTACAATATTAATGATAATGAATTTACTTCCTTTTCTCATCAAGAAAAACAAGAGTATCAACTAATTTGCAGAGTAAGTAATACTCTATTGTGTTCCAGGACAAGGAATATATAAAGTTTGATATATTCATGTTAAGATGCTAATAGCATATAGAAAATTTTATCATTTACACACTTTGGCACTTCTAAAGTTGTTGAGACCATAAGATCTATAATGAGGGAACTCTATCAAAAATTAGATTTTCTACCTGGATAATCAGTTGAAAAAATTCATCAATGATTGATGAAAATTTTGAATAGTTTACATTCCCTTGATTAAAAGGATATCATAGATAATACTCTTATTAAAAATACTATAGAGATAATTCCTAATGATTGGGAATCCAAAAAAACAACTTTTCATGATTCAAGGAATATAACAAATCTAAATTTGGATGGTTATATTGGAAACCTCATTTAATATAAAGTAAAATTAAAAAGAGATTCTAAAAAAAGAATGGTGGTGTAGTTTTGAAACTACTAATATTCCTGCTAAAGATTAGTCAGTTAACAAATAGTGAAATCTTAAAAGAATAATAAACTAATTTTTAAGTCTAATTCTAGTGAATCAGATCATTCTGAAAATGAGTTTGGTAATCTTTCCAGAAGAATGGACAATATTTTTGGAAATAAATATTTTTATAATAGATATAAGATGGGTCATAAAGAAAATAATTAAAATAAAGATACTGAACTTATATTCTATGAATGTAAAATAGCAGGACATATCAAAACTAGTTGTCCTAAACTGAAGATAAATGAAAAGAATGAAAGCAATTATAATAGAAATTAAAATCGTTATTATAAGTATAAAAATAATAAAAGTAGAAAACTTTGGACATTTGGAGTGAAAATGGTGGAGATAGTTCTTCATAAAGTTATTTTGATAATAATAATTTGTTACATAAGATTTTTATACTTTTTTTGAAATACCTATAGTAAAAAAATGTTTAATTAACAAGGTATAAACATTTAAATCCCATAAAATAATTATTTAAAATCAAATTATCATGATTATTAGAAAAATTATACATCTTTTGATGAAGAAAATTCTTCGGTAGAAGATAATACTTTACCTAGTTATGATGATGTATCTAGGTTTTCAAAATTTTAGAAAATTTAAATTGTACAGTTTTTAGAAAAAACTGGATAATGCCCAAACTAAACTTCCAAACGCATATTCATGAATAACTATTTTAACCAATGAAATATCATATCCTTCTAAGGGTCTTGATAAAAAAATTCAAAATTTTTTTTTTTAAATATCCTAAGAAAATATATTTTAAGAAAAATGATTTACAAAAAAAATCTTGATAAACTAGTTATAGTGTTATTTCTGAGGAATAAAACTGAGTTATCAAACTAAAATCTGAAATATCTAATTTGAAGAAACTTATGTCCAAGTTTACCACTTATAAGGAAAACTTTGACAAAATGTACAAAAAAATTAGACATCATTATAATAATTCTAGAATGGGTTATAAAAATCAAAAACCTATTTTTATTAAAAATTATTTTTTTTTTAAAGTATACCACTTTTTACTATATTACAAAGTGTTTTATATTAGAAGAAAACTTATTCCACGAATATTGTTCAGTCTCTTGGTTTTCATAAATCTTTTTTATATAAGAAAATTACATTTTCTCAATGAACTAATGTTGCTGAAATGTGGTTCCCTAAAATTTTATTTTCTGCTAATAATAGACCTAAGAACGTTTGGGTTCCAAAAAATTAATTTTTTATTTTCAAAAAAAATAAAGATAGTATTGAAAAAAATATATTTGGTATAGGGATGGTGGTTACTCTAGACATATGATTGTAAAAAAATATTTCTTTAAGAATATTATCAAGATGAAAATTGTAAATGTAACTTTTGGATGTAATACTCGAGGAAAAATCATTGGTATATGTAACATGGTCCTTCTTGGGAAAGCTCTTATTTCAAAAAATTTATTTGTTGGGGGACTTGAGAATAACCTTACAAGAATAATTCAATTATGTGATGAATTTTTTCTTGTGAACTTTATGAATGATAAATGTACCATTAATTATTCAAAAGATGATTTTATTCTTTCTTCTAATCATCATGATAATTTTTACACGCTAAACATTGAAGACCTTAGGATATAAGATCTATCTCGGCTTAGTGATATAGAAGATAAATATTGGTTATGGAATTAAAGGTAAGAGCATTGTAACCTTAGAAACTTATCTAAGTTGACTAAGAAAATAGTTTTTAAGGATCTACTGAAACTTATCTTTGATTCATAAAATGTTTGTGATCCTTGTCAATATGGTAAGAAAAATAAGTTAAATTTTAAATCTATTAGTGATGTTTCAAATTTTGATGCATTATAGTTAGTGCACATGAATTTATTTGGTCCTATAAAAACTAGAAGTATTGGTGGAAAATACTATGTATATGTCTTAGTTTATGACTACTCTAGATACACATGGGTTTATTTTCTTACAAATAAACTTGAATCCTTTAGTTATTTTAAAACATTTGTGTTCATAGTTAAAAAATAGAAAAACCTATCCTTGATAAATATCCATATTGATCATGGTAGAGAATTTAAAAATTATGAAATTAAAACTTTTTGTAGTAATAAAGGTATTAAACACAACTTTTTTTCACCTAAAACCCCATAAAAAATGGTGTAGTTGAAAGAAGAAAAAGATTTCTTCAAGAGATTACTAGAACTATGTTGGGTGAATAATTAGTCACTAAATATTTTTTGACTGAAGTAGTTAGTACATCCTTTTATACTATAAATCGAATTTTAATTAGTACTATTATTAATAAAACTCTTTATGATTTGTGGACAGAAATAAAACCAAAAATTTCTTACTTCAAATTTTTTGGTTTCAAATTATTCATCTTTAATACTAAAGATAATTTACATAAATTTTATGAAAAATGTGATTGAGGAATATTTTTAGGTTATTCCACCACTTGTAATAATTATTGAGCCTTTAATAAAAATTCCATAACTGTTCAGGAAATAGTCCATGTTATGTTTGATGAAATTGATCCCTTTGTTTTCAAACTACATCAACCAATATCTTTGGATGTTATTTCTAAAACTGATTTTAGATGAATAGTATAAATTTATTCTCATAAGAAAATAGCACATGAATATGTTTCTGAAATTATTCATCAGGGATATTTTCAACCTATTATTGAATAGAGGACATTTGAAATCCTAAGAAATAATTTGCTTCTTAAGAATCATACAAGTGATTATATCATTGGTAGTGTAGATCAATCGGTTAAGACAATAATTTTTTTAAGAAATGAAAGTAAACATCTAGAATTTTTATATCAATTTGAACCTAAGAATATAGATGATGATTTTAGTGTTAAGGATTAGATGAAACCTATGTAATATGAAATGAATTGGTTTAAAAGGAACAAAGTTTACACTTTAGTTGAATGACCTAAATTAAATTCTATAATTTGAGTAAAATGGGTTTTTCAGAATAAATGTGATGAAAATAGAATAATAGTTATAAAGAAATCTAGACTTATTGATAAGGGTTATAATAAACAAGAGGTAATATACTATGAATAAACCTATGCTCTGGTAGTAAGACCTAAAGCTATTTGAATACATTTATCCTTTGCATCATTATTATATTTCAAACTATTTAAAATTGGTGTAAATTGTGTTTTCCTTAATAGATACATTCAGGAGGAAGTTTATGTAGAATAATCACCTAGTTTTGAAAATTAAAAACATACAGCAAATGTTTATAAACTTACCATGTAACTTTATGAACTTAAACAATCCCCTACATCTTGGTATGATAGGTTAACTGGGTTTCTACAACAAAACAATTTTTTTAAGGGAGATGTAGATCCAACTCTGGTTAAAAAAGTAGTTAATAAACAAAATTAGGATTATAAAAATATATTTTGTTGAAATTATATTTGGTTTAACTCAAAAAAACATTAACAAATTCTTTTTCAGATCTTATAAAATCTGAGTTTGAAATGATTGTGATGGGTGAGTTAACAAACTTTATAGGTTTTCAAATTTCACAAAAACAAAAAAGAACATTTATATATCAAAATAAGTATATGAAATATCTTATTAAGATATTAAGTTATGAAAACATTTAAATTATTAGTAATCCTATTGGTTCCTCTAATACTTTAGATCTTAATGAGGTTAGAAAACCAGTTGATCTGAAAAAATTTAGAGGTATTACTAGAAGATTACAATACTTAAATACTATCCATATAGATTTAATGTTATAAGTATTATTAAGTGATACATATCAATTCAATCCAAAATAATCTCATCTTAATTCTGTTAAATGAATTTTTTATTGCCTTAAGGGAACTATTGATTTATGTATATTTTATTCTTCTGTAAATGATTTTGAATGAAAAAAAAAGTTGGAGGTTGACATTGGTGGATATAGAATGGATAGGAAATGTATATAAATAACATGTCATTTCTTAGTTCAATATTTATTTTCTTGGTCTTGTAAGAAGCAACACTCATTAGTACTTTCAACTACTAAATCCCAATATTTGGTAGTTGGAATTTGTTGTGCTCAAGTGTTGTGTATTAAATAAACACTTATTGAATATGGAATGGGCTTTACTAAAACTCAAATATTATGTGACAATGCAAGTTCTATTGTATTAAGTAAAAAACTAGACTATAACTTACATAATAAAAAAATATATATAAGACACAATTTCCTTCATGATCAGACACTAAAAGGAGATATTATTTTACAATTCATCAGAATGAAAGAAAAACTTGTTGATATTTTAACCTAACCCGTTATTTATAGTGGATTTAAAAACATTAAACAGAATCAAAGAATGATCAATGTTAAGTGATTATTAATATCTAATTATTGTTTACAAATATCCTTACATTATTATACTCCTTTTCATAGGGGTAGTACATAGGATTTTTTTATATAAAGTTTTGTTTTCTAAAATTTTAAATTTTCTAGAAATATTTTAGTTTTCATATTAACTTTTTTAGAATCAAAAACATCAAAACAAATTGGAGTCATATATTCTTAACAAAAACTCTAGAATCAAAATGTATTATAAAATTTTTCGAACTAAAATTTTATTATAAACTTTTCCAAACAATATTTTTGTTGCAATATATTGTAATCTGATTATATTATAAAACTATCATAATTTTTTTAGGTTACAAAAACCAAGAAGAATAGGTTACTCATACTGATGAAATTTTATTCTACAAAAGGTGTTCTTATTTTAGTTTTTTCACTTATCATTTACTTTAGTTCATAATTATTTTTGATTAATTATTATTTTATTTTCAATACATTTCTATTTTTTAAAACAAAAAGATTTATAATCATACTATTATATGTTTTGATAAAAAAAATTCATAAAACATTGAGAGTTAGTATAAACATATAAATCTTTCTTCTATTAAATCTTGTTTATTGGATCAGTTAAGAATTTAACCTAAACCTTTGAAAGTATATGAAATATAAAATTTCACCCCCTTAATTCCTATATAAAGGTAGATCACCCCCATTCTCCCATATTGGTTCTAAAGTTATTCTCTCCCAAACTCTCACTCTCATCAAATCCATCAATCTGATTGTTTTGGAATCCATATAATCGCCAGTGCTAGTCTCATTATGATGTAAACAATAGAAAACTGCACAAAGAGGAAATTTTTCTATGAACTAATTATGGAGAGAAATTAGTTTGATAATTATGATTAAGTTCTCAAAAGGATAATATTTTTACAAGGATGTGAAAACTTATGTGTGGTGAAACCTGATTAAGATATTGACTTATATTATCCTGAGTTAGTCAAATAATTTTGGGCCTATATTGTGTTTTTTAAAGAATAAGATAAGGAAAATGTTTCTTTTTATATGATTGAAAATAATTATTATATTTCATATAAAATTTTAGCTTACTTGGTTGGTGTACCCAATAGAGGTGAATCTTATTCACCCTCTGACAAATTACCGAACCAACTAGGATCTTTTGAGAAAACTAAGGCAGAATCTTCTTTGTACCCAATCTATGAGAAGGTGAGGAAAGTTTCTCACTTATCACTAGATTAAAGTGTATCATAATTTTGGATATAGGGTTACCTAATTCCATGGAAGGTTGATAGGGACACCCTTAATGTCTCATATTTGTTTGGTGAAATATTTTAAGAATATGAGGCAAATAAACATGGTGAAGTTTGTTTTCATTAAAGTGGAGGTTATCAAGAGTTCCTTGATTAAGTTTAAGATCATTATGTTTATATATTTCATCAATAAGTTAATTATGAAATGAATATAACTTTTTAAATTTGATAATATGTATTACCTAGTTGGAGAAAATATTTCATTCATTAGTGAATAGGAGAAAAGAAATTAATAGAAGAAGAAAATAAAAGAGACCATATTTTTTGAAAGATTTTTTAAGAGGTTTAGAAAGGGATTCTAAGAATATAATCCTTAAAACTTCTCATACTGATAAATTTATTCCTAATGTTTGTTTATAATTTTTTGAGGTATCAATTGTACCATTAGTTTTCCATTATATTATTGATAAGGGAAAAGAGAAAGTAGTTACTGAAGAATAAATCCTAGTTCTTTCTAATAAAGAAAAATAATAGGTTTCTAGTGAGGTTGGTAAAAGTGCCCTTAAAATTAAAGGTGCCTATAGAAAGAACTTAAAGAATCATAGAAAGATCATGTATAATAAGATAAATAATTTTAATAATTGATTTAATAATTGTAAGAATAAAAATAATAAGAGGAAGTGGAGGAAGAGGAGGAATAAGAGATGAAGATGAAGTGAAAATTGAGACAAATGAATACACAAAATAACAAAAAAAATTAGTATTATAATCATCCCCTTTACCTTCCCATATATAGAAGTATGTAGATATATAAGGGTATAAAGAAGAAAAGTCTTCAAAAAAATAGGAAGAACAATCATATTCAAAGTAAGATGAAGAGAAAGATCAATAATATTAGAAAAACATTTCTAAGAATATTAGATCAGATAAGAATTTGGATATTGTTGAAGCATCAGATGATAAGAAATATTCCAAAAAATGGAAAGATAAAGTGGATGAAAAACTTGATGTCGAACCTACAAGACTAAAACCTCCCAAACCATCATCAAGTTTATTAGACTCAGCAACAATTGTAGCTCAAAAATGTTTTGATTATAATTTTCAAACTTTGAATAGGATAAGTGATATTGTTCCATATTTTTCAAATCTATAAGAAAGATTTAAAATTATTCAATATAGAATTAGTGAAAAATTATATACTTTTAAATATTCCTTAGAATTAGTAATCTTGATTGAGGTAGAGTTGAAAACATTTTAAGAAAAGTATTGTGCTCGGAAAAGATCGTATAATCATATGGTGAAGTGGTCCAATCAAGTGGATAGAGATATCAAGGATCATGATGATAAATTTATTTAAGTAAAGAATATTTTTTTAGAAATGGAAGATTTATTTAACAAGTTATCTTAAGATTTTTCTAACAGGGTGAAGTTTGTGGAATAATTTAGACACACAACTGTTGATCGGATAGAGGAAGTAAAATTTTTGAATGAAAAGGTTCATGATTTGGATTTGGATAATATAAGGATAATATCATGAAAAAATGAATTGATCCTCAAGAGGTATAAGAATTAATATATTTCTTTGGAGGTTAAAATATTGAAGACGGAAGTCCCAAATAAATAAGTAATAGAATAAAATATTTTCAAGCTAGAGATGGATCAAGAGGAGTTCAAAAAGATGAATTATTTTGTAAAGAATATAATAAATAAATATTGAATACATTTTCATTTTGAAATCTCAATATATTATTTCCAAAAATTTGAATGGTTGATGAATCTAATTATCTTGTCATCCAAGAATTTATGTTCAAATTTCCCCAAATATTGTTGGATGTGTGTCTTTTATATTATTTCATGGATGATTTCTTAGTTCACAAATTTTTTTTTCATATATTTTTACTACTCTCATATTTCAAAAAACTATAGATACTTTCCCAATATTTTTGAAAATAACAAATAGGGAGAATCTTTAAATAAATTCTAAAAAGATTTGATTAAGGGGGTATTCTAAAAAGGTTAGATACTACCATAAGGGGTATAAGTATTAATACTTTACATAATATCATAAAAGAGTTATAAACATAGGGGTAGTTATGAATTATATCTTCAAATTTCCTAAAAGAAAAAAGGGATGTAATTTTTTCAAGTTATATTTTTCATTTAATTTTTTTGTTTTTTACTTTCCAAAAAAGGAGGATATTTTTTATTCATAAGTTTTACTTCTTAATTTTTGATTCCTTTAGATTTGGAAATCAAAAACACCTTCTTAATAAATATTTTTACTAACTTTTATACCCCAAGTGTTTTAGTATGTTTTTATAGAAAACATTACTTATACCAAACATATAAATAAATATAATATATTAGGAATATAAACTTATCATTATTAAATATGATCCATCAGACAAAGGATGCATCCAATTCATTATAATGGCCTTTATTCTAACCAGTCGTTAGAATTTCGTCTCATCTTTCTTACTAACAAAATTCATGACCATCATACTGATACTGGAACTGATATATTGTACTGATCTTTATAAGGTTTTAAGAATTGAAAAATGAAAGTCTATCATACTATCCTAATTTCATAATTGTAATATAGAGATTTTTTTCAATTGTATGGAATAAAACATATCATTTTTATAGTTATAAATAAAATGATGTTGGGAATTCAGATATAGATGAGTTTTCAAGTGAAATATATCCAAGGTTGTTGAAACTAACTCAAAAATATGACCATTGGAAGATCACCTATAAATAGCTTGTCATTAAAGATTTGTAAATGAATGAATTTCACAACTCAAGTCTTCTAAAGTTTAATTATCATGAACTTATTGTTCTTATTCTTTGTAATACTGTACAGAGTTAACGTTCTAAGGAATCATTGTCAGGGTTGTTTCCCTAAAGACATTTTTTTTATTCTGCATCTAGCATTTGTATTGATCAAAGGATTCTGAGGATAGGAATACAGAGTTGAATCTGATTCATTAGATCAAGGGATTCTAAGGATAGGAAGATAGATGTCGATCATCATATCGAGGGCTTATGAAGATTGGAAGACATATCTTATTCTAATCATCATGTCGAGGTATTTCCCAGTAAGGAAATTTAGACCTTAGAGTAGGTATAAAATTTTGGATACCTTTGGTTAAGTTTTCTAACTACCTTAACTCTTAAGTTTAAAGATTGAAATATTTTAATATATCTTATAATTCATTCTTACTTTTGTAAGATATCATATTACTTATTTATACAAGTTGAATCTTCAACTATGAATTATTTTAAAATTTTAGTTGTCATACTTATCTTTCTAAAAACCCTTTTTATAGGTGTTTCTATGATACTAATAAAACTTATTCTGAGACAATCAGAAAATCTGTGATTTTGATTCTAATACTCTGATCATCAGACGATATGTGAGTCTAATATTTTTACTTGAATAGGTTTTGTGTTTTTTTAGTTTAATTTTTTAAACTATAATTCACCCTCCTTTTGAATTTCATTGTAAAATATTTTGATCTAATGTCAACCTTATACTAGTAGTAGACTCTTCATCCAGTTTCAGCCTCTAATTCTAGATGGAATGGGAGACATCTAAGAAATAGACAAGCAAACTAGAAAACTGTAATATTATATAAAATAAAAATAACATTCAATATGATCAGATAAACAGAGAAAATAACCAAGAAAACTCATATACTTGTCGAGGGTGATCAAATGGGACTGATGGAACATGAATCAAAGTATGTGTAAAGGAGATCCAAAAGAACCTAGAAGAGGTAAGGGAGGATCTCTCTGCATGTTTCTGATGTTGTAAATGAAGTAGGGTTAAGGAACTGTAATTTATGAGTAAATGTAACGACCCAATGTTTTTCAATGGAAATTCCCTTCTCATAAGTACCTCATAAAAACACATGAAAACACAACATAATGAACTAATAAGTTCTAAGTGACTTTTAAAGATAAGTTTTTCACTTCTGTGTTTGGAATTTCTAAAATCCACCATACGCGGTTGTAATCAGTAAGTTATTTAGAGTCCGATAAAGAAAACTTAATTTTTGGTGAATAGTAATATACCCTAATGAATAGTAACATACCCTTATGAATAGTGATATAAACTGATGAATAGTAACCTTACCTATGATAGTATAAAAATAATATTCAATTTGGATGTATGATATACATATATTTTAGAATAAGTTAATGAATGTTTTAAAACTGGATTTGATAATAAATTATTATTTTAGTTAAATATTAAAATAATCATATTTAGAAAATTATTTTTGAAAAATGGACTTCATTTTTGGATTCTACACCTTGAAAAATGGTTAGGGTGAATTTTTGGGATTTTTCTAAATACTGGAATTTTTCATGAATAGTAAAATATGATAATTTACAATAAATGCTAAATAAGGGATTTATTGAGTCATTGATGATTTTCTGATAATGTAAGCCCACTTGGTTCGGGATCACATGATAAAATTACAATTATTGGTCATGGAATACTTAATATTCATTGTATTTTGAAGAAATAATAAATTAATGAATTTTATAGAGTGAAATTCCCTCTCTCCCCCACTATAAAAACCCCCCTTCACTCTCTCTTCTCTTCACTCCTCTCAAGCCTTGTACCTTGCCATTATTCTGACCAAATCTATCCCCAAGTTCCTCCCCCATGTCCAAAAGATCCTAGCCTCTTCAAAATACCAAGACCTCTCCCATTAAGAGGTTCTCAAAGGAGAAAGTCTCAAGAGGTAAAATTCCTCTTCCCAATTTCTTCTTTTCTTTTAAGTTCTTTTATTTTTATTTCTTTCCTCACCTCCCTTCACCATAATAGTATGATAAATCCAGTAACATACATGTACTGGAATGTTTTCATGCTAATGGAATATTTCATTATCTTCTATTCTTTTCCCACCCATTTATTTGAAAGAAATTAATGCACCGTTTGAGATGTGCTAATTTAGCATATTCAAGGACAATGGTTTATCAATTTCTATTATTATCTATAATTATGGTCATCAAACCATTTGTGTTATGGTAGAACAAGATTATTATATATGTAATATATCCTATTTTTAGTTCTTTGATCCTTTTTTATAGATGGTATTAAATTATAAAGCAAAACATGTTCTTTGTAATCAAATCCACCGATTAACAAAAATGGTTATCACTAAGGTTATATATATAATAATTCGACTTAACTCTCAGTAACCTAAAAAAAATTAAAACCATTTAATCTCATCGAGTTCACTAAAGAATATAACTTCAATTCTGGACAACCACTTTCATCTTACATATAATCCAAACTTGAATATAAGTGAACCGATCTTTTAAATCCAAGTAAACAAACGATCCCAAACAATGAAATTGAACCTTGTAACTAATCAAAAAGTCTTTGAATGAACTAAAAAGTGTTATAATAAATAAATTAAATATATAAGATGTTATGGACTTATTAATTAATAATCCTAATTTTTTTATTCAGGTCTTTGATAACAAGTGTAGAACACCAACGGATTTATGGTAAGGGATCATCCCCTTTTCATTCTTAATCAAGATTGTTCTCTATGCTATACTTTTTTTTGTGTAATACCAAGTGATGGGGTATATTTTCTCACCTACCCCATAATTCCATAAATTTTTATAAGTGATGAGAAATCCCTTATCTCCCTCATAAATCCCTCTTATTTACACCTGATACCATGCCGATAAACCGTAATGGATTCTACCTAAACTTCCTTTATTCCTTCGGGTTTCTCTATATTTCTTTTTACCAAAATGTAGTTATCTCTTATTTTTATATAAAACTTATAAATTATGTTTATATTCTCCAAAATCATGTTCCAAGATCCATATCTCATTCTCTTTCAGGGATATACATGCTTTTAAGTGAATACCCCCTCGATACTTCCCAATAAGCACACTCATTTTAAAGGAACTTCTCAAATGGTTACCCTATTTCAAGATCACTATATTCTATGTTGTAAGACATAATTGTATTTATAAAATCATTATTTTATTATTAAAACCTTATTGGTTAAATTCTGGTTTTATTTAAATGATTTTCCTATTTTCTATTTGAAGATCTCTATAGCATTTTCCTTAAAACTGCACAAAAATGTTTTAATGATAATGTTTCTAAAATACATTTCTCATATGTTGTAACTTCTATTTGACACCACTTACCATGTTATATGCCTATTTTACTCTATGAACGTCCATGTATTTTCTAATTCTTTCTTTACATGGACAATTTCATGATATGCCCATTGGTTATGATTTATGTCATGATTGTGGTACCCAATTCTTTCCATGGGTACCCTTATGTTTATGTATGGTTGAATATGTATAATTTTATATGTGGTAAGAATATTTATGTGGAAAAAATATTCATGAAAATGTTGAGATGGGTTAACCAAGATAGTTCTCCAATGCGTTGGGTAAGGTTAAGTCTCATGAGATGCGATGTGAAATGGGATTGGTGGTTTGCCTTGACCCGTACTAAAGAAATGTTTTATAATTCTTCCACATTTATATGATTCCATGTTTATGTGATTGCATGCTTATATGATATGATTTCATATGTTCCATGTTTTGGATATCAATATGGCATGCCTCCTAACTCATGTGCTTAAGATGTATCCTTATATTCATTCCCTTATTAGGATTTTCAGCTCATCCCTTTGTTCATGTGTTCCCCAGGGTACCCTATGCAGATGTAAGGGCTAAAAGGAAGTTAGGATCTCGTTATGGAGATTAAATAAAGAAGTGTTTTTTATCCCCATGTTTTATGTTTTATGTACCTAGTCTTCCAAGACACTAGACTTAACGATCCTTAGCTTGTACTCTGATGATTAATTATGATTAAAATCATGAAATTTTATATGTAAAAGTCTCGGGTCTCTATAGTTGGTATTAGAGGATGGTCTAGTTATTTTTGGAAATTAGAAATATAGAACCTTAGTGAGAACCTTTAGGATGAGACTGAGTATAAGAAAACATTCCATAATTTTGGTGAGTATTGAGTAAGTGGTTTATCAAGAAAATACATCCCTGTCTGGAAATGAGAAGGTAGAGGTAGCTCTAGCACAGAAGTATCTAGGGGTAAGACTCGAAAACACTGCATTGAGATAGACTTAAACGGGAACTGGTGTATGACAATGGGCCTTGCTACACTCTTTGTTATGACACCCTTGGGGGATATGCTTTGGTAGATTCACGAGTTTAGTACAAACCATTATTAAGGGAAAAAAAGAAGCCCCTAAGAATATAAGTTAAGAAATAGATCAAGGATAACCTGGATATAAACCTAAGTAATCACAAGTCAGGATATACTTCTTCTTTATAATTTTATACTTTTATGTTCAAAGTTTCCTTTTTTATGCTCAATAGCTAAGTATTCAAGACCTCTAATAATACGTTATTTTTCTTAGTTAGTGGTGGGAAATAGAAGAACACATTCCAATAACCAATGTGATAGGAAATGTGATGATTTCCTTAATGATATGCCTGATGTGAAAGAATCGGGTGCTCAAAACTTCATGATAGTACTTTCTCAGCTGGATCGAGTTATGAATAATAACTTGAATCAGGTGGAACGTCCTCCTCCTCCAAGGAAAGAGAAATTTGTCGTAGAATCCTTCATATGGAAAAGACCTCCAATGTTTAGTTGATCTTCTAATCCCCTCCTCGTAGAACAATGGATTAACTCTATTGAAAAGATATTCTCTGTCCTCTAGTGCTCAGAAGAAGATAAAGTTGTACTGGTGGTCTATTATTTTATGGGGAAGCTGATCAGTGGTGGAAACTGATCAAGAATACAAAGTCCCGAGAATAAATTGATTCCATAGATTGGGAGGAATTTGAGAAGATGTTTTTCAACAAATATTTTCCTCGAACCCTATGTCTTAAGATGGAAAGAGAGTTCCTCAGACTCAAGCATAAGGAAAATGAGTCCATCGGGGCATATGAAGCGAACTTTACAAGGCTTGAAGGGTATGCCTCTATCTTTTTCATGAACACCGAAAGAAAGGTGGATCACTTATTTAGTGGACTAAAGTCGAATCTATGAAAAGCGTTGGCGATTTGAGACTTCGACAGTTATGAGGAGATTGTCTGTTGTGCCCTAAAGGTTTAAATAGAGATTAGAGACTCTGATTAGTCTCATGGTCCCAGTGACAAGAAGCAGAAAATAGAGAACAACATGGGTGGTTCATCAAACAAATCCTAGGATGGAAAGAATCATCACTTTCCCCTTTGCAAAAATTTTGGGAAGATGCATCTTGGTGACTATCTCAAGGGAACCAAGAATTTCTTCAAAAGTGGAAAGTTTTGTTATCTAGATGAGAACTGCCGAAGGGATATGAAAAATCATGCGATTATTGAAGAAGAAAGGAAGGTTCATATCAACACTCAGCCTGCAGCGCAGTTTTACAACTACAAGGAGCTTGGGCATTATGAGAAAAAATTTCGTAATCCATGGGTTGTCGGAGGCAATCAGAAACAACCTCCAAAGAAACAAGTAAGGGCTTATTATATCACTACTGCTGATGTGGAGCCGAAAAACAATGTGGTGACATGTATGCCTGTTATTCATTAAAGAATAGTGAACATACTATTTGATGCTGGTTCTATACATTCTTTCATATCTTGCAAGTTTAGTAGAACTATTCAAACACCACCTCAAAATTTGGAGGAAAATTTATCTGTGAGAACAGAGAATGGGTAAATTATTCTTTCCATGGTTTATAATTACCCCCCCCCCCGATTAAAATTTGTGGACTAAAACTCCCATAAAATATTGTCATACTTCCTTTAGTGGATTTTGATGCTATCTTTTTCATGGATTGGCTATCTTTGTGCAAAGCCAACATCAATTATCTGGAAAGGGAGATCACTTTTCACATCCCAAAGCATCCTCTGATTCTTTACAAGTGTAAGGAGGAAGATGAGACTCTTTTAGAATATTCGTCTCATGTTTGGATACTACTTCCTTGTGAGCAAGCATATCTAGATCAAATGATTGAAAAAAAGGATATAATCATGCTTGAAGACATGCCCATCATGAGGGATTAAACTGATGTAGTCCCTGAAGAGTTGTCTACTCTTCCTCATGATCGAGAGGTTGAGTTCTCAATTGAACTTATCCATGTATCTCTTCCAATATCAAAGACACCTTACAAAATGGCCACCGTAGACCTGGAAGAGCTGAAGAAGCTGTTACAGGAGAATATGGAGGAGGGTTTGTATACACCTGAGTGTTTCACCATGGGGTGCTCTAGTCCTCTTCATCAAGAAGAAGGATGGATCAATGCACCTCTGTATTGATTATAGTGAGATTGATAAAATCACGATAAAGAACAAGTATCCCCTTCCACGGATAGATGACTTTTTCGATCAGCTTTGTGGGGCCAGTTATTTCTCTAAGGTGGACCTTCGGTCAGGATATCACTAACTAAAAGTGAGGAAGGAAGATATTCCCAAGAATTCCTTTCGAATGAGGTATGGACACTATGAGTTCATAGTGATTCCATTAGGCCTCACTAATTCTCCTGCAATTTTCATGGATTTAATGTATAGAGTCTTTAGATATTACTTTCGACAAATTTGTGGTGGTCTTTATTGATGATATTTTGATATACTCCAAGAGCAAGGAGGAACATGAGGAGCATTTGAAATCTATGTTAAAGACTTTGAGAAGGGACAATTTTTATGATAAGTACAGTAAATGTGAGTTCTAGATAGAGGAATTATCATTCTTAGATCATGTTATCACAAGGAAATGGATATATGTGGACCCTTCCAAGATGAAGGCAGTTAAAGAGTGGTTGAGGCCAACTTCTGTAATGGAGATCTGTAGATTTTTGGGTCTAGCTGGGTATTATCGACGATTCATAACGAACTTTTCATGATTTTGAAACCTAATGAACAAGCTGAAACGTAAGGGAGTAAAGTTTTTCCAGACATAGGAATGTAAAGATTGTTTCAAGGAGTTGAAAAAGAGGCTTATCACTGCACAAGTACTCACACTCCCTTCAAGTGGAGAACTCTTTGTGGTGAATAGTGGTGCTTCTAATAAAGTCTTAGGTTGTGTGATAATGAAAAATTATAAAGTGATAGCCTATGCCTCAAGAAAGTTGAAAATATATGAGCAAAACAATCCCACGCATGATTTGGAGTTGGCGGTTGTGATCATTGCGTTGAAAATATGGCGGCATTATCACTATGGAGAAAATGTGTGATATATACTGACCACAAAAGTCTCAAATATATATTCACACAGAAAGAGATTAATATGCACCAGAAAAGGTGGATAGAGATTCTTAAGGATTATGACTTCTCAATCCACTACCATCCCGGTAAGGCAAACAAGGTGGCAGATGATCTAAGTAGAAAAGATCCTGCATCTTTATCAATGATGAGAATTGAAAAGGATCTGATCTTCTTAGATTTGAAAAGGATGGACATGGGAATTATTAAGGGAGGAACATCATCAATACTTTCTCAAATGATTGCTCAACCATCCCTCTTGGAGAATATAAGGACACTCAAAGAAAAGATGTGGAAATTCAAAAAAAGGTGAAAACTATCAGAAATGGGAAATCCTCCGATTTCAAAATTGATGAAGAAGGAGCTGTAAGATTTGGGTCACAATTATGTGTATCATATGATCCAGAGATAAAGAAGGATATATTGGGTGACGCCCATAGCTCAACCTTCTCTATCCACCCAGTAAGCACAAAGATGTATTGAGATCTCCGATAAAACTTTTGTTGGGACAATATGAAAAGGGAGATTTCTGAATATACGTCAAAGTGCCTGGTATGTCAGAAAGTGAAGGCTGAGAGATGAAAGTATAAGGGGATGATGAAACCACTACCCATACAAGCATAGAAGTGGGAGAAAATTACCATGGACTTTGTCACTGGACTTCCAAAGACATCTAGATCAAACAATGCTATATGGGTCGTTGTGGATCGTCTTACGAAGACATCTCACATTATCATGGTTTGAGGGGACTTCTCATTGGATCAACTTGCATGGATTTACATCAAAGAAGTGGTAAGACTGTATGGAGTACCACTATCTATTATATCCAATCATGATATGAGATTCACCTCAAAGTTCTGGAAAAGCCTACAGCATGCTCTGAGCACTGAAATGAACTTCATTATGGCCAATCATCCTCAAACTGATGGTCAATCTGAGTGAAGTATTCAGACACTGGAAGATATGTTAAGATCGTGTTCTATGGAATTCAAAGGAGGATGGAACCAACATCTTCCACTGGTTGAATTCTCCTACAACAATAGTTTCCACTCGAGCATCTGAATGGCACTATATGAAGCCCTTCATGGGAAAAGGTGCAGAACACCAGCGTGTTGGGATAAAGTCGGTGAGCATAAGCTGCTAGGACCTAAAATGGTCGAAGAAATGGTGGAGAAGGTGAAAACCATTCAGCAGTATATCAAGGCATCCCAGAGTCGACAGAAGAGTTATGCAGATAACCATCGATGTGACCTTGAGTTCAAAGTTGGAGACATGGTATTTATATGCATATCTTCGTGCAAGAAGGTCATGAAGTTTGGAAAGAAAGGGAAGTTAAGTCCCAAGTACATCGGCCCCTTCGAGATCCTTGATCAAGTTGGAGTTGTGGCCTATCGACTAGAACTTTCACCTACCATATCGAAAGTACATGATGTCCTTCATGTATCCCTCTTAATGAAGTACATACCAAATCCTTCACATGTACTCTCTTCATAGGTGGTACAATTAGAGGATGATCTCTCTTACGAGGAGCAGCCAGTGAAGATCTGGGATTGTAGAGACAAAGTTCTATGCAACAATACTACTCATCTAGTCAAAGTACTATGGAGAAACCATAAGTACGAAGAGGAAACATGGGAACTGGAGTAAGCAATGAATGAAAAGTACCCACACCTATTTTTTTCTTAGAATGTAAAATGAAATTTTGAGGGTGAAATTTCATAAGGGGGGAAAAATGTAACGACCCAATGTTTTTCAATGGAAATTCCCTTCTCATAATTATGTCATAAAATCTCATGAAAACACAACATAATGAACTACTAAGTGCTAAGTGACCTTTAAAGATAAGTTTCTCACTTCTATGTTTAGAATTTTGAAATTTCGACATACACGGTTTTAATCAGTAAGTTATTTGGAGTTCAATAAGGAAAACTTAATTTTTGGTGAATAGTAACTTGCCCTAATGAATAGTAACATACCCTTATGAATAGTAATATACCCTAATGAATATTAAGCTCACCTATGATAGTATAAAAATAATACTCAATTTGTAAGTACGATATACCTATATTTTAGAATAAGTTAATGAATGTTTTAAAACTGGTTTTGATAATAAATTATTATTTTAATTAAATATTAAAATAATTATATTTAGAAAATTATTTTTTAAAAATTTAATTCATTTTTGGATTCTACATATTGAAAAATAGTTAGGGTTAATTTTTGGGATTTTTCTGAAATACTTGATTTTTTATGAATAGAAAAATACGATAATTTACAATAAATGCTAAATAAGGGATTTATTGAGTCATTGATGATTTTATGCTGATGTAAGCCCACTTGGTTTAAGATCACATGATAAATTAATATTATTGGTCATGGAATACTTATTATTCCTTGTCTTGGGAAGAAATAATAAATTAATGAATTTTATATTGTGAAATTCCCTCTCTCCTCCACTATAAAAACCCCCCCTCACTCCCTCTTCTCTTCACTCCTCTCGAAACTTGTGTCTTGCCATTATTCTACTCAAATCTCTCCCCAAGTTCCTCCCCCACGTCAAAAAGCTCCTAGACTCTTCAAAATACAAATACCTCTCCCCTTGATAGGTTCTCAAAGGAGAAAGTCTCAAGATGTAAAATTCATCTTCCCAATTTCTTCTTTTCTTTTAAGTTCCTTTCTTTTTATTTCTTTCCTCACCTCCCTTCACCATAATAATATGATAAATCCAGTAACATACATGTACTGGAACGTTTTCATGATAATCGTATATTTCATTATCTTCTCTTCTTTCTCCACCCTTTTATTTGAAAGAAATGAATGCATCGTTTGAGATGTGCTAATTTAGCACATTCAAGGACAACAGTTTATCAATTTCTATTATTATCTTTAATTCTGGTCATTAAAACATTTGTGTTATGGTTGAACTAGATTATTATATATTTAATATATCCTATTTTTTGTTTTGTAATCCTTTTTTACAAATGGTATTAAATTATAAAGCAAAACATGTTCTTTGTAATCAAATCCACCAATTATCAAAAACAGTTATCACTAAGGTTATATATATAATAACTATACTTCACTCTAATTAACTTAATTAAAATTAAAACCATGTAATCTTCTGTATGTGAAATAAATAATATAACTTCAATTCTGGAAAACCACTTTCATCTTACATATAATCCAAACCTGAATAAAAGTGAATCGATCTTTTAAAGCCAAGTAATCAAACGAGCCCAAACAATGAAATTGAACCTTGTAACTAATCAAAAAGGATTTGAATGAACTAAAAAGATTTATAATAAATAAATTACATATATAAGAGGTTATTTAATTATTAATTAATAAGCCTAATTTTTTTATTCATGTCTTTAATAACAAGTGTAGAACACCAACAGATTTAAGGAAAGGGATCCTCCCCTTTTCATTCTTAATCAGGATTTTTCTCTATGCTATACTTTTTTTGTGTGATACCAAGTGATGGGGTATACTTTATCACCTCAACCATAATTCCATAATGTTTTATATGTGATTAGAAACCCCTTATATCTCTCATAAATCTCTCTTAGTTACACCTGATACCATGTCGATAAACCGTAATGGATTCTACCCGAACTTCCATTATTCCTTCGGGTTGCTCTATCTTTCTTTTTAACAAAATGTAGTTGTATTTTATTTTTATATAAACTTATAAATTATTTTTATATGCTCCAAAATCATGTTCCAATATCCATCTCTCATTCTCTTTTAGAGATATACATGCTTTTAAGTGAATCCCTCCTCAATACTTCCCAATAAGCACACTCGTTTTAAAAGAACTTCCTGAATGGTTACCCAATTTCAAGAGCACTATATCCTCTGTTGTAAGACATATTTGTATTTATAAAATCATTATTTTATTACGAAAACCATCATGGTTAAATTTTGGTTTTATTTAAATTATTTTCCTGTTTTCTATTTGAAAAGTTCTATAACGTTTTCCTTAAAACTGCACAAAAATGTTTTAATGCTAATGTTTCTAAAATACATTTCTCATATGTTTTCACTTATATTTGACACCACTTACCTTGTTATATGCCTATTTTACCCTATTAATTTCCATGTATTTTCTAATTCTTTACTTACATGGACACTTTCATGATACGCTCATTGGTTATGATTTATGTCATGATTGTGGTACCCAATTCTTTCCATGGGTACTCTTATGTTTATGTATGGTTGATTATGTATGATTGTATATGTGGTAAGAATATTTATGTGGAAATAATATTCATGAAAATTTTGAGATGGGTGTGCCCATATAGTGCTCCAATTCATTGGGTAAGGTTAAGTCTCATGAGATGCGATGTGAAACGGGATTGGCAGTTAGCCTTGACCCGTACTGAAATGGGAAACGGAATTGGCGGTTAGACTTGACCCGTACTAAATAAATGTTTTATGATTCTTCCACATTTATATGCTTTCATGTTTATCGGATCCCATGCTTATATTATTTGATTTCATATGTTCCATGTTTTGGATATCAATATGACATGCCTCCTAACTCATGTGATTAAGATATATCCTTATGTTCATTCCCTTACTGAACTTTTCAGATCATCCCTTTGTTCATGTGTTCCCCAGGGTACCCTATGCATATGTAAGGGCTCAAAGTAATTTAGGATCTCATTATGGAGATTAAATAAAGAAGTGTTTTTTTAGGCCCATGTTTTATGTTTTATGAACCTAGTCTTCCAAGACACTAGACTTAAGGATCATTGGCTTATACTCTGATGATTAGTTATGATTAAAATCATGAAATGTTATATGTAAAATTCTCTGGTCACTATACTAAACGAGGGAAAATGTTAATTATTCTCACTTTTTATAGGGTGCATCTTTTGGCTGCATGGTCTTCCCAACTGTGTGCCACCACTATCCAAGTGGAAAACCCCCATGCACGGTTTGGAACATAGTTAGACAAACTATGCATTAGCTATGAATTTAAAATCTAAAACACCTTTTTAGTTTCTATCATTACCATTAATCCTCCTTCATATTGTTTATATAACCATTCACCTCTTCCTTTAGGCTGCATGGTTAGTACTAACATTTCTCCAACCATGCGCCTCAGTTTGTTTCTCCAAAAATTGGAGCTTCAGGCTACGAACAAGCCATAGATTCTCCCAAAACCTTCTTAAGACCATTAGAAACTTTTATTAGAATAAAAAAATAGGTTTAAATATTAATTCAAGGAATGTAAACCTCTCTAAAAAGTAGTGATCTGAAAACCTCCCCTCTTTAAAAGAACCCATCCCTCATTTTCCTTGAGGGTGGTTGATCATCATCTAAGAATAATTCCTACCAATGAGCATAAATGTTGACCTCTATCTTCCAAGTATCATATTGTACATGGTGATGCTTCCATAACACTAAAACTTGAGGAAATGACCTTCCTCAAAAAACATTCATGCTACGATCAACAATGTGAACTGGGTACACATCAAAAAAAGCATCAACATCCAACTTAACCTCATCAGGATGAAGGACATGAGATGGGTTGGAGTGATCATGATCTAACAGATATATATGTTAAAAAAATTTGTGTATTGAACTATATATATTAGGTAGATCTATCCAATAATCCACCAGTACAACCCTCTCCAAAACCTCAAAAGTTTTGAAAAATCTAGGAGCTGGCATTCCAAACCTCCTAATTTGTTGATTCCCTATCCTTGGAGAAACATGTAAAAAAATCAAATCCCTAGCATATAAATCTTGAGTTCATTAATGATTATCAACATAGGACTTATGCATATAATAATCCATATTCATATAATTTTTGATAATTTACACTTGCTATGATGTCTCCTTAATGAAATGTGATTCTAATAGAACTGCATTTCCTGCCTCTGACCAGCACAGGGGTGAACGGTATAGCTTACCATATAAGGCCTCATAAGGATCCATATGTATAGTCACATGGAATATATTATTATAATAAAATTTATGAATAACTAATTTTTTCTTCTAATAACCTCAAAAATCAAGGATTCATGCTCAGATCACGTCCTCTAACACCTATATAATACACTCGGATTGACTGTCAATTTGGGGATGATAGACTATGCTCAACAGTACCTATGAACCCAATTCCTTTTGTAACCCCTACCAGAACTATGATGTAAAATGAGCATCCTTATCTAATATAATGGTCTATGGAAAACCATGAAGGAGTATGATCACCCTAACATATATCCTTCGAAGTACATCCACCAAAAAGGTCTCTCAAATAGGTAAGAAATTAGTGACCTTGGTCGTCCAATCCACGATCACCAATATGATATCATTAACCCAAGGTTATTTTAGTAAACTCATCATCAAATACATAGTAACATTATCCCATTTTCACTTAAAAATGGTTAACTACTTTAAAATCCTATTATATTGTGGGTGTTCTGATTTCTCATACTGATTGGTGGAACACTAAATAATAAAACATGATATCATCCTAATCATACTTGGCCCCCAATATTGGCTACATAAGTCATGATACATATTAGTAAGATTTATATTTACTTCCCAAGTAGAGGAATGATATTCTCACTTAAAATCCCTTTGTTTGTATTTTGAAACCCATATATTCTCATGAATTCACAATATCTCATCCTCATCAACAACCCAACCAAACAAGGGGTCCTCGCCGAAAACACTATCCCTTATGACTAAAACCTTAGGATAAAAAAGATATATCATCTTTAGTCTATCCAGTAGTGAAGAGTTTACTGAAAATGATGTGATTACAAGATACCCAATAATTATGGTACCTATAAATTCATCTCAGAAAAAAAATTCAATTGTCATTCACAAATTTCTTTCTAAATCGCTTGTGTCTGATGCTTCTTGATCAGATCATCAACCACTATATTTCCTTTCCAATTGTATATACAAGCTCAAAATATTAAATACTATATTTATTAAACCCATTTTCGTTTTATGAGATTCAAATCATGCTTATGGAATATGTATTTGAGAATTTTATAGACCATGTATACTCTGAACCTTTCTCCCAACAGATAATGCCTCCATTAACGCAAGGTATACAAAACTACAGCGAGATTAGTGTCGTGTGTTGGGAAATTATGATCATGAGTCCTCAACTGATGATACTTTTATGGAAAAAATTGATCCCCTATAATTAAAACCAAACTTATCCTAATTCCTAATCCATCACAATAAATAGTGTATCCCCTTCCAGGATTATCTACAATCATGATTGGTGCTGATGTAAGTCATCCTTCCAACTCTTGAAAGGCTTGTTCACAAGATTCATACCATGATAATTTAACACCCTTATTTTTCAATATTTTAAGATGTACTTCAAGGCATGATAAATCCTGAATAAAATTCCTATAATATCCAGTTAACCCTGAGAAACTCTTAATACCATACATTCAAAGGTTCTTCCTAGGAAACTACATCCCTCAACTTCTCTAGATCCACAGATACCTAAAAGTTTGATATGATGTGACCTAATAAGTGAATGTTATAAATCCAGAAGTGAAATTTCGTGAGCTTGGCCTACAAACTATGATCTTTTAGTGTATTCAATAAAATTTCAAGGTGTTTAGCATGATTGTTTTGAGTTTGAGAATACACAAAGATATCATCCATGAAAACCACTACGAAATAATCCGAGTATGGGTGAGAAACCTAATTCATCAAGGCCATGAAAATAGAGGACATGTTCATGAGACCAAATGAAATGACCAAATACTCAAAAATCCATATTTACTACAAAATTTTATACGTAATATATCTTAGGGTAATCGAATCTCATGTCAATATTTGAGAAAAAAAGAGCTCCTTGGATATGGTTAAATAGAACATCTATATGAGGTCATGGTTCTTAAATTTAAGATTATTCAACTTTCAAAAATCCATGAAAAGAGCAAGGATCAAATCTACCTTCTTAGAGAAAATCATGAGTGAACTTCAAGGTAGATTATTGGTTTGTATAAACCCTTTAGCTTCAAGGTCCTTTAGTTATCTTTTTGAGTTCTTAAAGCTACTTATTTTACATCTTGTAAGGAGGAATTGATATTAGTATTTCTTCTAGAAATAACTCAATGGTAAACTCAACCAATCTCATGGGAGGTGACCCAAAAAAAATTCATCCGGGAAAATGACCCTAAAATGATCTGAGATGGGAGGAAAATTGTTTTGACATGTCCCATGTTCATCTAAAAAGAGACTTGAAATATGGGTTGTCACTCTACCTAGCCCATGATGCTCAAGTCTGGCTCAAATCACTTAGACATCCCATTTACCCTTGTGAGAATTATTACCACCCTTGGGTAATGTAAAAGACACAATTAAGTGAGAGAAATCAATATGATCATGATAACTAACTAAATGATCCATCCCAATAATGATGAAAAATCCTATCATCTCAAGGATGAAGAGTTTCTATGTGAAACAAAAGTCACCAATATTAATGGGGATCTCCCTACATTAGTGTATTCCTTCCGAATAGACTCACAATGGAGTATCAAGAGTCATAACTCTTGAAAAGTATATAATCACAAGACCAAGGATTTCCATTATAGCAACATATATGAAATAATGTGATGTTTATGTGTCAAATAAAGAAGACATTAAAGTAGAGGCTACTAAAATTTTACCACAGAAAACAAATAGATCGGCACCCTGATCCTCAAGTGTAGGTTTTACTACATACATCTGGCCTAATCTGTAACATCCAAATATTTTTTTAAAGGAATGTCATGTTAGATAGAATGAATGTCACAAAACACCAAGATTAGAAGAGAATGTAACACCTCTATATATTACAATATTTTTCTTTTAAAATAAATTCAATCCCTTTAGTAACTTATAATGCAAGAAACACCTATTTTAAATGAAATGTGATACTCTATTAAAAAATTATTATTCAAACATAATCATTATAACATAGCTGTTAAATTGGTGGGTATGAATAGGACTAAGTAAATTATGAAACTTATGTTTTAAAACTATATAAAAAATAAAAGGTTGTCTATTTATTAAAAATAAAATAAGAACCATTTTTTGAAAAGAAAGAAATTTTTTGAAAAAACTATGTTTTTCTAAAAGGCGGATTAGTCACATTCTGCGCACATAATTTAAAATTAAATTTTTTCCACTTTTATAAAATATATTTTTAAAAAATAAACTTTAGTTTTGAAATCTACATGTCAAATTTATCTTTGGATTAATTTTTTAGAATTTTCTAAGAAGATTAATTTTTTGATTAATAGTTAAAAATACTGATTTTTATTGAAAACTTTCTTTTCGTTCAAATTATTTAAAAAGTTAAATTATATTTTAAATTTTTTTAAAGTTAAATTAGTTAAATTATATTATAATTTAACTGATTTATGTCATTTTAATAAATTCTTTATTTAATTATGATCTAAAAACTTTATAAACTTTTGAATGTTTTTCTTTGGAAAAACCGTTTTTTCGATACATATGGGGGCTTAATTTTAAATTTAATCCTGCCAATTATGTGAGTATAATTTGTAAAAATGGATTAAATATTTGGAATAATCATAATTTATATTATCTAATAATTTTAAGTTAATTTTTTACCATAATTAAAAGTGAAATGGTAACAATTATTTTACATGGTTAAGGTAAAAACGAGTTTATCGGAGGTTAAACTAAAAAATAAGTGTTAAAAATGACCCAAAAATTGTCTAATTACAATTTTTTGGTTATTTTTTAACTTTATATATTCTAAAGTTTTAAATAAGTCAATTTTTTAAACTTTTTCATGAGAAAAAAATGGGTATAATTTATTCTTATCAAAAATTCCAAGTGAGCCTTCTACCCCACTTATAAAAGGCCACTCATTCTCCTACCTTTATACACACCCAATACCCATTGGTTCATCCAATACTAGAAACAATAAATTACTTAGTTCCATATACTCATTATAGAATCCTTTTTTGGTCATAAATCTATCCTAGGAAGGATTTGGTGAAAAAAAAGTTGTCTCAAAAAGAAGTAGCGTCTTTAACTACGCATTTTATTTTATTTATTATTCCAAATCCTTAAAACATTATTAAAACATGATGATATATTAACCTAAATACCTTAAATATACTTAGAAATTTTTAATTTATGTTAATTACCTATAAAGATCTCCTCCTCCCTAAAATGATAAATGAAACTGTTGATCGTGTGTACGGTGGATTACTGCCTTGCGAACTGATGTAATTTGTTTTCCATAACCTATTATCAGGGATGGATATAATGATATATTTAAATTTTATATATAATAATTATGATTATAATTATACCTATTAAATTATAATATAACACATACCTTCTTACTTTCTATCTTGTAGAGAATGTGATAACGTTATTCGTTTGTACGCCGGACTATCGACTCGCAAAGTGATGTGATTCATTTTTCATATACACTTTACATGAAAGGTAATAAGGGTTAATTTTATGTTTATATATTATATTATTTAAATATTAATAATTTTATAAAATAAATATATATTCTATTTTTTTACCTTATCATCCATTGAATAGATGATAACGACGTTCGTGTGTATGGCGGACTACCTCCTCACTAAGCAATGTGATTCCTTTTTCACTAATGATTTAAATGGAAGGTAAAAAAAATTAATGAATATATTTGATATATATGAAATAATATTTATTCTATAAAATTAATATGCAATCCACTTAATTACCCTTTCACCCATTAAGGAAATGATAACATTGCTTGTGTGTATATACGGTCTACTATCTCCACGAAGTGATGTGATTCATTATCCATGTTCAATATTCAACCGTGATTATAAATATATATATATATATATATAATTAAAAATAATTATATTTATCAAATTAATATAATTCTTTTTATGATGTAACTATAACCTATGTTCAAGATCCATAACTTTCACGATAAAACATGCTGGAGAAAACAAGGCAATTAACACTCGAAACAATAGTGATAATGAAATATTATTAACGAATGGGTAATAAGATGTTATAAAAGTATAATATGTGATATTATAAATAATAATATCATTCAAGTATAATTTAATAACATATTTAAAGTAAATATAATGTATTTTAAATAGCGGTCAATTAAAGGGAAGAGTGAGGTAATGGGTTTCTCAACTCAATTTCCATTCATTGATTATATTATGACAAGATTATGTGTAAAATTAATTATGATTACTTTATTTTTTATTTAAACTTTTCCTTATATTTATCTATATTTTTCACGCATAATAACCTCATTTATTAACTCTCATATCAATGATAATAACTTTTTAAGGGTTTTGTATCAAACTTCCATATTTGAGACAGATGTCCTTTTTACACCTAATTTATTTTGTATGGTATATATACTGACCCTATACATAATATGTCATTAATCCTTCCTACATAATGATATTTTTATTTAAAATTCATATATTTCATTCATTTTAATTTATTATTTAAAAGTTACCAAAGCGGTAAGGATTTATGTTTCATCTCATTTTAATCAGGATTGCTTATGCTTGAATTTCCATTGAAGAAAAAAATTCCATCATTGTATAATAAATAGCTTTCATTTTCCTATACTATGTTTATTCATTAAGTTTTCAACTAATAGTACCATTTTTCTATATTTGGTTCTTAAAATGATTGAGAAAATGTTTTTAAAAAAATCTGAATTCATTTCTCTTTCCATTCAAAAATCCTTCTTCTTCTAAATCCATGTTTTCTTAAAATGTTTTCAAAAATTCTTTACAATGATTATTTAAATTAATTTTTACTATTAATTTAATTTTAAATATTTAAAATTAATATTATTGTTTTTTTAATTTAATTTCAAAAAAATTACAAAAATATGGAAGGAATCTTTTCTTTTTTACGTATTCGGCATGAACAGAACTCTTCCACCATCATGACCACTCAATATTTAAATGCTTTCTTTTTAAATTTCAAAGGTTATTTTCAAAAAATATATTTATTGTTTGAGAAATTATTAGATTTTAAATAAGTTTTTTAAAAATAGAAATCATATTTTCCTTAGGAAATTTTTCGAGTGATATTTCAAAGACATTTTCCATCTAAGATGACATCCTTTGTTAGTACTCCAAGTGAAAAGGTTATTTTACTCAATAATTTTTTTTAAATTATATTAATAAAAAAATGATCTTTAATGTTATTTATTACTTATAAATTATGTATATATATCTCTCATATATATATATATATATGGTTTATTCTTCCTTATTTTGATGGGGTAAAACATACCTTGTGATCATTTCTCAAATTCATTCATTATGAAATTTCCTTTGAATATGGTATAAATAAATATTATGAAACACATTTTATTTCCATGGGTAATTATTATTTTATGACATATAATTTATTTCCTTTATGTGTAACATTTATATCATGAATGTGTTATGTGGATGAGATCAAATCACACTCTAATTGATTGGTTAATGTTTTAGTATCATGAGATGTCCTGTATGGGATTAGGGAGTGGACCTTATCCATTATGGGACTATGTCCCCCAAGTGATATTGTCTTGGCAGTTATACTTTAATTATTCTTATGTCATTTTTTATGTTGTTTACACATTTCTTATGATTCCATGATCTTACGATACCCTATTCTTTATGATATTCTTCCATGAAATTACACATGAGCCTTCTATTTTATGATATCATGTTATACCTTTGACTCACATGTTTTGTTTCCTTAGATCACCCATTTCTTTATGTATTCCACAAGTTATCCCATTCATATTTAGGAGCTTAAATGGACTTTATGATCTCACATGGAAAATAAAATAAGGATTCCATGTTTTATGTTTTAAGAACCTGGTATTCCAAATACACTAGGTCTTTATAATCCCTGTGTCATATTAATGGTTATTTATGTTTAAGAATCATGTAATAATATGTCAAAAAATCTTGGTTCATCATAGTTGGTATTATAAGAAAGTTTTAGTTAACCTTTTTAACAAGGATGAGAAAAATTTAGTGAGAACCCGAGGGATAAGTCTAAGAATAGTAGTAAGTATAGAAAAATATCATGGAATCTTGGTGATGCATAGATTGAGTGGTTTCTGAGCAATTACATCCCTATATGGATACTAAAAGTGGGTATGATTCTAGAACAGATGTATATGGGGGTAATAAATCTAAAAAATTCATGTCGATATTGACTCAAACATTACCTATTACATGGAAATGGGTTTTACTACACACCTGGTTTTACACTCTCAGGGGATATTCTTTGGAAAATCACAAAATCTTTACAAACCATCATGAAGGATTTAAATAGATAATGATCATTAATGAACTAGGATGAACCTAATGTGTCTTATATTTAAATTAAGGTTTTATGATTTAGACATCTTATAAATAATTTTTCAGGATTGTTTTGTTTCCCACTATAAATATTGTTGCTTAGACAATGCTCTATGGATTTAGTAATTGGTGGGAACTATAAGGAACTTGGTTAAAATTGAATTTCATAGACAATGTTTTCATGAGAAATAAAATGGTATGATAACTGAAGTAAAGGATATTGTGATTATTTCTAATCAGTTATTATGATATGTGATTAACAAATTACACCTTAACCAACTCTAGGACCCACCTGAAAGAGAATGATATAGCTTGTTGAGAGATAGAGTGGTGGATACCATGGAGGAAAGATGATTAATTTTTATATATGTCATGAATGAGGAAATAAATAACCATGTCAATGTATTAGATGAACAGGAAGATAATTTGCATGTGGAAAAGAAGGAAACACATCAAATAATTGCTGATAAAAAATGAGAAGTTTGATTAATGTAATGGATGAGAATAATTATCTCCCTAAGGTATTATAAATGGTTAAATGTTTTAAGTGTGTAAAATATGGACATTATGTGAATTGATGACCTAAGGGGAAATCTCAAAAATATGATCAACAAGGTTGTATGAGTAAAGGTTTTTTAATGATGAAGAGACTAAAAATTATATATGAAAGTAATGAGGTGTTAAGGAATAATATAATAAATCTCAATTAATGGTTTAAAAATGATGTAGAATGATTAAAATGTTTATGTACTGAAATTCAAGAATTATATGAATAATGAAATATATATATAAGGATTTATCTGTAGAAGTTTTGCATTAAGGATTTACAAGAATATGTTGAATGGCCTAGAAAGGTGATTTAATGTAAAGGTGGTACTCTATATAAAAACACATAATTGAGGAAAATATAATATTATATATATTCTTGATGTTAAGTTAATTAGTTAATTTTTCTGAAAAGAATGAGATGTATAGAAATTATTATTGGTTAAAAAAGTGATTTGATGAATAATTTTATTTTTGAAGATGATCATCATATTTTTGAGAACATTATAGTATCATGGAAAATTATGAATATGATCATTATAAAAGTTTTTCTATGGTTTTACAAAAAAGACAACCCCTAAGCCGGGTGAAAATCCATCACATCCAGCAAGGTCATGGGGCTTAAACCCAAAACTGAAGGGCGATAAGGGTGTATCACCTACCACCAGCCTACGTGATGTACTATTTAGTATAAAATTGTTTTTACTTGGATGGTTTTAAGCTTAAATATAAATTTGATTTTGGGAAATATATTATAAGATCATTTTAATTGATTTTGAGGTGAATAAAGATATTTTGGGAGATGTTTTATTAGTTTGAAGTATATAAAACCTCTTGGTTTAATGTAAAGTATTATTTTGGAATAATTATATTATGATTTTGGATATGTATGTTTAAATGGTATGAGATAACCTTTGAGGTTAGAACATTATTTCACATTGAGTTTATTAAGGTTATTTGGGATATAAGGTAATTTATTTAAGGAATGGTCAATGCTAAACCCTTGGTTTCATTATTTAATCATGTTGATTAATATATTCATATTCATTTTTTTATCATCTTAACTTGTTCTAACCATTTTAGTTTTAATAAAGATAGTAGTAATAGATTTTTACTCCCTTATGGGTCTTATGATCTGTTAAAAGATAATTTTAGTTCTTTAGGCATAAAAATCATATTATATATTCATTTCCTTAGTGTAAGTGGTAAAGATAAAATTTATCAAAGAACAGTGAAAGGATGAAATCATGTTTATGAAAAAAATGATATCAATTAAGTATATTTTCTTGTGTTCTCTATCTTTATAGAAAAAGAATCCATCAACTCTAGAAAAAGGATCTTGAAACAAAAATGGTACCTTATTAGCTTCATATCTGATGAATCAATCGTCTTTAATTCATCAAAAAATTATAGTTTTTTGGTTGTTGACTTTATTATTATCATTCAATTTCTTTCGATCAATGATCTTTATCAGCCTATTAATGATTGGGCATTAGTATTCTCTTCCAGGCCTATGTTTTCATTTCCCACCAATATTCTCCTATATGGAAACCTAATAATGTGTTATTATGGATGATCTTCATACATCCCTTTCTCAATTATCAAAATAATGTTTTATTAACCCTTTTTACAATTTGGGTTTCCAATAAAGGAATTTTTAAAATTCAAACACTTGAATACCAAGATCAACATTAAATTGCTAAGATGCAATTTATTTAAGGGGCTAGAATGTAACACCTTAAGATTTTAAAAGAGAAAAATTATGTTGGATAACTTATATGAAACATAACACCAATATTAGAAGATAATTTAACACCATGAGACTTTATGATATTTTCCTTTTAAAATAAATTCAATCTCTTTGGTATCTTGCAATGCATGCAACGCTGGGTTTAAATAAAATGTGAAACTTTATTAAAATATTATTTTTAAAACATGAACATTATAACAAAGATATTAAATTGGAAGGTATGAATAGGAATAACTAGATTATGAAACTTTTATTTTAAACATATATAAAATAAATTCAATGTTTATATATTGATTAGAAATAAAATAAAAACCATTTGAAATAGAAAGAAATGTTTTCAAAAAAACAGTATTTTCTAAAAGGCGTATTAGTTACTCTTTACGAACATAATTTAAAATTAATTTTTTCCACTTTTTGAAAAATTATTTTAAAAATAAATATCATTTTTGAAATATACATTTAAAAATTATCTTTAGGTAATTTTTTGATATTTTTTTAAAAAGATTTATTTTCTGATGAATAGTAAAAAATACAAATTTTTATTAAAAACCGCCTTTTTATATAAATTATTTAAAAATGTAAATTATATGTTAAATTATTTTTTAAATAAAATTAGTTCAATTAAATTACAATTTAACTAATTTTTTTCATTTTTAATAAGTTTAATATTAAACTATGATATAAAAACTTTTTAAACTTTTGAAAAAAATTCTTAGGAAAAACTGTTTTTTCGAACCGTCTATGGGTTTAATTTTAAAATTTATTTGAGTTGAATTTGAAAAAATGGATTCAATATTTTAAATAAGAATAATTTAATTATATAATAAGGTAAAATTAATTTTTTAACATTATGAATAAGGATAATAGTAAAAACTATTTACCGTAGTAAAGGCAAAAATGGGTTTACCGGGGTTAAACTAAAAATTTAATGGTTAAAAATGACACAAAACTTTTATAATTACTATTTTATGGCCTTATTTTTTAATTTATTTCTTATAATTTTAGAAAATGATTCATTTTTTATCCTTTTGTATTGGAAAAAATGTGGGTGGAATTTTTTCTTTTGAAAAATTCAAAGTGTGTCCTCTCCCCCACTTATAATAGGAAGCCACCTATAGTCTCTTTTCCAATTTATAAAACCCATTAGTTCATAAAATACCTTCACAAATCACTTTATTATTTCCATATTTTAATCCTAGAATCCTTGGTTTTTTCATAAATATAACTTTGAAAGGCATTGGTGGAAACCAAAAAAAGTTATCTGAAGAAGAGGCAACTTCCTTAACAAAGAATTTTATTTTATTTCTTCTTAGAAATCCATAAAATATTAATAAAACATGTTGACATAATAACATCAGTATCTTAAATATAATGAGATATTTTTATGTTAAGTACATTATAAGAACCTAGTATTTTCATACATAAATATTACAACTTAATAGATAAATATTCAATACAATGTATAAAAATTACACTAAATGACCATATAAGTTTAATGGATTTGAATATTAGATATAAATATTATTATTTTATGAAATATATTCAAAATATACCATAAATATATTCCCCCATGGTACTCTTCATATTCACACCCTACTAAAATATTTCTTCATAACTTAGCGAAAGAAAACATAATAACAGGTGAGCTTAGATGCTTAGTAAGGGTAAGCACGGAAGATATCAATTGATAATCATATGAAATAATAAGATAATAATAATGGTTTAAGATAATGAAAATAACTTACAATGTACATACCCAATTTTATAAAGATCATAAAACCTGATTCGTGGTATAAAACTTTAGCATTACAAAATACATGAGTCATAAGAATGAGAAATCATCATAACTAAATAATGAACCATAAGTTAAATTCATAAATGTGTTTGGAATCATCATAATTATATAAACCATTTCATATATAAAGGTTATCTACCAATACCATTAGATCAAGCATCAACAAATGTTTCGCATAACGTATCAAGAACATCAACTTGTTTCCCATAACGGATCAAGCACATCGACTTGTTTCCCATAATGGATGGAGCACGTTAACTTGTATCCCATAACGAATCAATCAAATAAACTTCCTTATAATAAATTATCAAGAACATAAACTTTATTATCATGATATATCAATCACATTGAATTGTTTCCCATAACTATATCATGAGATATAATACTTTACCCAATTCATTGGAGGGAGATATAGGTCCTTCCTATCATTGGTTTTAACATAACCATCATCCTTGGTTATAAAATAACCACCATAATATAATGAAAATCATAAATATTTGTGACATGTGATTTAAAAAAATTATCAAATCAGAAACCATGAAAATAAATGGGTTTCATAAACATTCCATCACGGTATAACTCATGGAAAAGAAATAGATTTCATAAAAATTTCATCTTTTTATAAAAAAAAATAAAACAACCATAAAAATAATAAGGATGGTATATTTGGATCACATACTTATTAAATATTAATTATCATAAAATTATTTCATCTTAGATTGAAAATGATTTTCAAATATCACTTGGAATAACTCTTATGAAAAATAATGTTTCCATTTTAAAATCACATCTATTTTTAAAAAAAATGAAAATTTATAAATAAAAACATTTTCCTTGAAAATAAAATTGTAAAACTATAAAATAAAATTCAAATAATTTTGGAATCATAATTCTAGGAAAATATACTCGTGTTGTATAAGTTAAAAAAACATTCCTTCCATATTTTTTTAGAAGAGTCATAAAGAACCTCGTTAACAAAAATATTCCTTTCAAATAATTTTGGAAAAAATTAAACAGGGGTAAAAATTATTTTAAAAAATTTAATTAAAATATTAAAAACTATTTTTAAACAAGGAAATGTAAGATAAATAGTCCCTAGAAGAGACTTAAACATAAACAATCCCTAATAATGATGAGATTGTGAAATAAATCCTTACCTCAAATCTCACCTTTACTTGTTCATGTTCAAATATCCTATATAATAAATATAGATTTATTATACATGTATTAAATACACATATATCTATAATACTATTTATGATTTATTTATAACATCTTATCATTCTTTTATAAATAATTTATTATTAAAATCACTATTTTGGGTGATAACTTCTTCATTTTCCAAGCATGTTACAGTTCAAAATCCCTATCCTTAAAATTTGATCACATTACCTTAATTTCCAAAATGTTAATCATGGGATAAAAATAATATTATTTCATTATATATATATTTATAATTATTTATAAAAATTATACATATAAAAATTAATTACACTGTTCATGGAGATGGTAGGTCATACGTATGCATGGACGTTGTTTCTGTTCTTTTAGTGATAGAATAAAATAAAAGTACATAATTATTAATAATTACATTATAAGTATTATAAAATATATATCATATATATTCATTAAATTCATTAAATTAATTAAATTCATCCTTATTACTATCCAAGTAAAATAAAAATGAAAAATGATTCTCATCGCATTATGGAGGTGGAAGTCCACACATACGCACGAACAATGTTATTATTTCCTAGTTAATTTTATGGTAAGAAGGTAGAAATGATATTATCATTCAAAAAGTATAATTATTTCATAAATATCATATATAAACATTAAAACCATCATATTTCTCATCTATAAAATATAGTAATGAAAAATGAATTGTATTTCTGTGAGGAGACGATAAGTCGTACATACTCATGAGCGATACTTTCACTTCTTATTTGATAGTAAAGAGTCTATATAAAGGTGTTTTAGTTATCATAATAAAATTTAAGTATATTTATGATACTTTAGTTAATATTTTTTTTAATATCAAATATTTATAGGAGGTAAATAATGGTAGAAAAAGAAAGTGATCGGTTAGAGTGATTATCTCTTCTTCCAAATGACTCCTTTAGATCAATTATAAAGGGCTCTAAGGATGGCCTATTAAAAATACCAAATCCTCTAAAATGTGAATAAGAAAGTTTATAAAATAATTTTTCATGGTATGTTCAATATATAAGGCTCAAATTGGTTTAAATAAGTGAGGAAGGAGATTTCCTTTTATAATTGAGGTGAGGGGTACTTATAGAATTTCACAAAATATTAAAATATAGTAAGATTGTTGTAGATCAAAAATGCTTCCAAATAGATAATAAATGCACAAGGGATAAAATTTTAGAATATATAATATCTCAATTTTCCTAATTTAATTTTTTTAATATTTTTTAATAATTTAACAAAATATTATTTTCATAAAATATCATTATTGTCAATTTTAACACTATTATTTAATTTGAATTTAACAACATCAATAAAAATATATATATTTGATAAAAATACTTTAATAAATCCCAAAAATGTCATGTTAATCTAAAAAATTCACGGATCTCCTTAATTATCTCAAATTATAAAAATTGTAATATTTTTAATATCATTTATTTGATTTTTTCATTAATTGAATAATTATTGTATCAACGTTGTGTAATTATTTAAGGAAATTATTTAATTCATAAAAATTATAAATAAATTGCAATAATGAATATAATTTTATTAGACACAAAATTACTATTAATATTCATTCATAACACATTTTTTCCTTATGTGAACACATAAATGATATTTAAAAATAAGAGAGTAAAATTTTGTCACTTACATTGGTTTAAAAAATATATAATTCATTTTCATAGAACAATTCTCATTAAATAACTCAAATTAGAGACTAACTTAATAAGGGTATAATTTAATTCATCCAATTATTATTATTATGAATAATTATGGCATTATAACTTATTTTTAACATAGATTTACCATTTACCGAGGTGATAAATTTTACCATAGTTGATAATCATTTTGATAAAAATTAAATGGAAAATAATTTCCAAATTTGAACCTCTTGATTTTAAATAAAGAAAAAAATTAAGATTAAATTTATATAATTTTTATAATTTATTTTTAATATAAATGTAAAAAACAAAACGAAAAACAATTTTTAGATAAATGTGTTCTTAAGCCTAAAAATGTACTAATACCAAAATGTTGTATAATGATGATTAAAATGAAGTTAATTATATTATATATTATTAAATAATTATTATGTTAATTTTATATAAAATTAAAATCATAATGGTACTTTATATGAAAATTAAATGATGGTTTAATAAAAATTGGTATTTTTCATTATTCACTGAAAAATCAATATTTTCAGAAAAACACTGAGATTTCATCCAAAGATAGATTAGGTATTTTTATTTCAAAAATTAATTTAATTTTATAAATTATATTTTATAAAATTTCCAAAAATTAGTTATAATATTTTCTCAAAAAATCAATAAAAATTCATTTTTGATGAAAACATATTTTTGAAGAATAAAATGAATTTACTAAAAATTGAGTGATTAATTACTAAGTATTTATATTGGGTAGAGGCTTTTTTTAAATTTAATAAAGTATTTAATCATATTTATACTTTCCAAATTAATGGATAGGTTATAACTATTACATTAAATAATAATATTTTAACAGTATATAGTGATTCATTTAAACTTGGTGCTGCGTGTAATTCAAGTCATTGAATAAATAAAATTATTTAAATAGAAATATTTTTCTAAAATCATGGGGTGTTACATTCTCCCCGCCCCCCCAATAAATTTCTTCCTTGTAATTTTTTCTTGGTAATGAAAGGTTTTTCATTTAAAAATTCCTTTTTGGAAACCCACATCATAACAAGGGTTAAAAAAAATTCTCTTGAAAAGGGAGAATAGGAAGTATGAAGGTCGTCTAGGATTACACATACTAGGATTATATATATAATAACATTAGTGGGAAGTGAAGATATAGATATCGAATAAAATTAATTTCTATATATCATTGATCACAAGAAATTGAATGGTCATGAGAAAGTTAACAATCACAAAATCATAAACCTCGGATTTAGAAAATAACATCAATTCATCTGAATATAAGGTTATAAGACAATATTTTTGTATTAATATCGAGTTAAGGCATTACTTTACCATATAAACTAGGAAAATGAGATAATATACTAACTTGACATGTATAATTTCATCTTTTAATCAATTTCAACCAAAATATCATATTTTAATCAAAATTATGAATTAGATGAATATTTCATGCCCCAAGAACTAAGATAAACTTTTAAGGGATCACATAATCCATAAAATGATAACAATATACTCCTCATATCCTTAGATATTAAATAGAACCAAAATATTAAGAATAATTTATCCAATATAGATAAATATATTAATTTTTAAAACATCAACAACAATTCCCAAGGTTTAGCTTAACCCAATATATAAGAAGTTAATCATAAAACCTATCTAAAATATGTCTACCCAAATTCAACACCAAAAAATTTACAAATAAAGTCACTATGATTCAACAATAAACTTATCGTTAAACCAAAAAAATATTTATTAATGTCACATACATAATATTTGAACACCTTGGTCATATATTCTCTTGAAACATGGTAATAACATAAATTACCATAAAACGTTAATCAAAACATGAATGCTCCCAAAAATTAACAATTTCCTTTTTCCTCAAACATAACCATAGACTATTGAATATATTCCTTAAATACAAAATGAAATAAACATTATCAATGATGACTTAAATCACATTTTCATCAAATTACTAACCAGTTTAAAGGTTATCAATATTATCCCATCAATTTCAAGAATATCTTTATCCCAACTAAACATTATTATCTTCACTTTGGACAGATATTAGGGGTTATCTATCCCTCAATAAAGGTTTTTACAAAAATATAATATTTCCACTAAATCACTCTTCTAGGTTATTAGTTTCATTATATATATAATTTAAATTCCTTAAAGTAAAACTACTGAGGAACAATCTGTATATGTTTATTGATTAAAATAAAATAGAATATTATTCGTAAAACACTTCTGTAACATAATTCTAAATTTATAATACATAATAATTTCAATCATTCCACTTCCTCCTTAATCCATTAACACAGATTCTTTAAATTATTACTTAACACTTCTTTTCTTTCAATGGTCATTCATAGTCTCTTCATCATCAACAGAAAAACCATTACTCACAATACCTTGTTGATTATTTTTTCTATATTTCCCCAAGGACATAGATTTTTATAATAACAATAATTTCCAAATTTGAAACATTCAACTGTCAATTATTCATTATTGAAACCATTATTACCATCCATTATGTTAACCAAACCATTCACTTTTACTTAGAAATTAATTTCTCTATGTCCTTTTCCACACCCAAAACATATTCATTTTCCTATGAAGAAATATCCTCTAATATTATTATCACATTATTGACATTATAAAATGTGAACTTTATTTCAGCTATGGTCATAATGTATCTCCTTTTTCTCTTGTTATGTGGGTTAGGAAACTCACCTTTGTTGATATTTTTTATTATATTTTGATAATGATAATTGGGCATAATAATATGGTTTCTCATTTTGACTCTAATTTAATTTTTTTGATAAAGAGGAAAATAATTCTATTATCCATCACATTCACCATTAACTTTAATCCTCCAAGTTCCACTATTATTTAAAACCAAAATCATAGCCTGAGAAACCATAATCGTAGTGGAAAACCACAAAATAATTTACAGTATTTCTAAATCATAACACCTTCTTTTTAATATAAGTAACATTTGGTTTAACAAAGTTCATCCATGATTATCATCAATTAAAATCCTTCATATTGGTTTATAAATAAAATATATATTAACACAAATAATATCCCTTGGGTGGGTCAAACAAGGTGTGCAGCAAGGTCTGTTTTCATGTACTAAGTGATTATTAATTTTTTCTCAATGTTCCATTTTTAGGTTTATTACCTCTAGGTACAATTGTGCCAGAGCCGAATCCACTTGTAGGATCCAAACAAGGATTTAATTTCATGAAAAAAACATAATATCTTCATTAACAATACCTGAGTACGTTATCTTATACTTAAGCTTATCCCCAGAGTTATAACCAAATTTTTATAACCCCAATATACAAAGGTTGACTAATCCTCCCTCTGATACCAACTATAACAACCTAGGATTTTCATACGTAAAAACTACATCTTAATATATTAATATTCAATACATTGTACAAAAAAATTAAACTCGGGGACCATATAAGTTTCGTGTATTTGGAGTTTAAATATCAATAACACTATTTTATGAAAAATCTTCAACATCTTTTATAAACATCTTTCATCATGGGACTCTTCATAAGTAGACATAATAAAGGGTGATCTTAGGTTCTCAGCAAGGATAAGCATGGAACATTTCAATTGAAAATTATATAAAAGCATAAGATAATGATAAGGGTATAAGATCCTAACCATCACTTACAATATTCATAACCACTATTACAAATATCATAAAACATGAGTTATGGCATAAAATTTTAGCATTCCAAAATACATGAATCATAAGAATGATAAATCATCATAATTCTATAATGAACCATAATTTCATGTCATAACAATGTGTGGAATCATTATAATTATAGATACCATTTCATATGTTAAGGTTAACTACCAACACCATCGGATAAAGAAACAACCCCTATTTCCCATAACAGATCAAGGACATCAACTCATTTCCTATAATGGATCAAGCATATTGACTTTTTTTACCATAACTATCTCATGAGATAAAATGCATTACCCAATTTATTGGAGGTAGATATAGGTATCACCCATCTTTTTTGGTAATGTAACCATTATCCTTAGTTATAAAATAATTTTAATCACATAATTAAATCTATAAAAATTTGTTTCACAATGTTATAAAATTTCTATCAAATCGTAACCCCTGAAAAGAAATGGGTTTCAAAAATATCCCATCATAGCATAACCCAGGGAAAATAAATGGGTTTCATAAAATTTTCATATTTTAATCATAAACATAAAACATCCAGAAAAAGGATAAGGATAGTTTCCATGGATAATATCCCTATTAAATATTAAGTATCATCAAAGGATGTCATATTAAATGGAAAATTATTTTGAAATATCACTTGAAAAACTTCTTGAGGAAGAAAACTTTTCTATTTTAAAATCACTTTTATTTTTAAAAAATGTTGTGCACTTATAAATAAAAACATTTTATTTGAAATAAAACCTTTAAAATTATAAATTAAACTTAAAATAACTAAGAAATCATGATTGTAAGAAAATTTTCGCATACCATATAATTTAAAAAAATGTTCCATTCGTTTTTTTTTTTTTGAAAAGTCACAGAGAACTTTGTTGACAAAATTATTCCTTTCAAAACATTTAATAAAAATAAAAATGTGTAAAAATTACTTTTTAAAAAAATAGTATAATAGTAAAAATATTAAAAAAATTATAAAACATGTACATTTAATAAAAATATTCCCCATTGGAGACTTAAACATAAACAATCCTAAATAAATATGATATTCTGAAATAAAACCTTACCTCAAGTCTCGCCTTTACTTATAAATGTTCAAACCTACCCTATAATAATTATGGATTTATTATAAATTTATTCCATAACCATATATCTATATTACCATTTATGATTTATTTATTAACAATTTGTTTTTAAAATCAATGTTTTGGGTCATAATTGCTTTGTCTTCAAAGCATGTTTCAGTTCGGCAGTCCAGGTCCTTATACTTTAATCATGGTCCCATAATTTATAAAATGTTAATCATGGTATAAAAATAATATATATTAATTATATAAATATTTATAATCATCTATAAAAATTATAGATACAGAAACAAATTACATCATCCATAGAGATTGTAGGTTATACGTACGCATGAACATTGTTTCCATTTTTCAACTGATGAGATGACATAAAATTATATAATAATTAATATTTATAAAATAATTAATATATAATATTTATAATATTTATTCATAAAATTATTTCTTATTATTATCTAAGTAAAATATAAAATAAAATATGAATCTCATCGCATTGTAGAGGTGATAGTCCACACATACACATGAGCGACATTATCATTTCCCAAAGGATTGGTTGGTAAGAAGGGAGAAATGGTATTATCAATAAAAAATATATAATAATGTCATAAATATAATCTATAATCATTAAACCCATCATAATTACCATCTATAAAATATGGTGATGAAAAATGAAGTTTTTCTCTACATGGAGACGGTAAGTTGTATGTATGCACGAGCGATATTTTCACTTATTAATTGATGTGAAAGAGGGTTTATAATGGTGTTTTAATAATAATAATAATAACATATATTAATATTTATGATAGTTAAGTTTTTATTTTATGATAAATATCATAGATTTATAGGAGGTAGAGAAGAGTATAAAAATAAATTGATCAGTTAGTGTAACTGCCTCCTCTTCAAAATGACTCCTTTAGATCTCCCCTAAAGGGATCTAGGGTTGGTATTTTGGAAATAAAATAACCTACAAAATGTGAATAAGGAATTTTCTAAGATGTTTTTGTAGTGCATAATCGAGATAGAAGACTCTAAGTGGTGTGGATAAGTAAGGGAGGAGGGGTCCTTCTATAATTGATGTGAGGGGCACTTTTGGAATTTCCCAAAAGATTAAAATATAATAAGACTATTCTAAAGAAAAATGCCTCAAAATGGAATATAAATTAATATGGTATGAAATTTTTAACCATATATTATACCATTTTTATTTATTTAACATCTTTTTGATTTTTAAATAATTTACTAAAATATTATTTTCAAAAAAAATATTATTATTGTTAATTTTAATACTATTCATCACTTTGAATTAAATAAAATAATATAAATTTTAAAAAAAAATACATAAGTAATTCCCTAAAAGCTAATTTTCCTCAAAAAATTTATTGGATCTTCTTAATTATCTCAAATTATAATACTTTTAATATTTTTAATATCATTTATTTGATTTTTCCATTAATTGAATAATTAATGCATGAATATTGTGTAAGTATTTAAGGTAATTATGTAAACCCTAAAAAATTATAAATAAATTACCATCATGAATAAAATTTCATTATGTACAAAATTACTATTAATATTCATTCATAACAAATTTTTGTCCCTATGTGAACACATAAAAGATATTTAAAACTAAGAGAGTGAAATTTTTTCACTTCCTTTGGTTTAAAAAATATATAGGTAATTTTCATGGAAAAGTGTCCATTAAATACCTCAAATTCAAGAGTAAATTTTTAAGGTTAGAATTTAATTCATCCAATAATACTTAGGATGAAAAATTATGCTCTTATAACTTATTTTTAACCAAGATTTATCTTATTTACCCTTTACTAAGGTGATAAATTTTACCGCACTTCTAATTCATTTTGACCAAAAATAAATAGGGCCTATTTAAAAATATTTATCCCCCAAGTTATAAATATGGAATAAATTTTTAATATTCAGTTTATCAAATTTTTAGAAAATAATTTTAATATTAATATGTTAAACACAACGAAAAATAGTTTTTTGAAAAATGTGCTTTTAAGCCCAAAAATGTACTTAAACCAAAATCATGTACAATAATTATTCAAATTAATTTAATTAGATTGTATCTAATTAAATAACACTTATTTTACTTTTATATCAAATTAAAATCATAAGGATACTTTATATGAAAATAAAATGACATTTTTATAAAAATTGGTATTTTCAATATTCATTAAGAAATCAATATTTTCAGAAAAATACCAAATTTTTACCAAAAGATAATTTTTATATTTCTCTTTCAAAAATGTAGATAATTTTTTAAAATATTTTTTCTAAAATTATAAAATATTAATTATAATATTTACTCACAAAATGAAATAAAAATTCATTTTTGAGGAAAACATATTTTTAAAGAATAAAATGATTTTTTTTAAATTGAGTAATTAATTAATAAGTATTTATATTGAGTAGAGACTTTGTATATAATTAATAAATTATTTATTCATATTTATACCCTTTATATTAACGGATGGGTTATAACTATCACATTAAATAATAATATTTTAATAGTGTATCTTGGTTCGTTTAAACTTAGTGTTGCCTGTAATGTAATCCATTGAAGAAATAAAATTATTTAAAGAGGAATATTTTATAAAATATTAGGGTATTATAGGAATGAAGTAAAACCAAATCCTCCTCCCTCGAATGGAAGATGAAATTGTTTATCACATGTGTGGCGAACTACCACCTCACGAACCGGTGTAATTTTTTCCATCACCGCTTCTATTGGTTGGATATAATTATGATTATTATAACTTTTTAATTATAATATCACTTATACCTTCTTAAATTCCATTTTTTAGAGAATTTTATAAAGTAATTTGTGTGTACAAAGGACTATCATCCCACAAATCAATGTGATTAATTTTTTAATTACACATTATATTGATGGTTATAAGGATTAATTTTATGTTTATATATGATATTCATGACATGTTAACAATTTTTTAAAAGAAATATATCATATAATTTCTTTCATTATCATCCATTGAATAAATTATAACATTTTTTGTGTGTATGATGGACTACTAACTCACGAAGCGATGCGATTTTTTTGTCACTAATGCTTACATGGAATGTATAAGAGGATACATTTAATGTATATATGTGATATAAATAACATGTTATTACTTCTGTAAAATTAATATACAATTAAATTCCTTTCTCTTTCACCTATTAAGGAAATGAGAACTCCACTTGTGCATACGTACGGCCTACCGTCTCCACAAAGCGATGTGATTCATTCTCCATGTTAAAAATTAAATAATGTTTATAAAGACATTTATAATGAAAAAAATGATATTTATATCATTATTATCATTTTTTAGATGATATAACTATAATCTATATTCTATATCTGGAAGTTTCTTAATGAAATATTCAGCAGAAAACAAGTCAATTAACACCTAATATAATAGTGATAATGAATGGTTATTAATGAATGGGTATTAAGATGTCTGAAAAGTATCATATATTATATTATAAATATAAATATGATTATACTATAATCTAATAACATGTTAAAAACCACTATACAATAGGTTAAAGGGTTATCAACTAAAGATAAGTGTGAGGTAATGGGTTTCTAAACTCTATTTCCATTCATTTGGTTATACGACTACTTCATTGATTATATTATTCCAAGATTATGTGTGAAATGAATTTTTATTGATTTATGTTTTATTTTTATTTTTAATTTATTGGATCTAATTTTTTTTACAAATAATCACCAGATTGATTAACTCTTACCACAATGATATGAACTTTTTAATAATTTCATCTAAAATTTCCTTCTTTGAGACACATGTTCTTTTATGCACTTAATTTATTTTGAGTGGTATATATACTAACCCTTTACATTAATTATAATTAATACATCTGAAATCATGATATTTTAATTTACAATTAATCCACTTCATTCATGGTAAGTTATTATTCAAAAGTTAAAAAAAAGAAGTAAGGGTTTATGTTTCAATCTCATTTTAATCGGGATTATTTATGCTTGAATTTACATTAAAGGAAATAATTTTATCATTGTAAAATAAACCAATTTAATTTTGTTATCTTATGGTTATTCATGAGTTTTTCAGGTAATTTTACCACTTTTCACTCTTTGGTGCTTAAAATAATTGAGAAAATGTTTTTACAAAAATCTGACTTCATTTCTCTCTTCAGCTGAAAATCCTTCTTCTTCTAAATATATGCTTTCTAAAAATGTTTTAAAAAATGTTTTACTATGATTTTTTAAAGTAATTTTTACTCATAATTGGATTTTTACTAAAAAAATTAAAATTAATCTTCTTGTTGTTTTCTTTAAAATGTAATTTTCGACTTTTCTTAGAAAAATTTGAAAGGAATATTTGATTTTTTAAGTGTTAAGTATGATTGGAACTCTTCCACCATCATGAACACTCAATGTTTTAGAGATTACTTTTTAATTTTAAAATTTTATTTTCAAAAAAAAATTTCTTTAAGTTTTTATAATAATTTAGATTTTAATTAAGTGTTTTCAAAATGGAAAGCATATTTTCCTCAAGAAATTTTCAAAGTGATCTTTCAAAATAATTTTCTATCTAAGATGACGTCCTTTGATGTTGCTCAAAATGAAATGGTTACTTTCTTCATGAATTTTTTCTTAAAGTATTTTCATTAATGAAATAAACCTTTGATGTTATGGATTGAATTTAAATTATATATATATATATATCACACATATATACCAAGTATATTCTTCCTTATTTTGATGGGTTAATACATGCCTTATGGTCATTTACCAAATGCCTTCAGTATAAAATTTCCTTTCAATATGATATGATGAAAGATTATACAACCCGTTATCTTTTTATGGGTAATTATTATGTTATAAATTATGATTTATTTCCTTTATATGGAACACATAGTTCATGAACATGTTATGATTGGTGCACCCAAATAGAACTCCAATGAATTGGGTATTGTTTTATTCTATTGAGAGGTCACGCATGGGATTAGGGGGTGAAACTAATTCATTATGTGACTTTGTCCACCATGTGATGTTGACTTGGTAGCTAGTCTTCACTTATGCTTATGACATTTTTTATGTTACTTCATTATTTCCTATAATGTCATGATATTATGATACTATGTTATTTATGGTATGATTCCATAAAATTACTAATGGGACTTCACTTTTATGATATCATGTTATACCTTTGAATCACGTATTATGTTTCCTTAATTGGTTTATTCCCTTACTAGGATTTTTTTTATCAAGCTTTTCTTTATGTATTCCCTAGTTTATCCCATGCATATTAAAGAGATCTAATGGATTTTAGGATATCACTGAATAAAATAAAATAAGTATGAAATATATTATGTATTAAGAACCTATTATTATAAATACACTAGGCCTTTATTATCCTTGTGTCATATTAATGGTTATTTATGATTAAGAATAATTTAATAATATGTGTAAAAGGCTTGGATTGTCATATGATCTATATCCCTAAGATACTCCCAGACATTCCTGAGTAGGTATACTTTGTAGGAACTTTATATAAGAGGTCTAGATACCTTGTACATGACTATCTTTCTAGTTTAAATGACCCATAGTACTCTATTTCCCTTCCTAATTTAGAGCTAATGATCTCACTCCATAAGGTGGAGCTGATGAGAATCTTATCCCATTGGAAATAGGTCTAAAGTTTCAAAAAAACACTAAATATGACCCATATTGCAAAAATACTTGAACTTAACTAGGTCTCTACCACACTGAGGTTTCACATGACCAAGATTTCAACACTTATGGCATAACACCAGTATACCTGGTCACATAGTCTGACTACTTATTCCCCCAGAATAAATCACTAAATGATTCTTTATAACATTAGATGAGATATTAACTTTCCTAGTAATTAATCTATCATACCCCCATGTGCTCAATTTCCCTTAGGTTACATTGGGAGATGAGTGCCCAGTTTACTATTTCAGAAATGGTAGTTAACCAAAAAACATTCACTTGAGATCAAATGGATTGTATAATCCCATCCTCAAATCATCTCACTCTAGTCAATTCATCATTGGTAAAAGTAGGAATGAAATATTGGAGCAAAGTGAAATTAGTTGAATAATCTTTAACAAACAGAGTACCCTTATGAAGTTGAATAATCTCCCTATCACACTCATATCTCATCCTTTTTTGAAAGAAATAATCATATAAGGATGAATGGGAATCCATATAGACCATGCCTCGGTGTTGATCTATATGATTTAGAACATCCCACCACCACTTGGTGGATCCATGAAGCATGTAAATCATGAGATTAAACCTCCTCTATATATTAATCCCTAGATGATCAAAGATGGTAAATATAGAATATATTTATGTCTCAGTAGCCTTGGGACCAACATCCCCTAAGAAAGTAGGTGTATGATGCTGCTAAAATTCACACATCAACTCTTCCATAGAAGGGGTGGGTCACAGTACTCTCTACATGGTTTTTATAAACTATATGAATCCCTCTATAAATTGAGCATTAGTGCCAAGATTAGGTATAACATTAGGTACTAACATAGGTAATACTAGTGGTTTGGGTCCCACCACCTCTGAAGCATGATCAGTACCACCTTCCTGAAGTTCAACCAAAGGTCTTCATGGAGGTATAACTTTATAATATCAAATACGCGCCGCAAAATGATATACTATATAGATTACTCATAGGAAAATTGATTGGTATAAATCCTTTACTTTTCAAGATAAATACTAATGATACTATTAAGGTAAGTATAGGTATAAAACTTACCTCACAATAATTACAAATGATACACATAGAAATAGTATGGATATAATGTCTTACCGCTCAAGAAAACACTAACCCAACTACTTGCTACTAAGTCTCGGGGAAAGGAAAAGTCTGCTTTTTAATCATAAGGTTATATTATATAGAGTTTCAATCAAAAGTTATAAAATAAAAAATATTTTAAATTTTAATTTATATCCCCATTTAATAGAAATAAATTCTATAAAAATTCAATTTAGTAGTTATATATATGTATATATATGATGGTTCAATTAGAGGCATCCTCCATTCCCAAGTTATAAAGTCCTAAACTTCATAAGTTTTAATTGGTATTTCATGTAACTGTAACTATTATTTTACTATGGTTTAATTATATGGATCATCATTCCCAATTTATAGAGTCACACACACTCTTTAAATTGAAATTATCATCCATTTAATTGCAACAACTAATTTTTCATCCCATGTAACTATTGGTTTTATAGATCAAATGTGTCATAATTGGTTAGTTAAGGTGACACCATTAGGCTATATGGGAAAACACCATTTTAGTTGATGGAGTCACTTTAGTTATCCAAATTTTTATCTTAATATAATAAGCGTTAGTTTAATTTAAATACATAGAAATCAAGGCACTACAACATGTTATGGGAATTTTGTACAATGAAATAAACATAGCATGGGATATGTAGAGAGATAAATCCTATGGTGTATATGATGACGCATGAGATAGTAATTCCTTGCCTTACAGGGATGAGGGAAAAAATAGTATCCATATGATATAACAAACTCATAATTTATGTTCATTACCCAATAGTGAAAATAGTTCGACTATAATAGGCAAAATCCAGAACAATAATTCTAATCCCTGGTAACTTAGATTTTCCATTGAACGTGGTTTAGTTACTCCCAAGAATAAATTATTACCATGTTCTAATACTTCCTAATCTCCTATTTACCAACAATAAATAGTAATACAAAAGGAAAATAAATGCTATGATACCACTTGTAACATCCTGGATCTGGTTTACTCAATTGTAACCAAAATAGGTTAGCCACATGGACATAAGATTTCTTCCTTATACACCAAAGGTTTCCAAATATAATCAAGAGTCTATGATGTTATGGTATAGATAATATACCCTCGTTATCAAAGTAACATGCAATGATTATGAACTAGATAAATAAGTAGAATAAATTTAATAATAATGAATAATGAAATTAAATTGTCCCAACCAAGATGAATAAATAAATAGACATTAATAGCACAATATGAAAAATGATAAGGTCATGATTCTATAAAACATGTGTAATACAAGGGGAATATGATAGCAAGCATATTGCATAATCATACTATAAAAAACATAAAAAGAACAAAATATTTCTCCAATATCATATCAATCACAAGCTTTTTCCTCTTCTCTTATACTCTATCCCACTATGGAAAATCGATCATCCATACTAGGGTTATTACCTTTGTCCCTACATGCATCCATGAGGTCTATTCGGGTACCATTAGTGGACCAAATAGGGTGTGAGATAAACTTAGTAGGCCATAATGAATTTTTTTTAATAACATCTAGCAAGTGAATATAAAATGAATGGTGTGCATGAATAAAATAATGTAGGCAATGATATAACTGAAACCAAGTTTGCTCATGCTCTTAAGGGGACACTCGTCTGACTCTACCAGCTTTTTCCTAAGCTGTAATGTATCTGAATAAGGGAAACTAGAGTATATATACATATATAGTTATGTATAAATAAACACCATACCTTGGGCATATAGATGAGGTGTCTGTGTATAATAATCATATACGGGATCTATGAGGTTCCATGGCATGTATAACTTTAGTAGTCAAAATTAATCCTAAAGCAATGTACCCTTGTAATATCACCCTCAATTGTTTTACCTAAGCCATAAGAACATTTCTAGGCAGCCTCAATTTTAAACTTAAAATAAACCATATCATGTCAAGTTACTTAGTGCCCAGATCATTATGTCTACACCTAATTCAAGGATTCAAATTGTAATGCCCAATATTTTGTACAAGGAGAAGGAATATCATCTACAACTTCATATTCAAGGGTAAGTGACATCATTTGAAATAGTCTAAACCAATAATAAGGACACTCCATTTCAAACCTCATTTTCAAGGGTCGATAATTTCATGTACCACCTCTCAATAATTAAGAAACAGTCACCATCAAGGTCCAATATACTTGGAATTTTAAACATATAATGGTCTTGATGATGTATTCTATCCTCAAAAATTCATAAATATCAACATGTAATTTAATTCAATCTCAAAATTCAAATCATAATTAATAACCCCAACCTGCCATAGATGGTGGTTGTCTCACATAAGCATAATGTTAGGTCAAATGAATTTAAGAAATCACACCCAAAGGGGTGGCTTAGATCAAGGTCATCAACCTTTAATTCCATCAAAGATAAAATGGAAGTGTAACCCATTTCCCACTTCAATGAATTTATTTTAAGAATTTTAAAAAATTACATTTATTCATGGTCATAATATAAACACGCCTTAAGAGGTGGTTTTCATCAAGGTAGAAAAACATCGATGATGGATTTTGGATCGCAAGGATTACTAACCCAAGTTAATAGTAATTCATGTAATTAAACTCACATTTAAGGAGTGACACATATAAATTCTAGAATATATCACACTAAGAAAAATATAAATTAATTGAAATTTAGGTAAAACCATTAGACCAACTTATATCATTAGTAGACTTCTTATCTAGAATCAGCCTCTAATTTAGGATGTAATGGGGGGAAATTATACAAATAGATAAACAACCTAGAAATAGGGTATATTAGTTTGCATAGAAATAAAATCCAATATAGTGAGGGAAGTGCCAGAATGAACTCATTGTCCTTTTATACTTACCAAGGTCCATAAAACGTGACTGATGGTGCTTGAATCAGAGTCTGTATGAAGGAGATCTAAAAGATCCTAGAGGAGGGAAGGTAGGAGATCTTCGTGCATGGTCACTATTAGAAATTAAAGAGGAGTAAAAGTAATTAGGATTTAGGGGTAAATGAGGGAAAAATGTACATTCACGCACTTTTAAAATGGAACATGGTTTCACCACACAGATTTCCAAACTATGTGCCACCACAAGTGGAACACCCCCTCGTACAATTGGGTGTAAAGATATAAAAAATGTGGGCTAACCATAAATTTTAGCTCTATAACACCTTTTCGATTTCTTTCATAGTTGTGTATCCTCCTTCACATAGTTTATCTAACCATTTAACTCTTCCTTAAGGTCTCAAGGTTAAGCAACATGGTTAGCGCTAACTATGTTCTAACCATGCATGTTAGTCAATTTCTCTAAAAATTAGATCTTTAGGCAAAGAAAAAGCCTCATATTCCCCTTATCCATTCCTAAAACCTTTTTTTATTTTTTATGAGAATAAAATAATTGTTTTAAATATAAATTTAAAGAAATTTTTACTCTCTAAAAAATTTGGGATCTTACAACCTCACCTCCTTAAAACAACTCATCCCCAAGTATTCATAAGGATGGTTGATCGTCATTTTAGAATAATTCTAGTTGATGAGTGCATACATCATCCAATATCACATAGGTATCATATTGTACATGACCATGTTTTCATAGTAGCTAAGTTAGAGGAACTATCCTAACTTGAATATCCTTCATACTATGATCAATGATGCAAACTCGGTACTCATCAAAAGAAGAATCAATATCCAAATCAACCTCATTGGGATAAATGAAATGAGATGGGTTGGAGTCATTACAACGTTACTAAGATACATGAAAAATATCGTGCATAGACCTGTATCTCTGAGGAGGTGATATCTGATAAGTCAATTTCCTAACCCTCTCTAAAACCTCAAATGGACCAACAAATCTAGAAGAAACCCTTACCTACCTCATAATCTATTAATTCCTAGGCCTAGGTTAAAAAAATAAGAACACATAATCTCAAACCTTTAACTCGAGAGGTTGTTGATGGTCATCATCATAGGACTTGTTCCTATACTGATTCATCATAATACGCTTATTGATATGTTTCACCTACTCTGATGTCTCCTGAATGATCTATGGTCCTAGTAGCACTGTCTCTCCTACCTCTAACCAACATGTGAGTGAATGGTATAGCCTACCATATAATTACACTTAATAATCCATTTGTATATTCACTTAGAAGATGTTATTATAATAAATTTCAAAAAGTGGTAATTTTTTCTCCTAAGAACCACCAAAATCAAGTACACCTTCTTGGATAATTCCATATAACACCAATATAGTATGATTGGACTGGTCGTTGGTCTTTGTATGATAGGTTGCACTCAGTAGTACCTATGAACATAGAACCTTCTAGAACCCCTACTAGAACCACAGTGTAAAATGAGCATCCTTATCAAATACGATGGTATGTAGAACACCATGAAGGCATATGATCTCCCTAACATTTATCCTTCCTAGATCATCCACCAAATATTTTTATTGAATATGAAACAAATGAGAAACCTTTAACATCATATCCATGATCACCCATATAGTTTCACAGCCTATAGGTGATGTTGTTAAACTCATCATAAAATTTAAAGTGATTTCGTCTCATTTCCACTCTAGAATTGGTAACGATTACAAAATCCTAGCAAGCCACTAGTGTTATTCCTTTACTTGATGATAGGTGGAACACCTAGTAACAAAACCTAATATATTAATTTTCTTAACCATCCTTTAATATGGGTGGTATAAGCCACAACACATATTAGTAAGAGAAATATATACTTCCTAAGTAGACGCATGAGATTCTTGCATCAAGTTCTCTCATATATCTACTAGAACCCAGACACACCCATGAATGTGCAATATCTCATCCTCATCAATGACCTAACTAGGAAGGGGGGTCATCACCTAAAACGCTCTCCCTTATGACTAAGACCTTAGTATCAAGAAGTTGTATCATCTTCAAACTAGCTAGTAGTTAATAGGTTATTGATAATGATATGAGCACAGGCTACAAGAGATAGTTCTACACCTCTAAACACATCTTAGAAAAAAACACCAACTTCCATTCACTACTGGATTCTTGAACAACTTATTTCTAAGTCTTCCTACTCAAATCATTATCCCCTACATTTTTTTTTTACTAATCATATAAGAAATATCAAAATTAAAATACTAAAGGAATTAAACCCATCTTCTCTATCGGAGATTCAAACTATACTAAGTGAATATGTATTTAATACTTTTATGGTCTATGTATACTATAAACCATTTTCATAATGGATAATACCTCCAAAATTTTAAGGCAAGAACAACTAAAAATAGATTAAGTTAATACATCAGGTAATTATGTACATGCAGCCTCAACTGATGAGGCATGTATGCCATGACTCGATCCCCTTTCATCAAAACCACACCTCTACTAATTCCTGATGCATCAAAATAAACAGTGTATCTAAGGGTCTAACATGTACCTAATGATAACCCAATATCAATTAAATATTTTAGAAAACCTAAGATACTCATAGATACTCAAAGAGATCATTTATATGAGTTAGTGGATATCAGTTCTTAGCTGTAAGTAGATTTGACTACTGGAAATCAACACAAAGCCTAAGGGTCCCATCCACCTTCTGGGAAAAAATCATGGGTGAACTGCAAGGTGAAGTATAGGTCTATATAAACCCTTTAGTTTCTAGGTCCTCTAATTTTCTTTTGATTTCCTAGATCTCGGTAGGTTTAATTATATAAGGAGGAATAGATAATGGTGTTGCTCCTAACATTAGATCAATAGTAAACCCAACCTCTCTCATATAAGTTAACCCTAAAAATTCACCAAGGAAACATCCCTAAAATGATCCACAATAGGAGGGAAATCAATATGGCATATCCCCTAGTCATTTAAAAACATACTAGAAATATGGACTATTACTCTACCCATCCCATGATGCTCAGGTCTGGATTGACTGGCATGGATATCCCATTCACGATTGTGAACATACTTACCATGCACAAGTGATGTAAAGTCACCCTTTGGCAATAGATATCAATATGATCATAATAAGGAACTAACCAGTCCATCCCAAATATGATGTCAAAACCAGTCATCTCTAGGATAAAGATATTCTATGTGAAACAAAAGCCTCTTATCTTAAGGGTTCGCTCCTTGAATGGGAATGTGAATTCTGATGAGAATCTCCAAGTATTAAGAGTCATAAATCCACAAAATTATTTGATATCTAGACTAATTCTTGCCATGATATCCACAAATTTTAAAGAATGTAAATTTGTTGTGTCAAATAAAGTAGAAACTAAAGTAGATACTACTAAAATCCTACCATGGAATATAGATATACCGGTTCCCTGCTCCTTGGGCATAGGTTGTACTATATATATCAAGCCTAATCAGTGGCCCAGATCTACACCTTGATTAGCTTGAGAAGTTCCACTCTATTGGAACTATATATCATAGGTCTATCTACCTCGAACAAGAGCATAACCTTAGCCTAAACGGACTATAATAATTCTTCTCCCTACCTATTTTGGACCTAATTATCCTACCTCCAAAGGTGGAGATGGTGTAGAACCTCTCCCACTAGAAACAAGTGAAAAGTTCATAAAAATCACTGAACTTGACCCATATTTCTATAATACCTACACTAAACTATATCTATGTCACACTGAGGTTTCACATGACATGGCATCCCACATGAATGACATAACACCTGGCTACCTAGTTGTATACTTTGACTACTACTTCCCCCATGAGAAAGCTCAAAATGATGCTTTATACTACTGGACGAGCTACCTCCCTACCTAGTCACTAAACTACCATAATTCATGCCCTCATATTCCCTCAGGTTACACTCAGAGATGAGAACCTGATTTACTCTCTTATAAATGGTAGTCAACCGTAAAATGTTCACCTAAGATTAAATGTCTTGTCTAAGACTATCCTCAAATCTCCTCACTTGGGTCAATTCATCATTGGTAAGAGTAGGAATAAAAAAATTTAATTCAGTGAAATGAGCTAAATAGTCCATAATATACAGAGTACCCTGTTGTAGGTGCATAAAGTTTGTAGCTCACTCAACTCACATCATTTCTAGAAATAAGTAATCATAGAACATTGGAAATCCCTACAGATCATGAATTGGTATTGAACTAACTAATTTAGAACATCCCAACACCTCTTATTGGATCCATGAATCATGTATCAATATCTTGTGGTACACCATTGTGATGTACCAAACTAGGAGCCATGGAAATGGTGCCCCGAGCCGATCAGTCACATGACCTCAAGTGTGCCTCTCCATATTCTAGAGGCTACCAAATAGAATTTAAGATCTAATGGTGGTACATTGTGTAGATTATACCCCCATGGTCATAGTAGTATAGCGGTATAATAATAAATGCATCAAATAATACCAGAATTAGTATAAATAAATAATAGATCAATTGATGGTAATAATGATTGATACAAAAATATGAATTAGATAATACCAAATATACAATAATGGATGCATGTCCATATAATTCCAAAATAAAAAAAGAAGTAAATATACAGAATATGGTAGAATATAGTATAGAAATAAAGAAAATAAAAAAAATCCACAAGGGCTATCTCTATAATTATCCAGAGCTCCAACTCCATCATGTGTCCCTAACTCCTAGGTACAAGCATAACTGCACAAGCATCAATCCATTAACCTGAACCTTCAAACATGAGGTTTTTTTGGGTACCCTATTATAATGGCGACCCAAAAAATGTATGAGATACACTCAGTAGGCCACAACCAATAGTGTCTAAAGCATAATTTAGTCTATTCATATAAAATAATCATTATACAGATATATAAAAAGTAAAGAAGTGAAATAAATATAAATATAACTAGTCAGGCCCAGGTTCCTCGAGGACACCTGACCAACCATACATGCTTCATCCTAAGACAAAATTTCTATGAATATATACTGAAACATATAGATTTTCATATATGATATATCTACAGAAATATACCTACATTGGATTAGACCCATATTCTAGTTCCTAGTTATCCATATAATAATAATAATAATAATAATAAATATGTATATATAATATAAATGTATAGTACAAGAAGGACATGAGGAAGGACTCAAGCATCCATGTATAATCAGAAGAGTACCATACTCTATAAGGGATTTCATGCCCATAACATATCAAAGAATAAAAATGTACTTCTTTTCCAATAGTCTCATATGAATAAAAATATAGTCCAGATCTTATAAATAATGTTTCATAATCCCAACATCTGAAAATATGATATAGAAGTCATTTTTTCCATCCTACTCATGGATGTGACCATCATTATCAACATCCTAACCAAGGGTCATGATATGTCATGCCCAACTACCTAAAAAATGTGAGACACCATGTCAATGATCCTCAACCTGGGGGTGTGAGACATCATAATCAATGACCCTAACATAGGTTCCTTCAGTAACAATAAAATTTAAGGTAATCCTACTAGCCTTATGAGTCCTTATCCTGTTGTTCTATAAAGATTCAACCAACATCACTCAAGGTGTAGTGGATCATTTTTAGTATAATCCAATTTATGATTTTAAATATAGGCCATAAGACTATCCATTCCATAATCAATTTAATTTAAACCAATAGTCCATTTTATTTATAAGTCACAAGAATTCTATTGAATTTAACAATAACTATGAATTCCAGGGGAGCAACCCATGTTGTAAGATATAGCACCACACATCACCGATCAATTAAATGTTTTATTTATAATACACCACACCTCAAAAGATGGTTTTATTAGAAGAAATGGTATTTTAATCAAAAAAATTACTTTATTCAATTTAATAATCTCATTCAAGTGAAATAATTTAATAAACATAAAATGTGATTCAAATAAAAAGAAAAACATTATATTCGTAGCATTTAAATTAACACACCCCAAGGGTGGTCTAGTTATAAGGTGGGTAATGATAATTTATTATGATTAATTATACAAACCTACCCTAAAGGGGTGGTTAAATTTTAATTTATAACCTCCAATCATCTCAAAGGGTGTCCAAAACACATCACAAGGTGGTCTGTTCATTTAATTTAAATCCTTTCTTAATTTTGAAGCGGCGTCTAGAAATTCCAGTGCTCATAACAATTAATAGATAATATAAATGATGTGAATTTAAGGGAAAATCATATAGACTACCTACCTTATACCAAGGAAGCTTCACTCATCCAAAATAAAGATTTTAATCGAGCCGGTTTGAGAAAAATTAAAGAAACCAACAAACTCACTGAAAATAGGGTGAATTATCTTGCCTGAAGATAGATCCAAATATGGAGAGTAAATCAATGAAAGGAGTAAATAGGAAGGAAGATATTATTGGTATGCATCTAATGATACCAGTGTAAATTGATTCTGAAACTAGATAGAGAAGATCTCTCCATGCTTAGGAGAGGATAAGAGGATGAGCTTGAGCGGCTCCCTATTGTGCACGTGGAGGAGAAGAAAATGTAGGATAATAAATGAAAGGACAAAAGGGACAAAAGGAAAATTTTACCCCTTTAAATGAGGTGTGTGTTTTGGGTGCATTGTTTTCTAAATCATACACCAACCATTCATTGGATACTTCCTATGTATGGGGATTTCATGTTTCATACACACAGTTTTAGAAACCATGCACAAGTTGTGAATTTATCCTATGTGAAGAGGTCTGCAACTGTCACATATCCATGTAGCCTCGTGCACATGGTTAGAAAAAACCAAGAAAAACCCTCAACCTCTATAAACAGGCTTCATGAGTTCCCTTATTGGAACACAGGGTTTCAGGAAAACCAAACGCCTCTTCCAATTTCTCCTGAAATACCAATTATAACTTATAAAGCATTGTACTTTATAACTTGGAAAATAAATCTAACTGAACCATGATATATATACACACACATATATATAAATGATGAATTAAATTTTTATAGACTTGGTTTCCATTAAATGGGTATTCTAATTACAAATTAAAGTCCATTTTTGTAACATCCCAAGTAAGTAATGAATAATAGATATTTTTAGCTATGTCTAATAATGATTATGATAGTGTTATAGAGGCTTAAAATGAAAATAAATACAATCTTATGCATGGAATACACTAATATTCTTAAAAGATTGTTTTAGTGCCTTATGATGGGAAACCCTTTTTGAATCTATATTTTGACAATTTTATAAACTATGTTTGTCAAAATAAACTTATTCTTTATTATTGGGACATCAAAATTTACTTTGTGTGAATTTTTGGTATTTTTCTGACAATGTTCATTTTTTAATGAATAGTGAAAAATACTGCATTTTACATCAAAACTGCTTTTAATCTAATTTATTTATATGATTAGATTATCTTTTGAATTTGTCTTAATGTGTAATATGAATATATGTTTACCATTTAATCCAATGGTGGTCATTGGAATCAATTTCACTTTGAAATTGGACTTAAACTAGTGTCAATCTTTTGATACTTATTGTTTTGTAAAAACACACTATTTGCTCTGGCAGCGGGAATTAATTATTAAATTAATTAATGTGACTTATATGATTTGAATTTTGTAAAATAGACTTCATTTTTGAATTCGGAATATCAAATATAGTTTGGGGTGATTTTTTGGTAATTTTCTGAAAAACTTCAATTTTTTATGAATAGTGAAACCACTAAGTGGTAATCAAGCAAACTGATTTTTCAGTTAAATGAAAGTTTACCACTAATGTGTATTGAATTTCAAAAATCCGACATACATGGTTTTTATTAAGAAGTAAAATGTGGTTCAATGGGATTAAAATATTTTTTTGGTGAATAGTAACTTATTAAGTTTTTAATCGCGATTAGTGGTAATTAGGGTAGTTTAAGGTATAAATAATGCTTTAATAATATGAAATGACCTAGACACATGTCCCAACCTTATTGGTTGTGTCATGGCTGACCAAGAAAAGACATGGGTCAACTTGGTGACCCCATGGATCCACTTTTTTTGGGAAATGACATAAATAACTTTTTATTAAATGTTAAAGTAAAAATGACACAAACAAGAGATGTTTTACGAAAACAATTTTTACATGGGGTTATAAAGATAAGCTTTTTGATTATAAATATTCATTGGAAAGATAAAAAGATTTCCTACATCATAGTATTTTTTTTATGATTTTTAGACATTAAATAAATTAAATTATTTATGACATAATAATGATGCAGCGATGACATCATTATTTGACGATTTAAATAAAATGGAAAGATAATGTAAAATATATGAACTACACATGTCCAAAACTTATTGGATGAGTGGATTTCGAAGCCTTATCACCTTATCCACGAATTATATCAATGTGGGACCTTTTGAAACCGAAACACATTTTCAAATAAACTAATATTTCTTTACTTTCCAAAAGTGCCTCTCCTCTCCTCTTATAAAAGGCCCCCACCTCTACCTCATTTCACACACTCCTCAATCCTTTGGCTCGGCCAACCCCTGCCCATTTACTCTCTCCACATCCCTCTCCTCATCCTAGAGGATTACCTTTGGGCAGAATCCTATCAAAGGAAGCCTTTAGACTCAAATCAAAAGGAGATACACTTTTAAAGGTAATTCATTCTCTCATGTTCATTTGTTTTATTTTGCTTCTCCAACCCCCTAAACTCTTTTTATTTACTTATTTTGTAACAACACCAGTATCTTAAATATAAAAGGATGTTGTTATAATATTTATTTGAGCTACACTCTCACACAACTACATCAAATGGTTAAATAACATACGGTTTCCGTGGATGGCGAAATTCTGCCTCCCGAAACGATGATTGTTCAACACTCATTTAACACCATAAAAGGTGTCCATTATGATGTCACTATTTTTATATATGATATATAATATGTTTATGTTTTCCTTAAGCTTCTGTTTTTTCATTTTGGTCATACCTTTATGGTTTCCATTATGGGTAAACACGATATCTTCATTTTAGGAAGTGCGGACTACCGCCCCCTCAAAGTGATTTGATTCGTTAAATACCATATGTGGGACATATAAAGGATGAAACTATGATATTATATATGATATTATACTGGAATTATAATATACCTTTATATCATTATGATTCTGTTCTATAAAATACGAAATAGAAATGAAAGTAGCGTTCATGCGTACGTACGGATTACCGTCTCCATGAACGGTGCATTTCATTTCTTACCTATAAATGATTATGTAATATTATAAATGCATGTATGTACTGGATATATATTACATATATAATATCTACATCATGAATACCATTCTGGATATAATGAACCTTTGACCAAATTAACAACATGTAATGTAAGAAGTCTATTTTTGACTTAAGAACCAAATACCGACAAAATGAACATTATTAACTTAACTGATTACATGATGTTAATAACATGGTATAAAAGGAATAATGAACTTGAAAAAGATTCATAAGCAAGTAGAGATTAACTCAAGTTTATTATTCAGGAGGTTAAAGAACGGTCGGGTCAAGTCGGATACGAGGTATGGGACTTCGTCTCAATCTCCTTTCATTGAGGCATATTTTATTTTATACACAACTTTCTTTTATACGGTGTATAAACCCCTTTGACTTTTACGTTTATTCAAAAGGAATATTTTTTATATGAAGCGTTTACTAAACGACAAAAGGGAATGTTTTTGTCGTGCGTATGCGGCGACAACGACTTCTCCGCCGTCGTGACCGTTATTTGAGTTTCGGCTTCCTCTACAAGCCATACCTTCTTTTTAAAAGAGAAATAAATACCATGTTTTACTTTTCTTTTATTTTGGTATTGAAAATGGTTTTCACAATGTGTTTGTTTTGTATTGATATCTTGTGATTGAAATGTGGAAATGTTATATTTCCTTTATGCATGTTTTATGTGATACGATTATGTTATGGTTCTTGGGCATTATTATGAAGACGGGTGGTTCCGTGATAAACTAAGGGCAGGTGAGCCCGATATAGCTCTCCAATGCATTGGGTAATGCGAAGGAGTGAAACGTTAAGGTTTCTCCGAAGAGATTTTAGGGAATATACTGTGATGGGTATTCCAAACGTAACCAAGAGGGTTACTCCCTACGTAAGAATGTTATGAATGCCTCAAGTTACCTTTATGTCTTATGATTTCTATGATTTATTCATGATTTTATGAGGTATGTTAAAGTGCCTATGTTTTATGGGTAAAGTATGATTTCATTCTTATGTATATATGAACTCATGATTCCTTTCCATGTTTTTTTTATAACCCATACTGAGTTTTTATGCTCATCCCAAGTTTTTGAAATGTTTTTCACAGGTCAAGGGAAAGGTACATGATAAGATGATAGAGTCAAGGATGTGTCAAGAAATAATCCATGTTTTATTTTAAATGTGTTTCCATTGATGGGAATGAAGAATACTATCTTTATGTAACCACTTTGTTTATATGTGGAATGTAATGCAAGTTTTATGATCTAATTCTCTAAAACTCTAAACCTGAAAAGATCCTCAACGTGTAATCTTGTAATAACTCAAGATTAAGTATGGTTTAAGGCTGGGGCCTTATAATTTTCCTCTATAACTTGTTATTGAAACTCCATACAACATAACCTTATGATTAAAAAGATGACTTTTCCATTTCCCAAACCTTATTAGTGGGTAGTTGGGTTAATTTTTTCTTGAGTAGTAAGGAATTGTACCTATAATATTTCTATTCTTATTTTTAGTAATTCCTATATAGTAAGTTTTGTACATGTACTATCCTTAATTGTATTGTTAGTATTTATATTGAACAATGAATGATTTGTACCTATCACTTTTACTATTAGTGATCTCTATAGTATATACTTTTGAGGAGTGTATTTGGAATTATAGAGTTATTCCTCTATGAAGGCCTTAGGTTGAATGCCAGGAAGGTGGTGAGACTTTGATTTATAGTTGGTAGTTTCTTTCTTTCCCTTACAATCATGAGCATGGTGTTCTTTCTCTAAAAACTAATAATAAACTCTCATTCCCTTTAATTAAGTACTAGTGTGTTTCTTTCCATAATTATCACATGGGGAAATCCTTATTTTCCTTCTTCCCTTTATCCATATTTTTCTCTATCATACTATTCTTCTCCTACTTCCCTCATAATCCATAACACTTGGATAATTCTTTCTATATCTTGATAGCACATGATATTATTTTCTCGTATGATGAGAATGTTTAGGAAACCAATTCCCTTGGAAGTATTGGATTTAACCCATAAAATAAATGGTCAATAATACTCTTTGGATTATATATATAGTTTAAATTATGCCTTGATAACCTTGTAAATTTGGCTTTATACTTAGAAAAAATTTCATATACCTTTTTTCTTAGATTAAATAATTGTCTCTCCACATTCACTCATTACTCATAAAGAAAATACATTTCCAAGAATAGTTCCATAAATTCCTTCTATTCCATATTTTCTATTTCTTCTTCATCCTTAGTGTTTTTAATTATTGACCAACATTGGTCTACATCTCATGAGATGTGATAAACTGACATAACAACTTTCTCCCTTATATTTCTTCTTAAAGCAATTAATATCTTCTCCAAGGAACTTATCCATTACTCAACTAAAAATATATTTTTATTCCCATTAACTTTTAGAGTTTTTTGATTCATAAAGAGGTCTAACATTATTAAACTACATGGTGTATTAATAGGATGCTCCATATGGGAAAGGTTATTTCTTATAACATGAGTTTCCTACCCCAATATGGTTTTAATTTGATAATTTGAAGCTATATATCTAGATCCAGGTTCATTATATTCCCTAGGAGGGGAAACCATACATGTTCTATCTGAATTGATATTATTTCCATTAATTATACTAGTAACCATTTCTAAAGAATTCCACATGCTAGATTATATCAGAACATTATGAAACATAATCTATAACCCCAAAACTATTGAAACACAGAACATAAATGGAATATTTTATGTATAGTTGATCTCGAAGTCATAAACATGGTTTATTTGGGAAATTTTTCAAATTATTCATAATAGTTTATAACGAAAATATGAATTAAATCAATCATATACCTTGGGAGTGTCAAAATAGGTGCACAGTAAGGCCCGGTGTCATGTACCAGTTAATGCTCAAGTCAAACCTCATGTGTCTTCTTCAGAGTTATTACCCCTAGGTACATTTGTTCCAGAACCACTATAACACCCCAGCCTTAGAAGCTTGGAGTTGATGTATTACGTTATTGTATTAGCATGATTATAATAAATCAAATCTTGAAGGACTAATCAGTTCTTCAATTTTTTAAAACTAGATTGTATACATGATACCCATATTACATTGGGAAATAGAAAATAAATCATGATATATAATAAAATGAAATTAATATTATCCTTGAAAACTTATTCAAATATTTCTTATTCATAAACTAAGGAAAGGAAAAAGGAATAAGGGTGAGATAAAATACTCATTAAGGATTATTTATAGAATAATCTATCATGATTTAATAGTTAATAATCAATATGGAAAGGTAAATAACTAAATACACATTCCATTTAATCAATAAACTAGAAGAAAAAATGCATACATATATAATGTTAAAAAAATATCATAGATAATAATAATAAATGAATTACAAATAAATAAAATACTTAATTATTGGACTTCATGTTTCCCAAGAACACTATACCTTTACCATCAAGATTTATCCTCAAGGAAGTTTAAAACATACTGGGTAAAAACCCATCTGATTTAGCCAACTGATTTGTCTCATGAGACTACAAAAGCTTTGAGGGGATTATATTAATCGATCCCCAACCCATTTAGTTCATGTCTAGATCATTAATCATATATCAAATAATTTATTTAATTAATGGACAACATTTCTTATCATCAAATATCTATATTGAGTAAAAGATATGCATTTATCAATATTTCTCCAATTAATCAAATAACTATAAAAGTGAACACCGTATGTAAAAAATGGTATATAGATTAGGAAATAATAATTTCCATTTAATTAAAATATGTATATTTAAGATAAATTTAATTTATAATAAAAATTATCATAAGGAAGTAATTGTTTCAAATAAAGTTAACAATCACAAAATAAAGTGATATTGTAATGATAACTTTTACTACTTGTTAATTTTCAAGTCAAATACCCATGGATAATATAGTTCAAATTGAAACATAAAATATCATGAATTATGATTGAATAATGATATTAAATGACAAAAGTCTTAGTATATACACTATATTAAAGTTAATTGGTTCATAATAACAAATTAATCTCAATGGAATGTAAATTGAGATGAAATCCCTTAGCATGTGCTTCCTTTTGGTTGTGTGGTCTTTAACCTCATGTATAGTGGTTTAAAACATGTTAATAACTTATATAAGATCCATAATAATAATTATAATATCATAAATTATCTTTTTATAATATATGATTAACCATTTATTAACAATCTTTCAATATTTTCATCGTTTTGGGTGTTAATTGTCATATTTTTCGAGTATGTTTTGACTTGTTATATTTGTTATTCTTACATAGATCATCATTTCATCATCTACAGGATGTAAACCATTATTTAAATATGATATATATTTGGTATATACTTATTTATAATAATCCAAAATATTTATAGATAGGAAATGAAATACACTGTCCATGGAGATGGTAGGTCATGCGTAAGCATGAACATTGTTTCGATTTTATTATCTTATTAAAAGAATAAAAAGTAAATGATATATATGTAAATTATAATTTCATTATCATATTTATTTCATATAAATCACATATTTTTATTAAAAATATCCTCAATACATTCTATTTAATGTGTGAAATAATCACATCACTTTGAGGAGGCAGTAGTCCATACGTCCACAAACGATGTTATCACATTCCCAAAAAATAGAAAACATAAAGGTATGTGTTATATAAAGATTAAATAAGCATAAATACAATATAAATATAATATATATCATATATAAATTATAAATACATCATTATTAATAGCCTTTAAATATGGTAATGGAAGAATGAATGACATCGGTTCGTGAGGCGGTAGTCCTCCGTAAACACAAACGATGATTACGTATCCCATTCAATACAAGTGTGTGTAGTTTTAGGTCATAAAAATTGAATAAAAACATATCAGTATATTTATTATAATTATTATATTATATAATAAATATATATTAATAATTTAATATGTGGAGAAATAATTAAAACTAAAGTTCTCATTGAAGAACATTACATCTTATTTGGGTAACTCCTTTTGGTTTACACCAAAAGACTTCTTTGTTTAATTTATAAAAAAATTGAGACTTATAAGATTATGGTATGATGTTTTCAAACTATTTGGGTGTGTTTTTTATGATATAAATGGCTTGATATGTGTGAATAAGTGGGATGGTTGAGTGCCTTTTTATAGTGGAGGACGAGTGACATTCTTGCAAATATAAAAAGATAAACACTATCGAGAGGTCTAACTTAAATAATGTGCCTAAAATAATATAAAACATTATATAAAATGGGTTATATTATCTATATATAGACATAAAATAGCTGTTTTACATGTTTCTAGGTCATTTTGGCCTTTAAGTTTAAGGTTTAGTCCTTTGTTAAGCTAGTTTTTCTCTTAATCGCTGTAATTAATTTTAATTTCTTTCACTGATATTTCAGGTCAAAAACAAACTTAACCATAATATAAATTATAAATTATTCTGATTCCAAATATAGATTACTTTTTTCAAATTAAAATCACATAAGTGGTAGAAATTAATTTAAAATTAATCCTTTAGATGGGGCAACAAAATGGGTTTTTAAAGTGAAAATGTTCAAAGGATTGATATGTTTGTATATCAAATTTCATTATTAAATTGGTTAAAATTACATAAATTGGATTAATTTATTTATAATTTAACTAAATATACTTTTAAATCAAAATTAAAATATAATTTATCTATAAAAATAAATGATACAAAAAAATTGTTTTCAATTAAAATTCAATATTTTTCACAATTCATCAAAAAATGGAACTTCATAGAAAAATACCAAAAAATCACCCTAACCTAATTTTGATATTCTTATTTAAAAAATTAAATTTATTTTTTCAAATAAAAAATATTAAAGTTTCAAATTTTAGTTTTAAAATAAGTGCGTCATTAAAAGGCGGTAAAACTACCTTTATAAAAATATAGCTTTTATGCATAAAATTGGATTTGTTCTTATCTTATGCCTATTAAATCTATTGGATGAATGTAAAAAATATTTTATTGAATATATAATATATATATTATCAATATTATTCAATAATAGTAATTAATTTAATTTATTAAGATAAAACACCTTTGGGAGCATAAAAAACGTTTTTTATAAAAACATTTCCTTTATATTCAATTGGTTTTTATTTTCATTTATTATTAATTGGTAACCAATAAATTCATTTTATATTTTAATTAACTATATATTTTCATACATTAGTGAATAATATTCATAACTTCCAATTTAATATCTTGGTTATATATTTTTATATTAAATAATAATATTTTAATAATATATTGTTGTTTGCTAAAACTTGATCTTACATGTAATGAAAGTCATCAAAGAAAGTCATTATTGCATATAACACAAGTTAAATTTGGATTCCACATAAAAAATATAAGTATATTGTTTCATATAAAAAAATCTAATCACAATGTTGTGTGTCGCGTAAACTTAACTTTGTGATGGGTATAAAGAAATCTAGCAACAAAATTAAATTTATTCTAAAAGGAAAATATTGTAAAGTCTTGGCGTGTTACATTCTCCCCACATTAAATAAATTACATCCTCAAAATTAAAAATTGATCTTAGAAATTGAGGGATTTATATTTGAAAATACTATTATTGAAAAACCCACATTATAAATAGTGTTAATAACACATCTACTTAATAAGAGGGAAAGGAAAATGTGAAGTTCATCACAAAACTAACCTTTCTAATAGAAGAAAAATAGTGAAAACATGCATTTGAAAGAAAAATATAACTATAAAGTTCTGATGGAGAGTGATAGAGAACATGTTCCTAAGAAATTTTTTGAACACAAATCCATAAACTAGATGTGTGAAAAGGTTCATTGATATCATCAAAAATGATGATAATAGATAACATTTTTGTTTCAAGACCCTTTTCCTGGAGTTGAGGAATTATTTCACTCTATAAGAATGTCAGGAAATATAATTACTTGATAAATGTAAATTTCATAAGCAAAATAAAGTCCTTTAGTAGTGTCTTGAACTATTTCTACTTCATCTCTTAGCACAAGTTGCATCATAGGATGAAGTAATACATCAATCTTTAAAACCACATCCAAAGTTCAACTTAAACCATTTCATAAATTTTTAACCTTTACAAAAGATTATGATCCAAAACTTTAGAATCATTTCCATGGTATTTAGTAGTATCCAATTTACTTCATCCATATAAACTATTTCATTATCCAACATCATTATCTCAACATTAGAAAAATATTAAGGCTTATCTTTCCCTCAACCATTTTTTTCCAAAAATTATAACTTGCTACCAAATCACTTTCTTAGTAATATTCAACATATGATCTCAAATATTTAATGACAATTTAATGTAATAAAATCCTTATATATTTCATAAGTCATATGATGAGAACATCATCAATAAAATGATTTTACAACATATTTTATAGATCCAAATACAAAAGTACATTAATCATTCCACTTCGATTGTGTTAATAACATATGCTTAACCTTGATCCCTTATATTATTATGAGGTATATTCCTTTAACTCTTGGGGAATTCATTTTTATAGTTACTCATCTCCTTATATTTATAACACCGAATATTAATGTTTTACTTCTTCCATTTTCATTCTTTAACATGATGGCCCTTTTCTCCACACTTATAACAAACTCTCGATCCCTTCAAGCATTTCCAAAAGTAATTTTTCCCATAATTATCACATGTTTTAATATACTTCTTTACCTTATTCCCTTTATCTGTTATTTTCTCTTTTTTCCTCTTCTTCTCTTGATTCCCTTTTAATCTATTATACTTATATAATTATTTCTGTGTCTTTATATAATATAAAACTACTTCATCGTATGAAGAAAAGTTTTGAGACACCATCTATCTTCGGAGTCTTGGATTAATCCATTCAAATAAGTGATCAATCTTTCACTTCGTGTTGTGTATGAAATCTTTAGCGTACCTTGATAAAATTATAAAGGTATATTCATACTCCACAACACTTTATTCATCCTTTTTCTTTAAACTAAGTAATTTTCTCTTCATCACACTTTGTTGCTCATGAGGGAAATATTTTTCAAAAAAATATGTCCTTCAAAGTGTTCAAATCTAGGAGTTCTATTTCTTCTTCTTCCCTAGTATTCTGGATCAATGACCACCATTGATCAGCATCTCCATTGAGACAATATACTATAGGTTTAACCTTTTCATTTTCAACACATCCAAATTCCATGAATATATTCTCTAAAGACTTAATCCATCGCTCAGTCACTATTAGGTTAGTTACCGCACTAAATGATGGGGTTCTCTATCGCATAAATCTATCCAACATCAAATTATCTCATTGTGTAATAGGTTTCTCTATTTGGGAAAGTTTATGTGTCATAACCTAATTAAGCTAGCCTAATATATCCACAACTTGCTCAGTTTTAGTACCAGCAATATCGGATTTCTCAGTAGGGAAACCTCTACATTGTCCATGAGTATTGATACCATTATTCCTTCCAGTCACCATTTCTAAATAATGTCGTATAATGGATTATATCATAACATTATGTAACATAATTTATAATTCCAAAACTATTAAAAAAACTTATCATAAATTGAAAAAAAATCCATAACTAGTCTCATGATAATAAACATGGTTTCTTTGGAGATATATTTAATTTCAAATCCTTCAAAATGATATGTAAAGAAATTATGAATTGTCCTAATCATATATACCAAGACTGTCAAACTAGCTGTGTATTAAGGCCTATTTTCATGTACTAAGTTACACTCAAGTCAGTCCCGATGCACCTTTTTAGAGTTGTTACCCCTATGTACATATGTTTCAGAACCAAATCCACTTGTAGTATCCAGATAGGGATGTATTACTAGGAAAACCCACATAATCTATAACTTACCAAAATTCTAGGATGTTCTTCTATAATTATACAAAAATTCTATGTTATTGTTATGTTCCTTAATCTATGTTTTCCTAAATCAAGTTTCCAAGGATTCTACTAAACTTCCTTCGATACCAACTGTAACGCCCTAACCCCAGAAGCCCAGAGCTAGTGCCTTACTTTATACATTGGAATGATTATAAGGAATCAAATCTCAAAGGACCGGTTAGTTTATCAATTTTTAGAAAACCATATTACATACATGATACCCATATTACATTTAGAAATATAAAATAAAACATGATACATGATAAAATGAAATGAACAACCTCCTTGAAAGCTTATTCAAATTTTATTCTTCACAGCCTCGGGAAAGAAAAAAAAGGGTGATCTCAAATGCTTGGTAAGGGTTAAGTATATAATCATATATCATCAATTAATAATGAATAATCAATATGGGAAGGTAAATAACTAAACACACATTCCATTTAATCAATAAAATAAGAGATAAAATGCATCCATAGATAATATAAAAGAAAAACTATCATGGATAACAATAATAATTGAATTATTAATAAAATAAATTCTTAATTATTGTAATTAATTTTTACTAGTCACATGATACCTTTACCATCAATATCTATTTTCAATATAGTTTAAAACTTACTAGGTAAAAACCCATCTGATTTGGCCAATTTATTAATCTCATGAGACTACCGATGCATTAAGGGGATTGCATTAACAAGTCCCCAAATGATGTAGTGAATGTCTAAATCATTAATCATATATCAAATAAAAAATTTAATTAATGAACATCATTCCTTATCACTAAATATTCATATTTAGTAAAAGATATGGATTTATCAATATTTCCCTAATTAATCAAATAACTTTCAAAGTGAAAACCGAATATAAACATGGTATAGGATTTAGGAAATAATAATATTCATTTCAGGAGAATATTTATATTTTATATAAATTTTATTTATAATAAAAATTATTATAAGGAAGTGATTATTTCAGGAGAAATTTAACAATCACAAAATAAATTGGTATTGCAAAGATAACTTTTATTACTTGGAAATTTTTAATTCAAATCTCCTTGGATGAGATAGTTCAAAGTGAAACATGAAATACCATGAAGTATGACTAAATTATGATATTAAATGATAAAACAGTTAGTATATACACCACATTAAAGTTAATTTGTGTATAATAACAAATAAGTCTCAATGGAATGTAAATTAAGATCAAATCGCTTACCTTATAATTTCTTTCAGTTATGAGGTATTTAAACTACTTTATAATGGTTTAAAACATGTTAATATCATATATATTCAGTATATATGTATTTATAACAATCTAAAAAAATTTTATATGGGAAATGAAATACACCGTTTAGGGAGACTGTAGGTCGTACGTACGCATGAATGTTGTTTACATCTTATTATCGTATTAAAAGAATAAAAATTAAATGATATATATGTATATAATAATTCCAGTATCATATTTATGTCATATAAATCACATCTATTTATCAAAACCATACTAATACATTCCATGTAACGTGTTAAAAAATCACATAATTTTCAGGATGTGGTAGTTCATACGTGCACAAATTATGTTATCACATTACCAAAAAATGGAAATCATGATGTTTTTGTTGAGCATGTATTGTTTCAACAATACTCAATATTTTTATGATGATTTTAATTATCACAAATACCCTTGTTTTTTTTCTAATTATTCTACCTTAAGTATATTTCAGAAAATTAATATTCTTTATATTTCCAAATTTGGAATAATATTAAAGCTTATTATCCGCATAAAATATTTTTCAAAGTGATCGGAAAGCTATTTAGCGTGTTCTGGAAATAGTGTTCATACCATACATTGGAGAACATAGTGTAAGGATTAAACCCTGCATTTATTTTATGTTGACAGAAAAGTATGGTAAAAGAACCTTACATTTGGAAAGAACCTTAAGTTTGTTATATGAGAAAAGTATAGATGAAGAACCCTACGTATGTATGGAATCTTACATTTTCTTCTCAAAAGTATGGAACATCAACCCTACTTTTGTAATGAACCTTATGTTTTATCAAAAATTATGGATCATATACCTTACATTCATAAGAAAAGAAAAGTATGGATAATGAACCATACATTTTGAAGTTGGAGAGAAATGTATAGATGATTAACCTTACATTTTTAATCAACTTTACATTTGTGATCAAACTTACGTTTATATTTTCTTATGAGAAGAACCCTACATTTTACTTCTTCAAGCTTCAGATATTTGATTTATGACTTTATCGTACAATGGCCTTTTGCGAAATATCAGGCTGATTTCAAGCCCAATTCAAATACCAATTATTAAGGAGGTCTTTGAATAATTAAATACCGTTTTTATGTGATTCAAATGATTGATTTAATAGGAGGATTTTGTGAATATTATTAAGGGAAGTTATGACTATTTTTATTTCAAAGATTTTAATATCGCGGTCTATTAGGTGACCTTTGTGGATCTGAATTTTATGAAGCAATTGCTCTTATTTGTGCTATATATTCTATACATATGATTTTGTATATATATCTCTTAAATACATGGAAAATACAAGATTTCAAGTACTCGAGTATCAAGATAATTTTTACAGAGATATTTGAGACTCACAAAAATAGAGATACATCGATTCATTCAAAAGATATTTTATAGATATGCTACTACAAAGAACAATAAGACTCAATTTTATATCAGAAGGAGAAACATTGAATATTTACTTGTTCTACATTAGAGATCTATCATGAATCTACTGCTGATTTTTTGTTGAATATATTTTAAGATCAATTGAAACAGGATCAATTCAGAACTACTCTTTCTTGAAGAACATCCTTTCTAAAGACAATGATCTATTTACTGTCAGTTCTGTACTACTACAAATATGAAGAAAAATCGAAAAGTATTTGTCAAAACAATACTCTTTTATTCTGAGTACCAGATTCTCATACTAAGATGTTTGATTAGTTCTATGTTAAGAACCAGAAGGCTCTGTTTTTAGCCTTAGGTTGCAAAGGTGTCAACTGCCTTCACTCATTTGTGAATGGTCTTGTAAAAAGAGGACCGACTAGTGAAAATCACCAAGCTCATGGAGAAGAGTATTAGTGTAGTGGAATAGGGGATATGTGTTCCCCAACCCACTATAAATCTTTGCATCCTTCTATTTTTTTATTTCCACTATATAAGAAATTATGATAAAGATAAAGGATAGAATTGGTTTTAAGTTTCACAAAGAAATTTTAAAGACAAAATTCACCCCCCTCTTGTGACTATTATGTATAACCCGATCCAACAATTGGTATCAAAGGTGGGTTTATCTTTTTTTAAAGCTATAAAAAGCTGAAATTTTAAAGGATTATACAGAAATCTCAATGGATAATACATGAGAGGGAATGTTGATGGCTTGAGCTCTACAATTCAATGGTGAAAACTATGGATACTAGAAATCAAGGATGATCATTTACCTGAAGAACCTTAGATAGAGAGTCTACTCAAAAATTCTAACACCTTACACAATTCTTGAAAAACCAGAAACATGGAGTACTGTAATAGAATAAGATTATGACATAAATTCAAAAGCAATGAAGGAAATAATTTGTGGTATTGGACCTGATGAATTTAACTGAGTATCACAAAGTCCTACTACATATGAGATGTGGAAAAAAAATGTAGTTGCCTATGAAGGAACTGACAATGTCAGGTAAATGAGTTATGCTACAGTAAAAATAAAATTCAATACTTTTATAATTCTTGATGGTGAAAGCATCAATCAGATGAATTAAAGGCTTACAGAGATAGTCAACAACATCAGTACCTTGGGATATCCTATCAACCAAGAAGATCAAGCCTTGAAAGTACTGATAGTACTACCAACTAGATGGAATGGGAAATCAGCAGCCATTAGGCAATAATCACCTGTTAAAAATTTAACTGTGAGAGAATTGATTGGAACCCTGATGATGTATGAAGATGAGATGAAAGATAAAGCTAATGAAAATAAATTCTTGATAAAAAGATAAAATACTACTTTGAAACTTACATCTCAGAAGAAGATAAGAAAGATGAAAGAAGAGATCAAAAAGGAAGAATGTTATGACTCATCTGATTCAGAAATGGAACTGGCACAAATGGCCAAAAAAATTAGCAAATTTTATAATAAGAAAAAAGTATTCAGAAATTCCTTCAAGAGGGATGATAAATATCCAAAGGAAGTCGAATGCTATGAATGCGAAAAAAAATGGGTCACATAAGACATGAATGCCCTCTACTAAGAGGAGAAAAGAAAAGGAAGTTTTTCAAAAATACTGATAATGAGTAGAAAGATAAAATAGAAATGAAAGCTATAATGAGTGTTTATGAAGACTCTAGTGGCTCATCAAAGTCTGACTCAGAAAAAAAAATCAAATTTAAAGGCAAACATGAACTTTATTGCTGTAGATAAAAAGGTTCAATCTTATTACTCTTACAATTTTGAATCTAACTCAAGTTGTTCTAATGAAAAACTTGCAGATTACTGCAATATGATAGAATAGAAATATTATTTTTTATTAAAAAAACATAAATTGCAGAAAAACATTCACAGTGCAGTTTTAGGAGAAAGAGATATTTTACTAAAACAACATCAAGAGTTAATTGAGAAATATAATTCATCCAAAAAAACAATGAAAATCATGAAACTAAGATCAAAACACTGCAAGATTAATTAGAAACCTACAAAAGTGCATCTCTCTTTTTTAAAAAAGCATAAAATATTTTAAATGAAATTCTTGGTAAGAATGTGATTAAGAAATAAAGATATAGGATAGGTAGTATAGGTGAGAAACCTAAATTTTACAAAAACTATTTTGTTCCAAATTCAAAAAGTGTAATTTGCAATTACCGTGGAACAAAATCTCACATAAAAAACTGTTATTTAAGAAATCACAAAATATGTAAAATTAAAAAGGCCTTTATTTCAATTAGTTTATATGACTCAAATGATTATAGAAAAACAAAGAAAATATGGATTCCTAGATCACTGCTAGCATGCTAGATATTATTTATTTAGTATGTATTTGTGCAAGATTTAAATAAAATCCTAAAGAATCTCATCTTACTGATATTAAAATAATTTTTAGATATTTAAAAGGAACTATTTTTCAATCTCCTCTTTATCCAAAAACTTCTGATTTTAATTTAATTTCATATCCATATGTTGATTTTAGAAGTTATAGATTAGATAAAAAAATCACCTCTGGAACCTATCACTTTTTAGGAAAATATTTAGTGTTATGGTCAAATAAGAAACAACACTCAGTTTCTTTGTCAACAACCAAGGTAAAATTTGTATCCACGGGCAATTTTTGCGCACAAGTTTTGGGGATGAAAAACACACTTATGCACTTTGGACTAAATTTTAATAGTACACCTATTTTATGTGATAATAATAGTTCTATAAATATTTCAAAAAATCTTATAAGACATTCTAGAACTAATAATATTGATATTATACATCATTTTCATAGAGACCATGTTCTTAAAAAGGATATATTTTTAGAATTTATAAGTACTAAATTTTAATTAGATGATATTTTTACTTAACCACTTCCCACTGCACATTTTGGTTTTATTAAGGGGGAGCTAGGTTTATTTAATTTTAAATAAATTTTATTTAATTTTAATTTTAATTTTAATTTTAATTTTAATTTTATTTATTTTATCACATTATTTTTCTTTACTATTTAAAATAATTTAGTTACTTATCTTTTAAATAAGTTAAAAATTTATTTTTCTGTAATAAATTTTAATACACCGCATATGGGTTAATTTATTTTAATATTTTTTTTCATGATTACTGTATATAATTATAAGGGAATCAGGTCTCTATCAGAAGCAGTTTTGAATTCTAAACCTGTTCATTTATCAAACCCTTTGAAGCACCGGAAACCTTCACCTCTTTTGTCTACCTTTTCTCACACTTTCAAAACCCTAGAACTTCAAACCATTAGATTTTTTTGACAAAAATGGAAAAGACAAAGAGAATTGAGGAAATAGAAACTAGTGATGTTAAGAATCAGTGCTCTACTGGCCAGAAAACCCTTCAGGGCAAGGTAATCGATTTAGAGTGTTTATACCATATGCATTTGATGGTAAAGCAAGCCCTAGATTTTCAAAATCTCAAAAAGACTTTTAGTGAGGACTACACTGAATTCTAATATGAGGTAGAGTTGAGAAGTTTTTTTAAATATATTTAGTTTAGTTTGGGAGATACAGAGGATTCGATAATCGCTAAAATAGAGGATAGAGATTTATCAATATCTTTTGTTGAAATAACGAGGATTTTGAACTTCCATCACAAGGGATTTTTCCATTTTGATTTGAAATCTATTATAAATAAGGAACACAAGTCATAGGATATCATGTCATTTCTATTTTGGTTCTAATAATATTATAAATATTCTAGAACCAGATCAGAAAATCTTGGTTAAGTTTATTCAAATTTGGATTGCTACAAGAATATCAGAGATGGAGAAGATTATTTTTCCTGATATTTATATAATGTTTTTGTTCTTAAGTGAAATCAAGATTAATTTTCTACGATATCTAATTAGATATCTGAATTACTTTTTTCAACTAGAGGATCAAATGAATTTTTATCCTTATGGGAGATTCATCTCAAAACTATTGTTTAAGAAGGATATGGTGAGACTGGTTGATGCGAGGGTCAAATGCCATCATAGAAATGTGTTTAATGCTATAACTTTTAGGAAACAAGGATTTTTATGGAGTAATATTAAAGGAAAAATCATGTCGGTTGGAGATGATGAGGATCAAGTATCTTCTTGGGGGGGAGAAACTGACTAAATCAAAGGAAGGCATGGATGAATTCAGAACTGGAGAAGTTCCAAAGAAATCAAGAAGACATATATTTGAAACAAAATATCCACCTACTGATGAAGGAAGTCATGGAGGACTTCTTAGTTCTAGAAAAAGAACAGTTGATCAGGAACCTTCTCTAGAGACAATACTTGAAACAAGAGATCTGTTAAGTTAAAAGTTTGTGAGTGCATCTGTACAAGAGGAAAGGCAAGAGGAAATTGTTCCTCAAGAAACTAAAATAGTGACTCAATAAGAGTAAGATGCTTCTCAAGAAAAATTGACAATTGTGCCTTAGGAAGAGGAAGATCCAAGAACTAAATAAGTGGATCTGGTTTAAAAATCACAAGAAATGGAACAATCTGTTGATCAGATTAATGCTACTTGGTTTCAAGAAGAACCAGTGCAAGAAGATCCTATTCAAGTAGAAAATATTTATAAATTTCATATAGAAGTTTTGAATGAATATTTTTCTATTGAGGAGTCAGTTAAGGACTCTGGAGAGAAGTCAGTGGAAAAAAAGAAGAGAATAATACATAATAAAGATCAGATGTTGAATCATTACCAATAGTTTTGGTAAACAAAACTATGAATCAAACACATAGTGCCTCTGATTACATGACTAGTCATATTGAAGAGCTAGTCAGAAAGTTTAACAAAGTTCAAGTAGAGAATGATGCTTTAAGAACCTATTTAGAAAAGGAAAAGAAAAAGTTTCAAAAGTTGAAAGATAATTATGTTTCTAAAAAGAAAGTTGATGATTTTAAGAAATAAATGTTGGTAAAAGTTGCAAGATTAAAATCTAAAGTTGTTTTGAAATAAGATTTTGTATGACTAAAAGGTTTTATGGTGCAACAGTTTGCAACTGTCATAGGCAATCAAGTAAGTACATATGTTACTTCGCCTAATTTTATTAAAAGGTTTCAATACACTGCAATAGTAATGAGCAACATGAATGACAGATTTCAGGATTTATAGTGCAGAAGTGCTCCTTTGTCAGTACTATTGGATAATCAAAAGGACCTTGTTGAGAAAATCACCTCAGGTGAACCAGGTATTCGAGAATTGCTTAACAATTTCACTGAGAAGCCTAATCAGTTTATATAAAAATAATAACGGTTACATGAGTTTTTCAGAGTGAATATAATTGAAGATCTTCATTTAAATCAAGAAATAAGATATTTGATAATTTATATGGTATATAGGATTATAAAAAGGTTAAGGTTATAGTTTCCAGAATTGAAACAAGATTTTCAGAATCGCTGAAATACCTTTTTCAAACCTTCTTAGCCAAACACCCTTGATTCTTGTTCATTTATGTACCTATACATGTGTTACCAATGAAATTCTTTTTTATAATCTTATTTTTTGTTTTACTGTGTTATACTATTTATGTCTATGTTATAATGTCATTAATCCATATTCAATTATTGACAAATAGTTTATCATAACATTTTCTAACAGTTCGGTGCTACACTAAATCTGTTTTATTCCTTATTTTATCATTCTTTTTTATATCACAAAAAGGGGGAGAAATTTGTATAAACACAATATTTTATTTTTCTTTATGCTTTATAAAAGGGAGTAAATATTTTAAAAAATGAGAGAAATTTAGATTTTAAAAAAGGAGAAATTTTGATGTTTTTAAAAGAAGAATTTTATTTTGAAATAATTAAATATTGTTTTTTAAAAAATTAAAAAGTTATTAAATTAATTTTATGGGTTTTCTGATCATTAAAAAGGGTAGATTGTTGAGAATGTATTGTTTCAACAATAATCTATATTTTTATGATGATTTTAATGCTCACAAATACCCTTGTTTATTTTTCTGATGATTTTACTTAAATTATATTTCAGGAAATTAATATTCTTTATATTCCTAAATTTGTAACATTATTAAATCTTATTGTCCACATAAAATATTTCTCAAAGTGTTCAGAAATATATTCAGTGTGTTCTAGAAATACTATTCATACCATATGTTGGAGAACGTAGCATAAGGATTAAACCTTGTGTTTATTTTACATTGATAGAAAAGTATAGTAAAAGAACATTATATTTGGAAAGAACCTTATGTTTTTTATATGAGAAAAGTATGGATGAAGAACCCTATGTAAGTATGAAATATTACATTTTCTTCTCAAAAGTGTGAAACATCAACCCTAATTTTGTAATGAACCTTACGTTTTATCAATAAGTATGGATCATATACCTTACATTCAGAAGAAAAGAAAAGTATGGATCATGAACCATACATTCTGAATTCAAAGAGAAAATTAGGGATGAACAACCTTAAATTTGTGATCAACCTTACATTTTTATTTTCTTATGAGAATAACCCTACGTTTAACTTCTTCAAGCGTCGAAGATTTTAATTTTATGACTTTATTGTACAATGGTCTTTTGTGAATATCAGGCTGATTTCAATCCCGATTCAAATCCTGATTATTAAGAGCGTATTTGACTGATTAAATATCATTTTTATATGATTAAAAGGATCAATTAAATAGGAGGATTTAGTTCCAATTAATAAGGGAAGTTACGACTACTTTGTTTTAAAATATTTGAATATCACGATCTTTTAGGCAACCTTTGTGGATATGAATTTTATGATGCAAGAGCTCGTATTTGTGATATATATTCGATACATCTGATTTGGAAGATATATATCTTAAATACATAGCAAACACAAGATTTCGAATACTCGAGCATCAAGATACATTTTACAGATATATTCGAGACTCACAAAAATAGCGAGACATTGAACCATTCAAAATATCTTTTACAGATCTACTGCTACAAAGAACGATCAGACTATGTTTTATATAAAAAGGAGAAACATTGAAGATTTACTTATTCTGCATTATAGATCTATTGTGAATCTACTTATTATTTGTTGCTGAATATATTTCAAGATCAATTGCAACCAGATTGATATAGAACTACTCTTTCCTGAACAACATCCTTTCAGAAGACGACGGTCCATTTACTGTCAGTTGCGTACTACCCCAACTGTAAAGAACAAATAGAGAGTATTTGTCAAAACAAAACTATTTTATTCTAATTACAGGCTTCTCGTACTAAGATATTTGACTAGTTCTATTTTTAGAACCAGAAGGCTCTGTTTTTAGCCTTACATTGTAAAGGTGTTAACTACCTACACTAATTTTTGAATGGTCTTGTAAAAAGATGACCGACTAGTGAAAATCACCAAGCTCGTGGAGAAGAGCATTGGTGGAGTGGACTAAGGGATATTTGTGCCCCGAAACACTATAAATATTTGCATTCTTCTATATTTTTATTTCTTCTTAATAATCAATTCTGATAAAGTTAAAGGACATAATTGGTTGTCATCAAGTTTCACGAAGAAAGTTTAAAGACACAATTCTCCTCCCCTCTTGTAACTATTTTTTATAACCTGATCCAACAGTTTTGTGTTATATAAAAATTAAAGAATCATAAAGATATTATAAATATCATACACATCATATATAAACTATAAATCCATCATTATTCTCAACCTTTAATGGTGCTAATGGAAGAACGAACGACATCGGTTCGTGAGGCGGTAGTCTGTTGTACACACAGATGATGGAAGTGTGTGTCAGTGTATGTATTAACCTTATCATAACAACATATTATTATATTTAGGATACTAAGGTTATTATATAATAAATATATAATAATAATTAAATAAGTGTAGAAATAAATAAAACAAAAGTTTGTATTGAAGAACGTTACCTCTTATTCGGGTAACTCATTTCGATTTATACCAAAATTCTTCTTTAATTTTCTTTTTACTCAAATTGGTGATTATAGGATTAGGGGAGGTATTTTGAGGAGATATTTTGTTAGGTTTTTTATGATCCAAAATTCTTAATAGGTGTGAACAAGTGAGAGAGTTGAGTGTCCTTTTATAGTGGAGGAGGAGTGGCATTCTTGTAAATATAAAAACATAAACACTATTGGGAGGTCTCCCTTGCATCATGTGCCTTAAATAATGAAACAAAATATATAAAATGTTTTATATGGTAGATATATGTCTATAAAATTAGTTTTTGACATGTTTCTAGGTCTTTTTGGCCCTTAAGTTTAAGGTTTGGTCCCTTCTTAAGAAAGTTTTTCTCTTAATCGTTATAGTTAATTTTAATTAATTTCACTAATATTTATTATCAAAAACTATTTTTAACTTAATAGAAATTATAAATTATGATGATTAAAAATATGGAATTCATTTTTCAAAATTCTAATCATAGAATTTTAAGAAATTAATTTAAAATTAATCCTGCAAATGAGACGAAAAACCAAATTTTTAAAGTGAAAATGTTCAAAATTTTGAAATGTTTCTATATAAAATTTCAATGTGAAATTGCTACCAATGAACTAAATTGGATTAATTTATGTATTTTTAACAAAATATAATTTAAAAAAATTAAAATATAATTTAACTATATAAATATATTAGACAAAAATCAGTTTTCAATTAAAATTCAGTATTTTTTACTATTCATCAAAAAATGAAACTTCTCATACTAATACCAAAAAATCACCCTAACCTAATTTTTATGTTATGAGTTAAATAATTAAGCTTATTTTTTCATATAAAATTTATAAAAGTGTCAAAATTTAGTTTTAAAATAGATGTTCCATTAAAAGTCGTTAAACTACCTTTATAAAAATATAGCTTTTATGCATAAAATTGGATTTGTTTTTATATAATGAATATCAAATCTATTGGATGAATTTAAAAAATATTTTTTTTAATGTATAATTTATATATTAGATCAATATAATTCACTAATATTAATTAATTTAATTTATTAATACAAAATTCCTTTAGGAGCATAACGTAGTTTTTTTATAAAAACATTAACTTTATATTCAATTGGTTTTTATTTTCATTTCTATTTCATTGGTAACAAATTAGTTATTTTTATATTTGTATAAACTATATATTTTAATAAGTTATTTAATCATATTCATAACCTATAATTTAACAGGTTTTTTATATCTTATTATATTAAATAATAATATAATAATAATATACTATAGTTCGATAAAACTCGGGCTTGCGTGTAACGCAAGCCATAGAAGAAATTCATTATTTCATGTAGTGAAAGATAAATTTGGGGTTCTGTGTAGATAAATATAAGCATAGTGTTTCATTTAAAATAAGTTAATCTCATTTTTGTGTGTAGTGTAAGTTTAACATGGTGTTAAGTATAAAGCAAGCTAGCAACAAAATTATATTTATTATAAAATGAAAATATTGTAAAATATTAGGGTGTTATATTCTACCCATATTAAATAAATTTTATCCTCACAATTCAAACATGATCTTTTCAATTGAGGGATTTATATTTAAAAATACTATTATTAAAAAACCAAAATCATATATAGGGTTAATGACACATATTCTTAATAATAGGGAAAGCAAAATGTGAACGTCATCACAAAACTGGGATTTTGAATAGGATAACATTAGTGAAAACATGGACATGGAATAAAAATATAACTATCAAGTTCTGATGAAGATTAATAGATAACATGTTCGTGAGAAGTTTTTGAACAAAAATCCATAAACTAGAGGAGTGAAAAAAATTCATTGATATCATCAAAAATGATGATACTAGATAGTGTTTTTGTTTCAAAACCCTTTTTCTAGAGTTGAGTAATTCTTTCACTCTATAATAATGTAAGGAAATATAATTACTTGATATGTTTCTATTTCATAATAAAAATATTATCCTTTGTTTGTGCCTTGAACTATTTCTACTTTATCTCTTAGCACAGGTTTTGTCATAGGGTGAAGTAATATATCAATCTCTAAAACCACATCTAAAGTTCAACTTAAACCATTTAATAAATGGTTAAACTTTTCACAATATTATGATCCAACACTTTAGAATCATTTCCATGTTAGTTAGTAGTATCTAATTTACTTTATCCATATCAATCATATCTTTATCCAACATCATTTTCCTAACATTAGAAACATATTAAGACTTATCTTTCCCTCAACCATGTGTTTTCCAAAAAGTTTAAATTTCTACAAAATCACTTTTCTTGGTACTATTCAACATATGATCTCAAATATTTAATTAAAAATTACTGTATAATAGTCTTTATATATTTCATAAATAAAATGATGAGAAAATCTCTAATAAAATACTTTTACAATATATTTCATAGATTAAAATATAAAATCATATTAATCATTCCACTTTAGTTATGTCAATAACATATTCTTGACTTTGATCCCTTAACTTCTTCTTAGGTATGTTCCCTTGACTCTTGAGGCTTTCATTTTCATAGTTACCCATCTCTTTCTAGTTGTAACATTGAATTGACTCATTTTCCTTATTATATTTTCATTATTTAACATGATGACCCTCTTCTCAAAACTTATAACAAACTCCCAATCCCTTCAAAATTTTCCCAGAGTGATTTTTACCATAGTTATCACATGTTGGAAAATCCTTATATCCCTTCTTTAATTTATCTGTTATTTTCTCTTCCACCTTATTCTTCTCTTAGTTACCTTTTAATCTGTTATACTTGGATAATTATTTCCCTATCTTTATAGCACATAAAACTATTTCATCATATGAAGAAAAGTTTGAGTCACTAACACCATTCAAAGACTTGGCTTAATCTCTTCAAATAAGTGATCAATATTGCACTCTATGATGCGTATGAAATACATAGCATACCTTACCAACCTTGTAAAGGTGGATTTGTACTCTACAACACTTTCTTCCCCCTTTTTATTTAAACTAAAAAAATTTCTCTTCATATAAATTTTTTTCCCATGAGGTAAATATTTCTCAAAAAATATTTCCTTAAAATATTTCAAATCCATGAGTTTTATTTCATATTCCTCCCTAGTATTCTAGATCAATGACCAGCATTGATCAACATTTGAATTGATACAATACACTGTAAGAGTAACCTTTTCCTTTTCACCACATATTAATGCCATGAATATCTTCTCCAAAGACTTAATACATTTCTTATTTTCCATTAGGTTAGTATTCCCACTAAATGATGGGGGAATATGTCACATAAAGTGATTCAACATTGTTTCTGACGCTTTTTCCGGGGCGCGCGCATCCGTCTGTGAGGACGCGCGGCTTTTTTGCCCCGCATTCCCGCTTTCCAAAGGCGGGCGGCATTCGTTCCTTGTTCAGGTACGTTTGCTCCTTGATCGAAACGGGATGATGGGATGTCGGTTCTTCCTTCTGTGGATTCCTCCTCAGAACTCATCACCTAGTCCGGGTCTCCCTCATAGATTTAATACGTTGTTCGTGAATCTCATTCCCGGTGCCATATCTTCATGGACACCGGTTAATTACACCACTTCCGTCAAGACTTTCCATAGGGTCTTGACATGGTAGCGACCTTCGGTCGGAGTAGACGGCAACATCAGGAATGTCTGGGCATCTCTGGGTGCGTGGACACAGGGGAACCTGTATTCTTCCTCATGAGAGGGCATCTCAAGGGTGCATAACCCGAGGCATGTATCTGAGGTTTCCCTCAGCTTCCCGTGTTTAACACAGGGTATATTGCGAGATTAACGTCTAGCAGAGACGGTTACACCAAAGGCGTGTCATCCGAGGTTTTCCTCAGGCATCTCATGTTTATCACGAGGTAGGCCGCGAGTTTAACGTCTTGCGGAGACAGAATGAGGGTGATCAGAACGTCCCATAGAGACGGATCAGATTGGTATATCCCAAAGGAAGAACATCTAGGAGATGTATGGATCAGAACGCCCAATGAGGACGGATCTGAAGTAGTGAACTCCCTAGAGGGGAAAAGGGTGATGAATCGGGGTGTACACAGAGTACAACGACCCGGAGATATGATGGGGCTTACACATGGAAAGCGGCCCATGCGCTGCCAGGAGCAGCGAGGAGGTGGATGGCATGATTCCACCGGGATGTGGCGGCCCGGGTGAGAATCAGGATGGGTGATGGATGGATGAGTGAAGTGGAGGAGGATGAAATGGGACCATTGTAGGGGCGACGGTGAAGTTGGGCTTGAGCCTTGAAGAGGCTTCCTACGTATCCCTGTGGCAGGGAATCAAAGTCCGCGTAGTTCGGGATGGTGCCGGTAAACCGACGTGAAGCTGGACCTTGGCCCGATGAATGTCGTCAGCATACCGACGTGAAGGTGGACCTTGGTCCGATGGGTGGTGGGCTTGAACCTCATAAAGGCTTCCTACGTACCATGCCTTGACACGGATCAAAGACCTCGTAGTTCGGAGAATACAGTTTAACGTCATGCGGGACGATAGTGAACCCTGACGTGAATAAACGACGGGTGGACTTGAACATTATGGAGGCTTCCTACGTACCATGCCTTGACATGGATCAAAGACCTCGTAGTTCAGATGGTCACAACGGCTTACCGCTGGACTGGAATGGGACCCGACGTGAATGAGCGACGGGTGGGCTTGAACCTCGTGGAGGCTTCCTACGTACCATGCCTTGACATGGATCAAAGACCTCGTAGTTCAGGTGGGGTGTGTCGGTGAACCGACGTGAAAGTAGACCTTGGTCCACTATTGGTGGGCTTGAACCTCATGGAGGCTTCCTACATACCATGCCTTGACATGGATCAAAGACCTCGTAGTTCAGAAGGGGTGGGTCGCAATGGCTTACCACTGGACCGGAATTGCAGTTTAACGTCGTGCTGGACGGGGGTGAAACTCGATGTGAATGAGCGACCGAGCAATGTGGCTTGAACCTCGTGGAGGCTTCCTACGTACCATTCCTTGACATGGATCAAAGACCTCGTAGTTCAGGTGGGGTTTTGTCGGTGAACCAACGTGAAAGTAGACCTTGGTCCACTATTGGTGGGCTTGAACCTCGTGGAGGCTTCCTACGTACCATGCCTTGACATGGATAAAAGACCTCGTAGTTCAGGTGGGGTTTTGTCGGTGAACCGACGTGAAAGTATACCTTGGTCCACTATTGGTGGGCTTGAACCTCGTGGAGGCTTCCTACGTACCATGCCTTGACACAGATCAAAGACCTCGTAGTTCAGGTGCGGGGGGTCGCAATGGCTTTCCACTGGACCGGAATTGCAGTTTAACGTCGTGCTGGACGGGGGTGAAACCTGACGTGAAAGATGGGTGGGCTTGAACCTCGTAGAGGCTTCCTACGTACCATGCCTTGACATGGATCAAAGACCTCGTAGTTCAGATGGGTTGGGTCGCAATGGCTTACCACTGGACCGGAATTGCAGTTTAACGTCGTGCTGGACGGGTGTGAAACCCGACGTGAAAGACGGGTGGGTTTGAACCTCGTAGAGGATTCCTACGTACCATGCCTTGACATGGATCAAAGACCTCGTAGTTCAAATGGTCACAACGGCTTACCGCTGGATAGGGATGTCAACAGCTTACCGCTGAATGGGGTCACAACGGCTTACCGCTGGATTGGGTCACAACGGATTACCGCTGGATGGGATCACAACGGCTTACCGTTGGATAAGGATCACAACGGCTTACCGCTGGATGAGGATGTCAACGACTTACCGCTGAATAGGATCACAACGGCTTACCATTGGATAAGGATCACAACGGCTTACCGCTGGATGAGGATGTCAACGGCTTACCGCTGAATAGGATCACAACGGCTTACCACTGGATTGGGTCACAACGGATTACCGCTGGATAGGGATATCAACGGCTTACCGCTGAATGGGATCACAACGGCTTACCGCTGGATTGGGTCAAAACGGCTTACCGCTGGATGAGGATGTCAACGGCTTACCGCTGAATAGGGTCACAACGGCTTACCGCTGGATGAGGATGTCAACGGCTTACCGCTGAATAGGAGTGACAATGGTGAATGGGGCTTACGCTTGAAAGTTGCCCGGGTGCCGCTAAGGAGTGGCACTAGTGAATGGGGCTTACGCTAGGAAGCTGCCCGGGTGCCACTAAGGAGTGGCACTGGTGAATGGGGCTTACGCTAGGAAGCTGCCCGGGTGCCACTAAGGAGTGGCACTGGTGAATGGGGCTTACGCTAGGAAGCTGCCCGGGTGCCGCTATGGAGTGGCACTGGTGAATGGGGCTTACGCTAGGAAGCTGCCCGGGTGCCGCTAAGGAGCGACAATAGTGAATGGGGCTTACGCTAGGAAGCTGCCCGGGTGCCGCTATGGAGCGGCACTGGTGAATGGGGCTTACGCTAGGAAGCTGCCCGGGTGCCACTAAGGAGTGGCACTGGTGAATGGGGCTTACGCTAGGAAGCTGCCCGGGTGCCGCTATGGAGTGGCACTGGTGAATGGGGCTTACGCTAGGAAGTTGCCCGTGTGCCGCTAAGGAGCGACAATAGTGAATGGGTCTTACGCTAGGAAGCTGCCCGGGTGCCACTAAGGAATGGCACTGGTGAATGGGGCTTACGCTAGGAAGTTGCCCGGGTGCCGCTATGGAGCGGCACTGGTGAATGGGGATTACGCTAGGAAGCTGCCCGGGTGCCACTAAGGAATGGCACTGGTGAATGGGGCTTACGCTAGGAAGCTGCCCGGGTGCCGCTGAGGAGTGGCACTGGTGAATGGGGCTTACGCTAGGAAGCTGCCCGGGTGCCACTAAGGAATGGCACTGGTGAATGGGGCTTACGCTAGGAAGCTGCCCGGGTGCCGCTGAGGAGTGGCACTGGTGAATGGGGCTTACGCTAGGAAGCTGCCCGTAATGTCTTCCTCATGTCTGGCCATGAGGGCATCCCAACTCACTGGTGGGTTGAGGCCTTCACCTATGCGCTAGTGCACAAGCGGGATAATACCAAGGGCATTGGAATCTATCCCAAACAAAGGGACAAGAAAAGTGTGAATCACATGCCCAATATTCAGAACGTCGTGAGATTGGCGTGGTGATGGAGGATTACTGCTGACCATGTTCGCAACGCAGCATCCATATCACGTTAGCCAGAAATGAGGACAACAAATGAGGGTCGACCGTTGACCATGTTCGAAACACGGGACCATGTCACAAGTGTTGTCGATCGATCCTTCGGGACGTTGGCCCAGGACAGCAGGCGGACCATGGGTCTAGCATCCATACTGTTAGGGGGTCCCTCCAGACGTGATCAGTCTTCCGGGGCGTTGGCCCAGGACAGCAGGCGGACCATAGGTCGAGCATCCATACTGTTAGGGGGTCCCTCCAGACTTGGAAGTGAATGACGATCCATACGAAGGACACGCAAAGCGTGAGGTGGAGTGATGGAATGTTTGAATGGATTCCAACGCTCTTGATGTTACGCCACTGTGATCATGGCGTTAGGCATCTTATGCTTGGCGCACAAGGCATCTCTCGTTTAATGGAAGAGGCATCCTATGTTTGGAACATAGGGATTACTACAGTTTAGAGTCATGTAGGTAGGACTATTAGCATCTCATGCTAGGGGCATAAGGCATCTCTTGTATAGGGCAAGAGGCATCCTATGTTTGGCACATAAGGATTACTACAGTTTAGAGTCATGTAGGTGGGACTATTGGCATCTCATGCTAGGAGCATGAGGCATCACTCGTTAGAAGCGAGAGGAATCCTATCATTTGTTAGATAGGGAGTACTACAGTTTATAGTCATGTAGATAGGACTATTGGCATCTCATGCTTGGAGCATAAGGAATCTCTTATTTTGAGCAAGAGGCATCCTATCGTTTGTTAGATAGGGAGTACTACAGTTTATAGTCTTGTAGATAGGACTATTGGCATCTCATGCTAGGAGCATGAGGCATATCTCGTTAGAAGCAAGAGGCATCCTATCATTTGTTAGATAGGGAGTACTACAGTTTATAGTCTTGTAGATGGGACTATTTGGCAGAAGGTGCCTAGAAATGGTTGGTTTTGGGACTTACGCAAGGGCGGCCCTTTCTGGTTCAACCTGGCATAGGAGCCAAGTGATCGGGTTTGGAGGAGTTGCCTGAGGGATGGTTCGACTCGAGGTACTCGGGGAATTGATGATGAAAACCTCAACTCATGACATAGGAGACAAACGGAGAGGAATACATCAACTCAAGGTGTTTCAAGGTGTGTGGAGGAGTGTATCAAATCATGGAATTCCATAGGTTGAAGGTGGGAGCGCATAAGGGCGCAATGGAAAATCCCGGCATCCCGGCCCGAGATGTTCGCGGTGCGACTCTCCATTTTTCATGGGGGTCTGTGACGGTTGCGAAGGGACCGCAGCCCAGCACTGACCCCGAGCGGGGGTGCGGGGGCGCAGCCCCCACTGTATGGACCGGTGGGCGCGAAGGTAGGATCCTCGCGAAGGATGGGTCTTCGCGAAGCATGGCCTCGTGGAGCAATGGTCTCTCGCGGAGCGAAGGGGTCTCGCGGAGCTTGGTCTCGCGGAGCAGCATCACGGAGCTTGGTCTCGCGGAGCAGCATCGCGGAGCAAGGGCTCGCGGAGCAAAGTGCTCTCGCGGAGCTTGGTCTCGCGGAGCAGCATTGCGGAGCATAGGCTCGCGGAGCATGGACTCCTGGAGTCTCGGCTCGTGGAGCAGCAACACGAAGGAAGCTGCTCGCGGAGCATGGCTTCGCGGAGCCGCAATGCGGAGCTCCGCTCGGCCGCCCAAGGGGCGAAGTGGTCGTGGCCGTCCTCCTTGAGAAGGGGGGTGAGCTGGGTATTTATAGGCAGGGGCGCCGCGAAGAAGAAATTCCGCACCGCCTCAGGAGCTTCACGGCGCGCTCGCGAACGTCAAATTCGTTCGCGGAGAGGTACCACCTCCAGAGCTTCGCGGCGGCTCGCGAACGTCAAATGCGTTCGCGGAGCATCACCGCCTCTGTAGCTTCGTGAGGCCGCGATGGTCGGGGCGCTTCGCGGCGGGGCTTCGCGGGACCGCGCTGCACGGGTGCTTCGCATCGGTGCTTCGCATTAGTGCTTCGCGACGGGTCTTCGCAGCGCATCGCAAACATCAAACGGGTTCGCGGAGCCTCTCGCCTCATTGCTTCTCGGCGGCGCTCCGCGATCACGGAGGGGGGGCTTCGCGAATGGGCTTCGCGAACCAGATTTCCAACCCAACTTCAAACGTCCATAACTCCTAATTCGTAACTCCGTTCGGGCCCTACGACCTACCAAATCGAAGCTTGAAAAATGGACTACGCTCTTGGATCATGTATGGAAGCATTTGGAAAATTTTTGGGGACGCGTTTTCCGGGGTCTACAAAAGCCACCCCTAAGAACGGGGTCCCACTAGGACGAGAAGGGCGAGGCAGACCGCGTTCTTAGGAAACGACTAAGGAAAACGCGTGCATTGGGTTCCATTGTACCTCGATCGCATTGAGGATAAATTCAACTAAATCTCTAAGCCTACATGAGACTTGCTCGGTGCAGGAAACAAGAGATGATAGGAGCTCCTATACGAGAGTGTAAAACAACGGAAGGTGCTAGGGGATCGACATGGGACATAAATCACCATTTGGGGGAATCCTGAAAGAGAGAGAGGGGTCACGACTGGAGAACATGGCTCTCTGAACAGCCGACCTGCTTTTCCCACCCCGCTCTGGTGCACGAGCGGGGTAACGCTAGGGGCGTTAGAATCAATCCAAACAGAGGGAAGTGGGAGGTGTGAATCACGATACCCAAAATCCGGAACACTATAGAGGCGGCGTGACAATAAAGGACAACCGTTAACCATGGCGGACAAATGGTATCCTTACTGCGTTAGCCTGAAATGGGGACAACAAATGAGCATCGACCGCTGACCATATTCGCAACGCGGGATTTTATCAATTTGTTGTCGATCAATCCTTCAGGACATTGGCCCAGGACAGTTGGTGGACCATAGGTCAGACATCCATACTGTTAGGGGGTCCTTCCAGACATGACCAGTCTTCCGGAATGTTGGCCCAGGACGGTAGGTGAGCCGATGCGGCATAAGACCAGGCCGTTAGGGGGTTCCTTCAGACATGAAAGAGGACGAGGGTACGAATAAGGGACACGCAAAGCGTAGAACATGGAGTGGTGGTTTGTTCAAACAGAATCTAACACCTTGGTAGTTGCACCACCGTGCAGGGAGTACGCCAAATTGGGCGCATTGGCCTGATCATGGATCATTCCTTCTTCCAGACAGGGCCTCTGGCGAGGGCTAGAAATGGAGAGGAACAAGATTTCGTGATTCCAGGGGCTGAACCCTAGGTGAAATGCCTGGGTGTCTCTACGTATCCCACATGATGATGGGAATCAAGCCGCGCGTAGTTCTGGAAGCGCAGTTTAATGTCATACTGGACGAGGAGCAGCCTAACCGTGTTGGTACACATCCATCCAAAACTACTAAGCCCACGTGAGTCGTGCTCGGTGTGGGAAACAAGCAGCAGTGGTGGGAATTTCCCGACGCAGAGAGGGGCAGGTTAGGGCAAAGGGATGCTCGGTGACTACCAGCCCGATGACACTAACACGATCATTCAGCGCACCTAGATGCGCGAAGAGAAAGAGCCGAGTATGATGGAGTTCCACTTGAACATGAGGGAGTGGAAATGTGTGAATCATGACGCTCGAGATTCAGATCACGATGATGGCGGTGTGGCGATAGAGGATTACTGCTGACCATGTTCGCAACACAGCATCCTATCGCGTTAGCCTAAAATGGGGACAAACAAATGAGGGTCAACCGTTGACCATGTTTGAAACACGGGACCATGTCACAAATGTTGTCAAATATCCGTAGGGACGTTGGCCCGAAACGATTGAAGGGCCCTTAGGTCCAGCATTCATGGAGAGCCCTTAAGCTTAGTATCCACGTCGTCCGAGGGTCCTTTTGGATGTGGAAGAGGATGAGGATCCAAATAGCGAGCTCACAAAGCTTGGTCATGAGATGAGGGGAATGTCCCTGTGAAAATCCCACACTTCGGGCTTTTTGTCAAAACACATCTGAATACGGAAACGAAACGTATTAGAGAGAGGGAGCAGATTCCTTTCCCTTGGGGTGATCTTAGTTTAGGGTCATAGAATTCGGACCATGGATGGGAAAAGGGGATCAGGGGACGCATGACATCAAAACCTGACGTGAATGAGGACATAGTCCTGCTTACTATGCGTTCTCCGAGGAAATGCTCGAGTCGAGGGACCGAACACCAGGGTTAGGCTGGGCCCGCGGGGAAGTACCCGGGCGCTCCTACATATCTCATAAGGATGAGAATCAAGCCATACGTAGTTCTGGAAGCGCAGTTTAACGTCATACTGGACGAGGAGCAGCCTAACCGTGTTGGTACACATCCGGCCAAAACTACTAAGCCCACGTGAGTCGTGCTCAGTGTGGGAAACAAGCAGCAGTGGTGGGAATTTCCCGACGCAGAGAAGGGCAGGTTAGGGCAAAGGGATGCTCGGTGACTACCGGCCTGATGACACTAACACGATCATTCAGCGCACCTAGATGCGCGAAGAGAAAGAGCCGAGTATGATGGAGTTCCACTTGAACATGAGGGAGTGGAAATGTGTGAATCATGACGCTCGAGATTCAGATCACGATGATGGCGGCGTGGCGATAGAGGATTACTGCTGACCATGTTCGCAACACAGCATCCTATCGCGTTAGCCTAAAATGGGGACAAACAAATGAGGGTCAACCGTTGACCATGTTCGAAACACGGGACCATGTCGCAAATGTTGTCAAATATCCGTAGGGACATTGGCCCGAAACGATTGAAGGGCCCTTAGGTCCAGCATTCATGGAGAGCCCTTAAGCTTAGTATCCACGTCGTCTGAGGGTCCTTTTGTATGTGGAAGAGGATGAGGATCCAAATAGCGAGCTCACGAAGCTTGGTCATGAGATGAGGGGAATGTCCCTGTGAAAATCCCACACTTCGGGCTTTTTGTCAAAACACATCTGAATACGGAAACGAAACGTATTAGAGAGAGGGAGCAGATTCCTTTCCCTTGGGGTGATCTTAGTTTAGGGTCATAGAATTCGGACCATGGATGGGAAAAGGGGATCAGGGGACGCATGACATCAAAACCTGACGTGAATGAGGACATAGTCCGGCTTACTATGCGTTCTCCGAGGAAATGCTCGAGTCGAGGGACCGAACACCAGGGTTAGGCTGGGCCCGCGGGGAAGTACCCGGGTGCTCCTACGTATCTCATAAGGATGAGAATCAAGCCATACGTAGTTCTAGAAGGTGGCACGGTAAGGTACCAGTGCCAGGGTAAAAGGGAAGTGTGGGCATAGCCCTTGCACTAAAGAAGCGGAATTTGATGTATCTTGTTTGTTCTTTAAGGTGAATGGTTTTTTTTTGTGAAGCGACAGGCCTAGAACAGTAGGTCGTGATGTCTCCACAAGAATCAAGCCGTGATGGGCGTTGACAAATGGCATGGCATGTGACCAATACCCAACGTGATGTCCTCTACAGCGAGGTCACCACAATGCGGTGCCGTTTTTCGTCGTGCGGCCAGGACGATAATGTCACAGTTTAGGGTCGTATGATAGGACCAAGCATGCATTTTATCGTCATGCAGCGTGAACGTAGCAGAGACGATGCTAGGCGGGAAATGCGTGCAGTGTTATAAAACACAATTGACGGAGACATGATCCCACATCAGATTGTACGCCATCCGGAGAGGGAAACCTTAGGCTGAGGGGCCCACACAGAGGTGAAACAGGGAGAGAGATTGGCTTCCTGAATGGGTTGTACCCAAAGACAGGGTGTCTGGGCGGTCCTACGTGTCCCATGAGGATGGGGATCAAGTTGAACGCAGTCCCGAATGGATCTTAGTTTATGGTCTTAGAGCTCGGACCATGGGAGCCTCAAAGGGCGCCAGATTGTAGCTTTGTCCCCCTAGCATGCAAAGGTGCACTGAGGGATAGCGCCAAAAGTGTCGAGATTCCACCTGGACATGATGGGGTGGAAAATGATGTGAATCATGCAACCAACATTCAAGGAATGGAGGAGTTGGCGTGACGACAGAGGATTACTGTTGACCATGTTCGCAACACAGCATCCTGTCGCATAGGCCTGAAATAAGGACTAACAAAACGAGCATCGACCGCTGACCATATTCGCAACGCGGGATTTTATCGATTTGTCGTCCGAAACCCTGGGGGGCATTGGCCCGTATCGGTAGGAGAGCCCTTGGGCGTAGTATCCAGGTCGTTCTTGGGGGTCCCTCCGGGTGTGAAAAATGATGGGTGAACCACTGCAGGGAGCCAAGGGACTCAACCTTGAGGGTGATCGAGAGATGGCAGATTCCCAGGGGAAGGGGGCATGGTGCCCAAAACCTTGTATCATACCTACACCCCCCCCCCCCCCCCCCGCTGGAGAGGGATGGACCAAGTGGCCTAGGTGACCGAGAAATCAGGAGATCTCCCAGAGGTGGGGCTGGACCCGAATCTCAGACATTCAGGTGGTCCTACGTATCCCATCAGGATGGGAATCAAGCCATACGTAGTTCTGAAGGGTGCCTTTTAACGTCATGCAGGACAGGGAATAGGGGGACTGAACCTCAGAATGGGGGCGTGCGTGGTGCAGTTGTTGCAAACCCGACTTGAATGAGGACGTAGTCCTACACTGCGCCACGCAGCCCTGTGATCAGGGTCCTGAAGGCAGGATTAGAGAGGTAAATTTGCTGAACTCAAGCTGGGTCCGAAGACAAGGAGTCTTGAACGTAGTTCCAGATGAGAGTCTTAGTTTATGGTCTTAGAGCTCGGACCGCGGATGGTGACAACTCCCGAGTAAGCGCAGATGTTAACCCAATCCCTAAGCCCACGTGAGATAAACTCGGTGTGGGAAACAAGGGGGGTATCCTCATCGCGATACTTGGGGCGTCCATCAAAGGGGAGTCGGCAGAGAGTTTCGAAGGACACCTTTGATGTAGCTTGTTCCTCGAACGCGCAGACGTGCACGGGGGAAAAGTACCAAGAGTCCCAAGACTCTACTTGGACATGATGAAGTGATGAAGGGTGTGAATTGTGTACCCGACATTTGGGCTTAATGGGTTGGCGTGACGACAGAGGAAAACTGTTATCCATGACGGAAACACAGCGTCTGTATCGTGTTAGCCTGAGGTGGGAACAACAAACGAGCATCGACCGCTGACCATATTCGCAACGCGGGATTTTATCGATTTGTTGTCCGAAACCCTGGGGGGGCGTTGGCCCGTATCGGTAGGAGAGCCCTTGGGCATTGTATCCAGGCCGTTCTTGGGGGTCCCTCCGGGTGTGAAAGATGATGAAAGCCCTGATGCGGGGATACGCAAAGCCTGGAAAGCGGGTGCGGACGTGTCCGAGTAAAGCTTGGCATTCCAGGTAATAAACCAGAGTACTCTTAAGCACACTGGTGAACCGCCGAAGAAAAAGGATCGACGAAACAGCTCAGTAGGGGGGGGGGAGCATGGCGTAGTCATTACGAGATCGTCGTGAATGAGGACATGATCCCACACCACACCATATGGTCCCCTCATGGAGGAAGGATAGGCCAAGGGGCCAAGATGGGATGGGGATTCCCGAGAGATGGGGCTGGACCCGAAGCCTAGACGTTCAGGTGATCCTACGTATCCCATGGAGATGGGAATCAAGCCACACGTAGTTCTTGAAATGCAGTTTCATGTCATGTTGGACGAGGAGGGGAGTAATGTACCCCTAAACAAGGGAGGTGTATGGCATGGTAAAGAAGCCGTCGTGAATGAGGACGTAGTCCTACGTCACAACATACGATCCTATAAGATAGGTCCTGGGCCGCGGCCCGGAAAGGCCAAGGGGCCTGGGGCTGAGCCTCAGTCAGGAAGGCCTGACTGGTTTGTAGTTTAACGTCTTACATGAGGACGGGGGTCGGGGACCCGAGGAGGCCAAGGGGCCTGAGGCTGAGCCTCGTAAAGGGAGTTGCACGACACGGTACATGATCCTGACATGAATGAGGACGCAGTCCTACATCACACCGTACACTCCGGGTAAGAAGGGACCTAAGCTGTGACCTGGAAAGGCCAAGGGGCCTAAGGTCAAGCATCAGTCAGGAAGGCCTGACTGGTTTGTAGTTTAACGTCTTACATGAGGACGAGGGTCGGGGACCCGAAAAGGCCAAGGGGCCTGAGGCTGAGCCTCGTAAAGGGAGGGCGTATGGCATGGTACATGATCCCGACGTGAATGAGGACGCAGTCCTACATCACACCGTACACCCTTATGAAGAATCCTGGGTCGTGGCCCGAATCGCTAGCACCACCTGGGGGAAGTTTGTCACCTTGGGACAGAATCCCAGTCAAGGAGCGGGTGAAGCTCACTTGCATTCATCCACGAAAGGGGGAAACACCTCCAGGGGGAATATGCGGCCGGGTCGAGGCTTGCTCGACGTGGTTCGGGGCAAAAGTGTGCGCCCTGCCATGTCTTGACCCGAGGGGAAGATTTTGGCTTTTGGGCTGGGCCAACGGACGAAATGTCCGGGCGTTCCTACGTATCTCATAAGGATGAGAATCAAGCCATACGTAGTTCTTGAAGGCCATGCAGTTTAGCGTCATGCGGTGAGGACGTGGGAGGGTAGAAGAACGGGAGTGGGCGCATGGTGAGGCCTTTACAATCTTTGCGCGAGTGGGGTTGCATGAGCGGGGCCAAGAAAGCCTACTCCCTGCTACACAAAGATCCTCCAAGGAGACTATCCCCAGGGGGAATAGCGGAAGAGAAAAGCTTGAGGCTGGGCTCAAGACGAGGCGTCCGAGCGTTCCTACGTATCCCATAAAGATGGGAATCAAGCCGTACGTAGTTCTTGACATGCATTTTAACGTCATGCGGGACGAGGGGCATCTCATTCGGGGATGTGTACAGTATGGTACATGATCCCAACGTGAGGACGTAGTCCTACACCGTACCGCACGATCCTGTGAGAGGGTAAGTCGGAGAGAAACGAGGGGGCCTGGGGCCAGACCGCGGTGGAGACGGGGCCAGGGGCCCAAAGAGGCCGAGGGGCCTGAGGCTGAGCCCCGGTTAGGAAGACCTGACTGGCTTGCAGTTTAACGTCTTGCAGTGAGGACGGAGAGGCAGTTTAAGGTCATGCGGAACCAAATCGCAGTTTAGGGTCGTGCAGGACCCTCTCGCAGTTTAGGGTCGTGCAGGACCATCTTGCAGTTTAGAGTCGTGCAGGACCCTCTCGCAGTTTAGGGTCGTGCAGGACCAATGCAGTTTAATGTCGTGCAGGACGATAATGTGCAGTTTTACGTCATGACGGACGAAGATGAGCAGTTTTACGTCATGCAGGACGATGGTGCAGTTTAAAGACTTGCTGGATGATAATGATCAGTTTTACGTCATGACGGACGAAGATGAGCAGTTTTACGTCATGCAGGACGATAATGATCAGTTTAACGTCATGACGGATGAAGATGAGCAGTTTTACGTCATGCAGGACGATGGTGCAGTTTAAAGTCTTGCTGGACGATAATGATCAGTTTAACGTCATGACGGACGAAGATGAACAGTTTAACGTCATGCAGGACGATGATGAGCAGTTTTACGTCATGCAGGACGATGATGAGCAGTTTTACGTCATGCAGGACGATAATGATCAGTTTAACGTCATGACGGACGAAGATGAGAAGTTTAACGTCATGCAGGACGATGATGAGCAGTTTTACGTCATGCAGGACGATGATGAGCAGTTTTACGTCATGCAGGACGATAATGATCAGTTTAACGTCATGACGGACGAAGATGAACAGTTTAACATCATGCAGGACGATGGTGCAGTTTAATGTCATGCAGGACGATAATGATCAGTTTTACGTCATGACGGACGAAGATGAGCAGTTTTACGTCATGCAGGACGATGATGCAGTTTAATGTCGTGCAGGATGATAATGTGCAGTTTTACGTCATGACGGACGAAGATGAACAGTTTTACGTCATGCAGGACGATGATGCAGTTTAATGTCATGCAGGACGATAATGTGCAGTTTTACGTCATGACGGACAAAGATGAACAGTTTTACGTCATGCAGGACGATGATGCAGTTTAATGTCATGCAGGACGATAATGTGCAGTTTTACGTCATGACGGACGAAGATGAACAGTTTTACGTCATGCAGGACGATGATGCAGTTTAATGTCATGCAGGACGATAATGTGCAGTTTTACGTCATGATGGACGAATGCAGTTTAATGTCGTGCAGGACGATAATGATCAGTTTTACGTCATGACGGACGAAGATGAACAGTTTTACGTCATGCAGGACGATGGTGCAGTTTAAAGTCCTGATGGACGATAATGTGCAGTTTTACGTCATGACGGACGAAGATGAACAGTTTTACGTCATGCAGGACGATGATGTAGTTTAATGTCGTGCAGGACGATAATGATCAGTTTTACGTCATGACGGACGAAGATGAGCAGTTTTACGTCATGCAGAACGATGAGCAGTTTTACGTCATGCAGGACGATGAGCAGTTTTACGTCATGCAGGACGGTTGTGCAGTTTAATGTCATGCAACTAGGACGACAATGATCAGTTTTATGTCATGACGGACGAATGCAGTTTAATGTCGTGCAGGACGATAATGATCAGTTTTTCGTCATGACGGACGAAGATGAACAGTTTTACGTCATGCAGGACGATGGTGCAGTTTAAAGTCCTTCTGGATGATAATGTGCAGTTTTACGTCATGACGGACGAAGATGAACAGTTTTACGTCATGCAGGACGATGGTGCAGTTTAAAGTCCTGCAGGACGATAATGTGCAGTTTTACGTCATGACGGACGAAGATGAACAGTTTTACGTCATGCAGGACGATGATGCAGTTTAATGTCATGCAGGACGATAATGTGCAGTTTTACATCATGACGGACGAAGATGAACAGTTTTACGTCATGCAGGACGATGATGCAGTTTAATGTCATGCAGGACGATAATGTGCAGTTTTACATCATGACGGACGAAGATGAACAGTTTTACTTCATGCAGGACGATGATGCAGTTTAATGTCATGCAGGACGATAATGTGCAGTTTTACGTCATGACGGACGAATGCAGTTTAATGTCGTGCAGGACGATAATGATCAGTTTTACGTCATGACGGACGAAGATGAACAGTTTTACGTCATGCAGGGCGATGGTGCAGTTTAAAGTCCTGCTGGACGATAATGTGCAGTTTTACGTCATGACGGACGAAGATGAACAGTTTTACGTCATGCAGGACGATGATGCAGTTTAATTTCGTGCAGGACGATGATGATCAGTTTTACGTCATGACGGACGAAGATGAGCAGTTTTACGTCATGCAGGATGATGAGCAGTTTTACGTCATGCAGGACGATGAGCATTTTTACGTCATGCAGGACGGTTGTGCAGTTTAATGTTATGCAACTAGGATGATAAACCACACGAATTGTGTCAGTAGAGGAATGGTCATCTCTACTCCATTCTAGTGGTTTGAGATGAGGGGGGATCTATATGAGGGGAATTCCTTAAAATCCCCTGATCATGAAGATCCTTCCATAAGCTGGTTTCAAGGCCACAGGGAGGACATCTATGGTTGATGCAACGTGGTAGTTGGGATGACACAGAGTGTCGCAAGGGTAGTAGGGATGACTACATTACCTCGACCTATAGCGGAGAAGAAGCCCGGAGCATCGGTACGACGGGGCGAAGGAGCCCGGAAGGCGTGGAAGCCTGGAACGTCGGTACGACGGGGCGAAGGAGCCCGGAAGGCGTGGAATCCGGGACATCGGCACGACAGGGCGAAGGAGCCCAGAAGGCATGGAAGCCTGGACGTCGGCATGACGGGGCGATGGAGCCCGGAAGGCGTGGAATCCTGGAACGTCGGTACGACGGGGCGATGGAGCCCGGAAGGTGTGGAAGCCTCGAACGTCGGTACGACGGGGCGATGGAGCCCGGAAGGCGTGGAAGCCTCGATGTCAGCACAACGTGGCGATGGAGCCCGGAAGGCGTGGAAGCCGTCGTGCTGAACGGTGGCGGTATGAGGAGCACCTCCATAGTTACCGGTGAAAATAGAGCGGGGTCGACAAAGTGCCGATAAGGTTGGGGAATTATTCCCCCTTCGCGTCCTCATGAGGTGGCAGAGTCGGCGAGGAGCCGATGGAGTCGGGTGGCGGAGCCACCTGCGCGGCCTCTTGAGCCGGCGGAGTCGGCGAGGAGCCGATGCAGTCGGGTGGCGGAGCCACCTGCGCGGCCTCTTGAGGCGGCGGAGTCGGCGAGGAGCCGATGCAGTCGGGTGGCGAAGCCACCTGCGCGGCCTCTTGAGGCGGTGGAGTCGGCGAGGAGCCGATGGAGTCGGGTGGCGGAGCCACCTGCGCGGCCTCTTGAGGCGGCGGAGTCGGCGAGGATCCGACGCAGTCGGGTGGTGGAGCCGCCTGCGCGGCCTCTTGAGGCGGCGGAGTCGACGAGGAGCTGATGGAGTCGGGTGGCGAAGCCACCTGCGCGGCCTCTTGAGGCGGCGGAGTCGGAGGGGAGCTGATGGAGTCGGGTGGCGGAGCCACCTGCGCGGCCTCTTGAGGCGGCGGAGTCGGCGAGGAGCCGATGGAGTCGGGTGGCGGAGCCACCTGCGTGGCCTCTTGAGGCGGCGGAGTCGGCGAGGAGCCGATGGAGTCGGGTGGCGGAGCCACCTGCGCGGCCTCTTGAGACGGCGGAGTCGGCAAGGAGCCGATGGAGTCGGGTGGCGGAGCCACCTGCGCGGCCTCTTGAGGCGGCGGAGTCGGCGAGGAGCCAATGGAGTCTGGTGGCGGAGCCACCTGCGCGGCCTCTTGAGGCGGCGGGAGTCGGCGAGGAGCCGATGGAGTGGGGTGGCGGAGCCACCTGCACGCACTCTTGAGGCGGCGGAGTCGGCGAGGAGACGATGGAGTTGGGTGGCGGAGCCACCTGCGCGGCCTCTTGAGGCGGCGGATTCAGCGAGGAGCCGATGGACCGTAGTCTTCAAACACCGAATGTTACTCATCCTCTCACATATAATGGAGAGGGAATTCACATGGATGATGCCTCAATTTTCCCGACACATTTGGTGTACTCGCTATTGAAGGAGAAGAGATTCACGTCGGGTTCACCATTTCTGTTTTCGACGCTTTCGCCGGGGCGCGCGCATCCGTCTGTGAGGACGCGCGGCTTTTTTGCCCCGCATTCCCGCTTTCCAAAGGTGGGCGGCATTCGTTCCTTGTTTAGGTACGTTTGCTCCTTGATCGAAACGGGATGATGGGATGTCAGTTCTTCCTTCTGTGGATTCCTCCTCAGAACTCATCACCTAGTCCGGGTCTCCCTCATAGATTTAATACGTTGTTCGTGAATCTCATTCCCGGTGCCATATCTTCATGGACGCCGGTTAATTACACTACTTCCATCAAGACTTTCCATAGGGTCTTGACATGGTAGCGACCTTCGGTCGGAGTAGACGGCAACATCAGGAATGTCTGGGCATCTCTGGGTGCGTGGACACAGGGGAACCTGTATTCTTCCTCATGAGAGGGCATCTCATGGGTGCATAACCCGAGGCATGTATCTGAGGTTTTCCTCAGCTTCCCGTGTTTAACACAGGGTATGTTGCGAGATTAACGTCTAGCAGAGACGGTTACACCAAAGGCGTGTCATCTGAGGTTTTCCTCAGGCATCTCATGTTTATCACGAGGTAGGCCGCGAGTTTAACGTCTTGCGGAGACGGAATGAGGGTGATCAGAACGTCCCATAGAGACGGATCAGATTGGTATATCCCAAAGGAAGAACATCTAGGAGATGTATGGATCAGAACGCCCAATGAGGAAGGATCCGAAGTAGTGAACTCCCTAGAGGGGAAAAGGGTGATGAATCGGGGTGTACACAGAGTACAAAGACCCGGAGATATGATGGGGCTTACACATGGAAAGCGGCCCATGCGCTGCCAGGAGCAGCGAGGAGGTGGATGGCATGATTCCACCTGGATGTGGCGGCCCGGGTGAGAATCAGGATGGGTGATGGATGGATGAGTGAAGTGGAGGAGGATGAAATGGGACCATCGTAGGGGCGACGGTGAATTTGGGCTTGAGCCTTGAAGAGGCTTCCTACGTATCCCTGTGGCAGGGAATCAAAGTCCGCGTAGTTCGGGATGGTGCCGGTAAACCGACGTGAAGCTGGACCTTGGCCCGATGAATGTCGTCAGCGTACCGACGTGAAGGTGGACCTTGGTCCGATGGGTGGTGGGCTTGAACCTCATAAAGGCTTCCTACGTACCATACCTTGACACGGATCAAAGACCTCGTAGTTCGGAGAATACAGTTTAACGTCATGCGGGACGATAGTGAACCCTGACGTGAATAAACGACGGGTGGACTTGAACATTATGGAGGCTTCCTACGTACCATTCCTTGACATGGATCAAAGACCTCGTAGTTCAGATGGTCACAACGGCTTACTGCTGGACTGGAATGGGACCCGACGTGAATGAGCGACGGGTGGGCTTGAACCTCGTGGAGGCTTCCTACGTACCATGCCTTGACATGGATCAAAGACCTCGTAGTTCAGGTGGGGTGTTTCGGTGAACCGACGTGAAAGTAGACCTTGGTCCACTATTGGTGGGCTTGAACCTCATGGAGGCTTCCTACGTACCATGCCTTGACATGGATCAAAGACCTCGTAGTTCAGAAGGGGGGGGTCGCAATGGCTTACCACTGGACCGGAATTTCAGTTTAACGTCGTGCTGGACGGGGGTGAAACTCGACGTGAATGAGCGACCAAGCAATGTGGCTTGAACCTCGTGGAGGCTTCCTACGTACCATGCCTTGACATGGATCAAAGACCTCGTAGTTCAGGTGGGGTTTTGTCGGTGAACCGACGTGAAAGTAGACCTTGGTCCACTATTGGTGGGCTTGAACCTCGTGGAGGCTTCCTACGTACCATGCCTTGACATGGATCAAAGACCTTGTAGTTCAGGTGGGGTTTTGTCGGTGAACCGACGTGAAAGTATACCTTGGTCCACTATTGGTGGGCTTGAACCTCGTGGAGGCTTCCTACGTACCATGCCTTGACACGGATCAAAGACCTCGTAGTTCAGGTGGGGGGGTCGCAATGGCTTACCACTGGACCGGAATTGCAGTTTAACGTCGTGCTGGACGGGGGTGAAACCCGACGTGAAAGACGGGTGGGCTTGAACCTCGTAGAGGCTTCCTACGTACCATGCCTTGACATGGATCAAAGACCTCGTAGTTCAGATGGGTTGGGTCGCAATGGCTTACCACTGGACCGGAATTGCAGTTTAACGTCGTGCTGGGCGGGGGTGAAACCCGACGTGAAAGACGGGTGGGTTTGAACCTCGTAGAGGCTTCCTACGTACCATGCCTTGACATGGATCAAAGACCTCGTAGTTCAAATGGTCACAACGGCTTACCGCTGGATAGGGATGTCAACGGCTTACCGCTGAATGGGGTCACAACGGCTTACCGCTGGATTGGGTCACAACGGATTACCGCTGGATGGGATCACAACGGCTTACCGTTGGATAAGGATCACAACGGCTTACCGCTGGATGAGGATGTCAACGGCTTACCGCTGAATAGGATCACAATGGCTTACCGTTGGATAAGGATCACAACGGCTTACCGTTGGATGAGGATGTCAACGGCTTACCGCTGAATAGGATCACAACGGCTTACCGCTGGATTGGGTCACAACGGATTACCGCTGGATAGGGATATCAACGGCTTACCGCTGAATGGGATCACAACATCTTACCGCTGGATTGGGTCACAACGGCTTACCGCTGGAAGAGGATGTCAACGGCTTACCGCTGAATAGGGTCACAACGGCTTACCGCTGGATGAGGATGTCAACGGCTTACCGCTGAATAGGAGTGACAATGGTGAATGGGGCTTACGCTTGAAAGGTGCCCGGGTGCCGCTAAGGAGTGGCAATAGTGAATGGGGCTTACGCTAGGAAGCTGCCCGGGTGCCACTAAGGAGTGGCACTGGTGAATGGGGCTTACGCTAGGAAGCTGCCCGGGTGCCACTAAGGAGTGGCACTGGTGAATGGGGCTTACGCTAGGAAGCTGCCCGGGTGCCGCTATGGAGTGGCATTGGTGAATGGGGCTTACGCTAGGAAGCTGCCCGGGTGCCGCTAAGGAGCGACAATAGTGAATGGGGCTTACGCTAGGAAGCTGCCCGGGTGTCGCTATGGAGCGGCACTGGTGAATGGGGCTTATGCTAGGAAGCTGCCCGGGTGCCACTAAGGAGTGGCACTGGTGAATGGGGCTTACGCTAGGAAGCTGCCCGGGTGCCACTAAGGAGTGGCACTGGTGAATGGGGCTTACGCTAGGAAGCTGCCCGGGTGCCGCTATGGAGTGGCACTGGTGAATGGGGCTTACGCTAGGAAGCTGCCCGGGTGCCGCTAAGGAGCAACAATAGTGAATGGGGCTTACGCTAGGAAGCTGCCCGGGTGCCACTAAGGAATGGCACTGGTGAATGGGGCTTACGCTAGGAAGCTGCCCGGGTGCCGCTATGGAGCGGCACTGGTGAATGGGGCTTACGCTAGGAAGCTGCCCGGGTGCCACTAAGGAATGGCACTGGTGAATGGGGCTTACGCTAGGAAGCTGCCCGGGTGCCGCTGAGGAGTGGCACTGGTGAATGGGGATTACGCTAGGAAGCTGCCCGGGTGCCACTAAGGAATGGCACTGGTGAATGGGGCTTACGCTAGGAAGCTGCTCGGGTGCCGCTGAGGAGTGGCACTGGTGAATGGGGCTTATGCTAGGAAGATGCCCGTAATGTCTTCCTCATGTCTGGCCATGAGGTCATCCCAACTCACTGGTGGGTTGAGGCCTTCACCTATGCGCTAGTGCACAAGCGGGATAATGCCAAGGGCATTGGAATCTATCCCAAACAAAGGGACAAGAAAAGTGTGAATCACATGCCCAATATTCAGAACGTCGTGAGATTGGCGTGGTGATGGAGGATTACTGCTGACCATGTTCGCAACGCAGCATCCATATCACGTTAGCCAGAAATGAGGACAACAAATGAGGGTCGACCGTTGACCATGTTCGAAACACGGGACCATGTCACAAGTGTTGTCGATCGATCCTTCGGGACGTTGGCCCAGGACAGCAGGCGGACCATGGGTCTAGCATCCATACTGTTAGGGGGTCCCTCCAGACGTGATCAGTCTTCCAAGGCGTTGGCCCAGGACAGCAGGCGGACCATAGGTCGAGCATCCATACTGTTAGGGGGTCCCTCCAGACTTGGAAGTGAATGACGATCCATACGAAGGACACGCAAAGCGTGAGGTGGAGTGATGGAATGTTTGAATGGATTCCAACGCTCTTGATGTTACGCCACTGTGATCATGGCGTTAGGCATCTTATGCTTGGCGCACAAGGCATCTCTCGTTTAATGGAAGAGGCATCCTATGTTTGGAACATAGGGATTACTAAAATTTAGAGTCATGTAGGTAGGACTATTAGCATCTCATGCTAGGGGCATAAGGCATCTCTTGTATAGGGCAAGAGGCATCCTATGTTTGGCACATAAGGATTACTACAGTTTAGAGTCATGTAGGTGGGACTATTGGCATCTCATGCTAGGAGCATGAGGCATCACTCGTTAGAAGCGAGAGGCATCCTATCATTTGTTAGATAGGGATTACTACAGTTTATAGTCATGTAGATAGGACTATTGGCATCTCATGCTTGGAGCATAAGGAATCTCTTATTTGGAGCAAGAGGCATCCTATCGTTTGTTAGATAGGGAGTACTATAGTTTATAGTCTTGTAGATAGGACTATTGGCATCTCATGCTAGGAGCATGAGGCATATCTCGTTAGAAGCGAGAGGCATCCTATCATTTGTTAGATAGGGAGTACTACAGTTTATAGTCTTGTAGATGGGACTATTTGGCAGAAGGTGCCTAGAAATGGTTGGTTTTGGGACTTACGCAAGGGCGGCCCTTTCTGGTTCAACCTGGCATAGGAGCCAAGTGATCGAGTTTGGAGGAGTTGCCTGAGGGATGGTTCGACTCGAGGTACTCGGGGAATTGATGATGAGAACCTCAACTCATGACATAGGAGAAAAACGGAGAGGAATACATCAACTCAAGGTGTTTCAAGGTGTGTGGAGGAGTGTATCAAATCATGGAATTCCATAGGTTGAAGGTGGGAGCGCATAAGGGCGCAATGGAAAATCCCGGCATCCCGGCCTGAGAAGTTCGCGGTGCGACTCTCCATTTTTCATGGGGGTCTGTGACGGTTGCGAAGGGACCGCAGCCCGGCACTGACCCCGAGCGGGGGTGTGGGGGCGCAGCCCCCGCGGTATGGACCGGTGGGCGCGAAGGTAGGATCCTCGCGAAGGATGGGTCTTCGCGAAGCATGGCCTCGTGGAGCAATGGTCTCTCGCGGAGCGAAGGGGTCTCGCGGAGCTTGGTCTCGCGGAGCAGCATCGCGGAGCTTGGTCTCGCGGAGCAGCATCGCGGAGCAAGGGCTCGCGGAGCAAAGTGCTCTCGCGGAGCTTGGTCTCGCGGAGCAGCATCGCGGAGCATAGGCTCGCGGAGCATGGACTCCTGGAGTCTCGGCTCGTGGAGCAGCAACGCGAAGGAAGCTGCTCGCGGAGCATGGCTTCGCGGAGCCGCAATGCGGAGCTCCGCTCGGCCGCCCAAGGGGCGAAGTGGCCGTGGCCGTCCTCCTTGAGAAGGGGGTGAGCTGGGTATTTATAGGCAGGGGCGCCGCGAAGAAGAAATTCCGCACCGCCTCAGGAGCTTCACGGCGCGCTCGCGAACGTCAAATTTGTTCGCGGAGAGGTACCGCCTCCAGAGCTTCGCGGCGGCTCGCGAACGTCAAATGCGTTCGCGGAGCATCACCGCCTCTGGAGCTTCGCGAGGCCGCGATGGTCGGGGCGCTTCGCGGCGGGGCTTCGCGGGACCGCGCTGCACGGGTGCTTCGCATCGGTGCTTCACATTAGTGCTTCGCGACGGGTCTTCGCGGCGCATCGCAAACGTCAAACGGGTTCGCGGAGCCTCTCGCCTCATTGCTTCGTGGCGGCGCTGCGCGATCACGGAGGGGGGGCTTCGCGAATGGGCTTCGCGAACCAGATTTCCAGCCCAACTTCAAACGTCCATAACTCCTAATCCGTAACTCCGTTCGGGCCCTACGACCTACCAAATCGAAGCTTGCGAAATGGACTACGCTCTTGGATCATGTATGGAAGCATTTGGAAAATTTTGGGGACGCGTTTTCCGTGGTCTACAAACATCAAATAATATCATTGTGGAACTGGTTACACCATCCGGTCAAGGTTATGTGTCATAACCTGATTAAGATACCCTAATATATCCATAACATACTCAGTTCCAATACCAGCTATATCGACTTTCTCATAAGGGAAGCCTCTACATTGTTCATGAGTATTGATTCCATTTTTCCTTCCATGAACCATTTCTAAATAAAGTCATATACTATATTAGATAATAAAATTATGTAAAATAATCTATAATCCCAAAACTAGTGAAACACTTATCATAAATTTAAATAATTTTCCATAAATAATCTCATAATAATAAATATGGTTTCTTTGGGGATATATTTACTTTCAAATCCTTTATAATGGTTTATAAATAAATTATGAATTATCCTAAGAATATTCCATGGGATAGTCAAACCAAGTGTGAATTAAGACCCATTTTCACGTACCAGGTTATGCTCAAGTCAGGCCCAATGCACCTTTTTGGATTTTTTACCCTTAGGTACATCTATGTCAGAACCACGTCCACTTGTAGTATCCAAACAGAGATGTATTGTTAAGAACAACCACATAATATCTACCTTAACAAAATTCTAGGATGTTCTTATATACTTATCCTCAAATTCTATCATATAGTTTTGTTCTATAATCTATGTTTTCCTAAATCTAGTTTCCAAAGTTTCTATTAAGCTTATTATGATACCAGTTGTAACACCTCGACCCTGAAAGCTTAGATCTAGTGCCTTACTTTATTACATTGGCATGATTACAAGGAATAAAATCTCAAAAGACCAATCAGTTCAATAGTTTCTAAAAAACATATTACTAATAAGATACATGTATTACATTGGAAAATATAAAATAAAACATGATACATAATAAAATGAAATGAATAGCATCCTTGAAATATTATTCAAATATTTCATATTTATAACCTGGGGAAAGGAAAACAATAAGGGTGAGATCAAATGCTCAATAAGGGTTAAGTATAGTGGAATCTATCATGAATTAATAGTTAATAATCAATATATCATGGTAAATAATTGAACATAGATGTTATTTAATCAATAAACAAAGAGTTAAAGTGCGTCCAAAGATAATATAAAAGAAAAAATATCATGAATAATAATAACTGAATTATAAATAATGTTTTTGTATAATTATTGGACTTAATGTTTCCCAATAACATGATACCTTTTCCATTAAGATCTATCCTCATGATAGTTTAAAATATACTAGGTAAAACCCCATCTGATTTGGCCAATTGATTCGTCTCATGAGACTACCAATGCATCGAGGGACTTGCATTAACCGATCCCCATCCCATATAGTTCATGTTCAAATCATTCATTATATATCCAATAACCTATTTAAATAATGAAAAACATGCCTTATCATTAAATATCCATATTGAGGAAAATATATGAATTTATCAATATTTCCCCAATTAATCAAACAACTATCAAAGTGAACATCATATGTAAAAATGGTATACGGTTTAAAAAATGATAATATCCATTTCATTATAACATAGATATTTAATATAAATGTAATTTACAATAAAAATTATCATAAGGAAGTTATCATTTCAAGATAAAGTTAACAGTCTTAAAAAATGATATTACAAAGATAACTTTTGCTACTTGGTAATTTTCAAGTCAAATCCCATTGGATAAGATAGTTCAAATTGAAACTTAAAATACTCTAAATTATGATTGAATCATGATATTAAATTAAAAAATGGGAAATATATACACCACATTAAAGTGAATTGGGTCATAATAACAAATAAGTCTCAATGGAATGTAAATTGGGATGAAATCTATTACCTTATGCTTACTTTAAGTTTTGTGGTATTTAAAATACTCTAGAGTGGTTTAAAACATGTTAATAACTTATATCAGAACAATAATTACATTTATAATATCATATATTATCTTCTTCTAATATCTTATTACACATTTGTTAACAATCTTTCATTATTTTCATCATTTCGAGTGTTAATTATCATGTTTTTTGAGTATATTTTGACTTGTTATATTTGTTCTTATTACATATATAATGATTTAATAATATAAAGGATTTAAAACGTGATTTAAATATCATATATATTCAATATATATGTATTTTTAATAATCCATAAAATTTATAGGTAGGAAATGAAATACATTATTCATGGAGATGGCAGGTCGTCCATAGGAATGAATGTTGTTTCTGTTTTATTTTCATTTTAAAAAAATAAAAATTAAATGATATATAGGTATATTATAATTCTAGTATCATATTTATGTCATATAAATAACATATTTTTAATAATATCATCCTTAATATATTCCATGTAACGTGTGGATGAATCACATCACTTTGAGGAGGTGGTAGTCCACACGTCCACAAACGATGTTATCGCATTAGCACAAAATGGAACGCATGAAGGTATGTGTTATATAAAAATTAAATAAGAATAAATACATTATAAATATCATATATATCATATATAAACTATAAATACATCATTAATCCAAACCTTTAATGGTTGTAATGGAAGAACGAATGGCATCGGTTCGTAAGGTGGTAGTCCACCGTACACACAAATAATGATTGTGTATCCCATTTGATGGAAGTGTGTGTAGGTGTAGGTCATACCCTTATAATAACAATATCTTAGTATATTGAAGATACTGAGGTTATTATATAATAAATATATAATAATAATTGAATAGGTGAAGAAATAAAAACTAAATTGATCGTTGAAGAACGTTGCCTCTTATTTGGGTAACTCCTTTTGTTTTATACAAAAAGACTTATTTGGTGTGCTTTCTAGCCAAATTGAGGCTTATAAGATGATAGGAGGGATTTTGTGGAGATATTTGGGTAGTTTTTGGATGATGTGAAGGGCTTGAGATGTGTGAAAAAGTGGAAGGGGTGGGTGTCTTTTTATAGTTCAGGAGGAGTGGGATTATTGTAAATATAAAAAGGTAATCACTATTAGGTGGTCTCCCTTACATAATATTGTTACAATAATAAATAAACTATGAGAAAATGGGGGATATGTTTGAGATATGGCAAGCTAATAGGTTTTGTGCATGTGTCTTTATAATGGCCCGTAATTCTCATACATAGATATTGCATATAAAATAAGTAATATTCGTTATATAACATAATAAAACCATGCCAGAACAATATAGGTTTAGTGTGTTTGGAAACTAGGAAACATAAAAAAACTAATTCATAAAACATCTACATCATCTCAAACTTATTCATTTATAACTAGAACCCTTTTGGGGCATCTTACTTTATATTTTTCTTCATATCCTGGGAAAAAGAAACATAAAAAAAGGGTTATCTTAGATGATCGGTAAGGGTAAATCAAGGGAGATAACATAATTATAAGGTCATAAGAACATGAAAATAACTTTTGAAAATTATATCTTTCATATCAAATATCATGATTTTGTTTCATGGAATTAATAATAAAAGTTTATAAAGAATCAAATAAAATATTCCATGAGAGTATAACATAATACATGAAATTATAGCATACAAATAAGCATAGAAAATAATTTCCATATTAGTCAAGGATCACTACCAAGACCATAATAGCATAAAAATTCCCTTATTGCAGTGAGTTCACTCCTCATTCCATCTTTTTATTACTGAACTGAGTTTACTACCCATTCCAGTCATATTTATCCCAGGAGATATAAATCTTTACCCAACGTCTTTGGGGGAGATATAGGTCTCTTCCATCATATAATGAAAATCATATATATGTGTTCCATAATAACATAATTCATTTATATAACCCATAAAAATAAATGGGTTTCATAAATGTCATTCCATCATAACATAACCCATGGGAAAGAAATGGGTTTCATAAATATCATACCATCATAAAAATAAAACAACCATATGAATAATAAGGATAGTATCCTTTAAAAATATCCCTATTAAATCATAAGTAACATCAAATAATTTTTTCATAGAAGGAAAAATATCCCTTGGAGGGAGAGGAACTTCTCAAATATCAACATCAATCTGGGGAATGGGGTGTTCACTTCGTATGTGGAGGTGGATGGACAGATGGTGTTGGAGCACTTTAGGGGGATGCTTGTCGGGGAGATCTCATATTGTTATGAAGATACCCAATTTAAGACATATGTGGAGAGAATTTTATCTTGTATTCCATAGCTGGTGAACGAACAGGACAATTGTTTCATTTCTTTGATCCCTTTGGTGGAGGAGATCAAGGATATGATCTTTAGGTTTCCCCATGACAGTGCTCCTTGGTCGGACGGGTTCACCAGCACTTTCTATGTGGATTCTTGGGAGGTGGTGGGAACTTTGGTGGTGGAGGTGGTGCAATACTTCTTTGGAAGTGGACCCTTAAATAGAAATGTCTACACTTCCAAAAAAATTCTCATCCTAAATATTAAGTACCCCCCCCCAGCATCGTCCATTACCAGCATATTTTCCTCTAAAATGTATCATATAAGATCCTGACCTCCCTCATCTCAGCTATACTCAGTAGTGTCATTCCTAGGATGATTTTTAGAGAACAACACGGCTTCATTAGAGGATGGAGCATACAAGGGGTGGTGGGGATCGCGAGTGAATTGGTAAATGATATCAACACCAAGTCTACTGGATAAAATGTAATTTTCCTTGTGGATATAAATAAAAATTATGAAAAGTTAGAGTGGATATTCATTATCCGGTTGATACGAAGGTTTGGGTTCCAAGAGTGGTTCTCTGACATTTTTTTCTGGTGATTCTCTTCACCATGACTTTTTGTTTCCCTTATAGGGAGGTGTTTTGGTTTTTTCAAATCAGTTCATGGGATTCGCCAAGGAGATCCCTTGTCTCCATCTCTCTTCATATTGGCTCAAGATTCTTTATCTAGAAATCTAACCCAAAGTGTGGAGGGTGTCAGTTTATCCCCTGATAGGAGCAGGTGCAGCTTTGAGCTTATTTCACATATAATGTTTGTGGATGACATCCTTATTTTCATTAATCGAAGGCATAGGTCCCTTAACAATCTCATGGAGATTATGTTCGCCTATGATCACATGAGTGGGAAGGTTTTCAATAAGAGGAATAGTTATGTTTTCATTTCCAACAGATGTTTGGGAAGACATTGTAGGGGAATTCAGGACATTCTAGGCTACTAACGGAAGTAGATTCCAATGTTCTACTTAAGATTCCCACTTTCTCGTGGAAACATTAGGATGAATCATTCAAAGACATCATCAATTGAATGCTCGGGAGAATCATCAACTAGAAAAACAACATATTTTCCTTTGGTGGGAGGGTGACTCTTATTAATAGTGTTTTATCATCCATACCAATGCATGTTTTCTCTCAAATAAGGCCCCCCAAAGGGATTATCAATCGAATGGAGAAAATCCTCTCATCTTTCATGTGGGACTCCAGAAAAGAGGGTCAGTGTCACTGGACCTCATTGGATCGTATAGGCAGGCCGATTGAGGAAGGTGGAGTGGGTCTTTAGGATATTTTGGAAACCATGCGAGGCATGCAAGGTCAGTTGGTGTGGGATATCATTAGGGAGAATCTCTCTAGGATTTGTTTTTCAAGCGGTGTTATGGTAATCACCGGGCGGCGGAGGGTGGGAATGGTCCTTATTGATCTTGGGTGGCTCGTTGCATGTATTAGAATCTTAAGGCTCTCAATGGTTCAGCTCGGTGGATCATTGGGAAAGGGTAGATCAGTTTCTGGAAGGATAATTGGTTGGGTGAAACGTTGGAATTTCCAGGTTGCCCTCACCCAGACCTTTTTTTTAAAGAGGCCAACGCAATCCCCGGCTTCATCCAATCCAATCTGACTCCTGGTTAGGCAAAGTTGTTTGAGTAGGTGGTCATGGAAGACATTTTGAATACATGTTGCTTCACTGGGTTGTCTTCAGGAATATTTTTCATCAGGGAATACAAGCGGTTATTGCATACGAAGGGTCCTCGTGATGCATGGGTTCCCAGGATTTGGTGCAAGGAGACCCCTACTAATATGAATTTTCTTACCTGGCATGTCAGGGCCAATGATCTACCTACAGATGACAACATTTAGAAGAAAGGGATCCCACTGGTCTTGTAACAACCTGAAATTTTGAATAAATTTTGTTTCCTAACTTTGTGTATTATTTTATTTTATACTCAACAAAACTATTTCATTTAATAAAATGAGTATAATTCAAATAAGACCATTGGAAACTAAATGTTTCGATTATTGTCTAAAAATAAAAGTGATCTTGATTAATTAATATAGAAAGAAGATTTGATGGCCCCATCCAGTAGTCTCAGGCTGATCGAAGCCCATATGACGGAACTCAGGAAGGAGGTAACACCTTTGGGCTTTACTCTGGACCAAACCCAAGCCGAACTTCATCGTGTGAATCTGGAACGGAATCAAATTTGTGAGAAGTTCAAGCTGATAGAAATCACTACTCGGGCAATGTTGGCCGAGCCGCCCCAAGATTCTATCACCTTAGCACACCTTACTCTTTGGTCCTATGCCGGTGTTATAAGGGGCTATGTAATGAGATCGTAACTGCCTTGTGTAATCCTTTGATTTAAATAAAAATTATGATTTCTCCTTATGATTAAGTTTGTGAATTTTCAAATGTCTGGATAAATATAGTATGCATATTATTGATGAATTTTAGAAAAAGGTTATTTTAAAAATATTTACGTAAACCTTAAATAATTAATAATGTGTAATGATTTTCAAAAAATGGTCTTCTACAGTTATGTTCAGTAAGAAATTTAGAGTCTAATAAGATCAACTTAATTTTTGATGAATAGTAAATTATGAATAGTGATTTTATGCTTATGATTAGTAATGTGACCAAATAGATTAAGTAACTTCACTTAAGAAAGTATTAATACAATTTAGGCACCTTGATTAAGTAATGTGATTCAATAAAATAGGTAAATAACTATTTCAGAAATTATTTGTTAAGTATTAGTTTTTTCAGGTGAATAGTGTTTTTTATTTAAAAAATTAAATTAAAATTATTCATAAAATTATTTTCAAAAAATGGAGTTCATTTTTTAAATCAAAGCATTGATATTTGGTTAAGGTTAATTTTTGGGATTTTTCTGTAATAGTTGAATTTTCAGTGAATAGTTTTTTTATTAAAAAATTAAATTAAAATTATTTAGAAAATTATTTTTGTAAAATGGAGTTCATTTTTAAAATAAGAGCATTAATATTTGGTTAAGGTGAAATTTTAGGATTTTTCTGAGAAAGTTGAATTTTCGGTGAATAGTGAAAATACAGTTTTTGGGTTTCGGGTGTTTAATGACATCATCAAGGATGTAATAATTATGCAATAATTCTGGTCTACTTATGAATATTAAAATAATGTATGAGTTGTCCCAAGTGTCTAATACCATGGTCAAATACCATGGGCAAGCTCATGGTTTTTCCAATACCACTGATGAGGTGTCTCTTGGCCATTAATTACTTGTCCCCTCACTTCTATTATAAATACCAAGCCTTTATCTCATTCTTTCCATTCCAAAATACTCTTCAACGAAGCTATGGTCTCATTACCTCCCAAGTATTCCTCTCAAGGTTCCCCCAATCCCTCAAGGTCCTGACCTTTGAGTTTTAAGAGTTACGTTTTAAGGTAAGGGATCCTACCTCTCTCTTTCTTTTCATGTATTCTCCTTTTTGTCATTTATTTTAAGCACCATGTTCTAATGTTAGGGATGTTATTTTATATTCATCCTAATTTTCTTTTCATTTTAATATGATGAGAGACCATCACTTTCTCTCATCATTTCATTTTATGAATGTTTAAGTGGCGCTGTTAGGCTGCCAAATTTTTGTAAGAGATTCTTTCACCCTTCTCATTTTCAAAGTTCTATTTTAATGTCAAGTCTTTGAAGTTTATTTTTATTATGTTGTGGTATGATCTCTATATCAATCATACTATTATTTTATTTTCACATGATGAGATACCCTATTTAATCTAATCAATTCATTTATGAAGTTTTAAGTGGCATCGTTATGCTATCGAATTTTTGTAAGGGATCCTACCTCTCTCTTTCTTTTCAAGTACTCTTTTGTATGTCATTTCATTTAAGCCCCATGTTCTTATATTGGGGGATGTTATTTTATATTCCTATTACTTACCTTTTCATTATCATATAATGATATATCCCCCCTTACTCTTGTCAATTCATTTTAAGAATTTTTAAGTGGCACTGTTAGGCTGCCAAATTTTTGTAAGGGATTCTTCCACCCTTCTCATTTTTTAATTTCTATTTTTATTTAATTTCTTTAAAGTTACTTTTCTTATTTTGTGTTATGATATTATATATCTATCATACTGTCCTTTTTATGTTCATATGATTAGATACCCTATTTTATCTCATCAATTCATTTTTTGAAGTTTTAAGTAATATCGTTAGGCTACCGAATTTTCATAAGAGAAATATTATTTTTGTCTTACTTTCAAGTTCTTTATTTCATATGGTATATCTTTAAAATTTCATTACCATGTTCTTAAATCCTTTATATTCTGTCCCCCTACTGTTTTATGGATCATTTATGAGTGGGTGACCCATGTCCCCTCTCTTTTCAATGTTTTCTAAAACCCTGTAACATAGCCATTATGCTGCATAATTTTCGTCTCAAATTGTCTTTCTCTTTTTCTCAAATTCTATTGTGTTATTAAGTGAATACTCAAAGATATTTATTCTATAGGTGTATTCACATATATATCAAAATTTTCTATTTTAATTCTGGGATTTACATACATGAAACCCGCTTTCCCTTTTCCGTGGGTTTAAAGTGACATAAAGATCGCGTCTTTAAAGCAGTTTTTAAAATGTTATGACTATGAAATTAAACCCATTTATTTTATTCTATATGGGTTATTTATGAAATTATTTATGATGATATATTTGGATCACATGATAATAAAGACAAATTAAGGGTGCGCCCTGATAGCGCTTCAATGCATTGTTTAAAGACTTAATCTCTAGAGATTACCATTTTAACGATACCTTGGTGAATAACCTTGGTAATTTTTTTTAATGACACCTTAGGGATGGACCTTGGTGATACGGAAATGATTGTCTATGTTAAATGTTGTAGCCACATCTTCAAGTTATGAAACATGTTATTTTTATTATGATGTGCCTCATGATCTCTTTCTCATGCCTTAAAGTTATTTATCATGACTTTTGTTGATGTATCTTTGGTTCACATGTAAAATATTTCTCTTGTTTCCCTTATTGGGCCTTCTGATCACCCTTTCCTTTGATGTATTCTCTCAGGTTATGAGATGCTATAATGAACTTAGGATGAACAATAAAGAATCCTTACAAGTGGTTTAAAAGACTGTTTTATGTTGTTCTCATGTTTTATGTTCCTGATTTCCAAGACACTACACTTTAAAGATCCTCTATTTTTAAAATGTAATGAAATGTTATGTAATAAAAAGGAGGGATGCTATAGGTCTCTCATTTTTTCTAGTGTAAGAATACATATGTTGAGTCTCCTTTTCATCTTATATTTTAGAGTGGATGGGTGTTGTTATTATGGTCCTAGTTCTCACCCCGCCCAAGTTTGTTTGGGGAACAACTCTCGCTGCAATATTACATGGAATCATGGTTCTAGGGTTTGAAGGGAAGGACGATGGAAAGAAAGGTTCAGGTGATAATTCTTTCCTCTATTTCTAAGACTCTCTGGGAATCATAGAACAAAGTCCAGTGGGTCTCCCGGGACTCCTTTCTATTCCTGCAACTGAGACTGAAATCACTAATTTTGGATATGGGTCTATAGTTGATGTATGGAAATAATCAGCCACAGTGTGCAGGTTTCTCTGCCATCCTTACAAGCCTAGCAGAATAGGGGGTCATTAGATCAGGTGATCACCCCCCCCCCCTCGGAGGCCTGAAGTTAAACGTGGACGGATCTTTTATACAATGGTTGATGAGAGGTGGAGGGTTTCTTTACGGCTCATGAGGTTCGGTGCTTCTGGGGTTCAGTGCCTTCTATGGATTGGGATCCACCTTAGCTTCAGAGGTGAAGGCACTCCTTTCCGGTTTGTCTTTGTGTAGAATTCGAGGTTTCTAGGTGGCAGATATTGAATCTGATTCTAAGGTGCTGGTGAAGTCCATTCAAGATCATCAGGATGTGTTATGGGACATGAATTACCTAATTCAAAGATTTAGGATGGAGACTAGCCTGGGTCATAAGATCCACCATGTTCGGAGGGAGGTGAACTTTGCGGTTGATGTGCTCACTCAGTAAGGAAGGCATGGGGAAGATCTTACTATTTATGACAATTTGGGTTCCTTTCCTTTTGAATGTAGGGCCATTTTACAAGGTGATTCCTTGGGATTGCACCAATTTCACCCCCCTTGAGAGACTATGTTGTACTTTCCTTTGGGTTACCAAGTCTAATAAAAAGAAATTTTCAGTCTTAAAATGTCATGAAATTTAAAAAAAACGTTTTATTTGAAAATAACCTTATAATATTTTAAGGAAATATTCAAGGAATTAAGGTTTCATGAAATCATAAAAATATGTTCATTCTATATAAGTTTAAAAAAACATTTCTCTCGTACTTTTGCTGGAAAAGTCAAAAAGTACCTCATTGGGAAAATTAAAAAATATTCCTTTCAAAACTTTTAGTAAAAACTCACACATGGGTAAAAATGAATTTAAAATTTTTATAATAATTGTAAAAAAATTGATTTTTTTTAAGAAACATAGATATGTAATATAAATATATCTTAGCAGATACTTATGAACAAACCATCCTGAATAATAATAAGATTGTGAAATTAACACTTAATTTAGGTCTGATTTCCTTCATGCGTATCTGGAACTTTTTTATAATGGTTTAAATAATTTTATTAACTTATTTTAGAACCATATTCATATTTATTATATCATATATGATCCTCTTATATCATCTTATCACCCATTTTTTAATAAAATTTCACTATTACTCTTATTTCGGGTGTTAACTACTTCATTTTCTAATGCATGTTTTGTCATGTAAGTCTCAATTCTTATGCATGTGATATAGTTCCATAATTTTAATAATGATATTAATGTAATTTGTATCATATTTATTCATTATATACATTTAATCATTATTTAATGGTGAATATGAAAAATGAATCGCATCGCATCATGGAGACGGTAGGTCGTACATACTCATGAGCGATGGTATAATTCCATTAATGGTAAAAGGGTAAGGAAGTTGATGGAATATATTTTGTTACAAAATCAATATAAATTTATAATTATCATATATATATATATTATTTTCATCATTATTCCCTTCCAAATAAAGTGGTGATGAAAAACATATTACACCATGACGTGGAGACGGTAAGTCATATGTACACACGCGTGGTGCTTTTATTCTTTGTAGAATGAATAAAGGTGTAATATGGTTATTAAATAATCATAATAACATATCATCATATAGATAATATTTTATTTATTACTTTAGAATGTAAACAATACTTAAAGAGAAAGTAGAAGAAGAAATAATCTTGAAAGAGTTGTTAAGGATGATTACCACTTCCTTGGTGAACTTCCTTTAGATCTCCTCTTAGGAAAATAGGGTTGGTCTTTTGAGAATAATAGAACCTATAGAATGTATATAGGGAAGTTATAAAAGAATTTTTTTTGACATTAAAGGCTCAATGTGATGTGAAAAATTGAGGGAGATGTGTCCTTTTATAATTGAGGTGAGGGGCACTTGTGGAATTTCGAAAAATATTAATTTATAATAAATTAAATCTTAGATCCAAATATTAACAAAATTACATGTATTAGAATCTAAGATGGGATAATTTTTTAATCTCATATACCAATACATTTTCGACCAGTTTTTTTATTATTTTAAACTTTATCATTTTGATTAACTCTTAGTTAACATATTTTAATTTTAACTAAGGTAAAAACTATTTTAATATTAAAAGGTTTTAATTTTTACTTATGTGATGTCAATTAGACCATAAATGAACAATTTATAGAAATTTTTATGATATTACAATTATTTTTATTTTTTAAATATGTTTTACGATTTTTAAATGATTTAATAAAATATTATTTTTGATAAAATATCATTAGTGTCAATTTTGAAACTATTCAATACTTGGACTTTCAAAAATTTAAATATAACAAGTTAACTTCAAAAAAAAATATTTTATTATATCCCTAAGAGGTTAAGTTCATCTAGAAAATTCTTTTATCACATTAATTATCTAAAATTATATTTATTTTAATATTTTTAGAAACATTTATTTTATATTTACGTTAATAAAATAATTACTACATTTGTGTTATGTAAGTATTTAATATACTTATTTGTTCACTAAAAATTAAAAAAAAAATATCATGATTAATATAACTCTTTTATATTTCATAATAAAATTTATATTCAAATATATATTTTGGTTAACCCTGTGTTAAAAATGATATAATATTTAAAATATGAATATGAAATCTTTAAATTCACATTAAATAAAATATTATAAATATCATAATCTCATCTAAGTGAACTAAAAAGTAAAAAATAAATTTATATCAGAAAAATAAATTTATTAATTTAAAAAGTTACATTAATATTAGTTCATAAACTAATTTTTCCCATGTAGACACATAAGGGATATTTAAAACAAAGAAAGTGATATTTTGGGTCTTTCTTTGATTTAAATATTATATATGTTATTTTCACGAACAAGTTTCCATTAAACAACTTAATTTAGATCCTTATGTGTTAAGGGTATAATTATCTACATCAAATAAAAAAATTTCATGTGTTAGAGTCATTTTATAGTCTTTATCATTTTATTTTTAAACTAAATTACCCAATTTACTCTTTACCATGGTAACAAAATTTACCAAAGTTACTATTCATATTGAAAAAATAATAAAAGGGACCTATTTCCTAAATTTGTACTTATGAATCTAAATTTGGAATCCATTTTTCAAAATTCAAAATATATAATTTTCAGAATTTAATTTAAAATAATACTATAAAACTAACATGAAAAACAGCTTTTTGGAAAAATGCACTTTTAAAACATAAAATGTCTTATAAAAAATTCATGTATAAAATCAGTTTCAAAAACCATAATCGGGTTATTTTAAATCAAAATTAACTAATTAAAATTTAAAACTAATCCAAAACATAATTCGACCTTGTAAAGACCATAAAATAAAATACATATTTCAATAAAAACAGTATTTTCATTATTCCTTAAAAAATAAATGTTTTCAAAAAATTATATAAAAAATAATTTTAAGATAATTTTGAAATGATGAATTAAAAAATGAAATTAATTTTTTCAAATCCATTTTCTAGAAAATCCTAAAATTATAATTCACTCATAAAAAAGATAAACTCATTTTTTGAAGAAAATGTATTGAAGAATAAAGTGATTTTACTAACAATACATTCATATTGAGTTAGACCTTTATATTTATTTCATAAATTAGTTGTTTTTTTATTATTTAAAAATTAAAATCTAGGTTATAACAATCATTTTATACTAATAGTTTTTCATGATTCATTTAAACTCACGGTTGCGTGCAACGCAAGCTATTGAAGAATTAAAATTATTTAAAGATAAGTATTTATTAAAATATCAAGGTGTTACATTCTACCCCCATTAAAATTAATTTTTCCCTCCAAATTAATCACTTTCATACAAACATATCAGGATACCTCTACCTTATCACATCCTCAGGTTCCCACATATCTTCCTCAAATTGGTGGTTCCTCCATAAAACTTTATCCAAGTGAGTGGTCTTGTTTCGTATAACTTTCTCTCTATGATCCATAATCTCTTTCAATTATTCTTCATAAGAAATATATTGCTTCAGTTTTATGAATTCTGAGTTTAGTACATGTGAAGGATCAGGTATGTACTTTCTTAGGAGAGATACATGGAACACATCATGAACTTGAGAGAGATTTAGTGGTAGTATCAATTGAAAAGATACCTTCCCAACATGATATAGAATTTTAAAAGGACTGATATACCAAGGTATTAGCTTGCCCTTATTTCCAAATCTCATTACTCTCTTATAGGGATATACTCATATAAATACCTTATCACCCACTTCAAAATCTAGGTCTTTTTATTATTATCAGTATAACTTTTTTATTAACTCTGAGCTACTGTTATGTGATGTTGAATAGATCCAACCTTCTCTTTCATTTCCTCGAATAGATAAAGTAACAATTGCTTTCTTTCCCCAACTTCATTCCAGCATGTTGGAGTTCTTCACTTCTCACCATAGAGAGCTTCATAAGGAACCATATAAACAATAGAGAAAAATCTATTATTGTAATAAGATTTTACTAAAGATATGTATTGATCCCAACCTCCTTTTAAATACATAGAGCAAGCTCTCAACATATCTTCAAGAGTTTGGATTGTCCTCTCAAACTGGCCATCTATCTAAGGATGATAAGTGTAAGGAATTTTTTGGGATACACCTAACACTGAGAGGGGTTGAATCATTCTTTGGGACTTTTTAATCTAATTTAAAAGTTTTATCCTTGTGCCTCTTAGACCTGTTAGGATCTTGATTCTCTTATTCTCTTTTCTCTATCGCATGCAAGTATATCAAAGTAGTAAATATAAAACATCATATTTTTACAAGGTCACTACTCAATAAGAGTAGCTAGTCCTTAGCATGATCTAGAAATAATACTGACCACACAACCACTATAAAACAATCCTTTGAATGTGGTTACAATGAGTAGGATATTCCCTTACACTCATATAGCACTATAAAAACAATCCAATAGTACATGTTTTATAGAACATTGTTGGATCTTTATACTACCTCCCAAGACATTCTTCTCCTTGTTGATGAGGTTTTATAACACCAAGAAATTCAACCTTCTATTGAGTCATGTCTGATGTCACAATTATTCTTTCTTCTTCAATAATCATCTTCTTCACTTTGTTACTTTCACAATAGCATTCTAGAAACTCCTCTTTCTTCTTCCCAATAGCATAATCTGAACAATCTTCTTCTTTTTCAGTCACAATAATATAAATGTAGTTTACTAATAGGCATAGAATTTTTCTTGACCATATAATAATCAATTTAATATAAATTGGTTAGTCACTTATTCTTCTTCTCTCTTTCTTCTTTAGTGTAAAACCAAAATACACTGAATCAATTCTTCTTCTTCTTACTGGAATTACAAACTTGCTTTATGATTATTAAATCAATGAAGATCTAATCAACTTACCATCAAAAAAATTTATATGGCCTGAAAAAATGAATATATATCGCCCACTATCTTCTTCTTCTTTGACACGCAATAATATGGAATAGTGAAGTGACTTATACTCTTTATTCAATACTCAATACTAACACATGAGTGTATCAGTACACTTTATTCTTCCTTAGTGCAGATATGAGTTTAGTTGCACGTTTGGCTCTTCTTTACACAAACAAGCTATGTGTGTTTTCTCTTATCAGTTCATTGTGTACCAACCAGGTACACATACAGTTTTACTTTACAAAACACAGTGGTCATATTATACCCAAGCACTAGTTCACAGAACCATTATTCAAGAATCACTATAAGCATGTGAGTTTAATAGTTTCGAGTTTCCACGGACCATCTAATTCACGAAGCATGATGAGGGTGTAAACACATATCGCATGTATGCGGTATTTCTCTTTTTTGAACTATCATGTATCTTCCACAAACTACCCTACTTCCTCTATGAACTATCTTACACCACATAGTGCGTGTGCTTCATGAATAGCCTTCTCTTCTGCAAACTACCTTTTCTTCATGGATAGTAAATACCACACATATTGTTGATGATCTGTAGACCACCCTTTCTCAACAGATGGCCTTTGCTTCATGATCCACCTTCATTTCCATGGACTGCTTCTTCCTCCATGGACTACCTCCACTTTCGCAAATGGTATCCTCTTTTGTGGACAACTTTCTCCTTCACATGAACTTTCTTCTATAAACTACTTACCTTTACTAAATTATTCCTTGCAAACTTCTTTAAACTTTACAGAATTATTTTTCACTGAGGATCTCTTATTATAAAATTCTCACTACCTTAATGATGGGATTAGGGTCCTTTATATAGGAAAATAAATCCACAAATCTCACTAATCTAATTTACCCAAATTTTTAAAGTAGTAAAGCTTTCACCACAGACTATGTTATACAGTCTACATACTATCTTTCTCCCTTTGTAGTAGATTATCTCTTTCATGAATGAAAACACTTTGTAGCTCCTCAAATAGCCACCTCCTTTCTACAGATGATAATCCTTCCCACAAACTTCAAGACTCTTGTAAACTATTTTCCCTCAGTGGTCCATATAGCGCCTTTCTTCCTCACGGTGGATGATTCCATATACAAACAGATCACCACCTCCATTTCAAAAATGATGAGAGTCCCGTGTATATCCAAGCCTTCCGTGAACTTAAAGTCTACTATGTATAACAAACCTTCAACAAAATATTTTCCCTAAGTGGTCTGCATACCACGCTTTGCAGTCCAGATAGTGTTGTTATGTGGAAATTCTTTCTTTTCTGATTTTCCTTCACTACTCCACATACCTCCTCTGTGGTCCATGAACTATCCTTGGTTGTCCATGAACTGTGCTTTGTGAAAATTCTTCCTTTTCCAAAAAACAAACTTCTAATTTTTAGGCCCAAAAAATTGGAAAACACCAAGAAACGATTCCACCTTAAAAATCTACTTCATAAAACTCCAACCATACTGATTTGTGGTCATTTGTATTTACCAATAAACACAAATTAATTTATTGTTGAAGATTAAACCAACTTCTACCAAAATACACTTGATTCCAAAATCACTGGATTGCTTTCATCACAAACCCCATATTTCATGATATATATCCTTTGATCAATCAGCTTTAGTATCATCATATTTTTCAAGGAAAGTATTCTAAATTCCCTGTCTTCTCTCAACATATTTATTTCTAATCAAACTTGAATGTGATTGGAACACCTTTACTCCCCCTTTACTTAATAAGTCTTACATCACAAGTTCTCCAAACAACTTATGATATTTGGGAAATAAAACTTAGTAAATCATCATTATATATTCTTAGGATAATTATTCAACCATGACATGACATCCAATTTCATCTAATGAATCCATAACTATTCTCTAGGCATCACCTTGAAACTCAATGTCTTAAAATCATTCACATGTCTCTTGGAATACTAATACTCAAGGACATTATCCAAGCTCCATTATCTTTGTAACTTTAGAAAAAATTCATCATATTGACATCACTATAATCATTATATTGAATTGATCATCTTTTTTCACCAATAAAAATCATTTGACAACAAATACAATCTATACACAAAGTGGTCTCTTCTCTCTCAACTTTACTTTTCAAACTTTTATTTCACTTTCTCTCCCCCTTATTGACAATAAATACAAAGTTCATTGGAAAAAGGGTATCAGTACATACTTAAGAAATGTTTCTTCCATGATTTCACTCTAAGTCTACTTGATTTGTGCTCGATATAGAAAACAAGAGGATTTGATTTAGACAACAAAGTTTTCCATTACTCACTGATCATGGTACCTTATGAAATAAGAAATCATATAATTTCCTTCAAGGATTATTCAATTTCATTCCAAACTAAGAGTAATATGTGTGAGATGAATCAATTTAATAATAATCAACCTAAAACTCTTTCACTCACTTCAAAAAATGGATAAAAAAATTCAAGAGAAATAGGTAGGATAAGTGGCCTTAGGCCACTTCCATTCTTCTTATTTCACTGAATAATTAAATTTCTCCCCCTTTGTAAAAATTTTGTTATTTTTTAATAACCAAGGATGAGGGATTGATAGACATACCTTTTACAATGACATTCTCTTCAAACAATTTCTAGAATAATTAGAATTTATAATAATTGATATAATAATTTTAGAAACTTCTTCATTTGTATCACCCTCAATAGAAACATTTATCATCATCTTCATAATGGTGAATCTCATCAAGAATGGATTTCAAGAAATTCCAGTATGGAGAATACACCAAAATGGGTCTTCAACTTGTGACAGTCCAGATTGGACAACTTTCACAACTTCATCAAGGATGGTATTCTAGAAAAAAAATATTTAGAATACCATAAAATAAGATCAAACCAAGATGGAATATTATTTATCCTAGCTATACATACATCAAATTCATCAGGGATTATCCTCTATCATATTAATATTTTAATATCAATTAAGGAATCATTCAAGTATGGTAACTTCTTCAGCTTTTCTATCAATAATTGACAACACTTTCTACTTATAATGTTATCCCCTTGAAAATTTTCTTTACCTTAAATAACCTGTATTATAAACACAAATAGAATACAAAAAGATGTAAGGTAATAAGGTGGATCCTCTTTGATTCATTAATATGAATAGAAATGTTGAGACGATCTTTTCAACCAAGTTGATCCATTCTTCATGCTTGCACATCTGAACATCTATTCTGATTTATGTTAAGGAAACATGGATCTCTTCAAATACTCTTATACTCTGTATGAAGAACTTTTATAGAAACCCTAAACTTTTACACATAATATTACATGATTTTAATCATAATTAACCATTAAATTACAAACCAAGGATCATAAAGTCTAGTGTATTTGGAAGACTAGGTACATAATTAAACATCATGAAATAAAAACTTATTTTATTCAGTCTTTATAATAAGATCCTAACTTCCATTAAGCCCTTACGTCCACATAGGATAACCTGGGGAATACATGAACAAAAGGGATGATCTAAAAAGGCCAGTAAGGAAATGATCATAAGAATAAAACCTAGCACATGGGTTAGAAGACATATCATACTGGAAAAAAAGGAAAGGTACATGACTAAACATAAGGAAGAATAAAATGTATAGCATGGGAACATATAATCATTGAATCATAGGAATGTGGAAACAACATATAACATGATATAAACATGATTCAAGGATAACTTCCAAGACTATATAACATGGAGGACAAAGTCCCATAAAGGAATCAGGTTCACTCATTGTCCTAACATGACGTATCATGAGACTAAAAATTACCCAATGCATTGAAGTGGTATTGGGGAACACCCATAACAACATGTTCATGAATATGTGTGCCATGTGAATAATCATACATAAGGAATCAAACATAACATAAGGTTTACCCATGGAAAGAAATGGGTATCGTAATCATGTCATAAGGCATTACATATGTGAATATCATAAATGTGTTTATGAAATAATGGATTAAAAAACATACATAGACATTAATAAGGTAATATAGGCATAGATCATGATAATTTATCTCAAATTGAATTGGAAACATGTAAAAGTGGTGTTTAAGAAACTTTATAAATGAAACATTTTAGTATGGTTTAAGGAAAACAATAAAGAGCATTTAAAACAGAAAAGGGAATAATATTTCATATAAAACCATAAGTGAACCAGTAAAGTTTTCATAATTAAATGGGTGATTTTATAAAAATAATTTTGTCTTAAAAACATAATATATAGTTCACTTGATAATGGGTAAGAATTCAGGAAGTTCCCTTAAATCGGGGTTACTTATGAGGAACAATCGAGTAGGGAACCCTTTAAGAAAATTTATATACCAAAAAATAAGGATGAATTGATCTTGATACATGATTCTATAAAATATTAAAAAAATTATAAGATATACATAAATATAAAAGAGAGTTTTATTTGGGTAAAAAAGAATAACCTGAAGGAATAGTGGAGTTTTAGGTAGAATCCCTTACCTTAAGTCTGAATGTGTTCTTCACTTGATCTTAATGTCCTGAATAATCAAGTTAGATTAATTAATTAATAATTTAATAACCATTTATAAATTTATTTTATTTATTATAAATTTATTAATTTAATTTGTGGCCTTTTTATGGGTTAAGATATTCAGTTTCATCGTTCAGGATCGTTAGTTTTCTTGGTTTTCATGATCGATTTACTTGCATATGAGTATGAAAAATCATGTAGAATGAGGATAGTTTTCCAAAAATGAAATTATATGTTATTAATGATACTATAAAATATTAAATAACCATTTTATTATAGAATTTGGAATGATTCATTAGATAAATCATTAATGATAATCATTTAGACTAATTTAGCGGTTTTGATCACAACAAACTCATTTTGTTTTATAAATTAATATCATGTGTAAAAAATAATTACAGAACATTAAATATGGTATAATGCATATAATATAATCTTTTTAAACCATAAAAATGGTTTAATGACCAGAATTTAAGGTGTAATTGAAATATGAAAGCACATCATCAACGAAGGTGGTAAATCAGCACCTCACGGACAATGTTTTCATTCTTAAAGTAAAAGAGAGAGGAGAAGAGATTTGATGAAGAATTATTTAATCAACAAGATAAAATTATAGTATATGTAATATAATATATTTTACATTCCATTTGGATTATGAGAGTTTAGGAGATAAAAATAAAAGAAATTAATATGAAAAAAAATTAAAAGAAAGGGAAGAGGGTTTTACCTCTTGATTCCTTCATCTTGAGAACCTCCTTAGGGGGTCGGTTTTGGCCTTTTGTTAAGAACAAAAGATCCTAGACATGGGGGGAGGTTTAGAAAGATTATTGGTCAGAATTTATACAAGGATAGGGGCTTGAGAGGTGTGAGGAGAAGAGGTGGTGAGGGTGGTATTTATAGTGGAGGAGGGGGTGTTTTCTCATTATTTAATTCGTTAGTTTATTATTTTTCTCAAGATAAGAAATAGTATTGATTATTGAGACTAAATAAATTAACTAGGTCATGTGAGTTCAAAAAAATTGTTCTCACATCATCCATGACTCAATTAATAGGGTATTTAACTTATAATGTATATATATTGTAACTTACAGCATTTTACTATTCAGAAAAATCATGTATTTCAGAAAAATCCCAAAAAAAATCACCCTAACTATTTTTAAATGTGTAGAATCCAAAAATGAAATCCAATTTATGAAAATAATTTAATAAATATGAGAAATAAATTTTTTAATTAAAATCAAAATTTATTCGAAAAATATAGATTTTAAAATTATAACTGATTTATACCACTTTGAACAATTAACTAAGGCCTAAAAAAATTATCTTATAATAATAAGAAATAAAAATATTAATTTATTAATATATTTTAATAAAATAATTGTATTTTAAATTATTAAATTAGTCATAAAAGTTTATTTAAATATTTATGACTTAAAAAAATACCCACACTTAATTAGTAATTTTTAAAATATTTATTTACTTATACTGTGATATAATTATATCATATTGTCACTTATATGATGGATAAATTTTATTTATAATTTATTTAGTAAGGTTACTATTTAATTGGCCAGTTTACTATTCATAAGGGTCACATTACTATTCCAAAGTTCAAGTTACTATTTCATCGGTGTAGGTTCTTTAACTTTTAGAAACGCTTTTTATTTCATTCATTCGTAATTTATAAATATTTTATTGTGTTATATTACGTTTTTATACCATATGAGATAACTATAAGAAGGTAATTTTCATTGATAAAACTTTGGGTCATTACAACTTTCCTTCTTAACAGCCTTCATAGATGATAAATTATTACTCCTCTTGAGAACTGCTTCTTATTCTGGTAGTAGGGTTAAACACAATTTTGCAATGTGAATAGATTTATTACATCTATCACACAAAACTTCTTTAACACAAGAGTTTACTTTTCTTAAAATACCCTCATGAAATTTTTCTTCATTATGTAGAATATTTTCTTCCCCCTTTTCACTAGCTTTAGCTTGTGCATCTTCTATTTTTCTCATTATTTCCAAATATTTAGGACAAATAACTAACATGTCATTAGGAACTATGGAAGTAGTTGTAACACCCCGTGTTTTTCTAAAAAAAAATAGAAATGCATGGAACTTTGTTTTAAACATATATTTTTAATTAGCCTTTAAAACATAATTTTTTTTCACTTATATGTTCTGAATTTCAAGAAACTGTCATCTACATTTGTGCTCATTATGTTGTTTGGAGTCTATTGGAACCAACTTTTTTTGGTGAATAGTAACATACCCTTATGAATAGTAAAATGAATAGTGATATGACCCTAATGAATAGTAAATTTTATTATTATTTTATTTCATTAAGGCTTTAAGATAATATCATCTAGATTAGTTTTTCATTATCATATAGAAGTAGTTACATAATTAGAATTGTTAAATTTTGAATTAAGTATGATTTTATTTAAATATTAAATTAATAATATTTAGAAAATTATTTTCAAAAAATGGACTTCATTTTTGAAATCTACACATTGATAAATGGTTAGGGTGAATTTTGGGAATTTTTCTAAAACAGTTGATTTTTCAGTGAATAGTAAAAAAATATAGTTTTTAGTTTCGATGGCTTATACCATGATACCATGGGCAAGCCCATGGTTTTGTAAATACCACCCATGAGGTGTCCCTTGAAATTTATTAAAATAATCCCTCACTTTTTCTATAAATATCAACTCTTCCCTTCATTGAATTCATTCCCAATTCTCCCTCAAATAAACTCTGACCTCCTTGCCTTCATAGTAGTCCTCCCAAGTTTTCCTCAAGCCCCAAAGGTCCCAACCTTTATGTTTTAAGGGTTACTCTACAAGGTAAGAAAATTCTCAATTTCTTTCTTTTTTCCTTTCAAATTATCTTTTATGTGGTATAATTTTCAAGTTTCTATACCATATTCTTATTTCCTTATTATTCTTGATCTTCTCTATATTATGATTCATTTTTGTATGGTTGACCCTTGTCCCCTCTCTTTTTAATATTTTTCTAAAACCATGTTGTGTAGCAGTTAGGCTGCCGAATTTTTTTTGTAAGAGATTTCTCACTTTTTCTTTTATTTTGAGTTCCTTCACTATTCTTTCTTCATATCTCTTTACCCAAGAGTCATGAAATCTCCAGAAATCATGTATACTCTGGATTTATCATGTTTATGAAAAATTAATCATCTTTACTCTTCTCCTCTCCCACTTATTTAAAGAATAAAAAACATTGTCTGTTTGTGTCGAATTATCGACATCATGGACGATGTGATTTCAATTTACATTAATTCTTTCAAGTCTGGTCATGAAACCATTTATATAATTGAACTAGGATATAATATATGTTTTATGACTCACCCATGGTTATATAATTCTTTTGTACTCATGGTTCTAATTTATATGACAAAACGAGGTTGTTATTATCAAAGAACCACTAAAAGGATCTAAACGAACATCATTAATGTTCTAACATATGAATCATCCTCATGTAATAATTAAAAATGATAAATGGAATAATTTATGTTACTCTATATATGTAAATACTACCCCATTCCAATTATGGAGTTTCACTTCCAATCGACAAGAATGTCCATCATGAACCAATCATGGAAATCATGTTAATAACTCACCCAAAAACAGTGCAAAGGGCAAAATACTAACAATTAAGGGTGAAATGATGTTATGAAATGATAATATAGGATGTTATAAACATGAAAATGTTTCTATAAAATATTAATAACACTCTTTTAACCATTATACAGGAGGTTTAAACAATTTGGAAGTAAGAAAAACCCGAGGTAAGGGAATTCTTAACCTGATTTCCATTCTTTGGGTTAACCTTCTACTTCATTATTTATGTGCTATTTAAATTGTTTGTGTGATGGTTTTTGTTTATATTATGTTTTATTATGTGTATTTACAGTATATATACATACTCCATCCACTCTATTAAGTCTCTCTTCAATTTTATGATGTTTATAAGGTGATTTTCTTTAAAAATCCTCTTTAAAATTCGGTTTTACGAAATTCCAAAGTAATGTTTTTATGGAATTATTCATGTTGTATGATTATTTTTTGGTTATTGAGAATTATTTATGATGAATTGTGGGACCTATACTTCCCTCCAATTCATTGGGTATGAGTAAGTTGGAGGTCGGTCATATGGTTACTCCAAGTGTAACTGCGATGGTTACACAAAGTAAGGTAGCCGTGAGGGTTACAGATTATAAGGTAGCCAAGAATGGTTACAAGATTATGTTAGTAATGCCCCAAGATACCTCTATGATTATATTTATGTTCTCATGTTTGTTTGGATCTTGTGTGAATCTCATGTTGCACAAAGTAAGTATATATGAGTGACAAGCATGTCTTCTAAAAATGTTTTCATACGTTATGAGTATTCATGGACTAATGTGCTCTTTCCTTACTTTTTCATCCCTTACTGAGGTTTGTGCTCATCCCAAGTTTTTAAATGATTTTTCACAGGTTAATGGATGTGTAATACAAGTAATGAAGACACGTTAAATGTTAAATAATTTTCAAGGAGTCTTTTTTTAAGTTTTAATGTTTTATATTTTGAGAAAAATGGAAATTGTTTTTATGGTATCCACTCTGTAACAATGTATAATGTTATGAATTTTTTGTCCTAATTCTATAAAGATCTAAACTTGAAAAGATCCTCAATGTAAAAGGAAGTGTTTTCTTAACTAAACTCAAGATTATGTATGTAATAAGGTCGGGTCCTTATAGTTGGTATCAGAGGATGGTTTAGATAACTTTTGGGGTTAGGTTGATGTTAATAGAATACCATAAATGATTTTCACTCTATGTTTAATTTGAAATGTTATAGCATTTAAAGATTACCATGTTTCTTTATCTAAGACATGTTTGTTTAGAATGGTTGTCCACAGAAGGAACAGGGATGCTGAAGAGGAGAGGCACCGATAGAATGACATCCTTCTAGAACTGCAGCCCGGAATGTTAGGGATTGGAACTGAGCAGTTTGTGACAGTAATGGATCAGATAACGCAGGAAATAAATGGTGGTGGAATACATGCAAGAGAACCAATAGAGGTACCACAACGGAACATGACAGTAGTGGAACATTTTATGAGACAACATACTCCTGCATTCAATAGATCTTCTGACCCAGTAGCAGCTGAAGGATGGATCAAAGCCCTTGAAAAGATATTCGATGTTATGGGATGTTCATAAAATCAAAAGTTAAGTCTTTCCATTTATCGTTTTGAAGGATAATCTGATCAGTGGTGGTCAATGGTAAGGAATATCAAGGGTAGAGAGGATTTTGATTCCTTAGAGTGGGATGAATTTAAAAGTATTTTCCTTGAAAAATATTTTTCTAAGGTGGTGCGACTAAGATTCAGTGGCTGTGTATGAAGTGAACTTCACCTGACTGGCGAGGTATGCTCCAAATCTTATTCTAGATCTTGATGGAAAAATCAACCGCTTTTACTCAGGATTGAAGCCAAGGTATCGAAGGGCGTTGGCCTCTCGTGAATTCAAAAGTTATGAGAAACTTGTCCGATGTGCTAAGAGGGTAAAGATGGAGTTTGCTGATGATAATGTGCATTTTGGAAATAAAGAGAAGAAGAGGTCCAGTTAGCAAGAAATGGGTAAGAATCAACCAAAGAAATCTGATGGTAATAAAATCCAATTTCCAGTTTGTGAAAAGTGTAGCAAGAAACACCCTGGGAATGTCTTAGAAAAACTGGAAAGTGTTTTAAATGTGGTAAGTTTGGACATATGGCCCGAGATTGTAATGAAAATGATCCAAAGACTAATCCTGATAAGCAGACTATAAAGTGTTTTAAATGTGTTGAGATGGGTCATTATGAAAATGAATGCCCAAAGAGAGATCTGAATGATGCAAAGAATCCAGACTACAAGAAGAAAGGTGTAGTGAGATCCTTTGCGACTATTTCAGTAGATTTCGGGCCTTCAAATGAAGTTGTATCAGGTACTTTGTTTGTTCACTCAGATTTTTCTAAAGTTTTGTTTGATACGGGTCTACACATTCCTTCATCTCAGAGAAATTTTCTGGAAAATTGGAAATATCACCTCAATAAATGAGACTCGAACTTTTTGTTAAAACATCAGGGGAAAATGTTATAGAAAAGAAGAATTATAAGAATCTTTCTATTATGGTCTGTGGAAAGTATTTACCTGAAAACCTCGTTGTTTTACCCTTAATCGAGTTTGATGTTATTTTGGGGGTGGACTGGATTTCTGATTATCATGCTAAGATTTACTGTAGAGATAAAGAATTTGTTTTTCAGATAGAGTTTCAGTTTGTATACAAAAATGAACCCATACAATTGATAACATATCAGGAAGTTGAGTAACTATTGAAAGATGGAAATGAAATTTATATTGCTCATATTGTTAAAAACAATGGAACTATTCAAATTAATTATGTGCCAGTGGTAAATTAATACCTTGATGTTTTTCCTGATGAGTTACCTGGTGTCATACCTGATCGAGAAGTTGAATTCACAATTGACTTAGTTCCTGATGCTAAGCCAATTTCAAAACCCCCATATCTTATGGATTCAATTGAACTTCTTGAATTGAAAATCAGTTGCAGGACTTTCTTGAAAAAGGCTTCATTCGTCCTAGAACTTCACCATGGGGAGCCCTTGTTTTGTTTGTTAAAAATAAATATGGTTCCGTGAGACTTTGAATTGATTACGGAACTTTGAATAACATAACTGTTAAAAACAAGTATCCTTTGCCTCATATTGATGACTTGTTCGATCAGCTCCAGAGAGCTCAGTACTTTTCCAAGATTGAATTGAGATCTGGATACCATCAGGTGAAGGTGAAGGAAGATGACATCCCGAAAATAGCCTTTCTTACTAGGTATGGGCATTATGAATTTGTTGTTATGTAGTTTGGATTAACTAATGCACCTACTGTATTCATGAATCTTATGAATAGAGTATTTCATGAGTTCTTGGATAAGTTTGTGGTTGTATTTATTGATGATATTCTGGTATTTTCTAAAAATAAAGAGGATCATGAAAAACATCTAAGGGTTGTTTTACAAACATTAAAAGAAAAAAACTATATGGAAAATTCAGCAAGTGTGATTTTTGGTTTCAACAGATTTCTTTTCTTGGGCACATTGTAAATAAGGATGGAATAACAGTTGATCCTGCCAAAACAAAAGTAGTTGATGAATGGACAATACCCACAAATGTAACAGAGATTCATAGTTTTCTGGGCTTAGCAAGTTATTACTGACGGTTTGTTAAGAACTTTTCATGGTTATCTAGCCCGATAACTAAGTTAACATGGAAAGGGGTTAAATTTTTTTGAACAGAGGAATGTGATGTTTGTTTTCAGGAACTGAATAAGAGATTTGTGAATGCTCCAGTTTTGGTCTTACCTTCCCGAAATGGTGAGTTTGTCATCTACAGTGATGCTTCTTTGAAGGGACTTGGTTGTGTTTTGATGCAGAATGATCAGGTAATTGCCTATGCTTCGAGACAACTTAAACCTCATGAGCTAAATTATCCCACACATGATTTGGAATTGTCAATTGTGGTTTTTTCTTTGAAAATATGGAGGCATCATCTATACAGAACCAAATTCAAAATATATACTGACCATAAAAGTTTAAAGTATATATTCACTCAGAAGGAATTAAACATGAGGCAGAGAAGATGGCTAGAACTAATAAAATATTATGACTGCATGATCAATTACCATCCTGGAAAAGCAAACAAAGTAGCAGATGGATTAAGTTAGAAACATCATGAATCATTAACCATGCTACATTTGGAACATGATCCCTTGATTAATGATTTGATGAATTTTGGATTAGAATTTGTTGGTGCAGGGAATACATCTGTTTTGTTTCAGGTTTCAGTAGAGTCTTCATTTTCAGACAAAATTAAGCAAGCGCAGAAGGAAGACAGTGAGCTACAGAAAAAGGTAGAATTGATTAAAATGGGTAAGTTGCCAAAATTCAATCTTGATAAAGTTTGTGTTTTAAGATTTGGAAAAAGGTTGTGTGTGCCTTGTGATTACCAGTTGAAGAAATAATTGTTGTGTGAAGGTCATAGTTCTCCATTTTTTTTTCATCCTGGCAGTACTAAGATGTATAGAGACCTTTGGGAGTATTATTGGTGGGATGGAATGAAAAGAGATATTGTTGATTTTACCATGAAATGTTTGACGTGTCAGCAGGTTAAAGTAGAGCGATAGTTATCGAAGGGGATGCTTCAGCCTTTGCAAGTTCCAGAGTAGAAATGGGAGAATGTATCCATGGACTTTGTGGTAGGACTACCAAAGACTTCTCGAGGTAACAATGCTATTTGGGTTATTGTTGATCGGCTAACAAAGTCTGCACATTTTCTATCAATTCAAGATACAATGTATTTGGATCAGCTTTCTCGATTGTACCTCAAGGAGATTGTCAATTTACATGGAGTTCCTCTTTCCATTGTATCTGACTGAGATCCCTGGTTCACCTCTAACTTTTGGAAGGGACTTCAGAAGTCATTGGGCACAGAGTTAAATTTCAGTATAGTTTTTAATCCTCAATCAGATGGGTAATCAGAACGAAAGATTCAAACTTTGGAGGATATGCTTCGAGCTTGTTCAATGTACTATCAGGGAAGTTGGGATTAACATCTTTCATTAGTTGAGTTTTCTTATAATAATATTTTTCATTCCAGTATTCAGATGGCACCTTTTGAGGCCTTGTATGGAAAGCGGTGTCGGACTCGCATTTTGGGATAAAGTCAGTGAAAGAAAGTTGATGGGGCTAGAATTAGTTGAAGAAGTGTCTAAGAAAGTGATAATGATCTAGCAGCACATGATGATAGCTCAGAGCAGTCAGAAAAGTTATGCAGATAACAGAAGGAAAGAATTCTCTTTCGAGGTAGGTGACCATGTTTTCCTTAAAGTCTCTCCTTAGAAAAGTTTTGTGCATTTAGGTAAGAAAGTAAAGCTAAGTCCATGGTTCATCAGTCCTTTTGAAATCGTAGAGAAAGTTGGAACAGTTGCATACCACGTATCTTTTCCTCCGAGTTTGTTTTAGGTACACAATGTTTTTCGTGTTTCGATGTTGATAAAGTATGTGCCAGATTCATCACATGTCTTGAGCCCAGAAGTAGTTCAGCTAGAAGAGAACCTTTATTATGAAGAGAAACCAATTAAGATTCTTGATCGGAGAGAACAGGTTTTGAAAAATAAGGTAATCCACCAGGTAAAGGTTTTGTGTACAAACCACATGGTTGAAGAAGCAACATGGGAGTCTAAAAATGCTATGAAGGAAAGATACCCTCAGTTGTTTAATAAGTAAATAAAATTGTGAGGACGCAATTTCAAGAAGGAGGGGATAATGTAACACCCCATGTTTTTTTAAAAATAAATAGAAATGCATGGAACTTTTTTTTAAATATATATTTTTAATTAGCCTTTAAAACATAATTTTTTTTTACTTCTATGTTCTGAATTTCAAGAAACTGTCATCTACATTTGTGCTCAGTATGTTATTTGGAGTCTATTGGAACCAACTTGTTTTTTTGGTGAATAGTAACATACCCCCATGAATATTGATATGAACCTAATGAATAGTAAATTTTATTTTTATTTTATTTTATTAAGGCTTTAGGATAATAGCATCTAGGTTAGTTTTTCATTGTCATATAGAAGTAGTTACATAATTAGAATTGTTAAATTTTGAATTAAGTATGATTTTATTTAAATATTAAATTAATAATGTTTAGAAAATTATTTTAAAAAAATGGACTTCATTTTTAAAATCTACACGTCAATAAATGGTTAGGGTGAATTTTGGGAATTTTTCTGAAACAGTTGATTTTTCAGTGAATAGTAAAAAATGTAGTTTTTAGTTTCGATGTTTTAATGACATCATTAATGATATAATAATGATTTCATAAATCTGGTCAACTTGTTAATAGTTAAATAATATTTTAGGTGTCCCAAGTGGCTTATACCATGGTCAAATACCATGGGTAAGCCCATGGTTTTGTAAATACCACCCATGAGGTGTCCCTTGAAAATTATTAAAATAATCCCTCACTTTTTCTATAAATACAAACTCTTCCCTTCATTAAATTCATTAACAACTATCCCTAAACGAAGCTCTGGCCTCCTTAACTTCATAGTAGTCCTCCCAAGGTTTTATCAAGCCCCCAAGGTCCCAACCTTCAAGTTCTAAGGGTTACTCTACAAGGTAAGAAAATTCTCAATTTCTTTCTTTTTTCCTTTCAAATTCTATTTTATGTGGTATAATTTTCAAGTTTCTATACCATATTCTTATTTCATTATTATTCTTGATCTTCTATATATTATGATTCATTTTTTTATGGGTGACCCTTTTCCCCTCTCTTTTTAATATTTTTCTAAAACCATGTTGTGCAGCCGTTAGGTTGCCGAATTTTTTTTGTAAGAGATTTCTCACTTTTTCTTTTATTTTGAGTTCCTTCCTTATTATTTATTCATATATCCTTACCCAAGAGGAATTAAATCTCCTTGAATCATGTATACTCTGTATTTTATCATTTTTATGAAAAATTACTCATCTTTATTCTTCTCCTCTCCCACTTATTTAAAGAATAAAAAACATTGTCTGTTTGTGTCGAATTATCGACATCGTGGACGATGTGATTTCAATTTACATTAATTATTTAAATTCTGGTCATGAAACCATTTATATGATTGAACTAGGATATAATATATTTTATATGACTCACCCATGGTTTGGGAATTCTTCTGTACTCATGGTTCTAATTTATAATACAAAACAAGGTTGTTATTATCAAAGAACCACTAAAAGGATCTAAACAAACATCATTAATGTCCTAACTTATGAATCATCCTCATGTAAGAATTAAAAATGATAAATGGAATAATTTAGGTTACTGTATATATGTAAATACTACTCTATTATAATTCTGGAGTTTCACTTCCAATCGAAAAGAATGTCCATCTTGAACCAATCATGGAAATCATGTTAAGAACTCACCCAAAAAACAGTTCAAAGGGAAAAATACTAACAATTAAGGGTGAAATGATGTTATGAAATGATCATATAGGATGTTATAAACATGAACATGTTTCTTTAAAATATTAATAACACTCTTTTAACCATTATATAGGAGGTTTAAACAAGTTTGAAGTAAGAAAAACCCGAGGTAAGGGAATTCTTAACCTGATTTCCATTCTTTGGGTTAACCTTCTACTTCATTATTTATGTGCTATTTAAATTGTTTGTGTGATGGTTTCTATTTATATTATGTTTTATTATGTGTATTTACATTATATATACATACTCCATCCACTCTATTAAGTCTCTCTTCAATTGTATGATGTTTATAAGGGGATTTTCTTTAAAAATACTCTTTTTAAAATTCGGTTTTACGAAATTCCAAAGTAATGTTTTTATGGAATTATTCATGTTGTATGATTATGTTTTGGTTCTAGGGAATTATTTATGATGAAGTGTGGGACCTATATTTCCCTCCAATGCATTGGGTATGAGTAAGTTGGAGGTCGGTCGTATGGTTACTCCAAGTGTAACTGCGATGGTTACACAAAGTAAGGTAGCCGTGAGGGTTACAGATTATAAGGTAGCCAAGAATAGTTACAAGATTATGTAAGTAATTCCCCAAGATACCTCTATGATTATATTTATGTTCTAATGTTTTTTTGGATATTTTGTTAATCTCATGTTGTACAAAGTAAGTATATATGAGTGACAAGCATGTCTTCTGAAAATGTTTTCATACGTTATGAGTATTCATGGACTAATGTGCTCTTTCCTTCCTTTTTCATCCCTTACTGAGGTTTGTGATCATACCAAGTTTTTAAATGATTTTCCACAGGTTAATGAATATGTAATACAAGTAATCAAGACATGTTAAATGTTGAATAATTGTCAAGGAGTCTTTTTTTAAGTTTTAATGTCTTATATTTTGAGAAAAATGGAAACTGTTTTTATGGTATCCACTCTGTAACAATGTATAATGTTATGAATGTTTTGTAGAAATTCTCTAAAGATATAAACATGAAAAGATCATCAATGTAAAAGGAAGTGTTTTCTTAACTAAACTCAATATTATGTATGTAATAAGGTCAGGTTCTTATAGTAGGTTTGGATCTTCCACATGGGTTCTTTTGAGTTTCATCCCTTTTAGTATTTCTTTTGGATTCACTACCCTTCAACTTCTTGGATTTAAAATACAAGGTTTTCTCACTATTATTACTTGAAAACTACTTGGGAGAATTTGTATTCACAATATTCTTCTGATTTCTTACAAATGTTTCCTCTTCATGCCTATACAGATTTTGGTATCTTCTTATCTTATCAACTTTGGATACATGTTGAGATGAGAATGTTCCGACCTTGTGACCACTGCCATTACATACATCACAGAGGTTATCAATAATTTAAAAAAAAATGTAGTACACAGATGCTTTTGGACCTGTGAATATTGATTCTTCCTCTCTATATTTCTCCCCCTTGAGATAGTCTTCCTTTTTGATTTTACATTTTGAGGATTATACCAACAATTTAATTCACAATGCCTAAATATGTTGCAGTACCAACATTGATCTACAAATATTTATTTCTTGATCTCTTCTATATAGGGTTTTGGGACTTATTCATGATATGTTCTTCTTTCTATAGGGAACTATCTTCAACACTTTTCCTCCTATCCACCCAAGTCATAGTGGTAGGTTTCTTCTCGCCTTTCTTCATCCATACTTGTTTGGAATGTGTTTCAAAACTTGCATTATTCATAATAGTAGATTTAGAGATATTAGTACAAGATGGTATGGATGGTACCTATTTCTTATCAGATGCTTAAGATAGATCATCACAAGATTTCATGATCTTCTTATCAAATATTAGAGGTATTTCAACCTTATAATCCTATAATGAACATTGAGTACCAGTAGAAACTATCTCCTTTTGTGAAGTGTCAATATGTGTCTTCTCAAGTTTGGCCAACTGATATTCCAATTCTATACATTTTATATTTAGGATGATATTTCGATCTTCAATCATAATCATCTTCTCTTTACAATCCTTCTTTATTATTTTAACTTTATCTTCATGTAGATTAACTTTGTTCTGAATCAAAGATTCAAGTTCCTTGATCTTCTTAGATATTTATTTTGTTTGTAAACCCTTGAAATCATTGCTATTTTTTAATTTATCTTCAAGTGCATGTATCTTTTCTTCTAGATTTCTTTTGACTATATCTTTCTCTTTAACTTATTTGAGCCATTTTGAGGAACTTATTTCAAGTTCCCTCTTTATTGCTTCAAAGGTTCTAACTTGTATAGAGAGATTTAAACATTCAACAATTTTTTCATGAAAGCCCTTCTCCAAAACATCAGTTTATTCTTCTAGCTAGGTGATATCTTCCTGCATATATTTAAATACTCCACAAACAAGGGATGCACTTTATTCTAGAATACCATACATAATAAATCTTAATCTGTCAACTGATAATTCTTGAGAATTTATAGATCAATCATCATCACTAATTGTACTAGAATTTTCATCTTCATGAATGATTTTAAATGTACTAACACATACCTCCTTATGACTAGAGGTAGGAAGGCAATCCATTAACTTGGTGGAAACTTGATCCAACTACTCATTACAATATAAGCCTGATATTTCTTCACTGTTAGTAAGGTATAGAGAAACAACTACTTCCTCTTCTTTAGATAAGAGGGACTTCTTCTTTAACTTTCTCTTCTCTTTATTTTTCCTATTCATCATTGTCTTGGTAGATATATACTTATTCTCAGAGGTAAATAAATATTCATCAAACATTATCTTCATTGTTGACTTAGGAATGAAACTCAAGTCTTCAAAAAAGAATATCTTTACTGTAGAGAATCTGACAGAGTTCAACCTTACCTCGGATGCCAATTATAAGGGCCAGTTTTGGATACACCTAACACTGATAGGGGGTGAATTAGTGTTGGGGGATTTTTAATCTAATTTCAACTTTTTATCCCTATACCTCTTAAACCTATTAGGACCTTGATTCTCTTATTCTCTTTTCCTAATCACATACAAGTATATAAACGCAATAAAGATAGCACAAGATATTTTTACAAGGTTCACTACTCAATAAGAGTATATAGTCCTTGGCATGGTCTAAAAATAATCCTAACCACACAACCACTAGAAAACAATCCTTTGAATGTGGTTACAACGAGTATGATATTCCCTTACACTCATATACCACTATGAAAACAATACAATAGTGCATGTTTCACAAAACTTGGTTGGATATTTATACTATATCCCAAGACAATATTCTCATTGTTTATGAGAGTTTGTAACACCAATAAAGTACTCCTCCTATTGAGTCCCTTCCGATGTCACAGTTTTGATTTATTCTTCAACAGCCTTCTTCTTCACTATGTTACTTGCACAACAGCATGCAAGCAACTCCTCTTTCTTCTACCCAAAAAAACACTTGATAGCTAAACAATATTCTTCTTTTTTCAGTCATAATAATATGAATGTAGTTGAATAATAGGAACAGAATTATTCCGGACCAAATAATGATCAGCTGGGTGTAAATTGGTCAGTCACTTATTCTTCTTCTCTCTTTCTTCTTCAGTAAAAAACTAGAATACACTGAATCAATTCTTATTCTTATTTATGGAATCACAAACTTACTTTGTGATTATTAAATCAATTAATATCTTCTCAACTTAGCATCATCATAATTGATATGGCCTTAATAAATTAATATAGATTGGTCGCTATCTTCTTCTTCTTTGATACACAATAATATATAATAGTGCAGTAGTTCCTTATACTCTTTCTTCAATACTCAATACCAATACATGAGTGTATCATTATACTTTCTTCTTCCTTGGTGCAGATATGAATTTAGTTACATGTTTGGTTCTTCTTCACACAAACAAGCTATGTGTGTTTTCTCTTCTCTGTCTGTTGTGTACCAACCGGGTACACACACACTTTTACATTTCAAAACACAATGGGTGTATTATACCCAATCACTGGTTCATAGAACCATTATTCGATAATAATTATAAGTGTTTGAGTTTAATAGTGGTGAATGTTCATGGATCATAAACTTCACAAAGCATGATGAGGACATAAACACCTATCGCATTTATGTGATACTTCTCCTTTGTGAAATGTCATGTATCCTCCACAAACTGACATGATTCCTCCATGAACTATCTTGCACCACGTGGCATGATTTCTTCACAAAAATCCTTTTCTTCCATGAACTACCTCTAATTATTGGACGGTAAATGCCCTGTGTATTGTCAATTCTCCATGGAGCACCCCTTATCCACAGACGGCCTTTGCTTCCCAACCTACCTTCGTTTCCATAGACCGTTTCTTCCTCTAAAGACTACCTATACCTCCACAGAGTGTCTCCTCTTCCGTTTACAACTTTCTCCTTTGTGTAATATTTCCTCTGTGAACTATTTACCTTAAAATAATTCTTCCTCACGAACTTATTCAAACTTTATCAAATTCTTCCATAGTGATGATCTCTTCTTATAAAATTTTCTCTACCTTAATTGTGAGGAATCGACCCCAAAAATCTAGGAGCTGGTGCCTTCTGAACATGATGTGTCGTTTTGAAACAAAAACATGTGCCGATAACCATGCATCACGTCCCATATAGAAGATCGAGTTTGGTTCGGGCTCTGGGAAACCGGTAACTTCAGTCATGTTTCATCTGATAAAATTTGTTACCTGAAAATTTTAAATTCAAAATGAAGGGTGAGAATAAGAATTCCCAGTAAGGGGTTTAAAATAAACCAATGAAACTTTTGAAAACATTCTTTAAAAACTTATCCAAAGAAAATTATCTTATAGAAAACTGTAACACATGTAACATAACATAAAAGTGCTCAACTAAGATTTTCTAGGAATACATGAATCAATTAGGACATTTTAAAAAAAAGGGTAGTAAAGGATATCTTAAACAAGTATTACGTATGAATGTTTAATCACAAATTAAACTGTTAAGAGTAATAATTAATCAGAGTTTCACGTGAAGGAAATAACTTCAATTTCATATGTTGGTCCCTATTTTACATGAATCATGCCCCAAACTTTTACTTGTGACATCAATATCAACTTGATAAAAACATAAGGACATGAGTAGTGAAATAATAGGAATATCATCTTGAAAAGAACTTGTAACATTACTTGAATATGTGGCTTCAGCATTTCATTTTGACATCCATGAACATATCACCAAGGTTCATCCCCAAGGTGTCATAAAAATTACCAAGGTTATTCACCAAGGTATCATAAAACCTGTCATCTCTAGAGATTAATTATTTACCCAATTCATTGGAGCACTATCAGGGTGCACCCTTAAATATGTCTTTACTTTCATGTGAGCCACATAAATCAATACTTTACTTAAACATGGTTGTATATTCAATATGTCACATACCATCATGAATAATTCATTCATAGTTGGTCATAGTAGTTGAATTTACATATCTTATAAGTGAGACAGGCATCTAGATGATTAAAAACCAAGATAAAAATCATATGACCGTTATTAAAAAGAAAGAAGAAAGGCAGATTATGGAACATACATTGAAATATAAGGTACTAAAAGAGCAGAAAACTATAATTTATTCATGCAAGTTTGTTCTTGAAATTTTAAAATTTTATCATCCAATTAATTACAAAGGTGAACCAAAAATATCAAGTAGGGTTTTGAGCTTGCACATTCTAAAACATTAAATATTGATAAGCCCTTGCATAAAACAGAAATGTCCATGATATAAATCATGAATAATCACCATAAGAAAGATCATTTAAAACATGGGAAAACAAATAAGTTACTCTTAAATGTGGATGTAAGTTTTGTTTCACATCTTATTTCTTATGTTTTAACACTCCACCCAAACTCAAGACTTAATGTGTAAAGACCTCAGAATTGGGTATAATTAAGGTTCATGCATCATATAAGGTATATGTATATAACTCCATTCATACTAGATGAGTGGCACATCCATGTTAATTAACCCCCTAAATGTATAAGTTAACAAGGTATTATATAGGGAAAGTAATGTCTTTAGTCATGAAATTTTTGTTTATAAAAATCTGCCCATATAATTCTATTAAAACCGAACACATATAACATTTTCCATATATATATATATATATATTTCAACATAATGGATGGGGTGTTCGTGGGCCTATACACAAAAATAGAGAGGTTAAGTCCACTCCTATATATATATAACCAAAGTAAACATAAAAAATATGTACATATATAAATATATAGCATGTCTTAAGGTTTGATAAAAATTTAATAAATTATAAATATACCGAAATTACCAAATTTAAGGATTTAGGTTCGGTTATAAGAAGAGTCCAAACTAACCCTTAGAGATATTTAAAATACAAGGTTTTATGAACATATATATATATATATATGCATGTATATATAACTCAGCACCATGCACCAATGCATAATACTCCTTACATCCATTACACCATTTGAACACCCAAAACCTGAACAAATATATAACATTTTCCAAATATATTTGTATTTATTTTTTTTGAAAACATGCATATGTGAACATGTGCGATGCAGGAACATTTATACACAAACTTCATTCATATAACCAAAGTATAAAGGCCATGCCCATTCATATTTATAACCGATGTATATACATATAACAAAAAGTATATATGTATTTTCTAAACAATAAAACTAGGCAAGGTATAATCCTTATGTTCTTTATGCCATTTGAGTGCAAGAGAACCTGAAGGCCTGGGTTCAACATTTAAGAACGTTTGGACTGAACCGTAAGGTTATAAGTATATACTTTATGAAAATATAAGTGTATATACTCCCAAAGAAGAAAGACAAGGAAAAACTAAACCCTTACTTTTAAAACTCAGAGAAAGGGGACTTGAGGGAGATTGGTTGGGGTTCGCTGGAGACTTGAATGGGAAAGAAGAACTGAGAGGTATCGGTTATTTATATACAAAATCTCACACACCACCTTCCATGAAAAACATACCAACTTGCATTGCATTCAATGGGGGTGTCATTCTTGAAGAAAAAGAGGAGACATTGGGGTCCCCGTCGATCATAGGTGCAGCAAGAAACATGGAGTAGGGTTACTGGTGTAACCCATGCGCGAAGGAAGAAGACGACGTAGCTAGGGGAAATGCTGGCGAAAAACGGACGACCCAGATTGATCCCAATTTTGATCCAAGGGCTGAGACACGTCCATGTTTTTTAAAAGGAAACGGGTGGCGTAGATCATGCACGACTCAATCTAATGGTCCTGATCACGTTTCTCCTGAAAAAATGCTTCTTACATCAAAACGGAGAGCAGTTTTCGCCTCCCTTATAACCCCATGCCTCCCAATGAGTGCTCAAAAAACACACAGCACCCACGAAGGGGTCCATATACACGGGCTCCTGCCCGCAGGCCTCATCCTACCTAGACCCCTCCATGGCCTCACGCCCACACTGGTGCGCCTACGCACTCCTTCTGGCTCCCGAGCGCCCTTCGGGGAACCTCTGCCTGAGCTCGAGTTAGCCTTGGCTTGGGGATGAGGGTCAGGCTCAGCCACTTCGTGTGAGCTGCCTCCCTCAGCCCTAGCCAAAAGGGATGGCCCTAGTGGGCCAATTTTTTTGTAAAAGATACTCTAAAAAAATTAAAGAAGATGAAACAAACCATTCATTAAAACTATATAGAATTTATATTCTTAAACATTAATGAATACAAACTAAACTATGCCTTAGTTAAAATTATTTCAAAAATTAAAAACACTAAACATTTTTTATAAGAAAAGTTATAAAAATATTTTAATAAACCTATATGATAACTTTTTTTCTAGTATAATATAAAACTTAATTTAATCAAAACATAATTTAATTTGAAGAAATTTACACATAGTTTATAACATTATTTAAGAAATTAAAATCGTTACATTGTATTTGAAATATTCGCAACGTTTTGAATTCCTTAATTCTTTCCAAAATAACTTAAGGGTGAAACGAAGTTTTAAACTATATCCTTTTAGAGTTCATAAAATATGGTTTAATTATAACCTTAATCATAACTCAATTATTTGGAAACTAATTAATATTTAAATAAGTTCAATTATCCTAACAAGGTCCAACTGCTATAATTATAATCGTTGGCTTCCAGTGGCCACTAGAACAACGGTTGAAAAAAGTTTCCAATAAAACCAAACCTTATGGTGTTCTAAAACTCAAAAGGAAGAAGATAGTGCTTCCCATTCCATTGATGCTTAGAATGGTTTTTATGATCATAGTGGTGATGTTTTTTTCTTTAGTTAACTCGAAGGATCTCCTTTACTTATCGGGCCCCGTTGTGGTGATTGGGGGTCTTCCATTAGTTCTAATAGGGTTTTTAATAGGTATTTTTGGTTAGTATGTTTACTATTTTCATCTCAATGTATTGTAAACACTACGGTTTTCTCAATTAAATAAATATCCTTATGTTCATCTTTTAAAAAAAATTGGTTAAAAGAAATTTAAACAAAAATAAAAGCATAAAATTATTGTTATACGCTATCAAAGTTTTGGGATGTTACATTAATGATGGGATTAGGGTCATTTATATAGGAAAATAAATCCAAAAGTCTCATTAATATGATTTACCCAAATTTTCAATGTGATATAGCTTTCATCATGGACTATGTTATGTAGTCTGTATACCACATTTCCCCCATTGCGGTGGTCAATCTCTTCTCTAAACGAAAACCCTTTGTGGATCCTCAAATAGTCACCACTTTCTATAGACAATAATCCTTCCCATGAACTTCAATACTCCCACCAACCATTTTCCCTCTGTGGTCTGTGTTGCGCCTTTCTTCCTCATGACAGTCAATTCCATCAACAAATGGATCACCACCTCCATTTAACAAATGATGAGACTCCCACGTATCTTCAATCCTTCCGTGAACTTAAATTATTTCATGTCCAACGAACCTCACATGAACTATTTTCCCTACATGGTTCATGTACTTCACTTCATGGTTTTCATATCACTGTTATGATGAACTTCTTCATTTTCTGATTTTACTTCATTTCTCTACATACCTTCTATGTGGTCTGTGAACTATATCTTGTGGTCCGTGAAATGTGATTCATGGAAATCCTTCCTTTTCTAAAAGAAACTCCTGATTTTTAGGCCCAAAAATTTGGTAAATACTAGGAAATGATTCCACCTTAAAAATATGATTTGGAAAACTCCAACCATACTAATTTTTGGTCATCTAGTAATATTAATAAAAAAATTGATGTATCATTAAATATTAAACAAACTTCGACCAAAATCCACTTGATTCCTAAACCACTCGATTACTTTCATCAAGAACCCCATTTTCATGATATATATACTTTGATCGATCATCTTTATCATCAATAGATTTTTCAAGGAAAGTATTGTAACTTCTTTATCTTACCTCAACATATTTCTTTCCAATCAAACCTGAATATGATTGAAACACCTTTACTCCCCTTTTTCCTTTATAAGGATTGCATCACAGGTTCTCCAGACAACTTATGATATTTTGGAAATACAAATTAGAAAAGCATCGTCATATTTTCCTAGGATAATTATTCAACCATGAAATGAAATCCAGTGTCATCTATTGAATCTATAACTATTCTCTAGAAATCACCTAGAAATTCAATGTATTCAAATCATTCACATGTTTCTTGGAATATCAAGACGCTAGGACTTCATCCAAGCTCCATTAACTTTTGAACATTAGAACAAATTCATCATATTAACATCGCTATAATCTTATTATTGAATTGATCATATTTTTCCACCAATGAAAATAATTTGAAAACATATACAATCCATACACAAAGTGGGATCTTTAATAAGAAATGATGAAACTTAACTCTATATCCATATCCTGCTGAATAATTCTACAGAACTTTAAGTTAAACCTTGGGTATCGATCATATATAATGGAAAGTGGTTCTCCATGAAATCTCACCACTTCCCTAATATATATTCTAGCAAGCAGGTCAAGAGATAAGTCTTCTCTGATAACTATGAAGTGTGCTGACTTTGTGAGGTGATCAACTATAACCCATATAGAATTATGGACTTTCGATGTTTTGGGAATTTTGATGACAAAGTTGATGGTGATTTTTCTCATTTCTATTCTGGTATGGGTAATGTTTTTAACATCTCCTTAGACTTATATCACTCATCCTTAACTTTCTAACAAAAAAACACCAAGAAACATACTCTAAAATATATCTCTTTATGCCATCCTACCATAAATACTCATTCAGGTCCCTATACATATTTTTCTTCTAAGATGAATAGAGAATGATTAACTATGAGCCTCATCCAACAAATACTTTAAGTATGGTATGGGAGGAATACAAACATGGTTCCTGGATCTTATTATTCCATCATAGTCACAGTTGAACTCAGGAACATTTCTGACCTTATTTTGTAGTTATACATCTTTCTTCTTCACATATTTAATCTTCACTTGTATATATGGTTGAACATTCATTTGAAAAATATTGGATTTCCCCCCTTCCTTTAAAATTTCTAAATCCATCCTTTGAAAATCCATAAATATTGGATATTTTGTGATCCTCATCATAGATAGGCTAGCATGGTCCTTTCAACTCAAAGCATTTTCCACCTTGTTTTCTTTCCCAAGGTGGTAAGGTATTGAGCAGTCATAATCTTTAATCAACTTCAACCATCTCCTTTAGCGCATATTCAGATCATTTTGGGTAAAAATATACTTTAAACTTTTATGATCAGTATATACATCACACCTTTCTCCATAAAGATAATGCCTCCATATCTTTAATAAAAATATTACCGCAACTAACTCCAAATAATAATTTGGGTAATTTTTCTCATGGATTTTCAATTTTCGTGAGGAATAAGCTATCACTATATTATTTTTCATGAGAAAAAATCGCATCCCCTTCTTGGATGCATCACTATATATCACAAAACTTTCCCCACTACAAGGTAGTGCAAGAATATGTGCACTAACTAACCTTCTTTTCAGCTCCTTGAAATTATCTTCACATTCCTCTACCCATATAAACTTAACACTTTTTAGAGTCAACTTGGTGATTATATTAGATAATCATGATAAATCTTTTAAAAATATTGATAATATCCATCCAAACTAAGAAAACTTTAGATATCAGTTACCGTTATTGGTCTAGGACAATGTTGAATAACTTTTGTCTTTGCCGGATCCATAGATATATGCTCTATTGAGATTATGTGACCCAAAAATGAAACTTTATAAGGCCAAAATTCACACTTGGTAAATTTTTCATAAATATTATCCTTTCTCAAGGTCTTCGGTACAATCCTTGAGTGATCTTCATGTTCTTTCTTTCTCTTAGAACATACAAGAATATAATCTATAAAGATTGAAAAAAACTGATCAAGATAGTCTCTAAAGACTCTATTCATTAAATCTATGAAAATAGTGGTGGAATTAGTAAGACCAAAAGGCATCACTATAAATTCATTGTGTCCATACCATGTACGGAATTACTTCTTAGGTATATCCTCCTTATTAAACCTTAATTGATTATATCCAAAAACAAAGATCAGTCTTGGAAAAGTATTGATCTTTGTGTAGTTGTTAAAATAAGTCATCAATATAGGGGAGAGGATATTTTCTCTTGATATTTATCTTGTTAAGTCATCAATATTCATAGGTACCAATGGATTCATTATCCTTTTGCTTAAGCTCAATTAACTCCTTATCCATCTTCGTATGAAGAATAAGAGGAAAGTAATTATTGAAAAATAAGTTCTTGAACTTGTCTCATTCTATGGATTAAATTGAAACTTGTTGCCTCATATTATTGAAAAGATTCCACCATTGATCTGATTTACCTTCCAAATGATATACTTTCTAAATGAATTTCTTAGTTTCTAAACATTAGATAACTGAAAATATCTTTTTAGTTGTACTAATTGTAATGCACCGACCCCTCTATACCGGAGCCGGTGCATTACTAATTATATTGGCATGGTTAGAAGGAATGAAATACAGAAGGAATGGTTAGTTTAGTAGTCTTGAATAAACTAGATGCATATATTTAACTAAAATTACATTGGTAAAGGTTACAAAATACAATACATAACAAAAACTAAAAACTGCATCTACAGAAAATCAATAAATTGTCTCCTATTCATAACCTATTTAAGGTAAACAAATGGAAGGGGTGAGATAAAATTATCAGTAAGGGTTACAAATAGAAAAATAATGAATTAATAATAACTAAAACATAAACCAATATGTTATGGTGAATAAATGAAAAACACACGCCATTAATAAACTAAGAAAAATCCTACATCCATAGATTTTGTTATAGTGAAAACCTCATGGATAGTAATAATTGAAAATGAATAAAGCAAAATTCTTATTAATTGGATGTCATGTATATGTCACATGATACCATAATACAGTTAAAATGGTTTAGTTCTATGGGTAGAAACACATCTGATTTTTTGGAAACAAACACGAAGGGTTTGTCGCCAAACTGATTGTCTCATGATACCTATCGATGCATCAAGGGGATATAGAGGGCCCCACATACCACTTAATGTCTGAAGAATTATTTATACATTGAATTAATACAATATCAATATGCCTTTTCAATATCTGTATAGAGTAGAGGATACGGATTCATCAATATTTCCACAGTTAAAATAACATTCCAAGTAAACATCGTATGTAAAATGGTATATGGTTTAGACAATAAACATATTAATGATATGAGAATATTTAAATTTAATATAAATATAATTTCAAATGAAAATTGATCTCAAATAGGAAGTAGGTAAACCACATAAGGATTATTAGGTGCATAATACAAAGTTAGTCACAATGAAATGGAAGTTGAGACAAAGTCCCTTACCACAATGTAATCAGTCGAATCATATGACCGAAACTTAGTAACCATAAAATTAATCATTTAATACCATGAATATAAATGGAATCATGATATTATATGAAAATTTTCAGTACACATACACCACATACAATAAATAAGCGACGAACAATGGAAATCTCGTGAAAATGAACGTGAGATGAGAAAACCCCTTACAAACATTACAACATGGTAACGGGTGTTCATGTGAGGTATTAATGAGAGATAAAGGGGTATAACATTATTTATATATCATAAGGTAAGTATGGGGGAGGTGCTAAAACATACCCCATCATTAGGAATTAAAAATAAAAGGACACAACCTAGGGGGGATTCTTGAATAAAAGTGAGAGAGAGGTTCCCTTACTAAGAACGTATCATTAGATTAAGGATAAATCGATGACATAATTATGTGTGACAAACATAAACCCACAAAATAAAAGTAAATATACAGAATAAAACAATCATATTTCATTCACACATATTCTAGGAAAATACAAAACCAATGACATTGATGTTTAACTAAATGAATGGAAATTGAGTTAAGATATCCCTTACCTTAAGCTCGAAGGTGTTCTTGATTGTTCTTAACAACTTGAATGATAAAATGTATCTTCATTAATTAATAATTACAGAACCTCATAAACATGTAATTGATATGGTATAACCTTATTAGGTTTATTCATGACCTTTTTGATGGGTTTTAAGAGATTGAATTTTATTGTTTTGGAAGCATTTTCTTCCTCGATTTTTCATGACCGGTTTACTTGTGTTAATGAATGGAAGTTCATTAGAAATGTGGTTAAACATCCAGAATTGTAAATATATATTATTAGTGACATTATAAATGATATTATAATTATTTTTGGTTTATATACTTGATGATTATTTATAAGTTAAAAGTTATTGATAAATGCTTGGATTAACTTTTCCCATTTTGTGCATAATGAACTTGTTTTGTATTATTTTTTTTTATTATGAGTGTGTAAGGATTACAGAACATTTCATAAGGTAAAATACATATATTAAGATCATTTTCAACCATTAAAAAGGTTTAATGACAAGTCTTGAGGATAGTAATGAAAATTGAAAACCCATCTTCCTTGAGTGTGATAAATTAACACATCTCAGATGGTGTTTTCATTTATAGTATAAAAGAAGGGGTAAAGAGAGATGATGATGAAATATTCCATTAGCATAATGAAAATATAGTACATTTAAGGTAATATAATTATCATTTCATTTGGATGAGGTGAGGTTAGAATAGAGAAACAAAATAATAAAACTTGTAAAATAATTTGAAAGAAAAGAGAAGAGGGGTTCACCTCTTGAGTACTCCTCCTTGAGAAACTCCTTAAGACCTTAGTTTTTGGCCTTTTGGTGATACCAGAAGTCCTTGTACGTGGGGAGAGGGATTCTGAAGATTATTTGGTAGAATTTAGGCAAATCTTGAAGCTTGAGTGGTGTGGGAGGAAGAGGGTGAGGGGTAGTTTATATAGTGGAGGGGAGGAAGGATTTTACATTATTTTAATTATTATTTTAATATTTTTGCTCAAGAATATGAATAGTCTTGATTCATGTGACCCAAAATATTAATAATGGAATGTGAGTTCGAACCAAGTGGGTTTACATTATCCTTGAATCCCCTATGATGCGGTAAATCAAGTATTTAGCATTTATAGTAATTTATTGTATTTTAGTATTCATCAGAAATTCAAGTATTTCAAAAAAAATCCCAAAAATTCACCCTAACCATTTTTTGATGTGCAGAATCCAAAAATGAACCCCATTTTTCAAAAATAATTTTATAAATATGATAAATTTAATTTTTAATTAAAATCATTATTTAATCGAAAAGTAAAAACACTTGAAATATTCATCTTCATTTTTAAGGTGCCTAGATTTATTTATATATTCAAGGGTATGGATTACATTCATAAGAGTCAAATTACTATTCATAAGGGTAAGTTACTATTCATAACGGTAGGTTACTAGTCATAAGGTTAGATTACTATTCACCAAAAATTAAGTAAATTCTATCAGACTCTAAATATCATCTTGAACACAACTATGTATTTCAGATTTCCAAATTCAAATCATAGAATTGGAAAATTTAAGTTTAAAGTCTATGTTATGACTATATCTTAAATAACCAAGTTTTGTTTCAAATAAACACAGTGCTTTACGAAATATAGGCTATCTAATAAATAGAATGTATTTAAGAGAAACATACCTTAAAATTTTTGGGGTGTTATATTATTCCCTCCTTCAGAAATTTTTTCCTCGAAATTTGTCATGAATAAATCCCTCTAAAAAGGTATGGGTGGTTATTCTTCATAACATCCTTAGGTTCCCACATTGCTTCCCCTATGTTATGGTTTCTCTAAAGAACCTTGACTAGACAAGTGGTCCGATTTCTCAATACATGCTCCCTTGTGTTAATAATCCTGATAGGCTCCTCACAGTATGACAAATCAGGTTCCAGTTCTATCTATTTATAGGTGAGTACATGCATTGGGTTTGGAATTTATTTCTTTAACAATGACACATGGAACACATCATGAACTTTAGAGAGACTTGGAGGCATTGCTAAATGGTAATCTACAGATCCGATTCTTTCCATAATTTCAAATGGTCTGATGTACCTGGGACTCAGTTTCCCTTTCTTACCAAACCTAAAGACACCCTTCCTTGGATATACTTTCAGAAATACATGATCTCTCACTTAGAATTCCAAATCCTTTCTCTGATTGTCAGCATAAATCTTCTACCTACTTTGGGATGCTTTAATATAGTCTTGAATTTTCTTTACCTTTGATGTGGTCTCTTTAATAATTTTCAGACCTATAAGTTTCCTCTCACCAACTTCGTCCCAACAAGTTAGAGTTCGATATCTCTTTCCATATAATGCTTCATATGGAGCCATTTGAATACTAGAATGGAAATTATTGTGGTAGGAAAATTCCACCAAATGCAAGTATTGATCCCACATACCTTGAAATTCAAGAGAGCATGATCTCAACATGTCTTCCAAAGTTTGAATAGTCCTTTCAAAATTTCATTCAGTTTGGGGGTGATAAGCAGTACTCATATAAAGATCAGTATTCAAAGCCTTATGGAGACTTTTCCAGAATTTTGATGTAAATTAGATATCTCGATCGGACACAATCAATATAAGTGCAACATGAAGTCTTATAACTTCATTAATATAAATTATTTTTAGGCGCTCAATTGGTAAATCCTCTATTATAGCAAGGAAATGTGCTGATTTTGTGAGACGATCAACAATTACCCATATTTCATCATTCCTTCTAGGTGTCCTCAGTAGTCTAGTGAAAAAATCCATTGTAATGTCATCACACTTCCACATAGGAATAGGTAGAGGTTTCATCACCCCTCTAGGGTTTTGTATCTATGCCTTCACTTGTTGAAAAACTAGAAACCTTGACATGTAGTCATCAATTTAACGCTTCATATTATCCCACCAAAAATATTCCTTCAGATCTTTGTACATCTTTTTGCTACCCGGGTGTATAGAGAAATTTGAGCTATGAGAATCATATAATAGTTCCCTTTTTAGCTCAGGTACTGATGGAACGCATAACCTCTTCCCAAATTTCAGAACTCCTTCTTCATACATGAAGTCTTCCAATCTTCCATCCTTTACAGCATTAATTTTCTTGTGTAGATTTTCATCATCAGATTGAGAGATTTTTATCTTCTCTAGTAAAGATGGTTTTACAATAATTTGAAAGATGAAATATGTTTCCCCTTTATTAAATATTCCCATATCCATATTTATAATATCCAAAAATATAGGATCTCTCTCAATCCTCATTTTAGTCAGAAGTCCATGATATTTCCAACTCAATGCATATGCCACCTTATTTTCCTTTCCTCAATGGTAGTGTATTGAACAACCATAATATTTAAGTAACTTGACCCATCTCCTTTGCCTCATTTTAAGTTCATTTTATGTGAAAATGTATTTCAAACTCTTGTGATCTGTGTATATCTAAAAATTTCCACCATAATAATAATGTATCCATATTTTCAAAGCAAAGATTATGGCTGATAACTCAAGATCATGAGTTGGGTAATTTTTCTCATGAGTCTTCAACTACCTTGATTCATAAGTAATAACATTATTATCTTTCATAAGGATGCAACCCAGTCTATTCCTTGATGCATGATGCATCATTGTATATCACAAATCCATCACTTCTAGATGGAAGAGTCAAAATTGGAGCATTGACCAGTCTTCTTTTCAATTCTTCAAAGAATTATGTACATTATTTCGTCCATACAAACTTAACCCCGTTACATGTGAGCTTAGTTAGTGGGTTAGCTAGTTAGGAAAAATTCTGAATGAAATGCCAATAGTAACCTTCTAAGCCAATAAAACCGCGTGCCTTGGTTATATTTGTTGGTGTGGGCCATTCTTGGATTGCCTTTTTCTTTGAAGGATCAACTAGGATTCCATCCTTAGAGACAATATGGCCTAGAAAATAAACTGATTGAATCCAGAATTCACACTTGCTAAACTTCCCATATAATTCATTTCTTCTAAGAGTTTTCAGAATAATCTGTAAGTGATTCTCATGGTCTTCATAGATTTTGGAGTATACCTGTCACGAACCAGCCTGAGTCGACCCTGAACCGGTCACCCAGGCCAGCCCGCGACAAGTCCCGAGAGGCATTCCTGATCCTCCCGGGATGGTGACAAGCACCAAGGGAATCAATAGAGTACACAAGGGAACTATTTCTCCCATATAAAGACAATCAAACAAACAGCGGAAATAAACGGACAGCCCAAAATGAATTTATATAAAAATTGAACAAAATATTTTTTATACAAGAAACTAAAGGTAGAACAAAAACAAAAACTCAAATGAACAATCCCAATGACCAACTAACTCCATGTGACACTTCTGGTCACTCTCCAACACAATGATCAAAAGTCGCCCAAGGTGATCGAACAATAGATGAAACCTGTACAAGGGCTAAAAAAAGAAGAAGACTATAGGCGTGAGTATTAAAACTCAGTAGGTTAGCCCGATATTCTATTCCCAATGCACATTCCTTTAAAATAAATGAAACATAAATTTATAGTTTGAAATTCAAGATATGTAAGTATGGGTTTCAAATGAGGTTCCATGCTATAATAATTATCAGACAAAAACATGCATGTTTAATAAACAAAAATGCAAGTAACTATTTTTTTTTCAAAGAGGTGAAACTTCAAAATGAACATAGTTTTCAAGAGGGCTGCTATAAATAATTTTAACATTCAAATAAATAACACATACTACTGAATTTACCAACCAAACACACCGTATGCCGACGGTGAGTACAAAATAGCCAATGAGCACTAGTCATGGGAATACCCCTAGGCACTAGTTAGTTGTGAGCCTCAGGTACCTCGTATCTCGGTGAAAGTAACCATAATAAATATCTGTTCTCATGCACGAGCCACTAGTAGGTAACATACCCATAACCTAGTGGTCCCCAATCATCATCATCATCATAGTTTAGTTAGTGTTGTCATCGTCAAACTTGCTACGTGAAACAGGGGCCAACCCCCACAGAATCACTAGCATACTAGTACACGTCCGCCCACCTAGATACCCGGGATTCCCTTTAGTGCTCAATCAAGTTACACATATTATAAAATACACATTTCACATCCACATTCCATTCCAAAACCATAAAAACACAAACAACCCATAATCTTTCTTCACATTTCTTACACTAATCAACAAACCGCTAAATATTTTGGTAAAACAATTTCATGAAGTGCATTGAGGCTTTGCACATAAAACTCTTTCAAAAACATTATTTAAATTATAAACACACATCATAAACAAACCAAATAATATTTGGCAGCCCAATAAACATTTAATAAAATCATTTAATGGACCATAAAACAATCCCAATTTCACAACTTGTTATATACAAGTAAAACACTCCTTCATTTCTAGGAAATGCCAAACGGGCCTTTAAACATTTTCTCAAAACTAACCTTTGATGAAGGTATGCATTTTAATTTTATTAAGGATCTGTATAAACATCATTTACGGTAGAAAACCTCATTCATAAATCTCTTATAATACTTAGGTTACATATTCAAAACACAACCATTTTCGTAAAGATGTGAAACGGTCTATTTTTTTGGCAACTCCGGCCAAAATATGTTGTAAATCAAAACCCACTTGTTTGTAAAAACAAATCCAAATTGGAAATAAATATAAGTACCCAAAAATACCATTTATAATTATTCCAATTCCTTTATAAATCAAACCAAATAACTTTTAAATCACACATCACACATAAAAGCCAACCGGGCAATTTACCGAACACATGTCATGCCCTTTTTAAACAAAACAATTTATTTTATGTACAGGAAAAGGAATAAAACACCAATTGAATGACATATTTTCATTAAAGATACTGTAACATGTTAAAAATACAATAAACCAGATTATAAACCTCACAAAATATTTTCAAAGATAATGGAACATTTAAACAAACACTTGTTGATTACTTTCATGACAAAACAACACTACCTTTCACATAACAGTGATTAAACAACGACTTTGCACACCAAGAAAATTATAAAAAGGATTTAAAACAATAATATACATTTATATCAGTATATGATAATATTAAAATGATGAAACTTCTATGATAAAAGCATGTTCAAGGGATATCCTACCTCAAATCTTTGGCGTAATTGAAACGCACACCCGAAATCACCCGCCGCGGGTTTATAAACCCTAAAACTATAAATACCAGACCTAAAAAAACATAAAACCCATCAAAAAATATTGTATAACAAAACCCTAGGTCGATCAAGACTAGGGTACAATATAAATCAAAGAAATAATGAAAGGAGGGGGAAGAGGAAGGAGAAAGGAGAAGGAATCTCACCTTTCACCCTAGAAAACTCTTCGTCTTCCATTAGATCTGAAACCCTAGAGGGAAGGTAATGGATTTAAAATTCATGGAGAGACTCCTAAGATCTGGACGAACCAGGGAAAGAAAATTGGTGGCCAAAAGAGTACTAATTGACTAATTTATGAATGATACAATTTACCATGTCAAATCTGGAAGATTTAAGGTATCCTGAGAATTGTCGCCCTCTTACGCGACCCATATGAGCTCCAAAGAGGCAAAAACGATATTGGGGGTGCGGATAGGGATATTTGATTCTAGTGGGAGGTGGAATCACCGAAAAAGATTAAAAAATGAAAAAGATATAAATGAAACAAATTATTTTTTTTTAAAACAGGAAATTGGCCCATGGGCTGGCCCAATACCTAAATAAGTAACCCAAATTCACCCGGCTTACGAATTTCTAATGGGTCCAAAAGGATAAATAAATTTTAATATATCAGTATAGGACAAGTGGGAAGTTTATTGGGTGAAAAAGGATGAAAAACAAAAGAGTTATTAAAGAAACAAATTCAGTTTTTAAAACTGGGAATGGGCTCACAGTTGGCCCAAATCATGAAGTAACCACCCTTTCTTCAAAAACTCCTAAACAAGCAATGGGGATCCCAAATTATGGTGGTTAGACATATATGAAACTTCAAAACTCAAGATTCATCTCATCAAATACCCATTAAGAGGATCGGGATTTCTAATGGGCCGGATCAATACAAAGACAAAAAAACCGTGTGTGACAATTCTCCCCACCATTAAAGCTTTCCGCCCCCGGAAAGCCATAACACTTTCCGGCTTAAAAAAAACAACACATATGGATTCCAGAATTTACTACCCACCATTAAGAATCAACTAGAACTAGAAATGTTCTTATGATGAAAATCCAGGAGACCCATGGTGGGTCTCCCCACCGTTAGAAACCAACTAGCAATGAATAGACAAGAATTGAACATGAGCTAGAGTTGGGACTCACTCACACAAGCCCAAAAAAAACCCTCCTACAAAAACCTACTATTCCAAGTTAATAGGGTTACAACATGAACATATAAACCACCCACTCCCGAATGGAGGGGACAATAACTTGGTCGACACATTCAACATAATTCTGGACCCCCGTCACTTGGGGATGGGAGGGAAGGGGACCCAATAATTTGGCCACTGAAACAACAAAAGAAACAAAGAAACTACCCAAAACTCTCCCCCTATGAATAGGTAACACCAAGGCTGCACCTGATTTTTATAGGCGGTCCACACAGGGACATTTATTGAAAACCCACATCCATGAAGGAATAACCATAGACACTGTGTGAGGGGTTAAGTCCACCACACTTGTTGCGACAAAGGGAAATTCATAGAAATGAGGAACCAAAACATTGACATAGAAAATAACTTACCAAAACAGAGGAGTAAGGATCATAATCTAGAACTCCACACCTCTGTTGATTTCCTAACTGCGTGAAAAGATTCACTCCGAGGCCTATGGCTGGAGCCCTGATTCTTGAAGCATTTGCTGCACCGCAGTCAGGTGATAAGGATCACACCACTCAAAAAAACCACACTTGATCACCAAACAAAAACCTTAATCTAAATAGGAACTCATAGATACATATCAAAATTATATCTCACTCCAAACGAGGGGCAGAATGGACAAGGAATATGACGAAACACATCAACATCACCGAACACAACTGCTCTGTCCAAAATAATTATCATGACCTAGAAACACTTTTAATAGATCCCAAACAGCTCTCTATTCCAACAAACAAGTTGGGGCATCATCAAAATAGGTGGATTTAAAATTTTAAAGGAATCCTTAGGTTTATCAGCAGGAAATATTTCCAACGCAGAACTATCCATGGCCACATCACAACATCAAACACATTTTTAGAAACCCAATGAAAATTACTCCAAAACCGAGCCACCAACAAGATCTCATCACTAGATAGAACAAGAGTATGAATTCTAGATCACAAAGAAGCTTACTGAATAAACAAATCTTCTACAACATAGAAAAATCAAGCCACATAACCATTGGTTTTAAAAAAAAGGCCACAATTTTCAGTTCAAAACAATTTTGAAAAATCAAACTAACTTGGTGGGTTTCAACATTCACCAATGGTGTTTCATCAAGTCTCACCCACATGCACATTTCCATGCCACCCCAGGCACCCAACCACCATACCATATATTTCATCCTTCCAGATATAAATAAAACCATGCATGTGAGCACTCATGAAAACACCAAAGGCTAAAACAAAACAACATCATTCCAAAAATCATGTACCTTCAAAAGGAACACCAACCACCAAGTGAAAAACCCTTTTCCTATTTCAAAAAAAACCACAATTCATTAAGAACCATTTTCTTAAAAACCTACCCCTTTTCATTTAAAAAAAACTTTTTAAATAACCAAGCCACTCCAAACAAACCCTTCCCATTTTTTTTTAAAAAAAATCAGCAATGTATATTTTTATAATCTGAGGTCCATTGAGACCAATACCGTTTGTAGTAAAACACCAACCGATCAAAACCAATTTCCAAAACTAATTTATCCAATTAAAAAACTTTTTTTAACATCCTAAAATACCCCATTTAAAAAAATGATCCAGAATCACTTTAAAATGATTCAAAATTTCAAAACATTTTATTTCAACAAACCACAAGTTTAGATTATGGATAATCCAATTCCTATAAATCATTTCTGCTTCCCTCCATTTTTTTTCACAAAAACACAACCTTACAATAACATTATTATATTTAATTATTGAAACCCCTTTTTTCACTTTTCAAAATCTAATCCTTACATTAAAACCCATTTCCACAATTCTCACACAAGGATTTTAAAAACAAAAATTCAGAATTCAAGAAAGGTTCAAGAGACCCAAAAAAAGGGAACTAGTGTCAGTGGGTGACTTGACCATATGGTTGGCGGCCATATACCAAACACAACACCAACACAGAGAGACTTATTAGGACCATTCCCCAACTCCACATGGATTTCCAGGCCCTGTGAGCTCACGGAGGCCATTAGTCAGACTCCCCTTGTCATATCCCAACACCAAAAAAAAATCAACCAGAACAAAGGACACTAATAAAACTGGACTCCCTTGGAAACCTGAGGATTAGAAAAAGAAAGAGTTCACGACGCTCTTCATGAAATTACCCATCAAGTCCCAACAATCCTACTCCATCTACCTTAACATCCCCAAAATAACAAGGGAACTCTAAAAAGAAAGGTCCGCTAAGAGCCAACCTCCTCTGATACCATTTTGTCATGAACCAGCCTGAGTCGACCCTGAACCGGTCACCCAGGCCAGCTCGCGACAAGTCCCGAGAGGCATTCCCGATCCTCCCGGGATGGTGAAAAGCACCAAGGGCATCAATATAGTACACAAGGGAATGATTTCTCCCATATATAGACAATCAAACAAATAGCGGAAATAAACAGACAGCCCAAAATGAATTTATATAAAAATTGAACAAAATATTTTTTATACAAGAAACTAAAGGTATAACAAAAACAAAAACTCAAATGAACAATCCCAATGACCAACTAACTCCATGTGACACTTCTGGTCACTCTCCAACACAATGATCAAAAGTCACCCAAGGTGATCGAACTACAGATGAAACCTGCACAAGGGCTAAAAAAAGAAAAAGACTATAGGCGTGAGTATTAAAACTCAGTAGGTTAGCCCGATATTCTATTCCCAATGAACATTCCTTTAAAATAAATGAAACATAAATTTATAGTTTGAAATTCAAGATATGTAAGTATGGGTTTCAAATGAGGTTCCATGCAATAATAATTATCAGACAAAAACATGCATGTTTAATAAACAAAAATGCAAGTAACTATTTTTTTTTCAAAGAGGTGCAACTTCAAAATGAACATAGTTTTCAAGAGGGCTGCTATAAAGAATTTTAACATTCAAATAAATAACATATACTACTGAATTTACCAACCAAACACACCGTATGCCGACGGTGAGTACAAAATAGCCAATGAGCACTAGTCATGGGAATACCCCTAGGCACTAGTTAGTTGTGAGCCCCAGGTACCTCGTATCTCGGTGAAAGTAACCATAATAAATATCCGTTCTCGTGCACGAGCCACTAGTAGGGAACATACCCATAACCTAGTGGTCCCCAATCATCATCATCATCATAGTTTAGTTAGTGTTGTCATCGTCAAACTTGCTACGTGAAACAGGGGCCAACCCCCACAGAATCACTAGCATACTAGTACACGTCCGCCCACCTAGATACACGGGATTCCCTTTAGTGCTCAATCAAGTTACACATATTATAAAATACACATTTCAAATCCAAATTCCATTCCAAAACCATAAAAACACAAACAGCCCATAATCTTTCTTCACATTTCTTAGACTAATCAACAAACCGCTAAATATTTTGGTAAAACAATTTCATGAAGTGCATTGAGGCTTTGCACATAAAACTCTTTCAAAAACATTCTTTAAATTATAAACACACATCATAACCAAACCAAATAATATTTGGCAGCCCAATAAACATTTAATAAAATCATTTAATGGACCATAAAACAATCCCAATTTCACAACTTGTTATATACAAGTAAAACACTCCTTCGTTTCTAGGAAATGCCAAACGGGCCTTTAAACATTTTCTCAAAACTAACCTTTGATGAAGGTATGAATTTTAATTTTATTAAGGATCTGTATAAACATCATTTAAGGCAGAAAAACTCATTCATAAATCTCTTATAATACTTAGGTTACATATTCAAAACACAACCATTTTCGTAAAGATGTGAAACGGTCCATTTTTTTGGCAACTCCGGCCAAAATATGTTGTAAATCAAAACCCACTTATTTGTAAAAACAAATCCAAATTGGAAATAAATATAAGTACCCAAAAATACCATTTATAATTCTTCCAATTCCTTTATAAATCAAACCAAATAACTTTTAAATCACACATCACACATAAAATCCAACCGGGCAATTTACCGAACACATGTCATGCCCTTTTTAAACAAAACAATTTATTTTATGTACATGAAAAGGAATAAAACACCAATTTAATGTCATATTTTCATTAAAGATACTGTAACATGTTAAAAATACAATAAAACAGATTATAAACCTCACAAAATATTTTCAAAGATAATGGAACATTTAAACAAACACTTGTTGATTACTTTCATGACAAAACAACACTACCTTTCACATAACAGTGATTAAACAACGACTTTGCACACCAAGAAAATTATAAAAAGGATTTAAAACAATAATATACATTTATATCAGTATAGGATAATATTAAAATGATGAAACTTCTATGATAAAAGCATGTGCAAGGGATATCCTACCTCAAATCTTTGGCGTAATTGAAACGCACACCCGAAATCACCCGCCGCGGGTTTATAAACCCTAAAACTATAAATACCAGACCTAAACAAACATAAAACCCATCAAAAAATATTGTATAACAAAACCCTAGGTCTATCAAGACTAGGGTACAATATGAATCAAAGAAATAATGAAAGGAGGGGGAAGAGGAAGGAGAAAGGAGAAGGAATCTCACCTTTCACCCTAGAAAACTCCTCGTCTTCCATTAGATATGAAACCATAGAGGGAATGGAATGGCTTGAAAATTCATGGAGAGACTCCTAATATCTGGAAGAACCAGGGAAAGAAAATTGGTGGCCAAAAGAGTACGAATTGATTAATTTATGAATGATACAATTTACCTTGTCAAATCTGGACGATTTGAGGTATCCTGAGAATTGTCGCCCTCTTACGCGACCAATATGAGCTCCAAATAGGAAAAAACGATATTGGGGGTGCGGATATGGATATTGGCTTCTGGTGGGAGGTGGAATCACCGAAAAAGATTAAAAAATGAAAAATATATAAATGAAACAAATTATTTTTTTAAAAAACAGGAAATGGGCTCATGGGCTGGCCCAATACCTAAATAAGTAACCCAAATTCACCCGGCTTACGAATTTCTAATGGGTCCAAAAGGATAAATAAATTTTAATATATCAGTATAGGATAAGTGGGAAGTTTATTGGGTGAAAAAGGATGAAAAACAAAAGAGTTATGAAAGAAACAAATTCAGTTTTTAAAACTGGGAATGGGTTCACGGTTGGCCCAAATCATGAAGTAACCACCCTTTCTTCAAAAACTCATAAACAAGCAATGGGGATCCCAAATTATGGTGGTTAGACATATATGAAACTTCAAAACTCAAGATTCATCTCATCAAATACCCATTAAGAGGATCGGGATTTCTAATGGGCCGGATCAATACAAAGACAAAAAAAACCGTGTGTGACAATACCAGGATATCATCGATTAATACTACAACAAATTTATCAATATATTCCTTGAAAACTCTATTCATTAAATCCATGAAAACATATGGTGAATTAGTCAGTCCAAAATACATCACTGTAAACTCACAATGCCCATACCCGGTTCAAAACGCTGTCTTTGGAATATCTTCCTTCCTCACACATTGCTGATGATATCCATATCGAAGTTCAATCTTTGAAACATATTGTGCTTCATGAACTTGATCAAATAAATAATCAATTCATGGCATAGGATACTTATTATTTATTTTAATAACATTGATTTCTATGTAATCAATGCATAGCCTCATGGATCCATCTTTATTCTTGAAAAAGAGGGTAGGGGATCCCCATAGAGAAACACAAGGTCGAATAAATCCTTTTTCACTCAGTTCCTCTAGTTGTTTCTTTAGCTCCACTAATTCCACAGTGGTCATTCTATAGGGATTCCTTGATATAGGTATTACACCAAGAATTAAATCAATAGATAACTCAACTTCTCACACTAAAGGATGTCTAGGTAAATCCTCTGGTAATACGTCAATGTATTCTTGAACTATATGTACATATTGAATTTTATTATTTCTTTCCTCACCCATAGACATTGGGTTCTCTTCCTCTCCAAGAATTTCATTCCATAGAGCTACTGTGGAAGGATCTAGATAATAATTATATGGCGAGGTTTCTTCTCTAAAAATAAGGGATTCTACACCATTTTCAAATATTGTAACTTCCTTATTCTTATAATAAATCTTAGCATCATAATTTGACAGCCAATTCATATTGGGAATTATATAAAAGTCAATCATTGGTATGATGATATGGTTAGAAACTAAAGAACACTTATGTGTCATGAGGGGGACTAATCGACATGCCTTTGTTGCAATGATACAACCCCTAGGAGTTTTAATTGACAACTCCTTTATTAAATCAAATTGTACATGTTGAATTTTCTTGAAAAACTAGGAAGATATAAATGAATGTGACGATATAAAATCAAATAAAGTGTTGGGTAAGTTTGAGGAAACAATTAAAGTACCTTCCACCACATCATTAGGAACTTCAACCTATGTGGTTGTAATCGCATGTGATTTCCCTTACACTTCTGGCCTTTTATGAGGCAAGTTTCCTTGGCGCTTATGAAACTCATTTGCATAGTGTCTCATCTCCCTACAATTTTAGAATTGAATATCATTGAGTTGTTTCTTCCCCTTGCATTCATCAGATCGATGACCCTTTTCTCCACACTTATAGAAGACTCCAATTTCTTTCAAGCATTTTCTAGGATTATTCTTTCCATAGTTCGCGCATAATGGAAATTGCTTAATTCTATTCTTCTTCTTTGGCGCTTCACATTTTCCATGGTTATCAGAGTGCCTCTTCTTATCTTGGTTTCCCTTAAACAAGTTTGATCTAGAAAACTCCCTCTGTGTTTTGATGTCACTTAATACAATTTCATCATATGATGAAAATTTTTGAGAAGTCAGTGCCCTTCGAAGACTTGGCTTAATACCATCAAATAAATGATCAATCTTGTCTACCGAGTCATGTACATAATCTATGGAATACCTAGCTATCCTTGTGAAGGTATCCTCATACTCTACAACACTGTCTTCTTCCCTTTTCTTTAGGATAATGAATTTCCTCTTCATTTCGGTTTGTTTCTCACGAGGGAAATATTTTTTGAAGAATATTTCCTTAAAATTACTCCATTTCATATCTTATCTTTCTTCTTCCTCAGTGGTATTCTGGATCAAGGACCAATATTGATCAGTGTTTCCCTTGAGACAATACACTGCCAACACAACACTTTCATTATCATTTCATCTTAATTCCATGAATATCTTTTCAAGGGACTTGATCCACTACTCAACTTCCACTGGATTATTAGTCCCACTAAAATATGGGGGCTTCTACCTGATGAAATGATCCAACATAGGTGTAGTATGGTTATTCATCACAACCTGAGTAAGTTCTCTTAATATGGTCATGATCTGATCTACTCCAACATTGATTGTGTTGACTTGCTCAGTGGGGAAATCCCTACATTGTCCACAAGTATTGATTCCCCTTCTTCCATTAGGCATCATTTCTAAATAATAGCATACATCAGATTAGGTTATGAATCATAATTTATAATCTTGACTAGAAAATTACTTAGCATAAATTGAAATTATATGCATAGCTAATCTCATAGACATGGTTTCTCTAAGGAAAAATTTACATTAAGATCCTTTATAATGACTTGTAAAGAAAATGTGAATTATCCTAAGCATATCCCCTAGGAGTGTTGTAAGGACCCGGCCCCAGTTGCCCAGAGTCGGTGCCTTATTTGATTATGTTGGCATACTTACAAGGAATACAAATCCCGAAAGACCGAGTAGTTTAGTATTATTGGGAACAAGTTACATACATAAGTTTAACATTTCAACATGAAGGGAAAACAAAACACTATTTTATTCCACTAAAAACATCATGTCTCCTAGATTATGCTTGCAAGTAATTCATAAATTACTTCTTCATGTCCTGAGAAAATGAAACATAAGAAAGAGGTGAGCTCAAACGATCAGTAAGAGTAAGCAATACAGTGGAAGATAATATAAACATTAGACATGGTGAATAATTGAAAACACATGCCTTTAATAATAAACTTGAAACACATTATGGTAGGAATATGAGATGAGTAAATAATGTCATAATAAAACATCATCATGGTTATTCTACTAGTCGAATAACCATATGAACTTTCAATTACTAGCTTCATAATGAGGGAATTTCATATTTTGTACATCATAACCATATCGTCCAAGCCCCGTGCTAGGACCATAAAATAATCATTTTGTCAAGGCCTCGTGCCAAGACCATAGTTTGTCTCATGAGACCTACCGATGCATCGAGGGGCTATATCGGGCCCCACCCATCACATAATAAGTCCAATACATTCCTCACATGATCGGGGATCAAAATAAACAACATATATGTTCATATTGAAACTATCATATGAAATGTAACTAATTTTCACCAAATACTGAACAAAAACACTAACCATTCGAAATAATATGATGAATGGTTTTAGGATAGATCATCCACAATAAAGTTAGTCATGAACCATTAAATCAAATATGTTAGATGACTTAAAAATGATTAAACCCAATAATACCATGGAATCAACAAGAGAATTTGAATCAAACGAAATTACTCTTATAAAATCATTAAGCAATTTTGAGATAAACACTCTTTTATTTTGAAAAGAAGAGTTATTTTGGAAAATCTTTGTACAAAACCAGAAGTGAAGTAAGATATTATTTTTAATAATAAAATTAGTATTTTTAGAAAGATAATGGTTTCCAAAAACATATTATAGAGTGCCCTTGTAAATAGATATGAATTGGAGAAATTCCCTTGAATCAGGTTTGTATTTTGGAATCAATTTTGAAATTTCCATTTAAAACGTGTAACTCTCCATAAAATAAGGAATTATTATGGTTTTTAAACATATATATGATACTCACACAAAATATATGAGTAGTACATAACAATACATAATAATTTCATTGAGGTATTTAGACAACGAAAGTATCCCGAATGAAAATGGAAGTTCGGGTGGAAAAACCCTTACCTTAACTCCAAACGTGTTCTTCTCTCAAAATTAAGCTCCTGGAATATGAAATTATACTTATTAATAACTTATTTAAAAACCTATGAGACGTGTATTTATTTTATCATAATTTTTTTTAGTTCATTTATACCCTTATTGCTAAGTTATTATATTGAATTTTGTTGTTCTGGGGTGTTCATTTTCTTTATTTTCATAATCAGTTCACTTGTTTTTAAGTAATGAAGTTCATGTATAATGGTTATAAATCTCCAGGATTGGAATTATATATTATTTATGAACATAAATAATTGGTAATTGTCATTTATATCATTTGGTTATATGGAATGAGGATGAATCATTAGATGAGAACCACTTCGATTATTTGGCGGTATTTGGATTATTATGAACTAGTTTTGTCATATAACTTAATTATATGTACATATTATGGTTCCTGAATATTAATTATGTTATAATACATATATTATAGTCTGGTTCAACCATGAATATGGTTTCATGACCAGTAATGAAGAATAAATTAAAGAACAAAACTTCATCGTCCTTGAAGGTTATAAATCGGAACCTCATGGACGTCGATTTCGTTTATAAAAATAAAAGGGAGGGATTAAGAATATTTATGATTTTTATTCCATTAACATGATATAAATCCAGTATATACATGTTACTGGGGTTATCATGGTCAGTTGGACAGAGGAGGTGAGGAGAGAAAAATAAAATAGATGAACTTTAAAATAAAAGAAAAGTTAAGAGATCCGTTATGAAAATTCGGCAGCCTAACGGCGTCACTTAAAATTTCATAAAATAAAATGATGAGAACAAAAGGGTATATCATCATATTGAAATAAAAATTACAGTAATAAGAATTAATAAAATCAAACCCCAACATATTAGAAAGGAATTTCAAATATCTAACATAAAAGAAGTGTCGACTTAAAGATGAGAATGAAGGATTCCCTTACCTTGTAGAATAACTCCTAGATCTTGAAGGATGGGACCTTGGGGGATTAGGGACACCTTGGGAGGACACATAGAGATGTAAAACCACCATATCTTCTAGTATTAGGGATTTGGAATGAAATAAAACAAATGGATGAGTGGGAATTTATAGAAAAAGAGAGGTAATTTTTTAATAATTTCAAAGGGACACCTCATTAGTGGTTTTTGCCAAACCATGGGATTTTCCATGGTATTTTCCCATGGTTTAAGCCACTTGGGACACCTAATGTCATAAGTTACTATACAAAAGTCTACCATACTTTTATATTTAATTATTACATCATTATGATGTCATTAAACTACCGAAAACTCAAAACTGTATTTTTACTATTCATGAAAAATTCAAGTATTTTAGGAAAATCCCAAAAATTCACCCCTACCATTTTTCGACATGTAGAATTAAAAAGTGAAATCCATTTTTCAAAAATAATTTTCTAAATATTATTAATTTAATTTTTAAATAAGGTCACAGTTAATTCGAAAAATAACAATCTTGAAGTGCAATTAGTTTTATGTGACATTGAAAAATTAATTAAGATCTCATTATCCTATTGCCTTAAGAAAATAAAATATTATTATTATTTACTATTCATAAGGTAATATTACTATTCATATTACTATTCATAAGGGTATGTTACTATTCACAAAAAATCACGTTTGTTCTATCAGACTCCAAATGACTTACTGAACACAACTCTAGATGACCATTTCTTGAAATTCAAAAAATAGAAGAGGCAAAGATGTGTTTAATGGTTAGATTATAAAATTGCACTCTATATTTATTTTAAAAACCTTGGGGTGTTACAAGTTTCAATACCAAGAGTGTAGAAAGGCCCATCGTCATGTACCAGGATACCCCGGGTCAAGCTCGAAACTCCTTGTCAGAGTTTTCACTCCTAGGTACATCTGTGCCAGAGCCACCTCTACCTATTTGTATCCAGACATGGATGTATTTGCTAGAAAAATCCACATAATCTATTCCTTACCAAAATTCTGGGACCTTCTTGTATGTTTTTCCTCAAATACTACCTTAGGTCTTTGTTCCCCAATCTACATTTTCCAAACTAGTTTTCAAGTTTGCTATTAAACTTCCTCTGATACCAACTGTAATGCCCCGACCCCTCTAGACCGGAGCTGGTGAATTACTAATTACATTGGCATGGTTAGAAGTAATTAAATCCCAAATGAATGATCAGTTTAGTAGTCTTGAATAAACTAGATACATAGATTTAACTAAAATTGCATTGGGAAAGGTTACAAAATAAAATACATAACAAAAACTAAAAACTACATCCATATAAACTCAATAAATAGTCTCCTCTTCATAACATTTTGAAGGTAAAAAAATTAAAGGGGTGATCTCAAATGCTCAGTAAGGGTTACAAATATCAGAATCATGAATCAATAATAACTAAAACATAAACAAATATGGCATTGTGAATAAACGAAAAACACATGCCATTAATAAACTGAGAAAGAGCCTACATCCATAGATTTTGTCAAAGTGAAAACCTCGTGGATAGTAATAAATGAAAATGAATAAATAGAAATGATTATTAATTAGACGTCATGTATCTATCACATGATGCCACAATATTGTTAAAACGTTTTAGTTATGAGGGTAGAAACTCGTCTGATTTTTTGGAAACAAACTCAAAGGGTTTGTCGCCAAAATGATTGTCTCATGAGACTTGTCGATGCATCGAGGGGATATAGCGGGCCCCACCCTCCACTGCAAGTCCAAATCATTCTTTATACATTGATTTAATATAAGATCAATGTAACACCCTGAGATTTTATGAGATTTATTATTTTTAATTTTATTCATATCTTCTATTGTACGCTACACCAAGATCTTGGAGCGTGTTACACACAATTTCATGTTCGTTTGATAGTAGTTATTCTACGCAACATTGAGTGTGTGTGTGTGTGTGTATATATATATATATTCAATGTATAAATGAAATATGTTTCGATTATGTTATACGCAACAACAAAGTAGTATTTCACTACACGCAACTCTAACTTGGCTTGTATTACACGCAATCGCGACCTTCCCAGATAGCGTGTGTAGTACGCAATACCGAGTTTCACTAAATGAGATATTATTATTATATTATTATGAACTAATCCTTATGAATAGTAATACCCACTTTTTGAAATTTTATAAATTTTATCTTTCAAAATGGACTTCATTTTTGGATTCGGAATATCAAAATTAGCCTAGGGTGAATTTTTGGTATTTTTCTGAAAACTTTCAATTTTTGATGAATATTGAAAACACTGGGTTACTATTTAAAAACCGAATTTTTATTTAAATAATTATTTATTTTATTTAAATTTATTTTAGGTAAAAATTGATACATAATACTTATATATGTTCAATGTAATTCATTGGAGTCATTTTATAATAATTTTAGATATATAAAAATTTTATTGAACTTTTCACCGTCTTTTACCCACCTCCTAGGAGAATTTGAAAATTTACACAAAACTTAATTTTACCGCTTCTGTGAGTGGAATTTCGAAAATCCGAGAAACACGGTTAACATCAAGGAGTAAAATTTGGTTCAATAAGATAAAAATAATTTTTGGTGAATAGTAACTTTTTACTTTTATTTACCACAGTTAAAAGTAAATAGGGTAATTAAGGGTACAAATAGTATTATTATTAACCTAACACATGTCATAATTCTATTGGATAAGTATAATTCGACCAAAAACAACCTTAGAAATATAATATTATCATTTAGATCAACTTGGATTAGATTAGGACATTTATTATTATTTAAATCAAAGAAGAGTTAAAAGAATTAAAATCAAAGTTTAATAACTAAAACATTTTTAATATAGGGTTATACATAAGATAAATTGGACTATAAGTATTAATTAGAAAGATAAAAATATTTACTAAATAATTTTATTTTATTTATAATTTTCAAAGATTAATTAACTTAATTTATTTATGACACAATGATGATGTAGTAATTACCTTATTAATAAAATATTAACATAATTGATGTTATAAATACCCAAATAAATGTAATTTGAGACTTTTTATAAATTACAATAATTTTTTCGGTTAATATGACATGTTATTATTGATTTAATTAACCTTATTTGAACTAATCATGCTGTTATGATTTTCACAAAAATCAATTACCAAATAGTGTCAAAATTGACATAAAATAGTTTTTAAAACAAATATTATATTATTAATTGTTATTATATTCCCAAAAATCTAATTTTCGTCCATATGACTTATATAAGGTTATATATATTAATAATTAACCACTTGGGGTTATTTTCTCTTGTTATAGTAAGTTTATTAACCATATAGTATAAGAAAACAAGAAGACACGGTAAAAGTTAAATTATTTAACTTGGAGTTAAATCTAAATGATAAGGTTAAAATAGTAACCTAAACTTGTCTAAAACATATTTGTTGAGAGGATTTCGACCCATTACCACTTTATATTCTAAATAAATCAATTTTGAGATATTATAAACCGGATATGACTTTATTATAAAATAATATTTTAAGTTTTTCCTAAGGTGCTCCTCTCCTCCCTTATAAAAGGGCACCTCCTCCCTCTTCTCTTTACACAATTTTGAGCCTTCAAGCTCGGCCAACCCCTGATCATTTCCCTTATCAACTTCCCTAGAAACATTATAGAGGTTCTGGTCTCCTAAAAAGACCAACTCTAGTTCCTTAAGAGGAGGTTAAGAAGAGGCGCGTCAAAGAAGAGGTAATATCCTTTACCGATTCTTTCCAATTTATTTCTTCTTATACTTATTCTTATTTATTTGTTTAATCATAAATTAATAACATTAGTATCACTCATATATTGATATTTTATTATAAATATGAAACAACCCTATTTAATCTTCAATCCATCCTACGGAAAACAAAATCATTGTGTGTGCGGACGTACGGAATACCGTCTCCACGCCGTGGTGTAATCTGTTTTCCACCACCACCTTACTTGGATGGGTATAATGGTGTAAATAAATAACTATATATGATTATTGTAAAGTGATATTGATTTTGAAATATTATACATTCACTTCAATACAATTCCACGATCATGGGAATGATATCATCGCTCGTGCGTACGTACGGACTACCATCTCCACGAACGCGATTAGAATCATTTTCCATGATTAACCATTCAAGTATGATTATAAAGTATATATAATAAATAATCATGAAATATATTACATAAAAATGATACTATATTTATGTACATATATGTTTCATTTACTTAATTACATTTAATTCAATAAGGAAATGAAAACAGCGTTCATGCGTACGTACGGCCTACCGTCTCCATTAACGGTATATTTCATTCCATTTATAGATCTATCATATATATTTATTTGCTGAATATATATTATATATAAATCATTTTTTACATTCTGTAATTAATTAAATCAGGATATAATTAATAATATCAAGAACAACATGTCGAAACACATACGATAAATGAAACGATTTTACCCAAAACGCTGCTTAACATGGAATTTATAAAAGAACGGGAAATATAAAGTCATAAGTGAACCATATATGATATCATAACAATGAATATTATTCTGTAATAAGTCAATGACATTATTTAAATCATTATACAAGAGGTTCTGATACATATGAAGCATATCGGACATAAGGTAAGGGATAACATTTCTAATCTCGTTTTTATTCGAGATTATTTATTTGTAAGTATTTACTGGGGTTATATTTATCATCCATGTACCTATTTTCTAAAAATGGTTTCATGTATGTTTAAAGTCTTTTTTTTACCCATTTTTGACTTTTACTACATGGTATGTAAGGAATATTTCTTTTTTTTTACCATACAAGGTACTTTTTGACTTTTCCAGCAAAAGTACGAGAAGAATGTTTTTTTAACTTATACGGCATGAACGGATTTTTATGGTTTCATAATGCCTTATTTTCATGTAGTTTACTCTACAATATTTCATGGTTATTTTCAATAAAATCCTTTTCTTTTAAAATTTCATGGCATTTTGTGAAAGGAAATTGATTTTTAAGAAGAAAGGATATTTTCCTCAAGAATTCTTTTCAAGTGTTTTATCAAAACCATTTTCCATATAAGATGACATTATTTCATATGTATATGTTTCAAGTGTAATATCTCTATGATTTAAATGGTTTCACTGTTCTTATGATGAAATTATATCCATTTGTTTTATATGGATTATGTAATGATGGGATGATGTTTATGAAACCCATTTTTATTCTTTGGGTTATGATGAATGATTTATGGTTTTATTGTGGAACAAGTAAGAATGATTTCATTATGAGATGGGTGGTACCTATATCTCCCTCCAATGCATTGGTTAAAGATTTATATCTCATGAGATAGACATGGCTGGAACGGTAAGTTAATCTGGTTCAGTGATACAGGACTGGAACGAGGATTGAACTCGATTCAGAAAGGGACATTGTCCACTAAGATGGTCTTGGTAATATTGCCATGGATACTATAGAAATAATAACATGTGCATAATTGTTTCCACAATTACATGTTTTATTACAATTCTATTTTATCATGATTGATGTTCCATTATGATATATGCCTTACATACTGCCCTGTTTTATTTCATTGCTCAATATTTTGATATTTAAACATTATGTTCATGTTTTGAAGTTAAAATGTATATGGTTTGTTTTATTTTCTCCATGATTACCCTTACTGAGCATTTGAGCTCACCCTTTATATGTTTTCTTTTCCAAGGATATAAAGAAAGGTTTTAGGTAAGAAAAAAAAGGGAAGATCTTTATGGGAGATGTTGAAGATCTTTCACCAAGATTAGAATATTATATTTCGAGTTTCCAAAGACACTAAACTATTACGGTCCTTTGGTGTTTGTTTTTGTTATGTATTAAGTATTCCGCAAAATTAATGTAATGCACATGTACGTCAGGATTTGGGTCTCTATAGTTGGTATCAGAGGAAAGGTTTAGTTAACCTTTAGAAACTAGGATGCGAAAACTTTAGTGAGATCTCTAGAGATGTTTCTATGGTATGTCTAGGGATGTTCCTAAGGTTATGTATAAGTATAGGTTATAGTTCTAGAATTATGATAACGATCATGAATAACCTGTGATTAAACCTAAGATGTTAGATATTGAAAGTACTCCCCTTGATTATGTTGTTTTCCTAGTATTATTTTTTCCTCTCACACTATTCTTTTTGGGTTTTAGAAAATGGGTGGAAACATAAAGATTCACAATAATGGAGGATATTATAGACAATGGAATGATATTCTTCATGATCAACCAAATGAAATGGGATTTGGAAGTCCAAACATCGTTATTATTCCTAATCATCAATCTCATAATATGATCAATAATCTCAACTTTGGTAAGTTTCCTGACTCAGCTAGTAATAAAAATATGGAGTTTCATGATGATCATAGAGGAAAGAAAGTTCAATTTCCATCATGTAAATCATGTGGTAAGAGGAATCAGGGAGAATGTTTCAAAGGAACTGGAAGATTCTTTGGGTGTGGAAAAGAAGGACACAAATCCAGTAATTGTAAAGGAAAAGGTTCGGTTAACACCATGGACAAGGATAATGGTATTGCTAAGACATCAAAAGTGGTTAAATGTTTTAAATGTGGAATGTATGGGCATTATGCAAACCAATGCTCTAAGGGAAAATTTCATGAAGAGAATTAGCATGGTCGTATGGGTAGTATTTATGTTGATGATGATGAAGAGACTACAAATGATATATGATATGAAAGAAATGATGAAGCTCATTCAGTGGTTTAAGAAGGTAGTGGAATGATTGTATGTTTATCAAGAATAATATATGGTACTATGGAATAAAGAAAAATCTAAGGATTGTTACACAGTTGTCTTTCCTTGAGTTTTTGAAAGTATATGATGAATGGTACCGGTAACCATGAAATGTTATTCAAATATTTTTGGAAGGTAGATGATATGTGCATAATGAAAGGATGAGGAGATAATGAGATGTTTGATAGTATTAATAAGCTCATGACTGATATAAGGAAAAAGTGATATCATTGTTTGAGTATATAGAAATTTTGGGATTTTTGTAAGTGTAAAGAGTTAACTTTTGATAGCACTCATGTTTTCACTAAGGTTCTATGGTGATTCATGTTTCAAAAGAATACATGATTAAGGTATTCACATTTTTGGAATGTAACCAGCAAGATATATATTATGCTATATGGGGGATAAATGATGGTATTCATGTGCTTGTTATGTGACCTTTCAAGTAATCGTTTTCTTTATACTATGAGATTGGACATATGTATTTTGGATAAGCCTAAATATTGGAATGGATTATGTTTAACATAAGTTAGTATTGTTTAAGGCTAGAACTTTTTTTCGGTATTATTAATGGAATGTTATAATAGTGTAGTTTAAGAAAAGGGACAACCTGCAGGACGGGCGACAACCCATCACGTCAGACAAGGTTGTGGGAATCGAACCCAGAACTGAAGTACGACAGGACTTTATCGCCTACCACTGGCCTACAGGAAGTCCCTGGTTAGTAGAAACTAGTTTTATTATATTAAGCGGTATAATAGATGAAGTATAAGTCCATTTTTGGAATCATATACGATTAACCTCACCATAGATGGAATTATGTATATTTGACAACTTTTTCTAACCTTATGTTTGAGACGGATGGAATGAACTATCATTATATCGCATGATCTGCTAACACTTCATGGAAGACAAATTCAACTTCATTTCTTTAAGAGATGAAGTTGAAATTGTTCAAGGCACAAACAACGGTGAGATTGTACCAAAATCAAGTAAGTATTTTTTAATTCAAAAAATATTCAACATTAGGGAAATGATCTTGAAAACCAAAAATATTTTCCTAGTTCCCTCATATCTGATGAATCAGATGGTACCTTAAATCATCACAAATTTATTGCTTTGTGATTGTTGGCTTTATCATAGCCATGTCCTCTACCACTCTCCATCAGAACTTGATGGTTAGATTTCTCTTCCATATCCATATTTTCACCTATGTTATCCTATTTGGAAACCCAGTGATTAGTTAATTTGGTTAACTGTTACATTTCATACTTTATTTTTTAAAGATAAGTTTTGGTATTCCTTTTTACGATGTGGGTTTCTATGAAAGAAACTCTCATGTAATAAACCATTTATAACCCTGATGAATTTTGAGGGCGAAATTCATTTTAAGGGGGGTAGAATGTAACACCCCGAGATTTTATGAGATTTATTCTTTTTAACTTCATTCATATCTTCTGTTGTACACTACACCGAGATCTTGGATCGTGTTACACACAATTTCATGTTCGTTTGTTAGTAGTTATTCTACGCAACATTGAGTGTGTGTGTATATATATATATATATTTTTTCAATGTATAAATGAAATATGGTTGGATTCTGTTATATGAAACAACAAAGGAGTCTTTCACTACACGCAACCCTAACTTGGCTTGCATTACACACAATCTCGACCTTCCTTGATAGTGTGTGTATAACGCAATACCAAGTTTCACTAAATGAGATATTATTATAATATTATTATGAACTAGTCGTTATGAATAGTAATAGACACTTTTTGAAATTTTATAAATTTTATCTTTCAAAATGGACTTTATTTTTGGATTCGGAATATCGAAATTATCCAAGGGTGAATTTTTGGTATTTTTCTGAAAACTTTCAATTTTTGATGAATAGTGAAAACACTGGGTTACTATTTAACTGACTTTTTATTTAAATAATTATTTATTTTATTTAAATTTATTTTAGGTCAAAATTGATACATAATACCTATATAAGTTCAATATAATTCATTGGATTCATTTTATAACAATTTTAGATATATAAAAATTTTATTGAACTTTTCACCGTCTTTTACCCACCTCCTAGGAGAATTTTAAAATTTACACAAAACTTGATTTTACCACTTCTGTTAGTGGAATTTCAAAAATACGAGAGACATGGTTAACATAAAGAAGTAAAATGTGGTACAATAAGATAAAAATAATTTTTAGTGAATAGTAACTTTTTTCTTTTATTTACCACGGTTAAAAGTAAATAGGGTAATTAAGTGTAAAAATGGTATTATTATTACCCTAACGCATGTCCTAATTCTATTGGATAAGTATAATTCGACCAAAAACAACCTTATGAATATAATATTATCATTTAGGTCCACTTGTATTAGATTAGGAAATTTATTATTATTTAATTCAAAGAAGAGTTAAAAGAATTAAAATCAAAGTTTAATAACTAAAACATTTTTAATATAGGGTTATACATGAGATAAATTCGACTATAAATATTCATTAGAAAGATAAAACTATTTCATACATAATTTTATTTTATTTATAATTTTTAGACATTAATTAGTTTAATTTATTTATGACACAATGATGATGTAGTAATTACCTTATTAATGAAATATTAACATAATTGATGTTATAAATACCCAAATAAATATAATTTGAGACTTTTTATAAATTAAAATAATTTTTTCGGTTAATATGAAATTTTAGTATTGATTTAATTAACTTTTTTAGAACTAATCATTCTGTTATGATTTTCACAAAAAATCAATTACCAAATAGTGTCAAAATTGACATAAAATAGTTTTTAAAACAAATATTATATTATTAATTTTTATTCTAATCCTAAAAATCTAAGGTTCGTCCAAATGACTTATATAAGGTTATATATATTAATAATGAACCACTTGGGGTTCTTTTGTCTTGTTATAGTAAGTTTATTAACTATATGGTGTAAGAAAACAAGAAGACACGGTAAAAGTTAAATTATTTAACTTAGAGTTAAATCTAAATGATAAGGTTAAAATAGTAACCTAAACTTCTCTAAAACCTATTGGTTGAGATGTTTAAGAACCATCCCCACTTTAGATTCGAAATAAATCAATTTGTAGCTATTATAAATCGAATTTGACTTTATTATAAAATAATATTTTAAGTTTTTTCTAAGGTGCCCCTCTCCTCCCTTATAAAAGGGCACCTCCTCACTCTTCTCTTTACACAATTTTGAGCCTTCAATCACAGAAAAAACCTACCCATTTCCTTTCTAAACTTTTCTAGAAACATTATAGAGGTTCTGGTTTCCTCAAAAGACCAACTCTAGTGCCTTAAGAGGAGGTTAAGAAGAGGCACGTCAAAGAAGAGGTGGTATCCTTTACCGATTCTTTCCAATTTATTTCTTCTCCTACTTCTTATTATTTATTTGTTTCATCATAAATTAATAATATCAGTATCACTCATATAATTATATGTTATTATAAATATTAAACAACTCTATTTAATTTTCTATCCATTCTACGGAAAACGAAATCACCGCACGTGCGTACGTACGGAATACCATCTCCACGTCGTGGTGTAATCTGTTTTCCACCACCACCTTACTTGGATGGGTATAATGGTGTAAATAAATAACTATATATTATTATTTTAAAGTTATATTGATTCTTAAATATTATACATACACTTCAATACAATTCCACGATCATGGGAATGATATCATCGCTCGTGCGTACGTACGGACTACCGTCTTCACGAACGCGATGAGAATCATTTTCCATGATTAACCATTCAAGTATGATTATAAAGTATATATAAAAAATAATCATGAAATATATTATATAAAAATGATACTTGATTTATTTACATATATGTTTCATTTACTTAATTCCATTTAATTCAATAAGGAAATGAAAACAACGTTCATGCGTACATACGGCCTACCGTCTCCATGAATGGTGTATTTCATTCCATTTATCGATCTATCATATATATTTATATGAGGAATATATATTACATATAAATCATGTTTTAAATTATGTAATTAAGTAAATCAGGATATAATTAATAATATCAAGAACAACATGTCGAAACATGTACGATAAATGAAACGATTTTACCCAAATCACTGCTTAACATGGAATTTACAAAAGAACAGGTAATATAAAGTCATAAGTGAACCATATATGATATCATAACAATGAATATGATTCTGTAATAAGTGAATGGCATTATTTAAATCATTATACAGGAGTTTTGGATACATACGAATCATATCAGACATAAGGTAAGGGATAACTTTTCCAATCTCGTTTTTATCCAAGATTGTTTATTCGTAAGTATTTACTGGGGTTATATTTATCATCCATGTCCCTATTTTATAAAAATTGTTTTATGTATTTTTAAAGTCTTTTTTACCCATTTTTGACTTTTACTACATGGTGTGTAAGGAATCTTTCTTTTTTTACCATACGAGGTACTTTTTGACTTTTCTGTCAAAAGTACGATAAGAATAATTTTTTAACTTATACGGTATGAACAGATTTTTACGGTTTCATAACGCCTTATTTTCATGAAGTTTACTCTACAAAATTTCATGGTTAATTTCAATAAAATCCTGTTCTTTTAAAATTGTGTGGCGTTTTGTGAAAGGAAAATGATTTTTAAGAAGAAAGGATATTTTCCTCAAGAATTCTTTTCAAGTGTTTTATCAAAACCATTTTCCATCTAAGATTACATTATTTCATATGTGTATGTTTCAAGTATAATATCTATATGATTTACATGGTTTCACTTTTCTTATGATGAAATGATATCTATTTGTTTTATATGGATTATGTTATGATGGGATGATGTTTATGAAACCCATTTTTATTCTTTGGGTTATGTTGAATGATTTATGGTTTTGTTGTGGCACAAGTAAGAATGATTTCATTATGAGATGGGTGGGACCTATATCTACCTCCAATGCATTAGGTAAAGATTTATTTCTCATGAGATAGACATGGATGTAATGTTAAGTTAATCTAGTTCAGTGATACTGGACTGGAACGAGGAGTGAACTCGATTCAGAAATGGACTTTTTCCACTAAGATGGTCTTGGCAGCAATGCCTTAGCAACTATGGAAATCATAACATGTGCTTAATGGTTGCCACAATTACATGTTTTATTCTCATGCTATTTTATCATTATTGATGTTCCATTATGATCTATTCCTTATATACTTCCGTGTTTTATTTCATTGCTCAAGATTTTGATGTTTAAAGATTATGTTCATGTTTTGAAGTTCAAATGTATGTGGTTTGTTTTATTTTCTCCATACATACCCTTAATGAGAATTTGAGATCACCCTTTATATGTTTTCTTTTCCCATGATATAAATAAAGGTTTTAGGTAAGAAATAAAAGGGAAGATCTTTATGGGAGATGTTGAAGATCTTTCACCAATATTAGAAGATTATATTCTGAGTTTCCAAAGACACTAAACTATTATGGTCCTTTGGTGTTTGTTTTTGTTATGTATTATGTATTCCGTAAAAGTAATGTAATGTCCACGTACGTTAGGCTTTGGGTCTCTACAATCAATATGACTTTTCAATATCTTTATAGAGTAGAGGATACGGATTCATCAATATTTCCACAGTTAAAACAACATTCCAAGTAAACCCCGTATGTAAAATGGTATACGGTTTAGACAATAAACATATCCATGATATGAGAATATGTAAATTTAATAGAAATATCATTTCAAATGAAAATTTATCTCAATTGGGTAGTAGGTACACCATGTAAGGATTATTAAGTGCACAATACAAATTTAGTCACAACAAAATGGAAGTTGAGACAAAGTCCCTTACCACAATGTAATCAGTCGAATTGTATGATAAATACTTAATAACCATAAAATTAATCATTTAATACCAGTAATATAAAGGTAATAATTATTATATATGAAAAATGGTGGTATAGATACACCACATACAAGAAATAAGCGGCAAACAATGGAAATCTCACAGAAATGAAAGTGAGATGAGAAAACCCCTTACAAACATTTTTTCATGGTAACGGGTGTTCATGTGAGGGATTAATGAGAGGTAAAGGGGTATCCCATTATTTATATATCATAAGGGAAGTGTGGGGGAGGTTCAAAAACATACCCCATCATTAGGAATTAAAAATAAAAGTACACAACCTAGGGGAATTCTTCAATAAAAGTGAGAGAGAGGATCCCTTACCAAGAACGTATCATTAGATTGAGGAAAAATCAATGACATAATTATTTGTGAAAAACATAAAACCACACAATAAAGGTGTATATGTAGAATAAAACAGTCATAGTTCATTCACACATATTCTGGGAAAATACAAAACCAATGACATTGGTGTTTAACTCAAGGAATGGAAATTGAGTTAAGATATCCCTTGCCTTAAGCTCGAAGGTGTTCTTGATTGTTCTTAACGACCGGAATAATAAAATTTAGTTTCATTAATTAATAATTAAATAACCTCATAAATATGTAATTGATATGGTATGACCATATTAGGTTCATTCATGACCTTTTTTATGGGTTTTAAGAGATTCAATTTTGTTGTTTTGGAAGCATTTTCTTCCTCGCTTTTTCATGACCGGTTTGCTTGTGTTAATGAATGGAAGTTCATTCAAAATGTGGTTAAATATCCAGAATTGTAAATATATATTATTAGTAAAATTATTAAATATATTATAATTATTTTGGTTTATATACTTGAGGATGATTCATTAGTTAAAAGTTATTAATAAATGCTTGGATTAACTTTTCACATTTTGTGCATAATGAACTTGTTTTGTATTATTATTTTTTATTATGAGTGTGTAAGGATTCCAGAATATTTCATATGGTAAAATACATATATTAAGATCAGGTTAAACCATTAAAAAGTTTTCATGACTAGTCTTGAGGATAGTAATGCAAATTGAAAACACATCTTCCTTGAGTGTGATAAATTAACACATCTCGGACGGTGTTTGCATTTATAGTATAAAAGAAGGGGGGAAAGAGAGATGATGATGAAATATTCCATTAGCATAATGAAAATTCAGTACATGTAATGTACTATAATTATCATGGAATTTGGATTAGGTTAGGTGAGAAGAGATCAAAAAAATAATAAAATTTGTAAAAGAATTTGAAATAAAAGAGAAGAGAGGTTCGCCTCTTGAGTACTCCTCCTTGAGAAACTCCTTAAGACCTTTTTTTTTTGCCTTTTGGTGAGACCAGAAGGCCTTGGACATGGGGAGAGAGCTTGGGAATAGTATTTGGTAGAATTTAGGCAAGGATTGAATCTTGAGTGGTGTGGGGGGAAGAGGGGGTGAGGGGTGGTTTATATAGTGGAGGGGAGGAGGGATTTTACATTATTTTAATTATTATTTTAATATTTTTGCTCAAGACTATGAATAGTGTTAATTAATGTGACTCCAAATAGTAATAATGGAATGTGATTTTTAACAAAGTGGTCTTACATCATCCTTGCATCACCTATGATGCAGTAAATCAAGTATTTAGCACTTACCGTAATTAATTGTATTTTACTATTCATCAAAAATTCAAGTATTTCAGAAAAATCCCAAAAATTCACCCTAACCATTTTTCAACATGTAGAATCCAAAAATGAACTAAATTTTTCAAAAAAAATCTAGATATGATAAATTTAACTTTTAATTAAAATCATTATTTAATCGAAAGGTACAAACACTTAAAATATTCATCTTCATTTTTAAGGTTCCTGAATTTATTTATACATTCAAGGGTATGGATACCATTAATAAGAGTCATATTACTATTAATAATGGTAAGTTACTATTAATAAGAGTTGGTTACTATTCATAATGGTAGGTTACTACTCACTTAAAATTAAGTTAATTCTATCAGACTCTAAATATCATCCTGAACACAACCGTGTATGTCAGATTTTCAAAATTCAAATCATAGAACTGCAAAATTTAAGTTTAAAGGCTAGGTTATGACTATATCTTAAATAACCAAGTGTTGTTTCAAAGAAACATAGTGATTTATGAAATATAGGCTATCTAATGGATAGAATGTATTTAAGAGAGACATACCTTAAAATTTTTGAGGTGTTATATTTATCTATTGTTCATCCACTAGTGAATTAGATGACCCACTGAAAGAAGGTGGTCGTTGCCTCATGAAGGAATAAACATAATTTTGTTCCCTCTTTTTATCATTTGGAAGTCCTGCATGATTTATTTCTTGAGATAGTTTTGTGAGAATAACAATAATATTTTTCATTCCAAATACCATAACATTCGGTTGCTCAGGAGGACAATCATTACATTGCCCATCGCATTCAGCATGAATGTAGTTCCTTCGGGTTCTAGCCATTGACTAAAACCAAAAATCATAGTGTGATCAATACTAATAATAGTGGGAAAACCAAATAATTAAGGGAAATTAATTATAAAATTTCAATTCAGAACACCTTAGGTTTTTTACTAGGTTATTCATGATTGTTACCAAAACAATAGGATTGCATCCTATACTTAGACTTATCTTTAGGGTTCTTACTGAGGTTTTCTCATCCTAGTTTTCAAATTTTAACTAAACCTTTATCTGATACAAACTATAACATCCCATACTTTTTATAAATATATAATATATCTAAAATATAAGAATATTCATTACATAATATAAAAAAACCATGTTATAACCATATATGTTTAGTGTATTTGAAAACTATGAAATGTAAACAATTGATTTATAAAACATCTACATCGCCTCCTGCTTGTTCCTTAATAACTATAACCCTTTTTGATACATATTAATTAATATATTTATTCATATCCTGGTGAAAAGAAACATAAGAAAAGGGTGAGATAAGATTCTCAATAAGGGTAAATAAAGGGATATAACATAAGCATAAGGTCATAAGAACATGAAAATAACTTTTGAAAAATATATCCAACATATCAAAGATCATGATATCATTTCACAGAATAAATCATAGAAGTTCATAAAGAATAAAATAACATATTTCATGAGATAATAACATAATACATGAAATTATGGAATAAAAATAAGCATAAAAAATCATTTCCATATTAGTAAAGGCTCAGTGCCAAGAACATCATAACGGATAAAGTCCCTTACTAAACTAAGTTCACTCCTCATTCCAACCCTATATTACTGAATAGAGTTTACTACCTATTTTGATCCTATATATCTCATGAGATATAAATCATTAACCAATTCATTAAAGGGAGATATAGGTCCCACATTTCACATAATTAAAACCATACATATGTGTTCCAAAATAACATAATTCATTCCTAGAACCCATAAAAATAAATTGGTGTCATAAACATCATTCCATAATAACATAACCCATGGGAAAGAAATGGGTTTCATAAAAATCATTCCATCATAAACATAAAACAACCGTAGGAATAATAAGGATAGTATACTTGAAATTATCCTCAGTAAAGCATAAGTAACATCAAATAATGTTATCGTAGATATAAAAGTTTGAATGATCACTTGAAATAATTCTTTAGTAAAATATCACTTCAGATCGAAAACATTTTCTTTTCTTAAAATACTGTGCAATTTTAAAAGAAAATAATTTATTTGAAAATAAACTTATAAGATTATAAGGGAAGATTCAAGGCATTAAGGAATCCTGAAAGTGTAAAAAAAAATATTTTCGTATAAGTTTAAAAAAACATTTCTCTCATACTTTTTTTGAAAAAGTCAAAAATTACCTCATTAGGAAAACAACAAAAATATTCCTTTCAAACCATTTAGAAAAAATTCACACATGGGTAAAAATGACTTTAAAAATTGTATAATAATAGTAAAAATATTTTTCAAAAAAAATTAAGAAACATTAACATGGAAGATAAATATTTCTCAGTAGATACTTATATATAAACAATCTTAAATAATAATGAGATTGTGAAATTAACCCTTACCTTAGGTCTGATTTCCTTTGTGCATATCTGAAACTACTATATAATGGTTTAAATAATTTTATTAACTTATTAAATAACCATATTCATATTTATGATATCATATATGATCCTCTTATATCATCTATCACCCATTTTTTAATACTATTTCTTTATTACTCTTCTTTCGGGTGTTAAATGCCTCATTTTACTATGCACGTTTTATCATATAAGTATCATTTCTTGTGAATAGGATATAGTTATATCATTTCTAGAATGATATTAATGTAATATATATCATATTTATTCATTATATACATTTATATAATAATTCTTGAATGGTGAATATGAAAAATGAATTGCATCGAGTCATGGAGACGGTGGGTCGTATGTACGCACAAGCGATGGTATCATTCCTTTAATGGTAAAAGGGTAAATAATTTGTTGGTATATATTTTTTTCTAGAATAAATATCAATTTATAATTATCAAATAAATATATTATTTCCATCATTATACTCATACAAATAAAGTAGTAATAAAAACATATTATACCATGACGTGGAGACGGTAAGTCGTACATACACACGTGGAGTGCTTTTGTTTTTTATAGGATGGATAAAAGGTGGAATATGTTTATTACATAATCATAATAAAATCTCAAAATATATTTGATACTATATTTATTACTTTAGAATGGAAAAAACAAATAAATAGTAAGTAGAAGAAGAAATAATCTTGAAAGAGTTGGTAGAGATGATTACATCTTCCTTGGAAAATTTCCTTTAGATATCCTCTTAGGGACACTAGGGTTGGTATTTTGAGATAACCAAAACCTCTAGAATTTATCTAGGTAATTTTAGAAGAGAAAATCTCAAAGTGTGGTTAATATTGAAGTCTCAATGTGATGTGAAAATGTGATGGAGTAGGTTCCCTTTTATAATTGAGGTGAGGGGAACTTTTTAAATTTCCAAAAATAATAATTTATAATAAATTAAATCTCAATCCAAATACCTAAAAAATTATATTTATTAGAATATAATATGGGATAAGTTTTTAATATCATCAACCAATACATTTTTGACAGGTTTTGGTATTATTTTAAACCTTGTCATTTTGATTAACTCTTAGTTAACCTATTTTAATTTTTACTAAGGTAACAACTCTTTTAATATTAAAAGGTTGTAATTTTTACTTATGTGATTTAAATTAGACCATAAATGATTAATTTATAAAAAAATTGACCATATTATAATTTTTTTATTTTTAAATATGTTTTATTATTTTTAAATAATTTAATAAAATATTATTTTGATAAAATATCATTAGTGTAAATTTTTGGCACTATTTGTTAACTAGACTTTTAAAAATATAAATATAACAAGTTAACTTCAAACCAAATATTTTATTATATCCCTAAGAGGTCAATTCCATCTATAAAATTCTTTTATCACATTAATTATATAAAATTATATTTATTTTAATATTTTTAGTAATGTTTATTTGATATTTAAATTAATGAAATAATTACTACATCTCTATTGTGTAATTATTCAATATGCTTATTTATTAACTAAAATTTAAAAATAAAATACCATGATGAAAATAAATCTTTTATCTTTCATAATAATATTTATAGTCAAATATATATTTTGGCCAACCCTATGTTTAGAATGATATAATATTTAGAACATGAATTTGACATCTTTAAATTTTCATTAAATAAACTATTATAAATATCATAAACTCATCTATGTGGTCCAAAGAGTCAAAAATAAAAATATATCATGGAAATAAATTTTTTAAGTTAAAATTTTACATTAATATTCATTCATAAAATAATTTTTCCCCACATAGACACATAAGGGATATTTAAGTTAAAGAAAGTGAAACTTTGCATATTTCTTTGATTTAAATATTGTATAAGTGATTGTCATGGATAAGTATACATTAAACAACTTAATTTAGATTATTATTTGTTAAGATACAAATTATCTTCATCCAATAAAAAAATTTCACATGTTAGAGTCATTTTATAGTCTTTATCATTTTATTATTAACCTAAATTACTCAATTTACTATTTAACGTGGTAACAAAATTTACCAAAGTTACTATTCATATTGACCAATAATAAAAGGAACCTATTCACTAAATTTGAATCTTATGAATCCAAATTTGGCATCCATTTTTTAAAATTCAAAACACAGAAGTTGTAGTAATCCAAGGGAGGCTTCTTCTGGAATCTCAACAATTTCAATAACCGTGGGATCCAAAAAGAAAGGGGACAGACCCTCCAAAAAAATATACAAATGAATTTGTTATACTGGAATTGTCAGGGGATTTTCCAACCCTGACACCTTTAATGTTTTAAAAAGGTTAATTAATACTCACAGCCCTAAACTTTTTGCTATTGCTGAACCGAAAGTCAATTAAGCCTCTAGATTCAAACATTCGTCCCCCTTTGGCTGCTCTTTCCTAGGGGCTTGTAGTAATGGTAGATCTAATGAATATTTATAGTTATTTGCTCACTCTTCTATGAAAAATTTTAATGTCTACAATATCTCGAATCAAGCTATTACCTGTGGTTATATTTTTGAGCATGCTCATGTTTATACTACTTTTGTTTATGCTTGTAATAGATACCAAGATATGAGATCTCTTTGGAACGAGCTCACCCAACTTAGTAACACTATCCACAATCCTTGGTTTATAGTTGGAGACTTTAATACTATTTTAGATCCTAGTGAGAAAGTAGGACCTTCACATGACTCCATCTCCACTAGGGATTTTAAAGCTTGCATTGAGCTCAATAACCTTAAAGAGGTTAATCTAATGGGTGCTAAATTCACGTGGTATAGAAAGAATTATAATAGGATGGTGGCTAGTAAACTAGATGGGCCTTCACCAATGACCATGCCCTGGATAAATGGGACAACATTTCTAGTATCACTCTTACAAATATTGCTTCTGATCATCATACCATCTTAGTTAGCTTTTCCCATAACACTAAAAAACCTAGGACCCCTTTCAGATATAACACTGCTTGGTCCTCGGACCCAGAATGTATGAATATCATCAAAAACTCCTGGGCCAATATACATAGTCAGAATGATGCATTTTCCTTCCTGGTAAAATTGAAAATTATTAAGCAAGTTCTCAAAATCTAGTGCAATTCTAAAACAAATGAAATAGACAATAATATCACCCTTCTAGAAAAATAACTTTCTCAAATTCAAAAGGATAGCACCTCCTCTAACTTTTCTCAAGACGCCCAATATGAAAGCATCATTTCCTCTAAATTTATCACTATGCTCAACTTTATGGACAACCTCAAAAAGAAAATCTTTAAATCCAAATGGCTTAATGATGGGGATAGGAATACTAAATTCTAAAATGCCCTTCATAGTGTTAGAAAAGCCTATAGGCCTCTTGCCTATCTTAGAGAGGGGGATAAAACTTTTGACACTGAGGATGGAATTTACAATCATGTGATATCTTATTTTCATAATATCTTCAATGGAATTGTGATTGATAAAGATATTTTGTCTGATGTCATTTCTACGCTGGTTACTAAGGAAGAGAAATATTTTCTTAATAGTATCCCTCTTGACCAAGAAATTAAAGACACCTTCTTTAGCCTAAACGTTGATGGTACTCCTGGGCTAGATGGTTTTAATAATGGTTTCTATCAAAAACACTAGGATGTGATTCACGATGATGTCTATCGCATGGTGAAAATATTCTTTTCTAGAGGCATTCTCCCTCATGGATTAAATTCTCAATTCCTATTCCTCATCCCTAAATCTGAGAATGCATATGAATTACACCTCTCCAGGCCCATAGCTCTCATAAACTCTCTCTTCAAGATTATCACCAAATTAATTGAAAATTGAATCTCTAATATTAGTAATAGAATTTTATCCTGGAACCAATTTTGATTTATAAAAGAAATATTTGTTCAATATTGTATTTGTCTTGCCTCTGAATCCACAAATATCTTAAACAGAAAAAAAAATGAGGAGGGAATGTTGCCATTAAAGTTGACATTGCAAAGTCTTTTTATACCATCAATTAGAATTTCATATATAAAGTCCTTATGCAGTTCGGATTCAATGATAAATTCATAAATAGAATTAAATACCTCTATAATTCAAACCATATTTACATCCTCATTAATGTCTCACCTAAAGGTTATTTTAATTGTTCCAAGGGTGTTATACAAGGTGATCCTCTCTCAGCTATTCCTTTCTCCATTACTGAAGACTATCTAAGTAGACTGATTACGCAATCTATAGAAAAAGGTAACATTAAATCTATCTCTACCTCTAGAAACTTGAATTCCCCCTCGCACATTCTTTATGCCGATGACATTATTCTTTTTATTCAGGGGGACAAAAGAGATGTGAATAATCTTAAGTCCATCCTTCTTTACTACCAATAAGTGTCTGGTCAACACATCAACTGGCACAAATCCTACATTTACTTTGGTAAAGACTTTCCCCCCTGTAGGAAACTCAATATAACCAATACGTTAGGTGTTAAGGAGGTCACATTACCCTTCATGTAACTTTTTCTTCCTGTATTTTGGGGTATACCCAAAGCGGCTTACTTCTCCCCCATCATTGATCAAATGCATCGACACCTTTCTTCTTGGAAGGGTAAGAACCTCTCAATGTCTGGGAGAGTTTGTCTTGTTAAATACACTATTGTATCCAAGTTGGTTTACTCTATGATGATTTAGAAATGGACTAAGAGTATCATAAAGCACATTAATGTGGCTATTAAGAACTTTGTTTGGACTGGGAGTACTCTAGAGAGAAACCCGGTTACTGTCCCCTGGACCACTTGCTGCAAACCGATTGATAAAGGGGGTATTGGTATTAAAAACCTTTATTATTTTAATGAATCTCTTAAAGAAAAGCTCACATGGAACCTCATTCATAATAACTCTCCTTCCACATATTTTCTTAGGGATCATTTCCTTCACAAACTTAGAAATAATCAGTCTCACTTTCTCACGTCTTCTATTTGGCCCTCCATTAAAAACACCTTCACTTACATTATGAAAAATTCCATATGGATGGCTAGTAAAGATTCAAATTTAAAGTTTTGGTTAGATAACTGGAATATCACTCCCCTGATCTCTTTAATGCCCAATAACCAACCTCTTTTCCACACCAATAACACCATAAATAAAGTCATGCATTTGCAAAACCCATGTTTACTTGAGGATATCAAACACATTGTTGGCAGTTATCCCTTCACTAATATGAATGATTTTCTTATTTGGGAAACCGCTCACAATGGGGTGCTTGACTCTAAAAATTACTATAATAACTTGTTCAACAATGAGTACAAAAACTTATCCTGGTTAAAAAAACTTAAATAAATCCTCGTTAAAACCCTTGAGATTCACTCTAGTTTAGTGTATTTCCCATGGTAGAATCCCTATGGATACCTGCTTATAAGCTTTTGGGATTAATCTTTGCTCTAAACGTTGTATGTGTAACCAACATAGAGAAGATATTAATCACATATTTCTTTCTTGTAATATGGAAACATCTCTCTAGCATTATATTTTTGACATTTTTGAGTGTAGATGGTTGTTTTGTAGTTCTATAACCTCACAGCTATAGTGGTGTATGGACCAGCCTGACTCCCAACAGATCAAGAATCTTTTTGTTTTAGCTATAGAGGAGCTCCTTCATGTGATCTGGTATGGTAGAAACGATATTACTTACCGTAAAAAATCATTCAATCTTAATGTAGGTAAAATGAAAATTTTCATTGTGATTCGGGAGGTGGATTCGATTCAAAAAGATCTTTACAGCAACTCGGTTTGCGACCTTGGGATTCTTATGCGTATTGGGGTTGAGAGGAATTACCCTCAACCTAGATCTACTTTTGAAGTTTTTTAGAAACCCCATCCCCTAGGTTGGATTAAAATCAATGTGGATGGTTCCTCTAAAGGCAACCCTGGCCCAGCAGGTTGTGGAGCCATCTTTAGAAATCACCTCGACTAGACGCTCGGCTGCTTCTATAGATCTTGCGGTTTTGCTTCCTCTTTGGAAGCTGAGATGATGAGCATTATCCATGCTATCTCGTTCATCAATCTTTACAACTAGAACAATATCTAGATTGAAAGTGACTCCACTACTATTGTATAGGCCATCTGGAATGGTACCATTCATCTTGCTTGGAAACTCACTGCACGCTGGATGGACTACCTAAACTCTCTTTCAGATATCAACTTCATTGTCACTCATATGTATCGTGAAGCAAACAGGATTGCTGATGCTCTTGATAATATGTGGGTTGCTCATGATATTATTTGGAGGGATGATCTTCCTCCTGAGTTACTCTCGCTTTATTTTAGGGATGTGAACAAAATTCTTTATTTCAGACTTGTGTAACCGTTTATTCCTATCAATAAATTTTGTGTTTTGGTCGTCGACCAGAACACTACCTTTTAAAAAAATATCCATTCATAAAAGGAAGATAGACACATTTTTTGAGAAAACATATTTTTTAAGAATAAAGTGATTTTAATAAAAATACATTCATATTGAGTTGGAAATTTATATTTATTTAATGAATTAGTTGTTTATATTTATTCCTATCAAATTAACAGCTAGGTTATAATGGTCATTTTATACTAATAGTGTCTCATGGTTTGTTTAAACTCACGGTAGCGTTAAATGAAAAAATTAAAATTATTTAAATAGAAATATTTATTAAAATATTGGGGTGTTATAATCTAGGTCATTTTGGACCTTAGTTTTAAGGTTTAGTCCCTTGTTATGCTAGTTTTTCTCTTAATCATTGTAGTTAATTTTCATTGTTTTCACTAATTTTTTTGGTCAAAAACTAAGTTGACCATACTAGAAATTATAAATTATGATTATTACAAATATGGATTCTATTTTTAGAAATTCAAATAACAAAAGTATTAGAAATTAATTTAAAATTAATACTGTAGACGGGATAACAAAGCGTGTTTTTAAACTGAAAATGTTCAAGTTTGAAACATTTTTATATCTAATTTCAATGTAAAATTGATTAAAATGTCCTAAATTGGATTAATTGATGTATAATTTACCTAAATGTAATTTAAATTAAAATTAAAATATAATTCAACTATATAAATAAATTATACAAACAAGTAGTTTTCAATTAAAATTCAGTATTTTTTACTATTCATTAAAAATGAAACTTCGTAGAAAAATACCAAAAAATCACCCTAACCTAATTTTGATATTATTATTTAAAAAATGAATATATTTTTTTATATAAATTTATTAAAGTTTCAAATGTTAGTTTTAAAATAAGTGTGTCATTAAAATGCGGTAAAACTACCTTTATAAAAATAAAGTTTTTTATGCATAAAATTGGATTTGTTCTTATCTTATGTCTACCAAATATATTGGATGAATATACAAAATATTTGATTGAATATATAATGTATATATTTCATCAATTTCATTCACTAATAGTAATTAATTTAATTTATTAAGACAAACACCTTTGGAAATATAAAAATAGTTTTTTATAAAAACATTTCCTTTATATTCAACTGGTTTTTATTTTCATTTATAACTAATTGGTAACCAATGAATTTATATAAATATAAATAGCACCATTTATGATTAAACCATGTTCTACCAATGAAATTATAAAAAGTAATTGAATAAATTCCCCCTCAGATACATTATTGAACATGAAATCCAAAAAAAACAAGTCTAATTTTGAAACAAATTCAACACTCAATTAAAATCATACATTAAAATTCTATCTATTATGATTTAAAGCATAAAATATTGAATATAATAAAATAACTCTTAATTATCCAAATGAATTTGATGAAAAAATAATAATCATATTACAAAATTATAAAAATATAAAAGTATAATTTATAGAAATAAAATTTATGAAAGTATAAAAGTATTAAACTATTGATAAATTGAAAAAAATTATAGAGGTATAAAATTATAAATTATAAATTCATATATATTTATATCAGTATATAAAATTATATATGTATATAAAAGTATAAAATTATATATAATTTTTTTGGTCGGAGTGGATACTCAAGAGGGGGTGAATTGAGTTCCAATTAAAATTTTTGTTACAAACTTTATGATAAAAATCCCCCAATTCAAAAAAGCCCAGTAAATTAAGGAAGTAGAGATATAAATGTTTAATTTCTCAACAAGTTTCTCTAAGTTTGATTAGTCCTCAGTTGAATCAATGCAATCACTAATTCAACTTTTGAAACGGGTTTACTGAATTAAGCACATATATACACTAACCAAAACCAACTATCATAGTGAATGTAAAAATAGATTTCTATATTTGAAAAATATAAGCAATGGATAAAATAAAACAGAGTATTTGAATATTAGCACAAAAATGTAAACAAGAGGTTCAGTCTTAAGTCGAGACCTAATCCTCTCCACTTGGTGATCACCTGCCACTAAGCAGTTTGTATAAATAAACTTGATACACAACCTGTATCAGGTTTTACAATAGTTTTTACACTGTCCAGGTTCTACAAACTCTACTGAATTTCTACGTGGGAAAACAAACAACCAATCCACACAAGGCTTCTTCCACAGTTATGAGTGGGAAACAAAGGCGAGAGAGTTTTGAGTGGAGATTTTTAGTATCCCCCAGTTAAAGCACTGGAGACAGTGTGTGTGTGTAACAAAAACACACTGCTCAGAAATGTAAAATAAGAAACACAGTAGATCCAGAGAAATTAGGATGGAGTTTAGAATGATCTATGTGTTTTAAGATCAGGTCTAGACTTCTTTGAGTTGAGGAACCGAAGGTTTGTTCTTCACTACAAGTTGTCTCCAAAAACAGAGTGTCGCAACTTCTAGGTACTGGATTCTAGGTATTGAGATGTTCAACTTCTTTGTATAAAAGGATTGATGAAGCATAGCAGGATAGCCTTGAATATGTTCTTTAAAAAGATCTTCGTGAAGCTTTTTGGATTTTCAGTATGTGCACTATAGTGTTCTTCTTCTTGTTCTTCAGTAATGCATTCAGCTTCTCGACACCTGACTCTTTTTTGTTTTTCTTTGTGAATCTATATATATATTTCATCCTCAGTATTTTTCTTTCGTATTTGAGGTCTGACAATAGGAGTACGTACATCCCGTTCAATCCTTCTCGTACCTCATACTGTCAAGATATGGTCTCCTGATATGTCTACAAACAATATTAATTAATGTCAGATGCATTAAATCAATCAAATATTACCCTTATGATAATATCAAGAAAATGGATAAAGTATAGAATATGTTATCAGAAGATTGGTAATATTAGCCTGTCAATTGGTAGCATCTTCAATGGTAAGCTCAATCAGCAATAGACTTCTATCAGTAGGCGTATCCAGCGGTAGGATTCACCAATGGTGGGCTTGTCCAATGGTAGGCTTGTCCAATGGTAGGCTTGTCCAATGCTAGGATTTTTTCAACGGTAGGATTTGTCCAATGGTAGGCTTTTTCCAACGGTAGGCTTTGTCCAACGGTAGGATTTGTCCAACGGTAGGCTTTTTCCAATGGTAGACTTTTTCCAATGGTAGGATTTGTCCAACGGTAGACTCGTCCAATGGTAGGCTTTGTCCAATGGTAGCGTTCACCGATGGTAGACTTCACCAACGGTAGACTTCAAAAACTATAGACTTCACTAACAGTAGACTTATCAACGATAGACTTATCACATTGACTCAGCATCTGTATGTTTTGGTAAGTACTCCAACAGTAGGATTTACAACAGTGACCTTGTATTGGTGACTTCCAATAGTAACTTTATAACTTTATAATTTTATAACGATAACCTTCATCAGTAAGGTCTTCATCGGTGATCTTTTCACCAGTGACCTCTTACCAGTAACTTTCAACAGTGACCTTGACGTAGAAACTTTTTATACTGTAAACTGATTCCAGTAAAGTCATGATATTAAAATAGATTGAAGTAGATTGTCAAACAACTAACCAATTATAAAATTAAACATGATTTGGGATTATCAAAATAGGTGAATCCAACAATCTCCCCCTTTTTTATAATCACAAATTATGCCATTAAACTTTAGAATATTTATAAGATTACCAGAGATAATGAAAAGCAGAGATAAGTTAATAGAATAAATAGGTGTTACAGAAAATCCTATCACACATGTAGTAGCAAGGATTAATGTGATATGGATATTGAATTACTTTTGTTTTACTTGTGGTGTATTTTCTACCCCTTTTTGATTAGCAAAAAGAAATACAATAATGAAATATCATTACATGATTCAAAGAGTAGTACAAAATCCCTATTAAAAGATACAACCACACTCAATCCACATTAGAAATGTCTATTGGATATTTGGATTTGGAAGTTTAGGATGCAGTATCCGAAGGTGGAGGGATAGGTCGAGGGATAGAAATTAGCAGGGTAGGAGGAGCTACAATAGAAGCATCAGTAGACCTATAGTGAGTAGATATTTGAGGAATCATTGAGGTCAAACTTCTAATGTCTTGGGCAGGAGTCATCATAGGGGCAGCACTGGTAGATCCTGAGGCATTGGAGGTAGAGGGCAAGGCTGGAGGGATAATGATGGGTGTGCAGTCCACATGGAGAAATGGTAACAGAAGATTCTTGAATTCCATGATGATACTACCTCCTCTCTCCATGTTTGAGATAAAATCATCCTTATTCTCCATAAATTTCTCCAAGGCAGGAGTCAACTCTCGAAGCTTGCTTACTTGATCTTTAAATGCCTGAGTAACAGGTGGAATTCTCAGGTTCTCCAACATCAAATTGAAGTGGACATCCATCTGATACTTAGTGTATACTCTTTTTTAATAGAAGTCAACTTGATCCTTGATGGACTTCTGATCTTGAGAAGCTTACCTCAAATAATTTCCCATAAGGGTATGAATCTCTCTGATAATAGAGATGACCTGAGAGTTTGAAGTACTAGCACCAGAGATCTTTTCCACTTCTTCTCTAACAATAGATCTGAAAGCCTCAATGTCAACTGGAGGATAGGCGGAGGTGGAAGTAGATGCACCTAGAGGTGCCAGAGAGAAATCTACTGTCTCCTTAAAGGATTTAGTCAATCCATTGATCAACCTCTTCACATCATCATCTTGACCTTTCACACGTGTTTCCATAGACTTATTAAAATCCTCAAAAACAGTTACTAACTGCTTCACTACACTTTTGACATATTGAATATCCTTTTCCACCTAAACTCTAGAGGTCAGAAGAGAATTCAAGCTCACCGCTGATTGTTTCAGAAGCTCCATAGATTCTGACAACTCATTCATTTGACTCTGACACTTCCTTACTTCCTGAAGCAGATCAGAGTGAATACTGGAGTGTATTTTGGATAACTCAGATGTTTAATGCTCCTGAATTAGAGTAACATATTTTTCCATATCAGAGGACCTATCCTTAGTCATTCTCTGCAGGTCGGATTTCAAGGATTCAAGGTCTGATTTTCTGACATAGTCTTGAGGAAAAGAGTTTTCTAGAGGTATGAAAATGAGGTTTGGCACTGAAGGTCTTCTGTTGGACCTTTCATATTCTGAGTCATCATAATCTAGTCCCAACACCATAAACCCAGGATCCTCAGTCCAACCTTCAATGTTATGCACAACTGATACTAATCCTTTGGCAATAGGATTCTCTCCCTCAATTTGAGCTATCTCTTGGATAACTATTTCAACTTTTTCCAGCCTTGCAACTTCGGCAACTGTTGTTGCTTGATCAACTGTCTCACCAGTAGAATGAGATACTACCTCAACTGAGTCATCCACAATTTCCAAATCAAGGGTAGTAGATACAAATTCTTATTCCTGTTCACTCACTACTTTTTTAGTGACTCCTATAAGAGGACTCAAACTAAGTTCCTCTCCTTCGCTATCCTTATCAGCAGTAGTCTCATGTTCCTTATGGTCAGAATGAACAGATTCAGAAAATTCTTCTTCTTCAGAGGTATCTTTAACTGTGATATGAGCCTCATCATATTATTCTCCACTGGTTTCTTCAAATTCATTGTCCCTTAGGATAGATTCTCTTCTCGGTAACTCTCTTGGAGGACCGGGCTCTCCAGAAGCTATCATTCCAGCTAGATGACTAGTAGGTAGATCAGGATCACTCCTATCATTTATAGTAGTACCATATTTCTCAAGTTCCACATCCTCCTATACTTCTTCATCAAAATATACAGGTTCTACCTCATTAGAATTTAGACATGGAGCTATTTTATCCTTTGTCCTAGAAGTATTATTTTCAGGGTCAAATTTCTCATAAAGTTTCTCTTCATTATTTACTCATTATCTTCTCCAGGGATTATAGCCGATCTTTATGAAATTTTAGACTATATTAGAGATACAAAAATTGTTATTGGCTACAATTTTTTCCTCCTTATCTCCAGCAATTCCCTTAACCTTCAGCATCACAGAAATCATTTTAGCATGAAATAGAGAATTTGATTTAGAACTTGTCTTAGTCGTGTCTTCCAACTGAGCCATCAGCAACCTATACAAGTTGATCTTATTTACATTCTTTATAAAATACAAAATAAATATGTCCTGATACTTCAACACAGATAAGTCCCCTCTCCTGGGACTTATCACATGTTGGATAAACTTAAACAAAAGTCTATCCTCTCCATTCATTTCAGAAGCAATCACCTTCCTTGAGGTCCCATTTCTTGTTAGCTCTTAAAATGATTTCTTATATCCAAAAATCTCAATGTATGGAGGAATCAATACAGAATAGTATCCAAAAATACCCTCATGAGTTACCCATAGACATTCATCCCATTCAAAAGATGAAAAGGTTACCTCAGTTCCATTTACTCTTGACACCAGTCGGTTCTCATCATCTGACTTCTCAAATTTCAAATATTCATAGAATTATTTGACTAGGCTTGGGTAGTACGGTCTATTATTGTTAGAAAATCACTACACCCATCCTTGAGACTCTAGTGCCTCCAACACTAAGGATTTTCTTGAGATCAACCAATCTTCACTTAACTCCTTTTCAGCTACAATTGTCCTCTTTGAAAAATGCAGGTTAACAGGCTCTGTTGATATATTACTGCCACCACTGGACTTGGTTCGGGGTATCTTAGGCCTTGGTGCATCTCCATCATTAGCTGAAGGTCGCTTTACCCTTTCCATTGAGGTTATAAGCGGTTTGAGGGTTCAGTGGAAATTTAGGGTTTATGGATTTTGAGAGTAGGGGTTCGAGGGTGAGGAAGAGAGTGGATCAAAATGTGTTTGTAATCTAATTTTGTCATTTAGGGAGTGAAACAAAAACAAATTGAAGAAAAGAAAAAAAATACTAATAAAACGGTTCAGATTCCCACATAAAATATGAAGTAACGGTAAGGTCCAATAGTGAGGTACCCAATAGTGAGATTCTAACGGTGAGGTGCTAATAGTGGGGTTCAATGGTGAGGCGCAACAGTGAGGTTCAACGGTGAGGTGAAACAGTGAGGTTCAATATTGAGGTTCAACAATGAGGTGTAATGGTGAGGTTCTAACAGTGAGGTGCAATAGTGTGGTTCTAATAGTGAGGTGCAACGGTGAGGTTCTAACATCGAGGTGAAACGGTGAGGTTATAACATTGAGGTACAACGGTGAGGTTCTAATAGTGAGGTACAATGGTGGGGTTCTAATAGTGAGGTGCAACGGTGAGGTTTTAACAGTGAGGTGCAATAGTGAGGTTCTAAAAGTTGAAATTAATCATCCCTAATTCATGTTTGATGTAGTTTAACCTCTCCGAATTTAAAGGCTTTGTGAATATATCAGCCAATTGATGTTCAGTGCCAATGAATTCAAGGGTGATATCACCTCTTTGATAATGATCTCTCAAGAAGTGATGTCTTACATCAATATGCTTTGTCCTAGCATGAGATACTATATTTTTAGAAATGTTAATAGCACTTGTGTTGTCACAGTTTATAGAGACATGTTTGAATTGATATCCATAGTCTAGTAAAGTGTGTTTCATCCACAGAATTTGAGAAGAATAACTACCAGTCTCTATATATTCATCTTTGGTAGTAGATAATGAAATAGAATTCTGTTTCTTAATACACCATGATACTAGTGACTTACCTAAAAGGTGACATGTTCCATAGGTGCTTTTTCTATCTAACTTGCAACCAGCAAAGTTAGTATCTGAATAACTTATCAAATCAAATGATTGTCTTCTTGGATAAAATAGTCCTAAGTTGGGAGTATATTTGAGATATTTGAAAATCCTTTTGACAGTATTTAAATGTGATTCTTTGAGATTAGCTTGAAAGTGAGCACACATGCATACACTGAATATAATGTCAGGTTTGCTAGCTGTAAGTTAGAGTAGACTCCCTATCATACCTCTGTAGTTGGTTTGATCCACTGGTTCTCCAGCTTCATCTGCATACAACTTACAAGTGGTACTCATAGGTGCATCATTACCTTTACTACCATCCAAACAAAAACTTTTTAAAATATCCTTAATATATTTACTTTGATTTAAAACAATACCATTTTATTTTGAAAAATTTGAAATCCAAGGAAAAATTTAAGTTCTCCCATTAAACTCATTTCAAACTCATTTTGCATTATTTTTGAAAAATCAGTACATAAATAATTTTTAGAAGATACATAAATTATATCATCTACATAAATTTGTACTATCAAAACATCTTTGGAAATTATTTTAATGAAGAGAGTAGGATCAGCTACTCCCTTGGTAAAACCTTTTGAAATAAGAAAAGAGATGATCCTATCATACCAAGCTCTTGGATCTTGCTTTAAACCATATAAAGCTTTATAAAGTTTAGAAACAAGATTTGGAAAATGGGAATTTGCAAAACCAAGGGGTTGTTCAAAAAACACATCCTCAACTACATACCCATTTAGAAAATCACTTTTAACATCCATTTGATAAAGTTTAAAATTCAGATGAGCTGCATAAGCAAGTAGTATCATAATTGCCTCTAACCTATCTACAGGTACAAATGTCTCCTCATAGTCTATTCCTTCCTCTTAACTGTAACCTTGTGAAACTAACCTAGCTTTGTTTCTAACTATATTTCCAGACTCATCAACTTTGTTCCTAAAAACCCATTTAGTACCTATTTTCAAAGTGTCCTTAGGTCCTTCAATTAGTTCCCAGACTTTTTTTCTTTCAAATTGATTTAATTATTATCGCATATCCATCACCCAAAATTCATCATTGATAGCATCGATAATATTTTTGGGTTCAAGCTGTGAAAGAAAAGCTTGATGTTCAACCTGGTTTCTCAGAGAAGCTTTAGTTTGTGTCCATTGATTTAAATCACCTACTACATCATCTAAAGGATGATTCTTGAGAGTTCTAATACCTCTAGAAAGAGTTGAACTATAATATTCATGATTGTCTATTAGTTTAGACACAATAGGTACAGATTCTGGAAGATTCCCAAAACTGGTTACTTTTATAGGGGATTCACTATCATTATCATTGAGATCCATAATTGACATATATTCCTCAAGGTTTTCAAGAGAGGTTTTGGGTTCATATGGATCAGTATCATCAAATTTGACACGAAATGACTCTTCTACACATTTGGTTTTCTTATTGAATACTCTATAGGCTTTACTCAAGATTGAGTAGCCTAGGAAAATTGTGTCATCACTTTTGGAGGCAAACTTGTCAAAATTGTCCTTAGTGTTAAGGATAAAGACTTTGCAACCAAAAACTCAGAAGTAATTAACCTTAGAATTCCTATTGTTCCAAAGTTCATAAGGGTCTTCTTAAGAATAGATCTAATCAAGACTCTATTGATGGTATAACAAGCTGTATTTACAGCTTCAACCCAAAAATAAATTGGCAAATCATACTCATTGAGAATTTCCCTGGAAATTTCTTGAAGGGTCCTATTTCTTCTTTCCATGACTCCATTTTGTTGAGGTGTTCTAGGATCAAAGAAATTGTGATTATAGCCACTGTTTTATCAAAAGGATTCAAACTCCTGATTTTCAAACTCGCGACCATGATCACTTCTTAAGATCTTAATTCTAAGTCCACTAAGATTTTTTACAGACTTGGAGTATTTGATAAAATAAGAACAAGCTTCACTTTTGTGAGACAAAAATTATACCCAAGTGTACCTAGAAAAATCATCTAAAAGAACATAAAAATAGTTCTTCACATTTAAACTTGAAACTCTTGATGGTATAAAAAAATCCATGTGAACCAATTCAAGTGGTTGAGAAGTAGAAACTTCTTTATTTGGTTTGAAAGAAACTTTGTGTTGCTTTCCCTTTTGACAAGGATTACACACTTTGTTAAGAAGGAATTATAATTTAGGTAAGTCTCTAACTGAACCTTTCTTAGTCATTTTTCTAAGTGAGTGCACATTGTAGTGTCCCAATCTTCTGTTCCACAGCCAGGATTCCTTATGAAAAGCATTCAAGCAAGAAACATTTTGCTTAGCTAAAGAATCTAAATCAACAGCATATACATTCTCATTTCTGATAGTAAATATTAAATCATTTTTGGAATTAAAAACATTACATGCATCATTTTCAAACTTGACATCAAAACCAACAACACACAACTGAGAGATGATAAGTAAATTGTACTTTAATCCATCAACAAATAGTAATTTGGAAATTAATATTGTATTAGGTTTACCAATCTATCCAAAGCCGATGATTTTTCCCTTTGCATTGTCACCAAAAGTTACGTGTCCACAATCAACTTTGATTAGGCTCTTGAAGCAAGAATAATCTCCAATCATATATCTTGAACATCCACTGTCCAAGTACCATAGATTATTATAGGAAATTTTTAGGCAACATCCCTGCAAAACAGATTAGACATGGGGTAACTTTGGAACTTAGATTTTCTTGGGTCCTGAGAGGTTAGCAAGTAAAACTTTGGGAACCCATACTTGTCTCACATATTTACTATAATCAGAAGATATATTTTGAGACATAAACACTTTATTTGGTCCTTTAGAGAATTTTTTTTCAAGAAATGATCCAGAACTTGAACTAGCTGTGAATTGTAAAAATTTTGGAATAAATTTAGTTTTAATGATCCTTCTTTGTCCTTGTTGATATCCTAGACCAGTTGTATATTTTGGGGCAATATTTTTTCCTAGAAACTGAGTCAAGGTATATCTACTGGCATTAAACTTCTCAGTATCTCTTCTTAATTGTTCATTGGATAATTTAAGTTCAGAGTTTTCTTTTAACAGCTAGGATTATTTTTCTTTTTCAATATCTAGATTTGACTTATAATTTTTATTTAAATCATGTTGTCTCTTTAATGATTTATATTTGTCCTTGAGCTCATTAAAGGTATCCTCAATCATTTCAAAGTATTCAAACAGTTCATCCTTAGTCATATATTCATTATTATGTGACTCGCTATTATTCCTAGAATAATAGGCATTATGTATAGGAGAGTTAAGTGTTACCTCAGATGTTTCTGTCATGAAACATAAGTTGTCATGATTGTTCTGTTCACTATAAGAAGCATTAGATCCACTGGTGTTGTCTTATGAAGCACTCCAAGTATCTTTCATATCCTTTTTATAACCCTTGCCCTTATCTTTATATTTATTCTTAAATTTAATCTTGGGGTAGTCTGCATTCACATGACCTTTTCATTTTCACTCATAGCAGATTATTTCATTTAGTTGTCATTCCATTTTCTGTCTTTCTTCCATTGTCCTTTACTGTCATAATTTCCATTTTAGTCTGACTTCCTAAATAATTTCTTCTTTTGGTAAAACTTTTTTAACCTTCTTTCTAGATGAGACATCTCCTCATCACTATCTAAATCTGACTCTTAACTAGTGGAGATGTCTATAGGAACTTGAATTTTTTCTTTGTCTTTGCTCTTTGAGGTTGAGGTCTTGAATGCTACTGACTTCTTCCTTGATTCTTCTCCTACTTCTTGATTCACTTTAAGTTATTATTCATACATCATAAGCTTTCCAATTAGTTCCTTCACTGGTAGTTTGCCTATGTCACAAGATTCTCAGATGGAAACAGAAGTGCCCCACCATTTGTTAGGTAGGCAATGAAGCAGTCTCACGATTTGGTCCTTGTTATCCACTGGTTTTCCAAGCAGACTCATAGTGTTCACTATTTCATTAAACCTGAGATACATTTCAGAAATAAGTTCATCAGTCTTCATTTTAAAATTATCGTATTTAATAGTGTATATATTTAGTCTCATTTCTTTAACATTAGTTGTTCCCTCATGAGAAATAGATAAAGTATCCCAAATTTCATATGAAGTTTTACAAGCAGATATTATATTTAATTCCTCGTCACCTAGAGAATAGTACAAGGCATTCATTGCTTTACAGTTATTACTATATGTAGCTTTAGTCAATTGAGACCATGTGTCCTAGCAGTAGCAGGCAGTACATGTTGTTCTTCAATTGTATCTCGTATTTTAGGTCCCATGCTCTCTATATACATTTTAATTTTTAATTTCCACTAAGCATAGTTATTACCATTAAAGAAAGGTGGCATATTAGTAGCAGTACCCACAACTCTAGTTTCCATAGTTACTTAGAATTTAAAGAACTGAAAATTTATATATGACAGAAATTTTAAGATCTTTACAATACAACTAAAATCACAGTTGAAAATAATTTGAAAACTTGAAAATAAATAGTCCTCTGATACCAAATGTTGGTCGGAGTGGATACTCAAGAGGGGGGTGAATTGAGTTCCAATTAAAATTTTTGTTACAAACTTTATGATAAAATCCCCCAATTCAAAACAGACCAGTCAATTAAGGAAGTAGAGATATAAACGTTTAATTGCTCAACAAGTTTCTCTAAGGTTTATTAGTCCACAGTTGAATCAATGCAATCAATAATTCAACTTTTGAAATAGGTTTACTGAATTAAGAATATATACACACTAAACAAAACTAACTATCAGAGTGAAAGTAAAAATAGTTTTCTGTCTTTGAAAAATATAAGAAGTGGATAAAATAAAATAGAGTATTTGAATATTACCACAACAATGTAAACAAGAGGTTGAGTCTTAAGCCGAGACCTAATCTTCTCCACTTGGTGATCACCTTCCAACAAGTAGTTTGTATAAATAAACTTGATACACAACCTATATCGGGTTTTACAACAGTTTTTACATTGTCTAGGTTCTACAACCTCTACCATAGTTCTAAGTGGGAAAACAAGCAACCAAGCCACACAAGGCCTCTTCCACAGTTATGCATGGAAAAAAAGGTGAGAGAGTTTTGAGTGGAGATTTTCAGTATCCCCCAGTTAAAGAACAGGTGATAGTGTGTGTGTAACAAATACACAATGCTCAGAAATGTAAAATAAGGAACACAGTAGATCCAGATAAATTAGGATGGAGTTTAGAATGCTCTATGTGTTTGAAAAACAACTCTGGACTTCTTGGAGTTAAGGAACTGAAGGTTTGTTCTTCACTGCAAGTTGTCTCCAAAAACAAAGTATCGCAACTTCCAGGTATTGGCTTCCAAGTATTAAGATGTTCAACTTCTTGGTATAAAAGGGTTGATGAGGCACAGCAGGATAGCCTTGACTATGTTCTTCAAAAATATCTTCGTGAAGCTTTTTTGATTTTCAGTATATGCACTGGAGTGTTCTTCTTCTTGTTCTTCAGTAATTCATTTAGCTTCTTGACACCTGACTCTTTTTTTTGTTTTTCTCTATGCCTCTATATATATCTTTCATCCTCGGACTTTTTCTTTCGTATTTGAGGTCTGACAATAGGATTACATACATCACGTGCAATCCTTATCGTACCTCGTACTGTCAAGATATGGTCTCCTGATATGTCTACAAACAATATTAATTAATGTAAGATGAATTAAATTAATCAAATATGACTGTTATGATAATATCAAGAAAATGGATAAAGTATAGAATATGTTATCAGCAGATTGGTAATAGTAGCCTGTCAATCGGTAGCATCTTCAGCGGAAAGCTCAAGCAGCAGTAGACTTCTATCAGTAGGTGTATCCAACGGTGGGCTTCTCCAACGGTAGTCTTCTCCAACATTAGTCTTTTCCAATGGTAGGATTGTCTAATGGTAGGCTTTTTCCAACAGTATAATTTGTCCAATGGTAAACTTGTCTAACGGTATGCTTTGTCCAACGGTAGGATTTTTCCAACGGTAGGCTTTGTCCAACGGTAGACTTGTCCAAAATTAGGCTTTGTCCAACGGTAGACTTCACCAACGGTAGACTTCACCAATGGTAGACTTCACTAACTGTATACTTCACTAATGGTAGACTTATCAACGGTAAACTTATCACATTGACTCAGCATCTGTATGTTTCGGTAAGTACTCCAATAGTAGGCTTTACAATAGTGACCGTGTACTGGTAACTTCCAACAGTAACTTTATAATTGTATACTTTTATAATGGTAACCTTCATCAGTAAGGTCTTCATCGGTGATCTTTTCACTGGTGACCTCTTACCAGTAACTTTCAACAGTGACCTTAACATAGAAACTTTTTATACTATAAACTGATTTCAGTAAATTCATGAGATTAAAATAGATTGAAGTAGATTGTCAAATAACTAACCGATTATAAAATTAAACATGCTTTTGGATTATCAAAATAGGTAAATCTAACAAATTTATAAAAGAATATATATATTAAAGAAATATATATAATTTATAAATGCATATAAAATTATAAAACTATATAAAAGTACATATATGTTATAAAAGTAATCATAATTTATATAATTATATATTTTTACAAATTTATGAAAGTATAAAATTATAATAATTTATAATGAATAAAACTATAATTGTATATTAATTTATAAATCTAGAAAACTATAAAAGTATAAATAATTAATAACATTTCATATTTAAACTATATATGTAAATATGATATACTATAAAATTTATATAAGTATATAAATTTATAAATAAATAAAATTAGAAAAGTATGTAACCACACTAGGATATGTAAGTGTGAATCTGGAGTTTACATAAATGTCATCGGATGGTACGTAAGATTCATTTACACTAATAGGGGATTATATGTAAGATTCATTTTCATGAATTAAGGGAGATGCATAAGGTTCATTCCCTTTACTATTTGATCTGAAAAGTTTGTCACACCTTAGATTGATGGTCATATTGTGAAGGAAATACGTAAAGGTTTATCAATCTTAAAATATGATCGATATTTCAGAAAAAAGATCATAGAGGATCTAATTGAATTTGAGTTTATTAATTATTTTCATATATTAAGAAATATTAACTTGTATTTAAGAATCAATAATAATGTTTATTTTGAAAATTTAGTAAGATGTTCCTTTATCAATTAAATTTTTAAGTAAAATAAATTAACATTTAATTTAATTTTATATTACTAAAATTTTCTTCCAATCCTTTTATATATGATTAAATAATAATATTCATTATATATATTTTAGAAATATATAACTGGATTTAATGATAAATCAAAATATATATTTTAATAAAACATATAATGTTATAAAATATTTCAAAATTTACTTAAGAGTTAAATTAAAAGAAATATTATATAACACTTATTGGTATTTTATTTTAGTTGAAATTTTTTGTATTTTATTCATATATTTAATATGATGAAAATATATTCAATTTATTAATATAATGATTCAACAATAACATTCATTTTAAAATTTTAGAAATATTTTAAAAAATATATTTCAACAATATATAATTGAAATTTTAAACATAGATTATTAAAATCTTGGTTAAAAATAAATATACATGTAGAAAAAAAAGACATATTTTGATACATTGATTATTTTTCTCATTTCAATGTTTTATATCAAACATATTTTGTAGGATCAAACTAAATTTCACTTCACTAAAATTCTTTTGTTTCTTTAAAAAAATATGCAATGGTAAATTCAATTTAATCCATCAATACTAAAATTAAACTATAATACTTAATTTCATAGAATTAAACAATCTAAAATAAGTGATATATATTTGGAAAAATTATATGGGCTAAGATATTATGGGAATCAGGAATCATTGACTACATGTCTTAGTTGCGAGATCATGTGATCTCATTCCATCCATGAAATCATAGAAAAAACCTTTACTTTTGAGATCGTTCGACTGCATCTTAATCATGTGATCTTCTAATATAGTTTCATGATTTATTAACCCTATTCCTTCACACAGACACTCATGAAATGCTATGATTTATGGGGGCCTCCTAGAATCTTTTGAATTCACATGGAGCACCCACTTTCCCTCGCATTATGGTTTTTATGCGGAAAATAGGGGTGGTGCGATTCATTGTGGGGGTGGTGCAATGTGGTGCAGGGGTGTGATGTGGTTCATTGATTTGTCACATACCTTATATTTATAATGAGAGTGGTAGAGGAAGGGGGGGTAGTGTTCGGCAAGAGCGATGATGTGACGACAATGGAGTTCGGTAAGAGAGGCAGCGATGGCGGGAGTAGGGTTCGGTGAGAGTAGTGACAGTGGGGTTATACAAGAACTTGAAGGTGTGCAAGAGAAAAAACATCTAGTAAGGGTTATTTTATAAGATCGGGTAAGGATTTTATCATCACTTTCCAAAAAACACTGATAAAAGAGTATTTTTATTAGTACTAAAATAGAAATTTCTACTAAAACAACTCTTTATCATCACTTTTTTAGCACTGATAAAATGTGTCTTTATCATAGAAACATGTGATCTGTTTTGGGTAAAGATTCAAGGTTTAAACTGGGTTTTACATCATCCTAAAATCCTTTTTGATATTGCCTCTTCTATTGGTGTACCAATTAGATTGGACAATGCCACTAAAATGGTCTCCTTTGGACATTTTTCAAGGATTTTGATTGAAGTAGATCTAATCTCTACTTTGATTGATAAATTGGTTCTTTTAACTCTACAAGATGACGTTTATCTTAGGATAGAGTATGAAAAGATTCCTCCTTTTTGTGATTCTTGCAAAATTATTGGTCATATGCAATCTGCCTGTAGGGATGATTTAGTTTTTTCCATTTTCCAATCAAAAGGGCATGATATGCTTCACTTCCAGAGTAAAAATGGCACTAGTACGGTTCAGAGCAATATAAATCTAATGTCTCAGATTTTCTATGTAAAATTTTTGAAAATTATATGGGATTATTTCGAGACCAGGTGTTGAGACGGAACATGATTCCAAGGAATAGGGTGTCCAAAATAAATGTTTGATTTATTTTTAAGTTTATTTAAAATAGCACGCGTGTGTAGTTTTAGTAACTTCTAAACGAGTGCTCAGATTGGAAATCTGAGAGCACTGTGGAGCTCAGAACAGCAATTTTACCTTAGGTGGGGCCTAACATCAGTCGGTCCGAGTCAGCTGCAAAAGTTAATTTATAAATGTTTTAAGAGAAAAATAAAATATATTTAAAAAGTTATTTTATTTTATTTCTTCAGTGTTACGTAGTGAATCATCATCACTGCGATGCAGCGACTCAGTGACGCTGCAACGCAGTGTCATGGAAACACTGAAACACGTTTAAAACACTTAAACACATTAAATCATTTCTTCCATTAATCAGAGGTAGGGACCAATGTTATAATTCATTACACTGGAGAATTTTCCCTGAAGCCCTAAAGTTTCCCTGAGGTAAGGAGAAGAAATATCTCTCACTGGTGACGACAGTTTGGAGATCGGAGCTCAGATAAAGCATCGATGAATGATGAATGTCGACAAATGACGGATCTAGGAAATTCATGGATGGATCACCATCAATGAATAATTCTCTCCTCCGACTGATCCTCTTTCTAGGTAGGGTGTTTATTTCTTTGTGATTCATTTCCTCGTTCTTATTTCTAATGATGAATGTGGACCAACCCACGAACAGGTTGATCTGTGGTTCGATCGCAACACTGATTTTGTCTCGAAAAATGAAGTAGGAGGGCAATGATAGAATCCCACAAAAGGGGAGTCACCGCCATCGGTGATGGCGCACAGTGGCGCGGCCACCTGGCAGCAGGTGGCCACCAGCTCGACGGCTGGCGGTGGAGTAGACTGCGGCGGTACGGTCATAGGTGGTAATGAGAACTGCGGCCAGGGTGGGCCGCGGTGGTACAGACCAGCGATGTGGTAGATTTCCATGTTGACCGGCTAGCACGTAGTCTCATAGACCGTGTACGAGAGGATCGGTCGGATCAACGGTCGGTTGTGTTAACCATGCGGGTTGGGTTGGTATGACCAGGGTGGACAGGACCCGTACCCAACCGACCCCTTTTTACTAAAATGCTCATAACTCTCAAATCGTGGGTCCGTTTTATGATCCATTTATAGAATTGGGACCCTTGCAATGAGGAGGCCCTTTGGATATATTATACATGAGTTTTCATGGAGGTTGGAGTATGAAATTTTGTCTCTAGGAGTAGGTGCTTCTAGAACGAGTGCGCTAAGAGTGGAATCTTATGACTGGTTGTGGAAAAGACGCAGAGTTGGTCTCCTGTGAAGACGCGGAGTTGGTCTCCAGCAAAGACGTAGAGTTGGTCCCATGAGAGAGCATAGAGTAGCTCTCCTTTGAGGGCGCGAAGTAACTCTCCTGTGAGGGTGCGGAGTAGGTATCTTGTGAGGGCATGGAGTAGGTCTCCTAGAATACTGTATGTCTTGTGGGATTTGGATATTCCTGGACTTTCTTGGTATATGTATCCTTGTGTGAGCTGACTCTAATGACTCTCTTGATTGTACTTTATAGAGGCTACACCTTGTGTACCTCTTTGGTAGTCTGCCTTGTGTATTTCTTTGTAGTTGACCTTTATGGTTTTTGGTCCCTACTGAGTATTTATTTACTCACCCTTGCACGGGCTTCGCCTGCACGCGTTGTGTATTTTGTAGATGATCAAAAACTTTGACGAGGTCCTTGGTGGGCCGAATACAGGTGGGGCTTCAGGGTGACCCTACGGACATGGTAAGCTTTAGCGACATTTAGATAGCTTATTGTACCTACCATTTAGGTAGGGTTTTCTAGAAATGAGATCCAAGATATTTTACTTTTTTATTTTAGTTAGGCTTGTATTCTATCCCATTTACTTTACTGTTTTGTATTGTTACTCTCAGTGGTTTTCTTAGTGGCATGCATACCTGTTTACTCAGTATTTTTAGTTCAACGTTTTGTCTTGTAGATGTGTGTGTGTACAGGTACTTAGGAAAATGTATCCCCTTTGTGTTACATGCCTACTCGTTGTTAGTCGCCAGCACCTGGCCTATGGGAGGTAGGCTTGGGTTAGTCACGACATGAGCCTTGGGGTACGGGTCATGATAGAGTGGTATCAGAGGAGGTTGGTTTTACTTTTGTTTTGGGGAAATAGTGTTAAGTGTTTCGAGTTTGGATTTTAGGATAGGGAACCTAGTATTGGTGCGGCAGCCGACGTATCTATACACCAAGATCTTGAATTATACTTTTTGAATCAGTACTTAAAAACACTAGTTGTAGTGAGAATCAATGGTTCATACATCATATAGGAATTGAGTGTGTTCTCATGTCCTTCTTGAGTCAGAGTCATCTCACCAGGTATACTCTATTGATTGTGGTACATCTTGTTTTTTTTAGGATCCTTCCATAGAGGCAGTCATCCAGGATTCTGGGGTGAATCCATGAGGATAGTTCGTTGAGTGATGAGGCATCAGTGCAGGGACTTTTTCTAGATATAGCACCTCCTGGTGGTGTACCAGTGATACCACCACCTGGAGAGTAGTAGTTCCTACCGACGTTACTGGTAGAGGATGCACGCAGGCTCAGTGTGTTTCATGAGTTTCAGAGACAGAGACCTCCTAGGTTCTGAGGTGAGATAGATCCTTAGATAAATGAGGATTGAATGGAGGTGGTTATGTGAGTTTTACACCTAGTGAGGATGCCTCTTGACTAGATGGTTAAACTGGCCACAGCCCTTCTATAGGGCTCGACGGGGAGATGGTAGAGCTTGAAGATCCAGACGCATGAGGAGGTGACCCTCTCTTAGATAAACTTTGAGCATATCTTCAAGGAGGAGTTATTTCCAGTGACCTTACGCTCTATTCATATGTAGGAGATCTTGCATCTGTAGTAGGGAATCCAGACAATGGCAGAGTACTCAATAAGATTCACAGATCTTTCTCGCTACTCTACAGACATGGTGCAAGACCCATTCTTCAGGGCCCATACCTTCGAGCAGGGACTACGTTGGGAGATCAAGACTTTGGTGATATCCCTTTGCATCCCTATGCATGTTGGGTGATGGAGCGATATCTACTAGTATATATCTTTCTTATGGAGCAGGCACCAGTGATGGGAGCTACCACCAGGCATCAGGTAGTTGAGTCTTCAATAGAAGGTAGCCGACAGCTGAAACAGGGGTCCAAGAGGACCAGACAGTCTAGGGGATGACCCCAGGACACAGGATCTGCGGTGCAGGGTGGCCAAGGTAGATCAGGTCAGTCGAAGGGTTTTGCTATATGTGTGGAGTTCGGGGACATATGGCTAGAGATTGTCCGACTGGCAGTACGACCAACCAGGAGATGGTCGAGGGACCGCTGAGGCAATGGCAGAGGCTAGAATAGGATGGTTCGCTAGGTGGTGGACATGGCGTAGGAGCAGGACAAGCAGCAGGATGTGGATGAAGGTTTGAGGCACTACCAACACCACCCCCAGGTGGTCCACCACGAGCTTAGGGAGCTGGTGGGCAGGGGAGAGGCTAGCTCCAGGTGATAGAGTCTTACAATCCCAAGACTCCCGGGATGATTATAGGTATGATCTATTTCTTTTCCACCCTATATACATTTTTTATAGACACGGGTGTTGGTCACTCTTTTCTCACTATGACCCTTGTTTGGGACATGGAGATTCCAGTGGAACCGGTGACTTGGTCCCTATGCTCAGAGACTCCTACGGGAGGACATTTGATGATCACACGCTGGTTCCAATAGTGTTCCCTTACTTTTGGGGGTGAGAGTTTTGGTTGGGATCACTTAGTGTAATCATCAAACCTTATGGTGTCATTCTAGGTATGGACTAGTTATCCACAATTCATGTAACGCCCCGAACCCAGTTACCCAGAGTTGGTGCATTATTACATAACATTGACATGATCACAAAAGATCAAGTCTCTAAAGACCGATTAGTTTAGTAGCCTTAGAATAACTAGATACATTCATAAAGTTTACATTACATCATAAAGTGTAAACTACAACAACATCTTATCTCTACACTCATATCCCCTTATACTATCCCTACAGGTCATTCATAAAATACTTCTTCACATCCTGGGAAAAATAAAATATTGAAAGGGGTGAGCTCAAATTCCCAGTAAGGATAACAATATAGCGGAAACTTTCATAAATAAGCACAAACATTTAATGCAATGTATAACTAAAACAAAAGCCTTTTAAACTTGAACTTAAGCATAATATGGAAAAGATAAAATGAAATAATTCCATTTAATTATTCACATGTATATTCTACTAGTCGAATAATCACATGAAATATCAATAACCACTTTCATAATGAAGGAATGCATAATTCCAGACTATCATAACCACATAGTCAAGGCCTCATGCCAAGACTACAAATAAGATTTTGTCAAGGCCTTGTACTAAGACACTAGTTTGTCTCATGAGACCTACTGATGCATCGAGGAGCTATAGCAGGCTCCACCCATCACTTATTAAGTCCAATTCATTCCTCATATGAACAGGTTTAAACATAACATAAACATTCGTATTAAAACTAGAATAAAAAATGTCAATACTTTCTCCATAAACCATGAATGGTATAAAAATAACACATCCAAATTCAAACATATCACAAAACCTTCAATACAACATGGAAGTTTTGTATCATAATAAATAAACTTCAAATAAGCTTAAAATCCATCAAAGGATGTTGACATAGATCAAATCAAAACTATTTGAGAGAAATATATCTTTTTTGAAATCATTTAAAAGTCACATAATTATAAAAGAAAACATTTAATTTGAAAACATTATTATAAGCTTGTAAGGGAAGCTCTAACAATTTTATAACGGCATAAAATAGCCGCACTCGCCGTATAAGTTAAAAAATACATTCTTATCTTAATTCTGTCGAAAAGGTTAAAAAGGACCTTGTTTGGAAAATGACATAAAGATTACTTTATAAACTTCTTATAAATATTAAACAAGGTTATAAATGAATTTAACCCATAGTCTGTAAAATAGTAAGAATGATTTGAAATACATTTTTAAGAAACATGTATGTGGATGATAAAGTGGTCCCAGTAGATAATTATGTATAAACAACCTTGGATAATGAAGAGATTGTGAAATAAACCCTTAACTTGTACTTTTACTTGGTTGAGGGTAGTTTAACTTACTTTATAATGGTGAAATAATTGTTATTAAAGTATACAAGAATCATATACATTAATATGATATCATATATGATCTTTTAACATTGATTTGTTAATAATATCTTAGTATTATCATCGTTTCGTGTGTTAACAGATTCGTTTTCCTTTATATTCTTTGTTATGTGAGCCATATTTGTTATGGATGGGATTTATATTATTCATATCTAGAATGATATCATGTCTCTAAAATTATTTTTAATCATCAAATGAAATTTAGTCTTGAATGGATAAGATTTGGAATGAATCTCATCGCGTTCGTGGAGACGGTAATCTGTACGTACGCACGAGCGACAATATCATTCTTTTGTTATTAAAATAATATATAATTGGATGTTATATCATATATAAAGAATAATTATCATGTTATATTTATTATTTACATTAATTACACATCATTATTATACCCATCCAAATAATAATATATTGAATAACAATTACACCACGACGTGGAGACGGTAAGCCATACGTACGCACGTATGGTGACATGTCATTAAAATGATGGATAGAATACTGAATATGGTTGTACCATATTTATAATAACATCAAAGTATATAGAATATACTGGATTTATTATTTTAGAATGGAAATAACAAATAAAGAAGAAGTTGAAGAAGAAAGGAACTTGAAAGAGGGTGGTAAAAACATTACCTCTTCTTCAGGTTCTTCCTTTTGATTTGATCAAAAGGGATCCTTAAGTTGGATTTATGATAAAACTAAGGCCTCTGGGTCGAAGTGAGGGAAGTTAATAGAATATTTGGGTATGGTTTGGCCAACCCAAAAGGATTTGAAGGTGTGAAATTGAGATAAGGGGGAGTGCCCTTTTATAAGAGGGGTGAGGGGCACCTTTGGAAAAGCTAGATATATTATTTTATAATAAATTCATATTCGGTTTATAATGGCTCCAAAGTGGATTATTTAATTTTAAGATGGTAATAGGTCTAAAAATCATTCAACCAATAGGTTTTAGATAGGTTTGGGTCATTATATTAACCTTATCTTTTAGTTTTAACTCTTAGTTAATTAGTTTGACATTTACCATGTCACTTTGTATTTTTATATTATATAGTTAATAAACTTACTATATACATCCAAACGACCCAAAAGTGGTCCATTAATAATAAACCTATCATGATATAAGTCCTTTGGCCGAACATTATATTTTTAGAAATATAATATAAATTAATAATATAATATTTTTTTTAAAAACTCTTTTATGTCAATTTTGACACTATTGGGTATTTTGTTTTTGATAATTTTATAACAGCAATATTACTTTAAAAAAATTATATAACCAATCATAATATGTAATATTAACCTATAAATTTAGTTTAATTCATAAAAAGTCTCAAATTACATTTATTTTGATATTTATAATATCAATTATTTTAATATTTCATTAATTAGGTAATTACTACATCACCATTGTGTCATAAATAAATTGAATTATTTAATGTTTAAAAATTATAAATAAAATACCATTATGTAGTAAATATTTTTATCTTTCTAATTAATATTTATAATCGAATATATCTTATGTATAAACCTATATTGAAAATGTTTTAGTTAATGAACTTTGATTTTAACTCTTTTAACTATTCTTTGAATTAAATAATAATAAATGTCCTAATATAATCCAAGTGGACCTAAATGATAATATTTTATTCCTAAGATTGTTTTTGTTCGAGATACACTTGTAAAATAGAATTAAGACATGTGTTAGGGTAATATTAATATCATTTTTACCCTTAATTACCCTATTTACTTTTAACCGTGGTAAATAAAAGTAAAAAGTTATTATTCACCAAAAATTATTTTTATCTTATTGAACCACATTTTACTCCTTAATATTAACCGTTTCTCTCATATTTTTTAAATTCCACTCACAGAAGCGGTAAAATTAAGTTTTATGTGAATTTCCAAATTCTCCTAGGAGATGGGTAAAAGACGGTGAAAAGTTCCATAAAATTTTTATATATCTAAAATGATTCTAAACTAACTCTAATTAATTACATTGAACTTATATAGGTATTATATATCCATTTTTACCTTAATTAAATTTAAATAAAATAAATAATTATTTAAATAAAAAATCGGTTTTAAACTATAACTCAGTGTTTTTTCACTATTCATCAAAAATTGAATGTTTTTAGAAAAATACCAAAAATTCACCCTAAGATAATTTCAATATTATGAATCCAAAAATGAAGTCCATTTTGAAAGATAAAATTTATAAAATTTCAAAAAGTGGGTATTACTATTCATAACGGCTAGTTTGATAGGTTGTGGTGTGTGTTAGAACTCGAAGTTGCGTACAACACACGCTACTGTATTATTCAAAGAGAAGCATACCGTGGAAGATTGGAGTGTTACATTCTCCCCTCCTTAAAATAATTTCATATTTGAAATTTCTAGAATACTACTACATGAAAAGACTCGGGTGGTTCTTCATCATATGTTCCTCAGGTTCCCACGTTGCTTCTTCCATCTTATGGTTTCTCCATAGAACTTTTACCAGACGAGTCATCCGGTTTCTCAACACTTGTTCTCTTGTATCAAGAATCTTGAAAGCCTCTTCGCAATAAGATAGATCGGGTTCAAGTTCTAATTCCTCATAGGTGAGTACATGTGTTGGGTCAGGCATGTATTTTCTCAACAGTGATACGTGGAACACATTGTGAACTTTGGAGAGACTTGGTGGCATTGCCAATCGGTAAGCTACAGCCCCAATTCGTTCTAGAATTTATAATGGTCCGATGTACCTGGGACTCAATTTACCCTTCTTAATGAAACGCATAACTCCCTTCCATGGAGATACATTCAAGAAAACATGATCTCCTACCTGAAATTCCAAATCCTTCCTTCGGTTATCAGCATAGATCTTCTGCCTACTTTGAGCTTCTTTAATGTGGTTTTGGATTACCTTCACATTTTCCATCGTTTACTCCACCATTTTTGGGCCTACGAGTTTTCTCTCACCAACGTCATCCCAACAGGTTGGTGTGCGACATCTCTTTCCATACAACGCTTCATATGGTGCCATACGAATGCTTGAATGGAAGCTATTGTTATAGGAAAATTATACCAGAGGTAAATATTGATCCCACGTACCTTGAAAGTCAAGTGAGCAGGATCTCAACATGTCTTCTAAGGTTTGAATAGTCTATTCTGATTGTCCATCTGTTTGAGTGTGGTAGGCAGTGCTCAAATGAAGTTTAGTATCCAAGGCCTTCTGAAGAATATTCCAGAATCTTGAAGTAAAATGAGGATCATGATCAAAAACAATCGATAGGGGTACTCCATAAAGTCTCACAACTTCATTAATATATATTCTTGCTAGGTTTTCGAGTGGTAAATCTTCTCTTATAGCAAAAAAATGTGCTGACTTGGTAAGACGATCAACAATAACCCATATTTCATTGTTCCTTCTAGGAGTATTTGGTATCCCCATGACAAAGTTCATCGTAATATTGTCCCATTTCCACTCTGGTATGGGAAGAGGTTGCATGAATCCTCCAGGTTGTTGCCTTCCAGCTTTCACTTGTTGAAAAACCATATATCTTGACACAAAACCAAAATCTCTCTCTTCATGTTGTCCCGCTAAAAATGTTCCTTCAAATCTCTATACATTTTGGTGCTCCTAGGGTGTATATAGAAATTGGAGCTATGATAATAATCTAACAATTCCCTTTTCAGATCAGGTATATTGGGGACACAAATTCTCTTCTCAAATTTTAAAATTCCTTCTTCATACACAAAGTCTCTTAATCTCCCATCATTCATCGCTTTAATATTCTTTTGAAATTCTTCATCATCGGTCTGAGAACTCTTAATCCTTTCTAGTAAAGATGGTTTGGCAACCATTTGAAAAGGCATTGATGTTTCACCTTCCATGGTTATTCCCATGTCCATCTTCACTAGATCCATGAAAATTGGATCTCTTTCAATTATCATATTGTTCAAAACTCCATGATCTTTTTTTCTCAAAGAATTTGTCACCTTATTTGCCTTCCCCGGGTGGGAGTGTATCGTACAATCATAATCCTTGAGTAATTCATGCCATCTCCTTTGCCTCATGTTGAGTTCTTTTTGTGAGAAAATATACTTCAAACTCTTGTGATCAGTATAAATCTCAGATTTTTAACCATAGAGGTAGTGTCTCCATATCTTCAAAGCAAAGATCACAGCTTCTAACTCGAGATCATGATTAGGATAGTTTTGCTCACGAATTTTCAACTGTCGTGATGCATAGACAATAGCCCTATCATTTTGTATAAGGACACAACCAAGTATTTTCTTCGATGCATCACTATAAATAACGAACCCATCATTCCCCTATGGTAGAGTCAATATAGGAGCATTGACTAATCTTCTCTTCAGTTCTTCAAAACATTCTTCATACTCTTTTGTCCAAACAAATTTAACCCCTTTACGTGTGAGCTTTGTTAATGGGTTAGCCAACCGGGAAAAATTCTGGACGAAACGTCGATAATAACCTGCTAAACCAATAAAATTGTGTACCTTAGTTATACTCGTCGGTGTAGGCCATTCTTGGATTGCCTTGTTCTTAGAAGGATCAATAGAGATTCCATATTTAGAGACAATATGGCCAAGAAAAGAAATCTCCTGAATCCAGAATTCACACTTGCTAAGATTCCCATATAATTCATATCTTCTCAGAGTCTTCAGGATAATGCGCAAGTGATTTTCATGATCTTCGTAGATTTTGGATTATACCAAGATATCATCAATAAATACCACCACAAATGCATCGAGATATTCCTTGAAAACACTATTCATTAGATCCATGAATACAGAGGGTGTATTAGTCAATCCAAAAGGCATTACTGTAAACTCGTAATGCTCATACCTGGTTCGAAATGCTGTCTTCAGAATGTCTTTCTTCTTCCACACAACTGATGATATCCAGATCGAAGGTAAATCTTTGAAAAGTATTGATCTCTATGCATTTGGTCAAATAAATCATCAATGCGATGTAGGGGATACTTGTTCTTTATTGTTATAGCATTGATCTCCCTGTAGTCGATACATAACCTCATAGATCCATCTTTCTTTTTAACAAAAATAACAGGGGATCCCCATGGAGAAACACTAGGGTGAATAAATCCCTTATTACTCAATTCCTCTAGTTGTTTCTTTAGTTCAACTAATTCCACAGTGGCCATTCTATAAGGGGTCTTCGATATAGGCCTTGATCCAGGAATTAAATCAATGGAAAACTCAACTTCTCATTCTGAAGGATATCTAGGTAAATCTTCTGGAAACACATCAACATATTCTCTCACAACTGGTACATCCTCTATTTGAACATTACTTTCCCCACCCACAGTCATTTCATTCTCTTCCTCCCCAATAATTGAATTTAGTTGAGCTACTGGGGGTGGATCTAGGTAAGAATTAGGTGGTGGTGATTCCTATCTAAAGATAAGTTGTTCCTTATCATCATCATCAAAAATAGTAACCTCCTTCTTCTTACAATAAATTTTTGCATCATGGTCCAAAATCCAATCCATACTGAGGATTATATCAAATTCAATCATAGGTATGACAATGAGATCCGCAGATAAAGAACATTTAGGTGCTCTAATGGAGACTGATTCACAAAATTTTGTTGCAATGATATTTCCCTTAGGAGTTTTGACTGGCAACTCCCTTGTTAAATCGAATTGTAAATATCTAATTTTCTTAGAAAATTGGGAAGATATGAAACAATGTGATGATCCAGAATCAAATAATGCATTTTCTAAACTTGAGGAAACTATTAAATTATCTGCCACCACATCTTTCGGAAATTCTACCTCAGTAGTAGTGATAGCATAAGCTTGTCCTTGATCCCTTGGCCTTTTTTGAGGTAAGTTCCCCTGACACTTAGGACATTCATTTTCATAATGTCCCATCTCCCTGCAATTGTAGCATTGAACATCGGTATCTTCTTTATTCCCCTTGTAATCACGAGTTTGGTGGCCTTTTTCACCACACTTGTAATAGACTCTCATTCCCTTCAAGCAAGTACCGAGGTGTTTTTTCCCACATTTACTACAGGATGTATATTCAACTTTTCCCTTATTCCCCTTATTTCCATTTCTAGAGTGATCAGTAGATCTATTCTTCTCTTTCTTTTCTTTAAAGTCATAAGACTTAGAGAATTATTTTTCTGTATTGATAGCACATGAGACAATATCTTCGTACAACGAGAAGGTTTGTGAGACTAATGCTCGATCACTAGTACAAAAACATTTTTTTACGTCGCCATTTTTCATGTCGGTTTTTTAGAACTGATGTGAAAATATCTAAAAATCGATTTTTCACGTCGGTTATTATATAACCGACATAAAAATACATTTTCTCTGATTTTTCATGTCGGTTATATAAGAACCGATGTTAAAAATCCATTTTATTTGATTTTTCACGTCGGTTATTATATAATCGACGTGAAAAATCAATGTACATCACTTTTCCAAGTTGGTTATTAAATAACCGACGTGAAAAATCATTTTCCATAAAAATATATTAAAATTTTCACTTATTTTTCACATTGGTTATTAAATAACCGACGTGAAAAATCAATTTTCATGACTTTTTCACGTCGGTTATTTAATAACCGACGTTAAAAGGTATTTTTCACATCGGTTATTTCATAACTGACGTTAAAAGGTATTTTTCACATCGGTTATTTCATAACCGACGTGAAAAATGTTTACAATAATGTATTTCATTTCTCAAGCTTTAATTTGACAGGTCACGGATCTCAAACAGAGTTACGGATTAAAAGTTATGGCCTTCAGAAGTTGATCATCTCTAAACGATGTCTTCAGGATGTCCAACTTCTAAAGGCCATAACTTTTAATCCGTAACTCTGTTTGAGCTCTGTGACCTGTCCAATTAAAGCTTGGATTATGAACTACATTTTTGAAAACTTTTTTCACGTCGGTTATTAAATAACCGACGTGAAAAAGTCATGAAAATCGATTTTTCACGTCGGTTATTTAATAATCGACGTGAAAGAGTCACGAAGATTGATTTTTCACGACGGTTTTATAATAACCGACGTGAAAAATAAGTGAAAATTTTAATATCTTTTCACGTCGATTATCATAAAATCGACGTGAATGAAAATTTTAATATCCCGCGAATGCGAAATTTCAATTTTTTTACATCGCGGCATCGAAATTTTGAATTGCCGCCTAAAATTTTTAATACTGCGTTTTCTCATAGAATCTCAATTATATGTTTCCATTATACACCCATCTTAATTTTATGATCATTTATTTCAACCATTATTGTTCCCCCAAATTGACTCTTTTTCTCTCGAACGCGAATCAATTATTTATTCTTTCCGCGATCTCGTCAAGGTATATTTAATCATACATCCATGGTTTATGGTTTTTATGATTTGTTTTCTTAATTGACATACCATTTTATGATCATTTCATTCAACCATCATCATTCCACCGAATCAACTTGTTTTATCTTCAACGTGAATCAACAATTTCTTATTTCCGCGACCTCATCAAGGTATTTGTAATTATTTTCCCATGATTTATATTTTCTATGAGTAGTTTTCTTAATTTATATACCATTTAACGATTGTTAATTTATTATAATGATGGATGATTATTTATATCATGATAAAACTACAAATCCCCCTACGGATTCAAAAATTCTTTCTAATATGAAGCTACGGTTGGCTCATTCAATCTTTCCTCGAAAAAAATATCAAACTTCTGATGGTCATAACTTTTGATCCGTAAATTTGTTTGAGCTCTATGACCTATCAAATGAAAGATTAGAAAATTTTCTACAAGATAGTAAACATTTTTTATGTCGGTTATTAAATAACCGACGTAAAAAATGGACGCCATTTCCAAAATGTATTTCACGTCGGTTTTTTAAAAACCGACGTTAAAAACTATATTACCCCATTTTTTACGTCGGTTATTAAATAATCGACGTAAAAATCATATTTTTAACATCGCTCTCAATAACGTCGCCTAAAAACCAACGTTAAAAAGCAAAAAAAAAACCGACGTAAAAAAAGGTTTTTGTACTAGTGGATGGAGAAATGGTTTTAACCCATCAAATAAATGATCAATATTACTTCTTGGGTTACGTATATAATCTGTAGCATACCTTGCTAACCTTGTAAAGTTAGCCTCATACTTTGCGACATTCTCATCCTCCTTTTACCTCAAACTCAGAAATTGTCTTTCCATATCTGCTCGATGGTCACGAGGAAAGTATTTTTTCTAAGAAAAGCTCTTTGAACTCCCTCAATTACATATTTGATACTTCATCATCTTCCTTTGTGTTTTTTATCAATGACCACCATTGATCAGCATCTCCAGTGAGGTGATAAACTACCATGATAACTTTTTCCCTTTCACTACTCCCCAAAGCCTGAAATATTTTCTCTAGGGAATTTATCCATTGCTCAGATACTAAGGGATTTGTACTCCCATTGAATGTTGGTGGTTGTTTCCCCATGAATCAATCTAACATTGATCCTCCATGCTGTGGATCCGTGTGCTCCATGTGGGTAAGGTTATTATTCATAACCTGACTGAGTTGTCCTAGTATGGTGATTAGCTGATCAGCACCCATTGCATCACCAGCTCCACTATAATTATCTTGATCAAGAGGTAAATACCTACATGGAGTGTGTTCATTGATACAATTTTCATTTCTTCCACTAGGCACCATTTCTAAACAATGGCATAAACTAGATCAGTTTATGAATCAAAATTCATAATTCCATACTTGTAAAAAACTTAACATAAATTGAACTATTTATGGATATAATCCATAATAATAAAAATGTTTTATTTGAGGAATTATATACTCATAAACCCTTCATAATGGTTTGTAAAGAAAATGAGAATTATCCTAAGCATATCCCCCGGGAGTGTCGTAACCAAGAGTGAAGCAAGGCCCGTTGTCGTGCACCAGTTCCCGTTCGAGTCTGTCTAGCTCAAAGCGGTGTTTTTGGGTTTTACCCCTAGGTACATATGTGCCAGAGCCACCTCTACCTGCTCATATCCAGATAGGGATGTATTTCTCAGAAAACTCACAAAATTTATACAATACCAAAATTCTAGGAGGTTCATCTATACTAATCCTCAAAGTCCATCTTAGGTTTATGTGCTCTAATCAGATTTTATCTAAATATAGCTTCCAAGGTTTGTACTAAACTTCCTCTGATACCAACTGTAACACTCTGACCATAGTTACCCAGAGTTGGTGCATTATTACATAACATTGGAATGATCACAAAAGATCAAGTCTCGAAAGACCGATTAGTTTAGTAGCCTTGGAATAACTAGATACATTCATAAAGTTTACATTACATCATAAAGTAAAAAATACAACAACATCTTGTCTTTATACTCATATCCCCTTATACTATCCCTGTAGGTCATTCATAAAATACTTATTTACATCCTAATAAAAATAAAACATTGAAAGGGGTGAGCTCAAATTCCCAATAAGGATAACAATATAGCGGAAACTTTCATAAATAAGCATAAACATTTAAGGCAATGTATAACTAAAACAAAAGCCTTTTAAACTTGAACTTTAGCATAATATGGAAAAGATAAAATGAAATAATGCCATTTACTTATTCACATATATACTCTACTAGTCGAATAATCACATGCAATATCAATAACTACTTTCATAATGAATGAATACATAATGCCAGACTATCATAACCACATAGTCAAGGCCTCGTGCCAAGACTACAAATAATATTTTGTCAAGGCCATGTACCAAGACACTAGTTTGTCTCATGATACCTACCGATTCATCGAGGATCTATAGCAGGCTCCACCCATCACTTATTATGTCCAATGCATTCCTCATATGAACAGGTTTAAACATAACATAAACATTCGTATTAAAACTAGCATACGAAATGTCAATAATTTCTCCATAAACCATGAATGGTAAAAAAATAACACATCCAAAGTCAAACATATCACAAAACCTTCAATACAATATGGAAGTTTTGTATCATAATAAATAAACTTAAAATAAGCTTAAAATCCATCAAATGATGTTGACATAGATGAAATCAAAACTATTTGAGAGAAATATCTATTTTTTGAAATCATTTAAAAGTAACATAATTATAAAAGAAAATGTTTACTTTGAAAACATTCTTATAAGATTTTAAGGGAAGCTTCGATGATTTTATAATGGAAGAAAATAGCCACACCCACCGTATAAGTTAAAAAAGACATTCTTACCTTAATTCTGTCGAAAAGGTTAAAAAGGACCTTGTTTGAAAAATGACAGAAATATTCCTTTATAAACTTCTTATAAAAAGTCAAAAAGGGTATAAATGACTTTAACCCATAGTCTATAAAATAGTAAGAATTATTTTAAATTCATTTTTAAGAAACATGGATGTGGATGATAAAGAGGTCCCAGTAGATAATTACATATAAACAACCTCGGATAATGAAGAGATTGTGAAATAAACCCTTACCTTGTACTTTTCCTTGGTTGAGGGTAGGTTAACCTCCTGTATAATGGTGAAATAATTTTTATTAAATTATACAAGAATCATATACATTAATATGATATCATATATGATCTTTTAACTTTGATTTGTTAATAATATCTTAGTATTATCATCGTTTCGGGTGTTAACATATTTGTTTTCCTTTATATTCTTTGTTATGTGAGCCATATTTGTTATGGATGGGATGTATATTATTCATATCCAGAATTATATCATGTCTATAAAATTATTTTTAATAATCAAATGAAATTTAGTCTTGAATGGATACGATGGGGAATGAATCTCATCGCGTTCGTGGAGACGGTAATCCATACGTACGCACGAGCGACAATATCATTCTTTTGTTATTAAAATAATATATAATTGGATGGTATATCATATATACAGAATAATTATCATGTTATATTTATTATTTACATGAATTACACATCATTATTATACCCATCCAAATAATAATATATTGAATAACAATTACACCACGACGTGGAGACGGTAAGTCGTACTTACACGCGTATGGTGACATGTCATTCAAAGGATGGATAGAATACTGAATATGGTTGTACCATATTTATAATAACATCAAAGTATATAGAATATACTGGAGTTATTATTTTAGAATTTAAATAACAAAGAAAGAAGAATTTGAAGAAGAAAGGAACTTGAAAGAGGGTGGTGAAAACATTACCTCTTCTTCGGGTTCTTCCTTTTGATTTGATCAAAAGGGATCCTTAAGTTGACTTTATGATCAAACTAATGCCTCTAGGTATAATTGAGGGAAGTTTAGAGAATATTTGGGTAGGGTTTGTCCGAGCCAAAAGGCTTTGAAGGTGTGAAATTGAGAGAAGGGGGAGTGCCCTTTTATAAGAGGGGTGAGGGGCACCTTTGGAAAATCTAGATATATTATTTTATAATAAATTCATATTCGGTTTCTAATGGATCCAAAGTATATTATTTAAATTTTAAGGTGTGTATAGGTCAAAAACCATTCAACCAATAGGTTTTAGATAGGTTTGGGTCATTATATTAACCTTATCTTTTAGTTTTAACTCTTAGTTAATTAGTTTGACATTTACCATGTCACTTTGTATTTTTATATTATATAGTTAATAAACTTACTATATACATCCAAGAGACCCCCAAGTGGTCCATTAATAATACACCTATCATGATATAAGTCCTTTTTCCTAACCTTAGATTTTTAGGAATAGAATATAAATTAATAATATAATATATTTTTTTTAAACTCTTTTATGTCAATTTTGACACTATTGGGTATTTTGTTTTTGATAATTTTATAACAGCAATATTACTTCGAAAAAAAATTATATAACCAATACTAATATGTCATATTAACCTAAAATTTAGTGTAATTCATAAAAAGTCTCAAATTACATTTATTTTTATATTTATAATATCAATTATTTTAATATTTCATTAATTAGGTAATTAATGCATCACCGTTGTGTCATAAATAAATTAAATTATTTAATGTCTAAAAATTATAAATAAAATACCATTATGTAGGAAATATTTTTATCTTTATAATTAATATTTATAATTTAATTTATCTTATGTATAACCCTATATTAAAAATGTTTTAGTTATTAAACTTTGATTTTAACTCTTTTAACTCTTCTTTGAATTAAATAATAATAAATGTCCTAATCTAATCCAAGTGGACCTAAATGATAATATTTTATTCATAAGATTCTTTTTGGTCGATATACACTTGTTCAATAGAATTAGGACATGTTTTAGGGTAATATTAATATCATTTTTACCCTTAATTATCCTATTTACTTTTAATTGTGGTAAATAAAAGTAAAAAGTTACTATTCAATAAAAATTATTTTTATCTTATTGAGCCACATTTTACTCCTTGATATTAACCGTGTCTCTCAGATTTTCAAAATTCCACTCACAGAAGCGGTAAAATTAAGTTTTATGTGAATTTCCAAATTCTCTTAGGAGGTGGGTAAAAGACAGTGAAAAGTTCCATAAAATTTTTATATATCTAAAATGATTCTAAACTAACACCAATTAATTACATTGAACTTATTTAGGTATTATGTATCCATTTTGACCTTAATTAAATTTAAATAAAATAATTAATTATTTAAATAAAATTTCTGTTTTAAACTATAACTCAGTGTTTTTTCACTATTCATCAAAAATTGAATGTTTTCTGAAAAATACCAAAAATTCACCCTAAGCTAATTTCGATATTCTGAATCCAAAAATGAAGTCCATTTTGAAAGATAAAATTTATAAAATTTCAAAAAGTGGGTATTACTATTCATAACGGCTAGTTTGATTGGTTGTGGTGTGTGTTGGAACTCGAAGTTACGTACAACACACGCTACTGTATTATTCAAAGAGAAGCGTACCGTGGAAGCTTGGGGTGTTACAATTCATGATCAGATCGACTGTTTTAGTCACATAGTGCGGTGTGTCCATGGTGATGGGACTAGGTTTTCCTTTTTCAGCAAAAGGGAAACACAAGCAGTGTAGTATGGACTCGCACATGGGAGGGTGTAGCTGATCACACATCAATTGGCTAGCATGACCCTTGGTGTAGTGGATGAGATGAGTCCTCAGTTTCTTGTAGTGGTGGACGAGTACGATGACATCTTTCCGGAAGATGACCCAGGACTACCTCCTCATATGGAGGTAGACTTCTATATTGACATGTACCTTGAGATAGAACCGATATCTATACCAGCATATTGGATGGATCTCGTAGATCTTCATGAATTGAGGGTGCAGTTTGGGGACTTGCAGAGGAAGGGTTTCATGAGACTCAGTGTTTCATCGTGGATAGTCCTATTATTGTTTGTCAAGAAGGAAGATGGGAGCTTGAGGTTATGTGTGGAATTTTGGCGCCTGAATCAGGTGACCGTGAAGAGTAAGTATCCACTACCAAGGATTGATGACCTCTTCGATTATATTAAGGGAGCGAGATGGTTCTCGAAGATAGACCTCAGATCAGGATATCACCAGCTTCAGGTGCGGGATGAGGACATTCTAAAGATGGCTTTCAGATGTCGTTACAGCCACTACGAGTACTTAGTGATGTGGTTTGTCATGAAGAATACCCCATAAGTGTTCATGGGACACATGAACAGGATCTTCCAGCCTTACCTAGACCAGTTTGTAGTGGTCTTTATTGATGACATCCTGGTGTACTCGGCATCCGAGTAGGAGCATGTGATACACTTGAGGATGGTCCCAAACTTACTCTGAGAGCACTAACTTTACGAGAAACTCTCGAAATGTTAGTTCTGGATACAATAGGTCCACTTTCTGAGACATGTCATTTTGGAGGCTAGAGTTGCAGTAGATCCAATGAAGATAGAGGTAATGCTTGATTGGGAGCCACCCAAGAATGTTATTGAGGTGCGGAGTTTCCTTGGGTTGGCTAGGTACTATAGGAGGTTCGTGCCTGAATTTTCTAGAGTAGAAACATCCATGAAATCCTTGACATAAAAGGGGAAACCTTTTGTATGGACAGAGAAGTTACAGGAGAGCTTTCAGCTGCTGATGCAGAGTTTGATGAGCACACCCATCCTGAGATTGCCAGAGGAGGGCGTCGAGTACATGGTGTTCTGTGACACATCAGGGACCAAGCTTGGTTGTGTCCTAATGTAGGGGAAATCAGTGATTGCCTACAGTTCACGGTATTTGAGACCACACGAGAAGAACTACACAACCCATGATCTAGAGTTGGCAGTGGTAGTCTTCGCATTGAATATGTGGTGACACTAACTTATGGGAAAGCAGTTTATCATCTACTCAGACCAAAAAAGTCTCAAGTATATCTTCTCTTAGAAGGATATGAACTTGAGATAGAGGAATTGAATAGAGTTCCTCCAGTACTATGAATTTGAGATAGTCTATACTCCTGGTAAGGGGAACGTGATGGAATATTCACTCAATCGGAGATCAAGTTCACAGCTACTGAATGAGGCCTCGGAGTAGTTGGTCTCCCTTCAGATATCCTTTGTGGATGGAGATGGATCAAATTATCTCCAGTCAGTGGTAGTTACCCTCCACTCTTATAGTGAGTCAGGGAGGCACAGATCGGAGATACTAGCTTCAAGACTACACATGCTTAGATATCTACAGGGCATGCTCTTGATAGATATTCAAAAGGTGGGGAGCACGTCATTATTTTTAGAGGACGCATAGTTGTACCGGTGACGTTACGAGAGGAGGTGTTGAGGGAGTTCCATATATCCCCTTTGGTAGTATATCCAGGTGTGGAAAAGATGTATCAGGATCTCCGATGTCAATTTTGGTGGTTGGGGATGAAGAAGGCAGTGGCATAGTTTGTCTCTGGATGCCTCACTTTTCAAGAAGTGAAGGTCGAGCACCAGGTTCTAGCAGGTTTGACTCAACCCCTTGAGGTGATAGAGTGGAAGTGCGATGGAATATAAATGGACTTCATGATGGGTCTACCAGGAACATCCAGGGGGCATGATACCATCTGGGTGATCATTGACCAACTCACCAAGTCGTACCACTTCCTGGTGATTTGGGAATAGGGTTTATTAGAGAGATTGGGACGCCTCTATGTATAGGAGATAGTTTTACTCCATGGATTCACATCGATGATAGTCTCATATTGTGATGCTCATTTTACATCCCAATTGTGGAAGGGATTTTAGGAGGTGTTTGATACTCAGTTGCGCTTGAGCATAGCTTTCTACACGCAGACAGATGGCTAGACGGAGTGGACCATTCAGATCCTAGAGGACATACTACATGATTTCATCCTCGATTTTGGTCGTGGTTGTGAGGATCTCCTACATCTGGTGGAGTTTCCATACAAAAACATCTACCACTCCATCGATATGGCGTCGTTCGAGGCTTTGTACGGGTGACCCTACAGGTCGTCATTTTGCTGGATTAACCCCGGAGAGTCAGCACTCATGGGCCCAGAGTTGGTAAAGGCTACTATATAGAAGGTGTAGGTCATCTAGGATTAGATGAAGACTGCACAGAGCTGTCAGAAGTCCTATGATGATAGGCAGCGGAGACCCTTGGAGTTTGAGGAGGGGGGGCATGTGTTCCTTTGGGTCTCTACTTGACGTGGGATATAGAGATTTTTATAGGGAAACAAGTTATATCTGAGGTTCATCGGACCTTTTCTGATACTTCATAGAGTGGGTGATGTGGTGTACCTCTTGTCTCTACCTCCACAGTTAGAGTGAGTTCACAATGTCTTCCACATATCTCAGCTGAGGAGATATGTACATGACCCATCACACATCATTGACTGGGGAGAGCTGGTCATTGATGACGGGGTGACTTTTGTAGAGTTCTTGGTGGAGATCGAGGATCGATAAGAGAGTGTAACGTCCCGGTTCCAGGTACCACCTAGAGGTGACCTGTACCCAGTTGGTCACATGACCTCAAACGCATTTCCCCAAATTCTAGAGGCTGTCGACTAGAAGTGAGGGCATTGGGTATGATAGTGGGGAAACTATGCCCTCATTGGAAGAGTAATGCAGTAGAAATAAACAGATAACAATAGCAGAAGTAGTAACAACATGCAATAAGTAAAAAGCAGAAGATTGAAAGGAATGAACAATTGGAGCACATATATAAGTGATTCATGATACATATGTCTATTAAATAATCCAAACAAGTCACAATGCTGGAATATAATACTAAACCAAAGTAAAAAAGAAAACAGATAAACTCTAGCAGCATCGCAAGCCTCAGCTTGGTCCCATGCTCTCCATCTTAGCAAAAATTATTTGATGAAGCACTCACCATCAATTCCCCCTGTAGTATTTTATCGATAAACTAAAGACACTCTAGGGAAGCACTAAATGTCCAATTCGCCCTGTGGTCTCACAGCATGGAACTACAGACACTCTGAGGGAGCACTCACGTACATCCCCCCTATGGTCTCATAACGTAAAAGTAAACAGACACTCTAGGGAATCCCTCAGCGTCTATTCCCCTGTGGTCTACTACATCAGGTTCCCACCACCCTGTGTAAGTCAATCGTGCACAACGATGTTCAACAGCTAAAGTAAACCTTGAGAACTACTTGTCTAATAGATTTCAAGAACTACTTGGCTAAACAGCTACAAGCATATAACAACATCAGATAATATCACTCCATCCTAACAACACTAGGCATGAGAAACAAGCAACATATCTAGAAAATCTATACCAACAATCAATATCAAAACAAACATGGGCAACACATTCATAGCATGTAAAAATAACCCTATTCACAATCAAAAAACCTCTACTCAGGCACACAAGGCATAGCAGGCATTAATAGGGCTAAAATCCCTAAACACGCAATACCCCATTCTAGGATATTGGGCACTTTTGCACATAATATTCAAAGACTAACTACAGAAAGACACAAACCACCTACCTTGGCGTTGTATGGTCGATATACTCTGAAGTCGGCCCTTAAATCGACCTAAAACGCATTAGATCTAGAAAAACGTCAAAAACTCTCAACCATTGATATCTCATTAAAGAGGAGAAATCAAGGAATGAGGCTCTAAAAGAAGGAATAACTCACTGTGGCAATTCCAATGCAATCGATTGTGGTTGATTTGGAGCACGAACGGTGGTTCGGTGGCTCAGAGAAGAATCGTCAGCTTCAGTTACTCCTGGATGTGACAGGCCAAGAAGAAGGGTTTTCTATGAAGGAGATGTGACCCCAGTCCGATATAACAATTAAAAAAATAGTAAATGGTGTGTCTTTTAAAAGTACACAGCGTGTATATTCCTTTTATAGGCCCTGCTTTAAGCGGTCTCCAGGTCACCCCACACGGCCATGTACTCGACTATTACACGGCCAGTACACAGTCACCCGCGACAACTAGGTGCACAGCGTGTACTCCAAAGTACACGATGTGTACTCCTTAAATTTTAAGATTCTTCTCTTTTTCTCAAAAACACTAGAAAAGAGAAACTCATACCTAAAAAGAAGGTCTGGGTTTTTACAAACTTACCCCCTTAAGGAAATTCTTCCCTGAATTTCCCTAACAAGCCAGTGTAGAAGAAATATCCTTGAACAGCTCTGGCCACTGCGATCATACATCGGTCACCCTCTCCCAAGTCTCGTCCTGTACTTTCTCGTGCTGCCATAACAATCGTACCAAAGGAACAGACCGAAAACGGAGAACCTTTGCACTACAATCAAAAATCTGGATAGGATGCTCCTTGAACGATGCATACACCTCTAGCTCAACCTCTTCACATTGAAAAACATGAGACGGGTCTGAGAAGTAACATTGTAGTTGAGAAACGTGGAAGACGTCATGCATAGCCTGGTACCTCTGAGGTAACTGTAATCGATAGGAAACCAACCCTACTTTCTCTAAAACCTAAAAAAATCCAACATATCTTGGTAAAAGATTGCCCTATCTCCTAATCCCCATGTGTCCCAACCTCGGTGTGACATGTAGAAAAACCTGATCTCTAACCTCAAACTCTAGAGGTCATCTCTATCGATCAGCATAAGACTTCTTTCATGACTATTCAGTAGTCATCCTCTTTCGAATCAACTCTATATGCTCTGTGTTCTCCTGGACAAGATGAGGTCCCAGCATAGATGCCTCTCTTACCTCCATCCAACATAAGGGTGATAGGCATGGCCTACCATACAAAGCCTCATAAGGTGTCATCTAAATAGTTTCTTGAAAACTATTATTGTAGGTAAACTCTACAAGAGGTATGTGCTTCTCCCAAGAACCTCCAAAATATAGGACGCATGCTTGAAGCATGACCCATAAAACCTATATCATAAGCTCAAACTAGCCATCTATCTTAGGATGGTAAGTTGTACTTAGGAGTACCTCTGTACCCAGCACCCTCTATAGTCCCTTCTAGACTCAAAAAGTAAAACGGGCATCCTTGTCTGAAACAATGGAGTTTGGAACTTCATGTAAACGTATAATCTTCTGGATGTACAACCTTCCCAGCTCTTCAACACTGAAGGTTTCCTTGATCAGCAAGAAGTGAGAAACCTTCATGAGTTTGTTAATGACAACCCATGCTACATCATTCCCTCGAGGCAACCTCGGCAAACCTATCACAAAATCCATTGCAACATCATTTCACTTCCACTCAGGAATGGGTAACTGGTGAAAAATCCTTGTTGGTCATTGATGCTCCGCCTTTACCTACTGACAGGTGGAACACCTCATAACAAACCCAGCAACATCTCTCTTCATACCAGGCCACCAATACTGACAGTGTAGATCTCGATACATCTTGGTGACACCAAGATGAACTACCCAAACTGAGGAATGAAAATCCCACATCAGCTCCTCGTGTATGTCTGCTGACACCCATACTCGCCCATGAAAATGCAAGATCTCATCCTTGCCTATGGTCCATCCAGAAATAGGGTCCTCTCCTGACACGCTCTCCCATAAAACTAGTCCTTCAGAGTCTAATAGATTCCTCATTCGCACTCAATTAAGAAGAGTGGAGGTAACAACCATAGAAGAAAGAAATGTCTACCCCTATCTATCGTACACCTCCAAATGCATCTCAAAGAACAGATCCATAAGCTACCACTCACTGTTGACCTTCTGAACTTTCTGTATCCGAGTCCTCCTTCTCAACGCATCATTTATTTCATTTCCTTTCCTAGGTGTGTAGGCAAGCTCAAAATCAAAGTACTGAAGGTACTCAAACCACCTTCACTATCTCAAATTCAGATAGTGATGAGTAAAGATATACTTGAGACTTTTTTGGTCGGTAAAATCCAAAAAATGATCTCCCAAAAGATAATGTCTCCAAAAATGTAAATAATTTACAACTACAGCCAACTCTAGATCATGCATCGGGTAATTCCTCTCATGTGGTCTCAAATGTCGAGACCCATACGCAATGACTCCTTACCCCTGCATAAGAACTGCTCCCAGCCCGATACCTGATGCATCACAGTATACAGTATAGCTCTTTCCCAGCTCTAGAAATACTATTATATGTGTTAAAGTCAACCTCCCTTTCAACTCCTAAAAGGCTGACTCACAAGAATCTGTCCACAGGTAATTCACACCCTTTTTAGTGAGCCCCTTTAGTGGCGTTGCTAAGCGTGAAAAGTCCTGTATGAAATGTCTATAGTAACCATCCATCCCTAGAAAACTCTATACCTCAAAGACATTCTTCAATTGCTCCTAGGAAACTACTTCTCTCACTTTCTCTAGGTCTACTGATACTTTTGTCTTTGAGATAACATGACCCAAGAAGTGAATTTGTTTCATCCAAAAGTGGAATTTTGAGAGCTTAGCATATAACCGATTCTCTCTCAGTGTACCCAAAATGTCTCAAGATGTGTGGCATGGTCATATTGAGTGTGAGAGTACACCAAGATATCATCCAAAAAGACTACCACGAAAGAATCCAAGTATGGATGGAACACTCGGTTCATCAGTTCCATGAAAACTGCAGGCACATTCATGAGACCAAACAGCATAACCATGTACTCATATAGATCATACCTGCTCCAAAAGGCTGTAAGAGGTATATTAGATGGTCTAACGTGCAACTGATGGTAATCGTATCTCAAGTCAATCTTTGAGAACACCTGGGATCCTCAAAGCTAATCAAATAGATCATAAATCCTTGGAAAGGGATATCGGTTCTTGATTATCAGCTGGTTCAACTTCTGATAATCTACACAAAGTCGGAGGGTGTCACCCACCTTTTTCACAAACAGGACAGGCAAACCCCAAGGAGACGTATTGGGTTAGATGAAACCCTTAGATTGTAACTCCTATAACTAATTCTTGATCTCATGTAACTCTGGTGTATCCATCCTATAAGGAGGAATGGACACTGATGTCGCTCTTGGCACAAGCTCAATAGAAAAGTATACCTCTCGCTCTGGAGACAAACCTGAAAAGTCCTCTGGGAAGACATCCCTAAAACGATCAACCACTGGAGGAAAGTCCAACTGTGAAGTCCCATGGTCATCCATATATTGACTAGAAATATGGGTTGTAACTCCTCCCAACCCATGATGCTTGGGTCCCGCTCTTCTTGCCTAGACATCCCATTCTCCCTTGTGTAGAAATAATTTTCCTTCTGGTGATGTGAAACTCACCCTATGACGATAGAAATCAACCACAACCTGGAAGTAAACTAACCAGTCCATTATGAGAATGACATCATATCCTGTCATCTCTAAGACATAAAGGTCCCATAAGAAGTGGCACCCACCAACCTCAAAAGGGAACTCCTTGCACTGACGTACACTAGTCGTTCTAGTCCCCAACGGAGTGTCCAGCATCAAGACGTCAACATAAGAAAAGATATAGAGCTCAAGGCTCTCCACAATAGAAACAGATATGAAACTATGGGAAACCCCTGTAACGAAAAGTGCATAAGATAAAACTGAGGCAACTAGGATCATACCTCAAACTGTAGAGGGTCCGGGATCCTGCTCCTACTAGATCTACTCCACTACAAAATTCTGGCATGTACCGTGGCCCTTTGACCCTACCTAGCCACCTTGAGCTGATCCACCATGTTGTCGTTGAAAGCCTGCCGACTGGATACCATGGTCGCGACCTCTACCTCATCATGAACAGATGGAAGAACTCCAGTTTCCAAACTAATGAGAAACCGGTGGTCCTGCTCCTAAACATGGATTCATAGAAGAACTCTTATCACCAGCTGCTCGTGAGAAGAACTGGCAGAAATGTTGAAGATGACCCATCTTGCTGCAAGATCGGCATCCCACTGGGTATCTCGGGAAATGTGGCCTTGTATTCCCTCTCTTCCTGCACTAGTATCACACCACCTGGCCACCATAATAAGTATTCCACCTACTTGGATATTCATGCATAGACTCCCTATGATGCTTCCTACTGTCAATTAGAGGGGACCGACACGGGATGCCAAGCCACCCTGGCTCACAGCCCCATAATCCCTCAGATTGCGCTTCGTGATCAGTGCTTGGTTGACTATAGAGGTGATGGAAGTCAACCTGAAGATGTTCACCTGAGATCAGATGTCATGCCTGAGACTATCCTCAAACTTCCTCACCAGGAACAACTCATTGACCCTTGGAATGGGTGTGAAACATTGTAGCTATGTAAAGCAAGAAGAATACTCCATGATTGAGAGAGTACCCTACTCCAAACTCATGAACTATCAGGCTCGATTGGACCTCAAAGTCTCTAGGTAGAAGTAATCATAGAAGGTACACTGAAACTCATCCCAATACATACCCTGCTGGCATCCCGCCTATGATATCACATCCCACTATCTCTTGGTGTAATCCCGAAGCATATAAGTAGTGATCTTCACCCTCCTATTTGGAGGCATCTCTAGATGCTCGAAGATTGACAACATGGCTTATAACCATGACTCTTCAGCCTGAGGTCCTATTTCCCTGAGAAGGTGGGAGGATGTTGTTGCTAAAATACCCACGTCAACTCTACCATGGACGGGGTAGGATGTGGTGCTCCCCTGAAGGTCTGCATAAACCTCATGAAGCCTTCTCGGAAATGTACATCAGCACTTGTATCTGGAATTACGGTTGGTGCCAAGATAGGCATGACTGGAGGATATTCTGGTAGTCCCTAATCAGCCATGTCTGGTGTCTGGTCACTGCCCTGAATCTGGCGTACAACCGGAGGACGTCACGGTGGCATGACTATGCAAAGTCAAGCACACACCTTAGTTCAATATTATCAAGGAATGAAACTTAGAAGTTCCAGAAAGGAACATGAGAAGGAAATCATTCAAGTCCTTCAAAACAGGTATACACGGCATGTATGACCCTTACACAGCATGTTCCTTTAAGTTTTCACATGGGCATGTACTCCTACCAACCCTAGTCGTGTAAAACCCCATACATACAATGTGTTCTCCCAAGACATGGCATATAATTGAATCGTTTTCCCCTTCTCGGGTTCTTCTACATGACTAACCCACATAGTTCTCTTAGAAAAAGACTACACGGCGTGTTCATTCCAGACACGGTGTATACTATAAAGATTCCACCGACCTGTGTTGTTAGTCACACGGCCGGATACATGGGTTACACTACATGGCATGTTCAAGCTTGACACGACGTGTATAACCTAAGTTTCATCCATCTGTGTCGTTAGTCACATAGGTGGATACATGGTCTATACACACGGCGTGTATGTTCGATACACGGCATGTTCCACCAAAGATTTCCCAACCCCGTGTCTCAACCCACATAGGCAATAACACGGTTAGAGACTACATGGCGTGTATCTAAAGTACATGGCATGTACTTAAGAAAAGTAGTTCCTTTCCGAACAGAAGGATACAGGGTGTGTATTCATCAATACACGCCGTGTATTCTGGGTTTTTCTGGACAATAAGCCTCAGAAACTAATCTGGAACTTAGAAAAACACTGAAATGAACATTAAATTACCAAATTCCGATCCATGAGGGCCCATACTCCCCACGAATCAAAGTTTGGCATCATATACATGTCATAAAAAGCATAATAATGCAATGATCCACCAAATTATGATCCATGAGGTCTCATAACACCTCAAGAATCAAAATTTGGCGTTCATTAAAACAAAACTGTATACAATCCAATACCCTACAAAATATAAGGTATTCTATCAAGGCATTTATCACAACAACATGCATATCTAGCACAACATCTATCACAACAACATGCAATCAGTAATGCACCCTAAATAGCATGGAAATAATGCATGAAATGTGATCTCTAGAAAGTGCATATATGATGCATGAGATGGCATACCCTCATCTCATCGGGTTACAACAGAAATAGAACCTCAATATTATCAATGTTAACAGCACAAAACATGTGAATCACCCAATGGTGAAATCAAATCAACTGTAATAATTGAAAAACAAGAAAAATCACAATATACGAGATAAATTGGCTTTTCCTTGTACACGGGTTAGCTACTCCTGGACACAGATTATTACCAAGTACCTATTCCTTCCTATCCATAGCTATAGGCTCTAAATAGTAAGTCAAGAAGAAAATAATTCCCTATGATACCACTTTGAAACGTCCTGGTTTCGGGTGCTGCTCAGAGGTGCCTCATACTCGGTTGGTCACATGGACTCAAGCGCATTTCCCCAAATGCCAGAGGCTTCCGACTAGCAGTGAGGGTCTTGGGTGTGATAGTGGGGAAACTATGCCCTCACTGGCAGAGTAATGCAGTGGAAATAAACATATAACAATAGCGGAAGCAGTAACAACATGCAATAAGTAAACAGCGGAAGACTGAAAGTAATAAACAACTGGAGAACATATATAAGTGATTCATGATACATATGTCTAGGAAAGCATTCAAACAAGTCACAATACTGGAATACAGTACTAAACCAAAGTACAAAGGAAACAGATAAACTCTAGCAGCATCGCAAGACTTAGCTTGGTCACATGCTCTCCAGCTCCACAGCAGTCAAGTACCTGACATAGAAGGGCGCTTTCCCTTATCTATACCTACAACAATATAATATGTTTGGGCCCAAAATCATAACCCAAAAAGGGTGTGAGATGAATCCTAGTAGGAAACCACTCAAAGATCTATGTCTAACAGTCAGTGAATATATATGGTAGACAATAAGCAAAATAAAGTAGTAAACAAAGTAGTACTCAAAATTAAACAACCTATAGTTTCAATTTCATTCATTTATATTTATCATATAATCAACCAAACAATCACAAGCAACCCTATAGGAAGTACTCATAGTCTAACCCCTCTGGTTCGGCTTAGCAAAGACTCTCTAAGGAAGCACTCACCATCAATTCCCCATGTGGTCTTTTATCGGTAAACTACAGACACTATGGGGAAGCACTCAATGTCCAATTCCCCCTATGGTCTCACAATGTGGAACTACAAACACTATAAGGGATCACTCACATTCATCCCCCTATGGTCTCACAACTTAAAAGTAAATAGACACTTTGAGGAAGCCCTCAGTGTCCATTCATCCTATGGTCTACTACACCAGGTTCTCACAGCCCTGTGTAAGTCAATCGTGCACAATGATGTTCAAAAGCCAAAGTAAACCTTAAGAACTGCTTGTCTAACAGCTTTCAAGAACTACTTGGCTAAACAGCTACAAGCATATAACAGCATCAGATAATATCACTTCATTCTAACAACACTAGGCATAGAAAAAAAGCAGCCTAAATGGAAAAGCTAGACCAACAGTCAATATTAAAACAAAAATGGGCAACACATTCATAGCATGGAAAAATAACCCTATTCACAATCAAACAACCTCTACTCAGGCACACAAGGTATAGCAGGCATTACCAGGGCTAAAATTTCTAAACACGTAATACCCCGTTCTAGGGTATTGGACACTTTTGCACATAATATTCAAAGACTAACTACAGGAAGGCACAAACCACCTACCTTGGCGTTGTACAATCGATATACTCCGACGTTGGCCCTTGAATCAACCTAGAACGCAGTATATCTACAAAAACATCAAAAACGCTCAACCACGGATATCTCACGAAAGAGGAGAAATCAAGGAACAAGGCTCTATAAGAAGGAATAACTCACTGTGGCGATTCCAACACAATTGATGACGGTTGATTTGGATCACAGACAGCGGGTCGGTGGCTCGGAGAAGAATCGTCGGCTTCAGTCGCTCCTGGACGAGACAGGTCGAGAAGAAGTATTTTCTGTGAACGAGACGCGGCCTCGGTCCGATATAACAATTAAAAAGAAAAGTACACGGCGTGTCTTTTAAAATTACATGGTGTGTATATGCCTTTTTCAAGCCCTGCTTTAGGTGGTCTTCAAGTCACCCCACATGGTCACGTACTTGGCCATTACACGACCAGTACACAGTCACTCGCAACAATCGGTTACACGGCGTGTACTCCAAAGTACACAGCATGTACTCCTTAAATTTCCAAATTCTCCTCTTTTTCTCAAAAACACTAGAAAAGAAAAACTCATACTGAAAAGAAGGTCCAGGTTCTTATAGAGAGGACCCTCTGTGGGTGATCGATTCATCTAGTGTACATTTGGTGGCAGCACGGGAATCTTCAGGAGAGCACATGGGAACGGGAGGCTCAGATTCGTGATCAATACCCTCATTTGTTTGTTTAGCCCTTGTTTTGGCTTTCAGGGACGTAAATCCCTAAGGTGTGGATAATGTAATGTCCCGTGTTTTCCATGTAAATTTTTTTAAAATTATATGGGATTATTTCGAGACCAGGCGCTGAGATGGCACATGATTCTGAGGCCCGGGGTGCCCAGAATAAATATTCAAACTATTTTTAAGTTTATTAAAAATAGCGCGCATGTGCGGTTTTAGTAACTTCTAAACGGGAGCTCAGATTGGAAATCTGAGGGCACCATTGAGCTCAGAACAACAAGTTTACCTTAGGCGGGGCCTAATATCAGCCGACATGAGTCAGCTGCAAAAGTTAATTTATAAATGTTTTAAGAGAAAAATTAAATATACTTAAAAAAGTTATTTTATTTTATTTCTTCAACGTTATGCAGCGACTCAGCAACACTACGATGCGGCGACGCTGCAACGCAGCATCGTGGAAACGCTGAAACACGTTTAAAGTGCTAAAATGTGTTAACGTGTTTCCTCCATTAATCAGAGGCAGGGACCAGTGTTAGAATTCATTACATTGGAGAATTTTTCCCAGAGCCCTGAAGTTTCCCTAAGGCAAAGGAGAAGGAATCTCTCTCACCGGTGACGACGGTTTGGAGATCAAAGCTAAAATCAAGCATTGACGAATGAAAAATGCCAACGAATGACGGATCGAGGATGTTCGTGGATAGATCACCATCAACGACGAATTCTCTCCTCCGACTGATCCTATTTCCAGGTAGGGGTTTATTTCTTCATGATTCCTTTCCCCATTCTTGTTTCCAACGATGAACGCGGACCAACCCATGAACAGGTTGATTAGTGGTTCGATCGTTCTTGTAGGATGGTTAAAAATGCGAGATTAAAGGGGATGAATCTTGTTAAATATTATTTTGTTTCTCCTTCATAATTCTAATGACATGAACGGACCAAGGCCGACACGAACAAGGCCAAGGTCCGTTCTAAGGGTGTTCTTGGTGATTTCTTCTATCCCTGTTCTTGTGTTCTTCGTCGGCGACCCTCTGTGGTCGCGGCGCATTTTTTCGGGAGGTTCCGAACATGGTCGGACCCCCAGAGTGGTGGTGAGAAGGATCGAAGGCCGAAGTAGTGAAGGTTGTGACCTGAGGATTGCAATGGTGCTTTCGTCTTGAAAAACAGAGCAGTAAGGAAACGATGGCAGCCCGCATAAGGGGAGTCGCCACCGTCGGTGGGGGCGCGGCCACCTGGCAGCCAGTAGCGGAGGAGCCAACGGCGACGCGGCCACAGGCGGTGACGGGAGTCGCGGTCAGGGCGGGTCACGGCGGTGTGGACCAGCAATGCGGTAGAGTGTCGTGTTGACCAGCTAGAATGCAGTCTTATAGACCGTGTGTGGGAGGATCGGTCGGCTCGATAGACGACTGCGTTGACCAGTCGGGACGTGGTAACCGCCGCATTCAGGTGGACCGAACTGGCCCGCTCGAGCAGGCTAGACTAGAGTCGGTGGGTCGGGCCGACAGAACAGGTCGGGTCGGGCCTGGCGGGTCAGACCGAACTTGGACCCGGGCCCAACCGACCCCTTTTTAATAAAAAATGCTCATAACTCTCAAACTGTGTGTCTGTTTCACGAGCTGTTTGCGGCGTTGGGACTCTCACAACAAGGCAGTCCTTTTTAAATACTTTGGGGAAGTTTTTATATTGGTTGGCGTACGACCTTTTGGCTCGAGGAGTAGGTGATTCTAGAATGAGAGTGCTAAGAGTGGAATTATGTGACTGGTTGTGGAAAAGACGCAGAGTCGGTCCCCTACGAAGATGCCGAATTGGTCTCATGTGAAGACGTGGAGTTGGTCCCCTAGGAAGACACGGAGTTGGTCTCCTAAGAAGATGCGGAGTTGGTCTCCTACGAAGATGAAAAGTTGGTCTCATGCGAGGGCGCGTAGTAGGTCTCCTATGAGGGCACGAAGTAGGTCTCCTGTGAGGGCGCTGAGTAGGTCACCTGTGGAGACGTGGAGTTGGTCTCCTGTGTAGATGTCTTTTGGATCAAGGAGTAGGTGTTTATGTCTCATTGAATTTGGATATGCCTGGACTTTCTTGGTATATGTATCCTGGTGTGAACTGACTCTAGTGACTCTCTTAATTGTGCTTCTTAGAGGCTACACCTCATTTACCTCTTTGGTAGTCTACCTTGTGTCTTGCTTTGTGGTTTACCTTTGTGGTTTGGGTCCCTACTGAGTATTGTTTTACTCACCCATGCACGAGCTTCGCCTGTACGTGTTGTGTCTTGTGCAGACAATCGACAGCTTTGACGGAGTCCTTGATGGGCCGGAGACAGGTGGTGCTTCAGGGTGACCCTACGGACGTGGTACACTTCAGCGACATTCAGACAGCTTACTGTACCTACCCTTCAGGTCAAGTTTTCTGTAGACGGGATCCAGAAGCTTATACTTTTCTGTTTCAGTTGGGCTTGTATTCTGGCTCATTTACATTACTATTTTGTATTGATACTCTCAATGGTTGTCTTAGTGGCATGCATACATGTTTACTTAGTATTTTCAGTTCAACACTTTTGCTTGGAGACGTGTATGTGTGTACAGGTACTTAGAAAAATAGCCCCCCTTTGTGGGATATGCCTACGCGGCGCTAGTCGCGAGGCCCTGGTCTATGGGAGGCGGGCTTGGGGTAGTCACGACATGGGTCCCGGGGGACGGGTCATGACAAGAAATTAGATTAAGGAAAATGTTAAGAAGGGTATTGTCTTTGCTCCAGACACAATTGTCTCAAACCAGTGAGATGTACAGAAGCCTGCTACTGTTGAAGGCCCTTCTCGGAGATTAAATTGCATTGAGCCTGAAGGTATTTTACATAAAGATGTGAGCACAATGCCTCTCATTAATGATGCTTGCTCTTCTTTGGTCAAACCTTCTATTGCACAGCCAGAATGTGATAAAACCAACTTGTCTTGGGCTAAATTGGTGGATGAATGGCATTTGGATGCAGGGGGCTCTTTTAAAGATGCCTTGTCTAAAGGCATTGTTGAGGAGAGAAAGAAATTTAATCTGAGGACAGTCAAGTAGATAAAGGATTTTTTGCACAAGAGGGTGTTGATTATGATCTATGGTAGGAACAAAAAACGATGGCTTCTAGGTGTCTCAAAGGAAATGCCAAATTAGAGGTTGTCATCCCAATGAAAACTAAAAGGACCCCTGTCCTTGTTCAAGAGCAGGTTAAAACATGCAAAGCTTTGATTATAAGGGGCGGTGAGGAGGTTCATGATCCTCCTTACCAGCTTGTATGCACAGATGAAGTTGACTCATCCATGGGTCCTTCGGAAAACCAGGTTCATAGTGCAGTCTCTCCCTCTTTTGATGTTGATCATCCAATGAAAGAGGCAGTTGGGAAACGACAATCTATGATTGAGATAATGGGTGGAGGTGATGAGCAGTCTGCTCCAAAGTTTGTTGTGGGCACCTCCATTATAAAAAATTCAAGTGCTAGACATCTAACAGCTTCTTCAGAAAGTGGATTTCCTGTTTTCAATGAAGAGAGAATGCAAGTCTTGTGTTGGATTTAACCCCTGTTTCTTGCCCTAAAATCTCAAGTATTGTTGGTGAAAAATCAATTGTGGATAGTGCTGAAGGGGCAACGAATGCTAGGGACACTATCAACCATCAATTTGGTTCGTAAAAAGTAAAATCGGTCACATTGCAAGAAAGTAATGATATTGTTCAGCTGGTAAAAATCAATTTGCACAGTAAAGTAAATTTACAAAACCCTTTTCACTTGCTTACATCTGCAAGCAGTGAGGAAGATGAACAGACTAATGACTAGTAGGTTGAAGTTGATGATACGAAGGGCATTATTAAGGCTGGACTTTCAGATGATGATGGCAGAAAATGGATACAAGTCAAAACATGGAGAAGAGCAAGACATCCCTCTCGTCGAGGTGGGCACTCCTCTCACCACAACATGAGTACTCGCTCAAGAGTCACTTAACGTCGTTTTTATTATTTGTACTTAAAACTATTGTTTTGCATGTCCCTACTTTGTTGTTTTTTGCTTTTTCTTAATAAAGAGGCCTATGCGCCTCAACCTTTTCAAAAAAAAATATTTATTTATTTATATATTTCTAAAATTATAATAAATATATTTATTATAATTTTATAATTATTTAAATATATATATATATATAAGTGTAATTATAAATAAATATATTTAAAAATTATTTATATATAATTATAAATATATAATTATAAATATATAATTATAAATATATAATTATAAATATATAATTATAAATATATAATTATAAATATAATAAATATATTTAATATTTAAATATATTTATTGTAATTTTATGATTATTTAAATATGTATTTATTTATTTATAATTATAATTATAAATAAATACATTTAAAAAAGTATTTATATATAATTATAAATATATTTATATAAATATATATATATATATATATATATAAATATATAATTATAAATGTAATAAATATATTTATTATTTAAATATATTTATTATGATTTTATAATTATTTAAACATATATTTATTTATTTATAATTAAATAAATACTTTAAAATATATATATTTATAATTATATAATTATATATTTAAATTACAAAATTATTAAAAAATCATTTAAATATTTAAATTTTATAAATTTCAAAGATATTCTAAATGTTAAAACTTAATAAATAAAAATGAATAAATATTATTTATATAAATTATATTTAAAATATTACAAGTATATATAGTAAATAAATATATGTATAAATAAATATTACAAATTGAATAAATATATTTTTAATATTATTGATGAATGTATAATAATAAATGGATAAATTAAATTAAATAAATTACAAAAATATAAAAAAATGAATTTGTAACATTTATGTCAATTACAAACACCCATATTTACACATACATATCTACACGCATATGTATATACACAGATGTATATACACACATACACATACATACATGTAGTTATAAATGGGTTGGTCCAAAATCTCAATAAATGGGTGACTTCGTTGGAACCAAATGTTGTGGGGGTGCTTTGCACAATTGCTTGGTTGATTTGGACAATAAGAAATGAGTAAATTTTCCAAGAGAAGGTGACACAAGGTCGTATTTGTATCGAGAGGGTCATTGAATAGATGAATTGCTGGAATGCGGAAGCCGAAAGGCCCTCATCGGTTTGTTCTCGACAAACTTCTCACTGCTGGACTCCTCCCCCTGAGTGTTTCATCAAAATTAATACAGATGTGGTTGTCTCTGATAATTCGAGGGTTGGTGTTGGATTTATTGCTCATCATAGTGGTGGTCGGGTGGTGGAAGTCCATTGTATGGTTGTTCAAGCCTCTTGGAGTCCTATGGTGGGTGAGGCGTTTGCTATTCTCCAGGGTATCCTTCTTGCGCGCACAAAAGATTGGAAAAATTATTTAGATGGAATCGGATTGTCTTGAAGTGATTATCGCCTTATCAAAGGAGGATCTGCAACTGTTTGGCCTTGTCCTGAGAAAGATTTTGTCTTTGATCTGAAACTTCGTTGTATGCAAATTTTTCTTCATCAAACGAGGGGGTAATATGGAAGCGCATCGTTTGACAAGCTATGAGAAATCTTGTGGTGAACATTGTTGGATTGAATATTTTCTTGATTGGATTTGTAGCCCTGATACTTTTGATCAGTAATATATTCTCTTTTTCAAAAAAAATATATAGTTATACATTACAAATATTTTAAATTATTTAATATCAATATAAATATACATCTAAATAAATATATTCATTTATACATTATATAATTGTTTAAATAAAATATTAATATATTATATTTATTTTAATTATATACACATTTGGTAATCAATGTGTATAAGTAAACTATTAAACATTTGACTAATATAAATTTGATATTTTATATAAATATATAATTATTTACAAATATATAAATATTTATTTATTTATTTATAATTATAATTATAAATAAATATATTTATAGATATTTGTTTATAATTATAAATATATTTATATATATTTATTAACATATAAGTATATATAATTATAAATATCATAAATATATATCATTTAAAAATATTTATCATAATTTTATAATTATTTAAATATATATTTATTTATAATTCAAATTATAAATAAATATATTTATAAATATTTGTATATAATTATATAATTATATATAATTATATATATTTATATAATTATACATATGCATATAATTATATATATTTAAATAATTATATATATGTATATAATTATAAATATAATAAAAATATTTATTATTTAAAAAATATTTTATAATTTTATAATTTTTTAAATATATATTTATTTATTTATAGTCTTACAAATATGTTTTTTAAAACATTATATATATTTGAATTATTAAAAAATGTATATTAATATGTCGTATTTATATTAATTATAAACATGCATTTTATAATTAATTTATATAAATAAATTTTATTTTTTAATATAAATATAATAATTATATATATATTAATAATATTTTTTATTAAAAAAATTTATCAACGCTGAGAATAGCGCTGACAAAAATCATTCTTTATCAACGCTGAAAAAACGCTGATAAAGAGTACACCTTTATCAACGTTTTTTTAACGCTGATAAAAGATACATTTATCATCACTTTTAGTTAGCACTGATAAAAGCAGTCCTTTTATCAGCGTTTTTTTTAGCGTTGATAAAAGTTGACGTTGTATCAGCTCCGATCTATGGTAGTGAAATTAAATGTTGGAACCATTGTACCTTTTTTAAATTTTAAACTAAGTATAAAAAGATATATCTAAATTATTTTACATGGAATTCATTTTGTCTAACCCTGGAACTAAAGAGAGAATTGGAGAGAATCCACATCCCTCAAGTTTATAGGGAGTGTGCAAAAGATTTCAATAACAACATGCTTTTCACATTAAAATCACCTAAAAAGTGGTGTAATTACTAAAAGACAATGAGATCTTATTAACCTATGAAAATGATATTGATTGTATATTTTAATTTACATATATATGATTAGAGATGATTATACTTTTTTGACTCAAATTATTAAAATGGTGACAATATAATGATGGACTGACATTAAAATAGATTCAAACAGTACTACAAATCTGTGAAAAAAACAGGGCTACCATTTATTATTGTTAAAAAATATTGATAAATGACATACTTTTATCAGTGCAAAACAAAAGCAGTGATAGCGGTAACATTTTTCAATGCTAAAAAAACATTGATAAATCAACATCTTTCTTCACGGTTTTTTTACGTTCATAGAGATAACTTTTATCACCGTTTTTTAGCACTGATAAAGGGATCTTATATAATATTTTTTATATATATACCTATTTATATATATTCTTAAATATGATTTATTACAAGTTATATATATTTTTAATCATTTATACTTTTATTTATTCTTTTATACTTATTTATACGATTATAATTACACATATATTATAAAATTTAATGATATGAACTAGATAGGTAAATATATAAATACATTAGATATAGTAATATGAACTATATAAATACATTAAATATAGTTCATATTTGAATTTATATATTTATATTTATATTATATAATTTATAATATAGAATTTCAAGTCATCACGGTACAACTCAGTGGTAGGTGCCACTGTGAGTCTCAATAAGGTATCGAGTTTTGAGTCATGCCGAGTATTTATATGTTTTGTGTGTTGCGTGATTTTCTTTGTAATGGAGTCTTTTTCCTCTCATCAATATATATATATAATTTCTTGTGTGGTGGGACTTTGTGATGGGTTCAAGGTGTGTGGTATGAGTGGTGATTGGGCGGATTTGTCCCCTTCTCTATCATAAATTATATAAAATTGTTTTTATAGCCTTTATTTGCGTTGGAAATTATTGATTGATAGATAGACAACTTTTATTGGTGTTTTTTTATTATCTTGTTTTTTTAACGCTGATAAAAACATCTAAATTTTATTAGTGAACGGAACATTAACATTTTTCTTAGCACTAATAAAACGCATTTCTAAGGGTATTAAAACCCGGATACGTAGTAGTGAAAACTAACCAAAATTCTTGATAAGGACTAGTAGTAAGGTCAATTGATAATATTTTATCACATTAGAAAATAATTACATTTTTATATAGATATGAATTGATTAAAATTTATGTCGTAAAAAAAATGTTAATTAATTTTCCTATTTTCCTATTTTAATTTTTTTGTTTATATATATATATATATGAATAAAAAAGCTTATTTTAATAAATTAATTAGAATTTGTGGAAAAAATGAAAAGTATATTTATATTATGTTTCAATAAAAATTTAACCAACCAACATCGATTTTTTGAGGAAAAAAACTATTGTATACCTAAAAAATCTAAAATAAAAGGATATTTTATTTTATTGTTTTATATAATATAGAACGTGGAGGAGTTGATGGCGGCGCCGCCGCAAGAGACAAAAATATCTGCAGATCGAGGCCGTAGAGACTTTGACAGCCGGCGCTGCGGGAAGCAATTGGGGAAAATAAAGTAGCGTCCGCCCTGCTGTCATCAATTTGTTATATTAATTATAAATAAACGAAAATGCCAATAATTTATATAATCTTGACGCGGGTATTTTTCGTACTTCAATTATAAAATATCTTATACATGAATATTTGTATTCTTTTTATGGATTTATAATGATATTTATTATTATGACAATATTATAATTAATTTTACCCTGACATGAAACAATAATGTGATTTTCAATTTAAAGAGAAATACCATTTGGTCTAAAAAATACATTATTTTAATATACTATGAGTTTTTTATTTTAAAAATTAATCTTTAATAATTAGATATTGATTTTCATAAAACGATTTGCATATTTTGAATCATCATGTCAAAATTAGATGGAAAATCTTTTGTAAAAATTTGTAAATAGCAAAATATGACATTAAATAGTAAAAATGACAAATAATCGTATTTATTAATAAAAGTCATGATAAAAGTTTATAAATGATATTTTTATTCAAAATGTATGTTTTTAAGACTTCAAAACATTGATTTTTAAATCCAATATTTGAATTCATTGTGGTCATAAGTTGAGCCCATCGACCAAGAAGACGCTTGAGAAAGATGTGCCCCAAAAGGTGTTTGATATAAACTGGGGGAATTGTTTGTTAAAGATGAGATGATGTGGATGTGATTGAAAGTGTTTGCCTTGTATTTTGTTGCTAACACTTGAATCACATTCAAACTTAGATGAATTCAAATATTTTAGATGAGGTGAAGGTCATTTGGAGGTTTGGTAGTGTTTGTAAGAATTTTGGAGTTGAAGTGTGGAGTTGTTTGAGAGAAGGTGATAAAAAACATACTGTCGTGGAATGTCATTTAATGGAATGTCACTTACTCCTGTACGTGCAACACTGTCACTCAATGGCAACATAGATATGCGAACACACATGCCATTATCAACTAGATCATGCAATAGTTCATTTCTTTTAAGTTTACCAATACATTTTTTTTGCACTTTTCAACTAATCCCAATTAGCATGAAATGATAAAATTGTAATTCCCCCTTTTTTTTATAGTGACTAAGGAACATGTTAATACGCAGACCGTCTTTTTCTAGATCAAACAAGCGGAAACAAAGGACAAATACTATGTTACGACATGTTCTATCGATTTGTAAGTATAATGTTACTTTATTACAATGAATACTTCGTTGCATGTATAAAACCTATACTTACCCATTAAATGATTCTTTATTACTCACGCTAGCTTCAAAGAATGATGTAGATATTGTGAAGGAATCAACACTTGTCTCAGTGGCACCGTAAGTACAACTCATTCCATCACACGATGTATTCGGTTTGTGTTCAATATTATTGTTTCTCCATTGCTCTTTAGTCATTTATGTTTCACAATATATATTATTCCCTAAAGTACATCTCATTATTTTCTAAATATAACAATTGACTTTAATATTATTGGCTTATTTATGATTTTCCAGGACTTTTTGCCGCAATTGTCACCATGAATTGACATCACTTTCAACAGACTACTAAGGTAACAACAAAAATCAGGTTGTAAGAGATGTATTAATCTTTACTTGAATTTGCTTCATAAATTATGATTCATTCTCTACATGGATTTATTTTTATTCCAAAAGAAAGGTTTATCCTCTCATAATGATTCCTTGAATACATTTAATGGAATGTCACATACTTCTATACGTGCAACAATACACAAATATAGGAACACACATGCCATTATCATTTAGATCTTGCAATAGTTTGTTTATTTTGAGTTTACCAATACAATTTTTTTTGAAGTTTTCAACTAATCGCAATTAGCATGACATGATAAAACTGTAATTCCCCCTTTTTTACAGTGACTCAAGAATGTGTTAATACACCAACCACCTTTTTCTAGATCAAACAAGCAGAAACAAAGGGCGAATACTATGTTACGACATGTTATATCAAATTGTAAGTATAATGTTGTGATGTCTCGGATTTTTCCGTGTATTTTTTTTAATATTATATGAAATTATTTCGAGACCGGGCGCGAAGACGACACATCATTCCGAGGTCCAGTGAGCCCGAAATGGTGGTTTGAACTTTTTTAAGTTAATTGAGTCAACACTTGTGCGCGGTAGTTACAGTTTTCAAACGGATGCCCGGATAAAAAAATCTGAGGGCACCGTTGCGTCCAGGGCGACGACTTTACCTAAGAATGAGCCTAACCTCGACTGGCGCGGGTCGAGGGAAAAAGTTAATTTTCAGACGTTTTAAGTAAAATAAAATAAAATAAAATCGCAGTTTTTTTTATGGAAACATCTGCTGCAGCGCGGCGACGAAGCAGCTGTTTCAGTCATTAATGTCATGTTATGATGACTCAGAAATAACAACGGTGAATCATTTATGCCGCAGCTTGATGGGATGTCAAATATCTTTCCTTTTTTATTAGGATAATCGATTTTGTTCATTGGCGACAATTGAGAAAAATCTCTGGAGAATCCACGGAGCATTGGAGTAAATTCTCAGCGACGAACGACGACGGATCAAAGCTGCGAATCGCGGTGCCAACGAAGTTGAAGGATCTCGACGGCGACGACACCACGACCCTTTCATCAACGATCGATCATTCATTAAAGGTAGGGGTTTGTTATTTAATCTTCTTTCCTCCGCTTTTGATTTAAATGACAAACGCGAATCAACCACGAACAAGTTGATCCGCAGATTCGTACGTTCCTGCGGAAGGGATTTCTTTGGGATGATTATGGGGGAATTAATCCATGTTGATTTTTGTTGTTGATTTCTGCTCTGTTTAAGTCTACTAACGAGAGCAGATCAACGCCGTGACGAACGACGACGAAGGTTCGTTCCTCAATTTGTTTTATTGGATTTCTTCCCTTATTCCTTTCTCCGTACGTTATTCACGTTCTTCGTGGGGCGACGAACAACAGATCGTTGCACACCCGTCTTGCAACGCAACGATCCCAAACTGGAGATCCGACATCACAACGACCCTACGGAGGTGCGACGACCATGACGGACGACGAATCGGCTCGGATCAGAAGTGGTCGTTCTTCGAGCGTTCTTCGCGAGGGAAGATCAAAACAAGTTTTCGGGGCCGATCGGAGGTCTGGAAACACCGGAAGCAGCTTCGCGGCGTCGGGGCGACCAAAACCTGGGAGTTTCGTGGCGATCGGATGGCCGGATCGACGAACGAAGCATCGCCGGAAGCGCGACGGCAGAGGTCCGCGTTTCTGAAAATTTCCAAAATACACAGCGTGTACTTCCGAAGAACACGCCCTGTAGTACTGGCGGCGGCGGCTAGGGTTTCGGGGGTCAGAGAGGGATCACACGGCGTGTGCCCCTAGTCACACGGCGTGTTGGACTTTCCCCGAAACTCGATGTGTATTTTGGGAAGTACACGAACACAGGATGATCTACACGTCTTCAGAACACGGCGTGTACAACATGGCAGTGACGGCTACGTGGGACACGACGTGTATCCAGGGGGTACACAGACACGGGATGAAGTACACGACCGTGTACTCCATCACATGGCCAGGCGAGGCCAGTAACGCGGGTCACCCCGCGTACCGATTACGCGGGTCGGGATACACGAGTTGATGACCATGTACGGGCACATGACCAGCGTACACGGAGCCAACCCCAGTCACTCGGACACGGCGTGTACACTGTACTACACGTCGTATACTCAGTTTTCTACATGACCGACCGTACGACACGGGCCGTTGTACACGGGCAGTACCCGGGGTCAGACAACACGGCGTGTAACTTTTCTACACACCATGTACTTTTTGGAAAACAACATGGTCCTCTTGTTCACTATATCTTGGACATCTTTCATTTGGGTTAGTACCCCTTCTTCTCGTTCCCCTGAAGGCCAGACATCGTTTCCTCACACAGGAGTATGATCCCTTCAGCAGAACTTTCTGTGATAGAGTCAGAAATCCATCCGAGAGGCCCAGATCAAGATCCTATATCCATTCTTAACCCTAGGTAGAGTCCGACATCGACGTGACCAACTCCACCGGGCGTCGATCCTCTACCTAGCAGGTGAATTCCGGATGAGTCGCGGTATCCGCCATGACCCTGGCAGTGATCCTCATCTCCACTCAGGAGTGTGTCTCTCGTAATGAGTGCATCTATCTATCGTACCCTTCTCACTCAGGAGTGTGTCTCCCGTAATGAGTGTAACTACCTCTCGTGACGTTTCCCGACGAACAATACTTCTCGGACGAATGTCATCAGAGCTATAAGACTCATGGAGTGTGTTCTCTCAGAATGAGTGCTTCGTGGAAATCTTCGAGCTGAATCCCTAGACGGGGGTATGCGGTTGTGTGACTTGTCTCTAGACTACGAATCTGGGTTTTGAGTATATCTGGTTTGTGTTTCTCTTGCTATATGTTATGTAGACATATACTGTACATAGTTGACTGTACCTTTACTTTGTGTACTGCTTTGTGGTTTTCGGGGTCCTCTACTGAGTATTGTTATACTCACCCCTGCACGGGCTTTGCCCGCACCTGTCATGTCTTGTGCAGACGAGCTGCCTTTTGATAGAGTCCAGGGCGGATCAGGACATGACCGAGCTTTTTGAGTTTCCTACAGGCCGAGGCGTTCCTACGGATACAAGCAGCAATCCAAGTACCTTTTGTGTTTACAGGTTGGGATTTGCAGTTTCAGACTCTTGTTTTGGTGGACTTGTATTCTGGCTCAGTTTACTTTCAGTACTTTACCTTCTGTCGTACTCTGTTGGTTGGAATTAGTCGTATGCATGCATTTTTTTTGTTCCTTAGTGATTTTTCATTTTAGCATTTGTGGGTTTGGAGATGTTTTCGTGTGTACAGGTGCTTAGGCAATGCCTCCCATGTTAGTAATATGCCCACTCGATGCTAGTCACCAGCCCCTGACCTACTGGAGGCGGGCTTGGGGAGTCACGACATGGGCCCCACTGGGACATGTCGTGACAGAGTGGTATCAGAGGTGGTCGGTTCTACTTAGGACCATGAGTCTGTGATATTGGTTTGGGGCAATGGTGTTAAGTGTTTCGAGTTTGGCTTTCAGGCCAGAGACTCCAGTGTTGGTGCGACGACCGACGTATCCATACACCAGGACTCTGATAACTTGCTTTTCGACTCGGTACATTGAAACACTAGTGGCGGGAAGTAAAATAATGGTACATGCATCATATAGGAATGAGTTTTGTTTTCCATGTCCTTTGTGCCAGCTATCCAGATATACTCGTTGACCATGATACATCTTGTTTCCTTATAGGATGCCTCCGCGACGCATACCCGCTAGGATTCAGCAGCGCGATCATGAGGATGACCCCCTGAGTGATGAGGCTTTGATACAGGGACCAGTTCCCCAGGCGTTGCCACCAGATGGTGCACCAGTTATGCCGCCACACGTGGAGCAACTCATGGTACCTGCGGTACCGACCGACGAGGAGCACAGGCTGAGCGCGCTCCATGAGTTCCAGAGACAGAGACCCCTCAGGTTCCGAGGCGAGCCCGACCCTCAGGTGGCTGAGGACTGGCTTGAGGTGGTGACTAGATTTTTCTGTCTAGTGAGGACACCAGCAGACCAGATGGCGATCCTAGGAGCGAGCCTTCTTCAGGGTTCGGCGAGACGATGGTAGAGTCTGACCACACAGACTCATGACGAGGAGACTCTTTCGTGGACGGAGTTTGAGCGACTCTTCAGGGAGGAGTTCTCTCTGGTTACGCTGAGAGATGTGCGCATCCAGGAGCTTCTTCAGCTCCAGCAGGGCAGTATGACAGTAGTTGACTATTCCTCGAGGTTCACCAACCTCACCCGGTACTCGATGAATATGGTCAGGGATAAGTACTTCAGAGCTCGGACCTTCGAGCGAGGTCTACGATGAGACATCCGAGCTAGTGTCGTGCCTCTATGCATTTCAACTTATGCTGGAGTGCTCGAGCGGACCTTGGTGATTGAGAGCTTCTTGGCGGAGCAGAGACAACCGACGACAGTCAGCAGCAGGCAGACAGGTGCAGAGACCCCAGCAACAGGGAGCCGACGTCATGCACAGAGATCTGGACATGGGAAACGTCATAGGAGGACCCAGGACAGAGGATCGACAGTCCAGGGCTCTCAGGCTGGATCCAGTCAGCCTAGGGAGAAGCGATGCTATGCGTGCGACGGTAGGAGACATCTCGCTAGAGATTGTCCGACCCGTCGAGCTGCTGACAGGGAAGCGGTGGATGGACCATCGAGGCAGAGACAAAGAGTGGAGCAGACAGACCAGCCAGGTGGCAGACGTGGCAGAGGAGCAAGGAGAGCTGCAGGTGGTGACAGACGCTTTGACTTACTTCCACCACCACCCCCAGGAGGTCCGCACCAGGCTCAGGGAGCTGGGGGACAGGGACGGGGACAACTGCATGCGGTCGAGGCATACAACCCAGGGGCTCCAGGTATAAGGCCCCAGCCTCAAAACATTACATAATCTTGAATTAAATGAATAATTCACATTGATGATCTTTTCTGGTTTAGAGTTTTAGAGAATTAGGCCATAACTATTACATCTCAAAAGATTACAAAGTAGACACTTCAAATTAGTTTCCATTTTTTTTTTCATAAAATAAAAAATCTTAAAAAGAAACATGTCTAGTTCCATGTATTAGATAGCATGTCTTTCCATGATCCCATCCTTGACCCTATTCATCTTTATGTCCCGTGGAAAACATTTCAAAAACTTGGGATGAGTATAAAAAGCTCAGTAAGGGATAAAAATACGGAAAGAAAACATTAGTCCATGTATACATAAGAATCAATGAAATCATACTTTACTAATAAAACATAAGCACTTTAACATACCTCATGAAATCATAAGATTTATGATTAACTCATAGAAATCATAAGATATAAAGGCAACTTGAGACATTCATAACATTCTTACGTAGGGAGTAACCCTCATGGTTACATTTGGAATACTCATCACAGTATATTTCCTAAATCTCTTCAGAGAAACCTTAACATTTAACTCCTTTGCATTACCCAATGCATTGGAGAGCTATCTCGGGCTCACCCGCCCTTAGTTTATCATTGAACAACCCGATTTCATAAACATTTCCCAAGAACCATAACATAATCATAACACATAACTTAAACATAAAGGAAAGATAACATTCCCACATTGCAATAAAAATATAAAATTTTAAGATATTGAAATAATAAATCCATTCTAAAAACCATTTTCAATACCAAAATACATAAAAAGAGTATATGGTATTTATTTTTCTTTTGAAAACATTACAGCTTGTTAAGGAAGCCATAGATCAAATAATACTCGTGACGGCGAAAAAGGTCGTTGTCACCGCTTACGTTAAAAAAGAAACATTCCTTTTTGTCGTTTAGTAAAACGCTTTGTAGATGGAATATTCCCTTTGAATGAAATGAAAAGTCAAATGGGATTTATACACCATATAAAAATAAAGTCGTGTAGAAATCAAAATATGCCTCAATGAAAGGAGATTGAGACGAAGTCCCGTACAAAGACGGTATCCTTAGATTAATGATAAATCAATTACATAATTATGTGTGACAAATATAAATACACCCAATATAAGTGGATATTAATTTTAAAACAATCATAGGTCATCCGTACATATTCATAGCACGACATAATAAAAAAGTAGAGGTTTAACCCAAAGAATTGAAATTGGGTTAAGAAGCTCCCTTACAGAAATTCGATAGCCTAACAACGTCACTTTAAAATTCAGAAAAATGAGTTTATGAGAGATAAAAAGGGTATCTCATCACTTGGACATAAAATTTATAGAAATAAGGATATATAAGAACATATCCAAACATAAGAATATTTAAATTAAAATACCTAACCAAAAGAAGTCCTTTAAAAAGAGGAGGGTGGAAGGTTTCCTTACCGAATTGGGTAACTTTCGAGACGAACACTCCATGAAAGAAGGACTATACAGTGTTGATATAAATTACCATAAATAAAAGTATATTACACAAATATTAGAATAATGGGAAGTACATAAATTACTCAAAGGAGATCGCGACAAATATAACATGAATCTCACGGGAATAAAAAATGAGATAAAAACCCCTTACCTCATTGTAATCAATCGAGTCGTATAACCAAAAGATAATAGACACAATATGAATCACAGAATACCATGAATATAAATAGAATCATGATAATATATATAAAATGGCAGTACACAATACACCACATGAAATAAGTAAGTGGCGAACAATGGAAATCTCATAGAATTAAAAGTGAGATAAGAAATCCCCTTACGAAAATTCGGCAGCCTAACAATGCCACTTAAAACTTCCAAAAATGGATTGATGAGATCAAATAGGGTCTCTCATCATATGAAAATAAAAATTACAGTAAAAGTAATATAAAATAACATCCCCCAACATAAGAAAGAGGAGCTTAAAAGAAATGACAGAAAAGAGAGTACTTAAAAATAAAGAGAGAGGTAGGATCCCTTACAACGTGTCCGACTTGACTCACTCGTATATTCCTTGTTCTTCCTGAATGATACACTTAAGTTAATTTATACTTTCTTAAGAACATTTTTAAAGTTCATTATTCCTTTTATTTCACTTATTACCATGTTATAAACTTTATGTAACCATTTAAGTTAATAATGGTCATTTTGTCGATATTTGGTACTTGAGTCAAAAATGGACTTCTTATAATTACAAGTTGTTCTTGTGGTAAAATATACATTATATACAGAATGATATTCATGATATAGATATCATATATATCATATATATCCAGTATATATGTGTAATTATAATAGTACACAACATTTGGAGATAAGAAATGAAATGCACCGTTCATGGAGACGGTAAGCCGTATGTACGCATGAACGCTACTTCCATTTCTATTTCATACTTTAATGGAATGAGAAAATTATGATATAAAGGTATATTATAATTCCAGTATAAGATCATGTATAACATCCTTAACTCTATCCTTTATACATCCCACATATGGTATTAACGATTCAAATCACTTTGAGGGGGCGGTAGTCCGCACTTCCTAAAAATGAAATTATCGCATTTACCCATTATGGAAACCATAAAGGTATGACATAAATGAAAAATACAGAAGCATAAGAAAAAAAATAAACATAATATATATCATATATAAATACAGTGACATCTTAATGTCCACCATGAGAGGCGGTAAGAGATAATTGAACAATCATCATTTCGTGAGGCAGTAGCTCGCCGTCCACAGAAACAATATGTTCTTCACCCATTAGATGGAGGTGTGTGTAAGTATAGCTTGAATACTTCTTATAAAAACATCCTAGTATATTTAATATACTGGTGTTTTTACAAAATAAAGTAATAAAAAGAGTTTAGGGGGTTGGATAAGCAAAATAAAACAAAAGAACATAAGAGAAGACATTACCTTTAAATCGGGTAACTCCCCTTGGTTTGAACCAAAAGGTTTTCTTGAAGAGCTTTCTACCTAAGGTAAGGCTTCTAGGATGAAGAGAGGGATCTTGGTAGATTATTTGATTAGATTTTGGAGGAGCCAAAGTGCTTGATAAGTGTGAGATATGGGTAGGAAGTGGGTTTTTTTTATAAGGGAGAGGAGGGGCTCTTTTAAAAAACATGAAAATATTATTTTATTATATAATGATTTTCGGTTTCTAAAGGCCCCAAAATAATTAAAGTCAAAGATAAGGTGTCCCATGTTCGAAATAAAATCAACCAATAAGAATTGGACAAGTTTTAAATATTATTTTAAACATTATATTCTTATTTATTTAAATCATTCATTGATGACGTAAACACTACAGCATCATTATGTCATAAATAATTTTATTTTTTTGATGTCTAAAAATTATAAAAAATTACCATGATGTATGAAATATTTTTATATTTATAATGAATATTTATAGTAAAAAATATAACTTATATAACCCCATGTAAAAATTGTTTTAGTAAAACAATACATGTTTGTGACATTTTTATTTTTACTTTAAATAAAAGGTATTAATGTCATTATCTTACCCAAGTGGATCCATGGGGTCCCAAAAATTGACCCATGAATTTTATTGGTAGCCCATGACACATACAATAACGTTAGGACATGTTTCAAGGTATTTTTATATTTTTATAATATTATTTTTACCTTAAATTACCCTAATTACCTTTAATCGCGGTTAACAAAACTCAAAAGTTACTATTCAACAAAAATTATTTTCATCCCATTGAACCACATTTGACTTACTAATGACAACCATGTATGTTGGATTTTTGAAATTCAATTCACATAAGTGGTAAAGTTCCGTTTAACGAAAAATTCAGTTTTTTAACTACCACTTAGTGGTTTCACTATTCATCAAAAAATGAAGTTTTTGAGAAAAATACCAAATATTCACCCGAAGCTATATTTGATATTTCAAATTCAAAAATTATGTATATTTTATAAAATTCAAAACATATAAGTTGCATTAATTAATTTTATAATTAATTCCTGTTGTCAAAACAAATAGCGTGTTTTTAGGAAACAATATCTATTAAAAGATTGCCAATTGTTTATTTCCAATTTCAAAGTGAAATTAATTCCAATGACCCCCATTGGATTAAATTGTAAAATTATATTCTAATTAAACTTTAAAACAAATTAAAAATATAATCTAACCATATAAATAAATTATATTAAAAGGTGGTTTTGAATTAAAATACAAAAATTTTCACTATTCATTAAAAATTGAACTTTATCGAAAAAATAACAAAAACATACACAGAGAAAATTTTGATGTTCCTATTATAAAGAAGGATTTTATTTGGTCCAATATGACATATAAAATTTAAAAAAGTATTTTTAAAAAGGGTTCTCCATCAAAAGGCGGTTAATCGGCCTTTTAAAGAATATTAGGATATTTATGCTTAAAATTGGATTCATTCGTATTTTAAGCCTCTATCATTTATTAAGTAATTGTTAAAATATTTAACAAAAATATGTAATAATTTTGTAGTTAGTTCTGTTCATTCCCACCATTATAATGGCTATGCGTTAACTACCATTTAAAATAATAATATTATATTATGAGTGTGCAACGTAAGATTTCAAATAAACTCATTGTTGTGTATTGGGTACGCCATAGAACATAACATTCCATTTAAAGTAATATTAACATTTTATTCACAAATATTAATAAATATGAAAATGTCATATTCTTTATTTACCTGGGATGTTACATCCTTCCCCCCTTTTGGGAATTGCGTCCTCGCAATTTTAAAATCGGGCTCGGAAACTTCATTGAAATCCCCACATCAGAAAAGGAGTAAATTAAACTATCACTTTAAAAGAAAGAAAGAGAAGTACAATGGCCACCCGAGACAACAGATACTAGAATTCCATGAAAACATGGATATGGAGGAGAAAACAAACCATCAAGGTCTGATGGAGAGTGATAGAAAATATGATTAGGAGAAAGTTAACCACCAGAAAATCACAAACTTGTGATGGGTTAAACGGTATTTGATTCCCCAGTAGGAAAAATTAACAGACAATGGTTTTGTTTTAAGTTACTTTTAATTGAGTAATTTATTTATGAGATTAACTAAATCATAATGAAACATACTTGTCATGTATACATTCATCTTTTACTAGATTTCTAACACAAACTCATATTTTCTCCAAACAATGAGTATTCAGGATGACTTGTTTGCATTAAGAGCGCTATAATAAACTTAGAGAGAATCACATAATCCACAAAAGATGAACTATATATTTCCCATGTCTTTAGACCTTATAAAAAACCAAAATTGTTAGTACAAGATCAGATAATCTCCAAGAAGGATAATCCTTTACAAAAATAAAAACTACTCTTAATCTCCAAAATGTTTTAAACAAAACCCTAAGTTCTTCAAAGACCAATCAATAAACAACTATCCATAAAATTCTTCAAAGTAATCCAAACTAAGATTGAAACCCAAATCTCTGAAGGATTTAATCACATAGTCATCCAAGATAAATCTTAACATTTATCTCTAAATACCATCAGTTACTCTTAAAGTCTCATACTGAAAAGTAATTAACCTAATCACATATCCTCCATGATAGGATAATAATTTCCATAGACAACCCAAAATCAACTTATTATTGATTCATAAAACCATCTAACTAAAAATAATTAGTCAAAATAACCAGGGACTTCACGTAGTCCAGTGGTAGGCGATAAATACCAGTCGCACTTTGGTTGTGGGTTCGATTCCTGCAGCTTCGTCCGATGCAACGGGTTGCCACACAGTTTGCGTGTTGTCCCTTTTTTAAAAACGACATAATTTTATAATATTCCTAAAAAGAGATAAATTCATCAAAAATATCCATAACATATTTTAACCACAAAGGTTATCTAATAACTTTCGTTTTGCATCCCAAAATGTATTAACTGGTAATTACCTCAAATTCAAGGATCATATAAACCAAAATGGTTCTTTATAAATATATCCACAAAAGAAAAGATAACTATTCCTTGAATAAAATTTTCATATATCAAACTTCAGGGTTACACATACTATAAAAATCCTTCTAATGTAATCCCTTCATAAAAAGACCCTTAATAATTTTAAGAATTTCACCATCCATAACTCCTGAATCCATTATATATTGACTTCTTACTCATTCAACATTCTTCATGATCCATTAACCATTCCTTTCCAACTTATTTTGAAATGATTCTTTCCTACAAACAAAATCATGAATCATATCCTAAGATTTCAATAATAGGAAAACATATGTTAAGAAATAATCCATACCTTTCATTGGACACTGTCAGTTTCTTCATCCTCAATCGGAATGGCATTAGGTATTGGTAAACGAATATTTGTACGATCCTGTAGATACCATTCCCGAAACTTCTTCGTAGGACATGTGTTTACATAATGACCATGCACACCACATTTAAAACATTCAATTGATCCTTCAGAAATAACTTCTTTCCCTTTCCTATAGTCAACTAGATGCTTCCTTTTTCCATAGAAGGTTCTTGCTTTATGACCTTCATTTACACATCTATAGCATCCTTCTGTCCCTTTGAAACATTTTCCTATGTGTTTCTTTCCACATCTTTGACACATAGGTTTTTGAACATACTTACCTTTATGATTATTACCTGAACTTCTATAGGAATTTTTTTCTCACATATATGATGCCTTATAAAAATCACTAAGGTTCAGGTGTTCAATCATGACTCCAGATAGTTGGTTGAGAATAACCACAAGATTTCTCATTGCATCTCCCATACCATTCAGTTGCCCATTCTGAAAACCGTCACAATTTTCTTCACATCCATTGTTACATTGGTGCCTACTAGATCCAACCATTTACTAAAACCAAAAAGGTCACTGTGAGAATATTAGTAAAATAATCATATAATAAAAAGATATAATTATTCATGTTATCTTAAACTCATTCACTTTATCAAAAAAACTATGACTCTTTCTGAAATCTTAACCATTATGGTAATGTCACTTATGCTTAAAGAATACCCTAACCTATAAAGTTATCTAAACTGACCTTTGATACCAACTATAAGGCCCCAGCCTTAAAACATTACATAATCTTGAATTAAATGAATAATTCACATTGAAGATATTTTCAGGTTTAAAGTTTTAGAGAATTAGGCCATAACTATTACATCTCAAAAGATTACAAAGTAGACACTTCAACTCAGTTTCCATTTTTTTCATAAAATAAAAACTCTTAAAAAGAAACATGTCTAGTTCCATGTATTAGATAACATGTCTTTCATTGATCCCATCCTTGACCCTATTCATCTTTAAGTCCTGTGTAAAACATTTCAAAAACTTGGGATGAGCATCAAAAGCTTAGTAAGGGATAAAAATACGGAAAGAAAACATTAGTCCATGTATACATAATAATCAATGAAATCATACTTTACTAATAAAACATAAGCACTTTAACACACCTCATGAAATCATAAGATTTATGATTAAATCATAGAAATCATAAGACATAAAGGTAACTTGAGGTATTCATAACATTCTTACGTAGGGAGTAACCCTCATGGTTACGTTTGGAATACCCATCACAATATATTCCCTAAATCTCTTCGGAGAAACCTTAGCATTTAACTACTTTGCATTAACCAATGTATTGAAGAGCTATCTAGGGCTCACCCACCCTTATTTTATCATGAAACCACCCAATTTCATAAATATTTACCAAGAACCATAACATAATCATAACACATAACTTAAGAATAAAGGAAAGATAACATTCCCACATTGCAATAACAATATAAAATTTTAAGATATTGAAATAATAAATCCATTATAAAATGCATTTTAAATACCAAAATACATAAAAAGAGTATATGGTATTTATTTTTCTTTTGAAAACATTACTACTTATTAAGGAATCCACATATCAAATAATACTTGCGGTGGCGGAAAAGGTCGTTGTCACCACTTACGTTAAAAAAGAAACATTCATTTTTGTCATTTAGTAAAATGCTTCATAGATAGAATACTCCCTTTGAATGAAATGAAAATTAAAATGGGATTTATACACCATATAAAAATAAAGTCATGTTTAAATCAAAAGAATCCTCAATGAAAGGAGATTGAGATGAAGTCCCGTACAAAGATGGTATCCTTAGATTAAGGATAAATCAATTACATAATTACATGTGACAAATATAAATACACCCAATATAAGTGGATATTAAGTGTAAAACAATCATAGGTCATACACACATATTCATAGTACGACATAATAAAAAAGTAGAGGTTTAACTGAAAGAATTGAAATTGGGTTAAGAAGTTCCCTTAGAGAAATTCGACAGCCTAACAGAGTCACTTTAAAATTCAGAAAAATGAGTTGATGAGAGATAAAAAGGGTATCTCATCACTTGGACATAAAATTTTAAAAAATAAGGATATATAAGAACATATCCAAACATAAGAATATGTAAATTAAAATACCTAATAAAAATAAGTCCTTTAAAAAGAGGAGGGTGGAAGGTTCCCTTACCGAATTGGGTAACTTTCGAAACGAACACCCCATGAAAGAAGGACTATACAATGTTGATATAAATACCCATAAATAAAAGTATATTACACAAAGATTAGAATAATGGGATGTACATACACGACTCAAAGGAGATCGTGACAAATATAGCATGAATCTCACGGGAATAAAAAATGAGATAAAAACCCCTTACCTCATTGTAATCAATCGAGTCGTATGAACAAAAGATAATAGACACAATATGAATCACAAAATACCATGAATATAAATAGAATCATGATAATATATATAAAATTTCAGTACACAATACACCACATGAAATAAGTAAGTGGCGAACAATGGAAATCTCATGGAATTAAAAGTGAGATAAGAAATCCCCTTATGAAAATTCACAGCCTAACGACGCCACTTAAAACTTCCAAAAATGGATTGATGAGGTAAAATAGAGTCTCTCATAATATGAACATAAAAATTACAGTAAAAGGAATATAAAATAACGTCCCCCAACATAAGAAAGAGGAGCTTAAAAGAAATGACAGAAAAGAGAGTACTTAAAAAGAAAGAGAGAGGTAGGATCCCTTACCACGTGTCCGACTTGACTCGCTCGTATATTTCTTGTTCTTCCTGAATGATAAACTTAAGTTATTTTATAATTGCTTAAGAACATTTTTAAATTTCATTATTACTTTTATATCACTTATTACCATGTTATAAACTTTATGTAATCATTTAAGTTAAAAATGGTCGGTTTGTCGATATTTGGTACTTGCGTCAAAAATGGACTTCTTATAATTACAAGTTGTTCTTGTGGTAAAATATAAATTATCTCCAGAATGATATTCATGATATATATATCATATATATCATATATATCATATATATCCAGTATATATGTTTAATTATAATAGTACATAACATTTGGAGATAAGAAATGAAATGCACTGTTAATGGAGACGGTAAGCTGTATGTACGCATGAACGCTACTTCCATTTCTATTTCATACTTTAATGGAATGAGAAAATTATGATATAAAGGTATATTATAATTCCAGTATAATATCATGTATAACATCCTTAACTCTATCCTTTATACATCCTGCATATGGTATTAACGATTCAAATCACTTTGAGGGTGCGATAGTCCGCACTTCCTAAAAATGAAATTATCGCGTTTACCCATTATAGAAACCATAAAGGTATGACATAAATGAAAAATACAGAAGCATAAGAAAAAAATAAACATAATATATATCATATATAAATACAGTGACATCTTAATGGCCACCATGAGAGGCGGTAAGAGATAATTGAACAATCATCATTTCGTGAGATAGTAGCTCACCGTCCACAGAAACAATATGTTCTTCACCCATTAGATGGAGGTGTTTGTAAGTATAGCTTGAATCCTTCTTATAAAAACATACTATTATATTTAAGATACTTTTGTTGTTACAAAATAAAGGAATAAAAAGAGTTTAGGGGGTTGGATAATCAAAATAAAACAAAAGAACATAAGAGAAGACATTACCTTTAAATCAGGTAACTCCCCTTGGTTTGAACCAAAAGGTTTTCTTGAAGAGATTTCTTCCTAAGGTAAGGATTCTAGGATGAAGAGAGAGATCTTGGTAGATTATTTGATTAGATTCTGGGCGAGCCAAAGGGCTTGAGAAGTGTGAGAGATGGGTAGGAAGTGGGGTTTTTTTATAAGGGAGAGGAGGGGTTCTTTTAGAAAACATGAAAATATTATTTTATTATATAATGATTTTCGATTTCTAAAGGTCCCAAAATCATTAAAGTCAAATATAAGGTGTCCCATGTTTTAAATAAAATCATCCAATAAAAATTGGACAAGTGTTGGATATTATTTTAAACATTATCTTCTTATTTATTTAAATCATTCATTAATGATGTAAACACTGCATCATCATTATGTCATAAATAATTTTATTTTTTTTGATGTCAAAAAATTATAAAAAATTACAATGATGTAGGAAATATTTTTATATTTATAATAAATATTTATAGTAAAAAATATAACTTATATAACCCCATGTAAAAATTGTTTTAGTAAAAAAATACATGTTTGTGACATTTTTATTTTTACTTTAAATAAAAGGTATTAATGTCATTATCTTACCCAAGTGGCTCTATGGGGTCCCAAAAATTGACCCATGGATTGTATTGGTCGGACATGACACATCCAATAAGGTTAGGATATGTTTCAAGGTATTTTTATATTTTTACAATGTTATTTTTACCTTAAATTACCCTAATTACCTTTAATCGCGGTTAACAAAACCCAAAAGTTACTATTCACCAAAAATTATTTTCATCCCATTGAACCACATTTGACTTACTAATGACAACCATGTATGTAGGATTTTTGAAATTCAATTCACAGAAGCGGTAAAGTTTCGTTTAACAAAAAATTCAGTTTTTTAACTACCACTTAGTGATTTCACTATTCATCAAAAAATGAAGTTTTTGAGAAAAATACCAAAAATTTACCCTAAGATATATTTGATATTTCAAATTCAAAAATTATGTATATTTTACAAAATTCAAAACATATAATTTTCATTAATTAATTTTATAATTAATTCATGTTGTCAAAACAAATAGCGTGTTTTTAAGAAACAATATCTATCAAAAGATTTCCAATTGTTTATGCTCAATTTCAAAGTGAAATTAATTCCAATGACCACCATTGGATTAAATTGTAAAAGTATATTATAATTAAACTTTAAAACCAATTAAAAAGATAATCTAACCATATAAATAAATTATATTAAAAGGTGGTTTTGAATTAAAATACAACATTTTTCACTATTCATTAAAAATTGAACTTTATCGAAAAAATAACAAAAACATACACAGAGAAAATTTTGATGTCCCGATTATAAAGAGGGATTTTATTTGGTCCATTATAACATATAAAATTTAAAAAAAGTAGTTTTAAAAAGGGTTCGCCGTCAAATGGCGGTTAATCGGCCTTTTAAAGAATATTAAGATATTTATGCTTAAAATTGGATTCATTCGTATTTTAAGCCACTATCATTTATTGGGTAATTGTTAAAATATTTAACAAAAATATATAATCATTTTGTAGTTAGTTCTGTTCATTCCCACCATTACAACAACTATGCGTTAACTACCATTTAAAATAATATTATTATATTATGAGTGTGCAACGTAAGATTTCAAATAAACTCGTTGTTGCGTATTGGGTACGCCATATAACATAGCATTCCATTTAAAGTAATATTAACATTTTATTCACAAATATAAATAAATATGAAAATTTAAAATTCTTTATTTACCTGGAATGTTACATCCTTCCCCCCTTTTGGGAATTGCGTCCTCGCAATTTTAAAATTGAGCTTGAAAACTTCATTGGAATCCCCACATCGGAAAAGGAGTAAATTAAACTATCACTTTAAAAGAAATAAAGAGAAGTACAATGGACACCCGAGATAAAAGATACTAGAATTCCATGAAAACATGGATATGGAGGAGAAAACAAACCATCAAGGTCTGATGGAGAGTGATAGAAAACATGATTAGGAGAAAGTTAACCACCAGAAAATCACAAACTTGTGATGGGTTAAACGGTATTTGATTCCCCAGTAGGAAAAATTAACAGACAATGTTTTTGTTTTAAGTTACTTTTAATTGAGGAATTTATTTATGATATTAACTAAATCATAAGGAAACATACTTAATTTTCATGTATACATTCATCTTTTACAAGATTTCTGACACAAACTCATATTTTCTCCAAACAATGAGTATTCAGGATGACTTGTTCGCATTAAGAGCGCTATAATCAACTTCGAGAGAATCACATAATCCACAAAAGATGAACTATATATTTCCCATGTCTTTAGACCTTATCAAAAACAAAATTTGTTAGTACAAGATCAGATAATCTCCAAGAAGGATAATCCTTTACAAAAAGAAAAACTACTCTTAATCTCCAAAATGTTTCAAACAAAACCCAAAGTTCATCAAAGACCAATCAATAAACAGCGATCCATAAAATTCTTCAAAGTAATCCAAACTAAGATTGAAACCTTAATCTCTGAAGGATTTAATCACATAGTCATCCAAGATAAATCTTAACATTTATCTCTAAATACCATCAGTTACTCTTAAATTCTCATACTGAAAAGTAATTAACCTAATCACATATCCTCCATCATAGGTTAATAATTTCCATATATAACCCAAAATCAACTTATTCTTGATTCATAAAATCATCTAACTAAAAATAATTAGTCAAACTAACCAGAGACTTCATGTAGTCCAGTGGTAGGCGATAAATACCAGTCGGACTTTGGTTGTGGGTTCAATTCCTGCAGCTTCGTCCGACGCAACGGGTTGCCACACGGTTTGCGTGTTGTCCCTTTTTAAAAACTACATAATTTTATAATATTCCCAAAAAGAGATAAATTCATCAAAAATATCCATAACATATTTTAACCACAAAGGTTATCTAATAACTTTCGTTTTGCATCCCAAAATGTATTAACTGGTAATTACCTCAAATTCAAGGATCATATAAACCAAAATGGTTCTTTATAACTATATCCACAAAAGAAAAGATAACTATTCCTTGAATAAAATTTTCACATATCAAACATCAGGGTTACACATACTATAAAAAGCCTTTTAATGTAATCCCATCATAAAAAGAGCCTTAATACTTATAATAATTTCACCATTCATAACTCTTGAATCCTTTATATATTGACTTCTCAGTCATTCAACATTCTTCATGATCCATTAACCATTCCTTTCCAACTCATTTTTAAATTCTTCTTTCCTACAAAAAAAACCATGAATCATATCCTAAGATTTCAATAATAGGAAAACATATGTTAAGAAATAATCCACACATTTCATTGGTCATTTTCAGTTTCTTCATCCTCAATCGGAATGACATTTGGTATTGGTAAATGAATATTTGTACGATCCTGTAGATACCATTCCCGAAACTTCTTCGTAGGACATGTGTTTTCATAATGAACATGCAAAACATTTAAAACATTCAATTGATCCTTCAGAAGTAACTTCTTTCCCTTTCCTATAGTCAACTAGATGCTTCCTTTTTCCTTGGAAGGTTCTTGCTTTATGACCTTCATTTACACATCTATAGCATCTTTCTGTCCCTTTGAAACATTTTCCTATGTGTTTCTTTCCACATCTTTAACACATAGGTTTTTGAACATACTTACCTTTATGATTATTACCTGAACTTCCGTAGGGATTTGTTTCTCGCATATATGATGCCTTATAAAAATAACTAAGGTTCAAGTGTTCAATCAGGACTCCAGATAGTTGGTTGAGAATAACCACAAGAGTTATCATTGCAGCTCCCATATCATTTAGTTTCCCATTCAGAAAACCGTCACAGTTTTCTTCACATCCACTGTTACATTGGTTCCTTCTAGATCCAAACATTTACTAAAACCAAAAAGGTCAGTGTGAGAATATCAGAAAAATCATCATATAATAAAAAGATATAATTATTCATGTTATCTTAAACTCATTCACTTTATCAAAAAAACTATGACTCTTTCTGAAATCTTAACCATTATAGTAATGTCACTTATGCTTAAAGAATACCCTAACCTATAAAGTTATCTAAACCGACCTTTGATACCAACTATAAGGCCCCAACCTTAAAACATTACATAACCTTGAATTAAAAGAATAATTCACATTGAGGATCTTTTCAGGTTTAGGGTTTTAGAGAATTAGGCCATAACTATTACATCTCAAAAGATTACAAAGTAGACACTTCAACTCAGTTTCCATTTTTTTTCATAAAATAAAAACTCTTAAAAAGAAACATGTCTAGTTCCATGTATTAGATAACATGTCTTTCCTTGATCCCATCCTTGACCCTATTCATCTTTAAGTACTGTGGAAAACATTTCAAAAACTTGGGATGAGCATAAAAAGCTCAGTAAGGGATAAAAATACGGAAAGAAAACATTAGTCCATGTATACATAAGAATCAATGAAATCATACTTTACTAATAAAACATAAGCACTTTAACACACCTCATGAAATCATAAGATTTATGATTAACTTATAGAAATCATAAGATATAAAGGTAACTTGAGGCATTCATAACATTATTATGTAGGGAGTAACCCTCATGGTTACGTTTGGAATTCCTATCACAGTATATTCCTTAAATCTCTTCAGAGAAACCTTAGAGTTTAACTACTTTGCATTACCCAATGCATTGGAGAGCTATCTCGGGCTCACCCACCCTTAGTTTATCATGAAACCACCCGATTTCATAAATATTTCCCAAGAACCATAACATAATCATAACACATAACTTAATCATAAAGGAAAGATAACATCCCCACATTGCAATAACAATATAACATTTTAAGATATTGAAATAATAAATCCATTCTAAAAACCATTTTCAATACCAAAATACATAAAAAGAGTATATGGCATTTATTTTTCTTTTGAAAACATTACGGCTTATTAAGGAATCCACAGATCAAATAATTCTCGCGGCGGCGGAAAAGGTCGTTGTCACCACTTACGTTAAAAAAGAAACATTCCTTTTTTTCATTTAGTAAAACGCTTCGTAGATATAATATTACCTTTGAATGAAATGAAAAGTCAAATGGGATTTATACACCATATAAAAATAAAGTCATGTTGAAATCAAAAGAAGCCTCAATGAAAGGAGATTGAGATGAAGTCCCGTACAAAGATGGTATCCTTAGATTAAGGATAAATCAATTACATAATTATGTGTGAAAAATATAAATACACCCAATATAAGTGGATATTAAGTGTAAAACCATCATAGGTCATACACACATATTCATAGTACGACATAATAAAAAATTAGAGGTTTAACCCAAAGAATTGAAATTGGGTTAAGAAGTTCCCTTAGAGAAATTCGACAGCCTAACAACGTCACTTTAAAATTCAGAAAAATGAGTTGATGAGAGATAAAAAGGGTATCTAATCACTTGGACATAAAATTTATAGAAATAAGGATATATAATAACATATCCAAACATAAGAAGATTTAAATTAAAATACCTAACCAAAAGAAGTCCTTTAAAAAGAGGAGGGTGGAAGGTTCCCTTACCGAATTGGGTAACTTTCTAAACGAACACTCCATGAAAGAAGGACTATACAATGTTGATATAAATACCCATAAATAAAATTATATTACACAAAGATTAGAATAATGGGAAGTACATACATGTCTCAAAGTAGATCGTGAAAAATATAGCATGAATCTCACGAGAATAAAAAATGAGATAAAAACCCCTTACCTCATTGTAATCAATCGAGTCGTATGACCAAAAGATAATAGACACAATATGAATCAAAAAATACCATGAATATAAATAGAATCATGATAATATATATAAAATGGAAGTACACAATACACCACATGAAATAAGTAAGTGGCGAACAATGGAAATCTCATGGAATTAAAAGTGAGATAAGAAATCCCCTTACGAAAATTCGGTAGCCTAACGACGCCACTTAAAACTTCCAAAAATGGATTGATGAGATCAAATAGGGTCTCTCATCATATTAAAATAAAAATTAAAGTAAAAAGAAAATAAAATAACATCCCCTAATATAAGAAAGAGGAGCTTAAAATAAATGACAGAAAAGAGAGTACTTAAAAAGAAAGAGAGAGGTAGGATCCTTTACCACGTGTCCGACTTGACTCGCTCGTATATTCCTTGTTCTTCCTGAATGATAAACTTAAGTTAATTTATAATTGCTTAAGAACATTTTTAAAGTTCATTATTCCTTTTATATCACTTATTACCATGTTATAAACTTTATGACATCATTTAAGTTAATAATGGTCGTTTTGTCGATATTTGGTACTTGAGTCAAAAATGGACTTCTTATAATTACAAGTTGTTCTTGTGGTAAAATATACATTATCTCCAGAATGATATTCATGATATAGATATCATATATATCATATATATCCAGTATATATGTGTAATTATAATAGTAAATAACATTTGGAGATAAGAAATGAAATGCACCGTTCATGGAGACGGTAAGCCGTACGTACGCATGGACGCTACTTCCATTTCTATTTAATACTTTAATGGAATGAGAAAATTATGATATAAAGGTATATTATAATTCCAGTATAATATCATGTATAACATCCTTAACTCTACCCTTTATACATTCCACATATGGTATTAACGATTCAAATCACATTTAGGGGGCGGTTGTCCGCACTTCCTAAAAATGAAATTCTCGCGTTTACCCATTATGGAAACCATAAAGGTATGAAATAAATGAAAAATACAGAAGAATAAGAAAAAAATAAACATAATATATATCATATATAAATACAGGGACATCTTACTGGCCAACATGAGAGGTGGTAGGAGATAATTGAACAATCATCATTTCGTGAGGAAGTAGCTCGTCGTCCACAGAAACAGTATGTTCTTCACCCATTAGAAGGAGGTGTGCATAATTATAGCTTGATTATTTCTTATAACAACATCCTAGTATATTTAAGATACTGGTTTTGTTATAAAATAAAGGAATAAAAAGATTTTAGGGGGTTGGAGAAGCAAAATAAAACAAAAGAACATGAGAGAAGACATTACCTTTAAATCGGGTAACTCCCCTTGGTTTGAACCAAAAGGTTTTCTTGAAGAGCTTTCTGCCTAAGGTAAGGCTTCTAGGATGAAGAGAGGGATCTTGGTATATTATTTGATTAGATTTTGGACGATCCAAAGGGCTTGAGAAGTGTGAGAGATTGGTAGGAAGTGGTTTTTTTATAAGGGAGAGGAGGGGCTCTTTTAGAAAACATGAAAATATTATTTTATTATATAATGATTTTCGGTTTCTAAAGGTCCCAAAATCATTAAAGTCGAAGATAAGGTGTCCCATGTTCGAAATAAAATCATCCAATAATAATTGGACAAGTGTTGGATATTATTTTAAACATTATCTTCTTATTTATTTAAATCATTAATTAATGACGTAAACACTGCACCATCATTATGTCATAAATAATTTTATTTTTTTGATGTCTAAAAATCATAAAAAATTACCATGATGTAGGAAATATTTTTATATTTCTAATGAATATTTATAGTAAAAAATATAACTTATATAACCCTATTTAAATTTTTTTTAGTAAAATAATACATGTTTGTGACATTTTTAATTTTTCTTTAAATAAAAGGTATTAATGTCATTATCTTACCCAAGTGGATCCATGGGGTCCCAAAAATTGACCCATGGATTGTCTTGGTCAGCCATGACACATCCAACAATGTTAGGACATGTGTCAAGGTATTTTTATATTTTTATAATATTATTTTTACCTTAAATTACCCCAATTACCTTTAAGCGCGGCTAACAAAACTCAAAAGTTACTATTCAACAAAAATTATTTTCATCACATTGAACCACATTTGACTTACTAATGACAACCATGTATGTCAGATTTTTGAAATTCAATTCATAGAAGTGGTAAAGTTTCATTTAATGAAAAATTCAGTTTTTTAACTACCACTTAGTGGTTTCACTATTTATCAAAAAATGAAGTTTTTGAGAAAAATACCAAAAATTCACCCTAAGCTATATTTGATATTTCAAATTTAAAAATTATGTATATTTTAAAAAATTAAGAACATATAAGTTTCATTAATTAATTTTATAATTAATTCTTGTTGTCAAAACAAATAGCGTGTTTTTAAGAAACAATATCTATCAAAAGATTGCCAATTGTTTATGTTTAATTTCAAAGTGAAATTAATTCCAATGACCACCATTGGATTAAATTGTAAAAGTATATTATAATTACACTTTAAAACCAATTAAAAAGATAATATAACCATATAAATAAATTATATTAAAAGGTGGTTTTGAATTAAAATACAACATTTATCACTATTCATTAAAAATTGAACTTTATCAAAAAAATAACAAAAACATACACATAGAAAATTTTGATGTCCCAATTATAAAGAGGGATTTTATTTGGTCCAATATAACATATAAAATTTAAAAAAAGTAGTTTTAAAAAGGGTTCGCCGTTAAAAGGCGTTTAATCAGCCGTTTAAAGAATATTAGGATATTTATGCTTAAAATTGGATTCATTCGTATTTTAAGCCTCTATCATTTATTGGGTAATTGTTAAAATATTTAACAAAAATATATAATCATTTTGTATTTATTTCTTTTCATTCCCGCCATTACAATGGCTATGCGTTAACTACCATTAAAAATAATATTATTATATTATGAGTGTGCAACGTAAGATTTCAAATAAACTCGCTGTTGCGTATTGGGTACGCCATAGAACATAGCATTCCATTTAAAGTAATATTAACATTTTATTCACAAGTATTAATAAATATGAAAATGTCATATTCTTTATTTACCTGGGATATTACATCCTTCCCCCCTTTTGGGAATTGCGTCCTCACAATTTTAAAATTGGGCTCGGAAACTTCATTGAAATCCCTACATCCGAAAAGGAGTAAATTAAACTATCACTTTAAAAGAAAGAAAGATAAGTACAATGGCCACCCGAGACAACCGATACTAGAATTCCATGAAAACATGGATATGGAGTAGAAAACAAACCATCAAGGTCTGATGGAGAGTGATAGAAAAAATGATTAGGAGAAAGTTAACCACCAGAAAATCACAAACTTGTGATGGGTTAAACGGTATTTGATTCCCCAGTAGGAAAAATTAACAGAAAATGTTTTTGTTTTAAGTTACTTTTAATTGAGGAATTTATTTATAAGCTTAACTAAATCATAAGGAAACATACTTGTCATGTATACATTCATCTTTTACCAGATTTCTCACACAAACTCATATTTTCTCCAAACAATGAGTATTCAGGATGACTTGTTCGCATTAAGAGCGCTATAATCAACTTCGAGAGAATCACATAATCCACAAAAGATGAACTATATATTTCCAATGTCTTTAGACCTTATCAAAAACCAAAATTGTTAGTACAAGATCAGATAATCCCCAAGAATGATAATCCTTTACAAAAAGAAAAACTACTCTTAATCTCCAAAATGTTTCAAACAAAACCCAAAGTTCATCAAAGACCAATCAATAAACAGCTATCCATAAAATTCTTCAAAGTAATCCAAACAATTATTGAAACCCAAATCTCTGAAGAATTTAATCACATAGTCATCCAAGATAAATCTTAACATTTATCTCTAAATACCATCAGTTACTCTTAAAGTCTCATACTGAAAAGTAATTAACCTAATCACATATCCTTCATGATAGGTTAATAATTTCCATAGATAACCCAAAATAAAATTATTCTTGATTCATAAAATCATCTAGCTAAAAGTAATTAGTCAAACTAACAAGGGACTTCACATAGTCAAGTGGTAGGCGATAAATACCAGTCGCACTTTGGTTGTGGGTTCGATTCTTGCAGCTTCGTCCGACGCAACGGGTTGCCACACAGTTTGCCTGTTGTCCCTTTTTAAAAACTACATAATTTTATAATATTCCCAAAAAGAGATAAATTCATCAAAAATATCCATAACATATTTTAATAACAAAGTTTATCTAATAAATTTCGTTTTGCATCCCAAAATGTATTAATTGGTAATTACCTCAAATTCAAGGATCATATAAACCAAAATGGTTCTTTATAACTATATCCACAAAAGAAAAGATAACTATTCCTTGAATAAAATTTTAATATATAAAACTTCAGGGTTAAACATACTATAAAAATCCTTCTAATGTAATCCCATCATAAAAAGAGCCATAATATTTTTAAGAATTTCACCATCCATAACTCTTGAATCCCTTATATATTGACTTCTTACTCATTCAAAATTCTTCATGATCCATTAAACATTCCTTTCCAACTTATTTTGAAATGATTCTTTCCTACAAAAAAAATCATGAATCATATCCTAAGATTTCAATAATAGGAAAACATATGTTAAAAAATAATCCATACCTTTCATTGGTCATTGTCAGTTTCTTCATCCTCAATCGGAATGGAACTAGGTATTGGTAAACGAATATTTATACGATCCTATAGATCCCATTCCCGAAACTTCTTCGTAGGACATGTGTTTTCATAATGATGATGCACACCACATTTAAAACATTCAATTGATCCTTCAGAAATAACTTCTTTACCTTTCCTATATTCAACTAGATGCTTCCTTTTTCCATGGAAGGTTCTTGCTTTATGAACTTCATTTACACATCTTTATCATCTTTCTGTCCCTTTGAAACATTTTCCTATGTGTTTCTTTCCACATCTTTGACACATAGGTTTTTGAACATACTTACCTTTATGATTATTACCTGAACTTCCATAGGGATTTGTTTCTCACATATATGATGCCTTATAAAAATCACTAAGGTTCAGGTGTTCAATCATGACTCCAGATAGTTGGTTGAGAATAACCACAAGAGTTATCATTGTAGCTCCCATATCATTAAGTTGCCTGTTCAGAAAACCGTCACAGTTTTCTTCACATCCACTGTTAAATTAGTGCCTGCTAGATCCAGACATTTACTAAAACCAAAAAGGTCAGTGTGAGAATATCAGTAAAATCATCATATAATAAAAAGATATAATTATTCATGTTATCTTAAACTCATTCACTTTATCAAAAAAAACTATGACTCTTTCTGAAATCTTAACCATTATGGTAATGTCACCTATGCTTAAAGAATACCCTAAACTATAAAGTTATCTAAACAGACGTTTGATACTAAATATAAGGCACCAGTCTTAAAACATTACATAATCTTGAATTAAATGAATAATTCGCATTAAGGATCTTTTCAGGTTTAGAGTTTTAGAGAATTAGGCCATAACTATTACATCTCAAAAGATTACAAAGTAGACACTCCAACTCAATTTCCATTTTTTTCATAAAATAAAAACTCTTAAAAAGAAACATGTCTAGTTCCATGTATTAGATAACATGTCTTTCCTTGATCCCATCCTTGAACCTATTCATCTTTAAGTACTGTGGAAAACATTTCAAAAACTTGGGATGAGCATAAAAAGCTCAATAAGGGATAAAAATACGGAAAGAAAACATTAGTCCATGTATACATAAGAATAAATGAAATCATACTTTACTAATAAAACATAAGCACTTTAACACACCTCATGAAATCATAAGAGTTATGATTAACTCATAGAAATCATAAGACGTAAAGGTAACTTGAGGCATTCATAACATTCTTACGTAGGGAGAACCCTCATCGTTATGTTTGGAATACCCATCACAGTATATTCCCTAAATCTCTTCAGAGAAACCTTAGAGTTTAACTCCTTTGCATTACCCAATGCATTGGAGAGCTATCTCGGGCTCACCCACCCTTAGTTTATCATGAAACCACCCGATTTCATAAATATTTCCGAAGAACCATAACATAATCATAACACATAACTTAATCATAAAGGAAATATAACATTCCCACATTGCAATAACAATATAACATTTTAAGATATTGAAATAATAAATCCATTATAAAAACCATTTTCAATACCAAAATATATAAAAAGAGTATATGGTATTTATTTTTCTTTTGAAAAAATTACGGCTTTTTAAGGAATCCACAGATCAAATAAAACTCGCAGCGGCAGAAAAGGTCATTGTCACCACTTACGTTAAAAAAGAAACATTCCTTTTTGTCGTTTAGTAAAACGATTTGTAGATAGAATACTCCCTTTGAATTAAATGAAAAGTCAAATGGGATTTTTACACCATATAAAAATAAAGTCATGTTGAAATCAAAATAAGCCTCAATTAAAGGAGATTGAGATGAAGTCCCGTACAAACACGGTATCCTTAGATTAAGGATAAATCAATTACATAATTGTGTGTGAAAAATATAAATACACCCAATATAAGTGGATATTAAGTTTAAAAAAATCATAGGTCATACACACATATTCATAGTATGACATAATCAAAAAGTAGAGGTTTAACCCAAAGAATTGAAATTGGGTTAAGAAGTTCCCTTAGAGAAATTCGACAGCCTAACAACGTCACTTTAAAATTCAGAAAAATGAGTTGATGAGAGATAAAAAGGGTATCTCATAACTTGGACATAAAATTTACAGAAATAAGGATATATAAGAACATATCCAAACATAAGAAGATGTAAATTAAAATACCTAACAAAAATAAGTCCTTTAAAAAGAGGAGGGTGGAAGGTTCCCTTACCGAATTGTGTAACTTTCGAAACGAACACTCCATGAAAGAAAGACTATAAAATGTTGATATAAATACCCATAAATAAAAGTATATTACACAAAGAGTAGAATAATGGGAAGTACATACACGACTCAAAGGAGATCGTGATGAATATAGCATGAATCTCACGAGAATAAAAAATGAGATAAAAACCCCTTACCTCATTGTAATCAATCGAGTCGTATGACCAGAAGATAATAGACATAATATTAATCATAGAATACCATGAATATAAATAGAATCATGATAATATATATAAAATGGCAGTACACAATACACCACATGAGATAAGTAAGTGGTGAACAATAGAAATCTCATGGAATTAAAAGTGAGATAAGCAATCCCCTTACGAAAATTCGGCAGCCTAACGACGCCACTTAAAACTTCCAAAAATGGATTGATGAGATCAAATAGGGTCTCTCATCATATGAACATAAAAATTACAGTAAAATGAATATAAAATAACATATCCCAACATAAGAAATAATATCTTAAAAGAAATGACAGAAAAGAGAGTACTTAAAAAGAAAGAGAGAGGTAGGATCCCTTACCACGTGTCCGACTTGACTCGCTCGTATATTCCTTGTTCTTCCTAAATGATAAACTTAAGTTAATTTATACTTGTTTAAGAAAAATTTTAAAGTTAATTATTCATTTTATATCACTTATTACCATGTTATAAACTTTATGTAATCATTTAAGTTAATAATGATCGTTTTGTCGATATTTGGTACTTGAGTCAAAAATGGACTTCTTATAATTACAAGTTGTTCTTGTGGTAAAATATAAATTATATCCAGAATGATATTCATGATATAGATATAATATATATCATATATATCCAGTATATATGTGTAATTATAATAGTACATAACATTTGGAGATAAGAAATGAAATGCACCGTTCATAGAGATGGTAAGCCGTACGTACGCATGGACGCTACTTCCATTTCTATTTCATACTTTAATGGAATGAGAAAATTATGATATAAAGGTATATTATAATTCCATTATAATATCATGTATAACATCCTTAAATCTATCCTTTATACATCCCACATATGGTATTAACGATTCAAATCACTTTGAGGGGGCGGTAGTCCGCACTTCCTAAAAATGAAATTATCGCGTTTACCCATTATGGAAACCATAAAGGTATGGAATAAATGAAAAATACAGAAACATAAGAAAAAAATAAACATAATATATATCATATATAAATACAGTGACATCTTACTGGCCATCATGAGAGGCGGTAGGAGATAATTGAACAATCATCATTTCGTGAGGCAGTAGCTCGCCGTCCACAGAAACAGTATGTTCTTCATCCATTAGATGGAGGTGTGTCTAAGTATAGCTTGAATATTTCTTATAAAACATCCTAGTATATTTAATATACTGGTGTTGTTACAAAATAAAGTAATAAAAAGAGTTTAGTGGGTTGGAGAAGCAAAATAAAACAAAAGAACATAAGAGAAGACATTACCTTTAAATCGGGTAACTCCCCTTGGTTTGAACCAAAAGGTTTTCTTGAAGAGCTTTATGCCTAAGGTAAGGCTTCTAGGATGAAGAGAGGGATATTTATAGATTATTTGATTAGAGTTTGGATGAGCCAAAGGGCTTGATCAGTGTAAGAGATGGGTAGGAAGTGGGGTTTTTTTATAAGGGAGAGGAGGGGCTCTTTTAGAAAACATGAAAATATTATTTTATTATATAATGATTTTCAGTTTCTAAAGGTCCAAAAATCATTAAAGTTGAATATAAGGTGTCCCATGTTCTAAATAAAATCATACAATAAGAATTGGACAAGTTTTGGATATTATTTTAAACATTATCTTCTTATTTATTTAAATCATTCATTAATGACGTAAACACTGCATCATCATTTTGTCATAAATAATTTTATTTTTTTGATGTATAAAAATTATAAAAAATTACCATGATGTAAGAAATATTTTTATATTTCTAATGAATATTTATAGTAAAAAATATAACTTATATATAACCCCATGTAAAAATTGTTTTAGTAAAACAATACATGTTTGTGACATTTTTATTTTTACTTTAAATAAAAGGTATTAATGTCATTATCTTATCCAAGTGGCTCCATGGGGTCCCAAAAATTGACCAATGGATTGTCTTGGTCGGCCATGACACATCCAATAAGGTTAGTACATGTTTCAAGGTATTTTTATATTTTTATAATATCATTTTTACCTTAAATTACCCTAATTACCTTTAATCACGGTTAACAAAACTTAAAAGTTACTATTCACCAAAAATCATTTTTATCCCATTGAACCACATTTGACTTAATAATGACAACCATGTATGTTGGATTTTTGAAATTCAATTCACAGAAGTGGTAAAGTTTCGTTTAATGAAAAATTTAGTTTTTTAACTACCACTTAGTGGTTTCACTATTCATCAAAAAATGAAGTTTTTGAGAAAAATACCAAAAATTCACCCAAAGATATATTTGATATTTCAAATTCAAAAATTATGTATATTTTACAAAATTCAAAATATATAAGTTTCATTAATTAATTTTATAATTAATTCCTGTTGTCAAAACAAATAGCTTGTTTTTAAGAAATAATATCTATCAAAATATTGCCAATTGTTTATGTCCAATTTCAAAGTGAAATTAATTCCGATGACCACCATTGGATTAAATTGTAAAATTATATTCTAATTAAACTTTAAAACCAATTAAAAAGATAATCTAACCATATAAATAAATTTTATTAAAAGGTGGTTTTGAATTAAAATACAACAATTTTCACTATTCATTAAAAATTGAACTTTATCCGAAAAATCAAAAAAACATACAGAAAGAAAATTTTGATGTCCCGATTATAAAGAAGGATTTTATTTGGTCCAATATAACATATAAATTTGAAAAGAAGTAGTTTTAAAAAGGGTTCGCCCTCAAAAGGTAGTTAATCGGCCTTTTAAAGAATATTAGAATATTTATGCTTAAAATTGGATTCATTCGTATTTTAAGCCTCTATCATTTATTGGGTAATTGTTAAAATATTTAACAAACATATATAATAATTTTTTAGTTAGTTCTGTTCATTTCCACCATTACAACAGTTAGGCGTTAACTACCATTTAAAATAATATTATTATATTATTAGTGTGCAACGTAAGATTTCAAAGAAACTCATTGTTGCGTATTGGGTACGCCATAGAACATAACATTCCATTTAAAGTAATATTAACATTTTATTCACAAATATTAATAAATATGAAAATGTCATATTCTTTATTTACCTGGGATGTTACACCAGGGATGATTCGAGGTTTGATCTGTGTCTTTTCTACCTTAGTTGTCGTACTTATATACACATGTGCCAGTCATTCATTCATTGCCACATGTCTTGTACGAAACCTCGAGATTCCGGTAGAACCGTTGACTCGATCCTTATGCTTGGAGACACCTACGGAAGGAGACTCGATGATCACGCACCTTTGCAGACAGTGTGATCTTACCCTTGGAGGCGAGAGTTTCAGTTGGAACCTCTTGGTTGTAGCGTCGAGGCCTTACGACGTCATTCACGGTATGGATTGGTCATCTTCGGTCCATGCCCAGATTGACTGTTTTAGGCGAAGAGTGCAGTGTGTCTGCCGTGATGGAATGAGGTTTTCCTTTGTCGGAGAAAGGGAAACCCAGGCAACACAGAATAGGCTTATGCATAGGAGGGTGCATCCAATCACTCATGAGTTTGCTAGCCTTTCCCTCAGAGTAGTTGATGTTGTGAGCTCCCAGTTCCCAGCAGTAGTGGCGGAGTATGAGGACGTCTTTCCCGAAGATGTCCCAGGATTACCTCCCCACCGGGAAATCGACATCTGCATCGACTTACACCCCGGGACGACAACGATTTCCTCATCAGCATATCAGATGGCTCCCGTAGAGCTTCGTGAGCTGAGGGTGTAGTTGGAGGAATTGCAGAGTAAGGGTCTCGTAAGACCCAACGTTTCACCCTGGGCGGCCCCAGTCTTGTTTGCCAAGAAGGCAGACGAGATTCTGAGGCTGGGCATGGATTAACAACGCCTGAAACAGGTGACAGTGAAGAACAAGTATCCACTACCAATGATCGATGACCTTTTCGATCAGCTAAGAGGGGAACAATGGTTCTCGAAGGTTGACCTTCGATCAGGCTATCACCAGCTACGAGTGTGGGATGAGGATATACCGAAGACGACTTTCAGATGCCGTTACGGTCACTATGAGTACTTGGTGATGACTTTCAGCGTGAGGAACACCCCTATAGTGTTCATGGGACTGATGAACCGGATCTTCCAACCGTACTTGGACCAGTTCTTAGTGGTCTTCATCGACGACATCCTTGTGTACTCGACATCAAAAGAGGAGAATGTGAGACACCTGCGGATGGTTCTAGACGTACTTCGGGAGAACCAGCTTTATGGGAAGCTCTCAAAGTGCTAGTTATGGATTCAGGAGGTCCACTTTCTGGGACATGTCATCTCGACAGATGGAGTAGCTGTAGACCCAACCAAGGTGGTGGCTGTGTTAGCCTGAGAGCCACCTCAGAGCGTGACGGAGGTGCGAAGCTTCCTTGGGTTGACAGGATATTACCGGAGATTCATTCTTGACTTCTCCCGGATATCAGCACCGATGACAGCCTTGACCAGTAAGGGGAAACCCTTCATGTGGACGGAGAAGTGCCAGCAGGCTTTCGAGCAGTTGAGACAGAGTTTGAAAAATGCCCCAGTCCTGAGATTGCTGGAGGAGGGTGTCGAGTACATAGTTTTCTGTGATGCATCAGGGACCGGGCTTGGCTATGTCCTGATGCAGAGGCAGGCAATGATTGCTTATGGTTCGAGCCAGCTTAGGCCACATGATTAGAACTATATGACCCATGATCTCGAGTTGGAAGCGATAGTCTTCACATTAAAGATGTGGCAACACTACCTCATGGGCGAGCGGTTTACCGTCTACTCTAACCACAAGAGCCTCAAGTACATCTTCTCATAGAAGGATCTGAATATGAGGCAGAGGTGTTGGCTAGAGTTCCTCCAAGATTATGATTTTGATATCATCTATACTTCTGGGAAGGGGACCAACGTGGCAGATGCTCTTAGAAGGAGGTCGAGCTCATAGCTTTTGAGAGAGGCAACAGAGCGGTTAGCCGTGTTGCAGTTATCCTTCATGGATAGAGAGGATACAACTTACCTACAGTCGATGGTTATCACCCCTCCACTCTTATAATGGGTTAGGGAGGTTCAACTAAGAGATATCGACAGTGTGGCCTTACGTACCCAGTTATCCACAGGACATGATTCTAATGGATATTCGCAAGGTGGGGAGCACGTATTTCTTTTCAGAGGATGCACTATCGTACCAGTGGCATTGCATGAGGAGGTCTTGAGGGAGTTTCATACATCCCCCTTGGCGGTACATTCTGGAGTGGCAAAGATGTACCAGGATCTTTGAGGATAGTTCTGGTGGTTAGGTATGAAGAAGGTAGTAGCAGAGTTCATTTCTCAATACCTTACATGCTAGCAGGTGAAGGATGAGCACCAGGTTTTAGTGGGACTAACTCATCCCCTGGAAGTTTCAGAGTGGAAGTGGGATGAAATATCGATGGACTTCATGATAGGATTACCACGAATGTCCAAGGGGCATGATTCCATCTGGGTGATCGTTGACCGACTCACCAAGTCGGCCCACTTCCTAGCTATTAGGGAGCAGATTTCCATAGAGATCTTGGGACGCCTATAAGTGTAGGAGATAGTTCGGATTCATGGTGTCCCCTCGACAATAGTCTCGGACTGAGACGCCTGTTTCATATCCTAGTTGTGGAAGGGATTGGAGGAGGCTTTTGGGACTCATCTATGCTTGAGCACAACATTTCATCCCCAAACAGATGATCAGACTGAGAGGACCATTCAGGTTCTGGAGGATCTGTTGCGAGCCTGTGTCTTGGACTTTGGTCTAAGTTGGGAGGACCACCTACCGCTTGTGGAGTTTGCATACAACAATAGCTACCACTCCACCATTAGTATGACACCGTTCTAGGCCTTGTATAGGAGACCCTTCCAGTCACTGATTTGCTGGACCGACCCCGGAGAGTCATCACTCATGGGTCCAGAGTTGGTGTGAGCTACCACCGAGAAGGTGTAGATCATCCGGGAGTAGATGAAGACTGTACAGATCCAGCATAAGTCTTATGCTGATAGACGATGTAGACCTCTGGAGTTCAAAGATGGAGACCACATCTTTCTTCGGGTCTCACCTCGATGAGGGTTACAGAGATTTGGCCGAGGTGACAAGCTATCTCTAAAGTTCATCGGACCTTTCCAGATACTGTGCAGAGTTAGCGAGGTGGCTTACCACCTAGCTCTACCGCCACAGTTTCATCATGTACATGATGTCTTCCACGTGTCGCAGTTGAGGAGGTACGTACATGACCCATCACACGTCATCGACTGGGGCAAGCTGGACATCGTGGATGGAGTGACCTTTGCTGAGTACACTGTAGAGATCGAGGATCGATAGGAGAGGATCCTTTGTGGGCGATCGATTCCCTTGGTGCGCGTCCAGTGGCAGCACGAGAATATTTAGGAGAGCACGTGGGAGCGGGAGGCCCAGATCCGTGCCCAGTACCCACATCTTTTTGAGTAGCCTTTGTTTTGGCTTTTCAGGAACGTAAAGCCCCAAGGTGGGGAGAATGTGATGTCTCAGATTTTTCTGTGTATTTTTTTTAATATTATATGGAAGTATTTCGAGACCAGGCATGAAGACGACACATCATTCCAAGGCCCAGTGATCCCGGAAGGGTGGTTTGAACTTTTTTAAGTTAAGCGAGTTAGCACTTGTGCGCGGCAGTGGCGGTTTCCAAACGGATGCCCGGATAAAAAAATATGAGGGCACCGTTGCATCCAGGGTGACGACTTTACCTAAGAACGAGCCTAACCTCGACCGGTGCGGGTCAAGGGTAAAAGTTAATTTTAGGACGTTTTAAGTAAAATAAAATAAAATAAATTCGCAAGTTTATTTTATTTATTTTATGGAAACATCCACTGCAGCGTGACGATGAGGCAACTATTTCAGTCATTAATGTCATGTCATAATGACTCAGAAACAACAATACTGACTCATTAATGCTGCAGCGTGATGGGATGTCAAATAACTTCCCCTTTTTATTAAGATAATCGATTTTTCTCATTGGAAATGATTGAGAAAAATCTCTGGAGAATCTACGGAGCATTGGAGTAAATTCTCAGTGACGAACGAAGATGGATCGAAGCTGAGAATCACGGCGCTAATGAAGTTGAAGGATCTCGACGACGACAGCAACATGACCCTTTCATCAACGATCAATCTTTCCTTAAATGTAGGGGTTTGTTATTTAATCTTCTTTTCCCTGCTTTTGATTTAAATGACAAATGCGGATCAACCACAAAAAAGTTGATCCACGGATTCGTACGTTTTTGCGGGAGGGATTTCTTTGGGATGATTATGGGGGAATTAATCCATGTTGATTTTTGTTGTTTATTTCTGCTCCGTTTAAGCCTACTAACAGGAGTAGATCAACGCTATGACGAATGATGGTGGAGGTTCGTTCCTCAATTTTTTTTATTGGATTTCTTCCCTTCTCCGTACGTTCTTCACATTCTTCATGGGGGGACAAACAACGGATCATTACGCACCCATCTTGAATGCAATGAACCCAAACTAGAGATCTGACATCGCAACAACCCTACAGAGGTGCAATGACCATGACAGACGACGAATCGACTCAGATTGGAAGAGGCTGTTCTTTGAGTGTTCTTCGCGCGAGAAGATCAAAACATGTTTTCGGGGCCAATCGGAGGTCTGGAAACACCAGAAGAAGCTTCGCGGCATCGGGTCCACCAAAACCCGAGAGTTTCATGGTGATCGAAAGACCAGATCGATGAACAGAGCATCACCGAAAGCGCGATGGCGGAGGTCTGCATTTCTGGAAATTTCTAGAATACACGGCGTGTACTTATGAAGAAAACACCGTGTAGTACTGGCTGCAATGACTAGGTTTTTGGGGGTCAGAGAGGAATCACATGGCTTGTGACTCTGGTCACACGACGTGTTAGACTTTCCCCGAAGCTCGGCGTGTATTTTGGTAAGTACACGGACACAGGATGATCTACATGGCTTCAAAACACAGTGTGTACAACATGGAAAAGGTGGATATGTGGGACTCAGTGTGTATCCAGGGGGTACACAGACACGGGATGGAGTACACGACCGTGTACTCCATCACACGGCGATGCGAGGCCAGTAACGTGGGTCACCCTGTGTACCGATTACATGGGTCGGAATACACGGGTTGGTGACCGTGTACGGGCACATGGACAGCGTACACGGAGCCAACCCCAGTCACTCGGACATAGCGTGTACACCGTACTACATGTCGTGTACTCAGTTTTCTACACGACCGGCCATACGACACGGGCCGTTGTACACATGCAGTAACCGAGGTCAGACAACACAGCGTGTAACTTTTCTACACGCCGTATACTTTTTGGAAAACGGCATGGTCCTCTTGTTCACCGTATCTTGGACATATTTAGTTTGAGTTAGTGCCCCTTCTTCTTGTTCCCCTGAAGGTTAGACATCATTTCCTCACACAGGAGTTTGATCCCTTCAGCAGAACTTTCTGTGATAGAGTCATACATCCATTCGAGAGGCCCAGATCGAGATCCTCTATCCATTATTGACCCTATGTAGAGTCTGACATCGACGTGACCAACTCCACTGGGCGTTGATCCTCTACCTAGCAGGTGAATTCTGGATGAGTCGCGGTATCCTCCATGTCCCTGGCAGTGATCCTAATCTGTGTATCATGATCTTTCCCAATCAGAAGTGTGTCTCCCGTAATGAGTACATCTATCTATCGTAACCTTCTCACTCAGGATTGTGTCTCCCGTAATGAGTGTAACTACCTCTAGTGATGTTTCCCAATGAATAATAATTCTCAAACGGATGTCATCAGATCTATAAGACTTGTGGAGTGTGTTCTCCCGGAACGAGTGCTTCGTGGAAATCTTGGAGCTGAATCCCTAGACAGGGGTGTGCGGTTGTGTGACTTATCTCTAGACTACGAGTCTGGGTTTTGAGTATATCTAGTTTGTGTTTCTATTACTATATGTTCTGTAGACACATACTGTACATAGATTACTGTACCTTTACTTTGTGTACTGCTTTGTGGTTTTCAGGGTCCTCTATTGAGTATTGTTATACTCACCCCTGCATAGGCTTTGCCCGCACGTGTCATGTCTTGTGCAGATGAGCAGCCTTTTGACAGAGTCCAGGGCGGACCAGGACATGACCGAGCTTTCTAAGTTCCCTACAGGCCGAGGCATTCCTACGGCTATGAGTAGTAGTCCCAGTACCTTTTGTGTTTATAGGTTGGACTTTGCAGTTTCAGACTCTTGTTTTGGTGGGATTGTATTCTGGCCCAGTTTACTTTCAGTACTTTACCTTCTGTTGTACTCTGTTGGTTGGGATTATTCGTATGCATGAATTTTTTTGTTCCTTAGTGATTTTTCATTTCAGAATTTGTGGGCTTGGAGATGTGTGCATGTGTACAGGTGCTTAGAAAATGCCTCTCATGTTAGTAATATGCCTACTCGGTGCTAGTCACCAGCCCTTGGCCTACTGGAGGCGGGCTTGGGGAGTCACGACACGGGCCCCACTGGGACGGGTTGTGAGAAAAGTTAAATTATTACAGTAAAGACTTTGATGCATATCTAAGACTTGTATGCTTCCATTTAATGCTTCTTTGTTACTAACACTAGCATCGAGGAATGATGTAGATATTGTGAAGGAATCAACACTTGTCTCAGTGGCACCGTAAGTACAAATCATTCCAGTACACAATGTATTTAGTTTGTGTTCAATATTATTGCTTCTCTATTCCTCTTTAGTTATTTATGTTTCCATTGAGTTTTTGAAGAAATATTCTCTGATTTTCTTTATTAAAGTGTTATGAAATCACTTCAACCTTTTTATATTAACCCGTTCTAGGTATGATCCTGATGTCAGGGGTATCAAATAAGGGTATGTTATCAAGGTAATGTAAAGTCTGAACTCAATCAATGGTTAATTTTTAGGTGTCCATGATGAATTGTGATTTATTCTTAATTTTTAAATTAACAATCATTCAAATTTTGTAATTATAATCTACTTTATTTGATGTGATAGGTTTTAGTGATAATGTTCTAATGTTTTATTTTTGTTAACTATGAGTACTAACATGCTGGTTTCTCTAAAACAACAGAGGTTGGAGGTAAATTTTAGAAAAGATACAATTTTGAAACTCTTTAATGTGCATTCATGTTGACACCAAAACATTCCAACCAACATAAATCACAAATATAACTTTTCTTTCTACCATGTTCATCACGTTGATACCAATTCCCACACTCACATGACCATGTATTTGATGTCTATGATTTTTAGATGATCATGTACAGTTTTTTTGTATGCTATGTTTCGGTTTTGAATTATTTTCTTTCTTGTTACCCCATAAATCAAATCATGAGAAGGGGGTGTATACCGGGAAGAGCTGGCAAAAGAGATTTACACTCAACTGGGTAAGATTATCTCTCCCTCATTCCCTTAACCTCTCATAGTCTAAAACTATCACAGTCCATGTCTGCACATATATCAATTCACTTCCTTTTTTTTCCATTGATACACTCCTTCTGATGATGATGCTTTTCATGGTAGATCATTTGATTCAGTTACTGGTGTGAACAGTATGTCTAAAATTGCTTTCAGCTAAAAAAAATATAGTTCTTCAGCAAAAAGTACTAATAAAATACATCCACACACATGTATATATAAGATTTAGTTTCTAAAAAAACTAACATAACACACACACACACACACACTAGATTTAGAACTAATAGAAATAAAACACACATATATTTTCAATTTCTATATAATTTTTTACCAACATAATTCCTTATAAATATCATGCATTTATATTTCTTACTAATTAGTTTCAATCAATTAATAAGTGCTATAATTAATTAATTCTGATGTTTTTTACTCATTTTGTTATTACCATAATCATATTCTCATATTTATGATCAATTATGTGCTTCATTCATAGTAGGATATTAATATATTTCAACTATTATGTCTAGATTTTGGAATAAAAGCACCGTTTTTTAAAAAATCATGCAACTGATATAAAAGAAGCATTAACCAAATTTCAAAAAATGATTATCAAAATAAAAAAAACTAGTCATTTTTTTGAAACGTTCTAAAACTTTTTTTAAATTTTAATGATTTTTTTCAGCAGAAATAATACATAGACCAACTATATGACATGAAAAATATGTCCAGGAAAGAATATGAATCCTATCTATTTAGATGATAAAGTAAATCCAATCCATCATATAATATATGAAAAAAATATTTCTTGACTAATGTCAAAAATGTTAATTTGTTATGGAATGAGGTTCTTGACTGTTAATTATCATTTTTTTATTATGTTGATATTTTTATGTAGAAAAAGGTGTGGATTCTCCCTGGGAGCTTCCATGCATAGAGTGACAATATCAGTTCACTATTTTTCTTTCTCAATGAATAATTAGAAAAATAAGAATCCATCATATTTGAATAGGAAATTTGTTTTCTTTTACTTTTATTTCTCAAGAAGGCACCACCAATGTATAGGATAAAAGGCTTGGATTAGAAGGGTTTCATTCAATATGGACCTTTTTCATGCCCAGTCATCAATAATTATATTCCATTATCATTCAATGTGAACCTTAATTTTCCTTTCTATTCCCACTAATAATGGATTTTCATTCTATTTTATGTCTTTTTTTCATTGATAAGATCTCCAAATAATTTATATCAATGGAATTTTCTTTCTATAAATGATTTCTGTAGAAACAAAGTCATCTTAATTTTCAGCATAATAACTGTATTGATATGACTCTTGATGATTGTTGTGAAGCATAGGTGCAATAATGATCTATCAATTACTATTTACATTTTATATCTTTATTTTTTATTAACCATCTAATTGAAAATATTTTCAAATGAAACATTGATCATCAATAAACAATGTTAGTGTTTGGATAAAAGGTCTCGATCCTGCATAAAAGGTGACAGGGTGGAGTCACACTGTGATTTGGAGAAATGGATCTTTACGACTTAGTTTCAACACTGAAGTTGGGTTTGTTTTTATTATAATGATCATAATTTGAATTATCCATTTGAAACATTTTTTCATTAATGTAATTGCATTCTCCATCATTAATCCCCAATATAAATTTTTATTCTATAATGATTTTACTAAATTTTTTCTTCTATATGATGTCCAAATAATTTCTTAACCTGTATTCCATTATTATGTATCACTTATTTCCCAGTATTTTTTCTCAACTATATTTTCTACTGCAAGGTTTGATAACACTGTGAACCCAACATCCAGGATAGGGGCTCCACTACAGCAATTTCTCACACCACTGTTGGAGGGCTTATACTAACATGGACTTATGCTGATACTATCTCTCCTAGGAACACACTAGATACTATTAAAAACCAAAAGATTTTGTTATATCACCAGCTTCTATTTCAGAAAGAAATATTTCTGTGTAAACATATTGTTATGTTTTCTTGGTTTGAAACTATTTATTTTATGTTGACACTCACAATTTCAATTCTCATATTTCTATATTCATTATTATTTTTTATTATTTCAAATGTATGTTAATTCATGTCTTTGATTTCTCCATGGTCAAAATAAATTTTCATTCCTTTTTATTTTGTCATTTATGTATTCTACTATTATGATGACGTCTCAGAAGTTTCTCTAACTGTTTCAATATTATATACCACTACTTTTATTTTTAAAACGTTTTTAATTAATTTTTATTATAAACTTTTAAAAATATGAATGCCTTTTGAAAATGAGAGTTGATTTACAGTGCCGTGCGAATGCACAAATGAGGTACTAGTTTATATAATTTTGCGTGGGTATTTTTTATACTTATGTGACCGATTTTAGTTATTAAAAAAAATTATCATATTTATGGATTTTAGTTATTAATCCAAAAATCCGTTTTTACATAATTTAAAAAAACAATTTTTTTTAAAATTAAATAAAAGTGGCTTTAAGTGTCCATGAGTTTCATAAATTCAACACCAAATACCATCCATTTAAACAGTAACATACTTTCAAATAACCCAAGCCTCTATTAATTCCTAGAATCCAAATATTTAAAATTATTTTTTAATTCATGGCATAAAAGTTTATTTATTTAAAAGTTAAATAATTTTTTTTATTTAAATTTAAATAATGTTTTTTATTTCATGACATTGTAATTCCCCGACCCTATTTACCTAGAGTCGGTGCATTATTAAATAAAATTGGAATGATCACAATAGATCAAGTCTAGAAATACTGATTAGTTTAGTAGCCTTGGAAGTACTAGATACATACATAAGTTTTACATTACATCATGAAATAAAAACAACAAAAACTAAATTTTGTCCCCTTTGAACACAATTTTATCCCTTAGCCTATCACTGCAGGTCAACCATAAAATAATTCTTCACATCTTGTAAAAAATAAATCATAGAAAGGGGTGAGCTCAGATTCTCAGTAAGGATAACAATATAGCGGAAACTTTCATAAATAAGCATAAACATTTAAGGAAATGTATAAGACTAAAACAAAAGTTTTTTTAAACTTAAACTTCAGCATAATATGGAAAATATAAATCAAAATAATGCCATTTACTTATTTACATGGATATTATACTATTCGAATAATCATATGTAATATCAATAGCTAATTTCATAATGATGGAATGCATAATGCCAGACATCATAACTACATAGTCAAGGCCTCGTGCGAAGACTAAAAATAAGATTTTGTCAAGGCCTTGTGCCAAGACACTAGTTTGTCTCATGAGACCTACTAATGCATCAAGGAGCTATAGCGGGTTCCACCCATCACTTACTAAGTCCAATGCATTCCTCATATAAAAATTTTGAATCATAATCTAAACATTCGTACTAAAACTAGCATACGAAATGTCAATGATTTAACCACAAACCATGAATAGTATAAAAATACCACAAACATAGTCAAACATAACTCATTCAATACAATATGGAAAATTGTATTATAATAAATCAACCTCAATCGATAATAATGAAGTATATTGACATAGATGAAAATAATCATTAAAACTATTTGAGATAAATATCCCCCTTTTCTTGAAATCATTTTAAAGTCTCACTATTTACCAAGAATCCATTTAAAATAGATTTTTTAATAAAAGTGTCCAATAACACATGAAACTTTTAAAAGGAATTTTAATTTTAAAACATTAATGTCCATATAAATAAGTCCTCAAAACCATTTTAAAACATGGACATTAATGAAAAATATTTAGAAGAATAAATCTTTAAAACATTTAAAATGATATTTTAGTTAGCATTCTTAAACAAATGGGAGACGCTTGAATACAAATAATTGAGGCAAGAAAAACTTTATAATATCATGAGAATAAATGTATTCATGATATACTATTTCAAAGTATAGTATATACGCCACATAAAAGTGAATCGGCACATAACAACAAAGAAGTCTCAATGGAATGTAAACTGAGATGAAATCCCTTATAAAGACCATATCCTTAGGTTAAGGATAAATAAATGACATAATTATGTGTGACAAATATAAATACACTCAATATTATTGGATATTTAGTGTAAATCAATCAGAGGACATTCACACATATTCTTGTAAAAACAACACCAATGACTTGGATGTTTAACTCAATGAATGGAAATTGAGTTAAAATTACTCTTATCAAGTTCATATCAATGACTTGAGAATTTATAAATGTATTGATTATGTGTATCAAAAGTATATCCACACAAAGGGGAGTGTAAATTACTACATAATTAAATAAATGGTGACATCACACATAATCTTGGAGTAAAATAATAAATGAAGTTTGCGTAGAACCCAATGAGTGGTAATTGAAATTAGAAATTCCCATACCAAATTGGTAACTTACGAAACATACACCCCATGAAAGAAGGATCATACAATGTAGATTTAAATACCCATAAATTAAATTATATTACACAAATAATACAATCATGGGTAGTACATACACCACACAAAAGGAAATAGTGGCAATATAGCATGAATCTCACGCGAATCAGAAGTGAGATGAAAACCCCTTACCTTGTACTTTTCCTTAGTATAGGGTTGGATAGCCTCATGTATAATGTTTAAATCATTGTTATTAAAATATAAAAGAACCAAATACATAAATATGATATCATATATGATATTCTAATGTTGCTTTGTTAATGATATTTCAGTAGTATCATTGTTTTGGGTGTTAACTGATTCATTTTCCTTTATATGTTTTGTTATGTAAGTCATGTTTGTTATGTATAGGATGTATTTGATTCATATCCAGAATGATATTATGTTCTAAAAAATTATTTTTAAATCATCAAATAAAAATTATTTTTGAATGGTTACGATGGGGAATGAATCTTATCACGTTTGTGGAGACGGTAATCCGTATGTACGCACGAGCGACAATATCATTCTATTGATGGTGAAATAATATGTAATTGAATGTTATATCATATATAAATAATAATTAACATGTTATATTTATTATTTACATCAGTTATACCCATTATTATACCCATCCAAATAATGATGTTTTTGAATAACAAACTACACCACGACGTGGAGACGGTAAGCCGTACGCACGCTAATTTGGTGTCTTGTCATTCATAGGATGAATAGAATAATGAATATGGTTGTAACATATTTATAATTACATCACAGTATGTATAAGGTACTTGAGTTATTATTTTGGTATGAAAACAACTAAGAAATAGGAAGTGGAAGAAGAAAAGAACTTTGAAAGATGTGGTGAAATTATTACCTCTTCTTCGGGTGTTTCTTTTTGAGTTAATCAAAAGGGCTCCTTAAGATGGATTTATGATCAAATTAAGGCATCTAGGTCGAAGTGAGGGTAGTTGGGAGGATATTTGGGTAGGTTTTGGGAGAGAAAAATGACTTTGTAGGTGTAAAATTAAGAGAAGGGGAAGTACCCTTTTATAAGAGAGGAGAGGGTCACTTTATGAAAAGCTTGAAATATTATTTTATTATATAATAATTTTCAGTTTATAATGGATCCAAATGGATTTATTTCCAGGATAAGGTAGGTATGGGTCAAAAACCCTTCATCCAATAGTATTTAGACAATTTTAGTTTTCCATATTAACCTTATCCTTTAGATTTAACTTGTAGTTAAATAGTTTAACTTTTACCATGTCTTCTTGTATTCTTACACTATATGGTTAATAAACTTACTATAAACTACCAAGAGAACCTCAAGTTATTCATTAATGATATATATATATATATATATCATTATATAATTCCTTTGGACGAACCTTATATTTTTAGGAATATTATATCATTTAATATTATAGTATTTGTTTTAAAAACTCATTTATGTCAATTTTGACAATATTTAGTATTTGGTTTTTGTGAAAGTCATAAAAATATGATTACTTTGAAAAAAATTCATTGAATCAATCCTAACATGTTTTATTAATCTAGAAAATTTATGAAATATATCAAAAGTATCAATTTACATTTATTTGGATATTTATAATATCAATTATTTTAATCTTTCATTAATAAGGTAATTGCTGCATCATCATTGTGTGATAAATAAATTTAATTATTTAATGTCTAAAAATTATAAATAAAATACCATGATATAGAAAATATTTTTATATTTCTAATGAATATTTATAGTTGAATTTATCTTATGTATAAACCTATATTAAAAATGTTTTAGTTATGAAAATTTGAATTTAACACTTTTAACTCTTCTTTAAATAAAATAACAATAAATGTCCTAATCTAATCCAAGTGGACCAAATAGGATCATATTTTATTCCTAAGGTTGATTTTCGTCAACAAAAACTTATCCAATAGAATTAGGACATGTGTTAGGGTAATTATAATATCATTTTTACCTTTAATTACCATATTTACTTTTAACCCTGGTAAATAAAAGTCAAAAGTTACTATTCACAAAAATTTATTTTCATATTATTGAACCAAAATTTACTTATTGATATCAACCGTGTCTCTTGGATTTTTTAAATTTCATTCACAGAAGCCGTAAAATTACATTTTATGCAAATTTGCTAATGTGCTTAGAAGGTGAGTAAAAGACGTTAAAAAATTCAATAAAATTTTATACATCTAATTTTATTATAAAATGACTCCAATGAATTAAATTGAACTAATATAGGTATTATTTATATATTTTACTTAAAATTAATTTAAATAAAATAAATAATTATTTAAATAAAAAGTCGGTTTTTAAACAATAACGCAGTGTTTTTCACTATTAATCAAAAATTGAAAGTCTTCAAAAAAATACAAAAAATTAACCATAAGTTAATTTTGATATTACAAATCCAAAAAATGATATCTATTTTACCAAATTAAAAACACAAGAGTTGCATTAATTAATTTAAAATTAATTCCCGTTGTCAAGACCAAAAAGCGGGTTTTTGAGAAGTAAAAACTATCAAAAGATTGATATGTGTTTATGTCCAATTTAAAAGTGAAATTAATTACAATAACCAAAATTTGATTAAATGATAAAAATAAAATCTAATTATACTTCAAAACCATTAAAATTTATAATTTAACACTATACATTATTTTGATTAAAAAATTTGTTTTCAATTAAAATTTAGTATCTTTCACTATTCATTAAAAAATGTAAGTTATCAGAAAAACACCAAAAATTTATTCAAACTAAATTTTTATTTCTCGATTCTAAAGAAGAATTTAATTTCATCAAATTGAATATATAAAAGTGTCAAATATTGAATTTATAATGGGTTCTCTATTAAAAGGTGGAAAAACTGCATTTTTTTGAAAAATACTTCTTTTATCTGAAAAATTGAATTTGTCCTTATATTATGTCTAAGAAACACAAAAGATGAATGTTAAAATTATATGGGATATATATAAAATTAAAAATGTGGTTATTACTATTCATAACTGCATTTTAAACAGTTAGTTTGATAGGTCGTGGTGCGCTTGAATTCGGTGTTGCATACATCGCACGCTATTGTATTATTCAAAGAGAAGTGTACCATGGAAGATTGGAATGTTACATTCTTACCTCCTTCAATAAATTGCATCATCGTAATTTGAAATTGTTCTTTTGAAATAAAAGGTTATGAAAAATAGAAAATACCTTTGTGGAAAACCCACATCGGAAATAGGGTTAATAAATTTTAGTCTTAATAAGAGGGAAAGGGAAATGAAAAAATCACACCAAATTAGGATTTCAAATAGGATAACATTGGTGACAATTATAATTGGAGGAAAAACGTAAATATCTATAGAGAGTGATTGAGGTCATCAATCACAAACAAGTGAATAGAAAATTAAGGGCCTTAAAGCCATAAATCTATAATGAATAACGTAAGGTATTAGGATAACATATTTTTGGGTTTAAGATACTTTCCCTAAAGTTTAAGAATTAATTTCTTAATATAATAAGAAAAAAATACTTAATAAGTAGAGTTCATACTTTAACCAATTTTTACCACAAATTCATCTTTCACTCTAAACGATGAGTATTCAAGATGACTTGGTCACACCTGAAGTGCTAGAATCAACTTATAGAGAATCACATAATCCACAAAGGATGAATTATATATTTCTCTTGTCTTTAGAGATTAACCAAACCCAAAATGGTTAGTACAAGATCAGATGATCCACAAAAAGGATAATACTTTAGAGAAATAAATACTAATATTAATTTCTAAAATTAAACCAACAATACCCAAAGGTTAATAAATACCATTCAATAAACAATTGTCCTTAAAATCCTTCAATATAATTCAAACTAAGATTGAAACCCAAAACTCAGAAGAATTTTATTATGTACTCTTCCACATTAAATTGTATCTCCAAATAACATCAACTACTCTTAAAGTCACATACTTAAAAGTAATTAATCTAATCACATATTCTCTATGATAGGTTAATCATTTCCATAAATGACCCAAATAGCTATAAATCCATAATTAAAACATAGATAAAAATACACTATTACTCCTCAAATAAAATCCCATAGTATTCTATTTTCCTTGGGCATATAGTGTTCCCAACAGAGCGAACGTCTTCCAAAATAAAATTTATCAGTTAATTGACAAATCATTTTCCTGTACTAAGGATATACATTTGATAAAACATAAGATCCAAAATCAACTTATTATTTATCAATAAAATCATTTAACTAAAAATAATTAGTCACACTAACTAGGTACTTCACGTAGTCCAGTGGTAAGTGATAAATCCCAATCGCACTTTGGTTGTGGGTTCGATTCCCGCAACTTTGTCCGACGCGACAGGTTGTCACACGGTCTGCTTCTTGTCCTTTTTTAAAAACTATATTTTATAACATTCCCAAAATGAGATAAATTTCTAAAAATAACCATAACATAATTTAACCACAAATTTTATCTCATACATCGCATTTTCATCCCAAAAATTAATAACCTGTAATTGCCTCCAATTCAAGGATCATATAAACTTAAATGGTTATTTATGACTATATCCCCAAAATAAAAGATAATTTTTCCTCGAATAGCATTTTCACATAACAAACTGAAGGGTTACACATACAAGAGAAAAGTCTTCCAAAGTAATCCCATAAACAAAGAGCACTAATACTTTTAAACATTTCGCCATCCATTTATTTCCACGTAGGTTCTTCCTTGACCAAGAGGCTATCCTATAGAATAGAGCATTCACTCGGGTAATGCCTAGGTCCCCTACATTTACGGAAAATGACTATAAATGGATTCTTGGGATCATTTTTATTTTCTTCCACAATACTATTCATTTTCCTAGATAATTCTTTACCTTATGTCCTTATTTTCCACACATAAAGTATTTCTTTGTTCAATTGAGACACTTTCCTGGGTGTCTCCTTCCACATTTCCTGTATGATGGAAATTGACCTTTATTTTCTCTATGGTCTCCACTGCTGGAGCTCTTATCATTCACTGCCTTTCTCTTCTTTGTTGAGTCTTAGAGTTAGTTAATATATATTTTGTTGATCATATTTTTGGAAAATTGATTCAACATGAACATGATATCTTTTATGACTATAAACATTCCATTTTGTTGCTCATTTCCACCACTGTTCCCACTTTGTACATCATGCTCAATGTTACTATGAATTCCTTGGAATCCATCCATAGACTAAAACTAGAAAGCATTGTGTGAGTAACAACAGTCATAAAATCATTTAGAGAATATCATGACACCTTATTTTCAAACTAAAACACCTTAGGATTAACCAAGGTTATTTATTCTCATCTTATATTAAAATCCATAAAATTGGTTTGTAAATAAAATTTGAATTATCCTAATCATATCCCCCGAGAGTGTCGTAACCAAGAGTGCAGCAAAATCCATTGTCGTGCACCAGTTCCCATTCGAGTCTAGATCAAAGTAGGTACATATATGCCAGATCCACCTCTACCTACTTGTATCTAGATAGAGATATATTGCTTGGAAAACCCACATAATATTTACATTACCAAATTTTTTGGATGTTCTTCTATACTAATACCCAAAGTCTATCTTAGGGTAATGTTCTCTAATCAGAGTTTTTCTAAATCTAGCTTCCAAGGTTTATACTAAACTTCCTCTAATACCAACTATAATGCCCCAACCCTAGTTACCCAGAGTCAATGTATTATTACATAACATTGAAATGATCAGAATAGATCAAGTTTTGAAAGACTTATTAGTTTAGTAGCCTTGGAAGTACTAGATACATACATAAGTTTTACATTACATCATGAAATAAAAACAAGAACAACTACATTTTGTCCCCTTTGAACACACTTATATCCCTTAGCCTATCCCTACAGGTCAACCATAAAATACTTCTTCACATCCTGGAAAAAATAAAACATAGAAAGGGGTGAGCTCAGATGCTTAGTAAGGATAACAATATAGCGAAAACTTTTATAAATAAGCATAAACATTTAAAGCAATGTATAAGACTAAAACAAAAGCCTTTTTAAACATAAACTTCAGCATAACATGGAAAATATAAATCAAAATAATTCCATTTACTTATTTACATGGATATTATACTAGTCAAATAATCACATGTAATATCAATAGCTAATTTCATAATGATGGAATGCATAATGCTGGACATCATAAACACATAGTCAAGGCCTTGTGCCAAGACTAAAAATAAGATTTTGTCAAGACCTTGTGCCAAGACACTAGTTTGTATCATGATACCTATCGATGCATCGAGGAACTATAGTGGGCTCCACCTGTCACTTACTAAGTCCAATGCATTCCTCATATGAAAATGGTGAATCATAATATAAACATTCGTACTAAAACTAATATACGAAATGTCAACACTTTAACCATAAACCATGAATGGTATAAAAATACCACATACAAAGTCAAACATAAATCATTAAATACAATATAGAATATTGTATTATAATAAATCAACCTCAATTGAGAATAATTAAGGATATTTACATAGATGAAAATAATCATTAAAACTATTTGAGATAAATATCCCCCTTTTCTTGAAATCATTTAAAAGTCTCACTATTTATCAAGAATCCATTTAAAATATATTTTTGAATCAAAGTGTCCCATAACACTTTTAAACTTTTGAAATGAATTTTAATTTTAAAACATTCATGTCCATATAAATATGTCCTCAAAACCATTTTTAAAACATGGACATTAATGAAAAAGATTTAGAAGAAAAAATCTTTAAAACATTTAAAATGATATTTTAGTTAGTATTCCTAACCAAATGGGAGATGCTTGAATAAAAATAATCGAGGTAATAAAAACTTTATAATATCATGATAATAAATGTATTCATGATATACTATGTCAAAGTACAGTATATACACCACATAAAAGTGAATCAGCACATAACAACAAAGAAGTCTCAATGAAATGTAAATTGAGATGAAATCCCTTATAAAGACCGTATCCTTAGGTTAAAGATAAATCAATGAAATAATTATGTGTGAAAAATATAAATACACTCAATATGATTGGATATTTAGTGTAAATAAATCATAGTACATGCACACCTATTCTTGTAGAAACAACACCAATGACTTTGATGTTTAACTCAATGAATGGAAATTGAGTTAAAATTACTCTTATCAAGTTCATATCGATGACTTTAAAATTTATCAATGTAGTGATTATGTGTATCAAAAGTATATCCACACAAATAGGAGTGGAAATTACTATATAAGTAAATAAATAGTGACATCACACATAATCTTGGAGTAAAATAATCAATGAAGTTTGCGTAGAACCCAATGAGTGGTAATTGAAATTAGAAATTACCTTACCGAATTGATAAATTACGAAACATAACCCCATGAAAGAAGGATCTTAAAATGGAGATGTAAATACACATAAATTAAATTATATTACAGAAATAATACAATCATGGGCAGTACATACACCACACAAAATGAAATAGTGGCAATATTGCATGAATCTCACGTGAATAAGAAGTGAGATGAAAACCCCTTACCTTGTATTTTTCCTTAGTATAGGGTAGGATAGACTCCTGTATAATGGTGAAATCATTGTTATTAAATTATAAAAGAATCAAATACATAAATATGATATCATATATGATATTCTAATATTGCTTTGTTAATGATATTTCAGTAGTATCATTGTTTTGGGTGTTAACTGATTTGTTTTCCTTTATATGTTTTGTTATGTAAGTCATGATTGTTATATATAAGATGTATTTGATTAATATCCATAATTATATTATGTTATAAAAAATTATTTTTAAATCATCAAATGAAAATTATTTTTGAATGGTTACGATGGGGAATGAATCTTATCACGTTTGTGGAGACGGTAATCCGTACGTACGCACGAGCGACAATATCATTCTATTAATGGTGAAATCATATGTAATTGGATGTTATATAATATATAAATAATAATTAAAATGTTATATTTATTATTTACATTAGTTATACCCATTATTATACCCATCCAAATAATGATGTTTTTGAATAATAAACTACCCCACGACGTGGAGACGGTAAGCCGTACATACGCTAATATGGTGTTTTATCATTCATAGGATGGATAGAATAATGAATATGGTTGTACCATATTTATAATAACATCACAGTATGTATAAGGTACTTGATTTATTATTTTGGTATGGAAATAACAAATAAAGAGGAAGTGGAAGAAGAAAAGAACTTTGAAAGATGTGGTGAAATTATTACCTCTTCTTCGGGTGTTTCCTTTTGATTTGATCAAAAGGGATCCTTAGGATAGATTTATGATCAAAATAAGGCCTTTAGGTAGAATTGAGGGTATTTTGGAGGATATTTGGGTATGTTTTGGGCAATAAAAATGACTTTGGAGGTGTGAAATTAAGAGAAGGGGAAGTACCCTTTTATAAGAGAGGAGAGGGTCACTTTAGTAAAAGCTTGAAATATTATTTTATTATATAATCATTTTCAGTTTGTAATGGATCCAAATGGATTTATTTCGAGGATAAGGTAGGGATGGGTCAAAATACCTTCAACCAATAGGTTTTAGACAAGTTTAGGTCACCATATTAACCTTATCCTTTAGATTTAACTCGTAGTTAAATAGTTTAACTTTTACCATGTCTTCTTGTATTCTTACACTATATTGTTAATAAACTTACTATAAACTGCCAAGAGAATATCAAGTTGTTCATTAATGATATATATATGTATATATATATATATATATAAATTATTATATAAGTCCTTTGGCCGGACCCTATATTTTTAGGAATATTATATCATTTAATATTATAGTATTTGTTTTAAGAACTCATTTATGTCAATTTTGACACTATTTAGTATTTGGTTTTTGTGAAAGTCATAACAACATGATTAATTCAAAAAAAAATCATTGAATAAACCCTAACTTGTCATATTAATCTATAAAATTCACAAAATACATCAAAAGTATCAATTTACATTTATTTGGATATTTATAATATCAATTATTTTAATCTTTCATTAATAAGGTAATTACTGCATCATCATTGTGTCATAAATAAATTTAATTATTTAATGTCTAAAAATTATAAATAAAATAACATGATATAGGAAATCTTTTTATCTTTCTAATTAATATTTATAGTCAAATTTATCTTATGTATAACCCTATATTAAAAATGTTTTAGTTATGAAAATTTGAATTTAGCACTTTTAACTCTTCTTTAAATAAAATAATAATAAATGTCCTAATCTAATCCAAGTGGACCAAAGAGGATCATATTTTCTTACTAAGGTTGATTTTTTTCGAAAAAAACTTATCCAATAGAATTAGGACACATGTTAGGGTAATTATAATATTATTTTTACCTTTAATTACCCTATTTACTTTTAACCGTGGTAAATAAAAGTCAAAATTTACTATTCACCAAAAATTATTTTCATCTTATTGAACCACATTTTACTTACTGATATCAACCGTGTCTCCCAAATTTTTAAAATTCAATTCATAGAAGTGGTAAAATTACGTTTTATGAAAATTTGCTAACGTGTCTAGAAGGTGGGTAAAAGATGTTAAAAAATTCAATAAAATTTTATGCATCTAATTTTATTATAAAATGACTTCAATGGATTAAATTGAACTAATATAGGTATTATATATCTATTTTTACTTAAAATTAATTTAAATAAAATAAATAATTATTGAAATAAAAATTTTGTTTTTAAACAACAACACAATGTTTTTCACTATTCATCAAAAATTGAAAGTTTTCAGAAAAATACCAAAAATTCACCATAAGATAATTTTGATATTCCAAATCTAAAAATGATTTATATTTTACCAAATTCAAAACATAGGAGTTTCATTAATTAATTTAAAATTAATTCCTGTTGTCAAGACCAGAAAGCGGGGTTTTGAGAAGTAAAAACTATCAAAAGATTGATATATGTTTATGTCTAATTTAAAAGTAAAATTACTTCCAATGACCAAAATTGGATTAAATTATGAAAATATATTCTAATTATACTTAAAAACCATTCAAATTTATAATTTAACACTATAAATTATTTTGATTAAAAAAGTTGTTTTCAGTTAAAATTTAGTATCTTTTACTATTCATCAAAAAAATGAAAGTTATTAGAAAAACACCAAAAATTTATCCAAACTAAATTTTCATGTCCCAATTCAAAATAAGAATTTAATTTCATTCCAATGAGATTGTACCCAAGTGGTACAATCTCTTGCTTGGCATCCAAAATACCAAGGATCAAATTTGGGTAGGGACGAAATTCTGGGTTACCGTAGCAGTACTGTAGCAACGACGGAACTGTAGCAGTGGTGGTACTGTAATGGCAGAGGCACTGTAACAGAAATATAGTGGTGGATGTACTATAGCAGTGCGGGTACTGTAGTAGTACTATTCACCGATGGGTCCTTTGGGCAAAAACAAAAAACGGGCTTTCAAGCCTTGTACTCAGGCTACTTGGCCTTTGGCCTTCGGGCTATGTATTGGGTCGCCCTCTACCCAGAATAAAAAGAGGTCTTTTCTTTAATAATAAATTGAGACTTCGAACCCAAACTTAAAAAAAAATTAATGTCATCAAATTGAATATATAAAAGTGTTAAATATTGGATTTAGAAAGGGTTCTCCATTAAAAGGTTGAAACACTGCATTTTTTGAAAAATAATTCTTTTATCTAAAAAATTGAATTTGTCCTTATATTATGTCTAAGAAATACAAAATATGAATGTTAAAATTATATGATATATATATAAAATTCAAAATGTGGTTATTACTATTCATAACCACTTTTTTAAACAGATTGTTTGATAGGTCATGGTGTGGTTGAACTCAGTGTTGTGTAGATCGCACGCTATTGTATTATTCAAAGAGAAGCGTACTGTGGAAGCTTGGGGTGTTACAAGCATAGTGTTTTTATTTATTTGTTTAAAGAATTTATTCAATTATAAAATATCTTATATATGAATATTTGTATTCTTTTTATGGATTTATAATGATATTTATTATTATGATAGTATTATAATTAATTTTTCTGTGACATGAAACAATAATATGATATTCAATTTAAAAGGATATACTATTTGCTTTGAAAAATAAATTATTTTAAAATATTAAGAGTTTTTTATTTTAAAAATTAATCTTTAATAATTATATATTTATTTTCATAAAATAATTTGCATATTTTAAATCATCATGTCAAAATTAGATGGAAAAAATTTTGTTTAAATTTATAAAATAACAAAATATGACAGTAAATTGTAAAAGTGACATATAATCATATTTATTAATAAAAAGCACGATAAAAGTTTATAAATGAGACTTTTATTCAAAATGTTTGTTTTTAAGACATTAAAACATTGATTTTTAAATTTAATATTTGAATTCATTTTGGTCATAAGTTGAGTGCATTGACAAAAAAGATTCTTGAGAAAGATATGTGCCCCAATAGGTGTTTGATATAAACAAGGGGAGATTGTTTGGTAAAGATGAGATGATATAGATGAGATTAAATGTGTTTGTGTTGTCTTTTTTTGTTAACACTTGAATAACATTCAAACTTAGATGAATTAAAATATTTTAGATGAGGTGAAGTTCATTTAGAGGTTTGGAAGTGTTTGTAAGAATTTTGGAGATGAGGTGTGGAGTTGTTTGAGAGAAGGTGAGAAAAAACACACCGTCATGGTGTTCTTAAAAAACCAGGGATGACCCCATGGCAAGACCAATAGGCCCTGAGGCTAGGGAAATAAGGATCCAAGGGGAAATCGTCCACCTCATGTCTCTCCCCTCTTCAATTGAAAACCCTAGCAGAAGAAGTTGAAAGCTCTGACCTACCTTGCCTCATATTTGATTTGCTGTACCCACCTCACATTCTCTCTACTTCACCCTGCCCTCTTTCCACTAAGATTAATCTCTTGCCCTCCACAATTCCTTCTTGTTAACATGCCAAAAACTCCCTTTCGTGTCTCGCATCCTTGCCTCTCTCCTGCCTCATCGGCCTCCATGACTTGCCTCACCTCCTCTCCACTGAATTTCACCTACCGTTGATGTGCCTTCATGTCTCCCTGCACAAGAGAAAACTAGAATTTTAGGCCATGGAAGATCTGAAAATCATACACTTGGTATTTTCTCCCTATAACTAGACCCAATTATAAGTATACAATACTATATTTTTATTTTACTAATTATATTCTATTTTGTCTTCATTTTTATATAACTATATTAAAGGGAAAAAATTTTCATAATAGAATTAGACATCAATATTTCCTGGGCCGATATTGTTAAAAACACATCATGGTTTCATGCTTTTAAAATAATAATAATAAGTTAATACCAAAAAATGGGATTTTGTTTAGGAAATGATATCTAGTGGATTTTTATAAAACCCCTATTCATCATGGAGAAGCCACATTACATTGTGATGTTTCAGGGCTGGTTTAGGTTCTTAGAAAAAAAGGGAAATCATTACAGTCTCAGATATGACATCTTCAAAAGTTTAGTGAATCGATGTTGAAAGTAGACTTATGATTTCCACCCACTTAAGAAAATAAATAGTTTATAAGTTATAAATTCCAAATCGATCAGAGTACAAAAACAACAAACAACCACAACAAAAATTATTCTACTTGGAAGTTATAAACTTAATCAAAGTAAAATACATATCAGAATAAGAACAAAGTAGAATGAAAATAATAAAATAGGGTTTCTAGATAATAATCCATAAATTCCTTTAGGAAATATTATAAAGGATAACATTAATGTCAATCAAAATAACTCTTCACTTTTAATCCTTAGCAGCAGGAAGATCAGTTCCCAGATCAAAGGGATACAAGTTATGATACTATGGCATTTCTTCAATCAAACTGATTGGAAGATAGAATTCTAGACCCAAACTTCTTCAATAGATGTCGAAAACAACAAGTCTAACCCTGAGATCCTCTTTTGATCAACCTGATTGATAGGAAATTCCAAAATCCAGACTTTGTCAAACCAATAGTTTAGAAGACACAATTTTTAGCCTCAAAATCTCATCGATCATATTGGATCAGAAGCAATGATTATAAATAGAAAACTTAGTGATTTTATAATCAGTTTCTAAAAAACATAAGCTCTAAAAACACATTAAAAAACCCATACAATCGAAAGATCTCAAGCACCGAGTTAACACACAACTCTGGATTGAAGGAATTCTGACACATTGTAATGTCCGTTTTTTAAATCCTTGGTCACGATTTATACGTTTTGGTGTAATAAATTTCCAATGGTAAAGTACAAGATCTTTGGGTAAAAATTTCACCTTTAAGAAGGTTAAAATCTAAATTCCATTGAAATGATTCTGGTGACATCATGATGCTCCAAAAATTACATGGATCAAATTATGATCACTAGAACTTAAGTGATTTGGAAGTTAACTCTGCACAATACAACTTAAAAAAACTTCAAGATAACATTAATTCAAAATGAAGTGTATTATTATTTTAAAAACAAAATGAAATGGAAGAATTCATTTAATAAATGACTCAACACTCATTATTTCATGGTTATCCCATCACGGGCATGGATAGAGAGAGAGACAGAGAGAGGAAGTTGTGGTTTTTTAAACCACATGGAAGCCATCATCATGGTTTTTTTAGAGAAGAAAATAGGGAAGATTATATTTTAGTTTCCTAGGATAGAAAATGGTTTCAAAGTGGGTTTAATGTAGTTGGGTGGTTGTGAATTCAACACATCATGGTTTCAACTCACCATGTTGTGCTTTGTTTAAAAATATATATTTGAGTGATTTTGATAATGAGGATTTATGGTTGACTCATGGACTACTCTAAATCAACATTTTATGTCCCTAAATCATATCAATGGTTATTAAAAGGACTAGATTGATCCATTTTATTGAATTAATGCAAGAGAAGTTTAAAGTTGATATAGTTATTGAATTTTGAATTTTAAATTAAAACAAAAATTAAAAAGAGAGTGTTGCTACTAATGTAAAGAAGAAGTGTGACATGTCTATGAGAGAATAATAAAGAATATAGGAATAAGATACAATAAGGAATAAGTCTAGCAACTGATTACCACATGTTATTGTAGGCGGAATCCTAAAATTGTGAAGATCGAAGGCTTTTATTTGAAGAAGATGGAATGTAGTGGCTTTCTAGTGAGTCAAAAGGTTTTATTTTTTATTTTTTTATGATCAAGGATTATTCTATACCTTAGAAAATCAAAGTTGTATAAAAATAAAGATATTGAGTGGTATATATTTTAGAGTTTCTGTGATCAAAGTGAAGAAGATGAGGTGATACTCTATTGAAATTAGATTCAAATAATCTTGTTGATTTTAGAATATCTCAATTGTTATTTAATTTAATATTTATATTGATTATGTGTGGGAGAAAATCACACTTTTTGAGTGATATTTTTATATATAAGAGTTTTAAAAATAAACTCTGCTCATTGTAATCAATTTAGAGATTCTAGTGGATTGGGTGGAAATTGATAATAACATTCAATGCCATGATAATTATGGAACAATTTTTTTAATATTTAACCCTGTATATAATTATGTTCTCTTTGGTTGTATGGATGTGAAAATTAAATCACTAAACTAAATTGAATAACTTTAAAAGGATTTAGTGTTGAAGAAGAATTTTGATAACAAATTATTTTTTTCATCTTAAATGATGATACTGATTGATTAATGAAGAATCATAAAATATTTTTATTCACCGATTAATCCCCTCCCAGTGAATACTCATTCGGGACCACACTACTATTGATGGTAGTATCTTCTAAATTTGGTACCAGAGTAGTAGGTTTCCTTCGAATACATCAAGGTTTTTATGAAGTTCTCTATGTATTTCAAGGTCGTTGGTTTTAAATTTTTAATACTATCATGGGAAATAAAAATTAAGTCAATATAAAATGATTTACCATATTTTATTGAAAAAAATTACAATGTTTGAAAATAAAGAATGTTTTTTTACTTGCTCTTATTATATTTGGAAGTAGTTAAAATTGTAGCTGATGGTTTTACTCTAGTCGCGGAAGGCACAATGATGATTCCAAATGATAAAAATAATATTAGGATATATGTACATGTAAGTAATGTTATCTTATCCTCACTTTAAATGAAAAAACACATTAAGGTTATGGGAATTGATAGAGCACTGTCATGGGCACCCTCAAATGATTAGTGTGATTTGGGGTACTTAGGTGCAGCAGAGTGGCTGACCAAGGTTGTCTCTCAAAGGAGGAAGTGAATTTAACAACTTATTAGAGGTATTCTAAAAAAATAAAATAAAATAGAATAGAATAAAAGCACTACTTTAAAGTATTGGGGTTTTTTGTAGTTTATTAATCTAGAAGAAGTTTTCTGGAAGAAGATTGTATAATTTTTTTTTGTTTTTAGTTTTGAAATGAATTTCGATTAAAATGACACAACAAGAAGATGTTTTTTTAGAAATCTATTTAAAAGGCATAATAGATCTAACTCTACCTCTTCATTCACTTATTAATCATTATCATTTAAATCAATATCCACTTAATTATGATCCTCTAATTTGTTATCCCTCGAACCCTACGAGAGTTAACTTAACCACAAAGATGAAATTACTTAAACCCTAGACTAGCTTCGGAACACGCAATCGCAGCACCCTGCTTTGATTGTTGTTCTAAGGATAGATTATGGTCAGTGGTTAATTAGAGCACATATAAATTCTAGAAATAAGGATGAATTGTGTTTAGGTATTATATTTGAACTCTACAAATTTATCCCGTGTGGTCTTGTATTACCGATTAAGATCGCGCTCTCACAATTTACACAAAATCTCGACCTCACGTGTTTTGTATTAATTGTTCAATTGCTTGCTTAGTTTATTGTAATTTAAAAACACAATTCATGGATAATATTAAGTGAATTACATTATATCAATGATTCAAAATAATTAAATTAAGAGGTTAGAAGATAGATCGATTACTAAGAGACTACTCTTCCATGGGTGGCGTAATCATCGTAGAAGCGTTTTGCATGTGCAAAGGTTTATAATGGGTATAACCCAATAACGCTTCTACTCAAGAATTCAAGAACAAAGAGGAAGATTAATAGAAGAATAAATTTAAACAAAACATAATAAAATATAAGAAATAAAATAAGAACAAAGAAGTTTATTACACAAATGAAAACATTACAAAATGAAGAGAGAAGGAGGCTTCGATGAGGGGATCCTTGCTTCAAGAGCTACCCCTCTTACAATGGTTGGAGAATTTGGGTGAAACAAATTATCCTATTCCTCCAATCTCACAATTCACGTACCAACCCCTCCAAATTATAAAAACTCCAATTCATATAGGGGAGGGGAGGAGAGGTTACAAGTGGTTTCAAGTGTGAATGTGGAAATTCGGCCAAATATTTTAATGCAAATTGCACCGCCCATTTGAACACTACAAAGTGTGAATTGTCCGACCTTAAAGAAGGATAAAATGTGAGGATGTGGGTCCTATATCTCTTCTCTAAATTTGGGATCAATAAAATCCCATATGTAGGAGTTATGGCCGAAATACAGAAGCTTATCCATTCTGGCGAGTCCAGCCCATCTTTGACTTTATGTCCAAATTAATCCATTAAAATGCATTCTTTGGATCTAGTGTCCTGAATAAAAGTTGTAGATAATTAAGTTAGGAACACGGTTAAAAAATTTCAAATTCAAATAATGAATATAAAAATATTTATATTCGAAATAATACAGTGCACTATTAAGGGTAAAACTGAAATTTTCACCAAATTTTCAAATGAATGATCAAATCTCAAATATTTTATAAATAAACATATTTAAAAAAATGTGAGGAAATTATATCATTTATTATAAATAAAATATTCAATAAAATAGTGTTTTATCAACTCCCCCACACTTACCCTTTTGCACACCTGGGCAAAACCTCATATCAAGTAAACATCAATATCAAATCAAAACCAATTTTAAAACACATATCCTTAAGATCAATCAATTTCACACCAAGAATCAAAAGATATCATGCCTCATAAAAAACCTTATTTCAAGTTCTCCATTTATATCATTTAATATATTTCCACTTCATTTATCCACCCATGCACAAAACACTTACCTCGCTTGAATTTTCTCTCATCACTCAAATATCAATTTTTTTGCAATGTCTTTCTCATCTAAACTCATACAAGGGTCACCATAGGCTTGATAGATTCCTAAATCGCTACCCTATGTGAGTCAAGGACATATGTTTATCATGAGGACTTTTCAGGGTTGTTCTGTGGCTTTCGGTTGGTAGGATTAAGATGTGAAAAACTCTGAGGCTGAATGAGGAGGGCGTGACTCTTTTGAAGCAAAATTGCATTAATCTAATTTTCACTTAAATATGGTCTTCTCTTCAATCCCCATAGTATAAATTCAGATCCATCATCATGAAAAGTCATGAAAGGTTTACACCATTCATCATTTCAGCATAAAAAATGTCAATCTTCTCAAACATTATTTTCTTGAAAGCTCCAGATGGGCACAACTTTCCACCTCAATTAGAAGCTCCAGAAAAGGCACAGCTTCACTTGTCATGAAAGCTCTAGAAAAGGCACAACTTTCAATATAATGACTTTCTTTATCAGCAAACACATCTCTTCAGAATTTAATTTTCCACCCAAAGTGTCACATAATGTGGTGGCACAACACAAGACAGCTTCCCCCACACATAAGCTCAACTAGATTATGCAATTTCACTTCAAGAGTTGGTTGGATAGGGAAAATTGGCTTGTAATGTGGCTTAACCTAACAGGCTGTGCATGTCTTCTAAGGGATAAAAGGATTAAATATTCAAGGTAGGCCATTATAAAAAAGGATTCTTTGAAATATGGGCTTTAATACCAAACAAATGCCTCAATCATTTAAACATATGTACCTCAAACCCTCAAGTTTTGACAGGAATAGATCAAATTCTGGTTAAATCAAGCATGGTTTGGTTCTCTCAAGAAGTGAGTTGAATGTAAATAATATGAAAATAATGGTTCAGAAGCCTCACAGGAAAGTGATTTCAAATATAAAGACAGTGAGATTGGCATGGGATTCAAAATTCAGCGTACTTTTCATGAAATTACTAAATATTTGAACTTGAAACAAAGTCATTTCAGCATTCATTTAAGCTTAGTTTCAAGGGGTAAATTGTTTCACTTATTTTTATGGATTTAAAAATGGTGATGAGAATCATTTCATCCCAAAAGTTTCAAAAAAACGCAGAAAATTGTAAAATAAACACACAAATTTTGAAAAACACACAATTTTTTTGGTTTTTTTTGAACAGGAAAGCAATTGAAATTACTAAACTAAAAGGTTCCCTCCCCCACACTTAAAATATTGCATTGTCCTCAATGTGAACCTATGAGATGATATATGAACATGAAATGCAGAATTTTTAAATAGGACAAATAATATAAAAGTGAAAGGGTTAGGAACAACCTGATGTGCTCAAGTGATGATGGGGTCATGCAGTGTGATAAAATCCACTGCATCAGTAGGAAGTCCCTCAATGTATCTCTTCAAACATTGCCCATTGACTGTAAATCTCCTTCTAGTGTCCTCTTGTGTGATCTCCACTGCACCATAAGGAAAAACATTAGTCACAACATAAGGACCTAACCATTTGGAACGCAACTTACCAGGCATCAACTTCAGTCATGAACTATAGAGAAGGACTTTCTCTCCAACATAAAACTCCCTTTGTTGGATCATTTTGTCATGAGCTGCTTTTGATCTTTCCTTGTAGAGCCTTGAGTTCTCATATGATGACAGTCGAATCTCCTCAAGCTCTTGAATTTGCAACTTCCTTTGAATTCCAGCTTGGGCCAAATCCATGTTGCATTTCTTTATAGCCCAATATGCCCGATGCTCGACTTCCACGGGGAGATGACACGCTTTCCCAAAAACAATCCGAAATGGGGACATACCAATGGGGGTCTTGTATGCTGTCCTATAAGCCCACAATGCATCATCCAAGCGCTTGCTCCAATCCTTCCTATTTGGCTGCACGGTTTTCTCCAAGATTTGTTTCAACTCACGATTTGAAACCTCAGCCTGGCCATTTGTTTGGGGGTGGTATGGTGTTTATGTTTTGTGTGTCACCCCATACTTTCGAAGGAGGGAAGAAAATTTCCTATTGCAAAAGTGTGTCCCTTGGTCACTGATGATGGCCTTTGGTACTACAAACCTGTAGAAAATTTTAGCCTTGACAAAATCCACTACAACATGAGAATCGTCAGTCCTGGTGACCTTGGCCTCCACCCATTTACTCACATAATCAACAACAACCAAAATATAACAAAAACCATATGAACTTGTAAAAGGACCCATAAAATCAATTCCCCACACATCAAAAATCTCACAGAATAGTATGGGTTGTTGGGGCATCTCATGTCTCCTAGAAATATTCCCAGTGTGTTGGAAACGAGAGCATGACTTACAAAACACATGGGCATCATGGAATAATCTAGGCCAATATAATCCAGAGTCCAAAACCTTCCTAGCTGTCCGTTGGGGTCCAAAGTGTCCACCACAAGCAAGTGTATGACAGAAATGCAAAACAGACTCAAACTCATGATCGGGAACACACCTCCTAATGACTTGGTCACTACACATGCGCCATAAGTATGGATCATCCCAAACATAAAATCTTGACTCACTCTTTAATTTTTGGACTTGATGTTTCTTTAAATTTGCAGGGATTTCAGAAGCAACAAGGTAGTTAACTAAATCAGCATACCAAGGATGCGTACCTGAGATGGTATAGATATGCTCATCGGGGAAAGTGTCCCGAAGTGGTACCTGATCCAAGGTGTCATCCTCTAGTGTGTGAGTAAACCTACTCATGTGGTCCGCCACCATGTTTTCTGACCCCTTTTTGTACTTTATCTCAATGTCAAACTCTTGAAGAAGGAGCATCCAACGGATAAGTCGTGGCTTTGCATCTGGCTTCTTCAGGAGGTACCTCAAAGATGCATGGTCAGAAAAAACAACTACTTTAGAGCCCAATAAATACGAACAGAATTTATCTAAAGAAAATATGACAGCAATAAACTCCTTTTCCGTGGTTGTGTAGTTTGATTGGGCTGAATCTAATGTCCTTGATTCATAGGAAATCACATGTGAACGCCCTTCCACCCTCTGAGATAAGACAGCTCCAACCGCGAAGTTGGAGGCGTCACACATAAGCTCAAATGGAAGGTCCCACTGTGGGGGATGTATGATAGGTGGAGTGGTCAGACACTTCTTTAGCTCATCAAAGGAAGTCCTACAAGAATCATCAAACACAAAATCAGAATCTTTTTGAAGTAATCGATACATAGGAAGAGCGATCTTACTAAAATCTTTGATGAAGTGCCGATAAAATCCTGCATGCCTTAGGAAAGATCTAACATCACGCACACATGAAGGATAGGGTAAGGATGAAATAATGTCTTCCTTAGATCTATCAACCTCTATCCCATGTTTTGACACTACATGCCCTAAGAAAATGCCATGCTCTACCATGAAATGACACTTTTCAAAGTTCAGGACCAGATTCTTCTCAATACAACGATTCAAAACCTTTCCCAAACTAATTAGACATTCATCAAATGAAGACCCATACACTGTAAAATCATCCATAAATACCTCCATGCAGGTCTCAATAAAATTAGAAAAAATACTCACCATGCATCTCTGGAAGGTACTTGGGGCGTTGCAAAGTCCAAATGGCATCCTTCGGTAGGCAAAGGTACCGAATGGGCAGGTGAATGTCGTCTTCTCCTAGTCCTCCGGAGCTATAGGAACCTGAAAATATCCAGAAAATCCATCCAAGAAACAATAGTGTGTCTTCCCAGCTAGTCTCTCAAGCATCTGATCAATAAATGGGAGGGGGAAATGGTCCTTGCGAGTGGACTGATTTAGTTTCCTATAATCAATACACACACGCCAACTATTTTGCACCCTCATTGGAAATAACTCATCTTTCTCATTTTTAACAACAGTAACACCACTTTTCTTAGGAACAACCTGAATAGGACTTACCCACTGAGAATCTGAAATGGGAAAGATTATACCTGCCTCGAGAAATTTCTCAACTTCTTTTTTAACAACTTCCAGGAGGGTGGGATTGAGTCTCCTTTGTGGCTGTCTCACCGGTTTAGCCCCATCTTCCAAGAGAATCCTATGCATGTAAATGGAGGGGCTAATACCTGATATGTCAGCCAAGGTCCACCCAATCTCCCTAATGTTCTCCCTTAAAATATTCAAAATCTTTTCTTCATGTTCAAAAGGGAGATTGTTAGCAATGATAACAGGTAATCTCTCACCACTCAATAAGTATGAGTATTTAAGATTTGGTGGCAATGGCTTGAGTTATAATGAAGGAGGGTGTAGTATGGATGGAGACATTGAAGGAACCGAAATATGTGCACAAAGAGCATCGGTATCAGAATATACATCATCAAAATCAGAAAATAAAGCATCAAATCAATCAGCATACTCTATAGCCATGTCATAATCAGAGTTCACATGAACAAGATCATAATATGAATCCATTTCAAAATCAAATCTTAGAGAGTCTTGTTCATTAGAAACAGGTGTGGAAGTTCTCTTAGACATTAAACCGGAACCAATACTCATAATCTCCCTAATCATAGGACAATCAAAATCCATGGAGTTTTTACTTGGTGGTTCAAAATGTGAGATAACAAAAGCAGAATGGTCCTCAGAGGGGTACTTCATGGAATCCATAACATTAAATATCACAACTTCATCCCCAAATTCCATGGAAAGTGTACCCTCATTGACATTTATGATAGTTTTTGCAGTTTTGAGGAAGGGCCTACCTAAGATAATGGGGGCATGAGAACTTACATGATCATCCTCCATGTTAAGAACATAAAAATTTGCTGGAAAGATCATGTCTCTTACCCAGACAAGTACATCCTCAAGGACTCCCACTGGATATGCTGTAGCTCTATTCGCCAATTTCACCACTACTCTTGTTGGCTTCAACTCACCAACCTGCAAGGAAGAGAATACAGAGTGAGGCATCACATTTATTGAAGCTCCTAAATCACAAAGAGCATCAGAGAAGTGCAACTCCCCTATGGTACATGGGATGGTGAATGTCCCGGGATCCTTGCACTTTGTTGGCATTGCTAGAGTTGGTGTAATGAGTGCCGAGACATTCCTTCCAAGGTTGATCCTATCATTTCCCTTGAGCCCACTTCGATTGGTACAAAGTTCTTTTAAGAATTTCACATACCTTGGAATTTTATTAATGGCTTCAAGTAGAGGAATGTTGATCTCCACACGCTTGAATGTGTCCAAAACCTCCTTTTGCATTGCTTCTTCAGCTATCTTCTTGGTTTGAACAACCCTGTTTGGAAAAGGAAGGGGTTTAGGAGGTACATCATCAATCTTTTTCTTACCTTTATCTTTCTCCTTGGATTGATCATCAGTTGGTATGGAATGTGGCTTCTCTAGAGTAGAGGTGAATCCCGGTGGAATGGTAGGTCCAGATGGATCATTCATTTGCTTCCAACTTCTCAATGTGATGGCACTAACATTCTCCTTTGGATTTGGAGTGGGTTGGGAAGGTAGATTTCCAGAATTCTTACTCACAAGTTCATGGAGGGCGGTGGAAATCTGAATCATTTGAGTCTTCAACTCTCTCAACTCCGAACCTTGACTCTTTAGCTCATTCTGTTGATTAAGAACAATTTGTTTCAAAAGATCATCAGTGTTAGAGTCTACCTTGTGTTGGATATTCCCTTGTTTCTGACTCGTTGATGTTTGAGCTTCGAATCTCCTTTGGGGTTGTTGGAAACCCTGTTGGTAAGGTGGAGGCTGCTGGAAGTTTGGTTGAAAAGGGGGCCTTTGTTGTTGTCCAGAGCCATACCTCATGTCTGACTAATCTTTCCACCCTTGGTTGTATGTTGGAGCAAATGAATAAAACTTCTTTTGGGGATATGGTTGTTGTTGCTACTGAAATGGTCTCCCTAGGAATATTGCTGCGCAATCCTCTGTCTCTTATAGTTGTGGGCAACAGTCAGTTGGGTGGCTTGTCTCAGTGCAAATGCCACAAGGCCTTGAAGGAGGGGGTAGAGATGTCTTTTGTGCCAAAGAAATTTTCCTCACCATAGTTGTCAATTATTCTAACTTGGTATCAATCAAATGACTCTCAAGAGAAGAAGGACTTACCTAATGTACTCCTCGAACATGTGGTGTACCTATATCACCGAATTGTTGAGAGTTTTGGGCCATTTTGTCGATCAATGCTTGTGCAGCTACTGGTGCCTTGTCCACCAATGCTCCTCCAGCTGCAGCATCCACCATGCTCCTCTACATGGGTGTGAGTCCTTCGTAGAAGTATTGGATGAGGAGTTGCTCACTGATTTGGTGATGTTGGCAGCTTGCACACAACTTCTTGAATCTCTCCCAATACTCATACATTGACTCCCCTTGTGCTTGCTTGATCCCTGATATCTCCTTTCGAATGGATGTGGTCCTTGATGCTGGAAAAAATCTCTGCAAGAAAAGATGTTTCAAATTGTTCCAACATGTTACATCTTCAGGTTGTAAATAGTACATCCAATCCTTTGCAGCTCCATCAAGTGAGAATGGGAATGCTCTTAATTTGATTTGATCTTCAGAAAAATTTCTTGGTTTAAGGGTTGAGCAAACCAAATTACATTCTTTCAAATGTTTATTGGGATCCTCACCAGAGAGTCCATGAAACTTTGGAAGTAAGTGAATTAACCCAGATTTTAGTTCAAAGTCCGATTCGAGATTTGGGTATGCAATACAATTTGGTTGATAGTTAATATCAGGTACAACCAATTCTCGAATGGTTCTATTAAGTTAATTTCTATTGTTTCCAGCCATTGGTTCCTTTTTTATGTTTGAATTTGAATAGCTTCCAATTTCAATGTTTCTAGAAGAGAGGAATTCACCAACTGGTTGAATATTGAAACTTCCCGTAGACTGAGAATTTCTGATTCGAGCCCTAAGGCTATGTTCAATCTCAGGGTCAAGATCTAAGAGATCTTCAGGATTAGTTCGTGTCATAGATCAAATAAAAATGAAAAGAAATAAAGTGGACCATAGTAAAATAAAAATGAGAAGTTTGAGTTGATGGTCCAAAAAGAAGTATAAGAAAATAAAAGAAGAGGAAGAAAAATCAGATTGGGTAAAGAAGGAAGAAAGAAGAGAGGAAGAGAATAAAATGTAAAATAAAATAAATACCTCTAATTGGTTGAAATAATTACTTGCCTCCCCGGCAACGACGCCAATTTGATAGAGCGCTGTCGTGGGCGCCCTCAAATGATTAGTGTGATTTGGGGTACTTAGGTGCAGTAGAGTGGCTGACCAAGGTCGTCTCTCAAAGGAGGAAGTGAATTTAACAACTTATTAGAGGTATTCTAAAAAAATAAAATAAAATATAAAAGAATAAAAGCACTACTTTAAAGGATTGGGTTTGTTTTAGTTTATGAATCTAGAAGAAGTTTTCTGGAAGAATATTGTATAATTTTTTTTTGTTTTTAGTTTTGAAATTAATTTCGATTAAAATGACACAACAAGAAGATGTTTTTTTAGAAATCTATTTAAAAGGCGTAATCGATATAACTCCACCTCTTCATTAACTTATTAATAATTATCATTTAAATCAATATCCACTTAATTATGATCCCCTAATTTGTTATCCCTCGAACCCTACGAGAGTTAACTTAACCACAAAGATGAAATTACTTAAACCCTAGGCTAGCTTTGGAACACGCAATCGCAGCACCCTGCTTTGATTGTTGTTCTAAGGATAGATTATGGTTAGTGGTTAATTAGAGCACATATCCATTCTAGAAATGAGGATGAATTGTGCTTAGGGATTATATTTTAACTCTACAAATTTATCCCATGTGGTCTTGTATTACCGATTAAGATCGCGCTCTCACAATTTACACAAAATCTCGACCTCGCGTGTTTTGTATTAATTGTTCAATTGCTTGCTTAGTTTATTCTAATTTAAAAACAAAATTCATGGATAATATTAAGTGAATTAAATTAGCTCAATGATTCAAAATAATTAAATTAATAGGGTAGAAGATAGATCGATTACTAAGAGACTACTCTTCCATGGGTGGCGTAATCATCGTAGAAGCGTTTTGCATGTGCAACGGTTTATAATGGGTATAACCCAATAACGCTTCTACTCAAGAATTCCAGACCAAATAGGAAGATTAATAGAAGAAGAAATTTAAACAAAACATAAGAAAAGATAAGAAATAAAAGAAGAACAAAGAAGTTTATTACACAAATGAAAACATTACAAAATGAAGAGAGAAGGAGGCTTCGATGAGGGGATCCTTCCTTCAAGAGATACCCCTCTTACAATGGTTGGAGAATTTGGGTGAAACAAATTCTCCTCTGCCTACAATCTCCCAATGCACGTCCCAACCCCTCCAAATGATAAAAAATCCAATTTATATAGGGGAGGGGAGGAGAGGTTACAAGTGGTTTCAAGTGTGAATGTGGAAATTCGGCCAAATATTTTAATGCAAATTGCACCACCCATTTGACCACTAAAAAGCGTGAATTGTCCGACCTTCCAGAAGGATCAAATGTGATGATATGGGTCCTATATCTCTTATCCAAATTTGGGATCAATAAAATCCCATATGTAGGAGTTATGGCCAAAATACAGAAGCTTATCCATTCTGGCGAGTCCAGCCCAGCTTTGACTTTATGTCCCAATTACTCCATTAAAATGCATTCTTTTGATCTAGTTTCCTGAATAAAAGTTGTATATAATTAAGTTAGAAACACTGTTACAAAATTTTAAATTCAAATAATGAATATAAAAATATTTATATTCGAAATTCTACAGTGCACTATTAAGGGTAAAACTGGAATTTTCACCAAATTTTCAAATGAATGATCAAATCCCAAATATTTTATAAATAAATATATTTAACACAATGTGAGGAAATTATATCATTTATTATCAATAAAATATTAAATAAAATAGTGTTTTATCCGGAATCAAGTAAGAAAAAGGAATTTGGGATAAACCATGGAATATTCACAAAGGGAATGTTAGCATGAGCAAGGAAATACTTTAAATATGATGTGACCAATTTGAATATATTATTATACTTAAAAGAGAATTATTGGATAATTTATTCACTATATTCAATAATCTTGTGATCTCTATAAGTATTTTTTTAAGAATATCTAGAGGATTTAACAATTATCAAAAAATTTCTTTATATGTTTTTAGACATGATTGATGCTAAAATTTCATCTATGGAAGATAATTATCTAAATAAATTTTGATTGGATGACTTGTATAGTGCATTGTTTACATATTAAATGATAAATGGTAATTTTCATTGAGTATATAAGTAAATACAAGAAGTTAACCGCTTTTAAAGCTCCAAAGAATGTGAAGACTACAAAATTGGCCAAGGAAGAAGATGGAGATTCATATTCATATGAGGATGTTAATGTGATATTTGAAAATATAATTTCAATCATCTTAATTATTTTTCAAAATGGAAAATAAATATATTATGGAAAATTTACCTTGAATTGTTTTAGATATGGAGTAATTACATAATTTGTTGAAAATTATCAAAATTTTATGGAAATAAAGTTTCACAGTCTATTCGGTAATTATTTTTTCTAAATGATTTTCATTTTTTAGTTACTTATTGTGTCATCATGTGTATGAGAATTTGATATAATTTTTTTGGTTCTATACATGATATTTAAATAATTTTATAAGTGTTGGAAGGTTTTAAAGATTTAAAGTGAAGAATTAGTTTCAATTTCTAAATGAAGTATATGGAATATATGACCAGTCATGTCACTTGACTGAGAAATGCCTAATAATTTTACCAATGAGATTGTGTATGAACTATGATCAAAGATTTAAAAATATTAAATAAAGTGTTAAGGATAAAGATTATGTGTTGGAAGTTATTTATAAATAATATTAAAATAATTTCCCATGGATACTAGAAAAAAGGTGATCATCACACATGGAAGGTGATATAAGGCTACTTAAAGGCTTTGAGAAGTGTAGATAAGGATAAGTCACATTTGGTAATGATGGATCACTAAAAATCAAATTCATTGTCCTAATAAAAATCATATATAACAAATTAAAGTCAAATAGTACCTTCTTTATTAATGGTTTAAAACACAAACTTCTAAGTGTTTCTCAACTATGTGATGAATAAAATAAAGTGAAATTTTAGAAAGATATATGTTTTGTGAAGAGATTAAAGAATTAATGCCTTATGACTCAAGGACAGTGGATGAAAGGCAACCAATTTCAAGTGGATGGCATTGAAAATTCTTGCTACTTGATCATGAAAGATGAAAATTATTTGAGGCATAAACATCTTGTCCATATTAAAAAAAACACAATCAAATCAACTCAAGGTGAAAATATTTATGATATAACACTTTTTAAGATAGAAACAAAACGGGAATTCACTACTTTTCTAAAGGTAAATATTGTAAATTCTTCCCATAAAAGAGCATAAATACAAAAAACTCACCCCTTTAAACTTTTCCATTCATATATTTATGGATCAATGGGGAAAAATAAATGTATGATGATAAATATTTCATTTCATTATTTTATTAATTTAATTGGATCATATGCATAATTTTTATGAATAAAAAATCCAAATCATTGAAGTGGTTTAAGAGTTTTAAGAGAAGTTTAGAAAGGTAATATGGTTATTCCATAAAGAGATTCCATTTTTATATTTCAACTAAACATATAAGTGACAATTTTAAAGAGTATTTGGATTAGAATGATTATAATACACCATATAAAACAAAAAAAATGGTATTATAAGATGAAGAATCTAAGTTTGATTGATATGGAATAAATTATGTTAGTAAAATATCATACTTCTCATTTTTTTAGAGGTAATTGATTGAGAAAATGATACGTATTCAAAACCGATGTTTATATCATCTAAACTTTGATATGTATACCTATGAGATGTATTATAATAAGTCACCCAAATTTAAGTATTTAATGGTATTTTTCACCCCTTATATAAATAAATTTAAGTGTTCAGATATTAAAAAGTTTGATAAAAGAGGAGTTGAATGGATTTTACTTGGATATCTACAAAATATGTGTGGATATCACTATAATAATAAAAAATTTAGAAAAATAGTTAGTGTTGCTGATGTGAAGGTGTTTGAGAACTCTTTTAATTGATGTAATCAATAAAGAACTAATGGATTCCCAATGATAAAATAAAAATTATTTAAGTAGTAGAGGAAAAAAAGAAACCACAATTCAAGATCTCCATGATATGAAAGAAAAACCATGTATAATATATAAAGAATAACATGTGTGAACCTTGCACAAAATATGTTTAAAACTTCTGTCTTTAATCATAAGTTTGAGGAAGATCCCTGAGAAACATCCAAAGGAATCATTCCACTATTGTGCGTACATAGAATGACCTGAATCACCCAACATTTGGGTGGGATTCTCTTCCACAATATGATATTCTAGTATAACTTAAGGCAAAGGAAGATATAGAAGAGTTATTTTGGGTGATTCAATAGAAGAATCTTTGGATACCATTTTCACAGCTATTAGACACTTTATATAGTCCTTGGGGAATGATCTTGATCCTTTGTGGAATTTACTCAAATGTTATGAAACATTCAAGTAATGTAATCTAGTTATAAATTATTTGTAAAATTTCTATCCAGTGTTCATGCACCTATCATATAAATTCATTCTTGAATATCCCAAATGTTTCATCATATGAACATCTATAATGATTGCCTTAATGCAGAAGATATCCAAACATTAACACATATTTTTCAATTTCTTAAATAAATCATATGGATATCATGTGAATAATACAATACAAATCTCAACAGCCTAATGATATATCCATATCATATAATATGATAATCTTAGTAACAAAGTGTTTTATGATATCATCACATTGTAAGAAATGATATAGTCTCAAAAACAAACAAACAAAAAACATGCCTTTTTCAACATGGATTTTATACCATATAACATCCACATATCATACACTATAATATAGGATAATTAATATCATATATACATTTTAATTTAGAGAATGTATGCATCAATATCCCACTTTCACTAAATATTAATATACATTATTCCATTTCACCTTATATTATATCATCTAAAATAACCTGTGAAATTATATCCAAAATACCTTTTAGTTATATTCCAAAAAAAATTTAGAAATATATCACCAATATTCACCTTATATCACATCACATGCAATGCTATGCAAATATCCTTCAAAAACACATTTTGGATAAACTATAAATCACTTTTAAAGAATCTCTTTGAGTTTTTTAAAACTTAATCCCAATTCAGTTAACAAAAAAGTGTGACCCCATGTGAGTTTGTAGAATTTAAAATAAGTATGATTTCTTAAATTTATACATACAAGGAAAGAAAAACCTTTATAAAATCATTAGTTTTACTCAAGATACAAAAGGATCTAGCATGATCTCTATCAAACATGCATATATTTATACTTATATCCACCTACTGTATCATATAAAAGCATAATTTTTCATACGATCCCTTTTTACAAGATATCTTTTAACCATAGAATACTAATTATGTCAATACTATATAGCTACTCATTCATTCTTGATTCTATGAGTATAAACTAACAATATAGATAAACACATCACATATCATTCACCCTGATGAATAAGCACATCACATACACCGTAATCAAAAGATAATCATATCATATGTCACTTATCTTGGTATGTCCATATAATCCTTTAGTCTATCTCAGTCAAGGTCCTAGATTTCATACTCATCATATGAGAGGACAAATCCCATCTTGATTAAAATAAACCAATGACGTGATCAAAACATACCCAATCAACCCCAAATTAGATCAACCTCATGGTTGGTTTAAGAAAGGTATCAAAGTATGAAGGTTATCATGATAGGAATCTTATATAACATAATGTAATAGGGAAATCTAAATATGAAACATTCATACCTAGTATAATAAATATATAGTGTATGACACTCAATGAGATATAATTTTTGGGTTATCCAGCACACAAAACTCATTTTGTGTCTGATGAGTATATTTTGTATCCTAATACAAAATACTACCCATTATAATAATAAAATTTTATCATAACCTATAATATCCCATGAATAAAATTAGTTATGGATAACTCAAATTAATACTTTAAGAGGTTAATTATCATTTCACTTCACGTGTTAGATATAACCAACATGAATGAATGATAAATTAGAGATGCCTTGTGTATAACATGATAAATTTTCATATGTTCTTAAAAATATTTTAATTATATCCTATAAAAATCATACATAAGAGATATCCTCATATACCATATTAAATAATTCTAGAATTCCTTATGTTTGTTGCATTTTAGGTTTTTTTAAAATTCATTACATCTCAATGAAAATCCTGCCAGATCTCTATATAACCATATAATAAAATCCTCCTACTAAAATTCTTTAATGGATACCATCTATGAAGAAATATAGTTTGAATAATGGTGTGACTTATTAATCATATTTCCAATGTTCAAATATTTAAACATAGTATTTTAACCCATTTAATCCACAACATAAAATGTTACAATGTTAATAACTTATGCTGTCCACTTAGAAATTTTTTAAGCTAATCATAATAATCTTTTAGAACCTTTACAAAACTTATTTTGGGATTATCATGATAAAAAATATAGATCTTTACATTATTTCATTACCAATGTACGCTAAAATATTTTAGGATAATAAGTAAAATTCACTTTGAATTTCAACAAGAATAATATTTTATTTGTTAACCTTTTGAATCAAAGTATAAAAAAACTCTAACTAGTCTCTTAGAGACTATATTCTCTATAGAATATCATTCTAATAAATAAAAAATCCCTTTTTTTTTCAGGAAGTAAAACTTATTTCCCTTAGTGTTAATATTTATGAATGCATTATTAACATATATATGGTATTCTATAAATTTAGAGAATTATTCTAAAAATAATACTTTTATTATTTAAAATATACCACTAATCAGTGGTGGAATCTCAATTCCTTATATTTTAACAAATATATTGGATAAAATATTTTATCACAGATAAACCATTTTTATCCCAGTGTCATTTTTTAAAACATGTTATAGTGTTTAATGAATCATAAACCATGTGCATAAAATCAACATCTCATTTTATTCATAAGATTTTTTTATAAATAAATTATCTTATCATATAATAGAAATTGCAAGTACTTGACCCCAGTTTCCCAGATCCGGTGCCGTATTTTATTACATTGTCATATAAACAAGGAATTCTTATCTCGAAGGAATGAATAGTTTAGTATATTTTTAAAACAAGATATATACATAAGTTCAAAATTACAACTTGAAAGGAAATACAACATATAAACTTCTTTTGAATTACACATAATCTACTAGATTATCCTTTAAAGTTACTCATAATATACTTCTTCATAACCTGGAGAAAATAAAACATGTGAAAGGGGTGAGCTCAGATGCTTAGTAAGGGTAAGTAATACAGTGGAAGAAATTATAAACATAAACACTAGGCATAATGAATAACTAAAAATGCATGCCTTTAAAAAAAACTTAAGCATAATATGGAAGGAATAAAAACTGATTAAATAATGCCATAAAACAAAACCATGGATATTCTACTAGTTGAATAATCACATGGAATATCAATCTCTAGTTTCATAATGAGGGAATTCATAATGTAGGACATCATAATCTTTCTATCAAGGGCTCATTCCAAGACCATACATAAATGGGTAAAAATCCAAACTAGTTTTCCTCATGAGACGTACCGATACATCTAGGGGATATAAGGGGCCTCAACCATCAAGTAATAAGTCCAATTCATTACTCATATGAATGGGAAAAATCATAATCAACATATACATTCATATTGAAACTAACATATGAAATATAAATAACCTTCCCCTAATCATTAAATATGACCACTAACCGTTCAGAGTAATATGGTGAATGGTATCAAGATAGCACATTCAAAAGAAAACTAATCATAAACCATTCAATAAAATACGGTAGATAAATACTCTTTTACTTTAAAAAGAAGAGTTCTTTTGGAAAAATATTTTTATAAAACCAGAAGTGAATTAAGGTAGTTTTTTCATAATAAAATGATTTATTTTTAAAAAAAATAATGGTTGCTAAAAACAGATTATAGAGTGCCCTTGAAAATAGGTAAGATTTCGATAAATTCCGTTGAATCAGGCTTGTATTTCGGGAAGATTTTTTGAAAGATCCTTTTAAAACATACAACTACCCATAAAATAAATAAGGATTCTGGTTGGTACACATAAATAAAATATTAAAACATAATTTTTGAGAAGTACATAAGAATAAATAATAATTTCATTGAGGTAAGTAGAGAATAAGAGTAGCTCGAATGAAAATGGATGTTCGGGTAGAAAACCCTTACCTTATGTATGAACATGTTCTGCACATGACCTCAACCTCCTGGATAATCAAATCAAACCCATTATTAATTAATTCAGAACCTTATCTACATGTATTTGTTTCATTATAGTTTTATTATATAAGGCCCCAACATTAAACATTATATAATCTTGAGATAAGTCAATTATTTGACTTTAATTCACATCGAGGATCTTTTCAGGTATAGAGATTTTGAGAATTAGGTCATAACTCATACATAAAAAACCATATAAATACAAAGTGGGAACTTACAACAGTATCCAATTATTCTATAAAGTAAAAACTTTTAAAAAGAAACGTGGTTTCTTTTCATGTTAAATCATAACTTTTCCTTGATCCCATACTTTACTCTATTCTTCTTTAAATCCCATGAAAAACATTTCAAAACTTGGGATGAGAATAAAAAGCTCAGTAAGGGATACATAAAGAAGGAAAACTGTTAGTCTTTTGAAAACATGTAAACCATGAATAATTTATCATAAAGTAATAATTTTCACCTTTAAGAAGTAGTAAATACACTTCATTGAATATAAGCTCATTGCTTACCCTTTTTGTAACCAAAATATTACCATAAAACCCATATAAAGAAATATATAACATATAAAGGTCAATTGGGACATAATCATACTTAAATGGAATAACCATACATTCGACTTCCACACATATCACTAAATAGAATAGCCAGACAACTGACTTCCATACCCAATGAATTGGAGGTTATAACGTAACCACCTGTCCTTGGTTTATCACAGAACCACCCATATTTGGTTTATCATATAACCATTGGTCTTTGGTTTATCACATAACCACCCATAAAATTTCTAAGTGCCTTTATATAATCATAGCATATAAAGATTGAAATTATCAACATTTCACTCTTAACATTTCATTTGAAATCATAGGAAATCATTTCAAGATATTGAAATATTAAATCCACTTTAAAAACCATTTTCAATACCAAAACACCCAAAAATGGAATAAGGTATTTATTTTATTTTAAAAAAACATTAAGGCTTATAGAGGGAGCCAAATATCAAATAATGGTTATGGCGGCGGAGAATTCATTATCGCCACATACATTAAAAAAACATTTTTTTTGTCATTTATTAAAACTCTTTGTAAAAAAATATTCATTTCTAAAACCATTGAATGAAATTAAAATTCAAAGGGGATAATTATACACCATATAAAAGAAGGTGGTTTATATTATTGAAATATGCCTCAATTGTAACGCCCCGACCCCAGTTAACCAGAGTAGGTGCATTATTAAATAACATTGATATGATCACAAAGGATCAAGTCTTGAAAGACCGATTAGTTTAATAGTCTTGGAAACACTAGATAAATTCATAAGTCTTACATTACATCATAAGGTAAAAAAAACTACAACAACATCTTGTCTTCATATCCCCTCATACTATCCCTGCATGTCATTCATAAATTACTTCTTCACATCCTGGGAAAAGATAAAACATTGAATGGGGTGATCTCAGATGCTCAGTAAGGATAACAATATAGCAGAAGCTTTCGTAGATAAGCATAAACACTTAAATCAATTTATAACTAAAACAAAAGCCTTTTGAACTTGAACTTCAGCATAATATGGAAAAGATAAAATTAAATAATTCCATTTAAATATTCACATGGATATTCTACTAGTCGAACAATCACATGCAATATCAATAACCACTTTCATAATGATGGAATGCATAATGACAGACTATCATAACCACATATCCAAGGCCTCGTGCCAAGACTACAAATAAGATTTTGTCAAGGCCTTGTGCCAAGACACTATTTTTTCTCATGAGACCTACCGATGTATCGAGGAGCTATAGCGGGCTCCACCCGTCACTTATTAAGTCCAATGCATTCCCATATGAAAAGGTTTAAACATAACATACACATTCGTATTAAAACTAGCATACGAAATGTCAATACTTTAACCACAAACCATGAATGGTATAAAAATAGCACATCCACAGTCAAGCATAACTCATTTGATACAATATGGAAGATTGTATTGTATCACATTAACCTCAATCAAGAATAATGAAGGATGTTGACATATATGAAAATAATCATCAAATATATTTGAGATAAATATCCCCCTTTTTCTTGAAATCATTTAAAAGTCACACTATTTGTCAAGAAGCCATTTAAAAATAGATTTTTGAATAAAAGTGTCCCATACCACTTTGAAACTTTTAAAAGGAGTTTTAATTTTAAAACTTTAATGTCCATATAAATAAATCCTTAAAACCATTTTTTAAAACATGGACATTAATGAGCAAGATTTAGAAGAATAAGTCTTTAAAACATTTAAAAATGGTATTTTAGTTAGAGTTTCTAACCAAAAGAGAGACACTTGAATATAAATAATTGAGGTAATCAAAACATTGTAATATCACGAGAATAAAGGAATTCATGATATACTATGTCAAAGTACATTATATACACCACATAAAAGTGATTTGGTGTATAACAACAAAGAAGTCTCAATGGAATGTAAATTGAGATGAAATCTCTCATAAAGGCCGTATCCTTAGGTTAAGGATAAATCAACGACATAATTATGTGTGACAAATATAAATACACTAAATATGATTGGATATTCAGTGTAAAAAAATCAAGTACATTCACACATATTCTTGTAAAAACAACACCAACGAATTGGATGTTTAACTCAACAAATGGAGAATGAGTTAAAATTACTCTTATCAAATTCATATCAATGACTTGAGAAATTATCAATGGAGTGATTATGTGTATCAAAATTATATCCATAGTAAGGGGATTGGAAATTATGACATAATCAAATGAATAGTGATTCCACACATAATCTTGGGGTAATATAATCAATGAAATATGCGTAAAGCCAAATGAGTGGAAATTGAAATTTCAAATTCCCTTATCGATTAGGTAACTTACGAAACATACACCCATGACAGAAGGATAATACCATGATGATGTAAATACCCATAAATTAAAGTATATTACACAATGAATACAATCATGGGCAGTACACATACACCACATGCAATAATTAAGTGGTGAACAATGGAATTCTCATGAAATTAAGAGTGAGTTAAGAAACCCCTTACTTTGTAATTTTTCCTTGGTCTATGGTAGGTTAAACTCCTGTATAATGGTGAAATAATTGTTATTGAATTATACCAGAATCATTTACATTAATATGATATCATATATGATCTTTTAACATTGATTTGTTAATAATATCTTAGAATTATCGTCATTTCGGGTGTTAACGAGTTTATTCTACTTTATATTCTTTGTTATGTGAGCCATATTTGTTATTAATGGGATGTATATTATTCATATAAAGAATTATATCAAGTACTTAAACATTGTTTTTAATCATCAAATGAGAATTATACTTGAATGGATATGATGGAGAATGAATCTCATCGCGTTCGTGGAGACGGTACTCCGTACATACGCACGAGCGACAATATCATTCTTTTGATATTAAAATAATATATATTTGGATGGTATATCATATATAAAGAATAATTATCATGTTATGTTTATTATTTTCATGAGTTACACATCATTATTATACCCACCCAAATAATAATATATTGAATAACAATTACACCACGACGTGGAGACGGTAAGCCGTACGTACGCACGTATGGTGACTTGTTATTCAAAGGGTGGATAGAATACTGAATATGGTTGTACCATATTTATAATAAAATCAAAGTATATATAAGATACTGGAGTTATTATTTTAGAATGGTAATAAAAATGAAAGAAGAAGTGGAAGAAGAAAGGAACTTGAAAAGGGGTGGTGAAAGCATTACCTCTTCTTCGGGTTCTTCCTTTTGATTTGATCAAAAGGGATCATTAGGTTGGCTTTATGATCAAACCAAGGAATCTAGGTTGTAGTGAGGGAAGTTGAGAGAGTATTTGGGCAGGGTTTGGCCGAACCAAAAGGCTTTGAAGGTGTGAAGAAATGAGAAGGAGGAGTGCCCTTTTATAAAAGGGGTGAGGGGCACCTTTGGAAAAGCTAGAAATATTAATTTATAATAAATTCATATTAGGTTTATAATGGATAAAAAGTTTATTATTCACAGTTTAATGTAGTTATAGGTCGAAAACCATTCAAAAAATATAATTTAGACAGGTTTGGGTCATTATATTAACCTTATCGTTTAGTTTTAACTCTTAGTTAATTAGTTTGACATTTACCATGTCACTTTTTATTTTTATATTATATAGTTAATAAACTTACTATATACATCCAAGAGACCCTAAAGTGGTCCATTAATGATACACATATCATGATATAAGTCTCTTGGCCGAACCTTAGATTTTTAGGAATTTAATATCAATTAATAATATAATATTTGTTTTAAAAACTCTTTTATGTCAATTTTGACACTGTTCAATAGTTGATTTTTGTAAAACTGATAACAGAATTATTCCTTAGAAAAAAGTTAATTAAATCATTACTAACATGTCATATTAACCTATAAAATTAGTGTAATTAATTAAAAGTTTCAAATTATATTTATTTGGGTATTTATAATATCAATTATTTTAATTTTTTTACTATTATGGTAATTACTTCATCTTCATTGTGTCATAAATAAATTAAATTATTTATTGTATAAAAATTATAAATAAAATACCATTATGTAGGAAATCTTTTTATCTTTATAATTAATATTTTTAGTTGAAAATCCAACGTATATAACCCTATGTAAAAATTTATTTTCTAAAAGATATATGCTTGTGTCATTTTTGTATTCATTTTAACTTAATTAAAATAAAGTGTCCCTATCACTTACAAGTGGCTCCATGAGGTCCCAAAATCGACCCAAAGATGCACATAGTCGGGAATGTATCAAAAAATAAGGTTAGGATACGTTTTAGGGTAGTTTTTTATTATTATAATATTATTTTTAACCCTTGATTACCAGATTTACCTTTTAACCATGGTAAATAAAATATTTACCGAAATAATTATTCAAAATGTCTAAAAATAAAACTTACCTATTTACACAATTTGGAAATCCTGATTCCAAATATGGAATCCATTTTTCCAAATTCAATACACAGAAGTGGCAGAAATTAATTTAAAATTAATTCCTGTTGTTAAAACAGAAAGCATGTTTTTAAGAGATAATAACTATCAAAAGATTGGCACTTGTTTATGTCTGGTTTAATTGTGAAATTATGTCCAATGAAAAACATTGAATTAAATGGTAAAAATATATTCTAAATATACTTTAAAACCACTAAAATTCATAATTTATCAATATTAATTATTTCGATTAAAAAAGTTGTTTTTAGTTAAAATTTATTAATTTTCACTATTCATCAAAATATGAAAGTTGTCCGAAAAGTACCAAAATTTTACCCTAGGCTAATTTAGATATTCCAAATCCAAAAATGAAATCCATTTTTAGAGATAGAATTTATAAAATTTCATAACAGCTAGATTGATTGGTTGTGGTGTGTTAGAATCTCGAAGTTGCGTACAATGCACGCCATTGCATTATTCAAAAGGAAACGTACCGTGGAAGTTTGGGGTGTTACATTCTTCCCTCCTTTAATAAATTGCGTCCTCACAGTTTTTAAAATTGGGCTTGAGAATATAATGGAAAGTCCCACATCGGAAAAAGAGTCAATAAAACTACCACTTTAAAAGAAAGGAAGGGAGGTATAAAGGTCACCCAAGATAACCCATACTAGGATTCGAGGTAGGAAAACATGGATGTGGATGATAAACTAAGTGTCAAGTTCTGATGGAGAGGGATAGAAATCATGATCAGGAGAATGTTAACAATAAGAAAACCTCAAACTTGTGTTGGGACAAACGGCCATTAGTCTTCTAGTAGGAAAGTAAACAGACAACATTTTTTGTTTTAAGTTACATTACATAAGGATGAGGAATTAATTTATGATATTGACTAAGAATATAAAGATATATACTTACTTTTTATGTAGAGTTTCATTCTTTAATAAATTTCCACCACTAACTCATTTTTTTTAAACGATGAGTATTCAACAAGACTTGGTCACACTGGAAGAGCTAAAATAAATTTCTATAGAATCACATGATCCATGAAGGATAAACTCTATATTTACATTGTCTTTAGAGATTAATCAAAACCAAAATGGTTAGTACAAGATCTAATGATCCCTCAAAAGGATATTCCTTGAGAGAAATAAACACTAATCTTAATTTCTAAAATTAAACCAATAATACCCCAAAGTTAAATAAATACCATTCAATAATCAATTGTCCTTAAAATCCTTCAATATAATCCAAACTAATATTGAAACCCAAAACATAGAAGAGTTTGATTATGTAGTCTCCCATGTTAAATTGTATCTCCAAATGACATTAATTACTCTTAAAGTCACATACTTAAAAGTAATTAAGCTAATCATTTCCATAAATAACCTAAATCATTATAAATCCACAATAAAAACATAGATAAAAATCCACCATTACTCCTTAAATAAAATCCCATACTACTCTATTTTCCTTTGGCATATAGTGTTCTCAACAAAGCGAACAACTTCTAAAATAACATTTATCACTTAATCACCAAATCATTTTCCTATACTAAGGGTATTCATTTGATAAGACATAAGATCCAAAATCAAATTTTTATTGATCAAAAAAATAATTTAACTAAAAATAATAGACACACTAACCAGGGACTTCACGTAGTCCAGTGGTAGGCAATAAATCACAATCGCACTTTGGTTATGGGTTCGATTCCCACAGCTTTGTCCAACATGACGGGTTGTCACACGGTCTACGTGTTGTCCTTTTTCAAAAATTATATTTTATAACATTACCAAAATGAGATAAATTTCTCAAAATAACCATAACATAATTTAACCACAAATGTTATCTCATACCTTGCATTTTCATCCCAAATTATAATAATTTGTAATTTCCTCAAACCCAATGATCATATAAAACCAAATGGTTATTCATAACTATATCCACAAGAGAAAAGATAATTATTCCTCAAATATCATTCTCACATGGTAAACTGCAGGGTTACAAATACAAGAGAAAATTATTCCAAAGTAAACCCATCAACAAGGAGTACTAACACTTTTTAAACATTTCTCCAACCATTTATTTCCACATAGCTTCTTCTTTGACCACGAAAATATTTTATAGAATAAGGAATTCAATCAGGTAATGGTCAGGTCCCCTACATTTACGACAAATGACTGTAAATGGATTCTTGGGATCATTTTTATCTTCTTCCATAGTACTCTTCATTCTTCTTCGGCAATTCTTCACTTTATGTCCTTCCTTCCCACATGTAAATAATTTCTTTGTCCCATTGAGACACTTTCCTGGGTGTCTCCTTCCACATTTACTGCATGATGGAAATTGAGGATTTCTTTCTCCATGGTCTCCACTACTGGAGCTATTATCATTCATCACCTTTCTCTTCTTTGTTGAGTCCGGTAATTGGTTAATATATATATTGTTGATCATATTTTTGGAAAACTGATTTGGCATAAAGAAGATATCTTTTACGCCTATCAAAATTCCATTTTTTTGCTCATTTCCACCACCGTTCCCACCTTGTACATAATTCTCAAAGTCACTATGACTTCCTTGGAATCCAGCCATTGACTAAAACCAGAAATAATTGTGTGAGTAATAGTAGTTATACAATCATTTAGAGATTAACATGTCACCATATTCTCAATTTGAAACACATTCGGATTAACCAAGGTCATTTACTCTCATCTTATATATATAATACTTTAAATCAGTTTGTAAAGAAAATGTAAATTATCCTAAGCATATCCCCCGGGAGTGTCGTAACCAAGAGTGCAGCAAGGCTCGTTGTCGTGCACCAGTTCCCGTTCAAGTCTAGATCAAAGCGGTTTTTTCAGGTTTTACCCCTAGGTACATCTGTGCCAGAGCTGCCTCTACCTGCTCGTATCCAAACAGGGATGTATTGCTCGGAAAACTCACAAAATCTCTACAATACCAAAATTCTAGGAAGTTCTTCTATACTAATCCCCAAATTTCATCTTAGGTCTACGTGCTCTAATCAGATTTTATCTAGATTCCAAGGTTTGTACTAAACTTCCTCTGATACCAACTGTAATGCCCCGACCCCAGTTACCCAGAGTTGGTGCATTATTACATAACATTGGCATGATCACAAAGGATCAAGTCTCTAAAGACCGATTAGTTTAATAGTCTTGGAAACACTAGATATATTCATAAGTCTTACATTACATCATAAGGTAAAAAAAACTACAACAACATCTTGTCTTCATATCCCCTCATACTATCCCTGCATGTCATTCATAAATTACTTCTTCACATCCTGGGAAAAGATAAAACATTGAAAGGGGTGATCTCAGATGCTCAGTAAGGATAACAATATAGTAGAAGCTTTCGTAGATAAGCATAAACACTTAAAGCAATTTATAAATAAAACAAAAGCCTTTTGAACTTGAACTTCAGCATAATATGACAAAGATAAAATGAAATAATTCTATTTACATATTCACATGGATATTCTACTAGTCGAACAATCACATGCAATATCAATAACCACTTTCATAATGATGGAATTCATAATGCCAAACTATCATAACCACATAGCCAAGGCCTCGTTCCAAGACTACAAATAAGATTTTGTCAAGGCCTTCTGCCAATACACTATTTTGTCTCATGAGACCTACCGATGCATCGAGGAGCTATAGTGGGCTCCACCCGTCACTTATTAAGTCCAATGCATTCACATATTAAAGGGTTTAAACATAACATACACATTCGTATTAAAACTAGCATACGAAATGTCAATACTTTAACCACAAACCATGAATGGTATAAAAATATCACATCCACAATCAAGCATAACTCATTTGATACAATATGGAAGATTGTATTGTATCACATTAACCTCAATCAAGAATAATGAAGGATGTTGCCATAGATGAAAATAATCATCAAAACTATTTGAGAGAAATATCCCCCTTTTTCTTGAAATCATTTAAAAGTCACACTATTTGTCAAGAAGCCATTTAAAAATAGATTTTTGAATCAAAGTATCCCATACCACTTTGAAACTTTTAAAAGTATTTTTAATTTTAAAACTTTAATGTCCATATAAATAAATCCTTAAAACAATTTTTTAAAACATGGACATTAATGAGCAAGATTTAGAAGAATAAGTCTTTAAAACATTTAAAAATGGTATTTTAGTTAGAGTTTCTTACCAAAAGAGAGACACTTGAATACAAATAATTGAGGTAATAAAAACATTGTAATATCATGAGAATAAAGGAATTCATGATATACTATGTCAAAGTACATTATATACACCACATAAAAGTGATTTGGTGTATAACAACAAAGAAGTCTCAATGGAATGTAAATTGAGATGAAATCTCTCATAAAGGCCATATCCTTAGGTTAAGGATAAATCAATGACATAATTATGTTTTAAAAATATAAATACACTAAATATGATTGGATATTCAGTGTAAAAAAATCAAGTACATTCACACATAATCTTGTAAAAACAACACCAACGAATTGGATGTTTAACTGAACAAATGGAGAATGAGTTAAAATCACTCTTATCAAATTAATATCAATGACTTGAGAAATTATCAATGGAGTGATTATGTGTATCAAAAGTATATCCACAGGAAGTGGAGTGGAAATTATGACATAATAAAATTAATAGTGATTCCACACAGAATCTTGGGGTAATATAATCAATGAAATATGCGTAAAGTCAAATGAGTGGAAATTGAAATTTAAAATTCCCTTATCCATTAGGTAACTTACGAAACATACACCCATGACAGAAGGATCATACCATGATGATGTAAATACCCATAAATTAAAGTATATTACACAATGAATACAATCATGGGCAGTACACATACACCACATGCAATAATTAAGTGGTGAACAATGGAATTCTCACGAAATTCAGAGTTAGTTAAGAAACCCCATACTTTGTACTTTTTCCTTGGTAGATGGTAGGTTAACCTCCTTTATAATGGTGAAATAATTGTTATTGAATTTTACCAGAATCATTTACATTAATATGATATCATATATGATCTTTTAACATTGATTTGTTAATAATATCTTAGAATTATCGTCATTGCGGGTGTTAACGGGTTTATTCTACTTTATATTCTTTGTTATGTGAGCCATATTTGTTATTAATGGGATGTATATTATTCATATACATAATGATATCAAGTCCTTAAACATTATTTTTAATCATCAAATGAGAATTATACTTGAATGGATATGATGGAGAATGAATCTCATCGCGTTCGTGGCGACGGTACTCCGTACGTACGCACGAGCGACAATATCATTATTTTGATATTAAAATAATATATATTTGGATGGTATATCATATATAAAGAATAATTATCATGTTATATTTATTATTTTCATGAGTTACACATCATTATTATACCCACCCAAATAATAATATATTGAATAACAATTACACCACGACGTGGAGACGGTAAGCCGTACGTACGCACGTATGGTGACATGTTATTGAAAGGGTGGATATAATAATGAATATGGTTGTACAATATTTATAATAACATCAAAGTATATATAATATACTAGAGTTATTATTTTAGAATGGTAATAACAACGAAAGAAGAAGTGGAAGAAGAAAGGAACTTGAAAAGGGGTGGTGAAAGCATTACCTCTTCTTCGGGTTCTTCCTTTTGATTTGATCAAAAGGGCTCCTTAGGTTGGATTTATGATCAAAATAAGTACTCTAGGTTGTATTTAGGGAAGTTGAGAGAGTATTTGGGCAGGGGTTGGCCGAACCAAAAGGTTTTGAAGGTGTGAAGAAATGAGAAGGAGAAGTGCCCTTTTATAAGAGGGGTGAGGGGAAACTTTGGAAAAGCTAGAAATATTAATTTATAATAAATTCATATTCAGTTTATAATGGCTCAAAAGTTTATTATTCAAATTTTAAGGTGCGGATAGGTCTAAAAACATTCAACCAATAGAATTTAGACAGTTTTGGGTCATTATATTAACCTTATCTTTTAGTTTTAACTCTTAGTTAATTAGTTTGACATTTACCATGTCACTTTTTATTTTTATATTATATAGTTAATAAACTTACTATATACATACAAGAGACCCCCAAGTGGTCCATTAATGATACACATATCATGATATAAGTCTCTTGGCCGAACCTTAGATTTTTAGGAATTTAATATCAATTAATAATATAATATTTGTTTTAAAAACTCTTTTATGTCAATTTTGACACTGTTCAATAGTTGATTTTTTTAAAACTGATAACAGAATTATTCCTTCTAAAAAAGTTAATTAAATCATTAATAAAATGTCATATTAACCTATAAAATTAGTGTAATTCATTAAAAGTTTCAAATTATATTTATTTGGGTATTTATAATATCAATTATTTTAATTTTTTTACTATTATGGTAATTACTGCATCATCATTGTGTCATAAATAAATTAAATTATTTAATGTATAAAAATTATAAATAAAATACCATTATGTATGAAAGATTTTTAGCTTTCTAATGAATATTTTTAGTCGAAAATCCAACATATATAACCCTATGTAAAAATTTATTTTCTAAAAGATATATGCTTGTGTCATTTTTGTATTCATTTTAACTTAATTAAAATAAAGTGTCCCTATCACTTACAAGTGGCTCCATGGGGTCCCAAAATCGACCCAAAGATGCCCATGGTCGGGCATGTATCAACCAATAAGGTTAGGATAAGTTTTAGGGTAATTTTTTATTATTATAATATTATTTTTAACCCTTGATTACCGGATTTACCTTTTAACCATGGTAAATAAAATATTTACCGAAATAATTATTCAAAATGTCTAAAAATAAAAGTTGCCTATTTACACAATTTGGACATTCTGATTCCAAATATGGAATCCATTTTTCCAAATTCAATACACAGAATTGGCAGAAATTAATTTAAAATTAATTCCCGTTGTTAAAATAAAAAGCGTGTTTTTAAGAGATAATAACTATCAAAAGATTGGCACTTGTTTATGTCTGGTTTAATTGTGAAATTATGTCCAATGAAAAACATTGAATTAAATGGTAAAAATATATTCTAAATATACTTTAAAACCACTCAAATTCATAATTTATCAATATTAATTATTTGGATTAAAAAAGTTGTTTTTAATTAAAATTTAGTAATTTTCACTATTCATCAAAATATGAAAGTTATCCGAAAAGTACCAAAATTTTACCCTAGGCTAATTTCGATATTCCGAATCCAAAAATGAAGTCCATTTTGAGAGATAGAATTTATAAAATTTCATAATGGCTAGATTGATTGGTTGTGGTGTGTTAGAATCTCGAAGTTGCGTACAATGCACGCCATTGCATTATTCAAAGGGAAACGTACCGTGGAAGCTTGGGGTGTTACATCAATCAAAGGATATTGAGATGAAGTCCCTTACCTTGAGTCCTACTTGTCACGTAAAATCGTTATGTTACTAAATAATAAACTTAGGTTAATTTATACATGCTTGAGAACCTTTTTTTAAGTTTATTATTTATTTTATATCACTTATTACACTTTTATAAAAATTATAGAATTATTTAAGTTCATGTCAGACGTTTTGTCAATATTTGGTTCTTGAGTAAAAAATGAACTTATTTTAATATAAATTGTCCATGTGGTGAAAATTATATCATATCCATAATAATATTCATGATTTAAATATAATATATATCCAGTATATATGTATTTATAATAATACATAATATTTGGAGATAAGAAATGAAATGCACCATTCATGGAGACGGTAGGCCGTACGTATGCATAAACACTACTTTAATTTATTTGTAGTATTAAAATAATAAGAATTTAATTATAATTCCAATATTATATTAATGTCATATATTTCTTATAGTTTTAAAAAATCACCCTTTATACATTCCATGTATAGCAGGAACAAGTCATATCGTTTTGAGGGGGCGGTAGTCTACACTTCCTCAAATGAAATTATAGCATTTACACAATATGGAAAGCATAAAGGTATGTTATAAATAAAAATTACAAAAGTATAGAGACAATATAAATATAATATATATCATATATAAATATAGTGTCCATCATAATGTCCACCATGAGAGGTGGTAGGGTAAAATTGAACAATCATCATTTCGTGAGGTAGTAGTTCACCGTACACAGAAACAATATATTCGTTACCCATTAAATGTAGGTGTGTGTAAGTTTAGGTTAAAAAATTATTATAAAAACATCCTAGTATATTTAGGATAGTGGTGTTGTTATGTAATCATAAAATAATAAGATTATAGGGAGCGTAGAATGTAAATGAAACTAAAAATCCTGAGAGAAGGTGTTACCTCTTAATCGGGTAACTTCTTTTGGTTTATACCAAAAGGATTCCTTGAGAGGATTTATAACCTAATAGAGGATTCTAAGATAATGGTAGGGATTCTAGGAAGAGTTTTGGGCATAGATTTTATGAACCAAAGAGTTCTTGAAGTGTGAGTATTAGATAAGAGAGGGTATCTTTTTATAGGAGAGGGAAGGGGCACCCTTAGAAAGTATTAAAATATTAAATTAATTAAAATTATTATCTTTTAATTAAAACAGATAAAACTTAAGATATGTATAATATAATATGAGGATAGTTCAAAATCCTATTATCCAATAATTTTTAAACATGTATTGATTTTATTTCAAACCTTATCTTTTCGGTTTACCCCAAATTATTCTCTTTTTATTTTAATTGTGGTAACAACACTTTAATTATCAAGAGGCTATTAACTTTAAAAAAAATCATTTAATAGCCTTATAGAATGTCATATTAACCTATAAAAATCGTGGATGACATAAATTATTTCTTATAATATTTATTTTAATATTTATAATATCATTTATTTAATATTTCTCTTAATAAAATAATTATTGTATCACTGTTGTGTCAATATTTATGGTAATGATTTATTCTCTAAAAATTATAAATAAATTTAAATCATGTAGATAATTTTTTAGCTTTCTAGATACTACTAATGTTCATAGTTTCATCCAGTTTATCACTACTTTAATTTTTTTATACTTATAAGAGATAAGAGGGTGACATGTTGTCACTTTCTTTTGTTTTAATAATAATTATATCACTTTCAGGGAAAAAATTACATTAAACAAATCAATTTTGATCCTTAGTTGTTAATGGTCGACTATTATTCATCCAATAGAATTTTTAAGGTGTTAGGGTAATTTTATTATCCTTATCATATTATTTGTTACCCTAATTGACATTTTTCTTTAATTTATGAAAAAGGAATTCCTAGGAGTGGAATTTTCGAACCCTACACACCTAGGAACCCCCCACCCCATGAATAATTCATCCGAAGAAGCCACAGTTGGGGAGGAGCCGTTGTCAGCTGATATGACAACACCTTTAACCGTGGTAAATAAAAATTACCAAAGTTACTATTCATAATTTCCAAAAATAAAAGGGAACTATTTAAACAATTTGTACCTTCTTATTCCAAATATGGAATCCATTTTTCTAAATTCAAAATACATAAGTTGCAATAATTAATTTAAAATTAATTCCCATTGTCAAAACAAGAAAAAAAGTTTTTTTAAAAGTAAAACCCCTAAAAAGATTGACATGTGTGTATATCAAATTTCAATGTGAAATTACTTCCAATGACAAACATTAGATTAAATTATAAAAAATTAATCTAATTACACTTTAAAACAAATTAAAAGGTCAATATAACTATATAAATAAATTAGATGAAAATGCAGTTTTAAATTAAAATGCAATATTTTTCACTATCCATTAAAAAATAAATTTTATCAAAAAATACCAAAATTTAAACTAAATTAAAATTATATGTCTCGCTTCCAAATAAGAAGTTTATTTTGTCAAATAGAACTTATCAAATTGTAAAAACTAGATTTAAAAAGGGTTTTCCATCAAAAGGCGGTAAAAATACCTTTTAAAAATATTAGAGTATTTTATGCTTAAAATTGGATTTATTCTCATTTTATGCCTATAATTTTTTTATGAATGTTAAAAAATTTAAAAAACATTTGTAAACAAAATATAGTTATTTTTTATTCTCTCCAATACAATGAAAAGGCGTTAACTACCATTTACAATAATAATATTAATTTGTTTTTTCAATATAACTCAGTTTTGTGTGCAATGCAAGATTTCAGAGAAACCAGTTGTTGCATGTCGAGTATGCTCTCTAAAAAATCATCCCCATAAAATTAATATCTTATTAATAAATATTAATATATATGAAAATGTATTATTCTATAAATAACTGGGATGTTACATCCTTCTCCCCTTTTGGAAATTACGTCCCCACAATTTTATTTACATATCAATTAAGTGGAAGTATTTTTCCCTCATAACATTTTCAGATTCCCATGTTGCCTATTAAAACATATGGGTTTTCCACAAAAATTTTACCTAATGAATTACCTTATTCTGCAACACTTGTTCTATGTGGTCAAGAATCTGTACTGGCTATTCCTCATTAGAAAGATTCTCTTCCAACCGAACTACCTCCAGACTCAAAACATGAGATGGATCTGAAATATACTTACTTAACATTGAAACATGAAAAACATTGTGTACCTGGGATAAAATTAGAGGTAAATCCACTCTATAGGAAACTGATCCAAATTTCTCTAGGATTTAATAGGGTCCAATGAACCTCCGACTCAACTTCCCTTTCTTACCAAAACGCATCACAGTTTTTGATGGTGAAACTTTTAGAAAGACATGATCACCTACCTTGAAATAAATATCATTCCTCTGGTTATCTTCACAACTTTTATGCCTTCTCTGAACTGTCCTGATAAGCTTCTAAATCAACTGAACTTTTTCTTCCATATCTTTTACCAATCCTAGTTCCATAAAATTTCTTTCAAATACTTTATCCCAAAAATCTGGAGTTCAACACTACTTTCCATATAATGCCTCAAATGGTGTCATATGTATACCGGAATGAAAACTGTGATTATAAGAATACTCAACCAAAGAAAGATGTTGGTCCCAACTTCCCTAGTAATCCATTGAACAAGCATGCAACATATCCTCCAAGGTCCAAATTGTTCATTCTGACTACCCATATGATTGAGGATAAAAAGATGTATTGAAATTTAATTCAGTTCCCAATGACTTATAAAGGCATTTCCAAAAATTATAAGTAAACCTGAGATCACGATCATATACAATGGAGAGAGGAACTCCATGTAACCTGAATATCTCTTTAAGATACAACTGATAAAGTTGATCTAGAGATAGAGTATCTCGAATAGGAATAAAATGAGAATATTTAGTCAATTGATAAACAATAACCCAGATCGCATTGTTATCTTGATAAGTCTTTGGTAATACCACTACAAAATCCATAGATACATTTTCCCATTTCCACTCTAGAACTGGAAAAGGATGAAGCACCCATTTCGGTAACTCCTGCTCTGCTTTAACCTATTGAAAAATCAAACATCTTAGGGTAAAGTTATCAATATCTCTTTTCATTCCTTCCCACTAATAATATTCTCTAATATCTATATACATCTTAGTACTGCCAGTATGAATTGAAAACAAAGAATTATGAGCTTCACATAAAAAATCTTTCTTCAATTGTGAATAACAAGGAACACATAATCTCTTTCCAAACCTCAAAACACAATCTTTATCAATTTTAAATTCATGTAACTTACCCTTCTAAACCAATTATACTTTTTCGGCAACTCAATGTCTTCTTTCTATGGTTTCTTAATTTTGTTTGATTGAGATGATTTCACTACCACCTGAAACAAAATAGAGGAATTCAATGCACCAACAACTTCCAAACCAAAATTCATCAAATCAAAAACCAAAGGATTTCATTCTAAATGTAGCATGGTTAATGTTGCATTAATTTTTCAACTCAAAGCATAAACCACTTTATTTTACTTTCCTGGATGGTAATGAATCCTGTAATAATAATTCTTGATTAATTCCAACCATCTTCTCTGTCTCATGTTCAATTATTTCTGAGTGAATATATACTTCAAACTTTTGTGATCGGTATATATTTCACACTTTACACCATACAAATGATGCCTCCAAATTTTTAATGCAAAAAAACAACAACTAATTCCAAACCATGTGAAGGGTTATTTAACTCATGAGGTTTCAACTGACATGAAGAATAAGAAATTATCGGATCATTCTACATTAGGATACAACCAAGTACTTTCAATAAAGCATCACTATAGATAAATAAATCACTATTCCTAGAAGGTAGGGCCAGAACTAGTGCATTTACCAATCTTCTTTTCATTTCTTGAAAATAATCATCACATTCTTTTATCTAGATGAACATAACTCCCTTAAATGTTAATATAGTTAGTGGGCTAGATAACCGATAAAAGTTTTCAAAAAATCTTCAATAATAACCCACTAATACAAGAAAAATATGAATATCTATGATATTGGTAGGTCTTGGCCACTCTTCAAAAACATTTTTTAGAAGGGTCAACAGTTAAGCCATATTTAGAAATAATATGACCAAAGAAAGAAATTTTTTGCAACCAAAATTCACTCTCACTAATCTTTACATAAATTTTATTTTATTTTATGTTTTTCAAAAAAATCCTTAAGTGGCTTTCATGTACCTCATGAATTTTAGAATATACCAAAATCTCATATATAAACACAACCACAAATTGATCCAAAAACCGATGAAATACTCCATTCATAAGATTCATAAATACAACAGGTGAATCAGATAACCCAAAGGGCATAACTAAAAACTCATAATGCCCATATATCATTCAGAACACTATCTTTGGAATGTCATACTTCTCCACCTTCAGCTTATGGTACCGAAACCTCAAATCAATCTTCGAAAAATATTTAGCTCCCTAGAGATGATCAAACAAATCATCAATATGAGGAAGCAAATACTTGTTCTTAATAGTGATGTTATTTAAGGATCTTTAATAAATACAAAGTCTCATAGAACCATATTTATTTTTCAAAAATAAAATAGGAGCACCCCATAGTGAAGTGCTAGGTCGAATGAAACCTTTATCAATAAATACTTGCAACTTTTTTTTTCAATCCCACAAGTTTTACATGATCCATTCGATAAGGGGGTTTAGAAATAGGGCTATCATTAAGCACTAAATCAATGGAAAATTCAACATCCCAATCAGGAATAATACTAGGCAATTCATTATAAAAAACATCTATAAATTCATTAATTACTAGAATGTCACTAATCAAAACTATTTCCTTATTTTCAAAAAAATGAGCTAGATAATTTTCACTACCATATTTAATCAATCTCTCAGCTTTTTGGTATGTTATCAAAGGTAAGAAATCATTGAATAAAACTTTATCCCCTTTATAATCTATGTTAGAATGATAAACAGAAATCCAATTCATACCTAAAATGATATCAAATTCCACTATGGGAAATTCAATAAGATTTGTAAGAAAGACTATCCCACTAATGATAATAAGAATATTTCTATAAATCTTGGTTGCTTTAATACTTCCACATGGGATTTTTACCAAAATTTATATATCACATTCATGATGTTCTATTTCCAATTTACTTGAAAATCTCTCAGAAATTAAAGAATGTGAATATCCAGAGTCAAATCAAGTGTTGGAATACTTTGAAAAAACCTATAACATACCTTTAACCACTTCATTTGATGTTCCTAAATCAACCGTAGTGTTGGGAACAATATGATGATGAAGGTGATGAAGGTTTTAAGAGTTGTCTTTTTCTATCAAGGTTTTTTTGAAGAAAGGAAATCACTTCACTTTGTTTTGTGGAAACAATTATTTTGGGTTTGTTTTGAAAAAAATCAGACCCATGTTAATTGTGACGATGCTTTGATGGTTTGAATTTCATATAAATCATGATTTGTTGTGAGAAATTGTGATGCAATCTTGATAGAAGAAATGGGGAGTAAAAGAGATGCTCCCAATCGAAAAATAATTGTATTCAGATTGTTTTTCAAAACTATCAGAAATTAAAGAAGTGGTGCGTATTGTTTTTCAAATGAATCAGAAAACAATCATATCTAGATTGTATCTATTGTCTTTAAAAATAATTAGATACCGAGTGGAAGTGAAAATTGATGTCGATTGAATAGGTAATGCTGATTTATATAAATCATGAGTTGATGTGAGAAATTGTTATGAAAGCTTGATAGATTAAACGGAGAGTGAAAGAGATGCTTCCAATCAAAAAATAATTGTATTCAGATTGTTTTTCAAAAATATTAAAAAAGAAAGCATTGGTTCCAATTGTTTTTCAAATGAATCAGAAAACAATCATATCCAGATTGTATCTATTGTCTTTAAAAATAATTAGATACCAAGTGGAAGTGAAAATTGATGCCAATTGGATAGGTAATGCTGATTTAAAAGGGTGATGCCGATGGGAAAGGTGATGCCGATTGAATAGGTAATGCCGATTTAAAAGGGTGATGCCAATGGGAAAGGTGATGCCAATGGAAGATAATGCACCAATTGTTTGTCAAAACAATCATATTCGGGTAGAAGAAAAGGAATGAGATGGTGTCTATTGAGAATGAATCATATTTAGATTCTTTTGTATCGTATCTAGGCATATCATCTTTATCAGATTGTATTGTATCATATCTGGCCAGATCTTTGTCTTTAGATTGTATTTGATCATGTCCAACAATCATAACTAGGATGATCGTATCCAGAATGATCATAACTAGAACGATCGTAATCAGAATGATCGTATCCAGCATGATCATAACTAGAATGATCATATTTAGCATGATCGTAACCAGAATGATCATTGTCCAGCATGATTGTAACCAGGATGATCGTATCCAACATGATCGTAACCAGAATGATTGTATCCAGGATGATTGTATCCAATATCCATAACCAGAATGATCGTATCCAGGATGATAGTTACCAGAATGATCGTAACTAGAATGATCATAACCAGATATGATTGTTTTCAGGATAATAGTATCCAAACCATTTGTATTTAGAAAAGATCATGCTTGGGTTGAGATGAAAAGAAATAATCAGAAATGAATGGAAAGTTATAATGATTTCCAATTGAATTTGGCGATGCTAATTCTGAACCTCAATGAATTCAAAGTCATGAAGGTAGTCATGATATAAGCACATGTTGGTGAATGAAGTGTGTTTTCTCATGTGGGTCAATAGAAGAGAAAATAAAGTGAATATTGATGAATGAATTGTCAAGGGGGGAATTTCTTTTAAAATAATGATTGTATCTTAAGTGGAGAAGTGCATTTCTTCAAACACATTCAATTGGAATGGAATCAAGCATTGTTTTGAAGAAATTAATATGAGGGAATCAGTTTCACACCCATCTATTTCTCATCAATTGTAATTATATTGAAATTTGAAATGGGAGTCTGGAAAAGAAGATATAAAGATTGTAGAAGATTCGAGAAGTATTGAGAAGCATTGAAAAAATCATAATTGCTCCGAGATTTCAAGAGAAATTTATATTTGGATGAATTTAAGTGAGTGGGAAAGTGTTTTGGGATTCCCACCTAAACATGTTTTTGGTCACCTATAAAATTCTTGAAGTACATTGTACTTGTGTGACTTGTAGAAAAGAGAGAGAATCTTCAGGTTTCTAGAGAGAAGAAGAGATTAATTCCATTCGGATTGACAATTGTTTTGGGTGGTGCCAATTCATTCATATTCTATTCAGCATGACAATTTTATTCGGGAATTGAAGTGGTGGAAATTCAAATCTATTGTTTTTTATTTGAAAATCAGATTGGGATCTTTGTATTGAAAGAATCATACTAGGAGCTTTGTTTTGAAAGAATCAGAATGGGAGATTTGTATTAAAGTAATCATACTAGAAGCTTTGTTTTGAAAGAATCGAAATGGGAGATTTGTTTTGAAAGAATTGGAATGGGAGATTTTTATTGAAAGAATCGGATTGGGAGCTTTGTATTAAAATAATTGGACTGGGAGCTTTGTTTTGAAAGAATCGTACTCAGAGGAATCAGACTCAGCATTTCATAATAAAGTTCAAGTAGTTCTTACCTTTATTCTAGGTAAAGAATTGATGAATTATATTACAATTTGAATACATTTGTTGAATTGGAAAGAAGCACATGTAACATGAGTTGTTACAAAACAATTGTATTACCCTATTGTGCTAAGAGGGTGCACACACAGTAGTGGGATTGTTTCACAGTGCTACATGAGTGCAAGGGTACTTCCTAATCATTTTAATCCAAGGATTATTTTCTTAGTGGATTGTATGGTATTGGATCATTTCCAAACCATACCAAGGCCATGACTATTCTTATTGAATAGTGAATCCTGTAAATATTTGTGTTCCTGTGGATGTGTGTTGAGTTTGTTTTCAACAGGGAATTGAAATATCTAATAGGAGGTGGAGGTTGTTTCAATTGAAAATAAACATAAAGGAAAGAGTATCACTGATTCACCCCATCCCCCTCTCAGTGATACATTACTTTGATTGTGAAATTTTAGTTGGTATGAGAGCCAAGGTTTCCTTCGCTATTCTTTGCTGATGAAGAACATGAACTGTGTGAACATTAAAGGTATTCTGGTCTTTGATGTAAAGAACTATAATATATATAAAGATATTATGTTTCCATATCTTATGTCTATCAATTATGATGTTCCTGAAGCTACTATAGTTGGGTTTCCTCCCATAGATGATAAAAATCCACTTACAGCTATTGATAAGAGACATCTTGAGAATGATGTAAGAGAGAAGAATGCTATATTGTCATCACTTTCTAAAAGTTTATTCTTGAGAGTAAAATGTGTTTCCACAACTAAAGGTATATGGGATAAATTGAATAACATATATGAAGGAAATACAAAAGTGAAGAAGGAAAAGTTACAAATATTGAGATTAAAGTATGAAGATCTCAAGATGGATGAGCATGAATCTGTTGGGGACTTCTTTACCAGGGTAAATGATATATTAAGTACTATATGATATCTTGGTGAAAAGTTGTATGATTCTTGTATGGTTGAAAATATCTTGAGAATCCTATGTGAAAAATTTGATGAAAAAGTTTCTTCATTGGAAGACAAAGATCCAGAAACATTATCTCTTGATGATTTACCTAGAACTCTTATCACTTATAAAATGAGAAGAGATAATGATATTAAGACAAAAACAAAGGTTGATAGAGAAATGTATTTAAAGGCTTTCAATAAAGAAAAGGAGATTCTATAAGAAGAAGAAGCTAGAGATTATGACTTCAAAAATGAGGTCTGTAAAAATATTGATTTAATTTTTTTCTTGTTTTCTAAGAATGTGAAAAGTGGTATAGGAAAGTATAAAGGGAAACTTCCCTTAAAGTGTTTTGGATGTGTATCCATTGGGAATTTTGTTTCCAATTTTACTCAAAGAGTAAATGAAGAAGAAAGTGAAGACGAAGAAAGAAGGCCAAGAAGATCTTGGAAGAAAAAGGGTTATAAAGAAAAATTATATTCCAAGAGGGAATATAAGAGATTCTCTAAATCCAAAAGGAGAATATTTTTGTCTAAGGAAGATGATAGTGAGGATGTTATAAATAATAGTGAAGAAAAAACAGTCATTACTATAGTTAATGAAGAATGTTCTTTCAGTAATGAAAGTAGTTGTGATAAAGAAGAAGAAGAAAGTGAATATGAATCCAAAATTTACCTTGAGCATGCTGGAAAAAATACTTTTATTGCAACAATGAATGAAGATGAATTTAGAAGTAGCAGTCCTAATGAAGAAGAAACTCAGCTTGAAATGCATTTGAAATAAGAGTTTAAAGAATGTATGAGAAATATCAGAAGACTTAAAAAGAAAAAAAAAAGAGAAAGATGAATGCTCAAGAAACCAATAATGTTTTGATGGTGAGAAAGAAAATCCGGCTAAAGAGATTAATGATTTGAAGAAGTATTTTTAAGAAGAAAATAATAATAATGTGAATTTGGAATAGAAGATGAAGGCAAAAGAAGAAGAGTTGGAACTTTTCCAACAACAACTCTCTAAAGCTGAAAAGAAAAGTCTATGTTTTAAAAATTCTATCACTAAAGTTGGTGAATGTTCTCATAATGAGAAGCCTGAGAAGGCTAAAAAAAGTTACCTTCAAAGGGTGAGAAGAATAATGAAATTGTTTTTGAAAAGAAGAAAGCTAGGAATATTATGTATGTGGTCAAGACCAATAAGGTTGGGAATGTTTTGAAATATTATAAATCTGAAAATGTTTTCAATACTTCTAGTTTGAATAATTCAAAAAAGAAAAGGAATAATTCAATTGATAAAAGAAATGTTGGTGGATTGGAAATGAAAGAGAAGAAGGTGGCTGATAAATACATTCAAAATTATAGACAATATCGAATTTTTAGGGGAAAATACTCCTTTTATGGATATTTCTAGTATTGTGGTGAAATGGGAAGAACCATGTTACTTGAGCATGGTATTTCTCATTACCTTTGGGGGAAATCCATGAGTACTACTATTTATATTCAGAACCGTTGTTTCTACAGGCCTTAATCAGGTATGACTCCCTATTAATTGTTTTATAGAAAAACTCCAAGTTTGAATAACTTTAGAGTTTTTGGGAGTCCTTGTATCATAAAGAAGAAAGGTGGAAACTATGGTAAGTTTTAGAAAAAAGGTTAGGATGGAATCTTTCTCGGCTACTCTCTAATAGAAAGATGATACAGATGCTACAACAATAAAACAAAAAGAATTTTTGATTCAGTTGATGTGAAAGTGATTGAAGTATCTGAGAAAGAGAAACATGTTCAAGCAAACAATGAAGTTGAGAAAGTTAAAGAAAACAATTATGATAAGGATATAAACAAGTGTATTCCTTATCAATAAGAAGAATCAGACTCAGCTATTTAAAGTGATGAAGACAATCAAAAATATTATCCAAGGATGAGGAAACATGTGGAAGTATGGAATATAATTGGTGATCAACATCATAAGGTTCAAACAATAAGAACAACCAATTCCATTACACATAATTCTTTGTATTCAAAGGTGGAACCAGATGATGTGAAAGAAGATTTTGAGCATCCAAAATGGGTTCAAGACATGAATGAAGAATTGGATCAGATTGAAAAGAACAATACATGGGAACTCATAACCAAGCCTAAAAATAAAAACATCATTGGAACAAAATTGGTTTTCCAGAATAAGATGAATTAAGAAGGTGAATTTATAAGAAACAAAGCAAGATTGGTTTGAAAATGGTATTCACTTATTGAGGGTATTGATTTTGATGAAAACTTTTCTCCGGTGGCAAGACTTGAAATAATTAGAATCTTTCTTGCTATTTCCACACAATGAGGCTACAAGATCTTTCAAATGGATGTTAAATCTGCATTCCTAAATGGTGATCTTGAAGAAGAGGTTTATATTGAACAACCTTGTGGATTTGTTATTGGGAAAGATGAAGGTTATGTGCGTAGATTGAAAAAGGATTTATATGTCCTAAAACAAGCTCCAAGGTCATGGTATTCCATATTGGATACATGCTTAAGAAAGATGAATTTTAACAAAGGAAGGGTGGATATAAATCTTTACATCAGAGAAAGTCAATAGTATTCCCTCATTGTAATTGTTTATGTTGATGATATTATATTTGCTGGGAATGATGAAGGAAGCTATTAAAGATTTTCTGAAGAAATTAAGAATGTATTTTAAATGTCCATGTTGGGATAAATGAAATACTTTCTTTGGTTACAAATCCAACAAAAGAAAGAATACATTTTACTCTCCAAATAAATGTATGAAAAATAACTTCTCAAGAGGTTTGGTATGGAAAATTCAAAACCATTTTCCACACTCATTTTAGTGGAAAAAAAGCCGAGTAAAGATGGAGATGGAAAATAAGTTGATCAAAAAGAGTATCAGAAGCTGATTGGAAGTATATTGTATTTGACTTCTTCAAGACCCGACAATGTTTATGCTGTTACCTTATGTGCAAGATTTCAGAGTGTTCTAAGAGAATCACATCTTATTGCTGGAAAAATAATTCTCAGATACATCAGAGGCACAATAGAATTCATAATCAGGTATTATAGCTCATATAGTATTGATTTATTTGGGTATTCTGATGCAGATTGGGCATGAAATGTTGATTATAGAGGATCTACATCTGGTTGTATATTATTTTTGGGAAATAATTATGTTAGTTGTAATTTGAAGAAACAAAACACAGTAACTCTCAGTACGGCTGAAGATGAGTATGTTGCTGCTACTCATGATGATACTCAACTTATGTGGATGAAAACACAATTGGGAGACTTTCTTGTTGAAGTGAAGTTACCCTTGCTCTTGAGTTATGACAATCAAAGTACAATCAATCTTACTAGGAATCTAGTGAAACATTCTCATTCTAAACATATTGGTATCAAATATACTTTCATCCAAAAGCATATGGATAAGAATGAATTGAATCTCGATTATGTTCCAACATCATAACAAGTTGTTGATATCTTTACAAAACCTTTATCAAAGGAATAATTCTCAAAAATGAGGTTGAACATGGGTGTCCAACCTATTTCTCTTCAACATTGAGGCATGTGTATCTATCCCCTCTATCATCTTACCTTTGTATTTTTTTTCAAGGGGGATAATTGTTTTGTTTCATAAATCTATTACACAAAAGAGAGAGTTGTGTGTAAGCTGTGAATTCAGCATTATTTAGTGTGTGAATTATTCAGACTGTTTGTTGGAGTTGTTGTAAGAAATGAAATTGAATTGTTTTCCAAGAATAATGAAGAAAAGAATGAGGTGTTCATGATCACTATTTTGTATAGCATGGTTTTTCTATTAATAATTCTTATTTCCTATATTGATTTATCTCACACAGGCTTATAATTATTGATATGTAATCCATTACTTGAGTTTACAAAGTTTAGTGATTTATGAAACATGGTTGAAAACAAAATCCAAAGGGGGAGATTATTGGGACCAAGCTGATGATGAAGGTGATGAAGTTTTCAGGAGTTTTCTTTTATTGTCAAGGTTTGTTTTGAATAAAGGAAATCACTTCACTTTGTTTTTTGGAAACAATTTTTTTGGGTTTGTTTTGAGAAGAATCAGACCCATGTTAATTGTGACGATGCTTTGCTGGTTTGTATTTCATATAAATCATGAGTTGATGTGAGAACTTGTTATGAAAGCTTGATAGAAGAAAGGGGGAGTGAAATAGATTCTTCCAATAAAAAAATAATTGTATTCAACTTGTTTTTCAAAACAATTAGAAAAGAAAGTATTGGTGCCTATTGTTTTTCAAAACAATCAGAAAATAATCGTATCCAAATTGTATCGATTGTCTTTAAAAAAAATTAGATACCAAGTGGAAGTAAAAAGTGATGCTGATTGAATAGGTAATGCTGATTGAAAAGGGTGATACCAATGGGAAAGGTGATGCCGATGAAAGACAAGACATTGATTGTTTTTCAAAAAAATCGTATTCAGGTAGAAGAAAAGGAATGATATGGGGTCGATTGAGAATGAATCATATTAATATTGTTTTTTATCGTATCTAGAAAGATCATCTTTATCAGATTGTATTGTATCATATCCGGGAAGATCTTTATCTTTAGATTATATTTTATCATGTACATCAATCATAACCAGGATGATCATATTCAGAATGATCGTAACCAGAACAATCATAATCAGAATGATCATATCCAGCATGATCATAACTAGAATGATTTTATCGAGCATGATCATAACCAGAATGATCCTATCTAGCATGATCGTTACAAGGATGATCGTATCCAGCATGATTGTAACTAGAATGATCGTATCCAGGATGATCATATCCATCAATCATAACCAGAATGATCGTATCCATGACGATCGTAATCGGAATGATCGTAACCATAATGATCATAACCAGATATGATTGTATTCTAGATAATAGTATCCAGAATATTTTTATTTAGAAAATATCATGCTTGGGTTGAGATGAAAAGAAAGAAGCAGGAATAAATGTGAAGTTATAATACTTTCCAATTGAATTAGGCAATGCTAAAGCCGATCCTCAATAAATTCAAATTCATGAAGGTAGCCATGATACAAGCACATGTTGGTTAATGAAGTGTGTTTTCTCCTGTGGGTCAAGAGAAGAGAAAATAAAGTGAATATTGATGAATGAATTTCCAAGGGGGATCCTTTGTTTTAAAATAATGATTGTATCTCAAGTGGAGAAGTATATTTCTTCAAACACATTCAATTGGAATGGAATCAAGAATTATTTTGAAGAAATCAGTATGAGAGAATCTATTTCAAACCCATGTGTTTCTCATCAATTGTAATTGTATTGACATTTGAAATGGGAGTCTGAAAAAAAAGATATGGAGACTGTGGAAGATTCGAGAAGAATTGAGAAGTGTTGATGAAGTCATAATTGCTCTGAGATTTTAGGAGAAACTCATATTTGGATAAATTTAAGTGAGTAGGAAATTGTTTTGGGATTCCCGCCTAAACATGTTTTGGGTCACCTATAAAAGGTGTGAAGTACATTGTACTTGTGTGACTTGTAGAAAAGAGTGAAAAGATCTGGGTTCCTAGAGAGAAGAATAGATCAAGTTTTTTCGGATTGAAAATTGTTTTGGGTGGTTCTAATTCATTCATATTCTATTCAGCATGAAAATTGTATTCGGGAATTGAAGTGGTGCTGATTAAACTCTATTGTTTTATATCTAAAAATCATATTGGGAGATTTTTATTGAAAGTTTCAGATCGGGAGCTTTGTTTTGAAGGAATCGGAATGGGAGATTTGTGTTGAAATAATCAGACTGGGAGATTTGTTTTGAAATAAATAGAATGGGAGATTTGTTTTGAAAGAACAGGTATAGAAGATTTGTATTTAAAGAATAATACTGGGAGATTTGTATTGAAAGAATTGGACTGGGAACTTTGTTTTGAAAGAATCGTACTCGGAGGAATCAGACTCAGTGTTTGATAACAAAGTGCAAGTAGTTCTTACCTTTCTTCTGGGTAAGGAATTGATGAATTGTATTATAATTTTAATACATTTGTTGAATTGAAAAGAAGCACATGTAAAATGAGTTGTTACAAAACAATTGTATTACTCTGTTGTGTTAATAAGGTGCACACATGCTAGTGGGATTGTTTCATAGTGCTACATGAGTGTAAGGGTACTTTCTACTCATTGTAATCCAAGGATTGTTTTCTTAATGGATTGTATGGTATTGGATCATTTCCAAAACATAAAAAGGATGTAGCTATTATTATTTAACACACGAGAAGCTAATGAACTTTGATATTTTGGCTTCAATCCTAAGTAAAACTAATTTATCTTACTATCAATATCTCAGATAAAATTTGGGACGTACCATGAAAAATAGGTAAATTTTTTTTCACATGTAGCCACAAAATCTTCGTCCTTTTGTCTCAATTCCAAGAATTGCTTTTCCATCATAATCCAAAAAACCTTAAGAAAATATTTCTCAAATAATATATTCTTAAATCCATCCCATTCAATGGCATCAATGTCTTCACTTCCTCTGATATTTTTAATCACTAACCACCACTGATTAGATTCACCTTCAAAATGATAAACAAAAAGACTAACCTTTTGATTTTCTGAACACCCTATTACATCGAAAACATTTTCTTGTTCTTTAATTTACCCTTCAGCTTGCACAGGTTCAGATGATCCTCTGAATAATGGGGGATGTTTCCTCATGAAATTCTCCACTACTGACATATTCTTTTGTAGTTTATCTTGTGCATGAACACCACCACCATTTATTACAAAAGTCAACTGATCCATTACTACAAAAAACTATTTAGTTATGATTCCAACTATATTAAGATGCTTATTTGTAAGGTTTTTTTCCTCTATATTCCTTACTAGCATGGTTTCCTTGTTTTCTCAATAGAAAACAATTTTAAACCAACATATCTTAGACAAAGAAACATTGTAATCTTCAAATGCTATATCATTTAAGTTTGAATATAAAGTAAAAATCATTTATGGATATTCTATTAACAATATCCTAACCCCTAAATTTATCTAAACCAACCTATAATACCAATTATAAGGCCTTAGAATTAAACATTACATAATCTTGAGATAAGTCAATAATTTGACTTTAATTCACATTAAGGATCTTTTAAGGTTTAGAGCTTTAGATAATTAGGTCATAACTCATACATAACAAAACCATAAAAATACAAAGTAGACACTTCCAACAATATCCATTTCTTTTAAAAAAACTTTAAAAAAGAAACATGCTTTCTTTTCTTGTTAAATCATAAATTTTCCTTGATCCCATCCTTGACTCTATTATTATTTAAATCATGTGAAAAAATTTCAAAACTTGGGATGAGAATAAAAAGTTCAGCAAGGGATACACAAAGAAGAAAAACAATTAGTCTTGTGAAAGCATGTAAACCATGAATACTTTATCATAAATTAATACTTTTCACCTTTAATAAGTAGTAAATACACTTCACTAAATATAAGTTCATTTCTTACCCTTTATGTAACCAAAATATTAACATAAAACCCATATAAATCAACATATAACATATAAAGGTAACTTGGGACATAATCATACTTAAATGGAATAACCTTTAGGTCTACTTCCACACATATCAATAAATGGAATAGCCATATGACCGACTTCCATACCCAATGCATTCGAGGTTATAATGTTACCACCCATACTTAGTTTATCACAGAACTACCCATATTTGGTTTATCATGTGACCACCCATATTTGGTTTATCACGTAACCACCCGTCAATTGTCCAAGTAACATTATATAATCATAACACATTAAGATTGAAATTATCAACATTTCAATCTTAAAATTTCATTTACAATAACAGGAAATAATTTCAAGGTATTGAAATATTAAATTCACTTTCAAAACCATTTTCAATACCAAAACACCTAAAAAGGGAATAAGGGATTTATTTTCCCTAAAAAAAACATTAAGGCTTATAGTATAATCCAAATATCAAATAACAATTACAGCGACATAGAAGTCTTTGTCACCACATACGTTAAAAAAACATTCCTTTTGTCATTTAGTAAAATTATTCGTAGAAAAATATTCTTTTTGAAAACCATTTAATGAAATTAAAAGTAAAATGGAATAATTATACACCGTATAAAATAAGGTGTTGTATATTATTGAAATATGCCTCAATGAAAGGAGATTGAGACGAATTCCCTTACCTTGAGCCCTAATTTTCACGAACACTCATTATGTTCCTGAATAATAAAATTAGATTAATTTCTACTTACTTTAAAAGATTTTTTAATTTTATTATTCATTTTATATCATTTATTACCATGTTATAAAAATTACAAAATTATTTAAGTTCATATCAGATGTTTTTTCAATATTTGGTACTTGAGTAAAAATGAACTTGTTTTGATGTAAATTGTCCATGTGGTCAAAATTAAATCATCTAAATAATAATATTCATGATTTAAATATCATATATATCTAGTATATATATTTATAATAATCCATAATATTTGGAGATAAGAAATGAAATGCACCATTCATGAAGATGGTAGGCCGTATGTACACATGAACACTACTTTCATTTCTTTATCATATTAAAATAATAAGAATTAAATTATAATTCCAGTATTATATTAATGTCACATATTTCTCATAGTTTTAATAAAACCATCCTTTATACGTTCCATGTATATTAGGAACGAGTAATATCGCTTTGAGGGGGTGGTAGTCCACATTTCCTCAAAAAAATTATCATATTTAAACAACATGGAAAGCATAAAGGTATGTTATAAATAAAAATTAAAGAAGCATAGAGACAATATAAATATAATATATATCATATATAAATATAGTGTCCATCATAATGGACACCATGAGAGGTGGTAGGGGAAAATTGAACAATCATCGTTTCATTAGACAGTAGTTCACCGTACAAAGAAACAATATGTTCGTTACCCATTAAATGGAGTTGTGTGAAAGTGTAGGTTAAAAAATTATCATAAAAAATCCTAGTATATTTAGGATATTGGTTTTGTTATGTAATCATAAAGTAAGAAGAGTATAGGGAGTGGATAATGTAAATGAAACTAAAAAGCATGAGAGAAGGCGTTACCTCTTAATCTGGTAACTTCTTTTAGTTTATACCAAAAGGATTCCTTGGGAGGTTTTATGACCTAAAAGATGATTCTAGGACAAGGGGAGGAATTATAGGAAGAGTTTTGGGTAGATATTTTCTGAACTAAAGAGTTCTTTAAGTGTGAGTATTAGAGAAGATAGGGTACCTTTTTTTAGGAGAGGGAAGGGCACCCTTGGAAAGTATTAAAATATTAAATTAATTAAAATTATTTTTTAATCCAAATGCTCCCAACTTGAGATATTTAGAATATAATATGATAATATTTAAAAATACTCTCATCAAATAATTTTTATACATGCATTTATTTTATTTTAAACCTATCTTTTCGGTTTACCCTATATTATTTTCTTTTAATTTTAATTGTGGTAACAATATTTTAATTATCAAGAGGCTATTAATTTTACTTATACATGATAAATTTCCCATAATTGGACACTTAATTAACTTATAAACCTTATCATATTCACATTGTGATTTTAAAAGATTTTTAGGATTTTTAAATAATTTAACAAATTACTATATTTATAAAACATCAATTATGTCATTTTTTACACTATTCATTTCATTAAATTTAAATAAAATACAAAAATACAGATAAATATGAACCAAATCATTGAATAGTATTATAAAATGTAATATACAACTAGAAAAATCATTGATAATATAAATTATTTCATATAATATTTATTTTAATATTTATAATATCATTTATTTGATATTTCTCTTAATAAAATAGTTATTGTATCTCTGTTGTGCCAGTATTTATGGTAATTATTTAATCTATAAAAATTATAAATAAATTCACATGATGTATATAATTTTATTATATTTATGGATACTACTTGTGTTTATAGTTTCATCAATATTATCACTACATTAAAATTTTTATACTTATAAGAGATAAAAGGGTGACATGTTGTCACTTTCTTTTGTTTCAATAATAATTATATCACTTTCATGGAAAAAAGTCCATTAAATGAATAAATTTTGATCCTTAGGTGTTAAGGGTATACTTTTATTCATATAATAGGATTTTTTAGGTTTTAGTGTAATTTTATTATCCTTATCATATTATTTGTTACCCCAATTTACCTGATTTACCTTTAACTATGGTAAATAAAAATTACCAAAGTTACTATTCATAATGTCAAAAAAATAGGGAACTATTTACACAATTTGGATCTTATGACTCCAAATATGAAATACATTTTTAAAAATTCAAAACAAATAATTTTCAGTAATTAATTTAAAATTAATTCTCATTGTCAAAAGGAGAAAAAGCGTTTTTTAAATTTAAAACCATCAAAATACTAACATGTGTTTATATCAAATTTCAATATGAAATTAATTCCAATGACCAAAATTGGATTAAATGATAAAAACTTAATTAAATTACAGTTTAAAAACAAGTAAAAGGAAAATATAACTATATAAATAAATTATACTAAAATATAGTTTTGAATTAAAATGCAGTATTTTTAACTATTCATTAAAATATGAATTTTATCAGAAAAATACCAAAATTTCAACCAAAGTAAATTTTGATGTCCTTCTTCCAAAGAGGAAGTTTATTTTGTCAAATATAAATTTTCAAAATTTCAAAAATATATTTAAAATACGATTTCCATCAAAAGGTGGTAAAACTACCTTTAAAAAACATTAGAGTATTTTATACTTAAAATTTGATTTATTCTCATTTTAAGCATCTAAAATTTATTTGATGAATGTAAAAACATTTAACAAACATTTTTTAACATAATATAGTTAGTTTTTTTAAATTCATTCCAATAAAATGGCTGGGCATTAACAACCATTTAAAATAATAATATTAATAATGTACTATTTTTTGTTATAACTCAGTCTTGTGTGCAGCCTAAAATTTTGGAGAAACCCATTGTTGCGTGTGGAGTACGCTATTCGACAAAGTTTCCCTGTAAAATTAATATATTATTCATAAATATAAATATATATGAAAATTTATTATTCTATAAATACCTGGGATGTTACATATTAAGTTCATGTATGACCTTATTGATAAGTTATATGATTGAATTCCGTTATTTCGGAGTGTTTGTTTCCTTGATTTTTATAATCGGTTCGCTTGTTTAGAATTAATAGAGTTCTTGTGGAGTGAATATATTTCTCCAAAATTGGTTTTATTTGATACTAATGAACATAAAAATATTAAATGTTCATATAATTCATTTGTTTATATGATATGGGGATGAGTTATTAGGTGAAACATTAATGATAATCATTTAGATTATTTTGGCGGTATTTTGAATATTGCAAACTAGTTTTGTTTTATGTATTAATATTATATATATATATTAGTTATATAACTTTAAATAGTTTATAATACATATATTATAGTTTGTTTCATCCATAAAAATGGTTTCATGACCAGAATTGAAGAATTGAAGGAGAAATTGAAGAATGAAACTTCTTCATCCACGAAGTTTGTAAATTGGCACCTCCCGGACGATGATTTTGTTTTTAAAATAAAAGAGAGAGAAAGGATATTGATGATGGATCTTACATTAACATGATATAATTATAGTATATATATGATATTGGAGTTTCCATGATCATTTTGATAGAGGAGGTGTGTGAGAGACTAAGAAAAGAAAATAAATAGAAATGAATTTAAAGGAAAAGGGAAGAGGATTTACCTCTTGAAATATCCTCCTTGAGAACCTCTTTAAGGGAAGGGGTTTTGGTATTTTGGAAAGACCAAGGGCTCCTAGACATGGGGAGTGACTATGGAAGAGTATTTGGGTAGAACATTTAGGAGCTTCAAGACTTAGAGGAGTGATGAGAAGAGGGAGTGATGGGTGGATTTTATAGTGGAGGAGAGGAGTTATTTCCCATTATTTTAATCATTATTTTATTATTTTGGCTCATGAAAATGAATAATATTGATACTTGTGACTTAAAAACATAATAAGTGCATGTGATTTCGAACTGATGGACATTTACATCATCCATGAAACAAGCATGATGCAAACATTTATTTATTTATCATATTTCGTGAATTATCGAATTTCACTATTCACAAAAAATTCAAGTATTTCAGAAAAATACAAAAAATTCAACCTAATAATTTTTTGACATGTATATTTAAAAAATTAACTCCATTTTATCAAAATAATTTTCTAAAAAATATAAATTTAATTTTTAATTAAAATCATTATTTACTTGAAAAATACAGATTTTAAATTTTAAAAATGATTTTATAATACTTTCAAAAATTAACTGAGGTATCATAAAATTATTCTAAAATCACAGGAAGATAAAATATTTATCAAGGAATACATTTTATGAAAATGAATTTTATTAATTGATTAATTTAAAATTATAAATAAATATTTATTACTCACAAAAATACCGACACTTAATTATTAAATTTTAAAATATTATATTTCATTTATAAGGTGCATAAATTTTATTTATACTTACATGGGTGAGGTTAATATTAATAAGGGTACATTACTATTCATAAGGGTTTGTTACAATTCCAAAGGTTAAGTTACTATTCACAAAAAATGTAAGTTGATCCTATCTGACTCTAAATATCTTACTGATCGCAACCGTGTATGACAGTTTTTTGAAATTCAAATCAGAGAAGCAAAAAAATTATGTTCATTGGCTTGGGTATGATAATGTCCTGTTCCATAGAGACTCATTACTTCAGGAATTCAATATTAAATTTATTTACAAATTATTGGTGTTCTACATTCTTCCCCTCCTACAAAAATTTCATCCTCAAAATTACCAAAATGTTACCTTATAAAAAGATTTGGGTAGTTCTTCATTATGAGTTCCTTGGGATCCCATGTTTCTTCTTAAATTTTATGATTTTTACAAAGTACCTTTACTAGTATAGTTGTTTGATTCCTCAATACTTATTCTTTAGTGTCCAGAATCCAGATAGGTTCTTCACAGTTTCCATTTCTTTCCAAATTTTATAACGCCCTTCCAAGGAGATAATTTCAAGAAAACGCGATCTACCTCTTGAAATTCCAAATCCTTCCTTCAATTATCAATATAGATATTTTTCCTACTTTTAGATAATTTGATATGAGTTTGAATAGTATTTACCTTCACCGTTGTCTCCTCCACAAGCTTTAGACCCACAAGCTTCCATTCACCAACTTCATCCCAACATGTTGGTGTGCGACATCTCTTTCCATACAATGCTTCATATGGCTCTATTTGAATACTAGAATGGAAACTATTGTTTTAAGAAAACTACACCAAAGGTAAATACTGATCCCACATACCTTGAATGTCAAGTGAACATGATTTCAACATGTATTCTAAAGTTTGGATCATCTTTTCTGATTTCCCATTAGTTTGAGGGTGATAAGAAGTAATCAATTGAATATTAGCATTCAAAGTTTTTTAAATAATCTTCCAGAATTTCGATGTGAATCTTGGATCATGATCAGACACAATTGAGAGAGGTGCTCCATGAAGTCTCAAAACTTTATTAATATAGAGTCGCGCAAGCCACTACAGTGTTAAATCCTCCCTTATAGTGAGGAAATGTGAAAATTTCATAAGTCGATCGAAGATTACCCATATTGCATCATTATTTCTTGAATTTTTGGGTAATTAAATGACAAAATCCATGGTTATGTCATCCCATTTCCATGTAGGAATAGGTATAGGTTCCATGAATCCTCTAGGATGTTTCCATTTGGCCTTCACTTGTTGATAAACTAAACATATTGATACATAATAAAAAATTTCCCACTTTAGGTTGTCCCACCAGAAATGTTCCTTCAAATATATATACATTTTAGTGCTACCAGGGTGTATAGAGAATTTAGAGCTATGTGCATCATCCAATAACTCCCTTTTGATCTCAGGTATAGAGGGAACACATAGTCTCTTCCCAAATTTTATAATTCCATCCTCACACATGAAGTCATCCAACTTCCCATCATTCACACCTCTAATTTTCTTTTGAAGATTCTCATCATCAAACTGAGAAGTTTTAATTATTTCCAATAAAGATAGTTGGGCAACCAATTAATAAAGTAATGATGTTTCATCCTCTTTGATAATTTTCATATCCATATTTTCTAGATCCATGAATACAGGATCCCTTTAAATCCTTATTTTTTTAAAACCCCTTGATCCTTTATACTCAACACATTAGCTACCTTATTTTCCTTTACCGGGTGGTAGTGTATGGAAAAATATCAATCCTTGAGTAGATCTAGCCATCTCCTTTGCATCATATTGAGATATTTCTATAAGAAGATATATTTTAAACTCTTATGACCTGTATATATCTCACACCTTTCCCCATATAGATAATATCTCCATATATTCAGAGAAAAGATCACAAATACTAACTCACGATCACGCGTTGGATATTTTTGTTCATGAAACTTTAACTACCTTGATGCATAGGCAATAACTGTATCATTTTTCATAAGGAAATACCCAAGTCCTTTCTTTGATGCATCACTATAAATCAAAAATCCACCATTTCCAGATGGTAGATTCAGGACCAGAGCATTCACTAATATCCTCTTTAATTCTTCAAAACTCTCTTCACATTATTTTATTCATATGAACTTGACCCCTTTGTGAGTAAGGTTTGTTAATGGGTTGGCTAATCGAGTTAAGTTTTGAATGAAATGCCTATAATAATATGCTAAACTAATAAAAAAACATACCTCAGTTATGTTTGTTGGAGTAGTCCAATCCCAAACTGCCTTTTTATTTGAAGAATCGAATACTATTCCATCCATAGAGACAATATAGCTATGAAAAGAAACTGATTGAAGCCAAAATTATCATTTTCTAAAATTCTTATATAATTCATTTCTTCTAAGAGTCTTAAAAATAATGCACAAGTGATTCCCATGATCTTCGTAGCTTTTGGAATATACCAATATATTATCAATAAATACCATAAAAAATTCATCAAGATACTCCTTGAAAACTCTATTCATTAGATCCATGAAAATAGAGGGTGCATTATTCAGTCTAAAAGGCATTAATGTAAACTCGTAATGCCCATACCTGGTTCAAAATGACATATTTGGAACATCTTCCTTCCTCACATGAAACTTATGACACCCATATCAAAGATCAATCTTTGAAAAGTATTGGGCCCCATGGCCTCCAATGGCCCAAAGGCCTTCATTTTTATTTATTTTGATAATCCACCTTTCAAGGGGTTAGGTGGAACCCTTACAAGGCCTGTAGGTGTAAGTATTACATGGACCATAGGACTTAGAGGAATTAATTTTATGTAGGATTCAAATATTACATACAAACCAGACTAACTACTTGGAACTTCTCTTCCCCAGCATCTTCATTGTGAAATCAAATCTCCACCTTCGCATGGCTGTTCGACTAGGATTTCTCGTGCATGCACAGTCTTGTCCCGATGGTAGGTTCCATACCCTCTCATTCTTACAATCTATTTAGCTTCTATAATGCTGTAAGCCCCTTGCTCATCCTCCTTTTGAAGCTTGTTCCTTGTAGGTTATCTGGTTTGCATCTACACTTAATATGGCCTGAAGGCCTTGAGGAGGCCCGAAGGCCTTGCTGACCTGAAGTCCTAGGGTGGCATGGAGGCCTTAAAGGACTCAGGGACCAAATCGGTGGCCTGAAGGCCCAAACAGGGGAATAGTCTTGGTTTCTACAATTCCAAACAGTACCTACTACAATCCCGCTACAGTACCTGCTATAGTATACTATAATGCCTTCCACAGTACTGCCACAAATACTACTACAGTACCCCCCGAAAATATGCCTCCTCCTGGATTTGATCCTGAGTTGCCTGGATTCACTTACAGAGTCCTCACCAATCGGGATGTGGCTCATGTGCTATTGGGATCTATGAAGTTGATCAAATAAATCATCAATGTGAGGAATAAGATACTTGTTCTTTATCATAATAAGATTGATCTCCCTATAGTCAATGCATAGCCTCATAGATCTATCTTTATTCTTAATTAAAAGAATATGGGCTTCCTATGGAGAAACACTAGGGTGAATAAATCCATCATCACTCAATTACTCTAGTTATTTATTCAAATCTACTAACTCCGAATTGGCCATTCTATAAGAAGTCTTTTATATAAGTCTTGAACTGGGAATTAAGTCAATGGAAAACTTAATTTTATGATTTGGAGGATGTCTAGGTAAATCCTCTGGAAACACATCAACATATTCTTGTAAAATAGGTACATCCTAAATTTTAAGGTTTCTTTCCTCACCCATAGCTATTTTTTTATCCTCCTCCCCAAGAATTGAATTCTGTAAGTCTACTGGGGGTGGATCTAGATAAGAATCAGATGATGATGTTTCAACTCTAAAGATAAGGGACTCTACATCATTCTCAAAAATTTTAACTTCCTTATTATTGTAATATATTTTCACATCATAACTTGAAATCCAATTTGTACCAAGGATTATATCAAAGTAAATAATGGGTATGAGGATAAGGTTATAAACTAAATCACATTTCTGTGTTATAAGGGGGATTGATTGACACATATTTATTGCAATGATACTTCCATTTGGAGTTTTGACTAGAAACTAATTTATTAAATCAAATTGGACATGTATAATTTTCTTGAAAAACTAAGAAGATATAAAAAAATTCGATGATCCATAATCAAATAAATCATTGGATAAGTTTGAGGAAATGATTAAATTACCTGCCACCACATCATTAGGAACTTCCACATCAACAATTGTGATCGCATAAGCCTGGCCTTACTTCCTTGTACTTCTATAGGGAATGTTTCCTTTATTATTAAGACAATCATTTGTATAATGTCCCATATATTTGAAATTCTAGCATTGAACATTGGTGGTTTATTTCTTTCCCTTAAAATCATGGGATTGGTGGCCTTTTCCTCCACACTTGTAACAAACACCCATACCCTTCAGGAAAGTACCAGAGTGTTTCTTACCCCAATTATCACATTATAGAAAATAAATTCTTCCCATATTCTCCTTTTCCTTATTTTATTTTCCAAAGTGTTCAGTAACCCTCATTTTATCTTGCATTCCTTTAAAGTTGTAAGACTTAGAGAATTATTTTTTTTGTCTTCTAGCACATGAGACTATATCTTCTTATGATGAGAAAATTTGGGAGACTGGTGACCTTCAGAGTAATTGTTTTAAAATATAAAATAATTGATGAATATTGCTCCTTATATTCCATATTTTGTCCATGGAATGCCTTGATAACCTTATAAAGTTAGCTTCATACTTTTAAAAATTATCATCTTCTTTTTACCTCAGATTTAGAAACTAACTTTTCATATCCACTTGTTGTTCATGATGAGAGAATTTTTCTAAGAATATTTCCTTAAAATACCTCCATTCCACATTTTAAATCTCTTACTCCTCCTTTTTGTTTAGAATTAGTGACCACCATTGATCAGAATCTCTTGATAAATGATAAACTTCCATGACAACCTTCTCTCTTTCATTACTTTCCAAAGTAAGAAATATCTTCTCTAAGGAACTTATCCACTGCTTTTCTACAAATGAGTTTGCAGTTCCATTAAATAATATAGGATATTGTCTCATAAAGAGGTCTAACATTTCTTCTCCACATTATGGTTTAGGGTTCTCTATATGGGTAAGGTTATTGTTCATAACCCGAGTCAGCTGTCAGAGTATAGTTATAAGTTGTTCAACACTAGTCACAGCTCCAGAACCAACATCATTATCTTACATAGGGTAAAATCCCTACATGTGATATTAATGTTTATGAGGTTTCTATTGCTTCCACTAGGTTCCATTTCTAAATGATGGAATACACTAGATTAGGTGATGAATCATATTTCATAATCTCAACTAGTAGAATACTTAGCATAAATTGAAACACTATACACATCTAATCCTATAATCATAAACATGATTTCTTTGAGAAAAAAAATTTATTTTTAAATACTTTATAATGTCTTTTAAATAAGACGTGAATTATCCTAAGCATATACCCTAGGAGTGTCAAACCAGGTGCACAGTAAGGCCTATTGTCATGTACTAGGTTACCCCGGGTCAAGCCTGAAACACCTTTTCGAAGTTGTTACTTCTAAGTATATCTAGACCAGAAAACAAATCCAATTTTATTTTCCATATAGGGATGTATTTTATATAAATATAATCACAATATATTCCTTACCAAAATTCTAGGATGTTCTTGTATTTTTATCCTCAAAGTCTATCTTAGGATTTTGTTCCCTAATCTACATTTTCTAAATCTAGTTTCCAAGTTTTCTACTAAACTTCCTTTGATACCAACTATAAGGACCCAATACTAGCTTCCCAGAGATGGTGCCTTACTTTATTACATTAGAATATAAACAAGGAATTCGTTTCCTGAAGGAACGAATAGTTTAGTAGCTTTGGAAAATAAGATACATATATAAGTTCAACATTACAACTCGAAAGTAAATAAAACATATCAACTTATTTTGAATCACACATAATATCCTAGATTATCCTTGAAAGTCACTCATAATATACTTATTCACAACCTAGGGAAAATAAAACATGTGAAAGGGGTGAGATCAGATGATTAGTAATGGTAAATAATACAAAAGAAGAAATTATAAACATAAACACTAGGCATGATGAATAACTAAAAATGAATTCCTTTAAAAATAAACTTGAGCATAATATAGAAGGAATAAAAATTGATTAAATAATGCCATAACACATAGCCATGGATATTATACTTGTGTAATAATCACATGGACTATAATTCTCTAGTTTCATAATGAGGGAATGCATAATACCAGATATCATAATCATTCTCTCAAGACCTCATGCCAAGACCATACATAAACGGGTAAAAACCTAAACTAGTTTGCCTCATGAGATATACTGATGCATCGAGGGGCTAAATCAGGACCCAAATATCATGTAATAAGTGTAATTAATTCCTAATATGGATGGGGATAATCATAAACAACATATACATTCATATTGAAACTAACATATGAAATGTAAATAACCTTCCCCCAATCATTAAATATGAATACTAACTGTTCAGAGTAATATGGTGAATGGTATAAAGATAGAACATTCAAAATCAAAATAATCATAAAACATTAAATAAAATATTCTATATGATATCATAAAATATTAATCCTAATTGAACATAATAATCAACAAGAGTGTTGAAATAGATGAAAATATTGGTATAAAATCATTGATCAATTCTTAAGATAAATACTCTTTTACTTTGAAAAGAAGAGTTCTTTTGGAAAAATATTTGTATAAAACCAGAAGTGAATTAAGATAGTTTTTTCATAATAAAATGAGTGATTTCAGAAAAAATAATGTTTTCTAAAAACATATTATATAGTTCCCTTGAAAATAGGTAAGATTTTGATAAATTCTCTTGAATAAGGCTTGTATTTCGGGAAGAATTTTTGAAAGATCCTTTTAAAATATGTAAATACCCATAAAATAAAGAAGGATTCTGGTTACTAAACATACATAGAAAATTAAAATATAATTTATGAGGAGTAGATAATAATAAATAATAATTTTATTAAGGTAAGTATATAAAAAGAGTTACCTGAATGAAAATTGATGTTTGGGTAGAAAACCTTTACCTTATATCCAAACGTGTTTTTTTAATTAAACTTAAATTCCTGGATAATAAAATTAAACCCATTAATTTATTAATTAATAAAATTATATATATTTATTTATTTCATTATATTTTTATTAAGTTCATTTATGTCCTTATTGATAAGTTATATGATTGAATTCCGTCGTTCTGGAGTGTTTGTTTCCTTATTTTTTATAATCGGTTCACTTGTTTATAATTAATAGAGTTCATATGAAATGTATATAATTATCCAGAATTGGTTTTATATGATACTAATGAACATAAATAAGCTTAAATGGTCATATAATTAATTTTTTATAAGGCATGAGGATGAGTTATTAGGTGAAACATTAATGATAATCATTTAGATTATTTTTATGGTATTTTGAATATTGCGAACTAGTTTTTTTGTATGTATTAATATTATGTATATATACTGGTTCTAGAAAATTAAATAGGATATAATACATATATTATAGTTTTTTTAAACCGTAAAAATGGTTTCATGACCATAATTGAAGAATAAATTAAAGAATTAAACTTCATCGTCCATGATGGTTGTAAATCAGCACCTCTTGGATGATGATATTGTTTTTAAAATAAAAGAGATAGAGTAACGATATTAATGATGGATCTCCTATTAACATTATATAATTACAGTATATATATAATAATAGAGTTATCATGATTATTTTGACATAGGAGGTGAGTGAGAGACTAATAAAATAAAATAAATAGAAATTAATTTAAAATAAACAGGACGAGGATTTACCTCTTGAAATATACTCCTTGAGAACCTCTTTAAGGGAAGGGGTTTTGGTATTTTGGTAAGACCAAGGGATCTTGGAAGTGGTGAAGAACTAGGGAAGATTATTTGGGTAGAACTTTTAATATATTCAAGTCTTAGAGGAGTGAGGAGAATAGGGAGTGATGTGTGGCTTTTATAGTGGAGGAGAAGAGTTATTTCCCATGATTTTAATCATTATTTTATTATTTTGTCTCAAGACTGTGAATAGTTTTGATTCTTGTAAATAAAAATATTAATAAGTGCATGTGAGTTCTAACCAATGTCTATTTACATCATCCATTACTCAAACATGATGCACACATTCATTTATTTAGCATATTTCATAAATTATTGAATTTCACTATTCACCAAAAATTCAAGTATTTCAAAAAAATCCCAAAAATTTAACCTAACCATTTTTAGACGTGTATAATTAAAAAATGAACTCCATTTTATCAAAATAATTTTATAAATAAGATAAATTCATTCTTTAAATAAAATCATTATTTAATGGAAAAATACATATTTTAAATTCAAAACTGATTTTATAATACTTTTAAAAATTAACTGAGGTCTAATAAAATTATCCTAAAATCATCGGAAAAAAAATATTTATTTAGGAATAAAATTTATGAAAATGAATTTTATGAATTTATTAAATTAAAATTTTAATTAAATATTTATTACTCACAAAAATACCAACACTTAATTATAAATTTTTAAAATATTCTATTTCATTTATAAAGTGCACAAATTTTATTTATACTTACATGGGTGATGATACTATTCAAAAGGGTAGATTAATATTCATAAGGGTGTGTTACTATTTATAAGGGTAAGTTACTATTCTCCAAAAATATAATTTGATTATATCAGACTCTAAATATCTTACTGATCACAACCATGTATGTCATTTTTTTGAAATTCAAATCATAAAAGGAGAAAAATTATGTTCATCAGCTAGGGTATAAAAAAGTTTTTTTCCATAGTGACTCAATGTTTCAATAATTCAATATTAAATTTATTTTTAAATTCTTGTGGTTCTATAGAAATGGTATATGAATGCACATAATTTATTTAGATCCACCTGAGCTTGAAATAGTCATTTTCATTCTAAATATTTATAATAGAAATATCTAGTACTATGTTTAATGAAAAACAAAATATCTTTCAACACATACCATGAACATGAATAAGCATATGATTATAATATTTGTAAATATATATTTATTATCATATACCCTTTTATAATCAAAGAATTGATTTCCTTAATATAATTCATGATGTGGACTATCTTTGAAGTTTCTTAAAAACCCCTTCAAGTCATCGAAAAAATTTATCCTCTATTGTCCATTTTCCCATAGTGAAAACATTTCCCTTAGAATATCCTTTTTTAGCTTAGAAATTGTCTTTGACTCTTCATAACCTCTATTATTATCGTTCTAGTAAAACAATTTATCCTTTACCATCTATACCATCATCATGTCATTTGAGTAGATTAGGTAAACTTTTATTAAACTCATTCGTGTTATAGTTCACAATAAACTACTAAAACCGTTCTCTAAGTGATCGAAAAATGAATTCTATTACTTGATCATTCCAGAATAGTGACCCAAACCTCTTAAATTCATTCATATAAGAAATCAAATTTAATACATGAGTTGAGATAGAAGTATCCTAAACCATATTACACCAAAATAGTGCTTTTGAAATTTCACATCTCTCATAGATTTCATTTTCTTGATAATTTTTTAAGGTTATCTATCATTCAAAAAGAATATATATTATCATGTTTCTTTTATAGTTTTGGATCTATCAATAAATCATAAATTTAGATATTTCAAGAGAATATTTACTATAATTACTATACACATATTTCTCTTCTCTATTATCTTCATCAAGTAGATGTTTCTTTGAAAATTTTTCCTCCAAAACATAAAACATTCCTTATTTCTTAAGAACAATTATAAAGTTCCTATACCAGTCTAGTTTTTTTTCATAAAGATTTTACTTGACCTATAATGATATCAAATTCATATTTGATGACGATGATTCCATTTTATCTACAACAGAAGATTTTATTAGTTGAGTATCATATGTTACATTCATTTAATAATAACTTTTATTAAATGTTCTCCCACTAAAATGATGAACCCTTTTAATTATATTATATCCATTTATAGAAAAAGATCGAAATTTCAATTATATAATGAGTTTTGTTTGGAATTAATCTCATCACTTAACTAATTAGGTAAGCTATCATGACAATCATATCATACATTATTCATTGATAGTTGAACAGAAAACTCCTTTCCCAATCCATTATATAGATAAAATAAAATCTATTCCTCTCTTATAATAACCTTTAGGGTTTAGATAAGTATCACCTTAAAAATATACAAAATATGGTAACCTAATCCTATCATGGCCACCCATAACATGATTTCTTCACACAATATAATCTATGGGCACCCTACACTCAAATAACCTACTTGGTTTGATGATCTAGGTCTTGATAAGTGTTTTCTTTGGAAGGAATCTGACACTTAATATTTTGAATGGGTTTTATTATCTCACTATAATGTCCCATTTATTACTTTTACATGTATTCATGATTTTAATGATTTAGTTTTGAATCCTTATTCCTTTTACCATATCAATATGTTCAAACCATATTGATGTGTAACTCTTTACACAACTCATAGTTGGTTTTACTAACCGAAATTAGAATTCAACTTATATTTACACATATCTAAATGCATCCTATTCATAAGTTACATGAAACCCTTTTGAGGTAATTTATCAGATTCATATAAAATTAATAATGCCCATAAGATTAATCATGGAGTGATAGGTATCCAACCCCTACTTTTCTAAACGAAGATTAAGCTCCCATGCCAACGAGCAATCTAACCTAAAGTACCTCTTTTTATGATTAATTACTCAATATATAACTCAATTACATCATAGTTATAACACCTATTAGGTATAAAATATAATTAACTTCTTATTTTAATATCATAACTTAGTACAAGCCAAAGTGAAGGTATAAGAAAACTAAACCAATTATTATACCTAGCATGTAACTTCTTATATGCATGTATTAGAATTTAAAATCATTTTAACACTTTAATCTAAAGCATACATCCATTCATAGTATAAAAAATATATATTTATTAATAAAGTAAGGAATGAAACTAAATAAATGAACATTTCATAAATTTATACATAACATATATATTTATGAAAAATTCATTAATCAATCAATTATAACCAATTTATAATTTATCTACACATTATGGACATTCCATTATTAAATAAATATAAATAATTTATATTTATTTCCAATATGAACTCCTTTAAACCCTTTTATATAAAATTTTATATAAATATATGATATTTAAAATATAAACATTTAATGTTTCATTTAAATTATATAAACATTTTATATAATCAAAATATCATGTATTTAATATTATTTAAACCTTGATCATATCAATTATCAAAATTAAATTTGATATGATTCAAAAAATTTCGAAAATAAGGCATTTTAATTTGAACATTTCAGATTAATAATCATGAAGAAATAATAATTTAAATATAAACTCTATATTTTCACTCATTTTGTAATTTATAAACATTTTATAAATTAACTTAAAATTGATTTATAAACACTTAAATTACAAATTATAATTCCTTACATGTAAAATCATAAAGTTAGTTGATATTAATTATTAATATTAGGGATATTTATTTATTAAATTCTTTATACACATTCAATTATTAATTATACACATTTTATAAACAATTAATTTATAAACACCTAATGAATAAAATTAATTTCCCAAAATACATTTTACCATATTTTATAGACAATTTATGAATTATTTAATTCAATTTATAAATGAAAAATTAGAAACATCATATTTTTCTATATACTTTATTTAACGATAAACTAGATATTTGTAATCTGAAATGTGGTTCAAAACTATATAGCATCTTATGACCGGTGCACCACAAGATATGATTAATAAAACATTCATTATGAATCATAGTTTATGATAACATTATATATTGTAATCCATGGTTTAAACCTTTTGTTCCTAGTAATCATATTCTATGACACACATTGATATCACTAAGGTGATATGATGCTTTGGTTCTAGAAAAATTAATTAGCACTATCATCCAATATGATTCTCCACATCATACATTATGATATGTAAAAAATATTGGATTTTCACTGGAACACATGTTACAATATCGTATATCACATGAAATAGTCCAATTACATCTTATGATATCACATATCATAATAAAAGAAATAATTCAAATTCCATATCATATTTTACAATACAAATTATGATATTAAATTTTAAAAGGAAAATCTACATTGTTTCTTATGATATCTGATACTATATCGAATTATTCTTCATTTTAAACATGATTTCATGAATTAAGAAGCATTGTAAAGATATGATACCACCAATGGGTTTCAAAGGATCAAATAAAAGTTTTCAAGTAATGAAATACAGTAAGAAACCACAATCCAAGATCTCTATGCTATGCAACTAAAACCATGTATAATATAAAATTAAGAACATGTGTATACCTTACACTGAAGGTGACCACTACTTATGTCTTTAGTCACACATTTGATGAATATTTTTGAGAAGTATCCAAAAGACACCTTCCTCTATAGTGTATCCATAGGTTGACCCAAATCACCCAAAGTTTGGTTAGGATTCTCCTTCACACTATGATATGCTAATATCTCTTGGGGAAAATGAAGAAGGGGAAGAGAGCTTCATGGAGAGTAAATAGAATAATTTTAGGATACCATTTTTCTAGAATTTGACTCATTTATATTGGACTTATGAAATAATATTGAGCCTTCATGTAATTTAATCAAATGTTCATCCATTTAGAAACTATTTGTAAATTTTTTGATGAGTGTGCATGCATTTATTGCATAAATTCATTATCAAATTTCCCAAACGTTCCATCATATGAAAAATCTATAATGATAACCTTAATGTGGAATATAAAAAAAAATTAACACTTCAATTTCAACAACCTAATCATAGAGATTCTATATGAGTTGTTAAATATGAATCTATATCTATTTATGATACAACCATATCATATAATATGATGGTCATAGGAGAATGTGTTTTATGATATCACCATATCACAAGAAATGATATACCCTAAAAAAATAGATAACATGCCTTTTGTAACATGGAATTCATACCATATGAAATCCCTATATTGAACACTGTGATATAAGATAATTTATATCATATATACATTATGATTTACTATATATATTAATTAGAAACACCTTATAAAGTCTATGGAGAAGATGGAGAATTGACTAGACAATGCGATTTTTTGTATGTGTGGGATATATTAGTGATGGGCATGGATAAGATGCTGATTATACCAAATAAAGTGATAAAATCGAATAAATATTGTTCATCTAAGTTGTAGGAGGAAATAGAAGGTTAAAAACATCATTGGTGATCATATAAAATTGGTACAAATAATGAGATCATTGAGGAAAATATCACACACTTAATTTATTTCTCATGTTGAACCGAGGAGTGTAACATCCTTCCACATCAAACCACTCAAAATTTACCAAAATGATGATCACCATGAGGCCTCAATCATTCATCCACATATACCAAAAACTACTGACTAGCAGTGAAATCCTAGAGTGTAATTAGGGGACTTTGTTATACCTATAAAGTTATTTAAACATATCCCATGTACTTTAGATTTTGATGATCTCAAATACCCCTTCATATATTACTGATGATTTTTAAGTTTTTTCATTAGGTTTTATACTTATATAATTCATTTTGATATTAAAGTAATTAATTCTACAGTTCTAGAAATTTTGGTTGAAATTTTCTGAAGTTTAGAGAAATTGTTTACATGAGAAATTTGGCTACGTATAGAATTTGAAACGTCTAGAATTAAGGTTTTTCAATTGCCTTCATAAAGGACCCACCTACATGAAATGAATATGTCACATAAATTTCTATATTAAAATCACTTACATCGATGAATCATCTAGATTATCAATCAGTTATGTCAATCAAATGGCGATGTGAATCGATTATATGGAGAAATAAACTACATAATTTAGAACATGGTGAAATTGGATACCTGGTTAAAATTAGCTATGTGATTCTTTTTGGATACATCATTTTTGATACATGATCAAGAAGGCTACATAAATTAAATCGTCTATGTGAATAAGGCCTACAAAAATTCAGATACGTAGATCAGCTACATGAAAAATGGCTATATGGATCAAATTGGCTACATGAATTTGATTATGAGGAATTCAATGACATAATGATCTATAATTGAATATGTTATGATGCAGCCAATATTTATTACCATTGAAGCACTTGAGTGATATTTTAATGATACCATGAATTCTTTAAATGTTGTATTACCACTTTATGGTCAAATAAATTATAATAAGTGGCAAGTGCCGAGAAAGGAAACAAGTACAAGTATAATATAATGTTCACTACTATTGTTGAGGTATTTCCAAGAAAAGGACGTGTGTTTTTAAATCAAGAGCCATCAATTTTATGGATCTGTTGTAGTGAAATTAAAAGAGAAGTTTTTCATGCCTTTTTAAGTGCTCTGAAGTAAGAATAGATATATTGAGAAGAAAAGAAGTGTTTTCTCATCTATATAAGAACTCTCTCTCTCTCTCTTGAAATGATTTTATGTTGCTCTATTTTCAAAAAAGAATAATAATACTCATGATCTACACCCATTCTATCTTTCTCATCCTTGATGTCATTTTAGAAAAATCTCCTCGAGATGATATTTATTCACATCATCTCCCCTATAGTTTTCTTCATTATATAAGTTTTTTTACAACCTTGTATTAAATTTGTAAACACTATATTTTATATCTTTTGTTGTAAAGGTTCCTGTTAAAAGAACATTTAAGGATGTTGGTTGTAAAGACTTTCTAGAGCCCCGTTGAAAGCTTATATGATATTGTAAAGAGTATCATATTCTTTCACTTAGCCATGTTGTACCTGGACAAAGGACTGACAGTCCCTGGTAAAATTATTGGTCTAGTGAAAATCATTAAACTCATGGAGAAGAGTGTTATTAGAGTGAACTAGTGTATTTTTATTCCTCAAAACAATATAAATATATGTGTAAAATATTTATCTTCTATGATTTTATTTATACTGCAACTTGAGTTAAGGAAAAGATCAAAAGTTTTTCATATCTAAAAAGGGTGGTTTTCTAAGTGATTTTTTTTCAAGAACTCAATCAACCCCCTTCTTAAGTCTTTATGTAGTATATATTTGACAAAAATTGGAATAAGAGGAAGTGAATTGAGAGTTATCAACTATCAAAAGTTGAAGTCTAAATTTCATCCTCAAAATAACTTTAATGTCTAACAATAGATAAGGCATGTCTATGGTAAGAGAACCTTATTTAAATGGTGATAATTATGGTTGTTGGATGGTGTGGATTCTTATAAATATAGAGAACCTTGGTATGAAGTTTCACATTAAAGTCATGAAGATATATAAAATTATAGAAACATAACCTAAAACTTGGGATATAAATACCAAATCTAGTTATGATCTAATCTCTGAATTAATGAATGTGAAAATATGTGAAATAGGTCCATATGAGTACAACTGAGTTTCTAAATGTCAAAAAACCCATGAAATGTGGATTATAATAGTGATTACTTATGAAGGTATAAATAATGTGCAAGATCTTTGATATAATACCGTTAAGATTAGATTTTACACCTTTAGAATACTAGAAGGAGAGAGAATCACCCAATTGAATAGAAGACTTATTGAATTTGTAAATAATGATTCTGGTTTAGAAGAACCAATTTTTGAGCCAAATCAAGCTATGAAAATCCTTAGGATTCTACCACCAAGATAGAGTGTAATCTTGGATTCCATCAGATAATATATAGAGTTTAATAATTTCAAATAAAATATCTCATTGGAACTCTTATGATGTATAATGAAAAGATGTAAGGTAAAAATTGAGAGCATAGATTAGTTAATTAGAAGAATTATTATTTGAAAGTATTAACTTCAAATAATGACAAGAAAAAAAAATATTCAAATAGTTTAGTCATCTAATAAAGATAAATCAAGTGGTTCTGCTTCAGATAGTGATATTTTTCACTTTGCAATGAATTTAAAAAAAATATATAACAATATAATAGGTTTCAAGAAACCATTTAATATGTTCAATAAACATGATGGAAATTTAAATGAAGTGAGATTATATGAATGAAAAAATTTTTTACACATCAAACCAGATTTTCCAAAACTATAATACAATAAGAAGTGAAATAGAAAGTACTTTAAGAGGCTTTTATACAAGAATAAATCCAAAAATTCCATGAAATCCACATGGAATGCTTCTGAAGATTCTAGTGATGTTAGATCTTCATAATTAGAAGCTAAACACTTTAATAAAAAGTATAACATGTGCTTTATAGAACACCCTAATGAGGTACATTCATATTCTTCTTCTTATAAGCATGAGTCTGAATATGAAAATGAAATTTTATCTTATAAAGAGTTAAATGAATATTATACCACGTTGAAAACTAAGTATTAATATTTTAAAAATAAAAATAAAACTCTAAAAAAGTCCAGTGATGCTATTGATAATGAAAAAGAGGACTTAAATAAAATAATTTAAGATTTAAAAATCAATATAGAACATTCTTCCACTTCATTTATTGAAAATGGAAATAATATTAAAAAATTACAAAAAAATTTCATGGTTTCAAAGACGCGACAAGTGTTTTCACAAAAGTTAAAAAATATTTAAATTAAATTATTGGTAACAATAATTCTCATAAAAATAAATTTGGTAAAGGAAGGAAAGATGAGAAACTAAAATTTTATAAAAACTATTTTGTGCTAAAATCTAATATAAAATTACATGTTTTCATTGTGAATTTTTAGGGAACTTTGCTAATAATTTTTGTTTGAAAAACCCTCAATTTTTTGGAGTAAAACAAGATTTTATTTGTAAAACTTTTTCAAAATTTAATTTTATATTTTTTGTATTGTCAAAACATATTTGGGTTCCCAAATATTTAGTTACTAACATTACTAGACCAAAGAAAATATGGATACAAAAACAATTTCTTTTTTTATTTGTCTTTGTATGGAAAAAGGTCCAAGAGAATCAATGAAAAATGGTATATGAACAATAGATTCTCAAGTCCTGAATAGACCAAAGGCCTTCTTTTTTATTGATTTTTGATAACCCTCCTTTCAGGGGATGATGGAGAACCCTTACAAGGCCCGTAGGCTTAGAGATTACATGGCTCAAAGGCTTAAGAGATATTACATGAACCTAAGGTCTTAGGAAATTAAACTAGACTATAACTACAAGGAACTGCCCCTCCCCAACAAGTGTATCATTATATCATGTAACTTTTGGTGATAATGCTAAAGGTAAAATTATAGGATTTAGATCAGTTGGTAATCCAAGCTCAGTCCTCATCAACAAAGTTCTTTTTTTGAAGGATTAATGCACAATCTGATAAGTATTTATCAACTTTATGATGCATATTTTTTTAATTTTTTAAATAATGATTGTTTGGTTTTTAAAGATAAAAATATTAAATTTAAGGCACCTAGAACATATAATTCCTATACTCTAGTCATTAATTCTTTGAGTAGAAAAATAGTGAACTGTTTAAATTATGAAACAAATTAATCTTAGATTTAGCATAGAAGATGAAGACATTGTAATGTTTATACATTGAAAAAGTTGTCTAAAAGGAATTTAGTTTTCAATTTACCTTAACTTAAATTTAACAAAAACTACATGATTCATGCCAGATGGTAAAACAACACAAGTCATATTTTAAACCAATTAAGGAGGTTTCTATTTTTATACCCTTATAACTAACTCATATGTATTTTTTGGGCTATATAGAATTGAAAAACATAGAGTGAAATCCTTTTTTATGTGTTAGTTTATTATTTTTCTACATTTACTTGGGTTTTCTTTTTAAGTGTTAAAAGTGAATCCTGTTTTGTTTTTATAAGTTTTTGTAAGTTGGTTCAAAAGGATAAAGATGCCAAAATCATTACTTTAAGAAGTCAATATTGAGGAGAATTTGAAAACCATGATTTCAATGACTATTTTTCATAACATGGTATCAAACATACCTTTTATTCCCTCAGGACACATCAACATAATGGTGTTATTAAAAGGAGTAATAAGACTTTGTAAGAAATGGATAGAATAATGTTATGTGAATATAAATTTTCTACTCATTTTTGGGGATTAAGTGTGAATACAACATGTTATACTAATAAGTATTATTTTTAAGAAACACCCTATGAGCTATGGAATAATAGAAATCCAAAAGTTGGATACTTCAAAGTGTTTAGATGCAATGTTTATATTCTAAACACAAAAAATAAGATTGGAAAATTTGACCCAAAAGCCGATGAATGAATCTTCCTCAGCTATTCTACTACTTCTAAGGCATATATAGTTCTCAATAAAAGGTCAAATATTGTTGAATAATCAAATCTTGTTAAATTTGATGAAAGTGGTCTATTTGATGACAAAATTACTCAAATTGATGAGATAATTGATTCTTTTGAAAACATGATACCTGAACCTCTCTTTGAAAATAAAAAGGATGATTAGTTGGAACTTGATTTTCAATAACCAAATCCTGAAAGGTTGGATACCAATGAACCATAATGTGTGATGCCTAGAAATACTAGAACCATTAATAACCATCCCTTATAAATAAATATAGGAATCTTAGATTAAGGTATTAATACTAGAATGAGTGTATAAAATCTTGTATATTTTTTTCCTTTTTATCTCAAATAGAACCTAAGACTATAGTGGAAGCCTTTGTAGACGAGAGTTGGGTTTTATTCATGCAAGAAAAATTAAAGTAGTTCAAAAGGAAAAAGGTATGAGAATTTGTTAATATACCATATGGATATCCTTTTATAGGAACAAAATGGGTTTTTAGAAATAAACAAGATGATGATGTTGTGATCACTAGAAATAAGGCTAGACTAGTTGCTAAAGGTTATAATTAAGAAGGTATATATTATGATGATACCCATAGACCTATAGATAGATTAGAGTTATTAGTATTATCCTATATGATGCATCACACATGAATTTTAATTTATATTAGATAGATGCAAAATATGATTTTTGAAATAGTTTTCATATGTCGGAATTTTATATTGAACAACCTCTAAGTTTTAAAAACCCTCATTTTACAAATTCAGTTTTCATGCTTACCAAATATCTTTATGGGCTTAAGAAATCACCTAGAGATTAGTATCAATTTTTAAATTATTTTATTTTATAAAATGGGTTTTAAGTGGAAGTAGAATATCTTACTCTATTTAAGAAAACTTCATCTTGAAATATTTTTTTAGTTCAGATATATGTTGATGATGTTATATTTGGTTTACAAAAAAATATGCAATAAATTTTCAAAAATTTGGAAAAAAGAATTTGAAATGAGAATGATGGGTGAGTTAAATTATTTTCTAGGTTTTCATGATTTATCAAAAATACTTTGGGAATATACTAAATCAAAGAAAATACATACTTGATTTACTTAAAAGGTCTGGACTTGAAAGTGGAAAATTACATACAACTCCTATGAGTTCTAATGAAAATCTTGACTTGGATAAAGCTGGGAAACCAGTTAACAACAAGATATATAGAGGATTAATTATAAGTTTATTGTATTTTACTTCTAGTAGACCATGAAATATGTTTTTAGTATTTCTTTGTATTATATTTCAAGAAAATCCTAAGGAATCCCATTGAAAAGTTGTAAAAAGAATTTTAAGGTATTTAAAAGGAATAATTTCTATTTACTTACCTTTTACAAAAAATTTTGATTATAATTTTACTTTATATTCAGATTTCAACTTTGGTGGTTCTATACTAGATAAGAATTGCGTAACACCCTAAAAATCTAAAGTAAGAGGATTGTATTTGATAGAGTGTATAAAACACAACATCAAGCACATAAGGGAATATAATATCCTGAGAATTTATAATATATTTACTATTTTAAATAAATTCAATATATTTTAATTCTTACAATGAACATGACCTGAGTTTTTTTCTGTCACACACAATAAATAGTTTCTTTGATGACTTGCGTTACATACAAGATTGATTTTCACCGGACAACAATATATTATTAAAATATTAATCTTTAATATAGTAAGATATAACCTAGCTGTTCAATTAGCAGTTATGAATAGGATTAAATAACTTATGAGAATGTATAGTTTACAAAAATATTAAATGAATTCATTGGTAACAAGTTAATTAGAAATGAATACAAGAACCAATTTAATATAAAGGTAATGTTTTTAAGAAAACTATTTTTATGCTCACAAAGCTATTTTATCTTAATAAATTAAATTAATTACAATTAGTGAGTGATATTAATGTAATATATATATATATATAAATATTATATTCAATCAAATATTTTTTATATTCATCCTATAGATTTTATAGGCATGTGATAAGAACAAACTCAATTATACACATAAAAACCTATATTTTTATTAAGACACTTTTACCGCCTTTTAATGGAGAACCTATTTTAAATTAGATTTTTAGAACTTTTATAAATCTTATATTTAAAAATAAACTCAATATTTTAAATAGAAACAAAAAAATTAGGTTAGGTTTAATTTTTGGTATTTTTTTGGTAATTTTTATTTTTAATAAATAGTAAAATATATCGAGTTTTAACTAAAAACTATTTTTTCATCTAATTTATTTATAAGGATAAATTATATTTTATATTGTTTTTAAAGTTTAATTTGATTATTTTTTATAAATTAATCCAATATAGGTCATTGGAATTAGTTTCACTTTTAAATTGGATATTGTAAGTACCCGATTCTTATTTTTGAGGAATGAGTTTATTCTTTTCCTTTTTCCTTAAGTGTTTTTGAAAAAATAAGGAAAATGGGAAAAAATTCCATGTTTTGTGGGTACACACCATGTAGTTTTCCACACACCACGTACTTTGTCCGTGTGGGATGAGCACACTTGGTGTGTAGGCCTGTCAGTGATGAAGGGTGTAAAAACTAACTACACGTAGTGTACTTAGTATTTAGATGCTATGTAATCAGTCAGTAAGTGAATAGTAAGGCGGTGGAGGCAGCTGCCAGTAGAGCGACAGTACACACCGTGTAATCAGGAATACACGCCGTGTACTCATGTTGACAGATGAACAGTTCGGCAGTGAAAAAGTAGCCGCTAGAGGAACAGTTAAATGAGAAAATTACATGCTGTGTACTTGAGAGTACACACCGTGTAGTTTTTTTTCACTTAAAATGGGTAGTAGACTCCTCTGTTCACATAGGAATCTTAGAACGCTGGAGGAGAGGGGGAGAGACGGCTAGAGCTTGGAGGATCTCCCGACCGCACACCGGAAATCTGATTTCGTATCCGTCGATCACGTTGGGACCGCACAGGTAAGAACTCCCTTATCCTTGAGCCATTCTTACCAATTATTTCTTGAGGGGAAGTTATTTGAGGTTGAGTGTGAAGTTTTTTATCTTAGATCTATGCCTTTCTCGTGCGTTTCAGGAGGCGACATTCACATATACCAATCAGGGGTGATCGAGGTAGGTGGTCTGGTGTTTATTTCCAACTGTTGAGTTGAATTTGTGTACTGTTGTGCCATGAACCCATTTTTGGGGTGTCGTATGGATATGGAATTTGCTTAAAATTATCTAGAATTTCACAGATAGACTTTTAATAAGTTTAAACTACTGTTTGAGATCACTACTTAGATCCAGGACCACCCCGGGGGTGCGTTCCTCTGTTTAGTCATTTGGCCAGGATACTTGTGGATATACCGTGAGTTTTAGCATGCTTTAAAATTTCCTTGAGAGGAATTGTATATAATTTCTTGCTTATATGTTGGGCTTGTCCCGGTTACTTATATAGCCTGAGGGAAGTGTTTCATTTAGCCTGTGGGAAACCTTTCTAATGCTTGTGGGAAGTATTTTCTGTGCCCGTGGGCAATAGTTTTTGTGCCTAAGGGAAAAAATTCGTACTCCTGAGGGAAATATCTATTATGCCTGTGGGCAATTAACTACGGGTTTTGACTCTGATTACCTAAGGTTAAGGTTTGTATGTCTGACAATAGTGTTATCACGAATGTTCACCGTGGTGATCATGAAATGTTGTACCTGTCAAGTTAAAACACAGGCTTGGAATGGTTAAATGAATATTAAAAATGGAAATATAACTGGTAAAGTTAGTTACTTTTGAGTAATTCTTAGTTTATTGCATTTACTACTGCACATTGTTGTTGCACATTTTCACTGACAGTTGACCATGGGCTTTTGGTGGTTGCCTACTGGGATTTATTTCTCACACTCTATTTGGGTCATGTCTTTGGCCCAAACAGACTATATTGCTGCAAGTGTTGATAGGGGAAAGGGTCTCTATACAGGTACATGATTGTTGTAGAGGAGTATGAGAGCATGGGACAGAGCTTAGGCTTGCGATGCTGCTGAGCTTCTGTTGCACTGTTTTGTTTTGTTTTTGCTGTACCTTGTACTTTGAGCTGTATTGTATTGTATTGCAGTGTATCCTATTCTGGCTGCTTTCATAGAATTAGTGACATGCTGCATCTTTATATATATATGATTGCTTGTTCTATTTACTTTAGTTGTCCATTTCAGTTGTATGTTGTTTACTGCTTCTCCTGTTGTTTGTTATTTATCTATTCTGCTGCGCTACACTTTGACAAATGAGGGCATAGTTTCCCCACTATCAGACCTGGGCCCTCACTGCTTATCAGTAGCCTCTGGAGTTTAGAAAAAATGTGCTTGAGGTCATGTCACCAACCGAATTTGGGGCACCCATTGAGTGGATTCCGGATCTGGTACATTACATATATAAAAACATTGCAAAATTTTGAACATTTTTACTTTAAAAACCCACATTGTCGTCCCATCTACGCGATTAAATTTAATTTAATTTCTACCACTTCTATGATTGGAATTTGGAAATATGGATTCTATATTTTAAATCATCATAATTTATAATGTATAATAGAATCAACTTAATTTTTTTTTACCAAAACTATTAGTGAAAGTGATTAAAATTAATTACAATGATTAAGGTGAAATTAAGCTTAACAAGAGACTAAACCTTAAACTTAAGAGCCAAAATGACCTAGAAACTTATCCAAAATTAGTTTTATGGTCATATTTATACCCTATTCTCACTTTTATCTAATTTTTAACATTATTTTATCCAATTAAATGGTAAAAACAAGGGTGGAAGTCTCTTTTCCAAAATTTACAAGAGTGACACTCCTCCTCCACTATAAAAAGGACTATTCTACTCCCACTTCCTCACACCTCTCAAGACACTTTGGCTCAAACAATATGTACCCAAATATCTATTCAAAATTAATCCCCTAATACTATAATACTAACCTAGGGAAGAAATAAATCAAAGCTATCCTTTTGGTGCAAACCAAAAGTAGTTACCCAAATAAGAGGTAACATTTTTCCTCAAGTTCTTTTATTTTATTTTAATTTTATACTCCTTCAATTATTCATATATAATTATTATATAATAACACCGGTATCCTCAATATACTCATATTTTTTATTCTAAGGGTTTTGACTACACTTACACACACTAACATCTAATGGGTAACGAACTTACCGTTTATGTGTACGATGAACAATCACCTCATGAAATGACGATTGTTCATTATTCCTTTACCACCTATAATGGTGGGAATTATGATGGAAAATATTTTTATATATGATATATATGATATTTATTATTTAATTATTCTTATGTAATTATTTTATAATTCATACCTTTATACTTTCCATTTTGTGTGAATACGATAATATCGTTTGTGGAAATGTGGACTACCACCTCCTTAAAGCAATGTGATTCGTTCACGCTCTACATGGAATGAATTAAGAATGATTTTAATAAAACTATGTAAAATATATGACACATATATGATAATATAATTATAATATACATATGTATCATTTAATTTTCATTCTTTTAATACAAAAAATAAAGAAAGTAGCGTTCATGCGTACGTACGTCCTACCGTTTCCATGAACGATGCATTTTATTTATTATCTCTAAAAATTATATATTATTATAAATAAATATATAATGAATATATATGATAGTGAAATCATGTTTTATATTCTGTATATTATGAAATCATGATCTATGTAATAGGTCCAATAAGTAACAAGTCAAAACTTACTTGAGAAACTAGGTAGTTAACACCTGAAATAGTTAAAATAATGAAAGGTTATTAACAAAGGGGTAATAAGATATTGAAATAATATTATATATATGATATTTTAAATATATTAATGGTTATGGTATAATTTAGTAACATGTTTAAACCCCTTATACTGGTGTTTAATGGACGTTCACCCGAAAGGAAACACATGGTAAGATATTTTCCTCTCACTTTTTACATCCGTGAGATAAATGTCATGTTTAGTATTTAATTATTTTTTATGGTGTATCTACTTCCCATTTTGATATATTATATCATGAATTTAATTATATTTATAGTATTTAAAACTTTCATTTAATGTTATTTCTTTATGAAGTTTATGATTTGAAAATTTTCAAAGTGGTATGAGACAATTTTGAATGTTTAAAGATTATTTTACTCAACAATAATTTTAATTATATTTCATTGGTATTTCTATTAGAGGAAATTATATGAACATTTTTCCATAATATATTTAATTTTACACTCCTCTAATTATTCATGACATTTTTAAAGTATTATTATCATTTTTTCACTCTTTGGTACTCAAACTGTTTTAGAAAATGTTTTTAAGAAAACCCAACTTCATTCTCTCTTTACTTGGAGAACTCATTTTCTTCTAAAAACCCTATTTTATAAAAATATTTTCCAATAATTATTTTAAACTTTCCAAAAATACTTATTAAATACATTTTTACATTTTTGTCTTTTACTAATTTTTTAAAAGTAATCTTCTTATCATTTTCTGAAGAATTCATTTTTCTAACCTTTTTACCTTGAAAAAGGAATTTTCTTTTTACCTCATATGACATGTACATATTTACATGCCATAATTTCTTCTAATATTCCTTTTAAGTTTAAAAGTTTTTTTTAAATAATTTTTTATGATTTATTTAGTGAAGGATAGTATTCAAATTCACATACCATTTTGAAATATTCAATTCCTATTATCATTTGACATTGAATTTCCTCCAAATATCCATATTATTTTTCATGGATATTATTATTACCTGAACCATATACCATTTCTCATATGGTGTTTAATTTTAAAGTTATTTGATTATTTGAATAAATATTCATAAATCTATATCCTTTATTCAATACAGATATTTGATAAGGCATATTATTTATTTCAATTTTTCGATATGAGGAATTCTTTGACTAGTAATGATGGGTGCGACCTAAACTTTATATAACCCCTCGATGCAACAACTAGTTCTCATGAGTCAAATAAGTTTCACAAATTAAATCGGTATCTATATATAGTTTTAAAACATATTGTGAATGATATTGATAGTATAGATTTTAATGTGCCTCAGACATAACGTCAAACAATTAAGCATTTAACTCATTTAGTTTCAGTTATTATTCATCTATGAGATCTTACGTCGACATATATATGGATACATTTTATTTTCAATTCATTGATTAAATTGAATTCTTTTTAGTTTCTTACCTTTCTATATTTATTTTTCCTTATCTAGTTATTTTAATGGCATGTGTTTCCATTTATTTACCTTTCCATTTGATTATTCTTATTGATTAATTATTGGTTCTGTTTTACTTTACACTCACTTATCATTTGATCTCACCATTTTTATGTTTCCTTTCCCTAGGAATCCAAGAAGTGTATTAAGAAAGATATGCAAGGATACACTAGATTAAATAAAGTTATTATACCCAAAAGAAGAAAAAAATTATGTTTTAATTATTATATCCATTTAGAATACAAGAGTCATATATGTATCTAGTTTACTAATACTACTAAGCTATTTAGTCCTTTAGGATGCAATTTTCTTATAAATTGATGAATTATTTATGTATTATGGTTGTATTAAATACCTCAGTTAAAAGGATATTTAGTGATCAACCTTATTTCAAGTATGTTCATAATATTTATTTTGGAAATTATATTAGTATGGTCTTGGAAAAGGGAAACTTGTATTTCGGGTGAAAACCAATCAAGTCTGGTAAGGACATGGGTATTGAACCCATGACCAGAGAATGATAAGGGTTTCGCTCAAAACACTGACCTATGAGATGTCCTAGTTAATATGTCATTATTTTTTGTTAAATAATCTAACAAATAAATATTAATGATAATCCTATAGTGTAACTTTTTAGGTTTAGAGATTAATGTCTTAACTATATTGGCTTTAAATAATAGTTAGAGACAAATATAAATACTTTTCAATATTTTATGGGCATTATGATCCATTAAATGTTTATTTTAGTGATTTAGGAATCAATGTTAAATTTTTGATATCCATTTATTAAAGTAAGAATTTGATTAAAGCACACACAAAAACAAAATTTCTCATATGAAATTAAAATGTATCTTGTAAGTAAATTTCATTATATTCTTAAGAAATAAAGGAATTTCTCAACATTAAGAAAAGGATCCTAAAATAATGTTTTTCCTAATATGTAAATTTTTCTTGAGCTGATGCGCTTTTAAATCATCGCAGATTTATTGCTTTGAGACCCTCAATGTTCCATTGATCATTCAACTGTTTGTGATTGATGACCCAAATCACTCCCTATAAATATTTACATATTTCCTTCAAGTATAAATCTCTAATTTCCACTAATATTATCCTACTTAGAGACCTAGTTATATGTTAGTACATGTGACCTTTATACTTACCATTATCTCTTTCCTAGAGGATGTTTTAAAAACCATTCTCAAGATGCAGGATTTGAAACATTGGAAATATCAAAAATATATCACCAAGATTGTGTTTAAGTTGCGAGGATTCAATTTAATTAAGGAAAAGAGAATTTAATGCCCTGAAAATCTAAATTTAGAAGATTTTTTTCGACAGTTTGAATGACACGCAACACCAAAAGCGTAAGGGGATATAATCTCTAGAGAATTTATAATATTTTTACTATTTTAAATAAATTAATATATTTTATAGGTTTCAATGAACATGACACCAATTTAACTTACATCACACACAATAACAAGTTTCTTTGATGGTTTGCGTTACATGCAAGATAGAGTTTCACAGAACAACAACATATTATTAAAATTTTATTCTTTAATATAATAAGATATAACATAGCTATTAAATTAGTGGTTATGAATAATATTAACTAAATTATGAAAATGTATGGTTTTAAAAAAATATTAAATTAATTATTTGGTTACTAATTAGTTGGAAATGGATATAAGAACCAATTGAAAATAAAGGGAATGTTTTTATAGAAAATTATTTTTATGCTCATAAAGTTGTTTTATCATAATAAATTAAATCAATTACAATTAGTGAGTGATATTAATGTAATATATATTATATATTTAGTCAAATATTTTTTATATCCATTAAATATATTTTATAGTCATGAGATAATAATAAACCCAATTTTATACATAAAAACCTATATTTTTATTAAGGCACTTTTACTACCTTTTAATGGAGAACCTTTTTAAATACATTTTTTTGGAACTTTTATAAATATTATATGTAAAAATAAACTTAATATTTTAAATATAAACATAAAAATTATGTTAGGGTTAATTTTTGGTATTTTTCTGTTAAGTTTCATTTTTTAATAAATAACAAAAAATACTGAATTTTAACTCAAAACTCCCTTTTCATATAATTTATTTATAAGGTTAAATTATATTTTAAATTTTTTTTAAATTTAAAATTATTTTTTATCATTTAATCCAATTTTGTTCATTGGAATAAATTTTATTTTGAAATTGGATATAAAAACTTAGCAAACTTTTTAACATTTTTACTTAAAAAACAGCATTGTCGCCCCTTCCGTGGGATTAAATTTAAATTAATTTCTACCAATTATGTGATTTTAATTTGAAAAAATGAATTAATATTTTTAATAATCATAATTTATAATGTATAATTATGTAAAATTAGTTTTTTTACCAAAAATATTAGTGGAAGTGATTAAAATTAATTACAATGATTAAGGTGAAATTAAGATTAACAAGGGACTAAACCTTAAACTTAATGGACAAAATGACCTAGAAAATTATACAAAATCCATTGGATGGTCATATTTTGACCCTATACTACCTTGTATATAATTTTTACATTGTTTTATGCACTTACAATAGGGAAAATATGGGTGGAATTCTATTTTTCAAAATTTACAAGAGTACCACTCCTCCACTATAAAAAGTCTTCCTCTCCTCCCACATCCTCACACATCTCAAGACACTTTGGATCCAAAAAATATCTACCCAAATATCTACTTAAAATCACTCATTTAATCCTAGAATCCTCACATTGGGTAGAAATCAATCCAATTAATCCCTTTGGTGAAAATCAAAAGGAGTTTCCCAAATAAGAGGTAACATTCTTAATCAAGTTATTTTATTTTATTTTTTTTCTCAGGTCCTTAAATTATTAATATATCATTATTATATAATAAAATAATTATCATCAATATAATGAGATATTTTTATGCTAATTTTTCTATCTAAAATTATACACACCTCTATCTAATGGGTAACTGACTTACTGTTTATGTGTACGATGAGCTATCGCCTCACAAAACAACGATTATTTGTTCTTCCTTTTACATATCTCATAGTGGGAATTATGATGGAAAATATGTTTATATGTGATATATTTGATATTTTTTTATGTCATTATTCTTATTTAATTCTTTTATAATGCACACCTTTATACTTTCCATTTTGTGTAAATACGATAACATCGTTTGTGGAAGTGTGGACTATTGCCTCCTTAAAGCGATGTGATTCATTCACACTATACATGTAATGTATTAAGGATGATTTTAATAAACATATGTAAAATATATGACATATATATGATACTCCAATTATAATATACATATTTATCATTTAATTTTTGTTCTTTTAATATGAAAAAGAAGCAAAACCAGCATTCATGCATACGTACGGCCTACCGTCTCAATGAACGGTGCATTTCATTTTTTATCTATAAACTTTATAGATTATTATAAATACATATGTAATGAATATTATGATATTTAAATCATGGTTTATATTCCAGATATGATTAAATATTCATCTAAGTAATATGAGAAATAAGAAACAAGTCAAAACTTACTTGAGAAACTAGGCAATTAACACACAAAATAGTTAAAATAATGGAAGGTTATTAAGAAAAAAGTAATAAAATATTAAAACAAGATTATATATGATACTATATATATATTTATGTTTCTTTTATAATTTAGTAACATGTTTAAATCCCTTATACATGAGATTAAAGGATGTTCACCTGATAGGAAACACAAGCTAAGGGATTTTCATCTCACTTTTTTTACATCTGTGAGATAAATGTCATGTTCACCATTTACTTTTTTTTGTGGTGTATATAATTCCCATTTTGATATATTATATCATGAATTATTTTATGTTCATGGTATTTAAAACATTAATTTAATGTTATACCTTTTTGAGGCTTATGATTTAAAATGTTTCAAATTGGTATGAGACACTTTGGAATGTTTAAAGTTTATTTTCCTAAAGAATAATTTTAATGATATTTAAATGGTATTTATATTTGAGGAAATTATATTACCATTGTTCCATAATTTATTTCATTTTCTACTCCTCTGGTTATTCATAACCTTTTTTAAGTATTAGTACCATTTTTTTATCTTTGGTACTCAAATTTTTTTAGAAAATGTTTTTAAGAAAACCGAACTTCATTCTCTCATTAGTCAAAGAACCTGTTTTATTCTAAAAACCTATTTTCAAAAATGTTTTTCAAAAAATGTTTATAAACTTTCTAAAAAATATTTAGTAAATACATTTTTAAATTTTTTTCTTTTACCAATTTTTTGAAGGGAAACTTATTGTCATTTTTAAAACAAGTAATTTTTCTAACATTTTTAATATTCAAAAGGAATGATCTTTTTACATCATTCGACATGTACAGATTTACACGCTTCCATTTATTTAAATATTACTTTGAAAGTTTAAAATGTTATTTTTAAATAATTTTTTTTATGATTTATTTGGAAAATTATGGTATTCACATTCACTTCCTTGATTCCTTTGTTAGTCCCCTTTTGAAATATTCAATTTCCTACGATAATTTGACATTGAATTTCCTCCAAATATCCATATCATTTTTCATGGAAATTATTATTGCTTGAACCATATACCATTTTTCAGATGGTGTTTACTTTGAATGTTATTTGATTATTTGGGGAAATATTGATAAATCTATATCCTTTATTCAATACATATATTTGATAAGGAATATTATTTATTTATATTATTAAATATTATTAATGCTTTGGATTGGTAATGATGGGTGGGTCCCAGAATTTATATACCCCCTCGATGCATCGATAGGTTCTCATGAGACAAATAAGTTGCATAAATTAAATGGGTTTCTATTTGTAATTTTAAAGCATCTTGTGAAAGGTCTTGATGGTATAGGTCTTCATGTGCCTCAGACATGATTTACAACTATTAAGTATTTACCTCATTTAGTTTTGGTTATTATTCATCCATGAGATCTTGTATCGACATATCTATGGTTACATTTCAGTTTCAGTTCATTGATTCAATGACATGTGTTTTAGTTTCTTACCTTTCCATATTTATTTTTCCTTATATAGTTATTTGAATGGAATGTTGTTACATTTATTTACCTTTCCATTTCATTATTATAATTGATTCATTATTGGTTCTGCTATACTTTACCCTTATTGAGCATTTGAGTTCAAACTTTTTATGTTTCCTTTCCCCAAGAATCCAAGAAGTATACTAAGAAAGATATTCAAGGATACACTAAATGGAATAAAGTTATTATCCTTTAAAGTGAAAAAAATATGTGGTAATTAGTGTATTAATTTAAAATACAAGAATCATGTATGTATCTGGTTTACAAAGACTACTAAACTGTTTAACCCTTTGGGACATGATTTATTTGTATATTATGCTAATGTAATGGTATTAGACACCGGTTTTAGGCTTTCTGGGGGTGGTTCACTACAAAGAGTACCTTGGGAACCTTCCATTTTCTAGGTAAATCCTTACTATCTTGGTATAGTAAGAAAAAAAACTCTATTACATTATCTATTGATTAAGGAAAATATATGGCAGTTAATAGTTGTTATGCACAATTATTGTGGATGAAACAAACCTTAATGTATTTTGGATTCAATTTTAATCGAGTATTAATTAAATATAATAACACCAGTGCTATAAAAATTTCAAAGAATCCAATAAACCATTTGAGAATGAATCATATAGATTTAAGGCATCATTTATTAATATATATCACACTCAAAGAGGTGATATTACTATTAAGTTTATCTCTACTAAGAATAAATTAATAGATATTTTTACTAAACCCATTATATGTGATCATTTTATTTTATTAAAAGAGAATTGTGTTTATTCGAATTTAAATCAATATAATTCATTTTATTTAGATACTTTAATTTATGATTTATTTATTAATTATTTAATTTTAACGATTTATATAAATTAATTTAATATATTCTATTTCACTACATGAATATTATAGTTTTAGAAAATAAATTTATTTTCTTTTATTTTCTATTTTATTTTATTATTATTTAGTTACTTTTATTTAGAATTGACCCAAAATCAATTGGGCACGTAAGCCCTTTGGGAATTGGGTTTGTAAACTAAAACTCGATCAACCCTTGACCATTTTTCCATTCTTATATTCTCCTTCCTTTAGAAGTAGAACTATCACATTGAACCTATAGATAGACTCTTGACCACTAAATTAACTATCTTACATGAGAAAATATAAGTGTGTAAATGAGAGAATTTTTGGTTCATCTAAGAAATCAATAGGTAGCGGTGTGCCATGTAGGATTCTTACTGGAAATGCCATCGATTTGGATTAGATGAAGTCTACTGAGATTCTACTAAATAAGGTCCTTCAATTTCAAGGTTGGGAGTTCATATTTAGAAAAAATAAATCCAAATTATTATTTGAATAAGTCATAAATGAGTTTTTTAGAAATGATGAGTCCCATTTCACTAGAATAGAGACTGTTTTTTCATTGAATGTAAATAGTAAGGTTGTAATGGTTTTATCAGTTGAGTTGGTTGTGTTCTTTCAATATACCCATGAAGGGGAGTATAATCTTAGTCAAACTCTGATTGGAATGATTTCTGTAGTAATGATAGAAGTATTCGATTTTTTTGGAACCTATACCTTCAATAAAAATCTAGTGAATGATTTATCACCTGAGAGGAAAGTGTTTTGTAAGTTTGTTCATATTGGGATAGCCTAGAGAGTTGGAGAGTTGGAATTTTTTTGGATCTGTATGTTTTATATATTATAATCAATAATCCTAAGTTGAACCTTCCAAGATATTTAATGAATTTTATGCATCACTGCTACAAAGGAAAATGTAAATTGAATTATTATCCTTTTGGTAGGCAGATATCACCAGTTTTAAAGAAGAAGGAAGTTTATTTAAATAAGGGAGAGACCGTAAATGCCACAAAATTAATAATATGTATGTAGTTATTTTTAATACTATTGGGTATTTATTGGACTCTCCTTAAAACCCTTTGAAGAATATTGTTGAGGATAATGTAGCCTAGGGGGAGCCATCCCAAAACTCACTAAAAAGGGATACAACACCTGCTGAGATGGTGCCTGCTAGGGAAGTGCATGAGGAATAAGTAACTAGAACACAAACTTAGTTTCGTGAAGCTAGTCTTGTAATGGAAGAGGTTGTTCAGGGCTAAGGAACATAAGTGGTTGAAGCTAGTGAAGAATTTCAACACAAGGAACTAGTTGTTGAGACAACCATTCTTGTTCCTAAATAAGGACAATTGAAATTATTCCTAGTGTTTTTGGTTCTAAATCTAGAGCTAAAACTGAAATGGAGCATCATATAGTGGATATAATTCTTCCTATATCACCAGATTTTAAAGATATATATGGTTATGTGGTTATAGATTTTGAGGACAATTCTCACAAACCACTTACCATCACTACCTATAGTGTATTAGTAAGAACCTTTAGTTAGTAAGATCTTAAAAAGTTTGGAAATTAAATCCTTTTCCTATACTATTTTTACTGAGTTTGATGATATATGAGGATATCAAAATCATTTAAAAAAGTATCTAGTGTCATCTAATTATGATATTAGAGAACTGAAGGATAACTATGTATCAAAGTTTGATTTTTATAAACTAGTTGGTATAATGGAAAATCAAATAGATTTGATCAGAAATTTTTAGAGAGTCCGTCATGTTCAAAAAGTAGTTTCAAAAGTAAGTTACAAGGAGATTGAGGAGATTAAAGACCCTATGAAGGATTTGAAAGATGTCTTCCCTACCAAATTTGAGTTCAATGAACTTGGAGTAATGGTTTCATCTCAAATGGAATCATTCTAAAAATCTTCTAATGATGAAATATGATATGTCTTAAAATTTCTTGATGAGATTAAGTACTTTAAGATAAATATGAAGGAAAATTTTCACACTTTAATAAGTGTAGTAGTAAGTCAATTTTAATTTCTTAAGAAGTTTCAACTAACTACCAGAGTACCCTCAGTGGCTTCAGATTTTCATAATGGAGTTGATTAGATTCTCTCAAAGTTGAATTCTATGTTCTTAGAGATTAAATCCCTATAATATGATATGTTCAAAATAGTTCTAATGAAATATTTCAAGAGGTATATTATGGTTGAGTTCCAAGATACTATAGAAGCTATTAATATTATTGGTATAGGAACTAATAAGTCCTTAAATTAAGTAGTGGGTTTTTAAGATGAATCTGATGGAAAGATGAAAGATATCTTGGATGTTTCTAAAGATTTTCACAGTATGGTTTTTAGACCTCTTGGTCTGGTATCTAGAAATCATCATCATTTTTTAAACTTATTATATAAGGTTTATCATGAATTTAAAGGGCTGTATTCATAATATTTTGAGAAGGAATCAACTGCAGAATATGTAGAAGCTATAGTTGTTCAATTTTCTGTTAAAAGAAAAGAGTTGGTTATCTATAGACCTCGAAGAATTGTTCCTTCTATCCAACTAGCCTCTATTAAAGTTTCTGAACCTGTCCTTATGGTACCTATTCTTGCTTCACCTGTTGTTAGTGCTGTAGTTCCTCACCCTCAATTGATTTCTATTTAGGAAGTGGTTAAATTTTTAATAGATGAATTGGATAGTGTGGATAGAAAGGCCCAATATATGAATGACAGAGAGATCAATATATAATGCTATGTGTAAAGAGTTATAAAGAAGATATATATAAATCTCCCAACTACTCCATATATTCCTCATCCTTCTCTTGGGATCAATGATATTAATAATTTTTTCTTATAGTCATCTTGATTCCTTTTGAGGGTTTATAAGTAATGTCTTAGAAACAATTGGGAAAATTTATAGACATTCATTTATTATTATTCTTGAGTTCTGAAAATAAAACATCATCAGATGGATAAAAATGTGTGATAATGCCATTTTTAATCTCAAAGTTAGAATACCACTAGTCCATGCTCCTCCAGATACCTATAGAGGTTTCAGATAGAAAATAAATGCTACTTTTTATGCCTCTAGAATCTATCGGAAAGAGAAAGACAAAGTGGATGCATCCTTATTTACTAAGTGTACTAGGGAAGGAACCTTATTATCTAAACCTCTAAGGAAAGTTCCTTTTATTTTTGCTGTCTCTTAAAATTTTATTAAAACTCAAGGAAATATTGAATGAATTCTTAGCTAGCCAGTTCAAAGGATATAAGATAAGGTAGCCATTAGTAATAAAGAGCCTGCTACTATTGATCTTGGAAGAGTTGTGCCACCATCACCAATAGACCCTCTTATTTCCTATAGAACCAAACCTACATTCAAGTTACCTTCACCCAAACCACCTTCTCAGTTTAACCCTATCCATAAGCCTAGGTATTCTAAATTATTTGTTGTATTTTTATTTTTGTGGGTGTTGAGTGGTTGTATTGTTTTATACATATTAAAAATTAATGAAATTTATCTTTATTAATTTTTTGTGCCTTTCTCAGTGATTGTTTTCATATAATAATTTTTATCCATTTATTTGTTTTTCATAGTGATTATTTTCATTTAATGTTTTTAGTCTCTTTATTTTGTTAACTAAATTCCATTATTTCCATTATTCCACATTTAGTTGTCACACTATACCTAAATAGATCATTACTCTAAGTGTTACATTACCAATGTTCGTATTCTCTTTCCCTTACTTTTCAATGACAAAAATGGAGATGACTTTATATAAATTTAACATTAAGGGGGAGATCCACATTAAGGGGGAATAATAAAGGAGAAACGATATATTTTAAAATAAATAAATAAATAAATATACATATTATATAGTTTTTTGAAAAATCTAGTCAAACATTTTAAAATTCCATGTTTAATGTCTTATTGATTTTATGATTATCAAAAAGAGGGAGATTATTAGACTACTAATTTCATTGAAACATCCCTTCATATATTACCAATGATTTTTTAAGTGTGTTCATCAGGTTTTATCCTTATTTAAGTCATTATACTGTTAAAATACTTAAGTTTATAATTCTAGACACTTTGGATAAAATTTTCTTAAGTATGGAGAAATTGGATATGTGAGGTGTTTAACTATGCGGAGGATCGTCTACATCAAATAGTAAACTACGTCAATCATTAGGTTATAAAAATTAAGTACTTTTTATCAATATGTTTTATTTATTTATAGCCATTATACATAATATCTAAAAAGTATTTTTTACTATTCATATAGCTAAGTTTAATTAGTAGGTTATAAAAGTCATCTTTAAATAATAATATTAATAATATATCACAGTTTGTTAAAACTCAGTGTCACGTGCAACACAAGCTAAACTTGGGGTTTTTTGTAACACAAGTGTTGGGTCTTGAAAAGTTTTCATGGAGGATCAAAATGATTTTATGATTTTTTTGGAATATAGTAATTAAGATCAACCAATCTATTTTATGAATATTAAAATGGTAAATTTCCATTAGCTGCAAAATACCCCCATTGTCTACATAGCATGCTCTCTATGCGAGTTGATGCTTCACATAACACATTCATGAAGAACCCATGAAAATTTCCCCCCAAGAATGAGTTTTTGTTTATAGGGTGATACATCGTTTTCAAGCCCACCATAGATGAATTTTTTTTTGTGGGGCGAAACATCCTTATCAAGCCCCACACAAATGAAAATTGATTCGTGGGGAGAGGCGATATCTTTGGACCCCCAAAAACAAAAAATAACTTTGTAGGGTGATCCCTATTTTTTAATCCCTCTACAAAATAAAATTCCCTTTTCTAGGTGAGGTGGATTCCCAAAAACAAAAAACCTTCAGGAGTGGTGGTTGACCGGTTACATCCGTACCCCTATAAAAATCCCCACACACAAACTGATGGGTGTTAAAGTTTTGGTGTGGATTATTCTGTAGATTTCATGTGTGAGATATTCCAAGCAAGTGATCTTAGTTGGTAAACATTTACTACATATCGCAAAGTAAAGAGGATATAAAAATCAGTCCACATAGAAATGATCCCTTTGCGGGCTGACCATCTGCATATCGAGTCCCTTTCCGCACTGTTATTCTGAAAAATGTATGTGGATAAAATACTGTTAAACCACTATCTCACATGGAAAACAACTTGAGGGACAAGGTAATTTTTTCTCGGTACCCTTCTATGAAGTGTTCGTCCTTTTCTCGACCCTTTCGTGTACTATCTGACCAACCCTATACATTAAATCCCCTTGCAATGTACTAATACCCAACCGAGACCCTTTGTGAAGCTCCCCCGTGAAGCGCTAAGACCAAACTCATAACCTTCATGAAGAACCCCTTATGAATCGCTAAGACCCAATTAGGCTCCTTCATGAAGCACTCTTCAAAAAGCACCCAATTGACCCCCTTCATAAACCATAAGGCCAAGGCCTCTTCCAAAGCCACCAAACTTGTATGATCCAATCAAGAGGTTCAATAGTGGGAACTCTCGATCCAACATACCCATGACAAATGAGGTTATATTGGTGACATCCGTAACAAGGGGGATCCTTGGAATTTTCTCATTCATACATTCCCAAGGTAATGAGGGTTCCAACCTCAGATGTATTTCCAGGGCCCTTCCCATTTCATATGGTAAATGGGTGGATCATGTTTTCCTTTCCTTTTAAGGGAAAATGCCGTATCCTCATCTATTATTTGGAATCAGGAAAAGGGAATCCCACCTAGAGTAATCCACCTAGCCTTCCTTACCAGGATGTGTCTATATTGGTAGTCATATTTGACTATCTTGGGTACAAAAACAAAATAGGAGATAATACATTAAAATCTCATTCTCTCTCCCATCACCCCGGTGATAACCTTATTTTGAATACATATTTTGATGTATTTTTATATATGATTTCATTAAATATAAATAGAATTAATATAATATTCATGCATGATATTAATGTTTTATGAATTCTTAGTAAGGATTAACATTAGGATTAGTACCAAGGAAAACATGGAAATCAAGGAACAAAATGACAGTTCACACCATGAGCGAGGTGAAGCAGTGTGACAACGAATTTTGCGAGTGATCATGCAGCACTTCCAGAGGAACAAAACTAAAGAAGTAGGATGAATCGAAGATTACTATGCTGAAATTTCATTTTATACATCATGTAACATCATTACATGATGTGAATTTTCATTCCATGAACTCTATATGGGCTGTGAGAAGAGTAAAACATGTTTAAGGATTACATGACATGTAAACATATTACACATCATGTAATGTCCTGATACAACAAAAAATGCTGATTTCCAGTGTATCTTCCAATGGGATTCTCTTCCGTTGACCTCAAAAAATGGCCAGTAAATGTTATTTTTGACCAAGTAAACCCGATGCATGACCATGAGGCTTATAAAAGGGTGATTCCGACTAGGAGAAAATTCATTCCATGGCAAGTTTGAGGCGCGATCACCGGGAGGCTTCCACAGGGTTCTGAACCAAATTTATTCATTGATAGGTTTTGTTTATTTTTTTATTTTCTTTATTTCATGTAATCATTGGATTCATTTTAGTTAATTCCAATCTATTTTTTTTCTTCATTCTATTCTTGTTAATTATTTTCTAATATCTCTGCTATGGGTACTGGTTTGGTCATCGTTGATGACGTAACACCCCAAGATTTTATGAGATAGATTCTTTTTAATTTCCTTAATGTCTTGTTTTGTATGCTACACCAAGATTATCTTGTGCTATAAAAAACACCATATTAGCTTACAGTATACGCAACTCTATTCTTTGCTTGTGTTCCCACAATTTCAAGTTCTTTTGATAGAATTTATTTTACGCAACATTGAGTATATATTTTGTTCAATGTATGAATGAAATATGTTTGGATTATGTTATAAACAACACCAAAGGAAGATTTCACTACACACAACATTGACTTGAATTGCGTTACATGAAATATCAACCTTCCTCGATAGCTTGCATTGCATGTGATACCGAGTTTTACTAAACAACAATATATTATTAAAATATTATCATTTAATTGGATATAAACTATCCATTATGAATATTATTAACCGCATTTTGAATTTTATATAACATTATCATTCATCTTACACATTTTCTAGAACATGATATGAGAACAAAATCAATTGTTTTTGATAAAAGAAGTTTTTTAAAAAAAATGCAGTTTTACCACCTTTTGATGGAACACCCATTTTAAATATAGTTTTTTACACTTTAATAGGTTAAATTTGAAAAAATAAACATCTTATTTGGAATTGGGACATAAAAATTTACTTTTGTGGATTTTTTGGTATTTTTCTGATAAAATTTAAATTTTAATGAATAGTGAAAAATACTACATTTTAATTCAAAACTGCCTTTTCATCTAATTTATTTATATTGTTAGATTATATTTTTAATTAGTTTTAATGTGTAATTGGATTATATTTTTATAATTTAATCCAATGTTGGTCATTGTATGTAATTTAACTTTTAAATTGGACATAAACACATGTCAATATTTTGATATTTATTACTTCTTAAGAATCCACTTTTTGGTTTTGACAACAAGAATTAATTTTAAATTAATTACTGAAAATTCGGTGTTTTAAATTTGAAAAAATGGATTCCATATTTTGAATAAGAGGGTTAAAATTGTGTAAATATGTACCTTTTATTTTTTAAAATTATGAATAGTAACTTTAGTAATTATTTTATTTACCATGGTTAAAGGGTAAATTTGGTAAATAAGAGTAAAAAATAATATTATAATAATATTAAAATACCCTAACACATGTCCTAATCCTATTTAATGAGATAATTGAGACTATGGGAATCCTTTGGTATATTATGGGACCCCATGTATTCCCTTGGATGTGAAAATGACATTTTATAATAATTAATTTAAAGTAAAGATAATTATCACCTAAACATATATCTTTTACTAAATTGATTTTAATATAGGGTTATATAACTGATATATATGTCTATAAATAGTCATTAGAAAACTAAAAATATTTACTACATCATGGTATTTTAGTTATAATTTTAGACATTAGATATATATATATTTATTTATGACACAATTATGATGTAGTGATTACCTCATTAATGAATGATTCAAATAAATGAATTTATAAATATTAAAATAAATTTAATTTGAATATTTTGATGTCATCCATGATTTTTTTGGATTAAATTTACATATTAGGTATGATTTAATGCCTTTTTTTCTAATTAATATGGTTTTATGATTTTTTTAAAAAAGTCATGTATGAATAGTATCCAAAATTGACATAATTCATAACTTAAAACATAAAATAGTTTATTAAATGATATTAAATTCCAAAAAATATTATATTCGTCCAAATGGTTAATATAAGTCCAAATATGTCATAAATTACTTTTTTTTGGGTTTTTTGACATGATATGGTAATTAAATTAACCCACAATATGTGAATAACATGATATCACATTAAGATTTAAAAGGGTAAAATAAGGGTTAAACAAAAAATATAAGGATACAATATATTCAAAACTTGTATTAAAATTTTTGGATGATGATTATTCGAACCAAAATAATCTTATATTATAATTAAACAAGTTTTGGAAAATTTTTAATCGAAATTTAATTTATAATAAATTAATATTTTGAGAGTTTCCTAAAGTGCCCCTCTCCTCTCTTATAAAAGGGCACCTCCTCCCTCTCATATTAACTCCATTTTGAGAATTTAATCTCGACCAAACGCTGACCATTTCTTTTCTCAGCTTCCATAGTTACATTCTAGAGGTTTTGGTATTCTCAAAAGACTAATTCTAGTGCCCTAAGAGGAAATTTAAAGGAGGCACGTTAAGGAAGAGGTAATCTCTTCTACCTATTATTTCAAATTTATTTCTTCTTATACTTCAGATTCATTAGTTGTTTCATTATAAAGTAGTAATATCAGTATCAATAATTTATTGATATGTTATTATTAATATTAAACAATACTATTTAACCTTCTATCCATCTTATGAAAAACAAAATCACAGCGCGTGCGTATGTACGGCTTACCGTCTCCACATCGTGGTGTAATATGTTTTTCACCACCACCTTACTTGGATGGGTATAATGGTGAAAATAATAACTATATATGATTATTATAACATTATACTAATTATTATATATTATACATCATCCACTATAATACCATTAAACAACTATGGGAATGATATCGTCGCTCGTGAGTACGTACGGCTTACCGTCTCCACGACACGATGAGATTCATTCTCCACATAAACCATTCAAGAATGATTATAAAATATATATAATAAATAATCAAGAAATATATGACATAATAATTCTACTGGATTAATTTATATATGTATATTTCATTTACTTACTTATATTTAATTGAATAAGGAAATGAAAATAGCGTTCATGCGTACGTACGACCTACTATCTCCATGAACAATGTATTCCATTTATTTTATATATTTATTATATATATATTTATATAATATATAAATATTGTTTTAAATTCTATAATTAAGTAAATCCTGATATAATTAATAATACCAAGAATAAAAATTCAAAACACGTACGATAAATAAAACAAAAATTACCCAAAACTTTTCTTTAACATGGAATTGACAAATGAAAGGGCAATATAAAGTCGTAATTGAATCATATATGATATAATAAATATTATTATGGTTTTATTATAAGTTTATAATATTTTTAAACCCACTATATAGGAGTTTCAGACACATACAGAATAAATCAGACCTAAGGTAATGGATAATTTTGCAATCTCATTTTTATGTGAGATTGTTTATACGTAAGTATTTACTGGGGGTATGTTTATAATCTATGTCCATGTTTTCTTAAAATATTCTCATAAAGTGTTTTATATTCTTCTATGTATGTTTAAAAGTCATTTTTTATCATTTTTACTTTTACTACATGGTATGGAAGGATTTTTTTACCATACGAGGTACTTTTTGACTTTTCCGGAAAAAATACGAGGAGAATGTTTTTTTAACTTATACAACATGATTTTTTTTACATATTTACAATTCCTTATTTACATGAAGATTCCTCTACACATTTTCAATTTTATTTTCAACTAAATTATTTTCTTTGAAAAACTTTTGGAATTTTGATAAAAGAAAACGTTTTTGAAGAGGAAATGATATTTTTTTCAGGAATTAAGTTCAAGTGTTTTATCAAAATTATTTCCCATCTAAGATGACACATGGTTATGTTTCTATCCCTATTATTATTTTGACTTGATTTTTTTTATGATGGAATTATTTTTATAAAATCCATTTATTTTATATGGATTATGTTATGATGGAATGATATTTAAGAAACCCATTTTATTTCTTGGGTTATGCTACAATGAATGGTTTTATGTTTTGTGGAACATGTAATAATGATTTAATTATGAGACGGGTGGAACCAATATCTCCATCCAATGAATTTGATAAAGATGTATATCCCATGAGATAAACATGACTAGAACGACAAGTAAATATGGTTTAGTAATACATGGATGGAATGACAAGTAAAATGATTTAAGTAATGGACTTTGTCCACTATAATGGTCTTGGAAGCAATGCCTTGGATTCTAAGGAAATAATATTATGTGCTTATTAGTTTTCCATAATTACATGTTTTATTCCAATGATATTCTATCATGGTTCATGTTTCTTTATGATCTATGCCTTATGTACTGCCAATATTTATTTCATGACTTAAGATTTTGATGTTTAAACATTATTTTCATGTTTTTACATTCAAATGTTTATGTTTTTTTATATGTTATCCATGTTTACCCTTTATGAGCATTTTACCTCACCATTTTAATGTTTTATTTTCCCCAAGATATAAATAAAGGTTTTTGGTAGGAAAAAAAGGGGAATATCTTTATTGGAGATGTTGAAGATCTTTCACCATGATTAGAAGATTATATTCTGAGTTTACAAAGACACTAAACCAATATGATCTTTGTGCATCTATTGTGTCATGTATTAAGTGTTATGAAAAATTAATCTAATTTACATGTACTTCAAGATAGGGTCTTTACAGATGACCCCCTATGCTGATTGGATAAACCCCACAAGGGAGATAATGATCTATTAAAGGGGTGTGTACCAACAAATCATGATTTTCCTTCTCAGGTAAAGATTATTTTATTCGATAGTATCATGTTATTCCTGTACGTATGATTTATTTTTCATTTAACCATTGAACATAAATTTTCAATAATGGAAGAACCCCAAAATGGTTGAGATGATTCATTCATGACCATTGAATGTAATTAATCTTCAACTTTGTTAATCAGAACTTAATTTACTTTAGCTATTTTGATTCATATGACCATGATGAATTGGTATTATAGGGCAGTCTGATAGGGAATAAACATTTCTCTATCAATGAAACTATATGGTTGTAGATATATTTGATAAAATTATTTTCAAGTGAATTTTAATTAAATTTATTTAGTAAAACCGCTCCTAAAAATTAGTTCCCCTCTCTCTGATTTATTTATTTGAATTCATTTATTATGATTTTATCATTAGTTTAATAAATCAACCATACCTTGGAACGACCTAAAAATTTGTTAAGAGTTATTATCACTGCACTTCCCTCTCTTTGTGGGTTTGAACCCATACTTCTTCTATTCTATGCCATTGTAGCTAGTATTTTTCAGGTTAATATAAATTTATAATTTGATTCATGCTCGGAGGAATTAATGAAATCTCTGGGCGCATCACCTGGGCTCATCTAATAGTGGGAAAAGGATATTATGTGGTTTTTTAGATCTTCAACTTCACTATGTTTCTCACATTGAGTATGACACACATGGGCTAAGAGGTTAGCAATGATCATCATTTTTTCATGATCAACTGTCCATATTGGGAGGATACACCCTTTATGATTTTTTTCTCTCATGCCTCCATGGTCCTCCAAATTGGTGCAAGCCCCAATACTATGCCCAAATCTTTAAAAGGCCATATTTACAATTATGTACTATGGTCGTCCTCCATATGTGTAAGCCCAAACTGATAAAAACTACATGGTATTTGATTCCTGACCAAATGGGATTCATAGGAAGCCTCCTTGATGCCAACACCCGATACCCCAAATCCACACTAATGTTCACTGGGCCATATACTCAGTAGGGTTGCATCCAACTTGGAGGGTCATATTCCTTATGATACCCTTTCATCAACATCCTTATAGGGTAATATTCCCAATAGTATCATACCCCACATGAGAGACCACATCTCTTCCAGGCCCTTTGGGACACTTCAGTGTAAGTCCCACACCAATCTTGACTAAGTACCTTTCGCCAAGATGTATTTTTCGCATGATGTTAAATTTTATGGTATAGTCATTTTCACATGAACTTACAGGGTATGATATTTTCCATTAAGTGGAACCAAACTACATGGGTTCTGACTCTTTCCACAAGTATATCTAGGAAGCCCATATCTTGGGCTCGATCCTCGTATCAAAACTATTTCTATCTTCCTGGGTGATGTTAAATTACCGAGTGAAAAATTATGTGGATTAAAACTATCATCTTGATAATAAATGATATAAGAATCACACATATTTCTACTATAGGGTACCATCGATGGAGAACATTAGATACATATAGATTTCTCAATCGATGAAGAACCTCAAATATATACAGATGATTCTAAAGTCAGCACATGCTAATAATTGTTTACATAGAGGTTAGATAATACATATATGGGATTCAATAAAGGATTCATGAATATGTCTTAATTCTATAAAAGAGACCCAAAGTAGGAAATAATTCCCCCTCAAAAGGGAGTGATGATCCGGGCCTCTCATTCTCTCATCTCACACGTCTTCTAAGGCCTTATTGAAAATACTATTAGTGGCTACCCTCCTTTGGAAAGAATGTACGCATCAACTCAAAATGAGTGTGGGCATGAGACCATGGAGGGAAAAAATGGTGAAACCTATGTGAATCATTATCCCAACCATCACACCTTATACCTTTTTTTGCATGTCTCATGAAAACAAAAAAATGGTGAACCTAATGTGAATCCTTAACCAAGATGACTATGTTGTCCACATATCGACCCCCTTCTCATAGAAAGAAAATGGACATAAAATTTGGATCCAAAACAATTATTTATGAATGTATTCATTTATTGATATCATTTTTTGAGGGGTATTCTTGGTTGTGTTTGTCACATGCATTAAAGACACTTTTTTCAATAACTCCCTTCAATCTAATCCAATGAAATCATTTTATCCAATCCAAACTTTTTCATCCATTTAGGGGTCCTCATCAAACAAGAGGACACTATCGCCAACCCAACATCTTCAACTCCAGGTCTCAAACATGTTCATTTAGGGTCACCACCAAAATATAAAAATCCTGACTATAAAGGCATCTCAACAAGACCTCCAGATTATAAATCTATGCTAGCCATCTACTCAATAATGACGGGTGGTCCCAAAGCCAACAACAATAGTTTTTATGTCAAATCATTTTAGGATCCTATCCTCAGAACGCAATAATTAATTTGTCCCTTATCTTAGGGATGCTAATTTAGAGGTCACCAAAGGCCTCATCCAAAATCTTAGGGTCCCAAAAAATTTATCCTACCAACATCCATCGCTACTAGCACCGCATGGAACTGTGCCCTTTGCATGATTCATGTTTTGTTCTTGTGAGTCCAGCCCTAGTCACTTAGGCCCAGGAAACCAAGATAGTTTGATGAGGGTAGAAAAAAATTATTTGGGAGTAGAGACATACCTATTTTCCTTCCAATGAATCCCACCAGACCAACTTGGCGACAAATCATGAGGAGGCACCAACCTCTAGCCACACAAACCAAGCCTGTCAAAATAGTTCAATAGCATCTAAAAAATCCATCTAGATCAACTTGGTGGGAAAAAAATAAGTAGGTGAAAACACCTTCCCACATCCATTAATACTTCTTGACAATCTTGGTGGCACCTGGAGAAACCAACCAGAAAATACCTCCTACCAAAAGAGGAATACATTTATCTCTCCCTCCGTATTTGATTATTATTAGCATATCTTGAAAATTATTAGAGGAAAAGAATAAGAATATATCCCTACTCTAGCTATATAATGGGAATATATTCCCATTCCAACTGATGAAAACAATCCTTATAATTTAGAAATGATGAAAGTAAAAACATCTATTTTGGACCACATTATTTAACTTTTCCAAGATATAATGATAGCATTGGAAATGACTAGGAGTCAGAGACACAAACCTACATTTGTATTTGAAGTGGATCAACTGAACAATTAGAGAGTGACCATGGAGCATAAATATAATATTTCTCTAGTCTAGGAGGTTTGTGGACATATGATGATAAATGGATAACTAGATCAGGTACATATCCCCATTCAAACTAGAGGTCATAGGTCTAGTTTGGTGGCCACTTCTGGGAAGGCATATATCCCTAAAAAAATTCCATAAATATTTTAGAAAATTCCAACAACAACATAGGAACTCATCAAATAGTTTTCTGTGTGTGAAATCCGTCACCCACAAAATGTTGCTCCAATTTCCCAGAGGAAGACATATAAAAAGAAGCCTCACTAAAATCAATTAGGAAATTAAGAGAAAGTAGATGAACATGCTCTACTAAATGATGGTGTTCTTGAATACCTCAGACGTATATCTATGGTGGATCAAGATCATATCAGTTCATCAACAAATTATGAATATAGTATAGGTGTTTGTGAAGGTCCTCCCTACAATTTGACTACATGAATTTCCATAGGTACTCACCAGACATCTTACCGTGAAGTCTCACTTAATGTTGATAATTTGATCAATCTTGAGGGCCCATCTTCTGATAAGTTCTATAGTATACATCCACATGGATAAAAGATCTAATAATGAGATGTTCCTCCCCCCTGATACTGTCCACCCTCAAGGTACTCCCTAGGGTATATAGTGAAAAATGTTACCCTATATTAGGACATAAAACAATGATGGTAGTCCTCCCCATTATAGATTTCATTACCAAGGTCCTCCCCATGAATAAATTTCATTTATTCAAGAAGGTCCTCCCCTTGATAAATCAAATTTTAGAAATCCATCCTACCATGAAGTAGTTGGGAAAATGGGGAAAGTGAGGACTGGTTCCTCATCATTGAAAAGTGATATTATTTATCAATTAGAAGGCAAACCAAGGAAATGGTCACTCTTTGAGACCTCCTTGGATCCCCTGACTTATAATTCCATAGAGGAAATTCTTATCAATCCCATTGTTTATAATAAACACTATTGGAAATTTTGGCTATAGCCACCGTTTCAAACCCGGGCTAAAGCCCTATAGCCACGGTTGGAACCGTTGCTATAGCTATATAGCCACGGTTGGAAACCTTGGCTATAGGGTATTTCCACAGTTTGAAACCCTCACAGAACATGAAGATGCACAAAGCCTATAGCCACAGTTCAAAACCGTGGCTATATAGCTTTAGCCACGGTTTAAAACCGTGGCTCTAGGGCTTGAAATTTATTATAAAAAAACTCACAGCCCCCCTGAATATCCCCCCTGGACAGCCCTTGCACCCCCCTGGACAGCCCCCATGCCCCCTGGACAACCCCCTTGTACCCCCCAGACAACCCCCTTGCACCCCCAGATAGCCCCTTGCACCCCCTAGATAGCCCCATTCCCCCCTGGATAGCCCCCATGCCCCCATGGACAGCCCCCTTGCACTCCCCTTGGACAGCCCTTGCACCCCCCTGGACAGCCCTTGCACCCCCTGGACATCCCCCATGCACCCCCATGCCCCCTTGGACAACCCCCTTGCACCCCCTGGACAACCCCCTTGCCCCCACCCCACCCCTACAGTAGCCCACCACCCCCTCCCTGCAGCTCCCCTGGGAAGACCCCCCCCGGACAGCCCCCTTGCCCCCCACCCCCCAATCCTGTAGTGGCCCACCCCCCTCCCTGCAGCCCCCCCTTGTGCAGACCCCCCCTCATGCAGAACCCCCACCCCACCTTGCAGACCCTCCCTGGATAGCCCCTTTGCACCCCCTGGAAAACCCTTTCACCCCCCTGGACATCCCCCCTTGGACAACCCCTTTCACCCCCTGGACAGCCCCCTTGTACCCCCCCAACTCCTGAAGTAGCCCACAACCCCACCCCCTCCTTGCAGCCCCCCCCGGAGATGAGTGGAGAAGACCCTTTAGAAGCTTCCAGACTTATTTATTCCATGAAAATCTGGAATTTCTTAAAAGTGCTTGAAAAAATCATTGATGAGGTATTCATTTCTCTCATCCCTATTAATGACCGAATAAAGTCTGATATTAAGGGGGAGAAATTTAATTAATGAATGATAAGAAGTTAAGGAAATTTGAGATCTCAAGGCTGATTTCTAAAACCTGCTACATGTACTTGAATGTTTTCAACATGTGTATTGAGATGAGTGAAAGATCTTAGGTTGTAAATGATGAAGACAAGTTGTTTCATGCCAATATGCAGATGATAAATGGCTTGCAAGTTAGTTGGATTACCCAAGAATATTGATGAGACAATTAGGAGCTGGACAACTTAGAAGGGAGTTAGAAGTTCCCAAGATTGTTGAGAAGGAATATTAAGTTCTCAAGCAAAGCTGTTAGTATGCAAATCTTAAATCCCCCCATGCACCCCTCCCCCTACAGCCCCCTTTCCTACCTTGGACCGACCCCACTCACCCCCTGGATAGACCCCCCCTCCTGGACAACCCCCTCCCTCCTGGAAACCCCCCTGGACAGACCCCCCCAGGACAACCCCACCCGGACAGTAGCCCCCCCTACTGAACACCCCTTGTACCACCCCTACTGGACACCCCCCCTGGACAGACCCCCCTCCTGGACACCCCCTCCCTCCTAGACAGACCCCCCTGGACAACCCCACCCAGACAGCCCCCCCGGACAACAGCCCCCACTGGACCCCCCCTCGTGGACACCCCCTCCCTCCTAGACAACCCCCCCTGGACAACCCCACCCGGACAGCAGCCCCCCCAGACAGTAACCCCCCTCCACCCCCCTGAATAGACTCCCCCTCTTAGAAACCCACCTAGACATACCCCCCCCCCCAGGATAGCCCCACCCGGACAGCAGCCCTACTGGAAAACCCTTGCACCACCCCTACTAGACACCCCCCTCCTGGACACCCCTCCCTCCTGGAAACCCCCTTGGACCACCCCACCCGGACAACAGACCCCCCTCTTGTAAACCCTATGCTGTTGTGCTTCCATTGGGTCCATTTTGGGTTTTTTGTGCTTGATATATCCATTGGAATGGGATAGGAATGTAGAGTGGATTTTTTGGATGGTTGTCAGCTTGTGTGGTTCATGCAGGTGATGTTCTTGTGGGGGTTCTTGTTGCTATTATGGTGTTGTGTGGGTGTGGGATGTTTATAGTGAAAGGATCCTGTGCAGAGGATGCATAATTTTAGTGTGTGGGGATGATTCTAGAGTGGCTTCTAGTGTGGTGCGGATAGAGTTACATGTTATTATTCTAGGTGCAGTTGTAGAGGATAGGGTTCATGGTGTGGGTGATTCAAGTGAGGATTTCTAGTTTTTGGTTGATTGGTTTCTTTTTGGGTTGTGGTTTTCCTGTTACTTGGCTACATGTAGGGGATTCCAATGAATGAAATGAAAGAAATGGGTTTGGTCCAACACAGGCGTAGGATGTCAAATCTCAGCAGGAGGATTGGTGCCTCGTTGAGGAGTCACAACAAGCTGTGGATGAAAAAATTCTTCCAGCAGATTGTACTGATATTAAGGTTGTAAATGAGCATGAGGTCCGCTGCCATGCTCTGGAGTTGCAAGGACCTGTTGACAAACCAGATAGGCCTACGAATTCTCTTTATGGCTCATCTTCACATGAAGAGTTAAAATTAGATACAGTTTTGGTGGAATCCACTCAGGATAATGATGCTGAAACCCAGGTAAAGGATGATGCCTTTATCATTAAACCTGACATGGATGCTTGCAAATCTTTGGATGCAGGTTCACAGATTATTGAAGAACTCAACAAGCAGTGGAACACAATGAATATTGGGGGAAAATGGTCTGACACAGATAATTATGGTTCTCCAAAGAAATGTTCATATCGGGACGCTGTTAAAGGTAAATCGGTTTCCAATGAAGGCTTCTCGCCCTCAATGAAAAAGTCCCAGACAAGGAAGGACTACTCACATCTAAAGACCAATATGGTGACTAGATCCATCTCCAGTGGGAGAAAGGCTCGAGGTAATTCTTTCAGTCCCTTGGAAGATGAGTCTGATTGGGATTATGATGAGTATAATCCTCTTAAATTTTATTACTGAGGTCATTAACATTCTATGATTTAGAATGAGGGCAGTGCATCTTGTCTGACCCCATTCCCTTACTATTCCATGTTTTGGCTTTTATTGAATAAAGATGCTTGCCTCACCTTTATAAAAAAAAGAATGTGGTGTTCTGGTGCCATGATATTGTAGAATGTTTCCTTGGCTTCAAGGTTCATGAAGTAGTAGGTGGTTTGAGTTGTGTATGGACTAGTGATGTTGTTCCTAGAGGAAGGTTTTCTTTATTGGATGGGTTCTTTCCAGCAGCCTTTTGGGTTGCAGTAGCTATTCTGGTGTGAGTGGCTAGGAGGGTTGGGTTTTTTTGGTGTTGGGTGGGATGACTGCAATTATTGGTGTTTAGGAGAGTGGTGTTGTGGTTGGGTGGTAGGGGGATGTTTTTTGGTTTTTTAAGGGTACATAATGGTGGGTTTGATTGATGGTGTTTATTGTAGGTGATTTGAGTGGCAAACTCATGGAATACTATCACTACGAACCACCACGGGGTGTCGTCCTGGAGCAGGGCCAAATCAGGGCATTACCACGTCGTGACTACGGCGTGAACGCGACGTGACCACGGCGTGACCGCGGTGTGTTGGCCCGTTTCAGCGATATCCGCGGGGCAGCATCTTCCAGCCAGGAGCGAAGGGAGTAGGAGGAGGCAGGGAAACATTCTGGCCATCGCACCACTGGAAAAAATTATGATTAGTCAGTCTCAACATTGATCACAAGACTCATGGAATACTATCACTACGAATCGCCGTGGGGTGTCGTCCTAGAGCAGGGCCAAATCACGGCATTACCACGGTGTGACCGCAGCGTGACCACGGTGTGACCGCGGATTGACTGCGGCGTGATCGCGGCGTGACCACGGTGTGACCGCGGTGTGACCGCTGCATGTTGGCCCGGTCCAGCGGCATCCACGGGGTAACATCTTCCAGCCAAGAGCGAAGGGATCAGGAGGCGGGACAATATTCCGGTCATCACCCCACTGACATAACTTGTGATTAGTCAGTCTCAACATTGATCACAAGACTCATGGAATACTATTACTGCGAACCGCTGCGGGGTGTCGTCCTGGAGCAGGGCCAAATCACGACATTACCGTGGCGTGAGCACGGCGTGACCGCGGCATGTTGGCCTGGTCCAGCGACATCCACGAGGCAACATCTTCCGGACAGGAGTGAAGAGAGTAGGAGGAGGTGGGGAAACATTCCGGTCATCGCCCCGCCAGCAGAAATTGTGATTAGTCAGTCTCAACATTGATCATAAGACTCATGGAATACTATCATTGTGAACTGTCGCGGGTTGTTGTTTTAGAGTAGGGCCAAATCATGGTGTGACCGCGGCGTGACCGCGGTGGGACCACGGCGTGACCACGGCGTGACCGCGGCGTGACCGCGGTGTGACCGCGGCATAACCGAGGCGTGACCGCAGCGTGACTGCAGCGTGACCGCGACCTGACCGCAACCTGACTGCGGCGTGACCGTGGCATGTTGCCCTGGTCCAGTGACATCTACGGGGCAACATCATTTGTCCAGGAGTGAAGGGAGCGGAAGGAGGCGGGGCAACATTCTGGCCATCGCCCCGTCGTCAGAAATTGTGATTATTCAGTCTCAACATTGATCACAAGACTCTTGGAATACTATCACTGTGAATCATCGCGGAGTGTCGTCCTAGAGCAGGGCCAAATCATGGCATTACCGCGGCGGGACCGCGGTGTGACAGCGGCATGAACGCGGCGTGACCGCGGCGTGAATGCGGCGTTACCGCGACGTAACCGCAGCGTGACCGCGACGTGTCGACCCGGTCCAGCGACATCCGCAGGGTAATATCTTCTGGACAAGAGCGAAGGTGACCGTAGTGTGACCGCGGCGTGACCGTGACGTGACCACGATGTGACCTCGACATGTTGGCTCGGTCCAACGACATCCGCAGGGCAGCATCATCCGACCAGGAGTGAAGGGAGCAGGAAGAGGCATATGAAAGGCTCAAACCAAATCTAAACATGATACATATAACTATCACTACTCTTTGGTTTAGAAGACAGCGTACCTCCGTTAGAGGGATTTTATTATAAAATCATGGCATTTCATTATCACAAAATTTATTTAATTATATTTAACATTTATTATAAAACTAATTCAGCACAAATCAAATGCAATAATTTAAGCAACTAGATCAACATAGCTATAACTGTGAGTTTTTGCAGACAGCGCACCTCCGTTGGAGGGGTTTTATTATAAAAACATGACTTTATCAAATGAAACAATTATATTAAAGAACACTTATTCAAGATATGAAATTAAATATAATTATGTAGAATTAAGTAAGAAGATAAATTCAATTTAAAGCATTCTTTAATTAAAGAGGCTAGAAGAGAGATCCTACCTCAAGGTGGAACCAAACCATCCACTTCAGCTTTTAGAGCTTTCTAACTAAAAGTTGTTTCTCCCCCACTAGGTATACGCACCTTCACACATTAAATTAATTTTACAGAAACCTTCAAATTAAATGGGCAATGTCTCACATACTATTTAAATAGGAAGGTGGAAAACATAAAAGACCTTGAAAAAAAAGTAGAAACATGAACTTGGATGTTTTTTTATGCTTCCAACAACAGTATGATTCGATCTTTCAACAGGTGAATGAGGTGCTGTCCAACTTTTTTCATGCCCAGAAAACACAAGAAAAATGTTATTAAATAGTAAAATAACTAAAGGAAATAAAAGAAAATAAAAGGGAAAAGAATTTTTAGGTTTCAAACCCTGAACAAGGGCTGTCGTTAACCTGTCACTTGCCTTTTGGAATAGTAAGTAGTGGCCATATTTTACCTACGTTGACCGGTAAGATTGAAGGCTTCTTGTATTTATATAGCCCATCTATTACACTAATATGCTAAGAATCATTCCTTATTGATAACAAAAGAAATAACAGTTTATCCAAAATAGAAAATGAATGTAAATAAATCAAAAGAGAAATATAAATAAATGATTTAAAGGAAAAGTATAAATAAATTTTCTATGTTATAAAATATTTTCATTTTGTATATGCCGAGTTTTTGTATAAAAAAATATTTATGAAAATATAAATGAATTTATAAGAAAGATCAAGATCCATATAGAAGTAAAATTGCATTATCTTGGTAATCCATAGTTTCAAAAATGAAAATTAGAGATTCATATTGAACACTTGCCATAAAGCTATTAAATTAAAGGAACACTAAAACTAATTATCAAAATACAGACCTTCATGACCAACAATTTATGTCCCCTTCCCCCTGCCCCCTGCCCCCTGCCCCCTGCCCCCTGCCCCCTACCCCCTGCCCCCTGCCCCCTCCACCCTACCCCCCTGCACCCCTCCAACCTGCACCCTGCCCCCTGCCCCCTCCACCCAGCCCCTAGCCTGCACAGCCCCCCTTCCCCCTGCCCCCTCCACCCTCCCCCCTACCCCCTGCCCCCTACCCCGAGCCCCCGAGCCCCCCTCCACCCTACCCCCTACCCCCTGCCCCCTCCACCCTGCCCCTACCCCCTCCACCCATCCCCCTAGACTGCACAGCCCCCCATGCAGCCCCCCGCCCCCTCCATCCATTCCCAATTTCTAAATAATGTTTTTGTATTATGTACACATGTTTTATGAACCTAATTTTCCTATGATACTAAACATTTATATCCTTGAATGTATTATTATGTTATTTATCTTAAAAATTCTGTAATAGACATGTACAAATAGGTTGGTTTTCTATATAATGACATTCCAATGTCCCTTTACATGTTTTTACATGAATATGATAAAAAATACCACTATAAGAACAATAAATTATTGAGTACATATCATTGTATACATTAAAATTCCAACACCTGAGGAATATGAAACTTTCTCCATGTATTGGCACTCTTCTTCCATTGTGAGTTCTTGTGCCTTGGTCAAGTTGAAGTGCAAGATGGGTAGTCACTGTTTCTCATCTATTAATGCCCAACCTTTTGATGATCCTATTGATATGTTCCTTCTAGGTTATTACTAAATCTACATTCTTGTTATCTATTTCTGTACTTATCCACAATATCTTCTCAAATTTCTTGGGATTTTTCATCTCAAAACCTCCAAAAAATTATCCATAGATTTTTAAATCATTCAATAATCTAGTACAAGTAGAAACATGTAATTGAAATACAAGATGAAATTTATGATGGTACCATTATCCCATTTATTTTAGTAGAAGTAATTATCTCTATTGAAACTATCAAAGCCTTCATCAGTGATAAATGATTCAAATTTCTGATTCCACTACCACGGTACTTAATTTATTCTATACAAGTTTTTATACAATATAAAAACTAAGTCATGGATCCCAATTAGTTGTACTCATATTGGTTGTTTCATGTTGATTTATTCCTTTAACTCACCATGAAGAAAAGTTGTCTTGATGTCCACTAAATCTAGAAGTATATTTTCCAATTACACCATACTTTGAATTGTTTAGATGATATAGTTCTTATATTTAGTGAGAATATTTCCAAAAAATAAACTTTTTCATTATACTAATAAAATATTATTACCATCCATAATTGTTATCTTTTATAAACATCATTATATTAATTAATTTAGTAAACCCACTTATTTTCAAGTTCCTTTTTACCCACTTAAATTTCAACCATATCTGATTTTTTTTAACTTCAAAGAATCCATCTCTTTATTCATGGAATATTCAAATAATTTGAATAAAAAAATCATAGTTTAATTTGGATTTTCATGTTTCTATTCATTCAATAGAAGTATATAATTCATTTAAACCCTATACCTTTGAACCAATATCCTAATTTTGGTTGATCTCATCAACTGAATCATATTTTCTAAACTAATCGACTTAGTTCTTCCTACATGTATACACCATAACATCTACCAAACACTAACATTATTATATGGTATAATTCAATGTATAAACCAAGAATAAAATTTACATCTAAAATGTACCTAAATATCAGTATCATCAAAACCATCACGAATGTCATCATCTCCTTCAGAAACACCAATATCATCATCTCCTCCTCTGAGACCACCATCATCATTAACATCCGCATTGGCATATGCACCTAAATAAATGGCAGGAGTAGAAGAATCCTCATAAACCGAACACAAATAACTGAGAATACATTTAATTAATGAAAACACATTTAATTAATGAAAACATAAAAAGGTTATCACTAAAATCAACAAATCAATCTAGATTTATTTTACTCATAGAAAATCATACAAAATGTGAAAATATATCAATGCCAAGGAATTTAATGGAATTTGAGGGAATAAAACAATGAATTACATATAAAAATTTATGAAATTTCTAATTCTATCACTCCACCACACTTAGTTTATTGAACTCTAAGGAAATGCATTGTCTGTTGGACTTCCTAAAAATGAGAAACACCTAATGAATATGAATTTCACACCCCTATCAGCTCATCTAATAAAAAAATTTCAGATAGTTTAAATTGTATAAACCTACGCCGTCATTTGGATATAACAATCCCTATTAATATAGTTTCAGAATGCTTAGATCTCTGTAAGAACTACTTTATTTCCCAGATCTCTTTATTGAAAGGTACACAACCTTGGAAAATTTCTGATTTAGTTGCTCATCTTACTACTATTTTGGTATTTCACGACTTTAAATGAATTTCATTAGGAAGAGGTTGTTTTCACTTGTTGTTTCCCTCAGCTGAATTGAAGGATAAAGAATGGAGCTTTGGTTCCATAAATTTGAAGCCAGGAACCCTTAGGATCCACGAATGGAAGATAAATTTTAGTCTCTATGATTTTAAAGACACTTTTTCCTAGATTTGGATAAAGATTTATGGTTTAAATTGGGTTTTGTGGCATTTTGAAATTCTTTATGACATTGCCTCTGCAATAGGCATTCCAATTCGGATGGATTTGGCTACTGAAAATGTTAGCTATGGACATTTTTCCAGAATTTTAGTTGAGGTAGATTTAAGTTCTACCATGGTTGATAAGGCAGTTCTATCCACAACACAGGATGAAATTAATCTTTGTATTGTGTATGAAAAGTTGCCTTTATATTGTGAAGTCAGCTGTATGATTGGACACTGAAGGTCCAACTATTGTTCCAATATTTTTTGTACTAGATGCATGTTGAAGGGGCACGATGAGGCTCATTGCAAAAGAATATAATGTAATAAATTTCCCCAAGGTACTAATGTCCAATCTTCAGAATAAGCTGTAAATGATATTTCTCACAGCTCTCCCAACAGACTCCTAATCTCTAAAAATATTCAGACAATGTCTTAGACTGAACATCTGATCAAGGATCATATTAAAATCCCCAAGTTGGACTCGACCTATGTCATCCTGAGAGATGTAGAGCCTCCTACTTTTCAGTTGATTGATAGACCCAATGTCACTTGGGCTGATTTAGTAAAATAAAGTGACTCACCTGAAGTGGGCCTGTCTTTTAGAGATGTAATGATTAAAGACGTGAACCAAGATCAAAATCAGACATAATCTATGGACAGTCAAATATATATTGAGATTCTAGCACAAACTGAGGCTCATGAAATAATTAGGCATGAGAAAACTTATTTTTCTTCAAAATACAGAAAAGTGAAGCACATGTTAGAGACAATGACCTCAAGTAAGGTTAATAATAAAAACACAAACAAGGAATCCAAGGAAGTGACTACTGACAATGGCAATACAAAGGTCCCCTTCCCTGACAAGTCCAAGGAATCTATGAAAAATGATGATGTTTCTAGCCCTTTAATGGACTTACAACAAACACAAGGTACGACTTCAAAAAAATATTATCTCCTGAAACCTGCTCCTACAGTGGGAAGTGGAGTTAAAAAATTTCCTAAAACTGGTAGGGAACTGCATGTTTCTATAAATCTGCAAGTTTCGAGTTTGAGTATTAACCCTTCTATGGTGGGAAGTGAAGTTAATCACTCTACTGCTGAATTTGGACCCAAACTGGTTCCCAATGCTCACCCTGATAGTACTCTTACTGGAAATTCCATAGGAGTTCATGGCATGGATGTTCAACCCACTTGTGTGGCATCTAAGTTGCCCATCGATGAGCAGTTACTAGAGAATTTTAAGATATCCAGCACAATGGAAGGGGTGATTCCCACCCAAAGTCATCCATCTTAGAGTGGAAAGAATCCGAGGTTGAGAATCCATCCTGATTCTGATATGATGAAAGAGTTAACTCCTGCTCGAGAGGAGGAAAATTATGCTCTAAAAAAGGGTTCCCTTCCGGACCCCATCTCTATTTTGGGTGTTTCCAATCCAATTGGACAAACACACAATGTGACGGAGTCAACTACAATGCCTCCTCCAGAAAGAGAGGCACATACACCTATGAAGAATGATGAACTGTTGATATCAAAGGTTTCTACCTCTCTTATAAGCAGCGCCCTGCCTCAATCATCGAGGACCCGGAAAAACAGAAATGTTGGTACTCATAACACTTTTTAAATCCTTTACTCGCTTAGCAATGATGATGATGGGAATAAAAGTGAAAGAGTGAATAAAGATGAAACCATAAAAACTGATGCTGTTGTGGAGCACCTTGATGATGCTAATGGTGAAGGTCCATGGATACAATCTAGGACCGGGAGGAGAGGTCAGAACTCCCACGGCAGGGGTGGAAGACTTCCTTTTCATAGTATGAATACCCGTTCTAAAATGGGTTGATGTATTTTTAAGTGTTGTGTCTTGTATTTCCTCTACACTTTCTTCTTTTTCTTTATAATTTAAATAAATAGGCCTTTGTTCCCTTGAAAAAATTCCTATTAATATAGATATTATAGTCAACTACTCTCATAAACCTAAAAAAAATTGAACATTTTCAAGCCTTGAGTTCCAAGCTACATGTACTTGTTTAAATCCACAAAAATCATTCTTAAAAATGCAAAATTTATTATCATCATCATTTATTTGAAATCCACATAGTTGACCAATTTAAACTTCCTTAAAAAAACTCCAATGAGAAAATAATACTTTTTATTATATACATTAAATATACCTTGATATTCTCTATATAACTATGATAAAAAACATTTTGATAACCTCAATAAAATCAATTGGTAAAAATATTTTATCTACAAACACCCTACCAATCAATGAATATCCCTTTCACAAAATTCTGACTATGAATTTTATAACTTCTCTATTTTCATTAAGCATATTTCTGAATACTTGTTTCATGAATATGATATTTTCATCTATTGTTTGTGGAACAAATTTCTATGTGTCATTATTTTTTGTCTAATTTAACTCCTCATTCATATCTTTAATCCAATTTAAATCATTGTATGCTTAATCAAATCCTTTTTAATCAAATAAATATTAGAGGGAATTTCTTTTAATTCTATACATCCTCCTAGTTTATACTATAACATATTTGTCTCCCAAAATGTTCTCTTCATCAATATGTTTAGTTCTAGTAAATCTTTTAGGTGTAATTGGAATATTTATATCTTTTTCTTTCTCATATTCATCAAAATATTCTATGATGGAGTCCTCACTACCCCTAAGAGACTCTCTAGGCTCTTGTAAAGATTCACTTTTCTCTACATTATCTTCAATGCTCCTGTCATAGATTCCTTTTTCTTTCCAATCCATTATTACATATTTTATTTCCAAAATTTTAATGAGAATATTATTAAAAAATCTATAAACCTTTCTTCTTAAGGAATATATATGAAATATAACTTCATCATGTTATTTCTATACTTTTCTTGATTCCCTTCCATGTTAAGAATATAGAACTTACTACCAAATACTCATAAATACTTCAATGTTGGTTTCCTTTTATACCTTAGTTCAGAAGGAAACTTTTTTTTATACCTTTTAATGCCACTAGAGATCACCATAGTTTGTGTTATATTATTGACGATTCTACTTTACCTCTCAACCACCCCATTCTATTAGGGTGTCTACATTGTAATATCTTGTTGAGCATTATCATACTTCTCTAGATACTTCTTAACTAAATAATAAGTGAATTTAATTCAATTATTATAACTTGGAATTTTGATATTAATTCCAAATCATGGTGTGAATCTAAGGTTAAATTTTCATCCATATAAACCTATCATTGTACTCTATTGAAAGCACTGACATTTCCTAACCCAATCATATTGGTTCATCACAAGCCATCCTGATCCTGATGATGATGCATAGACTCCAAACGTCACCACATTTTCAGAACATTCAATTCCCAATCCCCCTATTTTAGTAGGCACATCATGTTCATCATTATAGACAAATGAATTAAACTCTTAAAACATGGTGAAATTATTAGGTCTGGGCCTCCACCAACTAGACTACCATCAAGCCCTATCACCAGCTTTGACATAATCACGATTTAACACATTTGGGTCATCAGAACCACCCCAAGTCCTAAAACTAGTGCGATTCCCTAATTTGGGTCATTAGTAGATCAATCACATGTCATGATTTCCATAAGAACAAATTAATTTTAAAATCTAAAGAAACCTTGGATATTTACTATTTCCACTCAACCCAAATGCCCATGTTCGGACTTTGATCTCCAAGAAAAACCAACTCAATTTAGGTACTCAATGGGTCATTGGAACCTAATTTCCATTTGAAATACCAAGCTATTGGTCTCCCAAAACCAGGAATCTACCCTCATGGGTTTATATTTCCCAGGACTGAGGTAACTCACTCCACTATAGGATAACCCTTGTCACAACATCACTTGATAAAAATCCAAGCACCACAACCCACATCCTGTCTATCACCAAACATGATGACTGGATTCATCCAAAACCCATGCATTCCTAAGAGATAACCAAAAAACTACTCAATACCCATTCTCAGTGCATGATAATTCCATTCTTGGCATGTGATGAGTTTTCTAGAAAAAAATATTATCACCTACTACACCATCTATTGGTGCACTCACCACCACATGGATTTTCTTAAAATTGCTCCACAAGAAACACCTCGAAGATCTAAATCTAAATCTATATACCACTTCTCCCAATCCATTATCAAATCACCCTAGGAAACACTTTTCCTTAACCAAGATCTGGTATAACCATACCCAATATATTTCCAAACATCCCTTTTTCATAGGGCACTTCCTCTGTTTCATTTGAAGCTATGGGATACCTCACCTATGATAATATCACTAAAATTTCCATCGATCCTCTACCCTATGTCATCTAACACTGATTAGAAAATACAAAAATTCTATTCATGAATTGTTTGTGCTTACTCAACTTATGTCAAAGCCAATAGGTGTACGCTCCCATACCACCCAATTACAACCCATCTCACAGCTCCGGAAGTCACATCACAACAAAACTGGGATCACATGCCTAATTAAAAAGATGAAAATTACTCTTGGATGTTAGTTCCCTGAAACCCAAGATTAGAATAAATTGAACCACCGATCTAGAGAAGGAAAAAAATGAGACCTAAATACCACGTTGGAGCCGAAAATAAGAAAATACCTGGCAAGGAAAGGAGTGCAATATGCAGGGATTTTGCATGAGAAATTGAAGAAGGGTTGATTTTTCTAGGGTCCCCTGAGTGGGGTCAGTGATAAATCAAGGGAGGAGGATGCCGAGGTAGGACTTGGTTCGACTGAGAAATCAGGAAGGTGGGGCCGCTACATCGGAGGAGAAGAATCGGGGGTGGCCGCATGGAAGGAGGATCCCGAGAGGTGGAGTGGCCGTGTCTGAGCCGGTCAGGGCAGCATCTAAGACGTGTCAGGGCAGCATCTGAGAAGGATAATCATGGTGAAGTGGGGTGGCCGCATCAGAGGCACATCATCAGAGGAGGTGGGGAGTTTGTGTCGGAGCAGTGACGACGGGGAAGTATAGTGGCCGCTCCAGAGGAGGATGGTCGCGGGGAGGTTGGGTGGTCCATCGGAGGAGGAGGATTGCGGAATGTCGGGGAGAAGAATTGCGAGGAGGAGTGGCGTTAGGAGGAGGAGAAAGAGAGGGTTATGGTAAATTGGGGAGTGGGGGTGGGTTAATTGCCACGAACAGCGAAATTGCCATGGCTGTAAAAAAGATATGTTCATGTTTCCTATTGTCCGTGGGTATAGCTCCGTAGCTATAGCTCTAAATTCTAAAAGTGTGACGACATGGGTACAAGGATATCAACCTATTTCCACCGATGGGAACAACAGAAGAAAGATGATGACACTAGAGGTTTAAACTCTTACTATATTTCATACTGAGGATAAGATGTTGTACATGGGTTTAAACAACCCTGGGATTTCCCCTGACTACGAGTCAGCTTCTCTCTGAGACCTATGGTTAGATATCAAATGATTAAAGCATCTTCAACATCGAAGTTAGGATTTGAAAACCCCCCTGAATGAGAATTCTTCTTTTGGTTCCACCAACAACTATACCGAAATCCTTGATAAGATTCCCAAGACATAACACATTCCAAACTCACTTTACCCTAACTCGATATTTCACTGAAACAAGGGCTTAGAAAATGAACACACATCACACCTTGTTTCTTCGAGTGAGAAAATATACAAGTAAATAACACCTATAATCACCTTCCTCTAAAATGGAAGATTTTTAATTTTTTCCAAGGCATATATTCTCTCAACATAAAGAGACTCTCAGAGGATTGCACGACTTTCACCTTTAAAGTAAATCGAGTGCACGAAATCACAAGGCTTCACCGAACTTGACCATTGCGATTAATATAAACAATGCATGGAGTGGGACCTTATACAACATCCCCAAACAACACACAATTCTATAAAGTGGACACAATATCCTCTCATGACCAGATTTACCACACTGGTAGTTTATTGTGAACTCCTTCTTTGAAGATACTAAGATGGAATGATATTTAAGAAACCCATTTTATTTATTGGGTTATGCTATAATGAATGGTTTTATGTTTTGTGGAACACGTAATAATGATTTAATTATGAGATGGGTGGGACCAATATCTCCCTCCAATGCATTGGATAAAGATTTATATCCCATGAGATAGACATGACTGGAACGACAAGTAAATCTTATTTAGTAATACATGGATGGAATGACAAGTAAACTGATTTCAGTAATGGACTTTGTCCACTATAATGGTCTTGGAAGCAATGACTTGGATACTAAGGAAATAATATTATGTTATTATTAGTTTTCCATAATTACATGTTTTATTCCAATGATATTCTATCATGGTTCATGTTTCTTTATGATCTATGCCTTATGTACTGCCAATATTTATTTCATGACTTAAGATTTTGGTGTTTAAACATTATTTTCATGTTTTTACATTCAAATGTTTATATTTTGTTTTATGTTATCCATGTTTACCCTTTATGAGCATTTTACCTCACCTTTTTTATGTTTTATTTTCCCCAAGATATAAATAAAGGTTGTAGGTAGAAAAACAAAAGGGGAATATCTTTATGGGAGATGTTGAAGATCTTCCACCATGATTAGAAGATTATGTTCTGAGTTTACAAAGACACTAAACTAATATGGTCTTTGTGTGTCTATTGTGTCATGTATTAAGTATTATGAAAAATTAATGTAATGTCCATGTACTTCAAGCTATGGTCTCTATAGATGAACCCCTATGTTGATTGGATAAACCCCACATGGGAGATAATGATCTATTAAAGGGGTGTGTACCAACAAATCATGATTTTCCTTCTCAGGTAAAGATGATTTTATTCGATAGTATCATGTTATGCATGTACGTATGATTTATTCTTCATTAAACCATTGACCATAAGTTTTAAATAATGGAAGAACCCCAAAATGATTTAGATGATTCATTCATGACCATTGAATGTAATTAATCTTCAACTTTGTTAATCAAAACTTAATTTACATTAGCTATTTTGATTTATCTAACCATGATGAATTGGTATTATAGGGTAGTATGATAGGGAATGGCCATTTCTCCATCAATGAAACTGTATGGTTGAGGATATATTTGATAAAATTATTTTTCAAGTGAAGTTTAATTAAATTTATTTAGAAAAACTGCTCCTAAAAATTGGTTCCCCTCTCCCTGATTTCTCTATTTGAATTATTTATTTTGATTTTATCATTAGTTTAATAAATCAACCATACCTTGGAAGGACCTAAACATTTTTTAAGAGTTATTATCACTACGCTTCCCTCTCTTTGTGGGTTTGAACCCATACTTCTTCTATTCTATGCCATTGTAGCTAGTATTATTCAGGTTAATATAAATTTCTAATTTGATTCATGCTCAGAGGAATTAATGAAATATCTTGGCACATCACCTAGGCTCATCCACTAGTGGGAAAAGGATATTATGTGGTTTGTTAGATCTTCAACTTCACTATGTTTCTCACATTGAGCATGACACACATGGGCTAAGAGGTTAGCAATGATCATGAATTTTTCATGATCAACTATCCATATTGGGAGGATACACACTTTATGATTGTTTCTCTCACGCCACTATGGTCCTCCAAATTGGTGTAAGCACCAATACTATGCCCGGCTCTTCAAAAGACCATATTTCCAATTATGTACTATGGGCCTCCTTCATAGGTGTAATCCCCAACCGATAAAAACTACATGGTATTTGATTCCTAACCAAATGGGATACATAGGAAGCCTCCTTGATGCCAACACCCGATACCCCAAATCCACACTAATGTTCACTGGGCCATATACTCAATAGGGTTGCTTCCAACTTGGAGGGTCATATTCCTTATGACCCCCATTCATCACCATCCTTATAGGGTAATATTCACAATAGGATCATACCCCAAATGGGAGACCAAATCTCTTCGAGGCCCTTCGGGACACTTCAGTGTAAGTCCCAAACCAATCTTGACTAAGTGCCTTTCGCCAAGATGTATTTTTTGCATGATGTTAAATTGTATGGTATATTCATTTTGACATGGCCTTACAAGGTATGATGTTTCCCATTAATTGGAACCAAACTACATGGGTTCTGACTCCTTTCACAAGTATATCTAGGAATCCCATCTGTTGGGCTCGATCCAGGTATCAAAACCATTTCTATCTTCCTGGGTGATGTTAAATTACTGAGTGACAAATTATGTGGATTAAAACTACCATCTTGATAATAAATGATATAAGAATCAAAAATATTTCTACTATAGGGTACCATCTATGGAGAACATTATATACATATAGATTTCTCAATCGATGAAGAACCTCAAATATATACAGATGATTCTAAAGTCAACACATGCTAATAATTGTTTATATAGAGGTGAGCTAATCCATATATGTGATTCAATAAAGGATTCATGAATATGTCTTAAATCTATAAAAGAGACCCAAAGTAGGAAATAATTCCCCCTCAAAAGGGAGTGATGATCCTGGCCTCTCCTTATCTCATCTCACACGTCTTCTAATGCCTTTTTGAAAATAATATTAGTGGCTACCCTCCTTTGGAAAGAATGTATGAATCAGCTCAAAATGAGTGTGGGCATGAGACCATGGAGGGAAAAAATGGTGAAACCGATGTGAATCATTATCCCAACCATCACACATTATACCTTTTTTTTCATGTCTCATGCAAACAAAAAAATGGTGAACCTAATGTGAATCCTTAACCAAGATGACTATGTTTTCCACATATCGACCCCCTTCTCATAGAAAGAAAATGGACATAAAATGTGGATCCAAAACAATTATTTATGAATGTATTCATTTATTGATTTTATTTTTTGAGCGGTATTCTTGGTTGTGTTTGTCACATGCATTAAAGACACTTTTGTCAATAACTCCCTTCAATCTAATCCAATGACATCATTTTAGCCAATCCAAAATTTTTCATCCATTTATGGGTCCTCATCCAACAAGAGGACACTATAAACAACCCAAAATCTTCAACGCCAGGTCTCAAACATGTTCATTCAGGGTTACCACCAAAATAGAAAAATCCTGACTATGGAGGCATCTCAACAAGACCTCCAGATTATAAATCTATGCTATCCATCTACTCAACGATGAAAGGTGGTCCCAAAGCCAAGAACAATAGTTTTTGTGTTAAATCATTTTAGGATCCTATCCTCAGAACACAACAATTAATTTATCCCTTATCTTAGGGATACTAATTTAGAGGTCACCAAAGTCCTCATTCGAAATCTTAGGGTCCCAAAAAATGTATCTTACCAATATCCATCGCTACTAGCACCGCATGGCACTGTGCCCTCTGCATGATTCAAGTTTCTCTCTCGTGAGTCCAGCCCTAGTCACTTAGGCCCAAGAAACCAAGATAGTTTGATGAGGTTAGAAAAAATTATTTGGGAGTAGAGACATACCTATTTTACTTCCAATGAATCCCACCAGACCAACTTGGCGACAAATCATGAGGAGGCACCAACCTCTATCCACACCAACCAAGCCTGTCAAAATAGTTCAATAGCATCTAAAAAATACATCTAGACCAACTTGGTGAAAAAATATAAGTAGGTGAAGACACCTTCACACATCCATCAAGACCTCTTGACAATCTTAGTGGCACCTGGAGAAACCAACCAGAAAATACCTCCTACCAAAAGAGGTATACATTTATCTCTCCCTCCGTATCTGATTATTATCAGCATATCTTTAAAATAATTAGAGGACAAGAATAGGAATATATCCCTACTCTAGCTATATAATGGGAATATATTTCCATTCCAAATGATTAAGCCACTCCTTATAATTTAGAAATGTTGAAAGTAAAAACATCTATTTTGGACCACATTATTTAACTTTTCCAGGATATAATGATAGCATTGGAAATGACTAGGAGTCAGAGACACAAACCTGCATTTGTATTTGACATGGATCAACTGAATAATTAGAGAGTGACCATGGAGCAGAAATATAATCTTTATCTAGTATAAGAGGTTTGTGTACATATGATGATAAATGGATAACTAGATCAGGTACATATCCCCATTCAAACTAGAGGTCATAGGTCTACTTTGGTGGCCACTCCTGGGAAGGCATATATCCCTAACAAAATTCTATAAATATTTCAGAAAATTCCAGCAACAACATAAGAACTCATCAAATAGTTTTCTGTGTGTGAAATCCGTCACCCTTAAATTGTTGCTCTAATTTCCTAGAGGAATACATATAAAAAGAATCCTCACCAAAATCAATTGGGAAATGAAGAGATAGTAGATGAACATGCTCTACTAAATGATGGTGTTCTTGAATCCCTCATATGTATATCTATGGTGGCTCAAGATCATATTAGTTCATCAACAAATTATGAATATTGTATAAGTGTTTGTGAAGGTCCTCCCTGCAATTTGACTAGATGAATTTCCATAGGTCCTACCCATACATCTTACCATGAAGTCTCACTTAATGTTGATAATTTGATCAATCTTGGGGGACCATCTTCTAATAAGTTCCATTGTATCCATCCACATGGCTAAAATATATAATAGTAAGATGTTCGTCCCCTTGATATTGTCCACCCTCAAGGTCCTCCCTAGGGTATATGGTGAAAAATGTCTCCCTATAGTAGGACATAAAACAATGATGGTAGTCCTCCCCATTATAGAGTTCATTACCAAGGTCCTCCCCATGAATACATTTCATTTATTCAAGAAGGTCCTCCCATTGATAAATCAAATTTTAGAAATCCATCCTACCATGAGGTAGTTGGAAAAATGGTGAAAGTGAGGCCTGATTCCTCATCATTGAAAAGTGATATTCTTTATCAATCAGAAGGAAAACCAAGGAAATGGTCACTCTTTGAGATCTCCTTGGATCCCCTGACTTCTAATGCCATAGAGGAAATTATTACCAATCCCATTGTTTATAATAAAGTAATGGTAAAATTTACACTTTAGTTATATCTATTTGAGGAACCTCTTGCAAAAGATGAAGGAGAAATATTACTCATGAGGAGACAATTGGAAAAGGATAATATACCAGTAATGTTTTAGCCCTTAGACACTCCCTAATTCATCATTTGAGAGGCATTTTTAGATGATTGTGTGAATGAAATCCGCATCAAGATATATAATACTATTCATAAATTTAAAACAAATGTATTACCTTATGATGAATATCTAAATCATGTTATGTTAATATTAGAGATGCACCATCAAATTGACTTGGCGGTCCTCCTAGCAGCATGAAAACCAAAATGTGAAAAATATAAAGGATATCTTCAACATATATGTCTAGATGCATTAAAATAATTACGTTTTATAATTTATGACACACTATTCGGCATTCATTTTAGAGGATGGGGAAATATGGGGAATTTCATTTTACGTCACTTCCTGATAAAAAAACTCCACCAAGAGTGACATCATGTAATGTCATTACCCTAGGAAAACTTCAAGAAACAAAACCTTATCATAATACATGGTCTTATCAGTAAGAACTAACCCATAAAACCTCTCATACATGTTGGGTATGAAGAGATAAATCCGTCAAAAGGATTTTTCATTAGGCATATGAAAATAAAAAAATTTCTTCCCACTTAAGGGAAGACAATCGTCAGATATAAAAAATGTAACAAATATCACAAATTTCTGGAGAAGTAAATGGATTAGGTAAAGTTTCTACCATGAATAGATTATATGTTTAAATAAATCTCTGTAAAATCTGAAGAGAAGCCGTAGTAATTTCATATGTGGTAGTGAATGAGCAACCAGAGCCTACAGGGATAGAGGAATTTTTACCACAACCCTTGTTGCCAACAAATCAGGCTCAAAACATTATAAAAATGTAATCGGAGACCCAAACCGTAGGGTTGGGGGAAATTTTATCCAAACCTCAGCGAATGTTAGTCTTCTCTCAGTTGGGTGAAGTTCCAAAAAATGAATCCTTCGAGTTAGTCCCATCCCGCGATGTAGTTTCTTCTTGTGGGACATAGATAAAAAAATTATCTCGAGGTTTCCTTTAGGTTACTCTTCACCAAACTACTTAAAAGGGAACCTTGAAGGAATGTATGAGTTCCCTTGATGGTCACAATTAGAAAATGACCAATCAAGAACGCAATTACTCCAAGGAATCATGGATCTTCTGGTATAATGTTTCATAGCAGCTGGAACTCTTACTATTCTAAGATTGATGAAATTTTCACAATACTGTTCACATCAGTAAATGTCATTATCACCACTTCTAAAAATACTAAAGAAAATTAGCCTACTATGGGAGAATAAGAGGAGAATATATCCATTCAAAATATGGTCCACAAAGAAATATTAGAAGAAGTTGTGCACACCAAAAATTAGAGGATTACCCAGAATCTGGGGATTCATTCGAATGCTCCACTGCCTCCTCCTTGATGAGAATCAGCTAAAAAAAGGGTAGGTCTATAGTTCAATCCCACCTATTACCAAAATGTTTCAAACCTATTATAATCAAATATAGGTTGGATTAGTATGAGATATAAATGAGATAATTGAAAATGATTAATGCTAACTTACTCCATCGATATATTCCCACAGGACACATTCTTCCAACAAAACCTCATTTCACTCCTCTAGTTGTTGTTACTCTATAAGAAGTTCTCATTATACTATAAAAATAGATTATTAATGTATTCTCAAAACTAGAGTAAAAATAAAAAACTATTTGTTACTAGTGATAGTCGAACATCGAGACTTCCTTCTATTGTCCAAGAAAATCGATCAATTTTAGTCAAGTTACAACCGACCATTTCAAGAAAAAGTGCATTTAGAACCAACAAAGATGGTTTAGATTATTTTTACTTATATTAAAATCCCTTATTAGGTATCCATTACCATTGAAATTTTTGACACTATTCAACCATTGGAATCTTGGAATGAAGCTATGGAAGTACAACATACACTAGTGCAACTGGAAAGAAAACCTTACTCAAATGGGTGGATACAACACTTCCAGTACCCTATTTTGGAAATCCCATGTTTACAATATTCGATGGCTCCAGAGATCCAAATCAGTATTTGAAACATTATATATCTCAGTGTGGCCCTATGATGGGAACTTTATTATAGCAATAATCCACCAAGATTAGGTGTTTTTTTAAACCTTGCAAGGGCCGGCCTTTGTCTTGTACACTGGTTTACCCGAATGGTCGATCAAAGGATGGGAAGACCTATTTTAGTAATTTATTTCGAAAATTAGTTCAAAAATATGATTTAAAATAGTCCTAAACCTCTCAAACTGAAAATAGTGATAAAATGACATTGTATTTGACTTTATTTCTAGGTGAAAGGGTCTAACTTACACCCTAAATTTTCAATTATCGCATGAAGATTTGTTGGAACTTTTAATAGATAAATTCCATGATGAATTGTGAAAAAACTACCTCCCATCAAATATAAGGGTGGTTTCTATGATCTTACTACATTTTTCAAAATATTGGTATAATACATCTTGTGAAATATATCCAATTCCACACCAGTGCCGACAACCTCAAGAAAGAGAACATGCAAAGTAGAAAATGAAACTATCACACAAAAACCTACCCCTGTGCCTGATCCTTCTCAAAATCCTACAAATTATCATGTATAAACCCCTCTTATATGGAAAATATGGCAAAAAATAACTCATTTGGGATGAAAGGAGTGAGCCAAACTACTCTTAATTTGAACAAAAAAAAACAGATCTTAATCTTTCTAAGATAATAAAGTTCCAGGTTATTTATTAGAAGATTTGGAAAAATCTTGATAACTCTTACGTAACCTAGAAAATTTAATCATGTTAGTCTTGAGGATCATCCAAATTATTTACTCTTTTACCAAATGTTAGGTAACAACATATGAGATTGTTTCATCTTTAAATATATCTTGAAAAAGATAGTTGATTCAGGTCAAGTGGAGCTGGGTAAACTACCTATACAAGTGGCATGGATTTTCTCCACTCTTCTAGAAGAAGAGGGTGAATATAAGGAAGTCAACAATAAAGTTCCATGAAAGTTTAATGATTTTTTACTCAAAATAAAATCAAATAAACTCATAATATTCTCAATTAATAGTTGAAACAACCAATTTTCCCTCCATCCTCTTCCACTATGGTACAACTAATTCCATTGAAACCTCTGTCATACAAATTCGAATCTTCTTAGAAAAAACATATCTGGAAGGGTAGAAATAAAATTTAAAAATATAAACCTTCAAGAAGTCTAAATATATCCTTAAACCTCACAAACTTTATGGATTCATTCCCAAGATAATTGGATCCATCTCACCAAATGGTATAATGGGCACCGACTTATAAAAATGATTTCTCATTAGAAGAAGAGTTGATATTAAAATCTATTAATGTCATTAATTTTATGGATCCTGTGTCTTATTATGAGTTTTATTAACAAAATAATTTCCCCACACCAAATTGGGGAGAGATGAATTAGGGTCGTAGGGGTCGAGGAAATAAAGGTAGTTGTGACCATGGTTGAATAAAAAATTCCATTTGCATACCTACTAGAGCTATCTATGCTATAGAAACTCATGGGAATTCTCTTCAATGGACCAAATGAGATTAATAAAATATATCCACACATGTGAAGATTCATTCAGAACTAATCATTTTCGAAAATTTATTGATGAATGGGTGATAATCTAGCCAGCCCAAGAAAGTGGATAGACCAAGGTGACTCGATTCAATAGCAGATAAAACACCTTCTACATCTTATTTACCAACTAATAAATATGATTTAGGAATTTCAGCTCAAAAAATGAATGTTAAGGAAAAATTACATATGAGTAAATATGGACCAATGACTTAGAAATATGAAATCTTGAAACAATTAGCTATAGTTCCCACAAAAATTTCAATTTTGGATTCTCTTTATTTTTCAAAAGATCTCGAAGAATCACTCTTAGAGGCTCTATTGTTCCCTCAAAAGTTTGATGCAGAATTGGATAACACTAAGGTATATTTTTCATAGGTTTACATTGTAAAATGTCTTATTGTTATCTCCTTAATTGAGGAGGATAGGAATGATGACATACAATGACATATCATACCCTTGTACATATCTAGCATATTAGATTACATTGAAATCTGTTGAGATTTCATTGATAATCGATCCAGTTTCAACATCATTCCTATTATAATTCTTCACCTAATGGGATAATTGAAGCCAATTTATCCCCTTCTGCTCTAAGTCTTTAAGGTTTTGATAAAAGTAAACTGAAACCCCTTGGTAATATTAATATCATAACTCAGTTTGTAGATCTAGTGTCCGACTATGAGTCATTGGTCATCCAAAAATATATGGATTTCAATGAATTTATAGGAAGTCCTTGGTTGCATCAACATGCATAAATCCCTTCATCATATGATCAATGTCTCAAATACAACAAAAAATGGGAATATTGGGATGTTATATGGTAAAAAATCTCTATTCGAGTCATGTAAATCTCAATATATTGATGCAAGAATCTACTAAAGAGAGGGGTAGAAAACCATGAATGATAATGTCACTTAGGTCACTTCTCTAATTGTTTTGAAAATGACTTAATCTAATCCATTCATATATCTTAGTCATGAAAATGTGATTACCATTAGTGAGGTTGAAGATATCTTCTCAGATTCAGAGAATCATTTTCTGGTCTTCATGATATCATCTACATTAATAAAAATAGAGGATGTTGAAAAAGTATTTGATTCCTAAATTTGTGAGAATACCTCAGATAGAAATTATCCAACCTTATATTCAAAACTTTATTAGGCCACCATTTTGTCCATCAAACCTATAGAAGTTGTAATATATCCATTAGATGCCAGATCCTAGGACACTGACCTTTCCTCTGACCTTAATGATTCCCTGCATCTCTTGGACATTATGATATGGACACAACAAAAGAAGAAATGGAATAATTGGAAGAAAATGACCTCGTATATGCTCCTATAACATTTTAATAATGGTACTCTATCACTATCAATGAACTCAGACAGATCAGTCTGGGTACATAGGAGGATCCATGACCAATGCTGATTAATAAAGCTATTCCTCTCAATGAACAAGATATTTATATCTCTTTTTTGATTCAATTATGGGATGTGTTTTCTTAGAACTATACATAAATTACAATACTAGGTCATGATGTAGCTACCCATTGACTAGGTTTAATAGAAGACCATTATGGCTATAAAAAGTTAGCCATAAGGAAACATCCAACTCGTGTTTTCATGGTCGAAGACAAATTTTACAAGCTCATCAAATATTAATTCATCTAAGAAGTCCAATACCCAAAATAGCTTGCTAAAGAATTCTAGGTCAAGTATAATAATGGAAAAATCAGGGTTTTCATTAATTTCATATATCTTAGTCATCATTTTTCGAAATTTGATTTCCCAATTCTGATCACTGAACTCCTCATTGATGAAATAACTAGATATCAAGACCTTTCCTTCATGTATGGATATTTAGAATATAATATAATCTGAATGGTTCCACAAGATGAAGAATACACCTTCATCAGGCCCCCCATAGAGTGTTTTTCTACCAAGTAAATCCCTTCGGTTTGAAGAATGCTAGTACAACATATCAATGTTCCATGCATTTCATCATCAAACCTTTCCTAAGGGAAAGAATCGAATTTTATGTAAATTATTTGGTTGATAAATATTGGAAATGTTCTGATTATATTTTCGATTTGAAAATTGTCTTTGAAAAACTTTGACAACAAAACCTGAAGATGAATCACTTGAAATGTGATTTTGGTGTAACTTTAGGGAAATTTCTTACTTCATCATATGCCTGTGTGGCGTCGATGTCAAACCTGAGAAGGATAAGAGAATTACGGGTATTTACCCTCCTTAAAATATCAAAGAAATGAGAGGACTATAGGGAAACATTTCCTACATTCATCACTTAATAGAAAATATTATTGGAAAACATTTTCCCATCACCAAACTGATGATGAAAGAGGTTTTTTTTTCAGTAAACCGATGCCTATCAAGAGGCCTTTGATAGCCTCAAGAAGTATCTCTTGAGACCAATGATGTTGATGCCTTTAGTTGAAGGAAATCCTCTCATTCTATATGTGATGACTTTGGGATGATCACTAGGTGAATTTATTACATAGAAAAATTATTATGGTAGGGAGAATAGCATTTATTAGCTTAGTTATATCATTCTATACTTTGATAATTGATATTCAAACATCGAGAAGAACTATTTAGTGTTTATCTTCACAATTTAGAAGCTAAAGAATTACCTTAAACACCATGAGATCCAATTAATCTCTTAAATCGACTTGATAAAATATATCCTCAATCACCCCTTGTTGATTGGATGCTTGGAATGATGGGAAATCATTCTGTAATAGTTTTAAATCTAATTCATACCACACAAGGATATAAAAGGAAAATATTTAGCTAACTTCTTGGTGAAACATCCCTCTATAGAAGAAGTACTAATTAGTACTGAATTTCCAAATGAGGAAGTATTTTACATTTAGGACTCCACCCAGAAGTGGGAAATGTACTTTGATAGTGCATCCATAAGTCAAAATAGAAATATACTAGAATATCCCAAGCCCAACAAATTCTGGTTAGGGATCATCTTTATTTCACCAACAAAGGTAGTTTTACCTTATTAATTTTTATTATTATAAGGATAAACTAATGTTGAGGATGAATAGAAATCCCTCATTATAGGATTGGAATTGGCTTTAAAAATACTAGCGACTCCCCTAAGAATAAAATGTGATTTAGAGTTGGTAATTAAGAAGATCAATAATGATTATGCCATCTGAAAAGTAGATATGGCCCCCCTTTTTTATTATGTTAGTGGGTTGATGGAATAATTCCACTAAAATACAACATTAACTCATGTACTATGTTCAAAAAATACTCATAAAGATGCACTAGTTAATGTTGCTTCTTCCATGGAAGATCTAGATCAGGATTAAATAGTTGTCAACATTTCCCATCATAGATTAGTATTTCCATTTATTTAAAGTGGAATGAAAGAGATCAATGAGATCAATTATACTTTTTAAATGGATATTGATACAAATTTATGGATGATTACCATCCTAGAATATCACCAAAATGGGACCCTTCCACTAGATAGAGTTTAAAAAGACCAGGTTCAATGACATACCGTTAATTTCACTCTCTATGATAGTCCGAGTCATCAAAAAGTTATTTAAAAGAAAATATTTGATGGAATAATCCTCAGATGAATTGATGGAAAGGAAATGATCACTATGATGGGAAAATTTCATGCTATTAGTTGTGGTTCCCATCAGCCAGTGACCAAGATTTCTCACCAAATTAGGAGGCTTAGATATTTTTGGCATTGAATGACACATGATTACACACAATTTGTCAAGAAGTTTCATTCTTGGCATGTGCAATCCAATTTCATCCATTAACCCCTAGATTTGCTACATATAACTAAGTATTCTTGGCTATTTTCTATATGGGGTGTGGATGTTGTAGGACCACACCCTCTAGATATGGATAAATAGTTCAAGTATATCCTTAATACTATCAAATTCTTCTCTAATTGGGTTGTGGATAAACCACTTAAGGAATTTAGAACCAAAATCATCACCAGATTTTGAGTCCCTCACATAATACCAATGAATAACTACAATAATTTCTTATATTTCAAATTAAAGTAGTTGTATGAGGAGTACAATATCAAATCCAACCATTCTTCCTTCCACCATGGTTTGGAAAATGGAAAGATAGAGGATTTTAATAAAACCCTATCAAACATCATCTAAAATATGGTTGATAAAGAAAATATATATTTAATTTAAACCATTTTGCATGCCTTTTGGGCCTACTGAACTATAACCTAAAATGCTACTCAAGAAACTCCATTTTCAATGGTTTATAGAATTGAAGCAATGTTGTTCATAGAGGTTCAATTACCGTTACTCCGGATATCTATAAATGAAAAAAATTTCAAATGATGAACAATCACATAAAAAGTTTAAATAATTAAATAATCTCTATGGGAAAAGGTTTTACACCCTACATCATTTAAAAATATACCAGAATCAGATAACACTAGCATTTAACAAGAATGTTTTTTTTAATCATTCCTCCATGAAGAACTGGTACTAGTCCTCAGAACCTTGATGATACTTGGGAAAAAACCTACAAATATTTAACCAAAGTGGGAAGGACATTATTCCATATAGAAGGTCCAATCCAATAGAGTTTACTCATTAATAAAAATGGATAGGGAATGCACTAATACCCATACCAATGAAATATTTATTAAAAAATACTTCATGTGATTCCATAAGAACCAAACCATGGGACTCCTCCATAGGTGTAAGCCCCAAACACCATTATCCTGACTATAATAGATCAAAAATGCATGGTCATAATCCATGTTGTAAGATAATAAATTTTATGACACCAATATCCTCAATGTATGATGTTAAGTTACATAGCCTAATGGTCCTATATACCAGACCATAAAAGGTAAAGTATAGTTTTTAGTCATATGAAATAAAACTACAAGACACTAATGACTTGGAGACATGATGTAAAAATGCATCATTAATATCCTTATTTCACATTAGAAAACTGTACTACATTTTTATCCTTGATTGAGAAGATCATAACCTTTGGTGTTGGTCTCCTACCACACCTCCTTTCAAGAACTATGTGTCGCTTGATTCCTATATACATAGGATGCATAGTGATGCCTATACCTATTGTCCTAATCCCAACCACAAATTTTAATCCATTCATAAGATTATTTTCACTAGCCTTTGACCCCAAGGTCTCTTTTTCACATTGGTTTTGTTTATTACTGGTCCATAAAACCAACTTTCCCAAAATTATGGGTCATTGTCGTATGACCTAAAACTATTAGACACCATCATCCTAACCACATGATGTTAAATTTCATGGTCCATGTCCTCATTTCACAATGTGAAACTACATAACGTTTCAGTCCGTATTCAAGAAGATCATGAACCTTGGTGCTATTCTTGTACCACACTACCTACCAAGACCTATGTGTGTACTGATCCTTTTAATCATAGGATACATAGTGACACATAGATCTCCAATATTGGGTCCAATTGCAATATCAAAATTTCCCCTTCCATGTGAACGGGTCCAAACTGCACATTCAATACTCTTCTGGAACTACACGTGGATTAATTATCACCTTGAGGAGATACGTAGTGACTTCTAGAAATTATGTCTCTATGCCCAGCCATAGATTCACCACAAAACCAACTATTACTTGTTGTGTTATCACCCTAAAATGATTCCATGGGTCTACTTTGTAAGTGTAATACCTAAACATAACGTCTTGGACTATGACATGAAATTTCATGGTTAAATACTTAGTCAGAGGATATTAAACTATACGAAAATGTCTTTTCCTCATGATGTAAAAATTAATAGTTAACATCCTCATTGCATGATGTAAATCTACATTACATTCGAGTACATACTTGAGCGGATCAGAACATTGGGTTCTTGTCTCTAACCATGATTTCTTAATATAACTACACGTGGATTGATTTCTATCATCACTAGATGTATAGAGACTCCTATATCTCCAATCTTGAGTTTAGATGTAATATAAATATGGACCCTCCCTATGTACAGTTCATACTCACACAAATAGAGTTTACTCTGAAATTAAACATGGATTTATTCTCATATTGAAGTTATTTTTAGTGATTCATAATCCTTGTTCTCTTGCCCCAACCAAAAAATAAGGAAAATACCCCTTCTGCATATGAAAAAATATCTATGCAGTAGATTTAAATTGGGTTCCCTATTTTAAGAACCCATCAAAAAATATCCCCCTTCCCAACATATGAGTCATATATGTGTAGGTAACTCCTCACCCCATGGATTATACTAGTTCAAGTGTTTCCATTTCACTAAAATGCAATCCTTCCATATATAATACTTCTTGTACTAGAGAAATTCAGATCTATATAAACTTTCCTTGGATATCAGTATGAAATTTAAGTTTTATGAGGACACCTTTGTGTTGACTATGCATAACATTCCCTAGTTTGGATCTGGATAAATCACCCAGAAAAGGCACATCAACTAGAGGCATATTTTTTCTTAGGGGATACCTCTTCTATCCCCGTATTCCCAAAAAACATTATGCTGGAAACCTTATTTATGAACATGGTCTTGGGTCATTCCTTTCATACTTATTTCATATCACTTTTCATGATCTGATAATTCCCATGATTTTAGCTCTCAAATTCATTCCTCATGTCCGAATCATGAAGAAACATTCTTGACCTGACATCCCCTATGTCACTCATTGTTTCTATGATATGGAGTCATAAATTTTCTTACCACATGATGTTAAAATGAATGGAAAATGTCCTCACTGCATGACAATGAACTTCATGGTTCTCAATAACTATGTACAACCTGATTCTCACCCCTATGAGATATATAGAGATGATCAGATCCTATATCCTATCTCAGCCATCACATAATACAAAAATCCCCTTCCATTGATCTTAACTGCCTCCATGATTTGGATGAAACATTTTTCATTACTTTTATGTCACACTAAGAATAGATCATGTGGGATTATGATTTTTTGGTAAAGGGTTTACCCAAAATATCAAAGAATATCAATTCATGTTAGGGTTGACTTGGTCCTGGATGCATGGACTTAAAATGAATTCCCCAACATCCTCACTGCATGACGTTAAAATGCATGATTAATATCTAAGTCACATATATGGACCTTTCTTGATAGGAACACTATAGTAGGTATCAACTCCCACCATACCTATTTTGAAGAACTACATATTGATTTATTCTCACATTTGTTAGATATATAGTGATACCTATATCTCCAATCGTGGGTTCAACCAAAATATAAAAAATTCACTACTCTTCTTTGTATGATCCATATCTATATAGGATGGTCTAATACGGGTTCTAACTCCACTTGCATTTCTGTACTCAAACAAAAAATACCCCCCACAAAATTCAATCAGGAGTGGGGAGTCTTCATGATTGAATCCCACTTTAAGAACATTGTTTTTGGTCATTCCTTTCTCTTTACTAGAATTACGTATGGCCTAATTCTCACTTTCATGAGGGATATAATGATGCCCAGACTTTATATCTCGAGACCAAATTCCATTAAAAAAATTACTTTTCTTATGTATGATCTAGACTTACATAGGAAACCTTTACCCCATTCTAGAGTGGTTTTAAGATGAAACATTCTTTTCATACTCAGGCTCATTACTTATACAAATAAAAGTCTATGTATAGAGAAAACTGAATCTCCATAAGCTTTCCTTGTCTATCGATAACAGAATGTTAGTTTTCTAAGGACACCTTTTTTGTTGACTATGCATAACATGCCCCAGTTTGGCACTAGATAGACCACCCTGGAAAGGACTGTTAAATAGAGGCATATTCATTCTCAGAAGATACCTCTTCTATTCCTTTATGCCATAATAACTTTATACTAGAAATCTAATTTTCAAACATAGTCCATGATCATTCCTTTAATAGTTGTTTAATATAAATTTTAATATTTGATATACCTATATTGAGGTTTACAATTTCACATATTCATTTCTAAATAATGATTGAACATTTTCAATTTGATTACCCTTGAATGGTAAATTACTAATCTTTTTGTCAAATCCATGTGACTTTTAAAGACAACAATCCTGAATTCCCACAACATGATGTTAAATTTTATAGATTTGATTGATTTCATATGACCATACACTGTAGAACACTTGAGTCCCTATATCATGAAATTAAACCACATGACACATTGTGAATCCCATATAAATTATTACCTGTATGAGAGCTAGATCCATTCAAAGGTACCTTGTATTGGATTTGGAAACTCACATCATTTTAATCATATTCTAGTATGAAATATGAAAATTCCTTCGCTTTATATAAGCGTTTGATCTATATAGAGCTCCCATACTTTCTCAATGATTAATTGGTTATGTCTATCAGACCTAAAAATGGATTTTCAATGACATCAGACATGTCCCTCATGAAAAATGATTGGGAAAAAATGCTACCACTTGTTCCCTATTGTGCAATTATGTGCGGATCAAAATGACTCCCTAAGTTTCCACTTGTTACTCACACTGAGAATGACTCATGTCTTCTTAGTAGACCTAGGTAGTCATTTTTTATTAGAAGGAATCTCTTTCATATGGCCCATTTATTGGGCCTTTTTATTCTCTACATGTGATTTTGATCCATGTAGAAGTGTTTGGCACACAAAACAATTTTCACCTCATAATATTAATACCCCGTGTCTTGTGTATGATTTTGATATGTATAGAAGATTTGGAAAAATGTTCCTCAGTTATTGGAAACAAGCTTAGAATAAAATTCCCCATATCTCTCTATGCTGTTAAAATCCATGTAGGGAGTCTCATATTCATGGCATACAAACCTAATTTGGGATAATCAATCTCATAACTTTTGATCAAAGATGTTCATCCTAAAACACCAGCTGCTAGTCCTACAAGACGCTAAACTACCAAATTTAAATAATTATCCTATTCCAATTATTTCAAGTTACATATTATAATACATGGATATCCTGTTGAGAAAATAGGTTAACTCCAGTATTACAATTAAAATTATAAGGGAAAGATGGAATGAAGAGCCAATTGATTGAAAAATTAATTTATTTTCATTGGAAAGATTTTGGAGGAGCATCCACATCCTGAAGTATCTCCTTGAAATTATTGGGAAAGTAGAAAAAAATTAAATAAATACAATGAAAATCAACTTGGTTTATTCAACAGATTAACTAATTCTTGATGTGATCAGGTATTGAACAAGATTTTTTCTCTACCCAGCCTCAGATTCAGCTAATAGAAGCATTGGTTTAATGAAATCCTTTCTATGTTAACCAATTTATTTAATGGATTCCAATCCCATAATTTTTTATGACAAATGTGACTTTATACTAGCTATGCTAACCTCATATTATCACTGTTCTACAGTCTGTGCAAACATATGATTATAAAATTAAGCTTCTTCAGCCACTAAGTGATTCAGCTTAGTAAAAGTATCCTTTAAGTTTATGTATGATGTTTCGAAAGATTAAACTGGATTAGATCACATTCAAAAGTAGAAAAATCCTCCCAAGAGATGATAAATTGATAGATAATTACATGAAAGTTATGATATTCAAACCCACCTATGCCTAAGAAAATGGAATGTTGATGAATTATATCTATCTAATCAGTAATTTTATCTAAAGAAGTCTCTATGAAGATAGTGAAAATGTAGTGCCAACCCCATTTTCACATAACCTGATGTTCAATAGAAGCACTGGGATCCTGACCGAGTTCACCTAATACTAAAGGTATATAATTCAGGATCACATTCATTATATATGGATTTATCCCAAAATACGACATCAAAGTCAGAAATTCCTCCATCTCTCCCTCTTGTTTAATCTAAAGAACCGAGCTGACAAGTTTGGCTTCGATTAGTGGAATATCAAATACTATTCCACTAGGACCAGTGCTAGTATAACTACCAATAATTCTTGTCAGAAATGTGGGATTCACATCACTCCTGATAAATGGAGAAATTGAGGATGAAACTCCCTCATAATACTTATAACTTTAAGATGAATGTCTTTCCCCTTCAGAATCTAGAGAAGTTAGCGCAATTGGAAAATAACTAAGAGAGGCCAATGGTTTATGTAGTCATCTGACTAACTTCCCTAGAACCCCATTAGGATAGTATTCAACCCACATTTTTTCATAACCCCATGATAATTTAGTCTGTGGTTTCATGGGAGGTAAATAAATTTCCTTTCCATAATCCTCACGCATCATCATCAACTGCAATTGACGATTGATGACTGGGATGATTCCTTTTTAATATTGGTAATGGGTAAATATATAACTTATTGTAGGAATCCAAATTTTTATAAAAATATATAGAAATAATAAGTCTTGTAAATGATTACCCCATTTACCATAGTAGTTAGAATATCATCTCATAATGAGATGATATAGGAGATTTCTTCCATAGAACCACCACCCTTATCTACCAATACCCAAAGGGTGACATATAAGGTGTAAAAGAAAATCAGGAGATATTATTTAACAAATCCATAAAACTATTGATACCCATGGATTTTGGGTGCATGAAAACAATTTTGATTAATGTGAGGTGAAAGGTGGAATGAGGGATTACTGTAGTATACAGATATTTGTAACACCAAAGGTGTTCCTCCGCCCATCCATATAAAAATTGAAATTGTCCACAAAGGAGATGTTGGTATCTCTCCTCCTGTATATGAACCAAAAACTCATAAATTTGAGAAAGAGTGGGAATAAATAGGTTTATGGGTTGTCCCTTTGCCAATGTATCCTTTGTCTCCAAGGTGTAGACTTTGACACCAATATAGCCTTAATGAGATGAAAAGATCCATATACTTAAAAACATGAAAAAATATCATGCCAACCCACATTCTGAAGATAATTCTGGATGGATATGGTTACCCCATGTAGTATGATGGCCTTTCTTGAGATTAGAATAGTGTGAACCAGAAGAACCTAGATATTTTTGGGTTAGATGGTTCTTAGTATGCTGAATTTTTAACTTTGGGCCACAAGCTTGTGAAAATAGATTTATCCAGTCACTAAATGGAATGAGTGTGTTAGTGTGAAGAAGATGACTCAATTATTTTCTACCATAATTATTAAATCTCTTTCTAATGGAGAATTATATTCAGTATCTTCCCAGGTGTTAGATGCAGGAATAAATTCATCATACATAATGCCAAGAATGGGAATTTATCCTAATTAGTGGATATCTAATAGGCCAATCCCAGTGTCACCATGTAGTAAATGAAAGGTATTTATTCTATAACATTAACAAATAATCAATTCAGGTAAGATCTCAGTTGGTGAATATACCAAAAACTGATAAATACATACTTCCTGATACAAACTGATGATCTCCAAATATTCAGGAAATTCTAAGAAATTCTAGCACACCCAAAACACCCAAGTCCATTGACTAAGAAAGCATCCTCCAGATTGAAAATCCCACTTGGGAGTCCATAATAAATTTAGATAATTTCTTGTGAGACTAATACTAGATGGGTAATCTTTAATGTTAGACTATAATAATATATCATCATTTTGTTGGTTGTTTTGAGTCCACAGGGAACCATTCAAAATGAAACCCTCTCTTGAATTAATTTATAAATGATGTGTTCCACAATGGAAATGTTCACTTGAACATAATCCAAAGACACATCAAACCATGAAGATGGAATATTTTTATTATCCAGTGGAATGGGAGCATCATCTTCAAGTACGATGTTGTATAGTAGTAATCTGTTGGACAATGGGTAATTGAGATGCTTTGGTGAAAGGAGACTCTTCAGAATACCCAATTAAGGGATGATGTGAGGTTGGAGATCATTCTAAATATTTATTTAAATGGAATTTCTTCTCTTAATCGTTGTTAGGGGAGATATAGTTTGTTTACAGGGATCCGTTTTATCCTTGTGATAAGTGAAATAAACAAAAATAGCTCAAAAAATTAGCAAAGTATGGTGAATCACATAGAGATGTGCAGAACATGAAGCTCTTAAGATGCAATGAGGATTGTGAAGTGCTTCATCTGCTTTTTGTAGAACCTTAATTCTGCATAAGAATAATTAAATGATAAAGGAGAATAAATGGATTGTGAAAAAATACAAGTTCAAGGATATGATTTTTTTCTATGCTGAAGAGATTGTTTGTAAATGAAAATTTAATGCAAATAAGATTCTACATAGGAAAACTCAAACCATATCGCAAAGAAGATAAATGAGAAAGTGTAAAATGAGTCATTTTTGAAACATTTTTTTAGTCATGGTCCCTTTTCTTGGTATATAATTATCTAACAAATAATTCCTTAAAGTATTCAACTAGACTAAATTCGTCCTCTAGATGGACTCCTCTTCATGCCGATTGAACCCCATTCCGATAGGGGGAATTTTGTTGGGTTTTGAAGAGTTTTCATGGAAGATCAGAATACTTTTATACATTTTTTGGAATGGAAAATTTTGATCAATGGAGCTATTTCATAAAGATTAAATGGTAAATTACTATTATCCTCAAAAGACACCCATCATCCACATAGCATGATCGCTTTGCGAGTCACTGCTCCACATACATCCATGTAGCGCCCTCACAAAGAATCCCCTAAAAATGAATTTATGTTTGTGGGTTGATACATTATTTTAAATCCCACTACAAAAAAATTTCTTATGTGGGAAGAAATTTCCTTGTCAAGCCCCTTGAAGACTAAAATTTCTTCACAGGGTGAGGTGGTATCTTTGGACCCCAAAAAATGAAAAATTTCTTTTTGGGGTGAGGATTATTTTTTAGGCCCCTGAAAACAAAAATTACCCTTACAAGGTGAGGAATCCACCTGCAAATCCAAATACTTCACGGGCGACATTTTATTGGCTACATCTATACCCCTAATAATACTCCCACACATAGATTTATGGGTATGGATGATTTAGTGTGTATTTCTAGTGTTTATTTCATGAATGAGATAGTTTTAGCAAGAAATATCTATAGGTAAACATTTACTACATATCATAAAGTAAAGAGGGTATAAAAATCAATCCGTATAGAAAAGAGCCCTTTTCGGGCCAACCAGCTGCATAGTGATTCCCATTGCAAACCGCTATTCCACAAACCGAATTTTTATGAAATATTTATGGACCTCCATACTATAAAGAAAAAAATATAAATGATAAGGTTATTTAGTCTCAGTACCCTTCAAAAAAGTGTTTGACCATCCCTCAACTCCTTTAACGAACTATCCAACCAACCCACTCCATCAACCCCCCTCTCAAGGCGGTAAGACCCAACCAGGACCCTTCAAGAATCACCCCTCATGTAGTGCTAAGACCTAACCAAACCCCTTCTCAAATAACCGCTTGTGAAGCACTAATACCCAATCAATCTCCTTTAAAAATCACCCAGTTGACCCCATTCGTGAACCAGAAGGCCAAGGCTCCTCCTAAAGAAACCAAACATGTACGATCAAATCAAAGGGTACACTAGTGTGCCCTATCTATCATAAATAACCATTGTAAATGAGGTCCTATTGGTGATCTCAATAGTAAGGGGGATCCTTAAAATGTTATCATTCCTACATTCCCATGGTAATTAGGGTCCCAAAATTGGAGGTCGTACCTGGGGCCTCCCCATTGTAGATTGTAAGGGCATAGATCATGATTACCTTTGCATTTTAGGGATAATGAAATATCCTATCCTCTTCAATAGAATTATAAAAAGGGAATCCCTATTGTATTAAGCCCCCTAGACTTCCTTACTCGGTCATATCGAAATAGGTAGTCATATGTGACTATCTTGGGTACCAAAAAAATAAGAGACATGAAAATTCAAAGCACTTTCTCTCCCCCATCACCCTAGTCTCATCCACTAGTGGATGTATGATATTGTGTGATTTATGAGATATTAGACTTTCTATTGTTTCTCACATAGAGCATGAATCATGTGGGATTATAGTTTTGCAATTATCATGACATATTCATGATCAAATACCCATCTTGGAAGCATACTCCATTATGAATCTTCCTCTCCCCTCACCATGGGCCTCCAATTTGGTGTAAGGAAAAAAAATATTCCACAATCATCAAAGGTTCATATTCAAAATTAAGTACTATGAGAATCCTCTATATGTGTAATCCCCAACACATGAAAACTACATGGTATTTGATTCCTGACCAATTAGGATATTCAAGAAGTCTCCCAAAGTTCCAACCCCAACACAAAAAATTCACCCTAACAATCTCCTGGGAATATCACCATTAGGGTTGCATCCAAATTGGAGGGAAATATTTCTTATGAACTCCTTTATCACCATACTTATTGGTCCATATTTTTTATAATATCATACCCACCTGGGAGACCAAATCTCTTCCATTCCCTTCAGACCTCTTCAACGTAAGTCCCACACCAAACTTTACTAGACACCCTTTTCTTAGACATCTTTGTTGAATGATGTTAAATTGTATGGTTTGGTCCTTATAAAATATCTTTAAAAGGTTTGATATGTACCATTAATTGGAACTAAACTATATGGGTTCTAATTCCTTTCATAAGGATACATATGAAGTCCGTCTCCTAGGCTGGATCCCGGTATCAAAACCATTTCCGTCTTATCGGGTGATGTTAAATTATCGAGTGCCCAGTTATGTGTATTAAAACTTACATCTAGATAATAAATGATATATTAATATCTAATCAATCAAGAAAAAGGGTAACATTTATGGATAACATCAGATACATATAAATTTCTCCATCAATGAAGAACCTTATATATATATAGATGATTCTAAAATCAACACATGCTAATAATTGTTAACATAAAGGAGAACTACTCTATAAACTAGATTCAATAATGAATTAAAAAATACGTCATTAATCTATAATATAGTCTTAGAGTAGGAAATAATTTACCCTAAAAGGGTGTTATGATCTTGACATCCCATCCTCTCTTCCCAATAATTTTCTAAGGCCTCATTGAAAAAATCTAAGTGGCCACTTACATTTGGAAAGCAGGTCCACATCAACTCAAAATGAGTATAGGCATGAGACCATGGCAGAAAAAACAAGATATAAAAAAATTTAAATTATTTGAAAAAAATAATTCATAAAAACTTGGGGTGTTATATTCTACCCCTTTAAAATAATTTTCTTTATCAAAATTCATCACTCTAATATAAGAGTTGAGGATACTTCTACCTCATTATTTCCTATGATTCCTATGTAACTTTTTAAACTAGTGATTTTTCTAAAAAACTTTGACCAGGGGAGTGGTATTTTTTCAAATAAATTTTATCTATGATCTATAATATCCACTTTCTATTCCTCATAAGAAGGATCCTACTATAATTGTTTTACCTCTGAGTTCAATACATTTAAAGGATTAGGTATGTACTTCCTCTTGAGAGATACATGGAACACGTCATGAACTTGAGAGATATTTTGTGGTAGTGAAAAATGACAAGCTAATATCTTAATATGTTTAAGGATATAAAAAATAATATTGTATGCAGGGATTAACTTTACCTTTTTTACAAACCTCATAATCTTCTTCCATGGAGATATTCATATGAATACCTTATCACCAAATTAAAATTCTAAATCGTACTGATTATTATCAACATAACTTTCCTGATGAATTTGAGTTTACTTGATGCGTTACTAAATGAATCTAACCTTATCTTTTATTTATTAAGCTTTATTATGCCTCAACATCTTTATTTCTCCTACTTCATTCCAGCACGTTGGAGTTCTACACTTATTTCCATAGAGATCTTCAAAATAATCCAGATGAATACTCAAGTGAAAGCTATTTTTATAAGAAAACTCAAATAGAGTAAGGTGTTGATACCAAACACCTTTTAAATAAATATAATAGGATCTCATCACATCCTTTAGGTTTTAAATTGTTCTTTTAGACTAACCATTTGTTTGAGGAAGATATGCAGTGCTAAAACTTAACTCCATATCCTAATCCTATTGAAGAATTCGCCAGAACTTTGTGGAAAACCTCAAACCCTAATTAGATAAAATATTATGTGGTAGTAAATTTAATTTTACCACATATTAATTTATATTCTAGAAATATTATCAAGAGATAAGTCTTCCATAATAGTGATGAATTGTGATGACTTTGTAAGGTGACCGATTACAACCCAAATAACCTTTGGCCCTTTAAATATTTTAGGGGGTCTGACAACCAATTCCATGGTGTTGTTTTCCCATTTACATTCTGGTATAGGTAATGGTTGTAAAATACCCTTATAATTTTTTCTCTTAGCCTTAACTTGCTGGCATACCAAACACTGAGAAACTAAATCATCAATATATATTTTTATTCCATCTCACAAGAAATACTCTTTAAAATCTCTACACTTATTTTTACTCATAAGATAAATAGAGAATGTGGAACTTTAAGATTATTCTAATCGATCCTTCTTCAAATAAGATATGGATGGAACAAATACACGGTTCCCAAACCTTATAATTCTATCAAAATCTTTGTTAAAATCATAAACATTTCACACCTTCTTCTGGAGTACCACATCTTCCTTCTATGCCTCTTTAATCCTTGTATGGATATATGGTTTAATGATCATTTGATAAAGATAATATCTTTTTGATCCCTTCTATATCTCTATATCCATACTCTAAAAATCTAGAAATATTAGATCTTTGGTGATCCTCATTATGGATATGCTAGCATGATCGTTTTAACATAACACATCAAACACCTTGTTTCTCTTCCTAGGATGGTAATGTATTGAGTAGTCATAATATTTTATCGAATCCAACCATATTCTATAGTGAATATTCAACTCTTTATATGTGAATATATACTTTAATATTTTTAATTTAGTATATATCTCAAACCTTTATCTATAATGATAATTCCTCCATATCTTTAATATAAAAATTTCAGTAACTAACTCCAAATCAAAAGTTAGGTAACTTTAATCTTTAACCTTGAATTAAAATGAGGCATAATAAATCACCATATAATTATTCATGATCACATATCCTAATACCTTTTTGGATGCATCACTGTATATTAAAAACCCTTCTCCACTACATTTTAGTGTGAGGAGAAGTTCATTAACCAATCTTCTCTTCAGATCCTTGAAATTATTCTCACATTAATCAGTCTGAAGGAACTTGAATCCTTTTTTTATTAAATTGGTTATTAGATTAGAGAGTCATGAAAAATTAAATAAAAGGAAATGATAATATCTTTCTAAACCAAGAAAGTTACAAATCTTAGTTACTGTGGTTGGTCTGGGAAACTTTCAGTAACATTCATCTTTGAAGGATCCAGTGAAATACCTTCACATGTGATTCTATTTTGAAAGAATGAAACTTATAGAATAAAATATTCATACTTGTTAAATTTTTCATACATATTTTCCTTCCTTAGGGTGCTTATAATAATCCACAAATGTTATTTATTATATTCCTTTCACTTTGAGTATATAAAAATATCATCTATAAGGACTATCAAAATCTGACATAGGTATTATATAATGACTCTATTAATTAAATCCATGAATATTGAAGGGTAATTTGTAAGAAAAAATAGAATCACCATAAATTCATAATGGGCATACCTTATATAGAAGGCTGTATTGGGTATGTATTCACTTTTTACCCTGAACTGATGATACCCAGATTGTAGATCAATTATGGAAAAGGATTAAGTTACTCATAATTGATCAAAAAAATCATTGATATGGGGTAGATGATACTTATTCTTGATAGTGATCTTGTTAAGTTCTCGATAATCAATTAAAAGTTGCATTGACCCGGCTTTCTCTTTAACAAAGAGAACATGTGCACCCATTGGTGACACACTTGGGTGTATAAATACCTTATCAATATTCTCTTGGAGTTTCTTCTTCTATTCTTGTAACTTAATCGTAGGCATTCTATATAGAGTCTTTGAAATAGGTGAAATACCAGGTATGAGTTCTATTGTGAAATAAAATTCACTACTCATAGGAAGAATAAAGAATTATTATAGAAAGACATCGAAAAACTCCCAAACAATAGGTATTTCTTTGATATTGAGTTTCTTCCTAACCATATGATTCAAATATCCTTCTTATATAGGAATTAAAACCCACAATGTTGAAGTAAATTATATTGTAAGTTTTTATTCTTACTCTTAATGATAAATGAGAAGGGATTCATTTAGAATATAAAATGTGATTTCACTTCCTTGGAAATTAATCTGGTCTCCATATAAAGAAATCCAATCCAATCCATTCCAGGAATCACATAAAATTCAACTAAAAGGAGAATCACTGTATTTTCAAGAATAACTTTAAAAAAAATTCAATCGAAGAGGAACTATAGACTTGTGATGAGACCATCATACCATTAGGAATTTTCTTAACTAACTCAATATCTAATCCTTGAGATGGTAATTTAATGGCATTTGAAAATTCCTTAGATATAAAAGAGTAGGTAGTGTCATAATAAAATAAAAAATTAGCTATTATAGAGTGGATGGTAAGTGTAACTTTCACCATGTAATTCTCATAAACCACATTGGAAGTCGTGATTTCCTGATATTTCCCTTTGTTTTTGGGTTTAAAAGTCTATTGTTGTTGATAATAAAATACCTTAAAATATGGGCACTGTTTGGAAGAATTACCATACTCATTTTATTTGAATAATTACAGTGTGGGTGGTGCATTAGTTGGAATAATATTCTCCTCCATTGCATTAAGAATACAATTAATTAAATTTTGACATTCAAGGGATTTATGACCTGCATTTACACATCTAAGTAACCTCCCAGTTTAATTGAAACAAATCCTATGATGCTTATTTCCACATTTCTATCATGTATATGGATGAAATTTCTTTCCATCATGTGATTTATTCAATTTTTCATAAGACTCTATCTTCCTTTTCTTATCAAAGTCTTGGGAATGTTGGGAATCTACAATTTCTATTTCTAACATGAGTGCACAATGAATGATTTATTTGCTGATACAATGTATCTTATATCCAATTACTTTTAGGGAATTGGTTTTAATCCACCAAAGAATCAATCAATTTTTATTTCTGGAATAATTATTAAAACATAAAATAACTTACAATCCTTATAAAATTTAGATTCATAATTACTAATAGATTAACCATCCTTATACTTGAGATCAATGAATTAATTCTCCATCCACGTACGTATAATATGTGAGAGGTAGTTATTGAATTATTTTTTCCTAAACTAATCCCATTAAATAGATTAAATTTCTTCCTATTGAATCATTACTTAATAAGGTTCCACCATTTATCCTCTTTACCTTTAAAATGATATACAACTAAGAAATTTTTTTTTCTAAGCACTTCATTACAAAAAATACATTTTCAATGGTACTGATCTGTTGCTCAGATACTAGTGGAAATGAAGACCTGGTAAAAGAAGGTAGGTGTTTTCTCACAAAGAATTCAATATAACATTGTTACCTCCTTTTATTATTTGGAATGTTAGTATGGTTCATGTCTTGAGAAAGTTAGGTGTGCATAACAACAAGATTTTTCATCCTAGATGCCATAGAATTTGTTTTCTCAGGTGGTCAATCATTTCATTTTCCATTATTTTATGCATTAATACAATTACTTTGGGTTCTATCCATTGATTTAAACCAGAAATAATAATATGAGAAACACTAATCATAGTGGAAAACCACATAATCATGAAAAATCAATTATAGGATGTCTAAATCATGGAAACTTATTATCCAACCATTTTTATTTTTAAGAATCCACTTTTTGGGCAAGTGGGAACCATAAAAAAGTCTCCAAAAACTACAAGTACTAACCCTATTTAGACTATCAACATCCAACATACTAAATTGAAATTTCAAATTCCAAAAAACCCTAACATAGTACCACTAGTATTTTTAAACAGACTCAAAACCCGCCCCTTTAAAATTTCAAAAATGCGCCGGAAAATTTCCAGATTTTAAAACCAAATTGTCACCCAAAAATCGATCATGAACCATGTGTTTTGATCTGTCCAAGACATCAAACATCCATCCATCACTTCACCTGCTATCGTCTCGATGTCGGAAAAACACCTTCACCATCAACATTAACGCACCACCAAGTCCGCCGACCTCTTCTCCAACGTCCATCACCTGCAAAAAGCCAATGACACAAGAACTGAACACCATTGTCGTCGAAACAAGCCGTCATCACCATAGGTACCATGATTCTGCATTTTTTCTCCACCTATGTTGACCTCACAGTATCTCGAATCACTGTTTAGAGTTTACTGAATCCACTCCACCATCAGCAGCATCACCGTTGTACAGAACCATAATGACAGAACCCATCGACATAAGCTACAAACATCCTGCACCAGAAAGATAGACCATTGGAGAAAAAAAATCCATCATCATAAGAGGAATAAAAAATGGAACATGAAATGGGGGGAGAACCCTGAAGAAGACTGGGAAAGCAACCCTGAAGAGAGCTGGAGATGAAACCCTAAAATAAATCTTGAAAACTGCAAACCATAATCCCAAAACCCTGTGTATCCATTGATCCAACTCCAACTTAGAGAGGAGCGGTGGAACCCTAGGTCAGAGCATTTTTGGGAGGCCGAGGATGAAGACCAAATTCGGTAGAATCTAGAAAATCAATATACACCTAACCACAATCCCAAAACCACTAGGTTACCTTCATACCACCCCCAGACTTCGACAAGCAGAACAAGAGAACCTCAGAGAAGCCGAGAGCCAAGGGGCGGAAGTAAGAGTCAAGGGGCGGAGCCAAGAGCGAAGGGGATGAAAACCTAGATGAATGGAGAAGATGAGCACGAAGAGCGCTCTCCACAGTTGTGCAGAGAGCACCAACTTCTTTTACCCTGACTTATTTTCAATATATAAAACCTTAGATTTAACATAGGTCATTCGTGATTATCATCTATTAAAACTATTCATAATGGTTCTTAAAAAAATATGGTTTAACCAAAGTATATCCCTTGAGAGTTTCAATATAGGTGCACAGTATGTCCCATTTTCATGTACTAGGTAATGTTGTAGTCAATCCCATCACACCTTTTTTAGAGTTATTACCCCTAAGTACATCTATTCCAAAACTATATCCACTTTTAGTATAAAAAAGTGATGTTTTTCTAAGAAAAATATATAATATCTTTCTTATCGAAACTTTAGGATGTTATCCAATGCTTAGACTTATCCCTAGTATTTTAACTAGTGTTTTTTATAATCATAATCTCTCAAGATTGACTAAAACTTTCCTATTATACCAACTATAAGTGCCCAATATTTTCATATATAAATTTCACTTCTTATTAGATGAGTATTCAATATATTTCATAAACACACTCTTGAAAACCATAGAAGTTTAGTTCCATTGAAAACTAAAAGAAAAATATTCTTATTTCATGAAAGATATTTTGATATAGCACTCCTCTTAGGCATACCCTACGAAAACCTTTCTTCATAACCTACTGAAGGAAACATAAGAAATGGTGAGCTGAGATTCTCAAAAAGTGTAAAAATAGGAGATATAAATATATGATCATATAAAAGAATAAGATAAACATACGTGTATATGATCATGAACATAACTTCTGAAGTTCATACCCAAACAATCATAGATCATAACCATGAGCCATGGAATAAAACATTATCATTTTAGAACACATGGCCCATAAGATTGAGAAATCATCATAAATCAATGATGAATAATAATCTCATGTCATAAAAGAGTGTAACCATCATAAATATAGAAATACACTTCATATTTCATGGTTAACTAACAAGACCATAAATATAGTGGACCAAGACTTATCACCTATTTCCCATTATGGATCAGGACACACCTTTTTCTCAAAATGGATCAGGACTCACCTATTTCCCATAGTGGATAAAATTAATCAACTTGTTTCTAATTGTTATCTCATAGTATATCAAGATTTAATCAATAAATTATATGAAGATATTTGTCAAACCTGCATCATAATGGAAACCATACTTTTGTGTTCCAAAATATCATAAAACATTCATTATATCATCACATCATTACCTGTGTAAATAGAATTATTTTCATAAACATTACATAAATGAATCACAAAATAAACCATGATAAATAAATGTTTTTTAGAAAAATTTAATGAATATAAACATTAAACATACATATAAATAATAATGATGGTATCATAAAATCATATACCTTCTAAAGCATAAGTAACTTCAAAGGATGTCATCTTAAATAGAAAATGAATTTGAAAGATCGCTTGAAATATTTATTAAAAAAATAGAATTTACACTATGAGATCGACTTATTAAAACATAAAACATTTTCAAAAAAAATTTATTTGAAAATAACCTTGAAAAAATTATAAAGGAGTCTCTAAAAATCCTTTAAAATATTTCTTGAGGAAAATATCCTATACATTTTTAAAATAAATAAAAATTAATAAAATATTTTGGATTTTTTTTTTGAAAATTAAATTTGAAACTTATAAAGTAAAATTTAAAACATTGAATGTTCATGGTGGTGGAGAACTCCTTTCATGCAATACATGTTAAAAAAATATTTTTTCATATTTCTAATAAAATCCCAACCGACCTTGTTTGTAAAATGACATGAATGTTCTGTTTTAAAAACTTTTTAATAAGTTAGTTGTGGGTAAGAATGTATTTAATATATACTTTATATAATTTTTATTTTTTTTATTTTTTTAGAAAACATGGATATAGAAGAAAAAAAGGTTTTCAACTGATGAGAGAAATGAAGACAATTTTTCTTAAAAACATTACTTTAAAATATTGAGAACATAAAGAGAAGAAAATAAAGGTAAAACATGTATTATAATGAAGTTACCATAGGATATGAAAATTCATGTGTTTCCTGAGTAAAATTTCATAATATTTCATCATCAAAATCTTAAACATATACAACCCCGATAAAAAATGAGATTGTATCATTAAACCCTTACCACTTTGTTAACTTTAAATCCTAAGACACATGAAATAATAAAATTAAACTAAAATTAAAATACCTAAGAATAAATAATATCATGATATTATAGGTCAAATGGTCTATATATAAACCACATAAAATTAGATAGGTTTATAACAATACTTATATCTCAAAGAAGGAAAATTGAGACAAAAATCCCTTATATTATGTCTTGACTTCCTTTGTATATAAAATAATCTCCTATATAATATATATAATTTTATTATACATCTATAATAGAACCATATTCATATTTATCATACGATATGTGATTTAATTATGAATTTTCATTACCCTTTTATTAATAATTCCTTATTAAAATCACATTTTGGGTAATAAATACTTCGTTTTTTGTGTATGTTTTGGTTTTTTATTTTTGATCCTTTTAATTTGATCATGGTTAAATAATTTACAGATTATTGAACATGATATAAATATCATCTATATTATTATAAATTTATCTATAGTAATCAATAATTATTAGTTACAGAAAATGAAATACATTGTTCATAGAGATGGTAGGCCTTACTTACACATGAACACTGTTTCTATTTTCTTGATGAAAGAAATAAAAGAATAATAAATAATATATTACCATTACAGAATAGTTTTTATGTCATATTTATAAAAAATTATCATTAAATTTACCCAAATTACTATCAATACAAAGAATTATTGAAAAATGATTTATATCGCATCATGAGGAGGCAGTAAGTCATACACATGAAAAATGTTATCGTATTCCCCATAGAATGGAAAGTAAGAAAGTATATGTGATATCATAATTCCAAAAGTATATTTTTGTTAAAAACATCATATATATGAATTATATCAATCATAATACCCATATTTTTATAACATATCAATATTTAATATACTGAGGTTATTATATTATCATGGTTTAATAATATTTTAGGAGGTGGAGGAAGAAATAAAATAAAAACACTATGTGAAGAACGTTACCTCTTCTTCAAGTAACCTCCTTTGGTTTGCACAAAAATCCTTCCTATAATGGATTAATGATAAAAATAAGAGTTCTAGGATGATAATAACAAATTAAAAAATGTATTTGGGTAGGTGTCAGCCAAACTAAAGGGTTTTTGAAGTGTGAATAAGAGAGGAGATATGGTGGATTTTTATTAGTGGGGGAGACGACACACTTGAAATTTTTGAAAATAAAATGGTTTACCCACATTTTTTTCATGATAAAAGGATCCAAAATGAATTATTATTGAGAATATATGAGAAAAAATAAATATATTTCTATCCAATGAGTGTTTTACAGGTTTCTAGTTCATTTTACCTATTATCTGGTTAGTCTATCCCCCAGGTAACACGTTTTCACCTTAATCACGATAACTAATTTTTACTAATTTGATTATTCATAATGTAAAAAAATTATATTTAAATTATTTAAAAATATAAATTATTCAGATTAAAAATATGAGATCTATTTTAAAAAATTCAATTCACATAATTGATAGAATTTAATTTAAAATTAAACCCACAAACTAAATGAGAAAGCTATTTCCTAAATAAAAAATTCTCATAATTATAAAACATTTTAATAACCCAATTCAATATGTAATTGATTAAAATGACCTAAATTGGTTTAATAAGTATAAATTCAAACTAATTTTACTTTTAAAACCATATTTAAAATATTCACATATTTTTAAAGCTGTAAATGAATAGACAATTCTTAATAAAAACCAATTTTTTCACTATTCACTAAAAAATTTATTTTTTTGGAAAATTCTCAAAAATTAAATTCATGAAAATTTGGACATTTATATTTCAAAAATTAATTTTATTTTTTTAAATATATTTTCTAAAATTGGTATTTTTTATATATTTTTTTAAAAATGCAATAAAAAATATTTTTTGAGAATTTTTTTTGAAACCTATAATGATTTTTTGAAATACTAAATAATTTTTGTCAATATTTTTTCTTTATATAAATACATTATAATTAATATTTAAAAATTATTTATTGCTATTCATACCATTAATTTTAATAGTTAAGTTATAACGGTCCTGTTTAAATAATAATATTAATAATATATAATGGTTTGTTAAAACTCAATAACCCATGTAACATAAACTAAAATCATTGTTGTGTGTAATAAAAGATATTGGAAAAATTTAATTTATTATAAAAAATTTTTATAAAAACTCTTGGTGTTATAGTTTTGGTATTCACAATATAAGAATATTTCTTGTAAAAGAGGGAAATTCATGAAATGAATTAGGCAACATAAAGATATATAACATGGATCAAGGAAAGTGAATAATGAGAGGGAACAATGGTATCTCATTGATAAAATTTTATTTCAGAATTAGTGGGATAAATAAAATTGTGTGTATTGAAATCAATGCAACATTTATAAGGCTTGCTACATAGAGGCACTTGAATGGAAAAGAAGAAGAGGAGAATTCCCTTACCTTAAATCTCGATTTATTTTATCTATTTTACACCTAATGAATAATAGAATTAGAGTTATTAATATATTTATCTATAAGTTTATTATATTAATTTTTTCACTATTTATATATTATAATCATTGGATTATATTTCTTAATATCAATCATTGAAGGTGAAATGTTTTGATATGACACTTTCCTTATAATTTCCCGTTTTTATTCAATTTAATGATCTTGCTTAATTTCTATAAATAAATTATCAAGATTAAATCCATAAGATTATAAATAATTATATTTATAGATTTATATTTTATAAATAATTTATTATAATCATATTTTTGGTTGGAGATAATAAAATAGTTCACAACATCCTCATGGGTGGTTAATTGACCGTTATTGGGACATTGTCAAAAGATGAAGGAGAGAATTATGAAATTTTAATAGATTTTAAATACGATCATTTAAATTGGTTAATATCATCAATATAATTCTGACATACTAATTAATTTATATCATAATATTTGAGTTTGAAAGGAATTGGGAAGAAGTGTAAGAGAAGATAAAAATTAGAGAAGAGTTGATAAAAATATACTCTTTTCTCATTGTTTCTTCTCTTGTGTGGCACTAAAATCACTCAATGATTAGAGTTGGTTTTATCCATAACATCCTTTAGTATTATAAGGGTTTTGATAGATTGGATTTAGGTAGAGTTTTTTCTTTTTTATGTGAGGGAGGTGTGATTTTCCAAGGTGAGGGAGAAGGGTAATTTATACTCGAGGACATGGGTATTTTTAGAATAAAACATTGAATAAAATACTATATCCTAGGTAAACCTTATAATGGTTATTTTTGACACTTTTAATGATATATCAAAAAAAATATAATGTATTTATGACTTTAAACTCTTTTATAAACCGAATTCACTTGATTATTAAAAAGGAAATTGGAAAAAAAGAAAAATTTTTATTTTAAGGGAACAATTTTGACTTTAGACTTTGGAAATTACTTTTTATGTTTGAAAATTAAGTTCATTATTTATAAAGGAATAATTTCTCTTAATAATTTTTTGGGCTTAAATAACCAACTTATTATTTATTAATTCATTTTTTCATTATCATTATGTCATTAAACATGCAGTATTTGAAAAACATCATCTTTACTATTAATGTAAAAAAGTAGTGTTTCAAAAAATTACCAAAAAAACACCCTCCAATTTTTTTGATGTAACGATTCCAAAAATGATATAAATTTTATAATTTTTTTTAAAATCAGTAATTTCTATTTTTTATATAAATAATATAATTCTTATAAAATACAGTAAAATAGAGTTTATTAAAAAGGTGTTTATAATTTCTTTGAATTTTTAATCTTGATATTTGTTTTATAGAATTATATTATTTATATATTTTTTAAACTAATCATGTTAAATATTATTTATATTACATTTTATTATTTTAGAGTCAAATTACATTTTCCAATGGTCAGATTACTATTCTTAACGGCCAGGTTACTATTCCAACAGTTAGGTTTCTATTCCAATAGTCACACTTCTATTCTGAAAGTCACATTACTATTAAAAAAATTACATTACCTCATAGAAATACCACTTAATTTCTTCAATCAACATTCATCAAGGTTATATACTTTTCTTTTATAAGGTTTCAATTAGATTAATAAAGTTCTGTCTATTTTTTGTAGTATTTTTCATAGGAGTGATGATTCTGGAAAATGAGAATGATCCAAATTTACCCATTTTAATTTTATTATTTTATATTTTTTCCCATTATAATGTTTATAATTTTATTTGGTTTAGTTACTGAATAATGTTACATTCTTCCCTAATGAAACAAAGTGTCAGTCATTTATTCTATGTGATGTATGAGAATAATGCTATATAACATAAAGGATATTATTCTAGAATGAAATATTACTACTAAAATTTGGGTTATTACTCTGGCCCTCCCAAACCACTCTTTTACTTTGGTTTTCCCTTGAATTCCTACTGATTTTCCTCTTCTAATGTATTATTAGTTGTTTGGTATTCGTTGGTGTATCATACTAAGATTTTAGTACGTATTCTCCTTAAATAAATACTATGTTGAATAACATGTTTATACAAAAAGACAAAACTAAAATAAACCATGATATATTTTATTGAGATAATATATTATAATGAAGGATAAAAATTGATAAATTATGATAATACAATATGAAACAACATTAAGAAAATACAAGAGGAATAAAACCACAATTAATTTAAAAACTACGAACACATAATCATTTTCTTCATGGTTCATATTAGAGATCATACCTCTGATTAAAATTATATAAAGAATAAAAAACATTATAAATATAATTGAAATTTTAATAATTAATTAAATTAATAGGATGAATTGTTCTTATAATGTATGTAAATAAATATATAAGAATGAAATATGATTGTTATATATATGATCGTTGTAAATATGGTTATTAGATATAAGCCATTGAATATTCAGACTTTTGGTATATCCAAGGGTTATGTTTTTTAATTGAAAATAATATATAATAAATAAATTTTAAATAAAATAAAAATACAAGCTTTAATTAAAATAATTATTAATTTATTATTATTATTCATTACATATTATTATTGTTTTTAGTAAAGAAATATTTTTTTGTGTTTATAAAATTAAAAGAAACATTTTAATAAAATATTATTCATAAAATAAAATTGTTAGAGGATAAATAATTAATTTTAATGGGATGGAATTAATATCATTTAATGGTAAAAATATATTTATTATGAAAGGATTATTTTTTATGAGTTGTGTTTTTAAATCTTAATAAATAATATTTATCAATTTTAAAGGATTATTATAATAACATGTTTCAATGTATAAACAAATATATTAACACTTATTTAATTGGTAGTTGACATTAAATATTATTATGAACACTTATTATTACAAAAATTAGTTTTTCAATAAAAATAAATTTTCTATATATTTTATGATTTCATTTAAAAATTAAATCTCTTAAATTTATAAATTAAATTAGATTATATGGGGTAAAGTTTTTTAATTATGATGTTGAAATTTTTTAAGAAGGTTAGTTTCATTATAGGCAAAAAAATATGTTACCAATATAAAAAATGAGTTACCAAAGTAAAGGAAAAATGTGGGTAAACGGTTTAAACTATGTGGTAAATACTTAAAATGTCATGAAATATTATCATTAAATTTTTATTATGAGGTTATTAATTTCCCATATCCATTTTTTTACTTTTTATCCACTTAAATTTTAAAATTAAAACCTTACATCTTAGAAAATTAGTATTTGTGGAAGTTCAACTGATAAATCACTTATAAAAGGACACTTCATCTTCCCCTTCTAAACCACTAAAAACGTTTGGTTGTTTCTTTAATAACTAAACTTTTTTCATATAATAAATTATTATTTGAAAATGGGTATATTTTAGTCCCTTGAAGGGGGTATAAATACTCCATTATGAATGAACACGTGTCAAGGAGCGAATTTATCAAAGTAACTAGTTATTTACCATCTTTTTCAATTATCTTCTCATATAAACACTTTATAAATCTTATTACATACTATAATTATGTTATATTAACATCAATATACTTCTTATAAAATTATAATACAATTATATAACTCTAAAATCTTACTCAATTACCGATACAAATTCTTCTCATCCAAGTCTGTTCAACCGCCTATATGAACGATGCTATACCAATATCATAATTTTCATTATGAATTAGTTTCAAGAAATAAATAATGGTAATATAAGGTATTTATGAGTAATTTATTTCGTAAATATGGTTTTATAGTTTTGAAAAAATAATTGGTCATTATAAAGTAACTCGTTATTATCATTAAATCACTCGAACCTTGCTCATTATGGATTCCATTCTCATGAACCATAAACCAAAATTCCATCAAATGAATAATCAATGAATAAATAATTAGAATATAATGATTAAAATAATTTAATTAATCTTAGAATTATTAAATTTATATCAAATAATAAGGATTGAAATCACCATTAAGATAATTTTATAAAATAATCAATATTACAAACATCAGATGATGAAAATAAATAATAACCAACTAATATAAGTGTAACGAATGATTATAATCTAGGTGGATAAAAGGAAATGGATATTAATAAGGCTCCTGAATAAGTAATTAATATGATTATGTTTATTATATATGAGACTAAAATTGTAATGATTTGAGTTTATCCTCCTTAAATAAAAAATATGATCGATATCTGCTCCAAATGCAACAACGAACTAAACCCGAAATCGTGAAATATTTAGGTAAAATATAAACATTAAATATGATCATTAAAATCCAAGATATTTAATTCGGAGTTATTAATAGGAGTAAAAAAAGTGAAATATACATATAATTAAAATAAAGACTACTTTTAATAATAATTGAAAGAAACTAGTATAGCTAAAACAACTAAGAAGGTAATTTTTCTTAAAAATATATTATTCTAAAACTTGTGTTTTATTTTTAGAAACTAATTATACATTGATTAATTAAAAATAAAATATACTTTTAATATTAATAATACATGAGAAATAAATCAATTAGTAAATTATTATAAATGATAATAAATAATAGTTAACATTTCAAAAATATATATTCGAATATGAATAATTTTCTGCTATATTTTTGAATTTTATATAAATATTGAATTCAAAAATTTTATAAATTTAATTTGAAAAAGTAAAAATATTTTTTGGATTAACAATTATAATATAATCTTAATATTATTTTTTTGTAACTTTACGAAACATTTATTTATTTTTTTGAATTGTGTAATAATCTGTTTTTACTATATTGCAGCTTTTATGCCATTTTTAGTATATAATTATGAATTGAAAATTTATGAATCCTTTTTATAAGATAAAATATTCATATTATAAATTAATTTATAATTTCAAAAAATGTTTATTTTAATTTATAACCCATATTTGACGTTTTAGCATTTAAGCAATATTTTTTGAAATACTTGTTTTTTATTCATTATACATTTAGTATTTTAAAATGAAAATTTATGAATTTTAAAAATTGAGTAAATAAAAATGGATTTAAAATTTGTAATAACTTTTTCTAAATTATATAGTAATTAATATTTTATTTTCGTTCATAAATGTTAAATTACCTAGGTAAAAACTAATTACCGTGGTGAAAACTAAAATTCTAAAAACAAGTAACCTTTGAGGTAAATGGAATAAAAAGTTTAAAAACTATTTGCAATTGAATGGAGGATGTGTGGGTTTAATTTGTATCATCTATATTATATATTTTTTTTATCAATTTTGGATTCAATTTCTTGAGAGTAACTTCCCATTATTGAAAAGTTTTGGGTATTTACAAAAACGCCACTCCTTTTCTCTTATAAAAGGGAAACTCATCTTCTCACTTCCCCTCACACATAAAAATCTTAATTGTTTCCAAAACATATATAAAACACTCTTATAAACACTCATATACACCTTAAGGCTATTCTGATCATCTCAAAATACCATTCCTCAATGGTTAAATCCCCCTCAGAAAGGAGATAATCCAAGAAGTGTGGTATTAGTTCCTAACCTCTATTTTTTCATTTCTATATCTTAATTTTATTATCTTCTTAATAAAATTTAATTTATAAATATTTAAATGATGAAATAATTATACTTATTAAACTTTTATGTTATTACAATAATGATACAAGCATCAACCAACATCCTCTTTTCTATTAAGAAAAATGAAATCGTGAATCTTGTGTTGTGAGAACTACTACCTCCACAAATAAACACACTATTTTCCTTCACTTAAAAAAATGGACGGTTTTATTTTATATTTTATGAATATATATGATATATATATAAGCAATATATATCATTAATATGATTCTTTTTAATAAAAATATTAAAAATTGTTATACAGTAATCCATCGATATCGATAAATAACATAAAATTTATTTATCAACATTTTCATCTTCTCAAAATATAACTAAAAATCACATGTAATGAAATAATTAAAATTAAGTATTTATAAAAAATAAATTATAGTATCTTTAATGGTTTTTAAATGATTATTCTTGGGATAAAAAAGAATATCAACACCTCTTTTATGAGCATAGTTCAAAATAATCAAGATTATTAACCCCCACTTTTGAGAAGAGATTATAAAAATCTAATGCATGAAGAGAATTGGTATTAATGAAGATTATAAATGTAAATTTATATGAATAATTTTTTTAAATAGGAAATTAATATGTTTATCTTTATGATAAAGAAATTTAAAGCACTTATGCTGAAATCAAGGGTATATGTAAGGGACTTGGTAACTCAAACTCATTTCTTTGAGTTATACAATTTTTTTTACTGAACTTCATTTTTCAAAGATTATCCATTTAGAATGATGTTTTCTCTATTTTTTTCTAGGTAAAAATAGTTTTTTCGAAAAATCAATTTTCATAATAAGTTTTCTTTTTATTTTTCTTAAAAACAAAGGACACTTTTTGAAAAAAGAATCATAACTATGACTTTTACAATAATGAATAATTTTTTTCAAAAAACTATTTTCATGATTTGTTTTTCATTATATTCAAATCATCCATATCCAGTGGAATAATTTTCATGTTTCACCCTATATTTTTATTAATTATGTGATTATTTTGGGAGATCAAATTTTCATTATAAAATGATTTATTTTATAATGTCATCCTATGCTATTTTAATATTTTATAAAACACATTTTAATTTCAATGGGATATTTATGAATTTTGAATGATTTACATCTGTATTTTTTATGGAACCCATTTTTATTTCCTTTTTTTATTTATGAAAGGTGAATTAATTTCATTTGTAAGTTTCATTATTACCATTTTATTTCCATGGGTTATTTATGATGTGAAAAGTGAATAATTTTTAGGTGAAACACGTAAGTATTCATGAATGATGGGTGGTGACCTATAATTACTTCAAATGAATTGGTTAAGAGTTTATATCTCATTAGATATGTATTCATGAGTAAATTTTAGTTCCTTGTAAGAATGAAAACTCATTGTGTGGCTCATGAAAGTAATTTTTCCCTATGTTAATAATTGGGACAAAATTAAAGGATGATATTCATTATGATCTTATAGTCTCATGATTAAAGGTTTATCTTAAATGATTACATTCCATGTTAAATATATTATGTTTCCATGTTGATATTTTTTGGAATTATTTTCTTATTACATATACTTTTAATCTCATATATATTTTTACTTCTCACTCTTGATGCTATGATATTTATTTTATGATTATGTTTTTACTTAATATTGTGAACTCATCATTGATGAAATGTTTATTATCCCCTTACTTATCATTTTAGGTCACCTATTTCTTATATTTTTATTCCGAATGTTATAAGGATGATTAATATTAAAAATATTTATACAATATGGTTTAGTATGGCACCTTTAAGGGGAAGTAATATCAAGTATTATAAAATAACATGATTATGTAGTTAGTATCCTAGTAAAATTAACCTATATTTCCTTGTATATTATTATTTATGAAATGAAATGTTTTAAATCATGTAAAGATATAAAATAAAGGAATTATTTTCTTGTATTCCCATAGTTTGTATCATCAAAAGGATTAGTTAATTTTAGATATTGGAGAAAATATTTTTAGAATTAAGATTGGAGAAAATTAGTGGAAAACCCTAGAGATGAGTATAAGAATAGGACGACATCATGATATATTGGTAAATTATTGATTACGTGGTTTTACTATAAAATATAACCCTTTATGGATACCAGAAATTGGATGCAGGCTATGAAATAGTTTTATCTAGGGGTAATAACCTATAAGAGGGAAAATTGGGTATTAACTCAATCATGAACTATTTTATAAAAAATAGGCCTAACTGCACACCTGGGTAGACACTCTTAATAAATATGCTCTTATATATCTCATAATCTTTAAAAACCATTTTAAGGATATATTTCATAGGTACTTTGAGAGATCATGTTGCTAAGTATGAGAAAACCCACCTTAAAGTTCAACCAAGAATGTTATTTATTGAATAAAATAAATTATTGACTAACATGATAGTGTTAAATAATATTATTTTACAAGTTTTAATTCCTTTTATGTTATTATTTCCTAATTATATTAATTGTTCATCACTCATGTTTACTCATTTTTTTTCTAGTAATGGCTGAACTAGAAGGAATCTGGTTAACAGTGGGTGAGAGGGATAATGAAATTGTCACCTCAATGAACAACATGATGTTATGGGAGATGGAGTACAAGACCACATAGAAAAACTAAATCAACCGTCTGAATTTATGAATAATAATTAGAACTATGTTGTTCCAATGAACACACCAGGGTGGGAGCGTCTTGCTACTGAGTATTTCATACGGAAAAATCCACCATATTTTAGTGGTTCTTCAAATACACTTATCACCAAGTAATGGATCATTGAAATAGAAAATATATTTTCAATTTAATAGTTATTATAACTTAATTAGTGTAGTATTTATATTTATTGTTTGGAAGGAAAGTCCAACCAATGGCGGGATATTATTAAGAATACAATAAAAAAGAGTAAGTAGACTATATAGAATTAAATTATTTTAATAAAGTGAACATTACTAAGAATTTTACTCGAACAATTCAAAAAAAATATGGAGATGGAATTATTGGATTTAAAAAAATGTATGATGAATCCATTAGTACATAAAAATAAAAAATCATGAGGCTTTCAAGATACACTAGTGGTTTTATCTATGAACCTGAAAGTAAAATCAATAATTTCTTTATTGGATTAAACATAATTTTTGAAATGATTTGGACATAATAGATTTTGGATTCTATAAATACATTGTTTGCTATGCACTGGAGGTGGATATGGAATCTTGGATTTCTTATTTCCCTGAATAAGGAAAAAGGAAGGTGTAATACCAAGGGATCCCTGATGTAAAGCCCCATGGGGGGAAGAAATTTCAATCACATACTTGATAAAAGTGTGAGAGGAAGTACTCATGAAATTTTATTAATGGAATGGGGAAGTGTTTAAAGTGAGGTAAGGTAAGAAACCAAGATTGAAAAAAATAAATTAAGGCGAAGATCCCAGTTAAAATAGTTGAGGAGGTGAATATCATAGCTAATGATCTACTTGAGCTACAATTATTAAAGTGTAAGGTGTTTGGACACTATGAAAACCAATTCCCCAACCCTATGGCTGATGAGGAAAATAGGACCCAATAACCTCCAAAGTATCAGAAAGAAGGAAGGGAATTCATGATCACTACTACTATGGTAGATCATGATAGTGAAGTGTTGTGAGGTACACTTACTCTTTATTCCATATTTATAAGTACATAATTTGATTATGGTTTAGTGTATTGTTTTATATCACATAAGTTTTCTAAGAATTGGGAATCACCACCTCAATTGATGGATATATAACTATCTATGAAATAATTTAGTGGAATAAGGATCATTTCTAAGATATATAAATATTCTCCAATTGTGATTTTTGGGAGGATAATTCTTGTTGACCTAATTATTTTACCCTTGGTTAAATTTGACATGATTTTGGGTATGGATTAGCTATCCTTACATAGATAACATATCAATTTTCAAGAGAAGAAGATCTCATTTCATATTATATATTATCCTATTCTCATGTATCAACAAAATAATGATCTCCCCTTAGAAGGAAATACTATAATATGGATTCTGATAATGAACAATGGGGTAATATTAACTCAAATGACCAGGTAGAAAGTTAACATTGATGATGTACTTATTATACTGGAATATACTAATGTATTTACATATGAAATTCCTTATATTCCCCTAGAGAATTATGTTGAGTTGTCGATTTAACTTATAACTTGATCTATTCATATCTTAAGTAATCCTCAAAAAATTGATCTTGTTGAATTAGAGGAATTAAGGAAGTAGTTAAAGGAGAATTCACACAAGGATTTTATCAACCTGAGTGCTTCACCATGGAAAGTACTAGTCGTCTTTGTAAAAAAGATATATAGATCAATGAAACTTTTAATTGATTATCATGATCTTAAAAAGATCACAATTAATAACAAATTTCCTTTTACCCATATCAACAACCTTTTCAATCAACTCAGAAGATCTCAGTACTTCTTAACTATTCACCTTTGATCTCAATATCATCAGTTAAGGGTCAAAAAGGAGAATATTTAAAAAAAAAATCATTCAAAAAGAGGTATGGATGATTTGAGTTTATTGGGATGCCATTAATGTTGAATAATTACCACTAAATATTCACGGATCTAATGAATAACGTTTTTAGGGACTACCATGATCAATTTGTGGATGTATTTATAAATGATATTTATATATACTCAAAGAGAAAAGAAGAGAATAAAGATTATTTTTGGATTGTATTGATGACCTTAAGAAAGGAAAATTTATATTCCAAATTTAGAAAATGTGAATAATGGTTAAAATTGTTTCAATTATTGGGTTATATAATCTCTAATAAAGGAATATTTATGGATCCTTAAAAAATAGAAGTTATTGGAAAATAGCCTAGAAGAACCACTACAATTGAGAATGATAGTTTTCATTAGTTTACAAGATATTATTAACATATTTTTTTGAAAATTATCATGGATATTAAATCCACTAATAAAGTTAACATGGAAGGGAGTTAAGTACCATTAGATAGATTAATATGAAGAATGTTTCAAGTTATTAATAAAGTGGTTGGTCACTGCTCCTATACATACATTACCATATAGTGGGGAATGATTTTTAATATACAGATATGCCTTGAAGAATGGATAGTGATTCATCCTCATGTAAGATTAAAAGATAATTAATTATTCCATACAAAAATTAAAAACTCATGAGGAAAATCACCCGATACATAATTTTTCACTAGCGGTAGTGATCTTTGTGTTGAATATTTTGTAGTATTATCTATATAGAAAAAAGTGACATATATTGTGATCACAAGAGATTGAAATATATATTCCCATATAAGGAATTGAATATGTTATAAAGGATATGGTTGGAATTAATGAAAGATTATGACTGCTTAATATATTACTACTTGGGGAAGAAAAATAAGGCAGCTTATGATCTGAGAAGTAATGACCATGCTACTTTATCTGTGATGATGACTGAAAAAGACCCAATAATAATGGATTTATAGAGGATTAATATTTAATACATGATATGAGGAGATACATATTAAATTTCCCAACTGACTGCTGAACCTTTCATTGATATAAAGATAAAAGAAGACTAATAAGATAATGTAAGGATATAGAAATATGTAAAGAATACTCAAGAATTAAGCTTCGATAAAGATGTATTTTTAAGGTTCGGAATTTGTATTTGTGTCCCATAAAAATAATAACTAAAATGGGAACTTTTTTATGAATCTTATAGCTCATCCATCTATATTAATATAGGATGTAGAAAGATTAATAAATATCTAAAGCAAAATTTCTAGTGGGATAATATTAAGAGAGATATTGTATAATACATATCTCAATGCTTAGTATGTTAGTAGGTGAAGGATGAACAACAATTTTCTAAGGGAATGTTACAACCATTACTGATATCAGTATGTAAATGTGAAAGCATCACCATGGATTTTGTTACAGGACTTCCCAAAATTTCTGATGTACATAATGCTATTTGATTTTTAGACGATATCCTTATAAAGTTAGCATATTTATTACCATAATATAATATTTATCCCTTAATAAACATTAAAAGATATATATAAAGTAATTAGTGATTCTATATGGATTACCAAATCCATTGTTTCTAATCTAGATCAGCGGTTCACCTCAAGGTTCAGTATAAGTATTGAGAAATCATTGGAGACATAACTGAGATTCAATATTGCTTATTATCCTTTAACATATGGTTATTCTATGAGGAAAATTAAATTTTAACTCTTGAGGATATTATATGATCTTATTTGATGAATTTATAAGGATTTTGGGATCAACACCTCCCCATAGAAGAGTTCTCATATAGAAAAAATTTCTATTCAAGCATTCAGATGGTACCATATGAGGCTCTATATGGGAAAAGTTGTAGGAATCCCACATGATGGGATGAAGTCACAGATAGGTAGTTGATAGATCCTAAACTTTTAAAATAAATGATGGATAAAGTTTAAAACATTCAGTGATATATAAAAGAAGAAAAGAGTTAACAAAAGAGTTATGAAAATAATCATCAATGAAATCTAGAGTTTGAAGTTGGTGACAAGGTGTTCCATTGAATATCTCTTTGGAAGTGACTTATGAGATTTAGGAAGAAAGGTAAGATGATCTCTAGGAATATTGGTTCCTTTTAGACCCTTGACCATGTTGAGGCTATAATGTATCACTTAAAAGTCCTTCTTGACCTATCCTAAGTATGTGATGTGTTCTATATTTCACTTTTTTAGAAGTATATACCAGACCATTCACATGTAATAAACTTGGAATTCATGAAACTAAAACCTGATCTCTCATATGAGGAACAAACAATGGGAATTATAGATCAAATAGATAATGTGTTTGAGAACAATACCACTCATCTGATCAGATTTATATGTAGTAAGCATAATTTTGAAGAAGCTACATGTGAGCTTGAGGATGTAATAAGGAAAAATTTCCCTCACTTGTTTTATTCCATGTAAAAAAATTTGGAGGGAAAAATTATTTTTAGGGTGTTATATTGAAATGACTCAAGTTTATTCTTCTTAAATAAAAAAATATGTTTGATAGGTTGTTCCATATGCAACACCCAACTAAAACAAAAACCAAGAAATATTTAGGCAAAATATAAGTATTAAATATGACTAATAAAACCAAGTTTTTTATTTAAAAGATATTAATAGAAGTAATTAAAACATGAAATATGTGTATAATAAAAATAAGGACTATTTTTAATACTAATTAATTAAAAATAGAATAGTTAAAATAACTATGAAAATCATTTTATGCTCAAATATATATTTTTATAAAATTAGAATTTTATTTTTAGAAACCAACTATATTATGATTAAATAATAATAAAATATATTGATACTATGAATAACATAGTACCAATAAATTAATTATTAAATGATAAGAGATAAGAATAAAAAATAGTAAACATTTTAAAAATCTATTTTATAATATGAAAACGTTTCCCATATATTTTTAGATTTTATTTAAATATTGAATTATAAAATTTTAGAAATTTATTTTGAAAAAAATTAACATAATTTTTTGATTATTCATAATAACATATGCTTAAGATTATTTTTGTGATTTTTCAAAAATATTTAATTTTTAGGTGAATAAAGGAATAATATTTTTTACTAATATTGCGGATTTTATGACATAATTAGTATATAAGTATGAATTTGAAATTTTTAAATCTTTTTTGTCAGATTTCTTTTATAAATGAATATAAAATATCAAAATATTTTGTTTTTATTCATAAAACCATATTTTACTTTTTAAAATTTATGTTATATTTTTCAAATTTTTTTAATACATCATATATTTAGTAATTTAAAATGGAATTTTATAACTTTTAAAAATTTAATAAAAAAAAATGGATTTTAAATTTTGAATCATTAGGTCAAAATTTTATTATAAGTATGATTTTATTTTTTTTGGAATAAAGGATAAATTACATATGTAAAACCAATTACGATAGTGAAAACTAAAGTGGTAAAAATGAGCAACCTTAGAGGTAAAGGGACAAACATATTCAAAAAATGTTTTTAACTTAATTGTGAAAAAATAGATAGACCATATCTCTTATGAAATCCATTATTTATCAATTTTTGATCCACTTTACTTGAGAGTGATATCCCATTATCGACATGTTTTGAGTATTTAAAAAAATGACACTCTTTTTCACTTTTAAAAGGGGAACTCCTATCCTCACTTCCCCTCAGAACCAAACATCTTTTGATTATAAAAACCTCTACCCAAAAACCTCTAACACATTCCTAAACACCTTAAGGAGGTTTTATTCTTCTTAAAAGATCAAATTTCAAAGTTTTAATCCACTTCAAAAAGGAAATAATCCAAGAAGTGAGGTATGAGTTCCTAACCTCTCTTTTTTATTTTATATTTGCTTATTTTATTTTATTATTATTAAAATTTAATTTAAAAATATTTATATTATAACATAAATATCATTATTATATTATTGTTCCATTATAACTATGGTACACACATTAACCACCCTTCCATTTTCCTCTAAGAAAAATGAAATCATGAATCGCGAGTTGTGGAGACTTCTGCCTCCATGAATAAATGTTTTGTTTTCCTTCACTTACAAAAATGAATGGTTTTAGTTTATATTTTATGTGTATATATTATATATATAATTATTATATATAATTAATATTTTTATTTTTAACATAAAAATTATCCATCATTATAAGGCAATCCATCAATATCGGTAAATAATTCAAAATTTGTTCATCGTTATTTTTATCTTCATGAAACATGACTAAAACTGCAATGTAATAAAAATATAACATTATAATTATTTATAAAAAATTAATTATAGTATATTTAATGGTTTTGAAATGATTATCCTTGCAAGAAAAAGGAACATTGACACCTCTTTTATGGACTTAGCTCAAAACATTCAAGATTATTAACACCTGATGTTGAAAAGAACAATCTAATAAATGACGAGGATTCTTATTAATGAAGAGTATAAATGAAAATTTATATGAATTAGTTTACAAAATATTTAATTAATATTTTTATATTTATAATACAGATGGTTAAATCACTTCTGTGTAAATCAAGGTTAAATGTAAGGGACTTGGTAATTTAAACTCCTTTATTTGAGTTATAAAATTTCTTATTAAACTTCATTTTTTCAAGACTTTTCATTTTTAATATTGTTATATATTTTTATGGGGGAAAATGTGTTTTAAATGAAACCCATTTCCAATAAAGGTTATTTTTTCATTTTTCTTAAAAAAAAGTTGACAAATTGAAAAGAAACTCGTAACTATGACTATTTCACCAAAAAATAAAAAATATTTAAAAAAACTCTTTTAATGATTTGATTTTCATTATATTTAAATGATCTATCTCCAATGGGGTGATTATTCATGTTTTAATATATATTTTTATTAATATTTTATTATTTTGTGGGATTAATCTTTTTTATGAAGTGATTTAATTCATGATGTTATTCTATACATTTTGGATGTTTTATGAGACCTGTTTTTATTTTAATGGGTACTTTATGAAAGGTGAATGATTTCCATTTAGATGTTTTAAGAAATAGTTTTTTATTTCCATGGTTTATTAATGAAAAGTGAATTATTTTAATTTTAAATTTTTATAAAACCTATTTTATTTCCATGGATACATTATCAGGTGAAAATTGAATGTTTTCTAGGTGGCAGACATAAGTATTGTTGAATAATGGGTGGATTCATATATTCCTCTATAATAATGTTTGTTATATTGTTAATGGATGTTATTCATTATGGTTATATGATATCAAGATATAAGTTTTATGTTTAATTATTCTAATTATTGTTACAATATTCTTCTTCTATATTTATGTTTTCTAGATTTAGGTTCTCATGCCATACACTTTGAAGCTCACATATCTTTTACCGTTATAACTCATGAAGTTATAATATTTCTCTTGTTCTATTATTTTTACTTAATATTATGAACTCATCCTTGATGAAATATCTATTAACCCTTTATTTAGTGTTTGAGGTCACCCTCTTATTATGTTACTATTCTCGAGGTTATGAGTATGAGTGTTAATAATGAGATGTCTTGATGGTGGTTTAGTATAGTGTTTTTAAGGAAAAGTGATCTCAAGTATTGTAAAATATAATGATTATATATCTAGTCTTCAAAGACACTAAATCTATAGGTCCTTGGGATATTATTATTTATTAAATGAAATGTTTTAAATCAAGTAAAGGATATAAAATAAAGGCATGTTTAACTTAGGTCCCTATAAAAACACTTTCATGGGATTCAAGAGTAAAGGTAAGGGTTTTCTTACTAATATCAATTTAAAATTGATATTTTTTATGTTAGAACTTATATATGAGGAAATTTTATATTATTTCTCTACAAAACCTCATTAATTTTCTCTTCTATTGGTTATTTTTAGGGTTTAAAAGTATTATTAAAATTTCATCTCCCTTTTTCTACAATTCAACTGAAATAATTTTTGAAAATGGGATTGACAATATCTCTTATTTTCAGTTAGGTAATATTTCTACTCTATGTTCATATTCTTTATTTTGTTTAATTGATATCCTTATATCTATATTTTTGACTTTTTAAGGTCTCTTTCTATTGGACTTGGATTTATTTAATTTCTTTAAGGGAATCATTTTAAACATTTTACATATGGTTTATTTTCTATTATATTAGGTTTATTTAGAAAAGTGTGAAAATAATCTTCTTTTTTAATGAAATATATATGAATTCATTTTCTTATCATTTTATTTAATTTACTTAATGAGGATTACGTTAAAAGTTTTCATAGTTTTCCAAATAAAATTTTATTCTAATTATGTTATAAATTATTTCATTTTAAAATAAATATTATTAAATATTTAATTGAAATTTCTTATTATTTCTCAAATTAATTATTAATTCTTTTAAATATTGTTTTTCAAGTATGTCAATATCATTTAATGTTTTTAATGCTTAATTGGACATATTATTTAATGATATCATCCTCCTCATTTCCCTAGAGGGATTATGACCATTATTTTTATTAATATTCATGATATCTATTAATATTTTTTGAAAATGTGATTTCGTATATTTATTATTTGATTACATGTTGTTTTTTTGGTTTATTTTTTAATATTACAAATCATTTCATTATTTTATGTGAAAATTAGTTCTAACTATATCTCTAAATTTTTATTATAACTTGAGTTTTATTGATTGGAACTTTATAATACCTATTTTATATGAAATATAACTCTTTTTTCTAACTTTTATTCCACTAAGACAATGTTTTAATATTTTTCTTTGATGTTATCATTTTTTTCAATCAGATTATATTTTTTCGGTTTGAACAATATTTTTCATTTTTTAATGTTTTGAAGTTTCTTTATTATTATATTATAACTTGATTTATATAGCTCAAATTATTATGAATCTTAGATATTTGAAAATAAAATGCATTTTTTACATTTCATTAGACTAAGTGGAAGTATGAATATGTTGTTTACATGGTTTAAAAATTATTCAAATTTATGAAATAATTCTAAAAGTATAACATTTATAGAATATATTTTATTAATTATTTAATTGATAGTTATCATTATATAAATAAGAATAATAGATTGTTTCTCACATTAGAAAGAAAATAAATTTTTATACTTTTAATTAAAGTGAATGAAATTATTAAAATATCATTTGTACACGTGAAATATTATCCTATTTTATTATATAATTTATGATTTTTTACTATAGTTTTTAGATCATATTCTTAATAGTTTTTCAGTAACATCTTAATCTAAAGATGTCATATTTATGCCTTCTTTCATCATTTGAAATATATATAAATTTCATAAATTTTAGTCTTCTATATAAAATGATAATTATGATGTTTAGATGGGTTAAAATGTAGACTAAGTGTGAGAATTTATTAAAGTCTATTTTGTATCACTTTAATACACCACCTACCATGAATTAATATCTTACTGATAGTGAAAACCCTTTTAAAACCTATCATGTGTTGTAAAATACCTACCATAAACCTTCAAAGAACAACTGTTCATTTTGGTAGTGACTGAAAGTGGTTTTTTAGTCACCACATGTGATAAAAAGACTATTGTGAAACCCTATTTTGAACCTACATTAAGTACTAAAATTTGGCTGATCTTTCCCTCTTGGTTGAAGTATCTATGCAAAAAATATCATGGAAGGTTATTTGTTTGAGAATATTTGTGCTTATATAGAAGCTTGTTAGAAATTAATACAAGAATCTTATACATGATGCTGTACACTACAATATTTTAATTCATGACTTTATGAATATCATTTTTGGTTTATAGACTTCTAATAGTTATTATAAGCCTTGGTTTGAATGTTTAAAGTGAAACCACATGAAGTGACCCCACATTGTTTGCATGGTTAGTGTTGTGAGCTTATGTTTTATTCAAGTGAACACATGATATTTTTTTATGGTAAGTATACTGACTTCACATTATCAACATGATAATTATAGCAACCAAAAGTATATTTTTCATTGATGGTATTTACTTTACTTATTGTTTATTCAATTTGGAATTTTACATATGCTATTTTTTTCACAATTTTTTATAATTTGATCAACCGCATGATAATTTTAATTATTTTAATTTTTTTATTGATTTATAAATATCATATATATTATATATAATCCATTCAAAGTGTTATTATAAAATTTTAATTAGTTTCAAATGTGATTTAAATTTATTCATTATTCTTCAATAACTCTTACAACATGTATTTGGAATATTAATTTTTTTATATTTCAAGTTATTTTATTTGATTTATTCTTTTCTAAATTAATATTTAGGGACATTGAAATTATTCAAAATTGTTTTATAGTATTTAATGAAGGTTAATTAATTTTTGAATATTTACTCACTGTATTAATTTATAATGTATTTGAAACATGAAATTAATAGTCATATTGTTTTATGATTTTTTTGGAATTAATTTAATATATTATTATAGATTATATATTAATTATTTAACTTATAATTCAAAGTGGCTTGAATCGGATTGTAATATTTGAATTATAATTATTATTGTTTTGTTTATTATGGATGATAATTTTATCTCTCCTAGATAATTACATATTTTTGTTTTTGAGTTGATTCCCTGGTTAGAGATTGGGTTAGTTTTTATTGATACTATTTAAAAGATATATGATGTATTTAAAGTAAATGAATGACACTTACAAAACACAATTGTTTTGTGAACAAAAGATTTACTATCTTGTACAAACCTGTGCTTGTAAGATCATTTTTTTCCATTGAAAAATATCTCAAGGACTATACCTAATATTCTATGACTAATATTGCATTCAAGATATGAACCAATAGATTACTCAATAACTAATACTCGTGATTTGTTTTTTATCTTTGAGTTCATCCTTTTTTTGTGTCTGTGACACTTCTTCCTATCTTTCATATACATAATGTTTTCTAAAGCATTTCTTATTATCTTTTTCAAGTTGTGAATCCAATATTCTAAAGTTATGTTTGTTTGTGTTGTGATTGTTGTTGTCCAAATTTAGTGCTATATTTGGATTATGAATCCCCATACAAAATTCAGAGTGGTAGTGTGGTTATCCCTACACTTCATGGAAAATGATTCTATAATTTGGATATAATTCCCCTTAAAGAACCAGATTAGTGCAAAAGGTATCTATCATCAAGTAGAGAGGTATAAGAGTAGAGTAGGTCTACTTTTGACCAACCTACAATAAAAAACATCATTGTGTTATATTTTTTATTTCCTCTTAAAATTAACTATGATAATTAAAATTTATAACTAGTTTAAATAACTAATCTATTTAGTTAAATTCTTAATCAGGTCTATTCACTCCCTCTAGACCATCTTCAATTACCCTTTGGTACCTAGAAATTAGTTTTAGATCTTTTTCCTTTTGGAATTTAGACAATACTTTTACAGAGTCTGTTGTTTATATTTTATTATGCTAACCTATTCCTAGACCTCACAGACTAAGGATAATATTTTTAATATGGAAGGAGTGAATGTAAATGATGCTTGGATTCCTAAGAAGACAAATCACTTTGTTGATAACGATTACAGATACCAGAGATCTAGAAGGAATGTATACCTCAAAAAATTTATCATAAAACTGTGGTTATCCTAGGAAAATCATACTTACTGCTTGAAGGTAACCTGAATACTCTTACAAGAAATTATGTTTCTATATACATTTTAAATTAAAAAGTTATGAATATTTTATATTATGCTATTAATATATGTTTATTTAGTCATGTGTTTGCATGTAAGACCGTTCCTGATATTTTGAAGATTCTACAAGTTATGCACCTTAGCTCGGACAAATTGATATAAACTAATCTTGGAATACTTCAAGGTGAGTACTAGTACTTAAAGATGGGTAAAGGAGAAACTATGAACCAAATTTTGCACCAATTCACAAGTATTGTGAATGAAATGAATTCACTTGGTGAATTTTTGGAAAAAACAGTTCTTGTTGAATGATTCCTGAGATAAATACCAAAGAAATAGAATACAAATAAGGTTTTCATTGATGAAAGAAAGAACATAAAATAGTACAATCTTGATGAATTGATTAGATCACTACTTCAGTATGAAATATAATTGAGGAACACTATTGAAGAGGATATAAAAAAAGAAAATGTATAGTGTTTAAATATGTGAGTGTTATTTCTATTGAATCTTCTGATTATAATATACACCATAGTGAAAAGTCATGATATAGCTCAAATTGTGAGTGGAATCTATAAAAGAATGAAAAATAAAGGATTCAGGAACTAATTTAGAAGAAAACCTCAAAAAGATAAAAATAAGGGAGATAATAAATGGGATAATGATTATAATAGTTCACATGTTACTTGATTTGAGTGTAGGAAGAAAGGTAATATCAAGGATGACTTCAAAAAATTGAATAATAAAGAGAAATTAATAATTGAAGGATATAAAAGAATTTTAAAACATTTGGTGAAGCATCAAAAAGTTAAATTATAGTGAATAATTTGTAAGTGAGATAGAATCTTCTAAATCATGCTTCATGAATTATTTGAATGTGGTTAGTGAATTCAGATTTTATTATGGATGTTCTAATTCTGACTAAGATTCTAAAAATATGAATGTTTCTGATTTAAATGAACTAATTTAAAGCATGAGAAATGATATTTTCAAAGCTACAAATTTATATAATTATATGAAGGAAAATAATGAAAACTATTTTATAAAAATAGTGTTATTTTATAGGAGAATGAAAAATAAAGGAATACTACATCTACTTCTCATTCTATAGTCAATGGTAATTTAAAATCTACTGAAAATTTGAATGAAAAATTGAAAAGGGAAGTTAAAAGTCTTAATAAAAGTTTGTTGGAATTTATTCAGGGTCCTGAAAAATATCATAAAATGATGTAATTTAATAATATAAATAAAAATAAGGATGTTATTGTATATGACATGATATTTCCTTAAATGTATAAAAATAATTTTGTGAAAAGTAAAAAATGGTTGTACTTATATGTTTTAAATTTTCTATAAAAGGTCACTATAAAAAAGGTTGTTCTCTTAGATTAAAATAGTATTTGGGATTGATGAATACTCATATTTCTAAATATTTTTAATCTAGATTATCTTAAAATAATTGTTTAAACTTTATCTGGGTACCTAAATATTTTATTACTAATCCGATTGGGCCCAAAGTAGCTTGGGTACCAAAATAGTTAATTAATTTATTTTTGTATGAAAAAGATTTTATATATCAAGAATAACATATAGTACATAGATTATGGATTCTATAGGAATATTACTGGGGATCTATCATAATTCACCAATTAAAACACATGTGATGGAGTCACTGTTACATTTTTAGATAATTTTAAAGGATAAGTAAAAGGTTTTGGTAATGTTGGAATTTATAATTCTACTTTTCTATTAAAAGTTTTATATTTTATGGTTTAAAACATAATTTAGTTAGTATATCTTAGTTATCTGATGGTGTAATGGAAGTAAAATATCAAAATGATATGTTTCTAGTTTTTATATATGGTTCATTATTATTATATGCTAATCTAAAGGAGAATATTTATATTATTCATTTCACTAAACTAATTACTGAACATGTTCAATGTTTGAATGCTATGTTTAGTGATAAAATTATTTTGAATTGAAAATTAGGTCATATTAATTTAGAATGTCATAAAAACTCAATAAACATTAGAATGTGTTACAATTACCTTCCATGAAGAAAGAACAACTTCTTGTTTGTGACACTTTCATGGAAGATTAACAATGTACAGTTTCTTCTAGACCTATCAATCAGATAAGTAGTAGTATACCATTATAGTTAATACATCTTGATCTATTTGGTCATACTCAAATTTCTAGTTTTGGAGGAAAGAAATGTACTTTAGTTATTGTTGATGATTTTATTAGATTTACATGGGTTTAAATTCCTCATCATAAAAAAGACATGTTATCATGGTTTATTACTTTTAGTTCATAATGAAAAAAATTGTATGATTATTCCTATTCATAGTGATAAATAAGGTTAATTTCAAAATTTTATTTCGATTTTTTTTGAAAAGAATGGTTATTTTCATAATTTTATGCTCCTTGAATTGCACAAAAAAACAAATTTTTAGAATAGAAAAATAGTAATCTCATTGAAATGGACAGAACTATGTTAATTAAATAATATTTTCCTAGATATTTTTTAGGTAGGAGACAATTTTCTACTTGTTATATTTCAATAGAATTCTTATTAGACCACTGGAAAATGAATATTCTTACAAATTGTTTCAAGGTAAAAACCCTAAAGTTGGTTATTTCATAGTTTTTGGTTATAATGTTTTTATTTTCAATTCAAAGGATAATTTAGATAAATTGTATGAAAAAAGCGATGATGGTATTTTTATTGGTTAATATAATAGTAGTAAAGATTATATACTTTATAATAAATGAACTATAGTTATTGAAGAATATTATAATTTTATTTTTGACGAAAATAATGTTAAATTAAATTCTAATTCTAATGTTTTTTATGATGAGTTTAGTGATTTTAATTTTGGTGAAGAAAAACCTCAAGACAAAGGGGAGCATACTCCTTATCAACCTGATACTAGGTTATTGAAGATTTATAATGATGATACTATTGATAATATTATTGGTAATATTGATTCAAGTATTAAAAATATAAATTCCACTTTAAAAGTTTGTGTTAAGTCTACTTTTATTTTTGATATTGTTCTTAATAATGTTGAAGATGCTTTAAATTATGGAAAATGGATTGTCTCTATGCATTATGAACTTAATAAATTTTATAGAAATAATTTTTGTCAACAGTTAAACACCATAAATATAATCATGTTATAGGAACTAAATGAATTTATAGAAATAATATGGAATAATCTATTTAAGTTGTTAAAAATAAATCTATACTTGTTACTGAATATTATTTTCAAGAATAAAGTATTGGTTTTGATTAATATTTTGAACCTATTTCTAGAATTGATTCTGTTATAATTTTTTTATAATTTTATACTTTTCAAGGTTTTATGTTTTTTAAAATTGATGTGAAAATTTAATTTTTAATTAGTTTTATTTCTGAATAATCTTATGTTTCTTAATCCCATAGTTTTGAAAATGTGATATTTCCAAATGATATTTTAAGATTATCAAAATATGTATATGTTCTTAAGTAAGAACCTCATGCTTATTATGATAAACTTACATTTTTTTTATTCAAATATGATTTTGTTAATGGTAAAGTAAAAGCTATTTTTTTATCAAAATAATTTCAAATGATACTTTAATTGTTCAAATATGTGTTGATGATATTGTTTTTTGATCTTTTAATTAATAACATTGTAAATAATTTTTAAATTTTATGGATATTTAGTTTGAAACGAGTCTTATGGGAGAATTTAAATTCTTTTTAGGACTTCAAAATTTTCACTAAAATGATGGAATATTTTTGAATCAATCAAAATATGCTAAAGATTTAGTTAAATGTTTTGGTATTTATTCTTATAAAACTTTAAAATCCTCTATGAGTGTTAATTGTAAATTATATTTTCATATTTCTAGAAAATATTTAGATTTTAAATTATTTAGAGGGATGATTATATTTTTTTATTAAACTACTTCTAGACCCAATATTATGGTTATAGTTTTTTTATGTGTCAGATTTCAATCAGATCCTATGGAATATATCTTAAAAGATATTAAGTGTATTATTAGACATATTAAAGGGAATATTAATTGTATTTTATTTTATTCTAGACAAAATAATTTTGAATTTATTAATATCTTTTAATTTTATTTTGGACTATTTTGACTTGATCAAACGAGCACCTCAGTTATATACCACTTTTTGGTAAAAAATTTAGTTCCTTGGAGTTCAATTAAAAAAATCCATTTCTTTGTTAACTACTGAAAGTGAGTATATATATACTTCATCATGTCTCCCTTAATCTTTATTGATTAAAAAATCTTTGTTTGACTATGTTTTTTACTTTTGAAAGGATTCCAATTTACTACGATAATTCTTCTACTATTTCTATTTCAAAGAACCATTTAATTAATTCTAGAACTAAGGATATAAACATGCATTTTAATTTTCTTTATGATAGTACTAATAAAGGTGATATTATTCTTATATATATTCCAACTGAAAATTAAATACCCAATATTTTCACTAAACCATTTGATTCTGAAAAGATTTATAGACAAAAATTTGAACTTGCTATGTTAGAAATTTAGTTTGAGAATTTTATTATTTTTTGTAACTTACCTTAAAGTGAATTTATTAAAGGGGAGTTTATTTAAAATCAGAATGATTATTTTTTTATATTTCTAAATATTTTGTTTTTATATTTACAAAAATGGGGTATAATAAAAATTTCTTGGTTTGGTTTGGTAATCAAACAAAAAGGTGGAGAATGTTTGTGCACGTGTTTGAAAATATTTTTTGTTTGAATAAATTCTTTTATTTTTTTTTAATTTTTGAATATTACAAACCCTTTCATTTTTTATATGAAAATTAATTCTAACTAACTCTCTGTATTTTTATTATAAATTCTATTGTAATGATCAAAATTTTATAATTACTATTTCATATGAAATTTAAGAAGCTTCTATAACTTTTATTAAACTATGAAAAAGTACAAATCTTTTTTATGATGTATGAATTTTTCTCTGAACATACTACATATTTTTAGTTGAAAGAATATTTTTTACTTCATAGTGTTTTAATTTTTCTTTAGTTATTCTATTATAAATTGTGTTATTTATATTAGATTCTTTGACCACTTATTTATTTTAAAATAAAATACATTTTTTAAATTTCATTAGAATAAGTGTATATTTTAATTGGTTGTTTAAGTGGTCTAAAAATTTATCAAAATTTATGAAACAAATTTTAATGTTTATAATTTTTAAAATATATTTTATTATAGATTTCATTTATACATATTGAAATAAACATATAAATGAAATGTTTTTTATCACATTAGAAATGTGATAAATTTATCTACATTTTTTTTCAATTACATGAAATTATGAAAATTTATTTTAGACACATTAAAAACTATCCAAACGTATGTAATAATTTCTGATTTTTTTCTAAATTTTCCATGTCATTTTTAAAAAAATTTCAATAATATCTTTCTTAAATGATTTCATATTGATACATTTTTTGATACGTTGGAAATACCTTAAAATTATATACATTTAATTCCTCTACATAGAACACTAATTTTGATGTTTAGATGAGTTAAAATTTTTCCAATGTTGGAGAGTTTAAGAAAGTATAGTTTATCTCTTATTTATGATACCTACTATGAATTCATCTCCAACCTACCATGAAAAACATTTGGAAACCTATTGTGTGTTATAAAATACCAACCATGAACCCTTAATAATCCTATCTTGTTTTATAGTAGTAAAGGAAAGTGGTTTTGTAGTTACTGCATGTGATAAAAAACCTACCGTGATGCCCTATTTTGAATGTACCATGCAGTATGACATTTTAGATGATATTTCCCTAATGCTTGGAGTAGATTTTCCCAAACAAATTATGATAGGTTGTTCTTACAAGCATGTTTGTTATTCTATTGAAGCTTGTTTGCAACACATACTGAAGGTTTTCACATGATGTATGATATAGTATTTCAGTTTTTTTCTTGGACCAGAAAGATCATTTTTGTTGTATATACTTACAATAGTTATTATGTGCTATGGTTTTAGTGTTTAAAGTGAAGCCTCATGAAATGATTGAACACTATCCAAACAATCAGTATAGTGACTGTATGTTTTATTCAAGTAACCTCATTATATTTTTTTTATGGTCAGTATATTGACCACAAGACAACTGACCACACTTTATTTGTTTGGTATGTATAATGACATCAAGTACACTTGGCATGAACAATTAATAAATTACTTAATTTTTTTCTTAAATATGGAATTTTATGCATGATCTGTTTTTTATAATTTATTATAATCTAATCAACTACATGACAATTATAATTATTTTAAGTATTTTATTAATTTCTAAAAATCATATATATTATATATAAGCCATTAAACTTTTATTATAATATTTTAATTTGTTTTAAATATGATTTAAATTTATTTATTATTCTTGTGTAACTCATACATCATATATTTAGAGTATTTAAGTTTTTATATTTCAAGTTAATTTATTTGACTTATTCTTTTATAAATTAATATTTAGTGCCTTTGAAATTATACAAACTTATTTTATAACATTTAATGCAGTTTAATTAATTTTTGAATATTTACATGGTTCAGTAAATTAGAATGTGTTTCATACTTGAATGAAATAATCAATATGTTTTATAATTTTCATGGAATTTATTTATCATATTATTATGAAGTATATATGAATTATTTAATAGGTAGTTCAAAATGGTTTTAATCAGTTTTTAATTATTGAATTCAAATGATTACTGTTACAATTATTCTGGATGATAGTTTTTTCTCTATTAGATAATTATGTATTTTTGAATTTTATTTTTTTTACCCAACTGAAGATTAGATTGTTATTTTTTATGGATCCTTTTTAAAAACTCTGATATTCATTCGAATAAAAAACATGAAACTTACAGGAACACAATCCTTTTGTGAACAAAACACTTACTATACTATAAAAATGAGTAGTTTTGTGACCAAGTTTTCTTCTACTAAATGATCTCTTGAGGTATATACCTAATATTTTATAACTAATACTACCTTGAAGATATTACCTGATACCTTACTCAAGAACAATTACCTAAAATTTCTTTATTTTTCTTCTACTTTATCCTGGTTTTTTTCTTAGTAATACTTCTTCTTATCTTTCACATGCATAATGTTTTCTGTTTATGATTTTATATACAAAATAGTTTCTTTTTTGCATAGTTTGGGTTAAGACCCTCAGATTCTAAAGTCTAGACCATTAAACTTGTTACCCACATTATCCAAATTTGGTTTTCTATTTGGGTTGTGACTCCACATACAAAAGTTATTATGGAAATGTGGTTATCCCTTCACTTTATAAAAAAAGACTCTGTAATCAAATTACAATTCCCCATCAAATATTTGATTAGTTCACAGTGTAAGTCTCACCAAGTAGAGAGGTATAAGAGTAGAGTAGTTCCTCTTTGGACTGAACTACTATAAAAAACATCATTGTGTTGTTTCTTTTATTTCCACTATAAATTAATTCTCATAATTATCTTTCATAATTAATTTAAATAATTAATCTATATCATTAATTTTTTAATCATTATATTCTCCCCCTCTAGACTATATTCCACTACCCTTTGGGACCTAACATATCTCTCTTTGGTTAAATAAGTTATAAGCATATTATGAATTCTTTAATGTTATTATGGAAAACATATATATGGTTTATCATTTTGTGATGGGTGGGTCTGATATAGCCATCCAATTCATTGGGTAATGTTTTTTATTTATTGAGTTTATGATGAGAAATAATTTTTTAACCCAAGTACAATATGTTTTTGGACATGGATGGTCTGTCAAATCCCATTATGTTATTAGTAGATTTTTATCCTTGTCTATTATGATATTAATGTCTTCATGGTTAAACCTAACACATGTTATAATTTTTTTGTTTATATTTGTTCCATATTATTATGTTATTAAAAATAACTATTTTATATTATCCTGATTTAAGATTATTTACTCTTCCATGAATCATATTTTATGATATATGTCATAACATCTAAAGATATTTTAATATATATTTATCTTTATGAAATTTGGAGTGTTTGATAGATTTATATACACACAATACCGAGTTTAGATGGACCATGTTATACTATTGAATATATGTTTAATTTTGTTCATTAATAAAATGAATAATCTATTATAAATTTATTATTAATTTGTTTGAAATATAGATAAAATATTTTAAAGGAAAAAGTGGTATTTTTTTATAAAGCTATTTTTATGTGCATAATGTATTCTTATATTAATAAATTAAATTAATTTTTTATGATAAATGATTATAATTAAATGAGTATATTATAACCATTAATGAATTAATATTCATTTAATTTTTTTATTGTAAAATCTTTATATTTTTAAAATGGAAAATTATGTTTGATATTGTATGCGACACACAACATTGAGCCTAAAAGAACCATGATTATTTTTGAGCATTATAACCTAGTCATCAAATGCATGATTATGAATATTATTAAATACTTTATAAAATGAGTCTGAAGGTCCTACTAAATATAGATTTATTTTTAATATCTTTTTAACTAATCAATCAACTTTAAAGAGAAGTCATTTTATCTATCAAAAATATGTTTTCTTCAAAAAAAATGATTTTATTGATTTTTTTTTAAAAATTTAGAATGTATTTTTTTGTAAAATTTAGAAATGATACTTTATTAAATGAAAATTATTTTTTAATTAATATACATATTAACTTAGGGTAATATTTTTGGATTTTTTGAAAAATATTAATCTCTCAATTAATAGTGAAAAATAAATATTTTTATAAAATTATCATTTATTTTCAATAAATTAAGTACCATTATTATCTTAATTTAACTTAAAATTAAAATAAGTATTATTTAGTTATATTAAATCTAATTAATTATATTTAAATTATACTTATAATACATTTTAGTATAAGTTTATCATTAGGCTTTAAAAAACTTTTGTTTGAAAACTGTTTTAAATTGTATATGTTTTTCTATTTAAAATAATTAACATAACCCTTAATGAGGAATGATTTAAATGAAATTTATATATTAAATTTCGATAAATTTTAATTTAAATTCAAATAATTATGTTTAATTGTAATATATTTGATATGAGATAATCTTTTCTATAAAAAATGCATTTATTGAAAACCCATTTTTTTGATACTTCTGTGGGTTTAATATTAAATTAAATTCCACCACTTATAAGAGTTTAATTATAAAAGTTGGATTTCATATTTAGAATCATAATAATTTATATTATCTAATAATTTTAACATAATTTTTAATATAATGAATAGTGAAAATAGTAAAAGTTATTTATCATGGTAAAGGTAAAAATGGGTTTACATGGGTGTTAAACTAAAATGAAACGAGTTAAAAATGAACTAAAACTTTTATAATTCCTATTTATGGTCATATTTATAACTTTTATCTTTTATTTTATAAATGGTCCATTTTTTATCTTTATTTCATGATAAATTCTATGGGTTTAATTCTTTCTTTTCAAAACTTCCAAGTGTGTCCTCTCTCCCTCTTTTAAAAGGCCACTACCAATAATCTCCTATTCACACTTATAAAAACCATTGGTTCATACAATACCTACAAAAATAATTTACTTAATTCACTCCCCTAATCCTATAAGTCTTTTTTTATCATAAATCCATCTTAGGAAGGATTTTTGTGTAAACCTAAAGAAGTGGTGTGAAGAAGATGTAACATCCTTAAGAGAGCGTTCTATTTTATTTCTTATTCCACCTCTTAAAACCTTATCAAAGAATTATGATATAATAACCTAATTATATTAAATATACTAATATTTTTTTTATGTTAAGGACATTTCCTAAGACCATATTCTCATCCCTCAAATGGGAAATGAAACCTTTGATCGTGTGTACAAAGGACTGACGTCTTGCAAACCAATGTAATTAATTTTCGATAAATGCTTCTAAAGGATGGATATAATGATGTATTTAATATTTATATATGATATTTATTTTATAATAATACTTATTTAATTATATTATCCCATATTCCTTCTTACTTTATATTCTATAAGGAATATGATAACATCACTCGTGTGTGTAGTGGAATACCGCCTCGTGAAGCAATGTGATTTGTTTTTCATTTATGATTTATATGGATGGTAATAAGGATTAATTTAATTTTTATATTTGATAATAATGGAATATTTAACATTAATAAAAATTAATATATCTGATAATTTCTTACCATACAATCCATTGAAAATGATAACATCGTTCGTGTGCATGGAGGACTACCGCCTCACGAAGCGATGTGATTTGTTTTTTTTAATTTTATTATCACCAGATCACATAGATGGAATATGAAAGTTTTTTTAAAGAAATAATATAATATATATGACATAATTTTCTTTATTTAAAGATAAAAAAACACATACCTTTTTTCCATAATGATCAACAAAAAATGGAAACATTACTCATGCGTACATATGACCAACCATCTCTATGATTGTAACATTGTTCATTTTTCGTAAGAATATTTCACGGTTGAATTTAAAAGAAATATTTTTTCATAATTGTTTTTAATTATTTCATTATTAAAATTATATATATGATTAATTAATAATCTATTTGACCTTACCCAACTTATGAAAATGATTTTTGGCATATGAGCCGTTTATCATTAAAACACCTGATGTGAAATTAATTTGTTAAGTAATTGAACATGGAAGGGTAAAAAATAATAATAATATAATTAAAAATATTATTAATACATTAAAAAATTAACATAAGTTTATTATTCCTAAAGTTAAAGAAGACACGCGATTAATCGAGCTTTAGGTAAGGGATCTTTCTGACCCACTATTTTCTTTTGGTTAAAACCATTCTCTATCTAACTCACTTTATCTCTATTTAAAAATATGGAATTATTATAAATTATGTATATATATATATATCTATAACATATATAACTAAATTATTATTCTTTACTTTTATGGGGTATTACATTAATTATAACCATATCTTGAATGCCTTCTTTAAGGAGCCTATTTCTATTATGTTATAAGACAAGATTATGTAACCCATTTCTTTCCATGGGTGATTATTATGTTTATGCCTTATAATTGATATCCTAATGTGGAAGACATATTCATGTACGTTAAATGAGTGTGATGAGTGGGTCCAAAATTATATAGTCATCCAATTCTTGAGGTAATGTTTTAGTCTCATGAGACGTCATGTATGGGATTAGGGAGGGAACCTAATCCATTATGAAAAAATGTCCACCATGCGATGTTGTCTTGGAAGCTAGCCTTGATTTATGTTTATTTCATGTTTTATGTCATTTAAACTTTTTTATATTTTCATAGTCATATGATACCATACTCTTTATATTATTATTTATTTGGTTTCTCATGTTCCTTCTCTTTTATGATATAATGTTGTACCTTTGACTCACATTTATGCCTCATTTTCATGTTTATTCACTTACTGGGATTTTTAGGTCACCCTTTTATTTCATGTATTCCATAGGATATCCATTGTATATTTTGGATCTAAAATATATTTTCGGAGCACAATAGAGAATAAAATAATTATTCCATGTTTTAGTTTCTATGATGTATCATGAACCTAGTCTTCAAAATACACTAGGACTTTATAATCCTTGAGTTGTATTAATAGATATTTTCATTTAACAATCATGTAATAATATGTGTAAAAGGTTTGTGTCACTATAGTTGGTATTAGAGAAATTTTTTATTTCTAACTTTGGAACTAGGATGATAAAACATTAGTGATAGCCCTTTGGATAATTCTAAGGAAAAGTATAAGTAGAATTCTAAAATATGAAAATATCTTGAAATATTAATGAAGTATAGAGAGAGTTGTTTCTGAGAAAATATATCCATATTTGGATACTACAAGTGGATGTGGTTCTAGTACAAATGTATCAAGGGGTAATAACTTTGAAAAAGGTACATCAGGATTGACTCAAGAGTTACTTAGTACACGACAACTTGCCTTATTGTGCACCAAGTATAATGATCCTAGGGGATATGTTTTAGAAATTTACATACTCTTTATAATCCATTATGAAGGGAACAAAAATAACCATAAGATTTTATATTTGGAAATAGATTATGGATAAACTATATTTAAACCTATAAATACTTGAGCTAAAGAATATATCTAATTTGTGAGTTTTCCCTTTAATGTTCATGGTTTCCTATATATGAGTTTAATACTTTAAAAATACTCATCCCAAATTTTCCCTTTTTTTAGTTAATGGCTGAAAATTAGAGAAACTGAGTCAACAACCCATGTGGGGTTGATGTGATGATTTCCCAAATGAGATGAACCACCCAATGTAATCTATATTCAGAAACTACATGACCGTACTTTCTTTGTTAATTCAAGTATTTAACTAAAATGTGAATCAAAATGAACGACCAAATCCTCCCAACAAAGAGAAAGTTGTAATTGACACCTTTATACAACATCAACCACCAACATTTAGTGGATCTTTTGATACTTTAATCATAGAAAAATGTATATTCTCCATTGAAAATATGTTATCAGTCATTTAATTCTCTGAAAAATAGAAGGTGTTTTTGGATCTTTATCATATGGATAGAGAATCCAATCAATGTCAGACATTGATAAAAAATATAAAGTTTGAGGAAGAGATCAAAGAGATGTATTAGAAGGAATTATGGAAATTGTTTTTTGAAAAATATATTCCACACCCTTTCTAAGTTAAAATGGAGAGGTATTTACTTATCCTTAAGAAACAATATGACCAATCCATCAGGGAGTATGAAGAAAACCTCATAAGACATGCAAAATATGCTTCCATCTTTATCATCTCTCCAAGATGTAAATTTGACCACTTATTTGGTGGGATAAAGCTAAGTCTAAAAAAATATTTGGAAACTAAAGACTTTAACAAATTTGAGGGAATTATCATATGTTCCCTAAAAGTTTAAATGGATATAAGTTAATATCTAGGTTATCATGGGGATAAGAAACCAAAAATGGAGTTTAACTCTAGTGGTATGGTGGATAAATATGGAGGTGGAAATAAAGTACAAAATCCCACTTGTAAAATATGTTGGAAGAATAATCATTGAAATTTATTAAAAGGGACTAGGAAATTCTCAAGGTACTGGTAGTAATGACACCTTTCTAGAGATTAATTATGGGAGAAACTCACCTATATAAAAGAAGAAATGAATTATCTAACTAACCCTCATCCTATTATTCAATGTTATAATTTCAAGGAATAAGGACACTATTAAAACCAATGAACTAAACCAAGGGTTGTAAATTAATACTAACAAAAATAACCTTCAAGTTCTAGAGAGAAAGAGTGAGCTTATGTGTAAGATCCTATACTTTGTGGAGGCATGTTACTATTTGAATATTTGATTAGATCCCTTAAAGTAGGTTATTTTAATTTTTATCTAGTCTATGAAGATTATTGGGGTTGTTTTTGGGGTTTAGGACATAAAATAAAGATAATATGGTCATCCTATGCATGTTGTACAGTTGGAACATAGTTTGGGGAAACCATGCGCCCCAAATGTGATTGCTAGAGGAAAAGAGCATATGGTTAATTAAACTGTGCAAGGGGGAAGGCCAAAACATGTGGTCTTGGATAGATACATTTTTCATGGTTGGTTCATGAGTTTTCAAAATGTGACATCTGTCCAGGTAACTGTGTGACTTCTCCCCTCTTGGAAAGTAGCTAGGGCACAGTTTGGAAAATCGAACGCCGCATTAAAAATTGAGAAATTTCCAATTTCCCCTTAGTATTTTAGGGTTTATAACCCAATTTATCTTCTTATTTCATCTCTATCAATCCTAGTGATGAACCATTTCAACCAAGACTTCCCAAGTGTTGATATCTATCATTTCTAGACCATTTGAAGTGCCATTGGTGGTAGATTAAATGTCTGTGTAAGTTTAATGCTCCTCGGGATTCTCTTTTCTGGATTAGGGATTGTGGTTTCATTATCGTTATTTTGAATCATAAAAATCATCTTTTCCAACAAATTATAGGTTGAGGATTCACAAGGTTCTTGAATCTACATATAAGGCCAATATTAAGAAAGCGTTCATCTTTAAATTTAAGGTAGGTGGTATACAAGCTATATCCTATAGTCTTGAAGTTGATATGTGCATGTGTGGTTGTGATTTTGGTTCTCTTTTGTCATGAATATTATGCCTTTGATAGGATTTGGTAAAATGGTTGGCTAAATGATGAATTGAACACCTCATTATCATAGTGGAATGTATTGAGGATGATTATATTGGTTTAGGGACACCCATGGGGTGTGCCAATATTCTCAAACATGGAAAATTGTAATGTTAAGCATAGAGTTGATTTTTGTTGAATTAGATCCCATGGTAAATAAATTTGAATATTAGTTTTAATGAAAAAGAGGAACTAATGGTAATTTTTTCTAGTTGTTAGCATGGCATAAGGGGATATTTGGTTTAATGTTAATGGGTTAAATGAGTTCTGAATTGTGAAGGGTAATTGGTTGACTGTCTAAGTCGTATGAATGAGAAATGGATAAAATGAGTTAAGGTATGTAAACAAGAATGTGCAAATGGGTTAAAGTTTATGTTAATTATTGGGAATTTTTCAATGTGATAAATGGGTTATGGTATGAGAAATGGAATTCAGTAAATGGGATACGAAATGTAAATGGTAAATATGCTAATGAGTTATATTTTGACAATGGTTTACAAGTTGAATGAATATGAAATGTGAATGGTGTTTAATTGGTTAACATGGAATGAAAATGAAATTGATGTTATCATAGTTTGATTGATAATATAGAATAAGTGGCATTTTGGCATGTTGTTAATGCGTTAATAATAAATGAATTTTAAATTGTAAATTTTTTATTGGTTTATGGAATGAGAATAATTTATGTATTGAATGATTTATGAATGGTGATTTGGTTTTTGTATTATTGAATATGATTTGTAAAGTTCTTTAAGTGGTAAATGGTTATAGAAGCATGTGTACATGTCTTGGTAGTTTTAGGGTATTGGACTTAAGTATATACACCCACAGGTCGAGTAAGATTGATTCTTTAAACCCCACCCCATAATTCACGGCTTAGATAAGGGGACTGAGGCTCTTTACCCCTAAATGTTTCACTGGATTAGAATTCTTAGACTAAGCCTCCAAGGTAATGGTTATGTATTTGTTTATTAAATGTTTATCCCCAATGAGATAGGGAACTTGAATTATTCCCTTATTCATAGTAATTGATTGGATTCGTCCATAGTGAAAATGTTGAAATTTCCTAACCCATGTAATGAGTGATGAACATGGATTAAGTGATTAAAATGGTTAAAGTGAATATGGATAACTAATTGAACCTGAGTTGTATTTTTTTAACTTATCATTTTTTATTACTTTCATGCATTATATGTTATATTGGATATTTTTTAGACATCGTTGGTGGTGGCCAACTGATTTGTACTCACATCCTGCTTCGTCCGCCATTAGGTACCCAAGTAGATTCCATGGTTGTAGGTCAAAATAAGGGAAAAGGGCCTATACTTGTGAGTTGGGATTGGGATGTGCATGGATGAGGATCTAGAATTGGATTTAGGATACATTTTTTGGATTAAACTGTTTGTCTTTATTTTGGGTTTTCTTCACTTTTTTCACTGTTAGCACGAGATGACATATTTACTATTTGGTGGTTTGTTGTACCCAATTTAGGGAAATGGTTAGTAATACATGTTTTTTGTTTATTTTTTCATTTATTTAACATGTTATATTTTTCTTCTTACTCTGGTAAAGAGGTTATAGTCTCCCCATGTGACCCATTAGACCCTTGCTATTAGTTGAAAACCTCTAGTATATGGAGAGGCATGCTTGATGTGTGTTATTATAGTTGAATGATATTTAACCATTGGGTGATCCAATTTTTGTGTGATGTGATCATTTTATGATATTTTTCTCATGTAAGAAATGGAATGGTATTTTTCATTCATCCATCATTATAGGAACCTAGGGAAATAAGTGGCTTGCATTATTGTAAGAACACATGGGAATGGTGTGTTGGACATGAAGGGTATAATGCATTTCAAATTACTTTAAAGTTTTAGGAATGTAATTTATAATAAGTATGATAAAAATGGGTAAATGGAAATAATGTTAAAGAATGGTTAATGAATTATTATGAAATGAAATACTTCAAATGAGTTAAAAAATATTGGTTGTAACAAGTTGTGAAACAAGAAATGTGACTAAGAGAGAAAGATTTGTTTAGTCAAAGTGAAAATGGTTAAAACTAGATGTATAATAAAAATGGATTGTGGTTGTGTGAGTTAGTTTGTACTTTTTGACATTGACCTATGGTTGGGATGGTTGTGAGTAGTGTTCTAGGTGTGATGTTGTTCATTGGGATAATGTTTGAAAAATGGGTTGTTTATGGATAATGTAGAGCCTTGTTTTATGTAAACTATTGAAGCTTGATATTTTGTATTCTAAGACTCATGTTTTTCATTTTAGAGAAATTAAACCATGATGATTTGTTCTAGTCAGGTAACATGAGAGTATCCCCAAGAATTTTCCACTGATAGCGGAGAAAGAGACCCTGTTGGTCCATGGTGACCAAAGAGAGGATTAGTTCCATTAAAAAGTTGTTATTTTTATGAATATTATTGAACATGAACCAGAATGGGTCATGTCGAGCATTCTTAATCTGATTAGATAGTTTTGGTTGTAACACCCTTTGTTATTTACTGGATAAGGTGGACTGGAGTGTTGAGTGTAAGAAATATTTGAACATAAAGGGTCATAGGAAGTGGGTTTCCCTAGTATTGTGGTGACACCCTATGTATTTGTCGTTTGGTTAGTGAGAGTCCCTTATTTTGGTGACCTTAGTGATTCTCATTTATTGAGTTGAGTGATCGTACTTGTGGTACCATTGGATAAGCTGTGGCTTTGTGGTTGAAGGTTATTGTCTGGTAGCATGGATGTGGAAACCCTTGTGGGTTGTGATTGGGTAGGTTGCATTAGGTTCTCAAATATATATATTGGTTTTTGGTACCATTATTGGTGGTTGTGTTATTATGGGATTGGAACATTGAGTGTTGGATTTCTCATGTATTAATAATGTTTTAATGATCAAAAATATTATTTAATCAAGTTTTAATGATCACAAATCTTATTTAATCATGTGTTAATGGTTCCAAATATTATTCAACCTAGTTAACTTCTATAAATTATATCCAATAATGTATATTTATGTTTAAAGTTTTCTCATTCTTTAAGAAGAGCCTTGCAAGATTTTAATTCCTCTATTTTCAATTTACCTAATTTATACTATCTTTTATCAACTCTCAAAATACATTCTTTAACAAATGATTAAGTCTAATCCTTTTTATTATCATCTTTATTTAAGTATGCACATAGTTAATTTGGAAAGTCAAAGGCACCGTGAGTCTGGCACTGGATATGTATTTCTGACACCGTGAAGCCAGACACTATGAAGTCAGACATCGTGAAGCCAGACACCGTAACACCAGACACCGTGAAGAAGACACCGTGACCATGAGACACCGTGGCACTCAAACACCGTGATCAACCTAGAAAATATGTGAAGGAGACTCCATTTCCATGAAAAACTATGACCCCGTTTCTTAAACTATTTTGTCATCTTTCAATTTAATTTGCAACGGTCATATTTTGTGATTTTAATTAAACTGCTATTAATTAATGTGAGTTGTTGGCATGTCAGGGAACCATACCTCATACCAGTAAAAGGTAATCATTACTTTTTCCAGAAAAAAGGAGAAATAATAGAATATCAAGCTACTTCAAAACAGAGACATACAAGGAGACATATACGTAAAGAAGAAGAAAATATACACACGTACATGCAGAGAAGAACACACAAACAACTAGAAGAACACTCTTACACATCAAGAATAGAATTTCAAAGAGGAGGTTCAAGTGCCACTTGGAATACTATCACATTGTAGCTGAACACCTATACTGGAAGTGAAGAAACAGAACCACAACACTCTGTTTTCCAGACAACTTCCTACGAAGGACTCCAAGCTTCATCTGCTTCAATTCAAAGAAGTCCAGAGCTACATTGACATCACACAAGAGCATTCTAAACTCATTTCTATATTCTTGCTCTACTGTGATCATCCTTTTCTTTACATTACTAGAAGTGTGTTCTTATTTCTGTTTTTACACACACTGACTCCTAAGTTGAACTGGATGATACTAAAATCCTCAGACTAAACTCTTTAAACCTTTGTGTATCCCACGTAGAACCGTGGTAGAGGTATGAGGACCTGGATAGTCTGAGTACTATTGTAACCCCGATCCAGGGTGTGGATCAAAGTTTTATATAAACTATTTGAGAGTACTAAGTCTCAGCTTGAAACTGAACCTCTTGGTTAACACTGTTGTGCATATTGTTTTAGTTTAAACTATTTTTCGATATTCTGCTGCTATTTACTTTGAAATTCATATATGTTTTAAAGTAACTTTGATAGTTGAACTATAAAGTTTTTGTAATTATTGTGAACCAGTAATTTAGTTTCAAAAGGTAACTTAATATTCAGATTAAGTCAACTGAGAAACAATCAATATTTGAGAAACGAATTGAACATTTACAATCTTTATAAACTCACTACACTTTAACTTATTTTATGAATTGGGGGATTTTAATAAAAATATTTTGAATAGAAATTTTTAATTGGAACTCAATTCACCCCCTCTTGAGTATCCACTTTGACCAACATTTGGTATCAAAGGTGTTGGTAAAAGGTTTTCAAAACACTCTGTTTGTGAAAAGTTTTCAACTCTGATTTTAGTTGTATCTTAAAGATCATAAAAATTCCGTTAATTCTAAATTTTTAAATCTTTATATAACTTTGGTATTATGGTTAATATATTATAAGGTTCAGCTACCAACATGCTACCCTTCTTTAATAGAGTTAATTATTCCCAATAGAAAATCAAAATGAAAATTCATTTAGAGATTATGGGATTTGACATTTGGACTTCCATAGAGACTCAGTATAAGATTCCAGAAACTGTTAGAACTACTTAGGATAAACCTACTAAAGATTCTTACAATAATAATTGTAAAGAAATGAATGCCCTGTATTGTGATTTTGGAGATGAAGAATTTAATCAAATATCTACTTGTCACGACCCGTCCTCGGGGCCGTGCCGTGACTACCCCATGCCCGCCTTCCATAGGCCAGGGGCTGACAACTAGCACCAAGGCGTAAATCCCGGAAAAAGGGAAGGCATTGCCTTTGAAAAGTAAACAAGCACCACAGAGTAAGCAAGAGGAAAAGTAAACACTAAGTAAAAACTGTAACAAGCTGTGCTGAAAGTAAAAAGGGGCCGGAAATACAAGGCCAACTGTAAAGTACAACTGAAAGGGGAAAACAACAACTGAAAGGAAAAGCCGCAGTGTCGAGCCATCCTCTGAAGGTCCCACCTGAAGGGTGGGTACAGATAGCCTCCACAGCTACTCGGTCCAGCCGCCCGCTCCGAGTACGTCCCGCCCAGTGGTCCACCTCCAGGTACCATCCTGCTCCGCACGCCTCCACCACGATCAGCGCTGTCCGTCGTCTGCAACCAACACAACGAAGTGCGGGCATAGCCCGTGCAGGGGTGAGTATAAGCTACTCAGTAGGGACCCCGAGACCCCCGAAGGTCTCCCGAAATCCACAAAGGATAATCCACAAAGGAAAGATACAATCACGAAGTAACAACCGACACTACTTAGGTATATGCCCATACATATACCTAAGTCATCAATTCCCATTCGGCTCCAACGTCCGAGCCCAAGAACAACCCGGTCCACACAGGAAAGCAAAAACGTATACCCACACAGGATAGCACAACACAATCCACAAAGGAGAGTAAACAGGGATCCACATAGGATAGCTCAACACAATCCACAAAGGAGAGTAAACAGTAAATCCACACAGGATAGCTCAACACAATCCACAAAGGAGAGTAACACAGGATTCAGCTCACATAGGTATACTTCTTCGGATGACGATAAAGATGATCACTGATCCATCTAAGTCATAGGACCCACAAAGGATCGATAGGTACTAACCCCCGCAAAGACCCACATAGGATCGGGCCCACACAGGACCTGTAGGCGCTGGCTCACACAGAATCGCTGAGCGCTGACCCACACAGGATCGGGCCCACACAAGACCTGTAGCACTGATCCACGTAGGATCGCTGAGTGCAGTAGTCATCGCAGCCCACTGAGGATCTCTGCACAGTCATCGTCGCAGTCCAGTGAGGATCTCTGCACAGTCGTCGTCGCAGTCCACTGTGGATCTCTGCACGGTCGTCGCCGTCGAAGTAGCAGTCGCAGCCAGCTCTAGGGTTCCCGCACACAGCAAGCTCGTTCGGGAGGGTCCGATCCACGAGCCGAGAGGATGATACATCAACTGACACAAAGTCCGAGGTTGATGTATCCAAAAGTTCGGTATCGCCAACAGGAACTCAACGTCGTAGACGGCGAGTCAATCGAACGCCCGGTCTGAGAGTTATTGGCCTTTTCGTCCGAGGGGCCCGGTTGGTTTTTAAGGAAAAACCAACCCGACTGTACTCCACCTGCGTCCAAACCTCGGGCGGAGTATGCCAAAAGATCCGTCTCACTTAGAGGAATTCAACGAAGTCGACGGAACATCGATCAGACGTCCGAAGCTCAAGATATGAGCGTTTCAGCTCCGAGGGCCCGGTTGGTTTCGTGTACAAACCAACACGGCCGAACTCAAAGTATTCCGAAACCTTGAGTGCGATATACCGAAATGACCATCTCGATCCAAGGATTGCATTTCCGCTGTCGGCGCGTCGTTCGGAGGCCCGTAGCTCAAGTTACGGGCAAAAGAACAAAAACAGTCCGAAGACAGGGGGTCCGGGCCCGGGCCGACCCGGCTCGACCCCCCCCCCCCCCCCCCCCCCCCCGCCCCTTGGGTCGGCCGAACCAGGTTGACCCGACCGGGACGCGGCCCGGCCGGTCGGACCTGCCTGGCCCGGCCGGCCGAGCAGCTGGACGCCGCGGGGCGCCGCCCCCTCGGCTTGGAGGTGCCGTGACCCTCGAAGGGGCCACGCTGGACAAACAGATGCGGCTTCAGCCGCGTCTCGTGCGGGCAAGCTGGACTCGCGCGGCCACGGGTCCGCTGGCCGCCGCCGCCGCGACTTCAGCCGTGGCGGACCCGTCCGACGGCAGCTTCCGCGGGCCACAGGAGTTGCTCCGGTGGTCCGTTTTCCTTCCCGTCCGCGCCGTTGTTCCTACCGGGTCCCGTTCTTCACTGCAGGATCATCAAAACGCCCTTGCGTCACGATTTGCCGTCGCCCGCCAAATTCGCACAACAACGAAGAACGATGGAGGGTTGTCGGGCCGTGTTCGTTTGGCCCGCACACTCCGCGTTAGATAAAAACAACGGGAGAAATTATTCAACACATGAAACAACAATTTTAACAAAATAAAATTGTTCATATGAATCCGGTTCTTTAATTTTAAATAAACGTTCAAGGGAATATAAAAAAGGGGTATTTCAAAAATAAAAATCCTTACCTCGTCAAATCGTCGCTCGCGGGTTCTTCGCGGAATTGGGGATCGTCGCGTCGTCGCGGTATCCGGCGTCGCGTCGTCGCGGAAGGGTGTCACGTCGACGAACTCCGAGGTTCAAGAACAAAAAGATTTAATTAATAATAATTAAATCCTTCTGAATTAAAAACCACAAAGGAAAATTTAAAAGAAATCTGAAACCCTCACCTCAACGGATGATCGAAGGTTTTTGTTGCGGATTAAAGAACGTGACCGAAGAACGTCGCGGGAGAGGAAACGTCGGTGTCGCGGCACTCAGCGTCGCGTCGTCGATTTCCGCTGGTTCGGCGTTCTTCGTTGGAGGCCGGCGTTCTTCGCGTTCTTCGCGAAGAAGGGTGAAGGCACAAGAACTTCTGTCAAAAACCTCTCAACGAGTAATCCTCCAAATGTCGTGTTGGTCTTATTTTATTATTACGCCAACAAACGAATAAGAGGTAAGTAACGAACCATTAATTCGTAGAATTAATTCAACGAAAGAAACTGCCCATTTAATTCACGAAATAAACTGCCCAATTCAATGGTGCGTTAAGAATTTAAGAAAACACGTCAGTTGACTATCATAATGACGGGTTTTCGCGGGTGCGTTACTTAGCGGAAAAGAAACGGCGGGGATCGTGTGGGCCCCACCTCGCAAATATCCTACCAAGAGGGTAGGATATTTTTGGATAGTACCCTATCCGTTTCAACTCAGTTTAAGTGGCTTTCAAGTGGCTTAAGTGAAATAAAATAAAGTTTGTCGAACAATTATTTTATTTCTTAACTTTGAGCTTGAAAATTAAAAACCACACCTGAGAAAACACAACTTTGGAAGAGGCGTTTCTAAGCAAATACCGGCGCTGAAATTTCATCGGTGCCCTCAGAATTCGATTCCGGGCACCAGTTCAAAAGTTAGAAAAACTTGCTCGTCCGTTCACTGAACGTACCCGAGCCAAACTTCGGAAAATGATTCAGGGCACACCGGGCCTCGGAATCAGGTGCCGTCAGAAACTGCGCTCTTGTAAAATTCCAAAGAAAATTAGGAAAAAAATTTCCTTGAAATTTACGGGTCTTTACATTACTCCCACCTCAGGGCTTTATGTCCCCATAAAGATACATAAAAAACTAGGGAAACAAATGTGGGTACTGAGCACGCATCTGAGCCTCCCGCTCCCATGTGCTATCCTGGAGGTTCCCGTGCAGCCATCTGATGCGCACAAGAGGAATCGATCGCCCACATAGGACCCACTCCTGTCGATCCTCTATCTCCACTGGGACCTCCGCAAAAGTTTCCCCATCATCCACGTCTAGATCCCCATAGTCAATGATGTGCGTCGGGTCGTGCACGTATCTCCTCAGCTGAGATATGTGGAAGACGTCGTGCACCTGGTGTAACTGAGGTGGTAGAGCCAGGCGATAAGCCACCTCTCCAATCCTACTGAGGACCTGGAAAGGTCCGATGAAGCGTGGAGACAACTTGCCGCCTCAGCCAAATCTCCGTAAACCACGTCGAGGTGAGACACGCAAGAAGACGTGGTCCCCATCCTCGAATTCTAGTGGCCTCCGCCTCCTGTCAGCATATGACTTCTGCCGGCTCTGAGCTGTCCTCATCCGCTCCTGGATGACCTAGACCTTCTCTGTCGTGGCCCGGACCATCTTTGGTCCCAAAAGTGCTGACTCCCCAGGGTCTGTCCAGCACAAAGGAGATCAGCAAGGCCTGCCTTACAACGCCTCGTACGGTGCCATCCCGATGGTGGAGTGGTAGCTGTTGTTGTACGCGAACTCCACCAAGGGTAGGTGGTCCTCCCAGCTGCGACCAAAGTCGAGGACACATGCGCGGAGCATTTCCTCGAGAGTCTGAATGGTCCTCTCCGTCTGACCATCCGTCTGAGGGTGAAAGGCGGTGCTCAGACGTAGCTGCGTCCCGAACGCCTCCTGCGACCCCTTCCAAAGCCGGGAAGTAAAACGAGCATCCCAATCGGAGACGATAGTCGATGGCACACCGTGAAGCCATACAATCTCCTGAACGTAGAGACGCCCCAAGCTCTCCACTGAGCCCTGCTCTCTGATGGGTAAGAAGTGTGCCGACTTGGTGAGTCAGTCAACAATCACCCAAATGGAGTTGTGACCTCTGGAAGTGCATGGAAGTGCAGTCACGAAGTCCATAGATATGCCGTCCCACTTCCACTCTGGGACCTCCAAGGGCTGTACCAAGCCTGCTGGTACCTGGTGCTCAGCCTTCACCTGCTGGCAGGTGAGGCATCGAGAAACGAACTCTGCCACAACCTTCTTCATGCCCGACCACCAGTGTTGTCGTTTGAGATCCTGGTATATCTTCGCCAATCTAGGATGTACCGCCAATGGAGAAGTGTGAAACTCTCTCCGCACCTCCTCTCGTAAAGTGACTGGTACCAAGGTACTTCCTCTGAAAAGGACGTCGTGCTCTGCTCCAAGGGAGAAACCATCAGGTGCCTGTCCCGAGGATATCTGTGCACGCCGTGTCTCACAGTCAGCGTCCCCACGTTGTGCCTCTCTGACCCACTGCAGTAGTGGAGGGGAGACTGTGAGAGACTGAAGGAAGGCTGCTCCATATCTATCCACGAAGGATATCTGCAAGGCGGCTAGCTGCTCTGTCGCCTCCTCAAGTAGCTGAATACCCGTCCTCCTGCTGAGGGCATTGGCTACTACGTTCCCCTTCCCAGGAGTATAGACTATCTCAAAGTCATAGTCCTGGAGGAACTTGATCCATCACCGCTGTCTCAGGTTCAGGTCCTTCTGCGAGAAGATGTACCTGAGACTCTGGTGGTCAGAAAAGACTGTAAAGCGCTCGCCCATCAGATAGTGCTGCCATGTCTTCAGAGCGAAGAACGCTGCTGCTAACTCCAGGTCATGGGTAGCGTAGTTCTGCTCATGCAGCCTCAACTGACGTGATCCATAGGCAATCACGACCCGCTCCTACATCAGGACACACCCGATTCCGGTCCCTGATGCATCGCAGTAGACTACATAACCAACTCCCTCCTCAGGAAACCTCAAGATAGGTGTGCTGGTCAATCTCTGTCTCAGCTTCTGGAAGCTCTGCTCACATCTGTCTGACCACATGAAGGGTTTTCCGTTCTTTGTCAATGCTGAGAGTGGCGCCGCAACTCTGGAGAAGTCTGACACAAATCTCCGATAGTATCCGGCTAGACCCAAGAAACTCCGCACCTCCGTCACGCTCCTGGGTGGCTCCCAAGCTAGCACTGCTTCGATCTTCGCGGGATCCATAGCAACTCCCACCTTAGAAATGACGTGCCCCAAGAAGTGGACCTCACGTAACCAGAACTGGCACTTTGAGAGCTTGCCATAAAGCTGGTGCTCTCGGAGTGTGTCTAGTACAACCCGCAAGTGGTAGGCGTGCTCCTACTCCGTGGTCCAGTACACCAAAATGTCGTCGATGAAGACCACGACAAATCGATCGAGGTATGGCTGAAAGATCCTGTTCATAAGGCTCATGAACACTGCTGGAGCATTGGTTAAGCTGAATGGCATAACCAAGAACTCATAGTGTCTATACCGACACCTAAAGGCCGTCTTCTGCACATCCTCGTCTCGAACTCTGAGCTGATGATAGCCTGACCTGAGGTCTATCTTCGAGAACCACCGTGCTCCCTTGAGCTGATCGAAGAGGTCATCAATCCTCGGTAGCGGATTCTTGTTCCTCACTGTCACCTAGTTCAGGCGACGATAGTCGACACACAGTCGCAAGCTCCCGTCTTCCTTCTTGGAAAACAATATCAGGGAAGCCCAGGGTGAAACACTGGGTCGGATGAACCCCTTGCCCTGCAAGTCCTCCAACTGTACTCGCAACTCTCGAAGCTCAGCGGGGGCCATCCGATATGTTGGAGTGGATATCGGGGCTGTCCTGGGGTACAGGTCAATGTAAAAGTCTACCTCTCTGCGAGGAGGTAGCCCTGGAATGTCGTCGGGGAAGAAGTCCGCATACTGATCCACCACTGCAGGAAAACTAGGACTCCGCACGTCAACTGCTACAAGGATGAGGCTAGCCAACTGATGAGTGATGGGATATCCCCTCCTCTGCGAGAGTCCCTCCTGTGCTGCAAAGGATCCCTTCTCACCGGTGAAGGTGAACCTGCTCCCATCGGTGCGCACACATTGCACCTTGCGCCTAAAACAGTCAATCTGAGCATGGACTGTAGATAACCAATCCATGCCCAAGATGACGTCTTAAGGCCTCGACGCCGCTACAAGAAGATCCCATCCGAAGCTCTCACCTCCTAGAGTAATCTCACACTGCCGGCACCAGTGCGTAATCGTCGAATCTGCTCCCGTAGGGGTCTCTAGCCGTAAGGATCGAGCCAACGGCTCTGTCAGAATCTCTGAGCTCCGAACAAGGGCAGCGGCTATGAAAGAGTGACTCACTCCTGTGTCTATAAGAACTGCAGAAAGGGTGGAATAGACACAGATCGTACCTCGAACCATCTCTGGCGTGCCGTGGTCATAGGCCTCCGCTGCCTGGAGCTGTGCCTGTCTCTGCCCACCAGCTCCCTGTGGTCGGGGCGGGCCTCCTGGTGGTGGTGGTGGCAGAGCCTCAAAGCGTCGCCCACCACCTGCTGCTCGGCCAGCTCCTCTGCCTCGTCCGCCTCCTCTCTGCGGACCTCCACGGTCGACCCTCTGCCTCTGCCTGGGTGGCCCCTCCACCGTCTGCTGCTCCTCGGTACGGCGGGTCGGGCAGTCACGAGCCATGTGGCCCTGCCCGCCGCACGCGTAGCACTGCCTGCCTCTCGGAAGACTGGCTCCGCGCTGTGTGCCCTGCACTGCTGAGCCAGTGTCCCGAGGTCGTCTGCCGGAAGGTCTGGTCTGCCTGGAACCCTGAGTCATCCATCGGCTACCTGCTGCCGAAGACTCCGCTACCTGCCGCCCTGCGGTAGGTCTCGCTGTGGACTCAGCCAGAAACCTCTCGATCAGAAGGGCTCGCTCCAGCACTCCTACCTGGGTCGGGATGCTGAGGGAGATCAGCGATGCCCTGATCTCGTGTCTCAAACCCTACTCAAAGGTTCGGGCCCAGAAGAAGGGGTCCCATACCATGTCGGTCGAGTAGCGAGAAAGATCAGTGAACCTCGCCGCGTACTGGGTGACCGTCAAGCTGCCCTGCCGCAGCTGAAGAAGCTCCTGGATGCGCACCGCACGAAGGGTGGCTGGGACGAACTCGGAGCAGAAGAGGCTCTCGAAGTCCGTCCAAATAAGAGATGCCTCATTGTGTACCTGGAGAATCAAGCTCCACCATTGTCCCGCTGCTGCGTGCAGTAGGCTCGCCGCGAGGATCACCATGAGGTCTGCTGGTGTCCTCACTAGCCTGAAAACTCGAACGACCACCTCCAGCCAGTCCTTGGCTGCCTGGGGGTTCGTCTCCCCACGAAACCTGGGTGGTCGCTGGTGCTAGAACTCGTGAAGAGCTCTGAGGCAACGTGCATCGTCAGCGTTCGGCACTGGAAGCATCGGGGGATCAGCGGGTAAAGGTACCGCCAGTGCCTCTACTGTCAACGGGCCCTGTACCGAGGCCTCGTCACTCGGCGGGCTGTCGTCGTGCTCTACTCTCAAAACCCTAGCTGGCTGCTGTCGTGGGGCCGTCCTTAAAAGGAAACAAGTGCGCCACGGTCAGAACAGTATACCTGGTGAGCTGACACAAGTAATCACAAAGAAAACTTGAAACACACATGCAATCAATGTTTTCGTGCATTAAGTCGAAAATCAGAAGTCAGGGTCCTGGTGTATGGATACGTCGGCCGCCGTACCAACACTGGAATCCCTGTACTGATAACCACACCCAATACGCTAAAAACTATTGCTTCACATAGAAGAAAGATCAGAATCTTTGGTATAACCGACCACCTCTGATACCAATTTGTCACGACCCGTCCTCGGGGCAGTGCTGTGACTACCCCAAGCCCGCCTTCCATAGGCCCGGGGCTGGCGACTAGCACCAAGGCGTAAATCCCGGAAAAAGGGAATGAATTTCCTTTGAAAAGTAAACAAGAACCATGGAGTAAGCAAGCGGAAAAGTAAACACTAAGTAAAAACTGTAACAAGCTGTGCTGAAAGTAAAAAGGGGCCGGAAATACAAGCCCAACTGTAAATTACAACTGAAAGGGGAAAACAGCAACTGAAAGGAAAAGCCACAGCATCGAGCCATCCTCTGAAGGTCCCACATGAAGGGTGGGTACAGATATCCTCCACAGCTACTCGGTCCAGCCGTCTACTCCGAGTACGTCCCGCCCAGTGGTCCACCTCCAGGTACCGTCCTGCTCCGCACGCCTCCACCACAATCAGTTCTGTTCGTCGTGTGCAACCAACACAACGAAGTGCGGGCATAGCCCGTGTAAGGGTGAGTATAAGCTACTCAGTAGGGACCCCGAGACCCCCAAAGGTCTCCCGAAATACACAAAGGAAAGCTACAATCACGAAGTAACAACCGACACTGCTTAGGTATATGCCCATACATATACCTAAGTCATCAATTCCCGTTCGGCTCCAATGTCCGAGCCCAAGAACAACCCAGTCCACACAGGAAAGCAAAAATGTATACCCACACAGGATATCAAAACACAATACACAAAGGAGAGTAAACAGTGATCCACATAGGATAGCTCAACACAATCCACAAAGGAGAGTAAACAGTAAATCCACACAGGATAGCTCAACACAATCCACAAAGGAGAGTAACACAGGATTCAGCTCACACAGGTATACTTCTTTGGATGACGATAAAGATGATCACTGATCCATCTAAGTCGTCAGACCCACAAAGGATCGATAGGTACTAACCCCCATAAAGACCCACACAGGATCGGGCCCACACAGGACTTGTAGGCGCTGGCTCACACAGAACCGCTGAGCGCTGACCCACACAGGATCAGACCCACACAGGATCGGGCCCACACAGGACCTGTAGCACTGATCCACGTAGGATCGCTGAGTACAGTAGTCGTCGCAGCCCACTGAGGATCTCTGCACAGTCGTTGTCGCAGTCCACTGGGGATCTCTGCACAGTCGTCATCGCAGTCCACTGAGGATCTCTTCACGGTCGTCGCTGTCGAAGTAGCAGTCTCAGCCAGCTCTAGGGTTCCCGCACACAGCAAGCTCATTCGGGAGGGTCCGCTCCACGAGCCGAGAGGCTGATACATCAACTGACACAAAGTCCGAGGTTGATGTATCCAAAAGTTCCGTATCGCCAACAGGAACTCAACGTCACAGACGGCGCGTCAATCGGACGCCCGGTCTGAGAGTTATTGGCCTTTTCGTCCTAGGGGCCTGGTTGGTTTTTAAGGGAAAACCAACCCGACCGTACTCCACCTGCGTCCAAACCTCGAGCGGAGTATGCCAAAAGATCCGTATCACTTAGAGGAATTCAACGAAGTCGACGGCACGTCGATCGGACATCCGAAGCTCAAGATATGAGAGTTTCCGCTCTGAGGGCCCGGTTGGTTTCGTGTACGAACCAACTCGGCCGAACTCAAAGTATTCTGAAACCTTGAGTGCGATATACTGAAACGACTGTCTCGATCCAAGGATCGCTTTTCCGCTGACGACGCATCGTTTGGAGGTCCGTAGCTCAAGTTACGTGCGAATGGCCAAAAATAGTCCGAAGACGGGGGGTCCGGGCCTGGGCAGACCCGACCCGACCCCCCTGGGTCGGCTGAACCGGGTCGACCCGACCGGAACTGGTTCGGACCGGCCTGGCCCGGCCCGGCCGGGCGGCCGAGCAGCTGGACGCCGCGGGGCACCGCCCCCGCGGCTTGGAGGTGCCGCGACCCTCGAAGGGGCCACGCTGGACAAACGGACGCGGCTTTAGCCGCGGCGGCCCCGTCCGGCGGCGCGCCGGGGCGCCACCGCCTCCGGTCGCCGGCACCGCCGTGCCGGCGACCCGCGCCGCCGGTAGCTTCCGCGGGCCGCCGGAGTTTCTCCGGTGGTCTGTTTTCCTTCCCGTCTGCGCCGTTGTTCCTCCCGGGTCCCGTTCTTCACTACGGGATCATCAAAACGCCCTTGCGTCACGATTTGCCGTCGCCTGCCAAATTCGCACAACAACGAAGAATGGCGGAGGGTTGTCGGGCCGTGTTTGTTTGGCCCGCACCCTCCGCGTTAGATAAAAACAACGGGAGAAATTATTCAACACATGAAACAAAAACTTTAACAAAATAAAATTGTTCATATGAATCTGGTTCTTTAATTTTAAAGAAACGTTCATAGGAATATAAAAAAGGGGTATTTCCAAAATAAAAATCCCTACCTCGTCAAGTCGTCGCTCGCGGGTTCTTCACGGAATTGGGGATCGTCGTGTCGTCGCGGTATCCGGCGTCGCGTTGTCGCGGAAGGGTGTCGCGTCGACGAACTCTGAGGTTCAAGAACAAAAATATTTAATTAATAATAATTAAATCCTTCTGAATTAAAAACCACAAAGGAAAATTTAAAAGAAATCCGAAACCCTCACATCAACGGATGATCGAATGTTTTTTTTGCGGATTAAGGAACGTCACTGAAGAACGTCGCGGGAGAGGAAACGTCGGCGTCGCGTCGTCGATTTCCGCGGGTTCGGCGTTCTTCGTCGGAGGCCAGCGTTCTTCGCGTTCTTCGCGTTCTTCGCGTTCTTCGCGAAGAAGGGTGAAGGCACAAGAACTTCTATCAAAAACCTCTCAACGAGTAATCCTCCAAATGTCGTGTTGGTCTTATTTTATTATTATGCCAAGAAACGAATAAGAGGTAAGTAATGACCCATTAATTCGTAGAATTAATTCAATGAAAGAAACTTCCCATTTAATTCACGAAATAAACCGCCCAATTTAATGGTGCTTTAAGAATTTAAGAAAATGCATCAGTTGACTATCATAATGACGGGTTTCCGCGGGTGCGTTACTTAGAGGAAAAGAAACGGCGGGGCTCGTGCGGGCCCCACCTCGCAAATATCCTACCAAGAAGATATGATATTTTTGGATAGTACCCTATCCATTTCAACTCAATTTAAGTGGCTTTCAAGTGGCTTCAAGTGGTTTAAGTGAAATAAAATAAAGTTTGTCGAACAATTATTTTATTTCTTAACTTTAAGCCCAAAAATTAAAAACCACACCCGAGCAAACGCAACTCCGGAAGAGGAGTTTCTAAGAAAATACCGGCGCTGCGATTTCATCGGTGCCCTCAGAATTCGATTCCGGGCATCAGTTCAAAAGTTAGAAAAATTCGCTCGTCCGTTCACTGGACGTACCCGAGCCAAACTTCGGAAAATGATTCCGGGCACACCGGGCCTCGGAATCAGGTGCCGTCAGAAACTGCGCTCTTGTAAAATTCCAAAGAAAATTAAGAAAAACATTTCCTTGAAATTTACTTGTCTTTACACTACTTGTAAGACTGATTATGAAATATGGGATACTCTGGCTGTTTCCCATGAGGGGACAACCAATGTTAAAGAAATGAGACTAAACACATACACTATTAAGTATGATAATTTTAAAATGAAAACTAATGAATCTATTTCTGATATGTATCCCATGTTTATTGAGATAGTCAATACAATGAGCTCCCTGGGAAAAGCTATTCCAGCAAAGGAGAAAATCATGAGGATACTAATATGCCTACCAGATAGATAGAGAGGAACCTCTATCTCTATAGGAGAATAATGTGACATTTTCAAGCTACCTCTCAAGGAGATTATTGGTAAGTTGATGATGTATGAAGAAGAGCTGATGGTAAACAAAGAAGAAGATGATGAACCAAGAAATAAATCATTAGCCTTCAAGTCCTCTGTTTCAAAAATCAAGGACAAAGAGAAAATTCAAGATGCAAGTGATAGTTCAAGTAGTGAAGAGTGTGTATCGGATAGTGATGCTGAAATGGCTCAGATAGCCAGAATATTTAAGAAGTTTTATAAGGAAAAGAAATTTTTCAGAAAATACAATTATAAGGGAAAGTATGACAATAAAGGTCATTGGAAAAAGGATTGGAAAAAGACTGATAAAAGTGATGACATAGTCTGCTACGATTGTAAGAGTAAAGGACATGTGAAAGCTGACTGCCCGAAGTTAAAGTACAAAAAAAAATGAGTATAAGGACAAAAAATATAAGAAAGCTATGAAAGCTACCTGTAGTTCTTTAGAAGATAGTTCAAGTGATTTTGATTCCACTCAAGATGAAAAATCACAAAAATCTAATATGTGTTTTATGACAAACACATCTGAGGTAACATTGGATACTCCTGATTTGAACTCTTATTATTCTGGAGATGATTCTGATTCTAATTCTGAAAACATGTCTAGTGAAGAATTACTTGAATACTGTAACATGCTAGAGGAAACCTAAAATGAGATGAAAGACAAGTATAAAGACTTAAAGAAACTACATGCTTTAACTAGAACTGTCAAATCTACACTAGAAGTGGAAAAGGAAAAGAATTATCAACTACTCAAAGAGAATACTAAACTGAAATTATATAATGAGCAACTTAGAAAAGTCTTAGAGAATTTAAAAAATGGAAATAATACTCTAACTCAAATTCTTGGAAAACAAGTTGCACCAAGGTATACTATTGGTTTAGGATACCAAACTGGATAGAGACAAATTACAAAGAATAGATTTATTCCAAAATCTAAACATTATGTTACTAGTTATAGTTCTAGAAATTCTTATGTCTCAACTATCTACTCACATAGTTATAGATCAAACAAAGTTTATCTTTCAAAATATTTTAAATCTATTGATTATATGAAACCCATTAGACAAATCTTGGTACCTAAAGTTCTGCTTACTAACCTGTCTGGACCCAAGAAAATCTGGGTACCAAAATCATTTTCTGTCTAAATCTGTTTTGTAGGAAACATGATTAAAAATTTCCTATAGGAAGATATGGTATTTGGACAGTGGATATTCAAGGCATATGATAGGAGACTACTCACGCTTTAAGAGCTTAATAAAATTTGTTGGAGGAAATGTCACCTTTGGGGATAACTCAACAAAAAAATCATCAGCTTAGGCCAAATTGGTAACACTGATTCAATTTTAATTTCTAAAGTACTATTTATTGATGGATTAAAATACAACATGATAAGAATTTCTCAGTTGTGTGATGATGGTTTCAATGTTAAATTTTAAAATGATGCCTGTAATGTATTTGATTCTAAAAATATTTTGGTATTTACTGCATTAAGAAATGAAAATATTTATGCTGTAGATTTGAATTCTTTGGCTAAACAAAATGTTACTTGTTTAAATGATTTTCATAAAGAATATTGTCTATGGAAAAGAATATTAGGACACTGAAATGTGCACTCTCTCAAGAAACTGACTAGGAAAGGTTTAGTTAGAGACCTACCCAAACTAGAATTCCCATTAGATAAAGTTTCTAATCCCTGTAAAAAGGGAAAACATCATAATGTTTCTTTCAAATCAAAGAAAGAAGTTTCTACTTCTCAACCTCTCAAGTTGGTTCACATGGATTTATTTAGACCATCTGGAGTTTGAATCTTAAATGGGAGGTACTATGTCTATGTCATTGTAGATGACTTTTCTAGATACGCTTGGGTATACTTTCTAGATCACAAAAGTGAAGCTTGTTCCTATTTTGTTAAATATTCCAAGTCTGTAGAAAAACTTAGTGGACTTAGGATCAAGACCTTGAGAAGTGATCATGGTTGTGAGTTTGAAAATCAGAAGTTTGAAACCTATTGCTCACATAATGGCAATAGTCACAACTTCTCTACTCCTTGAACACCTCAACAAAATGGTGTAGTAGAAAGAAGAAATAGGACCCCTCAAGAGATTGCTAGGACAATGCTCAATGAATATGATTTACCTATTTATTTTTGGGTTAAAGCTGTCAATACAACTTATTACATTATCAATAGAGTCTTGATTAGAACAATTCTTAAGGAGACCCCTTATGAGATTTGGAACAACAAGAATCCTTAGGTTAATTACTTTATAGTTTTTCATTGAAAAGTTTTTATCCTTAACACTAAATATAATCTTGACAAATTTGGTTCCAAAAGTGGTGAAGGAATTTTTCTAGGTTTCTCTACAACCAGTAAAGCCTATAGAGTATTCAATAAGAGAACCAAATGTGTGGAAGAATATGTATGCATCAAATTTGATGAAACTGATCCACATGAACCTAAGACCCCTCTTTAAAATCTTGAAGAAGATATGTTTATTCCAGACCTTAATGAAAAAAATAGTGAACCTGTTGTTAAGACAACTAGTTATGGAAATTTTTCAGAACTTGCTTTTGTAGAACCCAAACCTATTAATGAACCTGAAATTTATAGCCCTATCTTTTCTAGACCAAGTAGGACTCTTAAAAATCATCCTTTAGATGCTGTAGTAGGATATTTAGATAGAGGGACACATACTAGAGCTTCTATGATAAACCAGGTTGAACATCAAGCTTTTCTTTCACAACTTAAACCTAAAAATATCAATGATGCAATCAATGATGAATTTTGGGTGATGTCTATGCAAGAATAATTGAATCAATTTGAAAGGAACAAAGTTTGGAAACTTGTTGACAGACCTAAGGACACTTTAACCATTGGAACAAAATGAGTTTTTAGGAATAAAGTTGATGAAGCTGGTAACATAGTTAGAAACAAGGCTAGACTAGTTGCACAAGGCTATATTCAAGAAGAAGGAATTGACTATGAGGAGACCTTTTCACCAGTAGCCAGACTTGAAGCCATCAGAATCCTTCTTGCCTATGCAGCACATTTGAATTTCAAACTATATCAAATGGATGTTAAGAGTACATTATTAAATGGGTATATAGCTGAGGATGTTTTTGTTGAACAACCCCCTGGATTTAAAAACCCTAATTTTCCAAATAATATTTTTAAAATATCAAAATATTTATATGGTTTAAAACATGCTCCACGAGCTTGGTATGACAGATTGAGTACTTTTATTATTTCCAAAGGATTTACAAAAGGAATAACTGATCCTAAAATTTTTATAAAACGAATTTCCAATGATTTTTTAGTTTTTCAAATTTATCTAGATGGAATTATTTTTGGATCATTGAAGAATTCTTTATGTTTTTATTTGTCTAAAATGATGCAAAATGAATTTGAAATGAGTTTAATGGGAGAACTCAAATATTTTGTTGGATATCAAGTTTTTCAAAATGAAAATGGTATTATTTTAAATCAATGTAGATATAAAAAGGATCTTCTAAAACGCTTTGTATTGGATAGCACTAAAAGTAGTGACACTCCCATGAGTACCACTTGTAAGTGGATCTTGATGACGATGGAAAATCTGTTGATCAAACCACTTATAGAGGAGTGATTGGAAGTTTACTTTACTTAACTGCTAGTCGTCCTGACATTATGTTTAGTGTGTGTATGTGTTATCATTATCAATGAAATCCTCTAGAATATCGTTTATATGCTGTAAAGAGAATTTTCAAATACCTTAAGCAAACATGAAATCTAGTAATGTTTTATCCTAAAGGAAAATCATTTGAATTAGTTAGTTATTCTGATGCTAAATTCGGTGGCTATAAGTTAGATAGAAAAAGCACGTTTGGAACATGTCACCTTTTGATAAAGTCACTAGTATCATGGTGTAGTAAGAAACAAAATTTTGTTAGATTATCTACTGCAGAAGCTGAATACATAGTTGCTGGAAGTTGTTGTGCACAAATTTTGTTGATGCATCACACATTACTAGATTATGGATATCAATTCAGACATGTACCTATAAATTGTGACAACACAAGTGCTATTAACATCTCCAAGAATCCTGTTTCACATTCTAGGAAAAAGCATATTGATGTAAGACATCACTTTTTGAGAGATAATTATAAAAAAGGTGATATCAATTTAGAATTCATTGGTACTGAATATCAACTTGCTGATATATTCACTACACCATTAAATTATGAGAGAATAGACTACATCATACATGAACTAGGCATGATAAATCTCAAATAGATACCTTACTAGTTACTGTTTTAGGTCTTACTGTTTGATATCTTACTGTGTTATAATTTATTGTTTCATGATTATAGTTTCTCAGTTACTGTCTGTCATGTTTTCTATCTCACCGTTAAGTTTTATGTTTACAGTCTCACTAAAACTTGTTTACTGTATCACCGTAATGACCACTCATGGTCTCACCGTAAAAATTCTTTATGTTTTTTTAAAACCCGTATCGTGGTAATTATCCTTTTCACCTTTTTCCCAACGTTTTTATTTTAGCGATGTTTGGTATTCCTAAATGATAAAACAAAGTAAGTATCACTCACTTCTTCACTCAAGGTTTCTTCTACCTAATCTTTTCAAACTCTTCTTCATCCCTGCAACCCTGCTCTTGCTCGAACCTTTAGTGAATGCCTAGAATGAAACGTCTGTCATCATCGACACCTGAGAAGAACAACTTGAAGAAGAAGAAGATTTCACCTAATCTGACACCCGAATGAACTTTAAATCTGAATCTGGTAACCCACGTTATTGTACCCGAGAAAGAGATTTTCCCCAAATAGATTCTGTCTAGTAAGTCTCTGATATTGAAAGTGTTAGAACAATAAGGCTGGTTAGAATGGTTCTCAAAGGAGTATAGACCCATCTATCCTAGGTTAGTAGCTCAATTTTACCAATACGTACAGTTATCATTTGATTCCCATGAGAGTTATGTTGTGAGGAGCTGGGTAAATGGCCAGAGATGCTCTTTCTCTTTGAGGTTATGGGATGCATGCCTTAGGATACCTCATGAAGGCATATGTGAGAATTATCAGATAGGAACTCCACCTTCAACCGATTTCTTTGATCTAGAAGATGCCCTGAAAACTATAATTGGAAATGGAACTCAGAGGAGATCCATTGCTGCTGAATTAGATGGAGAAATAGGGTTTCTATTTAAGTTTGTACATAATTTGGTTATTCCAAGAAAATGTGATTTTGCTGTGTTAAAATATCAAGATGTGTTTTTGATTCACCTCATGAAAAATAGGCATAAGATCAACCTGTGCAAGTATATCATTCACCATATGTGTGAGTTGATGAAAGTAACATACAAGTCAACTTCTCAGTTTTACTCTCAGATAATATCAGCCATGCTTCTTGAAAAAGGTGTGGTTGTACCTAATGAGGAAGTGATTATGGACTATGAGTACTACCTCTCAAAATCTACTATCAAAAGAATGAAGATAAACTAGAATCCTTGGAAAAAGGAATGGGTGGAAGACAATGATAAAGTTTATGAGAAATTCAATCCCGTGGATTATCCCTCAAGACCAAAAAAAATTTATGGTCCTAGTTTGGAATCAGATAAGATTGTAGAGTATTCTGAAGAAGAGTAAGAAGAGGCTGAAGTGCCACCTAGGGAAGTGGTTATTGTTGAGGAAGACATGACTACTGTTCCTGAAGTAGTTCTTAAAGAAGAAGTTCCTGCTCCTAAAGAAGCTGACAATTTGGAAAGTCAACCCTAAGCTATAATATAATCAATTACCAAAGAATCTAAAAATCATGCCCTGGAAGAGCCTACAGTATAAGAGCCTATAGTGGAAGAACCACCTATTTTGTAAGAGGTCAATCTTGAGGAACTCCTTATGGAACAATATGTTCCTAAAATCTTACCTTCTAATGAAGAATGGATGGAGATATCTTTTCATATGTCTAGAAAAGAAATGTTTGAGGAACTCAGATCTGAGTCTGTGAAATTAGACCAAGATCCTAGGCCTCTCAGTCCTGAGAAGGAGGCACCTATTGAGGTGGAGAAAACCCCAAATCTTGAGTTTGTTGAAGCCTCACATCCAACTGAGTCAAGTCCTGTAGAAACTCAGTATAAATTTCCCAGTTTCTATGATGTTAATGATTCTCAATATGTTACAGCAACCGAACATGATATTTCCTCCCTATTTTATTTGAAATCAGTCTCCAATTTTGCACCTGAGAAGGAACCTGAGCCTGTACCAGTCCTTACTCCCGAACCCTTATCTGAATAGCCATTCTTTGTAAGTAAGTATTATTTGAAGGAATTTGGTGCTACTCTCTTATCTAGAGTTGAGAAACTCATGAATACCCAACCTCTTCCTATGAAAAATTTAAGTGAGAGAGATGCCTCACTACTATTGGAGAATATTATTTGGAAAATACAACCTAAGATTCTCTATGAAATTCAAGAAGTAAGAATTGAAAATAAGCTTCTCAGTAATGAAGTAAAGACCCTAAGAAGTATGGTTGAAGACATGCAGAGAGAACTGCATTTGAGATCTGAATCTGTTGTTCCTCTTGTAGAACCTACTGGTGCTCAAATCCCACAAGTTGGTGTGTCTCAGATTAAACCTTATCTAGAATCCTTAGATGAAAAGATCACTGAAAGGAATAAACAAATTGTGAAGGAAATTAAAGAGTTTGTTTCCAATATGAATAAACTCACTGATGAGTATACAAGGTTTCTTCAAACGGTGTTGAATCAACTAAAATATCTGACCACAACTGTCAAAGCATTTGGTCAATCCTCTAAACCCTCCTTTGACTGTGATCTGCTCAGAACTGTAATCAAAGAAGAGATTCAGAATGTCTTCAGTGATTTCAATACGGCTTCCTTAACTGAAGTGACCAAAAATAGTGATAGAGTTATTGACCTAGTATAAATCCACTCCAAAATTGCTAATGATGCTCAACAAGAGATTGCTAAGAAAGTGGATTTCTACTTCAACAGAATCTTCTCCATGATAAATATGACAATCCTTTTTAAGTACCTTGTAGAAAATATGAGGATTCGTCCTGTGAATTAAGATTTCAAGAACGAATTCCAGAAACTCACAGAGTTTACTTGATTGTTGGACAAGTTTATGGAGAACAAGGATGATTTTGAGAAAGCCGTGCAATATGGTGGAGAGATTATTACAGATTTCATCAAACTCCTGAGTCTCTATCTTCATGTCCAGAGTAAAACCGTTGTTTCTCCAGTGGCTGCACCTCTCAGACCTGATGTTCCTACCTTCACCTCTTCTCTAGCCTCAACCACCATGTCTTTCGGACAAGCACTCAGTCAGATCAGGCCTGTGATGCTTGATCAACAACTGCCTAGATCTTCTAATGCTCCTACCTTGGCTTTCTCAGTCTTTGAAGTTCTCCCTTTACCCTATTTATCAACCACCTCTCTGCCTTATTCTACCTCGATCTATACCCCTATGGATTCCTCTTCTGCCACTGCTGCTAAAGGCAAATAGAAGGCCAACCCATGAAGTAGAATAGTGATTACACTTTTTTGATAGGGATGCTATTTTTTGTATTAATTTTTTGTTGTACTGCCACTCATTTTCTATTAATGGATTGTGAACCTTTTTGACCTCTCTTATTTCATTTTTTTGATAATCCCAAAATGGGGAGAACTTTCTATATACTATGTTAGAAATTTATCTTATAGTTGAATCCAATATACACCCTAATTGTATATGATTTGTGATCATCAAAAAGTGGGACATTGGTGGACTACTCATGTATTAATCATGTTTTAATGATCAAAAAATCATATTTAATGATGTTTTAATGATCACAAATCTTATTTAATCATGTGTTAATGATTCCAAATCTTATTCAACCAAGTTAAATTCTAAAAATTATATCCAGTAATGTGTATTTATGTTTAAAGTTTTCTCATGATTTAAGAAGAGCCTTATAAGATCTTAATTTCTCTATTTTCAATTTACCTACTTTATACTATATTTTATCTACTCTCAAAATTACTTCTTTAACAAATGCTTAAGTCTAATCCTTTCTATTAACATATTTATTTAAGTCTGCACATAGTTACTTTGGAAAGTCTAAGACACTGTGAGTCTGCCACTGGCTATGTATTTCTGACACCATGAAGCCAAACACCGTGAAGCCAGACACCATGAATGAGACACCGTGAAGAAGACACCATGAAGCCAGACACAATCCAGACACCATGAAGTAGACACCATTAACAAGACACCGTGAATAAGACACCGTGATGCCAGACACCGTGAAGCAGACACCGTAACACCAGACACCGTGAATCAGACACCGTGACCATGAGACACCGTGACACTCAAACACTGTGATCAACCTAGAAACTGTGTGAAGGAGACACCATTTCCATGACTTACCGTGACACTGTTTCTAAAACTATTTTGTCGTATTTCAATTTAATTTCCAACGGTCATATTTTGTGCTTTTAATGAAACTGCTATTAATTAATTTGGGTTGTTGGCATGTCAGGGAACCGTACCTCGTACATGTAAAAGGTAATCATTCCCATTGCTGGAAAAAAGGAGAAATAAAAGGAATATCCTGCTACTGTAAAACAAAGACATACAAAGAGACATATACATAAGGAAGAAGAAAAGATACACACGTACACGCAGAGAAGGACACACAAAGAACTTGAAGAACACTGATACACATCAAGAACATAAGTTCAAAGAGGAGTTTCAAGCGCCACTTGTAATACTCTCACATTCAGGATGAACACCTGTACTGGAAGTGAAGAAACAGAACTAGGACACTCTTTTTTCCAGACAACTTACTGAGAAGGACTCCAAGCTTCATCTGATTCAATCCAAAGAAGTCCAGAGCTGCATTGACATCACACAAGAGAATTATAAACTCATTTCTATATTGTTTCTCTACTGTGATCATCCTTTTCTTTACATTACTAGTAGTGTGTGCTTCTGTCTGTTTTGACATACACTGACTCCTAAGATGAACTAGAGGATACTGAAATCCTCACACTAAACTCTTTACACCTTTGTGTATCCCACGTAGAACTGTGGTATAGGTATGAGGACCTGGACCGTCTGAGTACTGCTGTAACCCTAATCTAGGGTGTGGATAAAAGTTGTATATAAATTGTTTGAGAGGACTAGGTCTCATCTTGAGACTGAACCTCTTGGTTAACAATGTTGTGCATCTTATTTTAGTTTAAAATATTTTTTAATATTCCACTGCTATTTACTTTGAAACTCAAATATGTTTTAAAGTAACTATGATTGTTGAACTAGAAAGTGTTTGTAATTATTGTGAACCAGTAAGTTGGTTTCAAAAGCAAACTTAATCTTCAGGTTAAGTTAACTGAGAAATAATCAATCTTTGAGAAACCAATTGAACATTTACAATCTTTATAAATTCACTACAATTTTACTTTTTTTATGAATTGAGAGATTATAATACAAATATTTTATATAGAAATTTTTAATTGGAACTCAATTCACCCCCTATTGAGTATCCACTCTAGCCAACATAGAGTAAATGATTTCTTTAGTGCGCTGTATGCTGTGTTCTGGGATGAGGGTTGGAGAACCACCCATGAATGGTTACTTGTTAGAAGTTTTATGTATATGGCCTAAAGAGTGGGGCATAGTGATCTTGTTACCCCTAACCCTAGTTTGTGATTTTGGTATCGTTTTACCCTCGAGAGTGTCACATGATAGTGGTTATCCATTTTTTAAGTTCTCTTGGGCACGTGAGGCACAAGTAGATGTTTTGGATTTGGATATATTCCTGTTTTTCCTAGAAGGTTGAGTGGGAAGTTCAATGGTTTTTCGGGTACACGAATTGAGTTATTATAATGAGTTTATAGTCCTGGGATAATCTAGGGTGACCTTGATGGAGGTTATCCTAGTGTTTCAGGCTCCTTGGAATGTGGATAATGAGTGGGTTTTTCAAAGGTGGAATCGACTCTTGGTGGGTGTCATCAAGTTTTGATAAAAATTTCATGATTATGACTTGGTTTATCTCTTAAAGAAACAATTCAGCATTTGAGGTTGTTTGTAAGGTTGGTTTCAAGGGAAAGGACTGCTATGGTTCTTTAAATGATGGCTGATAACATTTTATGTGGTAATTGGATTGAATTTGGTGGATGAGATAAGGATGTATGAGGAATTGGTGGAAATGTTTGATAAGAGAGAGATACCCAATGTGAGGGGTGGTCATGTAGTTGGTCTTATAGTGTGAAAGGTTGGGTTTCTAGATGAGAATTTTGAGAATGAATCTAGTTCGATGAGGCTAATAGACCTAGAGGCATGGTTTTTTGTGTTAGTGGATGTTTAGGTCTGGTGATATATAGATAATAAAATATAGAGTTGGTATTATTGTGTGGTTGCAAGAAGGTACGAGAACTTTAGGGATTATATGAGGCCCATATGTGGGCATACATTGGTAAGGACCAATGCCGTTTGGGATGGGTGAACAGGTGGATGAGATAAATTCCAATATTTATATCTGAAACCAATGCTGGAAGGATGACTATGTGAGATATTTTTAGTTTTTAATTGATGTGGAGGACTATTTTGTTTCGGTTGTTAACCGATAGGGTTGTGCTAAAATAATTCGAGAGGTGTTGTGGTAGTAGTTCCATGGGAAGCATTGTTTCATGGCTACTTTTAGAGAGTTGAGAAGCGGTGGTGAGTTTGGTTAGAAAACCCACTTTATTTTTACTGGTTGGGTGTTAATGAGGTATTAGAGGGAAAGTAATCCAGGTTTTTCAATTGGTCAAGGTGTCTCGGTAGTGGGAGGTGGTTTCAGTGATGGATAGTTGTGGTAGTGTTTATCGATTAAATCTCGTTGTACTTGTAGCTAGAGATGATCATGCTAAATATCTTGACATATTCCCAGGTACGCTAAGAGATCTTTGAATTTATTTAAAGTTACATGGATATATTTTTGTTGGATGTGGGGCCTCTTGGAGGTTACAACCATGGAGCGTTGTATGTGGAGATGAATGTTGGGAAGTATGCCATCAACCATTATAGGTGAGGTCCTTGGGATGGACCGAAGGTCAAAGAATGTTGTGGGTTTTATTCTCAAAAACTGGGAACATAGAGTGGTTGATATTGGTTTTTCTATTTTGGTGGAAGCTAGATGACTATGTCCAAGTTTTTGGGGGTTCCTATTGTTTTTGAAGTGTTGGATGTGTGGGTTAGAGTTACTTGGGGAGAGAAGTGGAAATGAAACTCTTAAGGTGGGGAGTGGTAAGTCAGTCATGAAGGCATGGAGAAAACTATGGGTTGGATGTGGTGGCATCAGGATGCATTGAGAAACCCGTGAGGTGTAGGTTTGGAGTTTCTCAGGAAGGACCAAAAGGGTCATGGATGTGGTGGATGAGTGATCCAAGATTTGTCTTTGGAATTAGGGTAGCTCTAGGAAAAATCCAATATTTCTATGTTAAAATCATTGATAGTCCTGAAAATGGAGGTTGGGTGTCATAAATTTAGTAGAAATTGAGCCTGTACTTGAGTAGGTGGGTCTGGGTGATCTTGGAACATTGGTTGGGGTAAAGGAATCTTAGATATGTGAAGTAGTGTTGTTCCAACAGTGAAGGTGGGTGTTTCTAAAATGAGTCAATTGAGAAGAATTGACTAGGATAGAAAAAGTAATGAAGGTGGTGGGTTGTCAACCACCTTTGGTGGATGTTTTTTAATGATAAGTGCATTTTGAAAGTGGAATGGGTTTTGGGGTAGGACTGAGTTAATTCTTAGTCTATATATGAGTGGAAGATATATTTTTGTTAGGAATATTAATGGGTGTGGTGAAGCATGATGATGTTTTTGAAGGTAGTTTATTCCTTGACAATAGAGTTTATTGAATGTCAGGGAATGAACCTGGTAGGTGCATCAGATGATGGAGGTATGACTTAAGTGAATAGGTGCCATGGGTAGGTGTAGGGAATAGCATGTCAATAGTGGAAAAATGTGTGTTTTGAGAAAATCTGTCTGGAATGGTCTGACATGATAAGAAAAGGGAATGAACAAGGTAATTTGTAATCCACCACTAGTTTGATGGTTTATGGAAAGTGAATTTTGGAAATGAAGGAAAAATTTCTGTAGGTCAAGTTATTATTTGTCTACAATGAAAGGTGGATGCATGTTCATTTTAGATAGTTTTAATAACAAGGCTGGATACCAATATTGGGTTGAGTACTCATAGATGTCTTGGTACTGTGAGTTGGGAAATGCATAAATTATGTTATTAAATCCAATTTGAGTTTCTAATGGCCTTTTTCAATGGTGGGGGTGTCAACCACTAGAATATGGTGGTGGTGAGTTAGAGTGCATATTGGATAGCACCATAGCAGGAAGGGGGTATGTTAATGATTTGATCTGTGTTTCTAGTTGGATAGTCTCGATAAAGTACCATTCTAGTGTTTTGTACTTTATAATAAGTGTTGAATCATATTTTGATCGATTGAGTTCCATGGGTGTCTTGGTTGTATTTTGGATGTTCAGTTATGGAATGGGACCTTTGGGCCTCAAGTTGTGTATGAATGTAGATCAGTAAATGTGGTGGGAAAATGGCATGTTTGGTTAGGTGATGTTGAGTTTGAGTCACTATTTTAGTTTTGAAAATAGGGAAAGAATGGAATCGAGTGATTTGGGCCATAAGTTGTAGAGTGGATCGAGCCGATGGGTGCCGATTGGCTTTTCCATGATGGTGTGATGCTCTGTAAAATTCTTCCTCGTGTTGTAATTTAGGTAGAAGGTTTTGAGGCTTTACTATGGAGTTCTTCTTTTTTTATGTTTGATATGAGGTTGATTCATACTTTGAGGAGCATCCGATCCGTGTTGTGGATTGTAGTGAGAAAGTATTGTGGGGAATGATTGTGACTTTGGTTTAATTTTTTTGGAAGTTCATAATGTTTAGGAAGAGACTTAGGAGAGGGAGAAAAATATATTGTCCTAATGGTTCGACCTTTTTTTTACTTCGAAATCTCAGTGATTCTTGGAAGTGCAGCTCAAGGATGATCAATTATAATGTGGGGAGGTAGAAAGATCCCACACTTTGTGGAGGCACATTCCTATATAAATATTTGTTTACATCGCTTAAAGTTGGTTAATTTAATTCTTAATGGGTATACGAGGTGGATTAGGGGTGTTCCAAGAGTTTAGAACATGATAGAAAGAGAATATGGCCATCATGTACATGTTGCATGGTTGGTGCACTGTTAGGGGAAATTTTTCTACCAAACCGTGGTAGCCTGGGGAAAAGGACGCATGGTTAAGTAAACTGTTCAAGGGGGAAGGCCAAACTATGCAGTCTTTGATAGTAATTATACAAAGTTGGTGCATGGTTTGAAAAACCATGCAGTATTTCAAGATAAATGTGCGACTTCATCTTTCTTTGATTGAGTTTGGCACACTATTAGCACACAATTTGGAATACTGTGCAGCTAAACCATGCTCCCCATTAAAAAGTGATAAATTACCAGTTTTCCACCTTATAATTTTAAGTTTTCTTACCTAATTTTCCCCTCATCTTTCCTCTATCATCCCTAGTGATGAAATATTTTGACCAATACTTCCTAAGGTCCGATATCCTTCATTTCTAGGCCATTTAGAGTGCCATTGGTTACATATTGAAGCTCAAGGTAAGTCTAATGCTACACTTGTTTCTCTTTTCCCGATTAGGTATTGTGGTTGTATTATTCTTATTATGAATCCCTAAAACCCTCTTTTTCCAATGGTTCTTAGGAAAATCATTAGAAGGGTTCTTGAATCCAAAACTATGGACAATATTAAGAAATAATTTATATTTGAATTCAAGGTAGGTGGTCTACAAGATATATACCATAGTCTTGAAGTTTATTTGTGAATGTGTGGTTGTGATTTTGGTTATTTTTTGTCATTCATTCGATTCCTTGATAGGATTTGGTAAAATAGATGGATAAATGACAAATTGAAAACCTCATGATCCCCATGGGATACATTGAGTATGATTAGATGAGTTTAGGGCCACCCATGGGGTGTGAAAATATTACTAAATTAGAGCCCATGGTAAATATGTCGACATGTTAGTTTGAATGGAAAAGAGGAACTAATGGTAATTGTGTCTAGTTATTAACATAAAATAAGGGGTTTTTTGGTTTAATGTTAATAGGTTAAGTGAGTTATAGATTTTTAAGGGTAATTGTTTGAATATCTAAGGCATGGGAATGATATATGGGTAAAATAGGTTAAGGTATGTAAATGAGAATGTGTAAATGGGTTAAGTTTTGTGAATTAGTGAATGTGATAAATGTGTTAATGAGTGGGAATTATTAACTATGATAAATGAGTTAAGGTATGAGATAGGGAATTAGGTAAATGAGATATGAAATGTAAATGGTAAATGTTCTAATGGGTTAGAGCTTGATGATGGTTTACATGTTGAACGATTATGAAATGTGAATGGTGTTTAATTGGTTAACATGGAATGAAAATGAAATAGTTGTTAATGATGTTTAATTGATTTAATGGAATAATGGATATTTTGGCATGATGTTAATGGGTTAATAAGAAATGAATCTTAAATGGTAAAAATTTCATTGTATTATATCTTGAGAATAATTTTTGTATTGAACGATTTCTAAATGGTGATTTGTTTTGTGTATTATTGAATATGGGTTTTAAAGTGGTATAAGTGGTAAATGGATAAATAACCATGTACACATGGATTGTTAGTTGTGGGGTATTGGACTTGAGGATATAAAATCCGGGGTTGGGTTAGACCGGGGATCTAAAACCCACCCCACAATGCATGGGTTAGATAATGGTACTCATGCTCTATGCCCCTAACACTTTCTTTGGATGAGACTTCTTGGACTAAGGCTCCAAGGATGCTGTAATGTATTTATTTATGAAATTATTATACCTAGTGAGATAGGGAACTTAAATTATTGCTTTATATATAGTAATTAACCTACTTAGGCTATAGTAAAAATGATGTAAATTCCTAACCATGGAACCAGTGATGAACACAGATTAAGTGATTAAAATGGTTAAAGTGAATATGAATAACTAATGGAACCCGAGTTGCATTTTGTTTAACTTTTATTTTATTTAGTACTTGAATACACTATCTATTAGACTGGATATTTTTTATATGCCATTTTTGGCAGTCTTCTAAGTTGTACTCACACACTGCTTGGGCCGCCATTGGGTACCTGAGTAGATTTCATGGTAACAGGTCTGGACAAGGGTAAAGGCCCTATGCTTGGGAGTTGATTTGGGATTGGGATATACATATATGGGGATCTAGACTTGGAATCAAGACATGTTTTGGGTATTCAATTATTTTTCTTTATTTTTAATTTTCTTTACTTTTTTCTCTATTAGCATGATATGACATATATACTATTTGGTTGTGGGTTAAACCTTGTTTTTGGAAATGGTTAGTAATGCATGTTTCTAGTTTATTGTTTCATTTATTTCATATTACATCTTCTGTGTATTACTATATTAAAGAGGGTATAGTCTCCCCACATAATCCATTAGACCGTTAATGCTAGATGGAAACCTCTAGTGTATATGGATGCATGTTTGAGGCCACATTGAAACCTGGTTCGGGGAACCAGTTTAGTGGATTCCGGTTCAAAGAAATTAAATTATTCTATCACAATTGAGAAGGTGGTTTCTAACAATGAAGTAGTGGATGATATGAGAGTTATTTATTTTCATAATAATTTATATACATTTTTATTATGGTTCTACAAATTCTTTCATATCACACAAGTTTTTTTGAACTATTGAAGTACCACCTTAAGACATGAAAGTTGAGTTTTAAGTGAAGATAAAGAATGGTTCAATTATTCTATACCATGCATATAACTCATCTTATATCCATATTTGTGAGATGATATACCCTACCCACCTTGTAACTATTTCATTATATAAATTTGATGCAATTCTAGGCATTGATTAGTTTTCCTTATTTAGAGACAACATAAAATTCCAAGAGAATGAAATCAACCTCCAAATCATGAATTTACCTATGATTCTATAGAAGTGCAAGGAGAAGGAAGAATATCCCTTGGTATCATCATCTGAAGAATGAATATTTTTGACTTATGAGAAAAATTTTCTTGTTCAAATGATTGAGACTATGGAAAGGATTATTCCTGAAGACATGCCCATTGTGAGGGATTGTACTGATGTATTTTTGGAAGAGTGTCATGATATTTATATTAGCCAAGATGTTGAATTCTTAGTTAAGATTATAGTTGTATATTTTCAAATATCTGACACTCTATATAGAATTGAAATTGTTGAACTTGAGTTGTTAAAGAAGTAACTACATTAGAACATGTATAAAGGGTTTATTTTCTCAAGTGATTCACTATGCAGTGCACCAATACTATTTTTCAAGAAGGATGTGTCAATGTGCCTCTATATTGATTATTGTTTTCTCTAAAAAATCATGATAACGAATAGGTATCCCCTACCATAGACAAATTACTTGTTCGATAATCTACATAGAGACATGTATTTATCTGAGGTGGACCTTTGATCAAGATATCACCAATTATGGGCGAAGAAGAAAGACATTACCAAAAATACATTTTAATAAAGGTATGAACTCTATGAGTTCATAGTGATTCTATTTAGACTTAATAATTTTCTATAAATCATTATGATCTTGATTAATAGAGTCTTTAGATATTCCCACAACAAAATTGTTTTAGTATTTATAGATTTTATAATGATTTAATCAAAAAGAAATGAGTAGCATGTGTTGTTCCTCTCGTTCCCCTCGTTGTTTGATTTTCATGATCACAATCACCTTATTTTTTGTCTAACATTGTTTTTAAGTGTTGTGGATGATAGGCAAAAGATTGCCAAAGGATTGGCCCAAGAATGGACAAGAAGTGGACTGAAATTCAGTCCACCGGCCAACCGGTGTGATAGCACCGGCCAGCCGGTGGACCTGGCAGAGGCATTGCCCACTGCCAGGCTCCACCGGTCAGCCGGTGGCTTGACCACCGGCCAGCCGGTGGCATCCAGGCAAACAGTGGTAGCTACTGTCTGCCCACCGGCCAGCCGGTGGCTCTGGCACCGGTCGGCCGGTGGTGCCTGGAAAAGAAGGTTCAGCTACTGCCAAGCCACCGGCCAACCGGTGGCCCATCCACTGGTCAGCCGGTGGAGCCAAGACTCGAAATCTCCCAAATTCCTCAAGCACCGGCCAGCCGGTGGGACTGTACCGGCCAGCCGGTAGCCCAGTCAAACTAGCTGTTGGGTTTGACCAGTCAACCTTCTTTTGGCCTCCAACGGCTCTTTAAGCCTCTCCAACGGCTCCGAAGGCCCCCAATGGGTTCCATGCCTATAAATAAAGGCCAAGGAAGCCCCGGACACCAATCGGATCATATACCAAGCGCCCGGACATATTGTTGCACATTTGGCGAACCTCCGACGCTCCACCTTCAAGGATCCTCAAGTGCTCCAATCCAATTCCCAATCCAAGGAGCACCTCAAGAAGCTTGGGAGAGCACGCTACATCAACTCCATCATACCTTGGCGCCCAAGTCTTCCTCAATTACGGTTTTTATAGTTTTATTTATTTTGAGCTTCATATTGGGTTTGTGCCTACAAACCCCAAAACCTTTTCTCATCCTCCCTTTCTTTTGGGTTTCACACCACCATTAAGGTGTGAAGAGGTTTCTTCAAGCCTTTACTTTTAAAAGGCTTGTGTTTCGGTGAGCTAGCCTTCACCCGTTAAAAAGGCTAGTGGGTTCTTGCTAAACCATCAAAAGCAAGTGGGTTCTTGCTAAACCAATAAAAGCAAGCTGTAATAGGTCCTAGTGCTACCTCAAAGCCTAGTGGGTTTCTTGCTAAAACCATTGAAAAGCAAGCGGTAGGAATCTCTCAACGGTTGAGTTGGGAGCGGAGACGTAGGCCGGGTTTTTGGCTGAACTCCATTATCAAGTTTTGTGTTTTGCCTTCTTTATTTCCGCTGCATTTTCAACTTTGATTTTCATTTGTTTATCTTTTTTTAAAAAGGAAATTCACCCCGCCTCTTGCCATCATCCCATCTTTTTCCCGACCCAACAATTGGTATCAGAGGGGTAATTTGAGTAATACCTTAAACGATTTCAAATTCAAAGATCCATTTAGATGGCATCAACCTCTTTCGCCCCCGAAGGCTTTTCTTTGGGTCGGGCTCCATTTTTTGATGGGACCGACTATAATTATTGGAAAACCCGCATGACTACCTTTCTTAGAAGCATAGGATATCCCATTTATAAAATTTTCATGCAAGGTTATACTTTGTCTACCCCCGACGAATCCAAATGGACCCCCGCCGATATTAGAAATTTTGAGCTTGATGGCAAAGCCATGAACGCTCTCCATTGCGGGTTAGATAGAAATGTTTTTAATTGTATTTCTTCTTGCACTACTTCTTACGATCTTTGGAAATTTTTAGAACTAACCTATGAAGGTACTAGCGAGGCTCCAAAGCAAGAATCCGATCAAAAGCAAGAACCCGACGAAAAGATCAAACCCGTTTGCCCACCTCACAAGAAAAGGGCCAAGAAGAAGAAAAAGAAGAAGGCTTCAAAGGCAACATGGAGTGATAGCTCCAGCTCTTCCTTCTCTTCCTTCTCCTCGAGCGACAATGGTACAAAATGCCTAATGGCATTCCATGAGGTAACTTCTTCCGATTCCTCTTCCTCTTGTTCTTCAAATTCAAATTCTTTAAATCATCTTTCTTATGAAGAACTCTCACACGCTAGAGATCAATTAGAAAAAGGTTTTCATACTTTATCTTCAAAATTTGTTTCTTTAAAAAAGAATTTCAAAAAACTCTCCTCCGAAAAAGACCAACTTCTCAAAGAGAAGGAGGAACTCACCCTTAAAATCCAAAATTTTCCAAATGTTGATTCTATGGAATCAACCATCAAAGACCTAAGAGAGACCCTAGCTAAGTTCACCCAAGGGGAACAAAATCTTTCAAATTTGCTTGGTTCCCAACGAATTTCTAGAACCACCCAAGGGCTAGGATATACCAACCAAGCCTCCTCCTCCCATGCTCCAACTGTTTTTGTAAGGGGGAGCTCCGAATTTAAATTCTGTAATTATTGCAAAAAATCCGGGCACCTCATATATGAATGTAATTGTAAGAACGCCCGGTATGGTAGGCCCAAATCGATTTTTTATTCCGATGAATTCTATAGGAGAAGACCCGCCATGAGACAAGTATGGATTGAAAAATCCCTTCTAGCGAGTCTCTCCGGGCCTAAAATTGTCTCTTTTCAAAATCCCTCTCCCCGGTGATTTTTTGTTTTTATTTAGGGGGAGTTAGAATCGTTTAAGCCCTTTTGATTTCAATTTCAGAATTTTCAAACCTTCAATTTCAACTCTTGGTATCAAATTTTCAATTCAAAATTCTCAATTCAAAATTTTCATTCAAAACTCTCAATTTCAAAAAAAATCATTTGGTTTCAAATTTCAAAATTCAATTGGTTTTTGATTCAAAACTTTCAATTCAAACTGTTATTCAAATTTTCATTTCAATTTCAAAAAATCTCAATTGATTTTCAAATCTCAATCTTGTTTTCCAAATCTTTTCCCTCAATCAAGTTTTATGCCCCATTCTATTTTGATAATCACAAAGGGGGAGAAATTTCTTGATTGATTGGGGGAGAAACCTTTTTGATCATGCTTTGCTTTACATTTCATTTTATTCATTAAAGCATGCCTTTCATTTATGTTTTTACTTTAATTGTTTTGGTGATTGTGATCATCCAAATAGGGGGAGATTGTTGTTCCTCTCGTTCCCCTCATTGTTTGATTTTCATGATCACAATCACCTTATTTTTTGTCTAACATTGTTTTTAAGTGTTGTGGATGATAGGAAAAAGATTGCCAAAGGATTGGCCCAAGAATGGACAAGAAGTGGACTGAAATTCAGTCCACCGGCCAACCGGTGTGATAGCACCGGCCAGCCGGTGGCTTGACCACCGGCCAGCCGGTGGCATCCAGGCAAACAGTGGTAGCTACTGTCTGCCCACCGGCCAGCCGGTGGCTCTGGCACCGGTCGGCCGGTGGTGCCTGGAAAAGAAGGTTCAGCTACTGCCAAGCCACCGGCCAACCGGTGGCCCATCCACCGGTCAGCCGGTGGAGCCAAGACTCGAAATCTCCCAAATTCCTCAAGCACCGGCCAGCCGGTGGGACTGTACCGGCCAGCCGGTAGCCCAGTCAAACTAGCCGTTGGGTTTGACCAGTCAACCTTCTTTTGGCCTCCAACGGCTCTTTAAGCCTCTCCAACGGCTCCGAAGGCCCCCAATGGGTTCCATGCCTATAAATAAAGGCCAAGGAAGCCCCGGACACCAATCGGATCATATACCAAGCGCCCGGACATATTGTTGCACATTTGGCGAACCTCCGGCGCTCCACCTTCAAGGATCCTCAAGTGCTCCAATCCAATTCCCAATCCAAGGAGCACCTCAAGAAGCTTGGGAGAGCACGCTACATCAACTCCATCATACCTTGGCGCCCAAGTCTTCCTCAATTACGGTTTTTATAGTTTTATTTATTTTGAGCTTCATATTGGGTTTGTGCCTACAAACCCCAAAACCTTTTCTCATCCTCCCTTTCTTTTGGGTTTCACACCACCATTAAGGTGTGAAGAGGTTTCTTCAAGCCTTTCCTTTTAAAAGGCTTGTGTTTCGGTGAGCTAGCCTTCACCCGTTAAAAAGGCTAGTGGGTTCTTGCTAAACCATCAAAAGCAAGTGGGTTCTTGCTAAACCAATAAAAGCAAGCTGTAATAGGTCCTAGTGCTACCTCAAAGCCTAGTGGGTTTCTTGCTAAAACCATTGAAAAGCAAGCGGTAGGAATCTCTCAACGGTTGAGTTGGGAGCGGAGACGTAGGCCGGGTTTTTGGCCGAACTCCGTTATCAAGTTTTGTGTTTTGCCTTCTTTATTTCCGCTGCATTTTCAACTTTGATTTTAATTTGTTTATCTTTTTTTAAAAAGGCAATTCACCCCCCCTCTTGCCATCATCCCATCTTTTTCCCGACCCAACAACATGTAGATAATTTGAATATAATTATCATTATTAGGGAATAATATCACAAAAAAGGATGTTTCTAGACCCTTTTTAGACAAAGGTAATCAATGATAGTCCTATACCAACATATATAATGGATATCTATAGTTTCGTTGGATTAGTTGGGTATTAATGAATAATTGTGAAAAACTTTTCACAATTATAAAACCCACTAAAAAAGATAAAAAATAAGGGACTGAAGTTTTTTTAGACCAGTGAATGCAAAGATAGATTTAAAGAGTACAATAAGAGTCTTATCACTACGCTAGTACATACACTACCCATAAGTGGGGAAATCATTATAGTATAGAACATTTCTTAGAAGAAGGGATTAAGCTGTGTACTAATGCAGAATGATAATGTGATACCCTATGCCTCAAGGAAATTGATAGTTCGTGAGAAGAAATATCGAACACATGACCTAGAGTTGGCTGAAATGATCTTTTCTTTGTAGATTTGTAGAAACTATCTCTATTGGGAGAATTTTGAAATATATACAGATTAAAAAATGTTGAAATATATATTAATATAGAAGGATCTTAATTTTCACTAAAAAATATGGTTAGATTTGATCAATTACTGTGATTGCTTGATCCATTACCATCAAAGGAAAACAAAAAAGGTGGAAGATTCTATAAGTATAAAGGATCAGATAATTTTATTAATGAAGAGAATTGAGAAGGATCAAATCTTATTATATTTTCAATGGATGGATATGAGATTAGTAAAATGATATTTATCACACCTTTCTAAAATAACTTCTAAACCATCAACTGTTGAGAGGATCAAGGAGGTCCAAAAAGAGGTAGAGGTGCTATAGAAAAAGATAATGACCATTCTGGAGTTTAACCTTACTGAATATGGAGTTATAAGTTTCAATACCCAAATATATATCCCCTAAAAAATCTTATTAGGTATATTATAGATGATATTCATATCTCATATTTCTCTATTCATTTAGGAAGAACTAATATGTATATATATTTGAAGAATAAAATTTTGTTGCGATAATTTAAAGAGAGAGATTACGGAATATGTATCTCGATTATTGGTATGTCAAAACATAATGGATAAATAATAGAAGTATAAGGGTATTATATATCCATTTCCCATACTATTATGGAAATGAGAAAACATAACCCTGAATTTCATCACAGGGATCCTTAGGACACCAAAAGTAATTAACACCATCTGGGTGGTAGTTGATCACCTTACAAACTCATCAAATTTCATTGATATCATGTAATATTTATCTATTGAACAAATATCTAAGATATAAATAAGGGAAGTGGTAAGATTTTTTGTACTTCAACTCTTTATTTTATCTGATTGAGATTTGAGGTTTACCTCAATGTTTTGGAGATGGCTTTCGAAAGAGTTGGATAAAATACTCAATTTCAGTATTACTTATCACCCTCAAACAAATGTTCAGTCTGAGAGAACCATAACAAATATAGAAGATATTCTGAGGTCATATTCATTAGATTTAGAAGGATGTTGGGATCAACACCTTTCCCTGGTAGAGTTCTCCTATAATAACAACTTATATTTTAGAATTAAAATAGAACTTTATGAGGCTCTATATGAGAAGTGGTGTAAAAATCTGACATGATGGGATGAAGTTAGATAGTGGAAGCTGATGGGACCTTATCTTGGCTAAGAGATTATAGACAAAGTCCAAACCATTCAGTTTCATATGAAATCCTCACAGAGTCCATAGAAAATATTTGCATACAACCATTAACGAGACCTGTATTTTGAGGTTAGAGATCAGGTGTTCATACATATTTCATCATGGAATATGGTCATGAGATTTTTGAAGAGGTTAAATATTATTCCTAGATATATTTACCCCCTTGATATCCTTGTCCACATTGGAGTGGTGTCCTATCAATAAGTACTTCCTCCTAACCAATCCCAAGTGCATGATGTGTTCCATGTATCTCTCTTGAGAAAGTAAATACCCAAACCCTAACATGTAATAAATATAGAGGAGGAATTATTGGATAAAAAAACTTTCATATTAGGAGAAACCAATGACGTTCATATATTATAGAGACAATTTTCTTTGAAACAAGATAACCCACTTGGTCAAAGTGTTGTGGCGAAACCACAAGTTTGAGGAAGAAACAGGGGAATTGGAAGATGTGATTGAGTAGAAGTACCCTCACATATTCTCACATTAATGTTTAATATAAAATTTCAATGGTGAAATTATTCATGGGTGTAATAATGTAACACCCAGATATTTTTAAAAGGTAAAATTATGTTTGATAGTGTATGCGACACGAACACTGAGCCTAAAAAACCTTTATTTTTTATGACTATTATAACCAAGTCATTAAATAAGTGGGTATTAATAGTATTAAATACTTTATTTAATGTATATAAATGCCCAGATAAATATAAATTTATTTTAAATTATTATTAACTAATCATTCAATTTTAAATAAAAGTCATTTTATTCATCAAAAATATGTTTTTTCCAAAAATTGACTTTTATTTATTTTTGTCAGAAAATATTATAATTATTTTATTATAAAAATTTGTAAATTATATTTTATAAAATTTAATTTATTTTTTAAAACATAATATCAATACTAACATAGGTCATAATTTTGGGATTTTCAAAAAATATTAATTTTTAGTGAATAGTGAAAAATACAAATTTTTATAAAATTGCCATTTATTTTTAATAAATTATGTCTCGTTATTATTTTAATTTAATTTAAAATTTACATAAGTATTATTTATTTAAATTAAATCCAATTAATTAGATTTAAGTCATCTTTATACTAGATTTTAGCATATGTTTATCTTTAAACTTTAATATCCTTTTTTTCTTCTAAAATCTATTTTAAAGTGAATAATGTTCCTCCATTTAAAATAATTAAAATAAACCATAACGAGGAATTATTTATGTGAATTTAATAAATTATATATTTTTAAATATTAGTTTAAATTCATTTAATTTTGAGTACTTTTCATACTGTTAATATGAGATAATATTTTTCTTATAAAATGCATTTCTTTAAACATAGTTCTGCGACACGTTTTTAGGTTTTCTTTTAAATTAATTCCCACAAATTTTATGAGTTAAATTTAAAAAATGGATTATGTAATTGGAATCATCATTATTTATATTAATTAATATGTTCAAATTAAATTTTGTCTGTAATGAATAGTAAAAATAATAAAAATTATTTACAGCCGTTAAGTTAAAAATGGGTTTTCCAGGGGGTTAAACTAAAATCATAATGGTTTAAAATGAACAAAAAATTGTAAAATTAATATTTTATGGTAATATTTAGACCATATATCTTATAAGTTTTTAAAATGGTCCATTTTGGAGCCTTGTGGAGTTATAAAAACATTGGTGTAATTATTTCTTTTTAAAATTCAATGTGTGTCTTCTCCCCCACTTATAAAAGGCCTCCATAGTCATCTCCTCTTCACAGTTCCAAAACTGATTGATTTGACCAATAAATTATCAAGTAACTTACTTAATTAAATTATCACATCCTAGAATCTTTGGTTTGATTATAAAGATATCCTAGGATGGATTTTGGTGAAAACCTAAAGGAGTGGTCCGAAGAAGTGGTAACATCCTTAACTGAGCACTTTAATATATTTCCTCTACACCTCCTTAAGAAAATATTAAACCCAAATTAGTTAATAAAATATTTATATTTCATATAATGAGATGTTTTTATGTTAATTTAATTAACTACAACCATCTAATTCTCCCTTAAATGGGAAACAAAACTGTTGATTGTGTGTATGGTGGAGTACCGCCTCACAAACTGAAGTAATTCATTTTCCATCACCACATCTCAAAAATTTATATAAATATGCATTTAATTTATATATATTATATTAATTATATAGTTATACTTATATAATTATATTATCACATATTCATTCTTAATTTCCATTCCATAGAGAATAAAATAATGTCACTCATGTGTAGGAAAAACTATCATATCACGAAATGATGTGATTAATTTTTCAATTACCCCTTAAATTTAAGGTAATAAGGATTAATTTAATGTTTAAATATGATAATAATGGAATATTATAAATTCTATAAAATTATTATATCATATAATTTCTTACCTTACCTTTTATTGAAAATGATAACGTCGTTCTTGTGTACGGTAGACTACCGCCTCATGTGGCGATGTGATTCTTCTTATTAATTATATTATTACTGCATTACATTTATGGTATATTTAAGTGTAATTAAATAAATAATATTACATTTATGATAAAATGATAATTATTTATAGCTAAAACAACACTTAAAATATTTCTATCATGATCGTCGAAAAATAGATACCTAACTCATGTGTACGTATGTCATACCGTTGCCATGATTGTAACATAGTTCATTTTTCATAACAAAATTTCATGGATGATTTTAAAATTATAATTTATTTATAAAAAATTATAATTATTTCATGATTATAATTTAATATATGATTAATTAACGATATCTCTGACCTTACTCAACATACAAAAATAATTTTAGAAATGTGGGCTGCTAATCATTACAATGTCTGATGAGAAATTAGTTGATTAAGTAATAGAGTATGACATGGTAAAAAATAAAATTAAAGGAATAATAAAATTGAATTTTTTTTTAAGATTGTAAATAATTAACATAATTTTATTATTCATGAGGATAAATAATTCACATGAAAAATCGGTCTCAAGGTTCGGGATCTTTATTGGATGATGAGATTTTGAATCTTATCCCATTTGATTCAAATTGCAATTATTTTAGTGCCATGTCAACATGAATAATACACATATAATATTTAAAGGTTAATAATAGTAAAAATTTCTAGAGTGAATTGTGTAATACCCTTATAATTTTATAATTTTTTTCAATAAATTTAATTTATTTGATGGCATGTGTTAGACGCAACACTGAATTTTAAGAAACAATGATTTAAAATTAATATTATTATCTAAATAGAAACATTATAATCTAGATATTAAAATTATTGGTATTAATTTGATTTTTTTTTTAAAATTTAACTATAAAGGATTTAGTTAAATAATTTTTTTTTTCAATAATTTCTTAATTTTTAGTGAATTATTTATATGGTTTAAAAATAAGTTTTTCCAAAAAAAAATGATTTGAATTTTTTTAGGAACAAATAATAAAATTAATTTTTAACATTTTAGAAAATTTATTTAAAAACATTAACTTATTTTTTGTAATCAAATTTTAAAGATTATCTTAGGGTCATTTTTTGAGAATTTTTTGAAAAGAATAATTTTTCAGTGAATAGTAAAAATTTACTAATTTTTATTAATAACTAACTTTTAATTTAATGGATTTAAAAAGATTAAACTTATTTAAAAACATTTTTAAAGTAAAATTATTTCAATTATTTTATTGTTAAACCAATTTAGGTAATTTATATCAAATTTATATTTACTTTTAATGTTATAAAATTCTATACTTGTGGAAATTGTCACCTTGGAATCTGTTCTTTATCTCATTTGGGGGTATGATATTAAATTAAATTTTAAGAATTATGTTAATGGAATTTGTAAAAATGGATTCCATATTTTGAATCATCATAATTAATATTATATAATAATTTCAAATTAATTTTTTCTCAAAGTGAATAGTAAAAATAGAAAAAATAATTATTGTTGAGGTTATGGTTAAAACATATTTACTGGGGGGGGGGGGGTAAGCAAAAATCATAATGGTTAAAAAGACCTAAAAACTCGTCTAATATCTATTTTATGAACATATTTAATATATATAATATCTAATATTTGATACATAACCATTTTTGAGCCTTGTGGCTTGTTTAAGACGCAGGTACACCTTTTTATTTTCAAAAATCCCAAGTGTGTCCACCCCCACTTATAAAAGGGTTTCCACTCTCCTCCCAAATTTAAACTTCAAAAAAACTTTAATTTGTACAATAACTTCCCCAATATATTTTTTAATTCCATCCTCACATCATTAAGTCCTTATTTTTACTAGAAAACCCTCCTAAGAAGGATTTAGGTGTAAACCTAATGGGGTTCTCCGAAGAAGTGGTATAGTCCTTAACTATGCCGTTTTAATTTTATTTATTCCTCTAAGAACCTAAAATATTATATAAATATTATTATATAATGAAATATATATCTACCATATAATTATATGTTATTATGTTAATTACATGGACTATATCTATCTTCTCTTCCATCAAGTAGGGAATGAAACCGTCAATCGTGTGTACAGTGGACTATCTCCTCGCAAACCAATGTAATTTATTTTCTATAACCACCTTTAGTGGATTGATATGATTATTAATTTAACATATCTCTTTGATATTTATGATATAATTATACTTCTGTAATTATAATATCACATAAAACTTCTTACTTTCCATTCCTTGAGAATATGATAACATCCCTTGTATTTACGGTAGACTACCACTTTGTGAAGCGATGTGGTTCATTTTTTAACTTACTATTTACATGAAAGGTAATATAGATAAATTTAATAAGTATATGGATATATATGACATCTAAATTATTCTTTAAAAGTTATATGTTAATTAACTTTATTTCATTCCATCCATTGAGAAAATGAAAATGAATTTCATGCGTACAAATGGCATTTCATTTCCATGAATGGTGTAATTCATTTTCATTATCCAACACTAATACATTAATCTAAATAAAAATATAATGAATGAATATGATATTTATATCATTTTTAAAATACTGGAGACATATTCAATATTCAAAACTCATTTCTTTTGTGTGGTGTATGTACTTCAACATTGTCTTGTTATATACTGAATATGCCTCTTTTAATGAAATTTAAAGTTTAAATTTATGTTATTTTTTCATGAGGCTTATGATTCTAAAGTTACAACATTGGTAAGGATTTCATGTTACAATCTCTTTTTATAATTATTTTTTATTATTATACTTATAATAATGAAATATTATGATCTATCTATTAGGAAACCCATCAATTTTCTCATCCTCTAAATATTTCATGGAAAAAAATGTTTTTGTTTCATTTTCCTCCTATTATGTACTTAATATTCCAAAATAAAGTTTTTAATAGAATATAAATTTATTTCTCTCTTTGGTCGAAAGTCATTTTTATTCCATATACACATTTTTTAAAAATGTTTTAAATAAATCTTTTACAAATATCTAAATATTGTTTAATTTTTTTCACCCATGTTTATATTTTTAAAAACTGTTTAAAAGGAATCTTCTTATCATTTTCCAAACAAGTATATTTTTTTTATTTTTCCTAAAATGTAAAAGGAATATTTTTTAACATTTAAAACATGAACAATATTTATCATTATCCTAGAAAAAAAATGATTTAAAGATTCATTCACATGATTCCAAGGTTATTTTATAAGAAAAGCTTTTCTTTAATATTTCTTGAAATTTTAGATTTTAAACTATTTTTTTTCAAATTGGAATGGTTATTTTCTTGAAGAAATGTTCAAAATGATCATTCAAAATCATTTTCCATATAAAATTACATCCTTTGATGTTACATGAGATCAACTTGGTATATGATCAAAGGATACCATCCTTATTCTTTATATGGATGGTTTATGTTTATTATGAAATCATTTTTTTGAAATCCATTCCCTTTCCATTGGTTATTATATGATGAACTATTAAAATGTTTATGAAAACCAATTTTTACACGGGTTATACTATGATGAATTTTTTATGAAATCCAATTATTTTAATGGGTTCTAATATGATGACTGTTTTATGATATTGTGGAATACCTATGTATGGTTTTAATTATGTTAAGGTGGTTATTTTATAACTAAGTATAGGGGTAATGTTATAACCAAGGAGGGTGACTATATTGTAATCGAGGATGGTGGTTACCATATAAATAAGGATGACAGTTATGTTATAACCGACGACTGTGGTCACATTATAACCAAGGTTGGGTGAGACCTATATCTCCGTCTAATTAATTTTGTAAATATTGACATCTAATGATATAAACAAGACTGAAATGGGTATTGAATCCAGTTCATTAAGGGACTTTGTCTACTATGATAGTCTTAGTAGTTAACCTTGAATACTATAATGGTTTGGAGAGTGAAACCATTCCACTATGAATGTTTTAGAAATGATCCTTGAATACCAAGGAAATTATTTTATGTTCTTATGTGTATTCCACAAATCTATGTCTTGTTACAATGTTATTCACTTATATAGTATGTTATCTGATTACATTATTATTCATTTCTTATCAGCTACCATGTTTTATGACAGAAAGGGTGATAGTTATAAATAACTTTTCAAGATATTATTTAGTTCACCTATGAAATAGCTTTTAATGTATCCAATTTTCCAAAGTAACTAGACCTAGAAAATAATATTATGTATTATTATGTTATGTAATGAGTATTCTTATATTAATATGTTATATTTATCTATGAGTAGTTTTGGTCTTTACAGTTGGTAGCACAGAAAGTTTTAGTTAAATCTTTAGAAATAAGGTTGATAAGATTTTTTTGATAACCATAAATATAATTATAAGTATAAGAAAATATCCTAGTGTTTTTATGATGGATAGTGTTAGTGGAATCTAAAAAATTAAATCCTTGTTTTGATACCAAAAGTGGATGTGATTTTGGAACAGTTGTACCTAGTGGTAAAAACTTCAAAAACAGTGCATTAAACTTGACTCGATCATCAACTGGTGCACAAAAACGGGCATTTCTGCACACTTTGTTTGACACTTCCAGGGGATATATTTTCGAAATTAATAGACTCTTTACAGATTATTTTGAAAGATTTGAATCATGAACCTGAATGAGATAGGTTATACATAAGGTGTAGTAGATTAAAAAGAAGGAGTCATTATTTAGATATCCTATGAATTATTAAACACTCTAATAAAATATTATTTTTGTTCATGCTAACCATTTTGGTTTTATAAAAGGATGGAATATAGAACAATGAAGTTGGGGTGGTGATAGTTATTCTAAAATATTGAAGTACCCTATTTGATCTTAGTTATATAATTTTTTGTATATCAGGAAATGTCTCTAGTAATGATAATTATTATCCTCAATTATTATATGTTGAATTATATTTGAAAAAACCTAATGGTATGATGATCAAATCTCAAGTCTATGAATCTTCACTGGTTAAATTTTGTGGGAATGTACTTTAAGAAAATGTCATTATTCTCATTCTGGTTGAATTTTATGTTATCTTAGTTATAAAATATCTTTAAATTCATAAATCCCACATTAATTTATGAGGAAGGGAATTCATGGTTGATATTCCAAACCAACCTATTATAATATATTAATGTGAAGATAAATATGTACTCTTGATGGAAATTACATCCACTAGATGGGTCTTGATTCCCATAAAAGTTTTTTTATTTGAGATGGTTGGGGAGAAATTAAACATCAATGATATGACTTTTGTGTGGGAGTTTTCGATGTATTTTGGGAAGATTATCTTAGTTTTCCAATGAAATATGAAGTTTAGTTCACAATATAAGTCATACTTGGTGCTACACCCATTTAAAAAGTTTCCCCAATTGAGTTACAAGAATTAAGGAAACAACTCCAGGATAACCTTAATAGGGGATTCATTTGTGCTAGTGTTCCACCTTGATGTGAACCTATTCTATTTTTTAATAAGAAATATAGATAAGAGTGACTCTATATTGATTATCACGAATTCAAAAATACCATAATTAAGAACAAGTATCCTCTACCCCATATTGAAGACTTGTTTTATCAATTTCATGAAGATAAATACTTTTACAATATTTACCTTAATTATAGATAACATCAATTAAGGTTCAAAAATGAGGATATTCCTAGGAAAGTGTTATATACAAGATAGAGACACTATGAGTATATAGTGATTCTATTTGGTGTTAATAATTCCTCCACTATGTTCATGGATTTAATGAATAGAGTCTTTACAAATTACATTGATCAGTTTGTGGTAGTCTTTACAGATGATATCTTTGTATATTCAAAGAGAAAGGAAGTGCATAAAGATGACTTTGAAATTTTACTGAAGACCCTAAGAAAGGAGAAACTACATTTAAAATTTATGAAGATTTTATTTTAGATACAAAAGGTTTCATTTTTGGGTCATATAATATCAAGAGAGTATATATAAGTGGATCAATTGAAGAATGAGGTTATTGAAAGTTGTCCTAGACCAATCACGGTAACTAAAATATAAAGTTTTTTTAGTTTGGTTGGATATTATCAATAATTTGTGGATAATTTCTCACAGTTATCAAATCCACTCACCAAGTAAACATGGAATGGAGCCAAGTTTCTCTTCATGGATGAATGTGAGGAAAATTATAGGGAAGTGAGGATAATATTAGTTAGTACACTTTTGATTACATTACCCTATAGCGGAGAATGGTTTTTAATAATAGTGATGCATATAAGATGGGATTAGGATCTGTTATCATTTAGAATTACATGGTTATTTCTTATGCGTTATGAAAATTGAAGGTTAAAGAGAAAAATTACCAAACTCGTGATTTGGGGTTAGGTGTGTCAATTTTTTCCTTAATGATATTGAAGAATTATATTTATAGTGAAAAGTGTGACATATATATTGATAATGTTTTCTAAAAATATATACATAAATATATGGAGTTGAACATGCACTAGCGAATATAGTTAGGTATTTTTAAATATTATGATTTCTAAAAACATCACCACCTTAGGATAGTGAACAAGGTGGAAGATACTTTGTGTCAAAAGAATCATTCTATATTATCCATGACCAGGATCACAAAATATCCAATATTTATGGATTTTATAATGATGGATTTGGAAATGCTGATGGAAGTGAAGAAATATCATCTTTATCAAATGAGTGTTCAACCATCTATAAAAGTGAAAATTAAAGAGGTGTAGAAGGATGACATAGAGATATAGAAGAAGGTTAGAAATATTGTTAAGTTTAATCATGATTATGATAGATTAATAAGGTTTATTAACCATGAATGTGTTACATCCATACCATATTTTCAGATGATGATAATATAAGAGGCTCAAAATTCTTCTTTTCTTATTCATCATGGAAGTACAAAGATGTAAAAAGATTTGAAAGAGTATTTTTGGTGGGATGGAATGAAGGGATATGTTACAGAGTTTATTTCTTAGTTATTTATATGTCAGAAAGTTATAGTTGAGAGAAAAATTTCTAAGGGTATTTTAGAACCATTACCCATACTTGAATGGAAATGGTAAAACATCACTTTGGATTTTGTCATCATACTCTCAAAAAATTAAAAAAGGAATAATTTTATATGGGTTTTAGTTGATGGAGTTACAATTTCTAAAAACATAATCGATTTCAGAGAATATTTATATCGGGATCAAATTTCCAGGATTTACATTAATTAAGCTATAAGGTTTCATTGAGTATCACATTCCTTTGTATCTAATTAGGATCCTAGATTTACCTCACAGTTTTGGGGAAGTCTTCAGCAAGCTCTTGATACAAAGTTGAGTTTTATCACCAAATATCATCCTTAGATATATGAATTGTATAAGAAATCTATTAAAACCCTATAGGATATGATGATATCTTTTTTTTATAGATTTTATAGGTGTTTGGGATCAATACCTTCCTTGAGTTTAGTTTTTTTACAACAATTACTTTCATTTGGTAATTCAGATGGATCCTTATAAATATTTTTTTTGGAAATAAGTGTAGAACTCTAAAAATATAAGATTAAGTTGGAGAAACAAGGTTTTTAGTACCTAATACAGCTAAGGAAATGTTATAGATAATTTGATCCATTCAAAATCACATCAAGGAATCTCAGTGTTGATTGAAAAGTTATGAATCCAATAATCAGAGTGATCTGGAGTTTAAGGTTTGTGGGAAGGTTTATCTGCAGATTTCTCCATGGAAGAAGGTGATGGGATTAAAAAGTAACAGAATGCTGAGCCCTAGGTATATTTAACCCCTATATATTCTTAATTGTATTGTGACCATATCTTATCGCTTAACACTTCCACTAAATCTCTCTGAAGTTCATGATGCGTTCCATGTATCACTCATGAGGAAGTACATACCTGATCCATATTTTATAATAAACTCAGTGATCATATTACTGGAGAATGATATATATTTTGAGAAAAATTCAATGGAGATTATATATAATAGAGATAAAAATCTAAGAAAAAATACCACTCACCTAGTTAGTGTTTCATAGTGAAACCACCAACTTAAGGAAGCTACGTATGAATATGAGCAAATGACGAGGCGGAAGAATTCTTATTTTTTTGTAACATTAAGATGAAATTTAGGTAAAAATTAATTTTATGGGGGGGGGGGGAGAATATAACACCCTGATAATTTTATGAATTATTTTTCGAATTATTTTAATTTCTTTCATTGAATGCATTACACATAACCCCTACTTTTAATGATGTGTGATATACTATTATTATTATTATTTTAAAAACACCATTATAACCTATTAGTTAAATATGGTGGTATGGATAATAATAAACAAATTTTTAAAATTAATTATAATTTTTTTAGATAAATAAAATATATTTATTATTAAGCACTTATTTTTTAGTAAATCCATTATATGTTTTGAAAATACTTTTTTTCCTCAAAAAACGTTTTCTTTTGTTTTTTGTGAAAAAATAATAAAATTAGTTTTTAAAAATTTTAGAAATTTTACTTGAAAATATTTACTTCATTTTTGGAAGAAAAATTTCTAAATTATATTTGGGTGAAATATTGATATTTATTCTAAAAAGATTATTTTTTAGTGAATAGTGAAAAAATAATGTTTTTTTATTACAAACATCCTTCTAAATTAAAGAATTTACAATGTTCCATATTATTTAAAAATGTTTTAAAGTTAAAAATAGTAAAATTATGATATTATTAAACCAATATAGTTCATTTTAATCATATTTATATTGGATTTTGATATTAAAAAAATTCTATACTAATGAAAATTTTATCTTTGGAAAGCCTTTTTTTCATTGCGCTTAAGGGTTTAATTTTAAATAAAAATTTTCTACTTATATGAATGAAATTTTTAAAACTAGATTAAATATTTTTAATATTAATAATTAATATTATATAATATTTTAATATAAATTTTGGTCAAAATTAATAGTAAAATCTGTAAAAATTAATTATCAAGGTTAAGGATTAAATGGGTTTAACGTAGGGTTAAAATAAAAACATAAGAGTTAAAATGATATAAAAACTTTTAAAATTCCTATTTAAAAAAATATTTAGACCTTATATCATATAAAATTTTAGAATAACCATTTTAGATCCCTATTTCATGTTTGAAAAATGGGAAACCAGCTTCTTTTACAAAATTCCAACTGTGTCCTCACCCCCACTTATAAAAGGTCACGCCCTCCCCTTCCCTCTTCTCACTTAAAAAACCATTTGGATCTAGAAATAACTTCCCAAATGTATTTAATATTTTACCAAACACATCTTATAGGATTTATTTTTTTAGGAAACCCTCTTAATAATTATTTTTATGTAAATCTAAAGAGGTTCTCTAAAGAAGAGGTATAGTCCTTGGTTATTTGTTTTCATTTTATTTATTCCTATAACCCCATAAAATATTATATAAACATGATTATATAATAAAAAAAATTATATCTAATATAATTATATTTTATTATTTTAATGTAATTAACTACATTTATCTCCTCTTATATCATGTAGTAAATGAAACCGTCAATCGTGTGTATGGTGGAGTACCGCCTCATGAACCGATGTAATTTATTTTAAATTACGACATATCAAGTATGGATATAATAAAATATTTAACATATTTATAAGTTATTTATGACATATATGTACTTATGTATTTATAACATTACACATAATTTCTTACTTTCCATTCAGTGGGAATATGATAACGTTGTTCTTGTGTATGGAAGACATCCGCCACACAAAGCGATGTGATTCCTATTTTCACTTAGAATTCAAATAGAAGATAATAAAAATAAATTTAATGAATATATGTGATATATATGAAATAACAACAAGTTTTTAAAGGTGATATATTATTTACCTTTCACTCATTCTATCCGTCGAGAAAATGGAACAATACTCTTGTGTACGTATGACATACCATCTCCATGAATGGTGTAATTAATTTTATAGATCTATCTTTAATGGATTAAAACATATTAATATTTAATAAATATGTATTATATTTATATTTTTATTATAATTATATATTTTATTGAACTATGATCAAAATAAAATATCCAAAAATACCAAACCAAAACATACATGAAAAACAAACTAGTTATTACCTCAAACAAGATTTTAACAAGGAATTTTTAATAAAAAAGTAATAAAAAGTAATAAGTAATATATGGTATGATATATATGAATATGGTTTGTATTATATTTATAATAAACCTATAATTATTATATAAGATGTTCTAATGTGTATGAATAAAGTCGATACTTGAGGTAATGGATTTCCAATCTCTCTTTTATTTCTAGAAGACATGCCATATTCACCCCTCATTTATTTTGTGTTGAATTTATTCTACCACTTTCACATGTTATATCATGAATATAAATATTTTAATTCTATTTAATGTTGAAATTTATGCTATTATTTTATGGATCTTATGATTTAAAGTTTACCAAATTGGTAAGGGTTTAATGTCATAATCTCTTTTTTTATTAGAAATTGTTTATGATTATGCTTCGAATGATGAAATATTATGATATATATATCAATAAAATCATTAATTCTCATATACTTTAGTTATTTCAGGAAAACACATTTTCCATTCATTTTACTCCCTTTATATACTAAAGAGTTTAATTTTTTTTAATAAAAATCTACTTTATTCCTCTCTTTAGTCAAAAATAATTTTTCTTAATTTTAAATGTTTTCTAAAAATGTTTTATAGAAAATTTTTAAAATTATACATTGATTATTTAAAGAAATTTTACCCTTGTTATAATTTTTAAAAAATAGTTTAAAATTAATCTTATAGTCATTTTATAAACAAAGTCCTTTTGAATTTTACTGAAAATTTTAATTGAATATTTATTTTATTATGCACGGAATGAATGATATTTTTCATCATCATGACCACTAAATGATTTAATGATTCATATAAAAGTTACCATGGTTATTTCAAAATAAATTGTTTCTTTTATATTTGATAATTTTTTAGATTTTATATAACTGTATTCAAAGTGTAAAGGTTATTTTCCTCAATAAATTTTCTAAGCGACCGTTCAAAATAATTTTCCATATAAGATGACATCCTTTGTTGTTAATTTAGGTTTAATGGGTTTTTTATCGAAGGATAACATCCTTATTATTTTTTTGGGTAGTTTATTTTTATGATTAAAAGATAGTTATTAAACCCATTCCTTTTTAGGGGTTGTGCTATGATGAAATATTGAAATGTTTATGAAACATGTTTCTTTTCCACGAGTTATGTTATGATGAAATGTTTATGAAACCCAATCATTTTCATGGATTCTGACATGATGAATGTTTTATGATCTTGTGGTACACCTAAGTATGATTTTTATTTTGTGATGGTGGTGATGTTATATCCAAGTATGGTGGTTATGTTACAACCAAGGGTAGTGGTTACATTATAACCAAGAATGGTGGTTTCATTAAAACCAAGGATGGTGGTTACATTATGACCAAGGATGATAGACACATTATAACCATTGAAGGGTGAGACATATACCACCATAAAATTCATTGGTTAGAGATTGATATCTCATAAGATAAATAGGACTAGAATGGAGAGATGACCCAGTTTAGTAAGGTAATTTTCCCACTATGATAGTATAAGGAGTGAACCCTGATTACTATGAGGGTTTGGGGAGAAACCCATTCCAATATTATAGATTTTAAAATTATCCTTGAAAAATAAGAAATATATTTTATAGGATTATTTTTATTCCTTAAATATATTTCTTATGTTAATGTTATTCCCTCATGGATCATGTTATATGATTCCATTATTATTCATGTCTTATGAACTACCATGATTTAGGCTCTGAGTCTTGTTTATGATCAATGATATATGAGGAATAGTTTTCAAATGTTATTATCTTATTCTCATACCCTTATTCTCATGTTATATTAATATATACCTTTTCTTACCCTTACTTAGAATATGAGATCACCCTTTCTTATATTTCCTTTCCATAGGTTATGTAGAAAGGATTTTTGTATGATATGAATATTTTGGGTGCTAGTTATGAAGAAATTGTTGGCAGATGATGTAGTTCACTTATGAACCATTTGTTTATGTATCCATACTTATAAAGGCACTAGAACTAAATTATTCTGGTGTGTATTATTTTGTTATGAATTGGATATTTGTCTATTAAGATGTAATATTTATGTTTGAGAAGTTTGGGTCTTCACAAATTTCCTTTTAAAAATTAAAAATATCAAAAGGTAAAATAAAAAATTAAAGAAATTTATATTTTAAAGTGATAATTTTGATACATATTATAATGTTAATATCAATATATCTTTTGTGAGTATGCATAATAGAAATATATGTATCATTTTTAAAAATTATCCTTATCATGTTTGAATGACGAAAAACATAAATTGAATGAGATAATAATTATTGTTTGATAATGGAGTTCAACAATAGATTTGTGTGAGACCTTATATTTCCTCCCCTCAAGTAGAGAGGGTTTTATAATTTTTCTCTTAATATTAGTAGTGATCAAGAAACCCATCCCTTTTAATTATGGTTATTATTACCCTCTTGAACTTAATTAGTATCCATGAAACCCATTCCTCACTTTTGTGGTTGTGATAAAACATTGTAGATTTATATGATAAGAATAGAGGTTTTCTTAGAATAAACCCAATAAAAATATAATTATTTATATCTCATAAGTATTTGATACAATTTAGATGATAGATATAGAGATGATGGAATGAGAGAGTCTTAGATATTTAAGAACGATTGAGATTGGATCTTAATAAATCTTTGAGATCATTAGGGATTCAACTTGAGCGATTCTATGAATCATTTGAAGAGTTGTTACATAGGTTCATTGATGAGGTGAAAATATACTTAGGTATCTATTTATAGAATTCATAGGATATGAAGGTATCTTTAGTCAATCCATGAATTTAATGACCTGAGTCAAATCTTTTAAGACCTCAAATAAATCCACCCTGAGTGTTATGGATTAAAGTCACTGACTAGACAGATGATTCCACTAGTTAGTTGATAGGATTTTTAGGGATAAACTATCTCTACTTGCTTCCAATGATTATTCAGTGGACTTCTTGGAGGTTGGAGCTTCTTCCTATCATAACTAGCTTGCCAATGGATTTTCACATGCTAGATGATGCTACCAGCACTCTTGGGAGCTTCACCATGGAACTTTAACTTCCTCACAAGATTTCTTTAGATAATTGAAAGTTTTTACATCATTTAATCACACCCTTTAAAACTTAAATTCGGTCTTCAAAACCTCCTCAATTGAATAAAAAATATATTCAATTTCAATATACATTATGCTCACTTTTGATCATTGATTGATATATATTTTGTTTACCCTTTATGATCATTTGAGCTCACCCTTTATTTCCCAAACCCATGTTATGAAGTAACGTTTTAATTATTATATGTCTAAGAAGGGTGGTAGTTTTTAAAAACCTAATGGGAAATTATGTACATCTTTTATGTAAATGTTTTATTATGTATTCAAGATTCCAAATACAATAAACCTTTACTATTTTTATGCGGATCGTATTGATATGTAATGAATATTCCACTAATAATATGTAGTATGTCACGACCCATCCTTGGGGCCCATGTCGAGACTACCCCAAGCCGACCTTCCATATGCCAGGGGCTGACGACTACCACCAAAGGCATAAATCCTGATAAAAGGGAAGAAATTGCCTTTATATAGTAAACAAACACAACAAAGTACGCAAATGAAGAAATCACTAAGTAAACTGAGTACAAAAGTAAGTGTTGAAAGGTAAGTGGGCTAGAATACAAACCCAATTGAAAGTACAGTACAACTGAAAAACTAGTACAATTGCAGTAAATTAAAACAGCAACCACCGAGTCGTCCTCCGAGAATCCCACATGAAGGGTGGGTACAGATAGTCTTCCTAGCACCACGGGTCTGTCCGTCTGCTCCGTGTACGTCTCACCAAGTGGTCCACCTCTAAGTACCATCTAGCTCTACAAGCCTCTACCATGATCAGCGTTGTCCGTCTTCTGCATCCAACACAATGTAGTACGGGCATTGCCCGTGCAGGGATGAGTATAAAGATACTCGGTATGGACCCTGAGACCCCCAAAAATCTCCCTGAATCCATGAAGGATAAACTAAAAAGAAAATATACAATCACGAAGTATCAACCATCTCTACTTAGGTATATGCCCATACATATACCTAAGTCATCAATCCGGTTCGGCTCAAACTCTCGAGCCCATGTACAACCCAGTCCACACAATAAAGAAGTCAATCACATCGATGATAATGATTGAAAGTCCAGACTTAGCTCACAAAGGTATAAATCTTTCGTAAAGTGAAAGAGATGATCAGATTTAGTCACTGATTCATCTAAGCTAGCAGACCGATGTAGGATACTAGTCCAGCTAAGCTGTCGGACCCATGTAGGATACTAGACCAGCTAATCCATCAGACCCACATAGGATACTAGAATAGAAGTCAAACTGTCGGACCCATGTAGTATACAAGTACAAAAATCATCACCGTCGAACCCACAGAGGATTATAGTACAGTAGTCGTCATTGCCAAACCCACAGAGGATTCCAGTATGATAGTCTTCATCACTGAACCCATGGAGGATTCCAGTACGGTAGTCCTCGCAGTCACAGCCAGCTCTAGGGTTCCCGCACATAGCACGATCGATTCCAAGAGGGTCTGCTCCTCAATCCAAGGGTTTAATATATCAATTGTCATGAAGTTCAGATTTTATGTATCCTGAAGTTCTGTCTCATTAAAAAGAACCCGATGCGACAGATGGCGCGTCAATCAGACGCCTGGTCTGAGAGAGATTGGCTTTTACCTTCCAGGGCCCCGGTTGGAAATACGCTCATTCCAAACCTGTACATTGTCCAAAGTTTTTCAAAGCTCACTTAGAGTATTGAAAAAGGACTTCCACATCATGAGGGTCTCAGTGCAGCAGACGGCACGTCGATCAGACGCATGGTCTTCAAGTTATTCACCTTTAAGTGAAAACGGGCTCGACCCGTCACTACAACAAAATCACTGTTTAGCGGCGGTTTTGTAGCGGCAGTTCTAGGAACCACCGCTAAACCTTTTTTAAAAAAAATTTCCTGGCGGTTTATAATAAACCTCCGTGAAACAATTTTTTTACCAGTTCCGACCCTTCCCCCTCCTCTTTCTCGACCGCTCCGTCCCCTACTTCCCTTGCGACCCCGGCCCCCCACAACCCCGGCCCCCCGCGACCCCGGCTTCCCCGTGACCCCGGAGACCCCGCAACCCCAGCCAACCCATGACCTCAATGACCTAGGACCCCCGTGACCCCGGCGACCCCGCGACCCCGGCGACCCTGCTTCCCCGGTGACCTATTCAAACCCCAGGGTTTGATTTCTAGGTTTTTTATTGTTTTGATATTTGTTATTTATTTATTATTATTGTTTATTATAATAAATTTTAATGTATGCAGATGTTTATGAATCTTGAATTTTGAATGGGTTCATCGAAAGGGTAATAGAAATTTTATTATCACATCCTAATATTAATGGAAACTGCACTTCAACTTTTAAATCTTCTATTTGAGTCTTAATCCACATATGTTGTCTTGATTCATGGGTGGAAAGAACATTTTCAAATTCAATAGTGATCATGTTTACAAAATTACACTTATCCAAATGCCAAAAAACATATTTATCCATGAAATAATACTCCACCAGATATCGATTTCCTTTTATCAACAATCATTCCTAATCTGCATCTAAATAACCAAACAAATGATGATTCCATTTGATTTCATATTTCAATTCATAGTTCAAAGTTTCAATTATTTATTTATGTATTCTCTTTCCATACATGAAATGAGACACTTTTGAAGCACTTTGATACTAATAATGAAGAGTAACACTATACGTAATATCTGGTCTTGAATTTGTTAAGTATAGTAGAATAATAATATTATTCTAGAATTCCCTTAGATCCACATTCGTTCCTTATTCATCCTTAGACAATTTAGTACCTACTAAAATTGGGGTAGAAGTTGGATTCAAATCCTCCATTCTAAAAATATTCATCATTTTATTAGAATAATTATCTAGATATAAAAATATACAATCCTTTCTTTGAGATATTTTTAATTGAAGAAAGTATCTCATCTCACCAAGAATATGAATTTTGAAATTATTTTTCATTTATTTATAGAACTCTTAAAAAGAACATTCTTTATTTTTAGAAAAAATAATATCATCTATATAAAAAATAACAATGAGAAAAATCTCATTGTTATCTATAATGTAGATATTTATATCCACTCTTCCTTTCTTGAATTTCAATTTGATCAAGAATGTGTTAATAATAGATTAGCGGGATCTTGTAGATTTCTTTAGACCATATAAGTCCTTATTTAACCTAAAAAAATTAATCTTCTCTAAGAAAGAAATCTTAGGGTTTTTCAATATAGAGTTTTTCTTTCAATTCATCACCAAGGAAGGATGACAAGAAATTTATTTCAAAGATCTTTCAATGGATTTATACTAAAAAGTAATGAAGATTTATTATGGTTTCAAGTCTTGAAACTGGTGAAAATGTCTCATCAAAGTTAACTCTTCCAACCTATGAATAGACTTGACACAACAATCTTGATTTTTTTTTCACAACTTCCCCTTTTTCATTTATTTTTGTTTCGAAAACCCACTTTATTCTGATAATATTATTCCTTTTGGGCTTGGGTTCTAACACCAAATAATCATTCTTTTCTATTTGATCTATCTCTCTCTCTCTTAAACATTGCTATTTAATATCATCTTGCACATATATTGGTTAAACATGAGGGAACAATGATATATGAGAGGTTTTCCTAAAATTTCTTCTAGTTTGAATCTATTTTCCATGATCTCCAATGGTATTTAGAACCAGAAAATGAATATTAAACCATGGATAAAGTGAAAAATATTATTATTAATTACTTAATTTTTATGAATCAACCTCTTAAACTTAAAATCCCTCCGAATATTCAACATTTTCTGAAATTTCACCTTGTTGTTTCACAAAAAAATATTCATCATCATCACTTATGGAACGTTCTTATTCTTGAGAGTTCAAATTAATTTTGTGTTCCATCACTTTCACATGAACAGAATCAACAATATTTCCTATTTTTTTTATAACATTGATATTCTCTTACATTTGGTGGATAACCTTGGAAGATATCATCTGCACCATTTCTTTCTAACTTGCATATATTTTCACCTTTAACATTTATTTCAAAAGTGCTTCCAAAAACTCTTAGATAATTCAACCGTGTATATTTCTTGTAATAAACCTCATATAATGACATATTACAGTATATCCTATAATGAAAATGATTTTAATATAAACCATTTATCCAATGGATTGTCTCCGGAAATAATGATATGTGTCATGCTCTAATGACATAGTTTGAGTCATCTCTTCAAGCACTATATTCTATCATTTAGTCACAACATTCATTATGTATATTTGATGCACTTATTTAATGAGGGATACAAGTTTCTTATAGGTTTAAAATATTCCAATGGTATACTCAACACAATTATATGTTAAAATATTATTTAAAGAGTAGCCACCCTTCACCTTCTTAACCTTTGAGTTCGGCTTTCCCGAAGTTTCTCTCCTACAGCAGACCAATGAGGGATGTCCCAGCCACTTGAAAACGGAGCAGAAATCCATCCAATTCTCATAAACAACCTTCTGTTTTCACCTATAATCCTCACCGATGGTAATCCATATAAACTTGAATGACAGTCGAGACAAATCCAATTCAACACATATTCGGGGGTTAATAGGATGACATATAGCTGTAGTATGATTATCAGAACAAAGAAACCTTCCTATCATATTACGGATCAACTGAAGAATAGAAGGGTTTTGAAAAGGAAGTGAAAGTTTAGGTAAACTGACCCAAATATCCATTGATGAAGAATCGCGCTTCATATGAAGATCGAAATTCCAACAAAGGAGAATGAAACTCATCCCGTTGAAGCTTCACGGCGCCCTGGACCATGCCTGAATGAGGTCCGCCTCCGATTCAATGTGGATCATAATCTGGCAGCTTTCAAGCAAACTAACCACCACCCGTTCCTGCAGATCCCAAGAACTAAATACGAACCTGTCAAAAGCATCAATGGATGGTCGCCTAATCTTTAATCGAGAAACCAACATGAGGTTCAGAAGCACCAAAGACTCCAAGAACTCTGAGTTTGAGATTTGAAGGTTAGGGTAACCATTGAGGAGTTCCGGTTCTTTAGGGAAAACCGAAACATTTGGAAAAGGAGTGTTGAAATATTATTTATTTTTAGGAATTTTGTGATCAATAAGCTTACCTGATCCTTGATTTAGAATATTATTGAGGGTTGTCATGAATTGGATAGATTTCTTGTTCAATTCCTTCAATTATGATATATGAGTGGCGAGAGTGGTATATTGACTATTTTGATCTTTACTTACTTGTCTCAGCATGTCTTTGATGGAAGGCTCTTGTAATTTTCCAAAATGGTATCTTTTATAAGGTTTTAAATTTTATCTTTTGAATGGAGGGGTTTCGAAGGACTGTTGATAAGCATGTTGGAATACTTGCTGTAATGGTGGGCTCTGTGGTTGTTGGTTCACATCTACAAATTGTTTGGAGGAAAAATATTTTCATCTATATTTTCTAATTAGTTGGTTCTAGAGTTTCCATCAGGGGATCATCTTTATTATATTATGTTTCTGTAATGTAACACTACCGTATATATGAATCTCTTTCTTTATTTAGTAGTAAATATGTGTTTTAATTATTTTTATTATTGTGTAGGCACATTGTGATATACATGGATAAAAGATGAATCACATTACTGAGGAACACACCTCTGTATGTTAAGGGTTTAAATGAGTTTTTAGATTTTGAAATTTCTAATCAACCCGTTGAAGGGAGAATAAAATGTCCATGTCTTAAATGTAAATTTAAAACATGGTTTAAGAGAGATGAGGTTTCTGAACATTTAATACTGAAGCCATTCTCTGGTCAATATTTGTGTTGGATTTGGCATGGAGAACCGAATGTTACAGAAAGATTGAGCACTGATGTTAATCCCCAGAATGAGGTCCCAAGTTCATCGACAATTGAAAATGAAATGCAAAACCTCATAAATTATGCATTAGGCACTGCAAGACACCACTATCAGCATAAAAATATATCAGAACAACCAAAATAGGGTGATATAAATTGCAACGTGACAAGTGATGTTTTTGAGATTGTAACACAGGCAGATCAAGATTGTAACATATCATTGAATCCTCCTCTTGATTATGTGGATCCAAATGTAAGATAAAACTTCACTGAGGAAAATGAATTTCATGATTTAGTTGATGATGGAAATCAAGAGTTGTATAGTGGGTGTTTGAAATATTCAAAGCTTTCATTTCTACTGAAATTGTACCATATCAAATGAATATGTGGAATTAAAAAATAAGGAAATGTCCATGATATTGGAATTGATTCATGATGCGTTTCCTGAAGCAAAAATCCAATAATCTTTTTATGATATGAAAAAAGTTGTTAACAAGCTTGATATGAATTATAAAAAAATACATGCGTGTCCCAATGATTGTATGTTTTATTGGGGAGAGGATTCAAGTAGACAGAATTTCAAGAAATTTTCTTCTTCTAGATGGCAGGAAAAGGGTGATGTTGGAAGTCTGAATGAACATAATTTCATGGATAAGAAGAAAAGGAACACACCTGCAAAGGTTTTGCGTTACTTTCCTTTGAGGCCTCGATTGCAAAGATTATTCATGTCCTTGATAACTACTAAATACATGAAGTGGCATTCTATAGATAATAACAAAGATGGGTTAATGAGACATCCATGAGATTATCAATCGTGGAAGACATTTGATTCATTACATCTCGATTTCTCAGCTGATCCTAGGAATGTTCTATTGGGATTGGCTGCCGATGGATTCAACCCATTTGGGACTTTGATTACCAGTTATAGAATTTGGCTAGTTGTTTTGATCCCTTATAATCTGGCTCCTTTGATGTGCATGAAACAAACATCTTTTATCCTTTTTATGATTATTCCTAGAAAAAAAATGCTTGGAAATGATATTGATTTATACTTGCAACGTTTGATTGACGAATTGGAGGAGTTATGGAGCAACGATGTTGATACATTTGATGCTTCTTCTAAACCAATGTTCAAAATGCATGCTGCTTTAATGTGGACCATTAGTGACTTCCCTGGACTTGGGAATTTATCTGGTTGGAACACTTACACGGGTTTTTCTTGTCCCGTTTGTAACTTTGATTTTGAGCCCAAACGGATACCTCATAGTAGAAAATGATGCTTCTTGTGTCATCAAAGATTTCTTGATGAATCTCATAGATTTCGGCTGAACAGATCAAAATTTAATGGTTCCATTGATCGTAGACCACCTCCAAAGTTGTTAACTATTTCTGAAATATTGACACAACTTGAAAATGTTTAAAAATAATTTTGGAAGGTTCATCATTTGAATGAAAGCAGAAGACATGTCTGAAGTGCATCGTCAAGCAAAACTGGAACACCACAATGGATGAAAAAAAGTATGTTCTTTAAACTTCCGTATTGGGAATTTAATTTGTTGCAACATAATCTTGATGTGATGCATATTGAGAAGAATGTCTTTTACAATTTGATATTCACATTGCTTAATGAGCATGGAAAGTCAAAGGATCATCTCAATGCTCGTAAAGACTTACAAGCAATGAACATAAAACGTGATCTCTGGCCAGATGAGAATGAAAAGTATCCTCCGACAATTTTTTCAATGAAAAATAGGGATAAAGATACATTCCTTTGAATGTTAAATAATGTTAAGGTATCTAATGGGTATTCAAGTAACATCTCGAGGTATGTTGATTTGAATAATCGTATGTTACATGGATTGAAAAGTCATGATTCACATATTTTGTTACAACAGTTACTACCGTTGGCATTGTGTATATTATTACATGAAAAAATTACTACTGTTGTACTCCAGTTCTGCGCATTTTTTAGACATTTATGTGAGAAATATATACATCCATTTTAGCTTGACAACCTCCAGGAGAAGTTTGTATTGACCCTTTGTGCAATGTAGATGATCTTTCCTCCGTCGTTTTTACTGTAATGATGCATTTAACTGTGCATTTGGTTGAAGAAGCTAAATTAGGAGGCCCCGTTCATTATCGATGGATGTATCCAATTGAGAGTTACTTTATTTATATGTTTTCCAATTAAGTAAAAATTTTTTGGTACTTAATTAAAATCATAATTATGTTTATTTTATTTCACAGATATCTTGGGCATTTGAAATCATACGTGAGAAATAAAACTCAACCAGAAGGCTCTATTGCTGAAGGATATTTGGCTGAGGAGTGTCTGAACTTTTGTTCTCGATACTTGGATGATATTGAGACAATATTTAATTGAGTTGGACGTGTTGACGACACATCGACTCAATCTCAAATACATCATAATTCCAAAATCTTTCCTACTATTGGTTGATCAGTTGGGAGGACCTCAAATGTGACATTGATTGAATTAGAATTATTACAGGCACATAGATATGTGTTGATGAATAGTGAAATTGCAGATCCATTTATTTAATAATTGAGGATATAAACAGAGAGACGAATGAGAGGTCGAACATGAAATGAGAAAGATATAACGAAAGATGTTAATAAAGAGCTTGTAGAATGGTTTGCACGACGTGTAAGTTCATAAATATTGCAATAAATATGAATATTAGTTTGAAAATACATTTTGTAAATCTAATAAAATATATTTCTTTTTCCAGATCATGAATGTGGATACTCAAGAAGAGGTGTCAGAAGATTTGAAGTTTCTTCCTAGAGGTCCTCTAAAATACGTTAGAAAGTTCGACGCTTATAATGTAAATGGCTTTAGATTTCGTACATTCGATCGAGAAGTGGGTTTGAAAACATAGAATAGTGGTATATATACATTTTATGAAGTGGAATACTATGGAAAGCTGCATGATGTTATTTAATTAAACTACCACAGACATTTTTTAGTTGTTTTATTCAAATGAAAATGGGTCGATTTTATCAGAGGTGTTAAAAGATATTCCTTGCAATTTACTTATGTGAAGTTCTCTAGCTTGATGGATGTTGGTGATCATGAACTGTATGATCCATATATCTTAGAATCTCAAGAAAAAATGGTATATTATGTGAATGTTGTTTTCGATGAAGGGTGGAGTGTAGTTTCTCACGTAATACAAAGAGATTTGTATGATATGGGTGATGAAGTTGAAAATTTGACCTCTGAAATTGAAGTTAATCAGCAAAAGGAAGCAAGATTATTTATCCATCATGATATTGAAAATATTAGTCTAGAAAGGATGAATTAAGTGGATGAAGAAATGAAGCAGAAAACCGACACGATTTAAGGGGAAATGATTGTATATACAATTATTTATTTATTTAGCAACCACTTGTTTCATTTCTGCAGTCATTCATTATCATTGTTATATATATTTTTTCTGTTAGTACTGCGCATCTATTATCATTTTTAATTTTTTTTATGCATAATTTTTTTGAAATATATATTCTGAACTAAATTTTATTTGATTAAATGACAGGAATTCCAAGGAATAAGCGGTATTCTATTCCATCTAGTTCTGTGGTAGATGAAGATCCATCTGGCCCCCTCCCCACGACATTTGAAGCACCAGATGCCTACACTCTTGCACCATCTTCCCCTACACCATCTCTCACACCATCTTTGGATGTCCCATTAGAGAGTGAGTCGTCAACTCCCCCTTCAGGAGCCTCAGCAGTGGAGTAGTGAAACGCCCATTCCAGTTCATCATAGGCGTACTGGACCGTCACTCTCATAGGTACAAATTTTAATTAAATAAATTTATTGCATTTGGTTTATACTAAATGTTTTATCATTTAATATGACAAAAATACAACCATGAAGAAAAAAAAATAAAAAGTGTAGATGTTTGGAATATGACTGGTGAAAAGATATTCATGCCGTTTGATTCTTATGGGGTCTCGATGGATGGCGCCGCGGGGTTACTTAGCCAGATTCTAGGCTAGCTTGCAGCGGAGCCCGTTTCCCTTCCTATTTAATATGATGATTGGATACATATTCCTCCAAGATGGAAAAATGAAGTTTTTGATTCTCAAATAAATTTAAATTTATTACATTATGGTTTAATTGAATGTCATGTTACTAATATGTTCAAAATGAATTTCTGTAAATAGATGTTCTTCCACTCTACAGTTGCTGATGTGATAACACGGAAGTGGACGTTGAAAAATCTAGGTAAGAAATGTAAAGATTTAAAATGGATATTGTGGTGTGATTTCAAAGATTCCTCGTTGACTGTGCAACAAATGTATGAGAAGCTACCCAGTAGGGTACCGAAAGAATAGTGGAATGTTTTTGTTGACAGACATCATGATGAGAAGCGGATGGTATTGAAATATATATTATTATATTATCCTCATTTTACATTTATATATGTATATGAAGAGGACATGGCATTTAATACATTAATATTAAATTTCATTTTATTTATTTCAGGATCTCTCAAGAAAGAATGCTTCAAACCGGGCTAAGCAAGTCATCCCTCACACTACAGGCTCAAAAAGCTTTTCTAGAAGCCGAACGACATTGGTAATCTTTTAATTAGTTTAAATATTTATAAGACAGTATTATCTGTTTAATATATTGAATTTTTGATTTATCTTTTCTTATTTCAGTCACAGAGTTTAGGGAACGAAGCATCTCGAACTGAACTGTGGTTGGATGTTCACAAGAAATCAGATGGAAGTTTTGTTAATGATCCTGCTAAAGAAGTTGGGGTATGAAGTAAATTTTTTATTATAATAACTTATTATCAGTTTTTACTGTGTTAATATATATTGATATTTGATTTATAGGTAAATATTAAAGAACTATGGGATGCCAATCTTGCACAGTCCTACTCAGTCTCCTAGGATGACCCGGTTGCTAAAGTCCTTGGGAAGGAGCATCCTGGTAGAGTGCACGGGTTGGGTTTGGGACCCGTACCATATGATGTTTTTAGCTGGCCACTAGGGATGGCAGCTACATCTAATCTTGAATTTATTCATCCCATACCTAGATATGCTCAGAAAGATATTATTTCTCTATGAAACACAGTTCACCAGCAGGTGGATTAGATATCTTCTTTGTAGAAAGTGTTAATTAAAATACGTCAGCATATGAGAAGATATGCCCCCGATGGTAGTGCATCGACTTGTGGTATGCAGGTAAATAAAAAAAATCAAAAATATTTAGTTTTCTAACTTTCATTGGTTTTATGTTTTAATATAAATATGCAACCGTGTTTAATTTTCAATATAATGTTCTTACAGATGACAACAGAAAGTGGTGATGAAGGTGGCGAGGGTGATGATGCATCATCAGACCATGAGTAGTTGTATTTTTCATGTGTTTAACAAATATGGGAACAATCAGTTTGTATATGTAACATTTGTGGAACATAGATGACACCAAACATTTTCATGTCCTAAAATTTCCTTGATTTCTCAATTTTCCTTTTATGTGTTTTACTGATTTCTGATGTTTCTTTTTCATGTATTGATTTCTTGAGTGTGGTATACATCATTTCATTTAGGCCTATGTTTGAATTGGTAGTCTAGATTTTGGATGACTAGGAGTTAAACCCATTGTTGATGTGTTGAAGAAATTGGGTCATTTCATATGTTATACTATTTTGAATTTAAACTAAGTAATATTCTCTTATGTTGAGATGGTTTTACTATTTTTTAGTGGTGAGGGGGAAGTGGATTCATCCACATATGTTGGTTTTATAGAATACACTTTTCCATACATAATTATATGTTTCTTTATATTATATATGTATTCTCGAGTGTGAGATGTTTTTTTATGACAATGGTTTGATGATTCTCAAGTGTGACACTGAGTGAGTGATGGACTGGTGTAGAACATCAATATCAACTATTGGGGTGTGTTTTTTGTAATATATATTAATGATTTATGTTTTAGTTTTTAAATTATCATTGAGTTTGAAGAAAAAAAATACCATTTAAATGCATGAAATGGAGTTGTTTTGTATAGTTTAATAGTTAGGGTGCCATTTAAGCATGAATATAACCAGTATGATTCAGAGAATTTGTCCCATAAATTAAGGATTAGGGACTAAATTTTTTATTTAAGAATCATGAGGAGAATTATTAGGGATTATAATAGTTGTGGTGGGATTTTTGTAATGACTTGTATTCCAAGGTTTTGTCAGCATATGTGAAATTTGATTTTTTAAGTTCTACAATCAGGTATTCTTGGAGAATTTTGTCACAAAATATGATTTCAAATGTTATAAAATCACTAGGATATGTTTTTTTGAAATGATCTGATACCTGAATGGAATCTTGAATCCATGGTGGGTGTTGGAGTAGGGCTTAGGAGGCCCCTCATGGAGGTGGGTGTAAACTTAGTATTTTTTATGAGAGGATGGTGGGTGTTTAATTATTTAGAAAATTGGAGGAAGAACCATAATTGAAAACTCTTATATTGGTCTTCAAATGTAAAAGTAACCATTTAAATGGTTGGTGTGAAATAGAAAATAATCATGCATACACATACCTAAGTAAATAAGTAAGGTTCATATTTTTTGAAATTTTTTCCATGTCTGATATGTTGTGGTTACCCTATATATATTGGGGTGGTCCTATATGATATATAAATGTACTCTAGTATTTAATGGACCTTCCATTAATAATAATAATATAATTGTTTAAGTCACAATTAATACATAATGGTAACAACATAATATATAAAGGGAACCTCTTTAACAAAGAGTGATATGTAAGGGTAATCTGGTTCACCATAGTTTATATATAGTGGTCAATCTATTCTAGAAAAATTGTAATGTCCTCAATGTATAAAATTCAACCTATAAATGTAATGTTCAATCTCTTATGTGAGACTAAGAATATGGATATGTTTTGGAATACATAAGGTTTTCCCTAGGTCACTTAGTATATGTAAGGATCATTTTAAAAACTTATGATTCAGAAAATGGTAAAGTGTAGGGACATGTAAAAGTTACTCTTGGTTACCAAATGTTATATAAACGTCACTAACATTGTCAAATATTTGTGCATAAGATTAAGAATTTGGTACATAATAGTCATCCACTTATTCTAAAAAATTTATTATGTCTTGATCTACCGTATGATATATAGAAATCAACATGGGAATTCATAATGGTTAAAATAGGTAATATGCAAAGTTCATGCAGATACAGAATGATAATTCATAAGGGATACAAACATTGTGAAAAAGATAGATGATATTCAAGATTCATCTTTGAGGATATGTATATGTTAAGAGTATTTCAAAAAATTTAGGCCACATGGTTTTTCAAATTTTTTGAAAATAATGATAGGATAGTCATTTTGGGTGTTTTAAATTAGAAATTTTCTTCTAGATTATTCAACATCGAGATGTATGATCAAGTAGAGGCTTAAACACTCTTCTCATCCACTTTCCTCCTTAAACCACTTTGATTTTTGGGGATTAATTATGGTTTGTTTCATCATTTATGTCATAATTATTTTCTAATTCCACGGTACTTCTTTTATTTCATATTGCATTGACCGTAATATCACTAAATAAGGGTATGATATAAATTCCACTAAAGCATGAAGGAATTGAGTAGATGTACTGGGTGTTTTGTTTTACTTGTTTAAATAAGATTCAAAGAGGAAAATTTCAAAATGATATGTGGGGTTTATAGATCTATGAAACTTCTTGAGTTATTTGTTATTCTTTAATTATGTGGGTGAAATTTATGGGTATGACAGAGTAAGGAAATTTTAATTTTTATACTAGATATTTGGATGCATATTAAAGCTTTTGTGCACCACTTTTCTCTAGCATTTATGTTTTGGGGGATCAGTGGTAAGTAATTATTTGGTTTTATAGAGTGATATCTATTACCCCTGGTTAGGATATATGACTAGTATTATGGGGTTAAATATATTCCACTAGCTGATTTTGATATGTTAATGGTATTATCTATGTAGATATGAAAATATATGGTATTTATGTTTTAATTTCTCTTTCAGGACAGTGGTGCAACAGAAGTAATTTTTTTTTCTGGGCTACATTTCGCGGCGGTTTAAACCACCGCCAAATCTACATGGGTAGCGGTTATAACCGCCACTAAATGATGAAAACCACTGCTAAATGTAAAAAAAATACGTTTAGAGGAAGTTTTAATCGCCGCTACATAGTTGCACTGGAGGTTCTCATTTCGCGGCGGTTCTGGTGACTTCAGTGGCGGTTTTACGAGCCCTAGATTTCAGTTTATTCACGGTGGTTATAACCTCTGCGAATAAACTGAAATCCAGGGCTTGTAAAACCACCGCTGAAGTCAGGAAAACCGCTGTGAAATGAGGTATCTACGACGCATTCTAGAAACCGCCTCGAACCAGAAATAACAGCCGCGAATAGATTGCCGACTCCGTATTTGTAGGCAGTTTCTGTAAACTGCGGCCAAACCCTTTAGTAGTGGTTTAAACCACCGCCAAATGCAGAAAAACCACCGCTAAGCGACGGTTCTCTTGTAGTGCGCTAAGCCTAGTGGGCTGGCGGGTCGGGTCAACCCGGTTTTGGTGGGTCTGACCTGGCAGAGGGTCGGACTGGCCCGGTGAATCGCATGGCCTGGGTAGCCGCGGCTCGGCCCGTGGGGGCCGAGCGGTCTGGGGGTTGGGGGGTGGGGGGGGGGGGGGCGCTTCCCCAAACCGGCCGGCAGAAGCCATCCGACCTTCCTTGCACAAGCGGCCCACTCGGGTGGCCCGCGGTCCAGCTGCGTGGCACCTTCGAGTGTCGTAGATTCTTCACCCGGCCGGCCGACGAGCCTGCCTGTTCGCTGCCAAAGCGGCCTACGGATTGCGGGCCGTGGTCTTATGCAGCGCGGTGCCCCTTGTAGCGTGGTGGTCCTCCGTCGGCCCGGACGACTTTAGCCGGTCGGTTCTTTGTCGGCCGAGTGGCCCGTGGTTGCGGGCTGCAATTCCTCCTCATGTGGATGGCGCCTGGCCGCCTCCTTCGATTGTCTCCACTTACCGTTTTCAAATAAAACAAGAAACGTCAGAGGGTCGTCGGGCCGTGTTTTTTCGGCCCGTGCCCTCCGCGTTAGGCTGTAACAATTGGCTAATGTCAATTCTAAAAATTAAAAAAAGAGGTACAATTTATTCAATCAAAGAATATACAAAACCCCTACTTCTAGAATTGACGTCGCACGTCGTCGAGCCGCGGAAGACAAGAATCATTGTAGATGGCGTCGTGGAGAAAGACATCGCGGAGAACAGACGTCGATTCCATGGACGTCAGGGTGCGTTTGAGGAGGAAGCGGCATCCCCTCACTTTTTGCGGAGAAGAGGAAGGAAGACACCTCATCATTCTTCATGGATTAGGCGTTCTTCATTGAAGAGGGCGTCGTTATTCGTTGAAGTATGAAGCTCTCTTCTAATTCCAAAGTTTCCACCAAAATATTTTCCAAGAAAATATTAAAATGAGGCTTTCCCCTATTTTAATAAACTTTCCATGACATTTCAAAAAGATTCAAATCCACCCAAAATAATTATTTAATTTGTGGTGTAAAAAATAATTAATTCACTGAGTTGTCATAATAATGACCATGTGGAAGGTGGAGAGGTTAGAAATTAAAGGGGGGGGGGGTGTCAAGAATTAAACAAGGGGTTTAAGGGAGTTGAAGAGAGTTATGGTGAGATGAAAGGTTGGGGATCATGTGGGCCACACATCACAAATATCCACACATGGGAAGATATTTGGGTGTGGGACCCACCAATAACTTCCCCATGGGGGGAAATAACCAACCCTCAAAATAAAATTGGGTACTACACAATTTTATTTAATTTAAGATTAAACCCCCAAAATTAACTATCATCCCACATGAAACGCAACTGCGGTAAAGGTCCCCTTAAGCGAATACCGGCGCTGCGAGTTCATCAGTGTCCTCAGATTTCAATTCTAAGTACCGGTTCAAAAGATAGAAAAACTCACACGTACGTTTACTGAACGTACCCAAACAAAACTTCAGAAATTGATTCCAGGCACACTGGGCCTCAGAATCAAGTGCTGTCAGAAACCGAAGACTCAAAAAATTCCAAAGTATTTAAGGAAAAAAAATTTTCTTGAAATTTCTAGGTCTTTACATTAGTCCCACCTCAGGGATTTACATCCCCATAAAGCTACAACACACACTAGGAAAACAAAAGGGGGTACTGAGCTTGCATCTGAGCCTCTCGCTCCCAAGTGCTCTCCTGGAGGTTCCCGTGCTGCCAGCGAATGCGCACTAGAGGAATCTACCATCCACGTAGGACCCACTCTTGTCGATCCTCGATCTCCACCAGGACCTCTACAAACGTCTCCCCATCATCAATGTCTATCTACCTGTGATTGATGATTTGGGTTGAGTCTTGCACGTATCTCCTCAACTGTGATACGTGGAAGACATCATGCACCCGGTGCAACTGAGGTGGAAGGACTTGACAGTAATCCACCTCGCCTATTCTGCTGAGGGCTGGAATGGTCTGATGAAATGTGGATATAACTTGTCGCCCCGACCAAATCTCTATATACCCCATCGAGGTGAGACCTGTAAGAATATGTGGTCGCTATCCTCAAACTCCAGGGGTCTCTGCCACCTATCAGCATAGGACTTCTGTCTGCTCTGTGTAGTCTTCATCCACTACAAGATGATCTGCACCTTCTCCGTTGTAGCTTGAACCATCTCTGGACCTACGAGTGCTGACTCCCCAGGGTCAGTCCAGCACAGAGGTGATTTTCAAGGTAGGTCATACAATGCCTCGTATAGTTCCATCCTGATGGTGGAGTGGTAGCTGTTTTTGTACGCAAACTCCACTAAGGGTAGGTGATCCTTCCAGCTATGACCAAAGTCAAGGACACATGCACAAAGCATGTCCTCGAGTGTCTGTATATTACTCTTAGTCTGGACATCCATCTAAGGATGGAAGGTGGTGCTCAAGCGAAGATGTGTCCCGAAAGCCTCCTGTAACCCCTTCTATAGCCGGGAAGTGAAATGAGCATCACGATCAGAAATGATTGTCGATGGAACACTGTGAAGTTGTTTGATCTCTTGAATGTAGAGGTGTCCCAAGATCTCTACTGAGCCATACTCTCTGATCGGTAGGAAGTGGGCTGACTTGGTGAGTCGATAAACGATCACCCAGATAGAGTCATGCCCTCTAGATGTACGTGGAATCACCATCACGAAATACATGTATATCCCATCCCACTTCAAATATGGGACCTCTAAGGGCTGTACCAATCTTGTTGGTACTTGGTACTCCACCTTCACTTGCTAACAAGTGAGTCATAGTGAATCAAACTCTGCTACAACCTTCTTCATACCCGGCCACCAGTGCTGTCGTCTAAGGTACTGGTATATCTTCACCACTCCTGGATGTACCGCTAGAGGGGAAGTGTGAAACTCCCTTAGCACTTACTCCTACAGTGCAACTGGTACCATGGTACGTCCCCTGAAGAGGATTTTGTGCTCTCCTCCTTCAGAAAATTCATCAGGCGTCTGACCTATGGATATCTGAGCATGCCGTGTCTCACAGTCCATGTCCCCATGCTGTGCCTATCTGACCCGCTGAAGGAGTGGAGGAGTGACTGTGAGTGACTATAGAAAGGCTGCTCTATCTCTATCCACAAAGGATATCTGTAATGCAGCTAGATGCTCGGTCGCCTCTCTTAGTAGCCGAATACCCGATCTCTTGCTGAGAGCATCATCTACAATGTTCCCCTTCCTAGGAGTATAGACTATCTCAAAGTCATAGTCCTAGAGGAATTAGAGCCATCACCGCTATCTCAGGTTCAGGTCCTTCTGCGAAAATATGTACCTGAGACTCTAGTAGATAGAGTAGACTGTAAATCACTAGTCCATCAGATAGTGCCGCCACAACTTTAAGGCGAAGACCACTGCTGCTAACTCCAGGTCATGGGTAGCATAGTTCTGCTTGTGCTGCCTTAACTGCCATGAACCATACACGATCACTGCTTTCTCCTGCATCAGGACACACCCGAGTCCGGTCCCTGATGCGTCGCAATATACTATGTACCTAACGCCCTCCACCGGTATCCTCAAGATGGGCGCACTAGTCAATATCTGCCTCATCTCTTGAAAGCTCTGCTGGCATCTCTCTGAACACACGAAGGGTTTCCTCTTCTTCTTCAAAGCTGAAAGTGGTAATGCAACTCTAGAGAAGTCTGGAAAAAATCTCTGATAGTACCCATCCATACCTAGGAAACTCCACACCTCCATCACGCTCCTCGGTGGCTCCCAAGAAAGAACTGCCTCACTCTTCGCTGGATCCAATGCAACTCTCGCCTGTGAGATGACGTGTCCTAAGAAGTGTACCTCTCGTATCCATAACTGAAACTTCAAGAACTTACCATAAAGATGGTGCTCTCAGAGTCTATCCAGTACAACCCACAAGTGGTTGCCGTGCTCCTCCTCAGTAGTCGAGTAAATCAGTATGTCGTCAATGAAGGCTATGAAAAAACAATTGAGGTAAGGCTGGAATATCTTTTTCATGAGACTCATGAACACTGCCGGTGCGTTGGTTATGCCAAAGTGCATAACCAAGAACTCATAGTGGCCATACCGACACCTGAAGGCCGTGTTCTACACATCCTCGTCTCAAACTCTGAGCTGGTGGTAGCCTGAAATGAGGCCTATCTTTGAGAACCATCGTGCTCCCTTGAGCTGATCAAAGAGGTCATATATCCTCGGGAGTGGGTACTTGCTCTTCACGATCACCTGATTCAGGCGACGGTAGTCGACATACAGTCGCAAGCTCCCATCCACCTTCTTGGCGAATAAAATCGGAGAAGCCCAGGGTGAAACACTGGGTAAGATGAATCCCTTTCCCTACAAGTCCTCCAACTGTACCCGCAGCTCACGAAGCTCAGCAGAATCCATCCAATATGATGGAGTAGATATTGATGATGTCCCTGGGTACAGGTCTATGTATAAGTCTACCTCTCTATGAGGAGGTAGTCCTGGAACGTCTTTAGGAAAAATGTCCGCATACGGATCCAACACAACAGGAAAACTCAGACTCTGCACATCAACTGCTCCAAGGATGAGGCTAGCCAACTGATGTGTGATCGGCTTCCCTCTTCTCTGTGAAAGTCCATCCTGCACTACAAAGACTCCATTCTCTCCAGTGAAGGTGAACCTGATCCCATCCGTGCAGGCACACCGCACTTTGCGCCTAATATAGTCGATCTGAGCATGGACTGTAGACAACCAGTCCATACCCAAGATAACATCATAAGGCCTTGACGCTGCTACAAGAAGATACCAGATGAATCTCTCACCTCCTAGAGTAAGATCACACTGCCAGAACCAGTGCGTAATTGTTGAGTCTACTCTCTTAGGTGTCTCTAACCATAAGGATCGAGCCAACAACTCCATCAGAATCTCCGAGCTCTGAAAAAGGGAAGCAGAAATGAAATAATGACTTGATTCTGTGTCTATAAGTACAACAGCAAGGGTGGAGTAGACATAGATAGTAGCTCGAATCATCTCAGGTGCGCCGTGGTCGTAGGCCTCGACTGCCTGGAGCTGAGCCTGCCTCTGCCCGCCAGCTCCCTGTGGTCGGGGTGGACCTCCTGGTGGTGGTGGTGGTAGAGCCTCGAAGCGTCGTCCACCAACCGCTGCTCTACCAGCTCCTATGCCTCGTCTTCCTGCTCCCGACGAACCACCACGGTCGAACCTATGCCTCTTACTGGGAGGTCCCTCTATTGTCTGCTGCTCATTTGCACAGTGGGTCGGGCAGTCTCGAGCCATGTGACCCTGCCCGCCGCATGCATAACACTGCCTGCTCCTCGTATAGTTGGCTCTATTTTGGTGCCCCGCACAACCGAACTTGTATCCTGAAGTCACTCACCTGATGGCCTGGTCGGCTTGGACCTCTGCGACATCTGTCTACTACTAGCTACAAAAGACTCTGCTATGTTTTTCCCTGTGGTGGGTCTCGCTGCTGGTGTCGGCTCAGCGAGAAATCTTTGCACAAGAAAGGCTCACTCTAGCACTCCCACCTTTGTCAGAATGCTGAGGGAGATCCTCAAAGCCATGATCTCGTGCCTCAGTCCCTGCTCAAAGGTCCGAGCTCTGAATAATGGGTCGTATACCATTTACATAGAGTAGTGCGAGAGGTCATTGAACCTTGATGAGTACTGAGCTACTGTCATGCTGCCCTGCCACAGGTGAAGTAACTCCTAAATCCACATTGCACGAAGGGTGGTGGGAACAAACTCCGAATGGAAGAGACTCTTGAAGTCTGTCCAAATTAAAATATCTCGTCATGAACCTAGAGCATCAAGCTCCACCATCTACCTACTTCTACATGCAGGAGACTCTTGGAAAGGATCACCATAAGGTTGGCCAGCGTCCCTACCAATCTGAAGACTCTGACGACCGCCTCCAGCCAATCCTCGTCTGCCTGAGGGTCCATCTCTCCATGGAACCTGGGCAGCCTCTATCCCTGAAACTCGTGCAACGCACTCAGGTGGCGTGCACTCTCTGATACTAGGGCTGGTAGTATTTGTGGCTCAGTGGGTAGTGGTACCGCTGGTGCCTCCGCTGTGATGGGGCCCTGCACCGAGGCCTCGTCGCTCAGTGAGATGCCATATCCTACGCGACTCAGAACCCTAGACGGCTGCCTTCATGGGGAAATCCAGAAAAGAAATAGGTGTGCCATTGTTAAAACAATATACCTGGTGAGCTGACACAAAGTATTCCCAAAGAAAACTTTTGAAACACGCATGCAATCTATGTTTTCGTGCATTGAGTCGGAAATCCGGGGTCAAGGTCCTGGTGTATGGATACGTTGACCGCCACATCAATACTGGACTCCCTGGACTGAAAACCACACTCAATAATCTTGACACTATTGCTTCATAGAAAGGAATGATTAGAGTCCTGAGTTCTCTGGTAGAACTGACTCCTTTGATACCAATTTGTCAGGACCCTTTCTTAGGGCCCGTGCCTGACTACCCCAAGCCTGCCTTCCATAGGCCAGGGGCTGGAGACTAGCACCAAAGTTGTAAATCCCAATAAAAGGGATGACATTGCCTTTATATAGTAAACAAACACAACAGAGTACACAACTGAAGAAAGCACTAAGTAAACTGAGTACAAAAGTAAGTGTTGAAAGGTAAATGAGACAGAATAGAAAACCAACTGAAAGTACAATACAACTGAAAAACTAGAACAATTGCAGTAAAGTAAATTAGCAACCACTAAGTCGTCCTCTGGGAATCCCACCTGAAGGGTGGGTATGGATAGTCTCCCCAGCACCATGGGTCCGTCCGTCTGCTCCGTGTACATCTCACCAAGTGGTCCACCTCTAGGTACCATCCAACTCTACAAGCCTCTACCACGATCAATGCTGTCCGTCGTCTGCATCCAACACAACGTAATGCAGGCATTGCCCGTGCAGGGTTGAGTATAACGATACTCGGTAGGGACCTCGAGACCCCCAAAGTTCTCCCAGAATCCACAAAGGATAAACCAAAAATAAAAGATACAATCAAAAAGTATCAACCATATCTTCTTAGGTATATGCCCATATATATACCTAAGTCATCAATCCAATTCGGCTCAAACTCTCGAGCCCAAGTACAACCCAGTCCACACAGGAAAGAAGTCAATCACATCGATGATAATGATTGAAATTAAAGACTCAGCTCAAACAGGTATACATCTTTCATAAAGTGATAGAGATGATCATATGTAGTTACTGATTCATCTAAGCTGGCGGACCCACGTAGGATACTAGTCCAGCTAAGCTGTCGGACCCACGTAGGATACTAGACTAGCTACTCCGTCGGACCCACGTAGGATACTAGAACAGAAGTCAAACTGTCAGACCCACGTAAGATACAAGTACATTAATCATTGCCGTCAAACCCACGGAGGATTCCAGTATGGTAGTCATTGTCGCCGAACCCACAGAGGATTCCAGTACGGTAGTCGTCATCGCCGAACCCACAGAGGATTCTAGTATGGTAGTCGTCGCAGTCACAACCACCTCTTGGGTTCCAGCACACAACACGCTCAATTCCAGGAGGGTCCGCTCCTCAAGCCAAGGGGGTTTATACATCAACTGTCATGAAGTCCAGAGTTGATATATCCCGAAGTTCCGTATCGTCAAAAGGAACCCGACGCGACAGACGACGCGTCAATCAGACCCCCGGTCTGAGAGATTTTGGCATTTCCATTCCAGGGGCCCAGTTGGAAATATGCTCATTCCAAACCCAGTCGTTAACCAATGTCATCCAAAACTCATTTATAGTTTCACAAATGGACCTCCACGTCGTGAAGGTCCCAGTGCCGCAGACGACACATCGATCCAACGCGTGGTCTTTGAGTTATTCACCTTTAAGTGAAAACAGGCTCGACCTGTTAAGCCTAGTGGGCTGGCGGGTTGGGTCAAACCGATTTTGGCGGGTCTGACCCGGTAGAGGGTCGGACCGGCCCAGTGAATCGTGCGGCCTGGCAGGGCATGGCCCGTTTGAAAATATGCTCATTCCAAACCTGGTCGTTAACTAATGTCATCCAAAACTCACTTATAGTATCACAAATGTACCTCCACGTCGCGAGGGTCCTAGTGCCGTAGACGACACATCGATCAGATGCGTGGTCTTCGAGTTATTCACCTTTAAGTGAAAACGGGCTCGACCCGTTAAGCCTAGTGGGCTGGCGGGTAGGGTCAAACCGGTTTTGGTGGGTTTGACCTGGTAGAGGATCCGACCGGCCCAGTGAATCACGTGGCCTTGCAGGGAATGACCCGGCCCGGTAGGGCGCAGCCTGGCGCGGCGCGACGCGGCCCAACAGGGCGCGACCCGGCTGGCCGTGGCTCGGCCCAAGGGGGCCGAGCGGTCCACGGGGGGGGGGGGGGGGGGGCACTTCATCGAACCGGCGGCGCCCTCCCAAGCTGGCTGGCCGAAGCCGGTCGACCTTGCTGGAATAAGTGGCTCACTTGGGAAGGCCGTGGTCCGGTTGCACGGCACCTTCAGGTGCCGCAGCTTCTTCACCCAGCCGAACCACGAGCCGGCCGATTCTCCGCCGAAGCGGCCCCTGGATTCTGGCCCGCAGTCTTCCACAGCGCGACACCCCGTGTGGTGCCATAGTCCTCCTTCGGCCCGACCGGCTTTAGCCGGCCGGTTCTTCGTCAGCCATGCGGCCCGTGGTTGCGGGCCGCGGTTCCTCCTCACGCGGCCTGCGCGCGGCCGCCGCCTTCGTTCGTCGCCGCTTCCCGTTTGCAGATAAAACAAGAATAGTCGGAGGGTCATCGGGCCGTGTTTGTTCGGCCTGAACCCTCCGCGTTAGGCGGTAACAATCGACCAATGTCAATTCTGAAAATTAACAAAGAAAGAGGTATGATTTATTAACTCAAAGAATATTCAGAACCCCTACTTCGATAATTGACGTCGCACGTCGTCGAGCCGCGGAAGATGAGCGCCGTGGTAGATGGTGTCATGGAGAACGGCGTCGCGAAGAATGGTCTTTGATTCCATGGACGTCGGGGTGCGTCCACGGAGGAAGTGACATCTCCTCACTTATTGCAGGCAAGAGGAAGAAAGGCACATCGTCGTTCTGCGTGGAATCAGTGTTCTTCGTCGAAGAGGGCGTCATTCTTCGTGGAAGGATGAAGCTCTCTTCTAATTACAAAGGTTCCATTGAAATATTTTCCAAGAAAATATTAAAATGAGGCTTTCTTATATTCTAATAAACTTTCCATTCCATTTCAAAAAGATTCAAATCCACCCAAAATAATTAATTAATTTTTGGTGTACAAAATAATTAATTCACTGAGTTGTCATAATAATGACCAAGTGGAAGGTGGAGAGTTTAGAAATTAAAGGGGGGTTTTTAAGAATTAAACAAGGGGTTTAAGGGTGTTGAAGAGAGTTATGGGGAGATAAAAGGTTAGGGATTTCATGGGCCCCACCTCACAAATATCCACACATGGGAAGTTATTTGGGTGTGGGACCCACCAATAACTTCCCCATGGGAGGAAATAACCAACTCTCAAAATAAAATTGTGTACCACACAATTTTATTTAATTTAAGATTAAAACCCAAAAATTAACTTTCAACCCACATTAAATGCAACTGCAGTAAAGGTCCCCTTAAGCGAATATCGGCGCTGCGAGTTCATTGGTGTCCTTAGATAACAATTCCGAGTGCCATTTAAAAAGATTGAAAAACCCGCACATATGGTTATTGAACATACCCAAAAAAACTTTAGAAATTGATTCCGGGCACACCGGGCCTCGGAATCAAGTGCCATCAGAAACCGCAGACTCGTAAAATTCCAAAGTATTTAAGAAAAAAAAATTTCCTTGAAATTTATGGGTCTTTACATAGTATTCATGTATTTAAAGTCAGGGTCACCATAGTTATTATCAGGGCTAGTTTTATTAATTTTTGGAAATTAGGATGAGAGGAATTTAGATAAAAACCCTTAGGATAAGCCTAAGTATAAAAGAAAATACTAAGATATTTTAAAGAAAGAAGTGTGATTTTCCTAAAAACAGACATCCCTATCTATATAATACAAGTTGAGTTGGTTTTGGATTTGATTCAACAATGGGTAATAACCTTGATAAAAGTAGGTCGATTATATCCCATACATCATTCTAGTGCACAATGAATGAGCCCTTACTATGCATATGGTTTGATACTCCTAGTGGATATGACTGGGTTAATTTATATTTCCTTTATAAAACTATATTATTGATTTGAATAGACGATATCCAAGGATAAACTAGGTTAAAACTAAGGTTTCATAGATTTAAAAGAAGGTGTGATCATTTATAAATCTTATAAAATATTTTCAGGATTATATGATTGATAATTCTGATTAATGGTGCATAATGGTCATTATGACAATTTTGTTTTTAAAAAGTGATTGAATATAGAACAATTAACATGAGGTGGTGATATACATGATCAAATTTTAAAGTATATGATTTGAACTTTGTTATAATATTTACCTTATATCATGAAAAGTCTCTAGGAATATTAATTACTATCCTCAATTATTGGACGTTTAATTATTAGTGAAAACTTCTAATGGTACAATGATTGCATCTAAAGTATATAAATATTCACTAATTAAAGTTAGTGGAAATGTGTTCCATGAAAATACAATTAATCTTTTTATAGTTCAATTTTATATTATTTTGGGAATGGATTAGATTTATTTATATAAAGCTCACATTAGTTACAAGAAAGGGAAATCACATTTGATATTCTAAACAATCCTATTATTATCTATCAATGTGAGGATAAATATTAACTTCCAATGTAAATTTAAATTTTTTTAAGGTTCTTGATTCCTATTCAAAAGAGGTAGTTATCTCAGTTTATTAATAAGAAACTCGACATTGATGATATTACTATTGTATGATATATTTGTGATGTATTTCTATAAGAGTTTCCAAATATCACTCTGAATTATGAAGTCAAGTTTTCAATATACCTCATACATGGTGCTACACCAATTTAAAAAACTATATAAAATGACCCTAATTGAGTTGTAATAATTGAAGAAGAAACATTGGGTGAATATTGATAAGGGATTTATTTATCCAAGGTCATCTCCATGGGGTTCACCTATCATTTTGGTTAAGAAGAATTATAGACCAATATGATGATATATTGGTTATCTTGAGAAAAATTAGATCATAACCAAAAATAGGTATATTCTTTTCTATATTGATGGTATTTTTATTAATCACAAGGAGATAAATATTTTTCTAATATTGTCCATAAATTTGAGTACTATCATTTGAGGGTCAAAAGTGAATACATAACCAATACAACATTTCAATCTAGGTATAGACACGATGAATTTTTAATTATTCCATTTGGTCTTAATAATTACCTCATTTTCTTCATGGATAGAATGAATAGGGAATTTATGGATTATCTTGATCAAATTGTGGTAGTATTTATAGATTATATTCTTATATATTTTAATAGAAAGAAAGAGCATGATGACCAGTTGAGGATTTTATTGAAGATACTGAGTATGGAGAAGTTGTAAGAAATTTTTTTATGTGTTTGTGTTAGATATATAAAGTTTAAGTTTTAGTTCATATAATCTCAAGCAAGTATATATCAATTGATCCATCGAAGGAATACATTGTTGAACATTGTCCCAATCCAAAAACCTTTATTGTGATATGTTGTTCTCTTTTATTGGATGGATATTATTGATTACTTTTTAAGTATTTCTCATGGATATCTAATCTGCTAACCATGTTAACAAAAAAGGGAGCTATGTTCATTTTAACTAATAAATTTGAATAAAATTTCAAGGAACTAAAGATAAGGTTGACCAGTGCACTTATGCTCACACTACTCTGGAATGTAGAAGGGTTTCTATATTATATTGCTGCATCATATAAGGGGAGGGTGTGTGTTATTATATATAATGACATGGTTATAGATTATGCAACATGTTAATTATAGGTTCATGATGAAAATTATGCGACTAATGATTTAGAGTTTGTACCAGTAGTATTTGTATTAATGATATGGAGGCATTATTTATACAAATAAATGTGTGACATATATATTGAGTATAAAAGTTTAAAGTATATATTAACCCATAAAGAATAGAATAATATCTATATAAGATGAATGGAATAGGTTTAATATTATGAATGCTCAATACATTACCACCTTGTGAAAGATAATACGATGGATGATGAAAGTTTAAAGTATATATTAACCCATAAAGAATAGAATAATATCTATATAAGATGAATGGAATAGTTTATACAACCAGATTTTAAATCTAGGTTTAATATATCATTATGGGTTTAAATGGTCTTCCTTATACATATGTCTAGTCTGGGAAGACCATTTAAACCCCAAATGATATATTGAGATCTTATTATCTATATTTAAAATCTGGTTGTATAAACTCATCCCTTTAGTCATGTTTTCTTACAAAAATAGCTTTTACTCATGTATTCAAATATCTCTTTATGAATCCCTCAAAGTAAAGAAGTGTAGAACTCTGATATATTGTGATGAAGTTGGAGAATAAAATAATTTTGGACCTTAGATAGCTATGCGAATGGTACAAAAGTTTGGATCCATTTGAAATCACATCAAAGAAGCTTAGAGTAGACAAAATAGTTATACTGGCAATTGTTGGTGAGATCTGGAATTCAAAGATTGTGAGTATATTTTATTATGATTTTTACATGAAATAAAGTTATGAGATTTGGAAATAAGGTAAATCTGATGAATAGGTATATTGGTCCCTTTTGGTATTCTTGATCAAGTTGAGATGGAATATTATCATATAGAACTCCTACCAATCCGCTCTTAAATTCATGAAGTGTTCCTTGTATCTCTTCTTAGGATGTACATACCTAATGCTTCACATGTCTGGAACTCAGAGGTTGTACCACTAGAGCAAGAAATTTTATATAAATAAATAATGGTAGAAATATTTAATCATAGAGATAAAGTTATATGGAACATGGATTCTTATCGGTTTAAAGTTATTTGTAGGAATAAAAAATTTAATGAAGATTTATGGGAGACTAATATTGTGATGGAGCAGAGATTGTAATGTCCCGTGATTTCAATATATATATATTATTTAATTTAGATGACATTCTTCATATGTACTAAAGTAAAAATAATTATATGTAAATAAATTATGTTTATAACATTTAATATTTTATACATATATGGTATACTATATTGAAATTCATCAAATTAAAATATTTTGTTAAAATAGTATTAAAAATCCTCAATGGTTAAAAACAAAATTGGTTAATAAAAGTGTTTTATCCTTATATTTTTTATTTTCTATTAAATGATAAATATATAAATTTTATAAATACAATTAGATAATATTAAATTTATTTTTTAATTTATAATATCAATATTTACTTGGTATGAACTTTTTTGTATTTTTTTTAATATTAATGTCTCGTAAAAAATATAGTTTTTACCAATATTTTTGTAAAATTATGTTATGGATAGATTTTAATTCCACATAAAATTATTATTTTTAATGATTCAATTACTATCATGAAAATCATTAACCACAAAAAATTATCTTATTTATAAATTTAAAGAGTAAAATCACTCTTTTATTTAGAGAACAATTTTTACATGTTATGTGTGTTTAATTTAAAATCTTCATGTATCAAATATATGAATTAAATTAGACTAAATAGTGGATAAATTTGTATTCATTTTGTATAAAATTTTTGAGAATGGTTCCTTATATTTTTTTGAAGAAATTAATTACCATGTTTAATATTTAATTAAGAGTAATAAGTGTTAAATGTATAATATAAGGATAATTAAATTTTACTAAGATTAAATGAACTTTGGTACTTTAAAAACACTTTTTTTAGTTTTAAAGGCATAAACACATGTCTCACCAACAATACCACACTTAAATCACCTAACTTTCACACCTTTCTAATATTTCCCCTTACTTATCATTATTTTCCATGAAAAGCCCCATTTCTTCACTTATAAAAGGAGACCTCTTCCCGCACTTTCAAAACTTAACTATTTGGGTATTAATTAGTAAATTATTCCCATTTATTTACCATATAACTACATCACTCTAATAATAGACTTTTCCACCCTTATTTATCCAAATCCCTTCATTTCCAAGGATATTTTCAATGGAAATCTATGTCTCTGACGTGATTGTTTCTTCTACTTAGTCCTTTTTTTATTATTTTATAATTACCTTGAAAAAATCCATCAATAAAATTTATTAAGTATCATTTATATAATTTATTTCATTATATTTATTTAACAATAACTATCCATCCTTATGCATCCACTAACAAAAACATAAGCATCGATCATGTGTTGTGAAGACTATCTCCTCCAAGTCGTGATGTGGTTTCTTTTTCATAACCACATATTATGGTGGGTATCAAGGATGGGTTTGATAAATAATTATGTTTTTAATTTCATTTATAATGTTTTGAAATGATCAAATGTTTCAATTACCTTAATTTTATCCATTGATTAATGAATGATATATTTAGTCATGTGTATGTACGGACTACCGTCTCCAAGAACGATGTGTTCATTTATCTTAAAAAAACAATAATGTACCTAAAAATTTAATTAATCAAATAATATTATTTTTATAATGTTATAAAAAAATTTAAATGAAATTTTTTTAATATATATCTTCAATCTATCTCTATATAATTAAATGGGTTCATTAATCATGAATACCTACGGACCACCACCTCCACATAAATGACACATTTGTTTTCCATTATCATCTAAAGTGTTTGAATTTAATTTTTTATGTAATAAAATTATATTTATAAATATATTAATATTTTTAATATTTTGAATTTATTTTTAATATAAAAATAACCTTGGTCAACAAGCCAAGATTTTTATTTAAAAATCAACAGAACCACATTGAGTAATATATATAAGAGGAAACAGTTTAAAAAATTTAAAACTTATAATGACAAGAAGAAAATTTTAAATTAATTATAGAAGAAAAATTTCCTTTTTTAGATATTTAATAAACTTTATTTGATTATTCTAGAATCCATGTTCAAGTGTAGAACACTTTTAGACATAAGTGAAGGTTTCACCACGAAACTTGTTTCTTTTAGACACATGTTCTTTTTTGAACCTTATTTACTTTAAATGTTGTATATACCTATAATTTTATTTTAAATATAGTATCTTATCCTTATTTATGGTATTTTAACATCAAATTTCTACTCTAATATTTCAAGGGTTTTTATCAAAATGTCATGTTAAGATAAATAATTTTTCCTCAAACGCCTTTCATTGAGATATGTTTTAATTTTTGCACAAATTTACTTTTACATGGTGTATATGATTCCCAATTGGTATGTTATCATGAAATATATATTTTTAGGGGTTTTAGGTTCATTTTCAGTCTTTTTATAATTTTAGGGTTTTCATTAAAATGTTATTCAAGTCATAATTGTTTTCACTTCTCAAGTCATTTTTATCATGAGTTGGGAAATCACTTCTTGGTTTCGATCCTAGAAATTTTTTTTACTACCATTATCATTTAAAATGGAATATTTACTTATTTTCTCTAGGTATATTACTTCTAATCATTTGTACCCACCGATTTGATGAAAAAATTTCTCAAATAAAATAACAATATTGGTAATAATTACTCCTATACTTTTTAATAGATATTTTTCTACCAAATCCATGTTTTAACTATAAAATTTATTTTATATAATGTTTCAAGTTAAATTCATACTTCTGGGCACCTATTATCAATGAAAATTTTTATCATCCTTTTTATAGTTTGGGTTTTAATAAATGATTTTGATGGAACTTGAATTTTTCTACATGATTAGTTTTCAAAAATATTTTCATCAAATGTAATCTTTTAAAATGTTCCAAAATTACTTCTTTAATTTTTTTTAATAATATTTGAAAATAAATATTTTTTTAATTGGTTATAAAATTAAATATTTTAAATGATTCTATATGAGTTATTTTTGACCAAAAAATATCGCTTTAATAATTTTCTATGTGAATGTATATTTTCACCATCTTTTCTATTTTATAAGAGACTTATTCTATAAGATTTAATGTTTTCAAAAAATAAAGGAAATTATTATCATCTTAGTGAAATAAAGTCATCATTTTTAAATGTTTTCAATGGACAATATAAAATCTCATTTTCAATGAAATTTTCCCAATACTGCAAAGATCATTCTTTATCAATGTCATATACATGATTAAGGGTGTTTTTCAAATGAAACCATCCAAATTATTTATTTGGTTGGATTATGAAATTATATTTTACACCTGTGGTATGAACCATAACTACTTTGTACTTGAATAATCATCATCTTGTATAGGCATGCTTTCCTTTCAACGCCTTTCCTCTATGAATACCCTATTACTTGATTGAAGGGTGTTAAAAAAGATGCTCGATACATTGATTGATTGGGAAAATTATTTTATACACCATATATCCATTTATAATATAATGTGAATAATATATTCTCATTTATATATATTGATATATATTTACCTAGAATTATTTTTAAAATCATTGGATTCCTATTTATTTTTCCACGAATTTATTATTATATGTCTATTAAGGAAATTATGAAGGCATCCTTAGGGAACCACTTGAAAATGATATAACACCCATTTTATTTCCTTAGGTTTTTATTATATTCTTATTTAAATCATATGGAACAAATATGTATTATTTTTCAATATGTTGGGTGCACGCAGATAGTGCACTAATGAATTGGGTAATGTTAATGTCTCATGAGAATCAATATATAGGATTAGGGTGTAAACCTAATCCTTTTTGATGTCCTAGAGATTAACCCTTGGTATATGATAATGGCATGTGGAGTAATCCTTATCATATTATAATGGAATAGGGATTAATCATTGTCATATGATTATGGACTTGGGTGTAATCCTTGGCATATTATTATGATATCTTGTTTTTGTTGTTTCCATACTCCTATGATCCCATGCTCTTATGTTATAATAATTTTTTAATCCATGTGTTTATCATATTATCTCTTTATTCCATTATTTAAATATTATGATCATCCTCATTAGGATATCATGTTATTCCTCACCTATTTCATAATATTCTTTGTTATTATGTTTACTCATACTTAGTATTTGGGGTCACCCCTTCTTATGTTTCCCTTATCGAAAGTTATGAAGGATTTTGTTAGGTATGATAATCCTAGAGGAGTATCTTCTATGGATAATTTATGGGTTATGTTTAAGATCCATTATGGATTTATTATCTTCTTATATTGTTGAAAAAATAGTGACCATTAATTAAGAGAACTTTCAATTTTTTAGTTTATGATTTTTCCTAAATCTCTAAAACACTAAACTTAAAAGTCCTTGGATTGTAAATATGAGAAAGATATTATAATCATAGATGTGTATCAAATTCAGTGTTGTATGATATGTGTTTTCAATACTAGATCTAAGTGAATAATTCTAAAGGCGGTACATATGGTTTCAAAAGAGTGTTTGAATAACTTTAGAGGTTATAATGTTATTGACGGAAGATGATTTAATATTTAGGAATGAAATAAAGGGTTGATTAGTTTACTATTTGTTGGACTCCTCATGTTTTAATGATCACAAATCTTATTTAATCATGTATAAATTATTCCAAATTTTATTCAATATAGATCTTGTGTATTTATATCTAAAGGTTTATCATGTTTTGAGAAGAGCCATGCAAGATCTTAATTGCTATATATTCTGTTTACTTACTTTATACTATCTTTAATCTACTCTTAGAATACCTTCTTTAACAAATGCTTAAGTATAATCCTTCCTATTATCGTCTTTATGTAATTCTGCATATAGTTACTTTTTAAAGTCTACGACACTGTGAGTCTGCCACTGGCTATTTATTTCAGACACCGTGAACAAGACACTGTGAAGCCAGACACCGTGAACAAGACATCGTGAAGCCAGACACCGTGAACAAGACATCGTGAAGCCAGACACCGTGAACAAGACACTATGAGGCCAGACACCGTGAACAAGACACCATGACCCTGAGACACCATGAACAAGACACTGTGACCCTGAGACACTGTGAACAAGACACCATGACCGCAAGACACCATGACAGTCAGACAACATGATCAACCTAGACACTGTGTGAAGAAGACACCGTTTCCATGACTTACTATGACACCGTTTCCTAAACTACTTTGTCATTTTTCAATTTAATTTCTAATGGTCATATTTGATGACTTTAATGCACTGACATAATTAATGTTTCATTGTAGAAATATCATCAGACAGTATGAGGTATGAGGTACAGAACACATGCAAACTCTCGGCTCCAACACGTTCATTCCAAGTTAAAAGGGAAGTGTGACCAAGAATCAGCATGCATGATATGAAAAAAAGTAAGGCAGTGAGGACAATATCGAAGAATATACTTGAAGGAAGTTTTAGAATAAAGGCACACTCCATGCAACTTGACACGACTATACACACAAAGAATATTTGAATCCTAAAGAACATCTTCACTCGGCTGAACCTCAAGGAGAACACAAGCAGAATCGCGACACTCTTTTTTCCACACAACTTCCAGAGAAGGACTCAAAGCTTCATCTGTTTCAATTAAAAGGAGTCCATAACTGCATTGACATCACACACGAGCATTCTAAACTCATCTCTATATTCTTACTCGACTGTGATCATCCTTTTCTTTACATTACAAACATTGTGTGATTCTCTCTATTAGAACACACACTAACTCCTAAGATGCACTGGAGGATTTATAAATCCTCACTCAATATTTTACTTACACTCTGGTATCCCAATGTGGATAGTGGTAGAGGTATGAGGACCTTCACAGCTAGTGAACTGTTGTTATTATTGATTTATGACATAGAACTGTGTTAGAGGTCTGAGGACCTGGACAGTCTGAGTACTGTAGTAAACCTCGATCCAGGGTGTGGATCAAAGTTTTATATAAACTAATTGAGAGGGCTAAGTCTTAGCTTGAAACTGAACCTCTTGTTTAAATATTCTGTCCATCTTATTTTAGTTTAAACCTGTAGGTAAGTTTCAAAATCTAATCTAATCTTCAGATTAGATTACATGATAACTAATCACTCTCTTGAGAACCTAACTGATCCTTTACTATATTCCAAATTCACTATAGTTTAGATTGTTATTTAAATTGGGGGATTTCAATATAAATATTTTAAATAGAAATTTTAAATATGAACTCAATTCACCCCACATCTTGAGTATCCACTCCGACCAACATTTGGTATCAAAGGTTTGTTTAAAGGTTTTCCAAACTCTCTGTTTGTGAAAAGTTTTCAACTGTGATTTTAGTTATATCTTAAAGATCTCAAAATTTCTGTTATTTATAAATTTTATCTCTTTTAATATATTTGCTAAAATCTTATTATAGATAATAGACTAGAATGTGTAGCTGCCAACAGAACACCCTTCTTTAATGGTGTAAATTATTCCCAATGGAAAATGAAAATGAAAATTCATTTAGAAAGTATGGGATTTGATATTTAGACTTCTATAGAGACTCAGTATAAGATTCCAGAAACTATTAGAACTTATTGGGATGAACCTACTAAAGCTGGTTACAATAATAATTGTAATGTAATTAATACCCTGTATTTTGCTTTAGGAGATGAAGAATTTAATAGAATATCTTCTTGTAAAACTTCATATTAAATATGGGATACTATGGCTATTTCCCATGAGGGAACAACCAATGTCAAAGAAATGAGACTAAATACATACACAATTAAGTACGATAATTTTAAAATGAAATCTGATGAATCTATATCTGATATGTATCTATGGTTTAATGAGATAGTTAATACAATGAGCTCACTGGGAAAAGCTGTTCCAGCAAAGGAGAAAATCATGAGGATACTAAGGTGCCTACCATAAAGACGGAGAGAAACATCAATCTCAATAAGAGAATCATGTGACATTGGCATGCTACCTGTCAAGGAGCTGATTGGTAAGTTGATGATGTATGAAGAAGAATTGAAAGTAAACAAAGAAGAATACGATGAACCGAGAAATAAATCTGTATCCTTGAAGACCTCTTCTTCAAAAATCAAGGGCAAAGGGAAATTTGAAGCTGCAAGTGATAGTTCTAGTAGTGAAGAGAGTGCATATGACAGTGATGATGAAATGGCTAATATAACCATATGATTTAAGAAGTTTTATAGGAAAAATAATTTTTTCAGAAAATCAAATTACAAGGGAAAGTATGACAATAAAGTTCATTGTAAGAAGGATTGGGAAAAGACTGATAAAAGGGATGATATATCTGCTACAAATGCAAGAGAAAAGGACATGTGAAAGCTAACTGTATGAAGTTAAAGCAAAAGAAGAAATATGAGTACAAGGACAAAAAATATAAGAAATCTATGAAAGTAACCTGGAGTGCTTTAGAAGACAATTCATGTGATTCTTATTCCACTCAGGATGAAAAATCTAAAAAATCTAATATGTGTTTCATGAAAAACACATCTGAGTTAACATTGGATAATCCTGCTTTAAAATCTTATTATTCTGGAGATAATTCTGATTCTGATTCTGATTCTAAAAACTTTTCTAGTGAAGAATTATTTTAATACTGTAACATTCTAGAGCATACCTATAATGAGATAAAAGATAAGTATAAATCCTTATAGAAACAACATACTTTAACTAGGACTGTCAAATCTGTACTTGAAGTAGAAAAGTAAAATAATGCTCAACTACTCAAAGAGAATACTGAACTGAAATTGTCTAATGAACAACTCATGAAATATTTATAAAAATTTAGTAATGGAAAGGACACGCTTACATAAATTCTATGAAAGCAAGTAGCACCAAAATATACTACTGGTTTAGGCTATCAACCTGGACAAAGACAGATTAAAAAGAATAGATTTATTCCTAAATCTAGACAGTATTCTGCTAGTTCTAGTTCTAGAAATTCTTATATATCAACCCACTACTCACATAGTTATAGAAGAAACAAATTTTATCTTTCAAAATCTTTTAAAACTACTTATTATATGAAACCCAATAGACAAATATGGGTACCAAAAGTTCTGCTTTCAAACCTATCTGGACCCAATAAAATCTAGGTACCAAATTCATTTTCTGTCTAAAATTGTGTTGTAGGAAACCTGCTTAAAAAGTTCCCGTAGGAAGACATGGTATTTGGACAGTGTATGTTCAAGACACATGACATGAGACTTTTCATGTTTCAAAAGCTTAATCAAGGTTTATGGAGGATATGTCACCTTTTGAGATAACTCAAAAGGAAATATCGTCAGCTTAGACAAGATGGGTAATACTGATTCAATCTTAATATCTAAAGTTTTATTTGTTGATGGACTAAAGTATAATCTGTTAAGCATATCACAATTTTTTGATGATGGCTTCAAAGTTAAATTTGAAAATGATGCTTGCAAGGTGTTTGATTCTAAAAATTCTATGGTATTTAATGCATTGAGAAATGAAAATGTTTATGCTGTAGATTTGAATTCTTTATCTAAGAAAAATATAACTTGTTTAAGTGCCTTTCATAAATAATACTGGCTTTGGCATAGAAGATTAGGACACTAAAATATACAATCACTTAGAAAAATGGCTAGGAAGAACTTAGTTAGAGACCTAACTAAACTTGAATTCCCAGCTAACAAAATTTTGTAATACCTATCAAAATGGAAAGAAACATATAGTTTCCTTCAAATTGAAGAAAGAAGTTTCTACTTCTCAACATATCGACTTGGTTCACATGGATTTATTTGGACAATCTAGAGTTTCTAGATTAAATGGAAAGTACTATGTCTATTTTCTTGTAGATGTTTTTTCTCAGTACACATGGGTATATTTTCTAGCTCACAAAAGTGAAGCCTATTCTTACTTTATTAAATATTCAAAGTCTGTAGAAAACCTTAGTGGACTTAGGATCAAGACATTGATAAGTGATCATGATCGTGAATGTGAAAATCAAGAGTTTGAATCTTATTTCTCACATAATGGCTATAGTCACAACGTCTCTGCTCCTAGAACACCTCAACATAATGGTGTAGTGGATAGAACAAATACAACTCTTCAAGAGATTTCTAGGACAATGCTCAATGAATATGATTTACCAATTTATTTTTGGGATAAAGCTATTAATACAACTTGTTACATTATCAATAGAGTCTTGATTATACAGATTCTTAAAAATACCCCTTATGAGATTTGGAATAATAGGAAGCCTTAGGTTTACTAATTTAGAGTTTTTGGTTGAAGAATCTTTATCCTTAATAATAAAGATAATCTTGACAAATTTTCTTCCAAAAGTGATGAAGGAATTTTCCTAGGTTACTCAATATCAAGTAAATCCTATTGAGTATTCAATTAGAGAACCAAATGTTTGGATGAATCTGTAGACATCAAATTTTATGAAACTGATCCACATGAACCTAAGACCCCTCTTGAAATTCTTGAAGAAGATATGTCTATTCTAGACCCTAATAACAAAAATAGTGATCCTGTTGTTAAGACAACGAGTTCTGGAAATGTTACAGAATCTGCTTCTGTTGAACCCAAACCTGTATATGAACTTGAAATCTCTAGCCTTATCTTTTCTAGACCAACTAGGACCCTTAAAAACCATCCTTTAGATGCTACAGTAGGAGATTTAAATAGAGGAACACAAACTAGAGCTTCTCTAAGAAATCTAGTTGAACATCAAGCTTTTCTTTCACAACTTAAACCTAAAAATATCAATGATGAAATCAATGATGAATTTTTGGTGATGGTTATGCAATAAAATTTAAATCGATTCGAAAGAAACAAAGTCTGGGAATTAGTATACAGTCCTAAGTACACTTTGACCATAGGCACTCAGTGGGTTTTTAGGAATAAAGTTGATGAAGCTAGTAATATAGTTAGAAACAAGGATAGAATTGTTGCATGAGGCTATATTTAAGAAGAAGGAATTGAATATGAAGAGACTTTTTCTCCATTAGTGAGACTTGAAGCCATCAGAATCCTTCTTGCCTATGTTGCACATCTGAATTTCAAACTATATCAGAAGGATGTTAAGAGTGCATTCTTAAATGGGTATATAGATGAGGATGTTTTTGTTGAAAAACCCCTTGGATTTACAAACCCTCATTTTACAAATCATATTTTTAAACTATCAAAAGCTTTATATGGTTTAAATCAAGCTCCACGAGCTTGGTATGACAGATTAAGTACTTTTCTTATTTCCAAAGGATTTACAAAAGGAAAAGCTGATCCTACTCTTTCTATAAAATGAATTTCTAATGATGTTTTAGTTGTTCAATTTTATGTATATGACATTATTTTTGGATCCTCGAAGAATTCTTTATGTGTTGATTTTTCTAAACTGATGAAAAATGAATTTGAAATGAGTTTAATGGGAGAACTCAAATATATTATTGGATTTCAAGTATTTCAAAATGAAAATGGTATTATTTTAAATCAAAGTAAATATACAAAGTATCTTCTAAAACATTTTGGATTTTATAGCAGTAAAAGTAGTGACACTCCCATGAGTACCACTTGTAAGTTGGATCTTGATGAATATGGAAAATCTGTTGATCAAAACGACTTATAAAGGATTTATTGGAAGTTTACTTTACTTAACTGCTAGTCGTCCTGACATTATGTTTAGTGTGTGTATGTGTGCTCATTTTCAAGCAAACAAAATGAATCTCATCTAAATTCTATAAAGATAATTTTCAAATACCTCAAGTATACACCTAATCTAAAACTATTTTATCCTAAAGGAAAAACATTTGAGTTAGTTAGTTATTCTGATGCTGACTTAGGTGGGTGTAAGTTAGATAGAAAAAGAACCTATGGAACATGTCACCTTTTAGGCAGGTCACTAGTATCATGGTGTAAAAAGAAAACAATTTTTGTTGCATTATCTACTACAAAAGCTGAATACATTTCTACTGGCAGTTGTTGTGCACAAATTTTGGGTATGAAACACACATTACTAGATTATGTATATCAATTTATACATGTACCTATAAATTTTGACAACACAATTGCTATTAACATCTCAAAGAATCCTATTTCACATTATAGTACAAAGCATATTGATGTAAGACATCACTTTTTTAGAGATCATTATCAAAAAGGTTATGTAAATTTGGAATTCATTGGTACTGAATATCAACTTGCTGATATATTCACTAAAAAATTAAACTATGAGAGAATAGACTACATCATAGATGAACTAGGTATGATAAATCTCAAATAGAGACCTAACTTATTACTGTTTTAGGTCTTCTTGTGCGATATCTTACTGTGTTATACTTTACTATTTCATGATTACGGTTTCTCAATTACTGTATCTCATGAATACTGTGTCACCGTAATGTTTTATGTTTACAGTCTCACCATTAGCATTTTTTACTTAGGATACAACATTTACTGTCTCACAATAATGCGCACTGAAAAGCTCACTCACTGTCTCACCGTGAAACTCACTCACTGTCTCACCATAACGACTGCTCACTGTCTCACCGTAAAAAAATTATTATTTTTTTCTTTAAACCCATATCACGATAATTATTATTTCACCTATTTTATGTTTTCCATGTTTTTATTTTAGAAATTTTTGGTATTCCTAAATGATAAACAAAGCAAGCACCACTTAATTATTCACTCAAGGTTTCTTCTACCTACTCTTTTTGAACCCTTATTCATTCTTGAAACCGTTATCTTGCTCGAACCGTCAGTGAATTCCAATGATGAAGAATCCGTCATCATCGACACCTAAGAAGTGAAGCTCAAATTAGAAGAATATTTCACCTAAGATGACACCTGAAGGGCCTTTAATTCGGAATCAGGTCAGCCACGTTGTTTTACCTGAGAAAGAAATTTTCCCCAAGTGTCTCCTATCTAGTAAGTTGCTGTTATTAAAAGTGTTAGAACAACAAGGTTGGTTGGAATAGTTTTATAAGGAGTATAGACCAATCTATCCTAGGCTAGAGGCTCAATTTTATCAATAGATACAATTCTCATTTGATTCTAGTGAAAGTTATGTTGTAAGGAGATGGATCAATGGACATATATGTTATTTCTCTTCAAGGTTATGGGCTACATTCCTTAGGATACCTCATGAAGGTTTATGTGAGGATTATCAAAGAGGACCTCCCCCTTCAACTGATCTCTTTGATCTAGAAGATGCTCTGAAAACCCTAACTAAAAATGGCACCCAAAGAAGAGCCATCGCTGCTGAATTAGATGATGAAAGAAGTCTTCTATTTAAGTTTGTACAGAATTTGGTAAGTCCAAGAAAAGGTGATTTTTCTGTGTTAAAATATCAAGATGTGTTTTTGATTCACCTCATGAAATATGGAAATAAGATCAACCTGTGCAGGTATATCATACACCAAATGTGTGAGTTGATCAAAGTCACATCCAAGTCAACTTCTCTGTTCTACTCTCGGCTTATATCAGCCATGATTCTTGAAAAAGGTATGGTTGGACCTAATGAGGAAGTGATTATAGACTATGAGTAATTCCTCTCAAAAGATACTATCAATGTAATGAAGATAAACTGGAATCCTTGGAAAAAGAAATGGGTGGAAGACAATGATAAGGTTTATGAGAAATTCAATCCTGTGGATTATCCCTCAAGGCCGAAAGACATTTTTGATCCTGGTTTGGAACCAGATGAGCTTTTATGAGTATTCTAAAGAGGAGGAATAAGTGTAAGAAGAGGTTATAGTTCCAACTAAGGAGGTTTATTTTGTTGAGGAAGATAGAACTATTGTTTCTGATGAAGTTCTTAAAGAATAAGTTCCTGCTTCTAAAGTAGCTGTTAATTTGGAAACTCAACCCGGGGCTATAACAGAATCATTTGCCAAATATTCAGAAAATCATGCCTTGGAAGAGCCTAAAATAGAAGAGCTTATAGTGGAAGAGTTACCTATTCTACAATAGGTCAATCTTGAGGAACTCCCTGTGGAAAAATATTATCCTGAAATCATATCTTCTTCTGAAGAATAGATGGAGCTAGATTTTCCGTTGGCTAGATAAGAAATGAGTGATGAACTTAGAGCTGAGTCTGTGGATTTAGACCAAGATCCTAAGCCTCTCAGTCCTCATAAGGAGTCACCTGTTGAGGGGTAGAAAACCTTGAATCCCGAGTTTGTTGAAGCCTCACATACATATGAGTCAAGTCCTGCATATATTAAGTAAAAATTTCCTAGTTTATATGATGTGAATGAATCTCAGTAGGTTATAGAAACTGAGCTTGATATTTCCTCCATATTTCAGTTGAAATCAATCACAAACTTTACATATGAGAAGGAACCTGAAACCTGTACCACTTCATACTCCTGAACCCTTTGCTGAACAACCATCCTTTGCGAGTAAGTAGGATCTAAAGTAATTTAGAGATACTCTATTATCTAGAGTTGAGAAACTCATGAATACCCAACCTCTTCCTGTGACAAATTTATTTAAGAGAGATTCCTCACTATTATTGGAGAAGATTATTTGGAAAATAAAACCTTAGATGCTCCATGAGATTCAAGAGGTAAGAGTTGAAAATAAGCTGCTCAGTAATGAAGTTAAGTCCCTAAGATGTATGGTTGAAGACATGTAGAGAGAGCTGCATTCGAGATCTGAATCTGTTTCTCCTCCTGTAGAACCTGCTGCTCCTCAAATCCCACAAGTTGGTGTATCTTAGATTCAACCTTATCATGAATCCTTATATGAAAAGATTGCTGAAAGGAATGAGCAAACTGTGAAGGAAATGATAGAGATTGTTGCCAACCTAAATAAACTCACTTATGAGTACACAGGATGTATTCAAAAGGTGCTGAATCAATTAAAATCCCTGACTACAACTTTCACAGTATCTAATCAATTCTCTAAACCTTCCTTGGACAGTGATCTGCTCATATCTGTAGTTAAAGAAGAGCTTCAAAATTTCTTTAGTGTCTTTAATATGGATTCTTTATCTGAAGCAATCAAAAATAGTGATATAGTTCTTGACTTATTATAAATCCACTCCAAAATTACTAATGATGCTCAGCAAGAGATTACCAAGAAAGTGGATTTCTACTTCAACAGAATTTTTTCCAAGACCGATATGAAAAATCATTTCAAGTACCTTGTAGAAAATCTGCGGATTCCTCCTGTGACTCAAGATTTCAAGAACCAAGTCCAGAAATTCATAGAGTTTACTCGTTTTTTGGAAAAGTTTACAGAGAATAAGGAAGATTTTGAGAAATCCATGCTGTATGGTGGAGAGATCATTATCGATTTCATCAAACTCCTTCGACCCTATCATCAAGTTCATGGTACAGTTATTCTTACTCCAGCGGCTACACCTCTCAGACCAGGGCTTCCTACCTTCACCTCTGCCCTAGCCTCAACCACCATGTCTGTCAGCCAAGAACTCAGTCAGATCAGGCTTGTGATTCTTGATCAACAACTACCTAGATCTTCTACTACTCCTACCTTGGCTCCCTCAGTATTTTAAGGCCTTCCTTTACCAACTTTATCAACCACATATCTGCCTTCTTCTACCTCAACCACTACACCTATGGCTTCCTCTTCTACTACTAAAAAAGGTAAAGAGAAGGCCATCCCTTGAAGAAGAACAATTTTTACTCATTTTGATAGGGATGCTATTCTTTGTTTTTTATGTACTGTCACTTATTTTCTATTAATGGACTTTGACCCTTTTTGCCATCTCTTAGTTTATCTTTTTGATAATCCCAAAAGGGGGAAATGTTTCTATATATTATGTTATCAATCTATCTTTATAGTTGAATCCAACATACTCTTTAACTATACATGATTTGTGATCATGAAAAAGGGGGATATTGTTGGACTTCTCATGTTTTAATCATGTTTTAATGATCACAAATCTTATTTAATCATGTATAAATGATTCCAAATCTTATTCAATCTATATCATGTGTAATTATATCTAAAGTTTTCTCATGTTTTAAGAAGAGCCATACATGATCTTAATTGCTCTATATTCCATTTACTTAATTTATAATATCTTTAATCTACTCTCAGAATACCTTCTTTAAGAAATGCTTAAGTATAATTCTTTATATTATCATATTTATGTATGTCTGCACATAGTTACTTTTGAAAGTCTAAGACACTATGAGTATGGCACTAGCTATGTATTTCAGACACCGTGAACAAGACACCGTGATGCCAGACAACGTGAACAAGACAAAGTGAAGCCAGACACTGTGAACAAGACACCGTGACCCTGAAACACCATGAACGAGACACCGTGACCCTGAGACACTGTGAACAAGACACCATGACTGAAAGACACCGTGACACTCAGACACCATGATCAACCAGGACACCGTGTGAAGGAGACACTGTTTCCATGACTTACTTGACACCGTTTCCTAAAATACTTTGTCATTTTTCAATTTAATTTCTAACGGTCATATTTGATGACTTTAATGCACTAACATAATTAATGTTTCATTGTAGACATATCATCAGACAGTACGAGGTATGAGGTACAGAACACATGCATCCTGTCTGCTCCAACACATGCATTCCAAGTTAAAAGTGAAGTGTGACCAAGAATCAGCACGCGCGATACGAAAACAAAAATTAAGGCAGTGAGTACAAGATCGAAGAATATACATGAAGGAAGTTTCAGAAGGAAGGAACACTACATGCAAATTGACACAGCTGTACACACAAAGCATATTTGAAGCCTAAAGAACATCTTCCCTCGACTAAACCACACGGAGAACACAAGAAGAATCACGACACTCTGTTTTCCACACAACTTCCAGAGAAGGACTCAAAGCTTCATCTGCTTCAATTCAAAGGAGTCCAGAACTACATTGACATCACACAAGAGCATTCTAAACTCATCTCTATATTCTTTCTCGACTGTGATCATCCTTTTCTTTACATTAAGAGCAGTGGGTGCTTATCTCTATTTGAACACACAATTACTCCTAAGATGCACTTGAGGATTTCTAATTCTTCACTCAATCTTTTCCTTACACTCTTATATCCCACTGTGGATAGTGGTAGAGGTCTAAGGACTTTGACAGCCTGTGAGCTATTGTTATTATTTCTTTCCCATGTATAACTGTGGTAGAGGTCTGAGGACTTGGACAGTCTGAGTACTGTTGTAAACCCTGATCTAGGGTGGAGATCAAAGTTTTATAAAAACTATTTGAGAGGACTAAGTCTCATCTTGAGACTGAACCTCTTGGTTAAATCTATTGTGCATCTTATTTTAGTTTAAACTATTTTCTTTATTCCGCTGCTAAGTACTTTAAATATAAATCTATTTTGAAGTTCCTCTGACAGTTAAACTATCAAGTGTTTGTATTTATTGTAGACCAGTATTTATGTTTCAAAAGCTAATATAATCTTCAGATTAGATTACCTGAGAACTAATCACTCTCTTGAGAACCTAACTGAACCTTTACTGCATTGCAAATTCACTACAATTTAGCTTATTATTTAAATTGGGGGATTTCAATATAAACATTTTAAATAGAAATTTTAAATAGTAACCCAATTCACCCCCTCATGAGTATCCACTCTGACCAAAATTATTATCTTTATTTCAAATAAATAGATACAACTTTAGTTTTTTAGTATTTATTATTTTATGTTTTTTGGGTGTTATGATAAGATAACTTTTTTGAAAGAAATAAGCATTATTATATGTATAAGAAAACCTTTTTTATTTTTTTAAAGTCGAGGTTTTGTGATTTTTATAGTAATTAAATAATTATATGGATATTTTCAAGTGGATGTAGTTTTAGAGTAGATGAATCTAGGAATAACAACACCAAAAAGAGTTCTTTGGGTATATCTCATACATCGTTCTTGTGAATGGTGAATGGATCCCTACCACACACCTGGTTTGTAAATCCTAATGGATTTAAGAGATTATATTTTACACACATTTTAAACTTTAATGTCATTTAATTTATAATTTAATTAATTAATATTTCCCAAATTTTATTTGAATTATTTATTTTTTGGTGGCTAAAATTTGTATAATTATTGTAGAAAAATAAAAGAAAAAATAATTAAATTTATGTCATTTTTTAATAGAGGTTGGTGTGTTGTTTTGTCTAAAAATTTCAAAGGAAGATGTTGGGTAGTTAGACAAAAAAATTGTCCAAACCCAAGCATGACCTCAACCTATGAGAGAATGCAACATGATATCAACTTGGGGGGCCATAAACCAAGAAACCCATAGGGAGAGACTAATTGAGGTGGGAGAGGAGACCATTTCATGCACATGGTGCATGCATGTTTGGGAACAAGTGCACACCATCACAGGGGGATAAAATCCATGCTGTGGTTGTTGGTAAATCCTTATAGGCATGGGGTGATGCATAATAACACACAGGTCCTATGCCCCAATCCAACTTAATGGTTTGATTCAGCCACATGATTTCATATATATAATAGTGAAACCATGAAAATCATCAATGTGGGATGTAGAGATCCCCAAGAACTATACAGTTAAGAAAAACATCACTATTTCTCTCTAACTCTGCATTGCTTTCATTATTGGATACCTATTACACCACAAAGATCACTCACTACACTACAAGGCCACCATGATTGATAAAGAGGATCTAAATTCAACTAGAATTTTTTTTACTACAATACCACATGATCACCCTTGCATCCTGGTGACATAGGGTGCTTAAACTGAGGGAAGAGGACAAACCATGATCTACCTACTATTACATGGCTAGTGAAACCCTGAGATGATGCTTGCAACATGAGTTTTCCCTTATGTGACCTACAGAACAAATTGTATTATCCTTGAAGAATAAGAAAACACCCTTACATAATAGGTGGAATACCCTTATGTAATGGGGTGATTACCATTATTCAAGACAAAACATTGTAGGATACCCTTATGTGGGTTCATGAAAACCTTTACATAACACCATGTTGTCCGTTGCGTTGTCTGACCATTGAACCATGGTTATATTTTTAGAGTAAAATCATGTATGGGGATATGCGATGGGATCCTGGCTACATCATGGAGGGTTTCACATGAGAAGTGTCGATGATTTTTTAAAGGAGAATAGGTTGTAACATCATGAGAAGGCTGCACCGTGGCTCAATTTGAAGAAAGAAAATAAGAATGAAGAAAATAGCATAGTCATGGAATTATTCCACGGAGGTTACAATTTTTTAAGTGGTTATTTTTTTAAGAAAAATGAATTCAGGATCACAGGAAGTTAAAAGTAGGTTTTTACCATCAAAAATTCATTTTTAAATCTATTGTGGAAATCAAATTACAAAATTTATTAAGTCTAAATTACCTAACTAATTTTTAAACTTCATTAGAGTTGGAGTGGAATTCAATCCATAGGGAATGGTGTATAATTCAATTATAGTGTTTAAGAGATCTTAAAAAAATAATGTATTATATTTAGTATGATTTTTTGGAATGATGAGATGATCATAACAATCTTTTTTAAATTCTGGTTTATACACTCAGTGAATAAAAGATAATATGATTTGGTTTTGATGGTGTTGGAATTCAGATATTGTGATCCTACTTTGAGAGTAATCACCCTATATTCTATATATTCCCTATTCTCATCTCATTTACTTGGTTTAAAATATGGATAGGAGTTCAAAAATTTATTTAAACATATTACTCAAATCCGTGCAATTTTTCACGCTATAGGAAGGAGAAATTAGTTATATACTTCAAAGTTACACCCTCCTCAATCAAAAATTTTCATTAATTATAGAGGAGAGTTAGGTATTAGAAATTGAATAAATAAGTAATAACCCACTTTAAACAAACCATAAAACCCAATTATTATAAGTCCACTCCCCATAATTTACATATTTTGGAACATAAAATTTTCCCCTAAATGATAGTCATGAGGGGTTAGAAAAATGAAAATGTGGCTCAATGAAACAGGACTCCATCGTATTGGCAGCACTAGGTTTAGGCTCTAATATCTAGTTATGGAGTCTTTGGTTTATGATCCAACTCCTTTGTACCATATTCTCCCATTCCAATTTATTAGAATATTTTTGCCAAAAAATCTCCTGATTAATATTTTTAATTTTTTATCACCATCAATTTTATCCACACTGACTTCTTCTCTCATCCAATATTCAAAAAATATCTCATTATGTGTTAAATGAGGGAGGGTGTTGGTTAGTCTTGGTATCTATTTTAATTTTGTTAATACAGATGAATTAGGTACTAAATAAAATTTATCCTTCTTTTGTAGAGTATTTTAAACTCCTCAATGGAATAAAATGTCACTAAAAGTATATCTTCCTTAAACCATCCTTGAAGACTGGCTATATCATTGGAAAATCCCAAAGATATTAGGATTTTGAAATCACAACTGGTAGACCCTATAGAGTGGATGAGTCCTTGTGAAATAGTTTTTCTATTGGGTGTATAGCCATGCATGGCCTACATCATAGCCCAACACCCATGGTGAAAGGTTATTCTTATTTATAATCATTTATACTACCAAAGTTGACATCTGCATGTTGTTGTCCCATGCCAAAAATGTTTTCTACCTTATTGCTGTCTTTTTTTTTCAAATCCATCCATGATACATCCTTATTGTGACACCAAATACTCTTCTCCTTCATTAAATAATTTTCACTACTAATCTGGTACCCTCCATTATGTAGCTAGGATACCACATAACAACCCATTACATACTTTTATTATTTAAATAGAATCAGGTGGAAGTATCCAAACAATACTGCGGGTGACATGTCATTGCATAAAGTTTATCAAAGAACTGTGAAATGGTAACTATTAACGCTCTGGATTGTGTAAGGGTAATATTCCTATTACACCTTTTTATCTTAACATTTCAAAAAAGTATTCCTTCCATTGTGTAAGAGTGATGTAATGGCCTAGACCTCTCCGGCCCATTCCTTTGTCAAAAAGAAGGTCAAGATGGGTTCTGGAGGGTAAAATGGACTTTTCCCACACTTTCCAGAATTTTGAAAATACACGCCGTGTAGTTTGGGTACACGCCCTGTACCCCCTTTCCGGGTATACCCCGTGTTGGAGCCGTATCCTTGCCGTGTGCAATAAATGGGTGCACGCAGTGTGACCAGTTCTACACGCCGTGTAGTCCTTCCCTGCGTATGCGTTACCAGTCAATGACTGTGTACCGTGTTGGAGCCGTGTCCTTGTCGTGTGCAATAAATGAGTACACGCCGTGTGTCTAAACTACACGCCGTGTATTCCCTCCTCGCGTATGTGTTACCCTCAAACTGTGTGTTGACTAGACAACGACTAAGGAGCCGTGTTGGAAGCCGCGTGGAGACCGTGTGAAAGAACTGAGTACACGCCGTGTACCATAAATTACACTCCGTGTACTTTTTCTTTTCACACCTATAAAAGGAGGGTTCCCCTCCTCCTTTCAACTCACCCCTCTCCTCTCCTCTCCTCTCCTCTGAGCAGATCTCTCTCAAGAGACTCGAAAAATCTTCCTTCCATAACTTCTTCGTCTGACCTCCAATTCACGATCCGTCAGTGGACACGAGATTGTAACAACGAGGTGGAGCTTCCAAGATTGGATCCTTTGTCTTTCCTTCGGCCTTCCAAATTCCACCTGAGGATGTTTTTCTGGGACCCGACAGAAGTGACAGACGCCGATAGACGTCTTCTAAGGTTGATCCAGGGGAGCGTTGCGATCAAGAACCTGTTGAGGTAGGGATTTTACCTTCGTCTCTCTAATTTGTGCATAATGCGGTGTGGGTTTAAATGGTATTAAAGGGATAATGATGTACGGTACGATTGTGGTTATGGTGGTTGGCAGCGGGGCTGTAGGGGTGGGTTTAAATGTGAATGGACTATGGGTTGTGATAATAAATTAAAAGTAGAAGAGTTAATGAATGGTGGGACATGATTGTGGAACGAAATTAATAATCAATGGGGTTGGATGGTTAATAAGAAGGACTTTGTTGTGTTTCTTATGTTTTTCCTAACTTGATTTGTGGATGGCAGGGATATGTTTACAAACGATCGATGTGGTTGGTTGTGGATAGTTGCCCAGTAGTTAAGGAACTAATAAACTAATTCTGCTGAAATATGAAAACCTAAATGGGGTGGGGGTTGTTGTTGTATGCATGCTTCGTAGTAGTAGTGCCGAGACACAAGCTCAGTTTCTCTGTTTAGAAGCCATAGGTTGGGCTGTGTGTTTGTATACATATATATATGTCTGTATATTTTGTGTTTTATCGCACCCCACCCATGTTGAGCACTTAGTGCCAAACACTCCCATTTTATGGGAGAGGGTGTTTTCCCTTAGTTACTAGCTCCTTCCTTCTCCTTCTCCCCTAGGCTGTGATATCTTGATACGAACTTACACCTAAGACTCTTCGGGTAGGTTTCGATTGAGGTGGTTTTAGCCCAAGACTCTTCGGGCAGGTTCTTCTGTTTCCCAAGAATCTTTGGGATGAGGCCCAGGTGTGTGCGGGCCGGATAAGTGGTAGTGAGGCCTAGGTTTGTGTGGGTGGGATAAGTGGTAGTGAGGCCCAGGTGTGTGCGGGTGGGATACGTGGTAGTGAGGCCCAGGTGTGTGCGGGTGGGATACGTGGTTGTGAGGCCCAGGTGTGTGCGGGCGGGGAGAGTGTGGCAGCGTCAGGACGTTCATCATTAGGAAGAGCATGTAACTAAAGAGAAATGGTGTGGGGTACCCAATACTCTTGTTCTTATATACTACTAATATCTGTTGTGATTGTGTTTTGGTGAGTGTGGCTGGTGAGGTTGGGTAGATATAATTCCTTGCTAGGTTTCTTCTGTTGTTCTCACGGGACATTAGGATGTTTCCCCCACTTGTGCACGAGAGCTTTAGGTTTTCCTACTGAGTATACTTGTATGCTCACCCTATGTTTACTTTCAGGTTTCTAGGAGGACTACCAAGGCCGTGCAGGACCCTACTAGTCCGACAGTTGGAGTTGTTGCTGTTGTTGTACCTTTGTTTTCTTTTGGTATTGTACTTTGAGCTTTCTTGTACTTGTACCTTGTTATAAAACTGTTTAAACATGCCTGTGGGAATGGTTTGGGTTTATTTCTATACACTTTCTCTTTCCCCTTTTTTGTGGTTGACTTGTCATATTTCCCGATCTTTAAAAATAAAAAGGGTAATGCCTCCCATATTTGTGAAAAACTCATACCCTTGGTGCTAGTCACCACCCCAAGGCCTACTGAAGGCGGGACTCGGGGGTCATTATCTCCCTTTCTCCATTTCCAGCTCAGGAGGGGTATCTTTGGTGGGAGGTGGTCGTGACAGAATGGTATCAGAGGTGAAGGTTGAGAGATAGGATGAAGTCTGGAGTTAGGCACAGTGAGGATTGCATGGGATGGTAGGGAAACAGTGTTAGTTAATCTTAGTGCGTGACATAGGCTAGAGAAGACCGGCTAGGACACGGGATTTTAGGGCCCCCCGGGATCCGATGCAAGGACTCTGAGCCTACTGAACGACAAAGTGAGACTACATTGATTGCAGGGTAGAGACCCTAAGGAAGGTACATGCATCATCATGATTGTGTTTTACTTGATTTGGGTGTTCTGGAAAAGAAATTGAATTAAAAATGATAAAATGAAACCTTGAGTTTTTCCTTACTATTTGGGCTTAGGCGATCCTTGTTTACTGTACAGCTATGGCACATGGACGTCGTCCCCGGGTGGCTTAGACGGCCGAGGCCCAACATGTTCAAGCGGTCGATCAGTTGAGGTTTGAACGAGAGGAGGAAGATAGCCAGTGGCAGAAGACTCTCTGTTCTTTCCAGCGGCAGACCATCAAGATGTACGAGGGTAGTACTTCGGATACAGAGATGTAGGGGTGGCTTGAGGAGATATGGATCGCTTTTACCTTGATCCGTGCTCCGAGGGTGTACTGGGTTCCCCTAGCAGTTAGTCAGCTGAGAGGTGCGGCGCGACAGTGGTGGACACTCTACCTCGGAGAGAGGTTGGAGGTAGAGGTTCCATGGGCTGACTTTGAGAAGGAATTCTGAGAGGAATTCCTTTCTTCCATGATCAAGGCGGAGAAGCGGCAGGAGTTACTCTCCCTAAAGTAGGGGAGTATAAAGGTATGAGAGATGGGGATCAAGTTCAAAGATATCCTGCTCTTTGCTCCAGATCTCTTTCTGGATGAGGAGTCTCAGGTGAGAAGTTTGGAGGAGGCACTTCGTCCTTCGCTCCAGTATGCTGTCACCCCCTTCACCTTTCCGACGCACTTGGTAGTACAGAAGAAGGAAGAGGTTGTAGAGAGGATGCACTCGCTGGGAGGTGCACCCCGAGAAGGGATTCATCCAGGTTCGTCGAAGGGGAAGGCGGTCAACAGCAGGTCTCCTGCGACGGGACTTTCCAGGTTCAGGCCAGTGGGGAGCAGGCCCCAGCAGTTCCAGTTCATATCTTCAGGTCCTCATCCATTTTCCACGAGCCCAGGACTGAGGTGTTTTGTGATGCTTCTGGCCTTGGTCTGGGGTGCGTGCTGATGCAGAAGAAGGGAGTGATTTGTTATGGGTCTAGGTAGTTGTGCCCTCATGAGCGTAACTATGCCACCCATGACCTGGAGCTTGCAGCAGTAGTGTTCACATTGAGGTTGTGGTGACATTAACTCTTTGGGGAGCTCTTTGTGGTCTTATCAGATAACAAGATCCTATGTTATATCTTCTCCCAGCGTGACATAAACTTACGGCAGTGGAGATAGGTCGAGTTTCTCCAAGACTATGACTTTGAGATCTCTTACACGGAAGGTAAGGGCAACGTTGTGGCTGATGCCCTGAGCAGGAAGTCGCATCAGGAAGTGGTTCGAGAATCTGCTGATGCTTGGAAAGCAATGGGATAATTGGCTGCCTTGCACTAGGATGCAAGGGAAGAAGGTGTTAGAGGCTATTTGTTTTAGATGACGGTGCAATCCACCTTGTTGCAGCAGGTGGAAGAGTCTCAGTGGGGGGACTCCGAGGCGGAAGTGATGCAGGATCGTGTCGATCAGGGGAACGCTCCAAAAGGATGGTCAGAGGACAGCCGACATCGGATGCTCTTCCATGGAAGGTTGTTTGTTCCGGAGGCAATGCGTGAGGGAGTTATCCATGAGTTCCATAGCTCAGCCTTAACAGTACATCCTGGAGTTTCGAAAATGTACCGAGGCCTGAGGGAACAGTTTTGGTGGCCCGGGGTGAAACAGGAAGTGCCAGAGTTTGTGGCTAGATGCCTAGTGTGTCAGCAAGTGAAGGATGAACACCGTGTTCCCAGTGGTTTTTTGCATACTTTAGATGTCCCCGAGTGGAAGTGGGATGACATCTCCATTGACTTCGTCACAAGGCTACCTAGAGCTCAGGGAGGTTATGATGCTATCTGGGTAGTGGTGGATCGTCTGACGAAATCAGCTCACTTCTTAGAAATCAAGGAGTCGGGCCCGGTGAGTACCTTAGCATAGAGGTACATAGATGAGGTGGTGCGTTTGCATGGAGTTCCGAGGACTATCGTCTCAGATCGGGATACTCAGTTTACCTCACGAGTCTGGAGGGGGTTACAACATGCTTTTGGCACCCATCTACGCCTTAGCACTGCCTTCCACCCCTAGACCGATGGGCAGACGGATCAGACTATCCAGACATTAGAGGATATGCTACGGGCATGCATTTTGTATTTCAAAGGATCATGGGTACAACACTTTCCTCTAGTAGAGTTTGCCTACAACAACAGCTTCCACTCCACTATTGTCATGGCACCGTATGAGGATTTGTATGGAAGGCCATGTCGTTCACCCATTTGCTGGGCAGAGGTTGGTGAGACAGGTGCTCTTGGCCCAGAGGTAGTGCAGAGCACCACAGAGAAAGTCCGGCTTATAAGTGAGAGGATGAAAGAGGTTCAGGACCGACAGAAGTCTTATCCTGATCGTCGGAGGAGGCCCTTGGAGTTCGATGTGGAGGATCATGTGTTCTTGAAGGTTTCCCCTCGACGGGGACAACATAGGTTTGGGAAAGGGAGCAAGCTCTCACCTAGGTTCATCAGACCTTTTGAGGTCCTGAGGCGAGTCAGCGAGGTGGCATATCAGCTGGCCCTGCCACCTCAGTTGGAGAAGGTTCATGACATCTTCCATGTCTCCCAGCTTCGTCGGTACTTACACGATGACTCACATGTTATCGAATGGGGAGAGTTAGATATGGGGGACGACGCGACCTTCGAGGAACGACCAGTCAGAATCGAATATCATAAAGAGAAGGTTCTCTGTGGACGAACCATTCCCTTGGTTCGTGTGTTGTGGAGGCATGGAAGCCTCAAGGAGATCACTTGGGAGTGGGAGACCCAGATGCACGCCCAGTACCTGGAGTTGTTTTTACTTGGTTTTTTCCCTTGTTCTTCTGAGCTTTTTGTTTATGTTGTACTCTGTAACTTTGATATATAGAATATTTGGCTTGTAAGTTGTGATACCTTTTGTTTTCCTTGTTCCCTATTATTATGTAACATGTCCGGTTGTTTGAAAAAGGGGAAAACCTAACCCTTAATCGAGACGCATTAATGAGGATACGATTAAACCCGTGCAGGTGAGTCAGTGCCGCCTAAAGGGGATAATATCTCGACATAGGAGAAGGAATTCCTCACACATATGATTAGGGTTGTTGGTTGGGTTCCTGTTATAAAGAGAACCCTAAGAGGTATCTTGTTGGGTTCCTCTGGGTTGGTTCTTGAATTCTCAGGGATGAGAATGTTTTTAGAGGTATCTGATGTAATGGTCCGGACCTCTCCGCCCCATTACTTTGTCAAAAAGAAGGTCAAGAAGGGTTCTGGAGGGTAAAATGGACTTTTCCCACTCTTTCTAGAATTTTGAAACTACACACCATGTAGTTTGAGTACACGCCATGTACCCCCTTTCCGGGTATACCCCGTGTTGGAGCCGTATCCTTGCCGTGTGCAATAAATGGGTGCACGCCGTGTGACCAGTTCTACACGCCGTGTAGGTCTTCCCCACGTACGTGTTACCAGTCAACGGTCGTGTACCGTGTTGGAGCCGTGTCCTTGCCGTGTGCAATAAATGAGTACACAATGTGTGTCTAAACTACATTCCGTGTAGTCCCTCCCCGCGTATGTGTTACCCTGAAACCGTGTGTTGACCAGCCAACAGCCGCAGAGCCGTGTTGGAAGCCGCGTGGAGACCGTGTGAAAGAACCGAGTACACACCGTGTACCATAAAGTACATGCTGTGTACTTTTGCTTTTCACGCCTATAAAAGGAGGGGTCCCCTCCTCCTTTCAACTCACCCCTCTCCTCTCCTCTCCTCTCCTCTGAGTAGAGCTCTCTCAAGAGACTCGAAGGCTCTTCCTTCCATAACTTCTTCGTCCGAGCTCCGATTCACGATCTGTCAGTGGCCATGGGATCGTAACAATGAGGTGGAGCTTCCAAGATTGGATCCGTTGTCTTTCCTTTGGCCTTCCGACTTCCACCTGAGGAGGTTTTTCCGGGACCCGATAGAAGTGACAGACGCCGACGGACGTCTTTTAAGGTTGATCCAGGGGAGCGTTGCGATCAAGAACCTGTTGAGGTAGGGATATTACCTTCATCTCTCTGATTTTTGCATCATGCGGGGTGGATGTTCTATTGTTTACGTGAAACTCTTTTGAATCTGTTTTAATAAATATAATAACTGGCTTATATAACGGGGATGTGAAGTTGTGATTGATGTTACTTTATATCCTGTGATATTATGTTGTGAATTTAATGATCCTATAACTAATGAAAATCACGGTTGTTGGGGGCCTTTGCTTACACAATTAAATGTTTCCCTCTCCTTCTGGATTTTCTTATGGGTGGAAACCTTGTGGAATGTGGAAATTGGTTAATCACGTAAAGTTGGCTGTTTAAAATCTAGAACCCTTGTGTGATCACCCCGGTTACACAAAATGGAATAATGAACATGTGGGTGTTAGCTTGGTTATGTGGCTTGTGATGGGGGTTTTTTTGTGGGTTTTTGTGGATCGGGTGAGTAGCGGGGCTGCGGTTGTCTTGGTTGTGGGTTGGTGTGAATGTTGTGTTGGTAACGGGCAGCAGGGCTACAATAAATGGTATTAAATGGATAATGATGTACGGTGCAGTTGTGGTTATGGTGGTTAGCAGCAGGGCTGCAGGGCTGGGTTTAAATGTGAACGGACTATGGGTTGTGATAATAACTTAAAAATGGAAGAGCTAATGAATGGTGGGACATGATTGTGGAACAGAATTAATAATCAATGGGGTTGGATGGTTAATAAGAAGGACTTTGTTGTGCTGCTTATGTTTTTCCTAACTTGATTTGTGGATGGCAGAGATATGTTTACGAATGATCGATGTGGTTGGTTGTGGATAGTTTCCGAATAGTTAAGGAACTAATAAACTAATTCTGCTGAAATGTGAAAACCTAAATGGGGTGGGTGTTGTTGTTGTATGCATGCTTCGTAGTAGCAGTGCCGAGACACGTGCTTAGTTTCTCTATTTAGAAGCCATAGGTTGGGCTGTGTGTTTGTATACATATATATATCTGTATCTTTTGTGTTTTATCGCACCCCACCCATGGTGAGAACTTAGTGCCGAACACTCCCATTTTATGGGAGAGGGTGTTTTCCTTTAGTTACTAGCTCCTTCCTGCTCCTTCTCCCCTAGGCTGTGATGGATTGAGGTGACCTTACACATAAGACTCTTCGGGCAGGTTTCGATTGAGGTGGTTTTAGCCCAAGACTCTTCGGGAAGGTTCTTTTGTTTCCCAAGAATCTTCGGGATGAGGCCTATGAGTGTGCGGGCGGGATACGTGGTAGTAAGGCCCAGGTGTGTGCGGGCGGGATACGTGGTAGTGAGGCCCAGGTGTGTGTGGGCGGGGAGAGTGTGGCAGCATCAAGGCATTCGTCATTAGGAAGAGAAGCTAACTAAAGGGAAATGGTTCGGGGTAACCAATACTCTTGTTCTTATATACTACTACTACCTGTTGTGATTGTGTTTTGGTGAGTGTGGCTGGTGAGGTTGGGTGGATAGAATTCCTTGCTAGGTTTCTTTTGTTGTTCTCACAGGACATTAGGATTTCTACCACACTTGTGCACGAGAGCTTTAGGTTTCCCTACTGAGTATACTTGTATGCTCACCCTACGTTTACTTTCAGGTTTCCAGGAGGACTACCAGGGCCGTGCGGGACCCTACTAGTCGGACAGTTGGAGTTGTTGCTGTTGTTGTACCTTTGTTTTCTTTTGGTATTGTACTTTGAGCTTTCTTGTACTTGTGCCTTGTTATAAAACTGTTTAAACATGCGTGTGGTAATGGTTTGGGTTTATTTCTATACACTTTCTCTTTCCCCTTTTTGGTGGTTGACTTGTCCTATTTCCCAATCTTTAAAAATAAAAAGGGTAATGCCTCCCATATTTGTGAAAAACTCATACCCTTGGTTCTAGTCCCCACCCCGAGGCCTACTATAGGTGGGACTCGGGGGTCATTATCTCCCTTTCACCATTGCCATCTCAGGAGGGACATCTTTGGTGGGAGGGGGTCGTGAAATAATGGTATCAGAGGTGAAGGTTGAGAGATAGGATGGAGTCTGGAGTTAGGCACAATGAGGATTGAATGGGATGGTAGGGTAACAATGTTAGTTAATCTTGGTGCGTGACATAGGCCAGGGAAGACCTTCTTGGACATGGGATTTTAGGCCCCCCCGTGATCCGATACAAGGACTCTGATCCTACCGAACAACCAAGTGAGACTACAGTGATTGCAGGGTAGAGACCCTAATGAAGGTACATGCATCATCATGATTGTGTTTTACTTGATTTGGGTGTTCTGGGAAAGAAATTGAATTAAAAATGATAAAATGAAACCTTGAGTTTTTCCTTACTACTTGGGCTTAGGCGATCCTTGTTTACCGTACAGCTATGGCACCTGGACGTCGTCCCCGGCTGGCTCAGACGGCCGAGTCCCAGCAGGTTCAAGCGGTCGATCAGTTGAGTATTGACCGAGAGGAGGAAGATAGCCAGTGGCAGAAGGCTCTCTGTTCTTTCCAGCGATAGACCCTCAAGAAGTACGAGGGTAGTACTTTGGATACAGAGACAGAGGGGTGACTTGAGGAGCTAGGGATCGCTTTTACCTTGATCCGTGCTCCGAGGGAGTACTGGGTTCCCCTAGAAGTCAGTCAACTGAGAGGTGTGGCACGACAGTGGTGGACGCTCTACCTTGGAGAGAGGTTAGAGGTAGAGGTTCCATGGGATGACTTTGAGAAGGAATTCCGATAGGAATTCCTTTCTTCCATGATCAAGGTTGAGAAGTGACAAGAGTTACTCTCCCTATAGCAGGGGAGTATGACGGTATGATAGCTGGGGATCAAGTTCAAAGATCTCCTGCACTTTGCTCCGGATCTCTTTCTGGATGAGGAGTCTTGGGTGAGACATTTGGAGGAGGCGCTTCGTCCTTCGCTCCAGTATGCTGTCACCCCGTTCACCCTTCCGACGTACTTGGTAGTACAGAAGAAGGCAGAGGTTGTATAGAGGATGCACTCGCTGGGAGGTGCACCATGAGAGGGGATCCATCCAGGTTCGTTGAAGGGGAAGGCGGTCAGCAGCAGGTCTCCTGCGACGGGACTTTCCAGGTTCACGCCAGTGGGGAGAAAGCCCCGGTAGTTCCAGTTCAGATCTTCAGGTCCTCGTCCCTTTTTCGCGAGCCCAGGATTGAGGTGTTTTGTGATGATTCTGGTCTTGGTCTGGGGTGCGTGCTGATGCAGAAGAAGGGAGTGATTTGTTATGGGTCTAGGCAGTTGCGCCCTCACGAGTGTAACTATGCCACCCATGACCTGGAGATTGCAGCAGTAGTGTTCGTATTGAGGTTGTGGTGACATTAACTATTTGGGGAGTGCTTTGTCGTCTTCTCAGATCACAAGAGCCTGCGTTATATCTTCTCCTAGCGCGACCTGAACTTACGGCAGCAGAGATGGGTCGAGTTTCTCCAAGACTATGACTTTGAGATCTCTTACTATGAAGGTAAGGGAAAAGTTGTGGCTGATGCCCTGAGCATGAAGTCGCATCAGGAAGTGGTTCAGGAATCTGCTGATGCTTGGAAAGCAATGGGAGAATTGGCTGCCTTGCACTTGGATGCAAGGGAAGATGGTGTCAGAGGATGTTTGTTTCAGATGACGGTGTAGTCCACCTTGTTGCAGCTGGTGGAAGAGTCTCAGTGGGGGGACTCCGAGGCGGAAGTGATGTAGGATCTTGTCAATCAGGGGAATGCTCCAGAAGGATGGTCAGAGGACAACCGACATCAGATTCTCTTCCATGGAATGTTGTTTGTTCTGGAGGCAATGCGTGAGGGAGTTCTCCGTGAGTTCCATATCTCAGCCTTAGCAGTACATCCTGGAGTTTTGAAAATGTACCGAGGCTTGAGGGAATAGTTTTGGTGGCCTGGGGTGAAACGGGAAGTGGCGGAGTTTGTGGCTAGATGCCTAGTGTGTCAGCAATTGAAGGCTGAACACCGTGTTCCCAGTGGTTTGTTTCATCCTTTAGATGTCCCTGAGTGGAAGTGGGATGACATCTCGATGGACTTCGTCACAGGAATACCCATAGCTCAGGGAGGTTATGATGCTATCTGGGTAGTGTTGGATCGTCTGACAAAATCAACTCACTTCTTAGCAATCAAGAAGTCGAGCCCATTGAGTTCATTAGGACATAGGTACATAGACGAGGTGGTGCGTTTGCATGGAGTTCCGAGGACCATCATCTCATATTGGGATACTCGGTTTACCTCACGAGTCTGGAGGGGGTTACAACATGAATTTGGCACCCAGCTACGCCTTAGCACTGCCTTCCACCCCCATACTGATAGGAAGACGGAGCAGACTATCCAGACGTTAGAGGATATGCTACGGGCATGCGTTCTGGATTTCGGAGGATCATGGGTACGACACTTTCCTCTAGTAGAGTTTGCCTACAACAACAGCTTCCACTCTACTATTGGCATGGAACCGTATGAGGATTTGTATGGAAGGCCATGTCGTTCACCCATTTTCTGGGTGGAGGTTGGTGAGACAGGTGCTCTTGGGCCATAGGTAGTGCAGAGCACCACAAAGAAAGTCCATCTTGTATGTGAGAAGATGAAAGCGGCTCAGGACCGACAGAAGTCTTATGCTGATCGTCGGAGGATGCCCTTGGAGTTCTATGTGGGGGATCATGTGTTCTTGAACGTTTCCCCTCGACGGGGGAAACAGTGGTTTAGAAAAGGGAGAAAGCTCTCGCCTAGGTTCATCGGACCTTTTGAGGTCCTGAGGTGAGTTGGCGAGGTGACATATCAGCTGGCCCTGCCACCTTAGTTGGAGAAGGTTCATGATATCTTCCACGTCTCCCAGCTTCGTCGGTACTTACACGATTACTCACATGTTATCGACTGGGGAGAGTTAGATATGGGGGATGACGTGACCTTCAAGGAACGACCAGTCAGAATCGAAGATCGTAAAGAGAAGGTTCTCCGTGGATGAACCATTCCCTTGGTTCGTGTGTTGTGGAGGCATGGCGGCATTAAGGAGAGCACTTGGGAGCGGGAGACCCAAATGCACGCCCAGTACCCGGAGTCGTTTTGACTTGTGTTTTTTCCCTTGTTCTTCTGATCTTTTTGTTGACGTTGTACTCTGTACCTTTGATATATGGAATTTTTGTCTTGTCAATTGTGAGACCTTTTGTTTTCCTTGTTCCCTGGTAATATGTAACATGTCTGGTTGTGTGAAAAAGGGGAAAACCTAACCCTTAATCAAGATGCATTAATGAGGATGCGATTAAACCCGTGCAGGCGAGTCAGTGCCACCTAAAGCGGATAATATCTTGACATAGGAGAAGGAATTCCTCACACATATGATTAGGGTTGTTGGTTGGGTTCCTGTTATAATGAGAACCCTAAGAGGTATCTTGTTGGGTTCCTCTGGGCTGGTTCTTGAATTCTTGGGGACGAGAATGTTTTAAGAGGTATCTGATGTAATGGCCCGAACCTCTCCGTCCCATTCCTCTGTCAAAAAGAAGGTCCAGAAGGGTTATGGAGGGTAAAATGGACTTTTCCCACACTTTCCAGAATTTTGAAACTACACGCCGTGTAGTTTGAGTACACGCCCTGTACCCCATTTCTGGGTATACCCCATGTTGGAGCCGTATCCTTGCCGTGTGCAATAAATGGGTGCACGCAGTGTGAACAGTTCTACACGCCGTGTAGTCCTTCCCCGCGTACGCGTTACCAGTCAACGGCCGTGTACCATGTTGGAGCCGTGTCCTTGTCGTGTGCAATAAATGAGTATACACTGTGTGTCTAAACTACACACCGTGTAGTCCCTCCCTGCGTATGCGTTACCCTCAAACCATGTGTTGACCAGCCAACGGCCGCAGAGCCGTGTTGGAAGCCGCGTGGAGACCGTGTGAAAGAACTGAGTACACGCCGTGTACCATAAAGTACACGCCATATACTTTTTCTTTTCACGCCTACAAAAGGAGGGGTCCCCTACTCCTTTCAACTCACCCCTCTCCTCTCCTCTCTTCTCCTCTGAGCAGAGCTCTCTCAAAAGACTCAAAGGATCTTCCTTCCATAACTTCTTCGTCCGAGCTCCGATTCATGATCCGTCAGTGGCCACATGATTGTAACAACGAGGCGGAGCTTCCAAGCTTGGATCCATTGTATTTCCTTCGTCCTTCCAACTTCCACCCGAGGAGGTTTTGCCAGGACCCGACAGAAGTGACAGACGCCGACGGACGTCTTCTAAGGTTGATCCAGGGGAGTGTTGTGATCAAGAACCTGTTGAGGTAGAGATCTTACCTTCATCTCTCTAATTTGTGCATCATGTGAGGTGGGTGTTCTATTGTTTACGTGAAACACTTTTGAATTTGTTTTAATAAATATAATAACGGGCTTATATAAAGGGGATGGGAAGTTGTGATTGCTGTTACTTTATATCCTCTGATATTAGGTTGTGAATTGAATGAACCTCTACCTACTGAAAATCACAGTCGTTGGGGGCCTTTTCTTATGCAATTAATTTTTTCCCTCTCCTTCTGGATTTTCTTATGGGTGGAAACCTTGTGGAATGTGGAAATTGGTTAATCACGTAAAGTTGGCTGTTTAAAATCTGGAACCCTTGTGTGATCACCCCGGTTGAACAAAATGGAATAATGAATATGTGGGTGTTGTCTTGGTTACATGGCATGTGATGGGGGTGTTTTTGTGGGTTTTTGTGGATTGGGAGAGCATCGGGGCTGCGGTTGACTTGGTTGTGGGTTTGTGTGAATGTTGTGTTGGTAATGGGCAGTAGGGCTGCAATAAATGGTATTAAAGGTATAATGATGTACGGTGAGGTTGTGGTTATGGTGGTTGGCAGCGGGGCTGCAGGGTTGGGTTTAAATGTTAACGGACTATGGGTTGTGATAATAACTTAAAAGTGGAAGAGTTAATGAATGGTGGGACATGATTGTGGAACAGAATTAATAATCAATGGGGTTGGATGGTTAATAAGAAGGACTTTGTTGTACTGCTTATGTTTTTACTAACTTGATTTGGGGATGGCAGGGATATGTTTACGAACGATCGATGTGGTTGGTTGTGGATAGTTGCCCATTAGTTAAGGAACTAATAAACTAATTCTGCTAAAATGTGAAAACCTAAATAGGGTGGGGGTTGTTGTTGTATGCTTGCTTCGTAGTAGGAGTTCCGAGACACGTGCTCAGTTTCTCTATTTAGAAGCCATAGGTTGGGCTGTGTCTTTGTCTACATATATATATCTGTATCTTTTGTGTTTTATAGCACCCCACCCATGTTGAGAACTTAGTGACGAACACTCCCATTTTATGGGAGAGGATGGTTTCCCTTAGTTACTAGCTCCTTCCTGCTCCTTATCCCCTAGGCTGTGATGGCTTGAGGCGACCTTACACCTAAGACTCTTCGGGTAGGTTTCGATTGAGGTGGTTTTAGCCCAAGACTCTTCGGGCAGGTTCTTCTGTTTCCCAAGAATCTTTGGGATGAGGCCCAGGTGTGTGTGGGCGGGATACATGGTAGTGAGGCCCAGGTGTGTGTGGGCAGGATACGTGATAGTGAGGCCCAGCTGTGTGTGGGTGGGATACGTGGTAGTGAGGCCCAGGTGTGCGCGGGCGGGATACGTGGTTGTGAGGCCCAAATGTGTGCGGGCGAGGAGAGTGTGGCAGTGTCAGGACGTTTGTCGTTAGGAAGAGCAGCTAACAAAAGGGAAATGGTGTGGGGTACCCAATACTCTTGTTCTTATATACTACTACTACCTGTTGTGATTGTGTTTTGGTGAGTGTGGCTAGTGAGGTTGGGTGGATAGAATTCCTTGCTAGGTTTCTTCTGTTGTTCTCATGGAACATTAGGATGTCTCCCCCACTTGTGCACAAGATCTTTAGGTTTCCCTACTGAGTATACTTGTATGCTCACCCTACGTTTACTTTCAGGTTTCCAAGAGGACTACCAGGGCCGTGCAGGACCCTACTAGTCGGACAGTTGGAGTTGTTGCTGTTGTTGTACCTTTTTTTTCTTTTGGTATTGTACTTTGAGCTTTCTTGTACTTGTGCCTTTTTATAAAACTGTTTAAACATGCATGTGGGAATGGTTTGGGTTTATTTATATACACTTTCTCTTTCCCCTTTTTGGTGGTTGACTTTTCCTATTTACCGATCTTTAAAAATAAGAAGGGTAATGCCTCCCATATTTGTGAAAGACTCATACCCTTGGTGCTAGTCGCCACCCCGAGGCCTACTGGAGGTGAGACTCGGAAGTCATTATCTCCCTTTCTCCATTGCCAGCTCAGGAGGGGCATCTTTGGTGGGAGGGGGTCGTGACAAGTGATCCCATGTACTATAATGTTCATCTAACGGTAGACCCAGAGAATAACCATAATATTGGTGTATCTCTGACCATGAAATAATGGGCAGACCATGCTACAACCTCTTCCTTCAGTTTATTCTCCCATGTTCACCACAACTCAAGGGCATGCCTACAACATATAAGTGATCATTTTTTCATTAGTGTCGATCTTCTGTTCATTGGAAATGGTTTCCTTGTGGTGTAATGTGTTATCTCTACAATGTGATGGGTGACTAAGAAAGGAAACAAAAAAGAGCTAGAGTTAAATAGTAATGTTTTTCTTAACTCCATAGTGTCACAGGACCTCCACACCCCAGATGAAATCTTGTTATGGTTGGTCTCCACTATATAAAAAATATCAATGCTAAGGGGAATCATTATGTCAGCTAGGGGATGAAGGACCCCCAACACCGCCATGTGTCACCTTGAACCTATTAGGTTTTCCTCCCACCATCACAAGGATTTGATGCTCATGCCCTGGTGTGCTCATGTTACCATGCATGCACATTCCATTCATGAGTTATTCCGTCATATTCCAACCCTAAAAAGTTCTATAGGTGGGTTTCTTGGCCCATGGAACCTCACGGGGCACCATGTAGGTTGCCCCCATAGGTTGAGGGTTAGCTAGGGTTTGGACCATTTTTTGGCTAACTCCTCAACATATTTTCAATTTTTAGCCTTAATAACAAACAAAAATTTATTAATAACTAATGTAAATTTGAATCCTTTTTTATTTATTTTTTTACAATCAATATCAGAATGTTACCACCCAAAAATAAATAATTCATATAGAAGTTGGGAGATATTAATAAATTAAATTATAAGTCAAATGAAATCAATGTTATAAAATTTATAAAAAATATGAACTCATCAAGCCACCCACACATAAAAAGTTATTTTCCACAAGAATGTATCTTCACCAAGAATTAAAAATGGTACTATCATTATATAAATATTAAAAATTAAAAATTAATAAAACTGAACAATTAAGAATGGGGGAGATAAAACTTCCAATTTTGGAAAATGAAAATTGACTCCGACTCCTCACTAGACACAATATATTTGATTTTTCCATGAAAAATGAGGGAACATATAATTTCTTCTAATTCAAACAATTTAATTTATAATTATTAAATATTCCAAGTTGGGATATAGCTCACTATTTTTTCTTTTCTTATCACTAAAGGTAAAATAAATATTGAGTTTTCTTCATACCATGTATACGTGTACCATAATTTTAACATGAATAAGATATGTATTATCTTATTTAAGGGAAAAAATATCTAGAAGTCCTGAGTAATTTTAAATTTAGATCATATGACTCTGAGGCTTAAGTATGGTAGGAAATTAATGAAAATATTAAAGAGAAAAAGTATATTTACATCTTTGTATAGTGAATGTTAATCAAAGAAAATTACAATGATATTATCCTATTAAAAAAATTACATATTCTCTATATACTAAGATCAAAGTGAAGGTAATTACTCAATGAAATCATGATTAATGAGTTAAACATCATTATTTTTTTCAAAGAGGATAAGTAATAAATACAAATAAAAATGACAAGAAACTTCTCCAAAACCTAATGAAAATTCCCAAGAAATTTTACCTCAACAAATCCTATAAATTTTCTCCATGAAAACCATATTACACAAACTTGATATTCTAAAAAATTAAATGTATTAGAGGAAGGGTAGGAATGGGTATAATTGTCTTGTAATTTCACTCATTCTGATAAAAGACCATTTATTGTTTCTGAGGTCTAAAAATATGATCAATATATGGTTTGTATCAAGGATAAAGTATAAATAAATAACTTTACACAACATTTTTCTTGATTGATTTTTTTATAGTTATAATTTTGACAAGATAAAATCCTAGTCCTAGTTGGTAACATGTCCAAAGTTCTCTTAAGAAATTTTCTAAGAAAGAATAGAAAAATTTGGTCAAGAAACCTATTAGGAATGGGAGAATATGAAATTGGCCTCAATCTCTTAAGGAATATGTAAAAATAAAAAATTAATCAAGACAATCTTATTAAATTCCAAGAACTAATATAGAATATTATTTCAACTACATGTGACTAAAAAAATAATTATTTATTGAATTTAATTTTCTATGTTTTAATATATTAATCTAGTTTCCCCACCTCAGTTATTCAATTACAACAAATTGAAAATTAAAACATTGATTTTTTGGGTTCTTAAAAATCTTAATTATCAAAGATAAAAATAATACCACTAATATAAGTGTGGGTATGTATCTTTTTACTAAATATTTAAATATATTATTAAAATTGGGAAGTAAGAAGGAATATTTAATTTTAAAGATTACTCCCTATTTTCATAAATATCTTCCTTTGTTCTAATTTCTTATAACCTTGAATCATCATGGGAATTCATATCATGTTATATAGTGAAAGTTCATACCCATACTCATGAAAGTTCAAAAAGAAGGGTAATGAACCACTAAACTAGTTCCTAAACTTAATTGAATGGAAATTAAATTCTAAAATCCGAAAGAATAACAAATGTGGGTTGAATCCTAGAAGTGTTGTGGTTATGGTATTTAATACCAGACTTAACTCTTTAACTCAATTTATTGAGTGTAGGAAAGAGGTCACTTGTTCTAGATTAATGAAGGTTTGAAGCAGTGATATCCCCATGTTGATGGTCCCTCATCCTTTTTCATAAATTAAATTCACTGTTACTTTGGGTATTAACGTATCTACCTCAATGGGCCTAATATAGTTGTGTTTGGATCATATTGAAAAATAAAAGGTCAGTTCATTGATTTCCCAAACCTTGTGAACTTCCTTAAACTCTTCTGGGAAAACTATCCCTTCTCTGTCAGCATAGTTTTCCATCAAATTCCTATTTTTCTTGAATTATTTTTCAACTTCTTGATTTTTTTCTAAAAAAACTACATCATCAATTTCTCTTTAGAAAACAGTTTCATGAACACCTTGAAATAAATATTCTCTCAACTCATTTAATATTTCATCCAAATCATTTATTTCCTATTGTATAGTTAACTTCAGATATTTTCCACCAACTCTCAGGCTTAGCTCAATACTTTGGATACCAATTAGTTCCTTTCCCATAATTAGGAATGGTATTCCCATCATTTTGGGGATCTTCTCTTCATCCATGTCCATCATAATAATATCCACCAGAAATTAGTATTTTTATACCTTGACTATGCATCTATAAGTAGTTCTCAAAGATGTATCACTATTGTATCCTCACGTTGAAGCATTACTCAAGTTGTATTTATGACTCTCAATCCTAAAATTTGGAATATTTAATATGAAATTACACTAAAACATTCACCCAAATCACATAAATTACTAGAAAACTCATTTGAACCAATATGATTCATAATAGAAAATCCATAGAGACAACTTTGGTTCATTGGTACGAATCTTAATTCCAAAGTTGAGCATTATCTAATAAATTGTGTAGTGCCCAATTCTTCTAGTTTCCTTTTTCTTGACACCAATTCCTTTAAAAACACCACATAGGTTGGAATGTTTTCTCTCTGATCACCAAATGGTATGTTCATAGAAAAATTTTAAAACACTTCCACAATTTTTTATTTTTTTTGAAAAACTTTACTTTCATTGGTAGCCCCAGAAATAATAGTAGTGGTCAAGATGGTGGTAGTTATTCCTCTCAAATGAATTTCTTATATTTATTATCGTTTTATTTTCTTCCTTACACTAATTATATTCTTACAATATTTTTTTTCAATATGTCTTCTAAATTTCTCAACTTTTTATTGGGTTTTATTTATACTTCTTTGGGATATGGATTTTAACTCATTATGTCTTGGAAATTTTGTGTCACTTGGTAAAACTCCCAATTGCCTTCCCTTTAGTTGGTTAATAATCTGACTTACTTGGATTTCTAGGTTCCACATTTCCACTAATTGGTTTTTTGAGTTGTCTTTAAATTGTTGTATGAAAACAAATTGATACTTTGGGTATGTTTTCAATTCATTAACTGAATATATTTTGGTTTTCATAAGTCTTTCTAAGGTATCCTCTAGTGAGTGAAAATTACTTTTAAGATATGGTCCTTAGCAATGAGGGTGATACCCTTATGGAATCAACTTAAATTTGTGTCATTTTCCTTGATTATTGTTTGGTTAATGTGGCATATATCCCTATGATTTTTTGGTGATTATAATCAAAATAATTTAAATCCTCATACTTCATATGTTGAGGATATTGACTGTCCATCCCCACATTTAATTTCATCAACATGAAATTCATGTGGGTGGTATCCCAACTTTTTTTCACCATGTATACTCCTTACACTTGTCCCCTATCCATTTACCATTGAAAACTATTTCCAGAAATTTCATCCAATAAGTTGTATCTTTATTTGTGTAAATTTCTCATTTTCAAACCTCTAGAGACAATATCTATTGTTTAATTGTTACCCTTAAATAATCCCATGTAAAATGTTTGAATAAGTAACCATGTTTTGATTCCATGATGTGGACATATCCTAATCACAATTTTAAATCTTTCCCACTAAATATATAGATATTCAAAATTCTATTATTCAATATTCAGAATGATTACCTATAAATAAATAAACCTTTATGGATGAACAAATATTTTAAAAAATTTCATTACCTATCTTCCCAAGTTTTGATTGAGTGTGGGGGTAGACTCTAGATCCAGTCTCAGGCTTTGTATTTGAGTGATAATCTACATAGATGCAATATTATCACATCACTCATAACAATATTGAATTGGAATGTGTCACACAATTGTTTGAATATCTCAATGTGAGAATATGGGTATTCATGAGGTAGCCTAATAAATTTATTGAAGTGCAATATCATCTCTATGATTACTCATTTGATCTCAATTTAACATGATATGACTGGAGGGATAATAATTCTTGGATTGATTCCACAATTTTAGGGCCTTACAAATTTAATGAGATCTTTGATCCAAATATTTATTATTTGGAACTCTTTGTGTTATCCTTATTCTTATCCCTTCCCATCCTCTTAGAAATCTGCGACTTCTTCTTATTGTTTGATTTAATTTATTTTCTCCAGGATTTTTTGATCTCAAGTTTAAAGTAAGATAAAATTATTTTTTATTTCCCCTATTTTTTTACTCATGTGATAACACTGTTCTATATACTATAGTATGATAATAGAAAGTGTAAAATAATTAAAAAGAGAAAAAGAAAATTGAGAAATATTTAAAATCCAATTCATTTCCAATCACTATTCCCCATCAATAGAGCCTATTTTTGACCACTTAAAAGGCATCATTAAAAATATAAGGGAAATTAAATTATGATATTTATTAACTTAAATATCACTAACTAAATTTTAAAATATAATAAAGTGGGATTTGAGGATGATACATATGGAATAATATGGAATTGACTTAGAATTTTTAAGAGATCTTAAAGGAAACAATGGATTGATGTTTGATTTGGTTTTTGGAAAGATGATATGAGCATACCATGATTCTATAAATTTGGGTTTATGCACATAGTGAAGAAAAAATAATATATTTTGGTTTCTATGGTGTTGGAATTTAACACTAATGAGCCTACTCTTATATTAATCAACCTCTATTTCAGAGAAACACATTCTACCTCTCAATTAATTGGTTTAATCTATGGATAGGTGTTCAAAACCATATTTAAACATAATTACTCCAATCCATGCATTGGTCGTGCTATGGAAGGGGAAATTAGTTATTACATTTATAGGTACACCCAACTCAATCAGCAATGAACATTAATAATAGAGGATGATTATGGTTTAAAAATTGAATATATAAGTAATAGCCATTGTAAAAGAAACTATAATACCAAATTCACCTAGGTTAACTCCCCTAACATTATATATCATGGTACAAAACAATTACCGACAAATTTTATGACGAGTGGATATTATAATAAAAATGAGACATAATACAACAACACTCCTTGGAAACAATAGTACTAGCTTCAATATCTATTATCTAGGTTTTAGGTCTGTAGTCGATGGTCAAGTTCCATTGCCCTGCATCTCCCTTCTTATTTTTATGAAGAGTCAAGTTTGAAAATTCTCATTATTCTCATTTTTATTTTTTTGATTTTCCAGAAATTTTTATATACTTTAACTTTTTCTCTCTTCCAATCTTTAAACAAATATATCATTATTTTTTAAATTAAAGTGGGTACTTATGAGTCTTCTTATCTATTTAAATCTAGTTAACCCTTATGAATTTGGTCATTGGTCATATTTATTCTAATTTTGTGGATTATTTTAAACTCTTTAATATAATGTGAGGCCCAACATTTTTGTTTTCCTTAAACCATCCCTAGAGTATATATATATCATTTGAACAGTTGGAGGATATTTGGATTTTGAAATCATAGTAGCTAAACTCAACAAAATTAATGAAATATTGAGACATAGTCTTTCATTTGTGTGCATGGACATGAATGGAATACACCATTTCCCACCACCAATGGTGTATATTATTTATTCCTTAATATAATTTCCCCTACCAATACCAGAATCTCAACTATGTCATCCCACACCTAAGGTGTTTCCTATATCATTCCTATCTTTTTTCAAATTGTTCCGTGATATTGATTTATCATGACACCAAAACCTGCTGTCCTTTATCAAATTATATCCCTTTATAATATAGAATCGTACATGATGTATCCAAGATCTAATGACACTACCGCCTGGATGATTTTCTTCTTCAAAACTAACCATGATGCAATGAATGGAAAACGCTTCAAGTAAAATGGAATTACTTAATTTTCATCATAGAACCAAGTGCTCTAGTTCATGTATGTGTAATATGACTGTTGCATAAGGATATTCCAACCATTTAATAAGGGTATTCCACCCATTGAATAATTATAAGCTCTCATTTTATGTATATCAAATAAGGTTAAACCCATGTCAAAAACATTATATAGGGGTAGCTCCGGCAATGGCATAGTGGGAAAACCATGGTGCAATATATTCTTCTAGTTCAAGATCCCAAGGTCTCTATGATAAAATGGTGGGACTATGGTGTTGCATTTATTATTTTTACAATGGTGTCAGGACCCTATTTAATAATCGTAATGGCCTTGTAGTGCAACAAGTGATGTCTACCACGTAACATGTGTCTGAGAACTGAAATTATATAGACCTGGATAGAAATTCCAGTTTTTCTCAAGTAAACAGTGCCCTAGGCTCTCTAAATCCCACATATACGATCTAAATATTCATATTACACTATATGATAATTCATGTGGCTTAAGAAGTTTGTTAACATAGATGGTGCTCAGAAGACCCTCAGTGACATCGTGTGCTACCCCACACCGGTGAGGTTTTTCTCCCACAATAACACATATTTGATCACCATGCACTGATTCACTGCGATTACCACGCCTGTATGCTTTATGTGTGGGATATTCTCTCCTATGGATCCCCTAACAGGCTCTCCCTATGCATTTCTTATCCAACAACACCCTTGGGGATTCCATGTGTCTTTCTCACACACATTGATTAAAATCTCAAGGTTGGCTCATTTTTTTGCTAACTCCTCAACATATTCCATTACAGTTTTTATCCTTCACAGAGCACAAACTTCAATTACAAAGCGGTGTTAATTTAGTTCATTTTATTTTATTTTTTTACAATCTTAATGAAAATTTTATTCACATAAATATAAAATATTCAAATAAAAGTTTACCGATATTAATCAATTAAGTTGTAAATTAAATAAAACTAAAATTAAAAAAATTAATGAAACATATGAGAAATTGAAGATATTTTTAGGTTAATTACAATTTTATTTAGAAAAAATTATAAAGTATTTTAACATAGGGAATTTAATAACTAGTTTTTTTGGAGAACCTATTTGGAAGATGGGAATGGAAAACATAGATTGAACCTATAATATTCATATGTTAAGGTATATAAGTCACTTATTCTAAGTTCATATCTTTAATTATATTTGTTGAACCATAGGTTTATGTGGATGTGCATATAATAAGTCATCTTAGTATAGTTTTTTAATATTTATATGATACTTTAATATGATTTTTTGGTTATTATAAAAACTATTCTCATTTTATTATTTGGTTAAAAATAGGATCATAAAATTGAAGATATTGAAGGTATGAATCTAAAAACTACCCAGACATACAGTTAGATAAAGAGTCATATTGTTTATTAATGGTTGTAAATGTTTGTATATGTTTGCAGAATAGTTTAATTTCCTAGTCTTATATAAGATAGTGGGATTGGTATCTCATTAAAGAGTATATATTGAGTTATGATTAACTTATACCCTTTGATATATTCATTTTTATGGAAAAATAAAAAAAATTCTAGGGTGTAACTTTTTTATGGAGCGGAGAATGATCTGACATGATACATATATATATATATCATTTAGTTTTGATAACTTTTTTCACATAAAAAAAATGAAATTTATGATACATGAAAAAATAAAGTTGATAATATTTAAAAAATTATTAACTATCAATATATGATCTAATATATTTAAATTCTCTTCATTTGAATATTTGTCTAAAATAGTATTAAAAAATCCTAATGAATAAAAAACCTCTGGTCAATAAATATTTTTTATCCGTATATTTTTTATTTTCTATTATAATATAATTATATAATTTTTAGATATATAATTGGATAAAATTAACTTCATTTTTGAATATATAATTTCAAAAGTTACTTTGTATGAATTTTTGATCATTTTTTTGAAAATATTGTTTTTTAGTAAAAAATGCTTAATTTAAAGAAATTATATTTTTTAATATTTTTCCAATATATTAGAATGAATTACAAGGACATAAAAAAATTTAAGTGATCAAATTGTAAATTAAATAAATTATTAGCATTTTATAATATTATTTTAACATAGAAAACCCATTAAAAACATTTTTAGAATTAAAATAAAGTTTACTTTAATAAATAAAACTATTTTATGTATTTAATTTTAAATAATTAATATTTTGATTAAATTTGGTTATGGCTTGATTAAAATTCTATGCAACCAAGATTTTTCTATAATAAATCAATTTCTTTTATGAAAATTAGTAACCATAATAAATTCATCTTATAAACCTATTTAATATTTAAAACCACTCTTTTTTTTATGTTTTATGTGAATTTAATTAAAAATATTTTTGTCTCATATTTGTGAAATTAATTAGGTTATACAGAGACCAAATTTATATTAAAAATATAAATATTTGGTTGAATGTTTCCTCTTAAATTTTTAATAATAAATTAATTTTCATGGTTAATTTGTAATTAAGAGTAATAAGTGTTTAAATGGAAAATCTAAGGCATGCCAAAATTTTATAGGTTTATAGGACCTTTAGACCTTATAGATACTCTTTTTTTAGGTTTAAAAATTCATACCCACATTTCTCAATAACTATACCACACTCAAATCATCTAAATTTAATGCGTTTCCATTCTAACCCCATAATTACCATTATTTTCCCTAAAAAATCTTCTTTTCTTCACTTATAAAAGGTTTCCATTTCCACCCCTTCCACACCTTAACTAAAATTATAATTACTTTGTAAATTTTTTGACATTGTTTCATCCTAGATCTCTCTCACAAATACATATCCTTTGGCCCCCATTATTTATCCTAATCACTTCATTTCCAAGGTGAGTTCCAAGGAAAATCTAAGTTTTTAGGGGAGTGTTTATTCTTCTTGGTGCTGATTTTTTAAAATTTTTATTATCATTATATTACATAAATAAATTAATATAATTTATTTAGTATCATTTAAATTCTGAGGTTTATTTATATATATTTAATAAAAAATATCCATCATTATGCATCCACTAAGAAAACATATGTATTGATCGTACGTTGTGCAGACTACCACCTCCACGACGTGATGTGGTTTTTTTTCATCACTGAATCATTTTAATGGTATAAAGGATTAGTTTTATGAATATTTTTTATTACATTTATAATTCTAAAATTATCACCTTTTACATTTACCATTATTATATTCATTCGTTAAGGAAGGAGATTTTTAATCATGATTATGTGTAGACTACGACCTCTAGGAATGAGATATATTACCTATCTTAACCAGAAAACATGGATAAAACTAAAAGAATTTTTTATGAACATATATTATGTTTATAGAATTATTATAATTTTACAATGATAAATGTTTACATTCATTCACTACATCCATACATTGGGAAATAATTTTTTTAATAGTGTGTATGTGTGTACTACAACCTCTATGTTAACACAAAATTTCATTTTACATTATAACATAACATGGATAAATCTAAAAATATTTATTTTTTATTAAAATGTTATATAAAACACTATTGATACTCTGGAGGTTGTAAAATTTGTTAAGTTAAAGATAACTATGCTGAACAAGCCAAGATATTCACATAAAAATCAACCAAACCACCTCAAGTAACCAAAATAAGTGAAAAAAATATACTAATTAAGAAAATTATAATTATAAGTAGAACATGATAAATTAATGATATATGAAAAAGTTTATTATTAAGTATTGTAATAAATATAATTTTATTATTTAAAATTTTATGTTAAAGTACAAAATACTTCCAGATATATTTAAGGGTTTCATCTCTAAAATTATTTCTTTGAGACACACATTATTTTATACACCTAATTTATTTTAAATGGTTTATATACTACTAATTGGATATTTAATATCAAATATTTTCCTTATTTATGGTTTTTTACTTCAATGTAATGATATACTTCTTTCAAGTGGTTTTTATTATAATTTTTTAATCTATAAACTATATTTTTTCCTCAAAATATCTTTCTTGAGAAATGTTTTACTTTATATACTAATTCAGTTTTTTATGGTGTATATTCTACCTAATTTATTTGTTATGATGAAAAATATTTTATTCCTTGCATTTGTGGTTTATGTTCAAGGTATTTCTCCTCAAGGGTTTGTTTTAAAATGTTACTCAATTTGTACTTGTTTTCTTGACTCAAGTCCTTTTTCCCTGTGAGTCAGGAAGTATCTTCTTGAATTTGATATTCAAAGTCCCTTTTTACTAAAATTATATTTTCATATGGTAGTTTTAATTCTTCTCAAGGGAAATTAATTTTCTTCAATTATATCCTCCCATTTGATGATACTCTTCCTGAAATAAAATAATGTTATTGAATAGAATAACTCATATACTTTCTAATGAATATTTTTCATCTATATCCATGTTTAACCTATATAAATTATTTTTTATAATGTTTTTAGTGAGATATATAACTATCTTCTCCTATTATAAAATGAATGTTTTTATCATAATTTTTATAATGTGGTTTTCACTAAATGGTTTTTATGAAAATTAAATTATCTATGTATGATTAGTTTTCAAAATATTTTCCTCTAAATTAATTTTTTAGAATATTAAAAAATTCCTTCTTTCTATTTTTTTCAATGGGAATTTTCAACTATCTTGAATATCTCAATTTTTTTGAACAAAACCATTTAATATTTTTTCATGAAGCATTTTGACCTAAAGGAATCTCCTTTATGCATTCCCATGTGAACATATCTTTCTATTTTTTTTCTGTTTCAAAGAGACTTCCTCTCTTTGATAACAAGGTTTCAAAAAGAAAATTATAAATATCCGGGTTTTATAATTTCTTCCTTTTTATTTTTTTTAAAATGATAAGTTAAAGTATTACTTTAAATGAAAATTTCAAAATTCTTCTAAGAGTATTTCTAGTCATTGTCATGTGTTTGATTAAGGGTATTATTTAAATGATGCCACCAAATTTTTTTATCTGGATAACACATGAAATTCACTTTTACATATATGGTATGAATCACCACAACCTTTTTATTTTCTAATCATACACTTTTATATGTATACTTTACATCCACTGCATTTCCTCTATGAATTACCTATTAATTGATTATAGGGTGTTCACCTAGATGCCGAATACATAGATTGGTTGGGAAAATTTCTATCTAAACTATATATCCACTCTATATATGGTGTGAATGAGATATGATTAATCATTTTAATTGAGTATAATTTACCTAGAATGATGATAAAATTAATTGGATAACCATTTATCTTTTCATGGGTTTATCAGGATGTCATGACCTAGCACAACATGGCCTGAACGAAGACTAACCCAATACCATGGTGAGTAAATATACGTTCATGGAGTGTTGTGTTATTCTAACACCCATCCCAAGGCTTCTGTTTGTGCCCATATACTACTGGACATGCTTATTTACCAACCTGTGTACACTTGGCCCTACCTATGTACACTAAGTCATGTTTGTGTTTCCCAAACTACCTGTTCCCATGTATGCTTTGAGATACATACCAAGACATCAGTGTGAGTCACATGGTGCATGACATATATCACACAGTGTGTGATCGTTTTTATTCACCGTTGAAACACAAGCGCTACACAGAGGATCCCATAAGGTGTGTATATTTGGATTACACACCATGTAACCTAGGATATTCCAAAACCCATGGATACACTTTATGTCACAATTACCACTACCTATTCCATGATTTCAACCAATGAATCAATGATCTGAGGTTGTTCGACCTCTAAAATAATCAATTATACAGATCTGGGTTTCGATCTACTCTGAAATCACCTCCGTTTAGCCATCATTACCACCATGCCTCAAAATTGAGAAGAATGTGAATCCTAAGTTATATATGGTCCACCTATGATCATCCTTTATAGCTTCACCTCGATCTCACCCTTGATCACAAAAAACACTAGCGACATCAATCTGTTGCACCAAAGAATGGTTGTGGGATTATCAAATTCTAGTTATTTTATTAAACCAAAGACCAAAGTAATTTTCTGTAATGAATTTTTTAAGAAACGAGTTGAAAAAATATGAACCATAAAATGTGATAAAAAACCTCAACATTTGTTCATTTTCATCCTTGATTCATTGTTGAATGATTAGATGAATGAATAGAGGAATAATCAATGAAAAATATATCAACCATAAAAACAATATCAATAGACGATGTGCAAATCAGTTCTTATTCATGTAATTAATAATAATTCAATTAAGATAAATAATGGGATCCAAATAACACAAAAAAATTATCTTACCCATAATTTGGATCAATCACTGATGAAGAATGTTCTTTCATTTCTATTGTGGGTGAGATCCACGAACTCTGATGACACAATGATCCTCGATCTGATCCCAATCTCATACCATGAACTATTAATCCTTCAATGGATCCCCTCCATAATATCCTTTAAATCTATTAGTTATGTAGTAAAACCTATGGATTGAGTCATACCTATGTATTTATAGAATAAATAGGTCACTATATCAATCTTATAAAATAAATAAATAAATAAATTTATTTTATTAAATTTTCCATGAATGTACTTTATCAAAACACCCAATGTCAAAAATGATTCTGCCACTCCATTAGTAAATTTAATATTCTGAACTCAATTGTGGCCTTATATTTCTGATTTGACCATCTGTTTAATATTTATTCCGCTTTTTCCGGAAACATTCATGCATACGATATAATCATTTTTAATATTTTTTAAATACCAATTTCAAGCTCTCCAAGCCTCATAATATCATGCCATCTCAACATTTAGATCCAAAAATAATCCATTAAATATTCTAATGTAAAACCTAGAAAAATAAGTTTTACTATATTCTCCCCACCTTAAGAGTTTTTATCTTGAAAAGAGAAAAACCTACCAAAAATGATGAGGGTAATGGGACTGCATTGGGGTCACCTAATCCTAGGTTCTCTCCTAAAGATTCCCATGTTTCCATCAGACACACACTAAAGAAATCTATCAAGAATAAAGGGTCTTCTATTGAATATCCTCAATATCCAGTGGGTAATTATCAAAGGTATCCCCATTCTTGATGTCCAGCTTTCCCCCATCAATAACATGTAATGGGTCATGCATGTACCTCCTTAGCTGCAAAACCTGGAAGATTTAATATACTTGATATGACTATGGAAGTAGAGCTAAATATTTTTCGAACTCTCCAACCCTAAAATTTATCTCGAAAGAGACAATTAATCTCATTGATATTTTACCACCCGTGAAAAATCTCTATAAACAATGTTGAGGTGTATCCCTCAGAAATACATAGTCTCCCTCCTCAAACTCAAGAGGCCTCCATCATTAGTATATACAGGACATATGATGTATCTATGTTGTCCTCATACACTCATGGATGACTTGCACCTTCTCTTTTATAGTTTCACTAACTGTGGGATAAGTAGTTTTGACTCAACAAGATCAGTCCTATAAAGTGTTAACCTACAGGGTCACCCATACAAGGCCTTGAATGGTGCCATAATGATGGTGTAATGATAGCTATTATTGTAAAAAAACTCCACCAATGGTAAGTGATCTTCCCAAATATGGCCAAAATCCCACATTAAAGACTTCAACATGCCCTCCAAGACCTAAACGGACTGTTCAGTCTGACTGCCATTATGGGGGAGAAGCACTGTGGTAAAACGCAACTGAGTCCCAAAGTCCAATTGGAATACTCTCTATAACAGTGACATGAAGTGATAATCATGATCTAAAATGATTATCAAGGATACTCCATAGATCTAAATAGTCACCTAGAAGTAAATCATCCTAATGTCTATACTGAATGCTACTATTGAATGGCTTGTAAGTTGGATGAATTAGTGAGTTAGTCTATGGCCACCCATATTTCATTGTGTGTCCTGAATGTACATGGTAATCCTATCACAATGTTCATGGATTTACTTACATTGAAACCTAAATGGGTTAATCTAAACCTAATTGTACCTAGTTCTCAGCCTTCACTTCCTGACAAGTGAGGCATCGAGAGACAAGCTATGCAACATAAATATTTATACCTTGACACCAAAATCGACGTTGGATGTACCATTACATGTTTTTTCACACCAAAATATACCTCCAAAGTGTATTTATGAAACTCCCTCATCACCTCCTCCCAAAATTTCACTCATACTATCATCTATCGTCTGAAAATGATAATGTGCCCCCCCCCCCTTAAAAAATCCATCAAGAGTATGTCCAGTAGATATCTAAGTATATAAGTTCTCACAATCTGTATCTCCACACTGATCTTTCCTAACATACTATAAAAGTTATAGGATAAAAACCATATATTGAATGGATGAAGAAACAACCTTTCCCATTAAGGACAACTTCAATAAGGAAAACTTCTCTAAATCCTTGACCAATAATCAAGAATAAGATCTCCTACTAAGATTTTCTTCCACTATGTTCCCATTACTATAATTATAGACAATATTGAAGTCATATTCATTGAGTAACTCTAGATATTATCTCTATATCAAGTTAAGATCCCTCTAAGAGAAAATATGTTTGATATTTTTTTGGTCAGAGTAGATGATAAACCACTTAACCATAAGGCAATGTCAACATATTTTTAGGGAGAATAATACGATTTCTAGGTAAATATAATAGTTAATGTAGTTATGATTATTTGGTCTCAAATTATTAGACTAGTAGTCAATCAATGACTTGGAATCAGAACACAACCAAGTTTGATACCCAAGGAATCATATAAAACTAAATAATCAACAAACTCCTTTGGAAATATCAAGATGGGAGAAATCATGAATCTCTACCTATAATCCTAAAAACACATCTAGCACATTTCTTTCCACAAGAAAGGATTCCCCTTTCAGGTCACAACTGTCAAGGGTGATTCTACTCTAATGAAATTAGGTATAAACCTCTAATAGTACCCTACCAACCCAAGGAAACTATACAAATCAACAACACCCTTTGTTGGCTCCCAAGATATCACTACCTCAAACTTCACTGTATCCTCTTCCACTCTTTCCTCTAAGATGACATGTCCCAGGAAGTGGAACCATCAAATACAAATCTAATACTTCAAGAGATTCCCATAAATTTGGTTCTCCCAATGTGTGTCATGAACCATCCTCTAGTGTCTCACATTATTATCCTTATATGCTGAGTACACTTGGATATCATCAATAAATACTACAAAAAACTGGTGCAAGAAATGTTGTCAGATCTAGTTCATGAGTCCCAGAAACAATGTTGGGGAGTTTTTCATGCTGAAAGTTATCACTAGGTACTCATAGTGGTAATATCGACATTTGAATTACATATTTGGTATATCCCAATCATGTTCTCACAACTGGTGATAACCTGATCTAAGTTCAATCTTCAAGAACTATCACAACCCTCTCAACTAATCAAAAAGATTATTGATCCTCGGTACTAGATAATTAATCTTTATGGTCACCTAGTTTAAGAACTGGTAATACAAACGTAACCTTAAGCTCCCATCATCCTTGTTGTAAAAAAAACTTATTTTTACCAGGGGATACACTAGTTCTCATGAATCCATTCTCCAATAAGTCCTCTAACTATACCATTAGCTCATGATGATTTGTAGGACCCATCCAATTTGCTAGTGTTGATATCGGGTCTATCCTAGGGTGTAAATATTTTTATAAGTTTATATCTTGATGGGGAGGTAATCTTGCAATGTCCTCAGGAAATTCATAATCATACTCTACGACCACCACCACCACCACCACAGGAATATGATTTCCCCTAGAATCCCCCACTCTAAGTGTCATGTTAGAAATTTTTTTAGTAATAGAATGAAATATACCATGATCAAGACCTTCCTTCTCTAAAAAGGGTTCATTTTTACACAAAAAGGAAAACCTTTCCCCATCACTAAATATACCCCACATCCTCTTCCTAAAACAGAAAATCTAGGTATGAACTATGAATAGGCTGTCCAAACCTAAGATGATGTCGTAGGGCCTCATCACTATTATAAAGAGATCATAAAAGATTCTCTCTCCTCTAGTTGTAAAATCACTCTTTTGAAAAGGTATGTAATCATTGAGACACATTCTCTCAGAGTCTCTAAGCATAAGGGTCGAGCCGAAGGCTCAATTGGATTCTCTATGTATCTAAAAAGATATGCTGAGAGAAATTATTGACTCGTACCTGTGTCTATTAGTACTGAAATTAAGTTAGAGAAGACACAAATCATACATCTTATCATCCTTAGATATTCAGGGTCACAAGGATCCATGTAAAAAAACTATTTTTATCCCTAACCACCAATTCCCTAAGCGTGGCATGGACCACCTAGGGGTGGTGGTGGTTGTAGATCAAACCTACAACCACCTATAGCTACTATAACTACCTCTATACCATATCTACAACCCGGAAGTACTCCCTACTCAGTCCTCTTCCTTGGCCTCATTAGTCCCTCAACTGTATCCCTATCTCTTGTTTGAAGGGTCAGATAGTCCCATGCAAAATTTCCCAACTCTCATAGGAGAACACCGTCATTCCCTTGTCTGAATAGAGCTTTCCTAAGAGACCTGTCTCACTGATGCTCTTTCCTAGGATCATATTTATAACATCTGGCTGAACTAGATCCCTGCACCTTCTACTGGATACCTACCACCTAGGTATCTACTCCTAGGTTCTTCTAACGACACCCACCATTAGTGCCTACTATTTTAAGAAGCTCTCCATCATTAAGACCCACTCCAAGGCTCGAGCATAATTGGGAATTCAAAGAGATGTCAATGAAGCCATGATATTTTAGCATAATACCTTCTCAAAGGTCTATTCCCAAAATAATTTATATGGAAACATATCCTCAATGTATCTTGAGAGATCAGTAAACATCACTGAATACTTCACCATGGTCATGGAGCCCTGCTACAGATACAGAACTTCTGAATGCACATTGATCATAATGTGGCTTGATAAAACTCATTCCTAAAGAGGTGATATAATTATGACTTAGAGAGAGCTGTCTCATCGTGTGATGGAGTCACCAAAACCCACAATTTCCTCGTAGATCCCTAAAGAAGACTTACTGTGAGGACCACCATCCGATCTGACAACATCCTCATAAGGTAGAAAACTCAAGTGACTACCTATAGCTAGTCCTCAGCCACCTAGGGGTCATTATCACCCAAAAACCCGAGAGGCCACAGGATTTAAAACTCATTCATCACACTCATACTATTTACATGCTCAGTTGGAACTTATAGGGATAATTTATTTTCAGTAGGTGGTGGTATATATCGTAAACCACCCGACTATACTATCTCCAATACATTCCCCTATACTGAAGCCTCTTCAATTGGAGTATAAATTTCATGATCACATAGTAGAACCCGAGATGGATGTCTTTGTAAAAGAATATTGAAATATACAAGGATTTGTAATGGTCAAAGAGTATATATGTGGATCAGACTCAAGGAGGACTTGGAAAACACAAACTATTCCCATATGTTGCATGTACCAATGTTTTAACTTAAACTAATTTCTACATGTAACGAGTCAAAATGTCGGTGATCAGAGTATTTTTATATAGATACGTCAGCCACTGCACCAAAATTGAGTCCCTGGCCTAAAATCAGAACTCCAAACACTTAACATTATTTTCAAAAAAACCTAAGGAAATATCATAGACTCCAGTACTACGGTAGAACCTGGATCTGATGCTTCTATTTCATGACCTGAACCAATAGGGCCTGAAATGAGACTATCCTAACCCCACCTCCAATGAGATAGGGGTTGGTGACTGTCACTTAGTAGGCATATCCCACTCGTGGTAGGCATTAGCCCAATGTACCAACACACACACACACACACTCTCACCTCCAAGCCCATAAATTACTGAAATGTAAAATGAATGAATTGAATTCATTCATACATCTATAATCCCACAATTAGAGTAAAATAATAATGTAATGAATGAAAAAAAGTTTCCAAATATAAATGAATAAACTTTAGAGAGTCTAACCCACTCAAAAAGGTGATGATTAATATCAAATAAAACTACTTAGGAAACTTCATAGTCTTTCTAGCTCAAGTTATTCTCCACCATATGCCTAAACTCTCAGGACATCATCAAATTACCCATTATCATCATAAGAAATGAGACATGTAGGTAGAGTCCATGAAGGGGTGATTATAACAATATCCAATAGGGCAACTTGAAAAAACTAACACATATCATCAATAATAGTCAAATCATATAAACGATATAGAAATAAAATGATTAAAAAAATACCTAGATATACTTAGAAAGGATACTGCACCTCCAAGAGGTCTCCACCAACACACATCCAAAAAATTATGCTATAAGTATTGGTCATTCTATGAGAACCCACTCCACGAACTATGATATCATCGATTACACATATTTAAGAGGTCATGATTTTTGGGCCCCACTAAAGAAAATATAATGGTCTCATAAGACCCTTATACTCAGACATGGGATGACATCCAGGACTGATGGGGTACACCAAAAACCAAATTTGGATCAACCCACTATGTAGGGGATCACATAACAATGATACCATTAAACCTACTAAAATAGTCTACTAGATGGCAATCAATGCCCTGCACTTGGAGTTCATTCCAATACCATGAAACACTCCTAGGATATATGAATAAATGATAATATATCAAACTTTGGTCTTATGGAGGGACACCAAAAACTCTATATGAGTCTCATCCTCCAGAGGGGATCCAAATCCATAGTTATATATTTAATGTTGCACAATACCCTCATGGGGATTGCCTAAGGGAAAATAATCAATTGATACTGTTACAATAATAAAGAAACAAAAGGTTATGAACACCCTCAAAGGGGGTACATGGCATGTAATTGGGGTACACGATGTATCCATTAAACCCACAGACTCTGTGTAGTAATAACACACATGAAATGTATATGTACCTATTTACAACATGTATGTATATGTATATAGAATGTAGAGGTCTGTTAACACACATCCCATGTCATTTGTTCATGCCTATGTATTGCTGGTCATTCACATGTACCAATCCATTTACACCTAGACATTCTTGTTTATACTAAGCCATGTTCATGTATCCCGACCTTTCTGTGCCCATTTATCCTACGAGATATATGCCCAGCTTCCAAAATTGGTCATACGATGTGTGACATATGTTACACGGCATGTGATATTTTTTCTTCTCTTCAGAAACCCTAGAACAGCACAGAGGGTCCTACCTGATGCATATCTTCAGATTGCACAGAGTGTAACCTTGGATTTTCTAGAACCTACATACATCCTCTACTTTGCCACCACTTTTTATTTCACCATTATTCCAATTGGGGAATCAAGAATTTGGTTTTGTCCGACCTCTTCCATCATCAATCAATGGGATCTGGGATACAATTTTCTCAAAAAGCACCTCCATTGAACCATCCATAACCTCTATGCATCAAAACTGGTAAGAAAAAGAAACCAATGAATGGTCACACAATGATCGAACACTGAGTATTTCATCAAACTGCCTGCCAAATGAATTTTCAATGATGAAAGTGGGAATAAATCAAGGATAAATACATGTACCATAAAATTAGAGGAACAAAAGTCATATTTTGTTTATTTTTAACTGAGATTCATTGTTGAATAATTAGACAAATAAAGATTGAAATAATCAATGGATAATAAATCAATAATAAATAAAATCAATCGATGATGCACAAATAAATTATTTTTCTTGGAATTGATCCATTTTTGACTGAGATAAAGAAAAATATGTTAATCAAATAAATCAAAAAACCAACATGGATTTTGGATTGATCATTGATGAAGAATGACCTGATGTTTCTGTCGCTAGTAAGATCGAAAAACTCCTATGGCACAATGATCCTCAATACGACTACGATTTAATGTCATCAACCAATGATCCTCTAATGAATCCTCTCCAATGACTCTTAGTAACATCTAGGTTATGTGGATAAACCTATGGATTTGGACACAGTTGTGTATTTTTATAGTAAATGGACCACTGTGTTTATGTAATAAATTAATTAGATAAATTAATTTTATTAATTTCTTCTATGAATGCACTATACTGAAACTATAACACCCCAAGTTTTTCTACAAAAATAGAAATGAATGAAACATTGTTTAAAGTATATATTTATAACTAGACTTTAAAAATAACTTTACTAGCATAGTGTTTTGAATTTGAAGAAACTATCATCTACAATTGTGTTCAGTAAGTTATTTGGAGTCTGATGAAACCTACTTGTTTTTAGTGAATAATAACATACCCTTATGAATTTTAATATGAATAATAATATGACCCTAATGAATATTAAATTTTATTATTATTTTATGTATTTTAGGCTTTATGATAATAACATCTGGGTTAATTTTTCATTGTGATATAGAAGTTGTTATAGAATTAGAGTTGTAAATTTTTGAATTAGGAATTATTTTATTTAAAAATTAAATTTATAATATTTTCATATTTATTTTCAAAAAATGGACTTCATTTTTGAATTCTACACGTCAAAAAGTGGTTGGTGTAAATGTTTTGGATTTTTATGAAATTCTTTAATTTTCGGTGAATAGTGAAATACTATAAAGTACCGTATATTCAAATTATCTGTAAAATACACTATTTATGACATCATAAGTGATTCAAGGACACTTGGTTCAAACTCACATGCCATTATTACTATTTTAGGTCACATGAACTAATACTATTCATAATCTTGGGAAACAATATTATAATAATGATTAAAATAATGATTAAAATATTGAAAAATACCCCCTCTCCTCCACTATAAATACCACCCTCAATCCCCCCTTCTTCACACACCTCTCAAGCCTTGATCCATGGCTAAGTTATGCCCAATACTCCTCCCAAGGATCTTCCCCACGTCCTAGAGATTCTGGTCTCATCAAAAGACCAAAACCAAATCCCTTAAGATGGATCTCAAGGAGAAGAGATCAAGAGGTAAACATCCTCTTTTATTTTCTTTCTTTTCTTTCATTTTATGTTATCCCCTTCCTTTCCCTTTTGAATTATGTTGGGATATCTCATTCCATATCCTTCCTTACTATCCATATTATGTATTATTGATGAGATATTCCCTTTCTCTCATCAAACTATTTTTTTATGAAATTTTAAGAGACGTCGTTAGGATGCCGAATTTTCGTGAGAAATCTATCAAGGTTTCTTTTATTTTAAGATTCCTTTATTTTATTCTTCTTTTCTCACCTCCTATTAACCAAGAGGCATTAAAGATCCAGAATCTTGTATGTTCTGAATGATCTCATGTTCTTGTAAAATTCATTATCATTTTTCTTCTCCTCTCCCACATATTCAAGGAATTAAAATATTGTCCATGATGTGTTGAATTACCAACATCGTGGATGATGTCATTTAAATTTGCATTAATTCCTTAAAGTATGGTCATAAAACCGTTTATATGGTTGAAACAGGTTATAATATATGTGTTATGACTCATCCATGGTTCCAGAATTCTTTTGTACTCATGGTTCTAAATTATAAGACAAAATGAGGTTGTTGTTATCGAAGAACCACTAGAAGATCTACACGAACATCATTAATGTTTAAACTTATGAATAATCCTCATATAAAACATCAAAATGATAAATGTTATAATTTATGGTACTGGAAATATGTAAATACCATTTAATTACAATTCTGGAGTTTCAATTCCAATCGAAAAGAACATCTATCTTGAACCGATCTTGAAAATCATTTAAAGAACTCACCCTAAACAATGCAAGGAACAAAATAATAACAATTAAAGGGTGAAGTGAAGTTATGAAATGATCATATAAGTTGTTATAAACATGAACCTATTTTTTTAAAAATATTAATAACACTCTTTTAACCATTATACATGAGGTTTAAATAAGTTGGAAGTAAGAGAAACCCGAGGTAAGAGAATTCTTAACCCGATTTCCATTCTTTGGGTTAACCTTCTACTTCATTATTTATGTTCTATTTAAGTTTTTTATGTGATGGGTTATGTTTATATTATGTTTTATTATGTGTATTTACAGTATATACACATACTCCATCCACTCTATTAAGTCTCTCTTCAATTGTATGATATTTATAAGGGGATTTTCTTAAAAAATCCTCTTTTAAAATCCTGTTTTACAAAATTCCAAAGTAATGTTTTTATGGAATTATTCATGTTGTATGATTATGTTTTGGTTCTTGGGAATTATTTATGATAAATGGTGGGACCTATATCTCCCTCCAATTCTTTGGATATGAGTAAGTTTGAGGTCGGCTATATGGTTACTCCAAGTGTAACTGTGATGGTTACACAAAGTAAGGTAGCCGTGAGGGTTACAAATTATAAGGTAACCAAGAATAGTTACAACATTATGTAAGTAATGCCCCAAGATACCTTTATTATTATATTTATGTTCTCATATTTTTTGTGGATCTTGGGTAAATATCATTTTATATAAAGTAAGTATATATGGGTGACAAGAATGTCTTTTGAAAATACTTTCATACGTTACGAGTATTCATGGACTAATGTGATCTTTCCTTATTTCCATCCCTTACTGAGCTTTTCTGCTCATCCCATTAAATGATTTTCACAGGTTAATGTATTTGTAAGACAAGTAAGTAATCCATGTTAAATGTTGAAGAATTTTCAAGGAGTCTTGTTTTAAGTTTTAATGTTTTATATTTTGAATAAAATGGAAACTGTTTTTATGGTACGCACTCTGTTATAATGTGTTATGTTATGAATGTATTGTAATATTCCTCTAAAGTTATAAACTTGAAAATATCCTCAATTTAAAAGGTAATTTCTATTGACTAAATTCAAGATTAAGTATGTAATAAGGCCGAGTCCTTATAGTTGGTATCATTGGATGATTTTGATAACCTTAGGGGTTAGGGTGATGTTAATAGAATACCATAAATGATTTTCAAGCTATGTTTAATTTGAAATGTTTTATCATTTAAAGAATACCATGTTGCTTCATCTAAGACAAGTTTCTCTAAAATGTTTTTCCTCAGAAAGAACAGGGATGCTGAAGAGGAGAGGCACCAAAAGAATGACATCCTTCCGAAACTACAGCCCAGAATGGTAGGGATTAGAACCGAGCAGTTTGTGACAGTAATGACTCAGCTAATGCAAGCAATAAATGGTGGTGGAATCCATGCAAGAAAACCAATAAAGGTACCATAACAGAACATTATAGTAGTGGAACATTTTATGAGACAACATCCTTCTGCATTCAACAGATCTTCTGACCCAGTAGCAGCTGAAGGATGGATTAAAGCCCTGGTAAAGATATTCGATGTCATGGGATGTTCAGAAAATCAAAAGGTAAGTCTTTCCATTTATCATTTTGAAAGAGAAGCTGATCAGTGGTGGTCAATGGTAAGTAATATCAGGGTTAGAGATGATTTGGATGCCTTAGAGTGGGATGAATTTAAAAGTATTTTACTTGAAAAATATTTTCCTAAGGTGGTGCGACTTAGGATGGAGAAGAAATTCCTTGAATTAAAATAGAAGGAGGAAGATTCTGTGGCCGTTTATGAAGAGAACTTCACCAGACTGGAAAGGTATGCTCCAAATCTTATTCTAGATCTTGATAGCAAAATCAACCGCTTTTACTCATGAGTGAAACCAAGGTATCAAAGGGCGTTGGCCTCCCGTGAATTCAAAAGTTATGAGAAACTTGCCCGATGTGCTGAGAGGGTAGAGATGGAGTTTGCTAATGATCAGGTGCATTTTGGAAACATAGAGAAAAATAGGTCTAGTTGGTAAGTAATGGGTAAGAATCAACCAAATAAATTTTATGGTAAGATAATCCAATATCCATTTTGTGAAAAGTGTGGCAAGAAACACCCTGGGGAATGTCTTCGCAAAACTGGGAAGTGTTTTAAATGTGGTAAGTTTGGACATATGGCCTGAGATTTCAATGAAAATGATCCTAAGACTAATCCTGAAAGGCAGACTGTAAAGTGTTTTAAATTTGGTGAGATAGGTTATTATGAAAATGCCTGCCCAATGAGAGATCTGAATGATGCAAAAAAACCAGACTACAAGTAGAAAGGTGTAGTGAGATCCTTTGCGACTACGTGATTAGATTTAAGGCCATCCAATGAAGTTGTATCTGGTACTTTCTTTATTCACTCAGATTTTTCTAATTTTTTGTTTGATACGGGGTATACACACTCCTTCATCTCTGAGGAAGTTTCTAGTAAATTAGAAATATCACCTCAAAAAATGAGACCCAAATTTGTTGTTAAAACACCAGAGAGAAATGTTATAGAAAAGTGGAATTATAATAGTCTTTCTGTTGTGGTATGTGGAATGACTTAACCTAAAAACCTTGTTGTTTTACCCTTATTCAAGTTTGATGTTATTCTGGGAATGGATTGACTTTTTGATTATCATGATAAGATTGACTGTAGAGCTAAAGATTTTTTTTTCAGAAAGAGTTCCAATTTTTATAGAAGAATGAACCCATATAATTGATAACATATCAGGAAGCTGAGAAATTATTGAAATATGGAAATGAAATTTATTTTGTGTATATTGATGAAAATAGGGGAACTATTCAAATTAACGATTCTCAAGTGGTAAATGAGTACCTTAATGTTTTTCCTGATGAGTTACCTGGCGTCATACCTGATCGAGAAGTTAAATTCACAATTGCCATAGTTCCTGATGCTAAGCCAATTTCAAAACCCCCATATCATATGGATCCAATAGAACTTCTTAAATTGAAAAATTAGTTGCAGGATTTTATTGACAATGGTTTCATTCGACCTAGAACTTTACCATGGAGAGCCCTTATTTTGTTTGTTAAAAAGAAAGATGGTTCCATGAGACTTTGCATTGATTATAGAGCTTTGAATAACATCACTGTTAAAAACAGGTATCCTTTACCTCATATCGATGAATTGTTTGATCAGATCCAGGGAGCTCAGTACTTTTCAAAGATTGACATGAGATGTGGATACCATCAGCTGAAGGTGAGGGAGGATGACATCCTGAAAACAGCCTTTCGTACTAGATATAGGCATTATGAATTTTTTGTTATGCAGTTTGGATTAACTGATGCACATGTTGTATTCTTGAATCTTATAAATAGAGTATTTCATGAGTTCTTGGATAAGATTGTGGTTGTATTTATTGATGACATTCTGGTATTTTCTAAAAATTTATAGGATCATGAAAAACATCTAATGGTTGTTTTGTGAACTTTAAAGGAAAAGAAACTGTATGGAAAATTCAGAAAGTGTGATTTTTGGTTGCAACAGATTTATTTTCTTAGGCACATTGTAAATAAGGATGGAATAACAATTGATCCTGCCAAAACAAAAGTAGTTGATGAACGGACAAGACCCACAAATGTTATAGAGATTCGTAGGTTTCTTGGGTTAGCAAGTTATTACTGACAGTTTCTTAAGAACTTTTCACGGTTATCTATCTTGACAACTAAGTTAACACGGAAAAGGGTTAAATTTGTTTGGACAGAGGAATGTGATGTTTGTTTTTAGGAACTAAAGAAGAGATTGATGAATGCTCTAGTTTTGGCCTTACCTACCGAAAATGGTGAGTTTTTCATCTACAATGATTCTTATTTTAAGGGACTTGGTTGTGTTTTGATGCAGAATGATCAGGTAATTATGTATGATTCGAGACAACTTAAAACTCATGAGCCAAATTTTCCCACACAAGATTTGGAATTGGCAGCTGTGGTTTTTTCTCTAAAAATATATAGGCATCATTTATACGAAACCAAATTCCAAATATATACTGGCCATAAAAGTCTGGAGTATATATTCACTCAGAAGGAATTAAAGATGAGGCAGATAAGATGACTTGAACTGATAAAACATTATGACTGCATGATCAATTACCATCCTGGAAAAGAAAACAATGTAGTGGATGCCTTAAGTCGGAAACATCATGCATCATTAAACATGTTACGTTTAGAACATGATCCCTTGATTAATGATTTGATGAATTTTGTCTTAAAAGTTGTTGGTGCAGGGAATACATCTATTTTGTTTCAGGTTTCAGTGCAGTATTTGTTGTCAGATAGAATTAAGCAAGCGCAGAAGGAAGACCGTGAGCTACAGAAAAATGTAGAATTGGTTAAAATGGGTAAGTTTCCAGAATTTAACCTCGACAAAGATTGTGTTTTAAGATTTGGAAAAAGGTTCCGTGCGCCTAGTGATTATCAGTTGAAGAAAGATTTGTTGTGAGAAGCTCATTGTTCTCCATTTTCTATTCATCCTAGAAGTACTAAGATGTATAGAGACCTTCGGGAGTATTATTTGTGGGATGGAATGAAAAGATATATTGATGGTTTTACCATGAAATGTTTGACATGTCAGCAGGTTAAAGAAGAGCGGTAGTTACCGAAGGGGATTCTTCATCCTTTTCTAATTTCATAGTGGAAATGGGATAATGTATCCATGGACTTTGTGGTGGGACTACCAATGACTTCTCGAGATTTCTCGATTATACCTCAAAGAGATTGTCAGCTTACATGGAGTTCCTCTTTGCATTATATCTTTTCAGGATCCCATCTTCACTGCTAAATTTTAGAAGTGACTTCAGAAGTCGTTGGGCACAGAGTTAAATTTTAGTATAGATTTTCATCCTCAATCAGATGGGCAGTCAGAACGAACGATTCCGACTTTGGAGGATATGCTTCGAGCTTGTTCAATGGAATGTTAAGAAAGTTGGGATCAACATATTTCTTTAGTTGAGTTTTCTTATAAAAATAGTTTTCATTCTAGTATTCATATGACACCTTTTGAGGCCTTGTATGGGAAGTGGTGTCAGACTCCAATATTTTGGGATGAAGTCGGTGAAAGAAAGTTGATGGGGCCAGAATCTGTAGAAGAAGTGGCTGAGAAAGTAAGGACGATTCAACAACACATGAGGACAGCTCAGAGAAGGCAGAAAAGTTATGCAGATAACAGAAGTAAAGACTTCGCATTCGAGGTAGGTGACCATGTTTCCCTTAAAATATCTCCTTGGAAAAGTGTGATCCATTTCAGTAAGAAAGGGAAGCTAAGTCCACAGTTCATCGACCCTTTTGAAATCCAGGAGAATTTTTGAACAGTGGCATACCATTTAGCTTTTCCTCCAAGCTTGTTTCAGGTACACAATGCTTTTCATGTTTTGATGTTGAGAAAGTATGTGCCAGATTCATCACATGTATTGAGCCCAGAAGCAGTTCAGCTGGAAGAGAACCTTTCTTCTGAAGAGAAACCAGTTCAGATTCTTGATCGAAGGGAATAGGTATTGCGGAATAAGGTAATCCACCAGGTGAAGGTTTTGTGGAGAAACTACATGGTTGAAGAAGCAACATGGGAGTCTGAAAATGTTATGAGGGAAAGGAACCGTCACTTGTTTAATAAATAAATAAAATTGCGAGGGCACAATTTCTAGAAGGTGGGGATAATGTAACAACCCATATTTTTCTAAAAATAAATAGAAATGCATGAAACTTTGTTTAAAGTAGATATTTATAACAAGCCTTTAAAAATATCTTTACAACCACAATGTTTTGAATTTCAAGAAACTGTCATCTACAATTGTGTTCATTAAGTTATTTGGAGTCTGATGAAACCGACTTGCTTTTTTTTTTTGTGAATAGTAACATACCCTTATGAATAGTAATATGAACCTAATGAATAGTAAATTTTATTATTATTTTATATTGTTAAGGCTTTAATATAATAACATCTGGGTTAATTTTTCATCGTGATATAGAAGTTGTTATAAAATTAGAGTTGTTAATTTTTGAATTAGGAATTCATTTATTTAAAAATTAAATTAATAATATATAGAAATTTATTTTCAAAAAATAGACTTCATTTTTTAATTCTACACGTCGAAAAATGGTTGGGGTAATTTTTTGGGGTTTTTCTGAAATTCTTTAATTTTCGGTGAATAGTGAAATACGATAAAATACCATATAATCAAATTATCAGTAAAATACACTATTTATGACATCATAAGTGATGAAAGAACACTTGGTTCAAAATCACATGCCATTATTACTTTTTTAGGTCACATGAACTAAGACTATTCATAATCTTGGGCAAAAATATTATAATAATGATTAAAATAATGAAAAATACCCCCTCTCCTCCACTATAAATACCACCCTCACTCCCCTCTTCTTCCCACACCTCTAAAGACTTGATACATGCCTAAGTTCTGACGAATACTCCTCTCAAGGCTCTTACCCACGTCCTAGAGCTGCTGGTCTCACCAAAAGACCAAAACCAAAGCCCTTAAGAAGGATCTCAAGGAGGAGAGATCAATAGGTAAACATCCTCTTTTATTTTCTTTCTTTTCTTTCATTTTATGTTATCCCCTTCCTTTACCTTTTGAATTATGTTGGGATATTTCATTCAATATCCCTCCTTACTGTCTATGTTATGTATGATTGATGATATATTTTCTTTCTCTCATCAAACTATTTTTATGAAATTTTAAGAGACGCCATTAGGCTGCCGATTTTTCATGATAAATTTATCATGTTTTTTTTAAAGATTCCTTTATTTTATTCTTCTTTACTCAACCCCTCTTAACCAAGAGGCATTAAATATCCACAATATTGTATATTCTGGATTATCTCATGTTCATGGATAATTCATCATCATTGTTCTTCTCATCTCCCACATATTCAAGGAATTAAAATATTGTCCATGATGTGTTGAATTACCGACATCGTGGATGATGTGTTTTTAATTTGCATTAATTCCTTCAAGTATGATAATAAAACCATTTATATGGTTGAACCAGGTTATAATATATGTGTTATGACTCATCCATGGTTCTGTAATTCTTTTGTACTCATGGTTCTAAATTATAAGACAAAATGAGGTTGTTGTTATCAAAGAACCACTAGAAGATCTAAACGAACATCATTAATGTTCAAAATAATGAATCATACTCATATAAAACATCAAAATTATAATTTATATAATTTATGGTACTATAAATATGTAAATACCATTCCATTACAATTCTGGAGTTTCACTTCTGTTTCCAACGCTTTCAACGGGGCGCGCACATTCGTCTGTGAGGATGCGCTGCTGTTGCCCCGCATTCCAGCTTTCCAAAGGTGGGCGACATTCGCTCCTTGTTCAGGGACATTTTCTCCTTGATCGAAACGGGATGATGGGATGCCGGTTCTTCCTTTCATGGATTCCTCCTCAGAACTCATCACCTAGTCCGAGTCTCCCTCATAGATTTAATACGTTGCTCATGAATCTCATTCCCAGGGCCATATCTTCATGGACGCCTGTTAATTACACTACTTCTATCAAGACATTCCATGGGTTCTTGACATGGTAGCGACATTCGGTCGGAGTAGATAACAACATCAGGCATGTCGGGGCATCTCTGGGTGCGTGGACATTAGGGAACCTGTATTCTTCCTCATAAGAGGGAATCCCAAGGGTGTAGAACCGGAGGCATCCCACATCGAATGCGGGGAATCATATGCCATAGGCATGAATCTGAGGTTTTCCTCAGCTTCCTGTGTTTAACACAGGGTACGCTGCAAGATTAACGACTAGCAGAGAGGGTTACACCAAAGGCGTGTCTTCTGAGGTTTTCCTCAGGTATCTCATGTTTATCAAGAGGTAGGCCATGATTTTAACGTCTTACGGAGATTGTTACACCATAGGAGTGTCATCCAAGGTTTTCCTCAGGCATATCATGTTTATCAGGAGGTAGGCCGCGGGTTTAACGTCTTGCGGAGATGGTATGAGAGTGATCAGAACTCCCCATGGAGATGGATCAGATCGGTATATCTCAAGGGTGGAATACCTAGAATATGGATAGATCAGGACGCCCAATGAGGATGGATCTGAGGTGGTGCACTCCAAGGAGGGGAGATGTCACACCGTAATGGCTGATCTGAACACCATTGAGGGCGGATCAGGGGAAGTGCGCCCCAAGATATGGGACACCATGGATTACCATAGGCTGGGATTGAACCTCTTGGAGGTCTTCTACATACCCTGTGTAGAGGACAGGGATCAAAACCCATGTAGTTTATAGGGGTGATGAATCAGGGTGTACAAAGAGGACAACGACTCAGAGACATGTTGGGGCTTACGTGTGGATAGTGGCCCAGGTGCTGTTAGGAGCAGCAAGGAGGGTGGATGACACGATCCCACCGGGATGTGGTGGCCCTAGTGAGAATCAGTATGGATGATGGATTGATGAACGAAGTGGAGGGGGAATGAAATGGGACTTTCGCAAGGGAAACATTGAAGTTGGGATTGAGCCTCGAAGAGACCTCCTATGTATTCCCATGGTAGGGAATCAAAGTCTGCGTAGTTCAGGATGGAGCCGATGGACCGACGTGAAGATGAAACTTGGTCCGATGGATGTTGGGCTTGAACCTCATGAGGTTTCCTACGTACCATGCCTTGACATGGATCAAAGTCCTCGTAGTTAGGGTGGGTGTGCCGGTGGACTGACGTGAATGTGGACCTTGGTTCGATGGGTGTCGTCAGCGAACCGACGTGAAGGTGGACCTTGGTCCGATGGGCATCATCAGCGAACCGACGTGAAGGTGGACCTTGGTCTGATGGGCATCGTCAGTGAACAGATGTGAAGGTGGACCATGGTCTGATGGGTATAGTCAGTGAACCGACATGAAGGTGGACCTTGGCTTGATGGGCATCGTCAGCGAACTGACGTGAAGGTGGACCTTGATCTAATGGTGGTGGGCTTGAACCTCGTGGAGGCTTCCTACGCACCATACCTTATCACGGAACAAAGACCACATAGTTAAAATGAGGTGTGGAATATAATTGAACATCATGCGGGACGGGGTTGAACCGACGTGAATGGGGTCAGAACAACCAGGTGATGGGCTTGAACCTCATGGAGGCTTCCTACGTACCATGCCTTGACATGGATCAAAGACCTTGTAGTTTAGGTGGTGGTTTTCATTAGTGAAACGACGTGGAGGTGAACCCGTGGGTCCACTGGTGGTGGACTTGAACCTCAGGGAGGCTTCCTACATACCATGCCTTGACATGGATCAAATACCTCGTAGTTTGGGAGAAAACGATGGGTGTCAGCGAACCAACATGAAGAAAGGACCTTGGTCCGATGGGAGATGGGCTTGAACCTGAGGGAGGCTTCCTACGTACCGTGCCTTGACATGGATCAAAGTCCTCGTAGTTCGGATTTGTCACAACGGCTTTCCGTCGGACTGGAATGCAGCTTAACGTCATGCTTTGTGAGGGTGGAACCTGACGTGAAGGAATGATGGGCGTTGGGATTGAACCTCGTGGTGGCTTCCTACGTACCATGCCTTAACATGGACCAAAGACTTCGTAGTTCTAATGGATGTGTAGTTTATTGTCATACTGGATGAGGCATACAGTTTAACGTCATGCTGGAAGAGGGCATACAGTTTTACATCATGATGGATGAGGGCATTTCCATGGTCGATGCATACTCTAAGCCTACGTGAGTCATGATCGGTGTGAGAAACAATAGGCAGTAGTGGCCTGACGATCACGTCGTGAAGGGTGCGTCCGTGAGAAACGAAGATGGGCTTACGTGTTAGGTGTCCCATGGTGCTAGGACTTACTCCAGGATGAAGGCCCAAAGAAAAGGATGATGATGGTTTTGGGCTTGAGCCTTGAAGAGGCTTCCTACATATACCCGTGGCAGGGAATCAAAGTCCGCGTTGTTCTTTGGATGAAGGCTTACCGCCGATTGGGGGTTTCAACGGCTTACCGCTGGATTGGGTCACAATGGCTTACCGCTGAATGGGGTCGCAACGACTTACCACTGGATCACAACAGTGGATGGGGCTTACGCGAAGAAGCTGCCCGGGTGCCGCTATGGAGCGACAGTGGTGGATGGAGCTTATGCTAGGAAGCTGCCCGGGTGCCGCTATGGAGCGACAATGGTGGATGGAGCTTATGCTGGGAAGCTTCCCGGGTGCCTCTAAGGAGCGGCACTAGTGAATGGGGCTTATGATAGTTAGCTTCCCGGGTGCCACTATGGAGTGGCAATGGTTAATGGGGCTTACACAAGGATGACGCCCGGGTGCCGCTATGGAGCGACAATGGTGAATGGGGCTTATGCAAGGATGCTGACCGTAATTTTTTCCTTATGTCTGGCCATGAGGGTATCCCAACTGACTGGTGAATTGAGGCCCTCACCTACGCACCGGTGCAAAAGAGGGGTAATGCCAAGGGGAGTTGAAATCATGCCACTGTAATCATGGCATTAGGCGTCTTATGCTTGGAGCATAAGGGATCTCTTGTTAAGAGCAAGAGGCATCCTATGTTTGGAACATAGGGAGATCACTACAGTTTAGAGTCTTGTAGGTAGGACTGTTAGCATCTCATTCTTGGAGCACAAGGCATCTCTTATTTGGAGCAAGAGGCATCCTATGTTTTGAACATAGGGAGAAATATAGTTTACAGTCATATAGAAAGGACTATTAGGCATCTTACACTTGGAGCATAAGGCATCTCTCGTATAGGACGAGAGGCATCCTATCATTTGTTAGATAGGGAGTACTACAGCTTATAGTCATGTAGATAGGACTGCTGGATTCTTATGCTTGGAGCATAAGACAACTCTTATATTGATTAAGAGGCATCCTATATTGATCATATAGGGATTAATATAGTTTAAAGTCTTGTAGATAGGAATATTGCCATAAGGCGCCAAGAAATGGCTGGTGTTGGGACTTATGCAAGGGCATCCCTTTTTAGTTCAACATGGAATAGGGGCCAAGTGATGGGGTTTGGCAGAATTTCCTGAGGAATGGTTCGACTCAAGGTACTCGGGTAATTGATGATGAGATCCTCAACTCATGACATAGGAAACGAACCAAGAGGAATACGCCAACTCAAGGTGTTTCATGGTGTGTGGAAGAGTATCTAAAATCATTTTATTCCATAGGTGGAAGGTGAGTGCGCATAAGGGCGCAATGGAAAATCCCTACGTCCTGACCCGAAAAGTTCGCGGTGCGACTCTCCATTTTTCATAGGTGTTCACGAACTAGCTTCGAGGAGCAAAGGGGCTCGGGGAGCATGCTGTCTCACGGAGCATGGGCCTCTTGCGGAGCAAGGGAAGCTCACGGAGCAAATTCTCGCGGAGCCGCATCGCGGAGCATGGGCTCGCGGAGCATGGGCTCGCGGAGCATGGGCTCACGGAGTATGGTCTTTCGGAGTATGGTCTCGCGGAGCAGCATTGCGGAGCATTGGCTCGCAGAGCATGGACTCACGGAGCCTCAGCTCCCGGAGCAACAACACGAAGGAAGCCTCTCGCGGAGCATGGCCTCGTGGATCCATAATGCGGATCTCCGTGGAACGGGAGATCGGCCACCCAAGGGGCGAAGTGGCCGTGGCCGTCTATTGGAGAAGGGGGGTGAGATGGGTATTTATAGGCAGGGGCGCCGTGAAGCAGAGCTCACGCGGCACGAAGGGGACTTCGGTGCATCGCGGTGGGTCGCGAACGTCAACTGGGTTCACGGAGAGTTACCGCCTCCTCTGCTTCGCGACGGGTCTTCACGGCGTGTCGTGAATGTCAGATGGGTTCTCAGAGCATCTCACCTCATCACTTCGCGACGGTACTCCACGATCACGGAGGGGGCTTGACGAATGGGCTTTGCAAACCAGATTTCCAGCCCAACTTCAAATGTCCATAACTCATAATCCATAACTCTGTTCAGGCCCTGCAACCTACCAAATCGAAGCTTGAGAAAAGGTCTAAAATCTTGGATTGTGTATGGAAGCATATGAAAAATTTTGAGGATGCATTTTCCAGGTTCTACAATTTCCAATTGACAAGAACATCTATCATGAGCCGATCATGAAAATCATTTAAAGAACTCACCCTAAACAATGCAAGGAACAAAATACTAACAACTAAAGGGTGAAATAAAGTTATGAAATGATCATATAAGATGTTATAAACCTGAAAATGTTTTTTTTGAAATATTAATAACACTCTTTTAACTATTATACAGGAGGTTTAAACAAGTTGGAAGTAAGACAAACCCAAGGTAAGGGAATTCTTAACCCGATTTCCATTCTTTAGGTTAACCTTCTACTTCATTATTTATGTGCTATTTAAATTGTTTGTGTGATGGGTTCTATTTATATCATGTTTTATTATGTTTATTTACAGTATATATAAAAACTCTATCCACTCTATTAAGTCTCTCTTCAATTGTATGATATTTATAAGGGGCTTTTCTTTAAAAATCCTCTTTTAAAATTTTGTTTTACGAAATTTGAAAATAATGTTTTTATGGAATTATTCATGTTGTATGATAATGTTTTGGTTCTCAAGAATTATTTATGATGAAGGTTTGGACCTATATCCTCCTCCAATTCATTGGGTACGAGTATGTTGGAGGTCAGCCGTATGGTTACTCCAAGTGTAACTGTGACAGTTTCACAATGTAAGGTATCCATGAGGGTTACAAATTATAAGGTAACCAAGAATGGTTACAAGATTATGTAAGTAATGCCCCAAGATACCTTTATGATTATATTTATGTTCTTATGTTTTGTGTGGATCTTCTGTAAATATCTTGTAACATAAATTAAGTATATATGGGTGACAAGAATGACTTTTGAAAATGCTTTCATACATTACGAGTATTCATGGACTAATGTGCTCTTTCCTTATTTTCCATCTATTTCTGAGATTTTGTGCTCATCCCAAGTTTTTAAATGATTTTCACAGGTTAATGGATTTGTAAGACAAGGAAGGAATCCATGTAAAATGTTGAAGAATTGTCAAGGAGTCTTGTTTTAAGTTTTAATGTTTTAAATTTTGAAAAAAATGGAAACTGTTTTTATGGTGTCCACTTTGTAATAATGTGTTATGTTATTAATGTATTGTCCTAATACTATAAAGCTATAAACTTGAAAAGATCCTCAATATAAAAAGAAGTTTTTTCTTGAATAAATTCAAGATTAAGTATGTAATAAGGCTGGGTCCTTATAGAAACACCCAATACCAACAAATATTATGTCGTACCTAGGGTAATTCCCATGATCTAAACTTAACAGAGGCCTTATATATCTGATTTGAGCCTCTATTTATGAGTCATTTTACCTTTTTAGTAAAACTAAACATACGTGATATTATTATTTTTTCTATTTTTAGAATATTAATTTTGGGCTCACAGGGCCTTAGAATCTCATGTCGTTTTAGTGTTTGGATCCAAAAATAATACATATAAAATTATAAAGTAATAAATGGAAAAATAAGATTCATTAAAAGGATATGTAAAATTATGTAATTATGAATTCCTCCTTAGGAAACGATGTTAAAAGGATATAAAACATGTTATTTTCATGGGTTTTTATGTTATGTTGACTAAAATCCTTTGGTACATGTATGTATGATTTTTCATTATGATGGGTGTACCATGGTTTCTCTCCAATGTATTGGATAATGTAAAATTCTCATGAGAATATATGTATGGGATTTTGGAGTAAACCTAATCCTTTTTGATAGCTGAGGGAGTGGTACTCAGTATATGATAATGGCATTGGAAGTAATCATTGTAATATTATAATGGACTAGGTAGTAATCCCTAGAATATAATAATATACTAAGGAGTAATCTGTGGAATATGCTTATGATATCATGGTTATATTGTTTCTATATTAATCTGATGTTTTGATTTTATGTTATAATCATTGTTTAATCCATTTAGTTATGATATCATCTCTTTATTCCATGATCTAAAAATTATGATCATTCTTAATAAGATATCTATTATGCGTCATGTCTCTCATGTTATAATTTATTGTAATATTTTCCTTTCATGAGCATTGAAGCTCACCCATTCTTATGTTTCACTTTTTTGAGGTTAGAAAGAAAGTATTAGGCACACTAATCCTAGAATAGTATCTTATGTGGAGAATTTATAGGCTAAGTTGATGTGACATTATGGTTTTATTAGATTATTATATAGTATACAAGTGCATCTATTTGGAAAAACACTAAAATTAATGGTACATAGATTATTAATGTGATAAAGATAATGTAATAATAAACATGTATCAAATACATTGTTTTTTGTTGAGTGTTTTCAACAGTGGATATAGGAGCATGGGTTAGGGGGTGCTACAAAGATACCCTCACTTATTTGTATCAAAGCGATGTAATTTTTAGGATGAAAGTAATTTTAATCATTTTAGAATTTAACATCCATAATTTTTATATATATTTCCTTTGAAATAAACTTGAAATATTTGGTTTCTTTCCTTACATGCAACCCCGAGTCTATGTGAACCTTGATTTAGTAAACTGAGATAAAATAGTATTTAAATTGACAGATATAAATATTAAAATCCACTTTATTAAATATATTCATAATGGTTTTAAATATTTAAATTCTATTGATTAAGTCATGATAAATAAATACACGATTCTTAGTAAAGCCATTTTATGTTTCAAAAACACATTTTCTATAAAAATGGGTTTTGGTGATTTTTTTTATTTAAAATTATAATTAATGTCTTAAATTTTTTGAAATTTAATTTTAGGAATTTAATATAATTTTTTTAATTCAAAATTTCATTATTACCATAGGAATAATTTTTATGATTTTTTAAAATGATTTATTTTCAGTTAGTAGTTAAAAATATCATTTTAAAAAAAACTATAATTAATTTTTAGGTAAATGTCCCTTTATGCCTTTTAATTTGATCATAAAATATCATTATATTCATTAATTATAAATAATTTAGTTTATTATATTAGAATCATGATTGTTTTTTATTTTGGTATAAGTTATTTTTTAGGATTAAAACAGATTTTTTTAAAACAGTTTTTTTGCATGCAATGTGTTGTTATCTAAATAAATTAAATTAAAATATATTGATTAATGGTTTAAAAAACATTATATACTATATATTAAATAATAAATTTTAAAATTCATTTTATTGTTTTTACAAGTATATGAATGTATGTAAATCATGTTTTGTACTTACAAATGCATTATTCGAAAATGGGTTTTCATTGTAGTTTGCGCGCTTATTTAAAATAAAATTATTCCAATTATAGAAATTTAATCAAGTAAAATGGATATAATATTTAAAATAATCATAATTAATTTAATTTAATATGTGCAACATAATATTTTGACATAGTTAATGGTAAAAACTATAAAATTTTGTTACGACGTTTAAGGAGAAAATGAGTTCACCGTGGAGTTATAGAAAGAGATAAGGGTAGGATTGAAATAAAAACATATATAATTCTTGTTAATTTAAGATATTTAAAACTTATATTTCCTAAATTATAATCCATGTCCATTTAGGGCCTCATTCCAACAAATGTGACCTCATATCATTGAAGTCTTTTATGAAATTTCATGTGTGTCCCTCCCCTCACTTATAAAAGGGGACCTCTTATTCTAAATTATTCAACCATTTGATCCTTCTATATTGGAAAAATAATTTCAAAATTATTATATAATCATTCCTTTAATCCTAGATCTTATGTTTTTCTTCTAAGACTAATCCTTCAATGCTTAAATTGTAAGCCATAGGAGGTATCTCAAATAAGAGGTTAAAATAAAAATGAGATATTAAAATTTTATATATTATTATAATTCACATAAAAATGTTTTATAAATAAAAACCTGATTAATATAGTTTAATAAAAATATTTATATGTAATTAAGATTATTTCACAAGAAATTACCTCCTTTTCTCAATCAAATGTGAGATGAAAGTTTCACTTGAACGTTTATGTGGGAAACCACCTCCACAAAGAGACACATATCTTTTTTCATAAAAATATATCATAGTTGGTCATTATAATGGTTTTAATTATTATATATGATATTTAAGAAGTAATTATTTTTTATAACTTTTATATCTTATGTACCTTCTAACCTTCCTATCCATTGGAAAATGATAACGTTGCTCATGCGTACGTTTTGAATACCACTACCATGAAGTGAAGTGATTCATTTTTAATTTCTATTTTACTTAGACTGAATTAAGAATATATTTAATGTATATATATATATATATGATATATATGATATATTATTTATTCAGTAAAGTTAAATCAATATTCACTTTTCATTCATTCCATCCATAAAAAAATTTCAACATTACTCGTGTATATGTATGGACTGGCTTCTCCATATAATGATGTAATTAATTTTTCTTCAGCGCTTCATATGAATGGTTATAAAGATGAATATAGTGAATAAATATGTAATTTAAATAATGATTACAATTATAGATATGAGGTAACTATGATGACCCATACTTTTCATATATAGATATTATATCTTATTGGATAAGTATTCAATACATTACATATTGATCCATGAAAAAATCATATAAGTCAAGTATTTTTGAAAATATCAAAACATAAACAAATTATTCATGAGATATCTAAATAATCTCAAACTTATTTATTCTTAATTATATTACTTCTTTAAGACATATCATTCGTAAAACATTTCTTCATGACATGGGAATGAAAATATTAGTAAGGGTGAACTCAGATGGTCAGTAATGGTAAACGAGAGAGATATTAAAGATCACTTAAACATAACATTATAATATGGGTATAAGAACATTATAATAACATTTTAAAACCATAACCAATATTTCATAGATCCTAATCTTGATTTGTGGCTATTTATCAAACATGAATCATAAAAGAATCAAAGAAAATGATCAATTAGAGCATAGCATTGACCTAAGAAATTATTTTGTGGCATAAAATTAAGCATAGAAAATCATTTCCTTAGTATAAATGTATCAATACCAAGACTATAATTTTGGATTTGGTTTACTCCCAAAGCTATCTTTGAAGTCCGGGTTCATTCCCAAGAATATCATAGTGGATAAATTCCACCATTGAACTCGGTTCACTCTCCATTCTGGTCCTGTTTATCTCATTAGATATTTATATTTAACCAATTCAGGAAATGTATATAAAATTTTAGTCCCACCCATAACATAATAAAAATCTTATATATGTGTGCTACAATATCATTAAACATTCATTATATCAAAACCCATGAAAAGAAAATGAGTTTTTGAAACATTTCATCATTTCTTCATAGTATAACCTCAAGAAAAGATACGAGTTTCTTAAAAATATTGTCATTTTAACCATAAAACATCCATATAAAGAATAAGGATTGTATAATTGGATTATATACCTAATAAAACTTATGTAACATCAAAGTATGTTATAATAGATGAAAAATATATTTAAAAGATCACATTGAATATTTCTTAAGAAAAATGAAATTTTTTCTTTCATATCAACTATTTAAAATATAAATTTTTTCATATATTTATGAAACCATTTTATTTGAAAATAAAATTGATTTTTTTGAAGGAAGACTCAAATCATTGAGTGATAATGATAGCAAAAAATTTTATTCATGTCCTACAAGTCAAAAGAAAAATTCCTTTCACCCAACTAAAAAAAATTAAAAGTACATCATTAGAAAAATGTCAAGAAAATTACTTTTTAGACCATATTTCAAAAATTAAATCATTAATAAAAAATTATTTAATAAATCATATATAAATAATAAAAACATTCTTTATTTTTTTTGTAAAATATGCATATGGAAGAAAAAATATTTTTGGTTGAAGAGAGAAATAAAGTTTTTTTTATTTTAAAAAATTATTTTGGTCTCTTGAGTTTTTAAAAGATTAAAATAAAAATAAAACTTGTAATATTCATAAATAAACCATGTAGAAGAGAACTTAGGAGTTTATTGGGAGATAGATCATGAAATTTCATCGTCATAAACTAATAATACACAATCCTAATAAATAATGATATTGTGACCTAAAACCATTACCTCAAGTTTATCTTGCTTTATAAGTTCTCTAAAAATATGTATAATAAATTTAAATTCATTATAATTCTATAAAATAAACTTTATCCCCTTATAAAATTCCAACACCTGTTATTAAAAATTAATTATTAAAATCACTATTTTCTAGAGTTAACTCTTTCGTTTTTTGATGAGAATTTTAATTTAATAGTTCCATTTATTAGAATTTGATCATTTTTAAATCATATAAATAAGTATAATAGTGGTATAAATATCATATATAATTCTTATATGTATATTTATAGTCATATATATAGGATAGTGATAGAAAAAATAAATTACAAAGTTCATGAAGTTGGTAAGCTATACGTACACATGAACATTGTTTTTACTTTTAGACGGATGGATGAAAAAAAAGTTAAATAATAAATAATTTTTTCATAAAAAATATCATATTATATAAATAATATATATTCATAAAATTCGTACCTATAAATATCCATGTAAATAGGAAATGAACAATAAATCACAGTGCTTTGTTTGGGTGGTAGTCCACACGTACACAAGATCGAGGTTATCATTTTCCAATGGATTGGAAGGTAAGAAGGTAGATATGATATTATAATTAAATAATATTAATTGCTTCATAAATATAATATATAAACATTAAAACCATCATGATATATATTTATAAAATATGGCGATGGAAAATGAAATTTATCGCTACGTGGAGATGGTAAGCCAGACATACGAACAAGCGATACTTTTACTTCCCATTTGATAGGAAAGAGGGAGGATAATGGTGGTTTCATAATAATAATAAAATTTATGTATATTTATGATACTTAATTTAAAATTTTATGATAATTACTGTAGATTTATTGTAGTTAAAAGAATAAGTAAAAAGAAAGTGATCGTTTAAGGTGATTACCTCTTCTTTGAAAGAACACCTTTTGATATCCTCTTAAGGATCCTAAGGATGATATTTTGGGAATACAAACACATATAGAATGTGTTTAATGATGTTTATAATATAATATTTTAGGATATTTTTGATTTATAATGGTAAATGTAGTATAAATAATAGAAAGGAGGGATGCCCTTTTATAAGTGAGGGGAGGGGCACTCTTGGAATTTCTTAGAAGATTAAAATATAAAAACTTAATTATATAGAAAAATGAATCCAAATGGTTATAAATTTTAATATAAGGTTGTATTTATATTTAAAACCATAAAAATATAAAATTTTTATAGGCATATGTGGTGTTTTAAATCTATTCTTCCAGTCTAACCCCTTAGATATCATATTTTTACCTTAACTACCGTAACACCATATTCATACTTAAAGGGTGATTATTTTACTTATATGGTGAAAATTAGATCATAAATGGACAAGGTATAAAATTTTAGACTTTATCTTATCAAAATTATCATTTTTATTATTTTTATGATTTATAATTAATCTAACAAAATATTATTTTTACAAAATATCAATAATTTCATTTTCACAGTATTCATTTAATTTGACTCTAAAGACACTAAGAGAAAGATGGAATTCAGATATAATCCTTTAACACGACATTAATATGTCATAATTATCTCTATTATTCCTGGAACACTATAAATTACTCAAATTATATTACTTTAACATTTTTAAAATTATTTTTTTTATTTTTCTATTAATTAAAGAAATACTATGTCGACACTATGTAAACATTTAAGGTAATTATATAAATAGCAAAAATTATAAATAAATTACCATCATGAAGATAATTTAATTCTTATTAAAATTATCATTAATATTTTTTCACAATTTTATTTTATCTATTTTATAACACAGGAGAGATATTTAAAAGTAAATGTGATACATTTTGTATTTTTGTTTTCTTTAATTATTATATATGTCATTTTCATTGGAAAGTGTCCCTTAAAAAATAAAATTTTGATACTAAGGTGATAAGGGTCGTGATAAATTAATTAAATAATAATTTAGATGAAAAATAATTACCTTAACATTTGTTTTAACCTAGGTTAACACGATTTATCATTTACCGAGGGGATAAATCCTACCATGATTACGATTCATAATTTCTAAAAATTAAATGGACCTATTTACCAAATTTTAACTTTAATATTAAAAATATGGAATCCATTTTTCACAATTAAATTTATATATTTTTAATAAATTCATTTTAAAATAAGTTCACAAATGCGATGAAAATCAATTTTTAGAAAAATACATTTTTAAGTTTCAAAATGGATTTATTAATATATGATGATTAGAGAAAAATTTGATAAATTTGAAAACATTAATTAGATAAATATTATATATGTTTTATTATCATATTTGACTAATAGTTATGAATTTAATTTATTTAGATAAAAACTCATGGTGCCTATAAGAAAAAATTTTAAGAAAAATATCTATTTTAATTACAAATGTTTTTTATTTTAATTTATTACTAATTGAAAGTAAATAAATTAATTTTATTGATTTTTAAACCTTAATTTTTTTATAATTTTGTTATACCTATTCATGCACACCAATCCAACATCTATGTGATAACTATCAAATTAAATAATAAATTTTTTGTATTATATCATGGTTCTTTTAAACATAGTGTTGCATTTGTCATAAGCCATAGAAGAAATTTTATTTAAAGAGAAATATATCATTAATTAGTAAGGTGTTACATTCTACCACCCTTAAAATAAAGTTTTCCCTTGAAATTATTTAACTCTAATATTAAAAAATGAGGATATCTTAATTTCATTACATCCTTGAGTACCTAAGTAGCTTCTTCGAATTTCTGATTCCTCATGAGAACTTTAACTAGGTGAGTACTCCTATTTTATAGAACTTTATCGATACGATCCAAGATTTATACATATTTTTTATAGGAAATATCTTTCTCTATTAATATGAACTCTAAGTTTTGTACATGTAAAGGATCACTTATGCACTTTCTTAGGAGAGATTTATGGAACACATCATAAATTTGAGAGAGGTTCAATGGAAGCTCCCAGTGGTAAGCTACAATCCCAACTCGATCTAGAATCTCAATGGGGAAAATATACCCAGGGATAAAATTTCTTTTATTCCCAAATATCATTAAGTTATTCTATGGAGAAATTTAAAGAAATATATTTTTGACAACTTTGAATTCCATATTTTATCGACAATTGTTAGCAAAAGTTTTTGTTGAGTCTAAGCTACCTTGATGTGTAGCTGAATAACACTAACATTATATACCATTAACTCAGTTTGAATAGGTCCCAATACATTAATTCTTAAAAATTTATCCCATCACATTGGAGTTATAAACTTTTTTTAGAGAGGTATTTAAAAGGATCCATCTGAATACTCGAGTAAAAGATATTATTATATGAAAAATTGACTAGAGAAAGGTGTTGATCCCAACCATATTTGAAGTACATATAATAAGATATTAGCATATCCATAATGTTTTGAATTGTTCTATCAGACTAAAATTATGTGTGATGATGGAAAACTGTACCAAGACTCAATTCTTTATCCAGAGAATACTAAAGAATTCACTATAACTTATAATTAAACCTCAGATTATGATCAGATTCAATAGAATGTGGAACTCCCTAAAACCAAATGTATTATTTAATATAAATTCTTTAAAAATTATCTGGTCAAAAATCTTCATTGATATAAATGAAGTGAGATGACTTTATAAGTCGATCAACTACATCCCATATAGCATTATAGACTTTTAACATTTTGGGGAGACTGATGTCAAAATCCCTGGGGATGTTTTCCCATTTCCATTATATTATGATTAATTATGGTAACATCCCCTTAAACTTTTGTATCTTATCCACAAATTGATAACATACCAAGCATCGAGATACAAACTTTTAAATATATCTCTTGATTCAATCTAACTTGAAATAAACTTTCATATCTCTGTTCATATATATACTTCTAGGATGATTTGAGAATTATGAACTATGAGCCTCATCCAAGATATCCTTATTCAAATTCAGTATGTAAAGTACACAAAAATGTTTCTTGGACCTTATCATTACATCATAATTAATGTTAAAATTAAGAACATTTTTAACCTTCTTCTATAGTTCCATATATTCTTTCTACAACACTTTAATCCCCACATGGATAGATGATTGATAAATCATTTGGGAAAGAAAATATTTCTTACCTTCCTTCCATATTTCCAAATCTATGCTTTGAAAATCCATAAATATCAGATCTTTTTTTATCCTCATCATAGATATGATATCATGATTCTTTCAACCTAGGGCATCTACAACCTTATTTTCTTTTAGAGTGTGGTAATTTATTGAGTATTCATAATCTATAATCGGTTTCAACCTTCTTACCATGTGCATATTCAACTCTTTTGATGTGAATATACACTTTTAAACTTTTATAATCAACATATATTTTGCACCTTTCTCTCTGAATTTAATGCATCCATATCTTTAATGAAAAAATTACTGTAGATATCTCCAAAACATGACTTGTTTAATTTTTATTGTGATCCTTTAATTTTCATGAGGAATTATCTATCACAATATCATTATATATGATAATGGATCCCTATCCATTTTTTGATTCAGCACTATAGACCACAAGCCCTTCTCCACTATAGGGTTACACAAGTATAGGTACACTGAATAAGCTTCTCTTTAGTTCCATGATTTGTTTTCACATTCACCTATCCAAAGGAACGTTTTTCCCTTATGAGTTAAATTTATGAGTGGATTAGACAACCATGATAAATTATTCAAAAAGGGGTGATAATATACATCTAAATAAGGAAACTATTGTTCTCAGTCATAGTGGTTGGTCTGGACAATGTGCAATAACCTCTATATTTTAAGGAACCATTGATAAACCCTCAGTTGAGATTATGTGACCCAAAAAGAAACTTTTTATAGCTAAATTTCAAAATTTTTAAATTTTAAATAAACCTATCCTTCCTATGGGTCTTTATTTCAATCCTCATGTGATCTTCATTATTTTCCTTTATCTTTGAATATATAAGAATATCATCTATTAAGACTACCTCAAACCAACCAAGGCACTCTCTAAATAAAGAATTCATTAAATTAATGAATAAATTAGGGGAATTAGTAATACAATATGGCATCAAAATATATTCATAGTGCCTATACCTTTTATGAAATAATATTTGGAGTGTATCCTCTATGTTGAACCATAATTAATGATATCCAGAATGAAGATCTGTCTTAGAGAAGTATTAAGCTCCATGAAGTTGATCAAAAAATTCATTAATATGAGGTAGAGGATAATTATTCTTGAATGTGATCATTTTAAGTTCCTGATAATCTATGTAGAGCCGTATTGATCCGTTATTCTTATTAAGAAAAAGAATAGGTTCACCCCCAAGGTAAAAAACATAGTGAAATAAATTCCTTATCAAGATTCTACTGGAGTTACTTTTTAAATTCCTATAACTCAATTTGGGCCATTTTGTACGGATTGTTTGAAATAAGTGTTGCACTAGGTGTGAGTTATATTGAAAACTAAACTTCATGATTGCGTGGAAGTCCAAAAAACTCTTATGTAAATAAATTTAAAAACTCCAACATAATAATAATATCATCAATGTTTAGTTTCTCCCAAACTATCTTAGATAAACACACCTTATTAATAGAGAACAAGACACATACAATTGATTAAATTTCAATTAGAAGTTCATTTTTATCTACACTCTAATAGAGAATCATAGGTTGGTTCAGAATATAAAATGTGACAACCCTTACATAGTAACTCATGTAGAATTTATGTAAATAAATCCAATCCATCCTCAAAGTAACATCAAATTCAACTATAGGTATAATAATGATATTTAGATGAAGCATATTCAAATGATATTCAATCTAATAAGAATCATATATTTTTATGATATAATCACACCACTATGGGTTTTCACTGCTAATTCAACATCTAATTATTATGGTGGAACTATCATACCGTTATCAAATTATTCAGATAAAAAAATTGGCTAGATCCTATATCAAATGATACATAATAAATTTTAGCGTGGATGATAAGTGTGCCTTTTACCAGTTTTTATTGAACTCCACATCGGGAATAATGATCACATGAGATTTAACTTTGTATTTGGGATTAAGAGGTTAATATTGGAGATCATATTCAATATCCTTTGGGTTTGATCTCTTGTTAGAATTATGATATACTCCTTTCATTTTGAAACACTGAAGTGTGGATGGTTCATTTGGTGGTGCTTTTCCTTCATAATTAGCTAACATATTCCCATATATATGAAATTAAAATACCCAATGAATTTTTTTACACAAATAAGACATTTTCCATTACCCTTAAAACAATTTCCACAATGCTTTCTTCGAAACATTGTTTATAAAGAAAATTTAATATTTTTATTTTTATGTATTTTATAATTTCCTTTGAATCCCATATTTATTTTCTTATAAAAACTGTGATATGGATAGATATATATAATATCTATGTCCATATTATAACAAATTTAATGATTTATTAATAAATTTCAAAGTCTCTTATGGATATATCCCATTGGAGACTTGGTTTTAAGACACTGAAGAATTGATTAACCTTAATTTTAGGGTGGATGATAATACCAGAAGCCTACCTCACAACTCTTATAATATTTTCCTCATAGGTAATAATTGATTCATCATACTTCTACTTTGGATAAAGAAGTTATTTATCCATTTTAATATAAATTATAAATTTAAAGTACTTATTGAAAAATAAACTCTTAAAGGAAACCCACTCTATGAATTCAATTTCATCCTACAACCTCAAGTTTTTGATACGATTCCACCATTGATCTATTTCTACTTCCAAACTATAGATAACCGAAATAAAATTTTCAAGTTATAAATACTATATAATGGAAGATATATTTTAATTGGTATTGATCCATTATTTAGCAACTAATGGATCATAATAAACACTAAAACAAGATGAGTGTTTCCTCATGAAGGACTCAATAGAATGTTGTTCCTGCATTTTCTCATTTGGAATATCAACATGATTCATAGCTTGTGACTGTTGTTTAAGAATAGAAACCTGATTTTTAAGTCTATATCCCATAACATTTTTTATCTCAAGCGGAAAATCATTTAATTTTCCATCACATTCATCATTAACTCAATTCATTTAGGTTATATGCATTGTCTAAATCAAAAAATCATAGTGTGAGCAATAATAATCATAGTGGTAAACCACATTAGCATGGAAAATAATTAATAGGGTATCTAAATCACAAATCCTTATTTTCAATATATGAACCCTTGTGCTTATCCCAATTCATTCGTGGTCATTATATAATTAAATCATTTATAATTGTTCATAAATAAAATGAGAATTAACCCTTTTATATCCTATGGGACTGTCAAACCAGGTGTATGGTAAGGGAACACTAATCATGTACTAGAATTATGGGTGAGATATATTCAAACAGCTCTTTAAGAGGTTATTACCCCAAGATTCATTTTTATCAAAACCACATCTTCCAGTATCTAGATAGGATTTTTTTAGAAAACCACTCTCTGGTATTTACCATAACTTTAGAAATTCCCATATATATATGATTTTACTAAGGGTTATTACTAAATATTTCCCATCCTAGTTTCAAAAGGTAACTAAGCCTTAATATGAAACCATATATCGTGACCCATAATATACATATATTGATATTACATATTATTAAATTAATATTCATTACAAAACAAAACGATCAATAATAGAATCATATATGTATAATATATTTGGAAACTTGGAGACATAAAAAAATTGTTCATAATATATCTATATCATTTCTATCTTAGTTATTAATAACTATCACCCTTATTATACATATCATTCCTAAAACCTTTTTTCATAACCTGGAAAAAGAAAACCAAAGAAAGGGTGAGTTTAGATGCCTAGTAAGGGTAAAAAATGGAGATATCAGTAATCACTTCACCATAACATGAGAATAAGTGAAAGAGAACTTGAGAATAAAATTTTAAAACCATACCCTTTAAATCATAGATCATAATATTTAATTGTGGAATAAATCTCGGTTGTTTATAAGACATGAATCATAAAATATTTAAGGAAAAGATCCATGAGAGTAAAGCATTTTCTTAATTCAGAAGTTTGTGGAATATCAATAAGCATAGAAAATAATATTTGTCAAGGAACACTTCCATGAATATAATGGTGGACTGGTTTCTCACCCGACACCACCATACTAGTGAAAGTTCACTCCGAATACTGCTATAGTAGACAGAGTGCCTGACTAAACTAGGTTCACTACCCATTCGAGTCCTATTTATCTCAATAGATATCTATATTTACTCAATGAATTTTACATATATAAAGTTATAGTTCCACCAATTATATAATTAAAATAGTATATATATGTACCATAAGATCAAAAATCATTTGTCATATTATATTCTATGAAAATGTAATGGGTTTGAATAAACTTTCATCATAGTACAACATATATGAAGGAAATGAGTTTCTTAAATATATTATAATCATGATCATAATCATAAATATATTGAATAAGGATTAAATAATCAGATCATATCCCCATTAAAACTTATATAACATTAAAGTATATCATTATATATTAAAAAATTATTTAAAATATTACTTGGAACATTTAATGAGGAAAATACAATTTTACATTCGAAATTACTCATTTAAAAGTTAAAAATTTCGAAATTAATAAGGAATACATTTTATTTGAAAATTAAACTAATAGATTTTAAAGTAATATTAAATGAATTTAGAGGTCTTGATGGAAGTAAATTCTATTCCAATCGTATAATTTAAAAGAAAACAATCATTTAAACCTTTTTTAAAAAGTTAGAAAGTACACAATTCAAAAGACAACAAGAAGATTACTTTTCAAAATATTTGGTAAAAATTAAATAATGGATAAAAATGGATTTAAAAAATTATATATTAATAATAAATACATTATTGGAAACATTTTTTTAGAATATGGTTTTGGAAGAAAAATAACTTTCGACCTAAGAGATAAATAAATCCTGCTTTCCTTAAAAATACTCTTTCAGTCTCTTGAGTTATTAAAGAGAAAAAAATTAAATAAAAACATGTAATATTGAGAAAAAAACATTTGATAATAAATTTAATGTGTTTATTGGGAGGTATATTACAAAATTTCATCATCAAAAACTAATCATAAACAATCCTGATAAAAAATGAAATTGTAACATAAAACCCTTAACTCATGTTTAATTTTCTTCAAAAGTGCTCTAGCCTCATATATATAACAGATTTAAATTTATTATAAACCTTTATAATAATAATTTAATTAATTATAATATATTATATGATCCCTTATATCAAATCAAGACTCATTTATTAATAAATTCTTATTAAAATCATCATTTCCAGATTTTAATTGTTTCATTTTTTCATGTGATTTTAGCTTGGTAGTCCCAGTTCTAATGATTCGATACTTATTAAATCATATTAATAATTTTAATAATGAAATAAATATCATATATAATCATTATTTGTACATTTTTATTCATCCATAAAATATAGAGATAAAGAAATGAACCACACCGTTCATGGATGATGTATAATGTACATAAGTCTAAACATTATTTTCAATTTTTGATGGATGGGGAAAAAGAAAGGTAAATAAAAATTAACCTTTAATAAATCATTATTATACCATATAAATAATCTATATTCATCAAATATATCCTTATTTCCATCCATATAAAGTATAAATAAAGAATGAGTCACATTACTCCGTGAAGTTGGCAGTCCACATGTACATATGGGTGTGGTTATATTTTTCAATTGGATAGAAAGGTAATAATGGTAATATTATATGATAATTAAAAAATAATAATTATGAAATAAATATGATATGTAAATATTAAAATCTTCAAAATACCCATCCATGATATATGGTGATGAAAAATGAATTGCTTCACTACATGGAGACGATAAGCTGTACATACGTACGAGCGATACTTTCACTCATCATTTGATGGTAAAGAGGGTGGATAATGGTGGTTTGTTAATAATAATATTATTTTAGTATTTTAGGAAAAATAATTTAATATGTTACGATAGTTACCACATATTTAGTGGAGGAAAATAAAGAAGTAAAAATAACGTTATAAGTTATAGAGATTACCTATTCATTGAATGAATTCATTATATCTATTTTAAGGATCCTAGTGTTGGTATTTTGGGAATATAAGTATATTTATAATGTGTATAAGTATTTTTATATGATAACTGAGAATGTTTTACTTTATATAGAAGGATCAAAGTTATGTAAATAAGAGAAAGAAGGGGCGCCCTTTATAAGTGATGAGAGGGTCACTCTTGGAATTTCCTAAAATATTTAAAAAACAATTCTCTAGAAAAATTATTCCAAGTGGATATATATTTGAATATAATTTATTATTTTGTAAAAAACACTCTAATCTATAAAATATTTATTGTCTTAAGTGGGGTTTTAAACCTTATATTTTGGTTTCAGGCCTTAGTAAATCTATTTTGACCAAAACTGTTGTCAGAATGTTTTCACACTTAAAGGGTTATAATTTAACATATAAGTTGAAAATTGGAAAATAATTAGATGATTTATAACATTTTATACCATATATTATCCACCTTTTCCACCTTAATTTTTTGTAAATAATTTTTTAATTTAATATATTCATAAAATATCATTAATTTCATTTTGACACTTCATTTAATTAGACTCTAAAAATAAAAATTCACTGTTTTAATGAGAATTTAATCTTTTAACAAAAAAATATTATGTTATATTAAAATATAAAATTCTTGTAACACTATAACTAACTCACATAATATTACTTTTAATATTTTTTAAATCATTGTTTTCATTTTTCTATTAATTGAATAAATACCGTGTTAGTGTATAAGAGTTGATGATATTTATATAATTAATCAAAATTATATATAAATTACTATCACTAAAATAATTTCATTATTCTAAAAATAATAATTATGATTCATTAACATCTTCATTTTTTCCTTATGTGAACACATAAGAGATATTAAAAAGTAAGAGAGTGAAATTTTGTCTTTTTATTATATTTAAATATTATATAGGTAATTGTCATGGGAAAGTGTCACTTGAATAATTAAACTTTGAGAATAAGGTGATAAGGTTAAAATTAACTTTATTAAATAATAATTATGATGAAAAATGGTGACCTTAACATTTAATGTTAACCTAGGTTAACCCAATTTACCGTTTATTGAGGTGATAAATTTTTCTACGGTTACTAATCATAATGTATAAGAATAAACGGGACCAATTTACCATATTTTGAAATAATTATTTAAAATATTTAATCAATTTTCAAAATTTAATTTCTATAAGTGTTAGAAATTCATGTTATAATAGTTTTACAAAATACAAAAAAAACTATTTTTTATAAAAAAAATATTTAAGCATAAAACTATATTTTTTCTTCTCTCAATACAAGAAAAAACATTATATGAATGTTAAAAAATTTGATCAAATATATTAGATATATATTTCATTAAAATTATTCACTAATAGCGATTAATTTATTATGTTAACATATAAACACATTGTGCACATAAAAGTTTATTCTTTAGAAAAACATCGCTATTTTTTTAAATGATTTTTATTTTCATTTCTAATTAGTTTATATGAAATGAATTAATTTTATTAAATTTTAAATTATTATTTTTTCATAATTTATTTATTTCTATTCTTACCCTCCAATCCAAGGACAAAGTGATAACTTCCACATTAAATAATAGTATTTTAATAGTATATCGTGGTTCATTTAAAATCTATATTTCACATATCGAAAGTTGTTGATTAAATTTTATTTTTAGATAAACATATCATAAAATACCGAGGTGTTATATCAATAATTATTTATGTTCAAGGATAATAACCACTGAATGATAACTTATATGAAAAATGAAGAAGTTAACACCTAAAATGATGAAGATAATGAAATATTGTTTATGAATGAAAGAAAAGATGATATAAGTAAACCATGTATAATATTATAGATATGTTTACTATTATAATATAGAATTATAATAAATTTAAATTTAATATAAATTATGTTAGAGTGATATATGAATCAATACGAACTTGAGGTATGGGTTTTTCGTCACAATTTATCTTCAGTGAGACACATTTTATTTTTATACACTAATTTATCATCTTAATAGTGTATATAATTCCCAAGAATTAATTTATTTATAATAAATTATTTAATTCATTATCTTTATACATAAATATGTTTTAAAATTGAGGAATGATTTTTTTTCAAATATTACTAAAGTTTTAAGGGCATTATGATACAATCTCATTTTTACTGGGATTTTTTATTCTAAAATTTATCGTGATGAAATTATATGAGATATATCAATAAAATAATATCTCTTATAATATCCTCTAGTTATTTTGGCATATTAAAACTTTTCCTTTAATTTTAATCTCTTTATTTATTCATGAAACCAAAAAACTATTTTTTCTGAAGAAAACCGACCGTATTTCTCTCATCAGTCAATAATATTTTGCACTATTTTTTTAAAGCTAAAGGGGACAAGAACCAGTTTATTGAACAAGAAAGAAACTCCTTTTGAAGGGAAGAAGGAGGAAACCATTACGAAAGAATATTTTCTTCTATGTCTATATTTTCATTAAGTTTTTTAAAGAATATTTTAACTATTATAAAAAGGTTTTTTAAATTTATTTTTACACATTTTTGAATTTTTGAAACTTTTTTTAAAGGAATATTCTTATCTTTTTCTAAAGAGGTATCTTTTTAATTTTTACCCAAAATGTGAAAGGTATTTTTTTAATAGACACCACATGATAGACTTTCCCCACAATCCTGTATACTATTTTTATTGAAGTCTTCTTTATAATATTCCTTGGTTATTTTTTTAAAAAATGGTTTACTTTATAATTTTGGAATTTTTAGATTATAAATATGTGATGAAAATGGTATTTCCATCAATAAATGTTCTAGTGATATTTAAAAATTATTTTCATCTTTAAAAACACCCTTTGAAGTTTCTTATTAGTTACTGGGTATATGATCCAATGTTTCTATATTTATTATTTATCTATATAGTTTATTATTAGCATTTTGAAATGTTTATGAAAGCTATATACTTTCCATAGGTTATGAAATGATGATATGATGAATGTTTTATGATCTTATAGGACACACATATATAAATCTCATTATGTGATGGGTAATACAAGAATTATAAAGAACTATAATTAATTGGGTCAATAAATATATCTCATGAGATAATAAAAACTGTATTAGGGGGTGAACATATTTTATTAAGGTACTTTTCTTAATAAGATAGTATTGGGAGTGAACCTTGACTAAGGAAATGATGGAAGGATTAGTGAACTCAATCCTATGTGATGGCCTTATAAATGGGACTTGACAAAGGAAATGATTTTATATGGTTCTATGCACACCAAAAACGTATGTATTATGCCTATGATATGTTCTCATGTATTATGATTGATTATTTATGATATTTCACTCTTTCTTATTATGTCATTTGATTAAAAATACCCTATTTCATAATTCATGATTAATGATCTCGGGTCATTAAGTCAGATTAATTTAAGTTTGATCATGTTCTCATTCCCTTTTTATTATTCTTTTCTCACTTATGATTATTGATTGATATCTATTATGTTTACTATTATATATAATATTGTCCAACCATTTCTCATATTTCCATTCCCGAGGTTACGAAGAACATTTTTATGTATGACACGTCAAAGAATGGTTAACGTTGTAAAGAACTTAAAGGGAAATTACGTAAATATTTCATGTACTTGTTGTTTATATATCCATGTTTCCAAATACGCTAAACCAATATGGTTATAGTGAGGAACATATTGATTTGTAATGAATATTCTACTAATAAGATGTAGTGTCTATGTATGCAATGTGCGGGTTGCTAAATTACACCTATTAATTTCATTGTGAATCATTTTCATAGTTAATAATTTATATATTTTCAAATAGAGATATAAGTTATAATCTATAGTTGTTATCTTTACATATTAAACATCATAAATAAAACAATTTTCCACTATCTTTATTTTACACACAATATTCATCTTCATATTTGATGAAACAAAAGTATTTGATTATGTCAAAAAAATTAATATTCCTTATATGTGACTCATTAATCAAAAAATAAATTTATCAGTGTAATATTTATAAATTAGATAGACTATATTGATCCTCAAAACACACTATTTGTTTCATATACATTCCTTAAGGAAATTTCCATTGAAAGAAATATGTATCCATATTTATTTGGTGGAATTCATAATTAAATTATTCTATCATGGAAAGTAAAATAACTGGACACAAATACAGTTACTGGTGAGAATATTTATTTATAGATAATATAATAATTTTTTATTCTTTATCGAGTAAACATTTTTTATACTTAGACTTTATACCATCCATATCAATTTTATTTTAGAAAACCTACTTAACATTTTTTATTAATACCCATAAAAATATATCAATTTATGTGCAATTAAGATTTTAATAAATGGAATCTATAATAAATATTAAAGTACCTAAACATTTAATAAAATCATATATCTAATTATCTTAGTGATGAGTGGTAGGTTTATCTTTTAATAAATCATCCTGATCATTATTTTCCTTATGAAAGTAACATCATTCAAGAACTTAAATAAACCAACAAGTCATATGAGGACCTTATGACATATGAGATGGTTTCCATTAAAAAAACTCTTATATATTCATCTTATACTCTATCTCAAGAAATCTACCTATTTTTTAATCTTGAACATCACCATGTCTAATATTACTCTAACTAGTATTGTGAGAAGTATACTTTTTCCACAGGAGTGCCCACATTTATCCAGAAACACTTTATTTTTTTAAGGGTTACAAAAATAATAAACCATTATTTCATTAGGGTATCCAAAAAAGAGATCTTATAAAATTAAGAAGTAATATTTTCAATTAAATTATCCATAATTGATAGATAAATGTCATATTTATGCAATATCTATTGAACTTTAATCCCTCAAACTAATCCACCAAGTCCAAGTCAAAGAGCCACATATCCTCTTGCATGTATCCCTATACATAAGAGGTTGTCAAATAATGGTTATGGTTAGACATACCTTGAGGAGACTATAAAATCAATAGTCAAAGCCATTATAATATAAAATAATATAAAAAATCTAAATAAACGACACAATGGAAGACAAAGTCACAAGTGTTATAACAAGTACCATTTAAAATATTATATCCAAAATCAAAATACATCCAAAGTGGTAGGTTAGTAACTAAAAATGAAGGTGAATAATTAAAAATAAAATTGTTATGAAAACAATCCAGAGTCCATCCTAGTACCATACCCATCTTACAGCTCCACAGTCCTTAACTACCTACCGTAGGGCCTTTGCCATTATCCGGATCCCTAATCATGAAATATTTATTCAAACCAAGATTACCAAATAGAATATGATCATAAAACTATTCAGACTCCACAAAATCATAATTAAAATTTTCACAGGTAATTGGAGGTGTATGACATGCCATTAAATAAATCCATATCCAATAGTACAAATATATGTGTTCTTAGAGATCGAGCACTAACCAAGTCGACATGAGTCCCGATTTTACCTACCATATATCATGATAGAAGGATAAAGTAATAGTAGATGTTACCATGTGTTGACCAAAATATCATCCCACTAGTCTATATCTGGCCATAATTCCAATGAGTCTTAGGTCAATCATTAAGGCCTCCATGCATTGTCTCGGTCATGGGTCAGGTCACAAAGCCATCATGTAACTCTATCACATGTTAGGAGACATGGACATCATTACCCTGAACCTCCTAAGGGGTAGCTAAAAATCCATCCTTCCCTATCCTTATGCCACAATCCATTATCCTCACCAACATATGTCACACATGATCCCCCTTCATGTGCTAACCCGATATGATGTTCCACCTATCATAAACTACCAGGAACAAACCTCCAAAGGCTACATAATTTCAAATATAGTGAATATCACACATATAAAAAACATATCATATCAATCATGTGATAAAATTAATATTTTGTCTCTATAATAGGCACATACATACCAATCATGGAAAAAAATTTCAAATAGAGGCCCACCATAGTACATACTTACTACCTTTAGCATGTCGACAAAAAAACCAAGGGATATACTAAGAACAACACCTAGATCACACCTGTGCACCAAAACATACTAGAAAAATATTAAATCCACTAATTTCATCCTCTTATTATTGTAATTATACAAAAGGATAAATCCAAGAGATGGAATTCAAACCAACTTACCAGAAAGGATCTTCCATTAATGGTAGATATAAAATTAATCAAGAAGAGGCCACACAAATTTGTGATCCAAAATTTATATATATATATATATATATTTTTTGAAAGTGACATTAATTGGTTTACCAATTCATGACAAAGGGAATTTATTAAATCAAAAGGTTACAGTGAGTTTTCGAGGTGCAAAGAGGTTACACCATCATAGAACAAGGAAAAAAAACATCAAAATACAGTGAACCTTGGTGTGGAGAGATGTCATCCTTCAAGCTGGACTGCATATAAATATGAGAACCTTCAAAAGCAGCAGGAAATCAGTCTTCAGAAGAAACAATGCTGAAAAAACAGCCCGAGTGAGCTTTAGAATAGAGGCATCAAGATAGTCCAACTTCAATATAAGAGTACTGTAGCTAGAGACTCATAACCAAGGATAGCATCCATCCAAATCCTCCATAATAGATCTTAACATGTCATAAACAGAGTCAAGATTAAGTATATCAGATCAAGCAGAATCGCACTGCAAACTTCAAAAGAAAATCAAATCATCATTCTGGAATAAGACATATCAAACAGCCAGCTAAAGCTTCAGGGCAGAGACTTCAAGGGAGTCATTTTCAGAAGAAAAGATCCAGCAGAAAGATATTCCGTTTCTAAGGAAGCAGGTGATCTGCATCCCTTTGTAAGATCCTTTTACCAAACATAGCATCCAGACATCCCAGTCCAGCTTTCATAAATCTTGCAACTGATTTTCAATTAAAAACCTCACCACCAATTCGAAATGATACTGATCCAGACAGCAAGCTCACAATATTCAGAACACCACTGGAAAACAATAATCAAATAGAAAACCAGAATCCTCAAGAACTATAGAGAAAAAAAAAACCATCAAGACCAAAGCGAAATAACCAGCTATAGAGAAAAAAACAAAACTCCATCCAAGAAGAAAGCTCCAGAAGCGATAAACAGACTAGAAGATGGGAATGCATCATAATGTGTGCTTGGATAAAAACCCAAAACCAGGCAAGATCAATAAACGTCGGCACAAAAAGAGATCATACAGTAGATGAAACAATACTTGTAAAGTGCTAAACCTCCATAATAAAAATGGAATACAAAGACAAGGACAACTCATCAAAATTTAAACATAGAGAGAAGGGAACAAGGAGCAGAAATTATTCGATCAAGGATCATGAAAACAGAGAATGGTCAGTATCAGTCAGGGGAATCTTCATCAGAACAATCAGGGGATTGTTAGTAATCAGGTAGAGGTTCAGATGGAAAAGTCTGTGGAGGAATCTCAAGGACAGAGCTTTTAGCTGCAAATGATGTTGTGATAATGGTTCTCTCATGGCTGGCATTTTCTCTATGCTTCCTAGTCTTCCTAGGAATTGGTGTGATGAAACCATCAGGGTCAACGATGATTTTTTCCCCTTTTTTCCTTCCAATGCAAAGATTTCTCTACCTTGGGGATCTTACTAGAATTCATATGGGCAGATTCATCAACATCTTGTTGAGGAACTTCATTGTTCACCTTCTTACCGTTGCTAATCACCTGGTTTTCAGAATCAGGGGGCTCTTGCTATTTGGAGACATCAAGATCATCCTGAACGAATTCTGAAGGTTGACATTCAGGGGCTTGAAAATTCAAACTCATTTTATCTTCATCTTCGCCTTCCTTACAAACACCTTTAGAGGTCTCAGCCAAAAGATCTTGTTTTCCTTTATTCTTTTCTATCCACATTGATGTTAAATTTTTGGGACAACTATGAGTTTTTCCACAGTTGTTTGAAGTATGTCCTAGCCTATGACATAGATGGCAGTATTCCTGTACACTCTCATAAAATACCTCCTGTGAAAAACTAAAATCACCACTCTGTATCCAAATATCCAAGGGAAAATGTTGAGATACATCAACTTCAATATAGACTCTTGCAACAGAGGGCCTAGAGAGAGATTTTGTGGCATAATCAAGCCTCATCGGGTAGCCAATGAGTGAAGAGATAGAAAACAACGCATTTTTCTTAAAAAGGTGAAGAGGTAATCTAGGAAAACCAACCCACACTGGAACAATTGATGATTCAGCATGAGGATCCAAGTCAGGGGTCCATTTAAGGATTCTCATTTGGCATCCCCCAAAGGACCAAATCCGTTTAGCCCATAATCTTTAATAACTCTCAACGGAATCGAATCGTATCACAATGTGAGAGGTATTGAGGAGACCCAATTGGAATCCCGTAAAGCCAATGATTTCCAACGAGGATCAAATAAATTTTAATGAAGGCCTTCTATTCTGAAATTTCCCAACCAGAACATACCGAAGATCCGAAGAAAGAAAGCCAACCTCCTCGGTTGAAAATGCGATTGAAAGTTGTCCTCGATGTCTATATGTATTTGGATTGATTTGAAAGTTCTGGACAACATCGTGTTCAGAAAATCACTCGAAAGATTTACCAGCAACAATTTCAGCAAAGGTGCGAGGAATTGGGTTAGGGTTTGCATTTCGCGACGGCGGGTTCGCTCGTGGTTCGCGGCGGGTCTCTCTCATCCTCCACCTTTTAATTCATTGCAACATTTATATATAAATCATGAATGGATTATCTATTATATCTATAAGAATATCTATAAATATAGAAAACATGATTTGGGTCTATGATTAATTATAAATGAATAAGGATTTTTAAGAGAAGTGATGGATCTGACCTCAAACAATTGTTGATATATATATTGACTTTGAGATTCCAAGAGGGGAGGAAGTGGAAACCTATATAACCATGGGGGAGATTTATTTGGGTTCTTTTATCATTAGGGTTGTAATTATAAGGACGTTATATAAATAACTATATTGTCACAAAATGAAAAAAACACCATTACTGATGGTTGTTTCTTGGAACCATAGGCTAGTTGGTGGCCATCACCAGTCGACCAGTGCACCATAGGACGAATACTATTTGGAAAATAGTGGGCCTCTGTTCCTATAAGAATTAGAAGAATTATGTCTAAACTAATGGATATGTAGTGGCTTGCCACAAGTTTTCCATTGGGTTTTAAATTTCTATAGAACCACTTCCCGCATCACCATCAAGATGGTGGCATTTTTTTAGCCATACTGTAGCCCTTAAGACTTCATTTCTTAATAAATTACCTCATACCATTAAATCCATATAGAATACCCAAAAACAAAATATAAATTGAAAATAAATATACCTTAAGAAATGTGGTATTTACAATTATTCCCCTTTAACGACTTCTTGTCCCTAATAAGTGCCTCCAATGATTTTGATCAAGGAAATCAGGCTACTACATATGAACCTAATCCTAATACTCTAATTTATCCTCTTGAATACATATTTTCTGTTAATGGAATCTAACAAGTGGTATTATCTTTCTGAAAAACACTTTCCCTGTATGGTCTATGATCCCCACAATGTGCTTTAAAAAATATGCATCATGATCTAGATAAATGTCCTCATAATAGACCACATGTAAAGCATTGGGAATGTAAATTAGAATTTGTGAGTCATAGAACACACCATTTATACCTAAGTATCATGTAGGTAGTTTTAAATTATATTCCAACATCCCAATACATTCAGCGATCTTGTATGATACGATGAATCTAGATGCTAGCTTCCCTTGCTTATTCATATGTGATTTCAAAGTTGAGGAGTAAACTACATAAACAATTTGTCACTAATAGAAATATCCCTGAGTTTACTCTTTATATTAGAATAAAAACACTTCCTTTTTTTAGTGGTGACCAATTTCTACCTAACCAACTAATGTCTCTTTGAGGTCTTATGTACCATAGTCAACCCCACAATAGTTGCCTCACCCCCCTCATGACAATGTAATGCTTAGTGATAGATTTAGACATAGAGATCATCGAAAGGTTCAATCTTAATTGATTCTTGGAAACTATTAATTTATAAAAACTCATCCAAGTAATATTGATAATATCAAGATCCACCAAATTCTAGGATCAATTCCCAGAGTATATCCTCTGAAATATGGATCATCCTCTCTCACTATGCCTTATTCTTTGTATGATATGTTGTACTGAGCTTCATCTAGGTACCCAAAATTCTTATGAAAACCCTATCAAAACTACGACATGAAACAAACATCTCTATTTAAAACAATGTTCAAATTAGATCAATATATCCCTTTGATATCCCATACATACAATATCTCCAACTGATCTACTGAATCATTCTCTAGAATTGGTAACATTGAGACACTTTCATCAACAAATTGAATATCACCCCTAAAACATCATGATTCCTTGTCGTCCTAGGAAACCCCAAGATTAATTCATTCATCACTTATTAACACTTCCACATTAGTACACGAAGTGGATGAATTAATCTAATTGGATGTTATGCCCAACCTTTACTCTCTATCACAGAAGAAATCACAAGGTAGAACAAGCGAACTCCCTGTTAAAAACCATCCCCCAAAAAATGGCATCATATATCATGGTACATCTTCATCAACTGTGGGTGCACCTCCCACTTTGAATAGTGATATTATCTTATCAAATATTCCCTCAATTAAGCTAACCTAACTTCTCACACATGGATAAAAATCACATATTCTCCATCTATGGTCCATACAAGAACTTGATAGAATCCTTCCAAGAATTCATACATCACCACACACTCATGGTTTTATTGTTGGCTCTCTTTCACATGGTCCAACAAAGATGATGTGGTCACTAATGTTACACATGCTAGCAATTTGTTATCCACTAATAAATAAACTAACTACACAACTATCATGATCATCATACACCAATTCACCTAAAAAGACAAGTCTCTAAGATATAATGTTTATAGTGTATTCCCACTAAGAGAATTTACACTAATATTACCTTTTATTGGAGCATAGGTCATCTCAAAATAGTTTATCTTCATATACCCCACCAATTTACTATTCATAAAATTGATATCCCACTCAGGGAAAATATGTCAAAGGATATTGTGGTGTATATAGATGACAAACCTGTTAATAAATATGCATTAACTCAGTCCCTAAATATTGTAGACTAAAGCTTATATCTCTAAGTCATTCATAGACTTGTTCCTCTCATGGGGTTGCGGCTGACATGATCTAAAAGTAACTACCTAGTTTTTTTCCTCAGCATAACTCCCACACCAACTCATGAGGCATTATAATACATTGACCATATGATCCCATATTATATAAAATTAAAAACTAGATTTTTCATAAATATTCTCTCCATATTTAGAAAATCATCTTCATATTGGTTAGATGGTAAAAAGTACACCTTTGTTTTGGTAATTATCATCATCGGTTCTGCCAAACTGGGGAATTAATTTTTGAAGCATCAATAGTACCCTATAATCCCATTTAATCTTTTGATCTTGAACACATTTCTAATAATTACCCAATACATCACAACTTCCACCTTCTCTGGGTCCACTAAAATCCCTACCCTTGAAATTAAATGTCCTAGTAAAAAACCTCCATAATATATAAGTGACACTTCTACATCTTAGTATAAAGCTATTTCAAATTAATTGTTCTCAATACGTTCTTAAAAAGACCAGCATTAAAATTTTATGTCTTGGAATAAATTTGGATATCATCTATGAATACAATAATAAATAAATCAAGATATTGATGGAAAATAATTTCCATGTGGAATATGAATAAAAATAGAGTTTTTTCAACCCAAAAGAAATGAAAATTTACTCATATAGTCCATAATTAATCCTAAATATTATCTTGGGAATATCATTTTCTCTAACCCATTAATGATGGTAGATTGATTGAAGATTAATCTTTGAGAATAATTTGGCTCACAATAACTGATTAAACAGATCTTCAATCCTATGTAAATATTACTTGTTCACCATTGTCACTTGGTTCATCTTCTTATAATCTATAAAGAGTCATAGAATACTATCATCCTTCTTGGAAAACCATGCCAGTGCACTCCAAGGGGATTTTATTTGTTTGATAAATCCCTTCACCTTGAAGTCCTCTAACTTCACCTTCAACTCCGTCATGTCAGATGTTTCTATATGATAAGGGGGAAAAATATTGGTTGTTCACCATGAAAAAGTTAAATCTCAAAATCAATTTCTCTGTATAGAGGAATACATGAGATACATTCAAAGAAAATATCTGGATAACTACCCACTACTGGATGGAAAGAGGAGGGGGATATTGATAATTCAACCATAAGTGCTTAGAATACTACCTAAACTGCGATCACTCTAATATGAATTAGGTCTGACCCCATCTTACCTACTATAAGATCCAAATTTTTGGTCAACAAATCCATTTTCTTCAGGTCATGGTGAAAGAAACATGTCTATAAAAACAATTGACATGATATCAATAAATGGTCAACTAGTCCACCCTAAATATCACATCGAAAATGGTTATATCCAGTGTCATGAAGTCCCATATATTCCTATATGAATCAAAAACCATTGGAAACTTGAGTCGTTGGTGAAGGTGGTCAAATTTATTTCACTAAGGTTGGTCAAGAGAGAGTAACTTAGTAGAGAACTCGACCAATGGATTATTCTGGAAACATATTTTATAGATATAAAGGAATGTGATGATCTTTTATAAAACAAAGATATAAAAAGTGTATAAGAAATACAAACCATATTTCTAACTATCGAGGGTCCCTCTCACTAGCTACTGATATCTCATCCATCCCATTGACACTACCTATGTTTGGAGCATGCCTCACCTATGTCACCTACATCTTATATGATTGGGTCTACTATTACTGGGAACACCAACCAGGTCCTTAAGTAACAACACACATCTTCCCTTCCCCCTTGTGAGAGGATGCTCATGTAATAATCAAATATAACTACAAAAGTTGTCCTATATTTCCACACCCATGATACCTGATCCAAGGATTAGGAAATATTTTACAATAATTATCACAATATACACACTATAAACATTGGGAATCTATTACTTTTTCAGAGGAGGTAGATGGCGTTCTATTGTGAACCCCTATATACCGCCCTACTATATCACCTCATCCTTCCTCTTATTTCTACCAAGATATGAACCCATTATAGCATCAAAATTTTCATTCCTTTTTTGTGCTTTATAAACTCCTGAGCTTGGTTTCATGTTAGAGTTTTTGAAAAAACCCCTTGATGAAAATATCATTAAAGCCCTCCAAGTATGACTCTCATTCCTTCTTACCTATCCCTTTACACCCCACCACTACCTAGAAGGTCCTTAGATCATAATGGATATAAGAATTACCTTTCTACACATAGAAAAATCCACTAGGCCAAAAAATCCCTAAATATTATCAACCATTTCCTAAACATCTTGAGGAACACTATTTCACTATAATTATGGTGTGTGTTGGAGATAAACATATTAGGAATAATAAACCATATTACTCTATACCCCACCTCCCTATGCATGAAAAATCTATAAGACCCTTCTCTAGGTCGGGTTCACCTTCCGTACCACTGGTTTTTTTTGTAAAAGCATGCTAGTTTTCATCTTCTTACATCCCTTATGGTGGGATGAGATTATAATCCAAAGCAGGACCAATACATCTTATGTAAGGCCACATATTTTTTAAATAACATATGAACTCTTTAAGTTCCTACAACAACATACTTATATGAGGAAACCTAAAAATTTATAAGGTACACACATGGGATTAATACTGGAAGACCGATCATAGGATATAATCACACACAAGGAATAACCCACTTAGTTATCCCCAAGGATCTGGCCAAGACCTTTACACCTTCACATTATTCAAAATCATATATATATATATATATGCATATATATAATATTAAAAAAAGCTCAATTTAAACTGAACAAAGTCAAATATATATACCAAAAAATATGACAGCACTTATATATCACTAAATAAAGAATATATCTTTATTCTAAATAGATATTATAAAGAAACTGATTTAATTAAATAACTTCTACACATCATACATCAGGTATATTTATATGAAATGTGATCATACATACCTAATCACAATGAATGGATGAAAAATAATACTAGATAATGTTGCATTAATCCCATCACCGGTAACTTAGAGATCTGCTACACACGAGTTGGCCATGCACAGAAAACCTCCCTTACTCATGTTACACACATCCTAACTTCTTTCTACTATAATATCAAAATAAAAAGATGAAATGAACCTCATTCCTTCGATACCATTTTTAACACCTCGTCCTGGAACACTTGGTTCACACCAGAGAGCCACATGACCTTATCTATATCTCCCCATTTGTAAGAGGTTTCTGAGTAGAAGTGAGGGTCAAATGTACTAGGGGGAGACTATATTATTGTTAATAATACCCATTATAACATAAAATATTATAAACATAATCCAAAAAAAAACATAGTGGATGATAAATTTACAAGTGATATAAATGATGCCATGTAAAATAATACAACCATAATCAAAGATAACCAATGTGGAAAATTATAAAGTAATAATGAAGGTGATGAATAATAAATTACAGTTTCATAATAACTATAAAGATTTTATCCTAGTATTATACCCATTTCCCAGCTCAATTCTCCTTGGCTACCTATCACCGGTCCCTTTTCCTTCACCATACAACTAATAATGAAATATTCATGCACCAAGATTACCTTTCACATTGTGAGTATAATCTTAGTAGAAAACCACTATTTCATACTTAAAATAATTTCACGTGTCTTTTAAAGAAAATGATATTGTATGAAGAAAATTCTTATCCCAGAATATAAAAAAACATGTTTTGAGTGATTGTGTCCTAAAAAATACACCATAAACCCCATCCTCACCTGCTTTGGATCCATAGAAAAGGGATAACATAACTATTGATGAAAATTTGTGTTTACAAAAAAATATTTCAATTATAGCCTACATGACCACAAATATAACGAGTCTAACTTCAATCTACAAGTTGGTCATGCCCAATCTCTATCATGGGATAGAATAAAAGTCTATAATATCTCTCTACCTTATGAAAAGTCATAAGGCCATAATACCCCTTCACCACCACATGGTTGGACATAAGGCCATCATGACCTTGACCCATGTCTTTGTGTATCATCTTAATCCTATCATGTATCATATTCTCACCCTCTAAGGGATAACCAAGCATGGAGATCCTTATGTCATCAAATTCTAGAAACAAACCTCTAATTTCTATACAATTTTAAATACAAAGTATATCAAACATAGGAAAAACCTAGAATATCAGGAATAAGATCACATAAATCATGGGTCTCCGTACTGGGAGCATGAAAACCAAGAAAATAATTTTTTCCAAATAATTTCCCCTCATGGTATAGAATTCCTACATTTATCACGTTTAAGACAACTCAATGGATCTAATAATGAAAAAAACCATATCACACCCCTGCACATATACTCACTACAAAAATATCATACCAATCAATATCCAAATTATAGTATTGTGATTATATAAAACTTTTAAGCCAAGATATGGGATTCAAAACAACATACCAGAAATAATACATCATCAATGGTAGATCTAAAATTGATTAAGAAAAGGCCAACAAAATCTAGGATCCAACACCCATCTCTATATCCCGTTAGAATTATATGTTAGATATGGAAGAATATATATAGATCCATCCAACACAACTTAGATATATGATCAATTATAAATTAAAAAGGGTAATTCATCCAAGAAAGGATGGATGTGACCTCCAATAATAGACGTGATTGATCTAGAAATCAAAATTATAAGAGTGTAAAGGGATTTCTAGATCACCATGGGTGGTGTATCTTTTAGGTTTCATTAAAATTATGTTTAAAAATTGGGATAGATTATATAATTAATTGAATTTTTAAAAAATAAAAAAAATACTTTTATGATGCTTGTTTCTAGTCACAATCAGTATGTCTGTTCTTGGCCATGATCTAGTCGGTCTGCCAAATAGAATTCCCGCAATTTTACCTAAACCACCAGTTAACTGGTGGCTTTTTGTTTTTATAGATACACTTATAGCACTATCAGATTCATAGTGGTCCACTACTAGCCATTATGTGGGCTTGTTTTAACCACCATGAATCCCTTAATCCTCCATTCCTTAAGAACACATCTCAAGACCCTTGTATCCATATAGAACACCCAAAATAGTGAAATTAAATTGAAAAAATAAACCTTTCAAAAGGAAGATGTCAAAAAACTATCAAGGACTAATTATACCTTTTAGATTAACTAATAAAGTATTTTTTACTTAGAGGATTATGCTATGAAATAATATCATGACATATCATATAATAAATGAAATATTAAATTATATTTTCTCTACCATAATATGATTATCATAACATAATAAATTTCTTAAATTTTTATTTTAATTGATTTTATAACACCTGGATAATTTTAAAGGATTTAAAATATTTATTTATAATATATACTTAATTATAAAAACAATGTCTTAACACATAATTATAATTATAAACACTACCTATTTCGGTACTCATTTACCCATATATATCATTACTTATTACATCTAATATCTTACTAGATCTTTCACCTTTTCGACTATTTTTTTTGTTCAATTTATTTATTTAAAATTGTTGACATATTTAAAATGATTCATTATATATAAATTAAAATAATCAATTTTTTGTATTCATTTGATATAAATATAAATTATAATTCCATGTTCATAATTATAAAACGATTTAGTGCTTTGTGTTTTTATATTTGACTTGTTTTATTGAATATCATATATTATATTATCCTTTTCCAAAATCTATAAATTATTAACCATGTTTCTTATATGAATAAAGCTTACAATTATGTATATTTAATAAAATTTATTCTTAATCAATAATTAAATCATAGTTTCAAAAAAATAATAAGAAATGAAATATTTATTTATAGTGAGAGAATATTTATATTCATATAATTCTAAAAATAATTTATCATGTAGATTTAAATTATATGTGCCTGACTTCTATGTTACAACACTTACTCCATTTTCAATATGAATATTTAATCCCCTAAAACTATTTTATTTTTTATTAATTATTTATCATTATAAAATATTTATGAAAAAAATTCTGTATTTATACCCACAAGACAAAATATTAGAATTATATTTCTAATATTCAATTATTTATGCTCATGTTACATTTTCATATTACAAATAAAAATTATCAAGTTATAATACCAATCACCATGGTTATAACATAAATATAGAATATTTATAAAAACAATGTAACTGATTGACGACATGATACTCTATAATAAATGATTTTTATTATGGGAAATCATTTTTTATAGAAAATACCAAATAAATAATTTTATTGAATATAATCACACTAAAAATATTATGTCATACACCATATATATTAAGGGAACATATATATACACACACACAATAAATTTAATTTATTTTTTCCGATAGAAATATTAATATTTATATAGAAAATTTTGTCAATTATATCATCTAAAATTCTTGAATGGTTAGGTAAAATGAATCATTGATTTTCACAAGGAATAAATGTAATTATTTTACTTCATGCACCTATATTTTTGGGAAAAAATATATATATGATAACCAAATATCACAATTAGACAAGGTTACCTAAATTTTAGTTCTATTCATACCAAACATGCCTTACATAAGATAATATATGGGGACCATTGTCACAAACTCGATCCAGCCACCGTTGACCGAGGAACTAGAGCCGCCCCATTCCATACCTGATGGGTTCTCCTGGTACTAGTGGGATATAAACAAGAATGAAGGGAATCAAATTAAAGAATTTAGGATTTATTTTGGAAAATGTTATATTTAAGACATAGTGTAACTTTACCATAGTTTTGTCTTAACTCATCTATAATTCATATTTCCATACCAAATAAAAGAATTTTTTCTATAAATATGTCAAACCAAATGAGGAGTAATAAGTAAATGAATAATCAACTTAAAAGTAAACACATAACTAAAAATGTAATTGGTTATAAGAATAAACAACCTATCCTGTGGAATAATAATAAAAATGAATCCAATACTTATATTAACTTCTACACGACTTTAGAAGTCACCATCCAACCTCAAAATAAAGAACACCCTACAATTGACCAAATTATAAATAACAAACTTAAAGGTAAAAAAATGAGAATAAAATCTTGTTAGGTATACCAAATATACCCACACCCCATGTATCACCATTAAAAAAAGATCTATTTCAAGCTAGTATGATATAAAACAACCAAGTATGTTTTCTAATTTTATTCACCAAAAATCAGTCAAATTCCATAATCTTCATAGAATCATTTCATTAAAATCATAGAGATTATAAATCTCAATTAAAATGATCCTTATAAGGCTTTAAAAAGGAATAATATTTTATTTTATGGGGAATTTAATTTCAAATAAGTTAAACAATTTATTTTTTTAAAAAGTATATTAGAAAATGGAGAAAAACCGTAATCAATAATCAAAATAATAATAATTACAAAGTAAAGAATAAGTAATAAAATAAAAAAATAGAGATAGAGGGGAAAATTATTGTATCCCATACTTTTCATACATAAATATTACATCATATTATAGGAATATTCAATACACAACATTTCAATCCTTTCAATAATCATATAGGTTTAGTGTATTTTGAATCATAGATACATAAACTACTTGTTCATAAGAGATCTAAATAATCTTAAACTATATTCTACATATATACAAAAATTATTAGATATATAATAATTAAAACCATTATTCATAATTTGAATAAGGAAAACATAAGAGTGAGCTCAAATTCTTAGTAAGAGTAAAATAAGGAGATATTAATGATCACTTGAACATAACATGAGAATATGGTCATATGAACATGAGAATAACATTTTAGAACCATATATTGAATATATAAGATAATAAACTTGAGTCATGAAATAAATCATGGTAGTTCATAAGACCTAAATAATAAAATAATCAAAAAAAATTATCCATTAAAGGATAAAAATTTTATCAGACACAAGTTTGTGGCATACACATAGGGATATAAAATCATTTCTGTAGTCAAGGATCCCTACCAAGACTATCACAATGGATTAGGTTCAATCCTCATTATATTATATCCTATGTTAAGGTTCACTCCCAATACCATCTTTGTAGATATAGACCCTTATTGAACCAAGTTAACTCCCTATTATAGCCTTTATTATCTCAAGATATATCCAAATTTATCCAATACACTAGAGGGATATATAATTTAGGGACCACCCATCACATAATGAATATTATAAACATGTGTTCCAAAAGATCATAAAAAACTCATCATAGTATATCCTATGGAAAGGAAATAGGTTTTATAAACATTACATCTTTTCGTCATAGAATAACTCGCATCATAAAAATTCATTTTATAAACATTTCTTCATAGAAAAATTGATGAAAATGAAAATATATTCATAGAATTATAGTTAAATCATAGTCATCATAATCCATCTAGATAAAGAATATGTATGATATCATTTAATCTTATCCAAATTAATGTATACGTGAGATCAAATGATGTTATCATAGTATAAAAAATCCTTTAAAAGATTACATAGATTATTTATTGAGTTAAATAACCTTCTAATTTTTAAATAACTTATTAAAAAACTAAAAAATATTCAAATATTAAGAAAAAAATTTTAGTTAAAAATACTATTTAAAATTTTTAATGTTATATTCAAAGAATGGATCATTCATGATGGAGGTAAATCCCATTATTTTCATGCTCATTAAAATAGTGATTCCATTCACATTTTTAGAAAAAATTCAAAAGTACATCATCCTGGAAAGGAAAAGAAGATTCATTTTAAATAATTTTTTAAAAATAAATATATGAGTAAAAAAATTAATTAAAAATTAATTTTATATTATTAAAATCATTATTGAAATCATTTTTATAATACATAGAAATTTAATAAAAATAATTTTTGACTAAAGAGTTAAATTATTTCAGTTTTCCTTAAAAATATTTTTTAATATATTGAATACTTAAACAAAGTAAAATTAAAGAAAAAAATTTATTATATAGAAAAAAACATATTATAAGAAAATTACTATGATTCTTGATTTTTAGATCATTAAATTTCATCATTGGAAATGTAATCATAAACTATCGTAGTAAAAATGACATTGTAACATAAATATCATATTACTATTGTAATTTTTGAATAAAAAATTCATGAAATAGATAAACTTATATAGATATGAATATCCCCATAATTTTCATTATTCAGAATCACAAAATAATTTCAAAGGCTATGTATAGAAAATATAAATGAAATAAGTAGTGAATATGATATGCATCTCACAGAAATAAAAGTGAGATGAAAATCCCTTACCTCAAGTTCAACATAATTATAAATAACTATAAAAACATTTATAATAAATTTAATTTTATTATAATTATATAATTTAATAATTTTAAAAATTATAATATTAAATATGTATGACTAATAACACTTTGACAACCATCTATTAATAAATCCTTTTTGAATGCATCATTTTGGGCGTTAACTATTTCATTTTTTAGGAGAAATTCTGTTTGGTATTTCTAGTCCTTATACTTTTCTCATAGCTATATCATATATATAATTTTTCTTATGAAATAAATATCAAATATATTCATTATATTCATATTTTTAATCATCAATAAAATTTAAATATAGAAATATGTATCACACTGTTCATGGAGGTGGTATGACGTACATACACATGAGCACTATTTTCACTTATGGAAATATAGAATGAAAGAAATGAAAATAATAATTAACCTTTTATCAATAATTATAATATCATATATATTATATATATTTATAAAATCCATACTCATTACCTTCCTCGTAAATAGGAAATAAAAAACGAACATCACTTTTGGAGGTGGTTGTGGACACGTACACCTAAGTGACATTATAATTTTAAACAAATGGGTAGGTTAAGAAGGTATATATGTTTTTATTATTCCATTATAATAATAACATTTTAAATATATTTTATAAACTTAAAGAATCATAATTACCATCCATGAATGATAGTGATGGAAAATGAATTGTATTAATCTTTGGAGGGGGTAGTCCACACTTACACATGAGTGATACTTGCACTTTCCATTTGACGAAATAGAGGGTGTATTTTTTATATTGGTTGTTAAATAATCATAATAACATTTAATTATATTCAGGATACTGAATATATTATTTTATTATGACTACCATATATTTAGTGGAGGCAAAATAAGATATAAATTGTAAGGGGCTAGGTAAGATGATTAACCTTACTTCAATATTCATCCCTTAGAATCATTCTTATCGACCATTAGATTGGTTTATTAAGAATATAGAAACCCCTAATTTTTAAATATATAAGTTAAAAATAGAATTGGATATGGTTTGGTCAAGGCGCATGGCTTAAAGTGGCTTACAAAAGAGAAACAAGGGGTGTCCTTTTATAAGTGGGGGAGATGACACAATTTAAATTTCATAAAAGAATAAACTATAATAAATTAATATTCAATTAAAATTCTTGAAAATAGATATATATTCAATTTTTGGATAGGATAAGGTATAAAAATGTCCATAAAATAGTATTTTTATAAGTTTAATTGAAAAAATACCCTTATCCTTTGTGTAACCCTCGATAAAACCTTTCTAACTTTAATCACAATAATTTATTTTACTATTTATATTTTTCACTAAGACCTTAAATTAAATTTAATTTTTTAAATAATAGAATTTATTTATGAATTTATATTTTAATTATATTTTATCAAATTCAGTTTAAAGAAGTGTAAAAATTTAATATAAAATTAAAACCGTGAAATGTAGCGAAAATTAGTTTTCTAAATTATTTTCTAAAGTATAAAATGTTTTTATATCAAAATTCAACATATAAATAATTAAAATTTCTTAATTTGGATTATAAATAATATAATTAAAATATTTATACTTTAATAACATTTTAAAACATAGGGAACTTTGTAAATTCTCTAAATGAAAATGAAATTTCTGGTCGAAATCTGAATTTTTCATTATTCTTTGAAAAATCATTCTTTTCCTAAAATTATGAAAAATTAATTCTAGGATAATTTATGACATTATAATTTTAAAAAATTATGTTCTTGATTTCCAATAAATATTATAAAATTGGAAGAAATTAATTTTACTATTTTTTTTAAAAAATAATAGAAATAATTTCTTTGGGAAAATGTATTTGTGAATCATATTAAGACTTTACTAAAAATTTGATTGCATATTTGTCAATATATTTAATTTAGATAAATAATTTATACAAAATAATCAATATATGGTTTTTCTTATTCATTCATCCAATTTAACGACTAGGTTTTAATTGTGTACTATATTACATTTCATTTTTTCTAAAGTTTGCGTATATCACAAACTATTAAAGAAATTATATTTATTTAAAAATAAATACATCATAAAATCTCAAGGTGTTACTATATTCCCACATTAAAAATTAATTTCCACCTAATAATTCCTTTAATTTTGCAAAACAAAGATATTTCTATTTCATCATGATTTCCATGTAGCTTCATCGAATTTTTGATTCCTCTAGAGAACTTTAACGAGGTGAGTAGTATTGTTTCATTGCACTTTATCTCTAAAATCTAAGATTTCTAATGATTGTTATTCATTTGAAAGGTTATTATTTAGTGGTACGACCTCTCTATTTAGTATATGTGATGGTTCAAGTATGTACTTTCTCAAGAGTGATACATGGAACACGTCATGAACTTGATATTGGTTACGTGAAGCTGCTAAGTGAGAAGGTGCCACCCCAATTCAATCAGGAATATCAAAGGGGAAAATTGACATTGGTATTAGATTTCCATTTTTTATAATCTCATAAACTTATTACCTAGATAAATTCACAATAATAACTTCTCACTGACTTCAAATTTCTTATTTCACTACCAATTATCAACATAAATTTTCTATCAACTCTGAGTTACCTTGATGTGATACTGAAATACTCTTACCTTCTATATCATTTCATTAGATAAATCTACTTAAAATAGATTTATTTTACTAACTTCATCCCATAAAATTGGTGTTCTGTACTTTATTCCCTATATGGATTCATAATGATCCATTTAAATGCTCGAGTGAATTTTATTGTTACAATAATACACTGTAAAGAGGAAGGTGTTAATCGCAAACACCTTTAAAGTCCATAAAAAACATCCCCAATATGTCCTATATATTTTGAATGTATCCCTCATACTAAATATCAGTTTGAGGATGATATGTATTACTAAAAAATAACAATATATCTATATCCAGATGAATACTTCACAAGGGATTCAAGGTAAACCTCAGATCTTGATCAAATATAACTGAATGTGGTACTCTCTATAACCTTACCACTTCTTTAATGTAAATTCTGGCAAGCTGATCAAGGGATAAATCTTCTATGACTGTAATGAAGTGTTCTAACTATATAATGTCATCTAATACAACTAAAATAGAATTGTATCATTTAAAAATTTTTGGAGTCTAAATACTAATTCCAAGGTTCCATTTCACATTTCAATTATGATTTAGGAAATGGTTGTAACATAAATTTATAATTTTATCTCCAATCTATTACTTTTTAACATAGTAGTCACTGAGATACATACTCTGTAATGTATCTCCTTATGGTTTCCCACCATAAATACTATTTAATATATCTATAAATTTTCATACTTCCAGTATTAATATATAATTTTAAACTATGAGATTCATTTAGTAGCTCCTTCTTCAAGTATGGTACTGATGAGACACATACACAATTTAAGAAACTTATCATTTCAAAATAATCAATTTTTTTACTTGAGGAATATTTATCACCTTTTTTTTCACCAATATATTTTCTTTATCTGAATCTTTAATCCTCACATAGATGGATGGTTGAACATTTAATTGAAAAATATAGGATCTATACCTTTCCTAAATATTACAAGTTCCATCTTATAAAAATCTCTAAGTATTTGATCTATGTGAATCCTCATTATGAAGAAACTAGAACGCTCCTTCCAAATTAGAATTTCAGCCACTTTGTTGTCCTTCCTATGGTTGTAATGTATTGAATGATAATAATCATTAATCAACTTAAATTAGCTTCTATAACACACGTTTAACTATTTTTATGTAAATATACACTTTCAAATTTTATGATCAATATATATGTCACAAATTTCTTCATTAAGATGATGAATCTATATAATTAATAAAAACATTGTTACATATAACACTAAATCATGAGCTTGGTAATTTTTCTCAAGAATTTTCAATTTGTGTGATGTATAATCTCTCACCAAATCATTCTGCAAGAGGATGAATCTGAGTCATTTATTTGAAGCATTAGTATATATTACAAACCCTTATCTACTACAGGGTAATGTACAAATTGGTGCATTGACTAACTTTCCATTTAGTTCGTTGAATTTTTCTCCACATTCTTCTATCCAAAGGAAATTTTCTCCCTTTTGAGTTATCATGCTTTGTGTCTTAGGTAACTATGAGGAAGTTTCCACAAAGAATCGATAATATCCAACCAAACCCTAAGAACTTTTAATCTCAGTTATAGTGGTTGGTGTGGGAAATGTTAAATAAATTTTTTCATTTATGGTTCCTTGATATACGCTTTATTTATATTATATTCCACAAAAAAATCACTTTTTAGCCAAAATTCATAGTTGGTAAATTTTTCACATCAATTATCCTTTAGTTATTTTTTTAGTAAAATCCTTAAGTGATCTTCATGATATTATTCATTATTCATGGGATATATAATAATATCCTCTATAAAGACTACACAAACTGATCAAACTAATCTTTAAATAATCCTTTGATAAAATCCTTTATGATAGTGGGGGAATTAGAAAGACCAAATTGAATCACTATAAATTCATAGTGTCCATAACTCATAAAGAAGGATATCATGGGTATATATTCAATTTTTACCCTCAACTAATGGTATCCAGATAAATGTTCAATCTTCAAAAAGTATTAAGCACCAAGCTGTTGATAAACAATTATCAATATATTGCCGAAGATAATTTTTCTTGAGAGTGGTCTTAATAAGATCTTGATAATCAATGAAGAGATGCACTAATCCATGATTCTACATAAAAAAGAGTAAGGTCTCCCCATAGTGACACAATTGGCTGAATGAATCCCTTATGAAGATTACCCAGGTGTTTTTTTATTTATTTCTTGTAACTCAATTTAGGCCATTCTATATAGATTCTTTGAAATAGTTGTAGCATAAGGTATGAGTTTTATTGAAAATGTGACTTCATGATTTAGAGGAAGAACAAGAAATTATTTAAAAAAAACATTTAAAAACTCTCATAGAATATGAATATCTTTGATTTTGTTTTTCTCTATAACCATATGAAGTAAACACCACTTTTAGAAAGGAATCAAGATCTATACAATGATTGAAATTTACAGTGGATGTTCATATTTATCATTGAATTGAAACAAAATCATTGGTTGGTTCTAAATATGAAATCTAACTTTGATTCCCTGGTAATTTATTTATGATTTATGAAAATAAATCCAATCCATGCCTAAGATAACCTCAAATTCATATTGAGGGAAAATAATGATATTTATAGAGAGCAAATTCTCTAAAAAATAATTAAGAGAAGAATCATATAGTTGAGATGCGAAAATCATACCAGTAGGTTTTTTGAATTCAAGTTCAAAAAATGACCATTGAAAAAATTATTTAAAATACCTATATTGTTTTAATTATATAGAGGAATCCGTATGACTAATCTCAAATAAGATACTTCAATATTTGAGTGTTCTTATCAACAACCCAACCTCATCATTCTAACTTCATTACCATACTAAAAACAACATGGTTAACCTGACCATGATATATCTTTTATCAGAGATATTAATCTTAAAAAAAATTCCTAGGATGTTTAAATATTGACATGATATATTCAATATATGAAACCTTAGCTTAAACCTAGTTTATCCATGTTCATAGTATATTCAAATATTTCATAATGGTTCATAAATAGAGTGTGAATTAATCCCATAATATCCCTTAAGATTGTCAAAATAGGTTTATAGTAAGGCAAAACACACCATTCACTAGAATGATGTCCAAGATATAGTCAATGAACCATTTTTTGGGTTACTACCCCAAGATTCATCAATGATAAAACAAAATCCATTTATAGTGTCCATACATGGACGTTTTTTAAGAATAACACAATCATTTACCATATATTAAGACATTCTCCTATACATAATTTTATCTAAATGGTTCATATAAAAGTTTCATCATCTCGGTTTCCTAAGGTAACTAAATCTTTTTTTTGACACTAACTCTAGTAACCCATATATTTTAAAAATAATATTACATCTTATTATATAAATATTCACTACATAAAATTACAATCAACACTAGAATCATATAGGTTTTATTTATTTGGAAACTTGGATACATAAACAAATTTTCACAAGAGATCTACATCATCTCTCACTATATTCTTCATTAATAGAACCTTTCTTAGACATATCATACATACAACCTTTCTTCAAAAAATGGGGAAGGAAATCATAAGAAATGGTGATCTTATATGCTTATTAAGGTTTTATAGGGGAGATATCAATGATCAAATAAATACAACATGAGAATAAGGGTATTAGAATATGATATGAACATTTGAAAATGATTCCATTCATATCAGAAATTATAATATTTAGTCATGATACAAATATTGATAGTTCATAAAACATAACCCTAATGAAATCAAAGAATATAATCCAAGAGAAAATAACATTAGCATAATATATAAGTTTTTAACATACACATCAGCATGGGAAATAATTTCCCTATTCAAGGATCACTACCATGACTATCATAGGCGTTTGAGTTTACTCCCCATTCCATCATATCTTTAATCAAGGTTCACTCCCAAGACTATTATAGTGGAAAAATTCCATTATTAAATTTGGTTCAATACTCATTACATTCCTTATTATCTCATTATATATCCATATTGTCCAATGGATTGTTGGTCTATATAACTCTGGTCCCACCCATCACAAAATTAAAATCATACCTATGTGTTCCACAAGATCATAAAAAAATTATTATGACATAACCCATAGAAAGAAAATGATCATCATAAACATTTAACCATTTGATCATAGAATAACACATGAAATATAAATGGGTTTAATAATAACCTCATTGTAGAATGGATTATATAAGAGTAACTAGTTTCATAATGGTTTAATCATAACTTAATTAACATGAGGAAGGGAAACAATTTTCATGGAATAATCCTTAAATAGTCATCATAATAATCCATCCAGAGAAAGAATTAGGATATTATCATTGAATAATATCCCCTATAAAGTATAAGTAACATTAAAGCATGTCACAAATGATAAAAAACTGCTTTAAAACAATACTTAGAATTTTTTGCAGAAAATACCCTTTCCATTTTGAAATAAATTATTTAAAATAATTTTTTTTCCTAAATATAAAAAAAATTAATTGAAAATAATAATTTAAAATTATAAAGGAATCTTAAAATGAAGGGGAAGTCATAGTGGTTGGAAATTCTATTCATGCCGTATACTTTAAAACCTCAATTCCTTTCACATTTTTTGTAAAATGTAAAAATAAATTCATTCAGAAAATGATAAGTTTATTTATTTTAAACCATTATGTAAAAATACACACACGAGTGTAAAAATGAATTTTAAAAAATATTGGATATTATTAAAAATATTGTTACGAACATTTTTAGAGAAAATGGACATGAAAGAAAAAATATTTTTTACTGAAGAGAGAAATAATGTCAGTTTTCCTAAAAGGATATTATATTGGTCTCTTGATTAATGAAAGATAGAAAATGAATTGAAAAATTATAATTTATATATATAAAAAGTAGATAATTATGGTCATGATATTCTTGATAGGTAGATCATAATATTTCTTCATCAAAAACTTAATCCTAAACAATCTGAAAAAACAATGAGATTGTAACTGAAATCCCTTACCACTTTGGTAAATTTTGAATAAAAAACTCATGAAATTGATAAACATAGTTGGATATGAATGTACCCATTATTTTATTAAGAATAATTATAAAATATATTATTGGGAATTATATACACCACATAAAAGTAAATGGGGGTGAATATAACACATGTCTCACAAAAATAAAAGTAAGATGAAAATCCCTTACCAAAATTTTTTATAGCATTGAATATTCTTTAACCAAATTTATAAAAAAAATAAATTTATTTTAAATCCATAATAGAAAATTTTTCGTACTTTTAATACAATTTATTATCCACTTATGACATTTTAATTCCCATTTATTAATAACTCATTATTAAAATCATCATTCCCAAGTGCTAACTATGTTTTTCAGAAGAATATCTATTCGGGAGATTTGGTACTTTTAATTTGATCATTTTTAAATTATCCAAAGAATATTATTTATTATATAAATAACAAATATATTTATTATATACATATTTAGAACTTTATATTAAATAAAGGTAGAGAAAAATGAATTACACCATTCAAGGATATGGTAGGCCGTACATACGCATGAATGATGCTTCACTTTTCAAAAGAATGAATAATATAAAGGTAAATAATAAATCACCTAACTAGAATAGTTATTATATCATATATATAATATGTATTTATTAAATCCATCCTTAATATAATTAATGTAATGTATTAATGAAATAAAATCACATCACTTGATGAAGGTGATATTCTACTAATACATGCAGGTAATGTTATCATTTTCGAAAAGATGGGAAGGTAAGAATGTATATTTTATATTATAATTCCAAAATAATAATTAAATTCTAAATATCATTTAAAAACTTTAAAATCATTATAAAAACCACCCATGAAATATAGTGATGGAAAATTAATTGTATCACTATGTGGTGGTGGTAGTCCACACATACCTACAAGTGATACTTTAACTTCCCATTTGATTGAATAGAGGGTGGATATTAGAGGTTCCATATTCATAATAAGATTTTGTTTTATTTGTGATAATAAAGTTAGTATTAAATTTTGAATACTATATATTTATTAGAGGTATAGGAATAAATAAATTGAAAGAGTTCGGGAAAGATAATTACCACTTCTTGGATATGCCTCATTTAAATCCTTTCTTAAAGAACTGTAATGGTATATTAAGAATAAAAGAACTAATATATCATGTAAAGTGTGTTTAAAATAATATTTTGTTAAGGTTTGGTCAAGCCAGATGGCTCAAATTAGTGTAAAAGGAGAAATGATAGGTGTCATTTTTTAAGTAGGGGGAGAACAAATAAGAAATTTCCTAAAGGAATAAAATATCATAAAGTCATACTTAATTAAATGTATTCCATATTTCTAGAGATTCTAATTTTTTATATTATATGGTATATATATGTATAAATATTTTCATTTATACAAGTTTAATTGGAAAACATACTCTTATCTATTTGTTTAACTCTTTGTAAACTCATTTTAACCTCAACCACTATAACATATTTTTACTATTCATTATGACAAAAAATTAAGTTTATATTATTTTATAAAAATAATTTTTATGATTATAAATATGTAATAAATTTTATCAAATTTAATAATTCTTTTTGTAGAATTTAATTTAAAATTAAACCCATAAAACATGATGAAAAGCAGTTTTCCAAAAAAAAGTTTTTCTTTAAGTTCAAAAGGTTTATTTTAAAAAATATGATATGAAATTGATTCAAATGAAAAAATGGGTTTTTAATAATATAAATTAACTAATAGTAATATTAAATTCATTTTAAAAAAAAAATTGAACTTTGTAAGTTATTTAACAGAAAAGTAAATTTTCAATAAAAAACAGTATTTTTCACTATTAATCAAAATATCAATATTTTCATGAAATTATCAAAAATTTAACGTAAGATAATATTGAAATTATAATTTCAAAATGAATTATCCTTTTTCAGATAATTTTTTGTAAAGTGTTAAAAATTAATTTTATGATTTCCCCAATAAAATAAAAATTTTTTTTGAGGAAAAATGTATTTATAATGCATATAAAAACTTTAGTAAAAACTAAGTACTTATTTATCAATATATTTGATTTGATTAAAATATTTATACATAATTTTAAAAATATGGTTATTCATATTGATTATACCAATTTAATATCTAGGTTATAATAATATACCATATTAAGGTTCATTTAGACTCGGGTTTCTATGTATCATAAGATATAAAATAAATTAAATTTATTCAAAGGGAAAAATATCATAAAATATAGGGGTTTTTCGAAAATATTTAATAGTACTAAATAATGATCTATTATATTAGAAAACTTGATACAATCCAACCTTCCAAATTCCAGTTCATATAATACCTGCCATATCCAGCGAGAGAATTCACATTTCAGCATTAATCCGCACTAAGGGACACTAAAAAGAGAATGATTCTAAAATAATGTAGTATTTTTATTTATAAATACCTATATATGTACTCAGTTTTGCATGGACTATGAAATAGAGGTTGGAAAATGAATACTAACGACTAGTGATTTGAACACATATACATGCATCATTAAATAAATATATAAATAAATAAATAAATATATAAATAAATAATTTGATAAATAAATATATATAGATAGAGGGAGATACACTTGTACATATGAAAAATATGAAACATAAGAACCCCACTTCTCTAAAACAACCTCCCTCAATGCAACCCCTTAATTATAATATAAACATCATGTTCTATAATAAGAACTCAATACCGTCTACTTAATGGGAATCCCACGAGGGTCCAATTTTTTTTATAAAAATTTACTTTAAAAATGTGGCTGAGGCCTCATAATAATTCTTTTAAAATTATAAAATTATAAAATTTTAATTAAGCCCAATTAAAAATATTTCTAAAAAATATATAACATTATTGTAGTTTCAAATTATACTTTCCAATAACCATGAACATATTTGAAATTCATATAATCCTTTATATAAAATGTTTTAAAAATATCATATATTAAGTAAATTCAGGGATACCTTTATTAGTGAAATTCTTGAAATTTCTCAGATAGATGGCATGTGAGAAAATGTAGAATAGATTTTCTTGATTTGAACAAGTGTAATCCTTTTACTTTCATTGTAACTCAAATACAAAACTCTTTTTGTCAGTAACTTAATAATCACAATTAATACTATTAAGAAATATCTAAGACATCAATTTAAATTCACTATTCATCATGGTTCATGTATTTAAAGATTTGAACTTTGGAAAAACTACTTCAAATCATCACTAATAGAGTGTGTGGTGATGACTTACACATTTAAGGAAATAATGATCCTAAAAAAACCCATCCAGACCCTAGAAATAATAAACACACAAATGAATAAAGATCCCAACATATTCATAGATCTCAATTTCCACAAAAATTTGAGAATGAGGAATGATAAAGAGAAAATGAATAATGGAGGTAGTTTAGAAGTCTTTACCATGATTAATCAAGCATATCACTTAATGGAATCCAAGGAAAACGAACTAAGGGTGAGAGAAACTCTAAGGGGAGGCTTCTATGGGTAGTGTGGATCAATGATAATAACATAGGAAGACTTAAGGGTTAAATTTAGAGTGGTTTAGATTAGTAATTTCAATATTTTATAATTTCATGCTGGTTTCACAGTTTGAATACATTTTTACTAAATTGTTCTCGAACCATGCGCCTCCTACTTGTCTCACTAAGGAACAAGTATGGTTTACTAAATTTTATGCTAACCATGATCGCCTCACTAGAAACACATGATCGCCTACACAGTTTGGAAACATGGTTAGACAAAATGTGTGCCAACTATGAATATTACTTCTATTAAAAGCTACATTCCATCATATTTCTTCCTCATAGTTAGTACTAATATTGTGTTAACCATATATCTATAGTCAGACTCTAAAATTTCAAAATTGTGATCCAGTTCATCCCAAAACTCATATGAAACATTAAAAATCAATAAAATTATAATATAATAAGGATAATAATTTTATGTATGTAAAGATTCTTCCAAAAATAATACTTTATTCTCTAATAAAACATTAATAGATTTAGTAGATCAATATAAGGGATAAGACTCAACCTTCTCAACATAAATAAATTCTCTAAAAGGAATGAAAACCATTACCACCATTGATAAATGGTTTAAACTAATACCAAATGATCTATATTAATCTCTATATTAATTATATATCTTGAATAAAATATAAAGTCACAACCCACTACCAATTACTCCATTACGAAAACAAGCCTCTGTAAAGGACTTTAGAGAGAATATCCATCATAATTAGTGTCAGGATGGCTATAATGGTCTCCCCAACTTATTATAATTCAATAAAAATACTTATCCATCATATACAATGAAATTCATCCAAATTATCAAAACCCAATAAGAATATATTTTCATTAAAATACATAAATCACAAGATTAACCTCTATTGACTCAAAATTTCTATAAAAAGTCACCAGACTTAAAAATTTTAAAGGTTTACTGAACATTTAAATTCCATAGAATAAATATAACCTGAAATATAGAACAAATTATATAAATTGGATATAATTAATAAATATGAATGAATAATACCATAATGAATCACACAAAAAATATTCAGCTAAATTGGTGGGACCTACATATTGTCTGAAGTGGTAGATCTTTCTCCACTCATTTTACATTTAGATCCTTCAAAAAACTTTATATATGATAGAAAAAACATGATTATGGTGGGTTTTCAAAGATTAATAAAACATTGAATTATTTTTACTTGACTTTCCACATTGATTTCACACTAGAGTCCAACCACCAGAAGAGGTTGACAAAGAGATTATGGAATTTATATGGATGATAAAAGCTTCTTCCCTAGGAACAAAATTATTCGACATTCCATTTCTAGGATTCCCTTCATTTATATCATGAATAGAAAATCTAATATTTACCTCAAGAACTCCACCTAATATCACCAATAACTATACTTCCTTCCTTATAACATTTGTATAAGTGGTTTAACTAAACTCCAAAATCATTGGATAAAGAATTAGATGATGGTCTCTTCCAAAATAACAAGACTTCAATTAATCATCTATGTAAAAATAAAAAATATAGGGAACTAAGTAAATAAAATGGTGAACATACACCCACTTTGATCTGTCACCATGTTGAATGAATCACAACTCATTCACCTTTTCCATCTTTATAGACTTGGATAAACACTATTATAAGAATAAGGCATTAAAACTCTCCCTTGAATAGTCCCCTCCTTTTCTAATATTGAAAAATTGATGCCCACCACTTTTGAATCATAATTTCGTGGATAAAAGCAGTGGAAATGATATTGAGTGAATTATGAATCATGGGAGAAAAAAAACAATTGAAAAATCTACAAACCATAATTATAGTTAACAAAGATCAAGTTGACAATAAAAGAGAAGAGGAATCTAATTTCCTAATCCTAGAAATGAATCTCTAGGTTGATCAACTTAAGGGTTGACATGAAGAGAATCACCAATTTTTTTTCCTTAAACTCCATCTAGAATTCATGTGGAATACTGTAAATAGCTTTGGAAGTATAAACATTTATATCACCATTAGATATTAAATTATATTTTTGTTAAAACAAATGTATTTGATAGATTTTTTTACACAACACTAAACAACTAACCACAAAAGAGTATATAAGTACTAAAGAATTTCCTTATAACTGGAGAGTAAAAATCTACAAAAAAATAAAGAATTATATATTAATAAAAACTAAATGACATTATTAATAATCTGGCACTGATAAAATAAAATTAGTATAGATAAGTGAATAATAAGATTGATTTATGTTTTAAAATGTATCCCTTAAAAAATTGGAATTTATACACTTTATTTTAAGATACTAAATATATTATTGATAAAATATATTATTTATATGACTACTATGTTGACATCAAATTTGATTAGAAATTTATTGTTAATAAGAAGTTGAATAGTTTTTTTGACAAGTTATATTCCTAAGATGTTTTTCATTGTTTATATGTTTATATTTAAATTTCATATTATAAAATTTTATAATTTTAATTTAACTAAATTGAATTCATTTTAGTATTTAGAATAAAAATATTATCTTAATAATAATTTTTGGATTTTTTCTAACATAATTAGTTTTTGGGTTAATAATGAAAAATACAACATTTTACTGAGGACATAGAGTCTATGTATACATCAATAAGTAATTATAAAATAAATACATATAAAATTGTTTCCATGATCTAATACATATTTAGGATGTAAAACTATACATGTAAAAATAATATTATGATTTACAAAACCTATGTTTAACATTTTATATGCTTAAGTGATATTTCTGAATAAAATAAATTGTTTTCGGTCACTTATTTCAATTAAATATTATTATGCTAAAATTTTATTTTTGGATTTATTTAAAGTACACATTGATTTTATTTTTTATAATAAACTAATTTATATTATAAAAATCTAAAAAATTGAAATTTTTATACTACACAGATATTTTAAGATTAAGAAAACACTTTTCTAAAAATATATTTTTACGTGTGAAATGTGTTAATGTTAAAATTATTTTCTCTAAAAAATATTAATTATATTTTATAAAATGAAAATCATATTCATAATTATTGGTTCTAATTTATATTTTAACTTCCATTTTTTTCATTAATAGTAAATTACATAGGTAAATACTTTTTAGCATGATAAAAAATAAAGATGGTAAAAGTTAATAATTTAAGAGTAAAAGGATTAAGACATTTTTAAACATGAGTAGATAAAAGTTTTAGATTAATTTTTGACCTTATATCACCCCTAAATTTAATATTTTCTGCATTTAGATCCATCTTCCCATGAATGGAACCATTCCATCATTGATATATATTGTGTACATCCAATATTTCCTTTATATTCAATTATAAAAGGGTAACACACCCAACACTTCAAGAAATAACTATTCCTTTAGTTTCATCATAAATATATTTAATTTAAACCCATAATAATTTATCATTTTAATATTCCTTATATCTCATTTATCTATCATAAACACTCCTTTTCCTTGGATATTTCCAAGAGAAATATTATGTTCTGATTATGATTATTTCTTACTCCTTAGCTTTTATTTTTAATAACTCTTGTCCAAAAATCACTAAGAAAACCTAATATAATTATAGAATTATTATTAATATACTCTAATTTTGCTATATTAATATATATAAAATTATTCATGTTAGATTGGAATAATACAAAGTAACACAAGAGGGGGGGGGGGGGTGAATTGTGTGTTTTCAATAAATTTCCACAATTTGTTCTTTTGAATAACTTTTTGATTAATGCAGAAATGCAGTGTCTTATTCTGCAAAAATAATAAGTAACAGATAAAAAAAAAATATATCCATTTTATAGTGGTTCAGGGCATAAAGGTCCCCTAGTCTATTCCACCAATACTGTCTCTATAAGCTTGGTGAATTTCACTAGAATGGTCCTCTTATCATATGACCCCAAACCACAACTGAGTGCAGCCAGTTGAAACTTTTACAAACAAGGATTAACATAGATCCTTTTAGTTACTTTAAAAGGAACCGATTATCCACAAATTAATATAAAAATCTTTCACTTCACCATAACTGAGTCTGAGTATTTTATACTCCAATAAATCAAACCAATTTGATTGGAAGGTTCAGGTTGAACTTAAAAATTACATTAAAAAATATTGATAGTAGATGGATCTTCTTCTTCAGAAACTAAAGTATTCAAGATAGAGAAGTTATGAAGCGATCCCAGTTGAAAATGATCTTTAAATAAATGGCAGCAATGAATAGTATTATAAATCTTACAATAGTAAGAGATAGAATCTACATGTCTCCAATGTGTATCCTCTTATATGAATAACATAGTCGATCATTTTTTGTAGTAGATTTAAATCTCTGATGTTGAAAATTCAAACATAGGGTTCCATCACAAAATGAAAAAATACCAAATGTAGGGTTCAACTAAGTTGTGATAATTTTCCAAACTTAAGGTTGATCATAAAAGTATGGTTGATAATCCATAAATTTGTATCTCAAATGTATGTTTCCTTACTTACATATGGTTATTTAAGCATACTTTCTTATCTTGACAAACATAAGGTTCCATCCAAATGTAAGGTTGGAAATGTAAGGTTAATCAAAAAATTAAGGTTGATTATCCCTACATTTTTCTCTTAAATAGTAGGTTAATTACTTATGTAGGGTTATTTAACCATACTTAATTCTCTTTGAAAAAAACGTTCCATCCAAACATAAGGTTCTTTAACCATACTTTTCTGATAATATAGGGTTGATGATATATTTCTTCCAAATGAACTGAATGAGTTGTATCTCAATATTCTAACATTGGATCCTCAAGAAGTGGTTCTTCTCAGATCCTTGATTTAAAAAAAACGACCTCATGAACTTCTTCTCATTCTCCTAAAAAATTTGTATTATCAAATCTATGCTTTCTCTTGGTAGGTTGGAAGACAATGGATTCCCCAAATTCTTAATTTCTTAAAATTCATTGCTTCCCCTAAGAAAAATATCTAGACTTTTTTTGTTCAACCGCACTAATAGACATTAACATTCCTTTAACTTTACTCTAGTAAAAACCAAATTTCCTAAGTGTACCATCATTCAACACATTTTTGTGATGAAATTTTATTCGATTATAAAAAAGGTAAATCATATTCCTTATATACAGAATCATTGAAATTTTCCTTCCATAAGAATAAAATGACATTCTTGCTTCAGAATTCCAATAATAAGTTAAATATCTCATCATATATCTAGGAAAATTCGATTTTATGCCACTAATAAACAAAAACATAATATATATATTGGGTTATAAAATTTTATCCATCTTATAAACTTTCGAATCAATAGTAGTTTGAATAAATTTGACCAATTATTTTTGATCTTCCTTAATATCCTTTATTAAAATTTTCGTATTGTTTTTTTAACAAAAAAAATGAATTATATTTGTAAACTTTTGATCTTGAATTCCAATATATCAAAGATCAAAGTGAAATACTTATTCATGTAGAAATTTTAAAAATTGAGTAATTTTAACAGAAGAAATTGAAAATTACTTATCTTCTATTCAAGAGGATATTGTATCTCATGATTAACCAAAACTGAACTGAACATTACTATAAAAATGATTCAGTTATATGTAATGAGTCAGATTTTTCAGATTTTCTTTTTAGAAAATATTTGGGAAAATCCTAAGACCAGGTACTAAGATGGTGTGTGTTTCTGAGGCCCTATGTGCCTTGAACAATCCATTGTGAAATGTTATGTTTTTAAAAACATGCATAAGTTACTTTCCCTAAAAAGTGGAGTATATTTTAAATTATTTCCCAGACCAAAAATATGAGGGCATTGTTGATCTAATAATGACTTCTTTACCTCAGGTAAGACCACACTTTGGTCGGTGCATGTCATATGAAGAAAAAGTCACCAAGAACCAAACTGTAAATAAAATAATTAAATAAAATTATTATATTTTAAACTCATAATAATTCATGAATGGTGACTCTGATTTAAAATCTGAGACTACCATTGAGATTGTAATGTGGTGTTTTCCCTAGGCGTGACTTAACTTTAGTCAGCGCCGGTCTTCTGTAGAAAAAGCCGAAAATGACAAATCCTCATTAAATAATTTAAAGATAAATTATTCTATTGATGTAGAGACTCTTTTTTCCTTCAAATGTATGGTTATATGTTTTTCTCAGGTTTTCCCCTTAAACCCTAGATATTTAGACAACCATTGGTGGTCTTTTTTGATGAATGATAATAGATCAAAGTTTAGATCGTAGATCATTGGATAGACAAATTTGGGGGATCTCTTCAATGACGGAAAAATAACCACTCTTCGTAAACAATCAAAAAAAACTCTAGGTATGGTGGTTATTTCTTTGTAATTTCCCTGTTCTTGATTTTCATGATGAACACGACTCAATTAACAAATATATTGATCCAGAGATCGATCGTTGTGGGATGGTTGATCATTTTGGGGTTTATTAATGGGATACTGTTTTAAATTCTTCTTCATTATTCATTCTAATGAGAAAGTATTGAGGCTAACATGAAAAAAGGATAAGGTCTATTGCCTAGGGTTTTGTTCTTATTTTTTCTCCCTCATTATTGGTGGTCTTTATCATTGGACCCTCATGGTTGCGGCTCAAATTGCTGGGAGGCTCCAAACCCAATCAAACCCATAGATTGGAGGCAAAATGAAATAAAGACAGGATATGTATAGATCAAGACCTGATCATCATAGATCTGAATTCATATAAATAATACAAGCATCAGAGCTGGATCGGTGGTCTGCAAAAGGGACCATCAACGTTGGTCCCGTGTGGAAGTCCAGAAAGGTGGTGCGACGACCGAAGGTGGAGGTTTTAGTGGTCGCCGTAGAAGGTGACGATGGGACTCATGGGACGCGACAAGAGGCTGATTGTAGAGAAGGTGAGACACCAATTCGGTAGGCATATGTAGAACACAATTGTTCCGTGTGATTTGGCGGTGATGACTGCCTGGGACGTGACCGACAACTATTTGGGATGCGGCCATCGACCACATTGATTGGTCCAGATGGCCCACACATGACCAAGACAAGCCAGAAGAGGCTTATCGACATAGGTAGATCATACCAGGACTAGGAAAAATGGGCCATCCCCAACAGAGTTGGGATGAGCCCAATGGATATAGATATGGACCGGTTAGACTCAAGTCGGTCCCGGGGTGACCAGACCGAGCCATAATCAACCATGGTGATCGACCATGATCCATAGTGGACTGAGCTACCACGTGACCACAGTTGCTGGAGAATGGAAGACCACTACGATAGCATGATATGTAGTAGCACAGTCCACCATTAGGGTGGCCGAACTAGGTGGTCGACTTCCATGGTCAGTCCATGACCTGGTGAACCCCCCTTCGAAATTTTAAATGACCATAACTTTCAAACTGGGCATCCGTTTGATGATCCGTCTGTAGCTTTGAGACCCTTATGATGATTCGGTATTTTCAAAATATCCCAAGTGGGTTATGTGAAAGTGTGAATACAACCTAATGGATTGAGGTGAGAGTTCTCTGGGAATGGGAGCACTTTGAAAATCATTTCTGTGGCTGGCTATAACATAGAGACTGTGTGAGTTATAGAGATTGTGTCTCTTATTGAGATTGTGTGTCTTATGGAGACTGTTTGTCTTGTAGTTAGTGTATATATTATAGATACTATGTGTCTTATTTAGACTATGTGTATTTTTGAGGCTATGTGTCTTATTGGATTGAGTATGTCTAGATGTTATTGATATATTTTCATTAGACATGTATTTATGTAGAGATTATAATTCAATCTTTTGTGGTATTACATTGTAGAATTTCTTTGTGTAATTCCTTCATGGTATTCCTACATGGTATTTCCTTCATCATATTTCCATCATGGTATTTACTTTGGGGTTTCAGGGTATCCTACTTAGTGTTGTTTTACCCACCCTTGCACAATATTTTTCCACACATGTATTGTCATGTGAAAACAATCGACCCTTTAATAGAGTCCAAAGTGGACCAAGATCATGTGGAGATTAGTGAGGCTAGACAGAAAAGGTGTTCCTACAGTTAAAATAGTAGTCCAAGTACATCTTTTGTTAGGTTGGAATCATTGTTACATACTATTTTGGTGGGCTTGTATTTTGGTCCTTTATACCTTCCAATTCATTTAATGTTATACTATGGTTGTGGGATTAATAGTTTGGATGCATTTTTTACTTAGTGTTTTTATATTTCATCATTTTGGGATTAGAAATGTGTGCGTGGATATAAGTAATTAAGATAATACCTCCAATTTGTGGGACATTCCTACTCGGTACTACTCACTAGCCCCTTGCCTATTGAAGATGGGACTGCGGTAGTCACAACCCAATCCCCTTTGGAATGGCTCATGACAAATTGTTATTAAAGGTGGTTGGTTCTAATTTTGGATCAGTAGTCTGTGAGGTTGGTTTGGGGAAATAATGTTTAGTGTTTTGAGTTTGGATTTTAGGCTAGGTAATCTAGTGTTGGTGTGACAACTGACATATCCAGACACAAAGAATCTAGGAAACTTATTTTTGACTTGGTGCATGAAAACATTGGTTGTAGAAAAAATAATGGTCTATGCATCATTTAAGAATAAGGTGTGTATTCCATGTCCTTCTTGAGTCTTCTCTCCAGATATACTCTTTTGACCATGGTAAATCATTTTTTTTATTACAGGACGCCTCCATGCAGATAGCCGGACAACATTCCATTGCATGATCACAAGGTAGATATGCCTAGAAAAGAGGCATCAGTACAAGGGCCTGTACCAGATATAACACCTTCAATTGATTTACCAGCTATACCACCACCCGTCGAGTAGAATCTACAATCAACACTACCAGCTGGGTATTCACGTAGACTGAGCATATTTCAAGAGTTTCCTCGGCATTGACCTCCCAGGTTTGGGGGTCATCCATACCCCCAGGCATCTAAGGATTGACTATAGGCAGTTACCCTTGTCTTCCACCCCGTGAGGATGCCGTTCCACCAAATGGTTTTCTTTACCATGATTCTTTTTAGGAATCTGCAAGGAGATGGTGGAGATTAGTGACCCATGAACATAATGAGACAACTCTATCTTAGCTTGTATTTGAGCGTCTATTCATAGAGGAGTTATATCTATCCACATTGAATTCGGTACACATACAGAAATGTGTTAGTGTAGTTGGACTATGGAAGAGTATGTAACAATATTTACGGATATTTCATGCCACTCCATAGATATGTTAAGAGACCCATTTTTGGGGTATCATACCTTTGAGTAGGGATTACGCTGGGAGATCAGTGAATCCATGATATCCATTAGCATTCCAAGTTATGATGGGGTACTTGAGTGATCCCTTCTAGTGGAGATATTTCTTGAAGAGCAGGCACCGGTAGTGGGAGCTACCAGCAGGAACCAGGTAGCTGAAACCTTGGCAGTAGGTGGACAATGACAGCTGCAAGTACCCAATCAGGTCAGGTGCTTCAAGAGATGATCACAGTACAGAGGTTAGAAGGGAGGGGCTCCCAGGTCATTTCTAGTCTCTTGAGAGGCAGGTTGTGTTACTCATGTGATGGTCGGGGAAATCTTTCTTGAGATTTCCCAACCCATCATACAACCGATCAGGAGATGATTGAGGGGACTCTGAGGCATTGGAAGAAACAGAAACATGGAGGTTCTTAAGGTGGGGGATGTGGCAGGGGATTAGGCAGGGTGGAAGGAGGTGGTTGGAGGTTTGAGATATTACCACTACCACCCCCAGGTGGCCCGCGATAGGCTTAGAGTGCAGGTGGACAAATAGAAGGCCAACTACATGCAATGGTGGATTATAACCCTAAGTATCTAGGTATGATTAGTTGTAAGATATATGTATTTTCCACCTTATTTGAAGTTTTTATTGACACATGTGTCAGTTATTCTTTTCTTTCCATGTCTCTTGTTCAAGAATTGAAGATTCTGGTTGTACCGTCCACTTGAACCTTACACTTAGAGACTCGTATAGGTAGAGATTCAATGATCACACACTAGTTCCAACCGTGTGACCTTACCCTTGGAGGTGGGAGTTTTTGTTGGGATATCTTAGTAGCGGTGTTGAGGCCTTACAATTTCATTCTTGGTATCTACTTGTTATCCAAATTTCATGCTCAAATTGATGATTTTAGATGTAGAGTGAAAGGTGTCCATAGTGATGGGACCATGTTTTCATTTTTTAATGAAAGCAAAATTAAGGAAGCACAATCGATCACTCAGAAGTTGGCTAGATAGAACCTTAGTGTAGCAGATGATTTGAGTCCACACTTTCTTACAGTGGTGGCAGAGTATGAGAACTCCTTTCCTGAAGATTTTCCAAGATTACCTTAGCATGGAGAGGTAGAATTATGCATTTATATACACCCCAATATGACTCCAATATATACACATGCATATTGTGCGGCTTATATAGATATTCACAAGCTAAAGGTGTTGTTGGATGACTTGTACAGGATGGTCTTTGTGAGACCCAGTGTTTCACACTGGGAAACACCAACTTTACTTTCCAAGAAAGAAGATGATAGATTGAGGTTTTGTGAGTAATTATGGAACTTGAAGTAGTTAACACTAAAGAATAATTATCCACTACCAATGATGGATGTCCTCTTCGATTAGTTGAAAGGGGTGTTGTGGTTCTTGATGATTAAACTCAAATTGGGCTATCACCAGATATGAGTATGGGATGAGGATATATTGTATACATCCATTATATGTTGTTACAGTCATAATGTGTACTTTTTAATGCCGTTTGGCCAGATAAATTACCTAAAAGTGTTCATGAGACTCATGAAAAGGATCTTTAATCCTTACTTGGACCAGTTTGTAGTGGTCTTTATTCATGACATCCTACTGTACTCGACTTCTAAAGAGAAGCATGAGAGACACTTGAGGATGGTCTTAGACATGCTACGATATCACCAAATATATGAGAAGCTCTCAAAGTGTCAGTTCTAGATTTGAGAATTCAATCTTCTTGGAAAGTTCATTTTAGAGGCTAGAGTTTTAGTGGATACATTGAAGATTGAGGAAGTGCATGCTTTGGATCCACCCAAGAGTGTTAATGAGGTGTAGAGTTTCTTTTGTTTATCCAGGTACTATCAGAGGTTTGTAACTGACTTCTATAGAGTGGTATCACCCATGAAAGATGTGACACAAAATAGATAGTCTTTCTTGTGTAAATGAAGGTTCCAAGAGGGTTTTCAGTAATTGAGGTATATATTGACGAGTGCTCCCATCTAGAGATTTACAAATGAGGGCATGGAGTACTTAGTGTTATGCGATGCATCAAGAACCAACCTTGGTTTTTTCCTGATGAAGGGGAAAGTGGAGATTGACTATGTTTTATTCTAGGTGAGGCCATATGATAATAACTACACAACCCATTATATCAAGTTAGTAGAGGTATTATTTGCTTTGAATATGTGGAGACACTGCCTGATGGGAGAGAAGTTTATCATATACTCTCACCACATGAGTCTCAATTATATCTTCTATCATAAGGATCTAAACTTGTGATAGAGGCGAGGACTAGAGTTCCTCTAGGATTGTAACATTGGGATTTTATATAATCTGAGGAAGGTGAACGTGGTGGAAGATGATATCAATAGGAGATCCAGTTTGTAGTTACCGAATGAGGCATCAAAGAAACTATCCTCATTGCAGATGTCCTTTTGAAATGGGGATGGGGCAGCTTAACTATAGTTTATTTGTTTTACCCCTGCTCTATTATAGTGAGTTAGGGAGGCAGAACCTAGGGAAACAGATTGTGAAACTTTACATGATCATATGTCCACAAGGCATTCCCCTAATGAATATTTGGAAGGTGGGGAGCACCTAGTTCTTTTCAGAGGGTGAAAAACAGTACCATTGACGTTGGGGGAGAAGGTTTTGAGGGAGTCCCATACATACCCTTTGGAGGTACATCCAGGTGTGGTGAAGATGTAACTGGACCTTTGATGTCAGTTTTGGTGGCCAGAGATTAAAAATAGAGTTGTATAGTTTGTTTCTTGGTGCCTCACTAGTCAGAAAGTGAACGATGAGCACCGGGTTCTAGTGGGTTTCACTCAACCCCTTGAGGTTCCAAAATTAATGTGGGATTGGATATAAATTAATTTTGTGATGGGATTATCACGTACATCCAAAGGAAATGATACCATTTAGATGATCATTGAATGACTCACCAAGTCAGACAACTTTCTACACATTTGGGAGTAGTGTTTAGTAGAGTTCTTGGGACACATCTACATGAAAGAGTTAGTTCAAATCAATGGAGTTCCATCGATGATAGTATCAGATCATGATGATCTATTTACATCATGGTTGTGGAATAGATTGTATGAGGCATTTGGGACTCGGTTACACTTGAGCACAATGTTTCACCCACAAATGGAAGGCTAAACAGAGCAGAAAATATTGGTTCTGGAGGAAATTCTATGGGATTGCATGTTAGATTTTGGCCTTAGTTAGGAGGATCACCTACCCCTAGTGGCGTTTATGTATAAAAAAATCATTCAACCATCGGTATGTCATCTTTGGAGGGTTTGTATGACCGACCCTCCAAGTCACCACATTTCCAGATAGACCTAGGTGATTCAGCACTCATCGGACCATAGTTGGTGCAGGCGACTATCGAGAAGGTGAATATCATCCCATAGCGGATGAAGACTACACAAAGCCATCAGAAATTTTATGATTATAGACTATGGATACCTTTGTAGTTCAAGGAAGGTGACCAAATGTTTGTTTGGGTATCACTTAGACACAGATTTCAAAGATTTTTTTGGGGTGGAAAGCTATCTCTAAGGTTCATTAGACCTTTCCTGATACTATATAGAGTTAGTAAGGTGGTATAACATTTGGATATAGCTTTTCATTTAGAGCGGGTACATGAATTCTTCCATGTGTCGATGTTGGGGAGTTACGTGCATGAAACACCACACATCATTGACTGGGGATATTTGGACATCGAGGATAGGGAGACTCTGTTGGAGTACCCGATGATGATCGATGACCGGTAGGAGATAATCCTTTATGGGAGGTCAATTCCTTAAGTGCATCTCCAATGGTAACACAATAATATTTAGGAGAGAACATGGGAGTGGGAAGCTCAGATTTGTGCATAATAACCTCATTTGTTTGAGTCGTTCCTGTTTTGGATTTCTGGGATGTAAAGCCCCATGGTAGGGATAATGAAATGACTCAGATTTTAACGATTTTATTTTTAGAAATTATTTGGGAAAATTTTGAGACCAGGCACTGAGATAGCGTACAATTCGGAGGCCTGATGTGACAGAAAAAAATTCACTGAAAATTTTTAACTTCTTAATAGCACATGTATATGGATTTCCTTAAATAATGTAATATATTTTAAATGGTTTCCTAGATCAGAAATATGTGGCATCATTGTGGTAAAAATGGATGTTTTACCCTAGGCGTGTCCTAATTTTGATCGGCATGTGTCATCTGAAGAAAAATTCATGAAGGACATAACTGAAAATAAAATAATTAAATAAAATTATTTTATTTTAGCATTCTAATAAATCTTGAATGGTGACTATGATTGAAAATATGAGACAATTGTTGAGTTTGTAATGTGGTTTTTCCCTTAGGCGTGATATAACTTTATTCAGTGTGAGTCTTTTGTGGAAAAACCGGTAAAAGTGTGGAATCATCATTAAATAATTTAAAGATAAATTATTTTAGTGATGCATCAATATTTTATCCTTTAAATCTATGGTTATAGAACTTCCTCAGGGTTGGATGCTCAAACCCTAGAGATCCAAAAAAATATATGAGGTCTTTTCGAGTGAACAATGAGAGATTGAAGTTTGGACTGTGGATTGTCACAACGATGGCATTGGAGAATCTCATCAATGATGGAAACACCAAAATTCTTCATCAATGATCAATCCAAACTTGGGGTAGGGCTGTTTTTTGTTTGTGATTTCCCCATTCATGATTTCAAGACAAATATGGGTCAATCCATGAATAGATTGATCATAGATCCATCATAGAGGGATGGTTGATAATTTTAGGGTTTATTAACCAAAAAATATTTTTAAATTTTTCATAATTATTCATTCTAATAGGAATGGATTGATTCCAACATGAAAAATGGACAATGTCCATTCATCAGGGTGTTCTTCAGGATTTTCTCACCCCCCGTTCTTGGCGTTTTTCACCGTTGGACCCCCGTGGTCATGAATGGACATGAAAGGAGGATCTGAACCCAATCAGACCATAGGATTATAGGAAAATTAAAAAAGGAAGGATATTTGTAGATTGGGACCCAATCATTGCAGATGTTACTTCATTTCAAAAATATGAGCATCAGAGTTGGAACGATGATCTGTGTAAGGGACCAAGAGTGTGACAGTCTGGCAAGGTGGCATGAGGGGACACAAGGAGGTGTGAAGATTGGAGGTGGCGGCTATGGATTTCTATGGAGGGACACATGTGATGCAGTGGGAGGTTGCGTGCAGCGAATGTGAGCTATAGATGCAGTGGGTGTCGACATAATTCGGCTAGGTTGTGGGATGCAGTGGCGACATCGACCACATAGGATGCAGATAGAAACCACATGGACCAGGATAGTAGACCCACAATATAGAGGTCCCAACCAATTAGGCAGACCAATCCCAGTGGATTATACTGAGACAAGAAGATTTTGGCCTGACCTAGTGGAGAAGGACCGGGTCGAGTCAGACCTGGGGAGGCCAGGTCGAGGCGGTCGACCTTGAGCCACGGTCAACCAAGATGCCATGTGGACATAACAGCTGGAAGAAGGAGGGCCACCATGGAAGCTCATGCATCCATGACATCTTCAACCCTGGGGGTGGTCAGACCAGGTGATTGGCATTGTCGGTCAACCACCACGATCTTTCCATGACCCAAGTAACCTCCTTCTGAAATTTTCAAATGAATATAACTTTCAATCCAGACAAATGTTTGACGAGATATCTATTGTGATGATTCTATTATGAAATGGTGATATATTTGGAATATCTTAAATGGGTTTTTATGGGAGAGTGTATACACCATAATGGATCGAGGAGTGAGTTCTCCCGAAATGAGAATGCTTCGAGAAAACATTTCTGTGGCTGGCTATGACCTAGAGTTTGTGTGTCTTATAGAGACGGTGTGTCTTATAGAGACTGTGTGTCATATTGAGATTGTGTGTCTTTTATAGAATATGTGTCTTATGGATACTTTGTGTCTTATGGATGTAGTGTGTCTTATGGAGACTGTGTGTCTAATGGAGACTATGTGCCTTGTTGAGACTCTGCATCTTATTGGATTGAGTATATCTAGATTTTCTTGATATATTTTTTTAGACATATATTTTCATGGATATGGCTATGAAATCCTTTAGGGTATTCATTTGTGGCATTCCATGGTTGTATTCCTTCATGGTTTTCCTTCATGGTATTTACTTCATGGTATTTCCTTTATGGAATTTACTTTTTGGTTTCAGGGTGTCCTACTAAGCATTGGTTTACTGACCCCTATACGGGATTTTCCCACATGTGTCATTTCTTGTGTAGATGATTGAACATTTTATTGAGTCCTAGGTGGACCAGTATCAAGCGGTTCTTAGTTTTTCTTGAAAAATGAGGAATTCTTTTAGTTCATAGAGTAGTCCTTGTACCTATTTTCTTACAAGTTGTACTTGTGGTTACAGTCTCTTTTAGTGGGATTGAATTCTGGCCCTATTTACTTTGCAATTCTTTCAATTTTCTAATCTATTTGTGGGATATATTAATTTTCATGATTCTTTTACTTAGTGTTTTTATATTTCCTTTTTTTTGTCTTAGAGATGTGTGCGTGTGTAGAGGTGTTAAGGAAAATGCCTTCCATTTGTGGGATATGCCTACTCAGTGCTAGTCACCAAACCTTGGCCTATTAAAGGTAGGCTTGAGGTAGTTATGGCATAGGCCTCTATGGTATGGTTCATGGAATTCTACCTCATTAAGAAAATCCAAATTTTCTTTATTAAACAGAAACATCAAACCTTGAAATACTAGAGATTGTTTGAGTAGAAGGTTTGTCTCATACAACCACTCAAAATCTATAACCTTTCTATGAAAAATATTTCTAGGGGGAACATGTTGATGCTTCAGATCACTTGGTTCAACTTAAACGGTTCTCTTGGTCATTATCATTTCTATGAATATAAAGGTTGAAGGTATTCAAGTTCTTGGATTAAAGAAAGAGATGAAGAATTAGGAAGGCTAAACGGTTCAAAAATGAAATGGTAAGATGAGTTGAAGTGTTTTTTGATAGATGATGACTTGGTATGGTTTCTCCTACTGATTACATTGGGTAATCATTAAATATTATTTTTTGAAAATGATGATTTGAAATTAAAAAAGAGCAAAAAAAATTACATTTAAGCATATAAATGAAATACTAAATTTGATAGAAAAAATAAAACAAACAAATAAAAAAAATTAAAGTAAATAATTTTTTTATAAATATACTAAAATTCACTAAACTGATAAATATTTATTTAAAATTAAATAAAAATAAATCAACCTTAATAAAATTAAAACATGAAGTAATAATTTGTTTAGTGAAAATATATGTTAATTAATATTCGGTATTAAAAAATTCTAAAGATATATCCTTTTTAAGAACATGATCTCGTAAAAAATGACACCTTATATCAATATTATTAGTCATAGATTGAACTATAATATTTTTTTGAAATATTTATACCACTAGTATTATAAAATAAAATACATATAATATTAAAATTTAACCCTAAGTCAAGTAATGTGTTTTTCATTTACAATACGTGTGCATAAAAACTGCTAGCAGACACATATTTTGTTTCAGTTGTTGACAGGAAAACTGAGTGTTGTTTCTTAATTGACCATGATACTAATGATTTTCCTAAAAAGTGATAGGTTCTTGAGTTTATTTTTTTATCTCATCTATAACCTCAAAAATTATAATCTGAAAATAAAATTAAATTAAAAACATAATTTTTTTGATAAAGAAGAAATTAGAAAATAGTTATTTTTAAATATATAAAGACTCTTCAAATAGTAATAAGATGAGATTATTTTGTATTTGACTAAAATATAGAAAATAAACATACAAAAAGAAATTTATTTTATACTAGTAGTAATATATAACAAACTTCCAAACATTCCTCTATATAACTTATTGTCAACTAGTTTTCTTTCTTTATGCAAATCTAGTTTTCCATTAGTACACTTCTGAATTGTAAATTTCTTAATGTTTTCAAGTGTATTTTTTTTAATAAATCAATATTATATTTAATTTTATTTAAAAAATTTCCGTAGACTTTTTGATAAACTTGAAATCCTAAAAATAAATTCTGTTCTCCCCTTACACTCATTTCTGATTCATTTCGCATTAGTTTTGAAATATCATTACAATGGTTTTTATTTTTTTGAATCGAAAATAACATCATTAATATAGATTTTTACTAATAAAACATTAAAAAAAGTTGTTTTATTAAAAAGTGTTGGATCTTTCAAACCAAAAGTAAATCTATTTATCAAATGAAAATAACTTATTATTTCATACTAGGCTATGGGTTCTTATTTAAGGCCATATAGAACATTAGTAAGCTTGAAAATAGAATTTTGTTTTTGATGATTTTAAAAACTAGGAGGCTATTCAGTATAAAATTCATCCATTAAGTATCAATTTATAAAGGCATACTTAACATCCATCTAATATAATTTAAAATTAATATGATATGATTAAGCTAAAATAATTATAATGGATTCTAATCTAGATACAGGGGAAAAGGTATCATACTAATATATAAATTCTTTCAGATTATATCCATTCATGACTAACCTAGCTTTGTTTTTGGTTATGATCCCTTGATCATATTTTTTATTTATAAAGAACCATTTGGTTCCTATAACAAGATAATTTTATAGTCTTTATACTAAATCCAAATCTTATTTTCTTTTGAATTGGATTAGTTTTTCATGATTTTCTAACAACTAACATTCATCTTAAAATGATTCTTTAATAGATTTAGGTTCTAACGGGGATATAAAGGCATAAAATTCTACAAGATATCTTACATTTCTTCTAGTTATAATTATTTTCTCTAGGTCTCCTATAACTGTTTCCAAAGGTTTGTTCTTTAATGTTCTGGACTGTTTTGGCAAGAAACTTTTATGTTATTTAGTTTCATGTTCTTCTGGAGAGAATTGAATTGAATTTATATCATTTTCAAAATAATATTTAGAGGATTCAAGTTTAATGTTGTCAAATGAGTTAGTAATTTCATCCATTTTATCTTTTACTTTAATAAAAGGGTTAGTTTCACCAAACTTCACATGAACTATTTTTTCAACAATTTGTGTCTTTTTATTAAATACTTTTTGGCATTAGAAGTAGTAGAATATCCTAAAAATATTCCTTCATTATCTTTTGGATCTATCTTACCATGATTTTATATAGTATTCAAGATATAAACCTTATATCCAAAATCTTTAAAGTACATTACATTAGGTTCTGTATTATTCCAAATTTCATAGGGTGTCATTTTAAAAAAAGGTCTTATTAAAACTTTATTCATGATATAAAAAGGCGTGCTTACCGCTTCTACCCAAAAATAGGTTGGAATACTATATTCATTTAGCACATTTATTTCAATTTCATGAATAATTCTATTTCTTATTTCAAAAATTCCTTTTTGTTAAGGTGTTATTTGCGAAAAAAGGTGTGGTTAATAGCCATATTTGGGAAAAATAGAATAAAATTCTTGATTATGAAATTCTAAACCATGATCAATTCTTAATGAAATTATTATAAAACCTTTTTGATTAACCAAAATTTTACGAAAACTTTCAAAAACAATGAATACTTCAATTTTTTACCACAGAAAATATACCCATATAAATTGAGAATAATCATCAACTAACACATAGACATATAATTTACCATCCAGACTTGGTACTCCAGATAGTCCAAAAAAATCTAGGTGGGTAAGTTCTAGATATTTAGATGTTGTAATTTTGTTAATATATTTGATAGAATAATTGTGATATTTTCCAATTTGGAATGCATCAAAAAATCCATCAATGTAAAATTTAAGGTAAGGAAAATAAGAAACTAATTGCCTCTTAGATAATTAATATAATGAATAAATATTATAATGAGAAAGTCTCTTATGCAAGATCTATGAATCATTTTTCTTAGCAGTTAAACAATTCACTTTATTTTAACACAAGGAATTTAAATCAAAAGTATTAACATTATTAGTTTTAGGTGGTCTAAATTTAAGTAATTTATATTTAAACATAGATAATTAATTGATAGAAAAATCAATATAGAATCCATCATCACTTCGCTAATAAATACTTATCAGTTTTTTATTTTGTCACTGAATATATAATACTTTATTTATTCAGATAGTTTTTGGATCTACAACCTTTCCAACTCCAATAATGTTTCCCTTTTAATGTCACAAAAATTGAATAGACCTACATTTATTTGAGTCAATGTATATAAATTTTATGAGTCTCTCCTCAAATGTTTGGAACAACCATTATCCATATACCATATGTCTTTTCTGTTTCTGTGGCAAGTTTTCTACAAAAGCAACTAAACATGTGTTTGTTTTGGTTCCCATATTTTCTTTGGTCCTACAGTATTAGTGAGAAGTGATCTGGGAATCTATATCTTCTTTATTTTTCCATAATTCACATTACTTACTTCATACAACATTTAAGAAACAAAGTCTCTTTTAATAACACTAATTTGAGTGTTTTTGAAATAAAAATTATTAGTTTAATGAGATTTTGTTCCATAATAATAACTAGTAGTATTATTCTAATTGGTCACAAAATAATTTTTATAATTTTTTTATTTCTCACCCTTGCTTTCTATTCAAAATTTTTCTCTTTCAATGACATTCCTTCCAAAAATTTCATTTAAATTTTTTTATAATTTGGTAAAAGTAATTATTGTACTCTTATAAGATTCTACTTAGTCCTGCAATTATTTTATTATTTTCTTATGATCGATGGAGTTTGTTATAGATGAGTTGAATTTTTCAACTAGTTCATTATGTTGTTTTATAAGAGTGTCTATTTCACCTAAAACAAAATTTTGAATATTTTTCAGTGATTTAGGTTTCTTTAACAAGGAATCATATTTACCTTCTAACACAGAACAATAGGAATCTATTTTATCATTTGAGAAACTATTTATACCAGAATCAAAAGAGTAATAGGTTTGAACCTTTTCTTCTTCATCCATAAAGATCATGTTGGATTTGATATTTCATATATCTTTTTATGAATCATATTTTGAAGAGCTACTGGAGTCTTCAGATACACTCCACATAGTTTTCATTTCGCTATTTTAATTTATTATCATACTCAATATTATTTTGAAATTTATTTTCTAGCCTTTTTATTTCATCTTTTAATTGAGGCTAATCAAGTCTAATATGAACCAATTTTATTTCATTCATAGCCTCAAACTAATCTTTTTTCTTTTCTATTCGTCCTGAATGATTCTTTGAAGAATATTTTCTGCTTGTAAAATTTTCTAAACTTTATGGCTAGCCCAACCAGTTCCATTTCAGAATCTGAGGTGTCTAAATATTTGTCTATTTTTAATTCTTGTTTTATGTTTCATATATGTTTTTAAGATGTTAGTTTGAGAGTATTATTTTCTATTTCACTAAAATCTTATGATCTTAAACTTTAGCATGATTTTCTTCTTCGTACATCATAAGTGTTCCTATCAATTCTTTCACTTTCAAATTATTTTTAGGTGATGATTATCAAATAACTGAAGATATTCTATTCCATTTAAGGTTAGTACTCTAAGTACTTTTAGTGCCATATTAGATTGATTTATAGGTTCTACTAAGGCTGTAATATTATTGAATATTTTTGGTGTACTTGCATTCATTTGTGTGATGATTTCACCATCAAATATTCTAAAGGTGTAAAAAATTTGCTTAATAGTAGTACATTTCATTTGTATGATATTTTCCATTCATTCATTAGCAGGTTAATTGTTTTTCCATATCTTATAAGTAGTAGGACATTGTGATACACGATTAAACTCCCCAGGACCAAGTTCGTAGATAATAAATTTAGTTCTTTTGAATTTATGTCGTATTCAGATTCTGTTTCAGTGGTATAATTTTATTGTTTGTCACAAATCTCTTAAGGAGTAATGATTTTTTATAGACATTGAATCCCAGATTCTTCAGATAGATAATAATTCTATATTTCCAGCATCTATAATTTTCACCATTAAAGTATGGGTCATGAACCATATACATTCTTTCTTTTAGATTATCCATTTTCATCTTCTTTTTAAAGAATATATTATCATCATCCTTCTATTCCTTAAATATAAAAATCTCTCCATTGATACTAATTGTTAGGTCGGAATAATACAAAGTAATATAAGAGGGGGGGGGGGTGAATTGTGTCTTTTCAATAAATTACCACAATTTTGGATTTTGAATCACTTTATGATTAATGTGAATATATAGTGTCTTATACTATAAAAATTATAAGTGAAAGAAAAAAAGAAAGAAATAATACAACCAATTTAAAGTGTTTTGGGGCACCAAGGTCCCCTAGTCCACTCCACCAATGCTCTCTCTGTTATCTTAGTGAATTTCACTAAAATGGTCTTCTTATCATATAACCAAAAAACCACAACTAAGTAAAGACAATTGAAACCATTAAAAACAAGGATAAACATAGAGAATTTTGGTTCTTTTAAAAGGAACCACCTATCCAAAGATTAATACAATAAGCTTTTGCTTCACCAAAACTGAGTCTGAGTAGTTGATACTCTAATAAATTAAAACAATTTGATTTGAAGTTTCTAGTCGAACTTCACAATTGCAGTATAATCAATTGACTATATATAAATATTTTTTATAAATGAAATTATTTAGAAGACAAAATTTATAAATTGATATTGTTTGAAAACAATATTTAAAAAAGGCACTAATGAATAACAACATCAATCTTCCAATAGTAAGATATTGATCATGTATGTCTCCCAATTGTAGCCTCTTCTGTGAATAACAGAGTCTATCATTTTTTGCATCAGATCTATAACATATATATATATATATATATATATGATAATGCAGTATAATGTCTAAAAATATTTTTTTAAAATAAAATATCCATATCAACTATTTTAAGAAGAACTCCCGATAAAATATATAGAAAGTATCAACTTGTATAGTTGTTATTTGTCCATGAAAATTTCTGAATAGATCGCATATATTAAAATTCAAAAAACCTCTACGGGAGTAAAAATTTTTCCTTAAAAATAGGAGTGAATTTCATCATTGAATAGATCTTTTGAATCATTCATATCAAGCTTTTAACCAGTCATAAATGGGATTTGAATCATCCTGTAATTTTGTAATAACCATTACTAAAATTTATAATAAAATTCTGAATTTAAATAATTGACATTGAAAATTCAAAAACTTTGGTTTCCATCCAAAATAAAAAAAATAAAAAAATCATAGGGTTCATTACATGTTGATCATTTTCCAAACATAAGGTTGATCATAAATGTAAGGATGATAATCCATACATTTGTCTCTCAGATGTAGGGTTCATTAGTTATGTAGGGTTATTTTACCATACTTTCTTCTATTAAAAAATTTAAGGTTCCATCCAAATGTAAGGTTCTTTAACCATACTTTTCTGATAGTGTATGTTTGATGATCTATAAGTACTTTTCTAAATGTAGGGTTCCTTCCTTACACACTGTTCCAAGCGTAGGGTTTATTGCTAACATTACATTTATCAATGTAGGGTATGAAAAGTTTTTATAGAATATATTAAAATGAATTCCAAACACTTTATCGAATATTCCTTATGAATTAAAATAAAGAATATAATTCTATAATAAATATTTCAATGAATATTAGCTTCATGAAATACACTTAAATTAATAACATTTGTAAAACAAACAAGGGTACTTTTGAGCATCAAAATCAATAATATTTTGAGTGTATTGTTGAGGTAAAAAATTCCCAATAATTCAATCCATTCTATGCCCTTTGAAAAATAAAACAATATCAATGATGTGAACGTGAAAACTACCACCTCCACAAAATTATGTGGATATTTTATCATAACCACCAATCATGGATGATGAAAATAATAAATATTATGATTTAATATGTTTTCCATATCACAATTACAATTATTAATTTATAATTTATCTTATAGATTCACTTAATCTGATTTTATTAGAATTGTAATTATTAGTCAAGCGTATATACAAACTTTTTTCTCGACAAACGGTGAATTTAATTTTTCATAACAACACACCATGGATGGTTATTACAATGAATTTAATTAATTTAAATGATAATTCTTAAATATTTAATATTATGTAAATTCTATATTAACATCCTATAGAGATTTCATTACTCATTAAATCATTATAACATGTTCCCATTTGTGTCAGTTTTATCACCTATGAGAATGATGTAATAATATTTTTTAACGAATGATTAAGGAATATTATATAATAATAATATCATGGAATAATAATTTATATATTATATTTTAATTAATCATTATTGGTGTTTTTATGTTTAATATGTTAATTAAATTATCTCCTTTCAATCATTAAACATGATGAAACTAGTTCTTCATACTTTCCTTTCTCACAAACCAAACATTTATTATTCAGAAAATACAAATGGGATATGATGAATCATTAAGATATCATGATTATAATATCTTGGTTTATTTTTGAATAATGAACTTCTAAACCATAAGTACAAATTCACACTGCTACTATTGTACTTGTATAAATCAAACAATCAAAATTTCATCTGATCAGATAATGGAAATAAACTATTAACGAGTTACATATTTGTAAAATGTGGTTATAAAATCTGGTAATAAAGTGATATATGTATATATATATGAATTATATTATATAAAAAGTTATAAATATAATTATGTTTATTATATTAAATTAAAATGTGTGTTTGAGTATGTGGGTATACATGGTAATGGGTTATTTATCTTAAATTTTATTTCTTAAGACATATTTCATATTGTGCACCATGATATATTCGATATGGTGTGGTTAATAACAAATTGTTTTATTCCAATAGTCATGTAATTCATGGTATTTGAAGAGACATATCATTTTATTTATTTAAATGGTTATTTATTCAAATGATACAAAGTTTTTAGGAGTTTCTTAACTCAATTTTTAACCCTCGAGATATATTTATTATTATACATCATGATTTAACTTATATTATATATTTAAAGACCATGAATATTTATATCATTATCCACTCATTATTATTGTTATTTGACATTTCATTTAAAAATTTATCCTTCAATCAGTTTTTATCTGATAGTTTCTAAATTCTTAAGTGATATTTGTCTATTTTTTAAATTCCATGAAACATGTTTAATGCTGAGAACCATGTAGTATTTAATATAGCAAATTCACTACCCTATATCCTTGAAGTATAATGAATAAATATCACCTCATTATATTTAAAGATAATGGTATCCCCATCATGTTATTTTTATTATTATACTACCATTACTATAAAGGCGTTACATCTCAATTTTTCTTTATCTAGAAATTATATATATTCACTACTTATTTCCTTTTTGTGGGGATTAAACTTGTAAAATTATATCAGTTGGTTTTTATTTATAAATCATTATCTATTATTGATGTTAATTTTGTTACAATTCCTTTCCTCTATGAATACCATATTTTTCATTACATTGTTTAAAGAGAATTTAACAAGATATCCATAAATCAATTGTTTGGAAAAGTTATTTAATTAAATATATAACATCACACTATATGTTTTTAGTTTTTTGATTCTTACATAGAAATATATTCCACTTATTGATATGGTAAAAATTGAAAATTGGTATACTTGTTATTTCGATACAAATGTTTATTGACTACTCCGAGATATCAATCATGTATTTTCTAACCATCTAAAATTTTCTATTTTTAGATATTTTTCATTTATTAACTAGAAAATTATTTAAATTAGGCTCTTTTTGTCTCAATATATATATATATATATATATATATATTAATTTATTAATAAGGTAAGTTGATAATGGATTGTGTTTTTACCAAGAGGCGTCGTTACTGGTTAGAATTTCTTAGGGAAAATTGATCTTTTACCTTTAGTGGATAGTTTTTTTTGAAAATTGAAGTTTGGATATTTAATATGAGTATACTAACGACTTTATGGAATTTTTAAAACATGTATTCAGATGTCAAGTAGTTTGGGGGGGGGGGGGGGTCTTCTGGTGAATATAGAGGGGTTCTTGCAGCAATAGGGTGATATAGGATGGATTTCTAGTGTTACACTATGTGTCACGTGATGAACTATCCTGATCATCTTCCTTTTAAGTTCCATCCAATTTATAATGATGTGAAACATTTTTTCACAATGTGAGTTACTCTTGCATAGATTTATATATGTTTTATAGTGAAAGTTTTACTTGGAAACCCTAGTTTTCATTCCCTTGAATCACTTACATGAATTGTGATGGGAATGTGAGGTTTTAGACTCTAGGAGATCATATGACATAATTCCTTCATCGATTAAAGATCTATTTATTTTTATACAACCCTCTTGGTAATAGTTTTCCCATGAAATCTTAGGATATAACCATCATCTTTTAATTCTTATTAATTTTAGGTCAATTAAAATTAAATAAATCATATTTAAATTCCACTGGTTCTCAAAGGAATTTTCTGATGATGATAAAGTTGTTAACCAACATTAATATATCATGTTATGTAGTGAGGAACACATATTATTGTTGATATTTATAAAGAAGTCATATCATTTGGTTTAATTATTCTAGATTATCTAATTTAATTATATTAAAATGGTTATTTTTTTTATAGCCATGCGATAGGTATATTTTCTTGTCTGATGTCGAATGAATTTGATAAACTTTCCATGGGTGGTTATTCATTCATCTGGCCATGTCATGAAATTTGGTTATTGTTTCCACATGTATGAATTCTTATACTAGTTATTAGTTTTTCTTATATTCATTTAATTATTTATAATTTATTTATAATTAATTATTTGGAATGGTTTGGCTTGAGTTTGAGACATATGGAGACCGACAGAGGATGAATGAACTTCGATACTTAGACAAAGAAGTGGGGTTTTTATTTGATGGTAGTTGAACCCGTTTGTGGTTAGTGGTCCCATGTATGCTATCCTTTGGTAATATACACATTTATTGGAAAATTATATGAGGTTTTAAACTTTTTTTATGAGAATTATTTCATATTGTGTTATCTATTACTAATAATTCTTAATTAATTAATGATACATAAGTCCTAATTAATTAAAGGAATATAGAAAATGTAATTTTGAAATGTGGAAAGGGCCACATTGGACCCCTTTCACTTTCTTGTTTCCAAACTCTAATGGACAAGTTTTTATCACTACTGAGTGCCTTGAACTACATGAAAACCTTGTGGAGTGTCTTTGTATTACTCGAGACCTCGATTCCAAAAGACCATGTTTGATGTTTGATCACATGTGTAGCTACTATAATTCTTGATGATATTCTATTCTCTATTTATATGTATACCTGTGTTACCTTGATGTGATACCTATGTTGGAATTTATTTTCTAACCATTTTTAATAGAAATCACATGGTTGTGTGTAAATATAGTTTAGAAACCATTATGTGATCTCTCATGACTTTGTTTGAAAACCATGTTTGTTGTGTGATGAAACTGTATATGTGTGACTAACATGATGCCACTATTTCCTTATGATATTCCTAGTATAGGTTGTTCTATGGTTTTTTTGTGCATGGTACCTATGAGACAAGTGGACTTGTCATGGCTTGGTAGCTTTAGAGGGGGATAATGTTCTGAAACATCATGTGACGTGATGATGAGACTAAGATAGATTGTGGGGAATTATTTTCTTTTATGGAATTACCTAGGGGAACTAAAACCATGTGTGATCGATACTAATAGGTAGCAATGGGGAACAATGGTCTATGTGATCTTGTAACACCCCGACCTTAGAAGCTTAGTGTCAGTACATTAATTTATTACATTATCATGATTACAAGGAATGATATCCTAAAATACCGATCGATTTAGAAGTCTTGAAGAAACTAGATACATACATGGAACCCATATTACATTGGGGAAAAAAATAATACATAACAAAACCTAATAAACTGCATCCTTGAAAACTCAATAAGTGAACTCTTCTTCATAACTCGGGGAAGAAAAAAAAATTAAAGGGGTGAGATCAAATGATCAGAAATAGTTACGTATAGTAGAATCATGCAATAATAATAATTGAATCATAATTAATTAGATATAATACATATGGCATGGTGAAGAATTGAAAAAACACACCATCAATAAACTGAGAATGAAAGTGAATACAAATATTTTTTCATAGTGAAAACCTCTTGGAACGTAATTATTAATAATGAATAAATAGAATTATTATTATTTTGATGCTATGTATCTATCACATGAACCATCATACCTTCGATATGGTTTAATTTTGTTGTTAGAAACCCATCTGATAGTGTTTTGGAAATAAACTTAAAGGGTTTTTCACCAACTGTTTGGTCTTAAGAGACCTATCGAATCATTAAGGGGCTATATCATGCCCCAAAAATCACTTCAATTCCAAATCAATCTTTTAAAAATCAAAATATTCCTTTTCTTTATCCGTATTGAGTAGAGTATATAGATTCCTCAATATTTCCCAGTTGAAATAACATTCAAAATAAAAATTGTATGTAAAATGGTATATGGAAAAGAAAACAATCATATCCATGATAAAAGAATATGGATATTTAATAGAATTATAATTTCAAATGAAAAATTATTTCAAAGGTGAAATAGATACACCACATAAGAATAATTAGGTTCACAATAATGATTAAGTCACAATTAAATAGAAGTCAAAAAAAGTGCATTACCACATTGTAATTAATAGAATCGTATGAGAAAAAATTAATAATCATCAAATGAATCATGATATTATATATCAAATAAATGTATACATACACCACATACAATAAATAAGTGGCAGAAAATTAAAATCTCTCTAAAATAAAAATGAGATGAGAAACCCCTTACTTATACTTGAATGTGTTCTTTAATTGATCTTAGTGTCATCGATAATCAAATTAAATCCATTAATTATTTATTTATGAAAATTATATACCTGTATTTGATCCATTATCGTTTTATTAATGTCATTCATGTCCTTCTTAATAATTCATATGATTTAATTCCATCGTTCCGGAGTGTTTGTTTACTTGATTTCATGATCAGTTCACTTGATTATAAGTAATTAAGTTTAGATAAAATGTGTATAAGTATACATAATTGTAATTAAATGTTATTAATGATAATCTATAAGTTTAAATGGTTATACATATAACTTGGTTATTTGGTATGAGGATGAATAACTAGATAACATGTTAATAATAATCGTTTATAATAATTTTTGCAGTTTTTCAATCATAATGAAATGGTTATATAAAATGGTTATAGAAAGTTATATTAGAGATAATAAATATTTTATAATGTTTTTAAACCCTAAAAAATGGTTTCATGACAAGAATTGAAGGAGAAATTGATGAACAAAAGTTCGTCATCCAAGAACGTTGTAAATCGTCACTTCCCAAACAATGATTTTATTTTTAAAATAAGAGAGAGAGAGAGAGTAAGGAGATTGATGATGTTTATTCCATTAATATGGTATAATTCTTGTATATATATGATACTATAGTTTTCATGATCATTTTTACATAGTATGTGAAGAGAGAATAATAAAAGAAGATAAATTAAAATAAAATTAAATGAAAAAGGAGTAGGATTTACCTCTTGAAATAACCACCCTGAGAACCTCCTTAATAGAAAGGGTTTTTGTATTTTGGAAAGATCAAGGGTTGTTGGAAGTGGGGAGGGACTAGGGAAAATTATTAGTGTAAGAACCCGAGTTTTTAGAAACGGTTCAAAACCGGACTTGTTTAAACTTTTGGCTGGTTTTTGGGAAGTCTGGGCAATTTGGGTGGTTTCTGGAAATTTCCAGACTACACGTCGTGTACTTTAAGTACACGACGTGTATGAGTTACCCGAGTGACCGACCGTGTTCTCGCCGAGTACATTCCGTGTGGAGATCGTGTAGAATTTTCCTACTACACGGCGTGTATTTATAGACACGTCGTGTATCCCTTACCCGTGCGAGGCTAGGTACATGTCGTGTGGTGCCCAGGTGTTAATTTCCATCTACACAGCGTGCAGCCTTCCTTGACACGCTGTGTACCCTTTCCCCGTGTAGGGGCCGATACCCGGGCCGTGTGCTGACCGTGTACCCAGTCCAAGCCATGTGCTGGACTCCGCTTAAGTCGGAGTACAAAAACACATATACACGGCATGTACATTGGGAATACACGCCGTGTACTTTTTTTTTATTTGAGTGATCGGGCCGCCGTCGTGTCTCATTTCTAGAACCATCTTCTTCTCCCCCTTTGGATGAACAGTTCGTCTGAAAAACCCCAAAAACTCAAAACCTCCCAGAATCTCCGTATGACCTATGTTCTTTGATCCATCGGTGGCAGCGGGATTGTATCGAAGAGGCTAACCCTGCTCACCCTTCTTCGTCCTTGATTCCTCACCTATTTCCCTGTAGATTCAATACGAAGAGAATTTCCAGATTTGACGAAAATGCAGATCTACTACGACTCAGTCTGATTCCTAGGGTGAAATCAAAGGAGCGTCATCGTACGAGTACGAGGTAGGTGGTGCATACCTTCTTTTTTGTTTTCGTAGACAATTTGGGGTTGCGACCTTTGGGCGCGACGTCGGATGTTGAGCGAGACCCTGTTTATTTGTTTTTATTTAATTATGTGCATTATGGAATGCCTCTGGGTATTCCCTAACCCTGTTGCGATTGAGCGAGACCGGGTTAGAGGTCATTGCTCGTTTGGGGAAAATTGGATGGGGGTGCCAAAATGCTTGTGAATTGGACCATTATTTAAACTACTGTGTTATACTGCTTATTGAATGTCTTGAGTTAAACTGTTTAGTATAATTGTTAAATAATGGATGAGATAGGTGCTGGTATAGGATAGCACATGTTAGTGCTATTTGACTGTTTAGTAATTTCCTATTTTAATGTTATGCTTCCATGTATAAATAAGAAATGTGTGATATTGCCTGTGTTGAAATGCTTGTTGTGTTGGGCATGGCCCGAATATATTGTTGAGTGATGGGGATCACAGGTTGGGGCTTTGGCTCGGGATACTTTGGGTGGTTTCTACCATGGGATTGGGCGTCATGGACATCGGTTGAGGCAGTTGGACTGTCAGGTTGGGCTTTGGCCCGTGTTAATTGGATGGCGAGACTATCTGACTTGAGCGACAGGTTCACAGGGACATGAGGTGTCAGAGGTGTTGTGGCTTGGGACATACTGAGGTGATTACCGCTCACAGGGTACTTTTGAGTAGTGTGCACACAGATAGACTCCGAGATGAGGTGGTACGACCACTCGCTGGGTAGAGGCCCCCGGTAGATGCGGTTAGGTATATTTGGTTTGGGGGTGCTTGACATAGAAAGCCACGTGGAATGTGAGGAGCCTTCAGGAGACAGCTTTGAGGCGGTCAGGCTGGGGGTAGAGGCTCACCGTGATTCGAGGGCAGACATCGCTGTCCCTCCAGTTATCCTTTGAGGTCAAGTATTGCTGTTCCTCCGGATGTTGTGCCATGGGAAGGTTGAGCTTTCGAGCTGGGTTACGATGGTTGGGCATGCCTTCGGGATGTCGGTACTTGAGACACATGGTGTCAGGTGGCATGAGGTGCTGGGCTATAGATCAGACTTTCCGGCATTGGCCGAAGCAGGTGACACTTCCTGGTGGCTGCTGAGCACCAGTGAAGTCCTTGTTTACTTTTGGGCATTGCACTGTTTACTGTTTTTCTTATATAAGCATGTCTTCCTAAACAGTTATATTTGGTACGCACCTCTGGGTGGTATCCTAATGAGACTTGTCTCACACCCTACACAGGCCCTTCGGGACGCATGCAGACTTTATGAAATTGCGTGCAGGTAGAGGGTCAGCGTCAAGAGATGGACTTTAGTGCTTTTGACATGGAGAATGGCATGGACCTTGAGGTCGTGCCGTACTAGAGTTACTTGTTCAGTATTCTTTTTCTTGCATCATGAGGTTACTTTATATTGTAGCTACTACTGGTTAGAAATTGGCGCCATTATATATGTATTGATTTGTATGAATTTCTTGGATGCATGATTGGTTGATTTAGCAGTTATTGCAGTTGATTCCTGGCTCGTTGTTTTGTTACTCTCCGTTGCTGTTGTTTCTATATTGCTTCCACTGTTTATTGTTATTGAATGTGCTTCCGCTCTACGGGTCTGGTTCGTGTCTGCTGAGTCATTTATTTCGGCTGCATATTTTAGTAAATTGGTTGGACCAGCACCTTTAATTCCTCCAAGAGGGTATTTCCTCCCCACTATACCTATTCAAACCCTCGCTTCTAGTTGGCATCCTTTTGCGTTCAAGGGAGGTACGCCTAAGGTAGTAACATTCGACCCGTTCGACACTGTTCGGGTGGCTTGCTGGGTCCGGGATGTTACAAAGTGGTATCAGAGGAGGTTTTCATGACAAGGATTTAGTAGCATTGATTTGCTGGCTACTAATGAGTTTGAGACTTCTCTTTTATTTTTTTCTTCTGGTTTTACTATTCGGGATATGGTAGACTGGAGGTAGGTTGTTGTTGGAAATGGATTTTTGAACTTGTGCTTGGGTGCCTGCATCCCCAGTTACGAGGGATGGATTGAGTTGCCGGGGGTGAGAATTGCTATTTTCTTTTTTCTCAGATTACAGTTGACATGATTTCCACCTCGATGACTCACTTGTTGTGAGATGTTATTGATTATGATATGTAAAACTTGGCCAGTATGGAAAGGGTTTCTTGCTTGGATTTTGATAGGAACATTTTAGGGCATTTCAATTTCATAACTACATGTATGCTTTGTGAAGTGATAATACCATGTGAATAAAATCAATTTCCATGCTATGTATGCTATGAAATGTGGATAGGTAAAACTCCTGATAAATTTTCTTGTTTATGGAAATGTATATGCCATGCTTTGTATTTTTGTAGAATTGCATGTTGCAGGATATTTGGGTCTGGTTCTTATGAGAGCAGACTGGTACTATGGTTGAGGCAGTGTAACTGTCAGGATTGGGTGAATCGGTCATCGGTTTCAGGCAATGTGAGTTGTTGGGATGGGCATGGCCTGCGGTAATAATGATACTTGGCTCTGTTGAGGGCAGGTAAGGAGGCCATGAGGTCAGGATGCCGTGGGGCGTGGGTTGCGGTGAGGGGGAGTAAGGGTAGTTGTTATGCATTGACTTTTACTGCTTTCCTTATATGCGTAGAATATATTGTAATATATATATGGACTGTCTGACCATTTATGGTATTCATCAGGTTACTTCTTCACGACACAATGGAGCAACAGGCAGAAGAGGATATGGTACCGCAGGATCAGGTTCAGAATCCAGTGCAGGCAGAGCATGAGCCGCAGGTACAAGCTCAGGGACAGGATCAGGTTCAGGATCCAGTGTAGGCAGGGCAACAACCGGGTTTGGCAGTGTTCGTACCGTGGCTTAATGAGTAGCTCCGAGATATCCTAGTACACATCTTGCAGGGGATTGATAGAGGCACGCAGGGTATAGAGCCTTCCCAGGCGTATCTGACACGGGAGTTCCAGTCACAACACTCTCTGCTTTTTCAGGGGTGAGGATGGTCCACAGGCAGTAGAGAACTGGATAGAGAGTATGCACATGATCTTCGAGTAGCTCGAGACACCTCCAGGGTGGAGGGTCAAACTGGCGACGTACATGCTGAGAGGACTGGCGAAACATTGGTGGGATGTGCAGGTAGAGGCTCGTAGGCATGAGGGACTGGCGTGGAAGGACTTTGAGGACAGGTTCTTCAAGAACTTTTATCCGGAGACACTGAGGGCAGAGAGAGCTTGAGAGTTCTTGAGTCTTCAGCAGGGAGATATGTCCATCATGGACTACGCAACTACTTTAATAGAGTTATCTCTCTTTTCACCTGGTATGGTGAGCGATGATGCAGCTAGGGTGAGGCTCTTCGAGGATGGCTTACGACACACCATTAGGGTTCATAGCCGAGGGAAACGAGAGAGGAAAGTCTCTTTTTGGCAAGGTGACAGCTTCAGGTGACGGTTCGGACAACAGGAAGTGAGGGAGATATAGTTCCAACAGGGCGGGTAGGCCGAGGACTCAACTAGTCCACCTCGTGGTAGTTCAGCGGTGGTGTGCTTCCAGTCCGGACAACTGGGACATGTTTGAGCTCAGTGCGATAGGCCCCAAAAGGAGTGTCAGGCCTGTGGAAAGGTCGGGCATCTAGAGAGGTTTTGCAGGCAGTATTCTCAGACAGTCGACAGGTAAGGACCAGGACAGAATGTGGCATCAGGAGTTGGTTCAGGTTTCGTACGAGGAGAGGGCGGCCGACGTTCAGCTGCACATGGAGGACGTGACAGGGACAGTAGGACCTAGCTGAGGGGTCCGTGACTGGAGACTGGGGCAACACCGTAGGGAGGTCAGGCATCGGGCAGTCGTGCTTCATGCCAGGTGCACACTGTGGAGTTGCCAGGGATTGAGCAGGCTGGAGAGCCGACGACGGTGGTAGGTACACCGTGGGTGTGGCCGTGAGTTTCATTACTTTCTATTGGCACGGCCTCTTGTGGCATGTCTGGTTGAGTGCACAGACTGCACATGATACTTGTAGACTGACTAGATGCTAGTTAGTAGGATTGACATCATATCAGATGCGTTTTATGTTTTATTTATATATTTCAGATGCGTGGCATCAGGATCATCAAGGATGCAGGTTACTTGAGGTGTCGTTGGCATTGGGGCATCGTGGATGCGGGTTACTTGTGGTGCATGGAACCAGATTTGAATTGAGCATCAATTAGATGAAGGACCTCAGGGAGGCGGACGCCGATGCGGTGGGAGTTACGTTGGGTGTCGGAAGCGACACGTGAGCACCGAGGAGGTGCAGGGGTGATGATGTGTCACGGGAGGACCATTGGTCTGGGAAATAGGTCTTTGGGGCTTGTTTGATTATTTTTTTTCTTTGAGCTTTTTTCGGATTGAGACCGAGTAGGCGATTCATAAGGTGGGGAGCCCTTTTTAAGAATTTAGCCAGAACCTTGAGACCGGGGTAGTCTGGGTTGTTTAGCTGGGATGGGCGTGTTCGGTGCCATTTCCTGGTTTCGTTTGGTAGCTCGGGGATGAGCTACGTTATGGTGGGGATTTTTTAAGAACCCATGTTTTTAGAAACGGGTCAAAACCGACCCTGTTTAAACTTTTGGATGGTTTTTGGGATGTCTGGGGAATTTGGGCGGTTTCTGGAAATTTCCAGACTACACGCCATGTACTTTAAGTACACGCCGTGTATGAGTTACCTGAGTGACCGGCCGTGTTCTCGCTGAGTACATGCCGTGTGGAGACTGTGTAGAATTTTCCTACTACACGGTGTGTATTTATAGACATTCCATGTATCCCTTACCCGTGCGAGGCTAGGTACATGTCGTGTGGTACCCAGGTGTAAATTTCCATCTACATGGTGTGTATCCTTCCTTGACAGGCCGTGTACCGTTGCCCTGTGTAGCGGCCGAGACCCTGGCCGTGTGCTGACCATGTACCCAGTCCAAGCCATGTGTTGGACTCTGCTTAAGTCGGAGTACGGAAACACATATACACTGCGTGTACTTTGGGAATACACACCGTGTACTTTTTTTTATTTGAGAGATCGGGCCGCCGTCGCATCTCATTCCCAGAACCATCTTCTTCCCCCCTTTGGATGAACAGTTTGTCTGAAAAAACCCAAAAACTAAAACCCTCCCAGAATCTCCATACGACCTCCATTATTCGATCCGTCGGTGGCAGCGAGACCGCGTTAGAGAGGCTAACCCCACGAACCCTTCTTCGTCCTTGATTCCTCACATGTTTCCCTACAGATTCCATCCAAACGGAATTTCCAGATTTGACGGAAACGCAGATCTACCGCGACTCAGTCTGATTCAGAGGATGAAATCAAAGGAGTGTCATCGAATGAGTACGAGGTAGGTGGTGCATACCTTATTTCGTGTTTTCGTAGATAATTTGGGGTTGCGACTTTTGGGCATGATGTCGGGTGTTGAGAGAGACCCTGTTTATTTATTTTTATTTAATTATCTGCATTGTGTAATGCCCCTGGGTATTCCCTAACCCTGTTGCGATTGAGCGAGATCGGGTCAGAGGTCGTTGCTCATTTGGGGCAATTCGGCTGGGGGTGCCAATATACGTGTGAATTGGACCATTGTTTAAACTGCTGTGTTATACTACTTATTGAATGTCTTGAGTTAAACTGTTTAGTTTAATTGTTAAATCATGGATGAGTTAGGTACTGGTATGGGATAACAGAGGTTAGTGCAATTTGACTGTTTAGTAATTTCCTATTTTAAAGTGATGCTTCCATGTATGAATATGAAATGTGTGATATTGCCTGTGTTGAACTGGTTGTTGTGTTGAGCGTGGACCAGATATATTTTTGAGTGATGGGGATCACAGGTTGGGGCTTTGGCTCGGGATACTTTGGGTGGTTTCTACCATGGGATTGGGCGTCATGGACGTCGGTTGAGGCAGTTGGACTGTCAGGTTGTGCTTTGTCCTGGTTTACTTGGATGGCGAGGCTATTTGACTTGAGCGACAGGTTCGTAGGGACACGAGGTGTCATAGGTGTTGTGGCTTGGGACATACTAAGGTGATTACCGCTCACCAGGTACTTTTGAGTAGTGTCCACATAGATAGACTGCGAGATGAGGTGGTACGACCACTCGCTGGGTAGAGGCCCTCGGTAGATGTGGTTAGGTATATTTGGTTTGGGGGTGCTTGCCATAGGAATCCACGTGGAAGGTGAGGAGCCTTTAGGAGATAGATTTTAGGCGCACAGGTTAGGGGCAGAGGCTCGCCGTGATTTGAGGGCAGACATCACTGTCCCTCTGGTTATCTTTTGATGTCAGGTATCGCTGTTCCTTCGGATGTTGTGCCATGGGCAAGTTGAGATTTCGAGCTGGGTTCCGAAGGTTGGGCGTGCCTTCGGGATGTCGGTACTTGAGACACATGGTGTCAGGTGGCACGAGGTGCCGGGCTACAGATCAGACTTTCCGACATTGGCCGAAGCAGGGGACACTTCCTGGTGGCTGCTGAGCACTAGTGAAGTCCTTGTTTACTTTTGGGCATTGCACTGTTTACTGTTTTTCTTATACAAGCATGTCTGCCTAAACAATTATATTAGGTACGCACCTCTAGTTGGTATCCTACTGAGACTTGTATCACACCCTACATGGGCCCTTCGGGACGCGTGTAGACTTTATGAAATTGCATGCAGGTAGAGGGTCAGCCTCAGGAGATGGAATTTAGTGCTGTTGAATTGGAGACTGGCATGGACCTTGAGGTCGTGCTGTACTGGAGTTACTTGCTCAGTATTCTTTTTCTTGCATCAACAAGTTACTTTATATTGTAGCTACTACTGGTTAGCCATTGGCGCCATTATATATGTATAGATTTGTATGAATTGCTTGGATTCATGCTTGGTTGATTTCGCAGTTATTGCAGTTGATTCCTGGCTAGTTGTTTTGTTACTCTCCATTGCTGTTGTTTCTATATTGCTTCCACTGTTTATTGTTATTGAATGTGCTTCCACTCTATGAGTCTGGTTAGAGTCTGCTGAGTCATTTATTTCCATTGCATATTTTAGTTTATTTCTTGGAAGAGCACCTTTAATTCCTCCGAGAGGGTATAGCCTCCCCACTATACCTATTCAGACCCTCGCTGCTAGTCGGCAGCGTTTGGCATTCAGGGGAGGCGCGCCTAAGGTAGTAACACCCGACCCATTTGGCACTGTTTGGGTTGCTCGCTAGGTCTGAGACGTTACAATTAGGGTAGAAATTTGATAAGATTAAATTCTTATAAGAGTGAAGAGAAGAGGGGGTGGAGGTGGGGGTTAGGGGTGACAGGTGGTTTTTATAGTGGAGGAGAGGAGAATTTTTCCATTATTTTAATCATAATTTTATTATTTTGGATCAAGACTATGAAAAGTATTGATTCTATTGACTAAAAATAGGAGTATGTGCATGTGAGTTAAAAAAAGTGTCCATTTACATTAGCCATGACTCAAGCATGATGCATAAATTCATTTATTTAGCATATTTCATAAATTATCGAATTTCACTATTCGACAAAAAATCAAGTATTTTAGAAAAATCCAAATAAATTTACCCCAAAAATTCATAGAATTGTATAATTAAAAAATGGAATCAATTTTATGAAAATAATTTATAAAAAATGACAAATTTAATTTTTAACTAAAATCATTATTTACTCGAAAAATATAGATTTTAAATTTATAACTGATTTTATAACATCCAAAAAAATCTTCAGAGGTCTCATTAAATTATCTTAAAATCATAGGATAAAAAAATATTGATTTAGGAATAAGTTTGATGAAAATAAATTTCCTTTTAAATAAATTTATTAATTATGAAATTTTTATTAAATATTTTTTTCTCACAAAACTTCAAACACTTAATTATTAATTTTTAAAATATTAACTTTCATTTATAAGGTGCCTAAATTTTATTTATACTTTCATGGAAGAGGATAAAATTTATAAGGTTCATATTACTATTCATAAAGTTAATAGTGCTATTCATTAGGGAACATTACTATTCATATGGGTAAGTTACTATTCACTAAAAATTAAGTTCATCCAATCAGACTCTAAATAGCTTACTGAATGAAACCGTGAATAACTGTTTTTCAAAATTCAAATAACAGTTATGGAAAAAATAATTTTAATGTCTTTTTTATAACTATCTCCGGTAATTTTTTTTGTTTCATTGAGACTCAGTGTTGAATGCATAGCATTCTATCAAATTAATTGAAATTATTTAAGAAGAAACATACCCTAAAATATTAGGGTGTTATATTCTTCCATACTTTATAAATTTCATCCTCAACATTTTTCTTGTATATAGACATATGAAAAGATGGGGGTGGTTCATCTTCATAACATCCTTAGTTTCCCATGTTGCTTCCCTTATTTTATGGTTTCTCCAAAGAACCTTTTCTTGTTGGGTCATTGGATTTTTCAATACTTTCTCTATAGTGTCGAGAATCTCGATAGGCTCTTCACAGTAAGACAATTTAGGTTCTATTTATGTTTCATTATTGGTGGGTACATGTGTTGGGTCTGATGTTTATTTATTTAACAACGACATGTAGAACACATCATGAACTTTGGATAGACTTGGTGGCATCGTTAGATAGAAATGTACAACTGCAATTCATTCTGGAATTTAAAAAGTTCTGATGTACCTAGGGCTCAGTTTCCCTTTCTTACCAAACCATAGGACACCCTTTCATAGAGATAGTTTAAAATAGATATGTTCTCCTCGTTGAAATTCCAAATACTATCTATGTTTGTTATCTTAAATGTTTTTTCTACTTTGGGATTCTGTAATATGGGCTTTAATTTTATTTACCTTTATTGTTGTCCCTTCATTCAGTTCCGGGCCTATAAGATTCTTCTCACCTACTACATCCCAAAAAGTTGGATTTCAACATCTCCTTCCATATAATGCTTCATATGGAACCGTTTGAAAACTATAATAGAAACTATTATTATAATAAAAATCCCCTAAAGGTAACTAATAATCCCACATACATTGAAAGTCATGTGAGCATGATCTCAACGTGACTTTTAGTGTCTAAATAGTCCTTTTTGACTATCCGTCGGTTTGAGGGTGATAAGCAGTACTCATATGAAGCTCAGTATGCAAATCTTTTTGAATACTTTTCCAGAATTTCAATGAAAATCAGGGATCTCAATCAGACACAATCGATAGGGGTACACCATGAAGTCTAACAACTTCATTAATATAGAGTATTTCTAGATGCTCAAATGGTAAATCTTCTATTATAGTTAGGAAATGTGCTTATTTTGTAATATAATCAACAATTACCCATATTTCATCATTCCTTCTATGTGTCCTTGATATTCCTATGAAAAATTCCATCACAATGACATCACAATTTCACATAAGAATATGTATATGTTTCATGAATACTCTAGGATTCTATCTCTCAACCTTCACTTTTTGGAAAACTAGACACCTTGACACATAGTCATCAATTTCTCACTTCATGTTATCCCACCAAAAATGTTCCTCCAAATCTATATACATTTTGGTGCCACTAGGGTTTATGGTGAAATTTTAGCTATGAGCATCATATAATTTTTCCATTTTTCCCATGTATTAATGGAATGCATTAAAATTTTCCAAATTTCTGAACTCTATCCTCAATCATTGAGTCTTTCTATCTTCCATCCTTAAGAGATTTAATTTTCTTTTATAGATTCTCATCATTAAATTGAGAAATTTTTATATTCTCTAGTAAATATGGTTTTACAGTCATTTGAAAAAGGAATGATGATCCCTCTTACTTAAAAATTCCCATATCCATATTTAAAATATCCATGAATATAAGATCTCTATCAATCCTCATTCGGGTAAGAATTCTATGACCTTTCCCACTTAATACATCTTCCACCTTATTTTCCTTTCCTAGGTGGTAGTGTATTAAAAAATCATAATCTTTATAACTATAGCCATCTCATTTGACTCATGTTGAGTTCTTTCTACGTAAAAATGAATATCAAACTCTTGTGATCTGTATATATCTCACATATTTCACCATAGTGATAGTGTCTCTATATTTTTAGAGAAAAGATTATCACTGCTAAATCAAGATCAAAAATTAGATAATTTTACTCATGTTTCTTGAATTGACTTGATACTAAAGAAGTAACTTTATCTTTTTTCATAGGGACACAACCCAATACATTCTTTGATGCATTGCTGTATATCATAAACCCATCATTTCTAGACAGATGATTCAAAATTGGAGCAGTGACCAATCTCCTTTTCAATTATTCAAAAAATTCTATACATTCTTTTTTCCATATGAACCTAATCTCTTTACATGTGATCTAAGTTATAAGGTTATTCAATTGGGAAAAATTCTATATGAAAAACCGATAGTGACATGATAATCCAATAAAACTATGTACCTCAGTTATGTTCTTTGTTTTAGGACATTCTGGGATTGCCTTTTCCTTTGCAGGATCGACTGAGATTCCATCCTTAGTGACAATTTTTCCATGAAATAAAAGTTTTTGAAACCATAATTCACATTTACTAAACATCCCATCTAACTATTTTCTTATAAGAGTCTCCAGAATATTCCAAAAGTGGTTTTCTTTGTCCTCATTTCGTTTTTAATATATCATGATATCAACAATAAATACAACATTAAACACGTCAATATATTCTTTAAAAACACTGTTAATTAGATCCATGAAAATAAATTTGCATTAGTTACCCCAAATGGTGTTACTGTAAACAAAAAATGTCTGAACTTGGTTCAAAATGATATCTTTGGAATATATTCCTTCCTCACTTGAAACTGATGATATCTAGATTGAAGGTCAATCTTCAAAAAATATTGAACATCATGAAGTTGATAAAAAAGATCATCAATGTAAGGAAGATGACACTTGTTATTTATTGTAATAGCATTGATTTCTCTATAGTAAATGCACAACCTCTTGGATTCATCTTTCTTCTTGATAAATAGAATAAGGGATCCCTATGTAGAAACCTTCGACAAAAAAATCCCTTGTCACTCAATTCCTTAAGTTGTTTCTTCAGCTCTACTAATTCCACATTGTCCATTCTATAGGGAGTCTTTGATATAGGTCTTTCAGCCAAAATTAAATCAATAGAGAACTCAACTTCCTTCTCTATAGGATGTCTAGGTAAATCCTTTGGAAATACATCAATGTATTCTTTCCCAATAGGTATATCTTCATTTTATAGATCCATATATGATGATTTATCTTCCCCCCAAGAAGTTCATTTAGAAGTGATACTGAAGGTGGATCTGGATACGATCTTGATGACTATGTTTCTACTCCAAAGATAATTGATTCTACATTATTCTAAAAAATTGTAACTTCCTTCTTCTTGTAATATATATTCAATTTATAATTTTAAAGAAAATTCATAGAGATAATTATGTAAAATTCAATCATATGTATGATGATAAGGTCAGAAACTAAAGTACGTTAATGTGTCACAAAAGGGACTGAACGACACATCTTTGTTGCAATGATACTTCATTAAAAGTTTTTAATGAAAACACCTTTATTAAATTAAATTTTAAGTGTCTAATTTTATTGAAAAAATTGGGGGAGATAAAGTAATGTAATGATACATAATCAAGTAAATAATTGGCTAAATTTGTGGTAATGATTAAAGTACCATACACCACATCATTAGAAACTTCAACCTCCACAGTTGGGATCACATAATCCCACCCTTACTCCTTTTTCCTTTTATGAGGTATGTTTCCTTGAAGTTAAGGAAAATCTTATGCATAGTTTCACATCTCTCTATAATTATATCATTAAACATCAGTGATTTTTCTCTTCCCATTGCATTCATTAGATCAGTGACCCATTTTTCCACAAATATAACAAACTCCCATGCCTTTAAACCATTTTTCATGATGGTTCTTTCCACAGTTCTTGCATAATTATAATTTCTTCATTCCTTTCTTCTTATTTAGAGATTCAACTTTTCCATGATTATTAGAACAACTATTATTCTATCGATTTCTATTAAGCATATTGGATCTAGAAAATTCCTTTTGCATTTTTATGGCACTTAATACTATTTCATCTTATGATGAAAATGTTTGAGAAGCTAGTGCCCTTTGAATATTTGTATTAATTACTTCAAATAAATGACCAATCTTTTATTTGAAATCATGTACATAATCTACATCATACATGTCTAGTCTTGTGAAGGTATCCTAATACTCCACAACACCCTCTTCTACCCTTTGTTTTAAGGTAAATAATTTTCTCTTCGTTTCAGTCCGTTGCTCTTGAGGGAAATATCTTTTGAAGAATACCTCCTTAAAATTTATCCATTCCATATATTTTATTCCATCTTCCTCCATGGTATTCTGGATCAATTACCACTATTGATCAGCATCACCCTTGAGACAATATACTATCATTACTACCTTTTTATTTTCATCACATCTTAATGCTAGAAATAACTTTTCAAAGAAGGTGTGTGGTAAGTCCTATTATTGTGTACTAGGTTACTCCAAGTCAGGCCCAGAACACCTTTTCAGCGTTATTACTCTTAAGTACATTTGTTCCAGAACCATGTCCACTTGTATTATCCAGATATGGATGTATTTCTAAGAATAACCACATAATCTCTACCTTACAAAAAATTCTAGGATGTTATTGTATACTTATCCTCAATGATTATAGTATGGTTGTTCTCCCTAATCTATGTTTTTTTAATACAATTCCCAAGGATTCTACCAAACTTCATATGATACCAACTATAACGCCCCGACCCCAAAAGCCCATAACTGGTGAATTATTTTATTACATTAGAATTATTAGAAGGAATCATATCTTGAAAGACCGATCAATTTATTAGTCTTGAAGAAACAAGATACATACATGGAACCCATTTTAAATTGGTAAAAGAAAACAAAATATAGTACAAAAACAAATCTAATAAACTATATACTTTAAACTTTAATAAATGATCTCTTCTTCATAACCTAAGGAAGTAAAAAAATGAACAGGGTGATATCAAATTCTCAGTAAGAGTTACATATAGTGTAAACATGAAACAATAATAATTGAATCCTAATTAATTCGATATAATCAACATGGCATGGTGAATAATTGAAAAACACAAACCATCAATAAACTGAGAATGAAAGCACATCCACAGATTTTGTTATAGTGGAAACCTCCTGGAAATTAATAACAAAATAATTAATAAATAGAAATATTATTATTTTTATGTCATGTATTTGGTACATGAACCATCATTACGTCTATTTGGTTTAATTATGTGGGTGGAAACTCGTCTTATTATGTTTTGGAAATAAACTTGAAGGGTTTTTCACTAACTATTTTTTCTCAAGAGACCCGTCGATGCATCAAGGGGATATAGCGGGACCCTCCAACCATTGTAAGTCCAAATAAATCCTTATAAAACAAAAATACACCTTTTAAATATTTGTATTTAGTAGAGTGTATGGATTCATCAATATTTCCCCAGTTAAAATGACATTCAAAATGAACTTCCTTTGTAAAATTATATACGACAAAGAAAATAATCACATATATGATACAAGAATATAGATATTTAATAGAATTATAATTTAAAATGAAAAATTATCTCAAAGGTGAAGTAGATTCACCAAAAAAGTATTATTAGGTTCACAATACCACGTAAGTCTCAATGAAATTGAAATCGAGAAAAATTCCGTTACCACATTGTAATCAATCGAATCACAGAAGAAAAAATTAATAATAATAAAATGAATCATTTAATAAAATGAATATATATATAATTTGGAAATTATATATCAAATGGATGTATACATACACTACATACAAGAAATAATTGGCGAATGCTGAAAATATCTTAGAAATAAAAATTAGAAGAGGAACCCCGTACTTATGCCCGAATGTGTTCTTCAATTGATCTTAATTTCTGGATAATAAAATTAAATAAATATATTGATTAATTCATAAAATTTTATACATTTATTTGATTCATTATTGTTTTATTAGGTTCATTCACATCCTTCTTGATAAGTTACAAGATTAAATTCAGTCTTTCCAGAGTGTTTGTTTACTTGATTTCATGATCAGTTCGCTTGATTATAAGTAATTAAGTTCATGTAAAATGTTTATAATTATCTAGAATTGTAATTACATGTTATTAATGATCATAAAAAAATTTAAATGGTTATTCATATAACTTGGTTATTTGGTATGAATATGAATAACTAGATAATGTGTTAATGATAACCATTTAGCTTTATTTTAGGGATTTTTCAATCACATTGAACTAGGTTTGATACATTATTTAATATAATGTATATAAAATGGTTATATTAAATTATATAAGAGATAATAGATATTTTTTAATGTGTTACAACCATAAAAATGGTTTCATGGCCATACATGAAGGTTAAATTAAAGAACGAAAGTTCATCGCCCAAGAAGGTTGTAAATCGTCACCTCCCAGATGATGATTTAATTTTTAAAATAAAAGAGAGAGAGAGTAAAAATATTGATGAGGTATCTTCCATTAACATGATATATTTATATTACTTATATTATCATGGAGTTTTCATGATCATTTGGATAGAGGAGGTGAATAGAGAATAAGAAAAGAAGATAAATTGAAATGAAATTAAATGAAAAAAGAATAGGATTTACCTCTTGAAATAACCTCCTTGGGAACCTCATTAATATAAAGGGTTTTTTCCTTTTGAAAAGACCAAGGGATAATAGATTTGGGGAAGTAGGGAATTTTTTTTTTGCAGAGCATTGATTATATTCAATGCTTATAAGAGTGAGGAAAAGAGTGGATGAGGGGTGGTTTTTATAGTGGAGGAGTTGGGGTTTTTTCCATTATTCTAATCATTATTTTATTATTTTGGATCATAGATTTGAATATTCTTGATTTATATGACCAAAAACAATAATAAGTGCATGGTAGTTCGAAAAAATGGCTATTTACATGATCCATGACTCAAACATGATGCATAAATTCATTTTTAGCTAATTTCATAAATTATCTAATTTCACTATTCACAAAATTCATATATTTTAGAAAAATAAAAACCATTTACCCCAACCATTTATCGACATGAAGAATTAAAAAATGGAGTCCATTTTTTGAAAATAATTTTATAAATATGATAAATTTAATTTTTAATTAAAATCATTATTTACTCAAAAAATACAGATTTTATAACACACCAAAAAATTATCTAAGGTCTCATTAAATTATTATAAAATCATAGGATAACAAAATAATAATTTAGGAATACATTTTATTGAAATTAATTTCCTTTTAAATAAATTTATTAATTTTAAAATTGTAATTAAATATTTATTACTCATAAAAATATCAACACTTAATTACACATTTTAAAAATATTCACATTCATTTATAAGGTTCCTAAATTTTATTTATACTTTCATGGAAGAGGTTACTATTCATAAAAGTCACATTACTATTCATAAGTGTAACATTACCATTCATATGGGTAACATTACTATTCATATGGGTAAGTTACTATTCACTAAAAATTAAGTTGATCCCATCAGACTCTAAATATATTACTGAACGCAACCGTGAATGTCTGTTTTTCAAAATTCAAATCACAAAAGTGGAAAAATTAATTTTAATGGCTATTTTATTACTGTATCCTATAATAAAGTTTTTTTTCATAGTGACTCATTATTCTATGCATAATAATCTATCAAATGAATTGAAATTATTTAACAAGAGAAATACCATAAAATCTTGGGGTGTTAAAGATTTGACCAAGAGATAAAAATAGGAAATGTTGGCCTCATTTACTCTGTCCTGGGGGCCAATAGGCTATGAAAATTTGTAAAGTGACTGAGTATTATAGCATATTGATGACTAACTTGGAGGACTAGGTCATATACTAATAATGATAGAGGGATGAGGCATGATGGAATAGTGTGTTCATACTTATGAATCATAGGCTTATTAAATGATCATGTTCACTTCTAACATCCATTATTACTATATTCTAGAATGGAGCTGATGTATTTATGGTCGGGTCTTTGTCGAAGCTTTTTAAGTGCATGGATACTCCACAAAAGGTAATTTAGTTATTATGTTTTCTTGGTGATGTTATAACTTGTTGGATAGTTATGCTTTTCCTATTTACTTTATAATTATATTTTCACATGAACATATTCAGAATATAAACTATTAGGTATTGGACCACGTTGGTGGTGTCCCACGAAGTTGTACTCATACCCTACTTGGGTGTCCATGATTCTTGGCTTCCTAGAAATACCTCACTTGTTATAGACATAGGTTGGGCTTAGTCCTTTGTTAATCTTATAGTGGAATAGTTTCCTACGAGTTCAGGATTAGGATGACCTAATTCTTGGTGTTTTAGATCCTCATTATTCCTTTTTATTTTTCTTTATTTATATATGTGATTAGCCCAATGGGTGATCTACTATTATATATTTGATTTTATTTTGAGTATACTATGTTCTCATTAATTCATACTATTTTTATGTTTTTAGTATTTTTGTACTCTAATTATATATTGTTACACGTTTTATTTTTTATTTTTTATTCTGTACTTTGATTGAGGGTATAGTATCCCCATGGATCCACCTGAGTCCGTGACTTCAAGTAGGGGGAATCTAGAATACGGGGAGGCACACCTGAGGTCATGTGAAATTATAGATAAGATATGATGATTTGATTCAGGATATTACACCAATGGTATTAGAATGTAGACAATATTAGTTTCTTATTTTGGGGATTTGGTAGATAGGAAACATAGGAATGTGTCAGATCTTGTGATGAAAATAAAACGTGTGCATCATGAACACTATTTCCTAGGGAATTTCAGGTTACCAGGGTATGAGATTGATTTTCAAGGCCTTCACTGTTATCTTATGTTTTCACCTCATGTGAAACACTTGGATTTTTATGTTTTGATTTCATATGGATTTGAATTTTGGAAATATCTCCAAGTGGAATTTCACGAATCAAATTAAACATGTAGATTTATCTAATCATTTATGTTGCTTGTGTGTGATTGTAAAGACATCGAAGAACCATACTATTAAGGTATCAATGAATTGTACTGTGTTGAACATGTGATTTCATGGTTCTATTATTTTGGTTGAACTCCTATTTATTTATTTTTTTGATTGAAGATCTTGTTAGTATATGATGTGGTGCACTTGGTCAATGATGTTTCTAATGATGATGACAATGATGATGATGCCAGTCCACTATTAATAGATGTGTTGTCCACTTGTTAGGTATTTATCGAGTATTAATTGAATTATTAAGAATATAGTGTGAGTATCCAGTGGATAGGTCTCGTTAATTAAGGTTCCAACTATAGTCTATGAATATTTATCCATATAACACCTAATGATATTAAATTTTTCTGAAACTAACATTCAATGTCCTTAACATGTTTCTTCTAAGAATGGATCCATTATTGAATTTGTTTATAGATGTCAACTGATGATGTTACATGATATGAAAGCCTTATAAAAACCTTGTGTGGGTTTGTGAGAGACCTTTTGGCCATGATATAGCGTTGTCTATAGAAAAGTTGTGGCTTGTGCTTCTTGGTTGTAAATAGAGTTGGGATATTCCCTGAAAAGGAATAGTTAAGGTTAATACTGAGGGGAAGTTTTCATTGGGGGGGAATTCCTTGTGAATGTGAGTAAAATTTGGAAGGCTTGAGGTATGGTCTTTTTAAGTTACCTTGTAGATTTGTAATATTAATCTCCCCAAGTGATAGTACTCATGTTATAAGTTTCAGTTCTTGGAGCATCGTGGATTCACAACATCTTGAGTTTACACCGTTGATGGGTGATGAATGTTGAAACCTAGTAGAAATAAATTTCCTTTCTTGAAAATGAGCACTGTGAGTTCTCAAGTTTAGTTTATTTGACACATTATGATGAATTATTAGTAATAAAGGTATGTAAGTCATGTTTAGTGTTCTGTAACTCATGAAATAATCACATTAATTTTTAATAATTGTTACGTTTCTATTTTTTAGGGAAATACTTAATGCATGAGTGTTCATATAGTGGTTATGCATAGGTATATTGAATCATTGATATAAACATATTGAGATGACTTTTTTAGATTTCTGTTGTTCTATGGATAAAATAAACTGAGTTAGAAGTAGTAGACTATTGATGTTTTAGTCTCAATATAACCCTTCATTTTGGGAAAAACATCTTTGGTGTGAAGCTCAATGGTTTTGGGGTCCCAGTGGTTAATGCTTATGGAATTGTCTCCATGGTGGGAGATAACATCAAAAATGGATTGTGGTACCATTTTAACATCAATCAAGTTTATCATAACTGGTGATGACGTGGTTTGTTGTAGTGGTTTGTGTGAGAGAATAATACCATTTGAGTGGTGGTTATAACCTACTCTTAGGAAAGTTGAGAATGTTACACACATAGAGAATGGATTGTTGGATATGGTTGATAATATTTTGAGTAATCCATGTATGTGAAAATCATGGAATGTTTTATTGAAATTGGTTGAATGGATGATCACACTTAGTTTTCATTTTTGGTGAAAACTATTAGTGGATCAGGAAGAATGAATTTTTTTGTGCTGTAGGAGAAAATAAGGATACTCCTATAGTCATAAGCATCAATCTATTCACATGTGTAATGGACTCTGTTATAGTAAGTGTAACATTCTGTAAATGTTTCCTGGCACTCCTCGACCCTATTTTTAATCATTATTGGTTATGTCTCATTTTGGGGTGCTTCTGGGGAAATTTTTAAAATTTTGGAAAGATCCTGGGATATACATGGTTGGCACATAGTTTTCACAAACCTTTCACCCTATTAGTGAAAACATGAAAACATTAGTAGTTAGGGTTTTCATGGATGGCATACATCTTGAAAAACCATGCACCCATCTAGTAAAAACCCTATGGCCCTACCCATATAACCATTCACTCGAGTTTTAATTATTATGAAAAATTTAAAAAATTCATGAACCCCCTTTTTACCTCTCACTCACCCCTAATCATCTTGAATCAATTTCATAGTTCTTAGAAGCTCTAAAGGACCCATTTTTTCTCTTATAAACCCTTTATAATGTAGATCAAATCTTGAATAGTATTCATTAATTCCCATCTTGTTAGGGATATTCCCCCATTATATCTCTCCTGACCTCTTCCTCCCTCATCTTTAGGGTTTGTTGGATCTACATGTTACTAAAGGATCTTATCTCCATTGTTTATATCTTTAATATTTGTTGGATTCTTAGATATTCTTTGTAGAGGTTCTTCATTGGTGTTTCTAGTTGTAGTAATTGTGATACATGATCCCATGATCCCAAGGTAGGTTGTCCTGTATAAGTTTAGCCGATTGATTTAACCCTAAATTTATTGATTTAAATTAAATTTCATTCAATTGTATTATGAAAAACCAAATTCACATCGAATTGGGTTTTGAATTTTCTTTGGAATGAAAATTGGGGAAACCCCCCAATTCCAGTGAATTGGGGTAAGATTTAGATTTTATAGAAATTTCAGACATTGATTTTTGGAAATTGGATTATAAAATTTATTCATTTTTAAAAGGATTAAATTGTTTTGATAAGAACCCATTGGTTTTATCCTAGAAAAAAAATCATGTATTGATTAAAAACCCATGTATTGGTTTTTAAATATAAATTAGCATATAAAAATGGAAAATGGGAGAATTTTTTTTGAATAGATTTGAAATAATTTTCCCATTATTTATTATTGTTTGAGAACATGAAATTGTAGGTAGTTAGTGAATTATTCAGTGAAAACATACTACTTTTGAAACATTACAACACTAACCTAAACATAGTGTAGCAGATATTATCCTTAATGGGATGTTGATTATTCCTCTTTGAATAGTGTCTAAGGGATGTGTGTACAAATATTTCCATGATCCCTCATTTGAGTGTGTGGGGATCCCATAACCTAGAACGGTCGTACCTCTTAGAATATGACCATGTTTATTGTTTGTGATCATTTTTATGTACATTCCATTGTTTGTAAAAATTATTTTCACTTGCCTTTCCAATTTATATGTGTAGTTTTATATAAAATATTTATTAACCCATTATTTTTAAAATTTTCCATCAATTGAAATTAATAGAAAGTTTTTTTTAAATGTGAAACTGTATTTCGATGCATGTTTTTTTTAAAATTTAAAGCATGTATTATTTTACTTTATTTTAATCTTATTATACAATCCTTGGTGATACCCTACTGAGATTTTAGATCCCACCCTACCTATTCCTTATGGTGTCTGCAGTTTTCCTTCTACTAGGTTTGAGAAAGGGAAAAGAACCTCTTGGAGGTGGTGATTTTTGGTCTTTGGTATTGGAGTGAAGTGTCCGTTGGGACTTGGTTTTTTTCCTATCAGTTTCTGGTACTTTGTGGTTGTACTTTGGATTTACATACATGTTTGACTTTGGGTACTATTCTACCTGTGGAGTTTTCTTTTGATTATACTCACTTTTATCTGTTTCCTACATAGTTTGTGTGAAAAAAAAATTCTCACCTTTATCCTGTATGATTCCGAGTTCATGTTGTCCTCCCATAGGGATTGGAAACTCCCTTTGGGCCATGTTAGAGCCGATGTAGGTATCAAAGTACCAAGATATCTAGGATGGTTTGTGATATAATGGTATCAGACACGATGATTAATAATCTTACCTTGATGGAATCATGTAGTTATGTTATCCTTTTGGGGCTTTGGAGGTAGTTGAGAGTGAGTTGCTATCCAACACTCATTGTAATGATCCTTAAGTCACTGAGGGTAGTTTGGGAAAGTTTTCTTGTGGATTAGTACTAGTATTTTTCTAGTTTTTATTTGGATGTATTGTAATGTGAATATTTTTTATCTATCTGACTGGATGAATTTCCCTATTCCTCTTGTTGAGTATCGATATGAGTATCCTTTCTGACATCTTCAATGTTTTTTAGTGATGTTGTGTAGCATCATGCCTATAAGAATACATGTGAATAAGATCCAGGAGGAAGATATTGATGGACCACATTGAAAAAATACTTCTATGGATGAGAATCTAGTCGATGTTATTGGGTATGCTGTCCAAGCTCTAGGATGGGAACCTACATGCATTCCCATTCAGAGTCCAATTGTGGAACCTTAGAGGAATGAATTAATGATTGATGCTCAAGAGTTTCTTCTCTATAATCCACTAGAATTCTAAGTATCAAAAGAAACTCAAGATGCCGAGGAATGGTTGAGAAGGGTTGAACATTTATTTTAGCTCATGGAGACTCCTATTTATATCAAGGTGAAATGTGTAACCTTAATGCTAGAGTGATCTAGATGGAGATTTTGGGATTCCATGGTTATGGAAAAGAATCTCGAGGGATTATATTGGAAGGACTTTAGAACTATTTTCACTGACTATTTCTATCTAGATTCTTTTGTATTAGATAAGGTTCTAGAGTTTTTAAATTTCAGTAGACTGATGGGACCATGACAAAATATGAAATGTGATTTTTTGAGCATTTTTAGTTTGAATATGAGGTTGGATCGAATAGGAATATAAATACTAAAAAATTAGATATTTTTATTCAATATAGTATTAATTATTATTTTTTCTTGTTGAATATACCTTTTTATACTAATGTGATTGATAGAGAATTGATTACTGAGATAGACTTTTCTAGAAATTCAAGGTTAATGGGAGTTTTATTTTCTCCTATGGCAGTTCTGTGAGTTGCTTTAAAGGAAAGATAAATCATGATGACTCTCAAGGAGGTTCTCAATTGTAATGTTCTTATAGACCTCCTATAATGCCTGAAAATGGCCCTTTTATTTTGTGTTAGTGTGAAAATCTTGGGCACCAAAAATGAATTTGCACTAAGGCACCCCAGTCATGTGGTTTTTTTGATAATTTAGGCCATTTCATAATTTCATTCAAGCATTTACTACCCCCTATAGTGAAACTATATCATCTGTACCAAAACGTACTACACTACAATCAGATACTTCAAGGACTAAGGGGTTAGAGCCATATGAATCTAGAAAAAAGGTTCTTCATGCAGTGGAAGAGTCTCTAGAGGAAGTAGATATGGGTCCAATGACTATAAGATGTACCATCACTATTTCTTTATCTTTATTGACTGATTTATTTAATACTAGTGTAGCTTATTCATTCATTTCAGACCATATTATGAGTCTGCTAAATCATCCTACAACTATTTTGTCTTATGTTTTGAATATTACTACACCCCTTAAAAAATGAGAGATTAGGGTCTCCATTTTCATTCTTGTGTCTTCTCTCTATCATAGACTGATATTACTTTCGATTTTTTTTGGTTCTCTACATGAAACATCTTGACATTTTAATTGGGATGTATTTTCTCATTATTAATAAAAATCAAATTGATTACAATATTTGGATGGTCTCCTTTAATATTCCTTATGGAGTTTATTGTATCCTTCATTGAGAATGTGACCTGAGGTCAAGTAGATTAAGAAATTTTTATCTATAATTGAAGAAAGTGATATACGTGTTCACTTTTGATCTAAAGTGATAATATTTTAGAGGTGATCTCTATCCATTTTCTATGTTCTTCCCGATGTTTTTTACTTATGACTTCTCTAGTATTCCACTAGTAAGGGAGGAAAAGTTTTATGTCAATTTAATACATGGTACTCAACCGATATCTATTCCTTCTTACATCATGGTAAAATATAAAATGATAGAGTTAAGAAATAATTTGGATGATAATTTTGAGAAAGGATTTATGCACCTAAGTGTGTCACCTTGCACGGTGCTAATTCTATTTGCTAAAAAATATGATGGGTCACTTCCCCTTTATGTTGATTAGCAAAAACTAAATCGAGTCATGATAAATAACTAGTATTCATTGACATGGATTGATGATCTATTTTACTAGTTTAAAGGGGTGAAGTGGTTCTCAAATATTGATCTTGGATATGGCTATCACCAGTTGATAATAAAAGAATTTGAAATTCTAATGACCACCATCCGGAGTAGGTTTGGCCATTATGAGTACATTGTCATTCCATCTGGTCTAACCAATGATCATGTAGTCTTTATGATTTAAATGTATATGATTTTTCCTGACTATCTTGATGCTTTTGTGGTAGTATTCATGGATGAGATCCTTGTTTACTCTTAGTCTAAGGAGGATCATGTTTATCATTTAAGTGTATTTCTATAATTTTTTATAAATAATTGACTCTATGCCTAGATATAGAAATGTAATTTATGGATTTGAGAAATGACATTCTTGGAACTTGTGGTGTGGGAACATGGTATCTCATTTGATCATGAGAAGGTAAAATATCTTATGACATGGGAACCACCATGTAATGTTTTAGGGATTCAAACGCTCTTGGGTTTAGATGGATATTATCACTGGTCAGTAAAAGAATTATTAAATTTTGATTCTCTGATGACTTCTCTAACTTTAAAGGGAGTAAATTATTCTTGGGAGGATAAATTACATAGTTCTTTTGTTGAGTTCAAATGTATTTTGAAAAAACACCAGTGTTGACTCTATAAAAATTGGGAAGGACTATGGTATTTTGGGACACATCTGATTCAAGTTTGGGATATGTTCTTATGCGTAGTTATCATGTCATTGCCTAAGGATCTTGGTATCTTAGGATACATGAGAACAATTATCTATCACTTGAACTTGAACTCGCAGCAGTAGTGCATGTACTTAAGAGTTATTGACAATACCTTTTCATAGAAAGCTTTAACATGTATTCTACACACAAGAGATTTAGTTATATCTTCTCTAAAAAAGATTAGAATCTCTGATAGAGGTTTTGGGTGGAATAACTGAAATATTTTTACACTGACATTTCGTAACCCCCAAGGAAGGGGAAGTTCATCACCAATTCATTGTGTAAGAACGCGAATCTTCTTTTCAGTTATGTTTTTTTCCTGGAGTTTTTGAGAAAAGAGGAGTTTCTGGAAATTTTTGAAGTACACATAGTGTACTTTATGAGTACACGCCGTGTACTCGGTTACCGCGGGTAGCCGTGTGTTGGCCATGTAGTGGCCTTGCACACAGCCATGTGTGATGACCTGAAGGCTGCCTAAAGCAGAGTATGGAAATGGTGAGTACATGTCATGTACTTCAAAACTACACACTGTGTATTTTGTTTTTTTCATTAAATGCACCAGGGTTACGTCTAATGGACAGAACCATCTCCTTTTCAACCGAGTTCAGCCGAGAGCACCCAGAAGCCGCATATCTTTGATGAGCCCTCGACCGAGCGTCCTTCCTCAGAATCAAACACCGACTGTTGCATTGGAATCACATCGGTGAGTTCTCTCTTCTCCTAGAGGATCATCCCTTGATTTCTCCTCTTTCGTGAGTTATTGTGGGTTGAACATTTTGTGTGTTTTTATAGATCCTTGGAGTTCTAAGGAGATTCAAGAATCGTGGTTCATGTATCTTAATCTACCAACACCGAGGTAGGTGTTTTGTGTCTTTATGTTGAAGTCCTTGAATTCTTATGTGAAAATTTTCCCAATACTCATGAATGGGGTTTTGCATGTTTTCCGTTTTAGCCCTATTTTTTGTCTGCTATGCTTCTAAGCCTGAGTAGATGATATTTGATTGCGAATAGAGTGAATTTATATGCTTTGGATGTGTTTCTCCTGCATGTTTTTTATGTTTTGACCTTTGGGTCTTGTTTTCCAGTTAGGCTACTGTTTATTTTTCCCATGCTCAGTATTGTAGGATGGTGTGACTATTTTTTGAACATTCTGATATGCTTTAAAATTCTATCCAAGTAGTTCTTAAGGTTTACCTTGGCCGATACGTGATGTTATACTTGTTGGTTTACACAGGGATGTGAGAACCTAGTGTAGTAGACCACTGGGAGAATGGATGTAAGGGATTCTCTAGAGTGTATTTTATAATAGTACGATGCAAGACCATAGGGGGAATTGATGTAGAGTTATTCCTTTGAGAGTATGTAGTTCTTTGACATGGGCCACAAAGGGAATGTGATGTAAGTGCTTCCCTAGAGTTCCTTTAGTACTGATACGAGACTATAGGGTGAATTGACGGTGAGTGATTCCTCAGAGAGTCTATAGTTTAGATGAACCAGAGGGGTGAGACTGTGTGTGCTGTACAGAGGGTTTATTGTACTTGTTTGGTAGGACTAGAGAGGTTAGACTGGGTGTGCTTCCCAGATGGTTACCTGTTGTGTTTATCTTCTTGTTTAGTTGTTGCTTGATATTGATACTGTGTATTGTTTATTGTTGATTACCTTCATGTTTATTGTTTCCTTTATTTTTACCTTCTATATATTCACTGACTATTAGGCAAAAATCTCGTGGTGGTTACCTATTGGGATATAGTCTCACACCCTATTTGGGCCATGGTTTTGGGCCCAAACAGATTCTATTGTAGCAGGTATAGATAAGGGAAAGCACCCTTCTACTTTAGGTACTTGACTTGCTGTGGAGCTGGAGAGCATGGGACCAAGCTATGGCTTGCGATGCTAAGGAGTTTACTTTCTTTATTTCTCACGTTAGTTTAGTAATGTTGTATTCCAGCATTGTGACTTGTTTCAATGATTTCCTAGACATATGTATTATTCATCACTTTATATATGTGCTCCAGTTTGTACTATTACTCTTCTGCTATTTACATTTGTATGATATTATTACTGCTTCTGCTCTGGTGTATAGTTGTTTACTTCCACTGTGTACTCTGCCAATGAGGGCATAGTTTCCCCACTATCACACCCAAAGCCCTTGCTGCTAGTCGGCAGCCTCTAGTGTTCGGGGAAATGCGCTTGAGGCCGTGTGACCAACTGGGTACAGGGTACCTCTAGGTGGATTCCGGAACTCGGACACTACAAAGTGGTATCATAGGAATTCTCTTCTCTTGATTTACTATTTGGAGCCGTTAGCGAGGGATAAGAAGGAATCAGTACATGGTAATAAGTTGTGCCCGGGAGTAGCTAACCCGTGAATAGGGAAAAGCCAATTTACCTCATTTATTGCAATCTCTTATGGTTTTTCAAGTTTATGGTTGATCTAATTTTCACCGATGGGTGAATCACATGTTTTTTGTTATTACTGTTGACGTTATTGAGGTTCTATTTCTATCGCAACCCAATGAGATGAGGGTATGCCATCTCATGAATCATATAGGTATTTGTTAGAAATCACATGTCATGAATTTTTTCCATGCCATCTAGGATGTATTATGAATTTCATGTTGTTATGATAGATGTTGGGTAGAATATGCATGCTGTTGTGATAGATTCCTCAATAAAAATACTTATTGTTTGATATGGTATTTATTGTGTAAGGTTATGCTTGAATGAATGCCAAAATTTGGTTCTTGAGGTGTTATGGGCCCTCATGGACCATAATTTGGTGGATAATTGCCTTGTTTGCTTTGTTATAGCATGTATAAGATGGAAAAATTGATTCCCGGGGTGTATGGTCCCTTACGGATCGAAATTTGGCACCTTTAATGTTCATTTCAGTGTTTTTCTAGGCTCCAGAGTAGTTTTTGAGGCTTACTGAACGAAAAAACCTAGAATACACACCCTGTAGTTTTGAATACATGTCGTGTAGTCTCTAAACCTTGTCATAGGCCATGTGGGTAGAGACACAGGATTGGGAAAGTCTAGTGGGAACACACCGTGTACTAGTCGAACACGCCGTGTAGTGTTGAACCTTTGTCCACCCATGTAACTAACAAAACAGACATATAAGTTTGGATATATAGAAGACGTGTCAGCCTTGAAAATGTCGTGTATTTAAACCAGGTACCTTACCATGTCACTAATAACACGGGTCAGTGTTATCCTTTCACATACGCACCGCGTCTATCCGGAATAGGCCTTGCAGTTTGAGTCGTGTGTCTGGCCGTGTCACTAACAACAAGGGCCAGGTAAAGATTGTATAGTACATGTCGTGTCTACCTAGAACATGCAGTGTAGTATTGTTTATGGAGATCCTTGTGGCTTAACCGTGTAGAAGGACCTGTGTAGGGGAAGAGGATTCAAGTACACGCCAGGTGTTTGGATACCACGCCGTGTGTTTGGGGTGTTACATGGACAGTTTAGGAAAAAGTACACACCCATGTAAATGAATTAAGGGAACACACCGTGTAGGAATTTTACACGCCGTGTAGTCATGTTTTATAAAACTTGAATGCATTATTCCCCCTGTTCCCTTCTTATGATTCTAGTTTTCAGTCCTTGACAATATTGTTCAAAGGTGTGCATTTTACCTTACAGAGTTATGCCACCGAGACATCCTCTGATTGTACTCCAGTTTCCAGGTGATGATCAGAAACTAGACATGACTGATCATGGACTTCCCACAGATCCTCCTGTTGTGCTGGTCTTGGTACCAGCGGTTGTACTTGATTCTAACGCTGATGCACAATTCAGGGAATTCTTTATGAGGATGATACAGACCTTTTAGGGGGCACCACCTCCTGCCCTATCAATGGATGATTTCATGTGGGTTTTGCAACAACAAAATCCTCCCACTTTCATTGGGGAAGGAGGACCTCAGGCTGTAGAGTCCTGGATAGAATTCATGCTGACAATCTTTGAGCATCTGGAGACGCCTCTAGAGAAGAGGTTCAAGCTCGCTACCTATATTCTTCGGGACTCCGTCAAGAGGTGGTGGGATGTGATATCATAGATGGGATTCCAGGAGGTTATGGCATATGATGAGTTTCAGTGCATCTTCTTTGATTACTTATATCCAGAGACCCTATTGTATGATCGAGCATGAGACTTTATGAGTATGTAGTAGTATACTTTTTCTGTTATGGTGTATTCCTACCTATTTACCAAGCTGTAGCGCTTCACGCCTATTTCAAGAGGTTATTATTTGTTCATGGTATGGAAGTTTGAGGATGGTCTGAGGCACGACATCTGATCGCAGGTGAACATCTTTCGGTTGGATTCTGTCATTTCTATAATCAACCAGACACTGATCACAGAGCACAATCTGAGGTATTCTGGAGTTGTGAGCCAGGGAGGCTTGGCATCTGGAGTTAGAATCCCTTTTACAGATAGTAGGAAGAACCGTAGGGAGTCTTCACGCGGTGATCCAAGAAGGCGAGAGACACCGTCTGGTAGCCAGGTTCTATGATACCAGTGTGGAAGGGCTGGGAATATGAGGTTGCAGTGCCAGAGAGACCCAGTGGAGTGCCGATCTTGTGGAAAGATGGGTCATCTTCAGCGCTTCTGTCAGATATTCTCATCAGCATCTTGTGACAGGAGTTCTTCTATGACTCCACGTTCAGGAGTAGCACCACCAGTTTCTCACAAGTCAGGGAACTGGAGTTCTTCCGGCCATTCAGGTTGTGGTGGAGGTCGTGGCCATGGTGGTCAATCGCCAGTATTTCAGCGACTGCAGAGTGGATCAGTTTAGAGTGGTCAGTCAGGGTCAATGGGCTGTGGATCAAGATAGAACATTGCATTGGAGAAGACCCAATAGGAGCAGGATCCCTGACCTTCTACACTTTGAGGTAGGATCCTAGTTGCCTTAATTTTATCTTCAGCTCTTTTCAATAGAGGGGATTCCCATAGATTTATATCTATTATTGTTGTGGAGAGCCTCAGGCTCTATATCTTTTCCTCTGCTGATATATTGATGTTAGACACTCTGTTGGGGACTAGGATGGATAGAGTACGTCAGTGCAAAGAATTTCCTCAAGAGGTGGGTGGGTATCGCTTCTTATGAGATCTCTTTGTCCTAGAGATTACCGGATATGATTTCATTCTCGAAATGGACTGGCTAGTTCACTTAGAGGAATTCATTGACTGTTATCACCGTAGGGTGAGTTTCATATCACCAGAGGGTGGATACATTATTCATAGTAGTGAATGGGATGTCCAGGCAAGCAGAGCGGGTCCATAGCATCATGGGTTGGGTAGAGTTACAACACAGATTGCTAGTCTTTATCTGGATGACCAGGGAACTTCATAGTTAGACTTTCCTTTAGTGGTGGATAATTTCAAATATATCTTTACAGATGACTTTTAAGGTTTTCCTTAGGAGCGTGAGGTAGACTTCTTGATTGAGCTTGTGCCTGGAGCGGCACGAGTGTCCATTCCCCCTTATAGGATGGATACACCTGAGTTGCAGGAACTCAAGAAGAAGTTGAAGGAGTTGCAAGAAATGGATTTTATCTGACCCAGTACTTCTCCTTTAGGTTCTCCTGTCTTATTTGTGAAGAAGTAATAAGGTACCCTCAAGCTTTGTGGGGACTATCTGAAGTTGAACCAGTTGACATTCAAGAACAGATATCCCTTACCCAGGATTGATGATATCTTTAATCAGCTTTGAGGAGCCTGTGTGGTCTCAAAGATTGACCTAAGATCCAGTTACCATCAGTTGCGAGTTATACCATCATATATACTGCTTACAGCCTTCCAGAGTAGGTATGGTCTATACGAGTATTTTCTTATGCCATTCGGTCTCACGAACGCGCCTATAGTTTTCATGGCACTGATAAACAAAGTGTTCCATCCATACTTAGATTCATTCATTGTGGTCTTCGTGGACGATATCATGGTGTAATCTCACACTCGACATTACCATGCTACCCATCTTGAGGTTATTTTGATTACACCAAGGGAGAATCAGTTATATGCTATGTCACTTTTGGATGGATCATATTCACTTATTGGGTCATGTTATCTCAGAGACAGAAGTGTCAATAGACCTAGAGAAAGTGAAAGCAGTAGTTTCCTGGGATCATCTGAAGAACGTCTTTGAGGAGTAGAGATTTCTTGGTATGGTTAGATACTAAAGACATTTTATACAAGACTTTTGACGCTTAACAACACCGCTGACGAGTTTGACTAAGAAGGGTTCGGAGTTATTATGGTCATATTCTTGTGAGTCAGCCTTTTAGGAGCTGAAAGGGAGGTTGAATCCAGCACTGATAGTAATATTGCAATAGTTGGGCAAGATATATACTATTTATTGTGATTCTTAAGGTATCGAGCTGGGATCTGTGCTTATGAAGGGAGATGGAGTCGTTGCGTACGGGTCTCGGCAGTTGAGGTCACACGAGAGGAATTACCCGACAAACGGTCTAGAGTTGGCAGCTATTGTTCATGCCTTACACTGTTGGATATATTACCTTCTGGGTGAGAATTTTGTGGTTTTCACCGACCACAAGATCCTCGAGTACATCTTTACTCAGCATGATCTGAATTTGAGATAGTGAAGGTGGGACGAGTACCTTCAGTCTTTTGACTTTGAGCTTGCCTACATGTCTGGGAAAGGAAACACAGTGGCCGATGCGTTGATCAAGAGGACTCAGTTATTAGTTGTTCAGGAGGCCAGTAGTGAGTGGAATATTTTGGATCTGTTCTCAGAGATGCATTTGGAGGTGCATGATAGACATGGGCAGACCTTTTTCTCTTCTATAGATGTTACCCCTACCCATGTTGATCGAGTACGAATGAGGTAGCTATCATATTCTAAAGGCCTAGTCCTGTGGGAAAGTGTGTCAGGAGAGGACCCTATTCATGGGTGGACCATAGGCAAGGATGATATCATGGGTTTCCAGGGATGGGTATGGGTGCCAGTATATATATACGAGGAGCTGATGCATGATTTTCATTCCTCGGTTTTGGTAGTTCATCCTCATGTCACCAAGATGTATAGTGATCTACACCATTAGTATTGGTGGCTAGGAATGAAGAGGGATGTTACTGGCTTCATCATGAGGTGTTCCACTTTTCAGTAGGTGAAGGCATAGCATCAATGAAAAGTAGGGATTTTACATAAGTTACCCATTATCGAGTGGAAGTGGAATGAATTAGCGATGGAATTCATGACCGGTTTACCAAGGTTGCCTTGAAGGAATGATGTTGTTTGGGTTGTCATTGACAGACTCACGAAGGCTGCTCACTTCTTGAAAATCATGTAGACCTTCAGTGTTGATGAGTTGGGACTATTTACATCTGAGATATTGTACATCTTCAAGGATTTCCACACTCCATTTTTTCAGACAAAGATGATCGTTTTACTTCTCAGGTATAGAAGGGGCTCCAGAAGACGTTGGGTACACAAGTACTTTTGAGTATAGCTTACTTCTCATAGAGTTTTCCTAAAACAATAGTTTTCAAGCAACAATTCAGATGGAACCTTATGAGGTTTTGTACGATAGGCCATGTCGATCTCCCTTATGTTGGCTTGAGGTAGGAGAGGCAACATTACTGGGACCTCATATTGTTCAGGAGATCACATAGCAAATAGAGTTGATTTGGAAGAGGATGGATACTGCACTGTCTCGATAGAAGTCTTATGCTAATCCGTGGAGATGACCTATGGAGTTCAGGGTCGGGGATCATGTTTTTCTATGTGTCACCCCAAGGTTGGGACACAAGAGGATTAGGAGACAGGGTAAGTTTTCACCATGGTATGTCGGACCATTTGAGGTGTTAGAGAGAGTTGGGCCGGTGGCCTATCAGTTTCAATTACCTCAGAGGTACCGGGATATGCACAACGTTTTGTACGTTTCTGAACTTCGACTTTACTCTTCAGACCTGTCTCATGTTTTCCAACCAGAGGAGGTTGAGTTAGAAGTGGACACATCTTTCGAGGAGCATTCTATCCAAATTGTTGATCGAAGTACGAAGGTTCCCTTTGGTCGGTCTATTCCACTCGTACGAGTGCTATGGAAGCACGGGCGAGTACAAGACAAGACATGGGAGAGGGAGGCTGATGTATGATCGTAGTGACCAGAGTTATTATGGGTTTCTACATCTATTCTACCTTGCTAGGGAAATTTGGGGATGAATTTCTTTAAGGGGGGAAGTTTGTAAGAACCCATATCTTCTTTTCTGGTATGTTTTTCTTTTTCATGAATTTTTTTGAGAAAATAGGAGTTTTTGGCAATTTTTGAAGTACACGCTGTGTAATTTATGAGTAAACACCATGTACTCGGTTACCACGGGTAGCCGTGTGGTGGCCGTTTAGTGGCCTTGCACATGGCCATGTGTGATGACCTGGAGGTTGCCTAAAGCGGAGTACGGAAATGGCGAGTACACGCTGTGTACTTAAAAAATACACACCGTGTATTTTGTTTTTTTTCATTAAATTCATCGGGGTCATGTCTGACAGATAAAACTGTCTCCTTCTCAACCTAGTTCGTTCGAGAGCACCGAGTAGCTGAAGATCTTTGATAATCCCCTAGATGAGAGTCTATCCTCTAAAGCAAACATCGACGGTTGCATTGGAATCACATTAGTGAGTTCTCTCTTCACCTAGAGCACCATCCCTTGATTTATCCCTTTTCATGAGTTATCGTGGGTTGAAATTTTTATATGTTTTTTTAGATCCATGGCATTATAAGGTGATTCAAGCCTTCTGGTTCAAGTATCTTGATCTCCCAACACCGAGGTAGGTGGTTTGTGCCTTTCTGTGGAAGTCCATGAATTTTTATGTGCAAATTTGGCCAATACCCAAGAACGGGGTATTGTGAATTTACCGTTTTATCCCCATTTTTTGTCTTCTATTCTTGTATGCTTGATTAGAGGATATTTGATTGTGAATAGTGTGAATTTTTGTTCTTTGGATGTGTTTCCCTTGCATGTTTTTCCTGTTTTGACCTTTGGGTATTGTTTTCCTGTAAGGCTGCTGTTTATTTTCCCCATGACTAGTATTGTAGGATAGTTTGACTATTGTTCAGGCATGATGATATGATGTTGAATGCTATCCAAGTAGTTATTGAGGTTTACCTTGGCCGATACACGATGTTCTACTTTTTTGTTTACCCAGGGCTGTGAGAACCTAGTGTAGTAGAACATAGGGAGAATGGACGTAAGGGCTTCTCCAGAGTGTATTTTATAAAATTATGATGCAAGACCACAAGGGGGAATTGACTTTGAGTGCTTCCTCAGAGAGTCTGTAGTTACTCGATGTGGGCCACAAAGGGAATGTTATGTAAGTGCTTCCCTAGAGTGCCTTTAGTAGAGATACGAGACTATAGGGGGAATTGACGGTGAGTGCTTCCTCAGAGAGTCTATACTTTAGATGAACCATAGGGGTGAGACTGTGTGCTACCCAAAGGGTTGATTGTACTTGTTAGGTAGGACCAGAGGGGTTAGACTGAGTGTGCTTCCCAAAGGGTTTTCTATTGTGTTTATATACTTGTTTAGTGGTTGCTTGATATTGAGATTGTGGATTGTTTATTGTTGAGTACCTTCCTATTTATTGTTTCCTATATTTTTACCTTCCATATATTCAATAACTATTAGGAACAGATCTCGTGGTGGTTCCCTACTTTAATTTTGTATCACACCCTATTTGGGCCATGCCTTTGGGTCTAAAGAGACTTTATTGTTGCAGTTATAGATAAGGGAAAGAACCTTTCTACTCCAGGTACTTGACTTGCTTTGGAGATGGAGAGCATTGGACCAAGATTTGGCTGGCAATGCTGAGGAGTTTACCTGCTTTATTTTTCACTTTGGTTTAGTACTGTTATATTCCAGCATTGTGACTTGTTTCGCTACTTTCCTAGACATATTTATTTTTCCTAACTTTATATATATGCTCCAGTTTGTTCTATTATTCTTCCGCTATTTATTTTTGTATGATATGATTACTACTTCCACTCTTGTGTATATTTGTTTACTTCCACTGTGTGCTCTGCCAATGAGGGAATAGTTTTCCCACTATCATTCCCAAGGCCCTCATTGCTAGTCGGCAGCCTCTGGCATTCGGGGAAATGCACTTGAGGCTATGTGACCAACTGGGTACGGGGCGCCTCTTGGTGGCTTCTAGAACCGGGATGTTACACTTTGAGCCATAAACTTCTAATGCATGACACGAAAGAATCATAAGAGTAGTTGAACATTATGGGTCTCTTTGAAAAGTTTCATATAGAAGTTCTATAATTATGGGATGAGGTTTTTTTGGCTGGTTTCAGTTGACATCCTCTCTTCTTAAGAATATTATTAAAGAACTATATCTTGGTGATGAGTTCCAAAGGTTTATAAAACCTATTTATAGTGGTGAGACCATTTTTGAGTGGTCATTCTCCGTTGAGGGTATTTTATGTTTCCAAAAATAGTAAGTAGTAACATTTACTATGAGAAAAGATTTTATAATGAATTTTAATAATTCCTAGTGAGAAGTGGACCTCAGAAGCTTGAATATGTTCTATGACATGTAGTGGTGATTTTGGTGGCCAAGAATGAGACATGGCATTACTGATATTGTTTCTCATTTTTATACATGTCAATTGGTCAAGGATTAGAATTAGAAAAATTCCTTTTTTACTTATTCCACATAAAGATCCAATTTTGATGTGAGATTTTATCTAAATGTACTTTTTGGTTGGGTTTCCACAAACCTTGAAAAAGAATAATGCAATATGGATTGTGATTGATATGCTGACCAAATCAACAAACTTGACACCCATTCATGTTACAACCAAAGTTGAGGATTTGGTAAATCTATATCTAGAAGATATTTTTCATTTTCATGAATTTCCAATTTTTATATTCTATGTCAGATATCCCCATTTTACTTATCACTTTTGGAGAGTCCTTCAGGAGACAATGAGATCTCAGGTTCTTTTGAGTATGGTATACCATCAATAGTGGGATGGCCATATAAAAAGAGATATATAAATTATTGAGGATATGCTTCATTCCCATGTTATAGACTATGGTGGGACTTGGATTGACCATTTGGAACTGGCTGAGTATTCTTATAATAATAGTTTCCAGTCAGTGATTTGGATGACTCCTTTTGAGGCCTTGTGTGGCCAGACTAGTAAATCTCTACTGTGTTGGTTTGATAATGAAGAAAGTTCCTTAGTTCGACCAGGATTGGTACAACACAAAACAATTAAAATTTATGCTATTTATCAGAGAATGTTGGAATAATAGATCTAGTATAGGTCTTATGCTGATTATTTTCTTAGAATATTGGAATTTTCAGTTTATGAACTGGTATTATTGAAAATTTCACACTGTTTTGGTTATCAACAACTTTTGTGGAAAAGGAAAAATTATCCTCATTTTATGGGAACTTATGAAATTATTGAGCATGTGTGGAAAGTGTATTATAGTTTACCACTTCTTCTATAGTTTAAATATATTCATAATGAGTTCTGTGTATCTCAACTATGAAAGTATCTTTATGGTCCATCTCATATTTTGAGATGGAGTGATCTTGACAAGGAGCCTAATTTGTCGATGACTAAGAGTGCACTCGGGAAGTTGATTTTGAATCCAAGGTACTTCATGGGAGGAAAAAAAAATTTGGTTAAAGTTACATGGAATCATGGTTCTGATACTCATGAGACTTGGTACAGAGATGAACTTTTGGAAGAATAGTGGCCTCATCTTTTTAGCAGAGAAGCTTCTTGACAAGATTTATTTGGACCAAATGTTTCTATGGTGGGATTTTGTAAAGTCTTGTTACATTTTTTGGTCCTAATATAGCCTGTTTCTAGTCATTATTGGTTGTGGATCATTTATGGGTTCTTTAAGGGAATGTTTGAAAATTTTGGAAGGCTCTTAGGCTGTGCACGGTTGGCGTATGGTTTTCCCAAACTATGTGCCCTACTAGTGAAAACCATGCAAACCTAAGAAGTGAGGGTTTAAACGGTTGGAATATGGTTTGAAGAAACATACCCTCATATAGTAGAAACCATGAACCCCTTTATAGTGGTGAAATATTAGGGATCATGGTTAGGGTACATGGTTTAGAAAACCATGTGGCCCTACCCAAATAACCATGCCTATGGGTTTTAAATTTTATGAAAAGTGTTTAAAAATTCAAGAACCCCACTTTTTACCTCTCAATTAGCCCCGAATCCTCTTGCCCTAATTTTTTAGGTATTGGAATCTCTCAAGGATATTTTTGGATCCTAAAAACCCTTTATTAGATGGATTAAATATTGGTGAACACCGATCAATTCTTCTTCGGTAATGGATCTTCCCCCTTTCTTTCTCTTCAAATATCATCTACTACCCTCCTTTGGGTTTGTTAGATATCTATAATATTGGAGGATCTATTATTCTCTGTTTTAAATCTTTAATCTAGGTTGGATTCCTGGACCTTCATTACCGATGTTCTTTATTGGAGTTTCCCCTTGCGGGCGTTGCGATACTTTATCCCGTTATCCGAAGGTAGGTGGTACGATATAAGTTTTGTTGATTTATTTAACCCTAAATTGATTGTTTTAAATTAAATTGATTTCAATTAGATTATAAATAAACTAATTCATATTAAATTTGGATCTTTATTTTCTTTGGCTTGAATATTGGGGAAAACCGATAATTCTAGTTTATTATGGTGTAATTTAGATTTTATGGAAATTATAGAATTTGATTTGTTGAAATTGAATTTGGAAATGATTTTTTTAAATGGATTAAATTTTTTTCAAGTGAACCCATTTATTTTATTCTATGAAACCGAATGAATTGATAAAAAACTCATATATTTGTTTTTAAATTGAAATTGGCATATTGAAATGGAAAATGGTGAAATTGTATTTTTCAGAGTTTTGATATTTTTTCCCATTATTTATTGTTGTTTGGGACTTGAAATCCTAGGTAGTTCATGAGTTATTAAAAAAAATATATGTTTGAATCTTTACCAAACTAACATAAATGTAGTGTAGTAGATCTTATCCCTGATGGGATATTTGTTAGTCCTCTTTGAACAATTTTCGAGGGTCATGTGTACACATATTACCTTGATCACCCATACGAGTGTGTGAGGGTCCCATAACCTAGAACTATCATAATTATTGGGATATGAAGATGTTTCTCATTTGTGATTATTTTTATGTATATTCCATTATATATAATACTAATTTACACATGCCTTGGGAATTTATATAAACTATTTTATACAAAGTGTTTATTAATTGATTGTTTTGAAATGATTCCCTCATTTGAAATGAATAGAAAGTTTTTTTTAAATATGAAACCGTATTTCTATGCCTATTTTTTTAAACTAAAAGAATATATTGATTTATTTTTTTGGCATCTTATTATGTAATCCTTGGTGAGACCCAACTGGGATATTAGATCACACCCTACTTGTTCCTTTTGGTGTTTTTCATTTTTCTTATTCCATGTTTGAGTAAGGGAAATGAACCACATGGAGGTGGCAGTTATTGATCCTTGGGCTTGGAGTGCTATGTTTATTGGGACTTGGGTTGTATACCTTTCAGTTTCTGATACTTTGTGGTTCTAGTTGGGGTTTTTATAGCTATTTTTTTCTAGTAATGTTCTCTCTGTGGAGTTTTATTTTGATCATACAAACTTTTATATGTTTGTTCCACTATTTATTTGAGAAAACTATTCCCAAATTTATACTGTATGATGCCAGGTGCTAGTCGCCAACACATGGTGATTGGGAACACTCTTTGGGCTATGTCAGAGCTAGATCGGGCATCATAGTACATTGATATCTAGGCTATTTTATGAAAATAAGGTTCAAGGTCTATGAAATACAGACCGATGGATGATCATGGAGGCTCTGGAAGACCAAAGTTCAGTATAAATTAGAATATATTGTCCCAGGTTATGAATAATGTTGATTCAGATGTGTCATTGGATAAAGTCCAAATATAGTATTCACACTTAGGAGAAATCAATCCACACTGATAGGGAGTTGGATCATTGGTGTATTGATGCATTGTTGAGAGCCTTGTGGCTGGTGAAAGCAGTTGAAGAATCAGTTAGAGAAATTTATTGATAATCAGTTTGGAAATTGGTAAAGATTTCATACCAATATAATGATACTTTTAATGTTTACGGAAACATGATCAGTGGCTTTTTGGGTGTCAGTTTTCTAGGTTGGGAACCATTGTATGTAGAGCACTGTAAATTTAACAAATTATGTTCCTCAAGAAACTGAATACTATGGGTTGGAACAACATCAAGCTCATCCCTTTGGGAATTAATAGGGTGGTTAATTTCAGCCGTGACCATTCATAAATGGTTATGTTTCATCAAGTTACATAGTTTGGTAAAACTCTTTATCTTGGTTTGGAATTTGGAATGGGGAATTAGTATCAAATTTTAAGTTGTGTTTAGATTGACATGTTTTTGGAGGTGAAACCGTATTTTGTCGCATGGTTCATGGGGTGAATCATGTGATGAAGTTTTTCCTGACATGTTGCAGGGGGTGAAACATAGTATCATCACATTCCTCTGGGGGTGAACTATAATTTCCTCAACCTGGGATCCATTAAACTGGTTCCCCAAGCCAGGTCACCATATGACCTCAAGCATGCCTTCCCATATGCCAGAGGTGGCTGACTAGCAATGAGGGTCTAAGAGTCACATGGAGAGACTATACCCTCTTCATCAAGTTAAAACACAATAGAAAACATATATAATAGGGGAAAAACATAAACAAACTACTGAACATGCATAAATAACCATCACCCATACTGGGTACAAACCACAACCAAGAGTAAATATGTCATGTAATTCTACCGCACTAATTGGAAACAATCCAAATTCAGGATGGAAATTAGAATAAATAAAATGGGCCTAAATCCATGTCCATAATCTCATCCATGAAAATCTTAAGTCTGACTCAACTCCCAATCCCCAAACGTTTTCCCTTTACCTAACCTGCAACCATGAAATCTGCTGAGGTTCCTAACGACGACCTGGGAAGGGTGCGAGTAAAACATAGTAGGCCACCACCAATTGTGTCTAAAAAATATGTAGTCTAAATAGATAGTGCATGCCAGTTCTACATAATGAAAATTAAATAAATACAATACAAGTAACCAATAGTAATAAATTTTTCCCTGAAGTTATTCTATCATGAAATCTAGATTCATTACTTATAACGCATAAGTTATCAATTATCCTTTTTCATGTGTCTAATAGAGAATCTATATTCAAAAAGCAAAAGTAATATCGGAATAAATATAGTCATATATCACAAGGGTAACACATCATAACAACCATGTTTTCCTCACTATAAAGCCTTATTCTAGGTGGAATCCAACCATTAAGGGAAGAGAACTCCATCCCGTACCCCAACCCATGAATTTTGGGTGGAGTTTATAGCTTCGGTCTAACTTGACCCATGGGCATAGAGCCTCATGTTCAAACCCCACTCTTCCAATCCATGTTCACATTCTTATTTATTCATCCCCCTCACATAACCACATTACGTATAAGCATATCCAATATGATTTTCAATATCATAATAATAACAACAAAAATGAGAATCAATATTTTCCCACTCCTTATTAACACATTTATTATTTACATAAAATATCCATTATCCCAATTCCCATTCCCCATGCCTAACTAACTATGCATATTTAAGTATAAAACATGGTTTTTTGACACATTCCTATTAATCACATTTAACCCATTTACATACCAAACTAAAAAAAAATCAATTATCATTTATCCAAAACTAGAAAAATCAACCCATAATCGTTTATTAATCATTACATTAACCAATTTACACATTTTTAGGGGATCTACTTAATCAAAAGTCAATTTCACACTTTACATTTCCATTAACTTTGTTCAGGAGGGTCGAAACACCACTTGGGTGGCCCTAATTTGGTTAATGCATCCTCTATACACCCTATAGAGATCATGAGGGGGTTATATTGGTTGTTTAGACACTCATTATATCAAATATTTCAAATGAAACTAAGTACACATCAAATAAATAACTAGAACATAACCCCACATGAACTAATTGTTGTAACATCCAAGGGATATAACTTTTAGACCACCTTCCCCAAATCCATTAACGAATTCACTCTTAATCAAAGACTTAGATCCTGATTCAACCTCCCTTTAAATCCTCAACCTAGATATCACAAGAAAATAAGGGTTTTAGAGCTTTGTAAGTTGATAAAAAGAATGATGTAGTCCCAAAACCAAAAAGAGAAGAAAGAGAGATATTAGACTTACACGAATCTTCAATCTGAAAATGACATCACTCCAAATGACTTAGTATCAAAGGAGAATAAACCTTGGGAAGGTAGGATCAACCAAGCTCACATATAGGGTTGCAAGAGGATGAGAGGAAAAATATACTGAGTTATAATTAAAAATCCTAAGGTGGAATTTTTTTAATTTTTCAAAACATTATTAGGCCACTCAGTTTACCCACATAGTTTTTAAAACCATATGCAAACTGTGCACATGCCACTGTATATAGAAGATGGGTCACATGGATACCTTGGAAGGACACACGGTTTGATATATTGTGTTCCCATCATACATTAAGCCTCTTTCCAAGGCTGCATGGTTAGCTGGTAATCCCTCAAAATTTTCTTAACCATGCACCAACCTTGTGCCTTTCAAAGTTTATCCCAGTTCTTCCCTTTATCATGTTCCAAACCTTCAGAACACCCCAAAGACCCATCATACTCCCCAGAAAAATTTCATTAACCAAAAATGAGAGATTGAAACCAAAATTTAAATAGGGAAATAGCTCCACTAAATCTAGGATCTTACAACCTCCCCACCTAATGATGGATCGTCCTTGAGCTACTCTTACTGAGAATTACTAAGATTCAAATAAAAATATATTAGGCCACTGGGCCCGAATATCAAAATACATCCCCCAAGTTTCTTCCAGAACATTTCCATGTTTACATAAAACTCAAACTAAGGGGACAACCTTTCCCCAAAAGACTTTCTCACTACGGTCCACTATACTAATCAGATTCTCTTGAAAGAACTCATCCACCTCAAGCTCTACATCCTCAACATTTATCATGTGATATGGGTCAAGGTTATACTATAAGAGTTGTGACACATGAAAAACATCATGCATTCCACTATACCATTTCAGAATAGGTTATCAGTAATCCATTGGTTTGATACTCTCCACAATATCAAGTGGTCACACATACCTGGGTGCCAACTTGCTCTATTTCCAGATTCATTGGTCACCTAACCTTGGTGAAACCCAATGAAACAGACTATCACCCACCACAAAGTTACTAGGTTGATGATTCTGATCATTATATGAATTCTACCTACTATGAGCCATTTCCATACATTTTTGGGTCAAATGAACATTTCATGACATCTCCTGAATAATACATGGTCCCAACATCTCTGATTACCTAGATTTTAACTATAAAAATAGAGATCTACATAGTCCTATATAGATTTGTTCAAAATGTTCCTTCAGAATCATAGCGCAAAAAATTTTGTTGTGTACAAAATCAATAAGCAGAAACTTTATTTCACACAAAACACCAAAAAATAGAACACAAGCTGTCTACATTTATTTTAGTACCTTAATCATATACTCTAACTTCTCGTCTGTCTGTGGGTGACAATCCATACCCAAAAACACTTGGGTAATAAGAACGTTTTTTAATCCTTTCCATAAGCGTAATGTTAAACATAAATGATTATCCAAAACTGTTGTACTAGGAACACCATGAAACCACACTATCTCCCAAACATATAACTCACCCAAATGATCATCTGGGTAGGACTCCTAATCAGTAAGAAATGAGACACCTTAATCAATCAATGCACGATTACACAGATTTCATCATTATTCCAAGGTGTCCTTAAAAGACTCACTACAAATTCAATCATTACACCATTCCACTCGCACTTCAGAACATGAATTGGTTTTAAAAAACCACCTTGGCATTGATGCTCAACCTTTACCTTTTTATAGGTAAGGCATCATTCCACAAAATCCACAACCTCCCTCTTCATTCTTAGCCACCAATGCTGGCAATAAAGATCACAATACATCTTAGACAAACCAAGATGCAAGATCTAATTTGATGTATGGAAATCACACATCAACTCTTCCCACATACACACTAGTACAACCACATATCCCTAAACATTGACAATCCCATCATCTTCAATAGCCCAACTGGATGGTGACTCCCCACCTTTAAGACATTTCTTTATTACCAGACCCTATGGATCCATCAACTTGCTTTACTTGAACCATCTCAAAAGTGAGGAAACAATTTCTATAGATTAAAGGGTCATTTTTCCATTCCCATCCTACACTTCCAGGTGTATCCCATCAAATAAGTCTATCATTATCAACAAGGATTTGGATTCCTAAACCACTTGATTCTAAGTCTTTTGGATTAGATCATCTGAAACACTATTCCATTTTTTTAGTGTGTAAACCATCCCAAAATCAAAGGATTGTAGGTACTCAACCAACCCCACTACCAAATATTCAAATCATACTGAGAGAAAATTCACTTAATACTTTATGGTTGATAAACATCATGAATTTATCTCCCAAAAAGGAATGCCTCCAGAACTTTACATCATAAATCATAGTATCTAACTCTATGTCATAAGTTGGGTAATTTATTTAATGAGGCCTCAACTATCTTGACCCAAAATCCACAACCTGATCATCCTACACCAACACTACACCAAGTCCAACTCCAAAATCATCACAAAACAAGGTGTACATTTTACCTGGTTTAGGTAATATTAGAATTAGTGTGATAGTAAACTGCTTATTTAACTCTTAAAATCATTATAACATGCCCCTAACCACTCAAACTTAACTCCCTTCTTGGTTAAAACTGAGTGTGGCACACCAAATGGGATAAATCCCTAATAAAGCATTGGTAATAATAGGAAAAACTAGGAAACTCCAAATATCAAACACATTCTTGGGATTCTCCCCAGACCCCTCAACCCACACTTTATCTGGATCCACTGACATGCCTACCTGAAAAATGATGTTCCCTAAGAAGTGCAATATATCAATCCATAATTGAAATTTTGGTAGCTTGGAATAAAGCCTATGATCTATTAGTGTACTCAAGATTATGTCAAGTTGTTTGGCATGATCGTAATGTGTTATTGAGTACTCCAAGATGTCATCAATAAAGATGGCTATGAACTGATCAACATATGGGTGAAATATTCAGTTTATTATGCCCGTGAACATAACTGGTGCATTGGTCAACTTTAACGACATCACTAAAAACACATTCAACTCCCACCTACTTAAAAATGCTATCCGCAGAACGTCATAATCTCTCAACCTAAAATGATTGTATCTCCATATCAATTCGATCTTGGAGAACACCAAGGCACCCCGCAGTTGATAAAAAATGTCACAATTTTGGGAAGTGGGTATCATTTCTTAATCATTATCTGATTTAATTTTTTGTAATCAAAACATAGCCTGAATAATCTTCCACACTTCTTAGAAAACAATATGGAAGATCCCCATGGGGATGTAATAGGAGGGATAAACCCTTTATGCTCTAACTCTTCTAGCCAAACTTTAAGTTCATGGAGTTCTTCCGGTGCCATTTGATATGGAAGAATGAAAATTATCTCCACCCCGGGAGGCAATTCAATCATAAACTCAACATCTCTCTCAGGTGTTAGCCCCGAAAAGTCCTCAAGAAACACATGCTAAAATTGATTGAAAATAGTAGGAAATACAGATTGTTCCATTCCTCCTTCATCTAGAACAAGTAATGCTACTTGAGAAGTGAGTTCTTCCATCTACTAGAAAAATGGACCTGCACGGCTGACTTGAACATCCCACTCACCAAAAATGACATAAGTGTCTCTATTGAGAGACAAGAACATCACCCGATGTCGGTAACAATCGATATGGGATTGATACAACCCCAATGAATCAATACCCAAAATCAGGTCAAAACCTGACATCTTTGGGACAAATAGATTCCGCGGAAAATTATACCCACAAACCTCTAAGGGAAAACCATTACATTATCTAATATCCTCAACCTGTACCCCTAATGGAGTATTAAGTGACATAACTCAACTCACTTTCCATGGTTAATCCCATCACAACTACGAACTGAGCATAAATAAAAGAATGCATATAACCTATATCCAATAAATCACTACTGAGTGTGGAAGCTACAAGAATCAAAACTTGAATGGTAGATGGGATTTCCTCACCACCTTCAGGTATAGTCTGAACCGCAGGAGGCAACCTACCCCTCTACCCTAGGATCCACCCAAAGTACCCTACACTGCACTTCCTTGCTGGTATGGATAATCTTTCCATGAAGTTCTATGTTGACCACCCCTACTGGTACGATTCATGGAGCTCCAACTGCCTGCTTGATATGGAGTCACTGAACTTCCTCCTGCACTCGTCATATGCCTCTAACCCCTATCATTTCCCAACTATTGCGGGTTCCTGAATAACCTCTACACATGGATCATACTTCCACATGATCAACACATGACTGGTGGTTAGTGATATTGGTCGTACAAGTACCCTGACCTTCAAAACTGATAATAGAACACAAGGTCACCACCTTGAGAGGTTGGCCCCATCTTTTGACTATTATGTGCACTTCCATCCTGAAATATATTCCCTAAATGGAGCTTCCTACTCTTGGAAGATGCTCCACTTGCCTCCCTAGCTGACACCACATGTCTATCAACTAAAGATCTCTTCAGGTTCCATTTTGATATTAGGGCCTAATCTACTAGTTCAACAAGCCTTTCAGATTGAAGTTTTCCACCTGGGACCTAATCTCATGTCTTATCCCATCCTGAAATTGTTTCTTCATAGTTACCCCATCTCTTGCTTGTGTCAGAACGAAGTGGAAAATATCAGTGAAATGACTCGCATAATCCATCATTAACACTTCCCCTTAGGTCAATATCATAAAATCTATAGCCTTATTATACGTAAATAATTCTGGACAGAAGTTTTTGAGAAAATTATCCTAAAAATATTTGAACATAATTCCTTTAACTTTCTCTATTTGAACCATGATGTCCCACCAACGCTTTTCCTGAACTGGAAATATATTGTCTACTAACATAACTTGATTCTCTATAAGAGTCTCGAGATGATCAAGAATAGTTTGGATAGACTCTATCAAGTACTCTTCTAATTCTGGCCCACCCTCTCTAGTAAAGTTCAGAGGGTGTTGCAGTTGAAACTCTCTGGTCATCTCAAACATGCTCAGTGAAACATGCCCCAGGTCCCATTCCATCATATTGAAAAAATGTGCAATTTTCTCAAGAACCTCCTCTTCACTGTTTTCTTGAATCACCACATTCTCTTGACCCATTATGGGAGGAGTGTTATTGGAAACATCCTCTTATCACCCAACCAACACATGTCTTCATGGTGGCAATCCTCAACAATGCCAAACAAGAGAGTTAGAAAACAACAATAAAGCTTTCATAAAACATAAGAAAGTTCTATAACAAGATATAAAAAAACCATTTTTCATACACTACTCGAACATTCCTGATGATACCCGAAACACTACCCATGAATATCCACACCAAGGTTACGACTAACACAAGATAACCAACTCACGTAGTTACAAGCCTTACCTTTTTCTCATTTCAAAATAGTTTCATTTTCACAGACTGTACAGATAGTAGTTTTATTCACTTACTCCCCATTATTAGAAAAATTTATTTAATTATTATTTAACATTTTACTTCCCATTTTTACTAATTTTCATCATCTCATTAGTCACCAATTTAATTACTTTCAAAAAAATAAAATGCCTCTAACCCTTTATACTCCACACACCCATCCCGTGTGTGCCTCCCATGATGCATGTATCATATATACCTAGGTTACTATAATGATACACGAATGAAAAACCATGTTCTATTATATAATGAGTAAAATATACATAAATAGTCACATCACACAACATATTCATCACCCAATGGTGAAATATCATTAAATGTAACAACACATAACAAGAACAACAATTCCCACCCCGGGTGACTTGTTTTTTTCCCTCATACTTGGGTTAGATACTCCCAAGAACAAGATCATTTCCAAGTACCAAAACTTTCCTAAACTCTTATCTACCTTTCCAAATATTATGTCATAGAAAATACCTCCTCTGATATCACTTTGTAACATCCCTAACCAGGAGCTACTAAACTGGTGCCCCGAGTAGGTTTGCTACATAACCTCAAGCGCGCCTCCCTGTATTCCATAGGTTTCCAACTAGAAGAAAGTATCTAAGATTCATGTGGTGAGACTATACCCCATTTATCAGAGTAAACCATAAAATAAATCATGTAAAATAACAGAAAATACATAAAAAAACTAGTAACCATTCATAAATAACCATCACCCAAATTGTGTACAAACCACAACCAAGAGTAAATATGTCAAGTCATGCTATAACACCAAGTGAAAAAACACAAATTAAGTACAAAAAATGGACTAACCAAAATATTATTGACTCCAAGTCCAGAACCTCATACATGGAATACTCAAATCTTACTCAACTCTCGAGCATAAGACCTTTTCCCTTTACCCGACCTACAAACATGAAATCTGCTCGGGTACTCGACGACTGCCTGAGATGGGTGTGAGTACAACTCAATCAGCCACCACCAGTGGTGTCTAAAAAATTACCAATATAAATTGAAAATTCATTAAAGTGATAGATAATGACAAGTAAATATTGGATAATTAAAGTAACCATTAGTAATAAATTTTTCCTCTAAGTTATTCCACCATCAATTCCAGATTTGATAATTATAACTTCTATGCGATGAATTAAACTTTTTTATGTGTCTAATAGATTATGAATGTTCAAAAATCAACACACATATGGAAATAATTCAATTCCTATCTCAATAGGGAAACACATCACACCAACCACATTATCCTCACCTCGAAGCCTTAGTCCGGGTGGAATGTAACTGTCGGGGGAATAAAACATTGTACCCTTTCTTAACCAATGAATTTTGGGTGGATTTGAAAGCCTCAGTCCAACTCAACCTATAAGAATAGATACACATCTTTATACTCCAATATACCAAGCCATGTTAACATGCTTAATTATTCTTTCACCACACATAACCACATTATAACCAAGCATAGAAAATATCATTCATAATATCAAAACAATATTAACTAAAATGGGAATCAATATTATGCCACTATTCATTAACACCATTCAAAATTTATATCCCATATCAAATTATCCCAATTCTCATTCCCCATGCCTAACTCACTAAGCATTTTCATGTACAAAACATTATTCAATGAAGCATTCCTATTAATCTCATTTTACCTATTTACAAGACAAACCAAAAAATCCATTTTCAATTATACACAACTAGAAATATCTACAAATAATCATTTATTCATTATTACATTAACCAATTTACACATTCATCAAGGTCTCTACTTAATCACAAGTCAATTTCACACTTTACATTTTAGTTAACCATGTTTGGGAGGGTTAGAACACTCCATGGGTGGACCTAAATCAGTTAAATCATTATACATGCATCCCGTGAGGATCATGAGGGGCGTTCAATTAGTTGTTTTGAGAGTCATTTTATCAAATATTGTAAACAAAACTAAGAACACATCAAGTAAAGAACAATAACATAACCGCACATGCAGTAATCAATGTAAAAACCTAGGGGTATAACTTGTTGACCACCTACATAAAATCAATTGAAGAAAACTCTCCTAATAAAAGCATTAGATCCCAATTCAACCACACATTAAAGCCTAAACCAAGATACCACTGTGAATCAAGGGTTTTATAGCTTCGGTTGGAGATAAGAGAAGGATGTATACCCTAAATAAAAAATTAAAGAAAGAGAGGAATCAGACTTACTCGAATCTTCAATCCACAACCGAAGACACTCCAAATGACCTATAATCAAAGGAGAATCTCCCTTGTGAAGTATGGTTCATCCTATTCCACATCTAGGGTTATAGGAGAAGGAGAGTAGGAAAATCAAGAGTTAGAATTAAAAATATCAAGGTGGATTTTTTGTAATTTTTCCCAACTTTACTAGGCCACACAGTTTACCAGGATGGTTTGAAAAACTGTGCGCAAGCCACTATCCAAGGAAGTTGGGTCACACAGTTACATTGGAAGGTTGTAATGTTTTATAGAATGTGTGCCCACCGTGCATTAATCCTCTGTCCAAGGTTTCACGGTTACCTGGGAATGCCCCATTGTTTTCTTTACTATGCTCCAGTCATGCACCTAGCTCATATTGGCCATGTTCTTCCATTTCTCATGTCCCAAACCTTTGGAACACCACTAAGACCCAACATAATCCCCAAAACCATTTTATTAACAAATAAATGATACATTTAAACCAAACTTTTAATAGGTACATACCTTCATGAAGTCTAGGATCTTACATGAACCTTGTGAAAAGAAGTTTTGGAGGTCTCTTTAGGGGGAATAAGTTACTAGAAAGAATGGGAAATTTGTGTAGTAGTTCATAGAACAATCAAGACCCTATCAGTGGTGTAATTTAAAGAAATTATTTGTAGGAGGTAGATTTTTCTTTTAAGGATGAATTTGTGGTGTAACTTAGCATTATTGGAAAACATTTCCTTGAGGATATCCAAATAGACTTCTTACATGATATTGCACACTATAGAGTATATAAAAATCGTGAACATCATATGGATCATGGTTAGTGGTTCACTGGATTACATGTTTGTAATTCTTGGTATGCCATTCCTATGGCGGGGAGAACTATGATTTGGTAATTTGACCACATAAAGTGGATAATTGTAGTGGAGACACCATAAATTTTGATAACTTTTGGCAGTAAACTATATTAATACCTAGAGAGGATGGTGTAGTGGGAACCATGTATGTGTTCATTTGTATAAGAGTGAGATTTTGGATTAGATTCTGGTGTCCATCATTGGAGTTACACAATGAGAGTGTGATGAAATTTTAGGTATCATCAGGGCCTTGGGGCGGTGATTTTGCATACATGGTTATAATATAATTATATACTTATGAATAATGATTGTGGGATATTAGAAATTTGGTTCACATGAAATGATAAATTTTAAAGGATAAGAAGAACTATTTTGGGAATATTCGACAACATGAGTCATTCCAAGTAATACCTTCTCCTGAAAATCAGACAACAACATTTAGTGGATTTTACCTTTTGAGAATCGAATCTTGGTTGGGTAATATATTGGTTTTAACAACTAATTTATGTTTTAAATAAAGGATTGAGATGTTAGGAAGATTGGGGTTGTGATCAGGTGAATTAGGATGGGTTTCTATAACAACCAAGTGGTACAAGAAGGATTCATGGAATCAAAATATGTGTCACACTATGAATCATCATGATCAGTTCCCTTTTTAGTTTCATCCTAAATTCTCCTAATTGGGATTTTTTTTCATATCATTAACTAATCATGGAAAGTTTTAAAAAAAAATTAATGTGAAAACATTAGTCCAGAACACTCATTTTTCATTCACACAAATCCCTTTGGATACTTGGGATTGTATTGGGAGACTTTATCGTCCTGGATATCCTTATAACACATTCCTTTACCGATCTATGAATCATTTGTTTTGAAAAATACCTCTTGGTATTTACTATCCCTTTAAACCCCTTAACATCTCTTTCCTATATGAATTATTTTTAATAATGAGTTGATTTTTATTTTAGAATTTGTATTGGAATTCCTCCTGCTCTTGAATAATTGTTTTGTGGATGATAAGGCATTTTATCAATTTGGAAAGACGATGAAATTTGTTAATGAACATGTGACATTGATAGGTGTTTCAGTGAAGTTGAATTTCCCAGATGATTTTTTATGAAATATCCAATTAATGTATTTTAAATTAGTTATTTTTTCTTGTGTGATAGGGATTTTCCCTATTATTTTGTTAGATAAATGTGAAGGACATTCCGTGCGTGGTGTGTCTTGTTTTTTGGCAAGGCAGTGACATATGATAATTTTTTCATCATCTATACCTTTTTACCATGGTTGTGGGATTTTATTATTTTCATTTAATTAATTATAATTTAGTTATAAATAATTATTTAGATACCCATGGTGATTAATAGAGGCCAAATGGACATTGATGACTCAAACAAAGAAGCTTGGATTTTCTAGGATGGGAATCGACTCCATTTAAGATAAATGGTCCCATTTACCAAACCTTGTGTTATTAGGAAGACTTATTCTCATGTGATATGGGGTTATAAAATTTGGGTGAATTACTATTATGTTACACTATGTTATGAATAAATAAGAATCCGTAGTTACTTAGTGATCATTATATCTTAATTAATTAAATGAATATTCCTAAGATAATTAGAATAATATCTAAGGACCATGTTAGAATGTTTTTCAATTGATTTTTTTGGCCATTGTTAGAAGATGTGTGATCACTAATGAGTGACTTGAACTATATAGACAACTTGGGGAGTGTCATTATGATTCTTCAGAACAAGAGCTCATAAGTCTTTGTTTGATGTCTTATCACATGTGTAGCTATTATGAATCCCAATGATATACCATCCTCTATTTACATGTATACCTATATTACCTTTATTTGATTCCTATTTTTTCATTTCTAGTTTAACCATGCTTGATTGTGATATCATGAATGTGTGTAGAGAGAATATAGAGACCCATTGTGTGATATGGTTTTTATATGTGTGATAATTATTTGTTTTTTATTTGAAACCAGATATGAGTGACTGATATAATGCTTCTATTTCCTTGTAATATATTTGGTATATACTAAAATTTTATTTTTTTGTGAATAGTGCTTTGGAGATAAACAGACCCATCATATCTTGACATCCCTAAAGGGTGGGGGGATGTTTAAACTATATGTTTTATGTGATTAAGAGTATGAGATATATGATAGGGAATGATTAATATTGTGGCCCAACCATTGGGAATTGTGGTCATGTGTGATCAAATTGAAAAGGTGATAATGGGAATTGATGGTCTATGTGATCTGACCTGAGAGATATAAAAAGGGATTGGTGACCTTGTGTGATCTAACCTGGAGTCCTAAGGCCTATGTTTCTATGGAAAATATAGGATATGATGGTGTTGTGGGGCTGTACTTGAAGGAATATGGCCTTTAATGTTGATGAGATAGAGATATGACATGAATTCTTAGTGCGTTATGACCTTTGAATCATATCCTCGTGACATTCCCATGTTTAATTACGATACCTGTCATGACTACATTCCAGGATTGATCTGATGAAAGTACAGTTGCAGGTTCATTGAGGCTTGGTGAGTTTATAACCTCTCAGTATGTGTTTGTTTATTTCTTGTATGTTCTTGGTGATATTGGGTTTTATTTTATTGTTATATATAGATTGTTTATTTTCATGTGATCTTTTCACTAGAACATACACTATATTTTACTATTTGGGAAAATGACCACACTGGTGGTGTCCAACAAAGGTTTACTCACACCCTACTTAGGAAACCATGACACTTGTGTACCTAAACAACCGACACTTGTTATTGGTATAGGTTTTGATGAGGTACAAGTTGATCATCTAGCATAATAAATTCCTATGAGTTGGAGATTGGGATGTGGTGAGGATTAGTTTTTCATATCTTCTTTATTATTTTGTACTATTCTTTATTTGTATACATGATTATCCTATAATATAATCAATTATTATATCTTTTCTTGGATTTTGTGTCTACTATTTTTTATTTATTTATTCTGTTGGAATGTTTTTGTTATCTATGTACTTTGATTATATATTGTTATACATTTGGTAATTTATTTTCTATTTTTCACTTTGATTGAGATATAATCTCCCCATGATTCTATTAGAAACCCTCACTATTATTCGGTAGCCTCCGACATATGGTAAGGCACATCAACGGTCACATGAAATTCCAAATAGCCCCCAGTGATTCGTGTCAGGATGTTACATGATATTATTCATATCTTTCATATGGTGAATGAATTGGAAATATAGAAGTGATGAGTGGGGATAATATTATATAGTCCCTTGATGCATCAATCAGTCTCATGAGAGAAAAGGTCTTAGTATTTGGTTTATTTCTACTCAATGAAATAATGATGTATTGGTTACAACCTTTATGGAAATATAATTGTCTTGGATATGGTATTAATGAAACAAATAATTTCTTCTTAGAGTCCTTGATGGTAAATATTAGGATTTCAAACATTATGAATTCCATACCAATGGATTTAGTTACTATTATACATGTTATAAATTATATTTTTATACCATACCTTGATTTATTTCAAGCTCATGTGATCAATTAAATGTAATTATTTTATTCTTTATTATTCATTCCATGATAACTTTTGATATACATTTTCCCTTACTGTGTGTTTGTGATCCCCATTTTTATCTTTCCATTTCCCTTATTAATGAAGAAAATTGTGACACATGATATTTCTAAAAGTGTATCATGTGGGGATAATTTATGGGAGATTTTTAAGACTTATTAATGGTTAATTTTTTTCTTATATAGTAAAAAATGTAATTTTAATGAGAAAGGATTGAAAATTTTAATTTCCTGATTTTTAAAAATTATATAAAAATATAAACCTAAAATTTCCTTAGAGTGTATATGGATTGATATGTTTAGTGATATTTTAATAACTGATTATTAAAATTAGGTAACTTCTATTGATTTCAATGTTTATTTGTAAAGAAATTTTTTTATACATAGTATTTCAGGAGCACGGGTCTGGGGTGTCAAACAAAACTGGATTTTTTTGAAACTCAATCTATTATCAATTAAAAATAAATATCAACTGCAAATTATAACTTTGAAAAAAAATTAAATTCATTGAAAAAAATTGAAAGATCCTTTAAAACTATTCAATAATCCACCTCTTTGAAAATATATTATTTAAAACATCTCTTAAAACCTTTCCAAATATAACACACCCCTTATGAAAACATCCACCCTTTTCAAAATCCCTTTCTCAAATTTTCTTAAGTCCTTCATTTTTAAAAATATTTTTATTTTTTATAAATCATCCCTTTAATTATCAAACTATTCCCCTATTAATTAAAAATACATTTCCAAAAATTAAACATCAACAAAATCTAATTTAATAATTAATAAGAAACATAGTAATTATATAAAATTGGCTACTAATTCTATATGACTTGAAAACTTGGTTTTTTAGGCAATGTATTAGTCATTAAACTACCACTGAGAGTTATATAGAACTATATAATTAGCCTTCACATGGTTTTCCAGACCCTAGGATCTCACAGTGTTATATTATTCAACTTCGACTCTCATATCCAAAACATATGAATTATTTAGATAATCCTTATGTAAATAGTATAATTTTCAAAAACCAATAATATAGAACTATAAAATAACAAATAGACCTATGGAAGGGTCAAAACTAGAGACTCACAACCAAAAATCTCACGGAAACTGAAGGATCGTAATGATTAAGAGCTAGATAGAATCTTCTAGAACCCAGCCTTTTTTTTCTAATAGTCCCAACTCCAATCAATTAGACTTTCTCAAAAAAATATAGGGCACTATAATTATAGTTTTTCATTAAGGATCGTTCTCCACCCCTGACCCGGGAACTCAGGTCAACCTATGAAATATCTAAGTGACATTATAGATCCCCATTGGATGGCAACAAATATCAATGGAATGAAAGTGAACATGGTGGGAAGGCTTCCTCATTAAAGTTATTATTAAAACAAAGTGTAATTTTACAAATATTCTAGCTTGACTTTCCCATAAGATGGACTACCATGGAAAATATATGTAACATTTTTGTTATAAATCCAAACTAGATGAGGAATGAAAAGTAAATAAATTCACATCTTATAAATAAAAACATAATTAAAAATAAAATATTATACATGAATGGACAAATTTTCCAATGAAACAATAATAAAAATGGAAACTAACACTTAACCTGATCTCTAAGTAACTCCATGAGTTACCATCAAACCTTAAAATCGAACCCAATTCATGAGAAACAAGATGATAAGCATGAAATTGAAATGTATATTCATGATCATGTTATCCCAGTATAAATTAAAAAATAAACCACACCCCATGAATAATATTTATATAAAATAACCATTTTAATATAGTCTGAAATATAACTATAAATTATGTTTTCGATATTTTTTTTGAAAAAAATTATTCATATTAAATCATAAAATTTTAATCATATCTTTTGAATAAATGTAGGTTATGTATCTCAAGTAAAAAAATACTTATGAAACATTAAATAAGGAAGATGAATTTAATTTAGAAAATCATTCATTTAATTGAATAAAAACATTTTTTTTTCTTTTAAAAGACAATGAACCAGGAATAAATAGCCATAAATAATAATAATAATAATACAAAATACAATTATATTTAAACACGGTAACACCTTATATATAAGGGTTGAAATGTTAAATATAATTAAAACATGATCCATCATATAAATAAATCTGATGCAATCCAAATATTCGAAAAAATAGTTATACCCTAACTGGCCTATGAGGGAAAAAAATCCCAAAACATAGTGAATATACAATAAGTTGAACTATCTAGAGTATGACCATTAGCTACTAATTTTTTTTATCTATATATCCCAATAGGTACATTCAGTTTCTAATGTAATATGAAAACGAGGTGTTAAAATAAACTGTAGATTGCAGTGATATGAAAACAACAATGTATATGTTTAAATATTTATGTATATGTTGATAGAGAATTATAAACTTATTATACATTCGATCTATAAGAAACATAAGCACATAACACCTATGAAACACCCCTCATTAACACTGCCAATTAATTCAAATATAAAGATAGTTATATATAATAGTGGAACAATACCATGAACTATAAGGTGTATGAACGACGGGTCTATTATTTTTTGAAAAAAAATTAAATGTGTCAATAGGGTCTCATAGTTATTTTTCTAAATTATATATTTATTAAATTATATTAAAAATTTATAATGAGTAATTATAAAACATCTAAAAATTATAGTAGTTTCAAATGCCTCATTCAGTATTCCAAGAACACTTATGAAATTGCTATAAACCATTGTAGAAATAGTTTTAAAACCAAAACACTTATTGTGAATTTTCTGATCCCTTTATAACAACAATTTGTGTAATTTATCAAATATATGATGTCTAAGGATATGTAATATATAATTTCAGAATTTTAATAAGGGAAAACATTTTTTTTCAATGCAATTCAAAGGAAAATCTCATTTACCTATCCAATATAATAAAAACAATTAATACAACAAGGATCTATCTACTACCTTAATTTAAAATAAAAATTAATCATGATTATAGTATTTAAATATTTGAACACGGGGAAGCCTATTTCAAAGCAATTCTTCTAGGGTATGTGGTATTAACCCACCCTTAAAATACATGATCGATCCTCAAGGAACCCATCCAGACTCCAGTAAAGGAATCTCCCAAGTAAAAATAGATCCATGTGATTCCCTTGGTCTCTAAGACCACAATAGGACAAAAATATGGAAGGAAAAGTAGAAAATGAAGAGAGGAAGAGGTGTATAAGGATTTAACTGGATGAATCAAGCGTAAAACTTGAATATATTTCTAAAAATCAAACAATGGGTTAGATAACACCAAAAGGGAGGCATTCACATATTATAGGGAGCAAATGGGGGAAGAGAGGAGGGTTAATTGGATAAATTTGTGTCGGGGTTATAGGTTATTTAATTATTTTAGATTTGTGTGCACAATTAATGATATGGATATATATTTTACAAATATTTATTCCAAAAGTTCACCTCATACTGTACTCACATGGGGAACCATATTGTTTATTTCTATGATTTACTAAACCATGTTCCAACCTTTGTGCCCCACTTTGAAAAAACTTCTGAATCCACATAGTTTGTCTACACAATTATGAAAAACATATACTAATCATGAAAATTTCTAATATAAAAAAAATAGGCCCTCGCACATTTTATGCATGGACAATTCAAATATTTCATTAACTGCATTCCTATGAATCTACTCAAAAATATTAAAATTTCAATTTAGTTTTCCAAAAAAATAATAAACAATGTAAAAAATCATTAAAAAATAACATGGAAAATAATGGTTAGGGTGCGACATGTTGGAAATTGTGACCTAGGACCAAATTTTTTTACATTTGTTACATGTATATTTGATGTATTGAATATTTATAAAACTTATTATTACATATTTTTTGTCGTTTTTAGTGACTCTAATATAATAATGTCTTAGAGTATACGTTTCATTGATAAGGTCATAGAAATTTCCTACTATGATGAGAACCTTCATGTTCTATGATGATATTATTAAATAAACTTCTATAGTTGGATATAAAAATATGATGGGATACATAATACACAAAATTTTAGGTGTGGGTACTCGTAATAAGATAAATCTTGTTCTCATGAATTTATCACTTAGTAATCTATAAGATTGGATATTATTAGAATAGACCTGACAATGGTAATTTTACATTTTTTGGTGTCATTGAATATTCCAATCTATGAGCCTGTGTGATGGTCCTTAGACTTTATGTTTATTATTAATAAATTATATAATTCATGTAATTATATGTATTTCATAAACCATGATGATAATAGTTCATGACATATTTCAAGTATATAGGTGATATCTCAGCCCCTTTATTAGATAAGTCAGGGAAGGATTTGTTTGTTCCATCTTTATGAAAGGTGATATCTCAGCCCCTTTATCAGAATAGAACCATAACCATAAATTATAGGGATATGGTGTAATGATGTGCTAATTCTAGATAGTCAATTATATATGTATCGAGCATATATGTTTGTGAAACATATGTGCAATCTGTTTGATGGGATATTGAGACAAAGTGATTTTATTACATAATGAGCATTCATACGTGGTTAACATTTTTGAGACATTAATTTATTTCTATTGGTTGCCTTAACCCTTTATTGGATAGTAATCTTGGACTTTAGGTAAACATTCCTAATGACAATAAGAAATAATCCTAGAGGGTCACACCCTATGTGTTTCCATCGTGCACGATTAAATTAAATTTGAATTTTATTATAGGATAAAATATTATTCTCATGACAAATGGATAATTTAATTCAACTTTTATTGATCGCTAATATAAAAAGTCAATAAATAATTATTTGTTTATTAATAACTAATTTATATGATTACATGAATATATGTAATATATTTATTCATTATTATGTGAATAAAATATTTATTTTATTTATTCAGTATTTTGATAAATTTTTATTTTCTTGATTCGGAATAAATTTTTATTTATGTATGAAATTATTATTTGGTTGTTCAATAAATTCTAGAGGAGTTAAAATGTACCAAGACTGAGGCTGGTGGGAAATATTAATTAAAAATACCCTTAAATAATATTTGTTATTGCAAAAGTTCGTGTCCATAAAAAAATAATAATGATGATTTTATTATTATGTGGAATGGGGTTTATTGATGTTATTAAATTTTATTTAATGGTTGACCTAAAATTAAATAATATTTTAACCTAAACCCTAATTATGTAAATATATAGTATGTCTATTGTATATTATATCCAAAAATTGAAAATAGATAATTTTTTCACATAATAAATTGTCTTTTCAATCCTCCTCTCCCTCTCTCTCAATATTAAGAAGTGCAAGAGAGATTCTTTCTATACCGAAGAATAAGAGATCAAGAAAAAAAATGCAAGATATCTAATTCACTGAGAAAAACCCAATGATCAAGTGATGTTTCTTTGAGATCATTGGAGAATGTGTGGATCACCACTAGAGGAATTATATCCTGGAATCCTCATAGTGAATTGAAGGAAATCTGAAAGGGACTTTTTGGGTGATCAAAAATCATCAATGAAGAATGTTCCCGAGCCCATGTATTAATTATTCAGATGTTAAATAAATTAATTATAAATTCTATGTGCAAGACCCTCAATAATGGTTTCAAGAAACAATTTTTAAAAGAAATTTTAATATATCACCCACAACTTCATGATTCTGCTTAACCGAACCAAAGAAGCAATGGAAAGGTTTAGGTTCATTTTTTATCAAGTGATGTAAAACTATTTATAAAAATTGGTTTTTAGATACAGCTTGTGGTTCTCACATATGTATTCAAATACCTAAATCAAGTATAATTAGAAATATTTAATGAGGTGTGGTTGAATTATTAGAATCCAATATAGCTAAACATGCTACTATAACTATTGGGTAAAATAACCTCATATTATTGATTAGAATGATCTTGGATTTAAGGGGTTGTTGTAATGTTACTTCAGTTACCAAAAAACATCATTTATATATCCATAATAAATAAAAATTGATTTATTTCCAAATTTCATAATAAATGATTCTTCTTTTATAGTGATAAAATTTGTCTTTGTAAGGAAATTTTAAATAACAATCTTTATTTGTTGTATTAAATAAACCAAGTAATTGAAAACGATAACGTAGTTTCTTCAAATGAATTATACCACACTAAAATTTTTCATCACTGACTAGGTCATGTAAATGAAAAGTACATGATTAAATTACATTAAGATGGATATTTAGAATCTTTTAAACTAAAACCACTTGCTGTATGTTAGACAAGTTTACAATAAAAAATGACCAAATCCGCATTTAGTGAGAAAGTTGAAAGGGATAAATTGATTCTTGAATTTGTTCATACTAATGTGGGTGTACCATTTCCTATCATGGAAATGGGTGGGTAGTCTTACTTTATAAATTTTACTATTTATATTAATCGATATGGGTATGTTTAACTAATGATATATTGGGTAATAATAATAAAAAATTCTTCTTATACCATGGTTGATAATATCTTAATCAAGACTTCATTTTATTACATACATGTGTGGGGTTGAGAAGAATTTGTTAAGGCCTCTTCAAGCAACAAGATTGAACCCTGAGGCACAAAGTGCATCTTTATAGGATATCCCATAGAAACAAAAGAATACTTATAATCCTTTAGAAATAAGTTTGTGGTTTACAGATGTCCAATATTTGTTGATGGGGATCTTATCACTGTAAGAGATAGTTGGAGAAAGATAGACATGGATGAATTCCAATCTCAAGATACAAAAGAGTTAGTATAAGAAAAAATTTCACATAGCCCCGTGGATGAAGAAATTGTTACAAAGACACAGTTACTACATAGGAGTAATAGAGAGGTTAGAGAACTAGTACAATATTGTTTTCTACTCAACCAGTATGGTGAATCGTTATTAGTTGATAATAATGATCCTCTAATCTATAATGATGCTTTAAGTGGCACATATTTTTTTAAGTAGAAATTGTCCATTAATTCTAATATTGATTCCATGTACTAAAACCATGGATGGATTTTGGTAGATCCTCCAATAGAAGTTAAACCCATTGATGGAAAATTGGTATTCAAAAAGAAACTAGATATAGAAGTAAAATTTAGTACCTATATGGAGAGAATGGTTCCAAATGGGTTTAATTTGAATCATGGAATTGAATATGAAAAATCATTTTCACTAGTTGAAATTATGAAATATATCATAATTCTGCTTTTCATTGTGACTTTCCATTATTATGTGATTTAAAAGGTGGATGTAAAAACATCCTTCCTTAACAGGAACCTTCAGGAAGATGTATACATGATAAAACCCAAAGGGTTTGTGACTCAAAAGGATTCCAACAAGGCATACAAGTTTCAAATATCCATTTATGGATTAAATCATGCATCCAGGTCAGGGAAAACTCATTTTTTTGAAGCCATAAGAGAAATAGGTTTCATGAAGAAAAAATGTGAGTCGTGTGCCTATAAATAGTTTAGTTGGTGTGAAACCATTTTTTTGATAGAATAAGTTGATTACATACTACTCATTGGAAAGTAAATACCAGTCTTATAGTCTTTTGAGGCATTATTGAATAAATACTTCTCTATGGAGGAATTGAGTGAGGCGAAATTTATTATTTGGATTAATATCTATCATGATTGATATAAGAAGCTAATTATCCTAAGTCAAAGTAAATACATTTATAATACTGTGAAAATATTCAGTGTGGAACAATCCAAGAGGTGGTGGTTACCAAAATTACATGAAATTCATATTTCAAGGAAAATGGGACCTCAAATACTTGTGGAAAGAAATAGAATGGAAAGGATTATATAAGGATCAACGATTGGGCCTGTCATGTATGACATGATATGTACTTGGAAAGATATAGCCTCAATATTAAATTTTTCAGGATGATATCAAGCTGATCTAGGTGACTGCCATTGTATGATAGTCATGATTATCCTAAATTATCTGAGGCATACCAAGGACATGTATTTTTTGTTTATGGAGGAGAAAAGGAACTAGTTATGATAAGGTATACTGATTCTAATTTCAAAACTGATCAAAACAACATGAAGTCATAAACATAATACATATTCATTTTTAATTGAGTTATTGTGAGCTAGAAGAGAACAAAGTAGGATGTGGTTATAGATTCTAATATAGATTACAATTATATTACGAATAATAAAGAACCTATAGAAGTAGTATGGATTCCCAAAATCATCCAAGATCATAAAATGATACCTAATTTCCAAGATTCTAATACACTATATTTTGATAAAACTGTAGTGTTGGATCTTTCTTAATATAGAAGGTATCATCTGCTGATAAAGAACCAAATTGTTAAGTATCATCTCTCAAGGGATTTTTCTTAGAGTGGTGATGTTATAATGAGGTGTATTAATATAGAAGACAACTTGTTAGACCCCTAGAATAAATAATTTACATAGAAAAAACATGTTTTTCTTGAGAGGTCTTGTGGAATGAAGGTCTTAGGTAGTTGAATCTAGTCCATGTGGGAGCTTGTTGAAAATGATGTTCTAGGACCAAATTTTTGTACACTGATTACAAGTATATTCAATGTTTTTATTATTAATAAAAATTATCATTACATATTTTTCATTGTTCTTCATGAATCTAATGTAATAATGTCATGGAGTATATGTCGCATTGATATGGTCGTAACAGTTCCCCCTTATGATGGGAAACTTGATATTATATGCCTATGTTCTAAAATAATGTTCTACAGTTGGATAATGTACAATAATGGGATACACAGTACATATAATATCTTGTATAATTACTCTTAAAAATATGAATATTCTTCTCATGAAATTCTCACTTGGTAATCACAAATACTAGAGATTATGAGAATACAACCACCAATAGAAATTTCATATGTTTTGGGGTCATCAGATATTCCAATCTATGAGCCTATTTGATGGTCATTAGACTTTAATATTATTATTAGTGCATGTTACGACTCCCGTATTTAGATGTCTTTCATAAACAATTATGATAACAGTTCATGGATAAGTTGGATACGTTGGGTGTGTCATGAGTGACATATCATTAATAGAAAATTCAAGGAAGTATTTGTCGCTTTTATATTTATGAAAGACAATATCTCAGTCCTTTGATTGGAAGGAAACCATCACCCTAATTTCAATGGCCATGGTGTAACAACATGTTTATTTCAGAAAGTCAAATAAAGACGTATCAAACATATTGGTTGGTGACACAAATGTGAAACTTTCTTAATGATATACTGAGACAAAGGGATTATATTATACTGTGAGCATTCATATGTGGTTGTCTTCATTGCAACATTAATTTCTTCCCCTCGTGTGCCTTGAACCATTTCTAAATAGTAATGTTGGAATTTAGGTGAACCCACCCAATACCAATCATAAATAATCCTAGAGGGTCACACATTAAGTGTTTTAGTTGATCTTAATTAAATTCTATTCAAATTTAATTATTGGAATAAATATTATGACCAAGGAATAATTTTATTCTTGTTTTATTGATCTCTAATATTCACATGGTAATTGATAATTATTTTTTTATTAATAAACAATTTATATTATTGCATGAATATATATAAAATATATATTACTTGGACTGTAATAAAATATTTATTTTATTTTTTGAATGTTTTAATAAATATTTATTCATTATATTGGGAATAAAATATTTATTTTTGAGTAAAAAATTTACTCATTTTTGTAATAAATGGTCAAGGAGTTCGAATGTACCAAGACAGAGTCTGGTGAAAATCATTAATTAACTAGTCTGCTACAAAATATTTTTTTTGTGCAAGTTGGTGCACACCAAATAATAATAATAATGGTATTATTATTTTTTAATATGGGGTTTATTAATGGGTTTAAATGTTATTTAATGTTAAAAATACTATTAAATAATATTTCAACGTAAACCCAAACTATATAAATATATGGTTATTTCTGTTGTATATTGCATCCAAAAATTGTGAATATATAATTATTGCGCACAATGAATTATTTGTTGACTCCTCCTTCTATACCCCTCTCAATATGGAGAAGCAAATTTTAGATTTATTTAATAATAGATAATGAGATATCAATAATGAACAAATTAATACATTTGATTCAACACACTATCACCCAATGATCGATTGGTGTTTCTAGGAGATCATTAGAGCATGTGTGGATCATATTTTGAGGGATTCTATCCTTGGATCCTTAAAACACAATTATGGAAATTCAAAATATTCTTTTTAGATGTTCAAAAATCATCAATGAAAAATGTTCCAAATCCCTGGTATTTATTTCATTAGATTTTATATAAAGTAATTATAAATTTTATGTGAAATAACATCACTCATGGTTTCAGATAACGATTATTAAAATAAATTTTAATATATCACCCACCATTGTAGGCTTATTCAGTTCCCAGAACTAGCATGGAAAAGAATCTCTTTGAGGTTTACATAATTGATTACCAAGTTCTTTAATATTTATCACATTAGAATGAATCTAAAAATTCATTTTAAAATGATTCTAAGGGTATTATAGTTTTTATATTCATCATATTCATTAGATATATGTATAAATTATTTTTTATTAGTAATTTATATATATAATCCATTCAAAAAAATTAAAATTCATTAACTATTTTAATGAATAAAATATTTGTAACTTATAATTTGTGTTAAAAATCAATAATTAAAAATTATTTTATAATAAATAACATATATTTTTACATTTATACATAATATTCATAAGGTGCATACAAATTTTCATTTAAATGATAAAATAATATAAAAGAATCGTATTGAAGAGAATGAATGGTGTGAGATGTGGAAAAATAAATTATTTTGGTATATAATCGTAACCCACAGTTTACTAGAAGTCTAACCAAATGTTTTTTACATGTAGATCATTACTCAATTAATTATAATAAATCCCTATTTTGGAATTATAACAGAAATATCATTAATTTTGGATGACATGAAGTTAAATCATACATTATAACTAGCATATAACTCTATAAACACATGGTAAAATATTTATAAGAATAAAGTTGAACATTTTAAATATAATAATATAAATGTTCATTATTTAAAAAATTTATATACATAAATATCCAAAGAGTGAAATAGATAAATAATTTAAACATTCAAATATTCATCATGAACTTTTATATTGAGAATGTGCAAAATTTACATTATCCAAAATACAAAACATTAATTTGAACATATCATAACATAAATGTCAACAAAACATTTTGTATTTTTCTTATTCTATAATATATAGAAGATTTAGAAATTATTAATCCAATTATTTTTAAAAAAAATTATATCATGAATTGTGATATATTGATATCAATTCTCATGATATAAGCGATCATATATCATATCCCATGAAAAGGTGATATAAAAATCTTTACCCATTCTATCATAAATAATGATATCCCTCTATCAATTCCCATGATATATATGTTTACCACAATCTATATGATGTTAGGATACTTTCAATCCATGTTTTTTTTCATATATAGCGATATCTCTTAATTACTCCATACTATAAAACAAAACTATCATTTTGAATGGTGTATCATGTAGAAATAATTTTATATCACTATAAAAATTAAATACTATATTTTGAAGTGTGTGGCCTAAGAATATCTTGGGAAGTGATACCTCAAATAATTTTCTTTGAATCCTTGAAAAAATAATAGGATTTTTTCATCATGTCAACCAAAAAGATTGAATCATTGATTTTGTTAGTGAATATGTGGAAGAATTTTTTCTTTAGTGGGAATGATCCTTTGAGGAAGTTGGTTTGGAAATAGTGGAAAATTATTTTTTGGACAAGGGTGAATTGAATATGTGTTTAGCGGAATCTGAGAAAACATACCCTTTTTAAAAAGCTAAAGTCATTTTTTTGATGAAGAGATGATGAATTAGAATGAAACATAGGAGGAATATCTGTATCTAAAAACATTATAATAATAAAATATGGGGGATTTTCAATAGAATATGATCCAAACGAACTTATAGAGAGGTTATATATCTATAATTTTTATCTTCTGGGGAAAATGGCGTACATAAAATGTGATAAACCTTGGTTTATTGTTGATCTTAGAACCCTAATTTAAAACTGATGGAATTTTTCAAATTTAAGAATGATCTCAATTGGAAATGGATTATTTCAATTCATTCTCAAATTCATTGAGGATATGAATAATTCTTTGTATTTTGGTAACCTTATCTTGAAACCAGGTCTCTTGTGTCTCTCTTCTTAGGACATGATCTTTTACCCCTTCAACCAAAAGTAACATATTGGTCAATTATAGTACAAATTTCATGGTTTTCCTTGGGTGTTATGGAATCCAAACATTTTAAATGATTTATATTCATGTATTAGAACTCCATTAGGGGTGGATCATAGAACCCTCATAAGATAAATTGGCATGGATTTCAGATTGGTCGTAGAGTTAAATTTGGAAAGCAAGCCAAAAAGAAAATTTTATATGATAGCGAATGATCTTAAAATTACATTTTGGGTGGAGAATGAATTTATGCCTCCATATTACGAGTACTGTAAAATGTTAGTTCATGCCATTGCTAGTTAAAAATTTATCAATAAGAAAATAAACTTTGGAAATAAAGTTAAGGAATGTCCTATTATCAAAAAAATAGAAAAAACACAGGTAATGTATCTCAAGAGGAAGAGGAAATGAAGCACAGTGAGAGTAAAAAATGGGATAAGGTGCTAGCTAAAAACAGAACTACTTGAAAATATTGGTCTGAAATTACCAAAGAGGAAGAAAATACATATGAGCCTTTTAATATTCATATAGAAGTGGAGGTTCTGGGTGACATTAGAAAAATGTCATTATGGAAATTTCCTTTTCAAATCATGATGACTCCAATATGGATAAGGAGATTTCCAGAGAGATCACTATTTTTTTCTGGATCTAAATTATGAGAAATTTAAAAAAATATCACTTGGAGGAATGATAGAAAAATTTCCAGATACAAATAATAATAATTGTCTATTGATAGTACTTTTTACTGATATAAAAAAATCTGGTAATGTCACTGAATTTTGGAGAATTGCAAGAAATGAATTCTTAGGTTAATAATCCGATGGTTGAAAAATTTTCCTTTTAAGTGGGAATAAAAAATGAAGAACACCCTATATGTATTGCAGCTGATACTTCCCTGGTCACACCTTTGACGAGAAAAATAGAGCCATTGGATTTTAAATCATATTAATGAGGCTGATGGAGCATATTACTCTAATATTAATTTGAAAGATAAACCCATAAAACCAGTATGTCTAAGTAAATTAAGGGAGAAAAATATAGGGGTGAATCCCCCTCACATGTCTTTAAAAATGAGATTCAATTTCGAAAATGTCATGGTTTGGACAAACCTAACACTTTTTCCTCTTTATGATTTTTTACAAAATCACAAGACATTGATTATTAGATTGGATAAACCAAAATGTCCCATTAATAAAAGATCTTTTGGCTTGAAAAAATGGTGCTTTATTTTGGTATGAATGAATCATTTAGATTATGAAGCTAGAAGGTTATGGGTTTTGGCTCATTCGAGCATTGAGAACCCATTTTTTTTGCATTCTAGTGAACAAACTTGTTACATAAAAGTTCAAATGGGAAGAGAAGACACACTTTTTTCCATTTGTCTATTCATTGAAAAATTATCAAGATAAAAGAACATTTTAGAGGTTAGTGATTTCTCTAGGTTACATTATCAAGGATCCGTGGATGATAATAGTTGATTTCACTTCTATAATGAATTAGGATGAGAAGTTGGGGTCAATGAGCAACATAAATACTTCATGGGATTTATGGGACTACATCGAGGGTACCAATATCTTGGATATAGGCCTTGTTGGGGATAAATACACAAGGAATTTAATGGTTCTTAGTATAATTAAGGAAAGAAAAGTTGACATGGATTTATCTAATTATTCTCCTTTAAATGCATGGAATTCCATTTCATGTGCTACCTTATCAAGAATGTATTATTATCATTACGTTTTTATTTTGTATATCATGGGCATGGAAGTTATACCACCATTCCCTTTTAGATTGAGTAATGAACAGTCTCTTCATTCAGATAGTAAACAAATGATGAGAGATCCCTAGAATGCAAGTTATTATAGAGGAAATCCAATGACCTTCATTTACAAACTAAAAGTTATCAAAAAAGGTTCAAAGAGTGGAAAAGAACATGTTTTTCTAAGTTGGACATGTAGATTTCTTCCCAGGAATCATAGATGAAATTACTATAGGAAGACAGAACCAATTATGATTTCATATAATTTTTGAATGGTGAAGTATAGATGAAAAAAATCTGAATTATCTCTTAAATATCAAAGAAAAAATTCAAAAAGATAACTTCAAAGTTAAATGGTTAAATGATGGAGATAGAAATGATTTTTTAAATTCCCTTAAAAGGAAAAGAAAGGATAATTGACCACTTTTCTTATTAAATATGGTGGTAAAGTGCTGTATGAAAGTATGGATATCTCCAAACATGTGACTTAATTTTATAAAACTATCTTCAATAGACCATATTGAAAGACTAAATTAAGGGATGGTATAATCCCTAAAACAGTGAATGAGGAGGATAATGCTATGTTTATTTATTTGTCTCTGGATTTTGAAATAAAATATGTATTTTTTGGATTGAACACTAAAATTACTCCTGGTCCAGATGGTTTTAGTAATTTATCTTTTCACAAAATTTGGGATATCATTCAACATGATTTATACAATTTGGTCAATCACTTTTTTTGGAGGTGGATCTATCTCAAGAACAATTAATGATCAATTTCTTACACTAATTACAAAGATAGAAAATGAATGTGACATTGGTTCCTTTAGGCTAGTTACCCTGGTGAGAACTATTCACAAGGTGATTTAAAAAATACTTGTAAATAGGCTGTCAACAATCACAAACAAAACTGTAACTTGGAATCAATTTATTTTCATTAAACATATAAGAATTCAATATTTCCTCTTTACAACCTCCGAATGTGTGGACCTATTAAGAAGACCTTACAGAGGAGGAAATATTTCTCTAAAACTACATATTAAAAAACACTTTGACATAATGGATTCATTTTTCATTTTCAAGTTTATTAGCATGTTTGGTTTTGATGAAAATTTATTTTTTGGATGAAAACCCATGTAATAATAGAACACATATCTATACTGATAAATGGTTCCCTAAGGGGATATTTCAAATTCTTGAGAGGAGTTAGGAAAGGTGACCCACTTTTAACTATCAACTCTTCCATAATAGAAGATTATCTTATTAGGTTACTTCTCAATATGGTATTTAAGGGTATGATGAAGAATATAAGAGCCTCTAAAAATTTTAATTCTCCTTCAAATTTTCTCTAAGATGATGAAATAATATTATTTAAAAAAATTTATAATTGGAATATCAAAAATATAAAAGATGCCAAACTTAATTATGATAATATCTTGGGTCAGGTTATCAACTAGGGCAAATATTTTATTTTATTTAGAGAAAATATATCTTCTAATAGAAAAGTGGATATGATCGACCATTTTCGAATTATAGAGGGAACGGTCCCATTTAATTATCCCGGTGTACCTATTTTTTGGGGAATTCTAAAATCCACTCATTTAAATAACAATGTGATTCTGGTTAAAAGTCTTTTATCTTAATGGAAAGGGATGTCTCTCTCTATAGAAGATAGAAGTTTCATTTCAAAACACATTAATATTTATAAATTTTTTTACTCTATTGTGGTTTATAAATAACATATCATCCTAATTATGAGAATTAAATATATCATCAAAAACATTGTCTAGAGTGGGTCAATCCATGAAAGAAAAATCATCACCATTCCTTATAATCAATGTTGTAAGCCACATTATCTTGGAGGTATTAGAATTAAATAAATGAATGACTTGAATAATTCCATGCAATAAAAATTCATTTGAAGATATATTAATTAAAGGGATGTTTCTACTGACATTAATCATCCCCTTAAGTCTAGTATAATTTTAAATACATTTTTCCATCATTTCTTTTAATTCTCATTTGATGGTGAGCACTAATTCATGCATAATTTTTTGGTTTCAGAATTGGGCTGTGAGGCCACTTATGGAATTTCTCATCTATGGTGATCAGGGTGTTGATCTTAATATTTCTATTCATGATCAACGTATCATTCTAGATACTCTTTTATATAATTTCAAGTAGGATGTGAAGGGTTATCATTTTGTAAATCAGGATAAAATTATGAAATGGGATCCGGCTGAAACCGGTATGATTTCTTCAAAGCTATATTATAAAATTATTATTTCTAGACACATTTATTAGTGGTTCTACAATTTCCAGGAAAAATTAAAAGTTCCTTATTAGGATAATTGCATCACTTCAATGATATTTTTTCTTTTAAGTTTCTTTTCAATTGAAATAACCTTCACACTACTGGAAAATGGACCTATCCCCATGGTTTTTCCCAAAACCATGGGGATAGGTACCCCTATACCCACAATTTTTGAAAACCATGGGGATAGGTCAATTTTCAAGACCTATACCCACGGTTATCCCAAACCATGGGGATAGTAATGGGATAAAATACCTATTACCATGGTTATGAAAAATCGTTGGTATAGGTCTCTCGTGTGTGTGCGGGGGAAAAAAAATTTCCGCGGGAAGGAAATTTTTTTGGTGGGAGTCCTATACCCACGGTTCTTCCCTCAATACTCACGGTTTATATAACTATATTTAACTATATATAAATATATATAAACATAGGTGATGTTAGGGTAGTGGTTGGACGCGGTGTTTGCAGCAAAATGTTACATGATCGAAACCCGCCACGTGCATTATTTTAGGATCTATACCCATGATTTTGAAACCGTGGGTAAAAGCCTTTGACACCGTGGCAATTGGGTAGGTTTCGTTGACACGGTGGTAGAACACCTATACCCATGGTTTTAGAAAACCGTGGGTATAGGCTGGGGACCTATACTGACATCGTTCTAGCCCAAGGTTCCCAAAAACGTGGGTATAGCCAATACCCACGGTTTTGGGGGCTATACCCACGGTTTTGAACTGTGGGCATATGATGTTTTTTCAGTAGTGTCACATTCATTAAAAGATTATATTCCATACTATAAACTATTCGAACACACATCCACATAAACACAAGTATTTAAAAGGTTCACTAATCTATAAAAATAGCTACATCCTTGGTATGGTTTTGAAATGATCCAATGCCTCAAAAACTCCCAGAAAACAACCCTTAGATTACAACATGTAGGATATGACCTTATAGTTTTTAGAACTGTGTAAAAATTTCCAATAGTGTGTGTGAACCCTCTTATCACAATTAGGATAATACAGGGTTTATGTGAAAACTCATGATACTTATAATTATTTTCAGTTCCAATAAATTTTTTAAATTGAATAAGCATCTTTAATTTCTTACCTAGAAGATTGTAAGGACATCCTGGTATTATTATGAAAACTCAATCTGATTTTCCCTGTAAATTTTTCTCAGTCCAATTGAACGACCCTAGAACACTCTAATAGGGGATGATTTAATCAAGGTATTGACATTTTTCTTTTAAACTGATAGATCTTATTCCCATGTTTGTAGGAACTTTATAAACCTCTCTTATGAGAAAGTGAAGAAAATAATCAATCCCATGCAAAGTGAAGACACATCAATTTCAATTGGTTAACCACTAAGGGAAACGTCCAAGGAGTATATGCCAACATGTTTTCAATTGTACCAAATTTCACTAATCTTTACGATTTGTGGAGTAAAAATGTTTAGGATAGTTACTCTGTGCTAGGTACACAACCTTTTAAAAGTTTTATGGATAACACACTACGTCCCTCAGATCATTTCCATTGACTCCCCCTTTCTCATTGTGTTGTGAAGAATCTAAACTCAATTTATTGACTTGAAGTTAACTTCAATGGATTGTCAATAAATCATGCATCCTTTATTGTAAATATATGCTCTGTTGAAGTACCCTTTTCCCCTATAGATGTAATCTACATTTCCTCTTACTATTTTTCCTGAAATTGTTTTCCGAAAACTAGGGTTCTTCCACCTCGAAATGGAGTGCTTAACATGACACCTCTACATACCACCTCTACATACCGCCTCTGTAAACTATGACCACATACCACCTTTCTTTGCATACTTCCTTGATCTGCGTAATTTCTCACTTTATCCATATTCAGACTCTACTCTGCATACAGACTCTTCTTCGCATACTACCTCCTTCAATGGAGCACTCCTTCTCTCGAGGAATCCTCCTTGTGAACCTCTTCTCCCCTGTAGTGTTGTATTTCTACGAACCATCCTAGAATTCAATTAATTTATTTCATATTTTTAATTATATTCATTGCGGGGTTACCTTTCGTGAACTAATTCTAGATTTCATGGAATTCCTCTTGGATTTTTAATCTTAGAGTTGTAGCTTAATGAAGGGATTAGTTCACATTATACAGGAAAATAGATCCACATAATCTTATAAATATATATTTACCAAATCTTCCACATTGAACTACCTTTTCTACGTACCAAGCATCTCTCGTGAACCATATCCATATGTGGTCCACATACAACCACTCTCCCTACGCGGTGGCACAACTCACCATATCATTTTCAAAAAATACATCCTTTATGGATTCTCAAAAATCCTCATTATATTAGCGAATGACATTCCATCCCATGAACCACAAGACTCAATGCGAATGACTAACCTTCACCAAGAACCATTTTCCGTTCTGCGAACCATTTTTGTCCTGTCTATGTAGCACCCTTATTCATCTGCATACCTTTCTTGGTACGCGGTATGCAGTTCATGTCATGTGCTATGTGGTTCCCTTCATTTATCAATTTCCTCCGCCATTCAAAAACACATTCAATCCTATGTATATGTCCTTTCTTTTTCAAAAAAACAAACTTCTGATTTTGAGGCCCAAAAAATTGGAAAACACTGGGAAACAACACCACATCCAATATTTCTTTTAGCATCAATCATAAGACTATATTCCTTAGTGCAAATCCAAATTTCTCTAAGTTTGGTTCTTCCTGATTCAATTCTCACAGGTACGATTCTTCCAGGTACGATTCTCCCTAGTATGAAAAATTTGACTTTTTTTGAATATGATAGAGGTGAATCAACACCAATTCAATTATAATTATGGAAAACAGAATATAATTCTCCATGTATGATTCTTCCTCATTTTGGAAATCTCATTGCAAAAATCACAAATCTGATTAACCTACCCAATACAAGGATCATCAGAATACGATTAACAATCCTAATATGGTAATAAACTGAGTGTGATAATATTTGAGTATGATGATCAGTTGGATACAACTTTATGATCTTTTATCTTCTCTTTCACTTCAATCCATCAAAACATTTTCAAAAAAAGTCATAATACAAAAATCCTCCTCTTCTGTCTAAAAAATCTTGAAAATTCTCTATCTTCTGTCGTGAATAATAAGTCAACCATTAGAAAGTTACAATTTACTTTTTGCCTTTTATAGGCGACCCATGAGATGTTTTGGTGGGAATCCCAAAATTTTACTACTCACATAATTTCACCCAAATAGCAATTTCCCAAAAAATATCAGGTGTATTTTTACTTCATCAATGCTTATATATTCTTCTTGAATCTTTTGCTATATTCACTTCTTATTCAAACTTATATTTCAATTTCTAGTCTTATTTCATTTTATGAGTCTAATTTTATGAATCCAATTTCTTCAAAACAATTATCAAATTCAATTGAATAGATAAATGTATGATGAAAAGGATGCCACTTTGAAGATTGAATATAATATTTTATTTGAATTCCAAGACCCCTGACAATTCATTTAGAAATATCCTCTTTCAAAGCACATTTACTTCTTCACTTATTCTCTTGAACCAGTTGGAAATGTAAAATAATTTAACTCTAATGCCATATCTCTTGACCCAATTGAAACCTGCAAAGTAATTCAACCCATTTATGAATGGTTGAATACATTATTGATCTCATTCATTCATTGAATACAATACCACTTATTACTTATTTTCTGAATATGACACCTCTTAAAAATTATTTCTCTTTTCTCATCAACTTCACTATCATTCCTCTGAATACGTTTGAGGATCAGTTACTACAGTGACCAAATCCAATTTTCATGAGTATGATCTTTCTGAGTGAGATTGACCTTGATACGGTCATCATGATCAATCTTAGTACCATCTTTTTCTTCCTATTAATGAGTACAATTTTCCTGGATTCGATCAATTACGAGAATGATCTTTAGCACATTCTTTTCTTTCTTCCCAGATCTGATTATTCTGAATATAATCAGAAACATATTTGTCTTCTCTTCCACATGGATATGATAAAATTGTGTACGATTTTGAATTCCTATTTTTTTAATTTACATCAATAAATATTGAATCATAAGTACTCTAATATACTTATGATTTATAAAATACGTAACAAAAAAGAATCATTGAATTTATTTTATCATAGTCATAGAGACTTTGATTATCTATCAAAACAACCAATTATTTCATACCACCAGATCCAGGTTGAGTCTGATGAGCATTTACTTCCATCTAGATGCATTTTCATTGCGACTAATTCTCTCATTATAGATTACAATCAATTTTTTATTATAATCGTCTCCAATTCTAGACCCAGGGAAAGTCCGATCAAAACCATTTCTTTCAAAAAAAAATTCCTAATTTGGATGGATAGAGTGAGTCCCATTATTTTGAAAAACAACCATCAATAATTTTTTAAATGAATATAAAGTGATGTGATTTTCTTTCATCAATCACTTTCCTAGAAAACAAAAAACAATACTTGAAAAAAAACAACTTCCTCATCAGCTTGGTCCTAACAATATCCCCTTTAGATTTTGTTTTCAACCAAGTTTCATAAATCAATGAGCTTCATATCCTTAAGAAATAAATCACTTATTAACAATTATAATCATATATGGGCTAACTCATTGTAGGAAACAAGAATTATTGACATAAAAACCATGTTGTAGAAAAGTAGGGAATATGAATACCTTATTCAACTTTCCTTCTCTTCTTCTCCACTTTCCTATAATACAAAATAATTCAGTTCCTATAACAACTCAAACAAATATTTATTATAGATCACACATAATACAACAATGAATTCATATCTTACCCACAAATCCCAATTTTTACATGTCTTTAAATGATAGGTTTATAAAAAAAAATTCAATTATCCCCCTCGACAACACGATATAATGATAAAATGAGAGATTTTATAGAAAAAAATACCTCAAACTTGATGATAAAGTTGTTGGGCACCCATGTTCAATATCAATTTAGATAATGATTTCTTTGGTAAATGTTTTGTGTAAATTTGAGAAACTTGTTCAAATGTTGGAACACACTCGAGATTAAATTCATTTTTCTCCACATGATCATGGATTAAATGAAATTTAATATCAATATGTTTTGAATGAGAATGTTGAATTGGATTTTGGGTGAGATTGATTGTGCTTTGATTACCACAACCTAAGAGAAAGGGTAACTACACTTCCAGAAGTAAGTCATTCAATTAAGTTTTCATCAACTTAAGTTGGGTAGTGGATTTTGTGGAATCAACATACTTAGATTCCACCATACTGAGAGTTACTTAATTCAATTTCTTTGAATTCAAACTAACAAAATTATTTCCCAGAAAAAAATACTTCATGAGATGTGGATCTTCTATCATCACAATTTGCTTCTGAATCAACATCTAAATAAACAAAAAATCAATAACTTATGATCTTACATACCTGATTTTGAATTATTTTATTCCTTTTATGTATCTAAGAATTTGTTTTCTAGAAATTAAATGTTATTATTTGTGATCACTCTCAAATATTACACACAAGGTAACGATATAAACAATGTCGGTTCATAATGTAGTCAAATACAATAAACATCCAATAAAATTTTGAAATTCTTTCTGATCAAATTATTTTCCTTATAAATATTTAGACTAATTTTTTTCCACTGATATTGGTGTGGTAATAGGTTTTTAGTTTTCTATGTCAAACCTCTTAATAAATTATTTATCATAGTTTTCATAAGGAATAAATACATATTCCTTCCTTCTATTTATTAATAACCCAAGAAAGTATTTCATTTCCCCCGTCAAGGAAATTTCATATAAAATTTTCTTTTATTCAGAAAACGTTTCACAACTTTTTTCATCATTCTTAGGAAAGATAATTTATCAAGGTAAAAAATCACAATGAGGGAATACTCTTTATTTTCTATGATGTAGTGATTTCTATTCACTCTTACTTTATTGGAATTCATATTCTTTAAGCATGTATTCAATTTGGAATACCATGACCTCAATACTTGCTTTAGGCCATGAAAATTCTTTTTTAATCTCCACACTTAACATTAAACTTTCCCAAAAATGAATCCACACGGGTTTTCAATGTAAATTCCCTCATCAAGGTCACTATTTAGGAATGAAGATTTATCATCCCTTTGAACTATCTTGTAGCCTCATTGTGTTTAATAACAATAAATATTCTGATTATTTCATGTCTTTCCATTAAAGAAAAGGTTTCATCAATATCAATACCTTTAATTTGTGAATACCCTTTGCACACCAATCTTTCTTTGTTTCTTATTACTTCACCTTCTTCATTCACTTTATTCTAAAAAACCCACTTTGTGCCAATAATTGTTTTTCTTTTAGGCTTGGGTATGAGTTCCCATGTGTCATTATTCTCAATCCAACAAACTCTTCATTCATGGCATAAACTCGTTATGGCTACTCAAAAGATTCTTTCACATCATTAAACTCCACTTTTTAATACAATGATGTATGTGTAATATCATTTTTTGTTCTTACTATTCGAACCCTCTGATTTTGATCGCCAATTATATTCTGATCTTCCACCTCCTTCCTCATCCTAGGATGAGATTTTTGAGCATATTCCTCATTATTGGAAATGGTTGAGTCTGATTCTTCATCTCGAGAAGGAATAAAATTGTGTGCATCCTTATCAGAATTTTTTTCTTTAATTTTCTTAACCTCCTTTACTATCTGGATATATTTTTATTTCAATCATGTTTCAATAACTTTCAAATAAAGAGAATTAGTAATTCATTTTTTATATTTTTTTAATCATCTATTTCTTCTTCCTTCCAGAGCATAGCCAATAAATATTATATCTTCATCTTTCTGCTCAATCATTCCATAGTTTGCACCATTCGTATTTATAATTCATGGACTCCCAAAAACACTTAAGTGTTCAAAACATATATTATTTTTCCATAAACCAATTCATATAAAGTAATATGTGACTAAGTCCTATAGAAATAGTAGTTCTAGATATAAACTATTTGTACTCATTGATTGCCTCCAAATGTAATGATAAAGACCATGTTCAAGTACCATAGTTCTTCCCATTTCTAAAAAACATATATTATTTCTTTTAGCAACCCCATTTTTTTGAGGAGTGTATGGGTAAATATAGTCATTCCGAATTCCATGCTTCTCAAGATATATTTCTAATTCCTAACTTTTGTATTCACCACCATTGTCGGTTCTCAACTTATTTACAGAGTACTCACATTTATTTTCCCCTTTCCTTCTAAATTTTTTAAATATTTCCAAAGCACTTGATTTATGCTTCATATACATAACAAAAATAATGTGAGAAAAACCATCAATGAATGTGATCAATTAATTACCTGTATTCATTGAATATTTTCTCATCATCCCACAAATATTAGAATGAACCATCTCTAGGGGTTTTCTTGAAGAAATATCAACTTTCTTATGCACTAAGTTTGTAATCTTTAATTTCTATCAAATCTTGAAACACAAATACATTCTTCTAGGAAAATAAGGAATGTGTCAAACACTATCTTACTTTGATAACTTGATCATGTTTCCTTGACCCATGTGTCCCATACTTTTATGTCACAACTGATTCTATTCCTCCATAATCTTTTAAATAATGTTTTTTATTTCACCAAACTAAAAAAAATTTCCTTTGGTGCATTGTCCTCTTGTAACAATCTTTCCATATTCTCCACTTTTCACAAAAAACCATATTTCCTGAAGATAATTTTTTACCCTTATCACACAGTTGTGAAACCCTTATCATGCTGTGTTTTATCCAATCAACATACAAAGATTTCTTGGATTTATTCTTTTGTTTCCCAATGATGGATGCCTTTCAAAGATTTATTATTTCCAAATGTCACTATTACTTCTTTGAAATATTTCAATTTCTTTAAAAAAATTTAATCTCATATCACATGAGAAGAACACCCACTATCAAGTATTCAAATTCATTATCCTTTTGTATATTTTAATGTAGTTTCAAGAATCCAAGATTTTACTTTTTCCCTTTCTTTCAAAATTTTTGGATTTTTAGAATTGTTAAGAATCTTTTATTATGATGGTAACAAAACAAGACATAATTTTGAAAGGTCTTGGGGATGTTAACATCTTCCATAAATAGTTTCTTGGGTTGGAACCTATTTTCAATATTTACTCCAATGTTTTCATGTTTCTTCAAAAAAATATTCTCAAACTTATTCTTTTGAGTGAATTGTCTCCCCCTTAAACCATTCATTTCATAACCTATGAAATAATAGTAATATTTTTGGTTGAACCAAAACATATTATCCATGCGTTTAAATCCAAAAAAATTCTAGCCATAGTAATAAAATGATTATTTTCCTATGAAACTTCCATACCAGCCAGAATTATGAATAATTTTCTCAGCCAATATATTTTATTTCTTTTTCAAGTCATAAAACATTATATTATTAATTAGAGTATTCCTTTTATTTTATGTTTAATAGGTGAAAGAATTATTTTTAAGATTCTATATAATCATATTGTTTTAAAACCTTTTCAAACTTAGGGTTATTTGAGGCTTCTGAATTTCAAACTTTTTTGGTTTTGGCCACATATATAACTTTCCCATATTTCATCTTTTCAGAAACAATCTCATTTTTCTTTTCAAACATTAAAGATATATATTTCATTCATCTCATGTTTATATTTTAAAGAACTTGCACTATCTCCTGATATAGAGTCTTTGAAACTTTTATTTCTTTGTTCAGCTGTTTAAATTTTTTGTTGAACAAGTTCCAACTCTTCTTCTATTTTTTCTTCAGATTCACCTCTAAATAAATATTATGATTCTTTTCTTCTCTAAGTGATTTCTTAAAATCATAATTCTCTTTTACATACTTTACTTTCTCATCAAAAACACATTATTTATTTCATTTTGAAGAGCATTCATATTCCAACTTTTTTCCTTTTCAGGCCTTCTAATCTTTCTCAGAATTCTTTCAACTCTTATATTAAACAATGTTCATGTTGAGTTTCTTCTTATTCTACAAAACTACTTCTTCTAAATTCTTCATCATTAAATATTCAATAAAATTATTTCAAATACCATACTCAACAAATTTTTTAGATTCAAAATCACTACCTACTTATTCTTCTTTAGATATAGATAACAAACTTCTTCTTCTGGATTTAAAGTATTTTTTAATTTCCCTATAGAATTAAATTTAAATTAATCTAATACTTTCTTCCATGATTTTCTTTTCTTTATTTCTTCTTCATGACTATCATCTTCTTTCATTATTCTAGGTTAATTAGCTGCGAAGTGATCCACACCTCCACATTTAGAACATTTCAAGGGATGTTTCCATTTGTATTTCCTTGTACCTCTTATCACATTTTTAGAAAACAAGGATAAAATATCATCAAGATTTTTACATACGTGCCTGAATGGCCCGAAGGCCTTCACTTTTTATTGATTTTGATAACCCCTCTTTCAAGGGATGAGAGGGAACCCTTACAAGGCCCGTAGGCTTAGAGATTACATGGCATGTAGGCTTAAGAGATTACATGACCCGAAGGTCTTTAGGGAATTCAACCAGACTATCTACAAGGAACTGCCCCTCCCCAGAATCTGCATCTTGATAGTAGCTCTCCACCTTTTCATAACCGTCTGGCTAGGCTTCCCGTGCAAGCACAGGCTGGTACCGATGGCATAGCCATACCCTCTCATTCTGACAATCCATTTGGCTCTGCTCTGGTGAGTGTACCTGCTTTGAATTCTCTTCTGGGGCTGCTCCTTTTTTACATAACCGTCTAATTCAATTTCATCATCTTTAATAAAAATATTCCTTAACTTTTCTCTCTTAGAATCCCTTAAATAAATTTCTCTATCAACTTTTATTTTTATCTTCATTGATTTGTCCCTTCACATTTCATAAGTTATAAGGGTGCTATAAAAATTACCAAGAGATAATGTTTCAGGATTTTTGTCTTCTAATGAAGAAACCTTTTCCTCTAACTTGTCATAAAGGATTCAAAAAATATTTTCAACAACTATAGAATCACTATACTTTTAACAAATACATCATATAGTGCTCACAATGTCATTTAACTAGGTAAATAAGTCCCCATAATATTCTTACTCACCTATCTTCAAGTATTAATACTCCAATATCCAGATTTTATGTTTTTCCTTCTTCACTTTTGTGGTGCCTTCATATATGCTATTTAATTTATTTTATTTTCCTTTGGATATAGAAACACATTTAACTCTAAAGAATTACTTTCAGAGAGGGATGATAATATATAATTCTTGGATCTTCTATTATTATCATGATCATTCTTATCAATAGATGTTAGAGGAGTTTTAAAATCAATAGGTGGAAACCCATCTGTTGCAACTTCAGGAACATCATATCTAATATACATTAGAGAGGGACACATTATATCATTCTAGATATGATAATTATTTCCATAGAAAACCAAAATAATCATACTATTCACACAATTAAAATTCTCCATCAGCAAATAATAAGTGAGGGGAACCAGTGCTCTGATACAAGTTGAAAGTTCCCAATTGGGATAATTGTTTCACTAACAGGGGGAGGGGGTGAATCAGTAATAATTTTTATTTTATTTTTTTTGAAATTGAAACAACCTTTTAATCATATTATATATTTTATTTCATAGATAAAAAAATTCCAACACACATCCACAAGAACATAAATTCTTACAAGTTTTAATATTCAATAAGAATAGCTACATCCTTAGTATGGTTTGGAAATGACCCCATACCACAAAATACGCTAGAAAAAAATCCTTGTATTACAATGATTTGGATACACCCTTACACTCATGTTGCACTATGTAACCAATTCGAATAGTGCATGTGGAACCTCGTTTCACAAATAGGGTAATACAAAATTTATATAAAAACTAATGTTACTTGTCCTTATTTTAAATTTCCCTAAATGTATTCAATTGAAAAAAAATCTTCATTTTTTTACCTAAAATATGGTAAAAACTTCCTAGACTTGTAATGAAAACTCAGTTCCTTTTTTTCTCAGTACGTTTTTCTAAGTCTGATTCTTCCAAGTCTGATTCTCCCAAATACGATTCATCTAGGAATGATTCTTCATGGTATGATTCTCCCTAGTCTGAAAGTTATGAATATAAAAGAATATAATAGAGTTGAATCAGTACCACTTCAATTCTGAGTATGAAATAACTCAGTATGATTCTCCATGTATGATTCTTATTCAATCCATAAATCTCATTATGAAAATTCCAAATCCGATTATCTAGCCTAATATGGTTATCAGCTAAATATGATTGACAATCCTATTGTGGTAATTAATTGAGTATGATAATCGATGAGTATGGTGATCAGATGAATACAAATTGTGATTCTTTCTATTCTCTTCCACTTCAATATGTCAACTCTTTTTGTACAAAAGTCTCAATAAAGAAATCATATTTTTCTCTCTAAAAAATCATAGGTTCTCTCTCTTTTGAGGTGAATAGTAAATCCAACTTTAGAAAAGTAAAATGTATTTTTCAAATTTTATAGGTGACCCTTGAGATGTTTTCTTGGGAATCCAAAAAAATTTCACCCTCACTTAAATTCACCCAAATCAAAATTTCCCCTAAAGTCTGAGGATTATTTTGACTTCATCAATGCTTATCAAATCTTCTCGAATCTTTCACAGTCTAAAATTCTTCTTCAGACTTCCATGTCTATTTCTAGTCCTATTTCAATTCATGAGTGTGATTTTTTGAATCATATTTATTAAAAAAAATTCATTATTTCAATTGAATATATAAATTTATGAAGAAAAGGATATCACTCTAAATGGTGAATATACTATTTTAATTGAATTCCAAGCTCCCCCTTGAAGATTCATTCTTCAATATCCTCTTTCAAACTACTTTAAATTATTCACTTCTTCTATTGAACCACTTGGAAATATAAAACAATTTAACTCTAATGAAATATCTCTTGACCCAACTAAAACCTACAAAGTAATTAAAACCCTTTTTGAATGGATGACTACATTGTTTATCTCACTCTTTCTATGAATATGATACCACTTAAAACTTTTTTTAATATGATACCACATAAAAATTATTTCTATTTTCCCATAAACATCATTCTCATGCTTCTAAATATGTTTAATGATTATCTAATATAGTAACCAAATCTGATTTCCATGAGTATGATCTTTCTATGTATGATGGAAATTTATACGATCATTCTGATCAATCTGGGTACAATATTTTTCATCTTGAGTTGGAGTAAGATTTTATTAGATTCAATCAGTTCTAATAATGGTCTTTAGAAACTTCTTTTCTTTCCACTCAAATATGATTATTCCTAATACCATTGGAAACATTTATTTCTTCTCTTCCTCCAAGATATGATTAATACATGTATGATATAAAATAACTCTTTTCCCTTTACTTACATCAAGCTTACATCAAAAGTTCTCCAATCAGCTCATGATTTAGGAAATTGGAATCAACAAAGCATCATGAAATTAATTTTATTGTAGTCATAGAGACTTATATTCTATATAAAAACAACCACTTATTTCATATCGGATCCATAGTGAATCTGATGACCATTTACTTACATTAAAATTTAATTTTCATAAGATTGATTATCTCATTCTATATTACAATCAATATGTTATTATGATTATTTTATAGTCTAGACATCGGGCATGTTTGATTATAACATTTTCATTCAAACAACATATCCTCCTTATGATGGATAGAGTGAGTCTGATTATTTTTAAAAACAACCATCAATAATAGGTTTACTAAATAAAAAGTGAGGTGATTTTATTTCTTCAAAAACTTTCCATGAAAAAAAATAATAATTGAAAACAAATACCTTCCCCATTAGCTCGATTCTAAAAATTTCCAAATAATATCAAGAAGGATTTAAAGGATTATCATTTTGTGATGGGGGATGACATTATGATATGAGATCATAACACATCTGGTATGATTTATTCAAAGATTTGTTATAAAATCCTTATTTCTGGATATATTTATAGGTGGCTCTACAATTTTTAGGAAAAATAGGCGTGACCCTATAGATTCAAAATGGTTTGTAGTATTTCATTCAAAAATTACCAGAACATTATTATCTTCCATATGGTGGTATTTATTTATTCTCAAGATTTGATATCTGTCATCAGCACAAAGAGGAAATAAAAAATCTATTTTTATGCTGAAAAATGGATTCACTCTCTGGATAAGGGTGGATGAGTGATTTATGATTCATTTTATGGAAATTCTATTCATTATAGAATCGAATTGTAGAATGATGTACATTAAAAATTTCAATTAAAATTGATAACCTACTAATGGTTTTTTTGGAAGAGCTTCTTCATGTGGCGTGGTATATCAAGAAACAATTTCAAGAATGTAAAATTAATGAGTAACACCCATAGTAATCAAACACATATAATGGTGGCTATATAAAAAGATAACTACATTAAAAAGGGTAATTAAAAAACTATATTATTTATTTTCATATTTTAAAGTGTTTCAATGTTGCAAGTAATTATTTACCCACAAAAATAACTGTTGAAGTTGTGTGGAATTCACATTTCATTGGGTGGATTAAATGCAACACTAATGTGGTTGAAAAAGAAAACCTTAGTCTTATTGTATTTTGTGCTATCTAATGAGATCACAATGAGATGATTAAATATTAAATATTTGGCTAATGTGCTTCAGAATCATCTCTTGAAGAAGAAATACTCGATTTGATCTAATTAGAAGAGATGGAAAAAACAAAAAAATGGAACTACATTTTGTTTGAATGTGATTCAAGCAATATCTCTCATGCCAAGATAACAATTACTATTAAATTATCTTGTAAGCTAACAAATAAATTGATTAATTTCTTATATAATCTCTCAAATATGAATTACATCATCACTCATGTCTTTTGAGAGGAATTTTATCTAGATGATGGGTTAGAAAATAAATCCTTTGACGGTGTAAATCCCACATATTATTTGTTTTTTGATTACTGACTTGATATTAATATTTAAAAGATAATTTTGTAGAATTCCATATTTCAAACTCTTGTAATTTTTTATCTTTCAATAAATATCATTTACCAATAAAAAAGGATTCTTTAATTATTTTTCAAATTCATTTTTTGTTCCACTAATTAATTTTAATGAAATTTAATATATTTAATTTGAAAATAAATATAATTTTTATGAGATTATTTAGTAGAAAGGATAAAATAAATCATTATGAATATAAAATTATAAACTTCTATTTTATTATCATTAATCTCACATAGTTGATAAATTGTGACTTACAAACAACTAGGTATCTCTTTTCTATAATATTTGTCCCGGGAAATGGGATCCTAAAAAATATTGGGTGGAATATTATTGAATTAAAAATATATACTAGTCTCCACAATTATTTAAGAATTAAGGAAGATGACTTTAGTTATTGTCTCTTTTACTAATGTATTACCAAATTAATTAGTAAACACTATTTATAAAAATCTTTTATTTATGAATGATCCTATTTTTTTAATAATTTCAAAAAATATTTTTCTTACCATTGACAAAAGAAGTATTAAATTTATAACATATGTATCATTTATAATAAATAATCATTAACCTATTTAATAATCAAATATCAACCACACCTTAATAAATAACTCATCCCAGGATCTTTAAAATGAAAAATGTGATAATTTTGATGTAAGTTAATAACATTTTGTATGTATGATATTTTATATCACATATATGTCACACTAGGTAATTAATATCACTTATATCAGTTTACCATATATCATTTTATCCAATATGGGTCATTCATGAATATTATTCAATATTTATAGATTTTTATTTATAAATATATGGAATATGTTTTGATACATCTAAATATGAATAAAAAATTACATCTAATAAGTAATATCATTAGTATATATAAGGATCTAGAAAAACCTAATTAGTCTCAATGATAAATTGATTCCTAAAAACATACAATAGCCATAATATTTGAATAATTTAATGAAATATGATTTTAAATAAAAATCTATTTAGGGAACTTCCATCGGTCAACACAAAACATTTAAAATATTTTAGTTTCATATATCCCTCATAAAGGAAATGTCCATCATAATTTTTATTCTAACTACATAAGTATTGATAAATGTAAACTTCAAAATATTTATTCAATATAGGGAACACCTGAATAAATTTTATATATTTATATAAATTATTTCTTATTTAAAGTAGACTATTAATTTTTTTGTATAAAAATCATTCAATGGGAGACGATTGAACCAAGTGTAGAAAAAGCATAACAGATAGTTCTGTAAAATGTCATCCAATACCCCATTCAGTAGTTATATATTCATATTTATTGATATATGGAGTTTTTTATATAAATTATAATATGAATTTAATTTTATATATAACATCCTCTATAATTAAGAGGTAAAATAAAAATCATGTTCAAATATGATTATCCAAGTTACCCAATGTCATTGAACAATCTCAATTATATATAGGCACTATATTCTATGAAATTTACTCTTTTATATGATATGAGGAAGTGAATTAACTTCTATAAAAATCCTATAAACCCTGTAATGGGATCATGGTTAACCATTGAAAACATTTCTCCAATAAAAATATTAAAGCATAAGTCTTCCCACTTCTACTATGAAAATAATAGTTATAAAATTATATTAACTGAAATTATTCTGAAACATCACCTATAGGTATACAAGGAATATCTACATGAACTCAACAATACTGATTTTTATAGAACAAACACAATTTAAGTACAACACACAAAAATAATAATTTTTGAAATTGAGAATTATCAATAATGAGGTAGTAAAAAAATATGTTGTCTCCTCTCATGGATCATATAAAACCACCCATTTCTTTAGATGAATATATTGTGTCCACCAATGAATAAAATACATTTGGGAATGAACTTATGGAATTATTATGTAATGAGACCTTATAATACATATATCTTAGCCTATATACCTTCAATAAATGAATAAGTGTTGTTTTAACTTCATAGAGCTCAACTAATCTTGACCCCATAATGGGACATCTCCAAAAACACTTGCACTAATTGACACATAATATACTGATTATTAGTTTCCTAATATGTTAGTTTTTCCATGACATCCTACAAAAAATAATATATCACCACATTTTATATTTCACAGGTTTAGGAAATATGTAATCCTTGTTTTAATAACAACTTAACTCACTTCTTTTATCCAAGATTCATATCCTTTAGGGTGAAAATATTATTTAGGATTTTGTGGCTAAAAAGAAACTAAAATTTCATGTTAAAATTTTTATGAATCTTATTTTACGAAAAGATAAAATTTATTAAAACTAAAACTCTAAGTTTCTATAATAATACTCATGTGTCCAGGTATATTAATCCCATAAGACATCTGGTAATTTTCTTCTTTTATTGTGCACCTCAAACTGGTCCTGGATGCCTAAAAATGCCATTATATTAGAAACACATTGGTGTACCATTGAATAAATTTTTGAGATTCTAAAATTATTAATTGATTCTATACTTACAAATGTATTTATATTAATTTTTTTTCAATATTGAGTGATATAATCTTTTATAATTATGTGAGGAATATCTAGGAATATACAATTAATCATTAAAAGTTATATGTCATTAAGACATCTATAGCTAGTTCATATGGGATAACTATCTATATATTTATTGACTTTAGAAAAAATCCACTATATGATATGATAAACCCAAAAATTTAATCTTCTATAATTTGAAATTGAATCCACATACACTCATATAAAATTTAGTCTCTTCATTGGAATTATTGGAATATCCCCTAATATTAGACTTAGTCCACATATATATAGGGGTAAATAAAGATATCCCACAAGGCTATTTGTTTTCTTCAAAGGTGAAAAATATTGGGTGTATTAGGTAATTGAAAAATATAAGTAAACTAGTTACCTCTAATGATATCAAAAGAAAACTCAATGTCGCCTTATGCACATAAGAATAAAATAATTGCAATATACTCATCCTAATATTAATGATGATGATACCTCAAAATTAGATTGAACATGAATTTTATTCTATTTATCTAATTAATATGTATAATAATTATTCATTACTAGGGATGAATTGGATAAAATATTGTGAAATTATAGTATCTAAATCAAAACCACCATTTTATATAACAATAATTATTCTCACAATGCTGATGTACTTAGACTAAAAAACATCATATCTAAAAATGCCACAAGTCTCATCAATAGGTCGATAAAATCTATTGAATCTATATAAAAATGGTTCATTTATATCAATGTCTCCATAATATGTTTATAAAAATTGAATATAGTGTACCTTTATAGATTAAAATATGATATTCCCTCTGCTAAAAAATTAAATGTAATGTGTGGTGGTGAAATTATTAATAGTTAACAATGAGGAATTTTTTTGGATTTATGATCTTATTTTCATTTACTTAATGATATTTTTCTTCAAGTCACATAATATATGCATTAGATTATTTTAATGAGTAATATGATGTATGTGTAATTAAAATTTAATAGTCATATTTTTATAAACATGTGGTACTTATGAAAAAATGTGAATAACTATTAATTCAAACAATATATTTCACCAAGTCAGGACCGTTTTATAAATCTATATTGTTCCATAATTAAATTAATTTTTTAATTTCTATGTTATAGACCTTTAGGATGTTTTTTATATATGTATCATCCATTAATTTTAATCATTACTATGATTTTATATTCTTATAAAATTTTAAATGATTAGTAGCAGAGGTTTTTCACCTTCCGATATGAATTTTAGGACAATTTTTAGTTTTTTTAGTAAAGATCATTTTTTCATATTATATTGTTTAGTTTTTATGTGGATTTAATACAATATGTTTTTAATTACTTATGTTTTTTTATTTTTTTTGTTCTCATAATAATAATAATAATAATAATTATTATTATATTTAAGGTATTAGGAGTGTTTATGACTCCCCTCATATATTACTATTGAATAATTACACGAATTAATGAAAATATTTAACTATAATACATTCCTATTCTATTTTTGATTTAGAGTTAAAGGGTATTCAAAAACAATATTGACTAAAAATCATGTTTTTTAAACCAATAAACATTTTCTAATAATAAAAGAAACCACTTATTCCATAAATAGTCTTTAACATCTATGAAAAATTCTCTACCCAATATACTCTTCTAGAAAAATCATGAATATTTATTTTCTTTATAACTGAGGGAAATTAAAACATAAGAAATGGGTGAGATCTGACACTCATTAAGGGAAGACATAGTGGATAATTATCAAAGATCACAAGTGAGTATAAGAATCCATAAGGGGTATAATCAGGATACATATGATAATTATACCTAATAATAAAAATATCATAAATCATACCATAAGTTATATAATAATATAAAAATTAAAAATATATTATTAATGGGGAATAAAATTGAATGTGACATAGCTTTAAAAGAAAAGAAACTTTAAAATGTGGAATAATAATTTGAAAAATAAACCTTTCAAGAACACTCATTATTAACATTCCCTTGTGAACAAACTCATCATATATTAGTAAGGAATTGTGAGAAAACTCATTATTCCCATTCCTTTTTGATAAAATTCATTAATTCCATGAATTATAATGTGTGAAAATTCATTATACCCCATAATTTTTGAATTAACTCTATATGTCCACGAATTACTATCTCACAAGATATCAAAAAATTATGAATGTATTGGAAGGTGATATAGTATGAAAATCGACACCATTAATACATATGAGATACACTTTAAATAAATAATTCATTATATTAAAAATAATTCAGGGAAATAGAATTATTTTTATTTCCTCTCAAAATGGAATCACGTATTTAAAACAGTTTTAATTAATTAAATAATCATAAAATGGTACACATGAGGAAAATAAATAGGTATCAAAATAAAGTTTGTAACTTTATAGGGAGATACTATTTAATAATGATAATCAAGCATATAAAATTTTCACTATAATGATAAATGGTATATGGTTAAGTAAATAATTTTTCCAAACATTTAATGTATAACATCTTAGTGGACACAGTTTAATCATAGAATTGGAAAATGGATCATTCAATGAGGAATGACATTGGAATTAAAATTATAATTATTCATAATGTATGGTTAGGCATGACATAGACAATGATTGATCACACCTATGAGGAAAAAAAACCTTTAATAATAAATCCTTATAATGTGGGTGGAAGGGTTCATTTGAATAACATATTTGACCAATAATAAAATATATAAAATGAAATTGAATTAAATGAAATACTTTTTTAGGATAATTTGGAATGTGTCTTTGGAACTGAGAAAAATTATCGATCCTGGAAAAAAATTATTTAAGTATAAATAATTTATAAAAATAGAAGAATATTAATTTATTTTATAAAACAAGAAAACATAGAGCGTATGTTTCATATAAATAGATAAAAATGGTAAAATGATGTGTTCACATAGAAAATATTAAAAAGAGATGCCTTTTCCATAATATTGAAATAAACCCATACATTAGAAATTAGAAATTACTTTAAAACTATTAAATAAGGAATAATAATATAAAATTACCTTAAATAATTTATGTATAAATTTTACGGACATTCTTAAAATTGTCCAATGAATATGGTCATGGAAGAGAAGTATTTCTGACCAAAAAGAAGTGGAAGGGTCCGTTTTTTTTAATGCTGGTAAATAATGATCCTAGGGGAGATTAAATTGTTATAAGATGAGTAAAACCACAAGAATGACCATAGGATAATATAATGATAGGTTTTTAGATAAAATATAATACACATCCCCTTGATTAATTATCATTCAAAATCAATCTCTATTTGAAACAAATTACCTATGAAACCCTTATTCTATTGGAAATGTATGAATCACATGTTCTTGAAATGAATTTAATTAAATATAAATTAAAATATCATAAAATGGATGATATTTTCAAAAATTAATGAAATATTTCAATCAATATGGCATATTAGAAAACATTGTTCCCAATTTAAAATGTATCTATGGGATTTGAAAATGTGACAAAGAACCCCTTCCATTAGTTTACAATTTCCACAAAAGTGAATTAATATTTTACTTAAAAAAATAAAATATATTAATAAACTATTTTATAACCTTATTCATGTCTATAGACTTATACTAATTTCTTTAATAGTAATATATTACAATATATTACTTTATTATAGTTTATTTCAATCATTAGGTCTTAGGAAAACCTAACTGTTATATATATACCATGGTTATAAGGTTAATTCATACTTATTTTTTCAATGTAAATAATACAAATATAATCAAAGATACTATAATCTTGGTGTTTAAATGATTTATCATATCCAATTTTTTTATACTGAATGATACAGGTATGCTTTGTGAAAAAGGAAATTGTGAAGGACTAATTCAGCATGTTTAATGAAAGAAAGATGATATATTAATTATTATATAAAATATAATTAAAAAATTTCTAGGATAATCAAAACATATTAAATAAATTATTACTATATATTATTATCATTATATAAAATTCCTTAAACATTCTTGAAATTAATATTGAAACACTGTTCACATATGTTGTAAAACTCACCCAAATGAGAGCCTTTTATAATGATATTATGAGTGTGGAAATGAATTTATATAATGATTATATAAAATTTACAGAATATTGAATGATTTATAAATATAATTTTACTTCATGAAATTAATTATTATAACCATATATGTAGTTCAGTAATGAAAAATGATACTCGTCATTTGTAGATGCAGTATTCCAGACACACACACGATTAACGTTCACATTTTTCAAGGAATGAGATAGAAAGAAAGTACATAATAAATTATCATGTTACATTCATAATTTTGATATTTGAAAAATATTATTTGATAAAATATATCCTCATATAAATCCAATAGATGTGGTGATGAGAGAAAATATACATCATTTCATGGAGGATGTAGTTTATACGTACACATGATCGATTTTGTTATGTTTTTCATAGTGGATGGTATGAACTGAATAATGGTTCCTCCCTTGATATAATGACATTATACAATATTTCTAATAATATTTTAATTATATTAGGGTGGATTGAATAATATTTAGAGATATTTATTAATAATGAAAGCCTATGGAGTTTGAAATACTCACATTGAGAACTTATTATTTCTCTTGGAAATGTTTTGGAAATGGAGTCCATTCATTAATGCAATGGTAATATTCAAAGGTAAAATGTGAAAAAAGTTGGAAATAATGATTTTTTTATCAATATAATATTGAAATATAGTGAACCATTCATTTTTAATGGTGTTTTAATTACATATTTGGGCTTTTACACTTTTTTTAGTTTTACCATTTTAGTTTTTACCTTGCTAAATTGCTTTCACCTAAGTAATTGTTTTCTTATGCCTAAAAATAAAATAGAACTTTTTACATAATATTTCCATATAGACTGTAAATAGTAAATCCATTTTATTATATAAAATATCTATTTATATGTAAAGTTAATTTTAAAATTTGCACATGTAATGTGGAAAAAATCGCTTTCAAAAATTCTTTTTGTAAGATTTAAATTTATTTGTGGGATAAAAAAACCAATGTCATTGATTTTAATGATATAAATTATTGTATTATTAATTTTTTTAATTTTATTTATCTTTGAAATAAGGCCCAATAATAATTTTAACAAAATAATATTTAATTAAAATAAAAATTATATTTTCTTTTTTTGGAAAATATTACCTAAGTTCATGAAATGTTAAAAATTGGATTTATAAATTCATAATGATATTTAAAAATGTATAATTTTACTCTTTATTGACATATTTGACCATGAAAAATATTTTATATGATTGTATATTACACCTACTTCTAAATAGTGTCGTAAATTCTATGGTTTTAGTTAAAAATTGTTATTCCCTATTTACTAAAAATCTATTATTTTCGAATAATTCCTAAAAATAATACGAATTTAATTTTAAAATTTTCGATTAAAAATTTATATTATTTTTATATAAATAAAATTATAATATATAGAAATTTAATATTTTAAATGAAATTAAAAAATATTAAAAAAATTGCTTCTATTGAAAAAATAAACTTTTTTAACATTTAGTGTTCTTGATATTATTCTAAAACAATTTATAATTTAAATAATGTTAGTATTTTAGTTAATATATTATAATATCATGTATTATTATAATAATCTTTTAAAATATGTTGATTTCATTTATAAGAACTATAAAAATTTATTTGAGAAAGAACAATCATTTATAATTATATTATTTATTCAGTTAAACATCTTTCAACCATGGTTTCATTGTCATTACTATTGACTCACATCAATTTATTTTTCTTTCCTCAATACAATTTACGAAATATTATAATAAGTGTTTCTATACACTAACCTCATCTTGTCTTTTTTATTCTATCCCATTTTCAAAGTGTCATCACTTGAAAAAATATTGAGGATGTCTAGGTTGGAAAGTTGTGGTGAAATCCTATCTTTAAAAAGATAAATTTTACTTTTTAGAGGATTTATAATTGTTTGTTTCAATTAGATGTCAATAATTTAAATAAAGGAATCTCCCTTGTGTCGAGATGCTCAAGATATGAGAGTTTAATTAGTGGATCGATTTTTCAATTATTATATAAATGGGAGTGGGCCCAATATATATGGTTTTCTCTTAGAGGATTCATAGAGGCCACTGGTCATCCAATTTCCATTAATTATTTCAATTGTTTCTTTTTTTAGTCTAATACAAATAAGCCAGTTGTGTTATAGGATAAGATGATTATTTTCATTATAAGATGCTAGTTTATCTGGGGTCTTTGTAATTATTCTTTACATAATGAAATCATACCATCAGAAATAAGTATTAAAGGAAAATTTTAATCACATGTTTAAAAACATTATTTTATGGATTTGATTTGTGTGATCCATAAGTATAAAAATATATTCCTTCTTACCACATTGTGTTCTCAATTTGTAATGGATTATAGTTTTTAGGAACCTTATAATATACAGTCTTCCCTTATTTATGTATTTTTGTGTTATAACCTCCCTGGGTGATATATCAGGTAGTTTTTGGTTTGTTTTGTAGGGCGTTAGTGGCCTTATGAAGGGTGAATGGATAAGGTAAACTATATGGTTCTCCCTAATAAGTAATGAGGCTTGTTTCGAGAAGGAAAGTGGGTGGAAAATGGTTAGTTCTAACCATGTGGATTTCCCTAGAATTCCATGTATCATGGTGTAATAGAAAAATAATGTTTTCTACATGTGTTATCGAACCATGTGATCAAACCATGCAGGCTCCTAGAAGGGCATAATCCCTCACATGATTGGTGAACTGTAAAGAAAATTATTTGATGGTATTTAATTAATCTGAAAAAATATTATACCTGAAACCATTATGAAAACCCATATTATTTATTCTATACAATTTTATCCTAAACCTGTAGACTCTAATTCTGATTATTGGTCGTTTCTATACCTTCATAGTTCTAACATGAAGGTTAAATTTTATTGAATCAGATGGATTAGAGTTTAGAGGTTTATTCCTCTTATGTTTTTTATGTAAATCCTAGATACCTTATTTCTCTCATGAGATGAATCAGATATACAAGATATGTTTTATTATATATATGGATTATATTTTGATCTAATTTAATTTTATTTTGTTTTTATTGCATAGATTCCCAACCCTAATACCTAGCATTTTTTCCTTGAGAGTATCTTGATCTACGATCAACAACACATCTTTGTGGGTAATTTAATAGGGATATCATCCTTTTTCTTAATACCTTACTTGAATAAAAATTATAGAGACTCCTTGATGATGGATTTAGTCATTTTCTAGTGAAAACTAGAATATATACACGATAAGGTTATTTTTCAATTGAAGATCCTCAAATTTTTTATGAATACGCTAAAGGTACAAAGTCTATATAATGTCGTCTCCTTGTATGGTGTTGTATGAAATTCTGGGATAGTGTGTGTGATCCTCTTGTAGTAACATGTGGATAATATAATGTGCGTGAATGAATGTATATCACCTGAGGCCATTTTCTATTATGTATTCCATGTTTTTTATATGTCTCACCTTACATGTGGTCAGTTCAGATCCCATGGAACAATTTATATTCCTTGTCTACTACTTTTTATGTTAATCTTTATATATGTACTATCTCATAGCCTATGGGATAATTACTATTGTATTTTTCTCCTTGATATGTTATTACTTATAAATGAATTTATAAATAACCAGTGAAATATTATCTTAGTGTTCAGAATGAAATATGGCTCTCACAAACAAAGATAACTTCTTAGAGGGGGAGTTTGGATGATGTGGTTCACTGGTTGTATCCCTAGATATTGGTTGGGTAGCTCTTGATCTGGGAATGTGATTATCTCATGGGAGGGTAACACCATACACCATTAGAATAGGTTTAATAGGCTCATATGATATGCTGATATGATATTTCATTTTATATTTGTAGACATCAATTATTGCAGGCATGCAAAGAATGCATGCTATTGTAGGATAATCATGATTTAGCTTTCTAAATAACCGTTAAATGCAGGCATGAACTTGTTCCCTAATATAAAATTTTTTATTATTATTAAATGAATAAGGGACAAGTATACCATGGTCTAAGAGATATGGAGAATGCATGATATTTATTTGGTATTGTGTCAAAAAATTTATGGTAATGAATCACGGTAGATTGGTTAGAGAACGATTTATAATTATATGATCGGTTGTGTTTTTTTATTTGAATTTAAAATTACATCCTTACATAAACATATATATTCATTTAGACTTATATTAAGGACTCATTCGTGGTGTCCTACTGGGGTTATACTCAAACCCTTCATGGAAATATTGATACATGTATAGACTTCATGGTTAAAGATTTTGAGAAAGGATAGGCCCCTATGGTATATTATTCAGGATATTAGAGTTATTAGATGGATTTAGTATCAAGATGGAAAGTGGAAAAATATTGTGGAATATTTTAATTTTCACTCAATTTGTACAAATTATTCTTGTTATCCTTCTTCATTGAGACTATGTTTGTATTAATATTTGTGTCAAATAAAATGAAAAATGATATAACTTTGTGTTTATGTTTTTCATCCTTTTTTATATTGATTGGTTTTATATGTATTGTTAAATTTTTGTTTATGATTATTATTTCCAAGGGTATTTTATCGCTACACCACTTATAAGGCCTCACTGCTAGTCGAAAACCTCTTGCATATGGGGAGGTTCACATGTAGTCTTGTGGAACTTCATCTTAGATCCAATGAGTTGGGTTGTGGTGTTTTCAGATTCTAGTAAGGTCTAAGCCATTGTGTGAATTGGGTTGATCCTTCCCAAGGTTAAATCTTAACTGGGATGGTTCCATTTCCATTGGATTTATGCTCAGAGGTGGACTCATTCAAAACTATATAGGATCTGTGATTATAGTGTTCCTTGGTTTATGTGGCGATGAAAACTCTCTCATTGCTGAATCTCACACCTTTATTCTAATTTGTCTCATTTCAGATCAAGATATATTACTTTATTTATGATCAAATTGGATTCAATGTTTCTAATCTATTATTAAAAATCACACCTCGTATGCCACTAGAGTATCACCTACACTATTATATCATGTAATGAATTGATTCATTTGAGAGTATAGATCATGTATTCTTGGTGTGAGGGGAATTTTGGGGAATACAATCTATTTTATATAGATTTTTAAGAGGAGGCATAAATTATTTATTCAATAATTGTCACACTCTTTATGGGTTTTAAGGTTTTTATTTGTAGTGTCTCTCTTAGGCTTAATCAATCATAACCAAATTTTTTTTGAGGTTGATTCTTATTTTATGTGCCTCTATTTTTATCCTTCAAAATAAAATGATTCAATTTTTCAATCACTAATAATTTATAATTGATTAAAATATTTATATTAAATATAATATTGATTCTTCAGATAATTTTCTTTAATATTGTTAAAAAACAATTCATGACTCATTTTAGAATGGAGTTGCATGTAGAGGAAGATAATATTTATATAAATAAAATACACAGTGATATCCATTGTCATTACATTCTACCCTCTAAATAAAATGTGTCTTTGCAATTTTAATTATTAATATCTAATGAATGTCTGTGAGGGTATTATTAACATATTTATCATTTGGGATGTAACTTGTAATTCTACATAAACATTGTTCTCTAAGGGTATATTATGTTCCATATAATTCCTTAAATAATATAAATTATCCATACAATAATATACATCAATATCTAGATACCTTAATTGTAAATTATCAAAAAATATACCTTTATAAAAACCAGATGAATATCTATGACATTAAACCATAAAAAAATACATTCCTCTAGAAAATTACACTAAATTTAACTCTTAAACAAAATTAATTGGTTGGTTATCAAATTAAACAATAACTAATATGTACTATAGTCCAAAAAATGCGATGACACTCACCAAAAATATCCTGAATAAATTATGAATCCTATGGTTTCCAAAAATATATGACATAATTTTTCAAAATAAATAAAACATTTTTTATATAAATATCAAGTATATATTAATGATAAGAATTATACATCACTAAATCATGCATTCTTCAATATTTATACCCAAATTTATATCCTTATCAGAAATAACTTATCCATGTAATTCATATCATTTAATATATGTTTCCAAAAATTTAAAGAAAAACAACTGAAGTAATATCCTTAGACAATTAACATAGTCCTCATAAAATTTATAATATACTAGAATACCATATATAAATTTCACTCACTAATGAAAATAGCTAAGATAATCATGATTTAATTTATATTATGATATCAAACTAACACCCTTAAGTAAGACTAAGAAACTCATCTTCTCCATCATAAAAGAATAATACTATGATTATAATTTTTTTATGTATGATCCCATATTTAGTTATAAGACACAGTGGTTTCTAGATAATTACCTTTCTTAGCTTCATTTTTGTTATCTTTTTCTACCAAATACTAAAACCAAAATTGATATTATAACATTGAAAATATGAATATGAAAAAATCAATCCAAATATGTATTCGCCTATAAATATTGGTTTTTATCATATGATACTTCCAGTTCAACCTATGACTCTCTTTGTTCAATCCATGCTCATCTAACTGTTAATTTTTTTATATTTTTTCGAATATAACTTTTAATCTTTTTAGGGTATTAACATGAGCCTCCATTTTCCATGGGATTTAATAGTAAAATTTCCCATAGGAGTGTCAAACTAGGTGAGAATTTAGGATTCTTTTTCATTTAGTATGTGATTATAAAGTTAATTCCCAATAATCTATTTTCTAGGTTATTACCTTAAGTTAAATCTGCGCCAGATCCTCTATCTTAATATAGTATCTATACAAGGTTATCATTACATAGAAAACCATATAATCCAGAAATTACTAAATTTTTTGGATATTTTACTATACATATACTTAACCCTTAAACTAACTAAAATTTTATTATCCCAATCTCAAAATTATTCAATATTACCCTATCTAAACTAAATGATTATTTATACATTTTTCAATATAATCAACCATAACTTATCACCCACTTATGAGATTTATGTCCTCAACTAATAATATAATTTTTTAGAAAATTATTTGAATCCTTTTGTATTCCCAATAACGACTCACCGCAAACATACCCATTTCATAATTGCATGGATTAACAAAAAATATTTCACTAAAATATATTCCTATGATCATTTAATTTTATATATTTGGAGAATTCAGAAAAAATATTAACTAACAGACGCATGTATTTTTCAACTAGTAGAAGTTTTCCCACTATATAAAAATTTTCTAATTCCATAAAAGTATTCAATATATCAAACAAATTTTTCATGACATATCATATATATAAAGGGAGGATATAAAGACATATGGGTATAATCAGGATACATACACATTTTATACCCATCATATTAAATCTCATAAATCATGGGATAATTCCAATAATAATATAAAAGTGTGGAATATCATAGAAATATGGGATTGAAATTGAATGTAACGTAGTGTGAAATTAAAGGAAACATAGAAATGTGGCATTATCATAAACATATAAAAAATTGTGAGTAAAATTATTATTCTATTCCATTTTGATCAAAATGATTATGTCCAAGAATTTAAATGTGAGAAAACTAACTATAATGAAGCCTTTGTAAAAAAATCATTATGTCAATGAATTATAATATCCTGAGGTACCAAATATAAAAAATTCACTAGAGGGTTATATATGAACCCTCACATAATTATCCATGTATATATATGTTCCACTTGATTGGTTTAGTAAAATATTTCCACAATAAATAAATGCATGCCATGTCAGTTAACAAACTTCTGTTAAAGAAATGAAAATTATAGTGTTCACATACTTAAATAATTTTAAAAAGACTTATGGTTATTCACGGTGGATAGTTAAGAAAGAAATAAAATCAAAGATCACTCCTATGATAGAAAAAAAACTTCATAATTTATCCATAGAAATAAGTTAGATCATATCATTTTAATAATTTCTTAGATTAACCATAATATATATCTAATATGTTTAACTAAAATGATAAAAAAATTTATGAGAATTTGGAATATCACTTTCGATATAAGAAATATTATTGATATTTTTAAATTAATTTATATAAGTGTTAATATTTTAAAAACCTAGAGAATAATAATTTATTTAATAAAATATAAAATCATGTATTAAATGTTTCATAGAAAAATATTATAGAGGTTAAGGATGTGTTCACATTGAAAATTTCAAAAAGAGATACGTTTTAAAATTTAATGATATCAACCAATACAGAAAAAATTAAAAATTTATATATACATTTAAATTATTTCAAGTATAATAAAATGAACATAAGAAATTAACTATGTATATATAAGGGAATTCATAATATAATCCAATTTATACATTCACATAAGAGAAGGATTCCGAACGAAAAATAAGACGAATGATTGGATTTCTTACAATGGATAACTAATGAGCCAAGTTAGAAAATGAAATAGGCTTAAGAAAAATAAAACACCATAAATTAATAAAATATAATAAAATTATAGTTGTTTTAGAGAGAAAAGAGTGAAAATTTTATAGTTCAATTATCTTTCCAAATAAATTTATTTTTAAAAAATAGGTTGTCAAGGAAAGCTATACAGTCTTGGAATGACAGCATCTAAAAGATAATGAGAGGAATATCATAAAATGTAAATTAAAAGCTCCTGAAATGGAAGATAAATTTAATCATTAATTTAATATAAAATTAAATACACTATAAAAAACAAAATATCATTCACAGTTACAAATATGTCTCATTGATTTAAAAATAATACAAGGAATACCATACGTTATTTATTAATTTCATCAACAGAACTTGAATATATTCTGTAAAAAATATCTATCATAATAAAATATTTTATAAGCTTCTTTATATCTATAACATTATATATTTTTTCTTCATAACAATATAGAACAATTATATTACTCCTTTATAGTTTAGTCTCATCATCAGGTACTATGAAATTTCAAATGTTTGTTTCATAAAAGTTCCATAGAGAAGGGGTTGATTAATACTTATTGGATTAAATTTTGTAATTTGATAATAGTCCAATATAGTAGAATAAATATTATTCGATAATTAATCATATCCCATTTTCATTACAGATTGATAAAGACATGGTTTGTGAAAAAATAAATTGTGAATAACTTGTTTTGGTGGAGTAAATGATGGAAAGATGATATATTAATAAATATTTTAAATATGAATAACAAATAAAAATAATAATTAAAACCTATAAAATTAATAATCCTTACATTATATCATCATTATATAATATTATTTAACCCTTCATGAAATAAATATTATAACATCATTAACATAAGTATTAAAACTGATCGAAATGAGATATTGTTAAAATTATTTTATGAGTAAGTAAATTTTTTTGTATAATGTTAACATAATTTTGATTTAATATTAAAATTTTCAACAATATATTGTAAATTCATAAAATTAATTCTTAAAATAATCTCTGAAGATAGTTGATGAAAAATGAAATTCTTTATTTGTGGAGGTAATAGTCTGCACATATGTGTGATTAATGTTTCCATATTTGAATGAATTTGTAAAAATTAAGGTATATATGATAAATTTTCAATTTATAATAATAATATTTTCATAGGAAATATATTAATTCCTGATATCCTTTCATTTCCCCTTCAATGAGTGCCAGTGATGAGAAAGGAGCCACATCATTTTCTAGAGGTAGTAGTCTACAAAGACATAATATCAATGTTTGTTTTGTTTATCTTAGTGAATAGAATGCATTGAATAATGATTTATTTACTAATATAATAACATTATAGTATATCAATAATAAATTTTTAATTTTATTATGGTTATGAGAATATTTTTTAAAGATACTGATTATGAAATAAAGGTCAAGGAGTAAGAAATACTCAGGTTGTGGACATATGAATTTTCATAGAAATATAATTATAAATGGAGGAATTATGAAATATAATTGAGACCACAGGATTATGAAAATGAGGGAGGATTAATGGAGGATCAAAATAGAAGTGTTTTTTGGGAATTTCCATGGGATTAGTACAGTTTGAAGTTGATGATGTAATCCCCTTTAATAAGTGATGATAAGGGTAATTTTTAAAGTTCCCATTTTATTTCAAAGTTGTAATGATAATATTCAAGGGTCTATGTCTCCAAAAGTGAGAAAAAATAATTTTTAGTAATTAAAGTGTGGGGATACCCATTACATTTTTGGTTTTTACCCTGTTAAATAATTTTCACCAAAGTAATTATTTTATTATGAATAGAAAAATGGATCTCATTATATAATTTAATCCAACTGAGTCAAAATATAAAATCAATTTTATTATATAATATTTATGTGTAAGAAAAATTATTTTTTTCATTATCTAAAGTAATATGTAAAAACTATTTTTTAGTTAAAATGATCTTGTATGACTAAAATTTATATGTTGGATAAAAATATCAGTGTATTTTATTTATTGATATAAATTGATTAATTTTAAAAAAATTATGTGACTTCAAAATCAACCCAAAACCAAATTTTAATAAAATAATATCTAATTAAGTGAAAAGAACAAAAACAATATATATGTTTGAAAAATATTTCTTATGTTCATAAAATTTTAATTATAGTATTTCAAAATTATGATTACGATAAAAAAATTAACTTTATGTTCCTTAGATACATCATTGAACCTGGAAAGTATTTTTTATGTTTTTTAGTTATATAGGCTTCTCAATAGAGCAATAAATTCTTTAGTTTTAGTAAAAACTATATTTTACACTATTCACTGAAAATAAATTATTTTAGAAAAATAAAAAACATTTATACCAAGCTTTTTTTCACATCCTTAATTCCAAAACTATGTATTTTTTATCTTATTAAATATCTAAAATATATAATTTCTTTATGGAAAAATAAAATATAAAATGAAATCTAATTTTATTAAAAAATATCATATTTGAACATTAAGAGTTCTTGTGATTATTCCATATAATTTATGAATTAAATAATGTTAGTATATTAGTTCTTATATTTTAATAACATATATTATCATATACATTATTGAAAAGCGGTTTTTTAATTTTTAATATTTTAAATAGCTATTTGAGATGAGAAATTTTTTTTGACCATATATATTATTTATCCTTTAAATTTATTATTTTTTAATTTATTACTATCTTTATATTTACTAGAGGTTTTTTTATTCTTATAATTTTATCTGATATTGTTTATCTATTATGTTGTATCATTTTTTAGTTTGTTGTTATGAGTAGAGTAAGAATGTTTTTATTTAAGAAAACACATATTCAAATATTGAGTCATTACAAAGGTTGAGTATAGTGATCACCAAGTGATCTAGTTCCCTAATTGATTAATCTTATTTAGTAAATAAATTTCAATGAAATATATGTGAATTTAGTGGGTTAAAAAATTATATTTAAAATATATCATTGAAGCCATGTTTTTGGAGGGGAATTTATTTCATATTATCATTGAATTTGTAATCCAATATTGATAATTTATAATTGGAAGATCATAATGTTTTGGGGTTAATATTTATGAATATTGTAATTAAATTGATTCTGTGGACCTAAATAGTATACTGTAGTGAAAATAAAATTAGAAATTTAAACTTTTAAACAATATTATGTTAGCTATAGGTGAAAAATCTTTGTACACTACTTAGAAAAAGATTAAATTGATCCATTTATAAGGTATCGATAATATGAGTTTGGTCTAAATCTAAAAAGGTTTTTTCTTGTCAATATTAATAATAATTATTTTTTATATAATTTTTATAAGTGAATGATTTTACATCTTAAACCATAGGCCTTCATGCTTCCAGAGTGGCATATGAATTTCAATCAAATTTCTTCAACTACAAAAAATTAACCGAAGTCTTGGATTTTATTATTATTTAATTTATATGTTTTTGAATCTATAAATTATCAATATCGTAGGATCTTATATTAGTTTATAATTAAAAATTTATTTCCAAATGATGGAGGGATAATTTTTTTTATTTTTCAATGATACTTCTAAACTCTAATCCTAGAAATTATCTTCTAGAAAAATAATTCTTATTTTTAGTTCATCTAGTTTTTTATTGTAAATTATCTTGAATATATTCATATATTTTATATCTCATGTAAAATTGTATAAAACAAAATATCTAATGATCATGTGTTTCAAAATTTTGTCATGTGAAGATTAATTAGAAGAATAAAAATATGAAATAATGTGTGGTAATAAACAATGAACAATGTGATTCACATTATGAATGGGGAATTAGAAATAATAAAAAATATATTAAAAAATAAATAATTTAGAAAGGATACCATGGATGTGATGCACTGATATTTTTCTATTAATGGCATCAAACATTCTAAGAACAAGAGAGTTAAGGAATAAATGAATCAACATGTAAATATTTATTTAGATAATATATTTTTAAAATCATTATGAAAGATTATAAATATGGAAGAGATAAATTAATCTTCATTATAATGTTCATTTCAAATACATGGAAAATACAAAATATCATATAGTAAATGTGTTTTGAAAATAAATTCTTTGAATGAATACACAGATAAAAAATGGGGTTATGAAAATAAATATCAATTATCATCTCATAAAATTAATAATCTGATTTAGTTTTATGAAAACTCTATTAATAAAGAGGTATATGACTTGAATCATATATCGAGATAAATTCATAAAAAATGATAGGCATGAAAATGAGTACTTATAAGAGTATAAATTTTTATTTTTATAAAATTAATAATATAATTTTAGATAATTTTGGTCAGGATAAAAATAGTTTGGTAATGTTTATTGAGCCATTAAATAATTAATTTCATATGAAATAGATAAGTAGAATCAACGTACATAAGAAATATATTTATTAATAATTTTATAAAAACTCTTTTAAAAAATTCGATGTGGAAGTCACACACATGAGGTATTTTTATGATATAGGTTGAAACCCATGAGAATCACTAATCGTATATAAAAGAAGACCCAAAAACAAGGTGGTTTGAGATGCATACCCTATTCATCCCCAAAACTCACTAAAGCCTCACCGAGAACCATAAAATGATGGCATCATATGCCTTTCTCTATCCTTTATCTTGTCACATCCCCTCAATGACCTAGATACATAGTAGTGATGATTATAAAATATTCATTGACACCATTAATATTTGTTTATGATCACTGTTGAGAAGAAATCTACTAGAGTAGGGAACCATCTATCACTAAACCACTGAGACTGACTTCATCACCACTTATAGATGAGGGATTAGTAAGCTTAAGTTGACAACACTTGAAACCCTCAAGCACTCTAAAAAAAGTACCTTCAACGTGATCCAACATATAAAATGTATGAAGATAAAATATGTACCATACGCAAAGATCATTCAATAGGGAAAATAGAATCATAACAAGGTTAAATCAGATGTCTGATCACTTTTATAGAAACATATGCCAGATACATGGAAATGATAGTGGTCTTTCTTGGGAGGTCCATTCTTATCTTCACCTAGGCGGCATGGTGATGGCCACCGACTCTACCTCTCCCCCACTGGTGGGGAGGGGCTATCCTTCCTCATTAGAGGAGCTTCACCCATTCATTCTTTTCTCAAACCCCCATTTCCTACCACCATTCCCAAAAATTTGTATTTTCCCTAATGTCGCAGATCTTCGTGAGGGCTAGCCTCATCTTTAAATTTCAAAATAAGAATTTTTAGATGCTTCAGATCTTCTTGATCAAACATTGGTTGCATGATTTACTTCTCAAGGACCATCAGTTGACACCTTTGATATGTTTGTTTTTAGATCCCGGGGACTTCAAGAATAGGATACTATTGGACTACTTGTTAAACATAATATCATGATTCACTTAACATCCATGGAAGATCTTATTATGGTGTGGTCTGATACTCATTGATATTGTAATTTTCTACACTTTCATCTCTTTAAATGGTATTACATTCTTCATATGAACCATGATGCCCCATGAAAAGCTCTGTGGTTATATTTTCCTTAGCTCCCTCCTTTTTATAATCCTTATATAATCCAAATCCTTGAGAACATGGTTGGTGGTTATATGTGCTCTGAATCAAGAACCTGTTTTGTTTCTCATCCTATTTCTGCATGGGTTTGTATTGATGTTAACGTATCGAGACTTCAGGTAGAATGGGTGTGGATTGCGGTAGAATAAGAATTGTAATGGAAGAATCATGTAGTGTTTGAATCTTGGAAGAACTTCTATTCCCTGTGTTCTCACCTTGGTCACTTATCTTACTCATGCCGGTGAGGGATAATGGGTCTACTAGGGAGTGGTGTGATGAGATGGATTTTTGCTACTTCATATTCCCTTATTGATACTCCTCAAGATGACCATGTTGCACATGGTGGGAGGGTGATACACTTGGACGATTCCCTAGTGGCTTCACCAAGCTCATCCAAAAAGTAGTTGGGAATGGAATAATCACTTTAAGTGATGGAAAGTTGTTTGTTATTGTAAGATCAATTGAAGAAGCACATCAAATGCTGAACAAGGTGCTACCTCCTAAGCTGAGAGTAACTGATATATTCAATAGATTGAGGTGAGATTTGGAATGTCCCTCTAGCTTGACTATAGTGGCTGCACAGGCTTGAGCAACACCAGATATGCTCATAGACATTGATCAAGCTCAGGTGTCTTTAGATGGAGTTGATATTATTAATACTATGGGGACCTTAATGTCTAAAACTTGTGCCATAGATGTGCATGCAGGCAATAGTATCAACCCTAGAGGGGAGATTTAATCGATTGGAATGGGGAGATCAAAGGTTGGTTAGGAGTGAGAGGTTCCAAGGCACAATATATATCATTCAAATAACAAAAATAATCTTAAGAGGACTTTGAACTACCTCAATTTGAACAAATGATTTGATACCATGAGTACCGAAGGAGGTGTTTAATATAGCAACAATTTTCCCTCAGAAGAACATCCTGATGGAGAACAACCCTCAAATGAAATAGGAGGGTACAAAAATGGACTGAAAAACCATATAATTAAAAAGAGAAATAAAGAAAACTGATACTCGGGGAGATATATTGTCACCAAGAATAAGAAATAAAATGGGCTCAAATACTAATTGTATCTCCCTTGGATAATGGAGACAAAGTCAGCCAATTATTTTTTATAAATTCAAATAGAAGGAGCCTCATCCAAAGGAAGGTGGGAAGGTTTCAAAGGTTGAGGGGACTTTGTAGGAAGACAAGGAGGACCATCAAGTAGGAGACACTGGATCCCCAAAGAAATAGGCTATGGGGACCTTGGATGTTTTGTATTATCCTCAAGATAATGAAAATGAGATGAACAAGGGTCAACTTGGGGAGATACCACATATTCTAGAGAATGCATGGTAGGTGAAGGAGGTTTCACACCCTTCTTCACAACAATGGGATGCAGGGACTCTCAAAGGTCCTTAGTGATAGAAATACATAGATATGGATCTTAAAATGGAGATTCTCATGGCCTTGAGAAAATAAATGGTGGAGTAAATCCTAATAATTAAGGAAAGAAATGAATAGGCTAATCAAATGATGAAAAGAATGGCCCAAGTGGATGCTATTGGGGAGCAAGGTGATTAGAAAGAGAAGGAAGACTGCATATTGATTAGAGGGTTTAACTTGGGAAAGATTATCAAAGAGGTATATATAAATTATTTGAAATATCTTTATAATCATTATGAAGACATCTTGAAAGATGACCCGGAGATCCAGGAAATTCTATTCCCTGGAAATTGTGTAGGGAGATAAATTCCAACTGGCTCAAACTATTCTTTAATATGTCTGTAGTTTCTTTAGCTTCTTAGTATGATTTTTTATCCGGGATCTCAATTTTCTCACAAAAGTGTTTAAAATGAAAAAGTTACTTTGGAGGAACATGGTGAAATCAGACACCAAAGATCAATCCTGGAACACTACGATAAATTCCCTCACAAAAGTGGTGGAATTCAATGTTATCGCCCACAAATACCATCCCAAGTGAACATAGAAGATAAAAAATCTACTATATAGGGGTCAAAGGAGGTATTAATGGGTTTAAAGGGAAGAGAAGGACCATAGTACAATATTTAGAAGAAAGGAAGAAATAGAAACTAAAAAAACCTCATGCGGAAGATGGCATTCTCTAAGTTAGGTCAAAATGAGAGAAACCACTGTAGAGTATAAAATCGAAATGAAATAAGCTGAAAAATATATTATGGGGAATTTAAATAAAGATATTGGATTCATTGATATATTTTCTAATAGTTGACATTAAGTATATGGGACCATTTTTTTCTGAAGTATGATGGTGGGGGGAAGGGTTTGATGTTGGTAGGAAAAACCTAAGAACTACCATGAGAGAGAGAGAGATCACTAAGGATAGCCACATGCCTAAAATTATGGTACACAAAAATATAGTGTTAATGTTTTCATAAATAAAGGTTTTCTTGAAGAATCTACTATAAATAAATTTTATTGAGCAAGGGAGATAAATATTTGAAACCAAATTAAAATGTTTATTTTATATTTATATTGTCTGGGATTAGTGAGCTTGGAAGCTACTATATCCCCCAAAATGTATCCTTTTAATCATAATGCCTATCATCTAAGAGATATTAAAACATATACTCATTTAAATAAATGAAATTGTGGTATATGGATTAAATCAAATCATAATAATATTACAATGATGTAAGGCAGTTCTAAAATTGGAATTTTGTTGGTTCTTGTTCATATTAGGTTTGAATATATTACAATAACACACATTAGAAATCAATTAGTTTTTTTTGTTTCCTTGAACTAATGGGTAATTTTGAACACTACACTTTTATTTATTGTACTAATGAGTATATTGATATAAAATCACTTTAGATTGATATAAAAATATATATTTCTATAGATAACAATTATATTATTCTTGTACCCATCAACATTTTATTATTTTTGAATAAAAAATAAGGTCAACCTATATACAAATTTCAAGTGAGGAATTTATTTTTTTCATTTATGTAAATTATCTAATAAAATTTATCTAAATTGGATTTAGATATACCTGGTATAATGTATATATATTAGTGGAGAGGTGGGAAACAAATTGATCAGGGAATCTATCCATCATACTGCTTAGTTTTTTTGTGTTTTTATTGGAATTACACTTCCAAATTTTTATCCTCATTGTATAATGGTCACTCCTTTTCCATTAAGGGATATATAATCTATTCTATTTCATGTAAAAACATATAATACAATAATACATTATAATGATGTAGTGTGGATAATTTTTAAAATAACTTTCATCATAGAAGTTAATCTAATTATTTTGATATGAATCAAAATATTTTAACAAAAAATATAAGGGATTGGATAAAGGAGTGTATGGGAATCCTTGATAAATTAATTATTTATATTGATGATTTTTTTATAATTTATAAATAGAACTCATATGAGGAAATTTATGGGATTAAATTTGAAGAGGAAGTTAATCTTACTACCACGTTAAATTATCTCATTAAAATGAATGTGACAAACAATAGAAAATATTTAGAGATAAATTTATTACTTAGAGTCATATGAATTCCAAATATTAAAAATATGTTAACATATATTTACATTTTTATAAATCTCTTGTAGTTAAATATTTTTGATAGCATAACCTGTAGTATAGGGGAACGTGAAGAAAAACTTGTTAACTATTATCAACATATTTTTTATAGAACGAAGTAGAATGCTTATTCATATAGATAATTATATTATTCCATTAATTACAAAGGAGGATAAAAGATATATTAATAAATTCCCCTACAAATATGAGTAAAAAATAATTTTTGATAAGTAATTCTAATGGTGCACTAGTTCCCAATCAGTGCATAAAGTTATGTTTTAAAAATATTGTCATATTTTTCAAAAAAAAATTAAAAGGGTTGTCTAGGGTATTAATAAAAAAATTTAATTAGAAAGCGGTATGAAGTATAATTTTCTTATTAATATTCATAATGGTTAAAACACAATTGAAATTAATCTTTTTAGTTATATAGTTATTTCTAGTATATTACATAATTTTAGTAGAAAATTATTTTTAATATGATTTATTTCTTCATAAAATAAATTGATTTGTGGATTATATTTGGATTCATTTCGGGAAGAAACATTCAATAATTTATGATCCCTACATTAGAGTGTTTTAATATTTTTTAGAGTAATAATTTGCGAGGTAGAATTACTTTTAAAATATAATTGAAGATAGAATTTGATTCGTCAAGATATAATATTATTTCTACTCTAGTCATAATTTTTCATAATGAATATTTGATATAGTTTTTTCAGATTCTTTGTAGACTAGTTTGTATAAATTTTCATATTAATGAAACCAAAAAATAACACTTTTTATTATAAATGGCGTGTTTGGAATGGTGATCCACATTTTGTTAATATTTTCATCATCCTAAAAAATTATTTTAGAAGATATATCCTTAAAATAGAGAATAAGGGAATGGTTAATTAATTAACATTTAGAAAGGTCTTACATCCCCTTAAAATATTTTTAATGCATGTGATATTATTATTTTATCTCATGAAGAGAAAGGAAACATGAAAATCATATATATATATATATATTATTTTTAATATTAAATTATGATTCATATTTCTACATGGAAAGGAAAAGAAATTTTTTAGTTTATAGAATCAAACATGTTAATTCTATTTTTGTTGAAATTATTATCTACTTATTCATTGTATATAAGTGGAATACAATTTTTATTAAGGTGATTAATTAATTAAAAAAATTTGTTTTGAGTGGGTCCATATTTAGAAAAAACATTTTAGTTTTTTATGGAAAAATTATTATAATCCTATCAAAGATGAAGGATAAAGAATTGATAAATCCTATTTTCTATTGGTCATTTAAAAGGAAATTTTATTTTGAAATTCATCAATGAAAAATATAATAAACTCTTATTTTTGAATGATATGCTTTGGAATATAATTTATGCGGGTAGTTTTTGTTATTTGGAATCATTCATATTGAAACCTCAAAGATATGGTTTTGTTGGTATTAATATTTATTTAAGATATATGGACTCCATAAAATAAAAACATCAATCCTATAGAGAAAATTTAATATATACTCATCTAATTAATCATGATGGAATAAAATATTTTATATACGATTCTCGCATTTTATTCAAGGATATGTTGCATAATAATCTTGATGGTATACTATTTTCTAAGGGTCTTGTTAGATAAAATTACACATTTCTCCCTAATAATGGAATTCTTATGTCGAAACCAAGGGAAAATATTATTCTTAACTACTTATAATATTATTTATTTACTTCTTATAGAAAAATTTTAGATTTTAGTTTATGACTATTGTAAAAATATAGCATCAACCCTTAAAAATATATTTTTTTATTTTATTTTATGTTGGTATTATAATGAATATTAAGACTATACATTCTCTATATTTCTATATGTATTATTAATTTTGGTTATTTTTTTGGTAAAATTTTAACTAAAGTAGAATTATGTGGAAAAATATTTCAAATATTGTATTATTTTGTGAATATTTTAGATTTGTTCTAGTAGATTAATATACACCTTATAGGTACAACCTAGATGTTTAATTATACGTAAAGTTCAAGAAATTATATTATTTATAAAGGTTAGATGTTTTCATTTAGTGGTTCTCTTTCACACTAACTTATTGGCATTCAAGAGAAAATTTTATTCAAAGAGATTACGAAAACAACTCTTTTGATGCTTATAAACAATTAATGATCAACCACACAGTGTATAGAAATATAAAATTTAAAATAGAAGGTAAAATAAATATGAAACCTACCGATTTTTTCTTGAGAATTTACTTAGTGCATTAGATCTGTTTCTTCATGGTATGATGATGGGATCCCTATTCTATCACTAACCTCCTTTGAAATATGATGACATGATCACCATACAAGCTCTCAACCTTTGAAGTGGACAAATATGGATTCCCCATGCGAGATGATGATGATCAAACTATATATACATGGAACTATATAGAGGGTTCTTAACTATATAAATAATCTATCATCTATGGTGTACTCAAGGAACCTCTCTTGAATGTCCACTCAGTATATGGGGATGCCTTAAAATGAGGTTTCATGGTGGAGGCCTTTCTTTATTGTTAACCCTATTTAATTTAACCATTAATTTTAGAAATATATTTAAGTAATCCTTGCAATAAATACTTTAGATTTTAGTTTCAGTAAAATCAAGATATTCATATAGGAAAATTCCATAATACCATTGGTAGCTCCCCATATTTTATTCCTCCAAAAAAATTGTTTCTATGAAGTTAAATATGTGAGGGTTTATTTATGATTATTAAACACAAAATAAACTCTTTTACTGAATCTTTGGATGAATAAATATCACATGTAAACCCTTTATAAAACCTAAAACATACATCCTTATCCACCACTATCATTCTATGAAAGCCACACTTATGCATACTAATTATGTATACATCCCTGACCTGTTCCTAATATACAAATCAATTATCCAAACTAACCCTCTTTCAAGATTCCCTTTTTTAATGGCTACACTTCGGGGACCTGAACCCCTCTACCAACCATTGAATATGTACACTACTTTTATCTAACCAATTATAGATTTTATAAGAATCGTTGATATAAGAGGGTACTATACTTCTATCTTAAAACATATCACACCACAAGCTCTTATCCAGTTCAAAAATTGTAAAGATATATTGAGGGAATCCTACTACCATAGCCAAAAAACAAAAAAAGGACAATATGAAAAATCCTCCAAAACCAGCAGATAAACATGATCAGGGTTTTAGCACCATCATGCACTCCTTGAATCATCTATTCCATTGATAAAAGGAAGCTCTAAAATTATCCTGCCTTATAGGTAGAACCCCTAGGGAGATCACAATCAAGTTTTCCTTTGATAATGATGATCCCTATGTTATGAAAATCAAAGTGGTGTCTCAGAATCATGAAATAACACTTCATTGAACTATGTAAAATCCTAATCAACCTAGCTGCTTGGTGGACAACTAACTCACATCAATAACCCATGAATTCCATGGAGTTTCTTCTACATATAAGCACCTAGAACTTTTTCATTGACTATTTCATCACCATGAATCATTAATGAATTAGGGACACGAATCTCCTAAAAAAACACACTCATGTGTAAGCCATACTTGTGTTTTCCCTATTCTTTATTAGTGTAATGTCAGACCATAATGTATAATCCACAACTCATAATCATGATATCATATTACCCATGAAACCCATCCTTAAAAGGATATATTTCCAATAATACAAAATATTTTAAAGAGATATGTTATTAGGGATGAGTACATATTAAATTAAACCCCATTCGTAAAGCCCTGAAAAATTCTCTTCTTTCTTCTCTTTACTAATTCACACACCCTAGAATTGTGATGTCAAACTACATAACAATGCACTTGTCCTAAGTTGTTAAAATGGATGGTATGATCCTATAACTTGAATTTAACCTATTAAACTCAATCTACATGGGATTTTATTCCAATAAATTATTATACATAGGAAAAATTCTGAATGTTCAAACCCAACATCAACACCCTTTCATACATTCTCTATGGACATATTCCATGTGAATCTATCTTCTCATTAGTTCATACTTCAAATGAATCCATATGAAGTTCAATAGAAAATTTCTAAAAAATAAAAACCAAATACATTTATAACATGGACATATTCTCAATGAAACCAACCCATAGTCCATTGTCCATGTCCCCTTTTAGACTGATTGAAAATGGCTTCCCATGTGTAATCCCTACACGAGCCATCTACCTGAATCATTCAACAAGTAGTTTTTGGGTCATGGTTGTGTGAATTTAAATGGAACTATTATGGTCATTGTTACATAATCATAAAATGTAGGATGTTACCCATTATGTTTCCATAAAATCTGTGAGTAATTATTTCTCCTCTGAGGATACATAAGAGTTTTTTTCATAGTCTTTATCCCAACTCCATAAATACATACAACATCCCTGGATGGAAATAAAATACAGAGTGCCCAAATAGGGAATTAAAAATTTTCATTAATTAATAAAGAAAAAATCAATAATCTATAGCTTTTATAGTTCTCTTTGATGCATTATAATGACCAATTTTTATCTCAAGGGTTACCATTCACACACTGGTATTTAGAAAGGAGTTGTGAATATGAAAAACATATATAAGAGTGTCTTGGAGTAGGAAATAATTCTCCCTAAAGGTTTAATGATCCTAAACACCCATCATCTCAATCATTTCACATTTCAATGTTTTACTAGTTGGTAGTTAGATTGATGAACTACCTTAAGAAAGTAGTGTTATGATGTTGTCCACATAAAACTAGAAAAGATATGAGAATAATTGACATTTTCATTGAAAAAAGGTAAAAAAGATGTGAGAACATTAAATATGAAAATGATCCATCTAAAATGTTTTTATTTATGATAATGAACTTCTTTAATTTCTTTTTGTATGAGATATTTTTTGAGAGATACACCTTTTTGGATCCCCCCTTGGATCTATAGGCATGGAATCATCATCCCATAAGAATAAATGTTCTTTATCGATCCCTAATAATGTCTTTCCAGTGAAAGAGGGAATGTTTTCACAAAACTAACATCAATTGTATCTTTTAGAAAATGTACATTGGATAGAGTACAATATTAATGGTAAAATTCCAACAATATAGGCAATATATGAGAGAATTAATGAGTTAAAGTCTCATAGCTCACCCCATCATAGAAAACATTCCACCAAGAAAGTAGTGTCAATGGGCACTTCTAATATCCAAGAGAGCCTTTCTATGGAGAATGAAAATGAAATATTTCCACACCTCATGATTATTATGGGTCTAAAAAAACTTATTAATAGTTTAGGAACATCCTAATGTACATCCTTCTAAATTTTATTTCCAATGTTAGTGTCATTTATTCTCGGCTGCTGAAAAAGTGGTTTAAGAGGTTTCCCTTGAATCCAGGGATAAAAAAATATATTTTTTGCTTCCATGGATAGAAATTAAGGGTAAATAAAATAGTAGGGGTTATAAAAATTTTCCTTCCCTTATAATGTAGGTTTTACTATAAAATTCAATGATGATAGAGGAGAATACCAATATTCCAACTAATCTTTAGCTAACTTGGAAATTATTTCTAGTTATATCAAAGTATTTTTTTCACTATATCCTAAAAAACATAAAAATTGGAATATATTATTAATCCCTTCCATGAAGGTTCTATTCAACTTGTTTTAGTGAGTAAAGAGTAATAAAATTAGACACACATTACTACATCAACTCGGGAGTCTCTCCATCACCTCCTAGTATCCTATAGTGGGGATGTAAAAATTCTATCCCCATTATAAAGGTTGTATATCAATGAACTTGGAGGCTATCAAGTAAGAGTGGGAACACATTACCACTCCCATTATAGATGATATCTAACATATTATAGAATAGAATAATGACTGTGGGAATGATCATACCCCTCCAACCAACAAAGTGACCTTCGATGGTATCTATGGGAAACCCGTAAGAGGAATACACATATTCTATCTCTATAGATGAAACCATGGAATCATGAATATATTCCTACTTCCAATTAAAAGAACTACCATAATATCATGATAGAAGCAGAGTGTAATATCATTTACCCTTCTCAACTATTTTTTATATTGATATATCATAGAAGAGTCTCAAATGAATACAAAAATTCCTTCTCCACTTCAGTTAAAATAAGATTAGTGGAATATCCCAGTGACTATAGAAAGGTGAATACACATTCCCCCCATTCATAAGTGACCCAAAAAAGTGATCTCATTGAAAAAAGGGTAATCCCAAATTCATTTATAATATTAAATAGCTCTTCACATAACTCTGACGATGACATAAGAGAAACCTAAGAAGACTCCCACACAATTAAGTCATCAGTCTACCTCAAAAAGATCATCTAAGAGGATACCTAACCAAGTAAATCCAATAATCCAATAGTACGCTCATATCCATGTTTTAATCTCTGATGATGTATTTAAGGAACTGTAACAACTATCTATCTTATCTTGGGAGTCTACAGAATCATCACTAGAATGTAAGGGAATATTTAGCTATTAATATGAACCAAAATTTGACAGATAAAATTACCTTATGAATAAATAAATTTCTTATTATGTAATGTAGTTATAGAAATAACATGAAATATATTTCATCAGTTATTTTAAATGGTTTAAACAATAGCATCAAATTTTTTTAGTCATGATTAAAATATTATTAATTACAATAAACATTGATATTATAGTCTTCTAATAGTGACCACTGTGATTTTATATATTAATGCTTATGATAAGGTCTACTTCACATAGAAGAAAGAAGAATTTGACTTGAACACTTGGATCCTACCCCATGAATCCCATTTGTCATACCTTTCGGAGGAGCTGGCATCCCTAGGGTTTTCTGTAAACCAACATTAGACTAAAATTCATCAATTGAAGCTTGAAAAAAACCATTTATTATGGAAGATTAATATTAATGATACCAAAAACCAAACCATGTTTTCTAAATAACCCCACAAAGGTATTTCCACCACACACCATACCCGTAGAATTACACTGGTGTAATAAGGGGAAATGTATCTTGTTCCTAGTATTATTAATTTGTATATTTTATTTATAATAATATAATGAGTATATTTATCCCTTTAATTATTAGTTTATTAATGATTATATAATGAGTTTGATAAAAAGTAGTTTTTGATACAACGAAACAATTTTTTTTGGAAATAATTATTTTTAATGAAAGCACACTTTTTTTGGGAATTTAATAATTTAGAAATAAATTTCATTTTCATTAAATATTATTATTAAATAATATTTATTTATATTTAAATTATAATATAATTTAACTAATTCCAATGTAATTTTTATAAGAGTCATAAAGTTATTAGTTTTGTAAAACTAGTGTTTTTAGAAGAAAAAAAAACTATTTTTAAAAGTGTAAATACTATTATTTATAGAATTATTTTTGGAAAAAATATTATTTTTGAAATGTGAGTGTTTGAACTATCCAATGGGTAATTTTTCATAATTTTCTAAGATGGTTGAATTTTCAGTAAAAATTAAATATAGTATAAAAATATCGTATGTATTATGACATCATAATAGAAAATAGGGATGTAATAAATAATAAAATTGAATCAATGACCAAAAATAGATTTCAACCTAACAAAATATTTTTTTTTGCAGTTATTTGATTAATTTTAAAAACATTTAATTAATCCTCCAAAACCTATATTATATTTTGAGGTTTTTATAATAAATAATTTATGAATAAGATTCCATTACATCTCATAAATTTTACTATTTTTAGGTGTTTGATTATTATCCTAATAAAATAATGAAAAAAACTCATCTTAATTTGAACCCAAGAAAAAAAACGCTACTAAAGTTTGTATTTTTGATTATTTTATCACATAGGGTCCAAAACATATGTTTATAAATTAATAAACAATTCCCCTATATTTTTTGATAAATATTCCCATGAAAACCCACTCATCTTTACTCAAAAACAATTGATAAATATTTTATCTCATGATACCTCTCTAAATCCGTTTATTCCTTCCATATTTCTTATGAATATCTTCCAAATATTTTCGAAGTACCCTCTTAATGTAAGGGACTTTATCCTACTCTACATTATTCATGTTAATTATTTTTATTATGCCTTTTTTATTTCCGTGTATTATTGTCTTTTAATACATGTATATTAATTCTTTTTAGATAAATATTTATTACCTTACACATACATATTCCCAAGGGATGTAATAGTTTAGTACCTTTGGAAACTTGAAAAAAAATATTTTTAAGTTGGTAAAAGAAAATAATTGTATATCACACAGATCATATCATTTAGTACCATTCAAAAACATACTCTACTTAACCCTTTATTCATAACCCAGGAAAAGGAAACATAAAAAAGGTTGAGTTGAAATGCTCACTTAGGGTAAATATGGGATATACATAAGAAAAAAATGAACATAAAGGCATGAGAACATTATAATAATATTTGAAAACCACTCCCAGCATATCAAGTGTTAGAATCGAATGTTATGGCATAAATATTGGAATTTCATAAGAAACTAATCCTAAATAAATCAAAGAACATGAACCATGGGAGAAAAAACATGGCATAAGACATTGATTTGTGACATACACATCAAATAATAACATTTTGAACCAGCATAATATGAAAAAAGTTCAATCATTAACTTAAGGCCATGGAATCAGGCCCCCACATTAACTTATGGACATGAAACAAGTTCCAAAAATTACATTATGGTCAGTAAATAAGTGTGAATGCATAACATTCTAGACATGAAAAATAGGTCCACACATAATACTGTGAACATGTAATCACGTTCATGCATAACATTGTGAATGTATAATTTGGTTCATGCATAACATTGTGAACATTTAATTAGGTTTACAAAAATTTTTTTTACATGTAATCAGGTTCACACATAACATATTTACTCATTACTTATCCATATTACCTAATGCACTGGAAAGAGATATAGGTCCCACAAGTCTCATAAAAAACCATATTTATGTGTTCCACAAGATTATAAATCATTCATCATATTATAACCTAATAAAATGAATGATTTTCCTAAACACTTTATCATATCATAACCTATATTAAATATATAGTTTTCATAATCATTTTATCATTTCATCATATCATAATATATGGAAATAGGATTGAGTTTCATAAAAATTTTATCATAATATAACCTGTAGAAGAGAAATAGGTTTCATAAACATTATTCCAGAAAAAACACAAAAAAATTTCAAGAATTAATAGTATCCATGGATCATATCCCCAATAATGAATATGAAATTTCGATTGGTTCCATCCAAGAAGGAAAACGATTTTATCAATCATTTAAAACATTTCATAAGGAAAATATCTTTCTATATTTGAAAGAAACTTTTTAAAGACTAACCAATTTTGAAAATATTTTTCTTTGAAAATAAAATTTTAAAATTATAAAGTATAATTCAAATAAAATTTTTGTCTTGTTGATGAGCAGTCTTATTCATGCCATAAATGTTAAAGAATACATTTTATTCACATTTTTAGTAAAATCAAAAAAGGTATTGTTTTGAAAATGACAAGAAGATTGATTTTAGTTTTAAAAAAAAAATAAAAGATATGTAAAAATTTATTTGAAAAATAACACAATAATAATGAAACATTTCTGAAAACATTTTTGGGAAAAATATTTTTGGAGGAAAACATATTTTTGACCGAAGATAGACATAAAGTGATGTTTTTTAAAAAACATTTCCAAAATCATTTTAGGTAATAAAGAGTAAAAAAATGATAAATTTAATTGAAAATATATTAAATATATTTAGGAGATGAAAATTAGTTATTTTATTAATAGGTCTAGCACATGATGTTATTATCGGAAACATAATAAAAAACAATCCCAATAAATGATGAGTTTGTAAAATAAAATCATTACCATATTGATAACTTTGAAAAATAAGCCAAATTAGGGAATAACATAAAGTATAACTTAAAATATCATATAGATAAATTTATTTTTTATATTACATGTCAACGGGGATGTATATACACCTCGTGAAAGAATACAAATACATAACATTTTGTATTCCTCAAAGAAGGTTAATCAAGAAAAAAGTCCCTTACAATTGTAGGAAATTTTATAATCATAATAAAAAATGAATAATAATATTGGATGCAAATTTAAATATCATTAAAATAATGGGATTGATTATATAACACGTCAAAGGTGCAGTATATGTACACCACCAAAAAGAAAAAACTTGTGAATTTACATATGTCTCCCAGAAATAAAAGAGAAACTAGAAATCCATTATCACGAGTCTTGAATTCATTCAAAATAATTAGGACAACCTGTATAAAAAATATAATTTTATTATAAATCTATTACAAGACCATACTTATATATATATATTATACCGTATATGATTTACTTATTCCCTTTTATTATCCATTTATTTAAAATTCATTCTTAAAGTCACATTTAAGGTAATAACCTCTTTGTTTTTCATATATATATCTTGTTTTATTATTTTCAATAATCGTGATTTGATCATGGTTCCACCATATACATAATTTTAAAAATAATATAAACATCACATATATTTTGTATATGTGTATTTATAGTAATATATAAAGGATATAGATAGAAAATGAAATACAATGTTCATGAAGATGGTTGGACATACTTGCACATGAACAGTCTTTCCATTTTCTCAAAGTATTGAAATAAATAATGGTAAATGATATATTATTATTATAGAACAATTTTTATGTTATATATATCATGGGGTGGTTGGCCTATGTATACAAAAACGACATTATCATACTTCCAAAAAATAGAGAGTATAGAGGCTTGTGTGATATAATAATTATAGAAGTATAATAATATTATAAATATAATATATAAAAAATAATTCCATCATTATTTCCAATCATGAGAGGTGTAAATGAAAAAATGAATGGCATTGGTCAGCAAGGTGGTAGTCTGACCTTCACAAAAATGATGATTTAATATACCATTTTATGTAAGTGGAGATGGTTTTGGGTCATTAACTTAACATGATGACATATTAGTGTATTTAAGATATCAAGGTTGTTATATAATCATGGTATAATTATAATTAATAGAGGTTGAAGATTAAATAAAATAAAAAAACTCATTGATAAACGTTACCTCTTCTTTAGGTATCCTCCTTAGGTTTGCATCAAAATCCTTCATAGGTTAGATTTATGTCAAAACTAAGGCTTATTGGATTAGAGGATTGAATTTGTTATTTGATTTTGTCTAAAAGTATCTAAAAAAAACATATTAAGTTGTGAATAACAGAGGAGTGGGGGTGGCCATTTATAAGTGAGGTGAGTGGCACACATGTAATTTTAGAAAGAAATAATTCCACCCAGGTTTTTTTCTTATCACAAGGATAAAATAATAGAAAATTATTAAGAATATAATAGATAAGGTCTAAATATTTCTGTAAAAATGTGTGTTGGATAGGTATTTGGTCATTTTAACCAATATATTGTTAATTTAACTAATAGAAAATTATTTTTTACCCAAACCATGATAATTAATTAGTAATATTTTCACAATTAATTTTCATCAAAAATAAATTTGAACATAATATATAATATAATTTATGATTATTTAAAATATTTATTCTATTTTTATAAATTACATTAACATAAAATTCTATATTTTATTTATAATTAATCCCGTATATGTGATGAGTAATATGATTTTTAAATTAAAAAGTTTCAAAATTTTTCAAATTATTTATATAAAAATTCAACATGAAATTGATTTAAATGACCTAAATTAGTTTATTGGATTCATAATTGATATAATTTTACTTTAAAATAAATTTTAAAAATAATTTATCTAGATAAATATATTAAACAAAAATGGATTTTTCAAATACAATTCATTGTTTTTCACTATTCATCAAAAAATTAATCTTTATAAAAAAATAAAAAAAATCAACAATAAGGTAATTTTTATATTTTTATTTTAAAAACGTTTTTTACTTTTTCGAATAAAATTTAAAAAATTATTAAAAACTAATTCTAATATACGTGCACCAAAAAAGAAAAAACTATATTTTAGAAAACCCACTTATAACTATAAATTTGGATTTTTATAATCTCTTCTCTAGAAAACACATATAAAATTGTTTTATTTTTTGGTTGAATATATAATAATTTTTTTTATTAAAATCATTCAGAAAAATTTATTTATTTATTTTGTGGAGGTAAAATATATTTTTATGCATAAAAATAGTTTTTTAGAAAATTATTTCCTTTATATTCAATGGGTTTTTATTTTATTTAATAATTAATTGGTCACCAAAGAATTCATTATATATATAATTGTAAATCATATATTTTTGTAATTTAGTTAAAACTATTCATTGCCTTCATTATAATAGCTAGGTGATAAATAAAATTTTGAATAATAAAGTTTTTATAGTATATGAGGTTTTGTTTGAACTCGGTGTTACATTCCATGCCCTTTAAAATTATTTTCTCTCTTGAATGTCTTCACTATGATACCAAATATTAAGGATTATTCTCCATACTTACAACCTTAGGTTACCACCAAATTCCCTTAAGCTGGTGGTTTCGCCAAAAAACTTTTACATGTTTAGTGCTCTTATTTTTTACAACATTCTCTATTACGTACTATATATCTATCAATTATTCCTCATAATAAATATCATTATCTAAAAGTATGAACTTTGAGTTCAATACATGTGATGTATTTGGTATGTAATTACTTAGGAGTGATATGTGGAGCACATCGTGATCTGGATCGAGGTTCAGTGGAGGCACCAAATGATAATCTAATTTCTTGATATAATCAAGTATTTTAATGGGACTGATATATCAAGAGATTAGTTTTCACTTATTTCTTACATAGATAAATTCATAAAAAGGCCTTATTAATGACTTAAAATTTGATATCACATTGATTATTATCTTCATAACATTTATATAAACCATTTTCAATATGTACATGTTACTGAAGGGCTCTAACCTTTACTACCATCTCATCTGCTAGATCAGGTCCCAATAGATTTCTTTTTGCAACTTTTTTCTAGTATATCTGAAGGGATTTATAAGGATCCATATAAATGATCAAGTGAAATATATTTATGTAATGAAACTAAGATACAGAAATTTGTGATCACAACTACCCATGAAATATATTTCATAATATCTTAGACTGTTCTTTATTGTTTGATTTTTCTTGTAGTGATGAAAGTAAAATTTATATCAAGAACTAAGGGATGATTTTTCTAAGACATTAAGGTAACCACTATAACATGATTAGATATAATTGACTATCATTGTCTATGAAACCTTACTCGATAATGTGTATTCTTGCAAGAGGATCTAGGGAGAAACATTCTTGGTTGACAAAGAAGTGTGTTGACTTCGTAAGGTGTTCAACTACAACTGATAATTAAATCAACATCAAAGATAATAAAAACAATAAAGGTTATACATACCTTTAATGATATTCTTATAAAAATTAATTCCAAAATAAATGACATTTTTACTAAATCATATATGAAGCCAATGGGTTGTATTCTAATAAATTCATCTTAAAATATCCTTAATCATGATAAACTACCATCACAAAAAACCTCAAAAGGAGTGTGAATGACTTTTAGAATATAATGTACCTTAAACTCATAAAAAAATGCTGGTATCTATAAAATTTATGTTAATATAACTTGGATACATATACACTTCCAAATTTTAATTCTCACTTTATTCCTTATATAACCTCTTATCTTATAAAAAGACATTTTTATATGAAGATTGGGTTAATACTTGTGTAAATAGAATATTAAATTTGATTTCATTACTCTATAATCCATGTAGAGGAAGATAATGAAATGAAATTTCACTAATTGGTAAACAATAATATTTTTATAAGGATTATTCATAAAAAATAAAACATGAAATTCCTAAATAAGGTGGGGAGAATAAGTGTGCCCTAATTATGAGGATTCGATTGATTCATTGTGATTTCCAAAGATTTAATTTTGTACCTTTTATTAAGAGGTTGCTTTTCCTATAATCCATATAAATCATTATATTGGTTCATTTATCTATATAATTCCAAAATTCCATGCACTAGAAACACTCAAGTGTGGGTTGAGCATTAATTTGAGCTCTCAATCTTGTCACTTCATTAACTGGCCTCTTCACATCACTTATACACTATTTTTCTTGATGGCCAGAATTATAACACACGATGAAACTTCTTATACCATTAAAGAACTAACCTATGTTATTCTTATCATATTTTTATCATGTAGGGGTATGCAAATTTTTCTTCACTTTATGTGAAATTTCATTATATTTTTAATATAACCATATTTTCCTATTTTTTATCTCTAGAACCAAGCTGTTTTCCAACTTTCATTTCCAATTTTATTAAACATAGACTGATTTCTTCATAGCATACAAAGTTCCTTATGGATAACTCATTTAAGTGATTTGGTTTTAATACCCTAAGGGATTGTTAAACGTTACATTTATTTGGAATTATAATTCTCACAGAGTAGCTCACAATTCTCATAAAATTTTCTTCATTTGTACCGATAGATTCATAATAATTCTACTTAATATCAACAAATTCCGTTTTCCATTGTTGTATGAATAATAAAAGGAAATTATATATTGAGAAATAGGTTTTTAAACTCATCCCACCTCATGGAATAAATTTCTTCTCATTTTTCTCATATTCATAGTAAGAACCCACCATTTATCCACCTCACCTTCAAAATGATATATATTCAAAATGAATTTTTCATTCTATGGACCTTAGATAATGGAAAATATATTTCATTTATTACTAATCCATTTCTCAATGACCAATGGATCTATATAACCATTAACTTATTGGGGTTGTTTCCTCATGAAGGACTCAAAAGAACGTTGTTCCCCCAATTGATCATTTGGAAGTCCATTTTGAGTCATAGCTTGAGAAAGCTATGTGACCACATAAATGAGGTTTATTTCATTATATCTCCTATAAAATTTAGTTTCTATGGATTAAAATCACTGTATTGTATGTTGAATTCTATATTAACATAGTTCTTTTGCGTCCTACCCTTGGACTGTTACTAAAAGTCTAGTGTAAGAAAAAATAACGATAACAAGTAACCAAATAATCTTGATGAATAACTTATAGTGTTTCAAAATCATGAATTATTAATTTTAATCTATGAAACCTTATATTTTTATTATATGTTAATATTTATCATCTATTTGAATCCTTTTTGTTGATTCATAAAGTGTTCTCAAATTTAAAAATCATATCAACCAAGAGTGTAAAACCAGGCATGCAATGAGGCATGTCGTAATGCATTAAGAGATGATCAATTCTAGATAAATTCACACTTTATAGAGTTATTACCCCAATGTTTATCTATTATATATCCATATCCACTTATAGTATCTAGATAGGTATGTTATATATTATAAATCACTTTCTCTATCCTTTACAAATATTTCATGACATTTTTGAATACATTGACTCATCCTTAGAATTACCCATAGACATATCCTTATTTATCTCACTACGGTTTTCTCATCCCAGTTTCCAAAGGTTCCCCAAACCTATACTGTGATACAAACTATAGGAATGGAAACTTTTCATACATGGATATTACATCCTCTTTGATGAATATTAAATACTTTTCACAAACACACACTTAAGAACAATAATAGTTTTGTTCCATCAGATACATGGAACACAATCTTCTTAATTTGGTGAAACATCTTTAGTGTCTACCATAATGGTCATTCCATTTAGTAGTTCTCAAAATGAAACCCTACGTAGACCTTTGTTCCTAACGTGGGAAAATGAAGCATATGAAAATGTGAGATTGTATACTTAGTAAGGGTAAAAAATGGATATATGTATGCATAACATGAAAATAAGGGTATGAGAAAATGAAAATAATATATGTAAACATACCCTGTATATGAATGGTAATGATCTTGAGTAATGTAATAAATATTGGTAGTTAATAAGATATGAATCAAAAGGAAGTCAAAGAGCACGGGCCATGAGAGCATAACATTAGCATAAGACATATATTTGTGGCATACACATAATATCATGACCTTGTAAACATGTATAAATAGATAAAGATGTCATCATAAAGTTATGGAAAAGGAATTAGGACTATGTATAAACTAATGGACATGAAACCATGTACACCAATAACATTATGGACATAAAATATAGGTCCACAGACAACATTATATACATGAAATATAGGTTCACAAAAAACATTATGAACATGTAATAATGTTCACACATAAAATTGTGAGCATGTAATTAGGTTCCTAGATAACATTGCGAACATGTAATCATGTTCATGTATACCATTGTGAACATTTAACCAAGTTCATGCATATCCTATTTACTCATGAGTTATCCATATTTACCCAATTAATTGGGGGGAGATATAGTTCCCACCCGAATCAAAATGAAATCCACATTTATATGTGCCACAAGATCATTAAACATTCATAATATCATAACCCATGAAATGAAATGGATTTCATAAACATATAATTATATCATAACATGTAGAAAATAAACAGGCTTTAAAATCATTTCATTATTTCATAATAACATATCCTGTAAAAAAAGGAGTGGGTTTCATTATAATATTATCATGGTTTAACCCATGGAAGAGAAATGAATTTCATAAACATCCAGAAATCACAAACATAAAACATTCAAAGAAAGAATAAGAATATTATCCTGGGATAATAACCCCAGTAAGGCTTTGGTAATATCAATGGGTGTCATTTTAGATCGATAATTATTTTAATATATCATTTAAAACATTCCTTGAGGAAAATATCCTTTCCCATTTTAAAAACACTTTTTTAAATCATAATATTTTTTAAAATAATTTTATTTCATAAAAGAAGAAAAAAATATAAAGGAAGCTTTAAATAAAATATTGGTCATGATGATGGGAAGTTTCTTTCTTGTCGTATATATTAAAAGAAATATTCATTTGACATTATTGGTGAAATATAAATGGTAATTTTTTGGAAAATGACATGAATATTCCATTAAATTTTCTTTATAACAAAAGTTAATCATGTGTGAAAATTTAATTTTAAAATCATAGGATTTTAATAAAGAATTTTTGAAAACATTTTATAAAAGATGAATTTGGAAGAAAATATATTTTTGACTGAAGAGAAAAATAAAGAATGATTATTAAAAAAATCAATTAATTTTTTATCAAAGAGTTAAGAAATGGTAATATTATTTTATAATATACTTAATATACCAAAGATGTGAAAATTTATGAGTTTATTTATCTGTGTATCGTGATATTTTTTCCTCAGAATCATACTTTTAAACATTCCTAATAAACGATGAGGTTGTAACATAAAATCATTACCACTTTGGTAAATTTAAATTATAATACTCATGAATGAATAAAATTGAAATGAAATTAAAATGTTTTCAGAATAAATAATTTAGTTATATTATATGTCAAAGGGGAGGTATATATACCACTTTAAGGAATATAGGTGCAGAACAAAATGTTCATCTCAAAGAAGGAACATTAAGACAAAAATTTGTTACCTCTTTAGTAATCTTTTGAGTAATAAAAAAAATAAAAAATAATAAATAATATAAAATGTTACTATAAATATAAAAAAAAATAATGTTATTCATGATATAACATGTAAAAATTTCATTATATATATACCATATAAAGGAAACTAGTGGAGAATTTTCAAGTATCCCAGAAATAAATGAGAGACTGGAAATCCCTTACCGTAAGTCATGAATTCCTTCACACTCATTTTAAACTCCTCTATAATAAATATATGTTTATTATACTTATAATAAATAATTATAATTATATATATTATAACATATATGATTTACTTATGTCTTTTTATTACCCACTTATTAACAATTCCATGTTAAAGTCACATTCCGGGTAATAACCACTTTTTTATTCATTTATATTTTGAGTTGTTATTATCAGTAATATTACTTTGATCATGGTTACATAATATACATAATTTTAAAAATTATTTAAATATAATATATATTCACTATATATTTATTTATAGTATTCTATAAAGGATATAGACTAAAAATGAGATACACTTTTCATGTATATGGTAGGCGTTACGTAGGCATGAACAATGTTTTGATTTTATTGATGTATTGAATGAAAGAAATGGAAATGAAATATTATTATTAATAAAATAATTTTTACTTCAAATATATCATATATTTTTATTAAACCCATCTTTATTACATTCCATGTAAATAGAGATTGAATCGTATTGCTTCGTGAGGCCATAGTTTTCCGTACAGACAAGTGACATTATTGTATTCCAAAAAAATGGAAAGCATAATGATATTTGAGATATAATAATTAGAAAAGAATAATAATATCATAAAAATAATATATAAATAGTAAATAAAACATTATTTCTAACCATGAGAGGAGACAATGGAAAAATGAGTGACATCTGTTTCTTGGCCGGTAGTACGACGTACACACAAATGGTGATTTTGTAACCCAATTGATGGAAGTGGAGATGGTTGTAGGTCATGAAATTAATATAAAAAATATAATTATATGGAAGCTATTAAGTTTATTATATCATCAATTTATAATAATAATTGAATTATGTGGAGTAATTAATTAAATAAAAACACACGTTGATGCACGTTACATCTTCTTTGGGTATCCTCCATAGGTTTGCACTGAAAGCCTTCCTAGATTGGATTTATATAAAAAATAAGGATTATAATTTGATATAAGGTATTTTATATGGTTTTAGATTATCTAAACCAAAAATGTTTTAATTTGTGAGTAATATTGAATAGTAGATGTCCTTTTATAAGTGAGGTGAGTGAAACACTTATAATTTTTTGAAAGAAAGAATTACACCCATGTTTGATTCATGTCTAAAGGGTGATATAATGTAAAATTCATGACTATAAAACAGATAAGATATAAATATGGTGATAAAATAATTTTTGGACATGTTTTTTAGTAATTTTTGAACTTTATCATTTTAGTTTAACCCTCAACCCCCAATAAACCTGTTTTTACCTTAATCACTTGAATTAATTCTTGCTATTTTCACTAATCATTTTAGTCATAAATTATGTTTAAATTATTAGATAATATAAATTATGATGAATACTAATATGAAATTAATTTTTCCAAAATTCAATCCATGGAATTGGAAAAATTAAATTTAAAATTAATCTCATAGACGTGACAAAAAAGAGGGTTTTTGAAGAGGAAATCTTGAAAAGTATACAAAGTTTTTATAGAAAAATTCAATAATAAGTTGATTATAATTTTATAACTTTTATATTGGATTTAAAATTTTACTAATATTACATTAAATAAAATATATAATTTTACGTAATAGTAAATTAAATGGAAGTACACTTTTCTGATAAATTTAGTATTTTTCCCTATTCATTAGAAAATGAAATTTTTTCGAAAAATACAAAAAACACAATATATAATAATTTTATTATTTCAATTTCAAAAATGAAGTTTAATATATATATTTTTATAAAATGGGTAAAAATTAATTTTAATATAAGTGTTCTAAAGGTGACAAAAAGGTTTTTTAGAAAATATTGTTTCAATTGTAAAATGGGATTTCTTCTTATCTATTATTTAGAAAACAAATAAGATGAATGTCAAAAAATTTATTGAATATATAATATGTATTTTTTTATTGAAATTATTTACCAAAAGTTATTTTCATAATTTATTGATGTAAAATGCATTTACATGCATAAAAACAGTTTTTTCAGAAAATGATTTCCTTTATTTTAAAAAGGTTTTTATTTTCCTTTATAATTAAATTTTCACCAAAGAATTAATTATATATACTTGTGTAGTCCATATATTTCTATAATTTTGTTTATATTATTAAAACCTTTCATTCCAATAGATAGGTGAAAACAATCTTATTCAATAATAATTTTTTAATAGTTTGTGACATTTTGTTAAAACTCGGTGTTGTGTATAACACAAGATAATATATATATTTTGTGTAAAAAAAGAAACACTTGTGTTTCTTATAATAAATTATATACTCATTATTACATGTTATTAAATCCAAAATCACTATTTTATATATTGAAAAATGTATAAAATATTAGATTTATTCGAAGAAAAATAATTTCACAAAATATGAGGGTGGTACAACAATGTATGTCTCTCAAACTTCTTAATAATGTATGAAAAGTGATTGAAGGAGTTTGGATGTTTAATTATTTATGTGGAAATAGAATTCATCTATGTGATATGGATGTGATTGTTGGGCCCAAAATTATATAGTTCTCCAATGCATTTGGTAATGTTTTTATCTTATGAGATACTATACATGGTTCATAGTCGGTTATCCTAAGAATAATATGAAATGTTGTCTCAGTGGTTAGAATTAACTTATTTTTATGAATCAATTTCTTATATTATTTCCACATTTATATGATTCATTGATGTTATCTTGCTTTTATGTTCGTGATTTTGATTCTCCCCTTTCAATGTCATCGTTTTATTTCTCTTGAATCACATGTACTACTTTACCTCAGGTTATGATTTTATTATTTTCTTTGCTAGGATTTATAGCCCTTCCTTTATAAAGTACATCCCCATGTTATCTCATAGAGATTTTGAATATATATGAAATATGAGGACATGTTGTGTAATTTTTAATAATATTTTTGTATGTATATTTTCTGTGATTGAGATATATATCTAATTACCCAAAACAGTAGATCTATTGATATTTTGGTGTTTTATTATGTGTTTACTTATATAATAAACCATGATTTAAAATTTATATAAGATAAGGGGTTTCAAAGTTTTTATTAGAGAAAGGTCTAGTTATTTGTCGGGATTATGATTAGAAAACCATAGCAAAAGCCATAGGGATAAAAAATAACATAAAAAAAATCCTTAAATTCAAGTTAATTATAGTGTTCATTGTTTTATGTGTAAATACATACCTATCTAGATAATAGAAAGTGGGTGCGGCTGTGGAACTGGTTTTTATCTAGGTAATAACTTTGAAGGGGGAAATTGAGTATTAACAAGACCCATAACTATTGCATAATAAGTACTTCCAGTACTGTACTTTTAGAAGGACACTCTCAAGAGATATTATTTGGTTGATCATGTGATTTTTATGAACCCTTATTGAGTGAAAAAATTGATTATGAAATTTCAGGTGCAGAAATAGGTTATTGATAACTTAGAATGAAAAAAAAGAGATTCATAGGTTAAGTATACAATGTAATTTATGATTTATCCCTTCAATATTTATACCTTCCATTTTAATTATTTAATAATTTGAAAATTATCATCCATAAGTCTATTTAAGACGATGTATATGATTAGAAATAGAATCTAATAGCAAACTTATGGTTTATTGTGAAATTATGAAATTCAAATTTTATATGTAAATATTTTTTTAGGAATTATTTCATAACATTTAAGTTTAGTACAACTATTCGAATATCACCTCAAAATATGTATGTATAGTTATGGTGAAGACTAGAAATGGTTCAATTATTCCATCCCAAGAATATGGCTTCTTCCTTGTAAATATAAATGAGCTAAATTTTCCAGAAAATATAATGATACTTACAATAGAAGAATTATATGATATTATAGATATGAATTGACTTTCCATATATAGTTTCCCTATAAATTTATAGGATAAGTAAATCACCACCCATGCTCTGAATCCCTCTATGATTCTATATAAGTGCATGGAGGGGGATAAATTTCATTTTTAATCATTATATCATACATTGATTTCATTTCATTATTAGAAATCCTATAAATCTCAGATGATTGGTACTATGGAAAAGATCAGCTGTGATGGAATTTCCATTGTGAGTGAATATGTTGATGGATTTTCATAAAATTTTTTAGTTTTCCTCCACACAGACTGAATTATTTTTAAATCAAACTTATAGTTGGATATTTTCAAATATCCAAGAATCCTTAGAGAATGGACACTGTTGAACATGAAGATATGGAGAAATAAGTATAAGAGAATATATAAAAGGTGTTTATACTCTGAATTATTTCAATATGGGGTGCACCGACACTCTTTTTTAAGAAGAGGGATGAGTCCATTTACCTCCACATTGATTATCATGAGATCAATATGCCAATGACAAAGAACTTGAATCCTATACCTTATAATGATGAATTGTTAGATCATCTATGTAGTTCCCAATAATTCATAAAATTGGGTATTTTGTCCTCATATTGTCAAGTATTGGTGAAGAATGTAGATATTCCCTATACAAATTTTTTATAGGGTATATGTACTAAATGTTCAAAAAAATGAAATTTGGACTCACTAATACTCCGTAAATCACCATTGACTTAATAACTATATTTTTAGGGTTTATGATGAAAACTTTATAGTAGTATTTAAAGAAGATATTTTTATCTACTCTAAAACCAAGAAGAAACATGGGGAGTATTTTCAGGCTATATTATAAACCTTTTGAACATAAAATTTATATATGAAGTATAGTAAATATTGGTTTTGGATGGGTCAAGTAACATTCATGGGTCATGTTACAACTAGAAAAGTGATATCTATGGATCCTTTAATGATAGAGGCCACTGATGGCTAGTTTGGACCAATATATGTTATAGAGATACATAGTTTCTATAGATTATCGGGATACTACAATTAATTTATGAGAAACCTGTCATGATTCTCAATCCCACTAACAAATATTACTTGTAAGGGATTGACGTTTTTCTAGACCCTTGAATGTGATTAGATCTTTAATGAGATAAATAATAGGATAATCACTACAAATATACTCACACCACCCACAGGTAGGGAAAGATTTTAGATTTACCATTATGGGTTTAAAAATATTTTTTGTTGTGTTCACATGGAAATTGATAATTTTATAACTTATTCGTCCCTCTAATTGTGTATCCATGGTCAGAACTATCCGAACCCTAATGTGGAATTGGTTGTAAAGATCTTCACATTTTTATTTGGTGACATTTTCTTTATAAAATAATGTGTGAAATATATACAGATCATAAAATCCTAAAGTATAAATTCATGCAAAATTATCTCAGTGTGAACCAATTAAAGTAGTTATATCTGATCAATTATTATGAATGTTTAATCCATTACCATCCTATTAAGGTGAATAAGAATCTCTATGTTAAAAGGATCCTACAACATTTTCTGTGTTGAGGACTGAAAGTGAACCGATATTCTTAGATATGAAAATGATAGAAATGGGAATCACAAAAGGAAATTCATCCTACCTATAAAAAATATCTTATCAACCATCTATTCTTGAGTGGATTATAGAGGCTTAAAAAGATTATTTGGAGCTACATAAAAATATAGAAAAGATTCTGGTGTTAACCTTTTATAAAGATGAATTTATATGGTTTGGATCACAGAAATGTACCCCACAAGAACAAGAACAGAAGCATAATATTCCTAACGATACACATATCTCAAACTTATCTATTAATCCAAGAATTACTAAGATGTATAGAGATCTGAAGAAGAACTTATGGTGGGATAACATGAGAATGGAGATTATAGAATGTGTATGTCTATGATTTGTAATCCAACATGTCATGGGTAAAATATATTAGTCTAAGGGTTTGATGCAACCATTCCCCATACTTCTATGGAAATGAGAAAACAAAAGAGTGTATTTTTCTATTAGAATCCAAATTATATCTAAAGGTAACAACACAACATGGGTGTAGTAGATCACTTTATAAAGTTAGATCATTTTTTTTATATCAAGGAAGATTTATCACTTAACCAAATCACTAAGATATATGTAAGAGAAGTTGTAGACTGCCTAAAGTATCATTGCCAACAGTATTTGATCGAGATATGAAGTTTTCCTTGAGTTTCAAGAGATTCTTTCTGTATTGGATAGGGTTTTATGTTTTTCTATTTCTTATCTCCCTCAAACCGGTGGTTATTCTTAAAGAACCATTAATACTCTAGAAGATATGCTGAGATCATATTCAATGGATTTACAAGGGTATTTTTATTACCCCCTTCCCCTATAATATTTATCATACAACAATAGTTTTCACTATATAATTGAAATGCCACCCTATGAGTTTATGTATGGAAAATTTTGTTGTAAACCCACATACATAGATAAAGTTGGAGATAAAAAACTGGTGGGGAATGATATTATCCAAGAGATAATAGAGAAGGGTAAAACCATTTAGCATCATATTAAATCCATGAAAACTTATTTGAAAAATTACTAAGACAATTGTCAATAAGACCTAGAGATTGAGATCAATGATAAAGTGATCATTTATAATTTAATATTTAATAATATCATTAAGTTTGATCGATAGAGAATGTTTCATCCTAGATACAATCACCCCATTAAGATCCTTTATATCATTATCGATGTGGCCTATCGACTAAAATTTACACCTAACCTACCTTAAGTACATGATGTGTTCTACATATCCTTCTTGAGGAAGTACATATCAGACCCCTCATATATGCTTAATCCTAAGGTGGTACCTTTGGAGAATGATCATTCATATGAGGAGAAATCAATGAATATTTTTATCGTAGTGAAAATTTTCTGTGAGATAACACAAATCACCCCATCAAAGTATTATGGTGGGGCCATATGTGTGAACTAGAAACATGATAACCATAAGAGGTGATGAAATATAAGCACCCTAATATTTTTTAATATATGGAATGAAATTCCAAATGTAAATTTTCTGAAGGGGGAAGAATGTAATGAAGCAAACTTTTATAAATTACACTCTTATATGAATGAATAAATTCCTTATTAAGTAATATATTTATTGGAAAAAACAAACTATATTTTTTTTTCATTTCAGATCCTTATAAACTATATCCATTATATTTTTGTTTGGATTAAAACACCATTAAAATCAATTAGCATTTATATCATAATTTCTTTTAGGGAAAATTAATATTAGTGTGCATTAATTATTTTGATAAGGTCTAATTGACACATAAGGGAGAAATGATGATGTCAACTAGTAGGATTCTACCCTATGAAGCCCATTTATCTTAGTTTCCTAGGGATATAGAATCTCTATGATTTTCACTTGACCAAGAAAAAACTGAGATTCAAAAATTGAAATATGAGAGAAACCGTTTGTGGGAGATGTTCTAGATGTCTGACATTATTGACCCAGAAATATTTTCTAAACAAACCAAAGAGTGTACAATAACCGAAAACAGTACACTTTGTGCGTATATTGGTGTAATAAGTGTTTATGTATCTAGAACCTCTTAGTATGATTTTTTTATTTTCATTTTGAAAAAATAATAATTATATTTATCATTTTCATTATTAATTTTTATATTGTTATATAATGTGTTTGATAAAAATTATTTTTTGATAAAAAGAAACCCAAATTGTATTTTTTTTGAAATATTTTATTTCAATTAAATTTTTGTTATCTATTTTTTTATTTTAAAATAAATTTTATTTTAATTAAATATTCTGATTAAATAATATTTATTTAAATATATTTTTTATACAATTGATTGATTTACAATGAAATTTTCATAAGGGACAGATATTAGTTAGTGTTTTTAAATAATAATTTTTTATTTAAAGTATGAATTTTTATATTTATAAAAATATTTTGGAAAAATAAATTTTATTTTTTAATTGAGAACATTATAATTATCCAATAGTGAATTTCTCATAATTTTTTGTGATAATATATTTTTTTTGTGAAAATTAAATACAGTTTTTATTATGATATCATAAGATTCTAAAATTGATGTAATTAATGAAACCAACAACGAAAATAGATATCACCTTTATAGAACTATATTTTTGATGTTATTTTTTTATTTTTTCAATCCATTAATAAATCCTCAAAAACATATATTATATTTTTTTTTGTTTTTAACAACAATACATTATGAAAATGATTATATTCCACATCACCATTGGTATTATTTCAATTATTTAGTTTTTTATACTATTAAAATATTTAATACCATTATTATTTGATTGATGTTGTGGGAATAACCATGGGAAGGATTGTGTGTTTGATTATTTTATCAGATAGTGCAAAAATATTATGTTTTGTTTTTGTTCAAAAAAACATAATAAAGAGAATATTAATCATCCAGGTACGAAATATAAAAAAAATCACAATTTATATCCCTATTTTTTACTAAATCTATAAGAAAAATTCTATATATTCACCAACTCTCAAACATCTAATCATTTGAATTTTACATGATTGGGTTCCATAAAAAAGTCATGTTATTGAAAACTCCATATATTAAAAGGGTGAAATAAAAATTCCAAACAGCCATTTCTGATACATAAAATTTTATATTTAGTACAAATAAAACTATAAATGAAGAATCTCAAAATAAATTGAAAATTTGGTCTCAAATCTTTTGTTAATATAGGAGATGGTTGTGCATCATGGCTTTATGTTTTTTCAAAACATAGTAGTTTTCCAGGAACTGATGTATGCCCACACACTTGAAATGACAATTTGCCTTTTATCTTTGCTTCCAAATAATGTAAAATGAATGTATTATTTGACATAAGAATGGGTTACACCAAGGCGTTGGTCTACATGAACTAAAAACTGGGTGGTTGCAATGGAATTAATGCCTTCTGTCACTGCAATTAATGAGTACTCTAATTAGGTGATATGTACCTTTAAAATTAGATAAAAGTATTTATTAGATGAATCAGCAAGCTCTATCTCCATAGTATAATAAAGAGGAACACCCAAAATTACCGTTCTCTTCCCTTATAAAAGGGGAACAGTTCCACCACTTTATGAAATGCCTATTTTTTTGAATTTTCACATAGAATTGTTCTATTTATCTCTCATATAATCCACTTCCTTGTTGAGAATCATATGAACTTAATTATTATTCTAAATTTCTCTATATCTAAAGATATTTCCTTGAGAAAGCTATTGTTCTCAACATCCATATTTCATACTCTTTAGTCTTTTATTTTAAATCTAATTCATATAAATTATTATTTTATTAAAATAGAAAGAAAAAAAATCACTTTTAATATATATAAATTTTATTATATAAATTTAGAAACCATTACTCAATCCTTTATGACAACTAATAAAAATAAAACAACATTGATCATGTGTATGTATGGGCTACCACCATATTTTAGAAACATGATACCTTTTTAATCACCGCATATTATGGATGTGAACAGGATTAAATTTATTTACGAATATGTTATCTTTGTAAAAATTATTTTTCTTAAATTATAATTTAATATATATCTCTATTATGTCCAATTGATTGAGAAATGGTTACTTTAACTGTGAATACACGTGGACCACCACTTCCACGAAAGTGTAACATTTCATTTTTCAATATATTATTAACATTTGTGTTTAATTTTTTTCAAATATTGATCACCAAAAGAGTAAAAATTATATGATATAATTATTATTTTATAATAATTATATTTTTTAAAAACAATCACTTTCATAATCACATTCACCCTATGGTTAAATCATGTTCTTATAAAAGTCGATTTAACCTCATTCTTGAATAATGGTAAAATTTTAAATCATATATGAAAATGGAAGCATAGATACAGGTTTTCTGAGAAAAAAAAATTGAAAACAATTATTTTGTTGTTGTTAATTAATGGTTATTAAAATATTTAATTTATTATTAAGTCTCCACCTCTTATTTGTCACAAACTATTCAATTAATTCATTATCACAAAAAATAATGAAAATAATTATGAAATGTAAACATAACATTATAAATCATCATGAAAAATATATTAATTTTCATATAATTTTCATTAAAGGATCTAATTTTTTTCTTTAAAGAATAATTTTCACAACCATTACAAAACTTATACTAAAAAAACAGTTTATGTCAAAAACATCTAATGATAAAAACAAAATAAAACCAAGAAATGTTTTTGAAATAAATTATTATAAATGATGTATATAAAATGTATAAGTATAAATAAGATTCTAAAATAGAAAATTAAGATCATTTTTAATTATATTGGATGATAGAGTGTGTTTCTATTAAGTGTGAATAAAAGTAAGGATGTTTTATCTCTGTTTCCTTTCGTCGAGAGAAGTTTTTTTACACAAAAAAGTTCATTAAAATAGTATCTATAATACCTATATTATATATAATATCATGAATTAACATCTAATCATGATAATTGGAGTCCAATTTTAATCCATATCCTTCAATGATTTTTTATTTAAATTTTTCTTAAGTCGTAAAGTCTAAAGATATGTTAAAAGTTCTTTCATTGAGTTATGATATCTATTATTGAACTTATTTCTTCCATGATTTTTATCTTCTTTAAAAATTTTATAAAATATTTTATTTTTTATTCCTATATAATGAAAAATTAATCTTTATTTCAAATATCTATTCATAATTAATTTTATCTCCAAAAAAAATTATGGCATTGTTAATAAAATTTCTCTTTCACTTTGATAATGATTATTATTCTATGTTCATATTTTCTAATACCACCAATGTTGTAATTTATATTTTGGAACATAATTATGTGGTATCTAATGTAACCTTAATATTTTGTTTTTTCTCTTTTCAAAAATATGTTTTACTAACCCTTTTTATGATGTGAGATTTCAATAAAGGTATTTTAAAATATTCAGTATTTTTTTCATTCATGATTATTTGTTTTGTTTTCCAAATAACATTTAATATAAAAAAATATATATAATTTTCAAGTCCCCATTACTGATAAATCTATTAAAAATTAAAAAAATTCAGAAAAAAATCACTTTACATCTTTGAAATTTACTTTTGATTGTAACTCTTATCTTCATGTTTTATGTGTATGGTAAAAACATTTTATAAATACTATTTTATGGTTTATTTTTTCATATGAGAATTATTAATTAAAATCATTACATTCCATCTTTTTATGTGATTTTCGAAACGATTTTAACTCTTTATAAATTTATAAATAATGAAAAATGATCTTATAATTTTTAAATTTGGAGGTTTTATTTTTAATGGAATTCCTAAATTTTAAAAGAGATTTTAAAGGATTGTGTTTCAAGAAAGAATTATTTTGAGTTTTTAAATGTTTTTTTAATAAATGTTTCATGTGGAAAACTACTGGGTGTTTAAGGATAATTTTCAACTTTTATTATCAAGATCAATGTATTTTTTTAATGAATAAATTTTGAGGTGTTTTTAATCTTTTCAACAATGGATCTTTCTTCATGGTTTTCAATTTGATTTTTCTAATATCCTCCAAAGGGGGATTTTTATATATTTAAATATACTTTTAAATTCATTTTGTTACACTGGGGATATGTTTTAATTCTGTCATTGATATTATTCAACTGGATGTATTATAAAATATTCATGAATTTTTTTTCTTCATGAAACCAATATATTTTACCTACGTTAATTATGTATATATTATGATTTAATTATTAATTTATAGTGTAAAAAAATTGTATAATTTAGGAGTATTTTCCTATATATAACTCAAATTCATTGTTAAATGTATATCTCATAAGCATAAAAGGATACATTTCCAGATTACCTTAATTTAAAGAGATCCATTATTTTATTATTTGAGATTGAATATCCTTAAATCATGATTTTTGAAAAAATGATACGGTTCTATGATCATTTAATTTGATTCTTCTTCTATGATAATGTTTTATCATATAATTTTGATATAACAATTGATAACATGTTGATGATTTTTTTTAACTTACTATGCATTTGATCTCAATCCTTTATTAGTTTTCCATTACCTGAGTTTTAAAGATAATCCTAACTTATGAGAATTCTATAATGAAGTATTTTGTGGTATGATTATAGAGAAATGTTCACAATTTTTAAAAAATAAGTTCCCTATATACATAATCTTACAAGACAATTTCCATTATGTTGAGTAAATTGAGATATGATTTGTGAATTTTAATTTTTATGTTATGTTTTTGTTGTAAAATAATGATAGGTTTTCTTCACTCTGTATCACAGTGAATATTTCATGAAATTCTTTTTAAAACCAGAACAAAGAGTGCGAGTCTAGGGATCCTTATTTTTTTAGATAAGGGTTTAGATATTTTTGATTATTAGTTTAGTTATTTTTTGATAATAGATAAACTAAATTTAATAAAATCCATAGGGATAATTATAAAGAATATGTATTATTATAGTATAGAATCCAATAATTGTTGTAATTCTTTCATAATTTAGTATTCCATTAAATTAAATTTATGTTTGGATACTTGATTGTTGATGAATTTGTAGAAAAGTTGCACCAAGGGGTAATCACCTTGAGAAAGTAAGGTTGAGTGTTAACTGTAACATAACATGGTGCATTATTATTTGGCCTAAGACTTCAAAACTAGAAAGAAACTTATAAGTGATATAATTTGGTTAATCATATTCTATTAATGAAACATTATGAAGGATTTGAGAACATATTTATTGAATAGTTGGAGAACCTAATTGGAATAAGAACATTGGTGAAGTCATATTTATATTTCGTTTTCCTTTACTATGATTTATTATATATTATCATAATAATTTTAGTTTTAATATTTTATTAAAAACAACATTTGAAAATTTTGTTGTATAAGGTATGTTTGTAAAATCCCCAAAGTCAAATCTATAGAGATGAGGAAAAAATAAACTTTTATACTTAGGTTATTCTTTCCATAATTTCACTTTGGTCCATGGAAAGTAATAATATTCATTTTAGACCTTTTAGCACATCATGACTTAATAAAAATGTCTTAAATGTCCCAAATACTTTATCACTCACTATTAAATCTATAAAATGTTACGTGATAAAACAATAACCATTAACTCACCCCGTAAGCTAACCAAATAATTTACAAACCTTGATCATCCTATGTTCATTCGAAAATTATATTTTCTCATATTCACTTTTATGATAAAACTAGTTTTGAATGATTTGGAAAATAAATTCAATCATTATTATTATAAAATTGAATAATATAATTGAATTAGTTTTACTTGCGACCAATCGTACTTAGATTATCACCGACCCCCGTATGTTGGGACAACTTCATCCTAAACTTATATTCAATAGGATATGTGGAACTTGTGGATTCATATAATGTGTGAACCATACGGTCCCTTTCTCAATAAAAGTTATTCAAACCTAAAGAATAATAGAGGATCCTTGTAACCCATCATGACACCTAGAGATATATGGAATTTTATAGTTATGGATACCTCCTATAAAAAAATTTCATGTAATATAATCTATTTTCCTCATGACATATCATAAATGAGGATGAAAACTTATGAGATAATCTGTTTTTATTTATATTTTTCACGACCTTACTGGATGAAATTACCTTCTTATATCATGGATATGGATTTAGTGAAGGTACTATCATTATAGTCAATCTGGGCCCTTAATATAACTCTTCCTCTGATCAGAAGAGACAAAATTTATCTCGATCATTCAACCAATGCCATACCACCAATGATGAACCCGAGACAATATACCTCGCCACACCTTTATTGGAATTGTTTTTCCATGCGTCGAAGTACATGATCAAATGGAACACATTGATAATGACCTAAATTATGGATACCAATACACATGTCCGTAGATAGAAACAACCAATGACATCTGAAACATGTGGCTTTCCTATTTGAGCTTTTGTCTTCATGATATCAACTACACGAGATCAATATGTGAAAACTTTATAAAAATAATTCTAAATTATTATGTTCTCCCTACACTCAATAGTAAGACATCATATGTTTCCTATCCCTATGATGTATTTGGACTATAGGAAATATGTTTTAGATTACTATAATAATATATGTAGTTTATCATTATATCTGAGAACTCTAATGACATTTTTATTTGACTAATAATCTAAGGGAATTACCATATAAAGAGTGGATTCAGAAATATAAACACTATTTTTGTTAGAATAAACAAAAGTATATATCAAACTTTATATATGTAATGGTAATCAAAATTACCATTCATGTTGGGTCTCGGGTAGTGACTATTAAAACATTCCCACTTGCACTAGAGCTAACTTTCTAACCATACTTGCTATATCTCACATGATGATATGGTTTTATACTAAGTTATGGCTTCAATCATAAGACTAACATATTTCCACTACATGGATATTATGATATCCACTAACTTTCCTTTTTGAGTAAGAATTATCAAGAGAATATATCCCCGAGTATGCCCATTTTGCCACTATCTAATCATGAAACCTTGGCTAGTTTTGGAAATAGAATTATCATAAAGAAAAATCTTTACCTAATATGTGTGATTCCATAAAATATATAAAATAATTTCATTTTTTACACTTATTATTTATCTTACTCTAAAGTCACAACAATCTTAGTATTTGTTGATATGGATACGACAAACTTGAATGAGATCATATTACACATTAACATAACATAACTGTGATATAAGATCTTATTGACCTTATAGGAATACTATTTTATGTCCCCTTGAAACTAGTATTCCTTCCTCTCTATATACCATGTACATTTGTATTCTTCCTACTAAAGTACAATCTGATAGTTCTGATTACTTCATTTATAGTTCTCATAGACATAAATGAATTTTCCTACCATAGATTAAATGTTGACAATATCACATATTGTATATATCATGGAATATGTGATAGATCCATTAGTTACACATATGAAAATACTAACCACATTAATCACCTCATATGACTATTCATGTCTTCTTGAAGAGATTTATTCCATGTGACACTGGCAACAATCATCTCTTGAGTTGTTCTAGATTTTATTTTACCAGTATCTTGTTAGTATATGTACTATTGAATAGGTATAATAAAACATTAGATCTTCCTCATTAGGTCACATTCCCTATATCATTGGTTGAATCATTTAAAAAATATTCGGTGAGATACTATCATTCTAGTAGTAACATATTATAAGACCAATATATTTTTTCCGTAATATATTTTACTTGGAAAACAATGGATCTCCCACCAACCTCTGGTAAACACAAGTCAAAAATCATTCCATATTAATATTCTATGATTTTGTTTCTCACATTATTCCAGAACTATATTCTAGTAACATTCAACCTTATTGGAATTATAAGATTTCACCATCCCTTTAAATTTATATCCAATGATCTATGTATAGTTTCACATGCATACCAAATATATTATTCAAAATAACAAGCCTTCTGTACTTTGATATATGGAATTAATTATTGAATTTTAAGTGATCTTACCAAATTTATCTTATTTCTATATGGTGCCAACATGTATAAATTTTATTATCAATAAATAATGTATCACTATCCATGGTTTTATCCTTCCAACATAGTATGTGTCTCTAGAACATTCTTTTTCCACAAGGTCATGTTGAGATTTTTATAATGTCAATTATTTGTCCATATCTAGCATTGACTATACCAAAATCAGTCTTTCTCACACTATATCAAATAGATATTTTCAACCTTTTATAGAAATATAGTCAAAAACTTAAATATCTATTTTCAATCATATAGATTTCTCTAATATATTTAGAAAACATTATGATGATTTCTATAGTTGATTTTTTTTCTTGATGCAAGTTTGTTTTTGTAAAAACAAATGCTTCACATATAAACACCTTTTCTTTTATAATAGATTAATATCATACTAAAACTCATTTGATATCAATTTTTTATCATATTTGGAATATGGTTATGGGATAATTTTGTTATTTTTATGTATTCCTTGAAAAATGGAAGTATATACAATGTCTAAGTTGTAATATTGATGTTCCTTTTACCAACATTGTGATTTTGATATATATAATGAAAGGTTTATTCCAGAATTACTCCATGATTCATTTTTTGATCAATGTTAACATGTAATAATCATTATCGGTCATATTTATTATCATCATATCCCTAAAGTGGATAAGGTAATGTGCATTTAGAAATTAGTCGTCACAACATTATATTGATCAGTGAATGCTTGGTCAAGATATTATTTGGAATACCATCCAAAAGAATATCATATATTTGTATCATGAATATATAATACTCCACTTTTTTATTCCTTAAAGACTTAAAATAATTTTACGGATTATACATACCTCTAGCTTACCATTAGAATGGTTATTCTCTCTTGTTGAATTAGTTCTAAAAGAATTGTGGATTTCCTTAATTTATTAAGGTTTGTTTATACAATAAAAATTAAATAAGTGTGTCTATAATACTTGAAGTATTTAAATTCAATGAGTAAAAAACCATACTGGCCATATCACTGAATATTATTTAGTTTTTATTGAAAATTTATTAACTTTGCACAACCAAGTTAACAACCCTTACATTTTATATTCAACACATATTTCTAATGATTATAACATTTGAGAACTATTTATTGGGAGTTAAAATCCTCAAATAAAATCATTATTTAATTGGAATAATGTTTCCTTATGTACAATGTAAATTTATGATATTTTTTTGGTGATATTGAACAAAAATTCAACTACAAAAATTTACCTGAAAATTAGAAGTTGTGTGCTTCTCACCATTGACATAGGAACCAACCTTTCTCAGTCAATTGGAGAACACTGGTTCCTTTAATAACATTTATTTACTTACTTGGTTACTGTATTTTAATATAGTATATTTCATTTTAATTCCCTAGAATTATTTAATAATATGTGAAACAAATAACCTCTTATTAATACCAATTTTCCTTGAAGGTCAATTTGATGGTGACTTTGGTATGACACTTTCTATTGTCCTTTTTACCTTGTCTTTCATCTTGTTCACCATAATAACTAATGGAAATGTTTTCCTTAATTTGTTATTTTCTTGATGAATGTCACCAAAAAGGTAATGAAGTGTTTTTTCGCATTTACTCATTTTTTATAATACTAAACAAAAATATAGTATATGGTGGGGAATGAAACAATAATGGGTTGTATTTAATGATTGTAATACATCATTCAATTTACATGTTTCAAGCTTAATCATAATCCATTCAGGTCTCATTCACTTTCTCCTCACCTGCTTATCAGAGATGAGATAACATGTAAAACAACCAATGTACTGATTTTTGTTTTCAAAAAATAACATTAGAGTTGATGATAGAGTTATGAGATAACCATTATATGCATTATTCGTGAGTCTCCTATAAGAATTTTTACACCCTCTCTTCTTGACGTGGATTAACAAGAATTGGGGACACTTCACCTTGAATTTATAGTGTCGTAGTACATTGTGAAGTGCCTATACTACTCTTTGGAAACTCATTACATTTTTTACCTTTTCATTCTCAAATATGATCATAGTTTAATTAAATTATTGGTGATTTTCATTTATTGTACTGAAAATAAACTTACCAGATTAGTACTTTATCTTGAATACTAGTAGGCATTTTCCATATATTAATTTTAAAAATCTTCAACTATTTTATCAAATACTGTTATCCCTAAACTACTAGATATGGAATACCTAGTCACATGAGTATTTTAATGGTAAGGATCCTTTAAACCACTCCACGTTGTCCACAAGATTTGGCTACCCCACTACTTAGAGAGTCCATGGTAGGAACTAATCTAGCCTACTGAATTAACTCACGACTCCTAGATATATTAAGTGGAGTCCCATATTCTATAAATAATTAACATGAATTATAAAAACATTTAATCAAAATTTTAATCAAGCTAGCTTTGAAAAATCATCTACTTGAAAATTTAGTTATGTCGACCCAACACTCACATAAGAACTCTACAGTAGTAAGAGGCATCCTAAACATTGGATGAAGAGAACCCTAAACACCTAGTTTTTTTCATATTCCTGTGATGGATGGAATATAATGACTTAATATTTTATTTTAGGGACTTGGTAAGTTAATCCCAGTGAAATAAATCCTTTTCATATTTAACATGCTTTTTCTATAAAATGTCTCTCACAACATAACCATGATTTTAAATATAAAACATTCACTTCACATTTAGAATTTTACTTTTCATGATTTTTTTATTAATATACTATGTGATCATGAATATTAAATACACATTCAAAAAATAATAAAACATGTACATGATTATAAATAAATAAATAAAGACATGGTTAGGATCTGTTAACTATTGATTAACCCATCGAGCGAATAATGGATTAATTAAGACCATATGGGAATTCCTTATGTCAATAAATGACTTGAATTACAACGCCAACAAATCTTGTGCATTTCACCTGTTTGTTCTATACGATATCTTGGATAAAAATAATTCACCATGAACTGTTCGGATACTTACAAAGTATACTCACAGGTATGTGATGGGAACTTAGGGTGAGAACATACATTTTATCACTTAAATATAGAAATTCATGCCATCATATAAATTAAATATGGAGGTAGGATGCACAAAGCGTCGAAATAAAATAGTTATTACATTTTAAAAAATGTAAATTCAATAATTAAGTTAAATAAATAATAAACCAAAAATACATGGGTCGGTCTCGACTTATGATTATTAAACATGCAATTATGTAGAATAAGAAATATTATTTTCCTAAAATTCAACTCGAGGGTATTTGGGATAGTATTGAAACCCTCTTTCCAAATCATATAAAATTATATTAAAATTTCAATGTTTTTGACTTAAAAAATTACAAATTCTATCAAATGCTAATCAAAGGAAACTGGGGTGCTACAAAAGCATGAAAAATACAGAATTTAAAATTTTGGGTTTAGATTCTTTTTTAAAAACACATAAGACAGAAAAAAAATTCTTTAATTTTTAAAATGATTGCATGTAATTCAATTTAATCAATATAAATAAAATCAAATGAAATATTAAATTGTACCTTGTTTTTATGAAGTTATCACTATGATTCAATCACTCTCAATGTGTTGTGGTTCATATGCACCAAGATAGGCATCCAGTAGATCACCTACATTTGTTCCACAATTCATAGATCATCGATCTATATTTCCCAGGTGATAGAATGAGAAATCTAAGAGTATTATGACATCAGTTCAATCACAGATAGAAAATGTCCTCAATCAATAAAGTGAGATCGGTTTGGAATTTTTTTATTTGAATTATATCTATAAGGACATTAATTGAGAGAAAATGAATGATTGTCCATCTAAATTTATCAAAATAGTGGATATCCCTATTCAAGAGGCTGAAATGGTCATTTATTCTTCAGTTATACTTTCCAAAATTCAACTTTGGCCCCTGGAGAGTAATAAATTTTATTTTAGAACTTTACATACACATATGAATTAATATACTTGTCATAAATGTGAAAAATATTTTATCACTCACTTGTAAAACTATAAAATGTTAAATGATAAAATAAGAACCATTAACTCAGCCTATAAAATCAGAAAATAATTTAATGAACCTAGGACTTCCTATTTTCATCTGAAAAATTATATTTTCCTATATACAATTTTATGTTCAAAAAAAATATGAATACATTGAAAAATAAATTCAATCATAATTATTATTATATTGAATAATATAATTTAATTATTTGTATGTATGATTGGTCATACTCGAACATTCACCATCTCCTACATGTGGGGACCACTTCATTTTAAACTATACTTCATTAGAATATGTGGAACTTGCGGATACACCTAGTGTGTGACCCTCTTGGTTCTTATATCAATAACATTGAGTCTAAACCACAGAACATGAGTGAAGTATAGCTACCCATAATGGCCCATAAGAAGATATGGAATTTCATAGCTACGAATGCCTCCAATGAACATGTTTTGTGTAATATAATCTCTTGGCCTTGTGATATTTCATAAATAGGGATACACAATTGTTCAATCATCCATTTTTGATTTATATATTCTATGACTATATTTTTAGATATACCTTATTTCACCATGGAAATGGATTTAGTGAAGGTACTACAATCTTGGTAAACCTGATCCCTCAAGAAATATCTTCCTAAACTCAAAGTGAAAAAACATTTTTTGTTGATCATTTATCCAATTCCACACCACGAATGGAACACCGAGTACAATCTAGATTTCCATGCCGTCATCTTCATGGTTTTTGACTTGCATAAATGTACATGATAAAATGGTACACTGTCACGAACCAGCCCGGGTCGACCCTGAACCGGTCACCCGAGCCGGTCCGCGACAAGTCCCGAGGGGCGTTCCCGATCCCCCCGGGATGGGAACTAGTGCCGGACATCAAAATTAAGCAGGTGGGAACGATTTGAGCCCAAACAAAAGTAAATAGAACAGAATAAGTAAACACTAACAACGGAAAAGAAATAAATAGCCACATGGCCACGTACCTCCGTGTGACCTCTCAGGTCACCACCCAACTAGAGAGCAACCTCGCTCCAACACTGAGCGACTCAAAACAGAAGACGTGAGCAAGGGAAGACCTGCAACTGAAATGATAATATAGGCATGAGCATTAAAAATGCCCAGTAGGTAAGCCAAAGTAAACCACTGAATCCAAAAGTTTCCTTTCCCAAGCAATCCGTTGACACAGGTTTGAGAAATACAATTATAAAAATAGATTTTTCACATTTAAAAATAAACAACACGTTTTCCCCATTTGAAAACCCAACGCACACTATAAATCACTTCCAAAACCATTTCCTATTTTTATTAACAAAACCAAATACAAATAATACTACGACTGTGCTAAAAAGAAACAGGTAAACAGTACAGGCTGAAGGAAAACCAGTGAAACAGAAAGTAACCAAGTAATGCAAGATGATAGTAGTTCCAAGGACACAAGTGACACTATAAGCTGTAAAGAATAACAGAAAGTAAACAAACAAGGTGAACAAGTAACCATGGGTGATCCTAAACATCCCTAGAAAACCCCTGGACGTACTCAGGTTCAGACTACCTGCCGGCGTGGTACTCCATAGTCAATAACCAACTGGCCGCCCTAATAGCCAACCAGTGGCACATCCCTCCTGGCCTGTCCAAAACTCCAGGGGGTACTAACCCGTCTAATCAGGGTTAGCAAGCAACCTTCACTCGATAATCTACAAGACGCCCAGGAACCCATGGTGTATTTAGCAACACTGTGTAAGTGGGAGGCCCACACACGCGTGACTCATCTCACCGCACTTGCCAACCCCTTAAACGGACATCGCTACACGACAACCCTCGAAGGGAAGTCCCCCTGTAGATATTCCCTCACAAGTATGCATATATATATATATATGTACAATCACTTCACAATCAATAAAGTGCCAACCGGGCCTTCACGTCATTTGATTATCAAAACTATTTTATAAAATACCTGGAGTTGTCAAGCGAGCACTTGGTTTTACAAAAACAAACAGCTTTACACGAATATTTCACAGTATCATTTTAAATAACTCTAGACACTGTTTTTTTATTAACGAAAGGGCCAAACGGGCATATCTTCGTAGATTTATTTTTTAACAAGTTCGATGTGTCTCAAAAGAGGAGAAAACATTTTGAAACTAAGAACCATTTAGAAAAGTCGAGATTTCGAGAAATTAATAATAAATAAAAATAAATGGTAACAATTTCAAACACCATCTTCATTTGAGGGCACATCCATGTGGGCACCTGGTGCACCCATGGATGTGTCAACATCCAATGGTGTGTCAAACCTGCAAAGGGGCACGAAAACACTTCCAAATGATACTAAATTTCATAAAACTAACTAGCACAGGATAATAAGATCCAAGAATGATTCTTTCTTTACAAAAAGGAAACACCGCTCAAAACAACCAATGATAACATAAGAGGACATAAGAATTTAGTTCCACCTTAGCTGGAAACGCCTAAACAGGTGCACTATATCAACAATAAAAAGTGCAGAACAATATCTAGTGCACAACTACCTTGGCATAAAATATATTTGCTTCAAACTTAACTTTCGAATAAAAACTATAGATTTTTAAAACACCAAAATAATTCGTGCAAGGATATCATAACCACGCGAATCATGGAATAAAATTTATTTAAAACAATTCAAGCATCAGCAGAGTACCTCAGAAAGGAAACAGTTGAATTCGCCTACCTCAAACATAGAGCGGACGCGACGGAAACCCAGCAGAAAGTAGAACGAATCCCTGCGGACTAACTACGTATGCTGAACAGTGAAAAAGTACATGTTACTCAACCCGCGACAGAAAAAGGATTAATCCAAATTAAATAAAAACACCGATATTGAATAAAGAGAAAGGTAAGTAAACAATAAGCAATAATTACAATAATAAATAAATAATCAAAAGAACAACATAATAAACAAATGAATAAGCAAATAGATAAATAACTAAAATAATACATAATTGAATGAATAAATAAATAATTAAACAAATAATTAAATAGATAAATTAATAAATGAAAGAAAGAATGAATAAGTAAATAATTAAATAACTTATTAATTTAACAAGTACATAAATGAACCAATAAATAAATAAATAGACAATTTATTAATCAATTAATTAATAAACAAATAATTAAATAACTAAATAATTGATTAATTAACAAATACATAAATGAGTAAATAAATAGACAATTGATTAATTAATCAATTAATAAATAATAATAATAATAATAATATGATAATTAAATAATAATAATAATTATAACAATAATGATAATAATAATAATAATAATAATAATAACAACAAAAATAATAAAAATTTAACATAATTATAATATATTAATAATAATATAATAATAATAATATAAAATAATATTAACATTGTAATATTAATAATAATAATGTAATAACAATAATAGAATAACAATAATATAACAATAATAATAATAAGAATAACATAATGTAATAATAATAGTAAGTATAACATAATAATAATATAATAATAATAATAATAATAATAGAAAAATATTAACATTATAACATTAATAATAATAATAATATTATTAATATGATAAAAAGAACAAAACGTAATAAAAATAAAAAGAAAACTTACAGTGTAGGGGGAAAGGGAGCGCGCAGGGGGGGGGGGGGGGAACGCCGGACGACGGTCCGCCGGACAGGGGGAGATGGTGCTGCCGTCTGTACCGCCGGAAAACAGGAGAGGAGCAGTGGCGGTTGGGACGGGGAGGCCGGGACGGCGCAGCGCGCAGGAGAGTCGGGAGCCGGACGGAGGTGGGGCTCGGCGACGAGAACAGGTGGAGGGAGGGGACGGCGCGGGACCGCGGAGGAGGCCGGGAACAGCGAGCAGGGGAGAGGAGCGGCCGGGGCGGCGGCTGGGTGCGGCCTCGGGACAGGGAGAGGGAGCAGGGAGGGCGGCGCCGGAGGGGGTGTGGTGCGGGTTGGCCGAACCAGGAGAACACCGGCGGGGATGGGGTCGGCGACGAGAACAGGGGAAGAGGGCGGCCGGGCGCGGTGGCTGGGTGCAGGGCTCGGGACACCGGGACGGCGCGGCTGCGGTGCGCAGGGGAGTGCGCCGGGACTGTTTGCCGGAGGAGGTCGGGGGTTGCGCGGGGGAGCCGGGATGACGAACAGGGGGGGCGGAGGTCGGCGCGGCGAGGGAAGTCGAGGCCGGGGTGCTGGGGGAGCTGGGAGCCGACTGCGGAAGCGGGGAGGTGAGGCCGAGGTGCAGGACGCAGGGAAGGAAAGCGGGGAAGAGATAAGGGGAACAGGTGGCGGCTGTAGGGGTAGGGTAGGGTTTGTTTAGGTTTATATATATATATATATATGATAAAATAATAATAATAATAATTGTAATAATAATAATAATAATAACACTATAATAATAATAATAAAACTTATAATATTAATAATAATAAAACTAATATAACAATAATAAAACTTATAATAATAATAAATAATAATAATAATAATAGTAACAACCTTATAATAATAGTAATAATAACCAAAATAATAATAATAGAAGACTAAATAAAAGAATAAAAATATAATCTTCATAATAATAAAAATTTATAATAATAATATTAATAAAACTTTATAATAATAATAATAAATAAACTTTATAATGAAAAATAATAATAATAATAATAATAAAATGACAACATAAAATTCTCAAATTTAAACGTCGGGCGAACACGTAGTCACCCGGGCCAACCGCACGGTCACCGCTAACGATGCGATGACCGCGCACTGGCGCGAAACCCTTCAACACAAATAAACGTTAAAAAATTCAGACCGAGACCAAGAAAAGAGTAAGATAAGGGTATCTGCGGTCGGGGTGTGACAATTCTCCCCACCACAGACACTTTCTGCCCCCAGAAAGTCACCAGGCCAAAAGTTGATCAAGATTTAAGTCCATGCCCCAACGGAACTAAAGGTACCAGGGAGAACTGAGAATCTCGGGGATGACCTTACTCAACACAGGTCACACCCGACCGATTCAAGAGAAAACCGGGGCCCGAGATTGAGGGGAGAACACGAAGGGGTTCTCCCCACCACAAGAACTTAACTAGTACAGAAAAGTTGACCATCTAAATAGACAACCCTAAGGAAAAAGGGGGGTCGACGCAGGAACTCCCAACCAATTCAAACCAACTCTTATAGCATGATTAAAACAACACCTCCGTCAAGACATTGAATCCTCGACTAGAGTCAACAACCTTCAATACTAGGGGAAACCCACGAAAACCCTAAACCAAAATATCAAGTCAGAAACATGGCCCACTGAAATCCATGAAACACAACCACATCTGACAAGAATTGCTAAACAAAGGTCAACCCACACGAGAGTCAAACACACTTTTTAAGAAACACATACGATTCAGAAACAACCCATCCACATAATCCAGACTACTTGGATTATAATAGAACAAGTCCATGATAACCCCATGGTAAAACAATGAACATACAACAACGTCAAAACTTAACAGCAGAAAAACAAGTACTAAAAGATCTTGATTGTTCCACTACTAACACGGAACACAAAACCTGGACCAAGGCTTCACACCCCTGGGGACTCCTGACTGTGCGCGAGCTTCACCCCGAGACTTGTGGCTGGGGCTCTGATGGCTGAAGCATCTTCTGCCTCACAGTCAGGTACTGACATTCTCCCATCACAGCTTCCTCTTCAAGAGACGCTTCTTGCAAAACTTCTCCAGATGACCCAGACAACCACAACGATGACACGTCTTCGGAGGGTTGCGACAAGACGACTTTAAATGCCTGAAACGACCACACTGAAAGCATACCATCGAACGATCTGATGAACTGGAAGCTGAGACCAAAGGGAATAACTCATTATGAACAGGTATCTCTGGCGCCTTTTCCTCACCAAAGGGGGAACTTTTACGAACAACAGGGGACGTTGAAGTATTAACCACCCGCACACCGGAAACTAACTCAGCCAAGAAAGTTTCCTCCACCAGCTTCTCGAAACAAAGGTCTTTATAAGGGAGGACTCGCTCCTTGATCTCTGGACGAAGACCCCCAGTGAAAAGAGAGACCTTCATGAGCTCATGCGACGCTACCTCTGGAGAAAATGGAATCAGTTCCTTGAAATGGTCAACATATGCCTTCACCGTCTGTTGGCCTTGTTGAATATGCACAAGCTCTCCCTTTTTCTCCAGCTTCACTTCCTCAGGTACAAACCATTGGATGAAAACGATTCTGAAGACATCCCACATCATTTCACCTTGCATTGATGATGGGGTAACCCTCTTCCATTGGTCCAGAGCTGGACCCTCAAACAACTCCATAATTGCACGAACCTTAACATTATCGGGAGTTCCCAACATTCTAAAGACACGATCCACTTCCTCGAACCATTTCACTGCCTCTAACGGACCCTGATCACCATGGAGAATAGGCAGAGTCTGAGGAGGACTAAAAACTGGGCACGACATATCCGAATCCTTAGAGACCTTTCTGGGCGGCATTTCCTGAGCGATATATAAAACACAAATCCAAAACCAATATCAAACTGAAGCAACATCAATAAAAGCGTCTTCATCAAAAACAGTCGGCACAAGACCGAACAAATGCGAACACAACCCAAAAATAAAATCTCTTTTTTAAAATTCCCTTTTCATTTTTGATTTCAAAACCACCCTTTCTCAAGATCACTTTCCAAAACCAATCCACTTTCAAACCAAAAACTTTCCAAAACCGTTTCCCCTTTAAAACCAATTTAGAAAAAAAAGTCAAGCGTTAAATTTCAAACACACCCAGGTACTCCCATGACCCGTTGCACATGTCTTTTTCCACATTCCATTCATACTCACACCAAAATGCACTTTTCATGCATTCTCACACATGTGCAAACGTTCATAAAGAGGACCTGGGGTTTCATCCCGAACCATTCTTAACCAATTCCAAGCAAACAACAGATTTTTCCAAATCAAGAGATTTCATTTTTAAAACCCATTTTATACATTTAAAGTCCTTTAAAAGAAACCAGTCCAATTTTCAAAAACCCTTTTTTCATTTAGAACAACGTACTTACACAGACCAAAACAAAAGCAGCATCCAAATTTGCATCAATCACTGAAATGAGGGACTTGTAGTCACGCTCAATCTGGCGACATGGTAGTGGGCCATGTCCCAAGTCAGCGTCGACCACTAGGAGGAATTGAAACCATGTACTCGGACTCCACATGGGTCACCACTCCATGTGAAATCACGATGTAACGTCGGCTTGCCTCCATTATCATCTCTCAATCATAGACAAACCCGAAAAGACAAGGACACAATTCCCGAACTACCCCTGGTAACTCGAGGATCAGTGCGAGAAAGAGTTCGCGACGCTCTTCCCGTACTTACCCCTCGAGTTTCGACAGTCCTAATCTCCTTCTACCGGACAACCCAAATAACGAGAACCACATTTGATACCATTTTGTCACGAACCAGCCCGGGTCGACCCTGAACCGGTCACCCGAGCCGGTCCGCGGCAAGTCCTGAGGGGCGTTCCCGATCCCCCCGGGATGGCAACTAGTGCCGGGCATCAAAATTAAGCAGGTGGGAACGATTTGAGCCCAAACAAAAGTAAATAGAACAAAACAAGTAAACACTAACAACGGAAAAGAAATAAAAAGCCACATGGCCACGTACCTCCGTGTGACCTCTCAGGTCACCACCCAACTAGAGAGCAACCTCGCTCCAACACTGAGCGACTCAAAACAGAAGACCTGAGCAAGGGAAGACCTGCAACTGAAATGATAATATAGGCGTGAGCATTAAAAATGCCCAGTAGGTAAGCCAAAGTAAACCACTGAATCCAAAAGTTTCCTTTCCCAAGAAATCCGTTGACACAGGTTTGAGAAATACAATTATAAAAATAGATTTTTCACATTTAAAAATAAACAACACGTTTTCCCCATTTGAAAACCCAACACACACTATAAATCACTTCCAAAACCATTTCCTGTTTTTATTAACAAAACCAAATACAAATAATACTACGACTATGCTAACAAGAAACAGGTAAACAGTACAGGCTGAAGGCAAACCAGTGAAACAGAAAGTAACCAAGTAATGCAAGATGATAGTATTGCCAAGGACACAAGTGACACTATAAGCTGTAAAGAATAACAGAAAGTAAACAAACAAGGTGAACAAGTAACCATGGGTGATCCTAAACATCCCTAGAAAACCCCTGGACGTACTCGGGTTCAGACTACCTGCCGGCGTGGTACCCCATAGTCAATAACCAACTGGCCGCCCTAATAGCCAACCAGTGGCACATCCCTCCTGGCCTGTCCAAAACTCCAGGGGGTACTAACCCATCTAATCAGGGTTAGCAAGAAACCGTCACTCGATAATCTACAAGACGCCCAGGAACCCATGGTGGTTTTAGCAACACTGTATAAGTGGGAGGCCCACGCACGCGTGACTCATCTCACCGCACTTGCCAACCCCTTACACGGACATCGCTACACGACAACCCTCGAAGAAAAGTCCCCCTGTAGAGATGCCCTCACAAGTACACACACACATATATATATATATATGTACAATCACTTCACAATCAATAAAGTGCCAATCAGGCCTTCACGTCATTTGATTATCAAAACTATTTTATAAAATACCTGGAGTTGTCAAGCGAGCACTTGGTTTTACAAAAACAAATAGCTTTACACGAATATTTCACAGTATCATTTTAAATAACTCTAGACACTGTTTTTGTATTAAGTAAAGGGCCAAACGGGAATATCTTCGTAGATTCCTTTTTTAACAAGTTCGATGTGTCTCAAAAGAGGCGAAAACATTTTGAAACTAAGAACCATTTAGAAAAGTCGAGATTTCGAGAAATTAAAAATAAATAAAAATAAATTGTAACAATTTCAAACACCATCATCATTTGAGGGCACATCCATGTGTGCACCTGGTGCACCCATGGATGTGTGAACATCCAATGGTGCGTCAAACCTGCAAAGGGGAACGACAACACTTCCAAATGATACTAAATTTCATAAAACTATCCAGCACAAGATAATAAGATCCAAGAATGATTCTTTCTTTACAAAAAGGAAACACCGCTCAAAACAACCAATGATAACATAAGAGGACATAAGCATTTAGTTCCACGTTAGCTGGCAACGCCTAAACAGGTGCACTATATCAACAATAAAAAGTGCAGAACAATATCTAGTGCACAACTACCTTGGCATAAAATATATTTGCTTCAAACTTAAGTTTCGAATAAAAACTATAGATTTTTAAAACACCAAAATAAGTCGTGCAAGGATATCATAACCACGCGAATCATGGAATAAAATTTATTTAAAACAATTCAAGCATCAGCAGAGTACCTCGGAAAGGAAACAGTTGAATTCGCCTACCTCAAACATAGATCGGACGCAACGGAAACCCAGCAGAAAGTAGAACGAATCCCTGCGGACTAACTGCGTACGCTGAACAGTGAAAAAGTACATGTTACTCAACCCGCGACAGAAAAAGGATTAATCCAAATTAAATAAAAACATCGATATTGAATAAAGAGAAAGGTAAGTAAACAATAAGAAATAATTACAATAATAAATAAATAATCAAAAGAACAACATAATAAACAAATGAATAAGCAAATAGATAAATAACTAAAATAATACATAATTGAATGAATAAATAAATAATTAAACAAATAATTAAATAGATAAATTAATAAATGAAAGAAAGAATGAATAAGTAAATAAATAAATAACTTATTAATTTAACAAGTACCTAAATGAACCAATAAATAAATAAATAGACAATTTATTAATCAATTAATTAATAAAAAAATAAGTAAATAACTAAATAATTGATTAATTAACAAATACTTAAATGAGTAAATAAATAGACAATTGATTAATTAATCAATTAATAAATAATAATAATAATATGATAATTAAATAATAATAATAATTATAACAATAATGATAATAATAATAATAATAATAATAATAATAACAACAACAACAATAAAAATTTAACATAATTATAATATATTAATAATATAATAATAATAATAATATAAAATAATATTAACATTGTAATATTAATAATAATAATGTAATAACAATAATATAATAACAATAATATAACAATAATAATAATAAGAATAACATAATGTAATAATAATAGTAAGTATAACATAATAATATAATAATAATAATAATAATAGAAAAATATTAACATTATAACATTAATAATAATAATAATATTATTAATATGATAAAAAGAACAAAACGTAATAAAAATAAAAAGAAAACTTACAGTGTAGGGGGAAAGGGAGCGTGCAGGGGGGGGGGGGGGAACGCCGGACGGCGGTCCGCCGGACAGGGGGAGACGGTGCTGCCGTCTGTACCGCCGGAAAACTGGAGGGGAGCAGCGGCGGTTGGGACGGGGAGGCCGGGACGGCGCAGCGCGCAGGAGAGTCGGGAGCCGGACGGAGGTGGGGCTCGGCGACGAGAACAGGTGGAGGGAGGGGACGGCGCAGGACCGCGGAGGAGGCCGGGAACAGCGAGCAGGGGAGAGGAGCGGCCGGGGCGGCGGCTGGGTGCGGCCTCGGGAAAGGGAGAGGGAGCAGGGAGGGCGGCGCCGGAGGGGGTGTGGTGCGGGTCGGCCGAACCAGGAGAACGCTGGCGGGGATGGGGTCGGCGACGAGAAGAGGGCGGCTGGGCGCGGTGGGTGGGTGCAGGGCTCGGGACGCCGGGACGGCGCGGCGGCGGTGCACAGGGGAGTGCGCCGGGACTGTTTTCCAGAGGAGGTCAGGGGTTGCGCGGGGGAGCCGGGATTACGAACAGGGGGGGCGGAGGTCGGCGCGACGAGGGAAGTCGAGGCCGGGGCGCTGGGGGAGCTGGGAGCCGACTGCGGAAGCGGGGAGGTGAGGCCGAGGTGCAAGACGTGGGGAAGGAAAGCGGGGAAGAGAGAAGGGGAACGGGTGGCGGCTGTAGGGGTAGGGTAGGGTTTGTTTAGGTTTATATATATATATATATGATAAAATAATAATAATAATAATTGTAATAATAATAATAATAATAACACTATAATAATAATAATAAAACTTATAATATTAATAATAATAAAACTTATATAACAATAATAAAACTTATAATAATAATAAATAATAATAATAATAATAGTAACAACCTTATAATAATAGTAATAATAACCAAAATAATAATAATAGAAGACTAAATAAAAGAATAAAAATCTAATCTTCATAATAAAAAAAATTTATAATAATAATATTAATAAAACATTATAATAATAATAATAAATAAACTTTATAATGAAAAAAAAATAAAAATAATAATAAAATGACAACATAAAATTCTCAAATTTAAACGTCGGGTGAACACGTAGTCACCCGGGCCAACCGCACGGTCACCGCTAACGATGCGATGACCGCGCACTGGAGCGAAACCCTTCAACACAAATAAACGTTAAAAAAATCAGACCGAGACCAAGAAAAGAGTAAGATAAGGGTATCTGCGGTCGGGGTGTGACATACACATTGATAATTATCTAAAGTTCGGAGACCAATACACATGTTTGTAGATATGAATAAACAGTGATACTTCAAACATGAGGTGTTCCTTCTAGCAGGTCTGTCCTCATGATCACATCTACTCGAGATCACCAAGTGTGAACCTTATGAGAATAAGTAATAATGAATTTCCCCTAGAATATGATAGTCAAACATCATCAATGTCATATCATTATGTTTTATCTAGATTGTAAGATATATGTTTTTGATTACTGTCATAGTATCTATAGGTTTTTATTACAGATGGGAATTTCTATAAAATTTTGATAAAAAATGTAATATAAAAATATTATCATGTAAATAGTGGATATTGAAAGATAAAAACTATTATGGTAAGAATAAACATCTGTACATATCAATCAGTATACATGTAATGGTAATCAAAAGTACTATTCATGTTTGGTCAAGGGAACCCACTTTTACAACAAGTATATATAAATAAGCATTATCACGACTGATGATTTTTTAGATAACTTTGGGGTTTTTATTAGTTAGTGATAATTGAAATTGTAAGAAATAAATATATTTAAGTTGGGATAATGTAACGCCCAAATATTTTACTAAATAATTTTTCTTAAAATGACTATTGTGTGGATAGCTTGTTTGATTCCAATCACTAAACTAAAATAAGCCATGATATATTTGATAAATATTGTTATGAAATTTAATAATAATAAACCAATATTAAATAAAATTATCATAATCAATTTAATGCATAAAAAATATTATTAAGAAAACATAATGTTTTAAATGGAAATATTATTTGACACATTTAATTTTTCTTCATGCATTTTACTTTCATTTAAAAGATAAATTTATAAATTTTAGAATTTTAATAGTAAAAATTAAATTTGTTTTTGGGTTCGACATATCAAAATTACCCTAATATTAATTTTTTCATATTTAAAAATAATAATTGATTTTTAGGTGGAAAGTGGAAAATATTGTTTTTACTGAATCTATTACTTTCATGAAATTATTTTTAAATGAATAAGATTTATAAGTTTATAAAAAAATTTAATTGATAAATTTTTTATTTAAAGTTAATATTATTAATTTGAAGATAATATTGTAATCCTATAAATCTTATACTCAATGCTCTAAAACTTATGTGTCATTTTATTCTCATTTAAAAATGGTTTTCAGTCATTTATTTTGATCAAATATTTTCAGTGATTTTTGTTTCTTGAATCGTTTGAAATCCATAAAAAATATTTTTTTTAACATTAAACCAATTTACATTTATAATATAAATAACATTGAAAATTTAATGCATCAAGTAAATTTTAAACTAAAAGACACACTTTATAAATTTTTTTTTCCACATTATGTGCAATAATAATAAAATCCACTTTTGTAAAACTTTAAAATTTAATTTGATTAATTTATTTTAATATTCTAAATCATAAGAATTAAATTAGGTATATATTATTTTTTATTAGTACTAATTACCAATGTTAAAAAATCTGTTACTGTAGAGAAAGTAAAATGGGTAAAAAGTGTTTTACTATGTGTAAAAGAACTAAATAATTTTAAAAACAATTCCTATAATATGAGGATATGAATATAAATTTCACAAACTATTTTAATGTATTAATTTATACTTTTTATCCTTTTACAATTGGATAATTATACACCATTATTGAAATAAAATGGGAACCTCCAAAATTACAAATATCTTCACTTATTAAAGGGGGACACTTCCTCCGCTAACTAAAACACCTATTCCAGGAAATTGACTCCTAAATATTTTAAGTATTTATCTTCATATAATCCCATCCATATTTCAAAAGCCTCTAATACCATGTATTATTTCTACTACCTCTATATTTAATAGATATCTGATATTTTGAACAAGAGTATTTCTTACTAGTTTGTTTTTTCTTTTTAATCCTCATCTTCAAAATATTTTCTAGAACCCTAATAAAATGAAATAAGTATTATTCATATGTTTTAATTTTATTTTATTTACATATAAATAATTATTCAATCCTTTTAATACATAAATAACAACCAAATGACTTTCATTGTGCGTATGTGCAGATACCTCCTCCACAAAGCGATGTGGTTCGTTTTTTCACCACTATAGGTCATGGATATAAAAAATTATGGATTTGATTTATGACTATGTTCACTATATCACAGTTATAATAATTATATTATAATATATCATTTATCATCATTCTATCCCATTCATTAAGAAATGGAAAAGTCAATCATGCATACATGCTGACAAATGCCTCTACGAAGGTGACACATTTCATTTTTCATGGTTTCCAGTTCATATGATTCCAAAATACTTAAAAATAGTTAAATTAATTAATTAAATATAAATAATTTCATTATTCTCATTTTATATTGATATTAGTCCCAAATAATCATCCTCATTATCACACACACCCTTAGGTTAAGACCTTTTTTCCTTAGGGTCCTCTTTAACCACCTACTAGAGTGTAACACCCCAAGATTTCATAGTGTGTTATTTCTTCAAAATAATTCAATAACTTGCACTACAAGCAACACCGAGTTCAATTGCACCATGACTTACCAAAAAAAAAATCCATTAAAAGAGGTCATGAATAGCATTAACTACATTTTTAACTTTATGTAATCCTTATAATTTTAGAATCCATATTATGAGTTTCTTAGTCATAATGCAAGAACAGATTCATTTTCAGTATTGCACTTTTATCAACTTTTGATAGTGAAACCTTTTTAAATACAATATTTTAAACTTTTTGACTAAATGGAGACATCAAAAAAATTTAAAATAAAACATCCCAAGCTTCCACGGTACGCTTTCCTTTGAATAAAACAGTAGCGTGTGTTGTACGCAACGTCGAGTTTTAACACACACCACAACCGATCAAACTAGCCGTTATGAATAGTAATACCTACTTTTTGAAATTATATATATTTTATATTTGAAAATGGACTTCATTTTTGGATTCGGAATATCGAATTTAGCCTAAGGTGAAATTTTGGTACATTTCGGATAACTTTCATATTTTGATGAATAGTGAAAATTACTAAATTTTAATTAAAAACAACTTTTTTAATCAAAATAATTAATAGTGATAAATTATGAATTGGAGTGGTTTTAAAGTATATTTAGAATATATTTTTACATTTTAATATAATTTTGGTCATTGGACATAATTTTACAATGAAACCGAACATAAACAAGTGTCAATCTTTTGATAGTTATTATCTCTTAAAAACACGCTTTTTGTTTTGACAGCGGGAATTAATTTTAAATTAATTTCTGCCACTTCTGTGTTTTGAATTTGGGAAAATGGATTCCATATTTGGAATCAGGATGTTCAAATTGTGTATATAGGTAACTTTTATTTTTAGACATTTTGAATAGTTACTGTGGTAAATATTTTATTTACCATGGTTAAAGGGTAAATCCGGTAAATAAGGGTTAAAAAAATAATATTATAATAATACAAAATTACCCTAAAACGTGTCATAACCTTATTGGTGGACACATACCCGACCATGGGCATCCTTGGGTCAATTTGGGGACCCCTTGGAGCCACTTGTATGTGGTAGGGACACATTATATTAATAAAGTTAAAATAAAAATAAAAATGGCATAAGCTTACATCTTTTAGAAGAACAATTTTTACATAGGGTTATACATGTTGTATTTTCGATTATAAATATTCATTAGAAAGATAAAAAGATTTCCTACATGATGATATTTTATTTATAATTTTTAGACATCAAATAAGTTAAATTATTAATGACACAATGATGATGCAGTAATTAATATAATAGTGAAAAATTAAAATAAGTGATATTATAAATACCCAAATAAATATAATATGAAACTTTTAATGAATTAAACTAATTTTATAGGATAATATTATATATTATTATTGATTTAATTGACTTTTTTTGAAGAAATCAATCTGTTATGAGTTTCACAAAAATCAACTAATGAATAGTGTCAAAATTGACATAAAAGAGTTCTTAAAACAAATATTATATTATTAATTGATATAAAATTCCTAAAAATCTAAGGTTCGGCCAAGAGACTTATATCATGATAGGTTAATCATTAATGGACCACTTGGGGGTCTCTTGGATGTATATGGTAAGTTTATTAACCATATAATATAAAAATACAAAGAGACATTGTAAAAGTGAAACTAATTAACTTAGAGTTAATACTTAAAGATAAGGTTAATATAAGTACCCAAACCTGTCTAAATTCTATTGGATGAGTTGTTTTCGACCTATACCCACCTCATCCTTTGAATAGTCAACTTTGGAGCCTTTGAAAACCGAATATGAATTTATTATAAATTAATATTTCTAGCTTTTCCAAAGGTGCCCCTCACCCCTCTTATAAAAGGGCACTCCTCCTTCTCATTTCTTCACACCTCTCAAGCCACTTGGCTCGTCCAAACTCTTCCAAACTAAGCTCCCCACATCCCTCTCCTCCTCCTTGAAGCTTCCCCTTAGGCAGAAAGCATTTCAAGAAGTCCTTTGGTTCCAACGAAAGTGAGTTACCTAGATTAAAGGTAACGATTTCTCTTAAATTATTTTCATTTATTTTTGCTTCTCCAACCCCCAAACTATTTTTATTTCCTTTCTTTTGTAACAAAACCAGTATCCACAATATACTAGGATGTTGTTATAAGAAGGATTCAAACTACACATACACACAACTCCATCTAATGGATGATGAACATAATGTTTCTGTGGATGGAAAACTAACGCCTCACGAAACGATGATTGTTCAAATACATCTTACCACCTCTCATGGTGGCCATTATGATGGCACTGTAATTAAATATGATATTAATGATATATATTTTATATATAAGCTTCTGTAATTCCATTTTATTTCATACCATTATTCGTTTCATGTTGTATATACATACGATAATTTCATTTGAGGAAGTGCGGACTACCGCCCCCTTAAAATGATATGACTCGTTCATACCACACATGGAACGTATAAAGGATGGTGTTAATGAACTTAAGTAACATATATAAAATATTATATTATACTCGAATAGTAATATACCTATGTATCATTTGGATTCGATTCTTTTAAAATAAAAATTAAATGGAAGTAGTGTTCGTGCGTACGTACGGACTACCGTCTCCACGAACGCGATGAGATTCATTCTCCATCGTATCCATTCAAGTATAATTATCATTTAATGATTTAAAAATGATGTTCAAGGACTTTATATCATTCTGGATATGAATAAGATACAACAAACATGACTTATGTAACAAAACATATAAAAGAAAATGAGTAAGTTAACACCCGAAACGACGATAATTCTAAGATATTATTAACAAATCAATGTTAAAAGATCATATATGATATCATATTAATATATATGATTCTTGTATAATTTAATAACAATTATTTCACCATTATACAGGAGGTTAACCTACCCCAACCAAGTAAAAGTACAAGGTAAGGGTTATTTCACAATCTCTTCATTATTCGAGGTTGTTTATACGTAATAATCTACTGGGATCTCTTTATCATCCACATCCATGTTTCATAAAAATGTATTTCAAAATATTTTTACTATTTACAAGAATATTGGTTAAAGTCATTTATACCCTTGTTTGACTTTTTATAAGAGGTTTATAAAGGAATCTTTCCGTCGTTTTCAAAACAAGGTCCTTTTTAACCTTTTCGACAAAATTGAGGTAAGAATGTTTTTTTAACTTATACGGCGGGTGCGGTTATTTTCCGCCGTTATAAATCATCGAAGCTTTCCTTACAAGCTTATAAGAATATTTTCAAAGAAAATGTCTTATTTTATATGGATCTTAAATGATTTCAAAATTAAAGGTGATATTTCTTTAAAAAGAATTTTGATTTCATCTATGTCAACATCCTTTGATGGATTTTAAGATTATTTGAAGTTGATTTACTATGATACAAAACTTTTATATTGTATTGAAGGTTTTGTGATATGATTGACTGTGGATGTGCTATTTTTATACCATTCATAGTTTATGGTGAAATTATTGACATTTCGTATGCTAGTTTTAATACGAATGTTTATGTTATGTTTAAACCTTTTTCATATGGGAATGCATTGGACTTATTAAGTGACGGGTGGAGCCCGCTATAGCTCCTCGATGCATCGGTAGGTCTCATGAGACAAACTAGTGTCTTGGCACAAGGCCTTGACAAAATCTTATTTGTAGTCTTGGCACGAGGCCTTGACTATGTGGTTATGATAGTCTGGCATTATGCATTCCAACATTATGAAAGTGGTTATTGATTTTTGCATGTGATTATTCGATTAGTAGAATATCCATGTGAATAAGTAAATGGCATTATTTCATTTTTACTTTTGCCATACTATGTTGAAGTTCATAAGGCTTTTGTTTTAGTTATACATTGCCTTAAATGTTTATTCTTATTGATGAAAGTTTCCGCTATATTGTTATCCTTACTGGGCATTTGAGCTCACCCCTTTTCTATGTTTTATTTTTCCCAGGAAGTGAAGATGTAAGTTATGAATGACCTGCAGGGATATTATGAGGGGATTATAGTGTGGACTGTGGAAACATTATGTTGTTGTAGTAGTTTTTCATTTTATGATGTAATGTAAAACTTATGAATATATCTAGTGTTTCCAAGGCTACTAAACCAATCGGTCTTTCGAGATTTGATCTTTCTTGTGATCATGCCAATGTTACGAAGTGACGCACCGGCTCCGGGTAGCTGGGGTCGGGGCGTTACAGTTGGTATCAGAGGAAGTTTAGTACAAACCTTGGAAGCTAGATTTAGATAAACTCTGATTAGAGCACGTAGACCTAAGATGAACTTTGAGGATTAGTATAGAAGAACTTCCTAGAATTTTGGTATTGTAGAGATTTTGTGAGTTTTCCGAGCAATACATCCCTGTCTGGATACGAGCAGGTAGAGGCGGCTCTGGCACAGATGTACCTAGGGGTAAAACCCGAAAACACCGCTTTGAGCTAGACTCGAACGGGAACTGGTGCACGACAACGGGCCTTGCTGCACTCTTGGTTACGACACTCCCGGGGGATATGCTTAGGATAACTCTCATTTTCTTTACAAATCATTATGAAGGGTTTATGAGTATATACTTCCTCAAAGAAAACATTTTTATGATTATGGATTATATCCATAAATAGTTAAATTTATGTTAAGTGTTTTATAAGTATGGGATTATGTATTTTGATTCATAAACTGATCTAGTTTATGCCATTGTTTAGAAATGGCGCCCAGTAGAAGGAATGAGAACTCCAGAAATACACATGATTCAAAGAGAAGGAAGGATCATATCTTTCATGGTCTTAAGCTAGAATTTATAAGAGAAATAGTCTCCCATGTATTATCATCATATGAAGAAATAATATCATGTGTTGATAAGATAAGTAAAGAGTTTACTGAGTCCTATGGCTTTGAAGGGAATCAAGAGATGAAAAGGATGGAAGAGAGAAAGATGGATAAAGGGAAAAGGGAAAAGAGGAATTTTCCCATATGTAGTAACTGTGGAAAGAAACACCCTGGAACTTGCCTGAAAGGAATGAGAGTTTGTTATAAGTGTGGAGGAAAAGGGCACAAAGTACGTGACTGCAAGGGTAAGAAAATGGTTTTAAATGTACAATGCTTCATTTGCAAGGAGTTTGGACACTACGCGAACCTATGTCCCAATCATCAGACTATGCCGCAAATGATGCTATTGGATAATAATCAAGTTATGATACTACCACAGATGAAGAGGAATGATTATAGTTCTTATGTTGATTATGTCAATTGAGTGTTGTATCAACAATGTACTTGTTACAATAATCATGGAGTATATAAGGATTGTACTGCAGTACTATTTCATTAAGGACTTGAGATTGTGTGGAACAAATAAAAGAGACTCAATAGCAGGATAAATTTTTGGAAAATATATGGTTAAGAGAATATAGTTCTGATACTGAGGAAGTGATTTTGGAATAATATGTGATTGTTTTGGATAAATTATATTGGATATTCTTGACTACCCTGGAACTGATTAATGATTTGTATATTCCATCATTGTTGGGGTTTAAAACATTTTTGGATTGATGAAGTATATCCAGAATTCTATATGGAATAAGGGAGCATGAATGTAATCAATAAAGATTATGGTAAATCAGGATGTTTCAGTGTATTAAAAGAATACATTATGAAGGTATTCATATGCTATTACGGGGTAAAAAGGATCTACATTATGTTTACCTTCCTTATAAATGTTAGACTATGAGTTTGGACAGAAGTATTTTGGATAGTTCTAGTTTGGATTATTTTGGATTGCCATAAAAGGACAACCCGAAGGTCGGGCGGCAACCCGTCGCGTCCGGCAAGGCTGCGAGACTTGAACCCGCAACCGAAGGGCGACAAGGGTGTATCACCTACCACTGGACTATAAGATGTCCGGGATTAAATAATTTAGTTTTTATTAAAAGATCATGTAGATGAATTATAAATTCGTTTATTTTGGAACCCTATACGAATAGTGTAAATAGAATTTTTTTTACATTCAATTATCTTTTAGAGTGAAAGATGAGTTTGTGGTAGAAATTTATTAATGGATAAAACTCTAATTATAAAGTAAGTATATCTCCTTATGATCTTAGCCAATCTCATAAATAAATTCTTCAACATTAAGAAAAGCAACTTAGAACAAAAATGTTTTCCTAGATGGTACCTTAAATCATCACTAATTTATGGCTTTGAGATTGTTGGCCTTTTCATAGCCATGTTCTCTACCACTCTCCATCAGATAATTGATGGTTAGATTTCTCTTCCATATCCATATTTTCCTACATGGAACCCTAGTATGTGTTATTTTCGGTAATCTTCATACTTTCGACTCTTTATTTTAAATAGAGGCCTCGTTAATTCATTTTTCGATGTGGGATTTCAACTAAGATATTTTGAAACGTCAAAAATGTGTTATCCCAATACCCTATATTTTGTTGAACCGATGGTACTTCAAATCATCATAGATTGATGAGTTTAAGGACCTCAATTATACACTTGTTTGTGATTGATGACCTCAATCACTACCTATAAATATTTACATTTTTCCTCCAATTATATATCTCTAATTGCCACCAATGTTCTCCTAATCGAGATCATAATTTGGTGGTGACCCTTTCATTTCTCTTTTCCTCATATTAAGAATAAATTTTAGTAACCCAATTTCCGATGTGGATTTTCCCACAAATATATTATCTATTTTCAACCTTTTATTTTCTAAGAACAATTTCAAATTGCGAGGACGCAATTTATTGAAGGAGGGGAGAATGTAACACCCCAAGATTTCATAGTGTGTTATTTCTTCAAAATAATTCAATAACTTGCACTACAAGCAACACCGAGTTCAATTGCACCATGACTTACCAAAAAAAAATCCATTAAAAGAGGTCATGAATAGCATTAACTACATTTTTAACTTTATGTAATCCTTATAATTTTAGAATCCATATTATGAGTTTCTTAGTCATAATGCAAGAACAGATTCATTTTCAGTATTGCACTTTTATCAACTTTTGATAGTGAAACCTTTTTAAATACAATATTTTAAACTTTTTGACTAAATGGAGACATCAAAAAAATTTAAAATAAAACATCCCAAGCTTCCACGGTACGCTTTCCTTTGAATAAAACAGTAGCGTGTGTTGTACGCAACGTCGAGTTTTAACACACACCACAACCGATCAAACTAGCCGTTATGAATAGTAATACCTACTTTTTGAAATTATATATATTTTATATTTGAAAATGGACTTCATTTTTGGATTCGGAATATCGAATTTAGCCTAAGGTGAAATTTTGGTACATTTCGGATAACTTTCATATTTTGATGAATAGTGAAAATTACTAAATTTTAATTAAAAACAACTTTTTTAATCAAAATAATTAATAGTGATAAATTATGAATTGGAGTGGTTTTAAAGTATATTTAGAATATATTTTTGCATTTTAATATAATTTTGGTCATTGGACATAATTTTACAATGAAACCGAACATAAACAAGTGTCAATCTTTTGATAGTTATTATCTCTTAAAAACACGCTTTTTGTTTTGACAGCGGGAATTAATTTTAAATTAATTTCTGCCACTTCTGTGTTTTGAATTTGGGAAAATGGATTCCATATTTGGAATCAGGATGTTCAAATTGTGTATATATGTAACTTTTATTTTTAGACATTTTGAATAGTTACTGTGGTAAATATTTTATTTACCATGGTTAAAGGGTAAATCCGGTAAATAAGGGTTAAACAAATAATATTATAATAATACAAAATTACCCTAAAACGTGTCATAACCTTATTGGTGGACACATACCCGACCATGGGCATCCTTGGGTCAATTTGGGGACCCCTTGGAGCCACTTGTATGTGGTAGGGACACATTATATTAATAAAGTTAAAATAAAAATAAAAATGGCATAAGCTTACATCTTTTAGAAGAACAATTTTTACATAGGGTCATACATGTTGTATTTTCGATTATAAATATTAATTAGAAAGATAAAAAGATTTCCTACATGATGATATTTTATTTATAATTTTTAGACATCAAATAAGTTAAATTATTAATGACACAATGATGATGCAGTAATTAATATAATAGTGAAAAATTAAAATAAGTGATATTATAAATACCCAAATAAATATAATATGAAACTTTTAATGAATTAAACTAATTTTATAGGATAATATTATATATTATTATTGATTTAATTGACTTTTTTTGAAGAAATCAATCTGTTATGAGTTTCACAAAAATCAACTAATGAATAGTGTCAAAATTGACATAAAAGAGTTCTTAAAACAAATATTATATTATTAATTGATATAAAATTCCTAAAAATCTAAGGTTCGGCCAAGAGACTTATATCATGATAGGTTAATCATTAATGGACCACTTGGGGGTCTCTTGGATGTATATGGTAAGTTTATTAACCATATAATATAAAAATACAAAGAGACATTGTAAAAGTGAAACTAATTAACTTAGAGTTAATACTTAAAGATAAGGTTAATATAAGTACCCAAACCTGTCTAAATTCTATTGGATGAGTTGTTTTCGACCTATCCCCACCTCATCCTTTGAATAGTCAACTTTGGAGCCTTTGAAAACCGAATATGAATTTATTATAAATTAATATTTCTAGCTTTTCCAAAGGTGCCCCTCACCCCTCTTATAAAAGGGCACTCCTCCTTCTCATTTCTTCACACCTCTCAAGCCACTTGGCTCGTCCAAACTCTGCCAAACTAAGCTCCCCACATCCCTCTCCTCCTCCTTGAAGCTTCCCCTTAGGCAGAAAGCATTTCAAGAAGTCCTTTGGTTCCAACGAAAGTGAGTTACCTAGATTAAAGGTAACGATTTCTCTTAAATTATTTTCATTTATTTTGCTTCTCCAACCCCCAAACTATTTTTATTTCCTTTCTTTTGTAACAACACCAGTATCCACAATATACTAGGATGTTGTTATAAGAAGGATTCAAACTACACATACACACAACTCCATCTAATGGATGATGAACATAATGTTTCTGTGGATGGCAAACTAACGCCTCACGAAATGATGATTGTTCAAATACATCTTACCACCTCTCATGGTGGCCATTATGATGGCACTGTAATTAAATATGATATTAATGATATATATTTTATATATAAGCTTCTGTAATTCCATTTTATTTCATACCATTATTCGTTTCATGTTGTATATACATACGATAATTTCATTTGAGGAAGTGCGGACTACCGCCCCCTTAAAATGATATGACTCGTTCATACCACACATGGAACGTATAAAGGATGGTGTTAATGAACTTAAGTAACATATATAAAATATTATATTATACTGGAATAGTAATATACCTATGTATCATTTGGATTCGATTCTTTTAAAATAAAAATTAAATGGAAGTAGTGTTCGTGCGTACGTACGGACTACCGTCTCCACGAACGCGATGAGATTCATTCTCCATCGTATCCATTCAAGTATAATTATCATTTAATGATTTAAAAATGATGTTTAAGGACTTTATATCATTCTGGATATGAATAAGATACAACAAACATGACTTATGTAACAAAACATATAAAAGAAAATGAGTAAGTTAACACCCGAAACGACGATAATTCTAAGATATTATTAACAAATCAATGTTAAAAGATCATATATGATATCATATTAATATATATGATTCTTGTATAATTTAATAACAATTATTTCACCATTATACAGGAGGTTAACCTACCCCAACCAAGTAAAAGTACAAGGTAAGGGTTATTTCACAATCTCTTCATTATTCGAGGTTGTTTATACGTAATAATCTACTGGGATCTCTTTATCATCCACATCCATGTTTCATAAAAATGTATTTCAAAATATTTTTACTATTTACAAGAATATTGGTTAAAGTCATTTATACCCTTGTTTGACTTTTTATAAGAGGTTTATAAAGGAATCTTTCCGTCGCTTTCAAAACAAGGTCCTTTTTAACCTTTTCGACAAAATTGAGGTAAGAATGTTTTTTTAACTTATACGGCGGGTGCGGTTATTTTCCGCCGTTATAAATCATCGAAGCTTTCCTTACAAGCTTATAAGAATATTTTCAAAGAAAATGTCTTATTTTATATGGATCTTAAATGATTTCAAAATTAAAGGAGATATTTCTTTAAAAAGAATTTTGATTTCATCTATTTCAACATCCTTTGATGGATTTTAAGATTATTTGAAGTTGATTTACTATGATACAAAACTTTTATATTGTATTGAAGGTTTTGTGATATGATTGACTGTGGATGTGCTATTTTTATACCATTCATAGTTTATGGTGAAATTATTGACATTTCGTATGCTAGTTTTAATACGAATGTTTATGTTATGTTTAAACCTTTTTCATATGGGAATGCATTGGACTTATTAAGTGACGGGTGGAGCCCGCTATAGCTCCTCGATGCATCGGTAGGTCTCATGAGACAAACTAGTGTCTTGGCACAAGGCCTTGACAAAATCTTATTTGTAGTCTTGGCACGAGGCCTTGACTATGTGGTTATGATAGTCTGGCATTATGCATTCCAACATTATGAAAGTGGTTATTGATTTTTGCATGTGATTATTCGATTAGTAGAATATCCATGTGAATAAGTAAATGACATTATTTCATTTTTACTTTTGCCATACTATGTTGAAGTTCATAAGGCTTTTGTTTTAGTTATACATTGCCTTAAATGTTTATTCTTATTGATGAAAGTTTCCGCTATATTGTTATCCTTACTGGGCATTTGAGCTCACCCCTTTTCTATGTTTTATTTTTCCCAGGAAGTGAAGATGTAAGTTATGAATGACCTGCAGGGATATTATGAGGGGATTATAGTGTGGACTGTGGAAACATTATGTTGTTGTAGTAGTTTTTCATTTTATGATGTAATGTAAAACTTATGAATATATCTAGTGTTTCCAAGGCTACTAAACCAATCGGTCTTTCGAGATTTGATCTTTCTTGTGATCATGCCAATGTTACGAAGTGACGCACCGGCTCCGGGTAGCTGGGGTCGGGGCGTTACATAGAGAAATACTATGTTTTTTAATTTTTTAAGATTTTTTAAACTTAACTATTAATTTTATTATTCATAAAATATAAAATAATAATTGGATTATTGTTACATAATAGTTCTGTTAATATTTAACATATTATTAATATACCACCTCTGATTCGTTAAGAACTACAGAAACAAGCATGTCATCGATTTCATCATAAAAATCATAAAATAAATAATTATGAAATGAAATTTGAAAAATATTAAATAATTTTCAAACATAAATTGAAAACATATAATAATGTTGGAATTACTAATTTTTAATATGTAAATATAAGTTGACACATCCACTATGAAACTAATACTAAACAAATAATCCATTATAAACAAATCTAATGATTGATATAAAATAAAACAAACAAATTTATTTGTAATAAATGAATATAAATGAGGTTTGTAAAGGTATATTGGTAATATAGTTCTTGAATGGGTTTTTAAGATTATTTTTTATACATATGGTTAGATAATGTTTATAGTAAGCGGGAATAAAGTTTATGGGGAATTTTCAGTATTTCATTTCTTTGATACATTCTTTGTTTACAAACATAATTTAATTTAAATAGTGTCAATAGTTTTTATTATATATATAATTTCATGACTTCTCTTTTATTAATGGCATTTTAAGTTCAATTTCCATCCCACTCTTTCAACTAGTTTTTATTAAAACATTGCATTATCCATAATGGATAATGATAGCACAAAAATTATTTACTTGAGTTATAATATATTTTATTGAACCACTTTATTCCAGGATTGGTTTCCTTCATCATAAAATAATATTATATTTTATCATCTCTTCCAAAATGGGGATAAATGAATTTTTAATTCAACTGTACTTCTATAATGAATTTCATCTAAATAAAAATATGACATTGTCAAAAATAAATCTAATTTTTTCAACTATGATTTTTCATCCATGTTAATATTCACCTATCTAATAAACCTTACGAATTATATTTCGAAAATTAATTATTTTTTTATCATTGGGATTTTTCCATTATCAAATTTTCAAATGTATGTTTTGTTTTCTTTTTTTATGATGTGTTTTTCTGAGAATGGTATTTTTAAATATTCAATAGGTTTTCTATTAATGATTGTATATTATATCATCCAATCAAAATATCATCTAAAAATATTATATATATTTTTTAGGGATCCATTATTGAATATACTTTTAAATTTAAAGTTTCTAAAATATTTTCACATCACCAATTCCAAAATGTCTTTTGAATGTGACAAGTAACTTCATATTTTATGAGTATTGTGATTTGTTTTCCTCTAAAAACCCTTTTATGGTTTCAACCATCATATAAGAATTTCTTTTTTTCAATCAATACTCTCCACATATTTAAATCGTTTTCCAAATTATTTTAACTCTTCATGATTTTGAATATAAAATTAAATATCCTTTAATTTTTTAAAATCTAGAGATTTATTTTTTAAAGGAAATATTTATTTTAAAAATAAATTTTAAATGATTTTTGAGAAATAGTTCTTTAGTTTTTTGGGAGAACCTTTCATTTATAAAATTTCTATTCTAAAAACCATCGAGATCTTAATGGATAATTTTTTTAAACAAATTACCATGAACAAAGTATTTTGTTTTAATAAAAACCTTTTGAGGTGTTTTCAAGAGTTTTAAAAAGGGATGTGACTTCATTTTATTCCAAGTTATTTATCCAATAACAACAAAAGGGTAATTTTTATATATGTTAAAATCCATTAATGTTTCTAATGTTTCCGTGTGAATGTTTTTTATGCCACAATCCATATTATTTCAATGGATAGATTATGGATTGTTTTAGGAAGGTGTTTTGTGGAAGCTCTCTCTTTTCCACCAATTAATTTAGTAATTTTAATGTATAAATGATTAATTTCATGTAGAACACATTTGTATGGATTAATGATATGTGGGGTCCTATAAAAACCTACAATTCATTAGTAATGTTCATATCTAATCATCTCAAAAGCATGAAAAAGTGGATTATTTCAAGCCAAATAGTACACAAGAGCATTAGATGAACCAAAAGGGTACATGGGAGGACTATCCCAAGCCCACTGGTACATGGTAGTATTCTACCTAAAACATGAAGATAAATTTGTGGTGAGCCCAAACCCATAAAGGGTAAATGGGTGGAAAACACAACAACAAGGGTAGAGGGGTTTTATGCCCAAGAAAAATAATGTATAGAAGTGGTTATGCCAATCCTACCATTTCATGAATTTCTTTGTGGGTATCCTTGACTTATGTTTATTATTATTATTTTTATTTCGTAATATTATGTTATAATATCATGAATTTGTTATTATCCATGGATCAAACTTATTACCTCTTGATTTTATCATATTTTTGGATGGTATATGTATGTTTATTTGAGATTGAACGTATTTTTAACTTGATTTCATTAAATATATTATTATTCAACGATCTTGCAAAAATATATTTCTCTACTAAATATATTTTCTCAAATGGATAATATCGAACTCATGATTAAATGTTAATGAGTTGTATTCCATTACTGAGTGTTTTATTTCACCAATTTGTATTTTTCTATTCCCCAGGTTATAAAAACAATTATAAATTATGAGAAATATATTAAGAAATATAGAATGGTTAGATTGGGGAGAAATGTTCACCAGTTTTATAAATTAATTTTAATGTGTAATTGGTCCCCAAAGACACTAAACCATCTATTCATGGAATTGTGAGATGACATATGAGTTTCTTTTTTTTCTTATGGTAATTTTGTAAAATAATGGTATGTTTATCTTAATTTTAATTATATATTGTTTTTAAAGGATTTTTTTTATCAGTAAACCTGCGAGTGTGGGTCTGGGGTCCTTTCCAAAAAAATTGTAATATTATGATGAATAGATCATCAAATCCATGTTCATATGATAATTTCAATATGGAATTTGGTTATAAAACATTTTTACTATAAATAAGGAGAATGGAAAGATCCAATTTTTTATTGACATTGGAGATATCAATAGGAATTTCTTAATGGTTGAATTACTGTTCTGAATTATTAAAACTACTGATCAACAAAAATTTTGGATTTGTTCACAACTCTAAAATGGATAGGAACTCTAGAAACAACATTATTCAAATGGAAGTAGATGATTAGGAAATAAAATTTTTTAGGGAACCACAGGTGATATATCTATACCATTTAATGTAATAAACTAGCCCAGGTTTCCCTCATACTCGACACCTAACCAGATTCGTCAGATACTCAAAGGGAGTTCCTGATCCCCACGTGCTGGCGAAGAGCACCCAATCATCGAATGACAAAACTGAGGGAATGATTTCGACCAACCTGAATAAACACTTGACATACACACATATATATATATATAAAGAGGAAACAAAAAAATACTAACAAATATATATTCCATAACTGTAAGAAAGTCATCAAAAACAGAACAACTATAACAGTAGATAAAACTCTCAAAGACAAGACCAAATTTAAGTGTCTACAACCAAAAGCTACTCCAAGCAATGGAATAGATAACACCCACCATCTCACCACTAGCTACCCGTCCCAGCTAACAGGAAACTCACGACCTTTCTATGGAACCTTGCCTTTCCTTGCACTAGAAGACAAACAAAGGTCTATGCACCACCGAAGAGCTGTGTTGGGTGTGAGCTAATAGGCTCAGTAAGATCCCACCCAGATGTTACACAGAAAGCCTCTGTATAAAAATTTTTTAAGCTCATTTTAAAGGAAAACATGGAATGATAAAGAGTAAATTAGTTTTATAGAAAGAATCTTAAACATTTCCCTTTTCCAGAGTTCTTAAGAAACGTAGGATTATCAGTTTCAAAGAAAATTTTACCATATCACTTTGCAAAAGAATAAATATGTATATCAAGGCTAACATAGAAAGATATGAAATATAAAACAGAATAATAGGTATCACAACACCAAGAAATACTACAATACCATGACACATACTCCTCATACCACAATAATCAAGTGTATAAATATTATCCAAGAATAAAGGTCCTAGGAAGAATAGGAATACCCCATGATTAAACCACCAAAATTTCAATAATTGTCCCACATAACAATAGGACTAAGAACCAAAGGGAATCCCCAAGACAAACCTCCTTGATAATCACCAAAAAATTAATGATTTCCTCAAGATTAACTTTCGTCCTATGTACCCATGGTATCCCGTGTGCACAATTTCACAAACCTATTTCAATGATTTGAAAAACTTTCAAAACAATTTCACAATCCATTTATTAAAAACCAGTGAAAAACTTTTTCTCTTCAAAAAACCTTTTTTCAATGCACAAAAATAATCATGCTGATTTAATAAATCAGTTTATAAATTAAAACAAGTTGGTTTATTATCAAAGGCAAGAGAAAAAACCTCCTACCTCAATGTTCAGGTCGCAAATCCCCACAATAGAGTCAAAGATTAACAAAATCAAACAACTTCAATGAAGGACTTATAATAAAATTCCCACATCTTAGGATTGATCCAAATATAATTACAAGAGGTCTAAATAATAGAGGTAACCCACATACCAAAAAGAATAATTCCCTCTGCTCCATGGCCAATAAAGGAAAAGGCCTCCAGAATGAGATCTCACAGTGGATCAAGAAGAAGAAAACTATGATAATCCAAAATAGATCAATATATTTGATAATGTAGTGTTAGGGTGTTACCAAGATCAAACACAATTAAGAACCCGAATGAACACTTACTCAGAGAGATGCATCGTATATTCCATAAATATCTGAAGCCGATCAGATCAACTTGAAAGGAGAGGAACCTCTGAAAATCACATAGGAGTATTCTAGGGTTGAGAACAATATTGTATTGGAAGAGATGTCTAAGAGAAATTTTCAAACACATGACATTATCTTGGGTGAAGGCCGAGTCTTGACGTGTACCCCTTGGACACATTGTGTATGACACACTAGATAAGAACGCAGAAAAACCTATCACCATAGGTTAAAAATCATATATTTAAACCCTACATGTCTTGTACCCTTAGTACACGACATGTACCTACTCACAATGTGATCTCCCCATTGACGACTGGTTTCCAGCAACCAATACTGGATGTGTACCTCTAGTACATGGATTGTACCTCTATTATACATCATGTACCACCATTACACATTGTGTACCTGATCTAAAACCTGTCAAAAGTCCATAAAACCACTCCAAAGGAATTTTAACCAAAATGTAAATAGAGAAAGTGAGAAATTACCCTTTTAAGGTAATAAGATGTAACCAACTCCCCACCATAATCATTTTACATCTCCTAAAAGTCATGTCAATCATCTCACTCATGGAAAATTTTGAGGCCACTACTCCCACATCAATGACTCACTTCACCAAGTCTCATGAGAATATGATTTTTGTTTCCATAGAACTCTGACCAACAGAATTAATTTCCCAAGAAAAGATTTTCACTGAGTGTCAATGATCTCAACGAGATTCCCTAAAATAGAAGAATCTAGATCTAACTCAATTTATTCCCAACTCATAATTTGTGCAGGATCAGGGTGATACTTCCTAAGCTGACATATGTGGAGAACATCCTGAATGTTTGTCAACTAAGTTGATAGGTCTAACTGATATGTATCCTTTTTGAGGTGTTCAATGATATCAAACAGTCCAACATATCATAGAGACAACATTCCCTATTTTCTAGGTTGAAGGTGGACCAAACATGGAGAAACATTCCTGAAAACCCAATCAACTATAGAAAACTCCAATGGACATCACCACCTATCGGCATAGGATTTTAATAGACTATGGGATGTAACTAGAGATCATCACACATCTTGAATCTTTATAGATGTATCATAAACCAAACCCTGTGCAACTAAAGCTACTTTACCCACCTCTTCCCAAAAAAGAGGTGATTTTCATGAGAAATTATAAAAGTCCCCAAAAGGATCTATTTTTATCGACGATTGATAACCTTTTTTGTAAAAAAACTAAACTTGTCCCAGATGGTTGTCCCATGATCCACCTAAATATAAGACGCACACAAAAATCATTTCCTCTAAGAGCTGAAATACATGCTCCATATGTCCGTCTTTCTATGGATGTTAAGTTGTGATCAACATGATCTCAGTTCCCATTACCTCTTGAAGAATTATCTAGAACCTCAAAGAAATCCTAAGATCCCTCTATAAAAAATGGAAAAATGACTCCCATGTAACCTCATGATCACCCTCATGTAAAAACTACCCAGATATTTGACTTTAGTAGAGTCTTTGATCAGAATAAATTGGGATGACTTGGTTAACTGAACAACAACCACCTATATGGAATTATTCCCCTGAGGTTTCTGTGGAAACCCAACAAAAAAATCCAGGGATAACTCTTCCCATTATCAAACCAGCACTGTAAGAGGATGAAGGGAACTAGAAGGTTTCAAGTGCTCTACCTTTTATCCATTGGAAGGTGTAACAATGGGATACATAATCTGCAATGTCATGCTTTATACCTAGCCACAAAAATCATTATTTCATTTTATAATAAATCTTCGTAACAACTGTATGAACTTCCCATGAAGAGTTATTAAATAAAAAATACATAAAATATAACAGGTTCTAGGATGAAAACTTTATATCCTAAGTGAAGTATGCCATCTCAAGAACGATACCAACTAGAAATGTTCAAGACACTATAAAGTCTTTCCTGAGTCTTATGAAACCTACCATCTTGTTGATGAATCTTCAAGACAGACTCCAAAAAAGATTATGATAACTGATCATTGTTCAGAACCATTCATAAAACATACTCCTAATCATCCAAGTGAAACTAAGCAGAAATCCCTATAGGATTCCACTCCTTTATTGATTACAGAACAACCTGAGATGGTACTTTCCTTCTAAGAGTGTCTGCAACACCATTCCCTTTCCCCAGGGTGTAGGCAATGTATAAGTTAAATGTCTGAAGGTATTCTATCAATATTTTTTTTCTAATATTCAAGTCTTTGTAATATATTTTATATCTTAGACTCTTATGATCAGTGAAGACCCCTAACTTCTCCCCAAAGATAAATTACCACCAACATTTAAGAGCATACATAACCATACTATGCTCTAAAAAATGTGTGGAGTAGTTCCTACCGTGAATTCAGAGATGAAGAGAGCTGTAAGATTCCACATGATCGTCCTACATCATCATGTATCCCAAACCATCCCTAGATGAATCACAAAACACCACACACCACTTATCGGTCTTAGGTAAGATTAGAATAGGAGCTAATTTCATAAGTCATATCAGTTCATCGAAATTAGATTGACACTTCACATCTCATGTGAATTTCACCACTTTCCTGGTAAGGGAAGTCCAAGGCAATTCCATCTTAGAGAAATAATTAATGAACTATCTATAGTACCTAGAAAGACTAAGGAATATTCAAATATCAAAGACATTATGAGGTTCCTTCAAAGGAATAACAACCTTTTTCTTATTTGGATCAACTGATAATCCTTGCTTAGAAATCATGTGCCCCAAAAACATCACTTATTGAATCCATAAACTACATTTCAAAATCTTTCCATACAGGTGGTGAATTCTTAGAGTTTCCAAAATGAAACTCAAATGGTGATTTTGATAATGCACAGATTTTGAGTAAACCAGAACATCATTAATGAAAACTACCACAAAAGTGTTAAGATATTGATGGAATATATGATTCATCAATGCCATAAACACAAAAGGGGAGTTTGTTAGACCAAAAAGAATCACAAGAATTTCCTAGTGGCGACACGTAATCATAAAATCTATATTCGATATATCAGACTATTGAACTATGATCTGATGATAACCCATCTAAATATCAAACTTTGCAAACCAATTTTACCCCCTCAAATAATCAAAAAAATCATCCAAAATAGGAAAAAGATATTTTTTCTTAACCATTATCTGGTTCAACTTCTCACATTCTACATATAAATGAAGTGAACCATATTATTTTCCAGAAAAGAGAATAGAGGATGCCCAAGGTGAAATGCTTGGGAGAATGAAACCTTTTTCTAATAGGTCATCCAACTAAATCTTGAGGTCTTTCATAACTTTTGGTGACATATGTTAAGAATGTATCTATATCAGTTCTGTTGATGGAACCAAAAAAATCATAAACTCTACCTCTCTTTGGAGGAAGACCAGATAAATCATCAGGAAAGTCTCGAACAAAAACATGAAGGTCATCAATAGAAGAAATGTCATCAGGCTCAAATGAAATAATAACCAACAAACTCCTGAGCTATGGGCGGGATGGTCTTGTATGACCAGAACATGCATCTCAGTCTCCCTAAAACACATTAGTGATCCCATCGATAGTAAGAAACAAAACACGCCGAGGATAACAATCAACCACATCTCAACGAGGAACAAGAAAATTTGTACCAACGACGATGTCAATCTGATTTACATCAAGAATAAGAAAATACCAGGCCAAATCAGTATTGGATTTCATTAACGAACAAGAACACCAAAACCCCATCTCTTTTCTCTTAGATAGAGGTGTCACTAACTCTATTGTAAGGAGCAGAAGTTCTGTTGGAAGTTTAAGCGCATAAAAAAAATGTGAAGATATAAATGAGTGGGAGGAATTAGTATCAAACAAAAAAATTCTAGTAAAGTTTCAATAAGAAGTGTACCTATCACTGTTGCCAGATGTGCATTAAATTCCATTACACACTCATCTACTATGTGAATGTGATTTAATACTGAGGCCTATGGCTAGAGCCTTGTAGTCTTTGAATAATATTACTACATCACAATAGCCTTTGGAACTAATGAACATAGACTATAATGTGGCGTATTCATTTCCTGACAGAAAATCTGTAGATGATGAATACATCCAAATTTTTTCACATCTTTGCAGGAGTAGGACGAGAACGTCTAGTGTGTCCTAACTTACCACACTAATATCAAGTTAGAGAAACACTTCCTACTACAACAGATGGTGTAGAGGATTCTAGCTGCTGTGACCCACCTCTACCACTTCTGTGACAGTCCAGACACATCCTTTTCTTCCCCTGCATGCCATAGAATCTATCACCGGTTGGAAGAGAAGAGGTGGTAACACCGACCTTTCCTTCCATATTAATTTTTTCCATAATTTATTTTCCTACTATCTCTGCATAGGTATAAAGGTTCAACATGAATACATGTGATCTAATATCTGGTCTCAGACCCTGTTGGTATTTATAGTACTTTATCTGGTCATTATTTACCATGTGAAGGAAAAAACAGACAAGATCATCAAACCAGCTGGTGTATTCCAACATCAAACACTTTACTTGATATAACTATCGGAACTCTAGATACATTTCTAACATTAGAGACTCTGGAAAAATTTAATAAAAGAACAAGGTTTTGAAACCCTTCCAATCCAAGACCACATGTATTTCTTCCTCGATAATTGAATCCCACCAATACGTACTGGATCCCTTGAGTCTGAATACTGCACACATTACCCTGATATTATCAGGTGTCTCTAGGAAGTAAAATTTTTTATCGATACTATCCATACAATAATACACCTCTTAAGGTTCAATAATTACCTTAATTTATGGTCGATTCTCGCACAAGAACTCTCACGATAGATCTCTCTTTCCTCCAACTCTCGGTTTCACCTCAACCACTAAATTCTGAACTCGTGGAACTTCCTGATCGATATCATGGAATACATGTAAGATAGTCTCTGTGATATTCTAATACATATGTGGATTTACTTGAGGAGCATCAACTAAACCCTCTTGAGGAACTCGTAGAAGATGTCTCGGAGGCATACTGTTGCACACCAAAACATAAGTACGATCAGAAAACAGAACAAATATCAGTCCAAACTAAAAAAAACATTAGAATAAACTATGAATCTTAAAACAAAAACTAATAATAAAGACACACATACCAACATCCCATAGAAACTTGAGTCTCATTACGACAAGAGCCATCCAGATAGTTATCACAACATACCTCTGAAGTCTTGACAATCCGATCTGCAATCTAATAGATGTCCCAATACAAGGATTCATGAGGATATACCTCCTATAATACCAAAATGTAATGAACCCACTCGGGTTTCCCTCAAAACTATAACCCGACCCAATCTGTCACAAACCTGAAGGGCATTCCCAATCCCCTTGGGCCGGTGAAAAGCACCCGATCATCAGATGATAAAACCATGAAAATGACTTCACCCAATTTGATTAACCACTGGGAATTCATATATATAGGAAGGAAGAAACGATAAAATAATAACATATATATATATATTCCATAATTGTAAGAAAGACAGTGGAAATAGAACAACTGTTACAGTAGCTCAAACTCCCAATGACTAGTCCAACTGCAATGGACTACAACCAACAAGTACTCCAAGTGATTTTATAGAAAAACCCCCACCACCTCACCACCAGGTACCCATCCCAACTGACATGAACCACGAAACCTCACTATGACGCCTTGCATTTATCTACACGAAAATAGAAACAAAGTCCTATGCACCGCTGAAGAGGTGTGCAAGGTTTAAGCTAATAGGCTCTGTAGGATGCCACCCTAGAGTTCCACATTAGGTATCTCTATAAAAAAATCTTGTATTCTCATTTCAAAATAAAACATGGCATGATAATAAGTGAAGAAGTTTTATAGAAAATATGGTAAAAATTTTCCTTTTCCAAAATTCTAAACAAAAGAAGGTATATCAATTTCAAAGAATATTTTTCTATATCACTTTCCACAAGAGTAAACATGCATATCAAGAAAAACTCAGAAAGTCGAGAAATAAAAAACCAAAGCACATGTATCACAACATCAAGGAATATGAGAGAACAAAGTCACAAACTACTCATACCACAATAATCAAGTTCACTAATCTGATCCCAGAAGAATGGTCCTAGGAAGAAGAGGAATACCCCAGGAGTAAACCCCTTAAAATGTCAGTATTAGTCCCCTTGAACAATAGGCCTACGAAATAGAGGGAATCACGAGGAAAAGCATCCTTTATAATCACAAAACCATTGATGATGTCCTCAAGCTAAACCTACCACCTAAGTACCCAAGTTGACCCATGTGATCAATTTCACAAACCAATTTAAATGCTTTTAAATCCATTCAAAAACATTTTACAATCCATTTATAAAAAACCAGGGAAAACCCATTTCTCATTTAAAACACTTTTTCAACACACACAAAAAATAATGCCATTTAATGAATATTTTTATAAATTAAGACAAACTGGTTTATTATCATAGGCTAGATATGAAACCACCCACCTCAAAGTTCAGGTTTAACATGACCACAATGGAATAAATGACTAAAAAAACCCAAAAATGATAACGAAGGCCCTAGAATCAAAGACACACATCTTATTATTGATCCAAATTTAAACAAAAGAGGTCAGTGTAAGAGAGGAAACCCACATACCTTGAAGATGAATGTCTGTCGCCCCATAACCAATGAAGGAAAGGGAATACAGAATGAGATATCACAACATATCTAGAAGAAGACCACAAGGATCATTCAACATAGATTAATAGATCCTATAATTCAAAGCTAGGTCCCAACCACGATCAAACACAATGAAGAACTGGAAAGAAAACTTACCAGAGAGATGCACCACAGATGCAATAAAGATCTAAAGTTGATTAGATCATTCTAGAAGGAGGGATTCCTCTGAAAATCACATAGGAGTTTCCTTGGTTCGAGAGCAATGATGTTTGGTATGAAAGGGCTGAGAGAAACTACCTAACACATGACTTTAACCTGGGTACAGGCTGAGTCATGATATATACCCCTTGGTCATGTCTTGTAGGCCACAATGGTTTAGAACATCTAAAAACCCATCATTAGAGGTTAAAAATAAGATATTTAAACCCTAAATGATGTGTACCTCAGGTATACAATGTGTACCTACTCACAGCACGATCTCCCCAATCATGACTTGTATCCAGCAACAAGTACATGATGTTTACCTCCCATACATGGAGTATACCTCTAGTGCATAGTGTGTACCTCCATTACACCATGTGTAACTTCTCTAAATCCTACAAAAAGTCTAGAAAACAATTATTAACGACTTTGATCCAAAAGGGGACATAGATAAATTTAAAAACATACCCGATCAAGGTAACAAGATGTTACCATATTCCCACAATATAGAATTTCCATCCTCAATATGTCATGTGGAAGATATAACTCTTGGAAGCATGAGTCCACTTCTACCTCATTAACGAATTTCTTTCCTAGATCTCATGGGAATCGTATCCTTGTTTCCTTTTAACTCTAACCAATGGAATTGATTTCCTACCCAAGACTTTCATCTGAAAGTAAAAAATTTCAACCGGTTTCTCAAAAATAGAAACATATATCTCTAACTAAATTTCTTCCCAACTAAGAATGTGAGCCAGACCAGGGTGATACTTCTTGAGTTAAGTTACATGTAAAACATCATAAAAGTTTGTCAACTGAACCAACAATTATAACTGATAAGCAACCTGTCCAAGTTGTTCACTGATATCAAACAATCAAACATATCTCGCAACAAACTTTCCCTGTTTCCCAACATGATAGTGACCCAGATGAAGAGAAACATACAATAAAACCCAATCAACAATAGAAAATTCCAATATCCATCACCGCCTATTTGTATAAAATTTCTGTTAAATCTACGTTGTAACCAGATGTCCTCACAAATACGGAATCTTGGAAGACGTCTCATGAACCAAACTTTTCCCAACCAAAGTTACTTATTCCACCTATTCCTAGAAAAGATGTGATCTTAACAGGAAACCATAAAACACTTCAATAGATCAATTCTTATTGAAAACAGATATATTTTTTGTAAAAAAACTCAACGAGTCCATGATATATATCCCATGATCCACCAAAATCCAATATGTAGGGGTGAAGCATATCTTCTTAGATCTAAATTACACACTCTATCTGACCATCTATCTATGGATTGTAAGATGTGCTCAACTTGATCTGACTTCCCATTTCCTCTTGAATAATTCTCCAGAACATCAAGATAAACCTAGAACCCTTGTCTAAAACAACGGTAGAAGGACTCCCATTTGATATCACAATCTCCAGCATGTACAACTTATCCAAATCATCGACTTTATTGGTGTCTTTGATTGGAATAAAATGAGAAAAATTCATTAATTGATCAGCTACTACCCAGATATCATTTTCTCCTTGGTGTGTCTATGGAAACACATCAAAAAAATCCATGGATACCTCATCCCATTTCCAAACCAACATAAGAAGAGGCTGAAGAAAATGAGAATATTTTATGTTCTCTATCTGTATCCGTTGTCAGGTGTAACTATAGGAAACATAATCTACAATTTAATGCTTCTTACCCATACACCATAATCTTTTTCTCATGTCATATTACATCTTCTTAGCGCCTGGATGAACTTTCCACGAAGTGTTATGTCAATTAAACAAGACTGAACTTGTCTCTGATACAAGGATGATAACTCAAATTCCAAAGTGAAGTATAAAATCTAAAGAAAGTGACCAACTATAAATGGTCTGCCACCATAAAAGATTTACCGAGTGTTCAGAATCTCTTCATCCAACTGATGAATTTGAAAGAAAGACTCTAGGAGAGATGATGATAACTGAGCACTGGTCAAAACCATACCTGAAACATCCTCCTAGGTGTCCATGTTTAATTGAGAGAAAATTTCCATAAGATTTTACTCCTCCTTCGATTCAAAAACATCCTGAGATTGTACCTTACTTCTAAGAGCGTTTGAAAAAACATTCCCTTTCCCTTGGGTGTAGGTGATGTCGAAGTCAAATTTCTGAAGGCATTCTATCCATCATCTTTTTATGATATTCAAGTGTTTATGGGAGAAGACGTAGCTTAGACTCTTATGATTAGATAAGGCTATGAACTTCTACCCAAAGAGATAGTGATGCAAATATTTAACCACACACATAACCACGACAATCTCTAAATCATTAGCAGGGTAGTTTTTCTCATGCGTTCAGAGATGATAAGAGTTGTAAGCTACCAAATGATCATCGTGCATTAGCACACATCCCAAACCAGCATCAGATGCATTACTAAATACAACATACCCTATTCTAGGATTAGGTAACATCAGAAATTTTTTTGATGTCATATGTCATTTTAGTTAAACTAAAGAATATTGACACTTTAAATACCATCTGAATTGGACCACTTTCCTGGAAAGACAAGTCAAAAGAGATTCCAATTTATAGATATCGTTAACGAGCCATTGATAGTTCCCAACAAGATGAAGGAAGATTCAAATTTCAAAGATGTTTTGTGGTTTCTTCCAAAACATAAAAACATTTACCTTTTCTGGATCAACTAATAAGACATTCTCACAAATTATGTTCCCTAAGAACATCAATTATCGATTCTAGAAACTAAAAATCAAAATCATTCTATACAGACAATGAGTTCTTAGAATTTCCAAATCCAAACTCAGATTGTGTTCATGCTCATTATCATATTTTGTGTAAACTAGTGCATCATCCACAAACACTACCAAAAAATTATCAAGATATTGATGGAATAATTGATTCATCAAATCCATGAAAACTATTGGTGCGATTGTCAGACCAAAAGTCATCCTATGATATTCGTAATGGCCATACATGATCCTAAAGGCTATCTTGGGTATATCAGACTCTTTAACTCTAAAAATATTATATCACAACAGAATATTAATCATTGAGTACCAATTTTCCACCTCTAACTTATCAAACAATTTATCCACATGAGGCAAATGGTATTTTTTCTTAACTATTACCCAGTTCAACTTCTGATAGTCGAAACATAATCGAATTGAACCATCTAATTTCTTGGAAAAGAGAACATGGCCTACCCAATGGGAAATCATAGGGTGGATGAAACCATTTTTCAAGAGGTCTTACAACTGAATCTTGAGATATTTCATCTCTTATAGGGTTATATTATAGGAATGTATTGATATCGGCTCTATTCCTAGCACCATATCAATCGTAAACTCCAACTATCTATGGAGGTATAATTAAGAAACTATATAGGAAAACATTAGGAATGTCTCAAACAACAACATTATGGTCATCAATAGAATAAATGTCATCATGATCTAGCACAACAATAACCATTAAAGTCCAAAAATCTGGGTGGGAATGTCCTGCATGACCACACCTCAGGTACCACTCTCCTTGAAAAACATGAGAGCTCCCACTGACAGCAATAAATGAAACATGAAGACAATAAAAATCATCCTTAGATTGATGATAGATAAGACAATCCATACCGATGATAATGAAAACCAAATCAAGATCAAGAAAGACAAAATCCCAGGCTAACTCTATATTGGATATTATTAACAAACAAGAACTCCAAAACCTCTGTTCTTTCCTCTAACCAAGAGGTGTCACTCACTCTATTGTAAAGGGAATAAGTTTCATTGGAATTTTATTCTCATAAAATAATATGCAGACATAAATGCAGGGGAAGAACCAATATTAAACAAATAAATTGATACTAAAGATGCAATAATACATATACCTTTCATTGTTGCCGAACCTGTATCAAATTTCATTGGACACTCATCGACTACATGTAAATGCTTTACCCCTATTACTTTTGTATAGAGCCTTGTAGTCTTTGAATATTTTTACTGTATCATAGTATCCTTTGGATCCAACAAAACCTGACCTTAATGAGGAATATTCATAGCCGGACATAAACACTGTAGATTACCAACACATCCACAAATTTTTCATGTATTTGGAGGCATAAGAAATTAATGTATTGTGTGTCCTTTCTAGACTAATAGAAATTTATAGGCACATTTCTAGCTACGATGGATGATGTAGAAGAGGCTCACTGATGAGACCCACCACCACCACTTCTATAATGGTCCTTCCACTTTCTCTTCTTTCCATCCACGCGACTGAAGTTGTCACCTATTGGAAGAGAAGAGGTTTTAATGCTGACCTTACCTTCTATATTCATCTACTACATCATTTCTCTATCTTTAGTCTCTATATTTTTAGAATGATTCATCATTGGCACATGTGATGTGATATCCAGTCGCAGACCCTGCATGTATTTGTAAGCCTTTAGCTGGTCATTCTTTACCATGGTCGGAGTAAAACAGACAACCTCAGAAAACTAGTCGGTGTATTCCGACATCGAATGATATACCTGAAAAAATTATAGTAACTTCAGAGACTCTTCGAAAATTGTAAACTCTGGTAAAAAATTCTAAAAGAATTGGGTTCAGAAACCCTTTCAATCCAAGCCCACATTTTTGTCTACCTAGACCATAGAATCCCACCAATTCTTGTCTAAGCCCTCGAGTTTGAACGCTAAAAACATTAGATTGATTTTATAAGGTGTCTGTAGATAGTACAAGATTTGATCGATCATATACAGAAAAACTCCACCTATTGAGGGGCAATCAATACCTTAAAGGACGATGGATTCTAGTGAAAGAACTCTAGCGATATCTCATCTCTCCTCTAGCTCATGTTTGCACCTCAAACACTATGTTCTGAACTCGTGGAACATCCTGATCAACCAAAAATACTTCCCATACAATAGTCTCAATGAGATTCAAATCCTTAGGTGTATTTATTTGAGGAGTATCAGCTGCACCGTCCTAATGAAATTGGGGAAGATGTCTCAGAGGCATATTGTTGCACACAGGAACATAAGTACGATCAGAAAACAGAACACATCTCAATCCCAACAAGAAAACCCATTAGCAAGAACTAAGAATCTTAAAACAAAACCAATATAGTAGGAACACATCCCAACATCCCAAGGAAATTTGATCCTCATTATGATAATATCTATCTTGAAACTTATTGCAACATACCCCTCAAGTATCAAAAAATCTATCTTTAGTTTAACAGATGTCCCAAGACAAGGATTCTTGAAGACAAACCTCATCTAATAGAAAACTGTAACGAACCCACCCAGGTTTCCCTCAATCCTAGCACCGAATCCAATCTTTCAAATACCCTAAGGGTGTTCCCAAGCCCCATGGGCTGACAATAAGCACCCGAGCATCGAATGAGGAAACCAAGGGAACGATTTCACCCAACCCAAACAACCACATATCATACATATATATAGAATGTAAGAAAAAATTTAGGAATAACAAATATATATTCCATAACTGTTGTAAATAAAATGAATATAGAATAACTAAAACATTAGCTAAAACTCCCAAGGATAAGTCCATCTACAAGGGACTACAACCAATAACTTCTCTAAGCAATGGCCTGGATGAACCCCCACCATCTCACTACTAGCTACCTATCCCATCTAACATGAAGCTTGCCACCTAACTATAGCTCCTTGCCTTTCCTGGAATTGGAAGAAAAACAAAGGTCTATGTGCTGCTGAAGGGGTCTATAGGGTGTGAGCTAATAGGCTCAGTAGGATCCCACCTAGGTGTTTTACAATAATCCTCTATAAAAAAATAATGTATGCTCATTTTAAAATAAAACACAGTATGATAAGTAGTAAAGCAGTTTTATAGAAAACATGGTAAACATTTCCCTTTTCCATAGTTCTAAACAAAAGCAGGTATATTAGTTTCAAAGAATATTTTTCCATATAACTTTCTAAAAGAATAAACATGAATATCTAGGCTATCTTAAAAAGATATGCAATTAAAAATAGAATCAAATGTATCACAAAGCCATGGAATACTATAGGACCAGGCCAAAAACTAATCAAACCACAATAAACAAGTGCACAAATGAGATCTTAGAAGAACAGGACAAGGAAGAAGAGAAATACCCCATGAGTAACCCCCCCTGATTATTTCAATATCGGTCCCCTAGAACAACATTCCTAGAAAACAGAGGGAATCTCTAAGATAATCCACCTTGATAATAAAAAAACAATGGATGATGGCCTCAAGTTAAACCTTCCACCGAAGTACCCAAGGTAACCAATTTGCTCAATTTCACAACCCAATTTCAATTATTTGAAAACCATTTAGAAATATTTCACAATCCATTTATCCAAAACTAGGGAAATACCATTTCACTTTTAAAATACTTTTCAAAACACACAAATAATCATGCCAATTTGATAAATCACTTTATAAACAAAAACAAGCAGATTTATTATCATAGGCTAGAGTTGGAACTGCATACGTCAAAGTTCGGGTCACACATGCCCATAAAAAAATCCATGATTAATGAAACCCAACAATGTAAATGAAGGCCCTATAATCAATTCCCAATATCTTATGATTGATCCAAATATAAACACAAGAGGTTAGTGGAAGAGGGGAAACACACGTACCTCAAAGGCGAATGCCCTCTGCACCACTACCAATGATGTAAAAGTCCTCCAGGGTGAGATCAAGCAAATATTTTGGAGAATACGACATGGATCATCCCACATAGATCAAAAAATACAATAGCACAATGATAGGGCATTTCCGTGATAAACACAATGAAGATATGGAAGGAACTCAAACCTGTAGAGATGCACCATAGATGAAATGAAGATCCAAACCCAATCAGATCGATCTGGAAAGAGGGATGCCTATGAAAATATCATAGAAGAATCCTAGGGTCAAGAGAAATGAATTTTAGGAAGATAGTTCTGAGAAAAACTACCAAACTCATGAATTTAACCTAGGCGCGGGTCGAGTCATGATGTGTACCCTTCAGTCACGTCATGTAGACCTTGATGGATAAGTACACTGAAAAACCTATCGCCTCAGGTTAAAAATCAGATATTTAAACCCTACACAATGTGTAACTAAGGTACATTATGTAGAAATGATCACAACCTGATCTCCCCATTCACAACATGTATCCAACAACCAGTACAAGATCTGTTCCTCCAGTACACAGCATGTACCTCTATTACACAACATGTTCCTCCATTGCACATCGTGTACCTGCTCTGCAACCTGTTAAAAGTATAGAAAACTACACCTGAGGAAATTGATCAAAAAGGGAACTTAGAGAAAGGAAACAAATTTTGTATAAAGGTAACATGATGTTACAAACTCCCCACCATAATGTCTTTCCTTACTCGAGAATTCGTGGGGAAGATGTAACTCCTGGAAAAAGAAGAGGCCATTGGTCCCTCTTCAATGACACCCTTTCCCAAGTCTCATGAAAATCTGATCATTATTTCCACAGAACTATAACCAACATAATCAATTTCCCACACAATAATTTAATATAAGATCCAATTATCTCATTTAGTTTCTCTAAAATAGAAACATTTGGTTGTATCACAATTTCTTCCCAACTCAGAATGTGAGTAGGATAAGGGTGATACTTCCTAAGATGAGATATGTGCAAAACATTATGATTGTTTGTCAACTAAACCAGTATTTCTAACCATTAGAAATATTTTCCAATACATTCAATGATATCAAACAGTCCAACATATCTTGGATCCAATGTTCCCTATTTTCCATGTCAATGGTGACCCAAATGAGGAAAAACTTTCAAGAAAACCCATACACCTACAGAAAATCAAAAGGACACTTCCACCAATCATCATATGATTTATATCAACTCTTGGATGTAACAAAATGTCATCTCACATCATGAATATTCGAAGATATCTCATGAACATAACTTTTCCCAACCAAAGCTACTTTTCCCACCTCTTCCAAGAAAGAGGAAACCTGCACGGGTGACCAAAAAACACCTCAAAAGATCCATTCTTACCAACAAATTATAACTGTTATTGTAAACAATCCCAACCAATCCCAGATGGTTTTCCCATGATCCACCAAAATCCAATATATCGGCTCAAAGAATATCCCCTAGGTTCTGGATTACATGCTCTGTCTGACCAGCTGTCTGTGGATAGTATGTTGTGCTCAACTTGATTTGAATTCCCATTACCTCTTAAAGACTTCTCTAGAACCCCAAGGTAAACCTAGAATCCCTTTCCGAAAAAATTGAATAAGGACTCCCATGTAACCTCATAATCTACTACATGTACAAATTATCTATATCATTAACTTTAGTGGTGTCATTGATATGAAATAAATGATAAGACATCATTAACTGATCTAAAAAACCCACATATAATCCTTCCCTCAGGGTGACCATGGCAACCCAACAAAAAAATCTATAGATACCTTGTCCTTTTTCTAAACAGGCACCAGAAGAGGATAAAGAAAACCATAAGGTTTCAATTGCTCTTCCTTTATTTGTTGTCTTTTCTAATTGAGGGACACATAATCTACAATGTCGCACATCATACCCAGCCACCAGAATCTTCTTCTCATGTCATAATACATCTTCGTAGCACCTAGTTAAAATTCCTATGAATATTTATGGAAATCAAACAATACTTAACTTATCATAGGATCTGGGATAACAACTCACTTTCCAAAGTAATGTATGCCATATGAAGAACGAGAACAACCAAAAATGGTCTCCCCATTATAAAGTATTTCCCAAGTCTTATAAAACTCACCATCCAACCTATGACTATGGAAGATAGAATCTAGGAGAGATGATAAATATTAAGATCTGGTCAGAACCATAGATAAAATATCCTCTTGAGTATCCATCTGAAACTGAGTAAAAGTCCTCATAAGATTCCACTCCTCCTTTAATTCCAAAATAGCTTAAGATGTTACCTTCGTCCTAAGATAATCTACAACAACATTACCTTTTTGTAGGGTGTAGGTGATATCAAAGTCTAACGTCTGAAGGTTTTCAATCCACCATCTCTGTATGAGATTAACGTCTTTATGAGATAATATATAGACCAGTCTCTTATAATCATAGAAGACTATGAACATCTCCCCAAAGTAATAGTGTCCCCAACATTTATGCACATGACTAAAAAAGACAACCTCTAAATCATGAGTGGGGTCATTCTTCTCAGGTGATCATATCTAGAAAGAACTATAAGCTATCACATGATCATCATGCATCAACACAAATCCCAAAATAACATTAGAAGCATCCCAATACACCATGTACCCATTACTAGGTTTATTTAAGATCATAATAAGAGATAATGTCATGAGTCATTTCAGTTCATTGAAAGAAGATTGACACTTCAAATCCCATGTTAATTTCACCACATTGATAGTAATAGAAGTCTAAGGTGATGGTAGCTTAGAGAAACACTTAAAAAACTGTCGAAAATACCCAACAAGACCTAGGATACTTCGTATTTCAAAGGTGTTTTTCAATTCCTTCCAAGACATAGGATCCTTTACCTTATCTGTATCAACTGATAATACATGCTCAAAAATCCTATATCCCAAGAACTTCACTTCTCGAATCCAAAAACTACAATTCAAAAGCATTCCATAAAGATAGCTGCTTCTTAAAATTTTCCAAACCAAACTCAGATGGTTCTAATTATCATGATAAGATTTTGAGTAAACCAGAACATCATCCAAAAACACAACCACAAAAGAGTCAATATATTGATGGAATATCTGATTTATCAAATCCATGAGAACTAAAGGAGCTTTCTTAAAACCAAAGGGAATAACTAGATATTCATAATGTCCATACCTACTCTTGATTGCAATCTTTAGTATATTAGACTCCCGAACTCTGATTTGATGATAACCCTACTGAAGATCAATCTTTGAGAACCACTTTTCACCCTTCAACTGATCAAACCAATCATTCAGATGAGTCAATGTATATTTTTTATTAATTGTTACTCAGTTAAAGTTCTGATAGCCTACACATAAACGAAGTGAACCATCTTCTTTCATGGCCAAGAGAACATGGGATTCCTAAGGTTAAACAATATGGAGAAAAAAAATCCTTTTTCAAATAGGTTTTCCAACTAAATCTTGATCTCTTTAAGCTCTGCTGGTGCCATATGAAAATAAGGTATCAATATAAGGTGCATTCCTATAACCATATCAATCGTAAACTCTACCTATCTCTTTGGGGGAAGACTGAAGAACTCATATGGGAAAACCTAAGGAATATATTGAAAAAAAATAAAAATATCATCAACAAAAGAAATTTCATCGGGCTCAAATTAAATAATAACCAAAAAACTTTTGGGCTCTAGGTGGGAAATTCCAACTGGACCAGACAATGGGTCCCACTCTCCCTGAAACAAATGAGATCTCCCATGGGTATTAAGAAAAGAAACACACTGATGATAGCAATCGACCTCAGCTCGATGTGAGAAAATCCAATCCATACAAATGATGATGTCAAACAGATCTAGATCAAGAATGAAAAAAAATCCCAAACAGAATACATATTGGCTATCGTTAACAGACACGAACACAGAAACCACTACTCTTTCCACATTCCAAGAGGCATCGCTAACTTCGTTGTAAAGGGAATAAGTTCTGTTGGAAGTTTAATAGGATAAAAAAATCAAGCAGATATAAATGAGTAGGAGGAACCATTATCAAACTAAGAAATTGCTAATAAAGATGAAATAAGAAGAAAACCTTTCACCTTTTCCAGAACTAAATCAAAACTTCATTGGACACTCATATACTATGTGAAATTGTTTCACTCTTGAGGTCTGTGGCAGGAGACCTGTAGTCTTTGAATCTTATGAATGCATCATAGTAGCCTTTGGAGCCGAAGAACCCTGACTATAAAGAGGCACATTCATAGCACATGAGCCTCAACCCTGTTAGGGAGGACTCCTTAAGTGAATCCAAGAGACCTGAGATAAAATCCAGGAAGAGGCTAATTCTTGGGTACTGTAGCAGTACTATAGTAGGGACTATAGTAGTAACAGTGTGGAACTATAGCAGGTAGTGTATCAGGCACTGTTTTGCACTGTAGTAGCTGAAAATATTCCCCTGTTTGGGCCTTTGGGCCACCTATTTGGTCCCCGAGTCCTTTAAGGCCTTTGGGCCACCCAGGCCTTCGGGTCAATAAGGCCTTCTGGCCACCTCAAGGCCTTCGGGCCACCTTAAGTGCATATGCAAACCAGACAACCTACAAGGAACAAACTTTAGAAGGAGGAGCAAGGAGCTTTCACCATAGAAGAAGCTAAACAGATTGCAAGAATGAGAGGGTATGGAACCCATCATCAGTACAAGTCTGATCATGCACAGTAATGCCTAGCCGAACAGCCATGCAAAGGTGGAGAGATGATTTCATGATGAAGATGCCGGGGAGGAGCAGTTTCAAGTAGTTAGTCTGGGTTGTATGTAATGTTTGAAGCCTACGAGCATTGAATTCCTCTAAGGCCTATGGGCCATGTAAAACATAAGCCTATGGGCCTTTTAAGGGTTCCACCTCACCCCTTGAAAGGTGTATTATCAAAATCAATAAAAAATGAAGGCCTTCAGGCCATTGGAGGAGGAACGAGGTGCATTCATAGCCTGACAAAAAATCTATAGATGACCAAAATGTTTACAGCTTTCACAGGCCTTTGCGGGCATAGGATAAGGACGTCTAGTGTGTCCTCCCTTTCCAAAATGATAGAAAGTCAGAGGCACACTTCCAACTACAATGTATGGTGCGGATGAATCTCACTACTGAGACCCACCTCCACTACTTCTGCAACGGTCCAACCACTTACTATTCTTCCCATTCATGCCATTGAAGCCGACACCCATTGGAAGATAAGAGGAGACACCAAACTGGTTTGTCATATTCATCTCTTTCATCATTGATCTGTCTACTATATCTAAATTGGTAGAAATTTTTGAAAAGTACACATGTGATTTGATATTCAATAGTTGGCCATGTAGGTATTTTTCAGCATTTAGCTTGTCATTCTTTATCGCATCCCAAGGAAAACTGAAAAGATCCTCAAATCAGTTGGTGTATGCTGACATCAAACAATATCCTTACTACAATAAAAGGAACTCCAGAGACATTGAAAACATTAGATACTCTGTAAAAAACAAAAAAGAGAATTGGGTTTCGAAACCCTTTCAATCCAAGCACATGTGTCTTTGTTCATGGACTATAGAATCCCACCAATGCTTGCTGGAGGCCTCGAGTCTGAGCGCTTCACACTTTACATTTATATTCTCAAGTTTCTCCTAGAAGATGAATATTTGATTGATCATATCTAGTCAATCCTCTACCTCTGGAGGTTAAATCACTCCCTTAATGGATGGTGGCTTCTTGAGCTTGACCTCTATGATCAATCTCTCTCCCCTCCATCTCCTGGTTACAGCTCAAACACCACATTCTGAACTCATGGAACATCCTGATATACCACACAGACTTCTCGTACGATAGTCTCAATGAGATTATGATCCATTGGTGGATTTCTTTAAGGAGAACTAGTTTCACCCTCCCGAGGAACTCATGGAAGACTTCTCAAGAGCACACTTTTTCGCACTAAAACATATGTACTTTCACAAAATAGAACAAATATCAATCCAAACTAGAAAAACCATTATCCAAAATTGAGAGTCTTAAAAAAAATATTAGATACACACATCCCAACATCCCATGGAAACTTGAGTCTCATTACGATAAGGGATTTCCAAACACTTAACGCAACATACCTTTCAAGTCTCAATGAACCTATCTCTAGTCTAACAGATGTCCTAAGACAAGTATTGTTGGGGAATGACCTCCTTTTATATGAAGTTACAAGAAACCCACCTGGGATTCTCTCAAACCTAGTCCCGACCAGATCCTTCACATTCATGAAGGGCGTTCTCTATCCCCACAGGCTGGCAACAAGCACCTGAGCATCGAACAACAAAGACGAGGAAACAAATTCACCCAACCTCAACAACTACATGAAATAGATATATAAAACAAAGAAAAATAGTAAGAATAACAAATATATAAGCCATAACTATAGAAATCAATGTAAAAACAGAACAACTATAAGAGTAGCGAAAACTCCCAAGGACAAGCCCAACCCCAAGGGACTACAAACAACAGCTACTCCAAGTGATGTTGTGGAAAAAACCCCACCATCTCCCCACTATCTACCCATATAAGCTCACACAAACCTCACTACCTCACAACATCATGTTGTCTTTCCCTAAAATGGAAGGCAAACAAATTCTTATGCACTACTGAAGAGGTGTGATGGGTGTGAGATAAAAATATTTTTAGGATCCCACCCAGGTGTTCATCAAAAAGTATCTGTATAAAAAATATTGTATGCTCATTTTAAAATAAAACATATCATAATAAACAATACATGAGTTTTATAGAAAAATTGGTAAACATTTCTCTTTTCCATTGTCACGCCCGGACGTCATTTAGAGGTACGAATTTATTTATTTTTTTAAATTTTTATTTCATGAGTTTAGATTGTCGGTTTATTTAATTGCTTGGTTGATGTGCAGGCTGAATCGACAAGGGGCTTCCGCAGTGGCGCTGATAAATGCGCATTGGCCTTACATCACTTGGCGTGCGCGTGAGGCATGAGCAAGCTGGATAAAATTTATTTTAAGTGCGTGTTGATAAGTGCGCGTTGGCTTCACGTCGCTCGGAACGTGGTGCCGATGCTCGAACGTTAAATAACTGGATAAATTTTTATTATGGTTTTATCGGTTATTATTGTATTATGATTATTATATTATTGTTATTATTATATTATTATTATATTTATTATTATCTTTATAATTATTATGATATTATTATTATTATTGATAACATATTATTATTATTATTATTGTTTTTGTTATGCGATTATTATTATTAAGATTTTGATAATTATTATTACTATTAATATTATTATTTCTAATATTATTATGATTTAATTTTTTTATCTATCTACCCCCTAGGAAACCCTAGCCACCGCCACCCCCCACTCCCATTTTTATTTTATTCTTTTTTTTCTCCTTTCCTTCCTCCCCACGTTTTTCCTTCTCTTTTGTTTTCTCCCCCATCCGCGGCGCACCCATCCTGCCGGATCCCCCCTCCCTCTGCTCCGCCGGACAGCGCCCCTCTCCACCCCAGCCGGCGCTCTCTCCCTCATCCTCCTGCACCTTCACCCCCGCCCTCCAGCAACCGCACTGCCGCCAGACCACCCCTCCGCCTCGGGCCGCCTGTTACACCCACTGCGGACCATCCTTGCCACACCACACCTCCTCGTTCCCAGACCTCTCCTATGTTGCGCCACTCCATCACCACCTCGGCCGGACTCCGCACCAGCGACATCACACATCTCCTTTCCAGCAGACCACCGGGACCTGCTGCTCTCCCTTCCTCCTCCGCCCAGCCGGCACAACCCCCCTGCCGCTCTTCTTCTCTTCTTCTTCTTCTTCTCTCTTTTCTTCTTATTCTCTTCTTCTTCTTCTCTCTTTTCTTCTTCTTCTCTTCTTCATCTTATTCTCTCTTTGATGGGGCTCTTCACCCAGATGCATTTGGAGAGCATGGAGCACAGTGGAGGTACTTTCTTGGCTAGCATCCAGTTGAATCCTGCCCTTCTAGAGTTGATTCAGCTGGAGCAGCCTGGTGATGAGTTTTTTCAGCGATCTATGAAGTTTATTCATGGTGGGGAGACTCCTTCTGATTGGTCTTTGTCTTCCCAGAGGGTCCTATGCTTCAAGGGCCGTGCTGTAGTGCTGTTGTCTCTGCGAAAGGTGGTGATGCAGGATAGCCACCAATCTCAGTGGGTCGTCCATCCTGGTACCACCAAGATGTATTACGATGTTCGCCATCAGGTCTAGTGGCCAGGTATGAGACGAGACATAGCCGACTTCGTATCTAGATGTTACACCTGCCAGCAAGTGAAAGCAGAGCATCAGAGACCATCTGGCCTACTCTAGCCATTACCCATTCCTACCTGGAAGTGGGATGAGGTCGCCACGGACTTCATCATTGGCTTGCCTCGTACACCTCGAGGGAGGAATGCTATCTGGGTGGTGATTGACCATTTGACCAAGTCTGCTCACTTTATTCCGATCAGAGATACAGCGAAGGTAGAGGAACTGGGCCTCTTGTATGTTCAGGAGGTGGTCAGACTTCATGGTGTGCCGTCGGCAGTTGTTTCTGACAGGGACCCCCGCTTTACATCACGGTTTTGGGGAGGCCTCCCAAAGGCTTTGGGGTCCCAGATTAAGATGAGCACGACATACCATCCTCAGAGCGATCGCCAGACAGAGTGGGCGAATCAGATTCTGGAAGACATGCTCCGAGCCTGTGTGCTAGATTTTGGAGGCTCATGGGATAGCCATTTGGGACTGGTCGAGTTTGCTTATAATAATAGTTACCAATCTTCCATCAGAATGGCACCCTTTGAGGTGCTTTATGGTCGGCCATGTCGGTCTCCTTTGTGTTGGGCTGAGGTAGGAGAAGCCTCGCTCTTGGGACTGAGTCTTGTTCAGGAGACGTCTGAGAAGGTCAAGCTGATTAGGAATCGGTTGTTGACAACTCAGAGTCGCCACAAGTCTTATGCAGATCAGAGGCGGCGTGATCTCGAGTTTTCAGTGGGGGACAGAGTGTTCCTGAAAGTGGACCCTCGCTTGGGTCACCGTCGTTTGGGGAAACAGGGGAAGCTGACACCGAGATATGTCGGACCTTTCGAGATTCATGAGCGGCTTGGAAAGGTGGCATACATGTTAGCTTTTCCCTCACAGTTGACGTCGATTGACGACGTATTTCATGTCTCCCAACTAAAGAAGTACAACCCCGACCCGTCGCATGTGCTGAATTTGGAGGAGCTGGAGATAGAGTCCAACTTGTCTGTGGTCGAGCGACCAGTGCGTATAGTGGATTCCCAGGAAAAGGTGTTGCGTGGAAAGTCCATTCCTCTGGTCCATGTTTTTTACAGCACGGGAATGATGAACACGAGACTTGGGAGCGGAAGTCATGGGTTGAGCAGGAGTACCCATTTCTATTCTCTGATGAGGCTTTGAACTGACTTTCCGAGGGCGGAAAGTTTTCATGGTGGGGAGAATTGTCACGCCCGGACGTCATTTAGATTTACGACTTTAATTTTTTTTTAAAATTTTTATTTCATGAGTTTAGATTTTCGGTTTATTTAACTGCTTGGTTGATGTGTGGACTGAATCGACAAGGGGATTCCACAGTGGCGCTGATAAATGCGCGTTGGTCTTACATCGATTAGCGTGCGTGCGAGGCACGAGCAAGATGGATAAAATTTATTTTAAGTGCGCGTTGATAAGTGCGTGTTGGCTTCACGTCGCTCGGCACGTGGTGCCGATGCTCGAACGTTAAATAATCGGATAAATTTTTATTATGGTTTTATCGGTTATTATTGTATTATGATTATTATATTATTGTTATTATTATATTATTATTATTGTTATTATTATCTTTATAATTATTATGATATTATTATTATTATTGCTAACATATTATTATTATTATTATTGTTTTTGTTATGCGATTATTATTATTAAGATTTTGATAATTATTATTACTATTAATATTATTATTTCTAATATTATTATGATTTAATTTTTTTATCTATCTACCCCCCTAGGAAACCCTAGCTGCCGCCACACCCCACTCCCATTTTTATTTTATTCTTTTCTTTTTTTTTCTCCTTTCCTTCCTCCCCACGTTTTTCCTTCTCTTTTGTTTTCTCCCCCATCCGCGGCACACCCATCCTGCCGGCTCCCCCCTCCCTCTGCTCCGCCAGACGGCGCCCCTCTCCACCCCAGCCGGCGCACTCTCCCTCATCCTCCCGCACCTACACCCCCTCCATCCAGCAACCGCACTACCGCCAGACCACCCCTCTGCCTTGGGCCGCCTATTACACCCGTAGCGGACTGGCCTCGCCTCACCGCACCTCCTCATTCCCGGAACTCTCCTCTGTTGCGCCACTCCATCACCACCTCGGCCGGACTCCGCATTGGCGACGTCGCGCCTCTCCTGTCCAGCAGACCGCTAGGACCTGCCACTCTCCCTTCCTCCTCCGCCCAGCCGGCGCAACCCCCCTGTCGCTCTTATTCTCTTCTTCTTCTTCTCTCTTTTCTTCTTCTTTTCTTCTTCTTCTCCTTCTCTCTTTTCTTCTTCTTCTCTTCTCCTTCTTCTTCTTTTCTTGTTCTTCCTCCTCTTCCCAGGTCGGCGCTCTCTCCCTCTCCCCTACTGCGCCGTTCCTGCACCCCCACCGGTTTGTTCACTTTTTTTGTTTTGTTTATTTCATTTTATTATTTTAACTTATAAGATATTAAGGTTTTATTTTATTATTATTAATATGTTAATTATTACATTATTACTATAATTATTATTCTGTTATTATGTCAATAATAATGATATTATTATTATATTATTATTATTGTTATTAATATTAAATTATTATTATTAAATTATGGGTATGCTATTATTATTATTATTATATTATATTATTATTGCTATTGTTATTATATTATTATTATTCTATTATGTTATTATTATTATTATTATGTTATCGCTATTATTATTATCATCATTAATATTATGTTAACAATATTATTGAACCTGTTGTGCGATCTGCTGTTTTTAGGACCTGTTTGACGGCTCAAGACGGTGCGACCGCGGCGCAACTGGAGTTTTGTGCCGTGTCTTTTTCCACGCCTGTTTGAGGTAGGTGATTCCGCACTCAATTATCATCTAACGATATTTTGCGTGTTGGTTTAATTATTTTTTTATCACCCTGCTAATTAGTTTCCATATTGAAAAATTAGTTTTGATTATTTTTTTTAAATGTGCATCTAATTTTCCAGTGGTACATTTATGTGGTAGAAGTCCATTTTTATTGCGGAAACTCACTTTGGCTGTTTATTATTATTTGTAAACTGTGCAGTGTAGTTTATGGTTTTTTTTTAAAGAAGGAAAAAAGAGAAGTTTTGGTGTGTATGTGGTTTTCAAAGAGGATATCAGTTGCAGGTGACACGTTTGGCTCTAAGTGATAATGTGACATGTTATATGAACTTTTATCTTTAGGTGAGCACAAGGAGAGAAGACGGGGTATTAGGTGGGGAGACTAGGACTAGTGAGCTAGTGTTCCGGAGATGACCCGACCCGATTTCACTGGCAGGTTTGATGATTGCAACACTTACTAAACATATGATATCTGAGGGTCGTGGCCTCTTAAGCCACATGTTCTGAGGGTCGTGGCCTTCTAAGACATGTTATCTGAGGGTCGTGGCCTCCTAAGCCACGTTTCACTGAGACACGACGTTCTAGGATCCCACTAGTTCTAGTACCCATAGGGCCTCTCCCATCCATTGGTGCCACCAGATACTTTGCGTGCATGTTGATACGTGATATGTCACTTGAACTGCTATCCTAATGTGTTTATCTTGAACTGCCTTTATTTTAAATTGTTTTATGAAAACCATTTTCTCTTGCACTTATTTCTCTTTTTATTTTAGCATTGCAAATGGTTTGTCTTTTGATAGTTGTGCGTGTGATCTTTTATTGGTGATATCCTGCTGGGCGATTGCTCACACCCTACTTACACCCTTGGGTTTAAGTAGACTTGTTTACTTCTGATACATGTAGGGGTCTATCTTTTGGGAGCAGCGGTTCAGGTTGTTAGCAGGACTATCTACGTGGCGTTTTGGTGGTGGCTTAGAGGCGGTGTCCTCACACCGAGCAACAGTCCTTAGGTTGGTTTTTGGTCATCTTGTTTTAGTGTTATTTGGGTTTTGAATACTTGTGAACCAAAATCCTGTTTGGTCAACTACATGTTTGACTGTAACCTTTACTTCTGTTCGGTTTACTTTGGTTGGCTGCTTTATATTTGTTCACACGGGTAAATCGTTCCCAAAGTTTATTTTGATACCCGGGCACTTGTGCCAGCCCGTGGGGATCGGGAACGCCCTTCGGGCCTTGCCGCGGGCCGGGTCGGGCGTCGGTTTGGATGGCGACCCAATTCGGTTTGTGACATCCATAATTCTAAACAAAATCATGTATATCAGTTTCAAAGAATATTTTTCCGTTTCACTTTCCATAAGCATAACATGCATATTAAAGCTAACTCAGAATAAAAAACAATAAAAAATAGAATCACAATTATCACAACACCAATGAATAATACAACACAAGGATGCAGACTAATCATACCACAATAATCAAGTGCACAAATATGGTTCTAGAATAATGGGCCTAGGAAGAAGAGGAATGTACATGAGTAAAACCCCCAAAATGTCAATATCAGTCACCTAGAACTATAGTCATAGGAAACATAAGGAATCCCCAAGGAAAACCTTCTTGATAATCATAAAATAATGGATGATGGCCTCAAGCTAAACCTTCCACCTTAGTTACCAAGGTAACCCATGTGATAAATTTCACCAACCAATTTTAATACTTTAAAAACCATTCAAAACCAATTCACAATCCACTTATAAAAATCCAGGGAAAAACCATTTACCTTTTAAAACCATTTTTAACACACAAAAACAATCATGCCTGTTTGATAAATATGTTTATAAGGAAAAAAATTCAGGTTTATTATCATAGTCTAGAGAGGGAACCACCTACCTCAAAGTCTTGGTCGCACACGCCCACAACGGAATCCAAGATTAATGAAACCCAACAACGTCATCAAAGTACGATTAATAAAATCCACACATGTTAAGATTGATCCAAATATAAACACAAGAGGTCACCAGAAGATAGGAAACCCACATACATCAAAGTCGAACACCCCCTACTCCATGACCAACGAAGGAAAATGCCTCCATAATGAGATCTCCCAACGGATCTAGAAGAATACAACATGGATCGTATAACATAGATCAACAGATCTGATAATGAAAATCTAGGGCGCTACTATGATCAAAAAGAAAAAAGAACTAGAAAGAACACTTATCGAGAGCGATTAACTATAGACACAACGAATATCCAAAGACGATGAGGTTGATTTGGAAAGAGGGGAGCCTCTAAAAATATCCTAAGTGTAGCCATAGGTTGAGTGCAATGAATTCTGGATAGAATGGACTGATAAAAACTACCAAATGTGTTACTTTAACTTGGGTGTAGGCTGAGTCACAATGTGTACTCCTTGGTCATGTCATGTAGGCCATGCGAGATTAGTATGTCGAAAAACCCATAGCCTCAGGTTACATATCTGATATTTAAACCCTACACAACATGTACCATAGGTACACGATGTGTACTTGCTCACAAAATGATCTCCCCATTAAAGACTTGTATCCAACAACCAGTACATCACCTGTACCTATAGTATATGGTGTGTACCTCCAATACACATCATTTACCTCCAATACACACCATGTACCTACTCTGCAATCTAAAAAAAGTCTTGAAAACAACTCCTAAGGACTTTGAACCAAAAGGGAACTTAGATAAAGGTGAAAACAAAATCGATCAAGGTAACAAGATGTTACATTTAATTTCCTTCACATCAATGAATGATGGATGACCTATAAATGCGTCTTGAATTACATATTCATATCATTATAGAATAAATCCATGGAATCATTTGTGGATGGATACATTAACAAATCATAACAATGGTTTTATAATTTTTTTATACTATGAAGTAGTCATTAAAAAACATTGGTAACACATTTAAAAAATAAATAACATGCCTAATGATTTTAGTCTAACTAGGAAACATTCTTGTACATATTTGGAGTCAGCATTAAATCTAAGACTACCCTAAAAATACTAAAGAATCTTTTAATATTCCTTGGCCTCATTACTTCCAGGAATTTATAGGACACAAAGGTAATTATTCATATATCACACATTTCATTTCCATTCATATTGATGAATTCATAACCTTTGATATTTTAATGAAAATAGGAATTGGATACCAATTGGATGAGTACTGGTAGAGAGGATTCAATGAACTCAAGGAGAACCTCCTCAAGCTAGTAGTTATTGTTCCACCAATCAATGGATTATCACACATTTTTTTTGTGAAAAAACCACAACATTTTTCATAGAATGATTAGAAATTATAAGAATGATTAAGGAAAATTAAATTTCTTCATTATCTCATTTAGATAATATAAGAAAATGAGACTATTTTTTCTTTCATCGAGGAGAATTACCAAGAAGTTTTCTTTACGATGAAGAAGCCAAAGAATTATCTCTGGTGTCATGATATTCTTTGGGTTTCTCATTTGGAACCACTTAAATATATCATGAATCAGCAATTTTGTATCTGATATCTAGTGTGATATTCATTGATCTTCCAATGGTATGAAAATTTTTCTACACCAAAAAAATTACTTAAGGGGTAGGTATTCACAAACATTCTTGTAATACACAGTGCTCTGAGAGCATTCTACTAAGTACTTATATCCTTAATGAGGAATTATTAACTAATAAATTAAACAATCCAAACAAGAGAAACATACATTTATTATTCTTCTTGATGGTTGATAAACATGATAATGGAGACTAAAAAAGATATGTGGGTTGGAATGGGGATGGTGTTTGTTTCCCATGATATTGTAGACCTTCCCTACTCATTTATGCTATCAGAAGGATGCACAAAATATGATATCAAGCATGAGGCCCTAATATTTTTTTTGAATTTTACTCTAATAATACCTATGTATCATCTCAAAATTAAAGTAAACTTAGAGTTAGTAATAAATCAAATAAATGATGATCATTCCATCATAAAGAATGAGATAATACATATATTTGATTTTGTTTGAGTGTTTATAGAAATTTACCCTTTGAGCCAACATTTGTCCCTATTATACGCTAGAAAAAATTCCCAATTTGATATATTATCTAGTACAAAATACATCCTCATAGACATAGAATAGGATGAGATGGTCATTTGGATCATGCATCTAAGGACGGTGTCCCATTCATCAAAAACATACTAGATGAATTCAAATGATACCCCTAATCATGGTGATCCGTTTTAATCTTCAACCAAAGTCACTAGTGTGTGGATATCCTTAATTCTAGATTAAGTTTTAGATGGTATCCTCCCAACTATTTGATCTAGAAAAGAGTATATTTTTAGTAAGGAAGTAAAATTTATACTCTTTGATAACCATAATTCATAAATGGATCGCTATAAATAGGGGTGTGATGGAATCGTCCCCATATGCATCGAGGGAAGTGATATAATCACAATAATTTATGAAGTCCATCTTGTGTATTATGGTGCCCACCGATCAGAGACTAATCTCCCTTATCAGATCAGATGACTTTGTTTTTGTTGGACTTCAGTGGCTTATTATTTTCTAAAGATCACTATAATGCTCCATGCTTATCAAGTACATAAAAATTTCATCCACAAACCTCCAATGTTTTACAGACTTCCAAGTAATCTTGGTAATTTTACATACAGGGAAAAGATGTCACGGGATCGTATCCCCCAGTTTTAGTTAGGTAGTAAAAGTTAATTATTATTTTCACCATCATTTTCTCTAAATGGGTAATGTTTAAAACCTTTAAATAATTCATTACCCAATCTATCTTCTACTTTATGAAGTCCAACATCATCATTAAATTTAGTGTCCCTTGCACTCTATTAATGAAAAATGGAACAAACTCTAGTACTTCAATGTCAAAAATGATGTACCAATAGTATAATATCTGGATTAATGATTCATCTCACTATAATATAGAATCTAGTGGATAGATAATGTAATTTACCAAGAAATTATCCAATACACAATAGTATATGGTAAAAAGAGATAAAATTTCATGGATGGAAAAATTGATGTATGAATTTTCATCATATCACACCACAACCCACACCACTACACCGACGAATCAAAATTCACTTGTGTATAAATCATAAGTAGTGTTCCCAATTTTGGTTTAGTTTCCTCAACTATGTATCATAATTAGTACTTAGCTCATCTAAGACGACCATTCAAAAAATAGACATGATAAACCTGGGAAGCTTTATGTGAAATGGTTTCCTCATCCATTTTTTTAAATCTATCATAATTAGATAGGTTATGCATTGAAAAATAAGTTCCTCATATATTATTATATTTAATGAGAATTTTAGATTTCTCTAAGAACTACAATAATACTATGAGTGAATACTCTAAAACTATAAAAAATTTAGAGGGAACCTATGTTGGACATAAGGTCTATTCTAATAGATATTGTTTTACCTAACTAGAATGAATGGGAGAACATGACATTCCACACCAATGAAATATTTCATATTAAATACTTTTTATAATTTAATACATAGATATAAAAATCCTTGTTAGATGATGTTAAACTATAAGGTGTGATTTATAGGGCCCGATCTACTCATATTTTCCCTGAATAGGTGGCCACATTACGTCAAGAGTGCCTCCCCATATTCTAGAGGCTTCTGACAAGTAGTGGGGGTATATAGTGGTTCCATGGGGATATAATACCCTCTTAATCAGATTAAAGCATAATAATGGTAAAAAATGATAAATTATATAATAAATAATGATAAAATGAAAATAGTAAGATAATTCATCCAGATAATAAATAATAAACTGAAGCTATATACATTACCATATACAAAAATGATGATTTCATGATACTATACTGAAAGTAGAGTAAAAGGAATAAGATAGCAGGAATACTTCAGTACATGCTATGAAAAAGAGTGAAAAAAAATCTATCTTTGATAGAATCAAAAGCACAATATGGGTCCTCTTCTACAGTACTACAACCAAGTATTGAAAACCAGACATCTATAGTTAGCTTATTTCCTTTGTTGTTTCCTACATCCATAGTCTTTTTCCGGGTTCTAAATGGCTGAAACAACTGGGTGTGATTTAAATTTAGTAGGCCACCACCAAAAATGTATAATACTATCCAGTCAATGAATATATCATGTAGTTGTGTGTATTTAATTATGATAAAAGTAGTAAATGAAATAAATAATAAGAAAGTCAATTTGGGTTTCCCTTGGGAATAATAATCGAATAAGGGGTCAGTAGGTCCCAAGAAATATATGACTTAGTAGTAGGTATACTAGGACATTCTGACCAGGGATACATAAATAATGGGATGTGGAGTTTCATGTCAGAGAATACTCAACTAATGATGTGGAGTGACGTGTTCAATAAATACAAATAAAATATTATGAGATCAATGTACACCATCCTAAATCAATGGGGAGAGGATATTTATGTCCAACAATCCCATGTAAATAATGCAGAGTAGAATGTACAATGATTTCTATTAATAATCAAGAATAATATTATTCATTTTCCCAATAATCCCATCCATGGAATTCTATGTGAGGAACCTAAGTATCACTCAAGGCCTAACATACTTCCTTGATATATCATTCATAGCATTTGTAGACATAAGCATAATACATTATTAAATAAGGGCCAAGTGACATGGATTCACAATTTATATTCCATTTAATAATTTCATAATCAATTCCCATATAAGTATAAAAGTTAAAAGTGAAATATTTATCCCCTTTCACACTCCATCTCAGTTAATACCATTTAATAATCCCATTGGAATAAGGCAATTCATCACACCTCAAATGTGGTTTCATTTCAAAATAGTGAATATGGGTCATGGAATATATGAATGAAGACCCAAGGGGGTGGTTGAGGTCAATGTAGACGACCTATAAAGAAGAAATTCTATGAAAAATGACTAACCAACATAATGAATTAGAAATTTAATCAATTATTTTCTCATTTAATAGGTGACACATGTAATTTTCAATGCATGGAATAATAACACATTATTTAGAATTCATGGATTTTGATAAAAGTACTATACCACGTACCTAATACCTGTTGTGAAATACTCATCCAGTATCGGCCTATGAGTTTTTTAGAATGGTATAATTTAGAGAAAGTATAAAAACACTCTATAAATAGGTCATAATATCTCATAGAAATATATCATTAATGATGGAGATAGAATCAAAGAAAAGAATCATGAGACCTCGTAGACTAACCATGGGTCATCCATTATTGTGAGTGATTCATGAATTTGTCACTAGAAGAGGGATATGGATCAAATCCTCAAGGAGTGTAAGAGGGGATTTTAAGTGGTGAATTTACATGATAAATGTGGAAGAAATGGGGAATAAATAAACATAAATTATGGATGGGAATAATGGTAAAATTAACCTTTTAATGGGGTACATGGTCTAGATTCATGGTTTTAGAAACCATTTTCCAAACTTATGAATATGACTACTTGTGAGCCACACCATTATGGTTTATGTGAATGGTTTTAAAAACCATATAAAAACTGTGTGATTGGTACTTTCAATAACCTATACCTCGCATATCCTCAGTTCATGGTTAGATAATCCCTACACAAATTGTGCAACTTATGATTATTATTTATTAAAGGTTTCCCACAGACATGTTGCCTCCCTTGAATAGTAAAAAAACCTTGTTTATTCATTTGTGCTATGAATAGTTGAGCTTAATGATTACTATTAACTGTGAGCTGATGGTGATCCATTTCTTATTCCTCTAAAAACTAAAATTGTAGGCTTCGAACAAGCTTAAAATCTTCTAAAGACTTTATTAATCCCTTTGGAGAATTTATTTTGGTAAAACAAAATAATTATATTGAAAAGAATATGATCCATACCTCGTAGAAAAATATGGATCTTATAGTGGAATAAAGATAAGCAATATATTTGGGTTCCTATTTTTGTGACCCAAAATAGAAAGTTCTGTTAGTCCAACAATGATGAAAATAATATTAAATCCCCATAATTCAATGAAAAAAGAAATTGAACTACATACTATAATGACATTCTATTGGAATTTAAACCACTCAAAATTTTTCCTCTATATACGAAATTTCACTATGAATCATTGATTCCACCCTATACGAAATTTAACTTCTCAGGGTGGCCTACATTATATGACCCCCCTCCATATATGATATCTTGATTTGTGTATAAATTCTTAGTACATAGATTATTTATTTTTTTAACCTACACAAAAAATAATGATACTTTATGGAATTGATTGATCCATATTATTATTTGGTTTATGAAATGTATATGGATTGATTTTAGTTATTTCATGATGTGTGGTGATACTAAAATTCACTATCTTATAAAAGACCATGAATCTCTATGTCCTCAAATTCCCTTCGTTTATATGAGATTCAGATCCATGTTGGTGTTATTAGTGCATGCATTATCCACAGTTCTCATTTATTGGAAAGCAAAAGCTACCCCATAATAATTTGAGTAATTTTTACATGAAACCAAACTTTATAATACTAATCTATTTATAACATGATATTAAATTGAATGATATATATTCTTTTTCACATGACCAATAACTACAAAATCAATTATTTCCTACAATGGTAACTTCTGTATGATGTAGTTAATAATCCAATAACCTATTCATCCTCACAAAAATTATGTTTCACATTATATTGGAAGTTTTAGTTGATTATCCAAGTTAGTTTAATTGATATTCCACATTTTTTAAATGAGGGGAGAAATTTTGTTCTCCCTGCATGGTACTAAACTGTGAAACATTCAGTCATCCATGTAAGACCTTAAACTATATAAGGTGACCTACAATTTTGGAAAAAACTATTTGGAATGAGATCATGATATATGTACAAATCCATTGGAACACATACCCATTTTTTTTACAAAATGTCCCTTATTATCAGAACTACATATGGATTTATTTTGATTCTATTAGGATATGCAGTAAATCATGGATTTCCTATCCTAATCCCATACATGAGTTATCTCAAAAAACATTACCCTTTTCACAAGGTTGTTCAGGCCTCCCCCATCTACATTGAGTTTTATAAATTGACCTAAATTAAGGAAAGACACAATTTACTTCCACTGTAAATATGTTTGATCAGTGTAGGGGAATCTGTATTAGGACAATGTGAGTCTTGATTATTATTACTATAGTATATGAACTGATTCTGAACTTTTATTTCCTAGAAAACTGCCGATCTTACTAAATCCTTTCTTCACCTTGATGGTTAAACCAGTTAAATAAAATAAATTTCCCATCAATGGGTTCTTCGTTAAGATAAGGTTACCTATTCTAGACACATTAAAAATCAACATAGAACCACATGAAGAAAATATACTTTCACGAGAACCAGATATGTGTAAGAAATAATCTAGTATCTAGATCCTTATGAGTGATTCCACTATGAAAGGAAATATCCCTTACTATATATATGAGACAAAAATATATAGGAGTCTTCAAAATAGATTAATTTCTAAATATATGCCAATAAATAGATCCCCTTATATATTTATGATCTTGATCTATATAATAGTACAATTTTCCCTCCATGGAGATTCAATGGTCATAACCATAATAGCTGACCATAATGTTTTGGTTCAACTAATATTTAATGAAAAATACAAATTTTAATGTATATGAGCTAGATCTCTTTGGAATATCCATTTTTGAGGACTACATATGTCTTGATTCTTTTTATTCTAAGATATACAGTGTCATCTGAATTTCATTTCTTGGGACCTACCAAAGACCCCAAACAAGATCCCCACTTTGTCATGGTATTTTTATCCCTTCATTCACAATGGGGTTTCATTCATATGTTCAGCACTAAGATGAATGAACTAAATTTTTGTGTAAGATCTAGATTTTCAAAATTCCCAAATACCTTAGTGTGTGTAACATGACATTAAACTTCATGAAATGAGGTCATTGTCACAAAACATAAACTATCTAGAACCTTATTCCTTTTCACGTGACATTAAACTACATGATATACGGTCATTATTGCGTAATCTTAAAATTCATGATGCATGGATTTTTATTTCCTAAAACTAAACTATACAACATGAGGTCCTCACTAAATTTCCTTAAACTGAATTTCACATGAGTCCCCATCACATGATATTGAACTTCATGTCATATACTCTACCCTATATGACTTCAAACTACTAAGAGTTGTTTGTTCCATGGACTAATTTCCCTATAAGACAAAAATCTCCATGTAATGTCCCATGAAAATAGATTATATATAAATAATAGTTAAGATAAAATTCACTTTTCATGATTTTATAGCCCAATGTTTAGATCTTCAAGTACATTTTCATTAGGTTTCTTTCCCTCGATGTGTACGAAAAAACTAATTTGCAAGTGGAAATGGAACTCTATTGAAATGAATTTTCAGTAGAATTGGTGAATTATCCTTTTATATAATATGTGCTATATTTGTACATGGAATTTATTAAAAATAATACATGTTTTTTTTATTTCAAGATACATTGTGGTGCATGAATGATATATTTTGGGATTTTCAATGACATGTAATTCATTTTTACAACTTTCCAATGGATTTTTAAAAAATAAACATAGAATTCATAAGAATAACTTACCTCCACCACCATTCATGAGTATTAATTAACTATAAATCAACCTTTTTTTACTTCAGTGTATCATATTTCCTTAAACCGTTCTCATCACATGGAAACTAGTGAATTTAGCTCCAATGTAATATTCTGTTTGGCAATGTATGCATTCCACCAATATGGATCTGTATATGCACCTCCAATATTGAATATCAACTAGAAAAATGTCTTATCCTCAAGGATAGGGTTCTATAATATATTAACACCTCAAAAATACCCCATATGATCCAGTCATTTGAATTTGGTAATTTATCATCCCATACATACATGAATTATTTCACCATTCATCATAAAAAAATAAGGACAAAATTTAAAATATCATATTCTCTACTCAGATGGTTCTGGGATACATTTGATCCCTAAAACAAATTCATGTTTCAATTTTTCAACCTAATGGTCCATGAATTAGTACCATAAACTATGTGTTCTTGTCCATGTGACTTCATCTCTTATATCTCCACCCCAAATTTTTGTTTCTTATAACATGAAAAAATCTTTACAGTAGTCAAACACTCCTAGAATATTATATCTTTAAAAAACCCAACTCATTACATAAGTTTTTCAATTCATACAAATCATTTATGGAAAATGGAAATGAGTGTATCTGTCGCTAATGTTTACTTACATTTGGCTATTCAAATGCATCCCCAATATGGATATATATATATATTTATTTATATATATACACCCCCAATATAGCCTTTCAACCATGTGATTGTTAAAAAAATGATAAGGTCCTATAATTTTCATATTGCATGATGCCAATGTAGTGTTACTCATCATTAATATATATTTAGTGATAATCTCAGATATACGTGTCATATACCATCGTCTTTGATTCAAAGAACTTGAGTTTACATTTGCACCACCCATAATAAACAATGAAATTCAACACTATAATCTCCATGTTAAACACTCATTTTTCATACTCACTTTAATGTAAAGGATTTGAAATATCATCCTTGAAAATTTGATCTATTGGCATCGCATAGCGCTAAACTACATGACATAATGGTCAGAACGTCCTAAAAATAATATAAATTATCACTTTTCGGGAGAGTCTATATCTGTAATGGGACATCTATTCACATTTTGTATTCCCTCATATCTCTATAATGACTTCCCCAATCAATTTTAGAAAACATTCATGACCGTAAATAGTAAAAATCTTTTACCAAATATTTATGATGGTAAACTACAACAATATTTTGTTAAATTCATTTGAACATGGATATCAGTAAAGAGTGGTATGAACATAACAACCATAAATTTATTTCACATTTTCACATCTGATTTATTTCATTAAATGTATGAACTTATTTATGAGGTTATCTATGTTCATTATACTAGGACTTTTCAATTCATGTCAAGTTTATCTCCCTCATTTTACCAGAGATACCACCTCACCCTTTTGGCCAATGTTGTGTGACCATAGACATCTTTATCCCTTGGTCAAAGAAATGTGGAATGCGAGATTTTTCAACACCCATGGGGGAAATATAAATTCATAGATCAGGCCCTATTTTAATTATTCGTCCACTTCACCTATATTGATATACAAGTCACCTCACTTATGTTTTATGATGTACAACTTTAATCTTATAAACCCCCTTGTTGGTCAATGTTCTCTTAACATAAAAATTAACTCTCCTTTGTCTGCCTTTCATGTCCTATAACTTCTTAAGGGAAGAGACATGGAAATTTCTGGTTTGAAAACAATAAAAGGGTTTCCTTATTAATAGTCAAGTCTCTATTCACTATACATGCATCTTGTGTCACCCCAATATATATTGAGTGTTTGAAAATTAAAATTCTAGAAACTTATTAGGATGAAAACCCATAAGGTGAAGAATAAGTTAAATCCATGTTCTTTTTGACAAATATTTTTTACAATGGGATTAAGAAAAATATTGGAGGATAAAATAAATGAAAAAAGTCCCATGGGGTCCACTATATGGTCCCAACATAATTAAATCTATGATCTATATACCCCTAGACCGAAGAAAATTTTAGTTCATCGGCCTATTCCCATACATAAGTTAGTTCAGATAATCAATGAAATATGTTTGAAATAAAACTTTTTTTTTCTTTAGCCCTCTTGAAAATTTTAATTCCCGTTAAAAATTCCCCCATTATGACACTTATCACATTATGCGATCACATCCACAACCAAATGATCTATCTAGTTTGTTATGATGATGGTGTATACACTTATACCTTTCTATGATCCATCCCTTATAAAAAATAAAAAATGTACCAAATCAAGTTTTACGGTGTTGGGGTTTAGGCCTATACCCATATTTGATACTTTCCTAGGAGGAAACCAATTTTACACCAGTGTTTGGGGAACATAAATAACTACATGCATTCAAATTCAATATTCAACTGGATTAATGTTTTTTGGTTATTCCTCTACAATGTTTTGTAGTTTTTTATAAATTGATAATTGATGCAAAGAAAAATAAAAATAATGGAACATTATTGTGAAAAATGCATGTTTTCATTAACTACAAAAAATGGAGGAGGATCATCCACACTTTAGAGTCTCTCCTGATGGTTTGTAAAGTATCACATGATGTTCTCAACATATTTTTTGAATTCTAATAATGATATTCATGATTCATTGATAATTTGTTGAAGCTAGTCCTCAAACCTATTCAGTGAGAAAATTTCTCTCTATTATAGTAGTAACAAATTCCTCTTCATGGATTTTAATTTATCAAGTTTCCATTTTCATTCTACAAGTCAACCCTTGGAAGTATATTTTCATTGCGTGAGATGCTTCACATGGAGGGCCTCTTTTATGTCCTGATTTTGTTTTTAAAAATATTTTCTAGGTGTAATAGGACCTTTAATGAGACATATTATCCCAAATATCAGTATAGCAAGTTAATAATAATCCATCAAAAATAATGTTCTTTGATGATTTATTCTATTTGTTTCTCTACAATTTATCCTTTAAATAATAATATATCACATATGAGATGGTAGGTGAGCCTTAAGGCTGGGGACCCTAACAGTTAGGGGTTTACATCAAACGTGAAAGGGAATGGGGTTCCAAAATAGAGGGAACACAAAGTGTGGTAATGGAATGATGTTCTGTTTGGATAAAGTTGAAATCTCTTTAAATTACACTACTGTGATGAAAGTACAATGGGTGAGTATATCATTCTGAATTGAGATCAGGCCTACATCGAAGTGGGACCTCTCTGGTGAGAACCTAAGAAGGTCTACAGTTTTATGTTGTGTAAATGGGGATATTAAGAACATAGTTTAGCATCATGCGGTGAGGACGATGTGTGAATAGTTTAATGTCGTATGATCAATACGTTTCACATAGTTTAGTGTCATGCCCCCAAGACCCTAGTAAATAGTTTAAATACTTTTACATGGGCTATGAACCACTAGTTTAAGGTATTGGATTTCAGACCATGATTAGGGGAAAGGAACCAAGAATGTTAATAGTCCTAGGGCTGGGCCCGAGCAGAAATGATGAGGCGTTGCTATATATCCTATAAGGATAATAATCAATAAATACATAGTTCTGGAGTACAACATTGTCAAAGACCAATGACAGTGGGGGAAATCCTCCCTGGCAGGTAATGTGATGCATGCCATAATTATCATGGGGAATTCTAAAATTTTTTAATGTAGTTCTATATTTTATAGTCATGTGTCGAGGACATGGGTACCCCTAAAGAGAAATGTGTGGTGCAGTTCAAAAATTGATGTGAATGATTACTAGAGAGTTCCACACCACATCGCATGTTCCTTAATTGGATGTTGTGGCCGAGAGGGCCGAGATAGAGAGTTTACCACTCATTTGGATTGAACCAGAAATTAGATGCCCCAATGTCTCTATGTATCCTGCAAGGGTATAAATCAAGAATTATGTAGTTCTTTGTATTCCAAATAGTTTAATGTCATGTGTTGAGGATGATAGCCCCATAGTTTGTGGTCATATATAAGGACCATTGAGTCACACCATCTCATGCATGGATATTACCATACCACAACACCTAAGCCTAAGTGATCCATGCTCGGTGTAGGAAACAAGGAGCATTTTTAGGCCTTCCTTGTCTAACGAGAGTGTTCAATGGTGGAAAGGAAATTTTGGGAGGATAAAATCCTAGACGAACCAATATTCTTACTCGAAAAGTGTGATTGAGTGGAGTTACAACATCAAGGTTGTCAAGGATTCGTAAAATGCAAGGGGTATTGAACATGTGATTCACAACATTCAATATTTGGTATGCAAAGGAAACAAAATGATGGTAATGGATAACTATTGACCATGTTCAAAATACAGCATCTATTTCACATTATCATATAATGGGAACATACAAATGAAGGCCCACCACTGACCAAATTTTCAACACATAACATGTCTCATAATGTCCTTCCAAATCTTCCCAAACCATGGATCAAGGTGGTGGGAGAGCACTTTGGCCTTTAATCCATTCCATTAGGGGTCCCTTTGGATGTGAAAGATAATGAAAAAAAAATGAAGGAATGTGTGAAGCATGATCATTACCTATGTGGTTTAAGAATCATGGTGAAAAAACACAAGGGGTGGTAATATCAAAGGAAGTACATGGTGCAGTTATCATAAACCAGACATGAATGAGTACGGAATAATTCCACACCACGTCACAAACTTATTGAAGCACTTAGGATATAGGGAGTTGGGGAGGTGAATGATTTAAGTACAGGACCACATAAAGGAAGTCTGGGCATCACTACATATCTGATAAGGATAGGAATCAATACACCCGTTGTTCTTGGAGGTGGTATGGAAGGTCACCAATACCAAAAGGAGAGATATAATATTTTAAAGAGGAATATTGTAATTTTTAGTCTATTTGAAATTGTGAAAATATAGATAGTAGGAATCTTAGTTGAAGGTCGTATAACTTGGACTATAAGGTACCCAGTTTAATGTCATGTGTGTGGGGACATGTCCGTGTAGTTTATTGTTATTCAATAAGGATGGAAAAATGGAGAAATCATGAGAGGGGTACATGGCATGGTTATTGAAATCCCGACATTAATGAGGACACAAGTACACACCACATCACATACTTCAAAATAAACTCAGGATGAAATGTCATAAGAGGGTTCATGGTGATGCGATTGGACCACAAACAAAACTCTGCGCATCACTACATATCCCATAAGAATGTAAATCAAGCCACACATAGTTCTTGAATGTTGTATGGTAGGCGGCCAATACCGAAAAGGGTAATGTCTTCTCGAGTGAAGACATCATATGGATATGTAATTTATCATTACACATCATCTGTGAAGAATGTGTAGTTTAACATCATACAATAAGGATATAATGGAAATTATTTTATGGTCATAGAACTCGGAACAAAATGGGAAGATTCACAAAGTGAAAACTTGTGACACAGTTCCAAAAGAGACCCGATGTGAATAAGGACAAGTTATTATTCACCGCATTACAAATTTCCAAGATAACACACATAGTTAAATGTCATGATTCATGGACAAGGGGACCAGAGCTCCTAGTTTATGGTCATAGCGTTTGGTCAAAAAAGGATGCGTAAACCTTCCATGCAAGCAAAAACCTTACCCAGGTCCATATGCCCACGTGAGATATGATCGGTATGGGAATCAAGGGAAGAGAGGATCTTTACAATGCATGAAAGCACAAATTAGGGGATGAAGGTGTAGAGCCAAGGGTAACCCCATAACATTGGTTCATTCTCTCAGTGTGAATGGTTCATAGAGGAATAATACCAAGGGTTTTAAAATTCTGCTTGAACATGATGGAGTGGAAAGGGATGTGAATCACGAGACCAACATTTAGGGAATAATGGGGGTGACATAATGATAGTGGATAACTATTGATCATGTTCAAAACATAGCATCCATATCGTGTGACCTAAAATGGGAACAACAAAAGAGGGTCCACTACTGAAAAAATTTGATGCATGGAACATGTCTCATAATGTTGTTCAAAATCATCTAGGATGTTTGCCCAAAAAGGTAGGCATGCCATATGGCTGGCCATCCATTCCATTTGTGGTTCATTTTAGATGTGAAAGATGATGGAAAGCTAAATAATAGTAGTCATGAATCATAGAAATATATTAAATCATTTCCATGTAGAATCTATCACTCTATGTACTAAACAACAGTTCATCTGAGCAGTTAGTGAGGGATAATAGTGGTCGAGAATTCCAGAAAAGATGGGAGTGAAATGGGTTGATGAACCTGGAGATGCACCCAAAGATGAAATGTACGAGCGTTTCTATGTATCCTGTGAGGATGAGAATCATACCATATGTAGTTCCTGAAAATGGCATGGTAGGATACCAATTTCATGGACAATACTATTGTGAATGTTGGGACCATTCACCGAAAGAATGTTCATTTGGTGGATCATGTTTGTTCTTAAGTGTGTGTGTGTTTTTTTGGAGCAACAAACCCAAGACGAAGAATTTAAGAGTCAACAAAAAAATGAAACGATATGCAGGCTTTGACAAATAGAATGGTGGATTAATGATATCAATCAAGATGTCTCATCAATTGAGGAAACCAAAATACAATTCCATTTTTATCATGCGGCAATGATAATAATATCAGAGTTTAAGGTCATATGACAAGACCTACCCATGCACTTCAACATGATATAGCAATGACACAATAGTTTAAATTCTCTTGTGATGAGGAAATGTAATTAAACGTCATATGGTTTGGATACATAAGTAAGGATGAGGTTCTAATGGGAAAAACATGTCATGATAAAGCATACCCAACGTGAATAAGGGAAAAAGTTCAGGACACACTTCTTACAATCCCCTGGGAGAACCTCATGCCATGGGGCCAGAAATGATCGAGGGACATGGGGATAGACCCAAATTTGAAATGTTCGGGTGTTCCTATGTATCCAATGAGGATTGGAATCAATCCACACATCGTTCTTGAAATGTTGTGCTGTTAAACATTGTCTGAAATAGACACAAGGAAAATGGAATTTTCTATAAGGAGGGGAACGTGGTGCGACTATTTCAAACCTAACGTGAATGACGATGAAAGTCCACACTGTGACACATTCTCTCTAGATACCTAGGATGAGATAACAGAAGTGTGAAAGAGTCAATTATACTTGGGGTTGAACTAGAAGGTGGACTGTCTAGGTGTTTCTATGTATCCCATAAGGATGTGAATCAATCCATTAATAGTTCTAAAAATTTCATGTAGTTTAACGTAATGCAGTAATGATGCTAATAAAAGGGGATGGAGAGCTCGAAAAAGTGGTACGTGGTGGGGTTATTGCAAACCTAAAGTGAATGAGGACATAAATCCACAGCACACCACATACACTTGGGAGAACATATGAAAAGGGGATAGAAGGAAGAGAAGGTTTCTAAAAACTGGGGTTAGACCCGAGGAAGAAATGTTCATGAATTCCTACATATCCCACAATAACGGAAATCGATCCATACGTAGTTCTAGATATGTTGTGTGGTTTAATGTCATGTGGTACAAAAGTGGGAAAAGAGGTATCTCAAAGGGGAATGAGTATGGAGTGGAAAAATAGACCGGTGTGAATGAGGACATATGTCCACATATGCCACACCATTCACAACTCTAGGAGAGAAATCAGGCCAAGGGGCTAACACAAAGTATATACAAACATAGGTTGCATCAGAAGATGAAATGTTCAGGCATTTCTATGTATCCCATATGGATGGTAATCAAGCTATATGTAGTTTTGAAAGTGTCATGCAGTTTAACATCATGCAGTAAGGATAATGGAGATCTTAGTTTAAGGTCATATATCTTAGGCCAAGGGGTTCTCAATTTAATGTCATGAACATTGGACATACCTCTGTAGTTTAATGTCCTACGATAAAGACAAAATAATGGATAAATCCTGAGAGAGGTACATGGCATGGTTATTACAAACCAAATGTGAATAAGGACATATGTCCACACCACACCACATACTCCTGAGAGAACCTGGGAAAAGTGGCTAGAAGGAAGATATGGTTTCTAAAAACCTGGGTTGGACCTGAGGAAAAAATTTCCAAGAGTTCATATGTATCTTATAAGAATGGGAATCAAGCCATACATAGTTATAAAAATTTCATGCAGTTTAACGTCATGTGGTAAGTATGGAAAATGAAGGATGTTTTGGAAGGAGGAGAAATGATGAAGAAATTATAAACCTGTTGTGAATGGGAGATAAAAAATTCCACGCCACACCATATAAAACCCTCTAAGATAACTAAACCTTAGGTGGGTGAAAATATTTGTTGGGATAGACCCAAAGATGACATGTCTAGGTGTTCCTATGTATCCCATAAGGATGGGAATCAGGACACACGTAGTTCTGAAAATGTCATTTAGTTTGACATTGTGTGACAAGGATGTGGTAGATATTGGTTTATGGTCACAGATATCAGACCATAGATGCCTAGTTTAATGTCTTATTCAAGGGACATAAGGGGAAAAAAGGTGAATCACCATTCCTATCATTTTGGAGACCATGAAAATGGAAATAACAATTGATGATAACTACTGACCATTTTTATAACATATAATCTATCTCATTTGACCTGGAATGGGAATAAAAAATTGAGCATCAACCACTTAACATATTTCTAATGTGGGATTTTTTTTTCAAATTGTCGTTCGGGATCATCCTGGACATTATACCCAAATGGTAGCTAAGCCAAGGGGGCATGAGAACATGCCTCTAGGGGGATCTATTTGAATTTTATAGAAGATGGAGACCCATGTGACTGGATGTGTGAAGCGTGGTGGTACCCATGCAGTTTAACCTCTTGCGGTAGGGACAATGGCTATCTTAGTTTGAGGTCATAGAGCTGGGACAAGTAGGTATATTCACCATTCAAATTTTATCGTCATGAGGGATGAAAAGGGTCTTATTTTAGGGTCTTAGAGCTTGAATCGTGATGTGTATTCAACATTCATATTTTATCTTCATGCAAGATGAAATGGATCTTAGTTTAGGGTTGTCGATCTCAGACCACAAGGTGTATTAACCATTCACATCTTATCATCATGCATGATGAAAGGTATCTCAGTTTAAGGTTATAGAGATTAGACCATGAGGTGTATTCACCATTCATAATTTATCATCACGCATGATAAAAGGAATCTTAGTTTAAGGTTATAGAGTTTAGACCATTTATATATTAACGTCTTCCTGGATGAGGATGAGCAGTTTAACGTTTACCAAGAAAGAGACTACCTCACTTGATGTATTGCTTGAGGAATTTAAAATTGGTTGGATTAATAAAACAATCACCATCCATATTGACAAGAGAGTATGAACCACTGGGGCAATCCATGTGAATGAAATAAGGTCCTTCCCATTTGGGCTCCATCATCAGCGGCTTCCTACCGTGTATCATTGACATTATCAAGGCCAACACCATGCCACCTTGTACGAAATAGTGGAGGTGAACTTTCTTATTGAAATCCCTATATATCTGGTTCTAATACATCTCTAGATTGTGAAAGTCACAAAGCCCAGTCTTGTCAAGTGCAACTTGTTCATCCAGAAGGATTTTGAGTAATTTCTATGGTGTCGTCTGAATGTAGATAGTTGTTCATAGAGAGGGTAACTGAATCTCGATATGCAGTATTTCCTTTTTTCCACACACTATGGAATATCGTTTCACCTATTTGGAATTACGAGTCATCATCTGGTAAGACTGGAGAGCGTTGTGGAGATTTTTCGGCCAACTATTCTTGTTATGACCAATCATCTTCTGTAAGATGTTAGATATGCTTTTTTTGAACACATATATCTTCCCATTTGCATGTGCATGATAGTGAGATGTATCATTAGAATATATATTGTACATGGAATATAAGTTCTTTATCTTGGTTTCCTAGAAGTTGGTGTCCTTATTAATGAGAACGTAATGAGGGACTCTGAGTCAGTGGATGATATTGGAGCTCACGAAGGGAATGATGGAATGGGGCATAACATTATTGAGCAAAACTTATTCTTCCCACATGGAAAAGAAATATGTAGTGGTCAGGATGGACCTACACTGGTGAGCTATTTTCAGTGGATATGGTCTGAAGACATCGAGTCCCTAGACTAGAAAAGGCCCTGAATACTTGGTTGTATGGAGAGGCTCTAGTAGGTGATGCATAAAAATAATATGGATCTATAATGCATGGAACCTCTGGTCAAACACGATATATTCATGGATCATGGTGGGCCAAAGATATTACAATATTTGGATTTGATGAGAGAGTGTCAGACCTGCCTGAGGTTCCCCTTTGGAACCATCATGAACTTATTGCATAACCATAGAAATATCAATTCCTTGAATGCAATAGAGGATAATCACATAAAACCCACGTCTGTAGAGGATCTTCTCAAGGCTGGGACTACTTTGGAGGGTGAACTACACTGTTCACAATCATATTATCTCACATTCAGCTAGGTTTGTCGATAGATTACCATGCTAGAGATACTTGATAAATGGATTCATCTAGTCATGGTTCCCTTCCAATGTTGTGGAAGGGGGAGCTGGATGTCCCTATGTGGATTCATTAGGGGTAAGGTGTCTGACCTGTGCACTATCATCACCATTCGGTGTGATGGGAGCGATGAATCTTCGATGTACCACATGGATAATCAAATCATCATGGTCATGATATGAAAGAGATGTGGAAAGGCTGGCCAAGGCATCGACTTGGTCTTTCTACGACTGAGGGACATGATTAACTTTTGGATGAGAAAGGAACTCGGCCATCAGATGGAGAGTATGCTCTAATAGAGGTATAAGCTCTGGAATCCTGATAACATAGTCACTATTGATTTTCTTGATGACTAGTTTAGAGTCCCCATTCACATGTAGTTGGGGAACATCAATCTTAATAGCCAGTTCGAGACCAGCGATGAAGGATTGATACTCCACCTCATTTTTGGTGCATCCTTCTAAAACCATGAATGAATAGGATAGGATAGCTTGTGCTGGTGTGATGAAGTTGATACTCAGACCTACTCTATCGAGTTTAGGATCGTTGAGTCTCCTTCCAATAGGACTTCGTGAATGTCCATCGAAGTGAATTTTTCAATAGGGAATGGATTGATCCACTAAGAGGATTTCCTCATCTGGAATGTAAATATACAAAGACTACTCTATGGGGGATGGATGGGAGGTAACAAAGTCATACAATTCATGTCCATTGATATCCTTCTGGGGGAAAAACTTGATGTCGAACTATTGAAAGAACACTTTCCCCAAGAGAGATAGATTTTCAACATGGGTTGTCTCATAATGTACATCCTCGGATCCATTCAGGACACTAGCTGTATCTCATGGTTCTATAAGTAATATCTCAATTTCCACACTATGAATACTAGTGCAACGTAGCTCTTTTTGATAGAGGAAAACCTAGTCTCTGTATCTATGAGCATGCAGATGAGATAGTATAAACTTTTCTACATTACTTTGTTTTTATTTTGGGAGAGGAGGGCACCGAAGGACCATTCTAGATCAGTCACATTGAAGACCAAATGTTTTCTAGAAATAGGAAGCATCAGAATCAGAGGTTGTAGTAGGTACTACTTGATTTCCTCAAAATCAGTCTGACACTCCTCATCCCACTGATAATCAAAACCTCTCTTCATAAGCCAAGAATAGGGCTTACACTTTCTATCTAGATTTTTGATGAATCAAAATACTAAGGTTAAGTGGCCTTGAAAGCCTCAGAGCTTCAAAATATTGGTTGGAGGAGACATATGATGGATGGCCTTGATCTTTTCTAGATTGATCTCAATGCCTCTATATCTGAAAACGAAACCAAGAAACATTCCAATGGTGACCCCAAAGGCACACTTCAAGGGTATCATATTCAGATGGCAGGAAGGGAGGATGCCAAAAACATTCTCCATATCCCTAATATGATTTTGACGTTGGTGATATTTAACCACCATATCATCCATGTTTCATTCCACAAAATTCCCATGAATCAGCTTAAATATGCGGTGCATGGAACACTGATTGGTGTCACATACATTATTTAGATCAAAATACATTACCTAGTAGAAGAAAGTACCTTATGGGTCCCTAAAGGTTGTATAATCTATATCCTCAGGGGACATTAGGATTTGATTATATTTGGAATACCCATCTATGATGGAGAGAGCCTAGAACCCAGTAGAGCTTTCAATCAAATGTTCTACCACAGGATGAGGAAAATCATCCTTCAGACAATGATGGTTGAGATCTAGTAAGTCAATGAATAATCTGTTCTATCGTTCCATCTTCCTTAATGGAACAATGTTAGCTATCCATTGGGGCACTAGACCTCCTTGAAAAATTTGGATTTGATGAGCTTATCATCCTTGTCCTTGACTATGGCACTCTGAGAAGGGTGAATATTTAGGGGAGCCTATTTGAACCTGAGATGGTTTTCTAGGAGAACAAGATTGTGGATGGAAACCTGAGGATATAGCCCTAGAATCTTGTAAAATATTAAAGAAAATACATCATGATGCTACTTTAGGAAATCCACATATTGGTGTTACTCTTCTGCAGGATTTTCTATGCTGATTATTGTTGGTTTTAGATCTGTCTCAGTACCGAGTCTCACCTGTACCAATTCATTAACCATTGTGGGGACACCCTCTTCGAATGTGGGAGGGGAATCTTCAAAACCATTTTCTTCTTCCACAGTGATAGGATAATCACTAAGAGGAAACTCATTCGAGTTGATCGATCTTGACGGGACACTAGTGCCAACCAGAGTGGTAGTGGAAACATCATTGGAGGACTCTGGAACTGTTAAAACCATGGCGTCGAATATTGTCGATCTGATCCCTTCTAGCCTTCAACCCAAGGGTCCATGTTTGGTAATATCAAATCAATAGTGGTGTATTGTATTGAGATAGTTTATCATAGCCCAACAAAACAATAAAGTATGACGTATTGTTGTTTCCAATAAGAGAACATCTAAATACCTTATAAGAGTAAGGGACTTTGGGATCACCTGATCTCGATTTTTGTTGGAATATGAGGTGATATTATGGTGTTCCATAGACATGAAAATGTGATTCCCCCTCTTTCCATAGACATGAAAATTTTCTTCCCTGAGTCTGTGGTTGTGGGATCCATTTAGTGAATCGGGAAAATATAGGTGTCATCTAGTTATGTCACAGAGTCAGTTGTAGTTGTAGCGTTCCCAACCATATTAGCCTAAATCTGATTTTCCTTTCACTTGTAGTAGTCTGTGTCTAGTTTAGGGGTTTCACAAGATGAAAAGGGATATGTATCACCTTGGAGTGCTCCAACTAAACCATTAAGGTAGTACATAAGGAATCCGTGATATGAGGAAGGGACTGCCGCGTGTAGGTGAAGCTATGGTCTACCCATCAATGCATTTTAAGTGGTGTCTTTTGAGATAACCATGAATTTGGTTATGGAAACCAGGATTCTAAACTGCGTCTTCATGTGGATCTTTCCAACTAGAATATGATCAGTCTGATAATAACATTGAATCATTAGGTTAGAGAGACCTTGATCTGTTTCAGACATCCCCATCTTGCGGAGTGTTCAGGTTGGTATAAAGTTGATCCTAGATCCCGTGTTGACAAGTCAAAGATGGACCTTCATTCCATGGAACTGGACAGTGATGTACAATGGGAATATGTGCCCCTATATAGGAGAACCATCATCTTCTCCCTAGAAAGAGATGATGGTCTGACATTCTTCATGCCTTACTGTCACAACATGGAAGGATTCTCCGGATACTACTTCTACAAAAAACTAGAGTGTGATTATTACTACCTATTAAAGGGCTTCATGATTATCTACTGACATGTGGTGGTCCTCAAGGATTGAGAGCCTCAAAGGAAATCCAAAAAGATTCTTGAGGATGTCATATTTCTATGCCATGCACACACTTCTGCTAATAAGATATTGCTCTATGACAAGAGGTATGACAGGTGCAACTGGTTGAACCGAAAAATTCTAGCTAATGCAGGGAATGTATTTCTTCTCACTAGCCATACCGCGTGTATAAACTACTGGTTTGGGGCCATATGACTAAGGTCCATCCATTATAAAACATGACTAATCATAGCACAATCATGGTGTCTCTACCTGATCAATAAGTATAAATGGTAGTGGAGACGTATCTAATGAAACGAGATGGTAAGGTTGTGTGGGATGAGCTTTGCACTGGGCCTACTGTATGGTCAGAGTGGCATGCATGAAATGGCTGGAAGCATTGACCAAAGCATTTTGGGTATTTACATTCCCATGACTTCATTGACGCTGGCATCAACTGGGGACATTGGGAGGGTCTGCATGTCTCTCTTTGTCATCCAGAACCATGTAAGGGTTTTTGAGCTTGATGATATTGACCGAAGCGCACCCCTGATCATCAATTGAAGAATCTTCTATTGTTGGAAGGATTCTAGGAGAATCCCCATCATTTGGGGCATGAAATAACCTAGATTATGGGAATTTTTTGGTATAGGTGGAGGGCTTTTTTTCCTCTGTGTCTTTGTTTCTTTCTCCCCTAAGAGGATAAAGGATGAGGTGTTGATGCATAGGTAGTGGGTGAATGTATTAAAGACTTTTGAAGTCTTATTCTGATTCAAAAGTTCACAAATAGTAACATGGGAATGAGTGACTTCCTTGAGAGCCATCCGGTCGTCATAGTTTTGAGACATGTGGTTAGAAACCTGCTTCTATTCACACTTATTGTCACTATCAATATTTATAAACACACATTCCACCTGTTCTGGGGTTGAACCCAACATGAATATATTGTTACTAACCTTGTATTAGACCCAGTCTTTAAACACATATAATTACTTGAGTATGTTCCCCAGGAACCAGTGATAGGGGAAGTAATTGGGGCGATCAATGAGATCCATCTCTTAGGGCCTCTTGTGTTCTGGCCTCTGCCAGATTCACTGGTCCAAGGCACATAAGAAATAACTAGGAACTTGAGAATCATTAAATGAGTAGATCTAGGACCTCTGATCAAAGAAAGGTGCTCTGGGAGCTTGGCCCTCACAAGGGGCTAGTAGAGCCTGTTAAAATGTTGGAACATGATTATCTCACCTAGGTGGTGGTGGTGTTTTATGTGGGGGAACATGTCGATTATGAGGTGTGTGCTGATGAGCTGGAGGTTGTGCCTAATGTGGTAGTCCTTAGAGAATCTATAGATATGGATCTAATAGTAAAAATTCTAGCTACCTAGGGGATTCTATTTGTGCTACCACATCATTATCATCCTTGATGGCTCTTCATGAAGGATCTACAAGAGGCAATGTAAGTTTCTTCCTAGATTGCTTTAAGCATTATTCTAAACTTTGATTATTGTTAGAGAAATCCTTGAACAAACCTAGGATATTTTGAGTAATGAGAGAAAGGACCAGTTCTATTTTCACATTCCCCATGCACATCATTAACATCTATTTTTAGGTTAGTGTCATATCGAGGGAATATGTGAGGCCCTTCCACCTGGCAACAAAGTATGTGGTGTCCTTGTAAGGTATCTTCTTACACATGAAGAGGTTATAAATACTTGTCTTCTAGGTCATGGAACTTAAATGGTAGGAAATATTCCTATAAAGATCCTCCAAAAAGGATTTTAACCCAATGGGTAACTGGCTGTTCAATAAAAATGTATACCCTTCTAGTGTTTGTACGAAACACCAGAGCATGGAGGCCTCCTACTGCATTGGAGTTCCCCGCATGGGTCCACACCATGAAGTAAAGTGGTCCGGATTCTGCAGTGTATTTCTCATCCCATTAAAGGGGAGAAAATCTATGATTTATGAAACTTGAGGGTGCTGGAATATTGTCCACGCATGCCGGATATGTCTTTCCATAAGGCGGGATTTCCAACTGTGGAGTTTCTAAGGTCTCAAGGCGAGAAATAAATGCTACCATTGGATTATCTGGATGTGGATTCCGATCATGATGAGGGTACCTGAAAACTAACCTGTTGGCAGGTTTTTAAACGTTGTAATAAGGTCCATCAACTCATGGGGTGACTGGAAAAATTACCCGAGGAACTAGGGGAATAACATGTAGAGCAGCTGGTGGGACCTCTAGAGGAGCCGATGGAATCTGATATAGGTCTTGAGGAAGGTTTCCACTCAATTAAGGTGGAATGGGTGATTCATATTGCAACTGCGTTCCCTAAACACTGGTGTCTATCCTGTCTAGATAGGAATGGTTGTCGAGAACACCCATAGGCAACTCACTGGGAGGATGATATACCTACCCATGCCCCTATTTCGTTTTTTGAGGATTACCGTAATCTATCCGTCGTTCCCCATTACAAATGGAAAAGATATCATCAACCATATTTTTCTATTCAGAAAGCAGTCGATGAAACACCACCTTTTTTGGGCCATCTCCTTTTTTTCACTGATCCATACGAATCAAAGGGGTTGTCAGTCCCAATTTTCTCTTTTCCTTTGTCAGGGTCTCGGCTGAGAGGCAATCAATCAGAAGGTTCAGAAAGGCCAAGAAAAGTTCTTTTTTGATGAGCACGGACACTTTCAATATCTATAAGGTGTTGTAATAACCCATTAGTTTTTTCCTCTACTCCAGGACTCATGCTAGTTCCCTCTTCTCGGTATATCTCAAGAAAAAAAATGCTCACTTAGACTACACTAAGAGGCATATCCTCAATATCACAGTGTGAACCAGGCTGTCACAAGATTATATTGAATTATAGGGCAGCATACTACCCCCATCCATGGATCTGGACATGCGGGGGAGCCTCTGTGACCCTGTTACTGGGAACAGTGAAACTTTGTATGCATTGTTATGGGAGGGTCTGATGACAACCTGGTGAAGCAGGGTTCTGAGAAAAAAGGAGTGCGACAAACTCAATGAGGTGGAATTTCTGGCCAATGTCGTCATAGTGTTATGGGCTATTTGGGTAAGCTAACCACTCACAATGAAGATAGAAATTTTTCATCCCTATGCTTTGGCATAGGCACATATCCTTTTCATAGGTAAGGGAATCCTAAATATTGATGTTTACAGTTGCAATTGGCCAACAAATATCTAGGAATTGGCCCACTACAAAAATGTAACACAAAATTCTCAGATCAGACTCAGGATCGAATCAATGATTACAACTCTCTTCTACTTGAGGCGGTAGTGGGGCTGGTAGTGACACTGAATCTGACCATTGTGATAGTAGACTGGTTGGGGCAGATTATAGAACCCAAGATGAAAAGCCACTGTATTTGGGATGTATTTCAAAGAATACATTTATTTAACCACCACATCCTTATAGGATGGACTAATGACCACCACATCCTATGTAGGGGTTGTAGTCATTGGGGGTGGGTCATGCTATTTCTCAGCCTCTATTGTTCCTAAGGACAACTCTCTATGATCTCTTATTGAGGTAGATAATGATCATGTTGATTATAAGGAGGATTGCATAGCCAATCCTTGGAAAGGTGCCAAATCTTACACCTATTGTATGTATCTCTGGAGGGACACATGGAATTTTTGGACATCGGTTTCTAGAAGGATGAGGTTGATATTACTTGTTATTTCCCCACCCCCTACATAGAGGTTCTAGGTGAAGGTTCTGTCATTGAATCACATCCCACTTGGGAATCTGAATAGAGGATGGGTTTGACTGCAGTTTGAGCCTTCTTAGGATTCTTTCTCTAGAGGAGATGACCCACCTTCCTACCCAGGGATGGTTCTTTAGTGTATGTTTGATCTTTTACATAGGGGTGACTCTTCTAGTGTTAGTGCTAGAGCATGAAGGACCTCTATTTGGACAAACCACAGTGCGAGGAGCACAAATAAATATATAAAATGGAACCCAGGGAGGAACTCTGTGATTGAGGGTGTTATAGTAGGGAGGTCCTCCTATAGAACAAGAAATAAAATGGGGATGGCCTCTATGGTGGTTTTTCATAGTGTGGTGAGGACCTTCGTATTGACCAGCTCTGGTAGTTGTTGTACAATGAGGCCCTTTATACAGACCATACTGGATACGAGAAAGACCCTCGTAATGACTCTCGAAGAAGTGGTGAGGGCCTATATTAGAGTCGGTGAGAACATGGGGAGGACCCCCATACAGGTAGGTGAAAATTCATGGATTATCCTCGCATTGAAAAACTGGTAGGTAGGGGAAATTTTCAAACCAGAGAGCAGGGGCACAGGGATGAACTTATTACTGAATATCAACAATATGAAGAGGACCTTCACCCGGGTGGATGATGGTGGCAAGGGGAGGACATCCATGCTAGATGTGAGAGTAGAGAGGAATTATACTCCATCTGATGATGGTATAAAGAGGACCCTCGTATTAGACATCATCATCATGGATCTGCGTGCTATGGTTGTTTCTTGCATCGGTGACTGAGGAGGTCAACCCAACCTACTGGTGAGGTGGTTAGTGCCTCACTTCAGACCAAGAATGGAAGAATCCTTACTATTCGTTGAGGAATTGACCCTAATTTGGGAAAAAATAGGGGCCCAAAAAAATGCACCAATGGTGGATCAATCCAGTGGACCCATAAAAAAAGCTTCCCCCTGATTGGCGTCTTCTTGAGAAATAACTTGATGTTGATGTTAGGTCATCTGAACTATGGTTGGATATGTAGGGGTGCTGACCAACTACTTCTTGGTATGTGGGACCGGTTGGAGATGTTGATGGGTTGGGTGGGAGCCCCCCTCGGTGGATCCCTGGATCATGTCATAGTCGGGCAGACTTGGAGATCCATTACATCATCCGCATAAGTGTGTGAATCATAAGAGAGTTCCAGTGATAGGCACCTAAAGATGTTGATGGATGGAGTGGGGAGCAGTGGATCCCTGCATAGACCCTAGGGGTGGTGGTACTGATGGTGCATGGAAGCCTGTAGGTGTTGACGGTCCATGTCATTTTTTGGGATCATCCCATCCTATTCATATCGACAGACAGGAGTATTGATCACGCTCATTTGAATAAATTCAGAGGGTGAGATAGGGCATGGGAACTCGATAGCTATAGTCTTGGAAGTTTTTTCAGAAGAGATAGAGTCTTGTGGAATTACTATGTTGTCATTTCCCCTTCCACTGCGTCCTCAGGTGGGAGGTGATAGATTTCCAGTAGTTGTAGCATGGGTGCTAAAAAGCAGTAAAATTCATCCATCAGTACAGAAAATGGGAAAGTAATGCTGAATTCTCCAAAACCATTCGATCTTTCATGGTTGGATAAAAAGATCCATGCTGACAACATCGCATACCAAGATGGCCAATGATCAAATACCCCAAATCCAAGTGTGTTTCACGCTAAGCCCTCTATTTTCTTTGAAGGAACTAGTGTCGGATGGATGGATCTAGTGACATGCTTATCAGCTGACATCTCAAATGCCACTAATCTCCGTATTTAGGAGAAGATAATCGCGATGGGTTCACCATTTCTATTTCTGATGCTTACGCTATGGAGATCACATCCATCTATTGAGGAGGACACGTAGATGTTTGTATAACAGTATTCCCAATATCAAAAGGCAGGAGACATTCATCACTTCATTAGAGATGTTTTCTCCTCGATCAAAGTGGGATAATGGGATTTCAATCTCTCCTTAAATGGATTACTCCTGAGAATTCATCACCTTTTTCGAGTCTCCCTTAAATATTAAGATGTAGTTCATGAAAATATTACTAGTTCCATATCTTATGGACACCAGTTAATTACACTACTTCTATCAGGACGTTCCAAGGGGTCAAGTCATGGTCAAAACCTTCGTTCAGGGGAGTAGTCACACTGGGCATCGCTGACATGTCTGGGAATTAGAACACTGACACACCTTGAATTTTCCATTATGATAGGGCTTATTGAGGGAATAGAAGTCCAAGACATCAAATGTTAAGTGCATGGAATAGTTTTCCATTGACATGTATCTGAGGTTTTCCTCATCTTTCCATGTTTAGAAAGGGGTATGTCGTGAGTTTAATCTCTTGAAGAGACAAATAAGACTAAGCAGAACATGGATGGGAGTAGATCAGATAGGTAAATCCTTAGGAGGGAGAACCTGAGTTGTTTACTATATGGGTCGATCAGGACACCCAATATGGACCGATTCAAGGTTGTGTGTCCCATAGAGTGAAGATATCCCACTATGAAGGATTATTTGTATAGCTTAAAGGGAGGATCATAGGCTTATTGGGATCCAACAAAGGGCATACCAAGGTTTGCCATTGGCTGAGATTGAACCTCGTGGATGCCTCATACGTACCCTATATAGAATATAGGGATCAAAACCCACATTTTTTGAGAGGTTGAATCATGGGATCACGGTGTACTCGATGGAAAAGAACCTGAAGATATGTTGGGGCATACACATGGATAACAACCCATCACAAGAGGGGCACTCTTGGTTGGATTGATGTGTATTGTGTGGAAGTTACACATGCTTAGCTTCCCAAGAGATGTCATGATCCCACTAGGATGTGGTGGCTTCGTTAGGAGTCAAGATGGATAATGGATGGTCAGATGAAGTGGATGGGAGTAATGGGATGGAACCGACATGAAGATAATGGTGATGTTGGGATTGATCCTTAGATAGGCTTCCAACATATCAACATTAATGGGAATGCATGTGCACATATTTTAGTGGGGAAATGGAACACCAGAGTAGGTGGCCTGTGAGAAAGGACACGTTGAAGGGACCCAAAGGGAGTAGAACCTTGGGGTTGGGGATTGAACTTCCCAAAACAAAAAGACACACAATATAGGCTAGGATGCGACATGAGTGGTGGGATTTAACCTTAGGGATGCTTCCTGCTACCTTGCACAAAAAACAGAAATGATCAAAGTCCATTTAGTTCGGATACAGGGGAATAGTATGAGGGTGTTCACAAAGGACAAAAACCCGATGACATGTTGAGGATTATATATGGTTAGTATCCCATAAAAATAGGAACACTCTTGGTTGGAGGAGTATAGATTGAGTGTGGGGATTACGAATGGTTAGCTTACTGGGAACTAGTCTGACACTACTAAGTAGTAAACCAAGGATATGGGTCCCAACTAAAGGGGCACTAAAGTTTACTCGTGTTTGGGGAAGAATTTTGGGGAGGCTTTACATGTACCAAGTCATAGGAGATAGAGATAAACCCCCACATAGTTTTGAGATACAGTTTAACATCATGCGAGATGAGGGTGACCCGGCATGAAGTGGTCAGGACTGATGGGTGATGGGCTTGATCCTTGGGGAGGCTTCCTATATAAATTGCATGAAAAGGGATAGTGATCAAATTCCACATAGTTCGGTGGGATGGGGGATGGGGATTAAATAATAAGGTATCCCAAAGAGGATGTAATGGTCGATTCAAATTCTAAGACCTTGTGAGTCATGCTCTGTGTGAGAAACAAAATGCAAGAAGGACCTGATGAACACATCACAAAACGTGAATTTGCGAGGAATGGAGTAGGGCCTACAAATTGATAGCTAGTAAAAGAGGATAAATGGGATTACAATATGATGGAAGCCAGATTAGGGGTCCAGATGTATGAGGAGGATATAGACACCGTACCTGAAACACCCTATCATGTTGGGTTGGGGGTTATGCAAAGACTGCCCGAGGGCACATAGATACAATGATCAGAGGGAGAGGGGATTGAAAAATTGTTGGTTCCCATACCCTTGACTGTCCTCTATTGACTTTTTTCTTATACAGTGATCGCAGTTTAGCATCATGTGTTGTGGATGCAGGTGCTTGGCAGTTTAATGTCCTATAACACAGACTGTGAGAATTCAATCCCCACCAATAGGACTTACATAACTTGTCGAAATAAACTACTGAGGGAGGGAAGGCACATGTAATTACATGGAGTAACTGGGTTTTTGCGTGATCCATTGAAGGGTACGTGTTAGAGTGGCTTTATAAAGAATTAATAGCAGTTAGAATGCATATGCGAAGAAGCACGAGGCAAAGCAATGAAACATGAAACACAACCCATGGTACTTTGAAATCACATTGTACAATCTTGGATGGCCTCACGAAAGAGGGGTTCACGAAGAAAGACAAATCATAGTGAGAGGTTTCACAAATCTCAAGGGCATATAGATAATATGGCATCATAGAGCTCACAGGCTCAAAAATTACAAGGGCTCACAAATCACGGGACATCAGAGAGCTCACGGGATCAAAAAGCACATGGCTTCATAGAGCTAAATATCTTGAAGATATCATAGGCTTTCAAAGCCCATAGGCTCGTTGAGCACAGGGGTTCGCAGAGCACATGGATTTGCAGAGCTCATGGGCTTGTAGAGAACTGGGATTTGCAGATCTCATGAGCTCGCAGAGCACAAGGCTTCACAGAGATCACAGGCTCAATGAGAACAATGGATCACTTAGCATAGGGGCTCGCAGAGGATATGACTTTGCAAAGAGTGGAACTTTTTGAAGAAAAGTGTCCCCACCTAAGAATGGAGTACAAATTTTTTAGGATGGTGCTTCACTAATATGGAGTTATTTAAAAATTATTGAGTACCCAAATGGGTCTATACATTACGATGGACAATAGTCTTTGTGAAGGATATCCCTTCTTAAAATAGGGGCATATTTCACCAATGTAAAAAAGGTTTTTTTAATGCTCAAGTACCTGAGATGATTTATTTTCCCAGTTGGTTCTCCGAGAAAAGTACTCTTAGAGATTTGTGAATTTAGAAGATGAAAGGTTAGGTTTTGCATCCATTGGAATGGGGGGATCTAGGTATTTATAGGTTCTAGGGGAGCATGATTCTCTAAGGGCATTCCATGGAGTAACTTGTTCTCTACTATCAGAGGAAGATTTTTTCATGTTTCTCAGAGTCTCGAAGTTGATCACCATCCCCTCCACGGCACATAGGCTTCATTCATTCCCCCCATGGAAGTTGCAATGGATTCCATATATTTTTAAGGGCTCATGAAAGTGATCATCTTTCCGTCCATGTCATGGTGACTTCCATCAAGTTCTTCATAGCCACAGAGTCAACCATCACTTTTATCTATGGTAGGCACAAGGAAGGCTGCAACTTTGTGTTGCCTGAGGTGTTGAAGGTCTTCATTATGGTTCTTAGATAAGCATACCCTTTGTCACCATTTAATGTTTTTTTCTTATTTTTACCCACCACATATTTGGGCACCAAAAATATTTATATCTTTTAGATATTTTTTTTAGAAATTTGGTTCCTTTTCCATAACATCCAACTGAGCTTCCTTGACATCAATAATGATATTATGCCACTTTTCATGTTCATGGAATAATTTTAGTAAAACAATATTTGATTTTTTTTCTCAATCATTAATTTATATTATTAAATCTCTTCATCATAGTGTTCACTGCTTATAGAGATTATTTCCCATTTTTTTCTCTTACTATTTTGGTCACTGTGTTGCACATATAAAACTTCTCAGTGATTTTCTCTTCCTTTAAACTAACCAATTATTCTATTTATAATTTTTCATTTTGATGTATCAGGATATTATAAAAAATTACCACTTCAATCTGATCATTAATGAGATAATCATTAATCATAGAATAAATTTAATCAGTCGATACATCATAATAATTATTTAAACAATATTAATTGATAGAATTAAAATAAATAAATATTTTTCATCATATTCAACTAGGTTTACCATTGGTGATTTATGTATCTCCGTTTACATTTATATTCTTCTTTGCCTTCCTTTCCAATAGTTTAATTTTTTTCCAGTTTCGAATACGATATTTATAGATTGGTTATAATAAGAGTATAATCTTATTTCATAATATAATATACCTTATAGGAATACAAAAATATTCACTTCTTATAATATATTAAAAATTAAAAAAACATCATTGCATCTTAAGTGGAAACCATCCATTGTTACGACATGGTAAGATGTAATTAGACAACTAAGAGGAGTAGAGAATGGTTCATTGATCCCTTATTTTACACGTTCCTTGGTTCCAAAGATAACCTATTGAATTAGTGAGAGTTCCCATTCCACTCAAAAAAATCTATAAGCCTTAATATGTATTAATAGAAAATATATGGATCATAGTACACATCATTTATTTGGTGAAACTATATATTCCTACTCCATGCACATCAGTTAGTCCCCCCAACATGGATTCTTGACTACATTAACTTTTTACCAAATATAATCCACTATATTTATTCCACTTCTAGAATATGTTAGAAGATAAAATTATTTTAAAAATATTATCCAAAAAGGATTAAATATGTTTAGGATTCTCCATATTCTTTAATCAAAAGGGTGTATGTGACACCCAATTTTTTCACAATATATGAAATATATATAAATATTATATCTCATACACCAACTCCTATTATAAATATATAAAGAAAAATAAAATCAAACTGGCCACCTGTTAGGGAATTATTTGACATTATAGAAACCTATCATAACACTTAAATTACCTCAAAATATAAATCATAGTTCTCAAATAATAAGAGCTTCCTGGATAAATATTTTCTACATTGTAGTGTGAATCAATTCCATTTAGTTTTACTATATTTCGTATTTCAACAACCTCCATTATATTCAATAATCTTGGACAAAATTTAAATACATTAATTATGGAATCATCCATGATCTATTTAGTCATCTACAAAATTGATTCTCATGATTTTGAAGAATCATCTACTAATATTACCTTCATCATGGTTTGGTGAAAATGATTTGTCCATTTTTTTCAATGATCACAAAGTAATATGATGTGGTCCTCCCTAATTTTTTATCAGGTAGATACCCAACTGAAAATTTCAAATGGTAAACAATTGGTTATAATATGTTCCAATTTTACACACACCGAAGTCATCTCTATGGCCATTTCGGCCCTCCCCATGTTACAGAGGGAGACATCTCCATTACCACATATAAAAATATGGTCTGAATCTAGACGCACATTTATTTTCAAACTCATTTTTTCGAACCATGAAGAATATTTACCTTGTATTGAGCTAAAATATGTTAGACAAGTGTTATAGAATATTATCTTGATGACCATAATATAATGGTCCCATTTCAATCAAACATGAATGGAATTTTCTTATATACATTACTTTTATATTTTCATCCCCCATACCTAACATTCGGAAGATTATTATTTGTTATCCACTTGAATCATGTAATCATATATTGAAATTTTGGAACTCAAGTATTATTTATATTAAATAGAATCAAATAAAATGTACCTAATATATTTCATCATACAATGTATATTCCACTTGGAATCTTTGGATTCAATTTCCATGAAAATATATGATAAATATATGGATTATATTAACTTTTTCACCTAAATCAATTTAAAAATTAGAAACAAAATGCATTATACAACCTCATTGAGTTGTTTAAAGGAAAAAAGTTGTTTTTGATTATTGATATGAGATATAGTAAAAAATAGATTCCTTTTAGGTGTAGGATATCCTAAATATGGTGTTTATATATTTCTCTTTTATTTTTCAGTTTTAGGTGATTCTCTATGGTGTTAAAAACACCATGGTTGGGTTCTTTAGCCTCAAGAACTATAACATGTAACTCTAGTTAGATTATTTTATACTTTTCATCATTGATGGAATAGTCATCTAATATGTATCTAATGTGAATAATATTTGAATATTGAGAATTAATATGGATTCTCGTCCAGGGAATTAGATTAGTGGTCCATTACTTAAGGAATATCATCTTAAAAGTCAGTGTATTAATATACCCAGTGATGGTTGAGTTAGATATTTATTGGGATTAATCCATGAATATTCTTGTGTTTTTTTATATTATTTGGTGGGAGGGAATTTTTTAGTGATTCATGGAATTCCTCTCCAGGATTTCATCTCCTGTAACTACAGATACCTGATATAAGAAGACCTTTGTAGAGTTTGAACAATTTTAGTGATATTTTTAGGGGAAGATGATGATACCTCCCAATAATATTCTTATATGGTTTTTGAATAAAAATTTCAATTTCATGGTGATTAGTAATGCTCCTATAAATGATATTGGTTGTGAGCCAATATTGAGAATGATAGTTATTATTTATGGGTCTTGATACAAAATATTTTACATAAAACATTATATAACAACATCGTTTTAGAATTATGTCATATTTTTCACATTAAATAAATTTTAAAAAATATCATGGTTATAGGATCTTATTTTTGTTGAAAAACATGAGTCTTAAGTATCATTTCTCTTAGAGAAATAAAAATTTACGATAGAGTTCATGGTTGGAGTTCTTGTAAGAATGTGATTCAAGTTAATGGCACTTTGATAAATGACAATGTTGTGGATTATTAATGAAATTTTTTATTCAAGAACTCATATTCCATAGTTTTTATATATGACTTGGATTTTAGTAAAATTCATACTATGTTCATCTCCATTTATGATAACATTAAAATTTAGATTATTTTTATATTTTAATTCAATTATAAGGAGTTTAAAGGTCTATAAAAAAATAATATAATACTATAGATGAAATGTGTAATTTATGTGAAAATGAAATAAAATCTAAATGAATGAAGAAATAAATATAAAAAATCAAATAAAAGTAAGACACAACATAATTTTACAAATTTTTACCTCAGAGTATTGGAAACATCATAATTACCCTTCTAATTCATTCACATCCCATATTATATGAATGAAAATACATATTAGTTATTCCATGTCATCATCTTATAAAATAAGAATCATTCCATTGCATTTCATTAAAATGTAACTAATATTGATATGATGCAAATAACTCTATAGATTTTTAATACTTAACTAAATAGTCAATGAAATCCTACCCCACCTATGTTTATCAGTTAACCATCATTCAAACATGCTCTTGAGAAGAGAGAGATAAAATTTATATTAAAAGAAGAATGAAAATCATGGATAATCAGGATTCTAAGAAATGTAAAAATCATAAACCTAATTCAAAATTTATTTCCTAGGGCATTGAGTATATACAATAAAGATATTATAATGTTTATGTCTTAAAAATTTACTTAGCTACCTCCTTAGAATTATATACTTACGTCAATCACACATATCTATGAGATTTGATTATTACATATAATTGGAATAATAAATAGTAAACTATGATTTAAAAAGTATGAAACTGAGTATAATGAAAATAATTTTTTTTAAACTAATCCTTCTAAATAAACATCTTACGGACCCCTATTATATTGATTAGACTCCCCTTAAGAAGTCCAGTCAAGAAATATTCGATTTTATTCTTCATTATTTGATATTTTACACATAGATGATGATATTTTTAGTGATAATTTCAAAAGGTTTTCACTGATATCATTCTTAGAATATGTCAAAATGATGCTACTGTGATGCAAAATATTGCAGAATCACTATAAGGATCAATAATACTCTTAAAGGATAAATGGAGACTATGGATACAATCAAAATTCAACATTCTTGACATATTAATAAATTCATAATCTAATGAAATTAAAACTAGGTAATTTGGGAATTAATGTTACTCATTCAAAATGAATCTAAATATCTTTTAATTTAAAAAAAGTGAAAATTATAATATCGCAAAATATATTCTAATTACAAAAATTCGTACTAGGTAATTTTTTTCATCACGGTAGCATCATTTTGACATTATTAATAACTCATGATATAGAATATCATGAGATTATAAATTTTTAATCACTTTATATATTAAAATTTCATTCAATATATTATTTTAGTATTATGAATTTTTATAATTATGGGATTATGTTTTGGTTTATAGATTCTATATTTATTATTAACATTATTTTGGGATCACATAGTCATATCATAATGGTAGAGGATCAACATGTTTATCTTACATGGATAATAGTTTAATCACATGTAGACATTTAATTTAAAAATATTAATATCATGAATTATCAATTACCTATTGGTTTAAATATAATGATGAATTATTTTACTCAATGAAATTGTATATTTAATGTAAAAAATGTATAATTTTTTCTACCATGAACTTTAAGATTTCTTTGTTAAAATCATGGGTCAGTCTCCCTTTGAAAATTTATATTTTATAAAAATTATTCGGGGATTTTTTAATTAGACACCAAACATGAGTGTTATTCCTAATTAGAACTATCTCATAATGATTAACCTCAAATAAAAGTTAGGTTATATAATTAATTCTTATAAAGGAATCACAGTTCCTAGTTTATTCTCATGTTGGTCATGGTTTATCACTTGAAACATATGAATTTTTCATGGAAATTTATATTTCCACCCATATATAACTGTTAATCTCCCATAACATAATGAAATATCACTGAAAAAGTTAAAATAAATTTATAAAAAAATTAAAGGTAGATATTTTGAAAATTATCTTACAAAAAATAAATCTCTGGAAATTATATAATTAATAAATATCCACTTCATTTTAATTATTTTCCTAAATCTAAATGAAATTATTAATGGTATAAGAAAATAATTATTTTTTATTTACTACACTAAAATCAAATTATAATTTTCTGAATATTGGGTAACAACATTCCATCACGTAATTTTTTAACTAAATTTTAAATACATATACAAAGTAATAATCCTCCTTATTTATTTTACATCACTATTATATTATCATACCATTAGTAACATCAAATTTATTATATTAATCTCAACTCATTAACTATAATATGTTCATAAAAATCCATTCAATATACTTTTAATTACCATGACCTATAAAGAAAGAACTCGATTCTACTAAAGATGTCATAGATGTCGGTGTTCCACATGATGGAGTATAAAAGAATGGAAAAAATGTATCATATAAAAACAAAAACAAGGAAAACTATCAAGGCATATAGTGGAAGAAAGTGAACATATCTACAAGACACATAAATCCAATCTCGTCCACCTAAACCCAAACAATGAATCTAAAAAAAACTAAACAAGTCTTAGTGTGACCATTAATCAACCCCAAAACATCATTTTTAGTAGGAGTAGACAACCTAAAGAAACTAGAATGCTAAAAAATTACTTTATATTTAACTCAATCCTGCAAAAAAACATCAACAACTTCACAAAGGATAATTTATGGAGTGATCTGAAACCTTTAAAGGGTACCTCTTGTAAGAACCCAGTTCTTAGTTTTGAGGCATGGGTTTCTTCTTATCTCTTTTCCTTAAGTTTTTTTCAGTAAATAAGGAAAATGGGGAAAAATCCCAAATTTTGGAAGTACATGCCGTGTAATTGTTTTTCACGTCATGTACTTTTGGCCGTGTGGGATGAGTACACGAGGTGTGTGGCCATGTCGATGATGAAGGGTGTAGAAACTGACTATACACCATGTAGTGGTCCCTTACACGCCGTGTAGTCAGTTGGCAGGAAAATAGTAAGGCAGTGGCGAGCTGTGCGATAGAATACACCGTGTACTCAAGAAGACATGTTGTGTAGTCATGTCAACAGATGAACAGTTTGGCGGTGCCACCAGGTGAACAGTTAAATGAAGGAAGTACACGCCGTTTACTTTGTTTTTTTCACTTAAAATGGGCAGTATCCAACCCTGTTCACTAGGAAGGCTTAGAACCGGACAGGAGCTCGGGAGGGGACAACCAAATCTTCTAGGATCTTCAGATCGAGCATCGGGAATCCGTTTCCTCCTCAGACGATCTCGTTGGAAACATGAGGGTAATCCCTCTCATCTCCTGGTGTAGTTATTGCCAATTCTTCCTATAATGAAAGTTATTTGGGCTTAATCAAGTTTTATTTCACCTCCTATATACCTCGTTCTGGGATGATTCGTGGAACGTCATTCGAGTATACTGATCAGAGGCGTTTAAAGTAGGTGTCTTGGTGTTAATTTTTTCCAACTGTTGTGCATTTGGGTGAATTTTTGTGCCATGAACCCATGTTGGTGTGTCATGTGGCTGAGGTCATAGCTGTTAATGTACCAAGAATTGTATAGGTAATCAAATGTGATATTAAAAATGTTGTTTGGGATTGCTACTTGGATCCAGGACCACCCTGGTGGTGCGTTCCTCTATTTAGCCATTTGGCAAGGATACCCGAGGGTATGCCTTAATTATTTTGCACATTAATTTTTCCTTGAGTGGAATTTTATGTGAACTGTGTATTTACATGTTGGGCATGGCCCGATTACTTGTGCATGTGGGCAGTGTTTTACTATCACCTGAGGGCATGACTGTATTAGCCTGAGGGCAATGTTCTCTCAGCCCGAGGGAAATTTCTTCCGTGCCTGTGGGCAGTTGATTCTATGCCTATGGGTGACACTTCGTATGTCTTAGGGAAATATCCATATGCCTGAGGGAAGATTCTTGTGTTTGGATTCTCTTTACCTGAGGGTAGGAGTTTTCGTGTATGATGACATTGGCTGTTTACATGTAATATTTACTTTGGTGATATTTTAAATTAAATGATTAAAAGGAAATGTAAATGGAAATATAACTACTTTAGTTAGTTACTTTTCAGTACTTCTTAGTTTATTGCATTTTTACTACTGCTCATTGTTGTTGCATGTTTACACACAGTTGGTCATGGTCCTTTGGTGGATGTCTATTGGGATTTATTTTTCACAACCTGTTTGGGTCATGCTTTTTGGCCCAAACAGATTATATTGTTGCAGGTGTGGATAGGGGAAAGAGTCCTTATATAGGTATTTGATTGTTGCTAAAGATTAGGATGGCATGGGATTCAGCCTAGGCTCATGATGCCACTGGCTGTTCTATTTTGATTTTCTATACTTTTACTTTAGTTGTAATGTATTATTGCGGTGTAACATGTCTTGGCTGTTTTATAGAATAGTGAAATGCTGCATCTTCACATATGTTTGACTACTGGTTTCCCTTTTTTATTAGTTATCAATTTCAGTGACATGTATTGTTACTACTTCCGTTGTTGTTGTATTTTTATATTATCTTCCGTTGCGCTACACTTTGACGAATGAGGGCATAGTTTCCCCACTATCAGACTTGGTCCCTCACTGCTAGTCGGCAGCCTCTGGCATTTGGGGAAATGCGCTTGAGGTCATGAGGTGAACCAGGTTCGGGTCACCCATTGAGCGGCAACTGGATTCAGGACGTTACAAAGTGGTATCAGAGGCGGTTCTTTTCTTTGACTTACTATTTGGAGCCTTATTCAGGGATAGGATGGGAATGGTAGTTGGTACTAAACTGTGCCTGGGTGTAGCTAACCCGTGTATAGGTAAAATCTAGTTTACCTCGTGTTGCAATTTTTCTGATTTTGTGATTTGACAGTTGAATTGATTTTCACCGAAGGGTGACACACTTGTATTGTGCTATTTATATTTTTTTAATGGATTATATTTAGTTGCAACTTGATTAGATGAGGGTATTCCATCTCATGCATCATTTAGTAACATGCTAGAAATCACATGCCATGCATAGTTCCATGCCATGTAGGTGCATTAGAAGTTTCATGCTTTTGTGATAGCTTCTTGGTAAATACATACTATGTGATAGGGTATTTCTGTATAAATTTGTGGCAATAATGGACACCAAAATTTGGTTTTTGGGGAGTATGGGCCCCCATTTACCGGAATTTGGTGGATCATTGACTGATTATTTTGTTATAACACAGATAAGATGTCAAAATTTGATTCTTGGAGAGTATGGCCCCTCACAGATCATAATTTGACACTTAGGTGTTGTTTTACGGTATTTTATGGGTTGTGGGGAAGTTTCTGAGGCATACTATCCAGAAACCCAGTATACATGTCATGTAATACTTAAACACGTCATGTATGTTCTTTTGTTCGGGAAGAAAAGAAATTTTTTTTGGGTAAACGCCATGTAAACTGAATACATTCCACATAGTCTCTTCCCGTGTCACAAACCGTGTGGGCGACGACACGGGGAAGGGAAGTGCTTAGGGTGAACATGCTGTGTACCGAATGTACACTCCATGTAGTGTTGACCTGGAGTCCGCCTGTGTAACTAACAACACGAACATAGGAGACCTTAAAACATACATGTCATGTCAATGATGAACACGCCGTATAGTGTGACCTTGGGACCCGACCGTGTAACAAACAACATGGGTTAGTGTCACCTCTCCTTGAACACGCCATGTACCTGTGGGACACGCCATGTAGTCTTGTCTAAGGACAGACCGTGTGGAGTTAGCCGTGTGGCTGGAAAAAATGGGGTAGTGTACACACCGTGTTTGGGTGTCACACGCCGTGTAGTGTCAACTTGAGTAGTCAGCCGTGTCACAAACAACACGAGAATTTGGAATATTACACCATACACGCCGTGTAGTCAATATACATGCCGTGTAGTTTTGTTTAACGGGAGCCGTGTGGCTTGGCCGTGTGGAAGGACCCGGGCAGGGGAAGAGAAGTCAAGTACACATCGTGTAGTCAGTATACATGTCGTGTAGTCTTGTTTTTAAATTTTTAATGCCTTCTTTCTCCTGTTCCGTTTTTGGGTGTCTTCATTTTCGGTCTTTGATAATCTTTTTCTAAGGTGTGCATTTGACCTTGTAGAGTCATGCCGCCGAGACGACCATGTGTTGTTCGCCAGGAGAGCGGCAACGATTATACTATGGAGATGGTGGGCCATGGGCTACCAGTTGATCGTCCAGTAGAGCCAGATGCGGTGGCAGCCGTTATACCGGACACAGGCGCGGAGGAGCAGTTCCGTGAAGGCTTTATTTGGTTCATACAGACCTTTCAGGGAGCACTGCAGGCTACCACATCTATGGATGAGCTGACTTGTATCTTTCAGCAGCAGCATATGCCTATGTTTTCTGGGGATGGCGGACCACAGGCTATGGAGTCTTGGATAGGATCGATGCAAACTATATTCAAGAATGTAGAGATTCCTCTAGGGTGGAGCGTCAAGCTCATGACGTACATGTTGCATGATTTTTCCAAGAGGTGGTGGGATGTTACAACCCAATCAGAGAATCACAAGGACATGGAACGGGAAGATTTCCTGATAGACTTTTATGACTTCTTCTTCCCAGAGACACTGATGGAAGATAGAGCGCGAGAGTTCATGAATCTGCAGTTGTGCGCTATGTCAGTGATGGATTATTGTGCTCGTTTCAATGAGCTGCAGCGTTTTGCACCCATTCTGGTGGGTGATGAGACGTTGAGGGCCAGACGCTTTGAGGATTGTCGCCGATATGACATACGAGCACTGGTGAATGTTTTTAGGTTGCCATCAGTACATGCTATTGTCAACCAGACACTGATCAGAGAGAGGAACCTGCGGGAATCTAGTGGTGTGGGCCAGGGCAGTTCAGCACTAGTTTTTGGTACTATTTCTACTGGTTAGAGGAAGAGACATATGAACTTCTCTCGTGGTGGCAGTACCAGCCAGAAGAATGCTTCAGGTGGCCAGGTCATGTGCTACTAGTGTGGTAGAGAGGGGAACAAGAGGCCACAGTGTCCACGAGACCCAGTGCAGTGCCGAGATTGCAGCAAGATGGGTCTTCTGCAACGCTTTTGCAGGCCGTTTCCAGCAGTGGCTAGTGAGAGGGGTTCTGTGCAGACTCCGCGTGCGGGAGCAGGACCAGTGGCTTCTTACTAGTCAGGGAAATAGAATACGTCAGGGCGTGTAGGCAGAGATGGTGGTCGTGACTGTGGTAGCCAGACATTAGGATCTCAGAGGCAGCATGGTGGGAGAGCTCAGGGTAGCCAGGCTGTGTCGTAGGGTCGTGGCACTGGGAAGGCATATGCAGTGAAACAGACCTAGCAGGAGCAAGATTCTGGACCTTCTACAGTTAGAGGTATTATTCTAATAGCTTTTGTTTTATCTTCAGTACTTTTTGATACGGGTTCTACACATATCTTCATATCTATGCCCATTGTAGAGAGCCTTGGGCTTTGTGTTTCTCCTTCTTCTGATATCATGACGCTATACACTTCATTGGGGACTATAACGACTGGTGTGTGTTAGTTCAAGGAGTGCCCCCTTGTGGTTGGTGGGTGTCACTTCCTTTGGGACCTCTATGTCTTGGAGATGACGAGCTATGATGTCATTATCGGGATGGACTGGTTGGTTTCTTTTCGATCCTTTGTAGATTTATATCGTCAAAGGGTGAGTTTCACGTCACGAGAGGGTGGAGAGTTTCTATACAAGGGTGAGTGGGATGTTCATGCGAGTCGTGTTGGACCAGAGAATCATGGGCAAGGTGGAGTCACAACCCAGATTGCGAGTTTATATCTAGACGACCAAGGGACCTATCAGATGGATTTCCCTCTAGTTTTTGATCGTTTCAGGGATGTCTTCCCAGATGACTTTTCAGGTCTACCTTCGGAGCGAGAGGTGGATTTCTCTGTTGAGATTGTGCCAGGAGGAGCACCAGTGTCCATTCCACCGTATAGGATGGCTAAGCCTTAGTTTCAAGAGCTCAAGAGGCAGTTAGAGGAGTTACAGTCAAAGGGTTTTATCTGACCCAATACTTCTCCTTGGGGTTCTCCTATCCTTTTTGTGAAGATGGCGGACAATACCCAAAGACTATATGTGGATTATCAGAAGATGAACCAGTTGACGGTTAAGAACCGATATCTCGTGCCAAGGATTGATGATCTTTTTGATCAACTTCGTGGAGCACGAGTATTCTCAAAGATTTACTTGAGATTAGGATGTCATCAACTCCACGTGAGACCATCAGATATACCACTTTTTTAGGAGCAAGTATAGTCTATATGAGAAAATGATTATGCCGTTCAGACTCACGAACGTGCCAAAAATTTTCATGGATCTGATGCATCAGGTGTTCGATGCTTATTTGGATTCTTTTGTGGTAGTATTCGTGGATGATATCTTGGTGTACTCTCACACTTGACATGACCATGCCACCCATCTTGATATCGTATTGAGTACACTGAGAGAGCATCTTCTATATGCTAAGCTCTCAAAGTGCCACTTTTGGATGGACCAGATTTACATCCTGGGTCATATCATCTCTGAGGAAAGAGTTGCAGTGGACCCAGAGAAGGTGAGAGCAGTAGTTTCTTGGGAGCAACCTAAGAATGTGTTTGAGATATAGAGTTTCTTAGGGCTGGCTGGTTACTACAGACGCTTCATCTAGGACTTCTCCAACATAGCAGCGCCGTTGACAGGTTTGACTAAGAAGGGTGTGAAGTTCGTTTGGTCGGGAGCTTGTGAGAGAGATTTTTAAGACCTGAAAGGAAGGTTGACATCAGCATCAGTCCTAGTACATCCAGAGCAAGGGAAGATCTATACAGTTTACTGTGACACATCAGGTATTGGGATGGGAGCTGTTCTAATGCAGGGTGATCGAGTTGTTGAATACGGGTCATGGCAGTTGAGGCCACATGAGAGGAATTACCCAACACATGATCTTGAGTTGGCTGCAGTTGTGCATGCATTGCGGTATTGGTGACATTATCTTTTCGGAGAATGTTTTGTGGTTTTTACTAACCACAAAAGTCTCAAGTATATCTTTACTCAGCGTGACTTGAATCTAAGGTAGCAAAGGTGGGTCGAGTAACTTCAGTACTTTGATTTTGAGCTTGCCTATACACCTGGTAAGGGTAATGCCGTAGCCAATGCACTGAGTAGGAAGACTTAGATACAGGGAGTTCCAGAGGCCAGTGGTGAATGGCAGCTTATGGATTTGTTCTATGAGATGCATTTGGAGGTGCACGACAGTCTGGGGGCAGACCTATCTTCCATCATAACTGTGACCTCTACCCTCCTGGATAGAGTGAGGATGAGATAGATATCTGATTCATAAGGCCTATTTCTACAGGAGTCGGTGGAAAGTGAGGACCCTCATCCTAGTTGGATGATAGGCGATGATGAAGTCTTGCATTTCCATGGACGAGTATGGATTCCGGGGGATATAAGAGAGAAGATGATGCGGGAGTTTCATGCTTTAGCTTGGGCAGTTCATCCAAGGGTTACCAAGATGTACTGAGACTTGAGACATCAGTACTAGTGGCTGGGTATGAATAGAGATGTAGCTGGTTTTGTTACGAGGTGTTTCACCTATCAGAAGGTGAAGGTGGAGCATTAGAGGCTAGCCGGACTGTTACAGTAGTTACCAATTCCGGAGTGGAAATGGGATGATGTCACAATAGACTTCATGACTGGGTGGATGAGGTCACCTTGAGGTAATGATGTTGTGTGGGTTGTTGTGGACAGACTCACGAGGGTAGCTCACTTTTTGCCGATAAAGGAGACCTTCGGTGTTGACGAGCTCTAAATGTTGTATATCCAAGAGATCGTACGTCTTCATGGGGTCCCTCATTCTCTCATTTCAGATAGGGATGCCCATTTTACGTCTCTTTTCTGGAAGAGTTTTCATCAGGCACTGGGTACACAGGTGATTTTGAGCATAACTTACCACCCTCAGACCGATGGTTAGTCAAATCGTGCGATACAGGTGCTTGAGGAAATGTTGTGTGCATGCATCCTAGAGTTTGGGGGATCTTGGGAGAATCATATACCTTTAGTCGAGTTTGCCTATAATAATAGTTTTTAGACAAATATTGAGATGGCACCATATGAGGCATTATATGGTAGTCCATGCTGATCACCTTTGTGCTGGTTAGAGGCAGGTGAGGAAGCTTTACTGGGACCACGTCTCAGGGAGGAGACATCTGAGTAGGTCCAGTTGATTCAGAGGTGGATGGCTACCACACAGTCTCGTTAGAAATCATATGTTGATCGCCGTAGAGGACCTTTAGAGTTCGTGGTCGGGGATCAGGTTTTCTTGCGTGTTTCACTGAGGATGGTACACAGGCATATCCAGAGATAGTGTAAACTTTCATCGAGGTATGCGGGGCCATTTGATATTCTGGAGAGAGCCAGGCCAGTTTTCTATCGGTTGCAGTTACCACAGAGGTACCAGGCCATGCAAGACATCTTCCATGTATCTCAGTTGTGCCGCTATCAGTCAGACCCGTCTCACGTTTTTCAGCCCGAGGAGGTTGAGCTTCAGGTAGATGTGTCCTTTGAGGAGAATCGGATTTGTATTGTTGATAGGAGCACAAAGGTTCTCCGAGGATAGTCAGTTCCCCTCGTATGGGTGTTATGGCAGCATGGCCGATTATAAGGAGAAACATGGGAGTGGGAGACCGATGTACATGCTCAGTGGCCGGAGTTATTCATGGCTATATCTTCACCACCCTTGGAAGGGAAATTTGGGGAAGAATTTCTTTAAGGGGTGATGTTTATAAGAACCCGGTTCTTAGTTTTGAGGTACGGGTTTATTTTTTCTATTTTCCTTAAGTGTCTTTCAGAAAATAAGGAAAATGGGGAAAATCCAAAATTTTGGAAGTACAGGCCGGGTACTTTTTCCACACGCCGTGTACTTTTGGTCGTGTGAGATGAGTACATGGGGCGTGTGGCCATGTCGGCGATGAAGAGTGTAGAAACCGACAACATGCCATGTAGTGGTCCCTTACACGCCATTTAGTCAGCTGACAGAAAAATAATAAGGTGGTGCCTAGCTTTACGATAGAACATGCTTTGTACTCAAGAAGACACGTCATGTAGTCATGTCGACAGATGAACAGTTTGGCGGTGCTGCCAGGTGAACAGTTAAATGAAGGAAGTACACGCCATGTACTTTGTTTTTTTTTCTTAAAATGGGTAGTAGCCAACCCTGTTCACATGGAAGGCTTAGAACCAGATGGTAGCTCGAGAGGGGATGAACGAATCTTCAAGGATCTTCAGATCGAGCATCGGGAATCCGTTTCTTCCTCAGACGATCTCATTGGAACCACGCGGGTAATCCCTCTCGTCTCCTGGCGTAGTTCTTTCCAATTCTTCCTCTAATGTAAGTTATTTGGGTTTAATAGAGTTTTCATTAACATCAGATCTACCTCCTTCTAGGATGATTTGTGGAACGTCGTTTGAGTACACTGATCCGGGGCATTTAAGGTAGGTGTCTTGGTGTTAATTTTTTCCAACTGTCATGTGTTTGTGTGAATTTTTGTGCCACGAAACCATGTTGGGGTGTCGTGTGGCTAAGGCCGTAGCTGTTTAAGTTCCTAGAATTGTATAGGTAATTAAATGTGAGATTAAAAATGCTGTTTGGGATCTCTTCTTGGATCTAAGACCACCCAGGGGGTATGTTCCTCTGTTTAGCCGTTTGGCCAGGATACCCGAGGGTATTTTTTAATTATTTTGGACATTAATTTTGCCTTGAGAGGAATTGTATTTGAACTGCGTATTTACATGTTGGTCATGGCCCGGTTACTTGTGCCTAAGGGTAGTGTTTTACTATAGCCTGGGGGCATGACTGTATTAGCCTGAGGGTAATGTTCTCTTAGCCTGAGGTCAATTTCTTTTGTGCCTGTGGGTAGTTGATTATATGCTTGTGGGTGACACTTTGTATGACTGAGGGCAATATCCGTATGTCCGAGGGTAGATTAATGTGTTTGGATTCTCTTTACCTGAGGGTAGGAGTTTACGTGTCTGAGGACATTGGCTGTTTACTTGGAATAGTCACAGTGGTGATATTTAAAATTAAATGATTAAAATGAAATGTAAATGGAAATATAACTGGTTAAGTTAGTAACTTTTCAGTACTGCTTAGTTTATTTCATTTTTACAAAAGCACACTGTTGTTGCATGTTTACACAGAGTTGGGCACGAGCCTTTGGTGGATGTCTATTGGGATTTATTTCTCACACCCTATTTGGGTCATGCTTTTCGGCCCAAACAGATTATATTGTTGCAGTTGTGGATAGGGTCAAGAGTCCCTATGCATGTAATTTATTGTTGCTGAGGAGTAGGTGGGCATAGGACCGAGCCTAGGCTCATGATGCCACTGGATTTTTTGTTTTGATTTTCTATACTTGTACTTAAGTTTTAATGTATTATTACAGTGTAACATGTCCTGGCTATTTTATAGAATAGTGACATGCTGCATCTTCACATATGTATGACTGCTGGTTTCCCTTTTTGTTATTAGTTATCAATTTCAGTTACGTATACTATTACTACTTATGCTATTGTTGTATCTTTATATGACGAATGAGGGCATTGTTTCCCCACTATCAGACCTGGAACCTCGCTGCTAGTCGGCATCCTCTGGCGTTTGGGGAAATGCGCTTGAGGTCATGTGTCAAACCAAGTTCAGGGCACCCGTTGAGTGGCACCCGGAATCAGGACGTTAAACCTCTAAATAATCAATAAATGTTGTAATATTAATAAAGCATTAGATTTATCTTTAAAAAAAATATTATTTACAAATAATTTTCACAATATAAAACTAGTTATAAAAACATTAATTTTTTCATAAATGAATATATATTCAGAAAATTCAAGAATATTTAAATAATGAATAAAATCTGGATTGAAACCCTGGATAAACCATAAAATAAGTCTTTGATTGAATAAACATGAAATATAAAATCACTTAATAAATTAATCATAAATGTAAACTCATGCTCTTAGGGATCTAAGCTATGGGTATACATGATATACATAACATAAAATAACCAATATAATCTAAAGTGGATCCAAAAAATATATCCCTCTAGTGAAATTACACACACCAATGTGACATAAAACCTATTGTTTCATTACACACAAAACAAGTGAAAAATTGATATCTTTATTCACCCCCAAAAACCCATTGTGATATGTTTTACAAATTACTTTTAAAAAATATGATCATGTTTAATAAAAAAATTCACATAAAATACTTTCCTCTTTTAGAACAGATGACCCATTTAAAAACTAAAACCACCATTTATAGAATTTAATAAAACACTTGTTCTGTTCAAAACAATTTTTAAAGAAAACTTGTTTAAAAACAATAATCTCATCAAATTAAACCTTTAAATTTTCATGTAATTAATTTTTCATTGAGTAACACAAGGTAATTTTCAATAACATATAATAATTAAAAAATTAATATAGAATATAAGGTCACACTTAAAACTATATGACACCAACCTAAACTTTAAAAAATGGAGATTAAAAACAAGAAGAAAGGCCATTAATAGACATGGAATGCAGGATAACTATAAAGGATTGATAAAAATAGAAAAACAATGTAACAAAAATATAGAAACTACCAATACCACTACTAAAACCAATGAAAATAGAGAAACAAACTCAACACTTTATTGGGAGAAATGATGCAACATCCATGATGATCAAATGCAATTAAAACTGATCTAAAATTAAAGAGATCATTCCAATTCACTGAAAATAACCATAAGGTTCTAGAGGAATAGAATAAGGAAAGATTTAGGTGTGAAACATAAAAAATTGAGGGACCGAAACCATTAACATCATGAATCCATTTCATTCTATGAATTTTCTGAATTTACAAATACACCTAAATGGAATAACCTTAATCTAAATTACCCCTATAATTTTTTTTATTATTTTTATAAATTTCATAGCCTTTAATTTTTCATTCCATGAATCATGCTCATTTCATCTTTCTAAAAAAATCATCTCATGTAAATAATTCACGATATGAATGTGTCCAACATGTAGTGTATAAGCTAGTTTCTATATAAAAACATTGTAAAGACCACCAAAACATCCAAGACCCAATGTGCTCCCCCTAAATCCTTTGATAAATATATACCATACAATAATTAATTCATTCAATCATACATCCCCAAACATTAGATCAAAATAATAATCAAAAAATAACTGAAAGATAATTTTGTTACATGACTATTTTATACCTACTAATTGGGGTTAATGTATCTATCTTAACTAATGGGATTTTATAACTAGTTTTTATCATTCCATAAATACTTATACTAAATGATATTCATGTCATGATACTAATATATACATGTCAAGAATAATGTTTAATAATAAAGGGAGGTTAGAATTTTTTTTCTATAGTTAAGGGATTCAAGGGTTTTTATGATTATAAATTGTGATGCTAAATGGGTAACTATTATCTAAATGGTAAATTTCATGACAAAATTCAATAATTAAAACAAAGAAAAAGTTTCTCTTTCATTATCAGAATGAAAAATCACACCCAACACCACTTCCCCATATTTATTTTGTAGGTTTCAAACTACAATAATGAATATTAACTAATAATCATTCTTATATATCCAATTACTAAATTTATTTTTCTACATTATTCAATTTTTCAGTGTAAAATTATTTTTCATGGCTAATTTTTTTGTTTATAATTTGGAAATAATATTTATAATGAATTAATAAGGAATGTAACCACATTTCCTATAAAATTATATAATTTCACCACACACTCAATTAAAAATATTGTATATCATCCAAGGATGAGCATTAGAAAAAACTATTTATTTAATATTTCGATTAACAATGTATCAATAAATTTAATTACATTTTTTTATTTATGGGATATATATATTGAAATGTTCTTTATATAATATGTATTTCACAAACTCTATTTACTAAAGTTTTTTAAATGTATTTTTCCCATAAAATGGATTTGAAAAATAAATTTCCAATAAACATTGACATAAATCGTACATAGTACACATGAATACTATAAAATTGAATAATAATACTATAAATATCTAGTTTAAAAAAATTAATCTGAAATTGATGTGATTAATGAAGAAGGGAAAAAATATTAGAAATTTTTTATTGCAAAAGTCAAAATTAGGAAACGCTTTTACATATGGTTTTCATTTTTCGTCAATGTTCATTAATTAGAGAAATTTTTTATTGAGAAATAAAATAAATTAAAAAATAATGATAAATCAAAATTCTTTTATATAAATTAAATTTCACATAAAATTTTGGAAAAATGAAATTAGAATTGTATTTAATTATCATTTGATGTCTTTTAAATACACTCTAAATAACAAAAGAAAAATAAATAATGTAATCGGACCACAATATGGTACCATTAAAAACCACAACCATACATTAACTATATTTCGAATACATTAACAATGATGATGGTTCTGTTCACCAATAATTTCTTGTTTTGAATCAAGCGCAATAATGAAGATGAGTGATATATCATGAGTGGTATTATTATATTTCAATATAGAAAAAATTCTTTAATATAATTATATTTTTATATAAAATCATCCAAATAATGAACAAAAAATTCTATGAAAAAGTAAAAATAAATATTAAAATAAATATTAATACATGGAAAAAATATGAACACGTGTTATCCCTCCAAAAAATGGGGAATTGAATTTTATTCTCATAACCAAAACACTTGGAGATCATCCCCAATCTGTTTGTGGATGAGTTTTCTTTAATAAGAAACACAATAAATCCCCCACTTCTATGTAATCAAAACCATGATTTGTCATTATTTATTGTGCCTTCTTTCCCCTCTCCTAGAATTATAGACAAAAAATGAGGGTGGTTGAATAATGTGGGGTTTTTCCTCTCCTTGTTCTTATTATTTATGTTGAAATGGATGATCTATAATAATATTTAATTTTTTTAAAAATGTCCCTATCCACATTACTATATATCAACCATGGATTTTTACTATTTCTTATACAGCAATTACCTCTTATGAAACATGACCACTAAAATATTCAAGTTCATGTATTAACCGAAAGAATCTAAAATAATATCCTAATATAAATCCGTTTAAATTTAAATATATAAGGAATAGAATGACCTCATTCTAAATTAAATGTATCTCACTTTGAAATTTTCCTTGGAAAACAAAATTTCTTTTACATACTTAGTAAAAAAATATTATGTAATTGATAAATTCACTACAAATCCCCATCCTAATATTCATTACTCTCCCAATGAAGACCAAGGGAAAGGTCATGTTGTTACCTCCCCTCCTCATCCCTTTATATATGGGGAGGTACAATGGCCCACTTTTGATCCCTTCATATCCCCATTCTCATTATTTTAATCCTTTATCCAGCCCTTATATCCTCCCAATCTTATCATCAATTGATTTCTACCCTAAAGTTCATTCATCTATAGATGGAGTTCCCTGAGTTCCATTTTCTTCCCTCGTGCTCACATGATTCTTTATATTGATGGATCATTCATTGGTGTCCTACTTCATTAAGAAAAAAACTACCAGGTATTCCTTCAAAATATTAGTTTTTTTCTTGCCTAAATGATTCAAGAATGAGTGATTATAGGGATTTTGGACCCAAAGAATTTCTTGATTCAATTCTCAAGGAAATATGTCCTAATATCTTCTTGGGGAAAATATTCACATGTTATATAAGGTTCTATATTTTTCATCTTTCCCAGGTCATTTGATTTTTATTTGAATCTTGATCCACCCATCACAAAGATATATATATCGCTTCCCATTATTTTCCAACCATTTTAGAATCTATCGATCCTTCCTTTGATCAGCTATATGGTGGGACAGTACCTATTCTCTGATCATAATACATGTTCTATTTTCTAACCAATTTCCCCAAGGATTTTTATCGAAGTTAATGTATCCATGAATATTAGGGATTTTATTAGAATCAACATTGAAGGTGAGATGGGTTGGAATAGAAAGGTTCTCTATGAATCATGGATTCTGTTTTGTTCTTCCTATAGAAATCTTGGTCATGACACTGGCAGTTGATGACAAGGAATCATTGGGAATGCATGAGATATTATCCCACATTAATCATTTGGATATAGTTATCCCATGAAGGCTATGGTTAAGGTTGGATTGAACACCCTAAATGATATTTAATTATAGAAAAACCTAGAAGAGAAACATTTGGGTATTGGTGAGAATGATCATTTTAGTATTATACAGAATGTGGTGAGAATAATGGATCCTAGGATAGATATCCTGGAAATATTTAATTGTTTTAAGTGGGACTTGGGTGATAGAAATTTATCCATACAGGTTCCAGCTAGGTGAGGGAGGACCGAGAAATAAATTTAGGTCATAAACATGATCATAAGACGCTCATCCACTCATTATTATGATTTGAGGTATAACTATGAATATCCTCATTAGGTTATGATTAAGGATACTAGGGAAATTATCCAACCCAATTTATATAATTAATAGGTTTAAATGAATGGTGAATGAGTTGAATAAGTGGTTGGAAAAACTATTAAGCATTGGAATCATTTTTAAGAGAAAGAAATAGAGGGGATGACTCAGGAATAATATGATTCTTCATAGGGGGAGCATCATAATGATAAGAGAGGAACCTATGGGATAGATAAATATAATGAGAGTTCTTTCCATCTCTCCGAATAAAATGCAGAGTAGATATATAGTATAGGATTCTAATACTTGAGAATAAATTAATGGTAAAAGGGAAATTGTGATACTGGAAGTTGTATCTTAACCAAAGGTAAGAATGTTAATGTGATGAATAATTACTCCTTTTCCAAAAACAAATGAAGACATAGTAAAATAAAAAGAGAAAAACCTAGGTAAGTAATGGTGAGTTAGAAAAAATGGAATGACGGGGGATATAATCATGTACTATGTGGAAAAAATGTTAAAGGAGGCCATGTTGGTTAATTCATCCAATGAATTTTGAGACATGATTGTTGGGAGGGTTTTTCTTGTGGACCCCAATGATGAGCAGAGTGGGTGGTTCGATTGGAAATAACTTATTTAGAGAAGAGGGGGAAATGGCAAAAAATTATTTTGGAAGAATTTATTAAAAAATGTGACAAGTTGGTGCACCTCTTCTAAGAGCTTATCAAGGATAATATGGAAGCCAAGATAAGTTCCCTAAACTAGTATTTATATAGGGATAAAGCTATTAATGGACTTAAAATAGGATTTAATGGGTGTATGATCTAATATAGGTAGTATGCGTCATGGTTTTGGTTTGTCAGGGTTTGTGATTAATTGGGCATGGAATTATGGAGTGGTGTGTGATGGTGTCATTTTCCGAGGGTTATCACTGAAACACAAAATATATCATTACTAAAACAAAAAATTTGACTTTGGATGGATATTTTGTATGAAAATATAATGGGATTTCTTTAAGATTTTCTTCAAAATAAAATATAACATATAGGGTTTTATTTTCATCATCAAATACATGCAACTATAAAGAATATATAGCATCAAAAAATTGATATTAGTATATAATTTAGGGTTTGAAAAAATATAAGATGTATGGATCAGTATTTTCATAATCCACCATAAATATATCAGATTAGTGCCCAAATTTTTATTCACTTGATACCATTTTTTTACAATCGTTAATGACATATATATGTAAATACTTCACCCCTAATTTTATAGAATGAAAATAATATTGGAAAAATATAATACAGTTTTACACATGGATCCTTAATCTAAATAAAATTTTTTAGTGGTTCCATATTTTATTTTTTATTATTTTAATAACTAAAATAAAAAATAGTTCTAAAATTTTCAGTTCCCACCCTAGGAAATTTACAAAATTGAACAATGTAAATATTCATTATATATTTGAAAATTTATCCACAATTAACACATGAATATAGTATAAAACTAATAATTGACAACATTAAATGAGAATTTACTTAACAAAACTAACCATATTTTTATATATTATATAACTAAAATAAATTATAAATTATTATTAAATATATTTTTTAGAATAAATGAGATATTCATTAGAAAATAATTGAAAAATAAAATCCATGATTGAAAAAAATAAATATTACTATAAAATTTAAATGAATCTACCACAAGAATTCGATAAATAGTTACTCCAAAAATAATAAATATTTGAATTCATCATAATTGTATGCTCATTCTTCATTGTATAAAAGAAAAATTGTGCTAATTTTTTTCTTGAATACTAAATATAACTAGAGACCATTAAATGAACTACATACCACTATCTCAAAGGATTAATAGAAAGAGACACCTCACATGAGGGTGAATCCTTAAATAAGATATTTTTGTTTAATAATTTCTCCCTAATCCTTCAGAGAAATACGAGTACTACTGTGAAATAGAGAAAATAGAGAGAGAAAATAAATAGTCATTATATAATTTATGTGATACATTACTATGATATATGGATCCAAAACCGACACACAACTCAATTTCCAATGATTTCAACGGATATTTAAATAAAAATCACAACATAGATAAATCATGAATACACTTAGCTACCTATAGGGAATAAAATCCATGGGACAAACTCTTATAAACATTAAATTACGTTATCCCTCATGAGTGTAAGAGGAAAAACAAACAATTAATAATAAATAAATAAATATAAAAAAATGAAAACAATAAATGATAAATTTGAATCATTTGATTGAACTTATCTGTAACCCCTCTTATAGTGTCTTTTATCCCATTAAAATGACATAATTGGGATTCATGGAGGTTTATTTTATTGGATTGATTGTTTTAATGTGGAAAATTAATTTTTCCGTAATGAATCTAAGAGGGTGTCCTCAAGTTCCGTCCCCTAGATTTTTTATTTGTTAACCCATGAAATGATGTTGTAAATTATCCACAAGTATCATTGTGATCTCATTAGCTAATATGAGTAAACATGATGTATAAAATTTATTAATTCCTGAATTTAATGTTGAGTATTGAATGAGAAATGAGTTATCGTTAAACTAAACCTACATATATAACATATGGAATAATTATCACATTAATAGTGATTCAACAACACTATCTTATGTGATAACTTGATTTTCATATGACCGGTATCACATGGATGTGCATAACTAATGATATAAAAATGGATTTCACTACTTAATTTTAACATAAATATAGTTTTTTGTGGTTTTAATATGTAGAAACCATGTAATGTTAAAATATTGGGGTATATGGATGCATCTTTTAAGGCCAATATATTTTTGGGAGTGTTTTTATTGCATTATAAATATGGAGGTTTATGGAGTTACTATTATATCCTCTCATTACCCAAAGTAATTATATTGTTCTAATCTAAAAAAAATTACAACATGTGAGGAAAATCTATTAATATAACTATAAAAATTGGAAATCTTTGAAAAAAACTCAAGTTCACATAGTTGTCTACCAGCACTCAAGTATATCATTGGAAGGATATCAATGATTCAATCAAACCATAACAAAAATATAACAAAATCATAGTACATTGTTGAATTTATCATTCATAAAATAATGAACAGATATATTAATTTAGATAAAAGGTTATTTTTTTCTTTTTATACTATCAAAAAATCATATTCAATACATAATCCAAAACAAATGCTCAGATATATTAGGTTCATCTCATCCTAACATCAACTGATGTAAAATGAAAGGTCCTAATGACGATATTCTACACCCATTGTATCATTTATAATGTCATGAACTCTAACAGATAAAAAATTATGATGATTTCAATATAAGACATTATTATCTTCATTTATAAACTGTGTTTAAATTTTATTCCCTTATTCATGTGTGATCAATAATAGGAATTCTCCAAAATATATTGGTAAATTTCAAACATCACAAAATCCACTTTTTAATTACATGTAAAAAATATAACTAGTAAAAACCAACCATACCATAAAAAAATCCTCATGTGTACTTATTTTGGGACTAAAACCCATCAAATTGATCTTATTGAGGAATATACTATCTCTTAGATCTTATTAAAATTAATTTTTGAAGGCTCCTTGTATTCCACATAGCTGACCAAATTTATTTCCCATGGGTGTTGGTCTTGTAAAACAAAATTATTTTCCCTTATAATTATATTTATAGTTTTAAAGATATAATATGAAATGGAAATGGGATTTATAAGAGTTATGTTAATAGATGAAATAAAAAAGAGTAGAAAAAATTTATATGAGCATTATCAAAATAGGGAAAGGGAGATGGTCTTATGGTTAGTTGTTAGTGTTCTTATATTGTTTACATTTTTTACATAAATACAACCTATTAACAAAATCAAATCATTCCTCATCAATATCTTATTACTAATTGTTTGTGAATCTATTTGGTATAAAAAAACTCAAATCCTACTGAAGTAACATATCATACATGGAAAATAATGTTTAACCCACCTCAATAGAATATGTAAAAGAATCAAAAACCCGAATCCATTATTTAATTTCTAATCCAACAAAAATAAACAATATTAAAGATATAAAAGGAGTTGAATGGGACAATAAACTTGATAGTTTAAGATGAGAGACCATGGATATGATATGTGTAGTGACAATTAACCAAATAAACATGCTCTCACTAAAAACAATAAATTGAGATAAAAATGTTAACAAATAACATGAGAAACATATGAACTCTAATACCTCACCAGGAACCAAAAATATTCATAGTTCTCTATCAACATAGGTAATGAGTAGAACTTGAGAGATATACATGAATAATGAATAAATATTTGGAAGAAGGTATTGTAAATAACATTTAATAATATTATATATTGTATAACAATCTATGAAATACAGACACTATAATCATCTAAGATATGAATACGTTAAAATAGAGGGGATGAATTTAATTTATAAGAAACATGATACTTCAATGATAAAAGGATACATGTATCAAAGATATTATATTATATGATATTATTTAATTCACAAATTTTCATTATTAGTTTCCATGGTAAAAATTTCCCTACGACACATCATACAGTTTTTTTAAGAGTATTTTATTTTTTCATATCCATTAATTTTGTTAATGTGATTACCCCTATCCAAGTAACAATATAGTATACATATTTCTATTCCAATGACCACAAATGAGCCTCAATGTATTCCAGAATAATTTGAAAAGTAGAAAGTTTCTAATATGGTACTTTTGGGATTCTATACAACCATAAAAAAGAGAAAAATAATTTAAAAAATAATAACAACCTTATAAATCAAGATAAATAAATAAAATAGACATAATTTGATGTTCCAATAAATATCAGAACATATATTAAATCAAATAGAATCTATATATAAATGTCACATAATTTAATAGAAAAAAATTCCTCATGAGTAGATCCGATACAATATTTCCCAAAACAATTACAGAATGAAACTGGGATACAATTCACAATAACTTTCTTGAGTCCTAGTCTAGTGTGATATATCATTCTCTAATATAGTATTTAATCAAACCATAGTTACATATATCTTTTTCTTCCATACATTGAAGTTGTGATTTCTAATTAGTCACCCATGTTTCTTTGGACATGGTGTGAGTATGACTCAACATTTAACCTTAACCAATGTCTGTACAACTATCAATTAAGAGTAATACATCATGATAATGTGCATAATAAAAAATGAACAATAATTTATCCTCAAGTTTAATGGTGACACTATAGATGAACCATTCCTACTATTTGGACCACTTTGTGTATAAGGTTGTATTTGTTGTCAACAATTTTCAATGAAGACCCAAATGAAGAAGGATATGAAGAAGAACTCCAATGTTATTGAGATACATGCATTATTATTGAAAAATGGTATGCAATGTCGGTATGTAGTGAAGGCATGAAGTATGTGGAATGCTGATGGTTGGATGGATTGTTGTGCTTTGCGAGACAGGAGTGGTACATAGTGGAGGCTAACTGTACCTAGATAGAGTTCATTTCACAGAGAATATTGTCCCACATTGAAAATTTGTGTAAATCGGATTATAGAAATTTGTGAAGTTAAAATCCTATTCAAGGAACAATAATCCCATTTATTATTCTTTGAATTAGAGATTAAAATTTTGGGAATAAATCTGGTAAATTCCAAAGTGGCAGGAAGAGGATAAAATGACTCACGGAGGGAACTATCAGTGAAAGGAAAACAGTCTGCATAAGAAGAGCTGTTCGTGCAGGAGGCTCTCACTGTACGCGGCAGTGCAAGGCAGTGCGTGGAGCAAGACAGTACATGGAAAAGATGAGAAGTCCATAGAGGAAGGTAGTATGCGAATGCGATACGTGAAGGCGGTATGCTGCGGTGGTACACAAAGGCCATATGTAGAGGCTGCAAGTGGAAAAGTGGTAGTGCACAGAGAAGGCTTGGTACGCCGAGCAGGGGAGGTGCGCGGAATAGGCACAGTATGCTGAGAAGGGGTGGTGCTCTGAGTAGGTGTGGTTTGCTGAGCATGGGGAAGTATGTGTAACATGTGCGGTATGTAGACCAGGTGTGGTACATAGTGCATGCATGGTACACATATCAGAGACAGTCCACAGAATCCGGGACCATTCGCGGAAACAAATACATTATAAATGGTGTTTGGGATTATATTTAATAAAAAGTCAAGAAGTTCTAGTACATTCAGTAATTACCCTAAAGGATAAAATTGAATTTGAAATATCATCAATTTGGGACTTCAATGCAAGTAGTGTCTCATGTTGACTAGAGACAAAGAATTTTCATGCCAATCTATTGAAGCAACCTTCAAGTCAAAAAACTAAGTGAGATGTCTGCCAAGTCAGTGAGCTAGGGGGTTTCAACGGATGTGATCTAAGGAGACCAGTGGGATATCCCTGATCCTTTGTAAAGGTAGTGTGGCTGGGATATTGTGATTCTTCCCTATCCTTTCTAATTCATAGCTAGTAAAGATTAGTGGAATTTGGTACGATAAGAAATATATCAGCGTATGCTATTTCTATGTAGCCCTCAGTGGTGAACCAAGTAAAAGGTTTTATGTTGTCCGTATGCATGTTTTAATTACTACATGTATATAGTATATAGGTTTAAACAAGTTCCTACCAATGTGGGGACAAGATCCAATAAAGAATATAAAAAGTTGTCACCATGGTTCACCCCCCTCTCAGGGTGGTCCAGGGTCCTTCACCTACTACATATAGTAATCTATATATCTAATCATAATAAGTTGTAAGGTGTCACACCAAATTTTAAGAGATAGTCCCAGGTATCCCACGTAAATAGGCATAATCCAGATTCATGAATGATGTCCAAGGATTCCTATTCACACACACACACACACACACTCCCTCACAGATATATATATATATATATATATATATATATATATCATGATCTAACGATTGTATCCAATTTATCTCATAACCATAAGAAAAAAGAGGGATCCAATTTATATGTCTAGGGAAACACATAACCATTATCAATTATCCAAATACAATGTGCATTTCAATAAGATAGAATTACTATATACATAAAAATAGATCGGTGGATTATGTCCATTTCCCCATTACACCATATGTTAATTTTTGACAACACATAATAGATACTACTACTATATTCTAGAAGGGTTAATGGTATCCATATAATTTTCTTTAGGACCAGCTTTAAATATAACACCCCTTGGTTTGTTCTTTAAATTCCCATAATTAGCCTTTATCATGGTCACCAAATACGGTTGATATCGGTCTAATTTTATCACTCAAAAACAATTCATCTCAAACCATGAAATAATTTAATTTTTAAAGGAATAATTGATATATTTATTAATTTTTTAGGATAATGACAAGTGAATCGGTGTGACCGCAGATCAAATGCATTGTAATAATGTGGAAGACAATGAGGAATTGTTTAATACCACCTATGATATGCTCATAAAATTCAACACAATAGATCTAAACCTTTAAATCAATATTAAATGAGAGAAAATATTGATTTTAAAAAACCCAGGAATATAGTACAAATGGCCATAAATGTCATGGGAACATGAAATAAAAATATAATCTAGTGAAAATAGAAATAAAAAGATAAATTTACCTATAGATGCTCATAAAATAAAATTTATCATAAATATAAAAATTAAAATGGATATCACTTATAAAATGGGAGGTCTAAGGTCAAAGGAACATCCCAAAGAATTATAAATGGGATTCCTCCTCCCCAACAATGAATTTGAATTAATATCATTATTAGCCATTTACATTTATTTATTTAATTTCTCATTTAATTTATAATTTAATGTGACATTTATTTTTCATTTTACATTATTATTTCCCATATTATATATCAATTTCATATTTTTTCATGAATCCTAGATGACCGAGACTTTAGACCTTCTGAATTGTCATCCATGTTGGGGGATCCCATAAGAATATCCTAGACATTGTGATCATGTATGTATAAATTATGATATTTTATTAGTTATGAACCATTCTAGGTGATCTTATAATGATCAACCATGTTAGGATTTCCCCTAAGGATCACTTGTAGAGGTCACATAAGGATCACCCAATGTGATCGAATAATGATCACCCATAGTTATCCTATATGAATCACTAGAATAGGGTCTCCCTGTAAGGTCCACCTATAATGATTGGGCAGGGATTTTCCAGGGTTATCCAAAAAATATATTCCACAGGTAATCCTATATGGATGACTTACTAAGATTGATACCTTAAGTGTCATGTCCCATCCTAAATAGGCCTATGGCACAACTCACCTTCCACCAATAGTCCATGGTATCTAGACTAGAACCGAGTAGGAATATAAATAACACGTGATGAATTAGCCTATATACCTAAAAACACCCACACATATACAGTAGTATACAATAATGAAATTTAGAAATAACTGAACAACATTTCATTAAAACATATAAATCCCAAAAATAGAGTATTAAGTGTTTTAAAGGAATTAAATAGGTCCAAACAATCCCGACCAAAAGAGTGTCAAAACTACTCCAACCTGAATGTAATAATAATGATTGATGTCATGATACCACAAGAACACACCTCATTAAATCTTTTCTCACCATGAACCATATGGTCTTGGTCCATCTAATAAATTGTTAAAAGGTTGGTCATCTACACAAGACATGAAACTTAGAGGAAAATACCATTCATGTGTGACTATAACAATACCAATTATGACACCCTAACACCAAAAATTACACAACAATAGAATAATAGTCATCTATAAATTGGTATATTTATTAAATTCATATAACATGAATATCTAGATACACTAAACAAATACACATAGAATCTTGGTAGAGTCACAACCATAATTTTATCATTAAATTCCATCTTGAAGATTCCATAATGAACACATCTAGGAGGACAAACTCCATGAGTCAGATATCACTCATGATGTCCATCTATGAGGTCATGCCCGTCGAGTCTCGTAAATCAATGTTTCTGATGGATGTCTGAAGAGATATGATACATAGATGAGGATCACTCCCATATCCATGGTGTTTACCATCAACTCAATCTAGATTAACATACTAAGTAGATGATCAGTGATCACATAGTTTTGGCCAAGACAATATCAAGAACTCCATCTAGGTCAATATTACTATAGAGTATCTATCTTCAGGCCACAAATAAGGATTCCTATGTATCTATATAACAAGTTATACTGAAGAGATCATAGGCCTATGTGTAGGAGGTGATTATATAGTAACTATAAATATATGGATATGGCCAATACACTATAACAATACACCACCAAAATATATGGGAAAAGGGATCCATGACAATATTTAAGGATTACACGATGTGTAGTAGGGTCACATGCCATGTACCTTCGAACTAGGTCCAACCCATAAAAATATATCATGTTAGTGTCTGTGTAATAGAGAACAACATTTATCTATCCATGAACCTTCTTACCTATACACCATTACACATCATAGCCTATGTATGTCCATCCTGGCCTTGTCTGTATTCAAGTACACAATGTGCATGTGCCTATGTACTCCCCTGAAATTTATGTATACCCTCTAATGTACACGTTGATCCTTCATGGAGGATCACTTGCCCTGTGACATGGTCACTTTCTATTTGATACTTATCCTTCTCTCCAAACCCAATCCTCCATTATAAAGGCCCAACACTCCATGTAATCTTATATTAAATTACACGTGTTATGGTATTTTCAAGAGTAAAAGATCCATTCCCCCCTTTTTCATCCACTCATCAGGCCATTGATCCCGCAAAATACCTCACTAGAGAGTCAAGATTCAAGCCTCGATAATCCATGAAATCGTTGATAAACAATATCTGGAACTTCGATTCATTAGGAAAATTCCATCGAATGGTTTTCATCAATGCACATAGATGAACATAAAAACAGGCCATCTACATTATATGATATGATGTTTCTTCCACTGTCACACCACCATCATTTCATTTTGAGCCCATTTATACACTATATAATTGTTTTGCCATAAAATTGGTGCACAATGATCAATTCATCTATGTAATTTCAACCATGGAAAAAATAATGAACCCCCACAATGAACCCATAATTAGGGGATAAGGTCACAAAGAAAAATCTTGAAGAATATACATTTTTCAATGATCATTTTGACCTCGATTCATTTTGTTAGAATGAAAAAAATCAGAGATAGAAAATAGTAACAAATAAATCCTCAAAATTACTAAATGAAACTATCGCATCCCTCAATAAGAACAATCCATATTTCAATATATTGGTTGATTAATATATGATTATTATATAAAATATTATAGGGAAATATTCCAATAAAAAAATCTTACATTGATATGGATCAAGAACTGATAATGAAAAAGAATGAATCATTGTAATTAGATAGATCTCTAAATTCTATTGTAGACCAACAATAGATATTTGATTCGGTTGATGTTTGCCTAATATTTATCCACCAAATACCTATCTATTGGTTCTCTAATAAATCCAGTGTTATGATACTAACCCTAGATTTTAATTACAACCAAATTATTATAGAAATATTTTGGTCACCGTATCAATTGATTAATAAAATATGTTTTTTTCACTCAGGATGAATTTTCCACAAACTCCACATGGAGAACAATTTTATGCTGCACACAAAGAAACACCCATGTTCTGAAGTCAATATTACCCTCATATTTCTATTTTAATCCCCCATTCGGATGCAATTCATAATTTTAAGGAAAAATGCATTTGTGTTATATTTAATATTTTTTATATTTTTTATATATTTATTCTAGGCACGCCAAACCTTAAAATTTCATGTTTTCTCATAGTCTAGTGAAAAAAATAATATATAAAAATAAAAAAATACATGGAAAATATAAGAAATTATATTCTCCCTAAATTGAGGCATTATATCCTAAAAAGACCAAAAAAGGGATATACACAGAGATTTGGTTACTGAGCACCAATATGTGTGTCCCACTCCCACATGAACTCATAAAGGTTTATGTTCTATATCTGAATAGAAACTAATGGAATCAATCACCCATGATGGATCTTTTACCATCGATCCTCAATCTCTATCAAGTACTAATAAAAGTTCACTCCCTCATTAATTCCCACCTCTCCCTGGTCTATAATATGTGATGGGTCATGCACTTACCTCCTAAACTACGTCATGAGGAAACATTTATGTTACCATTATTATTATGCCACATGAGATAATTGCAAGGCCACCTCCAAATCTACTTAGTATTTAGTAATGGACCATGAATCTCTATGATCTCTAGACACTTTGGATACAAATTTGTAGTACAAGTTGAGGTGAAACCTAAAGGAACACATGGTCTGCTTCATAGAACTCAAAAGTCCTCCATTATATGTATTTATACGACTTCTAATAGCTCTAAGAAGTATTAATATTCTCTTGTATTATATGCACCTTTTTGGTAGTATCTTTTTCCAACTCTGGGACCATAATTGCTAATTATCCTCATTCAATCCAGTAAAGTGGTGGCCTCTAGGGTCACCCTTTCAATGACTGGAATTGATCAATTATAATGGTGGAATGGTAGTTTTAGTTGTATTAAAATTCCTCCTAGTGTAGATGATCCTATGATATATGGAGAAATTCCATCACATAAGGTTGCAATATGTGCTACAAAGCATGAGTGGTCTAATCAGTCTAGTTGTGTCTCTGTGGTGAAATGTTGTTCTTAAGAATTAATGAGTACCAAAATTCTCTTCTAATAAATTCAAAAATTAAGATGTAAAATGATCATCAATTTTATAAATGATCATTATGTGAATTTCATAGAGTTTTACTATCTTCTACACATAGAGACATCCCAATATCTCTATTAAACTATGATCATGGATAGTTAAGAAGTGGTCCAACATGATGAGTCAGTCTACGGTCACCCATATTTCATCATGTCTTCTGGACATACATAGTAATACCATCATGAATTCCTTAGGTATCCCATAACTCACAAACTTCTACACATCAAGGGGTTGATCTATCCCTACTAGAATATGGTGCTTATCTTTCACTTGTTGGAAAGTAAGGAATCGATATAAAAACACCCCAACTCCATTCTTCATTCCTTGAAAAAAATTAACATTGGAGGTACTGGTACGACTTTTCCACACTTGGATGTATTGCCAAAGTAGATATATGAAACTCTCATAGAACCTCCTCTGGAAACATCACAAGTACCATTGTGGGTCCTTTGAAAATAATGGCATGCCACCACCATAAAAAAATCCATCAGGATCATGTCCAGGGTATATCTATGCAATTAGATTCTCAGAGTCAGTATCCTCAAGTTGGGCCTCCTAAAATTTCTACAAAAGTAGAGGGGTAATAACCATTGACTTGAGATAAGCTACCCTATATCCATCCAAAAAGGATAACTGCAATGAAGACAACTTCCCTGATGCCTCACATCGAAACTATGAAAAAGATCTCTACTGATAACATCTTCCACCACATTCCACTTCCCAGGAGTATAGACAATATCAAACTCATAATCCTAGAGGAACTCTATCTATTGTTAATTTTTCATGTTATGATTTTTCAAAGATAATATATACACGTGAATCTAGTGGTTAGAAAATATGATAAACCACTCAACCATCATGTAGTGTCGCCACATAATTAATGGAAAAAATACTGCTACTTAATCAATATAGTGGGTCGCATAGTTCTACTCAAGTGGTCTTAACATGTATGAAAATAGTACATCAATTCCTTCCTCTACATCAGAACATAGACAATCCCAGTTCTTGACACATCATTGAACACTATGAACTTAAAAACCACATCTATAAATCTCATGATGGGTGCACTCGACTATCTTTGCCACAACTCTTGAAAATCCAATTGACACTTCTTTATCTAGATAATGGGCAACCCCTATTGTTCAAACAATTCATGGGTGATGATATCCTAGATAATACATGAATGAATCTAAGTTAATAGTCTGCCTACCAAAAGAAAAATTACCCCTCCATAATTCCCTTGTGTGGTCTCAATCTATCACTACCTCAACCTTTTTCGGGTCCACTACCACTCCATCAGAAAAGATAACATGTCCTAGAATGTGGCCCTCTTGTATCCATAACTAAAACTTTGATAGCTTCCCATAATTATAGTTCTCCTGATGTATATCAAGAACCACACTCATCTATATCAAATTCACATCCCTGGACATTGAGTTTTCAATGTTATAATCGAATAATATTTCCATGAATGGGTCTAATAAAGTCTAAATGATCTAGTTCATGAGTCCCATGAACACCACTGGGAAGTTCATCATGTCAATGGGAATCACTTGGTACACATAGTGACCATAGTGACATCCAAATTCTATCTTCAGCAAATCCTCATCCCATACTCACAATAGGAGACATCTTGATCAAAGGAAAACTTTCAAAAACCATCATGCCCCACCCAATCGACCAATGATGTCAAAAAACCTCAATAGTGGATAATTGTTCTTCTTGGTCACCTAGTTCATGTTTCATTATTCTACATATAACCTATAGTTATTATCCATCATCTTGGAGAACAAAATTGGTTCTTCCCAAGGTCAAACACTAGGTCTTACAATTCCCTTTCCTATAAGATTTCCCTAACTGCACCCTCATGTCTAGAAGATATTTGGGAGAATCCAATACACTAGAGTATATATTAGTGTCATCCGGGAGTGTAGATAAATACAGAAGTCTATCTCTCGGTGGGGAGGTAAAGATGGAATATCCTTGGGGAAGACTCCCTCATATTGCACATCCACTATAGGAAACTAGAAACTCCTAACATCCACTAAACCACAAGTCCAGATATCTTACTCATTAGTAATTGGATACACCCTCATCTACAGGAGTTCATCCTAGACTTATTGGGACTTATTTTCACCCATAATGGAAAATCACGCCCCATCACTGTGGACACCATATCATCCACCCGAAATAGTAGATTTGGGAATTAACTATACATAACCAGTCCATACCTATGATTACATCATATTGACTCATGACAACTAAAAAGTGATCCCAATTGAAAATGTCTCCTCCAAGATTCATGTAACATTTTTGGTATAAGTTTGTGATCAGTTAGTCATCTCTAGTAGGATTCTTCAAGTGAAAGGGTCAAGCCAAGGTCTTAAATAGAATCTCTAAATCATGACACAAATAGGTGTAGATAACGTAAGGTCAATAATATGTATATATCAGTACAATACCTAAGGTAGAAAAGACACAGATCATACCTAAAATTCTTTTTGCATCCTCTAGGTTGTAATCTTCGATTGCCTGTAACTGACCCACCACTATCCTCTAGATCCCTCTTCCACATCAGCCACCTTATAGACCAACATGATCCTACCACAATTGATTCCTAAGATTCCCATTTAACATATCTCAATTATATATAGAGCAGGTTGGAAAATCTAGAGAAATATTTCCCTATCAACAATAATAGTAGCACCACATCTCTCTAAGATTAGTATCCTCTTCTTGTGGCAAAAAAACCAAATAACCTATGTCCTTGGACCTCATCCTAAAAAATTTCATACACCCAGGTGTCGGAGATTGAAATCGTATATATTATGTTGATGAGCTTACTTTTATGGGCCCGTTGTATGAAAACAATATCTACATCTTATCATCCATGAAAATCTCAACTACTGAAACTCACTCTAGAACCTTATAATAGGTATGAATTAATATAGGTTTAATAATAAATCATATTTATTTACTCAATCTTTATTAGAAGGTTTGATCTAGAAATTAATAATCTCAAACCTTATCCATTGAGCACCTAAAGATCTTGGTGAAAATTTATGAATACTCATCTACTTCCATGCTTCCCTACTAGAGCTGCAAAGTATACTGGATGCGTACATCCATTTTTGTAGATATGGAGAAATATTATCTAAGATGTTACTCAGACTATGATTATCCTATAGTCACCTCATTGTATGTCTTGGTCACTAACCTCCACCATAGTCCACCTCATCTATAAATAAGGCTCACTACCATGACCTCCATTAGATTTTCTTATTTTCTAGTCAGATAGAAAACTCATGCCACTTTCTTAATCTAATACCTATCAACCTATGTGTAGGGATTTCCTCCAAACAAGAGGGTTCTCTGTTTTTGAAACTTGTGAAGTGAACTCATTATATTCACCAAATATGTTAGTATTCACTACTTGAAATATAGGCTATAGCCACGGTTTGAAAACGTGGCTATAAGATCAAAAATCGTGGATATAGGTTATAAACACATTTTAATGGACATTGGATGATATTGGCATGGCTATATAGCCACAATTTGAAATCGTGGCTAAAGGCTTATAGCCAAAACATGAAAATGTCACAGAACATTATTCCACAAAGGGCCTATTGTCACAGTTTAAAACCATGGAAATAGACATAGATCCACAGTTTAAAACTGTGTAAATAGGACGTTAACCACGGTTTAAAATTGTAGAAATAGGCCTACAACCATGATTTAAAAACGTTTCTCTAAGTCTTCTCATTTTATAAAAAAACACACCCACAACCCCCCTTGAACACCCCCTGAACCCCATGCCCCTTTGACACCCCCTTTCACCCCCTGTACCCCCACACCCCCCACGATAGCCCCATTTCACCCCATAGATAGCCATCTTGCATCCCCTTAAACACCACCTTGCACCCCTCATGCCCCCCTTTACATCCTCCTTGCACCCGTGGACAACCCCTTTGCATCCCCTTGAACACCCCCTGCACCCCCATGCCCCCTTCGACAACCCCCTTCCCCCCTAAAAAGCTCCCTTGCACCCCCTTGAAAACCCCATGCTCCCCCACTCCCCCTAGATAGCCCCCTTCACCCCTGGAAAAACCCCTTGCACCCCCTTGAACACCCCCTACTATCCCTTACCCCCTGAAAAACCCCTTGAACCACCTGAACAACCCAATTTCACCCCCATTCCACTTATACATCCCCCATGCACCCCCTTGGACAACCCCTTGCACCCCATTGAACACCCCTGCACCCCCATTCTCCTGGAAAACCCCCATTCATCCGTTGGATAGCCCCCTTTCACCCGATGGATAACCCCCTTGAACACCCCCTGCACCCCCATGCTTCCGACCCCCCCTCCTATACACCCCTCCCACCTAGAGACCCCCTCCCTCTTGGGAACCCCCACACACCCATTCCCTCTTGCACCCCCCCTCTTGGACACTGCCTTTCACCCCTTGGAGATCCCCCTTTCCCCCCTTGAACACCCCCTACAGTAGGTCACCCCCTGGACACCCACCCTGCACCCCCGTGAGTGTGACTATCTTAGAGTTTTGTAAGAATAGAAAATTTCATTCCTTATTCACTACACCAGGAAGGGGAGATCTTTTTATAATAATGTGGAACTAATTAGGATCATATAATATATTCTCATGTTAGGTTATATCATCATAGAAGAAGATCAATTGAGATAAATATGAGTTTGAGCCTAGTTTTACATGTCATGGATGAGGAAACAACATCTTTAGTCATGGAGGATTATTTTAGTGGTTCTACCTATTTCAGGAAGTCTATTTAATGGAATAAGTTTTCACTATAAATGGGGAACCATAAAATCTTTTATAAGGGGTTTTCAAATCTAGTTATTGGATAATGTCCTGATGTGTAGATTTGCACTATGGTTTACTAGAAAACTGTGAGTCCTAGGTATGTCACTACCATGTGATTTATAGAGAATGAAATCTAGTGCTTGGTAGGAAATAGTTATATACATAAAATGATACATATCAAACTATCAAAATAAATTAATTTTTATATGGTGTAGAATTGGAAGATGGAGGTTGAGTCAGGATACATTCTGCAATTCCTCAATTAACTCAAGTGTACATGATACAATTTTTTATATGTCCTATCTTTCATAACGAAAATCAGGGTTTTTATAGGGTTAATTTTTATCTAATTAGAATGAGAATATTGGATGGATTTTCCCATTATACTAATAGTGAATTATTGATTTTTGATGTCCACGAAATGGGTTATTTATCTTTAATTATAGAAAATGGGTGTTCGATAATATGAAATTAAGAAGACATTTATCACTATAAATAATAGTGGTTAATACAGTGAAAAAATAGGGGAATGTGGAATATAAGGATGAGATATTTACATATCTTGTTAAAAGAAAATATAGAGAGAATATAAAATATTTTTAAAATATAGTTTATTTAGATAAAAATGAAGGAAGATTTGATTGCTCATATATCTATCCAAGTGAAGAATATAAAAGAATAAATAGTTTCATTGACACATCCATCTTGCTGAGGAATTGATGATGGAGTGTTATGGAGATAATTCCTATGAGGGGTTATATTAATCTATAAATTATAGTTTCTATAATTATTGTGAAGGAAACAAAGATTTAATACTCATAGAGATAGGATACTCTTAACTATCTTTGAAGAAGAAGATTATAATGAACAAGGATTTTAGTGGAGCATCAATTTTGGAGTTATGATGTAAAGAGATTCAATTTTGTATGCTAACTATAAAGAGACCCTCACATCAATAACTAATATCAACCTACCCTAAATCATTGTGTAGAGGAAAAAAAGAGTGAGTGGAACCCATATTGGTAATCTGTCTTCATGAAACCATTATAAATGTAGTTCACCTTAGTGTGGAGTGAAAACACCATAAAATAGACATCCAAAAAAAGATAGTATAATATATTCTCATAAATTGACAGATCAACATGTGAATTATCCTTTTTATAACCCTTAGTTTTTAACCAACTAAAATTTGGATTTCCTATGTGTTGGGAATATACCATTCACGAAATCATTGGAAAATATAATGTGAGTTCATGAGAAGATTTCACACACTGATAGCTCTGCTATGTGGAATTTAAAACCACTTGAACAATATGAACCGTAGTATACTAAAATTAGAAATAATACTACTACCTAAACACCACCACTATGTTTCACCTATAATACATTCTTTTGAAAAACACACACAAAAAATCAATAAAAAAGAAACATAGGGAAAAAGTAAATGCACAAAATATTATATGGTTTAGACATAGATCTAACATCCACAGGAGAACACTACCAAATATTTAATTCCTCTATAATTATAAGGATTAAAATCCATTTATAATAAGAGGTATTAGATACACTTAGTCACAATTTATGATACTTTTAGTTAAAACAAAAATTGTAGTTTTACCACTATCAAATAGAGGTTCTCATCTTGTTAAACAATTATCACCACTATCCAATATTCATAGTTAACCATCCATCAGAATTTTTTATTCAACAATAACCTATAACATAGACCACCACTACAACTAAAACTAATAGACTATACATATATTTCCTAAAAGTGAACCTATTCTAGTACATGCCATCTTAATGTTAATTTAGACCATCATAAGCATAACATTTGAATAAAAAAATCTATAAAACCTACCCATATAGTGAATTAAATTGTGTCTAAAACCATGATAAAGATGAGGTGATCTACTGTATTTTATCATTTCAATAAAAAATATAACAACATAAATAACGCTCTACAATACCAACATGATACATGTTGTACATGTATCTATATGTATTGAATGATTCAATTTGATCAACCATGATAGCTTGTGACATTTAATGTGTTCCTTACAATAAAGGAGTACATTAAATACAACCTAGTTGACTAAAATAATAGAAAATGTTTTCGTCAATGTGGACTCTATTTCACCCCCTAATAGGGTAATTATAGTCTTTTCTATATCAATTAAAAGGTATAAAAAACACTCAAAATGTTCATATTAAATCCAAAGATGGTTCTTATAAATGGATTATGTTTTTACTTGAAGTTGATGATATCCCTATTAAAGTGAAAAATTGGATTATCATATTTCCCAAATAAATTGATCAAGGAAATCATAAAATCTAGGTATTGGGTTGTGGTCATTAATAGTGATCTAGCTAGATTGTAATAGTCTTAAAAATTGAATAAAGTCCCATAATTCTTCATAAAAAAGGAGATTGGACCACCCCATAAAGATATGATCAGATTATAGAACAAATTTAGTTGGTGATCCTATAATTTTATTTCTCTCTATTACTATTTAGTTTAATCCATTTAATATGGATGGATCATTCTAGGTTTATTTTATAGAGATTTATTGATCATAAATTCAATCTCCTGTTTTGGTTGAAATGAAAATTTTATTCAAGAAATACAACATGGTGAAGATCCACTAATAGAGGTAAAATTAAATTTTTGTTTGGATACATTGATATGAGTATAATATTAGGTCTTATTGTGGTAATATAATTGGCCTTACCATGGTTAAGACTCACTCCACCAGCCAGATGATCCAACTCTCTAAGAAGGATATACTATATATAAGATGGAAATAATGAATATACATACAATTCAGAGTCATTAACAAACACTCACAATTTAATCAACTAGGGAATCCATAGAGTGAAATCAAATGGATATATATTTTGAAAAATGAGGTCCCAGAAGTTCTCAAATTATATCACTATTAGATCAAAAAAGAGAAAAGTTATTGGTTTAATCAATTATTTTTCCCATAGATGTATCATGGTTGATATAAGATTATAGGTCTTCTAAATTAGGACCCAAAAAGGTCACCAGATTAGAATCAATAAAACATTGTAGTAGTTATGTGATAAAGAATGTGAATTATAATTTAAATGAAACAAAAATAAAACATCTTACAGTATATGGCCCCACTCCACCCAATATTGTAGACTAGACATCCATATACATCATACATGCATCCTCCTATAAACTCTAAGGTGCAGACTTAATAATTAATGATTTATTAACTATAAATGGATCTATATACCATGGTTTCCCCATCAAATAGACCTCCTAGATAGTTGTTGGATATCCCAAAAGGATCGAGCCCCAAACTATTCCTCAGACACCTGAGTGTGCTATGGTCCCTACCTAGTACTCTCAGAGGAACCATGAAAATGGAAACTATGAATATGACCACATTTAATACATAAATGGAACTTATTTACATAAATGGTGAAATATTATTTTATATGGAATATTTTTTCACACTAGTTTAACTTTTTATAAGTCCATCCCATACTAGGATCCGAAGTTATGCAACTTCCTAGGCTCACCTGGAGAGAGCCACCCCTACTCATCAACACTAATTTCCATTTTTTAACACTAGAATAATTAGCTAAGGTTTCTTGTATAGGTAATGGGGATCTTACTCTTGATAGTAATTTAGATCTATTTTTACCAAAATAATATTCTTCACCACTTTATGGAAGTTGGAATTATTTAAACATATAAATTGGTCTTATAGTGTCTCTTCCAAACCTATTTCAAATCATATCGATTTAGTTTCCAAATCATCACGGTAATTGGTATAAAATTAAATGATTTTTTATACATGGAATCATAGTCCATAACCAACTTAGAACCCTATTGGTGGTTAATAAACACGTTTCCCTTTACCTGAAAGAGTGTATTATTGTAAAACTACTCAATGAATAGTTCATATAGGTTTTTCGAGGTAAAACCATTGCACTTAGTCTATTTTAACATGATATCCCATATCCTGAATGATTCCCATTCAAATATGGTGGTGTATAGCCTAACACAGTGTAACTTGAGGAAAAGAGTGAAGTTGAAATCATGATCGTTTATGCTATAATGATATTTTGTGATAAGAAGAGTGTGATGGAAATCATAAATAAACCATTGAAATACCTTGAAGGGTGGTGTTTATTAGAAGCATTAGGGAGGAGGGAGACATAGTGATGGAGGTCATTGGGGAGGAGGGTGCCTCTGTGAGAGAGGTCATTGGGGAGGGGGAGACATCATCTGGGAGGAGGGCGCTGCAGTGACAGAGGTCATCGGGGTGGAGGGTGCCACTGTGAGAGAGGTCTTCAGGGAGGAGGGCGCCACTGTGAGAGAGATTGTTAGGGAGGAGGAGACGTCATCGAGGAGGAGGGTTGTGCGGTGGTAGGTTTATGGACCGGGGGATGTGGAGGAGCCCAATAATGATTGAAAAAAACAACATTGTGATATAAAATTTATTTAGCCATATATGTCTAATTAAATCGTGGAAATAAAAAAGCTATATCCACATATCTATATAACCATATCTATAGGTATGTGGCTATAACATAAATTTCTAGTAGTGATTGTGGGTACCATCTACTTCCCTATATGGGGTGGTATAGCAGGTTCTCCACATGGTGGTAGAACCTCTAAAACTTGTCCATGTGTCTATTCCTCATTGATGAGCAGATTATCCTCCTGATCCTTATAATGAACCCCAGAAATATTACACTGTATAGGCATCCTAAAAGTAAACAAGATGTACTACATTAAATTAAGTACAGCTAGAGTGATGACTTAGAAGGGCATGGAAACCAAAACACATTTCTATATAATAAATGTACCATTATTTTCCCTTCAAACAATTTTCTTAGGTACCGAGTGAGAAAATAGGTGATTTGAGTCTAACTTTATGGATTTTATGTTCTTTGCACCAACAATGGAGTCCCTGGATGGAAATTTGAACTCAAAACACATAGAACTGTTTCTTGAAACCAATATTAAAGGCTCCAGTCCTAAGGGAGAAATGACTCCAATTTTACCACTTTTTTAGGACTCCCCCCAATGGGGCCCATGCCATAACTCCCCATGCCCGCCTCCAATAGGATAAGGGATGGAGACAAGAAACAATTAGGCATATCACTTACATGGGAGGCCTTAGGCTAAATATGTATAAACATGCACACATATCCAAGACCGTACAATAATGAAAGTAAAAAAAACAGAACAACCATGCATGCATACATCTAAATCCAACAACCATAGTATGACATGATGTAAAGGATGCAAACACAACCAAATATAATCACACTAAAAATATAATGAAAAAAATCCCTATATGAATGTGTAGATATGGATTTCTATAAATATACATTAGGAACACACCTCTGTCTATCCAGTCTCACTAAGAACCCTCTTTTTGGGGTCCTTCTATAACTCTCTCAAATGGTCAGTCCTCATTATAAGACACAATACATTCTGGAAAATCCAGTGCATGGATGAGTATAAAAATATCAAGTAGGACACTCTGAAACCAAACAACATACAAAAAAAGACTAACATCTAGGTATACCTATTTATATGTCTACAAGTCATATAAAAAAATATCCATTCATACTCAACAAATACAAAAAATATAAATTTAAAGTCAAAACAATAATTTCATACTAGGATTCCAGTATAAGGTTCCATAAAACCCTCATCTGGGAGAACATACTCCAGGAGTCATATATCACTGATGAAGTCCATCCAAGAGGTCCTTATCTTTGGTTATTTATATAGAAAGTATATGCTAGATTTTTGGAGTGATATGATATACATATGAGGATTACTTCCATTTATATTGGGTTTTATAACAACTCACTCTAGATTAACCTACTGAGTTGAGGATTGGTACCTGTGTAGTGTTGATCACGATGAAAAAATCACTCCATATAGTGCAATAAGATGAAATGGATCTCACTTAAGGCCTCATGAATGGATTCCAACAACTCTACCTAAGATTTCCTAATGAAGGGATCATGTTACATTGTGTAGGAGTTGACTCCATACTAACCCTCAGGGAATGAATATGGGGAATTTACCCTAAGTATACTTTTCAAATATAAAGAGGGACAAGATTACAAGACCATATTTAAGGAGTATATGGTGTGTAGTAAGGGTCACACTCTATGTCCCTTTGAACCCATGTTCTAACCATGTAAACAGATATTGTCTGTTTCTAGATAATAATACACTATGTGTTAATATAGATGTACTTTTCCAATGTACGAATACATGGCATGTACCATTTATTCAAGATCTGGATATGTCATCAAAAAAGTATGAGGCATTCATGTGCCCATGTACTCCCTAGTCGAGTCTATGTACCATCTGAGGTACATTCTAAGACATTGGGGAGGGGTAACATTTCATGTGACATGGTCACACAATGTGTGATTTTTGTCTTTATACTGAAACCTTATATGGCACATGGGGGCCCACAAACTATGAAATCTTGGATTACATGTAGTGTGTTACGATATTTTCTATTATCCCAGATCCATTTCATGTGTCTTTTTCCAATTATCTGATCCTCGATTTGGAAACACACCTAACCATAAATCAATATTCAAGACCTGATGGGACATGACATCATCGATCAAAAATATTTGTCCCTTAGATTAATTTGAACACTCCTTTGATTTGTGTTCTTCATTGTGTTCCAAAGAACACAAAAACTAGGTATCTACATCATCTAAAAAAGATCTACTTTCATCTTTACACAACCATCACATCATTCAGAGCCAATATTTATGATATTAAATCATTGTTCCATAAAATTGGTGCACAATGATATATTCTTTGGTGTCTATCAATCCATGGTCCAAACAAAGATCACCCATGATAAAAAAATATTTGATGGAGAAAAGAATATATAAAAATCATGAGGAATGGGCCTAGATTGATATTTGTGTTGAATATGATTTTTCACTATTATAAAGATGAACAAAAGGATAAATAAGAGTCATAAATAATTCCCCAAAATTCCCGAATAAAACTTACTCATCTCACAATACTCACATTCCATGAGACAATATACCAGTTTAATTATCCATTTTCATCGTATAAAAGAAAATAAAGAAATAATTCAATCAAAACTGCAACTTGACGAATAATGGATCAATCGATGAGGAAGAACAAACATGCATCATTGTTATTGGTGAGATATTTGAATCACATTACAGAATGATAAAAAATATTTGATTTGATTGATTTTAACCTGATAAATATCCTTAAATGATCTCTCCAAGGTTTATCTAATGGATTGAAGGTTTTGTGGATAAACCTAATTTTCTATCATAACCAAGTTATTATAGAATAATTTAATTCATTATGTCAATGGGAAAAATAAAATAATTTTACATAATAATTTTTTAATTTTATTCCATGGATGAATTTTCCTCAAACATCCCATGGTGTCAAATATTTTTCCCTTCCTAAGGAAAACCCCAATTTCTAAACTCAATGTTGCCCACATAATTCAAATTTAGGCCCTTGTTTAGTGGTTATTAAACTTTTTAGGTAAAGTATTCACGAATTAATTTAAATATATTTCATATATTTATTCCAGGCACACTAGGCCTTAAAATCATAAACTGTTTCATCCCTTGGTATTTAAATTAATCCATAAAATATCCAATAAATATTACATGAAATATATATGTATCCTTTATCTCTATCATGAGAAATTAATAATTTTTCAATTTCCAATCACATATGGGTTTACAAAAATACACACTCAAGATATAGACCACCTACAAACCACCAACAAATACACTGCTGCTAAAAATATCCATAAAAAATTTATTATGCTTAAAAAACACTAAAAATAAATTCTAACTTAATCGAACATATCCAAAATTTCTATTATTCTATATTTCAGAAGGTAATTTCCATGTTCATAAAAAATTGATCCTGGTGCACCTAGTCTTGCCTGGAAGAAAATAAATTTTTTTAAAAAAACCCTTAAAAATAATATATTAATAGGATACATGAATATTTTTACTTCAAACTAGAAAATATATAATCATACTAAAAAAATTTAACTATTTCTACTTCTTAATAAAATGTTAAGGTGTTATATTATCCATAACATAAATATGATCATAAAAAAGATAGATTACTAAATATTAATAGGTATTGTTAGTGAAAAAGACAATACATTTTTCTCACATATAAAATTCATGATCCCAAATATCACTTTTTATATAGTCATGAAACTACCACAACAACATTTAAAGAATATTTTTTCCTAAAATAATTTTTTATATACTATCTATGATATAGGTCAACCAATCCCCAAAAGATGAATAACCTGCATATTGATGTTGTTAAAATTGAATTTTTGGGAGGCTTATATAAAATATTAATTATTCTTGGATACATGGAATACATCATATATGGAATAATAAAATTTTATAAGAGCCAATCATGATTCCATCACACACATCATTTCCATAATAAAAAATGAACCCACAGTATTTGGTGAATTTTTTCCACATATATTCATTGATTTACCTATATAGGAAATGATTGTAAATTCACCAAATCACTCACATCAATATGTAGGGGATAATATGTCTAGATTTCATACAAATTATTTTTACACTGATAGGTCCCTAGAAAATTTCATAACCATTAAAAATGATTTTGTTTCTCTAAAATGAGGCTCATATTTATAATCATAGATTCACCAACATCGAGCAAACAAAATGCGGAATAATAAGAATTACCTTAAAAATCCTAGATAAGACACATCCATATAAAATCTAGTTATAAATTATTATAGGATAATCCCAAAAGTATATGTGTTTCTCCAAGAAAAATAAATAACTATTACATACACTTGATGAATGTCCCCAATTTTATGAAATAACCAGTCAGACTACATGTCTTTCTTTTTATGAAATGTATCACCCAAATACACATGTGTACCAAGAATTGTATAAAATATATTCTAGAATAGTGACTAAAAGAATATATTCTAATATAAGACAATACACTGAGGGACCCCATGATAGAACACCACCTCCAGTATATATTTTTCCAAATCTATCAATTGAAAGGGTCACCTAGATCAGTTTATGATTAACCACATCTGGTATCAAATATAGGTTCACACATTCCATATAACATCCACAAGATGTAATTGGAAACCTCAATATAAAACTCATGGATACACCACCCCATTTCCATTTAGGAATAGTATATTCCTACAAATGACCAGTGTGTCCCTCTTTCTCAGCCTATTCATACTAACATATGGATCATTATAACAGACCAACTCAGGTCCACTAGACCAATCTCTGAAGTCATCCCATCATGAGGTGGGGAAAAAGATTAAAAATAGTCTCATATAAATAAAAACAATACATTAAACTAATGTATGAAGTGGAAAAAATAGAAGATACATTTCACCCAAATAGATTAAAATAAAAAATAAAAGTCTATAAACCAATTCTTTATGTTACCAAAAGTGACCTCCAAACTATCCCAAAATAAAAAATAAATTTAAAGGGAATCTTGTATGTAATAGAATGATCATCCCTTTACCATACTCCTTCAAAAAATCTCTACAGCCTTCCACAAAAAAATTAGTGTGTGAGAAACATAGAACAATAAGACACCAACAAAATTTATATAAAATTTCTGAAAAAACAATTCATAAGATCCTTATTTAGAGAAAAATAGTTTTATAAGAAGTTTTATAAAATGAATTAGCTTGAAAACAATTTTTAAAAGAATCTTTCTTTTTCTAAAAATATAATGCAATGTTTACCAGATCAAGAAAAAAATTATTAGGGATAAAAAAAATAAATTTACATCTGATGCAACAACTATGAATTAAAATATCATATAATAAAAAACCATAAAAGATCCACCTACTAGATAGGATATAGCCTATGGAAAAATATTTCATAGACATTTAGAATCATAATTTGGAATATGGTTTGATCTAACCCACATCGAGTTATACCATAGTAATTCAACATAAAAGAGGTTATCTCCAAGTTGTTTCACACACACTATGTTTACCTATGTCTCTATATCGATATACCCAAGGTTTCTACAGAACAATGTTTGAAAATTTCTATTTTAAACACTATTCTCAAACTTTTTATGTTACAATTTTAATGCTAATAAAATATAAATCGGGGATTGAAAATATATTTCTATTTTAAATCCATGAAATTCCATTTTCAAAGAAAAACTCACTTTCATACGTGAACCAATGCCCTTTTAAATTTCAATACATGAGATTCTACAAAAAATCATAACAAATAAATATGATCAATAATGAATTCATGAAGTTAGAACAATTGAACAGATACACCTACCTTAAGAGTATAGAAAACACAACCACCTTTGGAAACATGGATTGGAAACCAATAGATCTGCCTTCAAATGAAAAACATGAACAATGTCTGATGGAGGATTTAGAAAAAATCCAGTTACCAATCCCTAAAATAACAGTTCTACATCAACAATCATGAAATAAAGAGAGAGGAATGCATAATTGGAGAGAGGAAGTTCCAATCCTCGGTGCTTCATTATTGTACAAATCGATCCAGATGGTAGAGAGACACCCAAAATCATAGGTTTTGAAATTTTTATGATAATATAAGGTAGTAAAATAGCATGAATCCTTAACAATATACACATCACCCAACAAACTGAATCTTGAGGAATTTAATGGTGTTAAATCTTTTAAACATCATTAATCCATTTTTTTATTTCACAGTGAAAAACGAGTTTCTAATTTAATTAAAAATAGGATTTCACATTACATAATGTGTAACCCTTACAAAAAATAAAATTATCATGATTTGAATTAAAATGATGAGATGTGTATGGCCGATGATATATACCATGAAACCTCATTACAAGAAATGTAACTACCTGGGGAACAACAAAAAATATGTGGGAAAATATAAAAATACAAAAAATATATAACTTCCCCATTATAGGTATCCTTCCAATTCATGGTATAAAAGACATGATCGATTATAAAATGAATCCAAAAATAATGATCATAATATACCTGGAATAAATTTTAACCATTCATTAGAATATTCACATGATAATTTATTTTCTTCCCAGAAAGTTATCAATATCTTGGTTCAACAAAAAGAGTATGCCACTATTTCTTCATCAATTACTCATGCACCCACATATCATGAAGATCTTATCCACACTTCCATAGTACCTATACCAAGGGCATCATTTCATCATGCAGTACCTTATCCTAGGGATTCATAATCTGAACAGGAGGGTTAACCAAAGTGGTATCATGCTTAAAGAAAACATTATCTAATCTAATCACATGTGAAGGATATGGTATATTGCTTATCATATCTAAAACATGAAAAATCTCATGTATATAAGTAAATATTTATGCTAATAACAACTGAAAGGCTAGCCTCCCTAGTCGATCAATGATCTCCAAGGGGGAAACAAACCACGATGCCCAGTTACCTTCCTTACCCAACCGGTGAATTCCCAAGTGAGGTGAAACTATGGGAAAGACCAGATCAAAAATCTCCAACAATAGAAACAAATGTTGATGGTGTATATAGGTTTTATGAAACCATTTTGTTGAGATCAATCACATTTGGATCAACTGAACTACCTCTATCATCTCGGGAATTAATCTAATCCCAACCAAGGACCACTCTCCTTACTCTACCCAACGTAAGGGAGGTCGACGTGGTTGCTGATATAAATCCTTAGAGGGAACCATCCTGGTTGAAGCATGATAACAATCTTTATCAGAAAATGCTTCCCAAGGAAAATTTATATCCAAAGATCCAAAAAATTCAAGCACAAAAACCTAGAGCATATTTTTATGAACTTGTATTTTCCTCTCTATCAGTTCATCCATATATTGATTAAAATATGTGCTCGATTTCAATTAGGAACCCATTGTGTTCATCAAAATTATCCAGAACATGAATATGAACATCAAGACCCTATAAAAAAACTAATGAGGTAATCCCATGAGTCGTCAAAATATCTAGGACAAAAAAGCCCCCAATATGTTCCACTTTATTTATTTCCTTTATTGGAAATATATACACTAATTTTTTGTGTCTACCAATAATCAACAAAATAACATCCTTACCAATATGAGTTCATGCTAAAACAAATATGAAATATATGTAAATGGAATCCTGATTCCATACTAGAATTCTAAAAGGCTACAACAGACATATATGTCCCTTATTGTCTTCCTTAACTCTTTGATGAGTGAGACACCACGATAGAAAACCTAAAACTGACCGCATCATCCCATGCCACAATTATTATAATTTCTTAAATCATTGTACATCATGGTATCCCCATAGTGAAAAAACCAACTTGAATAGAATCCACTACCTGTAAGCTTTTATATCATGAAAAATGGAATAACCAACCTACTAGAGAATCAGAAATCTCCACTAGGTGATAGAGGATACTTTTTCAATGTCTACCCACAATTTAGGATTTATCTTAAGAATTAGATCTTGGTGTCTATTTTATTCCCAATTCAAAATCATTAATCAAATGATGAGTCCAATTTTTTCGTATCTAAGAACACCCATCCACAAACCTCCTCTACTTAAAAAAAATATATGAAAAAAAATCATCAGATACCAATGTTCGATAGATTCCTTCATAGATTGTGTCGATAATTTTCTTCTCAACAAATCTGCCATCCGATTCCCTTTCCTGGTGGTATATATGATATGAAAATGAAATGTATAAAGATACTCGAACTATATTATCTATAAAAAGTTAAGTTCTCAAGGAGTGAAAACATACTTTAGGATTTTTCAATAACAATATATCATAATCCTCTCTCCAAAGAGATAGTGATGCTGCATTTTGTGGGAATTCATAAAAGCTGCCAACTCATGATCATGGGTATAATAGTTCTTATCATGAGGAATAAACTAGAATGATTCATAAGCCACAAAATATTTACATTACATCTAGAAACAACCCAAAGTATAGAAAATAACCTTTTAACCCAACCCTGGATCCAAAATAATCAAAACTACTACTGAAGTCAACATCATCTTCAGGTTCTAAAAATATCTTCAGCACCTGTCCTTAAATTCAATATTTACAACCTTATGGGTTAATGTTGTCATTGAAGATATGATCATGGAGATGAATTGAAAAACCTATCTATTTCAATGTTCTAAACCCAAGAATATTTAGATCTTGAACATGTTTCTAGGTATATCCCAATACATAACATCCTTCACCGTTTTGGACCATTTGAGACCCCCATCTTAGATATCACATTCCTGAGAATCATCACTTAGTGTATCCAAGATTCACACATCAAAAAAATACCATATAGAATATGTTCCCATAAGGATTGAAAAATGATATCCAAATGGTCTCTATGATCATTATTTGACTTACAGTAAACCAAGATATCATCTACGAACACCACTACAAAATATTCCTTCAACTGATGAAGTATTATGTTCATCAAATACTTGAATACCAAAGAAGAAATAATGATTCTGAATGGCAATACTAGAGACTCTAAATTTACCTATCAACATGAAAATGTTATCTTAGGTATATACTCTTATAAGAATCTCAATATGTCATACACCAACCATTTTTCAATAATTGAAAACTAATGATCCCCCCTGAATTGATTAATGATATTATCAATCGTCGGTAGATAATAATTGTTCAAAACTGTCATTCAATTTAACTTCTGATAATAAATTAATACTTTTATGACTTTCATCTACCTTCTAAGAAAGGTGTAAGAGAGAAGTGCCCAATGAAATGATAGGATGAATAAATAATTTCACCTCCATGTCCTCAATCTGGACATTGATTTTCACAAAATAAAAAGGATTAATTAGATAGGATTACATAAGAATTTTCACTGTTCCATGTAATATTCCAATTGTAAAATCGAACTCTCGTTGTGGGATAAAGACAAAAAAACCATCCAGAAAGACCTCAGGGTATTCATACAAAACATTAGGTAGTTATTTTCCAAAAAATGGGTCAATTATATCAAGAAATAGTTTTCACAACTAGAATGAGATTAAACTAGAATATGGAACATTGGGCCCTTCCCTTCCAATGTGTAGAATCCCACTCACAATGAAAACATGAGTGACCCCATTAGTTGATATAAGATACATCTCACAGTAATAATATTATAAATAGGAATTTTATCTTATCATCCATTACATTCTGGTGATCTACCCAATGATTTCAAGATAAATCACCAAGAAATCCCAAACTACCTCAAAGTCACCTACCACCACCAGATATGATGACATTTAAAAACTTGTTTTGACATCTTTCCCAAAGGGGTGGAAAGATCCAATAAGAAAAATATAAGATAAAAATTCAAACCCAACATTTTAACCATCTTTAACGATATAAAATAATGAGTATCACCTATATGAAACAACTCAAGAACCATATATGGAGAAATAAATATTGTACATCTAGTAGTAGCTGGGCCAAATTCATATTATTTTGCCACACACTCGACTAGATAAATCCATCCAGAAATAGACACCAAGACATACACTTTGGATTGAAAATGAGGCACACCACCCAGGGTCGCATAAATATCATCCTTCACCACTTGGTGAAAGTGTATCATACCTTACTATATTCATTCATCTTATCACAAAAATGCTTCATATGGAAAGATCACCCACAATGATGAAAAGGTCTTGGAGTCTCGATAAACTAAGGAATGGTATGAAAATAGATCCCATACATTCATAAGATAACATACTACTTCCCAGTAAAATCACATGAAACTATTTTTATAGAAAAATAACTACTCTTGTGCTATATTTTTTGACCAGAAGAAGCACCTAGGATATCCATTGCAACTACTAAAGCTCCTCTAAATCCTATCATCCCAGATATTTCTTCCTCTACCAAAGATTATTTTATCCAATACCTCAACCAATCTAAGAAGTCACAAAATAACTATCATTGAAAGCACATTGTCCCACATACCCATATCAATCATTTGATCCTTTAGATAATCCTTGGTGACAAGCTATAGTGTTAAATTCAGCAACTCAATAATGTGGGTGGAGTAATCATGAATGGTACACTCTCATTACTCCTATTTAAAAAAAACAGAGTCATTGATTCATGTAAATTCACAGGATAAAACTACTAATTTATGATCTTATTGAATTAAACCAAGGTAATACCTTGGTATAACTTAGCTTTCACTATAGAATCCCACAATATTTTTCCTGGTCCTACGAGAATATACATTGAAAAAAACATGATAATCCTCAAGAGTCTTGAAAAAGTTTATGATACTTTTATCACTTCAAGACACTCATATAACTATTTTGGCACTTTTCACCAAAAAATATAAGTGAGTTATTCTTGGTAAATTTAGAATCCAGATCCACCGCTCATCCCAGGTTCATTGCACCCACTAATCTGAGACTCTAAATGGTATGGATAAATACTTTAAACAAATAAGGGTCTACTCTAGGAGCCACCTTTAAAACCTTCATTGTGGATTTCTATATTGTATATTGAAGAACTCTTCTTAGATGCATTTTCTATTTACCAAAAGGAAACAACCAATCAACTGTGAGAAAATTCCAAAACTACTAAACATAAACCAGGAATCTAAAACATAGCCTTAAAAAATAAGAATTTAATGCAGTTACGAATCTTTTCACAAGAGGGAAGCATTATTTTAAAGGAAAATCCATATCTAAATAAACTCCCCAATTAGTTTATTCAATATAATCTCACAAAACAAGTCCTCAGACATTATAGATAAGTTAATTTAAGTAAAATTCTCATTCAATTTATTCAAACCAACCTAAATACCTGGTCATAGAAAATATTTTATGACTAAAAATAGAGACTCATATTCTATGATAAGAGGGAGTTGTCTAGGCCCATTTTCCACTTCTACTATTTGAATTCTGATGATCCTAGTAATATCTACCTAAGTCACTAAAAAAAGTTATGCAATTCTAACAAACATCGGGTTGAGTAACCCCTTTGATACCGAATTGTAGCATACAATCACATGTCAACGAAAATAGTCATCAAATTCACCCCATCTTGAGGTGGGGAAAACAAAGATAACAAAAATTGTATAATATATGTGAAGAAAAAGACATACTACCATAGTAAGAAGTGGAAGCATCAAAGACACAATTGAGACAGCGAAACTAAACAATAAAAATTAACAGGTATAGACAAAAAGTCTCCATGTGACAAAACAACACCTAGAAACTATCCAAAAATAGAATGAAATGTAAAGAGAAGAATAAATGATATAGAATTATCTTCCTTTTACCTGAATCCTAAAAAAATCTCTAAATATACCTCTAACAAAATTCAGTGTGTGGGAAACATATCCCAATAGGATACCACCAAAATATTTATAAAGTCATAATAACAACAATTAATAATTACATGCTTTAAAAAAATAGTTTTATAGGTATTTATGTAATAGGAATCAATTTTAAATAATTTATGAAACGATCCTTGAATTTTTAGAAGATTCATTATATGCTTCAAAAATCGAATAAATAAGAAGGTAATGAGACTGAAATATAAATATACATGTGAGACTACTTCAAAAAAATCAAATATAATGTAATAAAAACACAATAATGTACATAACAGTCAGGCTCTAGCCTAGGAAAAAACACTTACAGACACGTAGAATCCTAAAAATTCATAAGGTTGGATCCAAATAACATTGAAGTCTACCATTGAGCATCATTATACAATAGGTTACTTATTAGTGGTTTCACACACACTAAAACTACTTGTTTCTCTATATCAACATAAACACAGTTCACATTGTTCATTTTTTATCAATATTTGATTTAAAAACCTTGCTCACAATTTTTTCAAAAAAATTTAAAATCCAAGACAATCTGCTTTAGGATTTAAACATCCATTTTCCATTTCAAATAAATTGAATTTTTATTCAATGAAAACCCCATTTTCAAAAAATGAAACAATTCCTTTTTCAATTGAAAAACATGAAACTCCAATAAAAATATCATGAAATCAATATGAAAATCATGAAATAAAGGAAATTAGTATAATTGAATAGATCCACCTACCTTAAGAGAATAGAAAATCTGACTACCAATGGAAATGGGGATTTTAAACCACAATATTTACCATTAGGAGACATGGACAACGAAATACTAAAAATGGATTGATCAATCATTGAAAAAAATGATCCTGATAGAATGGAGACACCAAAAATCACCATGTATAAGAGCCATGGATGAGAGGAGGTTGTTGAAAAATTGAATGAAGCATCATCCTCCCACACAGAATCCTATAAAATGGATATCGGGGAATTACAAGACATGTAATCTTTAACACATTGTGAATCCCTTTAATTTTAAGATATACTTAAATAAACATCTCCTTTTTAATTAAAAAACCATATTTAAAATTACAAAACATGTAACCCTTAAATTATATGCTTATTCTCATGAAATAAATTCAAATCATGAAATGATTTTGGCTAGCATTAATTATCATGAAACCCCATTACATATCGTGCAACATCCCACTGAATAGAAAAAAACTAATGCAATAGATGGAAATACAAAAAACTATTTAACTTTACAATTATAGGTATCCTCCCAATTTAAGGTCAACAACACACACTCGATAACATTGGCTTTACGAGAAAATGAAACCAAAATAAAAGATTAGAAAATACATGACAAAAATGTAATAGTGATTTAAAAGTACCTTGTGAAATGAACATTATATGTATACATTCATCAAAGGCCGTTATTTTTTCATATATGTATTAGGATTTTTTACTCAAAAATTGGTGTATTATTCACCTCATGTTATTTTAGTCTCTCATTAACTCTATACACATTTTCATGTAGAATATAAATTGACCTAGGATATAAAGTATGAAATTTTCATTAAGAGATCAATTATGTGGTGGGGACCACCCACATATGTTGTCTCTCATAGAAATATAATAGTAATAAAACAAGTGGAACCTTATTACCCAACTAAATACTGAAGACATGATATGTAAGGATTTAAGGGTCTCTTTAACAAGGTACTCCTATATATTGAGATTTATAATTGTAAAATTTGTCATCCATTACCACTCACTATTGTACTCGCTCTCCACTTGGGCCTCAGTATTTTAGCTCAGTTTATATAACAAAATATTACCCTTTATAAGGATATAGAACAACACAAAATAAAATTAAATCCAATACTCAACCCACCATCACTAATAAAGAATAAATCACCACTATGAAAAAATATATTTTATGAATTTTTTTCTTTTTAAACTATGAACTAAATTTATAATAGGTAATACCAAAAATAGCATAAGGAATATACCACATCTATTATCCGAAGTCATGTTTTTTATATATATTTTCATATGGAATCATCTTCCTAGATCTATATTTGATAATATGACTATAATACATAAATTTATTTCTAAACTTGAATCCTTATGCATCTCGGTACAAGGTGTTTTATTTAATCAACTCAGGAATGGATACGATCAATATTATAGTAAACACGAATTATATCCTAATAAATTCTGTATAACAAGTTTCATACGAATTATCCTTTCCCATATCTTTTTAAATTTTGTAATAGAAGTTTAAAAATATATTAATTTCATTATAAAATGTTTTTAATAATATGCCAAACCCAAAAACTATGGATGCCATAAAAATTTTCAACTCTCTCCCAAGAATCCATTACTCTGAACTACTCATGTTCCATAGATACACTAAATCAAAATACGATATACACTTAGATTTTTACATTAAAAATCTAATGTTGTCACTTCTAAATCTTGTAATATAGATAGTATTCTTTATGTGTCCTCGAAATAATAAATATGTGTCTAAATTAATCCTCCCATTATATAACGTAGATAAGTATGTCATAAAAAATGAACAAAATTGTGTCGAGATATAAATAAAACATCTAATTCATCAAATCTATAAACTATACTAGTGCATTATATGAGTCAATGAAATTACTACATACACATATAAAATATAGCATATCATATAGTTTATTGGAGGTTTGTTTCACAGTATCAACCTTAACTAGTGATTACCCAAAATCAAATCTATCTTATAAAACATTCATGATTCCATAAGATGATAATATAAATAAGCAATACATGAGAATAATCACATTTTCTTAAATATCATTTGGTTTAGTTTTTGAAAGCACATATATAATATCACGGATTTTTATGCCTTATTAGAAAAAAAATTAGGACCCCAAGGACATTTACTTATCTATATGATTCATTGGTCCTAAAAGCCCCTCAACATTTGCATTATCTCATAGAGGTTTAAAATATCTATATTTTAAGGAGGAATAAATTTATAATCTAAACATAGAATGATTTTTTATAGAAATAAACATATCACTCTAGATGAAACATCATGAAATCATCTAAAAATAAATAATAGAACTGATTAACCACTATAGGAAAACATTCTCACAACACTCCCTCATAATGTTTCCCATGACTAGGATTATGGGCTATAATCCATATAAAATCCAATGGTCTTATTTAGTCCCTAGAAAAAAATCAAAAATAATACATAAATACCATTTTTATTAAAACATATAACAACTATTAACAAAAATGAAGTATTTAAATGTTTGTTGTATAAGAAAGTATCTATATAAATATCTTGTTTTGAATCCCTTGTGAACATATCCTTATAATTGTATCCTCTAGAAACTCTTCTAGGAATCTAATATGAAATAATAATATTCATATCCTGAGTAATTCAAAAATAAGAAAGGGGTTAGATCGAATAATTAGTAATGGATACATTTAAAAAAATCATAACTATCTTATCATAAAAGAAAACATTATAAAGGGATAAATATAATGGAAAATAATAGTGTGATATTTAATTAAAATAAAAAATTTATTAAATATTAATAATTATGGAATTAAAAAATAAAAAAAAATAAATTTTAGTAGAAAAAATCATAGAAATATATAAAAAAATAAATAAATATGAAATCATAACATAAAAATGTGGAATGTATTTAAAACATTGAATATATAAACTTTTGTTTCTTATATAGATAACAAGGAACATATATATAATTGTCACAAACATAATCACATGAAATTATCATAAAAATCCATGTTTCCACATAATTTAATTTTTTTTAAAAATAATTATATCCATAATCCGCTTTTCTGAAATAATCCAATTATGTTCATCATTTTATTTTTTGAAAAAAAATACAATTTCGTTCACCCATTAGTTTAGTAATAAATCTATATATATCAACCTATCATTATCTCAGAATCTATAAAAATTTTATCAATGCAATGGAGGGTGATATCGAACCCAACTTATTATCATCCACATATATGAGTGCCACTTAAATCAAAGAATTTTTTTATCATATGTAACCATTGAGAATAAAATGGGTCTTATAATATTTCCAAATGGTGCCACATAGAAAATATCATCATATCATACAAAAGAAAAATAAGATATGAAATATAGTATTTAAAAAGAACACATATAGGTTTATTTATGACTAATTATCAATATTAAGAGATTATATTTAATTTAGAAGATAAATAAGAGTACAATGATAAAAAATAAGATTTAAAAATATCATCCTAAAAGAGATTATATATTTAAATCCTATTATGAAATAAATTTTTTCAGCATTAAAAGGAAAAATCGTAAAAATTTACTTCAAAACAATTTGTATTAGTGACACATTGATAAAGAAACATGTGCCAATTTGTGACATAGAAGCAATAAATAAATGATCATCTTATGAGAATGAATTTTTAATATTTCAAAATATTATTATTGAACACAAAAATCAATAAATAGTTAAAAAATTTATTTTAAAATAAATAAAGTGGAATATAAATATAAATAGAAACAAAAAAATTAAGATAAAACTAGGAAAAATAGAACATTTACATTATGTAAAAAACACAGATTTTCTAGAAATATTCTTTAAAAGAAAAAGGAATTATTTTGGAAAAAATATCATTTTCATAAAAAATATATTCATTGTAGAATAATTCAATGGTGTGAAACATTATTTAAATATTAAAAATAGTGTCAAAATTCATAAAGTCATCATTTATTAGTTAATATCAAACATGAATGGTTTTAGATAATGAGGGGTGATAATGACCTGATGGGAGGATTTGAGTCACCAAACCCTTACCATGTATTCAAAAATAGTAAAATGCACTATATCCTCCCTTAAAAACATTACTACATAAATATAATATTTAATTACATTATTCTAATATATTATCATTTAATATAGTTCATTTATCATAATTTATTATGAATTTATTTGTTAGTTATCACTTATTTATACAATCGAATGTTAGAAATATTAATTATTTATAAAATGATTTATGATTTTCATTTTGGTACCCAATATTTGATAAAAATTTATCATTATTAGATCATATAATATAATATAATATATTTATAATGACATATAATGATAAAATTAAAATCCATGTCTATTTTTTCATGTTTTCTAAAGACAAAACAGGTAATTAATTATTTGTGGGTTCTTTATTGGTATTGAGGGATTAAATTATGTATATCATTATTTTTTATTCCATTCATAAAAATAAAATTAATTATAGTAGTCAATATTATATGTATGATAATACTTCCAATTATAATGTATAAAGATCCATTAAGGCTATAGTGAAAAACATAATTCATCATTCAATAGAGGTGGTAGTCTGCACAGATGCATGGATGGTGATTTAATTTTCCATTGAACAAGATAAAGGAGCAGTAAAATTTATTTTTTAATAACTTAGAATATATTATATATATAAACAATATATCCTAAATTCCCTATTAATATTATACTATTATGGTGGTGATTTACAATAAAACATTTTATTTCATGGTGGCATAATTAACCCCATATGTAGGAATCTAGTTTTCTATTTCCATAAGGGGTATGGTAAATGTGGTTAATTGTTATTTTATTAGATTAATAAACTCTATATAAATTAAATTCTAATTTAATTACATAAGTATGTAAAAAGAATATCAAAATAGTGTAATGAGATTTTTAGAGGGAGGGAAAAATGGATGTATTATAGGAGGACATTGAATTTTAAGAAGTGTCTTGAATGGGTGGTGAGAAGCCCCTTCGAAAAAAGAACGTGGATGACATTATTGTAAATATCCAAAAATTATCATCAATGGGAAGTAAATCTTATAGAAAATGGAAAAAAATTAAGTAAATAATGGGTAGGGAATTTTATATGGTCCAAAATTATTCATCCTTTTTACCCATGTTTAAAAAATGTTTCAACAACATTAACCCTCAATTTTTTTCTATTTTAGAATTTATCACCGTAAATAGTTTTTAGCTATGGTTAAAAATATATTATGAATAAAAATATATATACCATATTAATTAGTTGGATTTAACTATTCTAACTATAAATATAAGTCTCCAGCCTTAAACATTACATAATCTTAAATTATGTTAAAAATTCACATTGAGAATCTCTTTGGGTTTAGAGTTTTAGAGAATTAGCTCATAACATATACATAATAACTTGAATATTACATATATACACTTCTAAAAAGAATCCATTTTTTCATAATATAAAAACACTTGAAAAAAAGTGTATTGTATAGTTCCATTTTTTAGACAGTATGACTTTTCCATGATCCCATCCTTGACACTATTCATCTTTAATTCACGTGAAAAACATTTCCAAAAAAACCTAGGATGAACATAAAATGCTCAGCAAGGATTACAAAATAAAGAAATAAAACATTAGTCAATCAATACATACCAAGCATAATCTCTTTAACATACCTCAAAAAATCATAGGTTTTCTGAATAACTCATGGAAATCATAAATCATAATGGTAACATGTGGAATCCATAACATACTTACATTTTATCTTTTATAGCTACATAAAGAGTTACGTTTGGAATACCCATCATGGTATATTCCATAAATCTCTTAGGATAAACATTAACGTTTACCTTTATGACATTTCCCAATGCATTGGAGAGCAATCTTGGTCACACCCGCCATAGGATAATCAGAGAACAACTTGTATATGTAAAAATTTCTCAAATAACATAACATATTCTTAACACATAAAAGAAACATAAAGAAATATAACATTTCCATATTTAAATCACCATATATCATTTAAATATATTGACATAACCAATCCATTATCAAAACCATTTTCAATACCAAAATAAGTAAAAAGAGTATATGGTATTTATTTTCCTTCTAAAAGCATTATAGCTTGTTAAGGAATCCAAATATTAAATAATGCTCGCAGCAGCGCAATGGTCATTCTCACCATGTATGTTAAAAAGAAACATTCATTTTTTTCATTTAGAAAAAATCCTCATAGAAAAATATTCCCTTTTAACAAAATTAAAATTTAAAGGTATTTATACATCGTATAAAATAAAGTCATGTATATAACAAAATATGGCTCAATGAAAGGAGATTTAGACGTAGTCCCTTACAAAGATTGAATCATTAGAATAAGGATAAATCAATGAAATAATTATGCGTGAAAAATATAAATACATCCAATATAAGTGGATATTAATTGTAAAAAATCATAGGTCATTCAAACATATTCATAGAATCACATAATCAAAAAGTATATGTTTAACTTAAAGAATGGAAGTTGGGTTAAGAAATTCCCTTATAGAAATTTGACAGCCTAACGATGTCACTTTAAAATTTCGAAAATGAGTTGATGAGGGAGAAAAGGTTATATCAACACCTGGACCAAAAATTTATAGAAATAATAATATAGATAAACATATCCCAACATAACAAAAAGGAAATTAAAATAAATGACATAAAAGAAGTCTTTGACTAAAATAGTACGGTGAAACGTTCCCTTAACGATTTGGTAACTTATGAAACATACACCATATGAAGGAAGGATCATACAACGAAGATGTAAATACCCATAAATTAAATTATATTATACAAATAATACAATAATGGGAAGTACATACACCACACAAAAAAACAATAGTGGAAAATATAGCATGAATCTCATGGGAATAAAAAGTCAGATGAAGACCTCTTACCTAAAGTCCCACTTATCTTTTATGTTCCTTTTTAATCCTGAATAATAAAATTAATTGAATTTATTTTTTCATAATAAATTTTTTGAAGTTTTTATTACTTTTATATCACTTATTACCTCTTACCTCGATGTTTGGAACTTGAGTAAGAAATGAACTTGTTATAATTACAATTTTTCCATGTGGTCAAAATTAAATTATCTCCAAAATTTTATTCATTATTTATATATAATACATATAATATATATTTATATATCTTGTGTATATGTATTTATAATAGTCCATAACATTTGGATATATGAAAATTAAATGAACCGTTTATGAAGATGGTAAGTCGTACGTACACATGAATGATACTTTCATTTCTATTCCATATTTAATAGAAATAAAATATAATGATACATAAGTATATTATAATTCCATTATAATATCATATATAATTTCAATCAATCCATCTTTTATACGTTTCATTTGTGGTATGGACGAGTCATATCACTCTGAGGGGGCAGTAGTCCGCACTTCCTCAAATGAAATTATCGTATTTACCCATTATGGAAACCCTAAAGGTATGATATAAATAAAAAATACAGAAGAATAGAAAAAATAGAAATAAAATATATATCACATATAAATAAAGTTCTATCCTAATGTCCACTATGAGAGGCGGTAGGAGATAATCAAACAATCATCTTTTCGTGAGGCAACAGTTCGTCGTATACAAAAGCAATATGTTTGTATCTATTAGATGGAGGTGTGAGTAACTATAGTTTGAATACTTATTATAACAATAAATTAGTTTATTTATTATACTTGTGTTTTTATGTAAACAATGTATAAGAATATCATAGTGAGTAAATAAGTAAAAAAAAGAGAACTAGAGGGAAGACATTACCTTTAAAGCGGGTAACTCGCTTCTGTTTGAACCAAAAGGCTTTCTTAAAGTGAATTTTGCCTAAGGTAAGGATTATACCTATAAGAGAGGATTGTTGGGAGCTTATAGGAGCAAATTCTGGATGAGTCATGGGGTTTGAGAGGTGTTATTAATGTGTTATAGGTGGTTTCCTTTTATAAAAGGGAGGCGAGGCTCTTTAGAAATATTTGAAAGTATTATTTTATTATAAAATTATTTTTGTTTTCAAAGGGTCCTGAACTTATTTAATTATAGGATAAGGTACATATAAGTAGAAATAAAATAATCCAATAAGAATTGGACACATTTTGGATATTTTTTAATCCTTATCGTTTTTATTTAACCCTTTGATAGCTTATTTAACATTACCATGTCCTTTTATATATTCATACTTTCTGGTTATTATATTTACTATAAATTTAAAAGAGACCCAAAATGGATCCTTTATGACATTATTAACATTATTTAAGTAATTTGGCCTAATATTATATTTTTAGGATTATTTTATCATTTAATAAAATAGTATTCATTTTAAAAACTCATTTATGTTAATTTATAAACTATTCATATGAAGACTTTTAAGAGATCAAAAAAAACATGATTCATTCGAAAAAACTAAATTAGTTAAAATATAAAAAGTTATAAGCTTCCTCAAAATTCTTCTATTGAATAAAAAGTTTAAAATAAATTTATTTAAATATTTATATTATCATTTACTTGAATCCTTTATTTATGAAGCAATTATTACATCACAATTGTGTCATAATTAATTTTATTTATTTAATGTCTAAAAATTATAAATAAAATACCATGATGTAGGAAATATTTTTTGATATCAAATGAGTATTTATAGTCAAATAGTTCACTTATATAACCCAATATGAATTTTTTTTACTAAACTATATTTGTTTATGTTACTTTTGTCCTTACATTAAATTAAATTAATATAAAGCATCGTTATCACTCCCATGTGGCTCCATGGGGTCTCGAAATAGACCCAATAATTCCATTGGTCTGAGATATATCATCCAATAGGGTTAGAAAAAGTTTAAGGGTAATTTAATATTATTATAATATTACTTTTCACCCATATTTATCAAATTTACTATTTAACCACGGTAAACAAAATATTTTCTGAAGTAAATATTCATAATGTATAAAAATAAAAGTGAACTATTCACAAAGTTTGGAACTCATGATTCTAAATATGGAATAAATTTTTCAAAATTCAAAATAGATAAGTGGTATAAATTAATTTAAATTTAATTTCCACTTTCAAAACAAAAAGTGTGTTTTTAAGAAATAATTACTATCAAAAGATTGAAACTTATTTAGGTCCTATTTATAAGTAAAATTACTTCCAATGACCAATATTTTATTAAATGGTAAAAATATAATATAATTACACTTTAAAACTGATTAAAAGGTTAATTTAACCATATTAATAAATTATATTAAATGGCAGTTTTGAATTAAAATGTTGTATTTTTCAGTATTCATTAAAAAAATTAACTTTATCAGAAAAATTCCAAAAATTTTACAAAAGTAAATTTTAATGTACCAATTCTAAAGAAGAATATTATTTCATAAAATAAAACATATAAATGTGAAATAAATGCATTTAAGAAAGGTTCTTCATCAAAAGGTGGTAAATCGACCTTTTAAAGAATATTAGAGTATTTCTGTTTAAAATTGGATTCATTATCATTTTAAGCCACTAAAATTTATTGGATAAATTTAAAGACATTTGAAAAACATGCATAATAATATTTTAGTTAGTTCTGTTCATTCCCGCTAATACAACGGTTAGGCGTTAACTACTATTTAAAATTATATTATATTAGTATTTTTCAGTGTGACTCAGTCTTGTGCACAACATGATTTTTCGGAGAAACCTATTTTTGTGTGTCGGGTACGCCATCTAACATAGAATCCCATTTAAAGTAAAATTAATATTTAATTAAAAAATATTAATAAATATGAAAATGCCATATTTTTATTTACCTGGGATGTTATAATAAACCCCATTTTTTATTCAATTTTTAAAAGAGGTAAATATATATCTTCACATAACAATTTTTTAATATATTGAAATAATTTTTGAGAAAAATATTACCTACATTCCGAAATAAAAAAAATATATTTTTAAACTATAATAAAATTAGTGAAATTATAAAATAAATATTTTTTCATGATTTTTTTTCATAAATTTCCATGTTATATTTATATGTTAATAATGGAACAAGAAGTTTTTTTATTAGAAAATAATTTTACAATATTAACCTAAAATCAGTTTTTTTAGAATTATCTCAAAAATTCAACATAATATTACATTTCTATGTTAAATACAAAAAAAAATTTGTCAATGTTTTTGAGTCAATGTACTAAAATTTATAAAATTTATTTTTAAATAAATTCATAAAATAAATAATTTTTTTTTATGAACTTGGTATATTATTAATTATTTTTCATTTAAATTATAATTTATTCTAATTTTAATCATTTATTTATGTCAATATATAATATAAAGTAAAATAGGTAAAATTCTAAAAATATATTTTATTAGTTTCTTAATTACACTAGTTTAGTTGATGTTTAAATTTATCTATATTCTTTATGGTATATATTTATACATATAAAATTATTCTATTATCACTATTTGTACCTCCATATTCTACGGCTTCCCTAAAATAGTCAATATTTTTTTGGTTTTGGTACTACACATTGAGAATGAAATTGAGAACAATATTTATTTTATCAAAATTTGGGGTTATTATATTATACCCACTAAAACAATTCTTCATAATTTTGTTATATTGATGAAAATATGTGAGGGTAATTTTATCTCGTCAGATCCTTATGTTCTTATGTGACCTCATCAAACATCTGATTTATACTTATAACTCCAACAAGATGGGTATTATCCTTTCTCAAAACTATATATCTTCAATATAATAATTCCACATATTCTACTTCATATGAGATATCATATCCAAATTATACAACTTTCAGGATCAAAAAATGTTTCAAATATGGATTGAGATTCATCAAAATAATTATACAGAACACATCGTGTACTTTATAGTAATATAAAGGGACTATTAAACAATAGTCTATGACAATGACATGATCAATGTTTTAAAATGGATTGATGTATTAGGGGATTATCGTCCCTGCATTTAGAAATCTCACAAAACCCATTTGCGATGATATTTTATTGAATACACCACCACAAAACTAAAAATTTAGATCCCATTGATTATTATCAAAACAAATCATCAATTGAATTTTTGGTTCCTTTAAAAAACATAATTTTTTTAAACATCTATGTCATTTCATTGTAAATTTCAACATGAAAAGTCATACTCACTCTGGCTACATCACAACATTCTAGAGTAAAACATCATAACATTTAAATATATTCATATTATATAATATGAATTATAAATTGGAATATTTTATTATCTGATAACTCTACTCGAGGATGGTGTTGATCACAACATCCTTAGAGGTATTTTCCAATTAGAATGACATGCTACCTTAGGATGATAACCCCCAAAGTAAAAATACTCTATCTAAAATTGTTTATAGAGATATATCTTGATCCTTGAAGTAAGCCTCATATCCTAAAATGAAGTAATTTATATTGGTACTCAATAAAGACAAAAAACTTACCTTAGATATATAATTTGATATTTTCAATGGATAAATACTCTTTTATGGTAAGGAAATGTGATGAATTCCTAGGGAAATCAAATACAACCATATTGTAATTATAACCCTTAGAATGTTTTTAGTGTCCTACAACGAAGTCCATGGTGATGGTTTACTATTTATATAATCATATAGGAAATATTTGAAATAAAACCTTTGAATTTTTTTTCATACTACCTTAACCTCATAGCATACCATGCATCAGGTCATGTATTGTATAATTTCTCTCATTGGGTTTTCTCACATGTTTTTTTCTTAAATCTTTATACATGTTCATACAACTAGAATTTTTACAAAAGGAACGATTTTTGAATCATATAATTATTTCTTATTCATTTATATGTTTAATGGGTCACATATCTAATTTTTAAACCATTTAATCACTTCATTACAAATTTTTAACTCCAGAATACTCATATCATTTTTTAAAGCTACAGAAAAACATTTTAGGCTTCTTTGATAATCATGTAAATTAATGGTAGAGAAATAATTTTGGAATGATAAGACTTGTCTCATTCAACTAATATTTTAGATATCATCAATTGAAAATCCCTAGGTATTTAGTCTTTTTCAATACTCACAATGGATAAGATTTAATGATCATTCCTTCTCAGGGAATTCTCAAATTTGTTTTCCTTCACCTAGTTTTAATGTATTTAGAAATTGTATCCTGTGATTAGTTTTACCCATATCCTTCCAGTAATTTTCAGTTATTTTATAATAATATATAATTTTATCTATTTTAGTTACTATAAGTATCACACTTTTATGTATAGAGAAAATTTTTCCAAACCATTATATAAATAATCACTGCTACCGACACAAAATTTGACATCAAGTGATTTTCTCACGAGTCTTCAATTATTGTGAAGAGTAAAAAATAAAATTATTATTCTTTCTGAATATTCAAATTGTTTTTTTTTCAACGAATCACAATATATTAAGAAACATTTTATATTATAATTTTATGCGACTATAAGAAGTGTAACAAATATCTCCTTAATCACTATGTACCATTCCTCACATTCTATTATTCAGAGAAATGTCACTCCCTTTCCTATCAACAATATTATTAAATTAGAGAACATTGATATATTTTTGAAAAAAAACTTCAGTTTTATCTGTATATTCCATGAAAAATCTAAATCACTATCATAGTAGATAGATTCAACCATTTTTAAAACACATTTTTCTTTGATGTGTCCACTGAAATATGATCACTACTGATAGTTTGACCTTTGAGCATAATTATTACAAACAAAATTCAAATGTGATATTTTTTTAATAAATTTAACATTTAATATAGTCCATTGATAATTATAAGATAATTTTTCCCATCCCTTCTCTTAGAATGTCTGATATTTTCATCAATAAGGGCAATAATGACTTTTTCAGTTAATCTCTACAAAAGCTATTAATCAATTCCATAAGAAATTAAGAGAATTTTAGACGAAATAGAATCATTATAAATTTAAAATGTCTATAAAATATGTGGAATGATTTCATTATTATAACTCCTCTATGTACTATGAATTAATGAGATCCATAAAAGAGTAAAATCTTCAAGAAAAACCGATCTCTACTTATTAAATCAAAAAGTTCATCAACATGAGGTTGGGGGTATTTTCTCTTGATCATGGTCATGTTAAGTAAAATATATTTAGGAAAATTGTTAATTTATCTATCCAAAATTATAATTAAAACACTACTACACCCTAACATGAATCACTTGAGAATATAAATACAATATCGGTATTATTGTAATGTTTCATTATTAATTTAAATAACTCATTGGGGATCGTTATATAATAACTAATTTATATAGGCACAAACCGTGTTATGAGATCGATTGAATACTCAAAAAAATTCTATAGGTGATATGTTGGTAGTTTATATAGAAATATATCGATTTAATCTAGTAAAATATCAATATCGACAATGTTGACACCTCCATCTCAATAGTGTCAAATGTTTCCCATTGTTGGGTATCATAAACCATATTAATTAATTTTCTTCTAGAAGGAGTTCATAGTCATCCTCACATTGATATATGATATTGTAAGATTTGGTATATGTAATGAGTCCTCCTTCTAAAAAATTGATATTGGATCTGTATAAGGAAAACTAATTGATACCAAAAAATATTTTAAATTCAAATATGTGTGGAGGAATTAGAACTGTAGGAAGTGTCATACTATAACTTCCCAATCAAGAAAGGTTTAAAAATATTAGAAAATATCATTATTCCATTAAGTTTTATCTCTAAAAATTTTATACCCATTTCATGTGATTTTGATTCAACATTTATTAAAAAATAGTGTGATATAAAGGCTTTTTAAGAACCTAAGTCATTAAATTAGTGAGGGAAAACTACATGCCTATATAAAATATATCCTAATCGAAATGCATACACAAACTTTAAAATCAGTCAAATTAATACTATATTATTCATGTTATCATTACATTAGGTTCTATAATTTACACATATTCAAATCCATCATATATTTTCTTAATGAGAAATAAATCATTTCATCCCATCATATTAGACTAGGTGTAAATTTTGGAATCTTTGTATTGGTCAAGATTATCATTATGTTAATCCCCAATATTATTATTTTGGGGTTATTACCACTGAGTCCATATGTGTAACAACATGTATTCACTTTTAGTATCTATATAAGGATTTAATTTATAGTATAATTATATAATATATACATTATAAACATTTAAATATGTTATTATATACATATACTTGTCTCTATAGTTTTTAACAATGTTATGTAGGATTGAAAGTAAATTTAAATAAGAAATATTAAAATATATCTAAACCCTTATCTTAATATAAACTATGTTGACCCATGATAATCATACCTGTATAATAAATTTATTTTATTTTTTAGTTAATACATAAAACAATTTGTCTCACATCATAACAATTTAAAGGATTTTTTCATGGATGTTAGCTACATAAAAATAATATGTTACAATAATTATGAACATTTCTCCATAAGTTTTTACCAATATAACTGCACCTATATTTATAATATGATATAAAAATCTTTACAATATGATTAATTAAAACAGGAAATTAGGTGATATCTAGTACTCAAGAAGGTAAACTTATCAACTCAATATAACCGTTAGATAATACGTATGGGGGAAAACTTGTGCAAAAGTGAAATCTATGAAAAAAGTTCATGAGTTCATATGTGAAAACAATATGACATAATTTAGAATCTTGGATTATGGAATTGAATCATAATATAAAATAATGATCATAATATTATAATAGAAAATCATAAAGGAAGTCAAAAAAAGAAATCATTTCATATTAAAGAGAGGCATATTTGGAACATTGAATTTGAAATCATAGTAATGAATTTTAAAAAACCATTTAAATGAACCATTTTTTTTATGAAATACATGTTTATAACCCTTTAATTTTTAGAACAAATCCATAATGTTAACTCATTTTTTTGTGAAAAAATCCATGTATGTGCACAACACATTTTGTGATCAAATCAATATATATCCAGGATTAATTCTATCATAAGATATATAAAATAAAAAATTCATTATATAGATATTTATGAACCCACTAGTTTTCATATATAAATTAGACTAAAATATAAAATCATATCATTCATCATATCATAAATAACTAATGAGAATAAATTGTGTTTCATAACATTTTGATATGGTATCACAAAAAAACCTGATCATTTGATACCAAAAAAATAATATCCCAATAGAGTGATTTATGAATAGAAAATATCTACTGATATATGAACCATTAATACATTTATAAATAATCCATTGAAAATGGATGTGATATTATAGAAAAATCTTTTCAAAAAATCTTTTTCTAAATATAATCTAAAAACTTTTGTTTTCAGGTCACTTTAGAAAATCAATTATTATTCGAATAGAAAAATTCTGTAGAAATTACTTCAAAATAAATAGAAATAAATGAATCTTGATGATAAATAAATAAAATATCAAAATTTTAAATGGGGTGGAAGAATATATGATCGTGATATGGAATTTCGTTTCACATATATCTAGAATGACTTTATTGAATTCAAACTTCTTTAAAAGGATAAAGAATTTCTTTTTAAGAAATAAATAAAGTGAAATATTTGGATAAGTGTATATACAAAATTTTATTTTCTATTAGGTGATGTATATCGTTGGGAATAATTAAAAACATGGATATTGATGAAATATTCATGAAATGTATTGGTAATTATTATTGAAAAAATTTCATTTCACAAAAAAATAGATTAATAAATGAAGAATACTTTAATGCGAATCTTTGTTTCCCTAAAAAAGATTGTGAAAATAAAAAGTAACCTCTTCCATGGTCGTATATGATAAATCATGAAATTTTCTAGACTATTATGCAGTGATTATGAGCTAAGGAATGGTTTTGAGTAAAGAAAACCAATTACTACTATTGTTGTATAGTCAATTTCATTACAACTTCTTCTTAAAAAATATTAAATACCATAATATAATATATTAGAACCTTTCCAATAAACATTACCCTTATATGTACTACATTTTTACCATTTATTAATTATATATCATTTATTTATTTCCCATTTCATCCAAGTGTTAGTAACATTAAATTTTTCATGAAACATATATGATACTGAGTTTGGTACCCACTATTTGATTCCATGATTATGATTAATTAAAAATATAAGGTAATTGATTTAATGTTTTTTAATTCAATAATTTTTATATTCCATTGTGCGATATTTTTGTAGTATTTCATGATGATAAAGCCTGGGATGAATTAGCTTCTAGTGTTTTTTTGGTATTGATGGATTATATTGTAAAAATCATTAATTTTGGACATATACATAAAAAATTAACTAATTATAATTATTAAAACATTATATAATATAAAATAATAAATTGTAACTTAGAATCATCTATAAAGATCATAGTTAATAATGGAATACCAAGTTCTACTATGTCGGGTGTCTTCATATGTGCATGATTAATAAATTAATTTCCCATTGATCGAGAGAAAGTAATAATATTTTTTATATTTTATAAATAAAAAAATATATTATTAATATTATAATTATATATTAAATTCAATTTTATGATAATCATTATAAGGTGTTGAAGGAAAATAAACACATTTCTTCATTTAGGGAATATTTCTCAGATATTCATGAATCATGTTTCTGTTTTTCTTAAGGGGGAGTGTAAAGGTGCTTAATGGAAATAAATTTGAATAATAAAATTCACTATAAATCCTATACTCATGAGATTGTATAGGGGTCTGAAAATTATATTTTGAAATATAGAATATAAAGAAAATAATTTATTTGAAAATTATTACTCATATTGAAAGCATTGAGATTGCATTGGATAATCTCATGAAAATGGATGTATTAGTATAATATAATTCAAGAAAATAAAAATAAAACTAAATATGGTTTTATGGGAAGTTAAAATAGTTAAATTTGATGAGATATCCAAATTTTTACTGGTTCTGTAAATAGATGGTGAGATATCCCTTTTATAAGTGTAAACCAATGGTATTTCATTTTATTAGTAAACAATTTCAATAATGGGAAGTCATTATCCCAGTATGTTGCTCAAAAATTTGAACAATAATGTTGTGGGGGAAAGATACGGTCTATAAATACTCACCCACTTTCTGTAAAACTGTTTTTATATTTGTTTCAATCCATTTAACACTTGAATTATTAATTTTACCATTTTCGTTTTTATCATGATAACTAATTTTAACATAATTTAAAATAATCATTATGCCTTAAAATATAGTATTCATTATCAATAATTTGGATATATAAATTATAAATTATAAATAATTTTTTTGTGATTAATTTTCTAAATAATTTAAAATTTAATTTCTTATATAATAATTTTATCATCTGTTCAAAAAATATTTACAAACATATATGTTGAGTTCTAAGATATCCAATACCTAGTTGTAAACTATATTAAATTTTTAAAATTTATAAATTAATTTTTCTTATAGAAAAAGGTTTTTATAAATAAATTATTTATAATTATATGATAATAATGGATTAAATTTTTTTTGCATTAGAAAAAAGAGTATATTAAACTATTCATTGAAAAAAATACATTTTTTAACATAAACCAAATTTATCTTAAGCTAATATTTCCATAATAAATCCTAAAATTTTCTATTTTTTTTAAATAAAAAACAAAAAATGTATATATTTTATTTGTAATTAAAAATATAAAATATAATAAAAGTATTGTTGTGAATCTTGGTAAATTTTCTATTATTTTTTATATAAATTATTACTTAATCCATTATTAATATTTTTCTTATGTCAACATATATTATAATTTAATATAAGTATATTTTATGAAAAAAATTATTATTATAATAGTTTAACTAATTGAGTTGATATTTAATGTGAAATTTATTTTATTTTATTATCTCTCTCTCTCCCTCTCACAAACATATATACATATATATACATAACAATTATGGAATCACTATATATACCTACCCATTCTATGTGTTCTAGAAAACTGTTAATATTTTTTTTGTAGGGTAGTTATTCTAATATTATATAGAGTTATGGTGGAAAAACAAGGGTCATTATAGGTACGATCCTATAAAATGATCTTGTTTGTCTCACCGCATGAATTATACATAACAATCACCCTATGAAGATATTAAATATACTCATCATTTATAATATTCATTACTAAATAAACATATTGATAACTAATATATCTTATGGATAACATTAAATATGGAAATGTATTAAACAAAAATACCCCTTAAGAATCTATATAATCAAATAAAAAAATATCATTACCTACATCAGTGAATACCCTCTAATATAACTATTGACAATGTGAGAAATTATTTCATCAGTTGGCCTTGTGGGGCCTGAATAATGACTACCCGATCCCCGCCTCCAATGTGCTTGATGTTGAAGACAATCACTGAGTAGGAATATTACACACAAGGTAGTCATTATCCTAATGAACCTATAGAAATAAACACATCTCCATTCCCACACAATGAAAAAAATTTAAAATAGCTGAAACTAATTCATGCATAAATCAATGATTCTATCATCAGAATATGATAGTAAAGTACATAAAGAGAAAAATGGAAAAAATTAAATCCCAATAAAAAACTACAGAGAGTCCAACCTGGTCTAATGTAAAGGAGAATGATCAATTCAAGAAACATAAAAAAACCTAGTTCTTTCAAGATCAAGCTATACTCCACCTGCTCCCTAACTTTTGAGGACATGATCAAATGGGTCATTGTATACATAATACACAAAAAATATTTTTAGATCCATTGTAGGGGAGAGAATAAAATTCCCACTAGGACACCCTAATAACAAAAATAATAAATAATCAAGAATATTAAACTCATAAAAATGATATAATAATCAATTCATAACAAATAGAAAACCCATATTTACCTAGGAACACCACACTTATAGGTGGACACAACCAATCTTCTTTCCATAGGATTGTTATCAAAATAATTCTTGTTCTGGGATAATCTACTCCAAAATCAATGAAAACACAAGAGAAACTCATCCAAGAGTTCATGACCATTTGGGACCGTCTCAAGAAAGCTGAATGATCTCAACGGACCTCGATACTCTTATAGGGGGTCACATCATGCACCATTGGGGGAATCCACAAACCCAATTTAGATCAACCCACAATATTTGGAATCATAAGAAAATTATACTCAAACCCCAACCGATATTGAAATCTAGATAGAGGATAAATTACCTCTTAAATGTGGTTATTCCTATTCCACACACCCCACATAGGGTCTAAAAATAAATGAACACCATAAACTCTATCCAAGACTCAACCTATACATGGGATCACTATAATATGTTGTGGACATAAAAACTCATTGTAGCATCTATGTAATAGACCAATGGAACTAACTCAAAAAATATTAGTCTAGAATGAATAAATCAAAGGCAAGAAACATCATTGGAGGAGGTACACATCATGTATTGGGTGTACACTATTTTTCCATCCAACCCTTACTCTACTTTTGTGGTTATTCCTCACATAGATTTTATATATCCATATAAATATAGTAATAGTAAATTTCATGTAGAGACAATTCCTATCCATTCACATTAATTCTTTCCAGGCTAGTGTACCACTGACCATGCCCATATACCAACCATTATAATTTTAGATTTTTTATATTCATTGGTTATTCCTCTTAATCATACACAACATTTCTTGAGAGTGAATTATCATCAAAACTAGAGGACTGGAGGTGACCTTACCTCTCTGTCTCCAACCTAATGGAATTTGGTCCTCGATTGGCTCATAAAATGGTATTTCAAGCCAATATGTCGCCACCCTGAGACCCCATCATGTATCCTTTTCTAGAATCATAATCTTCATCTGATCATGTCAGGGTATCTATCCACCACTAGTACATATCCTTAAATTTCAACCACAATCAGATGTCTTGCCCATGGTATTTATCCATTTCACAAATTAATTATCACACAACTATAAAATATCAGTTAATCATTGAAACATAGACCAAAAAAATACCCACTATGAATGAATGATAGTAATTGGTTTCCATTTTTTGGGAGATCCATGAACCCTAATGGTGAAATAATCCTCAATCATGATTTGATCAGATGTCATCTTCCATGAATGCTCTCCAATGATCCCTAAGGACTACATAGTTTAGAATCCAACCCTGATACATCTATTTTACTTTATATTAATATAAAAACAAATTGGTCACTATGACACCTCATAGAATAAATAAATAAATATATTTATTTTATTAATTTTGAACCCGTGACATCTTTTTAAAAAACACCTTGTTTGAAAAAAATTTATATCAAAACAAATGTAAAACCCATGTATTGAACTTAACATTGCCCTCATATTTATAATATGGTCAACTGTTAGATATTTATTCCACTATTTTAAGAAATATTCATTTGCGCGATAACAATATATATTAATATATTTCAAAATTTAATTATAGGAACATTTTCCCTTGGAATCTCAAGAAATCTCCATGATTATCTCACAAACTAATATATATACTATCCAAAAGTAATACATGGAAATATTTGAGTCATTATATTCTACAATCATGAGGTATTCTATTACTATATAGAGAAAATTTAACTCAAGAAGATGAGGGTTGCATATGGTTTTCCTGTTCCGAGGTTCTCTCCTATAGATTCTTATGCATTCTACAGGGATTCAGTTAGGGAATTGATCTCCCACAAATGATCCACTCCGGCTTATCCTCAATATCTACTTGGTACTCATTAAAGGCATCTCCATCTAAAATTTCCATCTCCTCCTAGTTTATAACATGAAATGGTTCTTTTACATACCTCCTCAGCAATTACATGTGGTAGACATCATATACGGAGTACCACTACCTCTTTAGAGCTAAGAGGTATACCACCTCCCCAACTATACAACGTATCTATAATACCCAATGATATATGGAGATAACTTTCCGCATCATCCAGATATCCCAAATCTATATCAAAGTGAGACCCTTAAGAACACATGGTCACCCCCCTCAAACACTAAAGGCCTCTACCATTAGTCTGCATAAGAATTTGATAGCTCAATATTGTCCTTATCCACTCTAAGATGATATGTACCTTATCTGAAGTCTCACATACCAAATCTGGGCCCATGATTACTAACTCACCTAGATAAGGCTAGAAAAGTGGTGAACTTTTAGTTTACCCACACAAGGCCTTGAATGTTTCTATTACAGTGGTGGAACAATAGTTGTTATTGTACGAAAACTCAACCATAGTTTTATGATCATCCCAACTATTTCAAAAGTCCATAATACAATCCCTCCACATGTCCTTTAACACCTAAATGGTCTTCTCTATCTAGATATCAATCTAGGGGTGAAATGTTATTCCCAAGGGAAACTAACCCCAAAATACCTTTAGTAATCCTATCAACATACACAACATGAAAGAATAATAACATTTTGAAATGATTTTTGAGGGAAATCCATGGATCCGAAATGTATACTACACGTAGAGGGGTCCCAATATCTGTAATTTACACTTCTATGGAATGGTTAGTACGTGGGACGACGTGTTGAGTCTATCTATAATCACCTAGATAGATCTTTTCCCTATACAACTGTGGTATCCTCATCTTGAAGTCCATGGATATCGCATCCAACTTCCCCTCTAGAACATCTAGGTGTTTAGATAAACCTACTAGAACCTGGTGCTTTATTATTTATGTTGATAATTAAGGCATTGGGAGGAAAACTCTGCAACACCACTCTTTATTCCTGACCACCAAAAATTATGTTGGAGGCCATGATACATATTTTTCACACACTGATGTACCACCAATGGGGATGAATAAAACACCATCATCACTCCCTCCCATTACAACAATGGTATTATCTTCAAACCTCTAAAGAGGATATAATTCTTTGAAACATTAGAATATCAATCAGGATCACATCATGTTGATATTGGAGTATGTGTGGTTGCACAGTTGGTATCTCTGTCTTATATTTCCCGGAAATTATGTACAAGTAGTGGGGTAAAAATCAAAGACTATAGATATGAAACACCATATTTTTCCAATAAGGGAAACTATAATATGATGAAATATTCTAATTCCTCGACCAGAAACTATGAATATTTTCTTCAACTAAGAGATTCTACCACCATGTGACCCATCCCTGGAGTATAGAAAATCTCAATGTCATATTTATGGAGGATATATTGATATATAACCTATCTCAATTTATGATAATTCTAAGAGAAGATTTATATAAGACTCTTTTCATTAGAGTATATGTTAAAATACTCACCCATCAGGTTGTGTCACCACATATTAATTTCAAAGACAAAAACTACTAGATCAACATCATGGGTCGTATAGTTCAACTCGTGAGGTCTCAAATATCATAAAACATTGTAAATCATTGAATATATTTATATTATAACACAACCAGGACTGGTAACTAATGCATCACATGAAACAATATACTTAAAATCCCTCTAGAAATATACATATGGGAGTGCTCGTTAATCTATGTCTCATCTCCTAAAATCACGATGGGCACCATTCCATCAACAAGAATGGGTATCCGTTTTAGGTAAAATCTATAAATGATTTTATTAATGTAATTAAATTGAGTAGAAACCACCTATAGTATGCTACTAATAAAATTGAACTCCACACCTCAGTAACAATCCTGGGTGTCTTCTATGCTATAACTACCATAACTTTCCTCGGGTTCCCAACCAATCCTACCTCTGAGATGATGTGCCACATGAAGTGGAACTATCAGATCCAAAAAATGAAACATTGAGGGATTACCATAAAAATATTTCTCTTAGACTGTGTCTAGGACCATACTCAAGTGTCTCAAGTACTTCTCCTCAGACACTTATTACACTAGTATATCATTGATTAAGACCACCACAAACCGGCCTATGAAATATGAAAGATATGTTTCAAGAATACCATGAACACTTCTACGGAATTATTCATGTCTAATGTAATCATCTTGTACACATAGTGATTATAGTGACATATAATTATTATATTTGTTGTATCATAAACATGTAATCACAAGTGGTGATATTCTGATGTGAGGTCAATCATCGAGAACCATCACGCCCCTATCAACTAATTGAAGTGGACATCAATTCTTGGAAGTTGATAATTATTATTCCGGATAAAATATTTCAAAATCCATTAGTCCACACATAAACTTAATCTCTCATAGTCATTCTTGGATAACAACATTGGGGATTCCCTGAGGGAAAAACTGGGCCTCACGATGACAATACACAATAATTCCTTCAAATTCACCCTCAATTCACCAATATCTATAGGATCCATCTAATATATTGGTGAAGATATAGGGTGAATCATGTGTTTTATGTAAATTAATATGTCTATCTATCAATGTTTTGGTAATACTAAAACATCCTATAGAAGCACATCATTATAATCTACCACCGCCCCATGGATATTGTATATAAACGGTCCAATTTGGGAAGCACCTTATACTGAGAGGAAGGGAAAATCAATGTTGGGGACTTATTAATCTAATTTCAATTTTTTTAACCCTATACCACTTAAACCTTTTAGGATATTTATTATCTTATTATATTTTCCATATAATATGAATTTTTATGAAAAAAATAATGATAGAACATGATAAATATATAAGGTTCACAAATCAATAAGACTATCTAGTCCTTTCATGGTTTTCAAATAATTCTGACCAAACAACCACTAGAAAATAATCATTTTTATGTGGTTAAAATGAGTAGGATATACCCTTACACTCATGTGGGACAATGAAATCAATCCAATAGCATGTGTTTTATTGCACTTGGATGGGTATTTATACTCCCTTCCAAGACAGTCTTCTCCTTTTTAAAAGTTTGTAACACTAAGAACACCCTCAAACTATTGATCCCTATCTGATGTCACTGTTATGTTTTGATATTCTGTTCTTCACCTGTTACTTTCCTAGCAGCATGCAGGTAACTATTCATACCTCTTATACCATCAAACTAGAGAGTTTCAACTTTTCTTCTTATAACAGTCATAATATTATGAATGTGATGTGGACTAATGAACAAAATTCTCCCTAAACCAAATGATAATCAAATGATATCAATTTGGCCAATCACTTCCTATTATCCTCTTTTGTCTTATTTTTCAATGAGAAATCAACTGTACTGAAATCTCTTCTTCTTCTTCTTCTTCACGATGGAGTCACAAAATTCATATGTGATTATTAAATCAATAAATATAATCTCATCTTATCATCATAACAATTTTATTATTCTTATTTGATACACAATGTGATCAATGAATTTTGTATCAGTTCTCTTTCGTGTATTATTAGTCTTCAGAAATTGCATTAAAAAAATGTTTTAGTTATTTTTAATACTTCCTTGTACCCACAAAAAAATGTTTTTTATCCTCTATAAAGTATCTTACCTTTACGAGTTATCCCCATAAACTATTCCTGAATACTATCATCATGAACTACCCAATATTTTTCCATAAGAGTACTTAACGATCTCTCTCTTCATATGTGGATTAACCCTATATCATAGTTGGGATTTTGAACAATAAAATTTCCCCCCTTCATAGACATATTTTTCTTTTACAGACTATTCCTTCAACATGGAGTGGTCATTCTTCATATATTGACTTTTTACCTGTGAACCATCCCTCCTTCACAAACTAAATTTTCTCCCATAGACCATACTTCTTTTTTTGACAGATTATTCCTCTGTCGACTACATCCCTTCATAGAATTCTCCCCGTGAACTATTTTCAAACATAGTTTACTTCTTATAGGAGAGATGATCTTTTCATATAACTTGCTCACTTACTTAATGATGAGATTATGGTTCTTTATATATTAAAATAAATTAGAAAATGTCACTAATATGTTTTACCAAAATTTTCAATGTGGTACAACCTTCTATGTGGGTTGTGCTCCCCCCATGAACCATTTTTCCTCCTTAGTCTTTATAGTGCCTTTCTTCCTTTACAATGGTTCTCCTCCCCCAAGGAACCATTTTTTCCTCTATAGTCCGCATAAAACCCATTTTTCATTTGTGATGGATGATGCCTTCTGAAAATGTATCACTTCCCCCATTCTTCAATCAATGAGTCCCCTAGGTATATTTATGACTTATGTGATCTTTGATCATACAACAAACCATTTTCCCAACATGTTCCACATAGTGCACTTCGTGGTCTACATAACACTGCTATAAGGAATCTTTCCTTAGCGGATTTTCCTTCGCTGCTCTTGGTAACTCCATTTTTTTCCTTGAACTATACTTCATTGTACACGAACTATGCTTTAGAGACTACTTTATAGAAAAATAATCCTTTTCCAAAAATAATAAATATCTGATTTTTGGTCCCATGAATTTGGAAAACCCAAAAAAACAACTCCACCTAAAATATATTCTTTGGAAAAAACACCAAACACATGAATTCATGGTCATATTATTTCATCAATTACTCCATCTATAATGATATATAAATATTTATTGTCAATATTTAGTTTTTTTAGATTATATATTTTCTATTGAAAGTATTGTAACAACCTTGTCTTCCCGAAACATCATTCTTACCAAAAAAACATGAATAATATTGGCATCGCCTTTTATCTTCCTTTAATTCATAAGTCTTACATCATAAGTTCTATAAAAAAATATGATATTTTTTTAATAAAAGTAATAAAATCATCATCACATTTACCAAGGAGAATTATTCAACCATGACATCCAATTCCATCTAATGAATCCATAAAATTATCCGTACATCACCTTGAAACATAAATTATTCAAACCAATCATATGTTTGTTTTAATATCATGACTCAAGGTATTAAACCAATCACCAATAACATTGGAGCATTGGAATTTCTTCATAATATTGAAATCACTATAATCTTTCTATTGCATTGATCATATTTTTTACCCTTTATAATCATTTGACAACAAACACCATCCATACAAAAAATGGGATCTTCTATATCCCCTTTGTATATGTTAGAAATACCTTCATGGTTCATTCCAAATGAATGTATCAATTTATGGAACTATTATCTTCTCACTCTAATTAACCTTTAAATCATTCATTAAAGTTAATCTCCCCCTTATTGATATGAAATAAAAAGTTCATGGGATAAATTGTATCAACCCATACTTAAGGAATTTTCTATCCATAATTTCACTCTATGTCTACTAGAGTTATCCTCATTGTATAAATCAAGAGGATTTTTTTATACAAATAATTTCCCAAAAACAACTGACCATGATACCTTTAGAAATAAGAATTCAAATACTTATCTACAAGGTTTGTTCAAATTCATTCTATGATTAAATTATTGAATTTGATGTGAATAAATTTAAGAACAATCAACTCAAAACTCATGCACTCACTTCAACAAATAGATAAAAAACTCTCAAGTGAAATAGGTAAAATAAGTGACATTGGGGAACTTACATTATTCTTATGGCACTAAATAATTCAATTTATACCACTTTTATTTTTTGTTATTTATAATAACCACGTATGAGAGATTAAGAGATATAACTTTTCCAATTACATGACCTTAAGGAAATTTCCAAAATAATCATATTTGTTACAAGTTGAAATAATAATTCTAGAAGCTACTTCATTTTTATCCCCCTCAAGGATGACATTCCTCGTCATCTTCGTATTGGTGTATCTCATCAAGAATGATTAACAGGAAACTCCTATATGGAGAATGCACCAAAATGGTTTTTCATCCTATGATAGTTAATATTGGATAAATTTCATAAATTCATCAAGTATGGTCTTCTAGAACATTTTTTCTTCATAATTCCCTGAAATAAAACAAAAAAAAGATGGAATATTATTTTTCCTAGATTCCCAGAATATAACATCAAATTCTTTATCTTTATTAAGGTTAACCATTCATCATATTAATATTTTAATATCAATTGAGGAATCATTCTATGATGGTAACATTTTTATCTTTAATATATATAATTTTTATCAATTACTACATCTCATGTTCTCCCCCTGAGAACATGCTTCTCCATCAATTCCCTATATTATAAACACAAATTCAATATGCAAAGATATATGGGAATACAGAAGATCCTCCTTGCTTCATCAAAATGAATGTCAAGGTTGATATAATATTCTCAACCAATTTTCCCCAATTTTCTCTAGTCTTAATGCTTGCACATCTGATCACATATTTTGATTTATTTTGAGACAATATGGATCTATTTACATCTTATTATACATTGTGTAGATAATTTTTCTTCTAAATATCCTTCATGGATGATACATTAATATTTTTCATATTGAATTCTTCTTGTTCATGTAGTAATTTTAAACAACATTTTTCATTACGGCCATATTTCACGCATATCTCACACAGATCTTCTTTAAAATTAGAGTTTCATTTTATTGACAAACCATCATGAACATTTTCTTCCCCATGTGGAATCTTTTTATTTAATATATCATTATCCTTTTATTTTTCATCTTCATGTTTCCTCATTATTTCCTAGTCTTCTGTCCAAACGGCTAATAATTCATTAAGAACAATAGCATCTTGTTTGGATCTATCACATGGGTTCTTATGAGTGTCATCCCTTTTAGTAGTTATTTTTGATGAACTCCCCTCTAATATATTAGATTTGGAATCTATGGTCTTCTCACAAATCTTTTTTGTAATCATCTTGGGAGAATGTGTGTTCAAAAAATTCTTCATATTTCATACCAAGGTTGGTTCTCCATTGCTAGCCAGATTTTGTGACCTTGTTTTCTTATCATCTTTGGGTACATGTTTATATGAGAATGTTCCAGACTTGGGACCAACTCCATTTTATACATAGATGATGTTATCAATAATTCCAAATCAATTTTTAGTATACATATGCTTCCAGATATATGAATGTTTCTTCTTCCTCTATATATTGGTGTACCTTGATATAGGATTCCATTGTTCCTGTATATATTGAGGATTATACCAAAAATTTAATGCACAATTCCCAATTTTTTTCAGTGTCAATATTAAACCACAAATCATTATTTATTAATATATTCTATAAAATTTTATTGGGTCTTATTCATGACATGTTCTGCATTCTGTAGGAATCTACATTTCACACATTTTCTCTTATGCACCCTAGTCATGGTGGAAGGTTTATTCTCACTTTTCTTCATACATAATTTTTTTATTTTTCCTTTACAACCTCTTCATTTCATAATAATAGATTTAGATACATTAGTACAATATGTTATGGATGGTACATGTTTCTTCTTGGATTCTTAAGATAGATCATTGAATGAATTCCTGATCTTCATATCACTTTTTCGAGTTATTTTGATGGTAGAATCCTATAATGAACATTTAGTACTAGTGGAAAATGTTTCCTTGTTTTGTGAAATATTAATATGTGTATTATCAAAATTGACTAACTGAATTTTTAGTTCAATACTTTTCACATCGAGGATTATTTTCTAATTTTCAATCATATTCATCTTCTATTCACAGAACATTATTATTTAAACTACATTTTTATGCTACTTAACTTTGTTATGAATCAAAAAGTCATGTTCCTTAATATTTTTGGATATTTATACTATTTGTAAACTGCTGACATCATTATTATTTTTAAATATCTATTTAGGTGAACATATAATTTATTCTATAGTCCTTTTTAATCCCTCTTTCTCTTCAAATTCTTTCAACCATTTTTCCGAACAGATTTCAAGTTACATATTTATCACTTCAAAGGCTTAAACTTTTATGGATAGCACAAGGAATTCAACAATTTTGGCTTGAATCCCCTTCTCAAGAAAACAAGTTTCTTATTCTATATGGGATATATCTTCCAACATAAATTTAAATACTCCACAAATAGGGGATGGACATTATTTAGGAATACCATGAAGACAAACTCTTTATCTATCAACTGATAACTCTTGAGAAGTTATATATAGATCATCATTACTACTTGTTATATCATTTTCATCATTATGAATTATTGTTAATATACTAACACATACCTCTCTGTCATTGGGGGTAGGATGGTTATCCATCTTCTGTGAGTAAAAAATATCCACCAACTTATTATATTCCATGTCTTAAATGTCTTAATTTTCAGAAATGCATGACGAAATAGATACTTCTTATTATTTAGATAAAAGGTACTTTTTATTCATCATTCTCTTCTCTTTATTTTTCCTATTCACAATTGTCTTGGTAGATATAGAAATATACTCAGAGGTAACAAAATTTTCACCAAAAATGAACTTCATTTTTGACATAGGATAAGATCTCAAGTCATAAAAATGGAATAGCTTCAGTGCATGGAATATATCACAGTTTAACCTCACCTCGGATACAAATTGAATGTACTAGTTTGGGATACACCTAACACTGAGTGGGTGGTGAATCAGTTCTGGGGAATTTTTAATATAATTTTAACTTTTTATCTCAGTACCTCTTTGACCTATTAAGATATCGATTCTCTTATTCTCTTTTCCCTCTCACAAGAAAGTATACGAAATAAGTAAATATAGAAGATGGTATTTTTATAAGTTTCAAAAATAAATAAGAGTATCTAGTCCTTGGAACAATGTGGAAATAATCGTTACTAGTCAAAAACATGAAAAAAAATCATTTTAATGTAGTTACAGCAAGTACGATATAACCATACAATCATGTAGCATTATGTAAACAATCAATAACACTTGTTTTACATCACTTGGATGGATATTTATACTGCCTACCATGATATTATTCTACTTGTTAATAGGTTTTCAAACCATGAAAATCCTCCACCAACTAATTCACGTCTAATGTCGTAGTTCTACTTTGATCTTTCTCTCTTCACTTACTACTTTTCTAGTTGCACAAAAGAAAATATTCTTAAAAATTCTAGTAGAAAAATTAATAGTTTCACCTTCTTATACTTCTATCTGTAATAATAATATGAATGTGTTTCTATTGATGAATATAATTCTCCATAACATAAATGATAATAAAATGATAAAAGTTTGGCCAGTCACTTTTTCTTATCCTCTTCTATCTTATTTTTCAGTCACAAATCAACCATACTGATATCTTTTATTTTTCTTGATGGAGTCACAAAATTCCTTTTTGTTTTTTAAATCAATTATTATCATCTCATATTAGCATAATCGCAATTAAGTTATTATTCTTTGATACACAATATCAACAGTTAACATATATCAATTCACATCCGTGTACTACTAGTTTGTGGAAATTTATTTCACAGACTGTTTCAATCCTTTTTAGAACTTCCTTGTACCCACCACAAAATGTACTGTATCCTCTATGAAAGATCATTCCTTTAGGAACTATCCCCATGTTCCATTTATATAAAAATGTGGACGTGAACTTTCATCGAAAACTTCCACTCATTGCATGGAACGAGTGCTTTGTGGTCTCCCACCTATTCCACAAATAGACCCCGCTTTGCAAATGGCACTTTCACCCGCAAGCCGCCCCTTCTTCATGGAGAACTTTTTTTTACCATTTCTTCTTTAAGAACCAAACATTATTTTCAGATGGTGTTTCCTCCTATGAACTTTCCCTCCATCACGAACTGATGATTCCATTATAGACTACTTCCATTCATGGAATTATCCTCGTTAACTCTTTTTTTTTACTTAGCCAAATTCTTCCCGGAGCAATGATCATTAATTATGAATTTTTATCTTACATTATGATGGGATTAAGGTACTTTAAATAGGAAAATAAATCCTCAATTATCAAAAATCTAATTTTTCCAAAATTTTAATTGTGTACAACCTTCACTATGGACTACTCTCATTCGAGAAGCCATTTTCCCTTCTCGGTCTTTCTAGGGCCTTTCTTCCTTTGCGGTGGATGTGCTGCTTCCATGAACTATTTTTTACTCCATGGTCTACGTAGGACAATTTCTTCCTTTCCTAAGGATAATTCCTTCCACCAAAGAATCCCGAACTCCATTCAAAAAATGTGGAGCCTCCCACATATATTCAAGACTTCCATGAATTGTGATCTTCTTGCAAACATTTTTCCCTACACGACCTACATATAATGCTTTGCGGTCCACATAACACAACAATGAATACTCCTACATTTTATTATTTTCCATGGACACTCTTCATGCCTCATATGTGTTACATGAACCTTAATTCATGGTCTGTGAACTATGTTTTGTCGACTCTTTTATAGAAAACACATCCATTTCGAAAATATTAATCTTCCAATTTTGAGACCGAAATAATTAAAAACAGTGGAAAAGGGAACCACCTAAAATATATTCTTCAGAAGTAACACCAACCACACTGATTCTCAATCTTATAATTTCATTACGAACTTTTTCTATCTTGATATATAACCATTGAACAATAATATTTAGCATCATCGAATTTTCTATTTTCTGTGGAAGGTATAGTAACATCCCTATCTTCAAGCAACATCTTTCTTTCCAATCAGACATGATTAAGATTGGAAAAAAATTTTCTCTCCCATTGATTCATAAGGAATTAGTCATAAGTTATCAAAACAACTTATGATATTTGTTAAATATGAATCAGTAGAGCATCGTTATGTTTAATAAGGACAATTATTCAACCATGAAATCTAATTTTATCTAATGAATTCATAAGAATTATCCATGTGTCACCATAAAATTCAAAGTGTTCAAACTATTTGCATGATTCTTAGAATATTAATTCTAGAGGGCTTCATCCATGATCCCTAAACATAGGAACTTAGGAATTTATTCACCATATTAATATTACAATGATCTTCCTATTACATTGATCATATTTATCCACTAATAAAAATCATCTGAAAAAAAATAAAATGCATACACCAAGTTGGATCTTCAGTAAGACATGTTATCTACTACACTAATAGTTATTCAATCAAACTAGTTAGTAATCAAATTCACCCTCATGTGCCTGATCTTGTCTTACTGCTCCAAGTTTTCCTTTTCACCCTCAAAGGAAAACCTCATCCCATTAATGTAGATACACCACATCCACATCCTAAAAAAGTAAATCTAACCATGAAATATAAATACCCTTTCCATACCTAATATGAATCTATATAGACTCAATGTATCTAAAAAGAGATCCCATACAATTATCTTTGCACCGACCATCATATTTCACTCTTGGAAGAAGGTTGAGTCACCGCATGTTGAATTTTCCAACAACATGGGTCAAGAAAAATGATCAAATGAAATATATATGTTTCGAACCAAATAATTGGAAAGAAAGTAGAGAATCAATATTATGTATATAAATACATTAGACAAGGTACAAAAAAAATATGTCATTACTCATATCATCTTGGGAGACTTGGGTTTATGGCCTCCATAGTCAGTAGATTTCCTTATCCCTGACCACCATCTCTGTAATCCTGAAATAGACAACCTAGTGATGTTTGTGTTAATAGTTCAACCCAACAACCACCTCTTACTGCATTATCAACTGATTTTACATGTACTCCAACTTATGCACCACACTACTACTAACTATATCTCTTCCATGGAAGAACCTTGACCCTCTCTCGATCAAATATAATCTGGTTCAAGAAATCCCATTCTGGGAGTCCCTGAGTAGCACAAGAGAAACACTACCTCTCTCCCAGATGATTTAATCCATTATAAGTGTCATGTTTTGAGGATCATGTGTCCTTGAATTTCATCCTGAAGCATCAAAAACACTTGGGACCATGCAACATTAGTCAGTAACAGGCTACTAGGGTCAAATCTCAGGGTTTCCTATGAAAGGAACCCACTTTTGGTGCCCGATTTTCCAAGAATCTGTCCACCACAATTTCCCAATCAGGAACTCTATCCTTGATGGGAATTCATAGGGATATCTCTAATTCTCTAATTTCCCTATGTAATCACTTCTCAAAGATCCATGATCTAAAGAATGGATCACACATAATACCAATTGAGTATCATGAGAGATCATTAAACCTCAACGAATAATCCACCACAATCAAAATTATCTACTAAAGATGTAGAAGTTCATCTATATGAATTGATCACAATGTGTCTAGCTAAAACTAATCCCTGAATATGAAATTCTTTTCTATCTAACAGAGAGGTTTATCGTTATGTGACCAATTCACTAAACTCCACCATCGCCCAAAATATTCCAAAAGAATACTTGATAGGAGGAATTCTATCATATATGCAGGCATCCTCATGGAGAAGAAAACATCAGTCACTACCTATAGCTAGTCCTAATTCACATGGGGGTCTTTCTTATCCCAAAACATGGCAGTTCACGAACTCTAGAACTCAAGAAGTACTTTCATCCTTCATGCATCCTTACATGGATCTACCTCTACTAGATACTACTCAACTCATGGTTGTATAGATGGTCAACCTCTAAGAGGATCTATCTCTATTATTTACCCCTATAATAAATCCTTGTTAATCAGTTGATCATCATTGAGATTATGTAGTGGAATACGAGATGGTTGTCTTCATGGAGGAATATTGAAATAAAAAATACATACCACAGTTAAATATTATATCAAGGGATATGACTCAAGAATGACATGTAAACTAAAAATCATTCCTTTATGATGCATATACAATTGTTTTCCATATGACCAATGTATAAATTTATTGAGTGGAAATTATTTTAAGAAGTTCCTTGGTGAATTGATACATATTTCATCACCTCTAAACCAAATTACATAACCTGAAATTTGAACTCAAAACACTTAACATTATTTCCACAAACAAATATCACAATATCTAGTCCGAAAGTTGAATTGAATTCCTTTGATACCACGTTTTCATCACCTGGAAAAGCGGGGCCCAAACTAAGACATTCCCAATCCTGCCACCCAATGACATGGGAATGTCGACCATCATTGAGTAGTAACATCAAACACATGTGAGTAATTAACCTAATACACTTTTACACATGCAAAAATATCAAATCCCACACAATGATAATATTTAAAACAATTGAAAATAATGAATGCATTTTTCTATGATCCCATAAACATTGTATCATAGTAAAGTCCTAAAAGTAAAAAAGGGTCTAAGTAGAATCTCAAAAAAATTGTAGATAGTACAACTTACTCCAAGGGAAATAACGATGATCAAAATAAAGAACCCAATAAAACACCATGATCTATCAAGATCAATCTATGATTCACTTGATCCTTATCCTCTAAGGACACCATCAAATTTTTCATCATCTACATAAGATAAGACACATGTAGGTAGATCCCATGTAGGGTGAGTATAAGAATACCTCATAAGACACCCTATAAACACTAAACTCAAATAATTAGTAATATTAATCTCTTATAAATGATATTGAATTAAATGAGTGACAATGAGAAAACCCTCTATACTTTAGAAAGACACCATGTATCTTAACTATAATAACAAAACTTTCTGGCCTCGAATTATACTCGAAGAAGTGGTTATCCCATGAAAAATACTCCACTATCCATTCCATCATTAGAGACACTAAACATAGATGTCATGATCAATGGGGCCCTTCCTGTAAAATATAACTGGTCTCAAAACACCATAATACCCTGATAGGGGGTCACAGCCAAGATGCTAAAGGACATCACACACCTAATATGAATCAACCCTCTTCAGAGGGTATTATATTCTCATGATACTATGAACCTCTATGATATGTATAGTTTCATGGAGTATCAATTCCCATCTCTAGGAGTCCATATTAATTCCATTCAACCCACATAGATTATAAAACTGATAGAGGGTCACCCTTGAGTCTCATAAAGAGAAAACAGAAACTCTATATAAGGCTCATCCAACAGAGGGGGTCACAATACATAGATGTTGATGTAATTCCACATTATACCCTCAACAGATTAGACCAATCTAACACACTCAAGTGATACTAGTCCATCCTAATTAAATGAACGACTGTAAACACACTCAAAATGGGTACATTGCATGTAATTTGTGTACACAACTTGTGAAACCAACCCCTTATCTGTATGTGCGGTGATGCCTCAAATGGTATGTAAATATCCATATACATATCATATAGAAATAGTAAACTATGTGTAGTTATTTCTTGGAACAATGAATGTGTCATCTACCCTTTATTAAGTAATAATGTGCAAGCTCATGTACCAACCCATGTGAACCTTACCATGTTCATCCCTACGTACACTTGGCCATGTACTGTGGTCGTTTCCATATACATAGACTACTTTTTCTTATTTATCCTGCATGTTACATGTTGATACACTGATCACGCATCATGTAGAATATGATTGGGTCATATGTAATTTGATATTTAACTCTATGTGGAAACTCTAATGCGACACAGGGGTGTCCCACATGGAGTGTAATGCTAAATAATATTCCTTGTAACTCAATATTTTACGGATCCATTGGTTCTTCATCTATATTTTCCTCCATGTTTTTGGAGCCACCATTCTCACCGAAATCCATGGTTCGAAGGTCACCCAACCTTGTTATTTCCCACTCACCAGATTTTAGTCCTTGATCTATTTGAAAAACAGTTAGTTAAGATGATCTTTCACCACCAAGATCATCCATTGTGTATCCTTTTAGGGAATATGACTCTTGAACAATTATTGAATTGTTACTCCCAAAATCATCCACCATTATCATCAATCCTAAAATTAAAACCTCCAGTGCTATCCATACCGGTGATATTGATCTGTTGTGCAAAAAAAGTCATGAAACAATCAAATACTATGTAATTATTAGATGATGGTCCAAATGAAATACCTTATATTAACATATGAATAAATGGGTGATAAAAACATAAGACTTATCATTTGTGGAAAATACCTTGTACTTTTTTCATTCATCCTCAGTCCTTTGTCTTAAAATTGACTAACAAAGACAGATAAATAAATAGTAAATAATAAAATAAATCCATCAATTTAAATATAGAATAATTGAATGAATGAATTATTTTTCATATAATTGATCCATGTTAAACTAGTATTAATGAATGGGTTGGAAATGACATATCATAATCCTGTTACGATTTTGGCTTGATTAAAAAAAAGATAAGTCCTACATTTCAGTCATTGGTGAGATTTTATTAACTCTAATGGTGCAATTATCCCTGATCTTGATCTGACCTGGAGTCTTCTTCCCTAAACCCTATCCAATAATCCTTGGGGTCTTCAGATATTGGTAACCAAATGTTATAAATCTCAAAAACTATATATTTATTGAAAATAAAAATGGTCAATGTGTCATTTAATAAAATAAATCAATATATTTACTTATTTTTAAAATTTTGTTCCTCTGAATTTAATTTAAAAAAAACACCCCAATGAAAAAGGTTATGTATAACCTTGGGTAATACCCATATTCTAAACTCAATGATTTCCTTGGATTTTTTATCTGAGAAACCATTTGGACTTTATTCTAAATTTTTATGAAAAATTAAAGCCTTTTATATTAATATATTTAATATATTTCAGAAATAAAATCTAGAAACATTGATCCTTATATTTTCACACCATCTCAACACATCACTAAGAATATAGTCTATATAATATCCAAATGTAATAAATTAAATATAAAAGTTGTTTCAAATAACATGTTTATAATAAAAATGGCTAAACCCAATCTATATATTAAATTGTTATTATTAAAGGAAGTGGAGACTCCAATATTAAAAGAATATCTTGCCAAATTAAAATTCATCATGGTCATACCTTTGACAATAGATTGTCCAAAATTATGGTCTTAGGTATTAGGTTTAATGAAATGTTTCGAGCATGTGTCTATATTCAATATTCCAACAATAGTCCCAAATATACCATTGATCTACTAGTTTTGTTTCATTTATCCTAAGGTAACACATCCTCCACTCTGACATGATTTTCCTACAGATATCAAATTTCCCCCAAATCATGGTGTAGCTAATATAAATATGAAACACTATTATTTCTTGAACACTCTATCAGTAGGAAATTATAGGGACCTCCTTCAGATCTTTTGTAATTTCTCCATCCCTATATATTCAACATTCCATTATTATCCATTTCATTAATTATAAAATTTGGATGAAACTTCCCCATTGATGTATCAAAACAAAATTCTCTCCCCGCGAGGGAAAAGTTGATCCACTACACTTATTACTCCACACACTACATCATAATATTGAATTATAAATGAAATAATTTCAGGTTTTTAATGACCCATATCCAATCTTCAATGAAATGAAACCTTTTATGAGGATTTACCTTTCTCATGTTTTCTCTTGTTAATAATAATCTATTTCACAACTTAAAAAATATAGAAAATGGAATAGGCTCCCCATAAGAATACCCTATACCTAAAAAATAAAAAAAGTATCTCTTGTCACCCTATCCCTTGCAAGCATTGGTGAAAATCATCTAATATCTCAAAGGTGATTAATATGATTTAACATTAGCGGACTTCCTTTTGTGAGGTTCTTTCACATCCTATATTTTCCAACACTTTAGGTCTCTATAATGAAATAATCAAGACAAAAATGTATGTATTTTCTTATAAAGAAAACATATATACATCTCTTATATGATCAAAACATTCCACTGGTGATTTTTTTGATCACCTATCATATTGACCAATATATTCTCCATCCAATTAGAAGGTTTCTCAAGGGGATCAAAAATAATTTTGATAGACTCTATCAATACCCAGCTTAATGGGGACCATAATAGCTAATAAACAGATAATTTTGATTAATTTGAATCTATTTGGTTATATAATACATCATCAGTGTAGATTGCGGATCATCTATCTCTATTTTCAACAGGACTCACAAGTGACGTTCAAGGAGATAAACACCCTTGGCCTTCCATAGAACTACCGGTCGGTCAATCCACACTAAAAATGTGGTATTCAACCAAAAATAATTGAGGAAATCTATTATAGGTTATTGTGGTGGTATTTTTCTACAACGAAAAAACAAGACAATGAATATAATAACACAATAGTTCTCAATATCACTGTTTAAAAAATGACATATCATATATAACATCCAACTACTCTTAATATCCCATATCATAATGGCCTCAAAAACTATGATCTATTTTTATGAATATGATTTTCCTCATGTTTAGTTCATATATATATTTATATATATATATGATTGGTATCGTAATATAACATATCATTCTTCATTAACGATATGTTTCATATCTGTGACTCTAATAAATGAATTTCTAATTATATATTATATTGAAAATTATATAATAAGTTAAATTTTTATTTTCTAATAACCCCATATATTTAATAGTAAAAAATCATTTTTCATGTTATAAACAATTTAATGAATTTTTCAGAAAAGATGAAACTGTCACGTTTTATGTGAAAGCACCATATGAGGAACCAAAGACCCATACTCCCAATTATGAAAAAAACCACATAGTTTACATACCTAAAATATTAATATTCTATTAAACTGAAGAAATATATACATATATTTAAATAATATAAACATTATGACTCATAAGAGTCACTTAATCCTAGAATCCATTGCATTAGTTCCATTATATATTATCTACATAATAATTTTTTATGAAAATTTCTACATAACCAAACCATTATAGATCCCATTATAGAAATATACTTGACTATTTTCATATTAAAAAACATAGGGAATTTGAATATAAGAAAGTGTTGATCACATAATCCATGTAATTGGGAAACCCACAACAATAGATCATAAAGGGTTTGAAAATAATATAATGAGAACATGATCGGTTGAGAAATATCTTATTAAAAAATGTATTAATAATATTTTTCCATATGATATGAAAAAATCCACCTTAAATTATCAAGCATATAAAATGGCATATGAGTGAAAGATAATGGGAAAAATAAACATGTCTCTTGATATTTAGAATGGAATGTAACATAAAAATTTGATAATAAGAAATAATATAGGAAATAATAACATTTTAAAGATACCCATTCACAATTATAACCACACACAATATTTATGACCATATATGAAAGAAACTGTACAGAGATATACATTATTATATTTTTATCATTAGTAAACATAATTACCATCACGTATAATTTTTTGGATAATTTAAAACCTCAATTACAATCATGAACAACAATTTTTATACAAACTATTATAAATTAAAATCAATAATAGTCTTTTTTATCATATATAATTATCATAACACCAACACATAGTGTTTGTTATCATAGCTATATTTAATAACAGTCACATAAAAAATCATTATATCATTATATGAAAATATATAAAAAAATTAATTGAAGGTATATTCGGGGCCGTACTCATATCAATATGATAGACTATAAAAATTTGTTTAACAAAAATTTAATCAGATATCTAATCATGAATAACCCAAGTAAAAATGGGTTTCATATAATTTAAAAATTGTATCATTTGAAATGGCCTCTTGATTTAGATGTGTTGAAAAAAAAAATCAATAAACCAAATAGAGTATTTGAAAAGTTCACATAGATGGGTATTAATGAAAAAATATACTAAAGGATTTCTAGATTTTTTAAGAAAAATAGGAAAATTGATTTTAAATCAGGATAATATATTTCATAAAAAATTTATAATGTTTTCATAAAAATATAAAGTAGTTTCACATTGAAAATTTATTTTTATGAATAAAATAATAAAAAATAGTTAAAATATTTCTTTAAAATATTTCCAAATAATTAGGGCTGCTAAAAAAATTAGTTATCTTTCAAATTAACTGTGAGGTGGAAGATAAAATATTTTATCATTAAAACAATGAACATGCCTATTTTAATATACATTAATTGTAAGATACATCAAATAAATGATCATTAAATTAACATTTTGAAAAGGGGTAAAGGTAAATATTAATATTATTAAAAATAATAAATATTTTTATTTCAAAATAAAATAGGGGAAATTATATAAATAAATATATATAATAGTAATCAAATTATACAGAAGATATTCAAAACAACGTAATTATTTATTAAAAATAAAGTAAACAAAGAGGTTTTTGGAAATTAATATTTAAAATCTCCCTAAAAATTTATAAATTATCAAATAATAAAATACTACTGTGTAATAATACAATTATATAATAAATAATGTCATGATTGGGTATTATAAATAAAATAGCAGAGGCTTGAGATAACAAAATCAATTACAACATATGTATCTAAAAATCAAAAATCTCATGAAGTATTGAACACATGATGGATATTTAAATCAATTTTATTTCATAAAGAATAATTAAAATAAATATATAAATATATGCACCACACAATATAATACATGGGGTTTATATGACATATATTTCCATAAAAAAACATATATATGAAAAACATGTACCTTCACTCTCGACATCATTGAATGTAGTTTAACCATAAGTAAAAAAACATAAAAAACATAATAATTTATTTTATCACCTTGTTAAATTTTATTGATCAATATAATCATCAATTATAATCCCATATATACATTTACTATTCAATTATAGTTTATTTTCATCATTGGAAGTTAATGATATTGATTCAATAACACAAAAAGAAAAAATTTCATTCCCAGTACACATTTTTATAGAAAATTGTCATTATTTAGAGATTATTATATGTTATTAGAATAAATTATTTATAATGATATATAACATTATAATTTCACTCTAATAAAATTGTATTAACATTTCATGGAAACAAATTCGGTTTTTTTCGATGATTTTGGTCAAACAATGTGGTTATATTAATGTTGAATTATATATTAGTATAAAATTCCTAAAATTAAAATCACACCATCAACATAATTTTAATTATTTATATAAATTCTTTGTATTATATATTTTTTATAGTGATGAAAAATGAAATATGTCATCCCATGGATGTGGTAGTCTTCACATAAACACAACGTAATTTTTGATTTACATAGAATTAAAGGAAATTAAAAATTGATTACTCTAATGAGAATATTAATCACATTAAAAAGAAATTTTCTACACATTAAATAGAACTTTGAAGAATACATAAAATTTGGTATCAAATATAAAAAACGTTCATCATGGGGGGTGGTAGTTACCACATCACATAGATAAACTTTTCATTTTTCTATAAAAAGGGGAAAAGTAAAAAATAATTATTAAATAAATATAAAACTATGTTAGTGGATTTACAATAGTTATTTTTTCGTTTATAATGGTAAATTTGATTTTATATTACGTCAAAAAATAAATAATGGATGTGTGATTATAGAGGATAAATACTTATGTATAAAATTTTTATTTGTTGTTGCAAGCCTTATTAATTTAAACGTTTTTCCAGAAATCCCTAGGGGTCTAAAAAACAATATCATGGGATTAAAATAGTTGTTTATTTTGGAGTGGAATATTTAAAAGGATAATCATAGTTCTTAGTGTCACTTTGAATCGGTGGTGGGTGGGTCATTTTATAAATTTATTGGATAATATTTTTGTAAATATTTATTAGATTATTTTTATGGAATACTGATTTGAAAGAATGGTGTCTCATGAATTTGAAAATAAAGTAGACGGGACTAGTATCTGTTTTTTTAAAGGTTGGGGCCGAAGCCTTAATTTATTATTTTAAGGCAAAGACCTCTTTAGATTGGGTAGAGGGAGACCCATTACATAGCCCGAAGGCCCAAGACCAAGTGGCCTAAATACAAGGCTTGAAAGCCCATTTTTGGGCCCAAAGGACCCCTTGGTGAATAGTACTGCTACAGTACTGCACTACTACTGTACCTGCTACAGTACCGTCACGGCTACAGTCCCTCTGCCACTACAGTGCTGCCACTGCTACAGTAATGCTACAGTACCTAGAAATTTTCCCCTACCCGGATTTGATCCTGGGTCTTTTGGATGCCAAGAAAGAGCCGGTACCACTAGTGTACAGGCTCGGTCAAATGATAACATATATAAGAAAATTTTTCATACTATTTGAATATATTTTTTTAAAAATTCCCCATATATATCTACCATAAATTATTTTTACTGTGTTAACTTTTTTTTATCATCAATAAAATATTTTTTATAAAAAATAAACTTATTGTCATAATATAGTTTTAATATGATGATTCAAAATAAAAAAACCATTTTAGAATATTTTTTTTTAAATTTATAAAAATTAATTTAATATAATAATCATATATTGTATAAATTTTTTGGAGAAATATTATATATTTTTTAAGAGGAAAATTATGTTGGATCAATTTTATGATATATCTGGTAGCTGGAAACAGAGTCCGTTTCGTGTTTATTTTCAATCAAAACATTTTTGATCAAGTAGTTTTCAAGACAAGTATTTTTATGGTGAAAATGGATACAATTTTGAAGGTGTTGTTATTTCCCAGTGTTTTCAAATTTTTTGGGTCCAAAATTTGGAGGATGAAGAATGTGGTTTCAGGAAAATGATGTAGTATGTAATTTGTATGGTGAATCAGAAACTTGAATGGAAGTGAAGATTCAGTATTTTCCCATCAAAATATGTATAGAAAATTAGTTTTTCATAAGATCGTGAATAGTGTGAAAGATAGAATTTTGAGATACATGTAGATTTTCACACACCAAAAAAATAAATATCAAGTGGGTGATGTGAAGAAGAGTTGAGTGAAAAATATGAAGTCAAAATGTAGACTTCCACGCACAGGGGGATGATGAACATAAAGTGGTAGGTAGGTGAGAAACATGAATTCATGGTAAAAAAACATCAATAAATAAATGGAAACACCGAGTCATAAGGATTAACTTTTCGAATGATGATTTGGTATATCTCCCATGTGAAAGAGATTCATGTAGAAGATTTATGTTTTGTAATTCATGCAAGTAGAGTTTTCATTGACTATATCAAGAACAAGTGAAACTGATGGTATTTTTGGGCGAATATAAGGGCTACACAAAAGACTTATTGTGCAAAAATACTAAAACATGGGTGAAAATATAAGTGTTGCACACTAGTATTTGAGTTTAGCGACTAGTGGGTTTATAATATCCTTATTGTTTAATATGTTCTATGAAGTGCATAAATTTAGGAATTTGGTGCAAGTATATCCTCATGCTAATCAGGGACAAAGATTTCAACTAAAATTTAAGGGAGAGACCTTGAGGTTGTTAAAAAGTGTAATAAATCATCCAAATCAGTGATCTAGGGGGAGTCGATTAAAGTGTTCTAAGGGAGGCGATGTGATATCCTTAAAATATTTTAAATGTATTGTGCCTATAAAACAATTACTAAGTCCAAACTAATTTATTTCAAAATTAGTTAAGATTTTTTGATTTTGGTATGTTTGAAAAACCTTCAGTTTATACACCTTGGACCATCCCTTAGTGGTGATCTATGTAAAACAACTATGTTTTCTTTCTGAATGTGAATGATTAATTACTAAATGATTCTTTCAGATAGGTTTAAAATTTTCCTATAAAAATTGGAAAAATATCCATTATTTTAAAAGAAAAAGGTGACACCCTGACTCACCCCACCCATCTCAGGGTGCACTAGCGTCCCTTAACTAGTTTTATATGAAAGGGTCTCCAATGATTGATTATTTATAGTAAATATATTCTTTTTTTAATATTTGAGCTCCATTCATAAGTCCGGAATGAATGCACTTTGATGAAGATTCAGTATTCTCTGAGAATTAGTCTATATCAACTAAGACCATGATAAATACAAAAATGATAGAGAAGGTATTTTTTTTATTTCCCTCTTATATAAAGAAAAGGTATTTTTTTTATATTCTTTTATGAAAATGACGATATAGAATTATTTGAATTCAAAGTCCATGGGGCTTAGGATTCCACAAAAGATATGTAGAACCATTCTACCTCATGTAAATCTAAATTTTCAAGTGATCATGAGGTATGTGTTATAACCATTGAATGTTTACACAAAATAACTATCCAAGAACAAGTGCTCATGACGATCAATCTAAAACCTCACAAAAATTTTTAGTAGAAATATTAATAAAGTTTCTGCATGGTATTCATGGAGAAAGAGCCTTTGTTGTTTGGGGAGTCTTTAAATTTATGCTAGAATAAATCACCCAACCAAGAAAAGAAGAAAATTCCATAGAGAATTTCTTTTAATGAAAAAATCGTCAATATTTCAATCTCTTAAAACAGGTTAGAACCTTTTAAGGAACAAATAGGAATCTTGAAATAAGTTCATCAAAACATTTCAATGGTGTTTAAGTGAAAGACAGATTAAAATGAACACTTGAAGAAAAGTATCATGTGGTTGAAAATAAATTAAAAAATTGTATTGATGTCAAGGGTTTTCAATTAGAGGAAATATCCAATAAGATCAGGGAACATGATTCTTTGATTTAGAATAATGTTCATCTTCCTAAAGAAGAAGTTGTTATAATTAAGAGGGCTTGTGAAGAAAAGATGATTCTGATTGAAGATAAAAAATCATCCTCTATATGAAATTTTTAGATTTGGAAGCTCAATTGGCCAATCTTGAGAATACATATATTGAGACTTCAAAAAAGAAGGAAATAGTTTTTGAAGCCACTCAATGTTCAGCGCAGGTAGCGCGCCAAACCACGTGAAGGTTATTTGGGACGGTGGGATCCCACTGTCGTAAATACGCGGCGGCAGTTAATAGCTTTTTGCGACGAGATGTTGTCCCGTCGCAAAAGGTGTGTCAGTAGGGACTATTAGTGACAAGTCCCGTCACAAATAACTTTTTAACCGCCGACAGTAATCAATTCGAGCGTAGGTATTTTCGGCGGGTCCCGTCGCAAAAGTTACTATTTGCAACGGGTATCCCATCACAAATAATCTCGTCGCAAATAATCTAACCTATATATATACCCTCATCCGTTTTTCCTCTCATTCCTCTCAATTCTTAGATCTTGTTGCTCTATAAACTTTGATTTTAGAGGGAAAATTTTTCTAAGTTAATTTTTTTACACGAAGAAGTTCTGAAGCCGTTTACATCTATAGAAAATCGGTCTTAAAGGTGTTTATGTTTTTTTAATTTATTATTTACTTCATTTTTTATGTTAACTTTTATTATTGTTGATTAGTTTTTATTAAATTAAATTTAAATTCTTTTGTCATTAGTATTTATTTATACTAATAAATTGAAATTTTTAGTACTAATTTTTAATAATTAGTAGTAATTAATAATTATTAATGATAATTAGTAATGTATATATTTAATTTTTCGAAATTAATAATAATTGGTAATAAATAGTAATAAATAGTAATAATTAGTAATAAATAATAATAATTAGTAATAAAGATTTATAATTATTAATAAATAGAAATAAATAGTAGTAATGAGTAATAAATAATAATAAATTGTCATAAATAGTAAGAAATTGTAACAATTAGTAATAAATTGTAATAATTAGTAATAAATTGTAATAATTAGTAAAACATAGTAATATTTAGTAATAAAATTGTATAAATTCATAATAAATTGTAATAATTAGTAATAAATTGTAATAATTAGTAATAAATTGTAATAATTAATAATAAATTGTAATAATTAGTAATAAATTGTAATAATTAGTAATAAATTGTAACAATTAGTAATAAATTGTAATAATTTCTAATAAATTGTAATAAATTGTAATAATTACTAATAAACTGTAATAATTAGAAATAAACAATAATTATTAGTAATAAACGATAATAATTACTAATAAACTGCAATAATTACTAATAATTAGTAATAAACTGTAATAATTAGCAATAAACTGTAATAATTAGAAATAAACAGTAATAATTAGTAATAAACTGTTATAATTACTAATAAATTGTAATAATTATTAATATTTATTAATAATTACTAAAAATTAGTAATAATTAGTAATATTTATTCATAAATACTATTAATTAGTAATATTTTGTAATAATTACTAATATTTTGCAATAATTATTAATAATTAGTAATAATTAGTAATAATTAGTAATAATTAGTAGTAATTGTAATAATTAGTAATAAATTGTAATAATTAGTAATAAATTGCAATAATTAGTAATAAATTGTAATAAATGGTAATAAATGGTAATAATTAGTAATAAATGGTAATAATTAGTAATAAATCGTAATAATTAGTAATAAATTGAAATAATATTTAACAAATTGAAATAATTAGTAATAAATCGTAATAATTAGTGAAAAAATGTAATAATTACTAATAAATTGTAATAATTAGTATCAAATTGTAATAATTAGTAACAACTTGTAATAATTAGTAACAAATTGTAATAATTAGTAACAAGTTGAAATAATTAGTAACAAATTAAAATAATTACTAATAAATTGTTATAATTAGTAATAAATTGTGATAATTAGTAATAAATTGTAATAATTAGTAATAATTAGCAATAATTAGTAATAAATTGTAATAATTACTAATAAATTGTAACAATTACTAACAAATTGTAATAATTAGTAATAAATTGGAATAATTTGTAATAAATACTAATAATTAGTAATAAATAATAAAACTAAATAATAAATACTAATAATTATCAATAATTAGCAATAATTAGGAATAATTAGCAATAATAAAGAATAATTAGCAATAATTAGTAATAATTAGAAATAATTAGTAATAAATAGTAATAATTAATAATAATTAGTTATAAATTGTAATAATTAGTAATAATTAGTAATAAATACTAATAATTACTAGTAATTACTAATAAATACTAATAATTAGAAATAAATACTAATAATTACCAATAATTAGCAATAATTAAGAATAATTAGGAATAATTAGTAATAATTAGCAATAATTAGCACTAATTAGTAATAACAAGAAATAATTAGGAATAAATAGAAATAAATAGGAATAATTAGTAATAACTAGGAATAATTAGTAATAATTAGTAATAATTAGCAATAATTAGGAATAATTAGTAATAATTAGGTATAATTAGCAATAATTAGTAATAATTATCAATAATTTGTAATAAATAGCAATAAATTGCAATAATTAATAATAATTAGTAATAAATTGTAATAATTAGTAATAAATACTAATAATTTCTAATAATTACTAATAAATACTAATAATTAACAATAAATACTACTAATTAGTGATAATTAGCAATAATTAAAAATAATTAGAAATAATTAGAAATAAATAAAAATAATTCGGAATAATTAGTAATAATTAGAAATAATTAGCAATAATTAGAAATAATTATAAATAATTAGCAATAATTACTTATAATTAGTAATAAATAGAAATAAACAGTAATAATTTGTAATAATTTGGAATAATAAAAAATAATTAATAATAAATAGGAATAAATTGTTATAATTAGTAATAAATTGAAATAATTAGTAATATTTAGAAAAAATCAGTAATAATTAGTAATAATTAGTAATAATTAGTAATAATTAGTAATAATTAGTAATAATTAGTAATAGTTAGTAATAATTAGAAATGATTAGTAATAATTAGTAATAATTATTCATAAATAGGACTAAATTGGAATAAATAAGAATAAATAGTAATAAATATTAATAAATAGGAATAATTATTAATAATTAGAAATAAATAGTAATAGTTAGTAATAAATATGATTATTTAGAAATAAATAATAATAGTTAGTAATAAATATGAATAGTTTGTAATAAGTATGAATAATTAGTTATAAATAGGAATAATTAGTAATAATTAGTAATAATTAGTAATAAATAGTAATAATTAGTAATAAATAGTAATAATCAGTAATAAATAGTAATAAATAGTAATAGTTAGTAATAGTTAGTAATAAATAGTAATAAATAGTAATAATTAGTAATAATTAGTAATAATTACTTCAGAATAGTTAGGAATAGTTAGAAAGATATTTTAATAAATTTTAAGAACTTGGCACAGTTTCCTGTGGATTGATGGAACTCCTTTTGTTCGATGACTTTTCTCCTTTCAACTCACACCAACTCAGACCATTATAAAAAATGTGCTCCTATATAGGCATATTAAATCTCGTATGCACGAGATTGGATTTGCATTCATAGGATTATATTTTTTATAAAGTTTTCATGTTGTGATAGTTGGAAGAAGACGATTCATCGATAAAAAGGGGGCTCTTTTGTCCGAAGGCTCATTTACTAGCATCTTTCTCACACTGAAATCACAATGAAGAATCTGGTCAGAGATACATATATTCATTATCGTGCATACGAGAATGAATATTTGTACCTCTGACCAGATTCTTCATTGGGATTCCAGTGTGAGAAAGATGCAAGTAAATGAGCCGTCAGATAAAAGAGTATTCTTCAATCCACTAGAATTTTTTCCACCTTAATTAATTGTAATTATTTATAAGTATTAGTAATTATTTATATTTTTTTTCAAATAGTATTTTTTTAATTCCAAATTATTCAAAAAGCGTGATGATTTTATATTATGTAGAAAAATAAGGAACAAGGAAGTCGACATCAGTCATTATTAGATGATCACACTTGGATAAATCAGTGAAGAAATCCAAATGGTTCTGGTTTAAATCCTGTATATATTGAGGGTGGTGATGCTTTCTTAGCATTTTCATCATCAAAACTTGAATATGTTTCAGAAGGCACAATTAAGGGTCCTTGTAAAAAATGTGCTCTGAAAACGTTTGACACATTTGAAAAGGTTGGGGAACATCTCTTATGGTTTGGTTTTGAACCAGATTATGTTTTTTGGTATCAACACGCTGAACACAGTTCCATAGAAGATACTAATAATTTTATTCTGGATCCATCACAGTTCCAAAATTTAGTACATGATGTTGTAGATCCATCTATTCAACAAATTGAAACTCATGATGATATTAATTAAACTCATGAGTTGGCACCATTAAAATTTTATGAGTTGTTGAGGTCTACTAAGGATGCATTATATTCTGGTTGCAAGATAAACAAATTAAAAGTGGTTGCAAAATTTATGGCTATTAAATCAGATAATGCAATGTCAAACAACTATTTTGATCAGATATTTTCTTTGGTTAAAACACTATTACCTGAAATAAATGTGTTTCCAATAAATTACAATGAGAGAAAGCGGTTGCTTTATAATCATGGCCTTTGTTACCGGAAGATTCATGCATGTGAAAATGATTTCATCTTATATACTGGTGAAAATGATTCATTGGATATTTTTCCTACATGTGGACAATTGAGGTATAAAAAATCTCAACTAGGGAAGTCTGGATCGATTCCTGTAAAACAGTTGAGATATTTCCCCCTTACACCTAGGCTGCAACATTTATTTATGTCTCATAACATAACATCAGTGATGTCATGGCACAAAACCAATATTTCAAATGGTAAAAGATTGAATCATCTATCTAATGGGGATTCAGGGAAAAATTTTGATCGTTTGCAGCTGTCATTTTCTATAGAATCCTGAAACATGTGATTGAGTCTTTCTACTGACAGTTTCTATTCGTTTGGTTCTTATGGTAGTTAGTATTCATGTTGGACTGTTTTTATAACTCCGTAAAATCTACCTCCATGGATGTTGATGAATGAGCCCTATATCCTTTTGGCCTTATTAATCCCAGGAAATCTGAAAAAGAATATTGATGTTCATTTGAAACCATTGATTGATGAGTTAATTGCACTATGGAGTAATGGTGTTAGTACAGATGATGTTGCTGCGAAACAAAATTTCACATTAAAAGCTGCATTGATGTGGATGATTTGTGACTTTCCGGTATATGGCATGTTATCTAGCTAGAGTAAACATGGTCTGAAATCATGTCCTTACTGTATGAAAGACAACTAAGCTTTTATGCTCGTCAATGGAAAAAAAACCTTGTTATTTTGACTGTCATCGCCGATTTCTTCCAACCGATAATCCCTTTCAAATGAACTAATCTCATTTCTGAAAAGGAATAATTGAAAGGGATGAACCTCCAAAAATGATCTCAGGTATAGAGTTAAAATTAGATGTATTTTCATTACCTCCCATCTCATTTGGGCCAACAATAAACCAACAGAAAATTCAAGGCTTTGGGAAAAAACATAATTGGATAAAACGATGAATTTTTTGGGATCTCCCACATTGGTCTCATTTGTTGTTCCACTACATGTTGGATGTCATTCATATTGAGAAGAACTGTTTTGATAATTTATTTCATACAGTTTTGGATACACCAGGTAAGACTAAAGATATTGTAAAAGCACGATTAGATCTTGCCCAAATTTTCAGGCGACTAGAACTTCAACTATTTGAAAATGTTAGATCACAGAGGTTAATGAAGCCAAAAGAAACTTATACACTGTCCAAAGAGAGTTGCTTATTATTTTGTCAGTGGATTGATGATTTGAGACTTCCAGATGGCTATGCTTCTAATTTGGGAAGATTTGTTAAGAACGGTCATATTACTAGATTACAAAGTCATGATTGTCATGTTATAGTGGAAAGGCTTATGCCGATTGGATTCAGAGGTCTCTTGAATTCTATGATTTGGGATTCGATAACAGACATATCATATTCTTTTTGAGATATTTGTGCAACGACAATAGACTACGATTCTCTAAGAAAACGGGAAGAAGATGTTGCTGTAATTATATGTAAACTAGAGAAAATATTTCTGCCTACATTCTCTGACTCAATGGAACATCTGATATTTCATTTTTCACAAGAAGATAAATGTGGAGGTCCAGTTAAATTTTTATGGATCTAACCATTTGAGACATGCATATATAAATTGAAGAAAAAAGTATGAAACAAAGCATCAGTTGAAGGCTCAATTGCTGAAGCTTATTTGTAAGAGGAAATTGCTTTTTTCTGCTCTCACTATTTTGAATCTGAATATACCTCAAAACCAAAATGCATGGTATGGAAAAAGGGAAATGTTAATGATGAAATGGGAAATCATTTATCACTTTTTAATCATCCATATCTTGGCTTTGGTGGAGTTCAAGAATGATGGATTTCAGATGATGAATATCACAGAGCTCATATATATGTTCTGCTCAACTATGAAGAAATGAAAGCATTTTTACTATGAGTGCTTCTATCGCTTATACTATAATTTCTATTACAGTATGTAAACTTATTTTAGTCGTAGGTTATATGATAATCATATCAAGAAATAACTTCCGCAAATTATAGCAGCTTCTCTTGAAGAATGCAGACAAAAAAAATCTCAATGGTTTCAAAAACTGGTAACATAAATTATTAATGGTTTAATATCAGTTCAGTTTACTATTTATTATATTGATAATTATTTTAAAATTTTTTAGGTGTCTCAACATGCTGATAAAATTGAAAAGCGACTGTGTATATTGAGTAACCCACCATCCAAAATGGTTAGATCTTATAATGCATATGTGGTGAATGGTTTTCGATTTCAAACATGTGCATATGGGGAATAAAAAAACAATGAACAATGGAGTTTTTTGAGATGATTGCATCATAGAGAAAATGAAGTTTACTTTTACTACATTCAGGATGAAATTATTGAGCTATGTTATCATGGAAAAAAATTACATAATGATTTTGAAATGTCGGTGGTTGGATAATGAGAGAGGCTTGCCTATTCATCCGACTCATGGAATCATCGATATTAAATATAAAAGTCTTTGTGCAGTAAATGAACCATTTTTACTAGCTCAATAGGCACATCGAATTTATTACGCAAAGTACTATGCTACTTCAAGAGACCTGAGTGATTGGTGGAGGATAATAAAATGAAATCTCAGGAAAATCAATTTACTCAAACTGAATGTGGTTTCACTGAAGTGGAAGGAATTGAAATTTTTCAAGAGACTACTCAAAATCCATGTTTCTCACAAAGAAATGTTAATATTGATGATGACACCCCACAATTAAGGGTCAATGGTGACGAAAATGTTAATAATGTCACAAATTAATTTCAAATGACAAGGGTTGGTGAAATTGAAACACATATGGATATTGATGATGACGAGGAGGAATATGAAGAAATTGACATCGATATATATGAAGATGATGATGAAGGTGAACATTGACGTAGTTAAATGCTGGTTATGATCATAAATAATATATATATATATATAATAGTTATTTTCAAAAATCTGCTAAGAACAATAATTTTGTGTTTTAGATGGACTCTGATCTATTGTGTGAGTTAGAGGTGGTTGAGCTACCATTGAATGAGGGAGATGTGGTAACATCTGACCCTCAACCTACTAGTGGTTCAAGAGGTATGAGGAGGGGGCGTGGTCTTGCGCGACTGATGATTTCGGACCCTATCCCTGAGCAACGTCCACATCTTGGCTTCGATCCACACACACAGAGGTATGGTAACCTATATATTTTAGTTATATTTCATTAATTTATTTTTATATACACTAATTGTTTGATTATTTATTCTTTTTTCATAGTTTTACGCATGTAGTTGTTAAATAGGGGAGCACTATCTTCTGCAATTATTTTTCTCAGCCATGGACCACATGGGAACAGATTCCCATTAATGTGCCGCTTGGTATGTACAATCTTTGGCTGGTATGTAAATAAATAATATTTATTTTGAAATTTATTTTATTAATAACTTGATATTATAATTTATTTGTACGGTTTATGGTATCCCATCGATGGTAGCATGCGTGATGATATCCATGTAGCATGGGAGGTGGCTATGCGTGAGAGTTTGCTTCAGTTTTTTCACAATTTGAGAAAGATAGCCATTAATAAATCAGGAGCGACAATATTTGATGAGCTGTGTAGAGTCCACCGACAAGAGTACACTTCATCTTAGGTTTGGGATTGATTATGTGCACACTCGTTGGGTGGTGGATTTCAGAGGAGGTCTTCTTTGGGTCGGCAAAACCGGGGGAGACAGGAGGTGACGCATCGAGCTGGTAGCCGCACATTCAATACGCATAGAGAGCATCTGGTAAGTATTTTTTTTAAATATTTTATATAACTACAAATATAAATAGTTTATTTTATATTTATATAGGTAGTAGAGCATCCCGATATTAAAGAGTACAATGTTTATCGGAGGATGTACAATGATCCAGCCACCGGAGATATTAGAGGTCGTCGCCAGCATTAGATTGTGGTTAATATTATTTTTTTTCAATTTGAAAATTAACTACATATAATATTTTCACAATTTTGATTTCAAATTGGAATTGAAGGAGTCATATAAGGCTGCGACTTCTCAGACATCGGTTGAGGGTCAGGACGAGGCGACTGATCAGACCAGTGCCCACCATTTCGACAAGGCGACATGGATGCAAGTGACTCAGTATGGATTTTAGAAGGGCTGAGTAGTTGGTATCGGCTCTCATGTGACTCCTGGTACTTATTATGGTAATGCTGCGATGTCGGCGTCTAGCTGGAGAGGAGCTCATGGAGAGGCATCATCTTCTACCTCACAGTATCAGGAGTAGTTCCGAACTCAGAATGACCTTATAGAGAGTTTGCAGAAGCAGCAAGAAGAGATGCGTCAACAGTAGTAGCAGCAGCACGAGGAGGAGATGCGTCGATGGCAGCAGCAACATCACGAGCAGATGGAGTACATGCACCATCTGACTCGTAGTTTAGGGATGAAGTTTCCTCCACCAACTCCTTTAGCTCCTCCACCTCCTCCAGAAGATGACCCCCAGTGATTCTTTTTATGTCAAAAACATTTCAATTTAAAATTTGTTGTAATATGAACTATTTACAGTTTTGGTCTTTTATATCGGTGCAAATATTACATAATTTATTTTTTAAATTTTTTTGATTTTTTTTTTGTGAATATTGAGAATTCTAGTAATTTTTTTATTATTTTAATAATATTAATATTATTGTTTCATTAATAATAATTTTATTAAATATGTTTTTTTAGTGTTATATTATATAATGTTTTTTTTATTTTACTAATAATAATAATAATTTATGATTTTTTTATATTTTTTTGTGAATATTGAGAATTTTAATATTTTTTATTTTTTATTATTTTAATAATATTAGAAATTATTTTTCAATAAACAAAATAACATTTTATGATTTTATATATATATTTTTTTAATATTGAGAATTTTAATATTTTTTTTTATTTTAATAATATAAAAATTAATTTTTCAATAATCATATTTTTTTAAAATTTATTTTTTAAAAAAATTATTTATTATTTGTGACGGGATCTGTTTCGATGGGTTCCCTTCATAAATAGCCTAAACAATTTTTTTAAAAAAAAGCTATTTGTGACGGGATTACAGGCCCGTCGCAAATAGTATTTGTGATGGGTCCGTCGCAAATAGTGTAAATAAATATTTTCAAAAGGTATTTGCGACGGGATTACGGGCCCGTTGCAAAAAAGTATTTGCGACGGGCCCAACACAAAAGAGTTTATATATATATATATATAAATTATATAATCGGAGACTTATTTGCGATGGTGAGGTTGCCCGTCGCAAAAAAAAATTATTTGCGACGGTCCTATCACCAATAATATTTTTTTTTCGACGACGTTTTCTACAATGGGATGTTTGCGACGGGACCCCGTCACTAAAGCTTATTTACGACAAGATCCCATCACAAATACCTAGAAAGATGCAAGTAAATGAGCCGTTAGACAAAAGAGCCCCCATTTCATCAATGAATCGTCTTCTTCCAACTATCACCGCCTGAAAACATTATAAAAAATATAATCCTACGAATGCATAACCAATCTTGTGCATATGATATTGAATATGCCTATGTAGCATCACATTTTTTATAAGTTTTCAAGTCGATGAGAGTTGAAAGGAGAAAAGTCATCGAGCAAATGGAGTGTCGTCAATCCACTAGAAATTGTGCCATGTTCTTAAAATTTATTCCAATTTATTCCTATTTATTATAATTTATCTCAATTTATTACTAATTATTTCTAATTATTACAAATTATTACTAATTATTACTAATTATTACTAATTATTACTAATTATTACTAATTATTATTATTTATTACTAATTATTCCTAATTATTCTTAATTATTCCTAATTATTCATAATTATTTTTAATTATTGTAATTATTCCTATCTATTGTTATTTATTGCTAATTATTGCTAATTATTGCTAATTATTGCTAATTATTCCTAATTATTGCTAATTATTTCTAATTATTTGTATTTATGAGTAATTATTACTAATTATTATAATTTATTACTAATTATTACAATTTATTACTAATTATTAAAATTTATTACTAATTATTATTAATTATTCCTATTTATTACTAATTATTGCTAATTATTCCTAATTATTACTAATTATTCCCAATTATTCATATTTATTACTAATTATACCTAATTATTCCTATTTATTGCTAATTATTGCAATTTATTTCTAAATATTACTAATTATTGCTAATTATTCATAATTATTGCTAATTATTACTAATTATTGCTAATTATTAGTATTTATTACTAATTATTCCAATTTATTACTAATTATTCCTAATTATTCGTAATTATACTTAATTATTCCTAATTATTGCTAATTATTCTTATTTATTGCTATTTATTGATATTTATTACTAATTATTCCCATTTATTACTATTTATTTCTATTTATTCCTAATTCCTGCTAATTATTGCAAATTATTACTAATTATTGTAAATTATTCCTAATTATTGATAATTATTAGTAATTATGGATAATTATTGCTAATTATTAGTATTTATTGCTAATTAATAAAATTTATTCATAATTATTACACTTTATTAGTAATCATTAAAATTTATTTCTAATTATTGCTAATTATTACAATTTATTGCTAATTATTACAATTTATTACTAACTATTTCAATTTATTACAATTTATTACAATTTATTACTAACTATTAAAATTTATTGCTAATTATAACAATTTATTTCTAATTATTACTAATTTATTACCAATTTTTCTTATTTATTACTATTTATTACTATTTATTACTAATTATTGCTATTTATTGGTAATTATTGGTAATTATTGATAATTATTCTTAATTATTGCTAATTATTGCTAATTATTGCTAATTATTAGTATTTATTGCTAATTATTAGTAATTATTACAAATGTTTTGTAATTATTGCTAATTACTAGTATTTATATCTAATTATTAGTATTTATTACTAATTATTAGTCGTTATTACTAATTATTACAATTTATTAGTAATTATTACACTTTATTAGTAATTATTACAATTTATTACTAATTATTACTAATTATTTTTGATTTACTACTAATATATTACTAATTATTACTATTTATTACTAGTTATTGCTATATATTGCTAATTATTTATAATTATTGCTAATTATTCCTAATTATTCCTAATTATTGCTAATTATTCCTTATTATTGCTAATTATTGTCAGTTATTAGTAATTATTGCTAATTATTAGTAATTATTGGTAATTATTAGTAATTATTACTAATTATAAGTATTTATTACTAATTATTACAATTTATTACTAATTATTACATTTTATTAGTAATTATTACAATTTATTACTAATTATTACAATTTATTACTAATTTTTACAATTTATTACTAATTATTACAATTTATTACTAATTATTACAATTTATTAGTAATTATTATAAAATATTACTAATTATTACAATTTATTACAATTTATTAGGTTTTATTACTAATTATTACTAATTATTACTAATTATCACTAATTATTACAAATTATTACTAATTATCTGTATTTATTACTAATTAATAGAAGTTATTTGTATTTATTAGTAATTATTACTAATTATCTGTATTTATTACTAATTATCTATATTTATTACTAATTATTACTAATTATTACAAATTATCTATATTTATTACTAATTATTACAAATTATTACAAATTATTACTAATTATTCCTACTTATTACTAATTATTACAATTTATTACTAATTATTACTTTTATTACAAATTATTACAATTTTTTACTAATTATTACAAATTATTACTAATTATTACAATTTATTACTAATTATTACAATTTATTACTATTTATGGCAATTTATTACAAATTAATACTCATTATTACTATTTATTACTCATTATTACTATTTATTACTCATTATAACTATTTATTAATAATTATTAATATTTATTAATATTTATTACTAATTATTCCTATTTATTATTAATTATTACCAATTATTATTAATTACTACAAATTAATTATATAAATTACTAATTATCATTAATAATTATTAATTTCTACTAATTATTAAAAAATAGTACTAAAATTTTCAATTTATTAGTACAAATAAATACTAATGACAAAACAATTTAATTTTAATTTAACTACAACTAATCAACAATAATAAAAATTAACATAAAAAATGAAATAAATAATAAATTAAATAAAACATAAATACCTTAAAGTTTGATTTTCTATAGATGTAGACGGCCTCACAACTTCTTCGTGAACAAAAAAATTTACTTAGAAAAAATTTCCCTCTCAAATCAGAGTTCAGATAAAAACATGATCTAAGAATTGAGAGGAATGAGAGGGAAAACGGATTAGGGTATATATAGGTTAGATTATTTGCGACGGTACTATTTGTGACAGGTATCCCGTCACAAATAGTATATTTAGCGACGGGACCCGTCACTAATATCTACGACCACATTATTACTTTCGGCGGTTAAAAAGTTATTTGTGATGGGTCCCGTCGCAAATAGTCCTTGCCGACACACCTTTTGCGACGGGACGACATCCCGTCGCAAAAAGCTATTAACCACCGCTGGGTATTTGCGACGGGGCCCGTCACAAATACTTCACTATTTGCGACGGTGGGATCCCACCATCGCAAATAACATTCGCACGGTTTGGCGCGCTACCCGTGCCAAACTTTTTGCGACGGGAGTCGAAATCCCGTCGCAAAAAGTCCTTTTTCCCATAGTGGGTTGTGTGGGACCCGATTGAGTGTATCTCTTGGATAAGTGCCATCTAGGATGACAGTGATCGTGGAGTGTGCTCTCCTGGTTGTGAGCCATTGCTTGTGATGAGGTCGGTACCTCATGTGGCTTGGTGCGTGAGCTGAGTATATCTGGATGTTCATGGTTTATGTTTGAGTGTAAACCTAAACGGATGTTCAAGGTGTTTGTATGGGAATACACCTGGTTTGAGCTGACTAGTTTTGTTTAGCCGAGGATGGTCACGAGATGGAGTTTCTCCCTCGTCTGGGTTCCCTCTGGCTGGGACGAGCGGACTATTGCCTTTCAGTTGCTCTCTTTTGTTTTGGGTTTTTGGGGTGCCTACTGAGTATTGTTATACTCACTAATGCACAGGCTTTGCCCGCACATGTTTGTGTCTTGTGCAGACCCAACACCTTTCGATAGAGTCCTAAGGGGACTTGGAGCAGGCGGAGCTGAGTGGGCGAGACTGACCGTGGAGTTTTACTGAAGCTGCATCGAGGAGTATTCCAGTGGTGTTTTTGGCAGCGTACCCCTTCTTCCGAGCCAGTTGGATGCTTTTGTAGTTTTCTTTTGGTGGGACCTATTTTACCCTTTTGTAATTATGTTGCACTTTGGTTTGGGATAGTTCTATGCATACATTTTCTTTTCAGTTTATATATATATCTCTGCACTATTGCATGGAGGTGTATATGGGTGCGTGTGTACAGATACCTTAGGCTAATGCCTCCCTTGTGTGTGATAGCCTACTCGTCGCATGACGCCAGCCCCTCGCTATTGGAGGCGGGTCTGGGGAGTTGCCGATCGAGCCCCGTTGGGTCGGGTCATGACAAAGTGGTATCAGAGGAGGTTCCACCTTTGGGATCTCAGAGCGTAGCTGGTCTAGCTTTGAGTTTGGTTTGGGTTGCTTAGTGGCAGTGTCAAGATGTTTCGAGTTCGTCTTTCAGGCCAGTGACTCCATTGTTGGTGCGGCTGCCGACATATCCATTCACTTGGACTCTGATAACCTGCCTTTCGACTCGAGACGTTTGGACACTAGTCGCAGGGACATAATGGTATATGCGTCATATATGACTGGGTTTTGGGTTTTTCCTTGTCCTTCTTGATTCAGCTCTTCCGATATACTCATTGACCTTGGTGCATCTTTATTGTATTTCAGGATTCCTTCATGACGACAGCTAGTGAGAGTTCCTCAGCGGGATTATGGTGACGATCCGCCATGTGTAGAGGCTATGGATAAGGGCACAGGTTCTGAGGCTGGACCTCCAGGTGGTCCGCCAGTTGAGCCACCACCTATCGAGCAGCTGGTTGTGTCGGCAGTGCCGGATGAGGTTGTGCGCAGACTGAGTGCACTGCACGAGTTCCAGAGGCAGCGGCCTCTAAAGTTCAGGGGTGATCGAGACCCTCAGGCAGTTGATGACTGGCTCGAAGTAGTCACCTGTGTTTTCTGCCTATTAAGTAAACCTCTTGATTAGATGGTGGTCCTAGCGGCGAGCCTTCTGCATGGTTCGGTCGGGTGATGGTAGAGCCTAGTGATGCAGTCCCACGATGAGGAGATGCTCACTTGGGCAGAGTTTGAGCAGCTCTTCAGGGAAGAGTTCTATCCGGTGATGCTGAGGTCAGTGCAGATTCAAGATCTTCTACAGCTTCGATAGGAGGGCATGACTGTGTCGGAGTACTCAGCAAGGTTTACATACCTGTCACGCTACTCCCTGGATATAGTTTGAGACACATTCTTTAGGGCTCGGACCTTTGATCAGGGCCTATACAAGGACGTATGAGCAAGTGTGGTTTCCTTATGCCTGCCCACCTATGCAGGAGTGCTGGAGCGAGCCTTGGGGGTGGAGAAATTTCTAGCTAAGGAGATTCAACCCGTCAGTGTTGAGCATGTGGAAGGTGATACGTCAGCAATTGGTAGCCGGAGGCAGGCGCAAGGGGCTAGACGTGGCCGACGTTTCAGGAGGCGACCCTGGGATGGAGGATCTAAGGATCATGGATCACAGAGCTCTCATGCCAGTTTCGGTCAGCCGCCGGAGAGGCAGTGTTACACATTCGACGGTTGGGGGCAACATGATAGAGACTCTCCGACCGTCGTACTGCTGAGAGGGATACGGTCGACAGACCGCCTTGGTAGAGGCAGCGTCTCGAGAAAGGAGGTCTGCAAGGCAGCAGACGTGGCGATGGAGCTGGTTCAGCAGCAGGAGGTGGTGGGTGGTATCAGATGCCACCACCCCCACCCCCAGGTGGTCCACACCAAGATTAGGGAGCTGGGGGAAGAGGGCCATGACAACTGCATGCCCTAGATGTTGTTGACCCAGAGGCTCTGCGGATGGATAGATGTACGCCTTGTGTCCTTTCTACTTTATGCAGTAGTTTTGATAGACACTATTTAGCAGTACTCTTCCCTTTTCATTTCTTGCTCGAGTTTGTTCATACTGTTGGTAAGACCATGTGTGGTTGTTGTTCGATGTGCTTCAAAGGAATGAGGAAGAGGGATCCTCCCCCCACCGAGACACGTTTTTTCAACGCGATCAATATCATGCGTGCGAGTAAGTGCCGCCCAAAGCGGCTAGTGTTGAGGTGTCGTGGATGAGTCCCTCTGACTTATGTGTTCAGGAAAGGGGTTTGTTGGTGAACTCACTGGTGTGGGAGACCCAGTTGAGAGTCTAGTTTCTTTCCTTGTGCTTATGGATTTTCGGGGTTGAAAAGATCTAAGGTGGGTAGGATGTAGCAACTCAGGTTTTGGCCCTATCATACTTTGGAACATTCCTACAAATAATTCCAGAGCTAGTGCGAATATGACGTGTGATTCCGAGGCCTGGTGTGCCCAAAATTAATTTTATAAAAATATTAAGTATTTTTATACTATGCACATAGAGGGGGTGTGTTATTTCTTAAACAGTAGCTCAGAACGGAAATCTAAGGGCAACATTGCGTCCAGAACGTGCCTTTTACCCTGAGTAGGGTATAAACATTGTGGACGAGGGCCTGCTGTGAGAAAAGTCACCAGGGGTGTTTTCGTAAATAAATGGGAAATTTAATTTACAAGCGTCGGCTCGAATAACTTATGAACTGAGTATTGGATCAAAAATCCAAGTTCTCCGTTGCGTTCAGAATGCCGTGTTTACCCGATGCATGACATAATTTTAGTCGGCGCTGGGTGCCGGGTCGGAGGCTTGTTAGCAGGGAGTTTAAATGAAGTTTTTAATTAAAAACAAGAAAATCTATCAAGACTTATCCCCCCCCACCAAATCATCTCTGCGAAGGCGAGAAAACCCTCCCCCGCTTCCTCTGTTCTTTGTCAATTCGAGCCACGAACGTCCGTTTTCAGCACTGATAGTCAGCGGATCGAGCTCCAGTGCGTCGTTCTGCACCCGAAGCTTCTGCGATCCGCCAACAGGTAGGCATTTTGAGTTTTAAAATCCTGGATTCCGTTTTGGTTGGTTTTTCTATTTTTGAGCCTGAATATGTGTAGATCCAGTCCCAGGGGGTGCGCAGATGCTTTCAGATTTGCGTTTGGACCCTTATTGGCCCTCGGAAGGTCCACCGGTGAGGCAACGGCACGGCGGTGCCGGTGGCGGTGGCGGGCTACGGGAATAAACGAGGACCGCTGCACCATGGAGGTCTAGATTCAATTACTGGTTTCCCCCATGGTGGGAGTCATCCAGGCATGCGTGCGGGCTATGCCGCACCGCGGCGGAGCGGACCGCCGGCCAGAGAGGCCGGTTCAGGCCGGTCTGACCCTCTCTTGGACATGGGGGATTTAAAACCCCTATATCCTGCTCCCTGGAGATCCGTATCACGTGAATTTTATGGAGACTTGACCCTGGAAATTAGGAGAACCTGTCGGTGTAAGTTTGGGGGTTTCGAGGTTTGGGATTTTGGCCTCGGTGCTAGTTTCGTCGAATAATGTAATGATATTTATATTATTATTCGACTTCGGGGCATCGTATATTCTACCCGGAGTGTCCGATTAATGTGCCGTCAGTGGCGTTGATACCCTGATGGTACGACAAACTTTTCTTGTTGGTTTTCAAGACTTGGGACTGTGTTTGGGTTGTGCGCCCCATGAGGCTTGGTTTGGGCATTTTTCGGAGAAACACAACTTTCTAATCAGGAGATCAATTTTAGCAGATGAATAGTTGATCATATGTGTTTTTTCGAGAGGATCTCAATGGTGTGATCCACTTGATGAGTTTCAGGATCTTGGTGTGGGCCCCACCTAGTCTGGTTTCTGTGAATAATACCTTTTTCACCGGGTGACTGTTTGGGAAGATCGAGTAGTTGATCCCGTGTGTTTTTCTGAGGTGATCATAGTGGTCTGATCCGCTTGATGAGTTTCGTGATTGTAGTGTGGGCCCCATATGGGCTAGCTATGGTGACTAGTTCATTTTTCACTGGTTGTATGTTTTGGGTGAGTAAACAACCTATCTTGTGTGTTTTTTCACGTGGATCGCGATGGTGGCCTCGGTGTCGGCCTTGGAGGTGTGCGGTGTTGTATTGTGGTGGGTCTTTCAGGTTAGCGATGTTTGAACCGGCAATGGTTGAGGGTACTCCCTTGGTTCGTTCCCATGAGGGTTCACGCAACATCACAACCTTAGTATAGGCTTGTGATCATCTCGATGGGATGTTTTATCTATTTGAGTTGTGGCATCCCTCTAGTGGACCCGGGACGAGATCCTCTAGCATTGTTTCCCTAGATCAAGTTCTTGGTATCGTTGTGACCTCTTATCCATGGGTGGAAATCCCCTATCTAGCAGGTTAACCCCATAGGGTTTGTGGCATCATCGGGAATATGACCCCCTTTGCAGTGGGTTGTTCTCAGTAGGGTTGTGGCATCGTCGGGTATACGATCCCCTACTCAGCATGAGGATTTTAGTAGGGTTGTGGTATCATTGGCTATACAATCCCCTACTCAGCACGTGGTTTTTTTAGGGTTGCGACATCGTCAGTTCGATCCCCTACAACACGAGATGTACCAGATAGGTTTTCGGTATCATCGTGACTGTCGTGACATGGGTGATGATCATCTATCTGAGTGACATGATTCTGTCAAGTGCTAGATTTCATTGTGGTATCCCCCACCGGATCCTGGGAGTGATCCCCTATCTGTGAGATCTATGAATTCTAGATCGGGTTGTGGTATCCCCCAATGGACCATGGGAGTTATCCCCTATCTATGAGATCTTCTAATACCGGTGTGGGTTCTGGCATACCCAACTGGACCCTAGGCGCGATCCCCTATCTGAGGAGTTTGGTGTTTATATTGTTTCAGTGAGTTTTCCTCAGTGATGATATCTGACGATCGTGATCTCTCATATAAGCATCTCAAGTGTTAGTGTGGGACCCGATGGAGTGTATCTCTTGGACGAGTGTCATGTGGGATGATAGTGATTGTGGAGTGTTCTCTCCTGGTTGTGAACCGTTGTGGGTGATGAGGTCGGTACCTCATTTGGCTTGGTGCGTGAGCTGAGTATATCTTGATGTTAATGGTTTATGTTTTGGTGTATTCTTGAATGGATGTTCAAGGTGTATGTATGGGAATACACCTGGTTTGAGCTGACTAGTTGTGTCTAGCTGAGGATGGTCATGATATAGAGTTTCTCTTTCGTCTAGGTTCCTTCTGGCTGGGACGAGCAGACTGTTTCCTTTCAGTTTCTTTATTTTGTTTTTTTGGGGTGCCTACTGAGTATTTTTATACTCACCCCTACATAGGATTTTCCCACAGATGTTTGTGTCTTGTGCAGACCACAGGCCTTTCATCGAAGTCCTAGGGGGACCCGGAGAAGGTGGAGCTGAGTGAGCGGGACTGACCGTGGAGTTTTACTGGAGCTGCATCGAGGAGCTTTCTGGTGGTTCATTTGGCAGCATACCCCTTCTTCCGAGCTGGTTGGACGCATTTTTAGTTTTCTTTTGGTGGGCCCTATTGTTCCCTTTTGTAATTCTGTTGCACTCTAGTTTGGAATAGTTTTATGCATGCATTTTCTTTTCAGTTTTTATATATATCTATGTACTGTTGCATGGAGGTGTTTTTGGGTGCGTGTGTACAAGTACCATAGTCTAATGCCTCCCTTGTGTGTGATAGCATACTCAGCACTTGACACCAGCCCTTGGCCTATTGGATGCGGGCCTGGGGAGTCATGACTCGAGCCCTGTTGGTTCAGGACGTGACAGTAGAGAGGATGATGTCTAAGGGGATGATGTATATATTGACCGTACCAGAATGGAAATGGGAGAACATCACCATGGACTTTGTCACTGGACTTTTGAAGACATCCAAAGGAAACAATGCAATCTGGGTTGTTGTGGATCGTCTTACAAAGTCTGCACACTTCAATGCGATTCGGGAGGATTTATCATTGATAAACTGGCACAGATATATATCTAGGAAGTGGTAAGGCTGTATGGAGTACCACAATCTATTGTGTCCGATCGAGATCCGAGATTTACCTCTATGTTTTGGAAGAGTCTTCATCATGCTCTGAATACTGAACTAAACATCTGTACGACTAATCATCCTCAAACTGATGGCCAATCCGAGCGGACTATCCAAACAATTGAGGACATATTGAGAGCGTGATCAATGTACTTTAAAGGAGGATGGGATCAACATCTTTCCCTGGTTGATTTCTCTTATAATAACATTTTCCACTCAAGCATCAAAATGTCACCATATGAATCCCTTTATGGGAAAAGGTTCAGAACACCGGCATGTTTGGATGTGGTTGGTGAGTGTAATGTTCTTGGACTATAAGTGGTCGAAGAAATGGTAGAGAAGGTGAAAACCATTCAACAACATATCAAGGAAGCCCAGAGTCGATAGAAGAGTTATGCAGATAACTATAGATGAGACATTGAGTTTAAGGTTGGAGACATGGTATTTCTATGCATATCTCCATGGAATAATGTCTTGAGGTTTGGAAAGAATGGGAAGTTAAGTCCAAGGTACATCGGCCCCTTTCAGATTCTTGATCATGTCGGACCTATGGCCTATCGACTAGCCCTTCCACCTTCCATAGCCAAAGTACATGATGTATTTCGTGTATCCCTCTTAAGAAATTACAAAACAGACCCTTCACATATACTCTCTTCAAAGGTGGTACAGTTAGATAATGACCTTTCCTATAAGGAGCAACCAGTGAATATCTTAGACCATAGAGAAAAAGTTCTATGAAATAAGACAATTCCCCTCATCAAGGTGTTTTGGAAAAATAACAAGTTTGAAGAAGCGGTGTGGGAATCTGAGGAAATGATGAAGAAAAGTTACCCACATCTATTTTAGTGTTGGAAAAGAAAATTTCGAGTGTAATTTTTTTAAGGGGGAAAGAGTGTAACGACCCAAACTTTCATTAATGGAAATCTCTCTTGATATAATTAAATATCTCTTTATGTAAATTCTTTTTATAAAATGTCAACATATTTGGTTTTTTGTTAAGAATTTTGACCGCTGCTAATATAGTTGTTGAACAGTGATCACCTGATTAGTATAAATATAGGGCTTTAACAAATCCAATTTAATCAGACAAAGGAAGCGATGGCCTCATCTAGTAGACATGCCCATACGAAGCCCATTTTTCAGAGCTATGAAAGGAGGTGGAATCATTGAGATTCGCTCTTGACCAATCCCAAGCCAACCTTGAATATTTTATGCTCATGCGAGACCACCTACGAGGGAAATAGAAGTTGATAGAGATTACCACCCGAGCAATGTTATCCAAGCCACCCCAAGAGTCTGTCACCATCACACACCTTACTCTTTATTCTTATGCAGGTGTTATAACGAGTTATGTAATAGGAACTTAGAACTATTTTTATGTACATTATTTTTTTATATAATAACGAATATACTTTCATTTTATTATTTTTTCCATGTAAGTAGTTTGTTTTAAAACACAAATAGTATTTTTAGTTAATGTTCATCTAAGAAATATATTTTGATGAATTAATGGATTTTTTTAATTAAATAATATTTTAATAAAATATTATTATTATTAATAATAAATAAAATTTTATTAAATATAAATGATCGTATAATTTTATGAATGCAATCCTAATTTTTATTAATGTTTGAAGGCCATTTTTGTCAAAACCCGTGAATTTTCGATGAATGGCAATTTTAATTTTGAAAGTGAAAAATAACATATTTAGAAAATTATTTAGAGAAAATAAATATTATTTCTGGAATCAATATGTCAAAATTATCCAACAGTGAATTTTTCATAATTTTCTGAGATAGTCAAATTTTTGGGTAACAATTAAATACCCTTTAAATATATAATATGTTTTATGACATCATAATGAGCCAATAGTGATGTAATAAAATACTATAAGCTTTATTTTTGACCAATATATTATTTACCATTAAAATAATGTGGTTTTGGGTTTGTTTGACTAATTTTACAAAGCATTAATGGACCCTTCATGACTTATTAAACATCTTGTCTTTTTAAATTGTTTTCCTTGGGAGTGTGACTCACCTCCACATAATAAAGTCCATTATTTTAAGAATTTCGGACTTTTCCTTATAAAATATTGTTTTACACTTCCCTTTTCCAAAAAACATGGGAAAAACCATTGGATGGCTTGTGGTCTGGATTAGTTTAATGTGAGGTGTCCCAAACCTAAATAATAAATAATTCCCACACCATTCTTATATAAACCCACACAAGATCCCACTTACTCCACACTCAAAGCCATTGGAGTTCATACAACCTCTGCCCTACTTTCTCTAGAATCCTCCCAAGGTTACCCAAGCTCCCAAGAAGCCTCTATCAAGCCTCTCTCAAACCTTTGGAAGAACACTTCCAAGTAAGGGTTTTTCTTCCTTTCTCATTTTGTCCAATATTCTTAATGTTGTTATTCCCTTTTAATTTCAATAGTAAATGTTGGGCAATGGTTTCTCACCTCCCCCATACTGACATATTTATGTTTTAATGATGGGTGACCTTTTTTCTCTCAATAAATTCCTCCCATGTACACTCGTTATTATGCCGAAATTCTGTGAGGGGTTTCTCTCTCTTCTTTTACATCCAAGTAATACTTTTGTATTATGCATCTAAATTCCATTACAATTTCTGGGAAATTTATCTATATGACCCCCTTACTTTATGTTTAATGTAAATATTATGATACACACATTTCTCTCTCATCATCCATTTTTATGAATCCTTATGTCACGTCGTTACGCTGCCGAAATTGCACTAATTTTCCAAGCCAATGTCATTTTGTAGTGAATACCATGCCAATATCTCTATCAAGGATATTTAACTTTCTGCCTATTTACTTATTGAATATAATGTTTCATGTATGAATTCCACAATTCTTTATCATGGAATAAATTATTATGTTTTATGAATCCATTTTATATGATCGATGTGGCACACTTATGCATGAAATGAAATGTTTAAGAAGTGTGCACCCTTATAGCGCTCCAATGCATTGGGTAAAGTATAGTATCATGATACGTCATGTGAAATGGGTGTTTACTCATTCTAATTCAAGTTCAATGAGGTTTTACTCATGATTCATGTTCAATGAGGATTTACTCATGCTCCATGTGAAATGATCCTTGGCTCATGCTAATTCAATGTTAAGTGTTGTTGCCACATTTCCATGTCATGATTATCATACATTATCATGATTTTATGTTTTTGATCTATTGTGCTCTAATGATATTCCTATTGTCTAATAGGTATTTTATTCCTCATTTTTCTCCATGTTTATTCCCTTACTGGGATTTATAGCTCACCATTTTCGTATTCATGTCCTCAGGTTATCCAATACAATGCTACGTATGAGTGAATGTAGTGGTCATGTAAAGAAGGATTTCAATAAATATGTTGTATTTCATGTTTGAAGTTGTTATTTAATGATCTTAATCCCCAAATACACTATATCACTTGATCTTATATGTTGTATCAAGTGAATTTTATGTAATAAATTATGTTTAATTGTGTAATAAAAAGTAGGGTTGTCATATACCCACTAGGTATAAGGATATAATTCTACATTTTTAGGCTGAGATAAGATATATTTTTTACCAAAAAAATTATATATGAACTAGGATATTATTTTAGAGTAATAGTAGGTAAAATTTAGTAGAATAGGGATACTATAAGGCACATCTGGATGTTTCATGTGTCGATAATATCTGAATTTCTCTAAAACAACATCAAGAAGACTGATGGGTAGAAGTTTGAGGACAATGAATAACTTCCACAATATGATAATATCCTCAAAGATGGTTTGAGGAATCTATTTATGATATAAATTGACAATTAAGATCTATTATAGGGTGTAAACTTCACCGATGAGTGGGATTGGGACTATTGGGAATGAACATCATGCACTGAGTGTGAAGAAAATTAAATTGAATTAAGGATCTATGAAGTAGTATGGGATTTGAAGATCCACATTTACTGCCCCAAGGAAATCCTACACGATTTGTTGAGTAGGTGGTCACCAGGGACCAATATGTTTCATTTTCATCATAGTGAGATTTTATTTTTTCCTATGGAACCTTTATCAAATCTCCAGAATAGAATTTTTTTTGAGAAATTTAAGATGAGTTCCACCCAATAGAAAATGTAAGGGGGGATCAAAAATAGATGTTGGCCCTAAAGAAGGCATTGCTGGATATACTGCCAGGAACCAGTGATGAAAATCCTGGGATGAGAGAGCTTCCTTTTAAGATTTTTTTCGTGTACTAACTGAATGATCCAACAATAGATTCATTAAATGTTGAATATCTAACAAATAATCTTTTAACAAGGTGAAAAACATGTTGTTGAGGATATCAACAAGGAAAGGAGGTATCCTACTAGCAGGTCCTTGAGGCGAGCTTGTGGATGTTGTACGAATTCATCATCAACATTGAACCTTAACCAATATTTAATATGGAATGGTTAATCATTGTGATCATTTGTAATTGGATGCTCTTATTTAGGTATTAAAACATGGGGGTGAGATTTTAAACATTAATAATGGTGAAAATATAGGATATTTGGCCATGGGTTAAATTGGTGGTCCCAATACTGGTGAGGATTTAAAGGTACACTAGAAAATATATGAATGAAATACATCATTGTGCATTTGTGGGACCCTATAATTTATGTAATGCTTTGTGGCTACATAGATGGAAGATATGAGAACCCAAACCCCATCTCTTACCCTATGAAAAAATTATGACCTGTTATCTTGAACATCATGGGGAGTCTCTAATTCATGTAGGGTATTGTGGAAGCGATGGAGAAGGATGAGATAGAGGACCACATTGTTTTTCGCCTATTGACCCTCCTAATTTTATGGTAAAAGCTGATGTAAGAAGGACCATTGATCAATTATCATACTATTTATACTTCTTAGGTGTAGAACTCATGGAAAGGGTTGACTGTGAGCCAATCTTTCAGCGATACAACCATCATCATTTTTTAATATCATTCAGGTGTTTGAAAATGATTAGAATAATGGTATACTCATGAATACATCATGATTTTAACCGTTCAGGGAGGATTTAGACCTTGTGAATGTATATGTTCAAGGATGGGAAGATTCATAATGATCTTACACAACCCACATCTATGTATGGGATGGATCATAAGTATGCATAGAGCTTTGAAATCTCATATCTTGGGGATATGTTGGGGATGGTGGACAAATGAATCGATAATGATGAATAACTTCAATGATCATGTATGGTTTGAGTGTTGGTTGATGCAGGTCGTGGTCACAGAGATAACCCAGTGGGCAGGGAACCAAAATTGGGTCCAGACTTTTGTGGCCTTGAACTGACAGGAGCCGTAGGGATATGAGTAGTAGAGGATTCAAGAAACTCTTGGGAAGGAGATCATGAGATGAAGAATATACCTTTGGGGAATTCCCTATGGGTCATGTTCAAGGGACAAATAAATGAGTTCATCATCTAAACAATCCCCGTGACGCTGTATTTATCGATGCATGGGAGGCCCTGGGACTCCACATGTAACTAACCACCCCTTAGAGGGGTGTAGAGGTATATCATCACTGAGGTGACTTTCCTCACAATTTTGGAAAATGAAAATTTAGGTTTCTATGATTCTTGTGATAATGAGATCGAATATAAGGTGTAGGTGAAGGATGTAATCTACTCTCATGGAACCACATGTCCCATTACTAATAGGGTGAAGATGATGTGGGACATGTCTTCCCCTATTTTTCCCTTGAGAATCATGTGACTAATAAGGCCGATATGGGATAAGAATTAGAAGACTCTTGGGGAAGTGATTCCTACCAAATCATGGATGGTGACTGAAATCCATATGTTTACCAGGTACTCCTTTTGATAATTGTGTTTCTATGAATATAATGAGGTTTGAAATCTAAAAAAACTCCACCTGTACCTTATTTTTTTATGCCTACATAGTAATAAAAACAAGAGGGGGGGGGGGGAAGGACCATTAAATACCTAGAAAATAAGATGATTGGATGTTAACCATTCAAGGTATAAGTATGAGGTCCCTTTCGGATGTTGAGGTAGTGAGAATCTAACCATCGGCTCTTGCAATAAATGTAATGATAACTTGGTAAATCATGCTGAAAGAACTCCCTATGAACCACAAGGAACTTCTTGTTGATGTGTACAATTCATATAAGTCTCTTATATATCTATGTAATTAAATATATTTTTTTCTCTATATTACAGATGAAGAAATTTTCAATTGGCAGTTCGAATGTCACTTGGGACTCTTCGACCAGCACCAACACATGTATTAACAGTGCCTTGGGATAATGTAGGGATGGAATATGCTACTGTTATAGAGGAAATGATAGAGAAGACTTCAGCACTCGATTCAACCATGGAGGTCCCACTGAAGGGGTCTGGTAAGACCATTCCTTCTATGGAGGTGTTTAGTAGATGCCCATAAAGGGACTTGGCGAACGAGATACGGTGGAAGAACTCATGATAGTGGAACCACCTAAAGTGGATAATGGGGTAGATATAGCGATGGAGGAGGTGGTTACTATTCCAGATGCTAGAATAGTTAGGGAGGCATAATTGGATGTCCATGCCATTGAATTTCTAGTGGTGGTAGCTATGGGAGTTGAGACTAATATTGTGCCAATATCAATGGACTTTGATGGACTTGGTATGGTCACATCCACCTTAGTAGTTCCACATGGTGCAGTAGAGGTTTATGCTCCTAGTGAAGTGGCTAGTGAGGATCAGTTTGCATTGATTGTTATCTAACCAATTATTACAGAGGACCTATTGTTAGAGAATTTAGATGAAAATATAATGGAAGTATTTCATCCATATGAGCTTACAGCACCATAAGTGTTTGAATATTTTTTCATGGATACTTATGAGGATGATTGGATTATGGAATGCTTTGTGTAGAGGTATGTGTGGAACTTCCTCGCCTAGGCCTATATAGTTGACCAACCATAGTGTGTGGGATCTCTCTACCACTGGCTAATTAGTCCAGGGGCCATTATTGTGATCTCATGTATTCTACACATGCTATCTAGAGATTATTTTTTGTCAATATGTGGCACAAAAAAAGGGAGAATAGGGAGCATTATTGGAAGAAACACATGGTTGGGGCTTCAAGGTGCTTGGGGATGGTGAAGGAGAGATCACGCTCTTATAAGAGCCGACATAAAAGCACATGAAATTAAATATTTTACAGAAGGATGTCATATATAGTATGAAGGACAAATTTTTTGTGGCCGAGGCCAAGGTGGTGGAGGTTTAATTACTATAGGATGAGTTTTGGGATAAGTAGAACTGCCAATGGATTATATGATAAGACATCCACTCCAATTCTGATGAATATATAGAAGAAATGGCTATAGGGTAGAGGATTTTTGATGTCACTCAGCAACAGCTAGGAAAGACCGAACACTTGGTCATTGGGATATATATGTAGAGAAAACATTAAAAATGAAATATCCTATATGTGGATGACCCTCTAAAGTATTGGTTTGTTTTTAATTCCTATATTCTCGAGCACATTCATTTATTTTATCATTTCACTTCAATCATATTCATAATGTAACTAATTATTTATTACTAAACTCACATAATTCATTATTGGTTTGAAAATAATAGAATACCAAATTATTTCTAATTATTACGATTGTTTTCAAACACATAGGGTCTGGTGTTCGTGAATGACCACCGTGAGGTCTTGCACTGAGAGGGGTTGAGGCTGTATAATGGGGCTATATGAACAACCAACATTATTTTTCAATTCTCTATAATACATGAAATGATTAAATATTTGGGTTATACTAAAAAAATGTGCGTGAAAAGTTTGACGAACAATTCCCATTATTTATAATATAAGAGGAGTGGTGTTATGATATAAGATAACTGCTGACCTGGTTCGAAACACAACATTTGTATTGATTTGGAAAGAATCGGGAAAAGAATGAGGGTCAACTGCTGACCCAGATAAAAAACATAAGCACAAAAATAATCTAAATTCCTTCAAGACATTGGAATATGATTTTAGGTGATCCATTTTGGATAGACAACAAGACAGTAGAGAGTCCCTTTTTACATACTAGAGGATGAGGACCCAAATATGGGGGACTCACAGCATGGGAATGAATTTTTGGAAAGTTTGAATGGATTAAAATACTCCCAATGATACTCTAATATGACTTAGAGAACATTTTTGAGGATTTATCAATTATATAGAATTCAAATTCACTTTCTAGTGGACCGATATCTTAGATGTCGAGTGACGATTGAATTATACAACTGATATGAAAGGTTAGTTGAACTGGAAGAAAGTGATTCTTGGGGGAATATCTACTTTTCATTTCAGTTTTACATCATGCAATTAAGAAATTGGAAATGCAGTATAAAATAATATAGTAATAATGTTGAGTCTTTTGGGATTAGGAACCGAGTCGACCAACATTTATTCATTAATCTATGTCAAGATGGAATCCCTCATTATTTTCACTGGGTAGAGTCACGATTTAGCATCATGAAAAAAGAGACGTAATGATCTGACATGGATGTTTTCCATCCAAACATGATATTTGAGGGTTATATAGGGTACTATTATGGGTAGAATAAAAAAAATAGAATTAGGGCTGGGTCGCATATAATTTCTGGTCATGATGCTTGTACATAGAGCTAACAGTTTACCATCATAAATCTTGAAACATGTAATATAGTATAAGGTCACAAATCTATGATGAAGGGGTGTGTGTCTAAAATGAATGTGTATAACATAAAAAGTAAATTTTCTTAACAAAAATGAATACTTCTAGTAAGCTTCAAGATTCCACACAAAAAATTATTGAGACAAATAACAAAAAATATAAAGTCATAAGGATTAGGCCATGGCTTCTAGTCCTAGATTACATTAATTGATTTTGGACTACGGGGTATACTAAAACTATTTGGAATGGAATGAGAGGGTTTTAATAAAATTTAAATGAGGTGAACTAGGAGGTTTTTGTGTCCTATGAAACAAAATGGGAGGATGGAAAAAGTTTAAGGGTGTACTACTTAGACCGTGAATTTTAGTTTAAGGCCATATTGGTCAGGCTGTGACACTGTTGATGCTCTTTTCCTTCACAGAGTTCAATGAATGGAAAAGGGGAATACCTTAAGCACAGTGAGGATTACCCTTTGAAGAATATCAAAAATTGATAAAGGCGTGGACTAAGAACCTATTTGGAGGGAGTCGTGCAAGTTTCCTATGTACCGCGCAAGTCACTTGTGCACCCTGTTCTTTTTTTCTCCCAAGGTTCCCAATGGCCTATAAATAGCCCCTGTGGGCCCCCCATTTCGTGGACGACTTTTCCAAAACTCAGATTCATGCTCTGGTCACCCAAGTCTTTGTCTAAAGTCTTCTGAACACTTTTATGGTAATTCTTTACCTAGAATGGAAGCTCTAAAGAGGAAGTATAAGGCCTAAGTGTTAGAACTCATCAATACTTGTGTGCCTAAGTGTCTAACCCATAAGGGAAATGAAGACACTTGTGCACCACCTTTACCTCTAAAGGGAACTTGCGCACCATCATTATGGAAGCCTCTAGGGATGATACCAAGGGCATGAGTTCAATGTCACCCAATTATCACCCTATGGATTATTCGTCACCCAAGGTGACTCATGTCGCGTAAGTCTACTTGCACGACCATGACATTTGCGCTAGAAAAATACTTGCGCGCCTCCTTCTTAGTCACCTCCTTTCTTCAAATCCACCTCTCCTCTTCAAGACATAGCCTTTAAAACCCTCTTCAATGCCATTTATGTCATGGTTCTTTTGTTGGATTCCTTATCTAAAAGGAATTCTGTAAGAACCACTCCCAAAACCTCATGACTTACAAGATTTAAGTCACCAAGTTTAGGGGTTTCCTATATAATCTCACCATTTGAGATGAGAAGATCTTTTGATTAGGGACTCCGTCTTAGGAGTCAGACCCAAGTTACAAGTCCCCTAAAACTGTGCCTCCTTCTCAGGAGTAATCCCCAGTCATAAGTTCCTTTATCGTTGGGTCTCATTCTCAGAAGTAAGCCCCAAGTTACATGTCCACTTAACCTGGGCCTCCTTCTCAAGAGTAAGCCCCAGTCATATTTTCCTTTAATTTGGGTCTCCTTCTCAGGAATATATCCCAATCATAAATATCTTTTAATTTGGGATTCATTTTCAGGAGTATGTCCCGGGTTAAAATTCTAAATCTCCATAAAATACAAATACCTTTATGGACCCCACTCTTGGGCTTCTTTCCTAAGTCCTGGTCTTCATTTACATGGGTCGTCATACATACGTAATCCCCATATAATTTCTCATGACTGCATATTTCATGGAACCATCGTCAAGTTTACTAATACCTCTTGTTTCTCACACTGAGGAAGACTCACGTGAGCGTAGAGTGTGAAAGTAATCACGACATCTCTTTTTGGGCCATTAACCATGCATAAACCCCATATTTTTTACCCAAACTACGTGGAATTTGATCTCTGCCTTAAAAGTAGAGTACGTAGGAAGCGTTTATAAGGTTCAAGACCATCTTTCATTAATTATTTTTCCATCCCATATGATGTTAAACTATATCCTTCTTATCGAACTACATGGGATCTGATTTCTTTTTAACAAGGATACCTAGGTAGCCCATCTGCGGGTATGATCCAAACTCTGAAATAATCCATATCTTTCTGAAAGACAATAAACTTCAAGTGTCCCACTGAGTGGATTTAAAACCAGTATGGTCATCATAGTGACCAAGAGATTTATATACAATGTATTTAAGGATAACATTAACTAAGAATCTCAAATACATATAGATGATTATCCATTGATGAAGAACCACAAATACATATAAAAGATTCTTTAAATCCCACACATATCAATCAATGATTTCCAAATCTAAAGGAAACCTCATTTTCATGCTTGGTAAATTAATAAGGATTCATGAACATAACTTAAATCTATAAGAGATTCCCGGAGTAGGCAATAATTTCCCCCCAAAATGGTGTGATGAGCCTGACCTCCCATCATCTCGACCGATGAAAATTATTAAGCCTCATCAGTCCACAACTAATGAGAACATACCTTTGGAAAGTAGGTCTAAATGGATATAGAATCATTGGGTGTTTCTAGTTCTACGAATAAACCCATTAGAAACCGATTGGAATGTTTGAACCTTAAAAAAATTAGGTCATCCCCATTTCCAGAAGAAACAGACACTAGGGAAGGAAAATGTTCCATGGTAATTGATGGAGTGTATGGAACCAAGAAAAAATATTTTGGAATCACTATATATACCATGGGTATGGTAATCTATCCACGTGTAGTTTGGAAACACAATGGGGTAGAAGACCAACACTGATAAGGGGATACTATCTTGAACAAGTGTATTAGAGCTTCTCATACTTGGATATGAGGAATGATGGATTTATATAGGGTAAGAATATAGTTTAACAATATGTATTGACTATGTTTTTTCATCTTTTTTAATGAAAGGAATCCTTGTTTGATGAAGGGTATGATCATATCTTCTTTAGAGGCATCGTGAACATGTCTGCGGTAAGACTATTTTTCATCATCCTAAACTAAGAACATTCCATCCACATTTTAGGCTATAATTAAATATCATCCCACAGATGAGTGAAGGTAACTGGATGGGGATTATATCTATATAGATCACCATATAACATTTTGGGGATATTTCACTGCAAGTAATAGATGGTTTTGTGATGAATTGTCTGATTCTCTCTGAGTCAGAAATGTCTAGGTGTCACTATATTTTCCATGAGGATGGGAATCAAGCCACACATTTCTCTAAATTAAATTGTCATAGTTTATTGAAAGACAGTCTTGACCACAAAATTTAGGGTGTTAAGGATGTTCCTGCAATAAAAGAGTTAAATCATGACCTAAATGATCCAAGGATGACCATCAATGCATGAAGAAATCTTGAAGCCTATTTCAAAACGTTTAAGTTTATATAGCGTGGAACACAGTAGATAGTTTTGAGAAATGAATCTTGAACTATGGGGAATGTTTTTAATTATTGATAATTGTAAATTATAGGTAATTTTTCTCTAATATTATATGTGTTTCACAAAAAAGGTAAAACATGACCTGAATCATCCAAGGAGGCTCGTGTACCACACAAGAATAGAGAAAGAATAAGTACATTGTTTTATGGTCATAATTCTAAGTCTATGGAATATATATTAAAGTCATGTTTCATGGACTAGTGAAATGATGGTATTAGGGGTACTAATGTGTCATCAAAGAGGTAAGATCTGAATTTAATGAGCTAAGGAGGTTCATGTAAAATTTTGGTACCTCAAGTAGAACTACTCTCAATTTAAGTTCATAATTTGGGGACCATGATTGAGGCCAAGGGGCCGAGGGGTTTATGAATATTATTTCAGACCCATAGATAAAGAGTCCAAGAATCACTATATATCCCATGAGGATGGGAATCAATATACACTTAATTATTAAAAAACAACATGGTAGAAGACTATCTATGATAGGGGTGACCCTCTATAGTAAGGGAGGACGAGGCATCCTATGGTTAGCATGGGACATCCCTTTTTATGGGTATGGGTTAAGATTTTTTTACCATATCTTACTTATCATAAGAGGAATCTCGATACAAAATGGGGTAAAACCCATATCTAATTAATATAAATCCCAATTTTCTTATGTGACATATTTTATTTTAATTTAATGCATTGAGGATGCCAAATATTGTTGTTTAAAGTCATACAAATTTGGCTATAGGGGATCTAAATAGTTTAAGGTCATATTTCTTGAACCCATTTACAATTTTTAAAGGTTTTATTTCCTAGAAAACAAGTTGTCTATTAGTTTATGGTCTTAAATCATGGACCATATGTTCTTATTTTAATGTAATATAGTTTGTTTATGGGGTGAGTTTCTTATAAAGATATGTATTGTGGTGTCATGAAAAACCCAACTTGAATAATCCATGGAGGCCTAAAACCAAGAAACACATTACCGAGGAGGATCAAACATTGTTTAGAGTCATTTTTATTGGACTTAAACCCCTAGTTCAAATGCTTATAATTCAGAACCTTGAGGCTCCTAGCTTATGGTCATAGATTTTGGACAAATGGGGAGTATTCTCGAATGAGATATACCGAGAAAGGTAGGAACAACCTGACAATAATGAGGACCAGAGAGCCCCATTCTATTATATTCATTCCTCAGATGACTCACACACAGTTTAATGTCACTATTATGGTACTTGGGATCCTAGTTTAAGGTCATAGAGTTTAGACAATTAGGGACATATCATATGGATATGTGCAGTATAGCTTAATGAAAACCCAACATGAATGAGGGCCTTGCTGGCCCCATGCCACACCACACATTCCAAATAGAATTATAATATGGGTTGAATTTACGATTCTTGGATATGGTTCCCAGTTTAAGGACATAGAGTTCGGACCCTTGATGCACTTAGTTCTAGGCCATAGAGTTCATACCTTTGAGGCTATTAGTTTATGGTCATAGAGTTTGGACCATGAATATAGTATTTTCAAGAGGATATATGTTTCTTGGTGGTGTGATAACCCCAATGTGAATGAGGTTTGTTGAGGGCCTATGAGACATGATGTATTTCTAAGGTTATTTTCACATAGTTTAATGTCATATTTCATGGACTTAGACTCCTAGTTTAAGGTCATTGATTTTGGACATATGTGGTCCCCTTATATGAAGTACTACATGAAGAACATTATTTTTTAGAATATGTGATTAGATATTTGTCCACAGTGATAAATGATTTTGCTCCCATTTTAATATAAATTATTAATGATGTAATTTTATTCCCAATTAGGCTCTATAATTGGTGAATTCTTGAAAGGAACCATTTCAATTCTGAGATTCAGTATAATATCACCCTAAAAGAAGGGGCAGAGACGAACATTATTGTTTAATTACATTGAAATATTGTTTTTCTTCCTCTTTAAATATAAAAATACTTGTATCCTATTGTAATTGAGAGATTATATCTTAGATAGATAAGCCTCTCTAATTTTATGTCGTTTTCTAGTCATAAAAATCCATCCAAGGTTATAAGTGATATTAAATTGGCAGGACCACCTCTATTAAATACACCAATGAATATGAAGTCAGCTAAGTGGAATTATGAGTTGTTTTATGATAGGAACATATGGGTTTGGGGAACCTTACCATCTAAAATTTCTTATTCTGGACCAATATATTCTACAAAAAGTTAGAGTGGGTGTCTTTGAATGCCTATATCTTTCAATTTTCTTTCATATAATCATGGGGAGTATAGAATTAATGAATATAATACTTAGCGTAAAATATATTTACCTTAAAATCCATAGAGTTAGTAAGATTATTGGTTATAATTTTAATAGGGACTCCAAATCAATTGACTATGTGGGAGCTCAAAAATTTGATCACATACTGGGCCTTGAGATACCTTAGGAGGATCGCTTCTACCCACTAGTGAATAAATCTATTGCAATCAAAATGAACATGCACTGGAAGGCTATAATCAGTGAATATGGTCCCACAAAATCAAGTCCCCATATAGTAATGGGATATTAAAACATGTTTGTATGGAAGATATCTTGTAGTCAATGAAAAAATTCTTCGATGGATCTGACATGCATTGAACCTATTGGTACACCTAATGAAGTTGTGGACCATGATGGGCCAGAAGTAGTCCAACCTTCAAATATAATGGAAGGTATTCAATATTATATGATGAGAACAACATGACCAGACATTAAAATCCTTCATAACATGATGAATCTTTTCTCCATGGATGAAGTGGAGGATAATTTCATCAAAACAATGTCTATAGAGAGTCTTCACTTATTTAGGCCCACTATATAAGGTGATGTGTGCTTCACGATGATGGACTCTCTAATGCTCAGTTTGATCTAGTGGTGGAAATATATACTAGAGTAACTCAATGAATGGAGTTTTCCAATCTGGTGTTTGGTTTTCTATTGGGGAACCTAAGGGTCCTGACATAGAAGAACCAACAACTAGCTGGTTTACCTTCTAGTTTTTATCATCATCTGAAATGACGTGAGTGATTGAACACCATTATGCCACGTTAATGAATTGGTCATCCTGGTCATGATCAGAGATATAGGTTCATAGGCTAGCCGAAGCTTCAACTCGACCATTATATAATTAAGGGATAAAAGTAACCTCTAGCCAAGAAAGGAATTGGGACATCAATTGATGGGTATGCTCTAGTAGAGGAAAAAGATCTATCTTTATGTCTATATAGTCATCATTAATCTTCTGAATGAAAATATCATTGTCTCCCTTTACTATGAAGTGATGGACATCAATATTAAATGACATATCGAGACCAATAATTACATCCTGATAATCCACTCATTATTGGTGAAACCTATTTATAATTGGAATGGGTATATTAGAGCATCCTATTATGAGGTGATGAAGATGATTCCCATGCATACTCTTTTGACCATGGGATTACTGTGACCTCTTCAAGTTGTAATCCAGGATGCATAATCGAAATGAATCTTCTAATATTAAATATCTAGATCCAATGTGATTGTGACCTCATATAGGAAGTATATATCCAGGGGAAATACTTTAGGGACCACATGGGTGTCTGATAAATCTATCAAGGTATTTCTTTTAATGAATTTTATGCGAACAAACCTGACGTCAAACATCTAAAGGATCACTACCCATCATTCCATCCAACCATTCAACATGGGGTGATTCATGATTTACATTAGTGGATCCACATAGAACATAATCTATATATCATGATGCATAATATAGTGTCACAATATTTTCACTACAAAAACCAACACGAGGAATATCTTCTTGATAAGGGAGTCTTTGGTCTCCATGTCAACGATCATGCATATGTTATAGTATAAATTACTATTTATACCCTTATTATTTCTCAGGGTGATTAGTCCATGATGATATTGGTTCAGTGTGGTCATATAGAGGACTAGTGGCTTCCCTATAATAGGTGGAATCAGAACAAGAGGATGTAGAAAGTATTGTTTTTTCCTTAAATGTGGTCTAAAACTACCCATAACATTGGTAAATAGTTCCTTTATTCATAATCCATTAGAAGGTATTACAATTTCCAGAAATATTTTTTCTATATTTTATTATGTATTATTATTGGTCTTCATATCCCTTGAAGTCTTTGTGTTTTCTCAGGGGTGACGTTTTTCTAATGTACTTGATCTTATTTGTGTCAATCTCAATCCCTCTGTAACTTACGATGAAGTTGAGAGACATCTTAGAGGTCAACCTAAATGCACATATCAATGATATCATCTTCAAATTCTAAGGGAGGAGGAATCCATACACTTTGTAAAGGTCTCTAAGATAGTTTAGACATGGGAAAGTTTTTACCATCAATTTTTCCACATAACATTACACAAAATTCCAAAAAAATAGCTTGATGTTTTAATTCAGATAAGGATAACAAGTGGATTATTCATTATAAAAAACATGATAATTTCCTGATAGAATAATGTACCTTACAACACTTTATTGGTAGTACACTATTCATCCATGAGTGTAATTCAAATTTTGTTGTACCAAGAATATCCATCCTTGAAGGAGGAATCCTAAAACCCAACCATAGAATTATTCAAAAAAACTATCAATTTAAGTGGAAAATAATCCATCCTATAATAGAAGTTGAGGCCCCAAAATTTGATAAAAACATTAATCTTCTATTTTTATTCCTAACTGCGATGATTTTGGCTAGCCTATTGGGGTAATCAGACATCGCACCATGGGAAGGATACAGTTTTCTTGGAGGATACTTGAGCCAGTGATGAATAACTATGAGATCTTGATGGTGGATGATGTCTTGAGTTTCAATACCATTAATCTCATCATAACCCCAAAAAAATACATTTGGATTCTACTGTAGGAATCCACATACCATTGTTTCTCATCTAGGTAATGGATGTAATGATTAGGGTTATCCACAGATCATGATCAGCACCAAGTTTCACTTGAATCAACTTGTCATTAATGGTGGAGACAACCTATTCAAATACAATAAGAGAATCCTCTAAATCCTATTCATTGTTTGTATTAGTATAATCATCGAAGGTTTTTCATCTAGGCTATTTAACTCAGGGTGATCACTAGTAATGGATTAGCCAGATACAATGCCCCCACTGAGGAATTTATTCCTTATTTAAATCATGATTATAGATGTTGTCAAATCAATTCCATCAGGCCTATAACCATGATGTCCATTCCTGGTATAAAAGAATTGGTGGCAGTTTGGATCCTCATGATTCAACCCTGGCCTATGAAATAGATGGGAGTTTCATTAAATGGTGTCGATAGGGAGAACATATCAATACTTTAGAAGATGGCGGGATTTTGGTAACACCTATACCTATCCTCTGTAACTTTACCAGGTAATTCATGGATGTTCCTTTCCTTTTAGGGATTCAATGTCCCTTAATCATGGAAATGAAAATAAAATAAAATATTCATGTATAGTATTATGGCCTCTAACCGATGGATAAATAGTATGAAGAAATCATTCTTGTCTACCTAGGAACTGGATAAAATGGTTGTGTTCTCATCCTCTATGGTCTAAACATAATTTCCCTCTATATTGTAAAATTATATGTCTGTATAGTGGGATTAACATGATCCAAAATGGGATAAATCTCCTTGGAGTAACCCTACTTGACAATTGAGGGAGTACATGAGGCACTCGTGATATGAATAGGGGACTTCTAAGTGTAGATGTAGTTAGGAACTACCCAGTAGCATGTTTTGGTGATATATTGAGTAATTGACATGAATTCATCACATTATATAAATCCTCTACAAATTGGTATTCAACCTAATCCCACCACATAGTCTCTATAAAGTACTATCATAACCCTGAATCTTTATATCAGTGGGAGTTAGATCTACATCAGTCATCCTTAAGACATGGATTGTTTCGGACATGAGGAGGATAATCCTAGAATCTATATCCACAATGTGGTAGTGGATCTACATGAAATATATATAGACTATGATGTACAATGGGTGGATATTCACCTTTATGATGAATCCATCATTGTCTCGATATAATTAGATGAAGTGTTGGCATTAATCATGCCAAACCACCTCTTTGTAGTAGGTATCTAAGGTGAATACTTCTAATTCAATCTTAAGGGTGCAATGTAATTTTATTTTGAGTAGTTAAAACCTTTATTTTTACAAGAGGAAAAACTCAAGTATTTATAGGTATAAAGGTATTCTAGAAATATTCTTCAACACATCATTCAACTATAAAAAAGAAATGATTTTTCCCACAAGGGGTCTATGTTCGGATGGGGGAAAAATGGTAGATGATGGCTGAACCACTAGGTTCTAACTGGTAGTGTTAATATCCATGTTTTAATCAACTAACTTACCTTGAACAAATATTGGATGACTGTCGGCCGGATGATGCCTAGCTCTAGGTGGACACAACCAACCATTATGTGGTCATAGTTTATCTACCAGGTCAGTTAACACATTCATATCTAGATGATCCATTTGATCCACTAAAATTATAAATTATAATGACATATCCAATGGAGAAATTTTGGAGGATTTTTCCAACTGTGGTTTCTGAAAAACCTTCTTCCTAGTCTCAGTACCATGAAAAAATCTATTTTAGGTGTGGTCTTGAACATTTTGTATACTTTTACATCTTTGGATTTTCTTTCGATGATTTTATCCAGAGGTATCTGATGGGTTTCTAGAGAATTACGCATCACTAAGAACTATGAAGCAGTCTAAAAACATAACAACATTCCTGGAGGCATACTCCTACTAAACATAAGTGGGGTTCTCCAATTCTTGTTTTACTGTAGGAAAAGTTACCAAATCAGGAGGACCGAAATCACTAAGAGTAAATGATTCCTTTAGCACCAGAATGGGAATTTGGTTTCCTAGGTGCCTCCAATTACTCATCTTCAAAGATTTGGAGGTTTGAAGAGCTGATGATGATGCAGTAACTGAAGAAGGTGTGTAAAATTCAAGAGGTTCTTCCCTACCAATGCATGTGTTGATGATAACATGAGTGTGAGAAAATATTATGTGAGCCATCTTGTCATGATACCTCTCAGTCCCATGGCTGTAAACTTTCTTCCATTTACCTGAACCAACAATATAACTACTAGTCTCAAAGAATATTTGTGCTACTTATTCATGAATGTTACCCAACTTTACCAAACATTTATCCAAATTGTCCTAGATCCAATTCTTCAAAAAAAAAAATTCCTTGATTGTATGTACATTGATATTTTCGAAAGGATCATTAATGGGGTGGTCCGTCCATCCAAATTTCTTATGCCTCTTACACACGGTTATATTTAGAATTCCTTTTTCGAAGGAAAAAATCAAATAACCAAGGACCCATGATTTTTTGAAATAATAGGTTTGGTTTCCTTTATCTGGGAATAGAACTCTAGTAACCACTCCCTAGTGAGGGGATAAAGCCTCATAAGGGTCTAGAACCACATTCTCTCTTATTGGAAGATGAGTATGGAGAGGTTTCCACCATTGGATTCATTCCCAGAATGGATTCATTTAGTAAATTTTTACTTTATGCGGTTCCTTTGAAAAAGGTTCCATAACTCTACCTACCCATGGGATAACTACATGTCATTCAAACTCTCTTCTATGGTAGAACATCTCAATAGATCTGTAAGATTAAATGAGTATGACTGTTTATCATACTTTAATGATTTATCTAGATGATGGGTCTTATCATAAAACTCATGGAACCCACTTTTGATTTTTTTGGTGATTAGGGTAATTACCAACTCAATATTGACATTCCCCGCACATATCATTAGCAGTTTCTCTTGAGTTAGTGTCATGTTGAGTGAGTACATAAGACCTTTCCACCGAGAGTTAAAATATAAAAATCACTAATCTAGCCTTTTCTTGAACATTAAGTGGTTATAAATAGTTATCTTTCACATGATGTAGTGGAACTGGAAAAGGAACTGACATTGAATTTACTTCAAACTATTTTTGGACCCTATTGGTTACTGGTTGTATGAAACAATAATAGGTCCTTCAAATGTATGAATGAAACCTCAATTCAGGGTGGCCTCATACTTCTATAGGGTTACCAATATAGGCCCACATCTTGAGATATGTGGGATAAATTATACAACAGGTCACCTATCCCATTTACTAGGGAAAATATAGAGATCCAAAACTATGGGGATTATCCTAGGTCATCCACCCATGTCAGGTAAAACATTAAATCAGGTAGTATTTCCAAAAATCATGTCTCTAGGGGCACAAGTAATGTTCTGAAAGTGAATATTAAACATTATTGGGGACTATCACTATCTGGATGAGGATTCCAGACCACCAATCCATCAAAAGGGTCATTAACTTCGTATCTAGGCTTAGTGGATTGTATAAGAAAGGCACGACCTGGATCCCAAGGAGGATAATAATTTACTATAGAGGGTTTGGAAACTCATATATTATTTTTGTGATATAAAATCCTATATTTTCCCAACCTAGATGTGTGGGATTTCTAATCACAACTGGGAGAAAGTATCCATGGATTACTTTCTATACCACTGTAGGAGAAATTGTATCTTGTTAGGATGCACCGTAATCCAAGGTTCAATTTGTAATAAGCTGATTGATAATCCATTTATTCACTTCGACCTTATTGATCAAGGAGAAAACTATGGTATCTGTGTTGTTTTTTCGAACAACATTAGATGGATTTGAGTTAAGAACATGCACCATACCCCTGTCGATCTTACAATTAGAAGACAATTTTTCCTCATTATAGTTATCCCTAAGGTTGAGTAAATAACATTTTTAGAAGTTTTGGACACATTTATGATGGTTCATTTCGTACTGCACTACCCATGGGTTTGGTTTTTCCCATAAAACATCACATCATTTTCCTTTTCTCAAAAAATTCAGAACAACCATGTTTACCTTGACTATACCTATAGGGGAACCATCATTGTTGATAGGTTGGTAAAGTTGTTGAATAATATGGATAAAGTAAAGAGTAGCATACTGTCCCTATCCCCTAATCTCCACATGCAGAGATGAATCATCGATAATTTGGTGAATCACCATGTGGCTCTTGAAAAATAATTTTGGGAAGGTCTACTGGTGTATAGATGATGCAATACACTGATCACCTGGGATTTCTCTCACCTCAACACTTCATCACTGCTTATCGATGTTTTTGAGGTACCCCAGACTTCTTGGATAAGGAAGCTAACTATCACATAGGTGGTGAATCATTGACCATATGATTGGGTGATATCACCTGACCTATCCCACTATAAAGGATTTAGAGATGTCAAAGTATGGAGTTTCTGGTAGCCAAAATATCACTAATATCTAATTAGTAGAAACACCATCCAACATTCCTTATTGTTCATAGTACATGTCCTATAGTAAGTTAGGCCAATCATCAGTCCAGTTGGTGGCTCTCTAATAAATAAGCCACTCCATTATGAAATTTCACACTGCACACTGGGTTGTCTCTTGGGGGTGGAACCAACCACATCACCATGTCCCTATAGGATGGAAAATTTTCCACTACCTCTAGTACAAGGGTAGCGTCACTCATCTAGGATTAAAACATAATTGTCTCAGTAAGGTGATCACCATCTGGAGGAGTCAGTACTGAACAGAATAGATCACTATTATCTTGTTTTGTGGTATATGTGGAGATTGGAAACGATAGATATGGCTACACTATGATCCCCTGGAATAGATCGAGAACTTCCTCCTACTTCATGTACCTATAAAGGGGTCTGGGTTTCATGTGGATTTAAAAAAATGGGATGGATAACATAAACTATTGGGATCCTACCCCAGACATTGGTAGTGGGGGTGGAGGTTCTATGGTTTTCTTTTGTGTCCTCATAGTCAGATAGACCGACAAGGTTGATGACGACTAGGAATTTCCTAGGATTCTACCTTCAGCAGAGAGTTATTCCCCTACTATGTTGTGATGCCACTTCAAGGAAGGGTACCTCTTTGACATGGGTAGTACCCCCATGTTTTTGGGTGGTGACATATGGTGGACCTAGAATTTTATTGGTTAGATAATGAGGAGGACCATCATGTTAGTTGAAATGGACTGACGGAGGAAATATTTATTAAGAAGCATGAGTTTTGAGAAGACCTATGTGTTTGGTGTTGAAAGAGAGGGTAGGGATTGTTCCTAGGTTAAAGATGATGTAGGGAGGACCTATACACCGCATCTCATCAATACGTGTTGGACCGTTACATTTGTTGGTAGTTCTAGTGATTGAACGAGTCATCCTAGCCAGTATGTTAGGTGGTTAGGGTCCTGTACCAATCAATAAAAGAAGGACCCTTATTATCTTATAGAATGATATTAGGGACTTAGTGGAATAAAACAGTGGTGGAAGAGGATGGTACATGACTATAAGATGATTCCACTTATTAGGAATCCTCCTAGGACTACCCCCTTTGTTGGAACTGGTTGGTTTAGATAGGTGATGTTGGAGTGTGGAAAAATTCCATAGGTTTATCAGATGGAGGGATATGTCATTGTTTTCAATGATGGGGACTGGTGGGGGGGCCTCCTTTGAATATCTCATGAATTAGTCACAGTCATGGGGACTCGAAAATCCCCCCTCCTTAGTGTAGTGGAATTAGTCACATGATCACAATGAAGAGAGATTCAAAAAGTGTTCTTCTATTGGAATGGGGAGTGGTTTCCCTTACAATGTCCCATGGGGGTTGAGGCATCATCAAGGGGATGATGCCACCATGTCCTAGCAGGACATGCCAATGTTTCCCCATGTTGCTTGTACCATTATATGAGGGCATAAATCACCATCTATTTTTTGATCTCAAAAGGTAATAATGGGCCTTATAACCCAGTAGCTATATTCATGGTGGACATCATTGTAGGATAGTGATCGTGTGGGATTTCTGCATCATCGACTTTCCTACCCTATCACCAGTGACCATTGGGTAGTTGATTTCTAGTTACATGGGTCCCATATGGAATGTGGATAAAACCATTAGAATGTATTCAATGAATTAGATTCCTAATTCCCCAGAACCATCCAATATTCCAAAAAAAGAGGAAGATCCATGTTAATGAGGTCATAGATCGAGAATTCCTAAGGTTTATTTCCCCAATGTTCTAGGAAGTTTTGTATTGGGACCCATATTTTATTGGAGGCACCTAGCACCAGATGTTTGACTCTGGTGACATTCTAATAAAAAAATGTCTTAAAAGTAACTTGTACCCACATTATGAAGAATAGATTAACATTGGGTTTACCATTTCTATTTTATATGGATTCTCTTAGGACCCCAACCGTGTGTCGACATGATTCATGTGCATGTTGAATTGACAACATCCGTACATTCACAATTTCCATAGAGATATGGATATAATTACATTTAATGGTTATTAATACCCCATAATAAAATTTAGATGATGTGATTTTGGTTTCTCTTACAATGGATTCCCCCTTGGAACTTGTTTTAATGTCTAGGTCTCCCAAATTGAGCTATGTTAGGTTCATGTAACTCATTCCTATTCCCACCTCATTGTCTATATAACTTAATTACATTAATTATATGTAAACATTCTACTTTTTCTCTATATGTCATCAATATTCATCCATTATATTACCCACGATGGGAATCACTGGGATGTGTTTGGGCTTTGGGTGTATTTTTCACTTATATTTCTCCATATAGGATGATATCTCATATGAGGAATCTTGAGGTGAAGTAAACAAGAAGTATCCCAATGATCATGATGTAACAATGCCCGAGTCAAAATTTTTACAAGTATTTCCCCCTCAATAACCCCATACTTATGCATAGGATAGCTATGTGAGAGTAAGGTCACATATTCTATATCTTGTAGAGATGGATTAGAACATATGGTTGAGATAGATATTGTCACACATTTAACGTATTATGGATACAATTTGGGTGATTATTAAAATTCATGGAGTATGATCAAGGTGGTGAGACCCCTTGAGGGAACACCAGGAAGTTTTTCAATTGAATCAAAACATGTTGTGGATGAAAATTAAGTGCATGTGGAGAATAATGCCTTTTGAGTAGGATATGGTTTGGATAGATTAAAAATACCCTTGAAAAAGATCTAGGGGGTGTGATCCTATTAGGGGTGATTTCATACCTGTAAGGATTTCTATTTGATCTAAATTCACCGTTGAGGAAGATCCAAATTGTTTTTATCAAAAATTCCCTCAAGATGGATTTAGGAGGTGTTTCATTATGAGGGAGTACATAGCATTACCAATAGGTTGGTTTTCCACTTATTTTGGGCCAAAATGGTTTATTAGAGTTTTCTTTGAAGAGGATCAAGGAGGTACATCCCTTGGAGGGTGTAACCAGGTTTACCATTGGTTAGTATTCCCCTTGAGGTGGATCTAGATGGTGGATCAAAATGCCCCTTGAGATGGATTATATAGGTATGTCCCTCAGAGGGAGTACAAATGTTTACCATTGGTCAAAATTAAATCTCAAAGAGGAATCCTACATACCCAATTTAAATGAATGTTATTGTAACACCCCGAGCTTCCACAGTACGCTTCTCATTGAATAATACAGTAGCATGTGTTGTACGCAATTTCGAGTTCTAACACACACCACGACCAATAAAAGTAGCCGTTATGAATAGTAATACCTACTTTTTAAAATTTTAGAAATCTTATCTCTCAAAATGGACTTCATTTTTGGATTCGGAGTATCGAATTTAGCATATGGTAAATTTTTGGTACTTTTCGGATAACTTTAATATTTTGATGAATAGTGAAAGTTACTAAATTTTAATTAAAAACAACTTTTTTAATCAAAATTATTATCATTGATAAATTATGAATTTTAGTGGTTTTAAAGAATATTTAGAATATATTTTTACTATTTAATACAATTTTGGTCATTGGACATAATTTCACAATTAAACCGGACATAAACAAGTATCAATCTTTTGATAGTTATTATATCTTTAAAACACGCTTTTTGTTTTGACAACAGAAATTAATTTTAAATTAATTTCTGCCACTTATGTGTTTTGAATTTGGAAAAATGGATTCCATATTCGGAATCATGATGTTCAAATTGTGTAAATAGGTAAATTTTATTTTTAGACATTTTGAATAATTACTTCGGTAAATATTTTATTTATCATGGTTAAAGGGTAAATCTGGTAAATAAGGGTTAATAAATAATATTATAATATTAGTATATTACCCTAAAACGTTTCCTAACCTTATTGGTTGATACATGTCCGACCATGGGCATCTTGGGGTCGATTGTTGGACCCCATGGAGCCACTTCTAAGTGATAATGACACTTTATATTAATTAAGTTAAAATAAATACAAAAATGACACAAGCATATATCTTTTAGAAAAACAATTTTTACATAGGGTTATATATGTTGGATTTATGACTATAAATATTAATTATAATGATAAAAATATTTCATACATAATGGTATTTTATTAATAATTTTTAGACATTAAATAATTTAATTTATGTATGACACAATGATGATGCAGTAATAACCATAATAGTGAAAAATTAAAATAATTGATATTATAAATACCCAAATAAATATAATTTGAGAATTTTAATGAATTAAACTAATTTTCTAGGATAATATGACATATTTGGATTTATTTAATTAACATTGTTTGAAGTAATCATACTGTTATGATTTTTACAAAAGACAATTATTGAATAGTGTCAAAAATGACATAAAATAGTTTTTAAAACAAATATTATATTATTAATTGATATTAAATTCCTAAAAATCTATGGATAGGCCAAGAGACTTATATAATGATAGTTGTATCATTAATGTACCACTTGGGGGTCTCTTGGATATATATTGTATGTTTATTCACTATATAATATAAAAATACAAAGTGACATGGTAAGTGTCAAACTAATTAAGTAAGTGTTAAAACTATAAGATAAGGTTAATATAATGACCCAAACCTGTCTAAATTCTATTGGTTGAGTTGTTTTCAACCCATACACACCTTAAACATTAAATTATCCACTTTTGAGCCATTAAAAACTGAATATGAATTTATTATAAAATAATATTTCTAGCTTTTCCAAAGGTGCCCCTCACCCCTCTTATAAAAGGACACTCACCCTTATCATTAATTCACACCTTCAAAGAATTTTGGTTCTGCCAAACCCTGCCCAAATACTCTCTCAACTACCCTCACTTTATCCTAGAGGGCTTTCTTTAGTCATCAATTTATCCTAAGGATCCCTTTTGATCAAATCAAAAGGAAGAACCCGAAGAAGAGGAGATTAAACGTACCCTCGACTAAAGGAAAGTGCACGATAAGGGGTTTTCATATCACTCCTTATTCTTGTGAGATTCATGCCATATTTCCACTATTACATTTTTTGTGGTGTATGTACTGCCCATAATTATATTCTTTGTGTAATAAACTTTAATTTATGCGTATTTACATATTCATTGTATGATACCTCTTTCATGGGTTGTACGTTTCGTAAGTTACCAAAATAGTAAGGGTTTTTTTCGCAATATCTTCATTATCTGAGGTTGTATATACGTAATAATCTACTGGGATCTCTTTATCATCCACATCCATGTTTCATAAAAATTTATTTCAAAACATTTTTACTATTTACAAGAATATGGGTGAAAGAAATTTATACCCTTGTTTGACTTTTTATAAGAGGTTAATAAAGGAATATTTCCGTCATTTTCCAAACTAGGTATTTTTTAACCTTTTGACAAAATTATGGTAAGAATGTATTTTTTAACTTATATGGCGGGTGCGGTTATTCTCCACCATTATTACACCTTTGAAGCTTCCTTCACAAGCTTATAAAGATATTTTCAAAATAAAGGTTTTCTCTATAATTATGCGACTTTTAAATGATTTCAAAAAAAGAGATATTTCTCCCAAATAGTTTTGATTTCATCTATGTCAACATCCATTGATAAATTTTAAACTTTTTTCAAGTTGATTTATTATGATACAAATCATCTATATTGTATTTAAGGTTTTGTGATATTTTTGACTATGGATGAGTTGTTTTTATGCCATTAATGTTTTATGATTAAAATTTTGACATTTTATATGTTAGTTTTAATACGAATGTTTATGTTATATTTCATCCTCTTCCTAAGATGAATGTGTTGGACTAGTATGTTCCGGGTTGGGGACCTGTAAAAGTAAGCCCTCCGGGTTGGTGTCCGGTTATTAGAGGCACTCCGGGTTGGTGTCCGGTTATTAGAGGCACTCCGGGTTGTTGTCCGGTTATTAGAGGCACACTGGGATGGAGTCCGGTTACAGAGGCTCTCCGGGTTGGGTTCTAGTTACATTTATCCCTTAGGTCTTGGCACGAGGCCTCAACATAGAAATTAAAGTTCGGCTTCATGCATTCCATCATTATGAAAGTGGTTAGTGATATTGCATGTGATTATTAGATTAGTAGAATATCCATGTGAATAAGTAAATGTAATTATTTAATTTTTTATGCCATATTATGCTGAAGTTCATGTTTAAAAGGATTTTGTTTTAGTTTTATACATTTCCTTAAATGTTTATGCTTATTTTGGAAATTTTCTGCTGCATTGCTTACCCTTACTGAGCATTTGAGCTCACTCCTTTCTATGCTTTATTTTTCCTAGGATTGAAAGAAGTGTAATGTGATTGATATACATGGTTAAGGTAATGGAATAATGGATTTCATAAAGATTATTTATGTTGTTTTGTACATTATAAAGTGAAAATGTAACATTCATGTATGCGATCTATTTTTTCAAGACTGCTAAACTGATTGGTCCTTCAAGAATTGATTCGTTGTAATAATGCCAATGTATTAAAATAATGCACCGACTCGGGGTAACTGGGGTCGGGGCTTTACAGTTGGTATCAGAGGAAGTTTAGAAATAACCTTGGAAACTTGATTTAGATAAACTCTGATTAGAGCACATATCCCTAAGATAGACTTTGAGGATTAGTATAGAATAACTTCCAAGAATTTTGGTATTATAGAGATTTTGTGAGTTTTCCGAGAAATACATCCCTGTCTGGATACGTACAGGTAGAGGCGGCTCTGGCATAGATGTACCTAGGGGTAAAACCCGAAAACACCACTTTGAGCTAGACTCAAACGGGAACTGGTGCACGACAACGGGCCTTTCTGTACTGTTGGTTACGACACTCTCGGGGGATATGCTTAGGATAATTCTCATTTTCTTTACAAAGCATTATGAAGGGATTATGAGTATACACTTACTCAAAGAAAATATTTTTATGATTATGGATTATATCCATAAACTATTCAATTTTCGTTAGGTATTTTACAAGTTTGGTAATTATTCATTGCAATTCATAAACTGAACTAGTTTGTGTTATTGTATAGAAATGGCGCCATAAGAAGGAATGTGAACACCCGTATTACGTATGATCCAAAGAGTAAGAATGATCATATATTTCATGGTACTAATCCAGAATTTAGAAGTGAAATAGTTTCCCACGTATTATCATCATATGAGGAAATAGAATCATGTGTTGATAAGATGAGTAAAGAATTCTCAGAGTCCTATGGCTTTGAAGGGAAACAAGAGAAAAAAAGGATGGAAGAGAGAAAGATGGATAAAGGGAAGAGGGAAAAGAAGAATTTTCCCATATGTGATAACTGTGGGAAGAAACACCCTGGAACTTGCCTGAAAGGAATGGGAGTTTGTTATAAGTGTGGAGGAAAAGGGCACAAAGTACGTGACTGCAAGGGTAAGAAAATGGTTTCAAATGTACAATGCTTCATTTGCAAGGATTTTGGACACTACGTGAGCCAATGTCCCAATCATCAGACTATGCCGGAAATGATGCTATTGGATAATAATCAAGATATGATACTACCATTGATGAAGAGGAATGAATAGTGTTCTTATGTTGTTATTTTATAATTATTTAATTTAAGTGTTGTATTAATGATGTTATGGAAATAAATAAGGACTTCACTGCAGTACAATTTAATTAAGGATTTGATATTTTATAGTACTAAGAAAAGTGACTCTACAGCGAGTTAAATTTTTAATGGAAATTACATGGTTGAAGGAAAGATAAACCTTAATATGGTCCTAATATTGAGGTAGTGATTTTGGAATAAGAGATGGTTGATTTTGGTAATTCAGGATGTTGCGATGTTTTAAAAGAATATATGAGGAAGGTGTTCACATGTTATTACCTAGCAAAAAGGATCCTCGTCATGTCTGACTTCCTTGTAATTTTTGGACTGTGAGTTTGGATAATATTATTTTGGATAAGTCTAATGGTTGGAATGGATTAAGATTGAGAGGTTAGTTTTTTGGATTTTCATAAAAGGACAACATGCATACCGTGTGACGACCCGTCGTGCCAGACAAATCTGTGGGAATCGATCCCACAACCATAGTGCAATTTAGATTTATCACCTACCATTGTGCTACATGATGTTCCTGGATGGTATAATGTAATTTCTTTACATAAATGGTCTGATATGTGAAATATAAATTCATTATATTTGGAACCCTATACGATTAGGATAAATAGAGTATTTTTGAGTTGTATTATGTTTTGGGGTGAAAGATGAGTTTGTGGTAGAAATTTATTAATGGATAAAACTCTAATTACAAAGTAAGTATATCTCCTTATGATCTTAGCCAATTTAATAAATAAATTCCTCAACATTAAGAAAAGGAACATAGAACAAAAATGTTGTCCGAGATGGTACCTTAGATCATCACTAATTTATGGCTTTGGGATTGTTGGCCTTTTCATAGCCATGTTCTCTACCACTCTCCATCAGATAATTGATGGTTACATTTCTCTTCCATATCCATATTCTCCAACATGGAACCCTAGTATGTGTTACTTTCGGTAATCTTCATACTTTCCACTCTTTATTTTAAATAGAGGCCTAATTAATACATTTTTCGATGTGGGATTTCAAATAAGATATTTTGAAATATCATAAATGTGTTATCCAAATACCTTATGTTTTGTTGAACCGATGGTATTTTAAATCATCATAGATTGATGAATTTAAGGACCTCAATTTTAAACTTTTTTGTGATTGATGACCTCAATCACTACCAATAAATATTTACATTTTTCCTCCAGTTATATGTCTATAATTTCCACCAATTTCCTCCTAATAGAGATCATAATTTTTTGGTGACCCTTTCATTTCTCTTTTCATCTTGTTAAGACTAAAATTTATTAACCAAATTTTTGATGTGGGTTTTTTCCACAAAGATATTTTCTATTTTCAACCTCTATTTTCAAATAACAATATCAAATTGCGAGGACGCAATTTTTTGATGGATGGGAGAGTGTAACACCTCGAGCTTCCACGGTACGCTTCTAATTGAATAATATAGTAGCGTGTGTTGTACGCAACTTCGAGTTCTAACACACACCACAACCAATCAAAGTAGCCGTTATGAATAGTAATACCTACTTTTTAAAATTTTATAAATCTTATCTCTCAAAATGGACTTCATTTTTGGATTCGGAGTATCGAATTTAGCCTAAGGTAAAATTTTGGTACTTTTCGGAGAACATTAATATTTTGATGAATAGTGAAAATTACTAAATTTTAATTAAAAACAAATTTTTTAATCAAAATAATTATTAATGATAAATTATGAATTTGAGTAGTTTTAAAGATAACATAGAATATATTTTTACCATTAAATACAATGTTGGTCATTGGACATAATATCACAATTAAACCGGACATAAACAAGTATCAATCTTTTGATAGTTATTATATCTTAAAAACACGTTTTTTGTTTTGACAACGGGAATTAATTTTAAATTAATTTTTGCCACTTCTGTGTTTTGAATTTGGAAAAATGGATTCCATATTTGGAATCAGGATGTTCAAATTGTGTAAATATTTAAATTTTATTTTTATACATTTTGAATAATTAATTCGGTAAATATTTTATTTACCATGGTTAAAGGGTAAATCTGGTAAATAATGGTTAAAAACTAATATTATAATAATACTAAATTACCTTAAAATGTGTCATAACCTTATTGGTTGATGCATGTACGACCATTTGCATCTTTGGGTCGATTTTTGGACCCCATGGAGCCACTTGTAAGTGATAATGACACTTTATATTAATTATGTTAAAATAAATACAAAAATGACATAAGCATATATATTTTAGAAAAACAATTTTTACATAGGGTAATATATGTTGGATTTTTGACAATGAATATTCATTAGAAAGATAAAAATATTTTCCACATAATTGTATTTTATTTATAATTTTTAGACATTAAATAATTTAATTTATGTATGACACAATGATGATGCACTAATTACCATAATAGTGAAAAATTAAAATAATTGATATTATAAATACCCAAATAAATATAATTTGAGACTTTTAATGAATTAAACTAATTTTATAGGATAATATGATATATTAGTATAGATTTAATTAACTTTTTTTGAAGTAATCATACTGTTATGATATTTACAAAAGTCAATTATTGAATAGTGTCAAAATCGACATAAAAGAGTTTTTAAAACAAATATTATATTATTAATTGATATTAAATTCCTAAAAATCTAAGGTTCGGCCAAGAGACCTATATCATGATAGTTGTATCATTATTGGACTACTTGGGGGTATCTTGGATGTATATTTTATGTTTATTAACTATATAATATAAAAATACAAAGTGACATGGTAAGTGTCAAACTAATTAACTAAGTGTTAAAACTAAAAGATAAGGTTAATATATGACCCAAACCTGAATAAATTCTATTGTTTGAGTAGTTTTTGACCCATACACACCTTAAACTTTAAATAATCCACTTTGGAGCCATTAGAAACCAAATATTAATTTATTATGAAATAATATATCTAGCTTTTCCAAAGGTGCCCCTCACCCCTCTTATAAAAGGACACTCACCCTTCTCATTAATTCACACCTTCAAAGCCTTTTGATTCAGCCAACCCCTACCCAAAAACTCTCTAAAATACCCTCAATTCATCCTATAGGCCTTCCTTTATTCATAAAGCCATCCTAAGGATCCCTTTTGATCAAATCAAAAGGAATAACCCGAAGAATAGGAGGTTAAATGTACCCTCGACTAAAGGAAAGTGCACTGTAAGGGGTTTTTATCTCACTCCTTATTCTCGTGAGATTCATGCCATATTTCCACTATTACATTTTTTTGGTGTATATACTATCCATAATTATATTCGTTGTGTAATACACTTTAATTTATGTGTATTTACATATTCATTGTATGATACCTCTTTCATGGGTTGTACGTTTCGTAAGTTACCAAAATGGTAAGGGTTTATTTCGCAATCTCATCATTATCCGAGGTTGTATATATGTAATAATCTACTGGGATCTCTTTATTATCCACATCCATGTTTCTTAAAAATGTATTTCAAAACATTTTTTTATAGTTACAAGAATATGGGTTTAAGACATTTATACCCTTGTTTGACTTTTTATAAGAGGTTTATAAAGGAATCATTCCATCATTTTCCAAACAAGGTCATTTTTAACCTTTTGACAAAATTAAGGTAAGAATTTATTTTTTCACTTATACGGCGGGTGCGGTTATTCTCCGCCGTTATTACATCTCTGAATCTTCCTTCACAAGATTATAAAGATATTTTCAAAATAATGGTTTTCTCTATAATTATGCGACTTTTAAATGATTTCAAAAAAAGAGATATATCTCTCAAATAGTATTGATTTCATCTATTTCAACATCCTTTGATAAATTTTAAACTTGTTTCAAGTTGATTTATTATGATACAAATCATCCGTATTGTATTGAAGGTTTTGTGATATTTTTGACTATGGATGAGTTATTTTTATGCCATTAATGGTTTATGATTAAAATTTCGACATTTTGTATGTTAGTTTTAAGATGAATGTTTATGTTATATTTCATCCTATTCTTAAGATGAATGTGTTGGACTAGTATGTTCCAGGTTGGGGACCGGTAAAAGTAATCCCTCCGAGTCGGTGTTCGGTTATTAGAGGCACTCTGGGTTGGTGTCTGGTTATTAGAGGCACTCCGGGATGGAGTCCAGTTACAGAGGCTCTCCGAGTTGGGTTCCGGTTACAGTTATCCCTTAGGTCTTGGCACAAGGCCTCGACACAGAAATTAAAGTTCAGCTTCATGCATTCTATCATTATGAAAGTGGTTAGTGATATTAAATGTGATTATTTGATTAGTAGAATATCCATGTGAATAAGTAAATGGAATTATTTCATTTTATTTTTGCCATATTATGCTGAAGTTCAAGTTTAGAAGGCTTTTGTTTTAGTTTTATACATTTCCTTAAATGTTTATGCTTATTTTTGAAAGTTTCCACTGCATTGCTTACCCTTACTAAGCATTTGAGCTCACCCCTTTTTATGTTTTATTTTTCCTAGGATTCCAAGAAGTGTAATGTGATTGATATGCATGGTTAATCCAAGGGAATAATGTCGTTCATAAAGATTATTTATGTTGTTTTGTACATCATAAAGTGCAAATGTAACATTCATGTACGTGATCTATTTTTCCAAGACTGATAAACCTATCGGTCCTTCAGGAATTGATTCGTTTTAATAATGCCAATGTATTAAAATAATGAACCGACTCTAGGTACCTGGGGTCAGGGTGATACAGGTATAAAAAATAATTTATTCAATTATGTGGTTTAAGGTCTTATTATAGGACTAATACAAGAAGGTCTACATAATTTGATAAGGATTCTTATATCAATAAAGGATTGTTGAAGAGGGACAGTACGAGGATTTCAGAGGGAATCTTCCTTTTTCAAGGGGATTTCACATGGTTTGATGATGTTGGTCTTAATAATTAATCCACCTAGAGGATCTCATTACATGTGAGTGGTATACTTGTGTGGGTCATCCTGTGACACTATAACATGGAGAATCTGGTTCTTGTGTCACAAAGTAATACTATAGTATTATTTCATGTTTTGATGAAATATTCATGTAGTTTTACATAATACAAATAGGATGTTGGACTAAGATGGTTAATGTTACACAGCTCGGATGTGATGGAACTCACTACTTACCCTTAGGGATTACTTGAACAGTACTCATGTTCCTTTGGTAGGGGAATGAGTTTATAAATTCTTGGGTACAATGATGTGAAGAGTGAACAGTCAGAAGGACAATGTTACATCCACGATACTGAGAAAAAAATGGCTTATGATGCCTATGTTGAGAAACATCAGGCATGTGGGTGGCTCAATCCACACTTTGGGTTAAGTGGGAGGAAACTGGAGTGGGTGGAACATGTCACATAGGGACTCAAGGTGCATCTAAACCATTCCTGAATAGTTGTAGGGGTCCTATTAACATGAACCTCGTGAAGGAGGGTTAACATAAGGGGGGAACCATGGAGAGGCCCTAGAGCTGTTATTCATGAAGCTTGGGTCATTATAGATAGGTGCTTCATGAAGTTCATGTGTTTGATCCAGGTTAGGGGCTTTGAGAAGGTGTATAGTTTGTGAAACAGGGCCCCCAACCAAAAAGTGAATTCATAATTTGTAATGGGAATGGATCAAAAATGTTGAATGCTTCACGAAGCAAATATTAACCATTGAGGACATCTTTTCTTAATGTAGGGAGTATGTCCTCATGAAAGGAATTTCTGCCATATGGGTTGGATCTTATGAACACAATGAAATATGTTTGACAAAGCTTGGATACCTTGGATGAACCATTTCCCTTTGGATCACAAAGGTGAGAACTTTTTAAAATTGGGATAGCTTTTGGAAGATGAAATATTAAGGAATCAACCCTAAAATATTATCATGAAGGGGAATTTATATGAAAGGTGTTTCACTAAAATTGGAGTTTCATGTGAAGTTGTATGAGATTCATAAAGGGGAAAGACTCTATGTGATTGATTATCAGACTCTTAGACACATCATCAACCATTCACACGGGTGTGAAGTGGTTCATGAATCTAAATGTATTTATGTGTAGGTTTACCATCAAACCTTTATGTGTTTCTAAAGGAACCATCCCAGTCAATGAGCTTCATAATATTTGTTCATTCTTGAAGGAAATTTTCTTTTTGAAATAGACACCTTAGTTTGTTTTTGTGTTGTTTGGGCTCATATTCCCTTCGAAACAACCATTAAATCATCAATAATTCTTGTGGTATGAATTTTTACACTCCAATAGTTTGTTAAAACATATATTTTCTATACAATTATTTGAGAATAAAAAAAAATATAATTAACAAGAAAAATATATTGATAAAAACACTTTAAATAACCGATCAATGTACTGTGAATATATAACCAATAATAATAAATATGTTCCAAAAACATGTGAATCCTATATTCTTGATATGAAACATGAACAAATAACCTCCTTCCAATCCAACCTAAGAGAGAAAATATGGAAAATCATATCTTGAAATCATTTTCATCATACTAGTTTAAATAGATCAATAATAAAATTAAAAACCATAAAAACTAATCACATCCTAGAAAACCAGTAAATCCCTTATAAATGGGTTGTTTACTCCATTGAACATGTTCTATACTATGTTTTAAAAATTACATATCTTATTTATAATTTCCCCAAAAAGATATAAAATGTAAATATTCCATAATAATTTTTTTATTTAAAATACCCAGTCCACTAAATTGTAACTAGATTAGAGTGCTACTAATATTAGGTGTTCCTCTAAAGAATACAGTTCCTATCTCTTATAAGAAATGATCTATAGTGGTGCTATGTGGAGACTATGTCATCATACCATAGTGATCATTAAAAATGGAAAAAATAAAAATCAATTATATCTTGATAGTTGAATTAATCATAAATAACTATTTCCAATAAATAATATAATGTATGTTATTTATAAATGGAATTATATATAAATTTCAAGTAGTTTACCAAATATAGAACAACTCTCCCCTTGGTAGATTATTTATGCCCATATCTAGAGGGAAATAAAAATGTAACTTTTTAAAACTCTGTAGCACCTTTTCCGAGTAATTTCTAATTATTATCCACTCACTATGCACCAATAATAAAATAACTCTATGCCATAGAGAACGTTCTATAATCCAATAATAAAATATTTATGTCTACTTTGACACCCAAACCATCTTCTATAAGAAGATTTTAGGACTCTATAAGCCATTAATAAGGTTTTATATAATCATATCTAGTGTTAGTAATAGTACATGAATATATGTATAATAAAATATGGAAATAATAATAAATAATCCACCGTTAAACCACAGGTTCTATGGTGAATCTTGATATCAACCATTCCTGCTTCATCCCTTGTCAAATGTCAATTAAAAATATAATTTTTTAGTTCAACCTTTTAATCCTTTGATATACTCTTTGAAAAATGATTTCAATATGCATAATCTATATCCATGGATGTTATCAAAATAACAATTTTTCTATTGCGGTAAATTTTAACACAAGTACACTGTCCACATTATTTTTTAACCATAGTCTTAAGATCGAATAAAAAAATCTTAGTAATATAGTAAACAATGGTTTATCAATGAATTGAAGAATAATGTATAATGTATATAATACTATAAAAATAAGTTTTTATCTGAAGATCATGTCCCTTTTATTCATACATTATTAGTTAATTATTTTCCAAATATAATAGGAACTACTAAAATATAATATGATAATTCTAAGAGAGTATGTTTTTAATTTACTCCCCACATTACATAGAACACAACTTGAATCATATATAAAACTTATATAAATAGATATATTCATTTTCTTCTCACATGGTTGCTGCAGGTCTTTCTGATCACTAAAAAATGGTTCACTCTCAAATTGAGAAGGAATTGTTTAATTTAATCATCCTATATGATTTTGAGTATTTCAAATTTAATATTTTCATTTCATTCATGGTTAAGTGAGAACAAATATAGATTCTTGTAAAAATCATGATTAGGGTCTCAAACAGATATAATATATTTCATACCATAATATATCATGGGATACCATTAAATAATGGTAATTGATATTTATATTCACATCTAATACAAAATAGTTCAAATTAAATTGAAATATTATAGGATTGGAAGGTATATCATATTAAAGTGGAGAAATTAATGGGCTATGTAAATACCAAGATGATTCATTATGGAGATACCCCCAAATTAAATACCCATTAAATTAGTTTCCCCCAATTTACATTCATTTTTTAATTACTTAATTAATTGGTCAGATTTTATTATCTTTTATATTTATTTAAAATTACTATTTTCATTAATTTTATTTTATCTACACTCAATATTCATCTATTCCATTTGGTCTAGTGGATCTGAAATCAAAGAATTATATATGGTCCATATGTATTGTGTGATCCCATAATTATCACCAATTGGGGTTATCCTCTAAGAATTACTTGTAATAGTGATATCATGAGGATATCTCACATAAATATCATAAGGATCACCTATCTTGGGTGATCCCATAATTATACACCTTCTATAGTTATTCGGTATTGTTAACTCACCCAGGTTTATCTCATACAGATCTCCAACAATGGTGATCTTATACGGATCAACCACTATATGTTATCTTATAAGGATCATCCTACCCCTTATCTGATGTTGTGAAATGAATTTTTTTTTGTAATCCAGGTGGTTTTGGGTTTAATAAATAAAAAAAATGATAAAATCACTTTTATATCACCCTAAATGTGTTATAATTGAAAAAAGACACTGAATGATCCTTTGAGATTGGAAAACACTAATTCTCAACTTTCACCTATCCTGTAACATCGAAAAATTCTATGAGGACCCATTTAATATAAGTAAAACCATGTTAATCCCAAAATTGATCCTTGAATACTCAATCACTCGTGATTTTCCTTAAATCCTTTTAAATGTACAATTTACTATATTTTTTTCTTGAACACCATCCATAACAAGTACAACTTGAATATGTATACATACTTAATAAAAAAAATGTTCATATATCAATAAATATGCAGGGTATTAAATTTCTTAATTAGAAAATGAACTCTTAGGTGTATTTTTTTGGATCAAGGGTTATTTCTAAAAGTTCTCATATAACAAGGAATTATTATGGATGGTTATTGTCGGTTTAGAATATTATTTGATAAGGATCATGAATAATGTACTTCACTTTTAGTGTATTTATTCACAACTCAGATGCCACCCAATTATTCATCCATAACTCTATGTCATTTTGGGTGAATGAAGGGTGGGATCCAGCCTAGTTAATATCATAGAGGAACAATAACAATGATTTATTACTATATGAGGTTCATTTTAGTCAAAATAATGGATTGAAATCCCTCATTTAATAAGTCAGGAGTACCAATTATTTCACATAGTGAATTCTCAATGGATTTTAATATCAAATAGAAATTGAAAATTTTATAATCCCTACATATATTCCTAACAGACACATTTACTAATATGAAAACACCTAAAATAAATTTTATTCTATTACAATTTTAAATTTCGCATTTACACATAGGAATATCCTCTACTCAGTAGAATATGTTTACTCCATTCTTATGATCAAATTAATATCAAACTTATTGTATATATTTTCATTAATAGTTAATGAAATAATGATATCAAAATCACTAAAATCCATGTTTAAGGATATTTTTACATTATGTAGTTTATTTCATATATTATAAAATTGAATTTATTTATTAAATTATTAAAAAAAATATATTATGTAATCTATAAAAGTAGTCTAATTAATTTATAATTTTAGATTTACCACTCTGCTCCAAATGAGATATATCATGTCCAAATTTGAATATCTCAATAAACTCGTCATTAAAAAATTACCGTTTTCTCCATCCATATCCTTGTTTTATTGAATGTTATCTGTAATAGATGATATTGAATTACAATGTTATATTTCATGAACCTTTTAAAATATCACTCATTCAATGTTATCTACTTACATCCCTATTTTGTGGACAATAAATCATCACTAAAAAATAATATATGTAAATTTATTCTCATCTTATTCATTTAATATCATTATTGAACATCCCTTTTAAGTCTCTAAATATAAAAAGCTTGTTTCCTATTTTTTTCAGTTAATACTTTTGAAATTTCCAATATTAAATTAGGTAGCACTAATACATAACATTATATTCCAATACGAAGGAATCCACTAAGGATAATTTTGTTAGTTGATGCATGGAATCATTAAAATTATATTTGATTCCTGAATATTGTCATTAATTTTCAGACATTAATTGATCACTCATTCCTAAATTATATTTAGATTATAAATTCATGGAAGTGAGTATTATTAAAATAATATTGGATAAAATTAAATTGTATATTTTTTAGTGGCTTTTAAAATTATGAAAAAATGTTTGTAACTAAAAAAATACATTAAAGATAATCCCCAATTATTCGGTTTATCACATACTGACTAGACAAAAATCCCTTGTCTCATAGAGGGAATCGAGTAGCGTGAACATGTTAATTTTGTAAATGGAGAAAGTCGACACTAAGGATACTATCATTATTTGGATGAATTATCGATGTAATTCAATGTTGGGAATGAGGGTCCATATATTAGGGTTTGGGTATCCCATTAATCCCAGTTAACATGTAATTAGAATGATTAGGTTATTCCAGTTCACAAAAATTTTCAAAGTGGTAAAAAAAATCTTATTTAATAGTCTTGTCATTCAAGTGATTTTTCTAGTTGTGTTCATATCGCATCTCCCAAATAGAGGTTCTCCAATTCTAGATAACATTATTCCACTATATATATAGATATTATATTGAGAATTTTGAAGATTAATTTTTCTCTTATAAAGTATATAACTATTATGAGTCGAAATCCAAATGTTTTGGAAGGCTACTATGAGTCCATGTGGTGAGGAAGATGATGCCCATGCACTTCATGTAATGTTTGAAGCTATCATGCTACAAAGGAACCTGCATAAGGTTCTATACTAGATACACATAAAGTTATGTGTAAATGGTCAATGTAATAGTGGATAAGGATTTTCAATATGGTCCTAAATATTGTATAATACCTGAAGTATGTGTAATGGTCCTTCAAGCCCCATATATGATTTTTGAAACTACTTAACATGACACATAATGGTTAATAATTTTGTGTAAGGGTCCAAGGACAACTGGGTAATGAAAAAGAAAAAGTAGTGATTGATGAAATAGTGACTATAAATTCCATAATTAAAGTGATGGAGAGTATGGATCAATCATGCTTCATGTTATCAGAAAATTTATAAAAAAATAGTTAAGGGAATAATAATATTTCATGTTGAAACAATCAAATCCATGAATAAATTATGGTGAAAATGGGGTGTGTAATAACACATAGGTGTACCCATAGATCATAGTTAAAAAATATATTTTAAATTAAATATTATTTATCATTTTGGTTGATGTTTTTGACCTGATTGTATATGTATTGGTTGATCTATATAAAAATGATTAGCTTAACCTCATAGTACAATTCTTATTAAATATTAAGAAGGATATTGAGGTTCTTTAATTGTTTATGTTGTGGTTTTTAAAATATCATAATTTTACATGATGTTATGCAGTACAATAATGAAGGTAATGATGGTCATAGTGGATGATTCCCACATCATGGTATTCAATATATTTAAACAACATTTTATTCATCGGAATATTCATGGATTTATTTTTTCTATATAAAATGATGGATTTGAAGTTAGATTGGGGATGTTTGTGTGGAATATTTTAATAAAGATATATCATGATATTATAGTATAAGTCGTTGGCTATAAATAAGTGGGTATAATGTCATGGAAATCATGCGTCAACCATGATATGATTTGTGAGTCTGAAACTACCTCAAATACCTATTGTGCTACTTCATCTTCTTATTCATTTGGTAATTTTTCACACTCCTTTATCATTATAATGAGGGGGTAATATATCATATTCTATATAAATATATTCATGATTGAAGTTTATATATTTCAATTTACATTTTTAATTTAATTTGGTGTTTCTTTATCATTCATGATTTTTATTTAATATCATCCTTGATCATGTGATTAGCCATTTTCCATTGATGGGTCATTATTTTTATATTCATGACTAGATTCCCAATTCCATGAACTAATTTGTATAAGATAGAGGACCTATGTCTAAATATGGTATTCGGAAGCATAATTCATTTTTATCCTAATGTTATTGAATATATAAAATGGGGAATTAATGAGTTAATGAGTTTATACCAATAAAAAGGATTAACTGTAATCTAATTATCTTGGAAACATTGAAAAATCAATATCATTTCCAGTTCCACTACTACATGAAATAGGTAATAAAAATCAATGTAGCTTATTTTTTGATGATATATACACTCTAATTCATTGTTCATGATTTCTAACAATTGTTGTATTATGTCTTAACTCAACTATCACAATGGGCATGAATTAAAACATGTTATAATCTGAAATTAGAATTTCATATTTGGTTTTATTTTATAAATTTAAAAATTTTATTCCCTATTTGAAATAATTATTCTCATTGGTCCTATAATATTTCTAGAAACGTTTTCATTGAATATTTGAAATTTAGGTTTAGTAATTATTTGTTTATTTTCTAAAATTATAATTTCCTTAATGTTACTCATAATTTATTCATGTTTTTTATTTTATGGACGATTCATTATTTCATAAAAAATATACTCGAGTGAATTTAAATTTGATCCTAAAAAATGAACCTAAAATAAAATGAAGATTATGAAATAAAAAAAAGAATCAACAATGGTCTTATAAGACTAGTGATAAAAGGGTGAAGGGGGGTAACATATATAGATGTTATGTGGAAAGACCTCATAAACACTATAAGTCCATTCAACATGGTGTTTAAACCTAGAACATGAAGACATGAACACAACAACACATTCCTTAGCAAGGGCCAGGAGTATGGGGCCAAAGCTATACATTCTTGTGCCAATGTATAGGCCCTTACTATGAAATTCCTAAGGGATGAGGGATATGAGAAAGCAGATTTAATTGGCAATGAGTTGTTTAACAATACAATTTATTTGGTGGCGATTATGGAGCCTAAACATGCCTCATATAAAATCCAGAAGTTTTCTCAGAGGCTCATAATATGTAGGTTCATTCATAGAAATCGACTCTACTCTAAAATATGGTTGTTCTGGAAGGATCACATCTCAGTTGATCTGATCAGTGTGTCAGATCAGCACCTTTCCATGAAAATATTGATACATATGCAAATGTTTTTATTTTCCTTCGTATATGAAAAATCCAATGCTCAGGACAAATATATTTTATTGAACGATTTAGAAGGAATTATTTGTGACAACTCCCAATGGATTATTGGGGGAGATTTAAATATCATAGCATCCCTAGAGGAGAAACAAGGGGGTGAGGCTTTTCCAAGGAGTGAAAACCATGAATTTTTATATTTCAAGGCAAGGAATGGACTCTTGGATGTGGGCCTTGAGGGAGATCCCTTTACCTGGTACAATAATAAATGCGGAGGTGGGCACACATGGTGTCATCTTGATTGATTCCTGGTGGATGAGGATACTGTATCTTTATTCCTATATGTTAATCTATCTCATCTGGTGTGGTGTTTGTCCGAACACTCTCCACTAAGGCTTTATTCAGCCTCCAGAACATCGAACATGGATTACACTCAATTTTCTAAGCTGTGGTTGGATGATATGGGCTTCATGGACGTGGTTAAGGAAGCATGGACCTTCTCTACTTTAGGGAACCCATATTAATCACTTCAAAACAAGATCAGGTGGCTCAAACCCTCACTAAATAGGTGGAGGAAGACTCTTCCAGCTCACAATCATGATCTGCTCGAGATTTCCTAGGAGGTGGAATGCTTGGAGGGAAGCTTGGAACATGAATGGGATGAAAACATTTTTAATGTTCTAATGTCCATCAAGTATAATCTTGTGGTCTTCCTGCTAAGTCAAGAGAGGCTTTCTAGAGAAGGAACGTGGGCTAGATGGATCTGTGAGGGTGACCAGAATATTGGGGTTTTCTATGCATGCATCAAAGAGAGGCATCTAATTCACAGGCCTAACATCCTCAGTGAGGATGGCTCCTACTCCAACAAACGAGGTGAGGTTGGGGAAAAAGCCAATGAAAAATTGAAAGGGTTAATGGCAGGGATCAACATAAACATGGCAGGCGGCTACCCAAGAGAGGCATTGTGACACCCCAAGTTTCCACGGTACGTTTCCCTTTGAATAATGCAATGGCGTGCATTGTACGCAACTTCGAGATTCTAACACACCACAACAAATAAATCTAGCCGTTATGAAATTTTATAAATTATATCTCTCAAAATGGACTTCATTTTTGGATTTAGAATATCGAAATTAGCCTAGGGTAAAATTTTGGTAGTTTTTGGATAACTTTCATATTTTGATGAATAGTGAAAATTAATAAATTTTAATTAAAAACAACTTTTTTAATCGAAATAATTAATATTGATAAATTATGAATTTGAGTGGTTTTAAAGTATATTTAGAATATATTTTTACCATTTAATTCAATGTTTTTCATTGGACATAATTTCACAATTAAACCGTACATAAACAACTGCCAATCTTTTGATAGTTATTATCTCTTAAAAACACGCTTTTTGATTTAACAACGGGAATTAATCTTAAATTAATTTCTGCCACTTTTGTGTATTGAATTTGGAAAAATGGATTCCATATTTGGAATCAGGATGTCCAAATTGTGTAAATATGTAACTTTTATTTTTAGACATTTTGAATAATTATTTCGGTAAATATTTTATTTACCATGGTTAAAAGGTAAATCCAGTAATCAAGTGTTAAAAAATATATTATAATAATACATAGTTACCCTAAAACGTATCGTAACCTTAATGGTTGATACATGCCCGACCATGGAAATATTTGGACCGATTTTGGGACCCCATGGATCCACTTGTAAGTGATAGGGACACTTTATTTTAATTAAGTTAAAATGAATACAAAAATGACACAAGCATATATCTTTTAGAAAATCAATTTTTACATAGGGTTATATATGTTGGAGTTTTGACTAAAAATATTCATTAGAAATCTCAAAAATATTTCCTACATAATGGTATTTTATTTATAATTTTTAATCATTAAATAATTTAATTTATTTATGACACAATGATGATGCAGTAATTACCATAATAGTAAAAAAATTAAAATAATTGATATTATAAATACCCAAATAAATATAATTTGAAACTTTTAATGAATTAAACTAATTTTATAGGTTAATATGACATGTTAGTAATGATTTAATTAACTTTTTTCGAAGGAATAATTCTGTTATCAGTTTTACAAAAATCAACTATTGAACAGTGTCAAAATTGACATAAAAGAGTTTTTAAAACAAATATTATTTTATTAATTGATATTAAATTCCTAAAAATCTATGTTTCATCCAAGAGACTTATATCCTGATATTTGTATCATTAATGGACCACTTGGTGGTCTCTTGGATGTATATAGTAACTTTATTAACTATATAATATAAAAATAAAAAGTGACATGGTAAATGTAAAACTAATTAACTAAGAGTTAAAACTAAAAGATAAGGTTAATATAATGACCCAAACCTATCTAAATTCTATTGGTTGAATGGTTTTCGACCTATCCCCATCTTAACCTTTGAATAAAATACTTTGGAGCCATTAGAAACCGAATATAAATTTATTATAAATTAATATTTCTAGTTTTTCCAAAGGTGCCACTCACCCCTCTTATAAAAGGGCACTCCTCCTTCTCATTTTTTTCACACTTTCAAAGCCTTTTGATACGGCCACCCCCTACCCAAATACTCTCTCAAATTCCCTCAATACAACCTAGAGTCCTTATTTTGATCAGAAATCAAACCTATGGATCCTTTTTGATCAAATCAAAAGGAAGAACCCGAAGAAGAGGTAATGCTTTCACCACCCCTTTTCAAGTTCCTTTCTTCTTCCACTTCTTCTTTTGTTGTTATTATCATTCTAAAATAATAACTCCAGTATCTTATATATACTTTGATGTTATTATAAATATGGTACAACCATATTCAGTATTCTATCCACCCTTTGAATAACAAGTCACCATACGTGCGTACGTACGGCTTACCGTCTCCACGTCGTGGTGTAATTGTTATTCAACATATTATTATTTGGGTGGGTATAATAATGATGTGAAACTCATGAAAATAATAAATATAACATAATAATGATTCTGTATATATTATATACCATCCAAATATATATTATTTTAATATCAAAAGAATGATATTGTCGCTCGTGCGTACGTACGGAGTACCGTCTCCATGAACACGATGAGATTCATTCTCCATCATATCCATTCAAGTATAATTCTCATTTTATGATTAAAAATATTGTTTAAGGACTTGATATCATTCTGTATATGAATAATATAAATCCCATTAATAACAAATATGTCTCACATAACAAATAATATAAAGTAGAATAAATCCATTAACACCTGAAATGACGATAATTCTAAGATATTGTTAACAAATCAATGTTAAAAGATCATATATGATATAATATTAATGTAAATGATTCTGGTGTAACTAAATAACAATTATTTCACCATTATACAGGAGGTTAAACTACCATCGACCAAGGAAAGTGTACAAAGTAAGGGGTTTCTTAACTCACTCTTAATTTCGTGAGAATTCCATTGTTCACCACTTAATTATTGCATGTGGTGTATGTATACTGCCCATGATTGTATTCATTGTGTAATATACTTTAATTTTTGGGTATTTAAATCATCATGGTTGGATCCTTCTTTCATGGGTGTATGTTTCGTAAGTTACCTAATCGATAAGGGAATTTGAAATTTCAATTTCCACTCATTTGGCTTTATGCATATTTCATTGATTATATTACCCCAAGATTATGTGTCGAATCACAATTAATTTGATTATGTCATAATTTACACTCCCCTTCCAGTTGATATACTTTTGATACACATAATCACTAAATTGATAATTTCTCAAGTCATTGATATGAATTTGATAAGAGTAATTTTAACTCATTCTCCATTTGAAGAGTTAAACATCCAATTCTTTGGTGTTGTTTTTACAAGAATATGTGTGAATGTACTTGATTGTTTTACACTGAATATCCAATAATATTTAGTTTATTTATATTTGTCACAAATAATTATGTCGTTGATTTATCCTTAACCTAATGATACGGCCTTTATGAGAGATTTCATCTCAATTTACATTCCATTGAGACTTCTTTGTTGTTATACACCAAATCACTTTTATGTGGTGTATATAATGTACTTTGACATAGTATATCATGAATTAATTTATTCTCATGATATTACTATGTTTTTATTACCTGAATTATTTGTATTCAAGTGTCTCTATTTTGGTTAGAAACTCTAACTAAAATACCATTTTTAAATGTTTTAAAGAATTATTCTTCTAAATCTTGCTCATTAATGTCCATGTTTAAAAAAATGGTTTTAAGGATTTATTTATATGGAAATTAAAGTTTTAAAATTAAAACTCCTTTTAAAAGTTTCTAAGTGGTATGGGACACTTTGATTCAAAAATCTATTTTTAAATGGCTTGTTGACAAATAGTGTGACTTTTAAATGATTTCAAGAAAAAGGGGGATATTTCTCTCAAATAGTTTTGATGATTTTTTTCATCTATGGAAACAACCTTCATTATTCTTGATTGAGGTTAATGTGATACAATAAAATCTTCTATATTGTATCAAATGAGTTATGTTTGACTGTGGATGTGCAATTTTTATACCATTCATGGTTTGTGGTTAAAGTATTGACATTTTGTATGCTAGTTTTAATACGAATGTGTATGTTATGTTTAAACCTTTTCATATGGGAATTCATTGGACTTAATAAGTGATGGGTGGAGCCTTCTATAGCTCCTCGATGCATCGGTAGGTCTCATGAGACAAAATAGTGTCTTGGCACAAGGCCTGGACAAAATATTATTTGTAGTCTTGGCACGAGGCCTTGGCTATGTGGTAATGATAGTCTGGCATTATGCATTCCATCATTATGAAAGTGGTTATTGATATTGCATGTGATTGTTCGACTAGTAGAATATCCATGTGAATATGTAAATGTCATTATTTCATTTTTTATTTTCCATATTATTCTGAAGTTCAAGTTCAAAAGGCTTTTGTTTTAGTTATAAATTGCTTTAAGTGTTTATTCTTATCTACGAAAGCTTCTGCTATATTGTTATCCTTACTGAGCATCTGAGCTCACCCCTTTCAATGTTTTATCTTTTCCCAGGATGTGAAGAAGTAATTTATGAATGACATGCAGGGATAGTATGAGGGGATACAAAGACAAGATGTTGTTGTAGTTTTTTTACCTTATTATGTAATGTAAGACTTATGAATATATCTAGTGTTTCCAAGACTATTAAACTAATCGGTCTTTGGAGACTTGATCCTTTGTGATCATGCCAATGTTATGTAATAATGCATCGACTCTGGGTAACTGGGGTCGGGGAGTTACAGTTGGTATCAGAGGAAGTTTAGTACAAACCTTGGATGCTAGATAAACTCTGATTAGAGCACGTAGACCTAAGATGAACTTTGAGGATTAGTATAGATGAACTTCCTAGAATTTTTGTATTGTAGAGATTTTGTGAGTTTTCCGAGAAATACATCCCTGTCTGGATACGAGCAGTTAGAGGCGGCTCTGGCACAGATGTACCTAGGGGTAAAACCCGAAAACACCGCTTTGAGCTAGACTCGAACGGGAACTGGTGCACGACAATGGGCCTTGATACACTCTTGGTTACGGCACTCCCGGGGGATATGCTTAGGATACTTTACATTTTCTTTACAAACCGATTTAAAGTATTATATGTATAAGATGAGAGTAAATGACCTTGGTTAATCCTAATGTGTTTCAAATTGAGAATATGGTGACATGTTAATCTCTAAATGATTGTATAACTACTATTACTCACACAATGATTTCTGGTTTTAGTCAATGGATGGATTCTAAGGAAGTCATAGTGACTTTGAGAATGATGTACAAGGTGGGAATGGTGGTGGCAATGAGAAAAAAATGGAATTTTGATAGGCGTAAAAGATATCGTCTTTATGCCAAATCAGTTTTCCAAAAATATGATAAAAAATATATATATTAACCAATTACCGGACTCAACAAAGAAGAGAAAGGTGATGAATGATAAGAGCTCCAGTAGTGGAGACCATGGAGAAAGAAATCCTCAATTTCCATCATGCGGGAAATGTGGAAGGAGACACCTAGGAAAGTGTCTCAATGGGACAACGAAATGATTTACATGCGGGAAGGAAGGACATAAAGTGAAGATTTTCCGAAGAAGAATGAAGAGTACTATGGAAGAAGATAAAAATGGTCCCAAGAATCCATTTACAGTCATTTGTTGTAAATGTAGGGGACCTGACCATTACCCGAGTGAATTCCCTATTCTATAGGTTATTTTCTTGGTCAAAGAAGAAGCTATGTGGAAATAAATGGTTGGAGAAATGTTTGAAAAGTGTTAGTACTCCTTGTTGATGGGTTTACTTTGGAATAATTATATCCTGTATTTGTAAACCTGCAGTTTACCATGTGAGAATGATATTTGAGGAATAATTATCTTTTCTCTTGTGGATATAGTTATGAATAACCATTTGGTTTTATATGATCATTGGGTTTGAGGAAATTACAAATTATAATAATTTGGGATGAAAATGAAAGGTATGAGAAAACATTTGTGGTTAAATTTTGTTATGGTTATTTTGAGAAATTTATATCATTTTGGTAATGTTATAAAATATAATTTTTGAAAAAGGACAACACGTAGACCGTGTGACAACCCGTCGCATCGGAAAAAGCTGTGGGAATCGAACCCATAACCAAAGTGCGATTGGGATTTATCGCCCACCACTGGACTACGTGAAGTCCCTGTTTAGTGTGTCTATTATTTTTAGGTAAATTATTTTGTTGATCAATAATAATTTGATTTTGGATCTTATGTCTTATCAAATGAATACCCTTAGTATAGGAAAATGATTTGGTGATTAAGTGATAGATGTTATTTTGGAAGTTGTTCGCTTTGTTGAGAACACTATATGCCAAAGGAAAATAGAGTAGTATGGGATTTCATTTGAGGAGTAATGGTGGATTTTTATCTATGTTTTTATTGTGGATTTATAATGATTTGGGATATTTATGGAAATGATTAGGTTAATTACTTTTAATTATGTGACTTTAAGAGTAATTAATGTCATTTGGAGATACAATATAACATGGGAGACTACATAATCAAATTCTTCTATGTTTTGGGTTTCAATATTAGTTTGGATTATATTGAAGGATTTTAAGGACAATTGATTATTGAATGGTATTTATTTAACTTTGGGGTATTATTGTTTTAATTTTAGAAATTAAGATTAGTGTTTATTTCTCTCAAGGAATATCCTTTTGAGGGATCATTAGATCTTGTACTAACCATTTTGGTTTTGATTAATCTCTAAAGACAATGTAAATATATAGTTTATCCTGCATGGATCATGTGATTCTATTGAAGTTTATTTTAGCTCTTCCAGTATGAACAAGTCTTCTTGAATACTCATCATTTATAAAAAATAAGTTAGTGGTGGAAATTTATTAAAGAATTAAACTCTACATAAAAATTAAGTATATATCTTTATATTCTTAGTTAATATCATAAATTAATTCCTCATCCTTATGTAATGTAACTTAAAACAAAAAATGTTGTCTGTTTACTTTCCTACTAGAAGACTAATGGCCGTTTGTCCCAAAAAAAGTTTGAGGTTTTCTTATTGTTAACTTTCTCCTGAACATGATTTCTATCCCTCTCTATCATAACATGACACTTAGTTTATCATCCACATCATGTTTTCCTACCTGGAATCCTAGTGTGGGTTATCTTGGGTGACCTTTATACCTCACTTCCTTTCTTTTAAAGTGATAGTTTTATTGACTCTTTTTCCGATGTGGGACTTTCCATTATATTCCCAAGACCAATTTTAAAAATTGTGAGGACGCAATTTATTGAAGGAGGGGAGAATGTAACACCCCAAGCTTCCACGGTACGTTTCCCTTCGAATAATGCAATGGCGTGCATTGCACGCAACTTCGAGATTCTAACACACCACAACCAATAAATCTTGCCGTTATGAAATTTTATAAATTGTATCTCTCAAAATGGACTTCATTTTTGGATATGGAATATCGAAATTAGCATAGGGTAAAATTTTGGTACTTTTCGGATAACTTTCATAGTTTGATGAATAGTGAAAAGTACTAAATTTTAATTAAAAACAACTTTTTTAATCGAAATAATTAATATTGATAAATTATGAATTTGAGTGGTTTTAAATTATATTTAGAATATATTTTTACCATTTAATTCAATGTTCTTCATTGGACATAATTTCACAATTAAACCAGACATAAATAAGTGCCAATCTTTTGATAGTTATTATCTCTTAAAAACACGCTTTTTGTTTTAACAACGGGAATTAAATTTAAATTAATTTCTGCCACTTCTGTGTATTGAATTTGAAAAAATTGATTCCATATTTGGAATCAGGATGTCCAAATTGTGTAAATAGGTAACTTTTATTTTTAGAAATTTTGAATAATTATTTCGGTAAATATTTTATTTACCATGGTTAAAATGTAAATCCGATAATCAAGGGTTAAAAATAATATTATAATAATAAAAAATTACCTTAAAACATAGCCTAACCTTATTGGTTGATAAATTCCCGACCATGGGTATCTTTGGGTCGATTTTGGGACCCCATGGAGCCACTTGTAAGTGATAGGGACACTTTATTTTAATTAAGTTAAAATGAATACAAAAATGACACAATCATATATCTTTTAGAAAATAAATTTTTACGTAGTGTTATATATGTTGGATTTTAGACTACAAATATTAATTAGAAATATAAAACGATTTCCTACATAATGGTATTTTATTTATAATTTTTAGACAATAAATAATTTAATTTATTTATGACACAATGATGATGGAGTAATTACCATAATAGTAAAAAAATTAAATTAATTGATATTATAAATACCCAAATAAATTTAATTTGAAACTTTTAATGAATTAAACTAATTTTCTAGGTTAATATGACATGTTAGTAATTATGTAATTAACTTTTTTTGAAGTAATAATTCTGTTATCAGTTTTACAAAAATCAACTATTGAACAGTGTCAAAATTGACATAAAAGAGTATTTAAAACAAATATTATATTATTAATTGATATTAAATTTCTAAAAATCTAAGGTTCGGCAAAGATACTTATATGAAGATATTTGTATCAGTAATGGACCACTTGGGGGTCTCTTGATTGTATATAGTAAGTTTATTAACTATATAATATAAAAATAAAAAGTGACATGGTAAATGTCAAACTAATTAACTAAGAGTTAAAACTAAAATATAAGGTTAATATAATGACTCAAAACTATCTAAATTCTATTTGTTGAATGGTTTTCGACATATCCCCACCTTAACCTTTTAATATCAACTTTTGAGCCATTAGAAACCGAATATAAATTTATTATAAATTAATATTTCTAGCATTTCCAAAGGTGCCCCTCACCCCTCTTATAAAAGGGCACTCCTACTTTTCATTTATTCACACCTTCAAAGCCTTTTGGTTCAACCAACCCCTGCCCTAATACTATATCAACTTCCCTCACTACAACCTTGAGTCCTTATTTTGATCATAAAGCCAACCTAAGGATCCCTTTTGATCAAATCAAAAGGAAGAACCCGAAGAAGAGGTAATGCTTTCACCACCCCTTTCCAAGTTCCTTTATTCTTCCACTTCTTCTTTCGTTGTTATTACCATTATAAAATAATAACTCCTGTATCTTATATATACTGTGATGTTATTATAAATAGGTTACAACCATATTCAGTATTCTATCCACCCTTTGAATAACATGTCACCATACGTGCGTAAGTACGGCTTACCGTCTCCACGTCGTGGTGTAATTGTTATTCAATATATAATTATTTGGGTGGGTATAATAATTATGTGTAACTCATGAAAATAATAAATATAACATGATAATTATTCTTTATATATGATATACCATCCAAATATATATTATTTTAATATCAAAAGGATGATATTCTTGCTCGTGCGTACGTACGGAGCACCGTCTCCATGAACGTGAAGAGATTCATTCTCCATCATATCCATTCAAGTATAATTCTCATTTTATGATTAAAAATAATGTTTAAGGACTTGATATAATTCTTGATATTAATAATATACATCCCATTAATAACAAATATGGCTCACATAACAAAGAATATAAAGTAGAATAAACCCGTTAACACCCGAAATGACGATAATTCTAAGATATTATTAACAAATCAATGTTAAAAGATCATATATGATATCATATTAATGTAAATTATTCTGGTATCATTCAATAACAATTATTTCACCATTATACAAGAGGTTAACCTACCATCGACCAAAGAAAATGTACAAAGTAAGGGGTTTCTTAACTCACTCTTAATTTCGTGAGAATTCCATTGTTCACCACTGAATTATTGCATGTGGTGTATTTGTACTGCCCATGATTGTATTCATTGTGTAATATAGTTTAATTTATGAGTATTTACATTGTCATGGTATGATCCTTTTGTCATGGGTGTATGTTTCGTAAGTTACCTAATCGATAAGGGAATTTGGAATTTCAATTTCTACTCATTTGGCTTTACACATATTTCATTGATTATATTACCCCAAGATTATGTGTGGAATCACTATTCATTTTATTATGTCATAATTTCCACTCCCCTTCCTGTGGATATAATTTTGATACACATAATCACTCCATTGATAATTTCTCAAGTCATTGATATGAATTTGATATGAGCAATTTTAACTCATTCTCCATTTGTTGAGTTAAACATCCAATTCGTTGGTGTTGTTTTTACAAGAATATGTGTGAATGTACTTGATTGTTTTAAACTGAATATCCAATCAAATTTAGTGTATTTATATTTTTCACACATAATTATGTCGTTGATTTATCCTTAACCTAAGGATACGACCTTTATGAGAGATTTCATCTCAATTTACATTCCATTGAGACTTCTTTGTTGTTATACACCAAATCACTTTTATGTGGTGTATATAATGTAATTTGACATAGTATATCCTGAATTCCTTTATTCTCATGATATTACAATGTTTTTATTACCTCAATTATTTGTATTCAAGTGTCTCTCTTTTGGTTAGAAACTCTAACTAAAATACCATTTTTAAATGTTTTAAAGACTTATTTTTCTAAATCTTGCTCCTTAATGTCCATGTTTTAAAAAATGGTTTTAGGGATTTATTTATATGGACATTAAAGTTTTAAAATTAAAAATAATTTTAAAAGTTTCAAAGTGGTATGGGACACTTTGATTCAAAAATCTATTTTTAAATGGCTTCTTGACAAATGGTGTGACTTTTAAATGATTTCAAAAAAAATGGGGATATTTCTCTCAAATAGTTTTGATGATTATTTTCATATATGGAAACATCCTTCATTATTCTTGATTGAGGATAATGTGATACAATAAAATCTTCCATATTGTATCAAATGAGTTATGTTTGACTGTGGATGTGCTATTTTTATACCATTCATGGTTTGTGGTTAAAGTATTGACATTTCGTATGCTAGTTTTAATACGAATGTGTATGTTATGTTTAAAACTTTTCATATGGGAATGCATTGGACTTAATAAGTGACGGGTGGATCCCGCTATAGCTCCTCGATGCATCGGTAGGTCTCATGAGAGAAAATAGTGTCTTGGAACAAGGCCTTCACAAAATCTTATTTGTAGTCTTGGCACGAGGCCTTGGCTATGTGGTTATGATAGTCTGGAATTATGCATTCCATCATTATGAAAGTGGTTATTGATATTGCATGTGATTGTTCAATTTCCATGTGAATATGTAAATGGAATTATTTTCATTTTATCTTTCCCATATTATGCTCAAGTTCAAGTTCAAAAGGATTTTTTTTAATTATAAATTTCTTTAAGTGTTTATGATTATCTACGAAAGCTTCTGCTATATTGTTATCCTTACTGAGCATCTGAGCTCACCTCTTTCAATGTTTTATCTTTTCCCAGGATTTGAAGAAGTAATTTATGAATGACATGCAGGGATAGTATGAGGGGATGTGAAGACAAGATGTTGATGTAGTTTTTTTACCTTATGATGTAACGTAAGACTTATGAATATATCTAGTGTTTCCAAGACTATTAAACTAATCGGTATTTTGAGACTTGATCCTTTGTGATCATGCCAATGTTATGTAATAATGCACCGACTCTGGGTAACTGGGGTCGGGGCGTTACAGGCATCAAATTTTTTTGAGGACATACCAAACAGTGTTGTAGACAAGGTTGATGAGTGGTTGAGGAGGATACTGGTAGAGGAAGAAGTGGGAGAGGCGGTCTGGACTCTGAATCCAGACAGTCCACCAGGTCCGGATTGAATAGCAGAGTCATTCTACAGGCCTGAGTGGGTTACTATTAAATGGGATTTAGTGACTTCAGTGCCGGACTATTTCATGGGAGGATATCTCCCTCACATATCAAGTGATTCTAAGATGGTTATGACACCGAAAGTGAATAATCCTCAATCAATCAACCAACACAGGCCCATTACCTTTTTCAATATTCCATAAAAAGTCTTGGATAGCCTTATGAAAAAAAGGATAGGCCTTCATCTAAGCACATGGTTGGAAGAAGAGAAACACAGTTTCATTAATGGAAGATAAATACAATGTGATATTGGAGTTGTGTAGGAGATGATTAATGGGATCAACAATAAGTCTTTCGGTAGTAACTTGGATTTCAAATTGTACATGTGCAAGGACTATGGAACAATGGTGTGGGGTTTCTTTATAAGGGTTTTGGCATGCATGGGGTTCTCCAATTAGACCTGTGACCTAAAATTTTGCTTCTTTATCTCGATATGGATTTCAACATTGTTCATGGGAAAGTGTTTTGGGTTTTTCAAGGCTTGCCTAAGTTTAAGGAAAGGGGATCCCCTTTCTACCACTCCCTTTATTTTATCTCCATATGTGCTTAGTGAACACATAAATATGGGCCTGCACACGGGTAAAATTATACCATATGAGGATAGGTATGTCACAATGGGTATTTCACAATTAATGTTTGCAAATGATAATATTATTTTTATAAATGGAAGAAGGAGGCCAATGAAAGGTATGAATGATCTAATTGGGGAGTATTTCAAATGGAGTGGCCTGGCAGTGAACATGGAGAAAAGTAAATATTATACTGATAGGAAAACTTTAGACAGGGGGACTAGGGTTCATGATGATAGCTTGATCATGAAAAGAGGGTATTTCCATATGGTGTATCTCAATGCACTAGTGAGTCCAAACACCATTCGTGTTCATCATTTTGATAAGATAGTGTGTAAGATAATGTGGCACATTCTTAATTGAAAAAATAGGATCCTCTTATTTCGTGGTTGTATAACTCTTGTTAATAGTGTCTTAGCCTCCATCCCCATGCATCTTCTGTCCACTGTGAAGGTTCCCAAAAATGTTCTTACTAATATAGACATGATAATGGTGTCTTTTATATGGGATGGATAGGGAGAAGGCAAGAATCATTAGGCCTTGGGGAAGTGTCTCGCAAGACCAGCCTCTGAAGGGGGAATCAATATGAGGGGTGTCATGTCGACCATGTAAGGGATGCATTATAAATTTTTTTAGAAGGCTATGGAAGGCCGAAATTTATGGGGCATGATTATGTAGGATAAATATGGGTGAGAGGTGGCTATTTAGAGGCCTCTAAAATTGAGGATTTGGAAATTGATCCAACCACACACAGAGGACCTACGGTCTTATGCAAGTTGGATAATGGGAAGAGGTGATGTTAATTTATGTCTTTGGGATTGGGGGGGGGGATATGGTTCCCAAGATTCTCCACCCAAGACTTGTCACTTAGAGAAGCAAGTGAACACCATGAATTATTTCAGATCATCCTCGACGAAGAAAATTGTAATGATTTCAAGGAGACTTTTTTCAACGATGAGCCTGATAGACTCATCTTCAATTTTTCATCATTGTGTGAGTTCTCTAGCAAGGATTTTAGTCGAGTTAGGAGGTACCAAAAAATAGGTGAACCATGGGGGGAAACATTGTGGTGAAACAGTATTCCCCCAAAGATCAAATTTTTGGTTTGGTGAGTGAGGAATAAGGCTTTACCTACTGATAAAAATATTCAACGTATGGTCATGAACCTGGCCTCCAGATGCTGGTGCTACAAAAACCCCAAACAAGAATCAGCGGATCATTTCTTTTTTGAGAGGGAAGGGGCTCACTAGATCTGGTAGGTTTATGGCACGTTTCCAGGATGAAAGGACCAAGGTGGGTTGTAGGAGAACTTCTACAGTCATTGGTTTAGTGGTGTTGGTGATCAACGTATCAAAATAAAAGGGCGTGAAATTATTCTGATAGTGGGATGCTGGACCCTATGGAAAGCAAGGAATAATGCCACCCACAAGAACATCAGTGGATCTCACACTTGCATCAGCTTCCAAATGAAGAACACTTTTCTATACTTGATTAATCTATGTTCAGAATGCAAGGTAGATCCTTCAATTATACCTCTAATATCACGATTACATAATTAGAGTGAGAGGAGGGATCATGGTCATTGGGTTCAGTGGTTTACCCATAGTAGTGGGATGAAGCTCAATACGGATGGGTCACTCCTTGGAGGGGGAGATGAGAGGCAGTATAGTAGTAAGGAACCTGAGGGGGTCTGTTGTCACCTATTTCTCAGCTTACTATAGAAGAGGTGATGTTCTGCTGGATGTGGAAAAGTATATGGTTATATGTTCATAATTATTTGAGAAAATACAAATTAACCTGATATCAGTGGAGGCAGAATCTTTGATACTTTACAAAGTGCTAAACAACAGTGGTAGTTATCCCTTGAACATAGCTTATCACCTTTATATGTGTAAAATGATCATGGGTGCTTACAATAATCTCTCTCATACATGCAGAGAGGGGAATAAGTAAGTGGACTTATTGGAATCACAAGGGTATTCAAATCTAAATGTTTCCCAGCTTCTGGATTTAGGATCCTTTCCTCCAGGATTATAGTTTGTTGTCAATGATGCTCTGGGCCTCCACTACTCTAGGCCTTCATGATTTGTCCCAATTATTCTGTGTTTTTTCCAAACAAATTATAATAAAAATGATAGTGTTCATGAAACACTATAATTTAAAGAACCATAAACACCATCACTACAAGATCAAACACATTCTATATGAGCGATATTATCTATGTTAAAGACCATAAAAAAGGATTCCATGAAAAATTTGAAGTAGGACCCAATGATAAAAATTCTATACTCTGAAATATTGAATTATAGGTGTGTAAAATTGTATTATAGGGAAAGGATATGAGTATAGGGAAATAAATTTTATGACATAGTTGTCATCCCACCTAGACAAGTGAAGTCCATAACACTGAGATATTGGAAAATAGTTGATGGATTCCCCAATGAAAATGAAAAAAATTTACTTTTGGGAAAGGATAAATAATGTATAAATTAAAAAATAAAATAATGAAAATCGAGAATTTAGATTGAGAATAAGTAGAAAAAGAACCCCCAAAACACTAAATGACATCACTACTGTTTCTTGATATGATAAATAAAGGTAAGATACAAGAAAAACTAGGTACATTACATTATTACATTAAACATAACACACTAATATATACTTTTCATATTCTTGATGCAACATGGACACCTTTGAAAAACTCATGAAAGAGTTTGTTTTAAATTAGAAGCAAGAGTAAATTATCATAATTCCACAGATATGGGAGTGATAAACTATGGATTTGATGTATTAATAAATTAATAAAAAAATCCTAGTTATATTTTCCATTATTATCAATATTATTGTATGAATTTTATGAATTTTATATGTAATTTCAGTATAAATTTAGGGATATTATCATACACTACATTCCGAAGACTAGGATATGGGGATATGAATACCACAAAAGATTCACTCTAAATAGAGGATACCAATTTAAGGAGTACATGGATTCTGATTGATTGAATTGAAGAATAATTGGAGAAGTACAACATTATAGTGTGTTTCCTAATGTTATATATTTATATAGAATAAAACCCAAAAATTTTATTGAGTTCATTCATGGAAATAAAAATAATGCTAATGGATTTTCAAACTAGTGAGTTTTGTATGAAATATTTTAGTGAGAGAGTTGTATTCATGTGTTTGGATCTTTGTTCCTGGTGATTTGTGGCATGGGACGACGATGCATCTCGGTGGTTGGTCAAGCCGGAAAGCTGTTCCAGTGGAAGATCAATGGGCGGATGCTCGGTTCGAGGCGGCGGTGCATCAGGTGGATGCGTGCGTAGAGAGTATCTACCAGGCGATTTGGGTTTGATGATGTTAGGTTTTGAAATTTGATTTTGAAATTTTGAGGTGTTTGATGGATTATGGTTCTTCTTGGTTTAATGTCTATAATGGGTCCCAGTAACCTTTAAAACAGATTTCTGAAAATTGAAAAAATGGTTTGCATGATATTTTTAACTTTTAAATTGATAATAATATTTTTAATGAATATATCAATATATATGACCCAAATAATTCTTTTAATTTCCTCTATTATCTCATTGATACAATTCAAAACCCTTTTATGGATTATACACATTAAAATCCATAATTTTCCTTTCAACAATTACTCGTTATATATGTGTATGATATTGAATTGAATATGGTTATAGGTGCATTACCCATAGTATGATGGAGTTTTCGAAATTGAAGATGATATTTTAGGGTACTTTGATGGGATTGAGGTGGTTCATGCGTATTCATTAACTCTTTTTAATTTTTAACCATCATGAAAAAATAATGAAATTAAAAAATGGATGTATCTTGGGTGGATCAAAAAAATATGTTATAACGTGAATAATTTTTTATCTACTATAACTACATTCAATAAGAGATCAAACAATGGGTTTTAGGGGTTTGATAATATCCCCAATTGAAAATTCTGAATGAAAATAAAAAAAATAAGTTGATCATTGATTTTAATTATGTATTTTATATGATATTTACATTAGTATTTGGGAATGGGGTCGTGTCCCAGTTTAGAGGAGTTCCTAAAAGTGATTAAATATAGAGTATCATAATTATTAATAAGATTATCAACCTTCATATTGAACACTATTGTTTTTAAACATTATCTCTAGACTTCCTAGATCCTAATAGTAACTACAATATTAAAATGAAAAATACATGATTTAGTATGACCATTTTATTTTTGAGTTCATTATTTGATATCCAATACATGCTTATAGAAATGGACAATTAATTGAGGAATGAAAAAGACTCCATTAAATTTATACATTTTGAAATAGGAGAATGGGATTTAAAAATTAGGTAAATTACAATTAGAACCCAAATTAATATTTAATTTATAAATTTGAATATATGTAATTATAATCATTGCTCTATTAACTTAGCTAATATAAAAAATATTATTTTTTTTAGTTTCATTAATAATTTTGGAGATGATGAAATTCTTTTTTGTGAATCTTAACTATTTTATTCCCCATTAATGATTATTTTCTTTTGTTAAAATTGATGTTAAAATATTTGATGGACTGCTTGAAATGGTGATAGAAGTTGAGGTTGTAATACCCCTTTGCCAATTTTTAGATCTCCTAGACCATTGGTTTGAGTATCCAACAACTAGATCTCCTCCAGGGTACTTTCATGTGTTTTTTTAACTTTTTTTTCAATTTTTATAGGTTTTTACGCAGTTAGTGAATGGTCTGATAGACCACGCATCCAAATAGTGCAACATTTCCCTATCTTGGGTAGGGTAACATGGTCTAAACAATATATTTTCAAGGTTAGACAAACCATGAAACCTGGACAAAAGGGGGATTAATTGTTCATGCATGGTTAGACTAAGAGTGTGGTCTAACCAAGAAACAAATCTCGTGTCTCTGTTTGTTCATACTATTAGGTGCACTGGTAGTACTAACCATGTGACCTACGAAAGGATAACATTGGAATGGTAAATATAGATATGAAAATAATAATAAAAATATATACCCCCACCTCCCTAATTAACCCTTAACTCCTCCCACTGAAACCAAATCTGATCCTTTAGGCCTAGGGTGCCATCTAGAAGTGTTATAGATCACCCAACATCATTTCATGATGGATCAACATGCTTATACATGTGATGAACTTATTTTGGTGAGTTCATCTCTCCTTGGTATTTGATTCCTATTATTCATTTGATTCCATATTCCTAGAGTCTATGCCATCGCTATGATTCATTGGATCTGGCATTATTGATATGGAATTTTAGATCTAGGTACTTTTCTCTATTCTATAGACATAATTCTTCCTAGATCTAGTGATCTCCATCAGAGTGAAAAAATTTAGATTCATTGTGGTTACATTATGGATATTCCAAGGCTATGTTTCTTTGATTTTCCATCATTTTTAATTAATTATTTCTTTAAAATTCATAGATATGTGTTACTTAATTTCTAACGCATGTTCTATGAATTTTTTCATTAAAATACGTTCTAAATAAATATTTGAACCTTTTCTATTTGAATATAACATGTAATTAATTTAATGTATTATATATTGATCACTCTAATTTTTTTTGTAAAATTTTTAATGCCTTGTTTGTTTGAATTTACTAGTAATGAATGTTTAATGGAATTTTTTGGGTGAAATTGAGGGATTTGACAGTATTTTTATTTCTAAAGTTAATTTCCTTGAATTGAATTATATAATGTGAACTATGTTTTTTTATAAATAAATTAAAACGAATGAATGAGTGAAATGAAGAAAAAATCTATTATATGGATTCTACTAATATTTTTAAATGATTGTTCTTGGGTTATTTGAAAAAAATTACTTATCCACATTTAAAGACTGTGTAAACCCATTGTTTGAAACATATTCAAAAAATTTAAAATTATGATACTTCCTTGATTGATATAGGTCTTTTTTAGTGAAATTTTTATTTTAATGTAATGTTTTTAATTATGATGTTTATTTGTGAAAGTAAGTGTATAATATTACCCATTTGAAAGATGAATCATATAAAAATGTTTTTGAATTCTAATTGATGATGCTTGATGGAAAAGTTAGAACATTGTGATGATCCTATATTGTAATAATCTATTAATGCGACTTTTTGACTATTTTACTACCCATTTAAAGGTGATTAAATAGATTAATTACATTGAGGTAGCTTGGGGGTGATAGTGATATGTGATTTGGGGGCATGATCCCATAATTTATATTAATAAGGATCCCCATGTGATCCTCGTAACTCGATTATAACAATATAGTATATTGACTAATCATGGTAACCAGTATAGTTACATTGGGTGACCTATATATACACTTTATGAGTGGAATCAAACCCCATATTGTGGTTCCCTATAAAACATAAATGGATGAGTCTATGGATGTGGTCAAAAAAGAGGGTGTGTATAGAACTAGTTTTATTGAGACACAATGAGGCTATATATATTCTCGATAATTATTCATAATTATTTTTTATTACCTATTATATGGTGGAATCACTATCAAACCAAGGTTGTACCCATGGAATCCATTTACTTGATACTTGATAAATGAAATCATTCATTATCACAACATGGAACCCTAGTTTCCATGCTTGATTAGTATATTTATTGATATGACACACCTTGATTCTATTGAATTAACACATGTATATATTTTTATATTAAATGGATATTCTAATAATTTCTTAATAATTTTGAATTATCTTTTGAAATGTTTTTCAATTATTTTCAAGGAATATTTCTATTTTAAATGGTGAAATGGAAATTTTTAATATTTTTGTTTGATAAATGATTTATAATATTTAAAAATATATTTTCAAAATAATACTAATACTATGATTATTATACTTATCGATTATAAAATTTTACATATCTTATAAAGTATCTCTATAGAATCTTTGGCGGAATCCAACTGATCTCTATAGCTAACATGCAACTTGTGTCAGTTAGAGTTTGCATCCCTATTTTATATCATATAATGTTATCATGATTTCATCTTTATTTTTGTGTTTGAGCTAGGGTGGCCAAGGGAAGGAGATATGGGACAAGGTGGAGGGTTTTGGAACACCTAGAGATGGGTTTTTGGATGTATTGTTTTATTTATACTTTTGTTTCATCTCTTTGTACATGATATGGTTATATTAATGTATGTATATGATTTTTTATAAATTGTACACTAATTCATATAATAATTTTTAGATGAAATCAATAAAAAAATATTTTTATTTTTTCCCATGTGATTTTTATAGGCCTGTGGAGATCGGTAACACCCTTCACATTCGTGGTGAATCATCTTAGATATCTATATAGATGGTACTTTGGGTTGGTTTGTCATAAATAGTATTTATGTGAATTAGAGAAATTCTCCATCAATGACATTATATTGTTTGGTGTGAATCAAGTTATAAATGAGATTAATAATTTTTCAGGATTCGAGAGATAGTCCAAAAATGTGTGAATAGTGGAATGAATAGTTATACCATAATATAAACATAGTTCCATATTATTTTCATTAAAAAATTAATTCACTTCTAGTTGGTTAGTTTGATTTTTATCAATTTAGTATTTCATTTCCCTTATTTATTTCATTTAAACTCCAATACTTTACTGATGATTTAAAATATTTTGTGAAAACCAATTTTTTTCTTGAATTAAATTTTCACTAAGTTATCTAAAAAATGATTTCAATTACCAATAAGTGAGTGTTATTAATTGTTTGGTAAGAAAAACTAATTTTCGTGCACTCTTTAATTATTTGTTAAATAAACTTTTTAAGAATAAATTTGTGTCGTAATGGGATTGAAAGGTAAATGTTTTTGATAATTGGAATATTAGATTAATTTTCACCAAACCATTGACGTATTTCCATGAGCTGTTAAAGATTTTATGGATATTTTTTCGGGATTTATACCATGATTTATCATTTTTAAAGGAATGATTAATTATCTATAAATAGTGAAATATTATTTGTTTTGAAATCAATTAAGCTATCACAATGTGGCTTATAGATTGTTTGAAATATTTTATCTTTCAGGTACTCTGTTTATGATTGTTATTTATGCCTCAGATGATGAGAATATACTTTATGATTTCTAAAATGTACCATAGGATATTTTCCATGAAATTCAATAGGTTCATCTTTCATTCCATTATTCGTAGAGGTCCTTCATGTTTACCAGATGTAGTATCTCTTGTTGATGTATTAACCCATACTCCATATCGAGTGGTGGTTCCAAAGACCATCGAGCCTTTGAAAAAAATTAATTAATTCTTTGATTCTCATCCACCTACTTATAAAGGTAAACAATATTTATTGAGGGAATAACATGTATTAAAGAATATTACGTGATCTTATATTTTCAAAAGACCCCAAAAAATTTGAAGGATAGGTATATTGAATCCTTATTTGGGGGACCAGGCTATGAGTGGTGTGATTTAGTGGTTCATATAGTTTTATGGAAAGATTTTCCAGGGAAATATTCCAGTCATTCTTCATTTAATTTATGTATCCATAATATGTTAAGAGGAGGAAAACTTCTAATTTCTTGATTTTTGTCCAATAAAAGACATAAATTATATAATATGCTAAACTATTCTCATAGTTGGAAAGGTTTATACCTTGGAATATTGAGTATGATATTAGCAAGTCTATATAATTTAAAAAATGCCTTCCACCATTTATATTAATCTCTATGCCTATGGTCAGGATGATTTCATATTCAAAGATGATAAATATGTATTTTCCAGTTGAATTGGATATAGTCAAATGATAGGAAGGGAAGAATACCTATTCTATTGTTGAAAAAATAAATTATCCACATGGAAACATGAATCATACAATGAGTTTTATTATTGTAGAACTTGTTCATTTTAAGATGTTTTTTTAAATCTCCACATTTTTAGGATAATGTGACCATTTAAGAAAACGTTTTTTTTCTGTTTTTTTGGCTGATAGGAAAGGGAAATGTTGGTGTGGAACACCATCTCATGATAGCAAGGAAGAAGATGTTTCATGATATGACGTCTCCATCCATTGACCTCCAACTAATTCATTTCATACCATGGCAGTGATGTTGGTTGGTCACTATCAATTTCCTAATTTGGTTGATGTTATTGCTGTTTTAGTTTTCTGACATTGGAGTAAAAACAACCAAAATTTTTCCATATTCCAGATTGTATTTTTTAATACATTCATTTTAGATATCTTTTTTGTGTAGTTTTTGGATATCTATGGCAGATATCTTATCGACCATTATTATAAGTGATAATTGTTTCATTTTATTATGTCATATGTGGTTGTGCCTAGTGGATACGACCTCTTTAATGATATACCATATTTTTGGAATGACTGTAGTTCCTTGATGTTCCTTGTGATTTGGTTGATTGAGTGGAATTGTTGGTTTATAATCATTATGATATTTATTGTTTTTTTACTTTGTTATCGATAATTTCTATGACGGTTTGAGCATAGGTTTGATATATTAGATGATCTCCCTTGTGAGAGTGTAATGACCATCTCTTCACTGACATGATTTATTGATCTCTTTCCAATTGGACTTGTATATGCCTTTGGAATGTACTGTGGTAACTAAAACGATGTGGATTATTGATTGAATTTTAAATATATGGTGTTAAATTTTCTTTGATGATATCATCAAGGGGAGAGTCCCATTTCTGAAAGTCCAATGTTACCAATGAGTAATTACCAAGGATGATATAATTTTCAATTATTTTCGTTTATTATTGACATTTAATTAGATATGTTTCTCCACGTTGAGTTGTAGAAGTCCATTATTTGAATCTAAGTGGATTTTATTTTATTATATTAAACCATTTTAACAAATCTTTAAATGGTTTGGATACCTATTCCAGATATCCTGTATTTTTCCAGTTTGAATTCTTTCTATGATCTTGGCGTGTTGATATTGGAGTTCTGTATGTTTTCTAAACCATTAGGTGAGTCTTTCATCTACAATGTAGACCACCCCCCTCAAAATTTGTGTGTGGGAGTTATTCTTGTGTATTCATGTTCTATCATTCGAACTCTAATCTTTCCTGGGATATAAAGTCATATGGTGGAGAGTTTACAACATGTTGTTACCTTTTTTAGCAGTTTTGACCCATTGATTTGAGTATCAAATAATTGAATGTATTCGTGGGTTGTTTCAAGTTTTCCCTCACTTTTTTGGAATTCTTCATGACCTTTTCACAGTTTCTGAACATTTTTAAAATACATGAAGCTAAACCATGAAAAAATTATAGTATCCCATTTATCGGTATTGCGATTTAACATAGCCTGTACATGGTTAGAAAAAAACTATAGCATAAACATTCATCTTTTCTGATGGCTATGTTTGGGTGTCATGATTAGTACTTACCATGAGACCTATCCTAGGAAACTGTTCAAAGAATAATGAATGAAAATTAAAAATTAATAAAAATAATAATACCCATTAATTAACCCAAAACACCTCCAACTTGAAGCAAATCATATTCTTTGGATTTTGGGATCCATCATGAGTTGTTTTATCTCTACCAACCTCATTTATCAATGGATAAAAGTGATGATCAGAGTGGGGAACCTCTTCTGGTGAGTTACTTCTTGGTCTTTTATCTCTCTTCTTCTTTTGATTCCTTCTTCTTAGAGTCTGTGTCTCATAATGATTCATTGGACCTTGTATGATTAATATGTAATTGTGTATTTAGCATATTTTATCCATTATATTATGATAAATCATTCAAGATATGGTGTCATCTAAAAGAGGTGACACATTTAAGATTCATTATGGTAAGATTTGGAATATACCAAGTAGCTGTATCTATGATTTCCCTTCAGTTTTTATTCATTTTTTTCTTGAGAATTCATAGATATATGTTTCATGATTTAAAACACATGTTCTATGTAAATATTCCATGAAATTACCTATGAAAGTTTCTTAGACACTTTTCACTTTGAGTTGAACATGGAATTAAAGGAATGTGTATGATATTTATCTCTCTGAAATTTTTGTGAAATGGTTAATTCCATGATTTTTTGAATATATTTTCAGATATATTTTAATGGTTGTTTTTGTGAAAATGAGGGTATTACCCCAGTTTTTATATCTAAAGTGAAATATCTTGAATTTTATCAATTGAGTTCATCAATTTTATGTTTTCTAAAAAGTATCAAGTAATTGAATTTTTTGAAGGACCAAGAAGCCTCTTTAATTTGTTTTACCCTTTTTTGAAATAGATTTCCATAGGTTATTTTATATAATTGATTTATTCACCTGGAAGGGAGTGTAATCCCATGTTTGAAAACATATTCTATGCTTTCAAAATTTTGAAAATTCCTTGATTTCCTTTGGACATTTTTAGTGAAATGATTATTTTAAAGGCCTTTTCCATTATGATGATGATTTGTGAAAGGAAGTGACTAAGATTATCTTTTTGAATGTTGAATTCAATAAAAATGTTTTGAATTGAATTTATGGTTCTTGAGGTTATGGTTGAAACTTTTTAATGATCCTATCATATTACTATTCCTTAATTTAGCTTTTCTTATTATTGTACTTCCCATTGAAGGGTGGTGAAATTGATTATTTACATTTAGGGAGCTGGGGGTTAGAGTGAGATGTTATTTGAAGGCACGATTCAATGATTGAAATTTATAAGGATCACTATGTGGTCATCATAACAAGATTATCCTGACAAATATTTTGAATAGTTTTTTGAACCTGGATTGTTAGATGGGATGACCTATATATATGCTTCCTTTGTAAACACACACCACATCTAGTAGATTCATAGAGAAAATGAATTGTTCTTGATAAGGATGTGTGTCTTGTAAAGATGGTGTGCCAGAAATTGGTTTTATTGAGACCCTAAGAGACTATATATAAGCCCGAAAATTAGCCATGTTTATTTTCAATTAGCTATTCTAGGCTGTACATACTATTGTACCCCGATTATACATATGACATACATATACTTGAAACTCGTCAAATATCAATTTTCATTGTATCAACATTCCATTTTATTTGGATTTCTTGATTAGAATATTTATTGATATGATGCACCATGACTCTATTGATCTAAATGTTGTGTATATTTCTATTTAAGGTTCATATTCTCAACATATCTGGATGATATTAATTTATCTTGTCAATTTTGTTTCCAAAATATTTCATGATATTTTTTAGTTTTAAATGGTGAAGTTGAATATTTTATATTACTAGTTAGTTTATGATTTTAAAATGTTCAAAACATTATTTTAACCTAATACATATACAAACATCATTGTAATCCCCTTTTAGCATATTTGAAATACCCTATGAAGTAACTGGAAAAAATATTTAGTGGAATCCTACATGGATATATAGATCATGCCGTTCATGTACTGTTTCATGGTTGAATCCATATTTGTTATTATATAAGGTTATAATTCATTCAAATCAACTTATGGGTTTGAACATGGGTGACCAATGGTGGGAAAATTGAGAATAGTGGGTGGTCGTAGACCACTCAGAGGTGGTTTTTTTGGCAGCTTTGTTTTATTTATAGTTTTTTATCATCTTCTTGTACATGATATGATTATAGTGATCTATGTTGTTGGTCGGAGTGGACACTCAAGAGGGGGAGGGGGTGAATTGAGTTCTAATTAAAAAATTCTATTTAGAATATTTGTATTAAAATCTCCCAATTCATAAAACAAGATAAACTGTAGTGAATTTATAAAGACTGTAAATGTTCAATTAGTTTTTCAAAGATTGATTACTTCTCAGTTAACTTAATCTGAAGATTAAGTTATCTTTTGAAACTAACTTACTAGTTCACAATGAATAGAAACACTTTCTAGTTCAACTATCAGAGTTACTCTAAAACTGATTTATATTTAATGTACTTAGCAGCCAAATATTCAAAATAGTTTTAACAAATGTAAAAAAGCACAACAGTTGTAAAAAAAGAGGTTCAGTATCAAACTAAGACTTAGTCCACTCAAACAGTTTATATAAACTTTGATCCACACCCTGGATAAGGGAAAAAAACAGTACTCAGACTGTCTAGGTCCTCATACCTCTTCCTTAATTCTATGTGGGTAAACAACAACGACAACAATCAGGATGTCCATGTTACAATTGACCTCTTCCACAATTCACAGTGAGATAAAATAAGGTGGAAAAAGTTTTAGTGTGACGATTTAGTATCCTCCAGTTCAGCCCATGTGTCAGTGTGAGTCTAAATTGACAGATTCACATACACTGCTCAAAATGTTTAAGCACAAGTATACTACAGAGGAAATATAAGGATAATGAGTTTAGAATGATCTTAAGTGATTTCAAATGAGATCTGGACTCGTTTTGATGTTGTAGATGATATTCGAGTCCTTTCTGGTGAAGATGACACAAAATAGAGTATCTTTGTTCTTCTTATCTACAGTTATTCAAACTTGAACATATGATGTTCAGTTATGCACAACAACTCGACATCAGTGTTTGTTCCATGAATGATATTCTTGAAGCTCTCTGGTTTTCACCGGTGTTCTTTAAGTTTGTTTTTTAGGTATTTAAACACCCACGTATGTTCAATTTATTGTGTGTCTCTGTTTGTGTATTTTTGTGTCTCGTTGTCCTATGGTTGTCCTCTCTCTTTTACTGTTGATAAATCTTCCTTTTTATTCCTTGAGATCTGGTAAAAGTAATGATTAATTTTTGACAGGTATGAGGTAATGTTCCCTGACATCCAACAACCAACATTATTTAATAGAAGGTGCATTAAATTTAGCAAATATGACCATTGGAATTAAATAAGAGTAGATAAAAATTCAAACAGTTTTCATGACTATCGGTGAGCCATGAGATCGGTAGGTCATTTGATTTGCATCGACTTCGGTAGGTCATTTGAACAACATCAGTTTCGGTAGGTCATTTGATCAGCATTGGCTTCGGTAGGTCATTTGATCAGCATCGGCTTCGGTAGGTCATTTGATCATTATCAGCTTCGGTAGGTCATTTGATCAGGATTAGCTTCGGGAGGTCATTTGATTAGCATCGTCTTTGGTAGTTCATTTGATCAGCTTTTTCATTGGTAGGTCATTTGATAAGTATTATCTTAGATAGGTCATTTGATCAGCATCAGCTTCGGTAGGTCATTTGATCAGCATCGACTTCGGTAGGTCATTTGATCTGCATCGGCTTCGGTAGGTCATTTGATCAGTATCGGTGAAACAATTGTATCATCGGTGCAACCATTGTCATCAGTGCGAACGTTGTCATCGGTGAGAATGTTGTCATCCCCTTAACTATCGGTGACTCAAGAATTTAACTAATGGTGAGTCAGAAACATAAAAATCGCATAGAGTGTCTGTATAAACTAGAATACTTTTAAGTCAACAGTAGACCATAAATAATCATAAATAATCATATGTAGCCGTGTTTAACCATATATACACATATTTATAACAGATGGAATAATTTACTAAATTGAATTATAAACAAAAAGAACAATGATTTGTGATTATTAAAATAACCATCTCACAGAGGGTTCAAAAATCTCCCCCTTTTTTATAAAACAACAATGATTTGTGATTATTAAAATAACCATATCACAGAGGGTTCAACAATCCCCCCCATTTTTATAATCACAAACCTATGGAATAAATAGAGAGAGAAGAGGATTTAACATTCAATAAGATCCCCCTATATAAAAGGAATATATGACTAAAGATAAAACATGTCATCAGAGTGTGGCATTAGGTCATAAACAAAGTTAGAGTATATCAATATAGCATTAGAGCTAAGAATAAAATAGAGCTATATGTATTTATAGAATTAGAGCATAAGGTGCCCTTTATATATTTACTTTTCTCCCCTGTATATATTTATTCAAATATATATTTATGCATTTCTATATTTATTCTTTTCTCCCCCTTTGTGATTATCAAAAAAAAAGAGAAAGCAAAGAGAGAAAAAAGAATACGGTTCTAGTGAAATAATATTTGAAAAAGGTACAAGAAAAAGACATAAGGAAAAGACACCCTATCAAAAATGACAAGCACAACTATTTCTTGGGGTGCAGAGGAGCTTTGCCTTTAACAGAGAGAGGAATATATAGATCAAAAGGTGATTTGGTGGAAGCTTGATCTGGACGGATGGAGAGAGGAGGAACGATAGCTCGGGTTGGAAGAAAAGTGGGTGATAAGGTTATTTGCTGGTGTCTAGAAGATCTTCTTGAAGGTGGCTACTGAATGACTAGCCAAATATTGGATAGATCCTGAGAAACTGATAATAGACCAGGAGCAACACTCGATGTACTGAGAGGCTTAGCAGTAGGAAAAACAATTGCCTTTTCCTGCACATGAAGATGAGGTTTGAGGAGATTGATAAAATCTTGAATGACTTCACCACCATATTTCATGGCCTTCTCAAAATCATCTTTATTCTACATGAAACTCTCTAGAGTGGGAGTAAAATCCTTTAACTGTTGGATTTGAGCCTTAAAGGCTTGAGTGACTGGAGGGAGCCTCAAGTTATCAACCATGACTTTAAACTGATGGTTCAACTCATGCTTGGAATAAATTTTAGAAAAATAGTGATCCACCTTTTCATTGATCTACTTCTGAGCTTCAGTAGCTTACGCTAAATACATATTCACCATTTTTGGAATATAATCACTATTTTCATTCAACTTTTTCAACGAGTCCAAATACAGAATCTGTCCAAGGGCTGCTACCTCTTCTTTTATAACATCATTCAAGGCATTAATGTCATGGCCAGTGATCTTGGTCACTTTGGAGGAGCTACCCGGAGCAACAATCTGAGTTATCTCAGTCTTCAATTTTCTCAAATATGATTTCTTCAGCTATTCTATCAAGTTTCTAAAAACATTCGTCATACAAGTGATGGTTGATCTAAATTCTCATGATAGAGATACTACGTCACTGCCCAAATCTTTGAGCGCTTGATTTAGAGAGGTAATGTGCCTTCCAATCATCTCACCAGTATTGTACAAGTTTGGATTAATAATACTTACCAATCTTTGAGTTATATCATCTATAGCAGCCTCAGATATATTCACAGGATCATGAGCAGAAGCATTTAATAATTCCTCTTTGATTGTCTCTCTAATTGCATGGAGTAACTCATCTTTAAATCTGTCAAAATCAGATTCAGAGAGAGACAGACCAGGTCTTTCTTATGTTACATGGACATTCTCATCAACTGGTCCAGCCTTAACTGGATGGATTACCCTTGCATTATTTACTCCTTATTCCTCTTCCTCGGAATAATCCAAACCTAGAACTGGAAAACATAGGTGTTCTTCCCATGCATCTTTACATGTGGTATACTTAGGCTTTACGAAATCAGCTTCACCAGAATTTTCATGGGAGTCCTCCCCATCTATATCAATCACTATATGCACTATCCTTTAATCCTCTGGAATAGTTTCTTTCTCATCTAATTGCGGTTTTGGATCAGCTTGGATCACATTGTGACCTTCCACTGGTCAATAATTTGCATCATCATCATCATCATCATCACCATCACCATTTCTATTATTGTTTATCGATGACTCATTGGTACTGTAATTGATACTGGATTAATACTGGACAGAATTGGATACTTCAGTGTCAAATTCTTCTTCATCACCTAGAAGCGGTTCTGACTTAGGTAACTTAAGAGGTGGACTTGATGGTCCAAATTCCATTCTTTTATTAGGACTTATTGTATCAAGATCACTCCTGTCATCCGGAGGTGACTCAGGTTGCTTTTCAGTACCCACATCATTATCAGCTCCAGCTTCCCCAGTTTCCTTGTTACTGGACTCTCCAGTGTCCTTAGGAACATCTGTTTCTTCTTCCTCATCAGAATAGACAACTTCCTCATCAGGTTTTATACCGGGATCTCTCTTCCCCTTTGGTCTCATAGAGTGGTCAGTTGGATTAAAGGATTCATAAAACTTATCTTCATCAGAAACCCATGTATTATTCCATACATTCTAATTAATTTTCATTCTTTTTCAGATATCCTTGCTAATAAAAAAACTAGTACTAGATGAGATACACTCATATCCATCTTCAACACAACCCAATTATTTTAACATTGCAGAGACTTGCTTAGAATAGAACAAGGTTGTAACTTTCTTGGATGGCTTTACCATCATAGAAATATGAACAGTAATGTATATACACAAGTTTATCTTCTCATCATTGAGAAATAAAAACAACAAGAATACATCTTGATATTTCATAGAATCAAAGTCACCCTTTCTGGGACAGGTTTGGTGCTGAATAAACATAAACAAGATTCTGCTTTCTCCATCGTACTCAGTAGATGTTATTCCTCTGGATTCAGATTTTCCTGTCATCATCTCCAGAGCATAATCATACGAAAAATATTCAGTGGTAGGAGGAATATTACTAGTATAATCCTCATATCTACCTTTTTGAGGTACCCCTAAACACTCATCCCATTTCATTGATGAAAAAGTTATCTTCTTCCCTTTCACTACTGAAGAAAATCTTATAGCTTCTGCTACATCTAATGAAATACTTAAATTCAATTAAAACTCATGCACTATCTTTGTATAGTATACTCGTTCATTATTACAGAACCAATATTTCCATCCTTGTATCTCTAACACTTTCAAAAGCACAGACTTACTAGATAACACCAATTCAGAACTTACTTCCTTTTCTATGGGGACTGCCGGAGTCTCCAGTTTCAGGTTCACTGACTTTTTAGTCGTGTTGATCGATTCTCCTCGAGCACGTTTCACAGGAGAGGAACCTTCCTATTCCTTTTCATGTCGCTTTTTCTTTACCATTGGGAGGTTTGTGAGGTTCAAAGGTTCAAAATGGTTTGGGATTCAGAAAAAGCGGAGTTCAGCGGCAGATGGAAGGTCAAAATTTCTCAAGAAATGAAATAGCCGTAGGTCATTAAGTTTATCATTTAAGGTTACAATATTAAATATAATATCAATTATGTAAAACAACATTTTTTTGATAAACCCTAACGGTTTCATATACTATATAACTCAAATGGTAGCAAATATCAGATTCACTTATCGATTTCAGAGATCAGTTTCACTGATCGGTTTCACTTATCGGTTTCACTGATCAGTTTCACAGATCGGTTTCACAGATCAGTTTCACTGATCAATTTCACTAATCGGTTTCAATGATTGATCATACCTAACTTTTTTTTAATAAAATACAACCTTTCAGAGCTTAAGGGATTGGTGAAAATATCACCCAATTGATGTTCATAGTCAATAACCTCTAGGGAAATATCACGCTTTTGATAATGATCTCTCAAAAAGTGATCTATGACATCAATGTCCTCAGTCCTAGAGTGAGACACAAGATTTTTAGAAATCATAATTTCACTAGTGTTATCACAATTTATAGAAATATGTCTAAATTGATATCCATAGTCCAATAATGTGTGTTTCATCCAAATAATCTGTGCACAACATCTACCAGCAGCAATGTATTCTGCTACAGCAGTAGCCAATGCAACAGAGTTCTATTTCATACTACACCAAGATACCAGCGACTTTACCAAAAGATGACATGTTCTAGATGTGATCTTCCTATCTAACTTGCAAACAGAAAAGTCAGTATCTGAATAAATCATTATGTTAAAGGATTGTCCTTTTGGATAAAACAACCCTAAATTGGTAGTATGTTTAAGATATTTGAAAATCCTTTTAACAGTAAGTAAATGTGATTCTTTAGGAGTAGCTTGAAATGTTTCACACATGCATACAATAAACATGATATATGGTCGATTAACAGTATGTTAAATTAATCTTCCAATCATACCTCTATAATTGGTTTGATCAACTGGTTTCCCAGTTGGATCATCATCCAACTTACAGGTGGTACTCATAGGTGTATCACTTCCCTTATTACTATTTAAACCAAAATGTTTTTAAAGAACCTTTGTATATTTACTTTGGTTTAAAATAATACCATATTTCTTTTGGAATATTTTAAATCCAAGAAAATACTTGAGTTATCCCATTAAACTCATTTCAAAATCATTTTTCATAATCTTTGAAAAATCAGTACATAAAGAATTCTCCATACATCCAAAGATAATATCATCAACATAGATTTTCACAACAAAAATATTTTAAAAAATTCTTTTAATAAAAATAGTGGGATATGCAATTCCTTTAGTAAAACCTTTAGAGATAAGAAAATTTTTAAGCCTATCATACAATGTTATGGGAGCCTCTTTTAAACCATATTAAGCTTTATAAAGTTTAAAAACATGATTTCAAAAATGGGGGTTTGTAAATCCAGGTGGTTGTTCAACAAAAACATCTTCAATTATAAAACCATTTATGTAGAGACCCGAAGCATGACGTACATGGACATTACATTACTTCTGCGGAATACTTAATACATAACAAAAACATACACACAAGGACCGTAATAGTTTAGTGTCTTTGGAATCATGGAACGTAGTCTTCTAATCATGGTAAAAGATCTTCAACATCTCCCATAAAGATCTACCTTTTTTTATTACCTAAAACCTTTCTTTATATCCTGGGGAAAAGAAAACATAAAAGGGTGAGCTCAAATTCTCAGTAAGGGTAAACAAAAGAAAAATCAATCACATCATATTCATAAGAACATAACATTTTGGAAATATTAACCTGCAAAAGAGATCATAATATCATAACATGAGATAAATCATAGTAGTGAAATGAAATCCCAATAATCATAACCTAAAACGTGAAACTTTGTGGAATACACATATAATCATAGAGAATCATTTCTTATTAGTCAACACTCATTTCCAAGAGTATCTTAGTGGACAAAGTCCCTTTCTGAACCGAGTCACCCTCGTTTCAGTCCTGTTTCACTGAACCCGTATAACCTACCATTTCAGCCATGTCTATATCATGAGATATAAAATCTTTACCCAATGAATTGGAGGGGGATATAGGTCCCACACATCTCATAATGATACCATTCTTATGTGTGCCACAAAATCATAAACCATACATCATAGCATAACCCATGTAATAAAAATGGGAATCCTAAACATCGTGACATCATAAAAAAACTCACATAAGATAAAGGAATTCATAAAAATAATTCCATCACAACATAATCAAATCAATGTAATAATAGAGATAAAAAGATAACCCTTTATTATCTTAGATGGAATTTTTTTTGATAAAACACTTGAACTCCATTCTTGAGGTAAATATCATTTCTACTTCAAAAACACTTTTCCTTTCTTAACATGTCGTACAATTATAACCTAAAAGAAGTTGATTAAAAATAAACATGAAAAATTGTAAAGGAAGCTTCTTGGAAGAAATTTTTTAAAAATCCATTCATTCTGTATAAGTTAAAAAAAACATTCTTCGTACTTTTGTCGGAAAAGTCAAAAATTACCTCGTACAAAAGGAAAAAATATTCCTTTAATATCTTATACTAAAAACTCAACAAAGGGTAAAATTGGATTTAAACAATTGTAAATGTATGGAAATAATATTACATATTGAGGAAACATGGATGTGTATGATAAAATACACCCCAGTAAATACTAAAGTATAAACAATCTCAGTTAAAAATGAGATTGTGATATTTCCCTTACCTTAGGTCCGATTTGCTTCGTAAGTGTCCGAACCTCCTGTATAATGATATAAATAATTTCATTGACTTATTACAGAATCATATTCATTGTTACTATATCATATATGGTTCACTTATGACTTTATATTACCCGTTCTTTTGTAAATTCATGTTAAAGTAGCATTTTTGGTAAAATCGTCTCATTTGTCGTTCGTGTTTTAACTTGTAATTATTCATATGATTACTTAGATCATGATTACTTAATTCCAGAATATAAAACATGATTTATATATAATATATATTCATATAATATATATTCAGAATATACATATATATACTTTATAATCATTCTTAAATGGTTAACATGGAGAATGAATCTCATCGCGTCGTGGAGACGGTAGTCCGTACGTACGCACGAGCGATGATATCATTTCCATAATTATTGAATTGAATTGGAGTGGATGATAAAATATATCAGAATCAATATGATGTTCTAATAACGATGTATAGTTATTCTTTACACCATTATACCCATCCATGTAAGGTGGTGGTCGAAAATTGATTTCACCACGGCGTGGAGACGGTATTCCGTACGTACGCACGCGCGGTGATTTCGTTTTCCGTAGGATGGATAGATGGTGAAATAGGGTTGTTTCATACTTATAATAAAATATCAGTATATGAGTGATACTTATGTTTTTACTTCTTAATGAAACAACCTATGAAGAAGAAGTGGAAGAAGAAATAAAGGTGAAAGAATCGGTAAAGGAAATTACCTCTTCTTTGAAGAACCTCTTTGAGACCTCCTCTTAGGGCACTAAAATTGGTCTTTGAGGAAGACCAGAACCTCTAGGATGTTTCTAGGGAAGTGGATAAGAGAATTTGGCAGGGGTTGGCCGAGCTTGAAGGCTCAAAGTTGTGTTAGGGAGAGAGGGAGGAGGTGCCCTTTTATAAGGGAGGAGAGAGGCACCTTTGGAAAAACTAAAAATATTATTTTATTATAAAGTCATGTTCGGTTTTAAATAGCTCCAAATTGATATTTTTCGAAGCTAAAGTGGGGATGGGTCGAAATCCTCTCATCCAATAGAATTTAGACAAGTTTAGGTTCCTATTTTAACCTTATCATTTAGAATAAACATTAAGTTAAATAGGTTTACATTTACCATGTCTTCTTGTGTTCTTATACAATATGGTTAATAAACTTACTATAAGCAGCCAAACTAACCCCAAGTTGTTTATTATTAATATATATAACCTTATCTAAGTCATTCTGCCGAACCTTAGATTTTTAGGAATAAAATAACAATTACTAATATAATATTTGTTTTAAAAACTATTTTATGTCAATTTTGACACTATTTAGTAATTGATTTTTGTGAAAATCATAACAGAATTATTAGTTCGGACCAAGTTAATTAAATCAATAATAACATGTCATATTAACCTATAAAATTAGTGTAATTCATAAAAAGTCTCAAATTACATTTATTGTGTTGTTTATAACATTAATTATATCAATATTTCATTAATAAGATAATTACTACATCATCATTGGGTCATAAATGAATTAAATTATTTAATGTCTAAAAATTACAAATAAAATACCATTATATATGAAATATTTTTAGCTTTCTAATGAATATTTATAGTCGAATTTATCTTATGTATAACCCCATATTAAAAATGATTTACTTATTAAACTTTGATTTTAACTATTTTAACCCTTCTTTAAATAAATTAATAATAAATGTTCTAATATAATCCAAGTGGGCCTAAATGGTCATATTTTCTTCCTAAGGTTGTTTTTGGTCGAATTAATTTTGTCCAATAGAATTAGGACATGTGTTAGGGTAATAATAATATCATTTTTACCCTCAATTACCCTATTTACTTTTAACCGTGGTAAAAAAAGTAAAAACTTACTATTCACCAAAAAATTATTTTCATCTCATTGAACCACATTTTACTTATTGAAATCAACCGTGTCTCTCGGATTTTCGAAATTTCACTCACAGAAGCGGTAAAATTTAGTTTTTTGAAAAATTTAGTTTTTTTAACTACCACTTAGTGGTTTCAGTATTCATCAAAAATTGAAAGTATTCAGAAAAATACCAAAAATTAGGCCTAAGATATATTTGATATTATGAACTCAAAAATGATGTCTATTTTACCAAATTCAAAACATATGAGTTACATTAACTAATTTAAAAATTAATTCTCGTCGTCAAAACAAATGGCGTGTTTTTAAGAGATAATAACTTTCAAAAGATTGCCACTTGTTTATAACTAGTTTAAATGTGAAATTACATCCAATGACCAACAGTGTATTAAATTGTAAAAATATATTCTAAATATACTTTAAAACCACTCAAATTAATAATTTATCACTATTAATTATTTTGATTAAAAAAGTTGTTTTTAATTAAAATTCAGTAATTTTCACTATTCATCAGAATATGAAAGTTATCCGAAAAGTACCAAAATTTCACCTTAGGCTAAATATGATACTCCGAATCCAAAAATGAAGTCCATTTTGAAAAATAAAATTTAAAAATTTCAAAAAGTGGTTATTACTATTCATAACGGCTAGTTTTAATAATATTTTAATAGCATATCGTTGTTTAGCGAAACTTGGTGTTGCGTACAGCACACGCTATCGTGGAAGGTCGTGATTGCGTGTAATTCAAGCCAGGTCAGATATGTGTGTTGTGAAAGCTCCTTTTGGTGTAGCGTATAACACAAGACATTAATGAAATTAAAAAGAATATTTTTCATAAAATCTCAGGGTGTTACATTCTACCCCCCTTAAAATGAATTTCGCCCTCGAAATTCGTCGGGAATATAAATGGTTTACAACTCGAATGTTTCTTTAATAGAAACCCACATCGTAAAAAGGAATACAAAACCAATCTTTAAAAGAAAAAGTATGAAACGTAACGGTTACCCAAATAAACTAATCACTGGGTTTCCAAATTGGTGAAAATATGGATATGGAAGAGAAATCTAACCATCATGTTCTGATTGAGAGTGGTAGAGAACATGGCTATGGAAAAGCCAGCAATCAAAAAGCCATAAATTTTTGACGATCTATGGTACCATCTGATTCATCGAATTTAAGGGCACAAGGACAACATTTTTGGTTTTCAAGATCATTTCCCTAAAGTTTAAGAATTTGAATTAGAATAAATACATACTTTATTTTGTTACAATCTCACTGTTGTTCATGCCTTGAACATTCTCCACTTCTTCTCTTAAAGAAATGAAGTTGAATTTGTTATTCGTGAAGTGTTAGCAGATCATGTGATATAATGATGGGTCATTCCATCTGTCTCAAACAAAAGGTTAGAAAAAGTTATTAAAAATACATAAGTCGATCTATAGTGAGATTAATCATATATGGTTCCTAAAATGGACTTATACTTCATATATTATACTGCTTAATATAATAAATCTAGTTTCTACTAAACAGGGACTTCCTGTAGGCCAGTGGTAGGCGATAAAGTCCAGTCGCACTTCAGTTGTGGGTTCGATTCCCATAGCCTTGTCCGAAGCGATGGGCTGACGCCCGTCCTGCAGGTTTTCCTTTATCTAAAACTATATTACTATAAAATCCCATCAGTAATATCGAAAAAATTTCTATCCTTAAACAATACTAACTTATGTCCAACATAATCCATTCCAATCTTTAGGCTTATCCATAATACTGCAGTCCACTCTCATAATATAGTGAAAACGATTACCAGAGATTTAATACCATTGTTGATCCCCATATATCATAAGATATGTCTTGTTGGTCACATTCCAAACATTCAAAGGCCTTAATCATGTATTCTCTTGAAAAATTAATACCCATTGAACCATAGTGGAAACTTGAATGCAGTTAAAAGTTAACACTTTTCACATACCAAAATCCTCAAAATTCTATAAACTCAAACCATGATATCACTTAGTCCTTATATCAATCATGAGCTCATGAATACTGTTAAACATTTCGTTTTCTCGTTTTCCCTTCATTATGCGCATATCATCTTATTTCCAAAAATATCTCAATCACTTTGAATACCACATTAGACCAATACATAAATATTCCAATACTTTATGATACAACATTATTTTGGAATCCCATTACATAAACACTTAATCATTCCACCACATCGTTGTCATATTCAACATCGCCAATAGTGATCGCATGTGACCTCCCTTTGTCCTTTGCCTTAAGCAGTTGCTCATGTCGATCATCACTAACCCTTGGATTAGGGCATTTATTAGCATAATGCCCCATTTCCTTGCACTTGAAGCATTGAAGTGTTGGTGGTGCATTCTCTGCAGTGTTTGCTTTATTCACATCATTAGAAACCCTTTTTCCATTACTTCGACACTCAGCTGCTCGATGAACTTCTTTTCCACACTTAAAACATTTTCTAGTCCCTTTAATACAATCTCCACCATGCTTCTTTCCACACATTGTGCATAAGGAAACATTAATCTTCTTTTCACCATTATTTTGAGATTTCTCCTTGAACTCCATCTTTCGTTTCTTGTCAAAACTATGAGATGGATAAGTAACACCAACTTCCATTGCAACCTTGATAGCACAACTCACAATTTCTTTATTGCTACTGAAGTCTCTTATAGCTAATTCCCTTCGAAGATTTGATTTTAAGCCACTGATGAATCGATCAACATTACTTTCAGGTTGGATGATAAATCCAGATGCATACCTTGCAAGTATTGTAAAATTCGATTCCTATATACCAACAGATTCATCATCCTTTTGCTTCAGCTCAAGAAACTCCTTTTCCAACTTTGTTCGAAGAATACGAGGGATGTACATACTGAAAAACAAGTTCTTGAATTCATCCCATTCCATGGACTCAATTTCATCTCTTGGCCTCGTATTCTTGATAAGATTCCACCATTGATCAGCTTCACCTTCTAAACGATATACTTATAAGATGACTTTATCATGCTCAGAACATTGAAGAACGAAAAATATCTTTTCAGTAGTACTGACCCACTGTTCAGCAACAAGTGGATCAGAAGACCCACTGAAAGAAGGTGGACGTTGCCTCATGAAGGACTCAATAGAATATCGTTCCCTTCTCTGCTCATTTGGATGTCCAGAATGATTCATAGCTTGTGTAAGTATAGCAATAATATTTTTCACTCCATCTCCCATAACATTTGTTTGTTCAGGAGGACAATCATTGCATTGTCCATTGCATTGATCAACACGGTTCCTTCGGGTTCCAGCCATCATCTAAAACCCAAAATGAATAGTGTGAGAGGCAAAAATAATGATAGGGAAAACAACATAATAAAGGGGGAGTACCTTCAATATCTAACATCTTAGGTTTAATTCAATTATCGTTAGCGTAATTATTGTACTATAACCTATACGTATACTTATCCCTAGACATACCTTAGAAATATCTCTAGGGATCTCACTAACGTTTTCGCATCCTAGTTTCCAAAGGTTGACTAAACCATTCCTCTGATACCAACTGTAGAGACCCGAAGCTTGACGTACATGGACATTACATTACTTTTGTGGAATACTTAATACATAACAAAAACAGAAACACAAGGACTGTAATAGTTTAGTGTCTTTGGAAACTTGGAACGTAATCTTCTAATCGTGGTGAAAGGTCTTCAACATCTCCCATAAAGATCTCCCTTTTTTTCTTACCTAAAACCTTTCTTTATATCCTGGGGAAAAGAAAACATAAAAGGGTGAGCTCAAATTCTCAGTAAGGGTAAACAAAAGAAAAATCAATCACATCATATTCATAAGAACATAACATTTTGGAAATCTTAACCTGCAAAAGAGATCATAATATCATAACACGATATAAATCATCGTAGTGAAATGAAATCCCAATAATCATAACTTAAAACATGAAACTTTGTGGCATACACACATAATAATTAAGAATCATTTCTTATTAGTCAAGACTCATTGCCAAGACTATCTTAGTGGACAAAGTCCCTTTCTGAACCGAGTCACCCTCGTTTCAGTCCTGTTTCACTGAACCGGTATAACCTACCATTTCAGCCATGTCTATATCATGAGATATAAAATATTTACCCAATGCATTAGAGGGAGATATAGGTCCCACCCATCTCATAATGATACCATTCTTATGTGTGCCACAAAATCATAAACCATACATCATAGCATAACCCATGTAATAAAAATGGGAATCTTAAACATCATGACATCATAAAACAACTCATATAAGATAAAGGAATTCATAAAAATAATTCCATCACAACATAATCAAATCAATGTAATAATAGGGATAAAAAGAGAACCCTTTATTATCTTAGATGGAAAATAATTTTGATAAAACACTTGAACTCCATTCTTGAGGAAAATATCTTTTCTGCTTCAAAAACACTTTTCCTTTCTTAACATGTCGTACAATTATACACTAAAAGAAGTTGATTAAAAATAAACTTGAAAACATGTAAAGGAAGATTCTTGGAAATAATTTTTTAAAAATCCATTCATGCCGTATAAGTTAAAAAATACATTCTTCGTACTTTTGTCGGAAAAGTCAAAAAGTACCTCGTACAAAACGACAAAATATTTATTTTATATATTTTACTAAAAACTAACCAAAGGGTAAAATTGGATTTAAACAATTGTATATGGATGGAAATAATATTACATATTGAGGAAACATGGATGTGGATGATAAAATACACCCCGGTAAATAATAAAGTATAAACAATCTTGGATAAAAATGAGATTGTGATATTTCCCTTACCTTAGGTCCGATTTGCTTCGTAAGTGTCCGAACATCCTGTATAATGATTTAAATAATGTCATTGACTTATTAAGGAATCATATTCATTGTTATTATATCATATATGGTTCACTTATGACTTTATATTACCCGTTCTTTTGTAAATTCATGTTAAAGTAGCATTTTGGGTAAAATCGTCTCATTTGTCGTTCGTGTTTTAACTTGTAATTATTCATATGATTATTTAGATCATGATTACTTAATTACAAAATATAAAACATGATTTATATATAATATATATTCATATAATATATATTCAGAATATACATATATATAATGGATCGATAAATGGAAAGAAATACACCGTTCATGGAGACGGTAGGCCGTACGTACGCATGAACGCTGTTTTCGTTTCCTTATTGAGTTGAATGGAATTACGTAGATGACATACATATATAAATAAATCAAGTAGATTTATAATGTCATATATTTCATTATTATATTTTATATATACTTTATAATCATTCTTAAATGGTTAACATGGAGAATGAATCTCATCGCGTCGTGGAGACGGTAGTCCGTACGTACGCACGAGCGATGATATCGTTTCCATAATTATTGAATTGAATTGGAGTGGATGATAAAATATATCAGAATCAATATGATGTTATAATAACTATGTTTAGTTATTCTTTACACCATTATACCCATCCATGTAAGGTGGTGGTGGAAAATAGATTTCACCATGGCGTGGAGACGGTATTCCGTACGTACGCACGCGCGGTGATTTCGTTTTTTGTAGGATGGATAGATGGTGAAATAGGTTTGTTTCATACATATAATAACATATCAGTATATGAGTGATACTTATGTTATTACTTCATAATGAAACAACTTAAGAAGAATAAGTGGAAGAAGAAATAATGGTGAAAGAATCGGTAACGGAAATTACCTCTTCTTTGAAGCGCATCTTCGAGACCTCCTCTTAGGGCACTAAAATTGGTCATTGAGGAAGACCAGAACCGCTAGTATGTTTCTATGGAAGTGGAGAAGAGAATTTGGAAGTGGTTGGCTGAGCTTGAAGGCTCAAAGTTGTGTGAGGAAGAGAGGGAGGAGGTGCCTTTTTATAAGGGAGGAGAGGGGCAGCTTTGGAAAAACTAAAAATATTATTTTATTATAAAGTCAATTTCGGTTTTAAATAGCTCCAAATTGATATATTCCGAAGCTAAGGTGGGGATGGGTCGAAATAATCTCATCCAATAGAATTTTGACAAGTTTAGGTTCCTATTTTAACCTTATCATTTAGATTTAACATTAAGTTAAATAGGTTTACTTTTACCGTGTCTTCTTGTGTTCTTATACTATAAGGTTAATAAACTAACTATAAGCAGCCAAACGAACCCAAAGTTGTTTATTATTAATATATATAACCTTATATAAGTCATTTGGCTGAACCTTAGATTTTTAGGAATAAAATAACAATTAATAATATAATATTTGTTTTAAAAACTATTTTATGTCAATTTTGAAACTATTTAGTAATTGATTTTTGTGAAAATCATAACAAAATTATTAGTTCGAACCAAGTTAATTAAATCAATACTAACATGTCATATTAACCTATAAAATTATTGGAATTCATAAAAAGTCTCAAATTACATTTATTTTGGTGTTTATAACATTAATTATTCCAATAATTCATTAATAAGATAATTACTGCATCATCTTTGTGTCATAAATAAATTAAACTATTTAATGTCTAAAAATTACAAATAAAACACCATTATGTAGGAAAGCTTTTTTATCTTTCTAATTAATATTTATAGTATAATTTATCTTATGTATAACCCCATATTAAAAATGATTTACTTATTAAACATTGATTTTAACTATTTTAACCCTTCTATAAATAAATTAACAATAAATGTCCTAATCTAATCCAAGTGGGCCTAAATGGTCATATTTTATTCCTAAGATTGTTTTTGGTCAAATTAGACTTGTCCAAAAGAACTAGGAAATGTGTTAGGGTAATACTAATATCATTTTTACCCTTAATTACCCTATTTACTTTTAACCGTGGTAAAAAAAAGTAAAAAGTTACTATTCACCAAAAAATTATTTTCATCTCATTGAACCACATTTTACTTACTGTCATCAACCGTGTCTCTTGGATTTTTGAAATTCCACTCACAAAAGCGGTAAAATTAAGTTTTATGAAAAAATCAGTTTTTTTAACTACCACTTAGTGGTTTCACTATTCATCAAAAATTGAAAGTTTTCAGAAAAATACCAAAAATTAGTCCTAATCTATATTTGATATTATGAACTCAAAAATGATGTCTATTTTACCAAATTCAAAACATATCAGTTACATTAACTAATTTATAAATTAATTCCCGTCTTCAAAACAAATGGCGTGTTTTTAAGAGATAATAACTATCAAAAGATTGACACTTGTTTATAACTAGTTTAAATGTGAAATTACATCCAATGACCAACATTGTATTAAATTGTAAAAATATATTCTAAATATACTTTAAAACCACTCAAATTAATAATTTATCACTATTAATTATTTCGATTAAAAAAGTTGTTTTTAATTAAAATTCAGTAATTTTCACTATTCATCAGAATATGAAAGTTATCCGAAAAGTACCAAAATTTCACCTTAGGCTAAATTCGATACTCCGAATCCAAAAATGACGTCCATTTTGAAAAATAAAATTTACAAAATTTCAAAAAGTGGTTATTACTATTCATAACGTCTAGTTTTAATAATATTTTAATAGCATGTCGTTGTTTAGCGAAACATGGTGTTGCGTACAACACACGCTATCGTGGAAGGTCGTGATTGCGTGTAATTGAAGCCATGTCAGATATGTGTGTTTTGAAAGCTCCTTTTGGTGTAGCGTATAACACAAGACATTAATGAAATTAAAAAGAATATTGTTCATAAAATCTCGGGGTGTTACAATTTAGAAATTCAATTTTGACATCCATTTAATATAACTTGAAATTCAGATGAGATGCATAAGAATGCAAGATCCTAATAGCTTCTAATCTAGCAATAGGTGCAAAGGATTCTTCATAGTCTATTCCTTCCTCTTGATTGTAACCTTGTGAAACTAATATATCTTTGTTTCTAATGATGTTTCCAGATTCCTCAAATTTATTTTTTTATAACCATTTAGTACTTATGGTCAAGGTGTCCTAAGGTCTTTCTAGTAATTCCCAGACTTTGTTCCTTTCAAATTGATTTGACTCTTCTTGTATAGCCATTACCCAAAATTCATCATTGATTGCATCATTGATATTTTTAGGTTCTAATTGTGAAAGGAAGGCTTGATGTTCAACCTGATTTCTCAGAGAAGCACTAGTTTGTGTTCCTCTATCCAGGTTACATACAACAACATCTAAAGGATGATTCTCCTGAATCCTGGTAGATTTAGTAATGGTAGGAATGAAAATTTCAGGTTCTTGTCTAGGTTCGTGTTTATTAGAAGCAATTTCTGGGGTATTTCTAGAACTGTTTGTCTTTACAACAGGACCACTATCTTTATCATTAATATTTAGAATAGACAAGTCTTCTTTAATATTTTCAACAATAGGTTTATGATCATGTGGACAAGTTTCATCAAATTTGATGTGAACATATTCTTCCACACATTTGGTTCTCTTATTAAAAACTCTATAGGATTTGCTGGTAATTGATATCCTAAAAAGATTCCTTCATAAATTTTTTATGCAAACTTGTCTAGATTTTCTTTATTATTGAGAATAAAGACTTTGCAACCAAAAAATCTGATGTAACTAACTTTAGGTTTTCTATTATTCAATAATTCATAAGGGGTCTTTTTGAGAACATGTCTAATAAAAACTTTATTTACAATATAATAGGTTGTATTGAAAGCTTCAGCCCAAAAATAAATAAGTAAATCATATTCATTTATCATAGTTATTGAAATTTCAGGAAGGGTTCTATTTCTTCTTTCTACCACACCATTCTGTTGAGGTGTCCTAGGGGTAGAAAAGTGGTGATTATAGCCATTATATGAGCAGTAAGATTCAAGATCATGTTTTTTAAACTCACAACCTTGATCACTTCTCAAGGTCTTAATCTAAAGTCCCCTAAGGGTTTCTACAGACGTTGAGTATTTAATAAAATAAAAACAACTTTCACTTTTGTGAGATAGAAAATATACCCAAGTGTATCTAGAAAAGTCATCTACTGGAACATAAATATAGTGCTTCCCATTTAAACTAGAAACTCTAGAAGGTCCAAAAAAGTCCATGTGAACCAACTTGAGAGGTTGAGAAGTTGAAGATTCTTTCTTTGATTTGAAAGAAACTTTATGATTCTTTCCCTTTTGAGAGGGATTACAAAATTTATCAGCAGGGAATTCAAGTTTAGGTAGGTCTCTAACCAAGTTCTTTATAGTCAGTTTTTTTAGTGAATGTATATTGTAGTGTCCTAATCTTCTATTCCAAATCCATGATTCTTTATGAAAATAATTTAAACAAGTAATGTTTTTCATAGATAAAGAATCCAAATATATAATATATACATTTTCATTTCTTAAGGCAGAAAATACTAAACAAATTTTAGAATTGAAAAAATTTAAAGAATATTTTTTAAATTTAACATTAAAACCATCATCACATAGTTGAGAAATATATAAAAAGTTATATTTTAATCTATCTACAAATAAAAATTTATAAATTAAAATTGAATCAGTGCTACCAATCTTGCCTAGGATGATGATTTTCCCTTTAGAGTTATCACCAAAGGTGAAGTATCCTCCATCAACCATGATTACTCTTTTGAAGAATGAAAATTCTCCTGTCATGTGTCTTGAACATCCACTATCCAAATACCATGTCTTCTTATAGGAAATTTTCAAGAACGTTTCCTAAAAAAAAATTTAGATAGAAAATTATTTTGGAACCTAGATTTTCATGGGTCCATACAGGTTAACAAGAAAAGATTTAGGTACCCATATTTGTCTAGTGGGTTTCATATAATAAATAGATTCAACAAACTTTGAAATATAATATTTGTTTGATCTATAACTATGTGAATAACTAGTTGAGATATAAGAATTTCCAGAACTGGAAATAACTGCAAACTTTCCAGTTTTTGTAATAAATCTATTTTTTGTGATCTGTCTCTATCTATGTTGATAGCCTAACCCAGTAGTATACTTTGGTGCTACTTTTTTACCAATAATTTTAGTTAGAGTATTATTTCAATTAGTAATTTTTTCAAAATGTTTCTTGAGTTTTTCATTAGAAAATTTCAGTTCAGTATTCACTTTGAGTAGTTGATAATTCTTTTCCTTTTCTACTTCTAGTGCATATTTGACAGTGCCAGTTAATGCATATTTCTTCTTTAAGGATTTATAATGATCTTTCAGCTCATTGCTGGCATCCTCTAGAATGTAATAGTATTCAAATAACTATTCACTAGACATGTTTTCAGAATCAGAATTAGAATCATCTCAAGAATAAGAATTTAAAACAGGAGTATCCAATGTTACCTCACATATAATTTTCATGAAACACATATTATCCTTTTGATATTTTTCATCCTGAGTGGAATCAGAATAACTTGAACTGTCTTCTAAAGAATTCTAGGTTGCTTTCATAGATTTATTTTATTTTTTGTACTTGTACTCATATTTCTTCTTGAACTTTAACTTTTGGAAGTTAGCTTTCACATGTCCCTTCCTCTTGCATTTGTAGAAGACTATATCATCACCCTTATTAGTCCATTTCCAATATTTTTTATAATAACCATTGTTGTCATACATTCAATTATAGATTTATTTTATTAAAAAATGCTTCTTCCTATAAATCTTATTAAATCTCTTATCTATCTGAGCCATTTTAGCATCACTTTCAGATCCACTTTCTTCACTACTCGAATTATCACTTACAGCTTGAGTTTTCTCTTGGTCCTTGATTTTTGAAGTAGAGGTCTCGAAGGCTACTAATTTCTTTCTTGGTTCATCATATTCTTCTATATTTACCTTTATCTCTTCTTAATACATCATTAACTTACCAAACAGTTTTTTAACAAGTAGTTGACTTATGTCACATGATTCTCTTATTGAGACTGATGTGCCTCTCCACCTTTGAAGCAGATATCTGTGTAACCTCATGATTTTCTCTTTTACTGGAATAGACTTTCCCAGTGAGCTCATTGTCTTAACTATCTCATTGAACCAAAGATACATGTCAGAAATAGGTTCATCAGGTTTCATTTTAAAATTATCACACTTCATAGTGTATGTATTTAGTCTCATTTTTTTAACATTGGTTGTTCCCTCATGAGAAACACCCAAAGTATCCCAAATGTCATAAGTAGTTTTACAAGAAAATATTTGATTAAATTCCTTATCTCCTATATCACAGTACATGGCATTCGTTTCATTACAATTATTTTTGTAAGCAGTTTTTGTAGGTTCATCCCAAGTAGTTCTTTAAGTTTCAGGAATCTTATACCGAGTCTCTATAGTAGTCCAAATGTCAAATCCCATGTTTTCTAAATGAATTTTAATTTTTAGTATCCACTGGGCATAACTAAAACCATTAATGAATGGTATCCTGTTGGTAGCTACACCTTCTAATATATGGACCATAAGACCTATGTTTTAGAAAGATATATAAAGATATAAAAATTTAAGATTTAATAGAAATTTTGAGATCTTTAAGACACAAATAAAATCATAGTAGAAAACGTCTCAAAAACGAGTGTTTTGAAAAACATTTAACTAAACAAGCCTCTGATAAAAAATGTTAGTCGGAGTGGATACTCAAGAGAGGTGGGGGGTGAAATGAGTTGCAATTAAAATTTTTTGTTTAACAGATTTGTATTAAATCCCCCAATTCATTAAACAAGTTAAATTGAAGTGAATTTATAAAGACTATGAATGTTCAATCATTTTCTCAAAGATTGATTACTTCTCAGTTAACTTAATCTGAAGATTAAGTTATCTTTCGAAATGAACATACCAGTTCAAAATGAATACAAACACTTGCTAGTTCAACTATCAGAGTTACTCTAAAACAGATTTATATTTAAAGTACTTAGCAGCAGAATATTCAAAATAGTTTTAACAATGGTAAAGAGCACACCAGTTATAAAATAAGAGTTTCAGTCTCAAGATGAGACTTATTACTCTCAAACAGTTTATATAAACATTGATCCACACCCCGGATTGGGGAAAACAATAGTACTCAGACTGTCCAGGTCCTCAAAACTATTCCACTATTCTACGTGGGTAAACAACAACAACGACACTCAGTCTCTCTAGGTCACACTTGACCTATTCCACAATTCACAGTGGGATACATTCAGGTGGAAAAGTTTTAGTGTAATGATTTAGTATCCTCTAGTTCATCCCAAGTGTCAGTGTGAGTCTAAATAGACAGATGCACACACACTACTCGAAATGTTTATGCATAAGTATACTATAGAGGAAATAGAAGGATAATGAGTTTAGAATGCTCTGAGTTGTTGCAGATGATCTTTGGACACGTTTTGATGTTGCATATGCTATTCAAGTCCTTTCGGGTGAGGATGACACAAAACAGAGTATCGTTATTCTTCTCAGCTACAGTTATTTAGACTTGTGAAAATGATGTTTAGTAAGGCACAACAACTCGACTTCAGTGTTTGTTCCGTGAATGATATTCTTGAAGCTCTATGGTTTTCACAGGTGTTCTTGAAGTTTTTTTTCATAGGTCTTTGCACACACACATACGCTCTCCTTCTTGTGTGTCTCTTTCGGTGTATTTTTGTGTCTCATTGTCCTCTCTTTGTCCTCTATCTCTTTTACTGTAGATAGATCTTACTTTTTATTCCTTAAGATCTGGTAAAATGAATGATTAATTTTTGACAGGTACGAGGTACGGTTCCCTGACATCCAAAAACCAATATTAATTAATTGAAGGTGCATTAAATTTAGAAAATATGGCCGTTGGAATTAAATAAAGGTTAACAAAAATTCAAACATTTTTCATAACTATCGGTGTGACATGAGATCGGTAGTTCATTTGATCAGTATTGGTTTCAGTAGGTCATTTGAATAGCATCAGTTTAGGTAGGTCATTTGATTATCATCGGCTTCAGTAGGTCATTTGATCATAATTGGATTTGGTAGGTCATTTGATCAGCATCGACTTCAATAGGTCATTTGATCAATATCAGCTTCGGTAAGTCATTTGATCAGTATCAGCTTTGGTAGGTCATTTGATCAGCATCAACTTCGGTAGGTCATTTGATCAACATCCGATTTGGTAGGTCATTTGATTAGTATTATCTTCAGCAAGTCATTTGATCAGCATCATCTTTTGTAGGTCATTTGATCAACAACATCTTTGGTAGGTCATTTGATCAGAATTGGCTTCGGTAGGTCATTTGATCAGTATTGGTGAGACAATTGTATCATTTCTGTTATCATTGTCTTTGATGGGACCATTGTCATCAGTGCGACCATTGTCATCAGTGCGATCCTTGTCATCAATGCGACCATTTTTATCAGTGCAACCATTGTCATTGGTGTGACCGTTGTCATCGGTGCGACCGTTGTCATTGGTGCGACTGTTGTCATTGGTACGACCATTTTCATCAGTGCGACCATTGTCATCCCTTTAACTAATCGTGACTCAAGAATATAACTATCAGTGATTCAGAATCATAAAACTCACAAAGAGTGTCTGTATAAACCTGAATACTTCCAGGTCAAAAGTAGAATATAAATAATCATAGATAATTATATGTAGGCATGTTTAACCATATATACACATATTTAGAACAGATGTAATAATTTAGTAAAATTTCTTATGAACAAAAACAACAATGATTTGTGATTATTAAAATAACCATCTCATAGAGGGTTCAACAATCTCCCCCTTTTTGATAAAATAACAATGATTTGTGATTATTAAAATAACCATCACACAGAGGGTTCAACATATGTATCTAATGTTGATTACATAATGTAATCTTATTATTTTATTATTTTTGTGTGAAATCGTTCTCAGTAGTGCTTTATTTATGCCCAGGTGCTTCTCACCATCCTGTGGAGATTGAGAATGTTTTATGGTATAGTGGCTAATCATCTTGGATATCAGTTCAGATGGTCCCCTAGGATTGTTCATTATAAAGGATTGTTTTTGTATATATATGGGAATAGATTTTATTCTACTTAATTGGTAAATTTAATGCATAAAATTTTAACATATGGTAAGGATATAGATTCCATTACTTCCAATTATAATGAAACCAAATACATAGTCAGTCCATACCCCTAAATATTTATTATAACCGCTATCGAATATTTAATTTTAAAAAATAAAACATAGTATTAACTAATGAGTGTGTTATATAGAATTATATAAGACAAATCCAAAAGATAAATTAATTTAACTCTTCCAAAAATTAATGTGACTGATCGAGAAGAAATATTTGGATTATAAAGAACTATTTTTAAATATCACACAATACATTATATTCCCAGGTTTATAAACTAGTGGAATACAAAAATATAGTTATAAATCCAATATATCATAAAAATTAGATCTAATAATATACTTGGTCTTGGTATGAACATTATAACTCAATAAATATGAGTTTTACATAGTTAATTTCATCAGGCCATTAAAAAATTTGGTTTCCAAAAACCATATTTAAATTATTGTACTTTATTTTATAAAATTTTAACTCATGGAAAAAAGAAAATATTTATAAATTTAATAACACATAGACATCCATGTAAAATTTCCATCCACATAAACATTGGATTGATGAAAGAATAAACATTATTCTATAACCCAATAATATATAAAATAAAAAGTTAAAATTTACTAGGTACACATCCACATTCGATATAATAATTAGAAAAAATAAATTTAATACCATGTTCTCGACAACAAAGAGTGTGAAAAAATATATTTAAATAAGTGGACGAGTAAAGACAATAAATGGTTTTATCAATATTGTAGTGGATGTAATGTATGGACACTAGTGGATTAATTATTTCAAAGAACTAATTACCTATTATTTATATTAAATGTGTCCCACCATTGAATCTATAAATATCACAAATCAAATATAAATTTTTTTAATTATATATATTATGGAAAAATCCTAATTTAATTTTATAACAAAATAACCATTTAATATTTTTTTTGTAAAAATGATTTTTTAAGTGTCTCTACACCCCTAGTGTGGTCATCATCTACCAAAACATTTCTTAGCTCTATTTTATTTGTACAATTCATCATGCACCACATTGAAAATAGTTTCTATATGACATGTCCAACCTCTTACTCTTATGATCCTTATAAAAAGAATATGTAAAAATAATATAGCTATATCATAGGATGTTATCAGTAGATCCTCCTCTCTATCTACATACATGTGGGTATATAACCATCTCCATAGAAAGTGGAATGTCATATAGAATAATATTTTTTTTATTATGTTCCATTAATAAAATACTATTTCAAAACACTTTTCATTTTAACCATAATCTATGGTTGTATTACAATAATCTATCATAAATTTATATTAGTAACTTGATTGTTTCATCACCCTTTTTCATGATACAAATAGTAGGATCAATCCATAGATTAGATGACTATTAGTATTGATTTTTTCATTTGTCAATTTGACTATATGAGTGTTTTTTTACATTTAATAATATATAATATGAACATAAAATACATAAATTAACTTTACTTATCCCATAAATTACCATTACATATCCCATATAGTGAATCCATGAACATGGAACAATTTTGATGATCTACATCCTTATCCAACTTTTCCTATAGTTGTTATGTGTAATTTTATAAGTATCTAATAGATACTAATACCTATCTTCCATTGAGGTATAATACCTTCAGATACACAATGAATTACAAGATTATTGTCACCATCCCCACATTTCCTCACAATGTCTTGGATGGGCTTCATAAGTTCTTCTAAAATTGATTTTGGAAATCCTTTGTGTGACCTCAAGTATCCTTAAGAGAAACACTAGAATATGTATAGAGGATTCTGGCGGTGTTAAGTTTTTGTGTGATTAAGGATATGTGATTGTGCCATACAAATTTCCATTTTTTGATTTCATGGTGAATTTCATATGGTTGTGTGTCGAAAATCCAAAATAACGATAATCTCACACAAAATTACTACAATAAACACAGGGTGTCCAACATACATGGGAAGAAATGGACACCCATATCTAGAACAAATTTCCACAAATAGAACAACAAAGAGGTTCCCTCTTGTTCTTTGATATTAACTATTTTTCGGACAATTATAGCATTCCATTCGAAATGAAAACACAACTTACGACCAACATCATCACCTTTGGTGATTGACATAATAGTATATACCTATCATGATATCATGGTAAAATTTTTACACTAACATACATATCATCTTAGTGAGAAATGTAGAATATGATTATATATTATCATTTCATTTTTTTCAGAATTTAATTTTGAATAATACCTGTTAAAATATATAAGTCAAAATATAATATCGTGAGTAATCATAAATTAAACATAATACATGTAGATATTAATTGTATAAATGTGTACCTCAAATGTTCTCATCAATCCAGGAATTGTACATAGGAATCATAAATTAATCTTACTCACATTAGATGGATTTAATAAACAACTCTCACACAAAATGATTTTCAAATTTTTTGGAATCATTAATTTAATAACAACATGTTAAACAACACAAATTTGAATAATTTTATATAATTTATTTTATTTGATGATATTTTTAATTATTCATTTTCATAGAAATTGATACAACTAAATTCAGGTATATTGATAAATATTATATACATAAAATATTTATCTATTAAAAAATAATCCAATTAAATTTTAATGATATAATTATAAAATTATGATTTATTGCATTCAAAATGGTGTTGGATTCAAGTGAATTAAAGGAATCATTTTATTCAAGTGGTGTAACTACAAAACACATTTATTAAAAAGAAAAAATGTAATTGTATAAAACAAAAAAAGAATAATATAAAAATTACTGAATTTGAAAAATCATAGATTTAACAACCCTAAATATTACTATGAATGTAAAAAATGGGAAATGATAATCCATTTCATTAGAGAAATAAAATATTTTCATTTTAGATCATGTACATTGATTTGTGATTTCTCTACTAGTTTTAAGGATTAAACAATGTATAAAAGAAAGATAACATGAGTGTTTTTTGTAAAATTATTAATTAAACTGTTAATGAGTATGTTAGAAAGTATTATATGATTTAGTTACTAATATAGATATAAGAATTTTACCTCAAATAGTTTGGAATAATATGTTTATTAACCCCAATAAAAATTCACTGTGTTGTATTTATTATTATTGAAATGATATTATTTCTCCTTGTGTTAATGAGTTAAAAACCATAGTGGGATACCAAAAAAGTGATAAGAAGAGTGGTCCCCTTCCAAAAAATTATTCAATAAATAATGAAATATATGTGGATGTAGAAAAATATGGTCCCCATAGTTGATTTATACTCCTATTTTATTGGATTATGATTAGGTGTAAATGGATTCACTCCTGATCATGGTTATTATTCTTTAGTCACCACCTCTATGGTAGACTCTTAAAACTATAACTAAATATTATTAATGATTGGACTTCCTTAATCTTGAATATAATTTACATATACTCTAAGATCAAAATGTCAATATTTTCAATATAGGTAGTATGGATTTTAAAATAGACATTAGACGAATAAAGTTAAGAGAATGTAATGTTATGACACCTCTAGTTATATATTTATCTATAATTTTTTTTTACATAGAGATATTGGATGTAAATTTTATTTTCAAGGGAGAAAATGATATTCTTCTTGGGAAACAATCTACTAAATGTATTCTTCACAAGTTTAATATAATTTTATAGACACATATTGCACCTCAACCACATTTTGGTTGAATTCTGGGAAGTGGTGGTAAAACATTGTTATCTAATGTGGATAAGCTTATAGACATTATTGATATATGAATTAATGAATATTTATGATGAGTTCCCAAAATTATTCCATTGAAAAGATCTACCTCTAGACTCCCCACACTTATTAAAAAAATAAATAAAAATTTATAAAAATGCCGATGGAGGTAAAAACAATGAACCATTTTAAAACAATTATATAAAAAGAGAATATGGTTATTGAATGAAAATAAAAATAGAATTAATGGAAAAAATCCTGGAAAAAAATTCTAAATTTATTTAAGTATACTCACAATTCATTGTAGTGTATATTTTAAAAATAACTATTTTTACACCATAGGGTGGAAAAGGTCGCATCATAAAGAGAAATGGAAAGGTACCCACCATTCTACTCATATGATAAAACTTATAAAAACAAAATATTCTAAGAAAGTAAGAATAGTTTATTTAATGTGGTGTGAATTCTTAATATATAAATAATTAAATGAAATATAAAATAATGAATGTATCAGTAACATGGTTAATTGGGAATAATTATTAGATCGTATGTATGAGTTACTTTATTATTATAATTTTTTGGAAAATGATAACAAACTAAAACAATATCATTATATATTTTCCAAAAATAAATGTGTTTGAATATAGTATGTATTAGTGAAAATAAATTACATATATCTCATATATCATCCTTAAATAATGTTTAACCTACTTCAAAAAAGTTTTTAAAAGAATCCAAAACATCACTCTTATATTTAATCAGTCAACCCACTATAAATTATTATTTGTTTTATGATACAATATATGGGATGATTAATGAATTAGATTGTGTAAGAGGTAAAGAGAGGGAAATGGTAATTAAGACAAAAAACCACTATCCATTTAAACTCATTCATTCATCAAACTATTAATTGAAATAAAATGGAAAATAAAATAAATTGAAAAGAATAACTCCACTTTCTCCAACAGGATCAGTACCATGGTAGTTCAACACAACCATTTAATAAGTGAATCACTAGAAGAAGAATTACCAAAAATAAATAAAAAACTAGATGAATATACTATTCTAGAAATGAAAAAATTAATATACTGTAGAAAATAATTGAAATAACTCTCCAAGAATTGTCCAAGTTAAACATTATTTACAAAAGAGGAATGATAATGGTTTTATATGCATTTGGGTGAATCATAATAATAAAATAAAATAAATGTGGCATGATATAGTAAATGTTAAACATCTATAACAACTTCATCATATTCATTCTACTTTCATAAAATTATCTCTTGATTTAAAACATTCTTTCTCATTTGGATGATTAACATAAAGAATATTTATTTAGTTATTAACTAAAATGTCCAAGAGATATCAACTATATATTTAATTTTGGTCCATTGTTTTTGATCATTGATTTCATATCACACAGATAACTATTCGCACTTTATAATATCAAGTTCAAGGAAAGATTAATAGTGAATTTCCATTTGATGTTATTAATACATTATATAACAGGATCCCTAAAAAAATCCTATTATAATGAAAGGTTATTTTCAATCTACCTTGAGGATATAAATCGCATGAATAAAATTAAATGGAACCCCAATTATTTTTATGTGGGTTCTTTATCAAATAGAGTCTATAGAAGAATAAACATAGATATTAAAACTTTTAAATGAATATTATATGTATATAAGAAATAAACATTATTAACGACTATAATGGTTTAGTGTACATTGAGCCTAGATACATAATTCTATTATGTAAGTACAATTTTCTTTATATTAAGCTTAATTCATTAAACATGGATACCTTCATAGAGAATCATTCAAAGAACCCTTCTTAATAATTTTGTTAATGAATAAAAAATAATAAATGGTGATGTAGTTGCCCAATTGGTTTATAAACATATGATATCAACCAGTGATCATAGGTGTGTATAAGTTATGTATAAAGGTAAGATAAAATGATAATAACACATGATAATCATACCCAATAGGTAAAAAATCATTTATCAAAAATTATTTCATAAGGATTATTTCAAAACAATGTATATATATATATATAAATTTGGAAACAAAAATAATTAGTCACGATCCATGAGAATATACGATACACCTATGACAAAATTTTTGCATACATATAAGTATATAAAGTCTATTCCTTAGTTGAAACTCTATTCCTACCCTATAATAGTTGATTGGGTTCTCTACATATCATATAATTTCCAGAGTGAATTTTATCGAAAGTTATTATCTTAAAGTAAATATTTCATTACTAAAATGGGTATAGTCCCCCATTCAAGTGCTTTTTATCTCTTAGGATAACTATATTAGAAGTTTCTCTTTGGAATCTCTCTTTTTCATCGCATATTTAGATATAATTTTAAATTGGATTCTTCCAATTATATTAAGTTAATTTTTAAAAATTTATTAGATATTTTAATTATAATAATTTACAATATACTATAAGGTAAAAATTTTACCATTATGAGTATAAAAGGAATAAAAATTAATTACTGATGCCAAGGTAAAAACAGATTTACTAGGGTGGGGGGGGGGGTAAAACTAAGAAGATAAAGGTTAAAGTGACCTACCAACTTGTCCAACACAAATGGAATGACTATATTTCCATATTATATCCTATAAGTTTCTATAAAGACCCATTTTATAGTCTTTTTAAAAGATAAAAATGTGGTTATAATTGATTATTTTTAAAAATTCTATTTGCGTCCTCTCCGACAATTATAAATAGCCACCCCATCTCCTCCCCTATACAGAATTACTATTCCAGTTTTATTTTCCAACTACTTAGAAAATATCTTCATAAATAAACACCCTACATAATTTTTTATTATTTTTTATCATAAATCCATCCAGATAATTATTTTGGTGGAAACCTAAAGTAGATGTTTGAAAAAAAAGAAATATTCTTAAACAATAATTTTTATATTATTTCATCATTCAAATCCTTAAAATATAACTAAATAAGTATATTATAATGAAAAATTTATATTCCCTAGATTAAAATGTTATTATTTTATGTTCATTAATAATATATATCTCCTCTTCTAAACAATTGGAAATGAAAAAATCCATCGCGTGTACAACAGACTAACACATCATGAATGGATGTAATTTGTTTCCCATGAGCACATTTGAAGGATGGATATAATGATTTATATAACATATTTATTTTTTATTTAAGAAACAAAATAAATATTTAATTCTATTATCACATATAAATTCATACATTACTTTCTAATTAAATATGATAATGTCCTCGTTGGGTACACCGGACTACTTCCTCTTGAAGTTACTTGATTTTTTTACATATGATTTAGATGAATGAAATAAAGATACATTTAATGAATATATTTGATATATATGAAATTATATTGATTCTATAATATTAATATAACAATAAATTCATTACAATTTCACTCATTAAGGGAATTATGTTACCACTAATGCGTATATATAGATGAAAGTCTCCATAAAGTAATGCGATTAATTTTTCATGTGCATCCAACATAAATGATTCAGAAAATGTATTAAATGATAGAATAATATATTTATAAAATAAATATAATTATTTATAATTTTTTAATATATGATATGTGCAAGAATGAAAACTGTCATGATAAAATACGCATGAGAAATGTAAAAAATTTACACAAGAAATAATTAAATAGTATAAAAAATTGTCGTAAAATGTTATAAGAGGATCATATATGATATTATAAATATGAATAAGGTTATTAAATAAATTAAAAAAATTCGTAAAACCATTATAATAGAGGATAAGTCATTTTAATCTAATTGGAAATGTGTGGTGAGGGGATTTTTTCCCAATTCCCATCCCTATGTCATATTGTAATATTATACACTTAATTTCATTTTTATTGGATATATATAGCCTCTTTTACATGTAATATCATTAATCATTTACACTTCAAGGTATTTTTGGTTTCATTTTTAATTATTTCATCCGCGGGTATTTTAATTGAAAATTATAAAGTGGAAAAGAATATAATATCTCAATTTATTATCATTGGGTTATAATACTTCATTGTTGTCTATGATATTCATATATTATATATGGAATGAAATTTTATTATCTGTTATTTTATTTATATAGTTTTATGTGGATTAACATTTTATACACATAATATATTCATTGATTAATTTTCCACATCAATGTTATTATCATTGTAAAAGAGTTCATCCGAATTTCTCTTCATTCAGGCACATGGTAATGTGATGGGGCTAAATTATTTTATATTGTTAATATAATTCCCCATTTAAATATAATATATTTATTTCTTCACAATTAAGGTTATTTTATGTTCCAATATAATTATTCCATCTAAAAGAATTTGACATGAAAATTACCCTATTTTAAATAATTTCATAACATAATTTTGTTTCATTATGTTATATTTTGTCTTTATTTTGTTCTATATTCATCGATTACGTGTGTAATTAATTTTATACATATCATGTTTTTTCAATTTTTATGTGGATTTACATTTTATTAAAAAAATTTAATGATTTATTAATTCTAAATTCAATGTTATGATCTTTGTATGGTATTTCATCTCAATTTCTATATCATTATATTTTTTTTAATTTTCACTTATTAAATTTTATGTGGTTTTAGTACATCTTATTTGTTGTATTTAAAAATAACAAAAATTGAATTATTTATTTTTATTTTTGTTTATTTTAAAATATATTCTACAAAATTATATAATGAACTAGTTACTAACTAGGAGAAGAAATATACAATATCACTTTCTTTTTTTATTTACCTTTTCTTGAATAAATATCAATCTTGTGATAATTTTCATTGCAAATTATATAACAATTAAATATCAATGTTCTTGTATTATTTTATTTGATTACTTCCTAAATTATATATCATTTTTACATATGGTGATTACTTTTAATTTTATTTGATTATCTTGGGAAATATTGATAAATCTGTATCCTTACTGAATTTAAATATTTGTTGATAATGCCTATTGATTTGTAAATTAAATTGAAAATTTGATATATTTAGAATGACATAGAAAAAATGACAATGGTAGGGAATAATTATAGACATCCTATCGATGCATAGAAAGTTATCAGGATGTAAATTAGTTTTCCAAACTCGACATTATTTAACCCACAATTTTTAAACTGTCTTGTGAATTTTATTGATAGTGGAGCTATCATGATTTGTGATATCATGAAGTCCAATAATTGAGAATTTACTTCGTTGATAATTAGTTTATTATTATTATCCATTATATTTTTTCTAAAATATTTTCTTTGGTTGGATTTCAATCTCAATTTATTGATTAAATGGAATTTGTTTTTAGTTATTTACGTTTTCATATTGATTATGCCTTGTACAATTATGTGATTCTAGTTATTGATTAAATTTCATCTTTTTTAGTTATTAATCATGATATATTGATTATGTTTTATTTATTATAGATATAAACGTTTTTATTAAACCCTTATTATTGCTTATATCACAATACTATATTGTATCCTTTCTTAATGATATGAAGAAGAATCCATCGAATGTGACAGTTTATGGAAAATGATCTCCATTAATTTTATTTTTATATTACTTTACCTATAAAAAATGGTAATGAGGTAGGTATTTGGACCTCAAAAACTATAAAACTAATTGTTCCTTTGAAATTGGACCCCTTGTATCTATGGAAGTTCAATAAAGTTGACACCATGTATAGAAGAATGGAGTCAAGGTTGTTATAGATGGTATTAGAGCATATTTAGTTGAAACATTGGGAACAAGATTAAGGAAAACATTGATTAGGGAGCATAAAACAATTATACAAATTTATTATCAATATATAATAACACCAACATTTTTTGTGATGATATAGATCATGTGGTTTTTCCAAAAAATGAATCATTGTTCGGATACTATTAGTGGACATGGTTCTAGAACATATTTAAATAGGGGTAATAACTCTAAAAATGGTTAATAGAGCTTCAATAGAGATTAAAATGGTAGAAAATATTTTTTTACTCTACATAGTTTTATCCTCAAAGGTTATATACATATAATAATTAATATTTTCATTACAAACCAATATTAAGGATTATAAAATATTTTAATGATTTGGAAATAGTCCCTAAGATTTTTTTATTATTATCAGATTATCCCTACATAAATTTTTAAGTTTTTCTGAAGAGATACAATAGAATTTGGATTATAAATTATGATACATAATTTTATTACCAAATATTTTTTATGAAATTATTATAAATGGTACCCAATAGATGTAATTAAAACCTCATGATTGCATGAAATATAAAGAGTGTGAATGATAAATTCATTAATGGGCTTAAGATAATATTTTTAAGAGAATTAGTATTTCGAAAATTCTTATCAAACAATTAAATAATATTATGTTCCATAAAATCATAGAAATAATTATCTATATATAATGTATTTGAAGGGATGCATGGAAATTAGAGGATGGAAGTGAAAAATGGATAAAGGGAAGAAGGTAAATAAGGGTTCTCCCACATGTTGACATTTTTTGAATGAAACACAATAATAATTTCTTGAAGTGAATGATTTTTAATATAAGTGTGGTGATAAAGGACATCATTCTCAGAATATCAAGGTTAATAACAAAATTTCCATTTCTCAGTGATTAAATAGTAAGTGTATGGGTAACTATGCTGTTGAATTCCTTAAGCAGAAAGGAAATATACCTCATATGGAGCTAAGGGATCATGGTCCAGGTAATGTTACTACCAGAGATGATGTGGAATGATTAATATTGTTGTGTTTTAATTGTATTATAATGTCACTAAATTATTTTATCATATATACTCTATTAGTATTAATCATTACATAAAGAATGATTTTACATCTTTAATACTTCATAATGTATTTTAGAGTTTATGTTGAATGGATTTGATGACAAGGAAAAGTAATTCAGTGACAAGTTTCACATCTTGGGAAAAAATGATTTAGGGAGAATAAAAATTAATAAATTTCCATTGTTGAGATAATAAGAAAATATTTATAGGATAGGGATGGATCATGAAATTGGTTAGGGGACTAATGGTTTATGTATTTTTAGTTGTAGTTTATTTTAAGTATTTATTTATGGAATATATCCCACAACCTGATATTTTATTTTTGAAAGAATTCATGTTTTCATTATGGTTTTAGGGTTATTAATATATTTAAATATTTCAACTATGAAATTTTTCCCACTTTATATTTCTTGGGTAATATACCATTGATTTATTGACCTTCATTCAAAATTCTTGGATGTAAAATTTGGATAGACATATTTTTTGATTAGTCACAAAGTTAACTATATATATATATATAATTTATTTTGTTTAACATTGTTTGTTATTGAATAATATGTTCTAAACATTTTGTTTTTGGAAAATATATAGAGATATTAGGAATGAATTATCATTATAATAATCTGTTAAATGTGCTTTTTTTATAAAAAATCATTTTGCATACTCATTTTATAGAGTAGAAATGAATTATGAATTGATAAAAGAGAAACCCAATGATGAAATCATGACTCTAAAATAGAACAAATATCAAAAAAATTATATATTAATATTTTTTCAATCTAGATGTTAATGGAATTCCTCCACTCCTAGAATATTATCTTGAAACAAAAAATAGTAACCTAGTACCTTCATTTATAATAATTAAAATATTCTCTTAACTAATCATAGATTTTTGGTTTTTTTGTTTTTTTACCTTTATATATCATTAAATTTCTTATGATAAATGACCTCTATGACCCTATATCACTATTTGAGAGTTACACCTTTCTTCCTTGTCCATGTCTTCAATCCCACCTATTTTCTCCTACTTGGAAACATAATTATGGAATTATTCTAGATGACCTTCATTCATCCCTTTGTCTCTCATCATGAGAATCTTATATTAACCAATATAATGATGTTGGATTTCAATAATGGTATTCTAATATTTCAAACTATTTATTTTAAAGAAAAATATTAAATTTAGAGGAAATAATTTACTTATGGGGTGAGAATATAACACCCTAAAATTTTAAAATAGGATAATCATATTTGATATATTATTCTATAAACATGGAAATTATACACAAGCCATTTATATGGAGGGTTTGAATTTTCATTACTAAATTAGGAAAAATGAATGGTTTGAACATGTAAGAAATAATTTCAATGGTTTTATATTAAATATAAATAACATATGAACCATTTTAAAAAGAAAGATATGTTTTATTAAAAGACATATTTTTTTAAAAGGAAGTTTAATCACAATATACAAACACAATAAAATTAAATTATACCACTATTATAAAATTTATATCAAAAAATAAATTTTATTTTTTAAATAAAATTTCAAAATTATATTTGGTGGTATTTTTGAATTTTTTAAGTATTATATTTTTAATGGATAGTGGAAATACATATTTTTACTTGAAAATTTCATTTTCATTTAAATTATTTATAATTTTAAAGTAGATTTTATATTTCATTATAGTAAAATTAGTAAAATTATAAAATAATATATACTATTTTGGACAATGTAATCAATTTCATATTTCATTTTTATATTAAAACCTTCAATACATATGATTATTTTCTCTTCAAAAACCCTCTTTTTCTTCATACATGTCGGTATAATTTTAAATTGGACTTTCCAAATATCTAACTTGAACATTGAAAAATGGACACCCCATTATCAATCAGAATAATTTATATTATATAATGAGTTTTACTTAATTATTGTCCATTATGAATTATAAAATAAAGAAAAATTTATTATCATGACTAATGGAATAACATATTTATCAAGGGTTAAACTACGTAGATTTTGGTTAAAATGACAAACCAATAGGTCTAAAACCCATTATTTGGACATATTTAGACATTAAAACCAATATGTGTCTATTATATGCAATTGTTTTGGTACATTACATGTTAAACCATGGGTGTAATTTTTCATTTATAAAATTCAATGTGTCTCATATAATCCACTTATAAAAGGCCGCCCATTTTCTACACTCTTCAGGCATAAAAAACTCTTTTTATTATCCAATTTTTATCCAAATCACATACTTACTCCCCTTAAAACATAATTTATCCATTTTTTGTTCCTATATATATCCTAATTAGTATTTATTTGAAAAAATAGTTAAGTCGTTTGAATAATAGGTAACTTTATTAGACGGTCATTCATCTTTTATTTCTTATTCAAACTCAATGAAATATTATTCTATCATGATAGAATAATATAAAAAATTTATTCCATATATTTATATGTTTTTTTTATTTTAAGGAACAATATTTATCTCAGCTTTTATTAATGGAAAATGAAATTATTGATCATGTGTAAGTAAAATTACTACATAGTGATAGATATAGTTTGTTTACCATCACATCCATTTCTGGATTGATATAATTATTTTGAACACATTTATATTATATTAACATTAATATTATTTTTCTATTTTTATAATTTCACATATACCTTCTTACTTTCCATTCCTTTTAAAATACATTAATGTGGATCAAGTATATGAAAAAATACTGCCTCATGATGTGATTTGATTATTTATTCACATATGATATGAATGGATTTTATTAATGACCAATATAATGAATATATTGGATATATATAATGATATTTATTTAATATTATTAATATATCTCACACAACCACACTCATTCAGTATTTAAAGGAATGATATCGTTGTTTTGTGTACGTATTGCCAACCGACTCCACAAAGAGAAGTGATTAATTTTACATATAAAAACATATATAATTAATCTATAGAGGTATATAATGAGTCAATATGATATTTATAATAGTTTTATATTTCTTTATATTATGGAACTATATAATATGTGAAATAATTATAGAATTTTGAAAAAAATACACATGATACAACCCGGAAATTAACTCCCAAAAAATAAAAAAAATAAAATACTATTAATAGAATGTAGTAAACTATTAAAAGAGGGTAATATATGATATAATTAATATGAATATATTTCTATTATAATTTTTTACATGTTTAAAACCATTATTCATGATGATAAAACACGATCAGCAGTATAAAATTATGAAGTAGGGGACTTTGTCTCAATTCCCCTTCATTGAGACATATTGTAAAGTTATGCACTTAATTATGTCATATGGTCTACATAATACCCTATTTACATGCAGTATTAGGAATCATTCACAATTAATTTTTTAATTCTTCAATTTTATTTATATTATCCATGGGTATTTTCCTTTAAAATTACCCAATTGTAAACAATTTAATAACACAATTTTATTTCATTGGGTAATATTACTTATTAGTAGTCTATGTTATTTTTATATTTTGTGTGTAATGAATATTCAATGACGTCTTTTTTAATTAAAATTGTTCTATACTGATTTACATTTTACAAAACATAATTGATTCATTGATTAATTCACACTTGAATGTTATGGTTTTTTATGGGACTTAATCTCAATATATCTTCATTGATTCATATTGAAATTTTATAAAACATATAAATTTTATATAGAGAACAAAATTACCATTTTTAATGTTATATCATGAATAATTGATAGTTCAAGTATTATTATGTTTTAATTCCAATTATTTCTTCCAATGAGATTTCACTTGGAAATTACCATGTTGTTAAGAATTTGCTAAATTATGTTTTCTCATTTTGTTATGTCAATTATTAATTCTATAGGATATTACTAGATTATATACACCAGGAATTTTTAATATCTTATATTGCCTTTCTATGTTTTTTATAATGATTTAATTGTGATATTCATTTTCAATTCATCAATTAATTATCACTTAATCATTATTATCTTTTAAGGTATTTTCATCTAAATCGTAATTTTATTGAGACATATATGATAATAATAACCTATTAACTTTTATGTGGTGTATGTATTGTAATTTATATGTATTTAAATTAAATACCTATTTATTAATGAAAATTGATGTTTAATTTTATGTTTATTCATTACGGGACTATAATTTAAAAGATACCAATGTGGGAAAAAAATATTATACAAGATCAGTTTATTTTTTTTATTTAATTTACCATGAAAGAATCACTTTAAAGTGATATTTTTTCATTGGAAATTATATTTATATTAAAAATACAAATTTTTGTATGATGGATAGTATTATTTCAAAAATTGTACACCATTTATACATGCATTGATTACTTTTAATGTATTTTGATTAACAGAAGAAATATTTATAAATTTTTATCCTATCTAATTACATATATTTGATTATAATTAATATTTCCTATCACCCAAAAGTTTTAAAGAAGAAACTTTTATTTGGTATTATATGTGACACTCAACATCATGCTTCAACAAACCATAAAATATATTTTTCATATTTAATATCATCAATATCTTGCAGAACCCACAACCCAGAGTGTAATAGAAATTTAAGACAACACAAAATTATAACCTCACCGTTAAATTGGTCTGTAAGAATAGAACTAACTAATTTTTAAAAATTATTGTAGTATAATGATTAAAAAATAGGAATCATTTAATATAATAATAATTGTTTTGTAAACAACTATATTTAAAAAAACTGTTTAGTCATACATTTCACAGATGATATCAAAATGATTTTTATCACTTTTATAGAATTTAATTGAAATAAAAAATAATCTAGTTTAAAAAATCATATAAAAATTAACATAGTGTGAGTTAGTTGAATTTTTATAAAATTTTTCAATTTTGGAAGAATACTGAAAAATAATCAATTGTAATGAAAAACAACTTATTTTTTTAAATAATTCATAAGGAAAAATAATATTTTACATTGATTTTAAAAAAATTAGTTCCATTAAATATATATTAATATTATTTATCTCATTGGAATCATCTTTATATATAAAATATATTCAAAAAAATTATATGTTTTTGAATAATTTCTCTTTAAAAAAGCATTCCATTCATGTTTGCGTGATTAATAATAAATTAAAAATTTCAAAATATTTGAATAAAAAGTAAAAAAAATGTATTAGTTATTTTTAGTTGGATAAATTTATATATTCTAAATAGTACAGTTTAGTATTGACCATAACAAATAGTAAAAACAAAAAAATGAGTTGTTGTGGTTAATGTAAATATGGTTTTCTCTATAGGGATAAACTAAAAATATAGGGGATAATATTTGATAAAGCTATCTAAAATATATTTTATAAACATATTTAAGAATTATCAAGTATAATTATCAATAATAAACTGTTTTGGAGACTTTTTTCATGTAAAAAACGTGGGTACATATTTTATCCTTCCAAAAAATATATTTAGGCCACTCAACTCACATATAAAAGGCCACGCCCAATAATTTCTTCTTCACAACATCAGAATATTTTATTTCGATAAAATACATTCCATAATAACTTCTCAACTTCCAGAAAATCATTCTATAATCTTTAATATGTTATGAATTCCAATATACAAAGGCTTTTAGTGTTACCCTTTGGAGGTTACCTGAAGAAAATGTAACGTTCTACAACAAGTGTTTTTATTTTATTTCTTTCTCCGTATATTTCAATTATTATTAAATAATTTATATTTAAGAAACCAAAATAAAATACATATTCATATATATGATTATGTTATAATCATGAACTATAACCATCCCCAATTCAAACAAATGGGTTTTGAAATCATCATTTTTGTGTATGACATACTACCGCCTCATGAACTGATGTCATTCATTTTCTCATTACCACATCTCAAGGTTGGGTGGGATTATCTAAAAAAATTTAGATATAATATTAATGACATAATTGGAAACATGGATTAATTATATCATATATACATTTTGAAATTCCATTTTGTAGGGGATATGATATTTTTTCCCGTCTGTACATTGGACTAGTACCTCACAAAGCGATGTGATATAACTTTCACTAATGAATTACATGGAAGTTAATAAGAAAAATTGTAATAAGTATATGTTTCATAAATTAAATAATTATGACATTAATTAATTAATTATCATGTTGAAAAAATAATATATCATTTTATTTGTTACACAGAAATACAGTAACATCGTTCATCTATGTGAGGACTACCGCCTGTAGAAAGTGATGTGAATATATTTTCATCACCACACCAAATGAATAATACATATAAATATTTTAACATAAATAATACTTTATATATGATATTACTATAATTATGTAAATATATAATATAACCTAACTTATTTCAATAATGATCATTCAAAATTTGAAATATTAATCTTTTATATGTATGACATATTAACTCTTTGAATGTAATGTAGTTCATTTTTCTAATCCATGAATCATGATCAGTTTTAATAGAAAAATTTAGGTCTAAATATTATATTTATTTCATCATTATTATTATTTATAGGTTCAAAAAGTGACTTCTTTGACCATAGTGAACCTATAAAAGTCATTTTTAATGAAAAATGAAAATATTAGAAAAACACTTGATGTAAAAAATATTGATTAATATATGATTGTAAAATTGTAATTTGTGAAATAAAAGATATAATATACTATAAAAGGGTAAATAGTTAATATAAAAATCTACATATATTTACTTTTATAGAAGATCAGTAACGTATATGATGAGTTATACACAATGTATGGGTTTATCGTCTCACTTTTACATCAGTGGTGAATGTGCCATATTCATGACTTATTTATTTTTTATGATGTATAAAAAATATTTTATGTTATATAATGAATTAATTTATTTTCCATTTATTTAATTTCTGATTAAAATTTAATTCTTTTATGCAGATTATTATACAAAATTTACAGATGTGGAAAACATTTATTTATCTCTCTCATAATTTTTCAGTATTATTTTCGATTTTGACTCTCATAGAGGAATTATTTGATAATTATATCATAAAATATATCTATATTATTCTCCAATGGTTACTAAGAAAAATTTCCCAGAAATGGTAAAACATTTTTCCTCTCATTGATAATTAAAATTATTAAGAATTTATTTTTATGAAAATATGACATCATTTACACGTTCGGTTAAAAATATATTTTCCTCCAAAACATTTTTTTCTTCTAAAAATGTTCTAAAAATGATTTAATATTCTTAAAATGATTAATTAAAGAAATTTTTATCCATTTTTAACTTTCTAAATAAATATTTGAATGCAATATTCTTGTCTTATTGTGGATGTATAACTTCTCTAAACTTTTTACAATGAAAAAGCGATGAAATTTTAAACTTATACAGAATAAATGAAATTACCCCCCCCTAATTAACATCTTTTCTATAAACCATCAAATTATTTTTTTATTATGTTATTAGTATAAAAAATTATCTTCATAATATTTTTAAAACTCATTATTTTTAACAGTGATTTTAAATAAAAATTATTTCAACAATATTTTAGGAATTTTAAATTTTTAAATTAAAATTGTTCATTTTCAAGGAAATGCTATTATCCACATGAAATGATCCATATGATATTTCAAAATAATTTTCCATATAAGAAGATATAATTTTTTGGTACGTATGATTTATTAGGGTTATTATCCAATTATAACATCCTTATTATTTCTCTATAATGTTTATGATTAGTTAGAATGTGCATGTACTATATTGATACTATTCATATTACTCTAAATAGTTTATGATTATGTTTATTGAGTGAGGTAATTGTTAACATTTTGCATTCAAGTTTTAAAATAATAATGGTTATATTGATTTTGTTTCACCACTTTTAGATAATGTAATCGTTAGAATTAGCAAGTGATGTTTGTGAGCCATTATATCCCTTCTATGCATTGATAGGTCTCATGATACAAACCCGATTGGGTTATGGGTAGTGCCTTAACATTGTATTTATATATATATACATGAGTATGTGTGTGTGTATTGGAACAATGACTCCATGGTACTATATGTGTTTGCACAAGGCCTCTACAAAATATTTTAGTTATAAATCATTATACATTCCATAATAATGAATTCATCTATTGATATTCCATGGGATTATTTAATTAGTTAGCATATACATTGTTATGCTTCATTATATTATTAATTTTTATATAGAATTATTTTATAATCATTTATTCCAATAATATTATGCTCAATTTATGGATTAAATGGCATGTGTTTCAGTTATTTTGTTTGTAATATTCATTATGACCTTTCATATCTTCTGACGTACTATTACCCATAATGAGAATTTGATATCACCCTATACATATGTTTTATTTTCATCAGGATATGAGGTTGTTTTGTTGATTGATATGAAAGTATATACTAAGAAGAATAATGGAATTCTCAATGAAAATATTTTTCTTTGTATTTTATTATTATAAAATTTAATAAGAATTTCAAGTATGTTTCTAGCTTACAATGATTCCTAAAATATCCAGTCCATCAAGATGGAATTCCTTATATATTATCCAAGGGTAATAAAACAGAAAACGACTATGGGCTACTAGGGATGGGGTTGCAACAATTGGTATTATTGGATGATTATCATGAACCTTGTGAACTCGATTAATGAAAACATAGATTAGAAAACATTACCAAATAATAGACATTGAAGATAAGTATAAATGAACATCGAAATGTTTTTTGTGGATAAGATTATATTTTTTATATTATAAATATATCAATTTCAGGATACAACAAGTGTATGTTGTTCTAAAACAGATATACCATTGGATAAAACATTAAAATGGGTGCATTTGGATTGACCTGATCATCACCTAAAGCAATAAAATTGGAATCATTATGCACCAAGACTGACACGCCAGGGGGAATTATTAGGATAATTAAAATTTTATTTAAAAACCATTATTAAGGATTTAAAAATAATTATATCCCCAAAGAAACCATGTTTACGATTTTAGGATTACATATGAATGAATTTTTCAATTTATGACAAGTGGTTCCCTGGTGTTGGGATTGTACATTATGTTTCATAATTATAAGATTAATATTGTGTACAACATCATTTATAAATGTAACCAAAAAGAAGGAATAAGAACCATATCAATGCACATAATCCTTATACTAAGAAAGATCATTTTTTTGATGTGAATAAGCCTATATTTTTAAGGGAAATCGTCTCCCTAACACTCTCATTATACAAGGACATAGTATCATCTAATAAAAATATAGATAAAAAATTCTTGAATATTATAGATTTTATGGGATGAAAAAGAGGAAGAGGATGGTCGAGAAAAATAAGGATTAAAAGCTAAAGGGAAAGATATAAATTAACACGTATGATAATTATTCAATGAATCATACTTGTAATTGTTTAATGGTAAGGGAAGTTTACTAAATGTTTGGAGAGAAATGTCACTATACTCACGATTTCAATGTAAATAAAGAATATTGGAATTTCAAATTATTCTAGTGTATGAGGATAGAGAACAAAATTGATGAATTATTTAATAATCAATAGAATATACATCAAAATGAGATATTGGGTATTGGTCAATGATATACTGAATTTATATACACTTTTTACGTACATTTATTTAGGGATTTCCATTGATTTAATTGAGAATACACCTTCATATTCTCAATGTTGCCGGAATAAGGCTTCATTGGATTCCAAGGATAAAATGCCGGAAAATTCAGATTTTAGCTAGTAAACAACATGACTAAGACATACACATAATGTAGTAGGAGTCCATAACATAGATATGTCATGATCCAAGCCATGAACTATCGATTAAGTCAGCATATAAAATAGAAAGTACACATCATGAAGGATAAGTACATGTCATGACTTTAGTAGAAATAGTTGAGTGATAAATCTGCGAGAAATCCACATGGAGGATTAGTTGGAGGCCATTATAGGGCGTGAAAATAGTGTACACAATGTTTAGTATATCAAACATCATAAATGTACTAGATATGTGTGAGGCACGTAGGAGATCTGAAATCTGCATAAATATACATGGATCAATGGTACATGACTTATAACTCTAGTACACATCATGAACAATTCTTCCTATAAATATAAATTCTCAATAGATCACTTTTGAAAAAATAAAAATTGGATTTTTCTCTATTTTTCGTCCCGTTCATGTTCCTCTAACCATATTCTCCTTAAAACTAAAATTTCTTCGTTGTTTAACATTTTAGGTATTTTCAAGATTCAATGATCAATTTCCTTTAATGCATTTAAATTTATACTACATTGAACTCTATTGTTCATCATCAATTTCCAATAAAGCTTATGAGATCCATTTCCATTTTTAATCATAAGAATGAAATTTATTAATGAGTGATTTATCTTCTGTAAAAAAAATAACATGTTGATTCCCATTACAATTCTGAACCCTTGCATGTTTTTAATTCAATTAAATTCAAACACCATATCTAGTATGATTTTTTCTTATATATTGAATTTTATCTCTATTCACTACGAGTAGTTAATCCTCATAGGGGTAGGGATGAATAATAGATGTATCTGAACCCATAATCAATCCTTAAATCAAATGTTAGAAACGCTAATAAATTATTAATCTAGATAAATAACCTTAAGTTGACCCCATTCAAGAAAGCATCCCTGACCATTAGATATTCAAATAGACGACCCTATCCTTATTAATTTAGACTAGGATACAATCACTACCCTTTGATACAATCTTCCATAAAAGATAAACATAATGCACTTGGGCTGTTACAATCTCCCGATCCATGAATAGTCACATCCTAGGTATAATTAGGTGACTTGACCAAAGTCATCTAGAGACCACCATTTTCATCACAACCTAAACCTTTGAACCCTACCAAGATAAGATTTAATATCATCCTTTTCCTAGATACTTGAAATTCAGTCTGACGCCTCATTAATTACTTGAAATCACTCCCAACTTGAGATTTAGTAAAACTCCCAAATACCAATGCAAATTAAAAGGACTCCAGTAAGGGTCTCGAACTAGTGATCCTTTGAAAGGGAAAGATTAATCCTCATGGGATCGACCCCACACCTCTAATATACAAAAACCTTATAGTTAGTAATGTTTTTGACACATATTTCTATTCTGAAAAATACCCCTACAAAACCAACAAATCGTGCAAGAACATCAAAATTTGGCACTATTTCTTGGGAGAAATACTGTTTCTTATAAAGAACTCTGGTCTGAGATTTATGATTACCATTACCTCACACCCTTTTATCATTTCATATAAAGACACTCTTAGGCCTATATTTTCTACATTATTGCATATACCAGGGTCCCTTGACTCATTCTAGGAACCTTGTGTAGATAGAACCCTTTCCCTTCGATCATGAAACCGAAATGCATTTGTTTAACCATCTCCAGTATGTAATGGTCGAGAAAAATCATATAACAGGACCCAATCCTCCAAACCCCCATCAAATAATTTTAGGAGAACACCTGATGCATTTGAAAAGGAAATCATGGATTCTTGATTTCCATCGATCCGTGGTGCAACACCAAATATTGTTCATCCCCAAATTCATTACCAAACCTTTGATATTAATCATTTAATCATTCAAACGATTCAGAATATGGGAAAATTTAGTGGCCTCCAAAGAGAACACCAGCAAGAACACATTTCCAGCTTCCTGGAAATTTGTGACACCTTTCAAAACTATGGAGTCTCTTCATATTCCATAAGACTGTGAACCATTATATTTTTCTGAGGTATAGAGAAATGGACTGGATTAAAATCCAAGACCCCAACTCAATCACAACTTGGGATGATCATTCCAAATTTTTTTTATACAACTATTTCCCAACAATCCGGAATTGGAATCTTCTGAATAATATTAAAAAATATTCTCAAGTAGATAAAGAATATATGTGGGAATTGATGGACCGATTGAAGAAACTCTTAAGAAATTTTACACATCATGGAATGTATACATGGATTTTATTATAAACATTTTACCAAGGACTCCATCTAGCCACATGAAATAAAGTCGATGATTCCACTAATTGGGGATTAATTTTTAAGACCACTGAAGCCAGACGATCAATTCTTGGTGAAGTGTCATACAATATCAGCCAATGTAAATGTGATAATAGACCAATATAGTGTTTTATCCACAAAATTGATGAGACAATCAGGTCAGTAGTGCAAGTGGAAGTGCTCCAAAAAAAATGAATATTTTCAGATTCTATCTATATAAACTCAAACTGAACCCCCTCATGATCTATTCATGGAAATTTAGTCGTGATAGATGTGAGGTGACCCACATAATTACCAAGATTTCCTGGAATGATATGAAGAATTATGGGAGTGTAATTACATTAATTCTAATTAACAGAATCAACCATTTCAATAGAATCAATATTACCAACAAAGGCCTACTCAGCAACAACCTGATAACAATCAAGGCTATTTTCAACCAAAAATTGGTCAAGAACAATTCCACTATGAAGAACCATCAAGGTATCCTCTGATAAACCTTATGCGAAGACCTAAACAAAAAATTAAACAACATACCTTCCAATAAGGACCTCAACAACATTTCCAACCCGCCCAAGCAAAACATCATAAAACACATCCTCCTCCAAGTAACCTGTAAAACCACATTGATAGTTCCGTTTAGAAGTCTGATCAGAAAATGATATCCCAATAAAAAGAAATGAATAAACAAAGATCCACATTAATGAATTTAGATATTCAAATGGGTCAATTCTGAAAGACATTATTTGATATATAAACAAGGTAACACTGTGATGTAACCAAGAGTGGAATCCAAGGTGGTACTACTGAGAATCAAGAATGTTTTGGACATTCTATAAATAATCATTTAAGATGAAATGAAAAAATTAGAGCCTAAAAAAACAAAGAAGATGGGGGAAATTGATTAGAATACACAAGTCACCCCTCTAGAAGAATAACCAGTTGAAACCAACCAAATGCATGAGTAGCCAAAGTAAGATGTTTATGTTTCCCCAACTCCATACAACCCACCTCTTCCCTTCAGGGAGAGGGAAAGAAAATTTAGGCAAGAGGAACAATAGAAGAAGTTCCTAGAGATGTTCAAGAAAATTCACATCAACCTACAATATATATATAAAATTTATTAGATACCAGTTTTTGAAAAATTGCCCAAGGATCTTCTATCCAACAAAATTATAAAAAAATATACTGGGTTCATCACTTTAAACAAAGAATGATATACTTTCATGTAGTAGAAAATTTTCCCAAAGATGATCATCCTGATATCTTCTCAATTTCTTGATCTATATGAGAATACATATTTGGAAGAGCCCTATATGATCTTCGATCCAACATCAATTTATGTCCGATGATAATTTTTCACAAGCTCAGACTCCAATAACTCGAAACAAAAAATGTAACCCTACAACCAACCGATTGATCCATGAACTACCCATGGGGAATTATTATAGATATTTTTTTATTAATGTCAAAAAATTTATCTTACCAGTAGAGTTTCCAATTGTAGACATAAGAAGGATACATCCCCATCATAGTTGGAAATCCATTTCTAGCAACAGGAAAGGCATTGATTGATGTAAATCAAGGACATGTGATCTTCAGAGTTTGAGAAGAATAGGTCCTGTTCAACCAAATAAAATTAACCCAGCAATTAGATGATGATTTTGATTGTAATGGCATATCTATCTCCCAAAAAAGAGATGAGTACATGGCCATTGTGTAAGAATAAAAAGATTCACTACAAGAGAAGAAAGAAGATTGTGATTTTGATGAAGTAAGCTTCAATGTACCACCAAAAAGGAACACCATATCACCATTCATTACATACATCATTCAACCACCTCATCATGAACTGAAACCTTAACCCAATACATTAAAGTAGTAATTCCCAAGAGTGTTTTTATCTCTACCAATCATCCTCAACTATGAACTGACCCAGGAACAAGAATAAAAATTTGCTGATGTTTTGAAAACATATAAGTGATCAATTGCCTAGGGATTGGAAGACATTAAATGGATTAATAATACCAAATTAACTCAAAAAATCATACTCTAATACAATACAAAACCAAAATGACAACATCAATGGAGGGTCACACCACCAATGAAGGATGTTTTGAAAAAGGAAGTAAAAAATCTCATGGATGTTGGAATTAGTTTTCCAATATCATATAGTGAATAGGCGAGTCCCTTCTAATTTTTACCCAATAGAGGAGGACTCGTTGATGAAAGAATAGATGAAAATAAACTAATTTCAACATGAACCATCACTAGATGGAGAGTTAGAGTGGATTATAGATGCCTCAATTCATCAACTAGAAATGATCATTTTCCCTTACCTTTGAGAGACCATATGCTTGAAAGACTTACGGGGCCTGAATTCTACTGTTTCCTGGATGGTTATTCAGGATATAATCAAATTTCAATCGACCCAACTGATTTCCCCAAGAGAACTTTTACATGACCATTTGGAACCTTTGTGTATCAGATAATGTCATTCTAAATGTACATTTCTCAACAACATTTAAAAGTTTCATGATTTGTATTTTTCATAACATGGATGAAGAATTAAAATAAATCTTTAGGGATGAGTTCTCAGCCTATATGAAATCATTTTAAGTCTATTTAATCAGTATGGAATTGGTCTTACAATAATGAGAACAGAGTTTCATTGTTTTTAATTGGGAGAAATTAAATTTCATGGTACAAGTAATAGTAGTCCTAGGAAATAAAACATCAAAGGAAATAATGGAACTCGATCAAAAAAATCATAAAATATCTACCAGAACCCTCAACTATCAAGGGTATCAGATTATTTGTAGTCTATGATAGATATTATAGAGGATTCATGAATCATTTTTATAAATTTGACCACCCATTGACACAAATATTGTCAATTTTTTTTTATTTTGAATTCACTAATGACTGCTTCCATGATATCAATACACTGGAGAAATGTCTGATAGAATCACCAATCATCATTTCAACAAATTGGGAGAAATAATTTGAGTTATTGTGGGATTTTGGTGACCATTTTGTGGGTGTTGTGCTTGGAGAAATAATTGAAAAAACATTTTGACCCATTTGTTATACAATTTTTACACTAAAGGGGGCTCATTTAAACTGTTGAACTATAGAGAAAGAAATCTTATCCATTTTATATACCTTTGAAAAATTCTGATCATATCTTGTTCTATACAAATCCATTGATCACACCGATGTCACTTCCCTTAGGTACCTGATGAACAAAAAAGGATTCAAAAGATAGGTTGATACGTTGGATCCTCTTACTATAGGAATTAAAATTCTTGATCAAGGACAAAAGGGATATAAAATTTTATTTTAGTTCATCTATCTATACTTACTCTACCCATCATCATTCAAGACGATGAAGCTAACATTGATGTGAATTATGCGGATGAAACAATTTTTCGTATCAAGGTTCAACCGTGATTCACGAATATTTCCAATTACCGTGACATTGTATTTCTACATCATGACTAGTCTTACCAACAAAAGAAGATATTTTTATCATATTCCATGCATTATTAGTGAGATGAACCACTATTGTTCATGCATTGTGTTGTTGGAAAATTAAAACACTTTATCCCTAAAGAATAACCCACTAATGTAATTGAGTTGTTTCACATGTCACCGAAAGGTGGACCCCATTGACCAAAGTGTACAATGTTTAAAATTTAAAAGAACACAATTTTCTGGAATACACATCACCAAGATAGAAGAGGAATTTTTCCAAAATGTGACAGATGCCCATAGACCAGAAATAATTTCAAAATAAATGAGATGGCACAATACCACATCATGGATGTTGAAGTCTTTGAAATTTGCGAAATCAAATTCATGGGACCATTTCCTACATTACAAAAAAACGAATATTTTGGTTGCATTTGACTATGTCTAAAAATGGGTTGAAGCTAACGCTACTGCACACAACACTTTAAAAATTTTAATGAATTTTGTGGGGAATTTTTTTTTAGAAAATTACTCTTTCTAAGATTACTCATCAATAATTGAGGAATGCACTTCCAAAACTGAGCTGTGAGTGGAATGAATGAATGATATGCGATCATATTTAATAATGTAACTCTTTACCATCTAAAAACTAGTGGGAAAGTAGAACGTTCTAATAGGGAGGTCAAGAAAAATTTGAAAAAGACCATGAATACTATTCGAAGTGATTGGAGTCTCAAACTGTACGATGCACTATGGGAATACGAAACTACTTAAAAGACACCCATAGGCACCACTCAATTCAGATTGGTTTCTGTAAAACCATACTTTCATCTGGTTGTCTTAGAGCATTGATCATTTTTGGTGATCAAGAAAATGAATTTAGATTTAGAAAAGAAATAGAATCTGGGATATTGTAATTGAATGATTTGGAAGATATAATAAGGGACACATATGAAAATACAAATATATATAAGGAAATGATAATGAAATGGAAATATTAGCACATTGAATGATGTAGTTTTTTACCTATGAATAAGATTATGTTATTCCAAATGTGATTTAAACTATTCTCAAGTAACATGAAGACTCATTGGTCTGGACTATTCTAGGTATTTCTAGTCTTCCCTTATGGATCTATTGAGATTCAATGAGAAGGTGGGTCGCTATTTAATGTGAATGATAAAAAAAGATGATTTTTCAAGAACCCTACCAGGAAGGCTGTGCCATCTGCCTTAAATTCAATTATGCATTAATGGAGTCATGCTGTGAATTAAAATGAAGTTTTGAATTGGATGCAACTAAGGGTAGGACATTGTAGGTTAGAGTAGGATATTTATAGAAGATCCAAGGGTAGGATAAGTTCTGAAGGCAAGGAAGGAGCATATTTCAAAGTTAAAAATATCTCGGTACACGTCATTTACCATAGGTTCAAGAATTGTTACATTTTACCAAAAATACCTTTTACTTACCAGTGCATGACGTGAACTACAAGTAGATGTCATGTTTATCGTCAGGTTTGTTTAAAAAAACACATGTGTTGAACAGATACCTCACATCCGCACTCACTCATCTCATCACCCAACCCACCAACCCTTTTTATCCTCCCAAAACAAGACCCCTAATCTCCCTCTCCTCCCCTCCTTCATCATCAAATGTGCACCCTTCCTAACCCTCTCCTCTCTTGCCTGTGACCTCCCCTACCTCAACATCACTTTCCCCTCCCTTGAAAAACACCCCCAAACTACAGCCTCCCCTCCCCTTGCTAGCCACACCCCCTACATTCATGGATCACACTAAAATGTTCCAACCGCCCTCGCGATTCACCTACCAAAAATTTTACACCACCCATATCCCACGCTGCACCAGGTCCTCAGGATCACTCCACCTCAACCTATACTTCTAGTGACAACGACATCCACCTGCCTCCGATTTTATGTTTCTTCAACCTGCAACACTGTGTCTGTCTTCTTCATTTGTAGGCAAACCCCATGCTTACCAACAAGACATTGGACATGCGCATTATAACCAGACTGAATATTGATAAAGTTTTTATGGACCTCTTAGAGATTCTTCACATTGACATTATTCTATTGGTCTATGAGGAAACATTCTAAGAGTTATTTCTAGAGTTTTAGCCACCTTAGAGATAGTCATCCACTTCCTCCATTTATGATTGGGGGAAGACCCCATGAGCTATCCTTTACAGAATTTGGTATTGGAATATTCCCCTACAATGAGGATTATTTCATTTCATATATTTATCCCATGCTTTAGCAGCATCCACCTCACGGGGCTTCTCTTATATTATGGAATATGATAGCCCGCAAATCCCAGTGGCACCACAACCCACTCCTCATGATGTCTACAAAACTGCGCGCTCCAGTGTTGTGTATTATACATAGATCCATGTAATATGAATGGTTTTCCTAATCCAATAATCGTGATAGTTTCAGCCATTTGGATGTATTGATTCTGGAAGCAACCATTGGTGGACAACCCATTTACATAGCTTCCCAGTTTGTGAATTACTTCAAAACTCAGGCACAGATACAATGTGGTACTTTGGTGGGAGGATCCTTCATCACCCATCTGGCGAGGTACCTTGGCATATTATACGCTTCAATGCCGCTCACCTCCTAAAGACATCTCGAGCTTATTGATCGTATGATTCTACATAATATGAAAATGTTAGTGAGTGAGTATGTCGTGTACTTTTGGGCACCAGGAGTGAAGGATCATGCACCAAAAGATCTACTAATAGCCATAGCCATAACCCCCCTATTCCACCACATTCCACCATGAAATGTACATCACTCACCCCTCCTCCCACCTCTTCCCCCCACCTCATATCTGATTCCCTGACCCTCCCACCCCATCCTGACTTAGATCTTGGCCATGCAGTAGTGTATCTCGGCAGACCTATGCTAGATCTCTACTCATCTTTCCCTTACCATCATTGATCCGACTGAGATCACCACAACACCACCACTGCCCACATCCCCCCATCTTACACCATTCTCCCACTCCCTATAGTCCACCCAGACGTACCTTAAGACATTACAGACCCCACTTCTTAGCGTCAGTTCTTAGCAGAGCAGGCTCGGAGGGGCAAAGGGTTAGAACCAATTCCACCCATGAAGAACCATTTGTGGATCCAACTATAAGACACATGACCTCTGAATGGATCAGTACCTCTCCACCACCCACCCCATCCCAACTACCTACCTCCACCAGCACACCATAAACTGTAGTTTTCAATCCACTGACTATTTCTGTAGCTTTAGAATCTTTTGCAGCTGAACATCTTGTCTCACAACCTAATGCCAGGATGACACTAGAGATCTTTGGCCGGGGTTCTTGATCTAACTATTTGGGATTTTTTCGACTTTTTTGAATGGGCTGGATATTTGTTTTTTGTCTTTATATCCCTTAATTTGTACTGATATTTGATATATATATTGATATATATATATATATATGTGATTTTATTTTATAATTCTTTTTTTGTTGGTTTTCATTTCTTTCTTTTTTTAAATAGAATTGTCTAGCTTCTCAGAATATTTTATGGTTTTCGATGGTCAAGTTCCATGATCTATTTTGCAATAAAGGGTAATACAATATGTCATAGACCTAGAAAGTCCAATTCTGGAACATTCAAATGAACTACATGCACAATAGAAACCACCCAGAACTATAATCCTTTTCCTACCTCACCTCATTCATGCTCATTCTGTAGCACCAGAATTAATTAACCCACCTAATAAACCAAGATAAATAAATGATATAGCCTCCAATAGTTGTAAGAGGAAAAAAATAAAATGAGTTAGTGGGCCAACTAAAAGATATATGTGTCCATCTATATCTTTAATTACTTTCAGTTATTGCTTTATGAGAGGCGACCCATATTTAATCCTTAGTTTATTTCGAGTCATCATCGTTGCGTCTTTTCATTTTTTATTTTATTATTTGGTTGAATTGAATTATATAAATTTCAAAACAACTGAAATAAAATTATTATATCTATCTATTACTCTATGAACTTGCATTTTATTCTGATGATACACTGATTTTACCTATAGAATAATATATTATATAGTTCGGGATTTCCTCTCTAACCCGTTTTGTAGGTGCCCAGATATAACATAACAATAACTCAAATTGCCTCATAGAACATCACCTATCAAGGGATATATTGATTCAATTATTTACATTTTACAAAAATTCCATTTCAAATTCATTTAGTTTTTTATTTCTATACTACTCCCACAAACATTTCATGGATCGTGCAGACACAATCTCTTTCAAAGTGTGTGTGGGGGGGGGGGGTCTCACAATTTTCACTAATGATATACCTGAATTTTTTGTTTTTATCAACTATATAGGATACATTTTTCAAAATGGAATGAATTATTTTAAATTCTAAGAACATTATGCCCATGTAAATTGAAGAAATTCATAAGTTGGAAAATGTTAGAATCCATGTTTTGTATTTATTTTGAATTTTTGAAGGATTATTGTGGTTTAAAGTTTGACTCAAACTCAACATTTTTTAAATTATGATCAATTGACCCATTATATAGATTTATACACATTGAAATTTCAATTTTCATTTTAGTCTCATTTCTCAAGAGGATTCTAAGCCTTTAATTACCCATTATTTTATAAGCATATTTCTTGAGAGATACTTGGGTCGTGTCAACCTATCATAACTAGCATTGAGATTTTATAGAGGCAATGACAAAAAATTTACGTATTTAAAATGATCGAGGAACCATCTGTGTGATAATTTTCCTTGAGACACACCTTACATCCATCCTTAGTTTTAGACCATAGTTTCCATGAATTAACTTATAAGATGATGCTATTACAAGCCTATATTTTCATTCCTACCTTACTCCTTGTACAATATGTGATACTAAATTTTAAAAAGTTTGGAATAGGAATTCAAATTGTTTGGATGATTTTACTGGAGGGAGATTTATTATGTTCTCACAAGACAATTGATCTTTGATCCATATCTACGTTTTCACAATTAATTTTCATTCAATTCATTAGAAAAATAACAAATAAAAGAAAAATTCAAATGGGTTGTCTTATAGGATGATCAAAAATCATTACTTCAAAACTGATAAAACACTTAAAAAAATCAAACGTGGTTTGGGGTTGGATGTGAGATCAGTTCTAGAAATGAATTTCAAAAAATTAAAATGGAAAAGAAAAATAAAATTAATAGAATCATCATTGTGTACTTAATTCCCATATATGGGTCCAATCGATGCTGGTGGATTTTGGACTTGGTAAGATAGAAGGAGGATTTATAATACACTTTTTTGGACACTCACTCATTAGGTTTCAAAGATTACCCAGATTTTGAGTGTGATTATCACTTCTTACCCTTCTACCCATAACTACAGAGTAATAAAACCCTTACTAGTGAATCCCTCATGATTAATTGTGTACTTGTATTTACTAAGTGGAGATGATAGAACCAATGAAATATTATTGTTAGGAACATGTACTCAGGGTATGCGCATAACTCTAATTTAATTTTACCCTGAGTGATGAGAGAAAATTCACTATGTAGTAAATTAAAATTGGGAATTTGAATTAAGGAATAGTTAAAAGATTTTAATAAAAAGAATAGAATTAGTTTTGAAATGATATACTTGGAGGCATGGAAGATTTTCTACATAGAGATAATTCGAGAGGTTTAACTTTGTCTTCTTACAGTTAACCATAATTACATGGACATAATGAATATTTCATATTTTAAAATTTTCTTATCCATTATTGAAATCATTATTGAGACCCTTTTTTCTTGGGGATACAAATTTTTTCATGTGTGGGGGATTTGATAATTTGAATTTATATAAAAATTTTATTGTAATTTAATGATGTATTTACATTGATTTAGTTTAAAATTCACCCGGTATATGATCAATTTTATAGGAATAAGGCTTCATATGATTCCATGGATGAAATTCATAAAAATTCATATTTTAGCTAGTACACGTTTTGAGTGGTCATACACGTCATGTAGTAAGGGTTCATATCCTGATAAATGTCATGATACTAGCTATAAACGAGTCAAAAAGTTAGTAGAGGAAATAACAAGCACATGTCGTGAAGGTTATGTACATAGTGTGACTTTAGTCAATTCATTTGAGAGAGAAATCTACACGGAGAAATAGATGGAGGCCAGTACACATCGTGAAATCTCAATACACAACGTCTAGTCATTTAAACTTCATAAATCCTCCAAATATGCCCGAGGTATGTTGGAAGTGAATAATCTATAGAAGTAAATGCCAATAAAAGGTACCCGATGTGTACCTCTAGCACACCCCATGACCAATTCTGCGTATAAATACATAAATGTGGCATAACATTTCAGAACAATTACATATGGGGTTCTTCTCTATTTTACATCCCTTTCGAGTTCCTTCAACCCTCTTATCCTTAAAACTCAAATTTATTCCTTTTTTACATTTTAATTCAATTCAATTGTCATGGATATGTTTCCTTAAATGCTTTTTCATTTCCACTGCATCAATGTTCATCGTTCTTCATCAATTTTCGAAAACACATGTGATATCCCTTTCTATTTTTAACCTCAATTATGTAATTTATTAAAGTGTGATTTATCTTTTGTAAACCCAATTACATGATCATTACCTCAGCAATTCTGAACCCCTTTATGTTTGTGATTCAATTAAATTCAAATAGTATGTCAAGAATGAGTTTTCTAGTTTATTTAATTGAATATCCATATACTATGAGAATACTAAACTGCTTAGTGGTAGGGATTAAGAGTATATGTATTTTATCCCATAAAAAAAATCCTTTAATCTAATGTTAGAAACACTAATGAATTATTAATCAGGTTAAATAACAAAAAGTATACCCTATTCATGTGCATATTCCAAACCATGAGATATTCAAACAGAAGACCATATCCTAATTAATGTAAAATTGTCTATGATCACTATCCTAGGATAAATTCTACCAAAGAAGCTAAACATAATGCACTTAGTTTGTTACTATCCCCGATCACATAAAATTCACTTCCTAGGTAGAACTAGGTGACTTAAAAAATGCCAAAAAGTAACCACCATTTGTTTCATACCCAAAATATTAAGACCCTTCCAATATTTTAATGAAAATCATCCATTTCCCAGATACTCGAAATTGATCTGAAACCCTCATTGATGACATAAAATCACTATTAACAATAGACTTATTAAAATTCCTAAACACTAAGGAAACATTAAAGGACTCGTGCAAGGGTCTAAAAAAAGTGATCATTTGTAAGATTTGGCTTCCTCGTTGGGGATCGACCCCACACTTTTGTTATACTATGACCTTGTAGTTAATAATGTTTGGGACACAAATTTCTAATATGATTTTCACCCATACGAAACCAACGATACATGCAGGTGTATCAGTCAAGTTTATAGTACTACTATAGAAAATGTATAATGATTAATGATAATGTTTTAAGGTTCATGAATTATGATATTTGTTTAATTTAACTTTGATATTATGGTAATAACAATTATGAAATTTATAAGGATTGTGAAAAAATAATTTTTCATTATAGATATTAAAACATATTTTTAATGGTACCGATTTCTAATTAAAATGATTTAGTGGAAGGTTAATTTAAAAAACACATTACTGGGGGAAATATAACACTTAATTTTTAACTGATTTTGAGATAAATATTTTGGGATAAAATATTAGTGATTTGGAACATAATAACTCCTTTGGTACTGATTAATGTTTTGTTTTCATATTGGTTCATTCTATAATTGATGGAATTTAAATGATTATTGGATTTAAGATATATTACAAATAATATGTATTTTATTTATGGAATAGACAAGAATATATGTTTTCAATAAGGTTTTATGGTAATTCATGTTATTACCATGATTAAAGGGACAAAATGGATGAAGGTATTCATATTTATGTTATTTGACCATTATCATCAACAATATGTTGTTTAGGTGATTAATTATAAATTCATTTTTAAAATTTAGTGAAATTATTTATAAATTTTTGTACAGTAATATTTAGTATTGGTTAAAATGCTATTCATTTATGAAATGGATTATTTATAAATTTGGATAGGGTTTTAGGGATTAATGTATTACATTACCATATGAGTATTTATGCATATGGTATTACCTATACTAAATTTTTTAATATAATAATAATTTTATATCAAAGGTATGAATTATAATTCTATTATGGATATTAAAATATATTAAAAGTGAATTTTATGCATCATTAATATAAAAAATCATTTTTATATATTCAATTGTTAGAGTAAGAATTGTATTAGAAATTGATAGAAGCACATACCAAGTATTAATTCTTATGAAACTGAAATTTAATATGAAACTAAATTCCCTTATATTGAAAGATAGTAAAATAATTACTCAATATTAGGATAATGATATTTAAAAAAGGGTATTATATGATTAAATTTATATCTTATGAATCAAATTGAATTTTCAATCATCACAGATTTTTGGTTTTTAGATCATTAACATTTCATTATCTATTTACCTTTTTTTATAAACGACTTGTATAATTATCATTAATTATTTAAGCTTTTATTACATGTCCCCATTTTCACATTCCACCAATGTTCTCTTATATAGATAACTAGTTATGTGTTATTATATATGATTTCTTTTTTTACTTCCCTTTCTCTAAAATTAATGGGATATTTTAATAAAAATTTAATGATGTGGGTTATAAAACAATTAATTTTCAAATATCAAACTGATGAATTATGAGTGAAAAATAAAATTTAAAGGAAAATAAATATTTTAGGGTAGGTATAATGTCACACCCCAAAATTAATTAAAAAAATTAAAATAAATGGTATAATGTATGCTATATGAAAAACCATTCTTAAAAAAATACCAAATATATTTTATTAAATTTATTCAATTTGGTAACTTATGGATCCTACAACCATGAGATTATTATAACCCTAAAATATTAGAAGGATATAACATAACCATTAAAATTTCATGTATTAATAGTTCTAACCAAATTATGAAAATTTATGTTATAATTGATTATAAATAAAATAAGATTCATTTAAATGAAATAGAAATGTTCTAGGGAAAAAAAATTTCATGAAAATTGTTTAGTCACGCATTGTGAATATTATTTGAAACTAATTTTTAAGTAATATAAACAATTTAATTTAAAAAATAATGTTCAATTTTTAAATTAGAATATTAAAATTTTCGTAGGATAAATTTTTGTGATTTTTCTAAAATAGATTATTTTTTGGTTAATAGTGATAATTGTTGTATTTGAAATGAAAAATTTATTTTTGAATAATTAAATCTTAAAAAATTATATATTAAAGTAATTTTAAGGTAAAATTAAATAAACTTTATATCTATTAATAAAATTTATTTCATTGGAATCAGTTTCATATTTACTTTTTATATAAAAAATGTCAATTGTTGAAAATTTTCTGTTTGAAAACACGCTTTGTCATCTCATCTATGGGATAAATTTTTTATTAAAATTTTCTACATATGTGAATGGAATTTGAATACATTGATCCCATATTTTTAATTATAAAAATTTATACTATATATTATGTTTAATTTATTTTTCTTCTATACTAAATAGAGAAATCCAATCAAATTAATTACTGTTGTTATGTTAAAAATTTGTTAATCAGGGGTTAAAGAAAAACGATAAGGGTAAAAATGGAAAAAAAGTTGTAAAAATTATATTTTATGGAAATATATATTGGTTATAATGTCTAATAATCAATAATATTTTTCTTACCCATTTGGCGAGTGAATAACATGAGTATACATTTTTCTATTTTAAAATTACAAGGGTACCAGTGATCTTACATATAAAAGGTCACCCCCTCTTCTCTCTTATTTATATTATTTGATACCTATTTTCACAAAAAATACCATACCAAATAACAATTTAAATTCAATTACCTCATCTTATAATAATTAGTATAGTTGTAATGAAAAACGTGAAAATAATTTGGTGCAGGCCTAAGGATGTTACTTGAAGAATAGGTAACATTCTTCCATAAAGATTTTTTATTTTATTTATGACTTCATATCCTTAAAGTATTATTAAAAAATGATGATATATTAAAATAATTAGATTGTATATAAATATATATTTTTATCTACATGACCTAATAACATTCCCTCTTCTTTCTAATGGGTTATAAAATCATCATTCGTGTGTATAGAGTACTATCGCATTGCGGACCGATGTCATTTGTTTTTCAATTACCACATCTCATGGTTGGGTATGATGATTGATATAAAGTATATATATGATATTTAGAACATAATTTAACCTCTAGAGTCATTATATAATTTATAAAATTTTAGATTTCATTCCATAGGTGATACGATAATGTCACTCGTGTGTATAACGAACTTCCACCATACGAAGCGATGTGATTCGTCTTTTACTAACACATTACATTGAACGTAATAAATATATTATTAATTAATATATTTAATATTTGTAAAATATTAATGTTATTAATTACATATTTATCATTAGTAAAATTTAATATATCATTTTTATTCATATAATGAAAAATGATAACTCAATTTGTGTATGTGTAGACTACCCACTTCAAAACATGAATACCAATGATAAATCATAAAACCATGAAATTAAAACCAAATAATAGTTATCAAAACACCAAGGTTCACTATAAGTCTAGGCCATAGACTACTCATACCAAATTCAATCAATTTCAGAAATTCTGATCCTAGAACAATGGGTATAGAAAGAAGAGGAATACCCTATGAGGAAACTATTAAAAATACAGATATAAGACCCCTAGAAAATAGGAATATAAAGTATATGAATGCCCCAAGAGAATAATCCCTGATGATAAAAAACTATGGACGATGGACCCAAACTTAACCCTCCACCTATGTACCCAAGGTAAACCATGCGATATTTTTTCCCAACTAATCTCAATTCTTTGAAAGCCTTTTCAAAACCATTTCAGAAATTCCATTTCAATAATTTGAAAATACTCATTTTATTTCCATTTATATGTTACTGGGGAAAACCAATTTTTAATTGAAAACACTTTTCAACACACACAAACTAATCATTAAAATTTCAATATATAAAATAGTTTATAAGGAAAATCAACCTGGTTTATCCGCGTAGGCTTGTGACAGAACCACTTACCAAAAAACTTGGGTCACACACACCTGAAATAGAATCTAATTTAAATGATACACAAAAAATTAAATTACGGATCTAAAATAAAATAAAAATTAATATTGATTCAATTTTGAACCCAAGGGGTTAATGGAAGAGAGGAAAGTTATATACCTCAATGTCAAACATCCTCCGCACGACGACTAACATAAAAACAGCCTCCTAAATGATATCACACAACCGATCTTGGTTGTTACCAAGAATAATCACTAACCATAGAACAACAAATCCAATTACATAACCCAATGGGGATACTGTCATAAATATAAATGAAGGAACTTTAAGGTTAATCACCTAGAGAGGCGCACCACAACCGAAATAGAGATCGTTTGTTGAATAGATTGATCTAGAAGGGGTTTAGTCACTCAAAAAAATTATGTAACTTTCTTAGTTCAATATCCATGAATAACCATAAATGGAATGGAAAAAAATAGTCGCATTCTATTATTAAAAATTGTATTCGGGCCATTACATGGCATGATACATTAATTCACATCATATAGTCCATGTTGGATATGCACGCTGAAAAATACACTACCTCATATTAAAAAATTATCATTTAAAGAATTCATGAAGTGAAACCACTATTCAAAATATGTAATATTTCACCTCAAGATCCATTTTATGTCCTCTTATCCATCAAAAATTAACCAGCGTGTAACCGAGTAACACATTGTGAAACTATTCTACAACGTACAAAAAATGACCTATTTTTAGGGAACGTCCATTAAATCTCTAACTTCACCATTATAGGTATCCTTACTATATATAAGGAGGGGAAAATAGTGATGAGGTTAAGGGAGTACATGATAAAATTATAACAGGATATTACATTGTATAATATCTATTCATATTCTGAAAATTGTGGAATGTGTTAAATGGTGAATTAATTAATTGTGTCAGATGAAACACCCCCACCATTAAGGGTTTGTATGAATGACAGGAGAGGGGAGGGAGAATATATTTCATATAATTTATGGTTAGATAATGGTTGAGAAGGAGGTGTGGTCAGACTTCGTTCATGTCATAGATCAGGATCAGATCGACATGATGCAGCTTCACAGAGCATATTTAGACCAAATGATTTGGTGTTTAGACAATGATGTAGGATTACTTTCAGTTTTAATCCCTGATACCCATTTATTAATTATTTTATAGTTTTATAACCTTATTAAGAATGATAAGGGCCCCATGGGTGTTGAAATGTGCTTATTTTTGGGGAAATGGGGGATTTAGGAGGTTAATATGGGTTTCTTGTTTGGAAACCCTGACTAAATGGTTTTTGGTTTTAAGAACACATGTTGTGTGTTATTCAAATTGGGGAGGAAGATAAGAAGGTGAGAAAACAACAAGTAGTCCGTAGGAAATTCCTGTAAGATCGAAATGTATATGTATATATCTCAATTACAAGAGGGGGGGGTGAGTTTTAGGTTTAAAAAATGTTTTTTATCCTTAAGAAAATCAATTCTTAACAATGTTAAACATGTTGGATTCACAAACCCACATTAGTTCATAACATAGAAACTAAAGTTCACAGGATCTGAATAATAGATCCAATATAGAAAATTAAGATAATTTTACATAGGGAATGATTCTAACAAAATGTGTGTAGAATATTATTTATATCATAATGTATAATAATAAGAAAGTGTAAGGATGTTATACCTTCGATCATTAATAAAATGAAGTGGAAATTAAACATGAAACAAAACATGAAAAGTATAAGAAATACCTTAACCCAAATAATAAGGCTATTAGATAGCCCTGGATAATGGATCCTTGATTTATACATTCACTAAATTCTATATTACCCACACTAGGGTAAGCCCTCGATATGAAGATCAGTATCTATCAAATTATCTTCTCAAGCCCTCGATTTCAAAGGGGGCAAATCCCTATATCTTTATATCCCTAGAGTCCCTCGATTGATAATAAGAACAATTGGATTCCCACTAGGTAGGTTGAACAATTTGTTCTCAGCTTGAACAAGTTGTTCACATCACTTGTATAAGGTAGATTTGTGTAGAGCTCTCCCATAATATCACATTATTCCCGAGATCAACTCTATCGTTGTAATTAGAATGGTGAAATGGATGGGTATTTATAGAAATGGAATCCAACTGTCTACTTTCTCTTCCAATGGTTAAATATTTTCATAAATTTTAGAGGGACCTATACACATGGCACATAAGAAATGGTTATGTTAAAACAGATTCAATGAAATCTTTTAATATAAAATGATATGAGAAACATTACAATTCTTAAGAGTCGTTATCAAATATTAGTTCCAATAAAATAAAACGTTACTCTAAGGAAATATGATATCTATAAGAAAATAATTTAATATTACTCTTAACATAATGAAAATTAGAGTCTAAAATATTTTCAATCATATTATTAAATAATAGAGAATTTGATTTGGATTTCTGAGAAAAATGAAGTCTAAATTATGATGAATTAAGAATCTTATTTAAGAAGAATTCAGAGTATGATTTTATAAGAAATCAAAGTCTCATTTAAGAAGAAATCAAAGTCTTGTCTGAGAATAAATAAGAGTATGATTTTAGAAGAAATCAAAGTTCGACTTCAGAAGTATTTAATATCTGATTTTAGAGGAAACCACAGTCTTATTTTAGGAGTAATTGGAGTCATATTTCAGAAGAAATCAGTTTCTGATTTCCAAAGAAAACAGAGTTTGATTTCAGGTTAGACCGGATTATGATTTTAGGAGAAATTGGAGTATGATTTCAGAATAAATATGAGTCTATGGACTTATATGGTTTTAAAATAGATAAAGATGTGATTATTGGATTAATGAAAATATAGTTAGACATGGATTGAGAAAACATTAGACATGGAATTTAATATCATAGGTAATATCAAAAACTTTTCATAGAGAAAGAAAATATTCCTTAAGAAAATGATTCATAGAGAAAGATAGTTTTCATTAATAATTTTTTTTGGGATTTTCAAAACATAAATGAACTAAAAATTCATTTGGGAACAAAATTTTTACCTTAGGTATTTTCTTCTATTGATTCAATATTTCTTTATCATTATTTTCTCCCCCTTTTTTAATTTCAAAAATTATATAAATAGAAATAAAATATTTGTACCTAAAAGTTTACAAAACTTAAAAAATTAAAAAATGGAAAGATAAAAAATATCATTAAGATAAAAAATGGTATTAAAACAATATATCAAGTTTGAAATGAAAATTATTCATCCTAAATATTCTTCTATTTGGCAACAACATTTTTAAGGTGGCCTTTAGCTTCTTAAATTCTTAGTGGTCATCTTGAATATTCTTAGGAAACTCTTTATGATCATTATTTTTCCTTTCTATATCTTTGATTATTTCTTACTGAGATATGAATACTTCACCTTGAGAATTGATTTAATCTTCATGTTCTTTAGTTTTTACATCCATCTCTTCCATGATTTCCCTTTCCCTATTCATACTGAGAGAAACTGAATTTAGTAACCTGTTGAGATATTTGTATTCTTAAAGTCAGTTAGCTTTTTCTTCCTTTAGTTTTCTAAAAAACGTGTTGAGAAATTATTGATTTTATAATCTGACTTATTAAAAGCATCCTTGACTGAGTCAGTGAAATCGTCAAAAAATTTAAGATAATCAATGAATGACTTTGACCACATTATGATTTTTACAGTTATTTTCTGAGAATATTAACTGATCTGAAAATTCTTGAAACCATATTCATGATTTATGATCTTTTCCATATGTATTATTTTTGAATCTGACATCTGGTTAACTTATTGCTAAATTAGTTGACATATTGAGTCGATTGTTTGAAAGAAAGGGAAGGAGATCACAATCTATATCAAATATTGAACCACAAAATCATGAACTAAGTATGATAAAGAATCTGATGTAGGTTATTTTGTTTGTGAGACATTTTCATCTTTATTATTTTCTCTACTCTTTGAAGTACTAACAACATCTTTATTTCAATTTTTTAACAAAATCATGCTTTGGAATATCAACAATAACTTCCTTTCCTTTCTCCTTCTTATATATTTTCTTATCAAGATTCTGAGCCACATGCTCTCCATTAGAAACTTGGATAATAATTTCATCAATATCATCTTCTTCATAAAAACATTTAATAGAAAAATTATATAAGTTTTATTAAATTCTTTATCAGTATTTTCTTCAACATGTTGAACAATATTATTATTAATACTGTCATCATCTAATGTTACCTTACTAACCTCATCCTTAACAACATCATCTTTTTGAATTGACAGTCCTTCTGAATATATCTTGGTGGAGTCATATTGGGAAGTTCTTGTTGAAAAAAATTAAAAAGGGATACCCTTCTATTTATATTATTCTACCATTTTTATCACGTAATAACTTTCTTCCTCTTCTTATTTAAATTTTTCTTGTTGATAAACTTATTACTTTTCAACTATTGGTTTCAAAATTTAAATATCCTTCATTATATAATCAAGTACTGGAGTCTTTGTTGGCACTGATTCTTGATAGAAAGATTCTATTACTTAAACTTGTTATGATTCTTTCTTTCTATCTCTTATAAGCTTATGGCCAATTTCAGATTCCAATATTTTCATCTTCATTTTCTATTCCTTAGCTTGATTCTTAAGCTCTTTAGCTTCTTGGATTTTTACATCCTTAGCCTTAGTAGGATCTAGTCCAAAAGCTGCATCACCTTCATTCTTCATCTTTTTCCATCTCTCCATTTGGCTACAAACTCATCAAAAAATGTCTTTTGGTTCTTGTGTTTTGGTGGAGCATATGCTGGTTCAGGTTTTGGTACTTTTTTTTATGTTCCAACTCTTTTTCTTTTATCTTCTCAGGAGTTGTCTTGTAGATTTATCCAAATCCTTATTTCTTACTGGAAGCATGGTCATCCTTATTAGGAAGATCAAAAAATTCACTTAAAATATCTTTGAAACCAATATGCATCTTTCTCAAGGTATTTTAATTTAACAACATAATATTAATGATTTTGGCAGTTGAGTCGCATGGTATTTTGAAGGATTCTAAGCACAAAAAATGACCTTAAACATGATCATGTGGTAAATTATGATTTTTTATTTGATAGTTCCATTAATAATGTTGATGGTGATCAAAAGGATGTACTTGTATAGGTTTATACTTCTAAAATTCACTAAGAAATACATCATGAAGATATCATATATCTTTAAAGGGTCCTTGTCTCCCTTCTTCGAAATAAAAAATCCATACATCCAAATGGTTACCAAACTTTTGATGATTGAAATATGTGTTATCATGGGCGTCTTCACTCATTTAATCCCAAGAAAATCAATAGCCTTAACTTTCTAAAAATAGCCTTCCTTATTTAGTAATCTATGTGAGAAAAATATTTCTTCTCGTTCATTTGGTATATCCAAGATAATTGCAACCCTCTTGTATGAAAAAGTATAAGTTTTACCATAAATATTAATGGAGAACATGTCCTCTCGACATATCTCATAAAACTAAATGGTATCATAAAACTCTATAACCATATCACCATACAACAAATACAGATTATTTTAGTTTTCAATGCAGAGGCTTTCCCATCTATTCTTATTTATAATTTTTTAAATCTAAGAGTCATACTTAGAAAATAAATATGGGTCTACCAAACTTTCATTGAAGATTATAAAATCATTTAGATCCTTGTTTTACACCAATTGAGTCTAGGAGGAGACCTCAGGAGACATTCAGAGCTTAAGGAAAAGGTGAAAACTGAACGAAATATTTGATGTGCCACAGGGTTTCGGTGAAAAAATACAGAGATAATCGATTTGGGACATGAATAGGGGGGGTCTTTTATATAGGCTTCTCATAGACAGTTCATATTCCCAGATCAACCCAATAGTTGAGATTTACTCTACTTGATCTGATGGTTGATATCAAAGTCGATGAGGGATGTACAAGTTCTGATCTTTTGAGTTTTTAAGGAAAAATAGGATTTATTGAAAGTTAATACTATAAGGTTTTCTTAAAATAATATCGAAAAACCAACAAGAAAAAAATGAAATTATAATGACATAGGTAAGGAAACATACCTTTCAGATTACATATAAAGATTTGTCATTGTTGATAAGGTTCTTCATATAGAATATCGATTCCGAAAAGAATTAATAGGGAATGAAAAATTTTAAGGTTTTGAAAATTTTAGATTTTGATTTTTTTTGAAAAATGAAACTTAAAATAATAAAAATGTGTACTTTTTCTATGGAAAGGAGCAAATTTATGTTAAGATATGTTTTCAACTAAATTTTTATATTGATTATTACCTTACATTTATCATTCCTAACTTTTTTAATGTATTCAAATCTATTAGAGGGTAATTGTTTAATAGATATGTCACCAAGTTGATCATATGTTATGAGAAATTTAAGTATTATATCTCCATTTAGTGTGTGATCCCTAAGAATGTGATTCCATATGTTTATGTGCTTTTCACAAGAGTGATGTTAAGGGTTTTAAATTAGGTAAATTGACCTAATATTATCTAACATTATATGTGTTTTGGTAAAACTAAGGCCACTGTCTATAAGTGTGTGTTTCATCCAGATCACTTGAGCACAATAGCATCCAACTCCTACATATTCAACTTCAATAGTGGAATGTGATACAATGTTTTTTCTTTCATGAAGATGAAATATATGAATCAACTATGAAATGAAAAGTTTTAGATATAATTTTTCTATCCATTCTATATCCACAAAATTCATCATCTGAAAAAACATTTTTGAATAAATCATTTCTAGAAGAATAAAAAAGTCCTAAATCCATAGATCCTTTTAAATTGGGAAAAATTAATTTCAATTTTTTAAATGAACTAATTTTGGATTAGATTGATATCTTGAACATAATCATACTGAAAACATTAAGTCTGGATGACTAGCTATTATGTATAATAAAATTTCTATCATACCATTAAAATATATTTGATCCACTAGTTTCCCAACTTCAGTAAGATCAAGAGCCTTTGAGGTACTAGTTGGAGTGCATATATTTTTAGTTTTTTCATATCAATAATTTTTAAGAATATATTTTATATACTTTTGTTGAGATATAAAAGTTACTTCTGTTTTATGATCAATTTGAAAACCAAGAAAAAATGTTAACTCACCCCTCATATGAATTTCAAACATAGATTTCAAAAGACTCACAAAAGAATCAGTTAATGATTATTGAGTTGATCTGAATATTTTTTCATCAACATGCATTTGAATAATCAAAAAAATTTAATTATATTTATTTATAAAAATGATTGGATTAGGAGTTCCCTTAAGATAATTATTTTGTAACAAAAATCATGTTAGTCTTTCATACTAGGATCTAGGGGCTTGTTTAAGTCCATATAAATTCTTGGTAAGATTTTAAAAATGCATAAGATGTTTTCCATCTTAAAAAACAGGAGGATGTTAAACATATAAATTCTCTTGAATATATCTATTATGGAAAGCACACTTCACATCCATTTGAAAAAGTTTGAAATTTAAAATTGCTACAAAGGAAAGTAGAATATGAATAGATTCAAATATAGCTACTAGAGTGTAGGTTTCATCATAGTCCATTACTTCTTGTGGAATATATCTTTTAGAAAATAATCTTGCATTATTTCTTAAAATGATTCCATTTTCATCACATTTACTTCTGAAGACCCACTTTTCTCCAAGTATAGAAGCTTCTTTAGGTATTTAAACCAAGGGCTAGACTTTATTCCTTTAAAATTCATTTAGTTCATCTTGCAAAGATTTAATCAAATTATCTTCACCCAAAGCTTCATCAATAATTTTAGTTTATAATTAGGATAGAAATAATAGATGCTCAACCTCTTTCCATAGAGAAATTCTAGTCTATAGTGGCCGATTTACATCACCAATGATACTATGACTGGGATAATTTTTAAGAAATAACTGATTTGGGTTTTGTAAAACCTATTCATCAAAATAAGGTAAAAAATTATTTGTGTTAAATACTTCAGAAACATTTTCTTGAGTATTTTAAAGATTAGAAGAATCTTCTATCAATGTTTTATAATCATTTTTTTAAAATATAGATGAATTTGTAGGTTGGGGTTGTTTAAAAACAAAATGATCATTTTCATCAAATTTAACATGTACTGTTTATTCAATAGTACAAGAATTTTTGATAAAAACGCTTTAATGTGTATAATTTGTGTAATAAGCTATGATAATTCATTCATTGGATGCATGTGATAATTTATTTAAGTTAGCATTAGTATTCAAGATGAATACTTTTCATCAAAATTTATTGAGGTAAGAAACATTAGGCTTTTGACAAATCCAATACCCATAAGGTGTTTTATAAAGAAAAAGGTCCAATTAAAACATGACTTATAGTTTAAAAAAAGTAGTAACAGCTTCAAATCAAATGTGTTTTGCAATATAGTATTAACTATACATGATTATTGTTATATTCTGAATAATACAGTTACTTCTTTTGAGAACACCATTTTTTTGATGATTTCTTGGAGGTGATAAGTTACTAGTAATTCCTTTCTTACCATACATGTTTCAAAATCCAAGTTTTAAAATTCATCTCCATGATCACAGAAAAATTTTATAAATGGAAGGGTTTTCTCATTTTTAACTTTGGCTAAAAGAGATTTGAAATTGTAAAAGGCTTCACATTTCTTTGCAAAAAAATAGACCCATGTAAATATAGTGTAATCATCAAATAAAAAAATACATGGTATTTTCCTCCAATAATTCTGGTTTATGTTGGACCTAAAAGACCCATATCCACTCGTTGTAATGCATCCTATGTGGACTCTTCCCTAATTTATTTAATGATTGACTTATGTTTCTTACTAAATTGACAAGGATCAAAAAAAATTTAGGAATCAAATCTACGATCTGGTAGATCCTGAACATGTCTTTTCCTAGAGAGTTTTCATAAGTTTCCAAGATAATAGTGTCCTATTGTTCTAATCCATAACCAGGATTGAACTTTCATTGCACATAGGCAAGGTAATTCTTGGATCATAAGGTCTTAAAATTTATGTCGGTAAATAGTCTCATCCCAATTGGAAGAGAGAATAAACTATTCCTTTGATTTCATATTGGCATTTATCATTCCTAAAATTATCTAGGTATCCTTTATCACATAATTGGAATTTTCTTGTATGGTTATTCATAATATCTTTAGAAAAATTGAAATTAATGCTTTTCCATGAAGAACAATATTATACATACCTACAATTTCTCCTTGATCATTGTATCAAAAAGATAAATTTCCAACTTTCATCTTAATAATATTTTCAAAGATTGTTTTGTTACCAATCATGTGTTAAGAACATCCACTATCTATGTACCATGTATTGTTGTTGCCACATCCATTATGTTTATGAAAATAAAATGGTTAAACATTCAAAATACAAACATTATTGGATCACGAAATGTTAGAAAATAAATTATAGGTATATATATTTTCAAAAAAAATTGGATTTATGAAAACCTAATGACTAAATTTTATTTGAGGAGTTATTTTTTCCAAATGTCCACCACATTAACCTTTAGTTGAAAAAAGAGAACATTCGGTTACAAAATATTTGTGACTTAAAACTAGTTTTTAATGAGAATAACCAAATCCAATACTACTCATAATAGAACTAAGTTGTGAATAAATTATATCAAAACCTTCTACTATATGAGTAAAATTTGACAAAAGTTTTTTAAAGAAAATATTTCTGAGTTTAGTCTGATGATTATATTCTTATCCTCAAAGTCACTAGTCTTAGAATTTGAGTCTATCCCTCAAACATTTTTCATGGAAAAACATTTTCATGATCCTTAGAGAGTTTATCCTTTTTAGAATTTACTTCATTATGGTTTTAGGAAACATTTTAAAAATACAATTTTTCTCATCAATATATTTTTAAAGATATGATACTTCATTTGTTAAAATAGATATTATAGAATTTTCCTTATCATGCTTCTTTTTAATCAAACTATTTTCAATCTTAGGTAACATGGAAAAGCTAAATATTTATTCAAAATAAGGCAAACAATTATATTTGGTGGAATATTATTTATCCAAAGTTTAATAATATTATTCATTAGGATAATTAGAATTTAATGAAATATTGGTTAATTATTAAGTAGTAATTACCTTATCCTTGAGATGTTGATTTTCAGTAGGAATTCTAGCTATAAAATCAATATGCATCTATCTAAAAGACTCAATAAAAGAAGAATCATCAGAAGAATCACCACCACATGCACTCTAGGTGTCATTATATTTTAGTATTATCATATATTTATACATGTAATACTTCTTCTTATTTCATTCTGAATTCATATCCTTTATTTATTTATTTTTTAGTATATGACAGTTTGGTCTAATACGACCTACCCTATTTTATAAATAACAAGTTACTTCTAAATCTATCATATCATTTATGTATTTCTTCTTATATGTATATTTAAAATAATTTATTCCCACAATCGTGTTCATTTTTTAAGAAATATTGGAAAGTTCATACTCAGAATAATCACAATAACTTGATTCAGATATAACCATAGCTTTCTTGGTTTTCGATCTAGTAACTATTTTAGTAGTCTTCGATTTCATATGAATTGTTTTAGTATTGAAATAAACACTTTCATTACCATTATTTTTCTTATTGATATCTGCATCTATTTTCATTATAATTTCACTGGGTATAAGAGTCCTAAATAACTCATCAAAAGTGACTTTTGAAACACAAATATTTTTTTATCAATCACTATTCTTTTGGATTGCCACTAATTGGGAATAATATCTATTATCCTAACCAAATAAATCTTAGCATCATGTACTTTATCACCCATAAAAAAAGTTTTTTGATGATTTTCATAATCCTTTAATGAAAATTGCATTCATTTTCTCTATAAAGAAACATAAAACCATGGTATTCAGCTCTAAGAATATAACTTATTGTTTCAATACCCTTGGATGTGCCAAATTGTGTAACTTTTAATTTTTTCGAAATTAAACTAGTAGATTCACATGATGAAATCTGAAAACATATATTTCTAGTCATAAAACATAATAAAGTATTACATACCGTAAAGTTAAGATAATACACTTTTTTTCTTGATTTATATATTTTTTAATTTACATGTTTGAAACCATGTAGTCTCCATTAACCATAACAAAATTATCCACAATGGTATGGATAACAAAAGTCTTGATCCTATATCTCCAGTATTCATAGTCATTTTAATCAAAATTGGGGGTCTGGTAGTATTCATATTTTCTGCTGATCCAATTTTTATTCCAGACATTATGTATGAAAAGAAAATATATCTTCTCCCAAAAAGCGGTTAGTAGTAAAGTTTTATAACAAAAATTTATAAAGAAAAATTTAAGAAAAATTTAAACAACTGAAGAGAAGAAAGAAAATTTGATAAATAAAAACATTTATTCAAGTATAAGTATTGTAGATACCTACAATGATACCATGTTTAGGATCAATATGTATATTTATATTACTCAATTATAAGTGGGGAGGTGAATTTTAGGTTTAAAAACATTCATTTATATCCTTAAGAAAATCAATGTTTAACAAAGTTTAAAAATGGATTCACAAACCGTTTTTATTTCATAAAAAAGAAACTAACATTCTTAAGATCTGAATAATGGATCTAATATTGAAAACAAAACACTTGTTTTCTTAGGGTATGATTTGACCTTAAAGCATTTAGAATGTAATTTTTATCAGAGTTTACAAGAATATGAAAGTGTAAGGAAGTTACAATTTCTATATATAAAAAAAATTTAGAGGAAATAAAACTTGTAAAAAATAGGTAAAGTAAAAGAAATGATTTAACCCAAACAGAATTGTATCCTACAACCATGGGTAAAGTTCAATTGATTTGTTCTTTGAATAATGTCTATTTTACCAAAACTAGGGTAAGCCCCTGATACATTGATTGGTATCTGTCTTGTTATCCCCACAAGACATTGATCTCAATAGTAGATCTAAATCTGTCTCTGTATCCCCAAAATCCCTTGATTGATAATAGAAATAATAGGATTCTCACTAGGCTAGTTGAATATGGAGATCCCAACTTGAACAAGTTATTCACAACATTTTCCCAAGGAAATTTGAGCAGAGCTCTCACAGAGAATCACTTCATTATTGAATTCAACAGTATCATTGTAATTAAAACATTGAAATATATGGGTATTTATATGCATGGATTTCAATAGTCTACTTTCTCTTCCAAAGGAAATATTTTTCCTTGAATTTTTGAGGGACCTGTACATGTGGAACACATGCAATAGTTAAGATAAAACATATTGAAAAAAATCGTTTTATATAGAAAACAATGGGACCCATTAAAATGAATGAGAAGCATTAAAACATTTAGAATTTGATAAAATGAAATATTACATTAATAGAATATGATAACTATAAGAAAATAATTTAATCAATTTCATAAAATTATGAAAATCATAGTCTAATAAATATTGAAAATCATATTCTAAAATAATAGAGAATATGATTCTAATATTTGAGGAAATCAGAGTCTGAATTCTGATGAATTTGGAGTCTATTTTAAAGAAAAAATCAGATTACTATTCCCGAATAAATTTTAGTGTGATTTGAGAAGAAATCAGAGCCTGATTTTTGAAAAAATAGGAGGCAATTTCAGAAGAGATTGGAGTCTGATTTCTAGAGAAATTAGAATCTGATTTTATGAAAAAGTAGAGTCTGATTTAAAATTTAATTGGCGTCTTATTTATGAAGAATTTAGTATCTTATTTCAGGAGAAATCTAGGTCTGATTTAAATAGAAATCCTAATATGTTTTTAGAATAAATTAGAGTTTATGAAATGTAAGGTTCTAAGTTATATTAGGATCCAATTATTGGATTAAGAAAAAGATGGTTAGAGTTGGTTTGAGAAAATATTTGATGAGGAATTTAAGATCATAGGTAAACTAAAAAAATATTCACAATGACAGATTATATTCCTTACAAAATTTCTTCTTAGAGAAATATAATTTTACATAAGAAAATGTTTTAGTGATTTTTGAAAACTAAAGGATCGAAAAATTTCCAATGAAACATATTAAATCAACAACACCATATAGTATCACTCGGGGTATGGATGAGTACTTGGAATGATGTCCCATGTGTGGGGTACATGGTGGTATAGTGTATAGGGGGAGACCCCTATGGATGCCTGTTGTTTGTGAGTACACAACCAGATAGGGACACATTGTTTGGCCATGTGATATACACCGTTAGACACCCCGTGTAGGCTACTCACCATATACATTAAGTATACTCCATGTATATGGATTTTATATGCTATATTTAGTAGGTTTACACATCTATGTGGGGAAATGGGAGTGCTTACCATGTTCTCTGGTATGCACATCGTGTACTACCCATTTCAATCATTTTGAGGGTTTTGTATTTTTTAAAGCCGTAAAGTCGAATTTTGAAATAACATGAGTCCTTTTTTAGTGTTTTTCATTGTAGATAGTGATGGTGTGATCCTTTCATTGTATGGAGGTCATTTAGATGGTGTTTTAGACCAATATAGTACAACATGGGGATATACTTGAGGTTTGGATTTAAAATACTCCAATGAGTTGGGTTGCGAACTAAGAGGTGGAGTGGGTGTTGTAAGTTCAGTGTTTATCATGGAGTGTGTGTTCCATGGAGTTTTCCCTGAGTATCCTTAGATGGATATTGGAAGGTTTTATTGAGTCATATCTTTGTGGAGATATGGGTTTGTATCTATAGATAGAGACTTCTTTCTTGAGGATAGGGTAGTTAAGGTGTAGATCACATGTTTTAGAAGCAGAGTGGTTAAAGACTATGGTCTTGGATGACATTATAAGATGAATTTTTTAAGGTATGGTTGCTATGGGAAGTAGAGTATAAGAGACACTTATGGTATCCCCTAGTGGGATGCTGTATTAATAATATATTTCTGGATAAAAAATTCACATGTTTAGAATTACATGGGGAATGGGTTCTCTTTTGGATGAATTATCGACCCATTGTTGATTAAGATAAGTTGGAATACGAGGGCCATGTGCATGCTCTATTGATAGGATGGGAATTAATGGGTACATGTTCTTTAGTAGATTAGTAACAATTCTTCCCTTGGGATGCATGATGATGTATGATATGGGGATCAAATGTTGCTAGCTGGATTGGGAGTATAGAGATAGCTTATTATGTTTTAGTTTTTTGAAGCTAAGAATTATAATACGACAACAAGGTGGTTTTATATGTTGGGTTTCCAAATTATATAACATGATTTTGTTTTAAGTGATGTGTTGGATAAGATAGCTAGACATATGACCCACTAGTATCATTCCAGACATTTGAAAAAGAGATTATTAAACTGAGGATATGTATATGTATCAATAGATTATGTATTGCTTGGGTTATTGACTGAGGATTGTAGGTATGTTTACCTATACTAGTGATTATATTGAATGAGGCATCAAATGTATGATTTATGGAGAACAACTGAGGTTCTTGTAATTTTAAATATAAAATGGATATGATTTTAGAATGGGGATATGGAAACTGATAGTATTGTCTATGGTTAGATTTCTTGAATGATGCTATGGGACCCACCGATGGTATGTGTGGATGGTTACTTGATTGTTGTTCTATCCATGGATGATATACTGCACATAATAGGTTTTAATCTATGGATCTAGACACAAATAATATACATTATTGTTTATATTCCAGACTAATGCTCTGGGAATTGCTTATATATCAACTGGGATAGATTGTGGACTGATAAAATGCATTAGTGGATTAGATATCAGAATGATTCTACTTTTATGATTTATTTTACACACAATTTAGGTGATGTACCTATTCATTAGGAATGTTTGATTTGGGAGGGTATATTCATTGAACTTTGGATCCATTCATTATGATTTATGATAAATTAGAAAGATTCCAGACTGACAGTATAGGGTTAGTAGTACTATTATGGGGTAATTGGGAAAGCTATGAAGTGGTTCCTAGTATGAGATAATGCTTCGGTCTTGGGGAAATGGTAGGAGTTGAAGTTATTTTCTACATCTTATGATAGGACAAACATAGGATGAATCCATGAAATTATTAGGTTTGGTTATGGCTACCAGAAATATGGAGCAAGCAGCTTGTTTGGGATGCGTGGTCATTTTGATGTTCACATAGACACTAAAACATTAGCCAATTTAGGTATGGTTGATCAAGGTCTTGGCTATAAGGATCAACAATTGTTTTAGTTGTTCTAATTTTGAATAATGTTTCTCCCAGTACACACATAGTACATGAGATTGTACTTATGGAAAAATATTATATTTTTAGCATTAGAGGTGGCCTAATAATATTTATTTCTCACCCCTATATTTGTACCTCATTCTCTGTGTGTATACATTTTTTCTACTTTCATGTTGATCATATATTCAAAACTATTTGGTCTTAGGCCCTAGATTTCATGGTTGAGACAGATTCTCAAGTGGAGTCGATTCATCATTCGGCAGCATATTCATAGGGTATTGGAGAGTTGATAAATTTTGTATCCAAGAGTTGGTAGTTTAGCATGACGTATTTAAATTTTCACTTATTTTATTTTGTATATGTGATAATCCCAGTGGGTGACTATTGTATTATCTATGAAATGGGTTTTCAGGCCTTTATAGTATTTCATTTTATTACAGTGTGTTTTGGTTTCATTTTATTTATTCTTCTAATTACTATAATGTTTATAGTGTTTCGTTTATTAGTTCAATTTATGCACTCTGATATGTGGGTATATTCTCATCATAGTTCCACCATTATACACTCACCGATAGAGGGTATCCTCTAGATTATGAGGAGTCCTGCTTGAGGACATGTGGAGAACTGCATTAGAGCATCAGTTTTTGTAGCATCTAGGTCTAGATGATCCAAAATGGAATTAGAGGAGTTACATTACTATTATTTATCCATTTGGGGTTTGGTATACTAGGGATATAATAATATCTCGGTGGCTTTGATTGACACAGTGATGGTGCATCACAAAATCCCAATCCCATTGGACATCCACACTACATAGAACATAGATTGATGTTCTGGATTTTGAGATGTTATGGTTGTAAATTCATTTATCTTTGAGAAAAACTCATGTTGTTTAGATTTGATGGTTCATGATGGATTTATGGCTCTTGTATAACTGGGATGAGTCATATGCCTTGGTTTTGACTATTAGTAAGTATGGGTAAGTACAATATCATTCATCATTTTATCCACATAGGATCCACATGTTATTTTCTTTCTTTTGAGTGATTTTATGGATTTTCTTATGATGGAAGGTTTTGTGGGTCTTTGTTGAGATGCTCATAAATGAGTAATCTAGTGAAGTTCTTGTGTTTGGTTGGTATAGTGAACGCATTGGGTTTGTATGGAGAATGTATATGATCATTGGAACCCTTTGGGGATGTATTATTTCAGGTTGGTTGTATATTTTTTTCTTCATAGAGTGGTTTATTATGAATATACCAAGAGAGGATGGATTCCCTAGTTGGGGGTACTTAGTTGGTATATGATGACTTTATGGTGTGACACCCTAGTTTATGGTGTTTATTTACAAACATGGTGTGATTAAAATGCATGTGCATATTGATGGAATGTGTGTTGAGGCCATATTTTATTTGTCTTAGAACGAGACGGTTGGACCCAGTGTCTTGATGTGTGACTTGATCGGTAGGCCTATGAGAGAGTTTCTAGTTTCCCTTTGATGGGAATATAGATTTGAGAGTTAGTGAAATTTTACAGTTGACTATGACTTGTGAGATGGGTTGACCAAGTTATGTGTGATTTTTGGGTAATTGAGGTGTATATATATAATTACCACTATTCAAATTAATGAAAAGGTGCAGTTGGGTTTTAGGATTAGTCCCTTTCCCTAAATTTTGTTTTAAGATGGTTCCTCTGAGTGCTAGTGTTTTAGGTTTTTAATAGAGGCGATAGTTCGTTAAGGTTCCTAGCCTAGGAAATGGTAGTGGAAGTGATTTGTACCTGGTGGATTTGATTTGGATCATGATGACTGTATGTTCTCGAGTTTCTGTATTTATTGATTCAAAGCTGTGTTTTCCTAAAATGTGACTCATTAAAGTAGAAGAATATTTTATGGTTGGGTTATACAAGGGCATGAAATGAGTTATCATAGAGTAATTTTTGAGACTTGATCATTGGTGTTGATATACCTCATTTGGATTCTGGATCATATGTTATGGGAGTTTACGTCATAGGTTCTTGAGTTGGGAAGGTATCCATGAGTGGGATGCAAATTTTTGCAGATTTTATGAGAGTCTCATGGGCATGGAGACCTAAGGACCATGGATTAAACTATGATATTCTGGAATGAATGAGGTTGTTGGGGGTATTCATTGATGTAATTTTACTATACTTGGAATTTTGAGATGATCATTCCCAATATCGTGATATCATTATGAGAATTATAAGTGATCAATGAAATTATGACATGCTATTGAGATTTTTCTTTGGGACGATAAAGGGACTCATGTGAGTTTTTTCTCATGGTGTAGTGTAATGATTCAAACTCTTATAAATAAAATTAACTTATGATTTAATGTTTTATCATGTAATATGTTTACAGAAAATGAAGGCACATATTTTGTTTTATTATATCCAATTTTATTTAAACTACCATTATGAATCATTACGAATGATAGTATAACCATTAAATAGTGATCAAATGATTAGTATAAATATAGGGCTTCAACAAATCCAATTGACTCAAACAGAGGACGTGATTGCCTCATCCAGTAGGATTTTACCCCATGAACCCCATTTATCAGAGCTTCTTTGAGAGATATAATAACGAGGAGTTTCCCTTGACCAAACCCAAGATGATATCCAACAACATAATCATGATTGAATCCATTTATAAGAGAAGTTCAAGTTCGTTGAGATCATGACCCAAACCATGTTCATCAAATGACCCCATAAAAGTATCAGCATCACACAACTTACTCTGAGGGACTATACAAGTATAATAAAGGTGTATGCATAAATACCTTAATAACATGAATATGTATATTATATAGAGTAATGAATTTATTTTCATTTTTATTGTTACTTTATAAATGGTTTTGATTTTGATTCAATTAAACACAAATTGTATTTTCGGGTAATATTTAAAATAAATTAAGGGATTTACTTTGATGAATTAATTTATTTTTGAAATAAATATTATTTTAATAAAATTTTATTAATAAATAATGTTAATTAATTATAAATGGTCATATAATTTTTATGATGGGAAATGTACCTTTGATTATGGTTCAGAAACTATTATTTCCAAAAATCCATCATTTCAATTAATGCCAGTTATTTTTTTTAAAAGTGAAAATGAAAATATTTAGAAAATTATTTAGATAAAAATAATATTATTTTTTAAATCATAACAATGAAATTATCCAATGGTGAATGTTTCATAACTTTATGAGACAATCAAATTTTAGGGTAAAAATTAAATATCGTATAAATATACAATGTTCTTTATGACATCATATTGACCAAAAAATGATGAAATAAATACTATAATGTGTATTTTTGACCAAATTTATTTTTTATACTTAATTTTTTTTATTTAATGAATATTTTTTTATTAATCCTTCTTGAATCCTCTGATACCATTATTATATTTATATTTTTAAATTCATTAATTTAAAAGTGTGACTCACATGTAAATATGAAATGGAATCATTTTATTATTTTCTACACCTTTACTAATAAAATTACAAAAAAAAATACTTTTGGAAAAAAACTATTTTCAAAAACCATGAGAATGTTTGCAATTTGGAATATTTTTATTTTTAAGTGTCCAAAACCTAAATATTAAAGAAATCCATCACTTTTAATAAAGGAACCCACCAATGATTGAATTTATCTTCCATAAAAATCATAGGAGAATTTTCTTAATCTTCCTTCCTCTCTCTATAATCCTCCCATGGAACCCCATGATCTCCATTATCCCCTTTGTAGGCTTCTGTAGTCGGACACTCAAGTAAGGGTTCTTTCCTTTCTCCTCTTTATTCAAGTATCATTATTACGTTATAACTTATATTCTCCATTTCCTAATTTTTGGATTTGACTTTCCATTTACCTATTAATACCCATTTTATTTAAAAATTATTATAGTCCCCTTTCTCTCTCATCAACCAATTAAATTAATTTTTATGTGACGTCGTTGAGCTGCCGAAATTTCATAATGGAACCTCTCTTTTTTCCCTTTATTCATGAATCCTCATCAATTTATTCCCTTTAATTTTAATTTCCTAATGATAGGGTATGTTTTTGAAAACTCCAACTATTATTATTATGATTTATAAATGATTATATACCCATTTATCTCTCATTAATTCCTACCATGAATATTTACGGTTCCCTGTTATGCTGCTGAAATTTCACCAGAAGAATCCATACGAAAACAATTTTCTAGTGAATAACATAGCCAATTTCTATAAATTGTGTTAAAATTTATGAACAAATAATAATTAAAATTTGGTATTTACATATATTTATTCCACAATCCATTTTCTTGGAATAAAATATAATGATGAATGAATCCATGTCTGATGATCTCTGTGGAACACTTAAGAATTAGAATATATTTAATGTAACAGGTGAACCCAGAATGATATTACATTCCAATGAACTGGGTAGTGTTTACAATCATGATATGTCATATTAGTGCATGGAGTGAGAATTATTCCAATATGGTACTTTTTTCATTATGATTTCTTGTCAGTTATCCTTATCCTAAGATGTAGTGTTTTCAGTTGTTTCCACATTTCCATGTTACATTTGTGTTATCATGTTATATCATATCTTATAATTCATGATTATGATTCATACTCTTCTTATAGACATTGATATGAATATTGTATAAAATTTTTTACCTTATAAAATATTTAATCCCTTATAGGGATTTATATCTCAACCCTTTCTTATGTATTTTCTCAGGTAATCCAATAAAATTTTATGCTCAAGCATTTTAAAGAAGTTTTCAATTATTATGTTATATTACATGTTCTAAATATTCATTTAATTTACATAATTCCTAAATAAATTGTACATATAGATATTTTTAGTTGAGATAAGTGTAATTTTATGTAATAAGTCAAGTGTTAATGTATAATAAAGGTAAGATTTGTTATATGCAGTGCGTGTGAAGCCGTATGGTGGGGAGAGAACCATCTATTTTATTTGAGTGAGGTAACTATAATGGATAATATATAAATTAATTACATGTATTTTAATCTTATATTTCATGAACATTCAATAATATATGATTCGATTTGTCACTCTGTTGGTAGAGATATGGTAATGTCCTGTTATGGGTTGTGACTGGGGCATTGGAATTAGAAAAAGTGTTTTGTTTTGAAGAAATACTAAGGTTACACATATGGTGAGAATGAAAAGATTGATTGTGGTGATGTGACCCATGAGTGGGTAAGTTTAGGAGTATAGTGGGGAAAAATTTAGTGGGTAACAGGACTACTGAGGATGTGGTTTTAAAAGTGGCTCTAAATTTTTTAAGAGTTTTCTATCAGAATAAGTAGTTACGGGTTGAGTTATATAGCGGAGAGAATCCTTAGTTTAATGATGTTTTTAAATGATTTTGCCACCCATTAAGATATACAAGTGTGTTTTTAGATGTCTTAGTGGTTTGTTGATGATGACATGTGGTGGGTTGGCATTGAGTGGCTTCTACACCATATTTTTAGAGTTATGAAGAAAAGCTTAGTTGAAATATTCGAGTAGTACATGATGATTTAATCTTGTGCTATTGGATGATGTGTATCATGATGTGTTTTTGGAATACCAATTATGATTATTGAAGATGAGAATGTTTTTTGTGGGGATTTTGTGGGAGCCTATGGTTTTCTCCTTTATTTAATTTGAGAAGAAATGTGAATTTATTCTTTTAGGTGCTAAATGGTGGGAGAATAACGATTTTCCTTAGTTGATGATCTCATATAATTTATTTGACTACTCCATCAGACAATGAATATGTATTTGGGGTTTGGATTAGTGGTAATCTCTCTGTAATTCTACATTAAAAATGGGGGTTTAAAACCCATGGGGTGTAGGTACTGTAGCAGTACTGTAGCATATTGTATCAATAATGGGCAGTGTAGTGGCGACATGGTACTGCAGGAGCGGCGGGTACTGTGTGGGACTATAGTAGTGGGGGTACTATTGCAGTGCTAGTCACAGAATGGGCCTTGAGCCAAAAAATTGGGCTTACGGGCAATGTAATGGGACAAATGCCCACTGGGCCTTTGGGCTATGTAATGGGTCTCCCTCTACCCAGATAAAAGCGGTCTTTACTTTGATTTAATAATAAATTATGCTTCGGCCCCAAAATTTTAATAAAAAAGAGGAATATATATTTTACCCTATGAAAAGTGTTTGCTTTAATTTTTAGTAGTTTTATTTTTGACATAATATTTAATAATTAAATAGATAAATATTAATATAAGCATGTTTTATTTAGTGGAGTTATCTTTGGAATGGAGATTTAGAATGATATTTTTCCTTAGTAGTGGAGTCCAAAATGGGGGGGGGGGTGGGTTATTCTTGATGATGCACAATTTCCCTTAGGGTTCCAAAACACAGAGAAAGTGTGTTATTTTTAATTAATTAAATTAGATGAAATTCCCCCATTAGTGGTTCATATGCCTGGTAGGAGAAGGTAGTGAGCCACTGTTGAAGATGATAGATAGAATGACTGGGGAGGAGGAGGATGTGCCTATGGAATTCATCAATGGAATTTATCATGATAGGATCAATTTGATGCAACATCCGAGAGTGGATTTGGACCCAAAGATTCAACATTTATGCCACGAGGTAGGCCAACCTGTGAGTTTTATTCCCCAATCCCAAATATTTTTTTTCATGTTTTATTTTATTTTTATTAATTCTAAGGAAACTGTGAGGGACAATATGTTCTTATTTGTGTATAAATGGGGATTTTGGGAGGTTCATAGGGTTTTCCCATTTGGTAACAGTAAATACATAGTGTGTGGTTTTATGAAAACACACTGTATGTTATTCTTGTTTAGAGGTGAAGAGATGAAGATGAACTCATGATGTTTAGTCTGGAGGAAACATTGTGTAGTTTCAACTGACATGTTGATGAGTACATGGCCATATGACCTATGTGGGGGGGGGGGGGGGGTGGCTATGGTGGGTACATATACATACAATGTGTGGCTAACATGATGTGTGTGAGTACATGAGTAGATAGGGAGACATGGTCAGGCCAAGTTAGGTATAGGGGTAGGTACGATATGTAAGGTACCGACTATGTACCTGACATACACACCATGTACTTGGATTTTACATGCCGTTTTTTGTGGGAGTATACTACTATGTGGCAAAATGGGAGTGCACTATAAGTGATCCAGTATGAACACCATACACGACCCACTTTTTTTTACATTTTATATTGTTTTGGATGTTTTGAAACCCTAAAGATAGATTTAGACATAAGATGGGTCCTTTTTTGTGAATTTATTTGTAGGTAATGATATTGGATTCGATTCAACTTTTGGAGGTCATATTTATGTAGTTTTAGACCAATGTAGTTTTGTAGGATGATATACATGAGGTTTGGATTGAAAATCATCAAGAAGGTATAGTTATGAGATATGAGGTCATCTAAGAGTAATATGTTTGGTGTTTTTCCTAGCCCAATAATTCCATGTAATTTTACTAAGATCTGTTGGATGGATCTCAAAAGGTGGGATAAAGTAGTATCTCTATAGAGATCTTGGTTTTTCCCAACACATGAGGACTAGTAGCTCAAAGATAGTGTAGTTTAGGTTTGGATCCCACGTATTAGGATCAGTGTGGTTGGATCCTTTGGGCTTGGATTACATAGTAGGATGACAGTTATGTATAGGTGACTTTGTTTTGTTCAGTGGAGTTTTAGAGACTCTTAAGTTTTCCACCTAGTGGGCTGGTTTTAAGGTAAGTGAGTGTTGTAAGCCATAGTCAGCTATTGAGAATGTGGTGGGGCATGGGTTATGTTTTGGATTTATTAGTGGAATGTTATTGATTAATGATTTATCGAAGGGAACTGAGGTTCGGTTGAGGATGTCTCTTGTGATTGGGACTGAACTAAGTCTTGTGTGTGGTATAGAAACCCAACATGGATTTTTTTCATATTATAGGGATTTTGGGATTTTTGAATATGTATTAGGGGATCCTCTATTTATGTGTGGAACTTAATGGCCAAGTGAACAATCAAATGATTGGACAAACCGATTGGGTTAATGTGCATTATTAGTTTAGTTATGGGTGTTCCCTTAGGACCCATGATGATGTACGAGCCAATGGTGCTGATAAATTCTTGTCCAAGGCAAACATATATCCATCCCTTATTCGATTTTAATTTTTTAGTTTGATACATGGAATACAGACATGGGTTAATTTTAAATGGTTGGTTTCCAACATTTTGGAACCCCATTTACTATTAATGGATGTTATATCGTAGAGATAACGAAAAATTATGCATAATTGTTGTTTTGGATATTTATAATTGAGATTCTAGGTCTGAGGATCCATATCAGTATTGGTGGTTGATTTATGGTTTGAGTGTTGAACTGAGGATTTCCAGAACATTGCCATAAAATGTTGAGTATAGTGAAATGTGACATCACATGTTTGTGGTATGGTTTTGGACATAGGTTCTGAGAGAAGGAAGTATACTATTGATATGGTGTTTGACCGAGGCTCTGTACATAGATAGTATACTACTTGGTGAGAGTTCTAGAATGATGTTTTGGGCCCCACCGATTTTATATATGGATAGTTACTCGATAGAGGTTCCAAACATGGATAATATACTAGATGGATTAGGTTTTAGATTGAGGCTCTAGGTATAGATATTATAATTTTTTTATGATCAAGCACATATTTAGAGTAATTGATGGTATACCAGCTAGGATAGATTGTAGACTAATGCTATATACATGATTGATTTAACGTATGGTTTAGATGATGGACTGATTGTCCGAGAATGTTTTATTTTTTATTTTCTATGAATTATGATGACACTCTATGAATTATTCTTTATGAAGCACGAGATAGATTTCATAATGTTGGTCTAGTCATAGGAGTACTATTTTTTGTAATTGGAGATGATGAGGAGAGGTGCTTAGTATTAGATAATGTTAGGATCACAAGAATATGGAAGGGGTTGACTTATATTAGCAACTCAGATTATATGACTGTAATAGGATAGTTCCCCAAAGTTCACGGTTTTTTTGATACTAAAATGTATATGGAACCCATGGGTTGTTTGGCCTGCATGGTCTTTGGGATGTTCTTAGAGACACAATCACATTGGCTGATGCATGTATGGTTGATCATGGTATTGGACCTATGAATTTAATTTCATATTATGTCACTTATTTTAAGTTATGATATGGCATGGCTGATCATGTTTCATTATAATTAACTTATAGAAGTAGTTTATTGGTACCTGATTGGGATCAGAAGGGGATCATAAGGGGATCTAAAAAACATGGCTCCTAACTCACCTGGCTATTCTTAGGCTCTCATCTTAGCCCACTCCTCCATTTAGTGTTACACTATCCCTTCACCGGCAATAGTGTCTTTGCTCTTTATAGTTCTCCCATCTCTCTCTATATCTCTCTCTCTCTATCGCTTTTTCCTCTCTCTGGGAACTAGATTCTTCTCACTTGTTCCATCTAGGGTTTCATCCCCCTCTCCTACCTTGGTAGTGCTTATAGTTTTTTCCTAGCTATCTCCTCTAAACATTGACCATGAGGTCCACTGCTCTTATGCAGGTCAGATCTAGAACAAGGAGACTCAGAGGTGTTTGGTTTTGTGTACTGGTGGTTGTGAGTTTCTTATCGCTATGTATTTTATTCTTTCGGGTGACGACCCCTATTTTTCCCTCTCTTCATTCATTATAGGTTTTCATCACCTCAGTTTCCTTCAGTCATGGCATCTGTTTGGGTTAAAAGACAATTTCTACCTCATTTTCTCTTGATGATTTAGACTTGAATTTTGGCTTTATTGGGAAATTTTGGGGGTATTGGTTTCTCTTCTTGTTGAAGGTTTAAGTGAAAGTGCTTGCTCTCAGTCGATTTTTGGGGAAGTCACTCAGATCTCCCCGCTCTAGACTCCAGGACCACATCCCCCTTCCAGGTTAGTCAGGTGTGACGGTCCGTTGAAGGCTTTGGGTGTGTGGTGTGTTGTGGTGATGGATTACTAGTTGTTCAAGCAAGGAGAATTAGTTTTGTTTTGTTGTGGGGATAGAAAATGGAAGAGGAGGTGGAGTGGAAATCTGAGCAAGGAGAAGGTGTTGCGACGAATGTGTTTTTTTGGTCATGATCTTCTCTGATGCATGTTTCCTCAAAAACTCACTGGTCTTCATGTTGTGTTTTCATTTCATAGTTTTATGGAGGGTTTCAGGGGATCGTTATTTCACTAGCGGTTTTTTTCTCAAGGCTAATGGCGAAGGTCGTGTTGGCATGGCTGATTTAGAAGGATCGTTATCCAATTTTTGTTTTGTCTAGTTCCTTCTAGTTGTTGGTTCCCCCTCATTCTAGGTCTTCTTAGTGTGGCACTTTTGTTCTCTGGAGACAATTATTTTCTAGGGATGGTGGTTTATAGGTCTGATCTACTTAGGTGATAATCGGTGGCAGGGTGGTTCTTCAACCTTGAATGGATTTTTTTGAATGTTAAAATTCGATTTTTTGTTTTTGGAGGATGTTTGGTCTTCAGTATGGTTGGGATTTTAAGGATATGTTGTTTTTTTATTTGATGGATTTATCAGGTTGGATTTGTATTGGGTTCACACTTACCCCATAGAACTGTCATTTGAAAATAAAAAAAATTTGAATTTTAGTGGTAAGTGATGCAAGATTTATTATGCCGAGGCCTATTATGTTATGGTTGATCTGGATGTTCATATGGAGTCAACTTGTTGGGATGGTGTAGCTAGATAGGGTACTAAATAATGAGTATATGTTGTTTCTCATAGTTTCTAGTTGGTCCTAACATATTTTAATTTTCTATTATTTTATTTTGTATATGTGGGTGCCCTAGTTTGAGATTGTTTTTGAATGTATGAAATGGGGGTTTGAACAATTATTGTTTTTAATCTTATTATATAATGTTTTAATTTATGTCTATATTTTCCATACACTGATCTGTAAGGTATTTGGTTGCTTAAATATGGTTGTACACTCTAATATTGGGCTATTGTCTCCTCATAGTTCCACAATTAGACCCCCACTAATATTCAAAAACATATAGAAAAAGAGGATTCTCACTTGAGCTATAATGGAGATCCATATCAGAGCCAAATATTTTGTTGAATCCTAATTAGTATTATACAAACTAGAGTCCCAAAAAAAAGTTTTCATATAGATAAAATAGACTTCATAATAATATATATTCATGTTTACAAAAGCCTGGTAATATTTTGTAATTAAATTACCAAAAAACATAAAATGGTAATATGGAATAAAATTTTAATTTTAAAAGGGGTGATTAGAAGTAAGATTATAACATGAATTAAATCATAATCGAGTTCCCAAAATAGATGAAAACAATGTAATGATGGAAATTATTGTCATGGTGGAAATGATTAATTGATAATAATGTATGTTATTCATACTAAAACCATACATTTATTTTTTGGATGATATAAAAAACAATAGTTATTTATGATGAGATGTAATTTCCAAAGAGAAAAAGGGGATATAATGTATAAAATAATTGAATTATATTACCAAAAAAATTTAAACATATATTCATTTAAGAGAGACTATGAGACAATGTACTAGAAATTGAGATAATGAATCCTTGATGACTTAAGAAACATTCTAATGATACCCCTTTATTGATATGATTCCATATGAATCATTAATTAAAATTAATAAAGAGATGTAATGATAACATATATTAATGTGATAATAGATACATCATTACAAAAAAACGTCATTTATAATAAAGATTCACCTCATGAAATTAAATATTACATATATAACCCTCAATGTGGTTTTGAATCATTCTAATCATACAATGAACATGATAAATAATAAAATTAATATAATTATTTAACTTTATAGGAACCTTTGTTTTTTATATTTCATTTAATTAGTACAATTTATCAACATTATATTTGTATTTTTTATATAGTGTATTCTTATGTTTGTGTGAAAATGAAATCGATGCATTTTTTTAATTTTACAGATTGAACATGATATTTTTATTCGGTGTAAAATATATAAAATTACATTTAATGTACCATAATAAAATAATTATTTTACAAATTACATTTACTTATGTTTTAATTTTAGATTATAATGTCGTATATGATATAGTTTTATAGTATTGATCATGTTAGTTTTTAGACAGACCCAAACATGAACATACAAAAATTTGATGACAGAGTATAGTTATGAAATTGTTTATTTTGAAAAAAAATATTATTATAAAATAATAAAAATGGAAAAAAATTAATTGTTTTAAATCGTATGTTATAAATTTAGGATAAATAATTAATAAAATACTAATAAATGAAAAATTATTCTCTGTGGAGGTGGTATTCTGTACAATGCATAGTTAATGTTTTCACTTCCCATCAAATGATAGTAAATAAACCTGTATTATAATTTGTCTTATCATATTCATAGTTAAATATTTTATGTGAAAATTATCCTTCAATTCCATCCTTATAAACAGGTAATAGTAGAGGTGGGGGAAAATAATGGTTGATCATAGAGGCGGTAGTCTCCAAAATACACTATAGATGTTCTATTATTTTTTTAAGTTAATGGGAAGGAATAATATGGAATATCAAGAATAACATACTTAAATATTACATCATTATAGATGAATATTTCATATATATATATATATATATATATATATATGAAAAACACATTCCCTTGAATTATAAAGGATTAAAGTCATTGGATACTACATATATAAATAACTTATTTCATTAAATATAATCAATATCTTAACCAAAGTACATATCACATAATACAATTTTTAGACATATCATACGTAAAACTATTTGCGATATCATATTAAAAGGAAACATAATAATGGGATATATTAGAATCCCAATAAATTAAAATAAGGAAAATTTCATTCAATGATCACACTGAAGAAAAATATAATATAATGGTATTATAAAATAATCATAAATTACAATTTTTATACCCAATATGACCTTGAGAATAAAACTAAATCGTGAAATATATATTTAGAATTTAAAAAAACATGACTTAATAATAGTGAGGAATCACCATTAATCATTACTAAGTTATAATAACATATCATAAAATTTTAATTATGAAAAATGAATTTATTATCTTATTCATTATAATATAATATAATAAAATAAACATTAGAATAATATATTTATAATGGATTAACATGAAGATGAAAATTATAATATTATATTAGGATAAAAGTATATCTAGTTAACTTCATCATCTCATATGATTTTATTAACTATATAATATTGTATGATATTCTTAACGCTACCATTATTTTAAGATTCATTAGAGGGATATAATGGACCCACCATTTTATGGTTTATAACATAACCACCAACAACATAATGAATACGAAACATATTTTTTCACAATATCATAAAAAATCATCAAATAATTAGATAATAACCCATATAAAATAATTGGTTTCATAAACATCTCATCATCTTAAGAATAAAAAATACAGATAAATAATAAGGATAATATTATTGGATAATATCCCCAATAAGAAATTTATATCATTAAAGAATGGTATCACTACTGAAAAATTAATTTAAAAGATTATTGGAATATTTCATGATGAAAATAGACATTAAATTTATGAATAACATATTAAAAATATAAAATATAATATATTATATGGAAAAAATGAAAGTAACATTAATGATTTAAATGAATCTTGATATATTTGAATAATTCTCTCCACACCATCCATAAAAAGTACTTCATCCACAAAATGAAAATATGATTCTTTTTAAACCATTTTTAGATATTAATACATGGGTAAAAATCAATATTAAAATTATTCGGATAATGTTAATAAATTTATGCAAAATATTTTAAATAATGTGGATATGGTGGAGAAATATTTCAGAACAAAATAAGAGAAAAAGGCCACCATATATTTGGTTTTTAACGAATTTGAGTTTTAAAGAGATGATAATTCTAATGACACTTAAAAATTAAATAAATTACCACAGGATAAAAAAATAATGGTTTCTATTTTATTAGAATCATATAATTTTCCTTAATGGAAATAAATGGAAAAACAGTCGAGATTAAAATGAGATTGAAATATAAATCCCTTAACTCTTGTCATGTTTTTCTTAATAAACATTGAAATATATTTTATATTAAGTTTTTAATTATTATACATGTATACCAAAACAAAATTCATACATAAAAATTTTGAATCGTTCCTTTATAATATAAAACTGACATTTTATTAGTAATATAATCATTAAAATGAAAATTCATGTGAAAACTTATTTATTTCCCATACATATTTCAGTTTTATAGTTTATTTCCATTCCCCATTGTCATGGAGTCATCATATATAGAACATTAATCTGGAAAATATATTCATATTTATTAATTATATATTAACTCATAACAATTCGTTAAAAGTGGCTTTGAATACCAAATTTTAGGACATTAAATAGATGGTAGTCCGTATATACGCATGAGTGATATTTCACAATTAAATAGATGGAATGATTGAGTGGTAAATAATAATTCCCCCTTAAAGAAACATAATTATATCATAAATATCATATTTATCAATTAAATAAATAATTATTTCCATCAATGAAAATCATAAATGAAAAATGAATCACATTTTTTCATGGATGTAGAAGTCCACATGTACACATGTAGATCATTAATATTTTGTAAAAGTTAGAAATTGAGATGAATAATGTTTATAAAATCAGAATAATATAAACATAATATAAGTTAGATACTGATTTTTTATATTGTAAATTATTGTATAGAATTAAAGTAGATACATTAACAATTTAAATGAAAGGGATAAATTTTTAAGATTACCTCCCCATTGTGATACCTCCATTTGATTTCATTATAGGGATCCTTGAGATGCTATTTTTAAGATTAATGAAACTTTAAAACATCAATAAAAAATTTTATGATAATTTTTTATATTATTTGTTATATCTATGTTCTTTATTTCAGTGTCAGAGAGAGAGGAGTGGTGGTGTTATTTTATATTGAAATACTATGTATAATTTAATGAACTTCAAGTATTTTAATACAATCAAATATTATTTTAGAAGAATTTGATTTTTTTAGATATATTTATATTATTGAGTGAATATAATTTTATTTACTCTAATACAATATGATTAGTCATGTTTATGTTATCTTTTAGACCTTTCTTTGATGTATACCATGACATGATATTATTTTGTTGTTTTAGGGGGAATGGTTACAATAAAAGTAAAATTGACCTAGAAAAGTTTACATCAAGATATTTTTAAAATTTCTTATCAACATTAAAAAATATAATATTTTTATGATTTTTAATCATTAATATAAAATATAATTTAACTTAAGATACAATTAAAGTCATTTTCAATATTATTCAAATAGTTTAGATTCATTACAAACATACATAAAATTAATTTGAATGTTACATTTTAAAATAATAACAATATCTTGTATTTATATAAACAATTTTAGGAAAAAAATAATTCATCTCAATTGTATTAATTTTAGGATTTTAAAATAGTTTATTTATTTTTCAATAATATGAAAAAATGTGTCCACATTATGTAATCACATATGGTTATTATTCCATAAAATAAAAGAAAATTAATTTTCACGACTAAAAAATTATTTTACATTTAAAAAATTAATTTATCACTCATAATAACATCATTTTTTCATAAAGAAAAAAATATTATCATTATAAAAAAGGTGTAATTTTTTATGGTTTACATAATAATTATTAGTATCATTATCAATGTAAAGTGGTATAAAATTTCCAAAAAAGATATTATAATATACTTATTTTTTAAAGGATACTCTCAAATTAAATTAAGGTAAGTGTTTTGGATATTTCTAGGTAATATCATCTAGTTTTAACAGTGTTTTACCTATTATATGCTTTCCAAATTGATAAATATTCCAAATAGTTATAACTTATAATGAAAAAATGATATATTTTCCAAATATTAACTTCCAAAATCGAAATATTAAATAAAATTTTCATGAATCAATATCTTTATATCAATGTTATTAATGTTATTATAAATGTCTAAAATAAAATGAGAAATAATTTTTTAATAAAACTTTTTTGTTCATAAATAGGAATTTATAAAAAACAAAGTATAATGATGATTTATATGTAATTAATTAGATTATATTTATTTAAAGGATATTAATTTTATTATATTATATAATTTTAAGAATAATCTTCCTTCTAAATTACATTATATAATTAACATAAATGATTGTTTATCAATTTTTTTATATTATTTAGTATTCGCTGAAAAACATATCATTTTAGAAAAATCACACAAATAAAACCATTGATAGTAAATAAATAATAATATAAAATCTAATTTTAATTTCATTTTATAAATCTATAAAATTTTGTAAATTATTATAGTTTACATGCAAAAAATTAATTTAAAACCTAATTTTGATGGAAACAGACTTTTGAAGTAGAAAGTGACTCCACTGATAAGTGATTATAAATTTTTTATTTCTTAATAAAATAATGTTTTTATATAAAGCCACTATAGATATTTTTAATTCATTTTCCAATTCATATCACAAATTTAATAGCTAAGCTATAATGTAATACAATTCATTTTAATCTTGATGTTTATTTCTAAGGACACTATCGGACACTTACATTGTATATGGAAATATTTAAAAATAACATAGTGTTACAAATTAAAAAGAGTATTTTCATTAACATACTAAAAATTCATTTTTTAAGGATACATATTTTACTACTTTACTATTGATATAGAAGGATTTAATGTGATTTTTATGAAGTAAACATATGGGGTAAGTGATGAAAAAATCAACACATTGAAAATCCTTGGAATGATCTCCTTAAAATCATCTAAAATAGGAAAACATATAACAACTTGGGGAATTAGAATACATAATTCAAATCATGTAGATGAATATTTATTATGGGATAAATTATATTTTTTTAGAGAAATTGGACCATTCAAATGGTGGAAGTGATCATTTTTTATATGTGACGAAGATGAAAATTTTTTAATTCGCTTTAATTTTCAATGATATCAACACATTATTAACGGTTCAATTAATGAAAAAGTTCAACATAGTTGTGTTTTGTTTTAAATTGGGTTTTGAACACCTCAAAAATTTAGTTTGAATACAGCTTCAAATCGGTTTAAGAAATTTTGACATATATTTTTCTATATTTAATTATTTTTTCTATTTTTACCTCTTTATAATGTTCTTACTCAAGTAACATATGTTTTAATAAAAATATAAAATATCACATACTAAATATGTGGATCATATCAATTTAAGATTATTAATTACTTAAACTAATTAAATTTTTAAATAAGAGTAAATTAATACTAAATAAAATCAACCTGAATATAGAAAAACATTTTTTTTAAAAAAATGGTGTTTTATCCATTTTGTGTTTTTAATCATATATAGATAAAATTATAATTTAAATATGTGTTAATAAAAATATTTTCAAGATTAAAAACCATATTTGGGTAATTATTAAAATTACGATATTTAAATTGATAATATAATAATTACACAATCCTAATAAAATAGTTCATTGAAAATATTAGTTTTAACATTATCTTGGTAATTAAATTTAATAATTTTCATCATATTATTACTCCTATAAAATAAATTTACATTTTAACGTAATATGAAGATGTTGATTTAATATTGGAAATCTATTTTCTCAAATTTAATTTCAACAAGTGATTAAAACTAATTATTAATATAAAATAATGAATATTGTTTATACAATAATAAGTTACATAAGAACCTAGAACATAAATAATAGGTTTTATAAATAAAATTTTATTTTATAAATATTTATTTTAATATATATATATATATATAAGGATTCTAAACATATTATTTCGAAAAACAATAATTTATTTGAGAGATGATTATGTTTTCTTGATTGAACAAAAAAAATTATTTTATAAAAATATTAAAAATTCACCCTCAATTAATAGTAAAATGGTTATTACAAAAAACTTTAATTTTATTATTTCTAAAATATAAAATTTCAAAATTTATCATTTAAATGGATATTAAATAAATAAAGTAAACATGGTTTTTTTGAATTATAACCTTTATAAATTCCTTTGGACTATAATCTTATTGAAAATAATTTTACAAAAAATTTAATGTTCTCATAATAGTATATACATTAATGATTATGTTTCATAATAAACTTATGCATAAAATTAATTTCATTTTTTATGGTAAAATACAATATAGTTTGATCAACAGTTCATCCAAATTTATCCTTTTGAAAAATTTAATCAATGAAAGTAGTACAATTTAATTATTTTAATTGAGCATTATTTTACTATGAAATAATAACTATATTCATAAAGTTATTTTAATCTTTCACGGTAGATATTACATGAGTGTCAATTTTGTACATTACCAAATCTAACACTATCTATTGATTATAGTACAAATTTAAAGCTAAAAATCCTAGTTCATAACATTATACCATCTTATATGAATTGATCACTCACAATTTAAATTATTAATCATTACTAAATGTGTGTGAGGTTATTCTAATCATAATAATTATTTGGGAAATGACATCTTAATAGAAATCAACCAAACCCACATAGACCTTATCATGTAACATGTCATTCCATAAATACTATTAATTATTAATATAATCACTAACTCATTTAAGTATATACCAAAATAATGTATATTCTCAGTCTCAAAAAATTACAAAAACCATCTGAATCATGAATAGATTAAACCAAAGAAAAATCACATATTATTCCAAAAACATTACTCAATAAATATCCTTAAAATTTATTAAAAACTTGTTAATAAATTCACCCAATAGTGTATATATATAAAAAATAGATAAATATCACAAAAATTATCATGGAAGGTTTTTTAATTAAAAAAATTAAAAAAACCCATGGAAATCATTTTGATCTAAATATAATTTCTAAAAAATAACCGACCCTTTTTTCCCTAAATATAAATATCATAATAAATTTCAGATCCATTCATAAAACACTTAGGTGTTGTCTAAAATCTATGCAAAATAATATAACATTTTTATTAAATCAATTTTTTACATTATTAGTACCATTTTATAAAACATTCAAAATATTTAATGTAGAAAAACTTAATAAAATTTCATTTATATTTAACAAATTCCGTAAAAATTTAGAATGTAAAATATAATATTGATATATAACACTCACTAATGAAAAATATATAAGATTATCAAAATTTTATTATAAATAAGATATCAACTTAAACATAATATATAATTCTAGTTAGGCCACATTATCTACCATAACATGTATATACTAGGATTATTCTTCATTTACATATGATCCCATATCAATATATAGTATATTATGTTTTATAGACACATACCTTTCTCAGAATCATTTTAATTATCTTGTGTTGAAAAATAATATAAAATTTAATTGATAATATCCAAAAAATGAATATAAAAACAATAATTGAAATAGTTTTCCATGACTCCCACTATTTTTTTTTCATATTATCCCTTTATTTTAAAACTTATGACCTTATTTGTTCAATAATTGTTTATCCATTGTAAATTTTGTAGGTGTATCTCTAAAAAAATTAGTTTACATTATAATAAAATTCTATATAATTGTTCAATAATTAAAATTTTAATTAACCGTAGAATATACCTTGAGTGTGTCTTCTTAGGTGTGTTGTTAGGCCTCTTTTTCATTCAATATGGGATAATAAATTTAATACAAAATCGTCCCATTTTAGGGTTATTATGTCTAAGTACATTTTTACTAGAGCTTTCATATACATATAGTATCCATATATGGATGTAATTAATCAGAATCCACCTAACCTCAATATTAAAAATGGGTTGGGACTTTATCCATTACATATAAATATCAATTAGTTTTATACTAGGGTTTAATAACTTTATCTTACCTCAATCCCTGTATAATTAATTATTACATTAACCACTATAATTGGATATCTATAACATTTAAATCAGTATAAATTTTAACACATGAATCTATGAAGAAAATTCTACCACTTAATCTAACCTAAAAAATAATATCATAATAAAATAAAATATCTCTGCCATACTCTATTATAAAGAATGACACCCTATGGATGTGGTATTCTAAAATGCTAGAATGAAACAAAATTTTGTGCTAAAATATATTTCTATGGACATTTAAGATTATAGTTTCAATGAATTATATAAAAATATGTAAAAAACTCATGCATTTTTATACTACTAGAAATTTTTAACAATATATATAAAACCTCATAATCGATTTTTTTTTTCAATTTATTAATATTATTTCCAAAAAATGACACACTTCAAGAAATTTCATAATTATCATACCTTTTTACCGTGGGTAAAATAGAAACATATCCTATATGTGAAATCAGATGCTCAGTAAGTATAAAAAATGTAGAAACAATTAATAATCATTATTGAGTGTAATATGTTCATATGGCTATAATCGAGATACAAAATAAATTCATATAAACCCAATCATAGATCATAAATCAGATTTCATGGAATATCAAAATTGATAACATAAAAAATGAATCAAGGGTGTCTACAAACATGAATAAATAAATATGATCCATTATAACATAAAATAGTAATAAGAATTAACCTAAAACTTTTGAAAACCCCATTGATAAGAACACATTTTGAAATAATCCACATATATCCATAAAATATGTTACAAAAACTACATTTATATCCACTCATTTTGTTTGATAAAAATCCATATTCATATAACATTATTTTTCATAATTCAATGTATTTATATAAATCATTATCTCATTAGATATAAATCATTAAGAAATTCATTAAAGGTTGATATAGGATCCCACCTCTCATTATCAATACATTTATGTTCCACTTCAAATATATCATTCATCATATCATAAATAACCCATTCGAATAAAATTTCTTCCATTATTAACATCATAAGGAACTCAAGAAAATTTAATGGTTTCATATATATTTCAAATGTATCCGCACATGGTAATAGTTTATTATTTAATCACTAATATAAACAAGAAAACAGATGGAAAATAAATGTGTATCTGAAGATAATCATTATCGTTCTATGTTAATATGCATAAATAATTATAATAGTACATATTATATTTAATCCATGTTGGTAAATGATATATATTTAATCAAATAATTTCTCAAATCAATCAATGTTTTTAATTATGATGAACTCCCTTCAATAAATGAATTAAAAATGGGGTATTCACACGTTAATGATGTTAATAGAAAATTATAGCTATAATGAAAATATTATAAGACAAGGAAAATGTAACAATGAAGAATTTATATTATAGATATTTAATGTTTCTACATTTACAATACATAAGTAATTAATCATCTTGTAGATGAATAATAACTAATGAAAAATAGTTGAGTTCTAAATTTAGAATATTGAATAAATGAAAATTTTCCAATAAATTCATTTTTAATTAAAATAAATTGAATAATGGTAAAATAATTTACATTATAAAACCCTGATACATTGGAATTGTTTTAATATGTTGGGAATCTGATAATGTTAAAAAACTAAAAAAGAAGTAGTTTGTCTTAATTTTATAAATAACGTCTAACAGGCTAGGAAGCTAATTTCTTTTGAAATTTAATTTTATAAAGGGATGGAATAAAATTATTTCATATATATTTGAACATTAAATAGGTAAAATGTCTAATAATTAAGTATTTAAATTAAATTATTTTATATAAAATACCAAAAGTGAATTATAATAAATATATCCATGACAAATAATACCATTTTATATTTTAAAAAAAATTTATTAAAATAAAACATCATAAATAGTTTAGTACATTTGATATTTGGATTTTTTATAAAAATTAAAGTGATAATAAAATTTAATTTATATTTATTCTCTTTAAATTAAAAGAAAGTTTTGTGGAAGAAAAATATTCACATGGATAAAAATATTCATTGGTAGGAATGAGAGTGATTATTACCAACATTATAATTTTATTTAAAAGGAAATTTTACCAATGTGGTGGTTATTTATGTTTTGTTATAATTTAAACATAGAACAAGAGGATTTAGTATATAAAATATTTTAGTTGAAATATCCAATAAATGATGAAACCAATATTTTAAAAAGAAATAGAATGACCCCACGTATTAAAAACGGAGTCAATGATATACATATGACATCAAAAAAATTGTTTGGAAAACCCATTATGTAATTTGATTTGAAATGAAAAGTGAATTCCCTAATTAATTAATGGATCATGATACATAATATTAAATGTATAATAAAAAATTATTCATATTAAAACATGTTTTATGATCTGAAATATATCTTATTGTATTAAATTTGATGTCAAAACCAATTATGCATCCTTGAATCATTCAACACCCATGAATAACTTCTTGAATAATGAAGTTATTTTTATTATATTCATTTTTAGTAACCTTATTAAAATATATATCATTTAATATATTGTATTTAATATTATATTATATTTATTTATTATATTATTTTTTGTTTGAATGTAAATGTAAAAGTTTTAACTTATTTTTGTAATTTGAATAACTATTCATTATATTTTAATACAAATTAATATTCACCATATAAAATTTACATAAAAAGAATACTATAATTATTGATTAATTTTCTTAATAATGTTATTATTTATTTTCACATAGTAATTCATCATTGAGTCATATAACATTTTGCATGTAGGCAGTTATACTGACACAAACATGAATAAACCACAATTCAATGGATTTGAATGATTATGAATTTTATATTTTTGACATAACATATTTATAACACAACTATTCTAGTATTATGATGATTATTTTATGGTTTTGATGAAAATTATATTTTTTTGGAAAATGAATGAAAATAAAGATGTAAAATGAAAAATGTTAGTTTGTGGAGGTATTATCTCTCACAATGCTTTGTTAATGATTTAATCCCCAAATAATGAAAGGAAAAAAATATGGATTATATTTTTCCCCCTGATATTGATTATTGTGTTATAAATGTAACATTTACTCTCTAATTACTACCCTTTAATGAGTAAATGTAGGTAGTGGTGAAAAGCAAAGACATTTTCTAATTGAGGAGGTTTTCCACAAATCATATAATTAACATTATTTTCTTATATTAAATTGATTAAAATGAATAATTAAGATAGTTTCAATTAATATAATAAAAATGTATTATATTATTGATACATATTTATTTATTTTCCTATGGATTGGGTAGTTTTTTAAGATAATTATTTTTAATAATATTTAATGGTCAAGTAATACTTACATTGAGACCTAATAATTATTCTTCATTAACTCCATAAAATTTAAGAACATTGGATTAATTTTTGTGACCTTGGGAAATAAAATTTTTAATTCAATTCCATGAGAAACAAAATATAATTGAGAATCATGGATATATTTTAGGGAATCTCGGTCATTGAAATTTTGGAATTGTTAATAAATTATATGTTAAGAATGAAGAAATTTAAGGGAAGACCCTATTTTTTTGTGATATCATTGCACTATCCAAGGGTCTATGAATCCATCATATCAAAATAAGAATTAGTGAGATGATATTGATTTATTAAATTTTTTCCATTTATTCCCATTTATTTTATAATCATGTTATAAATTATATAGTCATCTTTTTTTCTTTTACATCTTTTAAATGGTTAACTACTTAGTACACATGTAACTGATGTTTTTTAAAACATATAATATTAATTCTCATTTAGTTTTTAGTTTGATGAACCTAAATATATTCTTCAATTAGTCTAATTAAAATTAAAAATAAGAAAAAATTTAAATTTTATTTGTTAAATTATATTTATAGAAATACTATTTGGTTGAAAAATGATGCCGGAACTATTATGTATTCTTAATATTATTCATAATTGAATAAAAAATGAATGTGTATTAATATAATTATATTTTTTAACATTAAATTATATTTCTAATTTAAAATATTAAACATCAAATAATTATATAAATATGAAAAAATGTTAATAAAACAACATGTTGAGAATAATGGTTTTATTACTGTCAAGGTAATTAATTAAATCCATGTGATTATAATTTTTTTCATAAAAAAAGAAAGTTATCATCATAAAAATGTTAAATTATTTATCGAAAATAAGAAACCAATTTTTAATAATTAATTTCATCATATGAGGAAAGATAGGTTTTAATATTAGCGAAAAAATGAAGTGGTTAATGAAAAAATTAAATAAATTTCAAAAACCAAACCTTTTTTTATAAATTCTTTGATATAATTTAAAATGAATTATTTTAATTTTTTAATTTATATTTTTATAGAAAAATAGTATCATAATTTTTTAAATCAGAAAAGTTATTGTGTTAGAAAAATAAGAAATTTTTAACAATATACAAAAAGAATAATTTTTTATATAATTTCCAAAAATTCCACTATGGATAATTTTGAAACGTTTAAAAGAAAAATTATGTTAATTTAATTCTTGGAAAATTAAAATTTTTATAAATTTATCATTTAAATTAATATACAATATATTTTAATGAAATGAATTTTATTAAAAAAATGACATTATTAAACATATTTTTATTATAATATTACTTAATTTATATTTTTTAATAATTTAATATTGAATGATTATTTTATCCATATGAATAAAAATAATATTAAAAATCTAATATTTCAACTCAATTTCTTTTGTGAAGGTAAAAAACAATCCCATTTTAGAATGGTTCTTCAAAAGGAAACTGTTTTAAATTATTAAACACTGAAAAATAATAATATTAAATTATTATAATCGATTAATTTCTTTATATGTTTTAATGATTATATTTTTCATATATTTTTAATATTTAAATGTTTTTTGGTCCAGGTTGTAATTTTTTTCAATGTTTCATATGCCAATTTTTAATGATAATAAAAATATAAATGATCTAAAATATTGGTACATTAAGAAAACTAGGATTTAAAAAAGTATTTGTTAATGAATAAAAAATAAAATATTATCTGAAATAAAAAATGAACATGTTTTAATTAATATTTTTTAAAATTGTAATCTTATTTTTCACGAGTCTAGACACATGCACTATGGTGGGTAAAAGTTATGTGTAAGAGAACTCCCTAACTTCATTTTTTTTTAAATATTCTTAGTATCTCTATATCACCATTTACATTTAGTTATATATAAAAAATTATTATATTTATACTATAGCATCTTATATTCAATTTATGTGGGGATAATTATTATCTATAATGAATATTGTTTTACTAGTTTATTTCATTTAATATTTATATTAATATATTTGGATTTTTTACTTGGAGTCATTGCTATGTTCCAGACCCAAGTGTACACAAGGACATGTGTAACCTATATTGAATCAAAACCAGAGGTAATAATTACTATTATTGATGATCTATAAATAATTGAAATTAATTTTTTTTGTAATTCTAAAAATATTTTAATACATTCTATATAATAAATTAAATTCACAATTCTATGTTCACATTATTATTATCTAAATAATTTAGGTCATGAAAATTGCATAGAAGATCCATAATGACGATTCAATGAATTTTTCATGCTATATATGTTATGTCTTCTATTTCATTCCATGGATTAACCTAAAGAAATTTATTTTATATTTTTGTTCATATTGAAGCTGGTAAAAATTAAATTCTATAATTTTGAGATCTTCTTATCTAAGATAAATTGATGATATATTAATAAAATTCCATCTTTCTATTAATCAATAATATGTGTATAATTAAAAATGTGTGTTTAATATAATGAGTAATTTAGCAAAAAAAATCTTTATTATGTCTACAAGGAATGTTTTTTTATATTATTTAATGTGTTTTTTGAATCCTATTAACGTTAGTAGACCTTATAATAATTCCTTCTCAAATATGAAAAATATTAAAAATGTTTTATCGATGAAAATTCTTCCATTGATTTCTTTTCATAGATATTAAATTTAATTTATATATCACTTACTTGAAAATCATGCATAATTGGTATAAAAAAGATATATAAAAATTATAATGTGTGTAGTTTAAATGAATTATATAGTTATGTATAATATGTTCATGAAATATACATTTTCTTTGTAGTTGAAAATATATTAGTATAATTACTGTTATTGGAACCTGGTGTAACTATTATTTTTATTAAACATATTTATTGATACTTATGTTACATTACATGAAAAAATAAATTTTAGTTGATTGTGACATTGATAATTGTTTCTATAAAATGATAAAAATTATGTGTATTACTCATATGTTGGTTAATGGTGATTACTGGATTTTTTATGAGGTTTTATTTATAATATTTTTCTTTTTTTAAATATTTTTCTGAGAAATAATCTTTTTTATAAAATATTCATTCATTTTATTATGTGTTCCCTAAGAGTATTCTATAGAATGTTTTATCTAGGGTTATGTTGTTTCATGTACTCAATTTTTTTTAATTAGTTATATTTTGATTGTTTTTTAATAAATATATTATAAAATAAAACAATCTAGATGTTTTGATCTCATTTATTTCATGTACTATAATTTAATACTATTTTCTTTAAAAAAATTATTTTAAACACACCACTTATATCATATAGGAAAACCTACATATTATTTTAGTCAAGGATATGATCTCCATTGTTAAAAATAAAACAATTTTTTCCTGTTTGATTATTTTTAATGAATCAATGTCAAGATGAAGTATTGATGGAGGAAAAATGAAAAAATACACTCTATCAAAAGATGATAGTTTAATTATTGTTTTATGAGAGAATTTACTTTAATTTTCCAATTATAATTCAATCTCTCATATAACTATTTGGAAAAATTATCATCAATATACTAACATAAGTCAATTTAAATATTTATTTGAGGTCATAAATACTTACATTCATTTTGAATATAGAATAATCATTCCTTGATTTCATACAATAAATTAAATATTTTGAAATATGGTATTTAAACACACTTAACCATACCACCACTCACAGTGCTGAATCTCATGGAGAGAATATCTTAACACGATCAAATTCTTATATAACTATACTCACATAATTATGCCATTTAAAAATTAAAATGGATGATTATATATAGTAAGGAAAATATATAATATTTTTTTTGGATGGGTTGTGTCACAAAATCACTCCAAATATCCATAATCATATGCATTTATGATGAAATAAAAATATATCATTGTTAAATTTTCATCATGTAGAAAAATTCATTTTTTAATATACATAATTCATTTGAAGTTTTTCCGACAATTTTTTATCATATAAGATGAACTGTCAAAAGAAAAAAACACTTTTAGTAGTAAATGTTTATAACAAAAATTTATAAAGAAAATTTTAAGAAAAATTTATACAACTGAAGAGAAGAAAGAACAGTTGATAAAGAAAAAAATTTATTCATGTATAAGTATTGCAGATACATACACTGATACCAAGTGTAGGATCAAAATGTATATTTATATTCCTCAATTATAAGAGGGGGGGGGGTTAATTTTACATTTAAAAAAGTTCATTTATATCCTTAAGAAAATCAATGTTTTACAAAGTTAAAAAATGGATTCACAAACCGTTTTTATTTCATAAAAAATAAAACAACTTTCATAGGATCTCAATAATGGATCCAATATAGAAAACAAAAGACCTGTTTACATAGGGAATTATTTGACCTTAAAGCATTTAAAATGTAATTTTTATTTGAGTATACAAGAATATAAAAGTGTATGGAAGTTACACATTCTATATATAAAATTTTTTTGAGGAAGTAAAACTTGTAAAAAATAGGGAAAGTAAAAGAAATAATTTAACCCAAACAGATTTGTATCCAACAACCAGGGATAAAGTTCCATTGATTTTTTCTTTGAAGAATATGTGTCTTACCCACACCAGTTTAAGCCCCTGATACATTGATTGGTATCTGTCTTGTTATACCCACAAGTCCTTGATCTCAAGAGTGGTTCTAAATTTCTCTCTCTATCCCCAAAAGCCCTTGTTTGATAATAGAAACAATAGGATTCACACTAGGCAGCTTGAATAGGGAGATCCCAACTTGAAAAATTTGTTCACAACATTTTCCCAAGGAAAATTTGAGCAGAGCTCTCATAGTGTATCACTTCATTCTTGAATTCAACTTTATCATTTTAATGCGAATGTTGAAATATATGGGTATTTATATGTATGGATTTAAATAGTCTACTTTCTCTTCCAAAGTTCATATTATTCCTTGAATTTTTGAGGGACCTGTACATGTGGAACACATGCAACAATTAAGTTAAAACATATTGAACAAAATCTTTTTATATAGAAAACAATGGGACCCATTACTATGAATGAGAAGCATTAAAACATTTATAATTTGATTAAATGAAATGTTACATTAATGGAATATGATAAATATAAGAAAATAATTTATTAAAATTATTAAAATTATGAAAATCAGAGTCTACGAAATATTGCAAAAAATATTCTAAAATAATAGAGAATACGATTCTAATTTTTGAGGAAATCAGAGTCTAAATTATGATGAATATGGAGTATGATTTAATGAAAAAAATCAGAGTATTATTTTAGAATACATTTTAGTGTGATTGTAGAGGAAATCAGAGCCAGAGTTCTGAAAAAATAGGAGGCCATTTCAGAAGATATTGGAGTCTGATTTTTAGAGAAATCAAAATATGATTTTTTGAAAAATTAGAGACTGATTTCAAATTTAATTGGCGTCTTATTTATGAAGAATTTAGTATCTTATTTTAGGAGAAATCTAGGTCTAATTTTAATATAAATCATATTATGATTTTAGAAGAAATCAGAGTTGAAGAAATTTAAGTTTCTAAGTTATATTTGGATCCAATTATTGGATTTAGTAAAATATAGTTAGACTTGGTTTGAGAAAACATTTGATAAGGAATTGAAGATCATAGATAAACTCAGAAAACTATTCACAAATAATGATTATATTCCTTACAAAATTTCTTCTTAGAGAAATAGAATTTTACTTAAGAAAATGTTTTAGTGACTTTTGAAAACTAAAGGATCGAAAAATTTCCAATGAAACATATTATATCAACAACCCCATATAGTGTCACTCGAGGTCTGGATGAGTACTTGGAATGATGTACCGTGTGTGGGGTACATGGTGGTATAGTGTATAGGGGGGACCCCTATGGGTGCCTGTTGTTTGTGAGTACACAACCAGATAGCGACACATTGTTTGGCCATGTGATATACACTGTTAAACACCCCGTGTAGGCTACTCACCATATACGTTGACTATACTCCATGTATATGGATTTTATATGCTATATTTAGCAGGTTTAGACATCTATGTGGGGAAATGGGAGTTCTTACCATGTTCTCTGGTATGCACATCGTGTTCTACCCATTTCAATCACTTTGAGGGTTTTGTATTTTTTGAAGTCGTAAAGTCGAATTTGGACATAACATAAGTTCTTTTTTAGTGTTTTTTCATTGTAGATAGTGATGGTGTGATCCTTTCATTGTATGGAGGTCCTTTGGATGGTTTTTTAGACCAATGTAGTACATCATGGGGGTATACTTGATGTTTGGATTTAAAATACTCCAATGAGTTGGGTTGCAAACTAAGAGGTGGAGTGGGGGTTGTAAGTTCAATGTTTATCATGGAGTGTGTGTTCCAAGGAGTTTTTCATGAGTATCCTTAGATGGATCTAGGAAGGTTTTATTGAGTCGTATCTTTGTGGAGATATGGGTTTGTCTCTATAGATAGAGAGTTTTTTCTTGAGGATAGTGTAGTTAAGGTGTAGATCACATGTTTTAGCAGCATATTGGTTAAAGACTATGGTCTTGGATGACATTATAAGATGATTTTTTTTTCAGGTGTGGTTGCTATGTGAAGTAGAGTATAAGAGACACTTAAGGGATCCCCTAGTGGGATGCTGTATTAATAATAGATTTCTGGATAAAAAATTCACCTGTTTAGAATTACATGGGGAACATGTTCTCTTTTGGATGCATTATTGGCCCATTATTGATTAAGATAAGTTGGAATATGAGGGCCATGTGCATGCTCTATTGATAGGATGGAACTGAATGGGTACATGTGCTTTAGTAGATTAGTAACAATTCTTCCCTTGGGATGCATGATGTTGTATGATATGGGGATCAAATGTTGCTAGCTGGATTGGTTGTATAGAGATAGATTATTATGTTTTAGTTTGTTGAAGCTATGACTTACAATACGACAACAAGGTGGTTTGATATGTTGTTTTTCCAAATTATATAACATGATTTTGTTGTAAGTGATGTGTTGTCCAAGATAGCTAGACATATGACCCACTATTATCATTCCAATCATTTGAAAAAGAGATTATTAGACTGAGGATATGTATAAGTATCAATAGATTATTTATGGCTTGGGTTCTTGATTGAGGATTGTAGGTATGTTTCCATATAATAGTTATTATATTGAATGAGACATCAAATGTATATTTTATGGTGAAAAACTGAGGTTCTTGGAATTTTAATTATAATACGAATATGATGTTAGAATGGGGATATGGAAACTGACAGTATTGTGTATGGTGAGATTTCTAGAATGATGCTCTGGGCCCCACCGATGGTATGTGTGGATGGTTACATGATTTTGGTTCTATCCATGGATGATATACTGCACAGAATAGGTTTTAAACTATGTATCTAGACACAAATAATATACATTATTTTTTATGTTCCAGAAAAATGCTCTGGGAAATGATTATATACCAAATGGAATGGATTGTGGACTGATACAATGCATCTGTGCTTTAGATATCAGAATGATTCTACATATATGATTTATTTTTCACACAATTTAGGTGATGTACCTATTCTTTAGGCATTTTTTATTTTGGAGGGTATATTCATTGATCTCAGGATCCATTCATTATGATTTATGATAAATGAGAATGATTCCAGACTGATGGTATAGGGTTGGTAGTACTATTATGTTGTAATTGGGAAAGATATGAAGTGGTTCCTAGTATAATATAATGCTTGGGTCTTAGGGAAATGGTAGGAGTTGAAGTTATTTTCCACATCGTATGATAGGACTATCGTAGGATGAATCCCTGAAATTATTAGGTTTGGTTGTGGATACCAGAAATATGGAGCAAACAGCTTCTTTAGGATGCATGGTCATTTTGAAGTTCTCATTGACACTAAAACATTATCCAATGTATGTATGGTTGATCAAGGACTTGGCCATAAGGATCAAAAATTATTTTAGTTGTACTAATTTTGAATAATGTTTCTCCCAGGACACACATATTACATGTGAATGTACTTATGGAAACATATTATATTTTTAGCATTAGATGTGGCCTAATAATATTTATTTCCCACCACTATATTTTTACCTCATTCTGTGTGTGTAAACATTTTATCTACTTTCATGTGGAGCATATATTCAAAACTATTTGGGCTTAGGCCCCAGATTTCATGGTTTAGACAGATTCTCATGTGGAGTCGATTCATCATTCAGGAGCATATTCATAGGGTATTGGAGAGTCGATAAATTTTGTAGCCAAGAGTTGGTATTTTAGCATGAAGTATTTAAATTTTCACTTATTTTATTTTGTATATGTGATAATCCTAGTGGATGACTATTTTTTTATATATAAAATGGGTTTTTAGGCCTTTATAGTATTTTATTTTATTACAGTGTGTTTTGGTTTCATTTTATTTATTCTTCTAATTCCTCTAATGTTTATAGTGTTTGGTTTATTACTTCAATTTATACACTTTGATATGGGGGTATAGTCTCATCATAGTTCCACTATTATACACTCACCGATAGAGGGTATCCTCTAGAGTACGAGGATTCTTTCTTGAGGACATTTGGAGAACTGCATTGAAGCATCAGTTTTAGTAGCATCTAGGTCTATATGATCCAAAGTAGAATTAGAGGAGTTACATTCCTATTATTTAACCATTTGGGGTTTGGTATACTAGGGATATAATAATATCTCAGTGCCTTTGATTGACACAAGGATGGTGCATCACAAAATCCCAATCCCATCGGACAGCCACGATACATTGGACATGGATTGATGTTCTGGATTTTGCGATTTTATGGTTGTAAATTAATTTATCTTCGTGAAAAACACATGTTGTTTAGATTTGATAGTTCATGATGGATTTATGGATCTTGTATAACTGGGATGAGTCATATGCCTTAGTTTTGACTATTAGTTAGTAGAGATAAGTACAATCTCATTCATCATTTTATCCACATAGGATCCACATGTTATTTTTTTCTTATGAGTGATTTTATGGATTTTCTTATGATGGAAGGTTTTGTGGATCTATGTTGAGATGCTCATCAATGAGTAACCTACTGAAGTTCTTGTGTTTGGTTGTTGCAGTGAACCCATTGGGTTAGTATGGTGAATGTATATGATCATTGGTACCCTTGGGGGATGTTTTATTTCTGGTTGGTTGTATATTTGGTTCCTTCATAGAGTGGTTTATTATGAATATACCAAGAGAGGATGGATTCCCTAATTGGGGAACTTAGTTGGTATATGATGACTTTATGGTGTGACACCCTAGTTTATGGTGTTTTTTTACAAACATGGTGTAATTAAAAGACATGTGCATGTTAATGGAATGTGTGTTGAGGCCATATTTTATTTGTCTTAGAACGAGATGGTTGGACCTAGTGTCTTTATGTGTGACTTGATCGGTAGGCCTAGGAAGGATTTTTTAGTTTCCATTTTATGGGAATATAGATTTGCGAGTTAGTGAAATTTTACAGTTGACTATGACTTGTGAGATGGGTTGACAAAGTTATGTGTGATTTTTGGGTAATTATGGTGTATATATATGATTACCACTATTCAAATTAATGAAAAGGTACAGTTGGGTTTGAGGATTAGTCCCTTTCCATAAATTTCGTTTTAATATGGTTCCTCTAAGTGCTAGTGTTGTAGATTTTCAATAGAGGCAATAGTTTGTTAAGGTTCCTAGCCTAGGAAATGGTAGTGGAGGTGATTTGTGCCTGGTGGATTTGAGTTGGATCATGATAACTGTATGTTCTCGAGATTATGTAGTTATTGATTCAAAGCTGTGTTTTCTTAAAATGTGACTCATTGGAGTAGAAGAAGATTTTATGGTTGGGTTATACAAGGGCATGAAATGAGTTATCATAGAGTAATTTTTGATACTTGATCATTGGTGTTGATTTACCTCATTTGGCTTCTGGATCATATGTTATGGGAGTGTACGTCAGAGGTTCTTGAGTTGGGATGGTATCCATGAGTGGGATGTGAATTTTTGCAGATTTTATGAGAGTCTCATGGGCGTGGAGATATAAGGACCATGGATAAAACTATGATATTCTGGAATGAATGAGGTTGTGGTGGGTATCCATTGATGAAATATTAGTATACTCGGAATTTTGAGATGATCATTCCCAATATCGTGATATAATTATGAGAATTATAATTGATCAATGAAATTATGACATGCTATTGAGATTTTTCTTTGGGGTGATAAATGGACTCATGTGAGTTTTTTCTTATGGGGCAGTGTAATGATTCAAACTGTTATAAATAAAATTGACTTATGATTTAATGTTTTATCATGTAATATGTTTACAGATAATGAAGGCACTTATTTTGTTTTTTTTATATCCAATTTTATATCAACTACCATTATGAATCATTACTAATGATAGTATAGCCATTAAATAGTGATCAAATGATTCGTATAAATATCCGGCTTCAACAAATCCAATTGACTCAAACAAAGGATGCGATAGACTCATCTAGTAGGATTTTACCCCATGGAGCCCATTTATCAGAGCTTCTTTGATAGATATAATAATGAGGAGTTTCCCTTGACCAAACCAAAGATGCTATCCAACAATATAATCATGATAGAATCCGTTTATAAGAGAAGTTCAAGTGTGTTGAGATCATGACCCAAACCATGTTCATCAAATGACCCCATAAAAGTATGACCATCACACAACTTACTCAGAGAGAGTATATAAGTATAATAAAGGTATATGAATAAATACCTTAATAAGATGAATATGTATATTTTATATAGTAATGAATTTATTTTCATTTTTATTGTTTCTTTATAAATGGTTTTGATTTTGATTCAATTAAACACAAATTGTATTTTCGAGTAATATTCTAAATCAATTAAGGGATTTACTTTGATGAATTAATGTATTTTTGAAATAAATATTATTTTAATAAAACATTATTAATAAAATATGTTAATTAATTATAAATGGTCATATAATTTTTATGAAGGGAAATGTATCTTTGATTAGGGTTCAAAAACTATTATTTCCAAAAATCGATCATTTCAATTAATGTCGGTTATTATTGTTAAAAGTGAAAATAAAAATATTTAGAAAATTATATAGATAAAAATAATATTATTTTTTAAATCATAACACTAAAATTATCCAATGGTGAATGTTTCATAATTTTATGAGACAATCATATTATTGGGTAAAAATTAAATATCGTATAAATATACAATGTATTTTATGACATCATATTGACCAAAAAAATGATATAATAAATTCTATAATGGGTATTTTTGACCAAATGTATGTTTTATACTTAAATGTTTTGGATTTAATGAATATTTTTTTTATTAATCCTTTTGTAATCCTCTGAATCCATTATTATATTTATATTTTTAAATTAATTAATTTAAAAGTGTGACTCACATGTACATAAGAAAGGGAATCATTTTATTATTTTCTACACATTAACTAATAAAATAACAAAAAACTATAATTTTGGCAAAAAATATTTTCAAAAACCATGATAATGTTTGTGGTTTAGAATATTTTTATTTTGTAGTGTCCAAAACCTAAATATTAAAGAAATCCATCACTTTTAATAACAGAACCCACCCATGATCGAATTTATGTTCTATTAAAATCATAGGAGAATGTCCTTAATATTAATTCCTCTCTCTATAATCCTCCCAAGAACACCATGATCTCCATAATCCCCTTTGAAGGCTTATGGAGTCAGACACTCAAGTAATGGTTCTTTTCTTTCTCCTCTTTATTCAAGTAACTTTATTATGTTATACCTTATATTCTCCATTTCCTAATTTTTGGATTTGAATTTCCATGTCCCTATTAATACCCATTTTATTTAAAAATTATTATAGTCCCCTTTCTCTCTCATCAACCAATTTAATTAATTTTTAAGTGACGTCGTTGAGCTACCGAAATTTCATAATGGAACCTCTCTTTTTTCCCTTTATTCACGAATTCTGATCAATTTATGCCCTTTAATTTTAATTTCTTAAGGATAGGGTATGTTTTTTAAAATTCCTACTATTATTATTAGGATTTATAAATGATTTTATACCCATTTATCTCTCATTAATTCCTTCCATGAATATTTACAGTTCCCTGTTATGCTGCTGAAATTTCACCAGTGGAATCCATGCCAATACAATTTTGTAGTGAATAACATAGCCAATTTCTATCAACTGTTTTAAAATTTATGAACATATAATAATTCAAATTTGTTATTTACATATATTTATTCCACACTCCATTTTCATGGAATAAAATATGATGATGAATGAATCCATGTCTGATGATCGATTTGGAACACTTAAGAATTAGAATATATTTAATGTAACAGGTGAACCCAGAATGATATTACATTCCAATGAACTGGGTAGTGTTTAGAATCATGATATTTCATATTAGTGCATAGAGTGAGACTGATTCCATTATGGTACTTTTTTCATTATGATGTCTTGTCCGTTAGCATTGTCCTAAGATGTAGTGTTTTGAGTTTTTTCCACATTTTCATGTTACATTTGTGTTATCATGTTATATAATGTCTTATAATTCATGTTTATGATGAATACTATTCTTATACACCTTGATATTCATATTGTATAAAATTTTTTACCTTATAAAATATTTAATCCCTTATAGGGATTTATATCTGAACCCTTTCTTATGTATTTTCTAACGTCATCCAATGAAATTTTATACTCAAGTATTTTAAAGAAGTTTTGAATAATTATGTTATATTACATGTTCTAAATATTAATTTAATTTACATAATTCCTAAATAAATTGTACATATAGATATTTTTGGTTGAGATAAGTGTAATTTTATGTAATAAATCAAGTGTTTATGTATAATAAAGTTAATAATTGTTTTATGCAGTGCATATGAAGATGTATGGTGGGGAGAGAACCATCTATTTTATTTGAGTGAGGTACCTATAATGGATAATATATTGATTAATTACATGGATTTCACTTTTATATTTCATTAACATTCAATAATATATGATTTGATTTGTCACTCTGTTGGTAGAGATATGGAAATGTACTGTTATGGGTTGTGATTGGGGAATTGGAATTAGATAAAGTGATTTGTTTTGAATAAATATTAAGGTTACACATATGGTGAGAATGAAAATATTGATTTTGGTGATGTGACCCATGAGTGGGTAAGTTTAAGACTATAGTGGGGAAAAAATTGAGTGGGTAATAGGACTACTAAGGATGTGGTTTCCAAAGTGGCTCTAAATTTGTGAAGAGTTTTCTAGTAGAATAAGTAGTTACGAGTTGAGTTATATAGTGGGGAGAATACTGAGTTTAATGATGTTTTTAAATGACGTTTCCATCTATTAGGATATAAAAGTGTGTTTGTAGATGTCTTAGTGGTTAGTTGATGATGGCATGTGGTAGCTTGGCATTGAGTGGCTTCTACACCTTATCTTTAGAGTCATCAAGACAAGCTCAGTTGAAATATTCGGGTAGTACATGATGATTTAATCTTGTGCTATTGGACGATGTGTATCATGATGTATTTTTTGGAATACCAATTATTCTTATTGAATATGAGAATGTTTATTGTTGGGATTTTTTTGGAACCTATGGTTTTCTCTGTTATTTAATTTGAGATGAAATGTGAATTTATTATTTTAGGTTCTAAATGGTGGGAGAATATTAATTTTACCCTAGTCGATGATCTCATATAATTTATTTTACCACTCCACTGGTCAATGAATATGTAGTTGGGGTTTGGATTAGAGGTAAGCTCCACGTAATTCTACATTAAAAATGGGGGTTCAAAACCCATGTGGTGTATGTACTGTAGCAGTACTGTAGCATATTATACCAATGATGGGAACTGTAGTGGCGGCATGGTACTGCAGCAGCGGAGGGTACTATGTGGCACTATTGTAGCAGGGGTACTGTTGCAGTGCTAGTCACAGAATGGGCCTTGAGCCAAAAAATTGGACCTACGGGTAATGTAATGGGATAAATCCCCACTGGGCCTTTGGGCGATGTAATGGGTCTCCCTGTACTCAGATAAAAGAGGTATTTACTTTGATTTAATAATCAATTATCCTTCGGCCCCAACCTTTTAATAAAAAGATGAATATATATTTTACCCTATGAAAAGAGTGTGCTGTAATTTTTAGTAGTTTGATTTTTGACATAATATTTAATATTTAAATAGATAAATATTAATATAGGCATGTTTTTTTGAGTGGAGTTATCTTTGGAATGGAGATTCAGAATGATATTTTTCCTTAGTAGTGGAGTCCACAATGGAGGGGGGGGGGTTATTCTTGATGATGCATAATTTCCCTTAGGGTTCCAGAACACGGGGAAAGTGTGTTATTTTTAATTAATTAAGATAGATTAAATACCCCCATTAATGGTTCCTATGCCTAGCAGCAGAAGGTAGTGAGACACTATTGAAGATGATAGATAAAATGACTGGGGAGGAGGAGGATGTGCCTATAGAATTCATCAATGGAATTGATCATGATAAGATCGATTTGAAGCAGCATCCGAGATTGGATTTGGACCCAAAGCTTCAACATTTATTCCACGAGGTAGGCTAACCTGTGAGTTTTATTCCCCAATCCCCAAATATTTTTTTCATGTTTTATTGTCTTGTTATGAATTCAAAGGAAACAGTGAGGGCCAATATGTTATTATTTGGGTATAAATGGGGATTTTGGGAGGTTCATAGGGTTTTTCCATTTGGTAATAGTAAATATATAGTGTGTGGTTTTATGAACACACACTGTATATTCTTCTTGTTTAGAGGTGAAGAGAAGAAGATGAATTCATGATGTTTAGTCTGGAGGAAACATTGTGTAGTTTCAATTGAAATGTTGATGAGTACATGGCCATATGACCTATGTCGGGGGGGGGTGATGGCTATGTTGGGTACATGACCATACAATGTGTGGATAACATGACGTGTGTGAGTACATGAGTAGAGAGGGAGACATGGTCATGCCAGGTTAGGTATAGGGGTAGGTACCATATGTATGGTACAGACTATGTACCTAACATACACACCATGTACTTGGATTTTACATTCCTTTTTTGGTGGGATTACACTACTATGTGGTGAAATGGGAGTTCACTACAAGTGATCCAGTATAAACACCATGCACTACCCGCTTTTTTTATTACATTTTTTAATGTTTTGGATGTTTTGAAACCCTAAAGTTAGATTTAGACATAAGATGGGTCCTTTTTTGTGACTTTATTTGTAGGTAATGATATTGGGTTCGATTCAACTTTTGTTGGTCATATTTATGTTGTTTTATACCAATGTAGTTTGGTATGATGATATACATGAGGTTTGGATTGAAAATCATCGAGAAGGTATAGTTTCGAGATATGAGGTCATGTGAGAGTTGTATGTTTGGTTTTTTTCCTAGCCCGATCATTCCATGTAATTTTACTGAGATTCATTGGATGGATCTCCAAAGGTGGGATAAAGTAGAATCCTTATAGATATATTGGTTTTTCCCAACACATGAGGACTAGTAGCTCAATGATAGAGTAGTTTAGGTTTGGATCCCATGTATTAGGATCAGAATGGTTGGATCCTTTGGGCTTGGATTACATAGCAGGATGATAGTTATGTATAGTTGACTTTGTTGTGTTCAGTGGAGTTTGAGTGACTCTTATGTTTTCCACCTAGTGGGCTGGTTTTAGGGTAAGTGAATGTTGTAAGACATAGATATCTATTGAAAATGTGGTGGGGCATGGGTTCAATTTTGGATTTATTATTGGAATGTTATTGATTAATGATTTATTGGAGGGCACTGAGGTCCGGTTGAGGATGTCTCTTGTGATTTGGATTTACCTAAGTCTTGTGTGTGGTATAGAAACCCTACTTGGATTTTTTTTCATATTATATGGATTTTGGGATTTTTGAGGATGTCAGAGGGAATCCTCTATTTATGTGTGGAACTTAATGGCCAAGTGAATGATCAAATGATTGGGAAAATCGATTAGGTTCATGTGCTTTAGTAGTTTAGTTATGGGTGTTCCCACAGGACCCATGATGATGTATGAGCCAATGGTGCTGATATATTTTTTAGCAAGGCGAACATATATCCATCCCTTATTTGATTTAAATTTTTTAGTTTGATACATGGAATATAGACAGGGGTTAATTTTAAATAGTTGGTTTCCATCATTTTGGAACCCCATTTACTAGTAATGGATGTTATATCTTAGAGATAATGAAAAATGATGCATAATTGTTGTTTTGGATATTTATAATTGAGATTGTAGGTCTGAGGATCGATATCAGTATTGGTGGTCGATTTATGGTTTGAGTGTTGAATTGAGGATTTCGGGAACATTGCCTTATAATGTTGAGTACAGTGAAAAGTTACATCACATGTTTGTGGTATGGTTTTGGACTTAGGTTCTAGACGAAGGAAGTAAACTATTGATATGGTTTTTGACCGAGGTTCTGTACATAGATATTATACTACTTGGTGAGAGTTCTAGAATGATGTTTTGGGCACCACCGATTTTATATATGGATAGTTATTGGATAGAGGTTCATTACATGGATAATATACTATACAGATTAGGTTTCATATTGAGGCTCTAGGTATATATATTATAATTTTTTTATGCTCAAGGATAAATTTAGAGTAATTGATGGTTTACCAGCTAGGATAGATTGTAGAATAATTATATATACATGATTGATTTAACATATGGTTTAGATGATGGACTGATTGTCCAAGAATGTTTTATTTTTTATTTTCTATGAATTATGATTAAACTCCATGAATTATTGTTTATGACGAATGAGATAGATGTCATAATGTTGTTCTAGTAATAGGAGTACTATTTTGTTGTAATTGGAGATGATGTGGTGAGGTTCTTAATATTAGATAATGTTAGTGTCACAAGGATATGGAAGGGGTTGACTTATACAAGCAACTCAGATTATATGACTGCAGTAGGATGGTTCCCCAAAAGTTCAAGGTTTTTTTGATACTAAAATTGATATGGAACCCATGGGTTGTTTGTCCTGCATGGTCTTTGGGATGTTCTTAAAGACACTCTCACATTGGCTGATGCATGTATGGTTGATCATGGTCTTGGACCTATGAATTTAATTTCATATTATTGGAACTTATTTTAAGTTATGATATGGCATGGATGATCATATTTCATTAGAATACACTTATAGAAGTAGTTTATTGGTACCTGATTGGGATCATAAGGGGATCATAAGGGGATCTAAAAAACATGGCTCCTAACTCACCTGGCTGTGCTCAGGCTCTCGTCTTAGCCCACTCCTCCTTTTAGGGTTACACTATCCCTTCACAAGAAATGGTGTCTTCACTCTTTCTAGTTCTCCTCTCTCTCTCTCTCTATCACTTTTTCCTCTCTATGGGAAATAGATCCTTCTCACTTTTTCCCTCTAGGGTTCTATCCCCCTCTCCTCCCTTGGTAGTGCTTCGGGTTTTTTCCCGGCTATCTCCTCCAAACATTGACCATGAGGTCCACTGCTCTTATCCAGGTCAGATCTGAAACAAGGAGACTCAAAGGTGTTGGGTTTTGCGTACTGGTGGTTGTGAATTTCTTAGCGCTATGTATTTAATTCGTTCGGGCGACGACCCCTATTTTTCCCTCTCTTCATTCGTTCTAGGGGTTCATCCCCTCGGTTTCCTTCTGGCATGGAATCTGTTTGGGTTACAGGATAGTTTCTTCCTCATTTTCTCTTGATGATTTAGACTTGAATTTCAGCTTTATTGGGAAATTTTGGTGGTGTTGGTTTCTCTTCTTGTTGAATGTTTAAGTGAAATTGCTTGCTCTCAGTGGATTTTTGGGGAAGTCACTCAGATGAAACCGGTCTAGACCCTAGGACGACATCCCCATTCCAGGTTAGTCAGGTGTGATGGTCTGTAGGAGTCTTTGGGTGTGTGGTGCGTTGTGGTGATGGATTCCCAGTGGTTCAAGAAAAGAGAATAAGTTTTGTGTTGCTGTGGTGGTAGAAAATGGAATAGGAGGTGGTGTGGAAATCTGAACAAGGAGAAGGTGTTGCGAAGAATGTGTTTTTTTGGTCATGATCTTCTTTGATTCATGTTTCCTCAACAACTCACTGGTCTTTATGGTGCGTTTTCATTTCCCAGTTTTATGGAGGGTTTCAGGGGATCGTTAGATCACTAGCGGTTTTTGTTGCTCCAGGCTAATGGCGAAGGTCGTGTTGGCATGGCTGATTTAGGAGGCTTGTTATCCAATGTTTGTTTTGTCTTGTTCCTTCTAGTTGTTAGTTTCCCCTCGTTCTAGGTCTTCTTAGTGGGGCACTTTTTTTCTCTGGAGATGATTATTTTCTAGGGATGTTGGTTTTTATGTCTGATCTCCTTAGGTGATAATGGGTGGCAGGGTGGTTCTTCATCCTTGAATGGATGTTTTTTGAATGTTGAAAATTGATTTTTTTTATTTGGAGGTTGTTTGGTCTTCATTATGGGTGAGATTTTAAGGATATGTTGTTTTGTTTATTTGATGGATTTATATGGTTAGATTTGTATTGGGTTCACACTTCCCCATTAGAACTGTCATTTGAAAATACAAATAAATATGGATTCTAGTGGTAAGTGATGCTAGATTTTTTATGCCGAGGCCTATGATTTTATGGTTGATCTGGATGTTCATATGGAGTCCACTTGTTTGGATGGTGTATCAAGATAGGGTACTAAATAATGATTATATGTTGTTTCTCATAGTTTCTAGTTGGTCCTAATATATTTTAATTTTCTATTATTTTATTCTGTATTTTTGAGTGGCCTTGTTTGAGATTGTTTTTTAATGTAAGAAATGGGGTTTTGAAAATTTATAGTATTTAATATTATTATATAATGATTTAATTTATGTTTATATTTTTCATACACTGAACTGTAAGGTATTTGGTTTTTTAAATATGGTTGTGCACTCTAATATGGGGGTATTGTCTCCTAACAGTTCCACAATTAGAACCCCACTAATATTCAAAAACATCTAGCATAAGAGGATTCTCACTTGAGGTATAGTGGAGATCCGTATCAGATCCAAAAATTTTGTTGAATCCTAATCAAGATTATACAAAATATTGTCCCAAAAAAGGTTTTCATATAGATAAAATAGACTTCATAATAATATATATCCATGTTTACAAAAACCTGGTAATATTTTGTAATAAAATTACCAAAGAACATACAATGTTAATAGGGTATAAAATTTTAATTTTAAAAGTAGTGAGTAAAAGTAAGATTATAACATGAATCAAATCATAATTGAGTTCCCAAAATAGATGAAAACAATGTAATGATGGAAATTATTGTCACCGTGGAAATGATTCATTGATAAGAATGTATGTTATTCATACTAGAACCATACATTTATTTTTTTGATCATATAAAAAAACAATAGTTATTTATGATGAGATGTAATTTAAAAATAGAAAAAGGGGATATAATGTATAAAATAATTGAATTATATTACCAAAAAGGGTTAAACATATATTGATTAAAGAGAGACTATGAGACAATATACTAGAAAGTGAGATAATGAATCCTTGATGACTTAAGAAACATTCTAATGATACCCCTTTATTTATATGATTTCATATGAAACATTAATTTAAATGAATAAAAATATATAATGATAAGATATATTAATGTGATAATTGATACATCATTACATAAAAACATGATTTATAATAAAGATTCACCTCAAAAAATGAAATTTTAGATATATAACCCTCAATGTGGTTCTGATTCATTCTATTCATACAATTAACATGATAAATAATAAAATTAATATAATTATTTAACTTTATAGGAACCTCTATTTTCTATATTTAATTTAATTTGTATAATTTATCAACATTATATTTTTATTTATTATATAGTTTATTCTTATGTTTGTGTGAAAATGAAATCGATGTATTTTCTAAATTTTACAGATTGAACATGATATTTTTATTCGGTGTAAAATATATAAAATTACATTTAATGTACCATAATAAAATAATTATTTTACAAATTACATTTACTTATGTTTTTATTTTAGATTATAATGTCGTATACGATATAGTTTTATATTATTGATCATGTTGGTGGTTAGACAGACCCAAACATGAACATACAAAAATTCGATGATTGAGTATAGTTATGAAATTGTTTAATTTGAAAAAAAATTATTATAAAATTATAAAAATGGTAAAAAATTAATTTTTTTATATTGTATGTTATAAATTTAAGATAAATAATTAAAAATATACTAATAAATGAAATATTATTCTTTGTGGAGGTGGTATTCTGTACAATGCATAGTTAATGTTTTCACTTCCCATCAAATGATAGTAAATAAACGTGTATTATAATTTGCCTCATCATATTCATAGTTAAATATTTTATGTGAAAATTATTCTTCAATTCCATCCTTATAAACAGGTAATAGTAGAGGTGGGGGAAAATTATGGTTGATCATAGAGGCAGTAGTGTCCAAAATACACTATAGATGTTCTATTATTTTTTTAAGTTAATGGGAAGGAATAATGTGGAATATCAAGAATAACATACTTAAATATTACATCATTTTAGATGAATATTTCATTTATATATATATATATATGAAAAAAAACATTCCCTTGAATTATAAAGGATTAAAATCATTGGATACTACATATATAAATACCTTATTCCATTAAATATCATCAATATCTTAACCAAAGTACATATCACATTATACAATTTTTAGACAAATCATACATAAAAATATTTGTGATATCATATTAAAAGGAAACATAATAAAGGGATATATTAGAATCCCTATAAATTAAAATAAGGAAAATTTCATTCAATGATCACACTGATGAAAAAGATAATCATAATGGTATTATAAAAGAATCACAAATTACAATTTGTATACCCAATATGACCTTGAAAATAAACATAAATCATGAAATATATATTTAGAATTTAGAAAAACATGACTTAATAATAGTTAGGAATCACCATTAATCATTACTAAGTTATAATAACATATCATAAATTTTTTATTATGAAAAATGAATTTATTTTCTTATTCATTATAATGTAATATCATAAAATAAATATTAGAATAATATATTTATAATGGATTAACATGAAGATAAAAATTATAATATTATATTAGGATAAAAGTATATCCAGTTAGCTTCATCATCTCATATGAGTTTATTAACTATATCATCTTATATGATATTCTTAACGCTACAATTATTTCAAGATTCATTAGATGGATATAATGGACCCACCATTTTATTGTTTATAACATAACCACTAACCACATAATGTATACGAAACATATTTTTTCACAATATCTTAAAAAATCATCAAATAATTAGATAATAACCCATATAAAATAATTTGTTTCATAAAAATCTCATCATCTTAAGAATAAAAAATACAGATAAAGAATAAGGACAATATTATTGGATAATATCCCCAATAAGAAATTTATATCCTTAAAGAATGGTATCACTGATGAAAAATTAATTTAAAAGATTATTAGAATATTTCATGAGGAAAATAGACATTAAATTTAATAATAACATATTAAAAATATAAAATGTAAAATATTATATGGAAAAAATAAAAGTAACATGAATGATGTAAATGAAGATTGATATATTTGAATAATTCCCTCCACACTATCTATAAAAAGTACTTCATCCATAAAATGAAAATTTGATTCTTTTTAAACCATTTTTAGATATTAATACATGGGTAAAAATCAATATTAAAATTATTTGGATCATGTTGATAAATTTATGGAAAATATTTCAAATAATGTGGATATGGTGGAGAAATATTTCAGAACAAAATAAGTGAAAAAAGGCCACCATATATATGTTTTTTTAAATAATTTGATTATTAAAGAGATTATAATTGTAATAAAACTTACAAATTAAATAAATTACTATAGGTTAAAAAAATAATGGGTTTTATTTGATTAGAATCATATAATTATCCTTAATGGAAATAAATGAATAAACAATCGAGATTAAAATGAGATTCAAATATAAATCCCTTAACTCTTGGAATGTTTTTCTTAATAAACATTAAAATATATTTTATATTATGTTTTTAATTGTTATACATGTATACCAAAACCAAATTCATACATAAAAAAATTTGAATCGTTCCTTTATAATATACAACTATCATTTTATTATTATTATAAACATTAAAATGAAAATTCCGGTGAAAACTTATTTATTTCCCATACATGTTTCAGTTTTATAGTTTTTTTCCATTCCCAATGGTCATGGATTCATCATACATAGAACATTAATCAGGAAAATATATTCATATTTATTAATTATATAATAATTTATAATAATTCGTAAAAGGTGGCATTGAACAACAAATTTCAGTACATTAATGAGATGGTAGTCTGTATGTACGCATGAGTGATATTTCACAATTAAATAGATGGAATTATTGAGTGGTAAATAATAATTCCAATTAAAGAAACATAATTATATCAAAAATATCTTATTTACCAATTAAATCAATAATTATTTCCATCAATGAAAATCAAAAATGAAAAATGAATCACATTTTTTCATGGATATGGAAGTCCACATGTACACATCTTGATCATTAATATTTTGGAAAAGTTATAAATTGAGAAGAATAATGTTTATAAAATCAGAATAATATAAACATATTATAAGTTAGATACTGATTTTTTGTATTGGAAATTATTGTATAGAATTAAAGTAGATTCAGGAACAATTTAAATGAAAGGGATCAATTTTTAAGATTACCTCCCCATTGTGATACCTCCATTTTATTTCTTTATAGGGAACCTTGAGATGCTGTTTTTAAGATTAATGAAACTTTAAAACTTCCATAAAACTATTTATAATATTTTTTTATATTATTTGTTAGATCAATGTTCTTTATTTTAGTGTCAGAGAGAGAGGAGTGGTGGTGTTCTTTTATATTGAAATACTATGTGTAATTTAATGAACTTCAAGTATTTTAATATAATCAAATATTATTTTAGAATAATTTGATTTTTTTGATATATTTATATTATTGAGTGAATATAATTTTATTTACTCTAATACAATATGATTTATTCATGTTTACTATATCTTTTATACCTTCTTTTGATGTATACCATGACATGATATTATTTTATTGTTTTAGGGGGAATGGTTACAATAAAAGTAAAATTGACATAGAAAAGTAAACATCAAGATATTTCTAAAATTTCTTATTAACTTTAAAAAATATAATATTTTATGATTTTTTAATCATTAATATAAAATGTTATTTGACTTAATATACAATTAAAGTCATTTTAAATATTATTCAAATAGTTTAAATTCATTAGAAACATAAATAAAATTAATTTGAATATTACATTTTAAAATAATAACAATATCTTTTATTTATATAAACAATTTTAGGAAAAAAATAATTCATCCAAATTGTATTAAATTTAGGTTTTTAAAACAGTTTATTTATTTTTCAATAATATGAAAAAATTTGTTCACATTAAGTAAGCACATATGGTAATTATTCCATAAATGAAAAGAAAATTAATTTGCACGATAAAAAAATTCATTTACATTTAAAAAATTAATTTATCACTCATAATAACATCATTTTTTCATAAAGAAAAAAATATCATCATTTTAAAAAAAATGTGTAATTTTTTATTGTTTATTTAATAATTATTAGGATCATTATCAATGTAAAGTGGTATAAAATCTCCAAAAAAGATATTATAATATACCTATTTTTTAAAGGATCCTCTCAAATTAAATTAAGGTAAGTGTTTTGGATATTTATAGTTAATATCCACTAGTTTTAACAGAGTTTTACGTGTTTTATGCTTTCCAAAGTGATAAATATTCCAAATAGTTACTACTTATATTGAAAAATGATATATTTTCCAAATATTAACTTCCAAAATCGAAATATTAAATAAAATTTTCATGAATCAATATCTTTATATAAATGTTATTAATGTTATTATAAATGTCTAAAATAAAAATAGAAATAAATTTTTAATAAAACTTTTTTGTTCTTAAATAAGAATTTATAAAAAATAAAGTATAATGATGATTCATATGTAATTAATTAGATTATATTTATTTAAAGGATATTAATTTTATTATATTATATAATATTAAAAATAATCTTCCTTCTAAATTACATTATATAATTAACATAAATGATTGTTTTTCAATTTTTTTATATTATTTAGTATTCACTGAAAAACATATCATTTTAGGAAAATCATAAAAATAAAACCATTGATAGTAAATAAATAATAATATAAAATTTAATATTAATTTCATCTTATAAATCTATAAAATTTTGTAAATTATTATAGTTTACATGCAAAAAATTAATTAAAAACCCAATTTTGATGAAAAAAGACTTATGAAGTAGAAAGTGACTCCACTGATAAGTGATTATCAATTTATTATTCCTTAATGAAATTTTTTTTTATATAAAGACACTATAAATATTTTTAATTCCTTTTCCAATTCATAGCCCAAATTCAATAGCTAGGATATAATATAATACAATTCATTTTAATCTCGATGTTTCTTTCCAACAACACTATCAGACACTTACCTTGTATTTAAAAATATTTAAAAATCACATAGTGTTAAAAATTAAAAATAGTATTTTCATTAACATACTAATAATTCATTTTTTAAGGATACATATTTTACTACTTTACTATTGATACAGAAGGATTTAATGTGAATTTTTATGAAGTAGACATATGGAGTAAGTGATACAAACATCGATACATTGAAAATCCATTGAATGATCTCCTTAAAATCATCTAAAATGGAAAAACATATAATAACTTGGGGAATTAGAATACATAATTCCAATCATGTAGATGAATATTTATTATGGGATAAATTATATTTTTAAGAGAAAGTGGACCATTGAAATGGTGGAAGTGATCATCTTTTATATGTGACGGAAATGAACATTTTCGAATACACTTTACTTTTCAATGATATCAACACGTTATTAAAGGTTTAATGAATCCAAAAGTTCAAAATAGTTGTGTTTTTTTTTTGAAATTGGGGTTTGAACACCTTAAAAATTTAGTTTGAATACAGCTTCAAACCTGTTTAAGAAATTTTGACATATATTTTTCAACATTTAATTATTTTTTCTATTTTTACCACTTGATAATGTTCTTACTCAAGTAACATATGTTTTAATAAAAATGTAAAATATCACAAACTACATATATTGATCTTATCAATTTAATATTATTAATTACTTAAACTAATTAAATTTTTAAATAAGATTAAATTAACCCTAAATCAAAACAATCTGAATATAGAAAAACTATTTTTTTTAAAATGGTGTTTTAACCATTTTGTGTTTTTAATCATATATAGATACAATTATAATTTAAATATGTGTTAATATAAATATATTCATGATTAAAAACCATATTTGGGTAATTATTAAAATCACAATATTTTAATTGATTATATAATAATTACACATTCCCGATAAAATAGTTCATTGAAAATATAAGTTTTAACTTTATCTTGGTAATTAAATTTATTCATTGTCGTCATATTATTACTCCTATAAAATAAATTGACATTTTCACGTAATATGAAGATGTTGATTTAATATTGTAAATCCATTTTGACAAATTTAATTTCAACAAGTTATTAAAACTAATTATTAATATAAAATAATGAATACTGTTTATACTATTATAAGTTTCATAAGAACCTAGAACATAAATAATAGGTTTTATAAATAAAATTTCATTTTTAATTACTTATTTTAATAGATATATATATATATATATATGGTTTCTAAACATATTATTTCAAAAAAAATAATTTATTTGGGAAATGATTAAGTTTTCATGATTGGAAAAAAATTATTTTATAAAAATATAAAAAATTCACCTTTGATTAATATTAAAATGGTTAATAGAGAAAAATTTAATTTTTTTATTTCAAAATTATAAAATTTCTAAATTTATCCTTTATATTGAAATTAAACAAATAATTTAAGCATGATTTTTTAGAATTATAACCTTTATAAATTCCTTTGGTCTATAATCTTATTGAAAATAATTTTACAAAAATTCTAATGTTCTCATAATAATATATACATTAATGAATATGTTTCATAATAAAATTATGTATAAAATTAATTTCACTTTTATGGTAAAATACAATATTGTTTGATCAACAGTTCATCCAAATTTATCCTTTTTAAAAATTTAATAAATGAAATTAATACAATTTAATTATTTTAATTGAGTATTATTTTACTATCAAATAATAACTATATTCATCAAGTTATTTTAATCTGTCGCGGTAGATATTACTTGAGTGACAATTTTGTACATTATCAAATCTAACACTATCTATTGATTATAGTACTAATTTAAAGGCTAAAAAATCCTAGTTTATAACATTATACCCTCTTATATTAATTGATCACTCACAAATTAAATTATTAATCATTACTAAATGTGTGTGTTGTTATTATAATCATATTATTCATTTGGGAAATGACATCATAATAGAAATTAACCAAACCCACATAGACCTTATCATGTAACATGTCATTCCTTAAATACTATTAATTTTTAATATAATCAGTAAGTCGATTATGTATATACCAAAATAACATATATTCTCAATCTGAAAAAATTACAAAAACCATCTGAATATTGAATATATTAAACCAACAAAAAATCATATATTATTCCAAAAACATTACTCAATAAATATTCTTAAAATTTATTAACTCCTTGTTAATAAATTCACCCCATAGTGTATATATATATATAATAGATAAATATCACAAAAATTATCATGGAAGGTTTTTTAATTAAAAAAATAAAAAAACCAAGGAAATAATTTTGATCTAAATATAATTTCTAAAAAATAACCAACGCTTTTTCCCTAAATATAAATATCATAATAAATTTCAGAGACATTCATACAACACTCATGTGTTGTCTAAAACCCATGAAAAATAATATAGAATTTTTATTAAATCAATTTTCTACATTATTAGTACGATTTTATATAATATTAAAAAAAATTAATGTAGAAAAACTAAAGAAAATTTCATTTATATTTAACATATTTCGTAAAAATTTAGAATGTAAAATATAATATTCATATATAACACTCACTAATGAAAAATATATAATATTTTCAAAATTTTATTTTAAATAAGATATCAACTTCAACATAATATGTAATTCCAGTTAGGCTACATTATCTATCATAACATGTATATACTAGGATTATTATTCATTTATATATGATCCCATATAAATATATAGTATATTATGTTTTATAGACACATACCTTTCTCAGCATCATTTTAATTATCTTATTTGGAAAAATATTATAAAATTTAATTGATAATATCCAAAAAATGAATATAAAAACAATAATTGAAATAGTTTTCCGTGATTCCCACTATATTTGTTTTGAATATGATCCTTTTATTTTAAAACTTATGACCTTATTTGTTAAATAATTTGTTATCCATTGTAAATTTTGTAGGTGTATCTCTAAAAAAATTAGTTTGCATTATAATAAAATTCTATATAATGGTTCAATAATTAAAATTTTAATTAACCGTAGAATATACCTTGAGTGTGTCTTCTTCGGTGTGTTGTTATGCCTCATTTTCATTCAACATGGGATAATAAATTTAATACCCAATCATCCCATTTTAGGTTTATTATGTCTAAGTACATTTTTACTAAAGCTTTCATATACATATAGTATCCATATATGGATGTAATTAATCAAAATCCTCCTAACCTCAATATTAAAAATGGGTTGGGTTTTTATCCATTACATATAAATATCACTTAGTTTTATACTCGGTTTTAATAACTTTATCTAACCTCAATCCCTGTATTATAAATTATTACATTAACCACTATAATTGGATATCTATACCATTTAAATTAGTACAAATTTTAACAGATGAATCTATGAAGAAAATTCTAACACTTAATCTAACCTAAAAAATAAAATCATAATAAAATAAAATTTCTATTACATACTCTATTATGAAGAATGAAACCCTGTGGATGTGGTATTCTAAAATGCTTGACTGAAAAAAAAATTTGTGCTAAAATATATTTCTATGGGCATTTAAGTTTATAGTTTCAATGAATTGTATACAAATATGTAAAAAACTCACGTATTTTTATACTAATGGAAATTTTTAACAATATATATAAAAGTTGATAATACATATTTTTTTTCAATTTATTAAAATTATTTCAAAAAAATGATACACTTCAAGAAATTTCATAATTATCATTCCTTTTTACCATGGGTAAAATAGAAACCTATCTAGTATGTGAAATCAGATACTGAGTAAGTATAAGAAAATGTAGAAATAAATGATAATCATAATTGAGTGTAAGATGTTCATATGGCTATAATCGAGATACAAAATAAATTCATATAAACCCAATCATAGAACATAAATCACATTTCATGGAATATCAAAATTAATAACATAAAAAACAAATAAAGGGTTTCCACAAACATAAACAAATAAATATGATCCATTATAACATAAAATAGTAATAAGAGTAAACATAAAACTTTTAAAAACCACATTGATAAGAACACATTTTTAAATAATCCACATATATCCGTAAAATATGTTACGAAAACAAAATTTATATCCACTCAGTTAGTTTGAAGAAAATCCATATTCGTATAACATTATTTTTCATAATTAAATGTATTTATATACATGATTATCTCATTAGATATAAATAATTAATAAATTCATTAAAGGGTGATATAGGATCCCACCTCTCATCATCAATACATTTATGTTCCACTTCAAATATATCATTAATTATATCATAAATAACCCATTCGAATAAAATATCTTCCATTAATAACATCATAAGGAACTCAAGAAAATTTAATGGTTTCATATACATTTCAAATGTATCCGCACATGGTAATCATTTCTTATTTAATGACTAATAAGAACATGAATACAGATGGAAAATAAATGTGTATCTGAAGATATTCATTATCATTCTATGTTAATACACAAAAATAATTATAATAGTACATATTATATTTAATCCATATTGATAAATGATATATATTTAATCAAATAATTTCTCAAATCAATCAATGTTTTTAATTATGATGAACGCCCTTCAAGGAATGAATTAAAAATGTGGTATTAATAAATTAATGGCGTTAATAGAAAATTATAGTTATAATGAAAATATGATAAGATAAGGAAAATGTAATAATAAAGAAAGTATATTATATATATTAAATGTATCTACATTTACAAATATTAAGTAAATAATCATCTTGTAGATGAAGAATACTTAATGAAAATAGTTGAGTTTTAAATTCAGAATATTGAATTAATGAAAATTTTCCAATAAATTCATTTTTAATTAAAATAAATTGAATAGTGGTAAAATAATTTACATTATAAAACCATGATACATTGGAATTTTTTTAATATGTTGGGAATATTATAATGTTAAAATACTTAAAAAGAAGTAGTTTGTCTTATTTTTATAAATAATGTCTAAGAGGCTAGGAAGCCAGTTTCTTTTGAAATTTAATTTTCTAAAAGGATAAAATAAAATAATTACATATATATTTTAATATTACATATGGTAAAATGTATAATAATTAAGTATTTAAATGAATTTTTTTATAGAAAATACCAAAAGTGAATTATAATAAATATATTCATGAAAAATAATACCATTTTATATTTCCCAACATATTTATTAAAATAAAACATCATAAATAGTTAAATACATTTGATATTTGGATTTTTTATAAAAATTAAAGTGATAATAAAATTTAATTTATATTTATTCTCTATAAATTAAAATAAAATTTGGTTGAAGAAAAATATTTCCATGGATAAAAGTATTCATTGGTAGGAATGAGAGTGATTATTACCGATATTATAATTTTATTTAAAAGAACATTTTACAAATGTGGTGGTTATTTATGTTGTGTTGTAATTTTAAAATAGAACAAAAAGAATTAGTATATGAAATATTTTAGTTGAAAGATACAATAAATGATGAAACCAATATTTTAATAAGAAACTGAATGACCCCATGTAGTAAAAAGGGAGTCAATGATATACACATGACATCAGAAACATTGTTTGGAAAACCCATTATGTTATTTGATTTGAAATGAAAATTGAATTCCCTAATTAATTAATGGATCATGATACATAATGTTAAATGCATAATAAAAAATTATTCATATGAAAACATGTTTTATGATCTGAAATATATCTTATTGTATTAAATTTGATACCAAAACCCATTAAGCATCCCTGAATCATTCTACACACATGAATAAATTCCTGAATAATGAAGTTATTATTATTATATTAATTTTTAGTAACCTTATTAAAATATATATAATTTAATATCAAATTTATTTTATTTATTATATTATTTTTTGTTTGAATGTAAATGGAAAAGTTATCACTTATTATTGTAATTTGAATAACTATTGATTATATTTTAATAAAAAGTAAAATTCACCACATAACATTTACATAAAAAGAATACTATAATTATTGATTAATTTTCTTAATAATGTTATTATTTATTTTCCCATTGTCATTCATCAATGAGTCATATAGCGTTTTGCATGTAGGTGGTTAGACTAACACAAACATGAATAAACAGTAATTCAATGGATTTGAATGATTATGAATTTTATATTTTTGACATAACATATTTATAACACAAATATTCTAGTATTATTAAGATTATTTTATGGTTTTGAAGAAAATTATATTTTTTTGGACAATGAATGAAAATAAAGATGGAAAATAAAAAATGTTACTTTGTTGAGGTATTATCTCTCACAATGCTTTGTTAATGATTTAATCCCCAAAGAATGAAAGGAAGAAAATATGGATTATATTTTTCCCCATGATATTTATTATTATGTTATAAATGTAACATTTACTCTCTAATTACTACCCTTTAATGAGTAAATGTAGGTAGTGGTGAAAAGTAGAGGCATTTTCTAATTGACGAGGTTTTCAACAAATCATATAATCAACAATATTTTCTTATATTAAATTTATTAAAATGAATAATTAAAAGAGTTTCAATTAATATAATAAAAATGTATTATATTATTGATTCATATTGATTTATATTACTATGGCTTGGGTAGTTTTTAAAGAAAAATATTTTTAAGAATATTTAATGGTCATGTAATACTTATATTGAGACCTAGTAATTATTCTTCATTTACTCCATAAAATTTAAGAACATAGGATTAATTTTTGTGACCTTGGGAAATAAAATTTTTAATTGAATTCCATGAAAAAAAACATAATTGAGAATCATGGATATATTTAAGGGAATCTCGGTCATTGAAATTTTGGAATTCTTAATAAATTATATGTTAAGAATGAGGAAATTTAAGGGAAGACCCTATTTTTTGTGACATCATTACACTGTCCAAGGGTCTATGAATCCATCATATGAAAATAAGAATTTATGAGATGATATTGATTTATTAAATTTTTTCCATTTATTTCCAGTGATTTTATAAACATGTTATAAATTATATAGTCATCTTTTTTTTCTTTTACATCTTTTATATGGTTAACTACTTAGTACACATGTAACTGATGTTTTTTAAAACATATAATATTAAATCTCATTTAGTTTTTAGTTTGATGAACCTAAATATATTCTTCAATTAGTCTAATTAAAATTAAAAATAAGAAAAAATTTAAATTTTATTTGTTAAATTATATTTATAGAAATACTATTTGGTTGAAAAATGATGCCAGAACTATTATGTATTCTTAATATTATTCATAATTGAATAGAAAATGAATGTGTATTAATATAATTATATTTTTTAACATTAAATTATATTTCTAATTTAAAATATTAAACATCAAATAATTATATAAATATGAAAAAATGTTAATAAAACAACATGTTGAGAATAATGGTTTTATTACTGTCAAGGTAATTAATTAAATCCATGTGATTATAATTTTTTTCATAAAAAAAGAAATTTATCATCATAAAAATGTTAAATTATTTATCGAAAATAAGAAACCAATTTTTAATAATTAATTTCATCATATAAGAAAAGATAGGTTTTAATATTAGCGAAAAAATGAAGTGGTTAATGAAAAAATTAAATAAATTTCAAAAACCAAACATTTTTTCATAAATTCTTTGATATAATTTAAAATGAATTATTTTAATTTTTAAATTTATATTTTTATAGAAAAATAGTATCATAATTTTTTAAATCAGAAAAGTTATTGTGTTAGAAAAATAAGAAATTTTTAACAATATACAAAAAGAATAATTTTTTATATAATTTCCAAAAATTCCACTATGGATAATTTTGAAACGTTTAATAGAAAAATTATGTTAATTTAATTCTTGGAAAATTAAAATTTTTATAAATTTATCATTTAAATTAATATACAATATATTTTAAGGAAATGAATTTTATTAAAAAAATGACTTTATTAAACATATTTTTACTATAATATTACTTAATTTAATTTTTTGAATAATTTAATATTGGATGATTATTTTATCTATATAAATGAAAATAATACTAAGAATATCCTATTTCTACTCAATTTCGTTTATCAAGGTAAAAAACAATACCATCTTTGAATGGTTATTCAAATAGAAACTATTTTAAATTATTAAAAACTAAAAAATAATAATATTAAATTATTATAATCGATTAAATTATTTATATGTTCTAATGATTATATTTTTCTAATATTTTTAATATTTAAATGTTTTTTGGTCCTGGTTGTAAATTTTTTCAATATTTTATATGTCATTTTTTAATGATAATAATCATTTAAATGATCTAAAATATTGGTACATTAAGAAAACTAGGATTTAAAAATGTTTTTGTTAATGAATAAAAAAATAAAAATATTATTTGAAATAGAAAATGAACATGTTTTAATGGATATTTTTTAAAATGTTAATCTTATTTTTCACGAGTCTAGACATATGCACTATGTTGGGTAAAAGTTATGTTTAGGAGAAATCCCTAACTTCATTTTTTTAAATATTCTTAGTATCCCTATATCACCATTTACATTTAATTATATATAAAAAATTATTTTATTTATACGATAACATTTTATATTCAATTTATGTGGGTATAATTATTATCTATAATGAATATGGTTTTACTAGTTTATTTCATTTCATATTTATATTAATATCGTTGGATTTTTTACTTGGAGTCATTGCTATGTTCCAGACCCAAGTGTACACAAGGACATGTGTAACCTATATTGAATCAAAACCAAAGGTAATAATTACTATTATTTAAGATGTATGAATAATTTAAATTAATTTTTATTGTAATTCTAAAAATATTTTAATATATTCTATATAATAAAATAAATTCACAATTCTATGTTCACATTACTATTATCCAAATTATTTAAGTCATAAAAATTTCATAGAAGATCCATAATGATGATTCAATGAATTGTTCGTGCTATATATGTCATGTTTTCTATTTCATTCCATGGATTAAACTAAGGAAATTTATTTTATATTTTTGTTCATATTGAAGATGGTAAAAATTAAATTCTAAAATTTTGAGATCTTCTTATCTAAGATAAATTGATGATATATTAATAGAATTCAATGTTTCTATTAATAAATAATATATGTATAATTAAAAATGTGTGATTGATAAAATGATTACTTTAGCTATAAAAATATCTATTATTTCTACAATGAATGTTTTTTATATTATATAATTAGTTTTTTGAATTTTATTAACATTAGTAGACCTTATAATAATTCATTATCCAATATAAAAAATATTAAAAATGATTTATCGATTAAAATTCTTCCATTGATTTCATTTCATAGGTATTAAATTTTATTTATATATAAGTTACTTGGAAATCATGCATAATTGGTAAAGAAATTTTTTATAAAAATGATAATGTTTGTAGTTTAAATGAATTATATAATTAAATATAAAATGTTCATGAATTATACATTCTCTTTGTAGTTTAAAATATATTAGAATAATTACTATTTTTGGAACCTGGTGTAACTATTATTTTTATTAAAAATATTTGCTGATACTTATGTTACATTACATGAAAAAATAAATTTTAGTTGATTGTGACATTGATAATTGTTTCTATAAAATGATAATAATTATGTGTATTACTTATATGTTGGTTAATGGTGATTACTTGATTTTCTGATGAGGTTTTATTTATAATATATTTTTTAAATATTTTTCTAAGAAATAATATTTTTTATAAAATATTCATTCATTTTAATATGTGTTCCCCAAGAGTATTTTATGGAATGTTTTATCTTGGGTTATGTTGTTTCATGTACTCATTTAATTTTTTAATTAGTTATATTTTGATTATTTTTTTAAAAAATATATAATAAAATAAAACAATCGGGAAGTTTTGATCTCATTTATTTCAAGTACTATAATTTAATACTATTTTCCGTAAAAAATCTATTTTAAACACACTATTTATATCATATAGGAAAACCTACGTATTATTTTAGTCAAGGATGTGCTCTCCATTTTTAAAAATAAAACTATTTTTTCCTGTTTGATTATTTTTAATGAATCGATGTCATGATGAAGTATTGATGGAGGAAAAATGAAAAAATACACTCCCTCAAAAGATAATAGTTTAATTATTGTTTGAAGAGAGAATTTCCTTTAATTTTGCAATTATAATTCAATCTCTCATATAACTATTTGTAAAAATTATCATCAATATACTAACATAAGTCAATTAAAATATTTATTTGAGGTCATAAATACTTACATTCATTTTGAATATAGAATAATCATTCCTGGATTTCATACAATAAATTAAATATTTTAAAAGATGGTATTTAAACACACATAACCATACCACCACTAAAAGTGATGAATCTCATGGAGAGAATATCTTAACACGTTCAAATTCTTATATAACTATACTCACATAATTGTGCCATTTAAAAATAAAAATGGATGATTAAATATAGTAAGGGAAATATATAATATTTTTAATTAGATGGGATGTGTCACAAAATCACTCCAAATAGCCATCATAATTTTCATTTATGATGAAAAAAAATATATCATAGTTAAATTTTCATCATGTAGAAAAATTCATATATTAATATATCTAATTCATTTGATGTTTTTTCCACCATTTTTTATCATATAAGATGAACTGTCAAAATAACAAAACACTTCTCATTGAAACTGAATTGAATTAATGAATGAAACCACCACATAAAAAAATAGTCATGAACATAAAAATAAACATAAAAAATTCCTCTAATTTAGTTCCATAGACACAACAATTCACATTCTCTATCTTCAACAACAACTCCTATAATATTATTAACAAGACCAGTGAATAACTTATTAAACCCCTTAAAATATATAATATTCTTTATCATATTATAATATACTCCGTATGTTTATTCACTTCTTGCAAAAACATATATTCATACGAGTTTTAGGAAAATTAAATATGGTTAATTGTTTATGATGATACCAAATATGAATTTTCTGTTTCACATAGTGTTTCCACTTTGATACCTAGAATCTAAATTTAATCATCATGAATTAGATTCAATAGATATCTCCAAATGGGTCTCTGAATATTCCTCGAACCAATAGAAAAATAAAAAACAATATATATTGAGTCCATCTATATCAATTATAATTATTTATTTTATAATGGTTTGTAGTTAATAATTAAACATTCTCAAGTTTAGATTTTGACATCAACACTAATACAATATTCCCTTTGTAAAATTATGCTAATTATTATTTTTACTTATGTTAAATTCCATGATATTTATTATTCAATTAATAATAATATTCACAATAAAATAATAAAATGCGAAATACCCCTAAAAATAAAACATGATAATAATTAATTAAATTAATTTAAATATATCATAGTAATCTAAATAACTTACATAAAATAATAATATACAAAAAATACATTATAATTCATGATAATAAGTATAAAAATTTAAAATATTTGATTGAATACTTTGTTAAAATAATATGAAGTATTAAATTGTCAAATCCCTTGAAATAATTTCATTACTTCTCATATTTTAAATAATTATATAATCATAAAAAATGACAAATAATAAAAATGATAATTGTTTTATAGAAAGTAATTTTTTTAATATTATATACCAATTCATGAATTTGACCTAGAAAATAAAATGATTTAACTCTATCAAATAATATAATTTAATAAATTCCTTGTTTTCTCTTTAAATTAAAAATTAGATCCAAAAAATTTTGAATTGTTTTCTCTCATTATATTTTTTAATAATTATTTTTAACAATATTAAAATACATCTATGTTGAACTCTCACAACCACAATAACCATAACAATAAATTAGTAAAATAACATAAAATAAATAAATTCACAGATCTTTTATAGATAAAATTTACTAAAAATTAAAATTAATGGAATTTATTAACTAAAAATATAATCCCTAATTGAAACGTGAAAAAATATGTAATAAAACAAAAAAATATAAAATAGTTTCTAATTATAACTAGTTATAACAAAATGAAATATTTGTTAGTGTAATTAAAATTTATTTTCGAATTGGAACTATAGAAAGAATAAAATATTTAGACAATTTAAAATCATGCTGAATAATATTATATTCATAATGATTTTTTATAGATTAGAATATAATAAATATATATGATAAATTGAAAATTATAATCAAATTTATAATGATAAATAAAATGTAAATAGTTTTTTTGATTTTATCATACTGAAAATATGATTTCCACTAACTAACCTCTATTCTAGAGAAACAATCCACCTCTTAACGAATTCAAAATGAAAAACATATAAAAAAATAAAAAAATAATAGAGAAAAAACATTGATTTCCTCAACCCACCAAAACTAGGAGTTTTACCAAATGAATGATACAAAAGACATCTCATAGGGTTTATAGATTATAATAAGAAAGTGGAAAGATTATGTGATACAACCTCATGAACATTATTTGAATTGAATATTTTATTTGATATCGTTGGGTTGTTTTGAAATGCTCTAAACAAATACACATAAATGAAATAAAATAAAATAATTAAAAATAAAAACTAATCTTGAAAAATATTTGGTAACCCTCCCAAATCAGTTTATTTTATTTTAATGTTAGCATTTAGATGAAAAATAATTCAACTTGTATATTGCTAGAGATAATGTTTTCAAAGAAATAATCATAAAATATTGTTCTTCCCATGGGATTGTAAAATATGATAAAACGTGCTAAATTGATATATAAAAATAATAATACAACCAATGTATTACCTATAAATAAAGGTAAATTATATCATTTAATTATAAAAAGTATTATCATTAATGAATTGAATATAAAATATAGTATAAAAACTTTTATACTACGCCACCCCTCTTAAATAGACACAAATCTATAATTTTTTATAAAAATGAGGATAAAAAATGTGCATTAAAATATACATTTTTATGAATTTTTTAGTATCTCCGGTCATGAATAAATAATGTTAGCCATTTAATCCTACAAATGAGAAGATAACATAATTTTTAGAATCATTTTAGTGAAAATAAAATAATAACAATTCCATATACTTTAATAAATAATCTCATAGAAAAATTGTTGAATAATTATTTATAGTTGAATGAGTGACTTGAAAATTATTTATTGGATATGAGATACAATTTTACTCTCTCTTATGTATACCTAAAGAAGAAAATAATTATTTTATATTCTATTCAAGGAATAAAATTTAATTTCATCAACCTAGTAATCCAAATGAATAATATGAAATTTATTTTATAGTTTATGATCCACAGAATACTTAAAAATATTATTTATCAATAAAATAATCCAAATTATTATTTAAAAAACATAGATACTCAAATGAATCTATTTTTTCAATTTAAAAAACAACCCCTTTCTTGTATGCCCTTAATGTAATAGAAAATATATTTGTTATGAGCTTCCAATTAAACATTAATGAATATAACAAATAAATATAATTATTATTGTTATCTATCACAGATTAAGTGTAAAAATAATTTAGAAGGATAAATTACTTATACGATCAATCCTCCTTTGAGAAAATTCTCATTTTATTGAATATATCCCGTAAGGATTTTAAAAATATATTTTCTATTTATCTTAATTATTATATATTTTTAATCATTATAGTTATATCAAGGGGAAAATTTATAACCATAATGATTAATCAGCACTATTTTTATTTTTATTTTTGAATTCAATTCCATAAAATTAGGGATAATAAAATATGAATGAAAAGGGAAAACAATCTATTTAAATATGTTAACATGTGTTAGTGGATGAATGATAAAGACAATGAAGCCATGTTTTTTTAGTTATAATTTTCCATTCTATCCCACCAAAAAATTTATTTAATCATTAATAATGAAACCAATCATGATGAAATGATTAATATCATGACTTATTTCACATCTATCATGTTTAATAGAGAATATTTAGGTATTAATATCGCACCGTACATGAAGTATTCTCCATGATTATAAAGAGAGACACTAAAATAAACCACCTTTGAAATGTATTAATTTTTATAATAAATTATAATAGTGAGATCATAAAATCAAAAAAATACAGTCAGCTCACATTATTATGTGATAATGATGACTGAATGGGAAAATGGTTATGAGATGAGAGTAGAAGACAATGTACATGATTCAATGTGTCACCACATCACTATACATCTATTTAATTCCATGATTCAAACAATGAAGAATAAGATGAATAGAATTATGTTTGAGGATCCACATAGATTAATGATTCACTCACTATAATTGATAACTTTGTTAATCCATTATTTTAGAAGTTTGAAGATCAAATGATGGCTAACAAAACACATTTATTTATAGAAAAACTACACATCGTGAATGAGAAAAACCCCAATTTTATTATATTTCTACTTTTAGAATCAAATAAATAATAATTTTGAAATATTACAGTTGATCACAAACCAAACCATATGTATTATTATTTATGAAAAAACAATATCCTTATCATATTAGAGAAATTAACTGGACCAATGTTCACCTTATCACTCCTATAATTATGTTTTTTTACATAAATATTTAATATATTGTCATCTCTTATTTGTTTCAATTACTAGAACTACCCATGTTACTCATAATACAAGATTAATGACACAAGGTTATGTTATTATGATGTTAAAAGATTGAGATTTAATTGATGTATTCAATGTTTTTACTATTTTCACATGATTATATATTCTCTAAAAATTATTTATAATTTAGTCCACTATTCAAGAAGATTCCAGAAATATTTTATATTTCTTGTCATAAATACACAGTAATTATTTCAATGTAATAGTGATAACCAACAATGTAGTTTTTTATATTGGGTTTGTGTTATTAATTCAATTAACTTAACGCCACAACTTTAATTATATTTCAAAATAATTAATTATGTAGCTATTTTCATTAAATAATTAATCTGACATGAAATGACCTACATTTTAGTTTTCAATTGGACATTAAAATCTTAAATATTTCTTTTCCAATGTTTCAACTGAGTAAATATTTTTCATCCCTTGGATTTTCAAGTGATATTATTTCACATTGATTTAATTAACCACTTGAATTGTATATAATATCATAGAAATAGTACACTATTGTGTTTAGATATATGGAATTAATCTTATTGTCTTTATTTTGATCATATATTGACTCAAGATAATAATAATTAATCCTATGTTGTATTTTAATTGTTAGGGTTAATTTTATATGATGTAGTTGTTTATGGATATTCAAACAGTCCAAAAAGTATTTTAGGTAATCACATACATCAATAATATAATATAATAGTGTATATGAATATATAATTTAAAATAAATGGAGTATCATTATCAATTTGATACTATATTAAAACACTGAATTAATTTGAAAATAAACCTTATGAAAAGAAATAATGTAATATTTTTTATATGAAATCCCAAAAATTAATTGATACAAATTATTTGATAAAAAATAAAAAATAAAAAAATGAAAATTAATATCCAGGAGAATAAAAAAAAGAAATTATTCATTTAATAAAATTCCCAAATTATGTAAAAAATTATATAAAAACGTTCATTTTTAGACAATGACTTCATGGTTTTATTGATTGGTGGAATCCTTTTAATGAAATAATAATATTTATAAGAATTTTTTTCTCTTTTTCCATGTAATGATGATTTCAATATATTTTGGTTTATGGATGTTTTTCTTCTTATCATATGGATGAAATGATACATAGAATGTGGAATAAAGGATGTATCTGGGAATGGTGCATAATATGATGAGCATATAGGCACCTACCAAGAAACAAGATACTATGTGATTTTACTCTTTTCATTTTTAATTAGTAGGAAAAATTCTTGTTCAAGTGGGAGATTAATATGTTAAATATAGTTTTATTTTATAACATTTTCTATGAATTACTTTGGTTTATTCAAATATTTTATTGAATTCAATGCCTTCAGAGTCATGTTCACTTTATATAATGAAGGTGTTCATATTAAAAACAATGGAAGGAAACATTATTTATTATATAGGTAGGTTACTAATTAAAGTGGCTGGAATAATTTGTTATTATATAGAATCTATAAAAACGGGATTTACATAAATATGTAGATTTACATGACATTATTAATTAAAATTTTGATACCATAATTATTTTTATAAAACACCACTTTACTAAAAAAACACATATGGAATTTTATAGTAACATACATATATGAGGAATTTCTCTTCTAAATCTATCATATATAATTTTAGAAAATAAAATATAGGAACTATTGGTCATGGTATATTTTTATCAAAAAGCATGGATAACTTAGGACCCTAGTAATCAGGTTATATATAATATAGATAAGAGGGTATTATCGATCCCCACACATTTCCAACTTATACCTAGAATAATACAAGATAAAATAGGGAACAAATTTTACACAAAAAAATGGATGAAAGAGATACAATTCAGTATTCTCGTCACTAAAACATAATAAAGTACTATAATCCATATAGGTATAGAAAAACCTAAAATAGTGCATCATTGAATCACTCAATATAAAGGGAAAAATCATAACCATAACCTCTCTTCAATCCTAAAGGACTTGGTACATCCATAACATATTTAGGGCACTTTCCATTTTCTCAAACCTTTCATAAAGAAATATAATAATGGAAAAAGATATATATATATTGTGAGATATAAATCCCATTAATGTCTCAATATTTGTTCCATAATAGATTCCATAATATTAAACCAAATCAGGCATTCAATTTTAATAAAATATGGAAAAAAAATATGTTTGAATAATTAAAAAAAAGAATTTCATTTTAAATTAAAAGAAATTAATTCAAACATGGATTAAATAATTTTTTTATATAAAACAATTTATATAAATTAATTGTAAAAAATAAAACACTTTAATAATCAATAAAATATATATCAAAAAAATTATGGAAAGGACCATGGTCATATTCTCTGAGGTAAGATTGTTTTTGGCTATATGATCCACACACTTCTGATATGTGTGATTGTGACTAGTTTATGTACACACATACCTAAGGATTATTCCATATATGGCTCATAAATATTTTATTAGGGATAAGTTATTTTGGCCATGGTTTTTTTTGAATTATTATTTCCAACCGTTATCATGGGAATCATGATACTTGATGTATTTTCCCATATAACCCAATAAATACAAAAGTTCAAATGTTTCATTTAAATCAATCAATCAGGGGTAAATTATCTCAATCTAAATAAAAAAATCTACAATTCCATTTCCAAAATTTTTAGTTTCAATATTACAATTCAATTTCAAATCCAAACCGTAGTTTTTTCATTACATCATGTCATTTCAATATAAAAATTGTAGTTTTTTAAATTTTAATTTAATCTGTATAACTCAAATTATAAGGCCCCAGCCTTAAACCTTACTTAATCTTGAGTTATTACAAGATTACACATTGAGGATCTTTTCAGGTTTAGAGTTTTAGAGAATTAGATCATAAAACTTGCATTACATTCCACATTTAAACAAAGTGGTTACATAAAAGACAATATTCATTCTTCCCATCAACGGAAACCTATTTAAAATAAAACACGGATTCTTTCTTGACACATCCTTGACACTATCATCACATCATGTACCTTTCCCTTGACCTGTGAAAAACATTTCACAAACTTGGGATGAGCATAAAAAGCACAGTAAGGGTTATAAAAATATGGAAAGGAAACATGAGTTCATATATACATAAGAATGAAATCATACTTTACCCATAAAACATAGGCATATCAAATCATTAATAAATCATAGAAAACATAAGACATAAAGGTAACTTGAGGCATTCATAACATTCTTACGTAGGGAGTAACCCTCTTGGTTACGTTTGGAATACCCATCACACTATATTCCCTAAATCTCTTCGGAGAAACCTTAACGTTTCACTCCTTCACGTTACCCAATGCATTGGAGAGCTATATCGGGCTCACCCGCCCTTAGTTTATCACGGAACCACCCGTCTTCATAATAATGCCCAAGAACCATAACATAAATGTATCACATAAAACATGCATAAAGGAAACATAAAATTTTCCACATTTCAATCACAATATAACATTTTAGTATATTGAAATATTGAATCCATTCAAAAATAAACCATTTCCAAAACCATTTAAAACATTTAATAAAGAGATTTTTGAATCAAAGTGTCCCATACCACCTTGAAGCTTTTAACATTTTAAACCATTAATATCCATATAAATAAATCCTTAAAACCATTTTGAAAACATGGATATTAATAAGAACAAATAATTAAAACATTTAAAAAAATATTTTGGTTAAAGGGGTTTTACCAAAATTAGAGACACTTGAATACAATAATCGAGGAATAACATTTAGTCAGAACTTTATAATATCATGAGAATAAAAAGATTCATGATATAATACTCCAATGGACAGTATATACACCATATAAGAGTGAATTGGTGCATAACAACAATGAACCCTCAATAGAAATGTCAAATGTGATGAAATCCCTTATAAAGAAGGTATCCTTAAATTAAGGACAAATAAATCTCAAAAAATATGTGTGACAAATATATATACACCCAATATAAGTGGATATTAAGTGTAAAACAATAAAATGTCATTCACACATATTCAATGGATGACATATTCAATGACTACAAGTTGAACCCAAAGAAATCGAAATTGGGTTAAAAAGTTCCCTTGACAGCCTAACGACATCACATAAAAATGAGTTGATGAGAGATAAAAAATGTATCTCATCACTTGGACAAAAAATTTACATCAATAAGGATGTATGAGAACATATCCCAACATAAAAATATGTAAATTAAAAGACCTAATAAAAGAAGTCTTTTAAAAAAGAGGTGGGTGAAAGGTTCCTTTACCGACTTGGGTATCTTTCAAAACATACACCCCATGAAAGAAAGACAATAGGTCATTGATGTAAATACTCATAAACGAAAGTATATTACACAAAGAGTAGAATAATGGGCAGTACATACACCACTCAATGGAATTTGTGGAAAATGTAGCATAAATCTCACGGGAATAAAAGCGAGATGAAAAATCCCTTACGAAAATTCGGCAGCCTAACGACGCCACTCAAAACTTCCAAAATGGGATGATGAGAGGAAATAGGGTCTCTCATCATATGACCATAATAAGTACAGTATGAGTAATATAAAAGAACATCCCAATCATAAGAAATATGAGCTTAAAATGAATGACATAAAAGAGTGTACTAAAAAAGAAAGAGAGGTGTAGGATCCCTTACCTCGAGTCCGACTTGACTCGATCATTCTTTAACGTCCTGAATAATAAACTTGAGTTAATTTATACTTCCTTAAGAACCTTTTTCATGTTCATTATTCCTTTTATATCACTTATTACCATGTTTTAAACACTATGTAATCATTAAGTTAATAATGATTGTTTTGTCGATATTTGGTTCTTAAGTCGAAAGTGGAATTCTTACAATTACATGTTGTTCGTGTGGCAAAATGTTTATTATATCCAGTATTGTATTCATGATTTAGATATAATATATGTCATATATATCCAGTACATTCATGCATTTATAAGATTACATAATCATTTAGAGGTAAGAAATGAAATGCACCGTTCATGGAGACGGTAAGCCGTACGTACACATGAACGCTACTTTCATTTATATTTCATATTTTATAGAATGGAATAATAATGATATAAAGGTATATTATAATTATAGTATAATATCATATATAATATCATAGTTCCATCCTTTATACGTCCCACATATGGTATTTAACGAATCAAATCACTTTGAGGGGGCGGTAGTCCGCACTTCCTTAAATGAAGATATCACGTTTACCCATAATGGAAACCATAAAGGTATTCCCAAAATGAAAAAAACATAAGCTTAAGGAAAACATAATCATATTATAAATTATATATAAAAATAGTGACATCATAATGTCCACCTTTGAAGGTGTTAAATGAGTATTGAACAATCATCGTTTCGGGAGGCAAATTTCGCCATCCACGGAAACCGTATGTTCTTTAACCATTTGATGTAGTTATGTGAGAGTTTAGCTCGAATAAATCCTATAACAACATCCTAGTATATTGAAGATACTGGTTTTGTTACAAAATAAGTAAATAAAAAGAGTTTAGGGGGTTGGATAAGCAAAATAAAACAAATGAACATGAGAGAATGAATTACCTTTAAAAGTGTATCTTCTTTTGATTTGAGCCTAAAGGCTTCCTTTGAAAGGATTCTGCCAAAAGGGAATCCTCTAGGATGAGGATAGGGATTTGGAGAGAGTAAATGGGCAGGGTATGGCCGAGCCAAAGTCTTGAGGGGTGTGTGAAATGAGGTAGAGGTGGGGGCCTTTTATAAGAGGAGAGGAGGGGCACTTTTGGAAAGTAAAGAAATATTACTATATTTGAAAATGTGTTTCGGTTTCAAAAGGTCCCACATTTATATAATTCGTGGATAAGGTGATATGGCTTCTAAATCCACTCATCCAATAAGTTTTGGACATGTTTAGTTCATATATTTTACATTATCTTTCCATTTTATTTAAATCGTCAAATAATGATGTCATCGCTGCATCATTATTATGTCATAAATACATTACTTTATTTAATGTCTAAAAATTATAAACAAATACTATGATGTAGGAAATCTTTTTAGCTTTCCAATGAATATTTATAATCAAAAATATGCCTTGTATAACCCCACTTAAAAATTGTTTTAGTAAAACATACCATGTTTGTGTCAATTTTAATTTTACATTAAATAAAATGTTATTTATGTCATTTCCCAACCAAAGTGGATCCATGGGGTCCCCAAGTTGACCCATGGCTTGTCTTGGTCTGCCATGATACAACCAATGAGGGTAAGACATGTGTCAAGCTCATATCATTTTATTAAAACATTATTTTTACCTTAAACTACACTAATTACCACTAATCGCGATTAAAAACTTAATAAGTTACTATTCACCAAAAATTATTTTAATCTCATTGAACCACATTTTACTTCTTAATGAAAACCATGTATGTCGGATTTTTGAAAATCAAAACACAATGATGGCAAAATATCATTTAAACAGAAAATCAGTTTTTATAAGTACCACTCAGTGGTTTCACTATTCATCAAAAATTGATGTTTTTTAGAAAAATCCCAAAAATTCACCCTAAGCTATATTTGATATTATGAATTCAAAAATGAAGTCCGTTTTACAAACTTCAAAACCTATAAGTCACATTAATTAATTTAATAATTAATTCCTGCTATCATGACAAATAGCGTGTTTTATGAAACAATAAGTATCAAAAGATTGACACTAGTTTAAGTCTGATTTCAAAGTGAAATTGATTCCAACGACCACTATTGGATTTAATGGTAAAAATATTTTCTAATTTCAATTTAAAACCAATTCAAAATATAATCTAATCATATAAATAAATTATATTAAAAAGTGGTTTTGAATTAAAATACAACATTTTACACTATTCATTAAAAAAATGAACTTTATCCGAAAGATAACAAAAATTTACACAAAGTAAAATTTGATGTCCTGATTCTAAAGAAGAGTTTTATTTGGTACAAATGAATGTATAAGAGTGATAAAAACTATATTTAATGACAGTTCGCCATCAGAAGGCGATAAGTGAACCTTTAGTGAAAATCAGGCTATAAAAGCCTAAAATTGAATTCTTTCCGTATTTTAAGCCTTTGGATAGATGTAAAAAAACATATATATTCATATTTTAGTTATTTCTATCCATTCCCGCCAATACAACGGCTACATGTTAACTTCCATTTAAAATAATATTATTTTATTATTAGAGTGCAACATAAGATTTCCAAGAAACTCGTTGTTGCGTGTTGGGTACGCCATCGAGCATAGCATCCCCTTTAAAGTCATATTAATATTTTATTCACAAATATGGATAAATATGAAAATGTCATATTCTTTATTTACCTGGGGTGTTACATCCTTCCCCCCTTTTGGGAATTGCGTCCTCGCAATTTTTAAAATTGTGCTTGGAAACATCTTTGAAAGTCCCACATCGGAGAAGAGTCGGTAAAACAATCACTTTAAAATAATGAAATATAAGTACAAAGGTCACCCGAGTTAACCCATACTAGGATTACAAGAATGAAAATATGGACATGGAGGAAAAAACAAAGGGTCATGTTCTGATGGAGAGTGATAGAAAACATGTTTAGGAGAAAGTTAACCACGAGAAAATCACAATATTTTAATGGGTTAAACGGTATTCGATTCCCTAGTAGGAAAAGTTAATAGACAACATTTTTGTTTTTAGTTACTTTTTAATGAGGAATTTATTCATAAGGAAGAATAATCACTTATCATGTTGACTTTCAACTTTTACTAGATTCCTTAGTCAAACTCATATTTTTTTCAAAAGACGAGTATTTAGGGAGACTTGTTCGCATTAAGAGTACTATAATCAACTTCTAGAGAATCACCTAATCCCCAAAAGAGAACTATATGCATCCCATGTTTTTAGGCATTAACCAAAACCAAAACCAAAAAGGTTATTACAAGATCAGATAATCCAGAAAAAGATAACCCTTTATAAAAAGAAAATCTATTATTAACCTCCAAAATTTGTCCAACAAACCCCAAATTTCAACGAGGACCATTCTATAATCAATTTGTCCATAAAATTCTTCAAAGTAAACCAAACTAAGATTGAAACCCAAATATTTGAAGGATTTAGTCACATAGTCTTCCAAGTTAAATCGTAACATTTATCTCCAAACAACATCAGTTTCTCCTAAAGTCTCGTATTGAAAAGTAATTAACCTAATCACATATACTCTATAATAGGTTAATCATTTTCATAAATAACCCAAAATCAACATACTCTTAATTCATAAAATCATATAACTAAAAATAATCAGTCAAACTAACCAGGGACTTCACGTAGTCCAGTGGTGGGCGATAAATACCAGTCGCACTTTGGTTGTGGGTTCGATTCCCGCAGCTTTGTCCGACACGACGGGTTGTCACACGTTCTGCGTGTTGTCCTTTTTCCAAAACTATATAATTCTTAAAACATTCCCCAAAAGAGATAAAATCATCAAAAATGATCATAACATATTTTAACCTCAAGTTTATCTCATGCTTTTCATTTTCCATCATATCATATAATAACCCATAATTACCTCAAAAGTAAGGATCATATAAACCCAAATGGTTCTTTATAACTACGTCCACAAAAGAAAAGATAACTATTACTTGAATAAAATTTGCCTATATTAAACATCAGGGTTACACATAATATAAAAAGTCTTATAATGTAACCCCATCATCAAAAGAGACTTAATACTCTTAAGAATTTCACCATAACTCTTGAAGCCCTTATATGTTGACATCTTACTCATTCAACATTCTTCATGATCCATTATCCATTCCTTTCCAACTTATTCCGAAATACCTCTTTCCTACAAACAAAATCATGAATCATATCCTAAGATTCCAAAATAGGAAAACAATAGTCATGAAATAGTACATACCTTTGATTGGTCATTGTCAGTTTCTTCATCCTCAATCGGAATGGCATTAGGTATTGGTAAACGAATATTGGTACGCTCTTGGTGACCCCATTCACGAAACTTCTTTATAGGACATGTGTTTGCATAATGACCATGCACACCACATTTAAAACATTCAATTGATCCCTCAGAAAGAACTTCTTTCTCTTTCCTCGAGTCAACTGGATGCTTCCTTTTTCCATGGCAGGTTCTTGCATTATGACCTTCATTTCCACATCTATAGCATATTTCTGTCCCTTTGAAACATTTTCCTAGGTGTTTCTTTCCACATCTTTGACACATAGGTTTTTGAACACACTTACCTTTATGATTATTACCTGTACTTACGTAGGGATTTGTTTCTTGCATATATGATGCCTTAGAGAAATCTCCAAGTTTTAGGTGGTCAATCATGACTCTAGATAGTTGGTTGAGGATAATCAAAAGAGTTCTCATTGCAGCTCCCATATCATTTAGTTGCTTGCTCAAAAAACTGTCACAGTTTCCTTCAGATCCACTGTTACTTTGGTGCCTGCTTGATCCAGCCATTTACTAAAACCAAAAAGGTCAGTGTGAGTATATCAAAAAAACCATCATTTACTAATGAGTATGATAAACACTAATATAAACTTACTCATTCACTTTATCTAAAACTAGGACTCTTTCTGAAATCTTAACCATTATTGTAATGCCACTTATGCTTAAAGAATACCCTAACCTCTAATGTTATCTAAACCGACCTTTGATACCAACTATAAGGCCCCAGCCTTAATCCTTACTTAATCTTGAGTTATTACAAGATTACACATTGTGGATCTTTTCAGGATTATAGTTTTAGAGAATTAGATCATGAAACTTGCATTACATTCCACATTTAAACAAAGTGGTTACATAAAAGACAATATTCATTCTTCCCATCAACGGAAACCTATTTAAAATAAAACACGGATTCTTTCTTGACACATCCTTGACACTATCATCACATCATGTACCTTTCCCTTGACCTGTGAAAAACATTTCACAAACTTGGGATGAGCATAAAAAGCTCAGTAAGGGTTATAAAAATATGGAAAGGAAACATGAGTTCATATATACATAAGAATGAAATCATACTTTACCCATAAAACATAGGCATATCAAATCATGAATAAATCATAGAAAATATAAGACATAAAGGTAACATGAGGCATTCATAACATTCTTACGTAGGGAGTAACCCTCTTGGTTACGTTTGGAATACCCATCACAGTATATTCCCTAAATCTCTTATGAGAAACCTTAACGTTTCACTCCTTCACGTTACCCATTGCATTGGAGAGCTATATCGGGCTCACCCGCCCTTAATTTATCACGGAACCACCCGTCTTCATAATAATGCCCAAGAACCATAACATAAATGTATCACATAAAACATGTATAAAGGAAACATAACATTTCCACATTTCAATCACAATATAACATTTTAGTATATTGAAATATTGAATCCATTCAAAAAGAAACCATTTCCAAAACCATTTAAAACATTTAATAAAGAGATTTTTGAATCAAAGTGTCCCATACCACCTTGAAGCTTTTAACATTTTAAACCATTAATATCCATATAAATAAATCCTTAAAACCATTTTGAAAACATGTATATTAATAAGAACAAATAATTAAAACATTTAAAACGATATTTTGGTTAAAGGGGTTTTACCAAAATTAGAGACACTTGAATACAATAATCGAGGAATAACATTTAGTCAGAACTTTATAATATCATGAGAATAAAAGGATTCATGATATAATACTCCAAAGGACAGTATATACACCATATAAGAGTGAATTGGTGCATAACAACAATGAACCCTCAATAGAAATGTCAAATGTGATGAAATCCCTTATAATGAATGTATCCTTAAATTAAGGACAAATAAATCTCAAAAAATATGTGTGACAAATATATATACACCAAATATAAGTGGATATTAAGTGTAAAACAATAAAAGGTCATTCACACATATTCAATGGATGACATATTCAATGACTACAAGTTGAACCCAAAGAAATCGAAATTGGGTTAAAAAGTTCCCTTGACAGCCTAACGACATCACATCAAAATGAGTTGATGAGAGATAAAAAGTGTATCTCATCACTTGGACATAAAATTTAAATCAATAAGGATGTATGAGAACATATCCCAACATAAAAATATGTAAATTAAAAGACCCAATAAAAGAAGTATTTTAAAAAAGAGGAGGGTGAAAGGTTTCCTTACCGACTTGGGTATCTTTCAAAACATACACCCCATGAAAGAAAGACAATAGGTCATTGATGTAAATACTCATAAACGAAAGTATATTACACAAATAGTAGAATAATGGGCAGTACATAAACCACTCAATGGAATTTGTGGCAAATGTAGCATAAATCTCACGGGAATAAAAGTGAGATGAAAAATCCATTACGAAAATTCGGCAGCCTAACGGCGCCACTCAAAACTTCCAAAATGGGTTGATGAGAGGAAATAGGGTATCTCATCATATGACCATAATAATTACAGTATGAGTAATATAAAATAACATCCCAATCATAAGAAATATGAGCGTAAAAGGAATGACATAAAAGAGTGTACTTAAAAAGAAAGAGAGGTGTAGGATCCCTTACCTCAGGTCCGACTTGACTCGATCGTTCTTTAACGTCCTGAATAATAAACTTGAGTTAATTTCTACTTCCTTAAGAACCTTTTTCAAGTTCATTATTCCTTTTATATCACTTATTACCATGTTATAAACACTATGTAATCATTAAGTTAATAATGATTGTTTTGTCGATATTTGGTTCTTAAGTCGAAAGTGGACTTCTTACAATTACATGTTGTTCGTGTGGCAAAATGTTTATTATATCCAGTATTGTATTCATGATTTAGATATAATACATGTCATATATATCTAGTACATGCATGCATTTATAACATTACATAATCATTTAGAGGTAAGAAATGAAATGCACCGTTCATGGAGACGGTAAGCCGTACGTACGCATGAACGCTACTTTCATTTCTATTTCGTATTTTATAGAATGGAATAATAATTATATAAAGGTATATTATAATTATAGTATAATATCATATATAATATCATAGTTCCATCCTTTATACGTCCCACATATGGTATTTAACGAATCAAATCACTTTGAGGGGGCGGTAGTCCGCACTTCCTTAAATGAAGATATCGCGTTTACCCATAATGGAAACCATAAAGGTATGCCCAAAATGAAAAAAACAGAAGCTTAAGGAAAACATAAGCATATTATATATCATATATAAAAACAGTGACATCATAATGGCCACCTTTGAAGGTGTTAAATGAGTATTGAACAATCATCGTTTCGGGAGGCAGAATTTCGCCATCCACGGAAACCGTATGTTCTTTAACCATTTGATGTAGTTGTGTGAGAGTGTAGCTCGAATAAATCTTATAACAACATCCTAGTATATTGGAGATACTGGTGTTGTTACAAAATAAGTAAATAAAAAGAGTTTAGGGGGTTGGAGAAGCAAAATAAAACAAATGAACATGAGAGAATGAATTACCTTTAAAAGTGTATCTTCTTTTGATTTGAGCCTAAAGGCTTCCATTGAAAGGATTCTGCCAAAAGGGAATCCTCTAGGATGAGGATAGGGATGTGGAGAGAGTAAATGGGCAGGGTTTGGCCGAGCCAAAGGCTTGAGGAGTGTGTGAAATGAGGTAGAGGTGGGGGCCTTTTATAAGAGGAGAGGAGGGGCACTTTTGGAAATTAAAGAAATATTACTTTATTTGAAAATGTGTTTCGGTTTCAAAAGGTCCCACATTGATATAATTCGTGGATAAGGTGATAAGGCTTCGAAATCCACTCATCCAATAAGTTTTTGACATGTGTAGTTCATAGATTTTACATTATCTTTCCATTTTATTTAAATCGTCAAATAATGATGTCATCGCTGCATCATTATTATGTCATAAATAATTTAATTTATTTAATGTCTAAAAATTATAAAAAAAATACTATGATGTATGAAATATTTTTAGATTTCCAATTAATATTTATAATAAAAAATATGACTTGTATAACCCCACTTAAAAATTGTTTTAGTAAAACATATCATGTTTGTGTCAATTTTACTTTTACATTAAATAAAATGTTATTTATGTCATTTCCCAACCAAAGTGGATCCATGGGGTCCCCAAGTTGACCCATGGCTTGTCTTTGTCCGCCATGATACAACCAATGAGGGTAAGACATGTGTCAAGCTCATCTCATTTTATTAAAGCATTATTTTTACCTTAAACTACACTAATTACCACTAATCGCGATTAAAAAATTAATAAGTTACTATTCACCAAAAATTATTTTAATCTCATTGAACCACATTTTACTTCTTAATGACAACCATGTATGTCGGATTTTTGAAAATCAAAACACAATGATGGCAAAATTTCATTTAAACGGAAAATCAGTTTTTATAAGTACAACTTAGTGGTTTCACTATTCATCAAAAATTGAAGTTTTTCAGAAAAATCCCAAAAATTCACCCTAATCTATATTTGATATTCTGAATTCAAAAATGAAGTCAGTTTTACAAATTCAAAACATATAAGTCACATTAATTAATTTAATAATTAATTCCCGCTGTCATGACAAATAGCGTGTTTTCTGAAACAATAAGTATCAAAAGATTGACACTAGTTTAAGTCTGATTTCAAAGTGAAATTGATTCCAACGACCACTATTGGATTTAATGGTAAAAATATTTTCTAATTTTACTTTAAAACCAATTCAAAATATAATCTAATCATATAAATAAATTAGATTAAAAAGTGGTTTTGAATTAAAATACAACATTTTACACTATTCATTAAAAAAATGAACTTTATCGGAAAGATACCAAAAATTTACACAAAGTAAAATTTGATGTCCCGATTCTAAAGAAGAGTTTTATTTGGTACAAATGAATGTATAAGAGTGATCAAAACTATATTTAATGACAGTTCGCCATCAGAAGGCGATAAGTGAACCTTTAGTGAAAATTTGGCTATAAAAGCCTAAAATTGAATTTTTCCGTATTTTAATCCTTTGGATAGATGTAAGAAAACATATATATTCATATTTTAGTTATTTCTATCCATTACCGCCAATACAACGGCTACATGTTAACTGCCATTTAAAATAATATTATTTTATTATTAGAGTGCAACGTAAGATTCCCAAGTAACTCGTTGTTGCGTGTTGGGTACGCCATCGAGCATAGCATCCCCTTTAAAGTCATATTAATATTTTATTCAAAAATATGGATAAATATGAAAATGTCATATTCTTTATTTACCTGGGGTGTTACACAACTCATTTATGAAATCATTTCATTTATTCAATCACTTTGAAAATATTCCCAAAATTGCAATTTCGATTAGAATTGGGTGTTTTATAATATAAATTCCATACAAATTTCATAGTATAATTAATATCAAATTTGTTACTCAAAAATTAATTGAAATATACTTCCAAAAAATCATGAAATGGAATCTTTAATCATATTTCCAATATCAAATAGAACCACCTACCTCTAATCATAGAATAAGAATCAACATCTTCTATGGGAATCAACAACAAATAATGAATGAATTTAATATATTGAAATAAAAAATATGATAATAATATCCTTAAAAAATGTTTATATCCATTAGAAACATGATTATCTAAAACCATATAAGGAAGAGATAATGAAATATCAAGAGAAGAAAAGTGATATTGTTTTCATTTAATTGTAGAAGATCAAATTATAGCTTCCATGCTATGAGAAACCACATAAATGGGTTTTAGGTCCTGAAATCATATTTATAGAGACCTTCTATCCATACATATTGATTTAGGTTGAGTGGGGGGGGGGGTTGAATGGGGGTTAAATTGGTGGGTTTGAGAATTAAAAATATTTTTTTTAATTAAAAATTTCCACATTTTTAGTTTCCTTTTAAGGGCTGAACTGTTCAACAAATAGTGTGCATTAACCATGAACACCCTCTAATCTCACTATCCAAGGGGGAAGTTTCTACTATGTGGGTTTTCTATTTTTCAAACTGTGACACAATTGTGAATGCCCTCACTATATAGGGTTTTAGGGATTTCATTGGAGGGGAAAACCATTTGTAAAAAAATGTGTGACAACTTTTCAAAACACATAAAACCTAAAAAATTTATAAATTTTATTAGAACAAACCCAATAAAAGACCTAAAAAAATCAAGCTCTAAATGATATTTGAGGACTACTTTAGAAAATTAATAGGATGTAACAATATCCTAATTAGAGAAACACACTCTCCCTAGAAATTTTATCAATAATTTTCCATATCAAATGTAATAGGTCACTACTCTCTCATAAGTTACTCATGATACCTTGTATCCTGAAAAACATGAACATTATACAATAGAACATAGAACAAAGTCATATTACTCTAACAAAGTAAATTTTTTTTATCAAATTTAACTATCTAGACAAGATGATATATCATGGAAAAATCAGTCTCAATATCGAGATCATGCATGCTCAAAACATGAGACATATCTAAAATAATGATTCAAAAATGAGATACATGATACAAATTATTTTGGAACCTAAGAAATGAGGGAATTGAAGAATATAAATACAATTTATCTACTTGGTAAAAATCCTCAAAGTGCCCTGAAAAACAAGGTGTATTATTACCATTCCACCCAATATGTCGATGACCTAAACCATGTGAATCATTCAGGAACAGCTGGTCACTAACAACAGACTCCAATGGTCTATGATGAAGATAAAAATACGATTAATACCAGCATTGTGACATCAACATTTTTAAACATATAAACTGAATCTTTTATGAAATATCATTTAAAAAATATCAATCCAACAAAATAATATTCACTGATCTCTGACCAAACTACTGGATATTTAAAAGGCCATCCATATAAGACCTCAAAAAGAGCCATTATAATCACTTACTGTTAACTATTGCCGTAATAGAACTCAACTAATCCCAAATTTTCATCCCAATCTCCAATAAAATTGAGGAGGCAGTCATGGAGCATGTTATAATGAATCATTATATCCCTCTATTTTAAACATTGGTTTATAGATTGAATGTTTTAATAAAATGAACCTAAGATACCATCTCCTATTAAAGTAAACTCCCAAAGAACTATGTATAGAAGAGATGTATATCATAGACTACAGTAGGTGGAAATGAATCTATGAAAACAATCAAAATCACATATATATTTATCAACTCCTCATATTTGGTTATATCATGAGTGGGTATAATGATAGTCAATTTGGTCAACAAGCTGATCACAAACCATAACACAGTCTTCATTCGATGGGTGCATGGAAACAAAACCATAATGTCCATAAATATCATTTCAGACTTTGATGTCTTTACTAGACATTGTTGATAGAAACCTGAAGGCCTCTGGTGCTCGTTCTTGACTTATTGGAAATTATAACAATGAGAAACAAAACTAGTAATGTCCCAACTCATACATGGCTACCGGAATTATCTTCACACGTATTTGAATATATTTTTAGTTCACAAGATGAATGGAAATGTGGAATTATGAAAATTATTTGTCATATAATTACTCTATGATAAATTAATAATAAAATAATTATAATAACATTGTGTAAATTTTTAAATAATGACCAATTAACAATAGTATCCCCACCAAAAAGAGATACCCTAATGATATAGAATTCATTATCGAGATATTGATACTAAATAACCATCTCGAGAAGAGAGGAGGTTAACTCAATACTAGACAAAAAATATTTTACTATTTTTCACAAAATCATATATGGGACTCTGTATAAATATCTATGATGTTCTACTCTTCCTATGATTATTTCACATCCTGTCTTGAAATTTTCCATCTCATGGCCTCCCCAATGACTATATCTTTCATTATGGTATAAGTGAGGTTGAAATCAAAGGACATCATGTATTTTACCTAATGCATATGGATTATATTAAAATAATTTTTAGGGAGGATATATCTTATACTCTTACAGTCGAAATACATGGTATACCTATCTTTAAAAATGAAAATCAACAAAATCTTTTGTTCTTCCATCATGCCTATGAAATCAAGATCATGGGTTTCATAATTATTATCTTGTGGAACATGATTTCTTAAACCAAATCCTATAACATGGTCTCCTTACTTAAGAAGACATCCAAAAGTTGAAGTCAAAGCCTCATAAAATATCACATAGCCTTGCTTGTACAATGGAAGAGTCAACACTAGTGTTGATGTCAAAATACATTTCCTCTCATCAAATGAATGTTTACATTTATCATCTCATGAAAAAATTCCACATTTCAGTGTGAGGATGGTCATCAATGAATATTACATCGATAAATTGATTAAAAACTGGTGATAATACCCTTCTATACCTAAGAAGGATTAAATATCTAAAACCATACTTGGTTTCTCCATTATTATAACAACATTCACCCTCTTAGGATCAATAGAGACAAAATTTAATGAGACCACATTCCCCAATAATTTATCTTATCAAGTATTGAAATCACATTTTGATAGCTTGTCATAATGTTTGTGTCTTTTCAAAAATTTTAGAACTGCTCTCATATGACGCACATGGTCCTCCTAAGACTGAGAATAAACCAGGATGTCATCCAAAAAGAATGCAATGAATGTATCAGGATAATAATGGGATATCTAGTTCATCATATATATAATTATTAAGGGAGAATTGGTTAGAAGAACTAGAATGATAAGATACTTTTAATGGACATGCCTACTCCTAAATGTAGTTATCAGAATGCTAGATTATTTTATTATCAATTTGTAATAACTAAAACAAATTGTAATATTTGAGATCCGTATAACTCCTAAATATTTTTAAATATATCATCAATCCATTGAAATAGATACTTGTTCATTTCTATAACTCATTATTTTTACATTTTCATCATAATGGATAAGTGTTTCTTTATACGACTTAAACAAGAGTAGGTTCCTCAAAGGTGAAACAATTGAGAATATAAATAATTTCTCTTGTAATCAATTCAACGAAGCCTTCAAATCATTAATTCAATCTTTTTACACATGTTAATAAGGTATAGATATTGAATGAGTACTATATAATAAATCAATAGAGAAATATACCTCTCTTACCTATAGAAACCTAAATAAATTAGAAGGAAACACATCATAAAACTAAAAGAAAAATTGAGGGAGATCATCACTCAAAAATTGCCTCTTTGAGAAAAAATAAGACACCGATATTACATTCCCTAACTCTGGATAACAACGTCTAGATTTTGATTAATTTAGTTCCCATATTTTTTGAAATACATTTCTCACCCCATCAGGAATAATAAAGGAGACCCGTTGAAGATAAAAATCAATTAGTGCCTTATTGGATCCCATTAGGTATAAAAATGGAGACTCATTGAAGAAAAAAAATCAAATCATTCCTTATTGTAAATGATTCAATTCATCTTGAAAATGAAATAATGAGATTTCAGGTTGAGAAAATGAAAAAACAAGTTAATATTAATCTCTCATAATGAAAAACACAAGAATGACAATAGAGACCATTAACTAAATTATTTTAGTGGGGAATAGAAAGATCCATCACATATGATAAAATCTCTATAGGATGCTTTAGTAGGTTTACAATTAAGGTTGATATTATTAATTGATATGAACTGGTCTCAAATAAAGAAGTCAACATAGATGAGTCTATATTGATGGTACCAATCATATTTTCTAGATAAATATGTGATCTATAAAGATACTATTTCACTATATGATGAGGCTTCATTCTAGATTTATATGGCTAGAAAATATTTTTTTTGGATGAATCATATTGATCCACTTTTCATTTAAGTATCTATGATCCAATCCGACTAAACAAGGAAATAAATTTATAATAACATTAATATAACTATTTTGAGATACTATAGGAAATATATATCATTGGTTCCTTAGTGAAAAAATATTTCTAATACCTAGCCTTTCCACACTAGAAAAAAGACAAATTGCTTTGTATAGGAACTAAAAGAGGTCTAGAAGAACATTCTAGTTGAGAACCGTTATGATACCAATCATAGTAACTCTTTCCATTGATGGAGATCAATGAAAATAAACTTAGTAAAAAAAGATGTCCTGTCAAGCCTAACATACCATCTATGGGAAGCTTAAACATCAAAGCCTTATCCAACAGGTTCACAAAAAAAGTGAGATTTATAAGGATAAAAAGAGATCAAATTTCTAGTCAAATACCTATATCAAACAATAATGTATTCATCTTTATAATTGATGCAATATTTGGTACAAACTACATAAGATCAATAAATAATTTTCTATACTCCATCACCATCCTACCATCCTTGTCGTGTTTGAAAAGCATAATAGCCTTAGCCGATAATATAGAATCTTTATTGAGATAGATAGTGAAAAAACTCTTAAAGAATAAAACACTAGGACCATATTTATTTTCATCATAACCATAATTTCCCATAATTCCCTCCTATGTACTAATTGCATGAAGGTTGCACATATCACCTTAATAAAAATTGGATTTATCATCAACACAAAAAATCACTATTTTGGATAAAAAAATTTATCGTATTGAGTTTCATATTATCCTTCTAATGATGGTGGATTTTAGAGAAGAAACTATTGAGAATGATTATGAGATTCATCCCTCTGAGGTATGAAAATTGGAGCCTTAATGTGGATGGGTGCAGGCAACTTAATCTAAGCTTTAACATAATACATTATATACTCAAACTGGTTTTGGTCCACATGATGATTTTCCCACTACGGTTTACCAAAAGAATCCTCCTCGTCCCTATTATCATGTCTTCTTACAGGAATGATGTTTCAAAACATCATTAAACAACATTTAAGACACAATAAGGTTACAAATATCAACAAGTAAAACTATAGAAATGATAATATTAATCCCATTTGATAATAAATCATGATTTAGATTTCATGTTATGCTTATAAAAATAGTGAAAATATAATTACAAGATAAAATTATTCCCTAAAGAATGTTTCCAAAACCACCCACATTTACTTAAAGATTGTCAAAATGAGATATATCTTGGAACTCACTCATGATTACCACTTATGTAATGAAATGGCATTCCAAACTATATTCCAACATCATGGAAATATGTTAAACCTCACTCTGATAAAAATATGTGACATACCGGAATGGAAAAACCTATTAACCACATAATGGAACTGGATTTGATAGAAATTTAATTCTTTATCCCCAAGGATTTGAGACTACCACATGGAAACATTAATCATTAATAATTTATTCTTTCATTGGTTTATGAGTTCATTTCCCACTTTTATAGGAAAGAAGAGTTGGTTTTTGGTTTCTATATATTTGCAGGACATTGATAGTTTCTATAATAAGGGAATTTGAGCCACAAAGAAGATGAGAAAAGTGGAGGTAACCCATGTTTTGGTTTTAATTTTAATATAGATGGATCCTATCACTTGGGTGACATGAGGGGAGGTAATTTGGTTCAAGGAGTTTGGGGTTCAGTGGTTCTCTGTTTTAATTATTACTATTGGTTAGGATATTCCATGGTATATGGAGTTAAATATATTTGCACTGGTCTCTCACATTGTAGATTAAAAAAGTATTTAGAATAACTCTATTATGTAAGATTACAAACTTCGTGTCAGTTTCCTATGGGAAAATGAATATGTCCCATGATCTGTGGTGTATGATATTAAGATGTGATGGTACCTTCTATGTCTTTTCTAGTAGATTTCCCACACAAGGTTTAAGGGGATATCTTTTTTAGATATGTTAGAAATTAAGGGAGGCCCTAGTGATAGATTAATTATTTTTCATTATATTGTCTATCTTGAAAATGATTTTGACACAGTTTTTATTACTGATTCCAATGGGATTCATCACTTATGACCCCTTTGAATTAAATTTTTGAATAAAATTTTATTTTTGAGGGGGTGAGTATTCTCAACACTCAAAAAGGATAATGTACCATAATCCAAAACAATATTGAAGGACCCAAAAAAGTATATCATTAAAGTATGTAGAAGTTACACGAACATCCCAAATGAAACATTCCTCCAAGGCCATAGGACCATGAACACACACCACCTCTATGTTGAACTTCCCTTTCCTCAGACCTAATAAAAGGAAATAAAAAAAAACTAGATTTCAATGGTATGGTTTGAGCTATAAACAGGATCAGGGTCTCACCAAGTGTTATATAATAGATTACATAATAATAAATCATATAACTATTTCAATTGAAATAATTCTGGCTATGTAAATTCATTTTCATATTTTAAAAACCATACATTAATTTCAGATTGATAGAAAACTTTTGAAAATTGGCTTAATTAATTCTTTTATATAAAACAGTTTATATAAATCAATCTTCGTTAGTAAAATTGTTATATAATCAATGTAATATATATATATATATAACAACATTCACAATGCTCATATGAAATGTTATATCATAGTTTTTATCTATAGGATCCTCACACTTCTCATAACAAAGATCATGTCATGTATGTGTACACATGTCCCTCAGGTTTATGTGGAATAAGACTTATCCAAACCAATCGGGGATAAGATATTCTGAAATATATTTTTTAGAGTTTTCATCATCAATAAATTTATATAGAATCATAATCATTGAATTATTTAAACAAATAACTAAATAACAACCCAATATTGGAATTACTCAATCAATATATCAATCATATAAAAATCATCTCATTGTAAATAAAAATATATTTAGAATTTAATTTCCCAAATTTGTAGTTTTAGTATTCCAAATAAATTACCAAAAAAACATGTGGATTTATTAATTTCATTTATTTTAGATACAAAACCCATCATACTTTTATCATTTCAATTTATTCCATTTTTCTTAAATAAATTTTCAAACCATTTCATAAATTCCACCAATTTCAAAAGATGACCCAAATTTTAATTTCCAATGGAATTGGTCGTTTTCCCCAAAATTCAAGAAATTAGAAATTCTAAATCCAAATCATATGAAAGTGGTTTTTTCATAAATTAATAAGAAATTAGTTTCAAATAAATAATGAAAATTAATGTTTAATCATATGAAAAATCACAAATACAATCACATACATTTGATTATAGAATAAGAATCAATATACATTGTGGGATTCACTAATGAAGAACGAAGGTGTTAGAGTTTAAGAATGAAAATCTATAATCAGGATATCATAAAACAAATTTTAGATCCTCCAATAAAATAATGACATAGAGCCTTAAATATAAGAGATAAATAAATATCAAGAGAATAAACATGAGGGGAGTCTCACTAAATCACAAGATATCAAATGCAATCTGTAATTCTTCAATCTACCGTGTAATGTGTTTATAGGATCTAATATAACCTATAAAGAGCCCACCTTCCCAATATAATTGATTTCGGTTGAGTGGGGTTATGTGGGGGATAAATGGTGGGGTGGGGGAAAATAATTTAAAATAATTTTTCAGAATTGAAAATTACCACTTGCATAGATTTTTAAGAGGGTTGCATGGCTATACAAACTATGCTCCCAAATCATGCACCTCCTTCAAACTCACTATCAATGGTTCATGGATTCAAATTTTTGGGATTACATTTTTTTTTTCAAAAAATCCTTTTACTATGATAAAACTCAATGATTATGGTTTCACATTTTCCCTTATAGGGGTGCACAATTTGGGAAATGTGTGAAACATCAAGAAACTAAACTTTTTCCACATTTCATCCAAAAAACCAAAGACATTCTCCTACCAAATCATGATCAATAGAAGGGTGTATGAGTTACTCAAAAAAAAGATATTATTTTGATGATTTGAAAATAATTAAATTTATTAAATCTGTTACATAACCTTGTTATTTTTTTCATTCATCAATAATGCTGTAAATGTTCTGAAGACATCAATTTTACTTTTTTTCAACAATTACAATGATATTAACATACCATTTTACTTTATATATTATTAGAAAGTATTTAGATATGTGATGAAAAATATTTATTAATGATAACTACGCAAACCTTTTCGTTAAGTTTTCATTATCTATTACCCTTTTTTTATTTATGATTTTATATTTTCAATGTCACCAATGAAAACATTTAAATTGAACAACACCGCATGATTTATTTTATGAAATCATCCCTATATTTATTTTTTGGGATTATGTGATCAGATATGTATCATATTAAAGAAAATTGATGATCCAAATATATAAATAATCAGATGGATAAAACAGAATGAGATGAGGCAATGTATATATTTTAGATGACTAACATTCAAAATTTGGTTGAGAAAATCATGAGTGAGAAAGAAGGACTGTAACATCCTTAAAATTTAGAGAATACATAATTTAGGGTCGACCAAATATCTATACAAAAGGGAATAAATTTTTTATTTCTCTTTATAAATATATTTTTTCCCTACTTCATAAAATAAATTGTAGTTTCCAACATAAGTCCAATAATATTTCACTATATATTTATGTAATGGAATGATGTTCATTGAAATTATGGATTAATTTTTAAGATCTGAATTTAGGTTAAAATATGATGAGTATGTGTCTACAGTAATTACATATCCTTCTGTGGTGGTGGAACAACACCAATAGTGAGAATGCTGCTAGTTTCACTAATACGTAAAATGAAACAGGTGAATGTTTAATGTTTATTTTATAATAGCATGACCATGACACATTGGATAAAAAATTCCATTTTATTGATTTTTGATCAAAATAAATTGACAATACACCATACTCTAGTATAGATGACTGATTATATTCATGTTTTTTCAAGGTTTCATATCCAAATAATATTGAACATAACCAAGGGAACAATTTATATATAATATAAATAACTTTAATGAATTAATTTATAAGATATAAGAAATTTCAGTAATATTTTGGAAACTAGTTAACAATTATTATTGAACACTATCAATAAATAGATAGAAAACCATGGGATAAATATACTAATATGAGTCCAATCAAAGAAAACGTTAGATGATTTTGATTATTCTTTAACTGCCCATGTGACCATATGAGAGTTTTTATATGACTATTGCAATATAATAAAAATTAATATAAATATATTTATTGTATTTTGTTGTAATCTATGTCAGTATACCCATTCCATAGTGGAGTATGTGGATAAATCCTAACGAGGACTGATTTTTATGCAATTTACTACATAAAATAATTCATTGATAAGGAAAATAATTGCAATAACTCAATCCTATTCCAATTTGTTATAGATGATTATCATTTTCTCAAATTGTGCACCCATATAGGGAAAACTATTAAACAGTAGACATTGAGTAGTATCATAGTGAATAATTTTTTTTAAAAATGTAAACCCACCTATTTGAAACCATGCACCATGAACAATGATTCAAAAAGAGATGCATGATTTGGGAGCATTGTTTGTATAACCATGAAAACCTCTTCGAAAAATTGGGCAAGCGATAATTTTCAATTGGGAAAAATTATTTTAAATTCTTTACCCCCACCATTTAACCCCCATATAAACCCACTCAACCTAAATCAATTTTCTTGGGTAGGAGGGATCTCAGGAGGTTATAATAAAACCTATACACCCTTTCCATGGTACATTGAAGAATGACTGATCTCATTTGATCTCTTGGGATTTGAGGTATATCCCCTCCTATTTATTTTATTGATATCTATTTATCATCAATATTTAAGGTATTATATCATTATGTTATTTGGGGATCTATTTTTTATGGGATCATGATTATAGTTTTTATTTCTTGAACTCTAACACCTTTATTCTTCATTAGTGAATCCCACTATATAAATTGATTCCTATTCTTTGATCAAATGTATGGGGTTATGTTTGAGACTGGCCATATGATTATTTAATAATTTACATAATTTATTTGAAAATAATTTCTATTAATTTATGAAAAACCAATTTCATATAAATTGGACTTATAGTTTCTTATTTCATGAATTTTGGAAAAGCTGAAAAATTCTAATAGAAATTGGAATTTTCGTCATATTTTTAAATTGAATGAATTTATGAAATGAATTGAGAATTTATTTTAGAAAAATGGAATAAATTGAAATGATAAAAAATTATTAGTTTTGTATCTAAAAGTAATAGTTTATTAAAACCACATATTTTTTGGAAATTTATTTGGAATATTGAAACTAAATTTTTTGGAAATTGAATTGTAAATGGATTTTTATTTGCAATGTGATGATTTTTATATGTTTGATTTATTGATTGAGTACATTCAATAATGGGCAGTTAGTTAGTTATTTTCTTAAATCATTATAGGGTGATGATTCTCATGAAATGGATGGATGAAGAAAATAATAAAAAAACATATTTCTGAATATCTTATCCTTGATTGGATGTGGATGAGTCATATTCCACATAAACCTGTGAGACATTGGTATACATACTTGATGTGATCCCTATTATGAGATGTTTGAGGATCAAATATATATAAAATATATATTAACTTTTAATATAACCACTGTGAATGTTATTATTATTTATATATATATTACATTGGTAATTCAAAAATAAAAAAATTTATTAAATCTGTTGCATCAACTTGGGAAAATCTATTTTTATTCATCAATAATGGGGTAGAAGTTCGAATGACACCAATTTTACTTTTTTTCATATATTACAGTGAAATTAACATGCCCTTATTCTTTATATATTATTTGGAAGTATTTATATATGTGATGAAAAATATTAATTAATGACAACTAATTAAACCCTATCTTTTAATATCAATAGGCTATTACCATTTATTTATTCACGATTTTACATTTTCAATCTCACCAATGAAAACATTGAAATTGAACATCACAACCTGATTTATATTATCTAAACATTCCTATATTTATTTTTAGGGAAGATGTGACAAGATTTGTATCGTATTAATGAAAATTGATGAGCCACATAAATAAATAATCACATGGATAAAAAAGGTGAGATGAGGCAATGAATATATTTCTGATGACTAACTTTCAAAATTAGGCCGTGAAAATTAAGAGTGAGATAGAAAGACCCAAACATCCACAAAATTTGGAGAATATATAATTATGGGTGGACAATATATTTATATAATAGGGATGAAATGTTTTCATTCATTTTATAAAAATAATTTTGGTTCTTACTTTATACAAAATATAGTAGTTTCAAATAAAAATCAAATAATATTTCACGATATATTTATGGAATGGAATGATATTACTAGAAATTATGGATCAATTTTTAAGATCTTATTTAAGGTTAAAATGTGACAAGTGTGTGTCTACATTTATTACCTATCATTATGTTGGGGTAGAACACCACCACCAGTGTGAATGTTGCAGCTTTAACATATATATATAATGAAATGGGTTAATGTTTAATGTGCATTTTATAATAGCATGACCAAGAAAAATTAGATTAAAAATTCCATTTTAATGATTTTTTTAGAAAAATACATTGAAAATACACCATACTATATTATGGATGATACATTACATTCATGGGTTTTCATGGTTTAATATCCTAATAATTGCAAGCATACACAATTGTTCAATTTATATAGAATATAAATTATTTTAATGAATTAATTTATAAGATATAATAAATTTCAATAATATTTTGTAACCTAGTTATCCATGAGTATGTAATACAATCAATAAATATATAGACAACCATGGTGAAAAATTTACAAATATGAGGCCATTCATAGAAAATGTTAGACGAATTTTAAGTATTCTTCAATGGACCATGTGACCTAGTGTGAATTTTCATATAAAAATTTCTATAAAAAATAATTTAGATGTATCTATTTAATGTATTTTTTTGTTATATATGTCAATATACACAAAACATAGTAGATTATGGGGAGAAATCCACACATGGACTGATTTTTATGCAATTGACTACAAAAAATAATTCATTGATAAGGAAAATAATTACAATAACTCAAACCTATCCCAATTTTTTTATAGATGATTATCATTTTATCTAAAAAAATGTGAAAGTATATAATGTTTCAATAATTAAAAATTATTAATAGTGAACCATCAACCTAGAAAGAAGGGCTATTTACCACTGATATAGGTTAACATGTATGATATTGTTGAGAAAATTAGTACTGTTTTTCTGTGAATACAATCAAAATGTGGTTCCACCTAAATTGAAGTCATTTTTTTATATCATTGATAGATAAGTATAAAATCAAACCCACATATGAGATAAAATTATTTATCATGTATATCCAAGTGGATAAAACAATTATCCGCACACAAATTCACATTATTCAATGGAAACCTTTGACTATGTGTGATCAATGTATATCTATAGAGTTTTTTCTGGAGGCATAGATATATTTTGTTAGTTTACTTGGGATCAATATATTTTTATGAAGAAGTTACAACATTATATATATCATGAAACCTCAACATACATTATTTAATAGATATTAATAAAAATAGTTGTGATAATGTAACACTCTATGTTTGATGTATATACACATTTATCTTTGACATTTTAATATGTGATGGTGTTTTTTATATGACCATGCATGGTTGTATTTTTTATTATGAATTGTGAAAAAATATGTTTTAGTATGAAAATAATGATTTTTAGAGATAATATGTATATTTTATCATAGATTTCAGGTAAATAAGTTCATGTTTCCAATTATTAAAATATCTCTATAGGTTCATGGGGTTTTCATTATATTTTTAGGAAGATTTATCTAATAATCAAGAAAAATATAGTTTTTAATGTAATTAAGAAAGAATCTTATAGATAAATATTACATCTTATTAAGTGAATATTAATTTCATAACATAACTACCCTCAACATAATCATTTGGTTATAGTTTAGGATACATTGATAGATTGACACCTTATCCATAAGTGAGATATTTCATCTACTTATGACTTTATCCTAACTAGAATAATTATTTAAAATATCATAAATTGTAAATTTATTCATATCCTAATGAATCGAATCATAATAAAGGGTGATCAGAGATTCAATGTACAAGTTAAAATAGAATATATCAATATAACATCATAAAATGGTTATTAGGAAATGAGAGTAACATATTAGGACTATACCCTTAAAATCATAGTTTATAAAAATGATTCATGTAATTAATCATGGTAGTTAATAAGAAATGAATCTTAATATAATCAAATAACATGAGAATTGAGAGTATAAAATGGTAACAACCCACAGATTTGTGGTATATATATAATAATAGAAAATCATATGTCAAGGATAGACACGAAGACATTCATAACATGTTAGTCTAGTAATAATCACCAGTGTGCCTACTTTTGGTTTAGGATAACCTCTAGTGTACACTCTTTTAGGCTTGTGAAAACCATTAGTGTCCACAATTTGAGAAATTGGATAACCTACCAGGTACATTTGTTCTCATATAACATTAATCATTTCTTAATGAATAGGATGTGGATATAGGCCTCACAAATTACTTCATGATAATAATACATGCATGTGGCAATGCATTATAGAAAAACCATCATTTAAAAACCCATTAAAATAAATGGGTTTATAAACACTTAATCCTAACATAACCAATAGAAAAGAAATATGTTTCCTTAAAATTTCATTATTTAATCATAGCATAACCCATAAAAAAGAACTTGGTTTTTTCAAAATATTATTATAGGACTAATTGAGGAAATTAGTATATCCCATGATCTTTGGTGTATGATATTAAGAAGTGCAGGTACCTTCTATGTCTTTATTGGAGATTTCCTAGTCATTGTTCAAGGTTATATCTTCTATAGATAGGTTAGGAAGTAAGGGAGGCCCTAGTGATAGTCTCATTATTTTTCATTATATTTCCTCTCTTCCAAATGATGTTGACATAGTTTTTTGGTGATTCCAAAGGGATTTATCACTACATACCCCTTTGAATTAAAGTTTTGAATAAAATTTCATTTTTGAGTGGGTGAGTATTCTCAACACTCCAAAGTGATAATTTACCATAATCCAAAAATGTATTGAAGAACCCAAAAAATTACATCATTAAAGTACTTAAAAGTTACACAAAAATCCCGAATGAAAATTTCCTTTAAGACCAAAGGATCATGAACACACACCACCTCTATGTGTAACTTCCATTTTTTATGACCAGGAAAAAGGAAATCAAAAAACATAACCACATATATAAAGAAGACCGCATGATTTATTTTATAAAATCATCTCTAAATTTATTTTTAAGGATTATTTGGTTAGAGATATATCATATTAATGAAATTTGAGGAGCCAAATAAATAAATAATCACATGGATAATAATGAGAGAGATGAGGCAATGGATATATTTATGATGACTAACATTCAAAATGGGGATGAGAAAATAAATAGTGATAAAGAAAGACCGTAGCATCCTTAAAATTTGAAGATTATATAGTCATGGGTAGACCATAGATTTATATAAAAGGGAATGAATATTTTCTTTCTTTTTATAAATATAATTTCGTTTCATACATCATACAATAAATATTAGTTTCCAATAAAAATCCAATAATATTTTATTATACATTTATGTAATGGAATGATGTTCCTAGAAACTATCGATCAATTTTTGAGATATGATTTAAGGTTAAAATATGATGAGTATATGTCTATAGTGATTAAATATACTAATGTGGTTGTGGAACACCACCACCAGTGAGAATTTTTTAGCTTTCACCTATACCTAAAATGAAACAGGTGAATAATTAAGGTGCATTTTATAATAGAATGACCAAGACAGATTGGATTAAAAATTCAATTTTAATGATTTTTTATCAAAATTCATTGAAAATACACCATACTCAAATATAGATAACTGATTAAATTCATGGTTTTTCAAGGTTGCATATCCAAATAATAGTGAACATACACAATAGATCTATTTATATAGAATATAAATGATTTTAATGAATTAATTTCTAAAATATTAGAAATTTCAATAATATTTAGCAACCTAGTTAACAAAGATTATGGAACACCATCAATAAATATATAGATAACTATGGTGTAAAATTCAATAATATGAGTCCATTCATTGAGAATGTCAGTTGAATTTTGATTCTTCTTCAATGGACCATTTGACCTTATTAGAGTTTTCATATAACTATTTCAATAAATTTATGATTTATATGTATCAATTTATTGTATTTTGTTGTAATATACGTCAATATAGACATTCTTCTGTAGAGTATGTGGAGAAATCCCAACATGAATGGATTTTTAGTTAATTGACTACATAAAATAATTCAATGATAAGAAAAATAATTTCAATAACTCAAACCTATCCCAATTTGTTACATATTATTATCATTTTACACAATAAAATGTGAATGGATATAATGTTTTATCAATTAAATATTATAAATACTAAACCATCAACCAATAATGAAGGTTTAGTTACCACGAATATAAGTTAACATGTCTGATATTTTGGAGAAAATCAGTAATGTTTTTCTTTAGAAACTATCAAAATGTGGTTCCACTTAAATTGAAGTCATTTTTATATATCATTAAAAGATAAGTATTAAATCAATGACACGTATGAGATAAAATATTTTCTCAGGAATATCCAACTTGATAAAACAATTATCCAAAATCAAATTTATATTATTAAATGGAAATCTATGAATATGATTGATCAATGTATATCTACAGTTTTTTTTTGTTTTCTGAAGGCATTGATTTATTTTATCAGTCTACATTGGATTATGGTATTTTTATGATGAAATAACAACATGATATATATCATGAAACCCCCAATATAAATTATTTTATTGATAGTAATAACAATGGTTATGATAAAGAAACACTATCAGTTTGATGTATTTAAATATTTATCATTTACATTTTAATACGTGTGAATGTTATTGATATTCCCATTAATTATTGTAATTTTTATTCTGAATTTTGAAAAAATATGTTTCAATAGGAAAATAGTAATTTTTAGAGATAATATGGATCTTATATCATACATGTTATTTAAATAAGTGCATTTTTACAATTATAAAAAAATATCTTTATAGGTTCATGGGGAGTTCATTATATTTTTATAAATATTTCACTAATAATCAAAAAACATATATTTATTAATGTAATTTATAAAACATATCATAAATAAATATTAAATCTGATGAGGTAAATATTAATTTCATAACATAACTACCCTCACCAAAATTATTTAGCTATTGTTTTTGATACGTTGACACATAAACTCCTTATCCACAAGTGACCTATTTTATCTCATACTGATTTCATCGTGACAAGAATAATTATTACAAATATCATAAATTGTAAATTTATTCATATCCTAATGAATTGAATCATAATAAAGGGTGATCATGGATTTATTGTATGGGTTACTAAAGGAGGTATCAATATAACATGTGAAAGTGTATTTTATAGCATGAGAGTAACATATAATAACTATACCCTTCATATCATAGTACTAAGACATGATTCATGTAATAAATCAGGGTTGTTCATAAGATATGAATCATAATGTAATAAAATAACATGAGAATTCAGAGCATAAAATTGTAATAACATATAGATATTTTCTATATACATAATCATAAAAAATCATATGTTAAGAATAGACAACAATACATTCATAACATGTTAGTCTTGGGATAACAACCAGTGTGCCTACTTTTGGCTTGTGATAACCATTACTATACACATTTTGAGAAATGGGATAACATAACATGTACTATTGTTCTCATATAAAATTAATCGTATCTTAATGAAAAGGATGGAGATATTGTTCCCACAAATCAGTTCATGATAATAAGACATGCATGTGCCAATGAAACCGAAAAATACCATCATTTAATAACCCATGAAAATAAATGGGTTTATAAACATTTAATAATAACATAACCAATGGAAAAGAAATAGGTTTACTATTAATATAATTATTTCATCATATTATAACCCATAAGAAAACCAATGGGGTTCATAAAAATATTATCATAGGATTATAAGGGAAAATGAATATGTCCCATGATCTGTGGTGTATGAAATTAAGAAGTGAAGGTACCTTGTAAGTCATTACTGGGAGATTTCCCACACATGGTTTAAGGGGATCTATTCTATTGATAGGTTAGAAAGTAAGGGAAGCCCTAGTGATGGACTCAATATTTGTAATTATATTTTATCCCTTCCACGTGATTTTTACATAGTTTTTATTGGTGATTCCAAAGGTAATCATCACTATAGGTCTCATTGAATTATATTTTTGATTAAAAATTAATTTTTCAGTTAGTGAGTATCCTAAACACTCCAAAAGTGTAATTTACCATAAACTGAAAATGTTTTAAAGACCAAAAAAATTATATAACTAATATACATAGAAGTTACACAAACATCCCAAATTAAACATACTTCCATGAACAAAGGACCATGAACCCACACCACCTCTAAGTGAAACTTTCATTTCCTTGGACCTGGTAAAAGTAAATCCAAATATTCTATATTTTAATGGTATAGTCTGAGCTATAAATCTGAGTAGGGTGTCACCATGTATTCCACAATAGATTTCATAATAAAAAATCATATCACTCTTTTAATTGAAATAATTCGTGTTATGTAAATGAATTTTCGTATTTTAAAAAACATATATTAATTATAGATTGATAGAAAACTTTTGAAAAAAGTGTTAAATAATTTTTTATATAAAACTATTTATATAAATAAATTTTCATTAGTAAAATAGTTATATAATCAATGTAATATATATATAAACAATAAAAACATTAAAAATATTCATATTACATTTTATATTATAGTTTATATCTATAGGATTCTCACAATTCTCATAAAATGGATCACATCATGTATGTGTAAACATGTCCCTTAGGTTTATTTGGAATATGACTCATGCACATCCCATTAGGGATAAGATATACTGAAATAATTTTTTTAAAGTTTTCATCATCAATACATTTCTAGAGAATCATCATCCAAGAATTATTTCAACAAAAACTAACTAACTACCCAATATTGAATGTGCTCAATCAATAAATTAATCATAAAATAATCATCTCACTGTAAATCAAAATCCATTTATAATTCAATTTCAATATTTTTTCGTTTCAATATTCCAATAAAATTTCCAAAAAAACATGTGGTTTTAATCATTTCATTACTTTTAGACAAAAAACCAATCATTTTTCTATCATATAAATTTATTTCAATTTTCTCAAATAAATTCTAAAATAATTTCACCAATAACTTCAATTTCAAAATTGAAACTAAATTCCCATTTCTAATGGAATTGAGCATCTTCCAAAAAATTCATGAAGTTAGAAATTCTAAATCTGAATCATATAAAATTGGGTTTTCATAAATTAATAAAAATTAATTTCAAATAAATCTTGAAAATTAATGGTTAACCATATGGCCAATCTCAAACAGAACAACATACATTTGATCATAGAATAAGAATGAATATCCTTAGCGGGGTTCCCCAATGAATAACAGAGGTGTTAGAGTTCAAGAAATAAAAACTATAATCATGATCCCATAAAACCAAGTTTATATCTAACAATAACATAATAATATAATACCTTATATATTTTAGATAAATATATATCAAGATAAAAATACTGAGGGTAAAATCCCTGAATCAGAAGAGATCAAATGAGACCTTTCATTCTTCAATCTACCTTGGAAAGGGTTTATAGGTTCTAATATAACCTCTAGAGATCCCTCCTACTCAGGAGAATTGATTTAGGTTGAGTGGTTCATGTGGGGGTTAAATGGATTGGGGGGGGGGGTTGGTAAAGAATTTAAAATAATTTTTTGGAATTGAAAATTACCACTTTCATACTTTTTCAAAGATGGTTGCCTTGTTATACAAACTATGCTCCCAAATCATGCACTTCCTTTTGAAACACTATGTATGGTGTATAGTTTTAAATAGGCGGGTTTACATTTTTTCAAAAAATTCTCTTACTATGATAACCCTTAATGTTTAGGGTTTCATAGTTTTTCCTAGAGGTGTGCACAATTTCAGAAAAGTGTGAAACAACCTTTAAAATAAAGGGAAACTCAAAACTTTCCACATTTCATCTGAAAAAACCCAATAAATTATTTAAAAAATTCATGATCAATGGAAGGGTGTATGATTACATAATGAAAATAAGATGTTACATTGATGATTCCAAAATAATGAAATTTAGTAAATCAGTTGGGTCACCCTGTGAAAATTTATTTTCTTTCATCATTAATGGTGAATATATTCTGAAGACATCATTTTTACTTTTTTAAACTATTACAGTTATATTAACATGCCCTTATTCTTTATATTTTATATGAAAGAATTTAGATATGTGATGAAAAATATTTATTATTTATAACCAAATAAACCCTATCTTCAAATATCAATTGGCTATTACCCTTGATTTAATAATGATTTTACATTTTCAATATCACCAATGAAAACATTGAAATTGAACAACACCACATGGTTTATTTTATGAATATTCCATATATTTATTATTAGGGATGATGTGGTCAGATATGTATCGTATTAATGAAAATTGATGATCCAAATAAATAAATAATCCCATGGAAAAAACAGAGTTAGACGAGGTAATGGATATATTTCTAGCAAATAAATTTCAAAATTAGGATGAGAAAATAAAGAGTGATATATAAAGACCATAACATCCTTACAATTTAAAGAATTTATAATTATGGGTGGACCATATATTTATAAAAATGGGAACAATTATTTTCTTTCTTTTTATAAATAAAATTTTAGATCCAACTTCGTACAATAAATAGTAGTTTCCAATATAAATCCAATAATATTTAACTATAAATTTATGTAATGGAATGATGTTCCTGGAAATTATGGATCAAATTTTGAGGTCTGATATAAGGTTTAAATATGATGAGTATGTTTCTATAGTGATTAAATATCCTAATGCGGTGGTAGAACACCACCACCAGGGAGAATGTTTCATATTTGACCTATACCAATAAAGAAACAGGTGAATTTTTTATGTTCATTTTATAATATCATGACCAAGACACATTGGACTAAAAATTCCATTTTATTTATTTGGATAAAAAAACATTGGAAATATAGCATTATCTAATATATATGACTGATTACATTCAAGGTTTTTCAAGTTTGCTTATGAAAATAATAGTAAACATACACAATGGATCAAATTATTTATAATATGAATGATATTAATGAATTAATTTCTATGATATAGGTAATTCCAATAATATTTTAAAACCTAGTTAACCATGACTATAGAACACCATAAAAATAGATAGAAAACCATGGTGTAAAATTTACTAATATTAGTCCATTCAAAGATAATTTCAGATGAATTTTAATTATACTTCAATGGACCATGTGACCTTATGAGAGTTTTCATATAAATATTTCAATATAAAGATTATTTATATGTATCTATTTAATTTATTTTGTTGTTATCTTTTCCAATATACATGTTCCATAGTAGAGTATGTGGATAAATCCCAACATGGAATCATTTTTATGCAATTATCTAAATAAAACAATTCATTGATAATGAAAACAATTGAAATAAATAAAACCAATCCCAATTTTTTACAGATGATTATAATTTTCCACAATAAAATGGTAAAGGATATAATGTTTTATCTGTTAAATATTATGAATAGTGATCCATTAACCTATAATGAAGGGTTAGTTACCACTGATGTAGGTTAACATGTATGAGATTGTTTAGAAAATTAGTACTATTTTTCAATGAATACTATAAAAATGTGGTTCCACCTAAATTGAAGTCATTTTTATATATCATTAATAGACAAGTATGAAATAAATCCCATATATGTGATAAAATATTTTCTCATAAATATCCAACTGGATAAAACAATTATCGGCACTCAAATCCACTTTATTCAATGGTAATCTATGACTATGAATGATAAATGTATATCTATAGTGTTTTTGTTTTTTTGGAAGCATATATATATATTTTAGTCTGCATGGGATCATGATATTTTTATGAAGAAATTAAAACATGATATATATCATGAATCCCCCATTATACATTATTTAATAGATACTAATAACTGTGGTTGTGATAAACTAACACTCTCGGTTCGATGTATATACAAATTTATCTTTGACATTTAAATATGTGATGATTTTATTTATGTGACCATGCAAGATTGTATTTCTTATTTTAATTAATGAAAAAATAAGGTTCAATTTAATTTTTTTAATTTTAAATGATAATATAGATCTTTTATCATAGATATCATGTATATAAGTGTATGCATCCAATTATAGAAAATATCTTTATAGGTTTATGGGGAGTTCATTATATTTTTATAAATATTTCACTAATAGTCAAGAAAAATATATTTGTTAATGTAATTAAAATATCATCTTATACATAAATATTACATAATATTTTGTTAATATTAAATTAATAACATAACTACACTCACCCGAATCATTTAGGTATAGTTTTGGATACATTGACATATAAAAACCTTATATATAAGGGAGCTATGTTATCTTTTAATGATTTCATCCTGAAATAAATAATTATTAGAAATATCATAAATTTTAAATTTATTCATATCCCGATGAAATTAATCATAATAAAGGGTTATAACAGATTCAATGTACGGGTTAAAAAACAAGATATCAATTTAACATGTGAAAATTGATATTAAAACCTGATAGTAACATATTAAAACTGTACCATTCATATCATTGTTCATGAACATGATCCATGCCATAAATCATGGTAGTTCATAAGAAATTAATCATAATGTAACCAAATAATATAAAATTTGAGAGCATAAAATTGGAATAAAACATAGATTTGTGGAATATACATAATCATAGAAAATCATTTTCCAAGGAGAGACACCAAGACATTCATAAAATTTTATTCTAGGGATAAACACAAGTGTGCCCACTTTTGGATTGGGATAACCTCTCGTGTACACTCTTTTAGGCTTATTATAACCATTAGTGTACATATTTTGAGAAATGGGATAACATACCATGTACCTTTGTGATCCTATACCATTAATTGTTTCCTAATGAATATGATGGAGATATAGATCCCAAAAATCACTTTTGGATAATAATACATGTGTGTGCTAATGCATCATTAAAATACCATCATTTAAAAACCCATGAAAATAAATGGGTTTATAAACATTTAATCATAGTATAACCAATGAAAAAAATCGGTATCCTAATAATTTCATTATTTTATCACTGCATAACTCATAAAAAATATGTGGGTTTCATTGAAATATTATCATATCATTTCGAGGGGAAATGACTATATCCCATGATCTTTGGTATATGATATTAAGAAGTGAAGGTACCTTCTATGTCATTACTTAGATATTTCCCACACATGGATTAAGAGGATCTCTTCTATAGATATATTAGAAAATAAGGGAAGCCTTAGTGATACACTCATTATTTTTCATAATATTGTATCTGTTCCAAATTATTTTGACATAGCTTTTATTGGCGATTCAAAATGGATTCATCACGACAGATCCCTTTGAATTAAATTTTTTAATAAAATTTAATTTTTGTGTGAGTGAGTTTTCTCAAAACTCTAAAAGATTAATTTTCCATAAACCAGATATTTATTTAAGATCCAAAAAAATTACACAACTAAAGTACTTATAAGTTACAAAAACATCTGAAATGAAACATTACTCCAGGACCAAAGGACCGGGAACAGAAACCACCTCCAAGTAAATCTTCCCTTTGCTCAGACCTGGTAAACGGAAGTGTAAAAAAAATAGATTTAAATCCTTTGGTGTGAGATTATAATCTAATTAGGGTCTCACCGAGTGTTCCATTATGTATTCTATAATAATAAATCATATCATTCTTTAAATTGAAATAATTTAGGCTATTTAAATGCATTTTCATATTTTAAAAAACATACAATAATTTTAGTTTGAATTATTTTTTTTAAAATGCATTAAATAAAATTATTATATAAAACAATTTATATAAATCAACAGTCCTTAGTAAAATTGTAATATAATCAATGTAATATATATATATATATATAAACAATAACAACATTCTCCATGGTCATCTTACAAGTAATATTTGAGTTTCTATCTATAGGATTCCCACACTTCTCATAACAGGGATTGCATCAAGTATGTGTACACATGTCCCATAGGTTAATGTGGAATAGGGCTCATCAACATCGAAACGAGGATAAAATATTTCTAAATTTGTTTTTTTAGAGTTTTTATCATCAATAGATTTCAAGATAATCATCATCCTAGAATGATTCAAACAAATAACTAACTAAAAACCCAATATTTAATGTTCTCAATCAATAAATCAATCATAGAAAAATCATCTTATTAAAAATCAAAATCCATTTACAATTCAATTTCCAATTTTTTTTGTTTCAATATTCAAATTAAATTTCTAAAAAAACTGGTGTTTTTAATCTTTTCATTACTTTTAGATTCAAAACCAATCATTTTGTATCATTTCTATCTATTCCATTTTTGAGAAATAAATTCTTAAATCATTTCAACAATTACTTCAATTTCAAAATATGACCCCAATTCCAATTTCTAGTGGAATTGCGCATCTTCCCAAAAATTCATGAAATTAGAAATTCTAAATTCAATTAATAAGAAATTAGTTTTTTGAAAATTAATAGAAATTAATTTCAAATAAATCGTGAAAATTAATGTTTAATCATATGGACAATCTCAAATAGAACCACATACATTTGATAATTAAATAATAATCAATATCCATAGCAGGATTCACTAATGAAGAATAAAGTTGTTAGAGTTCAAGAAAGAAAAACTATAATCATGATCCCATAAAGAAATGTTTAGAGCCAAAAATAACACAATCCTATAATACCTTTCATATAGGTGTAAATTGATATCAAGAGAATAAACATGAGGGGATATTCCATAAATCACAAGAGATCAAATGTGATATGTCATTCCTCAATCAACCATGGAAAGGGTTTATAGGTTCCAATATAACCTCTAGTGAGCCCTCCTACCCAAGAAAATTTATTAGGATGAGTGGGGTCATGATGTTATTAAATAGTGGGGGGGGGGTAAATATTTTAAAATAGTTTTTCAGAATTAAAAATTACCGCTTTCACAGTTTTTTGAAGAGGGGACATTGGTTATAAAAATAATTCTCCTAAATCGTACACCTCCTTTGGACTTACTTTGCATGGTACATGGTTTCAAATTGGGGGTTTATATTTATTTTTTCAAAAAATTATCTTACTATGATATCCCTCAATGTATAGGGTTTCAAAATTTTCCCTAGAGGGGTGCAAAATTTGGGAAAAGTGAGAAAAAATCTTTAAAATCCAGGGAAAATCATATTTTTTCAAATTTTATCCAAAACAATTTGAGACCATATCCAACCAATACATGATAAATAGAAGGGTTCATAATTACCTGAAAAAATAATATTTTACATTAATGATTAAAAATAATGAAATTTATTAAATTGGTTTTGTATCCTTGTGAAAATTAATTTTCTTTCATCAATAATGGTGTAGATGTTCTAAAGACATCATTTTTACTTTTTTTCATCTATTACAGTGATATAAGCATGCCTTTATTAATTATATATATTTTTTGATGGTATTTAGATAGGTGATAAAAAATAGTTATTAATGATAACTAAATAGACCCTATCTATAAATATCAATTGGCTATTATCATTGATTTATTCATGATTTTACATTTTCCATCTCGCCAATAAAAACATTGAAATTGAACGACACAACATGATTTATTTTATAAAATAATACCTATATTTATTTTTAGGTATGATGTGGTCAGATATGTATTTTATTAGTGAAAATTTATGAGGAAAATAAATAAATAATCACATGGATAAAACTAACTGAGATGAGGCAATGGATATATTTCTGATGACTAACTTTCAAAATTGGGCTCTAAAAATCATGATTGAGAATAAAAGACACTAATATACTTACAATTTGGAGAATATAAAATTATGGGTGGGATATATATTTATGTAAAAGGGAATATATTTTTTCTTTATTTTTATAAATATAATTTTGGTTCCTACTTCAAAAAATAAACAGTAGTTTCCAACATAAATCCAATAATATTTCACTATAAATTTATGTAACAGAATGATGTTCAAGAAAATTATGGATAAAATTTTCAGATCTAATTTAAGGTTAATATATGATGAGTATGTGTCTACATCAATTAATTATCCTTATATGGTGGTGGAACACCACCACCAGTGAGAAAGTTTCAACTTTCACCTATTCCTATAATGAAATAGGTGAATGTATAAAGTGCATTTTATAATAGCATGACCAAGAAATATTGGCTTAAAAAATCCATTTTAATGATTTTTGGTCAAAATAAATTTAAAATACACTATATTCAATAATATATGGCTTATTACATTAAAATTTTTTCAAGGTTGCATATCCAAATAATAGTTAACATTCACAATGGATCAATTTATATAGAATATGAATGATTTTAATGAATTAAATTCTAAGATATATGTAATTTCAATAAAATATTATAACCTAGTTAAGAATTATTATAGCACACCATCAATAAATATATAGAAAACCATGGAGTAAAATTTTCTAATATGAGGCCGTTCATAGAGAAAGTCTGATTAATTTTGATTATTCTTCAATGGACCATGTGACCTTATGGGACTTTTCATATAACTATTTCAATATAAAAATAATTTATATGTCCCTATTTAATGTATTTTTTTGTAATCTATGTCAATATACACATTCCATAGTGGAGTATGTGGACAAATCCCAACATGGACTGATTTTTATGCAATTAACAACATTAAATAATTCATTGATAAAGAAAATAATTGCAATAACTCAATCCTATACCAATGTTTTACCAGTTATTATAATTTTAAATGATATGTCAAAGAATATACTATTTTATCAATTAAATATTATGAATAGTGAACCATATACCTAAAATGAATGGTTAATTACCACTGATGTAGGTCAACATGTGTGATATTGTTGAGAAAATTAATATTGTATTTCTGTGGATACTATCTAAATGTGGTTCCACCTCAATAGAAGTCATTTTAATATATCATTCATTGATAAGTATTTAATTAAAACCATATATTGGGTCACATATATTCTCAGGAATATCCAACTGGATAAAACAATTATCCACACTCAAATTCACATTATTCAATTGAAATATAGAACTATGAGTGATCAATGTATATCTATAGTGTTTCTGTTTTCTGGAGGCATAAATATATTTTCTTAGTCTACATGGGATAATTTTATTTTTATGAAGAAATTACAACATGACATTTATCATGAATCCCCAAATATATAATATTTAATAGATAGTAATAACAATGGTTTTGATAATGTAACACTCTCGATTTGATTTATTTACACATTTATCTTTGATATTTTAATATTTCAGGATGTTATTTATATGACCATGCATTAAGGTATTTTTTATTATGAATTATGAAAAAAAATTCAATATGAAAATAGTTATTTTCGGAGATAATATAAATCTTCTATCATTGATTTAATTTAAATAAGTGCATGTTTCCAATTATAAAAATATCTTTATAGGTTCATGTTGTGTTCATTATATATTTATAATGATTTAACAAATAATCAAGAGAAATATAGTTGTTAATGTAATTAAGAAAACATCTTATACATAAATATTACATTTTATTTGGTGAATATTAATTTCATAATATAACAACCATTACCGGAATCATTTAGTTATAGTTTTGGAAACATTAACCCATAAACAGCTTATCCATATTTGAGCTATGTCATCTCCTACGGACCTCATCCTGACAAGAATAATTATTAAAAATATCATAAATGGTAAATTTGTTCATATCCTAATGAAATGAATCAAAATAAAGTTTGATCACATATTCATATTACGGGTTAAAAAACAAGTTATCAATATAACATGTGAAAATGGATATTAGAACATGAGAGCAGCATATTAAAAATATACCCTTCATATCATAGTTCATTTACATGATTCATGTCAAAAATCAGGGTAGTTCATAAGAAATGAATCTTAATGTAATCAAATAACATCTGAATTGAGAGCATAAAATTGGAATAACACATATATTTGTGTCATATACATAATCATAGAAATTTGTGTGTCAAAGATAGACACCAATACATTAATAACAAGTTAGTCTTGGGATAACCACCAATGTGCTTACTTTTGGCTTGGGATAACCTCCCATGAACACTCTTTTAGGCTTCTGATAACCATTAGTGTACACATTTTGATAAATGGGATTACATACCATGTATCTTTGTGCTCATGTAACATTAATCGTTTCTTAATGAATGGGATGGATATATAGGTCCAAAAAATCACTTCATGATAATAATACATGTGTGTGCCAATGCATCAAAAAAAATACCATCATTTAAAAACCCATGAAAATAAATGTGTTTATAAACATTTAATCATAACATAACCAATATAAAAGAAAAAAATTTCCTTATAATTTAATTATTTCATCATTGAATAAACCATAGTAAAAGAAGTGGGTTTCATCAAAATATTATCATACAATTACTAGGGGAAGATAAATAGGTTATATAAACATCTTATCCTCAAAACCATTAAAAAAATAGAGAAATAATAAAGATATTGTCATTGGATCATATCCATAGTAAATTTTATGTATCATATAATTATTTCATCTTATATGGAAAATGATCTTCTAAGACAACTTACATCAAATGTTTTTTGAGGAAACTTTATTTTATACTTAAAAATAAAAATTTTAAGCATATATATAAATAAACACATTTTTTATATAAAATTAAAAACATATTAAATAATAATAAATGAAAATAATTTTCATGATGGAGGTAAATTATTTTCCTACCTTAAATTTTTCAACAACTATTCCTTTCACATATTTTTATAAAATACTATGTTTTTTTATAAAATGAAAAGTATATTCATAAAAAATAAAAAATTAAAAAGTAAAAATGGGTAAAAATTTATTCAATAAATCCTTTTAAAATTAAAAAAAATGAAATCAATTTTATAAAATAGATTTAAGAATGGAAAAATGTTTTTTACTGAAGAAAAAATTATGAAGATTTTCCTTTAGAAACGTTTTGTGGTGTCTAGAGTAAAAAATGGGAGAAAAATGAAAGGAAAATATTAATTCTATTGAGAAAAACTGTAGGACAATGAAAATAATATTTTTATAGGATTTTGATTATAGGACTTCACCATTTGAAGCATTATTATGGACAATCCTAATAAATGATGTCATTTTATCATAAAACTAGTACAACTTTGGTAACATTTAATCATAAGAGATATTAAATAATAAATACAATGAAATATATAAAATAATGAAAATAATTAAATATATTATATAACATATCAAAGGGGTATCAAATACATATCATAAAATAATTTTTTTTGTAACATAACTTCTCTCCCAAAGAAGGCAATTTGAGATAATTATCCATTACCTTGAGTGATCAATTCATTTGTACACATTCTAAAATAATTTATAATAAAAATTGGTTTAATATAAACATATTATATAATGATACATACATACATACATATATATATATATATCATAACATATAATAATTAATTTTTCATTTCATTATCCCTTTAATTACAATTCCATTGTTAAAGTGGTGTTTCATGTAATAAATGTTTTGTATTTCATGTATGTTTTGATTTGATAAATATGTTACACATACATTGATAATAGTTCCATATTATACATAACTATAACCATTATTTATATATTATAAAAATATTTATTATATATTTATTTAGTTTAATCCATAAGAGGTTAAATATGGGAAATGAAATTCAATGTTCATTGAGACGGTAGATCGTATTTACACATGAACATTGTTTCCATTTTCTAAAAATACTATAATAAATAACGTTAGATAAAATATTAAATTTTCTGAATCAATTTTAAATCATATATATAACATATTTTCATTAAATTGTTCTTTATTACTATCCATGTACATATTGAATGAATCATATCTCTTCCCAAGGTGGTAGTCCACCATACTGAAAAGCGACACTATCATAATCCCATTGATCGAAAAAATGTGTAATATTTGATACAAAAATTATATTAGTATAATAATACCATATATATAATATATAAATATTTAATATATTATTATATATTGTTGTGATAGGTGGTAATTTAACAGGAATAACATTGGTTCGAATGGTGGTTGTCTATCATGGCCATGAATGATGATTTTATGGGCCATTTTAAGGAATAATTGAAGGATTTAGGTGATACCAATAAAATAATAACATATTATTATATTTAGTATTCTTATTTTATCATATCATCATATTTTAAGATGATTTTAAGGGGATGTATGCAGAAAAAATTAAATAAACTCCCTTAGGTATGTTAACTCCTCCTGGGACAAATTCTTCTTATTTTTCTGAAAATAATTAATCAGGTTGATTTATGACCAAAATAAATATACTAGGATGAATTGATGGAAGTTTTTATGTTATTTGGGAAGTTATTGGATGAAAATATTGGGTTGTTGATGTATAAATAAGAGAAGATTGGTGGTAACCTTTCTTAAGTGATCAGAATAGAACACATATAATTTTTAAAATAAAAATGGGTACACGCATTTTTCAGAATAAGAAACTTAAAAATGATCCATTATAGACCATATAATTTATGAGGGAAAAATAGTTCTAAAAATGGGTATTGGTAAATTTTTTGGTCATTTTTTACCATTATCATTTTAGTTTAACCCCTTATAAACCCATTTTTACCTTATCCATGGTAAATATAGTTTTACATTACATTATTGAAAAAATATAAGTGTAAATTATTGATAAATATAAACTATTAAGATTCCAAATATATAATTAATTTTTTAAAAATTATACTCACATAATTATTTGGATTTTAATTAAAATAAAACCATCATACATAATGAGAAAGCATGTTTTCTAAGCGAAAAGGATGAAATGTTTTAAAAAATATTCCAAGATTAAATATAAAATTGATTCCAATGACATAAATTGGACTAATAAGAATAATATTTATTAAAATTTATTTTTAAATCTATTTAAAAAAAACTAGTGACCTTAAAATTTATTTAAATGAAATGGAACATTTCAATAAAGAGAATTATTTTTCACAATTTATGGAAAAAATAATATTTCTAGAGAAATCCTTAAAACTAACCCTAAGATAATTTTTAAATGATGATTTATAAAATTATGTTCATTTTTAACGATTTTTTTCTAAAATTTTTATAGAATAATTTCTTTATTTAAAATAAATATAAAAAAATTTCCCAAAAAATAGTATCTTTGAAACATATAAAGACTATATTAAAAATTAATTACCTTGGTAATAATATATTTTCATAATATAAATTAATTTTTATTATTATTAAATTTTTTTATTCATTTTCATATCACTAATTTTAATTTCTTGGTTGTAATATTCACATTTAAATAATAAAATATTATTTTATGGTTTGTTAATTCTCGGTGACACATGTAACTAAATCTAAAATCGATGTTGTGTGTTATAAAAGCTATAAAATAAATTTAATTCATTTGAAAATAATAATTTATTATAACTCAGGTTCTTATAATCTACCCCATTAAAATTAATTTCAACCTAATATTGGTTGACTCTCATACAACAAATAAGGATTATTCTGTCTCATTATTTCCTCCAGATCCCATGTGGCTTCCCCAAACTGGTAGTTTCAACATAAAACGTTTACCATGTGAGTGGAATTATTTTGTAGAAATTTATGACTAAAATATAAAATATCCATTTTCTATTCATCATAATAAATATCATTCTGTATTGTTTTGACCTCTAAGTTAAGTACATGTGATGGATCTAGAACGTATTTATTCAGGAGAGATACATGGAATACATCATGAACTTGATTGAGGTTTGGTGGATATTCAAAACAATATGATACAATAATTATATGATAAATAATTATAAATGAATTGATATACCCAAGGAATAGTTTTCCATTCATCCCTAATCTCATTACTTTCTTTGGTGGTAAAATTTTGAGAAACACCTTATCATCCACGTTAAATTCTAGATCACACCGATGATTGTCTGCATGACATTTCTCTAAACTCTAAGATTCCATGAATCTTTTTGAAGAGAATTCATTTTGTTTATATATCTTATGTTCCAATAGAAGTTTTTATCTAAATTCAACATAGTATGTTGAGGTTATATATTTCAATCGATAAAGGTATTTAAAAGGAGCTAAAAGAATATACGAGTGGAATATAATATTATATGAAAACTTAACTAGATGAAGGTGTTGATCTATGAAACATTTAAAATACATATAAAATGATATCCAAATATCCTCTAGAATTTCAATTCTTCTCTCTGAATTACCATATATTCGAGGATGATAGGTAAAACAGAAATTCAACTCTGTATGTAGAGCTTGATGAAGACTTCATTGTAACAACAAGTTAAACATCAGATCTCAATCATACGCAAAAAAATATGGTACTATGTAAATAATTACCACTTTATTAGTATATATTATATATTTTTGATCCTGAGTTAATCCTTCTTTGATAGTAATTAATTATGAATAATTTTTTAGTTCATTTCATACAAACCATATTGACCTCAATATAAAAGATATGATTAAACTTAAAGGTTACCTGTATATTTAGTCATTAATAAAAAATGGATAAACTAATTCTTCCTAAAATAAAATTATCACTAAAAAATATACCTAACCCAAGTATTGGGCATGGTATACCTCTTGGCCTTCGGGTCATGTATTACAGGTAATGTTTGGCCTTGTACCTTGGGCCTACGGGTCATGTACTGGTTCCCCTTCAACCCTTAAAAGGGGGATTATCTATAATAAAATAATAAGAAGGCCTTCAGGATATTCATGCAGTATAAAAACATTTTCATGGGAAAATTGGGTTCATCCATGTACTGATAGAATATCAGAGGTGATTTCATCATTCTAGAATCCATATATAAGGAGATAATCACATGAAATTCCCATTAAATGTTTAAGAGTGATACATTAATAGGTCTCATTCATACAAAATACTAAATTGAGATCCTATTTTTGTATATGATGATAACTATGTAATTTTTATCATGATTCACACCATACATTGTTTTTTTTTGAGATTTACATTTGTCCATTTCCAATATAGATTGTTATGGTTATTCATCCACATTGTCTCTTATATTGAAAAAATATCACACATAATGCACACAATCATTTCAATTGATATAATAGATTCTGGGAGGTGATTTATATTGATATACCTTTCTATTTATATCATTGACTAGACTATTCAAATCACTTATATATTCTTTTTCTTGATGGCCTGACTTCCCACAACCATAACACCCTATTGATCCTTTAAATAACTCACACGAGTGATTGTTCCCAAATATATAGCTTGATTGGGACTAAAATTTTATTCCACCTTGTGAATTATTTAATATCTCATGAGACTTGATCATCATTTTCTTATAAAAATCTTGTGAATAGTATAAATCTCCAATTTCCATTTCTACCGTTAGTGTACATAAAATGACCAATTCATGGATGAGAAATTATTTTATATCAAATACATTTTGATGGATTAGCATTAATCCAACAATTAATCAAACAATTTTTTTCTGGACTAATGGACTAATTGGATCTGTATTTTCAATGTTTTTTATACGTAGCACTGTAAGCATTAATATATTCACTATCAATCTATTTGATCTTAATAAAATCCCTCACCAACATTTCTTGCTGAATATGATGGAATTACATAATTTAAAATATCATATTATACTAATCCAATTATATGGATTAAATTACATCCTCTTAACATGTATTCTTAATAAGGTTCCATCATTGTATTGTTTTAATTTAACTCATCCATTTCTCAGTGACTAGTAGTTCAATGGAACAACTAAAAGAGGTTGAACTTTAAATCATGAAAGTATCACAAATTATGGGGATTTATGTTTTATATACCATAATGTTTTTATTATAAATATGAAAATAAGTGAATTTTTATTCACATTCAATATCAAAATAGTTTTTTGGGATCTATCCATTTATTAAAAATAAAAACAATCGTATAAGAAACAATAATCCAATAGGTTAACAACATAATCATTAAAAATATATTATAGTATTTCAAAATCATGACAAATTCTTTTTAATATAAGATATATTAGTATTATTTTAGGTTATTCACTACCATAAAATATTTGAACACATCATGATGGTTCATAAGGAGTTTGAAATTTTAAAAATAATATACCAAAGGAGCATTAAACTGGGTGTGCATATATTCTTATTTTTATTCAACATGTGACGATCAAGTCTATATTAACGCACAATTTTTGGATTAATTACCCCTAGAAAGGTCTATTCTAGAGCCCCATAAACTATAGTATCAAAACCAATATATAATTTAATGGAAAACAATAGTTCTATCCTTTACTAAAATTCACGAACATTTTCCTATATAATGACTCATCCATAGATGTAGTCTTAGTAATAAACGTATATATTTCATTAATGTTTCTTATCCTAGTTTATAAATGTTAAATATAAAAATATATAATACCATTTTTGAAGTCAGAAAATTCTTATACATAAAAATATCATCTTAGTAAAAAAATATACATTATATAAAATAACGATAGGCACTGTAATCTTATAGTTTGGGTGCCTTTTGATATATGAAAAAACACTTCATCCATAAGTAAGATAAGTCTTATGCCACTATGTTTTTCATTAAGATAACCCTTCATAGACATATCATACATAAAGAATTTCTCTATATTCTAGGGATGTAAACATAATAATGGGTGAGCTAAGACTCTCAGTATGGGTAATCATGGGAGATATCAGTATTACATGATGATATGGGTATGATAACAAGATAATGCCATATGAAAAATTTACCACGTATACAAAATATTATAAAGTTAATTCATGGAATAAATCAGGGAATTTCATAAGATAATAATCCTAAATTATTCAATGAACATGTTCTGTAGGAGATAAAGATTTGAATAATACATATATTTGTGTCATTTACATAATCATTGAAAATATATAGAAAGGCTACCCAATAAGACATTCATAACATGCTAGACTTGGTCTAACCACCCATGTACCAATATGAGGCTAAGGATAACCTCCATTTACCCTATTTTTGGATTGTGAGGACATCATGTTTACCCTATTTTAGGTTTGAGACAACCTAGAATATAACTTTTTATCTTATATAACTTTAAAAACAATCAAATTCGTTAGGGGGAGATATAGGATTCACCCATTTGATAAAAAAATAATACATACATATTCCACAATATCATACAAAATTTATCATATACAATCCAATGAAAGAAAAAGGTTCCATATACCATTAATCATAGAATAACAATTGGAAAATAATAATGACAAATAATCATTTCATTATTTCTTCATAACATAACACAAGAGAAAAAAGTGGGTTTTATTAGAGTTTTTTAATGGTATAACTCATGAAAGAGAAACAGATTTCATGAACATATTGTGTTTTTGATAATGAAATCTATATATTAAAAAATAAATATTGTATCATTATATTATATCTCTATAAAATTTTATGTAACATAAACATATATCATATTAAATGGAAACTTATTTTGAATGTAAAATCACTTGGATTATTTCTTGAAGAAAACAAAAATTCGACTTTAAAAACATTTTAAAACATAAGAAAATTTAAAAATAGATTTATCAAAATGTAAAATTAGAAAAATATAATTGAATCTTCAATTAAAATAATAGTCTTAATAGTGTTAATTTAGATTCATGTCGTACATGTTAAAAAATGATCCCATTCAAATTAATTTAATACCCAAATGAACACAGTTTGAAAAATTTGCATTAATATTCCATTCAAAATATTTTATAAAAATTCAACTTGGATAAATATATATTTAATAGTGTTTAAACAATTTTGGAAACATTTTAAAATTTTTTTTTGTAATAAATATGTTTTTCGACCAAAGAGGAAATAAAGATGAATTTTAATAAAAATATTATTTTGGTGTCTTGAGTAAATAAAGGGATTAAAATGATATTAAACCATGTATAATAATTTAATAGTTATATTATATATAAATAAAACTATTTAATTATTTTTATATCAAAATATTTCATCATCGGATGTATAATCATATACAATCCTAATAAACGATGAGAGTGTATCATTAAACCATTTACAATTTAGTAACATTGAAGAGTAATCCCCAATAAATAAAAAAATAAATTGAGACATTTAATATAATTAAATTATAGTGATTCAAGATATAAAATTTCAATGGGTTAGTATATTAAACTTATATAAGATGATTTCTGAATAACATAACTTATGCCCCAAAGATAGAAATTTGAGACAAAAATCCATTACCATATGAATCGACCTCATTAATATATGTTATATACTATGAGATAATAAATATTGGGTTGTTTATAATTATATTAAAGCACCATACTTATATATATCATTCCATATAATATTTAATTTTATCTTTTATTAACAATTTATTAACAATTCCTTTATTGAAGTCATAATTCATCTAATTACAGCTTTCCTTTCGTGTATGTCATGAATTTTTATTTTTGATCTCATTATATTGATCATTATTCCATGATATATGGATTATTAAACATGATATTAATATATTATATATTTATTATATATTAATTCATGTTAATCAATAAATTTTAGAGATAGAAAATGAAATACGCCATACATGCAGATATTAGGCCATAAATATGCAAGAAAAATGATTCCATTTTCATGATGGATTGAAATAAATAAAGAATAATAATATATCATAATTAAATAATAATTTCTATTCCAATAATATGACATATTTTCATTAAACATATCATTGTTACATTTAATGAAAAGAGGGAATAAATCACATCTCTTCGAGAGACAGTTGTCTTCCAGAAATATGAGCGACGTCATCATAATCCCACCGAATGGAATATAAGGTTTTATATGTGATATAATAATTAAATATATATAATAAAATTATATATATCATATAAAAAATAATTAATAATTATATCATACCTTGAGAGTTCATGATAGAAAATGAATAATATCGGTTGCTGAGGCTATAGTATGCTGTAAAAACATAGAATGATTTCATGACCCTGTTGATGTAAGATGTTAAGGATTTAGATTATTAAATTAACATAATAATATATAATTATATGAATGATAAGTAGATTTTAATATCATCATTGATTAATAATAATTTAAGGAGGTGGAAGAAAATAGAATATAAAAAGGTCGATTCGGGACATTACCTCTACATTAGAAAACTTATTTTGGTTATGATAGAAATGATTCATTGCCTGGATTTTAGATCAAACTAAGAAATATATGATGAGAGCAACAATGTAAATATGTTATTTACATAGGTATTTTACAAACCAATTGTTTTTTAAAGGGTTAACTGGAGAGGTGAAGGGGTGTCCTTCTATAAGTGAGGTGATTTGAACATGATTAATTTTTGAAATAGAAATGGTGTGAACACATTTTTAAATTGAAACATTAATAAAAAATGTCCCATTATCAATCCAAGAAGCGATAATTTCAAAATAAGGCTGTCAAATTTATTCTAAAACTATTTTGGGACTTTTTTAACCCTTAAAATTTTACTTTGACCTCTCGATAATCCAACATTTACATTAACAATGGTAAATAATTTTTAGTTATTTTATTAATCATTATAAAAAATTGAAGAAAAATAAATTAAAAATAGGCATTATTATTTTTAAAAATACAGAACCCATTTCTCCAAATTAAACTTTTTGAAGTGGAATAATATAATTTATAATTCCACCCACAAATGTGATGAGAATGTAAGTTTTCATTAAATGATGTTTATTTTTTATACTTTAGTTTATTAATGAATAAAAATTTATTTTTATTATTGTTCGCTAAAAAAAATAATAACATTTTTTTCGAAAATAGTATTTACGAAATATATAAAGAATTTGATAAAAATTAAGTAATTTTTTATCAATGTGATATATTTATATATATAGTATATGACATATATTGATTTTTTATTCCTATATATATATATATGTTTAATGTATAGGTTATAACAATCTTATTTAAATAAATATTATTAATATATATGTATTTGTTAAATTTCAGTTTAATGTGTATCATAATCTAAACTCGATGATACGCATTACACAAACTATAAATGAAATTTAATATATTAAAAAAAATTAAAATGATAGAGTGTTATATTTGATGGGTGATGAAATATTTCATAACAAATCTGAAAGGCACAGGATTTCCTCTTGTGTGTTTGAGAAATTCTTGAGGTGATATTTAGATCAATTTTTACCATTATATATGAATATTTGGATTTATATGGACATGTGAGGGTAATATGTCCATTAAAATAACTAAATAATAGAAATTTCATATATTAATAATTGTGTATATTTAATTCATAATATCCGTAAGAAACATAAAGGAAAAATGATTTCTATATATAGGTTTATTTGAATCCAGGGCCAATGTTGACCTAATGAGTAAATATCACAATATATTTAATTTAAATATTTAATATAGTGTCTATGACAGGTAATATAACACCAATGAAATTGGATAAGTAACGAATATGAATATATGTAAATGTAATAGAAAAGTAAGGGTCTATATTGGGGAAATTGGAAAACAAATATCATAAAATAGGTAGTTTAATACCTATGGAAATAAATAAATGAAATGTAGTTGTAATATGGAACATGAGATGACAATTTATAGGTGTTCCAACTAACTTTGTAAAGGTAATATTCTAGTCAAATCTACTACCTAATGGATTTATATAATTTCATGAATATTTTTATAAACATAATAGAGAAATTTAATTATATTATTTATTGGTTTTAATATTTAATGAATAAAGATCATAATTAATAATAAATTTTGTTATTTATGTCCAAATTACATGAATATATTTTCATCATATAGATCAACCCGGTTCTATATAAGAATGATTCTTAGACTAACTTGATGATGTATCAATGGTGAAATTTCAACAAAAAGATATTAAATAGTTGGTTAATAAAATTTAAACATACTATTAACTATAAAAAGTGTTTTTGGTTGAAAAAACCCATCATTCCATGAAGATTTATATGTTTCTTGTTTTATGGTAGTTTGAGATGATAAGATCACATTTGAGAAAAGGAGACTCTTACACAATATAATGAAATTTCATGGGAATTATGGATCCCTAATATTTAAAATTTTAATGAAGAATGAATCGTTATCTAACATGAATACACCATGTAATAGGTTATTTATAGTGATTATTTATATGTTATCAGCACTGAAATAATAACTAGGTGAGATCCATAATAAAAATCAATCTTCCATGTTATAGGCCCATGCATTTTAATTTTCATTCATACATAGATGATTGTATTAATATTTTTAATGGTATAATTATTTTGTTAGATAATGTGTCCATACTTACTAATATCACCTTATGAGAATTAATATTTATTATTCAATAGATTATATTGGAGATGTTATATTAGATTTCAATAAAATTGAAAACTATGCTTATAGGTAATTTCAAAGCTGCCACAATTTTTGGTGAAATGATATTTATGAGTATAATGATGTGAATGTAATGGTTTGGAATAAAAACATGAGGAATGTGTGACAATCATACTATATAAACCAATTATATTATTTACTGTGTATCGAGGAATAAGATCCTAGATTCATTCAAAATATATATTATAGAAATGATAATTTAGAATAAGGTCATCATTAACTATGTTGTGTTTAATTTTATGAATTTGTGTGATGTTATATCCATTTCAAACATTATTTATTATTTAATACTTATAAGAACTAATAATGAATGGGAAGAATCCCCCATGAATATATTATTTCCATACATAATGAAAAAATTGTTCGTTATTTGTTTGTGTGGAATATTTCAATAGCCTTTTCATGGATGATTTCAAGAGGTCCCTTATAAAACTATTGAAATGAATTATGGAAATCCCATATGAAGGTGAGAGGAATATTTTGAATATCTATATTCACTTTATGGGTTTAGATTATATAGAACCCACCAGGAGGTAGATGTTGTGGATATTTTTACAACCTTTAATTACTTACCGATGAAAAATATATATTTCTCATGTAGAGGACAACTAATTACATGTCACATTTTTAAAATATTGAAGATATTTCTCAAATAATTTATACAACCATTGAAAAGTACTAATTTTGAAATTATTGAATTTATTAAATAGTAGATGACTTCTTTTCTAAGAGGGAAATTAAATTGAAGGATAGAAGAATAAAATTCTTCTAAATGTGTTTTAAAAATTATTTTAGGTATTTGAGAATGGTATAGTTGGATTTAATCCCGTATGAAAATGTTATAACATCAAATATAATGATGAATGAAACCATATTAACTTTATAATTAAATGATTATGATCCAATTACCCCTATCTAAAATTGTATACACTAGGATTATGGGGATTATACTACAAGGATGTTATGGGAGAATGGTAAATCAAAATAAAAAATAGTGATAATCAATGAAACCACATTTCTGGTATGGATGATTATTTTAGATGATATTTTAATGAAATATAATTAATAAACTATGATTAAACCACTCTAGTCAATTCTATAGATAGTAACATTAACGGAGTTAAAGATTCATTTTTATAGTACATTTGTTATAAAGAAGTTAACTAGAAATTTTTGTATCAGTTTTTTTTCCCAATAGTCATTTTCATTGAAAGAGACTAGAAATCAATGTCTTAACAATTTAAAAAATAATATCTTTAGCTATGAAATTAAAAATTATATTCTGTTAATTAATATGAGTAATGGTTGAATTTAATTTTAGAATATGAATGTTCTCGTGCTGATAGAATACAATGACAAAGCACAATAAAAATTAGAAGTTGATAGTGATGGAGAATAATATAGACCCATACTAATTATATCTAAAACCAATATAATAGTAATATAAATATATAATTTTAATATTCATCATAATTTAATTAATTTTTTTTATCATTGAGAACTTATTATTTAATTTCCCAAATAAATAATATAATGGAAAAGATATGGAGATGGATGATGAATGCCATTCCATAAGTATTCATGGAAAATTTCAAGTACCTGATCATTTTTATGGAGGTTTAATCTATAAATATAAATATTAATATTATGATTTGTTAATGGAGTGATGAATCATTATTCGTTTGTTTTTCATATTACAATACCTTATACATTACATGGATATCATTGCAATTGATAAAATGATTCAAGTAACATAAAACAATTAAGAAGTGGAAGAATTATTATATATATAGTATATGATAATAGAAAATTTTATGTATACTAGGAATAACATATAATGAAGAAGATAAATAAACTATTCTTGTATAAAATAATAGAATATGTGAAGATATGTGATCTCATAAAATTCTTTTAAAATTGAAATTTAAATTTTGTAGAAAAGAATAAGGTTCAAAATTATTGTAATGAAAAACAAAATGAAAACTAAATATAATGATGTTGAATAATGATGAAATAGAGAAAAAGATCAAGAATTGTTCGAGATACTAATATAGTAATTGTTTTATAGTAATTTTGAATCATCCAAGGAATCTAAAAAAACTAGCCCAAATAAATTTTTTTATAAACCATCTCAAAATGATGAACAAATAGTAAAATAGTTTCCTACATTTGTACCAATTCCAAAATCAATTCTTATGTTGTTTTTAATGAAAAAGGTTTTAATAAGTTTCATCCAAATTTATGGTTAGTTATAGATGAGATTACAATGGAAAAAACACTAAAGGAAAGAAAAGGAATAGGAAAGAGGGATCATATACAATAAGAATTTTACCAAACAACATAGTAATATATTAGAAGATAACGATTCAAGGGATATAACTAGTGATATGTATGTTTTGGGAAAAAATTCAATTAATATAGGCCATTCATGTTATTATGAATAAATTATCAGAAATTGAGGTGGAGAAGAGATAAGAATATATTAATACACCATGTTAACAGATAAAATAAGATTTTAAGAAAAAAATTTAAGGCCAAAACATAATTTATAATTCTTCTAAATATAGATGAAGTTTTCATGAATCAAAGAAGAAGTAAAAAATATAGTATCAGAATAATTTTCAAGATGATGTATGTAAAATAATTAATATATTGAGGAACATAAGAACTAAATGTTTTGAGTAAATGTGATATTTTGTGGTAGATATATATCCTATGGTAAAATTAAAATTTATATTTGGATTATCTTACAATAAAATGAGGGAAATAAAAATAGTAAGAAGTTAGAATATGAAGATGAATAATCCTTTGTGTGTCATTAAATAAAAGAGGTCCCATTCCATAATACATTTGATAGAGCAAGGCCATGATATTAATTAAAAAAATAAAAGATAATCATACTGGTAAGAGATGTTGTAATATTATCACTAATTATGAGGATTTGAATAATGGAATATCATTAATGAGAGACATATATAAACCATATGAAAGTAATTGATGATAAATAAAATCCTATAAATTCACATTGTTATATTTATATTGTATCTTTTTTGAAATTAAATGATATAAAATTAGTTGGTAGATGGATATAGATACCATAACCGGATCACAAGAGAATTTATCCATGATATAAAATGATTACTTAAGTCATGAAGAGACAATGAGTGTATCCAATGTGTGAAAAAAAATGATGAAATGGATTTGAGGTGAATAAATACCTGAAATCAATAATTTTCAAGATATCCTTGTAATAAATGTTATATAGGTATTCCAACCATATAATCTACCATGTTTTCTACTATGAAAAATGTATTTGTTAATGGGAAGGGATGGTGTATGTGATTTTTAATAAGATAAGATTCTTTTTGGACTTAAAAATGATTATTTTAATATATTTTTTTAATATAATGACGGATACATATCATCACATGATAAAAATAATTAAATATAAAAATATGAGAATAATAAAGAACAGGGTTACATGCATGAATTCATAGACATAAGTGGTCACTTTAGATATTCACTCTTGTTTTATATAATGGAAATACCCATGTATACATATAATTGACCATCTAATTGTTAATTTCTAGGAAAACATGCAGATCCATAAATATATATAACTAATAATTCACAAAAAATTATCATTTAATTAAGAAAATGAAGAGGTATAGGGAGAACCTTTTCTCATGAATAATATGGAGAAAATTAAAGATGTGTACCTAAACACGACCTTTTATTTGATGAATATATGGGGGATATAAACACGAGGATTCAATTTGAATGCATATATGAGTGGTCTTATATTTAATAATCAAAATGGGGATATTAATTTTCTTATGCATTATGGTATTTGTTTTAAAAAAAATGATATAAGAATATATAAATATTTATTTAGATATGTGCTAATGAAAATGCGATTTTATAATAATATATGAGAATAATATTAGTATATGATATTAATTATAACAACTAGAGATAAAGAATGCTGGATTAAAAGATAATTAATTATGATTATTTCAACATACATTATGGAAATTGTAAATTCTTATTGGGGATGAAACATTATAGAAACATTTCAATGTTGTTAGATGAGCTAATGAGTGTTTTAGAAATACCTATGATGATTATGTGTTGAATTCTATAATTGTGTAAATGTAGATCATTATTAATACATGAAAAATAATTTTATAGTCAAAATTGAATTAATTACCTAATTTTAAATTCATACATTTAGAGCTACATAAAGGTAATTAACGTCTCACTAACCAACATAAATGCTTAAGGCATGCTGTTTACTGATAAATTTGAATCTATTACTTACATCATGATTACTGTCAAACTGCACTACCTACATAAAATAATGTTGAACATAATAAATTTATATTGTCAAAATGATACTAAAAAAAGGAAATAACTATATTTATTTTGTTATATAAAGGTAAATGATTTTTATTGAATATTATAAGGGTAATATAAGAATCCAATAATTTTTTAAGCTTACTATTTTTTTGTAAAATTATAGTTTCTATTTAATGGAGCAATGGTTCATGAACAGTCTATGAAAATGTGATCCAGTTTACTAAATAATTATAACCACTAATACATACATAATATATAATTTTATGTGAGAATATCATTAAAATTTCTCAGCATAATAAGATAAATTATTTGAAATTATTATTTTATATTGATTTATGAAGGGTTAATATCTCAATAAATGTCAAATATTATGATTCATGGTGAAATCAAATGTGAGTTAATCACAATATTTTATTCAAATATTATTGTATAAAGTTATATATTATATGATAACCACACTATTGAAATGGTGAGCACAATGTATATAGTTGTTAACTTGGACTTGGATGTTTGTTTGGATTTATTAGTATCTATAGAAAGTATTCAAACCTATGAAAATAAGATATCATCTTGATGTGGTTTGTTATTTAGGGTTTTTTTAGTGGGTGTTTCTATCAAAATAACCTCCCTCCAAAGATATATCCTTTTAGGTTGTGGAATAATTACCTCCCAAGTCACACCACAAGTTGTAAAAATTAAAAAACTGGCACTGAGGTATAAATTGCTCACAAATATATGAGGGATTAACCACTAAATAAAACAGGATAGGGAGAGAGATTTATAAAATAAACAAATCTCAAATGGATATTATTAAATTAATCCTAAATCTATTTTGTAATAAATGAACCTAAATAAAACAATACAAATAAATGTATCCAAGATAATATAACAAAAGTCATATCAGATTATATAGGCTGAAAATTTGATCCATCTAAAGATATAAATGTTTGGTGTGGTCCTGAAATTCCTACTAGAAAATCGAATAATATAATATACATATATAGGGAAGTAATATGAGTATACTCGAAAGGATAATACACAAGATCCCATGTGAACATGTGAGAAGAGAAAAATAATGCACTAGTAAACAAACAATAGTACATACAAGCCGCTATATAGGTTAACTAACAATATTGTACCTCACCATGGCTTGAAAACTAAATCACTCATCCAATATAATAATATTTCAGTGGGATCAAAAAAATCATAGAACCCCACTACCTATTTCCCATTAATTTTATTCGCACATTACCCAACATCAAATACCATATAATCCATCCATTTGATTCATATCACATCACATCATATCAGATACTAACAGTCTATGATGTTGGAAAGGATGAATCCCTTACTACACCATCTTTAATAGGTGATGAATCTGGTGGAAGTACCACATATCATCATTTCAAATCTCGACTCATGAAACATAATTCATCACAACAGAACTCATCCTATAAAAATGGTAGTAGGGTATCATGAATGTGAACACATCATCATAATTCCATCCTCCTACCATGAATTACCCCCACAAAATATAACATTATATTACTACCTCATTAGATCTAATATCACTAAATGAATAATTTACCACTACAATTGGGAAATACCTAACAACAAACTGTATCACCACTACTAAAAATAAATGAGCGGGAAGAGTTTGTGTTCAAATTTTTAATTCACCTCTATCCTAAGTGTTTGAGAAAACACCCAAAACCTAGTACCTGTAAATGTCGATATGTTTATACATCTCTTGAAGGGAACATATAGAAATATAAAAATGATATGTAGATAGAGAAAATTACTCAACCAATGGCTTCATATAATTTTCAATTGTCCTCACAAAATCCCTACCACCACACCACATGTCTACATTGACCAACACTTCAACCAATTCAGTAAATACACCGCATCACCATAAAAAACCCGACACATCTTTACATGTAAGTATAAGTTTCACCAGTTTTATACATTTCAATTTTAATTTAAATTCATATCTCATTAATCTATTCATTTAATTTTTTCAATATATACACATCATGTTCAATTATATTATAATAATTTATTATATTATAATATAATCCATCGGGAAATAGGGAACAGAAACAAAAAAAATCCCCAAAATGGCTAATGTCACAGAACCACAACCCCCCAAAACCACAGATATTGTGGCCTATATCATATACCAAAAACTCATCACATACAAACACCACAAAAAACTGAACAACCATAAATCATAACTATTACTAAAATTACCACATCACATAAAATCCAACAAAAAACCGAAACATATCTTCACTAACAATAAAAATTCCATATTGTAATTATAACCACCTGACAATATCTTGAACCATTCATGGAAACACAAAAGAATAGAACAACAACAACACATACAAAATTCAATAATTTTTTCAAGGGGATTCGTATTATTATATACCATAAAATTCTATCCAAATGAAAAATATTCTTACCATTTATTAAAAATAAAATAATATTTAGAAAAAAGAAAACTAGGTCAATCAATGGGTATTTTCATAACCCAGTAAGAAACATATTTAATGATAAAAATATGAAAGTTAATTCTTATAATCCTATTTTCATCATATTACCACTCAGAAATTGAATTACCTTAATTGAAGATCTTAAGGATCCTAGCATTATTACTTCTGGGAACCATATAAGAATATCTTGTAGACATGATTCTTGGAAGGATAGTGTAGTCCATCCAAGACCCTCCCTTAGAAGAAACAAGATTAAAAACATAAATATAAATCATCTTTTTCATTCCATTAATGATATAGTAATTAAATTATGCATGGAAACTGTAACACAAAAAGCTTCCATGGTACGTTTCCCTCTGAGTAATACAAAAACTTGTGTTGTATGCAACTTCGAGTTCAAACACACCACAACTAATCAAACTAGCCATTATGAATAGTACTACCCACTATTTGAAATTTTATAAATTTTATCTTTCTAAATGGACTTCTTTTTTGGATTTGGAATATCAAAATTATCTTAGGGTGAATTTTTGGTTTTTTCTTGAAAAAATCCAATTTTTGATGCATAGTGAAAAACACCGGGTTATTGTTTAAAACTGAATTTTTATTTGAATAATTATTTATTTTATTTAAATTTAAGTTAGGTCAAAATAGAAACATAATAGCTATATAAATTCAATGTAATTCATTGGAGTCATTTTATAATATGTTTAGATATATTAAAATTTTATCGAACTTTTTACCATCTTTTACCCACCTCGTAGGAGTATTTACAATATTGCATTAAACATAATTTTCCCACATCAATGAGTTGAATTAAAAAAAATAAGAGACATGGTTAGTATCAGTAAGTAAAATGTTGTTGAATAAGATGAAATTAATTTTTGTTGAAGTTTAACTTTTGAATTTTATTTACCATGGTTAAAAGTAAATAGTGTAATTTAGGGTAAAAATGATTTCATAATTACCATAACACATGTAAAAATTATATTGGATAAGTATAATTCGACAAAAAAATCCTTATGAATTAAATATGATCCAATTTGGTCTATATGGATTAGATTAGGACATTTGTTATTATTTTATTTAAAGAAGTGTTAAAAGAGTAAAATTCAATGTTTAATAACTAAACAATTTTTAATATAGGGTTACACATAATATAAATTCTCTAATAAATACTCATTATAAAGATAAAATGATTTCATACATAATGGTAATTTATTTATAATCTTTAGACATTAAATAAGTTAATTAATTTATGACACAATATTGATGCAGTAATTACCTTATTATTAAAATATTAAAAAATTGATATTATAGATATCAAAATAAATATAAATTGTGACTTATGATGAATTAAACTACTTCTATAGGATAATATGACATGTTAGTATTGGTTAAATAAATTTTATTATAATTTAGAAAGTTTTTATGGCTTTCAAAAAAATCAAATACTAAATAGTGTCAAAGTTGACATAATTGAGTTTTTAAAACAAATATTATATTATTAATTGATATAAGATTTTTAAAAATATAATATTTTCAACAGGACATAGATAAGGTTATATATATTAATAATTAACCACATGGGTTTATAATGGCTTATTATGGTAAGTTTAATAACCATATAATATTAAAATACATATAGACATGGTAAATGTCAAACTATTTAACTAAGAGTTAAATCTAAAATATAAGGTTAATATTATGACATAAACCTATCTAAAACCTATTGGTTGAGAGGTTTTAGACCCCAAAACACCATATACTCGAAATTATTCATTTTGGAGCCATCAGAAACCGAAAAGGATTTTATTATAAAATAATATTTCAAGCCTTTCATAAAGTGACCCTCACCTCTCTTATAAAAGAGCACTTCCCCTTCACTTACTTTCACACCTTCAAAGCCATTTTCCTTGGACAAAAAATACCTAAATATCATCCCAAAATTCATGACTTATTCTTAGAGTCATTACTTTGGTCATAAATCCAACCTAAGGTTCCCTTTTGATATAATCAAAAGGAAGAACTCGAAGATGAGGTAAATATTTCATCACCTCTTTCGAGTTCTTTTCTTATTCCACTTCCTCTTTATTTTTTTCCCATTCTAAATTAATAACTCTGGTATATTTTATATATATTTTTTATTATAAAATTTTTACAACCATATTGATTATTTTATCCATCATATGAATGAATAAGTCACCATACGTGCATACGTATGGCTTATCATCTCCACGTCGTGGTGTGGTTGTTATTAAATACATTATTTATTTTGGATGGGTATAATAATTATGTTTAATTGATGTAAATAATAAATATAACATTTTAATGTTTTTTTAAGTATGATATAAAATTCAATTATATTGAATTTATCTTTTAATTGAATGATATTGTCGCTCGTGTGTACATACGAATTACTGTCTCCATGAACACGATGAGATTCATTCTCTATCATAATTATTTAAGAATAATTTTCATTTTATGATTAAAAATAATTTTTAATAACATAGTATCATTATGTATATGAATTAAATACATCCCATCCATAACAAACATTTCTTACGTAACAGAACATATAAAGGACAATGAAGCAGTTAACACCTGAAACAACGATAATATTAAAATATTATTAACAAAGTAATATTAGAAAATCATATATGATATCATATTTATGTATACGGTTCTTTTATAATTTTATAACTATGATTTAACTATTATAAATTAAGTTAACATACCCTAGACCAATGATAAGTATAAGGAAAGGGTTAATTCTACAATCTCTTTACTTATATGAGGTTGTTAATACATAAGTTTCTATTGGTACCTCTTTATCATTCTCATCTGTGTTTTTATAAAAATTTAATTCAATAAATTTTTACTATTTACTATAATATGGGTTAAATTCATTTATACCCTTATTTGACCATATATGGTTTGAATGAAATGTTTCTATTGTTTTCCAAACAAGGTACTTTATGACCTTTTCAACAAAATTAATGTAAGAATGTTTTTCTAACTTATACGGTGGGTGTAGCTATTTTCCGCCAATATATCATCATCAAATCCTCCCATACAAGCTTATAAGATTATTTTCAAAATAAATGTTTTCTTTTATAATTATGTGACTTTCAAATTGTTTCAAAATTGAAAGAGGTATTTATTTTAAAAAAAATTATTTCATCTTTGTCAACATCTTTTGATGGATTTTAAACTTGTTTGAAGTTGAATTATTATGATACCAATATTCCATATTGTATTGAAGGTTTTGTGATACGTTTGACTATGGATGTGTTATTTTTGTACCATTCATGGTTTATTGATAAGGTACTGACATTTCGTATGCTAGTTTTAAAACGTATTTTTATGTTATGTTTAAACCATTCTATATGAGAAATGCATTGGACATAGAAATTGATGGGTGGAGCCCAATATAGCTCCTTGATTCATCAGTATGCCTCATGAGACAAACTAGTGTCTTGTAACTAGGCCTTGGAAAAGTATTATTTGTAGCCTTGGTGCAAGGCCTTGATTATGTGGTTGTGAACTATGGCATTATTCATTCCATAATTATGAAATTGGATATTTAAATTTCATGTGATTATTCGACATGTAGAATATCCATGTGAATAAGTAAATTTAATTATTTTATTTTATATTTGCGATATTATATTGAAGTTTATGTTTAAAAATATTTTTTAATCTTATTCATTACATTAAATGTTTATACATTTTTATGAATGTTTCTGCTATATTGTTATCCTTACAAATCTTATGAGCTCATCTATTTCTATGTTTTATTTTTCCCGGGAGGTGAAGAATTATTTGGTGGTTGACTTGCAGGGATTGGCTAATGATATAAGTGTATTCAAAGGGGAAAAATGTTGTTGATGTTTTTATTTAATGATGTAATATAAAACTTATTAATGTATCTAGTAATTCCTAGGCAACTAAACTAAAAGATATTTCGGGACATGATTCATTGTATCATGCCAATGCTATGTAATAATTCACCAACATTGGGTAATAGGGCCCTAGGAATTATAGTTGGTATCAGAGGTAGATTAGTAAAAAACATGGAAACTAGATTCAGAAAAACTTTGATTAGAGAACACTACCCTATGATAGACTTTGAGGATTAGTATAGAAGAACATCATATAATTTTGGTACTGTAGTGATTTTGAGATTTTTCCAAGGAATACATCCCTATCTAGATATGTGCAGGTAAATGTGGCTCTGGAACAGATGTATCTAGGTGTAAAACTTGAAAACACTGCTTTGAGCTAGACTCGAATGGGAATTGGTGCACGACAATGGGTATTGCTTCACTCTTGGTTATGACACTCTTGGGGAATATGATTTGGATAATTCAAATTTTATTTAAAACCTATTATGAAGGATTTATAAGTATATATTTCCTCAAAGAAAACATTTTTATGATTATGGATTATATCCATAAACTAATCAATTTTTGTCAAGTGTTTTACAAGTTTGGAATTATGTATTGTGGTTCATAAACTAATATTTTGTATGTCGTTGTTTTAAAATGGAACCTAGTGAATGGAATGGAAACTATATCAATGCACACAATTATTGTAGGGATTTTCCTCTTACTCAAGATAATTATAGTGTACTACTAATGCAACTGTTGCTGATCAGTTTATCACCATATTGGGTCAACTCACACATGTTATGAATAATAACATTAGTCATATGGAGAACCCTGATCCACAACCTAGAGGATCAATGTTAGACTGATTCATGAGGTGAAAAACACCAACATTAAATGGGACTACAAATCCATTTGTAGCTGAGAAATGGATAAGTTCCTCAGAGAAAATATTTCAATCTTTGGGGAGTAACGAAAGGGAAAAATTTGTCATGGTAGTTTATCACTGCACAGGAGATACAGATCAATTATGGTCATTGATTCAAAACAAAAAGAAAGATTATGATGTGTCAAATATGGAATAGAGGGAGTTTAAAAAGATTATCATAGAAAAATATCTTCCTCATGACCATCAAGTAGATATGGAAAGGAAATTTTTGAGTCTGAGATAAAAAGAGGATGATAATGTCGCTAAATTTGAGGCTAACATCACAAGAATACCAAGGCATGTTATAGATTGTATACGATACCCAAAGAGTAATATTTATTAATTCTTTGATGGGTTAAAACCATTTCTTCTATGAGCATTAGTTTCACAATCCTTCTTATCATGCAAAGATATTTTATCATGTGCTATCAAGACAGAAAAATAATCCTCTAAGTCCTATGAATTTAAATCAAAGTAGGAGAAGAATAGATCTTCTGAACACTCTGAAAATGGAAACAAGGGGAAGAATGAGGTTTTCAATGTTTAATGCCACAATTTTAGTGAAAAAGGGAATTATGAAAATGAATGCCATAAGAACCAAAGAAACCTACCCCAGAAAAGGACAACTGAGAAAGGACAAGCTTATGTGATCACTATAACTGATTTTGATACTTTGAAAAACGTAATGGAAGGTAATTTAATAGTTTCCTCAAGTTTAGAAAATTCTTTATTTGATTTTGGATCATCGCATTGTTTCATATCTTCCCAATTTTCTAAGAAAATTAGACATTTTGAATTTGATTTAACATGGGAGTTGTCAGTCAAAACTCATAAGGGATGTATCATTGCAACAACGTTTTTTGAATCATTTCCCATTTGAGCATATAAATGTTCTTTATCTGATGATCTCATCATCATACCCATGATTTAATTTGATATAATCGTTTCTTTTTATTGGCTTTCGGACCCTGAAGAAATTTTTTTTGTAAGAATAAGCTAGTTACAATTCTCAATGATGATAAAGAGTACGTTATCTTTAGAGAAGAAATGTCACCACCTGATTTTTATCAAGATACACCCCCAGTAGCTCAACTAAATTCAATTATTGGGGATGAATATAATGAAAAAAATATGGGTGAGGAAAGGAATGTTCAAATAGAGGATGTACCTATTGGGGAAGAATATATTGATGTGTTTCTAGATGATTTACCTGGATATCCCCCAGAATGAGAAATTGAGTTTTCCATTGATTTAATTATTGGTTCACAACCCCCATTAAATACCTCTTATAGAATGACCATTGTGGAATAAGTGGAACTAAAGAAACAACTAGAGGAATTGAGTAATAAGATATTTATTCATCCTAGTGTTTCTCCATGGGGAACCCCTGTACTTTTTGTTAAGAAGAAAGATGGATCTATGAGGTTGTGCATTGACTACATGGAGATAAATGCTATAACAACGCAGAAAAAGTATTCACTACCTCACATTGATGATTTATTCGATAAACTTCATAGATCTCAATATTTTTCAAATATTGACTTTTGAACTTGATATCACCAGTTGTGTGTGAATAAGGAATAAATTCTGAAAACAACATTTCAAACAAGGTATAGGAATTACAAGTTTGCAGTAATGCCTTTTGGATTGACTAATGCACCCTCAGTCTTCTTGGATCTAATGAATAGAGTTTTCAAGGAATATCTTAATGACATTGTAGTGGTATTTATTGCTGATATTTTGGTTTGCTCAAAAAGCTACAAAGATCATGAAAATCACTTGTGCATTATCCAAAAGACACTTAGAAGAAATGAATTATATGGGAAGTTTAGCAAGTGTGAATTATGTCTTCAGGAGATTTATTTAATTCACCATATTATCTGTTAGGATGCAATCTCTGTTGATCCTTCTAAAAAAGGCTATCCTAGAATGGAAAACACCAATGAGTATAATTGAGGCATGACGTTTTATTGGTTTAGCAGGTTATTATCAATATTTTGTCTATATTTTTTCCAATTGGAAAACCCATTAAAAAAGCTCACACATAAAGGGGTTAATTTTTTTTGGACAAAAGAGTGTGAATAATGTTTTGAAAAACTGAAGATAAGAGTAGAATATGATCCTATATTTACTCTTACAACAGGGAATGATGTGTTTTATAGTGATGCTTCAAAGAAAGGACTTGGTTGTGCCTTTATACAGAATGAATGAGTTATTTCCTATATATCACAACAACTAAAAATTTAAGATCAAAACTATCCTACTAATGACATTGAGTTAGCTGCTAGAATATTTTCTCTAAAAATATGGAGACACAATCTCTGTGGTGGAAAATGTGATATTTATATTGATCACAAGAGTTTGAAGTATATTTACTCATAAAAAGATATCAACATGAGGAAATGATGATGGGTTGAGCTACTCAAGGATTATTATTTCACTATACAATAGCACTCAGGGAAGGTGAAACATCAATAATTTTTCAAATGGTTGCCAAAACATCATTACTAGAACAGATAAAGAGTTCTCAGGCTGTGGATGAAGAGTTTCAAACAAAGATTAAAGCTGTGAATGATGGGAGATTGAGTGACAACATATATGAAGATGGAATTTGGAAATTTGGGAAGAGACTTTGTGTTCCTAATATACCTGATCAAAAAATGGAATTGTTGGATGATTCTCATATCTCCAATTTCTCTATACTCTCTAGGAGCACCAAGATGTAGAGAGATTTGAAGGAAGATTTTTTGTGGGAAAACTTGAAGAGGGATATTTCTGATTTTTTGTCATGAAGTATGGTTTGTCAAAATGTGAAAGCAGCAAGATGAATGGGATAATTTATTTAATTTATCATTAGTATTCAAGATGAATACATTTCATTGAAATAAATTGAGGTAAGAAACATTAGGCTTTCGACCATTCCATAACCCATAAGTTGTTTTATAAAGAAAAGGTCTAATTAAAACCTACCTTATAGTATAAAAAGAAGTAGTAACAGCTTCAACTCAAATGTGTTTTGCAATATAGTATTAACTATACATTATTCATGTTATATTATGAAGAATACAATTACTTCTTTTGAAAACACCATTTTTGTATATGATTTCTTGGAGGTGTTAAGTTACTAGTAATTCCTTTCTCACCATACATGTTTCAAAACCTGAGTTCTAAAATTCATCTCCGTGATCACAAAAAAAATTTATCACTGGAAGGGTTTTCTCATTTTTAACTTTGGGTAAAAGAGATTTAAAATTGTAAAAGGATTCATATTTCTTTTCAAAAAATAGACCCATGTAAATATAGTGAAATAATTATATAAAAAAATACATCGTATTTTCCTCCAATAATTCTAGTTTATATTGGACCTAAAAGATCTACATGCACTAGCTGTAATGCATCCAATGTGGACTCTTCCCTAATCGATTTAATGATTGACTTTTGTTTCTTACTAAATTGACAAGGATCACAATATTTTTAAGAATCAAATCTACAATCTGGTAGATCCTGAACATGTATTTTCTTAGAGAGTTTTTCTATGATTCCAAGATTATAGTGTCCTATTGTTCTATTCCATAACCAGGACTGAACTTTCATTGAACATAGGAAATGCAATTCTTGGCTCATAAGGTCTTCAAAGTTATGTGTGTAAACATTCTCATCCCAGTGAGAAGAGAGAATAAAATATTCCTTTTATTTTTTACTAGGCATTTAACATTCCTAAAATTTTCTAGGAATCCTTCTTCACATAATTGAAATATTCTTATAAGCTTGTTCTTATGATCTTTAAAAAAATTGAAATTAATGCTTTTCCATGAAGAACAATATTACTCATACCAAAAATTTCTCCATGAGCATTGTATCAAAAAGATAATTTTACAACTTTTATCTTAATAATATTTTCAAAGATTTTTTTGTTACGAGTCATGTGTTAGGAACATCCACTATCCATGTACCATATATTTTTGTTGGCACATCCATTATTTTTATGAAAATAAAATGGTTAAACATTGGAAATACAAAAATTATTGGATCATGAATTGTTAGAAAATAAATTATAGGTATCTATATTTTCATAGAAAAATGGGATTTATGAAAAGCTAATGACAAAAGTTTATTCGAGGAAATATTTTTCTCCAAATGTCCACCACATTGACCATTAGTTCAAAAAAGAGCACATTCGGTTACAAAATATTTGTGACTAACAACTACTTTTTAATGAGAATAACCAAATCCAATACTAATCATAATAGAACGAAGTTGTGAATACATTATATCAAAACCTTCTATTCCATGAGTAATATTTGACAAAAGTTTCTTTAAAGAAAATATTACTGAGTTTAGTCTGATGATTAAATTATTATCCTCATAGTCACTAGACTTAGAATTTGAGTCTGTCCCTCGTACATTTTTCATGGAAATTACATTTTCATGATCCTTAGAGAGTTTATCCATTTCAGAATTTACTTCATTATGGTTTTAAGAAACATTTTAAAAATAAAATTTTTTCTCATCAATATATTTTTAAAGATCAGATACTTCATTTGTTAAAATAGATATTATAGAATTTTCCTTATCATGCTTCTTTTTAATCAAACTATTTTCAATCATAGGTAACATGGAAAAGCTAAATATTTATTCAAAATAAGGTAATATTATCTTTGGAGGAATATTATTTATCCAATGTTTAATAATATTATTCCTTAGGATAATTAGAATTTAATCAAATATTGGTTACTTATGAAGCAGTAATTACCTTATCCATGAGACATTGATTTTCAATAGAAATTCTAGCTATAAAACCAATATACATCTGTCCAAAAGACTCAATAATAGAAGAATCATCAGAATAATCACCACCACATGTGCTCTAGGTTTCATTAGATTTTAGTACTATCTTAGATTTATACCTGTACTAATTGTTCTTATTTCATTCTAAATTCATATCCTTTATTTATTTCTTTTTGAGCATACGACAGTTTGGTCTAATACGACCTGCCCTATTTTATTAATAACAAGTTACTTCTAAATCTATCATATCCTTTATGTCTTTCTTCTTATAAGTATATTTAAAAAAATTCATTCCCACAATCATGTTCATTTTTTAAGAAATATTGGAACGTTCATTCTTAGACTGATCACTATCACTTGATTCAGATATAACAATAGATTTCTTGGTTTTCGATCTAGTAACTGTTTTAGTAGTCTTAGATTTCATATGAAATGTTGTAGTAGTGAAATAAACACTGTCATTGCCATTATCTTTATTATTGATATATGAATCTCTTTTCATTATAATTTCATGGGGTAGAAGAGTCCTAAATAACTCATCAAAAGTGACATTTGAAACATTAATATTTTTCATCAATCACTATTCTTTTGGATTCCCACTAACTGGGGATAATATTTATTATCTTAACCAATTTAATCTTAGCATCAAGTCCCTTATCACCCATAAAGAAAATTTTGTTGATGATTTTCATAATCCTTTGACGAACATTGCATACATGTTCTCCATAAGGAAACGTATAACCATGGTATTTATCTCTAAGAATAGAACTTATTGATTCAATACCCTTTGTTGTGCCAAATTGTGTAACTTCTAATTTTTGAGAGATTCAACTAGTAGCTTCAAATGATGAAATATGGAAACATATATTTCTATTAGTAAAACATAATAAAGTATTACATACCTTATAGTTAAGATAATACTCTTTTTTTCTTGATTTATAATTTTTTATTTACATTTTTTAAATCTTGTATTCTCTATTAACCATAAAAAAATTATTCACAATGGTATTTATAATAAAATCCTACATCCTATATCTGAAGTAATCATAGTCATTTTAATAAAAATTGGGGGTCTGGTAGGATTCATATTGTCTACTGATCCAATTTACATTCCAGACATTCTGTATAAAAATAAAAAATATCGTCCCCGAAAAAGAGGTTAGTATTAAATTTTTATAACAAAAATTTATAAAGAAAATTTTATTGAAAATTTATACAACTGAAGAGAAGAAAGAAAGTTGATAAAGAAAAAAATTTCTTCAAGTATAAGTATTGCAGATACCTACACTGATAACATGTGTAGGATCAAAATGTATATTTAGATTCTTAAATTATAAAAGGGGGGGAATTTAGGTTTAAAAACATTCATTTATATCCTTAAGACAATCAATGTTTAACAAAGTTAAAAAATGGATTCACAAACCCTTTTTATTTCATAAAAAGAAACTAACTTTCTTAGGTTTCTAATAATGGATCCAATACAGAAAACAAGAGACTTGTTTACATAGGGAATTATTTGACCTCAAATCATTTAGAATATAATTTTTATCAGAGTATACAAGAATATGAAAGTTTAAGGAAGTTACACTTTCTATATATAATAAAATTTAGAAGAAATAAAACTTGTAAAAAATTGGGAAAGTAAAAGAAATCATTTAACCCAATTAGAATTGTATCCAACAACCATGGATAAAGGTCCATTGGTTTATTATTTGAAGAATGTCTGTCTTAACCACAGCATGGTAAGCCCCTGATACATTGATTGGTATCTTCTTATTATCCCCACAAGACCTTGATATCAATAATGATTCTACCTCTGTCTCTCTATCCCCAAAATCCCTTTATTGATAATAGAAACAATAGGATTCACACTAGGTAGGTTGAATAATGATATCCCAACATGAACAAGTTGTTCACAACATTTTCCCAAGGAAAATTTGAGTAGATCTCTCATAGAGTATCAATTCATTCTTGAATTAAACTTTATCATTGTAATGCGAACATTGAAATAGAGGGGTATTTATATGCATGGATTTAAATAGTCTACTTTATCTTCCAAAGTTCATATTTTTGATTGACTTTTTGAGGGACCTGTACATGTGGAACTTAGACGATAGTTAAGTTAAAAAATATTGAACAAAATCGTTTTATATAGCCAACAATGAGACCCATTACAATGCATAATAATCATTAAAACATTTAAAATTTTATAAAATGATATGTTAAATTAATGAAATGTGATAACTATAAGAAAATAATTTAATCAAATTCTTAAAATTATGAAAATGAGAGTGTAAGAAATATTGAAAATCATATTCTGAAATAATAGAGAATAAAATTCTAATTTTTGAGGAAATCAGAGTATAAAATCTGATGATTTTGGAGTCTGATTTAAAGAAAAAATCAGAGTATTATTTCATAACAAATTGTAGAGTGATTTTAGAAGAAATCAAAGCCTTATTTTTGAAAAAATAGGAGGCAATTTCAGAAGAGATTGGAGTATAATTTCTAGAGAAATCAGAATCTGATTTTATAAAAAATTAGAGTCTGATTTCAAAATTGATTGGTCTCTTATTTATGAAGAATTAGTGTCTTATTTCAGGAGAAATCTGGGTCTAATTTTAATAAAAATCATAGTATTATTTTAGAAGAAATCAAAGTTTAATTAATGTAAGTTTCTAAGTTATATTAGGATCCGATTATTGGATTAAGAAAAAGATGGTTAGACTTGGTTTGAGAAAACATTTGATAAGGCATTGAAGATCATAGGTAAAATCAAAAACTATTCACAGAGAATGATTATACTCCTTACAAAATTTCTTTTTAGAAAAATATAATTTTACTTAATAAAATGTTTTAGTGATTTTTGAAAACTAAAGGATCGAAAATTTCCAATGAATCATATTAAATCAACAACCCCATATAGTGTCACTCAGGGTCTGGATGAGTACTTGGAATGATGTACTATGTGTGGGGTACATGGTGGTATAGTTTATAGGGGAAGACCCCTTTGGGTGCCAATTGTTTGCGAGTACACAACCAGATAGGGACACAATGCTTGGCCATGTGATATACACTATTAGACACCCTATGTAGGCTACTCACCACATACATTAACTATAATCCATTTATATGGATTTTATATGCTATATTTAGCAGGTTTAGACATCTATGTGTGGAAATGGGAGTTCTTACCATGTTCTCTGGTATACACATCGTGTACTACCCCTTTCAATCACTTTGATGGTTTTGTATTTTTTGAAACCCTAAAGTCGAATTTGGACATAACATGAGTCCTTGTTTAGTGTTTTTTAATTGCAGATAGTGATGGTGTGGTCCTTTCATTGCATGAAGGTTCTTTGGATTGTGTTTTAGACCAATTTTGTACAACATGGGGATATACTTGAGGTTTGGATTCAAAATACTCCAATGAGTTTGGTTGCGAACTAAGAGGTGGAGTGGGGGTTGTAAGTTCAGTGTTTATCATGGAGTGTGTGTTCCAAGGAGTTTTTCATTAGTATCCTTACATGGATCTAGGAAGGTTTTATTGAGTTTTATCTTTGTGGAGATATGGGTTTGTCTTTATATATAGAGACGTGTTTCTTGAGGACAGGGTAGTTAAGATGTAGATCACATGTTTTAGAAGCAGAGTGGTTAAAGACTATGGTCTTGGATGACATTATAAGATGAATTTTTTTTTCAGCTGTGGTTGCTATGTGAAGTTGAGTATAAGAGAAACTTGACGGTTCCCCTAGTGGGATGTTTTATTAATTATAGATTTATGGATAAAAAATTCACCTGTTTAGAGTTACCTGGGGAACGGGTTCTCTTTTGGATACATTATCAGCCCATTGTTGATTAAGATAAGTTGGAATATGAGGGCCAGGTGCATGATCTATTGATTTGATGTCACTGAATGGGTACATGTGCTTTAGTAGTTTAGTAATGATTATTACCTTGGGATGCATGATTATGTAAGATATGGGGATCAAATGTTGATAACTGGGTTGGGTGTATAGAGATAGATTATTATATTTTAGTTTGTTGAAGCTAAGAGTTATAGTACGACAACAAGGTGGTTTTATATTTTGGGTTTCCAAATTATATAACATGATTTTGTTGTAAGTGATGTGTTGGATAAGATAGCTAGACATATGACCCACTAGTATCATTCTAGACATTTGAAAATGAGATTATTAAACTGAGGATATGTATAAGTATCAATAGATTATTTATGGCTTGGGTTTTTGATTGAGGATTGTAGGTATGTTTCCCTATACTAGTGATTATATTGAATGAGACACCAAATGTATTTTTTATGGAGAACAACTTAGCTTCTTGGAATTTTAATTATAATAGGGATATGATGTTAGAATGGGGATATGGAAACAGATAGTATTTTCTATGGTTAGATTTCTTGAATGATACTCTAGTCCCAACTGATGGTATGTAAAGATGGTTACTTGATTGTGGTTCTATCCATGGATGATATACTTCACAAACTAGGTTTTAAACTATGGATCCAGTCACAAATAATATACAGTAATGTTTATGTGCCAGAATAATGCTCTAGGAAATGATTATATACCAACTGGGATGGATTGTGGACTGATACAATGCATCTGTGGTTTCGATGTCAGAATGATTCTACATGCATGATTTATTTTACACACAATTTAGGTGATGTGCCTATTCTTTAGGCATGTTTGAGTTGGGATGGTATATTCATTGAACATAGGATCCATTCATTATGATTTATGATAAATGAGAAAGATTCCAGACTGATGGTCTAGGGTTGGTAGTTCTATTATGTGGTAATTGGGAAAGCTATGAAGTTGTTCCTAGTATGAGATAATTCTTGGGTCCTAGGGAAATGGTAGGAGTTGAAGTTATTTTCTACATCAAATGATAGGACAAATGTAGGATGAATCCATGAAATTATTAGTTTTGGTTGTGGCTACCAGAAATATGGAGCCAGCAACTTGTTTGGGATTCATAGTCATTTTGATGTTCTCATAGACACTAAAACAGTATCCAATGTAGGTATGGTTGATCAAGGTATTGGACATAAGGATCAACAATTGTTTTAGCTGAACTAACATTGAATAATCTTTCTCCCAGGACACACATATCACATGTCAATGTACTTATGGAAACATATTATATTTTTAGAATTAGAGGTGGCCTAATAATATTTATTTCTCACCCCTATATGTTTACCTCATTCTATGTGTGTATACATTTTATCTACTTTTATTTTGAGAATATATTCAAAACTACTTGGGCTTAGGCCTCAGATTTCATGGTTGAGACAGATTCTCATGTGTAGTCGATTCATCATTTAGGAGAATATTCATAGGGTATTAGAGAGTCGATAAATTTTGTAGCCAAGAGTTGGTAGTTTAGTATGACGTATTTAAATTTTCACTTATTTTATTTTGTATATGTGATCGACCCAGTGGGTGACTATTGTTTTATGTTTGAAATGGGCTTTCATGCCTTTATGGTATTTCATTTTATTACAGTGTGTTTTGGTTTCATTTTATTTATTCTTCTAATTACTCTAATGTTTATAGTGTTTGGTTTATTACTTCATTTTATGCACTCTGATATGGGGGTATAGTCTCATCATAGTTCCACTATTATACCCTCACCGATAGAGGGTATCCTCTAGAGTATGAGGAGTCCTGCTTGAGGACAAGTGGAGAACTGCATTGGAGCATTAGTTTTAGTGGCATCTAGGTCTAGATGATCCAAAGTAGAATTAGAGGAGTTACATTCCTATTATTTAAGCATTTGGGATTTGGTATACTGGGGATATAATAATATCTCAGCACCTTTGATTGAAACAGGGATGGTGCATCACAAAATCCAAATCCCATTGGACATCCACGCTACCTAGGACATGGATTGATATTCTAGAATTTGGGATGTTATGGTTTTAAATTCATTGATCTTCGAGAAAAACACATGTTGTTTAGATTTGATGGTTCATGATGGATTTATGGCTCTTGTATAACTGGGATGAGTCAAATTCCTTGGTTTTTTATATTAGTTAGTAGAGGTTTGTAAAATCTCATTCAATATTTTATACACATAGGATCCACATGTTGTTTTCTTTCTTGTGAACGATTTTATGGATTTTCTTATGATGGAAGGTTTTGTGGATCTACGTTGAGATGCTCATCAATGAGTAATCTAGTGAAGTTCTTGTGTTTGGTTGGTGTAGTGTACCCATTGGGTTAGTATGGTGAATGTATATGATCATTGGAACCCTTGTGGGATATTTAATTTTAGGTTGGTTGTATATTTGGATCCTTCATAGAGTGGTTTATTATGAATATTCCAAGAGAGTATGAATTCCCTAGTTGGGGCACATAGTTGGTATAAGATGACTTTATGGTGTGACGCCCTAGTTTATGATGTTTTTTACAAACATGGTGTGATTAAAAGACATGTTCATGTTGACTGAATGTGTGTTGAGGCCATATTTTATTTGTCTTAGAACGAGACAGTTGGACCTAGTGTCTTGACATGTGACTTGATCGGTAGGCCTAGGAGGGAGTTTCTAGTTCCCTTTTTATGGGAATATAGATTTGAGAGATAGTGAAATTTTATAGTTGACTATAATTTTTGAGATGGGTTGACCATGTTATGTGTGATTTTTGGGTAATTGTGGTGTATATATATGATTACCACTATTCAAATTAATGAAAAGGTGCAGTTGGGTTTGAGTATTAGTCCCTTTCCATAAATTTTGTTTTAATATGGTTCCTCTGTGTGCTAGTGTTTTAGATTTTTAATAGAGGCGATAGTTCGTTTAGGTTCCTAGCCTAGGAAATGGTAAGGTATGTGATTTGTGCATGGTGGATTTGAGTAGGATCATGATAACAATTTGTTCTCGAGTTTGTGTTGTTATTGATTCAAAGCTGTGTTTTCCTAAAATGTGACTCATTGGAGTAGAAGAAGATTTTATGGTTGGGTTATACAAGGGAATGGAATGAGTTATCATAGAGTAATTTTTGAGACTTGATCATTGGTGTTGATTTACCTCATTTGGCTTCTAGATCATATGTTATGGGAGTGTACGTCAGAGGTTCTTGAGTTGGGAAGGTATCCATGAGTGGGATGAGAATTGTTTCAGATTTTATGAGAGTCTCATGGGAATGGAGACCTAAGTACCATGGATAAAACTATGATATTCTGGAATGAATGAGGTTGTGGGGGGTATTCATTGATGAAATATTAGTATACTCTAAATTTTGAGATGATCATTCCCAATATCATGAAATCATTACAAGAATTATAAGTGATCAATGAAATTAAGACATGCTATTGAGATTTTTCCTTAGGATGATAATGAGACGCATGTGAGTTTTTTCTCTTGGTGCAGTGTAATGATTCGAACTGTTATAAGTAAGATTAACTTATGATTTAATGTTTTATCATGTAATATGTTTATAGAAAATGAAGGCACTTATTTTGTTTTATTGTATAAAATTTTATTTCAACTACCATTATGAATCATTACTAATGATAGTATAGCCATTAAATAGTGATCAAATGATTAGTATAAATATAGGGCTTCAACAAATCCAATTGACTCAAACAAAGGATGTGATAGACTCATCCAGTAGGATTTTACCCCATGAATCCCATTTATCAGAGCTTCCTTGAGAGATATAATAATGAGGAGTTTCCCTTGACCAAACCGAAGATGATATCCAACAACATAATCATGATAGAATCCATTTATAAGAGAATTTCAAGTTCATTGAGATCATGACCCAAACCATGTTCATCAAATGACCCGATAAAAGTATCACCATCACACAACTTACTCTGAGGAAGTATACCAGTATAATAAAGGTATATGCATAAATACCTTAATAACATGAATATGTATATTTTATAGAGTAATAAATTTATTTTCATTTTTATTGTTACTTTATAAATGGTTTCGATTTTGATTCAATTAAACACAAATTGTATTTTCGGGTAATATTCGAAATCAATTAAGGGATTTACTTTGATGAATTAATGTATTTTTGAAATAAATAATAATCTAATAAAATTGTATTAATTAATAATGTTAATTAATTATAAATGGTCATATAATTATTATGAAGGGAAATATACCTTTGATTAGGGTACAAAAACTATTATTTCCAAAAATCCATCATTCTCAATTAATGTTTGTTAATATTTTTAAAAGTGAAAATGAAAATATATAGAAAATTATTTAGATAAAAATAATATTATTTTTTAAATCATAACACTGAAATTATCCAATGGTGAATGTTTCATAATTTTATGAGACAATCAAAATTTTTGGTAAAAATTAAATATCTTATAAATATACAATGTGTTTTATGACATCATATTGACCAAAAAATGATGTAATAAATACTATAATGGGTATTTTTGACCAAATGTATGTTTTATCCTTAAATATTTTTGATTTAATAAATATATTGTTTAATAATCCTTCTTGAATCCTCCGAAACCATTATTATATTTATATTTTTCGGTTTTGAATATTTATATTTTGTAGTGTCCAAAACCTAAATATTAAAGAAATCCATCACTTTTAATAAATGAACCCACCCATGATCAAATTTATCTTCCATAAAAATCATAGGAGCATGTACATAATCTTCCTTCCTATCTCTATTATCCTCCCATGGAACCCCATGATCTCCATATTCCCCTCTGCAGGATTCTGGAGTTGGACACTCAAGTAAGGGTTCTTTTCTTTCTCCTCTTTATTCAAGTTACTTTATTATGTTATACATTATATTCTCCATTTCCTAATTTTTGGATTTGACTTTCCGTGTCACTATTAATACCCATTTTATTTACAAATTATTATAGTCCCCTTTCTCTCTCATCAACCAATTTAATTAATTTTTAAGTGACGTCATTGAGCTACCGAAATTTCATAATGGAACCTATCTTTTTCCCTTTATTCACGAATCCTCATCAATTTATTCCATTTAATTTTAATTTCCTATTGATGGGGTATTTTTTTGAAAATTCCTACTATTATTATTATGGTGTATAAATTATTATAAACACATTTATCTCTCATTAATTCCTGCCATGAATATTTATAGTTCTTTGTTATACTGCTGAAATTTCACCAGAGGAATCCATGCCAAAACAATTTTGTAGTGAATAACATAGCCAATTTCTATCAATTGTGTTAAAATTTATAAACATATAATAATTCAAATTTGGTATTTATATTTATTTATTCCACACTCGATTTTCTTGGAGTAAAATATGATGATGAATGAATCCATATCTGATGATCTATGTGGAACACTTAAGTATGAGAATATATTTAATATAACAGGTGAACATGGAATGATATTACAGTCCATTGAACTGGGTAGTGTTTAGAATCATGATATTTCATATTAGTTCATGGAGTGAGACTGATTCCATTATGTTACTTTTTCCATTATGATGTCTTGTCAGTTAGCCTTGTCCAAAGATGTAGTGTTTTGAGTTGTTTCCACATTGCCATGTTACATTTGTGTTATCATGTTATATCATGTCTTATAATTCATGTTTATGATTCATACTCTTCTTATACACCTTGATATGTATATGGTATAAAATGTTTTACCTTATAAAATATTTAATCCCTTATAGGGATTTATATCTCAACCCTTTCTTATGTATTTTCTCAGGTCATCCAATGAAATTTTATGCTCAAGCATTTTAAAGAAATTTTCAATAATTATGTTATATTACATGTTCTAAATATTAATTTAATTTACATAATTCCTAAATAAATTGTACATATTGATATATTTTTTGAGATAAGTGTAATTTTATGTAATAAATCAAGTGTTAATGTATAATAATGGTAAGATTTGTTATATGTATTGTGTGTGAAGCCGTATGGTGGGGAGAGAACCATCTATTTTATTTGAGTGAGGTACCTATAATGGATAATATATTGATTAATTAAATTGATTTAACTCTTAGATTTCATGAACATTCAATAATATATGATTCGATTTGTCACTCTGTTGGTAGAGATATGGAAATGTCCTGTTATGGGTTGTGATTGGGGCATTGGAATTAGATAAAGTGTTTTGTTTTGAAGAAATATTAATGTTACACATATGGTGAGAATGAAAAGATGGATTGTGGTGATGCGACCCATGAGTGGGTATGTTTAAGACTATAGTGGGGAAAAAATTAAGTGGGTAATAGGACTACTAAGGTTGTGGTTTCAAAAGTGGCTGTAAATTTGTGAAGAGTTTTCTATGAGAATAAGTAGTTACGAGTTGAGTTATATTGTGGGGAGAATCGGGAGTTTAATGATGTTTTTTATGTGATGTTTCCACCCATTCGGATATACAAGTGTGTAGATATCTTAGTGGTTTGTTGATGATGGCATGTGGTGGCTTGGAATTGAGTGGATTCTACAGCTTATCTTTGGAGTTATGAAGAGAAGCTCAGTTGAAATATTTGAGTAGTACATGATGATTTAATCTTGTGCTATTGGCTGATGTGTATCATGATGTGTTTTTGGAATACCAATTATGCTTATTGGAGATGAGCATGTTTTTTGTGGGGATTTTGTTGGAACCTATGGTTTTCTCTATTATTTAATTTGAGAAGAAATGCGAATTTATTCTTTTAGGTGCTAAATCGTGGGAGAATAGTAATTTTACCCTAGTCGATGATCTCATATAATTTATTTGACAACTCCATTGGTCAATGAATATGTAGTTGGGGTTTGGATTAGTGGTATGCTCCCCGTAATTCTACATTAAAAATGGGGGTTCAAAACCCATGGGGTGTAGGTACTGTAGTAGTATTGTAGCATATTGTATCAATGATGGGCACTATAGTGGCGGCATAGTATTGCAGCAGCGGCCGGTACTGTGTGGCACTATAGTAGCGGGGGTACTATTGCAGTGCTAGTCACATAATGGGCCTTGAGCCAAAAAATTGGGCCTACGTGCAATATAATGGGATAAATGCCCACTAGGCCTTTGGGATATGTAATGGGTCTCCCTCTACCCAGATAAAAGAGGTATTTGCTTTCATTTAATAATAAATTATGCTTCACCCCCAACCTTTTAATTAAAAAGATGAATATATATTTTACCCTATGAAAAGAGTTTGCTATATTTTTTAGGTGTTTGATTTTCAACATAATATTTAATATTTAAATAGATAAATATTAATATAGGCATGTTGTTTTGAGTGGAGATATCTTTGGAATAGAGATTTAGAATGATATTTTTCCTTATTAGTGGAGTCCACAATGGGGGGGGGGTATTCTTGATGATGCATAATTTCTGTTAGGGTTCCAGAACACAGGGAAAGTGTGTTATTTATAATTAATTAAATTAGATGAAATATCCCCATTAGTGGTTCCTAGGCCTGGAAAGAGAAGGTAGTGATCCACTATTGAAGATGATAGATAGAATGACTGGGGGAGGGGGATGTGACTATGGAATTAATCAATGCATTTGATCATGATAGGATCGATTTGAAGCAGCATCTGAGTGTGGATTCGGACGCAAAGATTCAACATTTATGCCATGATGTAGGATGACCTGCGAGTTTTATTCCACAATACCCAAATATTTTTTTTCATGTTTTATTGTCTTGTTATGAATTCTAAGGAAACTGTGAGGGCCAATACATTCTTATTTGGGTATAAATGGGGATTTTGGGAGGTTCATTGGGTTTTCCCATTTGGTAATAGTAAATACATAGTGTGTGGTTTTATGAACAGACACTGTATGTTCTTCTTGTATGGAGGTGAAGAGAAGAAGATGAATTCATGATGTTTAGTTTGGAGTAAACATTGTGTAGTTTCAATTGACATGTTGATGAGTACATGGCCAAATGACCTATGTGGGGGGGGGTTGGCTATGTAGGGTACATGACCACACAATGTGTGGCTGACATGATGTGTGTGAGTACATGAGTAGATAGGGAGACATGGTCAGGCCATGTTAGGTATAGGGGTAGGTACCATATGTAAGGTACAGACTATGTACCAGACATACACACCATGTACTTGGATTTTACATTCCATGTTTGGTGAGAGTACACTACTATGTGGCGAAATGGGAGTGCACTACAAGTGATCCAGTATGACCAACATGTACTACCCACTTTGTTTTTACATTTTCTAATGTTTTGGATGTTTTGAAACCCTAAAAGTAGATTTAGAGATAAGATGGGTCCTTTTTTTGTGCCTTTATTTGTAGGTAATGATATTTGGTTCGATTCAACTTCTGGAGGTCATATTTATGTAGTTTTAGACCAATTTATTTTTGTAGGATGATATACATGAGGTATGGATTGAAAAACCATTGAGAAGGTATAGTTACAAGATATGAGGTCGTGTGAGAGATCTATGTTTGGTGTTTTTCCTAGCCTAATCATTCCATGTAATTTTACTGAGATTCATTGGATGGATCTCAAAAGGTGGGATAAAGTAGTATCTCTATAGAGATCTTGGTTTTTCCCAACAGATGAGGACTAGTAGCTCAAAGATAGAGTAGTTTAGGTTTGGATCCCATGTATTTGGATCAGTGTGGTTGGATCCTTTGGTCTTGGATTAAATAGTAGGATGATAGTTATGTATAAGTGACTTTGTTGTGTTCAGTTGAGTTTGAGAGACTCTTATGTTTTCCACCTAGTGGGATGGTTTTAGGGTAAGTGAGTGTTGTAATACATAGTCAGCTATTGAGAATGTGGTGGGGCATGGGTTCAGTTTTGGATTTCTTATTGGAATATTATTGATTAATGATTGATTGGAGGGAAATGAGGTTTGGTTGAGGATTTATTTTGTGATAATGATTGACCTAAGTCTTGTGTGTGGTATAGAGACCCTACTTGGATTTTTTTTTCATATTATAGGGATTTTGGAATTTTTGAGGATTTAAGAGGGAATCCACTATTTATGTGTGGAACTTAATGGCTAAGTGAACGATCAAATGATTGGAAAAACCGATTGGGTTCATGTCCTTTAGTAGTTTAGTTATGGGTGTTCCCTCATGACCCATGATGATGTATGAGCCAATGGTGCTGATATATTTTTGTCCAAGGTGAACATATATCCATCCCTTATTCGATTTTAATTTTTTAGTTTGATACATGGAATATAGACATGGTTTAATTTTAAATGGTTGGTTTCCAACATTTTAGAACCCCATTTACTAGTAATGGATGTTATATCTTAGAGATAACGAAAAATGATGCATAATTTTTGTTTTGGATATTTATATTTGAGATTGTAGGTCTGAGGATCCATATCCATATTGGTGGTCTATTTATCGTTTGAGTGTGGAACTGAGGATTTCAGGAAAATTGCCTTATAATAGTGAGTACAGTAAAATGTGAAGTCACATGTTTGTGGTATGGTTTTGGACATAGGATCTGGGAGAAGTAAGTATACTATTGATATGGTGTTTGACAGACGCTCTGTACATTGATAGTATACTACTCGGTGAGAGTTCTAGAATGATGTTTTGGGCACCACCGATTTTAAATATGGATGGTTATTGTATAGAGGTTCCATACATGGATAATATACTAGATGGATTAGGTTTCAGATTGAGGCTCTAGGTATAGATATTAATTTTTTTATGTTCAAGGATAAATTTAGAGGAATTGATGGTATACCAACTAGGATAGATTATAGACTAATGCTATATACATGATTTATTTAACATATGGTTTAGATGATGGAATGATTGTCCAATACTTTTTTATTTTTTATGTTCTATGAATTATGATGACACTCCATGAATTATTTTTTATGATGAAAGAGATAGATGTCATAATGTTGGTCTAGTCATAGGGGTACTATTTTGTTGTAATTGTAGATGATGTGGAGAGGGGCTTAGTATTAGATAATGTTAGTGTCACAAGGATATGGAAGGGGTTGACTTATATTAGCAACTCAGAATATATGACTGTATTAGGATGGTTCACCAAATGTTCAAGGTTTGTTTGATACTAAAATGGATATGGAACCCATGGTTTGTCTAGACTGTATGGTCTTTGGGATGTTCTTAGAGACACTCTCACATTGGCCGATACATGTATGGCTGATCATGGTCTTGGACCTATGAATTTAATTTCATATTATTGTCACTTATTTTAAGTTATGATATGGCATGGCTGCTCATATTTCATTATAATTAACATATAGAAGTAGTTTATTGGTACCTGATTGGGATCATAAGGGGATCTAAAAAACATGTCTTCTAGCTCACCTGGATATGCTCGGGCTCTCGTCTTAGCCCACTCCTCCTTTTAGGGTTACACTATCCCTTCACCAGCAATGGTGTCTCCATTCTTTCTAGTTCTCCTCTATCTCTCTCTCTATCTCTCTCTCGCTTTTTCCTCTCTTTGGGAACTAGATCCTTCTCACTTTTTTCATCTAGGGTTTCATCCCCATCTCCTCCCTTGGTAGTGCATCAGGTTCTTTCCAGGATGTGTCCTCCAAACATTGACCTTGAGGTCCACTGCTCTTATCCAGGTCAGATCTAGAACAAGGAGACTCAGAGGTGTTGGGTTTTGCATACTGGTGGTTGTAAATTTATTAGCACTATGCATTTTATTCGTCTGGGCGATGACCCCTAATTTTCCCTCCCTTCATTTATTCTAGGGTATCATCCCCTCGATTTCCTTCAGTCATGACATCTGTTTGGGTTACAAGATAGTTTCTTCCCCATTTTTTCTTGATGATTTTGACTTGAATTTTGTCTTTATTGGGAAATTTTGGGGGTGTTGGTTTCTATTATTGTTGAAGGTTTAAGTGAAAGTGATTTCTCTCAGTGGATTTTTGGGGAAGTCACTCAGATCTCCCCTCTCTAGACTCTAAGACCACATCCCCCTTCCAGGTTAGTCGGGTGTGATAGTCCGTAGGAGGCTTTGGGTGTGTGTTGCGTTTTGTTGATGGATTTCCAGTGGTTCAAGAAAGACAAATTAGTTTTGTGTTGTTGTGGTGATAGAAAATGGGTGAGGAGGTGGTGTGGAAAACTGAACAAGGAGAAGGTGTTGCGATGACTGAGTTTTTTTGGTCACGATCTTCTTCGATGCATGTTTCCTCAACAACTCACTGGTCTTCATAGAGAATTTTTATTTCCCAGTTTTATGGAGGGTTTCAGTGGATCGTTATGTCACTTGCGGTTTTTGTTGCTCCTAGAAAATGGCGAAGGTCTTGATGGCTTGGCGGATTTAGGAGGCTCGTTATCCAATGTTTGTTTTGTCTATTTTATTCTGGTTGTTGGTTGCCCCTCATTCAAGGTCTTCTTAGTGTGGTACTTTTTTTCTCTGGAGACAATGATTTTCTAGGGATGGTGGATTTTATGTCTGATCTTCTTAGGTGATAATGGGTGATAGGGTGGTTCTTCAACCTTTAATGGATGTTTTTTGAATGTGGAAATTTGATTTTTTTTGTATTTGGAGGATGTTTGGTCTTCAGTATGGGTGGGATTTGAAGTATATGTTGTTTTGTTTATTTGATGGCATTATCTGGTTGGAGTTGTATTGGTTTCATACTTCCCCATTAGAAGTGTCATTTCAAAATACAAAAAAATATGGATTCTAGTGGTACGTGATGCTAGTTTAATTGTGCCGAGGCCTATGATTTTATGGTTGACCTAGATGTTCATATGGAGTCAACTTGTTGGGATAGTGTAGCTAGATAGGGTACTAAATAATAAGTATATATTGTTTCTCATAGTTTCTAGTTGGTCCTAACATATTTTAATTTTCTATTATTTTATTTTTTATATGTGAGCGGCCTAGTTTGAGAATGATTTTGAATGTAAGAAATGGGGTTTTGAAAATTTATAGTATTTAATCTTATTATATAATGTTTTAATTATGTTTATATTTTTCATACACTGATCTGTAAGGTATTTGGTTGTTTAAATTTGGTTGTGCACTCAAATTTTGGGGTATTGTCTCCTCACATTTCCACAATTAGACCCCCACTAATATTAATAAACATCTAGCATAAGAGGATTCTCACTTGAGGTCTAGTGGAGATCCGTATTAGAGCCATATATTTTGTTGAATCCTAACCAGGATTATGCATAATAGAGACCCAAAAAAAGTTTTCATATAGATAAAATAGACTTCATAATAATATATAACCATGTTTACAAAAACCTAGTAATATTTTGTAAGTAAATTACCAAAAAACATACAATGTTAATAGGGAATAAAATTTTAATTTTAAAAGTGGTGAGTAGAAGTAAGATTATAACATGAATCAAATCATAATTGAGTTCCCAAAATAGATGAAAGAAATGTAATTATGGAAATTATATTCATGGTGGAAATGATTCATTGATAAGAATGTATGTTATTCATACTAAAAACAAACATTTATTTTTTTGATCATATAAAAAAACAGTAGTTATTTATGATGAAATGTAATTTTCAAAGAGAAAAAGGGGATATAATGTATAAAATAATTGAATTATATTACCAAAAAAGTGTTAAACATATATTCATTTAAGAGAGACTATGAGAAAATGTACTAGACATTGAAATAATTAATCCTTGAGGACTTAAGAAACATTCTAATGATTCCTCTTTATTGATATGATTTCATATGAAACATTAATTAAAATGAATAATGAGATGTAGTGATAACATATATTAATGTGATAATAGATAAATCATTGAAAAAAGTATATTTATAATAAATATTCACCTCATGAAATTAAATATTAGATATATAACCATCAATGTGGTTTTGATTCATTTTTATCATACAATGAACATGATAAGTAATAAAATTAATATAATTATTTAACATTATAGGAACTTCTGTTTTCTATTCATTTAATTAGAAAAATTTGTCAACATTATATTTTTATTTATTATATAGTTTATTCTTATGTTTGTGTGAAAATGAATTCGATGTTTTTTTTTTAAATTTTACAGATTGAACATGATATTTTTATTCGGTGTAAAATATATAAAATTACATTTAATGTACCATAATAAAATAATTATTTTAAAAAATTACATTTACTTATGTTGTTATTTTAGATTATAATTTTGTATATGATATAGATTTATAGTATTGATCATGTTGGTGGTTAGACAGACCCAAACCCGAACATACAAAAATTCGATGATATGGTATAGTTATAAAATTGACTAATTTGAAAAAAATTATTATAAATTAATAAAAAGGGTAAAAAATTAATTGTTTTAAATCATACGTTATAAATTTAGGATAAATAATTAAAAATATACTAATAAATGAAAAATTATTCTCTGTGGAGGTTGTAGTCTGTACAATGCATAGTTAATGTCTTCACTTCCCATCAAATGATAGTAAATAAACATGTATTATAATTTGTTTCATTGTATTCATAGTTAAATATTTTATGTGAAAATTATCATTCACTTCCATCCTTATAAACAGGTAATAGTAGAGGTGGGGGAAAATTATGGCTGATCAGAGAGTCGGTAGTCTCCAAAATACACTATAGATATTCTATTTTTTTTTAAGTTAATGGGAAGGAATAATGTGGAATATCGAGAATAACATAGTTAAATATTACATCATTTTAGATGAATATTTCATATATATATATATATATATATTTATGAAAAATGCATTCTCTTGAATTATAAAGGATTAAATTCATTGGATACTACATACATAAATAACTTATTTTATTAAATATCCTCAATATCTTAACTAAAGTACATATCACATAATACAATTGTTAGACATAGCATACGTAAAAATATTTGTGATATCATACTAAAAGGAATCATAATAAAGGGATATATGAGAATCCCAATAAATTAAAATAAAGAAAATTTCATTCAATAATCACACTGAAGAAAAATATAATCATAATGGTATTATAAAATAATCATAAATTACAATTTTTATACCCAATATGACCTTGATAATAAACCTAAATCATGAAATATATATTATTAATTTATAAAAACATGATAAATAATAGCGAGGAATCACCACTAATCATTACTAAGTTATAATAGCATATCATAAATATTTTATTATGAAAAATGAATTTATTGTCTTATTCATTATAATATAATATCATAAAATAAACATTCGAATAATATATTTATAAAGGATTAACATGAAGATGAAAATTATAATATTATATTAGGATAAAAGTATATCTAGTTAACATCATCATCTCATATGAGTTTATTAACTGTATCATCTTGTATGAGATTCTTAACACTACCATTATTTCAAGATTCATTAGAGGGATATAATGGACCCACCATTTTATTGTTTATAACATAACCACTGACCACATAATGAATACGAAACATATTTTTTCACAATATCATACAAAATCATCAAATAATTAGATAATAATCCATATAAAATAATTGGTTTCATAAACATCTCATCATCTTAAGATTAAAAAAAATAGAAAAAGAATAAGAAGAATATTATTGGATAATATCCCCAATAAGAAATTTATATCCCTAAAGAATGGTATCACTGATGAAAAATTAATTTAAAATATTATTGGAATATTTCATGAGGAAAATAGACATTAAATTTAAAAATAACATATTAAAAATATAAAATATAAAATATTATATGGAAAAAATAAAAGTAACATGAATGATGTAAATGAAGCTTGATATATTTGAATAATTCCTTCCACACCATCAATCAAAAGTACTTCATCCATAAAATGAAAATTTGATTCTTTTTAAACCATTTTTAGATATGAATAGATGGGTAAAAATCAATATTAAAATTATTTGTATCATGATAATAAATTTATAGAAAATATTTTAAATTGCGTGGATATGGTGGAGAAATACTTCAGAACAAAATACGAGAAAAAAGGCCACCACATATTTGTTTTTTAACTAATCTTAGTATTAAAGAGATGATAAATTTAATAACACTTAATAATTAAATAAATTACCATAGGTTTAAAAATATAATGGTTTTATTTGATTAGAATAATATAAATTTCCTTAATGGAAATATAATAATAAAAAATTGAGATTAAAATGAGACTGAAATATAAATCCCTTAACTGTTGTCCTGTTTTTCTTAATAAAAATTGAAATATATTTTATATTATGTTTTTAATTATTATACATGTATACCAAAACCAAATTAATACATAAAAAATTTTAATCGTTCCTTTATAATATACAACTTTTATTTTATTAGTAATATAATCATTAAAATGAAAATTCCTATGAAAACATATATATTTCTCATACATGTTTCAATTTTATAGTTTATTTCCATTCCCCATGGTCATGGATTCATCATATATAGAACATTAATCAGGAAAATATATTCATATTTATTAATTATATAATAATATATGATAATTCGTTAAAAGTGGATTTGAACAACAAATTTCAGGACATTAAAGAGATGGTAGTCTGTATGTACGCATGAGTGATATTTCACAATTAAATAAATGGAATGATTTAGTGGTAAAAAATAATTCCCCCTTAAAGAAACATAATTATATCATAAATATCATATTTATCAATTAAGTCAATAATTATTTCCATCAATGAAAATAATAAATGAAAAGTGAATCACATTTTTTATGGATGTGGATGTCCACATGTACACATGTAGATCATTAATATTTTTGAAAAGTTAGAAATTGAGATGTATAATGTTTATAAAATCAGAATAATATAAACATAATATAAGATAGATACTGATTTTTTATATTGTAAATTATTGTATAGAATTAAAGAAGATACATGAACAATTTAAATAAAAGGGATCAATTTTTAAGATTACCTCCCCTCTGTGATACCTCCATTTGATTTCTTTATAGGGACCCTTGAGATGCTATTTTTAAGATTAATGAAACTTTAAGACATCAATAAAAAATTTTATAATATTTTTTTTATATTAGTTGTTAGATCTATGTTCTTTATTTCAGTGTCAGAGAGAGTTGTGTGGTGGTGTTCTTTTATATTTAAGTACTATGTAAAATTGAATAAACTTCAAGTATTTTAATATAATCAAATATTATTTTAGAATAATTTGATTTTTTTGATATATTTATATTATTGATTGAATATAATTTTATTTACTCTAATACTATATAATTTAGTCATGTTTACGTTATCTTTTAGGCCTTCTTTTGATGTATACTATGACATGATATTATTTTATTGTTTTAGGGGGAATAGTTACAGTAAAAGTAAAATTGACCTAGAAAATTAAGCATCAATATATTTTTAAAATTTCTTATTAACTTTAAAAATATAATATTTTTATGATTTTTTAATCATTAATATAAAATGGTATTTGACTGAAGATACAATTAAATTCATTTTCAATATTATTCAAATAGTTTAGATTCATTAGAAACATAAATAAAATTAATTTGAATATTAAATTTTAAAATAATAATAGTATCTTGAATTTATATAAACAATTTTTGGGAAAAAATAATTCATCCCAATTGTATTAATTTTAGGTTTTTAAAATAGTTTATTTATTTTTCAATAATATGAAAAAATGTGTCCACATTAAGTAAGCACATATGGTAATTATTCAATAAATGAGATGAAAATTAATTTTCACGATAAAAAATTTCATTTACATTTAAAAAATTAATTTATCACTCATAATAACATCATTTTTTCATAAAGAAAAAAATATTATCATTATAAAAAAAGGTGTAATTTGTTATTGTTTACTTAATAATTATTAGGATCATTATCAATGTAAAGTGGTATAAAATTTCCAAAAAAGATATTATAATATCCTTGTTTTATAAAGGATCCTCACAAATTAAATAAAGAATAAAATTCATGTCACAAATTTAATAGCTAGGCTATAATATAAAACAATTCATTTTAATCTCGATGTTTCTTTCCAAGAACACTATCAGACACTTACATTGTATTTGAAAATATTTAAAAATCACATAGTGTTACAAATTAAAAAGAGTATTTTCATTAACATAATAATAATTAATTTTTTAAGGATACATATTTTAATATATTACTATTAATATATATATATTTAATGAGAATTTTTATGAAGTAAACATATGGAGTAAGTGATATAAACATTGAGACATTGAAAATCCTTGGAATGATTTCCTTAAAATCAACTTAAAGAGGAAAACATATAATAACTTGGGGAATTAGAATACATAATTCAAATCATGTAGATGAATATTGATTATGGGATAAATTATATTTTTTAGAGAAAGTGGACAATTGAAATGGTGGAAGTGATCATCTTTTATATGTGATGGAAATGAACATTTTTTAATACACATTACTTTTCAATGATATCAACATGTTATTAATGATTCAATGAATCCAAAAGTTCAAAATAGTTGTTTTTTTGAAATGGGGTTTTTAACACCTCAAAATTTTAGTTTGAATAAATCATAAAAACAGTTTAAGAAATTTTGACATATATTTTTCTACATTTAATTATTTTTTCTATTTTTACCTCTTTTTGAAGTTCTTACTCAAGTAACATATGTTTTGATAAAAATATAAAATATCACATACTACATATATGAATCTTATCAATTTAAGATTATTAATTACTTAAACTAAATAATTTTTTAAATAAGAGTAAATTAACACTAAATCAAAACAATCTGAATACAGAAAAACTAATTTTTAAAAAAATTGTGTTTTAACCATTTTGTGTTTTTAATCATATATAGATAAAATTATAGTTTAAATATGTGTTATTATAAATATATTCAAGATTAAAAACCATATTTGGGTAATTATTAAAATTACGATATTTTAAATGATTATATAATAATGACATAATCCCAATAAAATAGTTCATTGAAAATATTAGTTTTAACTTTATCTTGGTAATTAAATTTAATCATTGTCTTCATATTATTACTCCTATGAAATAAATTGACATGTTCACGTAATATGAAGATGTTGATTTAATATTGGAAACCCATTTTTTCAAATTTAATTTCAACAAGTGATTACAACTAATTATTAATATAAAAGAATGAATACTCTCTATACTATAATAAGTTATATAAGTCCCTAGAACATAAATTATAGGTTTTATAAATAAAATTTCATTTTTTAATTTTTTATTTTAATCGATATATATATAAGGTTTTAAAACATATTATTTCAAAAAAAAATTTATTTGAGAAATGATTATGTTTTCATGATTGAACAAAAAGAAATTATTTTATAAAAATTTAAAAACTTCACCTTCAATTAATAATAAAATAGTTAATAAATAAAATTTAATTTTCTTTTATTTCAAAATTATAAAATTTCTAAATTTAACCTTTAAATGGAAATAAAATAAATAAATTAAACATGATTTTTTAGAATTATAACCTTTATAAATTCCTTTAGTCTATAATCTTATTGAAAATAATTTTCCAAAATTTTTAATGTTCTCATAATAGTATATACATTAATGATTATGTTTCATAATAAACTTATGCATAAAATTAATTTCGCTTATTATGGTAGAATACAATATAGTTTGATCAATAGTTCATCCAAATTTATCCTTTTGAAAAATTTAATCAATGAATGTAATACAATTTACTTATTTTAATTGAGAATTATTTTACTATAAAATAATAACTGTATTCATCATGTAATTTTAATCTATTGCGGTTGATATTACATGAATTTCAATTTAGTACATTATCAAATCTAACACTATCTATTGATTATAGTACTAATTTAATTGGTGAACAATCCCAGTTCATAACATTATACCCTCTTATATTAACTGATCACTCACAATTTATATTATTAATCATTACTAAATGTGTGTGAGGTTATTCTAATCATATTCTTCATTTAGGAAATGAAATCCTAGTAGAAATCATCCAAACCCACATAGACCTTATCAAGTAACATGTCATTCCTTAAATACTGTTAATTATTAAAATAATCATTAACCCGATTAAGTATATACCAAAATAACATATATTCTCAGTCTGAAAAATTTACAAAAACCATCTGAATCGTGCATAGATTAAACCAATGAAAAACCATATATTATTCCAAAAACATTACTCAATAAATATCCTTAAAATTTTTTAACAACTTGTTAATAAATTCACCTAATAGTGTATATATATAAAAAAGATATAAATATCACAAAAATTATCATGGAAGGTTTTTTCATTAAAAAAATAAAAAAAAAACCAAGGAAATCATTTTGATCTAAATATAATTTCTAAAAAATAACCAACCTTTTTTCCCTAAATATAAATATCATAATAAATTTCAGATCTATTCATACAACACTCAAGTGTTGTCTAAAATCCATGTAAAATAATATAACATCCTTATTAAATCAATTTTCAACATAATTTGTTCCATTTTATATAATATTAAAAAAAATTAATGTTGAAAAACTAAAGAAAATTTCATTTATATTTAAAATATTCCGTATAAATTTAGAATGTAAAATATAATATTGATATATAACACTCACTAATGAAAAATATAAAAGATTATCAAAATTTTATTTTAAATAAGATATCAACTTCAACATAATATGTAATTCCATTTAGGCCATATTATCTATCATAACATGTATATACTAGGATTATTCTTCATTTACATATGATCCCATATCAATATATAGTATATTAAGTCTTATAGACACATACATTTCTCATCATCATTTTAATTATCTTGTCTGGAAAAATATTATAAAACTTAATTGATAATATCCAAAAAATTAATATAAAAACATTAATTGAAATAGTTTTCCGTGATTCCCACTATATTTTTTTGCATATGATACTTTTATTATGGAACTTATGACCTTATTTGTTCAAAAATTTGTTATCCATTATAAATTTTGTATGAGAATCTCTAACAAAATTAGTTTACATTATAATAAAATTCAATGTAATGGTTTAATAATTAAAATTTTAATTAACCATAGAGTATACATTTAGTGTGTCTTCTTAGGTGTGTTGTTAGGCCTCTTTTTCATTCAACATGGGATAATACATTTAATACCCAATCATCCCATTTTTGGGTAATTATGTCTAAGTGCATTTTTACTAGAGCTTTCATATACATATAGTACCCATATATGGATGTAATTAATCAAAATCCACCTAACCTCAATATTAAAAATGGGTTGGGATTTTATCCATTACATATAAATATCACTTATTTTTATACTAGGGTTTAATAACATTATCTTTCCTCAATCCCTGTATTATAAATTATTAAATTAACCACTATAATTTGGGTATCTATACCATTTAAATTAGTAAAAATATTGACACATGAATCTATAAAGACAATTCTAACACTTAATCTAACCAAAAAAATAAAATGTTAATAAAATAAAATTTCTATGCCATACTCTATTATGGAGAATGGCACCCTGTGGATGTGGTATTCTAAAATACTTGACTGAAACAAACTTTTGTGCTAAAATATATTTCTATGGCCATTTATGTTTATAGTTTCAATGAATTATAAAAAAATATATAAAAAACTTATGTATTTTTATACTAATGGAAATTTTTAACAATATATATAAAACCTCATAATCCATATTTTTTTCAATTTATTAAAATTATTTCCAAAAAATGATACACTTCATGAAATTTCATAATTATCATACCTTTTTACCATGGGTAAAATAGAAACATATCTAGTATGTGAAATTATATGCTCAGTAATTATAAAAAAATGTAGAAACAATTGATAATCATAATTGAGTGTAAGATGTTCATATGGCTATAATCGAGATACAAAATAAATTCATATAAACCCAATCATAGATCATAAATCACATTTCATAGAATATTAAAATTGATAACATATAAAACGAATCAAGGGTGTCTGCAAATATGAATAAATAAAGATGATCCATTATAACATAGAATAGTAATAAGAATAAACATAAATCTTTTGAAAACCCCATTTATAAAAAACATTTTTAAATAATCCATATATATCCATAAAATATGTTACGAAAACTACATTTACATCAACTCATTTTGTTTAAAATAATTTCATATTCCTATAACATTATTTTTCATAATTCAATGTATTTATATACATCATTATCTCATTAGATATAAATCATTAAAAAATTCATTAATGGGTGATATAGGATCGTTCCTCTCATCATCAAAACATTCATGTTCCACTTAAAATATATCATTTATCATATCATAAATAACCCATTCGAATAAAATGTCTTCCATTAATAACATCACAAGGAACTAAAGAGAATTTAATAGTTTCATATACATTTAAAATGTATCCTCACTTGGTAATCATTTATTATCTAATCACTAATAAGAACATGAAAATAGATGGAAAATAAATGTGTATCTAAAGATAATCAATATCCTCATATGTTAATATGCATAAATAATTATAATAGTACATATTATATTTAATCCATGTTGATAAATGATATATATTTAATCAAATAATTTCTCAAATAAATCAATGTTTTTCATTATGATGAACGCCCTTCAAGGAATGAATTAAAAATGGGGTATTCATACATTAATGGCGTTAATAGAAAATTATAGTTATAATGAAAATATGATAAGAAAAGAAAAATGTAATAATGAAGCATTTATATTATATATATTTAATTTTTCTACGTTTACAAATAATAAGTAAATAATCATCTTGTAGATGAAGAATACTTAATGAAAAATAGTTGAGTTTTAAATTCAGAATATTGAATAAATGAAAATTTTCCAATAAATTCTTTTTTAATTAAAATTAATTGAATTATGGTAAAATAATTTACATTATAAAACCATGATACATTGTAATTTTTTAATATGTTGGGAATATGATAATGATAAAAAACTTAAAATGAAGTAGTTTGTCTTATTTTTATAAATAACGTCTAGGAGGCTAGGAAACCAGTTTCTTTTGAAATTTAATTTTCTAAAAGGATGGAATAATATAATTACATATATATTTGAACATTACATATGGTAAAATTTCTAATAATTAAGTAATTAAATTAAATATTTTTTATAGAAAATACCAACAGTGAATTATAATAAATACATCCATGAAAAATAATACCATTTTATATTTTAAAACTCATTTATCAAAATAAAACATCATAAATAGTTAAATACATTTGATATTTGGATTTTTTTATAAAAATTAAAGTGATAATAAAATAAAATTTATATTTATTCTCTATAAATTAAAAGAAAATTTGGTGGAAGAAAAATATTCCCAAGGATAAAAATATTCATTGGTAGGAATGAGAGTGATTATTACCAACATTATAATTTTATTTAAGAGAATATTTTACCATTGTGGTGGATATTTATGTTGTGTTTTAATTTACACATAGAACAAGAGGAATTAGTGTATAAAATATTCTATTTGAAAGATCCATTAAATGATGAAACCAATATTTTAATAAGAAATATAATGACCCCATGTATTAAAAATGGAGTCAATGATATATATATGACATCAGAAACATTGTGTAGAAAACCCATTATGTTATTTGATTTAAAATGAAAATTAAATTCACTAATTAATTAATGGATCATGATTCATAATATTAAAAGTATAATAAAAAATTATTCATAAGAAAACATTTTTTATGATCTGAAGTATATCTTATTGTTTTAAATTTGATAACAAACCCCATTATGCATCCCTGAATCATTCTACACACATGAATAACTTCCTGGATAATAAAGTTATTATTAATATATTCATTCTTAGTAACCTTATTAAAATTTATATCATTTAATATATAGTATTTAATATCATATTTTTTTATTTATAATATTATTTTTTGTTTGAATTTTAATGGAAATTTTTTTACTTATTTTTGTAATTTGAATGACTATTAATTATATATTAATACAAAGTAAAATTCACCATATAACATTAACATAAAAAGAATAATATAATTATTGATTAATTTTCTTAATAATATTATTATTTATTTTCCCATAGTCATTCGTCATTGAGTCATATAAGGTTTTGTAAGTAGGTGGTTAGACCAACCCAAACATGAATAAACCAAAATTCAATGGATTTTAATGATTATGAATTTTATATTTTTGACATAATATATTTATAACAAAAGTATTCTAGTATTATTAGGATTATTTTATGGTTTTGAAGAAATTTATATTTTTTTGGACAATGAATGAAAATAAATATGGAAAATGAAAAATGTTACTTTGTAGAGGTATTATCTCTCACAATGATTTTTTTAATGATTTAATCCCCAAATAATGAAAGGAAGAAAATATGGATTATATTTTGCCACATGATATTGATTATTATGTTATAAATGAAACATTTAATCTCTAATTACTACCCTTTAATGAGTAAATGTTGGTAGTGGTGAAAAGAAAAGACATTTTCTAATTGAGGAGGTATTCCACAAATCATATAATCAATATTATTTTCTTATATTAAATTGATTAAAATGAATAATAAATAGAGTTTCAATTTATATAATAAAAATGTATTATATTATTGATACTTATTTATTTATATTCCTATGGCTTGGGTAGTTTCTTAAGATAAATTTTTTTATGAATATTTAATGTTTGGGTAATACTTACATTGAGACCTAGTAATTATTCTTCATTAACTCCATAAAATTTTAGAACATAGGATTAATTTTTGTGACCTTGGGAAATAAAATTTTTAATTGAATTCGATGATAAAAAACATAATTGAGGATCATGGATATATTTAAGGGAATCTAGGTCATTGAAATGTTGGAATTATTAATAAATTATATGTTAAGAATGAGGAAATTTAATAGAGGACCCTATTTTTTGTGATATCATTACACTATCCAAGTGTCTATGAACCAATCATATCAAAATAACAATTTATGAGATGATATTGATTTATTAAATTTTTTCCATTTATTTCCATTTATTTTATAAACATGTTATAAATTATATAGTAATCTATTTTTTCTTTTACATATTTAAAATGGTTAACTACTAAGTACACATGTAACATATGTTTTATAAAACATATAATATTAAATATCATTTTTTTAGTTTTATGAACCTAAATATATTCTTTAATTAATCTAATTAAAATTCCAAATAAGAAAAAATTTAAATTTTATTTGTTGAATTATATTTATATAAATAATATTTGGTGGAAAAATGATTTTGGAACTTTTATATGTTCTTAATATTATTCATAATTGAATAAAAATTGAATTTGTATTAATATAAGTTTTTTAACATTAAATTATATTTCTAGTTTAAAATATTAAACTTCAAATAATTATATAGATATGAAAAAATGTTAATAAAACAGCACATTGAGAATAATGGTTTTATTATTGTCAAGGAAATTAATTAAATCCTTGTGATTATAATTTTTTTTATAAAAAATGAAATTTATCATCATAAAAATTTTAAATTATTTATCGAAAATAAGAAACCATTTTTTTATAATTATTTTCATCATATGAGGAATGATATGTTTTAATATTAGGGAAAAATGAAGTGGTTAATGAAAAAATTAAATAAATTTCAATAAACCAAACATTGATTTATAAATTCTTTGATATAATTTAATATGAATTATTTTAATTTTTAAATTTATAATTTTATAGAATAGTAGTATCTTAATTTTTTAAATCATAAACGTTATTGCATTAGAAAAATAGGGAATTTTTAACAGTATATTAAAAAAATAATTTTTTTATATAATTTCCAAAAATTCCACTATGGATAAATATGAAACTTTTAATAGAAAAATTATTTCAATTTCATTTTTGGAAAATTAAATTTTTTATAAATTTATCATTTAAATTAATATACAATATATTTTAAGGAAATGAATTTTATTAATAAAATGACATTATTAAACATATTTTTTCTATAATATTACTTAATTTAAAATTTTTAAAAATTTAATATTGACTGATTATTTTATCTATATAAATTTAAATAATATTAGAAATCTCTTATTTCTACTCAATTTCGTTTATCAAGGTAAAAAAATACCATTTTCGAATGGTTCTTCAAAAGGAAACTGTTTTAAATTATTAAACACTAAAAAATAATAATATTAAATTATTATAATCGATTAATTTCTTTATATGTTCTAATGATTATATTTTTCATATATTTTTAATATTTAAATGTTTTTTGGTCCAGGTTTTAAATTTTTTCAATGTTTCATATATCAATATTTTAATGATAATAATAATTTAAATGATCTAAAATATTGTTACATTAAGAAAAATAGGATTTAGAAATGTTTTTGTTAATGATTAAAAAATAAAAATATTATCTGAACTAAAAAATGAACATGATTTAATGTATATTTTTTAAAATTTTAATGCTATTTTTTACGAGTCTAGACACATGCACTATGTTGGGTAAAAGTTATGTGTAAGAGAACTCCCTAACTTCATTTTTTTAAATATTCTTAGTATCTCTATATCACCATTTACATTTAGTTATATATAAAAAATTATTTTATTTCTATTATAACATATTATATTCAATTTATGTGGGTATAATTATTACATATAATGAATATGGTTTTACTAGTTTATTTCGTTTCATATTTATATTAATATATTTGGATTCTTACTTGGAGTCAGTGCTATGTTCCAGACCCAAGTGTACACAAGGACATGTGTAACCTATATTGAATCAAAACCAGAGGTAATAATTACAATTATTAATGATGTATGAATATTTTAAATTAATTTTTTTGTAATTATAAAAATATTTTATTATATTCTATATAATAAAATAAATTCACAATTATATGTTCACATTACTATTATCCAAATTATTTAGGTCATGAAAATTGAATAGAAGATCCATAATGATGATTCAATTAATTGTTCATTCAATATATGTTATTTTTTCTATTTCATTCCATAGATTAACCTAAGGAAATTTATTTTATATTTTTGTCCATATTGAATCTGGAAAAAATTAAATTCTCTAATTTTGAGATCTTCTTGTCTAAGATAAATTGATGATATATTAATAGAATTCCATGTTTCTATTAATCAATAATATGTGTATAATTAAAAATGTGTGTTTGATATAATGAGTAATTTAGCTATAAAAATCAATTTTATGGCTATAATGAATGTTTCTTTATATTATATAATGTGTTTTTTTAATCATATTAACGTTAGTAGACCTTATACTAATTCCTTCTCAAATATGAAGAATATTAAAAATTATTTATCGATGAATATTCTTCCATTGATTTCTTTTCATAGATATTAAATTTTATTTATATATCACTTACTTGACAATCATGCATAATTGGTAAAGAAGAAATTTATAAAAATTGATAATGTGTGGAGTTTAAATGAATTATATAGTTAAATATAATATGTTCATGAAATATACATTTTCTTTTTATTTGAAAATATATTAGTATAATTACTGTTTTTGGAACCTGGTGTAACTAGTATTTTTATTAAAAATATTTATTGATATTTATGTTACATTACATGCAAAAATAAATTTTATATGATTGCAACATTGATAATGGTTTCTATAAGAAGATAATAATTGTGTGTATTACTTATATGTTGGTTAATGGGGATTACATGATTTTTTGATGAGGCTTTATTTATATTATATTTCTTTTTTATATATTTTTCTGAGAAATCATCTTTTTTATAAAATATTCATTAATTTTAATAAGTGTTCCCCAAGAGTATTTTATGGTATGTTTTATCTAGGGTTATGTTGTTTCATGTACTCAATAAATTTTTTAATTAGTTATATTTTGATTATTTTTTTTAAGAAATATATAATAAAATAAAACAATCTAATTGTTTTGATCTCATTTATTTCAAGTACTATAATTTAATACTATTTTCATTACAAAAATTATTTTGAACACACTACTTATATCATATAGTAAATCCTACATTTTATTTTAGTCAATGATGTGCTCTCCATTGTTAAAAATAAAACAATTTTTCAATTTTTGATTATTTTTTGTGAATCGATGTCATGATTAAGTATTGATAGAGGAAAAATGAAAAATTAAACTCCATAAAAAGATGATTGTTTAATTATTGTTTGAAGAGAGAATTTACTTTAATTGTCCAATTATAATTCAATCTCTCATATAACTATTTGAAACAATTATCCTCAATATACTAACATAAGTAAATTAAAATATTTATTTGAGGTCATAAATACTTAATTTCATTTTGAATATAGAATAATCATTCCTAGATTTCATACAATAAATTAAATATTTTGAAATATGTTATTTAAACACACTTAACCATACCACCACTCAATGTGATTAATCTCATTGAGAGAATATCTTAAAACGATCAAATTCTTAAATAACTCTACTCACATAATTGTGTCATTTAAAAATTAAAATGGATGATTAAATATAGTAAGGGTAATATATAATATTTTTAATTGGATGGGATGTGTCACAAAATCACTCCAAATAGCCATCATCATATGCATTTATGATGAAATAAAAATATATCATAGATAAATTTTCATCATGTAGAAAAATTCATATATTAATATATCTAATTCATTTGATATTTTTCCCACCATTTTTTTTCATATAAGATGCACTATCGAAAGAAAAAAACACTTTTCATTTAATCTGAATTGAATTAAAGAAAGAAACCACCACATGAAAAAAAAATTCATGAACATAAAAATAAACATAGAAAATTCCTCAAATTTAGTTCCATATACACAAAAATTTACATTCTTTATCATCAACAACAACCCCTATAGTATTATTAACAAGACCAGTGAACAACGTTTTACACCCCTTAAAATATATAATTGTTTTTATCATATTATATGATACTGCGCATGTTTATTCACTTCTTGAAAAAACATATATTCATATGAGTTTTAGAAAAATTAAATATGGTTAATTGTTTATGATGGTACCAAGTATGAATTTTCTGTTTCACATGGTGTTTTCACAGTGATTCCTAGAATATAAATTTAATCATCATGAAATTGATTCAATAGATTTCTCCAAATGGGTCCTTGAATATACCTCGGACCAACAGAAAAAATAAAAAACAATATATATTGAGTCCATATATATAAATTATAGTTATTTATTTAATAATGGTCTGGATTTAATCATTAAACAATCTCAAGGTTACACTTTGAGGTCCACATTAATACAATGTTCCCTTTGTAAAATTATGTTAATTAATATTTATACTTATGTGAAATTCCATTATTTTTCTTATTCAATTAATAATAATATTCACAATAAAATGTATACAGAATATAAATATATGGATTATTATATAATCATTAGTTAAAAAAATATTCTCATTCAGTGATTAAATTAACGTCCCACATCGATTCTAATGATAGAGAATTAATTTTCATTAGTGTTGGGATATATGAAATTAGAATTATACATGGTCCTTTTTTATATTATTTAAACTCAATAAACAATGATATATTATTACATTTCATTTGGAATCACCTGGTTAAAGTCATGTGATATAGTTAACCATGTTTAATTTAGTTAAACTTTTTAAATATAAGATTATATACCATGATACATTGATATAATTACAAAAAAAATTAAAAACACTATGTTAGAATGAATTATTTTATATTTAAACATTAAACACCTTCCAAATAATAAAATAAAATGTGAAAGTCCCCAAAAAAAATAAAACATGATAATAATTAGTTAAATTAATTTAAATATATCATAGAAATCCAAATAACGTACATAAAATAATAATATATAAAAAATCTATTATAATTCATGATAATAAGTATAATAATTAGAAATATTTGATTGAATACATTCTTAAAATAATATGAAGTATTTCATTGTCAAATCCCTTTAAATAATTTCATTACTTCTCATCTTTTAAATAATTATATAATGATAAAAATGACAAAAAATGAAAATGTTAATTGTTTTATAGAAAGTAATGTTTTTTAATATTATATATAAATTCCTGAATTTGAACTAGAAAATACTATTATTTAACCCTATCAAATAATTTAATTTAATAAATTCCTGGTTTTCTCTTTAAATTAAAAATTAGATCCATTTTTTTTTAATTTTTTTACTCTCGTTATATTTTTTAATATTTATTTTTAACAATCATAAAATACATCTATGTTGAACTCTCACAACCAAAATAACCATACCAATAAATTAGTAAAATAAAATAAATAAAATAAATTCACAGATCTTTTAGAGATAAAATTTACTAAAAATTAAAATTAATTGAATTTATTAACTAAAAATATAGTCACTAATTGAAACGTGAAAAAATACTTACAAAAACCAAAAAATTGAAAAGAGTTTCTAATTATAACTAGTTATTACAAAATAAAAAATTTGTTAGAGTAATTACAATTTATTTTCCAATTGGAACTATAGAAAGAATGAAATATTTGGACAATTTAAAAGCATGCTGAATAAGATTATATTAATAATGATTTTTTATAGATTATAATATAATAAATATATATGATAATTTGAAAATTATAATCAAATTTTTAATGATAAATAATATGTAAATAGTTTTTTTAGTTTATCGTACTAGAAAATGATTTCTACCAACTAAACTCTATTCTAGAAAAATAATCCACCTCTTAATAGAATCAAAATGAAAAACATATAAAAAATATAAAAATAATAGAGAAAAAACATTGATTTCCTCAACCCACCTAAACTAAGAATTTTTACAAATCAATGATGCAAAATATATCTCATAGGGTTTATAGATTAAAATAAGAAAGTGGAAAGATTATGTGATACAACCTCATGAACTTTATTTCAATTGAATATTTTATTTGATATATTTGGGTTGTTTTGAAATGCTCTAAACAAATCCACATAAATGAAATAAAATGAAATAATTAAAAATAAAAACTAATCTAGAAAAATATTTGGAAACCCTCCCAAATCAGTTTATTTTATTTTAATGTTTGTATTTAGTTAAAAAATAATTCATCATGTATAATTCTAGAGATAATGTTTTCAAAGAAATAATCAAAAATATTTTTCCTGCCATGGGGTTGTAAAATATGATAAAACTTTCCAAATTGATATATAAAAATCATAATACTACCAATATTTTACATATAAATAAAGGTAAATTATATCATTTAATTATAAAAAGTATTATCATTAATGAATTCAATATAAAATTTAGTATAAAAACTTTTATACTAGGACACCCATATTAAATAGACACAAAGATATAATTTTTAATAAAAACGAGGATATCAAAATGTGTACTAAAATATTCATTTTTATGATTTTTTAAGTATCTCTGGTCATGAATAAATAATGTTAGTCATTTAATCATACAAATGAGAAGATAACATAATTTTTAGATTCATTTTAGTGAAAATAAAATAATAAAAATTCCATATACTTCAATAAATAATCTCATAGAAAAATTGTTGAATAATTATTTATAGTTCAATGAGTGACTTGAAAATTATTTTTTGGATGTGAGATACGATTTTAATCTCTCCTATGTATACCTAAACAGAAAAATAATTATTTTATATTCTATTCGAGGAATAAAATTTAATTTCATCATCCTGGTCAGCCAATTGAATAATATGAAATTTCTTTTATAGTTTATGATCCATGAAATACTTAAAAATATTATTTAACAATTAAATAATCCAAATTATTATTTAAAAAACATAGATACTGAAATGAATATATTTTTTCAATTTAAAAAACAACCCCATTTTTTCATTCCCTTAATTGAATAGAAAATATATTTTTTATGAAGTTCTAATTAAACATTAATGAATATAACAAATAAATATAATTATCTATGATTGCTTTCACTTATAATTACATTAAAAAAGTAGGTTATTTTTTAATATAACTTCATCAATATAAATGAAATTATTTGATAATCGTGGCATCATTTTATCAGTGGAAACCATATTTACATCCATGAGATCTTTTATATATACTATTTAATTCCAAATTTTATAATTAAATTTAATATCATTATATTTTTGAACTGGTTACTTTCATAATAGTGAAATAGAATAACTAATATTGTTATCAATCACAAATTAAGTGTAAAAATAATTTAGAAGGATGAATTACTTGTATGATCAATCCTGCTTTGGGAAAATGCTCATTTTATTGATTATATTCTGTAAGGATTTTAAAAATATATTTTCTATACTTATTAATTATTATCTATTTTTAATCCTTCTAGTTATATCAAGGGGGAAATTTATAACCATAATGAATAATCAACACTATTTTTATTTTCATTTTTGAATTCAATTCATCAAAATTAGGGATAATAAAATGTGAATGAAAAGGGAAAACAATCTATTTAAATATGTTAACATGTATTAGTGGATGAATGATAAAGACAATGCAGTCAAGTTTTTTAGTTATAATTTTCCATTCTATACCACCAAAAAAATTATTTAATCATTAATATTGAAACCAATCATGATGAAATGATTAATATCATGACTTATTTCACATCTATCATGTTTAACAGAGAATATTTAGGTATTAATCTTGCACTGTACATGAAGTATTCTCCATGACTATAAAGAGAGACACTAAAATAAACAACCTTTCAAATGTATTAATTCTTAGAATAAACTATAATAGTGAGATGATAAAATAAAAAAATACAGTCACCTCACATGATTATGTGATAATGAAGACTGAATGGGAAATTGGTTATGAGATGAGAGTAGAAGACAATGTCTATGAGTCAATGTGTCACCACATCACTCTACATATATTTAATTCCATGATTCAAATAATGAAGAAGATGATGAAAATAATTATGTTTGAGGATCCACATAGATTAATGATTCACTCACTATAATTGCTAACATTGTTAATCCATTATTTTAGAAGGTTAAAGATCATATAATGGTTAATTATTTATAGAAAAAAACCCATCGTGAATGAGAAAAACCCTAATTTTATTATATTTATACTTTTAGAATCAAAAAAATAAAAAATTTGAATTACTGCACTAGATCACTAACCAAACCATATATATTATTATTTATGAATAAAACAAAATCCTTATCATATTAGAGAAAATACATGGACCAATGTACACCTTATCACTCAAATAATTATATTTTTTTACATAAATATTTAATATATTGTCATCTCCTATTTGTTTCAATTACTAGAACTACCCATGTTACACATAATACAAGATTAATGACACAATGTTATGTTGTTATAATGTTAAAATATTAAGATTGAAATGATGTATTCAATGTTTTTAATATTTTCAAATGATTATATATTCTCTAAAAATGATTTATAACATAGTCCACTACTCGAGAATATTCAGTAAATATTTTATATTTCTTGTCATAAATCCATAGTAATTATTTCAATGTAATAGTGATAACCATCAATGTAGTTTTATATATTGGTTTGGTGTTATTCATTCAATTGACATAACGCTACAACTTCAATTATATTTCAAAAAAATTAATTATGTAGCTATTTTCATTAAATAATTCATATAACATGAAATAACCTAAATTTTAGTTTTCAATTGGGCATAAAATTCCTAAATATATTTTTTCCGATGTTTCAAGTGAGTAAATATTTTTCAACCCTTGTATTTTCAAGTGATATTATTTCACTTTGATTTAATTAACCACTTTAATTGTATATAATATCTTAAAAATAGTTCACTATTGTGTTTTGATATATGGAATTAATATTATTATCATAATTCTGATCATATATTAACTCAAGATAATAATAATTAATCCTATGTTATATTTTAATTGTTAGGGTTAATTTTAAATGATATAGTCTTTTATGTATATTCAAACACTGCAAAAAGTATTTTAAGTAATCACATAAATCAAAAATTTAATATAATAATTTTTATGAATATATCATTTAAACTAAATGGAGTATCATTATCAATTTCATACTATATTAAAATACTGAATTAATTTGAAAATAAACCCTATGAATAGAAATAATGCAATATTTTTTATATTAAATCCCAAAAATTAATTGATACAACTTATTTGATAAAAAATAGAAAAAAATGAAAATTAATATCCGGGAGAATAAAAAAATAAATTATTCATTTAATAAAATTCACAAATTATGTAAAAAATGATATAAAAACGTTAATTTTTAGATAATGTATTCATGGTTTTATTTATTGGTGGAATCATTTTAATGAAATATTAATGTTTATAAGAATTTTTTTCTCTTTTCCATGTAATGATTATTTCAATGTATTTTGGTTTATGGATGTTTTATTGTAATCATATGGATGAAATGATACATATAATGTGGAATAAAAGTTGTACATGGGAATGGTGCATAATATGACGAGCATCGAGGAACCTACTAAGAAACAAGATACTATGGGATTTTACTCTTTTCATTTTTAATTAGTAGGAAAAATCCATGTTCATGTGGGATATTAATATGTTAAATATTGTTTTATTTTATAACATTTTCTATGAATTAATTTGGTTTATTCAAATATTTTTATTGAATATAATGCGTTTAGAGTCATGTTCACTTCATATAATGAAGGTGTTTATATTAAAAACAACGGAATTAAACATGATTTATTGTATAGGGAGGCAACTAATTAAAGTGGTTGGAATAACTTGTTATTATCTAGAATCTATAAAATTGAGATTTACATAAATAAGTAGATTTAAAAGACATCCTCAATTAAAATTTTAATACCATAATGATTTTTATAAAACATCACTTGGATAAAAAACACATATGGAATTTTAGACTAACATACATATATGAGAAATTTCACTTCTAAATCTATCATATATAATTTTCGAAAATAAAATATAGGAACTATTGGTCATGAGGTATTTTCATCAAAAATCATAGATAACTTAGAACCCAAGTAATTAGGTTATATCTAATATAGATAAGAGGGTATTATCGATCCAAACACATTTCCAACTTATACCTAGAATCATACAAGATAAAATAGGGAACAAATTTGACACAAAAAATGAATGAAAAAGATACAATTCATTATTCTCAGCACTCAAACATAATAAAGTACTATAATCCAAATAGGTATAGACAAACCTAAAATAGTGCATCATGGAATCACTCAATATAAGGGGAAAACCATAACCTTAACCTCACTTGAATCCCAAAGGACATGGTACATCCATAACATATCTATGGCACTTTCCATTTTCTCAAAACTTTCATAAAAAATATATAATAATAGAAAAAGTTATATATATAGTGTGAGATATAAATCCCATTTATGTCTCTCTATTTGTTCCATAATAGATTCCACAATAGTAAACCAAATTAGGCATTCAATTTTAATAAAATATGGCATAAAAATACATTTGAATATTTTAAAAAAAAATCATTTCATTTTAAATTAAAAATGTCCACATTTCTAGTATCCTATTAAGGGATGAACTGTTCAACAAATGGTGTGCATTAACCATGAACACCCTATAATATCACTATCCAAGGGGGGTAGTTTCTACTATGTGGGTGGTATATTTTTCAAACTGTGACACAATTGTTAATGCCCTCACTATATAGGGTTTCATGGATTTCATTGGAGGGGAAAGCCATTTGGAAAAAAATGTTTGGCAACTTTTCACAACACAGAAAACCTCAAATATTTAGAAATTTCATTAGAACAAACCCAATACAAGACCTAAAAAATCATGCTCTAAATGATATTTGAGGATTACTTTAGAAAATTAACAGCATACTAGAATCTTCTAATTAGAGAATCACACTCTCCCTAGAAATTTTTTCAAGAATTTTCCATATCAAATAGAGGAGGTCACTACTCTCTCATCAGTGACTCATGATACCATGTATCCTGAGAAACATGACCATTATACAATAGAACATGGAACGAAGTCATCTTCCTCAAACAATGTACCTTTTTTTATCAAATTTAACTATCTGGACTAGATGTTATACCATAGACAAATCAGTCTCAATATCAAGATCATGAATGCTCAAAACATGAGACATATCTAAAATAAAGATTCAAAAATGAGATACATGGAACAAATTATTTTGGAACCTAAGAAATGAGGGAATTGAAGAATATAAATACAATTTATCTACTTGATGAATATCCTCAATGAGTCCTGAAAAACGAAGAGTAATATAACCATTCCACCCAATATGTCAATAACCTAAACCATGTGAAACATTCAAGAACACTTGGTTCCCAACAACAGACTCCAATGGTATATGACGAAGATCAACATACTATTAATACCAGAATTGTGACATCAACATTTTTTAACATATCAACTGAATCTTTTATGACATATAATTTAACAAATATCAATCCAACAAAAGAATATTCACTGATATTTGACCAAAATATTGGATATTTACAAGTCCATCCTACAAGTCCTCAAAAGGAGCCAATATAATCACTTACTGTTAACTATTCCAGTAATAGAACTCAACTAATCCCAAATTTTCATCTTTATCTCTAATAAAATTGAAGAGGTAGTCATGGAGCATGTTGTAAAGAATCATTATATCCCTCTATTTTGAACATTGGTTTATAGATGGAATGTTTTAATAAAATTAACCTAAGATTCCATATCCTATTAAAGTAAACTCCCAAAGAACTATGTATAGAAGGGATGTATATCACAGACTACAGTAGGTGGAAATACATCCATGAAAACAATCAAAATCACATATATATTTATCAACTCCTCATCTTTGGTTATATCATGAGTCGGTATAATGAGAGTCAATTTGGTCAACCAGTTTATCACAAACTATAACATAGTCTTCATTCGATGGGTGCATGGAAAAAAACCATAATGTCCATAGATATCATTTCAGACTTTGATGTCTTCACTAGACATGGATGATAGAAACCTAAAATCTTATGGTTCTCATTCCTGACTTATTGGAAATTTTAAGCATGAGAAACAAAACTAGTAATGTCCAAACTCATACCTGGCTACTAGAATTATCGTCACATGTAATTTAATATCCTTTTGGTTTTCATGTTAAATGGAAATGTTGAATTATGAAAATCCTTTGTAATATAATTACACTAAGATAAATGAATAATAAAATAATTATAATAACATTGGATAAAATTTGTAAAGAATAACCACATAACAATAGTATCCCCGCCATGAAGAGATACCCTAATGATATAGAATTCATCATCGAGATTTTGATACTAAATAATCATCTCGAGAAGGGAGGTAGTTAACTTGAAACTAGAATAAAAAATATTTGACTATTTTTCACAAAATCATATATAGGACTCTATAGAAATATCTATGATGTTCTACTCTTCATATGATTATTTCACATCGAGTATTGAACTTTTCCATCTCATGGACTCTCCAATGACTATAACATTCAATAGGGTATAAGTGATATTGAAATAAAAGGGCATCATGAATTTTACCTAATGCATCTGGAATACATTCAAATATTTTTGAGGGAAGATATATATTATACTATTATAGTTGAAATACATTGTATACCTATCTTTGAAAATGAAAATCAACCAAATATTTTGATCTTCTATCATGCCAATGAAATAAAGATCAATGATTTCATAATTCTTATCTTGTGGAACATGATTTACTAAACCAAATGATACCACATGGTCTCCTTATAAAAGAACACTTCCCAAACTTGAACTCGAAGCCTCATAAAATATCACATATCATTTCTTGTACAATGGAAGAGTCAGCTCCAGTGTAGATGTCAAAATACATTTCCTCTCCACAAATGAATGTTTACATTTATCACCTCACGAAAAAATCACACATTTCAATGTGATGATGGTCATCAAAGAATATTACATTGATAAATTGATTAAAAACTGGTGATAATACCCTTCTATACCTAAGAAGGTTTAAATATCTAAAACCATGCTTGGTTTCTCCCTTGTTATAATAGAATTCACCCTCGTAGGATCAATAGAGACACCATTTAATGAGACCACATTTCCCAAAAATTTATCTTACCAAGTCTTGAAATCAAATTTTCATAGCTTGTCATAATGTTTGTGGCTTCTCATAAAATTTTAGAAATGCTCTCAGATGATGCACATGGTCCTCCGAAGACTGATAATAAACCAGGATGTCATCCAAAAAGACCGCTATGATGGTATCAAGATAATAATGGGAGATCTAGTTTATCAAATATAAAATTATTGAGGGAGAATTGGTTAGAAGAACTAGAATGAGAAGATACTTTTAATGGAAAAGCCTACTCATAAATGTAGTTATCAGAATGATAGATTATTTTATTATCGATTTGTAATAACTAAAACAAATAGAAATATTTGAGATCCACATAACTCCTCAATCTTTTTAAATATATCATCAATCCATTGAAATAGATACTTGTTCATTGCTATAACTCATTTAATTTTAACATTTTTATCACAATGGATATGTGTTTCATTATACGACTTAAACAAGAGTAGGTTCCCCAAAGGTGACACAGTCGAGCATATAAAGAATTTCACTTCTAATTCATTCAACTAAGCCTTAAAATCATTAATTCAATCTTTTTACACATGGTAATAAGGTATAGATATTGAATGAGTACCATATAATAAATCAATAGTAAAATATACCTCTCTTACCTATAGAAACATAAATAAATTAGAAGGAAACACATCATTAAACAAAAATAAAAATTGAGGGGGATCTTGACGAAAAAATTTCCTCTTTGAGAAAAAATAAAACACCGATATTACAACCCCAATCTCCAGATAACAAGGTCTAGATTTTGATTAATTTAGTTCCCATATTTTTTGAAATACATTTCTCACCCAATCAGGAATAATAAAGGAGACCCATTGAAAATAAAAATCAATTAGTGCCTTATTGGATCCTATTAGGTATAATAATGGAGACTCATTGAAGAAAAAATTAAATCATTACTTATTTTAAATGATTCAATTCATCTTAAAAATGAAATAATGAGATTTCAGGATGGGAAAATGAAAAAACAAGTTAATATTAATCTTTGATAAAGAAATACACAAGCATGACAATAAAGAACATTAACTCAATTATTTTATTGGGGAATTCAAATATCCATCACATACGATAAAATCTCTATAGGATGCTTTAGTAGGTTTACAATACAGGTTGATATTATCAAGTGATATGAACTGGTCTCAAATAAAGACATCAACCTAGATGAGTCTATATTGATGGTACCAATCATATTTTTTGGATAAATATGTGATCTATAAAGAGACTATTTCACTACACGATGAGGCTTTGTTCTAGATTAATATGGCTAGAAAACATTTTTTTGGGAAGAATCATATTGTTCCCCATTTCTTTTAGGTGACTATGATATATTCCAACTAAACAAGGAAGGAAAATTATTATAAAATTAATATAAATATTTTGAGAGACTATAGGAAATATATATCTTTGGTTCCTTAGTGAAAACTTATTTCTAATACCCAGCCATTCCATACTAGAAAAAAGAAAAATAACTTTGGATAAGAACTAAAAGAGGTCTAGAAGAACATTGTAGTTGAGAACCGGTATGATACCAATCATAGTAAATCTTTCCATTGATGGAGCTCAATGAAAATCCACTTAGTAAACAAATATATACTGTCAAACCTGACCTACCATCTATGTGAAGCTTAAAAATCAAATTCCAAGTCGAATACCTATATCATACAATAATGTATTCATCTTTATAATTGATTCAATATTTGGTACAACCTGTATAAGCTCAATAAATAATTTTTTATACTCCATAATCATCCTACCATCCTTGTCGTGTTTGAAAAGCATCACAGCCTTAGCAGATAACATAGAATCTTTATTGAGATGGATAGTGAAAAAAACTCTGAAATAATACAACTCTAGGACCACATATATTTTCATCATAACCATAATTTCCCTTAATTCCCTTCTAGGTCGTAATTACATGAAGGTTACACAAATCACCTTAATAAAAATTGGATTTATCATTAACACAAAAAATCACTATTTTGGATAAAAAATATTTATCATATTGAGTTTAATTTTATCCTTGGAATAATGATGGATTTTAGAGAAGAAACTACTGAGAATGATTATGAGATTCATCCCTCTGAGGTTTGACAATTAGAGCCTTAATGGGAATGGGTGTAGGAACCTTTATCTATGCTTTGACATAACACACTATAAAATCAAACTAGTTTTGGTGAACATGATGATTTTCCCACTATGGTTTACCAGAAAAATCCTCCTCATCCCTATTATCATGTCTTCATAGAGGAATGTTGTTTCAAATCACCATTAAACAACATTTAAGTCACAATAAGGTTACACATATCATCAAGTCAAATAGGATAAGTGTTAATATTAAAAAATTTGATAAGAAATCATGATTTTAATTTCAATTTATGCTTATAAAAACAGTGAAAATATAATTACAAGATAAAATAATTCCCTAAGGAATATTTACAAAACCACCCATGATGACTTAAAGATTGTCACAATGAGATATATCTTGGAACTTTCTCATGACTACCACTTATGTAATGAAATTAAACTCCAAACATCATTCCAACATCAGGGAAATATATTAAACCTCACTCTGATAAAAATTTGTGAAATACCAGACTGGACAAACCTATTACCCACATAATGGAACTAGATTTGATATAAATGTAATTCTCTATCCCCAAGGACTGGAGACTATCACTTGGCAATATTAATCATTAATATTTTATTATTTCATTGGTTTATGAGTTTGTTTCCCCCTTTTATAGGAAAGAGGAGTTGGTTTTAGGTTTTTATATATTTGCAGGACATTGAAAGTTTCTATAAGAAGGGAATTCGAGCCACAAAGAAGATGAGAAAAGTGGATGCAACCCATGTTTTGGTTTTAATTTTAATATAGATGGATCCTATCACTAGGGTGACATGAGGGGAGGTAATTTGGTTCAAGGATATTGGGGTTCATTGGTTCTTGGTTTCAATTATTACTATTGGTCAGGATATTCCATGGTATATGGAGTTAAATATATTATCACTGGTCTCTCACAATGTAGATTATAAAATTATTTTGAATAACTCTATTATGTAAGACTACCAACTTCATGTCAGTTTCCTATGGGAAAATGAATATGTCCCATGATCTGTGGTGTATGATATTAAGAAGTGTTGGTACCTTCTATGTCTTTACTTCTAGATTTCCCAAAAAAGGTTTAAGGGGACATCTTTTATAGATAGGTTAACAAATAAGGTAGGTCCTATTGATAGATTCATTATTTTTCATTATATTGTATCTCTTAGAAATTATTTTGACATAGTTTTTGTTATTGATTCCAAAGGGATTCATTACTTACAACCCCTTTGAATTAAATTTTTGAATAAAATTTTATTTTTTGAGTGGGTGAGTATTCTCAACACTCCAAAAAGATAATTTAACATAATCCAAAACAGTATTGAAGGACCCAAAAAAATACATCATTAAAGTACTTAGAAGTTACAAAAACATCCCAAATGAAACAATCCTCCAAGACCGTAGGACCATGAACACACACAACCTCTATGTTGAAATTCCCTTTCCTCAGACGTAATAAAATGAAATAAAAAAAATACGAGATTTAAATGGTATGGTTTGAGCTATAAATATGAGAAGGGTATCACCAAGTGTTCTATAAAATAATACATAATAATAAATCATATCACTATTTCAATTGATATAATTAGGTATATGTAAATGAATTTTCATATTTTAAAAAAAATACATTAATTTCAGATTGTTAGAAAACATTTAAAAGTTGTCTTTAATTTTTTTTATATAAAACAGTTTATATAAATCAATTTCCATTAATAAAATTGTTATATAATCAATTTAATATATATATAAACAATAACAATGGTCACAACAGTTATATGACATGTTATATTATAGTTTTTATCTATAGGATCCCAACACATCTGATAACAAAGATCATGTCATGTATGTGTACACATGTCCCTCAGGTTTATGTGGAATAAGACCTATCTAAATACAATTGGGGATAAGATATTCTAAAATATATTTTTAGAGTTTTCATCATCAATCCATTTATATGGAATCATAATCATTGAATGATTTAAAAAAATAACTAAATAACTAACCAATATTGAAATTACTCAATCAATATATCAATCTTATAAAAATCATCTCATTATAAATCAAAATATATTTATAATTTAATTTCCCAAATTTTTTGTTTTAGTATTCCAAATAAATTTCCAAAAAAATGTGGCATTATTTATTTAATTAATTTTAGATACAAAAACAATCATACTTTTATCATTTCAATTTATTCCATTTTTATTAAATAAATTTTCAAACCATTTCATCAATTCCATCAATTTCAAAATATGACCCAAATTCCAATTTCCAATGGAATTGGTCGTATTCCCCAAAATTCAAGAAATTAGAAATTCTAAATCCGAATCATATGAAATTGGTTTTTCATAAATTAATAAGATATTAGTTTGAAATAAATCATGAAAATTAATGTTTAATCATACGACTAATCTCAAATACAATCACATACATTTGACTATAGAATAAGAATAAATATACATTGTGGGATTCCCCAAGGAAAAATGAAGGTGTCAGAGTTTAATAAAGAACTATAATCATGATCTAATAAAAAAATTAGACCCCCAATTAAATAACGATATAATGCCTTAAATATAGGAGATAAATAAATATAGAGATAATAAACATGAGGGGAGTCTCACTAAATCAAAAGATATCAAGTGAGATCTGTAATTATTCAATCTACCATGTAAAGTGTTTATAGGATCCAATATAACCTATAAAGAGACCACCATCCCAATAAAATTGATTTAGGTTGAGTGGGGTTATGTGGGGGCTAAATGGTGGGGTGTGGGTAAATAATTTAAAATAATTTTTTAGAATTGAAAATTACCACTTTCATAGTTTTTAAGAGGGTTTCATGGTTATACAAACTATGCTCCCAAATCATGCACCTCCTTCGGACTCACTATCCATGGTTCATGGTATCAAATTGTTTTGTTTATATTTTTTCAAAAAATACTCTTATTATAATAAAACTAAATGTTTAGGGTTTCACATTTTCCCTTATAGGGGTTCACAATTTGGGAAATGTGTAAATCATCGAGAAACTAAAATTTTTCCACATTTCAACCAAAAAACACAAAACATTATCCTATCAAATCATGATCAATTGAAGGGTGTATGATTTACTCAAAAAAATAATATGTTATATTGATGATTTTAAAATAATTAAATTTATTAAATCGGTTGCATCACCTTGTTATTTGTTTTCATTCATCAATAATGATGTAAATGTTCTGAAGACATCGATTTTACTTTTTTCAACTATTACAATGATATTAACATACCCTTATTCTTTATATATTATTAGAAATTATTTATATATGTGATGAAAAATATTTATTAATGAGAACTATGTAAACCTTTTCTTTAAATTTTAATTGACTATTACCCTTTTTTATTCATGATTTTATATTTTTAATGTCACTAAAGAAAATATTTAAATTTACCCACACCATATGATTTATTTTATGAAATCATCCCTATATTTATTATCTAGGATTATGTGGTCAGATATGTATCATATTAAAGAAAATTGATGAGACAAATAAATAAATAATCAGATGGATAAAACAGACTGAGATCATGCAATGTATATATTTCAGATTACTAACATTCAAAATTGGGTTGAGAAAATCATGAGTGAGAAATAAAGACCATAAAATCCATAAAATTTAGAGAATACATAATTTTTGGTGGACCAACGATTTATATAAAGGGGAATAAATTTTTTATTTCATTTTATAAATATATTTTTCCCTACTTCATAAAATAAATAGTAGTATCCAATATAAGTCCAATAATATTTCACTATACATTTATCTAATGGAATGATGTTCATGGAAATTATGGATTAATTTTTAAGATCTGATTTTAGGTTAAAATGTAATGAGTATGTGTCTACAGTGATTACCTATCCTTAAATGGTGGTGGAACACCACTAACACTAAAAATCTTTCTGCTTTCAATAATACCTAAAATGAAACAGGTGACAGTTTAATGTTCATTTTATAAAAGCATGACCAAGACACATTGTATTAAAAATTCCATTTTAATGATTTTTGATCAAAATAAATTGACAATACACCATACTCTAATATATATGACTGATTAAATTCAATTTTTTTTCAAGATTTCATATCCAAATAATATTGAACATACCCAAGGGAACAATTAGTATAAATTATAAATTACTTTAATGAATTAATTTATAAGATATAGGAAATGTCAGTAATATTTTGGAACCAAGTTAACCATTATTATTGCACACTATCAATAAATAGATAGAAAACCATGGGAAAAAATATACTAATATGAGTCCAATCATAGAGAATGTCAGATGAATTTTGATTATTCTTTAATGGACCATGTGACCTTATGAGAGTTTTTATATAACTATTGCAATATAATAAAGATTAATATGTCTATATTTATTGTATTTTGTTGTAATCTATGTCAATATACCCATTCCATAGTATAGTATGTGGATAAATCCCAACAAGGACTGAATTTTATGCAATTTACTACATAAAATAATTCATTGATAAGAAAAATAATTGCAATAACATAATCCTATCCCAATTTGTTACAGATGATTATCATTCTCTCAAATTATGCACCCCTATAGGGAAAACAGTTAAACCATAGACATTGAGTAGTATCATAGTGTGGAATTTTTTTAAAAAAATGTAACCCACCTATTTGAAACCATGGACCATGCACAATAAGTCAAAAAGAGGTGCACGATTTGGGAGCATTGTTTGTATAACCATGAAACCCTCTTTGAAAAATTGGGCAAGCGATAATTTTCAATTGGGAAAAAATATTTTAAATTCATTACACCACACCATTTAACCCCCATATAAACCCACTCAACCTAAATCCATTTTCTTGGTTAGGAGGGCTCTCCAAAGTTTATAATGGAACCTATAAACCCTTTCCATGGTACATTGAAGAATGACTGATCTCATTTGATCTCTTGGAATTTAGGGAATATCCCCTATTATTTATTTTATTGATATCTATTTATCATCAATATGTACGATATTATATCATTATGTTATTGGAGGATCTAATTTTTTTATGGGATCATGATTATAATTTTTATTTCTTGAACTCTAACACCTTTATTCTTCATTAGTGAATACCTCTATAGAAATTGATTCTTATTCTTTGATCAATTGTATGGGGTTATGATTGAGATTGGCTATATGATTATTCAATAATTTGCATGATTTATTTGAAAATAATTTCTATACATTTATAAAAAACAAATTTCATATAAATTGGATTTAGAATTTCTAATTTCATGAATTTTGGGGAATATGAAAAATTCTATTAGAAATTGGAATTTTGGTCATATTTTGAAATTGAAGGAATTGATGAAATTAATTGAGAAATTATTTTAGAAAAATGGTATAAATTGAAATGATAAAAAATTATTTTTGTATCTAAAAGTAATAGTTTATTAAAACCACATATTTTTTTGGAAATTTATTTGAAATATTGAAACTAATTTTTTATGAAATTGAATTATAAACGGATATTTATTTGCAATGAGATGATTTTTATATGTTTGATTTTTCGATTGATTACATTCAATACTGGGCAGATAGTTAGTTATTTTTTAAATCATTCTAGTGTGATGATTCTCAAGAAATGGATGGATGAAGAAAACTCTAAATAAACATATTTCCGAATATCTTATCCCTGATTGGATTTGGATGAGTCATATTCCACATAAACCTGTGAGACATTTGTATACATACTGGATGTGATCCCTATTATAAGAAGTGTAATATTTAATAGATAGAAACTATAATATAACATGTAAGATAACCATTTTGAATATTGTTATTATTTATATATATATTACATTGGTGATTCAAAAATAAATAAATTTATTAAATATGTTTCATCAACATGGGAAAATCTATTGTCATTCATCAATATTGGGGTAGATGTTCGAATGACATAATTTTACTTTTTTTAATCTATTATAGTGATATTAACATCATATTATTCTTTTTATATTATTTGAAAGTATTTATATAAGTGATGAAAAATATTTATTAATTACAACTAAATAAACACTATCTTTAAATATCAATAGGATATTACCATTGATTTATTCACGATTTTACATTTTCAATCTCTCCAATGAAAACATTGAAATTGAACATCACAACCTGATTTATATTATTTAAACATCACTGTATTTATTTTTATGATTAATGTGGTAAGATATGTATCGTATTAATGAAAATTTATGAGCCAAATAAATAAATAATAACATGGATAAAAATGGGTGAGATGAGGCAATGAATATATTTCGGATGACTAACTTTCAAAATTGGGCCAAGAAAATCAAGAGTGAGATAGAAAGACCCTTACATCGATAAAATATGGAGAATATATAATTATGGGTGGACCATAGATTTACATAATAGCGAATAAAAGTTTTCTTTATTTTTATAAAAATAATTTTGGTTCTTACTTTATACAAAAAATAGTAGTTTCAAACAGAAATCCAATAATATTTCACGATATATTTATGGAATGGAATGATATTCCTGAAAATTATGGATCAATTTTTGAGATGTCATTTAAGGTTAAAATATGACAACTGTGTGTCTACATTGATTACCTATCATTATGTGGGTGTAGAACACCACCACCAGAGTGAATGTTGCAGCTTTAACAGATATATATATATATATACAATGAAATGGGTTAATGTATAAAGTGCATTTTATAATAGCATGACCAAGACACATTGGATTAAAAATTCCATTTTAATGATTTTTTAGAGAAATACATTGACAATACACCATACTCTAATATGGATGATATATTACATTCACGGGTTTTCAAGGATTCATATCCTAATAATTGGAATCATACACAATTGATCAATTTATATAGAATATAAATGATTTTAATGAGTTAATTTCTACAATATAGAAATTTCAATAATATTTTGTAACCTAGTTAACCCTGATTATGGAATACAATCAATAAATATATAGAAAACCATGGTGAAAAATTTACAAATATGAGGCCATTCATAGAGAATGTTAGATGAATTTTAAGTATTCATCAATGGACCATGTGACCTAGTGTGAATTTTCATATAACAATTTCTATAGAAAAATCATTTATATGTCTCTATTTAATATATTTTTTTGTAATATATGTCAATATACACAAAACATAGCAGATTGTGGGGAGAAATCCAGACATGGATTGATTTTTATATAATTGACTACATAAAATAATTCATTGATAAGGAAAATAAAACAATTACTCAAACCTATCCAAATTTTTTTAAAGATGATTATCATCTTATCTAAATAATGTGAATGTATATAATGTTTCATTAATAAAAAATTATTAATAGTGGACCATCAACCTAGAAAGAAGGGTTATTTACCACTGATGTAGGTTAACATGTATGATATTATTGAGAAAATTAGTACTGTTTTCAGTGAATGCAATCAAAATGTGGTTCCACCTAAATTGAAGTCAATTTTATATATCATTGATGGATAATTATAAAATCAAACCCACATATGAGATAAAATTATTTTTCATGTATATCCAATTGGATAAAACAATTATCCGCACTCAAATTCACATTTTTCAATGGAAATATTTGACTATGAGTGATCAATGTATATTTATAGAGTTTTTTCTTGAGGCATAGATATATTTTGTTAGTATATAAGGGATCATGATATTTTTATGAAGAAATTACAACATGATATATATCATGAAACTCCAACATACATTATTTAATAGATAGTAATAAAAATGGTTGTGATAATGTAACACTCTATGTTTGATGTATATACACATTTATCTTTGACATTTTAATATGTGATGATGTTTTTGATATGACCATGCATGGTTTTATTTTTTATTATGAATTGTGAAAAAAATACGTTTTAATATGAAAATAATGATTTTTAGAGATAACATGTATCTTTTATCATATATTTTAGGTAAATAAGTGCATGTTGCCAATTATTAAAATATATCTATAGGTTCATGGGGTTTTCATTATATTTTTAGGAATCTTTATCTAATAATAAAAAAATAGTTTTTAATGTAATTAATAAAGCATCTTATATATAAATATTACATATTATTAAGTGAAGATTAATTTCATAACATAACTACCCTCGACATAATCATTTGGTTATAGTTTATGATACATTGACACATAGACACCTTATCCATAAGTGACTTATTTCATATACTACTGATTTTATCCTAACTAGAATAATTATTTAAAATATCATAAATTTTAAATTTATTCATATCCTAATGAAACGAATCATAATAAAGGGTGATCACATATTCAAAGTACGAGTTAAAATAGAAGATATCAATATAACATGGTAAAATGGATATTAGGAAATGAGAGTAACATATTAAAACTATACCCTTCAAATCGTAGTTCATAAAAATGATTCATGTCATAAATCATGGTAGTTAATAAGAAATGAATCTTAATGTAATCAAATAACATGAGAATTGAGAGCATAAAATTGGAATAACCCATCGATTTGTGGCATATATATAATAATAGAAAATCATATCTCAAGGAATGACACGAAGACATTCATAACATGTTAGTCTAGTGATAACCACTAGTGTGACTACTATTGGTTTAGGATAACCTCAAATGTACACTCTTTTAGTCTTGTGATAACCATTAGTGTCCACAATTTGAGAAATGGTATAACCTACCATGTACCTTTGTTTTCATATAACATTAATAATTTCTTAATGAATAGGATGGGGATATAGGTCTCACAAATTACTTCATGTTAATAATACATGCATGTTCCAATGCATCATAGAAATACCATCATTTAAAACCCCATGAAAATAAATGGGTTTATAAACACTTAATTCTAACATAACCAATAGAAAATATAGGTTTCCTTAAAATTTCATTATTTCACCATAGAATAACCCATATAAAAAGAAGTGGGTTTTATGAAAATATTATCATAGGATTAATTGGGGAAATTAGTATGTCCCATGATCTGTGGTGTATTATATAAAGAAGTGCAGGTACCTTTTATGTCTTTATTGGAGATTTCCCACTCATGGTTTAAAGGTATATCTTTTGTAGATAGGTTAGGAAGTAAGGGAGGCCCTAGTGATAGACTCATTATTTTTCATTATATTTACTCTCTTCCAAATGATGTTGGCATAGTTTTTTGGTGATTCCAAAAGTATTTATCACTACATACCCCGTTGAATTAAAGTTTTGAATAAAACTTCATTTTTGAGTGAGTGAGTATTCTCAACACTCGAAAGAGTTAATTTACCATAAACCAAAAATGTATTGAAGAACACAAAAAATTACATCATTAAAGTACTTAAAAGTTAGACAAAAATCCCAAATGAAAAATTCCTCAAAGACCAAAGGGTCATGAACACACACCACCTCTATGTGTAACTTCCATTTTCTCTGACCTGGTAAAAGGAAATAAAAAAACGGAAGATTTCAATGGTATAACATGAGCAATAAATCTGAGTCGGGTCTCACCAAGTGTTCCATAACAAATTCCATAATAATAAATCATATCACTCTTTCAGTTGAAATAATTTCGTGCTATATAAATGAATTTTCATTTTGTTAAAAGCATACATGAATTTCTGATTTATTAAAACTTTTGAAAAATGTATTAAATAAATTTTTTAGATACAAAAGTTTATATAAATCAATCGCCATTAGTAAAATAGGTATATAATCATTGTAATCTATATATAATCAATATAAACATTCACAATGGTAATCTTACATGTTATATTATAGTTTCTATCTATTAGATCCATTCACTTCTCATAATAGGTATAGTTTCAAGTATGCTTACACATGTCCCTCAGTTTGATGTAGAATAGGACTCATCCACATCCAATTAGCGATATGATATTCGGAAAAATGTTTTTTTAGAGATTTCATCATCAATATATTTCTATAGAATCATCATATTATAATTATTTTAATAAATAATAATCTAACTACCCAGAATTTAATGTAATCAATCAATAAATCAATCATAGAAAAATTATTTCATTGCAAATCAAAATCCATTAACAATTCAATTTGAAAAAATCTATGTTTCAATATTCCAATTAAATTTCCATAAAAACATGTGGTTTTAATCATTTAATTATTTTTAGATACAAAACCAGTCATTTTTTATCATTTCTATTTATTCTATTTGTCTCAAATAAATTATCAAATCATTTCATCAATTCCTTCAATTTCAAAATATTACCCAAATTTCAATTTCCTATGGAATTGGGCATCTTCCCCAAAATTCAAGAAATTTTAAATTCTAAATCATATTCATAGAAAATTGGTTTTTAATAAATTAATGGAAATTAATTTCAAATAAATCTAGAAAATATTGTTTAATCATATTTCCAATCTCAAACATAACCACATATATTTGATCACAAAATAATAATCAATATCCATAGTGGGATTGTCAAATGAAGAACGAAGGTGTCAAAGTTCAAGAAAGAAAAAAAATAATCATTATCCCATAAAAAAAGTTTAGATCCAACAATAACATAATGATATAATACATTACACATAGAAGATAAATAGATATCATGATAACAAACATGAGGGGAGATTTCTTTAATCAACAAGATCAAATGAGATCATTTATCCTTCAATCTACCATGGAAAGTGTTTATAGGTTCCAATATAACCTCAATAGAGCCCTCATACCCAAGAAAAATTATTTAGGATCAGTGGGGTCATATAGGGGTTAAATGGTTGGGGGGATAATGTGAAATAATTTTTTAGTATTTAAAATTACAAATTGCACAGTTTTTTGAAGAGCGTTGCGTGGGTATACAAACTATTCTCCCAAACCGTGAACTTATTTTGGACTCACTGTGCATGGTACATGGTTCCAAAAATGTGGGTTTACATTTTTTTTAAATTATTTTAATTTTATACCCATCAATGTCTCGGGTTTCATAGTTTCCTTAAAGTGGTTCACTACTTAGGGAAAGTTTGAAACAACCTTTAAAATACAGGGAAACTAAAAAATTTCCACATTTCATCCAAAAAAATCCCAAACATTATCCAACCAATTCATGATCAATGGAAAGGTGTATACCTGAAAAATATGTTTTTTACATTGGTGATTCAAAAATCATTAAATTTATTAAATCTATTGCATCACACAGTGAAAAATTATTTTCTTTCATAAAAAATTTCCTAGATGTTCTAAATACATTATTTTTACTTTTTTTTCAACTATTACATTTATATTAACATGTCCTTATTATTTATATATTATTTGAATGTATTTTGATATGTGATGAAAAATATTTATTAATGATAACTAAATAAACAATATATTTAAATATCAATTGGGTATTACTCTTGATTTATTCCTGATTTTACATTTTCAATCTCACCAATAAAAACAATGAAATTTAAGAAGTCCGCATGATTTATTTTATGAAATCATCTCTATATTTATTTCTATGGATAATTTGGTTAGAGATATATCTTATTAATAAAATTTGATGATCCAAATAAATAAATTATCACATGGATAAAAATGAGAGAGATGAGGCAATGTATATATTTATGATGACTAACTTTCAAAATGGGGATGAGAAAATAATGAGTGAGAAAGAAAGACCATTGCATACTTAAAATTTGATGAATATATTCTCATGGGTGGACCATAGATTTATATAAAAGGTAATGAATATTTTATTTCTTTTTATAAATATAATTTTGGTTCATACTTCATACAATAAATAGTTGTTTCCAATATAAATCCAATAATATTTCACTATACATTAATCTAATGGAATGATGTTCCTAGAAATTATCGATCAATTTTTGAGATCTGATTTAAGGTTAAAATATGATGATTATGTGTCAATAGTGATTACATATACTAATGTGGTTTTGGAACACCACCACCTGGGAGAATTTTGTACCTTTCACCTATACCTAAAATGAAATAGGTGAATGTTTAATGTGCATTTTATAATAGCATGAACAAGACACATTGGTTTGAAAATTACATTTTAATGATTTTTGATCAAAATACATTGAAAATACATCATACTCAAATATAGATAACTGATTTCATTCATGGTTTTTCAAGGTTGCATATCCAAATAATAGTGAACATACACAACAGATCAATTTATATAGAATATGAATGATTTTAATGAATTAATTTCTAAGATATTGGAAATTTCAATAATATTTAGCAACCTAGTTAACCAAGATTATGGAACACCATCAATAAATAGATAGATAAATATGGTGTAAAATTCAATAATATGAGTCCATTCATTGAGAATGTCAGATTAATTTTGATTATTCTTCCATGGACCATGTGACCTTATTAGAGTTTTCATATATCCATTTTAATAAAAATATGATATATATGTATCTATTTAATATATTTTGTTGTAATATATGTCAATATAGACATTCTAATGTAGTGTGTGTGTAGAAATCCCAACATGAACTGATTTATAGGTAATTGACTACATAAAATAATTCAATGATAAGAAAAATAATTGCAATAACTCAAACCTATCCCAATTTGTTACATATTATTATCATTTTCCACAATAATATTTGAATGGATATAATGATTTATCAATTAAACATTATTAATAGTAAACCATCAACCAATAATGAAGGGTTAGTTACCACTGATATAGGTTAACATGTCAGAGAATTTGGAGAAAATTAGTAATGTTTTTCTTTAGAAACTATCAAAATGTAGTTCCACTAAATTGAATTCATTTTTATATATCATTAATAAATAAGTATTAAACCAAACCCACATATGAGATAAAATATTTTCTCATGAATATCCAACTAGATAAAACATTTATCCACAATAAAGTTCACATTATTCAGTGGAAATCTATGACTATGTGTGATCAATGAATATCTATAGTTTTTTTTGTTTTTTGAAGCCATAGATTTATTTTATCAGTCTACATTAGATTATGGTATTTTTATGATTAAATTACTACTTGACATATATCATGAAACCCCCAATATAAATTATTTTATTGATAGTAATAGCAATGGTTGTGATAAAGAAACATTATCAGTTTGATGTATTTAAACATTTATCTTTTACATTTTAATATGTATGAATGTTATTGATATGAGCATTAATTATTGTATTTTTTATTATGAATTTTTAAAAAATAAGTTTCAATAGGAAAATAGTGATTTTTTGAGATAATATGGATCTTCTATCATATATGTTATTTAAAGAAGTGCATGTTGCCAATTATAAAAAAATATATCTATAGGTTCGTGGGGAGTAAATTATATTTTTATAAATATTTCACCAATAATAAAAAATATATATTTGTTAATGTAATTTAGAAAACATATCATAAACAAATTTTACATATGATGAGGTAAATATTAATTTCATAACTTAACTACCCTCACCAAAATTATTTATGAATTGTTTTGGATACATTGACACATAAACTTCTTATCCACAGGTGACCTATTTTATGTCCTACTGATTTCATCTTGACAAGAATAATTATTAAAAATATCATAAATTGTAAATTTATTCATATCCTAATGAATTGAATCATAATAAAGTGTGATCACAGATTCATTGTACGGGTTAAAAAAGGAGGTATCAACATAACATGTGGAAATTTATTTGATAACATGAGAGTAACATATAAAATCTATACCCTTCATATCATAGTTCTAAGACACGATTCTTGTAATAAATCATGGTTGTTCATAAGAAATGAATCATAATTTTATAAAATAACATGAGAATTCAGAGCATAAAATTGGAATAACATATAGATTTTTTGTATATATATACTAAAAAAAATCATATGTTAAGGATAGACAACAATACCTTAATAACATGTTAGTCATGGGATAACAACCAGTGTGCCTACTTTTGGCTTGAGATAACCTCCAGTTTACACTCTTTTCGGCTTCTGATAACCATTAGTGTACACATTTTGAGAAATAAGATAACATACCATGTACCATTGTTCTCATATAAAATTAATCGTATCTTAATGAATAGGATGGAGATATAGGTCCCAAAAATCAGTTCATGATAATAATACATGCATGTGCCAATGTAACCTAAAAATACCATCATTTAATAACCCATGAAAATAAATGGCTTTATAAACATTTAATCATAACACAACTAATGGAATAGAAATAGGTTTACTATTAATATCATTATTTCATCATATTATAACCCATAGAAAAACAAATTAGTTTCATAAAAATATTATCATAGGATTAGAAGGGAAAATGAACATTTCCCATGATCTGTGGTGTATTACATTAAGAAGTGAAGGTACCTTGTAAGTCTTTACTGAGATATTTCCTGCACATGTTTTAAGGGGATCAATTCTATTGATAGGTTAGCAAGTAAGGGAATCCCTAGTGATAGACTCAATATTTGTAATTATATTTCATACCTTCTAAATGATTTTGACATAGTTTTTATTGGTGATTCAAAAGGTATTCATCACTACAGGTACCATGGAATTATATTTTTGAATAAAATTTAATTTTTGAGTTAGTGAGTATCCTTAACACTCCAAAAGAGAAATTTACCATAAACTGAAATTTTATTGAAGAACCAAAAAAATTATATAACTAATATACATAGATGTTACACCTAACATCCCAAATTAAATATTCCTCCAAGAACAAAGAACCATGAACCCACACCACCACCATGTGGAACTTTCCTTTCCTTGGACCTAGTAAAAGGAATTCCAAAAATGCTAGATTTCAATGGTATGGTCTGAGCTATAAATCTGAGTAGGGTGTCACCAAGTGTTCCACAATAGATTTCAAAATAAAAAATAATATCACTCTTTGAATTGAAATAATAAGTGTTATGTAAATGAATTTTAATATTTTAAAAAACATATATTAATTTCATATTGATAGAAAACTTTTAAAAAATGTGTTAAATAATTTTTTATATTAATATATTTATATAAATAAATTTTCATTAGTAAGATAGTAATATAATTACTGTAATATATATATAAACAAAAAAACATTCAAAATAGTAATATTACATGTTTAATTATAGTTTTTATCTATAGTATTCTCACACTTCTCATAACAGGGATTATGTCAAGTATGTGTACACATGTCCCTCGGGTTTATTTGGAATATGACTCATGCACATCCCATTAGGGATAAGATATTCTGAAATATGTTTTTTAGAGTTTTCATCATCAATACATTTCTAGAGAATAATCATCCAAGAATGATTTCAACAAAAAACTAACTAACTACCCAATATTTAATGTGCTCAATTAATAGATCAATCATATAAAATCATTTCATTGTAAATAAAAATCCATTAATAATTTAATTTCAAAATTTTTTAGTTTCAATATTCCGAGAAAATTTCCAAAAAACATGTGGTTTTATTCATTTCATTACTTTTAGAGACAAAAACAAACATTTTTCTATCATTTAAATTTATTTCATTCTTCTAAAATAAATTCTCAAATCATATCACCAATAACTTAAATTTCAAAATTTAACCTAAATTCCCATTTCTAATGGAATTGAGCATCTTACAAAAAAATTAAGATGTTAAAAATTCTAAATGCAAATCATATAAAATTGGGTTTTCATAAATTAATAAAAATATATTTCAAATAAATCTTGAAAATTAATCTTTAATCATGTGTCCATTCTCAAACAGAACCACATACATTTGATCATAGAATAAGAATGAATATCCCTAGTGGGATTCACTAATGAAGAACAAAGATGTCAGAGTTCAAGAAAGAAAAACTATAATAATGATCCCCTAAAACCGAGTTTATATCCAACAATAACATAATGATATAATACCTTATATATTTTAGATAAATATATATCAAGAGAATAAACATGAGGGTTAAATCCCTAAATCAGAAGCGATCAAATGAGACATTTTATCATTCAATCTACCATATAAAGTGTTTATAGGTTCCAATATAACCTCTAGAGATCCCTCCTACTCAAGAGAATTAATTTAGGTTGAGTGGTTCATGTGGGGGTTAAATGGATGGGGGTGGTAATGAATTTAAAATAATTTTTTGTAATTGAAAATTACCACTTTCATACTTTTTCAAAGAAGGTTTCCTGGATATACAAACTATGATCCCAAATCATGCACTTCCTTTGGAATCACTATGCATGGTTCATAGTTTTAAATAGGTGGGTTTACATTTTCTCAAAAAATTATCTTACTATGATAACCCTCAATGTCTAGGGTAACATAGTTTTTTCTAGAGGGGTTCACAATTTCAGAAAAGTGTGAAACAACCTTAAAATCAAGCAAAACTAAAAACATTCCACATTTCATCTGAAAAAACCCAATTAATTATTTAACCAATTCATGATCAATGGAAGGGTGTATGATTACCTAAAGAAAATCAGATGTTAAAATGGTGATTCCAAAATAAAGAAATTTTTTAAATCAATTGTGTCACCCTGTGAAAATTTATTTTCCTTCATCAGTAAAGGTGAATATATTCTAAAGACATCATTTTTACTTTTTTCAACTATTTCAGTGATGTTAACATGCCCTTTTTATTTATATTTTATTTGAAAGAATTTATATATGTGATGAAAAATATTTATTATTGACAACAAAATAAACCCTACCTTTAAATATCAATTGGCTATTACCCTTGATTTAATATTGATTTTACATTTTCAATCTCACTAATGAAAACATTAAAATTGAACAACACGAGGTGGTTTATTTTATGAATCTTCCCTATATTTATTATTAAGGATGATGTGGTCAGATATGTATCATATTAATGAAAATTGATGATCCAAATAAATAAATAATCCCATGGATAAAACAGAGTGAGATGAGGTAATGGATATATTTCTAACAAATAAATTTCAAAATTGGGATGAGAAAATAAAGAGTGATAACGAAAGACCATAAAATCCTTACAATTTAGAGAATATATAATTATGGGTGGAATATAGATTTATAAAAAGGGGACAATTTTTTTTCTGTCTTTTTATAAATATAATTTTAGATCCAACTTCATACAATAAATAGTAGATTCCAATATAAATCCAATTATATTTTACTATACATTTATGCAATGGAATTATGTTCATGGAAATTATGGATCAAATTTTGAGTTCTAATTTAAGGATTAAATATGATGAGTATGTGTCTACAGTGATTAACTATCCTAATGCGGTGGTGGAACACCACCACCAGGGAGAATGTTTCAGCTTTGACCAATACCTATAATGAAATAGGTGAAATTTTAAAGTTCATTTTATAATATCATCACCAAGACACATTGGATTAAAATTTCCATTTTATTTATTTTGATAAAAAACATTGTCAATATAGAATTATCTAATATAGATGACTGATTACATTCAAGGGTTTTCATGTTTTCTTATCAAAATAATAGTAACATACAAAATTGATCAAATAATTTATAATATAAATTATTTTAATGAATTAATTTCTATGATATAGGTAATTTCAATAATATTTTGGAACCTAGTTAACCATTTCTATAGAACACCATAAAAAATAGATAGATAACCATGGTGTAAAATTTACTAATATGAGTCCATTCATAGAGAATGTCAGATGACTTTTAATTATTCTTCAATGGACCATGTGACCTTATGAGAGTTTTCGTATAAATGTTTAAATATAGCGATTATTTATATGTATCTATTTAATTTATTTTGTTGTAATATTTGTCAATATACATGATCCATAGTGGAGTATGTGGAGAAATCCCAACATGGACTCATTTTTATGCAATTAACTAAATAAAACAATTCATTGATAAGGAAAATAATTGAAATAAATAAAACCAATCACATTTTTTATAGATGATTTTAATTTTCCACAATAAAATGGGAAAGGATATAACGTTTTATCAGTTAAAAATTATGAATAGTGATCTATTAACCTAGAATGAAGGGTTAGTTACCACTGATGTAGGTTAACATGTATGAGATTGTAGAGAAAATTAGTACTATTTTTCTATGAATACTATCAAAATGTGGTTCCACCTAAATTGAAGTCATTTTTTAATATCATTAATAGATAAGTATGTTATAAATCCCTCATATGTTATAAAATATTTTCTCATAAATGTCCAACTGGATAAAACAATTATTGGCACTCAAATTCACATTATTCAATGGAAATATATGACTATGAGTGATCAATGTATATCTATAGTGTTTTTGTTTCTTTGGAGGCATATATATATATATTTAGTCTTCATGGGATCATGATTTTTTTATAAAGAAACTAAAACATAATATATATCATGAAACCCCAATTATACATTATTTAATAGATACTAATAACTGTGGTTGTGATAAACTAACACTATCAGTTCGAGGTATATTCAAATTTATCTTTTACATTTAAATATGTGAAGATTTTATTTATATGACCATGCAATATTGTATTTCTTATTTTAATAAAAGAAAAAATAAGGTTTAATTTAATTTTTTTGATTTTTAATGATAATACGGATCTTTTATCATAGATATAATGTATATTAGTGCATACAACCAATTATATAAAATATATTTATAGGTTTATGGGGAGTTTGTTATATTTTTATAAATACTTCACTAATAATCAAGAAAAATATATTTGTTAATGTAATTAAGATATCATCATATACATAAATATTACATTATATTTCGTTAATATTAATTTAATAACATAACTACACTCACCCGAATCATTTAGGTATAGTTTTGGATAGATTTACATATAAACACTTTATCTATAAGGGATCCATGTTATAGTTTACTAATTTCATCCTGAAATAACTAATTTTTAAAAATATTATAAATTGTAAATTTATTCATATCCCGATGAAATTAATCATAATAAAGGGTGATCATAGATTCAATGTACGGGTTAAAAACAAGATATCAATTTAACATGTGAAAATTGATATTAAAACCTGAGTGTAACATATTAAAACTATACCATTCATATCATAGTTCATCAACATGATCCATGCCATAAATCATGGTAATTCATAAGAAATTTATCTTAATGTAACCAAATAATATAAAATTTGAGAGCATAAAATTGGAATAACACATAGATTTTTGGCATATACATAATCATAGAAAATCATTTTCCAAGGAGAGACACCAAGACATTCATAAAATGTTATTCTAGGGATAATCACAAGTGTGCCCACTTTTGGATTGGGATAACCTCTCGTGTACACTCTTTTAGGCTTATTATAACCATTAGTGTGCATATTTTGAGAAATGGGATAACATACCATGTACCTTTGTGATCCCCTGACATTAATTGTTTCCTAATGAATAGTATGGAGATATAGGTCCCACAAATCACTTTTGGATAATAATATATATGTGTGCTAATTCATAATTAAAATTCCATCATTTAAAAAGCCATGAAAATAAATGTGTTTATAAACATTTAATCATAGTATAACCAATGGAAAAGAAATATGTATCCTAATAATTTCAAAATTTTATAACATCATAACTAATAAAAAACGATGTGGGTTTCATCAAAATATTATCATATCATTACTAGGGGAAATGACTATATCCCATGATCTGTGGTATCTAATATTAAAAAGTGAAGGTACCTTCTATGTCATTACTTAGAGATTTCCCACACATGGATTAAGAGGATCTGTTTTATAGATATGTTAGAAAGTAAGGGAGGCCCTAGTGATACACTCCTTGTTTTTCATTATATTGTATCTGTTCAAATTATTTTTGACATAGTTTTTATTGGCGATTCAAAAGGGATTCATAACTACAGATATATTTGAATTAAATTTTTGAATAAAATTTAATTTTTGTGTGAGTGACTATTCTCAAAACTCCAAAAGATTAATTTTCCATAAACCAGAAATTTATATATGAACCAAAAAATTACATAATTAAAGTACTTATAAGTTACAAAAACATCCCAAATGAAACATTCCTCCAGGACCAAAGGACCCCGAACACACATCACCTCCAAGTGAAGCTTCCCTTTGCTTGGACCTGGTAAAATTAAATGTAAAAACAAAATATTTAAATCATATGGTGTGATATATAAATCTGATTAGGGTCTCACCAAGTGTTCCATTATGTATTATATAACAATAAATCATATCACTCTTTAAATTGAAATAATTTATGCTATGTAAATGAATTTTCATATTTAAAAAAACATACAATAATTTTAGATTGAATGAAATTTTTTGAAATATGCCTTAAATAAAATTATTATATAAAATAATTTATATAAATCAATCATCCTTAGTAAAATAGTAACATAATCAATAATATATATATATATATATATAAACAATTACAACATTCTCCATGGTCATCTTACATGTTATATTAGAGTTTTTATCTATAGGATCCCCGTACTTCTCATAAAAGGGAATGCATCAAGTATGTGAACACATGTCCCATAAGTTAATGTGGAATAGGGCTCATCCACATCACATCGAGGATAAAATATTTCTAAATATGTTTTTGTAGAGTTTTCATCATCAATACATTTCCAGATAATCATCATCATAGAACGATTCAAACAAATAACTAACTAACAACGTAATAATTACTGTTCTCAATCAATAAATCAATCATAGAAAAATCATTTTATTGAAAATCAAAATCCATTTACAATTCAATTTCCAAATTTTTTTGTTTCAATATTCAGATTAAATTTCTAAAAAAACTGGTGTTTTTAATTATTTAATTAATTTTAGATTCAAAACCAAAAACTTTGTATCATTTCAATCTATTCCATTTTTCAAAAATAAATTCTTAAATCATTTCATCAATTCCATCAATTTCAAAATATGACCCCAATTACAATTTCTAGTGGAATTGCGTATCTTCCCCAAAATTCATGAAATTAGAAATTCTAAATTCAATTCCTAAGAAATTGGTTTTTAAAAATTAAAAGAAATTAATTTCAAATAAATCTAAAAAATTAAAGTTTAATCATATGAACCATATCAAATAGAACCACATACATTTGATAATTAAATAATAATCAATATCCATAGCAGGATTCACCATTGAAGAATGAAGGTGTCAGAGTTCATGAAAGAAAAACTATAATCTTGATTCCATAAAGCAATGTTTAGAGCCAAAAATAACATAATGCTATAATACCTTTCATATATGTGATAAATTGATATCAAGAGAATAAACATGATGAGACATTCCATAAATTACAAGTGATCAAATGTGATATGTCATTCCTCAATCAACCATGGAAAGGGTTTATAGGTTCCAATATAACCTCTAGTGAGCCCTCCTACCCAAGAAAATTGATTAGGATGAGTGGGGTTATGAAGGTGTTAAATAGTGTGTGGGGGGTTTAAATAATTCAAAATAGATTTTTAGAATTGAAAATTACTGCTTTCACAGTTTTTTGAAGAGGGGGCCATGGTTATAAAAATAATGCTCTCAAATCATACACCTCCTTTGGAATCACTATGCATCGTTCATGGTTTCGAATAGGGGGTTTATATTTATTTTTTTCAAAAAATTACCTTACTATGATACCCCTCAATGTATTGGGTTTCAAAAGTTTCCCTATAGGGGTGCACAATTTGGGAAAAGTGAGAAAAAATCTTTAAAATACAGGGAAACTCAAAAATTTTCAAATTTTATCCAAAACAATTCGAGACAATATCCAACCAATACATGATAAATGGAAGGGTGTATAATTACCTAAAAAAAATAAGATTTTACATTAGTGATTTAAAAATAATGAAATTTATTAAATTGGTTTCATATCCTTGTGAAAATTAATTTTCTTTCTTCAATAATGGTGTAGATTTTCTAAAGACATCAATTTTACTTTTTTCATCTATTACAGTGATATAATCATGCCTTTATTCATTATATATATTTTTTTATGGTATTTAGATAGGTGATAAAAAATTGTTATTAATGATAACTAAATAGACCCTATCTTTAAATATCAATTGGCTATTATCCTTGATTTATTGATTATTTTACATTTTCAATCTCACCAATAAAAACATTAAAATTAAACAAAACCACATGATTTATTTTATAAAATCATACCTATATTTATTTTTAGAGATGATGTGGTCAGATATGTATTTTATTAATGATTCTTTATAAGGCAAATAAATAAATAATCACCTGGATAAAACTGACTGAGACTAGGCAATAAATATATTTCTGATGACTAACTTTCAAAATTGGGCTTAGAAAACCATGATTGAGAATAAAAGACCCTAACATACATATAATTTGGGGAATATATAATTATTGGTGGAGCATATATTTATGTAAAATAGAATATATTTTTTCTTTCTTTTTATAAATATAATTTTGGTTCCTACTTCATAAAATAAATTGTAGTTTCCAACATAAATCCAATAATATTTCACATTAAATTTATTTAATGGAATGATTTTCAAGGAAAATATGTATCAAATATTCAGATATGATTTAAGGTTAATATATGATGAGTATGTGTCTACAACGATTACCTATCCTTATGTGGTGGTGGAACAACACCACCACTAAGAAAGTTACAGCTTTCACCTATTCCTATAATGAAATCGGTGAATGTATAAAGTGCATTTTATAACAGCATGACCAAGACATATTGGATTAAAAATTTGATTTTAATGATTTTTGATCAAAATACATTTAAAATACACCATATTCTATTATAGATGGATTATTACATTAAATGTTTTTCAAGGTTGCATATCCAAATAATAGTTAACATACAAATGGATAAATTTATATACAATATGAACGATTTTAATGGATTAATTTCTAAGTTATATGTAATTTCAATAATATATTGGAACCTAGTTAACCATGATTATATCACACCATCAATAAATATATAGAATCCCATGGAGTAAAATTTTCTAATATGAGGCCATTCATAGAGAGAGTCTGATGAATTTTGATTATTCTTCAATGGACCATGTGACCTTATGAGAGTTTTCATATTACTATTTCAATATAAAAATAATTTATATTCCCCTATTTAATTTATTTTGTTGTAATCTATGTCAATATAAACATTCCATAGTGGAGTATGTGGACAAATACCAACATGGGATGATTTTTATGCAATTGACTACATAAAATAATTTATTGATAAGGAAAATAATTACAATAACTCAATACTATACTAATTTTTTACCAATTATTATAATTTTAAATGATAAAATGCGAAATAATATACTATTTTATCAATTAAATATTATGAATAGTGAACTATATACCTAAAATGACGGGTTAAATACCACTGATGTAGGTTAACATCTATGAGATTATTGAGCAAATTAATATTGTATTTCTGTGGATACAATCTAAATGTGGTTCCACATCAATAGAATTCATTTTTATATATCATTCATTGATAAGTATTTAATTAAAACCACATATGAGGTCACATATTTTCCCATGAATATCCAACTAGATAAAACAATTATCCGCACTCAAATTCACGTTATTCAATTTTAATACAGAACTATGATTGATAAATGTATATCTATAGTGTTTCTATTTTCTGGACGCATAAATATAATTTGTTAGTCTACATAGGATAATTTTTTTATGAAGAAATTACAACATGATATAAATCATGAATCCACAAATATATAATATTTAATATATAGTAATAACAGTGGTTGTGATAATGTAACACTCTCAGTTTGATATATTTAAACATTTAACTTTGACATTTTAATATTTGATGATGTTATTTATATGCCCATGCATTCAAGTATTTTTTATTATGAATTATGAAAAAATAAGATTCAATATGAAAATAGTGATTTTTCAGAGATAATATAGATCTTCTATCATTGATTTCATTTAAATAAGTGCATGTTTCCAATTATAAAAAATATCTCTATAGGTTCATGTTGTGTTCATTTTATATTTATAATGATTTAACAAATAATCAAGAGAAATATAGTTGTTAATTTAATTAAGAAAACATATTATATATAAATATTACATTTTATTAGGTGAATATTAATTTTATAATATAACAACCATCACCGGAATCATTTAGTTTTAGTTTTGGAAACATTGACCCATAAACAGCTTATCCATATTTGAGCTATGTCATCTCCTATTGACTTCATCCTGACAAGAATAATTATTAAAAATAGCATAAAATGTAAATTTATTCATATCCTAATGAAATGAATCAAAATAAAGTGTGATCACATATTTATAGTACGAGTTAAAAAATAAGTTACCAATATAACATGTGAAAATGGATATTAGAACATGAGAGTAGCGTATTAAAACTATACCCTTTATATCATAGTTCATTAACATGATTCATGTTATAAATCAGGGCAATTCAAAAGAAATGAATCTTATTGTAATCAAATAAAATCTGAATTGAGAGCATAAAATTGTAATAACACATAGATTTGTGGCGTATAAATAATCATAGAAAATTGTATGTCAAGTATATAGAGAAAGAGATTCATAACATGTTTTTTATGGGATAACCACCAATGTGCTTACTTTTTTGCTTGGGATAACCTCCCATGAACACTCTTTTAGGATTCTGATAACCATTAGTGTATAGATTTTGATAAATGGGATTACATACAGTGTATCTCTATGCTCATGTAACATTAATCGTTTCTTAATGAATTGGATAGAGATATAGGTCCAAAAAATAAATTCATGATAATAATACATGTGTGTTCTAATGCATCAAAAAAATACCATCATTTAAAAATCCATGAAAGTATATGTGTTTATAAACATTTAATCATAACATAACCAATATAAAAGAAAAAAATTTCCTAATAATTTCATTATTTCATCATAGCATAACCCGTAGTAAAAGAAGTGGGTTTCATCAAAATATTATCATAGGATTATTAGGGGAAGATAAATAGTTTATATAAACATACAATCCTCAAAAACATAAAAAATAGAGAGAAATAATAAAGATATTATCATGGGATCATATCCATAGTAAATTTTATATATCATATAATTATATCATCTTATATGGAAAATGATCTGGTAAGAAAAATTACATCAAATGTTTTTAAGGAAACTTTATTTTCTACTTAAAAATAACATTTTTAAGAATATATATAAATAAACATATTTTTTAAATAAAATTAAAAACATATGAAATAATAATCAATGAAAATAATTTTCATGATGGAGGTAAATTATTTTCCTACCTTAAATTTTAAAACAAATATTCCTTTCACATTTTTTATAAAATCCAAAGTTTTTTTATAAAATGATAAGTATATTATTAAAAATAACAAATTAAAAAGTAAAAATGTGTAAAAATTTATTCAATAAATCCTTTTAAAATAAAAAAAATTAAATCAATTTTATAAAATAGAGTTAAAAAAGGAAAAATGTTTTTTTCTGAAGAAAAAATTATACAGATTTTCTTTTAGAAACTTTTTATGGTGTTTAGAGTACAAAAAGAGAGAAAAATGAAATGAAAATATTAATTCTATTGAGAAAAACTATAGGATAATGAAAATATTATTTTTATAAGATTTTCGTAATAAGAATTCATCATTTGAAACATTATTATGGACAATCCTGATAAATGATGTTATTGTATCATAAAACTAGTACAACTTTGGTAACATTTAATCATAAGACCTATTAAATAATAAATACAATGAAATATATAAATTAATGAAAATAATTAAATCTATTATATAACATAGAAAAGGGTTATAAAATACATATCATAAAATAAAATTTTTTTATAACATAACTTCTCTCCCAAAGAAGGCAATTTGAGATAATAATCCATTACCTTGAGTGATGAATTCATTTGTACACATTCTAAAATTCTTTATAATAAAAATTGGTTCGATGAACATATATTATATAATGATACATATATATATATATATCATATCATATAATAATTAATTTTTCCATTCATTATCCCTTTAATAACAATTCTGTTGTTAAAGTGGTGTTTCATGTAATAAATGTTTTGTATTTCATATATGCATTGATTTGATAAATATGGTGCACATAAATTGATAATGGTTCCATATTATACATAACTATAACCATTATTTATATATTCTAAAAATATTTATTATATTTGTATTTAGTTTAATCCATAAGGGTTAGATATGGAAAATGAAATTAAAAGTTCATCGAGATGGTAGCTTGCATGTACACGTGAACATTGTTGCCAATATCTAAAAATACTATAACAAATAACATTAGATAAAATATTAAAATTTTTGAATCAATTTTAAATCATATATATCACATATTTACATTAAATTCTTTATTATTAATATCCATGTAAATATTGAATGAATCATATCTCTTTCCAAGGTGGTATTCCACCATTCTGACGAGCGATACTAACATAATCCCATCGATCATAAAAAATGAGTAATATTTGATATAAAAATTATATTAGTATAATAATAACACATATATATATAATATATAAATATTTAATCTATTATTATATATTGTCATGATAGGTGGTGATTTAAAATGAATAACATCGGTTCAAATGGTGGTAGTCTATCATGGCCATGAATTATGATTTTGTGGTCCATTTGAAGGAATAAGTGAAGGATTTAGGTGATACCATTTAAATAATAACATATTATTATATTTAGTATACTTATATTATCATATCATCATATTTTAATATTATTTTAAGGAGATGTATGCAGAAATAATTTAATAAACTCCCTTAGGTATGTTAACTCCTCTTTGGTCAACTTCTTATTATTTTCCCCAAAATAAGTAATCGGGTTGATTTATGAACAAAATAAATATACTAGGATGAATTAATGGAAGTATTTATGTTATTTTGGAAGTTATTGGATGAAGATATTGGGTTGTTCATGTATAAATAAGAGAATATTAGGGGTAACCTATCATATGTGATCAGAATAGAACACATATAATTTTTAAAATAAAAATGTGTACACACAGTTTTTAGAATAAAAAACATAAAAATGATCCATTATAGACCATATAATTTATAAGGTAAATAGTTCAAAAAAATGGGTTTTGGTAATATTTTAGGTCATTTTCTTACCATTATCATTTTAGTTTAACCCCTTGTAAATCCATTTTTACCTTATCCATGGTTAATACAGTTTTACTTTACATTATTGAAAAAATATAATTGTAAATTATTAGAAAATATTAAATATTATGATTCCAAATATATAATTAATTTTTTAAAAATTATACTCCCATAATTATTGGTATTTTAATTAAAATTAAACCATAATACATAATAAAAACGCATGTTTTCTAAGCGAAAAGGATGAAATGTTTTAAAAAATAATCCATGATTAAATTTGAAATTGATTCTAATGACATAAATTGTATTGATAAGAATAATATTGATTAAAATTTACTTTTAAATATATTTTAAAAAAATTAGTGACCTTAAAATTTATTTAAATGAAATCGAACATTTCAATAAAGAGAATTATTTTTTACAATTTATGGAACAAATAATATTTCTAGATAAATCCTTAAAACTCACATTAAGATAATTTTTAAATGATGATTTATAAAATTATTTGTATTTTTAAAGATTTTTTTTCTAAAAATTTTGTAGAATAATTTCATTATTTAAATGAAATATAAAAAAAAATTCCCAAAAAATAGTATCTTTGAAACATATGATGACTATATTCAAAATTAATTACTTTGGTAATAATATGTATTCATTATACAAATTAATTTTGATTATTATTTAATTTTTTTATTCATTTCCCATCACTAATTTTAATTTATTTGTTGTAATATTCACATTTAAATAAAAAAAATATTATATCATGGTTTGTTAATTCTTAGTGTCACATGTAACTAAATCTAAAATCGATGTTGTGGGTTATACAAGCTATAAAATAAATTTAATTCAATTAAAAATAATAATTTATTATAACTCAGGTTCATACAATATACCCCCATTAAAATTAATTTCAACCTAATATTGGTTTACTCTCATACAAAAAAATGAGGATTATTCTGTCTCATTATTTCCTCTGGATCCCATGTGGCTTCCCCAAACTTGTAGTTTCACCATAAAACGTAAACCAAGTGAGTGGAAATATTTTTTAGAAATTTATAACTAAAATATAGAATATAAATTGTCTATTCATCATAATAAATATCATTCTATATTGTTTTGACCTTTGAGTTAAGTCCATGTGATGGATCTAGAACGTATTTATTCAGGAGAGATACATGGAATACATCATGAACTTGATTGAGGTTTGGTGGATATTCAAAACAATATGATACCATAATTATATGATAAATAATTACAAATGAATTGATATACCCAAGGCATTGTTTTCCCTTCATTCCCAATATCATTACTTTCTTCGGTGATAAAATATTTAGAAACACCTTATCATCGACGTTAAATTCTAGATCACCCTGATGATTGTCCGCGTAACATTTATCTTAACTCTAAGATTACATGAATCTTTTTGAATAGAATTAATTTTTTTTATTTATCACAAGTTCCAATATAAGTTTTTATCTAAATTCAACATAGTACATTGAGGATATATATTTCATTTGATAAAGGTCTTTAAAAAGATCCAAAATAATGCATTAGTGGAATATAATATTATATGAAAACTTAAGTAGTTGACGATGTTGATCCAGGCCACATTTAAAATACATATAAAATTATATCCAAATATCATATAGAATTTAAATTATTCTCTATGAATTACCATATATTCGAGGATGATAGGTAGTACAGAAATTCAACTTTGTATGAAGAGATTGCTGAAGACTTCATTGTAATAACAAGTTAAACCTCAGATCCCAATTTGACAAAACAGAATATGGTACTATGTAAATAATTACCAATTTATTTGAATATATTATATATTTTTTATCCTTAGTTAATCCTTCATTGATAGTAATTAATAATGAATACTTTTTTAGTTCATTGCATAAAAACCATAATGACCTCAATATAAAAGATATGATTAAACATAAAGGTTACCTGTATCTTTAGTCATAAATAAAATATGATTAAACTAATTCTTCCTAAAATAACATTATCACTAAAAGATATACATAACCCATGTATTGGGAATGCTATTCCTCTGGGCCTTTGGGTCATGTATTACAGGTGATGTTGGGCCTTATGCCTTGGGTCTAGGGGTCATGTACGGTTTGCCCTTCAACCCTTAAAAGGGGAATTATCTATAATAAAATAAAAAGAAGGCCTTCAGGCCATTTGGGAAATATAAATACATTTTCATGGGAAAATTGGGTTTATCCATGCACTGATAGAATATCAAAGGTGGTTTCATCATTCTAGAATCCATGTAGAAGGAGATAATCACATGAAATTCCCAATAAATGTTGAAGATTCATACATTAATAAGTCTCATTCATACAAAATAATAAATTGAGATCCTATTTTTGTATATGATGATAACTATGTCCTTTTTATCATGATTCACAACATACATTGTTATTTTTTGAGATTTACATTTGTCTAATTTCGATATAGATTATTGTGGTTATTCATCCACATTGACTCTTAAATTGGAAAAATAACACACATAATGCAGAAAATCATTTCAATTGATATAATAGATTCTATGAGGTGATTTATATTGATATATCTCTCTATTTATTTTATTGACTAGACTATTCAAATCACTTCTATATTCTTTTTCTTGATGGTCTGGCTTACCACAACCATAACACCCTATTTATCTTTTAAATAACTCACATGAGTGATTGTTCCCAAATATATAGCATGTTTGGGACCAAAATTGTATTCCACCTTGTGAATTATTTAATTTATCGTGAGACTTGATCTTCCTTTTCTTATAAAAATCTTGGGAATAGTATAAATCTCCAATTTCCATTTCTATCATTAGTGTACATAAAATAACCAATTCATGGATAAAAAATTATCTTATATCAAATCCATTTTTATTAATTGTAATTAATCTAACAAATAATCAAACAATTTTTATTTCTGGACTAATGTTCTAACTAGATCTGTATTATCAAAGTGTTTTATACTTAGCATTGTAAGAAGTAATATATTCACTATCAATCTATTTGATCTTAATAAAATCATTCACGAACATTTCTTGCGTAATATAATGGAAGTACATAATTTAAAATATCCTATTATACTCATCAAATTATATTTATTAAATTACATCCTCTTAACATGTATTCTTAAAAAGGTTCCATCATGGTATCATTTCAATTTAACTGATCCATTTCTCATTGACTAGTAGTTCAGTGGAACAACTAAAAGAGGTTGAACTTTAAATCATGAAGGTATCACAAATAGTAGGGATTTATATTATATATACCATAATTTTTATATCGTAAATATGAAAATAATTTAATTTTTATTAACATTCAATATCAAAATAGTTTTTTTGGGTTCTATCCATTTATTATAAATAAAAACAATTATATAAGTAACAATAATCAAATATGTTAACCACATAATCATGAAAAATATATTATAGTATTTCTAAATCATGACACATTATTTTTAATATAAGATATATTATTTTTATTTTAGGATATTCACTACCATAATATATTTGAACACATCATGATTGTTCATAAGGAGTTTGAAATTTTAAAAATAATATACCATAGGAGCATTAAACTGGGTATGTTGAAATTCTTATTTTTATTCAAGATGTGATGATAAAGTCTATATTAATGCACAATTTTTGGATTTATTACACCTAGAAAAGTATATTCTAGAGCCCCATATACTTATAGTATCAAAACAGAGATATAATTTAATGGAAAACAATAGTTTTATCCTTTATTAAAATTCCCAAACATTTTCCTATATAATGACTCATCCATAGACGTTGTCTTAGTCATAAATATTGATATTTCATTAATGTTTCTTATCCTAGTTTATAAATGTTAAATATACCAATATATAATACCATGTTTGAATTCACAAACATCTTATACATAAAAATATCATCTTAGTAAAAAAATATACATTATATAACATAATGATAGGCACTATAATCTTATACTTCAGGTGCCTTTTGATGTATGAAAAAACACCTCATCCATAAGTTATATAAGTCTTATGCCACTATGTTTTTCATTAAGATAACCCTTCATAGACATATCATACATAATAAATTTCTCTATATTATAGAGATGTAAACATAATAACAGGTGAGCTAATACTCTCAGTATGGGTAATCATGGGATATATCAGTATAACATGATGATATGGGTAGGATAACAAGATAATTCCATATGAAAACTTTACCATATATACCAAATATTTTAAAGATAATTCATGGAATAAATCAGGGAATTTAATAAGATAATAATCTTAAAGTATTCAATGAACATGTTCCATAGGAGATAAAGATTGGAATACTACATATATTTGTGTCATTTACATAATCATTGAAAATATTATAGAAATCCTACCCAACAAGACATTCATAACATGATAGACATGGTCTAACCACCCATGTACCAATATGAGTTTAAGGATAACCTCCATTTACCCAATTTTTGGATTGGGAGAAAATCACGTTCACCCTATTTTGGGTTTGAGATAACCTACAATAAAACTTTTTATCTTATATAACTTTAAAAACTCTCAAATTTATTAGAGGGAGATATAGGAATCACCCATTTGATAAAAAAAATAATACATACATATGCCACAATATCATAAAAAAATTATCATTTACAATCCTATTAATGAAAAAGGTTCTATAAACCATTAATCATAGAATATCAATTAGAAAATAATAATGACAAATAATCATTTCATTATATCTTCATAACATAACACAAGAGAAAAAAGTGGGTTTAATTAGAGTTTTTTCATGGTTTAACTCATGAAAGAGAAACAGATTTCACGAACATATTGTGTTTATGAGAATGAACTCTATATATTAAAAAAAATTGTATCATTATATTATATCTCTAGAAAATTTTTTGTAACACAAAACGATATCATATTAAAAGGAAACTTATTTTTAATGGAAAATCACTTAGATTTTTTCTTGAAGAAAATAAAAATTTGACTTTAAAAACATTTTAAAACATAAGAAAATATAAAAATAAATTTCTTAAAATATAAAATTAGAAAAACACAAATTAATCTTCAATTAAATTAATAGTCCAAATAGTGTTAATTTATATTCATGTCGTACATGTTAAAAAATGATTCCTTTTAAATTATTTTAATACCCAAATGAACCCAGTTTGAAAAATTTGAATTAATATTGCATTCAAAATATTTTATAAAAATTAAACTTGGATAAATATATATTTAATAGTGTTAAAATATGTTTGAAAAAACTTTCAAAAAAATTTTGTATTGGAATAAATAATTTTTTCGACAAAAGAGGAAATAAAGATGAATTTCCAAAAAAATATTATTTTGGTGTCTTGAGTAAAGAAATGGATTAAAATGATATTAAACCATGTATAATAATTTATTAGTTTTATTAGATAAAAATAAAACTATTTAATGATTTTTATATCAAAATATTTCATCATCTGATGAATAATCATATACAATCTTAATAAACGATGAGAGTGTATCATTAAACCATTTACAGTTTAGTAATATTGAAGAGTAATCCCTAATAAATAAAAAAATTAATTGAGACATTTAATATAATTAAAATATAGTGTTTCATGATATAAAATTTCAATGGGGTAGTATATAAAACTTATATAAATTGATTGGTGAATAACATAACTTATGCCCCAAATATGGAAATTTGAGACAAAAATCTATTACCATATGAATCGACCTCATTAATATATGTTATATACTACAGGATAATAAATATTGGTTTTTTATAATTATATTCAAGAACCATAATTATATATATCATTCAATATAATATTTAATTTGATCTTTTATTAACAATTTATTAACAATTCCTTTATTGAAGTCACAATTCAGCTAATTATAGCTTTCCTTTTATTTATTACATGAATTTTCATTTTTGATCCCATTATATGGATCATTATTACATGATATATGGAATATTAAACATGATATTAATATCTTATATATTTATTATATATTAATTCAGATTAATCTATAAATTTTAGAGATAGAAAACGAATACGCCATACATGCAGATAGTAGGCCATAAATATGAATGAACAATGATTCCATTTTCATGATAGATTGAAAGAAATAAAGAATAAAAATATATCATAATTCAAGAATAATTTCTATTCCAATAATATGACATATTTTCATTAAACATATCATTGTTACATTTAATGTAAAGGGGGAATAAATCACATCTCTTCGAGAGACAGTTGTCTTCCAGAAATATGAGCGATGTCATCATAATCCCAGCGAATGGAATATAAGGAGTTATATGTGATATAAGAATAAAATATGTATAATAAATTTATATATATCATACAAAAAATAATCAATCATTATATCATACCTTGAGTGTTCATGATGGAAAATGAATAATATCAGTTGGTGAGGCAATAGTATGCTGCACAAACAAATAATGACTTCATGACCCCATTGATGTAAGAGAGGAATGATTTAGATTGTTAAATTAACATAATAATGTATAATTATATGAAAGATAAGTATGTTTTAAAATAATCATCGATTAATAATAATTTAAGGAGGTGGACGAAAATATAATATAAAAGGAAGATTAGGGACATTACCTCTACTTTAGACAGCTTATTTTGGTTTGGATAGAAATGATTCATTACATGGATTTTAGATCAAACTAAGAATTATATGATGAGATTAAAAATGTAAATATGTTATTTACATAGGTATTTTCCAAACCAAATGTGTTTTGAAGGGTTAACTGGAGAGGAGATGGGGTGTCCTTCTATAAGTGAGGTGAGTTGCACATGAGTAATTTTTGAAGTGAAAACGGTGTAAACACATTTTTAAATTGAAACATTAATAACAAATTTAACATTATCAATCCAAGAAGTGATAATATCAACATAAGTCTATAAAATGTATTCTAAAACTATTTTCGGACTTTTTAACCATTAAAAATTTAGTTTGACCTCTCGGAAATCCAACATTTACATTAACAATGGTAAATAATTTTTAGTTATTTTATTAATCATTATGAAAAAATTAAGATAAAAAAATTAAAAAATATGAATTATTATTTTTAATAATACGGAACCCATTTCTCTAAATTAAACTTCTTGAAGTGGCATAATATAATTTATAATTCCACCCACAAATGTGATGAGAATGTTTGTTTTAATTAAATGATGTTTATTTTTTGTATTTTAGTTTCTTAATGACTAAAAATTTATTTTTATTATAGATCACTAAAATAAATAATAACATTTTTTAGAAAATAGTATTTACGAAATATATAAAGGATTTGATAAAAATTACGTAATTTTTTATCAATGTGATATATTTATATATATAGTATATGACTTATATTAAAAATGTTGTTATTCCTATATATATATATATATGTTTAATGTATAGGTTATAACAATAGTATTTAATGAATTATTATTAATATATATTTATTTGTTAAATTTCAGTTTAATGTGTATCATAATCTAAAATTGATGTTACACATTACACAAGCTATTAATGAAATTTAATATATTAAAATTTTTAAAAGGGTAAAGAGGTATATTTGATGGGTGATGAAATATTTCATAACATATCTGAAAGGCACAATATTGCCTCTTGTGTGTTTGAGAAATTGTTGAGGTGATATTTAGATCAATTTTTACCATTATAAGTGAATCTTTGGATTTATATGGGCATGTGAGGGTAATATGGACATTAAAATAACTAAAAAATAAAAATTTCATATATTCATAATTGTGTATATTTAATTCATAATATCTGTAAGAAACATAAAGGAAAAATAATTTCTATATATAGGATTATTTGAATCCAGGGACTATGTTGACATAATGAGTAATTATCACAACATATTTAATTTAAATATTTAATATAGTGTCTATGAGATGTAATATTACACCTATGAAATTGGATAAGTAAAGAATATGAATATATGTAAATGTAATAGAAATGTATGGGCATATATTGGGAAAATAGGAAAACAAATATCATAAAATAGTTAGTTTAATAACTATGGAAATAACTAAATGAAATGTAGTTTTAATATGGAACATGAGATGACAATTTATAGGTGTTCCAACTAACTTTGTAAAGGTAATCTCCTAGTCAAATCTACTACCTAATGGATTTATAGAATTTCATGAATATTTTTATAAATATATTAGAGAAATTTAATTATATGATTCATTGGTTTTAATATTTAATGAATAAATATCATAATTAATAATAAATGATGTTATTTATGTCCAAATAAAATGAATATATTTTCATTATATAGATCAACCATGTTCTAAATAAGAATGATTCTTAGATTAACTTGATGCTGTATAAATGGTGAAATTACAACAAAAAGTTATTAAAAAGTTGGTTAATAAAGGTTAAACATACAATTAACCATAAAAAGTGTTTGGGGTTGAAAAATACTATCATTCCATGATGATTTATATGTTTCTTGTTTTCTGGTAGTTTTAGATGATAGGATCATATTTGAGAAAAGGAGACTCTTACACAGTATAATGAAATTTTAGGGGCATTATGGATCCCTACTATTTAATATTTTAATGAAGAATGAATCATTATCTAATAGGAATGGACCATGTAATAGGTTATTTATAGTGATTTTTTACATGTTATCAGTAATGAAAGAATAACTAGGTGAGATCCATAATAAAAATCAATCTTCCATGTTGTAGGCCCATGCATTGTAATTTTCATGCATACATGGATGATGATATTAATATTTTTAATGGTTGAATTATTTTGTTAGATCATGTTTCCATACTTACAAATATCACATTATGAGAATTAATATTGATTATTCAAGAGATTATATTGGAGATGGTATCTTAGATTTCAATAAATTTGATAACCATGTTTATAGGTAATTTCAAAGCCGCCAAAATTTATGGTGAAATGATATTTACGAGTATAATGATGTGAATATAATGGTTTGGAATAAAAACATGAGGAATGTGTGACACTCATACTATATAAAACATTGATATTAATTAGTGTGTATCGAAGAATAAGATCCTAGATTCATTAAAAATATATATTATATAAATGATAATTTTGAAGAAGGTCATCATTAACGATGTTGTGTTTAATTTTAGGAATATGTGTCATGTTATATCTATTTCAAACATTATTTATTATTTAATACTTATAACAACTAATAATGAATTGGAAGAATCCCCAATGAATATATTATTTTCATACATAATGAAAAAATAGTTCATTATTTATTTGTGTGGAATATTTCAATAGCCTTTTCATGGATGATTTCAAGAGGTCCCTTATAAAACTATTGAAATGAATTATAGAAATCCCATATGAAGGTGAGAGGAATATTTTGAACATATAGATTCACTTCATGGGTTTCGATTATATGGAACCCACCAGGAGGTAGATGTTGTGGATATTTTTCCACCCTTTTATTACTTACCTATGAAAAATATAGATTTCTCATGTAGAGGCTAACTAATTACATGTCACTTTTTTAAAATATTGAATATATTTCTAAAATAATGTATAAAACCATTGAAAAATACTAATTTTGAAATTATTTAATTTATTAAATAGTATATGAGTTTTTTTCTAAGAGGGAAATTAAATTGAAGGATAGAAGAATAAAATTCTTCCAAATGTGTTTTAGAAATTCCTTGAGGTATTTGATAATGGTACAGTTGGATTTAAACCAGAACGAATATTTCATAACCTCACATTTAATGATGAAAGAAACCATATTATCTTTCTATTTAAATGATTATGATCGAATTACCCTTATCTAAAATTTTATGCACTAGGAATATGGGGATTATACTACCACGATGTTATGGGAGAATGGAAAATCAAAATAAAAAATAGTGAAAATAATAGAAACCACATTTCTGGTATTGATGACTATTTTTGATGATATTTTAATGAAATATAATTAATAAAAGTATGATTAAATCAATCTAGTAAATTATATGGATAGTAACATTAACAGAGTTAAAGATTCATTTTTATAGTACATATGTTATAAAGAAGTTATCTAGAAATTATTGTATCAGTTTTTTCACAAAAGTCATTTTCCTTGAAAGATACTAAAAATCAATGTCTGAACAATTTAAAAAATAATCTCTTTAGCTATGAAATTAAAAATTCTATTCATTTAATTAATATGAGTAATGGTGGAATTTAATATTAGAACATGAATGTTCTTATACTGATAGATTACAATGAAAAAGAACAATCAAAATTAGAAGATAATAGTGATGGAGAATAAGATAGAACCATACTACTTATATCTAAAACCATTATAATAGGAATATGAATATATAATTTTAATCTTAGTCATAATTTATTGAATTTTATTATCATTGAGAAATTATTATTTAATTTCCCAAATAAATAATATAATGGAAATAATATGGAGATGGATGATGAATACCATTCCATAAGTATTCTTGGAAAATATCAAATAATTGATCATTTTTATGGAGGTTTCATCTAGAATTATAAAGATTAATATTATGATTTGTTAATGGAGTGATGAATCATTCTTCGTATGATTTTTATATTACAATCCCCTATAAATTACATGGATATTATTGCAATTGATAAAATGATTCAAGTAACATAAAACAATGAAGAAGTGGAAGAATGAGTATATATATAGTATATGATAATGATCATTTTTTATGTTTACTAGGAATAACATATAATGAAGAAGATAAATAAACTGTTCATGTATAAAATAATAGAATATGTGAAAATATGTGATCTCATAAAATTCATTTAAAATTGAAATTTAAATTTCATAGAAAAGAATAAGGTTAAAAATTATTGTAATGAAAAATAAAATGAGAAATAAATATAATGACCTTGAATATTGATGAAATAGAGAAAAAGACCAAGAATTGTTCAAGATAATAATATAGTAATTGTTTTAGAGCAATGTTGAATCATCCAGGGAATCTAAAAATACTATCCCAAATAAATTTTTTTATAAACCATCTCAAAATGATAAACAAATAGTAAAATAGTTTCCTTCATTTGTACCAATTCCAAAATCAATTCTTCTGATTTTTTCAATGAAATATGTTTTAATAAGTTTCAACCTATTGTATGGTTAGTTATAGATGAGGTTACAATAGAAAAAAAAACTAAAGGAAAAAAAGGAATAGCAAAGATGGATCATATACAATAATAATTTTACAAAACAACATATTAATATATAAGAATATTATGATTCAAGGGATATAACTACTGATATGGATGTTTTGAGAAAAAATTCACTTTATATTGGCCATTCATGTTGTTATTAATAAATTATCACGAATTGAGGTGGAGAAGAGCTATGAATATATTAATACACTCTGTTAAAATATAGAATAAAATTTTAAGAATACAATTTACGTACAAAACATCATTTATAATTCTTCTAAATATAGATAAAGTTTTAATGAATCAAAGAAGAAGTAAAAAATATAGTATCAGAATAATTTGCAAGATGATGTAAGTAAAACAATTAATATCATGAGGAACTTAAGAACTATATTGTTTGATTAAATGTGATGTTTTGTGGTAGATATATGTCCCATGGTAAAATTAAAAAGGATATTTTGATTATCCTACAATAAAATGAGGGAAATAAAAATAGTAAGAAGTTAGAATATGAATCTGAATAATCCTTTGTGTGTCATTAAATCAAAGAGGTCCCATTCCAGAATACATTTGATAGAGAAAGGCCATGATTTTAATTACAAAAATAAAAGATAATCATACTGGTAAGAGATGTTGTAATATTATCACTAATTATGAGGATTTGAATAATGGAATATCATTATTGAGAGACATATATAAACCATATGAAAGTAAATGATGATAAATAAAATCCAATAAATTCACATTGTTATATTTATATTGTATCTTTTTTTGAATTTAAATGATATAAAATTAGTTGGGAGATGGATATAGATACCATAACCGGATCACAAGAGAAGTTATCCACAATATAAAATGATTACTTAAGTCATGAAGAGACAATGAGTGTATCCAATATGTGGAAGAAAATGATGAAATGGAATTGAGGTGAATAAATATCTGAAATCAATAATTTTCAAGATATTATTGTAATAAATATTATATAGGAATTCCAACCATATAATCTACCATGTTTTCTACTATGAAAAATGTTTTTGTTAATGGGATGGGATGGTGGATGTGATTTTTAATAAAATAAGAGTCTTTTGGACTTAAAAATGTTTATTTTAATATATATTTTTGAAAATAATGAAGGATACATATCATCACATGATAAAAATATTTAAACATAAAAAATATGAGAATAATAAAGAACAGGGTTAGATGCATGAATTCATAGACATAAGTGGTCACCTTAGATATTCACTCTTGTTTTCTATAATGGAAATACCTATGTATACATATAATTGACCGTCTAATTGTTAATTTCTAGGAAAACATGCAGATCCATAAATATATATAACTAATAATTCATAAAAAATTATCATTTAATTAAGAAAATGATGAGGTATAGGAAGAAACTTTTCTCATGAATAATATGGGGAAAATTAAATATGTGTACCCAAACACAACCTTTTATTTAATGAATATATGGGGGATATAAACACATGGATTCAATTTGAATGCATATATGAGTGGTCATATATTTAATAATCAAAATGGGGATATTAATATTCCTATGCATTATGGTATTTGTTTTCAATAAAAATGATATAAGAATATATAAATATTTATTTAGATATGTTCGAAAGAAAATGTGATTCTATAATAATATATGAGAATAATATTAGTATAGGATATTAATTATAACAACTAGAGATAAAGAATGGTGGATTAAAAGATATTTAATTATGATTATTTCAACATACATTATGGAAATTGTAAATTCTTATTGGGGATGAAACATTATAGAAACATTTGAATGCTGTTAGATGGCCTAATGAGTGTTTTAGAAATACCTATGATGATTATGTGTTGAATTCTATAATTGTGTAAATGTAGATCATTATTAATACATGAAAAATTATTTTATAGTCAAAATTGAATTAATTGCATAATTTTAAATTCATACATTTATAGCTACATAAAGGTAATTAAAAGTCTCACTAACCTACTTAAATTCTTAAGGCATGATGTTTGCAGATAAATTTGAATCTATTACTTACATCATGATTACTATCAAACTGCACTTCCTACATAAAATAATATTGCACATAATAACTATATATTTTTAAAATGATACTAAGAAAATGGCAACAACTATATTTATTTTTTTATATAAAGTTAAATTATTATTACTGACCATTATATGTGTAATTTAAGAATCCAATAATTTTTTAAGCTTACTATTTTATTTGAAAAATTATAGTTTCTATTTAATGGAACAATGGTTCATGAACAGTCTATGAAAAGGTGATCCAATTATATAAATAATTGTAACCACTAATACATACAAAACATATAATGTTATGTGAGAATATCATTAAAATTTCTAAGCATAATAAGAGAAATTATTTGAAATTAATCTTTTATATTAATTTATGAAGGGTTAATATCTCAATAAATGTCAAATATTATGATTCTTGGTGAAATAAAATGTCAGTTTATCACATTATGTAATTGAAATATTATTGTTTAAAGTTATATATTATATGATAACCACACTATTTAAATGGTGACCACAATGTATATAGTTGTTAACTTGGACTTGGATGTTGGTTTGGCTTTATTAGTATCTATAGAATGTATTCAAACCAATGAAAATAAGATATCATCTTGATGTGGTTTGTTATTTAGGGTTGTTTTAGTGGGTGATTATATCAAAATAACCTCCCTCCAAAGATAGATCCTTTTAGGTTGTGGAATAATTACCTCCCAAGTCATATGACAAGTTGGAAAAATTAAAAAACCAGCACTGAGGGAATAAATTTCTCACATATATGTGAGCGATTAACCACTAAATAAAACAAGATAGGGAGAGATATTTAAAAAATAAAAAAAATCTCCAATGGATATTATTAAAGTAATCCTTAATCTATTTTGTAATAAATGAACCTAAATAAAACAATACAAATAAATGTTTCAAAGATAATATAACAAAAGACATATCAAATTATAGAGGCTGAAAAGATTCTCCATCCGAAGATATAAATGTCTGGTGTGGTCCTGATATTCCTACTAGTAATCCAAATAATATAATATATATATATAGGGAAGTAATATGAGTATAATCGAAAGGATAATATGAAAGATCCCAAGTGAACATGTGAGAATAGAAAAATAATGCACTATTGAACAAACAATAGTACATACAAGCCGCTATATAGGTTAACTATCAATATTGTACCTCACCATGGCTTGAAAACTAAATCACTCATCCAATATAATAATATTTCAGTGGGATAAAAAAATAATAGAACCCCACTACCTCTTTCCTATTAATTTTATTCGCACATTACCCAACATCAAATATCATATAATCCATCCATTTGATTCATATCACATCACATCATATCAGATACCAACAGTCTATGATGTTGGAAAGGATGAATCCCTTACTACACCATCTTTAATAGGTGATGAATCTGGTGGAAGTACCACGTATCATCACTTCACATCTCGACTCAATAAACATAATTCATCACAACAGAACTCATCCTATAAAAATTGTATTAGGGTTTCATGAATGGGAACACATCATCATAATTCCATCCTCCTACCATGCATTACCCCCACCAAATATAACATAATATCACTACATCATTAGATCCAATATCGCTCAATGAATAATTTACCACTATAATTGGGTAATATCTAACACCAAACGGTATCATCACTACTAAAATAAATGAGCGGGAAGAGTTTTTTTTTAAATTTCAAATTCACCCCCATCCTAAGTGTTTGAGAAAACACCCTAAACCTAGAACCTATAAATATCTGTATGTTTATACATCTCTTGAAGGGAACATATAAAAATATAAAAACAGATATGTAGATAGAGAAAGTCACTCAACCAATGGCTTCACATAAATTGAAATAGTCCACACCAAATCCCTACCACCACACCACATGTCTACATTCACCACCACTTCCACCAATTCAGAAAATACACCACATCACCATAAAAAACCCCAAAAATCATCACATGTAAGTATAATTTTCACCAGTTTTATACATTTCCATTTAAATTTAAATTCATATCTCATTAATATAGTCATTTAATTTTTTCAATATATACACATCATGTTCTATTATATTATAATATAATCCATCGGGAAATCGGGAACAAAAGCATAAAAATCCCAAAAATGGGTAATGTTACACAAATACAACCCCCACAGACCACCGATATTGTGGCCTATATCATATACAAAAACCTCATAACATCCAGACACCCCAAAAAACAAAACAACCATAAATTATCACTATTCATAAAATTACAACATCACATACAATCCACCCAAAAACCAAAACATATCTTCCCTAAAAATAAAAATTACTTCAAGTAATTATAACCACCTAACAATATCTTGAAACATTTATGGAAACAAAAAATAATAGAACAACAACACATCCAAAATTCAATAATTTATTCAAGGGGATTCGTATAATTACATTCCATAAAATTCAATCCAAATGAAAAATATGCTTACCATTTATTAAAAATAAAACAAAATTTAGAAAAAAGAAAACTAGGTCAATCAATGTGTATTTCCATAACCCAGTAAGAAAATTATTTAATGATAAAAATATGAAAGAGAATTTTTATAATCCTATTTTCATCATATTTCTACTCAGAAATAGAATTACCTTAATTGAAGATCTTAAGGATCTCTACATTATTACTCTTGGGAACCATATAAGAATATCTTATAGACATGAATCTTGTAAGGATAGATTAGTCCATTCACAACCCTCTCTTATAAGAAACAAGATTAAAAACATAAATATAAATCATATTTTTCATTCCATTAATGATATATTCTTTAAATTAGTCATGGAAACTGTAACACGCAAATCTTCCACAGTACGTTTCCCTATGAGTAATTCAAAAACTTGTGTTGTATGCAACTTCGAGTTCAAACACACCACAACCAATCAAACTAGCCATTATAAATAGTAATACCCACTATTTTAAATATTATAAATTTTATCTCTTTAAATGGACTTCTTCTTTGGATTCGGAATATCAAAATTAGCTTAGGGTGAATTTTTGGTTTTTTCCTGAAAACATTCAATTTTTGATGCATAGTGAAAAACACTGGGTTATTCTTTAAAACCGAATTTTTATATATATAATTATTTATTTTATTTAAATTTATTTTAGGTCAATAAATATACATAATAGCTATATAAGTTAAATGTAATTAATTAGAGTCATTTTATAATAAGTTTAGATATATTAAAATTTTATCAAACTTTTTACCGTCTTTTACCCACCTCATAGGAGCATTTACAATTTTGCATTAAACATAATTTTCCCACTTCTATGAGTTGAATTTAAAAAGTATAAGAGACACAATTAGTATCAGTAAGTACATTTTTTTTTTGAATAAGATGAAATTAATTTTTGTTGAAGAGTAACTTTTGAATTTTATTTACCATAGTTAAAAGTAAATATGGTAATTTAGGATAAAAATGATTTCATAATTACCATAACACATGTCATAATTCTATTGGATAAGTATAATTCGACCAAAAACATCCTCAGGAATTAAATGTGATCCTATTTGGTCTACTTGGATTAGATTAGGACATTTGTTATTATTTTATTTAAAGAAGTGTTAAAAGAGTTAAATTTAATGTTTAATAACTAAACCATTTTTAATATAGGGTTACACATAATATAAATTCTCCTATAAATACTCATTATAAATATAAAATGATTTATTACATAATGGTAATTTAATTATAATTTTTAGACACTAAATAAGTTAATCAATTTATGACACAATATTGATGCAGTAATTACCTTATTAATAAAATATTAAAAAATTGATATTATATATATAAAAATAAATAAAAACTGAGACTTATGATGAATTAAACTACTTATATTGGATAAAATTACAAGTTAGTATTGGTTAAATAAATTTTATTTTAAGTGATAATGTTTTTATGGCTTTCAAAAAAAGAAAATACTAAATAGTTTCAAAATTGACATAATTGAGTTTTTAAAACAAATATTATATTATTAATTGATATAATATTTTTAAAAATATATTAATTTTCCACAGGACTTAGATAAGGTTATATATATTAATAATTAACCATATGGGGTTATCTTGGCTTGTTATAGTACGTTTACTAACCATATAAAATAAAAATACCTAGAGACATGGTAAATGTCAAACTTTTTAACTAAGAGTTGAATCTAAAAGATAAGGTCAATATGATGACATAAACCTATCTAAAACCGATTCGTTGAAATATTTTTGACCCCAAACCACCTTAGACTCGAAATGTATCATTTTGGATCCATCAGAAACCAAAAAATATTTTATTATAAAATAATATTTCAAGCCGTTCCTAAAGAGACCCTCACCACTCTTATAAAAGAGAACTTCCCCTTCGCTTACATTCACACCTCCAAATCCATTTTCCTCAGACAAACCCTACCCAAATATCCTCCCAAAATTCATACCTTAATCTTAGAAGAATTATTTTGGTCATAAATCCAACCTAAGGATCCCTTGTGATATAATCAAAAGGAAGAACCCGAAGATTAGGTAAATATTTCATCACCTCTTTCAAGTTATTTTATTCTTCCACTTCCTATTTATTTTTTTCCCATTATAATATAATAAATATAGTATATTTTATATATTTTGTTTTTATTATAAAAATTTTACAACCATATTCATTATTTTATCCATCATATGAATAAAAAAGTCACCACACGTGCATACGTATGGCTTACTGTCTCCACGTCATGGTGTGGTTTTTATTAAATACATTATTTCTTTTGGGTGGGATTAATAATTATGTACAATTGATTTAAATAATAAATATAACATGTTTTTTTTTGTATATATGATATAAAATTCAACTATATAAAATTTATCTTTCAATTTAATGATATTGTTGCGCGTGTGTACGTACGAATTACCGTCTCCACGAACACGATGAGATTCATTCTCCATCATAATCATTTAATAATAATTTTCATTTTATGATTAAAAATAATGTTTAATAACATAGTATAATTATGTATATTAATTAAATACATCCCATCCATAACAAACTTTTCTTACGTACCAAAACATATAAATGAAAACGAAGCAGTTAATACCTGAAACAACGATAATACTAATATATTATTAACAAAGTAATATTATAAAATAATATATGATATCATATTTATGAATATGGTTCATGAATAATTTAATAACTATGATTTAACAATTATAAATTAATTTAACATACCCTAGACCAAAGATAAGTACAAGGTAAGGGTTAATTCTACAATCTCTTTACTTTTCCAAAGTTGTTAATACATAAGTATCTACTGGGACCTCTTTATCATCCACATCCGTGTTTTTATAAAAATATACTTCAATAAATTTTTAATATTTACTATAATATGGGTTAAAGTCATTTAGAGCCTTATTTGACCATATATGGTTTTAAAGGAATCTTTCTGTTGTTTTCGAAACAAGGTACATTATGACCTTTTCGACAAAATTAATGTAAGAATGTTTTTTAACATATACGGTGGGTGTAACTATTTTCCGCATCTATATCATCATCAAAATATTCCCATACAAGCTTATAAGAATATTTTCTAAATAAATGTTTTCTTTTATAATTATGTGACTTTCAAATTGTGTTATAGTGGCGGAAAATAGCTACACCCACCGTATATGTTAAAAAACATTCTTACAAGTTGAATAATTTGTATTGAAGGTTTTTTAGAATATCTATGTGAATATGTAAATTTAATTATTTGATTTTATATTTGCGATATTATTCTGAAGTATATGTTTAAAAAGCTTTTTTTATTCTTATTCATTACATTAAATGTAAATGATTATTTATGAGTGTTTCTGTTATATTTTTATCCTTACAAATCATATGTGCTCACCTATTTCTATGTTTTATTTTTCCCACGAGGTGAAGAATTATTTAATGGTTGACTTTCAGGGATTGGCTAATGATATAAGTGTATTCAAAGGGGTAAAATTTTGTTGATGTTTTTATTTAATGATGTAATGTAAAACTTATTAATGTGTCTAGTACTTCCAAGGAAACTAAACTAATAGATATTTCAATACATGATTATTTTTATTCTATATAAAAATTCACCAACATTGGGTAACAGGGGTCTGGGACTTATAGTTGGTATCAAAGGAAGTTTAGTAAAAAACATGGAAACTATATTCAGAAAAACTCTGATTAGAGAACACTACCCTATGATAGACTTTGAGGATTAGAATAGAAGAACATCATAGAATTTTGGTACTGTAGTGATTTTGTGATTTTTTCAAGCAATACATCCCTATACGGATATGTGTAGGTAAAGGAGGCTCTGGAACATATGTACCTAGGTGAAAAACTTTAAAACACCGCTCTGAGCTAGACTCTAATGGGAACTAGTGCACAACAATGAGCATTGCTTCACTCTTGGTTACAACACTCTCGAGGGATATGCTTTGGATAATTCACATTTTCTTTACAAAATATTATGAAGGATTTATAATTATATACTTCCTCAATGAATTTTTTTTATGATTATGGATTATATCCATAAACTGTTCAATTTATTTTAAGTGTTTTAAAAGTTTGGAATTATGTATTGTGGTTCATAAACTAATCTTCTCTATGCCATTGTTTAGAAATGGAACCTAGTGAAAGGAATAAAAACTGTATCAATGCACAAAATCCTTGTAGGAATTGTCCTCTTACTCAAGATAATTATAGTGTAGCTGGTGATGAAACTGGTGCTGATCAGTTTATCACCATACTGGGACAACTCAAACAGGTTTTGAATAATAACATTATTCGTATGGAGAACCCTGATCCACAACCTGGAGGATCAATGTTAGAGAGATTAATGAGGTGACAAACACCAACATTCAATGGGATTACAAATCCATTTGTAGCGAAGAAATGGATAAGTTTCTTAGAGTAATTATTTCAATCTTTGGGGAGTAACGAAAGGGAAAAATTTGTCATGGTAGTTTATCACATCACAGGATATGCAGATCAATGGTGGTCATTGATTGAAAAAAAAAGGAAGATTATAAAGTATGAAATATGGAATAGAGGGGGTTTAAACATATTTTCATAGAAAAATGTCTTCCTTGTGACCATCAAGTAAATATGGAAAGGAAATTTTTGACTCTGAGATAAAAAGTGGATGATAATGTCGCAAAATATGAGGCTAATATTACAAGATTACCAAGGCATGTTGTAGATTGTATATGATACCCAAAGAGTAAGATTGATTAATTCTTTGATGGGTTAAAACCATATCTCCTTTGAGGATTAGTTTCACAATCCTTCTTATCATGAGAAGATATTGTATCATGTGATATCATGACAGAAAAATAATTCTCTAAGTCCTATGACTTTAAAGAAAAGTAGGAGAAGAAGAGATCTCTGGAAAAATCTGGAAATAGAAATAAGGGGAAGAAGGGAAAAGTTGAATATCCGTCCTGTAGTAAATGTGGGAAGAAACACCCTAGTACATGCCTGAAGGGAAAGGGTGTCTATTAAATGTGTGGTGAAAAGTCCAACAAGATCGTGATTACAAGGGGAAGAATAAGGCTGTCAATGTTGAATGCAACAATTGTAGAGAAAAGGGGAATTATGCAAATGAATGTCATAAGAACCAACGAAACCAACCCTAGGAAAGGATAAGGGAGAAATGACAAGCTTTTGTGATCACTACAGCTGAGTTTGATGCTTTGAAAGACGTAATGGTAGGTAATTTAATGATTTCCTCAACTTTAGAAAATGGTTTATTTGATTTTGGATCATCCCATTATTTCATATCTTCCCAGTTTTCTAAGAAAATTTGATATTTCGAATTTGATTTAACAAGGGAGTTGTCAGTTAAAACACATAAGGGATGTATCATTGCAACAAAGTTTTATGAATCAGTTCTTATTTGGGCGTATAAATGTTCTTTATCTGAGGATCCCATCATCATACCCATTATTGAATTTGATATAATACTTTTTTTGTATTGTCTTTCAAACCATGATGCAAATTTTTTTGTATGAATAAGGAGGTTACAATTCTCAATGATGATAAGAATTACCTTATCGTTAGATCAGAAATGTCACCACTTGCTTTTTATCTAGATCCACCCCCATTAGCTCAACTAAATTCAATTATTAGGGATGAATATAGAGAAATAACTATGGGTGAGGAATGAATGTTCAAATAGAGGATGTTACTATTGGGGAATAATATGTTGATGTGTTTCTAGATGATTTACCTGGATATCCTCCAGAATGAGAAATTTAGTTTTCCATTGATTTAATTCTTGGTTCACGACCCCCCATTAAAGACCCCTTATAGAATGACCATTGTGGTGGAACTAAAGAGACAACTAGAGGAATTGAGTAATAAGGGATTTATTCACCCTAGTGTTTCTCCATGGGGTGCACCTGTACTTTTTGTTAAGAATAAAGATGGATCTATGAGGCTTTACATTGACTACATGGAGATAAATGATATAACAACACAATAGAAGTATTCCCTACCTCACATGGATGATTTATTCAATCAACTTCATAGATCTACATATTTTTTAAATATTAACCTTTGAACTTGATATCACCAATTTTGTGTGAATAAGGAATAAATTATGAAAACATTATTTCAAACAAGATATAGGAATTACAATTTTACAGTAATGCCTTTTGGATTGACTAATGCACCCTCTGTCTTCATGGATCTAATGAATAGATTTTTCAAGGAATATCTTGATGACTTTGTACTGGTATTTATTGCTAATATTTTGGTATAATCAAAAAGCTACAAAGATCATAAAAATCACTTTCGCATTATCGATAATACACTTAGAAGAAATTAATTATATGGGAAGTTTAGAAAGTGTGAATTCTGGACTCATGAGATTTATTTTCCTGGCCATATTGTCTATAAGGATGGAATCTCTGTTATCCTTCTAAGAAAAAGGCAATCCCTGAATGGCCAACACCAATGAGTATAAATGAGTTATGCAATTCTATTGGTTTAGCAAGTTATTATCATCATTTTGTCCAGATTTTTCCCAATTGGAAAACCCATTAAACAAGTTCACACATAAAGGGGTTAAATTTGTTTGGACAAAAGAGTGTGAAGAATGTTTTGAATAACTGAAGATAAGACTACTCTATGATCCTATATTTACACTTACAATGGGGAATGATGGGTTTTTGTATAGTGATTCTTCAAATAAAGGACCTAGTTGTGCCCTTATGCAGAATAAATGAGTTATTGCCTATGCATCACAACAACTAAAAACTCATGATCAAAACTATCATACTAATGACCTTGAGTTAGCTGTAGAATATTTGCTCTAAAAATATGGAGACACAATCTCTATGGTGAAAAATGTGAGATTTATACTGATAACAAGAGTTTGAAGTATACTTTCTCATAGAAAGATATCAACATGAGGCAATGATGATGGCTTGATCTACTCAAGGATTATTATTTCACAATACAATACCACTCGGGGAAGATGAAACATCAATAATTTTTCAAATGGTTTCCCAACCATAATTACTAGAAAGGATAAAGAGTTCTTAGACTGGGGATGAGGAGTTTCGAAAAAATATTAAAGCTTTGAATGATGGGAGATTGAGTGACATCTTATATGAATATGGAATTTGGAAATTTGGGAAGGGACTTTGTGTTCCTAAAATAACTGATCAAAAAAAATGGAATTGTTGGATGATTCTCAAAGCTCCAATTTCTCTATACTCCTTAGGAGCACCAAGATGTAGAGAGATTTGAAGGAACATTTTTGGTGGGACAACATGAAGAGGGAGATTGCTGATTTTTTGTCATGAAGTATGGGTTTTCAACAAGTGAAAGCAGCAAGGAAACGACCTGAAGTATTCATGCAACCTATTCCCATACTTGAGTGGAAATGTGATAATATTATGATGGACAATTTCATGGGGATACCAAAGACTCCTCTAAGGAATGATAAAAATGGGTCATTGTTGATAATCTTACCAAGTTAGCACATTTTCATTCTATAAGAGAAGATTTAAAACTGGAACATCTGGAATGACTACATATTAATTAAGTTGTAATACTCCATGGGGTACCGCTATCAACTGTTTCTAATTTTGATCCTCGTTTTACATCATGATTCTAGAGAAGTCTTCCGAAAGACTTGGATACTAAATTTTGTTTGAGAACTGTCTACCACCCTCAAACTGATGGACAATTAGATCATGCTATTCAAACCTTAGAAGACATGTTGAGATCTTGATCACTTGACTTTCAAGGTATGTGGGATCAATATTTACCAATGGTAGAATTTTTATATAACATTAGCTTCCATTCAAGTACTCATGTGACACCATTTGAAATGTTATATGTAAAGAGATATCACAGAAAAAAAATTTGGGATGAATTTGGTGAAAGATAACTCACAGGCCTTGATTTTTTTTTTGTGAAACGATGGAAAAGGTGAAGGAAATACAAACCCACATCAAAGTAGATCAACTTAGGTAGAAGAGAAATACCGATAACCGAAGTAATAATTCGTAATTTTATATATAAGATCTTGTTTTCATGAAGGTATCTCTATGGAGGAGAGTTATAAGATTTTTAAGAAGGGTAAATTAAGTCCCATGTACATCAGACCTTTCAAAATTCTAGAATGAATTGGGTTTGTAGCTTACTATTTGGCAATGCCCCCATGTCTCTCCAAATTTCAAGATGTGCTCCACTTGTCACTGTTAATAAAATACATGCATGACCTAATGCATGTACTTACATATGAGGAAATTGAATTGGAACCAGATCTGTCTTCTTGTGAAGTGCCTGTTAAGAATCTTGATACAAGAGGACAAGTGCTGAGAAACTAAAACACTCGCGTGGTAAAAGTTCTCTGGAGAAACCATAATATGGAAGAGGCAACATGAAAACCTGAGGAACATCTGAAGAAGAACCACCCAAATCTTTTTATGCAGTAATATTCTAGAAATTTCAAGGATGGAATTATTTTAAGGATCATAGAATGTAACACCCCAAGATTCCACTGTACATTTCTCTTTGAATAATATAATAACTTGTGTTGTACGCAGCATCATGTTCAAACACACCACAATAAATCAAACTTATATTTATGAATATTAATACACAATTTTTGAAATTTTATGAATTTTATCTTTCAAAATGGACTTCATTTTTTGATTCAGAATATCAAAATTAGCTTATGGTGAATTTATGGTATTGTGCTGAAAACTTTCGATTTTTCATGGATAGTGAAAAACACTGAGTTATTGTTTAAAACAAACATTTTATGTAAATAATTATTTATTTTTATAAATATATTTTCTGTCAAAATAGATACATAAAACCTATATTAGTTCAAGGAAATTCATTGGAGTCATTTTATAATAAGTTTAGATATATAAAAAATTTATCAAACTTTTTACCGTCTCTTACCCACCTACTAGGAGCATATGAAAATTTTCATAAACCACAATTTTACAGCTTCTATGTGTTGAATTTCAAAAATCCAATTGGCACAGTTAATATTAGTAAGTAAAATGTGGTTTAATAAGATGAAAATAATTTTTGGGGAATAGTTACTTTGTAATTTTATTTACCACTGTTAAAAGTAAATCGGGTAGTTAAAGGTAAAAATGATATGATAATTACCATAAAACATTTACTAATTATCTTGGATAAGTTTAATTAGACAAAAAACAACCTTATTAATAAAATATGATCATCTTTGGTCCACTTGTCTTAGATCAATACATTTATTATTATTTTATTTAAAGAAGAATTAAAAGAGTTAAATTCGAAATTTAATAACTAAACCATTTTTAATATAGGGTTACACACAATATAAATTATAGTATATATATTCAGTAAAAAGATAAAAATATTTACTACATAATAGTATTTTATATATAATTTTAAGAGATTTAATAATTTAATTTATTTATGACACAATGATGATGTAGTAATTACCTTATTAAGGAAATATTAAAATAATTGATATTATAAATATTTAAATAAATTTAAATTGAGACTTATGATGAATTACATTAATTTTATAAGTTAATATGACATTTCAAAGATGGTTATATAAATTTTATTCGAAGTGATAAAGTTTTTATGGCTTTCAAAAAAATCAAATACTAAATAGTTTAAAAATTGACATAATAGAGTTTTTAAAACAAATACTATATTTTTAATTGATATAATATTTATAAAAATCTAAGGTTCTTCCAAATAACTTATATGAGGTTATAAATATTAATAATGAACCACATGGGGTTCTCTTGGCTTTTTATTGTATGTTTAATAACCATATAATATAAAAATACAAAGAGACATTGTAAATGTCAAACAATTTAATTAAGAGTTAAATCCAAAAGATAAGGTTAATATGATGACCTAAACCAGTATAAAACCTATTGGTCGGGCGTTTTTTGACCCATAACTACCTTATAGACGAAATAATTCATTTTTGAGCCATTAGAAATAGAAAATGATTTTATAATAAAATAATATTTCAAGCTTTTCCTAAGGTGAACCTCACCTCTCTTATAAAGGGGCACTTATCCTTCTCTTACTTTTACACCTCCAAATCCATTTGGCTTAGAAAACCCCTATGAAAATATCCTCCCAACATTCATCCCTTAATCATAGAGTCCTTCATTTGGTTATAAATCCAACCTATAGAGCCCTTTTGATCAAATCAAAAACAAGAATCTGAAGAAGAGGTAAATATTTCATTACCTCTTCCAAGTTCTTTTCTTCATCCACTTCCTCTTTATTTTTTGTTTACATTATAAAATAATAACTCCAGTATATTCTATATAATGTGATGTTATTATTAAAACAGGAAAACCATAATCAATATTATATCCATCAGATGAATGAAAAAGTCACCATACGTGCGTACGTATGGCTTACCGTCTCCACATCGTGGTGTAGTTGTTATTCAATACATTATTTTTTTGGAAGGGTATTATAATGATTTATAATTGATGTAAATAATAAATATAACATGTTAATTATTATTTATATATGATATAACATTAAATAATATATAATTTCATGTTCAATTGAATGATATTGTCGCTTGTGCGTACGTACGGATTACCGTCTCCGCCAACGGGATGGAATTCATTCCCAATCGTAATAATTCAAGAATAATTTTCATTTGATGATTAAAAATAATGTTTAAGAACTTAATATCATTATGGATATGAATCAAATACATATTATCCATAATAAACATGGTTTAATTAACAAACCATATAACAGAAAAAAATCAGTTAACACTCGAAACGATGATAACACTAAAATATCATTAATAAAGTAATTTTAGAAGAACATATATGATATCATATTTATGTATATGGTTCTTGAACAATTTAATAAAAATTATTTATCTACTATAAAAGATGTTAATATACCCTTGACTAAAGAGAAGCATAAGGTAAGGGTTAATTCTTTAATCTCTTTACTTATCTGAGGTTGTTAATATGTAAGTATCTACTAGGACCTCTTTATCATCCACATCCATGTTTTCTTAAAAATGTAAATCGAAACAATTTTAATATTTTCTATAATATAGGTTAAATTCATTTATACACTTATTTGACCATATATGTTTGGAATGGAATCTTTATGTCATTTTACAAACAAGGAACTTTATAACCTTTTTGAAAAAATTAAGGTACGAATATTTTTTTAACTTATACGACGGGTGTGTCTATTTTCCACTGTTATATAATCATCGAAGCTTCCCATAAAAGATTATAAGAATATTGTCAAAATAAATGTTTTCTTTTATATTTTTGTTACTTTTAAATGGTTTAATAATAAAAAGAGGTATTTCTTTAGAAAAAAATTCATTTCATCTATGTCAATATCTTATGATGGATTTTAAACTTGTTTGAAGTCGATTTATTATGATACAAATATTCTATATTGTATTGAAGGTTTTGTGATATTTTTGACTATGGATATTTTTTTGGTGACATTCATGATTTATGGATAATGTATTTTAATTTCTTATGCAATTTTAAATAAAAATCTTTATTTTATGTTTAATCCTTTTTATATGTGGAATGCAATGGACTTAGTATGTGATGGATGGAGCCTACTATAACTCTTTAATGGATCAGTAGGTCTAATGGGACAAACTAACATCTTCACACAAGGCCTTGGAAAAATATTATTTTTAGTCTTGGCACAATGCCTTGATTAAGTGTTTATGAAGTATGGCATTATGCATTCCATCATTGTGAAATTAGATATTGAAATTTCATGTGATTATTCGACTAGTAGAATATCCATCAGAATAAGTAAATGGAATTATTTGGTTTTATTAGTACCATGTTATGCAGATATTTACATTTAAAAGGCTTCTTTTCAGTCTAATACATTTTCTTAAATGTTTATGCTTTTTTATTAATGTTTCTGCAATATTTTTATCCTTACTAAGAATCTGAGCTCACCCCTTTCTATGTTTTATTTTTCCCCGGAGGTGAAGAAGTATTTAATGGTTGACATGCAGGGATGGGCTATGTATATAAGTGTGTTCAAAGGGAAAAAATGTTGTTGATTTTTTTATTTCATGAGGTAATGTAAAACTTAGGAATGTATCTAGTATTTCCAAGGCTACTAAACTAATCGGTCTTTCCGGACAAGATTACTTGTATAATTCCAATTTTATGTAATAATGCATCGACATTGGGTAACTAGGGTCAGGGCATCCTAGAAACCTCCCAAATCATTAAGGGGATTGTTGTAATTTACACTTTATTCATTAGAAATTTCCCCCATTTATCAGATATTCTTAATGAATTGAAAATATTCTGGATGTCATGAAGATAATTATCATTTTTTGAGCAGTAAAATTAGTCTGGATCACCATCTCCTGGATTCCTTGGATCTTCCCTTAGATTAATTAAAATATAGATATGAGAATATAGGACTAAAAGAGAGAAATAATCTGTATCTGTAACCAACACAATCCCTATTGTACCCTATATTCACCATCTACTGGAAGAGTATAAAAAGAAAACCTCTACTCCACAAATTGATCTCATTCATGAGTAGGCTAACACTTATAGTAAGGAAATGAATCATGAAGATATTTATATGATTTATACAGACTATCCATAAAGGATACAGAACAAACTTATCGTTCCTTATCAAATAAATTGGGAATCATTACTATAGAAGACCCATGCCCTTTTAGATCAACCTCCAAACCAAATAAATCATGATGATGCAAGGAATAACTATCCAGAGAGTCGTCAATATAAATTATAATCCTCCTAGACTGCTTCTCATAATTATCATTGGCATGGGGAACTCAGAAGCACCATCATAAATTTTTACCTTTTTAGTAAATAAAATCTTTCACATAGAGTCATCAAGACCTCTTTTAAGAAAACTTGTGTAGGTTATAGACTTCCAAAAATAATTTCTATTTTTTCATATTTACTTGCAAGAAAAAGTAAGGGAGCGTCTCATAAACTATAATAATGTTCAAATTGTGATGATATATAGATAAAAATAGATTCCTAGTTGGAATTGATCTCAAATAAACTTACTCTAATTACATATTTTCTTATCTTGATTATTCTAATAAAAACTAGATTTCCATTCAACACCAAATTAGTATCCAAATATATATTCATTGGAATTTTAATTTCATTTTAAATAACATAACAACACCACGAGGTTCAACATATAATATCCTAAAAATATAAAACAAGGCTTCTAAAAGTCATTATTTTCAACTAGGCATCTAAAAGGATTAAAAATATTACTAATAACATAAAGGAAGTATATAAACATGAATAATCCACCATACCCATCCAGCCAATAATTTTATTATTACATTGATGATTATTATCTACCAAATAGAATGAAAAATACTATAATTCACACACCTAATACATAAATATAGAGGGAATTAGGATCCCCTACCACTTGAACATTAATTATATAACTTCACCCAATATGGAGAATAATAAATAACCAAAAACACATATTCATATATGGAAGCAACCAATCCACCTATACCACATTAAGTGTTGTAAAAAATCTCCCAAAATAAACCCAGATGAAACAAAAACACTTAAGAGATCCAAAGAAGATGAATCGATGGAACCACTAGTATAAAGAGGAATGAACTTCCCATTAATCTTTAGTATGAAACCACTAAAAAATTATAATTCTTAAGAATGATGTTCAAGAAAGCATCCAAAAATAACCTATGTTTCATCCAAAACGAGAGAGAGAGATATAAAATATTTTTAATGAGTGTATAATTTCACAAAAAATGTTTATAAACTAACTAAAACTCACCTAAATAACTGGTTAAATTAAAAATTAATATCATAAATTCTATGAACCTCTATAAAATACACAGTAAACCCCTTTTCCAATAATAAAATCTATTTTTTAAAAATCATTGCTCTTTTGTGTGGAATTAATTTAAAAAATACGTAAAATTCATATGGAAGAAAATTAATTTACACTTGGAACATAATTCAAATAAAGGACTTACACTACTGACCAATCAAGAATGAAACCGAATATTTATATCATAAATTCTACTTTTATGATGTAAATTACCATTGAAATATTTTTAAATCTCATACTACACCAAACCTCCTCAATACTAATCACAAACTCCTCCATCCACCAAATTAGAAAACAAAAAGGAGGATTAGGCATGTACTATTACATTATACACCTCTCAAATGATTCACTAATTGATAATAAAAACCAAATCATTATAAATGGAAAGACTTCAAAATAACGACCCCATGAGATACCTCTCAAGAATCTCATTTCACCTCAAGACCACTACTAACCAAAAACACCAAAAAAATGTCTATATAACCATCTCATAGAAATGAATAACTACAAAAAAACATCACTACATAACCCCGTGAAGGACACCACATATCTAGTGCCATTTATATGCTAATAACTTCTACACATCCACTTAGGCATCCATCTCAACATCCAAATATCCCAAAAATGACAACCATAACCTATTGAAAATAATTACCCAATAACACACATCATGTTTATCCATCCTCTCTGTCAAAATACTATATTCTATGGGAAGTAAATAGTCACCTACACAATTTTAATCACATTGTAGTGTAATTTTTCATGATTCAGAATCATGTTGTACCCATTTCATGTGACAATAGTTTTACTGAATATCACACATTAAGAAAAAGAACATTTAATAAAATATCATGATCAAGACATCATATATTAAAAAAAGTAATGAAAAAAACAACTACAGGTAGTAGGCACACATCTACATCTCTCATTATAATGTACTATTATCCAAGGATAGATGAATCCACAACATGTGAACAAAGGGAATGGTTTTTTAGGAAACAAAATATAAAAAAATATAGATATGTATCAGATGCTCCATTAATTCCATGGAATCCTCGATATCTTACTCTCCACCATGAATGATATGGGTATCCTCATTATGATACCAACAATGCTGGAAAAAATGAAATACATCATGGGACCACTATATTAGTGGTTGAAATGAAAATAGATTTGCTAACTCTTCAAGAGGACACAACACCTAATTGGAAACATTGAATCGGTGAGGAAGATTACTTCCACTACAAATCCTCTAATTCCACATCTAGGGGAGAATCTCAGGAACGAAAGGTCTCCAACCTAAAAATCCATGGAATTCACCTACCAACCATATTGGCCTTATGATGGTCCTGTGAAACGTACAACCAATGCCAATCCAACTTGATCTTCTCATACATGCTCTGCACCACATCCAAATAAATACCTATTATCTCCCCATTCTCTTTCCTATACAATAATGAATGACATGACCTACCATAAAACACATCATATAGAGACATTCCCATGTAAAATATGTATATTAATTTTTATGTAAACTCAAAAATAGTTAGGTGCCTTTTTGATGACCCACAACCATCTAATATGGATGAATAAAACATATCCTCCCCTATGGATGCACTATTTTCATCTACCCATCTATTAGAGGTTGGAAATTAGTTTTAAGGTGAAAATTGGGGCCAAAATCATTCTGAAATCCCCTCAAGACCTATGATGTAAAATGAGTATAAAAATAAAATATGATATTATTCATTAATACATTAATACTAACCACACAATCCACATACTACATCACCATATTATCTACAACACCTGACTCGTGGATAGCCAGAAAATGATCTCAATTTGTCGGAAATTCTACTATCACCAAAACTATATCACAACCACTTTATTATCATTGTTAATCTATGATTATATCCATTGGGATATAATTTCACATTCACAGAGGACATATATGGACTACTACAATCCTCTATGAACACAGTGAACTTCTTTCACATACTATAAATCTAGAAACATCCCGAAAAACACTTCCACTAAAAAGTTTATCCCCGACCACCAGAGATGACTCATTTATCCATTATAAATATTTTTATCATGAGGATATAATAAATATTTGGATATGTGCATATCATAATGAACCCCCAAAACACCACCTAATGGACAAACAACTTCCCCTGAAACAATATAGAATTTAAAAAATCCTCATATAATCCCTTAGAGTAATCATAAAGACCAATTCCATCACACATAACATATTCCTCCAATTCCCTACACTATGATTCATTACCATGTTAAATAATGGATGATTTCTAAGTTATATTACAATTATAATGATGTCCAATTCAATATCTATCATCAATAAGAATCATTTCACATTATACCATCCCCTTTCAAACATATAAAGACTACCAAGCCACATCCCCCATGGACTTTTGAATCAATGAATCATAAAACAACATTCCCCTTTCACTGGGTTTAAGAGTTATCAAAATTACTATTTTGATAAAAATACTTCCACCTACACTAGAATATATTACAATCACACAATGGCAAAACATATTTCATGATATTGTGTTCCATGAAAACCAAAATTACATCTCTAGTGTGGTAATGATGAAAAAACATTAGCATAAAAACAATTTATACTAAATTAAGTTCATGGCTGGCATAATAACACTTTTTGGGACATAAATTTCGTGACCATTATGAGACCAATACTACTTAATAAATAAATATACATCTGCATCCTTGATAGGTAATGCCACAGAAAACATCAAACAATGCACCTTCTTCAGGATACTAAAGAACTTGATCTCTAACTACCTTCTCAGTAAAGTATTTGAATGCCACCTTTGATTTAAATCATCACAAATAATCTAGGTACTTCTTTCTCAATTTCATTAGTAAGTATGTAACTGAATTTTAATTTGGAAAATTCCTCCAACAATATATTGTGATACCAGGGAAAATGGAAATATCTACCATTTTCTTAGGTTATATCCATGAAAAAATTTACTCATTCATCAATGGGTCCACTAACACACCCTACAAAAAAACCATATGTCTATGGAAATGCACTAATCATTTACAAATAATACACTTTGGAAACATCCTATAATGATTGTTGTATCATAGGAATTAAAAATGTATATTTGATTCTTAGCATTCTCCTACTATGAAAATGTGTATGTCAAGTTATCATAGAGGAATATGTTGACGAACTAGTCCAAGAATCTATCGAACACAGTGTTCATAATCTATATCAACATGGTGGATATGTTTGTGACACTAAATATCATCAATAAAAGATTATGTTCCATTAAATTTTTCTAAAATAAGTTTTTAGGACATCCTCACCATTCATCCTCAATTGGGGATATCCAGAGTATAGATTTATCATTATAAATAATATACTTGCACTCATATTGTATAAAATATTATCTACCCTCTAAATAGGGTGGTGGGTCTTGAACAATTCCTAATTCATAAATCATTAGTCCTAATACACAATTATACTACAATAAACTATCTTAGTTAAAAACACTGATGAACCCCCTAGTGACACAGTAGGTTTGATACAACCTCTCTCCACCAGATCATCATCCTAAAAACTCATCCCACACAACTCTTAAGAAACCATTTTATTAGGAGAAATCATATTTAGTGAATTTTTTATCAGTAACTCTAACATAATTTTAACACAACAATGAGTGGGTAGTTCAATAAATGATTCTGGGAAAACATACTTGAACACCCCCGACAAAATTGAAAACGTCACATGCTAGATCTTCCATTGAATAATATACAGAAAAAATAAAAGTGCCTCCATTTTCCTACTGACCATCTGATAACCCCACTCACAAATGAATGTCTTTTTCTAGACTACCACATCAGAAAAAATTCTCATATAGAATTATTCAATGTCTGCACACATAGAATGAATAAAATCTATGATAAGTATAACGTAATATGGATTTATATATAGTAATAAATATTACCCCAATAACTAGTGCTACCCCATATCAATTCTACATATCTAGAACACAAAAAATAATAAAACTAGAGCTCTAACTAGTGATGATAACACCTGGGAAACTAGAAGAATCTACAATTCTAGTCCCAAATACTAGAACAAAGATGGAGGAAATAAGTTGTTCAAGGTGCCAAAATTAAAAAATGAACACTCATGGGTAGATACTAATATAATCATGCCTTGAAAAACACCACACTCTATTGGTTTCACTTCCTCAAACTAATGCATCTTACCATTCACATCTCCTCTTCATCTCATATATTAAGATCCATAACCATACTATAGACTAGGTTCCTTTCGATAGAGATCATCAAGAGGCTGAACTTTACCAATGTAACAACCCGTCCCTCAGGGCATGTATCATGAATACCCCAAGTCCGCCTTCCATAGGCCAAGGGGTGGAGACTAGCACCAGAGGTGTAAATCCCTAAACTTGGAAGGCATTTCCTTTATAAAATTAAACACACACAATCAGAGTACACAAATGGATGTAAAAAACTATGTAAAACTATATTAAAAAGAGAGTGCTGGAAGTAAAGGGGGCCGGGAATACAAACCCAACAGTAAATTACAATAAAACTGAAATGCTAGTACAACTGAAGAAAAGAAGTAAAACAGCTACCGGATCATCCTCAGGTGTTCCAACCGGAAGGGAAGGTACTGGTGGCCTCCACAGTTCTCCACGTCATCCATCTGCTCCGTGTATGTATTGCTGAGTGGTCCACCTCCGGGTACCATCCAGTCCTACTACTCTCTGCCCCGATCCGCGCTGTCCGTCGTCTGCAACCAACACAACAAGGTGTGGGCATAGCCTGTGTAGGGGTGAGTATAACGATACTCAGTAGGGACCCTGAGACCCTCAAGGTCTCACAATATCAACGAGGATAAACAACAAAGTATGAATTCAACGGATAACCATTACATAGGTATATGCCCATACATATACCGATGTTATCTAGTAACCCATCTCAATTATGAAAAAACACAAAATTCATTGACAGAGCTCAAAAATAGGATTTTATTCTTGGAGTGGTAACATGTAACTCTCTCCCAGTCAAACTGTAGAAACCTCAGCTGCTAGTGTACTCCTCCTCTATATAGTATTGTGGGATGACCGCGTCACGTAGAGTCTCTTCCCACTATCGTAGACTGTCGTGGTACTCCTCTTATCGAGTGTCGTGGGTCTGCTGCATCACACAGAGGCACTCCCCATTGTGGGTCCGTCGTGCTCACACAAAAGCACTCCCCCTCCTAGCCTGCTAAGGTAATCCTCATGTCGAGTACCATGGGTCTGCCGCATCACACAGAGGCACTCTCCATTGTGGGCCTACAACGTCACACATAGGCGCTTTCCACTGGGCTAGTTGAAAAACTCTAAGTCGAAAGGTCAGCAGTCGTCAGGTCTCAGTCAGCTACTAGGTTTACGTACTCCGTTCGCTCATATATGGGATGATCCACTCTACTAGATACTGGTTGATACTCAAACTATCACCAAATTCAACGAAGAAGTATCTCAAAGGTCATCCTCGTCATAGGGGCTTCAACACAATAGACGACACTTCAATCAGATGCCCGGTCTGTGAGTTGTTGGCATTTCCGTTCAGGGGGCCTGGTTAGATTTAGATTCAATCCAACCTGATCATACCCCAACTGTGTCCAAACCTCAAGTGGGGTATGCCAAAGAACCCTCTCACCCCATGATTTCTGTCACCACAGGTGGTTCATCAAATGGACGTCTTTTTCCAACGTTATGGAGGTTTGTGCAGGGGCACATGGTTGGCGTACGATATGGACAAACAGTGCGGGAAAGCCATGCCATGTCCCTATGTGGGACAGTGGCTACTGAATGGATGGCTCATAGTTTCCCAAATAGTGCGTCCAATCCATGTGAGGTCCCCATGTGGGATAGTGGCTACCGCACGGTAGGCGCACGGTTTCCCAAACCATGCGACCAAGCCGTGTGACCACTTAAAAATCAGGGTTTTAAGTCTCGGGCCACTCGGGATTTCCCATCATTCCCCCATTCTTCATCCAACTCAAGGCTCATGTGGTATTTCTGGTTTTTTCAGAGGTTGGGGGGGGGCTTATTTGCTCGTTTTGGAGGAAAAACGAAGGGGGTTCTTGGTAATTTGGAGATGAATCTCCATTCTTCCCCATAGAAAAAAGATTCTTTCTTCCATCGCATAGAACAAACAATTCAAGATGAGCGGAAGAGGGGTCAAGCTATATTTGTTTGTCCCACACCCACCATGATAGTGCGGTAGTAATTGTCTCAAAAAATGAAGATAATGAAGATAATTAAAAAAATCATTTTCCACAACCCTTGTCAACAATATATACCCAACCCACAAGGAAAAACATATGTGGATCAACTTTAGAATAAATTTGTCCTGGTTATTTGTTTTAGAAGGTAAGAATCAAGGTATTAATATCATGCATAAATAAAATCCCTACCTCATTTCTTGATGATCATTGACGAAGTCCCAGGAAGAGGGTGGAGGTTGATTCATTGACATAAGGAAGCGTCCAGGGTATGAGACCAAGGAAGAAGCATCATCAATGTTCTTCGTGGTCGGATCCTTCTCATTTGCCTCGGTCAAAGATCGAGGAAGATGCTTGTCATTCTTCGGTGGCGAAAGAGGCGTTTTTCGTCAAACTTCAACTCCTCTCCCAAATGTTCCACCCAAATAATTGTGCCAACAAACATAATGGGTTAAGAAAAACCATTATTTAATTATTATCCAAAATAATTCAAATGGTTTAACATGATTAATTTATTAAATTCAGTCAATTAATTGGGAGGGTTGGCACCATAAAGAGGGAAGTTCAAGAGTCTTCAATTAAATAAAGAGAGTTGGAAAAAAATTAAACCATGGAAGTTTAAAGGTTTCACAACATAAATGGGGTGTTAAATGTGTTAGATGCTCGGGTGGCCCCACCTTAATTATCCTCCCAAGGAGGTTATTCTTGGGTGGGACCCACCACTATAACCTCCCATTGGAGGGTAGGGTGTGGTGGACCCCACCTACAACCTCCCCTTGGAGATTTTAACTGCCACAATAAAAATAAGTTTCACTCTTCTTCTTATTTAACTTATAAAAAACCCAAAATCTAACTTCCATTCTTGTTAGAACACAAATGCTGTGAAGGTCTCAGTAAGCAATCACCGAATATGAGAATTCAACAGTACCCTCAGATTTCAATTCCGAACACCAGTTCAAATGTTATAAAATCCCGCTCACACGTGTACTGAACGTACCAAAAAAAACATCAGAAATTGATTTTGGGAACACCGGGCCTCGGATTCAAGCACCGTAAATTTTCACGGACTCATAAAAATACCATGTATTTAAGAAAAAACATTCCATTGAATTTACAGGTCTTTACATTCTCCCCACCTCAGGTCTTTATGTCTCCGTAAGCTATAACTCGAACTGAGGGAACAAATGTGGGTAATGAGCATACATTTAAGCCTCCCTCTCCCATGTGCTCTCCTGGATGTTCTCATGCTGCCAGCGAATGCACACTAAAGGAATCGACCATCCATGTAGGACCTGCTTCTGTCAATCCTCAATCTCTAATAGAACCATCATGAAGGTCACCCCATCTTCGATATCTAGATCCCCGTTGTCGATGATGTGGGAAGTGTCGTGCACATATCTCCTCAGTTGAGATACATGGAAGAAGTCGTCCACCCGGTAAAACTGAGGTGGAAGAGCTAAGCGGTAAGCCACCTTTCCTACTCTACTGAGGACCTAGAAAGGTCTGATGAATCGCGAAGATAAATTTCCACATCTACCAAATCTCCGTAGACCTCATTGAGGTGTGACCCATAGAAAGACATGGTCTCCATCCTAGACCTCCAGAGGTCTCTATCTCCTCTCATCATATGACTTATTCCTACTTTGTGTAGTCTTCATCCGATTTTGGATGATCTGCACCTTCTCCATGGTAGCCCATACCATCTTCGTTCCCAATCTTCCTGACTCCCCTTGGTCTGTCTGGCACAGAGGTGATCTATAGGGTCGACCATACAAGGCCTCAAAAGGTGTCATACCGATGGTGGAGTGATAGTTATTGTTGTATGAAAACTCCACCAATGGTAAGTGATCCTCCCAGCTATGACCAAAGTCGAGAACACATGCACGGATCATGTCCTTGAGAGTCTGAATGGTCCTCTCATTCTGGCCATGTGTCTGAGGATGGAAGGTGGTTCTCAGATGTAGCTGCATCCCGAAATCCACTTGCAACCCCTTCCATAGCCGGGAAGTAATCCCTGCATCACGGTTGGAGACAATAGAAGAAGGTACACCATGAAAACGCACAATCTCTGGAAGATAGAGGCGTCCCAAGCTATCTATTAAACTCTGCTCTCTGATTGGTAGGAAGTGGGCTGACTTTGTAAGTCGGTAAATGATCACCCATATTGAATAATGACTCTTGGATGTACATGGGAGACCCTTCACGAATTCCATTAATATTCCATCCCACTTCCCCTCTATTTCGTATAAGGGTTGAACCAAGCCTGTTAGTAACTGTTGCTCTGCCTTCACTTGCTGACAAGTGAGGAATAGTGAGACAAACTCATCTACTTCCTTCTTTATACTTGGCCACCAGTGCTGTCATTTGAGGTCATTATACATCTTCTCCACTTCTGGATTTACCGCTAGAGGGGAATTGTGGAAATCAATGAATACTTCCTCCTGAAGTGAAATTGGTACTATGTTGGGTCCTATGAAGAGGATGATGTGCTCCCACATTCCAAAAATTCATCAGGTGCCTTCTATGGGGATATCTAGGCACGTCGCGTATCGTAGTCAGCATCCCCACACTGCACCTCCTTTACTCACTGATGAAGTAGAGGAGTGACTGTAAGAGACTGTAGATAGGCTGCTCCATCCCTATCCACAAAGGATTTCTGTAAAGGTTCCAGATGCTCTATCACCTCTCCTAGTAGCTGTATACCAGATCTCTTGCTGTGTGCATCCAAAACAATGGTACCCTTCCCATAGTTATAGACTATCTAGAATTCATAGTCCTGGAGGAACCCAATCCATCACTGTTGTCTTAGGTTCAGGTCATTCTGGGAGAAGATATACCTGAGACTCTTGTGATCATAGTACAAGGTAAAATTTTCTCCCATTAGATAGTTTTGTCACATCTTCAAGGCGAATACCACTACTACTAACTCCAAGTCATGGGTAGAGTAGTTCTTCTCATGTTGTCTCAGATGCTGAGAACCATATGCGATCACTGCTCTCTCTCCTACATCAGGACACACCCATGTCCGGTCCCTGATGCATCGCAGTAATCTACGTACCCTACTCCTTTCTTTGGAAGCCTCAATATGGGGGCACTAGTTAGCCTCTGCCTCACCTTCTGAAAGCTCTGCTGGCATCTCTCTGACCACACAAAGGGTTCCCCCTTATTTATCAAGGCTGATTGTAGTGCTGAAACTCTAGAGAAGTCTACAACGAACCTCCGGTAGTACACAGCCAAGACCAGGATACTTCGTACCTCTGTCACACTTCTGGGTAGATCCCAAGCAAGTACCTCTTCGATCTTCACTGGATCTACTACAACTACAGCCTCCAAGATGACATGCCCCAAGAAGTGAGACTCTCAAATCCAAAACTGGCACTTCGAGAGCTTACTATAAAGGTGGTGCTCTTGGAGTGTGTCCAGTACAACCTGAAAATAGTAGGCATGATCCTCCTCAGTAGTCGAGTATATCAAAATGTCATCGATGAATACAACAACAAAGTGATTGAGGTATGGATGGAATATCCTATTCATGAGACTCGTGAACACTGTTGGAGTGTTGGTTACACTGAAGGGCATAACTAAGAACTCGTAGTGGCTATGATGAAACTTGGAGGCCATCATCTTCACATCCTCATCTCGAACTCTCAGCAGGTGATAGCTTGATCTGAGGTCTATCTTCGAGAACCATCGTGATCCCTTCAGCTGGTCAAAGAGGTCATCAATCCTCGGGAGTGGGTAATTGTTCTTCACATCCTCTTGGTTCAGGCGACGGTAGTCAACACAAAGCCATAAGGTCCCATCCACCTTCTTGGCGAACAGAATTGGGGCTGCCAAGGGAGAAACACTGGGTTAGATGAATCCCTTCTCATGAAAGTCCTCCAGGTCAACCCTCATCTTGCGAATCTCAATGGGAGCCATCCGATATGTAGGAGTAGATATCAGGGTCATCCTAGGGTAAATGTCAATGTAGAAGTCCACATCTCTATGAGGAGGTAGTCCTAAGACATCGTTAGAGAAAACATTTGTGTACTGGTCCACCACTACAAGATAATTCAGACTCTTCACATCAACTACTCTGAGGGTAGGGCAAGAAAACTGGTGAGTGATTGGATGCACCCTTCTCTGAGTAAGTCTATCATGTGCTACAAAGATTCCCTTCTCATCGGTGAAGGTAAACCTGGTACCATCTGTGAAGACACACCACACTTTTCACCAAATACAATCGATCTGTGCTTGGACTGTAGATAACCAGTCCATACCCAAGATGACGTCGTAAGACCTCGATGCAACTATGAGGGTATCCCAGCTGAAGATCTTCCCTACAAGAGTAATCTCACACTGTCGGCACCGGTGCATAATCTTTGAGTATGCTCCCGTAAATGTCTCTAGCCATAAAGACTAAGCCAACGGCTCTATAGGAATCAACAAGCTCTGAACGAGGGAAGTGGCTATGACGGAATGAATGGTACCTGTGTCTATAAGAACTGCAGCTAAGATGGAGTAGACACAGATCGTACCTTGAATCATCTTCGGTGTTCCATGGTCGTATACCTCAGCTGCCTGAAGATGAGCTCTCCCATGTCCACCTACTCCCTATGGTCAGGGAGGCATTCTTGGTGGTAGTGGTTGTAACACCTCATAACGTCATCCACCACCAGCTTCATGACCTGCTCCTCTACCACGTCTGTCTGCTCCCTGCGGACCACCTCGATCAAACCTCTACCTAGGAGGTCTCTCAAATGTCTCGTGATCATCTGAACGACAGGTTGTATAGTCACATGCCATGTGACTACGCCCAACGCATTAGACACTTCTTTCTACGAGCATGTGTGTCTCTTCTTTGTGTGCCCCCACACAACCGATCCCGAGTCATTCGATTGACCACCTATAGGTCTGGTCCTCTTGGACGTATGTGACATCTGTCTACTGCCAGCTGTAGAATACTCTGATGCATGTCAGCTAGTGGTGGGTCTCACTGCAGGAGACTGATCAGCAAGGAAACTCTCTACTAGAAGGGCTCTCTATAAAACCACCGCCTGCGTCGTGATACTGAGGGAGATCATCGATGCCCTGATCTCTCTCCTGAGTCCCTTCTTGAAGGTCTGAGCCCTGAAGAATGGGTCCCGTACCATATCCGTGGAGTAGTGTGAGAGGTCAGTGAACCTCACTGAGTTTTTTTAGTGTCAAGTTGCCCTGCTTCAGATGAAGTAGCTCCAATATCCGCACCGCACGAAGGGTGGCTGAGTCATTTTCAGCCAGAAATAGGTTGTCAAAGACTATCCATGAAAGTGTATCCTCATCGTGGACCTAGATTATCAGGCTCCACCACCTTCCTACTACTACCTAAAGGAGACTCACAGCAAGTATCTCCATGAGGTTTGCTGATGTCCCTACCTGCCTGAAGACTCTCACCACAGCCTCCATCCAATCCTCATCCACCTGTTGGTCCGTCTCTCCCTGGAACCTGGGTTGCCTCTAGGGCTGGAACTCATGAAACACACTCAAGTGGCGTGCATCATATGCTTCTAGGGATGGTGGCATCGGTGGACCAATGGAAAGTGGTACCACTAGTTCCTCTACTAGAAAGGTGCCCTGCACTGAGGCCTCGTCGCTCGGTGGGCTTTCATAGCATATGACTCTTGGGGCTCTACGGGGAGGCATCCTGAAAGAAACAGATGTGACATGTTCAATAGAATATACCTGGTGAGCTGACCTGGTTGATCTAACCTACAAGAATCTTTTGTAAACACGCATGAAATCAGTGTTTTAGTGTACTGAGTTGAAAATCAGATGTTAGGGTCCTGGTGTATGGATACGTTGGCCACCCACACAAACAGTGGACTCCCTAAACTGAAAACCACACTCAGTACCCTTAACACTATAGCTTCACAGAAAAAGAAAGATCAGAGTACTAAGTTCTGTGGTAGAACCGACTCATCTGATACCAATTTTTCACACCCATCCCTAGGGCCCTATATCGTGACTACGCCAAGCCCGCCTTCCATAGGCCAGGGGCTGGAGACTAGCACCAAAGCTTTAAATCCCTAAGCTGGGAAGGCATTGCCTTTTTAAAAGTAAACACACACAATCAGAGTATACAACTCGAAGTAAAACACTATGTAAAACTATATACAAAAGAGAGTGCCAGTAGTAAAGGGGGCCAGAAATAATAGACCAATAGTAAAGTAAAATACAACTAAAATGCTAGTACAACTGACGAAAAGAAGTAAAACAGCTACCTGATCATCCTTCGGTGTTCCTACCTAAAGGGTAGGTACTGATGGCCTCCACAGTTCTCCATGTTTGACTGTCCACTCCTTGTACGTCTCACCGAGTGGTCCACCTACGGGTACCGTCCAGTCCTGCTACTCTGTACCCCAATCAGCGGTGTTCATCATCTATAACCAACACAATGAGGTGCAGACATAGCCCGAGAAGGGGTGAGTATAACGATACTCTATAGGGCCCATGAGACCCTCAAGGTCTCACAATATCCAACAAGGATAAACAACAAAGTATGAATTCAACAGATAACTATTAATTAGGTATATACCCATACATGTACCTAAGATATCTAGTAACCCATCTCAATCATGAGGAAACACAAAAGTCATTGACTCAGATCAAAACTAGGATTTTATTCTAGGGGTCATAATAAGTAAATCTCTGCTAGTCAAACTATTGAAACCTCGACTGCTGGTGTACTCCTCCTTTATAGAGTAATGTGGGTCTTCTGCGTCACACAAAGGCACTACCCACTGTCTTAGACTGCTGTGGTACACCTCCTTTCGTGTGTCGTGGGTATACTAAGTTACACAGAGGCGCTCCCCACTGTGGATCTGTTGCGCTCACACAGAGGAACTCCCCCTCATTGCCTGCTGAGGTTCTTCTCCTGCTGAGTATCGTGGGTCTACCACGTCACACAGAGGTGCTCCCCACTGTGGCCCTTTCGCATCACACAGAGGCGCTTCCCACTGGGATAGTAGAAATAATTCGAATAGAAAGGTCTATAGTCTCCAGGTCTTAGCAAGCTACTAGGTTCCGTACACTATTCACTCGTCTCTAGATGGATCCGCTACACGAGCTACTGGTCGATACTCCAACTGACACGAAATCCAACAGAGAAGTATCTCAAAAGTTAGCATCATTTTAGGGGATCTCAACATAATAGATGGAGCATCAATCCAGTTGGACCATACCCCAACTACATCTAATACACAAGTGGGGTATGCTAAAAGAACCGTCTCCCTCCATTATTTCTGCCTCCGCAGGCAGTTCGTTAAACGGATGCCTGGTGCCAACGTTATGGAGGATTGTGCAGGGGCGCAAGGCTGGCACACGGTATGGACAAACCGTGCGGCCAAGATATGCAAAGTCCCTTGGTGGGACAGTGGTTACAACATGGTTGGCGCACGGTTTCCCAAACCCTGCGTCCAAGCATTACGAGGTCCCCAGGTGGGACAGTGGCTACTGCACGTTTGGCGCAAGGTTTCCCAAACTATGCGGCCATGCCGTGTGACCACTTAAAAATTAGGTTTTTAAGTCTCAGGCCACTCGATATTTCCCATATTTCCACCATTCTTCCTCCCACTCGAGGTTCATTCAGGATTTTTAGTTTTTTAGAGGTTTGGGAGCTCCATTGCTCGTTTTGGAGTCAAAACGAAGGGGAAGGTGGTTCTTTGTGGATCGTAGATGGATCTCCATTCATCACCTTGGAAAAAATCCCCCTTATTCCTCCATGTAGAAAACATCATTCAAGAAGATTGGTAGAGGGGTCGAGCCATGTTGTTTTGGACAGCACCCACCATGATAGTGCGATCGAAATTTCCTCAACCAATAAATATAAGGAAGATAACTAAAAACACCATTTCTCACAACCCTCGTCAAAAATATATTCCCAACCTGTAAGGAAAAACATCCACTGATCAAATTGATAATATGTTTTTCCATGTTCTTTGTTTTAGAAGATAAGAATCAAGGGATTGATATCATACTTAAATAAAATTCCTACCTCGTTTTTTGATGATTGTTGATGTCGGGAAGTGTGCGGGGTAGGAGACAGAGGAAGAAGAGTCATCGGCGTTCTTCGCGTTCGGCTCCTTCTCTTTTTGTTCGATCGAAGATCGATGAAGATGTTTGTTATTCTTCAGTGGTGAAAGAGGCTTTCTTCGTCTCCCTTCAACTCCTCTCCCAAGTTTTCCACCCAAATAATTGTGCCAAAAAAATAATGGGTTAAGATAACCGATTATTTAATTATTGCTAAAAATAATTCAAATGTTTTAAATTAATTAATTGATTGAGCTGAATGAATTAATTGGGAGGGTTGGGACGATAAAGAGGGAAGTTCATGTGTCTTCAATTAAATGAAGAGAGTTGGAAAAAAATTAAACCATGGTAGTTTAAAGGTTTCACCACTTAAATTGGGTGTAAAAGGGGTTAGATGCTCAGGTGTACCCCACCTTAATTATCCTCCCAAGGGAGGTTATACTTGGGTGGACCCACCACCAAAAACTTTCATGGGAGGTTAGGGTGTGGTGGCCCCCACCTCTAACATCCCCTCATAGATTTTAAATTCCACTATAAAAATAAGTTTCAGTATTATTTTTATTTAACTTATTAAAAACCAAAAATCTAACTTCCATTCTCATTAGAACGCAACTATGGTGAAGGTCTCACTATGAAATCACCTATGATGTGAGATAAACGGTACCCTATGATTTCAATTCTGAGCACCAGTTCAAAATTTATAAAATCCCACTCGCATATTTACCGAACTTACCCAAAAAAACATCAGAAATTGATTCTGGGTACACTGGGCCTCGGAATCTAGCGCCGTAAATTTCCACGGACTCGTAAAAATCCCATGAATTTAAGAAAAATATTTCCATGAAATTTTTGGGTATTTACAACTAACACTACATTCTCTCGTTAGCTAGATAAGAACTGATGAACCATTCTTCTAATACTGCCTCATAGGAAACTGACGCAGATACATAAAATTTCATAATCACCCAACCTATATAAGCCTCCCTAGGTAGTTGGGCACTGATCGTGGGAGTTAACATGTCCTCCACATACATTATATTAAAATCATAATAATATGGTAGGTTATTGGGATCCATATACCTTGAGGAATAGAATGATATATATCTTGGTTTGTTCGCCACTGACTGAAACCCTAACTACATGAACATCTAGAACACAGTACATGTAACCCTACTCCATAAGATTCCCTGATGGAAAATAAATTAGTGATTATATCCCATGTAAACCTTCCCCTTGATAACCTATTATTTTTCTACACCTCTATAAATGTAGGTAGAGTTAACTGGGTGACCAAACTGCTAATAACTATGGGATAATATTCTTCCAGATTCCATGCTTTGGAATCCCCATTTATAAAAACATCTGGGGGAATGTGAAGGATGTACATGAACCTGATCTCATGATCTATCTTTCCTGAAATACAATGCATAAGGGAGAGAAGATATTTCTTATTCAATAACCTCACTGTTTACAATAAGAATTTTGAATGAAATTCCTTCAAAATTTGTTAACACAAAACATCTACCTTAATATGATCACCCTGAAATAGTTTTCAACACTGATGTGAAACAACATATATTTAACTAACTACCATGTACACATAGAATGGTTTCCATCATCATATGATACCAAAAGAGATATTTATATCCTGTAACCATTTATTTATCACTTCGTTTGGGAAATTGCACCATACATTCCCAAACTCTTCAACTAAAAGGAAAAACACAATCCTCATCATTATCTTCTGGACAACTCCTATAATGACTGACTGAATTTTCCCACTATACCTATAATTCTTGAGGTACTCACTAAATAAGACCATATATATTATTGAAAAGGAAGGAGGATAAAATAATCTATCTTGCATTGAATAAAAAATTATTTAATTGAATAATTTTTATTTTCCACAATAACCTAGTTTTAGGAATAAGAAAAATAAATCATTATTCATGTATCTCTCATCGGTCTGTACCCTATAAATAATGCCACATCACTTGGTTGTTCAACATACTCAGAGTATCTTCACTAGATTATGAGGAGACCTACCATAATCTTTTCAAAGCTGTTCAACCTAGCTTTTTCTTACCCCAAGATCAACTACCACTACTTCCCATCATTCCCATAAAATCCTAACCATGTCTATCTCCACATACAATCCAACATCTGAACAAATATATGTAAAAACACTCTATCATGACCCCTCTCTCTAATGATGTCATAATAAAGGAGGCTTAATAATGACCCTCAAGTAACACCTCCAGTATGCTCTAGTTTGGTGGATAACATTTAGGGTAAACAAATATCATATGTATTGGAAAAATTTCCTTCTATAATAATACAATATCTTTAGATAGTGTTAACAAAAAATGAAAATTTATAGTAGATAATATAAAAGTAAATCCAAAACCATCTGGAAATATATGAACATAAACAAACCAATAATATAATGTATCCAATATATTGCACCTAAATAAAATTCGTATAGTTTTGAATATACTCTAAGTCCATCCCAAGATAGAAATGTCCACTTCATTCCCAAAATTAATCCTATATACTATAAAAAAGATTATATATTTTGGGAGAGCATACAAGTATACTTAGTAGGATTTTTCCCAATTTCTACATTGAACATGTGAAAACTTTTTCTAATGTTCCAGTGAAAATATAATTTAACAAAAAAGAACCTATTACGATCAAATAAACAAATATAGGTTTAGAATGACTCACTTAAAACATCAGACATCCAATATAAGAATATAGATTCGTGGTCATAACTTATCAAGGTTCCCCAACACCGCTTAACCAATAATTTTCTACTAACATTCTCTAATGAAGAACGTGTTGTACACCCGTACCTTTTATTGATATCATATCATATCACATCATTTACCATCCATATGTAATGTTGTTTTGATTCATCCGAAACTTCCCCATCCATACATGGTCCAACATCTAGTACTAGTATCGGGTGTCATCACTTCAAAACACAACTAAACATATTTGAGATATAGAAAACCTCTCATATTTTAAATATTACAGTAGAGAATCATGAAAATAATGGAAATAAACGTCATTCCCTTCTCATACCATTAATGACCCCTGCCACATATTATATCACATCAATTCAAAATCCTTTAATATATCACCAGAAGACACCTTGGGGGCCACTACTATTTAATCTCCAACAACATCTAAAATCATGAAAGGTAGTGGTGGAAGACAATTAATGAGGGTGTAGTATGCTATATTTATCCCCACAATCCTAGAAGTTATTTAAAACACCCCAACTCTTCTGACTACTTATGTTGGTAAGGGTATCTAACTAGGGTGTAGTTAGTATAGAAATAAAATATAATACATTATATATTAGTGAAATACATTATCCCGCATATGGGTTAAAATTAACTAAACAAGAGTAAAACACATCATAAAAACCTCTCCACAATTCTACCATCAAAATATACACAAACATTATATGAAACAGACCAGATCACCAAACCAAACCACATATATCAAAACTTTTAATCATATATTTCACCAGTTTAATCCATTATCCATTTTAATTTCACATCACATCAAAACCCATTAATTTATTCTTTTTATGTATCCAATAACAACACATTAAATTTCATCCCGTTACGATCATATACCACATTACCATTTAATCCACAAAAAACTAAGAAACTAACACAACTACACCATACCACAATTATCCCACATCTTACACCCACAACCACCATGGAAAAAAACTGATATTCCACATAACATATTACATAACCTCATCGCATCACTCTACAAAGAGGAAAATCACCACAACACTTCAACACCACTATACAACTTCCCACATCATATCAAAATCACCCAACCAGTCCTACTCATCCACCCACACATCAGAAAATTGATCCAGTAACGTCGACCACTAAAATACAACCCAATCCATGAATAAGAACATAAAAAAGAAGTTGAAAAAAAAATTAATGTACCATTACAACCACAATTAATTCAAGGGATTTAATTTCATTAACACATTATTTAACAAGGATATTATCTCACTTACTATATTTCAGTGGGAAATAAAACTTTCTCCCAAATATATATTCATTATACTTTTTATTTAGGGTGTGGTCACTCAACGACCTAACGCGGGTCATTAGATCATATAACACACAATGTAAAAATGCTTCCTATAACCATTAGTAACAGTAAGGAATCATTTGGGAATAAACATATTAGTAGTATCATCAATGCAACATTAAAATTAACTTACTCCCCAACACCTAGAAATTTCCATTATAACAATTTTTATCTTATTATAATGACCCTTATTGTCTACCTAATGGATTCAAATATCATTAAATTCCCACAAATAGTAAATAAAGAGAGAGAGAGGGAGAGGGAGAAAAAGAGGACCCCCAAATTAATGAATTATTCTATCCACACTACAGAACACATGATGAATAATAAACAATGCAAAACTCACAACTGCATAAGGAAAACATATCTAAACCAACACCACATTAGGGTTTGTCTAAAATATCACTCAAAACTCACCACAATTGATACAACACTACCAAAACAGATCCAATAAAGAATAATGGGTGAAATCACATATGTGAATATGAATGATCTCACAACCAATTCCAAATGAAAAACCACAAGAACCCAATAATAATCTAAAGGTGAAAATTGATGTAAATCAACTATAAATCACTTGGGGATCTTTCACAATGAGGGAGGTAATGATAAGAGTATGAATGATTGAATAATTGGATAAAACTAGGAATATAAAAACCTATTACTATACAAACTAATGTCATGAATTATATGTTTCTATCCAAAATTATATAATCCATCATAACATATATTAGTAAATAAAATAAAAATCAAATAAAACCTTTTTTCACAAAAAATGTTCTTTTGATTGGAAATAACATATGACGTTAATCCAATTTTCATGGTGTAACCGAATTTTATGATCTGAACCTCAAGAGAATATAGGCCATATGATGCTGGACACTCAAGGAAAATACCACATGTTTATGTCATAATGTTTTATTTTACGGCATGAAAAAAATTCTATACTTTTGTTGAAGATCCCACTCAATAAGGCCTCCTCCAAAATAACTCAAACCTTGAAATCATAAATGTAATGGTATAATCAGAAACAAGATATTACGGTCATAGATATTAAGTATACCTATAATGAGTACATACTCTTAATTACTATTTTAAAATTTTCGCATTTACGATCATAGAGATTTAATGGTAGTGAGATTTTTGAAGATAATGTGTTAGTTATTATTCGTATACTATGTGGATAATTAATCCCTAGTCTTTAGGATATTTCTAGAGGGACATTATCATAGTTTTAAAGGACTATGAATAAAATGATTATTGAAGAGTTGGAAACTTCTCCAAATTATAGAGATATGCTATTAAGGAAAATTATTATGGGAATTTTAATATTCCCGAGAAAAATTTTCCAATCATAGTTACTAATAGTAATCAACTATATAGATTATTTATTCTATATTAATGAAGAAGATTCCAAAAATAGTTAGGTGATCATATTAATCATAGTGTAATGAGAACAAGAACAATGTAAATGATAATGTGTTTAAGTTTAATATAATGTGCGAAGGATGAAAAATTTACAACCACCTTCATTGTTGTTTTTTAATAGAATTGATGATCAATGAAAAGTTTTCCATGAGAAGAGTGTAAATTCATTCATGGTTAAGAAAGAGGGTGAATATTAAAAATTATTAATGATGTTAAATGAATATTCAAGTATTAGATTAGGGCATAAGAATAAATTTCATATTTTCATATAAATATCTCAGTTAGAGATTTCACATTTTTATTTTTTGAGATACCTTGAATATTTTACATAGGAAGATAATTATAATTAAAATAGTACCCGAATAATTAAAAACTAGAATCTTGTATTCTTATATGTTTTCAAATTTTAAATAATTTTTTATATTAATTTTTGATTATTAATTATTGTGTATGGATAAGGAAAAAATAGGTGTGGATGGAAAGAATAATTTTTTTATAAGTATGAATTTAATGTGTATGTTAACATAGATAAAAAAATCTTTTTCCCCTGTAACTCTATTATATCTCAATCGTCCATTTATATAGAATATATTTTTGGTTTATGATGATTCATATGGGTTTCATTGTTTATTATGTGACTTTAGAGGGACCATGGATGAACAAAAATTTTATAAAATCACAAATAGTTTTGAGGCACACCATTCTGGGAGAATAATGGCCCCCAGGATAATGGAAATTATATTAAAATATTATCCAAACCCTTCATTTAAAATGATTCCCATATAGATTTTCTATAGTTGAGTGTTTCATTATTATCACACTACTTACAAAATTATGTGGGAATACATTCAATACATAGACTTTTTGTAGTAAAAACAACATGGTTGTTGCAATATTTTCCAAAACATGAATCAAAATAATTCAATATATTAGTAATACATAGAAATTAGTTTTTACACAAATTACACATTTTTACCCCACATTTATGTACATATTTCTAAAACATTAGGCTTTTATGGGTGGTTTTTGTTGATTACATCAATATAAAGCATTTCATCTAAATATAAGATATTTGATAGCCTGTAAATCTATGGAAATTATTCTATTTATTGGTTTTCTAGCTTCCCTTATCACATTACATTGGGAAGTATCCTATTTATAGAAATTTTTTGTTAAATATCTTGTTCATTGTATATTTTAATGAGTAATATTTTGTAAGACATCATAAAAAGTTTTCAAGAGCCATGATCTATAAGGGTCCTTTTCTATTTTATGTTTTCTATATTGTTATAGTTTGTCAGCCTTTATTTACATTACTTATTTCACTAATAAAAAGTATTTTTATAGGAAAATTATAATCATGGTTGTTATTTGTGTTTGTTGTTTTTTTGGAATGAATATAATTTATACACTTTTATTTTAGGTTACATTTTTTAATTTTTATTTGTGTTTATTATCTTCAAGTTTAAAAATTTGTTATCATGAATTATACTATAAAGTAAATATTTTGTTCAAATATGATAAGTTTATAAAATAATTTATTGGTAATTAAATACGTCCTTATTGGTTCAGGGATACATTAGGTGGGTGAAACACTCATTATAGGGGGGATTGTTTGTATTTCATGCATGGGTGAGTTTAAGGAATGATTTATTTAGTTTTTATGTACACCCCTACATGAAAGAAACATGTTAAAAAATTATATTTTGTATATGTTATTTTTTTATATTTTTTTATATTATTTACATGTAAAAATACTATGTTATTATATATATATTGAAAAATTATGTATTTTGTATATGTCTTATCTTGGAAAACTAATGGGTTTTCCTACAATGAATGTACACTAACATCGTGCTTGTGCATCATGAGGAACATATGTATTTTTATCTAATTTGAAGTATGTATGGGGATTAATTATTAATTCTCTAGTTAGGTGTTATGATGCAGTGTTTTTTGCTGATATTGTTGTTAGCCACAGTTTTTCACTCAATTAATGTCTGGGAAACAATAATGAGTATCACATTATCTTCAATTTTGGGTCACCATGTTTTTTATGAATATATTGACATATTATTTGTTGTTTCATCTTGTTTAACTGAAATTTTATCATTTAAGTTTCATATTTTCTATTCTCATGCATCAAATTTATATTTTAATACATTTTATTTACTTTATGTTTTCACTTATGATAATCTAAATCACCCTCCATTGATTTCATAAAAGGGTTTGTTTTGTTTCTGTCCTATGTTATTATAGGGATACACATATGTCTAGTGGCATTCTAAAACTGCCGAGGGTTCTAGGTGGGGTATATATATTATAATAATCAAATTTATAAATACATTGGATGATATATAATAGAAATGTCATTTTTAAGAATTAATACTACTAATTTAAAATGAAGTGAAGTTAATCACACTTCAATGTTTTTTATGAAAAAAATAATCAATTATGTAATGGATTTAATTATCTATAAATTTTTATTTAATTTAATAGTTTTAAATTAAATTAATAGAAATTTAAATTAAGATAAATATATTTTTTTCATGTTAAATATATTAATTTCTATAAGAAGTCCTAAATATGTTATTAAAATTAAATTTGAAATTTAATAAATGAGTAATTAAATATAAAATAAATGAGTTTTATTAGAGGAATCATGGATGAGGACACTAGAAGAACCATGTGACCATAAAAATTCTAGAAGGATTGTGGGGGGATTACTTGTAAATATTTAGTTAGGAAAAGTAGTACTGTGGTGGTAATCCAAAATTTAAAAGTCCCAAAATCGGTCATATGTATTTCTAAAACATCCAATCAGATTTAGATTATTTTTTTGTGAGGGGTATACGTGAATATAAGGTACTAATATTTTATTTAAATGTTTGTTGTTTTCGAGTCTCCCATATTTTTCATTACCGCTCAACAAGTCACTATTATATTAGTCATGATATTACTATATATTGAATATTAATGGTCCATACTTTTCATATGATTTTTAAATGAATATTTAAAATAAGGGAAGTATTCTATAATAAATTTTTGTATTGTCCCCTTTGTGGACATAAGTAAAATATTTCATTTATTGATATATATATATTATAGTTTTTGATGTTTATATAAATAATTTCCATGGAAATTTATTTTATTGTATAAAATTACCAGTCTAGGAATTGAGTGATTAGAAAATAATTAAAAAAATTAATTTTACTCTAAATGTTTTAAAAAATTGTAAATATATAATTATTGTATGAACAAACAAATTAAAGTGAAATGAAATTTAAAAATATTTAAATAAAATACATACCCCAAAAATAATATAATACCTAAAAAATCACTAAATTACCGCATTTCCAAACTATGAGAATTCATCCAACAAAGTGAGGATACAAACCATCATGTCAGATGGAAGTGATGCATCTAGATACACGAAATAGATCATGTGCATGGTTAAATATTGAAATGTGATCTTATGAAACTCATAGTACAAACCCCAATACAAAAACAAATGACTTGTAATAAAAATGGGTTCACCCCACACAAAAACAAAACCATAATACATTATAATCAGTCCACTACTATCAAGGCCATCATGTTCCACCTTCAGTACCCCAATCATCTATTGGAGACTATAAGTATTCGAAAACATTACTTTTTATGACCACATCAATCCCAAACAAAGATTAAACAAATCATCATCATTGAAATGGTGTTCTCTCTACCAAAAAACCCTGATGAGCATCTAGGAACTTGAAATATCTATGGATAATGGATTGAAAACACCACTAAAACCATTCGAGATATTATACAAGTAAGCATTAATGAACCATATATAAATTTACATGACATCAAAAAATTCATGAAATAAACTATAGACATAGTCTCAAAAGAAAAGAAACCTCGTTTCAATAACAACTCCAAATCAAGAGTTACTAGATAATATTCACAGTAAATTGAAATAGAAGTTATATTAGTAAATGAAAATTATAAAAAAACATAAAACATTTCCCTGATAAAAAATCAGTTTCTTTTAACAAGGATTATTGAGAAAGAAAATGAATTACAACTCACATTTGGGGGACATGAAATATAAATGTGCCCCCAATAAATACCACCACCCTAGTAGCGCCGATATAGTTCCCTACTTTATTACATTAGCATATAAACAATTATCGAATCTCAAAAGAAAAATCATTTTATTAGTATTGGAAAATAGACTACATACATGAACCTTACATTAAAATTCATAACTGAAAATATAGAATATATAATACATTGATAATGCCTTTAATCTCCAATTTTGACCCTCAATATCATTCATAACACACAAATTTTCATACTAAGAACATAAAACATATGAAATGGGTGATCTCCGATTCTTAGTAAGGGTAAGAATACAATAAATGCTATTATGAATAAATAATCATAAACCATAAGGCAAGGTATATAACTGAAACAAAAGCAATTTATACATAATCACGAGATGAATATAGAAAGAATAAATAATTATATATGCAATAAATCACTTGAGATTGGAAGAATAACCATGATTATTCTACTTGTATAAAAATCACAAGGAATATCAATAAAGAATCTTATAATTGGGGAATTTATAATGCCAGACATCATTAATATACCATCGAGGCTTCGACCAAGACACAATACATAAACGAGTAATATATTTTACAATAACCAAACTAGTTTGTCTCATGAGACCTACCTATTCATTAAGGGGATATAGAGAGATCTTCCTATCACATAACTTGTCCATTGAATTCATACTATGAAAGCAGAAAAACATTAATATCACAAGAATTCAAATTAAAACTAGCATACTAATATGTGAATACTTTTACCATAAACTATAAATGGTATAAAAATAGAACATCCAATGTTCAAACTAATAATAAACCATTAATTTTTTTTTGATATATTGTATCACAATAAATCAACCCCAATCATGTATAAAATTAAATAAATGAGGTTGACATAGATGAAAATACACTAATAAAATTTTTTATTACTCTTGAGAAAAATATTCCTTTTTTACAATGAAATAATTTTTTTAAAAGGACACACAATTTTAAATGAAAATATTTTCTTTAGGAAGAATCATTTAAATTTATAATAGAAGAATCACAAGATGATATAATCATGATGGTTTCAAAATATTCTTATCATTAATTAGTTAAAAATAAACATTCATTCTGTATTTTTGTCAAAAAAGTCACAAAGTATCTCATTTGGAAAATAAATGAAACAACCCTTTGATTTTGTTTTATAAAAATTGAATCGTGGGTAAAAGGCATTAAAAGTTGTAGTATACTAGTAAGAATATTTTGAAATAATTTTCAAAAAAACATAAACATGGATGATAAACATGTTCCAATAAAGACTCATGTATAAAAAATTCGGATAATAATGAGATTATGAAATTTAACCTGATCAAGTACTTTAATTTAGTTGAGGGTCTGTTAACCTCCTATATAATGTATTATTCATGTTATTAAATTATAATATAACTATATTCATATCTAATATATCATATATATTCATATCATATCATTTTTTTAATATTCTTTTATTATTACAATTATTTACGGTGTTAAGAACATTATTTTCTTATGTCATTTTCGTCATCTAAGTTATGTTTCATAAGAACATGATATATTTTCATTATATCAAGATTTATATTAATTTCATAAATATTATATTCCTTGATTATATATATTTTTATAATCATTATTGAATAGTTTACATGGAAAATTAGTCTCATCACGTCGTGGAGACGGTTGGTCGTACGTACACGCAAGTGACAATATCATTCCCTTAATGGGAGTGTGGTAAGAAATTGGATGGTTTACTAATTATATAAAATCAATATCAAGTCATTTTTATTTTGAATTACTTTTATATTCATCATTATATCCATCCAAATAATATGGGTATCAAAAACATATTACACGACAGCGTGGAGACGATAAGTCGTACATATACACACTTGGTGATATTGTTCTTCGTAGGACGGATAAAAAGAAGAATATAGGTATACCATAACCATAATAAAATATTATAATATATATGATACTATATTTATTATTTTCTAATGGAAACACTTCAAGTATAGGAATTATAACGAGAAATAATTCTGAAGGAGTGGGTAAAGAAGATTGGCTCTTCTTAAGCAAAAATCCGTTGGATCTCCTATTAGGGACACTAGAGTTTATCTTTTGAGAATACCATGACCTCTTGGATGTGTATAGAGATGTTTATAAAATAAAAGGGTAGGTTTTCTTAGATAAATAAAGAATAATGAATTTAATGTATGTGAGGGATGAATCTCATTTTATAATTGGGGTGAGGTGAACTTTAGGAAACTCTAAAAAAATTAATTTATATAAATTAATTTATAATTTTAAGTATGTCCAAAGTGATTTATTTATAAGATAATTTTGATATGGGTCAAAATGATTTCCAAAAATAATATTTAGGAAAGTTTATGTAAAAATATTAACCTTGTCTATTGGCGTCATCCTTTTATTAACCCCTTTAATTATTACCATGACAATAGTGCTTTTTTACACATTTGGGTTAATACACTTACAATAAAATTAAAAAAACCCCAAAATAGATAATTGGAGAAATATTTAAAATTATTATAATTATTTGGATATATTAATATTTTAATTAATTTATTATCATTTAATAAAATTCTATTTATTTTAAAGTATATTTTATGTTCATTTTGAAACTATTCATAAAATTTATTTTTAAAGAATATCATAAAAAAATTATAAATTCAAACCTAAAATTAAAATAAATCAGAAACATATAAAATTGATATATAAAATTCATTTTTGTCATTAATAGTATGAAATTATAATCAATTTATAATATTTAATATTATTTATTTGATATTTTCATTAATTAAAGAAATAGTACATCATTATTATGAAAGCCTTTAATTAAATTCTATTTTTTATAAAATTTAATAATAAATTATCATGATAATTCACATACTCTATTTTATGTAATATTTATAATTGAATAGATTATGTCAGATTATATAATAAATTTCAATATGTCAATATATTATTATGTATATTTATGTTTCAATATATTTAAAAATTTATATTTCCATACAATTATGTATTTTAATTAATTTGGTATTGTTCTACAAAAACAGAAACTTCACAAGTATTTGAGAGTCCCTAACACCGATAGTTCAAAGGAGTCACTAATGGCTGACTCACTAATAAGGATTCATTGATCAAATGAATCACCGATATAACAAACAAGACGCCGATGGACAAGTCACTGATGAACGGTCACACCAAAAGTTCATGCGACACACCATTGGATGACTTACTGATGGGCAACACACCGATGAAAGAGTCGCTGATGGGATACTTACTGCTGGAAAAGTCACTGATGGGTGACACACTGATAGTTAAAAATGTGTCACCGATGAGGACTCACCGATTCCTGGACAGAGCGATAGCACAACCGACTCCCTGATGCCCAGAGTTATCAATATCGATGAAGAGGACTCACAGATATAAGGAGTTACCAATGATGACCAACTGATGATGACAGACCAATGATGATAGACCGATTCCATTGAATCACCAATACTTATGACTCACTGATATTCATAAAAACTATCTTTAATTTATTAATTAAAATTTACATCTAACAGTCTTGTTTAGAAAAATTAATGTTTCTGACATTATTTAATGTTTCTTATTGGACATTCAGTAGATAGTATGAGGTACATGCACGTGGGGAGATCTTTGTGTCTCCTAGACCTCGAAGTATAAAATAATTACAAGACGGATCATTCATACACCAAAAGAAGTAGCGAGGAATGAAGAACTGTAATCTCTTGCAACTCTCAAGCTCTTATCTATATCCCAAGAACTCCAAGGATGAATATACAGGGAGATAAAAAATAAAATAAAAACATACTGAGGTAAATAGAACATCTTTCAAACTAAAGAGTTAAACTTTTCACACTCCCAGAAGGCAGACCACAGAGACTGGGAAACTCTGTTTTGAATCCAACATCCAAGAAGTGGAATTAAAATCCTTTTCCATTACATTAATAGACTCCAGAGCTTCACTTCATGAAACACAAATATTTATAAACCTAATTATATATCGCTAGATCTGATGTGTTCTTTTGTTTACATTTCTAAGCAATGTGTGTATCTATCTATTACACACACACTGAATCCAGTGCCTACGTAAAGGACACATGATATCCTCAAACCCACTATCTATTTGTCCTTTTGTATCCCACATAGAACAATGGAAGAGGTAAAGTGTGGCATGTTTGTTTCTTTCACACACAAAATTGTGGTAGAGGTCAAGTGTGACTTTAAAAATATTTTCTACTATTGTGAAACCCAATCCAGTTGTGGATCAAATTATTTATTAAATTAAACTGCTTGGTGGAAGGTGGTCACCTGGTGGAGAGGACTAAGTCTCAAATTGAGACTGAACCTCTTATTTTTATCTAATGTCCCATTTCCTTTTAGTTTTACTCTCTATTTTTTACTTTTTGACAAAACTAAATTGAACATTGATTGTTAGTTTAACAGGTGATTATAATTATTTTGAACTAGTATATTATTTTCAATAGTTTTATTTATCTTTTGATTAGTATAGCTGAAAACAAATCAATCATTTGATAAATTAATTGAATATTCAATAATCTTATAAATTCAATAAAAACTAACTTTTATTATATTTTTAATTGTGGGAAATTTTAATTGAACCATTTGAAATGAAGATTTTTATAGATACTAAATTCACCCCTCGTCTTGTGTAATCTACTCTAACCAACACTTGGTATCAAAGGCAGGTTTTAATTTCTTAGTTTTTAAAACTTTTTCAAACATTTTCATTTGTTATTGTTGGTGTATTTGAAAGATCTTAATATTTCAGCTATTTTTAAATTTTTATCTCTTTGAAATATTTTAACTATTTTTATTATGGAAAATAGACTAGAAGGATCTGATACTAATAGACCACCTTATCTCAATGGAAGAAACTATGATCCGTGGAAACCTAAAATGAAAATATATCTAGAATGCATGAGATTTTAAATCTGGACTACAAATGAAAGTAAATATTAAATCTCTAAAACTGCTAGAAATACATGGGAAGAACTTACCATGAATGCCTATAACAATAAATATAATGCTAGTAATTCTCTATGCGGTGCACTAGAAGATGAAGAGTTTAATCACATTTCTTCTTATAAAATAGCCCAGGAGATTTGTGACACATGGTCTGTTTCTCATGAGGGAACCTCTAATGTGAAGAAGATAAGACTAAATTCTTATTCTATTAAATATGAAAAATTTTAGAATGAAGACTGTTGAATCTATTTATGATATGTATCTCTAGTTCAATGAAATTGTGAATACCATGATTTCTTTTGGAAGAGTTGTCACAAAAAAGGAACAGATCATTTGGAATTTGGGATGCCTACCCAATAGATGTCAATGGAAATCTATATCAATAGGAGAATCATGAAACATTGATACGATTCCAGTGAAGGAGTTGATTGGAAAATTAATGATGTATGAATTGGAACTCAACGTATATCAAGAAGAGGATGAACCATAAATAAAATCTTTAGCCTTCAAGACTACCACTTTTAAGTGAAAAGACAATGAGAAATTTCAAGCTACTATTGAGGGAAAAATAAGTGAAGAATCATATTCAGACAGTGATGAGGAAACTACCTAGTTGGCCAGGATATTTAGAAAATTGTATATAAAGAAAAAGGTCTTTAAGAAACCGAACATTAAATGAAAGTATGCCAATTTGGGAAATGGGAATAGGATTGTAAGAGAAATAAAAAATCTGAAGGTATTAATTTCTATGAATATAAAATTAGAGGACATGTCAAAGACGACTTTCCAATGTTGAAATACAAAAAGAACTATAAGAATAAGGATAAAAAATATAAGAATGACATGAAGTCCACCTGGTGGGAATCTGAAGAAATATCTTGTGAATCAACTTCTTCTTAGTATGAGAAATAATATATGGAAAATATTGGTTTTATGAAAAACACATCTGAGGTAACCTTATACTCTCTTTCACACAATATACATTATTCAAAAAATTAATGTGAGTCTGAAAATAAGACTTGTGATAAATTTTTTGAGTTTTGTAATAAGGTGGCAGTGAGTTGCAGTGTAAAACCCTGAGATTTTATGAGATATTTTCTTTTTAATTCTTTTTATTGTACACTACACCAATATTAGTTTGTACTATACGCAACACTGTATTAACTTGTAGTATACACAACACTATTCTTGGATCTTGTTACACACAATTTCATGTTCGCAACATTGACTGTATATATATATGTGTGTATATATATATATATTAAATATATAAATGAAATATGGTTAGATTATGTTATGAAAATCAAAAATGTAGTCTTTTACAACACGCAACCTTGACTTGGCTTGCATTACACGCAATCGTGGCCTTCCTCGATAGCGTGTGTTGTATGCAATACTGGGTTTCACTAAACAATGATATATTGTTATTATATTATTATGGACTAGCTGCTATGAATATTATTAACTACATTTTGAATTTTATAACATTATTATTCATCTTTCACATTTTTTAGAACATGTTAAGAGAATAAAATAAATTTTTCGTGTAAAATATGTATTTTAAAAAAAATGCAGTTTTGCCGCCTTTTGATGGCGCACCCAAAATAAATCTAGGTTTTGACATGTTTATAAGTTCAATATGACAAAATAAAATTCTTCTTTATAATTAGAATATAAAAATTTACTTTGGAAAATTTTTTGATACTTTTTTGATATCTTTCATGTTTTGATGAATAGTAAAAATACGCTAATTTTTAATTAAAAACAACATTTTTCATTTAGATAATTTATATGGTTAAATTATAATATTTAATGGTTTTAAAATATAAATAGAATATATTTTTACCATTTAATATAATTTATGTCATTATCATTGATTTTATATTGAATTCGTAGGTTAAATCAATTCAATCTTTTGCAATGTTTTAAACAAAAACTCATTTTCTTTCAAAAATGGGATTAATTTTAATTTAATTTCTGCAACTTTTGTGTATTGAATTTGGAAAAATAGATTCCATATTTGGAATCTGTGGGTCCAAATTATGTTAATAATATACTTTTTATTTTTGGTCATTCTGAATAGTAACTATGGTAAATTTTATTTACCATAGTTAAATGTAAATTGGATAATTAAGGGTAAATATAAGATTATAAAATTACCCTAACCCCTGACAAAATCCTTTTGGATGACTAAATGTCGACCCATATCACCTAAGGGTCGGATTAGATTCATTTAATAGACTTTTTCCCATGAAAATAATTTAATTATTATTAAAACCAAAGAAAGTGACAACATGTCCCTTTCTTAAATCTTATAAGTATAATAATTTTAATATAGTGATAAACTTAATGAAACTTCGAACATGAATAGTCTCTAGAAATCTATTAAAATTATCGACATCATATGAATTTATTTATAATTTTTAGAGATTAAATAATTATCCTTAACGGTGACATAATAGTGATGTTGAAATTATTTTATTAAGAGAAATATCAAAAAAATGGTTATAAAAATATTAAAATAAATATTATATGAACTATTTAATGTGCCCCACTAATTTTATAGATACATATGAAATTTTATGAATCTATTAAATCTTTTAGTACGAACATATCTTCGGTATATATTTTATTTAAATTCAAATAAATGAATAGTGTCAAAATTGACACTATTTTTATTTTATAAAAATAACATATTATAAATTTTTTTTAAAATCAAAAAATATTTAAAAATTATAAATTAAAATTTTTATGGTGGAAAATGTCATGAAGTGTCAAATTATGGAAAATTCACAATGCATATGTAATTATTTATAATAATTTAAAATTAAGAATATTATTACCACAAATAAAATTAAATTGATAAACAAGGACAAATCAAGTTGATAATGTTTAAAATAATATCCTAACATGTCTAAATTTTATTAGTTTATGAGATTACAACCACATCTCATCTAAGATTTGGATATGAGTCATTTTGGATGTTTAGAAGTGGGTTTGGGATTTAATATAAATTAATATTTCTTTTATTTTCAAAGGTGCCCCTCTCATCCCTTATAAAAGGGAACCTCCTCCCTTTCTTCCTCACACCACTTTGAGCCTCAATGATCGGGCAACCCCTATAAAATTATCTTCTCCACTTCCCTAGAAACATCCTAGAGATCCTATTTCACCATCTCTCCATCTTACGGAAAAGGAAATCACCGCGCGTGCATACGTACGAAATACCGTCTCCACATCGTTGTGTAATCTGTTTTCAATCACACCCTACTTGGATGGGTATAATGGTGTAAATAAAAAACTATATATGATTATTGTAATGTGATATTTATTCTTAAATATTATACATACACTTCAATACAATTCCACGATCATGGAAATGATATCATCGCTCGTGCAAACGTACGGACTACCGTCTCCACGACGCGATGAGATTTATTCTCCATGATAACGATCCATGAATGATTATAATGTAGTTATAAGAAGTAATCATGACATATATGACATTATAATGATACTTGATTTATGAATATATATATGCATGTCATCTACTTAATTCCATTCAATTCAATAAGGAAACGAAAACATCGTTCATGCGTATGTACGACCTACCGTCTCCATGAACGTTGTATTTCATTCCTTTTATCGATCTATAATATATATGTATATGATGAATATATATTATATATAAATAATGTTTTACATTCTAGAATTTTTTAAATCAGGATATAAGTAATAATATCATGAAAAACAAGTCCAAACATGTACGATAATTAAAATAATTTTACCCAAAACGCTACTTTAACATGGAACTTACAAAAGAACGGGTAATATAAAGTCATAAGTGAACCATATATGATGTCACAACAATGAATATGATTCTATAATAATTCAATGACATTATTTAAATCATTATATAGGATGTTCGGATACGTACGAAGCATATCAGACCTAAGATAAGGGATAACTTTTCTAATCTCGTATTTATCTGAGATTGTTTATTCGTAAGTATTTACTGGGGTTATATTTATCATCAATGTAATTGTTTTATAAAAATGTTTTCATGTATTTTTAATGTCCTTTTTACCCAATTTTTTCTTTTACTTCATGGTATGTATGAAATCTTTCTTTTACGAGGTACTTTTTTACTTTTCCGTCAAAAGTAGGAGAAGAATGTTTTTTTAACTTATTCGGCATGAATAGATTTTTACGGTTTTATAAATCCTTTTTTTCATGAAGCTTCCTCCAAAAGATTTCATGAATATTTTCAAAAAATTATTTTTCTTTTAAAATTTCATGATGTTTTGTGAAAATAAATTGATTATGAAGAAGAAAGGTTATTTTCCTCAGGAATTCATTTCAAGTGTTTTATCAAAACCATTTTCCAACTATGATGACATTGTTTCATATGTGTATGTTTCATGTATAATGTATCTATGATCTACATGGTTTCAAATTTCTTATTATGAAATGATATCCATTTCTTTTATATGGATTATGGTATTATGGGATTATGTTTATGAAACCCATTTTATTCGTTGGGTTATTATGAATGATGTATGTTTATTTTCTGGCACAAGTAAGAATGACTTCATTTTGAGATGAGTGGGACCTATATCTCCCTCCAATGCATTCAGTAAAGATTTATATCTCATGAGATAGACATGGCTAGAACGTTAAATTAATACGGTTAAGTAATACAGGACTAGAACGAGGAGTGAACTCGATTCAGAAAGGGACTTTGTCCACTAAGATTGTCATGGAAGCAATGCCTTGGCTACTATGGAAATCATATCATGTGCTTAATGGTTGCCAAAATCACATGTTTTATTCCAATGCTATTTTTTAATGAATAATGTTTCTTTATGATCTATGCCTTATGTACTACTATTTTTTATGTCATTGCTCAATATTTTGATGTCTAAACATTATGTTCATGTTTTTAATTTCAAATGTATATGATTTGTTTTATTTTATCCATGCCTACCCTTACTGAGAATTTGAGCTCACCCTCTATATGTTTTCTTTTCCCTAGGATATAAAGAAAGGTTTTGGGTAAGAAAACAAAAGGGGAAGATCTTTATGGGAGATGTTGAAGATCTTCCACCATGATTAGAAGATTACGTTCCGAGTTTCCAAAGACACTAAACTATTAAGATCCTTGTGTGTCTATTTTTGTAATGTATTAAGTATTATGTAAAAGTAATGTAAAGTCCATGTACGTCAAGATCTGGGTCTCTACAGTTGGTATCAATGGAAAGGTTTTGTCAAAATTTGGAAACTAGGATGCAAAAACTATAGTGAGATCCCTAGAGATATTTCTAAGGTATGTCTAGGGATGTCCCTAAGGTTTAGTATAAATATAGGTTACAATACTAGAATTATGTTGACGATCATGAATAACCTAGGGTGAACCTAAGGTGTCATGGATTAAAGAATGTGTGATAAGTTAGACATCCCATAAGTGAATTTTAATGATTATGTGGGTCCTCATTATTTTAACTATTTCATACACTATGGTTTCTGTTTTTAGTCAATTGAGTGAACGAGAAGGAATTCAGTTAATGTTGATTCCAATGGACAAATTGGTGACTGTGATCAACATAATTGTGTATTGCCTTGAGAGAAAGATATTATTATTATGCCAAATCAGTCATAATGATATATGATTAACAAGGTGAACATTGGTGGTATTCCTAAGTCATCAAATAGGAGGAAGATGGAATTTTATTCATGTTCGCTTGGTGAGGAGCATAGAGAAAGGATGATTGAGATTTCTAAAGAAGGGAAGAATAACCTTGAGGAATATCTCAAATGGAGGGGAAGATGTTATCTGTGTGTAGAAAAGGGTCATAGAGTTATAGACTGATATGGAGTTCAATGTCTTATTTGTGGAGAACGTGGGCATTAACCAAGTAAATGACCTGACCTAAGAGGTTACTTCTAAATCAAGGAAGGTCCTATTCCATGACAATCAATGAAGAGGATGGATTTATGTGTTTATGTATTGGTATTCAAGAATAATGTTGTTGAGGTACTTTTATGGTGTATTGGAATATTTTTGTATTATAATATTGTGGTTTTTAGTAATTTTATGGTACCAGTAACCATGAAAAGTGATTCAAATATTTTGGAAAGAAGATGATATGTGCATAATGAAGGGATAAGAAGAAAATGAAATGTTTGACAGTATTTATGAGCTCATGAATGATATGTGGACAAAGTTATATCATGGTTTGAGTATATAGAATTTTTGGATTTTGGTATGTGGAAAGAGTTAACTTTTTACAGCATTAATGTTTTCACTAAGGTTCAATGGGTAATAATTCTTCAAGAGAATACATGATTAAGGTATTTAAATGTTTGGAATTTGACCAACAACAGGATATATCTTATGATATATGGGGGACAAATGAAGGAATTCAGATGCTCGGTAGATGGCATTTCTAGTATTCGGACAGAAGTATTTTGGATAAGCCGAATGATTTGAAATGGATTATGTTGGGCATATGTTAGTATTGTTTAAGGATAGAAATGTTTTCTATATTATTGATGGAATGTTATAATTATGTAGTTTTAGAAAAAGGAAAACTTGCAGGACAGGCGACAACCCATCGCATCGGACAAGACTGTGGGAATCGAACCCACAACCGAAGTGCGACAGGCCTTTATTTCTTACCACTGGCCTACAGGAAGTCCCTGGTTAGTATAAACTAGTTTTATTTTATTAAGTGGTACGATATATGAAGTATAAGTTCATTTTGGGAATCGTATACGATTAACCTCACCATAGATGGACTTATGTATATTTGATAACATTTGCTAACCTTTGGTTTGAAACTAATGGAATGACCCATCATTGTATCACATGATCTGTTAACACTTCACGAATAACAAATTCAACTTCATTTCTTTAAGATATGAAGTGAAAATTGTTCAAAGCACGAAAAACAGTGAGATTGTACCAAAATCAAGCAAATATTTCTTCTAATTCAAAATTTTCAACTTTAGGGAAATGATATTGAAAACCAAAAATGATTTCATAGTGCTCTGATATCCGATGAATCAGATGGTACGTTAGATCATCACAAATTTATTGCTTTGTGATTTATTGGCTTTTTCATAGCCATGTTCTCTACCACTCTCTATCAAAACAAGACCGTTGGATTTTTCCTCCAAATCCACATTTTCACCTATACTCTCCTATGTGGAAACCCAATGCTGAGTTACCTTGGGTGACCGTTACGTTTCTAACATTCTTTTTTAAAGTTACGTTTTAGTATTACCTTTTACGATGCGGGATTCTATGAATTGTAAATGATTTATAACACCAACGAATTTTGAGGGAGATATTCATTTTAAGGGGGGTAGAATGTAAAACCCCGAGATTTTATGAGATATATTCTTTTTAATTCCATTGATTGTACACTGAATCAATATTATCTTGTACTATACGCAACACTGTATTAGCTTGAAGTATACACAACACTATTCTTGGATCTTGTTACACACAATTTCATGTTCGCAACATTGAGTGTATATATATATATATGTATATATATATATATATATTCAATGTATAAATGAAATATGTTTGTATTATGTTATAAAAAACAACAAAGGAGTCTTGCACTACACGCAACCCTGACTTGGCTTGCATTACACGCAATTGTGACCTTCCTCGATAGCGTGTGTTGTATGCAATACTAGGTTTCACTAAAAAATGATATATTGTTATTATATTATTATGTACTAGCCGTTATGAATAGTATTGACTACATTTTTAATTTTATAACATTATTATTCATCTTACACATTTTCTTGAACATGTTAAGAGAACAAAATAAATTTTTCAGGTAAAATAAGTATTTTTAAAAAAATACAGTTTTGCTGCCTTTTGATGGTGCACCCACAATAAATCTACGTTTTGACATGTTTATAAGTTAAATTGGACAAAAGGAAATTCTTTTTTGGAATTAGGATATAAAAATTTATGTTGGATAAATTTTTGATACTTTTCTGATAACATTCATGTTTTGATGAATAGTAAAAATACGCTAATTTTTAATTAAAAACAAATTTTTCATTGGGATAATTTATATGGTTAAATTATAATATTTAATTGTTTTAAAATATAAATATAATATATTTTTACCATTTAATATAATTTATGTCATTAGCATTTATTTTACATTGAATTCGTAGGTTAAATCATTTCAAACTTTTGCAATGTTTTAAACAAACCCCCATTTTCTTTCAACAACGGGATTAATTTTAATTTATTTTCTACAACTTATGTGTATTGAATTTAGAAAAATGGATTCCATATTAGGAATCAGTGGGTCCAAATTATGTTAATAAGCTACGTTTTATTTTTGGGCATTATGAATAGTAACTATGGTAAATTTTATTTACCATAGTTAAAGGTAAATCGGGTAATTAAGGGTAAATATAAGATTATAAAATTACCGTCACACCTACCAAAATCCTACTGGATTACTAAAAGTAGACCCATATGACTTAAGTGTCTTATTATATTAATTTAATGGACTTTTGTCCTTGAAAATAATTTAATTATTATTAATACAAAGAAAGTGACAACATGTCACTTTCTTAAATTTTATAAGTATAATAATTTTAATTTAGTGATAAACATAATGAAACGTCAAACATGAATACTCTCCAGAAATATAATAAAATTATCTACATCATATGAATATATTTATAATTTTTAGAGATTATATAATTATCTGTAATGGTGATATAATAGTGATGTTGAAATTATTTTATTAAGAGAAATATCAAATAAATGGTTATAAAAGTATTAAAATAAATATTATATGAACTATTTAATGTGATACACTAATTTTATATACATTTTATAAATCTATTAATTCTTTTATTTTGAACATATCTTCTGTATATATTTTATTTAAATTCAAATAAATGAATAGTGTCAAAATTAACACTATTGTTATTTTATAAAAATATCATATTATAAAATTGTTTAAAAATAACAAAAATATTTAAAAATTTTAAATTAAAATTTATATGGTCGAAAATGTCATGATGTGTCAAATTATGGAAAATTCCCAACATATGTGTAATTATTTATAATAATTTAAAATTTAGAATATTATTACCACAAATAAAATTAAACTGATAAATAAGGACAAATCAAGTTTATAATGTTTAAAATAAAATCCTATCATGTCTAAATTTTATTGGTTGATTCTATTACAACCCTATATCATCTAATATTCGGATATGAGCCATTTTAAAAGTTTTTATGTGTGGTTTGGATTTAATATAAATTAATATTTCTTATATTTCCAAAGGTGCCCCTCTCCTCCCTTATAAAAGAGAACCTCCTCCCTCTCTTCCTCACACCACATTGAGCCTTCATGGTCAGACAAATCCTGTAAATTCCTCTTATCCACTTCCCCTAGAAACATCCTAGAGGTCCTGGTCTTCTTCAAAGAAAATATTTGGTACCCTAAGTGGAGGTTAAGAAGAGGTGTTTCAAAGAAGAGGTAATGTCCGTTACCGATTCTTTCAACTTTATTTATTCTTATACTTCTTATTGTTTAGTTGTTTCATTATGAAGTAATAACATAAGTATCAATAATATACTGATATGTTATTATAAGTATGAAACAACCATATTTCACCATCTATCCATCCTACAGAAAACGAAATCACCGCGCGTGCGTACGTACGGAACACCATCTCCACGTCGTGGTATAATCTATTTTCGATCACCACATTACATGGATGGGTATAATGGTGTAAATAAATAACTATATATGATTATTTTAAAGTGATATTTATTCTTAAATATTATACATACACTTCAATACAATTCCACGATCATGTGAATGATATCATCACTCATGCGTACGTACGGACTACCGTCTCCACGACGTGATGGGATTTATTCTCCATGATAATGATTCATGAATGATTATAAAGTATGTATAATAAGTAATCATGAAATATATGAAATAATAATGATACTTTATTTATGAATATATATATGTATGCCATCTACTTAATTCCATTAAATTAAATAAGGAAACGAAAATAGCGTTCTTGTGTACGTAATACATACCGTCTCCATGAACGGTGTATATCATTCCTATTATCGATCTATAATATATATGTGTATGATGAATATATATTATATATAAATAATTTTTTACATTATGAAATTATTTAAATCAGGATATAATTAATTATATCAATAACAACAAGTCTAAACATGTACGATAAATAAAACGATTTTACCCAAAACACTACTTTAACATGGAACTTTCAAAAGAACTGGTAATATATAGTCATAAGTGAACCATATATGATATCATCACAATGAATATGATTCTGTAATAATTCAATGACATTATTTAAATCATTATACTGGAGGTTCGGATATGTACGAAGCATATCAAACCTAAGGTAAGGGATAACTTTTCCAATCTCGTTTTTATCCGAGATTGTTTATTCGTTAGTATTTACTGGGGTTATATTTATCATCCATGTCCATGTTTTATAAAATTATTTTCATGTATTTTTAATGTCCTTTTTACCCATTTTTTACCTTTACTACATGGTATGTATGAAATCTTTCTTTTATGAGGTACTTTTTGACTTTTCCGGCAAAAGTACGAGAAGAAGGTTTTTTAACTTATACGACACGAACGGATTTTTATGGTTTTATAAAGCCATATTTTCATGAAGCTTCCTCAAAAGGATTTCCTGACCATTTTCAACAAAACCTTTTTCTTTTAAAATTTCATGATTTTTTGTGAAAAGAAATTGATTTTGAAGAAGAAAGCATATTTTCCTCAAGAATTAATTTCAAGTGTTTTATCAAAACCATTTTTCATCTAAGATGAAATTATTTAATATGTGTATGTTTCAAGTATAAAGTCTCTATGATTTTAATGGTATCACTTTTCTTATTTTGAAATGATATTCATTTCTTTTATATATATTATGTGATTATGGGATTATGTCTATGAAACCCATTTTTTTCGTTGGGTTATTATGAATGATGTATGATTATTTTGTGGAAAAAGTAAAAATGATTTCATTATGAGATGGGTGTGACCTATATCTCCCACCAATTCATTGGGTAAAGATTTATATCTCATTACATAGACATGGCTGGAATGACAAGTTAATCCGGTTCAGTAATACAGGAATGGAACAAGGAGTGAACTCAATTCAGAAAGGGACTTTTTCCACAAAGATGGTCTTGGAAGAAATGCCTTGGCTACTATGGAAATCATATCATATGCTTAATAGTTTTGACAATCACATGCTTTATTCCCATGCTATTTTATCATGATTAATTTTCCTTTATGATATATGCCTTATGTACTACCATGTTTTATGTCACTGCTCAAGATTTTGATGTTTAAACATTATGTTCATGTTTTTAAGTTCAAATGTATATGATTTGTTATATTTTATCCATGCTTACCCTTATTAAGCATTTGAGATCACCCTTTATATGTTTTATTTTCCCCATGATATAAATAAAGGTTTTCGGTAAGAAAACAAAAGGGTAAGATCTTTATGGGAGATTTTGAAGATCTTCCACCACGATTAGAAGATTACGTCCCGAGTTTCCAAAGACACTAAACTATTACGGTCCTTGTGTGTCTGTTTTTGTTATGTATTACGTATTCCGAAAATGTAATATAATTTCCATGTAAGTCGAGCTTCGGGTCTCCACATGAAATGAACTAAAAGATAAATATAAATCATTAAATAAATAAAATGATATTACTATAACTATCAAATATGAACTGACAACAGAAAAAGAAAAGAGTTCTCAACTACTCAAGGAGAATAATTAGTTAAAAATGTCAAATGGGTAATTGAAGAGAGATTTAGAAAAGTTTACCAATTAGAAAAATAGTCTTACTCAAATTCTTTGTAAACAGATTGTTCCTAAGTAGAATTTTGGAATAGGATATCATCCAAGACAAAGGAATTAGTCAAAATATTATTTTATAACAAAGTCTGGAAAATCAGCTTCTTTATTCAGAAATAAAAATTTTACTACAGGTTCTAGTTCTATAAAATATTTTACTATATTGATTTTTTCTGGACTACACCCTGTATATTTTTAAAAAACATTACAATATACATATTGGAAACCCATAGGATAAGTGTGGGCTCTTCATTATTTTATTACTATTGTTTCTGGACCTAAAAAAATATGGGTTCCAAAATCATTTCATGGTTAAATGGTTTCTTCTGTAAACTGCCTAAAGAGTTCCTATAGAAATATTTGGTACTTGGACAGTGGATTTTCAAGACACATTATAGGAGAATACTCATGATTCAAGAGTCACATCATGATTGATATAAGACATGTCTCATTTAGTTACAATGGTAAATGAAAAATCATCTGCTTAGGCCAGATTGGCACCCCTAAATTTATTTCAATTTCAAAAGTTCCCTATGTTTTTTTTGAATAATGTATAAATTTCTTAGAATATCCCAACTTTGTGATGAAATATTTAATGTAAAATTTAAAAATGATTCATTCCATGATTTTGATTCCAAAAATAACCTAGTATTGACTTCTCTTAGAAATGGTAATGTATATGCAGTATAAGTAGGCATACTTGAATCACATAATGTTTCTTGTCTAAGTGCATTTCACTAAGAGTCTTGGAATTGGAATAGATGACTTGAACATTGTAATGTACACTACTTTAAGAAACTTATTATAAAATATTTAGTTAAGGACCTGCCAAAACTATAGTTTACAGACAATAAAGTGTGCAATCCTTATCATAATGGAAAGAAACATAAAATCTCTTTCAAACCAAAGAATAGGTAACAAATTTTCAAACTCTAGATATGGTTTACATAGACTTGTTTGGACCACCTATAGTTTCAAGTCCTTGTGGGAAGCACTATGTTTATGTTCTTGAAGATTATTTTTCTAGTTATACTTAGACCTTTTTCATAGATCACAAAAGTGAAGCTTGCTCTCATTTTTTCAAGTATTCTTGGACATTTGAACATCATAGTAGACTTTAAATTAAATCTCTATGAACTGACCATGGATCTGAGTTTGAAAATATATACATTGAATCTCTTTTCTCAAAAAATGGTTGTAGGAAGAACATCTCTTCCCCTATGACACCTCAACAGAATTTTTTAGTAGAGATAACTAATAGAGACATTCAATAAATATATAAAACAATTCCAATTGAATATTACCTAATGATTTTTTTGGGATAAGCTATTAATAGAACTTGTTACATAATAAATAGAGTCTTGATCAGACTTATCATTAAGAAAACTCCTTATGAGTTGTGGAATAATAAGAATCCCAAGGTAAATAATTTTAATTTGTCTAGATGTGATTTTTATAATCTTAATATTAAAGTAAATTTAGGTAAATATCCCTCTAAAAGTGATAGAGGAATATTCCTTCAATATTCTACATCAAGAAAAGCCTATACGGTATATAATAAAAAAAATGTATAGAATAAACTGTACATGTCATGTTCTCTAAAATAAATCCACATGAACCAAATACCTCACTAGGTAATCATGAAGAGGATATTTCCAATTTGGAGAATAATGTAAAATCCTAAAATCATCCTATAATAGAATATTTAAAAACATTAAGTTTTGGAAATTCTTCAGAATATATCCATAATGAACCATAAAAAAATAATGAACCCAAAATAACTATCCCTACTATTACCAAACCAACTATGACCCTTAAAAACCATCCATTAGATGTTGTAGTTATAGATTTAGATAGAGTAACACACACTAGAGCTTCATTGATAAATGAGGTTAATCATCAAGCATTCTTATCACAACTTGATTCTAAAAATATCAATGATGCAATCAATGATGAATTTGGGGTGATGAATATACAATAAGAGATTAACAAGTTTGAGAGAAATAAATTCAGAAATCTTGTTGATAGATAGAATGATACCATGACCATTAGAACGAAATGGTTGTTTAGGAATAACGTAGATAATGATGGAAATATAGTTATAAACTATGATAGTTTTGTTGCGCAAGGCAATAATATAGAAGATGGAATTCATTATGAGGAAAACTTTTCACCAGTAGAAAGGCTAGAATATATTAGAAACTTACATACATATGCATCACACATTGACTTAAAAATTTATCAAATTGAATTCAAAAGTGAATTCATAAATACTTATATAATTGAGGATGTTTTTGTTGAACAACCCCCAGGTTTTATAAATCCAAATTTTCTAAATCAATTTTTCAAATTATCTAATTCATTATATGGTTTGAAACAAGGTCAAAGGTATTTGTATAAAAGGTTAAGTAAAATTCTTATTTCTAAAAGTATTACAAAATCACTCACCAATCCTACATTTTTTATAAAACACATTTTTAAAGAAGTTTTAATAGCTCAAATATATATAGATGATATTATTTTTTTTATCATCTAGACATCCTTTATGTAATGATTTATCCAAAATGATGAAAATTGAATTTGAAATTCCTTTGTTTAGTGAACTTAAATATTTTCCCAGATTTCAAGTATTTCAAAATAGAGAAGCTATTATTATAAATAAAAGTAATTATACTAAATATATTTTTAAAATATATGGCTTTGATAACCTTAAGAGTAGTGAAACACCATTAAGTTTTTAGTGTAAGTTTGATCGTGATGTAAATTGGAAATCTGTTGATCTAACTGCTTACAGAGGAATGATTGGTGGTTTACTGTAGTTAACAGAAAGTATTCCAGATATTATGTTTAGTGTGTGTGTGTTTGCAAGACTTCAAGAAAACCCAAAAGTGTCACACTTATGTTAGGTTAAAATAGTTTTCAAATACCACAAATATACAAAAAATTTAGGATTTTTCTACCTAATAGGATAACCATTTAATTTGATTTTTTATTCTAATGCAGACTTTGGTGGATGTATGTTTGATGGAAATAACACATCTAGAACATGTCACCTTTTTGGAAAGTATCTAATATCAAGGTGTTGTAAAAAAATTATTTCATAATCAACTACTGAAGCAGAGTACATTATTGATTGTAGTTGTGGTGCACAATTTTTGTGGATGAAACACACTTTATTAGACTATTGAATTCAATACAGACATTTCCCTATAATTTGTTACAATAAAAGTGCCATTAACATTTCTAAAAATTCAATTTCTCATTATATAACAAAACATATTATTGTAAGACATCCCTTTCTGATAGATCATTATCAAAAATGTGATATAACTACTGGGTTTATAGAGACTGAGCCCTAACTTGTTGACATATTCACTAAGACCTTAAAATCTGGTAGAATAATCTATATCATAGATGAACTAGGAATGTTAAACCTTTAGAAACCTTCTAATCTTATCCCCTTATAAAAAAGATGATTTTCTATTAAACTGGTCTGTCAAAACGATCAGGTGAAACAGATATGTAAAATATATCACTAAAACTGATATATGAGATTGATATGTAAAACCAATTAGGTCAAACCGTTTCCATGAAACAGATCATATGAAGCCAATTTAAAATCGATCAAGTGAAACTGGTTCTTATAATGACCTTTTCATAAATTTTTTATTATCTTATATAGAATTATAATGTTTCATTTTTAATTTACCATTTTATGTTTTAAAAAACTAAAATATCTAAATGAAAAAATAAATTCAATATAGAATTTAACATTTCCCCTCCCTCATTCTACCCCTGATCCTTTGACCTTTGTCTTTCGTCAAAACTGAACCTTCAGAATGGCGAGAACCAATCACGTGATGGAAGGATTGAGTGAATCACCAGTGGATGAAAGTCATAATGGTTAATCTAGTAGTGTCGAAGGCTCTCGAATTCCATGATTGGGAATCTGTATAGTGACTGTTGAGAAGGAACTGTCAGCCGGGCGGCTATTGTCGAGCATGTCACTCTTTCTGAATGGTTTTGAATCATGAGGACAGATCGGTTGGTTCTCAAATAATGATAAAGAATTATATCCCTAGATGGTACACAAGTTATAAAATAACTTTAAGGTAAATTTGGATGTAATTGGGGAAGAAATAATGTTGTATATAGTGTAGTGAAAAGAGATTTCTCTTTCTTCAAAAGAAAGGGATGAGTGTTTAGAATTTCCACATGCGTGAATTTATGCTGATTATTTGGGTAATATCTCTCCAACGTCAATTTTTTTTCATATGATAAATCTTTAATTTATTTAACTCAGAATGAATAATTGAGGAGTGAAACTTCCATAGAGATAGATGGAGAAGCATGATTAATTTTCAAGTTCATTCAACATCAAATCTTCCCAAGGAAATGATTTTTTGCAGTTGTGAATTTTTAGGATGTCTTCCTAATTTATCTATTGAAGAATGTGGTAGAGTAGAACTTATATAGGTACCTACTTGCACACATCTATGATATGATTAATAATTCTATGATGGAAACTTTTTTATACTACATTGGGATGATTTCTGTGATGCTGAAGAAGCTGGTATGTGTAGACAATGAAAATGAAGTGATCGCATCTTGTTGTTGATTCTGCATATACAAGGAAATCATCAAGAAGATGAATATTTTTTTGAACCCATGTAAGATATTTTTTATAGATGATGAGGAAAAAATATATGATTATTACAATCCTATTGACCATTCTACCAGACCAAGGGATTAAGCTGATCCGGTTCTTAAATTTGGTGAAGAGGCTCTCTGTTCAGATGATGAACAGGTTGAGGCTAAGCTACCAAGGGAATATGGGCCTCCTAAAGAGGATAAGAGTGACCCAAATATTGATTAGATCCATAATGATATATCTTATGGACCTAATATTCCACCATTGGAACTACCCTCTCAGGAACCATTTTTGGGTGATGGGGAAGAGGAATAGACATATGGCTCTAGAGTGGAAGGATATATATGAAAAAATATGGTGATGATGACGAGGAGGAGGATATTGATGATCATGTTATTGACTCATTAAAATTTTGACATGATGGAGCTAGTTCTGGTGAGGAATCAGTTACCAAAGATAATGTTATGGATAATGGATAAGATGTTGTTGATCTTGTAGGACATGAGGCTGATGATCATGCTGATGAAGATGTTGGTATAAAGGATAGACATGACTACTATAATGTTGAATACCAAGGAATCATTCATAATATTAGTGATATATGGATGGAGGAAAATAGGAAGAGGTTGGAGATCAGATTTCACCTATTCTTCAGACTGAGGAAGATCATGTTGTATCTGGAGTGGCCGGAGTCCAAGTAGAACCTCATGTTCAGTTGGTACAAGTGCTGAGAAATGTTTTTTTGGATGGAGGAAAAGAAGAAGAAGAATAAGATTAAATTATAACTGAGCCTCATGGGAGAAGAGTAAGGATAATAAAATTGGATCCTAGAGACATGACATATTCAGGTGAGTGTAACATAAATTCAAGGATTATTCTGTTTGGGATGGACAATGAATTAGATGAGAATATTGTGCCCCCACCACCTGTTATTCTACATACTGAGTCATAACTAAATTCTACTTCTTTACTGTCCTTACCTACTAATGAACCTATTTTAACTACAGTGCCTGGGGACTATGTCACCAATGCTCATCTAGATAAATTCAAAATAGACATATGTTAGTCATTGATATATACTCTTAGAGTCAGAAATAAATCTTGTACTTCTACGAGTATATCAAAAGAGGATGCTTCTATGATTTCAAGGATAGTCATTCTGGAGATTTATCCTAAAATAATTACTATAGCTGAGACAATCATTATATTCAATACAATGTTGATAGAAGAAGTAGAGATGATTAGTAATGAGTTGGAATATTTGACTACTGATTTCAAGACCACAATTTGTGTTTTCATGGAGGTTATTATAAATCTTTTAACACATATAATGAGTGTAGATCTAATTAAATTAAAGAAGGAACTTTGTAGGATGATTTGTGGTGCCTCTAGTTCTAAAAGTACTAGGGATACTACTACCAATTTAGATTCCCTTTGGACTATGGTAATTGAAAAGCTAAAGGGAATTCAGAGTGATTCGTAAAAGGAGACTCATTAAAAGGTGCACATGAATACTGATATTGTTTATAATGTAGTTAGACAGTGTACCAATGTAGCCTATGCTTCTCAAAAGTAGATTAAAGAAACGATGGATAATTATTTCCCAAAAATCTATACCAAGTATGACCTGATCAATAACTTCAAGGATTTTGATGAATATATCATCATCCCTATAGTGAAAGAAGACTTCATAAAAAAATTTGGAGTGTTTATGGAGATTTCTCCTCTCATGGATAAATTTATGGAGAACAAGGATGATTTTGATAAGGCAATGTGATATTGAGGTGAAATAATCAATGATTTTATATTGATTATAAATCCATACAAGAATGTTCAAGCAGAGGAAATTATGGTCCCAACCTCTACATCAATAAGAACTAGTTCTCTTCCTACTACTCAGATGACAGTCTATCAAGACTTATCTGAGATTTTCCCATTGATAGAGGAGAAACTTCTGAGTCATCTTCTATCAGAGATAAGACCCAGCCTTTAAGAAAATGTTCCTAGAGGTGTTGCCTTACCTGGTGATGTGATTTGACCAACCCTTCCTAAAACAACAACGCCACCTCCTGAACCTACATTTGACCCTTCCCAAAAAGGGAAAGCACCTCAAAATATAAATCCTTAGCTTTGGATTGTTTATTTGTTAGGGTTTTTTAATTTTATTTTCTTGATTATACTCTTTTCACTTTAAAGAATATCCGTTTTACCTTCAGTCTATTTCCAAAATTCTGTGTGTTCTTTATTTTTATTCTTTATCCGTATTTTCACCTTTTTTATAATCCCAAAATGTGGAGAAATATATGTATATTATAGCATAAAATCTTAATCGAAGTGGGAGTTTTTTTGTCATAGGAAAAATGGAATGTACTCAACAGAGTAACTCTGGCATAGGAAAAATGGATTGTAATCAACAGAATTTATTTATATATAGATCACATATGATACAAATCACTTGAAAATCTCTAATATAATCGGGGAGCATGAAAATTCTCTGATATAAAGTGACATTGTGTATATATTTTCTTTAAAACAATAATTAAGTGGGAGCTTAAAAAGGAATCCTTAGACATATTGAGAATTTACATTCAATTTTGGTATGATAAGTCAAAAAAATTATCCCTTAAAATTTTCTATATCTCATTAATGCCATTATTTGTGATTACAGAAAAGGGGAAGATTGTTGGACCCTTTGGGAAAGATTTATTTCATAATACAAAATCATGAAAATTTATAAAAGCTATTAACTTACATACTCTGTTTTAAGTAAAATTTATAACTATATAGATTATGTCACATTATATAATACATTTCAGTAAGTCAATATTTTATTATGGATATTTATGTTTCAATATATTTATAAGTATATATTTACCTAAAATTATTAGTTTTACATAATTTGGTATTGTTCTGTATAAGGCAGACCCATCACAAGTCATTCAGAGGCCCGAATAATGATAGTTCGAAGGAGTCATCGATGGTTAACTCACCGATGAGGACTCACCGATCAAAGGAATCATTAATAGAACAATGAACATACCGATGGGCATGTCACCAATGATTGGTCACATTGATAGTTCAAGTAACTCCCTGTTGGAAGGATTTATGATGATAGATACACCGATGAATGAGTCATGACTGGATACTTACCGATAGATGTGTCACAGATGGGAGACACACCGATAGTTCAAAATGAGCCACTGATGAAGACACACTAGTGCCTAGAAAAACTGTTAGCTCAAATGACTCACTGATTCCTAGCGTCTCTGATATTGATGAAGAGGACTCATCGATACAGAGAGTCACCAATGCGGAAATGCTGATGCTGACGGACCAATGATGATAGATCGATAGTAATGACTCACTGATAATAATATCTCACCTATGGTCATAAAAACTATTCATAATTTCTTAATTCAAATTTATATCTAACAGTAATAATTACACAAATTAATGTTTCAAAAATTATTTAATGTTGTTTGTGTGATATTCAGTAGATAGTATAAGGTAAATGCATATGGGGAGATCTCTCAATCTATTGGACCTCAAACTACAAAATAATTACAATAGGGATCATTCGTACTCTAAAAAATGAAGCAAGTAGTGGAGAACTACAATCTCCTACAACTCTCAAGCTCACATCCAAATCCCAAGAACTATAAGGAAGAAAATATGGGTAGATGAACAAGACAAGAATAACCTGCTGAGTTACATTTAACATCTTTCAAACAAAGGAGCTAAACTTTTCACACCCTAAGAAGGCAGACCCCAGAGACTGGGATTCTTTATTATGAATCCACCTTCTAGAAAAGGACTCAAATTCCTTTTCCATTAATTTAACTGAGTCCAGATATTCACTTCATAACACATAAATATTTCTAAACCTTTTTATATATCTGTATCTCTTTTGTGTTCTTTTGTTTCCATTTTTGAGCAGTGTTTGTATTTGTCTATTACACACACAAAAACTCCTATGCATAAGCAATGATACTTGATATACTCAAACTCATTCTCTATTTGTCCTTTTGTACCCCATGTAGAACACTGGAAGAGTTCAAGTGTGACCTGTTTGTTTTTTTCCCAGGAATAACTATGGTAGAGGTTAATTGTGACCTAGAAATCCTTGTGTAATGTTGTGAACCCTAATCTAGGGTGTGGATCAAATTGTTTATAAAATTAAACTGTTTAGTGGCAGGTGATCACCAAGTGGAGAAGAATATGTCTCATCTTGTGACCAAACCACCTATTTATATCCACCATGACTTTTCCATTTAGTATTACTATATGATTAATACTTTTTTTCCTAATACTAAATTGAACATAGATAGTTAGTTTAGAAAGTGTTTATAATTTCTTGGAACCAGTAGATTTGTTCTGAAAGTTATATTAATCATTTGATTAATATAGTTGAGAACTAATCAATCACTTGAGAAATTAACTAAACATTCTAGAATCTTATAAATTCACTACCACCTTACTTTTATTATATTTTTAATTGGGGAAAATTTTCGTAAAACCAATTTTATCAAAAAAAATTATAGATACTCAATTCACCACCCTCTTGTGTAATCTACTCTGACCAAGAATTATATTTTAAATGAGTATTTTTATTATAATTTTTTTTCTATATAGACATATATAAAAAATGTAATACTTATTAAAACACCCGAGTATGATGTGTTTAAATTATTATTAAATAAAATATTATAAATGTCATACTAATTTCCAAGTTGCATAAAAATATTATAATTTCTTCCTATGATTTTTTTGGTCGAAAAGAACTTTTCATTGAAATTGGGACAGGTGTTGGTGTAATTACTAAATATTAAAATATAATTTTTAACTTTAACTACCTGATTTACACTAAACTGTTGTAAATGAAAGTTTACTAAAGTTACTATTCCTAACATCCAAAAATTTAGTTGATACTTTTATACTGTAAATATAGTACTGATTAAAATAGTTTAAATATTTTTTTTTTCAATTTTAGTTCATAGAATTAGCTAAATTATCATCCACACTAATCCTGCAAACGTGGTGGAAAAGTAGGTTTAAAAGAAATATTTAAAAGATCAATTGTATTTTAAATACCATTTAATGTGAAATGGATTAAAATGGCCTAAATTGAATTAGATTATAAGAAAATTAACTAATTATAAATTTTTACAAATAAAGAATATAATTTTACAGTATAAATTATTTCCATGATTAAATGTTGCTTTCAATTAAATGTTAATATTTTTACTATTCATGAAAACAAGAAACTTATGAGAAAAATAAAAAAAATTCAATCAAATTAAATTTTTATATTGAAATTTAATATAAGATGTATATTTTTCAATATAGTTTAAAAGAATGTAAATATTGATTTAATATAGGTTCTCTATCAAAAGGCGGTAAATATGAATTTAGACAAATATAGCATTTTAATGCGTACAATTTGATTAATTCATATCTTATTTCTATTAAACCGTTTGAAATAATTTAAATTTTTTTTAATATATAGAATATAAGTTTCATAATTTTTTAATAATATTCATTCCAACTGATGTAACATCTAGGCTATAATAGTCGTGTTCAAGTAATGACATTTTATTTCATATCATTGTATATTTAAACTTAGTGTTGGATGCAATGTAATATATCAAAGAGATTAAATTTCAAAAGATAAATACCTTATAATATATGGGTTTTACTTAAGCAATCTTCATAGCCTAAACAATTAGAATCATATTAGATCCTATCTAACTATCTCATGAAAATATCTAAGTCAATAAAAATAATAGGAATATATATGAACCACACATATAGTACAATGTTTTAGTAATCATGTAAAAAACTATTTATTTTTTATGGATTTACCTCTTCTAATGAACATGTGGACATAAATGACACCATATTTATACCATAACCATTCTAGAAACATCTAATTGATTTTCCTAGTAATCACATCATATTTTAAGAATCTAGTGAGACCATAAATGTCGATGTAATCATAAACCTACCCAAATGTGTTGAAGAGTAGTTATATTTCCTGACCCATAATATGGTTGGGAAATCATAATTCTTAAAAAAATGGATTAACCATTCCATAGAGAATATTTATTAGAAAATATTTCATGACGAGAACTTGAAACCCTAATTAGAGTAGAAAACAATGTTTCCATAATGTAGAGTAAAAATAATAAACAATTGGGGAAATTGAAAATTAAATCCTGAAAAACATGACTAAAAACATAAATTAGTAAAAACATTAAAAATATCACATAAGGACTTATATTGGGGGATAAACAAGAAACCCTGATCTCTATACCCTAAAATATCAAAGATAAAAATGTAACACCCCAAGCTTCTACGATACACTTCTCTTTCAATAATGCAATTGCTTTCATTGTACGAAAGTTCACGATTCTAACACACCACGAACAATGGAAGTAGCGGTTATGAATATTAATACTCACTTTTTGAATTATATAAATTCTATATTACAAAATGGACTTCATTTTTTGGATTCAGAATATCTAAATTAGCCTATGTTGAATTTTTGGTATCTTCTGAGAACATCCAATTTTTGATGAATAGTGAAAGATACTCAAAAAAAACATTTTTAATAAAAATAATTTATAGTGATAAATTATACTATTGATTTGTTTTAAAGTATAATTATAATATAAATTTACCATTTTATCCAGTGGTGGTCATTAGAATTAATTTCACTTTAAAATTGGACATAAACAATTGTCAATCTTTTGATTGATATTGTTTCTTAAAAATAGACTATCTGTTTTGACAAATAGAATAAATTATAAAAATAATTAATGCAACTTATATTATTTGAATTTTGTAAAATAGACATCATTTTTGAATTCTGAATATCAATTATAGCTTAGGGGGAATTTTTAGTATTGTTCTGAAAAACTTCAATTTTTTATGAATAGTGAAACTAGTAAGTGGTGGTTAAAAAAACTGATTTTTCGTTTAAATGAAACTTTACTTCTTCTATGAATTGAATTTAAAAAATCTGAAATACATTGTTTTCATTAATAAGTAAAATGTGGTTCAATGGGATGAAAATTATTTTGGGTGAATAGTAACTTTTGAGTTTTATTAACCGCGACTAGAGGCAATTAGGGTAGTTTAAGGTAAAATTGATATTATAAAAATATAAAAGTATCTTGACACATGTCCTACTCTTATTGGATGAGTTATGGACAACCAATAAAATACATGGGTAAATTTGTGGGACCCCATGGAGCCACTTGGGTAAGATAATGACATTAATACCTTTTACTTAATGTAAAAAAAATGTCACAAACATGTATTGTTTTACTAAAACAATTTTTACAAGGGGTTATAAAAGTTAATTTTTTTACTATAAATATTAATTGATAAGATAAAACTGTTTCCTACATCATGGTAATTTTTTTATAATTTTTAGACATTAAATAAATAAATTTATTTATGACACCATGATGATGCAATGATTACCTCATTAATGAATGATTTAAATAAAATGAAAAGATAAGGTAAAATAAAATACTTAAACTTGTCAAAAACCTATTGTATGGGTTGATTTTGAACCCTTATCACCTTATATTCTAAACATATCATTGTGGGACCTTTATAATCCGAAAACCATTTTATAATAGAATAATATTTTCAATCTTTCCAAAAGAGCCCCTCCTCTGCTCTTATAAAAGGTCCCCACCTCTAGAACCTTATTCACACCTTCAAAGCCTTTTTGCTCAGCCAAACTCTGTCCAAATACCATATAATCGTTCCTCTATTCATCCTATAAGCCTTACCTTATTCAGAAAGCTCTTCGAGAAACCCTTTTGGTTCAAACCAAGGTGAGTTACCCGATTTAAAGGTAATTTCTTCTCCTATGTTCTTTTATTTTATTTTTCTTCTCCTACCCCTTAAACTCATTTAAATCTTGTTTTTGGAAAAAAAATATTATCCTAAATATACTAGGATGTTTTAATGATAATTATTTGATTTACACTTACACACACCTTCATCTAATGGTTAAAGAATATACTGTTTCTGTGGGTGGTGAATTACTGCCTCACGAAATGATGATTATTCAATATTATTTTAACACATCTCATTGTGGCCATTATGATGAAACTATTTATTTATATGATATATATTATGTTTATGTTTTCCGTATTCTTATTGATTTTTATTTTATGACATACCTTTATGATTTCCATTATGGGTAAACACAATAATTTAATTTTAGGAAGTGCAGACTACCACCCCCTCAAAGTGATTTGAATCATTAATGCCATATGTGGGATGTATAAAGGATGGAGTTAATGATATTATATGAGATATTATATTGTAATTATAATATACCTTTATATCATTATGATTCCATTCCATTAAATTTGAAATAGAAATGAAATTTGCGTTCATGTGTACGTATGGATTACCGTCTCCATGAATGGTGGATTTCATTTCTTACCTCTAAATGTTATGTAATATTATAAATGCATCAATATACTGTATATATATATATATATATATATGATAAATATGATATCTACATCATGAATATAATTCTTTATATAATGGATATTTTACCCCAAAATCAACTTGTAATTATAAGAAGTTTATTTTTGACTCAAGTACCAAGGATCGACCAAATGACCATTATTAAATTAAATGATTACATAATGTTCATAACATGGTAATAAGTGATGTAAAAGAAATAATGAACTTGAAAAAGGTTCTTAAGAAAATAGAAATTAACTATAGTTTATTGTTCAGGAGATTAATGAACTATCGAGTCAAGTCGAACACGAGGTAAGGGACTTCATCTCAATCTTCTTTCATTAAGGCATATTTTGTTTTATACACAAATTTCTTTTATACGGTGTATAAAACCCTTGTAATTTTACTCAAAAGGAATCTTTTATATGAAGTATTTTCTAATAAACGAAAAAAGGAATGTTTTGTCTTACATATTCGGCGATAATGACTTCTCTGCCGCCGTGACGATTATTTGAGTTCCGGCTTCCTCTACAAGCCATAACTATTTTTTAAATGAAAAATAAATACCATGTTTTAATTTTATTTTATTTTTGTACTGAAAAAGGTTTTTATAATGTTTCTATTATATATAAATGTGTTTTATTGATATCTTGTGATTTAAAAGTGGAAATTTTATGTTTCTTTTATGCATATTTTATGTGATACAATTATGTTATGGTTCATGGGAATTGTTTATTATATGTTTAAACCTTTTCATATAAACAATTAATTGGACATAATAAATGACGGGTGGAGCACGCTATAGCTCCTCTATGAATTGGTAGGTCTCATGAGAAAAACTAGTGTCTTGGCACGGGGCATTGACAAAATCTTATTTGTAGTCTTGGCATGAGGCCTTGGCTACATGGTTATGATAGTCTGGAAACATGAATTCCATCATTATGAAAGTGGTTATTGATATTGCATGTGATTATTCGACTAGTATAATATCCATGCGAATAAGTAAATTGCATTATTTCATTTTATTTTTTCCATATTTTGTTGATGTTCAAGTTTAAAAGGCTTTTGTTCTAGTTATAAATTGCCTTAAATATTTATGTTTATTTATGAGAGTTTCCGCTATATTGTTATCCTTACTGAGCATCTGAGCTCACCCCTTTCTGGGTTCTATTTTTTCCCAGGATGTGAAGAAATATGTTATGACTGACCTGCAGAGATAGTATAAATGGGATATGAGTGTGGACTATGGAGACTATGTTATTATAGTTTTTCAATTTATGATTTAATGTAATACTTATGAATATATCTATAGTTTCCAAGGCTACTAAACTAATCGGTCATTTGAGAATTGATCTTTTGTATTCATGCCAACATTACGTAATAATGCACCGACTCTGAGAAATTGGGGTCAGGGTGTTACAGTTGGTATCAGAGGCAGTTTAGTACTAAAATTGGAAGCTAGATATAGATGAACTCGGATTAGAGCACATAGCCCAAAGATAGTCTTTGGGGATTAGTATAGAAGAACATCCTAGAATTTTGGTAAATTATAGATTTTGTGTATTTTCTAAGCAATACATCTCTATTTGGATATGAGAGGGTAGAGGCGTCTTGGCACAGATGTACCTAGGGGTAAAACCCAAAAACACCACATTGAGCTAGACTCAAATGGGAACCGGTGCATGACAACGTGCCTTGCTGCAATCTTGGTTACGACTCTCCCAAGGGAAATGCTTAGGATAATCCTCATTTTCATTACAAACCATTATGAAGGGTTTATGAGTATATAATTTCTCAATGAAATCATTTTTATGATTATATATTATATCCATAAACTGTTCAAATTATGTTAAGTATTTTACAAGTTTGAAATTATGTATTTTGATTCATAAACTGATCTAGTTTATGCCATTGTTTAGAAATGGTGCCTAGTGGAAGGAATTGAAACTGTATCAATGCACACACTCAATGTAGGGATTTTCCTCCTGCTCCAGATAATTATAGTGGAGCTGGTGATACAACTGGTGCTGATCAACTTATCACTATACTGGGAAAACTCACTCAGGTTATGAATAATAACATTACATTTATGGAGCACCCTGATCTGAAACATGGAGGATCAATGTTAGATCTCTTCATGAGGCAAAAAACACTAACATTCAATGGGAGTACAAATCCCTTGGCAGCTGAGAATTGGATAAATTCATTATAGAAAATATTTCATGTTTTGGGGAGTAGTGAAAGGGAAAAGGTTATCATCCCAGTTTACTACCTCACTGGAGATTTTGAGCAATGGTGGTCATTGATTCAAAAAACAAAGGAAGATAATAAAGTATCAAATATGGAATGGAGGGTGGTCAAGGAGATTTTCTTAGAAAAATACTTTTCTCGTGACCATCGAGCAGATATGGAAACGAAAATTTCTAAGTCTGAGACAAAAGGAAGAAGAGAATGTAGCAAAGTATGAGGCCAACATTACAAGGTTAGCGAGGTATGATTCAGATTATATATGTAACCCAAGAAGTAAGATTGATCATTTCTTTGATGGGTTAAAACCATTTATCCGTCGAGCATTGTATCACAGTCGATCTCAACGTACGAAGATATATTATCATGTTCTATTAAGACATAAAAGGAATTCTCCAAATCTTATGACAATAAAGTAATGCAAGAGAAGAAGAGAACAGTGGAAAAATAGACAGATAAAGGGAAAAAGGGAAAGAAGGATTTTTCCATTATACAATAATTGTGGGAAGAATCACCCTGGTACTTTCCAAAAAGGAATGTGAGTTTGTTATAAATGTGGAGAGAAATGTCATCGGGCTCGTGATTACAAGTGAAATAAATAGGTAATGAATGTTGAATGCTACAATTGTAGGGAAATGGGGAATTATGAAAATAAATGTCCTAAGCGTCAGGGAAACTTACCTCAGAAAAGGCCAAGGGATCAAGGCCCATATTATGTTGTTACTACAGTTGAAGTGGAATAATTAATGTATTGGTGCTTTTAGACTCAAGGATTATATTCTCCTTATAAGAATAATGTGATATATATAATGGTTTTACTGAAATACTTGTTGTTTTAATTAATTTTTTAATATGATGAAGGTAATCATTTTTTAGTATGTGACAGTACGAGATACTTTAAATTTTTGGGGAATCTAATGTTACAATTGATTTTGGAATTTACATTTCTTTTATAGAGAGTCTGGACAGAGGTATTTTGGATAAATATAAAGGATGAAATGGATTAATTTGAACTTTGGATAGTATTTTTTATGGTTAAAACATTTCTGAAGATTATTTATTGGAATATTATAATACAATAGTTTTAGGAAAAGGACAACCTGCAGGTTGGGGGATAACCTGTTGCATCGGACAAAGCTACAGGAATCGAACCCACAACCATAGTGCGACATTTCATTATTACTGACCACTAGCCTACAAGAAGTCCCTAGTTATTAGAAAATAGTTTTCCTAATCTAAATGGTATGTGTTAATATTTATAACCTTTTACGATTAGGATAAATATAATATTTTTTGAGTTCTATTATCTTTTTGAGAGAAAAATGGGTTTGAGGTAAAAATTTATTAAAGAATGAAAGTCTACATGACAAGTATGTATATTTCCATACGTTCTTAGTAAATCACCAAAATAAATTCCTCAACTTTAGGAAAGGCAACTTCAAACAAAAACGTTGTCGGTTAACTTTTCCTAATGGGGAATCAATGATTGTTTAACCAATCACAAGTTTTTGATTTTCTTGTTGCTAAATTTCTCAAAATCTCGTTTTCTACAACTCTCCATCAGACCTTGATGGTTTGTTTCTCCTCTATATCCATGTTTTCATAGAATCCTAGTATGGGATATCTCGGGTGACCTTTGTACTTCTTTTTCTTTCTTTTAAACTTATATTTTTAGTAACCCTATTGCCGATATGGGTTTTTCACAAAGGTATTTTCTACTTTCAAACTTTTAATTTAAAAGAACAATTTCAAATTTCGAGGACGCAATTTATTGAAGGAGGGGATAAAGTTACACCCCAACCTTCCACGATACGGTTCTCTTTCAATAATGCAACAACTTTCATTATAGGCAAGTTTGAGATTATAACACACCGTGACCAATCAAAGTAGCCATTATGAATAGTAATAACCTCTTTTTGAATTATATAAATTCTATATTTCAAAATGGACTTCATTTTTTGGATTCGGAATATCAAAATTAGCCTAAGTGTAATTTTTGGTATCTTCTGAGAACATCCAATTTTTGATGAATAGTGAAAGATACTTAAAAACAACTTTTTTAATCAAAATAATTTATAGTGATAAATAATACTATTGAATGGTTTTAAATTATAATAAGAATATAATTTTACCATTTCATCCAATGGTGGTCATGAGAATTAATTTTACATTGAAATTGGACATAATCAAGTGTCAATCGTTTGATTGATATTTTTTCTTAAAAACACACTATATGTTTTGACAACAGTAATTAATTATAAAATTAATTAATGCAACTTATATGTTTTGAATTTTTTAAAATTAAAATAATTTTCGAATTCGGAATATGAATTATATCTTAGGGTGAATTTTTTGTATTGTTCTGAAAAACATCAATTTTTGATGAATAGTGAAACCATTAAGTGGTAGTTAAAATAACTGATTTTTCGTTTAAATGAAACATTACCGCTTATATGAATTTAATTTCAAAAATCCAACATACATAGTTTTCATCAATAAGTAAAATGTGGTTCAATGGGATGAAAATATTTTTTGGTGAATAGTAACTTTTCAGTTTTATTAACCACGGTTAGAAGTAATTAGAGTAATTTAAGGTAAAATGTTATTATAAAAATATAAAAATATTCTGACACATGTTTTACATTTTTTGGATGAGAAATTTCTGACCAAGACAATCCATGGGTCAATTTTTGGGACCCCATGGATCCACTTGGGTATGATAATGACATTAATACCTTTTATTTAAAGTAAAAATAAAAATGTCACAAACATGTATTGTTTTACTAAAACAATTTTAATAAGGGGTTATATAAGTTATATACTTGACTATAAATATTAATTGGAAAGCTAAAAATATTTCCTACATCATGGTAATTTTTTTATAATTTTTAGACACTAAATAAATAAATTTATTTATGACACCATGATGATGTAGCGATTACCTCATCAATGAACGATTTAAATAAAATGAAAAGATAAGGTAAAATATAAGACTTAAACTTGTCAAAATCCTATTGTATGGGTGGATTTTGAACTATTATCACCTTATCTTATAAATATATGATTTTGGGACGTTTTAATCCGAAAAACATTTTATAATAAAATAATATTTTAAATCTTTCCAAAACAGCCCCTCCTCTCCTCTTATAAAATTCCACCACCTCTACCACCTTATTCATAGCTACAAATCCATTTGGATTGGCCAAACTCTGCCCGAATACTCTCTCAACTTTACTCTATTCATCCTAGATGCCTTATAATTGGGCATAAATATCTTCCAAAAACCCCTTTGGTTCAAACCGAGGGGAGTTACCGGATTTAATGGTAATTTATTCTCTTCTGTTCTTTTGTTTTATTTTGCTTCTCCAACCCCTTAAACTCTTTTACTACTTTCTTTTGTAACAACACCATTATCATATATATACTAGGATGTTGTTATGAGAATTATTTGATTTAAACTTACACACACCATCTTCTAATGGTTAAAGAATATACTGTTTCTGTGGGTGGCGAATTACTGCCTCACGAAACGATGATTCTTCAATATTTTTTTAACACCTCTCATGGTGGCCATTATGATGACACTATTTTTATATATGATGTATATTTTGTTTATGTTTTCCTTATTCTTATGTATTTTTCATTTATGGTTTACATTTTGGAGTTCCATTATGGGTAAATGCAATGATATAATGTATAATTATAATATTATTTTACCATTTTATCCAATGGTGGTCATTATAATTAATTTCACTTTAAAATTGGACATAAACAATTGTCAATATTTTGATGGATATTTTTTCGGGAAAAACACTATTTGATTTAAAAATGAGAATTAATTATAAAATTTATTAATTCAACTTATATGTTTTGAATTTTTTAAAATAGACATAATTTTTGAATTCGGAATATCAATTATAGCTTAGGGTGAATTTTTTGTATGGTTCTGAAAAACTTCAATTTTTTATAAATAGTGAAACCACTAAGTCGTAGCTAAAAAAAGGATTTTTCAATTCAATGAAACTTTACAACTTCTATGAATTGAATTTAAAAGATCCAACATACATGGTTGTCATTAATAAGTAAAATATGGTTTAATGGGATGAAAATAATTTTTGGTGAATAGTAACTTTTGAGTTTTATTAACAGAGATTAGAGGTAATTAGGGTAATTTAAGGTAAAAATGATATTATAAAAATATAAAAATAACTTGAAACATGTCCTAATCTTATTGGATGAGTCATGGCCTACCAATACTATACATGGGTAAATTTGTGGGACCCCATGGAGCCACTTGGGCATGATAATGACATTAATACCTTTTATTTAAAGTAAAAATAAAAATGTCACAAACATGTATTGTTTTACTAAATCAATTTTTACAAGGGGTTATAAAAGTTAAATTTTTTACTATAAATATTAAATGGAAAGATAAAATTATTTCCTACATCATGGTAATTTTTTTATAATTTTTAGACATTAAATAAATAAATTTATTTATGACACCATGATGATGCAACGATTACCTCATTAATGAACGAATTAAATAAAATGAAAAGATAAGGTAAAATATAAGACTTACACTTGTAAAAAACCTATTTTATGGGTGGATTTAGAACCCTTATCACCTTATCTTCGAAATATATCATTGTGGGACCTTTATAATTGGAAAACCATTTTATAATAAAATAATATTTTCAATCTTTCCAAAAGAGCCCCTCCTCTCCTCGTATAAAAGGCCCCCACCTGTACCACCTTATTCACACCTTCAAATACTTTTGTATCGTCCAAACTCTACCCAAATACCCTCTAAAGTTTCCTCTATTCATCCTAGAAGCCGTACTATAGGCAGAAATCTCTTCAAAAAACCCTTTTGGTTCAAACCAAGGGGAGTTACCCGATTTAAAAGGTAATTTCTTCTCTTATGTTCTTTTGTTTTATTTTTCTTCTCCAACCCATTAAAGTATTTTGTTATTTTATTTTGTAACAACACCAGTATCTTAAATATAATAGGATGTTTTAATGATAATTATTTGATTTAAACTTACACACACCTTCTTTTAATGGTTAAAAAACATACTGTTTCTGTGGGTGGCTAATTTCTGCCTCACGAAATGATGATTGTTCAATATTCTTTTAACACCTCTCATGGTGTCCATTATGATGACACTATTTTTATATATGATATATATTGTCTTTTTTTCCTTATTCTTATGTATTTTTCATTTATGGCATACCTTTATGATTTCCATTATGGGTAAACGCGATAATTTAATTTTAGGAAGTGCAGACTACCACCCCTCAAAGTGATTTGAATCGTTAATGCCATATGTGGGAAATATAATGGATGGAGTTAATGATATTATAAATGATATTATACTAGAATTATAATATACGTTTATATCATTGTTATTTCATTCCATTAAATGTGAAATAGAAAATAAAGTATAGTTCATGTGTACGTATGGCTTACCGTATCCATGAACGGTGCATTTCATTTCTTACCTATAAATGTTATGTAATATTGTAAATGCATCTATATACTGTATATATATGATATATATGATATCTACATCATTAATATTATTATGGAGATAATTGATATTTTACCACATAATCAACTTGTAATTATAAGAAGTTTATTTTTGACTCAAGTACCAAGGATCAAAAAACGACCATTATTAAATTAAATGATTACATAATGTTCATAACATGGTAATAAGTGATGTAAAAGGAATAATGAACATGAAAATGTTTCTTAAGAAAATAGAAATTAACTATAGTTTATTATTCCAGAGATTAAATAACGATCGAGTCAAGTCGGACAAGAGGTAAAGGACTTCATCTCAATCTCCTTTCATTGAGGAATATTTTGTTTTATACACAACTTTCTTTTATACAGTGTATATACATCTTTGACTTTTACTCAAATGGAATCTTTTTTTACGAAGCATTTTTAGTAATCGACAAAAGGAATGTTTTTTTCTTACGTATGTGGCGACAATGAATTCTCTGCCACCGTGACCATTATTTGAGTTTCGGCTCCCTCTACAAACCATAAATTTTTTTAAATGAAAAATAAATACCAAGTTTTAATTTTCTTTTATTTTTTATTGAAAATGGTTTTCATAATGTTTTGATTATATTAATGTGTTTTATTGATATCTTATGACTGAAATGTTGAAATTTTATGTTTCCTTTATGCATATTTTATGTGATACGATTATGTTATGTTTTTGAGAATTGTTAATGATATGTTTAAACCTTTCCATATAAGGAATGAATTGGACTTAATAAGTGATGGGTGGAGCCCGCTATAGCTCGTCGATGCATCAGTAAGTCTCAAGAGACAAACTAGTGCCTTGGCATGAGTCCTTGACAAAATCTTATATGTAGTCTTGGCACAAGCCCTTGGCTACGTGGTTATGATAGTCTGGCATTATGCATTCCATCATTATGAAAGTGGTTATTGATATTGCATGTGATTATTCAACTAGTATAATATCCATGTGAATAAGTAAATGGAATTATTTCATTTTATATATTTGCTATATTATGTTGAAGATTAAGTTTAAAAGGCTTTTTTTTTAGATATACAATTCCATAAATGTTTATGTTTATTTATGAAAGTTTCTGCTATATTTTTATCCTTACTGAGCATCTAAGCTCAACCCTTTATATGTTTTATTTTTCCCAGGATGTGATGAAATATTTTATGACTGACCTTCAGGGATAGTCTGAAGGGGATATGAGTGTTGAATACAGAGGCTATGTTATTGTAGTTTTTCACTTTATGATGTAATATAATACTTATTAATATATCTAGAGTTTCCCAGGCTACTAAACTAATCGTCCTCTCAAGACATGATATTTTTTGATCATATCAATGTTAAGTAATAATACACCGACTCTATGAAAATGGGGTCGGGGCGTTACAAAAACCCCCCTCCAATATCATTCATGCTCCATGTATATCCTTCAAAAAAACCATACCCAGTTCATTCAGTCAAAGTATAATAAAGGAATCATTTTAAAATATTCTATTTTTTAATGGGTTCTTCTATAATCACAATCCCTAATCATATATATAGTTAAAATTTGAGTTCTAAGACTCAAAATTCATAGTGTGATGATCATTATTCATATTACAAAATTAGCAGTGAATCTAGAAATTGAGAAGTTTTCAAGCAATTACTTTGCATCATTGTAATGAAAAAAATACACCAAATCATGATAAGTGAGATTCATATAAGGAAAATTAAAGAAATTTTTTTTCATACCATTACTAATAATTTAATGACATACACTACCTAGAAAAAAATCTATATATTTATTAATAGATAAAACACAAAAATCCATTATGGTTTCCAAATAAATTGGAGACAAAATTCCCAACTATTAATTATTGGATTAAAAAATATAATACGATCCTATGCCATAGAAAATATATTGAGAGGCCATTGGGGTATATTTCATGGATAATATTTATACGGATTTGTTATTATATGACCATGTATAATATATATTTCTATATTATATCCTAATAAATCTACATCTCTTAAAAAATTATATAATTGAATTGTGAGTGATATATGGAAAAATAAAAAAAATTATCAATAATTATTTTTTCTATATAGTCTTCAATTAAGTTGATGTTACGCAACAAAATGACTTATTGTGAAGTCAACATATCCTGGTATTTAAGGATATGTGTGTATCCCTTGCCATAGAATTCATTGATATATATAGTGAATAATAAATGATAATCTAAAAATATTTAACTTCAAAAAATAATTCTTTATATAGAATAATTATTAATATAACTCTTAAAATCCCAACCCCCCATTTAACCCAATGAAATCATGATCATGACTCACCATCTAACTAAAACATCCCGGTGAAATTTTTCTAACCATATAAATAAGTAATTATGTGGTTTTCACCATTTTTTTATATAAGCACTATATGGTATAGTAATATGAGCATTAGAATCTCTATTTCTACTTAGGAATCTCAGTTCCATATATTATTATGCAACACATACATATAGAAAAAATTAAAAATAAGGATAAATATAGAAATTTTCCAAACAATAGAAATTATTTTCAAAATATTAAACAAAATCATTATAAAAACTCTTAATTTTCGTGCTTAGAAGAATAGAAAAAGTACAAGCCCAAAAAAATCATTGTGATGCATTCCATTTACACTTTTATGAATACATGATCTATTGATTCCCATTTTATAGTGTAATTGAATAGAAATTTCAGAACAATATATTAGAGCTCATGTACCGTAAGTAATGATTCAATCTTACTATTTATAATTAGTCATTTTATAAAAATGTCTTCATTATATTTTCTTTATAGTTTTATGAATATTTTCATATAGAATAATTGTTTTATTCAATATAAACTATTTTCCATATAACATATTATACAATTTAAAATTTAATTATTTTAATTTCATAAATTTTATTTTATAAATTGTGATTTATTTTTTATATCACCACATTAAATTTAGCATATGGTGATTTTTTTGGATGGAAATATTGATCTTAGGGTGAATAGTAAAAATTTAACAACCAAAACATTTATCAATTTAAAATTACATTCTTAATTATTTCACATTCATAAATACCATATAAAATAAAATATAAAAAATAATAAAAGAATAATAATTAATGAATGTATAAGAAAAGAATTATTTATATAAGTTAATGAAACTATACTAATGAAATTATAACATGACCTTTGGAATTGTAATGTGACCTTTATTAATACTAAACCTACCAATTAAATATTATCCTCAATAATGATATTATAATAAAAATTTAACCATCTTATAAGTGGAAATATGATATAATTATATCATATTATATGTTAGTAAATATTTTAAAAATTATTAATTATGTGTTGTTAATTTTCTAGGTCATAATTATTTAATTTATTTTCTATTAATTGAATAATTTAAGAAGATAATTTATTTTCATAAAATGTATACTTAAATTAATATTGTTATTTCTTATGATTATGAGATAATTATGTGAGACCCTAATTAATTTTTTCAAAGAGTTAGAAATTAAATTTAACTTTGCAATTTGTATTTTCCAAGTAAATGATGATTTTAATTCAAAAATTAATTTATAATATTTCAAAAATTATTGTCTCAAAATGGAGTTAATTATATCATTCTTAAAATTAATAAATGGTTAGTGTAAAGTTTTGGTATTTTTCTAAAATACTTGAATTTTTAGTGAATAGTAAAATACGATAATTTATGATAAATGCTAAATACATGAATTATGGATTCATAGATGATTCATGGAAGGTTTAATCCCAAAATCTCAAATGTTTCATCATTATTTTATTATATTGGATGATAATTATTAAAATATTCATAATCATGTGCCAAAATAATAAACCAATGTTTAAAATAATGAGAAAACATGTCTCTACTCCACCGTAAATACCACCCTCACCACCACTTGTCCTAACACCTCTCAAGCCTTGTTTCTTATCCAAATTATGCCTAATACTCTTCCCAATCCTATCCTCTACATCCAAGATCTTTTTAGTGTTAATAAAATTCAAAACCCAATCCCTTAAAGAGGCTCTCATGAAGAACAAATCAAGACGTAAAACCCACTTCCTTTTATTTTAATTTCCCTTCAATTTAACTTATTTGTTTATATTATCCTCACATCCCCTTATCTATGTGGCATAAAAACTCTAGTATCATACTTATAATAGATGGTTATCATGTTGATTGAATTATGTTTCATCAAATATCATCTTCTATCTCTTTTATTTTACGAATGAAAACACCGTTTGTGAGGTGCCAATCAACCTCATTCGTCGATGACATGATTTCATATTTAAATTCCACATTCAAGGATTGTCATCAAACAATATTTAAGTTTGAAATAGATTATATTTTATGTATTAAAACCTATTTTGGTTCAATAATCAGCTTATATAAATTATATTTTTTAATATAGAAAAACTAATTTGTGATGATAAGAATGCTATATTAATCTAAATGAATATCATTAATGACTTGTCTAATGATTCATTCTCACCCAAAAAATAAAAAATGACGTTTATGATAATTTAATATTCTATATTTTCATTAATTACTTATAACATCAATTCTAGTCAACCATTCTTATTTTACATGACTTTCCATATACGTATATAAGTAAACCGATCATGAAAACTAAGAAAAAAAGAATGCTTGAACGATGAACATGAACATTATAACTCAATTAAAAATACATAATTGAACTAAATAAAATTATAAAAAATCAAAAAAAATTACATAAGGCTATTAGTTAATTAATTGATGGATTTAATATGATTACTCTAGATGTTATGATCAAGTGCATAATCATTTTAGACACAATTTAAGGGATTCAACCCGGACATCTATTTTTACATCGAGTAAATTTTTATATTTTTTTATCCAAATTATATTCTTTATTATTTATATTCACATAGTATATGTGATATTTATACATTCCAGACTCATTTATTAATATATATTAATCTATATTTTTTTTGTGAAATTCATTTTTTTGAAAAGGTTCTATACTAAATTCTTCCCGATAAGCCTGCCCGGTTTAAGGGAAATTCATTTATTCTTAACCAGTTTCAAGTGTTGTCTATAATATATTTTAAGCCAACATTTTTTTAAATCCCTCATTTTATCTTGAATAAATATCTTGATTCAATTTTAGTTTTATAAAAAACAATTATTCCTTTTTCATTTTAAATAATCCAAAAAGTTTTTCTCTTAAACTGTAGTACAATGTTATATTTAAAAAGTTTCTTGAACTATATTATCACTTCAGTTTCGCATCACATATAACTATACTTGGATATATTACATTATTAATGTCTATTTATGATTTATATCCATCCTTTCATGGACACTAATTTTATATACAAATCTGACATTCCTTTTGATGTAATTATGGTACCCAATTCTATTCATGGGTAACCGTTATATTTATGTTTCATTACTTCTGTTTGATTATTTATGTAGAAACCATATTCATGAACATATTAGTATGTTTGTGACCATATAACACTCCAATGTGAGACAAACCTTTATTTATGATAAATTCATGTTTTATGTTTCTTTAAAATTAATATTAATCAATGATTATATAATCAAATATTATGATAATCATGTTCCATGATTTTTTATATCATTAGGTTGTGACTTCTAACCAACATGATAATCTTTTTTCATAAGTCTATACCCATATATGGAATTTATATCATCCCATTATTTATATTATCCCCAAGAAACCCAATGAATATGTAAAGTCCTTATGGAATTTAGGATCTCATATTGTTTGATAAATAATGAAATATTTTATTTAGTGCCATGCTTAAAATTTCATGTACCCAGTCATCGAAGACACTAGAAATCATGATCCTTGGTTTGGAAGGTGTTGTTTAATTATCCTTAAAATGTTATAATTATATCTGAAATGTATAAGGTCTCTATAGTTAGTATTAGGGGAAGGTCTTGTTATTTTTTGGAACAGTAATAGAGTACTTTAGTATGAACCATAGGGATAAGACTAAGAATATAAAAACATCCCTAAATTTTGGGTTTTATAGAGAAATTGGTTTATCAGGAAAATACATCCTTGACTAAATACTATAAGTTGAAATGGTTATAGACATAAGTACCTAGAAGTAACCACTCTGACATTGTGTTTCGGGCTTGACTCGACGTAAACTGGTACATGAAAACGGGCCTTTCTACACACCTGGTTTGACACTTCTGTGGGGATATACTTGGTAAAATTCATAAGATCATTACAATAAATTATTAATGGAATAATAAAAATTACCATAAGGTTATTTATTAAGAAACTATTCATGGAAAACATATATTTAATACTATGGTATCTCTTGTTAGGATATAATTTTCCGTTAAGAGTTTATCCTTTTATGATTAATGTTTTATTTTTATAATTATTATCTAAGTATTAAATCCACCTAATTGCATTTCATTTTTTAGTTAATGGAGTGAAATAGAATAATATGTGCCAATAATCAATTTGATGGGAAATATTGATGATTTATCTAATGATATGACAAATATGATGGGAATGGGTGCTCAAAACATTATGAAAGTAATTGATTATTAGGATCAAGATATGAAAAATGAGTTGAATAATTTAGAAGCCACTCTTTCTTCATGGAAATAACATATTTTTATCCAATATTTCAGGCCAAAAGACCTCCCATTTTTAGTGGATATTCTGATCGTCTCCTTATATAATAGTGGATTAACTATATTGAAAAGATATTCTCTATCCACCTATGCTTAGAAGATGGGATAGTTGTGAGGAAAATCTATAATTTTGATAGATAATCTATCTACGGTGAAAATTAATAAAATATATGATGTGATAGGAGGAAATTGATTCCATGGATTAGAAGTAATTCAATAAAATGTTTTTCGATAAATATTATCCTTGAAACATCATTCTCAAGATAAAAATAGAGTTCCTATGACATAATCATAAGGAATAGGAGTCTATAAGGGTGTATGTAGAAAACATTAAAAGACATTGAAGATACACCTCAAAAATTTTCATGAAAACTGAAATCAAGGATGATTGCATCTTTAGTGGAATAAATCCAAGTATATGAAAAGTGTTAGTAATTCGAGACTTCAATAGTTATGAAAATAATGTCTGTTGTGCCCTCATGGTTGAAATAGAGATTAGAGAATCTTGATGGTCTTGTGGGCCTAGTGATAAAAAGATTAAAATAGATTTTAATATGGATGGATCAGAAAACAAATCCCTTAATGGAGTGGAGACCAAATATTTCATGTGTCAAAATTATGGGATAAAGCATCTCATGTAATTTCTAAAGGGATCTATAAAATTCATCAATTCTGGGAGAATGAGGCATCTGGCTAAGAAAATCCCAAGGAATATAAGAATACAACAAATATGGAAGAATAAAGGAAGGATAATATCAATGCTCATATATTAGTGAACTATTTCAACTGAAAGTAAGATGTGAATTTTGTGAACCAATTACCTAAGAATAGGGTTGTTGGAGGCAATCAAAAACAACCTCCAACGTAGCAAGTAATGGAATACGCTATCACTACCATTGAGGTGGAATATAATAATGAAATGGTGATATGTATAGTAGTTTTTAACTCAGTAATAGAAACCATTTTATTTTATTATGGTTCTAAAAATTATTTCATATCATGAAAGTTTACCAGAACAAATCTATCACAACATCACAATTTAGAAGTTTAGTTATCTATGAGAATAGAAAATTGGGTATTTATTGAATCCAAAGTACATAAATCTTTTTGAATTAATGCTTTTGGATTGAACATCCCAAAAAATCAGGTCATAATCTCTTTGGTAGTGTTTGATACTATATTGGGCAAGTATTAACTTTATTTATTAAAATACTACATCAAATTTCCAGAATGGGATATCACACTTCACATCCCAAAACATACTGCAACTATTTATAAGTGTAAATAGGGAGATTAATCTTCTTAAAAACCATTTTATCAGGTTAGGATATTACTACCTCAAGATAATTCATATCTTTCTCAAATGATTGAGAAAATGGAGATTATTCTTCTTGAAACATTCCCATGGTGAGGGATTAAACAGATATATTCCCTAAATAATTGAATGGTATTCCTCCTAATTCGTAAGTTGATTTGTTGAATTAATGATATTCCTAAATATATACCTATATAAAATACACTATATTTAATGGAAACCATTCATCTATAATAACTACGTAATAAATTACAAGAGATTCTAGAAAAGGGATTTATATGAACGAGTTATTCACCACGGGGCTCACCTATCCTCCTTGAAAAGAAGAAGGATGGATAAATGTGAATCTATATTTATTATCGAGATCATAAAAAATCATGATGAAGAACTTGTATAACTTTCCATGGAAAGATGAATTGTTCAATCAAATATATAGAGAAAATTATTTCTCTATGTTGGACCTTCAGTGAGGATATCATCTGTTAGAGAGGGATACTGAAGATATAACCGAGATTTCCTTTCTAACAAGATATGTACTCTATGAGTTTATATTGATTCAATTTGAACATACTAATGTTCATGCAATATTCATGGATTTAATGAATAGAGTCTTTAAATAATACCTCAAAAAAACATGTAATCCTTTATTGATGATATTCGGATATACTTCAAGAGAATGGAGGAATATGAGTAGAATTTGAATACTATGATAAGGGATATTTGAGGGGATAAAATATATGAAAAGTATATTAAGTGTGATTTCTAGATAGAGGAAGTATCATTATTAGGGAATGTTATAACCAACAGTGTAATATCAATGGTCCCTTCAAATACAATGAAAATAGAATAATGGCTTAGGCCAACATCTATAACCGAGATCTATATATTTCTTAGTCTATATATATATTATTAGGTATTTATAAAGAATATATAAATATTATCAAACCTAAAAAACCCTGATTACATATAAGGGATTTAACTTTATCTAGAGTCATCAATGGTATGAAACATTAAAAAGCTAAAAATAGATTTATCATTATTCTAGTACTCACACTCCCGACAATTGGATAAATCTTTGTGGTAAAAATGGATGATTAAAAAATTTTCATAGGATATGTACAATAAAATTAATATAGATATCTCCTAAACCTTAAGAATGATAAAAATTCATGAGAAAAATTATCCCACACTTGAAATGGATGTTGATGTTGTTATTATTGCGTTGAAAATCTGGCAGAATTATCCATATGGGGAGAAGTGTGAGATATATACTAATTATAGGAGTCTCAAATATATATTCACACAAAAGGATATTAATATTTTCTAAAAACTATGGATAGATATCATTATAGTTAATAACTTATCAATCCACTACCTCCTTGGAAAAAAATAAGGTGGTAGATGCTTTAATTAGAAAGGATAATTCATCTTAATCAATGATGAGAGTTAACATGATTCAATCCTCATAGACTAACAATGGATGTAAATGAGAATTTTTTAGGAATTATAATCATCAATACATTCTAAAATTATTGTTAAACCATATCTTATGGGGAAGATAAATGATTCTAAAAGAAATGATTTGGAAATCCACACAAGGGTGCTAGCTACCACAACTGGAAACTTCTAAAAGATCCAAATGTATGGGGAAGTAGTAATGAGATTTGGGTCACAATTATCTTACCATCCAATCCAGATAAAAAAGGATGTTCTAAATGATGCACATAGATCAAAATTTTATATTCACCCATGGATCATAAAGATGTATTTGGATATTTGAGAGAATGTTTGATGGAATAATATGAAAAATGAGATCGCTGAATATACAACAAGGTGCTTGGTATCCTAGGAAGTGAAATATTAAAAGAAAAAAGTATAAAGTGTCTATGAAACCATTACCCATACCATAATAGAGATGAGAAAAAATAATCACGGAATTTTCCACTGGAATTCCAAAGATAACCAGGGGGAACGGTGCTATTTGGGTTATTGCAGACTGTCTTATAAAGACAACTCACTTTATAAAAATTCAAGAGGAATTCTCATAGGATCAAATTTTGAGGATATATATCAATGATGTAGTAAGTATAAAAGTAGTACCAATATCTATTTTCTCTAATCAAGATCTGAGATTCACCTCATTGTTCTAGAAAAATAACCAAAATTCTCTAAGCATAGAGCTGAACTTTAGTACGACCTATCATCCTCAAACTAATGGTCAATCTGAGCGAACTAGTCAGACTTTGGAATAAATGTTAAGAGTATGTTTTATGAGAATAAAATGATGATGTTACCAATATCTAATTCTCATTAAGCTATCTTATAACAATAGTTTCCACTTGAAAATATGAATGTCTCCATATGATTCCCATTATTAGAAAAGGAATAGAACCCTAACATGTTGTGATGGAGTCAATGAACGTAAGATTCTAGGAACTAAAATGGTTTATTAAATGGTAGAGAAGTTGGAAACCAGTCAGCGACACATCAATGGATCCAAAAGTCGAAAAATTTATATTCTATCAATCATTATGTAGACCTTAAATTTAAGTATGGAGACCTGGTACTCTTCCACATATCTCCATGGAAGAGGATTTTGAGATTTGGGAATAAAGGTAAGCTATGTACCATGTACATAAAACACTTTAAGATCCTTGATCATGTTAGAGTTGTGGCCTATCAACTATCACTTCCACCAACCCTGACCAAAGTACACTAGGTATTACGCATGTCCCTATTTGGGAACTACATACCAGATCCCTCACATGTAGAGAAATTAGAGGTTGTAGAGTTGGACAATGATCATTCTTATATAGACCAGTTGTTGAATATCATAGATCATAGGGATAATGGTTTATATAATAAGACCACTCACATGGTAAACGTACTATTAGAGAACCATAATTATGAAGAGGAAACATGGTAACTATAGGAAGAGGTGATGGAAAAGTACCAACTGTTCTTTTCACCATACCATGTAAAATGAACTTTCGAGGGTGAAATTTCATAAGGGGGAAGAATGTAACGAACCAGAATTTTGTCGATTAAAATTTACCTTAATATAAATTTCACATACTACAAACCATATAATATCACTTTGAGTTTAGAATACAAGTTTTATAAATGATAAATTAATTAAATATAAAGTATTTCTATAAATTAAGGCACCTATAATGATGGAAAAGTTACTTGACCTTTGGAATAGTAATGTGAATCATATGAATAGAAATCCAATCAATTAAATAGTAACCACACTAATTATAGTATAAATAAAATTTATCCATCTTATAAGTGACAATATAACATATTAATATCATAGTATAGGGAAATAAATAATTTATAAATTATTAATTATGTGTTGGTAATTTTATAGGTGATGAATATTTAGATAATTTAATATTTAATGTAACAATTAAAAAGGAAATTATTTTTCATAAAATATTTTAATAAATTAATATTTTTATATATTTTTATTATGAGGAAATTATATGAGACCATTATTAATTTTTCAAAGTGTTAGAAAAGTTGTTATAAGTTTATAATTTTTATTTCTTATGTAAATTATGATTTTAATTAAAAATTATATTTATCATATTTATTTATGTAATTTCATAAAACTAAGTTCAATTTTTAATTATGAATGTAAAAAAACATTTATGGTGATTTTTTGGTATTTTTATAAAATACTGGAATATTTGGTAAATTGTAAAATACAGTAATTTATAAAAAATGCTTAATACATGAATTATGGTGTCTAAAGTGATGTTTGGTTGATCAAATCCCAAAATTTTTAACCATTATTAATTATTTTATTGTATTTGTTTATAATTCTCGACCTTTTCAAAATCGTGATCCAAAATAACAAAATAATGATTAAAATAATGAGAAAACACCCCTCTTCTCTTCTATAAATACCAAATATCACCACCTTGTCTCCTCACACATCTCATAACTTGATTCTTCTCCAAATTATTCCTAAAACTCTAATAAATTATTTCCCCCATGTCTAGGATCTTTTAGTCCTATTAATATACCAAAAATATTCCCCTAAAGCGACTCTCAAAAAGAAGGAATCAAGAGGTAAAAACCTCTTCATTTTCATTTATATTCTTTTCAAGTTTCTTTATTTTAATATATTACCCTCACATAACCTTGTACAAGTTGAATAAATACTAAATTATCTTACATTTACTTGAATTTTATCATTTTTATGGAATATTTATTTATCAAATCTCATCACATATCTATTTTATTTTTCGAATGAAAACATTTCTCTTATGTTGATGATCTACCGCCTTAGTGGATTATGTGCTTTCATATTGTAATTCCAACATCATGGATGGTAATTAAACCATTTTTATTTTTGAACCATATTTTATTATTTTTATTACAAATTATTTATGGTTTTGGAACCTGATTATATATATGATTTTTAATAATATAATGACACTAATTTTGGATGATAAAAACTAATATGATAATCTAAACGAATATCATTAATGATTCATCTAATGATTAATACTCAAACAAAATAACCAAATGAAATATATGATAATTTAATATTATTTATTTTGATTAATAACTTACAACTTCAATTATAGAAAACCATTCTAATTTTACATTATTTCCAAAACATGTTTATATGTAAACTTATAATGAAAACTAAGAAAACAAGCACTCTTGAGTGATGAAATTGAACATTAAAACTCATCAAAAGAACATAAATGAAATTAATAAAACTATAATAAATAAAAAAAATTTATAAATGGTTATTAATTAAATAATTAATGTATTTAATATGATTATTTAAGATATTAAGATCATGTGTATAATCATTTCAGATATATGGTAATGGATTCTACTCGAACCTGCATTATCACATTGGGTTATTATTAACCTAATTTTATCCAAATGAAGTTTGAATTTACATTTATTCACATATTCTAAATGTTCTTTATATTTTCTAAACTCATTTATTAAGATCCATTTTTCTTCCTTTTTTCGGAAATAAATGTTTTTAAAATGATCCCTAATAAATTATTCCTGATAAGCAAGAATGATTTATGGGATCATGTGAAATTATTACCCACTTCATGTTTACTCCATAATCTCTTTTAATACATCATTATTTTTTAAAAAATAACTAATTTTATCTTGAAAAAGTATCTTGATTTAGTTTTGGTTTTTTACAAAAAGTTATTCATTTTTCAATTTTAAGGAATCTTGATTGTTTACCCTTAATCAGTACTAAAATATTTTATTTAAAAAGATTCTTGAACATTCATTTCAATTCCATTTGACATCACATATCATGATTTATTATTATATTCCCTTATGAATATCTATATATGATATAAATTCATTATTTCAAGGACACCAATACGATATTCCCTTTTGATATGCCTTTTGACATAAATATGATACCCAAATCATTCCATGATTAGCCCTTATGTTTATGTTTGATTTCTTGTTTTTTATTATTTATGTGGAAAAGAATTTCATGAACATGTTATGATGTTTTTTCCTAGATAATTCTCCGATGCGTTGGGTAATTTTTAGTCTCATGTGATATTATGCGCAATGGTCTTGGTGGTTAGCCTTGACTTGTGCACCATAAGAAATGGTCTTGGTTGTTATCCTTTAATAATGATCTTGTATGTGATAAAAACCCGGAATCATGCTAAATTCATGTTTTGTGTTACTGCCAAATTAATATGAATCCCTGATTATATGACCCCATTCTATGATAATCATGTTACATACCTTTTTATATCATCGTGTTTTTTCCTTTTAACCCATGAGAAAATCATTATTTTTAAGTATATTCCCTTATGTTTCATTTAGCTCCTCCCTTAGTTTATATTATACATAGGTTATCCCATGATTATATAATGTATGAAAGGAATTTTTGAGATCATATTGAATGATTAATAAATAAATTTTTTATTTAGTCCAATGTTTTTAATTTTATGTACCTAGTCATCCAGGACACTACACATCATGATCATTGGATTGTAATTAGATATTTATTTATGCTTAAAATCATGTAATGATATGTGTAAAAGTATAAGGTGTATAAAGTTGGTATTAGAGGAAGCTCTATTTATTTTTTTAGAATAGGAATAGAGAACTTTAGTATGAACCATATAGATAATATTTAATATAAGAAATCATCCCTAATTTTATTTAGTATAGAGTAAGTGGTTTATATTAAAAATAAATCCCTATTTCGATAAGACAAGTAGAAATGGCTATACACAGATATAACTAGGAGTAAAAACTCAAACTAGGAGTTTTAGAATTGACTCGGCGTATCCTAGTACATGACAATGAGCCTCCATGCACACCTGGTTTGACACTCCTCGGGGATATTCTTTGGTAAATTCATAAGATCATTACAATCCATTATCAAGAGAACAAAAAAAATTCTTATAATAATATATATTAAGAAATATTTGATCGATAATTTATATTAAAACCTATGGTATCATAAGCTAGTGTATTGTTTTCATTTAATAGTTTATCCTTTTATGTTTAATGTTTTATTTTTTATTATTAACTTAGTATTGAAGCTACCATTTTCATTGTTAATGGATAGAAATAGAAGAACATGTTCCAACAATCAATGTGATAGGAAATGATGAAGATTTTTCTAATGATATCCCAAATATGATGGGAGTAGGTTCTCAAAAAATTATTACATTAATTTCTCACATGCCTCATGTTATGAATAATACCTTGAATCATATAGAACACACTCCTTCTCCATGAAAAGAGCATGTTGTCGTTGAATCCTTCATATGGAAAATGCCTCCAATGTTTAGTGGATATTTTCATCCTCTCCACACAGAATATTGGATTAACACCATTTAAAAGATATTATCTATCCTCTTGTGTTTATAAGAAGAGAAATTTTTGATGAAATCTATCATTTTGGTGGATAATATTATCTATGGTGGAATAGAAAAAATATGTGATTCTAAGGAGGAAATTGATTCCATAGTTTGGGAGAAGTTCAAGAAAATGTTTTTAAAAAATTATTTTCTCTGAAACCTCTATCTCTAAATGGAGAGAGTGTTCCTCAGACGTTATTAAAATAATGATGAGTATATATAGGCGTATGAAGCAAACATAACAAGGATTTCAAGATATACATCCATCATTGTAATTAACATCAGAACCAAGGTGGACTGCTTCTTTAGTGGACTAAATCCAACTATATGAAAATTTTTAGGGATTCAAGACATAGAAATTTATGATATGATTGTTTGTTGTGCCCTCATGGTTGAAATATAAATTGAAAACTCTTAATGGTCTCATGGGCTCGATGAAAAAAGAGGAAAATGGATTCAAATACGGGTGTTTCTACAAATAAATACCATGATGGAAAGTAGACTGAATATCCCATGTATCAAAATTATGGTAAGAAGCATCCTAGGTATATTCTATAGGGATCTAGGAAATGCTTCAAATGGGGAAGAATAGGGCGTCTGGATAAGAAAAACCAAATGGACATTAAGAACCACACTAGTGTGGAAGAAAACTGATGGTTCGTATCAACACTAATCTTGTAGTGAACTTTTTCAACTATAATGAAGATGGGAGTTCTCTGAACCAAGGACCTATGCCTAGGGTTATTAGAGGAAATCAACAACAAACTCTAAGGATGTAAAGAATTTAATATGATATCACAAATACAGAGGTGGAAATCTGACTATGATAGGTGATAGGTACACTAATTGTTCATTTAATAGTAGATAATATATTAATTTATTTTGGTTCTACACATTCATTCATATCTTATAGTTTTAGAATAAAAATTCAAGCACCACAACAAAATAAGTAGGATGAGTTATCTTTGAGAATAGAAAATGGGGAAATTCTTTCATCCAAAGTACTTAACTCCCCCCTAGTCAATTTTTTGGATTGGTCCTCTGAGAAATTCATGTCATACTCACTTTGGTAGTGTTTGATTTTATATTGGTAATGGATTGGATATCTTTTTTAAAATACAACATCAACTATTGGGAAAGGAATATCACTCGTCACATCATGAAACAACCAAAAATTCAGTAGATGTTTAAATAGGTAGATAAATATTTTTCAGAATCATTGTCTCAAGTGTGGATATTAATTCTTTATAAGTATTTATATCATTCTATCATGATTGAGACAATGGAGATGATTATGCTCTAATACATGCCTAGAGTGAGGTGTTAAAATGATGTATTCCCTGAATAATTTCATGTCTTTCCTTATGATTGATTGGTTGATTTAATAATTGAACTTATTCCTATATCTCTATCTATATGAAATACACCTCGTAGATTAAGGACCAGTAACCTGGAAGAAATAACGAAGTTGATATATGATAATATGGATAATGTTTTTATATTCCACATTTATTCACCATGGGGTTCACCAGTCTTCTTTTTCGAGAAGAAGGATTGATCAATGTCACTCTATATTGATTATTTCAAGCTCAATAAAATCAGGACAAAGAATAATAATCCATTTCATGGATAGATGAAATGTATAATGAACTATGTGGGAAAAATTATTTCCCTAAAGTGGAACTTCATTCTGGATATCATCAGTTAAAGGTGAGGTTGGAAGTTATTCCCAAGACTATATTTCAAATGAGGTATGGACACTATGAGTTCATAGTGATTCCAGTCAGACTCAAAAATTCTCAAGCAAAGTTCATGGACAAAATGAATAATGTATTTAGATAATATCTGAACAAATTTTTGGTAGCCATTATTGATGATATTATGATATACTCTAAGAAAAAGGATTAATATGAGCAGAATTTGATTACTATGCTAAAGACACTGCGACGAGAGAAAATATATGCAATGTATAGTAAATGTGACTTCTGGATGATGGAAGTGTCATTATTGAGGGAATGTTATCACTAGTAAAGAAATATATATGAACCATTCAAATGGGAAAAGATTTATGTTTGGCCAAATTAAACAACTATAATAGAGATACATATATTGTTTAGTCTATATGGGTATTCTTTATGATTTTTAAAGAACATATAATGATTTAAAAAATCTAAGAGGAAATAAAAGGGAGTGAAGTTTATCTAGAATCATGAATGGGAGGAAAATTAATGGATCTAAAAAAGTGGTTATCACTGTGTGAGTACTCACATTCCCAAAAATCAGGGAACTCTATGTCGTGTACATAATTGATTCCAAAAGGGACTTAGGCTATGAACTGATGAAAAATGATAAAGGGATAAACTACACCTCAAGGTAGTTAAATATCGATGTGTAAAAATATCCCACACACGATCTAGAGTTGGATACTATGATCATTGTGTTGAAAATTTGGTACTATTATATATATGGGGGAAGTGTTAGATATATACTAATCCGAAGAGTCTCAAATATATATTGACATAGAAGGAGATTAATATGATCTAGCGGATATGGTGAGAGCTCATCAAAGATTATGACTTCTCAATCCACTACCACTTTGATATTGAAAATAAGATAGAATATGATTTATGTAGAATTTATCATGCATCTTTAACAATTATGAGTATTAATAAGATCAAATATTCATAGAACTACAAATGATAGAGATGATAATCTTTATGGAAATACCATCATCAATAGATTATCAAATTGTTACTAAACCATCCTTTATGGAGATGACAAAGGATTATCAATGAAATGATGTGTAAATTACGAAAAGGGTGGAAGCTATTAGAAATGATAAATTCTTAATGATACAAATGGATGAGGATGGAGTCATGAGGTTTGGGTCATGATTATGTGTACCAACTAATCCAGAGTCAATGAATTTGATTCTGAATGATGTACATAGCTCAACATTCCTTATTCACCTTTGGAGCACAAAGATGTATCTTGTTCTCTGGGAGAAATGTTTGTTGGAAAATATGAAAAATAATATCTATAGATGTTTGTAAAAATTCTTGGTATGATAGAGAGTGAAATCTGAAAGGAAAAATTATAAAAGGTTTATAAAACCATTACCCATACCAACATGGAAATGGGAAAAATCACTATGGAATTTGTCACTTGACATCCAAAGACATCGAGAGTGAACAATGCTATATGGGTTATTTTGGACCATATTAAAAATACAACAAACATTATCACAATTCTAGAGGAATTCTCATTAGATCAACTTATAAATATACATATCAAAGAAGTGGTATAGCCGCATAGAGAGCAACTTTCAGATACGTCTAATCGAGATGCGAGGTTCACCCTTAATATCTAGAAAATTATCTAACATTATCTAAGCACTGAGATGATATTTAGTACAATCTATAATCATCAAAACGAGGGACAATTTTAGAAAACTATTCCAACACTATAATACATGTTGATAGAGTGGTATATGGACTTTAAATGATAATAAGAACAATAGTTACCTCTCATTGAGTTCACCTGCCACAATAATATCCACTTGAGAATCTGAAAATCTCTATATGAATCCTTTTATAGGAAATGGTGGAGAACACAGACATGTTGTGATGAAGCTAGTGAATGTAAACTTCTAGGAAATTAAAAGGTTGAAGAAATGGTAGAGAAGCTAAAAACCATACAACAAAAGATCAAGGGATCCCAAATTCAAAAAAATATCCCTTTCACCAATCATCAAAGAGACATTATGTTTAAGGAAGGATACATGTTATTCCTACACAAATCTCTATAGAAAGGGATCATGGGATTTGGGATGAAAGGGAAGCTATGTCCCAGGTACATCTACCACATTGATATCCATGATCTTGTCAAAGTTGGGCTCTATCGACTATCACTTCCCCCAACCATGTATCAAGTACATGATTTATTCCATATATCCCTCTTGTGTATGTACACACCAGATCCAACATATATACTAAATTCAGAGATGGTACAATTGGAGAATGATATATATTATGAAGAGAAACCAGTGAAGATATTATAACATATGGATAATGTTCTATGAAACGAAACCACTCACCTAGTCAAAATACTATTAGAGAACCAAAATTATAAAGATGCATCATGGGAACTATAGGAAGAGATGAATGAAATGAACCCCACCTGTTTTCAGCATAGCTTGTAAAAAAATTTCAATGGTGAAATTTCTTAAGTGGGGTGAATGTAATGACAAAAAAAATTATCAATTGAAAATTACTTTCTTATATATGTAACATACTATAAACCACATAAAATATTTATTAGAACAGAATAACATCGTTATAAATGATGAATGAATGAAATAAGAAGAAATTGTAAAAGTTAACGAACCTATACTGATGAAAAAGTTACTTGAACTTTTGAATAGTTTCTTGAACACTATGAATAGTAAATTGACCAATAGACTTATAACCAAACAAATTATATTTCAAATAAAATTTATCGATCTTATAAGTGACAATATGTTATATTTTTATCATATAATAAGTAAATAAATATTCTAAAAATTGTCAATTAATTTTAGGAATGTTTATAGGTCCAAAATATTTAATTATGTTAGTTTATTAATTTAACAAACTAAATGGAAAATTATTTTCATAAAATGCATTCATGAATTAATATTTTTATGAATTATGATTGTGATATAATTTTATGATACCTTAATTAAATTTTCAAACTCTTAGAAAATAAGTTTTAAATTTAAAATTTGTATTTTCCATGTAAATGATGATTTAAAAAAATTAATTTTCTTATATTTGGATATATATTTTTATAAAATGGAGTTCATTTTCCAATTCTAAAAATTAAAAAAAAATTATGGTGAATTTTGAAATTTTTTTTTAAATACTTGATATTTTGGTAAATAATCAAATTCTGGGATTTACGATAATTGTAAAATACATGAATTAATGGGTCATATATAATGTGTGGCTAATGTAAGCCCAAAATCTCTAACTATACTTCATTATTTTTTTTATATTTGACTATAATTATCAAAATATTTATAGTTTGGATCCAAAATCATAAATTAATGATTAAAATATTGAGAGAACACCCCTCTCCTCCACTATAAATACCACCTCTCACCACCACTTCCCCTCACACCTCTCAGGCCATTAGCCTTGTAAAAACTATTCCCAAAAATCATTTAAAATCTTTCCTACCCATGTACAGGAGATTTTGGTCTTAATTAATGGCCAAAAATAATCCCTTAAGGAAGCTCTCGTGAAGAAGGAATCAAGAGGTAAAAACCTCTTCCTTTTCATTTAGTTTTTTCCATGTTCCTTTATATTCATATATTATCCTCAGTCACCCTTGTCCTAGTGGCATGAAAACTACCATATCATAAATATAGAATAATGATATCATATTTATGGAATAATTATTTATCAAATATCCTCTCATCTCTCTTTTATTTTAAGAATGAAAACATTGTCCCTGAGGTGATAATCAACTATCTTTGTGGATGATGTGAATTCATCATTCTATTCCACCTTAAAGGATGATCCTGAAACAATTTTTATTTTTGAAATAAATTGTATTATATATATTAAAAAGTTTTTAATGTTTTGTATTATGTTTTTATATATGACTTGTAAAAATATTAAAAAAATTGATGATAATAAATGATATATTAATCAAAATGAATAACATTGAGGATTTATCTAATGATTCATTCTCACCCAAATAACCAAATAAATTATATAATAATTTAATATTCAATATCTTCATTCATAACTTATAAATTCAATTTTGGGAAACCATTCTCACCAAAGATGATTATTGGTGCATGTTTATAAGTAAACCTATCATGAAAAATAAGAAAATAATAACTCTTGAATGATGAAATTGAACATTTTAACTCATACAAATGACATAAAAGAACGTAATAATAGTTTGATAAATAAAATTAAAGTAGAAAAAGTACTTAATTTATTAGTTAAATATATCTTATGGTTAATTTTTTTTATAGAATTAATTATTTTTGGGTGAATAGTGGATATTCGTATTTACAAAAATAACTATAATTATGTTTTATGTATTTAAAATGAAACAATTAATTTTGGGCTAGTTTTCATGTCAAATTATTCACATTTTGCTAAAAATAATTCAATTAAATCCATATGATTCAGTATTATTCATGAAATTTGATTAAATTCATTTTCCATCTTAAAAACCCATTTCCAAAAAAGAGTTTTTCATGACAATTTTTTTATAAAATCTATTCTTAAGAATCAACTCATTTTTCCATCAAGAATTTATATTTGATATAGAATTAGGTGGATATTATGATGAAACAGACATAAACATTAAATAATGTTGAGTTTTAGTCAGGAATATATATTCATTCACTTTAATGATCATTTAATGTTTATATTTTCAGAGAATTTGGACATAAATCAAAAATAAATAAACCATAAAATAAAAAGTTAACACTTATGAATTGTAACCAATTTTCCATAATATAAATATATAATAATAATTATTTTTTTTTTTCTGAAAATATCAAAAACATTCAATATGAATTGTTATTTTCTAATAATCATCCTTAAATCATGACAAAATATTTTAAATTAATTCGATGAACAAAAAATCATAGTAAAGGGTATAAAAATAAAGGAAACATGTCTTTTATTATAATTATGAAAACTATAATAGAATCTATGTATATATTCAATTCTCACTGAGAGTTTGAAATAAAACATTTTCCCATGAAATAAACAATTTTTTCTCAAAGAAAATCACTATAACCAAATGCAATCAATTAAGAAACATTTAGTTGATTTAGAGTATCATATTCATAAAACCCTTTCAAACCCATTTAAATTAGAATAACCCATAAATATTACTTCCCATATAATAATTACTCAATGTATTAGGATTCTATAATGGTCTTACCTAGTGTTATCTAGGCCACCCAAGTTATGATTTAATTGTTTTACTGGTTATATCTAGGCCCCCCATGCTAATACATAACGGTCTTTCCCAGTTCTATTCTAGTCACCCCTTGTTAAGGTGTAATGGGATTTCTAATCACATTATTTTCCACCACATGTTATTCTATAATTGGATTTTCTAGTGGTATCTAGGCCACCCCATCATGTAATGCTATAATACCACATCCTGAACAACATAGTTCCTTTTAAAAACCTTTTCTAAACACTTTTAAACTAATATGAAAACACTTATGACTAAAAATAAAATTTTTATTCAAATAAAAAAATTTTTAAAAAATAAAATTCTTATTTTTGAAACCATAGTCAATACCAAAATATGGAAAGATATAAAAATGGTATTCGATTTAATGAATCATGAAATCCCTTAATGGAAGAAAAAAAATAAAATAATGTCCACAATTAAGGAAAAGTCATTTTTACTATATATGTCAATATAAACATTCATTTTTTTATTTTTCAAAACATTCAACATAAAACCAGTAAAAATATTTATTTTTGAAAAAAATTGAATTATTTTCATAAGATAAATAAAATTCATTTTTTAAAACATTTATACAAACCAACATATAAAAAATATCAATAATATTGATGTGGAGGACATGAATTTGAATTGATATCATTAAAAAATTAACCGAATATTTTATAATCAAAGTGTCTCATGCCACATTAAAATATTTGAATGAAAATATTCGAAAAAGAATAAAATTTAAAAACAATTTACCAAATTTAGAGTAAATAAATTAATTATATGATATATAGAAGGGTATATATATAAACCTTATAAAATAAGGTTGATGGATAACTTCAAAATATGCCTCAAACAATGGTTATTGAGTTAAACCACCAACATTGAGTCTGACCTGTCATGTGTGTCTTTATATTTTTGAATTGTAAATTTTTTTTAATTTTTTAGTTAATTGAAATTTTTTCTGGTTTATTATTGTTTTTATTTAACTTATTATCATGATATAAACAATAACATAATCAATAAATAATACTACTAGCATTTTGATCATATTCGGCTTATTTGTCAAAAATGATTATTGTTGGTTGACTATGATCAAAGGGGTCATCATATAAAAATATCAAAAATTATAATTATGCGAAAATTATAATTTTTATATATCAATTAAACTATTAAAAAGAATAATTAAATTAGGTTATGAAAAATAAACCAACATTACAATCCTGGAAACGTTGGGTTGTACGTATGAATGAGTAACATTCCCATTTTTCGATGATCATTATCAAAAGAATATAAGTAAAATTTATATTTATAGAATTATCACCTCATAAAAACTTCCATATCATTAAATTATATATAAATATATATATTATTCTCTTGATGTGGTGATAAAAAAAGAGTAAGCATAATGCTTCGAGAAGACAGTTGTTAACAATTTTTTGAATGATGTTATAACGTTTTCATTTGTGAAAAGATATGAAAGAAAATGATATATTATATTTCATGGATTAAAATTATTTCATGACTATCATATATATTTCATGTATATAAAATATGTTTATTAAACACGTACTTATTAAATTTTGTGTAATGAGTGAATGAATCATATCAGTTTGAGGAAATGATAGTCCATGCCACTTTAAATGATGTTATCGTATTCCCACAAAATGGAAAGAATGAATGCATGTGATATGGAATACTTATAGACAGATAAATTAACCATATATATTATGAATATAAGATTAAAATATTAATTTTTCAATTATTACTAATTTATAACTGTGTTACTGAAAGATAAAACAACATCAGTTCACTTTGCAGTAGTCAACCTTACAGAAAAGCAATGATTGTGTATCACATTTGATGGAAGTGTGACTAGGTAAAGGTCAAAAAGCTAAATAAACAAAATATAATTATATTTATGATATGTATTTTATTGAATAATCATTATTTAAAAATAATTGAAGAGGCAGTGAAAACATGAAACAAAATTACTTATTGAATAATATTACCTCATTTTATAGTAACTCCTTTTAGTTTTAACCAAATGAAATCATTGGATTAATTTATTCTCAAATAGAGTATCCTAGTATTACAAGATGTATTTTCGGAGATTATTTTTCTAGGGATTGGTTTAGGCAAGGGGCTTGATAGGTATGAATAATTTGGGTGGATGAGTGTCTATTTATCATAGAGGGGGGTGGCATTCATGTTAATATAAAATGTTAAACATATTGCGAGGCCTCCATTACATCACAAGACTCCCAAATAAAATAATATTAGAGTGGATGGATTTTTTTTTCTAGAAAATATTAAACCAGAAAAATTTTTTTATCATTTTGTTCATTAGACATTATGTTTACACAGTTTTGTCATTATAGTTTTTACTAAGGTAACATTAATCATTTTATTTTCCTAGGTAATTAACCATTTATGACAATTAATAAAAAAATATTTAATATATAATTTTTACCTACATATTCAAAATATGTTGTAAAATTAATTAAATAAAAATTCCATTTTTTAAAAAATATCATTGAATACAAATTCATTTCATTCGAAAAAACCTTATTTTAACGTTAACAAATTTAATTAATTTTAAATTTTTTCACTAATTATTATACTATAAAATTAAGATGAACTATTTATAAAATAATATAATTATAATTTCCAATATTTATACACATTTTTACTAATTCCAGGAATATATGTGGGAATATTAAATGTAAATCAAATTCGATAGTCGTGGTGAGAAAGAATGTTTTTAGAGTTTAAATGTTCAAATTTTTACTATGATTTTGTATCTAAATTAAAAATTATTTTTTCCAATGACCTAAATTTTATTATTATATTTATTATTGATATATTTTGACTTTTTATCGAACTGAAAAAATAATTTATCAATATAGATTATTGATAATAAAAAACCATTTTCAATTTAAATTCATTATTTTTCACTCTTCATCAAAAAATGAAACTTCTCCTAAAAATATCCAGATTCCACTATAAGATAATATTAAAATTACACATTAAAATTGATGTTTATTATATCAAATAAATTTTTTAAAATTTGTAAACTTTAGTTCTATTATAATTCTTTCATAGAAAGGTGGATATTATTTTATAAAATTATAGTTTTAAGCAATAAACATGATTTATGCCTATCTAATATATTTTAAGAATGTAAACAAATATATTAATAATTAGTGTGAACATAATATATTTAGTCTCATTCAAACCATATAATATAAAATCTAGGTGATTACTGTAGTATTAGATTATAATGTTGATTGTAAATTATTTTTTTCAAGAAATAATCGGGCTTCTTTACGAAATAATTATTCAATGGAACTTGATGTTATGTGAAATAAATATTACCATGATGTTTCCTTTGAAATAAGATTAACTACGTTTTATGTGTAATGAAATTAATTAAAAAATTTAAATTAATTTGAAATAATGTATTTAATAAAATCTCATTATGTTATATCCAACCCCTCCTGAAATGAATTTCTACCTCAGAATTTATCTTGGTTATAAAATTAATGGAATATCAATAATTCATTTATTGAAACAGACATTTTAAAAAGGGTTGATAACACATCATCATAAAAAGGGATTGTGATAAACATAATGGTCACTCAATGTTACTCATAACTAGGATATCAAAAAGGTAGAAAATATATGGAAATTAAAATATGGAATTGGAAGGAATGACTACTTCTCATGGGATAATATAGGGTGATAGATAACATTGTAAATACTTAGTCATTGTGGGATATACTAGAAGGGTAATAGGATTGGTAATTTTCATTTATATCACTAAAAATGATGGTGATAGGAAAAAATTTAATTTTATGATCCTTTTCAAATATTGGAAATATTCCATAAAAATATATACAATGAGAAAAATGAAATATAATTATTTTATGAGTGTGGATTCATATTTTAATAAAAATCTAACAAAAATTTATATCTTGTTTTAAACAATGAGTATCTGTGATTAATTTTCAAGCATGATTCACTAGAAACAACTTTTAATGGATCACATATTCCCCAAAATTATAGCATGGTATTTATAATATTTATAGATAATAATCAAAACCAAAATTGTTAGAACATAGTAGGATAATTCAAAAATTCATGTTATGGGGTAATACATTAATCTATTATGAAAAAATGTGAAGGAATACATCTCATTCGACTAAATTATTAAATAAACATCAATGTAGGAAAACATATCCCAGTAATTCATTATTTACTTTATGATGACTTCATCTCAAACCCCAAAAAGTGTTTCTAAAACCATGAACAAAAGGTTGTCCTTAAAAATTAATATGCTCACTATAGCTTCCATAATTTCACTAGAATCCCAATATTATCTATAGTATCAGAAAAATATTCTCCAACACATTTTTTTTTCTAATCATGATGATTTTTATCATGATTAAGAATCTTTAGGGAGACATTAGCATAATGATCCAAATATTTAAAACTAAAAAAAATGCACATTTGGATGGATAATGGCTACCTCATACTTTGGTTGTTCTAAGCTATTTTATTTATAGTAATGAATCTGGATACTAGACTAACCTCCCTACAAACACTTCCTAGATCTAGAAAATAATTTATTGAAACACTTTATTCCACATTAAGATAATTTTTGGGGATAAACTCCAGAATTATTGGTTGGATTCTTATCCATTTACTTCCATATTTACCCTTTATTACTATTTTCATATCATGGTACATAATTTCTTGGAATTTTTATCACATCATTCACAAAAAAATGAACCAATATCTCATATATTTTAAATTATCTTAAGGCCATATCTATTTACAGACATGGTTTCAATCCTGACTAAAATAGATTAATTTTTTTGTTAATGTTTTGAGTAAAATATGGAACAAACCTAGAAAATATTGTGGTGTTATATTCATATATAATCACATAATATTCATATTTTTTTATCAATTCTACGAATTTTATCTCTATCATAATCCAGGAAATCATAGGAATAATATTTCTCTAGGAAATTAACCATTAATGTTTACCATCACACATCATCAAGATCATAATTGTATGTGGTACTCTTAAACAAACACCACCATCAATCATATTCCTATTAAAAATGGTAGATCGAAAGAGTTACCTTGCGACGTTCATTCATCACATTGATTAAAATATATTATCAAAGTAATAAATCCATTATTATAATACTATTAGGTCATATGATTCATTGAATTATAGGGGATACTAACTTTTGAAATACTATACTATTGACAAGTTCTCTTATAGAACAACGGGTTCATCACTTTCATGAAAAGAACACCCATTTATAGGTTTTTCCAAATGATCCATCATTGTATAAAACATTAGTGTTTTAATTCCAACAATATTTGGATGTTTATTCAAAATCAAATTTTCTTTTTAGTTGCTTCCTTCTATAGCTACCTTGTTTTCACTGTGGAAAACCATTGTAAATAAGCATACTTTAGATGACGTGTTATGGAAATATCAAAATTGTAATTCATTTGAACATAACAATAAATTAAAATATTATAGTGGAATGATATTAACTGTATCTTAACCTCTAACATTTTCTAAAACTTTCGATTGAAACCAACTATAAGGCCTCAACTTTAAAAATTAAATTATAATGAGTTTTAGTCAAGAATTTTATTTCTATCACTTTGATGATCTTTTCAGGTTTATAGTTTTATATAATTTGGCCATAAGTCATACATAACATAACTATAAATTATAAAGAGGATACTTCTAATCAGTTCTAATTTCTTCTATACTATGAAACTATTAAAATAAACCATGAATTCTTTTCATGTTAAATCTCAATGACATTAAACATTAATTCTTCCTTTTCATTTCCCATCCTTTATTCTCATGAGAACATTTTAAAAACTATGGTTGAGGACAATATAATATTATGGGATATAAAAACAATGGAAACCATTAGTTTAGTAAAAACATGGACACATATATATCTTTTACCATTATCATCAATGTTCGTTAAGGTTATGAAACAACACATTTTTGTATGCAAAAAACCCACATTTTTCTCAAATAAATTAATTTTAACCCAAAAAAAGAAATTAATACTAATTTATGTGACATAGAGCATCAAATTAATAAAATCCTTTCAATTAGAATAAAAATTCGACCAACTTCTATCATAATCATTACCCAATTCATTAAGTATCTATAACAAGGTCTTCCTATACTATCTGGTCCACCCAATTTTATGACGTAACAACCATTCTCACCATTATGTGGGCCACCCCATTTAAATAGGTAATGGTATTTCGTGACACTATCTGTGGTACCCAATGAAAAAATATAATGGGACATCATCACAATATATGGTCCAACCAAATTTAATATATAATGATAATTGTGTTGCTATCTAGGCCACCAAATTATATAATTATCATGTAACACGTAATGTATTTAACACATTCTTTATATCTTATATTAAACCACTATTTTAAACGTATTTTATATCACTTTTGGTCAAAAATACAATTTCTTTTTTAAAACACATTTTCAAAACCAAAATACAATTTTTTTAAAAAAAATTAATATTAAAATAATGAAAAATATAAATATTGTTTTTTATTTACTGAATCATGAAATATTCAAAAGGAATCCCAAAATAATATAGTGTCCACTTTGGTAGAAATTTCATTGTCATCATGTATGCAAATAATTGAACATTATTTTCATTTGTCAAAATGTTTTGAATAAAAAATATAAAAATATTTCTTTTTGAAAACCAATGAATTATATTTCTAATAAATATAATACACCCTTCATAATCATTTTAGATAAAATAAATATAAATGAATAAAAATAATATTTATGTGGAGGATAATATTTTAATATTAAAATTTTGAACATTTAAGAAGATATTTTTAAATCAATGTGTCCTATACCACATTGAAATACTTAAATCAAAATATCAATGAAATAATAAAATTTAGCAAAACAATAAATAAAATTAGAATAAATAAATTCAGGATATTATATTTTAGAAGGGATGTATATTTATGTCATAAAGGATCATGAATTTTTTACATCAATCATTTCCTAAATGAAAGGATATTATTTCTAAATCTCTCACCATGAGTCTGAATTGTCACTTGTGTATTTATCATACCTAATAATGAACATCTGTTGTCTATACTATTTCATTATAAACTTTTTTAAATATATTATTACATATATTTAAAATATTATTAGGGAATATATAATTTTTTAATTAATTAATAGTATATCTTGTGTTTTGACCACATTCCACTGATGTGTCAAAAATGACTAAGGAAAGTTAACTATAGTCAATATTGTAGTTATATAAAAATATCCAAAATAATAATAATTATTTAATAATCATATTTATAGATAAATAATACTTATAAAAATATAAAAAACATGGTTATGAAAACCAAAGCAAAATTATGGTCATGGTGGTAGTAGGTTGTACTTCCGCATGAGAAACATTCCAATTTCAACGATCATTATAGAAATTAGGTAAGTAAAATATTCTATTTATATAATTATAATTATATAATTAATAAAACATTATTAAATTATAATACTTATATAATTTTTTTTAGAAATTAAAAAATGAAGAATCACATAGATTCAAGATGGCGTTAGTCCACACATCCATGAATGCCTTTATCAGTTTTGCAGTGTATAGAAAGGTAAGAAAGAAAATGATATATTATATTTATAGAATGTTAATTAAGTCATTATTATAATATATATGTTATGTATACCCCATATTATTTTAAAATATTTTCTAATATTTTTTATATATGAGTGAACGAGTCATATCAATTTGAGGAGGTGGTAGTACGCACATCCAAAAACGATGTTATCGTATACCCACAAAATGTAAATCATGAAGGTATGTGTTATATAATAATTATGGAAGCATAGAAACCACATAAATATCATACGTATCATATAAAAACTGAATTTCCATCTGTAAAATGGATTGTATAATATTTAAAAAAAATGGATTATTGAATAAGATTACAACTTTTTCGGGTTACTACTTTTGGTTTGCACCAAATGACATTACTTATTTGATTTCTACCCATATTGAGGATTCTTAGATTAGGGGAGGGATTTTCAGAGATTTTTTTTGGATGTTTTGGGATGATCCAAAATAATTCAAAGGTGTGGAGAAGTGGGGATGGGGAGTTCATTTTTATAGTGTAGGAGAGCCATTATTCGAAGGTTTCAGGGTGCTTCTCCGGTCAAGCGGTCGTCCCAGTTTCTATCCAAGAATTTTCTAAATCCTCCTCGATGATTTATAATGCCCTGATTGAATGATTTGTGAAACGGAGACCCTTGGTTGATGATTTTGGTAAGTCTGTGAATGAAAATTGGGGGTCTAAAAATCGTGCTCTGGTTGGTATTGTTAGTCCATGACAGCTGTTCATTCTCTTTGCGGATGAAGATGATTTGAGTAGGGCATGGTCCAGAAGCCGCAATGACTCTTCTGGGTATCATCTGTTTCGGTGGTCATTTGAGTATCACATGAATCATGACTCCCCAAACCTATCAATCTAGTTGCAGCTTCCTTGGATCCCCATTCCATTCCAATACTCGGGATTGCTCAGGTCCAAAGGAAATTCAATTGGATGGTTTCTATGCTGTAATTAGAGGATGGATTCTAGGACAAATTCGGCCACTATGAGGATCTGCGTTGAGGTGGAACTCTCAAGGTTTCCACCTGATATTGTTTCTGTTATCGTTGAGAGTGAATACAGGTATGCTCAGAAAAATCTATATGAATCCTGGACATTATATTACACCAATTGACATAAGCAGAGACACAAAACCGAGAGATGTCACAAGATTTTCATGGATGTCAGGCTGGGTGTGGATGTAGCTACAAGAGAGGGTTCTCCTGGCCAAAGAGAGAACTTCCAATCAAGTATTATTCCTGGTATAACTGTGAGTGTGTAGGTTCCAGTTTCAGATGCAAAAAAACAATCCTGTCCAGACTAGTGTCACCCCTTAAAACAGTGTGAAGTCTCCTACTATGGATAGAGGGTGACATCGTGGGATATAATGAATGGAGACTCCAGAGCAGTGGGGTTTGTCAGCCATGAGGTTTTGGAGGAAGTATGGCAGGTTAATGGAGCCTCCATGATCCCAATGATGACAGAGGGACATGAAGGCTTGGATCAGTTTGAGAATAATATGAACATTCAGGCTACTGGTTTGGGAATTGAGGTTGCATGCTTAGATTTTTAGTTTATGGGAAGGGGTATTGAACAGAAACAGATCTTTAATGAACCTAGGGATCCACATCAGAATACACCTATTATCATGGCATATGTATGTTCTAATGACTTTATAACTTATTTATCAAATAGTTTTGCAGCTCTGGAAGATGTTGAGATAATGGAAAATGAAGGGCTGAAAGAGGGGAGGACCCTCTACCCTGTAATTCATGCAGGAACCCTCAATACTATCTTTGTGATAGATGGCCATGATGCTAGATAGAAAGGCGTGGCGAGGACATCTAGTCCTCTAATTGGAAGGAAATGTCCAAATTATTGTGATCCTTGTAAGGAAAACCAACCGGGAAGTGTCCAGATGAACACAAAGAAAAGTAAATCTTCCTCTCCCCATGTGGTTCAACATAGACAATGGGGAGATGATTCTGATAATGAGAAGGAATGTGGAAACAACAGATCATCCTATAGTGACATTGTGATGAATGGGAGTAAAGAGATGATGTGCAAGGAGATGAGCGAGAAAACACAAGGCAGGGGAAGGCTGTGAAAGGACTATACGGATCTCCCCAAAACAATGGCGACTTGGTCTGCCTACAAGAAGGGTGGTGGAGAGAAACCTGACTTGGAAAAAGGTAATGGATCAAAGCGAACATACAAGGATCAACTAACTGAAGAGCAATTTTTCCGCAGGAACTAGTACCTTGAACTTTTCAAGAGATACGAGTCCTATGAATGGGAATCGGCTACACAAGATGATGAGGGACCTGATTATGGGTATGGAGAAGGGAATGGGTTCGATGTGATGTAGTCACCATGTCTTTTCTTTGATTTCCACTTTACTTTTTTCTAATAATTATCTGGGAGATCAGACTTTCGTCTGATCTGAACCTTCCTGGTAAATATAAAAATGTTTTTAATGATAGAAACTAGATTAAAATATTTGTAATTGATCAATTTTTAGATTTAAATAAATTTAAAATATAATTTAAAAATATAAATTATTTAGATAAAAAATTCTCAAATAAAATTCATTATTTCTCACAATTCAAAAAAATGAAACTATTTTTGAATAATAAGAAATAATAATAATAACATAATTTTTTACCAACACATTAAAAATTTAAATTTATTTTTTCATATAAAATTTAAGAAATGGATGTCTTTTTTTATAATTCTTTCATTGAATGGGTTTTAAACCGATATTTTAAATAATAATATTTTTAATCTTATAACTATATTTATGCTTATGAAATCTTTGGATGAATGTAATTTTTTATAAATGTGTGTAAACATAATTAATTTTTCTTATTAATACCTACTATTATTATTTTTTGAAAATAAATTAATTTTAAATAATTATTTTAATGGAAAATCCTTACTGTCCTATAAGAAAATAGATTATGTGTAACATAAGTCATAAAAAGAACTCTATGATACATGTAACACATGAGGAACATGGATTTGCGTGTGATGCAATATTAAATATATATTTCATGTATCACAATGAATTAAATAATTTTAATTTATTGTAAAGATTATATTTCATAATATCTCTAGATGTTACATATTTAATTTATTAGTGAAGTTAATTTCTTATATTTCAAAAACATATAACAATCATAGTAAGTAGTAATGGACATAGTAATGGGTATAGTGTGTAAATTACTGTTAAATATTTTTGAAAAGGTGCAAAAATATCATCATAATTCATATTCTACTAGTATATTAATATATATCAGTATATATTCTAAAATGGATTTTTTTAGTGATTCATTACCAAGAGTAAAATATTTATTGTAACACCCCAAGCTTCTACGGTACGCCTCTCTTTGAATAATGTGATAGCGTGTATTGTACGCAACACCGAGTTCTAACACACCATAACCAATCAAACTAGCCGTTATGAATAGTGATACCTAATTTTTGAAATTATATATATTTTATATTTCAAAATGGACTTCATTTTTGGATTCGGAATATCGAATTTAGCCTAAGGTGAAATTTTGGTACTTTTCGGATAACTTTAATATTTTGATGAATAGTGAAAATTAATAAATTTTAATTAAAAACAACTTTTTTAATCAAAATAATTAATAGTGATAAATTATGAATTTGAGTGGTTTTAATGTATATTAAGAATATATTTTTACCATTTAATATAATGTCAGTCATTGGACATAATTTTACCACTAAACCAGACATAAACAAGTGTCAATCTTTTGATAGTTATTATCTCTTAAAAACACGTTTTTTGTTTCAACAACGGGAATTAATTTTAAATTAATTTCTGCCACTTCTGTGTTTTGAATTTGGAAAAATGGATTCCATATTTGGAATCAGGATGTTCAAATTGTGTAAATAGGTAACTTTTATTTTTAGACATTTTGAATAATTACTTCGGAAAATATTTTATTTACCATGGTTAAGGGTAAATCCGGAAAATAAGGGTTAACAAATAATATTATAATAATACTAAATTACACTAAAACGTGTCCTAGCCTTATTTTTTGATACATGTTCGACCATAGGCATCTTTTGGTCGATTTTGGGACTCCATGGAGCCACTTGTAGGTCATAGGGACACTTTATTTTAATTAAGTTAAAATTAATACAAAAATGACACAAGCATATATCTTTTAGAAAAACAATTTTTACATAGGGTTATATATGTTGGATATTCGACTATAAATATTAATTAGAAAGATACAACAATTTAATACATAATGATACATTATTTATAATTTTTAGAGATTAAATAATTTTATTTATTTATGACACAATGATGATTCAGTAATTAACATAATAGTGAAAATTTAAAATAATCGATATTATAAATACCCAAATAAATATAATTTGAGACTTTTAATGAATTAAAATAATTTTATAGGATATTATGACATATTAATATTGATTTAATTTACTTTTTTCGAATTAATCATTCTTTTAATAGTTACACAAAAATCAACTATTGAATAGTGTCAAAATTGACATAAAAGAGTTTTTAAAACAAATATTATATTATTAATTGATATTAAATTCATAAAAATCTAAGGTTCGTCCAAGAGACTTATATAATGATATTTTTATCATTAATGGACCACTTGGGGGTCTCTTGGATGTATATAGTATGTTTATTAACTATGTAATATAAAAATACAAAGTGACATGGTAAATGTCAAACTAATTAACTAAGAGTTAATACTTAAAGATAAGGTTAATACAGTAACCCAAACCTATATAATTTCTTTTGGTTGAATGTTTTCCGACCTATCCCCACCTTAGAATTTAAATAATCAACTTTGGATCCATTTGAAACTAAATATGAATTTATTATAAATTAATATTTCTAGCTTTTCCAAAGGTGCCCCTCACCCCTCTTATAAAAGGGCACTCCACCTTCTCATTTCTTCGCACCTTCAAAGCCTTTTTGTTCGGCCTAACTCTGCCCAAATACTCCCCCAAAATCCCTCACTACTACCAATAGGCCTTATTTTGATCAAAAAGCCATCCTATGGAGCCCTTTTGATCAAATCAAAAAGAAGAACCCGAAGAAGAAGTAATGATTTCACCACCCTTTTCCAAGTTCCATTCTTCTTCCACTTCTTCTTCCTTTGTTATTACCATTCTAAAATAATAACTACAGTATCATATATATACTGTGATGTTATTATAAATATGGTACAATCATATTCAGTATTCTATCCACCCTTTGAATAACATGTCACCATACGTGCGTACGTACGGCTTATCGTCTCCATGTCGTGGGGTAATTGTTATTCAATATATTATTATTTGGACGTGTATAATAATTATGTGTAACTCATGTAAATAATAAATATAACATGTTAATGATTCTGTATATATGATATACCATCCATTTATATATTATTTTAATATCAAAATAATGATATTGTCTCTCGTGCGTACGTACGGACTACCGTCTCCACGAACACGATGAGATTCATTCTCCATCGTATCCATTCAAGTATCATTATCATTTGATGGTTTAAAAATGATGTTTAAGGACTTGATATCATTCTAGATATGAATAATATAAACCCTATCCATTACAAACATGGCTTACGTAACAAAGCATAGAAAATAAAATGAGTAAGTTAACACCCGAAACAACAATAATAATAAGATATTATTAACAAATGAATGTTAAAAGATCATATATGATATCATATTAATGTATATGATTCTTGTATAATTTAATAACAATTATTTCACCATTATACATGAGGTTAACCTACCCCAACCAAGGAAAAGGACAAGGTAAGGGTTTATTTCTCAATCTCTTCATTATCCGAGGTTGTTTATACGTAATAATCTACTGGGACTTCTTTATCACCCACATCCATGTTTCTTAAAAATGTATTTCAAAAAAATTTTACTATTTCAAATAATATGGGTTAAAGTCATTTATACCCTTTTTTGACTTTTTATAAGTTGTTTATAAAGGAATCTTTCCGTTGTTTTCCAAACAAGGTGCTTTTTAACCTTTTCGACAGAATTAAGGTAAGAATGTTTATTTAACTTATACGGTGGCTGCGGTTATTTTCTGCCATTATAAAATTGTCGAAGATTCCCTCACAAGATTATATGAATATTTTGAAATAAAATGTTTTATTTTATAAATATATGACTCTTAAATGATTTCAAAATAGAAAGGGATATTTTTCTAAAAAGAGTTTTGATTTCATCTATGTCAATATCCTTTGATGGATTTTACGCTTATTTGAAGTTGATTTTTTTATGATACAAAACTTCTATATTGTATTAAAGGTTTTGTGATATGTTTGACTGTGGATGTGCTATTTTTATACCATTCATACTTTATGGTGAAATTATTGACATTCTGTATGCTAGTTTTAATACGAATGTTTATGTTATGTTTAAACCTTTTCATATGAGAATGCATTGGACTTAATATGTGACGGGTGGAGCCCGCTATATCTCCTCGATGCATCGGTAGGTCTAATGAGACAAACTACTGTCTTGGCACAAGGCCTTAAAAAAATCTTATTTGTAGTCTTGGCACAAGGCCTTGGCTATGTGGTTATGATAGTCTGACATTATGCATTCCATCATAATGAAAGTGGTTATTGATATTGCATGTGATTATTAGATTAGTAGAATATCAATGTGAATAAGTAAATGGAATTATTTCATTTTACTTTTGCCATACTATGTTGAAGTTCAGGTTTAAAAGGCTTTTGTTTTAGTTATACATTGCCTTAAATGTTTATTCTTATTTATGAAAGTTTCCGTTATATTGTTATCCTTACTGGGCATTTGAGCTCACCCCTTTTATATGTTTTATTATTCCCAGGATTTGAAGAAGTAAGTTATGAATGACCTACAGGGATATTATGAGGAGATAGTAGTGTGGACTATGAAGACATTATGTTGTTTTAGTAGTTGTTCACTTTATTATGTAATGTAAGACTTATTAATATATCTAGTGCTTCCATGGCTACTAAACCAATCGGTCTTTCGAGATTTGATCTTTCTTGTGATCATGCCAATGTTATGTAATAATGCACCGACTCTAGGTAACTAGGGTCAGGGAATTACATTTATAATATAAGAAAGTATAAATAAAAACAATATATCCACTCCCCTAAATTATTAATGGTATCATCCTTAACTTAGTTATTTAAAAACATTGAACACTTTCACCAGAAAAATCCAAACCCAAAAAAACACCAACTCTTTCCCATGTCCTATAGGTATTGTTCTCTCTATAATATAATCCGAGAAGGATTATTTATTATTCTAAATTTGTTTTCCAAGAAATATTTGTCAAACTTTACCATGATTACTCTTGATTATTTTATCTTATAACTCCATCAAAAAAATCGTAACCATTAAGATTGAATATAACATATATCTTTAACAGACATGAATTTTGATAAAATTATTTTTCAACCTTTTAATCTCTTTTTCCATCATATAGGGAATGATTACATCACTCATGTGTGAATTTATAATACTATCTTTATGAATTGTTGTGTTTAATTTTTAATCACCTCCTCACATGAACGGTTATTATCATATATTTAATATACATATATTTTATTTAATAAATTATCATTGTTCTATAAAAATAATATTTTATGTATCCTTTTACCATTACATCTATTGCAAATTGATATCCCCCTCATTTATGAACGTGTGGTTCCACTGAAATGATGAAATTAAATATTTTTCTTTAACACAATATATGACTTCAAATAAGGATTAATTTATTTTATTTTTTAAAGGTTGAGGGTCAATAACCCTTTATTAATCCTAAAAAGGGAACTTGTTACATGTCACAGAGTCACATAATCCTAATGATACATTCACTGATGGTCGTAACCTGGTTTTGACTATCCAAATAGAACCATACATTATAAATCGCACTAGTAAAATCATCTTCACCCCTTGTAAGAAAATTAAATAGTAAAACTAGTCTATGATGCAAAATCACACCTCTAATAAGATGGTGGGATATTATTGTCTAGTAAAACATGGAAGAGAAACCCTCCAACCCACACTTATATGTGGGAGAGGACCAGATGATATTTTCCAGAACACCTATCTATATTTCAGGCTTCCCAACTGATAAGGATTGTGGGGAACTCTATCCACAATCAACTATATGATATTAAAAAGCATTTTTGAGGATATCATGGAATGTTTAATGGCTGGGAACATATCTATATACATGAAATGATGTGAGATAGATGAATCATGGATGTCATGACACCCATCCCAATTTCAAGTCTGCCCACCTGGTGAAACCTATAAAAAGCTGTACTGCCTGCCAAATACATTGAGACAAGAGCTTGTTCTTGAAAATAAACCAATGAACAAACATACACGAAATACTAAAAATATGTATTGATTCATTCTGAACCTCTCATGGAAACATCAATATCCAATTTTATTTTTAATGATTCGACAAATAACTACTAATAAAAAGTTTCATGAAAATCCCAAAGCATATAGTTTCTCCATAAATATATTCCACCAAACAATAACTATTACCATATACTATGTTGGAAAAAATGATGTTGAATAACTACAACAAACTATTACATCCTTCTCTAGAAGCCCCCAAAAATACAATGTAAGAAACCAAAAATGTAATGTTTTCTCCTGGCTAGTGGGATTCTACTATTTTTATGTCACATACTATTTTTTATATTTTTCATCACATGTTTTAAAAATTTTCACCATGATCTATAGATGATTAAAAACTATAGGATGGTCAAAATTTGAATTTTTTATTTTCTTAAAAAAAGAAAATGTATCATGAATGAAACCGATGTGTAATCATAATGACCAGTTTATATGGAAAAATATATATTCAATGGATTCTTAGACATTTTCATGTAATGTTTTCCCAAATTTTAAAAAACATAAACACATACTTTCATTTCAATTATAAAATGGTATTTCCTTGATATGTAACAATTTTTATATGGTCTATAAATATAATGAGGTTTCATGTAATATGAATAATATTTTTAGTATATCATATTATCATTTTGGATATCCCATTTTATGATAATTGACAATATAATGATTAGGTATATAGAATAATATTTTCTCTAACTAAACTTGTCCTAGGGGTTTATTCCTGGTGAAACATGACAAATATGTGGTTATGTTCCTAGGAGAAAAAATAATAATCTTATGGAGGTAAGGAATTCATGGTCTTACTCATTATAAATAAAGAAGTTTGTGTATTATATATATTAATTATTTTCCATTAATATTTTAATGAATGTGAAATGTTCATTGGAATATTCAAATTTCATGTTACGATGTGGGAATCCTATTAGCACTAAAATATGAATAAATTGGTTATCAGAAAAAATGAAATTTTCTAGGCCCAATATTTAATCTATAGTTATCATATATGGTTAGGTAACTATCTACCATCTCATGTTAAATTGGCATAATAATAGACCTCCCAAAAATATTTTTGACTGAAGTCATCCCATTTCTAACCTTTGTGAACATTTTATAAATAGATTTACCCTTGACTACATCCCATTAAATTATTTACTAAATGAACTATATGCCCTACAACATCCTTTTAACATCAATTCCTTCTTTAACATATGTCTATTCAGACCATGTCTTTTTAACATAGTGGGATAAAAGATCATGGTGGGATTCTGATATGAACCCATTGAGAGCATCTTTTATTTATTTTTTGAAATCGTTATGATAAATAATATTTTTTTTTGTTTAATAGAATGCAACATAAATCACTATTAATGATATTTATCATTCTAATATTTCTTATTAACCAACTATTCAGTTTGGATGACCAGTAAATGATTTTATGTATCAAACCATATTAATTTCTAATGTCGAACCTTCTATGGGATAGTGGGGCCCTGAGGAAGTTCCTTGAGGATAATCTTTTTGATATATATATCAACCCTAAAATGCGAAGAGATTTAATATAATATATCATCTTTATAATTAAAAATTTAATTTTTCATTATTCTGTTTTTCCAGTCCATTTACAATATGAATCTATAATATTGATAATAATTTTAAATGGATGGGCCTTTATATTGAGTAAAAGAGCGTAATATCCCCAAATAAAAGTTAATAGATACATGGGATAATTATCTGTCCCTAAAAATACATAACATGCACTCGAGATACAACATTATATTCTTTTCTTAGGAAATAATGACAATTATAGGGGATAACAGCTCACATTATCGATGCGAACAAGATGAATTTATGAATCCAAACATATTCCCCTTGTGGGGATTCAAAATCCATGGAGACGAGTAACTTCTAAAAAATAATCCATAATCACTTTATAGGAATCCACACATACACATTACTGTTAAAATCCTATTCGATTCCACCCTATCATATTCATTTTCCAGGTTAATATATTAATGTATATTTTTTCTGAACCACATTTTTTCGAACATCCTCCAAAATCCAAAAAATTTAAGTAATGGAACTATGTGTCACCATTTTATTGAAAAAATAGGGAGATTACATATAAATGAACATTATAAGATAATAAAAAATGCTAGCATTATGTATTTTGGAAATTATCAAACAAGATAATATTCAAATACATATGGGATGGTAGTAGTTAAAGGATTTAAGGAGGAGTATATTCAAAAATCAATAAAAATAAAGGCCTTCGGTCCATTCAGGAAAGGAGGAGTACATTTTGAGTGAGAACCATAGTGGTTACACAAGTGGACCTACAGAGGTTGACTAATTTTAAATGATATGAATATGTACACCAAATCATTTTAGTAATAATTTCCCATGTAGTTATATAGAAAAAACATAAGAAATCATCAGGGAACGTTCTCATTTTTGATTGAATACATGGACAGGTTTACTAATCTCTTACGCTTTGATAATGAATTATATGTTTTTTCGTGAAAATCATCTACAGACTATTGGATATTATCAACAAAAGTATAATCTAGGTCCTAAAAAATAAATATACTACCACAATAAATGCAATAAAATTTGAGAAAATTATGTAAAAAAGAGATATAGATAGATCAAATGTTCTATAAATCAATAATAAAATAAACATATTTCATTTTTTAATTTTTCTCCCACTTGAATATAAAATTATTAACTCATTAAAGGAAATTTGTTTTATTCAATTTCCCCTCTCTTGATGAGTGTGATCTTGATATATCTCATATTTTTCATTCTTCCTTATACTTTATTCTTAATAAAATACAAATTTTAGATAAAATGATCATATGTGAATCAATATATCACTTCTCTTGTGGACTAGTATCCCATAGTTTGATCTGATTTTATAGATTGTCTAGATTTATAAGTGAATTTTATATTCTATCCACCCATTCATGGAAATTCATTAATAACATATTGATCTTGTTATAGAGTGTCAACCATTATCCCATATGAATATTAACTTCCCTAAATGATTATAAAATGTAATAGAAATCACATTGACTAAAAAACTAATTTGAATAGTAGAATTTCCAGATGGTCCCACTACAGTTATCCAAATTTATAATTATGAGGGAATGATCAAATAAATTTCATATTATTTGGAAAAATAAAGATGATTTAATAGTTTAAATATATTATTTCTTTGATATACATCAATCCAACCAGAACATGGTCCCCTATGAACCCTGTTTCCTATTATACTATGTAAAATAGTAACCATCTAAGCCCATGTAATGTATGTTATTATATATGATAAAAGGAATTGTATCAGTCATTATTTTTTAGATTGAAATCTATATATTGTATTAAAAAACATGTTTATAATAGAGTTTAAATCACCCCTTCTGAAAAAATATTGGGAAAAAAATGTAGAAGGAAAAAAGAACAATCCAATGAATCAAACTATCCTAGATATAACAAAAATCATTGATTCTAGAAAGTTAAATCATGTTTGAGTAGAAAAAATCATCAACAATTTTTGGTTGAGGAGATGAAAAATATAGTTCACTCTATTACATTATATCTGGAATATGTTATACATATGGACTATGAAAAATATAAATAGTAAAATTGTATTCATTTATAAACAATTATTTGGAAATTAATATTTTATCTCCCTTTCATTTGAGAAATTGTAATCACAGTTTAAATATAATGTGGTCCACATTAACAATAAACAAGGAATAAATAATGGATATCATATTTTTTACTCTAGATGAACATTCAAAACAATCTCATCCATCCATGAATTAGATTCATTTATGGTTAATGGTTTATTAATATAACAACTCTGAAACTATTAAACTACAAAAAAGAGATATCTGTTTTCCTAGGGCCCAAATATATCTTAGATTAAAATCTAATCATTTCATATATAATTAATTGGTTTCTGAATATTTATAATTTTAAAAATCTATCATCCACATTATTACTTCAATATGATCATTTAAATGATCGAATCACCTTGCATTAAAATGTACATTTATATTATATATTCAATTTTTTATTCCAATTTGTTTCCTTGATAAATAATTTTTCATCTTAATTAAAATTTAGTATAAATTGGAAATAAATATATTTATATTATTTTATAGTATGGTTTTCTATAGTTATTTTGATGTTATATTTTATTATGAAAAGTGTATGATATCTACCTACATTATGAAATATATATTCTGTCGCCAACCAAAATCTGCTATAAACAATTTATTATCTACCACACATATAGAAAAGTAATATAATTTCAATTCATCTTGTATAGAACTATTGATTATTCATTCAATTATTTTTCAAAACATACCTAAACAGAATTGCAACACATACATATTTCCAAAAAATATTTTCCAATGAGTTTTAAAAATGAATATAAATGGAAACTTATTCAAAATTATAGAAACCAAATCCCAGAAATTAGTGAAATTTTTTTGGAAAGAAATGGGTAAATTTTATATTTTATATTCCTATTTTTAATCAATAGTAAATGTTATGAAATATTTTCACCAAGGATGTAGTGAAATTAGTTAATAATTTGAAAAAAAATATTATAAGGTCACAGTATATCTATATAAATTTTATTGGATAAGATTATTTATAACCTTAACATGTTATCTTAAAAAATATTTTGGAATTAAGGGACAAATTCTTTTTATTGTTTCATTTAATAATTTTTTATTTATAAAATAAATAATAAATTTCAGTCTCCTTAACTATCACTAATTATTTTTCATAAGAATATAGAAATCTTATGAATTATTATGAATGATAATTTTGATGTTGAATAATTTTTTTTGGGAATCTATTTTCACTTTTTGTTAATTTTATATTTTTATAAATGCTTACTCATTGTTGATGTAGCAGTTATAAAATGAGGTCAAATATCAACGTAAAACTTTTTAAAATATTAAAAGTGATTTTTATTGGATAAGTTAAATTTTTTCAAAAATTATTGTAATGAGAATAATTTTGATTAGTTAAAAATATAATAAATTTCAATCTATATATAATCCATTATTTTTAATGTAAAATTTTCAGAATAATTTTGAAAATAAAATTCATCTTATTTTATGTTTATTAATATATTATTAAGGGGTTTATATAGTTTAAAAGTATTAATTTTTTTGTAGTGATTAGAAATCATTTTATAATATAATAAATCTTTCAATTGTCTTCCAATTTACCTTTTTAAATGACATTATTTATCCATAATGACTATGTTTCTTATAACTACAGTAAATTTTAAAGGGTTAATGTGTTGTCAAAATATATTGATAAAGGATAATGTTGCCAATAAAATTTTAAAATAATATTGGATAAAATTATCATGACGAAATATATTAACAAATTTAAATTTGGAAAAAAATTTAGACTCATATATTGGAATATAACTTTATATAATTTTAATTATTAGAATAATTAAATTTGTTTCATTCCAGTGAATTATAAAAAAGAACAAATACTACTCTATTCTTTATACATTCATGAGAAAAATATATTGAATCAAATATAGGAAAAAGTATTCTCAAATTCGTTATCAATTTTCGTTATGTATTTGTTTTCTAAAAATAAATACCCAATTTCCCTATAGATGTGACCCAAGATAGGTGTATCGATGAAACTTTAGTCATTTTCATTGATTAATTTTATTATATTTCTTCTTGTATCTCTTTTAAGACAATCATAAACGTACCTATTTAATAACGAAACTATATACACAATAAATAAATGTTATTTTTTATATGGATAAATCATGATCACTCAAATTATCTGTCCAATGGTAAATTAATACTTCACACTTATTTACGTGTGCACAACCACCTCCAGGAAGCGATGGGATTTTTTTGTCATGTGAATGGACGTTGATAATTATAATTATATAATTAATGATAGAAATAAATTATTAGTATATATTTAAGAATAAAAATAAATTTAAAAGTATCTACCATTCTACCTTCAAAGCCATTGAAAAAATTATAGCATCTCTTTTGCAAAGCAACCACAACCTACAAAAAATGGATTTGTTTCATTTATAAATTACCAGCATACATACCAATTTATAAATTTTCATTCTTTTAATTACAATATAATTATGCATCGAGAAGGTTTTTTGTGCATATAGGTACATTTGAAATGGACTCCCCTTGTTAGTAATACCTTCAGTAATTTTGGCCACCATTGGCTAATGGAGTCGGGATTGTTGTAGTTGTGACTCAAGCCCTGGATTGGGTCATGTAATGATACAAATGGATATAAATATATAATATATATATATATATATTTAATGATATATATATTAATATATAAGTACATAAATTATATATAATTTATTACATTCATATAAATTGGAAAATGATAACATCGATTGTGCACTAGACTATAACCTCCATGAAGTGACATGGTTATTTTTTTAGTAAAATCTATCAAGAAATGTCATGTTGATAAATTTAGTGAATATATGTTAATTATTAAATATTTATGATTCTAAAACTATTTTAAAATATTTAAATTCTTTTGTACCATCCAATTAAAAAATGGAAATAGGAATTGTGTATACATTTGTGATAAATATATAAAATGTTATGTAATTCATTTTTAAGAACAAGTTATGTGGATATTATATTGAATTCTCTATGGATTCCAACCAACCTATGATCTATCATGGACCATGGCATGAACTTCTGTCTATTATAGATACCCTTGTCCTAGAAAACAATTTTGAGGGATCGATGAACTCAATTTTGAATGTTTTATCCAAGTTGATTCAATTATAACATCCACGATATATAAGATAACACATATAAACAATCATAAATATAAATTTTTTATCAACATAACATGTGATATAATTTTATAATATACAATATATACAAGTACATTTCATATCAATCCCATTTATTAATAAAAATAAAATGGAAAGGGGAATGAAAAAACAAGAAAACCCCCCTCAAGGAATTTGGACCAATTAGCACCATTCCCCTACACCCACATTAACCTAAAATAATAACAACTATAATGAGTAACTACCTCCTCCAAATGAGGCCTCAAATTTAATTATATAAAAATTAAGTACTATATACATCTAAATGGTTATATTTAGGGTGTAATATCTCTTTTATAGTAGAATACCACCAAGGGACCAATATATGAAAAATATATGAAATGTAAAAGTAATAGTTTTCATACAATTATAAACCATATTTTAACGTTTAGTGGAATGGGAACAAATAAAGAACTAAAAAAATTTGAAACATGGGATAAACACTACATGAAACCACAAAGTAACTATGTTTTCTAGGACATAGTATATCATATATTGGTGGTCATGTATATTCATTTACATGCATGGGACATTTGAGTGTACACACTCATGGTCCAATGGTAATAATACATGTAACATTTTTTGGATAGTGTTTCATCATTGTCCACATATAAACACCCAATATAACGCCATGTTAGCTCCCTCACATACTAGTAAAATATATCCCACATAGGTACTCAAGGCAACATTGTAATCATTTTTATTTCAGAATCCAGAAAAGTCATGTTTTATCAAAAAAATGTTTTTTTAAAGGAATATGATATAAGAATTTTAAAATGTGATTAAACATTTCAAAATCATCACACACACTACCACCATTGAAAAACAATCATTTTTAAAATAATCATTAATTTTTAAAATCCATTATAAATTAGGGAAATAAAATTTAAATTATCAAATAATGAAAGAACATATATACACCTACATTATCTATTTAAACTGCCACTCCCTAAGCTGAAGCCTTGCGAAAATGAAAGAGGAGATCGTAAAGAAGAGGGAACACACCATAAATAACAAGTTACATACCGAAAATTTAATATTCAACCCAAATTAGGCCTCTAAAATCATAGATTTAGATGGAACCCATGATGGAAGGGAGAATAATAATTTTGGAGAGGAGGGGAGGGATTTATTTGCTAAAATCATGACGAAAAAAATTATTTATACATAATATTTTACCCAATAGTGGGTGGATAAAAGGGGAATTAATTTCAAGGGTTTTTTATTTCGAATGGAGAGAAATTATTGGTGGGTAATGGTTCAAATTTGGGTTGATAAATGTTTGAATTTTAAATGTTTTTATTGTATGGATGGATGCTTGGTTTTTTTGAATAGAAAACCAAATTGTGCTTTAAATGTGATGTGGCTTCCTCAAAATTTGAGGGGTTCACATAAGATATTATGGGTTATAGTGTATTTCCTTATTCGATGATGTTATTACTTGAAAGACATAATATCTAGTTCTCATATTTTTCATTGGGTTGGTGAATGGTTTCATCTATACATATTCCAACCATCTCTAACCTCTGTTAGGAAAAAAACACCATTTTTCTCGTAAGAATATTGGAAACTATAGATAAAAATAAATACTTGAAATAAATATGAAATAAAATAAATTAATACCATGGTAGTGACAATTCTCCCCACCATGATAAATATCCACCATTGGAATGTCGACCTGTGGCCTGGCCAGAGAATTTATGAGGATTATGCTCCTCCACCTATGAAATTAACTCCCATGTTTCATTATCATTATTCCTATATTTCTAGTGGAATCCAACTACTGGAATAGAATTACCCTAAATAACATTCACTTGGGAATCCACAATCTAGATGAGATTCCCAATAACATACAATCCAGGTTCTACCCCAAGATCTACCAAACTCAACATGTGGGAAGGATTGGGATTTTACTCTTTGAATCTCAAGGAAATGAAAATTTAATTAACCAATGTCTACTAATATGGTTATTAATAGTTGTATAACACTATATTTACCCTCTCTATTATGTAAATAGTGATTAAATACATTATAATAATATTCCCCAATGTAAAAAGATGATAATGGCCCGATAAAGTATCTTACATAAGAAACTCCCAATGACACAATGAAAACTTAATATATTGACATAATTTATTGACATTGTATTTTTAAAGACTCTTAGAGAGAAACAGACATTATGTGATAATTTTCATATATTATTGTCTCTTTCATAATGATTAATCTAGTTAAGTATGTCTCTTTTATTTATATATATCGAAGAGTAAACAAACTTGATCAACTATAAAATAATTTACAATGTTCCATAATGAATTTGGATTTATATCTATTCTTGAATGAAAATACCTCTAATAAAATGTGGGTTTTCCATGCACCAATTAATTCCATCATACACATGCATTATATATCAAGAATAATTTTTTATAATTCTATACGAACATTAATTTGAGGTGGGAATTATGTGATTAGTTTGACCTATGAACCAATTTACATATATTTGATTTCATTTATACGATAGAAAAAATATGGGTCCCTATTATAAATAATAGAATACGACACATCATATAATTTTACAACCAATTGATTATATAACCCCCCATCTCTCTTACATTAGTTGAGAGATCAAACCCATAAAATAAAATCACCACAATAATACTTAAATTCATGGGTAGGAAAATTCCTAAATAAGAAATAAAAAACACATTACCATGAGAAGGGTTGTGGGAAATATATAATTTCAACCACTAATGTCACAACAACCATCATTTCTACATCAAGATCAAATCATTTTTGGAAAATATTTATCTAAAGGTTCTTTTTTTCTAGATAGACCACAAATTTATCCCTATAGAGACAATGATACCATGATTTTACATAATACATTATTACCACCATATTGAGGTTCTTTTTTAATGAATTAATTTAATATGGTTGAAGTTTGTGTTATCTATACAATAATACACAGTCACAAAAAATTATAAAAGTCCCAAAACTAATACTTTTAGTTTCACATTAATCCATATATCCGTTCTAACCTTGTGTAAAATTACGATAGTGACATTTTTTGACCATCACATGATATATTTTAATGATTCATAATATTCTAGACTCTAAATAAATTTCACCCCTTAATGGGTGTCAAATGTCATAAGTAATTCAATTTTGTCAAAAACCTTGGAAAACCACGAGTAATATCCAACCAGTATTTGGAAACTCTAATATCAATGGCATTCCATGATTCCTCAGATAAAATCACAACCATAAATTTCATTGTACTGAGTGAAATCTATTTCTTCAAAATCACATGTCAATGAATCATATCTTTTTAGTTCAAAAAACTACACTCTAAGAGATTGAACTGTTTATGGTTTACTTACAACATTCCATGAAAATTTATCAAATGTTTCTCATCCTCATCTTCTGATGGTTAGTTGAAAAAATATCATAGAAAGACACCATTATAATGGAGTGGTGGTATTTATAAATGACCAATTTAATTAGGGCCATGATATCAACATGACAATTAGACAAATTGAAATTAAAAACCAAATACTCTAAGATATGATACATTCTTTGGTAATAAGTCTTTCAAATATCTTCTTCTCTATCCTAGACTTGTTAATACCCTGAGCAGATTTTGATATTTTAAAAATATTTTCTTATTCAGGTTGTAAAAATTCTAAGTATTGTGTTTAAAGGTATATTTATTCATAGTCATGACCCATCATATCCTTTGATATTTGATACAAAACTATTGAAGTCTATCAACCTTCTTATCAAAGGTCACAAGAATAGCATAAGGAGAGACACTCGGGAGAATGAGACCTTTGGATTACAAATCGTATAGATGTATATTTGTTTTCCATTAACATAGTGGGAGACATGTAATATGGGGGATGATATGTTAGTTGGGAATTTTTTCTCAAAATATATGGTAAACTTCGCGTATTATTAGGGAGGTAGTCCATAAAAATTATTTCAAAATAATTCAATAATATCACAATGTGTGAGAGGAAACATGAACTCATATACAATAATATATTCCTCAAACATTATATTAGAAACTTGTAAATATATACCCCATAACTCTTGAATTCTAGGATGATATCATCCTGACTTAATATTCTATTCACCTTGAAAAAATAGGTCCTCCCATGAGGGACCATAAATGTCACCCAATGATAACAGCAATCCATGTGATCCCTGAACCACCCCATCTAGTTCATACCTATGATCACATCAAAGGGATCCATTTCTAGAAAAAAAACATCCATTTTAGCTACACCATTGATAGAGAGATAAAACAATATGGACAGTTGAATCATTTATCCTTTCTTTTCGTCATGATGCATAAAAAACTCCATTGAATCCGAAATAATATCAATTAGAGGATTCAATAAATCCATAATGCTAGAATAAATTAATATAATAAAATTTCCCATATCGAACATATTGATCATCCTGGATGATGCAATAAGAATAGTACCTAGTACTATTATATGTTTTAAATATTCTTCCATTGGTTCATGGTCCACAATATGAAGATGCTTCATTGCTACCTATTCTTGGGTGGGATAACTCACTTTTTGGCGTTCCTTAAGATATCTCTTCCTATATGAAAATATAACCTTCCACCATATCACCTATAATGAGACCCAACGATGCTAGAAGCATCAATCTAATCTACATGTCCCCTTGGATCTATAGATTTGACACCTCATTGGGAAGGATGAGTAACCTTGGATGTACATTACTGATTGACTATAAATCTAAAATATAACGTTGGCTAGGTGGAGCTGGACATGTGGACAATATCTTTCTAAATTTCTCACACTTATGGTACACATATTCCCCACTATGTAAAATTACAAGAAAAAGTGGTTTGGAAGGATATTCAATGAATCAAAAATCATCATTATATGCTCTTAATGCTTCTTATTCTTTTAAAATGTCCCACATCATATCTAGATCATCATAGGAAGTGTCCCATAGGAATGTGACATATATTCCTAGTCAATATCAGCCATCAATTCTCAATAAACCACCTCATCGTAAATATGTAATATATTCAAGAATATATGACATCAAATTTTTTGTTTCAACACCATTTAAAAAAATTGATCTTCAAACTATTCACTAGAAACAATTTCAACAGTAAGACACACTATCTCTACAATGTGGGTAGAATATTCCATAAATGAACATTTTCTATGATGGGGTACATGAAAAATTGGTTCATAGAGGTAGGTGATGTTTTTTGGATGCAGAATTCAGTAAATATTACCATGAAGTAATTCCAATACATATACTTAATCTTCCATTAAAGATTATAGACTCTCACTACCCATGACTGGGGACTTCCAATTTAAGTGAAACACACATTACCTTTAGATCATTATGATTCATGAGTATACAAAAGGATGTCCTAATCATCTCAGCCAAGTAATACTCTTCTGGGGGATCTAAGAGTCCCTTTATGGAAGGGGAGTAATCCTGAGAAACTCCTAATCTTAGTTTTTTTCAGACTAGGATTTGATTCCACAGCCTAACAAGGACAATATCTGAATACCTATTAAAATTATTGGAAAAAAGAACCACTAGATACACTAATATCAAAAAAAGAATGTGTTAGATTTCTCTACAACCAACTATCATGTTTACAGAGTAGGTATATGGAGAGGCATGATGCCATAATGGTAAAAAAAAATACAGTAAAAATGAATACATCAAACCATATAAAATAAATTAAAAAAGATATAACAACCACATAATCCATAAAAAAAACATATCACTCAACAATTTAATCAACCCACCCTACCACGATAACCATTCCTAGTCAAAACCTTGTGAATTACTCATAAATGAGTCAACTAAATCCAAAAAAACCAATAGATACCCAACGCATATCGTCATTTTTATAGTCCAAACACCCCACTCAAAACTAGAATCAAATCGCCCCATAGATTTAGCACATATCTACGTAGACTCTCCAAAAAACATGACAATAATAACAGTATAACCCTATTATGGTATCATTCATTCATGATGTTTCCCTAGATTCCATCCAACCTGATACCTACCCAATCCCATGCCATGGCACAAAGTGTGTTCCTGATCTCCACAGTCTAGTAACTATTGTGTGGTAATCAGATTACACAATTGGGAACATTTTTCCAAACATGGTTCTTGAAAAACAGCTATAATTCATAGAAAAACACATATGAAAAATCAACCTTATTGAATGTTCATAAACACTATATCCATCTAAACCTAACATTCTATACAATGGAATAATGTAAAATTTTTCAATTTAAGTGTCTCTAGTTTCTCATTTACAACTAAAAACCAAAAGGATGATGGTACATGAATAGATTAAAAAATATCCTACTGAAATTAGGACATTCCACCCCATCCCACATCCACTACCTAATCCAAACTAAGGGAATCTAGTAAGAGAAACCATAAACTTCAAATGTGGCCTTCAATATAACTATATTAGTGAAAATGATGTCTACATACACTTGAAAGGGAGTCTGTAATGTGTGATACCATATTCCCATTAGGATCACACCATTTGTTCTATTAATATACCATTAAACATAAATAATTGTCCTAAATTGTTTTATAACCTCAAATAATTTAGTTTTAAATCACATTTTAATTTTTAAATAAAATTTAACAGTACTATAAAATGAAAATAAGTCGGAACATGATATGTGTACTATGGGAAACCATTGATTAACTAGATTAGTGGGGACAAGGTATATATTATTACTGTGGCCAAACATATTCCTTTCCAGGCACAAGCTATTAGGGGGGACACAACCATGGTTGAATGGTAATATTCCATGCAACATCATTTAGTTTTTTTATTATAGTTTATATTTTTAGACTAGGGCAAAGACCCTACTAAGACACGTAGGTACTAGTCCAAGCCAACTCACCTTGGTCCCAAAGGTTTTTATTTACTCTATTTTATTTCATAAGACAAGCCTTTAAAATTTTATCTGAAACATTACTATAACATGTCGAGCAAATGGATTCCAAGCATTCAAAAATAGAACTAATATTTTCTAAATAAATAGACCCACAAAAACCATTTTAAAACAAATTTATTAATAAAAATATTTCAAAACCTAATTGAAATTTGAGAATGAACATTAGAGTCATCAAAAAATCTAACACACATAGAACCATATATATTTTACTTTGAAACAACCACAACCTAGTTGAAAACAATATTTCAAAGTAAGAGGAGATAATAATGAAGATATAACCAACTGAAAAAATATATACCCATACCAAAAACTTCATATTGAAAAAATAATTAGTCACTAATACCAATAAATAATTGGGAACTAATGAAGGAAGGTAGGAGAGGAAAATATGATAAGAGTGGGGGGTCCTGATTTATTAAATCATGAAGAACTAAGACTGAACAACCCTAGGATTAGAGCCAACATGTCATGAATAATAGGGTTTATTGAACCTTTATCTATGGTTTTTCTAATGGAGATAATTAAGATTTACATAAGGGTATTGATTAGGTATGATTAATGTTTTAAAAAAATAAACACGACATGCCACATGGTCTTCCCAAACGTGGTCTATCCTTATGGCGTGTCTAAAAAAAATGGGTTGGGATGCCACAGGGGTTGAAGGGGGACTAAACATTGCTATGTTCATAGTTTTTTGGCCTTGATAGACACACTATATACACTATATATCTTGTAGACATCTGGATCATGGATTCTAATTATCATGAACTAACTATGTACCTCCCTTTGTCTTCCCTTACTGAAAAAATTGACAGAAAATATCTCGAAAAAATATAAAACAAAATAATAAACATAAATAAGCATGATATTCATGAAAATAAAATCACCAGTCTTATAGATAGATTAAAATTTATAATAAATTCAGAATGATTAAACTTATAACAATATTATGTCTTTGGATATATTGATACTCTTCCCCTTTCATCTAAGGAAAACAGATAAATGTTATTCCAATTTCAATGGAATGGATGAACTATAAAATTTCAGAAATAACATAACATATTAATTATAAAATGAATCACAATAAACAAATAATTAAAATTAATAAAAAAATTGTAAAATGATATTGATCAAGTAAAATGTTATATTAGTTTTTATTGTTCAGGGTTTATATAATGTATAAAACGAGTCATGACTTGTGCTAAGGGATTTTTCATGAAAACCCTTATCAAAATATTTTATATCAATATCATTATCCATTATGATCATTATAATTTAATTTGTTTATGTAATGTTAATATTTATGATATAAGGACCCTTAAACATCATTTTCGTATTTTTTATTTTATTTGAAATGTTATAAAATTGAATATATTTTTTTTAGTATTTAATGACTTATTTTTGATTTTTGAAAGGAATGTAAATAAGAATGGGTTCATATGATTACCATATTACTAAAGAGTCTCTCTATAAAATCGGTTATTTTTTATCTAGCTTCATTTATAGGAATTGATAAATATTAAAATAATTTCATTTTTCCACTAATATTTTGTTTTCGTTCAATTCAGTCATAAATTAATATATATTTAATATTATATAGAGAGAGACATTATAATGTTTCTTTAATTGATGAAATTTATCTATGCTGATGTTATTTATAGTTTTTTTATGATTAAATGGGATATAATCTAATTATGTGAAACATATTATTTATATAGATGGCATATGATCTTTTTTTATAAATGAAAATATCATCATTTGAAATGATTGTTCTTTAAAATTATTAATTAGGTTTATTGTCTGTTTTATTTTTATTAATTTCATTGATTTAATGAATCCATTAATCCAATTAATTTAATGAATGGGATTCACTATTATACAGTCCTAGGTTTAATGGGTAAATATCAACATAAAATCTAGATTTGGTATTTTTCATATTTCTTAACTCATTATATATCAGGTCTTCGTACAAGGCCTTTATTGAAAGATAATTATGTCATAAATTATGCATTATTTCATTATGAAATTAGTTATTTTTATAATTATAATTAATTATATTTTAATCTATGTTTATATGTACATTAATGTTATCAATGAGTTTTTATATAAATAATTTTATTTTATAAGATAATCTAAGGATAATATGATATAAAATAAAAGATTATAATCTCATATTTCTGATGCTTTCATTGGGGCATGCATCTGTCCGTCAAGGATGCACTGATTGTTGCCTGCATTCCCTCTTTCTAAATGTAGGTGACATCCGTCACGTAATCAGGGACATTTTCTCCATGATTGAAATCAGATGATGTGATGTCAGTTCCTCATTCTTCGGATTCCTCCTCAAAAATCTTTTCCCTGTTCGGGTCTCCCTCATAGATTGAAGATGTTGTTCATGAAACTCTCTCCAGAGCCATCTCATTTTGGATGCTGATTGATTACACTACTTCTATCAAGACATTCCAAAGGGTCATGTCAGGACAACAACCTATGGTCAGGGGAGTAGTCACGTTGGACATCCCTAGCATGTATGGACACTGAATTAATGATGCATCTGGGTTTTTTAGCCTTATGATAGGGATATTCGAGGGTGTGAAATCGCGTTGCATCCCATGTCGAGAGTGTGGAATTAAATTCAATATTCATGTCTCTTATGTTTTCTTCTGCTTCCCATGTCTAACATAGGGTAGGAGGCTAGTTTAATATCTAGAAGAGAAGGAATGAGAGCGATAAAAATGCTGAGAAGAGTGGATTGGATGGGTGATTCCCTAGGAGGGAGAACATTAGAGTCCTACTATATGGGAAGATCGAAATGTCCAATGATGATGGATCCGAGGATGATTGGGTCCCTCTAAAGGGGACTCCAGGGCTTTTCATTGGCAATGATTGATCCTTAGGTAGGTTTTCTATGTACCCTGTCTCAAGAGACTAGGGTCAAAACCCATGTAGTACGAAGGGGTGATGAATCGGGTTGTGTGCAGAGGATTTCGACCTAAAGAAACAATGGGGCATACAGGTGGTTAGCGGCCCATCACAAGATGAGCAATTGTGGTTGGATGGTTAAAGATCTTTTGGTGATTATAAATGGTTAGATTCCCAGGTTATGGAAGGAACACCGATGGGATGAATTGAAAAATCTCACCAGGATGTGGAATCCCATGTAAGAATCAGAATGGACGATAGAGTGTTGAATGATGTGGGTGGAGAATGAGGGGGAACTACTATGAAGATAATAGTATTATTGGGCTTGAACCTCAAAGAGGATTCCTATGCGTCCCTCTGACAGAGGATCAAAGTCCACGTAGTTTGGTGGGGAGATGGGATACCAGTGGGGGAGGCCAATGAGAATGGATGCATAGATGGGACCTAGAGGAAGTGGAACCTATGGGTTGGGGCATGACCCTCCAGAAACATAGAGGCCCAAGGGAGATACTAGGATGTGACATGGGTGATGGTATTGAATCTAATGAAGGATTCCTAGGAATTCTTGTGGCCATAATTCAATTTCCATGTAGTTTAGAAGGGGTAATTAAATCAGTGTATGCCCAGAAGGTAATGACCCCATGACATGCTGGGGCTTACGTGTGGTTAGTAGCCCTGAATTAGGTCTAACGCCTTGGGGGTGGACCAGAGATGTTGGTGCCATCAGAGAATACTACAGTGGCTCACCCTTGGTTAGGGGACTAATATGGCTTACCGCTGGTCAGGAACTACAATGGCTTACCGCTAGTCGGGGACTATAATGTCTTACCGCTGGTCAGTGACTACAACATCTCACCACTTGTTGGGGACTACAATGTCTTACCGCTGGATGGAGACTAAAATTGATTACCACTGGCCAAGGACTACAATGGCTTACCACTAGATGGTGTTGAACCTAATAAAGGCTTCATACATACCATACCTAGGAGACATGGATAAAAACCCATGTAGTTGAAACATATAATGGTTAATTTCATACAGGACGAAAGGGACATACAATTTAACATCATTAGGGATGAGGGTGAACTAACATGGAGTGGCTGGGACAGATAGCTATTAGGCTTGAACCTCATAAATTCTTCTTACATACCTTTCATGGGGAAGGGAAAGGATCAATGTGTACATGGTTTGGAATAGAGGATACAATTGGGCGTCATGAGAGGTGAATTTGAACCCACACGAATGGGTCACTACAAGTAGGTGTTGGGATTTATCCTCATAGAGGCTTCCTATATACATTTCATGAAAAGGGAAAGGCTCAATGTCCACATAGTTTTTAAGGCAGTGCATGAATTACACTCTAAGGCATCCCATGGAGTATTTCATAGTTAGTTCTTACTCTAAGTCAATGTGAGTCATGCTCGGTGTGAGAAACAATAGGTACAAATGTCATGATGGTCACATTGCTAAAGGTGTGTCCGCGAGTAATAGAGAAGGGATTGCACGTTTCCCAAGGCCCAAAGAAGAAATAAGGGATTATGCTTGATTTCCAGCCTAGAGAGATGGAAATTAGGAATTACTCCAGGATGGAGGCCTGATGGTGACAAATCCTAGTGGGAGAGGGACGGGGTGACGAATATACATTTTCCTATCTCTCTTCAAGTATTTGGGAACAGAGGAAGAGTGGAAGAGTAGGGAAGATATCTCCCATAAAAATTTTAGGGGATCACACCAAGATGGTATCCCTACCCCGCAGATGGACACCACTCCATCATTGAGGATCACATTTCATGTGAGGAAGATCTCACTCTCGTGGAGACTAGTGGGCATGGAGAATGTCCAATATGGGGAACCCTGTGTATATTGCACGGAGTGAGGCTACAGTTTAACATCATGGGATGAGGACGATTGTGCTTGGTAGTTTAACTCTTCTTGCCTCTTAAATGAGGCGGGTTCCCTCCAACCCCCTAGAAATGTAAAGACCGTAAAATTCAAGGGAAATTTTTTTCTTAATTTTCTTTGGATTTTTACAAGAGCGCGATTTCAGACGGCACCTGATTCCGAGGCCCGGAGTGCCCGGAATTAATTTCCGAAGTTTGGCTCGGGTACGTTCAGTGAACGGACGAGCGGGAATTCCTAACTTTTGATCCGGTGCTCGGAATTAAAATCCGAGGGCACCGATGAACTCGCAGCGCCGATATTCGCTTAATGAGACCTTTTCGGGAGTTGCGTTTGTTGCGGGTTGAAAGATACGTTTTGGGGTTTTTCAATTAAGTTAAATAAAATTGTGTAAAACAAATTTTATTTTTAACTTATTAAAGAAAACCTACCTAAGGGGGTTGGAAGTGGGACCCACACCCACTTAACCTCCCTTGGGAGGATTAAGTGTGGTGGGGCCCACACGAAACCCCTAAGACTTTTCTTTTTCTCTCAACGTTCTTAACCCCCAATTAATTGGCCTACATTACCCTTATTTAATTAAGGAAGTTAAAGCCCTTTTTGAATTTCAAATTTTGAAATTCTTTTGTGTTGTGTTAATAAAATAAGAGGTAGTCTTATTTTATTTAGGGTTCTTTTTTTTGCCTTTGGAGAGCCTTCTCATCTTCAAGCTCTGACGAAGAACGAAGAACGTCTTCATCCTCGACGAAGAACGACAACACTTCGTCAAGGATCATCGACTCAGAGACCTAGTATCTTCGGACCTCTGCTTCCTCTTCGGACCTTCTTCGTCGGCAAACGAAGATCCGCCAACAACGTGTCGCATCGGACGTAAATCTTCGTCAACGGATTTGACGAACGACGACCGCGACGCCTGACTTCCGCGACGCCGTCTTCCGCGGAACGTAGAGGATTTCTTTGAATCTCAAACCCGAGGTAGGGGATGTTTTTATTAATTATTTTATTCCATTCCTGAATCGTGGATTTTAGCATGACTAAACGTGAGACTTTTTAGTTATGTTATTTGTTAACGCGAGGGGAGTCGGACCGCACGAACACGGCCGAAACCCCCTCCTTCGTTCATGTTGATTCATGCGGGTGGAAGCAAGAGGCGTGGTGCCGTCGCACCACGCGGATGAACATGCTTATGATTTCCGCAATACCGTCGCGCTTCGCCGAGGAGAGACTTCAAGACCGCGACGCCGACACGCCGCGTTGGGAGGATTCTTGGCACGGCGAAAGGGGCGCGGTGCCGTCGCACCGCGCCGGACGACGAACACCGCGGCCGGTTCCGGGCCGCGGTGAGACGAGGAGACCGCGGCCGGTTCCGGGCCGCGGCGGAAGGAAAGACCGGCGGCCGGGCCGCCGGCGTCGGAAGTCAAGGGCGGGACCGGAAATTCCGGTCCCGTTGGTAAAAACCGGCCGGCCAGCAGGCCGGCCGGATGTCATAAAAACCGGGGGTTTAAACCCCCGGCCGGTCCATCAAGACCCCCCTCTTAATGAGGGGGCGGTTCTTTTAAGGAGGGGGGGGGCAAAGCCCCCCCGGTTTTACTCAACCGGCCCCCATTTGCGGGGGCCGTTTTGTCTCAAACGGCGCGGCAAAGCCGCGCCGCCTTCGGAAGGGCGGGGGCTTAGCCCCCCGCGTGAGTCGCGGCCACCGCCGCCAGCGCGGTCCGCCGCCGCCAGCGCGGCCCGCCGCCGCCGCCACGCGGCCCGCCGCCGCCACGTGGCCCGCCGCCGCCGCGCCACGCGGCCGCCGCCGCCACGCGGCCCGCCGCCGCCACGTGGCCCGCCGCCGCCGTCCGCCGCCGCCGGCCGCCGCCGCCGGCCGCCGCGCCACCCAAGGGGGGGGGGGGGGGTCGGGCCGGGTCGTTCCGGACCCGGACCCCCCCGTTTCGGACCAGATTCGGTTTTTGGCTCATAACTTGAGCCTCGGACCTCCGAATGACGAACCGTCTGCGGCAACGCGATCCTTGGATCGAGACGGTCGTTTCGGTATATCGCACTCAAGGTTTCGGTTTACTTTGAGTTCGGCCGGGTTGGTTCGTTCACGAAACCAACCGGGCCTTCGGAGCGGAAACGCTCATATCTTGAGCTACGGACGTCTGATTGACGCGCCGTCAGTCGCGTAGTGTTCCTCTTAGTGAGACGGATCTTTTGGCATACTCCGCCCGAGGTTTGGACGCAGGTGGAGTACGGTCGGGTTGGTTTTGCCTTAAAAACCAACCGGGCCCCGGAGACAAAAATGCCAATAACTCTCAGACCAGGCGTCCGATCGACGCGCCGTCTGTTGCGTTGAGTTCCTGTTGACGATACGGAACTTTTGGATACATCAACTTCGGTCTTCGTGACAGTTGATGTATCAGCCTCTCGGCTCGTGGAGCGGACCCTCCGTACGAGCTTGCTGTGTGCGGGAACCCTAGTGCTGGCTGCGACTGTTCTACTGCTACGACTGCTACTGTGACTGCGACGACGACAGTACAGAGATCCTGTGTGGATTCAACGACGACAGTACAGAGATCCTGTGTGGATTCGACGACGACGACTACAGCACTCAGCGATCCTACGTGGATCAGTGCTACAGGTTCTGTGTGAGCCCGATCCTGTGTGGGTCCTTGCGCTCAGCGGTTCTGTGTGAGCCAGCGCCTACAGGTTCTGTGTGAGCCCGATCCTGTGTGGGTCTTGCGGGGGTTAGTTACCTATCGATCCTTCGTGGGTCCGACGACTTAGATGGATCAGTGATCATCTTTATCGTCCCTGAAGAAGTATACCTGTGTGAGCTGAATCCTGTTACTTTCCTTTGTGGAATACGTATACTTTCCTGCGTGGACTGAGTTATACTTGGGCTCGGAGGTTGGAGCGTATTTGAATTGATGACTTAGGTATATGTATGGGCATATACCTAAGCAGTGTTGGTTGTTACTTCGTGATTGTACTTTGCTTCGTGGTTTATCCTTTGTGGATTTTGAGAGACCTTCAGGGGTCTCGGGGACCCTACTGAGTAGCTTATACTCACCCCTGCACGGGCTTCGCCCGCACTACGTTGTGTTGGTTGCAGACGACGGACAGCGTTGACCTTAGCTGAGGTTTGCGGAGCGGGACGGTACCCGGAGGTGGACCACTGGGCGGGACGAGCACGGAGCGGACGGTGGGACCCGTGGAGCAGAGGAGCTATCTGTACCCACCCTTCAGGTGGGAATTTCCAGTGGACAGCACGGAGTAGCGGCCTTTACTTTTCAGTTGCTGTTTTTCCCTTTTCGAGTTGTACTTTACTTTCAGTTTGGGTTTGTATTCTGGCCCATTTACTTTTCCGCACTTCAGTTGTACTCTGCTTGCTTAGTGTTTACTTTCCGCTTGTTTACTCTGTGGTGTGTGTTTACTTTTCAAAGGCAATGCCTTCCCAATTTGCTGGGATCTACGCCTTGGTGCTAGTCGCCAGCCCCTGGCCTATGGAAGGCGGGCTTGGGGTAGTCACGGCACGGACCCCGAGGGCGGGTCGTGACAAATTGGTATCAAAGGAGTTCGGTTCTACCGCGAACTCTGATCTTTTCTATGTGAAGCAATAATGTTTAGCGTATTGAGTGTGGTTATCAGTCCAGGGAGTCCAGTGTTGGTGCGGCGGCCGACGTATCCACACACCAGGACCCTGACGTCTGATTTCCGACTTAATGCACGAAAACATTGATTGCGTGTGTGTTTCAAAGTTTTCTTTGTGATTACTTATATCAGCTCACCAGGTATACTGTTCTAACCGTGGCGCACCTGTTTCCTTTTCAGGATGGCCCCACGACGGCAGCCAGCTAGGGTTCCGATGGTCGAGCGAGACGACAGCCCACCGAGCGACGAGGCTTCGGTACAGGGCCCTTTTCCAGTAGTGGCACCGGCGGTAGCTTTACCCGCCGAGCCCCCGATGCTTCCAGCAGCAGCCGCTGACGATGCACGTCGCCTCAGCGCACTGCATGAGTTTCAGCGACAGCGACCGCCCAGGTTTCGCGGGGAGACGGATCCCCAGGCAGCAGAGGACTGGCTGGAGGCAGTTGTTCGAGTGTTTAGGCTAGTGAGGACACCAGCAGACCTCATGGTGATCCTCGCTGCGAGCCTACTACACGCAGCAGCAGGACGATGGTGGAGCCTGATGCTCCAGGTGCACGATGAGGCATCTCTTCTCTGGACGGATTTCGAGAGCCTCTTCCGCTCTGAGTTCGTCCCGGCCACCCTTCGAGCGGTGCGTATCCAGGAGCTTCTACAGCTGCGGCAGGGCAGCATGACGGTCGCCCAGTACTCAGCGAGATTTACCGATCTCTCGCGCTACTCGACCGACATGGTACGGGACCCATTCTTCCGGGCCCGGACCTTTGAGCAGGGTTTGAGACACGAGATCAGGGCATCGCTGATCTCCCTCAGCATCCCGACTCAGACAGGAGTACTGGAGCGGGCTCTTCTGATCGAGAGCTTCCTTGCTGAGTCTACACCAGCACAGCGACCCACCGCAGGGCGGCACGTGGCAGAGTCATCTGCAGCAGGCAGTCGACGGATGACTCAGGGGTCCAGACAGACCAGACCTTCAGGCCGACGACCTCAGGGCACTGGCTCAGCAGTGCGGGGCACACAGCGCGGAGCCAGTCTTCCGAGAGGCAGACAGTGCTACTCATGCGGCGGACAGGGCCACATGGCTCGTGACTGCCCGACCCGCCGTACCGAGGAGCAGCAGTCAGTAGATGGACCACCGAGGCAGAGGCAGAGGGTCGACCGTGGCGGTCCGCAGGGAGGAGGCGGACGAGGCAGAGGAGCTGGACGAGCAGCTGGTGGTGGCCGACGCTTTGAGGCTTTACCACCACCACCACCAGGAGGTCCACCCCGACCACAGGGAGCTGGCGGGCAGCGACAGGCACAGCTCCAGGCAGCAGAGGCCTACGACCACGGCGCACCCGAGATGATTCGAGGTACTATCTGTGTCTATTCCACCCTTTCTGCAGTTCTTATAGACACAGGAGCGAGTCATTCTTTCATAGCCGCTGCCCTTGTTCGGAGCTCGGAGATTCCGACTGAGCCGTTGGCTCGATCCTTACGGCTAGAGACTCCTACGGGAGCAGACTCGACGATTACGCACTGGTGCCGGCAGTGTGAGCTTACTCTAGGAGGCGAGAGCTTCGGCTGGGATCTTCTTGTAGCAGCGTCGAGGCCTTACGACGTCATCTTGGGCATGGATTGGCTGTCTACGGTCCATGCACAGATTGACTGTTTTAGGCGCAAGGTGCGATGTGTACGCACCGACGGGAGCAGGTTCACCTTCACCGGCGAGAAGGGAGCCTTAGCAGCACAGGATGGACTTCCGCGGAGGAGAGGACAGCCCATCACTCATCAGTTGGCTAGCCTTATCCTTGGAGCAGTTGACGTGCGGAGTCCTGGTTTTCCTGCAGTGGTGGATCAGTATGCGGACGTTTTTCCCGACGATGTTCCAGGGCTACCTCCTCGCAGAGAGGTAGACTTTTATATTGACCTGTACCCCGGGACAGCCCCGATATCCACTCCAGCATATCGGATGGCCCCCGCCGAGCTTAGAGAGCTACGGGTACAGTTGGAGGACTTGCAGGGCAAGGGATTCATCCGACCCAGTGTTTCACCCTGGGCTTCCCCGATATTGTTCGCCAAGAAGGCGGACGGGAGCTTGCGACTTTGTGTTGACTTTCGTCGCCTGAACCAGGTGACAGTGAGGAATAAGTATCCGCTACCGAGGATTGATGACCTCTTTGATCAGCTCAAGGGAGCACGGTGGTTCTCGAAGATAGACCTCAGGTCAGGCTATCATCAGCTCAGAGTCAGAGACGAGGATGTGCAGAAGACGGCCTTCAGATGTCGGTATGGCCACTATGAGTTCTTGGTTATGCCTTTCGGTGTAACCAATGCTCCAGCAGTGTTCATGGCTCTCATGAACAGGATCTTTCAGCCATACCTCGATCGGTTTGTCGTGGTTTTCATCGACGACATTCTGATTTACTCTACGACAGAGGAGGAGCACGCCTATCACTTGCGAGTTGTTCTTGATACACTCCGAGAGCACCAGCTTTATGGTAAGCTCTCGAAGTGCCAGTTCTGGATACGTGAGGTCCACTTTTTGGGACACGTAATCTCTGAGGCGGGAGTTGCAGTGGATCCCGCGAAGATTGAGGCTGTGTTAGCATGGGAGCCACCCAGGAGCGTGACTGAGGTTCGGAGTTTCTTGGGACTAGCTGGATACTATCGGAGATTTGTGCCGAACTTCTCCAGAGTTGCGGCATCACTCACAGCGTTGACGAAGAAGGGGAAACCCTTCGTGTGGTCAGACAGTTGTCAGCAGAGCTTCGAGGAGCTGAGGCAGAGATTGACTAGCGCACCTATCTTGAGGTTGCCTGAGGAGGGAGTAGGGTACGTGGTCTACTGCGATGCATCAGGGACCGGACTCGGATGTGTTCTGATGCAGGAGCGGGCAGTGATCGCCTATGGATCACGACAGTTGAGACCGCATGAGCAGAACTACGCTACCCATGACCTGGAGTTAGCAGCAGTGGTCTTCGCTCTGAAGACATGGCGACACTATCTGATGGGCGAGCGCTTTACGGTCTTTTCCGATCATCAGAGCCTCAGGTATATCTTCTCGCAGAAGGACCTGAACCTGAGACAGCGACGATGGCTCGAGTTCCTCCAGGACTATGACTTTGAGATAGTCTATACTCCTGGGAAGGGGAACGTAGTAGCTGATGCCCTCAGCAGGAGGACGGGCATTCAACTACTTGAGGAGGCGACAGAGCAGCTAGCCTCTTTGCAGATATCCTTCGTGGATAGAGATGGAGCAGCCTTTCTACAGTCTCTCACAGTCACTCCTCCACTACTGCAGCGAGTCAGGGAGGCACAGCATGGGGACGCTGACTGTGAGACACGGCGTGCACAGATATCCTCGGGACAGACACCTGATGGTTTCTCCCTTGGAGCAGAGCACGACATCCTTTTCAGAGGACGTACCATGGTACCAGTCGCCTTGCGAGAGGAAGTGCTGAGGGAGTTTCACACTTCTCCTTTAGCGGTACATCCAGGAGTGGCAAAGATGTACCAGGACCTCAGACGACAGCACTGGTGGCCGGGCATGAAGAAAGCTGTAGCAGAGTTCGTTTCTCGATGCCTTACCTGTCAGCAGGTGAAGGCTGAGCATCAGGTACCAGCAGGCTTGGTACAGCCCTTGGAGGTTCCGGAGTGGAAGTGGGATGGCATATCTATGGACTTCGTGACTGGACTTCCACGCACTTCCAGAGGTCACGACTCCATCTGGGTGATTGTTGACCGACTCACCAAGTCGGCACACTTCTTACCCATCAGAGAGCAGGGCTCGGTGGAGAGCTTGGGACGTCTCTACGTTCAGGAGATTGTGCGGCTCCACGGCGTGCCATCATCTATCGTTTCCGATCGAGATGCCCGCTTTACTTCCCGGCTTTGGAAGGGGTTACAGGAGGCGTTCGGGACGCAGCTACGTCTTAGCACAGCCTTTCACCCGCAGACGGATGGTCAGACGGAGAGGACCATTCAGACTCTCGAGGACATGCTCCGCGCATGTGTCCTCGACTTTGGTCGTAGCTGGGAGGACCACCTCCCCTTGGTGGAGTTCGCATACAACAACAGCTACCACTCCACCATCGGGATGGCACCGTACGAGGCGTTGTACGGCCGACCATGTAGATCTCCTTTGTGCTGGACAGACCCTGGGGAGTCAGCACTGGTGGGACCGGAAATGGTCCAGGCCACGACAGAGAAGGTCCAGGTCATCCAGGAGCGGATGAGGACAGCTCAGAGCCGGCAGAAGTCATATGCTGACAGGAGGCGGAGACCACTGGAGTTCGAGGATGGCGACCACGTCTTCTTGCGGGTCTCACCTCGACGTGGTATTCGGAGATTTGGCCGAGGCGGCAAGTTATCTCCGCGCTTCATCGGACCTTTTCAGATTCTCAGCAGGATTGGCGAGGTGGCTTATCGCCTGGCTCTACCACCTCAGTTGCACCGGGTGCACGACGTCTTCCACGTATCCCAGCTGAGGAGATACGTGCACGACCCGACGCACATCATTGACCATGGGGAGCTTGACGTTGACGATGGGGCGACTTTTGCGGAGGTCCCAGTGGAGATCGAGGATCGACAGGAGCGGGTCCTACGTGGACGGTCGATTCCTCTTGTGCGCATCAGATGGCAGCACGGGAACCTCCAGGAGAGCACTTGGGAGCGGGAGGCTCAGATGCGTGCTCAGTACCCCCATTTGTTTCCCTAGTTTTTGTTGTATCTTTACGGGGACGTAAAGCCCTGAGGTGGGAGTAATGTAAAGACCGTAAAATTCAAGGGAAATTTTTTTCTTAATTTTCTTTGGATTTTTACAAGAGCGCGATTTCAGACGGCACCTGATTCCGAGGCCCGGAGTGCCCGGAATTAATTTCCGAAGTTTGGCTCGGGTACGTTCAGTGAACGGACGAGCGGGAATTCCTAACTTTTGATCCGGTGCTCGGAATTAAAATCCGAGGGCACCGATGAACTCGCAGCGCCGATATTCGCTTAATGAGACCTTTTCGGGAGTTGCGTTTGTTGCGGGTTGAAAGATACGTTTTGGGGTTTTTCAATTAAGTTAAATAAAATTGTGTAAAACAAATTTTATTTTTAACTTATTAAAGAAAACCTACCTAAGGGGGTTGGAAGTGGGACCCACACCCACTTAACCTCCCTTGGGAGGATTAAGTGTGGTGGGGCCCACACGAAACCCCTAAGACTTTTCTTTTTCTCTCAACGTTCTTAACCCCCAATTAATTGGCCTACATTACCCTTATTTAATTAAGGAAGTTAAAGCCCTTTTTGAATTTCAAATTTTGAAATTCTTTTGTGTTGTGTTAATAAAATAAGAGGTAGTCTTATTTTATTTAGGGTTCTTTTTTTTGCCTTTGGAGAGCCTTCTCATCTTCAAGCTCTGACGAAGAACGAAGAACGTCTTCATCCTCGACGAAGAACGACAACACTTCGTCAAGGATCATCGACTCAGAGACCTAGTATCTTCGGACCTCTGCTTCCTCTTCGGACCTTCTTCGTCGGCAAACGAAGATCCGCCAACAACGTGTCGCATCGGACGTAAATCTTCGTCAACGGATTTGACGAACGACGACCGCGACGCCTGACTTCCGCGACGCCGTCTTCCGCGGAACGTAGAGGATTTCTTTGAATCTCAAACCCGAGGTAGGGGATGTTTTTATTAATTATTTTATTCCATTCCTGAATCGTGGATTTTAGCATGACTAAACGTGAGACTTTTTAGTTATGTTATTTGTTAACGCGAGGGGAGTCGGACCGCACGAACACGGCCGAAACCCCCTCCTTCGTTCATGTTGATTCATGCGGGTGGAAGCAAGAGGCGTGGTGCCGTCGCACCACGCGGATGAACATGCTTATGATTTCCGCAATACCGTCGCGCTTCGCCGAGGAGAGACTTCAAGACCGCGACGCCGACACGCCGCGTTGGGAGGATTCTTGGCACGGCGAAAGGGGCGCGGTGCCGTCGCACCGCGCCGGACGACGAACACCGCGGCCGGTTCCGGGCCGCGGTGAGACGAGGAGACCGCGGCCGGTTCCGGGCCGCGGCGGAAGGAAAGACCGGCGGCCGGGCCGCCGGCGTCGGAAGTCAAGGGCGGGACCGGAAATTCCGGTCCCGTTGGTAAAAACCGGCCGGCCAGCAGGCCGGCCGGATGTCATAAAAACCGGGGGTTTAAACCCCCGGCCGGTCCATCAAGACCCCCCTCTTAATGAGGGGGCGGTTCTTTTAAGGAGGGGGGGGCAAAGCCCCCCCGGTTTTACTCAACCGGCCCCCATTTGCGGGGGCCGTTTTGTCTCAAACGGCGCGGCAAAGCCGCGCCGCCTTCGGAAGGGCGGGGGCTTAGCCCCCCGCGTGAGTCGCGGCCACCGCCGCCAGCGCGGTCCGCCGCCGCCAGCGCGGCCCGCCGCCGCCGCCGCGGCCCGCCGCCGCCGCGCCACGCGGCCGCCGCCGCCACGCGGCCCGCCGCCGCCACGTGGCCCGCCGCCGCCGTCCGCCGCCGCCGGCCGCCGCCGCCGGCCGCCGCGCCACCCAAGGGGGGGGGGGTCGGGCCGGGTCGTTCCGGACCCGGACCCCCCCGTTTCGGACCAGATTCGGTTTTTGGCTCATAACTTGAGCCTCGGACCTCCGAATGACGAACCGTCTGCGGCAACGCGATCCTTGGATCGAGACGGTCGTTTCGGTATATCGCACTCAAGGTTTCGGTTTACTTTGAGTTCGGCCGGGTTGGTTCGTTCACGAAACCAACCGGGCCTTCGGAGCGGAAACGCTCATATCTTGAGCTACGGACGTCTGATTGACGCGCCGTCAGTCGCGTAGTGTTCCTCTTAGTGAGACGGATCTTTTGGCATACTCCGCCCGAGGTTTGGACGCAGGTGGAGTACGGTCGGGTTGGTTTTGCCTTAAAAACCAACCGGGCCCCGGAGACAAAAATGTCAATAACTCTCAGACCAGGCGTCCGATCGACGCGCCGTCTGTTGCGTTGAGTTCCTGTTGACGATACGGAACTTTTGGATACATCAACTTCGGTCTTCGTGACAGTTGATGTATCAGCCTCTCGGCTCGTGGAGCGGACCCTCCGTACGAGCTTGCTGTGTGCGGGAACCCTAGTGCTGGCTGCGACTGTTCTACTGCTACGACTGCTACTGTGACTGCGACGACGACAGTACAGAGATCCTGTGTGGATTCAACGACGACAGTACAGAGATCCTGTGTGGATTCGACGACGACGACTACAACACTCAGCGATCCTACGTGGATCAGTGCTACAGGTTCTGTGTGAGCCCGATCCTGTGTGGGTCCTTGCGCTCAGCGGTTCTGTGTGAGCCAGCGCCTACAGGTTCTGTGTGAGCCCGATCCTGTGTGGGTCTTGCGGGGGTTAGTTACCTATCGATCCTTCGTGGGTCCGACGACTTAGATGGATCAGTGATCATCTTTATCGTCCCTGAAGAAGTATACCTGTGTGAGCTGAATCCTGTTACTTTCCTTTGTGGAATACGTATACTTTCCTGCGTGGACTGAGTTATACTTGGGCTCGGAGGTTGGAGCGTATTTGAATTGATGACTTAGGTATATGTATGGGCATATACCTAAGCAGTGTTGGTTGTTACTTCGTGATTGTACTTTGCTTCGTGGTTTATCCTTTGTGGATTTTGAGAGACCTTCAGGGGTCTCGGGGACCCTACTGAGTAGCTTATACTCACCCCTGCACGGGCTTCGCCCGCACTACGTTGTGTTGGTTGCAGACGACGGACAGCGTTGACCTTAGCTGAGGTTTGCGGAGCGGGACGGTACCCGGAGGTGGACCACTGGGCGGGACGAGCACGGAGCGGACGGTGGGACCCGTGGAGCAGAGGAGCTATCTGTACCCACCCTTCAGGTGGGAATTTCCAGTGGACAGCACGGAGTAGCGGCCTTTACTTTTCAGTTGCTGTTTTTCCCTTTTCGAGTTGTACTTTACTTTCAGTTTGGGTTTGTATTCTGGCCCATTTACTTTTCCGCACTTCAGTTGTACTCTGCTTGCTTAGTGTTTACTTTCCGCTTGTTTACTCTGTGGTGTGTGTTTACTTTTCAAAGGCAATGCCTTCCCAATTTGCTGGGATCTACGCCTTGGTGCTAGTCGCCAGCCCCTGGCCTATGGAAGGCGGGCTTGGGGTAGTCACGGCACGGACCCCGAGGGCGGGTCGTGACAAGAAAATACATAATTGATACCCACCCATCCTTGAGGAACGGAAGGAATAAAAAATTCCATATTGGGGAGATCTTATGGAGTGATTCATTGTGGGGTCATGTTATCGTGGATTTTTTAATAAGAAATAGCTCTTAGCCCTCCAATGTGAAGAAGCATGAGTCTGTGAAATGCAACCAGTTGCCCCACCCAAGGGACCTTGAAATCACTTTGTAAAATCCTAGATGGCCATATAGGAGAAGGGTTTGCGATGCATAAGGGTTCACAGGAAAGGATCATGTGAAGCTCCAATGGTCAAATGAGTGGAAAGAATCTACAAAGGGGTATGATTTGTGTAGTGGAGTGTCCTATCCTTGTCATAGAGTGTAAATGCATATCAAAGGTGCTTTTTGAAGCACAAAGTCATTTGTGGAGTAAGACATTGCAGAGCATGGCTGCCTTACAAAGCATAGCACTGTGAAGTAATGTTCTTCGCGAAGCACAATGACCCTACCTTATCATGTGGTTCACATGTTCTTGGAAGGTAATTCGTGAAACATGAGTGCTCTATGAAGACCTGAGTCCCCTTAGGGATAACCTCCCTTCTTGATGGCACATGGGATCCCCAAAGGGAAAACCTACTTGAAGAGGGGTTTTATTTCAGCTAAGGGAAATCTAATTCACAATTCTCAGGTACCTTCAAGAGCTAATTTTTCATTTTGTTTTCCACAGTAGAATGTGCGTCATTATTTGAGAATTGATATGGTGAATGGTTAGGTATCCATACATTGGGTCCAAGGGAGGCCAGGTATTTATAGGAAATAGGTGGTGAAAATCATGGATGACTCATTGCAAGACACATGTCACTCTGCAAATGGTCGCAGATTGCGTCAGGATTTTCATAATCACAGAGTCCAACATCATCCCCTCCTCAGAAAAGATTCCTCTTGATTTCTCTTAATTTCACTCACAGGGGATTCTTTAAAATTATAATGGATCGCATAGGCGATCCGGTTCTCTCCACAACATAGAGCTCCCAATCAATTTTGTCATAACCACGGAGCCTCCATCCGCTTTTATTCTATGATGACCAGATAGGGGGAATAATCTTCATGTTGGTCGCGGTTCTGAGGGTCACCATGAAGTCCGTTGTGCACAAGGGCTTTGTGAAGGAGCTTTGTGAGAAATTTTCCTTTGGAACTAGTTTCCTCTTTGCATCCATTTCCTATACACATATTTTGGCGCCAACAAATTCCCCCTCAGACCTGGAGTCGGGGAGAAAATGAGGGCCTAATTCATAGGGTAAACTGCCAATATTTTTAGGTTAATTGCAAAGAAATATGGAAAAGTAGGGTCATAATGCAGAGAGGTGATGTGTGGGTATATAATTACTTGAAGCTCGCCGTCCCCAGGTGCACTGTGACGCATTAAGGTGTTTGATTATAAATAGGGGAGGCTAGCCCCTCTTTTTTCAGTACTCATCTCAGTGTTTTTTTTGCGATTATGAACTCGATTCACAAATCTTAGTATGATCCATGACCATTATTTGCGAATTGGATCCTTCCTTTTCTACGATGCATAGCGGGTCTCTTGACTCTGTAGGTGTGCGTTTTGCAGCCTGTGTCTGCATGGTATGAAATAGATCTATGACATCCATTTGTGATCGAGCTCTGAAAATGAGCTCTACGAAAAAGCTCCGCAAAATAGAAAAAAATTATAAAATTTTATGACTCAAAAGATCTTCATGGAGCTGTCATTAGGTTCTTGTGGATGATGCTCAGAGGGATGAGTTGGCTAATAATCTGGGAATTGGAGAGTATGTGTGGAGACATTCAAACCATGAGTCCCTAGAGGAGCTACTGTCGGAAATTCAGAAGAACTACCCTCTATGAATAAGGATTATTATATATGGATTTGGTCTACATGATGATGTTTTAAATCTGGAAGAGAGTTGGGAAATGCCAGCCAAATGGTTTTGAGTACGATGTGTCAGCGCCTGTGTTTCAGGGTAGCTGACAGTCAAACATGGGAGGATTATACACCCGTCGATGTTGATTGCTTATATAACCATGTTAAAAACGCCTATGGGAAGATGTTGCAACCAGAGGTATCTCCCCTGCAGTACCCCACCATTTTTATGGTGGCCTTGGGGAACCCAGAGAAGGGGTGGACAGATGAGTGGGATTTACACGAGGGAAGAAACTTCATAGATGATTGGTCTTGGGATTACTGGGTATGTGCCTCCTGTGAAGAGTTTGGGGTAGAGTTATTGCAAGTGGGACAGTATGTGGTGGCATGGGCCTCCCAATTCTACATCTACCAGCCGAAGTAGCTGCTGCTGAAGTTGTTGAGTAGGTGGTCATCAAGTACCAACACCTTCCATTTTCACCAGGGGGAGGTCGACATTAGCCTATGGGACCAGCACAAAATATCAGAAATCCTGATACTGGGGGTGATGTATGATGAGTTCATTCCTTCCGCGAATACATGCGAAGGCCCAGAGAAGATGTCGCCACTAGAAAGGGATTTGATGGACCAGGTGCTGAGGGAGGATAAGTAGTCTGTGAGGGATGTCCACTTTAAGCGGTGGTTTAGTCGGTTCTGGAATTCACCTGTAGATGAGATGTTTTAGGTGCTGCATCTTAATTGCCTGAAGGGGGTCCAACGTAGTAAGTAGAAATCCTATTGGCGATCCTTGGAGGAGATCCAGTGGAAGACATGTGGATTCAATATCCGAATCAAGAAGAAATTGGTTGTTAGGCTGGCAGAGTTCATCTCAGCACGTATCAACAACTGGATTCTCCCAGTAAGGAATACTAACATGGGTGTGTGACTAACATGATCATCATGGATTCCATGATGAAGATAGTGGAGTGGGTCCACTATGGTATCCTGATGCTCACTAGGCTATATAAAATGCTGTGGCATTTCAGTGAAGGGAATAAGCCACATTGTGTATGCATGCCATTCCATCTTCTGAAAGGGTGTATAACAACTCATATTAGGGTTTCTATGAATATAAGAACCCCATTTCTCCTCCAGGATTGGACTTTCGACTGACTATTCGGAACGTAGTGGGGAGTTTTTTGACTTTCTGACCCCACCGCTAGTGCTGAACCAGGTGTGGAAGGCGTATGAGTTCAAATTCCACCCATTCCTATTACCAATAGGTGTTTTCAATGATGATCACCAGGGAATGCATGATCACTAGTCCTACCTCTTTTCCTTTCAGGATGGATACTTGGTGGTGTGGGTTAACCACGAGCCTCTCTATATGTTGTATACCCCACACCATTTCGTGTGGCAGTTCTGGTTCATGCAGGGGATGACCCAGCAGCTCTACATGCGAGTGCTCTATGAGGACCATCCATGTGTGATGTATCATACGTGGGTCATGTTCACACGGGATGATGGGAAGATTCAAAATGAGATGCCTCTGCCCATAAACATCTATGGGCTGGTGAAGGAGTATAATAGTAGTTGGGAGGAAACCTGCCTGGGGGAGATTTGGAAGCAGTGGACCATCCGCACTAGAGAGGATGTGCCTCCTTAACCTCGAGGTCAGTGCTGGAGGGTGGAACGAATGACCTGTTGTGGTAGGGATGAAGTATCAGTGAGGTGTGCACAAATAAAGAGGTAGAATGCAATGGTGGACCCTGAGGTCCCAGTGGATAAAATTCATCGGGATTGGGGTCCACCAAGTTGTTTCAATAAGTTATCCACCCAGGCTTCAAGGATGCAGCTTCACCATATAGATTTGCCCGAGGAAGGCATCTTCTAAAAGGCATGGGACATGTGAGATGTTAACAGGAAATTTATCAACCCTTGTTAGATGTGGCATCTTCTGATCCACCTCAGGATGGAGTTGGAAGGACTAGGTTGTGCCCGGGATGGTTTTTCGTTATCTCAAATGGAGGGGGAGCAATATATCGTTGTGTTGGAGGACTTCATGCACTCCTTGGGTGCCCCACATCAAATGATGGATTGAGTGAAGGTAATTCTCGAGTAAAAGGATCCCTCATAGTTTTCAGATGCTGAATTGTGAAATTTATTCCCTCTACCAAAAGAGTCATAAGGTTTCTCCTGGGTGAGACGGCCAGTGGAGGGAGCCCTCTAGAGGAGGTTGAGGATTGAAATTTAGACCAGGATTTGGAAGATTTTGCAAAGGGTCTAACGTAAAACCCAAAAACATTATCATATAGTCTTCATGAATCATATTTAATACTTCTCAACTAAAAATTGACTTCTGCTGGAAGGTATCATACGTAGGACCCACTCTTAAGAAATTGTAGATACAACTGCTGGAACATCAGGATCTTCACCCACGACGATGGTGATTACCATGCCTATACGGGACACGACACCCAGGGTGGTTCTCCCAGAATCTAAATATTCCACAACCATATATAGATTTATATGACTCAGGGTACCAATAGAAACAACTTAGGGGAGAAATTGACTATTTGACCTTTATAAGTATCCTTCACAAAATTTGTAACAGCCGTCCATTGAATTAAGACAACTAACATTTGTATGTTTTTAACATGCCCAGTTATTTTAATGGTGTTGGATGCATTGAAGACGATGGCTAGATCTCCTGACACTACCTTTCCTAGGGGAATACCAGTGGTCATGGAAGCGGATGCTCAATCTAATCAAACTATATCACACCCGATCATAGGTAGGACCGTCAGGAGGACCGAACCTAAAATCATTGGGGTGGAATCCGATAACAGGGATTAGTCAGATGACATGGGTCCTAACCTACTCGACCAGACACTGGTTGAAGATCATTTTGATGAGTTATTAGAGGTGTTCACTTCATGTGAACCCACTGACCCTGTGTACTGGGACATGATGACGTACGATTAAAAGGATACCAAGATCATCTGTTGCCAGTCATGGAAGCTAATCTGGAACATCATCAGGGAGACCCGTCAAGCGCAATGGATAGACCAGATGGGGAGGCTTTATTACCAACTAAGCGAAAAATGGACTGGAAGAGTGGATTCCCACCATCCTCATATTCCCATTTAAGTCTTCATGGAAGAGATGATTCATGAACATGACTGTGGCCTTGGTGTAGGCTGGCAGTGAAGGAAATCGGTGAACAATAAGAGGCTTTAGGAGGCCAAGAATGAGATTCAGTGGATGAGGGCATTAGAAAATGAGTACTCTTCTTTCCTCGACGCACAATCATGGATCGTGTTTCGCCTGAAGTCCCAGCTGACAGAAGATGAAAAATGGATTAAGATATCCTCTTATGAAATTAATATCATCGGAGTTGATGAGAAGTGGGCCTAGATCATGGATGATGAAATAAATCCCATTGACATTGAGCATGATTGAGAGCTTAGTAGGAAACAACATATTATGGACACCACCAGCCAAAGGGGGACAGAGCTAGAATTCTCTATTGAAGATTTCAATCCATCTATAGGGGAGCATCTTTGGTTTATATAATGTGTGTAAACTCATAAACATGCGTTCATTATTAGACTATTTATGTTATTTGTGTGCATAAGTTCCATTAGTTGTATTTGGTTTTCTGTATTTCCTTCACATTCATGAAATATCCAGTGATTAATCCATTAGCTCACGTGGGTCGCACCCAATGTGAGAAACAATGGATGACCACTGCATTATTCTATCCAAATATGAGTGTTTCGACCAAGCATTGGGGATCTAGGTTATGAACAAATAGTCCATATTTCTACGAAGAAAGTTGGTGAGGACTGACTGGAGAATTTATGGTCATAGAATATTTGAATTTCCATTTTACTAATGTGTCCTAGTGCATGTTTGGGGTAACTCTAGGGGAGTTAGAATCAATCCAATAAGAGGGGAGTGGAATGTGTAAATCATGATACCCAAAATTTGGATAATAGTAGGGGCGGCAAGACCATGAAGGATAACTGTTGACTGCATTTGAAACACTGTATTCCTTTTTTTTAGCCTTAAATGATGCTAAAAAATGTGGGATGACCACTGACAATGTTCGAAACATGGGGTATAACTTGAGGTATAATCCATTAGTCTTCCCAAACGTCATCCCAGGACCGCAGGTGATCCACAGGCCAAACATCCATACTATTACAAGGTTCTTTAATTCATGAAAGAGGACAAGGATCCAAATAAATCACATTAAAATCATGGAGGGTGGAGTGATGGGTTGTTCTAATGGATTCCAACACTCTTGAAATTATTCCACTGTGATGAGAACACATTAGGTGATCACATTGGTCTGACTAGGGATCATAACTATTTCTAGACAGGACCTCTCTAGTGAGGCCATAGAATGACTTGTAGTTTTACTTCATACCAATTAGGATGATAGAATCATAGTTTAACATCGTACAATGATAAAGATTCACATAGTTTTGAGGTCATACTTCGAGGACAAATGATTAGAATTTAAAGTCATGTTTCACAGAATATAGGTTCCTAGTTTAAGGTCATAGGGACTGTACTGTGGTCAGGGATGAGGGTCCAGAAGGGTTAATGACCTTGGGCTAGGCTTCAGGTGAAAGAACTATTCATTGCTAAGTATCCCATAACGATGAGAGTCAACACAAACTTAGTTCCTGAGAACAACATATATTTAGATGGATGTCGATAGGGGTAATCCTCTTTGGAGAGGAAGCTGACGCATCCTATGATTTCCATGGGGCATCAAGAACATGTTCTATGTTGGGCTGTAGTTTAATGTACTGCATCGAGGACATGGTTACCATGAAAAGAAACATGAAGTTTGGGGAATATCCCAACATGAATGAGGAATATAGAGGTCCACACCACATCATGTTTCCCTGATGGGATTCATTACTCCATAGACCAGAGGTTCCTGACTTGGGGATGGGATCGAGGGAATATGCCCGGGTGCACTTACGTATCCCATGAAGAGGGGAATCAATCCATACATAGTTCTAGAGGACCCTTGTTGTTTAACATCATACTGTAGGACAGAGAGTTTAAGGGAAGATCCCAGAAAGGGGGAGTACATGATGTGGTAGCTATAAACCTGATGTGAATGAGGACATAAGGAGTCTTCACCACAACATGTATCCCCAAGGAAGTCTTTGGTAGAAAGTCCGAAGATAGGGAAATTTGGGCTGGTTCTAAGAAGAAGTGGTTGATCATTCCTATGTACCCCATTAGGATGGGAATCAAGACATACATAGTTCTCATATTGTAGTTAAATGTCATGCAGGATGAGAGGCTTGCATCATTTGGATACACCAGAACAAATTCTACCCAAACTACTAACCTCACATTAGTCGTGCTCGGTGAGGGAAACAAGGAGTAGTGGTGGGGATCTCATGGTATAGGGAGGCACACTTAAGTGGTGATGGGACATTAAGTGAATGACGTCCCCAAATTTTTGATCTGCCTTCATAATGCACCTAAATGAGAGGAGGTGTAAAACTGAGTGTGTTGAAATTCCACTTGAACATAAGGGAGTAGAGAGATGTGAATCATGGCACCCAAAATCTAGATTTTAATTATGGTTGCATGGAGATAAAGGATAATTGTTGACCATGTTGGATAAACATCATCCATTTTTCGTTATCCATTAATTCGGATAGAAAAATGAGGGTTGACCGCTGACCATGTTTGAAACACGAGACATGTCACAAAATGTCATTTGAGTCCTGCTAGGGTGTTCTCCAAGGATGGTAGGTGAGCCACTATGGAATGAGACCAGGCCATAAAGGGGGTCCTTTCAGACATGGAAGGGTATGTATATCCAAATTAAGGGATCAGGAATCGTTGACATGAAATGAAAGAATTCTCATGTGAAATCTCCACACAATGGGCCCTTTTCCACGATGCATTTGAGTATGCTAACAGGGCTTGACAGAGAGAGGGAGTTGAATCCCATTCCAAGTAAATGGGTTTTGGGGACACAAAATCCATGTTCAATATGAGACTTGTTTCAAAACCCAACGTGAATGAGGACAACAGAGTCTGTATCACACCAGGTTCTTCCAGATGAGATTTTCATGTAAGGATCAAAAATTGAATGTTGGGTTGGGCCTGAGAAAAAGTTCTGTGGCATTCCGACATACCCCTTTATTATTGGTATCATTCCATATGTAGTTTTAGAGTGTTATGGTAGGATACCAACACCATGGACAATACTGTCATGCAGGTCTTTCCCACACACCAAAATAAGTGACATTTTATTGATCAAGATTATTCTTTATAATGAATGTGTTTTTTTGTTGGGATGTAACAAACCTAGGATGGAGAATCCAGATGTTTCTATAGGAATCAGTCTATATGTTGGCCTTGAAAAATGGAATGGAGGAGAAATGATACTTAACAAGATGTCCCCTTGAGTGAGGATACCACAACATGGTGCCATTTTCTGTCATGCGTCCAGGACAATAATGTCATAGTTTATGGTCTTATGATAGGACCAGCCCATGAATCTTAATGTCATTCAACAAAGAAGAAACATTTTAAAGTCATGTGGGACAAGGAAGCATAGTTTATGGTGAAATATCTTGGACATGAGAGTGTAGTTTAACATCACATTGGAAAATAGGTAGGATATGCAGTATCTAAAAAATGGGACATACCTAGTGTGTCTATTGAAAAACTAAATTGAATAGGGACATAAAAACATATATTCCACACTATAAAATCCTATAAATTTTAGGTCCAAAAGGAAAACTATAAGAGATAATGGGTTGTTCTTGAGCTGGACCCAAAGAAGAAATGCCAGAGCATTTCTACATATCCCATAATGATGGGAGTTAAGCCGTAGGTAGTTCTTAAGGATATGATGAAATTTATAAACTTTTGGCAAGGACATGGTAGATCATAGATTATGGAATTAGAGCTCAGACCATGGGAAGTGAGACTACTGCAAAGAGGCATATACCTTGACCGAATCCCTAAGACCACGTGAGTTGCGCTCGATATGGGAAACATGGGAGGCGAAGGTCTTAGAAACTCACAAATAAAAGAAAAGGGGGGAAAAGGTGTGGAGCCTTGAATGGCACTTCACTGTGGCTTTGTCTTCTTAACATGAAAATGCAAACTGAGGGTTTTCACCAAGATTGTCAAAATTCCACTCCGACAAGTTAGAGTAGAAAAGGATGTGAATATTATAACCAATATTTATGGCTTAATGGGGGTGTAACAATGATGGAGGATGATTGTTGACCATTCTTGAAATACAACATCCATATCCAATGACCTGAAATAGGAACAACAAATGAGCATTGATCTATGGACATATATCCAATACAGAACTTGTATCAACTTGTCATTTTAAATTCATGGGTACATTGCCCCATGTGGGTAAAAGACCACTGTGTCCTAGAATCCAAGCCATTTGGCGGTCTTTTTGAATGTGAAAGATGATTAAATCCCAAATTAAGGTGAAAACAACACATAAAAATCGATAATAACATGTCTATGTTGAATCCAACACTCTTGGTCCAGAACCAAAGATCTCCTTGTCACCTTTGTTAACTACCAAAGAGGATTTAGGGGACCAATTCAAGAATAGCCAACTCAAAAACATTGGTGGAGTAGATGGGGAGAAAGATCCTTAAAGAGGGAGTGGTACATGGAGTGGGTGTCAGAAATCTAATGTGAAAGTGGAAAAAAATCCCATACCACACCCCATACCCCCCTCCCAGAGTACTCAGGCCAAGGGGCCGGAGAGATGGGGAGGTTTCTATGAAATTGGGCTGGACCCGGAGACAAAATGTCCTAGAATTCCTAAATATCCAATGTGGATAGGAATCAAGCCACACTTATTTATGGAGATGTCATGCAGTTTAATGTCATGCTGTAAGGATAAAGATAGGTGTAGGTATCCAAGGAGGGGGATGTATGGGTTGTGATGATAAACCTAAAATAAATGATAGAAAATAAATCCTTCACCACAAAATGCATTTTGGGAAGCATCCAGGACAAGGGGCCGAGCCAAAGGGGATATATTTCAGTTCAGGGATGGGCCTATAGGTGAAATGTCAATGGGTTCCTATATATCCCATGAGAATGAGAATCATTCCATACATTGTTCTGAAAGGGCCATGCAGTTTAATGTCATGCGGTGAGGAAGTGGATGGGATAGAAGAACAAGAGGGTAACATGGTGTGATCTTCATAAACCCTTCACAAATGGGGGGCTAAAGAAGTCTTCATGATACCATGATCAGTCGTCTAAGAGAACTATACCCAGGGGAATCCAAGGAGAATAATTTGGAGGGATATAGTATAAGAATAGGTTTCTAAGAGTTCCTATGTATTCCATGATGATGGGAATCAAGCCATACAGAGTTGTTGAAGATGATGTCCAGTTAAACATCATGTGGGATGATAATATAGGGAGAGCATTGTTTAAATTTATAGAGCGCAGACCATTTTGTATTTTATCAACATGCAGGATGAGGGATGTGTAGTTTTATGTATTTTATTCCAGATGTAACATGCATTTTAACGTCATGTGGTGAGGACAAAACCATCTATGGTCACATAGGACCATATACAGTTTAACATCATTCCAGAAGACATACATGTTAATGGAATGCGAGACTAGTGCCATGTAGTTTTATGTCCTTCATCTTGGACGTATAACACATTTTAATTTCATGAGGTAAACAGACTCAAATATATCCACTGAAAGGCTAAGGGAACAAATATAGAGAGCCTCACAGGAATTATAGAAATATGGTTAAGGATATCATATTTCTATTCCAAGCATGATATTCTTCTGATAGGAGGTTGTTCTATGACATGTGGTATGATGGGCCCTTATAGCTGAATTGATGACCGACTGGTGCTGGGAATGTCCTTATTATTATTAGTCGAATCTCATGGAGTGGATTTCAAACGAGGTTTAGATGACTGAGGCAAGCCCGTAATAGAACATAGCTGATCACGCCACAATGGGGTGGCTCCGCCTGATCATGTAGCACTAACGGTGGGGAAGATGGGCGTAGTGAAAAAAGATGAGAAGGTTGTGCGTGCTGAGCTCTATAGTGGGCATTTTTTTGGGTTTCGATGGTGTTCCCAACAAGGATAGAAGAACTAGAAAAGGTATAATAAAGTCCCATTTAACAATAGCTCTGTCAACATTGGCGACATCCTAAGGTATTGGGAGGATCAAACTGGTGTTCCTCGTTGTCCGGAATCATATAGGACTTTACCAGCTCCACGGTGTTAACCAAATCATACACTTGGTCGTCAATTGATGAATCATCTGCCATTATATGGATCTAGTGTATAATTACCATCTCTAAGGCCATGAATACTCTGAGAGTACAATATAACTATGGCATCAGTGGGGGGATTTGTTTTCCTGTGCACCATCTTTGACATCCCTTATAGGAAGAGGAATGTTGGGATATCGATGCAAAAGTAGTTGTTGTAGGAGATTTGGTGACTTCTGAAGTCTCGAGTCAATTCAAACATTCATGGATAATACCATGGGAATGGGAGACTACCTTTCAAGCCATCCCGTTGTAATATTTTAGAGATCTACTATGAGGAATTTCATTCCACTCACCTTTTATATCACTATCGTTGTTAGGTTGTATGGATACACATGCCACATGTGCTGGGGCTAGGCCTAGCCTGACTATGTTGCTATCAAATAGATCTTGAATCCATTATTTATGAAAATATATCTTCTTGAGGGTGTTCCCTAGGATTCTATGATAGGTGCAACAATTTTGAAAAATGAGAAAATGAGAAAATGAGAAAAATTGATTACAGCAAGGATGTCTCACAAGCTCTATAATCACCCAACTCTTTATTATACATGTAAAAATTATTTATTACACAAAAAATCACCTATGAAAACTATGAGGATCGAGGTTTATAGTTTCTTGGACAATTTGGAATATTATATAACAACATAGAACAAAAAATCCAACATATTTATTAGAAACTTATTTTACATGACCACAACTTTCGTTCATACTTATCATTCCATGGGATACCCAGAGGACACAAATAAAAAAGGGTGAGATATAAATCCCATTAAGGGAGTAAGTAATGAATAAAATGAATAAAATAGTATATGTTAGTAAATAGGAATATTAATGAAGTGAAATATAAACATGAACATTATGGCATGATAAATCATGATTATCACTACATGGAAATGTGGTAACAACATTTAACATGATACTAGAATGAGACAACACTGATTGCACATGGAGGATGAGTAAACCCTCATTGCACCTAAATTAGAATGATTAAACACTTGTTGAACTAGATGTACCACAATTCTAGTCTTTACCCAATGCATTATAGTGATGTGAGGGCACACCCTTTTTAATAATTTTATTTCATGCTTAAGTGTGCCACATAGATCAAATAACAAGGATTAATTAATCATCATCATTTATTCCATAGTAAAGAATATGTAATTCATACATGAAACACTCTAATCAATATGTAAATGTGAATAAAGGTGAATGGACCTGATAGAGAAATGAGCATGGTATTAACTACACAATGACTTTGGCTTGGAAAATTGCGGTGCAATTTCAGCAGCATAACGACGTGACATAAGAATTCATAAAAATGGTTGATGAGAGATAAAGTTGTGTCTAATCATATTTAAATAAAATATAATGTAAGGGTTCATATAGATACATATCCTAAAATATGTAATGGAATTAATATTTATAGAGAAAAAGAATTTCTCGAATGTAAATGCGGAGAGAGAAATCCACTACAGAATGTAGACATGGAACGGGTGTACATGAGAAAAAATAATGAGGGAGAAAAGGTTGTCTCATCATTAAAAAAAGGAGGGAAGTATAGGGGAGGTTCTAAATCATACCCCAACATTTTTATTTGAAAATAATTGGGTATAGAAATATAAGGAAACTAAGATATAAAATGAGAGAGTATGAAAAACCTTACTTGGATGTATGATCCCATAGGGTATAGAGGGGCTTGAGAGAGGATTCATGGGAGCTTGAGGAGCCTTGGGAGGATTTTTGAGAGGGGAGGACAGGGTAGGGATGTACCTCAAGGGTTTATAGTGAAGATATGTGGGATCATGTTTGGGTTTATATAGGAAATTTGTGGAAATTATTTATTATTTTGGGTTTCGACACTACACATTAAAATAATCAAAATCACAAACCAAACCATGGGTTTCAGCCATGGTTTTTGCCAGAAAAGAGTGGAAAACATTATTTCATATGTCCAATGGCCCAACTTATTTAAATTTTAGGCCTTATTATTTGGAGGTTAATCAAACTCTCAGGTAAATCATTTTAAAAAGATAAAATGTTTTCTATGTCTAGAAGGGTCCCCCAAGGCACCCTAAAATTAATAAAAAAAATATAAAATCAGAATTTTGGAAGGTAAAACCTTTATTTTTTTTACATATATTTAGTAGTATTTTATTATATCACTACTGGGTAATTATGATGTCATAAAACATAGTATATATTTAAATGGTGTTTAATTTTTACCCAAAGATTCGACACTTTCATATGATTATAAAAAATTCACCATTGGATAATTTTGACATTCTGATTCCCAAAATAACAATCATTTTATATAAATAATTTTATAATCATCTGAATTTTTACTTTTAAAATAAAAACATATATTTATCGAAAATTCATGGGGTTTGACAAAAATGGATTTCAAACCTTAATAAAAATTACAATTGTATTGCTAAATTTTTTTTGATCATTTATATTTAATAAAATGTAATTTAGTAAAAATATTTCATTCAAGTATTATTTAATTCACAAATACATTAATTGGTAAAAATATATTTATTAATTTAATATTAACTAAATAAAATTTTTTGTTCTTTAAAAACTATTTACAAAGATACAAAAATAAAATGAATGTATAATATTTATTTGATAAAAAATATAATGAACATAATTATAGTGATAGGGTATTTTTACATAACCCCTTATAAAACCAGTATAAGACCTAAGGGTAAGGTCTGCGATGGTGACTAATTATTGGGGAGGCTCAGATAACATAGTTCAAGTGGTAATCACTATTAACTACCACATCTCCTGTAGGCTATTCCGTTCAAGATTTAATTATTGAATATTAGCTTGGTATTCATCAAGAGCGAATTCCAGTGATGATACCACCTTTACAAGCTCCGATAAATGGGCTTCATATTGAGAAATTATACTAGATGAGGTCATCGCTTCCTTTGTTTGAGTAAATTGGATTTGTTAAATCACAATATTTATATTAATCATGTGGTCATTGTTCAACGACTCTATTAGTAATGGTAACAAATATTTACGTTATTTTAAAATCAAAAAACATAAAACCAAATAAGTTTATATGTTTTATATTACCATTTTACATATCAATTCATTTAATTAGATCAATAAGAATTTTTGTCAACAAATGTTTGGTTCGTTACAGTCTTCCCCCCTTATGAAAATTTACCATCAAAATTTTCTTTTCCCATACTAAAATAGATGTGGGTAACTCCACCTGATCACATCCTATGGTTCTTACATTGCTTCTTCAAACGTGTTGTTTGTCCACAACACTTTCATGAGGGATATTTTCTAATTTTGTTGATCTTTTTTTCTACAATCTAATATTTTCACCAGCTTCTCTGAAAAGGTGATGTCATTCTCCAATGGTACCACCTCTGGATTGATTTCATGCGATGGGTTTGGTATGTAATTATTCAATAGTGATACATGGAATGCATCATTTACATGAGATATGTACGGTGGGATTTCTTGTAGACATGACATTGCTCTGATGTGATCAAGGATCTCAAAAGGGCTGATGTAAACTGGAATACGCTTTACCTTCTTCCAAAATCTCATAATTCCATTCCACGATGATATGCGGAGGAATAAAATATCTCCAACATCAAAGTCTAGGTCTCTTCAAAGATTATCAGCATAGATCTTTTTTAGACTCTGATTAGATTTAATGTGTTTCTGGATAGTCCTAACCTTATCCACCATTTCTTCAACCATTTCTGGACTTAGGAGTTTTCACTCCCCATCATCAGCTCAACATGCCAGGGTTCAACACCTCTTCCCATGCATGGATTAATAAGGATTCATTTGGATGCTTGAGTGGAAACTATTATTGTAAGAGAACTCAACCAGAGGAAAATGTTGATCCCATCCCCCTTTGATGTGCATTGAGCATGCTCTCAACATGTTCTCAAGTGTTAGGATAGTCTGCTCACATTGGCCATTAGTTTTCGGATGATAAACTGTAATGAAGTTCAGATCAATATTTAGATCATGTTTAAGACTCTTCCAGAACCTAAAGGTGATCTTGGATCTCGATCAGATACAATAGATAGTGGTACTCCATGTAGGCTTACCACTTCTCTTATATATATTCCTTCCATTTGATTTAATGAGAAATCCTATTGAATTGTAATGAGGTGTGCAGTCTTTGTAAGACAATCCACAATAGCCCATATAAAATTGTATCACTTAGATGTCTTTGGATGTCTGCTGAAAATGTCCATGGTGATGTTATCTCATTTTTCTGCTTGTATGGGTAATGGTTTCATCATCTCCTTAGAAATATGCCTCTTAGTCTCCATATTGTAGTCATACCCAACACTTTGATGTATACTCAATGATCTCCCACTTCATGTTATCCCAACAATTATGATCTTGGACATCTCAATACGTCTTTGTTTTTCATGGGTGGATGAAGAAATTCAAACTATGTGCATCATTATAAAGTTTATTCGTTAACTCCAGATTTGATGGAACACATATTCTTGACCAAAATCTCACAATTCCTTCTTTATTAACACTGAACCTCGAGGATTACCCTTTTCTGATAGTTTCCACTTTCTATTGAATTCCTACATCATCCTTTTGAGAATCCAATGACCTTTCGAAAAGAGATGGTTGAAAAATCATTTGATAAAGGATTAATAATGTTCCATTCTTTATGATTCCCATGTTTTTCTTTATCAAATCTAAGAAGATTAAATCCTTTTCAATTCTCATCAATGATAGAATTGATGTTTATTTTCTACTTATAGCATCGTCCACATTGTTCGATTTCCTAGTTTTGTAATGGATTGGGTAGTCATAGTCTTTGATCAAATCTAGCAATATTTATTGGCCTATAATCATCTATTTCTATCTGAATATATACTTGAGGGTTTTTTTATTCATGTACATTTCACACTTCTCCAAAAAGAGGTAATGTCACGAAAATTTTATGGAGATGATTTCAATAGCCAACTGCAGATCAAGTGTTGGATATTTTTTCAACCTAACATTTAATTTTCTTGAATCATAGTAAATGAAATTGTAATTTTGTATCAACACACATCACATGACCTTTTTCAAATCATTACTAAATACCACAAATGTTTTCCAATTGTGGGTAGTGTGATCATTGGCACATTGATAAGACTCCTTTTAATCTCATTGAATCTCTCTTCGCATTCATCACTCCTAGAAAACTTTTCTCCATTCCAAGTTAGCTTGTTTTGAGGGTTGAAAAATAGTTAGAAATTTATCTCAAATCAGCGATAATAACCAGTTATCCCTTGGAAGCTATGAATATCTATTTTCGATGTTGTCTACATCCATCCCTCAATTGCTGCTATCATGGAGTGATCCCTAGATATCCCATTTATTATAATGATATGACCAAAAAATGATACCTCCTTCAACCATAACTCACACTTGTTGTACTTTTAATTGAGATTATCATTTATCAAGGACTCTAGTGTAGATCTTAGATGCTCCTCATGCTCCTCTTTGTTTTGGAGTATATTATAATAACATCAATAAATACTACCAAAAATATGTTGAGGTAATCAATAAAGAATCTATTCAAAAATTCCATGATTAATTCTAGAGAATTAGTGTGTTAAAAAGGAATTACTATGAATTCATAGTACCCATATCTTGTATGAAAAGGAGTCTTGGGGAGATCATCATCTTCACCATTACATGATAATATCCTGACTATAGATACACCGTAGGGAAGTGTTGTGATCCACATACCTAATCTAACAAGTCATAAATTTGTTGAATAGGATACTTGTTATTTATCGTAATTTTGTTGAGCTTGTGAAAAATGATGAAATAGGGCATTCAACCATCCTTCTTCTTGGTGTAAAGGACTAGTGTAGCCCATGTTGAAGCACTTAAGAGTATAAACCCTTTATCCAGATTCTCCTGTAGTTGTTTCTTCATCTATTAAATCTCCCCAAAATCTATTATATATAGAGTTTTGGATATTGGAAATGTCCCAGGTATAATATCATTTGAGAAATCAGCATCATTTCTAGGAGGAAGAACAATCCATTCCCCAGGAAACAATTCCGTGAATTCTCTCACAATAGGAATTCAGTCAAGGATTGTTGCTTCCTTTGACTCAATTATCTGAGCAAGATACACATGCTCATAGGGAATTAATATCCACACTTTATATGATTGTTCTAATGAATATTCATCCTCTTTATTTAAGTTGTACATAATCAACAGTTGATTCTCTATATAGAGAGTGATTTCTCTATCCTGATAATTTATGTTGGATCTATATAAGGAAATCCAATCCTTGCTAACAATTGAAAAAAATTCTACCAAAGGGAGTATGAATAGTTTAACTATGATGTTGAATCCTCAAATTATGATAGGGGAAGAGTTATATTCATGGGATGAAATGATTTCCCCATTTTCCATTCTCACCAACATATTTACTTCCATGATTTTTGGTGGTGTTGGGATTGTTCTACTAAAATTTTGGGATATAAAAGAAAGCATAGAACCAGAATAAAAAATAATGTTTTCTATTCATGAAGTAATAACTAGTGTACTATCACTACTTTTTTTTCAGGGTTCACTTCAGTGGTAGTGATGTAAAAATCCCACCCTTGCTTCCTTGGAGTTTATTGGATGGCTTCAGAAACCCTTGTATTTGAGAACTAGTTTGCAAAATTCCATGGTTTTTGGTAGTTAAAGAAATTAACAATTCATTGAGGGTCAAATGGAATGTACCTATCCTTTGTCACAACATCACGTTTTCTTGTTGGATGTTAATGGCCATGTGCCCTTCTCTTCCTCACCAAAATCATTGCCTCGTCTCTTTCATGAAATTTCCAGGGTGCTTCTTTACATTCCTTGGGCAAGTGGGGTGCTATATTTTATAAGAACCATTGTATATACTCATTGGACCACAAGAATTAAATTCCTAATTATTCTTTTTATACACATTATTCCCCTAAGATTCCCAAATCTCCATTTTGACTTTGAAGTCACATCAGGAAATTTCCTCATATATCTCGAAGTCACGAATTACAAGTGCTTTCTGTAGACTAGGTTTTAAACAAACAAACAAGCAGTTATCCTTACATTCATTGGTAATGACAAATCCGTAGGCATATCGTGCAAAGAATGTGATGTTTTCCTCATACACTCTGATGTATTAGTCATCTTTCATTCTTTAGGGAAAAGGAGTTCCTTTATATCATAAGTCCGAGTGTGAACGAAAAATATTTGTCAATTTTTAGTAAAACTTATTCCATTACAACACTTCAATAACCTCATTCGGATTCGTATTTTGGATCAATTTGCACCATTGGCCGGCTTCATCCTCTATACAAAAAGCTTCTAGAAGTACCTTATATTTTTTATAACATTGATTTATGGAGAATATCTTCTCAATGGAGTTGATCCATTATTCGATGATTTAGGGATTATATGATCCATTAGATTTAGGATTCCTTTGTCTCACGAATCCCTCGATTACAGATTGTTCGTTCTGGGGGGGGGGGGGGGAGGTGTTAACATTTCTCTTGGAATATGTTCTATTTAAAACATGAGTTAAATGATAGAGTATTGGGACAACATTTTCAATCCCAACTCCCATCGTATTGTATATCTCATTAGAACAGTCATCACATTGATCTTAGCATCGATTATGAGCCCCAGGCGTCCAATTACAGGTCATTGGATAGAATTAGAGGAATGTTAGGGGTAACACAAAAAGGGTAATCCAAAGACATAAAACAGATGACTTATAAATTACTTTTATTATCATAACATAGGAATTTATATGATTCAATCTATGTTATCCCTGATCTACATACCAACATATATTCTTAGGGGTATTTTTTATTCCCATAAAAATGGTTCATAATAATCTTAATAATTTACGAAATAATATCCCCTAAGAGTTTCATAACCACGAGTGCAACAAGGCCTGTTGTCATGCACTGGTTCTCATTTGTGTCTAGCTCAAGTGGTGTTTTTGGGTTTTACACCAATCTACTTCTATTCTATAGCGGCCTCTACATGGTCATATCCATAGAGGGATATATTTTCTTGATTGAACACTTACTAAATACTCACCAAAATTTAGGGATGTATTTATTATAGTTAGTCTTGTCCCCAAGGATTTTAGTAGGGTCTTCTAATCCTAATACCATAAATAGCTAAAACTATACTCTGATACCAACTACAACATCCCTGCTATTTATTACACACATATACATTATTTATTACAAAAACATGAACTTAAGAAAACTCTGAGGATCGATATGTCTAGTTAAATGTGAAAATTTGAGCATTACATAACAACATATAACATAAAACACCACAATTTTATTGAAATTTTTTTTACATGATCACAAAATTCATTCATACTTAGTAATACATGGGATAACCACAAGACACACATAATAAAAGTGTGATCTACAAATCCAAGTAAGAGAGTAAAAAAGGAATTACATGGAGAATATATTACAGGTTAAGAAATAGGAATATCAATGGATCATAAGAGAAACATGTACATAAAGGCACGATATAGCATGACTATCATAACAACGAAATGTGTCAACAACGTTTAACCTAATATTATCATGATACAAGGATTAATGAACATGGAGAATGAGTAACCCCTCATTTCACGTGAATTAGCATGGGTAAAACCACATTTCACTTGACTTATCATGATACTAGTCTTTACCCGATGCATTGGATCACTATTAGGGTGAACCCTACCTAATCATTTCATTTAATGCATAAGTGTGCAACAGGGATCATATAACATGAATTTATTAAACATCATCATTTATTACACAATAAATGAATGTGGAATTCATAACTCAAACTCTATAATTAGTAAGTGAATGTGCATAATTATTATTACAGTTGATAGAGAAATGGGCATGGTATTAACTACACAATAACTTTGACTTGGAAAATCACTGTGCAATTTCAGCAGCATAACAATGTGACATAAAAATTCATAAATATGTTTGATGAAAGAGAAAGGGGTGTTGAATCATATATATCTAAAATGGACAATAAGTGGTTTATATAGATACGTGCCCCAACATATGTAATGGAATGTAGATCCATTAAACAAAAGAATTTCTAGAATGTAAATGAGGAGAGAGAAATACCTAATGAATTTCATCAAGGTAACAGGTGTACATGGAAGAAATTAATGAGAGAGAAAGGGGTCTCTAATCATTCATAAATAAAGAGGTATGTATAGGGGAGGTGAGAAAATATAACCCGTATTTTTCAATTGAAAATAAATGGGTATAGAGACATAAAAAATCATGAATAGAAAATGAGAAAGGAAGAAATCTCATTCATGGAAGTTTGATCCCAAAGGCTTGGGAGGGGCATCAGAGAGGCTTATTGGGAGCTTGGGTCACCTTGGAGGGATTTTATTAGTCGTGGATGGCCCACTAAAGCCCCATAAAATTAATAAAACTAATCAAAAATCACATTTTTTATGGAAAACATATATTGGATGAAAATAATTATTATATTATTTTATTATATCACTATTGGGTCATTATGATGTCATAAAACAAATTATATATTTAATCAATATTTAATTTCTACCAAAAAATTCAACAATCTCAGAAAACTATGAAAAATTCACCATTGTGTAATTTTGACATCCTGATTTTAGTAAAAATATTCATTTTATCTTTAAATTTTTCAAAATATGTTAATTTTTACTTTTAAAATAAAAACTGACATGTATAAAAAAAATCATGGGTTTTGAGAAAAATGACTTTTAAATGATAATAAAACTTACAAAATAATTAAAAAAAATTATACAATCATTTATATTAATAAAAGTATTTTATTAATAATATTTTATTAAAGATCCACTAATTCAGAAAAAAATATTTCTTAATTGAATAATAAATAAAAAATAATATTCGTGCTTTAATTTTTTTTACAAAGTAACAATAATAAAATGAATCTATATTCCTTATTCTACACAAAAATAATTCATATAAACATAGGGTTAGGTCTTGATATATAATCCCTTATAACACCCACAAAAGACCTAAGATTAATGTGTGAGATGGTGACAGACTCTTGGGGAGGATGGGATAACATCACTCGGGTGGTAATCCCTATTTACTTCAACTTCTACTATAGGTGGTTTCATTCAATCTTAACGTATTGGAGATAGGATTGGGTTTGGTCCATTGTAAAGTCAAGTGGTGATACCTCCTTTATGATATCCTACAAATGGGATTCGTATAGAGAAATTCTCTTAGATGAGGCCATCACTTTTTTTCCAGTAAATTGGATTTGTTAAAGCCCTATGTTTATACAAATAATGTAGTCACTATTCCATGGATTTATTAGCAACCATGAAAATTTGAAATCATATTATAAAATAAAAAATCATAAAACCAAAGAAGTTCATATGTGTTATATAACCATTTTATATAATGATACATTTAATTAGATCTAGATGAATTTTCATTAATAAATGTTTGGGTCTTTACATGATCCTCTTCTCAGACTCCAGGTCTGGCTCTTTGTTGCCCCATTCATCGATTGGGGGCATATGGGGAACAAGTAATGGAACTAATGCAGACTGATGCGACGATAGACTATTTTACAGAGAATAAGTTGAATGGGATGACAAGATAGCCCATCTTGGATGGTCTTGCGAAAAATGAAACTATTGAGCCACCACATCCTGATAAGATGGAATGGCGACCGTAGTTTTTGGTGTAGGGGTTGAAATCACTGATGATGGGTCAGGATACTATTTTTCTTCTATCGTTCATCAGAATAACTCTGTATTATCTCTGGTTGAGTTAGATGTTGACCCTATTGACCATAGGGAGGACTACACAACCATGCCCTAGAAAGAGGCCAAATCTTCCTCTTCCAAAAATGTATCATTAGAGGGAGGTGGGAATCTTGCAGACCTCACATTCTAGAAGGATGAGGATTATATTCCTTGTTCTTTACCTGGCCCTAGACACAGAAGATTAGGGTGAGAGCTCTATTATCAAATCGTATTCTTCCTCCTAAAATGAGAAGCGTATGGGTTTTATGGTAGTTTGAAACATCTAAGCATTATTCTAATAAAGGTGGTGAACTACCATTTTTCTCAAGTATGGTTCTTTTAGAAAGGTTGTGTTTTAAACATGAGGAGGAACTTTGGTTGAACTGATGTTGGGATGAAGAGGACTTCCACTTGGGTGAGCTGGGGTGTGAGGAGCACCTGGGGAAATGTCAAAAGGAACATTGGTAGGACCTCCACATTCGCTGGTTGTTGTGTGGAGAGAATCCCCATTAGAATTGTGGGAGTGGGTATGACCTCTGCTGGATCTGGTTGGAGCATGGGTTATACTTACAAGTGTGTTTCCCTTAGTAGTGATGGAACGAGGGTGGCCTCCATACAAGTCAAACTTGACAAATGGAATACCTCCTTTCTGGGTGACAATAAAGAAAGGAAGATCACCGCTTATCTGATTTATGGGATGAATATGGACTTTTTTAGTTTCTATAAGAACATGGGGATGACCCCCACAATGATGGTTCACCAGACGTGGGGGATATTTGCATCAGTGACCTGTGACAAGAGGAATGGCTCAATACCTGGGGTCACAGGTGTAGAAGGTACTTCTGTGGTGGATGCAAATGTGGTGGGGTGGACCTTCACTCAGACTGATGGTGGAATGGAGGGCACCGACATGCCTATCTTAGGAGTGGGGAAGACCTACGCTCTCATTAGTGGTGGCACGAGTAGGACCTTTGTACTAGATGTCATCGCCACGGGTCTACCCGTGATGGACACCACCTGTGTCGGTGACCAGGAGAGTCGTCCCAACCTACCTATAGGGTGGTTCGGGCCAAAATCTGGGCTGGGTGTATTAGTTCCCTTGTTCTGTATAAAATGGGGCATTGATGGTATGAATCAGTGGTGGCATAGGGTTTGGTAGTCTTTGATGATGATGACCCCTGGCCGGCATCCGCCTCACCTTGCACCTGATGTTGGCGTTAGGTTAATTGGACCGGGGCCGGAGGTTCATGCCTATAACATACCTGAAACTCAACATATGGGGATGTTTGGTGGCACTTACATGGCCTAGTGGGAGCCCTACTAGAAAGCCCCTTGATGGGATTAGAGTTGAGCTGGTCTAGACATCCCTCACCTCATCAATGTAGGGGAGGGAGTCGTCATTGAATTCTAGGGAAAGGCTCCTGAAACAATTTTGGATCGGAGTGGGGAGCAGCAGATCCCTACCCAGCCCATATGGATGGCGTCTAAGATGAGATAAATAAGTCTTTAGATCCTATCATTCCATATCCTAGATTGGAAAAGTCCCATCTTCTTCTTATCATTGAACGAGGCCTTTAATCACCCTCTTATATACGAGTTAAGATGGGGATGTGGGATGTGGATGCCCAAAAAACATGGATGCAGTGATGATTGTAGAAATGGTGGATCTGCATGGGATATTCATGTTGGTATTTACCCAGATAATGCGTTGGTGGGTAGGGGTGATTGGTTTTATATCAAGATAGCATGGGTCCTGCAAAGCAGGGAGATTCAACCATTAGTTCTTAATGAAGGAAAGTGATGTCTAGTTCCCCATCACCATTTCGTCTTCCATGGTTGGTACGAAATATCCACGCATACAACGTCACATATCGGGATTTCCAACGTTCACATCCCCAATTTCCGGTGAGTTTCATGCTAATTCAACTATTTTCTTGGAGGGACTTGCACTAGATAGCTGGATCTGGTGACATACTTATCCAATTATGTCTCGACCACTAATAATCTCTACATTATAGAGAAATGTTTCATGTTGGGTTCACCGTTTCTATTTTAGATGCTTTTTAAGGGGTGTGCATCCATCCATCAAGGATGCACTAATTATTTCCCCACATTCCCACTCTCTAAAGGTGGGTGGTATCTGTCACTTATTCATGGATGTTTTCTCCACGATCGAAACGGGATAATGGGATGTGGGTTCCTCATTCCGTGGATTCCTCCTTGGAACTCACTACCTAGTCTTGGTCTCCCTAATAGATTTAAGACGTTGTTCGTGATACTCTTCCTTTGGCCATATATTTATAGACACCAGTTAATTACACTAATTCAATCAGGACATTCCGATGGGTCAAGTGAGGGCAACAATCTTCAGTTGGGGGAGTAGTCATGTTGGACATTGCTGGCATGTCCAGGTCTATTCCCCTTATGATATGGCTTCTCAAGGGTGTGGAATCCAGAGGCATCCCATGTCGAGTGTGGGGAATTATATTCCATAGGCATGTCTATGATGTTTTCCTCATATTCCCATGTATAACACAGGGTATGTGGTGATTTTAATGTCTAGTGGAGACAGAATGAGGGTGATCATAATGATGATAAAGGTGGATCATATGGGTGCAGCCCTAGGAGGGGGCACCTGAGATTCATAATAGATGGGTAGATCAAAACATCCAATGATGATGGATCAATGGATTCTTCGGTCACTATAAAGGGGTTTCCAATGGTTGAAATTTGATGGGATTGAACATTAGGGGGTTTTCTATGTACCCTATCTCAAGAGACGAGGTCAAAACCCATGTAGTCAAATGAGTGATGATTCAGGGTATGCACAGAGGAAAACGACCAAAATACACGATGGGGCTTACATGTGGTTAGAGTTCCATCATAAGAGAAGTGCACTTGGTTGGATGGTTACATATTGTGTGGGGCTTATGAATTGTTATCTTTCCAGGTGCCACAAAGAGAAACAATGGGATGAATAGAATAATCTCACCAGGATGTGGGGGTCCAAGTAAGAATATAAATGGAAGATGGAGAGTTGAATGAAGTGGGTGGTGAATGAGGTGGAATCGCCATGAATATGAAGGTATTATTGGTCTTGAACCTCAGAGAGGATTCCTACGTATCTCCATAGTAGGGAGTCAAAGTCCCTGTAGTTCAGTGGAGTGATGTGATGCCTGTGGGGGTGTCCCATGAGAATGGAAACATGGATGGGACCAGGAGGAAGTGGAACCTCCATGTTGGGGAATGACACTCTTGAAATATAGAGTCCAAGGGAAAAGACCGGGATTAGAAATGGGTGATGGTATTGATACTCAAAGTGGCTTCATAAATATCCCCGTGGTAGGGAATTAATGTCCATGTAGTTTAGGACATGGAATTGAATTTTGGTGTGTGCAGAGGGAAACTTCTCGATGACATGATGGGCTTTATGCATGGTTAGCATCTTGAGAGTAGGTCTGACACAATGGGGGTGGACTAGAGATTTGGGTACGAGTAAATGGGACTAAAACGACTTACCAATAGTTTGGGGAATACAATAGATTACTACTGATAAGGTACTATAACGGAATACCTTTGGTTGGGGACTACAATGTCTTACCACTGGTTAGGGACTACAACGGCTTACCACTGATCGGGGAATAAAATTGATTACCACTAGATAGGGACTACAATGACTTATCACAAGTCGGGGATGACAATGGATTACTACTGGGTGGGGTTTAACAAAAAGGAGGCTTCCTATATATCCTACCAACGATACAGAAATCAAAACCTATATAGTTCAAACAGATATAGTTTCACATCATGCTGGGTGAAAGGTGTATACAGTTTAACTTCATGCGGGATGAGGGTGAACTGACATGGAGTGGTCAAGACTGATGGGTGTTGGGATTGAAACTCAGAGAGGCTTCCTAAATACCTTTCTTGGGGAGGGGCAAGTATCAAAGTCCATGTAGTTCATAAGGGATGATATTGTTTAACGTCGTGCTGACTGAAGTTGAACCGACGTGAAGGGTTCATGACAAGTAGGTGTTGGGTTTCATCCTCAGGGAGGATTCCTACATACCATGCTTGGAAAGAGGAAAGATAAAATTCCACATAGTTTGGATGGGAGTTTGGGACTCACACTCTAATGTGTCCCATGGAGGATTTCATGGTCGATGCTTACTCTAAGCCCATGTGAGTCATGCTCAGTGTGAGAAAATGGAGGTAGCAAAGAACTGACGATCATATCGTGAAATGTATGCCCCTGAGGAATAGTGTGGGGATTACATGTGGATTAAAACCCAAAGAGGAGACATGGAATTATGTTGGATTAGTGGAGTAGGGATGTGGAGATTGGGACTTACTCCAGGATAGAGGCTCGATGGTGATAAAGCCTAGGGGGAGAGGGACAGGGTGAGGAAGGTCCATCAGTCCATATCTCCTCTAGTCCATGGGCACATAAGATAAGAGGGGGACCATGGATGCTACCTCCCACATGAAAGGATAGGGGCTTACACCCAGACGGTTTCCATTCCATTCCGACAGATGCCACTTTAACAATGATGATCTGATTCCATGTGAGGAAGATATCAGTCCCGCAGATACTAGTGGGTGTGGAGAATGTCCCAGGTGGGGAACACTATGTATATTGCATGGGGTGAAGCTACAATTTAGAATCACGTGCTAAGGATGTTGGTTCTTGGAACTTTAACGTCATGTAGCTCGGATGAGGAGGGTTCACTCTACACCCCTGGGACTTATATAACTAATACCCACCCACCCATGGGGTAGGAAAGTCATCAGAAATGCAATAGTGGGGTGTTCTTATGGAGTGATCATTTGAGGGGTTCACATTAGTGTGGCTATGCGAAGAATCAATAGTCGTCGGAATTCCTACGTAAAAAAGCATGAGGCAAATCAACACAACATGACCCCCAAGGGACCTTGAAATAAATTTCTACAAACCTAGAGGGATGTATGAGATATGGTTTTTTCCATCACAAGGGCTCATAGGAAAGGATCTTGTGATGCTCTCATTCTCCATAGAGTGGAATGTCTACACAAAGGGGTATTACTCACGAAGTGTAGTAGCCTAGCCTACGAAGAGGGAATAGATTCAAATGAATGTTTCTTCATGAAGTACAAATGCTTTCACAAAGAAGGGATTCACAGAGCATGGGATCCTTTCAAAGCATAGCACTACAATGTAATATACTTCGCAAAGCACAATGATCCAGCCTTAGCATGTGGTTCACATGTTTATGGAAGGTACTTCGCAAAGCATGAGTTCTCTAAGAAGACCCGAGTTCCCTTAGGGATCTCATGCCTTTTTGATGGCCCATTGCCTCCATAAAGGGCATCCCTGCTTGAAGAGGGGTTGTATTTGATCTAAGAGAAAGGTTCTTTGTGATTTGAGAGTCAAGAAAGAGAATGGTCGGGGTATCAATCCAATGGGTCTGAGGGAAGATTGGTATTTATAGGAAATAGGCGGTTTAAAGCATAGATAGCTCGTTGTGATGCCACATGGTGCTCTCCCATCGGCTCCAGATTGTGTCATGTTTTTCATAACCGCGGAGTCGACCGTTATCCCCTCCTCGGCATAGAGGCCTCCAAAATTCTCTGCTCGGCACTCATGGAGGCTTAAGTAAATTTTTAAGGGATCACAGTGGAGATCTAGTTCTCTTCGCAGCACGGAGCTCCTGGAAAATGGTCTCATAAATGTGGTGTGTCCTTCCTCTTTTACTCTGTGATGACTGTAGATGCGGCTTCAGATTCGTCCTGACTGTGATATTGAGGGGCTCCGCAATGGCCGTAATTCTCAATGCTTTGCGAAGGAGCTTCACGAGGAAGACCCTTATGGCACTAGTTTCCTCATTTTTTCCTTTTCCTCTGTACATATTTTTGTTCCAACATGTTCTAAGTGTGAAAATATTAATTTCAAGAATTTTTTTTTATTTTCATCTCTAAAATTTCAAGGTATTAGGATTTTTCAATATTGAATTATTGTAATTATTTTTATGGAAAAACACTGGTAAAATATTTTTATTTAATAATTATTATGTGATTATTATTTTTACATTTTTAACTAAATAAAAAATAAAACATCCTTACAACATTTTAATATATTAAAATTTATTAACACATTACATTTATTTTCATATCCCTTAATGAGATTAGTTTTTCAAATAAAAAATTTTCAAATGTTAATAAATGGTATGATGTATGCATAAGGATTATAGAAAAGATAATGATGACACATCATGATGAAGAAAATGTATTTTGAATGAGAAATTCTCATAAAAATATTAAATATTAATCATGGAATGATATTTTAATTGATTTTAAGTGTCTATATTGTATATTATAGTTTTATTAATTATCTATAACTATGTACCTAAATGTTCTCCATGATATAACTAAATTGATATTTATTTTTTCAAATTGTAATTATTGATTTTAAAACTTGGGTCACTTCCATTGGTAATATATATTACATGTAAACAGTTTTTTAGAATCAAATATGATAGTACATGTATCGGGTTTTATAAAAAACTAATCATTTGTTTCTATGTTTTTATCATATCTTGGAATACCATCTTTTTCTATCTTATATAATTATTGATGGTAAAATATTATGATTCTAAATAATGATTACGTAAAATTTTCATTTTAACGTTAAATTTTATTTAAATGTTTCACCCTATTATGGTTTCCTCTCTATGAATCATATTTAAAAGGTCATTATTAATGTATAGAATACCATTACTTTTTTGAATGAAAATTTTCCCCCAAAGAAGGTACAAATTTTTGGTCTCAAATCCGTATAGAAAAATGAAAAATTAACAATTTTAGAGTTACAAATAATAAAATATAAAAAAATATATAAATTCAATTATATGTGGATTTATGAACATGAAACAATGAGACAATATTCAAATAATGATTTCTAAAAAATGATTAATATAAATAAATAGAGTGTTTTATGGATGTAAATTTTGATAAAAAAATATTATATATGTTAAAAATGAATTTTTTGATTAATTAAGACTTACTTCATTCCATTTAATAGGAAATCCTATAATAACAGTTGTAGTGTCCCCAAATATAAATTTCACTAAATAAACCTTGAGTGGGAAAATTTTCTACGTAATCAATTCTTGATGAATTATCACTACACCCATATGTATCAAGATTTTACTATCCATTTGGTTCAGGATAAATTAATTAGTATCCACATTTTTTTATATTAACATAGTTTTACCAATTATTCATGGACTATATCTTTCAAAAAAAAATTATTTGGTAATAACAATCCAATTTTCATCAATATTTTGATTCAAATATAGATATTTCCCTCTTCACTTCTATTCAGATAACCATAAATTCATGTTTACACTATAGAATTTTCATTTTTTATATAAGGGTGATGATTAATGTGTAAAAGTTTAGAAAATGTGTCCAAATGAGTAGGTTAAACATTTATGATAAAATATATTACATACATGATAAAAAATTTATAAAAGTTTATTTTCACATTTTATAGTAAATGGATTACCCAAAAAACAATCCATTATTTTCAATCCTAGGGTTTCAGACAGAAACCATTTCAAGAGGTAGTTGAAACGTTTTTTTTCTCTATTCCAATCTATACACATTTATGTCCATGTTTATGAGTTTAATTTTTTATTTTCAATTTATAAATAGGGGAATGATACTATTTTTTATAGGATTGTATGAATAATAAACCCTATATAATTTATCACAATCTACATCATTCCATCATAATTATATGACCAAATTTGAAACCAATTATATAGCCATTTCCCCATATAAACTATTATTTTTCTAAAAATGTAAATTACATAAGAGTGTGGTAGATTGTATAATATGACTAATATATCACTATATTTGATGTTGTTCATGTGTTTTGTTCATTAAAAAAATAGAAAAATATTGTTTTTCATTTTCTAATGAAATTTACAAAGTCACTAAAATATTAATTTGAATTTTCTAATGGAAACATACTATTACACATCTTGAAATCTTTCTAAATACCATGTAGTTGAGTTTGGATAGAATTAATTGTCACACTCTTCATATATTAAATAATACGTCAAGATCCAACCATGTTTCTTGTTTGATATTAAATAGATTACATGGAATGTACACTGACTACACAATGTATAATCATTTTAGGACAACCCACACTGCACACCTAGAGAATCCGCATGTAATATATGTGAGTATAAATGTGTTACACGGTGTGTAAATCTTATATACACCACATAATATAAATTGGACCCATGTAACATTTCTATATTCAATTACATGGTTTATGTATTAAATACATGATGGGTATATTGAACACATGACCAATGTTTCATTTGAGAATATCAGAAATAGAGGTTCTAAAAGTTTAGTACACTAGACACTGAAATTATTAGAGTTGAAGATATAATATTTAAAGTATTGGACACTTAATTTCTTGTTTTATAGTTTTGGAAATTAATGTTCTTTAAGGTAAATATGTGTACATGTGCTAATTCTATTTATTCTGATGTCTTAGAGGAATAATAGTTTTTTTAGAAGTAGCCCGAAAAGAAAGAGATCATTCATATTTTTGAAATTTTTATTATAATCTAGTGAGATATATTATAAAACATTATATAGTGGCATAAGTGTTGGTAAAATATTATTTGTTAAAGGATAATACCCTCAAACACCACTTATCAAATATGATTGTTTTTAGTGAAAAATCAGTATCTTTAACTTGAACCAAACACAATAAGGTCATTATCACCAGCTTTGGGGTGAACATTGGAAAATTACTATGTGAATTTTCTTAATTACAATTTTATTTTATATGGTTCAGTGTGAGATATTATTCTTTATAGGATCAATACTCTAATAATAAATAGTGGTAGAATTTAGTTACGTGAAATTGTAAGAGTACCATTGATTCACACCCCTTATTTGGGGTACATCGTATTCCTAAGAATTACAGTAAAAATATGCTCTCATAAGGTTCAAATATTTCATATGATGATGAGGTAATTACAATATATTAAAAATAATAACCTTTTAAAGAACGAATTATAAATCAAGAAGATCACATCTCTGATGAATTATTTGATATATCATAGGATGATCCATGTTCTTACATGGAGGAAAACTTGAAAGAGTTTACTAAATATAATGCTACTCTTATCATTATCTATTTTAATGATTCATTAGTGGGGGAACCCACATTTATAAAGAATTTTAATTAAATTAAATCCTATTAGAAAAAATGAATTAGTGTACAAAAATATCAAAAAACAAGTAGAATCCAAAAGTATAAGGCCCAAATTGTTTCAATTGGATGTATTTGGAAGACAATCCACAATATCCCATATAAAATTGTTTCACTTGGATGCTTTTAGAAGTCTAGTGAAAAGGTCCATGGTGATGTTCTCTCGTTTTCCTGCTTGTATGGGTAAGGGTTTCATCATCTCCTTAGAAATCTGCCTCTTAGTCTTCATATTGTAGTCATACCCGGCACTTTGATGTATACTCAGTGATATTATACTTCATGTTATCCCACCAATTATGATCTTGGACATCTCAATACTTATATGTGTTTCTTGGGTGGATGAAGAAATTCAAACTATGTGCATCATTATAAAGTTTACTCTTTAACTCCAGATTTGATGGAACACATATTCTTGACCAAAATCTCAAAATTCCTTCTTTATTAACGTTGAACCTCGAGGATTACCCTTTTCTGATCGTTTCCACATTCTCTTGAATTCCCACATCATCCTTTTGAGAATCCATTGACCTTTCCAAAAGAGACGGTTGAAAAATCATTTGATAAAGGATTGATGATGTTCCATTCTTTATTATTCCCATGTTTTTCTTTATCAAATCTAAGAAGATTAAATCCTTTTCAACTATCATCAATGATAGAATTGATGTTTACTTTGTAATTAGTGCATCTTCCACATTGTTCGATTAACTAGGTTCGTAATGGATTGGGTAGTCATAGTCATTGATCAAATCGAGCCATATTTATTGGCCTACATTCATCTATTTCTATCTGAATATATACTTGAGTGTTTTTTGATTCAGGTACATTTCACACTTCTCCAAAAAGAGGTAATGTCACCAAAATTTTAAGAAGATGATTTCTATAGCCAACTGCAGATCAAGTGTTGGATAGTTTTTCAACCTAACATTATTGGTCTTGAATCATAGTAAATGACATTGTAATTTTGTATCAAAACAAAACACATGACCTTTTTCGAATCATTACTAAATACCACAAATGTTCACCACTTGTGGGTAGTGTGATCATTGGCACTTTGATAAGACTCCTTTTAATCTCATTGAATCTCTCTTCGCATTCATCACTCCTAGAAAACTTTTCTCCATTCCAAGTTAGCTTGGTATGAGGGTTGAAAAATCGTTATAAATTTATCTGAAATCGGCGATAATGACTAGCTATCCCCTGAAAGCTATGAAATTCTATTTTCGATGTTGGCTACATCCATCCATCAATTGCTGCTATCATGGAGGGATCCCCAGATATCCCACTGATTATGATGATATGACCAAAAAATGAGTCCTACTTCGACCATAACTCACACCTGTTGTAATTTTCATTGAGATTCTCATTTATCAAGGACTCTAGTGTAGTTCTTAGATGCTCCTCATGCTCCTCTTGGTTTTGGAGTATATTATAATAACATCAATAAATACTACCAAAAATATGTTGAGGTAATCACTAAAGAATCTATTCAGATATTCCATGATGATTTCTAGAGAATTAGCGAGTTCAAAAGGCAGTACTATGAATACATAGTTCCCATTTCTTGTATGAAAAGGAGTCTTGGGGAGATCATCCTTATTCACTATTACATGATAATATCCTAACCATAGATACACCATGGAGAAGTGTTGTGCTCCACATAGCTAATATAACAATTCATCAATTTGTTGAAGAGGATACTTGTTCTTTATCTTAATTTTGTTGAGCTTGTGAAAAATGATGATATAGGGAATTCACCCATCCTTCTTCTTGGTGTAAAGGACTAGTGTATCCCATGTTGAAGCACTTAGGAGTATAAACCCTTTATCCAGATTCTCCTGTAGTTGTTTCTTCATTTCCTAAATCTCCACAAAATCTATTCTATATAGAGTCTTGGATATTGGAAATGTCCCAGGTATAAGATCAATTGAGAAATCAACATCATTTCTAAGAGGAAGAAATGTCCATTCCCCAGGAAACAATTCAGTGAATTCCCTCACAATAGGAATTCCTTCAAGGATTGTGGCTTCCTTAGAATCAATTTTCTGAGCAAGATACACATGCTCATAGGGAATTAATATCCACACATTATATGATGGTTCTAATGAAGATTCATCCTCCTTCTTGAACTTGTACATAATCAACGGTCGATTCTCCATACAGAGAGTGATTTCTCTATCCAGATAATTTATGTTGGATATATATAAGGAAATCCAATCCTTGCTAAGAATTGAATAAAATTCCACCAGGGGGAGTATGAATAGTTTCTCCATGATGTTCAATCCTCAAATTATGATATGGGAGGAGTTATATTCATGGGATGAAGTGATTTACACATTTTCCATTCTCACCAACATATTTACTTCCATGATTTTTCGTGGTGTTGGGATTGTTCTACTAAACTTTTTGAAAATAAAAGAAATCATAGAACCAGAATAAAAAATAATTTTTTCTATTCTTGAATGAATAACTAGTGTACATATCACTACTTTTTTGTCAGGGTTCACATTAGTGGTAGTGATGTAAATCTCCGACCCTTGCTTCCTTGGAGTTTATTGGATGGCTCCAAAAAACCTTGGATTTGGGAACAAGTGTGCAAAATGACATGGTTCTTTATAGTTGAAGAAATTAACAATTCATTTAGGGTCAAATGGAGTGTACCTATCCTTTGTCGCAGCTGCACGTTTTTCTTGTTGGATGTTAATGGCCATGTGCCCTTCTCTTCTTCACCAAAATCATTTCCTCGTCCCTTTCTAGAAATTTCCAAGGTGCTTCTTTACATTGCTTTGGAAAGTGGGTGCTATATTTTCTAAGAACCATTGTATTTACCCATTGGACCACAAGAATTAAATTCCACCTTATTCTTTTTATACACATGATTCCACTAAGATTACCCAATCTCCATTTTGACATTGAAGTCACATCAGAAAATTTCCTCATAGATCTTGATGTCACGAATCGCTAGTGATTTCTATAAACTAGGTTTTAAACAAACAAAGAAGCGGGTATCCTTACATTCATTGGTAATGAGTAAGCTGTTGGCATATCGTGCACAATTGTGATGTTTTTCTCATACGCTCTGATGGATTAATCATCATTCTTTCTTTATGGAAAGGGAGTCCTTTTCTATCATAAGTCTGACGGTTAAAGAAAAATATTTATCAATTTTTTGTAGAAATTATTCCATTACAACACATAAATATCCTTCTTGGGATTCGTATTTTGGATCAATTTCCACCATTGACCGACTTCATCCTCTATACAAAAAGCTTCTAGAAGTACCTTATATTGTTTATAACATTAATGTATGGAGAAGTTCTTCTCAACGGAGTTGATCCATTATTCGATGATTGAGGGATTATATGATCAATTAAAATTAGGATGCCTTTGTCCCATGAATCTCTCAATTACAGATATTTCGTTCTGGGGGGGGGGTGTTAACATTTCTCTTGGCCGATGTTCTATTTAAAACATGAGTTAAATGATAGAGTATTTACACAAATTTTTCAATCCCTTCTCCCATTGGATTGGACATCTCAGTAGAACAGTCATCACATTGATCTTCACATCGATTGTTAGACCAAGGCATCCTATTACAGGTCATTGGATAGAATTAGAGGAATGTTAGGGGTAACACAAAAAGGGTAATCCAAAGACATAAAACATAATACTTATAAATTACTTTTATTTTCATAACTTAGGAATTTATATGATTCAATCTACGTTATCCCTGATATACATACCAACATATATTCGTAGGGGTATTTTTTTATTCCCTTAAAAATGGTTCATAATAATCTTATGAATTTATGAAATAATATCCCCTAAAAGTGTCATAACCACGAGTACAACAAGGCCTGTTGTCATGCACTGGTTCTCATTAGAGTCTAGCTCATGTGGTGTTTTTGGGTTTTACCCCAATCTACTTCTATTCCAGAGCCGCCTATACATGGTCATATCCATATAGGGATGTATTTTCTTGATTGAACACTTAATAAATACTCACCAAAATTTACGGATGTTTTTGTTATAATTAGTCTTGTCACTAAGGATTTTAGTAGGGCCTTCTAATCCTAATACCATAAAATAACTAAAACTATACTCTAATACCAACTACAACATGCCTGCTATTTATTACACACATATACATTATTAATTAAAAAAACATGCACCTATGAAAACTCTGAGGATTGAGAGGTCTAGTTAAATGGGAAAATATGAGCATTACATAACAACATAGAACATAAAACACCAAATTTTTATTGAAAACTTTTTTACATCATCACAACATTCATTCATACTTGGTAATATATGGGATAACCATAGGAAACACATAAGAAAAGGGTGATCTATAAATCCCAGTAAGAGTGTAAAAAAGGAATTATATGGAGAATATATTACAGGTTAGGAAATAGGAATATCAATGGATCATAAGAGAAATGTATACAAAAATGCATTATATAGCATGAGTATCATAACAAGGAAATGTGTCAACAACATTTAACCTGATATTATCATGATACAAGGCTCAATGAACAAAGAGAATGAGTAACCCCTCATTTAACGTTAATTATCATGGGTAAAACCTCATTTCACATGACTTATAATGATACTAGTCTTTACCCAATGAATTAGATCACTATTAGGGCGCTCCCTACCCAATCATTTCATTTAATGCATAAGTGTGAAATAGGGATCATATAACATAGATTTATTAAAAATCATCATTTATTACACAATAAAGGAATGTGGAATTCATAACTAAAACTCTATAATTAGTAAGTGAATGTGCATAAATATTAATACAGTTGACAGAGAAATGGGCATGGTATTAACTATACAATATCTTTGACTTGGAAAATCACGGTGCAATTTCAGCAGCATAACAATGTGACATAAGAATTCATAAATACATTTGATGAAAGTGAAAGGGGTGTTGAATCATATATATCTGAAATGGACAATAATTGGTTCATATAGATACATTCCCCAATATATGTAATGGAATATATATCCATTAAACAAAATAATTTTCTGAATGTAAATGAGGAGAGAGAAATCCCTAATGAATTTTAGTAAGGTAACAGGTGTACTTGGAAGGAATTAATGAGAGAGGAAGGGGTCTCTAATCATTAAAAAAATAAAGAGGAATGTATAGGAGTGGTGAGAAAACATAACCCATTCTTTTCAATTGAAAATAAAGGGGTATAGAGACATAAATAATCATGAATAAAAAATGAGAAATGAAGAAATCTCATTTATGGAAGTGTGATACGAAAGTCTTGGGAGGGGTTTCAAAGAGGCTTATTGGGAGCTTGGGTCACCTTGGAGGGATTTTAGAGATAGGAGGGAAGGTTATGGACGTTATAAAAGAGTTTTGAGTGGATAGAAGTGTGGTCTAGGGTGGTTTTATATAGGAAAAGAGATAGAATTCATTATTATTTTGGTTTTGTACACTACACGTTAAACTAATCAAAACCAAATACCAAAAAACGGTTTCTGCCCATGATTTTTTCCAAAGTTGAGTGGGAAAATTAATTTTATAAGTCCAATGGGAAAAATTATTAAAACATTATGCTTTCTTATGTGGAGATGAGTCGCACTCTCTATGAAACCGTTCTAAAAAGGTAAAATGTTTTATTAGTCATAGAGGGCCCACTAAAGCCCCATAAAATTAATAAAACTAATAAAAATCACATTTTTTAGGGAAAACATCTATTGGATTGAAATAATTATTATATTATTTTATTATATCACTATTGGGTCATTATGATGTCATAAAAAAAATTATATATTGAAAACAATATTTAATTTCTACCCAAAAATTCAACTATCTCAGAAAATTATGAAAAATTCACCATTGGGTAATTTTGACATCCTGATTCAAAAAAAATATTCATTTTATCTTAAATTATTTCTATATATGTTAATTTTTACTTTTAAAATAAAAACTGACATTTATAAAAAAAATCATGTGTTTTGAGAAAAATGACTTTCAAACGTTAATAAAACTTACAAAAGAATTCATAAAAATTATAAAATAATTTATATTAATAAAAATTATTTTATTGATAATATTTTATTAAATATCCATTAATTAATCAAAATATATTTCTTAATTGAATAATAACTAAAAAATAATATATGTGCTTGATTTTTCTTATAAAGTAACAGTAAAAAAATGAATCTATATTCCTTATTCTACACAAAAATAATGCATATAATCATAGTGTTAGGTCTTGATACATAATCCCTTATAACACCCACATAAGACCTAAGATTAAGGTGTGAGATGGTGACAGACTCTTGGGGAGGCTGAGATAACCTCACTCGGGTAGTAATCCGTATTTACTTCCACTTCTATTGTATGCGGTTCCATTCAATCTTAACGTGTTGGAGATAGGATTGGGTTTGGTCCATTGTAAAGAAAAGTGGTGCTACCTCCTTTATGAGATCCTGCAAATGGGATTCATATAGAGAAATTCTCCTGGATGAGGCCATCACATTTTTTTGAGTAAATTGGATTTGTTAAAGCCCTATGTTTATAAAAATAATGTAGTCACTATTCCATGGATATATTAGCAACCATAAAAATTCTAAATCATATTATAAATTCCAAAATCATAAAACCAAATAAGTGAATATGTTTTATGTAACCATTTTATATAATAATACATTTAATTAGATCTAGATAAATTTTAATTAATAAATGTTTGGGTCTTTACATGCTCCTCTACTCAGACTCCTGGTCCAGCTCTTTGTTGCCCCATTCATTGATTGGGGTCATATGGGGAACTGGTAATGGAATTGATGCAGAATGATGTGATTGTAGACTGTCCTATAGAGAATAAGTTGAATGGGAAGACAAGACAACTCATCTTGTATTGTCTTTCAAAAATGCAATGATTGAGCCACCACATCCCGATAAGATGGACTGGAGACCGTAGTTTTTGGTGCAGGGGTTGCAATTACGGATGATGGGTCAGGATACTATTTTTCCTCTATTGGTCCCCAAAATAACTCTGTATTATCTCTGGTTTAGTTTGATATTGACCCTATTAACGATAGGGAGGACTGCATAACCATGCCCTAGAAAGAGGCCAAATCTTCCTCTTCCAAATACGTATCCTCCGAGGGAGGTGGGAATCATGCGGACCTCACATTCTAGAAGGATGAGGATTATACGCCTTGTTCCTTCCCTGTCCCTAGACAGAGAAGATTAGATTGAGAGCTCTATTATCAAATCGTATTCTTTCTCCGAACATGAGAAGAATATGGGTTTTTATGGCAGTTTGAAACATATCTGCATTATTCTAATAGAGGTGATGAACTACCCTTCTTCTAAGGAATGGTTCTTTTAGAAAGGTTGTGTTTTAAACTCGAGGAGGAACTTTGGTCGAACTGACGTTGGGATGAAGAGGACTTCCACTTGGGTGAGCAGGGGTGTGAGGAGCACCTGGGGAAATGTCAAAAGGAACATTGGTAGGACCTCCACATTCGCTAGTTGTTGTGTTGAGAGAATCCCCATGAGAATTGTGGGAGTGGGTAGGACCTATACTGGATCTGGTTGGAGCATTGGTAATACCTATGTGTGTGTTTCCCTTAGTAGTGATGGAACGAGGGGGGACTTTATATAGGTCAAACTTGACAAATGGAAGACCTCCTTCCTAGGGTGAAAATATAGAAAGGAAGATCACCGCTTATCTGATTTATGGGATGAATAGGACCTTTTTTAGTTTCTATAAGAACATGGGGATGAGCCTCATAATGATGGTTGACCAGATGTGGGGGATATTTGCATTAGTGACCTGTGACAAGAGGAATGGCTCCATACCTAGGGTCACAGGTGTAGAAGGAACTTCTATGTTGGATGAAAATGCAGTGGGGAGGACCTTCACTTAGACAGATGGTGGAATGGAGGGCACCGACATGCCTATCCTTGGAGTGGGGAGGGCCTACTCTCTCATTGGTGGTGGAACGAGTAGTACCTTTGTACTAGATGTCATCTCCACGGGCCTGCCTGCGATGGACGCCACTTGTGTTGGAGACCAGGAGAGTCGTCCAAACCTACCTATAGGGTGGTTAGGGCCACAATCTGTGTTGGGCATATTAGTGCCCTTGTTCTGTATAAATGGGGGCATTTGCGGTATGCATAAGCAGTGGCATAGGGTTTTTTAGTCGTTGATGACGACGACCCCTGGCCGGCATCCGCCCCACCTTGCACCTGATGTTGGTGTTAGGTTAATTGGACCGGGGCCGGAGTTGCATGCCTATAACATACCTGCAACTCAACCTATGGGGCTGGGTGGTGGCACTAACATGGCCTATTGGGATCCCTACTAGGAAGCTCCCTTATGGGATTACAATTGAGCTAGCCTGTACATCCCTCACCTCATCAATGTAGGGGAGGGAGTTGTCATTGAATTTTAGGGAAAGGCTCCCGAAACAATTTTGGATCGGAGTGGGGAGATGTGAATCCCTACCCATCCCTTAGGGATGGCATTGAAGACGATATAAATAAGCCTATAGATCCTATCATTCCATATCCCGGATTGGAAAAGTCCCCTCTTCTTCGTATCATCAAACGAGGTCTTTAATCACCCTCTTATGAACGAGTTAAGATGGGGATGTGGGATGTGGATGCCCAAAAACCATGGATGCACTAACGATTGTAGAAAAGGTGGATCTTCATGGGCTATTCATGTTGGTATTTACCCAGATAATGCCTTGGTGGGTGGGGGTGATTGGTTTTATATCATGATAGCTTGGGTCCTGCAAAGCAGGGAGATTCAACCATTAGTGCTTAATGAAGGAAAGTGATGTCTAGTTCCCCATCAAGATTTTGTCTTCCATGGTTGGTAAGAAAGATCCACACATACAACGTCACATATCGGGATGTCCAACATTCACATCCCCAATTTCTGGTGAGTTTCATGCTATGTCAACTATTTTCTTGGCAGGACTTTCACTAGATAGCTGGATCTGGTGACATACTTATCAAATTATGTCTCAAACACTAAAAATATCTACATTATAGAGAATAGATTCATGTTGGGTTCACCATTTCTATTTTAGATGCTTTTTCTGGGGTGTGCATCCATCCATCAAGGATGTGCTAATTATTTCCCCACATTCCCACTCTCTAATGGTGGGTGGTATCTGTCACTAATTCCGGGATGTTTTCTCCACGATCGAAACAGGATGATGGGATGTGGGTTCCTCATTCCATGGATTCCTCCTAGGAACTCACCACCTAGTCTGGGTCTCCCTAAAAGATTTAATATTTTTTTCATGATACTCTTCCTTTGGCAATATATTTATGGACCCCAGTTTATTACACTAATTCGATCAGGACATTCCAATGGGTCAAGTGAGGGAAGCAATCTTTGGCTGGAGGAGTAGTAATGTTGGACATTGTTGGCATGTCCAGATCTCTTCCCCTTATGATATGGCTTCTCTAGGTTGTGGAAGCCAGAGGCATCCCATGTCAAGTGTGGGGAATTATATTCCATAGGCTTGTCTATGATGTTTTCCTCATCTTCCCATGTATAACACAGGGTATGTGGTGAGTTTAATGACTAGTGGAGACGGAATGAGAGTGATTAGAATGTTGATAAAGGTGGATCATATGGGTGCAGCCCCAGGATGTGGCACCTAAGATTTCTAATATATAGGAAGATAAAAAATTCCAATGAAGATGGATCAATGTATTCTTGGGTCACTATAAAGGGGTTTCCTATGGTTGAAATTTGCTGGGATTGAACATTAGGGAGGTTTTCTATGTACCCTATCTCGAGAGATGATGTCAAACCCCATGTAGTTTGAACGATTGATGAATCAGGGAATGCGCATAGGACAATGACCTAAAGACACGATGGGGGTTACATGTGGTTAGAGTTCCATCGTAAGAGAAGTGCACTTGGTTGGATGGTTACATATTGTGTGGTGCTTACACATTGTTAGCTTCCCAGGTGCCAAAATGAGCAACGATGGGATGAATAGAATAATCTCCCCAGGATGTGTGGGTCCGAGTAAGAATCTGATTGGAAGATAGAGAGTTGAATGAAGTGGGTGGTGAACGAGGTTGAATTGTTGTGAATATGAACGTAGTATTGGTCTTGAACCTCAGAGAGGATTCCTACGTATCTCCATGGTAGGGATTCAAAGTCCACGTAGTTCGGTGGAGCGATGTGATGCCTATGGGGGTGGCCCATGAGAATGGACTTATGGATGGGACCAAGAGGAAGTGGAACCTCCAGGTTGGGGAATGACACTCTTGAAATATAAATGCCATGGGAAGATACCATGATTAGACATGGGTGATGGGATTGATACTCAAAGAGTCTTCTTAAATATCCCCTTGGTAGAGAATTATTGTCCATGTATTTTAGCATAGGGAATTGAATTGTGGTGTGTGCAGAGGGCAACTTCTCGATGACATGATGTGGTTTATGCATGGTTAGCATATCGGGAGTAGGTTTGATGCCATGGGGGTGGACAAGAGATATGGGTACCAGTAAATGGGACTAAAATGACTTACCACTAGTTTGGGGAATGAAATATATAACTGCTGATCGGGTACTATAACGGCATACCTTTGGTTGGGGAATAAAATGGATTACCACTGGTTAGGGACTACAACGGCTTACCGCTGGTCGGGGACTACAATGGATTACCACTAGATAGGGACTAAAATGACTTAACACTGGTCAGGGACTACAAAGGATTACTGCTGGATGGGGTTTAACATCAAGCAGTCTTTCTATATATCCCACCTAAGATATAGGAATCAAAACCTATATAGTTCAAATAGATACAGTTTATCATCATGGTGGGTAAAATGTGTATACAGTTTAACTTCATGCGAGATGAGGGTGAACCGACATAGAGTGGTCAGGACCGATGAGTGTTGGGATTAAAACTCAGAGAGGATTCCTCCATACCTTTCTTGGGGAGGGGCATGGGTCAAAGTCCATGTAGTTCAGAAGGGATGATATAGTTTAACATCGTGCTGACTGAAGTTGAACCAACGTAAAGGGTTCGGGACAAGTAGGTGTTGGGTTTCATCATCAGGGAGGATTCCTACATACCATGCTTGGAAAGAGGAAAGATCAAATTCCATGTAGTTTGGAAGGGAGTGTGGGACTTACACTCTAATGTGTCCCATGGAGGATGTCATGGTCGATGCTTACTCTAAGCCCATGTGAGTCATGCTCAGTGTGAGAAAAAAGAGGTAGCAAAGAACTGACGATCACATTGTGAAATGTATGTCCCCAAGGAATAGTGTGGGGATTAAATGTGGATTAAAACCCAAAGAGGAAGCATGTGATTATGCTGGATTAGCGGACTAGGGATGAGGAGATTGGGACTTACTCCAGGACAGAGCCCCAATGGTGATAAAGCCTAGGGGGAGAGGGACATGGTGACGAAGGTCCATCAGTCCATCTCTCCTCTAGTCATTGTGCATAGAAGATAAGAGGGGGAGTAGGGATGCTACCTCCCACAAGAAAGGATAGGGGCTTACACCAAGACAGTTTGCCTTCCCTTCAGACAGACGCCACTTCAACAATGAGTATCTGATTCCATGTGAGGAAGATATCATTCCCGCTAAGACTAGTGGGTGTGGAGAATGTCCCAGGTGGGGAACCCTATGTATATTGCATGGGGTGTGGCTACAATTTAGAATCATGTGCTAAGGATGATGGTTCCTGGAAATTTAACGTCATGCAGCTCGGACGAGGAGGGTTCACTCTACACCCCTGGGACATATATAACTAATACCCACCCACCCATGGGGTAGGAAAGTCATCAGCAATTACATAGTGGGGTGTTCTTATAGAGTGATCCTTTTAGAGGTTCACATTAGCGTGGCTATGCAAATAATCAATAGCTGTCGGAATTCTTACACAAAAAAGCATGAGGCTAATCAACACAGCATGACCCCCAGGGGACCTTGAAATCAATTCGTACAAACCTAGTGGGATGTATGAGATAAGGATTTTCCCAGAACAAGGGTTCATAAGAAGGGATCTAGCGATGCTCTGGTTCTCCACAGAGTGGAATCTCTACACGAAGGGGTATTACTCACAATGTGTAGTAGCCTAGCCTAGAACAAAGGCTTGATGGTGAAAAAGCCTAGGGGGAGAGGGACAGGGTGAGGAAGGTCCATCAGTCCATATCTCCTTTAGTCCATGGGCACATAAGATAAGAGGGGGACTATGGATGCTACCTCCCACAAGAAAGGATAGGGGCTTACACCCAGACGGTTTCCATTCCCTTCCGACAGATTCCACTTTAACAATGAGGATCTGATTCCATGTGAGGAAGATATCAGTCCCGCAGAGACTAGTGGGTGTGGAGAATATCCCAGGTGGGGAACCCTATGTATATTGCATGGGGTGAAGCTACAATTTAGAATCGCGTGCTAAGGATGTTGGTGCTTGGAAATTTAACATCATGTAGCTCGGATGAGGAGGGTTCACTCTACACCCCTGGGACTTATATAACTAATACCCACCCACCCATGGGGTAGGAAAGTCATCAAAAGTGAAATAGTGGGGTGTTCTTATGGAGTGATCCTTTGAGGGGTTCACATTAGTGTGGCTATGCGAAGAATCAATAGTCGTCGGAATTCCTACGTAAAAAAGCATGAGGCAAATCAACAAAACATGACCCCCAAGGGACCTTGAAATAAATTTCTAAAAACCTAGAGGGATGTATGAGATATGGTTTTTTCCATCACAAGGGTTCATAGGTAAGGATCCTTCGATGCTCTCATTCTCCACAGAGTGGAATGTCTATGCAAAGGGGTATTACTCACGAAGTGTAGTTGCCTAGCCTAGGAAGAGGGAATAGATTCAAATGAATGTTTCTTCATAAAGGACAAATGCTTTCACAAAGAAGGGATTCACAGAGCATGGGATCCTTGCAAAGCATAGCACTACAATGCAATATACTTCGCAAAGCACAATTATCCAGCCATAGCATGTGGTTCACATGTTTATGGAAGGTACTTCGCAAAGCATGAGTTCTCTAAGAAGACCCGAGTTCCCTTATAGATCTCATGCCTTTTTTATGGCCCATTGCCTCCATAAAGGGCATCCCTGCTTGAAGAGGGGTTGTATTTGATCTAAGAGAAAGGTTCTTTGTAATGGTCAAGTACCATAAAGAGCTCATTTTTCTCAAGGTTTCATAGAGAAGAAGATTTGTTTTTGTGATTTGAGAGTCAAGAAAGAGAATGGTCGGGGTATCAATCCAATGGGTCTGAGGGAAGATTAGTATTTATAGGAAAGAGGCGGTTTAAAGCACAGACAGCTCGTTGTGATGCCACATAGTGCTCTCCCATCGGCTCCATATAGTGTCATGTTTTTCATAACCGCGGAGTCGACAGTTATCCCCTCCTCGGCATAGAGGCCTCCAGAATTCTCTGCTCGGCACTCATGGAGGCTTAAGTAAATTTTTAAGGGATAACAGTGGAGATCTAGTTCTCTTCGCCGCACGGAGCTCCTGGAAAATGGTCTCATAAATGTGGTGTGTCCTTCCTCTTTTACTATGTGATGACTGTAGATGCGGCTTTAGATTCGTCCTGACTGTGATATTGAGGGGCTCCGCAATGGCCGTAATTCTCAATGCTTTGCGAAGGAGCTTCACGAGGAAGACCCTTATGGCACTAGTTTCCTCATTTTGTCCTTTTCCTCTGTACATATTTTTGTTCCAACATGTTCTATGGGTGAAAATATTAATTTCAAGAATTTTTTTTATTTTCATCTCTAAAATTTCAGGGTATTAGGATTTTTCAATATTGAATTATTTTAATTATTTTTATGGAAAAACAATGGTAAATTTTTTTAATTTAATAATTATTATGTGATTATTATTTTTACATTTTTATCTAAATAAAAAATAAAACATCCTTACAACATTTTAATATATTAAAATTTATTAACACATTACATTTATTTTCATATCCCTTAATGAGATTAGTTTTTCAAATAAAAAATTTTCAAATGTTAATAAATGGGATGATGTATGCATAAGGATTATAGAAAAGATAATGATGACACATCATGATGATGAAAATGTATTTTGAATGAGCAATTCTCATAAACATATGAAATATTAATCATGGAATGATATTTTAATTGATTTTAAGTGTCTATATTGTATATTATATTTTTCTTAATTATCTAGAACTATGTACCTAAATGTTCTCCATGATATAACTAAATTGATATTTATTTTTTCAAATTGTAATTAATGATTTTAAAACATGGGTCACTTCCATTGGTAATATATATTACATGTAAACAGTTTTTTAGAATCAAATATGATAGTACATGTATCAGGTTTTATAAAAAACTAATCATTTGTTTCTATGTTTTTATCATATCTTGGAATGCCATCTTTTTCTATCTTATATAATTATTGATGGTAAAATATTATGATTTTAAATAATGATTACGTAAAATTTTCATTTTAACATTAAATTTTATTTAAATGTTTCACCCTATTATGGTTTCCTCTCCATGAATCATATTTCAAAGGTCATTATTAATGTATAGAATACCATTACTTTTTTGAATGAAAATTTTCCCCCAAAGAAGGTACAAATTTTTGGTCTCAAATCCGTATAGAAAAATGAAAAATTAACAATTTTAGAGTTATAAATAATAAAATATAAAAAAATATAAATTCAATTATATGTGGATTTATGAACATGAAACAATGAGACAATATTCAAATAATGATTTCTAAAAAATGTTTAATATAAATATATAGAGTGTTTTATGGATGTAAATTTTGATAAAAAAATATTATATATGTTAAAAATGAATTTTTTGATTAATTAAGACTTACTTCTTTCCATTTAATAGGAAATCCTTTAATAACACTTGTAGTGTCCCCAAATATAAATTTCACTAAATAAACCTTGAGTGGGAAAATTTTCTACATAATCAATTCTTGATGAATTATCACTACACCAATATGTATCAAGATTTTACTATCCATTTGGTTCAAGATAAATTAATTAGTATCCACATTTTTTGATATTAACATATTTTTACCAATTATTCATGGACTATATCTTTCAAAAAAATTATTTGGTAATAACATTCCAATTTTCATCAATATTTTGATTCAAATATAGATATTTCCCTCTTCACTTCTATTCAGATAATCATAAATTCATGTTTACACTATGAATTTTCATTTTTTATATAAGGGTGATGATTAATGTGTAAAAGTTTAGAAAATGTGTCCAAATGAGTAGGTTAAACATTTATGATAAAATATATTACATACATGATAAAAATTTTATAAATGTTTATTTTCACATTTTATAGTAAATGGATTGCCCAAAAAACAATCCATTATTTTCAATCCTAGGGTTTCAGACAGAAACCATTTCAAGAGGTAGTTGAAACTTTTTTTTTCTCCATTCCAATCTACACACATTTATGTCCATGTTTATGAGTTTAATTTTTTATTTTCAATTTATAAATAGGGGAATGATACTATTTTTTATAGGATTGTATGAATAATAAAACCTAAAAATTTATCACAATCTACATCATTCCATCGTAATTATATGACCAAATTTGAAACCAATTATATAGTCATATCCCCATATAAACTAATATTTTTCTAAAAATTTAAATTACATAAGAGTGTGGTAGATTGTATAATATGACTAATATATCACTAAATTTGATGTTGTTCATGTGTTTTGTTCATTAAAAAAATAGAAAAATATTGTTTTTCATTTTCTAGTGAAATTTACAAAGTCACTAAAATATTGTTTTGAATTTTTTAATGGAAACATATTGTTACACATCTTGAAATCTTTCTAAATACCATGTAGTTGAGTTTGGATAGAATTAATTGTCACACTCTTCATATATTAAATAATATGTCAAGATCCAACCATGTTTCTTGTTTGATATTAAATAGATTACATGGAATGTACACTAACTACACAATGTATAATCATTTTAGGACAACCCACACTGCACACCTAGAGAATCCGAATGTAATATATGTGAGTATAAATGTGTTACACGGTGTGTAAATCTTATATACACCACATAATATAAATTGGACCCATGTAACATTTCTATATTCAATTATATGGTTTATGTATTAAATACATGATGGGTATATTGAACACATGACCAATGTTTCATTTGAGAATATCAGAAATAGAGGTTCTAAAAGTTTAGTACACTAGACACTGAGGTTATTAGAGTTGAATATATAATATTTAAAGTATTGTACACTTAATTTCTTGTTTTATAGTTTTGGAAATTAATGTTCTTAAAGGTAAATATGTGTACATGTGCTAATTCTATTTATTCGGATGTCTTAGAGGAATATTAGTTTTTTTATAAGTAGCCCGAAAAGAAAGAGATCATTCATATTTTTGAATTTTTTATTATAATCTAGTGAGATATAGTATAAAACATTATATAATGGCATAAGTGTTCGTAAAATATTATTTGTTAAAGGATAATACCCTCAAACACCACTTATAAACTATGATTGTTTTTAGTGAAAAATCAGTATCTTTAACTTGAACCAAACACAATAAGGTCATTATCACCAGCTTTGGGGTGAACATTGGAAAATTACTATGTGAATTTTCTTCATTACAATTTTATTTTATATGGTTCAGTGTGAGATATTATTCTTTATAGGATCAATACTCTAATATTAAATAGTGGTAGAATTTAGTTACGTGAAATTGTAAGAGTACCATTGATTCACACCCCTTATTAGGGGTACATCATATTCTTAAGAATTACAGTAAAAATATTCTCTCATAAGGTTCAAATATTTCATATGATGATGAGGTAATTACAATATATTAAAAATAATAACCTTTTAAAGAACGAATTATAAATCAAGAAGATCACATCTCTGATGAATTATTTGATATATCATAGGACGATCCATGTTCTTACATGGAGGAAAACTTGAAAGAGTTTACTAAATATAATGATACTCTTATCATTATATATTTTAATGATTCAATAGTGGGGGGAACCCACATTTATAAAGAATTTTAATTAAAGTAAATCCTATTAGAAAAAATTAATTAGTGTACAAAAATATCAAAAAACAAGTAGAATCCAAAAGTATAAGGCCCAAATTGTTTCAATTGGATGTATTTGGAAGACAATCCACAATATCCCATATAAAATTGTTTCACTTGGATGCTTTTAGAAGTCTGGTGAAAAGGTCCATGGTGATGTTCTCTCATTTTCCTGCTTGTATGGGTAATGGTTTCATCATCTCCTTAGAAATCTGCCTCTTAGTCTTCATATTGTAGTCATTCCCGGAACTTTGATGTATACTCAGTGATATTCTACTTTATGTTATCCCACCAATTATGATCTTGGACATCTCAATACTTATTTGTGTTTCATGGGTGGATGAAGAAATTAAAACTATGTGCATCATTATAAAGTTTATTATTTAACTCCAGATTTGATGGAACACAGATTCTTGACCAAAATCTCTAAATTCCTTCTTTATTAACACTGAACCTCGAGGATTACCCTTTTCTGATAGTTTCCACATTCTCTTGAATTCCCACATCATCCTTTTGATAATCCATTGACCTTTCCAAAAGAGACGGTTGAAAAATCATTTGATAAAGGATTGATGATGTTCCATTCTTTATTATTCCCATGTTTTTCTTTATCAAATCTAAGAAGATTATATCCTTTTCAACTATCATAAATGATAGAATTCATGTTTACTTTCTAATTAGTGAATCTTCCACATTGTTCGATTTCCTAGGTTCTTAATGGATTGGGTAGTCATAGTCATTGATCAAATCGAGCCATATTTATTGGCCTACATTCATCTATTTCTATCTGAATATATACTTGAGCGTTTTTTGATTCATGTACATTTCACACTTCTCCAAAAAGCGGTAATGTCACCAAAATTTTAAGGAGATGATTTCTATAGCCAACTGCAGATCAAGTGTTGGATAGTTTTTCAACCTAACATTATTGGTCTTGAATCATAGTAAATGACATTGTAATTTTGTATCAAAACACAACACATGACCTTTTTCGAATCATTACTAAATACCACAAATGTTCACTACTGGTGGGTAGTGTGATCATTGGCACTTTGATAAGCCTCCTTTTAATCTCATTGAATCTCTCTTCGCATTCATCACTCCTAGAAAGCTTTTCTCGATTCCAAGTTAGCTTGGTAAGAGGGTTGAAAAATCGTTATAAATTTATCTGAAATCAGCGATAATGCCCAGCTATCCCCTGAAAGCTATGAAATTCTATTTTCGATGTTGGCTACATCCATCCATCAATTTCTGCTATCATGGAGGGATCCCCAGATATCCCACTGATTATGATGATATGACCAAAAAATGAGAGCTCCTTCAACCATAACTCACACTTGTTGTACTTTTCATTGAGCTTCTCATTTATCAAGGACTCTAGTGTAGTTCTTAGATGCTCCTCATGCTCCTCTTGGTTCTGGAGTATATTATAATAACATCAATAAATACTACCAAAAATATGTTGAGGTAATCACTAATTAATCTATTCAGAAATTCCATGATGATTTCTAGAGAATTAGCGAGTTCAAAAGGCAGTACTATGAATACATAGTTCCCATTTCTTGTATGAAAAGGAGTCTTGGGGAGATCATCCTTATTCACCATTACATGATAATATCCTGACCATAGATACACCATGAAGAAGTGTTGTTCTCCAAATAGCTAATATAACAATTCATCAATTTTTTGAAGAGGATACTTGTTCTTTTTCGTAATTTTGTTGAGCTTGTGAAAAATGATGAAATAGGGAATTCACCCATCCTTCTTCGTGGTGTAAAGGACTAGTGTATCCCATGTTGAAGCACTTAGGAGTATAAACCCTTTATCCATATTCTCCTGTAGTTGTTTCTTCATTTCCTAAATCTCCAAAAAATCTATTCTATATAGAGTCTTGGATATTGGAAATGTCCCAGGTATAAGATCAATTGAGAAATCGACATCATTTCTAAGAGGAAGACATATCCATTCCCCAGGAAACAATTCAGTGAATTCCCTCACAATAGGAATTCCTTCAAGGATTGTGGCTTCCATAGACTCAATTTTCTGAGCAAGATACACATGCTCATAGGGAATTAATATCCACACATTATATGATGGTTCTAATGAAGATTCATCCTCCTTCTTGAACTTGTACATAATCAACGGTCGATTCTCCATACAGAGAGTGATTTCTCTATCCCGATAATTTATGTTGGATATATATAAGGAAATCCAATCCTTGCTAATAATTGAATAAAATTCCACTAGGGGGAGTATGAATAGTTTCTCCATGATGTTCAATCCTCAAATTATGATATGGGAGGAGTTATATTCATGGGATGAAGTGATTTACACATTTTCCATTCTCACCAACATATTTACTTCCATGTTTTTTGGTGGTGTTGGGATTGTTCTACTAAACTTTTTTAAAATAAAAGAATTCATAGAACCAGAATAAAAAATAATGTTTTTTATTCTTGAATGAATATGTAGTGTACATATCACTACTTTTTTGTCAGGGTTCACATCAGTGGTAGTGATGTAAAACTCCAACCCTTGCTTCCTTAGAGTTTATTGGATGGTTCCAAAAAACCTTGGATTTGGGAACTAGTTTTCAAAATGACATGGTTATTTATAGTTGAAGAAATTAACAATTCATTTAGGGTCAAATGGAGTGTACCTATCCTTTGTCGCAGCTGCACGTTTTTCTTGTTGGATGTTAATGGCCATGTGCCCTTCTCTTCTTCACCAAAATCATTTCCTCGTCCCTTTCTAGAAATTTCCAAGGTGCTTCTTTACATTACTTTGGCAAGTGGGTGCTATATTTTCTAAGAACCATTGAATTTACCCATTGGACCACAAGAATTAAATTCCACCTTATTCTTTTTATACACATGATTCCACTAAGATTACCCAATCTCCATTTTGACATTGAAGTCACATCAGGAAATTTCCTCATAGATCTTGATGTCACGAATCACTAGTGATTTCTATAGACTAGGTTTTAAACAAACAAAGAAGCGGTTATCCTTACATTCATTGGTAATGAGTAAGCCGTTGGCATATCGTGCAAAATTGTGATGTTTTTCTCATATGCTCTGATGGATTAATCATCATTCTTTCTTTATGGAAAGGGAGTCCTTTTCTATCATAAGTCTGAGGGTGAAAGAAAAATATTTATCAATTTTTTGTAGAAATTATTCCATTACAACACATAAATATCCTTCTTGGGATTCATATTTTGGATCAATTTCCACCATTGACCTACTTCATCCTCTATACAACAATCTTCTAGAAGTACCTTATATTGTTTATAACATTAATGTATGGAGAAGTTCTTCTCAACGGAGTTGATCCATTATTCGATGATTTAGGGACTATATGATCCATTAAAATTAGGATGCCTTTGTCCCATGAATCTCTCAATTACAGATATTTCGTTCTGGGGGGGTGTTAACATTTCTCTTGGCCGATGTTCTATTTAAAACATGAGTTAAATGACAGAGTATTGGAACAATGTTTTCAATCCTTGCTCCCATCGGATTGGACATCTCAGTAGAACAGTCATCACATTGATCTTCACATCGATTGTTAGACCAAGGCATCCTATTACAGGTCATTGGATAGAATTAGAGGAATGTTAGGGGTAACACAAAAAGGGTAATCCAAAGACATAAAACATAATAATTATAAATTACTTTTATTTTCATAACTTAGGAATTTATATGATTCAATCTATGTTATCCCAGATATACATACCAACATATATTCCTAGGGGTATTTTTTTATTCCCTTAAAAAATTTTCATAATAATCATATGAATTTATGAAATAATATCCCCTAAAAGTGTCATAACCACGAGTATAACAAGGCATGTTTTCATGCACTGGTTCTCATTAGAGTCTAGCTCATGTGGTGTTTTTGGGTTTTACCCCAATATACTTCTATTCTAGAGCCGCCTCTACATGGTCATATCCATATAGGGATGTATTTTCTTGATTGAACACTTACTAAATACTCACCAAAATTTACGGATGTTTTTGTTATACTTAGTCTTGTCACTAAGGATTTTAGTAGGGTCTTCTAATCCTAATACCATAAAATAACTAAAACTATACTCTGATACCAACTACAACATGCCTGCTATTTATTACACACATATACATTATTAATTACAAAAACATGCACCTATGAAAACTCTGAGGATCGAGAGGTCTAGTAAAATGGGAAAATATGAGCATTACATAACAACATAGAACATAAAACACCACATTTTTATTGAATACTTTTTTACATGATCACAACATTCATTCATACTTGGTAATACATGGGATAACCACAGGACACACATAAGAAAAGGGTGATCTATAAATCCCAGTAAGAGTGTAAAAAAGGAATTATATGGAGAATATAATACAGGTTAGGAAATAGGAATATCAATGGATCATTAGAGAAATGTATACATAAAGGAATTATATAGAATGATTATCATAACAAGGAAATGTGTCAACAACATTTAACCTGATATTATCATGATACAAGGCTCAATGAACAAAGAGAATGAGTCACCCCTCATTTAATGATAATTATCATGGGTAAAACCTCATTTCACATGACTTATCATGATACTAGTCTTTACCCAATGAATTAGATCACTATTAGGGCGCTCCCTACCTAATCATTTCATTTAATGCATAAGTGTGAAATAGGGATCATATAACATAGATTTATTAAAAATCATCATTTATTACACAATAAAGGAATGTGGAATTCATAACTAAAACTCTATAATTAGTAAGTGAATGTGCATAAATATTAATACAGTTGACAGGGAAATGGGCATGGTATTAACTATACAATATCATTGACTTGGAAAATCACAGTGCAATTTCAGCAGCATAACAATGTGACATAAGAATTCATAAATACGTTTGATGAAAGTTAAAGGGGTGTTGAATCATATATATCTGAAATGGACAATAATTGGTTCATATAGATACATGCCCCAAAATATGTAATGGAATGTATATCCATTAAAAAAAATAATTTTCTGAATGTAAATGAGGAGAGATAAATCCCTAATGAATTTCAGTAAGGTAACAGGTGTACTTGGAAGGAATTAATGAGAGAGGAAGGGGTCTCTAATCATTCAAAAATAAAGAGGGATGTATAGGAGAGGTGATATAACATAACCCATATTTTTCAATTGAAAATAAAGGGGTATAGAGACATAAATAATCATGAATAAAAAATGAGAAAGGAAGAAATCTCATTTATGGAAGTGTGATCCGAAAGTATTGGGAGGGGCTTCAGAGAGTCTTATTGGGAGCTTGGGTCACCTTGGAGGGATTTTAGAGATAGGAGGGAAGGTTATGGACGTTATAAAAGACTTTTTAGTGGATAGAAGTGTGATCTAGGGTGGTTTTATATAGGAAAAGAGATAGAATTCATTATTATTTTGGTTTTGTACACTACACGTTAAACTAATCAAAACCAAATACCAAAAAACGGTTTTTGCCCATGGTTTTTTCCAAATGTGAGTGGGAAAATTAATTTTATAAGTCCAATGGGAAAAATTATTAAAACATTATGCTTTCTTATGTGGAGATGAGTCGAACTCTCTATGAAACCGTTCTAAAAAGTTAAAATGTTTTATTAGTCATGGAGGGCCCACTAAAGCCCCATAAAATTAATAAAACTAATAAAAATCACATTTTTTAGGGAAAACATATATTGGATGAAAATAATTATTATATTATTTTATTATATCACTATTGGGTCATTATTATGTCATAAAACAAATTATATATTAAAAACAATATTTAATTTCTACCCAAAAATTCAACTATCTCTGAAAATTATGAAAAATTCACCATTGGGTAATTTTGACATCCTGATTTCAAAAAAAATATTCATTTTATCTTAAAATATTTCAAAATATGTTAATTTTTACTTTTAAAATAAAAGTTGACATTTATAAAAAAAATCATGGTTATTGAGAAAAATGACATTCAAACATTAATAAAACTTACAAAAGAATTCATAAAAATTATTAAATAATTTATATTAATAAAAATTAATTTATTGATAATATTTTATTAAAGATTCATTAATTCATCAAAATATATTTCTTAATTGAATAATAACTACAAAATAATATATGTGCTTGATTTTTTTTATAATGTAACAGTAATAAAATGAATCTATATTCCTTATTCTACACAAAAATAATGCATATAATCATAGTGTTAGGTCTTGATACATAATCCCTTATTACACCCACATAAGACCTATGATTAAGGTATGAGATGGTGACAGACTCTTGGGGAGGCTGAGATAACCTCACTCGGGTGGTAATCCTTATTTACTTCCACTTCTACTGTATGCGGTTCCATTCAATCTTAACGTGTTGGAGATCGGATTGGGTTTGGTCCACTGTAAAGACAAGTGGTGCTACCTCCTTTATGAGATCCTACAAATGGGATTCATATAGAGAAATTCTCCTGGATGAGGCCATCACTTTTTTTTTGAGTAAATTGGATTTGTTAAAGCCCTATGTTTATAAAAATAATGTAGTCAGTATTCCATGGATATATTAGCAACCATAAAAATTATAAATCATATTATAAATTGCAAAATCATAAAACCAAATAAGTGAATATGTTTTATGTAACCATTTTATATAATAATACATTTAATTAGATCTAGATAAATTTTAATTAATAAATGTTTGGGTCTTTACATGCTCCTCTACTCAGACTCCAGGTCCAGCTCTTTGTTGCCCCATTCATTGATTGGGGATATATGGGGAACCGGTAATGGAATTGATGCAGAATGATTCGACGGTAGACTATCCTATAGAGAATAAGTTGAATGGGATGACAAGACAGCTCATCTTGGATTTTCTTGCAAAAATGCAACGATTGAGCCACCACATCCCGATAAGATGGACTGGAGACCGTAGTTTTTGGTGCAAGGGTTGCAATTACGGATGATGGGTCAGGATACTATTTTTCCTCTATTGGTCCCCAAAATAACTATGTATTATCTCTGGTTTAGTTTGATATTGACCCTATTGACGATAGGGAGGACTGCATAACCATGCCCTAGAAAGAGGCCAAATCTTCCTCTTCCAAAAATGTATCCTCCGAGGGAGGTGGGAATCATGCGGACCTCACATTATAGAAGGATGAGGATTATATGTCTTGTTCCTTCCCTATCCCTAGACACAAAATATTAGATTGAGAGCTCTATTATCAAATCGTATTCTTTTTCCGAACATGAGAAGCATATGGGTTTTATGGCAGTTTGAAACATATCAGCATTATTCTAATAGAGGTGATGAACTACCCTTCTTCTCAGGTATGGTTCTTTTAGAAAGGTTGTGTTTTAAACTCGAGGAGGAACTTTGGTCGAACTGACATTGGGATGAAGAGGACTTCCACTTGGGTGAGCAGGGGTGTGAGGGGCACCTGTGGAAATGTCAAAAGGAACATTGGTAGGACCTCCACATTCGCTGGTTGTTGTGTTGAGAGAATCCCCATGAGAATTGTGGGAGTGGGTAGGACCTATGCTGGATCTGGTTGGAGCATGGGTAATAACTATGTGTGTGTTTCCCTTAGTAGTGATGGAACTAGGGGGGCCTTTATATAGGTCAAACTTGACAAATGGAAGACCTCCATCCTGGGGTGACAATATAGAAAGGAAGATCACCGCTTATCTGATTTATGGGATGAATAGGACCTTTTTTAGTTTCTATAAGAACATGGGGATGAGCCCCATAATGATGGTTGACCAGATGTGGGGGATATTTGCATTAGTGACCTGTGACAAGAGGAATGGCTCCATACCTGGGGTCACGAGTGTAGAAGGAACTTCTATGTTGGATGAAAATGCAGTGGGGAGGACCTTCACTCAGACAGATGGTGGAATGGAGGGCACCAACATGCCTATCCTTGGAGTGGGGAGGGGATACTCTCTCATTGGTGGTGGCACGAGTAGGACCTTTGTACTAGATGTCATCTCCACAGGCCTGCCCGCGATGGACGCCACCTGTGTTGGTGACCAGAAGAGTCGTCCCAACCTACCTATAGGGTGGTTAGGGCCACAATCTGTGTTGGGCGTATTAGTACCCTTGTTCTGTATAAATGGGGGCATTTGCGGTATTCATAGGCAGTGGAATAGGGTTTTTTAGGCGTTGATGACGACGAACCCTGGCCGGCATCCGCCCCACCTTGCACCTGATGTTGGTGTTAGGTTAATTGGATCGGGGCCGGAGGTGCATGCCTATAACATACCAGCAACTCAACCTATGGGGCTGGGTGGTGGTACTAACATGGCCTATTAGGAGCCCTACTAGGAAGCTCCCTTATGGGATTACAGTTGAGCTGGCCTGGACATCCCTCACCTCATCAATGTAGGGGAGGGAGTTGTCATTGAATTTTAGGGAAAGGCTCCCGAAACAATTTTGGAACGGAGTGGGGAGATGTGAATCCCTCCCCATCCCTTAGGGATGGCGTTGAAGATGATCTAAATAAGCCTATAGATCCTATCATTCCATATCCCGGATTGGAAAATTCCCCTCTTCTTCGTATCATCAAACGAGGTCTTTAATCACCCTCCTATGAACGAGTTAAGATGGGGATGTGGGATGTGGATTCCCAAAAACCATGGATGCACTGACGATTGTAGAAAAGGTGGATCTTCATGGGCTATTCATGTTGGTATTTACCCAGATAATGCCTTGGTGGTGGGGGTGATTGGTTTTATATCATGATAGCTTGGGTCCTACAAAGCAGGGAGATTCAACCAATAGTGATTAATGAAGGAAAGTGATGTCTAGTTCCCCATCAATATTTCGCCTTCCATGGTTGGTAAGAAAGATCCACGCATACAACGTCAGATATCGGGATGTCCAACATTCACCTCCCCAATTTCTGGTGAGTTTCATGCTATGTCAACTATTTTCTTGGCGGGACATTCACTAGATAGCTGGATCTGGTGACATACTTATCAAATTATGTCTCAAACACTAAAAATCTCTACATTATAGAGAATAGATTCATGTTGGGTTCACCATTTCTATTTTAGATGCTTTTTCTGGGGTGTGAATCCATCCATCAAGGATGTGCTAATTATTTCCCCACATTCCCACTCTCTAAAGGTGGGTGGTATCCATCACTAATTCCGGGATGTTTTCTCCATGATCGAAACAGGATGATGGGATGCGGGTTCCTCATTCCATGGATTCCTCCTAGGAACACACCACCTAGTCTGGGTCTCCCTAAAATATTTAAGATGTTTTTCATGATACTCTTCCTTTGGAGATATATTTATGGACACTAGTTTATTACACTAATTCGATCAGGACATTCCGATGGGTCAAGTGAGGGAAGCAATCTTCGGTTGGAGGAGTAGTCATGTTGGACATCGTTGGCATGTCCAGGTCTCTTCCCCTTATGATATGGCTTCTCTAGGTTGTGGAAGCCAGAGGCATCCCATGTCGAGTGTGGGGAATTATATTATATAGGCATGTCTATGATGTTTTCCTCATCTTCCCATGTATAACACAGGGTATGTGGTGAGTTTAATGTCTAGTGGAGACTGAATGAGAGTGATTAGAATGATGATAAAGGTGGATCATATGGGTGCAGCCCCAGGATGTGGCACCTAAGATTTCTAATAGACAGGAAGATAAAAAATTCCAATGAAGATGGATCAATGTATTCTTGGGTCACTATAAAGGGGTTTCCTATGGTTGAAATTTGCTGGGATTGAACATTAGGGAGGTTTTCTATGTACCCTATCTCGAGAGACGAGGTCAAACCCCATGTAGTTCGAACGAGTGATGAATCAGGGAATGCGCAGAGGACAACAACCTAAAGACACGATGGGGGTTACATGTGGTTAGAGTTCCATCGTAAGAGAAGTGCACTTGGTTGGATGGTTACATATTGTGTGGTGCTTACACATTGTTAGCTTCCCAGGTGCCACAATGAGCAACGATGGGATGAATAGAATAATCTCCCCAGGATGTGTGGGTCTGATTAAGAATCTGATTGGAAGATAGAGAGTTGAATGAAGTGGGTGGTGAACGAGGTTGAATTGTTGTGAATATGAACGTAGTATTGGTCTTGAACCTCAGAGAGGATTCCTACGTATCTCCATGGTAGGGAGTCAAAGTCCACGTAGTTCGGTGGAGCGATGTGATGCCTATGGGGGTGGCCCATGAGAATGGACTTATGGATGGGACCAGGAGGAAGTGGAACCTCCAGGTTGGGGAATGACACTCTTGAAATATAAAGGCCAAGGGAAGATACCATGATTAGACATGGGTGATGGGATTGATACTCAAAGAGTCTTCTTAAATATCCCCTTGGTAGAGAATTAATGTACATGTATTTTAGCATAGGGAATTGAATTGTGGTGTGTGCAGAGGGAAACATCTCGATGACATGATGGGGTTTATGCATGGTTAGAATATCGGGAGTAGGTTTGATGCCATGGGGGTGGACAAGAGATATGGGTACCAGTAAATGGGACTAAAACGACTTACCACTAGTTTGGGTAATGCAATATATTACTGTTGACCGGGTACTATAACGGCATACCTTTGGTTGGGGACTACAATGGCTTACCACTGGTTAGGGACTACAACGGCTTACCGCTGGTCGGGGACTACAATGGATTACCACTAGATCGGGACTAAAATGACTTAACACTGGTCAGGGACTACAAAGGATTACTGCTGGATGGGGTTTAACATCATGTAGGCTTCCTATATATCCCACCTAAGATATAGTAATCAAAACCTATATAGTTCAAATAGATACAGTTTAACATCATGCTGGGTAAAATGTGTATACAGTTTAACCTCATGCGGGATGAGGGTGAACCGACATAGAGTGGTCAGGACCAATGAGTGTTGGGATTAAAACTCAGAGAGGATTCCTCCATACCTTTCTTGGGGAGGGGAATGGGTCAAAATCCATGTAGTTCAGAAGGGATGATATTGTTTAACATCGTGCTGACTGAAGTTGAACCAACGTGAAGGGTTCGGGACAAGTAGGTGTTGGGTTTCATCCACAGGGAGGATTCCTACATACCATGCTTGGAAAGAGGAAATATAAAATTCCACGTAGTTTGGAAGGGAGTGTGGGACATACACTCTAATGTGTCCCATGGAGGATTTCATGGTCGATGCTTACTCTAAGCCAATGTGAGTCATGCTCAGTGTGAGAAAAAAGAGGTAGCAAAGAACTGACTATCACATTGTGAAATGTATGTCCCCAAGGAATAGTGTGGGGATTAAATGTGGATTAAAACCCAAAGAGGAATCATGTGATTACGCTGGATTAGCGGACTAGGGATGTGGAGATTGGGACTTACTCCAGGACAGAGCCCCAATGGTGATAAAGCCCAGGGGGAGAGGGACATGGTGACAAAGGTCCATCAGTCCATCTCTCCTATAGTCGTTCGTCATAGAAGATAATAGGGGGAGTAGGGATGCTACCTCCCACAAGAAAGGATATGGGCTTACACCAAGACAGTTTTCCTTCCCTTCAGACAGACGCCACTTCAACAATGAGGATCTGATTCCATGTGAGGAAGATATCACTCCCGCTAAGACTAGTGGGTGTGGAGAATGTCCCAGGTGGGGAACCCTATGTATATTGCATGGGGTGAGGCTACAATTTAGAATCATGTGCTAAGGATGATGGTTCCTGGAAATTTAACGTCATGCAGCTCGGACGAGGAGGGTTCACTTTACACCCCTGGGACATATATAACTAATACCCACCCACCCATGGGGTAGGAAAGTCATCAGCAATGCCATAGTGGGGTGTTCTTATGGATTGATCCTTTGAGAGGTTCACATTAGTGTGTCTATGAAAAGAATCAATAGATGTCGGAATTCCTACGCGAAAAAGCATGAGGCTAATCAACACAGAATGACCCCCAGGGGACCTTGAAATCAATTCATACAAACCTAGAGGGATGTATGTGATAAGGATTTTCCCAGCACAAGGGTTCATAAGAAGGGATTTTGCGATGCTTTGGTTCTCCACAGAGTGGAATGTCTACGTGAAGGGGTATTACTCACAAAGTCTAGTAGCCTAGCCTAGGAAGAGGGTATAGATTCAAATGAATGTTTCTTCATGAAGTACAAATTCTTTCACAAAGAAGGACTTCACAGAGCATGGGTTCCTTGCAAATAAGATCACTAAAATGTAATATACATCGCAAAGAACAGTTATCTAGCCTTAGCATGTGGTTCACATGTTTATGGAAGGTACTTCGCGAAGCATGTGTTCTCTATGAAGACCCGAGTTCCCTTAGGGATCTCATGCCTTTGTGATGACCCATTTCCTCCATAAAGGGCATCCCTTCTTGAAGAGGGGTTGTATTTAATCTAAGATAAAGGTTCTTCATAAGGGTAAAGTACCATAAAGAAATCCTTTTCTCAAGGTTTCATAGAGAAGAAGATGTTTATTGTGATTTGATAGTCGAGAAGGAGAATAGTCGGGGTATCAATCCAATGGGTCTGAGGGAAGAATGGTATTTATAGGAAAGAAGCGGTTTAAAGCACAGATAGCTCGTTGTGAAGCAAGATGGTGCTCTCCCATCTGCTGCAGAGTGTGTCATGTTTTTCATAACCACGGAGTCGACCGTCATCCCCTCCTCGGCATAGAGACCTCCAGAATTCTCTACTCGGCACTCAGGGAGGCTTACGTAAATTTTTAAGGGTTCACTGTGGAGATCTAGTTCTCTTCGCAGTGCGAAGCTCCTGGAAAATGGTCTCATAAATGTGGTGTGTCCTACCTCTTTTACTCTGCGATGAATGTTGATGTGGCTTCAGATTCTTCCTGAATGTGATATTGAGGGGCTCTGTAAAGTCTTTAATTCTCAAGGTTATGCAAAGGAGCTTCAAAAGGAAGCCCCTTATGGAACTAGTCTCCTTTTTTTGACCTTTTCCTCTGTACATATTTTTGTTCCAACATGTTCTAAGGGTGAAAATATTAATTTCAATAAAAATATTTTATGTTCATCTCTGAAATTTCATGGTATTATGATTTCTAAATATCGAATTATTTTAATTATTTTTATGGAAAAACACTGGTAAAATTTTTGTATTTAATAATTATTAAGTGATTATTATTTTTTCATTTTTTACTAAATAAAAAATAAAACATCCTTACAACATTTCAAGATATTCAAATTTATTAACACATTACATTTATTTTCATATCCCTTTATGAGATTAGTTTTTTAAATAAAAAATTGTCAAATGTTAATAAATGGGATGATGTATGAATAAGGATTATAGAAAAGATAATGATGACACATCATGATAAAGAAAATGTATTCTGAATGAACAATTCTCATAAAAATAAGAAATATTAATCATGGAATGATATTTTAACTTATTTTAAGTGTCTATATTGTATATTATAGTTTTTTAATTATCTAAAACTATGTACCTAAATTTTCTCCATGATATAACTAAATCGGTATTTATTTTTTCAAATTGTAATTATTGATTTTAAAACATGGGTCACTTCCATTGGTAATAAATATTACATGTAAACATTATTTTAGAATCAAATATGATAGTACGTGTATCGGGTTTTATAAAAAACTAATCATTTGTTTCTATGTTTTTATCATATCTTGGAATACCATCTTTTTCTATCTTATAAAATTATTAATGGTAAAATATTATGATTCTAAATAATGATTACATAAAATTTTCATTTTAACATTAAATTTTATTTAAATGTTTCACCCCATTAATCTTTCCTCTCCACGAATCATATTCCAGAGGTCATTATTAATGTATATCATACCATTACTTTTTTGAATGAAAATTTTCACCCAAAGAAGGTAAAAAATTTTGGTCTCATATCTGAATAGAAAAATGAAAAATTAACAATTTTAGAGTTAAAAACAATAAAATATCAAAAAAACTATAAATTCAATTATATGTGTATTTATGAACATGAAACAATGAGACAATATTCAAATAATGCTTTCTAAAAAATGAATAATATAAATTAATAGAGTGTTTTATGGATGTAAATTTTGAAAAAAATTGTTATATATGTTAAAAATGTATTTTTTGATTAATTAAAACATACTTCTTTCCATTTAACAGGAAATCCTTTAGTAACACTTGTAGTGTCCCCAAATCTAAATTTCACTAAATAAACATTGAGTGGGAAAATTTTCTACATAATCAATTATTGATGAATTATCACTACACCCATATGTATCAAGATTTTACTATCCATTTATTTCATGATAAATTAATTAGTATCCACATTTTTCAATATTAACATAGTTTTACCAATTATCCATGGACTATATCTTTCATAAAGAAATTTATTTTTTAATAACATTCCAATTTTCATCAATATTTTGATTCAAATATAGATATTTCCCTCTTCACTTCTATTCAGATAATCATAAATTCTTGTTTACACTTTGAATTTTCATTTTTTATATAAGGGTGATGATTAATGTGTAAAAGTTTATAAAATATGTCCAAATGAGTAGGTTAAACATTTATGATAAAATATATTACATGCATGATAAACATTTTATAAAAGTTTATTTTCACATTTTATAGTAAATGGATTAGCCAAAAAACAATCCATTATTTTCAATCCTAGGGTTTCATAAAGAAACCATTTGAAGAGGTAGTTGAATATTTTTTTTCTCCATTCCAATCTACACCCATTTATGTCCATGTTTAGGAGTTTTGTTTTTTATTTTCAATTTATATACAGGGGAATGATATTATTTTCTACAGGATTGTTTGAATAATAAACACTAAAAATTTATCACAATCTACATCATTCCATTATAATTATATGACCAAATTTGAAACCAATTATATAATCATTTCCCCATATAGACTATTGTTTTTTCTAAAAATGAAAATTACATAAGAGTGTGGTAGATTGTAGAATATGACTAAAATATAACTAAATTTGATGTTGTACGTGTGTTTTGTTCATTAAGAAAATAGAAAAATATTGTTTTGCATTTTCTAATGATATTTAAAAAGTCACTTCAAAATAATTTCAATAAAAATGAAAATTATAAGAATTTAATTAAATATAATATAAACTATAAAAAAATATTTATTGTAATGAAATATTCTATATTCTATCAAAACTTTATATGTTATGAATACTTACAATTTTATAGACTAACATTCAGGATTGGATGATTTTAAATTGATTCAAATATTGTGTTAGGAAAGTATAAAAATTATAATTTGATTTTAATTTTTTAAAAATTATAATTAGGTAAAAATAAAATATGAATTTTAATTATTGTGAAGAATGATAAAATTGAATAATTTCTTGAAAATTTTTATTGAATTATTATTAAATAATTAATATAAAATATAATTTTTATACTAAAATCAATATAATCATAAATATATATATTGAATATAAATTAAATTTATTTAGTGTATGCTATAATGTATACATTTATTTGTCAAAATTTTTCAATAATATGATTTTTAAAAATAATATAATTATAAAAAATTGTTGAAATAATCACTGATAGTATAGTGTGTAATTAGGGTGGTTAATGATTGGTAAAGATTATAATCCAGCATCCAAAAGACCTATTTCGAAATCATAGAATGAACCATAGGGGATTTATGATGTAGGAACTGACACAAGAACTAACATTAGTGTATTTCACATAGGCTTGGAAGTGGATGGTAGTAATGCATGCATTATGCAGGAAAGGGGTGAAGACACATAGACACACTGATGCATGAAAGGACTTTAAGACATCAATGTCTAGGGTCCTTTGGGCCATCCAATGTTAAGACTATGAGCATTTTTTATATGTCTAAATTGCTATAGATGGGTGGATTATCCCAGCTGGGTTTTACAATCCATTCCAGTATATGTGTGTGTTTGAATATAATTTTACCCCTGAGCCCCGAATATATTACTAATAGTACAAGATAGCTTTGGAAAAATTAACAATCATTTCAAAGGAATAATTACTTCTCAGTTGGTAATATATGATTATTAATATGAAAAATGTCACCCTTTGTCTATATCCAATAAATTACTTCATATATTATTATCTTATAATTAGTATAATGTAATGCTAAATAATAATAACTATAAATGTAATTTAAGACTATTGGTGTAGTTAATGTAATAAAATTTTCATTCCTTAGGTTTTATAAATCCTATTTTTCACATTAAAATAATTTTATTCTATGTTATTTTATCATGAGATATTCAAACTCATTATTTTTCATTCTTTTAAATTTAAAAAACTTCCTTTATAGTAACTTGATGATCATGTATCTTATTCATCTTAAAATCTTTGAAATCATGAAATTCATTTTGAGTTTTTCCATTTCCCAGTGTATTTATTCATCAACTCTAATGATATTTGAAATATTTATCCTATTAACAATTGGCAATGACTCCATTTAATTATTGTTTTTTTGGATGTCCAATATTGAAATAAATAGAATTTTAAAATTTATATATTATATATTAAATCTGGATGGGTATTGTTATAAAAAAATATTTTTTAGTTATAAATTTATAATATTTTGAATATATAGTTTCATAACAATATATTACTGATGTTTCAAGAGTTAACACATTAATTGATTCTAGAATATTTTTACTCTTACTGCATTTTGTATAGGCCCATGTGAGAGTTTTCCAGACCACTATGTGTTGAAGTTATTGAATAACCAATTATTATTCCAACTCCACAATGAAATATATTATCAAGTAGGAGAATTATTATCCTCCTTGAATGAAAGCATTAAAAGATTATTAGAAATATTGGGAAAAATAAAATTCATGTCACTGAAGATGTTTCTATAATATTTAAACACAAGTTTTATTGATTGGAAAGTCCTCACTTTCCATTGGCTATTATCCCACCGTCTATATTAATTTATTAGTATTATATACAATAATGAATAATTTTATAAAGAGGGACTTGAAGTCAAATACCATTAATGATCAAAAAAATATTTATAATTTTCAAAATCAACAAATTCATTCCTCGAGTTCCACATAGGATGGAACCCTCATACACAATTAAATCATGCAATAAAACATGTAATAATTACTCCATAAATTTATTAATAATTTTTAATTACATATATAAATATTAATTAAATGTTTCCATTGAAAATAAACCCAAATTAAAAAACTACCAATATAAAATGAGTTAATATCTATGAAAGATAGATTTTTTTTTATAATATATATCTAATGTATATGAAAATATAACAATTTTCAACCATGTATTATAGAAATTTTCAATAACTAACATGTATCTATAACTTGATTTATGAAAAAGTTATTGTTACATCTCATGGATAATGTGAAAGAATTTATATGAGTCTTTGGACTCCTCTATTTAGGATGATAGGTGGAATATAAACTATGATTCAAATCATGAATTTTTTGTTTTGGGTTAGTTAAGTGTGTTATTTTTTGCAATGTTAATGTACCAATAGGTTTTATAAGAGTTAAATTGTGTTTCATAACATCATGATGTATATTCTACGATATTTTTTGGGGAAACATGGGGGCCTAAAATAGATTAATTTTTCAGTTCAACCATGAAACCACATTTCATGAGGAGCATATAATGGATAAACCATGCGAGGGGCCTAGTATGTCATTATTATTGGTGTATGTGTCCATGGGTTTAACCATATGATCTATGAATGGTTTTCACAAATATTATTCCTATACTACACCCTTAGTTCCACTTAAAATGTTGATACTCATGGATAGGTGAACGGGTTGTCAAAAAAATTTCCATGATTGTGAAATGTTCCTCTTCCTTGGACAGTAGCACTATACAGTTGGCATAATGTTTTCAAAGCCTTATTACCAAACCATGTGGATTGGAAAGGGGGAGCTGCGAGGAATTACACATAACTTATTTAATTTTAATCCCTCCCTTTTACCTTCCATAAAAAATAAAACACCTCACCCAGGTGTGAAAGATATCCCATATTCTATCCTCTAGTCATGGAGATATATGCTACATATTTACCTAGAATGAAAAACCATTAGTTACATTGGATAAACCTAGATAAGTATACGGATCCTATTTTATCACTTCAACTATTATCTTTACATATGGAATGCAACAACCATGGGAGACAAATCCCCATATTTTATGAGAGTTTTTCAAATATTCCATTTCTTTCCATTCAAGATTAAATCAAAAACTAATGATGGAAAGTTGAACTGTTTTATGCACTATTTGGTGTTCTAGTTTCCTTTCCCACAATGATTCATCATTTATACAATAATTCCATTTTTTTCATGACATAATTTCCTTGTGTTTGTCAAAAAACATCAAATACAATAAAATTAATTGTTTAGAACACAACCTCATTATCCCTTAGTCCCTTTACATGGTTTAAGTTTGAAGACCTCAACCCGAACATCCACTTATGGTATGTTCAATTTCGAAATACTTCTAAATTTTTAGATAATATTTTAACCACCTCAATGGGATGTTCTTAAATTCCTTGACATGTTTATAAATTCATTTAATAATTTAAATTGTTTTTGTAGATCACATGGTTCTTGGTAAATTTAATTATGAAATTTTCATATTGTTGTTTAAAAATGAAAAAGTTGTATTCATGGATGATGTGATCTGGGTGTGATGTGAATTTTTACGTCCCTCTTTTTTTTAATAGATGCAACTACCATCATTTTATTAACTATAATATGTATACAGGAATTTTATTATGTCATTAATAAGTACATGGAATCTTAATTTGTCATAATTTATACTATTATTTCAATTCTTATGTATATGAATATAAATATTACCCAAAATTAAATGGTTAAGCGATTTATGTGTGCCTTGGGTGACACTTAGCTACCTTCAAGCAAAAAACCATGAATTTTCTCATATCATTTATGAAATTATATTTTCTATGCGTGATACTTGGTTTTTGTTTTTATGGAATGAAATTTATGTGCTCATAGGTCACTTGAATTATATTATTTCTTGAGTAATACTTGTGTTTCTTGGTTACAAAATCCTAGGGATAGGCTAACATGGTAGATGTTTCCCAACAATTTAGTGATACATGGGGTTTTTATTTAAGAAACATTGAGGATGTGATTATAGGGAAGAGTAATGTTATATGTGATACTTGTGATAACTATTTATGGAAAAAAATGTTGGGATTATAGAATAATCAGAATTACATAAAATCTTGAGTGATACATGGGTTCCAATGTATGAAACTAATTTTATGGGTGCATAAGATAAATAAATTATATCCTTATTTTTTTAATAAATATTACTTATAGTAATATACTTAGGATGTTTGGACCACTCATTTATGGATGTCTGTGTTGGAGGTTATTCCCTAGAAAAAAACACTATTCACTTAATAGTAAACATGTTTTCATTATTTTGATAATTAATAAGCTATTTATCACATAATTATTATTATTATTTGTGACATGGTATGTGATAATGTCCTAAGATTAGTTGTCACACTAAAAGTTCATAACAGTTACCCAGAATGGTTAGAACCTAGAAGTTCTAAAACACTATTCTAAAATATATTTTCTATAGTGAGATGATATTATTTTAGGGGCACAATTGATACACTCAATCTAGGGTGGATACTCATAGGACATTAATGAACCTTATTATGGTGTTTTCTCTTGGTAAAATCTACTACGATCATCTTAGAGAAACACCTAGAAGATGGAAATCCACATATCTATGTGTCATGGGATGTTAATATTTCTATATATTTGTATTGGTTTATAGAATCTATTATTATTATTAATGAGTTCCTTCAGTTGAACACTTATATTTATTGACGAAAATCATGATGAAAATTTTCCAAGGTGAGGTAGGATATATTTGGCACATCATGGGTAATATAGTGTTAATGAATACTGAAAGTAAGGATTTATCAATAGAATTATTTAACAAAATTTTATATCTCTGGACCTCTGATAGAAATGATATTGCCTGAATAAATTCATGGACATGGTGTTCTTTAGAAAAGTTCAATTTTTGGGTAGTTAAAGATAGATGTATCGATCATATAGGTTAATGGAATTTCCCTGCAACCTTCTTGATTTGAGATATTGTCATTAAGGAATTGTATTACATAGTAAGAATTCCAATCAGGGGACATGTCATCGAGACATTAACATATTTCAATATGGATTCCATTGAATGTTTCTAGACCATAACCTTTTACTTTCGGCTACTTCACCAAAGGTCACTAAGAAAGTGTCCTAGAGGGTCATATAGTAAGTGTGTACAGAGTCTCAAGTAAATAATATATTATTATTTATTAATTAACAATTTTGATACATATTATTCATGTATATGGTTTAACAATTATTCTTTTATGTTGGATAATGAATGAATGCTTATTTTCAATTTTTTTAATATAATAATTATTTATTTACTGGAAAATAATGCAGTGAAATTTATTTAATAAATAAATTGAAATTATTCATGGTTTAATAGATATTATTTAGGAATAGAAGACTGAGTTAAAACGTCTGGGGAGGAATAATAATTTTGAATATTATTTACCTAAATAATATTTAATTTTTTTAAGAATGTAAAGCATATATTAATAAATAATAATATTAGTATTATTATTTGACATGGGGTCTTTATTGGAATAAATAAATAATTATGGTAACTTGTGAAATTATTTTATATTTACAGAAACAATTGAAATACCCATCTATGTAGTTTTCTTGAGACCAAATTCAGTTCAACACAAAAAATCTTGGAGGATACTCTCAGTCCTACAGAACTCCCTTATCCAACAATTCTCCCAAGAAAGGAAAGAATTCTTCCTCCACCAAATCATGTATAACACATTGGAAGTGATTTATGAGAGGTTCAAGGGGCATGGCATAAAAAAGGATTTTCCAGGATAGCAACTAAAGACTTTTTTGATTTCTTCTATAGATTCATGGAACATGTGTGGATCACCGCTATAGTAAATCTACAGTTGGTTTTTACAACGGAATGATGTTTCACTTTATATTTATCACCAGATCCATCAATGAATAATTAATTCCTAATAGGTGATTCTTTATATAAGAAAATTAATTATCAATAATATTTTAGGATATCCTTTATTTGGTTTACACGTGATTAATGTCGTCTATCTTTGATTCAAGTCCATTGATCATGGAGATTAAACATTTCATAGATCATGGATTGATAATTTATTATGGGAAAAAGAAAAGTTGTACATCGTCCATTTCACACTCCACTACGCCTAAAATGTACAAGATGTATCAAAGTGGGAAACATAATTGTTTATAATTATTTGAAAATCATTGGTGATTTAATCATTTATAATTTAATTTATCCGTTATAGTTTAATAATTATTTTAATGTAAATTGCGATATTTATTTTTTCCTCCTTAATTTCTCAACCATCAAATCGAGATGATCAATTTTATAATTAAAATAAAATCTTGGAACTCATCCATAGGTTCCAGGAATTCTATCGAGATAACACATGAGTACCCATTGTGTAATTGGAATTACCCATTGTGTACTCGTGGGAATTTCGCAAGCTGTTAATTTGGTAATTACTCAAACGATGTGTATCAATTACTTATGATGTAGTTAATTTTTACACCAAGTGTTTTCTTAGATATATTGATGCACAATTATACATAATACACATCGTGTAAGGCATTTGCATGCCTTGTAGTCCCTTTGGTCCAAATATGATCCTTATATTCTATAAATGATCTACCTTCTTGGTGACCATATAACAAGGAGTAAAAATGATATGTGTCCCATTGGACATGACATGTACTGCAAATGTTTTTCCTTTGTTTTACCCCTAGATTCCCAAGGTGTGTACCCTAGATAGATAATTAAAGGTCTATATGCTGTGTAGATCGGTTCTAAATGTTTTGTACTTTTACCATGTTATGGAGATTTAAAACTGATTTATTTTACTATTTAATACCCATTAAAAGAACTTCCACATGGTCATAAAAATAGGTCACATCATTTCATAGGTTTTAATATAAATAAATATTTTAATGATTAATTAATATTTTTGTAATTATTAGAACTTCATATCATTTATGAGTTGTATTACAAGTTATTACTCTACATGAATTTGATTATAACATGTGACCAAAAAATAATGTAATTTGTGTAATTATCTATGATGTACACATTGTGAATGCATGAAATATTTATTTAATTTCATATTTCACCAGATTAAAATTATATATGAGTATAGTACATGTTGGAAAAAAAATAGATGAGTGTTCACCGTGTTCTCTACAAGGTACATTTATGTAAAATGTTAATTTGAAATGAATTTATTTTATTTATGTAGAGATATAATGGATGATAAGACAAGGAAATTCAAATAAGGTTTAAGATAATATTATTTATTAATTAAGGATAATAATTAATTTATTAAAACATGATTTATCTCAAATTGGAATGATTAAGAATTTATTGCTGGTTTTATTAAATTCATAATTCATTGAATGCATGTGGATGATATTGAGATAGGCCAGAACTTATATATGGGACTGGTTTCAATTAATTTAGTATTAAATTTAATTTTTTGTCAGGGTGGCTTATCTTGTAATTATTATGTAGGGCATGCGACTCATGGTATCTTTTATGTAAACCTCTTTCCCCCCCTCACCTTCAAGTCTACAGAAGGCATATGTAATGGATGGAGCTCCCATGATAGTGGACATGGTTCAAGTTTAGAGCCAAGAAAAAACCTATCCATTGAGATACAAAGGTGAACATGTGTAAAGATTTAATCATGAACCACAATTGGTTTAATGTTCCATCCCTAGTTAAATAGTTATTTTATCAACCGCTTGTTAAAAAAACTATATGTGTAAGCTCAGGATCATATCCTTTATTTTAATTCTATCATTAGCATGGTTATTTAATTATGGATGTATTGTAATGATTACATAATTAATAAACTAAAAAATATGCTAGATTGAACAAAAATAATCATTCTTTTGCGTAAATGTTATCTAATACATTTTTAACCAATTATTTAATATCACTTATTATTAAAATGAGTTTGATAATGATAATAATTTGAAATTTATGCATAAAAAATAAAATTCATCAATAAATATTAATATTGTATTTCCTTCTAATACATAGAATCGAACCAATTTTCAATGTTCTTGACCAGCCAAAGTTTGGGTGATTTCAATTATCATGGAATTCTAACACGAGGGTTGGGGTCGAATTATCTTGGTTCAAAACCAGGTTTTACTGGTAAAGAAGGACATTGTGTAACTGAAAGGAAAATATTGGGTATATATAAATTAATGATTTCAGGATTGAGGACGCCACCTAGAAAATCAAAGAACTACGAGTTTATGTTGCTGTAATTGGGAATTCCTACCTAAAACCATTGTTGTCACTTCACAAACCTATGTTGGGGTATGGAGAATGGGAATATGTTTCCTTTCACTATAATGTATAAGAGGTATGATATTTTAAATCCAATGGTGATGTATATTGAGTTCTGTTATAAAATTTGGCAGACTAATAAATATAATATATATATTTTTTCCCTAAATTTATCATTTAAAAACCCAAAATTATTCTCATATTATTTTTTAGAAATAGTGTTAAAAATAATAAAACATAACATTATGATCTATACATGAAAAGGAAATTATTTTCACCAGCACAAATTTCCAAGAGTGGAAATGGAACCTATGTTTCATCCTTCACCATGAAAGGAAAATGTATGTTCTAGAAGAAGATTTACCAATTGCAAAAGAAATGATGCAAGTGATGCAAAACTATATATCTTTGAGAAATATTATAATGATGATACAATGTTTTAGTGATTTATGCTATCATCCATGTCCAGATTTATTTTTATGCAACATGAGGATATGGATGCCTATATCCTGATGTATCACCTTGGGGATCTCTATTACGAGAATTTGAGAAAAGAGATGTATGACATCTCTAATGATTTTTTCACAACTATTGTTGGACAGACTATTCCAGCCGAGTCCCATGTAGTAATTCTAATCAGCTACATTGAATGCCTAGACATCTTAAGGATTACATTCCATGATGATTTGTGTAGAGACCCGTAGCCTGACGTACATGTACATTACATTACTTTTGCGGAATACTTAGTACATAACAAAAACACACTCGCAAGGATCGTAATAGTTTAGTGTCTTTGGAAACTCGGAACGTAATCTTCTAATCCTGGTGAAAGATCTTCAAAATCTCCCACAAAGATCTTCCTTTTTTTTACCTAAAACCTTTCTTTATATCCTGGGGAAAAGAAAACATAAAAGGGTGAGCTCAAATGCTCAGTAAGGGTAAACAAAAGAAATATCAATCACATAATTTTCATAAGAACATAACATTTTTGGAAATCTTAACCTGCAAAAGAGAGCATAATTTCATAACATGGGATAAATCATAGTAGTGAAAATGAAACCCTTACTTAAAACATTACTCATTGTGGCATACACACATAATCATAGAGAATCATTTCTTGTTAGTCAAGACTCATTGCCAAGACTATCTTAGTGGACAAAGTCCCTTTCTGAATCGAGTAATCCTCGTTTCAGTCCTGTTTCACTGAACCGGTATAACCTACCATTCCAGCCATGTCTATCTCATGAGATATAAAATCTTTACCCAATGCATTGGAGGGAGATATAGGTCCCACCCATCTCTTAATGAATCCTTTCTTATGTGTGCCACAAAATCATAAATCATACATCATTGCATAACCCATGTAATAAAAATGGGATTCTTAAACAACGTGACATCATAAAACCATTCATATAAGATAAAGGAATTCATAAACATAATTCCATCACAACAGAGTCAAATAAATGTAAAAATATGGATAGAAACAGAACCCTTTATTATCTTAGATGGAAAATAATTTTGATAAAACACTTGAAATGAATTCTTGAGGAAAATATCCTTTCTTCTTCAAAATCAATTTCTTTTCACAAAACATCATGCAATTTTAAAAGAAAGAGATTTTATTAAAAATAGTCATGAAATCTTTTGGAGGGAGCTTCATGAAAATAAGGCTTTATAAAACCGTAAAAATCCGTTCATGCCGTTTAAGTTAAAAAAAACATTCTTTGTACTTTTGTCGAAAAAGTCAAAATGTACCTCGTACGATAAACGACAAAAGATTCCTTTCATATCTTTTACTAAAAACTAACCAAAGGGTAAAATTGGATTTAAACCATTGTAGTTGGATGGAAATAATATTACATATTGAGGAAACATGGATGTGGATGATAAAATAAACCCCAGTAAATACTTACGAATAAACAATCTCGGATAAAAATGAGATTGTGATATTTCCCTTACCTTAGGTCCGACTTGCTTTGTAAGTGTCCGAACCTCCTGTATAATGATTTAAATCATGTTATTGACTTATTACAGAATCATATTCATTGTTATGATATCATATATGGTTCACTTATGACATTATATTACCCGTTCTTTTGTAAATTCCATGTTAAAGAAGCGTTTTGGGTAAAATCGTTTCTTTTATCGTAGGTATTTTGACATGTTGTTATTGACATTATTATTACTTATATCATGATTTACTTACTTCCAGAATATAAAATATGATTTATATATCATATATATTCAGTATATATATATATATATAATAGATAGATAAATAAAATAAAAAACACCGTTCATGGAGACGGTAGTCCGTACGTACGCATGAACGCTGTTTTTCTTTCCTTATTGTCTTGAAATGGAAGTAAGTAGATGACATACATATGTATATATATACATAAATCCAGTAGCTTTATAATGTCATATATTTCATTATTATTTCTTATATATACATTATAATCATTCTTAAATGGTTAACATTGAGAATGAATCTCATCGCGTCGTGGAGACGGTATTCCGTACGTACGCACGAGCGATGATATCATTTCTATAAATATTAAATTGAATTGGAGTGGATTATACAATATATAAGAATCAATATGATGTTGTAATAACTATGTATAGTTATTCTTTACACCATTATACCCATCCATGTAAGGTGGTGGTGGAAAATAGATTACACCACGGCGTGGAGACGGTATTCCGTACGTACGCACGCGCGGTGATTTCTTTTTCCGTAGGATGGATAGATGGTGAAATAGGGTTGTTTAATACTTATAATAAAATATCAGTATATGAGTGATACTGATGTTATTACTTCATAATGAAACAACCTAAGAAGAAGAAGTGGAAGAAGAAATAAAGATGAAAGAATTGGTAACGGTAATTACCTCTTCTTTGAAGTGCCTCTTGGAGACCTCCTCTTAGGGAACTAAAATTGGTCTTTGAGGAAGACCAGAACCTCTAGGATGTTTCTAGGGAAGTGGAGAAGAGATTTTGGCAGGGGTTGGCCGAGCTTGAGGGCTCAAATTGGTGTGAGGAGGAGGGGGAGGAGGTTTCCTTTTATAAGGGAGGAGAGGGGCACCTTAGAAATATCTCAAAATATTATTTTATATTAAAGTCAAAATCGGTTTATAATGGTTCCAAAGGGTCTTATTTCGAAGCTAAAGTGGGGATGGGTCGAAATCCTATCAACCAATAGGATTTAGACAAGTTTAGGGTATTATTTTAACCTTATCAATTAGATTTAACTCTAAGTTAAATAATTTAACTTTTACCATGTCTTTTTGTTTTCTTTCACTATATGGTTAATAAACATACTATAACATGCCAAACGAACCCCAAATTGTTTATTATTAATATATATATCCTTATCTATGTCATTTGGCCGAACCTTAGATTTTTAGGAATACAATAACAATTAATAATATAATATTTGATTTAAAAACTATTTTGTGTCAATTTTAACACTATTTGATATATGATTTTTGTGAAAGTCATAACAGAATTAAATGTTCGAAACAAGTTGATTAAATCAACACTAATATATCATAGTAACCTAGAAAATTAGTGGAATTCATAAAAAGTCTTAAATTACATTTATTTTGGTATTTATATTATCAATTATGTCAATATTTCATTAATAAGATAATTACTGCATCATCTTTGTGTCATAGATAAATTATATTATTTGATGTCTAAAAATTACAAATAAAATACCATCATGTAGGAAATCGTTTTAGCTTTCTATTGAATATTTATAGTCGAATTTATCTTATGAATAACCCCATATTAAAAATGTTTTAGTAAATAAACTTTGATTTTAACTCTTTTAACCCTTCTTTAAATAAATTAATAATAAATGTCCTAATCTAACCCAAGTGGGCCTAAATGGTCATATTTTATTCCTAAGTTTGTTTTTGGTCGAAATACACTTGTCCAATAGGATTAGGACATGTGTTAGGGTAATAGTAATATCATATTTACCCTTAGTTACCCTATTTACTATTAACCGCGGTAAAAAAGGTAAAAAGTTACTATTCACCAAAAAATTATTTTCATCTCATTGAACCACATTTTAGTCCTTGATATTAACCGTGTCTCTCGGATTTTTGAAATTCCATTCACAGAAGCGGTAAAATTATGTTTTATGCAAAATTCAGTTTTTAACCTACAACTTAGTAGTTTCACTATTCATCAAAAATTGATGTTTTTTCAGATCAATGCCAAAATTTCATCCTAAGCTATATTTCATATTCCGAATTCAAAAATGAAGTCTATTTTACCAAATTCATAACATAGAAGTTGCATTAATTAATTTTATAATTAAATCCCGCTGTTAAAACAAATAGCGTGTTTTTAAGAGAAAATAAATATCAAAAGATTGAAACTTGTTTATAAGTGGTTTAAATGTGAAATTACATCCAATGACCATTATTGTATTAAATTGTAAAAATATATTCTAAATATACTTTAAAATCACTCAAATTAATAATTTATCATTATTAATTATTTCGATTAAAAAAGTTGTTTTTAATTAAAATTTAGTCATTTTCACTATTCATCAAAATATGAAAGTTATCCGAAAAGTACCAAAATTTCACCTTAGGCTAAATTCGATACTCCGAATCCAAAAATAACGTTCATTTTGAAAAAATAAGATTTACTGGATTTCAAAAAGTGGTTATTACTATTCATAACGGCTAGTTTTAATAATATTTTTATAGCATATCGTTGTTTAGTGAAACTCGGTATTGCGTACTACACACGCTATCGAGGAAGGTCGCGATTGCGTGTAATGCAAGGCAAGCCAAGGATGTGTGTTGTGCAAGCTCCTTTTGGTGTAGCGTACAACACAAGACTTTAATAATATTAAAAAGAATATTTTTCATAAAATCTCGGGCTGTTACATTCTACCCCCCTTAAATGAATTTCGCCCTCAAAATTCGTCGGGGTTATAAATGGTTTACTATTCGAAAGTTTCTTTAATAGAAACCCACATCGTAAAAAAGAATACCAAAACTTGGCTTTAAAAACTAAAGTATGAAATGTAACGATTACCCAAATAAACTAATCACTGGGTTTCCACATAGGTGAAAATATGGATATGGAAGATAAATCTAACCATCATGTTCTGATGGAGAGTGGTAGAGAACATGGCTATAGAAAAGCCAGCAATCACAAATCCATAAATTTGTGACGATCTATGGTACCATCTGATTAATCAGATATAAGAGCACTAGGACGACATTTTTGGTTTTCAAGATCGTTTCCCTAAAGTTGAAGAATTTGAATTAGAATAAATACTTACTTTATTTTGGTACAATCTCACTGTTGTTCGTGCCTTGAACAATTTCCACTTCATCTCTTAAATAAATGAAGTTGAATTTGTTATTCGTGAAGTGTTAGCAGATCATGTGATAGAATGAAGGGTCATTCCATCTGTCTCAAACAAAAGGTTAGCAAAAATTATATACATAAGTTGATCTATAGTGAGATTAATCATATATGGTTCCTAAAATGGACTTATACTTCATATATCATACTACTTAATATAATAAAACTAGTTTCTACTAAACAGGGACTTCCTGTAGGCCAGTGGTAGGCGATAAAGGCCAGTCGCATTTCGGTTGTGGGTTCGATTCCTACAGCCTTGTCCGAAGCGATGGGCTGTCGCCCATCCTGCAGGTTGTCCTTTTTCTAAAACTACGTCACTATAACATCCCATCAATAATATCGAAAATCTTCTATCCTTAAACAATACTAACTTATGTCCAACATAATCCAGTCTAATCTTTAGGCTTATACATAATACTGCAGTCCACTCTCATAATATAGTGACAACGATTACCAGAGATTTAATACTGTCGTTGATCCCCACATAAGATATGTCTTGTTGGTCACATTCCAAACATTCAAAGTCCTTAATCGTGTATTCTCTTGAATACCTTAGTGAGTGCAGTTAAAAGTTAACACTTTCTATATACCAAAATCCTCAAAATTCTATATACTCAAACCATGATATCACTTAGTCCTTATATCAATCATGAGCTCATGAATACTATTAAACATTTCATTTTCTCGTCTTCATTATGCGCATATTTCCAAAAAATATCTCAATCACTTTGAATACCACATCAATAAATATTGCAATACTCAATGATACAACATTATTTTGGAATCCCATTACATAAACACTTAATCATTCCACCACATCGTTGTCATATTCAACATTGCCAATAGTGATCGCATGTGATTTTCCTTTGTCCTTTGCCTTCAGTGGTTGCTCATGTTGATCATCACTAACCCTTGGATTAGGGCAATTATTAGCATAATGCCCCATTTCCTTGCACTTGAAGCATTGAAGTGTTGGCGGTGCGTTCTCTGCAGTGTTTGCTTTATCATTAGAAACCCTTTTTCCATTACTTCGACACTCAGCTGCTCGATGACCTTCTTTTCCACACATAAAACATTTTCTAGTCCCTTTTAGACAATCTCCACCATGCTTCTTTCCACACTTTGTGCATAAGGAAACATTCATCTTCTTTTCACCATTATTCTGAGATTTCTCCTTGAACTCCATCTTTCGTTTCTTGTCAAAACCATGAGATGGATATGTAACACCAACTTCCATTTCTATCTTGATAGCACAACGCACAATTTCTTCATAGCTACTGAAGTCTCTTATAGCTAATGCCCTTCGAAGACTTGGTTTTAAGCCACTGAAAAATCGATCAACTTTACTTTCAGGTTGAATGATAATTCCAGAAGCATACCTTGCAAGTCTTGTAAAATTTGCTTCATAGGTACCAACAGATTCATCGTCCCTTTGCTTCAGTTCAAGAAACTCTTTCTCCATCTTTGTTAGAAGAATACGAGGGAAGTACCTACTGAAAAACAGGTTCTTGAACTCGTCCCATTCCATGGACTCAATTTCATCTCTTGGCCTCGTATTCTTGATAAGATTCCACCATTGATCAGCTTCACCTTCCAAACGATATACTGCTAAGATGACTTTATCATGTTCAGAACATTGAAGAACTGAAAATATCTTTTCAGTAGTATTGATCCATTGTTCCGCAACAAGTGGATCGGAAGTCCCACTGAAAGAAGGTGGACGTTGCCTCATGAAGGACTCAATAGAATACTGTTCCCTTCTCTGCTCATTTGTAAGTCCAGAATGATTCATAGCTTGTGTAAGTATAGAAATAAGATTTTGCACTCCATCTCCCATAACATTTGTTTGTTCAGGAGGGCAATCATTGCATTGTCCATTGCATTGATCAACACGGTTCCTTCGGGTTCCAGCCATCGTCTAAAACCCAAAAAGAATAGTGTGAGAGGAAAAAATCATGCTTGGGAAAACAACATAATAAAGGTGGAGTATCCTAAATATCTATCATCTTAGGTTAAATTCTATGATCGTTACCGTAGTTCTAGGACTGTATCCTATACGTATACTTATCCTTAAGGACATCCCTAGACATACCTTATAAATATATCTAGGGATCTCACTAAAGTTCTCGCATCCTAGTTTCCAAAGGTTGACTAAACCTTTCCTCTGATACCAACTGTAGAGACCCGTAGCCTGACGTACATGTACATTACATTACTTTTGCGGAATACTTAGTACATAACAAAAACACACTCGCAAGGATCGTAATAGTTTAGTGTCTTTGGAAACTCGGAACGTAATCTTCTAATCCTGGTGAAAGATCTTCAAAATCTCCCACAAAGATCTTCCTTTTTTTTTACCTAAAACCTTTCTTTATATCCTGGGGAAAAGAAAACATAAAAGGGTGAGCTCAAATGCTCAGTAAGGGTAAACAAAAGAAATATCAATCACATAATTTTCATAAGAACATAACATTTTTGGAAATCTTAACCTGCAAAAGAGAGCATAATTTCATAACATGGGATAAATCATAGTAGTGAAAATGAAACCCTTACTTAAAACATTACTCATTGTGGCATACACACATAATCATAGAGAATCATTTCTTGTTAGTCAAGACTCATTGCCAAGACTATCTTAGTGGACAAAGTCCCTTTCTGAATTGAGTAATCCTCGTTTCAGTCCTGTTTCACTGAACCGGTGTAACCTACCATTCCAGCCATGTCTATCTCATGAGATATAAAATCTTTACCCAATGCATTGGAGGGAGATATAGGTCCCACCCATCTCTTAATGAATCCTTTCTTATGTGTGCCACAAAATCATAAATCATACATCATTGCATAACCCATGTAATAAAAATGGGATTCTTAAACAACGTGACATCATAAAACCATTCATATAAGATAAAGGAATTCATAAACATAATTCCATCACAACATAGTCAAATAAATGTAAAAATATGGATAGAAACAGAACCCTTTATTATCTTAGATGGAAAATAATTTTGATAAAACACTTGAAATGAATTCTTGAGGAAAATATCCTTTCTTCTTCAAAATCAATTTCTTTTCACAAAACATCATGCAATTTTAAAAGAAAGAGATTTTATTAAAAATAGTCATGAAATCTTTTGGAGGGAGCTTCATGAAAATAAGGCTTTATAAAACCGTAAAAATCCGTTCATGCCGTTTAAGTTAAAAAAAACATTCTTTGTACTTTTGTCGAAAAAGTCAAAATGTACCTCGTACGATAAACGACAAAAGATTCCTTTCATATCTTTTACTAAAAACTAACCAAAGGGTAAAATTGGATTTAAACCATTGTAGTTGGATGGAAATAATATTACATATTGAGGAAACATGGATGTGGATGATAAAATAAACCCCAGTAAATACTTACGAATAAACAATCTCGGATAAAAATGAGATTGTGATATTTCCCTTACCTTAGGTCCGACTTGCTTTGTAAGTGTCCGAACCTCCTGTATAATGATTTAAATCATGTTATTGACTTATTACAGAATCATATTCATTGTTATGATATCATATATGGTTCACTTATGACATTATATTACCCGTTCTTTTGTAAATTCCATGTTAAAGAAGCGTTTTGGGTAAAATCGTTTCTTTTATCGTAGGTATTTTGACATGTTGTTATTGACATTATTATTACTTATATCATGATTTACTTACTTCCAGAATATAAAATATGATTTATATATCATATATATTCAGTATATATATATATATATAATAGATAGATAAATAAAATAAAAAACACCGTTCATGGAGACGGTAGTCCGTACGTACGCATGAACGCTGTTTTTCTTTCCTTATTGTCTTGAAATGGAAGTAAGTAGATGACATACATATGTATATATATACATAAATCCAGTAGCTTTATAATGTCATATATTTCATTATTATTTCTTATATATACATTATAATCATTCTTAAATGGTTAACATGGAGAATGAATCTCATCGCGTCGTGGAGACGGTATTCCGTACGTACGCACGAGCGATGATATCATTTCTATAAATATTAAATTGAATTGGAGTGGATTATACAATATATCAGAATCAATATGATGTTGTAATAACTATGTATAGTTATTTCTTTACACCATTATACCCATCCATGTAAGGTGGTGGTGGAAAATAGATTACACCACGGCGTGGAGACGGTATTCCGTACGTACGCACGCGCGGTGATTTCTTTTTCCGTAGGATGGATAGATGGTGAAATAGGGTTGTTTAATACTTATAATAACATATCAGTATATGAGTGATACTGATGTTATTACTTCATAATGAAACAACCTAAGAAGAAGAAGTGGAAGAAGAAATAAAGATGAAAGAATTGGTAACGGTAATTACCTCTTCTTTGAAGTGCCTCTTGGAGACCTCCTCTTAGGGAACTAAAATTGGTCTTTGAGGAAGACCAGAACCTCTAGGATGTTGCTAGGGAAGTGGAGAAGAGATTTTGGCAGGGGTTGGCCGAGCTTGAGGGCTCAAATTGGTGTGAGGAGGAGGGGGAGGAGGTTTCCTTTTATAAGGGAGGAGAGGGGCACCTTAGAAATATCTCAAAATATTATTTTATATTAAAGTCAAAATCGGTTTATAATGGTTCCAAAGGGTCTTATTTCGAAGCTAAAGTGGGGATGGGTCGAAATCCTATCAACCAATAGGATTTAGACAAGTTTAGGGTATTATTTTAACCTTATCAATTAGATTTAACTCTAAGTTAAATAATTTAACTTTTACCATGTCTTTTTGTTTTCTTTCACTATATGGTTAATAAACTTACTATAACATGCCAAACGAACCCCAAATTGTTTATTATTAATATATATATCCTTATCTAAGTCATTTGGCCGAACCTTAGATTTTTAGGAATACAATAACAATTAATAATATAATATTTGATTTAAAAACTATTTTGTGTCAATTTTAACACTATTTGATATATGATTTTTGTGAAAGTCATAACAGAATTAAATGTTCGAACCAAGTTGATTAAATCAACACTAATATATCATAGTAACCTATAAAATTAGTGGAATTCATAAAAAGTCTTAAATTACATTTATTTTGGTATTTATATTATCAATTATGTCAATATTTCATTAATAAGATAATTACTGCATCATCTTTGTGTCATAGATAAATTATATTATTTGATGTCTAAAAATTACAAATAAAATACCATCATGTAGGAAATCGTTTTAGCTTTCTAGTGAATATTTATAGTCGAATTTATCTTATGAATAACCCCAGATTAAAAATGTTTTAGTAAATAAACTTTGATTTTAACTCTTTTAACCCTTCTTTAAATAAATTAATAATAAATGTCCTAATCTAACCCAAGTGGGCCTAAATGGTCATATTTTATTCCTAAGTTTGTTTTTGGTCGAAATACACTTGTCCAATAGGATTAGGACATGTGTTAGGGTAATAGTAATATCATATTTACCCTTAGTTACCCTATTTACTATTAACCGCGGTAAAAAAGGTAAAATGTTACTATTCACCAAAAAATTATTTTCATCTCATTGAACCACATTTTAGTCCTTGATATTAACCGTGTCTCTCGGATTTTTGAAATTCCATTCACAGAAGCGGTAAAATTAAGTTTTATGCAAAATTCAGTTTTTAACCTACAACTTAGTAGTTTCACTATTCATCAAAAATTGATGTTTTTTCAGATCAATGCCAAAATTTCATCCTAATCTATATTTCATATTCCGAATTCAAAAATGAAGTCTATTTTACCAAATTCATAACATAGAAGTTGCATTAATTAATTTTATAATTAAATCCCGCTGTTAAAACAAATAGCGTGTTTTTAAGAGATAATAAATATCAAAAGATTGAAACTTGTTTATAAGTGGTTTAAATGTGAAATTACATCCAATGACCATTATTGTATTAAATTGTAAAAATATATTCTAAATATACTTTAAAATCACTCAAATTAATAATTTATCATTATTAATTATTTCGATTAAAAAAGTTGTTTTTAATTAAAATTTAGTCATTTTCACTATTCATCAAAATATGAAAGTTATCCGAAAAGTACCAAAATTTCACCTTAGGCTAAATTCGATACTCCGAATCCAAAAATAAAGTTCATTCTGAAAAATAAGATTTACTGGATTTCAAAAAGTGGTTATTACTATTCATAACGGCTAGTTTTAATAATATTTTTATAGCATATCGTTGTTTAGTGAAACTCGGTATTGCGTACTACACACGCTATCGAGGAAGGTCGCGATTGCGTGTAATGCAAGGCAAGCCAAGGATGTGTGTTGTGCAAGCTCCTTTTGGTGTAGCGTACAACACAAGACATTAATAATATTAAAAAGAATATTTTTCATAAAATCTCGGGCTGTTACAATTTGCATATAGATCTCATACATTCATCACTACTCAATACCTTCTCCATATTAATTCTGAATTATAATATGATCCATAATGAGAAAATTCTTTTGGAACTTATGACCTAGATTCACTAAGTGGATAAAGGCATGAGGAATGATAAACATGTGGTCCTTATGGTGAAAAGGAAATGGAAGGACTAGGAAAATTGTGGAAGACTAATAAATAGTTTAAATCACCAGAGGACCATCCAACCAAGATGAAGAATATCCAGAGGTTGGGAAAGGAGAAGGATAAATTATGTTTTGCATGTGGAAAACTAGGCCAATGAATGTGGAACTACATGGAAAAGAAATGGGAAACAAATTGTTCATTTTTTATTCAGTGAAATATTTCCATTTCTTGACATATTGTATTAGATACAGCTTGTGGTTCTCAGATCTATATCAAAAAAATGAAACATGAAGATTTTTAAATATTTCTATAATAGAGTTGGGTCTGAGAGATACCAATGGAGAGAGGATAACTACATTAGAAATTGGGGACTACCACCATTCATTTCTAATGATAATGATTTTGGATTTAAGAGATTTTTATTGTACAACTAAAGTTTACAAGAACAGAATTTATATTTCATGTTTAGATACAAATGGGATTATATTGAAATTTGAAAATAAAAGTATATTATTTTATTAGGGAGACATATGTTTTGGTATGACACATTTAAAAAACAATAACTAGTCATTTAATTATGAAAACAAATGTTGGATATCTATAACGAAACATGTTCACTTGACTTATGTGAAAACCATCTATGGCATCACCATCTTGGTCAAGTAAATGAGAATTTTTTGAAAAATATCATTAAAGATGTGAATTTAAACAATTATATGATAAAAACACATTAAAAAATATCACACTAGTTTACAAGGGAATGTAAACAAATCCCTATTTGTTTGATAGTGTAAAATGGCCACAAAGATTCTATGATTGGTACACACTAATGTGTGTGCACCATTAATAGTATAAGATATGTTTGAATATTATTACATAATTACTTTTACAAATTATTTGAGAAGATATTGATATATCTATATTATGTGGTATAATTTTGAGTCCTATGAGAAGTTCATGAAATTAATGAATGATGTAGAACATTTTCGTGGTATTAAGATAAATAAGATTCAATTTGATCAAGTTGATGAATATCTTAAACAAGACTTCTTAAAATTTATATGGGAGTTTGGGATTATATCTCAACTCACTCGACCTTATTAATCATAATAGAATAGTGTTAGTGAATGGAGGAACTATACCATGTAAGAAATGCTATGGTTAATGATGAGTATTTTCAATAATCAATTATCCTTTTGGGGATATTCATTACAAATTGTGGCATAAACATTAAACTGAGTACCTACTAAGGAGTAAAATTAAAATCCCTTCATGTTATGGAGTTGAAAGAAACCCATTTTGTCATGATACAGATGAACATAGTAGTGAGTCATTTATTAAGACCCCCCCATTCAACACACTAACACCTCAAGGCATGCAGTGTATCTTTATTAGGTATCCAAAGGAAACAAAGGGATTGAACCTATAGAAGCACTCACATAAGGAAGTGACTTTTTCCATACAATCCATTTTTCTTGAGTGATAGAATATCCATAAAAAATGATAGTGGGTGCACGATTAACTTCGATGATGTTGATGATCATGAAATACAAGTGTTGTACATGAATAGATTCCATAGGTCCCCATAGAAGAAGATGTTCTAGAAACACAAGAACTTTGTTAATGAATCGGATAGGTAATACAAACAAAGAGATATGGTTATCTAGTCAATAAATATAGTGACTCATTATTGGTTGAGAATGATGATCCTCTCTCCTAGAGGGAGGAAGTAGGGAGATAACTAGATTCAAATATCTATAAGATGTGAATTATGAGATGAATTCCATGTATTAAAACTATGTTTGTGTTTTAGTTGATATGACAGTTGATATAATGTATATCGGTTGTAAATGGGTATTCAAGAGGAAATTGGACATGGACTTTAATGTTTGTTCTTATAAAGAATGGTTACTTGCAAAATGTTTTAAACAGTGTCAATGAAATGACTCTGATGAAACCTTATAACTAGTTTCTATGTTTAAATCCATCAGAGTTATACTTTCTATAAAAACATACTAGGACTATGATATTTCAGAGAAGAATGTAAAAATTGAACTCTAGAATGGCCACCTTTAAGAAGATCTCCATATGACACAACTCATCGGGTTTTTGACTCCTAGTGTTTCCAACATGATTTGAAAGTTACATAGATCCATTTATGAAATAAAGAAAGAATCTATGTCAAAGAACATTGTATTCCATAAATCCATAAAATAAATTGGTTTCATTAATAATTAATTGAAATCATAATCCTATTAGTTTATGTTGATGACATATTTCTTATTAGAAATGACATACTTATCTGGAAATATTTTATGGGATGTTTAAACAAGTGTTTCTCTATGAAGTACATAGGTGAAGCGGCCTATATTCTTGGGAAAAAAATCATCCATGATATTTCTAAGAGCCTGCTTGGACAATGAAAATGTACATATACTGACCAGATACTAAATGTATTTACTATGGAACAATCTAATAAGGGATTGGATCCAATGTCACTTGGTGTACATCATTCAAAGAAAATGTTTCCTTAGGAAAAACATGATAACGAGAGAATGAGTAAGATAACTTACGCTTCATTGGTAGGATCAATCATGTATGCCATGTTATGTACTAGAATTGATGTTTCCTATTCACTAATCATGGTATGAGGATATCAAGAAGATCCAGAAGAACAATATTGGACTACAATTAATGATATCTTTTGTGTCAGAGATGAACTATGGATATGTTCCTCATATATGGAAGTGATGAGAAGTTGATCATCAGATGGTATAATGATTCTAGTTTTTGGATATATTAGAATGATCTGAATTCATAATCTGGATATGTTTTTTATCTCAATGGAGGACTCGTGATATGGAAGAGTTCAAAACAGCTAGTTGCCTTACTTATATATTTATGTCTATGTATATAGTGTCATACAATGTAGACAAGGAAGATGTTTTGATTCATGAAAATATTTATGATCTTGATGTGATAACTAGCTATAAAGACATTAACTCACTGTATTATGATAATACAACATCAGTGGATCTTGAAAAAGATCCAAGGTCAAACCAAAGATTAATGAATATACTTTTGAAGTATCTCATCATGAGGAATTTATATTAAAGGGGAAATATTGAGGTGAGAAGAGTACCCATAGACGAGAACATTACAGATACCTTGAAAAGAGGCATATCTATGCAAAAGCACAAATATAATGTGAGAGCTAGCAGACTGATGGTTTTTACCAGTTGGAACTAGTGTAAGTGGGAGTCTGTTGGAGTCAGTTCCCTAGAACAAACATCATATTACTTTAAGATAAACATGTAATAAATGATTTGAATATAAATAAACTACATATCAAATAATTATTGTTATTCCACGTCACATAGAATGTGATAATATCCTAAGAGTAGTTATCACACTAAAAGGTCATAGAAGTTCCCCTCTATAATGATTGTCGAGAATTGATATGAAACAATTCTTCAATATATGTTATATAGCTGTGTGATATCATATTTCAGACAAAAAATTACATTATATCAAGGGTGGGTACTCATAAGACTTTTATGCACACTCTCAAGGTGTATTCCCTTTATAATATTCAAAGGATATTATGGGAATGAGTCCCACTAGAAAGAAATCAAAATTTCTTGTGTCATTGGATATTCCTATCCACAAATGTGTGTATTGGTCCATAGACATTAATATTATTATTATTGTGTATTATGAGTCAGACACATAGATTTATTGAAGAAAACAACAATGACATATGTTCACAGTTTGGTTGGATATGTTGGATGTGTCATGAGTAATATAAAATTAATGAATAATACGATAAAAGATTTATCCATTCCATTCTTTAATAGAAGTTAATATCACAAGGCTTTTATGGTAATGATATAGGCTAAATAAATCCATAGATATGGTGTTATATAGGAATGCTCAATTTCTAGAAAGTAAAATAAAGAGATATCTAGCATATAGGTTTATGACATAAGCATGAAACCTGCCCGATTTGAGATATTGTGATAAAGGGGTTATATTACATAGTAAGAGTTCGTCTAAGGAGATATTCCATTAGTGAAGTAAATTCATTCTATATGGTGCCTTGGCATGTTTCTAGATACTGACCTTGGAGTTTATGTTTTTTCCCCAATTCCATTGAGAAAGAGGCCTTGAAGGTCACAAACTGTGTGTATCGAGAATGTAAATCAATAATATATTATTTATTTTTATTTAATAGGTTGAATAAATATTATTCATGAATTTGGTTTAATAATTAATCATGTAATATTTATCACATATAAATATTTATTTTATGTTTTGTAAAAATAATATTTATTTATTTATTAGTGGATAATATTGTGATATTTATTTAATAAATAAATTGACATTATTCAAGATCCAATAAATATTGTGAAAGAATAGAAGACCAAGTTTAATGGTCTGGTGAGAAATAATAATATTTAATAATATTTGATTATATAATATTTAATTATAATTCATGGGTTAAGTGCATGTTGAGAAATAATATTATTAGAATTATTAATTGACATGGTGATTCGGTAGGATTAAATAAATAATTAAGGTGAGTTGTGAAATAATTTTATTTTAACTCTAGCAATATAAATACCCAATTATGTAATTTTATCATAACCTAATTCAGTTGTGAGAAATGAATATTATAGGATCATATCAATCACAGAGAGCTCCCTTCCTTGAGAATACTCACATGAATAGTTATCAATGGTCCTCCTCGGGATCAAGGAGAACACTTTACAAATGATTCATGAGGCGATCAAGGAGGGAAACACAAGCACAAGGATATTCCATGATAGCACCCAATGAAACTCCCTACAATGTCTCTATATTCCTAGAACTGGTGTAGATTAATGCTATAGGAAATATACACATCATTTGTACAACTCAATGACGGTGAACCATAGATCTGTTGATAGATTTATCAGTAAAAAAAATTCCATAGAGGTAATTATTTATTTAATTAAATTAGTTATATACAATATGTGTGGATCAACCCTCTTTGGTTCCAAAATGTTTAATTTTTTCTATTATTGATTCAATTTAATTGATCATGGTGATTAAACGTCATATAGATCTTGGATTCATTGTCGATTATGGAAAAAAAAAATGTTGGGCACCACCCATTGCATGCTTCCACTATGCCAGGAACCTAATGTTCGGACTTATATCCATGGGTACTATGACTATATTATTATTAAGACATTTACTACTTGGGGAAGCCCTGGATCTTCACTAGTTCATGTATATATATGAATATTATTTTTAAATAAATTTTTGTATATAAATGTGACATATCAAAGATAATATGTCTTAGTCTAATGCAGGCATAGTCAGCCATGTGTCTAGGAGGAAGATGAGCCTGAATTTTCTGCATTTATTTTTTTAATTTTTTCTTAAGATACACAACCATAGTTTAATTTATATACATAGTCTTTATCACATTGAAAATGATTAGTGGTGGCCTAATAAGTGTATCTTATTCCCTGTTCATGCTTCCAATGCATTGGCGTACCCCAAAACACTTCTTGATTTTAGAGTCTGGTTTAGGGTTAGGGATGGATTTCGGTTATCCTAATCATATTGGATGGAGTAAGGGTACATATGGATAATATATTATTCATGATGGTACTAGAGATATATTATAAGTATTTTAATTATTAAATTACCCATTCTTCATATATATCACCTATGGTACATCTATATAAACATTTTATAAAATTATTGACTTATAATTTACTCATTATTTATTGAATACAAGTTAATATAAATTTAAAAATTCATTTATGTATTAATGAATAGTATATATTTAATACTAATATAGAGCTTATAGAGTACCTAAAATACCTTTATTATACCCTCATTTCTAGTTTGTAACCACTGTTGTAAGGGGAGGCACTCTTGATGCCTAATGGCTAACATGCATGGGGAATCATTTTTCTATCTCCCAGAATAAGATCCTATAAGTGGTATTAGAGGTTTCTTTTCCTCTTTTGTCATGTTATTTTTGGATTGTAGAATATATATTAGGAATAAATCAAAACATGGTAAATATCTTGTTTTTAGTTCTGACACCCCAACATATGATTGAAAGATCATGTGTCTATGGATGAATGTGGTATATGACATTCATTATTACTGTTTATTATTCTTTCACATTTGGATGATTTTTTTATTTTCAATTCATACAATTTTTTTTATTTTTACCATTTGGACCAGTATGGAATGATATGTTAGGTGATAAGATTTTATGCATCATTATATAAATATAGTGGTTGACATTCCATGAACATTTCATGCCAAGTACGATGAATTTGTTTAATACCTTATATTTGGTCAAATATGTTCATTTCCTGATAATTTAGTATACTTTTATATCATGATTAAGTAATTAATGGAGATATTATCGGCTTACTATGTTTATGTAATTCTTATCATGTTCAACTGTATAATATTATTTTTAATTTATAATGATTAATTAGTTATATACCATGCTTCTTTGATTATGTAAATCCGTAATATCTTTCTTTTACTACTTCCCCATTTAATGGTATAATAATTCTATGATAGTATTCATTATTACTATTAAAATAATTTATTGGTTATTAATGTTTATTAGAAAAGCTAAATGATTATTAATAAATAGAATTATGTGGACACATTAACTAATAAATTAAAACATGTTTGAGTCATAAACTATTGGTGTCATGGACTAAAATGTGAATGGTTTCAATTAGACAATTTTTTGTTTTCAATATAATATTTTTATGTAAACTTTCTAAATTGGTAATTTAAATTAATATAATTTTCATATTATGAAAAAAAATTGTTCAATTTTCTTGAGTTAAAATTTATATTAATGGAGGAATGTACCTTAACAAATTGGGAATGTAAATTCATTTAATTGAGCCACAATTATTTTATACAGATATACATAATTTTATATTTCTATATAACGTTATTATATTTATGATGGTTTTTTATTAAATAATTTGGGTCTTACAACTTATATAACTACTTCATTAAATTTACTACTATACCCATGTAGGTCAGTTGGGGCGTGTTGCTTAAGAAGAAAATTTGAATAGACCCATATTGGTTGTTCCTGAAATTTTTTTATGAGATAAACCAATTAGGGATGAATTAAAATTTCTACAATAGAAATTTTATGGGTTTCTCCAAATAAGGATGAAAATTTTAATTTATATTTTGTTGATTCCATAAATTGGGAATATATTCCAAAACTAATGAAATCAGATTGACATGATGGGACCATCATAGGTGACATTACTATATATATGAATCTATAATTAAAATCTTGGGGATATTATATTCTTTATGGTGTTGTTATTTAAATCATGTTAAACAACTTATGTGGTGATGAATATAAAATTTTTGTTTTATCTTACTTCACTAGTCCATTTAATTAATTAATGTTATATTATGTTCTTGTGAGATTTGATATAATGAGTGGTCAATTAATTAAAATTCCAATTACAAGTTTTTTCCACAATAGATTGGAAAATATAATTTTCATCAGCTAAGACACCTTTGAAAGCTCTTTATTGAATTTATCTTATACAAGTAAATTATAATAATTTTACTAAATTGATGTGTGAGATAAGATAAATAATTTGAGTAGTAGAAATATTTTTAATACTAATCCAAGAAATTCATTATATACCAGGTGGTTAAATGAGGATGTAAATTAGTTTAAATGACATAAAATTAAACCATGTTATATAATTTATAGAATTTACCATCATGTATGTTTTAGATTGAGAATTATACTGAATATGAATGTGGAAATTTCTATGGAACTCCGATGAAGTTTCAATGATTTTATTGGTCCTAGAGGTTAGAATTTAAGCTATAGTAACTTTATAGAAAAGAGGATTCATTCGGGTAACATTTTCCTATGTATGACACTTAGATAATGAAAAAAACACCCAGAATGAGCGGGATGTTGTTGGTTGTAGAAAATCAAGTGGGTATTCACATATGTGGATATCTATTGAGTTTTAAATTGTTTTTCATTTATTCTAATGTTGTGACCCTTTTAGGTCAATTTTTGGTTTTAAATTTCATTATGTGGTATTTTTAGGTTATTAACCATATGGGATGATGTGTTAATCCTCTTTCACTCAACGTCTCTAAAGAGATTTTGTTGGCATATAAACATCATGTAATATAATCCCTTAGTATTCACTCAAAACATAGTAGGTCTAATTCTGTTGTTCAAGGAAGATATGTGGGAGATGTTGGACCAAAATTTTATGGATTCACTTTTAGGAAATTTTATTGGTGCTATACTATTTTATATACCAACGAATAATAGTATGATAGATTCTATGTTATTGGAATGAGGTTGCCTTTAGTTTATTAGTGTAACCATGAGTTCATAGATTTTAATCTAGATCTGACAAGGAGAACTTTTTGTGTTCCCTATCACAAATCACTAGTTTTTTCACTATTGACACATCAACATCCAAAACATATACAAAAGGGATTCCTTTTGTTTTATCATTGAATATATTTTAATAACTCTATGTTTTACATGTATTATATTATTATTTTTATGGATAATATTAATATCCAAATTCTGAGATATTGTGAGAGTACAAGGACTACTGATCTCAAAATTGAAATTTAAAATAACAATAAAAATAATTTACCAGTAGTTTTATTTGAAAAATTTGAATAACTCAAAAATAGAGGCTCAGAAAAAAAATATTTCATGCATTTGTCATTAGAGTGCGTGATTTACTCTAGATGTGACATAATCATTGCTGGTGTAAGTTGGTTAGTTAAAAGTATTCACATGGGATCATAATAAAATAATAAAATAAGTTTATTTATTTTATTATGTTGATAGTGTGACCTATTGTTGATTAAATATATAATTTTGATTTAATGGTACAATTAGTTTCATAAATCCTAGATATCCAAAGGACATTTTGAGGAGTTTTTTCTTGGTTGATGTCATTAGATTGGATTGAGATCAAGGATCCCTATGCCACCAGAATTTTTGGATCTCACCACCGATAGTAATTCATGACTATTCATCATCATTTATCGATCCAAACACCATGTAAAATGATTGATTTATTTTATTTACATCTTGTTTTTTATCCTGTTTGAATTCATATCAATACCATGGACAATAATTGATTCCGGAATCAGTGGTAGATCTAGAATAAATGGGTTTATTTTGATATTGGGTCATTTCTCTCTTCATTAGTATATTTATCATACAACGGAATATGAAAAAACCAAAAAAGTCCAATGATTTTTCATCCATGTTAGGGAAGATGGATTTCTCCCATGTTTCTTTATAAGTTCATCATGAGCATCTCCTTTGGATTGTGGTTCGATCATACTACCTTAATTAAATCATTACAAGACTGTTCTTTACCACAATTGAATGATACAATGATAATGTTTCATGATATATGGTTTGGTTGAGGTACGATGATAGAGGATGATCATCGGTGGACAAAAACATATTGTGGATCACATTTTCATAGTTTACCTATATTTGTGGTGAGATGGATTTGTGGTTGTGTTTTCCATGTGGATTTAATGGCCATATACCTCTGACCAGGGATATAATGGTTATGATTACCCCATATCTTTGATTATCTAGTATGAATATTGGTAAAGTAAGTAGCGGAAGATTCATGTAGAATAACCAAAGGGTAAATGAAAATTTCAGGTTACATAGTGTGTAATAACTTGTTATACACCATGTGAGATAGTGTATAGGGAACTAGGTTTTCTATAGAGAGTGAAATATCACATTCTTTATAAATTCAGTCACATACCATATGAACCATTTGGGTGGCTTGACATGTACCTCAGTGGATACAAATTCATGGCTATACCTGTATATATGAACACAACAAAGTTTACATGGGCACGAACAATGTTCAAAAGTTAGTACACATCAATAACTGTAAGTATATGATCATAACCATACACATGGGATGGGAACTTCCAGACCAATACACACCATGTTCATACACTCACAAGAAATGTATTTGGAGGTATATAGGCCTTGTGACACAACACCACATGGGTAGACCCGAGGATGGTTGGACTTGTCGGTTACCCCCAGTACAAAATGTGTACCACCTCTAACAGTTCTTACTGGAATTAGTTTAATTGGTATTGGAATATAATAATATAGTATGTTCCCATGGTATATCCTCATGAGGGTACATTGTAACATTACATCCACATCTCAATATTTTTCTCCCCTCTAGAGGATGAGTCTCATATAGAGTTTGTGGTGTCCCTATTTGTGACTGTTGTGTTATCTTTAATCATTACTTCTTTTAACCTAGGTGGGGTTCGTTGAATCATATTGGTCTCCATATATGAAGAATTGATCCTCCATATAAAAAACCATTTATATAGTGTTCATGATATTATTGATATATGATCCCCTAGATAGAGTGTTATCCATATTGGATTTGGGGTATCCCCAAAAAATCATGGGTGTTATCACCTATATGATTATCAAGGTATACAAATACCACTGAGATTTTATTGGTGGGGGTCAATGACAATGTCAATGCAGAATACTATCTTTGATGATAGAATGGACCATGGAGTTCTTGGAGAATAAAATTTCATAGAAGGTTCAAGTAGAATCTTTTGGATGGAATTTTAGTTGAGAACTCGAAGTGGAATTGTTACTATATGGAGTATATCTTGGTATTTGTTATAAATTTGAATAAAATATTATTTTTATTAGCTTAATACTCTTGAATAATTTTATTAAATATTTTTTGGGTGTCCAACTCAGTATTTTTATACTCTTCCCTATATAGACTCTTCGAACACATCTCATTTTTATGGAAATGATGGACCAATTTGGGTTGTCCTTGAAGGATAGTGTGTCAGTTGAGCACATCATGATTTAGAAAGACTATGGTGTCTTATGGGAGGTTTCAATTGATGTTATTCCATAGATTTAAAAATTTTTGGACAATTTATAGTTTTAGTTTTGTCTTGTATGTGTCCACCTTATCACTTTAAATAATTTGATATCATACAGTGATTGTGGGAATACATATTTGTACATTCATTGGTTTTAGTTTCATTTCATTTCATCATTTTATGGGGTTGAATATGTGTTTGTGGGTATATATACATTAAGGAAGTTCATTCCATGTGAGTTATAGTCTTACATGGCACATGTCTGGAGCACCTGGACTATTGGACGTGGGCTTGGGATATTCATGGCTTGGGCCCCATCGGGCTGAGTCATGGTGGGGTGGTATTAAGGGTTTTTTTTCTATATTAGGATATTACTGTATGATATATGATTCAATTATTTCTGAAATAATGTTTTGTGTTTGAGATTAGCTTTTATTTCAAAGACACCTATGTTGGTGTGGTGACTGTCGTATCCACACACTAGAACTCTACTCACCTATCATTTAACTCGGTAAATATAAAAAATTGTTGTTGGGAAAAAATAGGTACATGTATCATATATGAATATGGTTTGTTTTCCATATAATTCTTGAGTTATCTAATCATATATACTATTTTACAATGGTATATATTGTTTATTAAAGGTTGTCTTCATGAAGATATGTAGTGGTCATGAGGATGATATTCTAAGTGAATAAGATTTGGTACAAGGGAATGTTCCAGTGATATATACACTAGCCGGTTCACCAGCTATGAGAACACTATTTGAGAAGTAAATAGAAATGGTTGCGCTGGTGGAGGATGCATTTAGGATGAGTGTGTTTTATGAGTTCCAAAGGTAGAAACCTATATTATTTTGGGATGATCCAAAAGCTAATGTTTTTGGGGAATGGAAAGTGGAACCCAATCATGTTTTCATCCTTGTTTGGATTACTAAAAATCACATATAATTCCTCGTGGAGACTCCTATTTTGGTCTCTAATTAGCGATGGTGGAGTCTGATGACTATGTAACGTGGTGAGAAAACTTTTTTTTTAATTAGTGAATTTCATCATGGAGGAGTTACATCCCACCACACTGTGATTAGTGCACATCTAAAAGATTCTACATTAGATGTTGAGAGGAATGATGATGGAGGACTATTTAGTGTGGTTTACCTATACTTCATGATACTCTATAGATATTATGTAGGATCTGTTCATCATATCACATACCTTTAGGCTTGGATTATGCTGAGACATTATACATTTGGTGAAATATATTTGAAATCCCACTTAAACATGATTGTTGGAGTGAGCCTTCGTAGTGGTAAAATTCATGGATGATCGGGCAACAATAGTGCATTCTAGTTGTGGGAACCACAGAGATGAGACCCCGAGTATAGGTTTCCAAAGATAATCACATGAATTTGAGTACATTATAAGATTTTGGAGATGATCCATGGATACAATATCAATATTAATGGGATATATGGATGGATCAATTTGGATGACAGATAGGTGGTATTCGTCCATTGATAATTGGGTAAATTTTGCTTGAAATTATTTGACCCATCGTATATGCAATCCGAATATGGTTGAGGGACCACTGAGGATATGGTAGATATAGGATAATGGAGCCTATAGGGTATAATACAAATAATAGTTAATGATATAGTATCATGAGTTGGTCGTAGGTTTTACCTATTCCCACAACCACCCCAATGAAGTCAATGCTAGGCTCATGGAGATGGTGGTTAGGGATGAGGCTCACTAAACACAATCAGTACATATGAACTCTAGGAACCAAGGATTATAAAAGGTATGATATGTGACTTTTCCACTATTGATGTAGCAATTATATACCTAGGTTCAAGTCATTCCTTTCATTCCACTTCTCTAGTTTGGGACATTGAGATTATGGATGAGCCTTTTGCTCGACCGTTGCACTTGGGGACCCTGAGATGAAGTGAATTAGTGATTGAACATTTTTTAGTAGTAAAATTTGATTCTCGAAAGTAAGATATTTTTGTGGTATCTTATTGTAATAGTTATGATTATTTTTGATTTCATCAAAATTATTGACTTAATATCTATACTTGATGTGCATATTGACTATTTAATGACAGGATGAGCCACATCCATGGTGATGGGATGCGTTATTCATTTGTGGGTGAAAAGGAATCATTATTAGAGAAATATGGTCTTAAGAATAAGAGAGTTCAACCAATGACTAACCTTTTTTATATAATAACCCATTGATTGGTGGATGATATTGGATAGGACTTCCATGAAGAGGTGGAAACATATGTGTATGTATTTCCTAAGGATGTTTTTTGACAACTTCCCCACCATGTTTTGTACTTATTCATTAAATAACTGAGGAATGAGGTAGATATACTCACTATAAAAATATAAGTATTCTATAGATATCATTTAGAAGATACTTTAGTTACAGGATTTTTAGCGGAGGGCCTTTGTGAGAGCATGTGTTTCCCACAAAGGAGGCCCAAATTTGTTCAGTGAGAAGTTGGATGGCAGCATGTAATTATGATTGGATTATCAGTGCTTGATCTTTATGACTACAAAGAATATGTACCACATATATAGGTTAGAGGATCTCATTGATGAGTTTATATTTATGTGAAAAATAATGGAAGATCAAATTCAGTTCAAGATATCACCCACTATGAGTAAAGTATGAGGATATACTGATAAATAAATTTAGATATCACAATAGTCACTATGATTACTTAGGGATGCCATTCGGCATAAGAGAATCTCGTGAAACATTCATAAGGTATGTGAACCAGATCCTTCATCTATTCATAGATAGGTTCTTGGTGGTATTAATCAATAATATACTAGTGTACTCGACATCTGAGGAGGAGCATGCGAGCCAATAGTTGAAGGTCATCGATACACTCTAAGAGAACTAGGATTATTAGAAACTCTTGAAGTGTTAGTTATTAATTTGGTAGATCCACATCGAGTGATATGTTATCCTAGAGGAATGAGTGGAACTGAACCAAATAATGGTTAATTTAGATCTAGCATGTGATCCAACCAACACTTATATCATGAGTTTTCTTGAGTTATAAGGGTACTATTAGTGGTCTTTATAGGATTTATCCATAGTGGAAGCACACTAGAAAGCTGTGAACTAAAAGGGGAAACCATTCATGTGGATGGAATGGTTCTAGAAATGTTTTTAGAATTTAAGAGTAAAAAGAGACCCATAATGATATTTATAGGGGTACTTGTGGATTTTTGAGTGTTCTTATGACACCTTTTGAACTGAACATGGTTGTGTCCTAATGTAAACAAATGAAGTGATTGAATATGTGTATAGGTAGTTAAGACCACATGAGATGAAATAAGTGAAAAGTAATTGTGAGCTAGTAGTGTAATATTTATTCATAGAGTTATGGAATCACAACATAATAAGTGAGTGGTTTATCATCTACTTTTACACTAAGAGTCTCATGTATATATTCTCTCAGAATTATCTTAGCATGAGATTGATATGATTTATAGGGTTCCTCCAAGTCTATGAATTCATGAATTCCTATACTTTTCAGAAGTAGACCATAGTAGAAGACAATCTCAACAAGAGATATTATTCTTAGTTGTTGGACAAGAAATTCAAGTAATCATTTTGGTTCTTATTTTCCTTTGTTGAAAATAATGGGTTTTAATATACAAATTTGATGGTTGTTACAAAACCAATTTTACAAAATGATTGGGAATTTCAACATAGATATTCCAACGTTGATACCTTACATACTGTAATTTCTATTGCATGTTATTATGATGGAAATTATGATGTTTTGGAGGTTGTTATCCTTTTCATAGGATTGATGATGGTACCATTAATTTTTCATAAAGATGTGATATGGGATATTAGTAAATATAAATTGTTGGTACATCTTATATTCTCAAAGATGTACCAGGACCCTCAAAATTAGTTTTTTTCACACATAGATATTTGTGTTTTTATGTTTTTCTATTGATTCCACACATTCTATCAAGTGATGAATGAGAACAAGGTTCCAACTGGATTAAATGAACCCACAGTGGTTCCATAGTGAATGTGGGATGATATAACAATGGATTTTTTGATATGGATTACCTCATAAATATAGGAAACATGAAGTAATATATTTTTTCATAGAATGACTCACCATGTAAGCCCACATCTTATACATTGAAGATAAAATTTTAGTAGAGATCTTGAGAAAATTATATGTGCATAATATAGTCTGTATAGAGATCCCTTGGAAACTGTTTCATTCCACTATGATCACATCATGGAATGATTGTTGATAGGATTTCTGTAGGTATTTGGGACTCATTATCTATTGGTAAAGTTTTTTCACTACCAAATTGATTAAAGACTGTGTATAAATTTTTTTTCATAGAAACAATCTTACAGGCCTATATCATGTACATTGGAAATATTTGAGAGGATCACTTCACCGTGGTGGAGTTTTCATAAAACAACATATACTATTGTAACATCGGTGTGAAACCATGTGAGACCTTGTGTGGGTGACCCTATAGGTGTCCACAGTGTTGTATTTATCTGGGTGAGTAAAAATACAAGATACACGAGCTAGTTTGAGAAACCATTTAGAAGGTTCAAATCATTCAAGAGAGGATTATTTCATCATAGAGTCATCAGAAGTCCTATGAGGACCAACAAAGGAGGCCACCATAGTTTTAGGAGGGAGATCATGTTTTCTTAAGGGTATATCTTTGGTTGGGATTATATATATTTTTTACAGGGAAGAAAGAAATATCTGATATTCAATGGGCATTTCTAGAAACATTAAATAGTTGGTGAGGTGGAAAACCTCTTAGCCCTACCAATAGAGTCAAACTACGAACTTGGTGTCTTCCTCATGTTGCAGTTGAGGAGATATGTGCATTACCCATCACATGTTATAAAATGTGGAATAATTCACATTGAGGATGGTGCTAAATTTTTTGTCTACATGATGGAGATTGAATATCTATTAGTGAGGATTTTTAATAGGAAATTGATTCCTATAGTGAATACCCTATAGAACAATATGAATCTTCATGAAAACACATGTGAGAGGGAGACCAATATGAAATCCAATGACAGTCAACTTTTTGAATATATTTTTGTGTTTTTTAAATGAGAATAAATATTTTTGGGAGAATTTTACAACTCAATTTTATTCCTAACATTATTTTAAAATATTATAAGGACTATTTTATAAGCCAATCATTGAGACTACATGATATTCTGAGGATTGGTGAGCCTAGAATGGAAATTTAAAATATAATTATAATAACGATATCAAGAGTAAATAGTTTTCTTCAAAAATAATAATGACTCTTTAAAGGAGTATTGGAATGGATATATGAGGAAACCATTAATTTTATTGTCTGGAATTTACCCTATGTGTGGAATAATCATTGTCAGTGTTAGATGCTGGGTTAAATGTTCTCACAGGTGAAAATAATAAAATAAATAAAATTTATTTATTTACTTTATTAGGTTGACTAAATTACATGATACCTCTATTAATAAAAATTTATGTTGGTATCTTATGTTTATGCATTTAAACCTTAAAAATATAGAAACTATTTTAGGAGAGGGTTCATGAAATATGACATCGGATAAGATCGATATCCAAGATCAAGGAACAATCAGAGTTCATGGATCTAGAAAACTATGGAAATGAAAACCCATTATTATTTAGTGATCGATCGAAACACCATTTAGGATATCTGTAATTTTGATTTCCGTTACATTCATTATCATGGATGAACACAAAATAGATTCAGAAATAATTATTGATTCGCACATCAATGGTAGATTAAGTTGAAATGTTTTTATTTTAATCAATGGTGATTTAACTCTTTCTTCATATATTTCTTTGAAATAGAAACTAATATGAACCAAAAATAATAAGGTTTTTTCTACAAATTAAATGGATTATGCATTTCTACCTTGTATCTTCAAGCGTTAATCATGTGAATTTAATTTGTAATGGGTTTTGAAAAGATGTCATGTATTCAATCATTGTATTACCAATATTTTGAATAACATATTGATACCAGTAGTTATGTTCAAACATGAATGTGTGACTGAGGTGTAGTGACATAATATGAGAAGAGGTGGACCAATTTAGAACAAGGATCTAATTTTACTAGTTGATCCATTGTGGTGGTGCAATGGTTAAAGGGTTTTTTATGATAATTTTGGAGGAAAAAATCAAAATGATAAGGGATGCTAAGGATATAGAGACCTAAAATTAGGGAATTTCTGGCTAGAATTATAATACATATAATACATAGGTGAACCCACGAGTCATTGAAAATGTCATGTTACATAATGTGTAATCCAGAGGTACACGACCAATGGGAACCTCTAAGCATTTCAAGGGTTGAAATAGAGAGTTTAATATCATATGATATGTCACAACTATCACAAACCATGTAAACAATTATATGGGATTTGTATGTTCCCAATAGGATTTATGGACCTGATTTGGTCTTCATTCATGGACATGTCGGATTGTACATAATTATAGTTTTATGTATATAGTTTGGTAGATGGGTATGGCTAACAGTACATGATAATGGGAATATTTCATAGGTAGGGTTCCATCATATGCTTACAGAGCTTGAACATATATAGTAATATAATGTATTTGTAGTTATAATTGATTTTTGATTTAGGACTAATCAGGAAGACTAGGGGTAGGATCTTCACGATGCATTCCCTCAATGCACACAATACACCTCCTCTTAATGTGTTTGGAGTCCTTTGTTTCTTCATTATTATACAAATATTGGTTGAGTCTACTCTCTTGGTTCATCTCCTCATGGTTATATTGTGGAATTATGTCCAAATCATTGGATTGTGATCCTCTCTAGAAAATGAGTTTCAAATATAGTTTTTGGCATCCCTCTATGAGACCAGACTGTGATCCTCTATAGTTTTTTCTTAAACCCTTGGTAGGGATTATGAAATTATCCTCACATCTATGTCCATGGTTTTGAATCTCCATCGACATGTACTTTTACGTAGGTATAGTAATATCATTAGCATATGCTCCCCTACAAAGTTGGTTTATTCATATTGGTTTTTTGGTGTCCGGTAGATGTCATAGGTTTGATCCCTTACATGAGTATCAAGGTCTTTAGAGAATAGTGAGTTTTCATGGGTGGGACCTAATTATAATGAAATATTATTTGAGTTTTTTTATTATAGAATTCCTCATGGAATGGGTTATCCTATAACATGAATTTAATAGATGCTTCAATAAAAATATAATTAAATTTCTTCGGTTTGATGCCACTTAGAGGAGTGGTTTTATACCTATGTATATCTAGGAATTTGTTTTTACATTTATTGATATATCATTTTCATGTGTTGAGTACTCTTGATGATTCATGTTTTGTGTTTTTGGGGTGACCTACTAGATATTGTTATACTCAACCCGCCATAGTATTTTCCTACATGTGTCATGTCATATGTAGAAGACATACAATTTTGGGATTTCCTTTGAAGTTAAGGAGATGCTAGAGTAGAGATTGAGGTCGATATACCACGGTGTTTTTGGGGTTTTCCATTTGATATTAGTTCTCACATTATAAGAAGGTTTTAATCACTATTGTCGTTAGTTTTCCTTGTATTGGTGATTTTTATAACTAATAGTTCATAATCTTCATACAATGAGTGTCAGATTATGGATGTGTATGTGCATTGGTTTTAATTGTCTAATGTTCCATCATTATATGGTCTTGTTGGTATGTTTATAAGTTTGTGTCTTCATGTGTGAAGTTACAATCAGATAATGCATCCCATATTTGTTACATGCCAACACATCACAGATTTCCCTCCTTTGGTCTATTGGAGGAAGACATGGGTTTTAGTTGTTTATGACATATTGGATTGGGATATGACACCCAGTGAGGTGGATGGACTTATAGAGGAGTTATATGGTAACATCCTATATATTGGAAACTAATATTCCTTGTAGAACACATAGATTTACATTATCAATGGATGACACTAGGTAGTGTAATTCATGTTTGTAACTGGGTGGTACAAGACATGACCCCATAACGTTTTACAAGATAATTCACATAGGTCACATGTGAGAGAAGTTTAAATCCTTAGTCAGATAGTTTTCAAGTGCAAGATAAATACCAGTGACTTCAATGGTGGAAAAATTTGAATGAGTGGCCATATCCTTTGTGTAAATTAAATGAATGTGACAAGTGATGAGGGATACTTATGAAATAGTTCAGTCACTATTGAATGATTGATCCACAATTAGAACATTAAACACATGGTTAGGATACTTTGATTCAATAGTTGATTAAGGTATGTATAAATTTTTTGATACGATAGTGGATATAGATTGAAATACTCTCAAATCAAATAACTCTCAGGGTAATCTATGTTCCTCAGCAATCATGCCCCCAATCATGAAATCATTCTGAGTGCACTAAGAAATCATCCGTTATAAGATAAATAAACAAAATATAATCACCATTCATTTTAGATAGATGAAATAAATTAGATTTGTGATTAAGGATACATTCAAAGGAAATAATCTTGGTGGATAGTACATCATGATAAGTTTAAGGGTTGTGATCCTCATTGTGTTTTGAAATTCATCATCTTCCATGAAAACTATTATCCATATGAGTGAACATGTGGTGGAAGATTTTATAGTTTTAACTAGTAGGGATGAGTATGATTTTATTCAAGCCATTTTCATATATAGGATGGATAAGGAATAGAAAATGGACACCAGGTTCTCTTTCCCTTGACGTGAAAAATACGGCAATCCTGAGGTGAGGTGTAGAACATCTGGTGCTAGTGAGAACTAATGATTTAGAAGGCTATGGTTCTTGTAGGAATTGTTGTGAGATGGTCTTTATGGTTCTCAAATTCCACTTGATAAATAGTGTAATTTATGTATAGAATCCTTTCTAAATTATAGGTATAAGTTCAATTATAGTATTTCATGAAAAATTTATGTTCCCTATAAAACATGGGTTTATTTTCAGGATCCATGGGTATTGGATCAGGTTTCTAGGATCTATGGTTTCTATAAAACCATATTAGTTTTGGTCAAGAGATTTTCCAATAATGAGGAATTGCTGATAGTTGTTTTTAAGAATCAATGAAACTGCATAAATCAATCTCAAGATTCCTTCTCTTAATGGTCTTGGGATCTATATTTTTAATTGGGATAAAAATCTATACTAATTGTTTTAGAATATTAGTCCAGAGTTAGCTGATAAGTGTTCTCTCTAAAGGGGATATGTGGTTGTGGTGAAATATTTTCTTGCATTACATTGGACGATTCTGGTGTTGTTTAGGTTCCACTTGGGTCTCTACCTGAATGGCCCAAAAGCCTTCATTTTTATTGATTTTTGATAACCCCACTTTCATGGTATGAGGGGGAATGCTTAAAAGTTACATAGGCTTAGTGATTACATGGCCTATAGAGTTAAAAAGACATTACATGATTGGATGGTCTTAGGAAATTGAACCAGACTATAACTACAAGAAAATTCCCCTCCCCAACATCTGCATCATGATGGTAGCTCTCCACCTTCACGTAGCCATCTGAATAAGCTTCTTGTGAAAGCATGGGAAGATTCCAATGGGATAGGAATACCCTCTCGTTATTCCAAATCCATTGGTTCTGCTCTGGTGAGTGAATCTTCTCTGAATCCTATTCTAGGGCTCCCCATTTTATGTTGAGTCTGTTTGGAGAAACTGCATGTGGCTCGAAGGCCTTGAGATGGCCTAAAGTCCTTAAAGGTGTCCTGAAATATCTACTTACCCCAAGGCTTGGGTGGCCTGAAGGACTTAGGGACTCCAAGACCAAACCGATCACACAAAGTGAATTTTTAATGCTGCTACAGTATCGAACATTAAATAGTATAGTAACTGCTACTGTAACTGCTAATGTAACCGCACAATGTACCATACTGCTTCAGTACTACTACAATGCCTGCTACAATACTACTACATCCCCCCCGAAAATATGCCTCCACCTGTTTTTGAACCTGGGTCTCATGGATGCACTTAATGATACCTCACCAACTTGGTTGTGGATCATGTGCCACCTGGGTCTCTTAATGAATCCTAGAGCATCCAATTTCATCTAAGTCAATTATAGATGACTATTTTGTTTAAAATTAGGATCATGATTAGGGTCCTTATACATTATTGGGTGTAACATTTTTGGGAACATGCTTGGAACATAGTTAAAATGAAACATACATAGTTCAATATGAAATTATTAATGTTTTCAGGCAATGGCTCAGAATTAGCTTTTTAGAGGTAATTTCCAAAGGTGGGGAGTGCATTGGGCTTATTAAGAAAAGATATAAGGAAGCAATAATTTCCCTCATTAAGAGGGATTCGATATCCATTATATAAGGGTTTCATCCTTGGTTTTAACAAATGAAATGGGTTTAATTTTTATTACAGACCATACGTTTTAAAAGGTTCTTAATGGTGAATTGGGTGTTTGGAAATGCATCACAATAATTTTAAAGAAACATTACTACCTAATTTTCGAGTGTTGTTTTATAAATTTATAGGGATTCTATAGAAAATGATGTTGTGCTATGGGGATATTATAAAATCCTGTGTTTTAGAAATGGTAAAAAAATTTAAGTGATGTTTTGAACTCTTCAATTTTTGTGGATGCGTTAAATTATAAAGTAATATTCAGATAACTAATCAGAGTGTTTGGAAACATAATTTTATTTGAGTATTATGACATAGGAGGTTTTCTAGTATTTTATTAGAGTTTTAGTGTTTATGGGATATTAATAAAATGGTTTTTTGGAGATTTTCCATGAGGTAGATGGTTGGCATATATTTAATTTAACCAAGTTTTCAACCATGAAACCCCATTTTGTGAGGAAAACATATTTTTTTAATCATGTGGGGGGTCCAAGAGGTTGTTTTTCAGGGTAAAGGTCTACATGGGGTGGCCCAAACTAGTTTTGAATAGTTTTCCCAACATCTACACATATACCACACCCTTATTGCCACTTATCCACAAGCAATGCATGGTTAGGAAACCTGTTTTTCAAAATAGGTAGCTAGACTATTCGATGTGTGTGTCCCTTGGACAGTGTCACTACATGGTTGGTATATGCTTTACAAAATCATTCAACTTTTAAAAAGGTGAATTATATGATTTTCCACATTCTTTATTTAACATGATTTCTCATATTTTCCATTATAGTGGTGAGTAATACCTCCCACGTGAATTAATGATTTCTATAATCATCTCCATTAGGAATGGAGAGATCTTATCCATTTGGAAATGGAATATTACATAATTATTTTAATTGTATAGCACTTAGTATGTTTACTTATCATATTTCTTCTCTTATTTTATTATGTTGTTGTACAAAATGCTAAATATGTGGGATAAAATTTGACCAATTTTGTATGGTGTTTCAAAAATACTTAATTTTATATAGTTCTTTCTCAAATAAAATAATTTGGATGGATAATTAAATCATCATATGCATGAGGTATGTGGTCTAGTTTTATTTCTCTTAATGTATTATCTTTTATAATTGAATTTCAATTTTCCGCCCACTAGACATTCCATGCGTTGCTCCAAAAATATTAAATAACATCTATGGAATGGATTAGAGCCAATACCCTTTGTCTCTATGTCTCATTACATGTTTTCAGGTTGGATAACTCAACCCAAATCACTTATTAAATGTAGTTAAATTTCATACTCCTTATATTGTTTGTGGAAAATGATTTTAGGACCCTCTAATCTGTATTCTAAAATTCCCTATCACATATATAAAGTCCTTAATTAATTGAGATGATGTTAGAAAACCATGTGGTGCTTACTAGATTCTATTATGAATATTTTATCATGTTTTTTAGAAATTAAATGGTTCGATTCATGGTTTATGTGAACATTGTGTAAATAGAATATCCATGGCCATCTTAATATTAATAAATGAAAAGACCCACTCGTTATTAACCAAAAAGTGTATACTTTAATTTTGGTATGGAATGATAAAGTACATGGAATGTTAATATTTCATATCTAAAATAACTTGTGGCATGTGTTTGGGAATATCCATCTCGATTACATAAAATTAAATGGATAAAAGATTTTAAGTGAACCTTGAGTGATACTTGGGTTCCTTCTTACAAAATTACTTAGATGGGCTCATGGGATGTTTGAAATTATTTTTTCTATAAGAGATACTTTGGTGTCCTATTTACATAATTCCATGGATGGTTTTATAGGTAACTTGAATTTTGTTATACCTTGATTGATAATTGGGATACCTTATTGTGGAAATCTATGGATGGGTTTATAAGATAATTTTTTCACATGATTTTAGAGACACCCTTCTTTATAAATTACATAGAACATTGGATTGGAACAAATGGAAATGAAATATTATAGGAGATACTTGGGTTTCCACAATATGAAACAGCTGTGTTGGCTCATAGAATAAACAAAAAAAATTTAATCCATTAAAGATATTTGGGTTCCTATTTTTTTAATTCCATGTATTGTATCATAGGAAAGACGAATCATATCGAGCGAGTTTATTATTACACGTGACTAATGTTACCTTTCTTTATAATGATTAACAGACTCATTCAAGGACACTTGGAAATTTAGCCATACTGCCCTAGATGAAATTTTTATTACCACCTTTACTACTTGCTGGATTCCATGGATATTTTTTGTTTCATGTATATATCTGAATATACACGTTTACCTATATAGTTTTATATACATGTGAGATTGTTATGAGATAATCACGCTTAATCCATTACAGGTATGTTCAACCATGTGTCGTTAAGGAACCTAAGCCCAACATTAGTACATTTATTCACTTAATTTCATTGTATGATACCTCCACACTACTTGTTTTCAATATATTGGTTGGAGAACATTTGAAATAGATAGTTGTGGTCTAATGGATATGCCTCACACCCTACCTAGGATTCCATTACACCAGTATAGATAAATAGAACTAAGGATTTCAGGATCATGTTTAGGATTATTGACTTCTTCTGGCTATCCTTCTTGATAATTATATAGTATAGGATCAGAGGGATGAGTTATTTCTTGTGATTCTATTTGATATAGCTGATGAGTCTTAATTTTTTTCATGACATTTACTGTGTATATATCTCTATTAGAATACCTATCATTATTTTGTAATATATTCATTCATAATCATTTATTAATTTAATATTGATTTAATGTTAATATCATTTTCGTCTCCCTTTGAGTATTATTTACTATTTTCTATGTATTATGTATCCATAGGTAACAGTCTGCCCATTGTTCCTCTATTCGACCCTCATAACTTTTCAACGCCCTCTAGAATATGTTGAGGATCACTTGAGGCCTAGTATCCATCCGTCTAGGGAAACCATTTTATTGGAAACCTTGTGGGGATTCTATAGTTAATGAAACCATGATAAAAATATGATAAGCCCTATAAAATATTTTTCAACTCCCTTAGTGGATAACAAATGGTATTAGTTGATTTGGATTTGTTTTAGTGAATATGATGTGCCACAACGATTTTGATCCCAACTACTCAATGTGAAACCACATTTCTCTCATTAAATTTTCCAAAATCATGATCATATACTCTATATAAATTTTATTCATGATCCATAATTTTGAAACATTATGAAAATTTTATAATGTGTTTTGTGTGTGTTTATCAATGAAATTTTTAAACACACTTCCATATAAATGATCATTTATCCTACATTACCTCTATATTAATTTAAAAAAAATTATATACAAGGGATTTTTTTGACACAAATGTAATATATTTGTAGAAAACCTGGGATTTTTTCATTGCATTGCATCATGTGGAAGTCCTAAATCTATCAAAATTAAGAGTGTTATTGATGATAAAAATTATATAATGAAATAACAATTAAAACTCGTGGATGTGTGGTGCTGTGGATCTATACATATCATGGTCATAATGTTATCATTTTTGATTAACTATAAAATAGATATAATTCCACTTTTAGTGGTATCTAGTTTTCAATAATATAATAAATGAATTTTTGATCTTATGTATAGTGATTTAATTTTATATAATCTTGTATCAGATATCTTTATAACAATAAATCATTATTTATCCATTTTAATTTTTTAAAAACATGATGAAAATATTATCTTATTCTCTACGTTTCAGGTATTATGTAATGATTTTTTATAAATTAAATTCTATTTTTAAATGAATAAATGACTTATTATAAAACATACCTATATAAAACACATGAACTACATTGGTTATTTCAAACTATATTATGTTACGTATTATGGAATTTAAAAGATCTTAAAGCATTGTAACCATTTATTATATATTCATTTTATAATGACCATTGTTATTATTATATATTAAGTGTAATGATAAAATGCAATTGAAATATAAAAAATTATAAGGGAATAAACCAATAGGATCCTACCCTATGGAGATAAATTTTCATATCTTCAGTGGGATATGATATTACCATAATTATCCGATGACCAAACCCAAACTGTTTTTAAAAAACAAAATAATAGGTGAAACTATTTACATGATTTTTTATTATTTTGAGATCACTTCACAAACCCTGTTCCCCAATCCCAACTTTGAAATTGACATATTTCCACACCTTACCCTTCGGTATAACACTAGTGTAATATGGGGTAATTTACCTAGACATTAACAATAATAATATTTATATTTTTAATAAAATAATGAATATATTTATTCTGTATTATTATTGATTTACAAATAATTACATAATTTGTTATATAATAAATATATTTTGAAACGATGAAACACATATTAATTTTCGGTAAATATTTAGTTTCAATAAAGACATTGTTTTTTATTAATACTTGAATTATTAAAATAAATGTTATTTCATAAAATTTTATTTTCACATAATATTTTTTAAAAATATACATCATAATATCATTTTATGAATTCAAATGAAAATTTTATGTGTCAGAAACTGTTATTAACCCAAAAAACAATACATTCCAATAAAACGTTACTTTATAGTTATGATTTTAAAATATTATAAATACATAATTAATTTTAGAAATAAATAATAATATTTAAATCATGAGGCTGATCTTTTCCATTGATGAATTTTTATAATTTTCTAAGATAATCAATATTTTTTGTAATAACTTAGTATGATATTATTATAAGTTATGTATTAAGACATAAAAAAATATATAAATTGATCTAAAATATAATAAAAATATTATCCATGAGAGAAATTATGTTTCCCCATTAAAATATTCTTTTTTTTATTTTATTTTGTTAATTTCATAAAAAATAATTAATTATTTAAACCCTATATTATTTTTTTTGTTTGAAAATTAAATCTTTTAGAACAAGACTCACTTACACATTACCAATGCTATTATTTTAATTAATTTGATTCCTAACCATATAAAAAAATATAATCCTCTCTTTGGTAAAATGTTTGGGGAAAATCTATGGGGTATTTTTGTATTCAATTATCATATCAAGTCTAAAATTAATGTACAGAGATTTAAAAATAATTCCCATCTATTTTTCTATAAAAATACTCATATCCTCTCATTTATATTCACTACATAACCATTGATCAAAATTATTCTCTACCTTAATATAATTTCAAATGTTCTAAGGTGTTCCCAAGCACCTGGGAATCTCCTAGAACAATTTTATAAGCACCCCCTCAAGGTAGAGTATCCTTCCTTCTCTTTATTCAAAAACTATCTTTATATTATGACTTTTTATTTCAAGTTTTTCATGTTGGAATATTTACATATACAATAGTGTTAATTTCAATATCATTTAAACATTACTAAAGACCCTTTTCAATCTCATTAAATATTTTAATATATCCTTATTTACCCATGTTATTCTACCTAAAATATATTATGATTTTCTCGATAAATATTTTTGTTTAGAATACCCATACCCATTTCCTCTCAATGTTATTCACCTAGATGTATCAATTTTTCAGTATTTTTATACATCAATTAATATAACCCACAATTCATAACAATTGGATTTAATTTTATTATATAAATCATTTTATTGAACAATATATGGGGCACACATATGTGTGATCATGTAAAGAGTTTGACTGGTGGGATTAGAGTTATTTAGCACCCTATTGAAGTGGGTACCATTTTTATATAACGAGATAACATGTATGGTTCAGTAGAGGTTACCCTAATCACCCTACATGATGATGTATTAGTGGTTATCTTAGATTTATGTTTGTGATTTCATGTTTTTAACACATTTTCTGGTTTCCTTACTGTTATAATGTTATATCAGGATTCAAAAATCATGTTTATAGATCTTATACAACTAATTTTACCTTTACAATTTTCTTAAATCAAATTTACTACTTTAAGTTATGTTATGATTTCATTATTACCATACTAGTATTTATATATCAACTAATTATTTTGTACATCCAAAGGTTATCTTGTACAATTTTAAAAGATAAGTGGATTTTAATGGAATTGTGCAGAGTTAAAAATAATTTTTACACCCATTTTTCATGTTATTATTATATTTTCCAAATATCCCAGTGACAATAAGACACATAGTTTTCTTGAATAATATTATTTCGGACTTCATTTCATAAATCAAGAATTCGTTTTCATTAAAATATTATTTTTCATAGTTTGTATAAGAATAAAATCTAAAAATTTTATGAATTAATATTTGGAAACCCTAGTAATGACCTACAGATAAGTCTAAACATTGGGAAAAAAATTCCTTTTATTTTGTTATAGTATAGATTAATTGGATTATAAAAAAAATATCCCATGTTAGATACTATAATTGGATGTGGCACTGTGATATTTTTACCAAGGGGTAATAACCTTAAAAGGGCCCATTTTTCTTTACTCAGTCTTCACCATGTGCATGATGAAGATTTTGTAATACACACCTTGTTAAAAAATACCATGGGATTTTCTTTGGTACATTAAAAATATCCTTATGAATAAATATAAATGTAATAAGAAATTCGCATATAGATTTATTTATGAAATAGATTCTAGAAAATTTAGACTGAAGACTATAAATTCAGAGGTTGGGGAGTATTGTTATATTATGGGTTACCCCATTAATGTTCATGGATTCCCATTTATGTGATTCATAGATTAAAAATTATCATTCATATTTTCCATTAATTTCAGCCAATGGATGGATATAAGAGAAATTTAATAATTAAAAAATGTAATGTAAAATGTGATGACTACCCAAATGTGATTTCTATCCCTTTGAGATAATAATTATAGAACATAATCAATGTAAATTATTAATTAAATTATATACTAAATGGAAACATGAATGAATTGAATCACCTATGTCACCTTATGAAATAGATAGTTTCAATTGATTCATATATGCAAAAAAGTCCTCTCGTTTTCAATGGATCATCAGATACCTTAATTATGGATCAATGTATCATTTCCATTGAAAACATACTCTCTATTCGTAAATGATCCTAAAATTATATGGTTATACTTCTTATTTATCATACTGAGGGAGGATTAGATTAGTGGAGGACATTGATAAAAGAGAAAAAGCATTAGGAGGAGATCGAAGTGATTGATTGGAATAAATTATGTAAAATGATTTTTTATAAATACATACCAAATCTCTATGAATTAAATTTATAAGGGTGTTATATAGAATCAGGAAAAAGGAAGTTAAATCCATCATGAAATATTATGTGAACATAAATATACTTACATGATACACACTTGACCTTATCATAGACCCCGACAATAAAATTTAATGGTTATTTGGTGGAAGCAATTTGACTGTACAAAACTCCTTGGTGAGTGGAGACATTGAAACCTATGATAGAATTGTTTAAGGTTCCCTTAATATTGATGTGAATATTTTAAAATCACATGGGTCTCATGGATTAATGAATAAGATACAGAGGATAGAATTTAATTATTATGTTACCACATAGAAATATCATGGGGATTTAATGTAAAACATCCCACTTTTCCAATGTGTGAAGAATCATACATGGAATTTCATAAAGGGTGTGAGGAAATGATTTTGGTGTTGAAAGGAAAGGAAATTAACTAGTGATTGTAGATAGTAGAAACCAACCAATGTTATCAAACAAATTAATAGACTAATTGTAACATCCCCTAATATGACACTCTCTCACACATCCAAATGGGGTTGGTTATGGTGCATCAAGCATTCTCCCCCATACACATGAGGATACCAACAAGTATTGGGTTCTGAATAGAATAGTTGTGACAATATTACGCATGGTATGAAATGTCATAGATGTAGAAAATTGGGTACAAAAATGAAATAAATAAAAGTATATACATAGGATAATGGAATAATAAATACCAACTGAATAATCCATAAATAATAATGGAATAAAGTAATGACATTCTAGAATGTAAATAAACGACATGATATAAATAATATAAGTTAAATACTAGTAGAATCAATTATCTCTCAAAATTAATTGGGCATAAACCCCATTTTAGTCCCACCTCCATACTCTATCCCATCCTGCAAAAAAACAATCTACAACATGGTCATTTTCCCTTATCCAAACATGTATCCTTATAATCGGCTTGGGGAAAAAACAAAGACCTGAATATGGTGTGAGTATAATTCACTAGCTCAGAACAAACACTTATAAACATACAAGTAATAAAACAAGTGAATGAAATAATGTTACAAATATGTGTATTAATTAGTTTTATAATTAATAAACTACAACACCAACCTACTTCGGCTCCATGCCAGAATATATTGGAACATTTATGATGACCATGAAACCACCACCATATTCCAAGTTTAAATAAACTTCTTATGATCGATCCCATAATTTATCTGATCATTTCTTATAGACATGCAAACTAGAACCACTTAACTATGGTATAGTCACTAAAATTTGGGTTATATTCCTATAATTCATAAAAAAAATTCATTAATGACCTATAAGCTTTACAGTATCGGACTAGGATGATTTTTTTTCTCTATATGAATTCTAGCATGGAATTAGGCTGATTCCTCTTAGAATCAACATTATAACATATAATAGTACATGTTCAAGGGTCATTCTTGATATATTATAATTTGACCATTGAACACATATCATGTTATAAAATATGGATATAATAATATCAAATCACATATATCAGTGTTATATTTTGAAAATTTATATTTATATTTCATATATCATGTTAAATTCAAATAATAATTGTTTTTCAGTAATAACAATAATATATAATCAAAAAATTATGGATTCAATATCAAAAAATAACCTATGGTCTTATGTCATGCTAAACACATCATAATCCACTATCCCATTAAATAATATTAATGGGTTTATCACCCATGGGTATCCATAAACCAGGTCAAAATCCAATTAAAACCAAATGTCTTCAAAGAATAATCTCATTCATTTATTTAATATTTTTGGGTGCACATAATGATATAAGATTCATAATATTTCAAAAATATTGAAATAATCAAACCATTTGTTTAGTATTTAGAACTCATACATATAACTGGAAATCCAACAATTATTCTAATGGGAAATTCATATGAGGAAGAATGTGTAAAAATCCCAATGATAAAAAAAGATCAAAACTAATCATGATCAATAACAGCAATATGCACACTCTAATAATAACACAACAACATATGTAAAAAGAAGATAGAGTATGGAAGAACATAACTGAATAAAATTACATGTGATTTCTCACAAAAACTAGATGCCCATAATGGATGTTGGCACTCCAAAAATGCCTGGATGGTTTTCCATGGTTGAGAAGGGAAGGGATAAAGTAGAATGAAATGAAATTAATTTGAATAACATGTTCAAAATATATGGCTATAAAATTACACATCATTTAATTTAGTTAAACATGTTGTATATTTTTTTAACAGAATATGATAAGAAACCTTTCACCTTAGAATTATTTTATTAAAACATCTGAACAAATACACATCATGAAATACATTTACATGGTGTGTAAATGTTCTTAATATTGTTTTTTCATGAATATTACTTTTAAACAACCTCAAAATTATTTAAATAATACCAACCCACCAAGAACCCATGAAATTTTTGGCACAAATATACATGTACACAATTAATTAATGAAGAAATGTGGCCCTAAACATTAAGTCATTTTCCCGAACAGATTATCTTCATCTCTATAAAAGGATTTTCCACCAAGACTGAAATGAAAAACTCATAGAGGGTTATAAATTGAAAAATATAAGTTCTTACAACCTCCCCAACATATATCATATCATCCCTGAGCATCCCCAACCACCTCTGTGAGGTCCCAGTGAGAGATTATAGACAATGTGTTCACATAACATGATACCTATCCAATGTTTCCTCATGAAATCTCCCACTCTTCCATGGAACTCGAACCAATTGTATAGTCCAACCCTAGTAATACATCTCACAATGATCCAAAACTCATATCAGATGATCCTAAAAGGATGTATCTATACAAAGATTTATGTCATCTACATCTATCACATGGTAAGTGTCTGGATAATATCTCTGTAGTTGTGTCACATAGAAAACATCAGGCATGGAACTTTAGTGATGTGGAAGGGATAAAGAGTATGCCACTGAACCAAACCATAAAAAATCAAATATATCCCAAAATCCCTAGGCCATAGCCTTCCCTTTTTCCTGATAAGGTGTTTCCCTAGATTAGGTGATACTCAATGTAAAAAAATTATGACCAATCTATAATTCTTGAGGTTTTCTATGATGACCAGCATATATTGTCTACCTTCTCAGCACAGTCACCATAAAATATCTGACTAACTGAATAGGATCAGTTATAACATATCAGAGACATGGCCCAACAAGTGATGACTCACCAACCTCCATCCATAATATAGGTGAATGGAATAACCTACCTACAAATCATAAAAAGGTTCCTTTTTCATTGATTCTTGGAAGATATTATTATATGAAAACTCAATGAGTGTTATATGTTACTCCCATGAACCACCAAAATCCAAAAAACTGCCTCATAGCAAATCCTATAGAATATTAATTGTCAACATATATTGTCTATAAATCTATGGATGATAGGATATACTCAAAATTACCTATGGCGCTTGGATTTTACAAGTTAAAAACTGAAGAATCAATATATGAAGCTCTCCACATCTTTAGTCACTCATAACCACCAATATTTTTTATAGATATCATGATAATTTTATGTGAAACTATGATTTACCACCCATATAGATGAATTAAAATACTTCAACTGCTCTTCATGCATTCTTATAGGAACCCATACTTGGCCACGTAAAATAATATAGTTTGAACTAATGGGAGACCATCCAAATCTTGTATCCATATATAATAATTTTAATCTATGAAATTATCCATCCATATTAGAAAACTTATCAATAATAATCAGGTCTAAAATCATGGGTATAATATGATTTAAAGTCAAAATTACTCATCCTAGAGACACAATAACATCGAGTAGGATGTCTGAAATGTGGTATATTATCCCTCACTAATCACAAGACACTATTAATTCCTCAGTTTTTGTATTTCTACTCAAAGTGTCTCAAATAATGTTTCCCTTTCCTATAATTTATGATATTTCATTGTAAAAAGACTGCAGATACTCAACCACCCCCACCGTCAGGGGTTTAGTTCTCGCTGAGAAAAGATTTACCAGATGATCTTGTGGTATATGTATACCACATAACACTCACCTATGAGATCGTGTCTCCAACTTCTCAGGGAATGTACCAATTCTTCTAAATACGGACCGTGAGGTGGGTAGTTCCTCTCATCTGGTCTTAGCTTCCTAGAGCCATAATCCACCACTCAATCCTCCTACATTGGAACTACTCCAAGTCCACCTCTAGATGCATAAAATAACATGATAAATTATTTAACATCCATTGGTAATTTTTTTATACATGTTGAGGTTAGCCTACCATTTAGCTCCTGAAATCATCTCTCGCAATCATTAGAAAAATTAATCGTCACCCATTTAATCATCATCCTAGCCATTAGTGCTTCCAAATGGGAAAATTCCTAGGAAATGTGCCGATAATAACATTCTAAATCTAGAAATATAAAAATCATAAATAAATTACTATGTTGTTTCTAATATACCATTTCTAAAACATTCACTAGACCCACTGGAACTCCTACATCTAAAATAAAATTTACTAATAAGTGCACATTATTAATCCGTAATCAAATTTTTTTTTTGTTTAGAATAAATATAATGATCTATGAATGTACTCAAGAAATTTTAAAGGTAATTTTCATGATCATATAATGACTAGGAGTACACTGTGTTATTGTCTACAAACACAACTATAAACTATTCTAGAAAAGGATAAAATTTCCTTATTCATTATGTCTATCAAAAACACTAGTTTGTTAGTCAACCCAAATGGACTCACTAAAATTTATTCATACCATATGTACAACTAAAAAAAGTCAGAGTTATCTAAAATAGTCTCATCCTTAAGAGATGGTGACGTGATATCAAATGAATCTTATAAAAAATATTATCCACTATTAATTTATCAAAAATATAAAAAATATATTGGAATAGGATATAGATTCTTGATATTCATAGGGTTCATCCTCTAATAATCCACACAAAAGAGAGATGATCCATCATCCTTCTGGGTGAAGATAACTGGAGAAACTGATGGAGATGTACTTGGCCATATGAATTATTAATATTAAATATCACCATCATGAAATTTCACCTCATGAAGCTCCATTGGTACCATTCTGTAAGGAATGATAGAAATTTTCTCTACTATCTACACCTACTTGATCGTGAACATAACCTCTCACTCAAGTGAAAAGCTATAAAAGTCAATAAGAATTACTTCCTAAAAATGTTCTACCATTAGAGGAATAAAATTATACTACATTCCACCATTATCCTAAGTAGGAATATCTAGTTATCCTTGAGATAATTTAATCTTCACTGAATTGGTCATGCATGACAGCCTAAAGATACTACTAACATTGGTGAAATTAAATACCTCATTCTAGATATATGTTGTTTACTCTCCTATGATAATATTTGACTTGATCCAAGTATTGTACTAACCAATCCATTCAATTAATCAAGTAAAAATCGATCATTTATAGCCTGAATGGTTCCCAAAAGAAATGGTAACCACCAATATATCGAAAATAGACCTCATATCATTTGATATTATCTTATCTCACTCTCAATAGTGTGTCGATTGAGAATGAACCATCCATGATTTCCACATACAAGTTCAAAATGTTTAAAAAAATTACAGATATTAAGTAATTAGATTCTCTTGTATAAAAAATAAAATATATGGTCCATGATACAACAATTGTACCTTTGATGGTAGACAACCCATGATCCACAATAGCCAGAGTAGTCTACATAACATGAAAATAAATCATCCCTCTATCTTGGGTTTGAGTTTGAATACCATTAGAGATTTACCTTAACTAGTACTACTTCTCAAGAATAAGTGTACCAAGTCCATTGCATTGGCCTGAACAATTAATGAAACTCCAATTGTTGGCATGCTGAGGGGTAGTAGAGACCATTCATTACCTAGGTGCCTTTCTTGATCATATTCCACTGTTCTTATATATAAATTTCACACAAAACCTCAGAATATTACACATTCAACAAAATATATGACAATCTACATAATTTTAAGGACACTGTGGGTGTTTATGTCCAAACATAAGAAAATGATAGCACTTTAACAGAACATGTTCTTGATATGGTCATAAACTAGAATAATTTCTCTTCCCAATACATCCTTAGTTGATACTATCATACTATAAATTATTTCCACTCAAATATGATCAAATATATAACCCTGTTAAAACATCCTAGACACTACTAGGGGACTCTCCTAGGACCATTTTCATGATGTGTTCATTGTTTATGATGTCCTTAAAGATACTCAAGAATAAAATATATACCTATTTCCAGATCTCATTGCGAATAACATCTAGAAAACATCATTCTATGTTGATCTCATCATAATTAAAAGTCTATGAAAGGTATTTTAGGCCAGTGAAATTTCAATCATAGTATAACAATGGCATTCCCTCCCATATCATATGCATGAAATAATGATATTTTTTTCTCAATTCTTTTGGATAGAAAAAGAATAGTAACTTCATCTCAATAACATTCCATGATAGCTTATCCTGATACCTAGTTTCGTCCAGAATATTGTACTAATTCTTGGCAGGACCATTAATTATATATGAAAAAATATTAACCCTTTTATATGTTACTGTCTTGAGATGATTGAAGATCATCTTGATTGTCTTTCTCAAGAACATGACTACTTGGGGTCTTATTTCCCAAATAATGATTTTATATTTTTTAAACACTATTTTAATTTTATAAATCGATGTAATGATATGAACATTCTCCCTTTCTAGGGATCGAAGGTCTCCCAAAAATATATAGTTAATATGAACACCCATATACTCCTCAAGAACTACAAGGTGCTTTGGTTCAGCCCTGAGTGTAGCGTGTTGATTGGCACTCTCCTAATGTTGATACCTAAGATGATAAAGAGTCATTTTTATATGATAAATACACACACCATAAAGAATTGGGTAGCACCATGGTCAACCACAATAGGTGACTTCAATAGAGAACCACTGAATCCAGGTCTCTCTATGCATGGATTATAAGTGTTTTACCATGAAATGTCTAATAATTCCATTAATATAGTGAAATAGATCTCATATAATAATTCAATAACAATGTGTATATCACATGAGAAAATAGTTACTTCCTTATCATGGACATTTCTTATCAATATATCCCTATTTTCCTGTTAAGATGCATCTATTCTCATTGTGAACCATGTTGTGACATGAGAAACAAATGTCATGATATGTAACATCTTTGAACAATAACCTTAAAAAACATGTGATTCTCTAAAGGTGAAGTGACTTATGCTATAAAAATAACACATAAAACCAAAAACCCCATCCCTAAGAACTCATATTTTCCACTTACACGGTTTAGCTACTCCTAGGGTTATTATCATTATTATGTCTTGATACATCATAGTCTCCATTTTACTATTCTAAAAATACAAAACATGAAGAAAATAAATGAATCTTTTTTATACCACATTATAACACCCCCCTATCCAACACTCTCTCATTTGGATAAATTTGGTTGGTTATGAGATGTCAGGAACACCTCCCTATACACTAGAGTCTGACGACTTGCATTAGGTATGTGAAGTGTATGAGGAGTAGACTATAAACACTATTATGAAATTTAATATTAGTATAAAATAAATGATAAAAATGAACTAAATAAAAATATAGAAATAGAGGAAGACAACATTAAAACCAACAAAATATTCCAATAAATAATAATGGAATAATATAATGACATGATGAAATTAAACTAAATCTCATGTTAAAAATAAAGTAATATAATTAATAGAAGACACAATTAAGACTCAAAAGTCCCCCGTCCCAAACCCCACATAAGTCCCATCTCCAAACTCCAACACATCCATTAAACAAAAAATCAATAACAGTGACCCTTTAAGTTTTCCAAACATGTATCCTTGTAATATTCTAGGGTACCAAATGGAATCCTGAATTGGTTTTGAGTATAAATCTTTAGGTTAACAAAAAAATATCTAACCAAACTATTATAATAATATTTATAAACAATAAAGTGATAAAAAAGTGTGTTAATTAATTTAACAATTAATAAAATACAACAAAAACCCTCTTCAACTCGGTGATAGAATTTATCAAAGAATGTCTTATAACTATGCCAACCGTAGAATATAACCAATATGAAATGAATTACTTCAGTACCACACTATAATATCTATGATAATGCATTATTACCATGCCATACAAAACAATATAACCATGGTATACTGATAATAATCTTGGTCAATTCCCTATAATAATTTAACCATCTAGGTAAAAAGCTTCAGGGCATTAAAATATGGGACTGGACAGATCATGCTATTTATAAGCATTACACAATGGGACTTCTCTGATCTTACTCAATATTAGCATTAAATCATATATGTGTGCATGTTCAGGGAAGATGATGATATATAAGAATTTCAGAATTGAATAAAATCCTTATCAAACATCCTGGATATCATATTATGACATAATATATCTCAATTTTTAATTATCAAAATTACTACTTATATTTCATATACCACTATCAGTTTAAATCACAATTGTTTAATAGTTATAATAATAATAAATAATCCATAAATTAGGCATCATATATCATACAATCAACCATTGTCTCATTTCATGGTAGTCACACCTTAATCCATTATCTAAATAAATTATATTAATCATTCTCTCACCACATGGGTATCTATAATCTCGGTAAAAATACAATTGAAACCAAAGGATATCAAGGAATAATAATATTAAAATATTTAAATTATTTGGTCCCACACAACATTATTGCAATCACAATATTTCATAAACATGGATATTATCAAACCATATGGTTAATATTTTCACTACTAGAAAAACAGGTATTTGCGACGGGATCCCGTCGCAACTGGCTTTTTGCGACGGGGGCCCGTCGCAAATAGCCCGTTGCTGAAAACGCCGTCGCGACTACACTTATTTGCGACGGGCCCATCGCTAAAGCCTTTTTTTGCGACGGTCATTTTGCCCGTCGCAAATAGTATTCCGTATTTTTGTAAAAAACTTTTAAAATAGTTTTTGCGACGGGTCCCGTCGCAAATACCTTTTGCGACGGTACCGTCGCAAAAACGATTATTAAAAAAAATAAAAAACTATTAATAATACTAGTATTTGCGACGATCATCGTATCCCGTCGCAAATACTGTTGATAGTATTTGCGACGGGTCCCGTTGCAAATACTATTTTTAAAAAAAAATAAAAAACTATTAATAATACTAGTATTTGCGACGGGTATAGTATCCCGTCGCAAATACTATAAAAAAAATAAAAAAAAAGAAATTACTAATAAATTATTTTAATTAATATAATAATAGAATTATAATTTACAAATGAAAATAATATATTATTTTAATTAATATAATAATAGTAGAATTATAATTCAAAAATAAAAAATAATAGAATATTAATAAATGATTTAATTAATATAATAATATTACAATTATAATTCATAAATAAAAAAATTAATAAGTTATATTAATTAATATAAAAATAATAGAATTATTTTACATTCAAATATTAAAATAATTCAAGTATTACAAAAAATATAATTAAATTATAATATTATAAAATTTTAATATATATATAAAATTTTAATATATATATATAATTTAATATTATAAAATATAAATAATATTATTATTCATATTAATATTTTTTTTTAAAAATATAATATTATTAATATTTTATAATGAGACAGAAACTACGAATAGAAAAAAAAAATATTTTGATTTCACAACTTTTATAACAGAAATACAAACTCTAATCTGAAGGAGGGGGGGAGGTGGGGATCTGCAGATGGTGGTGGAGGAAACTCCATCCCAAAAGCATGAGTGAGTCGGCGCATGTACTCCATCTGCTCCTGATGCTGCTGCTGCCACCGACTCGTCTGCTCCTCGTACAGCTGCTGCTGGCGTCGACGCTCCTCCTCATACTGCTGACGCATCTGCTCCTGCTCCTGTCGGAGACTCTCTATCTGTGCAGTCTGAGATCGCAACTGATCCTCATACTGTGTAGAAGAAGATGCATGAGCTCCTCTCGAGCTGGATGCCGACATCGCAGCACTGCCATAATAATCTCCGGGAGTCAGTCGAGAACTGATACCAACTACCCGGCCCTTCTCGAAGGCATACTGGGTGGCCTGCATCCATGCCGCCTCATCAAACTGACGGGCAGTGGTCTGATCTGATGACTCGGCCTGACTCTCAGGCCGGGCCTGTGACGCTGCGGCCTCATATGACTCCTATAGATGCAATTTAAAATTAAAATTGTGAATATATTATATGCAGTTAATTTTTAAACTTGAAAACAAATAATACTGACCACGATGTGATGCTGACGATCACCTCTGATCTCCCCAGTAGCAGGATCACTATACATCCTCCGATATACGTCGTACTCTATAATATCGGGGTGCTCGACAGCCTATAAGAATAAAAAATAAACTGTTAATATTTATAGTTATATAAAATATTTATAAATAATGTACGTACCAGATGCTGTCTATGAGTCCTGAAAGAACGACTCCCAGCTCGATGAGTCACCTCCTGTCTCCCCCGATTCTGCCTCCGCACCGATGATCTCCTCTGAAAGGCACCACTCAACCAGTGCGCACATAATCCATCCCATACATGGGATGAAATGTACTCTGGTCAGTGTGCTCTACATGACTCCTCAAAATCTGACACTCTTGCTTTCTTCATCGCAGCTTTTCTTAAATTGTTCAAAAACTGACGAAGGCGATCACGCATGGCCACCTCCCATGCCTCGTGGATGGCGTCATGCATGGTATCCTCGATCGGATACCATAAACCCTACAAATAAATCAAAATATCAAGTTAGAAATGAAATAATTTTCAAAATAAAAATTATTTATTTACGTACGTACCAACCAATGGTCGAACATGGCCTGCTGCACATCAATGGGAATCTGCTCCCATGTGGTCCACGGCTGAGAGAAATAGTTGCGCAAAATAGCGCTGCCCTTTCCGACTGCTATATGTGGAAAACTGAAAAAAATAATAAACATTTATTATGTGAATAGATTAATGAAATCTTAGTCAAATCCACAGGTTATCACACAGGTTATCACACCTCCGGGTGCACGGATCAAACCCAAGACGTGGACGTCGCTCGGGGACGGGGTCAAGAATCATCAATCGTGCAAGACCGCGCCCCCTCCGCGTACTCCCTGGAGCGCCTGCAGGCTGAGGGTCATCTGCCAGCAACTCATCCGCATCGAAAGGCAGGTCAGCCTCCGCCAACTCACGAAATGTGGCCTCGTCCATCTGAAACAGAAAATGTTAATGTTAGCAAATAATTGATAATTACTATTATATATACATATATACATATTATGATTGTATATAAATACCATGTAATTCTATAAGTGTTCATCTTCATCATCATCTTCATATATGTCAATGTCAACTTCATATTCCTCCTCAACATCATCGATATCCATTCGAGTTACAGTTGCTTCATCTCTTACCATTTCAAATTCATGTGTGACATCATTAAAATCATCGTCATCACCGACTCTTAAATGTGGGGTGTCTTCATCGATACTCATGTCTCTTTGTAAAAAAGATTGATTTTGAGTACTCTCTTGAAAAACTTCAATTCTTTGCACATCAGTGAAAGCACATTCACTTTGACTAAACTGATTGTCTTGAATTTTGATTTTTATTACACTCCACCAATCAGTCAAGTCTCTTGATGTTGCATAGTACTTTGCATAATAAACTTTATATGCCTGTTAAGCCAATAAGAATGGTTCATTTACTGCGAGAACACTTTTACATTTAATATCGATGATTCCATGAGTCAGATGAACACGCACGCCTCTCTCTGTATCCAACCACCGACATTTGAACATGGTTATGTAATGTTGTCCAAGATAACAGAGTTCAACGATTTCATCAAGTATGCCATAAAAGTCAACTTCATTTTCTCGATGATGAGATACTCTCAAGCTAACTCCATTGTTCATTGTTTTTTTTCGATTCCCCATATGCATGTGTGTGGAATCGAAATCCATTCACCACATATGCATTATAAGTTTTAACTAGTTTGGAAGGTGGGTTACTCAATACACACAACCGTTTGTCAATTTTATCAGCATGTCGAGACACCTGAAAATTTGTGAAATAATTATCAATATAGTAAACTATACATTGAATGAGTTGCTAAAAGATAAAGAATTTATGTTACCAGTTTTTGAAACCACTGAGAGAAATTTTTCAGTCGACGTTCTTCGAGAGCAGCTGCTGTAATTTGTGGAATTTGTTTCCTGATATGATTATCATACAACCTATAAAAACCAAAGTTATTTATTGTAACATAAATGATAGACTAAGTGATATAAACACTTACAGTACAACTGATGTCATCTCTTCACAGTTGAGCAGAACATACGTATGAGCTCTATGATGTTCATCATCTGAAAGCCAGCGTTCAGAAACTCCACCAAAACCAAGCTCTGACTGGTTGAAAACAGATAATTGATTGTCGATTTCATCAATATTCTTCTCATTCCGTCCCATTCGGTTGTGTTTTGAAGGATACTCAGATTCAAAATAATGGGAGCAGAAAAAAGATATTTCCTCTTGCAAATAAGCTTCTGCAATAGATCCTTCAACGGATGCTTTGTTGCGTACTTTTCTTTTCAATTCTTGCATGCATCTTTCAAATGGGTACATCCATCGAAACTGTACCGGACCTCCACATTTGGCTTCATATGGAAAATGTAACATCAAATGTTCCATTGAGTCGAAGAAAGACGGCGGAAATATTTTTACCAGTTTACATATAATTACAACAACATCTTTTTCAAGTTTGCCTAGAGCATCATAATCTGCCGTAGCCGCACAAATTTCCCGAAAAAAATGAGACATGTCTGTTATGGAATCCCAAATCACAGCATTCAACAAACCTCTTAATCCAAGGGGTAGAATTCTCTCCATTATAACATGACAATAATGAGTTTTTAATCCAGTAATATGACCATTCTTTACACATCTACCCAAATTGGAAGCACAGCCATCTGGAAGCCTCAAATCTGTAATCCACTGACAAAATAATAAACGGTTTTCTTTAGACAGTGTATAAGCTGCTTTTGGTTTCAGTAACCTTTCTGTTCTGACATTCTCAAAGAGTTCCAATTCTGGACGCCTGCAAATTTGGGCAAGATCTAAACGTGCATTTACATTGTCTTTGCTCTTTCCTGGCGTATCCAAAACTGTATGAAACAAATTATCAAAACAGTTCTTCTCAATATGCATGACATCTAACATGTGTCGGACCAACAAATCAGACCAATATGGCAAATCCCAAAACATGCTACGTTTAATCCAATTATGTTCTTTCCCAAAACTAGAAATTTTCTGTTGGTTTATTGTGGGACCAAAAGTGATGGGAGGTAATGAAAATACAACCGATTTTAACTCCGAACCTGATAGCATTTTTGGAGGTCCATCCCTTTCAGCTGTTCCTTTTCTGAAATGAGATCTTTTTCTGCGAAAAGGATGATCAGCTGAAAGAAATCTACGATGACAGTCAAAATAACAAGGTTTCTTTCCATGAATGAGCATAAATGCTTTGTTCTCTCCCATACAGTAAGGACATGATTTCTGACCATGTGTACTCCATCCAGATAACATCCCATAAGCCGGGAAGTCACTTATTGTCCACATCAATGCTGCTCTCAGTATGAAATTCTGTTTCGTTGCAACATCATATGTACTGACACCAGTACTCCACAATAAATTTAATTCATCAATCAATGGCTTCAAATAAACATCAATATTTTTCTTCGGATGTCCTGGATTTAGTAAAGTCAAAAAGATATATGGCTCCTTCATCAACATCCATGAAGGTAAATTGTACGGAGTTAAAAAAACAGGCCAACATGAATATTGACTACCATAAGATCCAAACGGACAGAAACCATCAGTGGAAAGGCCCAGTCGAACATTTCTAGCTTCTAAAGCAAAGGATGGATGCACTCTATCAAAATGTTTCCATGAATCACCATCGACTGGATGATTCATGCTTTTATCGGTTGAAATATTCTCTTTATGCCATGACATCATTGTCGATGTATTCTTAGACATGAATAAACGCTGAAGTCTGGATGTAAGCGGAAAATATCTCAACTATTTTACAGGAATCAAACCAGACTTCCCGTGTTGTCCTTCTTTATATCTCAGTTGCCCACATGTGGGAAAACTATCCAATGACTCATTTTCCCCAGAATATAAAATGCAGTCATTTGAACATGCATGAATCTTCTGACAAGTAAGTCCCAAATTTCGAACCAACCTCTTACTTTCATAGTAATTTGCAGGTAAAACATTTCCTTCGGGTAACAGTGTTTTCAGCAAAGAAAATATCTGGTCAAAACAGGTGTTTGACATTCCGTTATCGGATTTGATAGCCATAATTTTGCAACTGCTTCTAATTTTCTCATCTTGCAGCCAGGGTATAATGCATCCTCAGAAGACTTCAACAACTCATAAAATTCAGACGGTCCCAACTCAGGATTTGAAGCTATATCAGCCGGAGTTTCTGTATGTTGAACAGATGAACCTGCAACATCATGTACTAAATCTTGAAACTGGGATGGATCCGGAATCAAGTTGGTATCACCTGCTCTGGAACTGCGTTCACCGTGTTGATACCAAAAAACATAATCTTCTTGAAAACCAAAACGCAAGAGATGTTCCCCCACTTTGTCAAACGTGTCAAACGTTCTCAATGCACATTTTCTACAAGGGCATTTTATCTTTCCTTCTGAAACAAATTATGGATTTGATGCCGCAAATGATAAAAAAATCTCCACACCCTCTATATATACTGGATTTAAACCAGAACCATTTGGATTTCTACGTTGATTTATCCATATGCGGTCATCTAATAATGACTGTTGACGACCTCGTTGTTTCATATTTTTCTATAAAATATAAAAGCATTACTGGTTTTGAATAATTTGTTAGAAAAAACACAAGAAAGGATTGAATATATTGAGAATAAAGCAAAACCTATTACAAATATTGATAATTTTAATATTATATTGATTTTTTATTTTTTTTAATAATACTAATATAATTTTTTTCATAAAGATTAATTATATAATAATAACATCATTACATTATTAGTATATTTTATTATTAATATTAAAATAATATAATTTTCTATATTATATAAAATTCTCCTTTCATCTGTGTGTTTCACATTCTGTCTCCACATGTAATATTGGCATTCACTTTCACCTCTCCATTGGCGAGTAGGTTGATAATTTTGAAAAAGAATGCCAATATTACATGTGGAGACAGAAAAAACACAGAAAAAAAGAGAATTGTATATAATATAGAAAATTATATTAATTTAATATTAATAATAAAATATACAAATAATGTAATAAGGTAATTATTCCTAATTATTGGTAATTATTTCAAATTATTGGTAATTATTCCAAATTATTGGTAGTTATTCCAAATTATTGGTAGTTATTCAAAATTATTGGTAGTTATTCCTAATTATTGGTAAATATTGGTAATTATTAGTAAATATTGGTAATTATTGGTAAATATTGGTAATTAATGGTAAATATTAGTAATTAATGGTAATTATTGGTGAATATTGGTGATTATTGGTGAATATTAGTGATTATTGGTGATTATTGGTAATTATCGGTGATTATTGGTAATTATCGGTGATTATTGGTAATTAATACTAATTATTGGTAATTAATACTATTTATTGGTAATTAATACTAATTATTGGTAATTAATACTAATTATTGGTAATTAATACTAATTATTGGTTATTAATACTAATTATTGGTAATTAATACTAATTATTGGTAATTAATACTAATTATTGGTAATTAATACTAATTATTGGTAATTAAAAATAATTATTAGTAATTAATAATAATTATTACTAATTATTGGTAATTATTTCTAATTATTGGTAATTATTTCTAATTATTCCTAATTATTGTTAATTATTCCTAATTATTACTAATTATTCCTAATTATTACTAATTATTGCTAATTATTACTAATTATTGCTAATTATTACTAATTATTGCTAATTATTACTAATTATTGGTAATTATTACTAATTGTTGCTAATTATTACTAATTATTACTAATTATTGGTAAATATTGATAAATATTGGTAATTATTGGTAATTATAGGTAATTAATACTAATTATTGGTAATTAATACTAATTATTGGTAATTAATACTAATTATTGGTAATTAATACTAATTATTGGTAATTATTACTAATTATTGGTAATTATTACTAATTATTGGTAATTATTACTAATTATTGGTAATTATTACTAATTATTGCTAATTAATACTAATTATTGGTAATTAATAATAATTATTACTAATTATTGGTAATTATTACTAATTATTCCTAATTATTACTAATTATTCCTAATTAATACTAATTAATACTAATTATTACTAATTATTGGTAATTATTACTAATTATTCCTAATTATTACTAATTAATACTAATTATTACTAATTATTGGTAATTATTACTAATTATTTCTAATTATTACTAATTATTCCTAATTATTGCTAATTATTCCTAATTATTGCTAATTATTACGAATTATTGCTAATTATTAATAATTATTGCTAATTATTATTAATTATTACTAATTATTAGTAATTAGTGATAATTATTAGTAATTATTGATAATTATTAGTAATTATTGATAATTATTGGTAATTATTACTAATTATTGGTAATTATTACTAATTATTGGTAATTATTACTAATTATTGGTAATTATTAATAATTATTGGTAATTATTACTAATTATTGGTATTTAATACTAATTATTGGTAATTAATAATAATTATTACTAATTATTGGTAATTATTACTAATTATTCCTAATTATTACTAATTATTCCTAATTATTACTAATTAATACTAATTATTACTAATTATTGGTAATTATTACTAATTATTCCTAATTATTACTAATTATTCCTAATTATTACTAATTATTCCTAATTATTACTAATTATTAGTAATTATTGCTAATTATTAGTAATTATTGCTAATTATTACGAATTATTGCTAATTATTGTTAATTATTGCTAATTATTATTAATTATTACTAATTATTAGTAATTAGTGATAATTATTAGTAATTATTGATAATTATTTGTAATTATTGATAATTATTCGTAATTATTACTAATTATTGGTAATTATTACTAATTATTGGTAATTATTACTAATTATTGGTAATTATTACTAATTATTTGGAATTATTACTAATTATTGGTAATTAATACTAATTATTGGTAATTAATAATAATTATTACTAATTATTGGTAATTATTACTAATTATTCCTAATTATTACTAATTATTCCTAATTATTACTAATTAATACTAATTATTACTAATTATTGGTAATTATTACTAATTATTCCTATTTATTACTAATTATTCCTAATTATTACTAATTATTCCTAATTATTACTAATTATTAGTAATTATTGCTAATTATTAGTAATTATTGCTAATTATTACGAATTATTGCTAATTATTATTAATTATTGCTAATTATTATTAATTATTACTAATTATTAGTAATTAGTGATAATTATTAGTAATTATGTATAATTATTAGTAATTATTGATAATTAGTGGTAATTAGTACTAATTATTGGTAATTATTACTAATTATTGGTAATTATTACTAATTATTGGTAATTATTACTAATTATTCGTAATTATTACTAATTATTCGTAATTATTACTAATTATTCGTAATTATTCGTAATTATTACTAATTATTCGTAATTATTACTAATTATTGGCAATTATTGGTAATTATTGGCAATTATTGGTAATTATTGGCAATTATTGTTAATTATTACTAAATATTGGTAATTATTGGTAATTATTACTAATTATTGTTAATTATTGGTAATTATTACTAATTATTGGTAATTATTCCTAATTATTACTAATTATTGGTAATTAATACTAATTATTGGTAATTAATACTAATTATTGGTAATTAATACTAATTATAGGTAATTATTACTAATTATTGGTAATTAATACTAATTATTGGTAATTAATACTAATTATTGGTAATTAATACTAATTATTGGTAATTATTACTAATTATTGGTAATTAATACTAATTATTGGTAATTATTACTAATTATTGAGAATTTTTACTAATTTTTCCTAATTTCAGGTATTTATTACTAATTATTACTAATTATTGCAAATTATTGATAATTATTGCAAATTATTGGTAATTATTGGTAATTATTGGTAATTATTGGTAATTATTGGTAATTATTGGTAATTATTGGTAATTATTGGTAATTATTCCTAATTATTCCTAATTATTGGTAATTATTCCTAATTATTCCTAATTATTCCTAATTATTCCTAATTATTCCTAATTATTTCTAATTATTCCTAATTATTCCTAATTATTGGTAATTATTGGTAATTATTGGTAATTATTGGCAATTATTGGTAATTATTGGTAATTATTACTAATTATTGGTAATTATTGGTAATTATTACTAATTATTACTAATTATTGTTAATTATTTTTAATTATTCCAAATTATAGATAATTATTACTACTTATTGGTAATTATTACTAATTATTACTAATTATTACTAATTATTGATAATTATTACTAATTATTGATAATTATTACTAATTATTACTAAATATTCTTAATTATTGATAATTATTGATAATTGTTCCTAATTGTTAGTAATTAAATGAATAATTACCAATAATTAGGAATAATTACCAATAATTACAAATAATAACATTATTAGTATATTTTATTATTAATATTAAGATAATATAATTTTCTGATTTATATACAATTCTCCTTTCATCTGTGCGTTTTCTATCTCCACATACAAATAATACATGTGAAGACAGTAAACACACAGATGAAAAGAGAATTGTATATATATAAAAAATTATATTATTTTAATATTAATAATAAAATATACTAATAATGTAATAATGTTATTATTCCTAATTATTGGTATTTATTACTAATTATTAATATTTATTCTTAATTATTAAAAATTATTACTAATTATTCCTAATTACCATTAACTATGATCAATACTAATAATTTAAATTTATTAAGTAAGAAAACAGTGTAAACATAATTAAATTACAACTAATTAAGAATAATTGAAACTAATAAAAAATTAAAAATAAATATTAAATTAAAATGAACATAAATACCTTGACAATTGATCTGCTCTGATCGTTCTTCAAAACTTTAATATCAGCTCCGAAGAAAAAAATTAAACTGAAAAAAAACTCAACTTTAGAAACAGAAGTTTGAGAGCAGAAGAAGGTAGAGAATGAGAATGATTTGAAAAAAACGGATGGGGGTATTTATAGGTTAGATTATTTGCGACGGGTACCGTCGCAAATACATTAGCCCGCATTAATTACGGTCAACAAGTAAATAGTTATTTGCGACGGGACCCGTCGCAAATAACATACTATTAGCGACGGGAATACTTTCCCGTCACAAATACCTTTTACCGCCGCCGGTTATTTGCGACGGGAAAATTTTCCCGTTGTAAATAGTTTTCCCGCGATTTGGCGCGCATCGCGGGAAAACTATTTGCGACGGGGAAAGCAATCCCGTCGCAAAAGCCTATTTATTTGCGACGGGTAAATACCCCCGTCGCAAATAAGTTTTTAACGGGACTATTTGCGACGGGATTTATTCCCGTCGCCAATAACCCGTCGCAAATACCCATTTTTCCCGTAGTTTTTATACCCCTACATCTAACTGACGATCCAAAAACACATTCAATAAGAAATTTCAATGAGTAAGAATCACTACAAGATTTCAAAGACAAAACATGATCATAACTGATCACGATCAAAACAAACAATGTAAATGATCAACGTATTACGCCAAAATCATTAAAAATTTAATGGGTTAAAGAAAAAAACATATCTGAAAATACTTATCGAGAATTTATCACAAAAAGGGATGTCTGGAAGGGAATATGGTACTGAAAAATCACTGGGGGTTACCCGAACTAAACAGGAGAATAATTGTAGTAGAATGAAATAAAATCTAGAAGAAAAACATGATTAAAATAGTAGGTCAGTGAATTAAATGATATGTATTATAGTTACCTATCATATAAATTTTTTTATTGGAATACACCAAAAAACCGACAACCTCATATTTATTTTATTAAAATAGAAGAACAATTAACTGAAATTTAATTCCGTTTAATAGTATGTAAATGTTATTCAGATGGTTTTTAAAAAAATATTCATTTTTAGGAACCCAAAATACCAATAATTCTTCCCAACCCACTATTAAACAATGAAACAATTCATACATATATACCCAAACTCCATTAGTTAAAAAATCATACATCAATGAACATTAGGCCAATTTCTTCAAAAAAAGGCTCTCCATCTATGAACAAGACTCGGTCACCAAGGCTAAAAAGAAAAACTCAATGAGTAAGGTACCTAAAAAAATACAGAATCATACAATTAGAATCCCTAAACTATTATCCAATGTTTCAATTAAATGGAATAAGGAAACCTTCATAAGCAATACACTATATTAAGGATCATTGATGATAAACAAAGACACCAACCACTAAGACAAGATGTAAAGGGTGATCTTATACCATGTCTTTAACTAATGTGGATACCAATAATGATGTAGTGAATGGTACACTAATTATTCATTCAAATATAGTGACCATATTAATTTATTCTATTTCAATGAATTTATTCATATCATTCCCATTTAGAATAACTATTCATACACCACACCAAAATAAAGAAGTCCTGTAATTGGTGAAGATGGTAAAGTCATAAAGTTTTACATCAAAATAATATATACCATAACCTATAACAATATATTGGCTGAATTTCATAGAAAAACTCATAATAATCCTTTTAGTTGTCTTTAATTCTATTTAGAGTGTGGATTGTATATTATTATATAGATTCAAACTGAATTTCAAAGAGAGCGAAATCACTCTATTTATCAAAAATCACCTCCATATTCACTTAATGTGTATAGTAGAGAATGAATCTTCTTTGATATCATTATAAACAAAATTGATATCACTAACTCTATGAAACTATATAAATCTTAAAGTACTGATACTAATGAAAAATAATTCATTGATTAAATTCCCATTTTAGGGAATTCAATGAATTTTCTAACAATCTATTACAAAACCATCCTCATAATCAAGATGTTATGCTATCAGTAAAACATATACCTATATAATTTCCAATATAAAAGACACCATTCAAAATTCCAATTAAATATTATCAAAATCGATAGAATAGACTACAATGAAATATATGAAATAGTTTTTATATACCAGTTTGCATCACCATGGGCTGCATTAGTTTATTTTTTAAGAAGAATGAGGGGTTAATTCTCTACTATATTAAATATAACAAGCATATAAAGATTCTGAAAAAGAACAACCATCCTATTATATGGAATTACGGATTGTTTGATTAGTTATGTTGGGCCCAATACTTTTCCAATGTTGTTCTACATTATAGTTATTATCAAGTAAAGGTGAAGAAAGAGGATATCGTCGATAATAATTTTTTGAATAAGAAATGTGCACAAGGATTAAATAGTGATTCTATTTGTACTCCCAAAATCTCAAGATAATTTCAAGGAATATATAAATATAATCCTTACGGATTAATTAGGATTTTATTATAGTAGTTGTAGATGACAATATTTTCAAATATAGCAGAAAGGAGGAATTTGAAGTGAATTTGAATTATATATTTAATACCTTGTATAATTAACTTATTTTTGTATAAATTTTAGTTAATAAGAGTTTTGTATGGATAAAGAATCATTTCATGGGGGTTTTATTACAAAAAAATTTATATCTAATGATCTTTTAAAAATAAAGACAAATAATTGATGGCACATTACCACATCAGTGATGGAAATATATATTTATAAATGTTTAGATGGTTACTATATTCATTTCTTGTATACATTATGGTTACAACCAATCCTATAGAACACGATAACTCAGAATGGATTGAATTTTGTTTCGAATGATAAATGTGAATAGATATTTAATGTGTTAAAAAAGAATCTAACCATTAAACATGTGCTCATTTAACCAATTAGTGTGGAAGGATTTGTGATACACAATTATGTACAAAACAAATATAATTGGGTGTGTAATTATTCAATGTGAAATAGTAACATCCTATACATACTTATAATTAAATATCCATGAGTTTAACTACTAAAAAATGATATAAAATTGACTAAAATGATTTTAAAAGTGATGATTTGTTGATATTATGTATATGTGGACAAGTTTGAGATATATACATATTATAAATTTCACAAGTATATATTAAAAAAAGGAGATAAATATGATCCAATTGTGTGGTTTAGAGATGATCAAGGATTATGATTTTTCAATCCATTAACATCCTAGGATAGAAAAAAAAATTGGTTGATTCTTTGAATAGAAAGGGTCCCACAACCAAATCCATGATTACGATTATATTGGATAAAAACCTCATGAACATGAAATAGATGTTCATATGAATATTAAATGTAAATCCATAATACATTGATCATATAACTACTCACTAATATATTAATGATAAGTTCAGGTTTCCTCGAAAGGATAACGACACATCATAAAAAACAATATATTAAAAGGTATCTTCTATATTATGTGGATAAAATAACCTTATATTCATCTAAGAATAAAATAGTTATATACTGACCTAAAGTAAAAAAATTTATGGCATTACATAATGGATCACAATCGGTTTCTCAATTTTTGGTATTCTTATCATTCACGGACGAATGAGAGAAGTATATGTCTATAGTGAAATAATCTCATGTAATTGTATGGTAATGGGATAAAATTAAAATGTATTTAATCATACTACTCATAAGGGATCTAAAGAAATAATTCCACTTAGGTGGTAATTTATCTCTTCAGACGGTCAATGTATTTAATTTCTATCAATGATGTTCTATATCTTGAAAATATCTCCATGATATATAAAAGATATGTGGAATGACTACATATATTTCCACTATCCATTATATTTTATTGATAATTGAGGTATAAATTGATGTTTGGGAGAATACTTCATCATTAGTTAGATATGGAACTGATTTTCAATAATATTTTTCTCCCTTATAGGGATGGTCAATCTGATTAAAGAAATCAAAATTGATAGGATATATTGTGATAATGGTCAATGAATTTCGATGGTTGTTGGGATCTAACCATTATCATAGTGTATTATTCAGAAAAAAGAAACTTATATTATTACTTTCAAATGGAACCTTATATAAATTTGTATGGTAAATTTTGTTAGACATTCACATGTTGTAATGACGTTTGAATATGGAAGGAAATGTTACCTTATATAATACAAGAGATATCTAGATGCTTAAAACTAATAAAATTAAAATAATATAAACAAAATTTCAACATAAATTCTATACATTGAGTCATTTTTGTGATCTATATATTGAGTTTATAGATAATGTGTTCCTTCATATACAACCATAGATGAATGTAACATGGTTTGTGAAAAAGGGAGGGCATACCCCTATTTATATATTTCCTATTCTAATCGTTGATCATATCAGAGTTTTGGATTATAACATATCTATTATACATTATTTGTTCTATATACCTCATTGTGAATGTACATACTGAACCCATCACATTTAATGAATCCAATGGTCGTCCCCCTCCACCGCTAGAAGGCGGGAGTGGGGAGGATTACTGACATCCTCATAATGGCTGGAGACACGACTTTTATCGCTTCACTGATATAACTATGGTTCTTAGATTTCCAACAATTAATCTAGAACCGAAGGTCCTTGGTATTCATGAAGGCAACCCCATGATTCTGTTGTCATCTCGGGAGTTTATGGAGGCATAGAGTTTACTGCTTCTAACGTTGTTTGCCCAATTTAGGAACAGATGGCCTCTAGTGGATGAATTTTACAGATTTTTCATTTATCATTGGGGCATAAAAGAACAAGCGGTTGTAGGTCTACTGGATAAAAGGAATTTGATTTTGTGATGTTCTTTGTCAGAGGACATTGTTTTTTCTCTATCATGTGCACCCAGAAAATACAGTTGATGAGTCTTCCATCTATTTCGGTTGATCTGTCATTTATACCTGAATCATGATTCTCCTATAGTTCTGGTTTGGGTAAGTCTTCCTCAACATCCTTTACAATTACAGAATCCTGTGATTCTACATATGTTAGGAAATCTAGTGGGTTGATTTCTCTGTGTGGCTTTCCTTAATGCTTATGTGTCTCTTCCAATCAACCCACGCATTTGTGTGGATGTGTATGTGTTGGGGTTGTAGGTTGAATCAGTGTGGATTAAAGTTGGTGAGCATGTACGATGTAAACAACTAGTGGTATTCGATCATTGGGTTGAATTTTTCTCTTCTTACATAATATTAGGTCACTCACCCACTATATGTAGATGGGGTGACCATCAGGGTAAGTTGATATTGGAGGGGAGGAAGGGGGGATTCTATCCAGTCTAATATCATGGTGAATATGGTAGTAAAGAATAGACCATTGGATAAACAAGTTGAGGAACTCTCTGTGTTGGGGATTTTTTATCAGCTTAAGAAGGATTCATGGGACATGGACCTAGGTAATTCAATGTCGGCTGATGAATCCTCTTTACATGCATCTCAAGCTGAAGGTATGAGTTTAGTTCGGAAGGAAATTGATATGTGGTCATAAGGGGTGGAAAAAGAACCTCAAATCAAGAAGAGTATTTTGGGGGTGAACAATCAAACCACGGGAAAGGAATTAGTTTAAAGTGGTGTTCAGAATCAAAACTCTTTTGAGTGTTTGGACACCAATGAGCCTATCTAGGAAATGTCCTATAACCCCAATAGAGAAATTAGAGAAGGTGTCTAATCTGAGGAGGATCCTAAGGTTAATGGGGATGGGAAACCCCCGAGGACGAAGAAGGGGATATGATGCAAGATCTACTCACATTTACCAAAACCAATGGAAACATGGTACGATAAATATTTGAAACCATTTGAGAAGGATATTTCTTTATCCCTCATGGTTATTTTGCAAGAGAAGCCCGAAGTTATATTTTAGGAAAACACAAACAATGAAAAATCTACTAGAACGAAAAAGGATTATAAAGAACCTATCCACCACTCTAAGGAGGAGATGGTGGAGGAAGCAATTTATGTAAATATCTCATAGGAAGAGGAGGAGATGATGGGATGACCTATTCCAGTGGAGGTCAATATAGAGCTAGAAATTTTTTTTGACAAAAAATATATGATTTTGATGATAGGATTCAATGATGGTAAAATCAACAAAGAGTATATTCGAACATGGGATAATGTGGCGTGTTGTTTTGAATTTGTTATTGGAAATGACCCCACTACAAAGTTATGGCATATGAACTGGAATCTTTATAGATGTGAAATAATTAATATGTTGTGTCTTTTCTTTGATGTCTTTTCTTTCTATTATGAGGATTAACCTCTAGAATGACTCGGACTGTTTGCTCACTTTTCCTAAAAAGTGATTTTATAATAAGATGTTAATTTTCTATCAGTCATATTTTATAAGAGGAGTTTTCAATAAAGATCATACATCATTGACATAATGTAAAATGAAACAAGTAAACTCACCATGTTAAATTTCTATAAATGTTCCAAATAGTTTATAATGAAACATGGGAATGGAAATAGGTGATTACATAGAATTATTCTCTCCTATTTTAGTGCATGAAATGAAATTTTATGAGTGATATTTCTGATGAGGTAATATTGTAACAAAAATGTGTTACAAATAGAATATAATTTTACAATAAATAAATATATTATTCTATAAGGTAATTATAGAAAGATCATTAACTGAATTGGATATTTTGGACCCTAATTTGTCATGTCATATCAAATATATAAGATCTATAGGAATAATAATAACTGATAATATTTATAATTTATAAATTTATTATTATTTTTATATAATAAGTGTTATGATAAAATCTATTTAAAAAATAAGAATGAAGTGATAGAGTCTAATAGTATGACCATACCAAATAAATCCAATTTATCAGTGAATCAATGCAAGATTAAATTTCTTTGCTTTTCCCTTCACAAATCCTAATCCAATGTATGATAATAACAATATGATAATAAATATTTTTGAGTGAAGTTCATGTTTATCTAGATAACACCATAGAATAGTTTTTCCAATCTCCCATGAATATTTCACTACCGTATAATACACCCTTATTTATATGATAATGTAATATGGGGTTATGTTTCTAAACAATAATATAATGATTTTGAATATTATTTTAATAAAATTATGATTATATGTATCCTCATATGTTATTACATAATAAATTTTTAAAAATGATTTTGATAAAAATTTTATTTTCATACATTGAAACCTAAATGGAATATTGGGGAAATATATAGTATCAATAAAGTCACTCATTTTTAGGAATTTAATATATTTGGGAATAAACCTTTTATAAAAAAATATCTTAGTTTTTAATATTTATTTAAATATTAATGATAATATAATTTTATAACGCTAAATGTAATTTTCAAGGGTCAAAATCTATTATCATTTTAAAAACCCATATTTTTTCAATAAATGATGATATTGAATTAAAATTGTATAAATTATTATTTATATTACTTATTTTATGAAATAAATACTATTATTTAAAATCATCGGTTTCAAATTATGATATAGTGAATATTTTGTTATTTTTTGAGACATTTATATTTATGGGTATATATTAAATACATTATAAATAAAATATATGTATTATGACACCATAAAAAAGTACACGTAAAATAATAAATAAAATAAATACTACCCAAGAAAAAAATTGTGCTTCTACTTTGAAATAATTTTTTTTGAATATATTTGAATTAATTTTTAATCTTCTAATTAACCCACCAAAAGTTATATTATATCTTTATTTTTTAAAATAAATAATTTAGAAACATGACTCACTTCTACATCAATAACGGTATTATTTTAATGATTCAAATTCTTATAATTATGAACTATTAAAAAATCATATTTAGAAAAAAATATTTTCAAAAGTAAAGGCTTAATTTTTGTTTTTTTATTTTCTCAAATTTATTAAAAAAATATGTTTTTAGAAATTAAAATACAATTAACTACTCTTTTTCTATAAAACCTAGGCCAGCCTTGAGTTACTATTAACTTAAAACAATTTTAGTACAAATTTAATATACTTTTCAATCACTATATCACTGAAAATTTAATACCAACCAATTATGAAGATCCTTTCACTCATTTAGATGCTCCCTATCCTGTTAAGAGATCCTCTCATTGTATTTATTCATGAATTATTATTTTTATGCCTTCTAATTTCTAACTGGTCAATTTGGAAAATATGTATTCACATTCACATTACTATTATAAGGACTTCTAGGTTGTGATAGAAATGTTTCAATCTAATTTAACCATTTCATAATTCATTTGGTGCTCCCATTAGGATGCAAATATTATTTATTGATTTTTAAAAAAAAATTGTCTAATGAATGACCATCCCCATTTCTGGTCCGGTGTATACATCTAAATGAACCTATCCACAATTAATTTCATCAATCCATATATGTCACCCACAATTCATAATTTTGATATTAAAAGTTATCATATATGTTCTTATATTGTGTAATCAATGTGGCTCACTTAATCATGTACGTGATTTGAATGTGACGAGTGGAACCTTAATTTTAAAGATGACTAAATAATTCAGTATTTTTTATCTCATTTTATACAATGTATGGTCCATGGGATGTTTTCTCAAGAGATCTATATTGTGTTATCTCAAAAATTATCCTTTTATTATGTTAAATTTTATGTTTTTTAAACATTACCAACATTAATTTATGTTATAATATTAATTCATGATTAAATTTTAAATTTTTTCATTATCATAACACTTATGATACCTTAATATGCCTCTTGGATAACAGGAACATTTTCCCCAAATTTTATTCACTGATTTTTCCATTACAAGGATTTATTGGTCACATAAATTTTGTGTACATCCATAGGATATCCCATGCATTATTAGAAGATCAATGGATTTTTATATCATGTTTTGGTGTTTTTAATTTTGTTATTATACCATTGTTTCATGTTATAAATCTATATTCCTTATTTTCCAGTAGCACAAGGTCTTAAAATCATCTAGATTAGTACTATGTCTACCATTATGTAATAAAGGATGAATTTACTTGTGTTTACAAAAGGGATTTTAAAATCCCATTTTTATATGACCCCCTTTAATGAAAAATATTAAAATCTCTTATCCCCTGTTTTTTTCTATAAAAACCATATACTAAATAGACATTTGTTATAATACCTTATATTCATATCCCCACTATATTAGTAACATATAAGTCAAATAAATAGTGAAAATGAACTTAAAAACTCTCCTAGATTTTAAAATAGATTACATATAAAAAAATGTAACTGAATCAACCCCTAATTACATGATTGATGACAAAGATTTCACATTCATACATTACTTGGATCATTTAGGTTTATAGTTTTACACAATTATGGAAACTGTTAGATTACATTGGAATGAGGGACACCTATTTTCTATTATTCCATAGAAAATGTATATTTATATTTTTATACATATGTGTCATTTATGACACATAAGAAATATTCATTGAAAATTTTTATTATTAGGGTATAAACTCCATAATATTCCATAAAAATATTTATTTCTTTGGAAAAACATTTTAAAATTAAGGAGAAGAAACAACACATTAAGGGTAATAAAATAACAGAATTTTTTTGATTTATTGCAAAACCTGAAAATACATGATTAAATTTTCTTTTTTAAAATAAAACTAATAGAACCTAAATATTTACCATCCATGTGAGAAAATAATAATTTCCAAAAAGTGATATATCAACGACCATTATCAATCCTATGGAAAACCCATAATTTTATCATGAGGATGGTATAAAATCAAGAAAACATTTATTTGACAATAAAGAGTTTATCAATAATCATTATGATATCCCAATATTTCTAGTATAATTTTCTTTTAGAACAATATAATTTTCACAATTAATAAAACTAAAAGATAATTAAAAAGAAAATTATTTTCTATAAACAACATGAATTTTAAAGTATGATAAAATAATGTGTCACAAAAATATGTCATTAGTCATTTATTAATTTATTTTAAAATAAATAATATTGATTGAATTTTAATAAAAATAATTTCACATAATGTATGCCAACTTTTCAAAATTTATATACAATACAAATATATTTTGTTATAAAATTAATATCATATTATCTGACACATGGGAAACAAGTAAATTAATAAAAAAACATATTTAATGATAATTGATTATGTAAAATTTGTTTCATTTGAATACTGATCATAGAAAATATTAGATTAATGAATAATTGGAATATAATGAATTTAATGTTTATGTATGTTGTAAATTTTAAATTAATAAAAAATAAAAACGATCGAATTAAATTTGAAGAATATAAATAAATTTTTTTATGTATGTATATTAAGTTTTAGTAGTAGTATAAAATATTAATAATATATTATCCTAAAGAAAATTCCAAGTATATGATAATAGAAGTGAATATATTTTCAAAACAAAAAATCAAAAAAATTTGCACAAGCGTATATACTAATTTTGGACAAATTCAATTCACATATTAGTATGTATATTAATAGTTAAAATGTAATATATCATAAAACAATTATTATATTGTTGGAGTTCCAAATAATTAATTATTTAATATTGATTCAGTGTAAAAATAAACCTTAATATTATTATGGTAGTGTCATGGGGCTTTGTAAATTTCAAACATAAGTTTATCAAAATAATATTTATTATTGTGTAATGGTAGGAAATCAATTTTTTTATATTATAAAGATTGTGTTCACCTGATTAAGGGAATATACTCCAAAACAGTAGCTATTTAAGGGTCACACTAAGGCCATGTAATGTTCAGTGAAATTATGAATAGGGGTCATATTTTTATCACCTATGGGAGGATCACCATCACACCACCCAATAAAGTGTTCGCCTAAACACATGTCAATATAAACCCAAATGGAAAAAATCCCATATAAAGGTAAATAAAAAGTTACATAAAGGATAGTTCTTCAAATCCAAGTACACATAAGTGTCAAAATAACATTACATATTGGTAAATCCATGAATGCATTATGATATCATCCACCACCAAGGCTATATATGGGAACAATAATTCCTACGTATAGGTTTCCAACCCATATAAAAAATTTCAAAATGGTAAAGTTTGTCCATATATATGAAAAAAATGATTTAAAATTCCTACATAAATATTATATCCATTTTCGGTAAAGGTAAAGTAGATTCCACATAATGGTAAACACATAGTTATGTATTTAAAAAAATATCCATAATACTTATTTAAAATTTGTAGATAATCAACAGTCAGAGATATATATGTGCAATTTATTGAAATTTTATTGGAAACATAAACATTAGAATGTTTCATGATTCTCATAAAAAACCATTTTCATTATTAACCTCTGTGTTTTACATCAAAATAAGTGTCGTATTATACATGTATATATGTTATCTTTATTGGATATATCTTATTATCATTAAATGGAATATAATAGTTTTAAATTTTTAGAGAGTGGAAAATAAACATTAATGGAATATATGCACAATGGATTAATATTTTAAGAGTATACACAACATTAATTTTATTTATTTATATTAAAATTTTAATATTATTATAATATATAAATAATATATTATCATAAATAAAATTATAATTATCAAAAGTTTAAAATAAAAATATTTTTTAATTTATTTAATATTTTGTACATATCGACATAATTATTATAGAGAATTTATTTTAATATGTAATGGTATATATTAAAAAAATAAATAAATTATATTAATAAATAACTAATAGATTATAATATTTTTAATCGAATTACAATCCAAAAATTTTTATGAATAAAAATTTAACATGTCTAAGTGTAAGGTAGAATTTTAGAGAAATATAAAGGTCTTATATAAGGGTACTACTAAAATATAAAATCTTACATAAGTGTAAAAAATAAATTCTGTTCTCATGTAAAGGCAGTGCTCACCTACCAAAGCGTAGCTCAACAAAAACCATAAATGTGTGACGATCACAGTAATGTTATATTATCGTCATCTTTGCACTACATAAGGGTCGTTTCTCATTAGAGTAGGGGTGACCACCAACTCACTAAGCACATAAGGGTACACAAATACTCAAATAATTGTAAAACCAAAGAAACCATTCTCATGTTAAGTTAAATAAAAATTAATGGTCATCCGTAAATATGCAAGCACACGTCAAGGTAAAAATCACCTAATGTAAATGTAAACATGGGCATATGTATGGGAAAAATAGACCATCATAGCTAAATAAGGGTACACTAATCCCAATTAAATGGAAACACTATCATACAGAATAAAGTTAAATAGAGTTCATTTATGTGACAAACCATTATTTAAAACCCCACGTAAAGGTAATATCCAACCCATGTAAAGAAAAAATTGAAGTAGTGGAATGTAAAAAATAAAATTTATATTTAAACCATTTTCAATAATCATCTTATGCCTTGTATGGAACCAATATTTAATCACAATATATAGATATATGTGTGGGAGTGTTTTTAATTGTAAATATGGACGTATATGTAATCAATAAAATCAATCGTTATTTATAGATACTATTTTTTTAAACTCCTCATTTTAAATAATTAGTAGTTATATAACACAAATATATTATATATATTATATATTTTCTATTTTAATAGTAAAATTTTATACTAGATCATGATCCTGATTTATCATCAAAATATCTCATTCATTTAAGAATGTTATCTTCTTATATCTATATGTATATAAAATATTTAATATGAGACATATTGGTCCATATATTATATTTTATATATACAATTTAACTTCTAAATTATTTGATTCATCTTCCCCATGTTAATGTCTAAGTGATACCAGATTGTAGTATGAGACATTGATGTCATTATAGATGAAATCATAACAAGATTGCATCTAATGTAATTCCAATCCATTCAAATGATATAATAAATCTATAAAATTTAAAATAATAGTTAGAGGTTATATTTTAATAAACTAGTAATCAATATGAATGGTATAATATCCTTATTTAATGGGAGAGTTGATTAGTGTATAGTATCCTCTCCCATTTTATATAATTGAAATTCTACATCTAGTTTTCAATTATATCTTTTAATCAAGTGGGATAATTAATAGGGTTTTCATGATCTAGGTGTTTTCCTATGAATAATGAAATTTTTGCAGTAGAGTATCAGTTAAAATATTTTTTCTTACTTGTTTTTCAAAAAATTATAAGTAAATGTTCATTTATTAAATTTATATTCTCTAAATAAAATTATAAGGGGACATATTTTTAATTATTATTTATGATTCCATGGTAAAACAAATTTAGGGGAAACATTTTATGGTTTTAAAAATTTTTTCTCAATATTGAAAAAGATTTCAAAATTATTATTTCATGAATTATTTTTTTGTAATAGTATGTTAAAAAAATATATTTTAATAGTTTTCTTATTTTATGAAAATGTTTTTATAATAAATCAAAATCATTATTTACTATCAAAAATTTTCTTTAAAATTTAATGATGTAATTTATATTTAAATTTATTTTAAAAAACTTCATTATATTTATCATTCACCTTCCAAAAATTAATAAAAAATATTTCCATATAATTATTTTTTCAATGAATCATTTATAAATATTTCCTATAGATTTTAGAATTACCATAGTCTTCATAAAATTATCATTTTTTCTTAAATTCAACCACTTTTTTTTCTATGATATAGGTAATTATTTTCCATTTCCAAAAATATTCTAAAGATGTGATGTTTTTAAAAATTTATTTTAGTGAATTTATATTTAAAATGGTAAGATCTAAAAAATATTTACATAAAATTATTCATTGTTGAAATTATTTTGATGTAGTGGAATGGGGAGTAAACCATAGACCTCAAAGGAGAATTTTCCCTAAATGAGATGTTTATATATTCAATACTATAAGTGACCATGTAAATTTCTTATCATTATTGGTAATCAATATTTTTTGTAAAGGGATATTAATTTGAAATTGAATGATTTGACGTATAAAATTATTTTATGTTATCAAAATATATTATATAATAAAAATATTTGTGGTTTTCAAATTAATATATCATTTAAATGTTATCAAATGTATGACTTATATTTTATTTTTGAAATAATAATTAGTTTTTTTGGTAAAATTAAATGTTCTGTCAAATTTTCCTGTTCCCTAAAAATATTTTCCATCAAAGGAATGATTTTCCTAAATAATTTTAAAATAATTTTATGAGTAATTGTATTTTACAAATAAATTTAAAACCCTTTACTATATTAATTTTTCTCAACCCATTTTTTAAAAAAATTTCCACATATTACCTAATGATTACAAAAACAATGTAAATAGGTTTATATTAATAATCTATCTCCATTGTATCTGGATAATACGATCATAGAATATTTTTTATAGTATTATATGAATTTTAAGTTTCATAATTAACCAAACAAAATTATATAACAAATCAAAATATTGTATATATTTCATCTATGATTTTAAAAAATTTATAATGTGTTTTATTTATTGGATCATGGATTGTGAATATTAGTGTAACAAAATTTTTTATTTAATTATGACATTAAATTATTTATTTAAAACCATTCATGAAGGGATTATATATATTTATTAGAGCATGTTAGGTCCACAAGGTTGAATAACCTGGGAGTGGTGGTGAATTATGGTATGGCAGATTAATACATCTACTCCTTCAGTTCTTGCTTCATCATAAAAAAACTCAATTATCTCTTCCTACCAACGAAATTAATAAAGAGACATGAAATCATGCATAGTAAAGAATGATATTTACTTTGTTCCCTCTCAAATGGATACTTCCAAGGAGAAAACAATGATGATATGTCGATAAAACAAATTAACTATGGCTCCCTACCAATAATGAATACATTTTCAGGATAGACCTTATATGACCATGATCACCACCTTTATAAGATTCTGGTTCTGCTCAATGCATTCCCTAGGGTCACCCCTATGCCTCTTTCTCTGGCTCCCTGTCACTGGAATGGGCCACTATCTTCCTATTCTTTTTCTCACTAATATTGCAAATGAATCTACTCACAATTTATAGAATAGTTTTTCAAACACATTTTATAGACATGTAGGTCCCTTAATTTTCAGGAATTTATAAATCCTCAACTTTATGTAGATTCTCTTTTGAAGTTACATTTTTACATGCATATGAAATACACTCTCCCTATTACTGCTAGGTACCAGAAAATACATTCTCAAACTGATCTGATGCCTATTCATGCTTCCTTAAGAAAACTGTGAACCACCTTCTTATCCCGTGTACTAAGTACCAGGCTTGGTATGTGGAATTTATTTTCCATGTAATACTAATTATTCTTTAATCTTCCCTCCATCCATGAACTCCCTCTCCCTTCGCTGTCACATGCCGCCTCCCCATACATACTGTACAAACCTTCTTTTCAAAGAACCCTTTGTCCACGAACTGTTCTTTGTTTGTGGACAACCTTACCTTTTTAAGATCATCCATGCTCTGTGTATTAGACTTCCTTTTCTACATACCATAATTCCTTCTCCACGTGATTCTTACTTTGCAGGATTGAGTCACCTAACATATACTTCGGGGAAATTTCTTTAATGCGAACCACATCTCATTGAAGAAATCCTCCTCGCAAGCCACTTTAGGATTTCACCAAATTCCCAGAGAAAAAATATGTTCACTAATGATATTATATCTACCTACTAAATGGTGGGGCTAGATACCATTATTAAGGAAATGATATCTGTATAATCATCTAATCAGTGACTTAATATATTTTTGATTCGGTACAGCCTCCACTACATATTGATCCTCCTTCCACGAACTGTAACACTTATGCATACAATTTTTCCATGGTGGTTCGTGTATTGTATTTTCTCCTATGAAAAACCATTCCCTAATGTAATAATGTTAAAAATTACTCATTTAACATATCCCACAAACTTCTCCACAAACCCTTGTCCTGAATAATTTTTAGTTTTCTTAATCCCTCCCGTGTACCATTCCTGCTACATGGTCTGTAGCCCCGAACACTTCCAAGACATTGTATGTGGTCCATGTATTAGGATCCACATTTCTCATCCTATTCCAATTTCATTCGCAGTTCTTCACACCGTTCAGTCCTATGAATAAATCATTACATTGAAAAACAAAAATTATTGATTTTGATGCCCAAAATTTTGGAAAACAATGGGAAACTAAGACACCTTTAAAACATATCTTCGGAAAACAACTGCCATACTCATTTCATGTTATATTAATTTTTCAAGAAAAAAAATCTCACAAAAAACATATAGAGAGGACACCATGAGATATTTTTTCCCAGTATATTATCATATTCATAACCCCTATTAACTCATGATTATCCAATCTTAGAAAAATAGAATAATTATTAGATCTATATGAAAAATTACCTGAATGTTTCCCCTGTTTGTTTCATCAAATAAGGTGCCATTAGCTAATAAATTTGATATATATATTTGTATCAGTAATCACCATGGATTATATCATGTTCTGAAATCATCATATATAATTTAGATGTATAAAATAAATAATTTTTTAATCATTCACATTATCTTTATAAAATCCTTGAAAACAACTTTTGAAACCATAAAAAACAATCCATTTTATCATAACAAGGATAAAAAGTATATGATTACCTTAATGCCATTATAAACCAAAAAATATGTAGAATATTTAGAAAAACATTTTATTTCAATAACCATGGAAACTCTTAACCTATTTTCAATAAAAAATATTACCTATAATCTTGGTAAATTTTTTCAAGATGTATATATAAATAAATAAAATACATTTTTAACTTTGAAAAAAGTAAAAATTTATTTCATAATTTTTTTATAATTTATATCACTAATTATTAAATAATGTCAAAAATAAATAAAATTGATAGTTATCATTGTTTTAAGAATAATTAAAATAATTATGGGCTTACTTAAAATAATATTGATATGAAGTAGAAATAGATTAAAACATTTAATTTTTTTTAAAATAAAATATCTTCTATTAAATTACATTTACCATCAATTGTTCATTAGATCCACAATAATAAAATATTGTTATCTATTATATCATTGATGAAATTTTTTCAGCTTCATTACATTATAAATTACATTTTGTGTCATTTATAAACATTGTTAATTTTGATACCAAATTTTGCGAGTTTGTGTCTGATGTTTTGAAGTTGTATGGTTCATAATACAAAAAAAACATTGATGGGTTTACATTGGTCAAAGTGTACATTATATATAAAACAAAAAACAATAATCATGATTTAATTATTATATTTATTAACTAATACAATTGTTAAATTATCCATCTTTAGTTTTAGGGAAAATTAAATCATATCTATTCATTTAGATGGTAATCCACACTAATGAAACAATGGTGTAATCACTGCTCAATAGATGGAATATTCAGATAAAATATTATATTACATCATATTCCAAATGATATTTATGTCACTAATTTCATGTATATTCATTAAATACATCTTTATAACCATCCATAAGATATAATTTTTGATAATAAGACACAACAATTCGTGGTCATGGTAGTCCATATGAAGGCACAAGTGATGTATTCATTACACATATGATCGAAATAGAGATGAATAATTATTTGTGGAAAAAATATTATTACATTTCAAAAATAAATTAAATAATCATTTGATTAAATCATTATGATTCATAGAAATACGAAAGTGGTAGATGATGAAATAAAATGAAACTGATTGGGTAAGATTTATAAATCTTCTTTGAAAAAAATGGTTTAAAATGTAAAATAATTCTTATAATCTTAGATTTTGTAGATATCGTAACACATAGGTTGTGAAGAATAATATTGGGAAGGTATTTTGATAGTATTAGTTTGAGATACATAGTTTAATAGGTGGGATGAATAATATAGATTTGGTGACCTTTTATAGAAATGGATAGTCAAACTCTTAAAATAATTAAATGTTTCAAATTTATGCATGGTGTTATTTATGGTATTGTAGTACCAAGAAAACAAACTTCATATATAGTTTGTGATACTTTTTAGAAACTAAAAACCCATCATAATAAGGAATTAAGTGATACATTCTAGTCTTTATATCCTAATTAAATCTCCTTAATGATAATCTAACCTCAACTTCAATGACATAAATATTTACCATGATAACATATTATGATCACAAAAAATAAAAGGCCCCATCTTAATAAATTTTACAATATAATTGAAAATATGTAATAAATTTTATTTTATTAAAAATTTCTATATGTAGATTTTTTTATAAGAACATAACAATTAATGCAAATACCTTGAATAAAATTCCCAATTTAATCATTAAAATAATTTTCCACTTAATTAAAAATGAAATTAATTTAGAAAAATATTTGGTTACATAATATGAAATTTATATTATTTATGATATTATATGAATCAAAACATAATTTTACTTTTTAACAATAAAAATAAATTCAAAGACCCAAAAATATTTTTCAATATGAATAATTTTTAATTTATGTTCCTAAAATAAAACCACGGGTTTCAAAATAAGAAATAATATTTTATAATATATTACTAAACATTTTCTACATATATTATATCTAAAGAATGTTTCACTTTTTTTAATTCATGATTAAATTATAAAAATATATCTAAATTATCTATATTTAAAATTTTAGTAATTTTACAACTCACCAAAAAATTTATCCATTTAATAATACATCATCCTAAGAGAAAACATAATTTTTTAAATTCAAAAAATAATATCTATTTATTCAAACACAATTTGAAAATATTTTATAAATTATTTATTATATCCTTACCCAAAAATCAATAGTAAAAAATATTAAGGAAATTATATTTTTTTGGAGGCGTTAAAAGTCTTTATTATCATTAAATTTCACGTAAACATAAATTAATTTTAATTAACTAAACAATATATATTATATACTTATTATAATCATTCTTCAATAAGGTAATATTCAATATATTAAGGCCAAATTAAATTTCACGAATAAAAATTGTTTTTAAAAAAGAACACATTGTACATTAAAATGATTTTATCATTATCAGAAATAGATTTACAAAAAAATATGAATTATTAATAATTTGAATGTGAAAAAACATTCTACACATATGGTATAATATGTTTATTCATATTCATACTCTCCAAATAAAGGTCTATATCTAAAAATATTCTATTAAGTAATAATATATATATATATATATTAATTTATAATTTTTCATTTTAGTTCAATGTTTTATACACAACACATGATATATTATAATATTCAAATAAAAGAAATTATAAAATTATGGGGGTGTCACAATAAAAAACCAAAATCACACAAAAGTTTCAAATACATACTTCAATAGAGGATTATATACCATTTATACAACATTATCCTTCAATAAACCATATTTAGATGAATGATATTCATTCCAATATTATATTAATAAATTTATAGTTGATTTCAATATGATTTAACTAAAAATATTGCAGTAAATTCCAAAATAACTTTATGTCAAATTGATTATCCCACCGAATCATTAATTTTTTTTATTCTAGCTCATAAAATCATTTTTTCACTTTTTGAAAATATTTAATATCATGGTTATCTATAACATAAAGTACAAAATATTCATTTTTTATAATATAATATTATTTTTCATCATATATAGAATTTATATTAAATATAATTTAATTATAATGTCATACATAAAATAAATAAATAATTCTTTAATGTCAACCAATCAACTCATACCATAGAATACATATAACCACATTGGCTTATTTATACATCATTTAATATTCAAGATCCCCTTTGATTGAACAACGTATATGTTCATATGTAAATGGATACGAATGTTTTGGATTATATTGTTATCATTAAAAATTTGTAATTGGAAATAAATATCTATGAAATTAATCATATTTTACTGTAGTTATGAAATAATATTTTCAATGACAGTGTATTTCAAATAACATCACTAATCATCAAAGGAAATAATTGAACCTAGTTTTTAAGTGAATAAATTTTGGTATTTTTTCCATGAAATATTTTTGGAAATTAGAGTTTCTTAGTGTAGATTATTGGTTTTTTAGAGAAGAAATGATAAGTTTCGGGGGATTGACTACAAAACAATTGAATGATTGTGGTGTGATGTGGGGAACTACTGCATAGTTTTAGTGATTAAATTATAGGGGATACCAACTATTGGGTATGGTTGATTAAGAGGATAAATAGTGATACTTTCTTTTTTGTCATAGTTATGACATGGATGGTATACATGATATGGGTTGGGGATGAAACTGATGATGTGGTAGCAGTTGATGTTTGAGACGAGAAGATTTATAGGGATATGAAAAATGGTTTCTAGAAGTGATCCAATATTATGGAATTAGTTTAATTTAGGCTAACCTATTGGTGCGATAAATCATGATTATTTCTTGATGTGAATATTGTTAATGGTAGATATCCAGGTTGTTTTTTTCATTCCTTTACCAATTAACGGGGGATTCATTAAGTGGTTGGTTATATGATTTCTCATAGCAGTACAATAGAATGATTTCTAGAGTACCTAGATTCATTTAATAATGCTATAAATGATTAATAATTGATTAACTAAAGGGTCTAGAGGTTTTATAAAGAACAGTGATGATCTTGATAAATTTTGAGCTCAGAAGGTTTTATGAAAAGTGTTCATAAGGATTTATTGATGAAAAATATTAAATAACATGAAATAATATTGATTTTTAATTAATTGATAATGAAATTATTAACAACATTTGTGTTTTTCAATGAAAACAATTTAATTTTATATAGATCTTTAAAATGATGTGTGCTTATTGGTAATCTATTCATAACATTAGAATTTGAAAGTTTGAGTGATTCTTATGGAAGTTCAATATAAGGCTATGTTTTTCCCATATAGTATGTGTGATATATATTATATACTATATATTATGGGATTTCATATGATTACCCAACCTTGTTGGTAAGGTATACTGATACCCAGTGGACTCTGTGAGATTTTTTTCTCCACAATCCTAGTGGTAAGATGGATGATAGACTAACCCCTCTGCCCCTATTATATTTTGATGGTAGTTACATGTGCTAGTACGCATTGTCATTAGTTTACAATATAATTTTTTAAATATGTGTAATATATTGTGGGTATTTCACAAAAAATGAATCTATGGATATAGTATACAGTGGATTATTATAGTTTTTATGAGTATAGGTTGTGATGGATTGATGTACCTTACTCGGTTTTTGAACTATGATGGATTGAGTTATAATACCTAATTTATGATACACATCATATGAGATGTGGTTGGTCCTAGATACTACATGGTTTCTTTTTTGATATTTTTTAAGGGATTATATCATGGTGATTAATTATTTCATACTTATACTTGGTGTTTGTGGGTTGGATTACATTTAGAGAGGGAGGTATCCAGATGTGGGATTATTGGTAGAGTAGAAAACATGTGGGGAAGTTGTAATGTGGTAACAATGATGTTCCTTAATACATTATATTCTATCTTGTATATAATAATTGATCAGTGTTTCCCATAGAGATAATTGGAACATTTATATCTACTTTCATGGAAATTTAGTTTCAATGTTGTTCACATTTATTTTGAATGATTTCATTATCATTTTCATAAAAGTTTTCTTTATCAATTTTTTGAGGGTCCATAGAGGACCCAACTGTTTATATTTTTATACTCGTCAAACATAGATATGAAATAATTTTAAGTTCAAATAATTTAATTTGGATATCAAGCTGGATATTACTAGGTAATGGTTTTACAAGGGTTTTTTAGGGCGTTGTGGTCACTTCTGTCTCTACCTTATGGTACTCATAGTTTTTATTTTAATTTTATTAATAATAATTGACATATCATGCATGCACATGGTATTTATGTTATATATATGGGTAGGTGTTGATTATTTTCTTCCTTATCCCTCATTTAAAAATGTTATTTTAGTGGTCAATACCACTATTATGTAGTCATATTATGCATTCTATACTTGTCTCCAACCTAGTGCGTATGAGATGATGGAATTGTGTAGTAATGATCTCCCTTTTTTCATTTCTGGCTCTAATGGAGTACTATTTTTGGAGGAGGGGGATGATATTGAGTAGTATTAAAGGATACTTGTTGGTGGATAAGATAGAATCTAAGTTAGGAACTTGACTGATTGAATGGTTTGGTAGGTAAACAATGTCATCTAACTGTAGTAACTGATTTGACTAGGATTGACCGAATAATACATAGGTATTTAGGACCCCTTATGATCTGACTCCCAAAATATTATGATAAATAAACTTACAAAACAATGTCATACTAGTTTAAATGTAGTTAATTAAGAATAGTTCATTTATCATTATTTTTTGTGTTGTGTTTGAAATGTGGGGAACATGGGATAAGATAAACCATTGATAAAACAAAATAAATAAATTACTAATGTTACATATTTCATATTCTAGGTTTATGATCTCTAACCATTTTTTTCTATTTAAAACCATGGTTATAGGTCTATGTCAGTGTTAGGATTACACTGAATATGTTCAACATGATTTTCTAGAAAATCACCACACATATATGTTTACAATGAATACACATGGTGGGGAATAAAAGAGAGAATTTAAATTCCATATTATACATAATTATGAAGGCTCCATTTTATATTCATTCAAAAAAATTTGGTTAAATGATGTGGAGATATATATCAGTATAATCTATTCTCATAGGGAGAATTGCATTTCATTGTCCATCATCATACTATAAGGGTTTGGTGGTAGTTTTTTATCATATTCCTATAGTTTCATGAAGAGTTTATAGTCTTATTGGAGAATTTCTAAGACCATTTTTAGCAGAGTTTCATGATTCAATCAGAATGTTTGAAAATCATCATGTCTTTTTTAACATATTGTACAAGAGTTCTATTGTGTGAGTTATTTTGATCAATTTTAGGAAAGTTTTGAAATATTTTCCAAACACATTTCATGATGATGAGGCTATGGAATGAAATTTTAAGGAGTCTTCTCAACAATAGATTTAGATGTAGGTCACCATATTAATGGTGTAGACATATATTGAGTTAAGATAAGGATAATGTTTCATTATTAAGACACTAGATAAAATCATATTGTCATAATAGGGGAGTCTCCATGATTCCTCATTAATAAAATCTATGACCCAAGGTTCCCAGTTTCCTAGAAAGAAGAGTTTTCATGGAGCTGATCATATGTATTAGCACCAAGTATATAGTTTATATAGGGGGGAGATCTTATACTTTTACCATGGTATTGGAGATATATATTCGTTATATTGGACAAGGTAATTATCAGTGAGTGTTACCAAATATTATGATCCATCACTACTCACTGGGTGTTATGATTCTTATTCATCTGTTTGGGAATTTCCATTTAAGATAATAGAAGACGAATGTTGCTCCATATTTGTATCAATATATAGAATATGGGGAAAGTAGAGAATAACCTCGAGACACTCCACATTCCCAAAATGTAAAGAGTGACCAACTAGGTAGTCATCAGAAGGGTCAGAGAAGTTATGGAGTCTATCATGTCCAGATCCATGATTTAGTGTTTCCATCCCCTGGTGAGATTGATCTCATATGATTTTTCATTACCTATGAATTGAGTTTGATAGGATTCAAGTTCCCCTATAATTTACTACACATGTTATAGGTAATATTGACTTGTATGAAGTATCATGATACTATGAGTTAGTGTTGTGGAAGAACCTCTCATGGGAAAACATTTAATTTTTATATATACAACCATATGACATCATCCTCCAGATGGATAATTTTTTTAGGTGTATTTTATTATGGAGGTCATTACTAGGTAGGTTGTGTTCTATGATGTGTATAGAAATCAAGTAGTGATTATTGGGGAGAGAAATCCCCAGATTCCTCAAATGCATTTTTTATCCTTATCCTCCTTTATGGACATGTTAATTTTGATCTCATAGATGATATTCCAGCCATTTTTTTCTAGGATTATAGATTTTTACCATATTTTCATTAATTTTTTGCTTTTAGATATTCCCCCTCGATGATAGATCATGTTTTGGATCGAGATAAAACTATAAATTTATCTTATCATGATGTCTATATATAAGGTGTATTCAAATGAGTCATAAGAGGTGAATTTACAACATTATGATCTACTGCAGTGGTGTTTTGTTCAGATGATTGTGTCTCATTGGGGTACACAAGTTTTCTTCATAAATAACAATGATAGAATTTTTTATAATTTTATCAATTATGGAAACTTGAACCCTCAACAATAGATTTGTCATTAATTAGATTAATTGAAAAATAGAATTTTCAATCATGAGGATATATTTGTGGTCAGGATATGTTCTTATATGTGAGATAAATGAGTATATTATGAACACTACCTTCTGGTGTCACCGTATGCATTATAAGTTTTTAGTGATTCTTTGAGGTGAGAGGAATCCACTATCCATTTTCATGGGGATGATGAATGTATTGTTCAAGGAAGTATGAGATCAATTCATAGAGGTTTTCATCAAAAAAATCCTTATGTACACTATATATAAGGATGACCATGAATTACAACAACAAGGCATATTTCTATTCATCATCATCAACATCTGTTCAAGAAGCTGTCTATATCTGTGTTATGGGATCATGAAATTCATTTGTTGGGGATTTTCATTTACCATTAGTGTTTAGTTTTGGAACCTTTAATGATACATGGGAACCCCCCAATACTATAGAATATGAGATAACATTCCTTAATATTAACGATATTTTAAGAGTTTCAAGGCCATTTTATCTTCGATTAAAACTCCAATTAAATCCATAAACAAAAATGATTATGAGTTCTTATATATTGAATAGTGCAAGGAATATTTTTGAGTTTGTGTTGGTGAATCTTTTTGTACTGCAGTACTGTATTTTCCTACAAATGGTGTTTTGTTTAATGTTTTTTGTGATGTACTATGTATAGGTTTGGTATAAATTCTAATATAGTAGTGATTAGTTTTTTTGGGTATCAATAGTTACGTCCCCATGAGAATAATAATTCCACTAATGAGCTATAGTTTGATTTTTTTTGGATTTCATTCATGTTTTAGAAACATTAATTCATCTGTGATTATTATTTGGTTTTCAAAAATCATAATATCCTGAGGTATATATTATACTTGTGTAAATTTATCTTCTCATAATGTTTGTGGATGAAATTTTTATAGGATTAAATCAGTATAATTTCACATAAAAATGTTAAGGAAAAACTTATTACTCATGCAATGATTAGAATGCCATGATGTGATGTCATATGAGAATATGGTTATTGATAAGGTATATAGGTAGATCTCTCATCAATGATCTAGATATAGGAGGTAATGTAGGCATAAGATTTATTTTATATATAATTATGTTTCAATCATTAGTGAAAGATCTAGAGGTTTCCCAACTAGTGGATTCTTAGGTGGAGATATTGAGATATTGGGATGTCTTTGGTGATTCTCCTAATTGTTGGTATGTGGATGAAAGACTTTGGGTGTTGTCCAATGAGATGTTTTTCATCCCTATATTGATGATAGAGATGATAATATGTGATTTATGTTTCACACCATTAGAGTATGATCCTAGAATGGTGAATATGTATTGATATCTGATAGGTCATTTTTTCCCTTTGTTTAAGAATGCAACTTAAGTTTTTTGGTATCGATGTTTTGTCATCAAGATAGTGATAGACAAGGACCATGTTCCGAGTAACTTCATCCAGCCTTCAGATGTTCCCCAATAGATGTGGTAGGAGACATAAATTGATATAGATTCCATTTCACATCATGATTCGAGATTCAATTATGATACATGCATGATGGTGGATCATTTAATGAAATAGCCCCACTTTATAGAGATTTGGGAGTTGAGCACAATGGATGATTTATTGGGGAAGTCTTCAGAAGAGGTGATGAGACTCCATATATTATTGGGAATGATAATACATAATCTTGATCCTATTTGTTCCACTAGGGTGTGGAGAGGCCTCTAGTATTCTTTTGGCTCATAGTTATCACATAAAACTGATTTTCATAGGTAGATGGATGGTAATATTGAGTGAAATATGTATACTCACGATTCTATGTTTCATTCATATGACAAATTTTTATGAAGTTCATGGATGTTGAACATTATTTTATCCTAATTATAGTATTAAAATAGTTTAAATCAACCATTGCTATGTTTTCTTATTATTCTGTGTGTGTCTGAACATGTTGTTCACTATTCTACAAGACTAGGGTTAGAGAGTCAATAAATCTTTGGCCTAAACTAGAACAAAATACAACCTTGATTGTTGGGTGATACATTTATAGATTAAATAATAACATTATAGTCAAAAAAAAATTCTTCCAATAATATAAGGTGTCCTCATGAGTTTGTTGTTGCAGATCACATGGTATTGATTATGACTCTTCAATGTGGGAAGAAAATGTTTGGTCATTGTTGTATGATTTCTACCTCATTTTTTAGGGATTTGGATGTGTTGTCTTATTATGATGATGTGAAATATTGGGTAGAACATAACCCATAGAATAGAAATATTCATAATGATTTCTGTGTGTCAAAACTCTATCGTAACCTACATGATGACACTCACACAATCAGTTGGGGAGAGATCAAGGTCGATGATGATGCGACCTTTGAGCAGTGATGTGTGAAAATTTCGGTCCACCAGGAGAAGGTTTTCAAGATATATATATTCCCTTAGTATGTTTATTATAGAGACACATTAATATTGAGGGGATTAATTCGAAATGTGATTGATAAAAACAAAATTTGTACCCCAATATGTTTGATGATTTTGATAATCTATTTAACATTATGGATAATTTTTATATTTTCCATTTCGGTTTATATTCACTTTCATCTTCTTGTAGATTTTTTTTGATTCCCCATGAAATGAATTGTTTGAGAGATATCTAATAAAAGGGAACAGATTCAGGAATTTCATTCCTTTTTTGGTTTTTGTGAATTGGATGTGCATGGGGATGACTCCAGGTTGTTTGGGAGAAAATGAAGATTTTTTGATTAATATATTATAAAAAATGGAATATTAATGGTGCGAAGGGATGTATTATACTGTAGTGTTGATGGTTGTGTCCTAATAGTCCTTGGATGTGTTTCAGTGGATATCAATAGGATAATAAAGGCTAATAAATTTCAATGAAGGATTTTGTGAGGGAGGTGGGATTTTTTGTAGTATATTATTTATGGTTCGATCAATATGGTATGATGGAACTTGGATCCAAGGTAAGGGGTTTTTAGGATACTTCCAAATTACTATTATCAACACCATTAGATGTGGATTTTAGTATAGTCCTTTTCTTGGAATAATTTGTTCTATTGTGTGGTTATTAGATCTTCATTTTTTCCATGAGGTCCTATATAATATTATAGGGACATAAATCCCTTTACATCCATAGATAAAAGGGTTATGTTCTATGATCCCATAGGCTGCTCCATAGAATTCACTATGTTAGGCTGTTTTTTGGCATGTTCTAAGGGGTTGCACCTTGATGACCAGTTTTTCAGTGGGTCTATAAATACCCAAATATTTTTTGGACCCCATTGTATTCCCAGCTTTCTCCCTAAAATTATATTTTAAATTTTATAATTTTTTTAATCCCTTTGGTGCCACATTGATTAAGGATTAATCCTAGAATCCAGAGATCAGTAAAATTTGATCCATATTGATAGATACTTATCATTTCTAGATGTTAATATCAATTTGGATTCAATTTCAACCAATTTATTCATTCCCTTCCATGGAAATAGATTATTAATATTATAATATAGATTCTATAATATTTATCTGTGCATTTACAGAATGAAATATTTGAGATATTATTGTTTCTGCATGGGAGAGGAGATCAAATATATGGACTGTTGGTCAATTTTAATGAATTTTATATTGATTATTTTAATGAAGGAGAGACATTTATTTTATATTTATTAATTATAAATCACAATGTTACCAAGGTTTATCTCTATAAGAAAAATTAAATTTACATAATAATGATTATAGCACATTGATATACCTATTAGTTGTTGTGATAACATGTGTTTCTTTAAACCATGATTGTTATTTTTCTCTTAATTTTCTATATATTGTTATATATATGTTATTATTTTCATAATTAATGGTTATTATAGGGATTTTATCTTTTTTCATGATGTAAAATTTTAAAAAATGTAGATGTGAAATTAATTGGTTAATTAGAGTAAGAATTAAATAATAGTTATGTTTAACTCCAGTGTTTCCTATAATTTGATGGAAATAAAATTCAATCTAATATCATATTTAATTTAGTATAATCTTATATGTGATAATGTAAATGATATATAATGTTTATAATGTTAAATACATATTATGAAAATAATTATGAGGCATTATAAAAGAAATTTATTCTACAAATAGATAGATAAAACTAGATTTTATGGTATAAATAATGTTTAATATTTTGATAGATTATTATAGATTATGAATTAGGTAACCTATATTTGGATCACATGAATAATTAATTTTTTAATTTATAGGGGAATACAAATCTATTGATTGATAAATACAATCATTTGTGTCGAGAGTAATCATGATCATAAATATGATGAATTTCTTGTCATGGAAGGCTATAATAGCCCATCTGTGTTAAGGGTAAATTCCCAATTTTAGACACTATATTTACTTGATGATATTTTTTTCATACTAGTGATTTTATAAAGATATTTTTATTTATTTGTTATTTTATATGACAATTGGATGGATAAAGTGATATGTGGTGTGGAAGCCATGGTGATGTGGTGGTAGTTTGCACATGTGGTAGTGAGATGTATCGTGATAATCATGTGGGTGTCATGGTTGGAAGCTTATATGATGGAACATTTTGAATATCATATTACCCATTTATTTGGTATTTTTAGAATCATTCTTGATGTGAATCTATTTAATGTATGATGTAATGGTTCTTTTTCTTTATTTATGTCCTCTCTTTATGACGTAGATGGATGTGATTGGTTTCACGTATTCTCTTTGTTGTAAATTATTATTATTATATAATACTAGAACTCATTGAATTATCTTAATAATGAATAATAAATGTATAACCTAGGGTTGGTGGTAATTTAATATAAGAAGACTCTATTGAAGTACCATGGATTCAGTTTTCATTATTCCTAGAGGGTATAGACTTATAGTGACTGATAATAATGTTTAATGTTCAATAAAATTGATGGTTCATTTATTTATAGTGAATTAATTAACATAAATTTAATTCAACAAAGAAATTAAGGAAATATAAAACTCTATATATAAATTTTTTTCTTATAATATATCTAGTATTACCAGTGGTGGTTAGGATTCTATGTGATTTTAGATTCAGTTGATTCTAATATATGTTATTACTATAGTGAGGTTCTGATCTATGTTAGATTTTTTACATTATCTTATTTCATATGACTCTCTCCCCATGTTGGTATATGAAATTGAATCCCAATGAACTCCAAGAGTATTTTACCCAATAACAATGTTTTTTGATGGATGGTTGGGTTCCCCCTTAATCCCAACTCTCTTATTTTGGTAGTTACATGTGATGATATGCATAGTGGTTAGTTTCCCATGTATGTATATACTGGTATTTAATGAATTATGGTTATATCACACAAATTTATATCTAGAAATGTTTACAATGGATTAATACAGGTATGATTGGTACAGGTTGTGATGGACAGAGGTACGTTACTAAGTGTTTTTATTATAATTGCCCGAGGTATTAAACCAAATTCTCGATACATGCTATTTGGGATTTGGTGGCCCTAATAAACATTCTGGTTACTATATGAAAATTTGATATAATTATAAGTGATGATTAGAGGTATGAGTTGCATGTTATTTTCACATATCCTAGATTTCTATGGGATGTCTTAGAATAGGATAAAAATGGATCAAGATGTGCGATGTATGGGAATGGTGGAAAAATATTGGGGAAGATGTTGTGGGGTACAATTAAATTTCATTACTATATTATATTCACTATTTTATGTGATACCTTTTGAGAGTTATCCATTTGAGGCTAGTAAATTAATACTCCTATTTAGGTGGAGTTAGATTCCCTTTGGTCTGTATTTTTTAGCTCGATTTATGTATCTTCTGTAAGAGAGGCTCTAGGAAAAATCATATTGAGTATACTATAATTCTCACCCCATATATATATATATAATATTTTTCATTTTATAAAGTTAAATTTTATAATTAGTCTGGATATTAATAGCTTATAATTTTCTAAGAGTCATTTAAAATTCATGGTAGCTTCTGTCCTGGATTTTTTTTTTGTAATTTTAGAAATCAACTATTATAGTACAATTTATCATTTCATGTATAAACTTGGGATTTATTATATGTGTATGATATGGTGTTGAATAGTTTATATGTATTACCTATCTCATATATATTATTTATTAGGGGGTAAATACTCTAATATGTATTCTTTTTATACAATTAATGCTAGTCGCTAACTTGTTTCCTACTACGGGCGGGACATGAAAAGTAAAAATTCCACTTCAAACATTTGTAGCCTAGTTGGGAACTACATTTGGGGAGGGGGTTGTGATTATTTTTTACTAGAATAGATATGTCTAATGATTATTCCATTCAAATACATTTTAATACCACAAAATAATTGCTCTCAATATGGAGAAAAATGTAACATTTATTATTAATTAAGATTGAATACCTGAAGAATGTAATCCCATAACCTATATATATTTTAATGTTTTATTTATGGTAAAAAATTAATTACATTGAATTTTTTTATATTTTCCTAGAAAAAACAATTTCATCGATATAAAAAACCCATTATGGGAGTTTGTATCATATCTATTATAACAGATAATGTTATTTTACATTTCTTTCCAACAATAAATTCTCTTTAACATTACATTATTATTTGAATACTATATATTGGGTTTTTCATTTTGACATTATCGTAATTTTCTCATTTTGAAAACGCAAGAACTATCAAAAGTCATGGGTTTTTTTGAAGTTCATTGTTATCCCCATACACAAGGTAACTATTATAGATTAATTAATTCATATCAATTTTTATCAATTTATAGATCATGTAATCACACATCTCTATAAAAATAATAATAATTTCACGCATGTCATGTTGTTTAATATTATCATTGAATTATATAACCACACATTAAAATAATTTATTCAAAAAACAGGATATTGGTTTGTGATATTTTACCCATAAAAATATAATTTTTTCCAAAGAAACAAAATCTTCATAATAAAATAATTTTTGCCATGAGACAATAACCCTATGTGCGGTTCAATAAAAAATTATTTATCTCATCCTCTTTCAATGTGATTCAATAATTATAAAGTACAGTTTTATCTGCATAATATAATTCACTAGGTGAATGGAATATTTTATTTTTTATTTATATATATTTTATCATGTTTAAACTCAAATGGTTAAATCATAAAATATATTTTATCTATTATTAAATTTTATAGAACATTTATAAATAGCTCCATTATTCAGTAAGCCTTCCCCAATGGTACTTATTTTTTAATTATCAGAGTAGTTATTAAAATCTGGTTCTAATTTAAATTTTCCCACATGTTTTCATTTATGATCTCTTCAAATTTCATCATTTATATAATTAACTAAAAATTTTATTTTTAAATTGACATGATCATATATTACTATAACCAAAATGATGTGAATTATTTTTCATAGATTCATGCACTATTACTTAAAAAATCTTCCATAATAATTATTTCGTATAAATATTACCTAAATATATATTTAATATAATATACCCAAACAAGTTCTTTTAGTTTCCCTATTTTTTAAGAAATCATAAATTGAAATGCTCTATGATGGTCAAATAACCGAAACACATTTCATATACTGTTTCAAATGAACATATTTTCATAGATTCTGATATTAATACTTGAAACTTCTTCCATAATTATTATTCTGTATAAATATTACCAAAATATATATTTAATATAATATTCCCAACCATGTTCCTTTGTTTTTCAAATTATTTTAGTAATCATAAATTTGAATACACCATGATGTTAAACTCACAGATACACATATTATATTCTATTTGAAATAAATTTTATCACTAAATAAACTGACTTAGAGTTTACATATTCTCTATTGTAGGTTATCATAGTAATATTTTTGTTGTTCCATGCTTAGTTGAAAAATTTCCCCAAATTTACTAAAAAATATTTCTCTTATATTGAGAATGTATGTTTAATTGTGGTTTGTATAGATCACTATAATCTAGTATTATTAAATTCTTTTGATTATATGATTCATTAACCTCATAAATTATTATATATGTATTATCAAACAAAAACCATTTGAATACACATACAATTTTATGGTGATCACTAATGGGGAAAAAACTTTCCTTATCACCACTCAATTGGATCATAAAATCAAAGACAGTATCTTTAGTTTTAATCCTCATAGTGCTCCAAATCCTGATGGCTTTAGTAATGGTTTCTTCCAAAAATATTGGGATGTAATTCATGTTGATGTTTGTAATTTTGTCAAATTTTATTTTCAAATCGTGTGCTTCTTCATGCTTTTAATGCCCAGTTTCTCACTATTATCCAAAAAGTGAATAATGTTCCTGAGATTCACCTATTTATACCCATTACTTTTATTACACTTTTTATAAAGTCATTAATTGTTTTTTGAAAATAGACATTCCACTTTCATATAGAAAATTGTGTCCGGGAATGAATTTGGTTGTATTAAGGGTAGATACATTTAAGACTGCATCTATTGTGCCTATGAATGATTAAAAAATGTGAATAAAGCTAACAGAGGAGGAAATATTTCTATTAAACATGACATCTAAAAATCTTCTGATACAATGATATTGAACATTATCTTCAAGGTTCTTCAAGGATTTGGTTTTAGTGCCTCATTTATCCAAACAACCAGAACTCTTTTCCAATTTGTGTCTACCTCATTATGAACAGTAGATCTCCCAAGGGACATTTTAAAAGAACCAATAGTTTAAGGAATAGTGACCCCCTCTTTTCCATTGTTTTCTCAATAGTGGAAGACTATCTTAGTCGCCTGATCACCTGTTTGGTGGACCAGAATAAGTTGAAGCTCATCCATGATTCTAGAAACTTGAATGCTCCCACCCACCTCTTCTATACTGATGATATAATCCTTTTCATTCAAGGTAATAAAAAACATTCTTAATCTCAAAACAATTATCTCTCACTATGAAGTTGTTTTTTTCAAACCATTAGTTGGAAAAAATCATGCATCTTATTTGGAATGAATTTTCCTTTTAGAAGAAAATGTACCATCATCAATGACCTTTGTCTGAAAGAAGGTACTCTACCATTCACTTATCTTGGTGTTCCCATTTTTTGGTGAAGGCCCAAGTCTACCCATTTTTAAACTATATTTAACAACTTTCTAAACCATATTTTTTTCTTGGAATAGTAAATCTCTCTATATGGTGGGTCTAACTTACCTTGTAAAATCCACTACTGCCTCTATCATGGTCTTATCCGAAATGATTTATAAATCGCATGTTGTTTTTTTCAAAAAAATGAACACTTATATAGTGAACATAATCTTGAATGGTATTTCTATAGAAAGAATTATTTTGACCACCCCTTGGTCAACTTGATACAAACCTATTGAAGAAGGTGGTATCAGTATAAAAAATATAATGTACTTTAATGAAGCCATTTAAGCTCGTCTCACATGGAGCCTTCTTCAAAATAAATCAGAAGCTATTACATTCCTCAAAAAATATTTCTTAATAAACATAAGATCATAAAATAAAATTTGATCAACTCTTCCATTTGGTAATCCATCAAACAATATTTCCCCAATATTATGAATAATTCCAGATGGATGATCTCGAGAGATTCCACCCTGAAATTCTGGTTGGATAACTATACTGACACGACCTTAATTTCTATGTTCTCTTGATCAAACCCCAGAGAATACCAACTTCTCTATTAAGAAAATTTTTAGATCTCAACATGATCACCTCCCTGATACAATTCATAACATCATTGAAAACTAATTTTTCACTAACGATGATAATTTTTTAATTTGGTAACTTTATCACAATGTTATTATTAATTCTAAAAATTTATACAATCATTATATTTGTTACACTTATAGTGATTATATTTGGATAGAAAATTTTCAAAAAACCATAGATAAAACATTCAATATTCAATCTCATATGGAATATTTCTCACAACAGAGTCTTCACAGAGATGTGCCATTAATTATTTGAAATACTGCTCTGCTCAATGTGAAAAATATTTAATATACATAGAGAAGATTCTAGCAATCCATTTCTTTCCGGTGCTACTGCTTCTTCCCTGGGGAACTATATTCCTGAAATTTTTTATTGTAGATGGTTGATTCATTCCACCATAAAAAAAATCAACTTATGAAATGTGAAGAAATGGAAGGCTATCGAAAAATCAAGAACCTTTTCCTAATTGTGGTTTTTGAGCTCCATCATGTGATCTGGTATGATCCTAATGCTATTATTCATAATAATTTCCCACCTAATCAAAATACATGCCTGATGTGGATTCTTATTGCAATACATGAACTAATTCGATGCAAAAGGGTCATTGTCACAACACTATGCATGACTCTAGAATACTGCAAAATCTACTGATTAAAGAAAATTTATGGCAACCGTGTCTCACACTGGATGTTTTCTGGAGAGATCCTCTTCTTGGATGGATCAAAATTAATATTGATGGTACCTCAAAAGCAAATATGAGTCCTGCAGGATGTGGTGTTGTCTTTATGAACCACCTTGGTCAGATCCATGGATGCTTCATGAGTAGTTGTCGCATTGCCACCACTCTTGAAGCTGGGGTTATTAGTTTAATAAATGTTATTTTCCTCACAATGAAAATTGAATGGAACAATATCTGGATCGAAATTGACTCTATTACTAACATTTAAGTGATTTGAAATGGAACAAATCATATTTCTTTCCTAGTTACTACTCATTGGACGGATTACACCCATTCACTTAACGATATCAACTATATCATCATGCATGTTTATCAAGAGGAAAATATGGTTGCAGATGGACTGGCCAACATGGGAATAAATCAAGACATTACTAGGATTGAATACCTCCCTGCTGATTTTATGTCCTTACATAAAAATGATAGTAAAATGATCCCATATTATAGAATCCTGTAAACTCTTTTTTAATAATAATTCTTCTTTGTTCATTTTGGTCCAATGAATCATCCTTTAAAAAACATACCATTTTATAATTATCACACCATAAAATGTTCTTAAAAATCCCTATTGTATGGTTTTTACAAGGAATACATTATTTAAAAATTATTTTTATTTAATCATAAACTTTTTAGATTGACTACATATATATGTTTCTCAATTTCAAAATAAATACTCAAAAAACAACAATTAGTGATAATTTAATAGTATTTTTTATTTTTTTGTACACCAGCATATAGTCATTATGAATTATTGTTCATTTTTTGATCATGTCTCCATTGATTATGCCATAATAAATTAACTATGTATTAATTTTAAGAAATCATATTTTATATGTATTAGGAAGTGAATTAAAAAAAATTACCATCAATTTTATTTAAAATTTCATTAACTTCCTTCAGGCTAATATGTTTTATTTAAATAGAAAATATGAAATTAAAGACAAGTTTTTTTGTTATACATTAGTGACTGAAAATTCAATTTTTATTGAATTTTAGACATAAAAATAAATTCAAATATGAAAAACGCCTGAAGGGGTTCAAAATGATGGATACCTAGGGAATACCCATGAATGAAAACCATACACTCTACAAGAATAGAACCCAAACTATCATAAATAACAAGTTTCTCATTCAGTCTTCCTATACAATCTAATGAGTCTACTACCAAATTAGTATCCATCCAACTATGATGAATCCCCTTCCCTTTTATAGTCTCCATAGTGCATCTGAATATCATATGGACCTAATCCCATGGCACCGCATTACTTCCCCGGATATCTATAACCAGAACCTCTGAATCTGATTCCATTTCAGCCACTGGATAGTCGGGTCTCCTACAGATCATAAAGCTGGAATGAAGGGTCATACCTACACACACAAGGAGCTTCCAAGATCATAATAAACAATTAACCCCATAAGTATTGAACAGAAATAACCCTAGAGACACCCACCTCCCATCATCACCAAATTCATATTAGATTTGTGCATGTTTATCTTCAGACCACTAAGAGGAGGCTCCCACGTAAACCAGCATCCATTCACCATATCTTGTATGAAGGTTTTATTGAGAAGATTGAAAAATGTAATGGACATTTAACCCCTTCAACAACATACCCTTATCAGGGATGAGAAAACTTAATCTCAAATTATGGAACAAAAATGATTGACTTGAGTCGATCCAGACATGACTGTGAGGTTCCGAGATAGTCATGTAATTGTAATCCAGTGTAATAACCTGCAATTTTCACCCCATGAACTAGATCTCAAAACCATGAAATCAGGAATACAAGACACAATGTAATGATAAATTATCACTAGAAAATTAGGGATGAGGTGTGGAGAAAACCCCAATGTAAGTTGAAAAGTTACTCTAAAAAATATGTGCAGAGTTGACTTTGTATGTGGGTTCATGTAGAAGAAGCAGTGAGATGCCATGGGGATTCCATTCATTTTTTTGTTTTCTTTAATTGGTAATGACATATTCCAGATACTCCAAAATAGAAAGATCATTCTCCTAGAAATATCATTGCACCTCAACATTGGAGACCATTCATCTAGAACATTTTTTTCATGATTAAAACTCATGTAATCCTAAGAGACAAAACTTCATGAGCATGAGATTATGGAGAAACATCTTCTCGGTTCGTTATTCTTAACTATACCTTGAAACACATTCATCTGATCGAGAGCGTGGGTTGCCTAAATCAGATAATATTTCCCACCCGCCTCAATAAATGAATGTTCTGAATAAGTACATCATAAATAGGCCAACCTTTCACCTGCCCTAGTGGCTGTCCATAAGTTGACATCACCTTTTCCAATGATCTGATGATTAGCACCACTTAGAGATTATTGTTGGGAGAACATTCGTCGCAATAGTTCATAAGGATTTATAACTTGATAAACAGACACATCCCATTGGTCACCATACCACTCCTAGAAAATCACCAACCATAGAGACTCCCAGACAAGATTATCCCATACTTGATGTCCTTTCATGCCCTATATATATTTGTTGAGATCTTGACAGCCCACACCACCTTTAGTCATAGGCTTAGCTAAACGGGACCTGGAGGACTAGTGACTATTCTAGGATTAGTTGGAATCCTATAAAAATGTGGTTCAGATTCTATAAATCTTCCACGCAACCCATTTGGGGGTTTAAAAATTTCGAAAAAATGCATTGGAATTGAGGAGTGTACGCTGTTATTTAATGCAACACGTCCTATGAATGATGGAAATCTGTTTTTCCAATTAAAAATACTTCCCATCAGGATGTTGATGAAATCATAAATGTATTATTTCTTGATGAAACCACTAGAGACCAGGAACACATGGAAGAACAATGGAAACTACTTTGGTCGCCAACCAAGGTCGTCTGGGATGACTCTACATCGTCTTTTAGAAAATTTATTGTAAATAAAGATAAGGATTTCATTGAATTGATACTCTAAAGACTCAAGAATCCATATATATACATAATCCTCATGAGGCTGATCAAGGACATTTTCCTTCCACTAATAAAAAATAAAAATATCATCCACAAACATTAAACGAATAATACTCTACATATCGTTCTGTCAATGATATGGAATCATCCCACCACCCCCCAAACCTCTACGATAATTCTAATATAAGTCTTATTGTGCCAAAATAAAATGTCTTGTGGATAAAGTATCATCATGGAGAAAACCAAAAAAATATTTAATAAAACCAATGCACCTCCCCATAAGAGATAAAGACAGCCAAGTGTGTGAATATAACCAAAAGTAATGGTCACAAAGTCAGTCCTTGAACCCAAAGTTCCTCATCACATCAATTATTAATGTCCATTAAATTTTGACATATTCTTTTTCCATATCAACTTAGATGATGACAGTTGAACCCATTTATTTTTTATGGATTTCATTCACAAGTTCACTATGGATGACAACCACATCTTGTTTTCTCCGCCCTTAGACATACCCACGTTGATCCCTCAAAACCATCCTTAGAATGAACCCACTAAGCCTCTTTGAAATGATTTTTTCCATCATCTTATAATAAATGTTTTAAATGATGATCAGATGATAATGACTGATATTTTGGGTATCCTTCATCTTTGGGATAAAAACAATCATGGATGAAAAATTACCCTTGTTCAGTTCTCCAACCTCAAAATATATCTTGAACGACATCCCCCAACTGTGGACCAACCGCATCCCCTGTGGCCACGTAAAATGAAATCATAAATCTATCTAGGACAAGTGCCAAATCATATGGAATACTAAGAACTGAGTCGTTGATATACCCCTCAGTAGAAAATGTCTGTAGTAAATCATTTTCAAAAACCCAAAAAGGGTGAGGCAAACATCATAAGAATTCCTTGTTTTCTATTTCAACATGATAAAGAATGTAGCTAAAGTAAGCCTCCCTTAACGAGAGACCTTCAATGTGCTCCAATGGCATTCTACCTTCAACTTCAATGTCTGATGTGAAAATCCCATTTTTGATGCTCTGGTTAATCTTCATGTTCCTCTTCTCTTTCATACATGCATGAATGAAGGAATTGTTTTTATCATCCCCCCTTAACCATCTCACACGAGACCCCGAATTGTAAATCCTTTCAATCTCTAACTGCTTCTCAATTTATTAATCAAACTTATCAGAAAGGATAATGAATTTTTTCTTATCCTGATTTCTAAGAAGAACCCCCTCCATTCTAATAATCATGGCTTGTATTCAATCCACCCCAGAAGCTTCATTATGTCTTGCAGCCAACCATCATCTAATGTACTTTTTGAGGCATTTGAGGTGGTTCACCAAGCCACATAAGGACCTCCCAACCACCCTGTGATTCCAAGAACCTTTCATCATCTGTATGAATGAATCATCCAAATGTCAAGTGTGATAGTAAAAAAAAATCTTGACTTCTTGAGAATACCTGCCTAAGTTCCACAAGAAGTGGCATGTGATGTAACACCCCAGGTAAATAAAGAGTATGACATTTTCACATTTATCCATATTTGTGAATAAAATATTAATATTACTTTAAAGGGAATGTTATGCTCAATTGCGTACCAAATATGCAATAATAAGCTTCTTTGAATTCTTAAGTTTCACTCTAATAGTAATATAATATTATTTTAAATGGTAGTTAACGCCTACCTGTTGTAATGGCGGGAATGAACAGAACTAACTAAAAATGATTATATATGTTTTTCAAATATTTTTAATTTTTTCAATAAATTTTAGGGGATTAAAAATGCAAATGAATCCAGTTTTTAAGCCTAAACATTCAAAAGTATTTTAAAAGGTCGATTAACCGCCTTTTAATGGCGAACCTCTTTTAAATAAACTTTTTGACAATTTTCTAATCTCTATTTTTCAAAATAAAGATATTATTTATGATTGGTACATCGAAATTTACCTTGGGTTAATTTTTGGTATTTTTCTGACAATGTTCATTTTTCAATGAATAGTGAAAAATACTGCATTTTACATCAAAACTGCTTTTTCATATAATTTAATTATATGGTTATATTATCTTTTTAATTTTTTTTAAAGTGTAATTAGAATATATTTTTACCATGTAATTAAATGATGGTCATTAGGATTAATTTCACTTTTGAATTAGGCATAAACAAGTGCCAAACTTCTCATAAATATTGTTTCTAAAAAAACCCACTATTTGTTTTGACAACGGGAAGGTTTTGTTAAATTAATTATTGCAATTTATGTGTTTGGAATTTGGTAAAATTGATGAAATATTTTTAATCAGAAGTTCCAAATTATGAAATTAAGACTCTTTTGTTTTTTGACATTATGAATAGTAACGACGGTAATTATCTTTAATTATCTTGATTAATGAGTAATCGGGTAGTTAAAGATAATAAGATAATATCATAATAATACAAAATGGCCACAAAATGTGCCCTAAGTCTACTGGTTGTCTCATGTCCGACCATGGGATGCCTTGTGACAAACTTGGGGGCCCCATGGAATCACTTTTGTGAGAAAGTGACTTTTTATCTTTTTTTTAAAGAATGTTAAATGTGACAAAGAATGTATCACCTAAGTAAAATATTTTTAATTTGGTCTACATAAATGATATTTTGGACTATAAATATTAATTATAAATATAAAAAGATTTTATGCATCATGATATTTTTTTATAATTTTTATACATTATATTTATTAAATTATTTATGACATCATGATGATGCAACGATTACCTCGTTAATAAAGGATTTAAATAAAATGAAACGATAATGTGAAATATATGACCAAAAAATGTCCAAAACCTATTGGATGGGTGGCATTCTAACCCTTATCACCTTACCCTCTAATTATATCAATGTGGGACCTTTTGAATCCGAAAATCATTTTCAAATAAAGTAACATTTCTTTACTTTCCAAGAGTGCCCCTCCTCTCCTCTTATAAAAGGCCCCCACCTCTACCTCCTTACCCACACTCCCAAAGCCTTTGGCTCGTCCAAACTCTGCCCATTTTGTCTCTCCACATCCCTCTCTTACCCCTTAAAGCCTCAAATTGGGAATAAGTCGTCCCAAAGAAGCCATTGAGCTCAAACCAAAGGGATTTACCCGATTTTAAGGTAATGTCTTCACTTGAGTCCTTTGTTTTATTTTGATTCTCCAACCCCCTAAACTATTTTTATTCATTTAATTTGTAACAAATCCAGTATCTTAAATATACTAGGATGTTGTTATAATATGTATTCGAGCTTCACTTACACACACCTTCATCTAATGGTTAAAGAACATACTGTTTCTGTGGTTGGCAATTTTCTGCCTCACGAAACGATGATTGTTCAATATTCTTTTAACACCTTTAAAGGTGGCCATTATGATGTCACTGTATTTTATATAAGATATATATGGTATTTATGTTTACTTTATGCTTCTTTATTTTATATTTAAACCATAACATTATTCTTTTCATGTTGTGTAAATGCGATAATTTAATATGAGGAAGTGCGGACTACCGCCCCCTCAAGTGATGTGACTCGTACATGCAATACATGGAATGAATAAAGAATAAAATTAATGAACATATGTGACCTATATAACATATATATTATACTGGAATTGTAATATATATATATATCATTTATTTTTAATTCCATAAATATGAAAAAGAAAAAAATGAAAGTAGCGTTCATGCGTACGTACGGCCTACCGTCTCCATGAACGGTGCTTTTTTTATCTCCAAGTGATATGGAATAGTATAAAATGAATATTTACTAGATATATATGATATATATGATATATAAATCATCATTATAACTCTGTATATAATAGATACATGAACAACTTGTAATTATAGAGAGCATATTTTGACTCAAGTACCAATGATCGTTTAAACGACCGTTATTAAATAAAATAATTACATAGTGTTCATGACATGGTAATAAGTGATATAAAAGGAATAATTAACTTGAAAAAGGTTCTTAAGGAAGTATAAATTAACTCATGTTTATTATTCAGGAGATTAAAGAACGATCGAGTCAAGTCGGACCCGAGGTAAGGGATCCTACTCCTCTGTTTCTTTTTAAGTACACTCTTTTATGTCATTCCTTTTAAAGATCATCTTTCTTGTTATTGGGATGTTATTTTATATTAATATTACTGTAAGTTTTATGTTCATGTGATGAGAGACACTATTCTCTCTCATCAATCCATTTTGGAAGTTTTGAGTGGCGCTGTTAGGCTGCCGAATTTTCGTAAAAGATCTAACCTCTCTCTTTCTTTTTAAGTAATCTCCTTTATGTCACTTATTTTAAGCTCCTCTTTGTTATGATGGGCGATGTTCTTTTATATTCCTATTTCTGTACATTTTATTGTAATATGATGAGATACCCTATTTGATATCATCAATCCATTTTTGGAAGTTTTAAGTGGCGCTGTTAGGCTTCCGAGTTTTCGTAAGGGATTTTTCATCTCACATTTATTCCCGTGGGATTTATGCTACATTCGCCACAATTTCCTTTGAGTGGTGTATTTACTATCAATTATTCTACTATTTTTGTAATATACTTTCGTTTATGAGTATTTATATCAATGTTGTATTGTCCTTCTTTCACGGGGCGTATGTTTCGAAAGATACCCATGTCGGTAAGGAAACCTTTCACCCTCCTCTTTTTAAAAGACTTCTTTTGTTATGTCTTTTAATTCACATACTATTATGTTGGGATATTTTCTTCTATATCATTATTGATTTAAATTTTATGTCCAAGTGATGAGATACCCTTTTTATCTCTCATCAACTCATTTTTGGAATTTTTAAGTGATGCCGTTAGGCTGTCGAATTTTACCAAGGTAACTTTTTAACCCAATTTCGATTTCTTTGGGTTCAACATGTAGTTATTGAATATGTCCTCATTTGAATACATGTGAATGAAATTTGTGTGTTTTACACTTAATATCCACTTATATTGGGTGTATTTATATTTGTCACACATAATTATGAGATTGATTTATCCTTAATTTAAGGGTACCTTCTTTACATGGGATTTCATCTCATTATACATTTCTATTGAGACTTCATTGTTGTTATGCACCAATTCACTCTTATATGGTGTATATACAGTCCTTTGGAATATTATATTATGAATTCATTTATTCTCATGATATTATAAAGTTCTGATTAAATGTTATTCCTCAATTATTGTGTCTCTCATTTTGTTAAAAACACTTTAAATAAAATATCGTTTTAAATGTTTTAATGATTTATTCTTATAAATGGTTCATATTAATGTCCATGTTTTCAAAATGGTTTTAAGGATTTATTTATATGGATATTAATGGTTTAAAATGTTAAAAGCTTCAAGGTGGTATGGGACACTTTGATTCAAAAATCTATTTATTAAATGTTTTAAATGGTTTTGGAAATGGTTTCTTTTTGAATGGATTCATTATTTCAATATACTAAAATGTTATATTGTGATTGAAATGTTGAAATGTTATGTTTCCTTTATGCATGTTTTATGTGATACATCTATGTTATGGTTCTTGGGCATTGTTATGGAAACGGGCGGTTCCGTGATAAACTAAGGGCGGGTGAGCCCGATATAGCTCTCCAATGCATTGGGTAATGCGAAGGAGCGAAACATTAAGGTTTCTCTGAAGAGATTTAAAGAATATACTGTGATGGGTATTCCAAACGTAACCAAGAGGGTTACTACCTACGTAATAATGTTATAAATGCCTCAAGTTACCTTTTATGTCTTATGATTTCTATGATTTATTCATGATTTGATGAGGTATGCTAAAGTGCCTATGTTTTATGGGTAAAGTATGATTTCATTCTTATATATATATGAACTCATGTTTCCTTTTCATATTTTTTATAACCCTTACTGAGCTTTTTATTCTCATCCTAAGTTTTTTTGAAATGTTTTTCACAGGTCAAGGGAAAGGTACATGATATGTTGATAGTGTCATGGAAGTGTCATGAAAGAATCCATGTTTCATTATAAATATGTTTCCGTTGATGGGAAAAAATGAATACTATCTTATATGTAACCACTTTGTTTAAATGTGGAATGTAGTGCATGTTTTATGATATAATTCTCTAAAACTCTAAACCTGAAAATATCCTCAATGTGTAATCTTGTAATAACTCAATATTAAGTAAGGTTTAAGGCGGGGGCCTTAAAGTTGGTATCAGAGGTCTGTTTAGATAACTTTAGAGGTTAGGGTATTCTTTAAGCATAAGTGACATTACCATAATGGTTAGGATTTTAGAAAGAGTCCTAGTTTTAGATAATGTGAATGAGTAAGTATATATTATTGTTTATCTTCCACATTAGTACATGATGGTTTTGTTGATATACTCACACTGACCTTTTTGGTTTTTGTAAATGGCTCGATCTAGCAGGCACCAATGTAACAGTGGATGTGAAGGAAACTGTGACAGTTTTTTGAGCAAGAAACTGAATGATATGGGAGCTGCAATGAGAATTCTTGTGATTATCCTCAACCAACTATCTGAAGTCATGATTGACAACCTAAACCTTGGTGATTTTTCTAAGGCATCATATATGCGAGAAAAAAATCCCTACAGAACTACAAGTAATAATCATAAAGGTAAGTGTGTTCAAAAACATATATGTCAAAAAATGTGGAAATAAACACCTAGGAAAATGTTTCAAAGGGACAGAAATATGCTATAGATGTGGAAATGATGGTCATAAAGCAAGAACCTACCATGGAAAAAGGAAGCATCCAGTTGGATCGAGGAAAGGGAAAGAAGTTCTTTCCGAGGGATCAATTGAATGTTTTAAATGTGGTGTGCATGGTCATTATGCAAACACATGTCCTATGAAGAAGTTTCATGAATGGGATCACCAAGATCATACAAATGTTCTTTTACCAATACCTAATTCCATTCCGATTGAGGATGAAGAAACTGAAAATGAACAATCAATGGTATGGATTATTTCATGACTATTGTTTTCCTATTTTGGAATCTTAGGATAATATTCATGATTTTTTTTGTAGGAAAGAAGTATTTCAGAATAAGTTGTAAAGGAATGGTTAATGGATCATGAAGAATGTTTAATGAGTAAGATGTCAACATATAAGGGCCTCAAGAGTTGTGGTGAAATTCTTAAGAGTATTAAGACTCTTTTTTTGATGGGGTTACATTAGCAGACTTTTTATATTTTGCATAACCTTGATGTTTAATATATGAAAATTTTATTCAAGGAATAGTTATCTATTCTTTTGTGGACATAGTTATAAAGAACCATTTGGGTTTATATGATCCTTACTTTTGAGGTAATTATGGGTTACTATATGTTACGATGGAAGTGAAAGGCATGAGATAAAATTGAGGTTAAAACATGTTAGGGTTATTTTTGGAGTTTTATAAAAAGGACAACACGCAGACCGTGTGAAAACGCGTCGCGTCGGACAAAGTTGCGGGAATCGAACCCACAACTAAAGTGCGACTGGTATTTATCGCCTGTCACTGGACTACATGAAGTCCCTGGTTAGTTTGACTGATTACTTTTAGTTAGAAGATTTTATGAATTAAGAGTATGTTGATTTCAGGTTATATATGGAAATTTATTAACCTATCATGGAGGATATGTGATTAGGTTCATTACTTTTCAATACGAGACTTTAGGAGCAACTGATGTTGTTTGGAGATAAATGTTACGATTTAACTTGGAAGACTATGTGACTAAATCCTTAAAATATTTGGGTTTCAGTATTTATTTGGTTTACTTTCAAGAATTTTATGGACAAATTGTTTATCGAATGGTCCTCGTTGAACCTTGGGTTTTGTTGGACAAATTTTGGAGATTACGAATATATTTTCTTTTTATAAAGGGTTATCCTTTTCTGGATTATCTGATCTTGTACTAAACTTTTTGGTTTTGGTTTTGGTTAATGTATAAAGACATGGGAATTATATAGTTCTCTTTTGTGGATTAGGTGATTCTCTAGAAGTTGATTATAGTACTCTTAATGTGAAAAAGTCTTCCTAAATACTCGTCTTTTGGGGAATGTATGAGTTTCTGTAAGAAATCTAGTAAAAGATGAAAGTCTACATGACAAGTTTGTTTCATTATGATTTAGTTAAGCTCAAAAATAAATTCCTCAATAAAAATTAACTTAAAAAAATGTTTTCTATTAACTTTTCCTACTGGAGAATCGAATACCATTTAACCCATCACAAGTTTGTGATTTTCTTAAGGTTAACTTTCCCCTAGACATGTTTACTATCACTCTCCATCAGAACATGACCCTTTTTTTTCCTCCATGTCCATATTTTCATACATGGAATCCTAGTATGGGTTAACTCGGGTGACCTTTGTACTTCCCTTACTTTCTTTTAAAGTTATAGTTTAATTTACTCCTTCTCTGATGTGGGACATTCAATGGAGTTTTCAAGCCCAATTTTAAAATTGCGAGGACGCAATTCCCAAAAGGGGGGAAGGATGTAACACCCCAGGTAAATAAAGAGTATGACATTTTCACATTTATCCATATTTGTGAATAAAATATTAATATTACTTTAAAGGGAATGCTATACTCAATGGCATACCCAATATGCAACAACAAGTTTCTTTGAAATCTTAAGTTGCAATCTAACAGTAAAATAATATTATTCTAAATGGTACTTAATGCCTAGCTATAGTAATGGCGGGAATGAACATAACTAACTACAAAATGATTATATATGTTTTTAAAATATTTTTATTTTTTTCAATAAATGTTAGGGGATTAAAAATGAAAATTAATCCAGTTTTTAAGCGTAAACATTCCAATATTCATTAAAAGGTCGATTAACCGCCTTTTAATGGAGAACCGCTTTTAAATCCACTTTTTGAAAATTTTATAAGCTCTATTTTTCAAAATAAACATATTAATTATGATTAGGACATTTAAATTTACCTTGGGTTAATTTTTGGTATTTTTCTGACAATGTTCATTTTTCAATGAATAGTGGAAAATACTGCATTTTACATCAAAACTGCTTTTTCATATAATTTAATTATATGGTTATATTATCTTTTTAATTTTTTTTAAAGTTTAATTATAATATATTTTTACCATTTAATTCAATTATGGTCATTAGGATTAATTTCACTTTGTAATTAGGCATAAACAAGTGCCAAACTTTTCATAAATATTTTTTTCTAAAAAAACCCTCTATTTGTTTTGACAACGAGATGTTTTTTTAAATTAATTATTGCAATTTATGTGTTTGGAATTTGGTAAAATGGATGAAATATTTGGAATCATAAGGTCTAAATTATGCAATTAAGACTCTTTTGTTTTTGGATATTATGAATAGTAATGACGGTAATTATCATTAATTATCTTGATTAATGAGTAATCGGGTAGTTAAAGATAATAAGATAATATCATAATAATAAAAAATGACCACAAAATGTTTCCTAAGGATAATGGTTGTCTCATGGCGGACCATGGGATTCCTTGTGCCAAACTTGGGGGCCCCATGGAATCGCTTTTGTGAGAAAGTGACTTTTTATCTTTTTATTTTTAAAGAATGTAAAATGTGACAAATAAGGTATCACCTAAGTAAAATATTTTTAATTTTGTCTACATAAATGATCTTTTGGAAAATAAATATTTATTAGAAATATAAAAAGAGTGCCTACATCGTGATATTTTTTTATAATTTTTAGACATTAAATTTTTTAAATTATTTATGACATCATGATGATGCAGCGATTACCTCATTAATAAAGGATTTAAATAAAATGAAATGATAATTTAAAATCTATGACCAAAAAATGTCCAAAACCTATTGTATGGGTGGATTTAGAACCCTTATCACCTTACCCTCTAATTAAATCAATGTGGGACCTTTTTAATCTGAAAAGCATTTTCAAATAAAGTAACATTTCTTTACATTCCAAGCGTGCCCCACCTCACCTCTTATAAAAGGTCCCCACCTCTACCTCCTTACCCACACTCCCAAAGCCTTTGGCTCGGCTAACCCCTGCCCATTTTGTCTCTCCAAATCCCTATATTACTCCTTGAAGCCTCACATTTGGCATAAGTCTTCCCAAGGAAGCCTTTGAGCTCAAACCAAAGGGTGTTACCCGATTTTAAGGTAATGTCTTCACTTGAGTCCTTTTGTTTTATTTTGCTTCTCCAACCCCCTAAACATTTTTTATTCTTTTCATTTTTAACAACTCCATTATATTCAATATACTAGGATATTTTTATAAGAATTATTCGAGCTACACTTACACACACCTTCGTCTAATGGTTAAAGAACATACTGTTTCTGTGGTTGGTGATTTTCTGCCTCACGAAATGATGATTGTTCAATATTCTTTTAACACCTTCAAAGGTGGCCATTATGATGTCACTGTATTTTATATAAGATATATATGGTATTTATTTTTTACTTTATTCTTCTGTATTTTATATTTAAACCATAACATTATTCTTTTCATGTTGTGTAAATGCGATAATTTCATATGAGGAAGTGCGGACTACCGCCCCCTCAAGTGATGTGACTCGTACATGCAATACATGGAATGAATAAATAATGAAATTAATGAACATATGTGACATATATAACATATATATTATACTGGAATTATAATATATATATAGAATTTATTTTTAATTCCATTAATTTGAAAAAGAAAAATATGAAAGTAGCGTTCATGCGTACGTACGGCCTACCGTCTCCATGAACAGTGCTTTTCGTTTTTTATCTCCAAATGATATGGAATAGTATAAAATGAATATTTACTGGATATATATGATATATATGATATATACATCATGATTATAACTCTGGATATATTAGATACATGAACAACTTGTAATTATAAAGAGCATATTTTGACTCAAGTACCAATGATCGTTTAAACGACCGTTATTAACTAAAATAATTACATAGTGTTCATGACATGGTAATAAGTGTTATAAAGGGAATAATGAACTTGAAAAAGGTTATTAAGGAAGTAGAATTTAACTCATGTTTATTATTCAGGAGATTAAAGAACGATCAAGTCAAGTCGGACCCGAGGTAAGGGATCCTACTCCTCTGATCCTTTTTAAGTACACTCTTTTATGTCATTCCTTTTAAAGCTCATATTTCTTGTTATTGGGATGTTCTTTTATATTACTATTACTGTAATTTTTATTTTCATGTGATTAGAGACCCTATTCTCTCTCATAAATCCATTTTGGAAGTTTTGAGTGGCGTCATTAGGCTGCCGAATTTTCGTAAGAGATCTAACCTCTCTCTTTTCTTTAAGTACTCTCCTTTATGTCACTTCTTTTAATCTCCTCTTTGTTATGATGGGGGTTTTTCTTTTATATTCCTCTTTATTTAAATTTTATTGTAATATGATGAGAGACCCTATTTGATCTCATCAATCCATTTTTGGAAGTTTTAAGTGGCGACGTTAGGCTACCGAGTTTTCGTAAGGGATTTTTCATCTCACTTTTATTCTCGTGAGATTTATGCTACATTTGCCACAATTTCCCTTGAGTGGTGTATTTACTATCCATTATTCTACTCATTTTGTAATATAATTTCGTTTATGAGTATTTATATCAATGTTGTATTGTCCTTATTTCACGGGGCGAATGTTTCGAAAGATACCCATGTCGGTAAGGGAACCATTCACCCTCCTCTTTTTAAAAGACTTCTTTTGTTATGTATTTTAATTCACATAGTATTATGTTGGGATATGTTCTTCTATATCCTTATTGATTTAAATTTTATTTCCAAGTGATGAGATACCCTTTTTATCTCTCATCAACTCATTTTAGGAATTTTGAAGTGATGCCGTTAGGCTGTCGAATTTTACCAAGGGAACTTTTTAACCCAATTTCGATTTCTTTGGGTTCAACATATAGTTATTGAATATGTCCTCATTTGAATATGTGTGAATTAACTTTTAGTGTTTTACACTTAATATCCACTTATATTGGGTGTATTTATATTTTTCACACATAATTATGAGATTGATTTATCCTTAATTTACGGGTACCTTCTTTACAGGGGATTTCATCTCATTTTACATTTCTATTGAGACTTCATTGCTGTTATGAACCAATTCACTATTATATGGTGTATATAATGTCCTTTGTAATATTATATCATGAATTAATTTATTCTCATGATATTATAAAGTTCTGATTAAATGTTATTCCTCAATTATTGTGTCTCTCATTTTGTTAAAAACACTTTAAATAAAATAGCGTTTTAAATGTTTTAATGATTTATTCTTATAAATTGTTCCCATTAATATCAATGTTTTCAAAATGGTTTTAATGATTTATTTATATGGATATTAATGGTTTAAAATGTTAAAAGCTTCAAGGTGGTATGGGACACTTTGATTCAAAAATCTCTTTATTAAATGTTTTAAATGGTTTTGGAAATGTTTTCTTTTTGAATGGATTCATTATTTCAATATACTAAAATGTTATATTGTGATTGAAATGTAGAAATTTTATGTTTCCTTTATGCATGTTTTATGTGATACGTTTATGTTATGGTTATTGGGAATTGTTATGGAAACGGGTGGTTTCGTGATAAACTATGGGCAGGTGAGCCCGATATAGCTCTCCAATGAATTGGGTAACGTGAAGGAGTGAAACATTAAGGTTTCTCCGAAGATATTTAGGGAATATACTATGATGGGTATTCCAAACGTAACCAAGAGGGTTACTCCCTACGTAAGAATGTTATGAATGCCTCAAGTTACCTTTTATGTCTTTTGATTTCTATGATTTATTCATGATTTGATGAGGTATGTTAAAGTGCCTATGTTTTATGGGTAATGTATGATTTCATTCTTATGTATATATGAACTCATGCTTCCTTTCCATAATTTTTATAACCCTTACTGAGATTTTTATGCTCATCACAAGTTTTTTTTGAAATGTTTTTCACAGGTCAAGGGAAAGGTACTTGATATGATGATAGTCTCAAGGAATTTTCATGAAAGAATCCATGTTTCATTATAAATATGCTTCCGTTGATGGGAAAAAATGAATACTATCTTTTATGTAACCACTTTGTTTAAATGTGGAATGTAATGCAAGTTTTCTGATCTAATTCTCTAAAACTCTAAACCTGAAAAGATCCTCAATGTGTAATCTTGTAATAACTCAAGATTAAGTAAGGTTTAAGGTCGGGGCCTTATATGTGATCCAAAAGTGAGAGTAGGTGATGGGAAAATAACGCTCGAAAGATGAAGTCTAACCCATGAATATTTGTATGGTATCTATCAAAACAGCTCTAGATGCGACTAGAACCACTGCAGTTTTTGTACCAATTGTATTTGGTTCCAAGGAACCCCAAATCAAGTAGTCTCGTAGATGACATGAAAATACAAAACATTTCAGGACACCATTGATCTAGGATAAACCACCTATTTTCTCTAATAATCAAAGTGAAAATTATTTTACTTGAATTATAGTTCAGGTATTTTTATTCAATCAATTTCTTCCACATTATGTGGTCTATCAATTATTAATGTATCAATTCCTCTATCAGATTAGTTTATAACCATAATGATAATTTTATTATTAATCATTAAAAAATTAATAGACAAAATATATATCAATGAAATTTCAATTTTTGAAAATTGATAGGAAACCTCATCCACGATGAAAAAAATATTCTTATCCACGCCTTAATATATATATATATATCATACAATTTAATGTTACCTGACAATAATGTGATATAGTTTGTTGTAGTTTTTCTAGGTACTTTCAACCTCTAATAATAATCAATAATAGAACAAAATATTTATTCAATTTTACAAGCCCTTTTTGATCTTATCATTATAAGATTACTGAATCTCCAATATTCCTTCAACTTACATGGTGGCCTCCCATTGATTGAGGGGTTTCATTTTAAAAAATCATTGTTTAAATCTATATATATACACTCATTTAACCTAATATCATTATTGAAAAAAAATTACAAATAAATTTTATTTCCAATATATACTATTATATTAATTTCATGATTTTATGTTCACGAAAACCCTAAAAATTTATATTTAAAAAGAGAATCTTCCTCCAGTATGGATTTTTTACATTAGTATTAGTACTAATATCAATTTACATAGATAACTAACTATATTTACATTTTTAGTTTTATCGTATGAATTAATAAATTTTTTGTCTATAATAATTTATGTTTTAATCATTGTTTCCATTTTACCTTGGCATCCTCAATTGTTTTGGTATTTATAGAGCATAAAATGAATGCACACTAATACATGCATGAAAATATATGACGTTAAGTATCATAAATATACATTTATGACAGTAATAATTATTCTATAATATTTATTATTAATATTTCTCTCTCAAATTGTGATTTTCTCAATGAAATTTCTATAAAAGTTAACATTTCTAAAATAGCATTCAAAAATGAATTTTTTCTATAAAATATAAAATGGAAATAAAAATGATAAAATGTTTGATATTAAAATTAAAAATTTTGAATAAATTTTATTAGGTTTTAATTCCATAGATTGGAAAAAAATTTATATATATGAACAGAAACACATAAAAGTTAGTTTTTAGGAAAATAGTCACATTAATTTTAAAACAAATTTACAGTGATATCAAGTAATAAGTTGGTATAAAATAATATGTTTATTTAATTAATAAAAAAAATTTTTTAGAATTTTGTATATTGTTTAAATAAAATTAAACCTTCAAACCATATAAATAAAAAAGATAATGAAAAAATAGTTTCATATTTGAATAAAATAAAACATAAGTCAATAAAAATCAATAAAAAAATAAAAATTAAAATTAATGTTTTGAAATAAATTATATAACTCTTGTAACTTAATATTGGATAATAAATTTGTTTCATAATTTACTAATGCATTCATAAATCATAATAATATTAAAATAATGATAGTATTTCCAATGTTGGTAGTTTACCTATTCACAAAAAAAATATCTACCATGTTCATAGTATGATAAAAAATCACCCTAGGAGGATTTATATAAGATAAAATCACAATTTCTATCTATTTTTTCAAAAAAAAATTGAAAATGTTAATAAAAAAATTAGTAAGATTAATGAAAAAAATGTAATAAAAACTATTACTGTTCAAAATATTTTATTGAATAATAAAATGACAATATTATAATTACTTGTCTAATAACCAAATATTTATTTTAATACAATAATTAATATATTTAATATACTTATTAAAATAATTTTAAAGTAATTAATAATTAATTTATTAATTTTGAAATAAATTTCACATATAATAATAGTTTATGATAAATAAATATATTACCATTAATATATTTTATCATCATTTCAAACCATTTCATATTCTTGGTATCATTTATTTCTTATTTTATTTATGAATTATCATATATATATAAATCATAATTTTTTTATTCATAATCATAACAGCCAAATAATTTTCCTATGTTAAAAGTTTCATAATTAAATTAAATTAATTATATAATTAATAATTAATTTTTCAGTCTTTTTGTTTCTTATACCAGATGCTATCAAATATTTTATTTAGTTAAAATTATTTCTTAAAAATATTTATATTCATCCACCAATAATGAAATTTTGTATTTCAATTATACCTTTTTCAGTTCAAATATGTTCCAACAAAATTTTAATTCATTTCTATTGAATAGAAGATAAAATATAAGACTATGAAATGGAAAATATTTTTAATATTTAAAAAGTAATTTTTTTAAGAAATAAAATCATAAAAAATGATATTAGTGTGTGTATTTTAAATGTATAAAATTGTAATATTATGGTCACATGGAATAACACAAAATTACCTTCCCTAAAATGGTATCATTTTTGAAATGTTAATATATGGATCCATAGGAGAAAAATAATTTCAATGAAATATTAGATATTGGTAGAGAACATGGTCATGATAATGTTAATGATCAAATAACAATAAATTCAGTGGGGATAAAAAAATCAATTAATCCTAAATTCAGGTAATAATAAAACATATTTATTTCATTATCCATTTAATATAGTTGAAAAATTATATTACTATCATGATGGAGAACACGAGTAAATATACATACTAGATGTAATTTCATTCCATAAGAAATTCTTCATCATTTGGTTGTGCCTCAATCGATATAAACACCTCTCTCATATGTTACTCCATTTAATTAATATTTAATATGTATTTTTCATATAGGATTCAAAAAAGTTAACATTTAGTCAATGACATGATCCAAAAATGTACGTCATATTATTAATTATGTTGACATCCCTTAAAAAAATAAAATTATTCGGACATGATGAGAAAATACTCAATAAGAATAAAATATCATACATTTATAGTCAAAATGTTAATAAATAATTCCCAAAGATAATCTTAAAACATTATATAAATTCCTAACATTAATAATAATCAAAATATAATGAACCCTGATTCATACACAAAGATTAAAAGGATGTGATCTCACATGTATCATTGATCAAATTAAAAATTATTTACCAATAATATAAATGGATTATCAATTATTATAAAAAAATTTATGAGCTAATCATAAAACCTTTGAAATATGATAATTAGTTCCATATATTTAGTAACTCACCATAAATACTTGATAAAATCTTTTAATATCCCAAAATACAATTCTTTATTTAATCCTCAAATTCAATTCCATCATGATGAAAAAATAAATTCGGTTACATTAATTTTTTAATATTTCAAATAATTTGATCATCATAAAATTGTAACTTTTATATGTTAATCACAAAATAACTTTTCAAGCTCATAATAATCTATATGATTAAATAGATTTTCTTAAAATGTAATAACCCTTAATCCTAATTATATATATTTACATAAAAAATAATGATTATATTAATATAAAATGTTATAAATACATTTTGTATTATATATAAAAAATATTTAATCATCGGTTCTCCAACAACCATTTAACAATTAAATCATAATGATTACATAAACATCAAATACAAGATAAAACTTAACAAATGACACCCAAGGTACTCCCATGACACAAAAATTCTAAATACGTACCAATTTCTGCAAACATATGATCAATAATGATATTATTAATAGATAGTAGAATATTGAAATCTTAAACTCTCCACATCTATATCACCCAATCATCTATTGTTAGCTAAACCTCTTCTCTTATTACGATTATGAAACAGAATTTATTATTCAACTAATATTTTCATTATTTAAGAAAATGGATTGAAATTTTTCATTCAAATGATCTTTTTGGTTAAGGGCATTGAATAATTATGAAAACTGTAACCTTATGTATGAAAAAATTGAACATGATGTTCTTTTTTCAACATTAATTGTATTTTTTTTATCAATATCACGTTTCATTAATGAAAAAGTTGTGCCATCTGCTAATAATATTCATTATTTAGATATAGTAGTCAAAAAAGTTTATACATATATTTAGGTCATATAAAAAACATTTTAGAACATGTGATCATACAAAAATGCTCATTTGGGAATATATAGACTTTATAATAATTTTATTTGAGTGAATAAAATTGATACCCTTGATAGTCATTTCTATATAAATAAAAAAATTCAATACATAAATATAATATTTCTCCAATATAAAATAAACCACCTTTCAAGGAAAACATTAAAACCCCATTTGAATTAAAAGGAAATACCATTAATGCATCTTGATTAATCTAAGAACTCATTACAAATTTCCTTTTAAAAACATTATATTTACTTATAATCGTTACTCACCTTATAGAGTCAATATAATTCAAAAAAATCCATATGGAAAGAATAATATTGATATTTTGGAGAATCTAATTCATAACCCGTGTTTTATTTTTTATAACCCATGTTAGAATAACATAATCCCATTCAATTATATTAGTGTATCATACCACGTTATCTAACTCATTTTCCACCATTAAAGACTTAATCATTTCCCATTGTGTTGGAGAGCTATTTCATTCTCATCTATCACAAAAAAAATTATGAAGATAAAAAATTAACCATCTATTATTATGATTTTTCAAAACCAAATAACATTTTTTTATCACAAAACCCTTGATAAACACATTTGAAGACATATTAAAAACACCTTTAGTTCTCTCATATTGATGAGAAAATAATTCTATTTCAATAGAAAACAATTTATACGTAAAAAAATTACTTATATTGAGAAATCATGTTTCAATAAAATTAATAGGGAGTCATATAATTTACTTTATATATTTCATAATATCTATTATGGTGGTAAAAATTTATCAATCCTTAGAGGATGAAAAAAAATTATTTTTCTACACTACATAAATAATTTAAAATAAAACACTATGAATATATGGAAAATAAATTTATTTGTATTATTCAAAGTAAATAAAAAATTATTTAAAAATATATTTAAAAATTTTTGATCATAATTATGTACAATATGGAAATATATAAAGGAACATGGATACATAGGATAAATAGTTCAAAAAAATTAAAATGATTTCTTAAAAGAAAATATTTTTCCGTAAAAAAAATTATGTGTCATACGTTCATTAGCTCCTAGTAAATAAATTATTATTATTATTTAAATTTTTAATAATATTTTCCATGTTAATTCAATTTTAATTTTATATTTTTTTATGACCAAGATTCATGTATTTACTTAAAAAGATAATTTTACATTTGACATTTTGAGGATGTTCAGATCATAATTATAAAACAGATTTTATTGTATAATAGTGGTAAAAGTGGTCGGTGTTAAATTATATATAAATTAATAATAATGACATATATGATTTATTTATTCATTAAATATAGTTTAAAAACATTACATGCATGGTCATTGCGAAAAAAGGCACATCTCTTTATGGAGGGGGTAATCATGGTGTATACACAAAAGACATTGTCATGATTTATTAGATTAAAATGTAAGAGAATATATGATATATTATCTTATCAAATAATAATTGTATCATGAATATCATGTATATATATAAATTAAATCCATCTATAAATGAAACCATCAGTGGCCATAATTAAAAAAACTCAAGGTTTTATGGAGTAGGTAGTCAACAAGTACACACCAATGATATTTTTATTCACCATAGAATGTAAATGGATGTAAATCAGTGTTCAAAAATAATCGTAATTATTTTTTATTTCATAAATATTTAGTTTTTTATATAATAATATTTTATCAATATTTTAAAGTGGTTTAAGTTGAAATATGATGAAAACATTTAGAAAAATTTATATCTATTCTTTTAAAAATCACCATTTACTATAACATTCAAACTTATAAAATGGTATTATTGAAGTGGATATATAATGTAGGTGATTTTATGGAATGTAGGGAATGTGTATTTAATTGTATTTTTCAACATAAAAGGTAAAAATGTGAGATGAAGAGTTGATATGTGGTACCCATTAATAAGTGGGTGGAGTTCCATTACTATAATTATTCAACGTTCTAAATTGTTATAAATTCTTTTTAAAAGTATGGTGGAACCAAAGAAACTAGAATTATTATATAGGATTTTATTGGATAATTATGAACTCATATAATCACATATATAAATGTGGAGGAGGAATTTATGATTTATCTCTTAGTTAAATACTAGTATACTGAAGTCAACCCTAAATGTGAAAATTTATCATTTCACCAAAATAAATTATTTTACTAAAAAAGTAAACATTGCAATTATAAACTAACTAGGGTATTATAATTAAAGATATGAAATCCATTTTATCATATTATTATTTTATAGCTGGTAGATATTAATTTTTATACATGAAAAAAATGGTTCATTGTTTTAGGAAAATAGATTATTTAATTATAAAAATATTATAAAAATGAATTCAAGAAATAAATAAACATAAAGAATATTTTAATTAAATAACAATATTAATATATTTTATCTTTCTGATCAATTAAAAATTCAATGGTAACATCCAACTATACCATTAAAAATAAAAACACAAAAACAATTTTTAATTTTAATAAAATTAAATTTATGTCCATTATACTAAAGAATTGGCTACCAAATCTTTCATATTTTATCAAAATACAACATTTATATACGTAAAAAAATCATTCTTTTTCATAATAAATAAAAAAAATATTAATCCATTTTTTTTCATAATAATGACATAAAATGGAATATATATGTAAATTTGTATTTTCAACATGCACACAAAATTTCATTTTTAAAAAATAATAAAAATTTCCCAAATATCAATTTGATATCCAAAATACTATACACATTATTTGAATTAAATTTCATAAATTTGTAAGAAATTAATTATAATATATTTTCATATAATGCTATAAAAATTATTTTTTAATACAATAACTTTTTGCTGAAAATTGATATTATTATAATTAATTTAATTACAACAATAAATTAATATTATTTATTTAAATTGCATAAGTAATATATATTTTAGATTCACACATCAGCAATTATAAAATAATATTTTAATATACAATATACATTTAAAATATAAATTGTTGTAATAAAGATATATATTTTACCCTTAAAAATATTATCTTTATTTCCAACCCACTGATAATAAAAGTTAAAAAGATAACTCAAATTATTAAGGAAAATAATTCTTAAAAAAATTATAATATTATTATTCCTATTAATACCTTTCTAACCGAGATAAAATTCAAAACAATCATAGTAAAATATTAATATTAATATTATTTTCAATTGTTAGTATAAGATCAATGATGCATATAACAAGTGGTATAATATATATTTATTTAGTAAAAATAAATTATAAAATCATGTGGTCTTACTTGTTCTATATATATTTAACTCCATTTAAACGTTATGCATTAAAATTTTATGATTAATATTATGAATGTTGAATACATTACAAGCATGAATTTTTTAATAAATTACTTTATGGTCTCATCCTCCAGTACTATTACAGGACCCATTAATTGTTATCGATGATTTTTTTAGTTGATTATTCCCATTACAGCCTTCTTATTTATCATGTAACACTACTAGAAAAATAGGTATTTATGACGGGTCATTTGCGACGGGATCCCGTCGCAAATCACTCGTTGCGGAAAATGACGTCGTAACAACAATTATTTGTGACGGGCCCGTCGCTACATATATTTTTTGCGACGGGGATCCTTCCCATCGCAAATATTACTCCGTATATTTGTAAAAAAATTTAAAATAGTAATTGGGATGGGTCCCGTCGCAACAGGTATTTGTGACGGGCCCCGTCGCAATTACGTTTTTAAAAAAAATTAAAAACTATTATTAAAATATTTTAATAGATATAATAATACTATTTGCGGTGGGCATAGTATCCCGTCGCAAATACTATAAAAAAATTTAAAAAAATAAATTATTAATAAATTATTTTAATTAATATAATAAGAATCCAATTATAATTCAAAAATATAAAATAATAAATTATTAATAAATTATTTTAATTAATATAATAATAGAATTATAATTCACAAATAAAAATTATAAATTATTAATAAATTATTTTAATTTATATAATAATAATAGAATTATAATTCAAAAATAAAAAATAATAGAATATTAATAAATGATTTAATTAATATAATAATATTAGAATTATAATTCATAAATAAAAAATATTAATAATTTATTTTAATTAATATAAAAATAATAGAATTATTTTACATTCAAATATTAAAATAAATCAAATATTACAAAATTATATAATTTAATTATAACATTATAAAATTTTAATATATATATAAAATTTAATATTATAAAATATAAATAATATTATTATTCATATTAATATTGTTATTTCAAAATATAATATTATTAATATTTTATAATGAGACAGAAACTACAAATAGAAAAAAATTCATATTTTGATTTGAAAAACTTTATAACATAAAAATAAACTATAATCTGAAGGAGGGGGGAGGGGGGGATCTGAAGATGCTGGTGGATAAACTCCATCCCTAAAGCATGAGTGAGTCGGCGCATGTACTCCATCTGCTCCTGGTGCTGCTGCTGCCACAGACTCATCTGCTCCTCGTACAGCTGCTGCTGGCGTCGACGCTCCTCCTCATGCTGCTGCTTCTGCTGACGCATCTGCTCCTGCTTCTGTCGGAGACTCTCTATCACTACAGTCTGAGATCGCAACTGATCCTCATACTGTGTAGCAGAAGAAGATGCATGAGCTCCTCTCGAGCTGGACGCTGACATCGCAGCACTGCCATAATAATCTCCAGGAGTCAGTCGAGAGCTAATACCAACTACCCGGCCCTTCTCGAAGGCATACTGGGTGGTCTGCATCCATGCCACCTCATCAAACTGACGGCCAGTGGTCTGATCTGATGACTCGGCCTGACTCTCAGGTCGGGTCTGTGACGCTGCGGCCTCATATGACTCATGTAGTTGAAATTTAAAATTAAAATTGTGAATATATTATATGCAGATAATTTTTAAACTTGAAAAAAAAAATACTGACAATGATGTGATGCTGACGATCACCTCTGAGCACCCCAGTAGAAGGATCACTATAAATCTTCTGATATACGTCGTACTCCGTAATATCGGGGTGCTCGACAGCCTATAAGAATAAAAAAATTGATAATATTTATAGTTATATAAAATATTTATGAATAATGTATGTACTAGATGCTATTTATGAGTACTGAAAGAACGACTCCCAGCTCGATGAGTCACCTCATGTCTCCCCCGATTCTGCCTCCCCACCGATGATCTCCTCTGAAAGGCACCACTCAACCAGTGCGCACATAATCCATCCCATACATGGGATGAAATGTACTATGGTCGGTGTGCTCTACATGGCTCGTCAAAATCTGACACTCCTACTTTCTTCGTGGTAGCTTTTCTTAAATTGTGCAAAAACTGACGAAAGTGATCACACATGGCCACCTCTCATGCCTTGTGGATGGCGTCGCGCATGGTATCCTTGATCGGATATGATAAACCCTACAAAAAAATAAAAATATCAAGTAAGAAATGAAATAATTTTCAAAAGAAAAATTATTTATTTACATACGTACCAACCAATGGCCGAACATGGCCTGCTGCACATCAATGAGAATCTGCTCCCATGTGGTCCACGGCTGAGAGAAATAGTTGCGCAAAATAGCGCAGCCCTGTCCAACTGCTATATGCGGAAAACTGTAAAAAAAATAAACATTTATTATGTGAATAGATTAATGAAATCTTAGTCAAATCCACAGATTATCACACAGGTTATCACACCTCCGTGTGCGTGGATCAAACCCAAGACGTGGATGTCACTTGGGGACAGGGTCAGCAATCATCAATCGTGCAAGACCGCGCCCCCTCCACGTACTCCCTGGATCGCCTGCAGGCTGAGGGTCATTTGCCAGCAACTCATCCGCATCGAAAGGAAGGTCAGCATCCGCCAACTCACGAAATGTCTCGTCGTCCATCTGAAACAGAAAATGTTAATGTTGTTTGCAAATAATTGACAATTACTATTATATATACATATATATATATATTATGATTGTATATAACTACCATTGAATTCTATCAGTGTTCATCTTCATCATCATCTTCATATATGTCAATGTCATCTTCATATTCCTCCACAACATCATCGATATCCATTCGAGTTTTAGTTGCTTCGTCTCTTACCATTTCAAATTCATATGTGACATCATTAACATCATCGTCATCACCGAATCATAAATGTGGGGTGTCATCATCGATACTCATGTCTCTTTGTAAAAAAGATTGATTTTGATGACTCTCTTGAAAAACTTCAATGCATTGCATATCAGTGAAAGCACATTCATTTTCGATGTATTCTTAGACATGAATAAACTCTGAAGTCTAGATGTAAGCGAAAAATATCTCAACTGTTTTATAGGAATCAAACCATACTTCCATGTTGTCGTTCTTTATATCTCAGTTGCCCACATGTGGGACAACTATCCAATGACTCATTTTCCCCAGAATATAAAATGCAGTCATTTGAACATGCATGAATTTTCTGACAAGTAAGTCCCAAATTTCGAACCAGCCTCTTACTTTCATAGTAATTTGAAGGCAAAACATTTCATTTGGGTAACAGTGTTTTATGCAAAGTAAATATCTGGTCAAAACAGGTGTTTGACATTCCGTTATCTGATTTGATAGCCATAAATTTTGCAACTGCTTCTAATTTTCTCATCTTGCAGCCAGGATATAATGCATCCTCAGCAGACCTCAATAACTCATAAAATTCAGATGGTGCCAACTCAGGATTTGAAGCTATATCAGCCGGAGTTTCTATATGTTGAACAGATGAACCTGCAACATCTTGTACTAAATCTTGAAACCGAGATGGATCCGAAATCAAGATGGTATCACCTGCTCTGGAACTGCGTTCACCGTGTTGATACCAAAAAACATAATCTGGTTGAAAACCAAAACTCAAGATATGTCCCCCCACTTTGTCAAATGTGTCAAACGTTCTCAATGCACATTTTCTACAAGGGCATTTTATTTTTCCATCTGAAACAAATTCTGGATTTGATGCCGCAAATGATAAAAAAGTCTCTACACCGTCTACATATACTGGATTTAAACCAGAACAGTTTGTATTTCTACGTTGATTTATCCATATGCGGTCACCTAATAATGATTGTTGACAGCCTCGTTGTTCCATATTTTTCTATAAAATATAAAATCATTACTGGTTTTGAATAATTTGTTTGAAAAAAACACTCAAGCAAGGATAATTATAGAGTTTACATCATACACGACTGACGCAAACTTTTTATTGAGATAGACCTAAAAATTGGCCCTTTAAGAATTGAATATGTTGAGAATAATTCAAAACCTGTTACAAATATTGATAATTTTAAAATTATATAAATTTTTTATTATTTTCATAGTACTAATATTATTTTTTTCATAAATATTAATTATATAATAATAACATTATTACATTATTAATATATTTTATTATTGATATTAAAATAATATAATTTTCTATATTATATACAATTATCCTTTCATCTGTGTGTTTAACATTCTGTCTCCACATGTAATATTTGCATTCACTTTCACCTCTCCATTAGTGAGTAGGTTGATAATTTTGAAAAAGAATGCAAATATTACATGTGGAGACAGAAAACACACAGATGAAAGGATAATTATATATAATATAGAAAATTATATTATTTTAATATTAATAATATAATATACTAATAATGTAATAATGTTATTATTCCTAATTATTGGTAATTATTCCTAATTATTGGTAATTATTGGTAATTAATGGTAATTATTTCTAATTATTGGTAATTATTCATATAATAACCAATAATTAGGAATAATTACCAATAATTAGGAATAATAACATCATTAAATTTTTAGTATATTTTATTATTAATATTAAAATAATATAATTTTCAATATTATATACAATTCTCCTTTTATCTGTGTGTGTTCTATCTCCACATACAAATATTACATGTGGAGATAGAAAACACACAGATGAAAGGATAATTGTATATAATATAAAAAATTATATTATTTTAATATTAATAATAAAATATACTAATAATGTAATAATGTTATTAATCCTAATTATTGATAATTATTCCTAATTATTGGTAATTCTTACTATTTATTGATAATTATTACTAATTATTGGTAGTCATTATGAATCCTTACTAATTATTTGTAATTATTCCTAATTATTGATAATTATTCCTAATTATTTGTAATTATTCCTAATTATTGGTAATTATTGGTAATTATTGTTAATTATTGGTAATTATTGGTAATTATTGGTAATTATTGGTAATTATTGGTAATTATTGGTAATTATTGGTAATTATTGGTAATTATTGGTTATTATTGGTAATTATTGGTAATTATTGGTAATTATTCCTAACTAGTGGTAATTAATCCTAATTAGTGGTAATTATTCCTAATTATTGGTAATTATTACTAATTATTTGTAAGTGTTACTAATTATTGGTAATTATTACTAATTATTACTAATTATTACTAATTATTGGTAATTATTACTAATTATTGGTAATTATTCCTAATTATTGGTAATTATTACTAATTATTGGTAATTATTATTAATTATTACTAATTATTGGTAATTATTATTAATTATAACTAATTAGCGGTAATTATTACTAATTATTACCAATTATTACTAATTATTGGTAATTATTGGTAATTATTGGTAATTATTACTAATTATGGATAATTATCGGAAATTATTATTAATTATGTATAATTATAAGAAATTATTACTAATTATGGATAATTATTGGTAATTATTTCTAACTAATGGTAATTATTGGTAATTATTATTAATTATTGGTAATTATTAATAATTATTGGTAATTATTACTAATTATTGGTAATTATTACTAATTATTACTAATTATTACTAATTTTTTGTAATTATTACTAATTATTACGAATTATTGGTAATTATTGGAAATTATTATTAATTATTGGTATTTATTGGAAATTATTCCCAATTATTGTAATTATTAATAATTATTGGTAATTATTGGTAATTATTACTAATTATTGGTAATTATTGGTAATTGTTGGTAATTATTGGTAATTATTACTAATTATTGATAATTATTGGTAATTATTACTAATTATTCCTAATTATTGATATTTATTACTAATTATTATCATTTATTCTTAATTATTGGAAATTATTACTAATTATTCCTAAGTACCATTAACTATGAACAAACCATACTAATAATTTAAATTTATTAAGTAACAAAACAATGTAAACATAATTAAATTACAACTAATTAAGAATAATTGAAACTAATAAAAAATTTAAAATATATATTAAATTAAAAAGAACATAAATACCTTTAAAATTGATCTGAGGTTGATCCCTGATCGTTTTTGAAAACTAAAATATCAACTCCGAAAAAGAAATTAAACTGAAGAAACGCTGAAATCTAAAAATTGAATTTTGAGAGAAGGAGAAGATTGAGTTTGAGAATGAATGAAAAAAACGGATGGGGGGTATTAACAGGTTAAATCATTTGCGATGGGTATCCCGTCGCAAATTGTAGTATTTGCGACGGGTACCTTCACAAATACCTTAGCCCTCATTTATTACGGTCAATGGTTAAATAGTTATTCGCGATGGGTCCAATCGCGAATAATAACCTGCCGACATACCATTTGCAATGGGGGTAGATTCCCGTCATAAATTGCTTTTACCGCCATCGGTTATTTGTGACGGGCGGTAACCGCCCGTCCCAAATAACTTTCCCGCCATCTGGCGCGCCAAGCGCGCCAGTCCTTTTGCGACGGGGGAAGCTAACCCGTCAAAAATAAGTAGTTATTTGCAACGAGTCAGTTCCCCCGTCGCAAATAAGTTTCTAACGGGACTATTTGCGACTGGATTTATCCCCGTCGCAAATACCCATTTTTCCCGTAGTGGAAACATTTCTAAAAATGTTAGATATTATTCCATTCAAAATAAACTTGTAGTGGGTGAAATATATATTTAGAAATCAAGTGATGAATACCGACATAAATCTGTATTAATTTCTTAGTACATCGTACGTATCACTCCAAACAATTTATATATGAGGTAAAAAATCATACTAATTTTTTTGAAACAGAAACTAATTTTGAATTATGTAACTATCATAATGTAGTATTAAATGGACATAAGAGAAAATAATATTGGTAAACTAATACATTGTGATATACTTAGTGGAGAAATAGAATAAGAGAAACAATAGTTTTCTATGTAAAATATATATTATAATATTTATTCTTAATTAAAATTCCACAGTACCCCAGGAAAATATTTTCAATAATTTATATTAATGAAATAATACATTGAATGTCTTTTTTTATCATATTGAATCTGGGGGATCAGAAAACTAATCAAATAAATCTGTTTTTCTAGATCATAACCTTATTCTATAAAATGATCAAAAGACTCAAGTCATTTAAAAATTAATTAATTTATAAAATATTTAAAAAACCAATTATTCCTATATTTTTATCAGAATATGAATGTAATAAATAAATCCATTCACTAGTATATCATTTTTTATACAATTAGAATAAAGATGCTTGTAAAAATAAATATTATTTCTTTTATTTTAACCCTTAAAAATGAAGTATAAAATAATTTATATTTCAATGTAAAATAAGTATTATACATCAATCATTGAGGTCATGAAAAAATCATGATTACCAATACATATATAATATTTCATATTTTTAAAACTCTCTATTTATAGGAATATATTGAAATATTTTTTTGGTGGTTTTTTAATCCCATATGTCAGTTTATATACATCTGATTCCCACATGAAAGGTTATTTGATTTTACATTTTTTCAAGAAAACATTATTATGTTATATAATGGGATTGAATTATAAGGATTGTAAAGGCCCAGAATTCCCGTGGATTTTTTTTAACATACATGGGAATTTAATGAGTCTGCGGTTTCTGACGGCGCCTGATTCTGAGGCCCGGTGTACCCGTAATCAATTTCTGATGTTTTATTCAGGTATGTTCAATAAACGTACGTTCAGGATTTTATATCTTTTGAACCAGTGCTCGGAATTGAAATCTGAGGTAATCGTTGAACTCGATGCGCCTGTATTCACTTAAGGATACCTTCACTGCAGATGCATTTTATCGAGGTTGGAATTTAATTTTTGGGGTTTCTAAATAAATTAAATAAAAATATTTTTAGCATATTTTTATTTGATTGGGGGTTTAATCCTCCAAGGGGAGGTTTGAGGTGGGGCCCACCAGAGCATAACCTCCCATGGGATGATATTATGTGGAAGAGCCCACACGAGCTTAAACCCCCTTTAACCCATGAATTCCCCATTAATGGGGGAAACTCTTCAATTCCCCCATAAATTATTGGAGCCTCTTCACCTTCCCTCTCCAAATTAATGAGCCAACACCACCTTTTAATTAAGTTATGTAACATAATGAATTTGAATAATTTTGAATTCATTAAGCTAACATTATATTAACATGTGTTATTTTATTATTTTGGGGTTGGCTTAATCTTGTGGTGGAGTCTTGGAAGGATTGCGAAAATATCCTCCCAACAAAGAACGACATCTTCACTCAATGACGAACGCCCATATCCACCGAAGAATAATGACGTCATCTTCTCCCTCTCCAACCGGGGCAAGAAAGAGAAGATGCCACCCATGAAGAACATTGCCAATGACAATGTCATCTCCTCCCGATGTCCAAGTAACGGCGTCGTCTTCCCGTGACACCACCGAGCAAACACCGATTACAATGTAGGGGTTTTGAATTATTTTACCCATTCTATGTCGTTGAAATTATGGGTTGTCAACAAATTCATTTCACCATGACATGGGGAAATTCAGACCGCACCAACACTGTAAAGACCCGTAAATTTCAAGGGAATTTTTTTCATAATTTTCTTTGGAATTTTTCAAGAGCGCAGTTTCTGAAAGAACCTGATTCTGAAGCCCGATATGCCCAGAATCACTTTCCGAAGTATGGCTCGGGTACGTTCAGTGAACGGACGAACGAGTTTTCTCACTTTTGAACCGGTGCTCGGAATCAAATTTTGAGGGCACCGATGGAATCACAGCGCCGGTATTTGCATAGAGACGCCTCTTCCGGAGTTGCGTTTTCTCGGTTGTGGTTTTTAATTTTTGGGTTTTAAGTTATAAAATAAAATAAAGTGGTGCGACAATTTTATTTTTATTTCCCTTTAAGCCGCTTAAAAACTACATTAAGCTGCTTAAGCTCAGTTGAAACGGATAGGGTGCAATCCAAAAATATCCTACCCACTTGGTAGGATATTTGGGAAGTGGGGCCCGCACAAACCCCACCGTTTCTTTTCCCCTAAGTAACGCACCCACAAAAACCCGTTTTTATGAAAGTCAACTGACGCGTTTTCATAAATTTTTAACTTACCAATTAATTGGGCGGTTTTATTCGTTGAATTAATTCTATGAAATAATTTAGTCGTTTCTTAATCTGTTTGAAATCCGTTGGCGTAATAATAAAATAAGACCAACGCACGACATCTTGAAGATTTCTCGTTGAGAGGCTTTTGACAGAAATCTTGTGCCTTCATCCTCCTTCGCGAAGAACGCGAAGAACTCCGGCCTCCGACGAAGAACGCCGAACCCGCGGAAATCGACGATGCGACGCCGTGTGCCGTGACGCCGACGTTTCCTCTCCCGTGACGTTCTTCTGCGACATTCATTCATCCGCAACAAAATATTCGATCATTCGTTAAGGTGAGAGATTGTGGTTCTTTAAATTTCTTTGTGGATTATATCAAACATATGGATTTAATCGATATAATTAAATCTGTTGTTTCATAATCCTATGAGTTCGTCGACGCAACGCCGGATACCGCGACGATGCGACGGTCCCCTCCTCCCGCGACGAGCAATTCTGCGAAGAACGCGCATGCGACGAATTGACGAGGTAGGGGTTTTATTGGGAATGATTTTACCCTTTTATTCCATGGGTGTTTCCGTTAAAAACAAAGAACCCGGTTTCATAAGAACAATTTTAATTTATTAAAATTGTTTTCCTGTTATGTTATTTGTGTTGAATATTTTCTCCCGACTGTTATCATCTAACGCGGAGGGTGCGGGCCAAACAAACACGGCCCGACAACCCTCTGCAGTTCTTCGTTGTTGTGCGGATTTGGCGGGCAACGAAAAAACGTGCCGCAAAGGCGATTTTATGTTTCCGTAGTGAAGATCGGGACCCGGGAGTAGCAGCAGTGCAGACGGGAATGGAATCGTACCAGTGAAGCGATTCCGGTGGCCTGCGGAATCCATCGGCGGTCGGTGGCGGCGGTGCCCCGACGGGCCACCGGAAGGAGCCATCGCGGCTGAAGCCACGACCGCGGCGACGCCTGGGGACCCGCGGCCGCGCGGGTCTGGTGCACACAGGACGCGGCCTTGCCGCGTCCGTTGACAAGGGCGGCCCCCCGCGGGGGCCGCAGTGTTATCAGTCGGGGGCAGCGCGCCACCCGCATTGCTCGGCCGCTCGGTCGGGCCAGGCCGCGCCCTGGCCGGCCCGGACCGGGTGCAGCCGGGTCGGACCCGGTTCGGCCGACCCAGGGGGGGTTGGGCCGGGTCGGCATGGGCCCAGACCCCCATTTCCGGACCTTTTCGGTCCCGTAACATGAGCTACCGGCCTCCGATTGACGCTCCGTCAGCGGCAACGCGATCCTTGGATCGAGACGGTTGTTTCGGTATAACACACTCAAGGTTTCGGTATACTTTGGGTTCGGCCGGGATGGTTCATCATTGAAACCAACCGGGCACTCGGAGCGGAAACGCTCATATCTTGAGCTCCGGACGTCCGATTGACGTGTCGTCGACTTTGGTGGATTCCTCATTGTGAGACGGATCTTTTGGCTCACTACGCTCGAGGTTTGGCTGCTGGTGGAGTACGGTAAGGTTGGTTTTGCCTTAAAAAATCTAACCGGGCCCCTGGGACGAAAAAGCCAATAACTCTCAGACCAGACGTCCGATTGACGCGCCATCTACGGCGTTGAGTTCTTGTTGATGATACAAAACTTTTGGATACATCAACTCTGGACATTGTCTCAGTTGATGTATCAGCCTCTCGTCTCGTGGAGAGGACCCTCCCGAACGAGCTTGCTGTGTGCGGGAACCCTAGTGCTGGCTGCGACTTCGACGACGACGACTGTGCAGAGATCCTCAGTGAACTGCGACGATGAAGAGTGATGGTCTTGTATCCTATGTGGGTCCCAGCATAGATGAATCAAGGAAGAGTGCAAGTCTTGCATCCTATGTGGGTCCCAGCTGTGCTGGTCTTGTATCCTATGTGGGTCCCAGAATAGATGATTAAGAGCTGGTCTTGTATCATATGTGGGTCCCAACATGGATGAATCAATGAAGAGTGTTGGTCTTGTATCCTATGTGGGTCCCAGCCGTGCTGGTCTTGTATCCTTTGTGGGTCCCATCTTAGATGATTCAATGCTGGTCTTGTATCCTATGTGGGTCCCAGCATAGATGAATCAATGAAGAGTGCTGGTCTTGTATCCTATGTGGGTCCCAGTTATGCTGGTCTTGTATCCTATGTGGGTCCCAGCTTAGATGATTCAGTGCTGGTCTTGTATCCTATGTGGGTCCCAGCATAGATGAATCAATGAAGAAAGTTGGTCTTGTATCCTTAGTGGGTCCCAGCTTAGATGATTCGGTATCTATATCTGATCATCCCTTTCACCTTTTCGAAGAAGTATACCTCTGTGAGCTAAATCTTGTGTTACTCTCCTTTGTGGATTGTGTTGAACTATCCCGTGTGGATTTACTGTTTACTCTCCTTTGTGGATTGTGTTGAACTATCCTCTGTGGATTTACTGTTCACTTTCCTTTGTGGATTGTGTTGAGCTATCCTATGTGGATTACTTTTTCTCTCCTTCGTGGATTTTGTGGCGCAATTCTTTATGAGTATACGTTTTTCTTTCCTGTGTGGACTGGGTAGTTCATGGGCTCGGATGTTGGAGCCGAACGGGAATCGATGACATAGGTATATGTATGGGCATATACCTAAGCAGTGTCGGTTGTTACTTCGTGATTGTATCTTTCATTTGTGGTTCATCCTTGGTGGATTTCGGGAGACCTTCGGGGGTCTTGGGGTCCCTACTGAATAGCTTATACTCACCACTGCACGGGTTATGCCCGCACTTCGTTGTGTTTGTTGTAGACGATAGACAATACTGATCGTTGTGGAGGCTTGCGGAGCAGGATTGTACCTGGAGGTGGACCACTTGGCGGGACGTACTCAGAGCGGACAGATGGACCGAGGAGCTATGGAGGCTATCTCTGCTCGCACTTTAGGTGGGACTTCCAGAGGACGGCTCGACACTGCGGCTTTTCTTTTCAGTTGTTGTTTTCCCCTTTCAGTTGTAATTTACAGTTGGGCTTGTATTTCCGGCCCCTTTTACTTTCAGCACAGCTTGTTACAGTTTTTACTTAGTGTTTACTCTTTCCGCTTGCTTACTCTGTGATGGTTGTTTACTTTACAAAGGTAATGCCTTCCCTGTTTATCGAGATTTACGCCTTGGTGCCAGTCTCTAGCCCCTGGCCTATGGAAGGCGGGCTTGGGGTAGTCACGACACGGGCCCCAAGGACGGGACGTGACAAATTGGTATCATAGGAGTTCGGTTCTACCGCAGACTCTGATCTTTCTTCTATGTGAAGCAATAGTGTTCAGCGTATTGGGTGTGGTTATCAGTCCAGGGACTCCAGTGTTGGTGCGGCGGCCGATGTATCCGTACACCAGGACCATGACTTCTGATTTCCGACTTAATGCACGAAAACATTGATTGCATGTGTGTTCAAGTTTTATTTGTGATTACTTGTGTCAGCTCACCAGGTATATAGTTCTGACCGTGGCGCACCTGTTTCTTTTCAGGATGGCCCCACGATGGCAGCCAGCTAGGGTTCCGAGAGTGGAGCGTGATGACAGCCCACCGAGCGACGAGGCCTAAGTGCAGGGCTCCTTATCAGAAGAGGCACCAGCGGTACCTTTACCCGCCGAGCCACCGATGCTTCCAAACCCAGACGCTGATGATGCATGTCGCCTTAGTGCACTGCATGAGTTCCAGTGCCAGTGACCGCCCAGGTTCCTCGAGGAGGCGGACCACCAGGCAGCCTAGGGCTGGATGGAGGCAGTGGTAAGGGTTTTCAGTTTAGTGAGGACACCAGCAGACCTCATGTTGATCCTCGCAGCGAGCCTCCTGCACGCGGTAGCAGGCAGATGGTGGATCTTGATTCTCTAGGTGCATGAAGAGACATCTATCCTCTGGACGGACTTTGAGAGCATATTCCGCTCCGAGTTCGTCCCAGCCACCCTCCGTGCGGTGCGCATCCAAGAGCTGCTACAGCTACGGCAGGGCAGCATGACAGTGGTCCAGTACTCGGCGAGATTTACGGATCTCTCGCGCAACTCCACTGATATGGTACGGGACCCGTTCTTCCGGACCCAGACCTTCGAGCAGGGACTGAGGCATGAGATCAGGGCTTCGATAATCTCCCTCAACATTCCGACACAGGCAGAGTTGTTGGATAGAGCCCTTCTAGTGGAGAGTTTTCTCGCCGAGCAGGCTCCAGTGACAGGGCCCTCCGCAGGACAGCCCGTAGCAGGGTCTTCTGCAGCTGGCAGTAGACAGGTGACACAGAGGTCCAAACGGGATAGACCATCAGATAGGCAGTCTCAGGATGAAGATTTAGTTGTGCGGGGCACCCGAAGGAGATCCAGCTACACCGGGGCCAAGCATTGCTATGCATGTAGCGGGCGAGGTCACATGGCTCGAGACTGCCCGACTCGTCTTACAGATGAGCAGCAAGTGGTAGAGGGACCTCCCAGATAGAGGTTCGGCCACAGTGGTCCGCAGGGGGTAGGCGGACGAGGAAGAGGAGATGGCTGAGTAGCAGATGGTGGGAGACACTTCGAGGTGTTGCCACCACAACCACCAGGAGGTCCACCGCGACTGCAGGGAGTTGGTGGACATGCAAGAGGTCAGCTTCAGGGAGCTGAGGCATTCGATCATGGAGCTCTGGGAGTAGATGGACAGGAGCGGAACTTGTGGATACATCCTTTTTACTTCTAGTTCCTTGTTGTTGTTGTGTAGTGTCTTTGTATTATGAGCTGCAATAGTAAAAGATGCTTACCTTTGTGATGTTTTCATTCCTCTCCTCTTTTGTGTTGTTACTAAGAGGTTCCAGTTTAGATTGTTGACTTGACCCTCACTTGTGAGACATCTACTAGAGGAGACCAAGTTACCACACACTGATGCCGACAGTGTGACTCAACCCTTGGAGGCGAGAGTAATGGTTGGATCTCTTGGTAGTAGCATTGAGGCCTTACGAAGTCATCTTTGGTATGGATTAGTAACATCCATGTCAGGATTGACTTCATTAGACAAAGGAAGTTGTTCATCCAGGGGATGAGACCAGATTTCTCTTATCGTCAAAGAAGAAATATTAGCAGTTCTTGTGGGATCAGAGATGGTCCAGTTCATCCAGGAGCGGATGAGTATAGCTCAGAGCTGACAGAAGTCATATGCTGACAGCTGGCGGAGGCCACTTGAGTTTGAGGTTGGCGACCACGTCTTCATGCGGGTCTTATCTCGACGTGGATTACAGAGGTTTTCCCGAAGCGGCGAGTTGTCTCCACACTTTATCAGACCCTTCCAGGTCCTCAGTAGAATTGGCAAGGTGGATTATCGCCTACCTGTACCACCACAGTTGCGTCGGGCGCACGACGTCTTCCACGTATCTTAGCAGAGGAGATACGTGAACGACCCGACGCAATTCTTTGACCATGGAGAGCTGGTCTTTGATGATGGGGCGACTTTTGCGGAGGTCCTAGTGGAGATCGAGGATCGACAGGAGCAGGTCCTACGTGGACGATCGATTCCTCTAGTGTGCTTCAGATGGCAGCTTGGGAACCTCCAGGAGAGAACGTGGGAGCGGGAGGCTCAGATGCGTGCTCAGTACCGCCTTTGTATCCATATGTTTATGGTGATGCTTTACGGGGACATAAAGCCCTATGGTGGGAGTAATGTAAAGACCCGTAAATTTCAAGAAATTTTTTTTCATAATTTTCTTTGGAATTTTACAAGAACGCAGTTTCTGACAGCACCTGATTCAGAGGCCCGGTATGCCCGGAATCATTTTCCGAAGTTTGGCTTGGGTAAGTTTAGTGAACGGACGAGCGGGTTTTTCTAACGTTTGAATTGGTTCTCGAAATTGAATTATGAGGGTACCGATGGAATCGCAGCACCGGTATTTTCTTAGAGACGCCTCTTTTGGAGTTGCATTTTCTCGGTTGTGGTTTTTAATTTTTGGGTTTTAAGTTATGAAATAAAATAATGTTGTGCGACAATTTTATTTTTATTTCACATTAAGCCACTTAAAGACCACTTTAAGTTTCTTAAGCTCAGTTGAAACGGATAGGGTGCAATCCAAAAATAACCTACCCACTTGGTAGGATATTTGTGAAGTGGGGCCCGCACGAGCCCCACCGTTTCTTTTCCCCTAAGTAACGCACCCACAAAAACTCGTTTTTATGAAATTCAAATGACGCGTTTTCTTATATTCTTAACACACCAATTAATTGGACGGTTTTTCTTTGTTGAATTAATTCTATGAATTATTTTAGTCGTTTCTTAACCTGTTTGAAATCCGTTGCTGTAATAATAAAATAAGACCAACACACGACTTCTTTAGGATTGCTCGTTGAGAGGCTTTTGACAGAAATCTTGTGCCTTCATCCTCCTTCGCGAAGAACGCGATGAACGTGAAGAACGGCGGCCTCCAACGAAGAACGTCGAACCTGCGGAAATCGACGACGCGACGCCGTGTGCCGCGACACCGACGTTTCCTCTCCCACGACGTTCTTCTGTGACGTTCCTTCATCCGTAACAAAATCTTCGATCATCCGTTGAGGTGAGAGATTGCGGTTCTTTAAATTTCTTTGCGGATTATATCAAACACGTGGATTTAATCGATATAATTAAATCTGTTGTTTCTTGATCCTCGAAGTTCATCGACGCAACGCCGGATATCGCGACGAAGCGACGGTCCCCTCCTTCCGCGACGAGAAATTCCGCGAAGAACGCTCGTGCGACGACTTGACGAGGTAGGGGTTTTATTGGGAATGATTTTACCCTTTTATTCCGTGGGTGTTTCCGTTCAAAACAAAGAACACGGTTTCATAAGAACAATTTTAATTTATTAAAATTGTTTTCTTGTTATGTTTTCTGTGTTGAATATTTTCTCCCGAATGTTATCATCTAACGCGGAGGGTGCGGGCCAAAAAAACACGGCCCGAAAACCCTCCGCAGTTCTTAGTTGTTGTGCAGATTTGGAGGGTGATGACAAAAAGTGCCGCAAAGGAGATTTAATGTTTCCGCAGTGAAGAACGGGACCCGGGAGGACCAGTGGCGCAGACAGGAACGGAATCGGACCACCGGAGCGACTCCATTGGCCGGCGGAAGCCACCGGCAGCGCTGGTCGCCGGCGCGGCGGCGGCGCCCCGGCACGCCGCCGGAATGAGCGGCCTTGGCAGAAGCCACGGCGGCGGCAACGGCGCCAGCGGACCAGCGACCGCGCGGGTCCGGCCCACACAGGACGCGGCCTTGCCGCGTCCTTTGACTAGGGTGGCCCCCCGCGGGGGCCGCGTTGAGCCGGGCCGGCCGGGCCGGACCGGGTTTAGTCGGGTCGGGTCCACCCGGTTCGGGTCGACCCAGTTCGGCCGACCCAGGGGGGTCGGGCCAGGCGGCCCGGGCCCAGACCCCCGTTTCCGGACCTTTTCGGTCATTTGCCCGTAACTTGAGCTACGTACCTCCGATTGACGCGTTGTCGGCAGCAACACGATCCTTGGATCGAGATGGTCGTTTCGGTGTATCACACTCAAGGTTTCGTTATACTTTGGGTTCGGCCGGGTTGGTTCGTCCACGAAACCAACCGGACCCTCGGAGCAGAAACGCTCATATCTTGAGCTCCGGACGTCTGATTGACGTGCCGTTGACTTTGGTGGATTCCTCTTAGTGAGATGGATCTTTTGGCTCACTCTTCCCGAGGTTTGGACGTAGGTGGATTATTTTCGGGTTGGTTTTGCCTTAAAAAAACCAACCGGGCCCCTGGGACGAAAAAGCCAATAACTCTCAGACCAGGTGTCCGATTGACGCGCCGTCTGCGACGTTGAGTTCCTATTGGTGATACGGAACTTTTGGATACATCAACTCTGGACATTGTGTCATTTGATGTATCAGCCTCTCGGCTCGTTGAGCGGACCCTCCCTAACAAGCTTGCAGTGTGTGGGAACCCTAGTGCTGGCTGCGACTTCGACGACGACGACTGTGCAGAGATCCTCAGTGGACTGCGATGATGAAGAGTACTGGTCTTGTATCCTATGTGGGTCCCAGCTGTGCTGGTCTTGTAACCTATGTGGGTCCCAGCATAGATGAGTCAGTGCTGGTCTTGTATCTTATGTAGGTCCCAGCATAGATGAATCAATGAAGAGTGCTGGTCTTGTATCATATGTGGGTCCCAGCATGGATGAATCAATGAAGAGTGCTGGTCTTGTATCCTATGCGGGTCCTAGCCATGCTGGTCTTGTATCCATTGTGGGTCCGAGCTTAGATGATTCATTGCTGCTCTTGTATCCTATGTGGGTCCCAGCATAGATGAATCAATGAAGAGTGCTGGTCTTGTATCCTATGTGGGTCCCAGCTGTGCTGGTCTTGTATCCTATGTGGGTCCCAACCTAGATGATTCAGTGCTGGTCTTGTATCCTATGTGGGTCCCAGCATAGATGAATCAATGAAGACAGCTGGTCTTGTACCCTCATTGGTTCCCAGCTTTGATGATTCAGTATCTATATCTGATCATCCCTTTCACCTTTTCGACGAAGTATACCTGTGTGAGCTGAATCCTGTGTTACTCTCCTTTGTGGATTGTGTTGAACTATCCTGTGTGGATTTACTGTTTACTCCCCTTTGTGGATTGTGTTGAACTATCCTGTGTGGATTTACTGTTTACTTTCCTTCGTGGATTGTGTTGAGCTATCCTATATGGATTACTTTTTCTCTCCTTCGTGGATTGTGTGGTTCTATTTTGTGTGAGTATACGTTTTGCTTTCCTGTGTGGAATGGGTTGTGCTTGGGCTCGGATGTTGGAGCCGAACGGGAATTGATGACTTAGGTATATGTATGGGCATATACCTAAGCAGTGTCGGTTGTTACTTCGTGATTGTATCTTTCCATTGTGGTTCATCCTTGGTGGATTTTGGGAGACCTTCGGGGGTCTCGGGTCCCTACTGAGTAGCTTATACTCACCCCTGCACGGGCTATGCCCGCACTTCGTTGTGTTGGTTGAAGACGACAGACAGCACTGATCGTGGTGGAGGCATGTGGAGCAGGACAGTACCTAGAGGTGGACCACTGGGCGGGACATACTCGGAGTGGAAGGCTGGATCGAGGAGCTGTGGAGGCTATCTGTGCCCGCCCTTCAGGTGGGACTTCCAGAGGACGGCTCGAAGCTGCGACTTTTCTTTTCAGTTGCTGTTTTCCCCTTTCAGTTGTACTTTACAGTTGGTCTTGTATTTCCGGCCCCTTTTACTTTCAACACAGCTTGTTACAGTGTTTACTTAGTATTTACTCTTTCCGCTTGCTTACTCTGTGATGGTTGTTTACTTTACAAAGGCAATGCCTTCCCTATTTATCGGGATTTATGCCTTGGTTCTAGTCGCCAGCCCCTGGCCTATGGAAGGCGGGCTTGGGGTAGTCACGACACGGGCCCTGAGGACGAGTCGTGACAAACACGACTGACCCTTCCCCATTTTGATCTTGTTTGTGGTTGACGATGGGAGTAGACAACGGCGGCTGGCATCGGGCCGGCCGCAAGGAGAACAACAGTGCAAGACCACTGGGACACCGGAAAGGTGCGGCATCGCCATGCCACGTAGAGGAAATCTGAGCCGTAGTGGATGGGTGTGACGTCGTCGTGTAGTGCCAGTGCTACAGGTGGTTGCGGCCAGGGTGGGCTGCAGAGGAGGGGTGTGGTGCCATCACGTCGCGCCGGTGGAGCAGTACCGCAACAGATAAGAGGGGGCGGCTGGTTGAGCCGACTGCCGGTGCGAGCAAAGTGAGACCATACGGGTCCCACGGTTAAGAGGGCAGTCACCTTGCACATGCCTTTTCAGGATCCGGGGGGTGTGACACCCCCCCTTTACGTGGTTAGCTGTCCATCCAGGCCAACTAGCCGAGTGCCACACAGCCAGCGGAGCCGGGTGCCACACGACCAGCCGGTCGGGCCACATGGCCGGTCGTGCGCCGTACAGCCTGCCAAGCCGGGCACCATGCGACCTTCTGGGCCGAGCCACATGCCCAACTGGGCGCCATTAGGAATGCTGGGTCTGGGGTCCCAAGGCCAGCCGGGCCGAACCACACGCCCAGCCGGGCGCCGCACGGCCAGCCGGGCCGGGGGCCACACGAACACGGGCTGGGCCTCCCTCAGGCAAGGTTGTGCCTTCATGTAAGGACATGCCTTCAGGTCCAGATTCCCCTTCGGTCCTGGCCGCCCACTTGGGTCGGGCCGCATCCGTGAACCGGGTCAAACCCCAGTTCGGACCGGACCCAGACCCGCTACATCCATTTACACCTTTTAGCCCACATATTAGGATACGACTGTCCAAATGATGAACTGACTCTTCCAATGGAATACTTGGAGCGAGATGATTATTTGGCATACGACACTTGAGATTCGGACGCAATTGGAGTACAGCCAGGTTGTTTTGGGCCTAAAAACCAATCGAGCCCCTAGAACAGAAATGCCAATAACTCTCAAATATGACATCCTATTAACGCACTGTCTGTCGTGTTGGGTTCCTCATAATGAGCTGGAACTACGGGATACATCAACTTAGGTCTTTGTGATAGTTGATATATCAACACTTTGATCGAGAAGCAGACCCTCCTGAAATCAAGCGTGCAGCGTGCAGGAACCCTAGGGCTGGCTGCAACTATACTGTACTAGGATCCTTTGTGGGTTCGACAATAATGACTTCTACACCGGAATCCTCCATGGGTTTGACAGTGATGACTTCTGTATTGGAATCCTCCAAGGGTTATACAGTTCTGACTTCTATTCCGGGATCTTATGCGGGTCCGACAAAATAGTTTATGTTGTATCATGTGTGGGTCCAACAGCTTAGCTGGTGTTGTATCCTATGTGGGTCTGACAGCTTAGATGAATCAGTTACTACATGTGATCATCTCTATCACTCTACAAAAGATGTATACCTGTGTGAGCTGATTCATTGTGACTGCCCAGAAAATCTAAACCCAATTTTTATTATATATTATTAAGAGAATATATTTATACTTTATATATTTTTAAGATAATTTTTTTTGAAATGGTATTTGAATCTAATTGTTTTTTTTGAAGTACAATTTAATTTTGTTTCCAAATGGAAAATAATATTTAAAGTATATTTTAATAAATATTTTTATCAAAATGTTTATTTAATACAATCAATTTGTTTTGATTTTCAAAGTATGCAATATATATAGGTATATTAGTTTTACGTTATATAAAATTATTAATATGACTAATATTATTAAAAATTTATTATTTTATTATACATGTCATTTAAAATTATATTTATTATTATTATTATTTTTTTTGAAAATATATATTATAAATATATGAGATATATTATATTATATTTTTATAAAATTTATTAATTAAAAATATATATAATAGTTATATTATGAAAAATTGAATAATATATATATGTTTAAAAAATGAAATTTTAAATATTTATTTTAATAAAACAAAAAATATATATATTTATTTATATAAAAATTCTAAAATGATAAATATATATTTATATATAAAATGTGTAATTTGAAATATTTATTTTAATAAAACAAATTATATATATATATATATTTATATTTATATAAAAAATGTTAAAATGGAGAATATATATATATATATATAATTTATAGATAGTTTAAACGTTTGAAGTATTAATAAAATGAATAAAAAAATATATTGTTATAAAAAAATAATGTAGCGTGAATGCACGGAGGGAGAGGTTTTTGAACCACCTTTTCTTTTAATGATAATATATTGATTGATTTTTGTGAGTGTGTGGCGTGGCTTTTGGGGTTGAGAAGTGAAAAGGTGTAGAAGTGGAATAGTGTTTTTTCATGTGTTGCAAAAAAATGAATAAGAGCATCATTCTCAAATAATCTTAATACAACCTACAAGCTTCTCAAAGAAGCTTACAACATCATATAGATTTTAGGTTATAAATATTTGTGTCAAGATGTCCCTTAAATAATGTTTTTTAGTATTATTTCTTCCTAAATGTTACACACATGTTGTTAGGGGTATTACACACCCTACTTGAGCACTACACCACCCGTAGTGTTTTCTGCGCCCCTGCCTGGTGAATACATGCCTTAACATGCAGTCTAAATCCACTAAGGTAAGGTTTTATTTAGTTTTGTGTTTGTAAAACCCATATATATATATATTTTTTACACAATTATATATAAATACAAAACCTATTCTGTATTAATTTTTCTGTATGATGAACATTTGAATTTAAATGATATTCTTTATTCATATGATTCATGTAATGGACTATTTTCATTAGGTTTTAATTTACAAAACCACTATATATTTATTTATTTATTTTTGTATATGTAAATATGTATATCAATATCGTCTTAGTTATAAGGTTGTCAAAACCGGTTATTGACGAGTTATTAAGGTTTGCTCATGCATAATCTGCATAAGGGTTATTCATTTAGAATTCTATTTTTTAATCTATATTTTTCACGGGATATTTATTTTCTGTAAAACAAATATAATTATTTATAAGTTAATGTTTTATTGATTATATTCATATAAGTGTAATAGTCATTTTATTTTTATAATTTTATCGTCAATCATCAAGCTAAAAAATGCACATATACATAGCCATATGAAAATAATATACATGTTCATTTTATTTATTTATGAATGTCACAGAAGTAATGGTCATTTTATTAATGACATGTCATGCACATCACTAATCTTGTATGGATAATATTTATACATATTGTATATACTTAATATATATGTATGTGTGATGTATTGTTAATGTGTCATTATGTATAAATGAAATTTAAAAGAATAATTCATTAAAAGGAAAATTATGTACGACAAATCATGTGGGGATATGTCGATACGTAAATCAACTACTCCAGTGAAAGCCAATTATATCCTATTAAGGTATATATATATATGCACGAATATATAAATATATATTTGTACACATGGACTACTTATGTATCAAATGTTGTTTACAATTTTTAATATATTAAATCCTAGTGTAAATGTATAATTATTTAAGGCTAGCCTAAAAACTATTTCAGAAAACCTGACTCTTGAGTGTTGTAAATAGGAAGGAATTGGGAGATATCCCATCCTTCATTAAGTGGGTAGTCCCAAGACAGCCTTCAACTTCTCAAACAGTCTCATATTTGATGTTTTGTTTTCATAATCTTGCATAATATTTTCAAAATAACTGGAGTGTATTTGAGCGATCTTAAGAATATGTATTTTCCATAAATTTAGAAAGTATTTTGATTTCTTAATTAAATATAAACAGTATTTTTAAAATGGAATTTCTAACTGTTTTGGCATAGTTTCTTAAAGAATGTTTATAACTAGTTTATCAGCGGTTTTTAAACCCTTACTGAGCATCTTTTGTTCTCACCACAAGTTTTTGAATGTTTTTTCATAGGTTAACATAATTGGTCATCATTGTGTTAGCGTATGGAAGCGGTGATGATCTTTCAGTTTGATTAGTTTTTCATTGTAACTCTGATGTTTTTTATAAGCATGTATCTATTTCCAGAACCCAGAGTCAAATAAGGTCCTCTTGTATGACATGTCTATTGTTGGATCCTTACAATTGGTATCACAGGCATGGTCTAGAAAAACATTGGAAATTGATGTTGTTGTTTAACGTTAGTGTCTAGGAATCTAGCAGTCTTAGTTGTCTAAATTATGAATATGAAAATTCAGAATTGCTTTTAGTCCAATGATCGAATTAAGAGAACACAATTCTTTTTAAGGGTGGGATAATGTAACAACCCAGAAAATCTAAACCCAGTTTTTATTATATTTTATTAAGAGAATATACTTATACATTAAATATCTTTAAGATAATTTTTGATGAAATGGTATTTGAAACTAATTTTTTTATCAAAATTATAAGTTTATTTTGTTTCCAAAAGGAAAATAATATTTAAAAAATATTTTAATAAATATTTTTATCAAAAATTTTATTTGAAATAATCAATTTGTTTTTATTCTCAAAGTATGCAATATATATATGTATATTAGTTTTAAGTTATATAAAATTATTAATAAGACTAATATTATTAAAAAATTATAATTTTATTATACATGTCATTTAAAATTTTTATTATCACTATTATTTTTTTAGATAATATATTTTATAAATATATGAGTTATATTATGTTTTATTTTTATAAAATTTATAAATTAAAAAAATATATAATAGTTATATTATGAAAAAATGTATAATATATATATGTTTCAAAAAATGTAATTTGAAATATTTATTTTAATAAAACAAATTATATATATATATATTTATATAAAAATGGCTAAAATGTTAAATATATATATATATATATAATGTGTAATTTTAAATATTTATTTTAATAAAACAAAATATATATATATATATATATTAACGTTTAAATGGAGAATATATATATATATATTTTATAAATAGTTTAAACGTTTGAAGTATTAATTAAATGAATAAACAAATATATTGTTATAAAAAAACTAAAGTGGCGTGAATGCATGGAGAGAGAGGGTTTTGAATGACCTTTTTTAATTATAATATATTGATTGTTTTTTGTGAGTGTGTGGTGTGGATTTTGGGGTTGATAAGTCAAAAGGTGTAAAAGTGGAACAATGTTTTGTCATGTGTAGCAAAAAAATGAAAAAAAGAAACCTTCTCATGTAACCTTACTACAACCTACAAGCTTCTCAAAGAAGCTTACAACATCATATAGATTTTAGGTTATAAATACCTGTGTCAAGATGTCCCTCAATTCCTGTTTTTTTTTCAGTTCCCTATCTTCCAAAATGTTACACACATGCTATCAGGGGTATTGCATACCCTGCTTGAGCACTGCACCACACGTAGTGTTTTCTGTGCCCCTTCCTGGTGCATCCAAGCCTTAACATGCAGTCTAAATCCACTAAGGCAAGGTTTTATTTAGTGTTGTGTTTGTAAAACCCATATATACATATATGTGTATATACAATTATATATAAATACAAAACCTATTCTATTTTACGTTTTCTGAATGATGAACATTTGAATTTAAATGATGTTCTTTATTCATATGATTCATGTAATGGACTCTTTTTATTTGGTGTTATTTTAAAAAACCACTATATATTTATTTATACAGTTTTTTATATGTATATATGTATATCAATCCCGTCTCGATTTTAAGGTTTTCAAAACGGTTTATTGATGAGTTATTAAAGTTTGGTCAGGCATAATATGTATAAGGGTTATTCATTTAGAAATCTATTTTTTAATCTATATTCTCCAAGAGATATTTATTTTATTTAAAAAATATATAATTATTTATAAGTTAATGTTTTATTTGATTATATGCATATGTCTGTGCTACTAATTTTATGTTTATAATTTTATCGTTAATCATCATGATTAAAACTTTACATATACATATCCATATGCATATAATATACTTGTTCATTTTATTTATTTATGAATGTCACATAAGTAATGGTCATTATATTAATGACATGTAATGCGCATCACTAATCTTGTATGAATAATATTTATACATAATGTATATACTAATTATATATATATGCGTGATGTATGGTTAATGTGTCATTATGTATAAATGAAATTTAAAAGAATGATTTGTTAAAAAGAAAATTATGTACGACAAATCATTTGGGAATATGTCGATTCGTTAATTGAATACTCCAGAGCAAGTAAATTATATCCTATGAAGGTATATATACATACATTTTTATATATATATATATGAATGAACATATAAATATATATTTGTACATATTCACTACATATGTATCAAATGCGGTTTACAAGTTATAATATTTGAAAACCCTGTGTAAATGTATACGTATTTAAAGAAACCCTAAAAATGTTTTTAGAAGACCTGACTCTGGTGCATTGTAAATAGGAAGGAATTGGTAGATATCCCATCCTTTATTAAGTGGGTAGGCCCAAGATATCCTTAAACGTCTCAAACCTTCTCAGATTTGATGTTTTTTTAAGAATCTTGCCTAATATTTTCATAATCACTAGAGTGTATTTCATAAATTTTAAGCGTAAGTATCTTATAAAAAATTTTCACAAGTATATTGATATAGTAATTAAAATCAAACGGTATTTTTAAAATGGTATTTAAAACTATTTTGGTATAGTTTCTCAAATAGTGTTTAGAACAAGTTTATCTACGGTTTTTAAACACTTACTGAGCATATTTTGTGGTAACTACAAGTTTTCAAAATGTTTTTCACAGGTTGATAGAATTGCTCATCATTGTGGTATTGTGTGGAAGCGGTGATGATCATTCATTTTGATTAGTTTTACATTGTAACTATGATCGTTTTTTTGTAAGCCTGTATCTATTTTCAGAACCTAGATCAGAATAAGGTCCTCTTGTATGACATGTCTAAGACTGGGTCCTTACAGTCTTGTCATAAACCGATATTATCGATATGATTGACTTTACTTCCTTTGTATAATGGGTTGTTCTTGGGCATGAGAGTTGGAGCTGGACTATATAACTTAGGTATATATATGGGAATATACCAAAGTAGGGTTGGTTTATACTTTGTGTTTGTATCTTTCTTCTATGGTTTATCTTTAGTGGATTCTTGGAGACCTTCAGGGGTATTGGGGTCCCCTACTGAGTATTGTTATACTCACCCATCCATGGGCTTCTCCCTCACCTTGTTGTGTTCTATGCAGACGACAAACATCAGTGATCGAGGTAGAGGGTGGTGGATGGGGGGCTCCTAGGAGCTGAACTAGGCGGACGTACTGTAGGGACGAGTTTATCGAGTTCTTTACCAACACTTCAGGTAGGATTCCCCGGTGGACGAACCAGGAGCTATTTTTCCATTTTTACTTGTACTTTTAATTGTTGCTCTGTTGGGTATGTATACTGGTCCACTTACTTTCACCACACCTTTATTTTTCTATATTAGAACTTTATACCTCTTATGATTGTGTTCACACCGTGTGTATTACTGGTTTAAAGGCAATGCCTTCCTTTATTATCGGGATTATGCATTTGGTGCTAGTCGCCAGCCCCTGGCCTATGGAAGGCGGGCTTTGGGTAGTCACAACAAGGGCCCCGAGGACGGGTCGTGATAAGGATATATAAGGGATTCATAATTACTTTAATTTAGAAGATTTTTTTTCAATAATAAAACATAATGATACCATATGTAATCAATAAAAAACATTATATTCGAATACCTCAAAATCAAGAACTATGATTTTCATTTTATGGAATTGAATCAATATTGTCGCCAATTTTTTATAATCAAATAGAATGTATTTTATGATAGATTTAAAAAATTGATTAAATTTGTTTTAAATATAATACATTATTTTCATTCATTATAACTCCAACTAGATATTTTTATTCCATAAAACATACCATGCCAAAATATTCATGTGCTTATATGAATTGATATCTAGTAGGAATTTTAATATATATATATAATGAATAATATTATTAAAATATTGATTTTTTAAAAAATGTATATTTATTATTGATATAATGTAATATGGGTTCATTTTTTTAGATTCCTCATATTGTTTCTCTTGAAATATAATATTATGACTTTATTCCTATAAATTCTATTACTCAGATTCATTCTCAATCCAATTCCTATCTTAGAAAATCACAATATATTTAAAATTAAAAAATAGTTTTTGAATAAATATCTCATGTTATTCAATATATCATTCCATGAGTCTATATATTTAAGATGATTTAATCCATCAAGTATAATAGAATTGTTTTTGTTATATTTTTTGATAAATTATTTCATTTTGAGATTTATGTCATTGTATACGTAGACATTGATCTATAATTATGTTTATATGAATCATGATTTCAAGATTAATTTAAATTTAAATTTTAACATTACTGAATTTATTGGATTTTCATATAATACACTTCTCATTCAATATTAGTCAAGTAGTATCATAATTCCTAAAACATAACTGAAATTACATATTCTCATCAAAATTAATTTTCCATGATATATTATTTTCTTTATACTCATAATATGTTTGATATACATAGTAGGATGACAATTTGTTTTCATAATTTTAACATCCCATCTTAAAAATATATTTTCATGATATATAGGGAAAACATCATGTGTGCCTCCCCATAACTAAGAGGCTACTATATAGTAGCGAGGGATAAAATTTCAGATTTGAGTTGATTATACCCATAGAATCGTATACTTACACAAAAAATATAATATATATATATAACCCCTCATTATAATCAGAACTATAATACAATTTTAAATGAAACACATGTCATTCTATTAATAATCTTGAACCTAGTTTGTAAATACAAACAATTGTAAGAACTGTTGGTATGTATGTAAATGATGTTACAGTACAAAAAATCTATCCAAGTCTACCTCGGTTATTATACGTTCGCCATTATCATAGGTTGTAGTGCTTATGACATTACCATATCAATATAGGGGATCCCTATAAATCAATATTACATTCACATTGATATTCATATGCCCCAAGTAAGTAATAAAACCACGCAGGACATAACCAATGCATCCATAACATGCATTCATGGGTATAACACAAGTATTCCAATATTTATTAAATTTTCATTACTATATAAAAAATCTTATATAAACCACCCATTCTAAAACCAAGCCACTACTATACCCAACCTTACATGATTCAGATCTATATTTGATTTATAATTAGTAATGAAAAAATTATCAATGACTAACCATAAGGATTTTGAACATGTTACATGAAATTGTCAGAGCATAAAGTGAACATGATACTAACAATATACAAGGAATCGATTTCTATCCTTTTCCTCAGTATCCACAATGTATTGAATTTTTTATTAGATCATAATGAAGTCATTCTCTTATCTTGTGTAAGGGTTCACTATCATCATCATTAATCATCGCTTGAACTCCCCCATTTTGAAAAATCATACTGCGATTTTCCAAATATCACGAGTACCATAGAATATTACTCAAAATTAAAGGTAAAACCCATAACATAAAATATAATCCATAAAAAATAAAATCATATCATCATGACAATATATTATAAATAGACAACAAAATGTGACCAATAAAATGTTTATTAAAAATATTCTCTCTCAATTCTCATGGAATCAAAAATATGAAATGTATCACATGGGATATACATGAAACTACATGTAATAACACTAAATAATGGAAAAAAACCCAAATAGTAATACCACCAGGTATCATATGAATAATAATATTCCCAAATGATGCGAAACATCCTACCTCAATGTTGCTGACGTTGAAATCCAAAGGAGAAAATGATTGAATACTAAATCCCACTATGATCTAATAGAATTACAGCTACCACATCAAAAGTGCATAACATTGATTAAAAATCATTTTTAAAGAGTGTTATAAAAGATATTGAATAATTTCCAGGTTTTGATTAGTGGTCCTATAACCAAATATATTATTTTTTCCATCAAAGAAACCCATCATGTTGTATGTCAATAGAGATTATAGAAAGTCACAATATCTATTTTTGATAAAATAATAGATCATGAATTTGTTTTAAATTATTTTAGATGACCTAATGAGTATCCAATTATTGTTGTCATCTCATTAATCCTTCATCATAAAAGAGAAACTAGAAGGAGAGTCTTCTGATTTTAAATATATGTTAACTTATGTTGAAACATCCATTATTATTTAGACAACTTGATTTGGTCATGGGAGTTATCATTAACATGTGTAATCAACCACTAATCATGCATGATATCATCAATGGATTATAGTTCCATAATCAATTATGAATCAAAAAAATGTTTAGGAAGGTTATTTATAAACATATTCATGTTGAAGTTTTGTAACCAATTATAGATATTGATTTGATCATGAGACATTTAAAAATCACTAGATCCATCATTGATATATGAAGGGTGAAAAAATTCATCATTTTGAAATAATAAAAACAATATATCCTACATATATCAACACTGATATATTATGAATGAATAATGATTCATTTTTTTATTGGAAAAAATCAATGTTTTAGCATCACTTGATTATTTCTATCGTGATTAACCATAGAAATATGAATGAGATATATCTAATATAAATTAGAAAATTAAAAAATTCAATATAGGGGATATGAGAATTTAATTTTTAATCATAAAAATGAAACACCAAAATACATTATGGTATGTCTTTTTTTAAAATTAATCTTTCCTAAAGCGTATGTTGTACACATGTATCAGATCAAACGAACAATGAAATATTATTATAACCTAGTAGTTAAATTTGAGGGAATGAATAATATTAACCAAATTATGAAATTTATATAATATAAATTTTATATTTTTTTTACATTCATACAAATTAATTGATTGGCAAATGATGATAATAAATAAAAATTTAAGATTTAAAATGCGCTTTTTTTATATATATATTTTTACCTCCTTTTGATGGAGTACCTTTTTGAAATGATTTTTTTGACTCCTTTAATAATTATATATGAAAAAATAAACTTCTTACTTTAAATATAGATATAAAAATTTAAATTCCTTTAATTTTTTTATTTTCCAGATATTTTTATTGTTTTTATGAATAGTGATAAAATATTACAGTTAAATAGAAATATTTTGGTATAAAATATTTATTGGCTTACATTATAAATCTAATATGGTTTAATATATAATTAGATCAATTTTTTATCATTTAATCTAATTTGGGTAAATGGAATCAATATATATATTCAATTTTCATAGAAAAACATTTCAATATTTTGAATGTTTTCACTTTAAAAATCAGTTCTCTTATTCAATCTATATGATTAATTTAAAATTATATATAACCAATTTTGTGTTTATAATTTATAAAAATTGATTCCATATATGAAATAATAATTTCCAAATTTTTTATAAAGAAACCTTTTATTTAAAAATTATGAATAATAAACATTGGTAATTTTTATTACCATAGTTAATGGTAAATCAAGTTATTATGGGTTAAAATAGTTTTATAAATTTGAGAAAATAACCCAAAACGATTTATAAATTTATTATATGAGATAATGTCGACCAAAATCATCCTTGTACCGATTTTATGGCCTCTTGGTGCAACTTGGATCATTTAAAGCTAGTTATCGTATTTTATTCTATGAAATGTCAATTATTTCATAATTTTTTTTTAAAAATTATTTCTTTTAAATATGGGGTTCTATTAGAGATATTGTTTACTATAAATAGTAATTAGATATATAAATTTATTATATTCTACATGCTAATTTTTTTAAAATTTTTAGGGAGTAAATAATTAAATTAAAGGCATGCATGATGATGAAGTGGAAATTGCTTAATAAATGTACATATAATATAAATGATATTAAATCAATAAAAAGAAAATAATTAAAATAATTAATTTCATACACTAATTTTCTATATGATGTAATAAAATTTATAATGTATTGATTTTTTTTCTTATTTATCTTGATTATAGATATTATTTAAAATGACAAGTAATGAATAGTGTCAAAAGTGACATTAATTATATACAAAAAATTAAATGATATAAGATTCACACAAATATAAACAATATATAAATGATTTATATATTTTTGAAAATTTCATCCATGAATCATTTATGATTCTTTTTTCTTTCTATATTAAATATATTAACCCGTTAAAAGGAAAAAATATAGATTTCCATGGTAGGAGTTCAATTGTTAAACAACAAGTTGAAGCCAAAAGATAAGGGTATGAATGTGCCCCAAAACAATATAGAAATTTTTGGTTGAAATTATCTTGACCCATGCTAATATTATCTTAGAAATTACTCACTTTGGATCCATATTTAATTGAATATTAATTTATAATAATTTAATATTTTTGGAGTTTCCAAAAGTGTCCATATCCTCAATATTATATGGAACCACAACCCTCACATCGTTGCAACACATTGTGCCTACTAGTTTGACCAAATATTATCCATTTCTCCCCACAACATACCTATGTTCATATGATAATACATACATTGGTAATAAATCCAAACGAATATGTCCTGTTGTGAAAATCAAAAGGAGACACCCAAAGAAGTGGAAATATTAATCAAAAAATTAGTTTGTATTATTTATTCCTTAAAACCCTTCTATTTTTTTATTTCACATTTATATAATAACCTATTTATTATATATATACATATTGATATGTCATTATATTAATGGTTTTATATACACTAACACACTATTATATCAAATGACATATGAAATCATTATTCATTTAAATGGAGGACTACCACCTTATAATGTAGTATTAAATGGAAATAAGAGAAAATATTAATGGTAAACTAATACATTGTGATATACTCAGTGGAGAAATATAATAAGAGAACCCACAATTTTCTATGTAAAATATATATTAGAATATTTATTCTCAATTAAAATTCCACAGTACCCCAGGAAAATATTTTCAATAATTTATATTAATGCAATAATACATTGAATGTCTTTTTTTATCATATATAAGATGGGGGATCAGAAAACTAATCAAATAAATCTTTTTTTCTAGATCATAACCTTATTCTATAAAATGATCAAAAGACTCAAGCCATTTAAAAATTAATTAATATGTAAAATAATTAAAAAACCAATTATTCCTACATTTTTATCAGAATATGAATGTAATAAATAAATCCATTCCCTAGTATATAATTTTTTATACAATTAGAATCAAGATGCTTGTAAAAATAAAAAGTAGTTATTTTATTTGAACCCTTAAAAATGAAGTATTAAATAATTTATATTTCAAAGTAAAATAAGTATTACAAATCAATCCTTGAGGTCATGAAAAAATCATGATTACCAATACATATATAATATTTCATAAATTTAAAACTCTCTATTTATAGGAATATACTGAAATAATTTTTTGGTGGTTTCTTAATCCCATATGTCAGTTTATATACATCTGATTCCCACATGAAATGTTAGTTGATTTTACATTTTTTCAAGAAAACATTATTATGTTATATAATGGGATTTAATTATAAGGATTGTAAAGACCCATAATTATAGTGGAATTTTATTTAAAATACATGGGAATTTTATGAGTCTACAGTTTCTGACGGAGCCTGATTCTGAGGGCCAGTGTACCCGTAATCAATTTATGATGTTTTCTTCGGGTATGTTCAGTAAACGTACGTGCAGGATTTTATATCTTTTGAACCGGTGCTCGGAATTGAAATATGAGGGAATCGTTGAACTTGCTGTGCCAGTATTCTCTTAAGGATACCTTCACCGCAGTTGCGTTTTATCGAGGATGAAATTTAATTTTTGGGGTTTCTAAATAAATTAAATAAAAATATTTTTAGCATATTTTTATTTGAGTGGTGGTTTAATCCTCCAAGGGGAGGTTGGAGGTGGGGCCCTCCAGCACATAACCTCCCATGGGATGATATTATGTGGTAGAGCCCACACAAGCTTAAACCCCCTTTAACCCTTGAGTTCCCAATTAATGGGGGAAACTCTTCACTTCCCCCATAAATTTTTGTTTCCTCTTCAGCTTCCCTCTCCAAATTAATGAGACAACACCACCTTTTAATTAAGTTATGTAACATAATGAATTTGAATAATTTTGAATTCATTAAGCTAAAATTATATTAACATGTGTTATTTTATTATTTTGGGGTTGGCTAAATCTTGTGGTGGAGTCTTGGAAGGATTGAGAAAATATCCTCCCAACGAAGAACGACATCTTCTCTCAATGAAGAACGCCCGTATCCACCGAAGAATAATGATGTCATCTTCTACCTCTCCAACCGGGGCAAGAAAGAGAAGACGCCGCCCATGAAGAACGTTTCCAATGATGACGTCATCTCCTCCTGATGTTAAACGAACGACACCGTCTTCCCGTGACACCGCCGAGCAAACACCGATTACAATGTAGGGGTTTTGAATTATTTTACCCATTCTACGTCGTTGAAATTATGGGTTGTTAACAAATTGATTTCACCATAACATGGGGAAATTCAGACCTCACCAACATGACTGACTCTTCCCCATATTGATCTTCTTTGTGGTGGATGATTGGAGAAGACAACGACGACATGCATCGGGGCGGCCGCGAGGAGACCAATAGTGCAAGACCACCAGGACACCGGAAAGGCGCGGAGGAAAGTCGGGCCGCAGTGGTGGGGTGTGGAACCGTCGGGCAGTCCCAGTGCTACAAGGGGTTGTGGCCACGGCGGGCTTCGGAGGAGGGGTGCGGTGCCATCGCATCACAACGATGGAGCAGGACCGCATCAGATAAGAGGGGGCGACCGGATGAGCCGGCTGTCGGTGCGAGCCAAGCGAGACCATACGGGTCCCGCGGTTAAGAGGGAAATCACCTTGAGCAGGCTTTTTCAGGATACGAGGGGTGTGATTCCCCCCCCCCCCCCTTTAGGTGGTTAGCTGTCCATCCCGGCCAACCAGCCGAGTGCCACACAGCCAGCGGAGCCAGGTGCCACACGGCCAGCCGGGTCGGGCCACACGGCCGGTCGGGCGCCACATAGCCTGCCGAGACGGGTGCCACGCGACCTGCCAAGCCGAGCCGCATGCCCAACTGGGCGCCGCCAGGAACACCGGATCGGGCGTCCCAAGGCCAGCAGGGCCGAGCCACACGCCCAGCAGGGCGCCGCACGGCCAGCCGGGCCGGGGGCCACACGACCATGGGCTGGGCCTCCCTCAGGCCAGGACACGCCTTCATGTTGGGCCACGCCTTCAAGTTGGGACGCCCCTTCGGTCCGTGCCGACCACTCAGGTCGGGCCACATCTGAGAACCGGGTTCGGACCGAGACCCGCTACATCCATTTACACCGTTTAGCCCGCATCTTAGGCTACGACTGTCCGAACAACGAACTGACTGTGCCGATGGAATACATGGAGCGAGAAGATTATTTGGAATACTCCACTTGAGATTCGGACGCAATTGGTGTACAGTCAGGTTGTTTTGGGCCTAAAAACCAACCGATCCCCTAGAACGGAAATGCCAATAACTCTCAAAACAGACGTCCTATTGACGCACCATCTGTCACGTTGGGTTCCTTATAATGAGCCGGAACTATAGGATACGTCAACTTAGGACTTCGTGATAGTTGATGTATCAACACATGGATCGAGAAGCGGACAATCCCGAAATCAAGCGTGCTGCGTGCATAAACCCTAGAGATGGCTGCAACGATACTGTACTAGGATCCTCTGTGGGTTCGACAATTATGAATTCTATACCGGAATCCTCCGTTGGTTCGACAATGATGACTTCTGTATTGGAATCCTCCTAGGGTTAGACAGTTCTGACTTCTGTTCCTGGATCCTATGTGGGTTCGACAGAATAGTTGATCCTGTATCATGTGTGGGTCCAACAGCTTTGCTGGTCTTGTATCCTATGTGGGTCTGATAGCTTAGATGAACTAGTTACTACATGTGATCATCTCTATCACTCTACAAAATATGTATACCTGTGTGAGCTGAGTCTTTGTAACAGCCCAGAAAATCTAAACCCAGCTTTTATTATATATTATTAAGAGAATATACTTATACTTTATATATTTTTAAGATATTTGTTTTGAAATGGTATTTGAAACTAATTGTTTTTTTAGAAGTACAATTTTATTTTGTTTCCAAAAGGAAAATAATATTTAATGTATATTTTAATAAATATTTTTATCAAAATGTTTATTTAATATAATCAATTTGTTTTGATTTTCATAGTGTGCAATATATATAGGTATATTAGTTTTACGTTATATAAAATTATTAAAATGACTAATATTATTAAAAAATTAAAATTTTATTATACATGTCATTTAAAATTATATTTATTTTTTTTATTATTATTTTAGAAAATATATTTTATAAATATATGATATATATGATATTATAATTTTATAAAATTTATAAATTAAAAATACATATAATAGTTATATTATGAAAAATTGTATAATATATATACATGTTTAAAAAAATGTAATTTGAAATATTTATTTTTATAAAACAAAAAATATATATATTTCTTTATATAAATATTCTAAAATGGTAAATATATATATATATATAACGTGTAATTTGAAATATTTATCTTAATAAAACAAATTATATATATATATATATATATTTATATTTATATAAAAATGCTAAAATGGAGAATATATATATATATATAATTTTAAATAGTTTAAACGTTTGAAGTATTAATAAAATTAATAAACAAATATATTGTTATAAAAAAATAAAGTTGCGTGAATGCATGGATGGAGATGTTTTTGAACCACCTTTTCTTTTAATGATAATATATTGATTGATTTTTGTGAGTGTGTGGCGTGGATTTTGGGGTTGAGAAGTGAAAAGGTGTAGAAGTGGAATAGTGTTTTTTCATGTGTTGCAAAAAAAAGAATAAGAGAATCCTTCTCATATAAGCTTACTACAACCTAAAAGATTCTCAAAGAAGCTTACAACATCATATAGATTTTAGGTTATAAATATTTGTGTCAATATTTCCCTTAATTCATGTTTTTTAGTATTATTTCTTCCTAAATGTTACACACATGTTGTTAGGGGTATTAAATACCCTACTTGAGCACTGCACCACCCGTAGTGTTTTCTGCGCCCCTTCCTGGTGAATCCATGCCTTAACATGCAGTCTAAATCCACTAAGGTAAGGTTTTATTTAGTTTTGTGTTTGTAAAACCCATATATACATATAATTGTTTACACAATTATATATAATACAAAACCTATTCTGTTTAAATTATTTTGTATGATGAACATTTGAATTTAAACGATATTCTTTATTCATATGATTCATGTAATGGACTATTTTCATTTTCTTTTTATTTACAAAACCTCTATATATTTATTTATTTAGTTTTGTATATGTATATATCTATATCAATACCATCTCAGTTATAAGGTTGTCAAAAACAGTTATTGATGAGTTATTAAGGTTTGCTCATGCATAATCTGCATAAGGGTTATTCATTTAGAATTTTATTTTTTAATCTATATTTTGCAAGGGATATTTATTTTCTTTTAAAAAAAATATAATTATTTATAAGTTAATGTTTTATTGATTATATGCATATAAGTGTAATAGTCATTTTATGTTTATAATTTTATCATTAATCATCATGCTTAAAAATGCACATATACATAACCATATGCAAATAATATACATGTTCATTTTATTTATTTATGAATGTCATAGAAGTAATAGTGATTATATTAATGACATGTAATGCACATCCCTAATCTTGTATGGATAATATTTATAAATATTGTATGTACTTAATATATATGTATGTGTGATGTATTATTAATGTGTCATTATGTATAAATAAAATTTAAAAGAATAATTTATTAAGAGGAAATTTTTTTACGACAAATCGTGCGGGGATATGTCGATACATAAATCAACTACTCCAGAGCAAGCCAATTATATCATATGAAGGTATATATATATATATGCACGAATATATAAATATATATTTGTACACATGGACTACTTATGTATCAAATGTTGTTTAAAAGTTTAAATATATGAAAACCCAGTGTAAATGTATACTTATTTAACGCAAGCGTAAAAACAATTTCAGAAAACCAGACTCTTGAGTGTTGTAAATAGGAAGGAATTGCAGGATAGCCCATCCTTCATTAAGTGTGTAGGCCCAAGACAGCCTTCAACATCTCAAATAGTCTCAGATTTGATGTTTTGTTTTCATAAGCTTGCATAATATTTTCAAAATCACTGGAGTGTATTTGAGCGATTTTATGCATATGTATTTTCCATAAATTTAGAAAGTATTTTGATATCGTAATTTAATATAAACAGTATTTTTAAAATAGAATTTCCAACTATTTTGGCATAGTTTATCAAAGAATGTTTATAACTAGTTTATTGGTGGTTTTTAAACCCTTACTGAGAATCTCTTGTGCTCACCTAAAGTTTTTGAATTTTTTTTCATAGGTTAACATAATTGGTCATCATTGTGGTAGCACGTGGAAGCGGTGATGATCTTTCAGTTTGATTAGTTTTTCATTGTAACTCTGATGTTTTTTGTAAGCCTGTATCTATTTCCAGAACCCAGAGCAGAGTAAGGTCCTCTTGTATGACATGTCTAAGGCTGGGTCCTTACAATTGGTATCAGAGGCATGGTCTAGCAAAACATTGGAAATAGATGTTGTTGTTTGACGTTAGTTTCTATGAATATAGCAGTCTTAGTTGTCTAAATTATGAATATGAAAATTCAGAATTGCTTTTAGTCCAACGATCGAATTGCAAGAACACAATTCTTTTTAAGGGGGGGGGATAATGTAACAGCCCAGAGAATCTAAACCTAGTTTTTATTATATTTTATTAAGTTAATATACATATACATTAAATATCTTTTAGATAATTTTTGTTGAAATGGTATTTGAAACTAATTTTTTTTATCAAAATTATAATTTAATTTTGTTTCCAAAAGGAAAATAATATTTAAAAAATATTTTAATAAATATTTTTATCAAAAATATTATTTGAAATAATCAATTTGTTTTGATTTTCAAAGTATGCAATATATATATGTATATTATTTTTAAGTTATATAAAATTATTAATAAGACTAATATTATTAAAAAATTATAATTTTATTATACATGTCATTTAAAATTATTATTATTACTATTATTTTTTTAGATAATATATTTTATAAATATATGAGATATATTATGTTTTTTTTTATAAAATTTATAAATTAAAAATACATATAATAGTTATATTATGAAAAAATTTATAATATATATATGTTTTAAAAAATGTAATTTGAAAGATTTATTTTAAGAAAACAAATTATATATATATATATATATTTATATAAAAACGCTAAAATGGTGAATATATATATATATAATGTGTAATTTGAAATATTTATTTTAATAAAACAATATATATATATATATATATTAACGCTTAAATGGAGAATATATATATGTATATAATTTATAAATAGTTTAAACGTTTGAAGTATTAATAAAATGAATAAATAAATATATAGTTATAAAAAAAATAAATTGGTGTTAATGCATGAAGAGAAAGGGTTTTGAACCCCATTTTTTAATTATAATATATTGACTGTTTTTTGTGAGTGTGTAGTGTGGATTTTGGGGTTGATAAGTCAAAAGGTTTAAAAGTGGAATAGTGTTTTGTCATGTGTAGCAAAAAAATAAATAAAAGAAACCTTCTCATGTAAGCTTACTGCAACCTACAAGCTTCTCAAAGAAGCTTACAACATCATATAGATTGTAGGTTATAAATACCTATGTCAAGATGTCCCTCAATTCCTGTTTTTTTTTGAGTTCCCTATCTTCCAAAATGTTACACACATGCTATCAGGGGTATTGCATACCCTGCTTGAGCACTGCACCAAACGTAGTGTTTTCTGCGCCCCTGCCTGGTGCATCCAAGCCTTAACATGCAGTCTAAATCCACTAAGGCCAGGTTTTATTTAGTTTTGTGTTTGTAAAACCCATATATACATATATGTGTATATACAATTATATATAAATACAAAACCTATTCTATATTATGTTTTCTGAATGATGAACATTTGAATTTAAATGATGTTCTTTATTCATATGATTCATGTATTGGACTCTTTTTATTTGGTGTTAATTTAAAAAACCTCTATATATTTATTTATACAGTTTTTTATATGTGTATATATATCAATACCATCTCGGTTTTAAGGTTTTCAAAGTGGTTTATTGATGAGTTATTAAAGTTTGGTCAGGCATAATCTGTATATGGGTTATTCATTTAGAAATCTATTTTTTAATCTATATTCTGCAAGAGATATTTATTTTATTTAAAAAAAATATAATTATTTATAAGTTAATGTTCTATTTGATTATATGCATATGTGTGTGCTATTAATTTTATGTTTATAATTTTATCGTTAATCGTCATGATTAAAAATTTACATATACATATCCATATGCATATAATATACTTGTTCATTTTATTTATTTATGAATGTCACATAAGTAATGGTCATTATATTATTGACATGTAATGCACATCACTAATCATGTATGAATAATATTTATACATAATGTATATACTAAATATATATATATGTGTGATGTATTGTAAATGTGTCATTATGTATAAAATAAATTTAAAAGAATGATTTGTTAAAAAGAAAATTATGTACGACAAATCATATGGGGATATGTCGATTCGTTAAATGAATACTCCAGAGCAAAAAAATATATCCTATGAATGTATATATATACATACATTTATATATATATATATGAATGAACATATAAATATATATTTGTACACATTCACTACATATGTATCAAATGCGGTTTACACATTTTAATATATGAAAACCCAGTGTAAATGTATACGTATTTAAAGCAACCCTAAAAACGTTTTCAGAAAACCTGACTCTTGTGCATTGTAAATAGGAGGGAATTGGTAGATATCCCAACCTTTATTAAGTGGGTAGGAACACGATATCCTTCAACATCTCAAACCTTCTCAGATTTTGATGTTTTTTTTCAGAATCTTGCCTAAAATTTTCAAAATCACTACAGTGTATTTCAGAAATTTTAAGCGTAAGTATCTTCCAAAAAATTCTCACAAGTATATTGATATCGCAATTAAAATCAAACGGTATTTTTAAAATGGTATTTACAACTATCTTGGTATAGTTTCTCAAATAATGTTTAGAACTAGTTTATCTACGGTTTTTAAACACTTACTGAGCATATTTTGTGGTAACTACAAGTTTTCAAAATGTTTTTCACAGGTTGACAGAATTGGTCATCAATGTGGTATCGCGTGGAAGCGGTGATGATCATTCAGTTTGATTAGTTTTAAATTGTAACTCTGATCATTTTTTTGTAAGCCTGTATCTATTTTCAAAAGCTAGATCAGAATAAGGTCCTCTTGTATGACATGTCTATGTCTGGGTCCTTAGAGTCTTGACATAAATTGATATTATCGATATGATTGACTTTACTTCCTTTGTATAATGGGTTGTTCTTGGGCATGAGAGTTGGAGCAGGACTATGTAACTTATGTATATATATGGGCATATAGTTAATTAGGGTTGGTTTATACTTCATGTTTGTATATTTCTTCTATGGTTTATCTTTAGTGGATTCTTGGAGACCTTCAGGGGTCTTGGGGTCCCCTACTGAGTGTTGTTATACTCACCCATGCATGGGCTTCGCCCTCACCTTGTTGTGTTATGTACAGACGACAAACATCAGTGATCAATGCAGAGGGTGATGGATGGGGGGCTGCTCGGAGCTGAACTAGATGGACGTACTGTAGGGACGAGTTGATCGAGTTCTGTACCAACCCTTCAGGTAGGATTCCCCGGTGGACGAACTAGGAGCTATTTTTCCATTTTTACTTGTACTTTAAATTGTTGTTCAGTTGGGTTTGTATACTGGTCCACGTACTTTCAGCACACCTTTATTTTTCTATATTAGAACATTCTACCTCTAATGATTGTGTTCACACTGTGTGTATTACTGGTTTAAAGGCAATGCCTTCCCTTTTTATCAGGATTACGCATTTGGTGCTAGTCACCAGCCCCTGGCCTATTGAAGACGGGCTTTGGGTAGTCACGGCACGGGCCCCGAGTATGGGTCGTGACAAGGATATATAAGGGATTCATAATTACTTTAATTTAGAATAATTGTTTTTCAAAAATAAAACATAATGATACTATATGTAATCAATAAAAAAACATAATATTCGAATACCTCAAAATCAAGAACTATGATTTCCATTTTATGGAATTGAATCAATATTGTCGCCAATTTTTTATAATCAAATAGAATGTATTTTATGATAGATTTAAATAATTAATTAAATATGTTTTAAATATAATACATTATTTTCATTTATTATAACTCTAACTAGATATTTTTATTCCAAAAACCATACCATGCCAAAATATTCATGTGCTTATATGAATTGATATCTAGTGGGAATTTTAATATTTATATATATAATGAAAAATATTATTACAATATTGATTTTTAAAAAATTATATAATTAGTAATGATATAATGTAATATGGGTTCATTTTTTTAGATTCCTCGTATTGTTTCTCTTGAAATATAATATTATTACTTTATTCCTATAAATTCTATTACTCAGATTCATTCTCAATCCAATTCTTATCTTAGAAAATCAAAATATATTTAAAAGTAATAAAGAGTTTTTGAATAAATATCTCATGTTATTCTAAATATCATTCCATGAGTCTATATATTTAAAATGATTTATTCCATCAAGTATAATAGAACTGTTATTGTTATATTTTTTGATAAATTATTTCATTTTGAGATTTATGTCATTGTATACATAGACATTGATTTATCATTATGTTTATATGAATCCTGATTTCTCGATTAATTTAAATTTAAATTTTAACAATACTGCATTTAGTGGATTTTCATATAATACACTTCTCATTATTTATTATTCAAGTAGTATCATAATTCCTAAAAAATAACTGAAATTACATATTATCATAAAATTTAATTTTCCATGATATATTATTTTCTATATAATCATCATATTTTTGATATACGTACTAGGATGACTATTTGTTTTCATAATTTTAACTTCCCAACCTAAAAATCTATTTTCATGATATATAGGGAAAAAATCATGTGTGCCTCCCCATAACTAAGAGGCTACTGACTAGTAGCGAGGGATAAAATTTCAGATTTGAGTTGAATATACCCATAGTATCGTATACTTACACAAACAATATAAAATATATATATATAACTCCTCATTCTAATCAGAACTACAATACAATTTTAAATGAAACACATGTCATTCGATTAATAATATTGAACTTATTTTGTAAATACAAACAATTGTAAGAACTGTTGGTAGGTATGTAAATGATGTTACACTACAAAAAATCTATCCAAGTCTACCTCAGTTATTATACGTTCTCCATTATCATAGGTTGTAGTGCTTATGACATGACCATCTCAATATAGGGGATCACTGTAAATCAATATTACATTCACATTGATATTCTTATGCCCCAAGTAAGTAATAAAACCACGCATTACATAACCAATGCATCCATAACATGCATTCATGGGTATAACACAAGTATTCCAATATTTATTAAATGTTCATTACTGTATAAAAAATATTATATAAACCATCCATTCTAAAACCATGCCACTAATAGACCCAACCATACATGATTCAGATCTATATCAAATTTATAATTAGTAATGAAAAATTTATCAATGGCTAACCATAAGGATTTTGAACATGTTACATGAAATTGTCAGAGCATAAAGTGAACATGATACTAACAATATACAAGGAATCGATTTCTATCCTTTTCCTTAGTATCCACAATGCATTGAATTTTTTATTACATCATAATGAAGTCAAGATCGTACCTTGTGTAAGGGTTCACTATCATCATCATTAATCATCGCTTGAACTCTCCCCTTTTGAAAAATCATACTGCGATTTTCCAAATATCAAGAGTACCATGAATATTACTCAAAATTAAAGGTAAAACCCATAACATAAAATATAATCCATCAAAAATAAAATCATATCATCATGACAATATATTATAAATAGACAACAAAATATGACCAATATAATGTTTATTAAAAATATTCTCTCTCAATTCTCATGGAATCAGGAATATGAAATGTATCACATGGGATATACATGAAACTACATATAATCACACTAAATAATTGAAAAAATCCCAAATAGTAATACCACCAGGTATCATATGAATAAAAATATTCCCAAATAATGCGGAACATCCTACCTCAATGTTGTTGACATTGAAATCCAAAGGAGAAAATGATTGAAGACTAAATCCCACCATGATCTAATAGAATGCCAGCTACCACATCAAAAGTGTGTAACATCGATTAAAAATCATTTTGAAAGAGTTTTATAAAAGATATTGAATAATTTCCAGGTTTTGATTAGTGGTCCTATGACCAAATATATTATTTTTGTCCATCAAAGAAACCCATCATGTTATATGTCAATAGTGATTATAGAAAGTCACAATATCTATTGTTGATACAATAATAGATCATGAATTTGTTTTAAATTACTTAAGATAACCTAATGAGTATCCAATTATTTTTTTCATCTCATTAATCCTTCATTATAAAAGAGAAACTAGAAGGAGAGACATCTGATTTTAAATATATGTTAACTTATGTTGAAACATCCATCATTATTTAGATAACTTGATTTGGTCATTGGAGTTATCATTAACATTTGTAATCAACCACTAATCATGCACGATATCATCAATGGATTATAGTTCCATAATCAATTATGAATCAACAAAATGTTTAGGTTGGTTATTTATAAACATATTCATGTTTAATGTTTGTAATCCATTATAGATATTGATTTGATCATGAGACATTTACAAATCACTAGATCCATCATTGATATATGAAGGGTGGAAAAATTCATCATTTTAAAATAATAAAAACAATATATCCTACATATATCAACACTAATATATTATGAATGAATAATGCTTCATTTTTTTATTGGAAAAAATCATTTTTTTAGCATCACTTGATTATTTCTATCGTTATTAACCATAGAAATATGAATGAGATATATCTAATATAAATTAGAAAACTAAAAAATTCAATATAGGGGATATGGGAATTTAATTTTTAATCATAACAATGATACACCAAAATACATTATGGTATGTCTTTTTTTAAAGTTAATCTGTCCTAAAGCGTCTGCTGCATACATGTATCAGCTCAAACGAACAATGAAATATTATTATAACCTAGTAGTTAAATTATAGGGAATGAATAATATTAACGAAATTATGAAATTTATATAATATAAATTTAATATTTTTTTACATTCATACAAATTAATTGATTGGCATATGATGATAATAAATAAAAATTTATGATTTAAAAAGCTATTTTTTTATAAATATATTTTTACCTCTTTTTGATGGAGTACCTTTTTGAAATAATTTTTTTGAATCTTTTAATAATTATATTTGAAAAAATAAACTTCTTCCTTTAAATATAGATATAAAAATTTAAATTCCTTTAATTTTTTTTATTTTCTAGATATTTTTATTGTTTTTATGAAAAGTGATAAAAAATTACAGTTAAATAGATATTTTTTGGTATAAAAAATTTATTGGCTTAAATTATAAATTTAATATGGTTTAATATATAATTAGATCAAATTTTTATCATTTATTCTAATTTTGGTAAATGGAATCAATATTTATATTCAATTTTCATAGAAAAACATTTCAATATTTTGAATGTTTTCACTTTAAAAATAAGTTCTCTCATTCAATCTACATGATTAATTTTAAATTATATATATATATATATATATATATCCAATTTTGTGTTTAGAATTTATAAAAATTGATTCCATATATTAAATAATAATTTCCAATTTTTTTATAAAGAAACCTTTTATTTTAATACAAAATATGAATAATAAACATTGGTAATTTTTATTTCTACAGTTAATGGTAAATCAAGTTATTATGGGTTAAAATAGTTTTATAAATTTGAGAAAATAACCCAAAACGATTTATAAATTTATTATATGAGATAATGTTGATCAAAATAATCCTTGTACCGATTTTATGGCCTCTTGGAGCAACTTGGGTCATTTAATGCTAGTTATCGTATTTTATTCTATCAAATGTCAATTATTTCATAATTTTTTTTAAAAATTATTTCTTTTAAATATGGGGTTCTATTAGGGATATTGTTTACTATAAATACTAATTAGATATATAAATTTATTATATTCTACATGCTAATTTTTTTAAAATTTGTAGGGAATAAATAATTAAATTAAAGGCATACATGATGATGAGGTGGTAATTGCTTAATAAATTTACATATAAAATAAATGATATTAAATATATTAAAAAAATAATTAAAATAATTAATTTTAGACACTAATTTTCTATATGATGTAATAAAATTAATAATGTATTTATTTTTTTTCTTATTTATCTTGATTATAGAAATTTTTTAAAATTTCATGAAATGAATAGTGTCAAAAGTGACATTAATGATATTTAAAAAAAATTAAATGATATAAGATTCACAAAAATATAAACAATTATAAATGATTTATATATGTTTGAAAATTTCATCCATGAATCATTTATGATTATTTTTTCTTTCTATAGTAAATATATTAACCCGTAAAAAGGAAAAAATTCAGATTGCCATGGTAGGAGTTCAATTGTTAAACAACAAGTTGAAGCCAAATGATAATAGTATGAATGTGACCCAAACCAATATAGAAATTATTGGTTGAAATTTTCCTGACCCATGCTCATATTATTTTAGAAATTACTCACTTTGGATCTATATCTAATTGAATATTAATTTTTATTAATTTAATATTTTTGGAGTTTCCAAAAGTGTCCATATCCTCAATATTATATGGAATCACAACCCTCACATCGTTGCAACACATTGTAATTACTAGTTTAACCAAATATTATCCATTTATCTTCACAACATACCTATTTTCATTTGATAATACATACATTGGTAATAAATCCAAACGAATATGTCCTTTTGTGAAAATCAAAAGGAGACACCCAAAGAAGTGGAAACGTTAATCAAAAAATGAGTTTGTATTATTTAAAAATGTGTTAGAGTTTATATTATAAGAGAGGTTAACTGATTTTGGATAAGTATAATTCATCATTACTTTTCCTACTCAGAGTTGATTCACAAATATCTAACTCACTACTACATAAGTTACTAACAAAATTCATTGCATTAGATAAAATGAGCTAGCGATAGAGAAAATAAATGATAGAACGACTTAGCATTTTTCTAAGTATAACATACCAATAAACGAGTCACCAACAATTGAGTTATCAACGCATCCCCTACCGTTACAACGAAAAACTAATCCTGAGTTACCAATGCAATTTTTATCTATCGATAGAATGAAATACTGATGTATCAACATACCAATATCTTGAGACACCGATAAAATGAGTTTCCCACAACACGAGTCAACCAAAACACGAGACACCGACAGTCTAAGATACTAATAGTCTCAGATAATGATAGTATGAGATACCAAAAGACTGGGTCCCCAATTATTTTCACTTAAAATTAATCATATTACTAGCGGTTATTTTTTTCATTTAATTATACTAATTTTAAAAATTATTTTCTGTTGATAACAATAATTACATTGTTATAGATTAATACGAGGTATGAGGTACCGACGAATGATTTAGAACATTCTCCTTGTTTTATAACAAGTATAATGCACATACCTACTAAATAAGTTGTACAAAAATATATACGAGATGTGAAGGAGAGATCTTGTGCACCTTAGATAAAAACACAATAGCTCCCTACTGTGCATACACAAAGTCATTAAAAAGAACCAATATGACACAAACATTTGTAGTAACAAACTAAGAAGAGAAGAACACTACAAGGAAGAATATATATTCCTATTTGTTTCTACAAGTCAACTCCATATTCAATTATACCAACCTTTAGGTGTCTATAACCTATATAGCACGTCACATAGAGCATTCAAAACCCTGTTCTCATTATATTTCTCTACCTGTTTACATTATTTACAATTTGAGTAGTGAGTGTCTCTATTTTATAAATAAACACAGACTACAATGCTAAACTAAAAAAACATAGATATCTTCCCCATCCTACCTTGTTACACCGTACACTCCCATGAATAATATTGGAAGAGGTCCCTACGTGGAATGTCTAATTGTTTTTTACACCATCAAATATTGTGGAAGTGGTTTGTTGACCTGGATGCTTTTTATGCTTTTGTGTAACCCGATCCAGGGTGGGGATCATGTTTATTTATAAAAATTTAATTGTCGTAAGTGATCACCATGTGGAGAGGACTATGTATCTTTTTGATATTGGACCTCTTGTTTTAATTAAGTTCTCCTTCAAAAGATTAGTTTTTCTAATCTATGTTTGGTTTATTCGAACTAAAAAATTCTATTCGCTCGGGTTGTTAATCATAGATTTTGTTTTTATTAGAATCTGATTTAGCAGACTATTTTCAAAAGTTATAATATTAATTAATATAATATTATTTGAGAGTAAATCAATTTTGATAAATATTTCAGACAATAAAATATTTTATAAATATGATACTTTTTTTAACTATGACATATTTGAATTTAAATCAGAGGATTTGGATAAGAATTTTAGATAGATGTTTTTAAAGGAACTCAATTCACCACCTCATAAGTTTTCTACCCAAAGCAAAATTTCTTGTAAAATGAGTTTAAAATTTTTTTCTTAAATTTATTCTACAATAAATTTAAATGAGTTTTTAAAGATCCAATAATTTATATAATTTCTAAATTTATCATTCATTGAAAATTTTTCTTTTTATTAAATGTTGATAATAGATAGGAAGGTGATTCTACAAATAAACCTCCCTACATTAATGGTACTAATTATTCCTAGTGGAAAATTAAAATGAAAATTCATTTAGAAATTAAGGGATTTAAAATTTGGATTTTAATAGATGGAAAATATTAAATACCACAAACTACATGAAATACATTGGGTAAAGTTACAAAAGACTCTTACCCTAACAATTGAAAAGCTATGAAATCCATGTTTTGTGCTTTAGGTGATGATGAATTTAATAGAATATATTATTTTAATTATTCCTATGAATGTTGGGATACTATAGATGTTTGACATGAAGGAACCCATAATGTTAAAGAACTGCGACTTAACACATATACGATTAATGATAATAAAAATAAGATAAAGACTGATGAACCCATTTCTAAGATTTATATAACATTCACTGAGATAGTAAATATAATGAGCTCTCTTGGAAAGCCTATTGAACCCATGGAACAAAATCATGTGGCTACTCAAATTCCTTCAAGAATGATAGAGAGGAACCTCAGTATCAATACGGTAATCCTATGATTTCACTACATTATATGTAAAGGATCTGATCATAACGATGATGATGTATGAAGGATAGATGAAGGTTAATAGTGAATAAGATGTTGAACCAAAGTGAAATGACATGTCTTTCAAAATCACTCTCTACAAACAAAAAAATAATGTGGAATTTGATGTTGAATGATATAGAAATGAAGAACCATCACTTGAAAATGATGAGAAATGGATCAATTATCCAAGAGAGTTATGAATGATTACAATGAAATAAGTTCTTCTAAAATCAAAAATACAATGCGATGTGTGACTACAAAGAAAAATAAAAAATGACTATAATAAAAATGGAAATACTATGAAATAGTATTATTTGAGTGTAAGAGAAGAGGACATGTGAATGATGGCTGACCTATGATAATGTTCAAAATGAAATTTTTGGAAAAATATAAAAAGTTAAAGAGAGAAAAAAGGCCACGTGGAGTGCCTATAATGAAATCTACAATTAATCTGATGCGTCACATGATGACAAGGATGAAAAAGCCCATATGTGTTTCATGACACAAACATCTGAGGTAACACAAGAATCCGCTACATAGAATTCATATTATTCTGGAGATTAACTTGATTCTAAAAATATGTAAAATGATGAAAGGTTTGAATATTTAAAAAAGATTAAGGATAACTGAAATGGAATAAATAATATTTATAAATCTCTCATGAAACTACATGCTCTTATTGTTTCTGTTAAATCTGAACATAAGACTAAAAATAGAATAATGCTCAACTAACCCATGAGAATAATGAAATCAAACAATCTTCAAAGAAATTAATGAAGGATATGGGGAAATTTAAAAATGGTGAAGATAAATTAGTTCAAATTCATGGAAAAATGTTTCTCCGAAATACACTAATAGTATAGGATATCAACCTGGAAAATTAAATTTTGTTAAAAGCAATTTTGTATCAAAATCTAGAATATCTAGTGTTTTGTCTAAATCTGAAAAATATTTTTCATGTTCCAAAAATGGATATACACTTATTTACTCTAGTTTTTCAATACCAAGTAGTGTTTAGATTTTTATTACCTGAAATGTTTCTAATATGAAACCCATAAAGAAAATATGGGTTCCCAAAGAAATAATTACTAATGTTACTGGACCCAAGGAAGTATGTGTACCAAAATCTATTATTGATTGAATTTTTATTGTAGGAATATTGTTTTAGGAGTTCCTATAAGTGATTATTGTACTTGGACAATGGGATATTCGAGCTTTAAGAACCTTAACATGATTAATGGTGGGAATTTTAAATTTTATGAAAATAAAAAATGAAAAGATATTGGCCTTGGACAAATTGGTAATGTTTATTCAATTTTAATTTCTAAAATTATTTCTGTTGATGGTATTATGTATAATCTGTTTAGAATCTCACAGTTATGTTTTTCTAGATTTAATGTTAAATTAGAAAATGATTCTGGTAATGTTTTCAATTCATATAATGGTTTATCTTTAACTAATTTTAGTAATTAAAATATTTGTGTGGTGAATTTTGGTTCCTATATATTTTTAAAATGTTTCATTCTTGAGTGATTTCAAAAAGAGTCTTGGATATGGCATAGGTGATTAGAACACAATAATATTAAATCACATAGAACTCTAACTATGAAAGGACTAGTCATGGTTCTTAATAAACTTTGGATTCTAAATGAGGATGTCTATAATCCTTATCTAGATGGAAAATACCATAAAATATCATTCGAACCAAAGAATGATGTTTTACCTTCTCATCATATTTTAGTTGGTTCATATGGATTTGTTTGGTCCATATAGAGTCTCTAGTTAAAGGTTAAGAATTATGCCTTTGTTCTTATAAGTGAATTTTCTTGGAATACTTGGAATTTCTATCTATCTCACAAAAGTGAAGCATATTATATTATCACCATGTATTCTTGTTAGTAGAAAATATAAGTAGACTTAGGACAAAAAATTAAGAAGTGATCATGTATGTGAGTTTAAAAATCAATAATTTTAATCTTTTTTACCATGAAATTGATATAGTCATAACTTCTCTCCTTATAGGAAACCTATGAAAAATAGAGTTGTAGAAAGAAGAAATATAACTTTAGAAGAAATATTTTAAAATATTATTAATTAATATGACATACCTATTTATTTTTGGGAATAATATGCAAATAGAGATTGTTATATAATCAACAGAGTATTAATTACGCCTAACCATAAGAAAAACCCTTATGTGTTATGGATGAATCATATTCTTTTGGTTAATTACATTAAATATTTAGGTTTCAAAGTCCTTATCATCAATAAAAAATATAATACTGACACGTTTTCCTCCAAAAGTGAGGTAGAAATTATCCTAGACTATTATACTTCTAGAAAATAATATACGGTGTTTAGTAAGAAATCCGAGTGTGTAGAAGAATCTGTACATGTCAAATTTGTTGAAACATATCCACATAAACAAAAGACCTCCGAAGAAAAAATTGAGGAGGATCTTACAAATCATTACATGAATTGTAAACCTTAGGACCCTTTTGTTACGCAAGTAGAAAAATCATACATTTCTATAAAATTATTATATTATTATCATAGTGAACCCAAACCTATAAAAGACCCTATAATAAATAGCCTATCCTTTTCTAGATATGTTATAACCCTTAAGAACCATCCCTTAGATTTTTTAGTTGGATACATAGATAAAAGGACACAGACCATATTTCCTCTAAGGATCCAAGATGAAAATGGTGCCTTTTATTCACATCCAAAACAAATTAAATTCAATGATGCTATAAATGATGAGTTTTGGTTGATGGATATTCAAGAACAGTTGAATCAATTTGATGGAAACAATGTTGGTAAAATTGTTGATAGACCCATAGACCCCATTGAAAAAGCCAAAAATTGGGTGTTTAGAAATAAAGTAGATGAAGCAAGAACTATTGTGAGGAATAAGTCTAGAGTAATAGAATAAGGTTATAGTCAAGAATAAGTAATATACTGTGAATAATTATTTTTACCTGTTTCTCAAAATGAAGCCATTATAATACTACTAGATTACGCGTCTCCACATAATATCAAACATGAGAAAAGAGATGTTAAAAGTGAATTCCTAAATTTTTATATAGTTTAGAATGATTTTTTGAAGAACCCCCTAATTTTAGAAATCCTCAATTTTAAAATCATGTTTTCCAACTCACAAAATCATTATATGGTTTAAAAGAAGATATAACCACCTTGTATGATAATAGTAACAGATTTCATATATCTAAATATTTTAAAAAAGGTATTGCTAACACTACTATTTTCATGAAAGTAATTTTTAATTCTTTTATATTTGTTCAAATAAATGTTGATGATATTAACTTTGGATCTTCAAGAAAATCATTATGTATTGATTTTTTAAAAATGATGAAAAATTAATTTTAAATGATATTAATGTGTGAAATAAAATTATTTCTTGTATTTTAAAATTTTCAAAACAAAGAATGTATTATTTTAAATCCAAGTATGTAAACTAAAGATATTTTTAAATTATTTGGAATTGATAGGGAAAAATTTAGTGATACTCCAATGAGTACCACGTGTATATTAGATCTTGATAAAAATGGAAAATCAATGGATCAAAACAATTATAGAGTTAATATTGGAAGTCATTTTACTTGAATTTTATCTGGCACGATACTATGTTTAGTGTGATTATGTGTTCTCATTTACAAGATAATTTTAAATAGAAATATTTTTACATTATAATGGATTTTAAAATACCTCAAATATAATTCCAACATAGGACTATTATATAATAGAAGAAAAATCATTTTATTTAGTTAGTTATTATGAATCTAATTTTGGTTGTTGTAAGATAGTAGAAAACCCACCTATTGAACATGTCACTTTTTGGGAAACTACCTAGTATCATGGTATAATTATAGAGAAAAATATTTTTACATTATCTACTATTGAAGCTAAACACATAGCTACATATATTTTATGTGATCTAATTTTTTTGGTTGAAAAACACAATGCTAAAATAAGGATGTTAGTTTATGTATTTCTCTGAAAAATATGACTTTACAAGTTTTATTAACATTTCAAATAAATTATTTTTTCACTCTTCAAAAAAAATATTTACGTGATACATTACTTTTTAAAATATCATTATCAAAAAGGAGATAAAAATCATAAATTCTTTGGTACAGAACATCAAATTTCTGATATTTCTACTAATCCATTAAGTTATGATAGGTTGAGTTACATTAGATATGAGTTAAGGATGATAAATTGTAGAGGAAATAAAGTTGATGACTCACTTATAGGACCTACAATTAATGACTCACTGATAGGTCTCACTGATGGTGACTCACGAACATGTCTTACCGATGGGTCTCACATAATGATAATAAATTATTTCTCGGTATCTAATATTAAAACATAACCGTTTTAATTATTTCAATTTATTTTAATCCACATTTATTGTTTTATGATTTGAAATCCCTAATTTATAAAATTATTGGTCGATGAAACGCCTTTTATCACTCTTACATTCCTAAATTCCCTCTCTTTCCTTCGAACCATTCTCTCATGAACTCCAGAAACATTTAATCTTCGATCCTAAAACCCTTGAATATCAACAATGTCACGAGTTAAACGTGTTTTTGAGAGATCTTGGGATGATATACATCTGTCTAATAAGAATATATGTTAATATCTCAATCCAAACTAAAATATTAAAATTCATAACTCGCAAACCATATCATCACCCCTTATAAGTATGTACATTAAGAATGGTTGTGGTCAAGTAAGTCTCTTCCCTTGAATGGGTTTTAGACCATACGTTGGTTATAGTAGTTCTCCAATAATTAAATAAAATTTTATCCCATGATCATGCATGAATTCTACCTATACGCAGACTTTATACTTGAAGGTTTAGAAGTATTTTGGATAATATTTTCAGTTGATAGAAAATGAATCACATTTTCTTGCATACAATGGGAATAATTATTTATGATACCCCGCGAGGGAGTGTGTGATGATCATAAGGTATGTGCACCACCAAACAGTGTCTTTTTCAGTTTTGAGGATGCATTGGCTGAGCTTACTAGAAATGGATTTCATAGAAGTCCTATAGCAACAGATAATAATAGTTTGTGAAAGTCGCTATTAATGTTCACTCAACATCAATTATATTCTTGGAGAGTTGATTTTTCCTCCCTCAAGTACCAGGATGGTTATTTTTAATAAATTTTTCTGAAAGTTCATAATATTTATTTGTGCATATATTTGATGGTTCTTATTAGTGAAATGGTCATCTATACTATATGGATAACTCATTGTTTTACTGAAGGATTATCTCTTCTATGTTGAATGATAAGCGGATGGTGAATGGATGTGAAGAGACAGTTTTAACTATTGATGGTTTCTGTAAAAACTATGTTATCTTCTAGAGGGTGAGAGTTAATTAGAACCCCTAGAAGAAGATATGCATTGAGGACAATAAAAATTTGAATGAATATTTCAATCCTATTGTGAAAACCTAAAGGCCAAGGAATATGGTAGACCTTGGTATTGGGCTGGATAAAGTGGGGTTATATTTAGATAAAGAGATAGGTATGGAAGTTCCAAGATTTGAATCACTAATAGATGATAGGAGTGATACTGACATTACTGAAATTACAAAGAGGATGACTAATGGTCCTGCGATTCAACCTAGACCTCTACCATCTAAAGAACCACTTCTAGATAAGGATGATAATGAGGAGACTGAAGAATCAGTGGATGCTTTATATGAAAGCATATCAGGTAGTGATGAATAATCTGTTGAAGAAAAATAAAATATAATTGATGAAAAATAAACATATAAAAATGATGGATATGAGGAAGATGTTGAGAAATATGATTTAAATGATAAAAAATATGGATGTAATAGAAAAGATGAAGGAATTGATGAATCGGGTCATATAGGTGCTAATCATAGACCTAATCCAAAACCTCTTGGAATTGATATAGTGGGACATAAAGAAGTGGTGGTATCTCATGAGGTTCTTGAACAGGTTGTGGTTGAGTAAAGGGCTTTAGATAAACATGTTCATTTTGAATTTCTTTGTGTAAGGGAGGTCTCAGTGACCCTTGTGAGAGAGTTAGTCTATTCAACAAAGAGAACATTACCTAAGGGGGGTAGACATGTTACAAGATAAAAGTGATATGTAAATTATCCTATGGATGAAATTGTTGTGACTATATGAAGGATAGATCTTAGATATGTGAATTTTTTTTGGAGTATCCTAATTCAGATGATAGGAGAGCTGCTCTTACTCATTAATTTCCTGTGGTGGATTTAGAATCTTTCAAATGTGACACCAAATCCGATCTTGATGCATTCAAGGAAGAATTGTTTGTTTTAGTTAGATATTCCCCTTCACATACACCTTCTTATATACCATGAATTAATAAAAGAGATGAATATTTGATCCCAAAAACAGTTGTGTCTCTAGTTGAGCCTCTGTTGGTCTCAGTTCATGAAGCCATTGTCCTTGATAATCATAAAATGGGGAATGAGATGATTTTGATGGTTTTATCCAATAAATGTATTACTGTAGATTATTGTACATCCTTGGATAAAATGGTTAAAACAATTGATTATGTAACTTCTAGGAGTTCTACTACATAGCCTCATCCTCCAACTATTGATGTCAACCAATTGAAATTAGATATCTGAGATATAGTGTGAGGTTCCTCCACTTTAGCTTCTCCTATTGTTCCTTATATATATAATGAGATTATTAGATCTGTGATTTGAGAGAAATATTAGACAATTATGGGTGGCACAGATTAGGAGATCCTTAGTATGATAAGGATGAATAGTAACTATGTTCTTGATATGGTGGGATTATAACAAAAATAATCATCTATTTCACAAAAGAAAATAACAATGAAGGTAAACTTTTATTTTAGGAGGATTTACATCAATAATATACTAAATAGTCATTTTAAGTATTTAGTGGAATGTTTGAGGCTACCTAAAGGAACAAAATCACCCAAAGATCAACTCAAGTAGTTTATAGAATTCAATCATACCCTTCCCATGGTTATTGAGAATAATGAATATTTTGAAAAGGCTATGGATTATGGTGGTGAGCTCAATAAATACTACATCAATGTGCAGAATCCCTACCTGCATCATCACAATAAATACATTTTTTCTCTGGAAACGGATCCTCTTAGACCTGTCATACACCCTTATACTTCGTCATCTTCCCCTTTGACCTTTAACCCTTATCTTTCTCTTAGAAAAATTCAACCTTTCATCCTTTAGAATCTTTCGTATCTTCTATCCTCTTCTAGCCCAAGCCTTGTTCTTTCGGATTTTCAAGGAGTTCCTCTTCCATATATCAGTACTCTCACTATTCCTTCCAACACAACTAATTTTTTACCTCATTCTCCTACCACTACTTCCACTATTAAGGGAAAATAAGTGATGGACACTAATTTGACAAAGAAGTAGTTGGATCACTCCTTGATGGGGATATGTTTTGATTTTTTGTTATCTTATGTACTGTAAGACTAATGCCATACCATGGATTCTTTTATCTCATTATGAGTTTTTGTTTTCATTATTTGTTTCCTTTTTGATAATCCCAATAGGGGGAGAGTTTTTGTGGAATTAATCTCATGGGGAGATAATATAGAACACAAAATTAAAATAGAACACTACCATAAAATTAAATATTAATATGTGATCTCTAAATATATTTACGTTTGTCTTAAAATTTTATCAGTTATGATAATTTCCACTCTTATGATATGTATAATATGTTATTAATAAATTACAATGATAATAATAAATTAACTATTTTGTTATATAAATCCATGATTAATGATCATCAATAAGGGGGAGATTGTTTTCCACCTCTATTTTTAATGGTCACAAATCATTATTAATTATTATTTATTAAGCTACATAGTGTTTAATCATGCTTACTTATAATCCTAAACCAGTAGTGGTAGTGTTTATTTCTTAAGACTCGTTTAATAGAATTCGTCTATGTATAATTCATCAATACTTTTCCTAACGATAGAAAAGTCACTAATACCTGACTCACTAATATAAAATTTACTCAAATAAGATTATGATACCAAAAACAAGAGATACTAATAAAGCGATGAAAAATTAGAATGACTAAGAGTTTTTCCATGTATGAGATATAAATAGGTGAGTCACCGGTATCAGAGTTGCTAACACATCAAATACTGACAGATCGACAGATTAATCCTATGTTATTGATGCTTGTTTTATTCACATATGGAATTATCTACTAACAAACTGACATACCAACTTCTTGAGGCACTGAAAACAGGATTCACTGAAAGCATGATTCACTGACAGCATAAGACACCGAAAGCCTAAGAGGCCAAAAGTATGAGATACTTACAGTCTGAGATGTCGACAATCTGAGACATTGATAGACGGTCTCCTAAATTCAAACTTATTACTAATGGTCACATTTGTTTTATTTAATGCTACTGGTTTTATTAATTATTTTTTTCAATAAAAATTAATTAAACTGTAAGATAACAGTTCAAGTTATGAGGAACTGAAACATGATCAGGAACATACTACTTGTTAGCTGACATGTATAAAGTTCATACCTGATTAATAAGTTATATATACATAAATAAGGTATGTGAATGAGAGAGATAGTAAACCATAGAGATAAACACAATAACTTCTTAATATGCATACAAAAAGACATTTCTCATAACTGAAACACCATGAACATTTGAAGGAACAAAATTATATGGTAAGAACACTTCGAGGAAGCATCTACCATCCTATAAAAAGAAGATAGTAAGAAAAATGACACTCATTATTATTTTATGTCTCTAGATTAGGTTCACTTATACCATATTTTGGGAGTCTAGAAGCTTTATAACACATCACACAGATCCTTATAAACCCTATTTACATTATATTTCCCTTCCTATGTACCTTATCTACAATTAAAGTAGTGTGTATCTCTTTTTTATTAACACACAATGACTCCTATGCTAAACTGGAAGATACATAGATATATTCAATGGACAACCATTTTACACCTTAAAATCACATATATTATAGTGGAGGAGGTCCCTACATGGATTTTAATCTTTATTACTTCCAAGAATACTGTGGAAGAGGTATGTCGACCTGGAAAGTTTGAATTTTATTGTGTACCCCATTCTTGGGTGTGGATAAAGATTATTTATATAAATTTATTGGTGGAAGATAATCACAATGTGGAGATGAGAAAGTCTATGATTGAGACTAAACATCTTTTTTTAATCCACTATACATGGTCATGATTAGTTTTACTTATATTTTTTTGTTTATTTAACCCAAAAAACATCACTCTACTCTAATATTTAATCTTAAATATTTTTGTTATTTGAATTTGATTTTGTAGAAAATTTTCAAAATATATAATAGTAAATAATATTATCTTAACTCAAAAAAATCAATATTTTAGAAGTATTTAAAATATTCAAATCTTTTATAAATCTTCTACTTTTTTTAACTGGACCGTATTTGATTTTAAATTTGGGGATTTTTAAATAACCTTTTTAGAAAAGAATTTTCAAAGGAAGTCAATTTACCCCCCCTCTTGATTGTCCTACTCAAATCGATATATTATATCTATCAAATGAAAAGAGTTATGGATATGAATAAATAATGATATAAGTAAGGGGTTCAAAAAAATAAAAAACCAAAACAGATGCGTGAAGAAAGAAATTATTTCCCAAAATGTAACTTTTAAATGATATTCTTAATAAATGTGTAATATAGAGTAATAAAAAATTATGGTAATATAACCAATTAATATGTAAATATAATATATGTATAATATTGTTATATTTTTTATATAGGAGGGTTGAATGAGTATTATGAGAGTCAAAACATAAGGTATGGGGATACCTAGTCACACTTTTATTTCTACGAGACTTATGAAATATTCACCACTCATTTCTTTTTTGATGTCTATATAATGACCATTAATTGTGTATATTAAATTAATCATTAAATTTAATTATATTTACATATATATATTATTATTTCTCTTTCATGGAATTTTCTATTCAAAAGTTAGCAATTTCGTAAGGGATTTTTTTCTCACTTTTATTTCCCTGTGACCCATGACTTATACACTAATTGATTATTTTTTTGTGTCTATAATGCCAGAGAGTTCCAATTTTGAGTATTATTTTGAATATTATTTTATTTTCATATCCATATTATACAATATATTTCATGGTTCTTACGATTCTTCATATTATAATGTGGTAAAGGGATACCTAACAATCTCATCGATATTCAAGATTGTTTATGTTTAAGTCTCTTCTCGAGAATATTTACCTACCAGGTTAGTGTATTCAAAATATGATTTTGAAAATGCTTTTACTGGTCTCAAATTATATTTTATTGTCATTTTTAAAACTCTTTTACATTTTACAAAATGAATTAAAAGGAATCGTCATATTATATTCCAAGATAAGATGATTTATGATTTTTCTTATAAAAGTAAAATGATTGTTTTTTAAATTATACGACATAAATATAATTTTACACAATCATGAAGAACTAATGTTTTTATGATTAATTTATATGTTTATAATGTACTTTTCAAATAAAATATTTTCTTTTATAAATTTTCATCCTTTTAAATAAATGATTATAAAATGGTAAGGGATTTCTTCCCAATTTACATTCTATTAATACATACACATTTTTATTAACCAATTTACTGTATTGTGGATTATATACCACCCCTTTGTAATTAAATATCATTATTCACTCAAAAACCATATTCTAATTTTTCATATAGTGTTTACATTGAAAATTATTTTTTTAATCTTCGAATATATTAATAAATTCATATTTCTCTTTCAATATAGAAATATGATAAGGCACATTGATTATTAATTAAATCGATTACTCGATATAAAGTGTGACTTCTAATGAAAATTATTTTTTGGGAATGAAATATATATAGATCCCCAATGCATCAATAGGTTCTCATGAGAATAATAAATTTGAAAAATTAATATTTATTTAGTAAATGTTTTTTTAAACCCTCTTGTGAATGTTATTGACAATATAGGTTTTCAGGTGCCCTAGAAATGAAGTCCAAAAATAATGAATTTATATCATTTTGAAGTAATTTATAATTATAATTTACTCGTGACATTTGTTCCATGAAATTTTCTATGGATTCATTTAATTCTTATATTATTGATTAATATGGATTGTGTTTCAATTAATTACATTTCCATATTGATTGTTCATTATAAATTTATTTTAATATCCTGTTTCATTATTTAATTACATTACCATGTTTACAAATTCACATTAATTCAATATTTATTCTATTGTATATACCCTTACTGAGAACTGAGATCGTCGTTATTTTTTTTCTCATACTCAGGTATCCAAGAAGTGGACATGGAATGATTTTAAATGATAAACAATATAGAATAATGTTATACATGAAATAAATAAATTTGATGTTGTAATTAGTTTATTAATTTCTAATACAAGACTCATGTATCTATCTGGATTACCCATACTACTCTGCTAACCGGTCCTTTAGGCTGTATTTCCTTATTATCATGCCAATGTAATGGTTGTACTCACTAGCTCTTGGATTACTAGGGTCAGGTCATTAAAATAATGGAAAAAATTGAGTTGGGATAATGATAAATAGTGTGCATTAAATTCCCTATTGGACTATGAAAATAAAAAATACAAGGTGTTAGGACAAGACACGTTAGTTCTCCCAGCACAACCAGTTTATTGGTGGGGACTTTAGAATCCTTAAAAGATGTATCAACTACACTATATGGATAAGGGAGTCTATCCAAAATTTGGTGGAAGCTTTACTACCGCACAACGCCAAGCCTCCTCTCAACACTCTAACCACTGAATCCTATTCTTTTTTTTAATAAATCCCAACCACTAAAAACCAATAAATTGGGTAATAAAATAGGATGACATACTATTTTATAAACAAAAAATATATTATTTAATAAATGATAATGATGATACAATAATTCCCCACCTATAATGCCTTCTCATCCTTTAGAGTTGACTTGTATAATCCTAGTCATGAAATATAGTACATTGAGCTTGAATATCCTCCTCCCACTACCAAGTCTCCTCCATGAACTATCCATTATGAAATATGAGAAATATTAGTGGTACTATCATCTCTTGTAAGACAATATATCTCCAGGTATATAATTGAAGTTGAGATTTAAATGTATAATTCATTAGGTCCCATATCAAGAACCTCATTTTTTATAACTTTTATAACATTAGATATATTTCTCCAGAGATGAGTCACATGAAACCTATTGTGAAAACATTGATTTTGAGATGGTTTATATAGGAGGAACATACCTATTCTAGTCTGCATAGTGATCTCTAAGAGTCCAACATAATAGAGTGAATGGTTCGTATGCTTCATCAAATTTTTTTGTCCTAGAAGAGGAGTCAGAGTAAGAACATATATTTCACATATTGATTAGTCAAATAGTATCCTCCTACACATTTAATGAGACTGATATTATATTTAATTATTTATCAACACCTTTTGAATTAGTTAATCTCTTAGACTTCCCTTCTAAAATAATTTCCCCCACAACATTAGCCTCAATATTACCAAGCCCGTAAATTTTGGAATGTTATGGAATTTGATAAATATCCTCATAAGGTTCTACATAAATTGAATCATAGAGACTATTTTTTTATTGGAAATAAACCAATTATGTAGGACCATCAAAATATCCATTGATTTTTATACTATAAACTCAGAGCATATCCTATGATATTCAATTCTACACTACAATAACTGTTTTGTATAGGGATGTGACCCTTTTCTCTTATTCATTTCAATGACTATGGTCTCCTATAATCCCTATAAAACCATTGTGTAAAACATGTGACATCATTAGATACAATTATGAAAGAAAATAATTTCATTTGTATGATCTAATATATATAAGATTTCATAGCTCAAATTAAAAGCGAGTCACACATATTTTTTTCATATGAACAACCATTGTTAGAAGATCAAAAAATACCCAAAAAACATCATGGAACTTCATGGTCATGGGTATCCACATAAAAAAATGAAATCATTATTCCCAAAAACATCCAAATGGTTATAATAATTGTATAGAGTAATCCAACATGACGTTGTGTCTCTTTTTCTATCATATGTTAGTTAAGACCTTGGGAAATGAGTTTAGTAATATCCCTTTTCATCTTAGCCCACCAGAACTAAATCTTGGATTGATGGAATATCATTGTGGCAAAAGGATTCAATAGAAACATATATTTATAAAATTATCTCATCAACCAATATATGATAGAAGAAGGTTTAAAATCTTTCCAATTTTATATCATCACATCATCCTCAAACAATGGATACCAATATATCTGGTCACCACCAACTAGCCATTCTCTCATCATAACACAGTTGTGGTTGGATTCACGAGACGTATTCACCGTGTCTATAAAAGATGAATTGAAGTATAATTTTTTCAAAACCTAGATTCTTGGTCCTCATGATTATTCATCTTTTAATTAGAAAACAAATTCTCAAACACCAATATTCTTATTAATGAAATTCATATTTCTCTAGAGGAACTTGTATCTTATGAATAAGAGCATATACAAGGGAGTTACCTTTTCCTAGTGTATATTCCATATCAACATTGATCATCTGTTGGCACACTATCTGAGTATACTACATTATATAATGTACCAATGTGTGAATATATAGATTAGTCTATAGGGTTAAATGTGGATAAAAACCTTTTTTAAGAGATAGTGTAACCAAAACATTAAATCATGGACCTTGACAGCCATCTCTAAGTCCTGGGATATTAATTTCATATTATGGGAAAAAATGACGTGTCCCACAATGTAATATATTCTCCCACTACAACATTAGTCCTCCCCAATAAAACATGACGCATCGCTCTAAATTGTACAAAATATACTTGGATCATGAATATATTGAAACTAGAGTTGTTGTCATCCTATTCATTAGAACATGAAAATAATATTTTTACTGGTCTAACAAAAAAATTTATTCCATTATTTATTTAATAATTAATGGGGTTGGAAAAACCACTGAAGCCTTTGACAAAATTCCAATAGTTTTCCAATGACCCTAGAAATATATTATTTTAAAAAAAAGTAGGGAATCATTCTAGAAAATCAACAAATCTAAATTATCTATATCCACTAATATACTATTTCCCAAAACATATTTCCTAGAAACATTACCTCCTATATTAAATAGTTAAACTTTAAAAAACATTTCATATAATGGATAAGTTTTCAATACTATATCGACATATATGGAATACATGTCTTAGGTCTGTGAGTAAATTAGGATGTTTTCCACAAAGACCAAGATGATTGAGCTAAAATATTTGTGGAAGATCTTATTCATGAGCCCCATTAATGTGTCCAATGAATTAATATGTCCAATAAATATCACTAACTACACATATAGCCCATACCTACTCTAAAACAATGTATTTGGGATGTTCCCAACTCTAACATGATGCTGGTGGAATATTAGAAAATGAACAATCATGGAGAACCACCAAGTTCCCCTAAACTGAATAAATATATAGTTGAAACTATGTAAATGGAACTTATTATGTAGAGTAACCTAAATAATATTATATTAATCATTACAGAGTTATGGAAAGTCATCCAACATCATGTATAATAGAATATATCCATCCAATGGTGATGGACATGACTTGATAAATACAATGTCAACCATGTCCTTTAACTATATAGTGTTATAATTCAACTCTATTAGACCCATAAGATAATGGGGTGTAAAAATGGGCTAGATAACATAACTGAGTTATATATTAATGTCATTCCTCTTTCATGAAGAAGTCCAATGAAGTCATATTTGGATAAATCATAATAATGATCCAAAAATACAAGGATAAAAGTGGGATACCATTAAATCTACTAAAATATCCAAGCTTATAATATACACCATTAATTTAATTGGGTTTTTATGTCGTGGACCATTCATCCTACCCCACACTACCATTCACTAATGATCAATAATATCTCTCCTTATGATGATTTTAATGATAGCAAACCGTACTAGTAGTCATTATGGGCTCGGAATATTTTTTTACAATCATTCCTAATAATCACATAGAATATCATTATCTTAAAATTTATGTATTCCCATAGATGTCTATAAATGGAAATGACTATAAGAAACTATAGGAATCATTTTATTTTTTCCACTATTGGGAAAAATTGTTCCTCGATAAAATGTAACATGAAGGATAAATTGACTGGTAAGTCATGTCTAGGAACAACTAGGTCATATATAATGGAAGGGAGAGAACCAATATCAAAAAAAGTATTAAAGAATGTAGATGTGATCATTTCGATATCTCAAATAGTATATTATCCCACACTACCATCTACTAGAATATAATCTAATGAATATAATCATGTTACCTCAACCCAAAAAACTTATATCTATGGTATGTGACTCATAAAATTTATTTTTATTTAATATCACTAGTGAGGACCTTTCGAAAATCCATTAATCATAGATCATCTTCATCATTAACCCCTATGAAAATTGATCCTCAAATGCATGGATAAGAACAGCAAGTGATTATCCATCTTGAAACACTAAAAACACATAAAATGAATTATTCTGTAAAGAATTTAATTACATATGACAATCATATAGTTGAATATTTTTGATCTCTAATGGATGGGGTTGTAGATGAATTAAAATTTTCCATCTTCATTCCATGAAACTAATGATTGATCCCATTATTGATCTTCATACTACTAGAAGTGACACTCATCTCATCAATTGGAGGATAAATTTCATGCGTACTAAGGGTTGGATGAAGTGAAAATTTCTGATCTTCCTCCCAGACCATCTATATTGTATAGGACATTCTAAGAACCTCTTGGAATGTCTATAGGTTCATTCTCGTGAAAGTTCATATAATATCTTGTTGATGACTGATTTGATATTCTAATGTTTATATGGATTTCTTTTTTTAAAGAGAAGAGTAGTGTAAAAATATATCATTAGTAACCCCTGATGTAGATATATGATCTCTTATTATTTTTGGAACATCCTTATTTTGGGAAAAAATACGTAAAAAATATGATCATTAATGTATTCCAAGTAAGACCATCATATATTATCTGACGAACCTAACCTGAAGATCCTCTAAAACATGTTCCCAAGACAAATATTCCACATAATAGATAGTCTTTCCAAATCCACATGGGAAGGTGACTAGAACATAGACATCAAATAAGAACAATATAGAATGATTTCACTCAACCAAAAACAAGATCATGTCACATATGTACTAATGAGACATCTATGAAAATGAAATATATAAGCCGTAATAGAAACCAAACATTTGAAACCAAAAAAATCAATATTGAAAAAAATACCTATGAATAAGTAAAACCAAAAAGGAATTAAACAAAATGAAAACCAACTACCTAATATAACTATGTGTTACGTCGCCCACTATATCACCATGAGAAACTAAACTAGCTAACTGAAAATATCACAACCTCACTATAGTTCTAGGTATTTCCCTACATAAAAAGACATAACTATGTCTATTCTCTACTGAAGGCTTACATTAGGTGTGAGATAATGGTCTTAGTAGGGTCTCACCCAAATGTCTTATATCATGTTTATTATGAATAATCTAAGCATTCTCAAAAATGAAGAAAACTTGACATGATAACATTTTAATGGTTTTTTTGTCAAAATATTAGAGAAACAATTTAATTTCCTCTTTTTCAAATTTCAACATAAATAAGTTAAATCAGTTTCAAAGAACAATATATCCTTATATATTAGAAATATATATCATGTTAACACAAACAAAATCATGTATTACTTTTAAAATCAAATCCATTGAAGTATAAAAAAATATTAAAGTACAAAATATTATGCACATGTAACATCACACCATGGATCATAGTTGGTCAGGATATCTAAGACACTCATATCTGACTCATAAAATTATGTACCAATCATTCCACATGTAATACTCATTGATTCTAGAGAGTAGTAGAAGACCCCGTCAAATAAACATCCAAAAGGCCTAATAATTCCTTTGATTTATTGGATTGGGGAGAAGAAGAATTACCCACGATAAAACTCCCATAATGTTTGTGAGACCAATAATTGTACCATCCACCTATGTACCCATGACATCCAATTTTCTCTATTTTCCAAACCAGTTCATCGAACAATTTACATTGATTCATTCTATGAAACCATTTTACAATGATTTGAAAATGCCTTCTCATTTTCCAAAACTAGGGGGAACCCATATTTTATAAATAACTCAATTCCACCCAAACCTAATAAATAATCTAATCATTCCATTTAATTTAATTAAGTAACATATCAAAATAAGATAAATGGTGTTCAAAAAAATATTCCAGAGTAAAAACAAGCTACCTCGTAACATGGGTCCACACATGCCCACATAAGATCCCCCAACACAAATATCACAACAATGAAAGTGGAGGCCCTTGAATAAAGTTACATATTTTATAATTTATTAAATCATTAAAAAGTGTTGTTGGAAAAGATAAAACATAAATACATCAAGAACGCACACCATTATCACTATTACCAACAAATTAAATGGCCCCCAAGACAAGATCTCACAAGGGAAATTGAAGGATACAAGAATAAAAATCACCATAGTTCAACAGATATGATAATTCAAGAAAAATGAAAAACCATGATTAATGAAATAAAGAATAGTAATGTTTTAACCACCCATAGATATGCAATCCAACTTCAATGGTGATAAATCATTGAATGAATCAATCCAAAATGAATGAAGACCCCCATAATCGATATAGAAGGGATCTTGGTCAAGTGCCAATGGAGTTGTGGATAAATGGATGAATTCATCAGAATTACAACATCCTAAAATACAACACTGATACCTTTTAATGGAATTTAATCCCTTTAAAATCATTTAAAAAATAGGAGTCATATAGAATAAAAATTTAATTTTTTTAAAAAACTAAACTTTTTTCATTATATGGAGAATAATATGTATATGGTTTGTACTACTATCACTCTATAATACATGTTTAAATAATCTTCCATAAAGAACCCATAAGTCATTTACTCCATTTTTACGGCTTGTATTTCTATTGCAGTCTTAAACAACTACAAATTCTTACCAAAAATCCCAAATAAACTCATGCATCCTCTAAACTCAGGGAGAACCCCACAAATAAATTAAAATCATTTATCTATGGAATCCATTGATTCAAACAATAATACAAAACTAAAAATTATGTAATTTCCTTAACCAGTTCTCTACATCATGGATAGTCCCATGGAACACCAAATTAAAGAAGAAAACAATAAAATAAGAGTAAAATACCAGAAACATGTAACAAAATGTAACAGAATCCCGACACTAATAGTTTATGTCCCTGAGAAGTCATGTGGAAGAATGATGTCCTGTAAAAAGGTGAGGTCACTACTCCCTCATCATGGAATTATGATCCCAAGTCTCATGATAATCTAATCTTCTCCACCGTGACACTTTGAACATCAAAATCGACTTTCCATGAAATAATATCACTTGAGAGTAAATGATCTCAACGACTTTCTAAATTATAGAACATAAGGATCAAAGTCAGTCTCATCCAATATTAGAGACTAAGAGGGGTAGGTATGGTATTTACTGAGTTATGATACATGGAGAAAATCATTAATTTCTATCAACAGAGATTGGAATTCCAACTAATAAGAAACCTACTGATGTTTCTCAAGGAAAAAAATAGTCTAATATATATCATGTTTAACTTTATGTATTTTTTATAAAAACACCTACAATCAAATATGGATATTTCATGGCCTAAATAAATACATGGCATAGGAATGAATAGTTTTATAGATATTTTGGATATCATGATGCATATAAACATCTTTATAGGAATGATAATTTGTATTCCAATTGACCAGATTCCCTATCAAAATCTGGGAGACTTCTCTATAACCATAATGTAAATCAATAATCAATGTTTGAAACAAGGGAAGAAGGAATCCTATGTAATGTGAAAATTTACTACAAATAATTCATACATAAATATTCGACATTTCAAGAGTTTCTAATAGAAATAAAATGGAATTAAATTTTCAACTGATCTATCATTAGATAGATTTAATTCCTCCCTAGAAGAGTGTATGTTAATAAAAAAATGTATATGTATACCTCATCCAATTAGAAAATTAGTACTCTAAGAGGATGGAGAAAACTATATGGTCTGAAATTTTATTCCATTATATGTTGGAATGTGTACAATGGGAGACATAATCAGCAATGTCACATTTTATACATGGCTATAAGAATCATTACCTCTTGTCATAAAATATCATGATATTAATCATATGAATGAACCAAAAATAAAATCAAAATGAAACAAAATCTGGATCCTCATAGATGCAGGGATGAAAAAATGATCCCCAAAAATTGAGAATCCTATATGAATAGAGAGACCAAACAAAAATGATATTCTAAACATATAGGGTTTCTTGAATTCCACTGATCTCAACTTACTAAGGTTTACTCTAGAGAATATAGTCAATGATAGATAATGACAACTCATCACTAATTGAAACCATTCTTATAACATCCTCATGAGAATCAAGTAGTAAATTATAAGAAATACATATAAGGATCAACTATTTTTTGGATTCCCAAATATATTATTTTGTTAATTTCCTACTATGAGAGTCTACGATTACTTTCTTCTTCCCCACGTTATAACAGATATCTATGTTGGGAATCTAAAAGTATTATACCCACATCTTATCACTATGATTTATGTCATTCTGAGAGAATAAATAATTAAAAATATTTTATTTAAAAAATACTATAAACCATTTTCAAAAAATATTATTCCACCAACACGTAATAACATACATAACTAATGAAATTTTTAAATCATTAGTCTTTTAATTAATCTTATTAATTTGATATGATAAAAAACATAACCCAACATATGACAACCCTGATTTTTATTAAAACTTAAACATGATTTATTACATAAAACATCACTTGATACAACAACAAATATCTAGAGGTTTAGTGTCTTTGGGGCTTAGGATCATTACATAAAAACTTGATACATGAAATACAACATCATTATTGAAAACTTCCTTTACATGACCACTACATTCCCTCGTACTTAGCATTACATGGGATAACCTAAGGACATGCATAAGAAAAGGGTGAGCTATAAAGCCCAGTAAGGGAATACACATGGAATAACATGATGAGTACAATACATGTTAGAAAATAGGCATATCAATAGAGCATAAAAAACATGAACATAAAGGCATGATAAAGTATGATAATCATAACATGGAAATGTGCTAACAACACTTAACATGGAATTAGCATGAGCCAAGGCCCATTGCACATGGAGCATGAGTAAATCCTCAATGCACATGAAGAATGAGTAAACCCTCATTGCACTTGAATTATAATGAGTCAACACTCATTGCATATGACGTATCATGATACTATACTTTACCCAATGCATTAGAGCCCTATAAGGGTGCACACTTCTTAAACATTTCTTTTCATGCATAAGTGTGCCACATGGATCATAAAACATGAATTCATAAAACATAATAATTTATTCCAGGATAATGGAATGTAGAATTAATACATGAAACTTTAAAATCAATAATTAAATGTGAATAAAGTTGAATACCCTTGATGGAGAAATGGTCATGGTATTCACTACACAATTACATTGGCTTAGAAAATCGGTGCGATTTCGACAGCGTAACGGCGTGACATAAGATTTCATAAAAATGGTTGATGAAAGAGAATGGGGTTCCAAATCATATTTACATGTAATGGACAATAAGGAGGTCATATAGATACATTTACCAATAATTTTAATAGAATTTAGATTCATGATACAAAAGTATTTCTTGAATGTAAAAGAGGAGAGAGAAGTTCCTTTCAGAATTTCGGCATAGTAACGAGAGTGCATGGGAGGAATTTAATGAGAGATAAAGGGTCTCCCATTATTCAAAAATAAATAGGGCAGTATTATGGAGGTGAAAAACCATACCCCAACATTTATAATTGAAATTAAAAGGGCAAAAAAACTTAATGAAAATTTGGACAAAAATGAGAAAGGAAGAAAAAAACCCTTACTTGGAAGTGTGCTTCCAAAGGCTAGAGAGAGGCTTGATAGAGGCTTCTTGGGAGCATGGGGAACCTTGTAAGGATTATAGATAGAGTAGGGAAGAGGTTGGATGAACACCAAAGGCTTTGAGTGAGGAGTATGTGGGAGCATGGGTGGGTGTATAGAGGAAAGGTGAGGGAATTCTTTATTATTTATGTTTGGGACCCCTTATATTAAATTAATCCAAACCACAAACCAACCCATGGTTTTTTCCAATGGTTTTTTGAAAAGGTTAGAGGAAGAAATTATTTTATAAGGCCAAAGTCCAATCTTCTTAAAATAATAGGGTTGCTTATGTGGAGGTGAGTCACATTCCTAGGGAAATTAATTTAAAAAGACAAGGTGTTTAATAAGTCTTGAGGGGTCCATTAATGCTTTGAAAAGTAAGCCAAACAAACCCAAAATCACATTATATTAATTTTAAAACATATATTGGCCGAACATAAAGATTATAGTATTTTATTACATCACTATAGGGTCCTTATGATGTCATAAAACACATTATATATGTAAACTGTATTTAATTTTGACTCAAAAATTTGACTGTCTCAAACAATTTTGAAAAATTCAACGTTGGATAATTTCGACATCCTGATTCCAAAAATAACATTTATTTTATCTAATCAATTTTTTATATATTTTAATTTTCACTTTTTAAATAAAAACCAACATTTATAAAAAATTCACGGGTTTTGACAAAAATGGCTTTCAAATCTTAATAAAAATTATAATTGCATTCATATATATACATGGTCATTTATATATAATAAAATTAATCTAATAAAAATAATAATAATATTTTATTAAAATATTATTTAATTCAAAAATCCCTTAATTTAATAAAATAGATTTCTTAATTAAATAATAACTAAAAACACCATTTGTACATTAAAAAATATTTACAATGTATCAATAATCACAAGTAATTATATTCATTATTATATAAAAAAAATAATGTACATGAAAATAGTATTATCGATTAGTTACATAACCCCTTAAAGCAGTTGCATAATACCTATGGGTAAGGTGTATGATGGTGACAGACTCTTGGGGTGGCTCAGATAACATCGCTCGAGTGGTAATTTCTATAAAATTACACTTCTCCCATAGACGGTCTCATTCGAGCTTCAAATGGTGAAGCTCAGCTTGGGCTTAGTCAAGAGCGAAGCCCAAGGATGCCACCTCTTTTCTGATCTCCAATAAATGGTCTTCGTATGGGTAAATTCTATTGGATGAGGCCATCACTTTCTTTGTCTAAGTAAAATTGGATGTGTTAAAGACCTATGTTTATATTAATCATGTGATTACTGTTCAACAACTATAAAAGTAACGGTGACAATTCTTATCATAAAACCAAAGAAGTTGACATTTATAAAAACATTTTATATAAAGAGACATTTAATAAGATCAAGGGGTTTTTTCCATTAATGAAACATTGGCTCAATACAATATTCCCCCCTTAAGAAATTTCTCCTCAAAATTTTCCTTTTCCCACACTAAAATAGATGTGGGTAACTCAGCTTCATCACTTCCTCTGATTCCCAAGTTTCTTCTTGAAACTTGTTGTTTCTCCACAACACCTTGACTAGGGGAATTGTACTATTTTGTGGAACTTTTTCTCTATGATCTATGATCTTCACTGGTTTCTCATCATAAGAATGATCATCTTCCAATTGTACCACCTTAGAAGAGAGTACATGTGAAGGGTCCGGTATGTAATTCCAAAAGAGGGATACATGAAAGACATCATGTACTTTGGCCATAGTAGGTGGAAGTTCTAGTCGATAGGCCACAACCCCGACACGATCAATAATATAGAAGGGGCCAATGAAACTTGTACTTATCTTCCCTTTCTTTCCAAACCTCATGACCTTCTTCCACGGAGATATGCATAGAAAACCATGTCTCCAACATTAAACTCAAGGTATCGTCGACGATTATCTGCATAACTTTTCTGTCGACTTTGGGCTGCCTTGATATGCTGCTGAATGGTTTTAAACTTCTCCACCATTTCCTCGACCATTTCTGGTCCAAACATCTTACGTTCACCGACCTCATCCCAACATTCTGGTGTTCTACAACTTTTTCCCATACATGGCTTCATATGGTGCCATTTGGATGATTTAGTGGAAACTGTTATTATAAGAGAACTCAACTAGAGGAAGATGTTGATCCCATCCTCCTTTATAGTCAATTGAGCACACTCTCAAGATATCATCAAGTGTTGGGATAGTCTGCTCGGATTGGCCATCAGTTTGAGGATGAAAGGCCGTACTGATGTTCAGTTCAGTATATAGAGCATGTTGAAGAATCTTCCAAAACTTAGAGGTGAATCTTGGATCTCAGTCAGACACAATAGATAGTGGTACTGCATGAAACCCTACCTCTTCCCTGAAATATATCCGTTCCAATTGATCCAATGAGAAATCCTCCCGAATAGCAATGAAGTGTGAAGTCATTGTAAGACGATCCACAACAACCCATATTGCATTGTTGCCTTTAGATGTCCTCGGAATTCTGTTGACAAAGTCCATGGTGATGTTTTCACATTTCCATTCTAGTATGGGAAATGGTTGCATCATCTCCTAAGACTTCTTCCTCTCTGCCTTCACCTGCTGACACACCAGGCACATTGATGCATATTCAGCAATCTCCTTCTTTATATTATCCCACCAAAAGTTTTCTCGAAGATCTTGATACATATTTGTGCTCCTTGGGTGAATAGATAAATTTGAACTATTTTCATCATCCAAAAGTTCCTTCTTCATATCTGTATTTTATGGAACACATAGACTATTCCCATACCACACAATTCATTCTTCATTAACATTAAACTCCATGGATTTCCCTTGTTCGATAGCTGCCACTTTTTCTTGAATTCCCACATCATTCTTTTGAGCATCCTTTGACCTTTCCAAAAGAGAAGGTCGATAAATAATTTGTGAAAGGATTAATGAGGTTCCATTCTCTATGATTCCCATGTCCATCCTCATCATGTCTAAGATGATTGGATCCTTCTCAATTCTCATCATTGATAGAATCGTTGGATCCTTTCAACTTAGGGCATCTGCCACCTTGTTCGCTTTCCTAGGGTGGTAATGGATTGAACAGTCATAATCCATGATGAGCTCTATCCATATTCTATGGCACATATTAAGCTATTTCTATGTGAATATATATTTAAGACTCCTGTGGTCAGTATATATCTCACATTTCTCCCCATAGAGATAATGCCGCCAGATTTTCAAGGAAAAGATCACCGCTGCCAACTCCAGCTCATGCGTTGGATAATTTCACTCGTGAATTTTCAACTGCCTTGAGGCATAGGATATCACTTTATCATTCTGCATCAGCACACAACCTAATCCCTTCTTTGAAGCATCACTGAATACCACAAAAAAGTTCCCCACTTGTGGGTAATGTGAGCACGAGCGCAGTGATAAGCCTCCTTTTCAACTCCTTAAAGCCTTTTTCCTATTCATCAATCCAAGAAAACATTAATCCCTTTCGATTTATCTTGGTAAGAGGGTTGGACAATCGTGAGAAAAATTTCGCACAAATCGTCGATAATATCCAGCTGACCCCAGGAAGCTACGAATATATGTTACCGATGTTCGCCTTGGACATCCCTCAATTGCATCTGTTTTGGAGGGATCCATAGATATCCCATTTATTGTGATTATATGGCCCATGAATGAGACCTCCTTCAACTAGAACTCACACTTTCTGAACTTTTCATAGAGCTTATCCTTGGGCAAAGCCTCTAGTACAGTTCGTAAGTGCTCCTCATGAACCTCCTTGGTTTTGGAGTATATTAGAATTTCATATATAAATACTACCAAAAATTTGTCTAGGTAATATCTAAAGACTCTATTCATCATGTCCATGAATATTTATAGAGAATTGGTGAGTCTGAAAGGAATTTCTATGAATTCATAGTGCCCGTATCTTTTACGAAAAGCAGTCTTGGGGACATCTTCCTTCTTCACCCTTACTTTATAATATCCTGACCGCAAGTATTCCTTGGAGAATAATTGTGCTCAATGCAGCTGATCAAAAAAGTCATCAATTCTTGGGAGAGGATACTTGTTCTTTATTGTGACTTTGTTAAGTTCATGATAATCGATTCAAAGCCACAGTAACCCATCCTTATTCTTCACAAAGAGGACTGGTGCACCCTAAGGTGAAGCACTTGGGCGTATAAACCGTTTATCCAGATTCCCATGTAGTTCTTTCTCTAGCTCTTTAAGATCTACAACAGCCATTCAATATAGATTCTTGGATATTAGTAAAGCCCCGGGTATAAGTTCAATTTAGAATTCAACATCTCTTCTAGGAGGAAGACCAGATAGTTCCTCGGGAAACACTTCAGCGAATTCCCTCACAATAGGCATTTCTTCAAGGATGGTTTTTCCTTGGACTCAATCATCTGAGCTAGATACTTGTTCTCATAAGGCAGTAATATCCACGCTTGAGATGATGGAGCTAAATGAGATTCATCTTCCTCCTTACACTTGTAAAGAGTCGGGGGTCGATTCTCCATATGGAGTGTGATTTCCCTCTCCCGACAATTTATGTTGGCTCTATATAAGGAAATCCAATCTATGCCAAGAATTGCATCAAATTACACTAGAGGGATTATGATGAGGTTCGTCGGGAAATTCAATCCACAGATTATAATGGGGGAGGACTTATATTCATGGGATGCAATGATTGCCCCATTTTCCGTACTCAACAACATCTTCACTTCCATGATTTATGGTGGTGCTGGTATTGTTATACTAAACATTAGAGATATAAAAGACTGAATAGAACCTAAATCAAAAAGTACTTTCACTATTCTTGAATTAATAACTAGAGTACCTTTCACCACTTCGTTGTCGGGGGTCACTTCAGCAGAAGTGATGGAAAAATCTCTTCCTTGCTTCCTTGGAGGTTGTTGGTTGTCTCAGAAAACCCATGGATTAGGGCACTAATTTGAAAAATGACCCGGTTCATTGCATTTGTAGCATTGAAAAATGCGTTGAGGTTGGAACAGAGTGTTACTCTCCTCTATCGCAGCCGCTGGTCTTTCTTGCCGACAGTTAATAGCTAGGTGCCCTTCTCTTCCACACCTGAAGCATTTCCTCGTCCCCTTAAGGCAATTTCTAGGGTGATTCTTTCTGCACTTTTGGAAAGTGGGGTGTTGGATCTTCTTATCACTGTTGGATTTATCCATCGGACCGCCAATAATTAATTCTACCTTATTCTTCATGACCCCTTGATACCCCTTTGATTCTCCCATCATTATTTTGACGTTGGGGGAATATCGGACAATTTCCTCACAATTATCGAAGTCACGGATCGCTATTGCTTTCTGCGGGCGAGGCTTCAGCCCACCAAAGAAGCGGTCAACCTTGCATTCAGGGGTAACGACAAAGCCAGAAGTGTATCGTGCAAGCCTTGTGAAGTTTTCCTCATACGCTCCAACAGATTCTTCATCTTTTTTCTTGAGGGAAAGGAAGTCCATTTCCATCTTATGTCAGAGGGTGTGCGGAAAATATTTATCGAAAAAGATCTTCCAAAAATCCATCCATTCTAACGCCATGATCTCCTCCTTAGGCTTCGTATTTTTGATCAACATCCACCACTGATCAGCTTCACCCTCCATACGTTAAGCCTCTAGGAGAACCATATCTTGTTTAGAACATTGATGGATGGAGAAGATCTTTTCCATGGAGTTGATCCATTGTTCAGTGATCGTGGGATCGGATGATCCACTAAAAGTAGGCGGCATTTGTCTCATGAAGAACTCGATATCGACTTGTTCATTCTTAGGGGGGTTTGGAAGTTCCTCTTGACCCGTGTTTCTATTCAATGACTGAGTTAGCAGAGAGAGAAGTGTTACAAAGTTCACGATTCCCGCTCCCATTGGATTGGACATCTCATTAGTACAGTCATCACACTAATCTTCACATCGGTTGTTAGCCCGAGTCCTCCTATTACTGGCCATTGGATGGAATAAACGAAATGTTAGGGGTAACACATAAAGTTTAATCCAAAGACAATAGTTGATGAATTATAAATAAACATTCATTTCCTTAACCCATGAGTCTATAAGTTTAAATATAGGTTTTTCATGATCTCCTTTCTAACATATGTTCTTAAGGGCATTTTTTTAATTCCCTTAATAAGGGTTCATTCTAAGCTTGTGAATTAACCAAAGAATATCTCATGGGAGTGTCATAACCAAGAGTTCAGCAAGTCCCATTGTCGTGCACTAGTTCCCATTCGAGTCTAGCTCAAAGCGGTGTTTTCGTGTTTTACACCTAGGATACATCTGTGTCAGAGCCGCCTCTACCTGCTCGTATCCAGAGAGGGATGTATTTTCTTGATAATACACTTAATAAATACTCACCAAAACATAGGGATGTTTTTATTGTACATAGTCTTGTATATATGGATTTACTAGGGTTTTCTAATCCTAATTCCAAAAATAACCAAACCTATCCTCTGATACCAACTATGACAACCCTGCTTTTTATTAAAACATAAACATGATTTATTACATAAAACATCACTTGATACAATAAAGAAGATCGATAGGATTATTGTCTTTCTGTCTTAGGATCATTACATAAAAACTTGAAACATGAAATACAAAATCATTATTGAAAACTTCCTTTACATGACTACTACATTCCCTCGTACATAGCATTTCATGGGATAACCTGAGGACTTGCATAAGAAAAGGGTGATCCATAAAGCCCAGTAAGGGAATACACATGGAATTACATGAGGAGTATAATACATGATAGAAAATATGCATATCAATATAGCATAAGAAAAATATGAACATAAAGGCATGATAAAGCATGATAATCATAACATGGAAATGTGGCAACAACACTTAACATGGAATTAGCATGAGCTAAGGACCATTGCACATGGACCATGATTAAATCCTCATTACACATGATGCATGAGTAAATCCTTGTTGAACTTGAATTATCATGTGTCAACACTCATTTCTCATGACGTATCATGATACTATACTTTACCCAATGCATTAGAGCGCTATAAGGGCGCACCCTTCTTAAACATTTCATTTCATGCATAAGTGTGCCACATGGATCATAAAACATGGATTCATAAAACATAATCATTTATTCCACAAAAAACGTATGTGGAATTCATACATGAAACTTTACAATAAATATGTAAATGTGCATAAAGTTGAATACCCTTGATGGAGAAATGGGCATGGTATTCACTATATAATGACATTGGCTTAGAAAATCGGTGCGATATCGGCAGCGTAACGACGTGACATAAGAATTCATAAAAATGGATGATGATAGAGAAAGGGGTTACTCATCATATTTACATGTAATTTACAGTAATGGGTCCATATAGATACATGTACCAACAATTTTAATAGAATTTAGATTCATGATACAAATGTATTGCTTGAATGTAAAAGATGAGAGGGAAGTTCCTTTCAGAATTTTAGTATAGTAACGGGTGTACATGAGAGGAATTTAATGTGAGATAAATGGTCTCCCATCATTAAAACATAAAGAGGGCAGTATGAGGAAGGTGTGAAACCATACCCCAACCTTTATAATTGAAATTAAATTGGCCAAACAACTTAAAGAAAATTAGACCAAATGAGAAAGGAAGAAAAAAACCCTTACATTGAAGTGTGCTTCCAAAGGCTAGAGAGAGGCTTCTTGGGAGCTTGGGGCACCATGGGAGGATTATAGAGAGAGTAGGGAAGAGGTTGGACGAACTCCAATGGCTTTGAGTGAGGGGTAAGTGGGAGCTTGGGTGGGTTTATATAGGAAATGTGAGGGAATTGTTTATTATTTAGGTTTGGGACCCCTTATATTAAATTACTCTAAACCACAAACAATACCATGGTTTTTGACCATGGTTTTTTGAAAAGGGAAGATGAAAACACTATTTTATAATGAAAAAGACCAAAAGTATTAAAATATTAGGATTTATTATGTGGAGGTGAGTCACATTCCCATGGAAATTAATTTAAAAAGACAAGGTGTTTAATAAGTCTTGAGTGGTCCATTAATGATTTTAAAAGTAAGCTAAACAAACCAAAACTCACATTATTTTAATTTTAAAACATATATTGGCAGAGAATAAAGATTATATTATTTTATTACATCACTATTGGGTCATTATTATTTCATGAAACACATTATATATTTAAACGACATTTAATTTTTACTAAAAAATTTGACTGTCTCAGAAAATTATGAAAAATTCACCATTGGATAATATCGACGTCCTGATTCCAAAAATAACATTTATTTTATCTAAATAATTTTTTAGATATGTTAATTTTCACTTTTAAAATAAAAACCGACAATTTTAAAAAAATTCATAGGTTTTGACAAAAATGGCTTTCAAACCTTAAAAAAAATTATAATTGCATTCATAAAATTACATGATCATTTATATATAATAAAATTAATCTAATAATAATATTATTTTATTAAAATATTATTTAATTCAAAAATCCCTTAATTTAATAAAATAAATTTCTTAATTAAATAATAACTAAAAACACCATTTGTACTTTAAAACCTATTTGCAATGTATGAATAATGACAAAAATTATATTCATTATTATATAAAAAAATAATGTACAAGAACATAGTACTATCGATTAGTAACATAACCCCTTAAAACAGTCTCATGAGACCTAAGGGTAAGGTGTGCGATGGTGACAAACTCTTGGGGTGGCTCGGATAACATCGCTCGAGTGGTAATTTCTATCAACTTCCACTTCTCCCGTAGATGGTCCCGTTCGAGATTGACATGGTGAAGCTCAGTTTGGGCTTGGTCAAGAGAAAAGCCCAAGGACGCCACCTCTTATCCGAGATCTGATAAATGGGCTTCGTATTGTGAAATTCTACTGGATGAGGCCATCGATTTCTTTGTCTAAGTAAAATTGGATGTGTTAAAGCCCTATATTTATACTAATCATGTGATCACTGTTCAGTGACTATAAAAGTGACGGTCACAATTCCTATCATAAAACCAAAGAAGTTGACATTTTATAAAAACATTTTATATAAAGAGACATTTAATAAGATCAAGAGGGATTTTCCATTAATGAAACATTGGGTCATTATAGAACACATTATCATCCTATATGAGCACTCAACCCAAACTAGTTCCACAATAATCAAATAAAACCACATATCACATACCAAACTCAAGTAAGTTTAGAATATTAGTTGATGAAAATAGTATTTTCAGATATTCAAATGAATCATGAAACATTTCAGCGCAATTGAATCTCACCCCATTCTTAGTAATAGAAATCAAATGTGACACCAACTTTGAAAAATCCTGGATGAACCATTGATAGTATCCATCAAGAACGAGGATGCTTCAAATCTCAAAGGAATTTCATGGATCTTCCTGTGACACGTAATTCATTTCCTTATCAATATTAACTGATAATCCTTGATCATAAATTTCCTTCCCTAATTATTTCACATATTGAATCTAGAGGTTTTATTTGGAAGGATTTCCAGATAAATGGAGACTCCTAAGGATTTCTAAAACAAAAATTAGAAGGTTCTTGTCACCATTCTTGGATCTTGAATGAAAAACTATATATTATATGAACTCTACCACCAAAGTGTCAATATACTGATGAAATATATAATTCATCAAAGCCAAGACCACTATATGATCATTAGTCATTAAAAATAGCATGACCAGATAAGTATAATGGACATACCATTTCCTAAAAGTTATCTTAAATATATCATACACTCGAACTCTAAGATGATGATTTACTGACCAAAGATCAATATTCAAAAACCAATTTCCTCCGTTAACTGATAAAAAAACATCATCACAATGAAAAAGATACATGATCATAATTTTTATCCCGTTGAACATCTCATAGTATACCCAAAATCAAAGTGTACTATCAACCTTATTAGAAAAGTGAATTGGGGATTCTTAAGGAGAATCTCTAGCATGAACAGAATCCCTTTGTTCACTAGATAATATAACTGAATATTGGGCTCTTTAAACTCTTTGATTTCTATATGTTAATAATGCATTGAAATTAAGGACATCCTGAGAACCTAGTATATCATAAACTCTACCTCCCTCTCTATAATAATATCAGAGAAAATATGAAGGAATAGATTACAAAAACCCTAAAAATGTTTTAAAGATATAAACTAGAAGAAACACTATATAGATCAACTGAAAAAACTAATGAAAAACTCAGATTATATATGATGGAAGATCTTGTATTAGAATATGTTAGATATCAATCTCTATGAAACACATGTGAGCTCCCATTGGCTCCATGATAGGATATATATGGATGATAAAAACCAAACTCATGACAATGAAAAATAAGACTATCCATCTTGATGATGGTGTCAAAAATATTTCGTCCGACAATAAGAAATTCATAGACTAACACTCTAAAAACTATTCATGGCACATAAGGATATTAAAACCCCATATCATTCCTCTTCCTAAGAGGATTACCTTAATGCATAAAAAACATGAGTTACACCGTCAATATAATAATAAAATTATAACAAAAAATATAAATGAGAGGGAAGAACTGATATCAAATATTTCCATTGCTAATATAAATTCAGTAAAAATGGTACCCATCACTATCACTGGACTTTTATACCCATCCTCTAGAAACTCATATAAATTTTCAAGGTGATTTACTCTTAATTCATGTGACTGGATCTATGTAGTCTTTGAACAATATTATTGTGGTGGAGTATCCTCTGGATATGATGATCCTTTACCATTTTGAGGAGTAGATAGAATCTAAAAAAACACTAATGGTGACCATGACATATATAACAATGACACATCATTTCAGGTGAAGGAAAACCATTTTGTGTGTATCTAACCATGGAAAACTGATAACCATTCAATGGTACATCACTAGTTTCCAAGTGATTCTCCAAAGAGGAATTCTAATGAGAACCACCTCCACCACTACTATGATGATCCTGAAATTTTAACTCTTCCTTAGAGTGACATTTAAGCATAGACCATGTGGATGAGAATGGTACAATAACCAAATTTTCCTACCAAATTTAGTTCTACCATCATAGCCTAGTATACTGTCTCTACATAGGTTTAAAGCTTCTATATAAATTCATGAAATTTGATATTTGGTTCGAAACTCTGTAAATACTTCTAAACTATCAACTGGTGATTCATTACAAACTGTGTTAAAAGATGGACAATCTATACCTACTGATTTGTGTATACTGACACTGAACACTATCCATGTTGTAAAGAGAGGAACCCTAGAGAAATCTTCATCATCAGCAACTACAGAAAAAATGATGGAATAAGTGGGTGATATAACTGTTCCATCTGAATCCCTCATGGCTATCTTCTTGAACCGTACAATCCCACCAACACTTTCTACGACCCTAACATATCAATGTCATGTATATATCATTTATAATCATAGTTGTATCAATTATTTTAAAGATATGATTGATATTTCCAATCCATTCCTCCTCAAATTCCGTATCATAATTATCTTCAAAGGATTGATAATTCTTATGAATTGACACTCCTGATCAATCACTTTCTCCTTTTGATCCCGAATACTGCTCAAAAACAAAATTTTAATGTTGTGGATTGTTATATTTATTAGATTTAACTACCTTCATTATATCCTCGATAATAGTTTTATTCATCAATGGATTCCATTGAGGAGAATCTGTTGTACCCTCTTATGTAACTCACATGACACATATTGGATGCACACTGTGAGACATAGAAACAAAATAAATGACAAGGCAAGAGAATAACCACAATTAAATATTGAAAACACCAATGAAAACTAATATGAAAACCAATAACTCAAATGTGGAGATATACATTCCATTACCCCTATGGTAACATGGGTCTCATCATGGAAAGTGTCAGCTATTATGTCCTTTCAATATACTACACATGTAATGAAAATTCTATTTACAGTCTAAAAAATGTCCTAATGCAAGTAATCATGAGAATAAACCACCTTTAAAAAAAATGTCGATGAAACCAAACTTATTAACATCTCAAACATGTACCTAAATTAAAATTTATACCTATCTAATAGTCGTTTTCAGTCCCCATGGATAGTGGACTAGAACTCCAGAATCAAACAAAAACTAGAGAGAATGATTTAACCCAACCAAAAGCAATGAAATTTCACTAATATATAAAAGATATTGTAATGGAAAATTTAAACATGTTAGATAACACAAACTAATAAGCAGAAACAAAAAGAAGCAATAGTAAAAAAAATCTATGTATAGATCCAACTATTAAGGAATTCCAAAACAGGAAAATCAACTACCCCATGTGATAGCATGGGATGAATACTATCATATCACCACCATTTAATCATATTAACTTTTAGAAATCCTCGTCACCTCTTCATGGACACTTTCATTTCCCAAAATTGAAATGCATATCCGGGAATACGATCCATTTAAGGGGTACATATGGTGTGACCTCACAAGTTATGTGGACTTTCAACTGGTTGTATTATTTCAATTCTCTCGCCAATAATTCATGAATTCACTAAATTAACAAAAACATAAAAAGATAATGGTTTAAATGTTTTAATATCAAAATCAAGGAAAAAATATTCTAAAGACACTGTTTTCCACATTTCCAAATGAAGAAGGTCAATTATTTTGAAATATTTTTATATCGATATATCAAAGAAGATATATTAACTCAAAACAAACAACATCATGTATCACTTATATTTTGTAATATATCTTAGTACAACAAAATAGTATAGTAAAAAAGAATAATAACATGTATCATCATTGAAGGGATCACAGTTGTCAGGATATCATGGGAAATAATACGTAACATAGACAAATTAATTCAAATCAATCTAGACAAAATTTTCATTTACTATATAGATCATGGGAACACCCTCGCTAGTGAAGCTACCAATAGTCCTATGAAGACCCTTGAACAATGGACCAAGGGATTAGAGGATTGAACCTTGAAAAAACCCACCAATACTAGACAAGACAAATTCCTATACCATCAACCTATACACCCAAGCCTTCCCATGTGCTATATTTTCCAAACCTTATCATTAAACCATTTCAATCATAACTTGTTTTTAAAACCATTTCAGCGTGATTTAAAACCCTTTTTCATTTTTAAATAATAGGGAAAATATATTTTATAATAATTCAATTCCACACACACAAAAAATTGTGTATATAATGAAATTTTATTTAATTAAACAACTTATCAAAAATAGGATAAATGTAGTTCAAAAAATATAGGCTAGATACAGAACCACCAACCTAACAACTATTGGTTTCACATGACAAAAAAGGGTCCACCAATATAATGATGTAAAAAACAACAATATAGTCCTTGAAATGACCATCCACATCATCGAATTGACACAATTATATAAAAGTTAGTTTAAACTGGAAACATCCCATTTCATAGGAATTCACACCCACAACACTACAACCAACAAAAGAAATGATTAGTTGAAAAATATCTCACCATAGAAATAAAAGAAATAAAGATAAAACATTTCCACAGATCAATAGATCTTATTAAAAAATGAAATAGATCTATTATGATCTTTGCAAATAATAAGAAGAAAGGAATTCTTTCCCATATAGATTCAATAAAATTAAAATGGTGAAAATCTTTGAATTAATCAATATATACTGAATGGAGACTATCAAAATCCTTAGAGAAGGGATCATGGTCGACATCCATAAGAGATGGAGACAAATGAATGAAAACAAATCAGTGGAGAGACACCTTGAAAGGCAACACCGTGATATTTACACGGTTTTTAATCCCTTTCCACATTATGTAATCACCGGGACATATATAATCATAAAAATAACTACTTTAATTAAAACAACTTCTTAACATTACATGGTGTGTAATACATTCATTATGTGTACTAAGATAATGATATTTTTTCCGTAGAACATTCATTTCATGTACCCCCTTTACAAGCATGTATTTCTTTTTCTTTTAGTAAAAACCAAAGATACATAATAAAATCCCAATAAACTAGGTCACACTATAAACTCAGTGTGAACTATCCAAATCCATTAACTTATTTATTTATAAATCTCATTGACTAAAAAATCATACAACATTGAACATTTTTTCATTTTCCCAAACTAATGATTTCAATCCTCAAGGGTAAAAATATGCACCCAATTAAATAGGAAAATTAGAAATGAGAAGGGAAATACCAAAAAACGGGTAATTGTATGTTCATGTTTTGAACCATCCAATAATGCCCCACCACCTCCATGGAGGTCCATATCGAGTAAAAATACTAGCTACACCTTATTATATTCATGTGTCTCTATGAGGTTAATGGAACTGTAGTGGATGTATATCATGTCCCCTATATCATATGAACCTACATTTCATTGAATGGATGACGTATGTTAATGTTGAATATCTATGGAATAGTTATGTATATCTATTCATATATATCATGTGACCATCTAGTAATAATAATGGATATTCTATGTTGAAGTTAAAAGTATTTTTCGTAGTCGATGATAGACCTAATTTTCTCTATTCCAAAGAATGGAATGTATACTAGGATACTAGGTTGGGATGAACTTACCCCACATTCTACCAGAAAAGGTTTAAGAGAATTTTCTAAAGCACCCAATTACATTATTGGCTGAAGAATATGGGAAACATACCTTGTGGGAGTACCAAGTCCCATGTCAGGTGGTGGTACCTTTATTTCTCCATCAAGGTAGAATCTTCTAAAACTAAATGGAATCAATTTTTATATCCTATAGTAAAATTACTAATCATTTTATGGGATTATAAAAGTATCTTCTAGAAAATTTCCCATAAACCAACATATATCGCTCTTTGAAAAGTCCTAAATTCACCACTCTAACATTTTGGTCATAATAATTTACATATTCAAAAAAGTAATATCATGATTAGGATCTTATATCTAATTCCAACATAGATATTCTACAACATCATGGAAAAAAAATTCATAATATTGAGAAATAAAAGAATTCCCCATGAAGGTAGAATTATTTAAAGTAATAAATTGTAAGTCTAGTATAAAACACAAAACACATTTCTATTTGATATTTCATTGAATGTTCCAACTTGGGTTTCTTGAAATCACCCAGAATCTCATTAAATTTTAACAAAAATCCCTTCATTGGTAGCATAAAGGTCAGTTACACATGAGATAGCTTAAAAAATAGGAACTGCATTACCCAAGTTCCATATAATGTATGAACTTTCTAACAGTCATTAGGTTACATAATATATAGAAATTTTTAAGCCACAACTTTGAACTGTTGAGGTCAAGAAGTAGATCTACAATACCTCATGTGTGTATCCCCACAGTCCCGAGGCTGGTGACTAGTACTATGGGACTAAATTTTATATTTAGAGAGACTATATATTCTATATCATATCCACACACCAATAATATATATAAAATATAAATATAATAATAGTAATAAAGTCGAAGAATATAATTGTATATGAAAAACATTTCATACACTAAATAATTAGGCTCCTAGTGTGCAAGGAAAACAAGGATAATAAGTTTAGGAAAATATGTAAACAAATAAACACTGTATAAATTATTTTAAGTCCATGTTTTTAAAACAAACAACATTATGGCCCTCTACTAAACTATGTAACTTGTGTCCCTTGTCTATTCCTTGGAAATGATTCAAAACATAAGCACATGCATCATGATTACCCAGAAGTTTTTGAGTAATAAATCAAAAGATAAATCTATAAATTCTTCATTTACAAGTGTTAACGACTATAACATGTGTATGAAATAATTAATTAAATACACATGTAAGAAAAAACAATAATTTGTTGAGAAGCAATGCTATTTCAAAGATAAAACATGCTCTAATAATACCTGATTCAACTCTATATTGGTAGGATTATCATGAATGGTGGAAATTAACAAAAAACCACATGAATATAGAAAATATTTCATGAAACCCTAAAGGATACATGATACAATGATACTCAGAAATAACCAATTTTTTTCTAGAACATGGCCCAATATCACTAGGGAATCAGTTTACATGTTGGGAAAATGTTTTCGATTCACCTACCCTATATATGGGTCCACCATTTCTATAGATTCAAGTCATACACACTACCCTCTAAGGGGAATTATCATGATGAGTGTCTAATTGTATAGACTTTTATGATAAAACCACCATATTCATGGTCACACATATTGAATGTCAAATCATATAAGAAAATTTATAACATCTCTTGATCAAAATTTAGTAGAATTATATACAAATATCTGATCAGTGTCTATAATGATAAAATAATATTCTAAATAATAGCATAGAATAATGAATCATAAAAGGGTCACAACGTATAAGAACAAAACCATATTTGATGACACGCAGGGAAAGAAAATATTCGAACCTAATAATAATACAATGTTAATAATTTTATAAAATATCCCAAAATTATAAGTATAATCTTTCATCAATGTTGTTGATGATGAACTATAATGCTTGTTGAAGGATTGAATATTATATCATGCTGATCCCATATATAGATCTATCTCACACCATAAGGATGCCAAAATCAGCTTTTGGTTCATCGTGATAGAGGTTTATAGAATATAATAATGTGAATATATGTTGGAATTTATCTTCTATAATCAAATACCTAATAGAGTGTGATAATAAAACTAATTTAGTGGCGTGTTGAGGGGGAGGATGACAATTCATCTGATTTTTTTTTCAAGATCAGATTTATAATTTCTTACTATTTCTAGAATATATCATTTTCTCTATCAAAAAAACATTGATTCATTATTAATATATAAATAGAAAACAGAATGAAGTAGAAGAGATGCTTATAATGATCAAAAAGTGATGACATTTAAATAATATTTCTCTTTTATTCATATTTTTATCTCATATCATGTGATTTTTCATTAAACCATAGAATCCCATCGAAATCTACTAATTTATTTTGAATAAATAATGGTGTTGTCATTAATCCACCATCTATAAGTTGTTTTTGGAAGATGATTAATAAACACATAACCATTCGATGATTGTAATTAATGGATGAGACTAATCATATCAAGAGTCATTATCCACTAACTACTTTCAACATAAACATATAAATGGGGAACTAATTTTTATATTTAATTGAAAAAAACCACATATACAATATAGATCCATGGTCATCTCCCAATATTTATGTAGAATTTTTTATAGATCTAGAATAAAAACATTTTTATTGTGTAATTGGATTTCTCATATAATTATGAAAAAGTGGTGATGATTGATAGATATATATGATGATGGTGAGATGTCTAACATTTAAAATAGATGAATTGAGGTAATAATTGAATAATAAATAAGTTCAGACCCATTTCTGGTTCAAATCACTCTGCATGCATTTAATGAAACCATGGTATCGGCACATCAACTTAAAAGTGGTTGAACTATTGTGTGTCTATGTTCTATGTAGCACTGAAGTTGTTTTTCCAAAACCACTAGGGGTCCAATGTGGATTTAAGAAACGTTCAGACCTATTTTAATTCCCCTATAACGCAAATGGTGTCTACGGGCTATTTGGTAGATTTATTATATTCCTACAAGTGAAAACATCCTTCCAGTAGTCCATCCATTAACAACCAAATTATTTATTCATAAATCCATACACATTAAAACCCCTTAATAGATTTTAAAAATTAAGAGAACATAAAATTTTATTAACTAAAATCAACATTTTATTCAAGGTAAAATTAATATGTTACATTCACGAACATTCATATGTTCTTCTTCATAATCTTTCTTGACTGAGTTATGAAGAGAAATTTTACCAATAATTTATAATGATTCAAAATGAACATACTATTATCATTTCATTAAAAATAAATATTAATTAATTTCTATGGAATATTTTTTTGGATATTTTCTCTATACATAAATATTCAAAAGAATCATCTACATTAGACTACATCTTTTATGACCATTAATATGATTCTCTAGTTATATCATTCGATTATAAATAATTTGATTTATATTTTGAAGTAGGAAATAATTCTTATTGTTCTTCAGAAATCCATGTAATAGTTTCTTATTTTTATAGATCATGAGATCTATAGTCCTTTTGATGCTGATAATGTTAACTTCTATGATAATATGATAAAATGTATCATTTTGTAATTCCAATTTTTCTCTTTTGTGGTTGAATAAATGGCCTTCTTGATATATGATATCTAATCACCCACATTTTGTGATTCCATAGGTAATAAAATATCATTAACCATCCTTAGACATTTTATTATTAGTTATAAATTGGTCTTTTTTTTCTAATTCAATACAATTAACTTTTTCATTTATTTTGTTCCTTATTTATGATTTATAAAATTTAAAAAATAATATTTTAGTGCAAAAATATTTTTGGTAAAATATATTTTCTCAATTTATTCATGATTTTTTGATAGAATTAATTTATAAATGAAATAAATTTTTTATGAAACAAAATATATATTCCATTTTTTCATCACTAAAACATGTTACTATTTTTTTAATTCAACATAAACATAGTATTTTTTACATTTTTAATATATTTTTTCTCATAGCCATTATGTTAAATTTAAATATCTAAATAACATTATCCACTGATAATGTTATATTTATATTATTAGTTTTTTCTTGTAATTTTATCAATGAATGTTCATATATGAGAATCCATAGAATATGACATAGATGACTATATTTTAAATAAATGAATCCTTTTTTTTATAATTGTTTAAATATTTCACATTTTTTATAGTGTTCATAAAAAAATTTCCTTATTCCTTAAATATTTTCTGAAACTAAAACTATGATAACTTATATTTTTTATAATAATTTTTCTTGACAATGAAAAAACTTGGAGACTTCATTAACATAACTGGTCAATAATGGAAAATATTAATATATTTGAATATTGACATAATAATAATGTTCATTAGTTTAACACAATGATATATATGAATATATATAAATGAAATATTTATGGTTTCCTTATCTATATTTTTTTAAGAGTATTATTTTTAATTCATTTGAAATCAGAAAATTATTCAACATATATATTAGATATGTAATTTAATTTAAATTTTTACATGAAAATGCTTTCAATTTCTAAATTTTTCTTTTATAGTAATTATTTTTCTATAATCCTATAAGAAATAAATGTGATTACACATCCAAATGATTCCCAATGAAATTTTAATGTTTTTAATGAATAAAAAATGATTATCACTCTAAATATAAATAATTTCGTAAATCTAACATCAATAATACATATATGATACCAAATAATAAGTCTATTTTAAAACCATCAGAACGAAATCAGATAGAGAATTTTATATTGATTCTATTGATTCCACCTTATAAAATAGGATGAATCTATTGAGGAATGATTTATTCATGTTTAACTAAATTTTATTAGTGAGGCTACATTAAGAAGTCTCATATTAACCCATATTATTAGATATAATTATCTATATACTTTATGAAACATAATAACTATGTAGAAACTAAATTTCACGAATAAATTATACTAAGGATTAATAATAGATATATTATAAATAGATAAAAAATTATATAATACTATAATGAAAAAATAATGATGAATATGATCTATTAATTTTAAAATATCGAATGGTAAGAAGATATTATCTCTGTAAACCACAAACTAGCAGATTCCATTTAATTTATTATTCCTTAATTTTAATAAAATAATTTCATAATTGATATATTGATATCTTAAAATTGAATGGAATAAAGTGGAATGTTAACAAAATATTTTCATAAGACACCCTAGAATAAAAAATTAATGAATTTATCTTCTTCATATTTTACTTTTGGTTGATTGATTAATTATAACAATCCGTTTTTTCCAATTAATTTTCTATATAGAAAACCTCTACTTTTGCACATATTATTAGATGATTTGTTGAATAATTATTCATCATATACAAACCAAGGAACATAATGTGCAGTGTATGGGAAATTAATCACGTAAACAAAAACCATAAACTAGACTAAAATATATATGTATTAATATACATAATGAGTTACCAAACATTTTTGAGCGATTACATCTAAAAAGGATAAAAATATTATTGGATGACAAAATGGGAGAGATAAAAAGCTTAGTGAGTGAATAAATATTAGAATAAATCATAGTACATGTGTTATAAGGCATAACATAGTGACAAAAAATGAATGGAACATGTGTAAACATATGGAATAATATTGTGTAGTATGTTGGAAAAAGTGATCATGGAAACATAGGAACATGGAAGAAACATATAACATTAAATAAATATGAGTCAATGATTACTACCAAGACTACTTTAAATGGTGGACACAACCTCATAATCGATTAGGCTTACTCTATAATCCCATATATCACATATCAGGAGACTAAAAATTACCCAATAAATTAGAGAATAATACGGGAACACCCATCGCAACATGTTGTTTCATATTTGTATTACATGAAGAATAAAATATTAGTAATAAACATAGGTGTAACCCATGGAGAGAAATTAGTATCGTAATCATGGCATAAGGCCTGTAAAACTGTATAAAACAATTGTTTCCTTGAAATATGTGGTTAAATCATTTATGGAAAATCATCAATGGAAAATAAAATTAGGTATTTAATAATTACTTATATCTATAAGTTGTAATAGAATATGGTGATAGAATTCTTTAAAAATTTCCTATATTAGGGCGGTTTAAAGAAAAAGATTAATGCATCTTTCAAAAGAACAAAAGCACAATTGTTTGAATAAAACCAAAAATGAACTAATATTTTTTTCATTATGAAGTTATATATTTTAGGGAAATATTGGTGGATCAAAATAGATTATGTACTATTATGTAAAATGGTCATGAAAATGGGATGTTTGCATTAATCATGCTTTTATTTGCTGAGGAATTGAGTTGGGAACCTTAAAACATGAAATTCCCCTTAAATTAAATTTGGATTCAGCTACACACGTATAATTGGAATATATTCATATAATTTAGGGTATTTATATTAGAATAAATAAGAATTACATTTGTTAAAAGAGAGAGAAATAACAAATGAAAGTTATTTTGGAGATTTGGGGAGGTCCCTTACATTATTTATGAAAGTGTTCTATAATTGAACAAAATTTCATGGATAAAAAAAATTATCCATTAATTAATTGATTATTTCAGAAAATATTCACCAAATATTTGATTTCATAAAATTGTATGATGTGAATCTATATCTTACGATATGAATTATAATATTTAATTTTGTTGTTCCAAGAGTGTTCATTTGATGGTTTCATGATCAATTACCTTGTGTATAATTAATGATGTTCTTTTCAAATTGGAAAAATTATCTTAAAGTGAATAAAATGTTACTAATTTACTTCCATAAATTTATTTGGGCACATTAATCATTTAGTTATATAATATTATTATTATTCATTTGATAAAATATTTATGGTAAATTGTATGTTTAATTTTTATTTTTTTTGGATCATCATGATCTAGTTTTGTTTTATAATGTATTATTATGTATTTATATTAGTTTCATCACATGAAAAATGATATTATAAAAATAATATAATCTTTTTTAACCATAACAATTGTTTCTTATGCATATTTTATGGAGGTAATGAAAATATAAACCTTGTCTTCCTTAAATGTGGTACCTCGACACATTGTCAACGATTTTTGTTGTTTTTGAGAAAAACATTTAATTGATGATATTTGATTATGGATATTATATTAAGGAAATAAAATTATAGTGTTTATATATGATACTAGATATATCATGGTACTTTTCATTGGGGAGTTGATGAGAGAATATGAAATGAAATGAAATTAAAAGAGAATGTGGGAGGATGTTATCCCTCAAATATATTCTCCCTAAGAACCTATTAATGTCCCTATGTGCTAGTTAAAATTCCACTTGTTTGATGAAATCAAGAATCCCAAATGTGTCAATTTACCTAGGACATATCATTCATTTCACCCAAAATCTCATGAATATATTCTTTATTGATATACAAGGGAATACCTTGTCTCCAACCTCAATCACTATATCATGTTGATGAGTATCAATAAAGAACTTATGTCTTCCTCAGGCTACCTTGATGTACTACTGAATTGGTTTCACCATTTCATACAATTTATTGGACCATTTCAGCACCCATAAACTTACATTCATCGAGTTCATTCAAGCATTTTAATGATCTGCATCATCCCCATAATGGCCTTCTTATGGGGTCGTCTTGATGGTTGAGTGGGAACAATTTTAATATGATTACATGATAAGAGGTAGATATTTTTCTTGCCATAATTTGAATTCCATAGAACATTATATCAATATTTTTTCTAGTTTATGAATTTTCCACATTTATTGGCCATCATTTTTATGATGATAATCCATATGTCTGTTTACCTTAGTTTTAAATAATTTTTGAGACATTGGCAGAATAGGGATGTATATCTCGGATCTCAATCAGATATAATTTAGAATGGTTATCCATTTAGTCTTAACATTTCTATGAAATTTATCCATGCAATTTGGTCGAGTGATAAGTCCTGTTAAATTTTATTAAAGAGAATTTTCATTATTAGATGTTCAAAAAAACCCATGTAGCATTATTTTCTCTTATTGTTTTTGGTTATATGGTGAAAAATTCCATGACGTTATTTTATAATTTCCATATTGATATGGGGAATAGTTGAACCATACCTTTAGAAATTGTCCTGTCAACATTCACATGCTAACATGCAATTAATAGTGATGTATATTCCATGACATCATTCTTCATATTCTCCCACCAATATTGATATCATAGATGTCAATACATCTTTTTCATCCTTAGGTGGATTGATAATTTTGAGGTAAAAGAATCATTAAAATTAACTTTCTTTATATTATGATTAAATAATATCCTTAGTTATGACCCAAATCCTAGTACCCCAAACTCATAAATTTTAAACTATAAGAATTTACATTTTATATGGCTTCCACATTCTTCTGAATATTTGTATAATCTATTAGAGAATATTTTATATTAACTAAAAGAGATGGTTGTGTGATAAATTAATAATGGATGTATGATGTTAATTTGTTATTTTTTCCAATTTCTATTATTTTCAGTTATAATACTATTTTATCTCTATAAATTCTCTTCATTGATAAAGTTTCATGGTCCCTTAATTATAGAAAGTCACCCACACTGTTTGCTTTACCAGGAAGGCAGTGGATTGATCAATCACAATCCATGATGAGATCTAACCATCTACAATTGTGAATATTAGTATAATTTTACATGAATATATAAATCTTTCTCTTCTGATAATTATATATCTCAAAATTTTCTTCATGGAAATAATAACACCATATTTTCAAAGCAAAGTTGAAATATGTCAACTATAGATCATGTGTGGGATTATTTTTCATAGAAGCATTCCACTAAATTTAAGATTAAGATATAAATTATTCATTTTACATTAGTACTCATCCAAATCCATTCTTTGAAGAATTTATGTATACCACATGATTTTCCCATATATAAGTAGTGCGAGTACTTGTGTAGTAATAAGCCTATTTTCAAATTTTGATGATTTCATCAGATTCACTGTCTAGACAAACATTAATACCTTCCAATTAATATTGGTTAGTGGTTTTTAATATCATTATAATTTCTCCACAAATCTTTAGTAATACACATCTTGATTTCAGAAACTATAGATTTCAATTTTTAATATTGTTCTAGGATCTCAATACTTTCCTTTATTTCAGAAGTTTCCATAGATATTATTTTTACGGTGAAAACATTCCAAAACAATGATAAATACTCTTTCTGAAAATCACATTTACTGTATATTTGATTTAGTTTATACCTAAAAAATGCCTTTTAGAACATTATTAAAATTCTCATTGTGTTCCTCCTTGATCATGGACTGTTTCAGAAAATCATATATAACGAATAACATAAATTTGTTGATGTAATATTTATAAAATCTATTCATTACATCCCTACAATTTTATAGAAAATTAGTTCTCCCAAAAGCAATCAATATAATCTCATAGTTACCAAACCTCATATGAAAGGCATCCAAGTGAAAATCTACCTTCCCCACCGTTAATTGGTTATATCCAAAATAATGTTCCACCTTAGAGAAATAATTTTCCCTATTTAGTTTATCAAACAAGTCATATATCTATAGGAGGGGATATAATTTATTTATTTTTATTTTTTGAGCTATTGATAATCGATGCATAGGTTCATTGTTTTATCATTCATCTTTACTAGGAGGACTGGAAAACCCCATGGTAAAGAACTCTAGCAGATAAAAAACTTATCCATATTCACTTGTAAAGTATTATCAAGTTAATCCATCTTAATGGTGGATATTCTTTATAGAGTCATTGATATATTAAAAAAATTAGGAATAATTTCAATTGAGAACTCAACCATTTTGTCATAGGGAAGACCATGTAATATTAATGGGAATACATTGGTGTATTCCCTCTCAATGGGGATATCATTAAGAATGATTCTATCCATATTCTAAATAATTTAATCTATATATTCTTTTTTAGAATGAAATTTTATCTAACATTGAGATGATTATTACGAAGGATATTAATCATCATCCTTATAATTGTATAGATTTGAAGGATACATCGAGATGTAAAGGGTGATATCCCTTTATAAACCTTTAATGCTTTATTTTTATAAATATAATCAATCCATGAAAAATATAGAATCAATATACACAAAAGGAAGTATTATGATATTTTTTAGGAGGTTCAGTCCATAAAAATTAACCCCGGATAGTTTATATAATTTAGATACAATAATTTTCCCTGTGTGTTTTAATTGAAGTCAACTCACCATCCATATTTTAAGGTTGTGTTTGAATACCTCTACTAAACATGATAGATAAGAAATAATGTGAACAAATTTAATCAGAAAGTAAATTTTTAATTCATTAATGAATAACTAGTGTACATATCACCACATAATTGTCAAGAACCGCCTTTTCAATAGGGATAAAATATGCACTTCCTTATTTCATTGGCAGTTGTTGTTGTTGATTTCCTCCAACAACCATTAGATTAGGGAATTGGCATGAATATTTCCCATGTTACTTGTATTTGAAACCCTGTAATGTATATTTATTGTTAGTTTAAACCATCCATTATTCGTTGGAATTATTAGTATTCTTCATTTTTGTTTTGAAAAAACTATCTCGATGACCCACTCTTCCACATTTGAGGAATTTTAAAGTTCCAATTAGATAGTTCCATGAATCTTTCCTCCATAAATTTTGACATGTGTTAAGTTGTGTTTTCATTCCATCCTGCGATTTATCTTTTTACCCTCCTATATTAAACTCAATTTTTGAATTTTTATCTCAAATCCCATGATTCCACTATGAGCCACCAATCTCAAGTTAACTATTTAGGGAACATTAGATAGTCTCCTCAAATATTTCAAAGTCTCAAATATAGAAGTATTTTTTTAGTAATTGAATTAATCCTCTAAAGAAGTTATCCAACATTATTTTATTGTTAATGAAAAATCCATTTGTTTATCAAGCAAGTCATTTGATGTTTTCTTCATACTCACTTATATACTTGTCTTCATTTTTCTTTAGTTTGAAGAAGTCTATTTCTATATTAAGGGGGAGAGTTTCTGGAAAATATTTATTGAGAAATATAAATTAAAAAATATTTTCTTGAATTGACCCCAATTAATGGAATGAAGTTCCTCCTTAGACTATTTATTTTTTATCAATGTCCACCACTAATCATCTTTTCAATCAATATGATATACTACCAGTAATACATTCACTTATTTTGAGAATTGGATGAAAAATTATATATTCTTAATGGAGTAAATACTTTGCTACACAACAAAGGGATCTGAAGGTACCCTATAGATATGAAGGATTTTTCAACTAATTTACTCAATTTAGTGTTTCAATTTAGTTGAATATGGTGGGAGTTAAATATGATTCATTTTATTATTCATAATATGATGCAGTTTTTTCAGTATAATCATGATGTTTTAAGCTCCAGTTCCTATCATATTTGACATTTCATTAGTCAAATCATCAAATTTCCCATTGCATTAATTTATTGCATGGGTTATCCCGTTTGAAAAAAATAAATAAGAAAAAATAAGGTATAATTAAGGGGGGTTTAATACATAGAAAATAATCATATAAAAAGGAAACAATTAAAATAGAAGTAGAAAATTGTAAATAAAAAGTGTATCCAAGAGTGTGATTCCCTATGATTCAATCTTTGTAATATATAGTTATATAATCATCCATAGAGTTCTAATTAAGGTTTATATTTATAATGTAGAAAAATAATTTAACCATCCTCTAATACCTACTGTTGAGAACTTATCTTTTTTCACAAATTATTAAATGATTTTATGTATAATTGTTCATTAATTTCCAACTAAGGATCATAATGTCTACTGTCTTTGGGATATTAGGTACATAAAATGAAAACATGAACTATAATAGAACCTATATTTATAAATAAACATAATTATATCCTAAAATCCTTTTTGTTGTAACTTCAAAAATGATAACCAATGAAATATATGGATAAAGGGTGAGCTAATAAGCCAAGTAAGTGAATAAATAGATGAATAAATCACAATACATGGGTTATAAGGAATGTCATGATGAAAAAGAAGCCATATATGATCAGTAAACAAATATAATAATAACATATTGAACATCTGATCGTGGGATAATGGAAAAAACTTAATGTGGTCGAAAGAAATAACATGTCCTAACCATGAGTCATTGATAACTGCCAATACAATATAATATGTTGAAAAATTGCCATAATGGATTAGGTTTACCCCCTAATCCCATACAGGAATTAACATGAGATTAAAATTTAACCAATTCATTGGGGAACAATCTAGTTGTATCTATCAAAACATATTCCGGAATATGTGTTCCACATGAAGAATCAATCAATAGGAATAAACATAAGGGTTACCAATGTAATGAAATGGGTATTGAAATCTTGTCATAAGATATAACCAAAGGCATGCGCAAATGGTATACATGAAATAAGGGAATGAATCAATATTAGGAAATCATGAAATAAAAAAAGGATAGGTCAGGAATGATTATTTCCAACTTAAATGATTACATTAAAAAGAGAGTTTAGGAAATAATAAAAACTACCTACTCGAGTGTGGTTTAATAGAAAATATTAAAGAGTCATTAAATTTAATAAAGGAATAGTTGTTTGAATAAATAAAATGATAAAATAAAATTGTGTTCCATAATTAATGGAGTTATTTTATTAATACATGTGGGGATTAAAATAAATTATGAAGTGTAGTTGAAAATGGGAAAAATTGGGATGTTCCATTTAATGAAGCATCCTTTTTGGGATGATCGACCAAGGAACCTTATAAAAGATAGAGTTATATATCTATGAAAAATGATTTGATACATATACAAAAATTAGAAACATATAAGAATAATTTAGGACATTTATATAATAATTAAGTATATTTAAATTGGTGTATTGTGAGTGAAATCATATACCCAATGTAATTTGTAGATTTAGAGAGATTCCTTACCTTATTTCCAATGGTGTTCTGTAGTTTCTCTTAATTTCCTAATTAATAAACTTTTATCCATTAATAAATTAATTTATAACCTCATAAACAAATATTTTATTTATTAAAATATTATTAAAATCATTTGTATCAATTTGTAGGTGTTATAATGTTTAATTTTATTGTTCCTTGAGCATTCATTTCACGGTTACATGGGTGGTTTGTTTGTGTATAATATGGAAGTACTTTTCCTAATGTAGTAATTCTCTATAAGTGAAATTATATGTAATTAATTCACTTTCATAAATTTTTATATTCTAATATATCATTTTTATGATATTATGATGATATATTTGATAAAAGTTTAATAACAATCATTTAGTTTATTTTGGCGGTTTTTTGATCGTTATGAACTAGTTTTATTTTAATATTTAATATATTGAATATTTATTATTTATAGAATAGAAAAACATTTAATACACATATCATAATATTATTTAACTATATAAATGGTTTTATGACAATCCTTGAAGGTGATAATAAAAAATGAATACTCTTCGACAATGAGGGCACTAAATCGATAAACCACAGATGATGTTTTCATTTTTATGATAAAAATGAGTAGACGATTTTTGTCGATTTATATTACATTAACGTGACAAATTTAAATGAAAAATATTATAATATTTTTATCATTCTATTTTATGGATAGAATGTGATGTGGGGATAATAAAAGAAATGAAATTAAAAGAGAAATGTGCAATTTTATTCTTGAATATCCTATCCTTAAGGACATCCTTAAGGTTTATAATTGTGGTATTTTCTGAGACCTAAAAGTCTAGGATGCAGGGATTATTATTGTTATCTTAATTCGGAAGAACATAAAAAAGCTACAAAACGTAGGTGGTGTGATGAGAACAGCTGGTATTTATAAGGGGGAGAGTTGGATATTTTTATCATTTTATTAATTAGTTTATTATTTCAACTTAATAATATAATTATTATTGATTATTATGACTAAATATAGTATATTGGGAAATTAAATTATAAAAAATGGATTATTACATCATTCATTACAAAAAATAAATGTATCTGGCTAAAAATGTTGAATACCGTCAATAACTGTATTTCAATATTCACAAAAAAATAATTTTTTTTTCTAAAAGATAATAATACTTCACCCTAACCATTTTTTATACCTCTATGTTTATAAAATCAATCCCATTTTAAGCAGCTAATTTTCTATATTGGAGATATTTTAATTTTAATTTAAAGCATCATTTATTTAGAAAATACCAATTTTAATATTACAATTGATTTGATGACAATTTGATAAATCAATTAAGGTGTAAGAAAATAATATTATAATTAAAATAACAAATATATTAATTAATAAATCAATTATATGAATAAAAAATTTCTTCAAAATCATTATATAACTTTTATAATTAAAAATAAACAAATAAGTTTTATTGAAATGCATACACTTAATTAATAATTTTATAAAACATTATTTATTTATAAAATTACTTAAAATAGAATTTTTTTTTAAATTGGTTCCAAAATTTTATTTATACTCTCATTGTTGAGGTTACTATTCTATCATCTAGATTGCTATTCCCAACGATCATAATACTATTCCAACGATCAAGTTACAATTTCAATGGTATAAAATCCTTAATATCTATAAATATTATTTTTAATTCATTATTAATTTTTGAGAATAATGTTTTTATTGGGTTATTTATATTATGTTTAAGATTAACAATATATGAAATAATTATGAGAATGCAATTTATATTGATAAAATTCGGTGGATTTACATTTTATTTATAAATTTTTTGATATAATTTTATATTAAATTAGAAATGATAGAATTTTTATCAACGATTATGATTTTGAAATGTATGTATTGCATCCAAAAATGTTAAAATATTCTGTAATATAATAACTTCCTTGATAATTTAGGAAAATTACCTAAAACATTTCCACACACGTTACTAAATCATTTTCATATAAATTCAATGTATAACTAAAGTAGTGGTTTAAAATTTAAACATGTTACTAAAATTATTATATTATATGTCTTCAAACCATATAGAATATATTTTTTTTTAAAATTTAAATAATTTTATTTTTCATTTTTAAAAAATTCAAGAATAATATCGCAAATTTTTTATTATCGTAATGACATTTTATCTTGGATATGTGTGTTATTTCTAGAGTTACGTTTTAAATAAATATATAATTAAATAATTATTATATTATATAAAATAATTTTTTGAGTAATAGAAATTATAAAGTAATAATGATTGTGCTGCATTATAAAAATTTTGTGCAACAATAATCATCTTTTACTTATTGATAACTTTTTATTTATAATTCACGTAATGCTTATTTTTTAAAAAAATAACTTCATTCTCACTAATATAATGTTGATACTAAATAGATACATCACATGACACAAAATAATATGTTTATTCAATATAATGAAATTAAATTTATTATTATTATTATATTTAAGGTCACGAGTTATCAATAATTTCACTAATGAGAGGAATATTCCAGATGGTCATTAATTCTGAGAAATGTTGGTATACTTTTTAATAGTAACATACTGACCTAAGGACATTGTATTGGATGGGGTAGAAATTCCAATAACAATTAGTGTTTCCCAATATAAAAATAAAATAAAATAAATCCCAATGGTATACTATATCATTTTGGGAAAATATTCCCATATATAATTTTTAATGAGTATCAATAAATTCACGTGACAAAACATAAAAATTATGTAAGAACAATAAAAACTAGACTATTAATATAAAATTAATTAATAATAACAGAATCAACATATACAGATATGTAAAAAATGTAAGAAAAACATACCAACACTCAGAGGTAGAAAATTGAAAATATAGAATATTCCCATGCCCAACATGAAACTAAATCCAATTTCAATACTCTGTGATCTAATACCATAACATCCAAACGATCATATAGAAAAGTGAACGTTCTGACCTTTTTGATGAACATAAAGTAATTAATTATTATGAAATAATATTTTTTTATGTGTTCGTAAACAAAATCTGTAGAAAATATCTCCTCAGACATCCCATTGAATCCATTTGAATTATTAAATGTTATAGAAAAATTTATGTGACACCTAATAGAAAAAAATTATAAAAAAAGATAATGATTGGTATATATGTACAAATAGTACAATTTAATTTTATGTATAATTATATTATTTATAAAATTTAACTCGCTCCAAAATTCAACATATTTTCAATTTACACACAGCATAATGAAATACCCAGAACTATTGTGGAAACCAAAATGTTGGTCTCTTGGATATATCAAGATGAGAATAAAAACATATTACCCCTTAATGGTGTGATCGAAGAGGGGTAAAAAAATTCATTCCCATTGAAAATGTTGTAGAATTCAATTCAAAACCAATAATATCCAATCCAACGTCATCATGAGAAGTACCTCAACATGAATCATTAGGTTTGAGCTGTAATTAGACTTTTACTCAGGGGACCCCCCTCTTATACCAACTACATGAATGTTTGAGAAAATAAGACACTCAAACCTAATAAAAAGGAATTAATATCCCTTCATAATGATGACATATAGAATAACAAAAAATCAATATTAATTAGAATCTACACCCACTATGATCCATGTATCATACCTATCTATGTATGAAAAGTGAGTTATCCCTCTAGACGAATAATCTTGGACCCAGTTCAACTTATACTTGTAACAAGTGTGGATTTTCTACTAACATAGATTAAGGGATTCCCAAACATAGTTTGATTACAATTAAATAAGATAAGATAGTTATGGTACATTACCCTACTCATAATTTGTTCATTGCAAGGATCTGTTATTCTTAGAAGAAAGTAACACTAAAGAAAGAAAAACTCATGAATGCATAATATCAAAAAACATTTATAAGAAAATAAAATCTATCTTCTATTTTATTGTGTTCTTACCTTCCCACCACAAACACATGAATTTACCAAGGTAATATCCCTGCAAATATATTGTTATAATAGATGATATATTACAATAAGATAAATTCACAATTATAAGAGTCACATGGCCTTCATTCATTGTCCCTTTCTCTCTCTATCTCTCTCTTTATTTTGCAATAGATGTAGTAGAACTCTATTTCAGACTTCATAATTATATCATAACTATTATCTATATATTGTTTTTTAGTACCAAGAAAAGATAGTCTAATCATAATTATAAATCATTCCCAATTATTATCTCTCAATATAGATCATCTTGAACATCATTTCCTACATTCTCCTCTGTGGTTCATTCACATATGACTATCCATCCACTTGACCAGTAAACATGAGTCCATCATGCCCCATAGTATGTATCAATCTCATAAGCATGCCTCATTATGTGCTAAACACAATACCCTCTTGGTCTATCGAGACATGATGTGTCCTCCTTTATCTTAGGTTTCATGCGTAAAATAAAACCTGGACAAGAAATACCATAAATATAATACAATGGTATTGTGGTATCCAATCTATTACACATATCTTGTGTAATGACACAAAATATGGTTCTCACACATATGAATATGATAACAAAAAATCAGACACTAGGGTATATTTTAAAACATTGTTGTGATCACTATGAATGTTCAATGAATGTTTGAAAATAGAACTATATTATCTTAGAAACATGAGATTCATATAAAAAGTGCATATAGTATCATCTAGATTCATATAATCTAAACATGCGATCAAACATTAAAAATGGTCATATACGATATAGGACTCAAGTAATAAAATATCATACCCCAAGGTATCTATGTATTTTTTGACATTGTTAGCACTCCATCAAAGATAATTAATGGATGGTATCAAGCTAGTGAACAAGGATCCATCAAGGCCCATTGAAAGTTTCCACTTTGTTTTGATTGTTACAGTAATTAATTAAGTCCAAATTATAATTATTTAAATATAAATTTTTAAATATTCAAGCATGATATTAATTAATGTCCTTTAGCCCAATGTGGTGAACCTCATATCTCATTCTAGTAAAAGTTCATAAATATCAATGGGTAAAGCACATTGGACTACCTACCTCATGGTTATTGATGTTAACGTAACGGTCTATAAATAAATCACCTCCGGAATCATGAAAAAGTTGTTTTTGCTAAAACCACACAACAATGAATTCTTAGAACCCATTCAATTATTTTTTTACTAAATAAAAATAAAATAACACGTGATAATAATATCTCCCTCCAATATAATTAATAAAAAATAAATTTAATCCATATTATGTATATATTTAATATTCTATAATGAATAAATATAATTAATTATATGATGAGAAACACTCTGTATAGAATAATAAGAGATAAAAATGATTTTTTTTATTATTAAACTCCATGACTTTGGGATATTATCTTATTACATGGCATAATCATTATCTAGAAAACCAAGAAAACCAAATATAATAATTTCATTAATATTAATTGAAGATTTATATTTTATTAGCCTTTAAAAATTATTATTACATAATTTCATGAAACATGGGAATAAAAATATTTAAAAACTCAAAAAATAAAATAAAAAATTGATTTTTCAGTTTAAAGAGCATTTTCAAGAGGATCATATGAGATATAAAATTATATGTTATTGGAAAACATATAGAGAACATGATTCACAAGAAGATGAAATTACAAAATATATATCAGGGATATTTGTCACCTCCGACTCTATAGGTCAACTAATAATGAATCTCACTAAGCTGATTTTAGTGAAATAATTGACAAAATATATTTTATAAAGCAAGAAATACAAGAAAACTAATTGCATCATTTTATTTTTTTGTAATCATATTTGTATTAATGTAGGTTTTTAATAAATCATTAACAGATTTTTATATGTAGACAATTCATGGGAATTAATTTCCATATTTTTTGAATGTTAAAACTCATTAAATTAACTTATTGTCTCTCACTAAGGGAAAAAGAATAGAAATTTCAACAAATAGAGAATAAATTATTACCCATATGTGACAATATAATTCTCTATGAGGGTACTATGTTCTAAATTTTTGACATAATCATAAATCTGAAACCCATAAGCATACCATCCTTATGCCTATATGATACCCTTGAACTATCTATAGAAAACACATTTACAGATACCCAATTCATAGAAAAACATACACAGGTCCGGAGATACCTTTTTGTAGGTAGAATTTATACTTATACCGGTAAATGGATTCTCAAAAAAACATTTACAAAGAGTAGGTTTACCCTTATATAGGTAAAAATAACCCCGTATAATAAATCATACCCATATTCAAAGTGTTTTATTTTAAATTTACCTTATCATAATGCATTGTTTTCCATTATGAAATCCATTCATTTATGTTAGATTATGCATGAAATTTCAACCTATCCTCATGTAAATATTTTTTTTTCTAATGTAAACCATATAAAAGAGATTCTACACTTAATTAGGCACATATAAATCCACATTACCCTTTCATATCCCATAGAATACTAAGGTTACTATTACATGACACTACAATTAGGCACATAAGTTTTATCATTATTGGAAAAATTATTTTCCACATAAATAACATATAAATTTAATCAAAAATAATATTTTTAATTTCAATAAAATTTTTAGAATATTAAAATTATATTTCTTGAACAACTTATCATTCCTATGATTTAAATCTAGTGGAATTTCATAAACAATATGAGACATTGTGATTGAAAAACACACCCCACTTCCAATAATTGATAATGAAACATTAATGAATGACACTTTTAGAATACCTTAGTGATTCTAAAATGATAAAACACTCTAAATATCCATCAATTACTCTACCACCAATAAGAAAGGAATGTAAATTATATTGATTACTACCCTGGGAAAGTACTCAATAGAAATCAATGATTTTTATCACCGATATTTAGCTCATGGTGAGCTTATCAAATCATTCACCATCACCATTGGGTTCTTGGACCATTAATAATCCACATCATACAGGATATTAAAGTACATTATGATATCAAATCCATGTCCAATCAGAATGAGATAAAATGAAAAATATATGTTCATAATTAAAGAATAATAATTTAATGAGTAAGATCATGCCTCACATCAATATTGATTTGAAATAATCATATAAATATGTATATAATATGAAAAATAAATCACCCAAAATGATATACAAGACCTACCATAGGGAGACCCCCATGAAAAAAAACATTTTGAAAAATAGATACCTCAAACATGTGTAGATTCTAAATATAATATCAGATTCTTTTCAAGGTTTATAATTAAACACAATTGATTCCAATAAAATCATTATAAAGGTAAATGAAATTAAAGGTACAACGTCTAGAAGGAGTAAAAAGGAAATACCGTGAAAAGGAAACCATTATCATGATCATAAAAAAGAACATTAGAAAACATTCAAAATGGGTAGAATTTTTCCAAAAAATATCCATATTTCTAGAGGGTATATATATACATTATATTAGTTTTCCAAGTTCTTCCCCCAACCCTAGGAACTAGCCCTAATGCGATAACCATATGTTAAATATATTACGATACAAATAGACAAAAGATTAAATTGGTTGTCTATAGGACTCTGAATCCCACATAAAACATACAACTTGAACAATATCAATTTAAACCATCAAACTATAAACATTGAACTAGATACAATCATGTATACATTGCATAGATCTATAGTGTCACCATCCAATGGTTAGTGTTAGATAGAGAAATAACCTTTAGAAAGAGAGTAAATTTCATATAGGTACAAATCAATTATTTCCATCATTTAGGTGTCCATATTTTTTTCTGTATAAACATAAATTGGTCTACCTAGTCCTGTACAATTCTATCACCAAAGGGGATCCCCAAACTGAACGTTCGATCAATTTTCACTAGCCTATTTCTAAAATTTCATACAACCCAAATCATATATTCTACATGCACACTAATATGGTTAGGATAAATTTAATGGAAAAAAAATATCACTAGTTACTTCAATCATATTTGTTTCCAATGTGTCACATCATCCAAGAGTGAATGACATTCCTCCATAATTTATTATGCCCCATAATGTAACATACTAGGTAAGTAAAGAAGATAAAATTTTAATATTTATTAATATTTGTTAATTAAATATTAATTTTACTTTATTGGGTATGCTATTTTTGATGGTGTACCCGATACACAACTACATATTTCTTTGAAATCCAATGCTGCACACAATGATGATTCATACTGAAAATTAATAATATAATATTATTTTAAATGGTAGTAAATACCTAGACATTGTATTGGTGGGAATGGACCAAACTAACTAAAATATGAATATACATGTTTTCTATATGTTTTTACATTTATCTAATAAATTTTAGAGGCTTAAAATAAGAATGAATCTGATTTCCAGCATAAATACTCTAATATTCATTAATAGGTTGATTTTATGCCTTTTGATGGTGAACCCTCATTAAATCTAGTTCAGGTTACATTTATATTTCTTATTTGACTAAATAAAATTCTTATTTATAATCAGGAAATCAAAATTTACTTTTAATAAAATTATGGTTTTTTTGATAAAGATAGTTTTTTATGAATAGTGAAAAATACTTTATTTTAATTCATAACTGCCTTTTAGTCTAAATTATTTATATGGTTAGATTATTTTTTAAATTTTTTTTAATATTTCATTAGATTATAGTTTTACCATTTAATACATTGTTGTAAATGGAAGTAATTTCACTTTGAAATTGGACATAAATAAGTGTCAATCTTTTGATAGTTATTATTTTTTAAAAACAGGCATTTTGTTTTGGCAGTGGGAATTATTTTAAATTGATTTCTGCCACTTTTTTGTTTTAAATTTGAGAAAATGGGTTTTATATTTGGAATCTGGAGGTCCAAATTGTGTAAATAGGTAACTTTTATTTTCAGACTTTACGAATATTTACTTTAGTAAAAATTTTATTTACAATGGTTATAGGGTAAATTCGGTAAATAAGTGTAAAAGAACATTATTATAATAATATTAAATTTCCATAATGTGTCTAATAATCTTATGTGATGATAAATGTTATACCATGGGTATCTTTGGGTTGATTGTTTGACCCCATGTAGCCAATTAGGAGTGATAATGACACTTTATATTGATTAATTTAAAGTGAAGACAAAATGACAAAAACATATATCTTTTAGTATATCAATTTTTACATTGGGTTATATAATTTATCATTTAGTCTATAAATATTCATTAGAAATATAAAAGGATTTCATACATCATGAGATTTTTTTTATAATTTTTAGACATCAAATATATAAAAATATTTATGACACAATAATGATGAAGTATTTACCACATTAACGAATGATTTAAGTAAATAAGATTATAAAGATTTAAAATTTTCAACAACCTATCCAATTCTTATTGGATTATTTTATTTAAAACATGAGTCATATTATATTATACTTTCATAAGTTATGGACTTATAGAAAACGAAAATCACTATATAAAAAATAATATTTTTAAACTTTCTTAAAGAGCCCATCCTCCACATTATAAAAAGCCCTCACTTTTAACCCACTACTAGGACATCTCAAACCTCTTGGATCACCCAGAATCTACCCAATTAATATCCCTAAAACCCTCCTATACTTATTTAAGCCTTCCCCTAGGATGAAGGCAATTCACGTAAACATTTTTGTTCAATCCAAAAAGATATACCTGATTTAAAGGTAACATCTTCTCTTAAGTTATTTTATTTTATTATACTTCTCCAACCCCATAAACATTTCTCCGACCACATATCATGGTGGAAATTATGATGGAACTATATTTATATGTGATATATATTATATTTATATTGTTTATATGTTTCTGTATTTTCTATTTATATCATACCTTTATGGTTTCTATAATGGGTGAATGCAATAACTTCATTTGAGGAAGTACGGACTACCACCCCCTCTAAGTGATATAACTCCTTCATGCCACACATGGAACATATAAAGGATGGAGATATTAATATTCTATAAATGATTTTATACTATAATTTTAATATAACTATTTATCATTACATTTTCATTCCATTAAATATGAAATAGAAATTAAAGAAGCGTTCATCCGAAGGTACGACTTAAAGTATCCATAAACGGTGCATTTCATTTCTTATACCCAAATGTCACGTACTATTATAAATTCCTATAAATACTAGATATATATTATATATATGATATCTAAATAATTTATATAATTCTGGAGAAAATGTATTTTTGACCACATGGACAATTTATAATTATAACATTTTTTTTAACTCTTGTTCTGAACATCAAAAAAATGTCCGATATGAACTCAAATAATTAACAAATTATTATAGAAAGGAAATAACTGATATATAAAGAATAATAAACTAGAAAAGGTTCTTAATAAAAAATAAATTAAATTTATTTTATTAGTCATGCTATTAATGAATGATCGAGTCACGTCAGACAAAAGGTAAGGGGTTTCTTATCACACTTTTAGTTCTGTGAGATATCCATTGTTCACCACTTATTTATTGCACGTGGTGTATTGGGTACATCAATTTCATATATACTATCATCATTACCATTATATTCATGGTATTATGTGATTTATTTGGTGGTTATTAACTTTTGGTCATATGACTCGATTGATTACAACAGGGTAAGGGGGTTTCATCTCACTTTTTACTCTCATGAGATTCATGCTATATTTTCCACTATTTCCATTTGTGTGGTTGATGTACGAACCATTACTGTATTATTTGAGTAATATAATTTAATTTATGTTTATTGACATCTTCAATTAATTATCCTTCTTTCGTAGGGTGTATGTTTCGTATGTTACCAAATCGGTAAGGGAACCATTCACCCTCCCATTTTTAAAAGACATCTTTTTGTTATTTCTTTTAATTTACCTCTTCTAATGTTGGGATATGTTCTTTTATATCTATAAATTTTTTAAAAAAATTCCATGTTATTAGATACCCTTTTCTCTCTCATAAAATCATTTTCTGAATTTTAAAGTGACGTCTTTAGGCTGTCCAATTTCTATAAGGGAACTTCTTCAACTAATTTCAATTCTTTTGGTTAAACTTATTCTTCTTGATTATGTTGGGATATAAATATGTGTGAATAACCTCTGATTGCTTTACACCTAATATACACTTATATTTTATGTATTTATATTTTTTACACAAAATTATTTCATTGATTTATCAATAATCTTAGGGTACCATTTATATATGAAATTTTGTCTCAATTTACATTCCATTCAGACTTCATTGTTGTTGTGAACCAATTCACATTTATAAGGTGTATATAATATCCTTTGGAATATTATAACAAGAATACATCTATTATCATGATATTATAAAATTTTGATTAAATCTTATTTCTCTATTATTTTTATTCAAGCATCTCTCATTTGGTTATGAACTCTAAACAAAATATTGCTTTCAAGATTTATTCTTCTAAATATTTCTCATTAATGTCCGTATTTTAACAATGGTTATAATGATTTATTTATATGGACATTATTGTTTTAAAATGTTAATTCCTTTAAAATCTTCAATGTGGTATGGGACACTATGATTCAAAAAACTGTTTATTGAATTTTTTTTATGGTTTTGAAAAGGGTTTGATAAAGCTTGGATTAAGTCGATATCATGAAAAGATATATTTTGATTGAAATGTTGAAAGTTTATCTTTCATTTATTATTTTTGTGTGTTTTATGAATATGTTATGGTTACTAGGAATTGTTTATGTATATGGGTGGTCCCGTGATAAACCTTGGGTGGGTGAGCCCGTGATAGCTCTCCAATGCATTGGGTAATGTGACAGTGGTAAACGTAAATGTTTCTCCTAATATATTTCAGGAATATACTATGATGGGTATTCTATGTGTAACTCCCAATGAAGCTATAAAATCTACAATGTATTTATGTTTTGTATGCTAGAAGTTACCTATATGATTTATGATTTTTTACTATTATTCATAAATATTATAATTTCATAAGGTATGTTATTATTGAAACATATGGCTTCATTGAATTGTATTTATTGATGGGATAATGTTTTCTTTCCTTATTTCATAACACCTAATAAGATTTTTATACCTCTCTAAAGTTTTTGAAATTTTTTCCACAGGACTAAAATATGAGTAGTATATATGATATGATTAAAGAAAATTCATGCATTCTAAATTTTGGATCTAGACATGTTTTTAAGAGTTTTTATATTATAAAAAAATGGATACTGAGTAGTAGTCTCTACATGTAATTTTCAAGTTGATATGTAATAGTTATGGCCTTATTCTCTGAAACTCTAAATATGAAAATATCCTCAATGTGAATTATTCATTTAATTCAAGATTTTGTAATGTTTTATGGTCTGGTCTTTATAGTTGGTATCAGAGGCTAGTTTAGACAAAATTAGGGATTATGAGTTTTATTTAAACACATGGTTTGTCCCTATGTCTATTATATTAGTCAAGTACTTATTTTATATAATTTTCAGATAAAGGAAAGTTGTTTTCAAATAGAAGGATGAGGATCTCAAACTACATTCCTATCTCTTCTTGATGTCATGCTTGCAATAATTATTTCAAGGTCATGTTCCGATGATTGTGAAATTTTTTTGTAGAAAACAACTAACATGCAATGAGTTGTTTGAGATATCAAACACATCCACTATACCTCGATATCATCGTGGATCATGGTTAGTATTTAATCAAATCCAATTTTCTCAATATTTTTTTTAATTTCAAGAAATGTAAATATTATCAAGGAATTTTTTAATATTTTACCTTATCAGAGGATTCTGAAACATATTATGATTTTAAATAGGATCTAAATAAGGATACCCTTGTGCAACCTATTTATATTTTCTCTTACAATATATTCCCTAAGAAAATACTTATGGTATTTTAGAAGGACCAATTATTGAAAGTTTCAATGCAAACTGGGTCTGACTGTTTTACAAAAATCATGTTTTATCAAATGTTTGGAAATTATATGTCAAACATGATTCTTTTATTAAACTACTTTTCTACGAACACCCATATTACCCATGTTGTACATGGTGTATTTGGATGAAGGAGGAAAATTATTTTGAAAGATCTCTAAATCATTGTTTAAATGCATGTACATTCTACCTATGTGAAAAATATAATGATGAAATAATGTGGACCACATTTTTAAGGTATGATGTTTTTTATTTTTGGAATAATTATATTTTATCATATAGAGGTGAAAAATGGAAATATATAAGATGTTCAGGTATTAATGTATTGGGATGGAAAAGAAGGTATTATGAAAACCATTGAAGTTAAAAAATGTTAGGGATATTTTTGAGTTTTATAAAAATGACAACCCTTAAGATGGGTGATGACCTGTCGTGCCTGGAAAGGCCACAAGAATAAAGCCCACAACTAAAGGGAGACAAGAGAGCATCACCTACCACTATCCTACATGAATTCTCTAGTTAGTATGAAAAATTATTTTTTGTTAAATGATTTTATGGATAAAAAATAAGTTTATTTGTGATCATGTGTTTTATCAAATGGGAATCCTTATTATAAGAAAATGATTTAGTTATTAAGTAATAAAGTTTATTCTTGAAGAAATTCTCTATTTTGTTAAACTGTATGCTTAAAGAAAATAACATACTTTGGGATTTAATTTATGAAGTAATATTTGAAATAATATTATGGATGAATCATTGTTTTTATTGTGGACATAAGGTGATTTGGGTTATTTATGGAAATGATTAATCTAGCATAGAGAATATGTGTTTAGTTTAACTACACTTCAATATGAGACTTTAAGAGTTGATGGTGTTATTTTGAGATAAATGTTAATATTTATCTTGGAAGACTATGTGATTAAATCCTTCTGAGATTTGGGTTTCCTTCATAGCTTGAATTAATTTGAAAAATTTTATGTACAGTTGTTTATTTAATGCTATTTGTTGAGCTTTGGGTATCATTTGAAATATTTTGGAGATTAAGAGTAGTTATTTTATAAAATATTATCCCTTTGGGAGATTATCGGATATTTTACTAACCAGTTTGGTTTTGGTTAATGTCTAAAGACATGATAAAAATATTGTTCATCTTTTGTGAGTTATGTGATTCTATAGAAGTTGATTATTTCACTTTCATTGTGAACACGTCATCTTGAATACTCATCATTTGGAGAAACGATATGTTTTAGGTAGAAATCTAGTAAAGGATGAAAGTCTACATGAAAAGTAATTTTCTTTTCTTTTTTTTATTATTCAGGCTCTTAAATAAATTCCTCAAATTTATGAATAGTAACTTAAAACAAAAACATTGTCTATTAACTTTTCATAATGGGGAATGAAATACTGTTTAACACATCACAGGTTTGTGATTTTCTGGTTTTTAACTTTCTTCTAATCATTTTTTCTACCACCCTCCATCAAACCATGATGGTTTGTTTCTCTTCCATATCCATTTTTTCATACTTGGAATCCTAGTATGGGTTATCTCAGTGAACTTTTTATTTATATTTATATCTTTTAATGTGAAATTTTTATGGACTCTTCTTCCGATGTGGGACTTTCAATGAGGTTTCCAAGAACAAATTTTAATACTCATAGGATGCAATTCTCAAAAAGGGGGTAGGATGTAACATCCTAGGTAAATAAAGAATAAAACATTTTCATATTTATTAAAAAATTTGAATTAAATATTTATTTTACTTTAAAATGGATGCTATGTTAGATGGCATACCTGATACGCCATAACAGGTTTCATTGAAATCTTATATTGCACTCAATACTGAGTCATACTAAAAAATATTAATATAATATTATTTTAAATGGTTGATAACACCTAGATATTGTTTTTGAAAAAATGGAAAGAACTAAATAAAAAACGAATATACAAGTTTTTTATATGTTTTTACATTTATCAAATAAATTTTAGAGGATTTAAATAATAAAGAACCAGATTTTACGCATAAAAACTCAAATATTCATTAAAAGGTCAATTTTCCACCATTTGATGGAGAAACCTCTTTAAATATAGTTTTGTTCACTTTTATATGTTATATTTGATGAAATAATATTTCTATTCAGAATCAGGACATCAATATTTACATTGGATAAAATTATGTATTTCTCTGATAAAGTTCATTTTTTCTGAATAGTGAAAATACTATATTTTAATTCGAAACTGCATTTTAATTTAATTTATTTATAATTTTATATTTTGATTAAGAATAATTTGAATGTTTAATTAGACTATAATTTTACCATTTAATATAATGTTGGTCATTGGATGTAATTTCACATAGAGATTTCACATAAATAAGTGAAAATCTGTTGATAATTATTATTTCTTAAAAACAAGTTTTTTGTTTTGATAGGGGGAATTAATTTCTGCCACTTATATCTTTTGAATTTGAAAAAATTGATTCCATAATTGTAATTAAGAGGTAAAAATTTTGTAAATATGTAACGTTTTTTAGACATTATGAATATTTCAGTAAAAATTTTATTTGGCATTGTTAAAGGGTAAATCTGGTAAATAAGGGTAACAAAATATAATAATAATAATATTAAATTACCCTAACATGTGTCTTAATCCTCTTTTTTGATACATTCTTGACCATGGGAATACTTGGGTCGATTTTGGGACCCCATGGAGCATCATGGGTGTGATAATGAAACATTATATTAATTAACATAATGTAATGACAAAAATGACATAAACATATATCTTTTAGTAAATAAATTTTTAAAAACAGTTATGTAAGTTATCTCTTCATATATAAATATTCATTAGAATGATAAAGAGATTTTATACATCATTGTATTTTTTTATAATTTTTAGATATTAAATAAATAAAATTATTTATGATAATATAATGATGCAGCATTTATCTCATTAATGAATGATTTAAATAAATAAGATTATAAAGATTAAAAAAATATACAAAACCTATCAAATTATTATTGGACTATTTGATTTCGAACCTGATTCATCCTATCATTGAATTTAATAAGTTTTGGACTTTTAGAAACCGAAAATAATTGTAAAATAAAAATATATTTTGAAACCTTCCTAGGAGGACCTCCCCCCCATCTAAAAGCCCTCACTTCTAACCCATTATTCACACTTATCAAGCCACTTGGCTTGTCCAAACTATATCAAATTAAGTATCTTACATCCCTATCCTTCTATTTAAATCCATAAACAAGTCATAATTCAATTGAAGTAAAACTTTTTGTTCAAACCCAAGAGAGATACCCGATTTAAAGGTCATGTCTTCTCTTAAGTTCTTTTGTTTTATTTTACTTCTCCAAACACATAAACTCAGTTTATTAAATTATTTTAAAACAAAAACATTATAATCAATATAATAGGTTGTTTTTATGAGAATTAATAGAACTAAACATACACACAACTCCATCTAATGGTAAAAGAACATACTGTTTCTGTTGATGGTGAACTACTACCTCACGAAACAATTATTGTTCATTTTTCTCCTACCACATCACGTAGTTTCCATTATGATGGAACTATATTTACATATGATATATATTATATTTATGTTGTTTATATGTTTCTTTATTTTCCATTTATATCATATCTTTATGGCTTCCATAATGGGTAAACGCGATAATTTCATTTAAGGAAATGCGGACAACTGCCACCTCAAAGTTATATGGCTCGTTCATGCCATATGTGGAACATATAAAGGATGGATATAATTAATTTACAAATGATATTATACTGTAATTATAATATACCTATTTATCATCAAATTTTCAATCCATTACATATGAAATATAAATTAATGTAGCGTTCATGCGTACGTACGGTTTACCGTCTCAATGAACGGTGCATTTCATTTATTATATCCAAATGTTATATAATATTATAAATAAATATATATATATATATATACTAGATATATATGATATATAAATTGTTAATATCATTCTAGGGATAATGGAATTTTGACCACATGGACAATTTTTAATTATAATAATTTTATTTTTAAATCGAGTTCTGAACATCGACAAAATTTTTGATATGATCTAAAATAATTAACTTATTAGTATAACAAAGTAATAAATGGTATAAAAGGAATAAGAAACTTGAAAATTTTTATTAATCAAGAATAAATTAACTTTAGTTTAATATTCAGGATATTTAATTTATGATTATTTACATCATCATTGAATTATCCTTCTTTCACGGGGTGTATGTTTTTTATATTACCAAATCGGTAAGGGAACCTTTCACCCTCATCTCTTTAAAAGAATTATTTTTGTTATGTATTTCCATCCATCCAATGGCTTTAAGGCCTTATTTTTTATTTATTATGATAATACACCATTCAAGGGGTGAGGTGGTACCCCTACAAGGCCCGTAGGTGAAAGCATTATATAGCCCATAGGCCTTAGAGGAATTCATCCCCCGTAGGCTTCAAACATTACATACAACAGATACTAACTACTTGGATGTGATCCTCCCCATCATATTCATCATGAAATCATCTCTCTAACTTCATATGGATATTCAGCTAGGCTATACCCTACATGCATAGGCTTTTCTTGATGGCAGGTTCCATACCCTATCATTCTTTCAATCCATGTAGCTTCTAGTGTGGGGAAAGCTTTTTGCTCATCCTCCTATAGAGATTTTTCCTTTTAGGTTGTCTGGTTTGCATCAACAATTATGGTGGCCCGAAGTCCTTGAGGTGGCCCGAAGACAATACATCTTCTAATGTTGGGATATGTTCTTTTATATCCTTAATGATGTAAATTTTATGTCCATGTGATGAGATACGATTTTCTCTCTCATCAAATTATTTGCTTAATTTTATTGTGTTGTCGTTAGGCTATCGAATTTCTGTAAGGGAAATTCTTTACCCAATTTCAAATCTTTGGGTTAATCTATTACTTCTTGATTATATCATGCCATGAATTTGTGTGAATAACTTCTGATTATTTTACACTTAATCTCCACTTATATTATGTGTATTTATATTTTACACACATAATGATGTCGATGATTTATCCTTAGTCTAAGGATACCGTCTTTATAAAGTATTTCTTCTCAATTTACATCCCATTCAGTCTTCATTGTTGTTATGCACCAATTCAATTTTATATGGTGTATATAGTATGTATTGGAATATTAAATCATGAATACCTTTATTCTCCTGATATTATAATGTTTTGATTAAATGTTATTCCACAATTATTTGTATTCAATCATCTCTCATTTGGTCAAGAACCCCTTAACTAAAATATTGTTTTAAATATTTATTCTTCTAAATATTTTCCATTAATGACCATGTTTTAAAAATGGATTAAAGTATTTATTTATATGGACGTTAATGTTTTAATATTTTAATTCTAGTAAAATCTACAACGTGGTATGAGAAACATTGATTCAAAAATCTCTTTATTAAATGTTTTAAATGGTTTTGAAAATAGTTTGATAAAACATTGATTATGACAGTATCTTGAAAAAATATAGTGTGATTGCAATGTGGAAATATTAACTTTCATTTATGTCTGTTTTATGTGTTATGAATATGTAAATGTTATAGGGAATTGTTTTTTTATACAGGTGGTTTCGTGATAAACCTCGGGCGGGTGCGCCCGAGATAGCTCTTCAATGCATTGGGTAATGTGATAGTGGTAAACGTTAATGTTTCTCCTAAGATATTTAGGGAATATACTATGATGGGTATTCAAACATAACTTCCTATGTAGCTTTGAAATCTACAATGTAGTAATATCTCATATGACACAAGTTTCTATTATGATTTATGATTTATGTGTGTTATTCCTAAATCTTATAATTTTATAAGGTTTGTTATCATTGATAAGTATGGTTTAATTTAATTTTATTTATTGATGGGATAATGTTTTCATTGTTTATTTTATAACCCTTACTAATATTTTGTGTCTCATCCCATGTTTTTGAAATGTTTTCCACATGACATAAAGATGAATAGGGCCAACTATATTATTAAAAAAGAGTCATGCTATCTAGAACATTGAACTAGACATGTATGTTTTTAAGAGTATTTATTTTATGAAAAAAATGGACACTGAGTAGTAGTGCCTACGTGTAATTTTCAAGTTGATATGTAATAGTTATGAAAAAATTCTCTTAAACTCAAAACCTGAAAAGATACCCAATGTTAATTATTCATTTAATTCATGATAATGTACTTTTTTAATGTTGGGTCCTTATAGTTGGTACAATAGGTCGGTTTAGAGAACATTAGGGATTATGAGTTTCAGTTAAACACATTGTTAGTCTCGATGTTTATTATTTCTGTTAAATCATTGTTTTATAAATTTTTCAGATCATGGAAATCCAGTTACAAATGGATGGAGGAGGATCTCAAACAATATTCTAATCTCTTCTTGATGAAATTATTGCAATAATTAGTGCAAAGTCATGTTAATATGATTGTGAAACATTATCTAACATACAACTCAATTGCAATAAATTTTTTGAGATATCAAACACTTCCACTATACCATGATATCATCATGGATCATGGGCTGTATTTAATTAAATGCCTTTTTCATAATATTCATATATTTTTAGGTATGGTAAATATTATGAAGGAATTTTTAAATATTTTACCTTATCACAAGATTTTTAATCATATTATGATTTTGAAAAGGTGCTAAAGAATGAGACCCTTGCACAACCTATATATATTTACTTTTAGAATATAGTCACTCAGCACATACTTATGGTATTTTAGAAGGACCATTACTATGTTTCTACTCAAAATTGGTCCAAATATTTTATAAAAATTATATTCTATCGGATGTTATGAAATTATATGCCATACGTGATTATTTTCCACAACTGTTTTTCTATGAACACCCATATCACCTAAGTTGTACATGGTGTATTTGGATGAAGTAAGAAAATGACTTTGAAGTTTCTATAAATCATTATTTCAATGCACAGACCTTCTACTAATGTGATCAAGATGATGATTAATCCATATGGATACCGTGATCATGTTATGATGTTCTTTCTTTTTGGAATAGTTTTATTTTATCATATGGAGGTGAAACAAATTACAATATATAATAAATTGAGTTCTTAATGTATTGGTATGAAAATGAAAGGTATACGAAAACCTTTGAGGTTAAAACATTTTAGTGATATTTTTGAGTTTTATAAAAAGGATAACTCGTAATATGGGTGACGACCCGTCACGCCCGACAAGGCCACAAGAATAGAACCCGCAACCCAAGGGTGACAAACGTGCATCGCCTACCGCTATCCTACATGATGTCCCTAGTTTTTATGAATTATTCTTTTAATTTAAATGATTTTATGTATCAAGAATATGTTTATTAAAGATCTCATGTTTTATAAAATGGACATCATTAGTACAAGAAAAATGTTTTGTTGATTAAGTTAAAAAGGATATTTTGGAAGACATTATCACTTTTGGGAACACTATATGCTTATGGAAAATAAAATTTTATGGGATTTAATTTGTGGAGTAATGGTTGAAATATTAATTTGGAAGAAGATTTTTTTATTGTGGACATTAGGAGATTTGGGTTATTTATGGAAATGATTAATCATTCATAGAGAATATATTTTTCGGTTAGTTTCACTTTAGTATAAGACTTTAAGAGTAGTCGATGTTATTTTGAGATAAATGTTAAGATTTATCTTTGAAGTATATGTGATTAAATATTTCTAAGAATTGGGTTTCAATCTTAGTTTTTATTACATTGAATAATGTTTTGGGCAGTTTTTTGTTGAATTATCTTTGTTGTACAGTTGGTATAGTTAGAAAATTTTTGTAGATTAAGAGTGGTTTTTCTTTTTGTAATAGATTATCCGTTTGGGGAATATATGATCCTGTACTAAACATTTTGTTTTTGGTTAATGTCTAATGTCATGGGAAAATTATTGTCCATATTTTTTTTATTATGTTATTCTTTAGATGTTGATTATTGCACTTTCAAGGTGAACACGTCATCTTGAATACTTAGTGCTTCGAGAAATGATGAGTTTGTGGTCGAAATCTAGTAAAGGATGAATTCTACATGAAAATTAAGTATGTTTCCATATTTTTTTAGTCAATATCATAACTAAATTCCTTATCTTTATGAAAAGTAACTTACAAAAAACATTATCCGTTAACTTTTCTTACTGGGGAATCTAAGACAGTTTAACCCATCACAAGTTCTGATTTTCTGGTAGTTAACTTTCTCCTAATCATGTTTTCTACCACTCTCCATCAAACCGTGATGGTTTGTTTCTCTTCCATATTCATGTTTTCCTACATGGAATTCTATTATGGGTTATCCCACGTGACCTTTGTACATATATGTATTTATTTTAATGTGATATTTTTATTGAATGTTTTTTCAATGTGGGACTTTGATTGATGTTTCGAAGCCTAAATTTAAAACTATGAGGATGAAATTTCCAAAAGGGGGGAAGGATGTAACATCCCAGATAAATAAAGAATATAACATTTTCATATTTATTAAAATTTGTGAATTAAATATTAATTTTACTTTAAAGGGGATGCTATATTCAATGGAATACCCGATACGTAACAATGGGTTTCTTTGAAATCATATGTTTCACACAATACAGAGTCGTACTGAAAAATAATAACATAATATTATTTTAAATGGAAGTTAATGCCTAGCCATTGTATTGGCACTAATGGACCAAACTAACTATGATATGAATATACTTGTCTCTTAAATGTTTTTACATTTATCCAATAAATTTTATATTCTTAAAATAATAAAGAATCAGATTTTAAGCATAAATAATCTAATATTCAATAAAAGAATGATTTACCGCCTTTTTATTGACAACCTTTTATAAATATAGTTTTTTTAACTTTTATATTTTCTATATGAAAAAATATTATTCTTATTTATAATTGGGACATGAAATTTTACATTGGGTAATATTTTGGTATTTTTCTAATAACGTTTTTTTTATGAATAGTGAAATTATTGTATTTTAATTTATAATAACATTTTAATCTAACTTATTTATATGGTAAGATTATATTATAAAATGGTTTTAAAGATTAAATGTATTATATTTTTACAATTCAATCCTCTTTAGGTCATTCGAAGTAATTTTACTTTGAAATTGTACATAAAAAAGTGTTAATATTTTGATAGTTATTATTTCTTAAAAACACGCTTTTATATTTTATCATCGGGAATTAATTTTAAATTAATTTCCACCACATTGGTGTTTTGAATTTGGATAAATATATTCCATATTTGGAATCAAGAGGTCCATATTCTGTAAATAGGTAACTTTTATTTTTAGACATTATAAATATTTACTTCAATAAAAAATTTATTTTCCATTGATAAAGTGTAAATTTGGTAAATAAGGGTAAAATAATATTATAATAATAATATTTAATTAACCTAACCTGTGTTATAATCCAATTGGTTGATACATATACAACCATGGTCATAATTGGGTCAATTTTGGGACCCCATGGAGCCAGTTGGGAGGGACAATGACACTTTATATTAATTAATTTAAAGTAAAGACCAAAATGACATAAACATATATCTTTTAGTAAATTGATTTTAACATAGGGTTATATAAGTTATCTCTTAAACTATAAATAATAATTGGAATTATAAAAATATTTCCTACATCAGGGAAGTTGTTTTATAATTTTTATACATCAAATAAATATATTTATTTATGACAAATAATGATGCAGTATTTACCTCATTAATGAATGATTTAAATAAAAAAGATTATAAAGATTAAAAATACATTTAAAACCTATAAAATTCTTATTGGATTATTTTATTTCAATCAATTATCAAAGAGCCCCTCATCCCCCTTATAAAATGCCCTCACTACTAACCCATTCATCACACTTCTCAAGCCCCTTGTATCATCCATCATATGAACAATTAATCTCCCTACATACCTATCATACTTTTATAAGCCTTCCCTTAGACATAAGGCATTTCAAGTACACATTTTTGTTCAAACAAAATGGAGATACCCGATTTAAAGGTTACATATTCTCTTAAGTTATTTTGATTAATTTTACTTCTCCAACCCCATAAATTATTTTTAATAATTTATTTTATAACATAACTAGTATCCTCAAAATACTAGGTTGTTTTCTTTGAGATTTATTATAACTAAACTTACACACTCCACCATTTAATTGGTAAATAACAGATTGTTTCTGTGGAGGGAAAACTACAGCCTCACGAAACAATGATAGTTCAATTATCTCATATCGCATCTCATGGTGGCCATTATGATCGAAATATATTAATATGTGATATATATTATATTTATATTGTTTCTTTGTTTCTGTATTTTTCATTTATATCATACCTTTATGGTTTCTATAATGGGTAAGCACGATAATTTCATTTGAGGAAGTGAAGACTACCACCCCCTCAAAGTGATATGTCTCCTTCATTCCATACGTGGAACATATATAGGATGGGGATAATAAAATTATTTATTATTTTATACAGGAATTATAATATACCTATTTATAATTACATTTTCATTCCATTAAATATGAAATAGAAATGAATGTTGCGTTCATGCGTAGGTATGATTTACTATCTCCATGAATGGTGCATTTCATTTGTTATCTCCAAATGTTATGTACTATTATAAATATATATATATACTGGTTATATATTATATATATGATATTTAAATCATGAATTTCATTTTATAGATAATGTAATTTTGACCACATGAACAACTTATAATTTTAACATGTACATTTTTTACTCATGTTTCGAACATCGACAAAATGTTTAATATGAACTCAAATAATTAACTAATTATTTTAGCAAAGTAATAATTGATATAAAATAATAAAAAACATTAAAAAATTTATTATGAAAGAATAAATTAACTTTATTTTATTAATCCTGATATTAAAGAATGATCAAGTCAAGTCAGACACGAGGTAAGGGTTTTCTTATCTCACTTTTAATTCTGTGAGATTTCCATTGTTAACCACTTATTTATTGAATGTGGTGTATTGTGTACATAAATTTAGAATGTACTACCCATGATTTTATTATTTGTGTAATATAATTTAATTTATTTTTATTTACATCTTCATTTAAGTTTCCTTCTATCATGGGGTGTATGTTTCATGTGTTACAAAATCGGTAAGGGAACCTTTCACCCTCCTCTTTGTAGAAGAAAACTTTTTGTTATGTAATTTAATTTACATCTTCAAAAGTTTGGATATGATCTTCTATATCCTTAATGCTGTAAATTTTATGTCCATGTGATTAGATACACATTTCTCCCTCATCAAATAATTTTTGGAATTTTAATGTGACGTCGTTATGCAGTCGAATTTCTATAAGGGAACTTCATCTCCCAATTTCAATTCATCGGGAAAACATATACATATTTATTATGTTGGGCTATGAATATGTGTGAATAACCTATTATTGTTTTACAATTAATATCCACTGAAATTGGGTGTATTTATATTTTTTACACATAATTTTGTCATTGATTTATCCTTAATCTAAGGATTCCATATTTATAAGGGATTTCGTCTCAATTTACATTCCATTGAAACTTCATTACTGTTATGCACCAATTAAATTTTATATGGTGTATATACAATCCTTTGGAATATTATATTATTAATACCTTTATTCTCATGATATTATAAATTTTTATTAAATTTTATTCCTCAATTACTTGTATTTAAGAATCTCTCGTTTGGTTAAGAACTCCTTAACTAAAATATAGTTGTAAAGATTTATTCATCTAAATATTCATCATTAAATATCCACGTTTTGAAAATGGTTTTAAGGATTTATTTATATGGTCATTAATGTTTTAAAATTTTAATTTATTTAAAATATTCAATGTACTATGGGACATTTTGATTCAAAAATGACTTTATTAAATGTTTTAAATAGATTTGAAAATGGTTTGATAAAGCATAGATTATGTTAATATATTGAAAAAATATATTGTGATTTCAATGTGGAAATTTTATCTTTCATTTATTCTTGTTTTATATGTTAGGAATATTTTATCGTTATTGGTCATTTATACATATACGCGTGGTTCCATGATAAACCTATGGTAGGTTAGCCTGAGATAGCTCTCCAATGCATTGGGTTACATGACGAAGGTAAACATTAATGTTTCTCCTAATAGATTTAGGGAATATACTGTGATGGGTATTCAAAATGTAACTCCCTATACAGCTGTGAAATCTAAAATGTAATATGTTTTGTATGCCACAAGTTACCTTTATGATTTATGATTTCTGTGTGTTATTCATAAATCTTAATATTTCAAAAGGTATGTAATGATTGAAAAGTATAGTTTCATTGAATTGTAATTTTTTATGGGATAATTTTTTCGTTCCTTATTTTATAACCCTAAATGTTCTTTTTCTGCTCATCCCACGTTTTTGAAATGTTTTCCACAAGATTTAAAGATGAATAGGGTCAAGGATGGGATCAAGGAAATGCCATGATAGCTAAAACATGGAACTTGAACAGTTTCTTTTTAAGATTTTTATTTTATGCAAAATCGATATTGAGTAGTAGCGTCTACGTGTAATTTTTAAGTTGATATGTAATATTTATGGCCTAATTCTCCAAAACTGTAGACCTAAAAAGATCCTCAACGTGAATTATTCGTTTAATTCAAGATTATGTAATGTTTTAATGTTGGTTCCTTATATATAAAATGCAATAACCACGAGAACCATTAAATTGAAGTGCTTTACATAGATTAAAATAATCAAAATATTTTTCACTATAGACCTACATTATATATAGTGGCATCTTATACTGATTATCATACACCCACTGTGAATCCTCATAGGCTCAACCACCTAGTATATTAGGTTAACATCTATGGTTAGTTAAATTTTTTTAGGCCCAATAGGGTATTAGATACCCTCAGAGGGGGGGGGGGGATTAGGATATGGATATTCATTTCAATGTTCTTCCTATCCCAATAGATATTTTCATCTTTAATATAAGGGTCACATTTCTTCCTCTTTAATGTTTATGTTGATTTTATTCTTTCTGAAATTATTTGTTGATAATGCATAGAATGTAATGTAGGAATGAAAAACTAATGAAATAAATATTATTACTTAGGTAACCCTCATTGGGATACAATTTAGGAATATACATCAATGATGCACTGATGTAACAAATCTACTAAGGATCACTAAAAGATCAATGCTCGGGCTAGATCAATTTTATTACCAGACTCATTGTCTTACACGGTTAGGGATGGTTTAATGATTTTCCAAGGGTTACTCCCTGACTCTCCTTCAATGGATCAATATTAGTGGAAATGATAATTGTATGCCTTTTCCTTGGATCATTGCTCTAATATTTATCCAAACATAGTTTATAGACATGTAGTTCCCTTCATAATCAATAATGAATTCATCATTAATTATAGATACATGATCTAGTGATGTTATAATTTTGTCCAATTGATTAATACCACTTTACCATAGATTTACTAGGAAATCCTTTTTGATTCACATACTTATTTATTTTTTTAAAACATTGTATGAACTTCACGCAGCTCTTCCACCTTTTAGGTATCATTTATATTTTTTCATGAAATTTCCAACATCCAAAAATATTTTGGATTATCATTGAACTTCCTCTTGAGTGTAACTCATATAATTTGGGCACACCTCCCTCAATTACATTTTGTTATTTCAGAACATACTCAATCTTAACCAGCCCATATTCAACATTATAATTAATAAAATAAAACTTGAATTCCAATTTTTTCATTCAGTGATGGAATGGATTTATGAATTTTTTTATAGAACATGAATTATCATAAAGAATTTTTATTAGAGACCTAACACCATCTCCCATATAATAATTTTTCTACTTAATCCAAAAAAACTTCACGAAAGATTGAGTGGCAACAATATATCATGATTCTGTGATGATCAATGAAATAAAATCATGTTTCATATTTATCTATGTTATACATAGTACTCCATGATGGAATGAAACACTTAACATTTACTTTTTATAATCTGTTCAACACGTTGAATCTACATATCCTTATCTTAGTAAACATTACTACAATTTTTTATCATAAAAAAATGAAATCCACCATACCTTTCATATAGAAAATAATTATTTTTAATAAAATTATGTTGATTTATTTATGAATGAATTGAAACTGTGCCAGTTTGTATGAGGTTAAAAAAATTTCTGATCTTCTCATTTTTAAGTAAAACAATCATTCAATTATCCTCTAACATTATATGACATTTACAACTTTTTTGTCATCGTCCTTTGATAATTTCATTCGGGTGGCCACAAAAGTCATTATATCCTTGTAATTATCCATTCCAAATCTTATCAAAACCTCCTTCCCGGATCTAGATTGAGAAATCAATATTCTAATCATTCCATGTGTCACATCATCTACAATGCCTCATCTAATTTACAAAATATTATATCATCGACATACACCAGTACAATCATCATTTGATTACTATAATTTTTTATATAGAGATTGTAATCAACTCTACTCTGATGAAAAACAATATTATTCAAAAAATGATATGGCCTAGAATATCATGATCTTGGTTCTCACTTCAGCCTATATATTTTCTTACTTTTTTGGAAAAAAAATATTCCCATTTTTATTAATGAGAAAACCATCTGGATCCTCGATATACACATCATATTCTAGAACCCGAAAAAAATGATGACTTGAAATCCATATTGAAAACATTGAACTTTATTTGTAATGTTGTGGCTAAGAATAATCTGATTGTTTCATGCCTCACAACTTTTTAAAATATTTCATAAAAATCAATACCCTTAATCTATGAATACCCTTTATTAAAAAAGTTGTGATTTTTTAGAATCGTTGTGTCATCTACGTTCATCTTTTTGAGAAAGAACCATTTTTTACCAATGATATTCTTATCTGCTGGCCTGGAAAAAATCTCCTAGAAAACATCCCAAATTTGACTTCTATAAATCATTAATTAGAATTTTTCTACTGATTTTAGATGTTTATTTTTTCTTCACAACGGGTCTTAAATTTTCTAAAAACTCTTGTAATAGTCTCTGGAATATTTTTGGTTTCCTGAAAATAGTCATATGAAACCATAATGTTAAAAAAAAATATAGATAATCATGAAATAAATGTATATTGAGTCTTCTCCACCATGTAGTCTTCTTGATGTCAAAAAAATAAATTATAATCTTTTATATACACTTGAGACCACCCATTTTTTAGATGATTTAATTATGAAACTATTATATAGTACACTTAATATTATTAGTTCCACTGATTAAACACACAAGAATTATTCATTGCCTATATCATTTTGGGAGATTTTACACTTAGAAATGAGATTTCAACAATACTTATAAACCTACAGAGTCAGAACTCTAGGTTGAAAACAAGGGATAATGTTAATAATTCCATCAATATCTCTTATAATCAATTAAATACACATATCTCAAGAAGACATAAAAATTTAACCCCATTAAAATAATTCATCCATATTTCTTTTTTATCACTAATAATTGATTTGAATTAGTTGATATTTAGGATTACAAAAAATCACTAATTTTAATCTTCTGATGCAACATCCCCTTGGATTGAATTTACCCAAGACACTAAAACATCTAGACATCAACTAATAGAATTTAAAAACATAGGGAGATCGCTACAATTGGAATCCACGATAGGAAGATTGTAGTTGATATTGACAGACCCACCCTTTAATACATTCTTACTATGTAATTTACTTCTTTAATAATTTTACAACTACCAAACCAACTTTAAATGCTTTGGCCATAAGACTAGACATTTTTTTCTCACATAATCTGTCTTTTTTGATACGTACATTCACTAGTCTGGTTATTTATCACAATATGGTGTTTAACACCACTCGTAGATATTTATAACTTTGATACTACACCAAAATAAATTTTTTCATGATTCTTTCTTTTATTAGTAACCTCTACACCGATCATATTCTGTTTATTATTCCCCTATTAGAGGGATCTTTACTTTTCCATCACATCTATTCTTATAGAATAAATTATGATATTGTCATGAAACTCCTTAAATTTTCTTTTATCAGTTATCCAAGTCACCACACAATTTATTTTTTGTGGTTGTTCCTTTACTAAACGTGCATTCTTCATAATCACTACTAGTGTAGCTCCTCAAATTTACTTATTGGTTTGTTCACATTCTATCCAAGAAAGATGTTTTTAGTGTCATAGTGTTGTTTCTAAATCCACCTTTCATTGATCACCTTCTGTTTCCTTCAAAAATTTAAAACTATTTTCCAACTTCTCATGATGTCTTCCAGTATAATGTTTTTTATTATACAACATTGTAGTTGAGGATATCCCTTCCGATTTTCTATCTATCCTATCTTTTTTCTGGTAACAATATCATTACGTACTCTCTTGAATAAAACATATGAAACATCACCCATTAAAATAATACCTAGTTTAATCATCTATTGGTTGATATTTTGATACAACTAGAGTCATTATATTTACATTGAGCATGGGGGATACTTGAATCGTACCCATGATGTGTCCCAGTCTTTCATAGTAGTATCATTTCACGTATACATTCTTCTGAGAGATACTTCTTTCAGATTTCTCAAGATGTCTCTCCTTATTATCAAATTTAGATGTATTTATGTCTTCCCATTATAAAATATATTCCAATTCCAAAATAATAATAACATTATCAGTGATCATTCATCCCCTAAAAGTAGCACATGTTTTCACTACTTCCAATAAAATTCATTTTAAGTCATTCTTTAGTGCCTCCATGACTTTTTCTATTTATAGAACTATTCAAAACTCGGTTCCTATAATGCATGGGAGTGGCTACATCATATCCAATTCCAATTTTTAAAAAATGGATTGATTGGGAATGAGACAATAATTTTATGTTTTTCCATTAAAATTGCATATTTAATATTAATTTTATGACCACCTTTTAAAGGATAGAAAAATAATAAATGCAAAGCATCCTTCAATTTGGGCTTTCTATGGGAATTAAATTTATCTAATTTATTCATTAATTATTATTCATCTTATTCTAAAAAATGAATCTTAATATCCCTTGATTTAATATTATCATTATGTTATCTCTCTATATTAATCCCACTACCCATATAATCATCCAATTCTCATATGATATTATCCACCATGTCACTTTGATGCTTTATTTTAAAATTATCTAGAGAAATAGAATTTGTACAACATGCATTCTCCCATTGTATCCATTGGTTCTCTATAACTAGTTCACATAGATATTTTTCAAGATCATTATTTTTTTCTAATATATTCTAAATTTCATCTAAGTTATTATTTATTCCCTTATAATTAGTTATGAGTTTTTCATTATTTGTAGAAATATTTTGTAGTCATTCATCTTTGGAATCAATATTATCCCTCATATTCGTAGTGACATCAATAGTCAATTTATTCAAACATTTTATTTTGATGAACTCAACTTATAGTATTTAAATTTGATTATTTAGATAGTTATTTCCTTCTTTTTATTTCCAATTTATTTTCTTTTTCAAGTTGAAAAAATCATATACTAGAATTCTGGTAATTTCGTCATCATCATATGCTCCAACATCACTTTTGATGTCAAGTTATTTATTCATTATTATTATATTAATGAATAAAGAAATATTCATATAGTATGATATGTTGTTGGTTTCCTTAAACTGAGACATTCCAAAAAAAATCCACAAAGGGGAATTCCACCAAAATTTTGTTTCTTCATGGATTTTCATTGCTTTTCCCTAACACACGGAGATATGATAAAACTGGATCATCAATTACTATAATTTTTTAAACAATAAAGAGAAAATAATATAACAAAAAATCAATTATTTGATACCAATTTTTAGGCTCTAACAGATCTTAGATACCTAAAGATTTTGGTAAATCAGTGTCTTGATATTTATTTTGAAATTATCCCTGCACCTAGGATCTTGTGCTCTTTATTATAAGGGTCACTTTATATTCTCTTTAATATTTTTTTTATGTTTCACTTTCCATATTTATCTAATGATGATGAATAGAATGTATAGAAGGAAACCAAATATAAGGACGTACATATTTTTACATGGTTAACCCTTATATACCTATGACCAAGGAGCATACAATGATAGTTTGTCGATGTATCAAATCCATTATAGCTCACATACAATTCAATGTTTGGGATATATAACTTTTATTACTAGGCTTAAGATAGTAAAAGGATTAGGGAAATCTCAATGGTTTCATAAGGGTCACTCTCTAACTCTCTTTCAATGGCTCAATATCATTGGAAAGAATCACCTTTTTTTATTTCTCTCACCACTTTATAAAGGATCCAAACTAAATTTATTGGCATCCAGGTCCCTTAATTATCAATAATTAATGAATCATCAATTATATATATATACTCTGTTGATGTTCTAATTTCATCCACTTGATGAATACCAAATTACTACAGCATTACATGGAAATCCCTTTTGACACACACAACAATTTCTTTCATGCATCCTTTTGATGAATTGAGTCCAACTCTAGCACCGTGTACACAATATATGTTCTATGTCATGAAACAACAATCTTCTACACAACATTGGTTTTGTCACATAATTTCTTCTTGCACACAACTATTATACATTTTTCACACCTCCCATTGACATGAAAATTGATCTTTATTTCTATGATTATAAAATATTGAAATAATTTATTCATGAAACACTTCTAGCACACAACTCTCTTTGTGTGAAACTCCCTTTACACATGTATCTTACACAATTTTGTGACATGACTTCTCAACAGGTTGATCATCTGAACCGAGAAAGGTAGCCTCTATTTTTTAGATGTTTGCAACTCTAAACACAAGTGTCTCTCCTACCAAATACCATTAGAAAAATGTTCTCTGAAAATTGATTACCATTTATGCATCTTATTTGGTTCTTAACTCTCTTTTATACCGATCCCATCATATCTTTTTCACGATTGTGCACAACTCTCCTTTCATAAAAAAACAAATCTCTCAAACAATTCATTTCATTGTAACACCAATAGTGAATCCATTCCATTATTGTGAGTCTTTGTCCAAAGAGCATGTTAAAAATCACTCTATAAATCTATTACTGTATTTGGGAGCTTGATTTTATAACAAACATGATCAACCAAAAAACACTACAATGTTACCTTGAGGGATTTTCATAACAAATTTCTAACTCACCAGCTTTGAAAAATTCAATCCTACCAATGATAAAAAAAAGTTTCCATAATATCATGATCCCAGTCATGTATCATGATTAATAGTGGTAAATGTAATATATACTTATGAGAAACAAAAAAAATGCTTGATCATCATATAGGCCTGTTAAGAATACTCAAAATTACATAGTATTTTTTCTAACAAAACTGGCACAATGGAAATAAATTTGACCTTTCATTCATAAAGAATATTCTCACTCAATTAATTTACATGAAGATTTATATATAGAGTAAATAGTAACTAGAGTCATATTATTGGAACATGGTATTTCAAAAAATTATATAAATTGACACTAATAGTTGGATGTCACATAATGTAATCCAGTAACATCTTTACAGACAACCCATGATACCTTGTCTCTTAGAATAACCATTTGGACATCCATCGATCGAATTTCCAATTTAAAAACATTCCATTATGTTATTTTTGGATAGCTCAACATATAATATAATTTTGACATTTGTTATTAAGAAATATCAATTGTCAAATCACAAATGGTTTTTATTATATAATTAATGATGGGAAATAAAAAAAAAGAACACTTCACCCATAGTGTCAAGAGGGACTGCATCATTTTCAACATTTTCACTACCTTCATCACTATCACCATAATAATAATCATTATCCATTTTTCACCGCAATATAGTCTAACACGATGTAATGTAAATGTATTGAAATGTCATGTTTAGGTAAAATTATGACACCCAGAACAGACACATGAAACAATAATACAAAATATTGGCTCTAAACAATGAATAAAATATATTCTGTATTGTCACTCACAAGGAAAAACTATTTAAATATTAACCAAAATTCAAAATATGATCCACACATCACCTATTTCTGATAAAAATTATATTCAATCACATAAAAATTATTGAAAAAAAAATAAAATGGTGACACACGAGGTGAAACATATTATAATATCCCACATTGAAAACATAAACCACATCACTTGGATATGTGGACTTCCCTCATAAAAGGTATTCATGAATCACTGGTCTAAGATTCATAAAAAATCCAACACATTACTATGTAACCTGTCTAGAAAAAATAAAATAAGGAAACATGGAAACTCACCCTCAAAAAGAAATATATAACTGCCTAACCCATTTAACCAGAATAAAATTATAATTCACATGACCACAAAAGGTCCTCTCCATATGATAAAAGCAACAAACTAGTAGTGAAGTTCACCAGAAAAACTATATGAAGACAATAATTTAAAACTATGTAAAAATTAATAATATATAACCAAATATGTAAATAGTATACAATTATAGTAGGTATAAAACAATAAGATACCAATAATATTAATTTACACAAAGACAACTTGTTAAAATTTAAATGAATGTTACTAATATCTGACCCATATGATCAAATATATAATAATAATAAAATATATTCAATAGGCTCTAATAAAACTCCATTTTACATATTATCCTATTATATGGACTCATAGTGATATATCCAACTAGGTGATCCACTCATTTCTCATTTCTTCCATAACCTATAACTAGTGACGGGTACTCAAGGACCAGTGTTCAACGGTTTACTTAGAAGGGTCTGCGTATAAATATATAGGATACCACCAATGTATTTCAATATCCTACCTAAAATATTCATTTCTTTTTATTCTGTTAATCTCACTAAAATGAATAATAAAGAATACAACTATAAAAGATAGAATAATATCACAAATATCAAAAATTAAATAAATAAAAATGATCTAAGGGGATTTGTGTAAAACAAGAAACATTGAATACATATTTTTAAATTCTTGTATCTACATATAGACATAGTCATAACTGAGGTAATACGTAAATAATTGAATATGAAATGACTAAGGGTCATGTGAACATTATTCTATATAAATGTCTCACATGTAGTATTGAACATAGTCCTCCTAGTAAAAACACACTAGGCTATCGATAAAAAATAATTCTTCATATCAACTTTTTCAACTACCCTCCATGGAAGATAATAATACAATGTCACAAAATATATCTATCTTTTGGGTTATATTTCAAAGACTATAATACAACATTATCACCCATCAGGTTTTTTCACAAGTATTTTCATTCCCCTAGGTCAATACACATAAAATATCATTCCTTATTATCTATCTCAATCTTGCTTTCATATATTATGATTTTTAAGAACACGCTTCCCATATGGGTCCATTTGAGAAATTATGGGTCCATCAGCCTCATAGTGACTATGAAAAAAAAATACCACACAACAAATTCTAGACATATCAGAAGGAAAAAAATTTATTCATATTATTCACACATATCATGTGTAATATAAAAACACCATGGTTCAAACACACATGCATCCTGTATGACATTATCGATCTCTAAAAAACATTTTCACACATGAATTATTTCATCATTCATGGTTAAAAAAGCTATGAGAATATAGTTATCACATATGGTTCGAAAATCCATAAATATAAAAACTGCATGGTATATCATCATGACTCCTATATTGGACACATATCATTAAATATCAAAAAAGGTCTAAAGAAAACTAGGTCTCATATAGAACACCAACACTCCCAAAGTTGTCTATTTTGTTCAAGTCACTAAACAGTGGGAAATCCTCCAAAATTAGTGGCTAATATATTTCCATCAAGAATATTTTTTATTGAGTCTTCCTTTAAATGTTTTCAATTTTTATTTTCAATGAATACTTATTTCAAATAAATAATTTTCTTATTTTATTAATGTTTTTTAGTATTAAAAGGTAATATTAATTAATAAGGTGTTTAATGATATTTTATGGTATATATTTTCATCCAAGATAAATATACTTCATTTTAAATATTCTACACTAGAGATATATTGTTACAATATCATCCTTATTATTTCATAGGATGCATAATTATTGCTTCAAATTGATTGTGATGGATCACATTTCATTTTCATAGGAAAATCAATAAATGTTAGAGAATTTTTTTTATTTTGATGAAAAGTTATATTATTAGATGTTTTTCTCATGATTTGGGACATATAAATTATTAATTATAATGATAGAGCATGATATTACTCATGATTATTGGTGATCCCATTATAGATTACAAGAATTGGTGATCTAAATACATATTTTTTGATATGATTTTCCGGATATATCTTATATGATTGGTGAGACAAATATAGATCACTATATCATTTGGTAAGGTTCATTTATTTACTAAGGAAGGTGAATGGATTTTTGAATGGAGAGTTCTACAATGGATTTAACTAGGATATAATATTTTATGATAGGGGTTATGGAGTTTATTATATAATATAAAAACATGTTTTCACTATTATTTACATGAGTTTTTAATTGTTCAATTGATCAATACTAAAACCACATGGCTTGTAAAAATTAATTCTTTAGAACCGGGTTAATGATTTATTTTATGTCCCATGTTTGATGACCTATGTTTTTATGAATATGAATTATCTTATTATATTGAATCCACTATTTTATTATTTTATCGTATCATTATTCACACAATTTCCTCACTAATGACTGAAGACATTTAATGAAATTATTTAAGATTAATGAGAATTTGAGTTCACCCATATTATGTATCTTTTATTCTAGGTCTTAAGAAATATTTTAAGAATGTTATTCATAATAAGTTTACATTATGTGAATAAATAATTTAGAGAAATGTTTTATTTTTATGGACCTTTTGTTTATGTATCATTGGATTTATGTAAGTAATTATCATAATTATCGAAAATTATATTCACTAATGGTCACTAGATTTGTATGTGATTTTTTTCAATTTCATGTCAAATTTTTACAAGGGATATGATTGGATATAGTTTTTTGACATAAAATTTATAAATTTATTGTTTATATATTTATCCTGGAATATGAGAGTGTATGATCATGGAATTTATAGTTCATATTAGGTGTAATGGTTTATATATCATTTGTGATTAGAATGATTTTATGTGAGGTTAACTTCAAAAATTTAAACACAGTCATGTGTTTATACGTTAATGGTAAATCACAATTTCAATGAATTAATCCCATATTTAAAGGAAATATGTGATGGAATTTGGAGAAGATTAAAGATATTTTGTGTATTTTTTGTTGGCATATGTTATAAGTAACTCATAGGTAGATCATTTTCTTTGAATTATTATTTTTAATTTAGAAGAATGATATAACATTTTTGGGGATGTAATATGACATTTATGAGGTAACCATTGATTTTATATCATTCAGTAATTTTGGTGTCATTGAGGTGAATTGGGACATTGAATTATATATTTTCTTGAGTGATAAAATTTTATCCTAAGGAGTTTTCATTGAAATTTAGATATTAATGTATTATTTCATTCTATGATGTTGTGTTTTTTTTGTGTTTTTTGTTACAACATTCTAAAAAAATTATTTTTCGTTAAAATACAAGGTTTAAGAGAATATTATGATATAATTTTGGGGATTGTGTGATCACATACTGATATATATTATAGGATGATGTGATTTATTAGATGTTGATTTTCATTCTCTATACAATTAAAATTCACCTTGAATGCTATTAATATGGAGGAAAAGATGATTCTGTTTTTTAAATTGACAAAGGGATAGAATTGTACTTTTCAAAAAATTAAATTTACATATGTTATTAGTCTATAAATGAATTAAATTCCGCAAAAATATGAAAAAAATCCTTTAAAATATTTTCCAATTAATTTTATTTATTAATAGTCGGTGGTCTTTTCACACTTCCATAGTTTATTATTTTTTGGTTAATTAATTTATCATGATCCTCCACATTATTTTGAACAATGGTCTCTATAAAACCCCAACATTGTCTAGACATTAAATATTTTACGCAGTTTGTATTTTCAATTTCACCAGTTTCCTATTTAAAAACCTAATAATGAGTGATTCAATATGTCCTTCATATTTCCCATTCCCACTTTATAAAAAGTTGTTCTAGGAACCTTTATTATGATGTTTCATTTTAACAATGGTATTTTAAAATTTCAAACCCCTGATTAAAAATTTCATGTTAATATGATGAGGATGCAATTTATTATGTAACGGAAATATCATATCCCATGGTGTTAAAATAATACTATGTTCGACATTGTATAAAACATGCAACACTACGTTTAAAAGAACAATGAAATGTTATAATTTTTATTTTATAGTTATAACCCGTATATTATGTTTTTTTGCATGAAAAAAATTAACCTATTTACAAAATTTATATTATGTACTTAATAATAATTTATTGAATAACTCTAAGAATATTAGAACTCATTTTTTTAGTATGCTCATTTTAGGAATCAAAAATTTCTTTTTTTTTCAAAAAATATTTTTAATAATTTATGAATTAATAAAATAATTAATTTCAGGATATTTTATAATTTTTATATGATAACATGGACATCATTTCATCATTTAGTGTTTCAATATTATATTATAATTAATTGTGGAGAATTTTTAGAAAAATATTATTTTTCAATTAATAGTAAAAAATACTGAATTATTATTGAATTTATACAATTATTTCAATGTATATATAAGGTGAATTTATATATTGTATATTATTTTTATTTTAATTAAATTATTTTGAAAAAAATAATTTTTTTTTATTAGAATCAATTATATACTTCTGATTTTTATAACATCATTATTGTACATAGAATGTAATTAATCATAAAAATTGTTTTTTTTTCATTATGTGAGGGTAATTTTAAATTAATTTAATCCACTTATAATAAATTAATACAAAATATTGATTCAAAATTTTGAATAAAGTTAATTAAATTTACTTAATATGGTCAATTTAATTTTTTCTCTATCTAAATAGTAACCATAGAAAATTTTTTATAACACATTAAAGCTAAAATGGGTTATTAAGGTTTTTAACATATGGTTAAAGCATTAAAAAAATAAAAAATTTAGTTAATATATTTGGATACAATTATTTTTATTTAATAATCAAATACTTAAAAATACATCATAGTTTTCATTTAACATTTTTTTCCATAATTATATTTTAATGTAAATCATTAAGTGAAAATTTTCTCTTTCAGGCAATTAATATTTTTATTATTTTCTGAAATTGAAAAAAATTATGTTTGATCTTAAATAAATATTTTAATGAAAAATAAATTTTTTTATCAGGTTATTTTATTTTATATATATTTTGATGAAATAATTACCTTAAATGCATTCACGTGATAAAAAAAGAACATGTGAATACAATAGAAAAATAATGTAAATGATGTTCAAAAAAATACAAGTAATATTGTGTGGATGAGATATTGTGTCCCATGAATTTTTAATTCTAATATAAGATATTTGGGATACGTGAATGGTTTATATTATAATTACTTTTCCATCTTCATACCACTTTAGTAATATTAAATTAATACTTGAAAAATTTACATTAATTACATTATGTAAAATATATATATATTTCAGAATATTTAAATCATATAAAAATACAACATTATTTATTAAAATATGATACATTTGAAAATGTCATTCATTTTAAATTATTTGTCAAGTTTTATTTTTATTGAAACTTTCATGTCTCCTTTAGTGTAAAAAATTATGATACAATAATAATCATAAAAATATTATTAATAATATCTAAATTGTATTATACTAATGTGTTTTTATTATTATTATCATATATTTTAATTATACTAATTTTTAGATACACTAATATATAAATAAAATTATATTAATTTATTAATTTTTGAAATTCTATGAATGCCCCCCATCACTGATAAACGAAAACACCTTATCCTCTCTCATTAAAACATCAAAATCCATTTATATTATCTAATTTACATAAACACACTTCATAAAATCCTTCCCCATGTTCTAGAGTTATTTTTTATATGGAATATGAACCATATAGGGATTAAAGTGTACTAAAATGGAGGTTGTTCTAAGAGGTATAACTTTTAACAGAATGTTTTAATTTTAATTCATCTTTTACAAATGTAATTTGTTTTCATCCACAGTGAAATAATAGAATTAGTATCGTTATTATAGTGATATTCTAATTATTTAATTTGATATAAAATATCCATATCCACATCCATAAAATGGGAAATGAATCTAAATATCTAGTGTAAAGTGAACTACCTCCTCAAAAACAAATGTCATTTGGTTTTTAAAATATTCAATAATACTTGGTTTAAATGATGGTATTAATCTATATGATTATAATTTTTTAGATACCAATAAATCTAATGTTTAATCAAGTAGCATTTATTTAGAAGGGGCTATCCATGCATTGTTGGGGATTCATGGTGGAAGCTAGTCTTTGTGCAGAATTGACATGCATTTCCATAAAGGTCTTATTTCGAGTTCCTTCAAGGAATACTGATTCTTAATAGGGAAAATGAGTTCATGTAGTTATATTATTGTTCAATTCCAATATATTCATACTCTCTTAGTTTTGATAATCTTTATCTTATTTAAAATTTTATAGATATGAAAGAGACTCCAAAGGTCGGAATGTTCAAGATTAGACATCATCCTGACATTATATAATTAGTAAAGAGCATAAAAATTGTGTAATTCATAGTGGTTATACAAAAGGACATGACCATTGTGATGATCATGTAGGAGTGTTAATAAGTTTATCATATTTAAACTTTTTGTCTTCATGTTGTTGGAATAATAATTACAACATTTTTTATCTTTTATAATAGCAAGAGGTGGAATACCAGGGACATGATATACAGTAGTAATATGAATGTGGAGCCGAGATAAACTTCATTAGTACCCTATAGAGGATATCTATAGTGAATAAATATTATAATAATCACATATTATTATAGTGATTACAAGACACCATAGATAAATTTTAGGAAATGGAGAATGATATGAAATATTTAATAGTTTTTTCATATATCATTATGTTTGGGATTCCTAAAAGCGTCCTAGATGTAATGGGTCGAGATCTATCATGGTTCCTCAATAGTAGAATCAGAATATGAAATTGAGTAGTCATTCATCCCAGTATTAGGGTCACATAATGAAGTTAGGATGAGTATATTTGGTGGGCTATATAGTATATGGTGAAGTGGGAACATATTATAATCGAGGAATAGTTTATAAACTATATATTATATATTAGTTCATAATCAATAATGGTGTATCCCCCTCTATAATATCTTCACAGAATGTTTTTAGAACTAACATTTACCCTTTGTGCATCTTTCAATCGATACACCATTGGGTACAAATGTAATTCATCTTCCATGATTCTCATAGTGTCTTATATGTTTCAATATCAATAGAAAAATATTGGACTTTAGGATGATAGAGATTAAAATATTTTATGTTTTTCATTGATTGGACTAGATAACTGGTACCCAATAATATATTTATTTTTATCAGAGAGGTGAGGCTTTTACATCAATGAAGGGAGAGGTAAACGTGACAACAAGAGAGTTTTAACTTGTAATAGGAAAATTTGGAAAATAAAAGAGTCGTGAGGGGATGAAATCTGTGAAAATGGCGATCTTTCCTCCTTCAGCATCATCAATGTAATTAAAATTTTTATTTCCTCTAGTTTTTGATGTCTACTAGGATACATTTATAGATAAATGTAATGGAATTAAACTATATAGATTAGTGGAAGTTGAGATAAAACCCATTCATGGATTGTAACCCATTTCAATACCCACATATCATATGGCACTACTAGATAAAAATAAGGTCATGGTAAATTATGACATCTTTTATCATAATGGATTTATTTGGATGATTAATTCACCATGGGGTGAACCTATGTTGTTCTATAAGAATGAAAAATTTATTTTTCGAATATGTGTTTATTTCAAAATTCAATTCTAGGTGAACCTGAATAACATATATCTCTTTTCCAGAATTGATGATCAATTAAATTAGTTATGGAGATCACAAAGGTTATCTAACATTGATCTTTGATTGGGAGACCCCCATTTTTGGGTTAGATAGGATGAAATATCATAGATTTACCTTTATAGATTTTATGGGTTGCACTAGTATTTGGTGACGGGATTTGTTTATAAAAATTCACCGAAAATATTCCTGGACCTCATGACTAAATAATTTTATTCATAACTAGACTTGTTCATCATGCGGTTTATCGATTAAAACAATATCTACTCTCAACTACCAGTAAATCATGTTATACTTATTTGTATAGTCCTAAGAATTCTCTTTTGTGCAATTATAACATTTTAATTAACAATGTTAAATTCTTAAGGTATACGGTGTATGTGAGATAAATAATTTTAGACCTCAAGAATGAATATAAAGTCATGTTTTAGAGATATACATAGAATGTTTTTATATAAAGAGATTCCTAGGATTAGTAGGATATAACTCCAATTTGTTTTCATGACTTCTCCCATTTGTTAGAACCATTTACTACAGTGAAGAAGAAATTTTAATAGTTTCAATTATTAGACTATTCTAAAGAGGTATTTCAATATATTTTGATGGCCAATAAGACTCTTTATATGAATATAAATCCAAGCGATGGAGTTTTTATTCTATATAAATTGATTTCATAGGAATCATATTTGGAGTGGTACTAATATAGATGGATAGGATGTAGAATGTGTTTGTTATGTTCAAAAAAAGGGACCTAATAAAATGTTAAATTAACTAGGCAGAGTATCAATTAAAATTTCACTATTTAAAAAAAGTATTTACCTATGAATAGAAACATCATCTAATATGATTGTAACTATAATATTTAGAATGATCTGGGGCAAGGTGAGTAGTGTTAAGGGGAGAAGAGGTGATTGATGAGATTATTGGACAACAAGTGAATGGATGCTTTTGATGATCATTGATGCAATGATTTATATTTTCTATTAGTAACATATCCCCTTGTATACTTGGTAATGGAGGGATAAGTGGTAGATGAAGAGTTTTCTTTGATGCATGAACAATAAGAAAGAGGTGACATGATACCTTTGGGAGGATAGGGCAATGAAAATATAATCCTTCTAAATTAATTATTATTAGTTTATGAATCCATTAGGGAAGAACTTATAAGGAAATTACGCATATATATAAAAGTAGTATTTATTGGTGTGACAATTATATCACATGAATTCAGGTGAATGATCTATTTTTACAAATATGAAGAGATACATTGCAAGGATTACAACTTGGGGCCATAACTTTAAAAGGGTAAAGTCCAAGAAAATAAATCTTTTGTTTTTTTATCAAATCACATCCAATTCAATTATGGAAATTTGTGGATGTCATGAAGAAAATTGTTCAGGGGTTACATAGATCCCTAAGGATATTTGATGCTCTCTGAGTGATTTACGATCTAAAAACAATGGTTTCAAACATATTACATATATGAGAGACTCACTAAGTGGATGAGATGAGAAGGGTCTATGACTCAGTGATCACACATTTACCAGGAGGTACCTATAAAAAGATTCCCACATAGATGAATGATTCATGTTTTTATATTTCTAGGGTTCCAAAACACTCAAGGGACCCAGTTGGTTATGTATTCATTGTACCATCTTTTGACATATGAATATTCCAAAAATAAAATTATCATATTTGAGGATATATTTCAATATTTTTTATATAAATCAATTGATATTTATATTATAACATTTACCTTGTGGATTTGAATAACAATAATATGTTCATAGGTTCTATATAGATGGATCCATATACGTATCTTGAGGGACAACCATTCTGATCACTAATGTGTTTGAATAATGTAGGCGATATAGTAGTTGTTTGGATTAGTATGCATTCTAATACATCTATGATATTTTACGTGATAGGAGAGAATTTGGTGACTAATGTGAAGAGTCAATGAATATATGAAGATTAGAGGAGATGAAATTTTGTGTTTTCTATTGTTGAAGTCGTTTTCTTTCATGAGTCACATCCTCTGGGGAATTATCATTTGAGGGAGAAAGAGAAAATGTTCTAACTATTTGTTAGTTACTTCATGATCAACAAATTTGTAGAGACAGTGGCATACTATATGAACCTTCTTACATGTTATCACATCAAGAATGATATGTTCTATGATCCCTATAATTTTCGGTACATAATATATCTTGATAATGTTATTTATAGTGAGGATATTAAGTTAGAGAGAAAAAATCTAGTGACAAAATTCTAGTGAAGATCATGGACATGAAAGATAACTACCCATGGGGAAAGAATAACATTTCCCTATTTTTCGTAGTATGGAATAATATAGGATGATAAGGGGGAGTGGGAGTTTTATATTTGAGTTTAGTTGACAAATTGTTATTAGAAAGGAAACTAGATACAATTCTAATTATAAAATGCTGTTAGAGGGGAAAATTATATTATTATTTACACATAATTATTCATAAAAAATTATTTGTATTATTTATATATGTATTTTTATATGTAAAAATATTTCTTAATAAAAATAAAAACTACTCCAACTTTTTAGGTTACATATAGGTAACCAAGGATTTATAAGTGTTTAAAATTTGATGATGATGTTTAATAACTTGTGTAATGGTAATAAGAGTTTTTGCTATGATGTTTAATGGAAAATAAAATTTATATACATAGAGTAATTATATACATCACTATATAATGGTAATATTATTATTGTTTAAGAGTTACCTAGGATTTCGTCCACTATGTAATTTTTAATTAAATTACCTTTAAATAGAACATACTCTCCGCATTATTGCATCATGATATCATGGAGAGTGAGGGTATACATTATCTAAGACAAGGTTAATAAAAAGTATTCAATACATGTTTATGGTTATCAATGAATTTACTTGTTTGATTATGGTTAATATACTTCATCATTAATGGAATTCTAGTTTCCAATTTTCATGTAAGTGTAGTTTCATCCAAAAATGGAAATCAAGTGAGGGTCTAGTTAATTATGGGCCATTTCAATCACATATAAGTAAAAGCATGGTCTTCTAAAGCCCCTATAAGGGTACCCATATAAGGTTAAGATGCTAGATAAGAGTAAAATAATGATACCCTTAAGAAGAACATGAACAATATTTGGGGGTATTTATTTTTACATATTTTGTCAATATTTCTAGTAATTATAAAAATCAACATGTTTTGTAGTATTTCTAAATGATAAAATTATTTATAATTAATTATTTGACACTATTAAATTCATAAAACATGTATATAAATTAAAAAAAATTATTGAAAAATGAAAAATGATTAATTTAAAAGTAAAATGGTGAATAAAATTTAGGTTTCATAATTTGGGAAACACATATATGGCTAGACATATCTAAAAATTGTTAAACCTTGCTGTCATTTTATTCTGATACCTTGTTTAGTCTAGAAATTCCAAAATTCTGTTATGAATTACATTTAGATTCATCTTTATGTTATTCATGTTCATCATCTAGTACCTAGGTCAGATGGACACACTACGTCAAATCTAATTCAGGTGCCATGTTTTAAAAAGATAAATTCTAGGTATGTTTTTATAAAATACATTCATGAGAATATTATAAATCTTCTTCATTTATATCTTTTTATAATTATTTTTAATGAATTCCTAATTGATTATTATATGAAAATTATAAATTATATTTAATGAATTATTATCATATGTTATACAAAATTATTTCATATTGATAAAATAGATATCATAGAAAATTTTATCTATTGTAAAATGGTTAGATATTATTACTTCGTAATATGATAATTAATAAATTATATAGGATATTTAAAATTTTATCTCATCTTATTTTTTATTTCATTTAGAAATTAAATAGATTGAATTATTTATAGGAAACATTGGAATGTGGGTTGAGCTGAATAATAGTGGTAAATGGCTCATGAGACGATTACATGATAAAAATTTATGCTACTCAATAAGGACATTAAATTAGGATGATGCTTACCTTTTTTGGTTCTTGTTTAAACATGATTCCTTAATATAATTATTACCTTTTCATACCTGGATAAATTTTCTAGATTTTTAATTTATTCTAATGTGTGTATCTTTTGAGGGCCATTATGATATTTTATTACATGATAATTTCATAAGTATCTTGTTTTCATGATTTTTTTATGATCACATTTTTTTATTTTTTACTGCTATATTCTTATGATGGTATAAATTTCATTACATGTATGTGGTAAATTTTTGGGTGTGTTACCATATAATATATGTTTTTTATTAGTTTTGATATGGTGACCATCATTTCATTTTTATCTCTTAGAAGGGTAGTGTTCATGGTTGTAATGATGATAATGATAGAATTTGGAATATCATAGTGGTATGAGGGCCTAGGTTCCTAACCTAAGGTAGTTCATTTCATGTATAATAGCTAGGAGGCCATAATCAATCAATATATAGTGTATAATGATCAAGTGGAATGAAAAATGATAGAGTTAGGATAATATGGTCTATGAGATAGATTAGACTAGATATTGGGAGACCGTTGAGAGATGTGATTATGAACCTTGGGGGTTGCTTCTTTCCAATTGACATCATATGATTATACTACCATTACAATGGCAATAGAGGACTGGCTGGACATGAGTATAATCTTGGATACTACTGAAGTGTATCAACCCAAGGTTTTAAGCTTAAATTTAAATGAATGATAATTTGTTTTATATAATTATTTATAACTATCCTTTAAAAATATTTTTTTGAATTTTCTATTTTGAATTTCCAAAAACGGGCATCTACAATTATGATAAGTGTATTATTTTGAGTCTGCTAAAACCTACATGATTTTTGGTGAATAGTGAAATGCACTGTGTTTCATTTGTTGTCAATGAGGCATGATGTTGTCAGGGAATGAATGGATGTCAAGGAATGTCAAGATGTGAATGACAAAGGATGTGATGGTGATGGTGATGAAGGAGAATGGCCATGGTACTTAGAGGCATGTCACTTAGGAGATTCACTAAGTGACATAGGATGTTGTGGTTGAAACATTCTCTATGGATATCAGACGATTGTAGAACTGATCTTAATGTTTCAATACTTGTATCAAGATGATACTAAAGTTACACCACTTGAAGAATTGATGATGATGGAGCATCATAATATCTGATGATTGTTGAGATAATCCTTAAGTTCATAGAACTTGTATCCTGATGATACAAAGTCACAATAATGTTAGAAGTCCATGCATTGTCTTCACAATGCATGAGGAGATGAAAGTGATCCATCCAGAATCACTAAGTGGATGAAGTGGTTGAATGAAGTCCATGCACTATCACTTAGTGCATGTGAATTTGAAGAAGTTCCAATTTGATATCCGATTGGATCAATGAAGAACATTGAAGATTATAAATGATTCAGGAGTTCGATTGATGAAGTGGTCCTTGAGAATTCCATATCCTAAGTGAAGAGCATGAAGAAGTATAGAGGAATTCTCAAATGAACAAAGTGAGGAAGAAGGCTTGAAGGGCTTGGCATTTGGATTATACTCATAGGAGAACTTTGTATTTGACAAAGTCCTTATTCATTCCTTTTCCAAAAAATATGGTCAGCCAAGGACACCTTGATGGTTCAACCCCAAGGCACATGTGGGCCTAAGGCGCCACACCCAAGGGGGAACCCGTGGGGAAGGCCCAGGGTGGCAGGGCCACGCAGGGGTGTCATGCCCGCGCGGCAGGGGCGCAAGAGCGCGCCCAGAGTGCATGGTGGGCGCTAGGAGCGCGCCCGCAGGGAGCATAGGTGGGCGCAAAGCGCGCCCGCAGGGAGAACTCGGCGCAGGTCAACACCGAGAGGGGAGAAGTTCAACTGGCCGTCTCTGGGAGCGGCTGGGTGATAAACCGCGGCAAAACCGCTCGGCGATTCGATGTGGGACGCGGAAAAATCCCCGGGAGCGCATCCTGGCCGCCCGATTGATCGCGCGCCAGATCTCGGCCGCACATCTAATCCGCCGCGGCCCATCCTGATCGCGGCCGTCCAAATCTTCGATCCGACGGCTCCTCATCCATCCTCAACCTCAAGCCAGGCCGCTGCCACCCGCGAGCTCCGTTCGAACCAGAGGCCTCCCCGACGACCTATTTCGAGTTCCCAGCCACCTTTGAAGGAGTCGAAGGGTCCATTGGGATCGTCTGAGCATACCGAACACAACCATGCCTTAAAATGAGTTTGCATGTGATGAGAAGAAGAATTCGAGATTCGGCTGAAGGCAAACCGAAGGTGCCGAGGCCATGTGGTGTTTGTGTTTTGCATGGGATGGCCAAAACAGAGGCCGTGCATGCGTTCTAAGTCGCATGCACGAGGAGGAAATCAAAAATGAGCTAAGCCGCGTGAAACAGAGGAGAAACAAGATTTTGGAAATCTTGAAAACCCGAGATATTCGGGAGTTTGAATTTATATCCACGCGGATTGAACGAGACGCCTCTGCCTATATAAAGAGAGGCCTTGCTCTTAAATTTGGTTGCTGAAGTTTTGATGAAGATCCGTCATCCCGTGAGATCCCTCTGCCTCGCGAAGAAAGAAGCCTCGTGCAATCTATTTGCGCGGCTGAAGTCCTCGGTGCCATCTATGGCCCAAAGAAGTCCCTTGCACGCTACCCCTTTCCGCGACAAGAAGAAGGGATTTGGGCAGCGCACTTGCGTGCCCACGGTTGAAGCCCTTGTGCGTTTTCACTTGCATGGACAAGGTTTCCTTGACAAACTTGCGCGCCCACGGTGTCATACCATGCGCGCCCCACGGCCTGTGGTAACACCTTGCATGCCAGACGCAGTTTTGAAGAGGTGGTCGCTTGCACCTGAGGACCTACGCGACCCAAGGCAGTAGCCAGCTGCACCTTGCACGCCTCCTTGATGATTAAGTTCGGGTGAAGAATATCTCACCCATGGGTTAAGTGTGTGCAAGGCAGTATAACACAATTTTTGTGTGTGTGGTAAGTGGAGAAGAAGACCCGAGGCTTTGAGTGCACAAAGAATTAACAAGGCCGGGGTCTTATGTGTGTGCATTCTTGAAGAGTGAAGACCATCACACTTTTGTGTGTGTGTGCAATTCAAGTGAAGGCCGAGACTTGCATGCCTTGTGTGCAAAGTGAAGGAGGGAGGCCGTAGCCTTGTGTGTGTGAAAGAAGAGAAGGAAGGCCATAGCCAAGTGGGAAGACAAGAAGGGCCTTAGAACCCAAGTGTGTGCATAAGCCCCAAGTGAAGACCACACATTTTGTGTGTGTGCAAAGTGAAGGAATAAGGCCAAAGACTTACCTTAGTGGTGTGTGTGAAATAGAACAAATGGCCGAACCGTAGTGTGTGAAAAGTTGATGTGCACACTTTGGAGAAGAAGACTTCCACACTAAATTATAACACACCATTAAGTGTGTGAACAAATTGAACAAAGTGTGTGAAGTTCAAGGAAGGTGTGTGCTTGAAGTGATTACACCCTTTGTGGGTTTATTGCACCAAGAGAAGAAGAAGGGGAGTGAATGCATGCATGCATGCACATGAACACGTGAACAAAGCCAAATCTGGTTGTGTTCATTTGAGGAGTCCAAGACCAGGAGATCTTGAAGATATTGTGATTCCATGCATTCAGTGCATGAAGTTGATGTGCTGTGAGACTGGACCAGACTGGAGTTAAAGATATCAGTTGTCTGAGTATTCAGTAGTTGGAGAGAGGCCAGGTCATCCTGAGAAGAAGGAGATAAATCCTGAGCAAGACGAGAAGACCTGATCAACTCAAGTGATCAGAGGTACAGAGCAAGGCCAGCAGTCTTTATCCCAGACTGTTGAAGATACTTGAAGAAGCTTAAAGTGAAGAAGATCTACTTGTGTGACTCGAGGAGCCAAGAGAAGCCCCCTGTGAGACTCAGGGTCGAAGAAGTCTTCACTGGGATTCTGGAGAAGGCTAGTGGGACTCTGGTAACACTGTGGGACGCAGTATAAAGACCCTCCTGTGGGACTCCGGAGAGATATAGTGGGATGCTGTATCGACCATTGTAATTCTAACAAGTTATAATGGAGAAACCATGTTGGGGCGTATAACCAACATGGCAAGGACGTAGGCCTTTGGTGCCGAACCGTGTAAATCCTTGTGTCCAGTGCCTTTACATTTACTGCATCATTCGAGGAAAGGTGAGAGATACATGAAGAGTGGATCGAGGCTTTAACCAGCCATAGAGGTTTAATTGATAAAGAATCAATTAGTAAAAAGTTTTAAGGGATCACTGATTCACCCCCTCCCCCTCTCCGTGATTCACACTGATCCGGGCACTTCAAATAGTAACATAGCCTTTTGAATATAAATACAATGTGTAATATGAACCTAATGAATAGTAAATTATATTATTATTTAGCTTTAATAGTGCTTTAATATAATTTCATCTTGATTAAATTTTCACGATAATATAAATTAAGTTATAATTTTAAAAAATTTAATTTATGAATAATGTATGATTTTTTAATAATTAAATTAGTAATATTTTTAAATTATTATAAAAATGTAGTTTGTTTTTTAATTATACACATTAGAAAAATGGTTATGGTGAATTTTTTGGATCTTTGATATTTATGAATTTTTTATGAATTGTGAAATATGGTAAAATACCTTATATTCAAATTATTAGTTATAAGGCCCCAGCCTTAAACCTTACTTAATCTTGAGTTATTACAAGATTACACATTGAGGATCTTTTCAGGTTTAGGGTTTTAGAGAATTAGATCATAAAACTTGCATTACATTCCACATTTAAAAAAAGTGGTTACATAAAGATAGTATTCATTTATTACCATCAACGGAAAAAAAATTCAAATAAAACATGGATTCTTTCTTGACACTTCCTTGACATTATCATCATATCATGTACCTTTCCCTTGACCTATGAAAAACATTTCAAAAAAACTTGGGATGAGAATAAAAATCTCAGTAAGGGATATAAAAAAATGGAAAGGAACCATGAGTACATGTACACATAAGAATCAATGAAATCATACTTTACTCATAAAACATAAGAACTTTAATATACCTCATCAAATCATGAATAAATCATAGAAATCATAAGACATAAAGGTAACTTGAGGTATTAATAACATTATTACGTAGGGAGTAACCCTCTTGGTTACATTTGGAATACCCATAACAGTATATTCCCTAAATCTCTTCGGAGAAACCTTAACGTTTCACTCCTTCACGTTACCCAATGCATTGGAGAGCTATATCGGGCTCACCCGCCCTTAGTTTATCACGGAACCACCAGTCTTCATAGCAATGCCCAAGAACCATAACATAATCGTATCACATAAAACATACATAAAAGAAACATAACATTTCCACATTTCAATGAAAAGATATCAATAACACAGTGATATAATAAAAACATTATCAAAACCATTTTAAATACCAAAATAAAAGAAAAGTAAAACATGGTATTTATTTTCCTTTAAAAAAAGGGATGGCTTGTAGAGGAAGCCGAAACTCAAATATTGGTCACGGCGGCGGAGAAGTCGTTGTCGCAGTATACGTATGAAAAAAACATTCCCATTTTTTTTTTAAAACGCTTCATATAAAAAAGATTTTTTTTGTATAAACGTAAAGGTCAAAGAGGTTTATACACCATATAAAAGAAGGTTGTGAATAAAATAAAATATGCCTCAATGAAAGGAGATTGAGACAAAGTACCATACCTCGGGTCTAACTTGAATCGATCGTTCTTTAATCTCCTGAATAAAAAAATGAGTTAATTTCTACTTTATGAAGAACCTTATTCATGTTCATTATTCCTTTTATATTACTTATTACCATGTCATGAACACTATGTAATTATTTTAGTTAATAACGGTCGTTTTAACGATCATTGGTACTTGAGTCGAAATATGTTCTTTATAATTACAAGTTTTTCATGTATCCATTATATCCAGAGTTATACTCATGATTTATAGACCATATATATCATATATATCCAGTATATACATGCATTTATAATATTACATTAAGTTTAGAGGTAAGAAATTAAATGCACCGCTCATGGAGACGGTAAGCCGTACGTACGCATGAACGCTACTTTCATTTCTATTTCGTATTTTTATGGAATGGAATCAGAATTATATAAAGGTATATTATAATTCCCGTATAATGTCATATATAATACCATTAATTAAATCTTTTATATGTCCCACATGTGGAATTAATGAAATCAAATCACTTTGAGGGGGCGGTAGTCCGCACTTCCTTAAATGAAGATATCGCGTTTACCCATAATGGAAACCATAAAGGTATGACCAAAATGAAAAATACAGAATCTTAAGAAAAACATAAACATATTATATATAATATATAAATATAGTGACATCTTAATGGCCACCTTTGAAGGTGATATATGAGTGTTGAACAATCATCGTTTCGTGAGGCAGAAATTCTCCATCCATGGAAATAGTATGTTCTTTAACCATTAGATGTAGGTGTGTGTAAGTGTAGCTCAAATAATTATTATAAAAACATCCTAGTATATTGAAGATACTGGAGTTGTTACAAATGAAATTAATACAAAGAGTTTAGTGTGTTGGAGAAGCAAAATAAAACAAAAGGACTCAAGTGAAGACATTACCTTAAAATCGGGTAACTCCCATTGGATTGAGCTCAATGGATTCCTTGGGAAGAATTATGCCCAATGTGAGGCTTCAAGGAGTTATAGAGGGATGTGGAGATACAAAATGGGTAGGGGTTGGCCGATCCAATGGCTTTGGAAGTGTGGGTATGGAGGTAGAGGTGGGGGCCTTTTATAAGAGGAGAGGAGGGGCACTCTTGGAAAGTAAAAAAATGTTCCTTTATTTTAAAATGATTTTCTGATTTAAAAGGTCCCACATTTATATAATTCGAGGCTATGGTGATTAGGGTTCAAAATATACCCATCCAATAGGATTTTGAAATGTTTAGGTCATAGATTTTATATTATATTTTCATTTAATTTAAAACGTTTATTAACGTTGTAATCGATGCATCATCATGATGTCATAAATAATTTATTATATTTAATGTCTAAAAATTATTAAAAAAATATCATGATGTAGAAAATATTTTTAGATTTCTAATTAATATTTATAGTCAAGCATTTGACTTGTATAACCGCATGTAAATGTTTTTTTAGTAAAACATTTCATGTTTGTGTCATTTTTACTTTTACATTAAATAAAAAGTAATTTATGTAATTTCCCATCCAAAGTGGCTCCATGGGGTCCCCAAGTTGAACCATGGATTTTCTTGGTCGTCCATGACACATCCAATGAGGTTAGTTTATGTTTCAAACTCATCTCATATTATTAATACATTATTTTTACCTTAAACTACACTAATTATCTCTAATCGCGATTAAAAACATAAAATTTACTATTAAACAAAAAATTATTTTAATCCCATTGAACGAAATTTTACTTCTTAATGAAAACCATGTATGTCGGATTTTTGAAATTCAAAACACAGAGGTGGTAAAATATCATTTTAACAAAAAATCAATTTCTTAAGTACCACTTAGTGGTTTCACTATTCATCAAAAATTGATGTTTTTCAGAAAAATACCAAAACTACACCCTAAGATATATTTGATATTCTGAATTCAAAAATGATATCTATTTTACAAAATTAAAAAAATATAAGTTACATTAATTAATTTAATAATTACATCCCATTGTTAGAGAAAATAGAGTGTTTTTATGAAACAATAAGTATCAAAATATTGACAATAGTTTAAGTCCAATTTCAAAGTGAAATTAATTCCAAAGACCAATATTTGATTAAATGGTAAAAATATATTATAATTAAACTTTAAAACCAATTCAAAAGATAATCTAATCATATAAATAAATTAGATTAAAAAAAGGTTTTGAATTAAAATACTACATTCTTCACTATTAATTAAAAAATTGAATATTATCAGAAAAATACCAAAAATTTATCCAATGTAAATTTAAATGTCCCAATAATAAAGAATATGTTTATTTCGACAAATAGAGATATTAAAATTGACAAAATATAGATTTAAAAATGATTCGCCATCAAAATTCGGTAAAACAATCTTTTGAAAATACTAGAGTATTCCATGCTTTAGGTTGGATTTATTCTCATTTTAAGCCTATAAAACACTATATAATTCATTAATAGACATAGATAAAAAATATCTATTATTCATTACTTACTTGTGATGTTACATCCTTCCCCCCTTTAGAAAATTGCGTCCCCACAATTTATTTACTTATCGAATAAGTAGGGGTATTTATCCCTCATTGAATTTTCAGATTCCCATGTTGCCTCTTCAATCATGTGGTTTTTCCACAAAACCTTTACCTGATGAATCTCCTTATTCCGTAACACCTGCTCCCTGTGGTATAAAATTTGGACCGGTTGTTCCTCATAATATAGGTTCTCTTCCAGTTGAACTACCCCTGGACTCAAAACATGAGATGGATCTGGCATATTCTTTCTCAACATCGAAACATGAAAAACATTGTGTAGTTGAGATAAACTCGGAGGTAAAGACACTTAGAAATCAACTGATCCAACTCTCTCCAGAATGTCATATGGTCAAATTAACATTGGAATCATCATTACTTTCTTACTAAATCGCATCACACTTTTCCATGGTGATACTTTGAGAAAAAATGATCACTTACCTCAAAGGAGATAACCTTCCTCCCATTGTTCGCATAAATCTTCTGCCTGCTCTGAGCTGTTCTCATGTGTTTCGGTATCAGCTGAACTTTTTCTGCCAACTCTTCAACCAATTCTGGTCCCATCAACTTTCTTTCACCCACTTCATCCCGGAAAGCTGGAGTTCGACACCGCTTCCCATATAATTCATGAAATGGTGAAATCTATATACTGGAATGAAAACTGTTATTATATGAAAACTGAAACAAAGAAATTTGTTGGTCCCAACTTCCCTGATAATCCATCGAACAAGATCGTAGCATATCCTCTAAGGTCTGAATTGTTTGTTCCGACTTCCCATCTGATTGAGGATGAAAAGCTGTACTAAAATTTAATTCAGTACGCAGTGACTTTTGAAGGCCCTTTCAAAAGTTAGAAGTAAACATGGGATCACGATCAGATACAATGGATAAAGGAACTCCATGCAGCCTGACTATCTCTTTAAGGTACAATCGAGAATGTTGATCTAGAGAGAAATTATCTCGAATAGGAAGGAAATGAGTAGATTTATTCAAGCGATCAACAACAACCCAGATTGTATTATTACCTCGAGATTTCTTTAGTAATACCACAACAAAGTCCGTGGATATATTCTCCAATTTCCACTCTGGCTCTGGTAGAGGATGAAACATCCCTTTCGGTAACTGCCGCACTGCTTTAACCTGCTGACAAGTCAAACACTTCACTGTAAAATCAGCAATTTATTTTTTCATTCCATACCACTAGTAATACTCCCGCAGATCTCTGTACATCTTAGTACTTCCAGGATGAACTGAAAACGGAGAACTATGTGCTTCACATAACAACTCTCTTTTCAACTGTGAATTACAAGGCACACACAATCTCGTTCAAAATCTCAAAACACAATCACTATCAATGTGGAAATAATGATACTTACCTTTCTGAACCTGCTCTACCTTTTTCTGCAACTCACTGTCTTGCTTCTGTGCTTGCATGATTATTTCTGATAAAGAAGATTTCACTTATACCTAAAATAAAAAAGAAGGACATCCTGCACCAACAACTTCTATGCCAAAGTTCATCAAATCCTTAACCAAAGGATCACATTCCAAATGCAACATTGTTAATGAAGCATTACTTTTTCGACTCAAAGCATCAACCACTTTGTTTGTTTTTCCCGAATGGTAATGAATTGTACAATCAAAATCCATGATTAATTCTGTCCATCTCCTCTGTCTCATGTTAAATTATTTCTGAGTGAATATATACTTTAAAATTTTGTGATCTGTATACATTTCACACATTACTTCACACAAATGATGCCTCCAATTTTTTTAAAGCGAAAACAACAGCAGCTAATTTCAAATCATGTGTATGGTAATTTACCACATGAGTTTTCAACTGACGTGAAGCATAAGAAATTACCTGATCATTCTGCATTAGGACACAACCAAGTCCTTTCAATGAAGCATCATTGTATATAACAAACTCACAATTCCTGGAAGGTAGTGCCAAAACTGGAGCATTAACCAATCTACTTTTCAGTTCCTGAAAACAATCATCGCATTCTTTTGTCCAGATAAACTTAACACCTTTCCGAGTTAGCATAGTCATTGGACTAGATAACCGTGAAAAATTTCTAACAAACCTTCGGTAATAGCCTGCCAAACCAAGGAAGCTATGAATCTCAGTTACATTTGTGGGTCTAGGCCATTATTCAACAACCTTTTTTTTTACACGATCAATAGTTATCCCATCTTTAGAAACAATATGACCAAGGAATGAAATTTGTTGCAACCAAAACTCACATTTGCTGAATTCACCATACAATTTCTTTTCTTTCAAGATTTGAAAAATAACCCTTAAATGTCTTTCATGCTCTTTTTTTCTTTTAGAAAACACCAAAAAATCATCAATGAAAACAACCACAAACTTATCAAAGAAATAATGGAAAATTCTATTCCTTAAGTCCATGAATACAGCAGGTGCATTGGTTAGCCCAAAATGCATTACTACAAATTCATAATGGCCATATCTTGTAGAAAACACAGTCTTCAGAACATATGCTTCCTTTACCTTCAACTGATGGTACCCCGATCTCAGGTCAATCATTGAAAAATACTAAGCTCCCGGGAGCTGATCAAACAAATCATCGATATGAGGCAAAGGATATTTTTTCTTAATAGTGATGTTATTCAAGGCTCTATAATCAATGCAAAGTCTCATAGAACCATCTTTGTTTTTAAAAAATAAAACAGGATCACCCCATGGTGATGTGCTAGGTCGAATGAAACCTTTCTCTAATAAATCTTGCAATTGCTCCTTCACCTCTAAAAGTTCAATTTGAGTCATTCGATAAGGGGGTTTAGAAATTGGCTTAGCATCTAGAACTATGTCAACAATAAACTCAACTTCCAGATCTGGTATTATTCCAGGAAACTTATCAAGAAAAACATCAGGATACTCCTTTAACACTGGCACATCATTAATCTGAATAGTTCCTTTATTTTCAAAAATGTGTGCAAGGTAACATTCATTTCCATCTTTTACAGGTTTTTCGGCCTCTTGATATGTTATCAACAGTAATGGTTAATTCTTGTACACAACATGAAAGTATTTCTGAAAAGAAACTTCTTTATCTCTATAGTCAATCTTAGCATGGTAAATAGAGAGCCAATCCATACCTAGGATAACATCAAACTCTACTAGAGGTAAGATAATAAGGTTCGCAAGTAGGTTCTTTCCACAGATAAGGATAGGAAGATTCTTATAAATTCTTTTTGCCTCAACATTTCCCCCAGGTGTTTTTACCACAAGTTCAGGAGTCATTTCATGAGATGGTATTCCCATTTTACTAGAAAAGGTTTCAGAGATGAATGAATGTGTACACCCCGAATCAAACAACACATTGGCATAATCTGAAAAAACAAACAAAGTACCTGATATAACTTCATTAGACGGCCCGACATCTGCTGAAGTAGTTGCAAAGGATTTCACCACCCCTTTTTACTTGTAATCTAACTACTTCCCACCACTCAAGCTCTTTGTCGGTCACTTGTTTTCATAGTGTCCCATCTCATTGCACATAAAACATTTCACTAACTGTAAATCAAATTTGGTCTTTCCATCACCCTGATCTTTTTCGGTGCAATCACGAGCCTTATGTCCCACCTTACCACATCGGTAGCACTTTCCAGAATTCAGAAGTCATTCCCCAGCATGACTTTTACCACATTTATCACAAACTGGAAACTTAGTTTTATTATTGTCAGACCGTTTTGAAGAATTATTTCATTTCTCCTGCCACCTCGGTCTCTTCTTCTGCTGGTTGTTATAGAACACTTGATCATCAGAAAATTCTATTTCCACCTTCTCAGCACATCGAACAAGCTTTTCAAAACTTTTAAACTCACGAGAAGCTAATTCCCTTCGATATTTTGGTTTTAATCCTGAGTAAAAATGATTGATTTTACTATCAAGGTGTTGGATAAAATTTGGAGCATACCTTTCCAATCGAGTGAACCTTTCTTCAAAGGCGGCCATTGAGTCTTCCTCTTGCCTCAATTCCAGGAATTGTTTTTCCATCCTAAGCCGAACAACCTTAGGAAAATACTTCTCAGGAAACATACCTTTGAATTCATCCCAGTTGAGAGCATCAATCTCATCAGCATCCTTGATATTTTTAACCATCGACCACCACTGATATGCCTCACCCTCCAAACGGTAAACAAGAATACTAACCTTTTGATTGTCTGAACACCCCATGACATCGAAAATATTCTCCAGTGCTTTAATCCACCATTCAGCTAGCACAGGATCAGATGATCCTCTGAATATGGGGGATGTTGCCTCATGAAATGTCAACCACTGACATATTCCTCTGTGGTTGATCTGGCTGATCTCGTGCATGGATACCATCGCCATTTATCGCTTGATTCAACTGCGCCATTACTGTAAGAAACTGTTCAGTTCAAATTCCGACCATCTCAGGACGCTGATTCGGAAGGTTATTTCCTTCTACATGCCTTCCTAGCACTGATTCCCTGTTTCCTCTATGGAAAACCATTCTGAACAAACATGTCTTAGATGAAGAAACATGGTAATCTTAAAATGCTATATCACTTCAATTTGACCATAAAATAATAATTTTGGGTAATCATTTAATAGAATTCTAACTCGAAAAGTTATCTAAACCGACCTCTGATACCAACTATAAGGCCCCATCCATAAACATTACTTAATCCTGAGTTATTACTAGATTACACATTGAGGATCTTTTCAGGTTTAGAGTTTTAGAGAATTAGATCATAAAACATGCATTACATTCAACATTTAAACAAAGTGGTTACATAAAGATAGTATTCATTTTTTCCCATCAACAGAAACATATTTAAAATAAAACATGGACTCTTTTTTGACACTTCCTTGATACTATCATCATATCATGTACCTTTCCCTTGACCTATGAAAAACATTTCAAAAAAACTTGGGATAAGTATAAAAAGCTCAGTAAGGGCTATAAAAAAAATGGAAAGGAAACATGAGTACATGTACACATAAGAATAAATGAAATCATACTTTACTCATAAAACATAAGCACTTTAACATACCTTATAAAATTATGAATAAATCATAGAAATCATAAGACATAAAGGTAACTTGAGACATTCATAACATTATTACGTAGGGAGTAACCATCTTGGTTATGTTTGGAATACCCATCATAGTATATTCCCTAAATCTCTTCGAAGAAACCTTAACGTTTCACTCCTTCACGTTACCCAATGCATTGGAGAGCTATATCAGGCTCACCCGCCCTAAGTTTATCACGGAACCACCTGTCTTCATATCAATGCCCAAGAACCATAACATAATTGTATCACATAAAACATACATAAAGGAAACATAACATTTCTACATTTCAATCATAAGATATCAAAACACAGTGATATTATAAAAACATTATCAAACCCATTTTGAATACCAATATAACAGAAAATTAAAACATGGTATTTATTTTCCTTTTAAAAAAAGGTATGGCTTGTAGAGGAATCCGAAACTCAAATAATGGTCACGGCGGCAGAGAAGTCATTTTTGCCGCATACGTATGACAAAAACATTCCCTTTGGTCATTTTGTAAAATTCTTCATTTAAATAAGATTCCATTTGGATAAATGTAAAGGTCAAAGGTGTTTATACACCATATAAAAGAAGGTTGTCTATGAAATAAAATATGCCTCAATGAAAGGAGATTGAGACGAAGTCCCATACCTCGGGTCCAACTTGACTTGATCATTCTTTAATCTCTTGAATAATAAACATGAGTTAATTTATACTTTCTTAAGAAAATTCTTCATGTTAATTATTTCTTTGATATCACTTATTACCATTTCATGAACACTATGTAATTATTTTAGTTAATAACGGTCGTTTTAACGATCATTGGTACTTGAGTCAAAATATGTTCTTTATAATTACAAGTTGTTCATGTATCCATTATATCAAGAGTTATACTCATGATTTATATACTTTATATATCATATATATACAGTATATGCATGCATTTATAATATTACATAATTTTTAGAGGTAAGAAATGAAATGCACCATTCATGGAGACGGTAAGCCGTACGTACGCATGAACGCTACTTTCATTTCTATTTTGTATTTTTATGGAATGGAATCATAATTATATAAAGGTATATTATAATTCCAGTATACTATCATATATAATACCATTAATTAAATCCTTTATACGTCCCATATGTGGCATTAACAAAATCAAATCACTTTGAGGGGGCGGTAGTCCGCACTTCCTTAAATGAAGATATCACGTTTACCCATAATGGAAACCATAAAGGTATGCCCAAAATAAAAAATACAGAAGCTTAAGAAAAAAATAAACACATTATATATAATATATAAATATAGTGATATCTTAATGGCCACCTTTAAAGGTGATATATGAGTGTTGAACAATCATCGTTTCGTGAGGCAAAAATTCGCCATCCACGGAAACAGTATGTTCTTTAACCATTAGATGTAGGTGTGTGTAAGTGTAGCTCGAATACTTCTAATAAAAACAACCTAGTATATTTCATATACTGGATTTGTTACAAAATAAATGAATAAAAAGATTTTAGGGGGTTGAAGAAGCAAAATAAAACAAAAGGACTCAGGTAAAGACATTACCTTAAAATCGGGTAACTCCCTTTGTTTTTAGCTCAAAGGCTTCCTTGGGAAGCATTATTCCCAAAGTGAGGCTTCAAGGAGTTATAGAGGGATGTGGAGATACCAAATGGGCAGGGTTTGGCCGAGCCAAAGGCTTTGGATGTGTTGGTAAGGAGGTAGAGGTGGGGGCCTTTTATAAGAGGAGAGGAGGGGCACTCTTGGAAAGTAAAGAAATGTTCCTTTATTTTAAAATGAGTTTCGGACATAAAAGGCCCCACATATATAAAATTCTAGGCTAAGGTAATAAGGGTACTAAATATACCCATAAAATAGTTTTTGGAAATGTGTAGGTCATAGATTTTACATTATCGTTTCATTTTATTTATATCCTTTATTAATGAGGTAATCGCTGCATCATCATGATGTCATAAATAATTTAATATATATAATGTCTAAAAATTATAAAAAAGATATAATGATGTAGTAAATATTTTTATCTTTCTAATGAATATTTATAGTCAAACATCTTAATTGTATAACCCCATGTAAATGTTTTTTTAGTAAAACATTTCATGTTTGTGTCATTTTTACTTTTACATTAAATAAAAAGTTATTTATGTAATTTCCCAACCAAAGTGGCTCCATGGGGTCCCTAAGTTGACCCATGGATTTTCGTGATCGGCCATGAGACATAAAATGAGGTTAGGACATGTGTCAAGCTCATCTCATATTATTAAAACATTATTTTTACCTTAAACTACAATAATTACCTCTAATCGTGATTACAAACATAAAAGTTACTATTCACCAAAAAATTATTTTAATCCCATTGAACAACATTTTACTTATTAATGAAAACCATGTATGTCGGATTTTTGAAATTTAAAACACATAGGTGGTAAAATATCATTTAAACAAAAAATCAGTTTCTTAAGTACCATTTAGTGGTTCAAATATTCATCAAAAATTGAAGTTTTTCTGAAAAAATACCAAAACTTCACCCTATGCTATATTTGATATTCCGAATTCAAAAATGATTTCTATTTTACAAAATTAAAAACATATAAGTTACATTAATTAATTTAATAATTACTTCCTTCTGTCAGAGCAAATAGCGTGTTTTTATGAAACAATAAGTCTCAAAAGATTCACAGTAGTTTAAGTCCAATTTCAAAGTGAAATTAATTCCAATGACCACTATTTGATTAAATGGTAAAAATATATTCTAATTGATATTTAAAACCAATTCAAAAGTTAATATAATCATATAAATAAATTATATTAATAAGAGGTTTTGAATTAAAATACAACATTTTTCACTATTCATTAAAAAATGAACATTATCAGAAAAATACCAGAAATTTTTCCAATGTTAAATTCAATGTCCCAATCATAATGAATATGTATATTTTGACAAATATAGATTATAAAATTGTCAAAATATAGATTGAAAAATGGTTCGCCATCAAAAGGCGGTAAAACAATCTTTTAAAAATACTAGAGTATTCCATGCTTTAGGTTGGATTTATTCTCATTTTAAGCCTATAAAACACTATCTAATTCATTAATAGACATAGATAAACAAATATCTATTATTCATTACTTACATGGGATGTTACATCCTTCCCCCATTTAAAAAATTGCATCCCCGCAATTTATTTACATATTGAATAAGTGGGGGTATTTATCCCTCATTGCATTTTCAGATTCCCATGTTGCCTCTTCAATCATGTGGTTTTTCCAAAAAACCTTTACCTAATGAATCATCTTATTCCGTAACACCTGCTCCCTGTGGTCTAGAATCTGGACAGGTTGTTCCTCATAAGATTGGTTCTCTTCCAGATGAACTACCTCTGGACTCAAAACATGAAATGGATCTGGCATATACTTTCTCAACATCGAAACATGGAAAACATTTTTTACTTGAGATAAACTCAAATGTAATGCCACTTGGTAAGCAACTGATCCAACTCTCTCCAGAATTTCATATGGCCAAATGAACCTTGCACTCAGCTTTCCTTTCTTACCAAATCGCATCACACTTTTCCATGGTGATACTTTGAATAAAACATGATCACCTACATCAAAAGAGAGATCCTTCCTCCTATTGTCTGCATAACTCTTCTGCCTGGTCTGAGCTGTTCTCATGTGTTTCTGTATCATCTGAAATTTTTCTGCCAACTCTTCTACCAATTCGGGTCCCATCAACTTCCTTTCACCCACTTCATCCCAGAAAGCTGGATTTCAATACCGCTTCCCATGTAATGCCTGAAATGGTGTCATCTTTATACTGGAATGAAAACTGTTATTATTTGAAAACTCAACCAAAGAAAGATGTTGGTCCCAACTTCCTGGATAATCCATCGAACAAGCTCGTAGCATATCCTCTAAGGTCTGAATTGTTCGTTCTGACTGCCCATCTGATTGAGGATGAAAAGCTGTACTAAAATTTAATCCAGTACCCAATGACTTTTAAAGGCCCTTCCAAAAGTTATAAGCAAACCTGTGATCACGATCGGATACAATGGATAGAGGAACTCCATGAAACCTGACTATCACTTTAAGGTACAATCGAGAAAGTTGATCTAGAGAGAAAGTATCTAGAATAGCAAGGAAATGATAAGATTTAGTCAAGCGATCAACAACAACCGAGATTGCATTATTACCTCAAGGTGTCTTCGTTAATTCCACAACAAAGTCCATGGATATATTCTCCCATTTCCACTCTGGCACTGGTAGAGGCTGAGGCATCCATTTCGGTAACTGCCGCACTGCTTTAACCTGCTGACAAGTTGAACAATTCACTGTAAAATCAGCAATATCTCTCTTCATTCCATCCCACCAGCAATACTACCGTAGATCTATGTACATCTTAGTACTGCTAGGATGAACTCAAAACGGAGAACTATGAGCTTCACATAACAACTCTCTCTTCAACTGTGAATCACAAGGCACACACAATATCTGTCCAAATCTCAAAACACAATCACTATCAATGTTGAATTCATGTAACATACCTTTCTGAACATTCTCGACCTTTTTCTGCAACTCACTGTCTTGCTTCTGTGCTTACTTGATTCATTCTGATAAAGAAGATTTCACTGATACCTGAAATAAAACAGAAGGACATCCTGCCCCAACCACTTCTATACCAAAGTTAATCAAATCCTTAACCAAAGGATCACGTTCCAAACACAACATTGTTAATGAATCATTACTTTTTAGACTCAAAGCATCAGCCACATTATTTGCTTTACCCAGATGGTAATGAATTGTAAAATGATAATCCTTGATTAATTCTAGCCATCTCCTCTGTCTCATGTTCAATTCTTTCTGAGTGAATATATACTTTAAATTTTTTTGATCTGCATATATTTCACACTTTACTCCATACAAATTATGCCTCTGAAATTTTAAAGTGAAAACAACAGCAGCTAATTCCAAATCATGTGTAGGGTAATTTACCTCATTAGTTTTCAACTGACGTGAATCATAAGCAATTACCTGATCATTCTGCATTATGACACAACAAAGTCCTTTCAATGAAGCATCACTGTATATAACAAACTCACCATTCCTGGAAGGTAGTGCCAAAACTTGAGCATTCACCAGTCTTCTTTTCAGTTCTTGAAAAAAATCATCACATTCTTTTGTCCAGATAAACATTACTCCATTTCGAGATAGCTTAGTCATTTGACTAGATAACCGTGAAAAATTTCTATCAAAACATCGGTAATAGTCTGCCAACCCAAGGAAGCTACGAATCTCAGTTACATTTGTGGGTCTTGGCCATTCATCAACAACCTTTGTTTTTACAGGATCAACAGTTATCCCATCTTTAGAAATAATATGACCAAGGAAAGAAATTTGTTGCAACCAAAACTCACAATTGATGAATTTCCCATACAATTTATTTTCTTTCAAGGTTTGAAAAATAACCCTTAAATGTCTTTCATGCTCTTCTTTACTATTAGAAAACACCAAAATATCATCAATGAAAAAAACCACAAACTTATCCAAGAACTCATGGAAAATTCTATTCATTAAGTCCATGAATACAGCAGGTGCATTAGTTATCCCAAAAGGCATTACTACACATTCATAATGGCCATATCTTGTACGAAACGCAGTCTTCGGAACATCTGCTTCCTTTACCTTCAACTGTTGGTACCCCGATCTCAGGTCAATCATTGAAAAATACTGAGCTCCCTGGAGCTGATCAAACAAATCATCGATATGAGGAAAAGGATATCTGTTCTTAACAGTGATGTTATTCAAGGATCTATAATCAATGAAAAGTATCATAGAACCATATTTATTTTTAACAAATAAAACAGGAGAACCCCATGGTGATGTGCTAGGTCGAATTAAACCTTTCTCTAATAAATCTTGCAATTGATCCTTCAACTCTAAAAGTTCAATTTGAGCCATTCGATAAGGGGGTTTTGAAATTGTCTTAGAATCAGGAACTAAGTCAATAGTAAACTCAACTTCCTGATCTGGTATTATTCTAGGAAACTCATCAAGAAAAACACCAGGATACTCATTTACCACTGGCACATCATTAATCTGAACAGTTCCTTTATTTTCGAAAATGTGTGCAAGGTAACATTCATTTCCATCTTTTACAAGTTTCTCGGCCTCTTGATATGTTATCAACAGTAAGGGTTCATTCTTGTACACAAAGTGAATGTCTTTCTGAAAATTAACTTCTTTATCTCTACAGTCAATCTTTTCATGGTAAATAGAGAGACAATCCATACACTGGATAAAATCAAACTCTACTAGAGGTAAAACAATAAGGTTCACAAGTAGGTTCTTTCCACAGATAAGGATATGATGATTCTTATAAATTGTTTTTGCCTCAAAATTTCCCCCAGGTGTTTTTACCAATAGTTCATGAGTCATTTCTTGAGATGGTATTCTCATTTTACTAGAAAAGGATTCAGAGATGAAAGAATGTGTAGACCCCAAATCCAACAACACACTGGCATAATCTGAAAAAACAAACAAAGTACGTTATACAACTTCATTTGACGGCCCGACATCTGCTGAAGTAGTTGTAAAGGATTTCACCAACCCTTTATGCTTGTAATATAACTGCTTCCCATCACTTAAGCTCTTTTTCGGACACTCATTTGCATAGTGGCCCATCTCATTGCACTTAAAACATTTCACTAACTGTAAATAAAATTTGGTCTTACCATCACCCTGATCTTTTTCAGTGCAATGACGAGCCATATGTCCCATATTACCTCATCGGTACGACTTTCCAGAATTCAGAAGACATTCCCCAGCATGCCTTTTACCACATTTATCACAAACTGGAAACTTAGTTTTCTTACTGTGAGACCTTTTTGAAGAATTCTTTCCTTTATCCTGCCACCATGATCTCTTCTTCTGCAGGTTGTTATAGAACACTTGATCATCAGAAAACTTTATTTCCACCTTCTCAGCACATCGAACAATCTTTTAATAATTTTTAAACTCATGAGAAGCTAATTCCCTTCGATATTTTGGCTTTAATCCTGAGTAAAATCGATTCATTTTACAATCAAGGTCTCAGATAAAATTTGGAGCATACCTTGCCAATCGGGTGAACCATTCATCATAGGCGGCCACTGAGTCTTCATCTTGCCTCAATTCCAGGAATTTTTGTTCCATCCTAAGTCAAACAGCATTAGGAAAATACTTCTCAAGAAACATACCTTTGAATTCATCCTGGTCGAGTGCATCAATGTCATCAGCGTCCCTGATATTTTTAACCATCGACCACCACTGATCTGCTTCACCCTTCAAACGGTAAATAGCAAGACTAACCTTTTGATTGTCTGAACACCCCATGACATGTCACACCCCGACCGCAGACGTCCATAATTTTTCTCTTTTCTTGGTCCCGGTTTGAATTTTTCGAAGATTAATTGTGATTGGTGGTTTCGCGCCGGTGCGCGGTCCTCGCATCGCTAGCGATGGTCGTGCGTTCGGCTCGGGGGACGATGTGTCCACCCGGCGTTTTAAATATTAAAGTTTTTACATTGACCTTTTATTATTATTATTATTTGAGTTGCGTTATTATTATAATTAACTAACTTTTATTTACTTTAATTATTTTATTGTTATGATTATTATTATAAAGTATTATTAATATTATTATGAAGGTTTGTCTTTATTATTATAAAGCGATTATTATTATCACAACATTTTATTATTTTTATTATTATAAGTTTTATTTTTATTATATAAGTTTTATTGTTATTAATATTATATGTTTTATTATCATTATTTTAATTATAATTATTATTTTTTTATCATATATATATATATATATATATACCTAAATCAAACCCTAGCCTACCCTAGACCCCTCCCGTAGCCGCCACTCTTCCCTCTCCTTCTCTTCCTCCCCTTTCTCCTCTTTCTTCTTCCCCGCACCAGCTCTCCGCCTGTTCCCGACACCGGCCTCCTGCATCCGGCCCGCGCTCACCCCTCCTGCTCCAGGCCGCCACCTCGCCTTGACCCCCAGCACCGGACTCGCCTCCTGGTTCGACCGACCCGCGCCATACCCTCTCCGGCGCCGGCTCCCGCTCCCCCCAGCGCCTCAGCGCTCATCCCGGCCCCCTGCTCGTCCGGCGCCCGAGCTCGCCGTCTTCCCGGCGTCCGACCTCCACCCCGGTTTCCGGCACCACCACCCCGCGTCGACGCCCCCAGGCCGCCCTCCGCGCGACCCCGGCCTTCGCCGGCCTCACCACCGGCGTCCCGCATCCGCAGCCTCTCCGCCAGCGTCTTCCCCGTGCGACCGGCCTCGTCCGGCTGTCCCGGCCCCGCTCTTCCTCCTGCCTTGTTCCGCCGCGGCGACACCTCCCTCCTCAGCTCTCTTACCCGTTTCTCTCCCGCTCAGCCCAGGCGCAGCACCCCAGCGACCCGCTTCCCCTGTCTCGACCTCCCCGCTGGACCTCCGGCCAGACCCGCCGCCTGCCTCGCCCAGCCCCAGCGCACCCTTGCCCCTCCGCCGCGCCGTCCCCTCCTTCCAGCATCCGCACGCCCCGCCCGTTTCCCTCCTGTTTTGGCCGACCCGCACCCAGCCGACTGCCCTGGCACCTACTCCCGTCGCCGCGCCCTGCCGCCTCCACCCCGTCCCGCCTGCTGGCCTCTCCGCCGTCCCCTTCCTCCAGTCTCCGTCGCCGGCCCGCACCGGCCTCCCTGCTCCGCCGCCTCCCGCGCGAACCCTCCCCCCAGGCCGTAAGCTTATATCTTTTTCTTTTTTTTTATTTTGGTTTGTTTGTCAATTTTAATTTTATAATGATTAATTATTTTTATCATATTAATAACATTATAATTGTGTTATTATTGTTATATTATTATTATTATTGTTTTATTATTATTATTATTATGTTAATATTATTTTATTATTATTATTATTATTATGTTAATATTACTTTATTATTATGATTATTATTATATTATTATTATTATTTTTATTGTTATTATTATTGATATTAACATTTCATATTATTATTATTGTTATGATTACTAACATATTATTAATAATATTATTATTATTATTATTACTAATATATTTATTATTATTTTAATTACTATCATATTATTTTTATTGTTTTTATTATGTTATGATATTCTTATTATTATTATTAAATTATTATTATTATTATGCTATTGTCATTTTATTAATATTATTATTATTATTTTGTTATTAATATTGTTGAGACCGTTTAACGGTCTACTGTTTTAGGACCCGCGCAGGGCGTTTCCGAGGAAGTGCCATCGCTACGCCTTGTTTCCGGGGTTCTGCCGTCCCCGCGCCTCAGTTCCGAGAGTGTTGGATTTTATCACGTGGCTTCGGACACACGTCGGGTCATCGCGCCTTGGTTCCAAGATCTTTTTACCGTCGCGCTTGGATTTTGAGGTAGGTCTCCCATCACACTCGCCTTTAAATTTAGAATTTATTTATTCCTTGTCTTTTATTGGATTTCAGTAAAATTTAAAGTATTATTGAGTAGTAACTTATAATGTGGTTTGCTCTGCTTATTTCTAGCATTTCAGTGGAAGTAGTTTTTCCTCGGTTTTAACTATGTATGTTTTCCTGATGATACTACTAAATGAGTTCATTATGAAATATGAAGATCATGTTGAATTGGGTTCTGAAGCGGTTTTGGTGTGTGTAAAATGGTAGGCGTATTGGTTATGGAAAATGGTGTTTTTCTTTGAACCTCGATTAGAGGAAGTGCCGTGTGACCTTTAAACTCGATTTTTGGAAACATTAAATGTGGTTCTTGGTTGTTGAAAAAAATGTTTTCCTTTTATGCGTGATTAAAATTCTGGATTTCATTTGAGAAATATCATTCTTTCAAAAAGTGTTTAAAGGCCCGTTTGGCTCTTGATAAAAGTGGGGTGCGTTTGGAACCTGGAAAATGATTTCTTACTTGTGACACCAGTGTCTTTCAGGTTTTAAGATGCTGATCTGAGTTTCTTAAATAAATTTCTAAGTGCGTTTCTGGTTTTTAATGAAATGGCGTGTGTCATCCCTTTTTAAAAACGCTTTAGTCTCAAATGATCAAAATGTAAGTGACATGACGGCCCGGTTGGCACTTTATCAAATGTGAAGTGATTATATATATATATACGTACTTGTGAGGGCATTTCTACAGGGGGACTTCCCTTCGAGGGTTGTCGTGTAGTGATGTCCGTGTAAGGGGTTGGCAAGTGCGGTGAGATGAGTCACGCGTGCGAGGGTCTCCCACTTACACAGTGTTACTAAACTACCACGGGTTCCTGGGCGTCTTGTAGATTATCGAGTGACGGTTGCTTGCTAACCCTGATTAGACGGGTTAGTACCCCCTGGAGTTACAGACAGGCCAGGAGGGATGTGCCACTGGTTGGCTGTTAGGGCGGCCAGTTGGTTATTTACTATGGCGTACCATGCCGGCAGGTAGTCTGAACCCGAGTACGTCCAGGGGTTTTCTAGGGATGTTCAGGATCACCCATGGTTATTGCTGATAACTTCTGGTTTACTTTTGCTTGCACTTGGTTTTCCTTGCCTGATTACCTTTACTTGCACTTGTTTTCCCTGCTTGTTTGCCTTCAGTCTTATTTCACAGCCTATACTGTTAGACTTTGAGAAAAATGGTTTTCAAATGAAAATGCTTTATTCGCTTTGGGTTAGATTTGAAAATGTAACACTTTGCTTATAAGATTGAGCTTAAAACTAATGAAATGGAACTAACTTTCGAAAAAGGAATAAGGGAAATGTCTCGTGTTTGATTTTCAAGTAAAGCATTGTGAAAACTTACTTTTATACATTATAGTTCAAACTTGGATTATGTAGATTCTATTTTTACTGGCAGTGCATTGGGATTTGTTGTGGGGCTCACCTACTGAGTACTTTTGTGCTCACGCCTATCTATTATCATTTCAGTTGCAAGTCTTCCCTTGTTCAGGTCTTCTGTTTTGAGTCGCTCAATGTTGGAGTGAGGTTGCTCTCTAGTTGGGTGGTGACCTGAGAGGTCACATGGAGGTACGTGGTCGTGTGGCTTTTATCTCTTTTCCGTTGTTAGTGCTCATTTGTTTAGTTCTATTTACTTTTGTTTGGGCTCAAATCGTTCCCACTTGCTTAATTTTGATGCCTGGCACTGGTTGCCAGCCCGTGGGGATCGGGAACGCCCCTCGGGACTTGCCGCGGACCGGCTCGGGTGACCGGTTCAGGGTCGACCCGGGCTGGTTCGTGACAAAATGGTATCAGAGGTGGTCTTGTTATTTGGGTTGTCCGGTAGAAGGAGATTAGGACTGTCGGAACTCGAGGGGTAGGTACGGGAAGAGCGTCGCGAACTCTTGCTCGCACTGATCCTCGAGTTACCAGGGGTAGTTCGGGAATTGTGTCCTTGTCTTTTCTGGTTTGTCTTGGATTGAGAGATGATAATGGAGGCAAGCCGACGTTACGTCGCGATTTCACATGGAGTAGTGACCCATGTGGAGTCCGAGTACATGGTTCGAATTCCTCCTAGTGGTCGACGCTGACTTGGGACACGGCCCACTACCATGTCGCCAGGTTGAGCGTGACTACTAGTCCCTCATTTCAGTGATTGATGCAAATTTGGATGTTGCTTTCGTTTTGGTTTGTGTGAGTACGTTGTTTGAAATGAAAAAGGGTTTTTGAAAATTTGACTGGTTTCTTTAAAAGGACTTTAAATGTATAAATTGGGTTTTAAAAATGAAATTTCTTGATTTGGAAAATCTGTTGTTTGCTTGGAATTGGTTAAGAATGGTTCGGGATGAAACCCCAGGTCCTCTTTTTGAACGTTTGCACATGTGTGAGAATGCCTGAAAAGTGCATGTTGGTGTGAGTATGAATGGAATGTGGATGAAGACATGTGCAACGGTTCATGGGAGTACCTGGGTGTGTTTGAAATCTAACGCTTGAATTTGTTTTCTAAAACTGGTTTTAAAGGGAAAATGGTTTTGGAAAGTTTTTGGTTTGGAAGTGGACTGGTTTTGGAAAGTGATCTTGAAAAAGGGTGGTTTTGAAATCAAAAAAAAAATAAAAAGGGGATTTTGAAAAGGAGATTTTATTTTGGATTGTGTTCGTATTTGTTTAGTCCTTGTGCTGACTGTTTTTGATGATGGCTCTTTTATTGATGTTGCTTCAGTTTGATGTTGGTTTTGACTTTGAGTTTTATATATCGCTCGGGAAATGCCGCCTAGAAAGGTCTCTAAGGATTCAGATATTTCGTGCCCAGTTTTTGGTCCTTCTCAGACCTTGCCTATTCTCCATGGTAATCAGGGTCTGTTAGAAGCAGTGAAATGGATCGAGGAAGTGGAACGCGTCTTTAGAATATTGGGAACTCCCGATAGTGTTAAGGTCCGTGCAATTATTGAGTTGTTTGAGGGTCCAGCTCTGGACCAGTGGAAGATGGTTACCCCACCCTCTATGCAAGGTGAAATGACGTGGGATGTCTTCAGAACCGTTTTCATCCAATGGTTTGTACCTGAGGAAGTGAAGCTGGAGAAAAAGGGAGAGCTTGTGAATATTCAACAAAGTCAACGGACGGTGAAGACGTATGTTGACCATTTCAAGGAACTGATTCCCTTTTTTCCAGAGGTAGCGCCGCAGGAGCTCATGAAGGTCTCTCTTTTCTCTGGGGGTCTTCGTCCAGAGATCAAGAAGCGAGTCCTCCCTTCTAAAAACCTTTGTTTCGAGAAGCTGGTGGAGGAAGCTTTCTTGGCTGAGTTGGTTTCCGGTGTGCAGGTGGTTAGTACTTCAGCGTCCCCAGTTGTTCGTAAGAGTTCCTCCTCTGGTGTGGAAAATATGTCAGAGATACCTGTCCCCAATGAGTTATCCCCTTTGGTCCCAGCTTCCAGTTCAACAGATTGTTCAGTGGTGTGCTATCAATGTGGTCGTTTCGGGCATTTAAAGCCGTCTTGTCGCAACCCTCCAAGGATGTGTCATCGCTGTGGTTGTCTGGGTCATCTGGAGAAGTTTTGTCGGAAGCGTCGCTTAAAGAGGACGTCGTGATGGGATAACGTCAGTACCTGACTGTGAGGCAGAAGATGCTTCAGCCATCAGAGCCCCAGCCACAAGTCTCGGGGTGAAGCTCGCGCACAGTCAGGAGCCCCCAGGGTTGTGAAGCCTTGGTCCAGGTTTCGTGTTCTGTGTTAGCAGTGGAACAATTAATATCTTTTGTACTCGTTCGCTGTTGTTAAGGTTTTAGCATCGTTGTAAGCATGTTGTTTTGATATGAAGTAATCATGGACTTGTTCTATTATAATCCAAGTAGTCTGGTTTATGTAAATATGTTGTTTTTCTAAAAAGTGGCAATGGACTTGTTCTATGATAAATCTAAGCGGACTTGTCGTGAGAATGTAATATTCCGAATCGTGTGTCCTTCTTAAAAGTGTGTTTGACTCTCGTGTGGGTTGACCTCGTTTTAGTTATGTTGTCGATGTGGTTATGTTTTGTGGACTTCGGTGGATCATGTCCCCAGTTTGATGTTGGTTAAATGTTTTTCTATGGTTTTTCCCTGGTGTTGAAGGTTGTTGACTCTGGTCGAGGATTTAATGTCTAGACGGGGGTGTGGTTTTAATTGTTTTATAAGAGTTGGTTTGAATTGGTTGGGAGTTCCCGCGTCGCCCCCCCCCCCCTTCCCGGGGTTTTCTTTTTAAATGGTCATCATTTCTGCACTGGTTAAGTTCTTGTGGTGGGGAGAACCCCTTCGTGTTCTCCCCTCAATCTCGGACCTCAGTTTCCTCTTAAATCGGTCGGGTGTGACCTGTGTGGAGTAAGGTCATCCCCGAGATTCTCAATCCTCTCTGGTTCCTTTAGTTATGTTTGGGCATAGACTTGGTTTTTGGTTGACTTGCGGCCTGGTGACTTTCTGGGGGCAGAAAGTGTCTGTGGTGGGGAGAATTGTCACACCCCGACCGCGGACGTCCATAATTTTTCTCTTTTCTTGGTCCCGGTTTGAATTTTTCGAAGATTAATTGTGATTGGTGGTTTCGCGCCGGTGCGCGGTCATCGCATCGCTAGCGATGGTCGTGCGTTCGGCTCGGGGGACGATGTGTCCACCCGGCATTTTAAATATTAAAGTTTTTACATTGACCTTTTATTATTATTATTATTTGAGTTGCGTTATTATTATAATTAACTAACTTTTATTTACTTTAATTATTTTATTGTTATGATTATTATTATAAAGTATTATTAATATTATTATGAAGTTTTGTCCTTATTATTATAAATCGATTATTATTATCACAACATTTTATTATTTTTATTATTATAAGTTTTATTTTTATTATATAAGTTTTATTGTTATTAATATTATATGTTTTATTATCATTATTTTAATTATAATTATTATTTTTTTTATCATATATATATATATATATATACCTAAATCAAACCCTAGCCTACCCTAGACCCCTCCCGTAGCCGCCACTCTTCCCTCTCCTTCTCTTCCTCCCCTTTCTCCTCTTTCTTCTTCCCCGCACCAGCTCTCCGCCTGTTCCCGACACCGGCCTCCTGCATCCGGCCCGCGCTCACCCCTCCTGCTCCAGGCCGCCACCTCGCCTTGACCCCCAGCACCGGACTCGCCTCCTGGTTCGACCGACCCGCGCCATACCCTCTCCGGCGCCGGCTCCCGCTCCCCCCAGCGCCTCAGCGCTCATCCCGGCCCCCTGCTCGTCCGGCGCCCGAGCTCGCCGTCTTCCCGGCGTCCGACCTCCACCCCGGTTTCCGGCACCACCACCCCGCGTCGACGCCCCCAGGCCGCCCTCCGCGCGACCCCGGCCTTCGCCGGCCTCACCACCGGCGTCCCGCATCCGCAGCCTCTCCGCCAGCGTCTTCCCCGCGCGACCGGCCTCGTCCGGCTGTCCCGGCCCCGCTCTTCCTCCTGCCTTGTTCCGCCGCGGCGACACCTCCCTCCTCAGCTCTCTTACCCGTTTCTCTCCCGCTCAGCCCAGGCGCAGCACCCCAGCGACCCGCTTCCCCTGTCCCGACCTCCCCGCTGGACCTCCGGCCAGACCCGCCGCCTGCCTCGCCCAGCCCCAGCGCACCCTTTCCCCTCCGCCGCGCCGTCCCCTCCTTCCAGCATCCGCACGCCCCGCCCGTTTCCCTCCTGTTTTGGCCGACCCGCACCCAGCCGACTGCCCTGGCTCCTACTCTCGTCGCCGCGCCCTGCCGCCTCCACCCCGTCCCGCCTGCTGGCCTCTCCGCCGTCCCCTTACTCCAGTCGCCGTCGCCGGCCCGCACCGGCCTCCCTGCTCCGCCGCCTCCCGCGCGAACCCTCCCCCCAGGCCGTAAGCTTATATCTTTTTCTTTTTTTTTATTTTGGTTTGTTTGTCAATTTTAATTTTATAATGATTAATTATTTTTATCATATTAATAACATTATAATTGTGTTATTATTGTTATATTATTATTATTATTGTTTTATTATTATTATTATGTTAATATTATTTTATTATTATTATTATTATTATGTTAATATTACTTTATTATTATGATTATTATTATATTATTATTATTATTATTATTGTTATTATTATTGATATTAACATTTCATATTATTATTATTGTTATGATTACTAACATATTATTAATAATAATAATATTATTATTATTACTGATATATTTATTATTATTTTAATTACTATCATATTTTTTTTATTTTTTTTATTATGTTATGATATTCTTATTATTATTATTAAATTATTATTATTATTATGCTATTGTCATTATATTATTATTATTATTATTATTTTGTTATTAATATTGTTGAGACCGTTTAACGGTCTACTGTTTTAGGACCCGCGCAGGGCGTTTCCGAGGAAGCGCCATCGCTACGCCTTGTTTCCGGGGTTCTGCCGTCCCCGCGCCTCAGTTCCGAGAGTGTTGGATTTTATCACGTGGCTTCGGACACACGTCGGGTCATCGCGCCTTGGTTCCAAGATCTTTTTACCGTCGCGCTTGGATTTTGAGGTAGGTCTCCCATCACACTCGCCTTTAAATTTAGAATTTATTTATTCCTTGTCTTTTATTGGATTTCAGTAAAATTTAAAGTATTATTGAGTAGTAACTTATAATGTGGTTTGCTCTGCTTATTTCTAGCATTTCAGTGGAAGTAGTTTTTCCTCGGTTTTAACTATGTATGTTTTCCTGATGATACTACTAAATGAGTTCATTATGAAATATGAAGATCATGTTGAATTGGGTTCTGAAGCGGTTTTGGTGTGTGTAAAATGGTAGGCGTATTGGTTATGGAAAATGGTGTTTTTCTTTGAACCTCGATTAGAGGAAGTGCCGTGTGACCTTTAAACTCGATTTTTGGAAACATTAAATGTGGTTCTTGGTTGTTGAAAAAAATGTTTTCCTTTGATGCGTGATTAAAATTCTGGATTTCATTTGAGAAATATCATTCTTTCAAAAAGTGTTTAAAGGCCCGTTTGGCTCTTGATAAAAGTGGGGTGCGTTTGGAACCTGGAAAATGATTTCTTACTTGTGACACCAGTGTCTTTCAGGTTTTAAGATGCTGATCTGAGTTTCTTAAATAAATTTCTAAGTGCGTTTCTGGTTTTTAATGAAATGGCGTGTGTCATCCCTTTTTAAAAACGCTTTAGTCTCAAATGATCAAAATGTAAGTGACATGACGGCCCGGTTGGCACTTTATCAAATGTGAAGTGATTATATATATATATACGTACTTGTGAGGGCATTTCTACAGGGGGACTTCCCTTCGAGGGTTGTCGTGTAGTGATGTCCGTGTAAGGGGTTGGCAAGTGCGGTTAGATGAGTCACGCGTGCGAGGGTCTCCCACTCACACAGTGTTACTAAACTACCACGGGTTCCTGGGCGTCTTGTAGATTATCGAGTGACGGTTGCTTGCTAACCCTGATTAGACGGGTTAGTACCCCCTGGAGTTACAGACAGGCCAGGAGGGATGTGCCACTGGTTGGCTGTTAGGGCGGCCAGTTGGTTATTGACTATGGAGTACCATGCCGGCAGGTAGTCTGAACCCGAGTAAGTCCAGGGGTTTTCTAGGGATGTTCAGGATCACCCATGGTTATTGCTGATAACTTCTGGTTTACTTTTGCTTGCACTTGGTTTTCCTTGCCTGCTTACCTTTACTTGCACTTGTTTTCCCTGCTTGTTTGCCTTCAGTCTTATTTCACAGCCTATACTGTTAGACTTTGAGAAAAATGGTTTTCAAATGAAAATGCTTTATTCGCTTTGGGTTAGATTTGAAAATGTAACACTTTGCTTATCAGATTGAGCTTAAAACTAATGAAATGGAACTAACTTTCGAAAAAGGAATAAGGGAAATGTCTCGTGTTTGATTTTCAAGTAAAGCATTGTGAAAACTTACTTTTATACATTATAGTTCAAACCTGGATTATGTAGATTCTATTTTTACTGGCAGTGCAATGGGATTTGTTGTGGGGCTCACCTACTGAGTACTTTTGTGCTCACGCCTATCTATTATCATTTCAGTTGCAGGTCTTCCCTTGTTCAGGTCTTCTGTTTTGAGTCGCTCAATGTTGGAGTGAGGTTGCTCTCTAGTTGGGTGGTGACCTGAGAGGTCACATGGAGGTACGTGGTCGTGTGGCTTTTATCTCTTTTCCGTTGTTAGTGCTCATTTGTTTAGTTCTATTTACTTTTGTTTGGGCTCAAATCGTTCCCACTTGCTTAATTTTGATGCCCGGCACTGGTTGCCAGCCCGTGGGGATCGGGAACGCCCCTCGGGACTTGCCGCGGACCGGCTCGGGTGACCGGTTCAGGGTCGACCCGGGCTGGTTCGTGACATGACATCAAAAATCTTCTCCAGTGCTTTAATCCACCCTTCACCTAGTACTGGATCAGATGATCCTCTGAATGATGCAGGATGTTGACTCATGAAATGTTCAACCACTGACATGTTCCTCTACAGTTGATCTGGCTGATCTCATGCATGGATACCACAGCCATTTATCGCTTGAGTCAACTACGCCATTACTGCAACAAACTATTCAGTTCCAATTCTGACCATCTTAGGATGCTGATTCGGAAGGTTATTTCCTTCTGCAGGCCTTCCTAGCACTGCTTCCTCGTTTCCTCTGCGAAAAACCATTCTAAACAAACATGTCATATATGAAGCAACATGGTAATCTTCAAATTCTATATCACTTCAATTTGACCATAAAAAAATATTTTTGGATAATCATTTAATAGAATTCTAACTTTTAATGTTATCTAAACCGACCTCTGATACCAACTATAAGTCCCCAGCCTTAAACCTTACTTATTCTTGAGTTATTACAAGATTAAACATTAAGGATCTTTTCAAGTTTAGAGTTTTAGAGAATTAGATCATAAAACGTGCATTACATTACACATTTAAAAAAGTGGTTACATAAAGATAGTATTCATTTTTCCCATCAACGGAAACATATTTAAAATAAAACATGGATTTATTATTGACACTTCTTGACACTATCATCATATGATGTACCTTTCCCTTGACATGTGAAAAACATTTCAAAAAAACATGGGATGAGCATAAAAATCTCAGTAATGGATATAAAAAAAATGGAAAGGAAACATGAGTACATGTACACATAAAAATCAATGAAATCAAAATTTACTCATAAAACATAAGCACTTTAACATAACTCATCAAATCATTAATAAATCATAGAAATCATAAGACATAAAGGTAACTTGAGACATTCATAACATTCTTACGTAGGGAGTAACCCTCTTGGTTACGTTTGGAATACCCATCATAGTATATTCCCTAAATCTCTTCAGAGAAATCTTAACGTTTCACTCCTTCACATTACACAATTCATTGGAGGGCTATATCGGGATCACCTGCCCTTAGTTTATCACAGAACCACCCGTCTTCATAACAATTCCCAAGAACCATAACATAATCGTATCACATAAAACATACATAAAGGAAACATAACATTTCCACATTTCAATCACAAGATATCAATAACACAAGGATATAATAAAAACATTATCAAAACCATTTTAAATACCAAAATAAAAGAAAATTAAAACATGGTATTTATTTTCCTTTTAAAAAAAGGTATGGCTTGTAGAGGAAGCTGAAACTCAAATAATGGTCACGGCGGTGGAGAAGTCGTTGTGATCGCATACGTATGACAAAAACATTCTCTTTTGTCGTTTTGTAAAACGCTTCATATAAAAAATATTCCTTTTGGATAAAAGTAATGGTCAAAGGGGTTTATACACCGTATAAAAGAAGGTTGTGTATAAAATAAAATATGCCTCAATGAAAGGAGATTGAGACGATGTCCCATAACTCGGGTCCGACATTGCTCGATCATTCTTTAATCTCCTGAATAATAAACTTGAGTTAATTTATACTTGCTTTAGAACCTTCTTCATGTTCATTATTCCTTTTATATCACTTATTACCATGTAATGAACACTATGTAATTATTTTAGTTAATAACGGTCGTTTTAACGATCATTGGTACTTGAGTCAAAATATGCTCTTTATAATTACAATTTGTTCATGTATCCATTATATCAAGAGTTATAATCATGATTTATATACCATATATATCATATATATCCAGTATATACATTCATTTATAATATTACATAACGTTTAGAGGTATGAAATGAAATGCACCGTTCATGGAGACGGTAAGCCGTACGTACGCATGAATGCTGCTTTCATTTATATTTCATATTTTTATGGAATGGAATCATAATTATATAAATGTATATTATAATTATAGTATAATATTATATATAATACCATTAATTAAATCCTTTATATGTCCCACATGTGGAATTAACGAAATCAAACCACTTTGAGGGGGCGGTAGTCCGCACTTCCTTAAATAAAGATATCGCGTTTTCCCATAATGTAAACCATAAAGGTATTCCCAAAATGAAGAATACAGAAGCTTAAGAAAAACATAAACATATTATATATAATATATAAATATACTGACATCTTAATGTCCACCTTTGAAGGTGATATTTGAGTGTTGACCAATCATCGTTTCATGAGGCAGAAATTTTCCTTCCACGAAAACAGTATGTTCTTTAACCATTAGATGTAGGTGTGTGTAAGTTTAGATCTAATCATCTTTATAAAAACATCCTAGTATATTGATGATACTGTAGTTGTTACAAATAAAATGAATAAAAAGATTTTAGGGGGTTGGAGAAGCAAAATAATATAAAAGGACTCAAGTGAAGACATTACCTTAAAATCGGGTAACTCCCTTTCATTTGAGCTCAAAGGCTTCCTTGGGAAGAATTCTGCCCAAATGGAGGCTTCAAGGAGTTAGATAGGGATGTGGAGATACAAAATGGGCAGGGTTTGGCCGTGCCAAATTCTTTTTAAGTGTTGGTAAGGAGGTAGAGGTGGGGGCCTTTTATAAGAGGAGAGGAGGGGCACTCTTGGAATGTAAATAAATGTTCCTTTATTTTAAAATGATTTTCGGATTTAAAAGGTCTCACATTTGTATAATTCGAGGATACGGTGATAAGGGTTCGAAATATAACCATCCAATAGTTTTTGGACAAGCGTAGGTCATAGATTTTACATTATCTTTTGATTTTATTTAAATCCTTTATTAATGAGTTAATCGCTGCATCATCATGATGTCATAAATAATTTAATATATTTGATGTCTAAAAATTATAAAAAAATATCATTATGTAGGAAATATTTTTATCTTTATAAGGAATATTTATAGTTAAACATCTGACTTGTATAACCCCATGTAAAATGTTTTTTTGTAAAACATTTCATGTTTGTGTCATTTTTACTTTTACATTGAATAAAAATTTATTTATGTCATTTCCACCCCAAAGTGGCTCCATGGGGTCCACAAGTTGACACATGGATTGTATTGGTAGTCCATGACACATAAAATGATTTTAGGACATGTTTCAATCTCATCTCATATTATTAAAACATTATTTTTACCTTAAACTACACTAATTACCTCTAATCGCGATTAAAAACATAAAAGTTACTATTCACAAAAAAAATTATTTTAATCCCATTGAACCAAATTTTACTTATTAATGATAACCATGTATGTAAGATTTTTTAAATTCAATACACAGAGGTGGTAAAATATCATTTAAACAAAAAATCAGTTTCCTAAGTACCACTTAGTGGTTTCACTATTCATCAAAAATTGAAGTTTTTCAGAAAAATACCAAAACTTCACCCTAAGTTATATTTGATATTCCGAATTCAAAAATGATTTCTATTTTACAATATTCAAAACATATAAGTTACATTAATTAATTTAATAATTACTTCCCACTGTCAGAGCAAATAGCGTGTTTTTATGAAATAATAAGTATCAAAAGATTGACACTAGTTTAAGTACAATTTCAAAGTGAAATTAATTCCAATGACCACTATTGGATTAAATGGTAAAAATATATTCTAATTAAACTTTAAAACCAATTAAAAAGATAATATAATCATATAAATAAATTAGATTAAAAATCAGTTTTGAATTAAAATACAACATTTTTTACTATTCATTAAAAAAATTTACATTATCAGAAAAATACCAGAAATTTATCCAATGTAAATTTAAATGTCACAATCATAAAGAATATATTTATTTTGACAAATAGAGATTATAAAATTGTCTAAATATAGATTTAAAAATGATTCTCCATCAAAAGGCGGTAAAACAATCTTTTAAAAATACTAGAGTATTCCATGCTTTAGGTTGGATTTATTATCATTTTAAGCCTATAAAACACTGTCTAATTCATTAATAGACATAGATAAAAAAATATCTATTATTCATTACTTACGTGGGATGTTACATTAGTGAAATACAAAATTTATGGAATTATAAGTGATATACATCCTCTTGGTTAGAACTCACAAAAAATTATTACTATTTGAGTCACATTAATAAAGACTATTCATATTTTTAAGAAAAAATATTATAATAAGTATCAAAATATTGTAAAATCTATCCTCTCTTCCACTATAAATATCACCATCATTCCCCTCTTCCTCTCACGCCTCTCAAGCCATGAATATTTTCTAGGTTCAGAGAGATTCCCTCTAAAAGTCTCTTCTCCACGTCCATGACTTTCTAGTATCACCAAAACACCCAAACCAAAGTCCTCAAGGAGGATCCCAAGGTGAATAGATTACAAGTTAAGAATCATCTTCCTTTTTCATGTGTTTTCTTTCCAATTCATTTCATATCTTTTACAGTCATTCGGAACACTTATCGTAGAGGTGTGAAATATCAATAATCTTAAATATTATTTATTTTATCACGTTCATGTAAAATATTCATCGAAATCCTTGTAACGCCCCGACCCTAGATACCCAGAGTTGTAGCATTTTTACATAACGTTGGCATGATCACAAATGATCAAGTCTGGAAAAATAGATTAGTTTAGTAGTCTTGGAAACACTAGATATATTCATAAGTCTTACATTACATCATAAGGTAAAAAAACTAAAACAACATCTTGTCTTCATATCCCCTAATATTTTCCCTAGAGGTAATTCATAAATTACTTCTTCAAATCTTGGGAAAAGATAAAACATTGAAAGGGGTGAGCTCAGATTCTCAGTAAGGATAACAATATAGCATAATCTTTCGTAGATAATCATAAACACTTAACGCAATTTATAACAAAAACATAAGACTTTTAAACTTGAACTTCAGCATAATATGGAGAAGATAAAATGAAATAATGCCATTTACTTATTCACATGGATATTCTAGTAGTAGAACAATCACATGCAATATTAATAACCACTTTCATAATTATGGAATGCATAATGCCAGACTATCATAACCACATAGCCAAGGCCTCGTGCCAAGACTACAAATAAGATTTTGTCAAGGCCTTGTGCCAAGAGACTAGTTTACCTCATGAGGCCTACCGATGCATCGAGGAGCTATAGCGGGCTCCACCCGTCACATACTAAGTTGAATTCATTCCTAATATGAACATGTTTAAACTTAACATAAACATTCTTATTAAAACTAGCATACGAAAAGTCAATATTTTAACCACAAACCATGAATGGTATAAAAATAGCACATCCACAGTCAAAAATAACTCATTCGATACAATATGGAAGATTTTATTGTATCATATTAACCTCAATAGATAATAATGAATGATATAGATGAAAATAACCATCAAAACTATTTGAGAGAAATATCTCCCTTTTCTTGAAATCATTTAAAAGTCGCACTATTTGTCAAGAAGCCGTTTAAAAATTGATTTTTGAATCAAAGTGTCCCATACCTCTTTGAAACTTTTAAAATGATTTTTAATTTTAAAACTTTAATGTCCATATTAAAAAATCCTTGAAACCATTTTTACAACATGGACATCAATGAGCAAGATTTAGAAGAATAATTCTTTAAAACATTTAAAAATGGTATTTTAGTTAGAGTTTCTAAGAAAAAGAGAGACACTTGAATATAAATAATTGAGGTAATCAAAACATTGTAATATCATGAGAATAAATGTATTCATGAAATACTATGTCAATGTACATTATATACACCACATAAAATTGATTTGCTGTATAACAACAAAGAAGTCTCAATGGAATGTAAATTGAGATGAAATCTATCATTAAGGTCGTATCCTTAGGTTAAGGATAAATCAACGACATAATTATGTGTGAAAAATATAAATACACTAAATATGATTGGATATTTAGTGTAAAACAATCAATGGACATTCACACATATTCTAGTATAAACAACACCAATGAATTGGATGTTTATCTCAACAAATATAGATTGAGTAATAATTAATCTTATCAAGTCCATACCGATGACTTTAGAATTTTTGAATGGAGTGATTATGTTTATAAAAAGTATATCCACAGAAAGGGGAGTGGAAATTATGACATAATCAAATGAATAGTGATTCTACACATAATCTTGGAGTAAAATAATCAATGAGGTATGAGTAAATCCGAATGAGTGGAAATTGAAATTTCAAATTCCCTTATTGATTTGGTAACATTAAAACCATACAACCATGAAGGAAGGATAATACAATGATTATTTAAATATACATGAATTAATGTATATTATACAAGGAATACAAACATGGGTAGTACACACACCACATGTAATATATAAGTGGTGAGCAATGGAATTCTCACGGAATTAACAGTGAGATAAGAAACCCCTTACTTTGTACTTTTTCCTGTGTCGGTGGTAGGTAAACCATCTATATAATGGTGAAATAATTTTTATTGAATTATAAAATAATCATTTACCTTAATAAGAGATCATATATGATCTTTTAACATTGATTTGTTAATAATATCCTAGTATTATCGTCATTTTGGTTGTTAACTTACTCGTTTTCCTTTATATTCTTTGTTACGTAAGCCCTGTTTTTTATGGATAGGTTGTATCTTTTTCATATCCATAATTATATCATGTCTTTAAACATTATTTTTAATCATCAAATGAGAATTATACTTGAATGGATACGATGGAGAATGAATCTCATCGCATTCGTGGAGACGATAGTCCCAACCTACGCACGAGTGACAATATCATTCGTTTGATGTTAAAATAATATATAATTGGATGTTATGTCATATGGAAAGAATAATTATCATGTTATATTTATTACTTAAATTATTTACACATCATTATTATACCCATCCAAAAAATAATTTATTGAATGACAATTACACCACGACATGGTGACGGTAAGCCGTACGTACGCACGTATGATGACATGTCATTCAAAGGATGGATAAAATACTGAATATGGTTGTACTATATTTATAATAATATTACAGTTTATTGGAGATAGTAGATTTATTAATTTATAATGGTAATAACAAAGAATGAAAAAGTTGAAGGAGAAAAGAATTTGAAAAGGTGTGGTAAAAACATTACATCTTCTTCGTGTTCTTCCTTTTGATTTGATCAAAAGGGCTCCTTAGGTTGGATTTCTGATCAAAATAAGGCCTATAGGTTGTATTGAGGGAAGTGGAGAGAGTATTTGGGCAGCGGTTCACCGAACCAAAAGGCTTTGAAGGTGTCAAGTAATGAGAAGGGGGAGTGCCCTTTTATAAGAGGGGTGAGGGGCACCTTTGGAAAAGCTAAAAATATTATTTTATAATAAATTCATATTCAGTTTATAATGTCTCAAAAGTGGATTATTTAAAAGTTAAGGTGGGTATAGGTCAAATAATATTCAACCAATAGAATTTAGATAGGTCTGGGTCAATATATTAACCTTATCTTTAAGTATTAACTCTTAGTTAATTAGTTTCACTTTTATAATGTCTCTTTGTATTTTTAAATTATATGGTTATTAAACTTACTATATACATCCAAGAGACCAAAAAGTGGTCCAGTAATGATAAAAATATCATGAAATAAGTCTCTTGGACAAACCTTATATTTTTAGGAATTTAATATCAATAAATAATGTAATGTTTGTTTTAAAAACCCTTTTATGTCAATTTTGACACAGTTCAATAATTGATTTTTGTAAAAATCATAACAGAATTATTACCTCGAAAAAAGTTAATTAAATCATTCCTAACATGTCATATTAACCTCTAAAATTAGTGTAATTCATAAACAGTTTCAAATTATATTTATTTGGGTATCTACAATATCAATTATTTTAATTTTTTACTATTATGGTAATTACTGCATCAACATTGTGTCATAAATAAATTACATTATTTAATGTCTAAGATTTATAAATAAAATACCATTATGTAGGAAATATTTTCAGATTACTAATGAATATTTATATTTGAAACTCCAACATATATAACCCTATATAAAAATTGTTTTTCTAAAAGATATATCCTTGGGTCATTTTTATATTCATTTTAACATAATTAAAATAAAGTGTCCCTATCACTTACATGTGGCACCATGGGGTCCCAAAATAGACCCAAAGATGCCCATGGTCGGACATGTATCAACCAATAAGGTTAAGACACGTTTTTGGGTAATTTTGTATTATTGTAATATTATATTTAACCCTTATTTACTGGATTTACCCTTTAACCATGGTAAATAAAATATTTACCGAAGTAATTATTCAAAATGTCTAAAAATAAAAGTTACCTAATTAGACAATTTGATATCCTGATTCAAAATAGGGAATCCATTTTTCAGTATTCCAAACACAGAAGTGGCAGAAATTAATTTAAAATTAACTCCCGATGTCAAAACAAAAACCATGTTTTTTAGAGATAATAACTATCAAAAGATTGACACTAGTTTATGTCTGGTTTAATTGGGAAATTATGTCCAATGAAAAAAATTGAATTAAATGGTAAAAATATATTCTAAATATACTTTAAAACCTCTCAAATTCATAATTTATCAATATTATTTATTTTGATTAAAAAAGTTTTTTTTAATTAAAATCTAGTAATTTTCACTATTCATCAAAATATGAAAGTTATCTGAAAAGTACCAAAATTTCACCCTAGGATAATTTCGATATTCCAAATCCAAAAATGAAGTCCATTTTGAGATATAGAATTTATAAAATTTCAAAAAGTAGGTATTACTATTCAGAACGACTAGTTTGATTGGTTGTGGTGTGTTAGAATCTCAAAGTTGCGTACAATGCATGCCATTGCATTATTCACAGGGAAACGTACCATGGAAGCTTGGGGTGTTACATTCTCCCCTCCTTCAATAAATTGTGTCCTCGCAATGTTTTTAAAATTGGGCTTGAGAATATAATGGAAAGTCCCAAATCAGAAAAAGATTCAATAAAACAATCACTTTAAATGAAAGGAAGAGAGGTATAACGGTCACCCAAGATAACCCAAACTAGGATTCCCTATAGGAAAAAATGGATATGGATGATAAACTAAGTGTACAGTTCTTATGGAGAGGGATAGAAAAAATGATCAGGAGAAAGTTAACAATAAGAAAATCACAAACATGTTTTGGGACAAACAGTCATTAGTCTCCCAGTAGGAAAAGTAACCAAACAACATTTTTTTTAAGTTACATTACATTAGGACGAGGAATTAATTTATGATATTGTCTAAGAACATAAATAGATATACTTAATTTTTATGTAGAGTTTCATTATTTAATAACTTTTTACCACTAACTCATTTTTTGAACAATGAGTATTCAAGAAGACTTGTTCACAATGAAAGAGCTGGAATAATCTTCTATAGAAATACATGATCCATGTAGGATAAACTATATATTTAACTTGACTTTAGAGATTAATAAAAACCAAAATGGTTAGTATAATATCTGATGACCCCTCCAAACGGATATTCCATTAGAGAAAAAAACTAATCATAATTTCTAAAATAAAACCATAAATACCCCAAAGTGAAATAAATACCTTTCAATAATCAATTGTCCTTAAAATCCTTCAATATAATCAAAAATAATATTGAAACTCAAAACACATAAGAATGTAGTCTTCCATGTTAAATTGTATCTCCAAATGACATTAATTACTCTTAAAGTCACATACTTAAAAGTAATTAACCTAATAATTTCCATAAACAACCCAAATCACTATAAATCCATAATAAAAACATAGATAAAAATCCACCATTACTCCTCAAATAAAATCCCATACTATTCTATTTTCCTTGGGCATATAGTGTTCCCAACAATGTGAACAACTTCCAAAATAACATCTATCACTTCAGCACCAAATCATGTTTCTTATACCAAGGGTATTCATTTAATAAGACATAAGAAACCAAATCAACTTATTATTGATCAATAAAATCATTTAACTAAAAATAATTAGTAACACTATCCAGGGGATTCACGTAGTCTAGTGGTAGGCAGAAAATCCCAATCGCACTTTGGTTGTGGGTTTGATTCCCACAGCTTTGTCCGACACGACGAGTTGTCACACGGTCTACGTGTTTTCCTTTTTCAAAAACTATATTTTATTACATTACCAAAATGAGATAAATTACTCAAAATACCAAAACATAATTCAACCACAAATGTTATATCATACCTTGCATTTTTATCCCAAATTATAATAACATAAAATTCTCTCAAACCCCAATGATCATATAAAACCAAATGGTTATTTATACCTTTATCTACAAGAGAATAGATAATTCTTTTTCAAATATCATTCTCACGTGGAAAACTCCGGGGTTACAAATAAAAGAGAGAATTATTCCAAAGTAAACCCATCAACAAGGAGCACTAATACTATTTAAACATTTCTCCAACCATTTATTTCCACATAGCTTCTTCTTTGACCAAGAAAATATCCTATTGAATAGGGTATTCACTCGGGTAATGGCCAGGTCCCCTACATTTACGGAAAATGACTGTAAATGGACTCTTGGGACCATTTTTATCTTCTTCCATAGTACTCTTCATTTTTCTTCAGCAATTCATCACTTTATGTCCTTCCTTCCCACACGTAAATCATTTATTTGTCCCACTGAGACACTTTCCTGGGTGTCTCCTTCCACATATCCTGCATGATGTAAATTGAGGATTCCTTTCACCTTGGTCTCCACTACTGGAGCTCTTATCATTTATCACATTTCTCTTCTTTTTTGAGTCCGAGAATTGGTTAATATATATAATATTGATCATATTTTTGGAAAATTTATTTGGCATAAATATGATATCTTTTACGCCTATCAACATTCCATTTTGTTGCTCATTGACACCACTATTCCCACCCTTTACATCATTCTCAAATTCACTATGACTTCATTGGAATCCATCCATTGACTAAAACCAGAAAGAATTGTGTGAGTAACAGTAGTCATAAAATCATTTAGAGATTAACATGTCACCATATTCTCAATTTGAAACAAATTAGGATTAACCGTGGTCATTTACTCTAATCTTATATATTTAATACTTCAAATTGGTTAGTAAAGAAAATGTAAATTATTATAAGCATATCCCCTTGGAGTGTCGTAACCAAGAGTGCAACAAGGCCCGTTGTCATGCACCAGTTTCCATTCTAGTCTAGCTCAAAGCGGTGTTTTTGGGTTTTACCCCTAGGTACATCTATGCCAGAGCCTCCTCTACCTGCTCGTATCCATACAGGGATGTATTGCTTGTAAAACTCACAAAATCTCTACAATACCAAAATTCTAGGAAGTTCTACTATACTAATCCTCAAAGTTCATCTCAGGTCTACGTGCTCTAATCAGAGATTATCTAAATCATGCCCCCAAGGTTTGTACTAAACTTCCTCTGATACCAACTGTAACGCCCCGACCCTAGATACCCAGAGTCGGTGCATTATTACATAAAATTGGCATGATCACAAAGGATCAAGTCTCGAAAGACTGATTAGTTTAGTAGTCTTGGAAACACTAGATATATTCATAAGTCATACATTACATCATAAGGTAAAAAAACTATAACAACATATTGTCTTCATATCCCCTCATACTATCCCTATAGGTCATTCATAAATTATTTCTTCACATCCTGGTAAGAGATAAAACATTGAAAGGGGTGAGCTCAGATGCTCAGAAAGGATAACAATATAGAAGAATCTTTCGAAGATAAGCATAAAAACTTAACGCAATTTATAACTAAAACATAAGCCTTTTAAACATGAACTTCAGCATAATATGGCAAAGATAAAATGAAATAATGCCATTTACTTATTCACATGGATATTCTACTAGTCGAACAATCACATGCAATATCAATAACCACTTTCATAATGATATAATTTATAATGTCAGACTATCATAAGCACATAGCCAAGGCCTCGTTCCCAGACTACAAATAAGATTTTGTCAAGGCCTTGTGCCAAGACACAAATTTGTCTCATGAGACCTACCGATTCATCAAGGAGATATTGCGGGCTCCACCTGTCACATATGAAGTCAAATTCATTCCTCATATGAACATGTTTAAACTTAACATAATCATTCGTATTAAAACTAGCATACGAAATGTCAATACATTAACCACAAACCATGAATGGTATAAAAATAGCACATCCACAGTAAAACATAACTCATTAGATAAAATATGGAAGACTGTATTGTATCATATTAACCTCAATAGATAATAATGAATGATATAGATGAAAATATCTATCAAAAATATTTGAGAGAAATATCCCCCTTTTCTTGAAATCATTTAAAAGTCACACTACTTGTCAAGAAGCCGTTTAAAAATAGATTTTTGAATCAAAGTTTCCCATACCACATTGAAACTTTTAAAAGGATTTTTAATTTTAAAACATTAATGTCCATAATAATAAATCCTTAAAACCATTTTTAAAACATCGACATCAATGAGAAATATTTAGAAGAATAAGTCTTTAAAACATTTAAGAATGGTATTTTAGTTACAGTTTCTAACCGAAAGAGAGACACTTGAATACAAATAATTGAGGTAATAAAAACATTGTAATATCATGATAATAAATGGATTCATGATATACTATGTCAATGTACATTATATACACCACATAAAAGTGATTTGGTGTATAACAACAAATAAATCTCAATGGAATGTAAATTGAGATGAAATCTCTCATAAAGGTCGTATCCTTAGGTTAAGGATAAATCAATGATATAATTATGTGTGAAAAATATAAATACACTAAATATGATTGGATATTCAGTGTAAAACAATCAAAGGACATTCACACATATTCTAGTAAAAACAACACCAATGAATTGGATGTTTATCTCAACAAATCGAGATTGAGTAAAAATTACTCCTATCAAGTCCATACCGATGACTTGAGAATTTATCAATGTTGTGATTATGTGTATAAAAAGTATATCCACAGAATGGGGAGTGGAAATTATGACATAATAAAATGAATAGTGATTCTACACATAATCTTGGAGTAAAATAATCAATGATGTATGAGTAAAGCCGAATGAGTGGAAATTGAAATTTCAAATTCCCTTATTTATTTGGTAACATTAAAAACATACACCCATGAAAGAAAGATCATACAATCATGATTTAAATATACATTAATTAATGTATATTACACAATGAATAAAATCCTGGGCAGTACACACACCACATGTAATAAATAAGTGGTGAAAAATGGAATTCTTATGGAGTTAAGGGTGAGATAAGAAACCCCTTACTTTGTAATTTTTCCTTGGTCAGTGGTAGGGTAAACTCCAATATAATGGTGAAATAATTGTTATTGAATTATAATAAAATCATTTACATTAATATGATATCATATATGATCTTTTAACATTGATTTGTTAATAATGTCGTAGTATTATCGTCATTTCGGTTGTTAACTTACTCATTTTCCTTTATATTCTTTGTTATGTAAGCTGTGTTTTTTATGGATAGGTTATATCTTATTCATATCCAGAATTATATCATGTCCTTAAACATTATTTTTAATCATCAAATGAGAATTATACTTGAATGGATACGATGGAGAATGAATCTCATCGCGTTCGTGGAGACGGTAGTCCGTACGTACACACGAGCGACAATATCATTCTTTTGATGTTAAAATAATATATAATTATGAATTAAACATCATTATTATACCCATAAAAATAATAATTTATTGAATGACAATTACACCACGATGTGGAGACGGTAAGCCGTACGTACGCACGTATGGTGACATGTCATTCAAAGGATGGATAGAATACTGAATATGGATGTACTATATTTATAATAATATTACAGTATATAGGAGATACTGTATTAATTAATTTATAATGGGAATAACAAATAAAGAAGAAGTTGAAGAAGAAAAGAATCTAAAAAAGGGTGGTAAAAACATTACCTCTTCTTCGGGTTCTTCCTTTTGATTTTATCAAAAGGGATCCTTAGGTTGGTTTTATGATCAAACTAAGGCCTCTAGGTTGTAGTGAGGGATGTTGAGAGAGTATTTGGGTAGGGTTTTGCTGATTTAAAAGGCTTTTAAGGTGTAAAGTAATGAGAAGGGGGAGTGCCCTTTTATAACAGGGGTGAGGGGCACCTTTGGAAAAGCTAAAAATATTATTTTATAATAAATTCAAATTAGGTTTATAATGGCTCCAAAGTGCATTATTTAAAATTTGAGGTGGGGATAGGTCGAAAACTATTCAAACAATTTAATTTAGACAGGTTTGGTTCATTATATTAACCTTATCTTTAAGTATTAACTCTTAGTTAATTTGTTTCACTTTTACAATGTCTCTTTATATTTTTATATTATATGGTTAATAGACTTACTATATAAATCCAAGAGACCCCAGGTGGTCCAATAATGATAAAAATATATTTATATAAGTCTCGTGGATGGACCTTAGATTTTTTTTGAATTTAATATCAATTAATAATATAATATTTGTTTTAAAAACTCTTTTATGTCAATTTTGACACTATTCAATAATTGATTTTTTTTAAAAATCACAACAGTATGATTACTTTGAAAAAAGTTAATTAACTCATTCCTATCATGTAATATTAACTTATAAAATTAGTGTAATTCATAAAAAGTTTCAAATTATATTTATTTGGGTATCTACAATATCAATTTGTTTAATTTTTCACTATTATGGTCATTAATGCATCACCATTGTGTCATAAATAAATTAAATTATTTAATGTCTAAAATTTATAAATAAAATATCATTATGTAGAAAATATTTTCATATTTCTAATTAATATTTATAGTCGAAAATACCACATATATAACCCTATGTAAAATTTTTTTCTCTAAAATATATATGCTTGTGTCATTTTTGTATTCATTTTAACTTAATTAAAATAAAGTGTCCCTATCACTTACAAGTGGCACCATGGGGTCCCAAAATCGACCCAAAGATGCCCATGGTAGGAAATGTATCAACCAATAAGTTTAGGACACGTATTTGGTAATTTTGTATTATTATAATATTATTTTTTTAACCCTTATTTACCGGATTTACCCTTTAACCATGGTAAATAAAATAATTACCGAAATAATTATTCAAAATGTCTAAAAATAAAAGTTACCTAGTGACACAATTTGAACATCCTGATTCCAAATTTGGAATCCATTTTTCCAAATTCCAAACACAGAAGTGGCAGAAAGTAATTTTAAATTTAATTCCCGATGTCAAAACAAAAAACGTGTTTTTAAGAGATAATAACTATCAAAAGATTGGCACTTGTTTATGTCTGGTTTAATTGTGAAATTATGTCCAATGAAAAAAATTGAATTAAATGGTAAAAATATATTCTAAATATACTTTAAACCCACTCAAATTCATAATTTATCAAAATTAATTATTTCGAATAAAAAAGTTGTTTTTAATTAAAATCTAGTAATTTTCACTATTCATCAAAATATGAATGTTATCTGAAAAGTACCAAAATTTCACCCTAGGCTAATTTCGATATTACGAATCCAAAAATGAAGTCCATTTTGAGATATAGAGGTTATAAAATTTCAGAAAGTATGTATTATTATTCATAACGGCTTGTTTGATTGGTTGTGGTGTGTTAGAATCTCGAAGTTGCGTACAATTCACGGCACTGAATTATTCAAAGGGAAACGTACCGTGGAAGCTTGGGGTGTTACATTCCTTACTATCCAATCACTCATTTTATAAAAATAAAAACACTTTCCTCGATGTGCTGATTTATCGAAATCATGGACGTTGTGTTTCCAATTTCCATTAATTAATTCAAATATGTTCATAAATCCCTTATAATGGTTAAATAAGAATTTAATGTGTATATTGTAACATATTTTATGTTCTTTTAATGAAAATAAATGCATGAAATAAAATTTTATAATGAAACAAGTTCATTATTATCGAGGAATAGCAAAAAATGACCAAAACAAACATCAACAATGTTTTATCTAATGATCCATCCTCAAATATGATAAAAAATGATTTAAGATAAAATTATATATTATTTAAACATGTTAAAAACATTTAATTCCATTTTCAGTAATTTCATTTCCATAATACAATAAAATTGAATTCAAACTGGTTATTGAAATCCTGTAAATAACGCACCCGAAGCAATGGAAGAAACAAAATAATAATAATTAATGGGTATAATGATATTATTAAATTATCAAATAAAGTGTGATAAACATGTAAGTGTTTCATTATGATATTAATAACAGTCCTTTTATCATTATATATGACGTGAAAACAAATTTGATGCAGAAAAACCCGAAGGTAGGGGGATTTTTATCCCAATTTCCATTCTATGGGTTAACCTTTTTATTCCTTAATTGTGTGGTTTTAAGATCATTTTTTTGATGAATGTTTTATTATATATTGTTTAATTTTGAATATTTATAGTCTATAAACATATTACTATCATTATATAGATTCTCATAACAATTATATGATATTAATAACAGGATTCTTTTCTAAAATCCTCCTTTAAAATCCAATTTTACAAAATTCAAAAGAAATGTTTTTATGAATTTATTCAGGTTTTAGGATTACGTTATGGTTCATGGGAATTGTTTATTATTAATTTTTGGACTTATATATACCTCCAATGCATTGGGTATGGGTAATTTATAGGTCGGTCGTATGGTTACTCTATGTGTAACTACGATGGTTGCAAATATTGTAAGGGTGTTGTGATAGTGAAAAATTATATGGTAGTCGAGAAGATTACATGATTATTTAATAATTTATTCAACAATACCAGAAGAAATATTTATTTTAATGGAATTTTATTCCATCCAATAAATAAAAATTTAAAGGTATCATTTAAAAATTAAATGATAAAAATTATTAAGATTACAAAATGATGAGTGCTTCTCTGATAGAAAAACATATCATCATACTGATTCACCAACGATTAATATATTATATAAAAAAATATTATTTGTGATATGAGGCTAGAAATATCATAATGCAATATTTGTAGAGATTTAATGAATCCATATAGGATCCAAATTGTTCAATATAGTTTGGGACATATGTTTCCCATAGTTTACAAAATTTCTCCGTATATATGCATAAAAAAATATTTTGAGATGTTATTCTTGATTTATGGGCCAAAATTTCCATCAATAATTATAGATGGTATCTTTAAACATCGAACGATTAATTGATGCTTCTATGGGAGACATTGGATAATTGTTTTGAAGAATACAAGGAAATGTATTATATTTTATATGATATGGTATTGTTCAATATAATAAAATTTCTTATACATCAAAACATATCTTTATACAGTGCTATGGGACAATAATAATGTTAAATTTATGGATAAGAGAATCTATATTTTCACTTTAATAATTGATGAAATATTCATTACATGGTACATAAGATATTTTAAAAATAAGATCATCCATAATGTGGATTGAAAAAATAATTTATCATTATATAGAAATATAATCTCTCCCACCACCATTTTGAGTTCAATAAAATATTAAAAGGGTGAGAAATATCCATTTTACATAAGGAAGGAACATATGTTATAGTCATCAAAAAATATCTATAAGAAATAGTCCTCATAAAAGTAAAATATTAGTGATTTTAGAGATAAAATATAACATTAATGTTATAAATATTGAGAAAATATATTGTGACCATTTAATTAGGATTGTGTTACACATGAAACGTAAAACAGATGATGGATTCTATGATATATTTGACTTGATATCCATTCATATATGTTTAGTGTTATCTCCCACTATAGAACAAAAAAACAAATATTCATCCATATTTTCCTGAAATTATGTAATATTAAGAAGATTAAAATTTTTATGCATCATAATGGTATTAATGTACCCAATTAATATTCATTAAATGTCAATAATTTTGTGTCATTGGCAGATTTAAAATTAATAGGTATGAAATTTTACGAAAATATTGTATTAACACAATAACTACCATGTGTCACACTAAATGTTATAATTCCTCAACCTTTCAGAAATAGTATAATTTGGTTATGATACTATTTCAAATCCATTTATTGAAATTCCATTGATCAAAATTAGTCATATGTGGTGGATAGTAAATATTTGACCACTATTTTTCAAATAAAAATGTATTTCCCAAAAAATATTTTTTTTATATAATGGATCATATGGTTATTAATTTATTTTTCTTGAGAAGAATATATGGTATCATTTATTCAAATGGGATGAATCCATTTCGAAATATCCATGAAAAGTTTGAAGTGGTATGTTATAAATTTTCATAAATCAAAGGGTTCTATAGTTAAAAAATTTGTAACTAAAGTTTACATTTTGGTCACTACAAATTATCCCTATTAAGTGTAGCATATTTGTATTCCAATATCTCTATATAGAACAGTTTATATTGAATGTAGAGGAATTTATGGATTAGAGGTAAATTTCCTTCCATATGTTGATGTCATGCATGCACATTTATACATCATGAATAACACATATTAGGTTCAACCATATTTATTGTCAAAAATTTCATAATTAATGGTTTGATATCTGAAAATAAATGAAAATTGGTTGATGATTCAACCTTAAATAACATTGGTTTCATGGTTAGAAGATTAAACCAATATAAATTTATCTACAAAGGAAAATTAAAATGGATTGAAGGTATACCATATATTAATTTGATAATAAGGCCTTATTTTGATATTTATGGTTAAAATTTTTACACAAAAAATATTGATGAAAAAAAATTCCAAATAGTGGGGTAATGGTAATTATGGATAAAATGAATTTTTTGAGTAAAAATGATTGAAACTAAATTTTATTATCAGTGAAATATTTAAGAGTTTTATTGATTTCACAAAATTTCATCTAACAGTGTTAGTTTGTAACTTGTTAGATAGTAAAATTTCTTTAAAAGATGATTATTGTGGATTTAAACTCATTAATTTGACATAATTTATTCGAAAAGAGGAACAATTTATCTTTGTGAAACATGGAATGAAAATATTTTAGGTTATTCATCAATCGAATGAGAAGTGGTCTATCATTTTTAAAGTGAAAAAAAAATCATTTAATGGATGAGGATGATTATGATATTAAGGATTTATGTGAGGTTAGTTAACTATTAGAAGAAATTCAAATGTTAATAATAACAGTAAAAAAATGGTACATGTTGTATGAAATGATTATGTTGAAGGGATATTATAAAAAAATAAATTACAGTAATCATTATTCATTTATATATTGAAAATATTTTTTTATTACATACCACTGATTTTCTGTTAAAATTTTTTATTCTATTTTTTCAGTTATAAAATTTTTATCATTTTAATAGCTTTCGAATAAACTTTTTAAATATTTTTTTAAATTATTACTTTTTAAGATATAATTTTTAGAAAAATATAAGAATTTAAAATTTATATATTTTTTATGTTCATAATTTTTTTCATTCAATATTTTATTTTCCCAATGTTTCCACCACATTAAAGTGACTAATATTTTATTTAACATATATTTAAATCCAAATATAATGATATTTTATTGCTATTATTAAATGAAAATTAATTTACAATTAGTTACAATTTTCATTAATTCAATCATTTAATGTGTATATTTTCTTATCAATTATAAATTTGTTTATCAAAATTTGTATAATGTTATAATTTTTTATATTATATAAATTTTTAATAATAATTTTTTCTTTGACTTTTTTATATTTGTAAATATTTTTATTTATACATTTTGTATAATTATAATATTATTATTGTTGAAATAGTATTATTCCACAATTTTTTCACTTATAATTGTTTTATGTATTGTGAAAAATAATTTTTTTCCTTCCAGTTGTTTAATTTTAATCATGTATAGGTAAACATTATATTATTAAGGAAGAATAAATCATTAAAATGAGATACCTTAAGACATGGGAACCAAGGTAAATACATTATTCATTAAAATAAGTGTACTTAGTAGAAAAATTACGTAATGAAATTAAAAATATATTTTATAATATTATTTTCAACTCTTATTATTCTCCAGAGAGAATAGTACCTAAATATGCATGGTGTGAGAAATTTTTTTACCAAATCATGAAATCATATGTCCATTGTGAAGAGTGATTATTATCCTTGATGATAATGACTTTCCAACAGGCCCAAATGATACAAAGTTCATGAACTATAGGGATATACAGTGTCGTTGTATGATAATTAATTTATATTATAATATTAGTAGCATAGACCAATCCGTGAAAGAAATATTATGGGATACTATAAATATAATATTTATAAACTTATTTATTTTGTTTTCAAAGTATTTAGATATTATTTAATTTTTAGAAATTTAATAATTCAATTACCAACATCATTTTACTATCAAGATAGAAAGGGAATTTATAAATTTATTTCTCTTTTTTGAACATAAGGTGTTGATATTTTGTGAAGATAGGGAATTAAAATTATATTATTAGATTTAAAACAATATTCACTCTTTATGAGCATTTTCATAGAAAAATCACAAAGCAGAGGTTAGTCTCTATTTTGAAAAAGGAATCTTTCATATTACGATTATTTTAATTATCAAATTTATTTGATTTGTAACATATCATTATTTTTTAGGTACTATTTTACCCCAAATTTTTTCATTCATTGTTTGGGACTCATTAAGGGTTTCTTCTGGTGAAATGTTGAAATATATTGAGGTTTTTTAGGTTGTGCACAGTTGGTGTATATTTTTCCAAAATCATGCACCCTACAACTGAAAACCATGAAAGGAATAGAACTGGAAGTTCTCATTATAGTAACATTGTTTGAAAATCCATTAAACCACCAAATATAAACTATTCAACTCCAATAGTAGGGGTACATGGTTAGGGTGTACTATTTTCAAACCATGTGTCCATTCCTAGAGAATTATGCACATGAGATTTAATTATCTTTATTTTTATATAATATTTCTTAGAACCCACATTTTACCTCATACTAATGACTAAGTCACCATTTAATGTTTTTATAGGTTAGGAGGGCTCCAAATAATCAATTTGTACTCCTCCAAACCCATTAAACAATAGATAAAGGATAAGACATCATCATTCAATCCTTACCCAGTATGTTTTCCTTCTACATTTCTTCTTACCCACTCTCATCAACTCACCTTTTTATCATATGATAGGTCTATGAGTTTTTTGTGGGAATTATATCTTATCATTGGGATCTTGAATCTAGGGTTGATTTATTGATTTAATTGTATACATTCTTCATTGGAAAATCCCATTTTGCAAGATGTGTTTTTTATCCTATGATCTTCGGTTGGTAGTTTAGTTGAAGATTTTAAATTTATTTAATTGTATATTTCCTTATTTGAATTTAATATTTTTAAATAGAAAGGTTCATATTATTTGGATTTTATTTTTCCTTCACATAATATTTAGGGAAATCAAAAATTCTATAGAATTGGGGTGTGATTGTGGAAATTGGATTGAAATTTTTAAATTAAAGTGTGAAATTAATTTTTTTAAATTTATTTGTGAAATTTATTATATGTTTCCATTTTTGTAAAGTGCATAATTTTTTTTACTACAACATATGGGTTTTATCTGATAAAATGAATGAATTGATTAAAAAACTCTTTTTTATTTAAACTAATTTTTGTATTCAGAAATGATAAAAAATTTTGTTTATTTTATTTTGATTAGTTTTAAAATAAATTTCCCATTATTGACTTTTGTTAGACCACATTAAATCCCCAGATGTTAGTGATTATTTTGGAAAACACTATATTGATTCTTTTCCATTATAAAAAACAGTTTCCTAGGACATATCCTTAATGAGATAGTGTTGAGTCCTTTTTGACTAGTGATTGAGGGACATGAGTACTCAAATTTATGTGATCACCAATTCGATTATGTGAGGATCCCACAACCTAGAATTATCATACCACATTGAAGATAAAATATTTTCTAATTATTGATAATTTATATATAAACCATTATTTTAAAGCTATTTTACATATTCCTTGTGAATATTTATAACAAAATTATAATTTTTTTTATTAAGCAATATTTTGAAATATTTCCATCAATTTATATATAAATCGTGATTTGGTTTAAATATTATAGAGAACTTCCATGCCAATATTATTTTAAATTGAAATATTTTTTTGTTAATTAATTGTGAATCTTCTATTAGAATCATTGTTGAGTCCCTAATTTTAATTTATCTTAATCCATACATTTACCTTCAAGTGTTTGTAGATTATCTCCTTCCCGGTTCGAGATATATTAAAGCTCCAAATTGAAGAGGTGCTTATCATTGATCTTTAGGTATTAGAGAGTTATGTCCAATTGGGAGTGGGTTATTTATCATCATATATTTTTTATTTTGTTATTTACATTATTTTTTTTATTCCTTTTTGACATCAGATACTTCTCCCCATATAGAGTTTTCTTTTTGAGTATACTGACATGTTTCTAATTTTCCACAATTATTAGGATAAATGGTTCCCCCCAAATATTTTGTGATGTGAGGGTGCTAGTTTCTATCCCATTAGAATTGGCAATACTATATGGTCCATTTCAGGATTGTTTTCGGTGTCAAGGTACTATGGTGCCTGGGCCACTTCATGATAAAGTGGTATGAATGGTTCAGGTTCATCATCTTGCATTATTTTCAGCATGTAGTTGTCTAATCTTGTCAGGACATATGAGGTAGTTATAATTGAGTTCCTAGCCATATCTCCATGTAACAAGACCTATGTCACTAGGGATGGTTTCATATGGACATATTGATGAAAAGTTCTAGTCATGCCCCTCATTTTTATTTTTATATTTTGACTTCCAAATCATTACATTCAATCTATTGGGATTAAATTCCATTTTTCCACTGTTTGAGAGTTGATACGATGTATTAAATTTATTCTACTGATGTTGCGTATGACTATTTCTCAGATATGATGTGTGATTATGATCCCGGTGGAGGATTCTAATTAGCCATAGCGAGAAAATACTCATGAGGAACAAAATCTAGTTGAAGTAATTATGCTTACACTACATGTTCTAGGAAAGGATCTTACACATTCCATTCTATCTCTTGTTATTGAAACTGAAAGGTATTTTTTATGAAATAATTATATGGAGTCATTTCACAAAAATAAACCATTATTTTAAAACCATTAATGTCTTAAATTGGGAGATTATTGGTTTAGAAATATTGATCCATTGAATGATTTCATCGAGATGCTGGATAAAATAATGGTAAATTGTTCAACATTAAAGGTAGTGGTACATTGAAGGAGATGTAAGGATATGATAGTGATAGTGAATATGATTAAGGGATTATAGTGGAATGTAAATAAAGATAATTTCACCACCAAATTCTATCATGAGTTGATGCTGTAGGTATAGGGTATTGAGTTTTTTAATCCTTAAACTGATAAAAAGACCATAATAGAATATTAATTTTTTTTTGAGATTTTAATCACATAAGATTATGTTGAATTAGAAAATGGAGACTCATAATTTTTAGATGGGACATTGATATGATTTTAGTTCATTTTTTTAAATAATTATACCTTATATTTTCTAAGGTATTATATAGATCATTGAAGGTTGAAATGGACCTCGCTGGTATGTTAGGGATGATTGGAATACCTTTTTCTCTTAGTGGATGTTCTGTGAGTTACAAAAAAGAATCAAGGAATTATAATGATTCATATTATGGTTACTTATAGTTGTTGTTTTCCATAGCTACTATAGTACCTGCATGATGACATATGAGTTTTTATAAATGTGGAAAACTTGGGCACTCAAAATTTGTTTCCATTGAGGAAGGAAAAGTATGTGGTTTCTACAGACACTCAGGGAACGTTCATAAGTTCTTTAAGGTCTATTATACACCCTGTTGTGTCACTGGTTCATTAGTGGCTAATAAAATTGAAATTAAATTATATTATTCATTAATAATGTGGTTACATCCATAGGAATCGAACACAAAGATTATTCACGCAATAGAAGAGACTTTAGGGTAAGAAGATATATGTCCAGAAACTTTGAGAGGTACCATCATAATATCTTCATCATTAGTGTCCTCTTTTTTTGATTCTAGTGGATCTCATTAATTCATTTAGACTCAAGTTTGGAATATTTTTAATCATCTTATAGAGATCTTATTTTATGTAAGGAATATTACTAAACCCCTTAGAATGAATAGTAGGAAGTGAATTCATTGTCCAACATGTGTGTTCTCAATATCATAGATTGATCCTTATTGGGATTTTTTTATCGAAATGAAACCCCATTACACCATATTTAGGGTGGATTGGATCATCTAAAATAAATCCCTAATTGATTATTATCTATGATGGGGATCTTTAATATGGCTAATGGAGTGTGTCGTGTTGTTCATGGAGAATGAGACCTGAGGTCAAGTAGAGGCTAAATTTTATATATAATGTTGGGGAATTTAGTATTACTTTTTTATTTTGATATAGAGTGTTTATCCTTTAATAGTGATCTCCCCTTTATTTTGATGAAGTTTCCTAACATTTTTACTTCTTAAATATATATTTTTTAGTCGGTAACGGTGTTAAAGAAGTATAAAAATTCATTTCATGTCACTCAACCAGTTTATATTCCATATTAACACATGGATAAAACTAGAATGAATGAGTTAAGACTCAGTTGGATGATATTTTAGACAAAGCCTCCATATGTTCCAGTGCATCACCATGGTCAGTGCCTATTTTCATTGTTATGAAATATGATGGGTTACATTCACTTCATGCTGGTTACAAAAAAATCCAATTATCGTAAATAAAATACATTCATTTTAATGGATTGAACATTTATATCACTAATATAATGGGGAAATTGGTTCAAAAATATCGATCGATGATCTGGTTTCCATCAGTTAATAATAAAAAAATACGATATTAAAAAAACCTCCCTTTAAAGAAGGTATGTACATTATGAGAACGTTATCATTACATTTTTTAACCAATGCACTTATGGATTTTTTGAATATGATTAACATGATCATATATGAGTCTCATGGTACATATTTTGTTGTATATTTGGATGAATTCCTTGTTTACACTCTATCTGAGGAGGACCACATTCATCATATTATAGTACTTTTAGAGTTATTGAAAAATAATTATATTTATGCCGACATATTGAAATGTGATTTCTAGATTCTGGTAGTGATAGTCAAGGTAAATGAGGTGCTTTAACATGATGTATCCGTTGATCAGGAATATGTGAAAGAGGTTATGATATGGTAGAAACCATAGAATGTTTTTTAGAGTCATACCATCTTGGGTCATGCATTTTTGGGCTAGCTTCAAGTGGACATCCACTCTTCTTGAGCTAGTTCAATGGGAACAAAAACTTGAATGAGAGTTCGATATAAATAGAGAGTCTCATTATGGGGGGTAGACCATTGCTAAGTTGTCATTATCCATGGATGTAATTATATGTAATCAAAATAATTTTTTTCATATTGTTATTGGTTAGAAAAGTTGTGATGATGGATTTATTTAATTTCTAGAGGGAAGTGCATGCAACAACAATAATGATGGTCTATGAAATGCAAATATACTTTCGGTGGCTATGTATGAGACATATAATTCCTAATTTTTCTCCCATTATTACAAATTTCAAAATGATAATGATGACAACTAGATCCCTTTTGTAATTCTTCAGCATCTGCAAGTGTATATATTAATGTGTGAAGAGATCTCTATGTATGTTTTGGATGGGTTGTCAGATAAATAGAGAATGAATAATGCAATATGGGTTTTAATTGATTTGATGACCATATCGGCTAACACTATACGCAATCATTGTACAACCAATGTTAATGGGATGAGAAATATCTATATAAAGGATATTTTTTATTTTTAAGTAGTTCTATCTAGTATAGTTACATATTGGGATCCCGAATTAACTTCTCGGTTTTGGGGAGGCCTTTGGGAGGAATTGTGATCACATTTTTGTTTGAGTACAGAAATCATTCAACCGTTCGATGGACATACCGATAGAACTATACATATTCTTGAGGATATTCCCATTTACATTCATCAAAAACATTGATATATATATAGATTACCAATTTATACATTTTGAGTTTTCTTATACCAATTGTTACCATTCTGTGATCATTATTCCTATTTTTCATGCCTTGTATGGTCAACATTACAAATATCTATTGTGTTGGTGGGAAAGTTGAGAACTTTCGTTTATTGGAATGATATTTGATCAATGGATGACAAGAAATATTAATTTTATTTGTCATAAATTATTGATTTCATATATAATTTATAATTCTCATGCTAATCATCATCGCATACAATTGGCGTTTTTAGTTGGTGAACATGCGTTCTTAAAAATTCTGCCGCATTAGGGTCATTGATTGCTTGGGAGGAAAGGGAAACATCATACTCATTTTGTGTGACCTTTACAGACTTTTGAGAAGGTGGGAAATGTGTCTTTCAATTTATAACATCTTCAATATTTGATGTTGATACATAATCTATTCCGTGTATCAGAGTAGACGATGTATATTTATTTATCCATACAATTTTCTGAGGTAGATTAATCTAGAAGTTAACCATGATTTATCCTTAAATATGTATCTAGTTTGGATAGTGAATTTTGAAACCAGAGAAATTTTTGGGAAGAATATACATTTGGTTCGATTGCCATGGAATCACAGTTATGTTACTCTTGATACATGGGAGTGTGAGGAATATATGAGAGGGCATTGGGTTAATGTTTTTTACAATAATGATTCATTAAAAAAATACAAGGATGAAATGTTTCTATGGCCAGGATTTTGTAACATCTTATTATTAATTTTTGGGATATCCTAACCCCGCTTTTAATCCTTATTTTTTTGGTCATTTTATGGTGTGTCTAATGGAATTTTGAAATATTTAGAGAGGAACTATGATGTAAATGGTTGGAATATATTTTTACCAAACCATGCACCATGCTAATGAAAATTAAGAAAAAATTAGATATGATGGTTTTTATATATAGCATAGGGTTTGTGATTTTTCCCCCACTAAGGGTAATCAGATAACCCCACAAGCAAGGGAATTTTTTTTTAAAAAAAATACATCCCTTCTTAACTAACCATGTACAAAGGATATAATGTTTTTGCAAATTTGTTAAAAAATTCCCAAACAACCTTTTTACCTGTCACTCTGACCTAACATGAAATATTATGATTTCCATGGTCGTGAGGGATACTGAGAATAAATTTTAGCTCATTCAAACCATCTCCATGGTGGATTAATATTATGTAATCATTGTTTGATACTTTCATATTATATTATCCTTCAATGTTCATTCTATCATGATCTATTACACTATATTCTATAGGATTTTATAGATCTTCATGTTATTTAAGGATTTAATCTTTTTTGTTTGGGTTCTAGAGTATAGTATTGATTTATTGATCTAGGATGTCGATGTAATTCATTGTAAAATCATGTTATGGATTTTTTTACCTTCTCCCATGATATTTAATAGGTGGATTCATTTAAAATCATCCAATTTATTTAACCCTAAATTTATTGATGTGAATTTATTTTCATTTAATTAAGCTATGAAAAATCCAATTTTCATTATATTGGTATTTCATTTTTCTTTGGAATAATATATGTGGTAAAACATCAATTCCATTGAATTTGGGTGTTATTTTTAAAATTTTATTTGAATTATGAGATTAAATTTTAAAATTAAATTTGGAAATTCATTTGGGAAAATGATTTCAATTTTTTATTTGATGAATATTTATTTTGTTTTTTTATGAAAATCAATTTATTTTATCCATGAAAAGCTATGAAATGATTAAAAAATCATTTCTATTTTAAAATTGAATCTTGTATTCTGATATGGGTCAAAAGGGTTTTAATTGTATTTTAAATAGATTTCAAATAAATTTTACAATATTGATTATTATTATGGAACACGAATCATATGTAGTTGGTGAGTTATTTGTGACGACACTCTATTGATTCTTTACGTCTTTAACAAAAAATACTATAGAATGCCATATCCTCAATGGGATGGCCTTGAACACTCATTGACCAGTGTCTGAGGGACATGTTTAAATATATTGATTCAATCTTTTGTTCATGTGTGTGATGATCCCATTACCTAAAAGTATTATATCTCTAGGAAAATAAAATTGAGATTTTTTTAATTATTTTTAAATAATCAATAGTTTTTAATCTATTTTACACATGCCTTATGAATTTATATGAACTTTTTAAAAAAATTCATTAAGGCATTTTTTAAATATTTACATTAATTGAAATGTATAGAATTATTTGTGTTAAATATTATCTTTAAATACCATGAATTTTTTATTTAAAATTCAATTCGTTATTTTTTTATTAATTTTGGAATCATATTGTGGGATATTTGGTCATGACCTACTAAAATTTTAGCTTACACCCTACAAGTTACATCACAGGTTTTTATAATATATATACCACATTAGAGAAAGGGTAATTCACCTCTCTAAGGTGGTTATTTTGGTTGACATATGGGACTTGGAGTGATTTTTCTTTTATTTTATTTGGTTGTTTGTCTTCATGTTTTCAGGTACATTGAAAATGTACTTAGGGTTTCATATAACCATTTGAATCCTGGAACTCTTCTCCTGGTGATATTTTATTTTGAGAATAACTAACTATTTCTTTTTCTCTACATTTAGCTGAAAAATCATTCCCAAATTATCTTTTATCATATTATATTCTAGTAACCAATCCATGGTTATTGGAAATACAATTCAGGCTATGTCAAGATTGGATTTGGTGTTAGGGTACAAGGGTATCTTGTCTAGTTCATTGAATGTTTTAGAAAAATTCATTACATTTTTACTTATTCATTTTTCATTGTATAGTAGGCCTCAAGGAAAACTCACTATGAGATGGATTATCCTAATTTATATTCCTATACATTATTAAAAGGTTGGTATACATTATACAGGAGAAACTTACTGAATGAAAATTTAGTGATTCCATTAACAAATCATCAAACATATTTTAAGAGGTTCCAATTGACCCTCTATCTCCTTCAATTAAACATGAAAATTGAAAAGGTGTAAAATTAAAAAGGTAATGTGTATTAATGATCCATATAAGTAAGAAAATGAAATGATTGTAAGTAATGAATTATTAAATTTCAGAAATATTGTTAATTATTAAATATATAATATTAACTTTTCATTTTTAAACATTACATTAGGATGTACATCAAGATAAATTACTAATGGGTCTTTTATCCATGAGGGTATTATAGACATTATTATAGTTTCTTTAGAAATCCAGAACACCCATGCCTAAATAGATATTAAAAGTAGGGAGGTATGTTTTATTTGTTTTACCCTATTAAGATATAAATGGGGGAAGAATATACATTTGAAATAGATTCATTAAATCTGATATATGAAAACGGAATTAATCAATTGGAGGTTATGATTAAATCATATCTATAATATATTATAGAAGAAGTGATGAGACAAACCTATCCAGTACATCCATATTGGTCTGCATAACATTCTTACCTAGAGCTAACACCTCCTCATTCAGACCTCAACATGTATTGTGAGTTTCTCACTAGGTATCCGAATGAATATATTTTAGATTTAATAATTTTAAATCAATTAGTATATAATATAATTCACCGACTTATGAATTTATGATAGATTCGAGTATTATTACATGATATTATCAACACAAATTATATAATGTATCTTCCTACTGAGGAGGTGTCTATATTGTGATAAATTATTGGCCTTTTTTAATTGGGAAGATGATTGCAGACTTTGGATGAAATATGATGTATATGTTTATTTTTTATTTAAATATATATTAAAATTAATTATAAATTTGTTTCATTTACATTATATAAGAATATTTCATATCAAAGGTATAACTGAAAAAGAAAATAAAATTACACTATCTACTACAATCATATATTCCATATGAAGTAGATTTTTTAACAAAGTTATGAATTGTTTATCCTATATTACATAACCATTATACTTTTCTGTTATCTATTGCTATATATGGAAGATATTATAAATGAAATATTTTTAAAAATAATATCATTTTTTATAGTGGGTAATCTACTAACTATACATATTTTGTAGGTATATGTATCATATGAAAATTTAGTCTATTAATTTATATTCAGTAAGTAAACATATTTGATAATGAAATATTTATTTAATTTATAATTTGGTATATGAGGATTATTTTCCTCCAACAGTATTGAATATCTCTTTATGTTTTTATCAAACACAAATACATTGCAACAGAATTGAAATATTTAAAACAACAAAATATAATTGAATATGTATATGAATGTTTAAAAACACTGAGAATTCATTTTATATTTTTCTATTCATAGATGGATAATAAAAAATTTGTTGTTATTATCCGTAATTAATTTTCTTAATTTATTATTAATATTTTATTATTTATTGGACATTTGTTGTTATGTATATTTTCCCTAAAAAAATTTAAATCCTATTTGGTATGCCCTTTATAGGGTGGAGTAAAATGGATTCATAGAAAATTATAAAATTAGTAAGTTTTATTTCATGGTTTTAGTTATTTAATATTTATTTTATTCAATTTACATATATTTTGACAGATATTTTTTCAAATTAAACCAGTTCATGGATTGGGTTCAATTAGGAATGATGTGGATCCAAAAAAATCGATACGCGATGGTTTAGGTACAGAAATTTAATATTAGTGAATACCTCTTTGGTTTAATATATATTATGGTAAAAAAATATTTTAGAATTAGGGAATCATAATCGAAATTAGAATATTTAATGTAGATATTATATATTATGACTCATTTATAAGATAACCATAAAATAGAATAATAATAGATTTTTAAATTTATAGTATCATTAAAACATTTTTAATTTAAAAAACTAAATTATTTTTTAAATGTGTAACACATGATTTTGTATGTTCTTCATAATGATTCTTCATATACATCAACTGAACAAAAATAACATCAAATTTTCATACCTAATATTTTTAGTTTTTTTATAATTTCAAATTTTGGTTTCAATAAATTTTATATTGACCAAAATTATTTTAAAATTTATCAATATGATTCATAACATTTATACTTTATCAGTTGTATGTTTTTGTTTTGGTTCTCTTTCTAGAATATAAGCGATGGATTATATTATTTTTAGAATCATGTGTTTTTTGAAATTAAGATAATTTTCGTAAAAACCCAATGTTGAAATCTCATATAGAGGACTTATACATCGTATTTCACTAGAAAACTATTTCAAAATAATGGTTGTGTTGATTTACATGTAAATTTATTTTAAAACTAACATTGAATGTCCTTTTACTAATGATGTTATTTTGACATATATATATTTTGAAACATACTTCAAAAGAATATTAAGAGGGATTTCAATTTATGTTTTATAAAAAATAGATGTTCAACGTCCTGATGGTAGTAATTACATATCATTTTTATAATACATTAATGTCAAAAATACTTTATAATTTCTCATATTTATAGTTTTTTTATGTTGGTATTTGAGAACATATGAGGAAAGTCAAACTGCCAAGGTCTCCTATGATAATGTTCATTGTAAATAGATTTTTAATGTAAAAAAGCTAATGTTAAAAGGTTTTATTATAATAGTTCTCTATATCATATGGAACCATATATGGTGAAGGAGCTCAATGTGTATCTTTACAACCGGCAAAATAAGGGTTTTATCCCGATGTTTAGTCAAGCCAATGGTTCACCAGTGTTGTTCTCCCAGAAGGGAGAAATTATTATTAAATTCTATATTTATTACTAGAATATAATATTGGTTACATTAAAGAACATATATCCTTTCCCCCATAGTCATTAAAAATTTTTATTAGTTATCGGGATCCCAATAGTTGTCTAATATTGATCTTAGAATAAGATTCGAATAATTATAGTTTAGAGATGTCTAAATCCAATAGTAATTTTTTAGTAAGCATGGGATGTAATATCATTTAGTGATATCATTATGTTTTTCAAATTCACCAACAATTTTCATGGAATTCATGAATAATATTTTTCTTTCTTACCTAGACACATTCATTGTTTTCTTGTAGGACATCATCATCTACTTGCTTCCACCGGAGCACAATTATAGAAATCACGAGATAGTCCTGGTTATGATTCTAGCACATAATCTTTATGATGAGTTATTGAACATTATATTTTTTATTAATGATGATAAATTATTATATCTTGTGGTGACATAGGTTGATGTATTAATATATACAATGAAATTTTACTTAGTGTTGTTCTGGATACATAATTGAACCGAGTTCATGATTGGGAATGTTAAGTGTCTTTCATGATATTACAAAAAGTTAATTTAAAAATACCAATTATTATGATCACTTATGAATGTGTTGATGAAGTATAGAGTAATGCTTCAGATTTTAGACCAATGCAAATAGTTATTTCTTGATATGAAAAGCTGGTTTAATAAAATCCAGTACTGATATATCTCGATCCTTAAATTGAATATGTTGTATAAAATAATGTATAAGGTGTTATATGGGAGTAGTAATTATGTATATAGAGAAGGTGATATGTTAGGGGTCCTAATAGTTGTGAACCCCTAAGAATAATAATCCCAGTTATAACATATATTTCTATGTCGTGGTCCACACAATGAAGTATTGGAACAATATATCTTGGGACTGGGGTTTATTTTCTACCCTAACCACAATTTCCATCTTTATATCATCACATTGAGGTACATGAACATGGGGTAAAGGCACTAGGTATAGTATCTATATACCTATGAGTTGGAGATTGAATATTCACCTAGGACAAGTATCATCATAAGTGATTCTTTTTTTCACATGATGGACATATCTAAGGAGCTTAGTGAGCATCGATTAGATGATATATAGTGCTTGATATACTTTTTTAGATGAATGGAGGAAATGTTCATATGAGTATTATAGAATGATATATTTTTCTCCGATATTGGTATCTACATTGCTAGTATACATTTTAATCACTGGATATGTTGTATAATATGCGTTTATTCCTATATCAGAACTACTTCATTTTCTGACCACATACCTTCGTGGTCATTGGGTGATCACAATATTATACTTGTGAATTAGTGATTCATAGTCCCTTATTCCACATTGTATAATTGGATGAGGTTATTAAATACCATTTTATGGGTTTTACATACATTTATTACAATGTTGTACCATGCCATTAGTCAATAATTCTAGTAGTCATAGATGAATTTAGACATCACTAGGTTTTTTTAACGATTATATACCTACATAATGTAAATGTATGAGAAACATAATCATGTTTGTTTTATCAAGAAATTTATGTGAATAATTACAGTGTTGGTGTATTTTATGGGAAAAGTATGATGGAGATTCAAAATAACCTAATTATTCATAATGTTGTTTGGGTGATTTTTAATTTGATATAGATGGTTTCACACTTCTTACATATCTATATGAATAAGTTAATGGATAATTTGGAAATTATGTATAACTATTATATTTATCTCTTACATAGAGTTCCAATAAAAAACATATTTAGAATATGCATAAATTTTAGTCCATGAAATTGGAATCACTAATAGATGTCCATATTGACTTATTCGAGGTTAAGAACAGCATTCCATCAACTGATAAATGAAAAGTCTAAGTAGATGATTCATGTAATTGATGAAATAATGTTTTCTGGTGTCATAGAATTCATTGTGAAATGGTATGAGATCATATAAATGGGGGAGTTTTATTATAATAATTATTTTCAATCATTTATATAGATGTCATAATTTGAGGCTCTATATGATGGCCATTATTGTCAGGGTTGTTTTGGGACAAGGTTGGTGAGTCTACTATTGATGGGACAAGTCTTATTTAGTATACCACACCAAGGGATGCAATAATGATAACGTGGTATTTCATAACTTATATTGGGATGTTATTATACGAAAATAGAAATATATGACCTTTAGAGTTCATTTTTAGTGTCTTTTTTTTCTTTTCAATGTCTCCATGATTGGGGAGTCATTGTTTATGGAATATGAGAATACTGGCATCATCGTTTGAAAGACCATTCATGATAAATGAAGACATTGGGATGTTTTTTTAATGTATATAACTTACAATATGGTATCTATGAATGTATTACTTGTCATATGATTCTTGTATTCATGTGAAGATACCGATACCTACAGATATTAGAAATCATGATTCTTTTATATTAGAGGTTGATTCTTATTATGAAGAGATTCCATTGAAGTTTTTTTGCAAGAGTAAGAATGTACTTACCTGAATGATGATACATATTATAATGATAATAATTTTTTATTAATTAATCTAATAGTAGATGTATTATATAGAGTTTGATATTCAAGATAAGTGACCTTAATTTTTTGAGTATGGTAGCTAGAGATACTTCTCCAAAATGATAGGTTGTTTTATGGATAGAATTAAAATAATCTCATGTTTTAAATGTTCTGAAACAAATATTTTTTATTTTTTATTATTCTATATATGAGAAAGAAATTCAATAAAATTGCCCTTACTATGTTTTTATAATCATTTTAATGTTAATCATTGACATGTATGGTCTATGTTTGTGTAATATGTATTTTAAGAACCTATATAAGGATATGAAGTATTTTCCATGAAACTAATTTCAATAAATCCATTTTATTGACACTACATAAGGATATACTATCATTTGAAAAGGAAATTTTATAGTTTATTAGTGTGACAATTGATTTTTTACTCCCCTTAAAGGTGAATGAAAGTACGTTTAAGTAGATGGAGGTCATCCTATGATGTTATCCTAGACTCCTAATGTATAAAAATATTATCTACCTAGCATAATTGTAATACTTAGTTTTCAATACATTCATAAGGGTTACCGATAATTTTTTCGTAATGATAATTTAATTCTATAGAGAGGGTATTTTAGTTTTTAAAATGGCTGTATAATGGTACCATTGTCCTTTGTAATGGTATTTACCTTAGGGTTGTTCTATGTAAGGGTTGTCCAAGTCCCATTAAATGGTACCCATACTTTTCCAGAATCCCATGTAAGGGTACCATCCTAATAGTAACCACCCACATAATTGTAAAACAGGGCTTCAATTATGCTATAAATACTATATAAAAAAGTCTAAGGATTTGTACGTAGTTTAGATAATTTTCCTACTCTTCAACCAATAAACACATTTTTAATGATTGTTAATTTAGAAAGATATTGATACATAATATATTTACTAATATAAATTGTTAAATTGTATTTATATATGAATTAAAATAGACAATAATTAGAAAAACTTTTATAAATAATAAATGGTGAATATAATTTCAGTTTCATAACTGTACGAACATTTAAATGACTAGACAATATAAAAATATTTTCACCCATTATACCACCAAATTTTGAGATACAATATATAATAAGAATTTCAATGATCCTTTATTCAAGATATGAAAAGTACCCTTAATTCAATTCAAGTTATTCATCATTTATAATGGTGTGAAAAAACATTAGACTTTCTCCTCTATTATTGGTGTTGTGTTTTAAAAAAACCATATTACATTTTTATTAAATCTATTTATAAGATAACTATAAATATAGTTCTTCCCAAAAATAAAAAATTTATTAATAAATACATCATGAATGATAATTATATATTATTTTACAATAACTGAATAATAATTATTATATAAAGAAATATAGTGTAACATCCAGACTAAGGTTCATCATGGTTGTTCCCTGAGATGATTCTCCATATGACCTCAAGAGAGTGTGTAGGTATGCTAGAGGATTCTAACTATAAAAAATTGTTTAATATAGATACCATGGTCAGACTATAGTATGTTAATAAAATATTCGCAATAGTGGAAATAAATACCCAATTGATAAATGATAATAAACATTTACTTGAATGATACCATAACCAATACAGACCAGTATCCCATAATAAATCAAAAACATGAAAACAATATCAAAAACAAAGTTGTATATGTTTGATAATATATATGTGTGAAATACAAAACATTAAATAGAAATAATGATAGTGAGACCCCCAAGTGCATAAAAACATCCTATTTGTCTCAAATGTCTCACTAAAAACACACAGTTTTCCACATCTTTTTATTTTATTTTTAATAAGTAAATAATTATTTTTTCACCTTTTTTAAAAAAATCACACTTTTTAATTTTATAATTTAATTAATTAATTACTCAATTTTTTAATCTCATCATTTATTTTGAGACTTTAAAAAACACTTTTTATGTTTTACTTATCATAATAATCTAATCTCGTTACGATTTTATTCGGGTGTGTCTCTAGTAACAAATTTGTTTAGTTAATATATATATAATCAATAATTTAATTTTTTAATTGGTTTTTTATCTTATATGTTTTATTATAAGTCTTTATTATTATTTTTTAATTAGTTTTTTAATTATTTATTTTAATAAATTTATGTCTTATTTATTATTTTATTTAATTAATTGTATTTTGTTTATTTATGAAAATAATTTTTATGTCAGTCAGGTTTCGGTGACTCATTATTTACATTACTATTTTTTTATTTTATCTCTCACCAATAGTTTCTTGTTGGTCTGACCAATAGTTGCTTGTCGGTCTTAATGAAAGTTGTTTGTCTCACCAACAGTGCACTTTTTCTACTGTTGGTGAGTCAAGGATCCACCGATGCAATTCTTTTTTTCTCAGAGTTGCCTCTTCCTTTATCATTTTTTCATATTTAATTATTTAACTCTTTTATTTCAATCATAGTCTATAAAATTTAAAATATAAATAAATATAACAGCAACCCATATTTTTAATAATTTTTTCCACAATAACATTTTTATAATTAAATTTATTATTTTTGATATTTATAGAATCTAGTCTTTTATTTATCATATTTTCTGAACCTTTAATTTTAGTTATATGTTTCTAATTAAACAATTTTGAAAATTAATTTATTTTATTTCTGTGTTATTTTTCGTTTTGTTGAATTAATGATTTAATTCTTATTTTTACAGTTAAATTTCTTTTGAGTCACCAATGCACACCGTTTTATTTCATATTTCTATTGTTCTCTAATGAATTATTTTTTAACAACAATTTTCATTATCTTAGGGACCCTAACTTTATCTTTTGTTGATTTATTCTCCTTCTGATACACTACCCAACCCGTACAAACCAACTCCCCTCACTCCTGACTAATTGACACCCTTCACCCTTACAATTTTTCCCTATCACAGACACACTGATACCTCCACTACCAGTCTTTTTAAGCCATCAGATGAGGAGACAACCATCGAGACTGATGAACCACTATAGAGGATGAGCAACACTGTAAGATGAGGCCTTGGCGATGATGCATGAGGAGTATATGAAGTTAATTGTCATAGCGGAGTAGTCACCCCTGCTGAACCCTCTACCGCCACCTAGCTGATGTCGAGCCACCACCAAGTAGCTTTCTGGAGAAGAAACCAAGCCCACCCCCTTTACGCTGCATGGAAGGATATAGGGGCATTAATTTAAAAAATAAACATAAATTAAAATAAGAATAAGAATAATATATTTATATTAAAAATAAAATAATAATAAAAACATTAATAAAATAAAAATATACAAAATTAACTAATTAAATAAAATATATAAAACTAAGATATTATTAATAACATATAAAAAATTATAATAAATAAATTTAAAATAATTACTTTATTAAATATAGTAATTATATGTTATCATTTTAATAAAATAATTATAATGAAAATGAAAAGTTTAATAAATAAATTTATTGAACTAAATAAATAATAATCTAATTTAAATTTTCAATAATGAAATTACTATATAAATTTAATAATAAAGTAAAAAAATATTAAATTATAATCAAAATAATTTAATATAATCATGAATTATAAATTTAATAAATAAATTAATATCTTTTTTAATAATATTAACTAAATTAAATAATTATAAATTATAACATATATAAAACCTTAAATAAAATAATTAAAATAATCCACATGAATATTTATTAATTAATAAAAAATTATTATAACTTAATAATTTAACATTTTTATAATGTAATTTATTATATAGGTAAGTATATATTTAAAATTTTCTTACTATTTTAATTTTCCCTCTATTATACAATGTGATGATTCGAGGGAGACCAAATACCCTTCTAGATACATTCAACCACATGAACCAGAGTTAGTTATGAGGGAAAGGATAAAATAGCGTGTGATGCATAAAAAAGTACACATTTGAAGTGTGGAAGTTACACACTTTTTTGTGTCCGTGGTGGTAGTGGTGACATTGTGATAAATTATTTATGATATTAAAAGAAACATATTAGTAGAAAAATGGGGCACTTTCATTCGAAATTCCACGCCAAATAGCATCTAGAGTAAGAGAAAAGAGAGAAGAGGATGAGGAGAACATCAGTCCAAGGAAGAGCAGGATGAGACGATTATTTCTCAAGGAAAAAAACATATCTAATGGGAGAAAATTTTTTCCTTGTTATATTCATACTCAGTAATAGACTATTTTTTGTATAATCTCTTCTTGAAATGATTATTATATAATTTTTTTTCTCGGGAACCTAAAACATAATAGTAAATCTTAAAAAATTATTCAAATGCATTTCCTTTTTGGAAATTCAAATCAGTCGGTGAGACTAATTCTAATTTATTTTTTAATTGTTCAAACTTCATCAATTATTCTTTCAAATTCAAATAATTATGTTCAATTGGAAATATTGATCTTGAATTCATTTATCAGAGCATTAACATCATCAATTGTTTGAATTTTATAATGAATTTTATTCCAACTATTTTATTTTTCAAAATTTTAACCAGTTAGATAGATTTTGGAGTGGAAAACTTCTTTGATCAATATTCTTGTATGTTAAAATTCCCATTAAAGGATATTATTCCCCCTTTTATTTGAGGAATAATTTAATAAAGAGTTGTGCGAAGACATTTAAAAAAATTATATTTAGAATTAATGAGTAATTTTTTGATCTGTTTCTCCTAAGTCATTTAATATGTGTTTATGTTCAATATTATCCTATAGTTCATCATTACTTTAGTGTAATATTTAGTATCCTAGTTAAAATAGTGTTTTACATTTCTTGATTGTAAGAAAATTTAAATGAAATATAATAACCTAAAAATTGATAAATGTTTCTCCAATATTGACAGTAATACAGATTGTAAAAAAACCTAACAATACTCACTAGCCATCTCTATGTTTCGACCCTACACCATTATACTAGTGTAGGTCTAAAAATATTTTTTTACGGGCTGTGATGACCTCCGACCAGTCAAAAATTTTCATCATCCCTGTGGAAGGTAGGTGATGACTGACTCAGGTTAAAAAAAGCTGAAAAATTATATATAAAAAAATAGAAAAACATTTTTAAGGAAATATGAGTTTGTGTTGAACTATTGAACTTCATAATTCTGAAATTTTAACTTTTATGTGTGTTTAATTTAATTTTGATAAAAAATTTAGTCCATGAGGACTAGTATAAATCTGGACCTGATAGTATCTTTTGTGGTTGTTATGGGAACACCCCCTAGCAGTGTGTCTATATCCATCCATAGAATATGGATTTCATTAAATAAAATGAAAAAGTTGAGTCTAATCTTGACATCTTAGCAAAACCTTACATTGTTGAATATAAAATGAATGCTTGTGAGGATATTTTGAAGAATTGGTTAAAAAAACCCAATGAAATTCATGTTAGATATTCTCAAGGGAAATAAAAGAAAATTATAAGGTCAGAAAACATGCTCTATGAATAAAACAATAAAATTAAAGAACACGAAGAAGAAAAATTTATTCAAGAAAAAATATATAAAATATTTAAAAATGATGTTATAGAAGAGAGTGATTCCAAACCTGAGAAACAACACCTTTATTCTGATGAATATATGATTAATGAAATATTGAAATAATAAACATTTAGAATAATAAAATAAATTATTTTGAACCCATTAAGGACATAAGTGTCGTTGATTTGGAATATTGTGAAAAACAACTAAAATTGATTGAAGAAAGAATGCATGGTACTTTATATGGTTCTGATAGTTGATATGGATCACTATTTTAGGAGTATTGAAAAGGAAAGCACTCGGGTTGTAGAGAATTTGAAAAAATAAAACTTGATTGTTAAAAACCCACCACCCAACATTTTTGAAATCCTGCATAATGAAATAGAACTTGAGATTGTGTGTAGGTTTGAATAGAATGATAAAATGGATATCACATAATCTGAAAATTTTGAACCTATTTTAGAGTCATCTCTTCCCTATTTAAAAACAATGATCCCAAGAAAAATTGAAATTTTTTTTGAGGTTAATGTTAATAATGGTATATTATTTGAAGAAAGGCTAACTCTTGAGCATTCACTATGATATTTTGAGAGTCATCACTTTTCATGAACATTGTGTACTGAATTTGAAAACAATGTTGTCATACATGGGGCTAATTTTTTGAATTTGAACAGTCTTGAAAATAAATATATTTAGACATAGTTGAAAACTTCTCCCCCTAAACTAATTTTTTTACAATACATAACTGAAATTGTTTTATAAAGTGAGCCTTTTGAACAGGAACATGAAAGCGATGTTGAAGAAACACGTGATATATGATGAATTAATTTTTTATTATCATTATATTTTGAGTGAATGTTAACTGTTGAGGATATTTTGTAAGAGATTTATAACACTGTTAATCCTGAGTTTGATAACTAAAAAATAGATTATCTTCTCTTTTTTAACTTCCATACTCAACCTGGTTTAGTGAAATATATCACATAGATGTTGATAGTTGTTTGGAAGGGGATTTTTAAATGGGTCGCAATGATTCTAAATCATATAAACACACTAATCCTATCCCTATTGAACCTATGTGTCACAAAATAACATTAATCACCCTTGAATTATAATTTTTCAGTGTTTATGTCAAGAGAGATAGATGTCAGGACAATGTCACAGCCTTAGCCGAACCTAATTAACTATTATCCCTTCATAAATATGTTAATAGTTCCGATTTTGAAATAATTTTAGAATTTAAAAACAACATGTTTACAACTATTAAAGGGTGATACTTTGGAATTATTTCAGGGAATGAGAGTTTGGTTTTTTTTCTTAGTCATAGGTTCCCATAAAATTCATTTTCCTAATAAAAACATTTAGGCCTAACACTTGTGATCGTTAAAACTGACGAAACCACAACCACCTAGTGACTATGGTATGTTCTAGGTGTGGTCCGCTGTGTACTACAAATCTTTTTCTGAATGAGAGGAAACATAATATTTTCTTTTGTTTTCATGTTTTCATTTTTTTCTCTATGAATTTAAAATATTTCATGTAGTTCTATTTGCGTTCATATATATTTTGGATATGTATCTTGTTTTTCTTCTTGATTTGTAGGTTGATTTTGTATGATTCCACAACGAAGTGGAATTCCCATTTTAGAACATTATTGGTAACGGTTAATAGGGGAGTTCATAAATTAATTTTTCATTTGTTTTCTGATCCATTATAATAATAAAAATTCAATTTCCATTCATAATTTCACTACTTCTAGTGAGACATTGACTCCCTGATGCCCTTAATCCAACAATACACTACAACCAGTGACTCACATGAGGTAGGGTTGATGAGTCACTAAAACATTTCTTCTATATATGAGTATTGCAACAAAAATATTTGTTTCATCTGTCTCTTTTATTATAATTTTACTCCATTTGTTACTGCATAAGAATTAGTCTATTTCTTACATATTGGCTGAAAACAAATCTATTTGCATGTTCTATACTACTAAAATAGTATTTTTTAGTTTTTTATTTCTAAGAAAATTTAAGTTGTATATAAATTATTATACATGTTAATAAGTTTTAAAAACTTATGCTTATTCCTCCTTAATGGAAATTGTAGTTCATTGATATTAAAACCATTCATTATAATAAAATTAAGTGTGGGGTATTAAATGGTTGTAAATTTATTATTATTTATTCTTTTACTATCTATTTGTTGTTATATCTTACTTTTTACTCCATAAATGAGAACCTTTTTGAAACAATTTTATTTAAATTGATTGTCACTCAGTATACTGTGTACTTTTATACTTCACATGAAATTTTTGAAATATATTGCAAAATCACATTCACTAACTTAATTGATAATTCATGTAATCCTATTATAAAGTAATAATTGTGTAAAAAACTCTTTTAAGTTTCATTGAGACCATTAAACATGTCAATAATTTACTATAATGTAAATATATTTTGATCTTTCATTGTCTTATAGTTGTATCCTCCACTTTGGATTTCAACATTGGTGATAAAATTGTTTTTTAAGTGTGGAGGAGGGGGTTCATTCTTGACAGAGGTAAACTATTCTTAATGATATCCCATCAAATCCCACTTCTTTTCAAACTATTTTAAAAAAAGGGTAATTTTTTTTAAAAAACTCTCTCACAATTTTAGTTCTTTATGATTCTTTCTATTCTTCAATTTTTTTATCGTGAAGAAAGTATCTAATTGGTAGTTAAGACGTGTTTTCAATATGAAATTTATTAATGTGGATGATAGCTGTGTGATTATATTTAGTGAATTTATGAATATTCAGTTTATGAATTATTTATGAGAGTGATATAGGATACATGTTAGTGGATATGGTACTATAATGTTAGGAACTTGAAGTCTGAACTAGATCTTAGGGGACTCGATTTTCATTAAATTACTTAAAGTAATCACCTTATTGAATCAGTTTAAATGGATTTAATTTATATATTTTTAATCTATAGTATATTGGGCATTTGGGATACCACATTAAATCTCTGAGACCCTAGGGAATGGGTGTGATTTAGTTAAAAAAACGTCCTCAGTACACTTTGAATAAGTGAAAATTCACAATGCTCAACACATGTTACATCTCCTGGAAAAAATTAAACAACGTGTCTACGGTAAAAAAATTAGTTCATTAAGGTGAGTGGAATGATGAACACCAGATGAAGAAGGAGAAAAAATGTTTTATATGGGAACCATTTATGTTGTATCAATATGGTGACTCAAAAAAATATCATTTTTAGAACCTAGGTGAAAGTCAATGTATAATGTTCCTCTTGTTATATTTTGAATTCCACTGATTTTTATCTTGAGTTCTCTCTTAGATAGAGAACATGGATTTGAATGGTATTAATTCATTAGGATTTTTCATATATGAGAAAGGTCACTCTTATACATAGATGATTCTTTTCGTTCAATATTATTGGTAAGAATTTGAAACTGGGTATGATTTCATTTTAGCATTACATTTCGAAATCCTTTTGACAATTTTCAGTCCTCTGATTTGAAACTTTTCAAAATGTTATATTTTGAATTAAGTATTAAATCACACTTATATTTCTCATAGTTAATAAAACATGGTATTGTTTGAGGAAAAACGATGTTTAAGTGTGGGGGAATTTGATGTTTCTATAAAAAAACATAGTTTTCCACATATATTTATTACATTTTTAACAATTCAAATAATTATTTATCAACTTTTTACAAAATATTCACACTTTTTTACTTTTTTAATTAAATTCATTAATTAATCATTTTTTATAACCAATATTTTATTCTATGCCTTTGTAAAACACATTTGATATTTTACATATCTTAAAAATCCAATCTCATTAAGTTATTATTCTGTCGTGTTTGTATTAATTAATTTATTTAGTTAATATGAAATTAATCTATAGTAAAATTGTGTAATTTTTTTTGTTTTATATGCTCTATTTTATTTTATTTCATTATTTAGTTTTTATTTTTTATTAGTTATTAATTTATTTAATTTAATTAATTTAAGTCTTATTGATAATTTACATTACCTAATTTTTTTATGATTATTTATGATAATAATTTTTTTTGCCAGGTGTCTGTGACTCATTCTTTTCTTTGCTATTTTTTTAGTTTATGTATCACTGACAGTTTTCTGTCTCACCGATACAACACATTTCCAAATGTTGGAGACTCGAAGAGTCTTTGACGCAATTATTTTTTGCTCAATGTTGCCTCTTCCTTTATTATTTTTCCTTATTTAATTATTTATCTCATTTTTCTAAATCATAAACATTATCTTGTGAATTTTATATAAATTTAACAATAACCAATATTTTTATGAATTCTTCTTAATATTAATAATTTAAAACTACATGTTTTTTTTTATTTTGAAATAATTCAGTATTTTATATATTTGATTTAATTAAATTTTATTTTTATTTTTATTTTTTTAATTAAATGTTTAATTAATTGCATTAAATGATTTAATTTTTATTTTTAGTTTTATTTAAATAATGGTTTAATGTGATATTTTGTTTGATTCACTGACGCCTCCTCTTCTCCTTCATCAGTAACTCGTACCACCAATCCACTACCACTAATACCCCACCTACCCATCATAATACATAAATAATCATAAAAAATTATGTAAAGTACATTATCAATAAGCCTTAAATATTAGAAACTGTAAAATAGAAAACCACAACCAAACCATAGATTTGAGAAATGTGGAGTTTCATAGATAGACAGTTGAGCTGCGATGTGAAGTCGAACTAGAGAGTTTCTCCTCTACCTCCTTGTTTCCTCGATTTTGATAGAGCCACCCTACCAAACCCTTCACCACCACATGGAGAATCATTGTTGGGGTTGGGAGGAGTTCCCTGGTTGCTTGTTGAAGCCATCCATTGAGGAGACCATCGCTGCGACTGATGACCTATCGCATAAGAGGAGTTGTGCTACAAGATGAGGCCTTAGTGTTACTGTAGGATGAGGATCTGAGGTCAATCACTATTGAACCCTCCGCCGCCACCGTGCTGTATTTGAACCACTACTGAGAAGATTTCTAGAGAAGAAACCAAACTCTACCCCTTTTGCGTAGCATGTAAGGAGATATTGGGATTAATTAAAAAAATAAACATAAATTAAAATAATAATAATAATAATAACAACATTAATAACAAATATATATATATAATTAATTTATTAAATAAATTATATAAAAATAAGATATTATTAGTCACTTATAAATAAATTTAAATAAATACATTAATAAATATTGTAAATATAAATAAACATTTAAAAAAATATATAATTAAAATTAAAAAATAAAGTTAATTAATTTATTCAACTAAATTAATAACAATCCAATTTAATGTTTTAATAAAGATATTAAAATATTAATTTAATAATCAAATAAAAGAATATTAAATTGTAATATTAATAATTTAATCTCATTATGAATTATAAATTAAATAAATAAATTAATAAATTTTATAAAAATATTTAATAAATTAAATAATTATAAATTATAACATATGAAAATATTAAATAATATAAAAAAATAATAAATTTTAATATTTATTAATAAATAAAAATTATTATAACATTATAATTTGACATTTTTTAGTCTAATTTATTAAATAATTAAGTATTTATTTAAACATTTCTAATAGTTATTAATTTTTCCTCAATTTTATGATGTACATATTCGAGCGATGTTGGAAACCCATCCATATACACTATACTTCCCGGAGTAGAGTTAGTTACAGGGGAATGTATAAAAAGATGTGTGATGCATAAAAAATACATGTGTGCGATGAGGAAGTTATGAACAATTCTATATTGGTGGAGAAAGTGGGGACAATGCAACATATGAGAAATGATATTAAATGAAACATAGCCAGCAACAAAAGGCGGGGTGCTCTCATTCAATATTTCGTGCCAAATATCATTGGGAGATGGAGAGTAGAGAGAGGATGAGGAGATAAAAATTAGTTCAAATTAGAGGAGGATGAGTAGATCATTTCTCAAGGACAACAAAAAAACAATAGTTAGAGTTTTTCATCCCTTTTCATTCCAACAATGTAAAAGAATTTGATTGTTTATAATTTATTGCAATGAATCCTATATAAATTCTTTGCCCGGGTACCTAAATATTTCTAGTTTATCTTTTATATTTATTGACATGCTTTTCCTTTTATGAAATTAGAATCAGTCGGGGAGACTGAATATGAATTTTATTATTATTTTTTCAAACTCAATAATTGTTCTTTAAAATTCAAAACATTTAGATCAATTGTTAGTATTGATATTGAATGGATTTATTAGATTCTTAACGTTATCAATAGTTTTAGTTTTACGAAGATTATTATTATAACTATTTTATTTATCAAATTTTTAAGTAGTTTGATTGATTTTGGAGTGGTTAAATCCTAGGATAAGTCTTATGTGTGATGAATTTCCTAGCGAGGGAGGTTCATCACCTTTTTTATATGAGGTGTGATTCAAAAAAAAGTTTTTTAAAAGACATTTTTTTGAATAAAAACAAAAGTTTAGAATTAATGAGTTATTTTCTGATATGTTTCTCCTTAGAAATTTCATCTATGTTTAATTACATTGTATTCATATGGTTGATCATTACATTAGTGTGTGATTCTATTTATTAGGGAAAATAATGTTTTCTCTTTCTTTCTTGTAGTAATGTTTATAAGAAATAAAAAATAAAAAAATAAAAATGTTTCCCCACAAATTACACTAGTGGGTATTGTAAAAAAACCTAAGAACACTAACCTTCCTTATATGTTGCTCGACCCTGCACCACTATAATAGTGTATGTCTGTAAATATTAGTTTTAGGGATGTGATGAACTCTAGACCTATCAGGCTCCCATATCCAGGATCAATCCCAACATATCCATCAAATATAGGGATTTTTTCTGTATACTATCCTGCAATGATGATGTCTATTTGGGGACCGATTAAGAAGTCTGAGTTGGGATTGAGTACAACTTAGTTTTACACCACCATTGGATTCTGAAAATGAAATTAGTATATAAAAGGGTATTATGTTTTATAATTAATAATATATAATAATAATGAAAAAATCATTCATGTAAAAATATTATCTATTTAACAGCATAAAACGCAGGTTTATGATGACTCCAGAACCACCAATAACATCTTCATCCCATTCCAGAGTAAAAAAATACCTAAATGGATATAAAAATTCATTTCATAATTGTTTACATTAAAAAAATTCATTTCAGCTATATCTTTCAAATAATGTGGTACTTTATTAGCATGTTGTCACCACATGGGTATTTAGGGAAACATTCCATTTCCCAGAACATAGTAATGAAATGTATGCAGAAACATATTTGAGGCCTAAGGAGATAGGTTGGAATCCAGTTTGTATTTATAGAAGTAGTATATATCACAAATAAGGTAAAAATATCAAATCACATGGTTTCATATATCCAACAATCCATCATCAATTATTATAATTCATTATTCAACACATGTCAATTTTTTTCGGAACGTAAAAATTATTGTCATTCATTTCATCTTATTGGTACACCCAAAGTGTGGGTACCATTATAACAAATAATTATTCACCAATTTCATAATTACCAATATTTATCAATTACATAATCACAATTACAACCAATTATATTATAAAAAATTATTTACTAATTTCATTATGATCTGTCAAATTAATAGTCCAATCCAATTGGTTATGCCATTTCCCAACATGGAAATTGAAATTTCACCATTAAAGCCATTCAATAAAACAAACGCAAAGGGAATTGAAATTTATACCACCTATGATAAGATCATTGTTGAATTAATGACCAACCCAAACCCTTAATTGATATGAAACATTCAGATTAATAATGATAGAAAAGATCTAGGTCCAAAACTCATGATCATAATTAACTGCATAAAAAATAAAAGGTTCCACTACTTTATTAGGATAAAGGGGAATGGAAGGAAAAAATAAAAAAAATGATTACCTGGAATCCAATACCAATATGTGACATTCATGGATGAGGAAATCACACCAAATCCACTATGATTTCCATGGGGCCTATAGAAGGAAGGATACATGACAGTATCAAAATAAATCAACCACACATCCTATATATAAAATTTCCTCAGGAAATTACTTTATGTGTAATTCCATTACATGTCATATAATTATTTTTAGTGGTTTATGGCTGAAAATATACTTCTTCAAGTAAGTACTTATCCCTTTTAATTATTTCGTTTCATTTAATAATATTACATGACATGTGATATTTTCACTTCATAAACCTGTTCAACATATTAAATCGTTCAAGAATTGTGTATAGAAACATTTACACATCATATAACACTATTAAAGGGATTTTAAAGTTCACCTAACATCTAAAATTATGAACATATATCACATGAGAAGGTTTGAGATGATACATTCAAAGTTTTGACATGAGAAAAAAAATTTTAAAACACAATACCTATATGGAATTTCCTATCAGTAATATTGATGCCCGATTATCTCCACAATTTCAAATGATCAAAAAAATGGGTCCCAATAGTGAATGCCCCAAATTCTTATGATAAATCCATATAATCCACACCCAAATGAATGCATGATCACCTAATACAAAATAAATGGGGGAACATCATCAATAAAAATATGAATTGTTCTATCTACGAGCCGTAATCATATGTTTCTATGTTATAAGATATTTCTCTAATGTCTCCTATGTTAGATACAGTCTAAAAACTCTTAATCACATTCCTCCATCCAACATAGATGTTATCTTTATAACATACCATAACAATCCACATATTCTTCCATCTGAATAGTTTCCCAAAAAATGTTATTATAGGTGAACACAATAAGTGCTATCTTTTTCTCCCAAGGTCCACCAATGTCTAGGTCACATGACCGTGTCATATTTAATAAAACCTATATCATATATTCCATGTTTCCATCTATCTGTAGGTGGATCCTTATAATTAGATGAACCTTCATACCAAGTTATTTATTCATTAATTTGTTGAAACACAAAGTGAAACATTATTCATGTTGTAAAACAAAACAATGTGACACCCCATACAGACGGAATTTATCCTAAATGTTCAAGCCTCTTAAATTTTCTGCTAATAATCTCTCTAATATATTGAATAAATTCACTTCCTTTTTCAATTTGTTGACAACCACCCATATATAGTCTTTCATTAAAGGAGTGCACGGGATACTCACCACAAAATCGATGGTAATGTTGTCCCACATCCATTCTGAAATGGGAAATGACTTTATCAGACCAATAGGTTGTTGATGCTTTCCCTTCACCTACTCAAAGGTGTAGAATCATGTCATAAACCCTATAATATATGTTTTCCCAACTGGACACCAATACCGTCAACGTATTTCATGTTACATTTTAGTATAATAAAGATGAATCACCCACTTAGAGGAATGATATTCATGAATTAGTTCCTTTCACATATACGCAGAAAAAATATGGTTATGGAAATTGATAATATCAACCAAATATATAGTCCAACATATAGGTGACTCTAAACCTTCATGTATTTCCATTTATGCTAGACACTCAAGATCCTCATACTACCTCTCTCAGATTCCGCTCAAGAGTGTGGATTATACAGATATTTATATGAGGATCATCTAACCATGTCCCTCTTAAACCACAATAAGAATCCCATACAACAAATAAATCATCTTAATATTCAAACTGAATTCCTAAAATATATGTGTTTATGTCTTCCTTCTAAAGGAACATACAACATGATTCACCTTCTATTGAATATATTCTATCTAAAAATCATATGAATGCATATACTCAACCCATATATACTACTATATATTCAAGTCTTATTAAAAAATGTTTTACATTAAACTCTTGTGATCAGTATAAACAAAATATCATTCACCCAAATTATAATGTTTTCAACACCTCAAGGCATAAAGACATTATATATTTTGAGGTCTTATTTAGTGTAAATCCATTCATGTCGACCCTAATTGAATGACACATACAAGAACACTTGATCCCCATGAATACACAATTCTCTATGTCTAAACCCGGTCACATTACAAAACACTATATACTCCTCTCTAGGCTTGGGCAGGTTCATAATTGGTGTGGTAGTCAAATACTTATTTAACTCCTAGAATTTACTCTCATATTCAATATAACATTAAGTATATATAACCTTCAGGGAAAGGAATGAATGTGGATCTTACAAGTAGAAAAATTACAGGATTAATTGCCGATAATAATCTTCTAACACTATAATTCTACAGATATAAACAAAATTTGGGATGATACTATGAAGCCAATGCATACCCTTTTCCCAGGTATATTGATAAAAATCATTTTATATTATGTGACCCACAAAGTGTAAATTAATGATCAATAAATAACACATAGATAAATTTTTTGTAATGCCAAAAATCTCTCAGTGTACTCAGGAAGATATCCAGATGTTGGTAATTAACATTGTGAGTCCTGGTGTACACCAACATGTTGGGAATAATGTTTGATACACGGATGAGGTTACCATTTTTTCATAGTAATCTAGTTCAACATCTAATAATCAACACATAAATGAAATGTTATGTTATCCTTCTTAGAAAAAAATACATGAGACCCCATGGAAACAAACATGGATGGATAAATCCCTTATCCATAAAATCCTCCAAATGAGTCTTATAAACCCTATGCATTGTTGGTTCCACTATATAACATTGAATACAAAGTAGATAATCTATTCTAATGACATGAATTTTAAACTCAAAATCCCTAACATGTGGGATCCTAGATATTTAATTAGAAAAAACATATATTAAATGATCCCCTATAGGTGGGAATAAATCATGATTCACACCCCTTTCATCTAGAAAAACACTTTCAATATGGGAAGTGAGCTCCCCATGTTGTTGAGAAACTATACTTCCCTGACCTAAATGGATATACCACTCTCCACAATGAACATAACTACAACCCTTGGGAGATGTAAAAGGCACATTCTAATAGTAATAATCAACATGTAATTGCTATGCTACTAACCAATCCATACACATTAACAAGACTAGTCCAGACATGTTACATTTGTTAAGATACAAACAAAAAAGATACTCCAATCCTCAAGAGAACACCACTTACATAAACAAATGACCCTCGACCATACTCATAATAAATTTTCAATAATAATAAACCCAACCACAAACTCCACCGAAAGTCTTAATCAATTAATTAGTTTTACAAATATAATTTAGTGAGAGTATCCTTTATCAAGAAAGGATCTAGAAGTCATAGAAGCTTCAAGAATAGTTCCTATTATGGTTGATGGACCATCCTAGATATCCACAAGTATATGATTAACTATTTCTAAATTTTCTTCCCCCATTTTTATTGTTGTAGTCTATGTTCCTTGAGCTGCACCACTCTACTGATATATTCACTCTTTAGCAGAATTATGACATCAACTTCAAAAACTTCCTTGGATTGACTAACTCTGATGATTAGACTATTTTGGTCTAGATTTCCCCTCCATGTTTTTCGAATCATCATGGATCCAATGACACTAATCATATGTTTAGGTTTCAAGTAATAACCCTACAAGTGACCTATGCTTATGAAAGATCAGTACTACATTGGTGATCATGAACTCTGGCTGTGAATGCGTCCCATCCTACCACACAAGGGGCACTGAATATTGTAATAATTATGATTAATCGATCCTTATTTTTATACATGGTATATTACATGTCCATTTTTTGAATTTATCTTACAAAAAATTACTAATCTCATAATACATACACCCTAGTTATCCAATATACACATATTACATTCCATAGGATACCTCCATCAAGTTCCTCTCAAAAATTAGAACTTGATTCACCACCTATGAATCATTTTTAAACAAAAATATATTATCATGTTATGTGATCTCACATTTAGTTCAATATAGAATTCATTTTTCAGTTGCATCCTCATATACATCAAAAATAATTTTTAAAAAAATGAAAATTTGTAATGAGATTAGAATAGTCCATCATAGACGTAATCTCCTTGGTCAACTATATAAACTCATCAGCCATATCCTATATGAGACTTTTTTGGTAAATTTTATCCACAAACATTTCATGAGTGTCCTTCCACCATATTTTATCTAATTATCCCCCAGTCTAAGTGTCACACCAATTATTTTACTGATAATGTAACATATATGTAACCAATTTGACTCTATTCTCTCCAGGAGTCTCTAATGGTCTAGGATCTTCTAGATAGACTCATTAAAAAACTCAAATTCCTTCAGCACACCCTCTCTGATGAATATCCATGTCTTCTATAACTATAAAACTCATTTTACATATCATATATTTTTCAGAACCATCACTAGGTCTCTTTCAACAAACTATATAAAGTGACAAATGTGTCCATGGTACTTATCTCTAGCTCCCTCAGATTGAGCTCTCGGGGTCTCAGGTTCTACTACTAGATCCACATTTATTTCTATGTTATTTTTTCTTCCAATAAACAAGAATTTTTATGGAGGCATATATTTATCAATAAATACACACATCTTAGGAATAATAACACATCATGGAAACATTTTAATGAGTAGTATTTACATAAATCTATAAAACAACATCCATGTTACACCCCCACATTGTAAAAAATAATGCACCATTAGGACTCTCAACGATACCTCACAAGGATCCCTACTAAAATATTTTAAAAGTGTCAATATTTAAATTATTTATCATTAGAAACCCATTTAACCATTTTAATTCTGACAATTAACATCATTTACAATTATCAATTTTTATTCGGAACCATTTAATTTTCAGCATACTGAATGAAAGAAAATAATTATATTTTAACAACTCACCAATAAATTTCATTTGTTTGCATTCCTAAAATGAATCATTTAATAAGAAATCCTATGTTCCTAAAATTATGCATTATAACAAATAATCAATTTCATACTAGGCCACAAAAAAATTCAAAAACTAATAATATTATAGAGAACATTATTTACCCACTGTAAAATAACATTCAAATCTAACATCAAAAATAAATAACATCATCCAAGCCTGGGTACATGGGTTTTACCATATAGATGGGTAAAATACTTGTATAACAAGCTCCTGACCATGGAATAACTCATTATAGTATCCTTACTACATTTACCAAAGAGTAATACAAGTAAAATAGAAGAAAAATTACTTGATACAACTTTGTAACATCCCAACCTAGGTGCTACAATTCAGTGCCCTGAGCCGATTCACTACATAACCTTTTCCAATACTCTCCATATTTTAGTTTCTTCTAAATAGAAGAGAGGGTATCTTCTATTTCATGGGGATATCATACCGTCATTATAATATAATAACAATAATAAAAATAAATATCCAACAGAAAAATGATAATAAAAATTACTAGAATGATACTGTAAGTAATAGAGACAAACAACAAATGATAAACTAAAATAGGAATATAATATCCAATTCAAATACATAGAAATTTCATGAAATATATGGGTCTAGTACCAAATATAAAATAAAAATAATGAAATTTATTACTTCTATGAGGTTCCCGACATCACATCTAGTTCCCTCCTCTGAGCTCTATCCCAACTCATACATATAACATATGTCCATTTCACTTATCTAATTTGGAAAACTTGAATTTTATTTCGGTACTATTCAGGATTATCATATATATTCTATGTTAATCTCAATAGGCCACCAATAATGACATCAAAAAAATATTCATTCTATAATGATGTGTGTGTTTTTATAAAGAACATTTTATAATAAATAAAAAAACAGTATCTAGACTAATTAATTCATTATTTAACCACATATAACACTGGTTCACGATGACACCCAAACCCTCAATACCTGTATCAACAGATGATGTATTCTGAACTATAAAAAAAGGTGTATTATAATATATTCCATAACATTTTTCGTTAACCAATTCCTTAAATTATGTAAATCATAATATGGATTCTTATAGAGGTATTCTGGAACCCCATTTTTATTTGAAGAATTAGACCCTTTCCCAAAATTTAGTGATCAAATGTATATATAAATATATAGTGCAGATATTGTTGTATTATGGAACCCCATGGGTATTCAGAGTATAAGTCCCAATCCCACCTCTTAGTCATAGATATCACATCACGTGGTTCCATATTTCCAACCGATCATCATAATTTATCAGAATTGATTATTTAACCCATTTCACTATATCATTTATCATGATAGTATCGACTAAAAATCCTTTATTTCATCTCCTCATCACAATCCAATGGTGGAAACAAGTTTGAAAAATCACCATTCACTAATTTCATAACATATATTATTCATAAATTCCATATTTACTATTCAAAATAAATTTTTATCATAATATTTACCAATTTAACAATCACATGTTGATTCAATTGACCAATTAAATTTTATATGAAATTGATCAACATGAAAATTGAAATTTCATTGTTACATAAAAAATAAATACAAGACTATCGGAATTGAAATATAGACACCCTAAATCACGATATTTGAAGATTTATCACCCATGAAAACCCACAATTGATGTAGAATGAACAGATTAACAATGATCGGAGATATCTAGGACCATAATCTAGCATAAAGATACACCCCCAAAACCTAAAAAAGGATCCACAGCTTCATCGATATAATAGAGAAGGGAAATAAACCGTAGTAGAAAAAATATTACCAGGTATCTAACAACAATCTAATATGTTTGGAGAAGAATAAATCACTCATAATATCCTTTGATTCACCCTGGGTTCAAGAGGAGGAATGATTCATGATGGAATAAAAATTAATAAACCACATAACCTGCTGAAAAATGATTCTCATTTAATTTAAAAGCATATCATCCCATTACACATCATGAAATTATTCATTATTTGGATATTTTTAATAACCCATCCCATCAGGTTTGTATATATCCTGATTAATTCTTTACATTTATTGTAATAAGATTTCACGGTTTGAAATATTTTCATGTTGTAAACCAGCTCACCAGGTGGAACCAATTATGACAAGTGTTTGGAGAAATTTACATGTCATGTCTCCCAATTACATGGATTTTAAATCATTTTCAAACTGGTTTTCAATCCAAATAAAATAATTATTCTTTAAATTTCTAAACCAACTCCAACATCTAAAAAACCCCTTGAAAACCTTAACCAAATCTTTAACAAACATAAAAATTTAATGGGAATGTACTTGGTAAAAGAGAAGGATCGTACATCTAAAAATTTTATAGAGAGGGATAATGCTAATCATATTTAATTTTCTCTATTTGAGAAATTAAATATCAAGCCATAAGTAAAAATAATTTTTTTTAATTTCCCATGATAGATAAACTATTATCATATGTGATATTTTATTTACATTTCAAATAAAATATTTATAATAACTTATAGAAATTCATGGAATTTGGTTTGAGATGAAAATATGCGGGTGTGGTTTTTCTAATGATTCCTTGGTGAAAATGTGAGTTCTTCATAATCAACATTAAGGTAGGATGTTACTTACCATATAGCAATCTCATTTAAAAATGATGCATTGGTAAAATTCATATGATTTCATTCCCTATTTATAAACTCTGATTATGATAACATGTATGTTTTTTTGTTTTCTGTGAGACCAATTATGATAACTGATTCCATGGGAATTGATAGAGTATCTTATTTCTCTATTTTTTAGGATAATATGTGTTTATTTATGGATCATATATTCTAATTATGATATGAATTTTATTACTTATTTCCACTATGTAGTTATGTGTTTGATTATAACATGTAATATATTATTGGAAAATTAGGCTTGTGGATCATTATGTGATGATTATCTCATATAGGGTGAGTGTGTATGAATTATAATGATGAAAATGATGGACATGTTCCTATGAATGGTGCATGATGACATGCAGGACTAACTAGAGGATGAAAAAAAAATTAATGGAAAACTATTTCCATTATTAGAGGCCTAACGGTAGTATTATGATATATAGGATTGATCCATGATATAGCCAATATATGATGATCTAGGGGGATGATTCAAATAATTTTATTGAGACTAATGAGAGAGGAGATTAAGATAATAGTGGATTATTATTACTCCCATGTAATCCAGTGATTATCCAACCAGCGTGGATCAGAATTTGGCACACTGTGGGGTCTATGGATGCTTTGTTAGTGCACAACCATAAGATATATGTGTTTTTAATACTTTTCATTTTATATATTTTTGTTTAAAAAGGAATACATTAGTTATTCATATTATAACTTTTTAATGATGCAGTGGTGGTGTCCTCCTAGGTTTATAATCATATCATATATAATAAGTTTGATGAATAATAGGAACTAATTAATTTCGATCCAAATAAGGTAAAGGGGCCCATATCTGATTGTTATGAAGAGGAGCCTATATTTGGTATTCGACATATTTAAACCCTAGAAAATCTTGATGTTTTATTTAAATAAATTACTTTAACAAATACATGGGATTTTCATTCCATCAGGTAAAATAATTATATAGTTTATTATATTACATGTATGAAATCATAAATTTTATTTGAGTATGTCCAAAATTTTATTAATTTGAATACCAATATTTTTGTTATGATATGAAACTTGTGTACAATCTCACAATGATAGACTTAGACCATTTTTATAGTTTATAGACTCTTTTGATTGTGGAGGAATACATGAGGTTTTGTGGAACATCTATTATGACATAGTGGGTTAAATAAGGGAGTTAGAATGGAGATTATGGAATAATAATCTCATTTACCAATGTAACCACACCAAAACCTTTTTAAAAAAACGATATTAACACCATCAAAATAGCTGATGTGGAAATAAATACTCATGTAATTAATTAAGGAATTAAAATAAATGAAATGATTTGTTTATGTATAAGGGATTAATCCTAGAAAATTATCATAAGAAATAATGTTATTATAAATATTTTAAAATATAGTAGTCAATGTAAAAAAATGAATGTCTATATAATGACTCGTATTTTCCATGTATTATTTTAAGATATTGTAAGGATAATTTTTCTGAACAGTCACTGAGACGAAATGAGATTTTAGTGACTAGTTTTCCTAGAATAAATATTTTAAATATATACAATATATTTAATATCATACACTTTTAGTTTTCCTAATAACAAAGAATAATATATAAACCGTGGAATATATCATAAATATAGTTCTAACAGAAATTATAAAAAGTGAGTTTTATCCGTGTAAAGAAATAACCCTTTCCATCATGGGTTGTTTGGGAAAAAGAAATCAAGGGTGTGGAAATGAATAAAATAATTAAATAAACTTTAATATTAATTTTTCACTTATTTAGTCACTATAGATTGATTAAGTAGATGACCATGGAAAATCACAAGGATAACCACATAATCCTTGAGTTATTGGAGAGCCATTGGAGGATCAATCTCAGATGAATGGTGAATAGATCATGGATTGAAGATTAGAGCACAATAGAAACAAATGATCTCACCAACGACCACAACGCAACTCTGAAATTCAGCAACGATCGATCCGAATTAATGTAAGAAACCTATTTGTTTGGATTTTTTCCATGTTCATAATTTCAATGATTATCATAGAACAATCATCCAATAGAATTATTTGTGGTTCAGTCATCATTTGGTGTGGGTTTATTTCTTGATTTCTTATTGGGGAATAGAATATTTGATTTTGGTTCTTTGTTCACGAGTATAGAAGTAGTGAATTAAGGAAATTTGAACAAGACTTATATTCCTTTCTAATATTCATGTTTCATTATTTTCACCAATTTTATTACCTTCATTCATCATTGGGGTTTTATATTCATATAAAATTGACCCATATACAAAATAATTGAACATTGTTCACATGTTTCTAGGTGAAAAACACAATATCTAATAATATAACTCAAGACAACATGTGGATCATGTGACAATGGCAGTAGTGAACAGATCAAGGCCGTTTAGGCATACACAAGTGTGGTTTTTGGATGAATGATGAAGGTGGAGGTTCATGATGATTCCTTTATTAACCTGAATGCTATAAATCACTTCTCCGGTGATGACTGGCCCCTGTGGACTCTAATCAATGATCAATGTGTAGGATTGGAAGTGGCGGTGGATGATCCAGGCATGGGTTGATCGGAAGAAAACATAGACTACCGATTTGGATTTCTGGATTAATCCACATTCCATATCATGTAATTTAGAGAAACACACTGTGTGCCCCCATGAAGTGGCTAGGCTTTCCATAGACAGTTAAGGATCACACAATGCGTGACCTTTCCCTGATAACTCATCTTATACATCAATGGATACATGCACAGTTTTTTTAGTACATGTATAAGAGCACACTGTGTACTCCCCTATGTGTACATTTCCATTTTTTAAAAGGTAGTGTTCTGTTCAATGACCAAAACACCAAATTTTTTTTGATAAAAATAGAGATTACATAAGTCTGAAATAAGGAATTTTGTTAACATCCCTAACATAGAGAGGGAGAAATTCAGGAGGAAGATCGTCACTCCAAATCATAGCATGAGAGACAACCCATATTGGAAAGCCCTTCGGAAATCCGGTTAGCTTCACGATATGTGTGAGTTGTGATGAAGTTGATCCCAGAAAGTTAATTTAAATAATCAATCCATAGAGTAGTGAGTGGACAGGCAAGATGAATTGTCCCACTCTAAATGGCATGGATAATAGTAGTGGAGTCACTCTTGATCCTGATGTTGTTCCAGTTGCGGTGCCTTAAAAAATAGATAGAATGGATAATACTCACCATCTCCGCTTCCAGTGCGGATGTATTCCACAACATCCATAAAATCATCCAAGAGTCTTATCCCGGTGATTCCTGAAAACAGCACCACAACCCGCTGGGCCGGGGTTGCCATTTGAGGCACCAACGACGTTAACATTAATCCATCCTAGGGGAGGTGGAAGAAATAACACTTCAAAGGTAGACTTCAGACAAGGATATTTCCCATTCACTTCAATCTGACGAAGGATCCTAAAATCATGACTGAGTTGTTGCATTTATCCTTTTGAATCGAGGCCGCCTCACAGATGGCCATGAGAATTTTAATTTTACCCACATTAAGATGGAATGATTTATTACGAGAAATAAAATTGTTTTGACCATACCTGATTACACAAAGAAGCTATTCCACAACTTTAAGGAGAAGATTTTTGATCTGTTGGATGTCAGAACTATCCATGCATCGTTGAATCTTTAGAGTAATAGAACTATCCAGGGACCATATAAATTAAAAGATGTTAGAAATATAATGCCACAAAGCAGTTTCCGTATCACAATAAAGGAAAAGATGATTAATATCCTCTCTATGTTGATTACAAATTTTACATTTGGAGCAATGATTAATCCCAAAGGTTTGTAAGCAATCATCTTTGGGGATTCTGTAATGATAAATGCACCAAATTAAAGTGAATCTCAGAGGTTTAAGCCAAGTTTTATTAAAGTTTTTATGCCAGGAAAGATTGATGTTTTAATTACTCAAAAAATGATTTTAGAAGTTTTTAGAGTCAAGCATTCCATTGTGAGAAGCCTCCCAAATCAAGAAATAATTAGTGTTAGTGAAGGGTAGATCTCAACAATTTGTTTTATTTCATCAGGAAAGTCAGGGTTAGGAATTCTCATGAAATTATTTATGGCATAATTATTGAGAAAAGAAGTGTGGTTATTGGACATCAAGGAGAACAAGGGATCTCCAATCCAATTATCAAACCAAAATCTTAAATTATAGTATTTACTATCCATCCATCTGGAATAATCCATAATAGAATTGAACGCGTTTTTAATAGCAGGCCAAATAGAGGAAGTAAGAAAGTGGCTCGGATTGTTTATATGTTTATTGGGAAATCTAGCTCTAAGAAAATTTGTAGAGGGATAGTCATTCTGAATTAGGTTCTAGGTAATCTTATCTTGTAGAGATTCATTGAAAGTAGTAATATTCTTAATACCAACAACTCCTTTTTCAATTGGTTTACAGCGGAAAGCCCAGGGGAGTGTTACCAAATTCCTATCCAAGGTACTACAAGTCCAAACAATGTTTTTAATGGAGACATTGATGCACATTAGCATTCCTTTCAGCCATTTATAAATAATCATAGAGTATACCAATTTAGAGACAATAGTGGATTTTACCATACAAATTCTCACATCCATCAAAAGATTTGAGCCCCTCCTGGTGGAAATCTGTCTAAGCGTTTGATCAATGATAGGAACGAAGTAGTAAGCTTTTGTTCTACCCTAGAAAAATAGGAACACCCATGTAAATGAATGGAATATAATCCTCTTTGACCCCTAAGAAACTAGAAATGTTGAGTTTTCTAACGGGGGAAAATTCATTAATGAAATATTTGTAAGATTTATTCCAATTGATGTATTGACCAGACAATTCTTGGTAATGGATGTGGATATTTTCATGATTATTGATGTTATTTTTTTCACCTTGAATAAAGATAATTATATCATCATCATAATGAACGTGAGAGGGGGTAGTCAAGTTTCTAGCAGCTGTGATAGGTTTGATATGTTGATTTTATAATGATTGGATGAGCAACCTACTGAGGTAGTCTTCATCAATAGAGAAAAGAATAGCAGAAAGAGGGTATCCTTTTCTAATACCCATAGATCATTTAAAATAACCTCTAGGTGAGCCATTATTGAGAATGGAAATATGTGCCGAATTGAAAAGCATTTTAACCCTATTAATGAAAGTTTCATTGATTCCAAACTGCCTAAGGATCTTAAACCTGATGTTTTAGTCAATGGTATCAAAAGCCTTAGCAATACCAATCTTAATAGAAACATTACCACCTCTATTTTTCTTATTTAAAAGGTTTGTGGACTCAGAGGCAAGATAGATACATTCTGTGACAGATCTTCCCATGATGAATCCAAATTAGTTCCAAGAGACTATTCTATTTCTAATCATAGAAATTCTGTTGGCAATCAAATTAGTAATGATCTTGAAGAGATATTTTATGAGAGAAATGGGTCTAAAGAGGTGAATTTCTTCAGCATTATCAGTTTTAGGGAAAAGGAAAGAAATTGAGCTTTAAGTACACGAGGAACAGTGACATTGGAAAATAATGTTTTCACCATTCATCAAACATCATCTTGAATAGCATCCCAGTGATTTTGGTAAAAACCATTATTGAAGTCGTCCAGACCAATGGCACCATCCTCTTTTAGACTAAATACCATATCATTGATCTCATGATCAAGAGAGATGCTATTAAGTAACATGTTATCCTTATCAGTATCCAGAGACGGAATAACATCTGTCCTGGTGTCCCTTTTATATCAGTTCCATTGAAGATATTGTAAAAGTGAGAGACAACATGATTGACGATGCTTTCCACGGAGTCAAGAATATGTCCCCCATCTCTAAGGTAGGCAATATGCCTGTAATCTTTCCTAACTCTGTATAGGGCATTATAGAATTTATTATTCCTATCCCCATCATTCATACATTTTTCATTAAAGAGTTTCTTTTTAATATTATCCTTAAAATTAAGTAAATTAATATGCGTGGAGGAAATATTTGTTTCATGCTGAATATCATGATCGAATTTATAAGAGAAATTTTCATTTTGAAATTCAGTATGTTATTTTTCCATAGAGTTGATATCATTATTGATTTCATAAGATTTTTCTTTGCACCAGTTTTTTAGGACATGTTTTAGCATTTTCAATTTCACCTGATAAGAAAAAGCATCATTTTGATCATGAATATTAGCCCAAGTGCTTTTAATGATATGCCTACAATCAGAGTCAGAAGACCAAGAAACATTAAATCTGAGAGGATCCATAGCCTTACTTGGGTTATGTGAAAAACTAACCAGAATAGGGTGGTGATCCGAGGCAATATTCTCTAGGGTAATACTGGAGATATTATCCCATTTATCAAGCACATGGTAATTAGAAAACTCCCTATCATGTTTTTTAGTGATGATCCTATTATAATGATTACAAAAGCATGTAAATTTAGCACCCATTAAGTTAATTTATGTAATGTTATTTAGTTCAATACAAGAACTGAATTCCCTAGATGATATGGAGTAATGAGGAGGGCCAACTTTTTCACTAGGTACCATAATAACATTGAAGACCCAGACTAAAAACCAAGGGTTATGGAATGTGATACGCAGCTGGTAAATATCATTCTAAAGAGCCCGTCTATCTTGATATCTAGTATATGCTTAAACAGAGGTAGTGTAGACACAAGCATTTTCAAATATTTAATCACATGTTTAGTAATGTTGTGGATATTAATATTTTGAATAGAGGACTGAGAAAAAAGCCAAAAATATTCAAACTATATCCCATTATTACAAGCCCCTTGGATGGAATAACCAAAGGGGGAAGCAAGCTGAATTCTAGAGGGATAATTTATTTTAGGTTCAGCAATAGCAAAGAGTCCAGGTTTATGAGTGGTGATAAATCTCCTAAGGACATTAAAAGTTTCAAGGATAGAATTTCCTTGACAGTTCCAAAATAAAATATTCATTTATACCTTTTTTTGGGATGTCCCCCCTTTTTATTGGGATAGTGGACTTTGATCTGGTTGAAATTGCAAAATTAGTCTCCTTTGAAGTAATATTCTTCTTACTCTGCAAAGCCAAATGTGTGTCCAAAGGGGTAAGATGCTCCTTATTTAAAACCTTTATGTTAGAACATTGGGTAACTAGACTGTATTGATAATGAACATGAGGATAATTATTCATCTCTCCAGGTTCAACATTAGCAGTGAAAAGTGAATTGTGTGAGGGATGTTCAGTGGTAGAGGCCTGTCTCTCTTGAATCTCAAAACCTAAGTTAGTAGGAACCGAGTTTGCATCCAACAGATTAGGGACCAAAGGGGTAGCAGTTTTAGGGGTAAGGTCAAAAAAATCATCATCATGTAGAGGGTGTGAAAGATTGTCCAGGATTTTATTTTCAATATAAAATTAAATGTCCTGTTCAATTTTTTCAACATCCTCTTCCTCAATCAGGACATCCCATGACTCTCCTTTTTCAGAGTCTAAATGTCTAGAAGAATTGGACTTTACAACCCATTTGTCCTCTCCCTTTTTTGATGTTTCAGGTTTCTCTTAATTGGACTCTTCCACTCTTCTATTTCCTTTGGATTTAGTCCATCCAGAATTGCTTGGTTGTGGAGTTTTTTGGGGACATTCCAGAAATTGTGAATGGAATGCCCAAAAATATTACAGAATTCACAATATGGTTTGAGCCTCTCATACTCCAACTTCAAAATTGTTTCATAATCCTTAGCAGAGAAGTTAATTGATTGAGGACATTTTGTTTCCAAATTTACCTCAATCAAGATAATAGAATACAGACCAAGGTCACCAGTAAGAGTCAAATGGTCAATTTTTAGAGGAGTGACAATGCAAGAATAAATGTCATTAAGGATTTGGGGGTGCCAAAAAAACCAGTTCAGATTAAAAAACCTAAAACAAACTTGTGTAGTGTTATTTCTATGCAAGTTAGGATTAAAGGCAAAGTCCCATTCTGAGAGTCTAAGGAGACCAGGTTTCGGGTTTAGGTTACCCACATTCCCTACTCAGTCCAAATTAGTTTGTGACGAGAAAAAAATATGGAAGTAACCTTTCCCGAATGGAACAAGTTTCCAATTATTGAAACCCCAAAAAGCCCCAATTATAACATTCAAATCAGAAAAGGACCATGGTTTATCCCCCTTAAGATATGTGACACGACCAAAAACATAGAACTTACAAAGCTGAGTTCGCTGTTGGATCGCTACTAGGTCTTCATCCATGCAAAATCCATTATCCTCTAATTTTTTTGATCCTACTAGATTTCATCGATGGATATTTTGGTAGCTCAAATCCCGTCAATGCTTCCATGAAGGAGATAACCTTAACTATTACATTCAGCGCTTTAGAGATTTCAATTCATACTATCTCTCTCGTTTCATTCGAGTACAGATCCCATATAAGATCTGGAGTCTCCATTTCGAGCGCAGATCGAGTGATAAGAAGTAATCTTGTTTGTGTGTCAGAGATCTAGGGTTTTGAGATAGCATCGTCGCGAGAGCCGAGCGCAGCATTTCTGTCACCTCTGAGTTAGTGGGAGTAATGTTTATCATATAAAATTTCACATTTACTGGAAATGTACATGGGATGTTCCATGTACTAGTCATGGGTAGAAGTACACAAGTAGAAACACACTCTGTACTTCCACATGAACACTGAAAAGGGATTTTTTTTATGGACATGACCTGATGTCAACATACATGAAATCTAACCCATCAAAACACTGTGTACTTTAATGCAGGGCTTGGTTCCCCTTTCCATTTCATCTTGAACAAGTTTAATTAGGCTTGATTCCCCATATCATTTCCTTGATGCATAGTATGAAATTGTCTCCTACACGTAGGACAAGGATCCCTTCATTAATATATTTTATTTAGAGTTTCATGATTCCTTTCATGAGACCTATAGTGATACTCTCTTTTCATCTATTTAACCTAAGGTGGTGTTCTTGATATCTTCTTGAGAAATAGTACATCGGCACAGATTTTCCACATTGTTGGATAATCCATATTGAGTTGTTGGTATACTATATGGAATTTGGATTGATTATCATATTTGTATTATATCTCTTTAGACCTTCAGTTTACACTTCTAATGGAGATAGATAGAAACCATTTCCACATAGATATACAACATTAGATCTATCAGAATTAGGAGTGTGATCTTTTAGATGATTTCTATGTGGAATCGTTGAGCTGTAATAATTGGATGGAATGCGACAGTTATAAATAACCATGTAACTACATGTCTTTGTTTTGTATATCTCGATGTTCTTGTTATTTGTTCTGCATAAATATTAGTGTGTATATTTGAATCTATTATCCTTTATTATTTGATTTGTGGTCTCAGGGTTCCTTGCATTCCATTTTTATGCTCCCCCCACTTTTGGATTTGACCACACATAATGTGTATCATCCATATGATTGGAATTTTGATAGAGAATTTGATGGACCATGCCTAGATGATTCGTAGTGAGACCAGATAACCCAAGGTGTGTTCCTTATTCTGATCATATTCCCAGTTTTAAATTCAGGTTGGATATGTTTTCAAACTCATTGTGGTGGGATTTTATTTGGATTAGTTTTCTTTCCTTTAGTTCATATGATACTTTAGTTTCGTTATACAAATAGATGGATGAATGGTAGTTCATTTGTTTTAATATTTCATTATTTTATAGGCTTGTATATGTGTTCTTTTTTACATGTACATAGGTAAAGTCCTCCCATGTTAGTGACATTTCTTAATCTGTGTCATCCTCTAGCTCATGGACTATTGGAGGCTAGCAAGAGGAGTCACGACACAAGCCTTATTAGGGAGGGTTGTTATGGAGTAGTATTAGATTAATTTATTTGGATTTTGGATCAAACTCTTTGATATTGGTTTAGAGAAACAGTTTAAAGTGTTTCGAGTGTGGACTTCATGCCAAGGATTCCTGTGTTGGGGAAGAGATAACATATCCATATACCAAGACACTGAACACCCACTTTTCAACATTTTACATGAGAACATTAGTTTCAAGGTAAAGAATTGTATGTTCATCATATAGTAATGGGTGGTGGTTTCCATGTCCTTATTTAGTCACCAATAAAATTAGTATCCTTTACTATGGTACATCTTATTTACTTTAGGTTTCCTCCCAAAAATATGAAATCAATGTTTTACCATCCAGATCATGAGAATAATCACCTTAGTAATAATGTTTTGATACATGGACCATTTCCAAAGATATTTCCTCTTAGTGGTGAACCAGCTATAACACGACCTGTGGAGTAGAAAATGGTGCCTCCAGTATCAGCTGATGTGGTAATTAGGATGAGAATTATTCTTGAGTTTTAGAAATAGACAACCCTTATGTTATGAGGTAATCCTAACACATAGCCAGATGATGATAATCTTTACGTGATAACCAATGTTTTCTATGTGGAAATGAAACTAGTAGAGCAGATATAGGTTCTGACTGTGATCTTTCTTAACGACTCAGTATGGTGATGGTGTTGTTAAATGAATTAGCCTTATAATGAGGCCAATCTAGCAAGGTTAGAGTTTTAAATCACTATCAAAGAAGAGTTATCGTTATCTTTGAAAAGGTATGTACATGTCCAATAGATTCTACATAACCATAAAAATATAATTCTAAAAGATTAGTATTAATTGATGTTTATAAATATCTCTTAGTACACGATTGATATTGTTCTTGATCTGCTTTACAGAGATCATACCATTGATAGAGGTTTTCAAAGATAAATATAGGCTAGTACTATAAATAAATTTGTTCCATCTTATGATGGGACTTTGGAGTGAGTTTTGGTGGTTGAGAGATTTATATCTGGACAGATACAACCAATGGTTGATAGTATCACACATACAGTAGCAGAGACCTTGGTAGTAGGGAACTGATTTCTATCTCATCGGCTTGGATGTGTGATAAGATTTATGTGGTTATAAGATGAAGGTTCTATGGTTAATGACAGATAGGGTGGGTCTAATTAGCCTATACAGAGCCGGTGCTACTCATACGATGACCTGTGACATCATTCCTGTGATTAGCTAACCTATTGTATGGATGAGAGAGAGAAAATTCATGGACCGCCAAGGAAGAGGTAGTTGGAAGAGAAAACAAGATCACATGAGGGATAATGTTTCATGAGAGCTTAGAGATAAGAATGAGGTTGTCGATTCCTTGACTTGTTACCACCACCACCACCAGGTAGCCTAAAATGGGCTCTGGGAGTTAGTGGAGAGGGGCAGGGACTATTATAAGATGTTGAATCTTATGACCCAGATAATATGTAAAATAATTGAGGTATAATATATATAATTCGTACCATAGATATAGTATTAATAAAAATTGGTTAAAATAATTACATTCTTTCCATATACCATGTATGAGACATAGAGATTCCGGTTGAGCCCTTGGATTGACCCTTACACTTGGAGACTCCTACTGGAGAATACCGAGGGATCAAACACTTATGCCAAGGGTGTGACCCGACTATTTGAGGGGAGAATTTTTGTTTGGATCTATATATAGTAGAAACAAGGCCATAAAAACTCATCTTATTAATGGAATGTTTATCCATTGTTCATTCCCAAATTGATAATTTTAGGCAGAGTATGTGGTGTGACTGTAGTGATAGAATTAGGTTCTCTTTTTTATGTGAAAATGAAACCCAGACTGCATATGATGAACCCATGCCTAGAATGGTGAATCTGATTACTCCCCAGATGGATAGAATAAACCTTGGTGTAGTAGATGTTATGTGTTACCAATTTCCTAGAGCGGTGGTGGAGTATGAGTATGTCTTCGCTAAAAATGTTTTACGTTTACCACTATTATGATAGATATACTTATTCAATAATCTACACCATCAAAAGACACCTACATTTTTTCCATCATAAAATATGGCTCCCATAAAGATTCGGGCAAAGAGGATGAAATTAGGGGACTGAAAGATGAATGATTTTTTAGACCAAATGCTTCGCCATGGTCATACCTAGTGTTATTCTCTAAGAAGGTGGATGTGATCTTGAGGTTATGAGGGGACTAATGGTGCTTGAACTAGGTGACTTTGATGAATATGTATTCACATAAATTGATATATTAACAATTTGATAAGTTGATAGGGGAATTTTTTTATTAAAGAATGATCTCAAGTAATGTTATGAACAACTACATGTGCAGGATGATGATATACAAAAGAAGAGGTTCTGATGTCTTTATAGTCACTATTAGTACTTGGTGATCCATTTGGTATGATGAATGCCCCATCTATATTAATGGGACTCGTAGACCAAATCATTCATACATTTTAAGACTAGTTTGTGGTAGTATTAACCAAAGATATCATTATGTAATCTACATCCGAGGAGGAGAACATGAGACACATGACGATTTTTATACATTTATACAAGAAAAAACTATAAGGGAAGATCCAAAAGTGTCCCTTATAGATTCAGGAGGTCCAATTTCTTGAACATGTTATATTAGTAGATGGAGTGTTAGTCGAACCGACCATGGATGAGGTAGTTTTATCTTGGGATAAACATGAGAGTCTAGGAAAGGTGAATAGATTCCATGGGATGAAATAATATTTGCAGAGATGCGTACATGACTTGTCCAATGTATCCAAACCCATGATATATTTGAGATGATAGGGGTAGCCTTTTTGTGTGGACCGAGAGCTATCATCCTACTTTTTAGGAGTTGATATAAAGATTAATAAGCACTCCCATGTTGAGATTTAAATAGGAGTGGTTTGAGTATGTTGCGTTCTGCAATGAATCCGAAAGCAAGATTTAGTTGTGTTCTGATATAGAGGAATGTGATGAATTAATATGGTTCACATCATCCGAGACCTCATGAGAATAACTACATGAACCAAGATCTTCAGTTATAAGTTAAAGTCTTCACACTAAATATTTTTAGTCACTACCTTATGGGAAAATAGATTATTATCTATTCTGATCACAAGAGTCTTATGAATATCTTCTCGTAGACTGATATTAGAATGATAATGAGGTTATTTATAGATGTAATCCAATATTACGACTTAATAATTTTTTATTATCATGGGAGAGGTAATGTGGTAGTAGATTATCTCTTCCTGATATCTTGTTAATAGTTGGTAAACATGTTTTACTAGGAGTTGGTCAAGTTATTGGTATACATTGTGGATGAATATGGTGATTCTTTACTCTAGTAAATGGTTGTCTCCCATAGGATTTTTTTGAAATTCAGGGTGGATTAGAATAGGGTTATCTATTTTCAGACCATACTAATATATATATCCACTAGATATTCTCATGATGGATTTTATGAAGGTAAGAAACATGCCATTATTTTTAGTGGATGAAAAATGGTACCAGCAACGTTGCAGGAGGAGGTTCTGAACGAGTTTAATAAATCTACCATTTGGTTATACCCCGGTGTGGAAAAGGAGTACCAAGAGCATTGATGTTAGTTTTTGTAGCCTGTGATGAATAATGGAGTTTTATATTTTTTCAATCGATTCCTTACATGTTATAAAGTGAAGGTGAGAATGACGTTCCAGTGGGTCTGGATCAACCCCTTGTGGTACCAGAGTGGAAGTGGGATATGATATCCATGGACTTGAAGAATATATTACCATGAATGTATAAGGGAAATATTTATATTTCTGTCATTATAGACTAAATCAACATCTGTTCCCACTTTTTATCTATTCAAGAGAGGAGTCCAGCAGAGAGTAGGAGACCCCTCTACATGAAGAAGATAGTCCTAATATAGGGATTTACACTTATTCTATTTCTGACCATGTTGATCGCCTAAAATAGCGGTTATGGAACGGATTACATGAGGAATTTGGAACTTTGTTATGGTTGAGAACATTGTTTCACCCACAGACCAACAACCATACATAGCACACCATTTAGGATCAGGCTCACATATAAGGCCCCAACCTTAAACCTTACTTAATCTTGAGTTATTACAAGATTACATATTGTGGATCTTTTCGGGTTTAGAGTTTTAGAGAATTAGATCATAAAACTTGCATTACATTCCACATATAAACAAAGTGGCTACATAAAGATAGTATTCTTCATTCCCATCAATGGAAACACATTTAAAATAAAAGATAGATTATTTCTTGACACATCCTTGACTCTATCATATTATCATGTAACTTTCCCTTGACCTGTGAAAAACATTTCAAAAACTTGGGATGAGCATAAAAACTCAGTATGGGTTATAAAAAAAACATGGAAAGGAAACATGAGTTCATATATACATAATAATGAAATCATACTTTACCCATAAAACATAGTCACTTTAACATACCTCATAAAATCATGAATAAATCATAGAAATCATAAGACATAAAGGTAACTTGAGGCATTCATAACATTCTTACGTAGGGAGTAACCCTCTTGGTTACGTTTGGAATACCCATCACGGTATATTCCCTAAAATCTCTTCGGAGAAACCTTAACGTTTCACTCCTTCGCGTTACCGAATGCATTGGAGAGCTATAACGGTCTCACCCGCCCTTAGTTTATCACGGAACCACCCGTCTTCATAATAATGCCCAAGAACCATAACATAATCATATCACATAAAACATGCATAAAGGAAACATAACATTTCCACATTTCAATCACGAGATATCAATACAACACATTGATATAATAAAAACATTATGAAAACCATTTTCAATACCAAAGTAAAACATGGTATTTATTTTTCTTTTAAAAAAATAAGGTATGGCTTGTAGAGGAATCCGAAACTCAAATAACGGTTACGACGGCGGAGAAGTCGTTGTCGCCGCATACGTACGACAAAAACATTCCCTTTTGTCGTTTAGTAAACGCTTCGTATAAAAAATATTCCTTTTGAATAAACGTAAAAGTCAAAGGGGTTTATACACCGTATAAAAGAATGTTGTGTATAAAATAAAATATGCCTCAATGAAAGGAGATTGAGACGAAGTCCCATACCTCGTATCCGACTTGACCCGACCGTTATTTAATCTCCTGAATAATAAACTGGAGTTAATCTCTACAAGATTATGAATCTTTTTCATGTTCATTATTCCTTTTATACCATGTTATCATGTAATCAGTTAAGTTAATAATGTTCATTTTGTCGGTATTTGGTTCTTATGTCAAAAATAGACTTCTTGCACTTACATGTTGTTAATTTGGTAAAAGGTTCATTATATAATGAATGGTATTCATGATTTAGATATCATATATGTCATATATATCCAGTAAATACATGCATTTATAATATTACATAATCATTTAGAGGTAAGAAATGAAATGCACCGTTCATGGAGACGGTAAGCCGTACGTACGCATGAACGCTACTTTCATTTCTATTTCATATTTTCTGTAATGGAATCATAATGATATAAGATTATATTATAATTCCAGTATAATAACATATATAATATCATTAACTTTATCCTTTACACATCCCACATATGGTATTAACGAATCAAATCACTTTCAGGGGGCGGTAGTCCGCACTTCCTAAAATTAATATATCGTGTTTACTCATAATGGAAACCATAAAGGTATGACCAAAATGAAAAGAAAACAGAAGCTTAAGGAAAAAATAAACATATTATATATCATATATAAAAATAGTGACATCATAATGGCCACCTTTGAAGGTGTTAAATGAGTATTGAACAATCATCGTTTCGGGAGGCATAATTTCTCCATCCACGGAAACCGTATGTTCTTTAACCATTTGATGTAGTTGTGTGAGAGTGTAGCTCAAATAAATCTTATAACAACATCCTAGTATATTTTAGATACTTGTGTTTTTACAAAAGAAGTAAATAAAAAGAATTTAGGGGGTTGGAGAAGCAAAATAAAACAAATGAACATGAGAGACTGAATTACCTTTAAAAGTGTAACTCCTTTTGATTTGAGTCTAAAGGCTTCCTTTGAAAGGATTCTGCCCAAAGGGAATCCTATAGGATGAGGAGAGGGATTTGGAGAGAGTAAATGTGTAGGGGTTGGACGAGCCAAAGGCTTGAGTAGTGTGTGAAATGAGGTAGAGGTGGGGGCCTTTTATAAGAGGAGAGGAGGGGCACTTTTGGAAAGTAATGAAATATTACTTTATTTGAAAATGTGTTTCGGTTTCAAAAGGTCCCAAATTGATATAATTCGTGGATAAGGTGATAAGGCTTCTAAATCCACTCATCCAATATGTTTTGGACATGTGTAGTTCATAGATTTTACATTATCTTTCCATTTTATTTAAATCGTCAAATAATGATTTCATCGCTGCATCATTATTATGTCATAAATAATTTAATTTATTTAATGTCTAAAAATCATAAAAAAAATACTATGATGTATTAAATCTTTTTAGCTTTCCAATTACTATTTATAATCAAAAATCTGATCTTTATAACCCCATGTAATAATTGTTTTTGTAAAACATATTATGTTTGTGTCATTTTTGCTTTTACATTTAATAAAAAGTTATTTATGTCATTTCCCAACCAAAATGTCTCCATGGGGTCCCCAAGTTGACCCATGGCTTGTCTTGGTCGGCCATGACACAACAAATAAGGTTGGGACATGTTTCTAGGTCATTTCCTATTATTAAAGCATTATTTATACCTTAAACTACCCTAATTACCACTAATCGCGATTAAGAACTTAATATGTTACTATTCACCAAAAAAATTATTTTAATCTCATTGAACCACATTTTACTTCTTAATGACAACCATGTATGTCAGATTTTCAAAATTCAATACACATTAGTGGTAAACTTTCATTTAACTGAAAAATCAGTTTTCTTGATTACCACTTAGTGGTTTCACTATTCATCAAAAATTGAAGTTTTTCAGAAAATTACCAAAAATTCACCCTAAGCTATATTTGATATTCCGAATTCAAAAATGAAGTCTATTTTACAAAATTAAAATCATATAAGTCACATTAAATAATTTAATAATTAATTCCCGCTGCCAGAGCAAATAGCGTGTTTTTACAAAACAATAAGTATCAAAAGATTGACACCAGTTTAAGTCTAATTTCAAAGTGAAATTGATTCCAATGACCACCATTGGATAAAATGGTAAAAATATATTCTAATTTAACTTCAAAATCAATTCAAAACATAATCTAATCATATAAATAAATTAGATTAAAAAGCATTTTTGATGTAAAATGCAGTATTTTTCACTATTCATTAAAAAATGAACATTGTCAGAAAAATACCAAAAATGCATACAAGGTAAATTTTGATGTCCCAATCATAATGAATAAGTTTATTTTGACAAACATAGCTTATAAAATTGTCAAAAGATAGATTTAAAAAGGGTTTTCCATCATAAGGAAGTAAAATAATCTTTTAAGAATATTAGTGTATTCCATGCATAAGATTGTATTTATTTTCATTTTAAGCCTCTAAAACACTATCTTAATCATTAATAGACATAGAAAAAAATATCTATTATTCATTACTTACTTGGGATGTTACATCCTTCCCCCCTTTAGAAAATTGCGTCCCCGCAATTTATTTACTTATCGAATAAATGGGGGTACTTATCCCTCATTGCATTTTCAGATTCCCATGTTGCCTCTTCAATCATGTGGTTTTTCCACAAAACCTTTACCTGGTGAACCACCTTATTCCGTAACACTTGCTCCCTGTGGTCAAGAATCTGGACCGGTTGTTCCTCATAAGATAGGTTCTCTTCCAGCTGAACTACCTCTGGGCTCAAAACATGAGATGGATCTGGCATATACTTTCTCAACATCGAAACGTGAAAAACATTGTGTACCTGAGACAAACTCGGAGGTAAAGCCACTCGGTATGCAACTGATCCAACTCTCTCCAGAATTTCGTACGGTCCAATGAACCTTGGACTCAACTTTCCTTTCTTACCAAATCTCATCACACTTTTCCAAGGAGAAACCTTGAGAAAAACATGATCACCTACCTAGAAAGATAGATCCTTCCTCCGGTTATCCCCATAACTCTTCTGCCTGCTCTGAGCTGTTCTCATGTGTTTCTGAATCAGCTGAACTTTTTCTACCATCCCTTCTACCAATTCTGGTCCCATCAACTTTCTTTCACCCACTTCATCCCAGAAAGCTGGAGTTCGACACCGCTTCCCATATAATGCCTGAAATGGTGCCATCTGTATACTGGAATGAAAACTGTTATTATATGAAAACTCAACCAAAGAAAGATGTTGGTCCCAACTTCCCTGATAATCCATAGAACAAGCTCGTAGCATATCCTCCAATGTCTGAATTGTTCGTTATGATTGCCCATCTGATTGAGGATGAAAAGCTGTACTAAAATTTAATATAGTACCCAATGACTTCTGAAGGCCTTTCCAAAAGTTATAAGTAAACCTGGGATCACAATCCGATACAATGGAGAGAGGAACTCCATGTAACCTGACTATATCTTTAAGATACAAACGGGAAAGTTGATCAAGAGATAAAGTATCTCATATAGCAAGGAAATGAGCAGATTTGGTCAAGCGATCAACAATAACCCAGATTGCATTATTACCTCGAGATGTCTTCGGTAATCCAACAACAAAGTCCATGGATATATTCTCCCATTTCCACTCTGGCACTGGTAAAGGCTGAAGCATCCCTTTCGGTAACTGCCGCTCTTCTTTAACCTGCTGACAAGTCAAACACTTCACAGTAAAATCAGCAATATCTCTTTTCATTCCATCCCACCAGTAATACTCCCGCAGATCTCTATACATCTTAGTACTGCCCGGATGAACTGAAAACGGAGAACTATGAGCTTCACATAACAACTCTCTCTTCAACTGTGAATCACAAGGCACACACAATCTCTTCCCAAATCTCCAAACGCAATCACTATCAATGTTGAATTCAGGCAACTTACCTTTCTGAACCAGCTCTACCTTTTTCTGCAACTCACTATCTTTCTTCTGTGCTTTCTTGATTCTATCTGATAGAGATGATCTCACTGATACCTGAAACAAAACAGAAGGACTCCCTGCACCAACAACTTCTATGCCAAAGTTCATCAAATCCATAACCAAAGGATCACGTTCCAAACACAACATTGTTAATGAAGCATTACTTTTTCGACTCAAAGCATCAGCCACTTTATTTGCTTTTCCCGGATGGTAATGAATTGTACAATCATAATCCTTGATTAATTCCAGCCATCTCCTTTGTCTCATGTTTAACTCTTTCTGAGTGAATATATACTTTAAACTTTTGTGATCGGTATATATTTCACACTTTACTCCATACAAATGATGCCTCCATATTTTTAAAGCAAAAACAACAGCAGCTAGTTCCAAATCATGTGTAGGGTAATTTACCTCATGAGTTTTCAACTGTCGTGAGGCTTAAGCAATTACCTGATCATTCTGCATTAGGACGCAACCAAGTCCTTTCATCGAAGCATCACTGTATATAACAAACTCACCATTCCTGGAAGGTAGTGCCAAAACTGGAGCATTCACCAATATTCTTTTCAATTCCTGAAAACAATCATCACATTCTTTTGTCCAGATAAACTTTACACCCTTCCGAGTTAGCTTAGTCATTGGACTAGATAACCGTGAAAAATTTCTAACAAACCTTCGGTAATAGCCCGCCAAACCAAGGAAGCTACGAATCTCGGTTACATTTGTGGGTCTTGGCCATTCTTCCACAACTTTTGTTTTTGAAGAATCAACAGTTATTCCATCTTTAGAAACAATGTGACCAATGAAAGAAATTTGTTGCAACCAAAACTCACACTTGCTGAATTTCCCATACAGTTTCTTTTGTTTTAAGGTTTGCAAGATAACCCTTAAATGTTTTTCATGCTCCTCTTTACTTTTAGAAAACACCAAAATATCATCAATGAAGACCACCACAAACTTATCCAAGAACTCATGGAAAATTCTATTCATTAAGTCCATGAATACAGCAGGTGCATTGGTTAGACCAAAAGGCATTACTACAAATTCATAATGGCCATATCTCGTACGGAACGCGGTCTTCGGAATATCTGCCTCCTTTACCTTCAGCTGATGGTACCCCGATCTCAAGTCAATCTTTGAAAAAAACTGAGCTCCGTGGAGCTGATCAAACAAATCATCGATATGAGGCAAAGGATATTTGTTCTTAATAGTGATATTATTCAAGGCTCTATAATCAATGCAAAGTCTCATAGAACCATCTTTCTTTTTAACAAATAAAACAGGAGCACCCCATGGTGATGTGCTAGGTCTAATGAAACCTTTCTCTAATAAATCTTGCAATTGCTCCTTCAACTCTAAAAGTTCAATTTGTGCCATTCGATAAGGGGGTTTAGAAATTGGCTTAGCATCAGGAACTAAGTCAACAGTAAACTCAACTTACCGATCTAGTATTATTCCAGGCAACTCATCAGGAAAAAGATAAGGATACTCATTTACCACTGGCACATCATTAATCTGAACAGTTCCTTTATTTTCAACGACGTGTGCAAGGTAACATTAATTTCCATCTTTTACAAGTTTCTCGGCCTCTTGATATGTTATCAAAAGTAAGGGTTCATTCCTGTAAAAAAACTGAAAGTTTTTCTGAAAAGAAACTTCTTTAGCTCTACAGTCAATCTTAGCATGGTAAATAGAGAGCCAATCCATACCCAGGATAACATCAAACTCTACTAGTGGTAGAACAATAAGGTTTGCAAGTAGGTTCTTTCCACAGATAAGGATAGGAAGATTCTTATAAATTCTTTTTGCCTCGACACTTCCCCCAAATGTTTTTACCAAAAGTTCAGGAGTCATTTCTTGAGATGGTATTCCCATTTTACTAGAAAAGGTTTCAGAGATGAAAGAATGTGTAGACCCCGAATCAAACAACACACTGGCATAATCTGAAAAAACAAAAAAAGTACCTGATACAACTTCATTTGATGGCCCGACATCTACTGAAGTAGTTGCAAAGGATTTCACCACCCCTTTCTGCTTGTAGTCTAACTGCTTCCCATCACTCAAGCTCCTTGTCGGACACTCGTTTGCATAGTGACCCATCTCATTGAACTTATAACATTTCACTAACTGTAAATCAAATTTGTTCTTACCTTCACCTTGATCCTTTTCAGTGCAATCACGAGCCTTATGTCCCATCTTACCACATCGGTAGCACTTCCCAGAATTCAGAAGACATTCCCCAGCATGCCTTTTGCCACATTTATCACAAATTGGAAACTTAGTTCTCTTACCATCAGACTTTTTTGAAGAATTCTTACCTTTCTCCTGCCACCTCGGTCTCTTCTTCTGCAGGTTGTTATAGAAAACTTGGTCATCGGCAAACTCCATTTCCACCTTCTCAGCACATCGAACAAGCTTTTCATAACTTTTAAACTCACGAGAAGCTAATGCCCTTCGATACTTTGGCTTTAATCCTGAGTAAAAACGATTGATTTTTCTATCAAGACCCCGGATGAAATTTGGAGCATACCTTGCCAATCGAGTGAACCTTTCTTCATAGGCAGCCACTGAGTCTTCCTCTTGCCTCAATTCCAAGAATTGCTTTTCCATCCTAAGTCGAACAGCCTTAGGAAAATACTTCTCAAGAAACATACCTTTGAATTCATCCTAGTCAAGAGCATCAATCTCATCGGCGTCCCTGATATTTTTAACCATAGACCACCACTGATCTGCTTTACCCTCCAAACGGTAAAAAGCAAGATGAACCTTTTGATTGTCTCAACACCCCATGACATCAAAAATCTTCTCCAATGCTTTAATCCACCCTTCAGCTAGCACAGGGTCAGATGATCCTCTGAATGATGGTGGATGTTGCCTCGTGAAATGTTCCACCACTGACATGTTCCTCTGCGGTTGTTCTGGCTGATCTCGTGCATGGATACCACCGCCATTTATCGCTTGAGTCAACTGCGCCATTACTGCAACAAACTATTCAGTTCCAATTCCGACCATTTCTGGATGCTGATTCGGAAGGTTATTTCCTTCTGTATGCCTTCCTAGCACTGCTTCCCTGTTTCCTCTGTGGAAAACCATTCTGAACAAACATGTCTTTGATGAAGCAACATGGTAATCTTTAAATTCTATATCATTTCGAAAAAAAATATATTTTTGGATAATCATTTAATAGAATTCTAACTCCTAAAGTTATCTAAACCGACCTCTGATACCAACTATAAGGCCCCAGCCTTAAACCTTACTTAATCTTGAGTTATTACAAGATTACACATTGAAGATATTTTCGGGTTTATAGGTTTAGAGAATTAGATCATAAAACTTGCATTACATTCCACATATAAACAAAGTGGCTACATAAAGATAGTATTCTTCATTCCCATCAATGGAAACACATTTAAAATAAAACATGGATTATTTCTTGACACATCCTTGACTCTATCATCTTATCATGTAACTTTCCCTTGACCTGTGAAAAACATTTCAAAAACATGGGATGAGCATAAAAACTTAGTATGGGTTATAAAAAAAACATGGAAAGGAAACATGAGTTCATATATACATAAGAATGCAATCATACTTTACCCATAAAACATAGGCACTTTAACATACCTCATAAAATCATGAATAAATCATAGAAATCATAAGACATAAAGGTAACATGAGGCATTCATAAAATTCTTACGTAGGGAGTAACCCTCTTGGTTACGTTTGGAATACCCATCACAGTATATTCCCTAAAATCTCTTCGGATTAACCTTAACGTTTCACTCCTTCGCATTACCCAATGCATTGGAGAGCTATAACGGGCTCACCCGCCCTTAGTTTATCACGGAACCACCCGTCTTCATAATAATACCCAAGAACCATAACATAATCATATCACATAAAACATGCATAAAGGAAACATAACATTTCCACATTTCAATCACGAGATATCAATACAACACATTGATATAATAAAAACATTATGAAAACCATTTTCAATACCAAAGTAAAACATGGTATTTATTTTTCTTTTAAAAAAATAAGGTATGGCTTGTAGAGGAAGCCGAAACTCAAATAACGGTTACGACGGCGGAGAAGTCGTTGTCGCCGCATACGTACGACAAAAACATTCCCTTTTTTCTTTTAGTAAACGCTTCGTATAAAAAATATTCCTTTTGAATAAACGTAAAAGTCAAAGGGCTTTATACACCGTATAAAAGAAAGTTGTGTATAAAATAAAATATGCCTCCATGAAAGGAGATTGAGACGAAGTCCCATACCTCGTATCCGACTTGACCAGACCGTTCTTTAATCTCCTGAATAATAAACTTGAGTTAATCTCTACTTGATTATGAATCTTTTTCAAGTTCATTATTCCTTTTATACCATGTTATCATGTAATCAGTTAAGTTAATAATGTTCATTTTGTCGGTATTTGGTTCTTAAGTCAAAAATAGACTTCATACACTTACATGTTGTTAATTTGGTCAATGGTTCATTATATACAGAATGGTATTCATGATGTAGATATCATATATGTCATATATATCCAGTACATACATGAATTTATAATATTACATAATCATTTAGAGGTAATAAATGAAATGCACCGTTCATGGAGACGGTAAGCCGTACGTACGCATGAACACTACTTTCATTTCTATTTCATATTTTCTGTAATGGAATCATAATTATATGTGATTATATTATAATTCAAGTATAATAACATATATAATATCATTAACTTTATCCTTTACACATCCCACATATGGTATTAACGATTCAAATCACTTTCAGGGGGCGGTAGTCCGCACTTCCTAAAATGAAGATATCGTGTTTACCCATAATGGAAACCATAAAGGTATGACCAAAATGAAAAAAAACAGAAGCTTAAGGAAAACATAAACATATTATATATCATATATAAAAATAGTGACATCATAATGGCCAACTTGAAGGTGTTAAATGAGTATTGAACAATCATCGTTTCGGGAGGCATAATTTCGCCATCCACGGAAACCGTATGTTATTTAACCATTTGATGTAGTTGTGTGAGAGTGTAGATCAAATAAATCTTATAAAAACATCCTAGTATATTTAGGATACTGGTTTTGTTACAAAATAAGTAAATAAAAATAGTTTAGGGGGTTGGAGAAGCAAAATAAAACAAATGGAAATGAGAGAATGAATTACCTTTAAAAGTGTAACTCCTTTTGATTTGAGCCTAAAGGCTTCCTTTGAAAGGCTTCTGCCCAAAGGGAATCCTATAGGATGAGGAGAGGGATGTGGAGAGAGTAAATGGGCAGGGGTTGGCCGAGCCAAAGGCTTGAGTAGTGTGTGAAATGAGGTAGAGGTGGGGGCCTTTTATAAGAGGAGAGGAGGGGCACTTTTGGAAAGTAAAGAAATATTACTTTATTTGAAAATGTGTTTCGGTTTCAAAAGGTCCCACATTGATATAATTCGTGGATAAGGTGATAAGTCTTCTAAATCCACTCATCCAATAAGTTTTGGACATGTGTAGTTCATAGATTTTACATTATCTTTCCATTTTATTTAAATCGTCAAATAATGATGTCATCGCTGCATCATTATTATGTCATAAATAATTTAATTTATTTAATGTCTAAAAATCATAAAAAAAATACTATGATGTAGGAAATCTTTTTATCTTTCCAATGACTATTTATAATCAAAAATATGATCATTATAAACCCATTTAAAAATTGTTTTCGTAAAACATATTATGTTTGTGTCATTTTTGCTTTTACATTTAATAAAAAGTTATTTATGTCATTTCCCAACCAAAATGTCTCCATGGGGTCCCCAAGTTGACCCATGGATTGTCGTGGTCGGCCATGACACAACCAATAAGGTTGGGACATGTGTCTAGGTCATTTCCTGTTATTAAAGCATTATTTATACCTTAAACTACCCTAATTACCACTAATCGCGATTAAGAACTTAATAAGTTACTATACCACCAAAAAAATTATTTTAATCTCATTGAATCACATTATACTTCTTAATGACAACCATGTACGTCGGATTTTCAAAATTCAATACACATTAGTGGTAAAATTTTATTTAACTGAAAAATCAGTTTGCTTGATTACCACTTAGTGGTTTAACTATTAATCAAAAATTGAAGTTTTTCAGAAAATTACCAAAAATTCACCCTAAGCTATATTTGATATTCTGAATTCAAAAATGAAGTCTATTTTACAAAATTCAATTCATATAAGTCACATTAATTAATTTAATAATTATTTCCCGCTGCCAGAGCAAATAGCGTGTTTTTACAAAACAATAAGTATCAAAAGATTGACACCTGTTTAAGTCTAATTTCAAAGTGAAATTGATTCCAATGACCTCCATTGGATAAAATGGTAAAAATATATTCTAACTTCACTTAAAAACCAATTCAAAACATAATCTAATCATATAAATAAATTAGATTAAAAAGCAGTTTTGATGTAAAATGCAGTATTTTTCACTATTCATTAAAAAATGAACATTGTCAGAAAAATACCAAAAATGCACACAAGGTAAATTTTGATGTCCCAATCATAAAGAATAAGTTTATTTTGAAAAACATAGCTTATAAAATTGTCAAAAGATAGATTTAAAAAGGGTTTTCCATCATAAGGAAGTAAAACAATCTTTTAAGAATATTAGTGTATTCCATGCATAAGATTGTATTTATTTTCATTTTAAGCCTCTAAAACACTATCTTAATCATTAATAGACATAGATAAAAATATCTATTATTCATTACTTACTTGGGATGTTACATCACATGCTATGAGATTTAATGTTTGACGTTGGCCATAGTTGGGAGGGTCACCTACTACTAGTGGAGTAATTGAGAAAAAATAACTACCATTTCCCCATCATTATTTCACTATTTTAGGGTTTTTATGGGATAACCTACAAGTTACCACTTCTCGAAACAAACGAGGAGTGTTATCCCTCATTGACCTAGAGTTGGTGTGAGAAACTAGTGAGAAGGTCTAAATAATATACGAGTGTATGAAGACTGTACAGAGCCATCAGAAGCCATATGTGGATAAAAGATAAAGGAATTTGGATTTTGAGGAGGTCAAATTCATGTTTTTATAGATTCCAAATCGATGTGGATTACATAGATTTTTTTGGGAAGAAAAACTATCTCCTAGACTCATTGTCAATTTTTTAATACTGTGTAGAGTTAGAGAATTGGAGTAATTTTGAGATATTCCTCCATTGTTATACTGGGTTAATGAAATATTTCGTGCTTTTTATCCAATTAGGTGTGAATATGAACCATCACACATTATAAAATGGGGTGAGATGGACATCGAGGATGGAACAACAATTGTTGAGTATCTGGTGGAGATAGAGGACTGAAATGAGAGGATCCATCATGGTTGATCACTTCCTTTACTGAGTTTCCAATGATTGCATGAGAATCTATAAGAGAATATATTTGAGTGGGAGGATCAATTTCATGGTCAGTAACCACATCTCTTTGAGTAGCCCCTGTTTTGCAAATTTGGGGTTATAAATCCATAAGGATGAGAGATTGTAATGACTTGAAATTTAAATATATTATTTTCGAATATTTCATGGAATAAATTCAAGATAAAGTATTGAGATGAAGATAGATTATTATGCCAAGTGTTCCAAAAATAAATGATTAAATTATATTAAATATATTAAATAGAATAGAATCACATTTTTCAGATTTAGTGAAATAACATTTGAATGGAATCCCTAATTAGAAAGCTAAGGGAACTGTTGAGTTCAAAATGTAGTTTTTATCCTAGCCATGGCATTATCTTTTTTGACATGGATCATTTGTGTAAAAGTCATCACGGGAATTTAAATTGATTAAATAGTTAGATATTTTTTTTATTTGACTCAATGAATATAAATTATTTATGTAGACTAATATAAAAGAATTACTGGGTTAGTTGTATAATAATATAGTCCTTAGAGGGTTGTTGGAGTGAGTGTTGGAGGATCTCTCTTGGATAAATGGCGACAAGATCAGATATTGATGGTTGACACACAAAAATATCAATGGATCTCACTCATTATAATGAAAAATCTCCATTCTTCATCCATGATCAACCCAAATTGAGGTAATACATTCAAATATTTGGATACATTCCTCATTCTTAATTTCTAGGAAAATCATGGAAAAATCAAGAAATATATTGATCTATGATTCGACCATCTTTCACGATGTTTTATTTCCTGATTTCTTGTTGGGTAATTACTTATTAGATTTTGGTGATTTCTTCTTCATTATAATTGATGCAAATTGAGTTGAACCAAACATGACCTAGGTGTCATCCTACATTGTGTGTTTCATGATGTTCACTCATTATTCAACATAATTTCATTAATAGGGTTTTGTTTTCTCGGTGATTCATCCCAAATACCAAGGTATCGATCATTTCACGCTTGTTTCATGGTGCAAAAATTCAATATCGCAAATCCATAATTAGGACAGCATGGGGATCTTGCATCGATGACAGTGGTGACTACATCGAGGCCAGTTGGGCATGTACGACTATATTTTACGGAGGAATAGTGATGATGGAGGTTTGGGAAAATTCCCAAATGAACGGAATCACCTAAAATTGTTTCTCTTCAGTTGATTAGCCTTTGAGGAATTAGATATGAATTCTATTCTTATTTATTATAAAGGTAGTAGATCTAGCCACAAGGTGTGCAGATAATAACACAGATTCCAGATCTGAAAATCTAAAAAAATAAACACGACATGGTGTGTAATACGTAGCCATATTCTTCTACAGATGCACCTATGTGGTGTCTAGAATTTTAGAAAATAGTTAATGTCGAAACAATAGGACACACTGTCACACAACGTGTGACATATCAATAGTTACCTGGTGTTTAAATCAATGGGTAATCCAAGATGGGTTGGAGTGCATGGGTTAGAGCACACTGTGAACAACCCTATATAGTCATGTACAAAAAAAGTACATAGTATTTTTCATGTACTAATACATGTGTAGAATTACATGTGTAGAAACACGCCTTGTACTACCAAATAGACACAAACATTGGCTGTTTACATGGGTACGACCCAAGGACAATGACATGGTGTGTAACCAATATACACGCCACAAACCATATAAAACATAGCATGTATCCTTGGTTCTCCTCATCATTAAATATATTTTTTAGGTTACATTCCCCATATTCTTTTCTAGATGGTTTGTATGGAATTCTCTCTGATAAATAAGACAATGATCCCTTTAGTAGGTCTTCATGGATAGTCACTACGGGAAAAATGGTTATTTGTGACTGGTTAATTGCGACGGGAATAAATCCCGTCGCAAATAACCCTGTTAAAAACTTATTTGCGACGGGGGTATTTGTCCGTCGCAAATAAGTAGCCTTTTGCGACAGGGAAGGCTATCCCGTCGCAAAAGGACTGACGCCCTTTGCGCGCCAAATCGTGGGAAAACTATTTGCAACGGGAATATTCCCCCGTCGCAAATAACCGGCGGCGGTAAAAGGTATTTGCGACGGGAATATTTCCCCGTCGCAAATAGTATGTCAGCTGGTGGTTATTTGCGACGGGTCCCGTCGCAAATAACTATTTAACCGTTGACCGTAATAAATGCTAGCTAAGGTATTTGCGACGGTTCCCGTCGCAAATTGGCCCGTCGCAACTAATCTAACCTATAAATACCCCCATCCGTTTTTTTCAAATCATTCTCAAATTCCATCTTCTTCTTCTCTCAAGATTTTATTTCTACAGTTCAGTTTTTCTCAAGTTTAAATTTTTTCTCCGGAGTTGGTATTGAAGTTTTGAAGAACGATCAGAGATCAACCTCAGATCAATTTTCAAGGTATTTATATTTATTTTAATTTCATATTTATTTTTAATGTTTTATTAGTTTTAATTATTCTTAATTAGTTGTAATTTAATATTGTTTACATTGTTTTATAACTTAATAATTAGTAATAAATACTAATAATTAGGAATAATAACATTATTTAATTATTAATATATTTTATTATTAATATTAAAATAATATAATTTTTTATATATATACAGTTCTCTTTTCATCTGTGTGTTTGCTGTCTTCACATGTATTATTTGTATATGGAGATAGAAAACACACAGATGAAAGGAGAACTGTATATAAATTAGAAAATTATATTATTTTAATATTAATAATAAAATATACTAATAATGTTATTATTCATAATTATTGGTAATTATTCCTAATTATTGGTAATTATTCATTTAATTAGTCATAATTAAGAACAATTACCAATAATTACCAATAATTAGTAATACTTAGTAATAATTATCAATAATTAGTAATAATTACCAATAATTAGTAATAATTACCAATAATTAGTAATAATTACCAATAATTAGTAATAATTACCAATAATTAGTAATAATTACCAATAATTAGTAATAATTACCATTAATTAGTAATAATTACCAATAATTAGTAATAATTAGTAATAATTAGTAATAATTACCAATAATTAGTAATAATTACCAATAATTAGTAATAATTACCAATAATTAGTAATAATTACCAATAATTAGTAATACTTACCAATAATTAGTAATAATTACCAATAATTACCAATAATTAGTAATAATTAGTAATAATTAGTAATAATTACCAATAATTAGTAATAATTAGTAATAATGACCAATAATTAGTAATAATTAGTAATAATTAGTAATAATTAGTAATAATTACCAATAATTACCAATAATTAGCAATAATTAGTAATAATTACCAATAATTAGAAATAATTAGTAATAATTACCAATAATTAGTAATAATTATCAATAATTACCAATAATTAGTAATAATTTGTAATAATTAGTAATAATTTCCAATAATTAGTAATAATTAGTAATAATTACAAATAATTAGTAATAATTAGTAATAATTAGTAATAATTACCAATAATTAGTAACAATTAGTAATAATTAGTAACAATTAATAATAATTAGTAACAATTAGTAATAATTAGTAATAATTACCAATAATTAGTAATAATTACCAATAATTAGTAATAATTACCAATAATTTGTAATAATTACCAATAATTAGTAATAATTACTAATAATTATCGGTAAATAGAAATAATTAGTAATAAATTGAAATAATTACCGGTAATTAGTAATAATTAGTAATAATTACCAATAATTAGTAATAATTACAAATAAATAGGAATAATTACCAATAATTAGAAATAATTACTAATAATTATAAATAATTACCAATAATTAGAAATAATTACCAACAATTACAAATAATTAGTAATAATTACCAATAAATAGTAAGAATTAGTAATAATTAAAAATAATTTCCAATATTTAGAAATAATTACCAATAATTAGAAATAATTACCAATAATTAGTAATAATTACCAATAATTAGTAATAATTACCAATAAATTCCAATAATTACCAATAATTAGTAATAATTAGTAACAATTAGTAAAAATTAGTAATAATTACCAATAATTAGTAATAATTACCAATAATTTGTAATAATTACCAATAACTAGTAATAATTAGGAATAATTACCAATAATTAGTAATAATTAGTAATAATTACCAATAATTACTAATAATTAGTAATAATACGTAATAATTAGTAATAATTAGTAATAATTATCAATAATTAGTAATAATTAACAATAATTATTAATAATTACCAATAATTAGTAATAATTTCCAATAATTAGTAATAATTAAGAATAATTAGTAATAATTAAGAATAATTAGTAATAATTAAGAATAATTAGTAATAATTACCAATAATTAGTAATAATTACCAATAATTAGTAATAATTAGTAATAATTACCAATAATTAATAATAATTACCAATAATTAGTAATAATTAGTAATAATTACCAATATTTAGTAATAATTACCAATAATTAGTAATAATTACCAATAAATACCAATAATTAGTAATAATTAGTAATAATTAGTAATAATTACCAATAATTAGTAATAATTAGTAATAACTACCAATAATTAGTAATAATTAGTAATAATTAGTAATAATTACCAATAATTAGTAATAATTACCAATAATTAGTAATAATTACCAATTATTAGTAATAATTACCAAGAATTAGTAATAATTAGTAATAATTACCAATAATTAGTAATAATTAGTAATAATTACCAATAATTACCAATAATTAGTAATACTTAACAATAATTATTAATATTTACCAATAATTAGTAATATTTACCAATAATTACCATTAATTATTAATAATTACCAATAATTACCAATAATTAGTATTAATTACCAATAATTAGTAATAATTACCAATAATTACCAATAATTAGTAATAATTAGTAATAATTAGTAATAATTACCAATAATTACCAATAATTACCAATAATTAGTAATAATTAGTAATAATTACCAATAATTAGTTATAATTACCAATAATTAGTAATAATTACCAATAATTAGTAATAATTACCAATAATTAGTAATAATTACCAATAATTAGTAATAATTACCAATAATTAGTAATAATTACTAATAATTACCAATAATTACCGATAATTAGTAATAATTTGTAATAATTACCAATAATTAGTAATAATTAGTAATAATTAGTAATAATTAGGTCTATCTCAAAAAAAAGTTTGTGTCAGTCGTGTATGATCTAAACTCTATAATTATCCTGGCTTGAGTGTTTTTTCTAACAAATTATTCAAAACCAGTAATGCTTTTATATTTTATAGAGACATATGGAACAATGATGTCGTCAACAATCATTATTAGGTGACCGCATATGGATAAATCAACGTAGAAATCCAAACGGTTCTGGTTTAAATCCAGTATATGTAGAGGGTGTGGAGACTTTTTTATCATTTGCGGCATCAAATTCAGAATTTGTTTCAGAAGATAAAATAAAATGCCCTTGCAGAAAATGTACATTGAGAACGTTTGACACGTTTAACAAAGTGGGAGAACATCTCTTGCGTTTTGGTTTTCAACCAGATTATGTATTTTGGTATCAACACGGCGAACGCAGTTCCAGAGCAGGTGATACCAACTTGATTCCGGATCCATACCGGTTTCAAGATTTAGTACATTATGTTGCAGGTTCATCTGTTCAACATACAGAAACTCCGGCTGATATAGCTTCAAATCATGAGTTGGCACCGTCTGAATTTTATGAGTTGTTGAAGTCTGCTGAGGATGCATTATATCCTGGCTGCAAGATGAGCAAATTAGAAGCAGTTTCAAAATTTATGGCTATCAAATCAGATAACGGAATGTCAAACACCTATTTTGACCAGATATTTTCTTTGCTTAAAACACTATTACCTGAAGGAAATGTTTTACCTGCAAATTACTATGAGAGTAAGAGGCTGGTTCGAAATTTGGGACTTACTTGTCAGAAGATTCATGCATGTTCAAATGACTGCATTTTATATTCTAGGGAAAATGAGTCATTGGATAGTTGTCCCACATGTGGGCAACTTAGATATAAAGAAGGACAACACGGGAAGTCTGGTTTGATTCCTGTAAAACAGTTGAGAGATTTTCCCATTACATCCAGACTCCAGCGTTTATTCATGTCTAAGAATACAGCGACAATGATGTCATGGCATAAAGAGAATATTTCAACCGATAAAAGTTTGAATCATCCAGCCGATGGTGATTCATGGAAACATTTTGATAGAGTGCATCCATCCTTTGCTTTAGAAGCTGGAAATGTTCGACTGGGGCTTTCCACTGATGGTTTCTGTCCGTTTGGATCTTATGGTAGTCAATATTCATGTTGGCCTATTTTTTTAACTCCGTACAATTTACCTCCATGGATGTTGATGAAGGATCCATATATATTTTTGACTATACTAATTCCAGGACATCCGAAGAAAAATATTGATGTTTATTTGAAACCATTGATTGATGAATTAAATTTATTGTGGAGTACTGGTGTCAGTACATATGATGTTGCAACGAAACAGAATTTCATACTGAGAGCAACATTGATGTGGATAATAAGTGACTTCCCGGGTTATGGGATGTTATCTGGATGGAGTACAAATGGTCAGAAATCATGTCCTTATTGTATGGGAGAGAACAAAGCATTTATGCTCATTCATGGAAAGAAACCTAGTTATTTTGACTGTCATCGCAGGTTTCTTCCAGCTGATCATCCTTTTCGCAGAAACAGATCTCATTTCAGAAAAGGAACAGTTGAAAGGGAAGGACCTCCAAAAATGCTATCAGGTTCGGAGTTAAAATCAGTTGTACTTTCATTACCTCCCATCACTTTTGGTCCTACAATAAACCAACATAAAATTTCTGGTTTTGGGAAAGAACACAATTGGATTAAATGTAGCATATTTTGGGATTTTCCATATTGGTCTGATTTGTTGGTCCGACACATGTTAGATGTCATGCATATTGAGAAGAACTGTTTTGATAATTTGTTTCATACAGTTGTGGATACGCCAGGAAAGAGAAAAGGCAATGTAAATGCACATTTAGATCTTTCCCAAATTTGCAGGCGTCCAGAATTGGAACTGTTTGAGAATGTCAGAACAGAAAGGTTACTGAAACCAAAAGCAGCTTATACACTGTCTAAAGAAAACCGTTTATTATTTTGTCAGTGGATTGCAGATTTGAGACTTCCAGATGGCTGTGCTTCCAATTTGGGTATATGTGTAAAGAATGGTCATATTACTGGATTAAAAAGTCATGATTGTCATGTTATAATGGAAAGAATGCTACCCATTGGATTAAGAGGTCTGTTGAATTCTGTTATTTGGGATTCCATAACAGAAATGTCTCAATTTTTTCGGGAAATTTGTGCGGCCACAGCAGATTATGATGCTCTAGGAAAACTTGAAAAAGATGTTGTTGTAATTATATGTAAACTGGAAAAAATATTTTCGCCGTCTTTCTTCGACTCAATGGAACATTTGATGTTACATTTGCCATATGAAGCCAAATGTGGAGGTCCAGTACAATTTCGATGGATGTACCCATTTGAAAGATGCATGAAAAAATTGAAAAGAAAAGTACATAACAAAGCATCTGTTGAAGGATCTATTGCAGAAGCTTATTTGCAAGAGGAAATATCTTTTTTCTGCTCCCATTATTTTGAATCTGAGTATCCTTCAAAACACAACCGAATGGGACGGAACGAGAGGAATATTGATGAAATTGACAATCAATTATCTGTTTTCAACCAGTCAGAACTTGGTTTTGGTGGAGTTTATGAACGCTGGCTTTCAGATGAAGAACATCATAGAGCTCATACGTATGTTCTGCTCAACTGTGAAGAGATGACATCAGTTGTACTGTAAGTGTTTATATCACTTATTCTATCATTTATGTTACAGTAAATAACTTTGGTTTTTATAGGTTGTATGATAATCATATCAAGAAATAAATTCCACAAATTACAGTAGCTGCTCTCAAAGAACGTCGATTGAGAAATTTCTATCAGTGGTTTAAAAAACTGGTAACATAAATTCGTTATCTTTTAGAAACTCATTCAATGTATAGTTTACTATATTGATAATTATTTGACAAATTTTCAGGTGTCTCGACATGCTGATAAAATTGACAAACGGCTGTGTGTATTGAGTAACACACCTTCCAAAATTGTTAAAACTTATAATGCATATGTGGTGAATGGATTTCGATTCCACACACATACATATGGGGAATCGAAAAAAACAATGAACAGTGGAGTTAACTTGAGAGGATCTCATCATCGAGAAAATGAAGATGACTTTTATGGCATACTTGATGAAATCATTGAACTCTGTTATCTTGGACAACATTACATAACCATGTTCAAATGTCGGTGGTTGGATACAGAGAGAGGCGTGCGTGTTCATCCGACTCATGGAATCATCGATATTAAATGTAAAAGTGTTCTCGCAGTAAATGAACCATTCTTATTGGCTCAACAGACACATCAAGTTTATTACACAAAGTACTGTGCTATATCAAGAGACTTGGCTGATTGGTGGAGTGTAATAAAAATCAAAATTCGAGACAATCAGTTTAGTCAAAGTGAATGTGCTTTCACTGATGTGCAAAGAATTGAAGTTTTTCAAGAGATTACTCAAAATCAATATTTTTTGCAAAGAGACATGAGTATCGATGACGACACCCCGCATTTAAGAGTCGGTGATGACGATGATGTTAATGATGTCACATATGAATTTGAAATGGTAAGAGATGAAGCAACTGTAACTCGAATGGATATCGATGATGTTGAGGAGGAATATGAAGATGACATTGACATATATGAAGATGATGAAGAAGATGAACACTGATAGAATTCCATGGTATTTATATACAATCATAATATGTATATATGTATATATAATAGTAATTATGAATTATTTGATAACAACATTATCATTTTCTATTTCAGATGGACGACGCCACATTTCGTGAGTTGGCGGATGCTGACCTGACTTTCGATGCGGATGAGTTGCTGACAGATGACCCTCAGCCTGCAGGCGCTCCAGGGAGTACGCGAAGGGGGCATGATCTTGCACGATTGATGATTCCTGACCCCGTCCCCGAGCGACGTCCACGTCTTGGGTTTGATCCACGCACACGGAGGTGTGATAACCTGTGTGATAACCTATTGATTTGACTAAGATTTCATTAATCTATTCACATAATAAATGTTTATTATTTTTACAGTTTTCCGCATATAGCAGTCGGACATGGCAGCGCTATTTTGCGCAACTATTTCTCTCAACCGTGGACCACATGGGAGCAGATTCCCATTGATGTGCAGCAGGCCATGTTCGGCCATTGGTTGGTATGTACGTAAATAAATAATTTTTATTTTGAAAATTATTTCATTTCTAACTTGATATTTTAATTTATTTGTAGGGTTTATGGTATCCGATCGAGGATACCATGCGTGACACCATCCACGAGGCATGGGAGGTGGCCATGCGTGATCGCCTTCGTCAGTTTTTGCACAATTTAAGAAAAGCTACGATGAAGAAAGCAGGAGTGTCAGATTTTGACGAGTCATGTAGAGCACACTGACCAGAGTACATTTCATCCCATGGATGGGATGGATTATGTGCGCACTGGTTGAGTGGTGCCTTTCAGAGGAGATCATCGGTGGGGAGGCAGAATTGGGGGAGACAGGAGGTGACTCATCGAACTGGGAGTTGTTCTTTCAGTACTCATAGACACCATCTGGTACGTATATTATTTATAAATATTTTATATAACTATCAATATTAACAGTTTATTTTTTAATCTTATAGGCTATCGAGCACCCCGATATTACAGAGTACGACGTATATCGGAGGATGTATAGTGATCCTGCTACTAGGGAGCTCAGAGGTGATCGCCAGCATCACATCATGGTTAGTATTATTTGTTTTCAAGTTTAAAAATTAACTGTATATAATATATTCACAATTTTAATTTTAAATTGCAACTACAGGAGTCGTATGAGGCCGCAACGTCACATTCCTGGCCTGAGAGTCAGGCCGAGTCATCAGATCAGACCACTAGCCGTCAGTTTGATGAGGCGACATGGATTCAGGCCACCCAGTATGTCTTCGAGAAGGGCCGGGTAGTTGGTATCAGCTCTCGACTGACTCCCAGAGATTATTATGGCAGTGCTGCGATGTCGGCATCCAGCTCGAGAGGAGCTCGTGCATCTTCTTCTGCTACACAGTATGAGGATCAGTTGCGATCTTAGACTGCACTGATAGAGAGTCTTCGACAGGAGCAGGAGCAGATGCATCAGCAGCATGAGGAGGAGCGTCGACGCCAGCAGCAGCGGTACGAGGAGCAGACGAGTCGGTGGAAGCAGCAGCATCAGGAGCAGATGGAGTACATGTGCCGAATCACTCATGCTTTAGGGATGGAGTTTCCTCCACCACCATCTGCTGATCCCCCCTCCCCCATCCTTCAGATTAGAGTTTTTATTTATGTTATAAAATTTGTGAAATCAAAATAATATTTTTTTTCTATTCGTAGTTTCTGTCTCATTATAAAATATTTATTAATATTATATTATTTTTTATTTTTGAATTATAATTATATTATTATTATATTAATTAAAATAATTTATTATTTATATTTGTGAATTATAATTCTATTATTATATTAATTAAAATCATTTATTAATATTTTATAATTTTTTATTTTTGAATTATAATTGGATTATTATTATATTAATTAAAATAATTTATTAACAATTTATTTTTTTTACTTTTTTTATAGTATTTGCGACAGGATACTATTCCCGTCGCAAATAGTATTATTATTTTTTTATTTGTTAAAAAATAGTTTTTGCGACGGGGCCCGTCGCAACTAGTTTTTTTACAAATATACGGAGTACTAGTTGCGACGGGGATTCTCCCCGTCACAGAAAAGGGCTTTAGCGACGGGCCCGTCGCAAAAAAATGTTATTGCGACACCGTTTTCAGCAACGGGTCATTTTCGACGGGACCCCGTTGCAAAAGGCCATTTGCGACGGGATCCTGTCGCAAATACCTGTTTTCCTAGTAGTGATTGTTGATGGAATCCTTCCATAAGGCTCGAAGAGAGATTCTCTCATCATCTTCATGAACTAAGGTGGAGTTTTGGGATTCATTGTGACCAATAGTGTGTGGGTGACAGTCCTCTACATAGAGGGATAATATAGATTTAGTTGTTTGTATGCCCCTATGCCTAAGAGTGCTCTTTATTTATGTATCATCTCTCTTTATATATTCACCATTTACTTTTAATGCCAAGACCCGATGAGAATTTACTATACGACATACATCATTAGTGATATCAAACATTGGAGTGTGTTCTCTCAGACAACTACTATATAGAATCATCACCCTGGCATCCTAGTCTATCAATGTATAATTGTTACATATATTTTTACAATGTTTCTTTGTTGATTATATATGGATATTCTTGTTATATGTTCTATAGATATATACTTGGTTAGTGTTGACTATATTTTACATTGTTGTATTTTTTGGTGTTTTAGGGTGTCCAACATAGTACTGTTATACTCTCCAATGAACGATCATTACCTACACATATCATGTCTCATATAGATGATTGATATTTTGACAGAGTCTTTGACAGACAAAGACCGAATAATGTAAGTGAGATTAGACAGACCGATGTGTAATCATTCCTATGATATTAGTTTTAATTTTACTTTCATGTTGGATATCTTTTCAAAATATATGTTTTGGGATTGAATTTATCTCGGATTATATTCCTACACTTCCTATCATACTATTGTTTGGGTATTCAGATGTGCACATGCTTGGTTGTTCATTTCTTTTTCCATTTCATTGTTGTATTGGATTGGAGATGTGTGAATGTGAAAAATTACATAGGCTAAGGCTACCAATTTTAGTGATATGCCTACACAGTGCTAGTAGAAAACTTGTGGGCTATAAGAGTCCATTAAGGGGAGCCATCACATAGGCCCCATTATAAAAACCCTGATAGAATAGACCAAAATTATTGTATTTCTTCCCAATTTCACATTATTGATGCTTATTTTAATGTTATGTTACTAACTTATTTTATAATATGTATAGATGTCTCCATTTATATTTTATAATATGAATACTTTATACATAAATGTTTTTTATGTTTCAATTCAAATTATTTCATAACATGGAAATGGGTTGATCATTTTAATATGATAATGTGTTTCATAACTCAATTTCCTTTCATGATTTTATACATACACTTCATTGACATTTTTATGCTCCTATTATATATGAATTGATCTCTGATTTTTTGTTTTCATTACTTTTAATTGTATTATTCTAAATTAGTAATACATATATATTCAATTCATTAATTAATTTGTTCACAAAAACTTTGATCCTTTAATGTGGTTTTTGTCACAATATCATTCTCTTGTGACATATTTCACGTCACACACATTAATTTCCTTAAATGGTGCACCAACTACCATAGGAATGATTTATAAAATATTAAATCATGAAATTCATAATATTTATGGAGAAATTTTATAATCCACTTTTTCATTACTTTTGATTCGAATGATACTATGTAGTAAAGGATTTATGTAACAATATACACTCTTTTTATGATTATTTATGGGTAATGTTATTTTCGGGAAACAAAAATCTACCATTTTATAGAAGAAGATATTTTTTATTATACGCCAATTTTGAAAGTGATTTAAACATTGAATTTACATTTCCTTCTTTATTAATTAAAGAATCATCAATATGAATGTTTAATAGTAATACTAAACTTGTAACTTATTTTAGATCAGGAATTATTAACTAATATAATTTTTTCTTGGATAATTTTTCAACAATATTATTATTTACACATTAATGATTTCTTGAGGTCATTTTCTTATATCATTTACTTTGTTTATATTTTTTTTTAAAATTAATCTTTTTAATATTGTTTGTATAGTACAACTTTCACATTGTTTTCCAACATTTGAATGGAATGTTTATTTATCATATAAAGATTAAACAAAATTTTGTTACACCAAGATTATTTTTTTATTTAAACTACAATTTTGTGTGATGATATATTCAAATGGAAATTTTTTCCCAATATGTTTTTCAATTTTTTACTATTTTGAAATTATTTTAAATGTGACATTGGTATTTTCTGGATGAACGTTTTAATGATATTTGCATTGAAATTATATTCATCTATGTCAAAAAAAAATTATTTTCAATATGATCAACTTGGGATATATTGTAATGATACTATAATTACTATTTCCTTGGATGGTTTTTTATTTTTTGAATAGATTTTGATTATTCTTGTTTCTTCTCCATCATTAAATTATGTTATATAAAGAAAAATGTTCATTGTTAGGTTTAAAAGTGAAAAGATTTAATGATTTTATATACATATGGTATATAGATGTTATTCATAATGATTAGATATCCTGATATTTTTTATAACTATTTTCCAGAAACATTTTACATGAATGTACAATACATATAAATCATATAAAAATGGGTGAGCCTAATGCATCATATATTATCGTTTATCTTGATATATATTATACAATGAGTGATCCTTATATATCTATGTAGTGAATTTTTTAATATTACCTTCCCTTATATGAAGTAATGAAAATTTAATGAGGTAATTTTCTACATTGGACTTATCTAGGTTCCACTTATTTATGACATGTGTCATAAAGATAATGTTCCAATATACCGACTATTTTTCACTATGAACTTTGAAAGTTATTAAAGTTTATCTTTATAAATGTTGACATGAAAATGAAAATTAATATTTATTATTAAGACTATTATTATGCCTTCATTACATGTCACATGTTAAATGATCCCGGTTCTTAATTGTATAAATTATTATATGATATTATCACTAACATTGATTATTTCATCACATATGACTATATTATCATCATTGATAACATTAAATTATTAATATTTTTTGTCTAAAAGTACTAAGGGAAAAATGAAAACATATTATGATTATTTTTACCCATGATTAGAGATAGTATTTAATTATTTTATACTTGTGAATATAAGTAGATGTCAAGGACACAATGATATAATAAATATGTACTAATGAACCATTTTTTATATATCTTTGATGTTACAAAATATTTTGTTCTAATTATTAAAAAATAAAATCATAAAAGGTATTTGGGTATGTATATTATCCAATATTTTAGTTGGATATTATATATTTGGAGGGGTTAAATTTTTCAATTTTAATTTCTATCAATTCCATACATAATTTTTATAAGATTTTAGAACCAGATTTGAGGATATACATTCTATGTTGTAATATCAAAATTCACTACATTATTTTCTAAACAATATTATAAATGACCACCCACGTTTTACTATCCAGGTACAAAGAGGAAAATGAATTTTATCCAAAAATAGAAGGGATTATTTTCATTCTCTAGTCATCCATCAATAACTCACCACTTTTAATGTTCAAATTAATTGTGATACTATAAAAATTCACCCACAAATCATTTTATTAAATAGAAAACCAAATCATGGATGAGATCCAAGAAAAAACCCTATGAAATATAACTACTTTTTAAAGCATATGGGTATAATGATGATTTATTCCATTATCGTCGATAATGGAAAACTAAACTCTCCCATAACCAAACACATTATCATGGGAGGGAGAAGAATTCAACATAAAATACGATTATCCCATGAACACCAATTGGGGAAAATAAATTCTAGTGGAATACCATGTCCATTATTGTTTATTTACCCTTATATGTTATTTTATGGTCATTATAAAGTGGCAGTAAAAATATATAATCAAGATGAATGGAAAAAAATTGTGTTTGTAAGGGCCCCGATCTACGTGGATCAACACTTTTCATGTTTTTGAATATTGAGGTGCTAGGATGAGGCTCATAGGATTTATGTAGGAGTTTGGATACTAATAGTTGGGATAATGGATATTTTACAGTGTGGAAACATTTTACATGGCGTGAAAGTCGGTTTTAGGATGTATAATAAATAATGATTATAAAAATAAATAAAATTAATAAGTGACACATTTAATTGAGAAAACATAACCATATGGGCTAAAAAATGTGAAAGAGGATATGTTGTCATGTAAGTACCTGTAGCAGTGTTGTTTTAAGAGTTATAATCTTTTCGAGTTCTTAATAACCATATGACTGAAGATGATCTCTCTATCATTCTAGGGGAACCAAATCCCCCCACTTCAAGTTTTTTTGGATATTTCATTTTCAAGTACCAATCTCTAGATTCCCTCCTAATATCCATCTCTTATCCAAGGTATGTTCTACCCTTGTTCCAAAATTTCTTTCAATGTGTTACCTCCTCTTCCTCTTTACTATGAGGTGGAGATGGATCAATATGTTCTTAATGGGGCTTATCATGTTTTTTTGTTGGTTTAGTTGTGCCACAGAATCCTCAGATGGATGCAATTATTATGGGAGTGGAAATGTGGATCTGTAAATTGGTATGTTTTATTGTGAATATCATTGAAAATATTTTGAGGCTGGGGATTCATTTCTTCTCTTTTTTTAAGTCAAAATGTAGATTTTTACTGATTTATTCTCTTATGTCACAATGAAATAAACCTAATAACTACATGAACTAGAATAATGAATTGGTGTCAATCACATTAGGATATTTTTTTCAGGATAATAAGTTGCCTCTTTATTTTCTAGACAGTGTGATATTAATGATATGCTTGTTGTGTATATTTTAGAGTGTGAAATTGGTAATGAATTTAATGTTGTAATTAGTTGAAAAATAATTTAATTTTTTTTAAAGATCCATTTTTAGTTAATCCAAATTGATAATCAATTGTTGTAGGAATGTATGTTTAATTTAATTAGTTAATTAACCTGACCTATTACGATTCTTATTGATAAAATAATTAATGAAATGTTAAATTTATTTTTTAATTGATTTGTTATAGCATGAGATAGATTGTAGGTTTCATATAATTATAACCCATGAATAATGAATCTGTTAATTCATAATAGAAAAATAAATTATTGTGTGATAATTGATAATGACAATTTAGGGCATGGGTTTCCCTCTTTCTTATAAAGGATGAGTTCCTTGTGCTTTGGATCCATGAGAGGTTATTGTGTGTGAAGGTTGAATGAATTATTTTAGGGAAAAGAGCCCATTTTATATGATTGTTTCCAGATTCATGGGATGTGATCTGATCCTCTGATGGACGAGCATAGAGGGTTATTGTGGTGTGTGGGGAGATGAGGCATGGATGAGATGTGAGCCAAGGATGGCTGATCATGGAAGGGTATTGTGGTAAGATGGGTTGGGAGGCTCGATTGTTGTGGAATCATTTGACACTTGGAATGGCGAGATACATTAGGATATGCCTGTGGGTTTTGGGGATGACATCAGAGATGATATAATTGGTTGATGATGGGTACACCCATTAATATGAATAATTGAATCTTGTTTGTATATGTTAACTTCCTGAGGGCCATGTTGTTTTTTAATATACTATCATTTATGGGCTCTTTGAGGTATATAGATGTTCTTGGTCTCTTTATTTTTTTGGAATAATAGGTTTTCTTCCAAGAGTACATGAAAATATGGATGTAATGTGATTAAATATTGAATAATGTTTAACCAATGTGGTTGGATCTCGATGGGATGAAATGCTGAAGTTTTAATTATAAGAAGCAGTGAAATATATATAATCATTCTTCTAGGGCACGAAACATTGTTGTAATTTTTATACAATGAAATGTGGAGATTTTAACAGTAAATTAATGGTTAATTTGTTAATTAATTTACAGTGAAACTGATAAAAATGAATAAAGTAATTTAATGTGGAACAATAAATTATTTTGTTCATATAGGACATATAGTCTTAGTAGAGTCAGCTGGGAGTCTGAGAGACTTTAGCTATAGCTGCATCGGAAAATAGGTTATTCCCATTTAGTTTTTTTGAGATATATTATATCATGTAATTTTTGTGTTTCTATATTCTAATCCACCCTTTAAATTATAAGTATTTTACACCCCAAGGCTTATGAGGCCTAGGGGTGTTTTCCCCAACATCCCAGTGGGGGATGGATCGATCTCTATCCCCTTTGGGCCCTCTCCCTTCTATTGGTAGTTAATGGTGATGGAACAGATGATAATTAGTTTTTCACATATATGTGTGTAGAGGGTAGTATTGTCTTGAGGTTATTTCAAACACATAAATTCTGGGTATAGTTTCCTAATGAATTCAATAGGTATAATGTGTATAGGATATGATGGCGTAAGGATCTTTACTCAGTGTATGGGATGTGATGTCTAGAGGTTTAACAACCAATCTATGCAACACATTATAAAAGTTGTGGTGGCTCCTGGAAACTACTTGGTTTCTTTATGTTACATGGATGTGGTGGTGTGATTCACGAGGTTCATGTTTTGGTGATTCTCAGAGGTGTCTATAGGATAGCCTTTTAGGGGATAGATGCTCGGGGCATGTGATGTTGCAGTGGAGTGGAAAACTAGGGGGAATTGGTAGTGGGGTACCCTTGATGTTCTTTATTATATTATACGATCTTGTATGCGATAATTGGGGAGTGTAGTCATGGTGAGGCTGGGAATATAGTATACCTATTTTGGTGATTGATTAGTTTCACTTGTTGTTCACAATTCATAATCATGATTTCTATACTTTTTTCATGAGAGGCTCTAGGGTTGATCTTACATAGTATAATATTATAATCAACCTACATATATAAAAAATGTTGTTAGGTCAGTTGGAAAAGGTTTGGGATCAAGATGGTTTCTACTAGCTTTGTTTTTAATACGCATTATTTGGGCTTCATGGTCACATACATATTTAATTTTCTTGGTACTTTCATTTTTCTATTTTTTTAGTCGTTCATACATGACATTATAGATGTTCATTTTAGATTTTCTTCTATTTAGGAGTCAGAGAAGGAGTTAGTTTATGTCTATCACTATCACTCATCTCCCTTTACTAGATTTGGAGGGTTATACCTTGTAGTGAGGGGGTCATAGGAAAGTGGTATCGTAGGTTTGGTTGAATAATATGATGGAGTTTGGAGTTAGGATCATGTGAGGATTTACGGGAAGGTAAGGAAACAGTGTCATATAAGTTAATAAAGTTCTAGAAATATTGTAGACTAGGTAATTCATGAGTATTTAGGCCCCCCAGTGTTTTGATGCCAGAACCTTTCAATTTATAGTAGCTACAATAACTGGAGATACTAGTCACAAGGATGATACCTTGGAAAAGATCATGCGTCATTCTTCTTTTTTCATTTTTTTGAACGTGTGAACATGGGGCTATGATAAAAAAAATTGAATAAAATAAAATAATTAATTAATGTTTAAGTACACAATATTATAGGTATAGTAGCAATAATATTTTTTTTTATTTTTAATGCATGGCATTAGGTAATCGTCCTCATCACGTTTGTGTAGAAGATAATAAAAATGTTACGCTAGAAGGTCGTTTTAGAGTAGACGTTGAAAATGAAAAAACATATAGGAGTAATCTTAGGGAGTTTCAGCGACAGATTCTACAGAAGAATGAGAAATCCATTTCAGATATAGTCATAATATAATGTTTAGAGGTGGTTGAGATAGAAATCAGTTTGACCTATGCTCAGAAGGACCTTTGGGAATAGTTGGTTGTGATAAAGATACATGGGTTAGTGAGGCAGGGATGGTTCTTATTCTTTGGGATTAGAAGGAGTTGACAGTCTAATAGGAGGATTTATGAGGCCTGTTTAGGGACTAGTTTATCTTATTGACTACAAAAGCAGCAAGTCTCTAACTCCTACATACCTTATGATGCATGTCACATGTGTCTAGGAAATCATCCAAACAATTCGCAAACTATGAAATAGAATAATGAAACCAAAGTATAGAAAAGACGTAAAATCTAACAGCATCGCAAGCCCCATCTTGGTCCCATGCTCTCTAGCTCCAAAAATATTCATGTACCATATGATGAAGAGTGTTTTCCCTTATCTATAACTAAAACCATATAATCTGTTTGGCTCCAAAATCATGACCCAATAAGAGTGTGAGAGAAATCCCACCAGGAAACCACCAAAAAATATGTGCCTAACTATTAGTAAATATACATATCTTGTAATATTCATAAATGAAGTAATAATCTAAGATGTACTCAAAATTAAACAATCCTTCAATTTTGAATTACAATCATTTGCATTTTTTAATCAATCCATTAAATCATGTAAACCATTGGATCTAGCCTAAGAATTGTATCCCAGGTGTAATACTAATAAAATAGATGTCTCAGAAGACCATCTAAACAATAAGAAGTGACCAAATCCAATATTGTGCTTTGGCTTGGGAGAATCATGAAAATCCTCCAATAATTCATTAGAAACCCTCTAGGAATGTTCTCATTGTCTAACCACTCTGGTCTAGAATATGCTCAATTCAATAAACAATGATTTTCTAGGAATTCTCTCACAGTCTAAACACTTTGGTCCCATATAGTGGAGATCAATTAAAATGACCACTTGGGAAGCTCTCACAGTCAATACCCCTTGGTCAAAATAGCATCAATAATAAATAATGACCATCTGGAAACACTCACAGTCAATTCCCTAGGTTCCAATATTCATTTAATTAAAAAATAATGACCTCCTGGGTATAATTCATAGTCTAACCGGATTAATTATAAATGACCACCTGGGCAGATCTCACTTTCTAACCCATTTGGGAAGACCTCATTGCCCAATCCCCTTTATTCAACAAGAACAATACATAAGCCATGAATTTCATATAATTTAAAAATACATCCTAACATAATAAGGAATGTAATTGAGGAAAGACTACAATAATCTAGACCAATAATCCATAAAAATAAAAAAATGGAATTCACCCATCGGTTGTCCCATAACAAGGTATCTAACCTAATGCATAAGCAATAACCCTTTATAAATCAAACAAACAATAAAAGGTATTAAATAGGGTAAAATTCAAATAATGAAATACCCCAAACATGGGTATTCATAACATAAGAATATCTAATCCAAATATGAACAAAAAAAAGGCAAAAACCACTTACCATGATCTCTTATGACCAACACACTTGAATGTCGGCCCTTGAATCATCCTAAAATTGCATAGATCTAAAAAAAGATGAAAAACTCCCAACCATTAATAACTCACAAGAGATGAATAATTAGTATGAAAGGCATAAGAAGAATAGGTAACTCACCAGTTGGAATCCAACTCACCGAATTGCATCTCAATCAATGGTCAGATAGAGAATAGAGAGGGATTTGATGTTCTTTGGTGTTCTGTCACTCTCCGGTAGGTACCAAGGGAAGAAGGAGACTTTTTCGGGGATGAGATGCGACCCCACATGGATTTTCAAATTAAAATAAATCTACATGTCCTTTTAATTTAATGTATTTTTCGGGTGTAGTCTTAACCATCTTCCACCATAAGGTGTCTTCCAGATCACCTACATGACCATTTACTCTGCTGTTACATGGATAGTATGGTGTTGTATGTGGTACCTGGGTTCACGATGTGTAATCAAAAGTAAACTGGATCTTACAACCATCCCCCCTTAAAGAAATTTTTCAATAAACATTCCTCCCAAGGGTGGTGAATAAGTAACATCAAACAACACTGGTCACTATGATCATACATTGTTCTCCCTCTCCCATGTATTGTACTATACTTTCTTGTGCTGCCATAGCACCCAAACTAGACGAAAAAATGGCCACAAAGAACCTTTGTGATGCAAACCACGATCTAAATATGGTTCTTCTAAAATGATGCATCCACCTCTAACTCAACCTCCTCGTGTTAAAAAAAATGATACATGTCTAAAAATCAATGTCGTTACTGGGAGACATGAAAGAGAAGATGCAAAGCCCGATACCTATGAGGTAACTATAACTGATTGGAAACCAGACCTACTCTCTCTAAATCCACAAATGGCCCAATGTATCTTGGTGAAATCTTAACTTGTCTTTAAATCTTCTTGTGTCCCAACTTCGGTGTGACATGTAAGAAAAAACAGATCCCCAACCTCAAAACTCCAGAGGTTATCTCTTTCGATCAACATATGATTTTTTTTTTGTGATTTTGTAGTATCCCTCCACTTCCAAATCAACTCCACCTGCTTAGTGGTCTCATGGACAAGATATGGTCTCATCATAGCTCTCTCTCCTACCTCCATCCAATATAGGGGTGATTGGAATGACCTACCATACAAAGCCTCATAAGGTTCCATCTGAATCGTTGCCTAATAAATTTTATTTTAGGAAAACACACATAAGGGTGTGTGTCTTTCCAAAGAACCCCTAAAATCATGGAAGCATGATCAAAGCATGTCCTCAAAACCCTGAATCGTGCACTTGGACTAGCCATATGTCTAGGGATGGTATGTTATAGTCAGAAGTACTAGTGAACCCAGAGCCCTGTAAAGTCCCTTCCACACATGTGAAGTAAACTAGGCATCCTAGTCTAAAATAATAGAGTGTGAGACCCCATGAAAATGAAAAATATATCAGATGTAAAATCTTCAAAGCTCGTCAACATTGATGGTTTCCTTAATTAGATGGAAGTTTGAATCCTTCATGATCTTATCAATAAAAATTCAAACAACATCATTCCCTCTAGGAATCCTTGGGAAACCTATCACAAAATCCATCACGACATCACTCCACCTCCACTCGAGAATGGGTAACTACTGCAAAGCCTTACCAGTCATTGATTCTCTACCTTCACTGTCTAACAGGTGGAACATCTCATAAGAAAACTAGCATCATCCTTCTTCATACCTGGCTACCAATACTGATGATGTCGATCATGATACATCTTGGTGACACTAAGATGAACTAAACATACCGAGGAATGAAAATCGAGGAGCAGATCCACACGTTTGTCTTGTGACACCCATACACTTCTATGAAATCACAATACCACATCATCTCATTTCGTCCACCCAAGATTTAGGCCCTCATATTTCATACTCTCCAATATGCCTAGGCCCTTAAAATATGATAGCTACCTCATTCATACTCGATTTGGTTGAGTAGAAGTAACAAATATATAAGAAAGTAACTTCTGCCCCTATCTGTCATGCTCCTCCAAATGCATCTTAGATAATAGAGCCATATGATACCACTCACTACTGGCCGCTTGAAATGCCTATATATGAGTCCTCCTGCTCAATGCATCAGCCACTGATTTGCCTTTCCTAGGTGTTTATGTAATTTCATTGTAAATGGACTAAAGGTACTCAACCCACCTTCACTGTCTCAAATTAATATCATACTGGGTAAAGATATACCTGATACTTTTGAAGATAATGAACATCACATATTTCTCTCCCAAAAGATAATTTCTCCAACAACATAACTTTTGAAAAATTGTAGCCAAATCAAGATCGTGGTTTGGGTAATTACTTTCATGTTTCCCAAATTACTGAGACCTGTATGCAATGACTACTTCCCCATACATATTCACTACTCCCAGCCCGATACCAGATGAATCAATGTAAATGGTGTATCTCTTTCCTGGATCTTGTAAAATCAGTATCAGTGCTGAAGTCAACCTCTATTTTAGCTCATGAAAGGATAAATAATAGAAATATATCCAGATGTACTTTAAACCCTTTTAATCAGGCCCATCAATGGCTCTACTAATTGTTAAAAATATTGTATAAAGAGTCTATAATAACCCACCATCCCTAGAAAAATCTGAACATGAATACATTGTTTGGATGCTGCTAGGAAACAACTACTCTCTATTTATTCGGGTCTACTGATACATCTTCCTCTGAGATAACATGACCAAAAAATTGATTCTGATCCATCGAAAAGTGTAATTTTTAGATCATAGCATATAATTGATGCTCTCTCAGTGCACTCAAAACAATCTCAAGATGTGTGGCAAGGTTTTGTAGAGTTTGAGAGTACATGATGATATTGTCCATGAAGACTACCACAAACGAATCCAAGTAAGGATGGATCACTCGGTTCATTAGTTCCATTAAAATTTCTGGCCCATTTTTGATACCATACGACATAACTAAATACTCATATAGACCATAACGACTCATAAAGGCTGTAAGAGGTATATTTGATGATCTAACATGAAACTGGTGATAACTGGATCTCAATTGAATCATCGAGAAAACCCTGGCTCCTCGAAGCTAATCAATGAGATCATCAATCTTCGGAAAGGGATAATAGTTTGTGACATTCAAATGGTTCAGCTATTAATAATCCACACAAAGTCTAAGTGTACCTTCCACCTTCTTCAAAAAAAGGATAGGTGAACCCCAAGAAGAAGTACATGGACAGATGAAACCCTTTCCCTATAATTCCTCTAAATGCTTCTTTATCACCTGTAACTCTTATGTTTCCATCCTATAATGAGCAATGGACAACGTTTCCAATCCTAGCATAAGCTCAATATATAAATCCACCTATCGCACTAGAGTTAAACCTGAAATGTCTTCTAGAATTACATCTCTGAAATGATCCACCATATAAAGAATGTCTATCTATGTAGTCCCCTAGTCAACCTGAAATGGAATTTTAATTTGGACTGAAATTCCTCTCAACCCATGATTCTGGGCTCCAGCTCTGCTCCCAGGGACTTCCCATTCGCTCTTGTGTAGAAATGACTCTCCCTCTATTGATGTGAAACTCAACCTTAATCAATCATAGCCAAAAATTGCACGAATGGAGACAAAATAGTCCATTTCGAGAATAACATCGAAGCCAGTCATCTCTAAGAAATATAGATCCCATAAAAAGTGACACCCACCAACCTCAAAATATAATTCCTTTCACTTTTTTACACTAGCCATCCTAATCCATAAGGGAGAGTCTAAAACCATAATAACCTCGAAAGAAAAGATATAGAGCCTAAGGATATCCAAAACTGAATCATATATAAAACTATGGGAAACCCTTGTATAAAAAAGAGGAGAAGCTAAAACTAATGAAACTATAATACTACCTCTATCACTAGAGGATCTATGATCCTGCTGCTATTGTTTCTCAACTATCTCAATATTCTGACCCATTCCACAAGCTACAACCCAACCTGACTACCCTGAGATGATCCACCTTGCTATCATTGAAAACCTTCTATCAGGATACCATGACAATGAACACCTTCTTATCTCGAATGGCCTCTATAACTTTAGTTCCCAAACTGATGAGAAACTGGTGGTCCTACTCTTGAATGTGGTGTCAAAATAGATCCCCACTCACTTAATACTAGTGAGAACATCTAGCATAAATGCTAAAGATGAACCATTTTTCCACAAGATCGGCACTCGACTAGGGCCCTTGAGTAATGTGGTCTAATATGCCCACTCTTACCTCACATGTAGCATGCCACCTAGACACCTAATGAAGCATTTTGTGAAATATACCTATTGTGCTTCCTGCTATTTGTCGAAGGAGTACCAACCCATGATGTTGAACCGCCTTGGCTCGCAGATCCCAACTCCCTATTATTGCACTCCGTAATTAGTACCTAGTTTACTATAGCAGTTACCAAAGGTATCCTAAAAAATCACCTATGATCATAGGACATACCTAATACCATCCTCAAATCACCCGACCAAAGATAACTACTCACATCCAAAAATAAGAGAAAAGTATTGAATCTATCCAAATAATGAAGAATAATCCATCACCAAAAGAGCGATCTTCTCCAAATGCATGAACTCTTAGGCTTGATATGTCCTCAATGTCTTAAGGTAGAAGTAATCAAAGAAGGTCCTCCAAAACATTTCCCAAACCATATCCCAATGACGTCCTACTTATGAGATAACAACACCCAATATCTTTGTATAATTACATTGCATGTATGTTGTAATAATCCCCCCTCTCTATGGAGGTGTCTCTTGATATTATAAGATAGTAAGAATGGCCTCCAACCATGAATATAAATCATGTGGTCTTCCATCCATTGAAAAAGTGGTAGTATGTAGCTGTTGGGACACCCTTATCAACTCTTCCTTAGTCGGGGAAGGATATGGTATGATGTGAAATGTCTATATCATCCTAAAAAATCCTTCACTGAAATATGAATCAGCACCTGTGTAGAGACCCGAAGCTTGACGTACATGGACATTACATTACATTTGCGGAATACTTAGTACATAACAAAAACACACACACAAGGATCGTAATAGTTTAGTGTCTTTGGAAACTCGGAACGTAATCTTCTAATCGTGGTGAAAGATCTTCAATATCTCCCATAAAGATCTTCCCTTTTTTTTATACCTAAAACCTTTCTTTATATCCTGGGGAAAAGAAAACATAAAAGGGTGAGCTCAAATGCTCAGTAAGGGTAAACAAAAGAAATATCAATCACATCATATACATAAGAACATAGCTTTTGGAAATCTTAACCTGCAAAAGAGATCATAATATCTTATCATGGGATAAATCATAGAAGTGAAAATGAGATCCCCATAATCATAACATAAAACTTGAAACTTTGTGGCATGCACACATAATCATGGAAAATCATTTCTTGTTAGTCATGACTCATTGCCAAGACTATCTTAGTGGACAAAGTCCCTTTCTGAACCGAGTTCACTCCTCGTTTCAGTCCTGTATCACTGAACCGAAATAACCTTCCGTTCCAGCCATGTCTATCTCATGAGATATAAAATCTTTACCCAATGCATTGGAGGGAGATATATGTCCCACCCATCTTATAATGAATCCTTTCTTATGTGTGCCACATAATCATAAAACATACATCATCGCATAACACATGTAACAAAAATGGGATTCTTGAAACATCATGACATCATAAATCAATTCATATAAGATAAAGGAATTCATAAACATAATTCCATCACAACATGGTCAAATCAATGTAAAAATATGGATAGAAACAGAACCCTTTATTATCTTAGATGGAAAATAATTTTGATAAAACACTTGAATTGAATTCTTGAGGAAAATATCCTTTCTTCTTCAAAATCAATTTCTTTTCACAAAACATCATGCAATTTTAAAAGAAAGAGATTTTATTGAAAATATTCATGAAATCTTTTAGAGGAAGCTTCATGAAAATAAGGCTTTATAAAACAGTAGAAATCCGTTCGTGCCGTATAAGTTAAAAAAAACATTCTTCGTACTTTTTTCGGAAAAGTCAAAAAGTACCTCGTACGAAAAACGACAAAAGATTCCTTTCATACGTATTACTAAAAACTCACCGAAGGGTAAAAATGGATTTAAAAAATTTTAGGTGGATGGAAATAATATTACATATTGAGTAAACATGAATGTGGATGATAAAATACACCCCAGTAAATACTTACGAATAAACAATCTCGGATAAAAATGAGATTGTGATATTTCCCTTACCTTATGTCCGACTTGCTTTGTAAGTGTCCAAACCTCCTGTATAATGATTTAAATCATGTTATTGACTTATTCCAGAATCTTATTAATTGTTATGATATCATATATGGTTCACTTATGACATTATATTACCCGTTCTTTTGTAAATTCCATGTTAAAGAAGCGTTTTGGGTTAAATCGTTTCATTTATCTTAGGTGTTTTGACTTGTTGTTCTTGACATCCCTATTACTTATATCATGATTTACTTACTTCTAGAATATAAAATATGATTTATATATCATATATATTCAGTATATATATATATATATAATAGGTAGATAAATAAAATGAAAAACACCGTTCATGGAGACGGTAGTCCGTACGTACGCATGAACGCTGTTTTCCTTTCCTTATTGTTTTGAAATGGAAGTAAGTAGATGACATACATATGTATATATATACATAAATCCAGTAGCTTTATAATGTCATATATTTCATTATTATTTCTTATATATACATAATCATTCTTAAATGGTTAACATGGAGAATGAATCTCATCGCGTCGTGGAGACGGTAGTCCGTACGTACGCACGAGCGATGATATCATTTCTATAAGTATTGAATTGAATTGGAGTGGATTATACAATATATCAGAATCAATATGATGTTTTAATAACTATGTATAGTTATTCTTTACACCATTATACCCATCCATGTAAGGTGGTGGTGGAAAATAGATTACACCACGGCGTGGAGACGGTATTCCGTACGTACGCACGCGCGGTGATTTCTTTTTCCGTAGGATGGATAGATGGTGAAATAGGGTTGTTTCATACTTATAATAACATATCAGTATATGAGTGATACTTATGTTATTACTTCATAATGAAACAACCTAAGAAGAAGAAGTGGAAGAAGAAATAAAGAATTGGTAACGGTAATTACCTCTTCTTTGAAGTGCCTCTTTGAGACCTCCTCTTAGGGCACTAAAATTGGTCTTTGAGGAAGACCAGAACCTCTAGGATTATTATAGGGAAGTGGAGAAGAGATTTTTTCAGGGGTTGGCCGAGCTTGAGTGCTCAAATTGGTGTGAGGAGGAGGGGGAGGAGGTGTCCTTTTATAAGGGAGGAGAGGGGCACCTTAGGAATATCTCAAAATATTATTTTATATTAAAGTCAAAATCGGTTTATAATGGTTCCAAAGGGTCTTATTTCGAAGATAAAGTGGGTATGGGTCGAAATCCTATCAACCAATAGGATTTAGACAAGTTTAGGGTTTTATTTTAACCTTATCAATTAGATTTAACTCTAAGTTAAATAATTTAACTTTTACCGTGTCTTTTTGTTTTCTTTCACTATATGGTTAATACACTTACTATAACATGCCAAACGAACCCCAAATTGTTTATTATTAATATATATATCCTTATCTAAGTCATTTGGCCGAACCTTAGATTTTTAGGAATAAAATAACAATTAATAATATAATATTTTATTTAAAAACTATTTTGTGTCAATTTTGACACTATTTGATATATGATTTTTGTGAAAGTCATAACAGAATTATATGTTCGAACCAAGTTGATTAAAGCAACACTAATATATCATATTAACCTATAAAATTAGTTTAATTCATAAAAAGTCTCAAATTACATTTATTGTGGTGTTTATAACATCAATTATGTCAATATTTCATTAAAAAGATAATTACTGCATCATCTTTGTGTCATAAATAAATTGACTTATTTGATGTCTAAAAATTACAAATAAAATAACATCATGTAGGAAATCTATTTAGCTTTCTAATGAATATTTATAGTCGAATTTATCTTCTGTATAACCCCATATTAAAAATGTTTTAGTAAATAAACATTGATTTTAACTCTTTTAACTCTTCTTTAAATAAATTAATAATAAATGTCCTAATCTAATACAAGTGGGCCTAAATGGTCATATTTTATTCCTAAGTTTGTTTTTGGTCGAAATACACTTGTCCAATAGGATTAGGACATGTGTTAGGGTAATATTAATATCATTTTTACCCTTAATTACCCTATTTACCTTTAACCGTGGTAAAAAAAGTAAAAAGTTACTATTCACCAAAAAATATTTTCATCTCATTGAACCACATTTTAGTCCTTGATATTAACCGTGTCTGTCGGATTTTCAAAATTCCATTCACAGAAGCGGTAAAATTAAGTTTTATGCAAAATTCAGTTTATAACCTACCACTTAGTGGTTTCACTATTCATCAAAAATTGAAAGTTTTCAGAAAAGTACCAAAATTTCACCCTAGGCTATAATTGATATTCCGAATTCAAAAATGAAGTCCATTTTGAGAGTTAAAATTTCTAAAATTTAAAAAGTGGTTATTACTATTCATAACGGCTAGTTTTAATAATATTTTAATAGCATATCATTATTTCGTGAAACTCAGTATTACGTACCACACACGCTATCGAGGAAGGTTGCGATTGCGTGTAATGCAAGGCAAGTCAAGGATGCGTGTTGTGCAAGCTCCTTTTGGTGTAGCGTACAACACAAGACATTAGTGAAATAAAAAAAAATATTTTTCATAAAATCTCGGGCTGTTACATTCTACCCCCCTTAAAATGAATTTCGCCCTCGAAATTCGTCGGGGTTATAAATGGTTTACTATTCGAAAGTTTCTTTAATAGAAACCCACATCGTAAAAAGGAATACCAAAACTTGGCTTTAAAAACTAAAGTATGAAATGTAACGATTACCCAAATAAACTAATCACTGGGTTTCCACATAGGTGAAAATATGGATATGGAAGAGAAATCTAACCATCATGTTCTGATGGAGAGTGGTAGAGAACATGGCTATGGAAAAGCCAGTAATCACAAATCCATAAATTTGTGACGATCTAAGGTACCATCTGATTCATCAGGTATAAGATCACTATGACAACATTTTTGGTTTTCAAGATCATTTCCCTAAAGTTGAAAATTTTCTTAGAATAAATACTTACTTTATTTTGGTACAATCTCACTTTTGTTCGTGCCTTGAACAATTTCCACTTCATCTCTTAAATAAATGAAGTTGAATTTGTTATTCATGAAGTGTTAGCAGATCATGTGATAGAATGACGGGTCATTCCATCTGTCTCAAAAGGTTAGCAAAATTTATATACATAAGTCGATCTATAGTGGGATTAATCATATATGGTTCCTAAAATGGACTTATACTTCATATATCATACTGCTCAATATAATAAAACTAGTTTCTACTAAACAGGGACTTCCTGTAGGTCAGTGGTAGGCGATAAAGGCCAGTCACACTTCGATTGTGGGTTCGATTCCTACAGCCTTGTCCGACGCGATGGGCTGTCGCCCGTCCTGCAGGTTGTCCTTTTTCTAAAGCTATATTACTATAACATCTCATCAATAATATCGAAAAACGTTTTATCCTAACTTATGTCCAACATAATCCATTACAATCTTTAGGCTTATCCATAATACTTCAATCCACTCTCATAATATAGTGAAAACGATTACCAGAGATTTAATACTATCGTTGATCCCCATATATCATAAGATATGTCTTGTTGGTCACATTCCAAACATTCAAAGGCCTTAATCGTGTATTCTCTTGAATACCTTAGTGAAAACATGAGTGCAGTTAAAAGTTAACACTTTCCACATACCAAAATCCTCAAAATTCTATATACTCAAACCATGATATCACTTAGTCCTTATATCAATCATGAGCTCATGAATACTATCAAACATTTAATTTTCTCCTTATCCCTTCATTATGCGCATATCATCTACATTCCAAAAATATCTGAATAACCTTTCATGGATACTGGTAACATTAATCATACACTTTCAAAACACAAGGAAAGACAACAGTGTAACAATCCATAGATATCTCTTTATTCCAAAATTACACATGATAAACATGTAATCATTCCACTACATTCTCAAACCATTGACCGAGCTTCAAAAATTCTTTCATCTCACATATCATTTGTAGTCTCTTCATCATCATCCACATAAATACTACCCATATGACCATACTGATTCTCTTCATGAGACTTTCCCTTAGGGCATTTGTTTGCATAATGCCCATACATTCCACATTTAAAACACTTAACCATTTTTGATGTCGTAGCAATACCATTATCCTCATCCATGGTGTTAACCGACCCTTTTCCTTTGCACTTACTTGCTTTGTGTCCTTCTTTTCCACACCCAAAGCATCTTCCAGTTCCCTTGAAACATTCTCCTTGATGCCTCTTCCCACATGATTTACATAGGGGAAATTGAACTTTCTTTCCTCTATGATCATCATGGAACTCCATCTTTCTCTTATTAGTCGAGTCAGGAAACTTACCAAATTTTACTTTATTGATCATATTGTGAGATTGCTGATTCGGCATAATAATGATGTTTAGACATCCAAATCCCATTTCATTTGGTTGCTCATGAAGAATATCATTCCATTGTCCATCATATCCTCCATTATTGTGAATCATCTTGTTTCCAACCATTTTCTAAAACCCAAAAAGAATTGTGTTAGATGAAAAAATCATAATAAAGGGGGAGTAACTTAAATATCTATCATCTTTGGTTTAATCTAATATCGTTACCATAGTTCTAGTACTATATCCTATACATATACTTATCCTTAGGGGCATCCCTAGACATACCTTAGAAATATCTCTAGGGATCTCACTAACGTTTTCGCCTCCTAGTTTCCAAAGGTTGACTAAACCTTTCCTCTGATACCAACTGTAGAGACCCGAAGCTTGACGTACATGGACATTACATTACATTTGCGGAATACTTAGTACATAACAAAAACACACACACAAGGATCGTAATAGTTTAGTGTCTTTGGAAACTCGGAACGTAATCTTCTAATCGTGGTGAAAGATCTTCAATATCTCCCATAAAGATCTTCCCTTTTTTTTATACCTAAAAACTTTCTTTATATCCTGGGGAAAAGAAAACATAAAAGGGTGAGCTCAAATGCTCATTAAGGGTAAACAAAAGAAATATCAATCACATCATATACATAAGAACATAGCTTTTGGAAATCTTAACCTGCAAAAGAGATCATAATATCTTATCATGGGATAAATCATAGAAGTGAAAATGAGATCCCCATAATCATAACATAAAACTTGAAACTTTGTGGCATGCACACATAATCATGGAAAATCATTTCTTGTTAGTCATGACTCATTTCCAAGACTATCTTAGTGGACAAAGTCCCTTTCTGAACCGAGTTCACTCCTCGTTTCAGTCCTGTATCACTGAACCGAAATAACCTTCCGTTCCAGCCATGTCTATCTCATGAGATATAAAATCTTTACCCAATGCATTGGAGGGAGATATAGGTCCCACCCATCTTATAATGAATCCTTTCTTATGTGTGCCACATAATCATAAAACATACATCATCGCATAACACATGTAACAAAAATGGGATTCTTGAAACATCATGACATCATAAATCAATTCATATAAGATAAAGGAATTCATAAACATAATTCCATCACAACATGGTCAAATCAATGTAAAAATATGGATAGAAACAGAACCCTTTATTATCTTAGATGGAAAATAATTTTGATAAAACACTTGAATTGAATTCTTGAGGAAAATATCCTTTCTTCTTCAAAATCAATTTCTTTTCACAAAACATCATGCAATTTTAAAATAAAGAGATTTTATTGAAAATATTCATGAGATCTTTTAGAGGAAGCTTCATGAAAATAAGGCTTTATAAAACAGTAGAAATCCGTTCGTGCCGTATAAGTTAAAAAAAACATTCTTCGTACTTTTTTCGGAAAAGTCAAAAAGTACCTCGTACGAAAAACGACAAAAGATTCCTTTCATACGTATTACTAAAAACTCACCGAAGGGTAAAAATGGATTTAAAAAATTTTAGGTGGATGGAAATAATATTACATATTGAGTAAACATGAATGTGGATGATAAAATACACCCCAGTAAATACTTACGAATAAACAATATCGGATAAAAATGAGATTGTGATATTTCCCTTACCTTATGTCCGACTTGCTTTGTAAGTGTCCAAACCTCCTGTATAATGATTTAAATCATGTTATTGACTTATTCCAGAATCATATTCATTGTTATGATATCATATATTGTTCACTTATGACATTATATTACCCGTTCTTTTGTAAATTCCATGTTAAAGAAGCGTTTTGGGTAAAATCGTTTCATTTATCTTAGGTGTTTTGACTTGTTGTTCTTGACATCACTATTACTTATATCATGATTTACTTACTTCTAGAATATAAAATATGATTTATATATCATATATATTCAGTATATATATATATATATAATAGGTAGATAAATAAAATGAAAAACACCGTTCATGGAGACGGTAGTCCGTACGTACGCATGAACGCTGTTTTCCTTTCCTTATTGTTTTGAAATGGAAGTAAGTAGATGACATACATATGTATATATATACATAAATCCAGTAGCTTTATAATGTCATATATTTCATTATTATTTCTTATATATACATAATCATTCTTAAATGGTTAACATGGAGAATGAATCTCATCGCGTCGTGGAGACGGTAGTCCGTACGTACGCACGAGCGATGATATCATTTCTATAAGTATTGAATTGAATTGGAGTGGATTATACAATATATCAGAATCAATCTGATGTTGTAATAACTATGTATAGTTATTCTTTACACCATTATACCCATCCATGTAAGGTGGTGGTGGAAAATAGATTACACCACGGCGTGGAGACGGTATTCCGTACGTACGCACGCGCGGTGATTTCTTTTTCCGTAGGATGGATAGATGGTGAAATAGGGTTGTTTCATACTTATAATAACATATCAGTATATGAGTGATACTTATGTTATTACTTCATAATGAAACAACCTAAGAAGAAGAAGTGGAAGAAGAAATAAAGAATTGGTAACGGTAATTACCTCTTCTTTGAAGTGCCTATTTGAGACCTCCTCTTAGGGCACTAAAATTGGTCTTTGAGGAAGACCAGAACCTCTAGGATTATTATAGGGAAGTGGAGAAGAGATTTTTTCAGGGGTTGGCCGAGCTTGAGTGCTCAAATTGGTGTGAGGAGGAGGGGGAGGAGGTGTCCTTTTATAAGGGAGGAGAGGGGCACCTTAGGAATATCTCAAAATATTATTTTATATTAAAGTCAAAATCGGTTTATAATGGTTCCAAAGGGTCTTATTTCGAAGATAAAGTGGGTATGGGTCGAAATCCTATCAACCAATAGGATTTAGACAAGTTTAGGGTATTATTTTAACCTTATCAATTAGATTTAACTCTAAGTTAAATAATTTAACTTTTACCGTGTCTTTTTGTTTTCTTTCACTATATGGTTAATACACTTACTATAACACGCCAAACGAACCCCAAATTGTTTATTATTAATATATATATCCTTATCTAAGTCATTTGGCCGAACCTTAGATTTTTAGGAATAAAATAACAATTAATAATATAATATTTTATTTAAAAACTATTTTGTGTCAATTTTGACACTATTTGATATATGATTTTTGTGAAAGTCATAACAGAATTATATGTTCGAACCAAGTTGATTAAAGCAACACTAATATATCATAGTAACCTATAAAATTAGTTTAATTCATAAAAAGTCTCAAATTACATTTATTGTGGTGTTTATAACATCAATTATGTCAATATTTCATTAAAAAGATAATTACTGCATCATCTTTGTGTCATACATAAATTGACTTATTTGATGTCTAAAAATTACAAATAAAATAACATCATGTAGGAAATCTATTTAGCTTTCTAATGAATATTTATAGTCGAATTTATCTTCTGTATAACCCCATATTAAAAATGTTTTAGTAAATAAACATTGATTTTAACTCTTTTAACTCTTCTTTAAATAAATTAATAATAAATGTCCTAATCTAATACAAGTGGGCATAAATGGTCATATTTTATTCCTAAGTTTGTTTTTGGTCGAAATACACTTGTCCAATAGGATTAGGTCATGTGTTAGGGTAATATTAATATCATTTTTACCCTTAATTACCCTATTTACCTTTAACCGTGGTAAAAAAAGTAAAAAGTTATTATTCACCAAAAATTATTTTCATCTCATTGAACCACATTTTAGTCCTTGATATTAACCGTGTCTGTCGGATTTTCGAAATTCCATTCACAGAAGCGGTAAAATTAAGTTTTATGCAAAATTCAGTTTTTAAACTACCACTTAGTGGTTTCACTATTCATCAAAAATTGAAAGTTTTCAGAAAAGTACCAAAATTTCACCCTAGGCTATAATTGATATTCCGAATTCAAAAATGAAGTCCATTTTGAGAGTTAAAATTTCTAAAATTTAAAAAGTGGTTATTACTATTCATAACGGCTAGTTTTAATAATATTTTAATAGCATATCATTGTTTCGTGAAACTCAGTATTACGTACCACACACGCTATCGAGGAAGGTTGCGATTGCGTGTAATGCAAGGCAAGTCAAGGATGCGTGTTGTGCAAGCTCCTTTTGGTGTAGCGTACAACACAAGACATTAGTGAAATAAAAAAAAATATTTTTCATAAAATCTCGGGCTGTTACAACCTGTGTTCGGTATAATAGGTGGTTTCAAGGAGGGGACAACATGATGATCTACTAGTAGTCCCTAATCTACAATTTCAGGTGTTTTATCATCACCCTACTCCTGTCGTTCAACCAGTGGACGTCTCGGTGGGATGACTCTTTAAGGTCGAGCATACACCTCAATAAAATATTATCAGGGGCTGTAATAGGGAAGTGCATGTAGGTAACATATTGAAAAAAACACTAATGTTTTACAAAACATGGTTACATGGTATGTAGAACCACTACACAATGTGTTCTCCTAAAGCCTTAAATTGGTCATTTACCCCTACTATCCTGGTGGTGTAACACCCCATACACATGGCGTGTTCATCCTGAGACATGGAATTTACATGAATTTTTCCTCCTACACAGGTTCTTCTATTTGGACAAAACTACATGTTTCTCTCCTGGTCTAACACTACATGGCATGTTCACCCCAGACACGGAGTTTACTACTTATGTTCCATCCACCCATGTCGCTAGTCACATGGCCATATACATGGTCGATTACCACATGACATGTATACGACAGTCATGGAATTTAGCACGTGATTTTCATCCACTCGTGTCGTTAGTCACATGGACTGACACACAATCCACTATAGCAGAGCGTGTACTCCCAGTAAATGGTGTGTTCCACAAACTACTTCCCAACACCATTTCTCTACTCACACATTAAAGACACATGATCGAAAACTACATGGTGTGTACATATAGTACATGACATATAGTTAATTAAAAGTCAGTTCTTCTAGAACAATAGAACACTTAGCATGTGTTTATGACACCACATGCTGTGTTTTCTAGGTTTCCCAATATTAAGCCTCTGAAACTTCCCCAAAACTGTTAAAAACAAATTTTTTTTCCAAGGCATGACAAATATATACCATGAGAGCACATAATGCCCGAGAATCAATTTTTTGAATTCTTTTTCATATCATAACATGACAAAATTCAATTAAATATCAAACATGATCTGCCAAATTCAGATCTAAGTGATCCCATAACACCTCAGGGACAGAATATAGGCATCATTCAAAATGAAACAATACATATACCAATTACCTATAAAAAATAGTAGGCATTACATCATGGAATCTATCCCAACATCATGCATATCTTGCACAACATCTATCACAATGACAACAAATCAGTAGTGCTTCCTGAATGGAATGACCGCAATGCATGACATGTGATCTCTAAGAAGTTCCTATATGACACATGAGATGGAATACCCTCATCTAATCAGGATGAAATAGAAATATTATGTAATGCTCCCAACCATAGTTACCAAGAGTCTGTGCATTATTACATAACAATGGTTTGATTACAATGAATGAAGTCCCAAAGGACCGATCAATTTAGAAGTCTTGGAAAATAGAATACATACATGAAGTTCAACATTACTACTTGAAAATAAAAAACAATAATAATTTATTCCATTAGAAACATCCAAGACTCTTAGAATATGCATGCAAGACACTCATAACTAACTTCTTCACATCCTGGGAAAATAAAACATAAGAAAGGGGTGAGATCAGTTTCTCAGATAGGGAAAATAATTTAGTGGAATCTATAAACTATTAATGCATGATGTGAAATAAAACAACATCCTTTTAAACAAAAACATGAATATAATTTGGAAAAAATAAAACAAACATTGCCATATAAACATCAACATTGATATTCTACTAGTCTAATAATCAAATGTAATAACTAATTTCATAATGTGGAAATGTATATTACCAGTCATTAATTTCTATTTCAGGGCCTCGTGCTAAGACCTATGGGCTACCTATAACCGGTCCCAAACCCGGAGAGCCTCTGTAATTGGACTCCATCCCAGAGAGCCTCTGTAAATAGACTCCAACCAGGAGGGTCTTCTACAACCAGACCCTAACACAGAGGGCTTACATTTACCGGTTCCCAACTCGGGACATACTAGTCCAATAATTTCATCATAAGAAAATATTGAAATATAAAATAATCATTTTTATTAAAACTAGCATACAAAATATCAATAATATCCATAAACCATGAATGGTATAAAAATAAAACATCCATAGTAAAACCTATCACAAAACATTCAATACAATATGAAAGATTTGTATCATAATAATTCAACTTCAAACATGTTTAAAACCCATTAAAGGATACTGACAAAGATGAAAATGACTAGTAAAATGCTTTAAGAGAAATACCACTTTTTCATGAAATCATTTAAAATTCTCACAATTTATAATCGTAGTCATTTAAAATATATTTTTGAATTAAATTGTCCCATTCCACATTGAAATTTTTTAAAATAATTATCATTTCAAAACATTCATATCCATATAAATAAAACAATAAAATCATTTTGAAAACATCGACAATAATTAAAAGGGTTTAGAAAGATAAATATTTAAAACATTTAAAGTGATGATCTAGTTAAATAGAACATACCATTAAACCATAAAAGAGTCCTTTTGAAATCATTTTTATAAAATATGGGTATATATGAAAAGTATGACCCAGAAAATACTTACCCATGAACAATCTCAGATAATAATGAGATTGAGGAAATAACCCTTACCTCAATGTAACCAATCGAGTCGTATGAACAATAGTAAATAACAACCAAATGAATCACAGAATATCAGGAATATAAATTAAATTATGATAATATATATCAAATGTCCATACCCCATACACCACATGCAATAAATAAGTGGTGAATAATGGAAATCTCACGGAATTAAAAGTGAGATAAGAAACCCCTTACCACGTGTCTTACCTGACTCTCTCATACGTTCCTTGTTCATCCTGAATAATAAACTTAATTCAATTTCTAATTTCTTAAGAATATTTTATTGTATATTATTCATTTTATATGACTTATTACCTTGCTATAACAATTAATTAAGTATTTGAGCTCATATCGGACATTTTTTTGATGTTCGGAGCTTGAGTCAAAAAAGAACTTGTTATAATTATAAACTCTCCATGTGGTAAAAATTCAATTATATATAGAATGATATTAATCATTTAGATTTCATATATATATTATATCTTCATTATATATATGTATTTATAACAGTAAATAACATTTTGAGATAAGAAATTAAATGCACCGTTCATGGAGACGGTAAGCCCTACATACACATGAACGCTACTTTCATTTATATTTTGTATTTTAATGGGATTAATAAATAATTATACATATGTATATTATAATTCCATTATAATATCATATATAATATAATTAACTCCAGACTTTATATGTCCCACATAAGTCATTAATGAGTCATATCACTTTGAGGGGGTGGTAGTCTTCACTTCCTCAAATGAAATTATCAGATTTTACCCATAATAGAAACCATAAAAGTATGATATAAATGGTAAATAATTAAGAACAAAAAAACATAAAAATAATATATATATATATATATATCATATATAAATACAGTTACATCTTAATGTCCACCATGAGATACGTTAGGAGATAATTGAACAATCATCGTTTCGTGAGGCGTTAGTTTTCCAACCACAGAAATAGTATGTTTTTCACCCATTAGATGCAGGTGTGTGTAAGATTAGTTTGAATAATTCTCATAACAAAAACATAATATATTGAGGATACTGGTTTTTTCATAAAATAAATGAACAAAATGATTCTATGGGGGTTTGGATAAGTAAAATAAAAGAAAGTAAAAGAAAAGAATTTAAGAGAAACTATTATGTTTAATTTGGGTAAAATCCTTCGATTTGAACCAAAAGGACTCTTTGATGTGACTAATGCCTAATGTATGGATATTAGGAGTAACATAGAGATCTTTAGATCATATTTGGGTAGGGTTTGGGCGATCCATGGGGCTTGAGAGGTGTGTGGAATGTGGGAGAAGGGGGGAGGGTCTCATTAAGAATATGTGAAAATATTATTTTATTATATAGTGATATTCTGTTTCTAGTGGTCCAAAACTAATTAAATTAGAAGATAAGATGACTAATTGTTGAACTAAAATCATACAAAAATAATTTTATTGGTTTTAGGATATAGTTTTAATATTAATAAGCTTATTTATTTAAATTATTTATTAATGATGTGAATACTAGATAATTATTTTGTCATAAATAATTTATTTTATTTCATGTCTAAATATTATAAACTAAATAACATAATGTAGGAAATATTTTCATCTTTCCAATAAATATTTATAGTAAAAAATATGATTTATATAACCCCATGTAAAACTTTATTTACTAAAAGATATTTGTTTATGTCATTTTTGCCTTTACTTTATGTTAATTAAAATAAAGTGTCATTATCATTCATAAGTGGCTACATGGGGTCCCAATATCAACCCAAGGATGACCATGGATGGCCATGACAAATAAAATAAGGTTAGGACATATTTTAAGGTAATTTTATATTATTGTAATATTATATTTAACTTGAATTGCCCTATTTACATTTAACATTGGTAAATAAAACTCAAAAGATACTATTCACCAAAAATATTCATCTTATTGAGACACATTTTTTTAATGAGGTTAATTATATCTCTTAGATTGTTGAAATTCAACTCACAGAAGTGGTAAAATTATGTTTTATGCAAATTTGCAAATTCTCATATGAGGTGGGTAAAAGACGGTAAAAAGCTCAATAAAACTTTTATATATCTAAGCTTATTACAAAATGAATCCAATGAATTATATTGAACTTATAAAGGTATTATGTTTCCAGTCTTACCTAAAATAAATTTAAATAAAATAAATAATTATTTAAATAAAATATCAGTTTTAACCAATAACTTAGTGTTTTTCAATATTCATCAAAAATTGAATGTTTTTAGAAAAATAAAAAAATTCACCATAAGATAATTATGATATTAAAAATTCAAAAATTCATTCTATTTTACAAAATTAAAAAAATAGAAGTTTCATTCATTAATTTAAAATTAATTTCCCTTGTGCAAACCAAAAAGCGTGTTTTTAAGAAATAATAACTAACAAAATATTCATACTTATTTAAGTTCAATTTCAAAGTAAAATTATTTCCGATGAATAAAATTGGATTAAATTGTAAAAATATAATCTATTTATTCTTGAAAAGCATTAAAATTTATAATTTAACACTACAAATTATTATGATTAAAAAAGTTGTTTTCAGTTAAAATATAGTATTTTTCACTATTCACCCTAATCGGAATGTTTTAAGAAAAACCCCAAAAATTTATTGAAACTAAATTCTTATGTGATGATTCTAAAGATGAATATTATTTTGTAAAATTTAATAAATAAAAGTTTCAAATATTGTATTTAAAAAGGGTTCTCCAATAAAAGGCGGTAAAATTACAGTTTTAAAAAAATACTTATTTTATCTAACGAAAAGGAATTTGTTTTTTAATTATGTCTATGAAACTAATAATATGGATTCTAAGATTATAAGTATTATATAATGTTCAAAATTTAGTTAATACTATTCATAAATTCTTTTGAAGAGCTAGTTTGGTATGTCGTGGAGTGATTGAACTCGATGTTGCATGTAGTGAAAGTTATTGAATTGCATTGAAGTAATAACATACTATAAAATATTTGGGTATTACATTCTTCCCACATTCAATAAATTTATTCCTCAAAATTTGAAATTGTTCTTCAAAAATAAAATGTTGAAAATAGAAAATACCTTTGTCAGAAAACCCACATCATAAATTGGGTTAATAACATTTAGTATTAATAAGAGGAAAAGGGAAATGGAAAAGTCACCACAAATTATGATCTCAATTAGGAGAAAATTGGTGGATATTAGAGACACATAATTTTAAGTAAAATGTAAATATTTATAGAGAGTTATTGAAGTCATCATTCACAAACAATTTTAGAATTGAGGGCCTCAAAGCCATCAATCTATGATGATTTAAAATATTATCGGTTCAAAAAAAACATAAGGTATAAGGATAACACATTATTATTTTTAAGATCCCTTACCTAATGTTTAAGAATTAATTTATACATAGAATAATAAAAGAAAAATATATATACTTGACAAGTACAGTTCCATCCTTTAACTAATTTCTACCACAAACTCAACTTTCTCTCTAAAAGATAACAAAACATAAAAATATATTATATTTATCCTATTCATATATGGTTCAAAAAAATGAATTTATAATTCATCTACTATACGTTTTAAAAAAATTACATTATTCAATCCAAGACATCACGTGGGCTAGTGGTAGGTGATACACCCTTATCGCCCTTCGGTTGCGGGTTCTAGTCTCGGGGCCTTGCCGGACGTGACAGGTTTCCACCCGACCTCTATGTTGTCCTTTTTATGCAAATACAAAAATAATCCCAATCTAGAGTTATCCAAAATAATTCCTTCCAAACTCACAGTCCTAAATTTATAAAGAAGGTAAACACAATGAAGATCCTTTTTGAAACGTAATAACATGTTAACACTTTTTTCATGTATTCTTTTGAAACACTACAATATCCTGAATTACCATAAAACCTTATTGATTACATTCATGCTTCCTTATTACTTATAGAATATTGGATATAATCCTTCTATCAAAAAATGTTGTAAAATCCAACAATGATGGAATATAGAAATCATTAATAATTTTCATGGTAGTCAAAAATATCCAATAAAATTTATTAAAATCAATCATGTATTATTCCAAAATCACTACCTCATTATTAGAAACATATTATGGTTTATCTTTCTCTCAACCATATATTTTCTAAAAATTTATCCTGTTACTGAGTCGCATTTCTGGGTTCTATAGAATCTCAAGTCCTTAATGAAATAGTACTGTAGTAAAATCCTTACATACTCTATAAATAATTCAACATGTAAATAATTAATACAATACTCAAATGACACAATACTTGAATAAAATTGTAATAAATACAATCATTACTCTTCATCTTCGGTAGTATCATAACTTTATTATTATCCAATGGGAGCATTTTGGGTATACACTAATGATTTAGACATTTATTTTGTAGTGTCCCAACTCCTTGATAATTAAGCTTTATACATTTGAAACTTTTTTCTTACCCTTACAATCCCTTACATGGTGTCCTTTTTATACACACTTATAACAAACTCTCATTGCCTTCATGAATTTACAAAGATGATTCTTTCCACATTTATCACATTTAGGAAAATCATTCTTTTCCCTCTTCCCTTTATCCATATTTCTGTCTTCAATCATTTTCTTCTATTTCTTCCCTTCAAATCCATAGGATTAAGTGAAATTTTTAATTATCTTATTAACACATGATACTATTTCTTCATATGTTGAGAAAACATGAGGGACTATTTCCCTTATAAATGATAGATTAATACCTTGAAAGATATGATCCTTATTAATTTTTGGATCATACGTATTGTTGGAGTTCACATTCCTTCTACTGGGCGCCATTTCTATACAATGACATACACTAGTTTAGTTTATGAATTACAATGAATAATTCATAGCTTGTAAAATACCGAACATAAATTTAATAGTTTATGGATATAACCCACAATCATAAAAATATTTTATTTAAGCGGGTATATACTCATAAATCCTTCATAAATATTTGTAATGAAAATGAGAATTATACTAAGAATATCGCAAAAAAGTGTCGTAACCAAGAGTGCAGCAAGACCCATTGTCGTGCACCAGTTCCCGTTCAAGTCTAGCTCAAAGCGGTGTTTTTGGGTTTTACCCCTAGGTACATCTGTTCTGGATATGCCTATACCTGCTTATATCTATACTAGGATGTATTTTCATGTAAAACTGACAATATATCTACATTACTAAAATTTTAGGAAGTTCTTCTATACTAATACTAAAAGTCTATCATAGGGTAATGTGCTCTAATCAAAGTTTATCTAAATCTAGTTTCCAAGGTTAATGGTAAACTTCCTCTAATACCAACTTTAATCCCCTGAACCCTGTTACCGAGAGTCAGTGCATTATTACATAACATTGGCATGAATACCAGGAATCTTGTCATGAAGGACCTATTAGTTTTAAAGTCTTGGAAAATATTTTTCATACATGAAGTTAAACATTACAACTTTAAAATAAAAAACAACAGTAATTTTTTCCATTAGAAATGTCCATGCATCCTAGATTATGAATGGATGTCACTCATAACTAACTTCTTCATATCATGGGAAAATAAAATATAATAAAGGGGTGAGATAAGATGTTTAATATTTGTAAACAATTTAGCAGAATCCCTAAACGTTTAAGGCATGATGTGTAATAAAACAATAGCCATTTAAACATAAAATTGAACTTAATATGGAAATAATAAATCAAACATTAACAAATAAACATTTACATTGATATTATACTATTAGAACAATAACATGTAATACATAATTTCATAATGAGGGAATGTATAGTACAAGTCTTTATTTTCTATGTCAAGGCCTCGTGCTTGGACCTATGGGCTAATTGTAATCGGACCCAAACCTGGAGAGCCTCTATAAACGGACTCCATCCCGGAGAGCCTCTATAACTGGACTCCAACCAGGAGGGTCTTCTGTAACTGGACCCCAACCCAGAGGGCTTACATTTACCATTCCCCATCCCGAAACATACTAGTCCATTACATTAATCATATTAAAATGTTGAAATATAACATTATCATTCGTATTAAAACTGGCAAACGAAATGTCAATACTTTATCTCTAAACCATGAATGGTATAAAAATAACACATCCACAGTCAAACATATCAAAAAATATTCAATTCTATATGGAAGATTTGAATCATAATAAATCAAATTCAAACAAGTTTAAAATCCATAAAAGTATGTTGACATAGATGAAAAAGATCAGTAAAATGATTTGAGAGAAATACCCATTTTTTCTGAAATCGTTTAAAATTATCACAATTTGTAAAGGTATATATTTAAAAGGGATTCTTGAATCAAGTTGTCCCATAACAATTTGAAACTTTTTAAAATAATTATTATTTCAAAACATTCATGTCCATATAAATAAATCCTTAAAATCATTTTGAAAACATAGATATTAATTAAATGGGTTTAGAAAGATAATATTTAAAAAATTTAAAATGATGACCTAGTTAAATATAACCTCCCATAAATCCATAAAATATTACTTTTGAAGTTATTTTTATAAAATATTGGTATCTATGATATGTATATCCTAGAAAATACTTACACATGAACAATCTCTAATAAAAATGAGATTGAGGAAATAACCCTTACCTCGTTGTAATAAATCAAGTCGTATGAACAAAAGTTAATAACAACCAATTTAATCACAGAATATCATGAATATAAATATAATCATGATAATATATATCAAATTTCATTAGAAAATACACCACATGCAATAAATAAGTGCTGAACTCTGGAAATCTAATGGAATTAAAAGTGAGAAAAGAAACTCCTTACCACGTTTCAGACTTGACTCGCTTGTATGTCCCTTGTTCTTCCAGAATAATAAACCTAAGTTAATTTCTATTTTCATAAAAATATTTTCATGTTTATTATTCTTTTTATATAACTTATTACCTTGCTATAACAATTAGTTAATTATTTGAGTTCTTATTGGACATTTTGTCAATGTTCGTAACTTCAGTCAAAAATGAACTTGTTATAATTATAAATTGTCCATGAGGTAAAAATACCATTATCTATAAAATGATAATACTCATTTAGATTTCATATATATCATATATGTACAGTATATATTTATTTATAATAGTACATAACATTTGGAGATAAGAGATGAAATGCACCGTTCATGGAGATGGTAAGTCATACACTCGCATGAACGCTACTTTCATTTCTATTTTGTATTTTAATGGAATTAACAAATAATGATACTTAGGTATATTATATTTATAGTATAATATCATATATAATATCATTAACTCCATACTGTATACATCTCAAAAAATTCATTAATGAGTCATATCACTTTGAGGGTGTGGCAGTACGTCCATACTCAAATGAAATTATCGTGTTTTACCCATAATGGAAACCATAAAGGTATGATATAAATGGATAATACAGAATCAAAATGAAAAAATTAACACAATATATATAATATATAAATAATGTTCCATCTTAATTTCTCCCATGATAGGTAGTAGGAGATAATTGAACAATCAATTTTTTGTGAGGCGTTAGTTTTCCAACCATAGAAATAGTATGTTATTCACCCATTAGATGGAGGTGTGTGTAAGTGTTGTTTGAATAATTATCATAACAAAATTCTAGTATAATGAGGATACTGGTTTTGACATTAAATAAAGTAATAAAAAGAGTTTATGGGTGTTGGAGATGTAAAATAAATCAAAATAAAAGAAAATAATTTAAGAGAAATCGTTATCATTAATTTGGGTAACTTTCTTTGGTTTGAACCAAAAAGACTTTTTGAAATGAATTATGCCTATAGTATGACTTTTAGGTGTAATTTTTGGATATTAAGAGCTTATTTGGTTAGGGGTTGAATGAGTCAAGGGGATTTAGAGGTGTGTGGAATGGGTTAGAATTGGTGTCCTTTTATAAGGGGGGGGGGCTCTTTAGGAATGTGTGAAAATATTATTTTTTCATATAGTGATATTCGGTTTCTAATGGTCCAAATCTAATTATAGTCAAATATAATATTACTAGTGGTATATATAAAATCATCCAATAAGAATTGGACTGGTTTTGGATAGAGTTTTAATATTAATAATCTTATTTATTTAAATCAATTATTAATGAGGTGAATACAACATCATTATTGTGTGATAAATAATTTAATTTATTTTATGTATAAATATAATAAAAAATACCATAATGTAGGAAATATTTTTAGATTTTCAATGAATTATTATAGTATAAAATATGACTTATATAACCCTATGTAAAAATTGATATACTAAAAGCTATTTGTTTATGTCATTTTTGGCTTTACTTTAAGTTATTTAAATTAAAGTGTAATTATCTATAATAAGTGGCTCCATGGGGTCCCAAAAATCGACCCAAGGATTCCCAGGGTCGGCCAGGACTCATCCAATATGGATAGGACAAGTGTTAAGGTAATTTTGTGTTATTATAATATTCTATTTACCTTGAATTACCCTATTTACCATTAACCGTGCAAAATAAAAGTCAAAAGTTACTATTCACCAAAAATTATTTTCATCTTATTGAACCGCATTTATTTACTGATGTTAACCGTGTCTCTCAAAAATTTTAAATTCAACTCACATAAGTGGTAAAATTATGTTTTATGCAAATTGGCAAATGCACCTAGGAGGTGAGTAAAGATGGTAAAGAGTTCAATAAAATATTTATATATCTAAAATTTTTAGAAAATGACTCCACTAAGTTATATTTAACATATAAATTAATTATTTATCTATTTTTACCTAATAAAAATTAAATAAAATAAATAATTATTTAATTAAAATGTCGGTTTTAACCAATAACCTAGTGTTTTTCACTATTCATCAAAAATTGAAAGTTTTCAAAAAAATATCAAAATTTCACCCTAAGATAATTTTGATATTATAAATTCAAAAATTAAGTCTATTTTACCAAATTAAATAAATATATGTTTCATTTTTTAATTTGAAATTAATTCCGTTGTCAAAACCAAAAAGCGTGTTTTTAAGAAATAATAACTAACAAAAGATTGATACTTGTTTATATTCATTTTCAAAGTGAAATTATTTACAATGAATAACATTGAATTAAATGGTAAAAATATAATCTATTTATACTTCCTAACCATTAAAATTTATAATTTAACACTACAAATTATTTTGATTAGAAAAGATGTTTTCAGGTAAAATATTATATTTTTCACTATTCACCCGAATATGAATGTTTTCAGAAAATCACCAAAAAATTATTGAAAATAAATTCTTATGTCCCAATTATAAATAATAATTTTATTTTGTAAAATTTAATATATAAAAATTTCAAATATTGGATTTAATAAGGGTTCGACAATAAAAGGTGGTATAATTGCATTTTTAAAAAAGACTTATTTTATCTAAAAAAATGAATTTGTTTTTTTTTCACTATATCTAAGAAACTGATAATATGGATTATAAAATTATAATGATTATATAATGTTCAAAAGTTAGTTAATAATATTCATAAACTCTTTTGAACGGCTAGTTTGGTAAGTCGTAGTGACCTTGAACTCAGTGTTGCATGTAGTGCAAGTTCTTGAATTACTTTTTAAGAAATAGCGTTCTATGAAATCTTGGGGTGTTACATAGAACGAAAATTATTTAAATAATAATAGTAAAAAACAAGTCAATCTCCCCCATAGAGAAATCTAATCAACTTTAATAGTTTCAAAAACATAAAAATTAAAATATTTGAGGTAACATGGCTTTTCCCTATGCACTATTTAGATACATGAAAAAATAGATTATTTCCAACAATCCATTATTTTTTATCCTAGTCTATTGGATCAAAATATTATGCCTATGTTGAAAAGAACCTCCATTGATAGCACTTTGTAACATCTCAGTTTTGGGTGGCACCTAATGGTTCCCCAAACCCGGTTGGTTACATAACCTCAAGAACATGTCCCCAAAAGGCAGATGATTCTAGCTAACAGCGAGGGCCATGTTGTGAAAATGAGGAAACTATTCCCGCATTGGCAGAGTATAGACAGAGGAAAGAAAATAGTAAACTATAATGGAAGATGTAATACAATACAAAAGAGGTAAACAGTGGAATACTAACAGTAATAAATCAACAATAGAATATATAAATTATTCATGTCACATTTGTATAGGAAAGTAGGAAAACCAGTCCCAATGCTAGAAATACAATACTGAAACCTCTTTTCAAAAAAGTAGTAAACTCCAACAACATCATAAGACTAGGATTTGTCACATTCTTTGCAGCTCCAATAACAATCAAGTACCTGATTAATAAAGGTGTTTTCCCTTATCTATACATGAATCTATATAATCTGTTTGGGTCTGAATTCATGACCCAAAAAATGTGTGAGATGAATCACAGTAGCTAATTACCAAAAGATATGTGCCAAACTATCAGTTAATATACATATCATGTAATATTTAGAAATGAAGTGATAAACTAGAAAGTAATCAAAAATAAAAAATATTATAGTTTTCAATTACATTCATTTACATTTGTTAATCAATCCATTGAATCATGTTAACCTTAGGATCTAGCCAATGCTCTGTATCCCCTCTATAATAGTAACAAAATAGATATCTTAGAATACCATCTAAAAAATCAAGAAATACCGAGTCCAAGCTATTTCTTTGGCTTGGATGATTCGTCATAATTAGTTAGTAATTCATAATAAAACCTCTTGTAATTTTTTCACAGTCTAACGTCTATGGTCTAGTATATCATCAATTCAATAAATAATGTCAGTATGGGAATTCTCTAACAGTCTAACCCCTTTGGTCCGATTTAGAATAGATCAATTCAAAAAACCACCTGGGAAGCTCTCACGGTCATTACCCCATGGTCAACATAGCATCAATAATATTTTACAACCACCTGGAAGCTCTCATGGACAACTTCCTAGGGTGAAACATTCATTTAAACTAAAAACAATGATCATATGAGAATCTCTCGCAATATAACCCAATTAATTAAAAATAACCACCTGAGCATCTCTCATGGTCTAACCCATTTAGAAATCTCTCACAGTACAATCTGACCTCATTCACAATCACATCTGCATAACATTGAAATTTCATATAATTGAAAACTCCATCATAACAAAAACAAGTCATCGAAACAAGGCAGGCCTACAGGCATCCAAGACCAAACGTCCATAAATAATCATATAAAGGATCACACCCATTGTCTATCCCGTAACAAGGTATCTAACCTTACACATAATCAATTACCCTTTATTAATCAAACACACCATATAATGTATTAAACAAGGTTAAATTCCAAAACACACAATACCCCAAACATGGTTATTCATCACATAAGTATATATAATCCAAAAAAAGGCACAAAACACCTACCTTGATGTCCTACGATCAATACTATTGAATGAATTGCTCTTGAATCAGCCTAAATTGGTGTAGATCTACCAGAATATAAAATACTACCAACCTTGAATAACACATGATAGATGAATAATTACTATGAAAGTGTCCTAATAATTGAGATCTCACTTGTGAGATTCCAATGACCCCAATTCTGTCTTAATCGGAGGTCCAACTCAGAATCGGGAGGGGTTCAAAGTTCTTCTGCATTCAGTTTCTATCATTTATAAAACAAGGGAAGAAGGAGACTTTTCTGAGGATGAAATGTGACCCCAATTCATTTTATCAAATATGAGGAAACTATATAGTGTGCTCATTAATTTTAGACTCCTTGTCGTAGCCTTAATCATCCCCCATTGTATGTGGTTTGCCTGGTCACCTACACAACCATGTACTTGGCCATTACATGGAATGTTGGTGGATGTACGTGGTATCTGATTACACAATTTATACTCATAAGTATGCAATGTGTACATGGAAAATTCACATTTATTCCTTTTACTCGAAAGAACTTGAAATAAAGATCCACACCTGAAATGAAGATCTGGGTTCTTACATAGTCAAGGGTAGGTCACATCCCTCAATGTCTCCAATTGCAAGGGTCAGAGGCTGTCAGGCATATATCAAGGGATCATATGCATGTTTCCTTGTGTAGGTCAACATCATCAGTAGTGGGAGTGCCTTGACATTATGGGAAGTTAACTTGTGATACGTTTTCCACTACATGATCTTTTGTTGAAGTAGTTCCATTTGAGGTAGTCATTGTAGGTTTCTCTAGTTTTGGATTAGAAAACAGTAGACAGAGTAGGAAGTTGATAGCCATGGGTTTCTCTCCATCCTTAGAAATAAAATTGTGGCTATGAATGTGGCGGTTAGTAGAGTTAGAGAGATGTGGAGTATGCCATGATAAGCTTCATGCATTAGATTTTTCGGTGCCATGTGAGATAGATTTCATTCGAGGTAACATTTTTCTACTTAGGTTCATGCCTTGTTTGAACCAAGAGTGGTATACTCCTTCATATCAACTTTCCTTGTCCATGCTTCTAGAAATGAGATAGTGAGGCTTCTAGTACCCTTCACTTTGAATATGAAAGTAAGAGGTTGGGAAGACTTATTTAATATATATATATATATATATATAGAAACTGTGATCTAGTTATGGGGTAGAAATGATATTTGGGATAATTTATTTGTTAATATATTCAACCATATGAAATCATCTTAAACATTAATTTGGTTTTATTCTTTAGAGGATATCTGGGATTACATCATGAGTCAGGTTTTTTTCATCGATTTTGATGGTGATCTAGTAGTGTCTATTGGAAATCGAGTCCCTTAGATTGGACATCTGAGTGTTCTAGAATATTCCTCCTTTATGGTAGATATGATTATGAGTTTTTTAGAGGTTCAATAGTAAGTATATACTAGGGTCATGGGAGAGTACCATATTGTCTTTTCAGAGGGGACTTTAGCATTACACCCATAAAGAGAGATCGAGTTCAGGATCAAACTAAAACTAGGTGTGTCTCCCATCTTGATGTATCAATATTGGATGTCTCCTTCTGATTTGTGAGAGATAGATATGTTTCTTTATGATATATTTCATTATGGTTATGTTTGGACAAGTTTTTCACTATGGGGTGCACTAGTCCTGTTCCTAAAGAAGGCTATCAATAGTTTCTTGTTGTGTATCGATTATCGTTACTTGATCAAAGTGACAGTAAATAAACGCTATCCTTTTACATGGATCAATGATTTAATTAATCATATGATGAGTGGAAATAGGTTCTAGAATATCAATTTGTTGTAAGGTATTCATGAGATGTGTGTGAAAGATGATGATATTCCGAAGACTTGATTCTGTTAACATCATTGTAATTACATGTTTTTTTGTGATAACATTCGGTTTGTGGTATGCTCTATATATTTTCATGGGGATAATTATCAATTCGTTTTGTGAAACCTCTGATAAGTTCATGGTTGTTTTAATAGATGACATCCTTTTGTCCTCCACATCAGAGGAGGATCATCCAGAGTATCTGCATGCAGTTTTGGGAGTCCTTCATTGTGATTAGTTGTATGGGATGTTGAGAAAGTGTGATTTTTATGCTTGATACGTCTATTTTGTGGGGAATATTTTATCCCAACATGTAGTATCAATGGATATATCTAATTTAAAACTAGTTGTGTCATGGATATCCCCCTGGACAGTGGAGTAGGTACAAAGATTCCATGGTCCTGTATGCTATTACTAGATTTTTTTATCTTATTTATATCAGGCTATAACTCCGCTAACATCGTTAACCAAATGGATCATGTGTTCTTGATGAAATAGAGATCGGTCATTTCCTATAAGTATTTATAGTTATGGCCCTATAATCGAAACTATTCCAACCATGTTCTAGAGTTTGTGGTGGAGTTTTTCCCTTATGTTGTGGAGAAATGACCGCATCGATAATAATTTTTTGGTATTCCCTAGCCATAAGAGGTTGAGGTATGTTTTATCCCATCATGAGTTGAGAAAAAGTTAGTATTCTTAGATAATGTTCTTACAGGATTACAAATTCATGATTTTTTTTACACTTGAAACGTTAATGTTCAGGTAGATGGGATGATATTGAATTCGTACAATGATGTGGTTCATAAATCACATGATTCTAGGAGGTTTATGGAATAATATTCTATATATAATATAGATATGGGAGAATTGGGAGAAGATGTTTAATTTTTTAGATGAAAGTGTAGTTATCTCTGCTGTAGAATAAAAAGGAGTCTCAGTTGGGGGATCATGATGTGGAGGTCTAGAGAGACTAATTTGTTTTTGTGAGGCCACTGATTTTTTATTTGAGGATGAACAATAATGAGTGTAGTATCATTGAAGGATTTTTTTGTTCACTTGGAGATGTGTGAGATAGTTCCCTAAGACATTTATAGTTCATATTTGGTGTTATATCCTATCATAAAAATGATATACTGATAACGGAGAATTCAGTTTTGGAGGCCTAAGTTGAAGCATGTAGTTTCGTAGTTTGTGCTTTAATGTTTGGTCGTCTTGAACGTAACGGTCGATCATTGTTTTTCAACTGGTTTTCTCCAAAAATTATATCTTCCATAGAGGAATTAAGATGGCATATTAATGGATATTTTTAATGGAATACCTCTAGCTCAAGGAGTCTATGATGTTATATGGGTTTTATTGGACCATTTAAAAGGTAAACCCACTCTTTAGAGATCAAGTAGTTGAGCTCAGTGGATGTTTTGTCAAGGAAGTATCTAGAAGAGGTGGTGTAACACCAATGGGTCCTGAGGATGATAATTTGAGATCTAGATCCTCATTTTTACTATAGGGTGTAGAGAGGTCTTCAACATGATTTTGATTCTCATCTATTCCTTAGAAAAAAAATTCATCCAAATATGGATATTAAAATAGAGAATACCATACAGACTCATGAAAACATGTTGGTATCTTGTGTCCTTGATTTGGTAATTCTATAGATGAGGCAACTTCCCTTAATAGAGTTCTTTTACAAAAATATATTTCATTCAACTATAGGTATGGCACAATTTGAATCCTTTTATGTCCCACAATTTAGGTATTCATTGTTCCTAACTGGGGTGGAAGAGTTAGCTATTATTAATCTATAACTAGTATATTATATGATAGAGATGGTTCAGGTGACCTGAATGAGTATGAAAGCATTGTAGAATCATCCTAAATACGATGTTGAATATATGAGGATACCTCTAGAGTTCGACATTGCAGATCTGGTGTTCCTAAAGTTGACTCCCCATCATGGGTAGTGACAGTTTGGTCATGGGATTAATATTTCACCCTAGTATATTGGTCTGTTCAATGTGTTATCTCATGTTGGAGCCACTGAATATCTAATAGAACTTCCCCTGAATATGAGTATGATACACGATATTTTTCATGTGTCATAGATCTGTTGTTATATCCACAAGGACACTCACTTCATCAATTTGAGTGAGATCGATGATGATGATGTTGAAACATTTGAGGAGTGGCCTATAGAGATCCAATATGTCCATAAGATGGTGTTGTGTTTATTTGATACCCCATTAGATTGTGTATTCTGGATACACGGTTGTGTTGAGGAGTGTACCCGGGAACATGAGTCATATATATGTTCTCAGTAATGTTATATGATTGGTGTTTAGATATTATCATATAACATTGTTTTTATTGTTGTTTTAGACATTTATTAGGTTTATTATATGACTCTCTCTCTCTCTTATAGTTTGGTATTTCTCTACTTCCACGGGAGGCAAATACCCACAGGGCCTTCCACAAGATTAATGTGTATAGATTCCTACAGCTAGATGGGTCTATTCATCCTATATAGTTGGTGAAGACTCGATGATTATTTCATCTACTCACAAAGTTAATCCTCGTGTGGTTGGGTGAATTGGTTGAGATTATGTGGTGTGATATCATTAAGAAGAATCCTATGGGGTTTCTATTTAGATGAATTTTTTCTATTTGCTCTCATGGTTGATTTTGGATTCTTGAGGAAAATATTGTTTTGAGAGTTATCTAATGTATGGGCTCAGGTCAACACGAATTGACCCTTTCCATATTTCCCAAGAACTAGGTGTTTGGAAAAGGTTCTGAGGATCTGTGGAGTAGTTCGGATACTGCGTGATGGGGTCATGGAGATTTTCAAATGCGTAAACTTGAGACATAATGTGAACATAGGTTTCACGGAAAAGTAATGAATTAGGGTTAGAAAAATAAAAAAAAATGAATGAGTGATGTTTTTTCACACAGAAACTGAAACTAGGGGATTACATGATGTGAAAGGTTATTAAAAATAGTGTTATTCCCCAATTCAATTATATTTTAAGAATCTTTATCCACTAAGGTTATTAAAAACCCTATATCTATGTCATCTCTTCCATTTTTTCCAGGCGACCTGACAAGCCCCTCTTCAACGTTTTGGGTATTAGTTCATGAAAAATCAACCTCTAGCTTCCTGCTTTCGATATATCATCAATCCAAGGTATGTTCTACCTCTTTTTTTGGTTTTTATTCGACCATTTACCACCCTTTCATATTTTCCTTGTTGTGTTTATTGATCTTTATGTTTATAATGGTAATTACCTTTGTTTTGGTTGGTGTTGTTGGGCAGCGACATCCATAATTGATGCAGTTCTTGGGGGAGAGGTGATTCGGATCCACATGGTTGATCCATTTTCATCTTAAGAACATTGAAATCATTTTGAGTGAGTGTATTCATTGCCTCTCTATTAGTTTATGTGAAATTATAGGGTTTTCATGATTTGTACTTTTGAATTTCAATAAAATTATATTAATAATTACATAAACTAGATTAAATAATTGGTTTTGATTGTATGATAGTATTATTGGTTGTATCATGAAAATGAGTTTCCTCTAGACTTTCTAGATTATGGGATATGTATGTAGTTGTTGTTATGCATTGTTTATAATATGAAATTGTTAAAGAATGTAAAGGCTGAATTAATTGATAATTAAATAGCCAAATAATTTAAGAGGAATATATAATGAATCATGTTGTTATTTTTGTAGTTTGATGATAATCATTTGTTCCCAGTATTAATTTTTAATTGAATTGGTTAATGAACCCGAATCATGGTGATTCTTTTTGATAAAATAAATAGGTGCATGTTCAAATAAGATTTAAATTAATTTGTGATAGCTTGAGAGAGCATGTTGATTTGGTTTACCAAAATTGGATACTTTGACTAATGAATTGGATAAGATGATACAGATTAAGAAATAGTCATGTGATAAATGATAATAACTTTTTTGGGATTGGTTTTCCGGATTTATTTTCATGGATGAGTGCCTTGTGCTTTTGGAGTCATGAGAGATCATTATGTGTGAAGTCTGAATACCTAGTTTTTGGGACAAGAGCCTAGTTGCTATTGTTTTTTCCTACTTCTTGGGAAGTGATGTGAGACTAAGATGGCTGAGCATGGAGGGTTATTGACATAGGAGGGGTGGGTAGGCCCTATTGTTATGGCAGGAGTTGATGAATTTAGTGGAGAGATTCATCAGGATATGAATGTTGGCATTGGGGAGGACGCCTAAGAAGATTGAATCGGTTGAATATGGGAGTAACAATTTATATGAATGCTGGATGCTTATTTGAATTTATTTATTGGTGGATGACTAGTTTTTTTGTTTATCATCTTTCTTTTCCCTACTGCAGAGGTAGATATATGTTCCTATTTTATTTATTTGTTTTTTTAGCATAAGATTTTACCATAGAGTAACTGGTAATATGGATACAATGAAATTATAAATTGAATAGTTTTAACCATTGTGGATAGATCTTTCTAGGATGCAATGTGGAGGTTATAATTATAAGAAGTTGAATGCTTAGGTTTCTCATGCTTGGAGGGCATGGATTTTTTTTGTAATTTTAATGTAATGTAATATGGAGATGTTAATTGGTAATTAATTTTTACAAAATTAATTAACATAAGTTGAAAATGATGAAAATGACTAATGTAATTTAATGTATCTCTTTAAATTGTTCTCTGCATATGAGTTATGTGGTCTTGGTAGAGGTAGTCGGGAGTCTGAGAGACATTAACTTTGGTTGATTTTGATAGTAGGTTATACCCATAGTGTGGTATTGAACAATATTATATCATGTAATTTTTATGTTTCTATACACTACATTACCCTTTTGTAAGGGAGACTTAAACCCTAGGGATTCTGAGTCTAGGGGTGTTGGGTGTTTTACACAACATCCTGATGGTAGAACATATGGATGACTAACCCCCATTGGACCCACCCTCTTCTCTTGGTAGTTACATGTGTAGGTATTCATGATGGTCGGTTTTTCCCATATATGTGTTTAATGTGATGGAATGACTTGTAGTTATTTCAAACACATGTATTCTGAAAATAATTTCCTAATGACTGTTATAGGTATAACATGTATAGGTTGTGATGGCCTGAAGATCATTCTCACTATAAGGGCTATGATGGCTTGGGGTATAATACCCTATATATGATACACAATGTATAGGATATGGTGGCTATGTGGAACTACCTTGTTAGTTTTGGATATATTGATGTGGTGGTTTGTTTAATTAGGTATGTGTTGTGGTTCTTTTCCAAAGTGGTTTTGGGTTAGCCTTTTTGGAGAAACATTCTTAGGATATGTGACGTTGGCGAAGACTAAAAACCAACTGGATAGTAGTAAATGGGTACCCATTATGCTCATTATTATATTATATTATGATGTATGTGATAGTTTGTGAGATTATCCACAGTGTGTCCTGGAACATTGAATGCCGGTTTAGGTGAGGAGTTAATTTCACTTGTTGTTCCCAATGATTGGAATGATTTCATTACTTTTTTAATGAGAGGAAACGGGAATTATCTTACTGAGTAAACTATGATAATCCCCCTAAGTATAAAAAAAATATTATGTCTATATAAGAATTTTTGAGATCATGCTAGATATTAATAGATTGGGGTTTAATAAGAGATGGTAGGTTTTCTTGGTCACTACCTATAATGTCTCGGTTCCGGGTGCTTCCCAAAGGTTCCCTGTAGCCGGTTGGTTAGATGGCCTCAAGTGCATTTCCCTGTACACTAGAGGCTTCCGACTAGTAGTGGGGGAATTGGGTGTGATAGTGGGGGAACTATTCCCTCATTGGTATAAAAACACAATGTAATAACAATAATAAAGTACAACAGAAGCAGTAATACCATACAAAAAAAAGAAAGAAGTATAATATTGATGGTATAAACAATAATAGAATATATATATATATATATATATATATATATAATTATTCATGTCACAAGTATCTATTAAAGTACCAATACAAGTGACAATGATGGAAAAACATCGCTAAACCAAAGTATTTAAAATAGTAAAAAACTCAAATAGCATTGCAAGCCTCAGCTTGGTCCCATGCTCTCCAGCTCCAACAACAATCAACTACCAAATGTAGAAGGGTGCATTCCATTACCTGTATATACAAATATATAATATTTCTGAGTCAAGAATCATGGAACAAATAGGGTTTGAGATGAATCCTAGTAAGAAATCCCCAAAAGATATGTGCCTAACTATTAGTGAATATATATAAAAGGCAATATGAAAAATTAATAAATAAACTAGGAAGTACTCAAATATAAAAAATACTATAGTTTCCAATTAATTTGTTTTATTTATTAAAACTTTTGAATAATGATGTCTTGGGATCAAGACTATGCTCTGTATCCCCTATGTAAAAGAAAAAAATAGATGTCTCAGAAGACCATCTAACAATCATGTAAGACTGAGTCCATGATTGTGCTTTGTCTTAGCAGACTCATCACTGTTAATCAATCAATCACACACACCCTTCTTGTAATGTCCTCATATCCTAACCCCAAGGGTTCAACATATCATCAAATCAATAAGGATATAAAAACCCTATGGGAAAGCACAAAGAGGATAACCCCTTTGGTCTCACAAATGCAAGGAATGTCTGAGTAAGTACTCCCTATCAATTCCCCTTGTGGTCATTTAGTGATAACCTATAGTATCTCTGATGAAGCACTCAACTTAAATTCCCCCGGTGGTCTTGTCACTGTCTACTATAGAAACTCGGAGGGAGCACTCACTATCAATCCATCATATGGTCTTGAAATGTAAATATTACAGACATTTTGTGGAATCCCTCAACGTCAATTCCCCCTATGGTCTAAATACACCAGGTACTCACAACCATATATAATAAAATTTTACATAAAAAATATCCAAAATCCCAAATTAACCAAAACAACTACAAGGATATGCAGCTAAAATGCATAACAAATGCATTTACCAATCAACAATAAGCAATCAATTCCTACCTAAAAGTAAAGGCAAGGAAACATGGTCGGCCTCATTGGCAACTTGGGCCAAAAGTCCATAAACATTCATACAAGGAAATGCACCCACGGTGTGTTCCCTAAACATTCAATTTAGCCTAATGTATCAACAAAAACCATGAATATATTGATCTACCTGAGGAAGATGATAACATGGCTCAATTCATTAACACGAAATCCATGAATCATGGGTAGTTAGAACTTAGGAATATATATCTCAAATAAAAAACCGAGAGGAAAAAACCACCTAAATCGATGTTGTACGATGACCACTCTTGAACATTGGCCCTTAAATCATCCTAGAATGTCTAAGGTCTAAAAAAAGGTCAAAAAGTTCAACCATGGATAACTCAAGAAAGATGAAAAATCAGGAAGGGGGATTCAAGAATAAAAAAGAACTCCCCGAGACGATTCCAACATAGCCGACAATGTTTGAATAAATTAATAGATTATAGATCAGTTTTGTGGAGAAGATTTGGGAATTCAGAAAGCTCCTTCACATGGCACGATTAGAAGAATATGAAAATGGGTGTTAGACGTGACCCCGATCCGATATCTCAGTTAAAAATGAAAAGTACACATCATGTTCATTTAAGGTGCATTTAGTGTACATGCCTCAACCGGCCCCCACATTAGGAGGTCCACACAACCATATACTCGGTCATTACATGACCAGAACAAGTCTACATGAGGCAACCAGCTACATGGTGGCTACTCAAGAGTACACGATGTGTACTTAGAAAATTACCATAATTCTTCCTTTTACCTAAAAAACTCCCAAAACAAGATCAATACCTGAAAATAAGATCTGGGTTACAACCCCCCCCCCCCTAAAGAAATTCTTCCCCGAAATTCTCTTCCACGGGTGGTGAAGAAGAAACATCAAAGAACATTGGCCATTGTGATCGTACATCAGCCTCCCTCTCCCAAATATCATCTTGTACTCACCCATGATGTGGCACTACCCGTACTAGAGGAATACACCATCTATAGAGAACCTTTGTATTGTGATCCAAAATCCAAATAGGGTGCTCCTTGAAGGATTATTCCGACTACAAATCAACCTCCTCAGGTTGAAATACATGAGAAAGGTCTGAAAAGTTACGTAGTAGATGTGAAACTGGGAAGACATCGTGCATAGCCCGATACCTCTGAGGTATCTAAAACTGATAGGAAATCGGACCGACTCTTCTCAAATTCTCAAATGACCCAAGATATATTGGTGAAAGCTTCCACTAAATTTTAATCCCACTATTTCCCAACCTCAATGCTACACACAAGAAAACCTGGTCTCTGACCTCGAACTCTAGATGCCATCTCTATCGATGAACATAATATTTTTAGTGAGACTGTGTATTATCCATACTCTTCCTAATTAACTCCACCTGCTCAGTGGTCTCCTGGACAAGATGTGGTCCCTGTATAACTATCTCTCCATCCACCATCCAATATATGGTTGATCGACATGGAGTACTGTATAAAGCCTCATAATGTTCCATCTGAATCGTCTCTTGAAATCTATTATTGTAGGAAAGCTCCACTAGGGATATGTGCATCTCACAAGAACTCCCAAAATATAGGATGCTTGCTTGAAGAATGAAATTGAAAACCTAAATTGTGGTCTTTGACTGGCCGTCTTTTGGGGATGGTAAGCTTTACTCAGAAGAACCTAAGTACCCCATTCCCTTTGTAGGTCCTTCCGTATGCGGAAAGTAAACCAGGAATCCCTATATGATATGATAGAGTGAAAAACTCCATGAAACCGTATAATCTCTCAAATGTACAACCTTCCAAATCATCAAAACTAATGGTTTACTTGATGAATAAGAAGTGTTAAACCTTCGTGAGTCTATCAACCACAACCCATACTGCAACATTACCTCAAGGGGACCATAGTAAACCTATCTTGAAATCGATCATGATATAATTAAACATCCACTCAGGAATTGGTTACTTCTACAAAAGCCCTTATATTTTCTCATGCTCCACCTTCACCTGATGACAGGTGAAACTTCTCTTAACAAAATGGACAGCATCCCTCTTCATACCTAGCCACCAATAATTATGGTGTAAATCACGATACATCTTGGTGATGCTAAGATTAACCTCCCATGTTGAGGAATTATAATCTCACCACAAATCCTCGCATATATCTACTGGAACCCATACACACCCATGAAAACTGAAGTTCTCATCCTTTCCTAAGGTCTATCCAAGAGTAGGGTCCTCTCTTAACACACTGCCACATAGGAATAGGAATTCAGAATCTGATCACTACCTAATTCACCCTTGATCTAGAAGAGAAGAGGTAACAACTAAAAAAGAAAGAAATGTCTACCCCTATCTATCGTGTACCTCCCAATGCATCTCAAAGAACAGATCCCTAAGATTCCACTCACTACTGGCCTCTTAAGCTGCCTTTATTTGAGTCATCCAACTTAATGAATCAGCCACTACATTTCTTTGCCCAAACATATAGGTAAAATCAAAGATAAAATAATGAATGTACACAACCCACCTTTGTAGCCTCAAATTCAGATCTCACTGAGTAGTGATGTACTTGAGATTTTTGTGGTTAGTGAATACAACAAAATGCTCTCCCAATAAATAGCATATCCAATAGCATAATGCATGTACAACTATAGCTAACTCAAGATCATACAACATGTAATTACTATCATGTTGATTCAACAGCCTAGACTCATACGCAACAACCCCATCCCCTTATATAAGCATTGATCCCGACCAAATACCTAATGAATTGCAGCAAACTGTGTAACTATTGCTTGGATCCAGCAATACCAGTATCAATGATGAAGTAAACATCCCTTTCATCTGTAGAAAGGTTGAATCACATGATTATGTCCATGAGCACTTCACACCCTTCTTATTTAGGCCCGTTAGTGGAACTGCAAAGCATGAAAAGTCTTGTTTAAAGCATCTATGTAACTATCCAACACCAGAAAACACTGTACCTCAAAGATGTTATTCAGATACTCCCAAGAAACTGTTTCCCTCACATTCTCTGTTTCTAATGATACTCTTTTCTTTGAGATGAAATTAACTAGGAAGTGAATCTGGTCCATCCAAAAGTGGCATTTTGAGAGATTAACACATAAATGATTCTCTCATAGTGTAATCAAATTGTTCTCAAGATGGGAGGTATGGTCATGTCGGGTGTGAGAGTACACCAAGATATCATCAATGAAAACAACCACAACATAGTCAAAATAAGGATAGGTCACTCAGTTTATTAGTTCCAGGAAACTATTGGTGTGTTCATGAGACCATACGGAATAAAAACAGACTCATATAGACCATACCTTCTCTGAAAGGCTGTAAGTGGTATATCGGATGGTCTAACGTGCAAATAATGATAACTGGATCTTATGTCAATATTCAAGAACACTTGGGCTCCTCAAATCTGATCAGAGAGATCATCAATCATCATCAAGGTATATTAGTTCTTGAATATAAACTATATTAGATTATGATAGTAAACTCATTGTAGGAGAGAACCATCTACCTTCTTTGAAAATAGGACAATCAAACCATTGGTAGAAATGCTAGGTCAGATGAAATAGTTTTCTTAAAACTCCTCTAACTGCTTCTTGAGCTTCCATAGATCTTGTGTGTCCATCCTATATGGAGGAATGGAAACTGATGCCACTCCTAGAACACGATCAATAAAGAAATATAACTCCTGAACTAGAGGTAAACCTAAAAATTCATCATGAAAGACATTTCAAAAATTATCCACCAATAGAGGAATGTCTATTTGTGATGTCCCGTGGTCATCCAGATATATACTAGTAACTTGGGTTGTAATTCCACCCCACCCATGATTCCTGGGTCCCCCTCTACTTACCTATACGTCCCATTAACCCTTGTGTAGAAAAGACATGCCCTATGGTGACATGAAACACACCCTACAGAGATAGTAGTCAACAAAGGCCTCGAAGGATACCAACCAGTTTGTTCTGATAATGACATCGTAGCCTTTCATTTCTAATAGATAGAGGTCCCATTAGAAGTAACACCCACAAAAAACAATAGGTAACTCATTGAACTGACGTATAATAGCTGTCCTAATTCCAAACGGTGTGTCTAGTGTCATAACATCCTCAGAAGTAAAGATAAAGAGCCTAAGAATCTCCACAACAACAACATATATGATACTATGGGAAGAACCTATATAAAAAAAGGAATGAAGGTAAAACTAAGGAAAATAAAATAGTACCTATAACTGTAGAGGGTCTTGGATCCTTCTCCATTAGGGTCTGGTCCACTACAAAGGACTGACCGGTACAGTGGCCTTATGACACTGCCTAACTACCCAAAGCTAATCCACCCTACTTTTGCTAAAAGCCTACTGATTGGATACCACAGCCAAAGACTCCTCCTCCGACTGAATGGTCAGATGAACTCTAGTTCCCAAACAGATGAGTTTGTCCTTCTCATGTATTTGGATTCATAGTAGAACACCAATCACTAGATGCTGGTGAGAAAAACTAGAAAAACATTGATGATGTCCCATCTTTCCACAAGATCAGCGCACGAATGGATCTCTGAACAGCTGAGTTCTTTTATTCCTACTCTTACCACATTGGTAGCTTACCATAAAGCTACCTAAAGGAATATCCCATCAACTCGGATCTCTGCACGTAGACTCCTTGGGGTGCTTCCAACGATCAGTCAGAGAATTACAAGCTCATGCTATCGAAATGCCCTGGATAATAGCTTCAGACTCCCTTATATTACGCTTGGTGAACAATACATATTTGTCCATAAAATATATGGAATTTATCCTTATGATGTTCACCTAAGATTAGATGTCATGTCTGAAACCATCCTTAAACTTTCTAGTCAGAAATAACAAATCACCCCTTTAATGGGTGTGAATCACTACAGGTCTGTGAAGAGAGAGGAATACTCCATGAATTAAATATTACCTTGTTAAAAACCTATGAACTCTTGGGATTGGTTGGCCCTGAAGGTCTTCGATTAGAAATAGTCATAGAAGGTCAACTGGAAATCATTCCACACCATAAATCATTGGCATACCGCCTATGATATCACATCCCACCATCTCATAGAGGAATCTCAAAGAATGTAAGTTATGAGCCTCACCCTCCTCTCAAGAGGTGTCTCTAGATTCTTGATGATATATGTCATAAATTCAATCCATGACTCTACAGCCTAAGGTCTTCCACCCCTTGAGAATTTGGGAGGATGATTCTGCTAAAAACCCTTGTCAACTCTACCCTAGATGGGGCATGATACGGTGCTCCCTGGTAGGGCTGGATAAACATAACGAATCCTTCTAGGAACTGTGGATCATCATCTGTGTCTAGTATAAATGTTGGTTCTAGGATAGGAACTACTAGTGGATCATCTGTTAGTCCATGATCTACTATTTCCGGTCTCTTATCGTTTCCCCATATCTGGCGTACAACTGAATGAAATCTCGATGGCATGACTCTGCGAGGTCAAACACACACATATGGTCATGATTCCCAAGGAATAATACATTAATGTGCATGAAGAAAACATGAGATAAAAACAATCATTTTTTTTCAAAAAAGGGTAACATGACATGTATTCCCTACACATGGAGTGTTCCCTTAGGATTCAACCTGGGTATGTACCTCTGTTAAAACTGGTCATGTAACACCCCTACACACGGTGTATTACTCATGTGACATGGCATGTACTTGAATTTCTTTATCCTACCTGAATAATTATACATGGCTATACCACATAGTTCTCTATTGTGTAACACTACATGATGTGTTCACCCTAAAAATTGTGTGTACCACTTATATTCCAACTGCCTGTGTCGTTACTCACATAGTCGGAGACACGGTCTACTATACATGTTGTGCTTGAAAGGGACACAACATATTCAGCCTAAGTTTTATGCACCTGTGTCATTAGTAACATGGATGAATACATGGCCTCTTTGGCATGACGTGTACTCCCAATACACAGTGTGGTCTACCCATGTCTCCAAACCCAGTTTCTCTGCTCACACAGTTAGTCACATGGTTAAAGACCACATGATGTGTACTCACAGTACAAAAATTTGACTTAATAAAATTTTTTTCTTCAAGATTAGAAGAACACATAGTGTGTGTTCATAATACCACACACCATGTTCTCTGGGTTTTTGGACAGAAGGCCTATGAAAAATTTTAGGAACCCTAAAAAGCATAAAAATTAATCCAAGGAATGAAAAATTCCAAACAACGAGAGCCCATACTGCCACAAATAAAAGATTTTAATCCTTAGTCACATCATAACTCGACAAAATTCAGTTAATATTCAAACATGATCCACCAAAATCTGATCCAAGAGGGCCCAAAACCCCTCAAGAACCAATTTTTTGCATCCATAAAAATGAAACATTACATATTATAATACCCTATCAAAAAAATATATATTCTATCACAACATCTATCACAATAACATGAATATCAAGCACAACATCATTCACAACAACATGTAATCAGTAATGCACCCAAAATGACATGATAAAAAATAATGGCATATGATCTATAGAAAGTGCCTATATGATGCATGTGATGGAATACCCTCATCTAATCAGGTTTCAAAAAAAATAGAACCACAATGATATAAATTATAACATCACAAAACAAATGTATCACCCAACGGTTACATCAAATCAAATATAACAATTGAAAAACCAAAAAAAACTGCAATATTTGAGGTAAATTGCCTTTTCCATGTACACGGGTTAGCTACTCCCGTCCAATTCTTATTACCAGCTACCAATTCCTTATTATCCCTATATATAGGATCTAAATAGTAATACAAAGCATAAAATAAACTAACACTTATACCACTTTTAACATCCTGGTTCTAGGTGCCACAAATTTTTTTCCTATACTCGGTTGGTCCCATGGCCTCAAGCACATTTTCATGAATGCATGGGGCGTTCGACTAGCAGTGAGGGTATTTGGTTGTGATAGTTGTGAAATTATACCCTCATTAGTAGAGAAACATAGTTGAATAAAAACATTAAACAATAGTGGATGAATAAATACCACACAATAATGTAAACAGCAGAATACTAATAGTATAAAATACTATAGCGTATATATATAAAAAATTATGTAGGTCACAAGTATCTATAAAAGAAGCCAACCAAGTCACAATGATGAAAAAACATCACTATAACCAATGTATTGAAAATAGTAAATAACTCCAACATCATTGCATGCCTCAACATATTTCCAATCTATCCAACTCCAAGAATAATCTACGACCTAAAATAGAAGGGCACTTTTCTTTATCTATAATTGCAACTATATAATCTATATGGGTTAAAAAGCATGACCTAGATAGGGTGTGAGATGAATCCCAATACGAAACCACCAAATGATCTATCCCTAACTATCACTGAATATATATACCAGGAAATATGAAAAAATAAATCAATAAATAAAGAAGTACTCAAAAATAAATTGTACTAGTGTTTCCAATTACATTCATTTAAGTTTATTAATTATTAAAACCGTTGATTATTGTAATCCTATGATCTAGCATATGATTTTTATCCTCTGTGTAATAGAAAAAAATAGATGTCTTAGACGGCCAACAAACAATCATGTATGATCAAGTCCAATATTGTGCTTTGTCTTGGAAAGCTTGTCACAGTCAATCAATCATTCACACAATACTTTTTTGAATCCTCTCACAGCCTAACCCCTCTGGTTCAACATATCAACAAATTAAAAAAAATATAACGACCCATTGGGAAAGTTCACATAGTATAACCCCTTTGTTCTTACATAATAATGACTCTCTGAGGAATCACTCACCATAAATTCCACATGTGGTCTTTTAATAATAAACTACAGACTCTTTGAGGAAGTACTCTACTTATGTTCCCCATGTAGTCTCGCAATGATAGACAATAGGCACTTTGATGTAGCAGAAAACAAGAATCCCATGTATGGTCTCAAAATGAAAATATAACAGACACTCTCGAGAATCCCTCAACATTAATTCCCCCTATGGTGTAATTACACTAGGTTCTCACAACCCTATGTAATAAAATCATACACAAATGAAATAACAAATCCCAAATTAATATAAACTACTACATGGATAAATAGCTATAATGTATAGCACATGCATTTAACAAGTAGAAAAAAGTAATAAATTTCATCCTAAAAAGCAAGGAAAGGAAACAAGGTCTACCTCATAGGAAACATTTACGAAGTGGCCATAATCATTCAAACAAGGAAGTGCACCCATGTGATGTTCCCTTAAAATGAAATTTAGATTAATGTATCAATGAAAACCCTTAATATATTAATCAATCTAAGGAAGATGATAACGTGGTTCAATTCCTTTTCACGGAATACCTGAATCATGGGTAGTCGACATGTAGGAATATTTAACTCAAATTCAAACTCCTAAAGGTAGCAAACAACATACCTTAATGTTGTACGATGAACTCTCCCAAACGTCAGCCCGTGAATCAGCCTATGACATTTTATATGTACAAAATTGTCAAAAATGTTCAACCTTGGATAACTCAATAGAGAAGAGGAATCAGGAATATAGATTCAAGAAGAACTAATAACTCATTGAGGCAATTCCAATGTAACCAATGGTTATTGATTTATAGAAATGATGATGGATCAGTGGCTCAGAGAAGGTTTGAAGATTCTGTAATGTCTTTTTTGAGTCACGAACTGAAGAAGTTGAAAACAATGGGTAGATGCGACACTGGTCTGATATCTCAATTAGAAAGAAAATTACATGGCGTGTTCCTTTAATTTACACATCGTGTACATGACTCAACTGGACCCTACTTTAGGCGGTCCACATATCCATGTACTCGGTTATTACATGTCCCATACATATAGCTACATGTTTCTACTAGGTACATGGTGTGTACCCAATAGTACATAGTGTGTACATAGAAAATTACCAAAATTCATCAATTTTTCTCAAAACACCCAAAATAAGTTCCATGCCTGAAAAGAAGATCTGGGATCTTACACTACCATCATTTCCTTTCTTTTTGTAGTTTTCTTCAGTAGTAGTAGTTTATGACTCACATTATATATGTGGATTTTGGATTTTCTTCTATATTGGAGTTTGATAAGGATTTTTTTGATTTCTATAACTATCTATCTTCCCCCATTGCAATCCGAGTAGGGGTATAACTTATAGGGAGGGGGTAGTGAAAATGTATGTGGAATAAAATATTAAACCGATCACTATCATATCATTTGAAAAAATACAACAAAGTTGGACTGATAGACCAATACTCTAGGGAAGATCAATTAACAACACAGAATAATCAAATGATCCACATTAAATCAAGCACCATTTTTTTGGATCTATAACCCATTACATTAGCATAAACACTCTCAACTAGAAATGGTATAAACAACCCCTTATATATATAAAACGGACTAATGAATGCATACACCACAAGATGTGTATATAGGGGTTTTGTATAAAATCATAATTTGAAGTACCCTAATTCTGTCAGAGTTATTAACCATAAACAATAACTTGTTTACAAACATGTTATAAAAAATGGAGAATCCAAAAATATTCAATTATCCAAATAAAATCATATATGCTGTCAACCCAAAATTCATTATTCATTTGAAATTATTCATTTCCATATTGTAACTAATGCCATTATACATACATAGAATTTAAGTGTGTGTGAACACACACCTACCCATTCATGCAACAGTCTAACCAAAAGCACCACACATCATGAATACAATTCTAAAATACAATCTAAAGAGTGGAAACTCATTACCTCAAAAAACCATCAAATTTAAAACAAAAAAAACATTCCCACAAAAACGTGTTACAATATTGGTCTAAAAAATTAGTAAAATTCATTATGCACCGTTTACAAAAATATTGTAGAGACCCGAAGCTTATCGTAAATGGACATTACATTACTTTTGAGGAATAATTAGTACATAACAAAAACACACACACAAGGATCGTAACAGTTTAGTGTCTTTGGAAACTCGGAACGTAATCTGCTAATCGTGGTGAAAGATCTTCAATATCTCCCATAAAGTTCTTCCCTTTTTTTACCTAAAACCTTTCTTTATATCTTGGGGAAAAGAAAACATAAAAGGGTGAGATCAAATGCTCAGTAAGGGTAAACAAATGAAAAATCAATCACATCATATTCATAAGAACATAACTTTTGGAAATCTTAACCTGCAAAAGAGAGCATAATTTCATAACATGGGTTAAATCATAGTAGTGAAATGAAATCCCAATAAGCATAACATAAAACATGAAACTTTGTGGCATACACACATAATCATAGAGAATCATTTCTTGTTAGTCATGACTCATTGCCAAGACTATCATAGTGGACAAAGTCCCTTTCTGAATCGAGTCATCCTCGTTTCAGTCCTGTTTAACTGAACCGGTATAACCTACCATTCCAGCCATGTGTATCTCATGAGATATGAAATATTTACCCAATGTATTAGAGGGAGATATAGGTCCCATCCATCTCATAATGATACCATTCTGATGTGTGCCACAAAATCATAAATCATACATCATTGCATAACACATGTAACAAAAATGGGATTCTTGAAACACCATGACATCATAAAACAAATCATATAAGGTAAATGACTTCATAAAAATAATTTCCTCAAAACATAATCAAATCAATGTAATAATAGGGATACAAACAGAACCCTATATTATCTTTGATGGAAAATAATTTTGATAAAACATTTGAACTCCATTCTTGAGGAAAATATCCTTTCTACTTCAAAAACACTTTTATTTTCATAACATGTCATAAAATTATAAACTAAAAGAAGTTGATTAAAAATAAACATGAAATATTATAAAGTAAGATTCTTGGAAATAATGTTTTAAAAATCCATTCTTGTGGTATAAGTTAAAAAAACATTCTTCGTACTTTTGTCGGAAAAGTCAAAAAGTACCTCGTACGAAAAATGACAAAAGAGTCCTTTCATATCTTTTACTAAAAACTCACCGAAGGGTAAAATTGGATATAAAATATTTTAGACGGATGGAAATTACATATTTAGGGAACATGGATGTGGATGATAAAATACACCCCAGTAATTACCAAAGTAAAAACAATATCGGATAAAAGTGAGATTGTGATATTTCCCTTACCTTAGGTCCGATTTTCTTTGTACATGTCCGAATCTCCTGTATAATGGTTTAAATAATGTTATTGACTTATTCCAGAATCATACATATTGATATGATATCATATATGGTCATATTCTTAGCTTCTTGTTAGTAATATTTCATTGTTACTTGTTACTCAGGTCTTTATTGCCTTTTGTTCTTATGCGTGTTTTGCCGAATAAATTCTTATTCTTCTTTTAAGGTTATAGATAACTTATATCCAGAATTTTATTAGTGTAACATATATCATATTTATTCATTCAATTCATTTATATAATTACTATGTAATGATGATCATGTAGAACGAGTCGCATCACATCGTGGAGACGGTATTCCGTACGTACGCATGAGTGATGATATCGTTCCTATGATCATGGAATTGTATTGGAGTATATATATATTATTTCAGTATCAATATTAATTTATAATAATCATAAATAGTTACTCATTACACCATTATACCCATCCTTGTAGGGTGATGGTGGAAAATAGATTACACCACGGCGTGGAGATGATATTCCGTACGTACGCACGCGCGGTGATTTCATTTTTCCATAGGATGGATAGAAGGTGAATTAGGGTTGTTTCATATTTATAATAACATATCAGTATGTAAGTAATACTGATTTTATTACTTTATCATGAAACAACTAAATAAGAAGAAGTTGAAGAAGAAAGAAATTAAAAAGATCGGTAATGGATATTACCTCTTCTTTGGAACGCTTCTTTGAATCCTCCACTTAGGGAACTAAGATTGGTCTTTGAAGAATACCAGGACCTCTAGGATTATTCTAGGGAAGTGGAGAGGAGAAAATGGCAGGGGTTGGCCGAGCTTGAGTGCTCAAATTGGTGTGAGGATGAGGGGGAGGAGGTGCCCTTTTATAAGGGAGGAGAGGGGCACCTTAGGAATATCTCAAAATATTATTTTATATTAAAGTCAATATCAGTTTATAATGGTTCCAAAGGGTCTTATTTAGAAGCTAAAGTGGGGATGAGTCGAAATCCTATAAACCAATATGATTTAGACAAGTTTAGGTTATTATTTTAACCTTATCAATTAAATTTATCTTTAAGTTAAATATTTTAACTTTTACCGTGTCTTTTTGTTTTCTTACACTATATGGTTAATACACTTGCTATAACATGCCAAACGAACCCCAAATTGTTTATTATTAATATATATATCCTTATCTATGTCATTTGGCCGAACCTTAGATTTTTAGGAATAAAATAACAATAATATAATATTTGATTTAAAAACTATTTTGTGTCAATTTTGACACTATTTGATATATGATTTTTCTGAAAGTCATAACAGAATTATATGTTCGAAACAAGTTGATTAAATCAACACTAATATATCATAGTAACCTATAAAATTAGTGGAATTCATAAAAAGTCTCAAATTACATTTATTTTGGTGTTTATAACATCAATTATGTCAATATTTCATTAATAAGGTAATTACTGCATCATCATTATTTCATAAATAAATTAAATTATTTAATGTATAAAAATTACAAATAAAATACCATTATATAGGAAATCTTTTTAGATTTCTAATGAATTTTTATAGTCGAATTTATCTTATGAATAACCCCATATTAAAAATGATTTACTTATTAAACTTTGATTTTAACTATTTTAACTATTCATTAAATAAAATAATATTAAATGTCATAATCTAATCCAAGTGGACCTAAATGGTCATATTATATTCATAAGGTTGTTTTTGGTCGAATTACACTTATCCAATAGAATTAGGACATGTGTTATGGTAATAGTAATATCATATTTACCCTTAGTTACCATATTTACTATTAACCGCGGTAAAAAAAGTAAAAAGTTACTATTCACCAAAAAATTATTTTTATCTCATTGAACCACATTTTACTTACTGATATCAACCATATCTGTCGGATTTTCGAAATTCCATTCACAAAAGCGGTAAAATTAAGTTTTATGCAAAATTCAATTTTTAACTTACCACTTAGTGGTTTCACTATTCATCAAAAATTGAAAGTTTTCAGAAAAATACCAAAATTTCACCCTAAGCTATAATTGATATTCCGAATTCAAAAAAGATTTATATTTTACAAAAGTTTCAAAATACATGTTGCATTAATTAATTTTATAATTAATTTCCGTGGTCACAACAAAAAGCGTGTTTTTAAGAGATAATAACTATCAAATGATTGACACTTGTTTATAACTGCTTTAAATGTGAAATTAAATCCAATGACCAACATTGTATTAAATTGTAAAAATATATTCTAAATATACTTTAAAACCACTCAAATTAATAAATTATCACTATTAATTATTTCGATTAAAAAAAGTTGGTTTTTATTAAAATTTAGTAATTTTCACTATTCATCAGAATATGAAAGTTATCCGAAATGTACCAAAATTTCACCTTTGGCTAAATTCGATACTCCGAATCCATAAATTAAGTCCATTTTGAAAAATAAAATTTACAAAATTTCAAAAGTGGTTATTACTATTCATAACGGCTAGTTTTAATAATATCTTAATAGCATATCGCTGTTTAGCGAAACTTGGTGTTGCATACATTTACACGCTATCGTGGAAGGTCACGATTGTGTGTAATTCAAGCCAGGTCAGAGATGTGTGTGTGAAAGCTTCTTTTGGTGTAGCGTATAATACAAGACATTAATGAAATTAAAAAGAATATTTTTCATAAAATCTCGGGGTGTTACATTCTACCCCCCTTAAAATAAATTTCGTCCTCGAAATTCATCAGGGTTATAAATGGTTTACTATTCGAAAGTTTCTTTAATCGAAACCCACATCGTAAAAAGGAATACCAAAAAAATCTTTAAAAACAAAAGTATGAAACGTAACGGTTACCCAAATAAACTAATCACTGGGTTTCCACATAGGTGAAAATATAGATATGGAAGAGAAATCAAACCATCATGTTCTGATGGAGAGTGGTAGAGAACATGGCTATGGAAAAGCTAGAAATCACAAATCCATAAATTTGTGACGATCTATGGTACCATCTGATTAATCAGATATAAGAGCACTAGGACAACATTTTTGGTTTTCAAGATCGTTTCCCTAAAGTTGAAGAATTTCAATTGGAATAAATACTTACTTTATTTTGGTACAATCTCATTGTTGTTCGTGGCTTGAAAAATTTCCACTTCGTCTCTTAAATAAATTAAGTTGAATTTGTTATTCGTGAAGTGTTAGCAGATCATGTGATAGAATGAGGGGTCATTCCATCTGTCTCAAACAAAAGGTTAGCAAAAGTTATATACATAAGTTGATCTATAGTGAGATTAATCATATATGGTTTCTAAAATGGACTTTATACTTCATATATCATACTGCTTAATATAATAAAACTAGTTTCTACTAAACATGTACTTCTTGTAGGCCAGTGGTAGGGGATAAAGGCCAGTCGCACTTCGGTTGTGGGTTCGATTCCCACATCCTTGTCCGACGCGATGGGCTGTCGTCCGTCCTGCAGGTTTTCCTTTTTCTAAAACTACATTACTATAACATCCCATCAATAATATCGAAAATTATCTATCCTTAAACAATACTAACTTATGTCCAACATAATCCATTCTAATCTTTAGGCTTATCCATAATACTGCATTCCACTCTCATAATATAGTGAAAACAATTACCAGAGATTTAATACTGTTGTTGATCCCCATATATCATAAGATATGTCTTGTTGGTCACATTCCAAACATTCAAAGGCCTTAATCACGTATTCTCTTGAATACCCATTGAACCTTAGTGAAAACATGAATGCAGTTAAAAGTTAACTCTTTCCACATACCAAAATCCAAAAATTCTATATACTCAAACCATGATATAACCTTCTCCTTATATCAGTCATGAGATCATGAATACAATCAAATACCTCTTTATCTTGTTATTCCTTCATTATATGCATATCATCTACTTTCCAAAAAATATCTGAATAACATTTCATGGTTACTAGTACCATTAATCATACACTTTAAAAACATAGGAAAGAAAATAGTGTAACAATCCTTAGATGTCTCTTTATTCCATAGTACCATGATATTACTTATACAACATTACACTTGATAAACATGTAATCATTCCACTGCCTTTTTAAACCATTGACCGAGCTTCAACAATTCTTTCATCTCACATATCATTTGTAGTCTCTTCATCATCATCTACATAAATACTTCCCATACGACCATACTGATTCTCTTCATGAGACTTTCCATTTGGGCATTGGTTTTCATAATGCCCGTACATTCCACATTTAAAACATTTAACCATTGTTGATGTCATAGCAATACCATTATCCTCATCCATGGTGTTAACTGAACCTTTTACTTTGCACTTACTTGCTTTGTGTCCTTCTTTTCCACACCCAAAGCATCTTCCAGTTCCTTTGAAACATTCTCCTTGATGCCTCTTCCCACATGATTTACATAGGGGAAATTGAACTTTCTTTCCTCTATGATCATCATGAAACTCCATCTTTCTCTTATTAACCGTGTCAGGAAACATACCAAATTTTACTTTATTGATCATATTACAAGATTTTTGATTCGGCAAAATAATGATGTTTGGACTTCCAAATCCCATTTCATTATGAAGAATATCATTCCATTGTCCATCATATTCTCCATTATAATGAATCATCTTGTTTCCAGCCATTTTCTAAAACCCAAAAAGAATAGCGTGAGAGGCAAAAATCATGCTAGGGGAAAACAACATAATAAAGGGGGAGTACCATCAATATCTAACATCCTAGGTTTAATTCTATGATCGTTAGCGTAATTCTAGTACTATAACCTATACGTATACTTAACCTTAGGGACATCCCTTGACATACCATAGAAATATCTCTAGGGATCTCACTAATGTTTTCGCATCCTAGTTTCCAAAGGTTGACTAAACCTTTCCTCTGATACCAACTATAGAGACCCGAAGCTTATCTTACATGGACATTACATTACTTTTGCGGAATACTTAGTACATAACAAAAACACACACACAAGGATCATAATAGTTTAGTGTCTTTGGAAACTCGGAACGTAATATTCTAATCGTGGTGAAAGATCTTCAATATCTCCCATAAAGTTCTTCCCTTTTTTTACCTAAAACCTTTCTTTATATCCTGGGGAAAAGAAAACATAAAAGGGTGAGCTCAAATGCTCAGTAAGGGTAAAAAAAAGAAAAATAAATCACATCATATTCATAAGAACGCAACTTTTGGAAATCTTAACCTGCAAAAGAGAGCATAATTTCATAACATGGGATAAATCATATTAGTGAAATGAAATCCCAATAAGAATAACATAAAACATGAAACATTGTGGCATACACACATAATCATAGAGAATCATTTCTTGTTAGTCATGACTCATTTCCCAGACTATCTTAGTGGACAAAGTCCCTTTCTGAATCGAGTCACCCTCGTTTCAGTCCTATTTAACTGAACCGGTATAACCTACCATTCCAGCCATGTCTATCTCATGAGATATGATATCTTTACCCAATGAATTGGAGGGAGATATAGGTCCCACCCATCTCATAATGATACCATTCTTATGTGTTCCACAAAATCATAAATCATACATCATTGCATAACACATGTAACAAAAATGGGATTCTTGAAACATCATGACATCATAAAAAAAATCATATAAGGTAAATGACTTCATAAAAATAATTTCCTCAAAACATAATCAAATCAATGTAATAATAGGGATAAAAACAGAACCCTATATTATCTTATATGGAAAATAATTTTGATAAAACATTTGAACTCCATTCTTGAGGAAAATATCCTTTCTACTTCAAAAACACTTTTCTTTTCTTAACATGTCATACAATAATAAACTAAAAGAAGTTGATTAAAAATAAATTTGAAATGTTATAAAGGATGATTCTTGGAAATAATGTTTTAAAAATCCATTCTTGCCGTATAAGTTAAAAAAAACATTCTTCGTACTTTTGTCGGAAAAGTCAAAAAGTACCTCGTACGAAAAACGACAAAAGATTCCTTTCATATCTTTTACTAAAAACTCACCGAAGGGTAAAATTGGATATAAACTATTGTAGAAGGATGGAAATTACATATTTAGGGAACGTGGATGTGGATGATAAAATACACCCCAGCAATTACCAAAGTAAAAACAATCTCGGATAAAAGTGAGATTGTTATATTTCCCTTACCTTAGGTCCGATTTGCTTTGTACGTGTCTGAAGCTCCTGTATAACGGTTTAAATAATGTTATTGACTTATTCCAGAATCATACATATTGATATGATATCATATATGTTCATATTCTTAGCTTCTTGTTAGTAATATTTCATTGTTACTTGTTACTCGGGTCTTTATTGCCTTTTGTTCTTATGCGTGTTTTGCCGAATAAATTCTTATTATTCTTTTTAGTATATAGATAACTTATATCCAGAATGGTATTAGTGTAACATATATCATATTTATTAATTCATTTCATTTATATAATTACTATGTAATGATGATCATGTAGAACGAGTCGCATCACATCGTGGAGACGGTATTCCGTACGTACGCACGAGTGATGATATCGTTCCTATGATCATGGAATTGTATTGGAGTATATATATATTATTTCAGTATCAATATTACTTTATAATAATCATAAATAGTTACTCATTACACCATTATACCCGTCCTTGTAAGGTGATGGTGGAAAATAGATTACACCACGGCGTGGAGACGGTATTCCGTACATACGCACACGCGGTGATTTCATTTTTCCGTAGGATGGATAGAAGGTGAATTAGGGTTGTTTCATATTTATAATAACATATCAGTATGTATGTAATACTGATGTTATTACTTTATCATGAAACAACTAAAGAAGAAGAAGTTGAAGAAGAAAGAAATTAAAAATATCGGTAATGGATATTACCTCTTCTTTGGAACGCTTCTTTGAATCCTCCACTTAGGGAACTAAGATGGGTCTTTGAAGAAGACCAGGACCTCTAGGATTATTCTAGGGAAGTGGAGAAGAGATTTTGGAAGTGGTTGGCCGAGCTTGTGTGCTCAAATTTGTGTGTGGAGGAGGGGGAGGAGGTGTCCTTTTATAAGGGAGGAGAGGGGCACCTTAGGAATATCTCAAAATATTATTCTATATTAAAGCCAAAATCAGTTTATAATGGTTCCAAAGGGTCTTATTTCGAAGCTAAAGTGGGGATGGGTCGAAATCCTATCAACCAATAGGATTTAGACAAGTTTAGGTTATTATTTTAACCTTATCAGTTAGATTTAACTTTAAGTTAAATAATTTAACTTTGACCGTGTCTTTTTGTTTTCTTACACTATATGGTTAATACACTTTCTATAACATGCCAAAAGAACCCCAAATTGTTTATTATTAATATATATATCCTTATCTATGTCATTTGGCCGAACCTTAGATTTTTAGGAATAAAATAACAATAATATAATATTTGATTTAAAAACTATTTTGTGTCAATTTTGACACTATTTGATATATGATTTTTGTGAAAGTCATAACAGAAATATATGTTCGAAAAAAGTTGATTAAATCAACACTAATATATCATAGTAACCTAGAAAATTAGTGTAATTCATAAAAAGTCTCAAATTACATTTATTTTGGTGTTTATAACATCAATTATGTCAATATTTCATTAATAAGATAATTACTGCATCATCATTGTTTCATAAATAAATTAGATTATTTAATGTATAAAAATTACAAATAAAATACCATTATATATGAAATCTTTTTAGCTTTCTAATGAATATTTATAGTCGAAATTAACTTATGTATAACCCCATATTAAAAATGATTTACTTATTAAACTTTGATTTTAACTATTTTAACTATTCATTAAATAATATAATATTAAATGTCATAATCTAATCCAAGTGGACCTAAATGGTCATATTATATTCATAAGGTTGTTTTTGGTCGAATTACACTTATCCAATAGAATTAGGACATGTGTTATGGTAATAGTAATATCATATTTACCCTTAGTTACCCTATTTACTATTAACCGCAGTAAAAAAGTAAAAAGTTACTATTCACCAAAAAATTATTTTTATCTCATTGAACCAAATTTTACTTACTGATATCAACCGTGTCTCTTGGATTTTGGAAATTCCATTCACAGAAGCAGTAAAATTATGTTTTATGCAAAATTCAGTTTTTAACTTAACACTTATTGGTTTCAATATTCATCAAAAATTGAAAGTTTTCAGAAAAATACCAAAATTTCACCCTAAGATATAATTGATATTCCGAATTCAAAAATGATTTCTATTTTACAAAATTCCCAACATATAAGTTTCATTAATTAATTTTATAATTAATTTCCGCTGTCACAACAAATAGCGTGTTTTTAAGAGATAATAACTATCAAAAGATTGACACTTGTTTATAACTGCTTTAAATGTGAAATTACATCCAATGACCAACATTGTATTAAATTGTAAAAATATATTCTAAATATACTTTAAAACCACTCAAATTAATAATTTATCACTATTAATTATTTCGATTAAAAAAAGTTGTTTTTAATTAAAAGTTAGTAATTTTCACTATTCATCAGAATAGGAAATTTATCCGAAAATTACCAAAATTTCACCTTAACCTAAATTCGATACTCCGAATCAATAAATTAAGTCCATTTTGAAAAATAAAATTTACAAAATTTCAAAAGTGGATATTACTATTCATAACGGCTAGTTTTAATAATATCTTAATAGCATATCATTGTTTAGCGAAACTTGGTGTTGCGTACAACACACGCTATCGTGGAAGGTCACGATTGCGTGTAATTCAAGCCAGGTCAGAGATGTGTGTTGTGAAAGCTCCTTTTGGTTTAGCGTATAACACAAGACATTAATGAAATTAGAAAGAATATTTTTCATAAAATCTCGGGGTGTTACATTCTACCCCCCTTAAAATGAATTTCGCATCGGGGTTATAAATGGTTTACTATTAGAAAGTTTCTTTAATTGAAACCCACATCGTAAAAAGGAATACCAAAAACAATCTTTAAAAACAAAAGTATGAAACGTAACGGTTACCCAAATAAACTAATCACTGGGTTTCCACATAGGTGAAAATATGGATATGGAAGAGAAATCTAACCATCATGTTCTGATGGAGAGTGGTAGAGAACATGGATATGGAAAATCTAGAAATCACAAATCCATAAATTTGTGACGATCTAAGGTACCATCTGATTAATCAGATATAAGAGCACAAGGACAACATATTTGGTTTTCAAGATCGTTTCCCTAAAGTTGAAGAATTTTTATTGGAATAAATACTTACTTTATTTTGGTACAATCTCATTTTTGCTCGTGCCTTGAACAATTTCCACATTGTATCTTAAATAAATGAAGTTGAATTTGTTATTCGTGAAGTGTTAGCAGATCATGTGATAGAATGAGGGGTCATTCCATCTGTCTCAAACAAAAGGTTAGCAAATGTTATATACATAAGTTGATCTATAGTGAGATTAATCATATATGGTTTCTAAAATGGATTTTATACTTCATATATCATACTACTTAATATAACAAAACTAGTTTCTACTAAACAGGGACTTCCTGTAGGCCAGTGGTAGGCGATAAAGGCCAGTCGCACTTCGGTTGTGGGTTCGATTCCCACATCCTTGTCAGACGCGATGGGCTGTCGTCCGTCCTGCAGGTTGTCCTTTTTCTAAAACTACATTACTATAACATCCCATCAATAATATCGAAAATCATCTATCCTTAAACAATACTAACTTATGTCCAACATAATCCATTCTAATCTTTAGGCTTATCCATAATACTGCAGTCCACTCTCATAATATAGTGAAAACGATTAGCAGAGATTTAATACTGCCGTTGATCCCCATATATCATAAGATATGTCTTGTTGATCACATTCCAAACATTCAAAGGCCTTAATCACGTATTCTCTTGAATACCCATTGAACCTTAGTGAAAACATGAATGCAGTTAAAAGTTAACTCTTTCCACATACCAAAATCCAAAAATTCTATATACTCAAACCATGATATAACCTTCTCCTTATATCAGTCATGAGCTCATGAATACAATCAAATACCTCTTTATCTTATTATTCCTTAATTATGTGCATATCATCTACTTTCCAAAAAATATCTGAATAACATTTCATGGTTACTAGTACTATTAATCATACACTTTAAAAACGTAGGAAAGAAAATAGTGTAACAATCCTTAGATGTCTCTTTATTCCATAGTACCATGAGATTACTTATACAACATTACACTTGATAAACATGTAATCATTACACTACCTTCTTAAACCATTGACCGAGCTTCAACAATTCTTTCATCTCACATATCATTTGTAGTCTCTTCATCATCATCAACATAAATACTTCCCATACGATCATACTGATTCTCTTCATGAGACTTTCCCTTTGGGCATTGGTTTGCATAATGCCCGTACATTCCACATTTAAAACATTTAACCATTGTTGATGTCATAGCAATACCATTAACCTCATCCATGGTGTTAACTGATCCTTTTCCATTGCACTTACTTGCTTTGTGTCCTTCTTTTCCACACCCAAAGCATCTTCCAGTTCCTTTGAAACATTCTCCTTGATGCCTCTTCCCAAATTATTTACATAGGGGAAATTGAACTTTCTTTCCTCTATGATCATCATGAAACTCCATCTTTCTCTTATTAACCGAGTCAGGAAACATACCAAATTTTACTTTATTGATCATATTACGAGATTGATGATTTGGCATAATAATGATGTTTGGACTTCCAAATCCCATTTCATTATGAAGAATATCATTCCATTGTCCATCATATTCTCGATTGTCATGAATCATCTTGTTTCCAGCCATTTTCTAAAACCCAAAAAGAATAGTGTGAGAGGCAAAAATCATGCTAGGGGAAAACAACATAATAAAGGTGGAGTACCTTCAATATCTAACATCCTAGGTTTAATTCTATGATAGTTAGAGTAATTCTAGTACTATAAACTATACGTATACTTAACCTTAGGGACATCCCTTGACATACCATAGAAATATCTCTAGGGATCTCACTAACGTTTTCGCATCCTAGTTTCCAAAGGTTGACTAAACCTTTCCTCTGATACCAACTGTAGAGACCCGAAGCTTATCGTACATGGACATTACATTACTTTTGCGGAATACTTAGTACATAACAAAAATACACACACAAGGATCGTAATAGTTAAGTGTCTTTGGAAACTCAGAACGTAATCTTCTAATCGTGGTGAAAGATCTTCAATATCTCCCATAAAGTTCTTCCCTTTTTTTTAACATAAACCTTTGTTTATATCCTGGGGAATAGAAAACATAAAAGAGTGAGCTCAAATTCTCAGTAAGGGTAAACAAAAGAAAAATCAATCACATCATATTCATAAGAACATAACTTTTGTAAATCTTAACCTGCAAAAGAGAGCATAATTTCATATCATGGGAGAAATCATAGTAGTGAAATGAAATCCCAATAAGCATAACTTAAAACATGAAACTTTGTGGCATACACACATAATCATAGATAATCATTTCTTGTTAGTCATGACTCATTGCCAAGACTATCTTAGTGGACAAAGTCCCTTTCTGAATCGAGTCACCCTCGTTTCAGTCCTTTTTAACTGAACCGGTATAACCTACCATTCCAGCCATGTCTATCTCATGAGATATGAAATCTTTACCCAATGCATTGGAGGGAGATATAGGTCCCATCCATCTCATAATGATACCATTCTTATGTGTGCCACAAAATCATAAATCATACATCATTACATAACCCATGTAATGAAAATGGGATTCTTAAACAACATGACATCATAAAACAATTCATATAAGATAAAGGAATTCATAAAAATATAATTCCATCACAACATAATCAAATAAATGTAATAATAGGGATAAAAACAGAACCCTTTATTTTCTTAGATGGAAATTTTTTTTGATAAAACACTTGAACTCCATTCTTGAGGAAAATATCCTTTCTGCTTCAAAAACACTATTAATTTCTTAAAATGTCGTACAATTATAAACTAAAAGAAGTTGATTACAAATAAACTTGAAAACTTGTAAAGTAAGCTTCTTGTAAATAATGTTTAATAAATCCATTTATTCCGTAAAGTTAAAAAAAACATTCTTCTCGTACTTTTGTCAGAAAAGTCAAAAAGTACCTCGTACGAAAAAAGACAAAAGATTCCTTTCATATCTTTTACTAAAAACTCACCGAAGGGTAAAATTGGATTTAAAAAAAAATTGTAGGTGGATGGAAATAATATTACATATTGATTAAATATGGATGTGGATGATAAAATACACCCCAGTAAATACCAAAGTATAAACAATCTCGGATAAAAATGAGATTGTGATATTTCCCTTACCTTAGGTCCGACTTGCTTTGTAAGTGTACGAACCTCCTGTATAATGATTTAAATCATGTTATTGACTTATTACAGAATCATATCCATTTTTATTATATCATATATGGTCCACTTATGACTTTATATTACCCGTTCTTTTGTAAATTCATGTTAAAGTAGTGTTTTGGGTAAAATCGTCTCATTTGTCGTTCGTGTTTTTAACTTGTAATTATTAATATGATTACTTGGATCATGATTACTTATATCCAGAATGTAAAACATGATTTATATATAATATATATTCAGAATATATATATATATATATATATAATATCGATAAATGGAATGAAATACACCGTTCATGGAGACAGTAGCCCGTACGTACGCATGAACACTGTTTTCGTTTCCTTATTGAAGTGAATAGAATTAAGTAGTTGTCATACATATAAATTTACATAAATACAGTATCATTATTATGTCATATATTTCATTAGTACTTATTATATATAATTTTTAATCATTCAGGAATGGTTAATCATTGAGAATGAATCTCATCGCGTCGTGGAGACGGTAGTCCGTACGTACGCACGAGCGATGATATCGTTCCCATGGTCGTGGAATTGTGTTGAAGTGTATGTAGACTATTTAAGTATCAATATCACTTTATAATAATCATATATAGTTACTAATTACACCATTATACCCATCCTATTAAGGTGGTGGTGGAAAATAGATTACACCACGGCATGGAGACGGTATTCCGTACGTACGCACGCGCGGTGATTTCATTTTTCTGTAGGATGGATAGAAGGTGAAATAGGGTTGTTTCATATTTATAATAACATATCAGTATGTAAGTAATACTGATGTTATTACTTTGTCATGAAACAACTAAAGAAGAAGAAGTTGAAGAAAAAAGAAATTGAAAAATCGGTAATGGATATTACCTCTTCATTGAAACGCCACATTGAATCCTCCACTTAGGGAACTAAGATGGGTCTTTGAAGAAGACCAGGACCTCTAGGATTATTCTAGGGAAGTGGATAAGAGATTTGGTAAGGGTTTGGCCGAGCTTGAGTGCTCAAATTGGAGTGAGGAGGAGGGGGAGGAGGTGTCCTTTTATAAGGGAGGAGAGGGGCACCTTAGGAATATCTCAAAATATTATTTTATATTAAAGTCAAAATCGGTTTATAATGGTTCCAAAGGGTCTTATTTCGAAGCTAAAGTGGGGATGGGTCTAAATACTATCAACCAATAGGATTTAGACAAGTTTAGTTTATTATTTTAACCTTATCAATTAGATTTAACTTTAAGTTAAATAATTTAACTTTTACCATGTCTTTTTGTTTTCTTACACTATATGGTTAATACACTTACTATAACAAGCCAAACGAACCCCAAATTGTTTATTATTAATATATATATACTTATCTATGTCATTTGGCCGAACCTTAGATTTTTAGGAATAAAATAACAATAATATAATATTTGATTTAAAAACTATTTTGTGTCAATTTGACACTATTTGATATATGATTTTTGTGAAAGTCATAACAGAATTATATGTTCGAAACAAGTTGATTAAATCAACACTAATATATCATAGTAACCTATAAAATTAGTTTAATTCATAACAAGTCTCAAATTACATTTATTTTGGTGTTTATAACATCAATTATGTAAATATTTCATTAATAAGAAAATTACTGCATCATCATTGTTTCATAAATAAATTAGATTATTTAATATAAAAATTACAAATAAAATACCATTATATAGGAAATCTTTTTAGATTTCTAATGAATATTTATAGTCGAATTTATCTTATGTATAACCCCATATTAAAAATGATTTACTTATTAAACATTGATTTTAACTATTTTAACTATTCATTAAATAAAATAATATTAAATGTCATAATCTAATCCAAGTGGACCTAAATGGTCATATTATATTCATAAGGTTGTTTTTGGTCGAATTACACTTATCCAATAGAATTAGTACATGTTTTATGGTAATAGTAATATCATATTTACCCTTAGTTACCCTATTTACTATTAACCGCGGTAAAAAAAGTAAAAAGTTACTATTCACCAAAAAATTATTTTTATCTCATTGAACCACATTTTACTTACTGATATCAACCGTTTCTATCGGATTTTCGAAATTCCATTCACAGAAGCGGTAAAATTATGTTTTATGCAAAATTCAGTTTTTAACCTACAACTTAGTGGTTTCACTATTCATCAAAAATTGAAGTTTTTTAGAAAAATGCCAAAATTTCACCCTAAGCTATAATTGATATTCCGAATTCAAAAATTCTTTCTATTTTACAAAATTCCCAACATATTAGTTTCATTAATTAATTTTATAATTAATTTCCTCTGTCACAACAAATAGCGTGTTTTTAAGAGATAATAACTATCAAAAGATTGACACTTGTTTATAACTGCTTTAAATGTGAAATTACATCCAATGACCAACATTGTATTAAATTGTAAAAATATATTCTAAATATACTTTAAAATCACTCAAATTAATAATTTATCACTGTTAATTATTTCGATTAAAAAAAGTTGTTTTTAATTAAAATTTAGTAATTTTCACTATTCATCAGAATATGAAAGTTATCCGAAAAGTACCAAAATTTCACCTTAGGCTAAATTCGATACTACGAATCCATAAATTAAGTCCATTTTGAAAAATAACATTTACAAAATTTCAAAAGTTGTTATTACTATTCATAACCGCTAGTTTTAATAATATCTTAATAGCATATCATTGTTTAGCGAAACTTGGTGTTGCGTACAACACACGCTATCGTGGAAGGTCACGATTGCGTGTAATTCAAGCCAGGTCAGAGATGTGTGTTGTGAAAGCTCCTTTTGGTGTAGCGTATAACACAAGACATTAATGAAATTAAAAATAATATTTTTCATAAAATCTCTGGGTGTTACATTCTACCCCCCTTAAAATGAATTTCTCCCCCGAAATTCGTCGGGGTTATAAATGGTTTACTATTCGAAAGTTTCTTTAATCGAAACCCACATCGTAAAAAGGAATACCAAAAACAATCTTTAAAAACAAAAGTATGAAACGTAACGGTTACCCAAATAAACTAATCAATGTGTTTTCACATAGGTGAAAGTATGGATATGGAAGAGAAATCTAACCATCATGTTCTGATGGAGAGTGGTAGAGAACATGGCTATGGAAAATCTAGCAATCAAAAATCCATAAATTTGTGATGATATAAGGTACCATCTGATTAATCAGATATAAGAGCACTAGGACAACATTTTTGGTTTTCAAGATCGTTTACCTAAAGTTGAAGAATTTGAATTAGAATAAATACTTACTTTATTTTGGTACAATCTCATTGTTGTTCGTGCCTTGAACAATTTCCACTTCGTCTCTTAAATAAATGAAGTTGAATTTGTTATTCATGAAGTGTTAGAAGATCATGTGATAGAATGAGGGGTCATTCCATCTATCTCAAACAAAAGGTTAGCAAAAGTTATATACATAAGTTGATCTATAGTGAGATTAATCATATATGGTTTCTAAAATGGACTTTATACTTTATATATCATACTGCTTAATATAATAAAACTAGTTTCTACTAAACAGGGACTTCCTGTAGGCCAGTGGTAGGTGATAAAGGCCAGTCGCACTTCGGTTGTGGGTTCGATTCCCACATCCTTGTCCGACCCGATGGGCTGTCGTCCATCCAAAAGGATTTCCTTTTTCTAAAACTACATTACTATAACATCCCATCAATAATATCGAAAATCTTCTATCCTTAAACAATACTAACATATGTCCAACATAATCCATTCTAATCTTTAGGCTTATCCATAATACTGCAGTCCACTCTCATAATATAGTGAAAACGATTACCAAAGATTTAATACTATCGTTGATCCCCATATATCATAATATATGTCTTGTTGGTCCCATTCCAAACATTCAAAGCCCTTAATCACGTATTCTCTTGAATACCCATTCAACCTTAGTGAAAACATGAATGCAGTTAAAAGTTAACTCTTTCCACATACCAAAATCCAAAAATTCTATATACTCAAACCATGATATAACCTTCTCCTTATATCAGTCATGAGCTCATGAATACAATCAAATACCTCTTTATCTTATTATTCCTTAATTATGTGCATATCATCTACTTTCCAAAAAATATCTGAATAACATTTCATGGTTACTAGTACCATTAATCATACACTTTAAAAACTTAGGAAAGAAAATAGTGTAACAATCCTTAGATGTCTCTTTATGCCATAGTACCATGAGATTACTTATAAAACATTACACTTGATAAACATGTAATCATTCCACTACCTTCTTAAACCATTGACCGAGCTTCAACAATTCTTTCATCTCACATATCATTTGTAGTCTCTTCATCATCATCAACATAAATACTTCCCATACGACCATACTGATTCTCTTCATGAGACTTTTCCTTTGGGAATTGGTTTGCATAGTGCCCATACATTCCACATTTAAAACATTTAACCATTGTTGATGTCATAGCAATACCATTATCCTCATCCATGGTGTTAACTTAACATTTTCCTTTGCACTTACTTGCTTTGTGTCCTTCTTTTCCACACCCAAAGCATCTTCCAGTTCCTTTGAAACATTCTCCTTGATTCCTCTTCCCACATGATTTATATAGGGTAAATTGAACTTTCTTTCCTCTATGATCATCATGAAACTCCATCTTTCTCTTATTAACCGAGTCAGGAAACATACCAAATTTTACTTTATTGATCATATTACGAGATTGCTGATTCGGCATAATAATGATGTTTGGACTTCCAAATCCCATTTCATTATGAAGAATATCATTCCATTGTCCATCATATTCTCCATTATCGTGAATCATCTTGTTTCCAGCCATTTTCTAAAACCCAAAAAGAATAGTGTGAGAGGCAAAAATCATGCTAGGGGAAAACAACATAATAAAGGGGGAGTACCTTAAATATCTAACATCCTAGGTTAAATTCTATGATTGTTAGCGTAATTCTAGTACTATAACCTATACATATACTTAACATTAGGGACATCCCTTGACATACCATAGAAAGATTTCTAGGGATCTCACTAACGTTTTCGCATCCTAGTTTCCAAAGGTTGAATAAACCTTTCCTCTGATACCAACTGTAGAGACCCGAAGCTTATCGTACATGGACATTACATTACTTTTGCGGAATACTTAGTACATAACAAAAACACACACACAAGGATCGTAATAGTTTAGTGTCTTTGGAAACTCGGAACGTAATCTTCTAATCGTGGTGAAAGATCTTCAATATCTCCCATAAAGTTCTTCCCTTTTTTACCTAAAACCTTTCTTTATATCCTAGGGAAAATAAAACATAAAAGGGTGAGCTCAAATGCTCAGTAAGGGTAAAAAAAAGAAAAATCAATCACATCATATTCATAAGAGCATAACTTTTGGAAATCTTAACCTGCAAAAGAGAGCATAATTTCATAAAATGGGATAAATCATAGTTGTGAAATGAAATCCCAATAAGCATAAATTAAAACATGAAACTTTGTGGCATACACACATAATCATAGAGAATCATTTCTTGTTAGTCATGACTCATTTCCAAGACTATCTTAGTGGACAAAGTCCCTTTCTGAATCGAGTCACCCTCGTTTCAGTCCTATTTAACTGAACCGGTATAACCTACCATTCAAGCCATGTCTATCTAATGAGATATGAAATCTTTACCCAGTGCATTGGAGGGAGATATATGTCCCACCCATCTCATAATGATACCATTCTTATGTGTGCCACAAAATCATAAATCATACATCATTTCATAACCCATGTAATAAAAATGGGATTCTTAAACAACATGACATCATAAAACAATTCATATAAGATAAAGGAATTACTAAAAATATAATTCCATCACTACATAATAAAATAAATGTAATAATAGGGATAAAAACAGAACCCTTTATTATCTTAGATGGAAAATAATTTTGATAAAACACTTGAACTCCATTCTTGAGGAAAATTTCCTTTCTGCTTCAAAAAAACTTTTCATTTCTTAAAATGTCGTACAATTATAAACTAAAAGAAGTTGATTAAAAATAAACATGAAAACTTTTAAAGGAATATTCTTGTAAATAATGTTTAAAAAATCCATTTATGCCATAATGTTAAAAAAACATTCTTCTCGTACTTTTGTCGGAAAAGTCAAAAAGTACATCGTACGAAAAACGACAAAAGATTCCTTTCATATCTTTTACTAAAAACTCACCGAAGGGTAAAATTGGATTTAAAAAAAAAAATTAGGTGGATGGAAATAATATTACATATTGATTAAATGTGGATGTGGATGATAAAATACACCCCAGTAAATACCGAAGTATAAACAATCACGGATAAAAATGAGATTGTGATATTTCCCTTACATTAGGTCCGACTTGCTTTGTAAGTGTCCGAACCTCCTGTATAATGATTTAAATCATGTTATTGACTTATTACAGAATCATATCCATTTTTATTATATCATATATGGTCCACTTATGACTTTATATTACCCGTTCTTTTGTAAATTCATGTTAAAGTAGTGTTTTGGGTAAAATCCTCTCATTTTTCGTTCGTGTTTTTAACTTGTAATTATTAATATGATTACTTGGATCATGATTACTTATATCCAGAATGTAAAACATGATTTATATATAATATATATTCAGAATATATATATATATATATATATATATATAATATCGATAAATGGAATGAAATACACCGTTCATGGAGACGGTAGTCCGTACGTACGCATGAACACTGTTTTCGTTTTCTTATTGAAGTGAATGGAATTAAGTAGTTGACATACATATAAATTTACATAAATACAGTATCATTATTATGTCATATATTTCATTAGTACTTATTATATATACTTTATAATCATTCAGGATTGGTTAATCATTCAGAATGAATCTCATCGCGTCGTGGAGACGGTAGTCCGTACGTACGCACGAGCGATGATATCGTTCCCATGGTCGTGGAATTATGTTGAAGTGTATGTAGAATATTTCAGTATCAATATAACTTTATAATAATCATATATAGTTACTCATTACACCATTATACCCATCCTATTAAGGTAGTGGTGGAAAATAGATTACACCACGGCGTGGAGACGGTATTCCGTACGTACGCACACGTGGAGATTTCATTTTTCTGTAGGATGGATAGAAGGTGAAATAGAGTTGTTTCATATTTATAATAACATATAAGTATGTAAGTAATACTGATGTTATTAATTTTTCATGAAACAACTAAAGAAGAATAAGTTGAAGAAGAATGAAATTGAAAATATCGGTAATGGATATTACCTCTTCTTTGAAACGCCTCTTTGAATCCTCCACTTAGGGAACTAAGATGGGTCTTTGAAGAAGACCAGGAACTCTAGGATTATTATAGGGAAGTGTAGAAGAGATTTTGGAAGTGGTTGGCCGAGCTTGAGTGCTCAAATTTGTGTGAGGAGGAGGGGGAGGAGGTGTCCTTTTATAAGGGAGGAGAGGGGCACCTTAGGAATATCTCAAAATATTATTTTATATTAAAGTCAAAATCGGTTTATAATGGTTCCAAAGGGTATTATTTCGAAGCTAAAGTGGGGATGGGTCGAAATAATATCAACCAATAGGATTACGACAAGTTTAGGTTATTATTTTAACCTTATCAATTAGATTTAACTTTAAGTTAAATAATTTTACTTTTACCGTGTCTTTTTGTTTTCTTACACTATATGGTTAATACACTTACTATAACATGCCAAACGAACCCCAAATTTTTTATTATTAATATATATATCCTTATCTATGTCATTTGTCCGAACCTTAGATTTTTAAGAATAAAATAACAATAATATAATATTTGATTTAAAAACTATTTTGTGTCAATTTTGACACTATTTGATATATGATTTTTGTGAAAGTCATAACAGAATTATATGTTCGAAACAAGTTGATTAAATCAACACTAATATATCATAGTAACCTATAAAATTAGTGTAATTCATAAAAAGTCTCAAATTACATTTATTTTGGTGTTTATAACATCAATTATGTAAATATTTCATTAATAAGAAAATTACTGCATCATCATTGTTTCATAAATAAATTAGATTATTTAATGTATAAAAATTAAAAATAAAATACCATTATATAGAAAATCTTTTTAGCTTTCTAATGAATATTTATAGTCGAATTTAGCTTATGTATAACCCCATATTAAAAATGATTTACTTATTAAACATTGATTTTAACTATTTCAACTATTCATTAAATAAAATAATATTAAATGTCATAATCTAATCCAAGTGGACCTAAATGGTCATATTATATTCATAAAGTTGTTTTTGGTCGAATTACACTTATTCAATAGAATTATGACATGTGTTATGGTAATAGTAATATCATATTTACCCTTAGTTACCCTATTTACTATTAACCGCGGTAAACAAAGTAAAAAGTTACTATTCATCAAAAAATTATTTTTATCTCATTGAACCACATTTTACTTACTGATATCAACCGTGTCTGTCGGATTTTCAAAATTCCATTCACAGAAGCGGTAAAATTAAGTTTTATGCAAAATTCAGTTTTTAACCTACCACTTAGTGGTTTCACTATTCATCAAAAATTGAAGTTTTTCAGAAAAATTCCAAAATTTCACCCTAAGCTATAATTGATATTCCGAATTCAAAAATGATTTCTATTTTACAAAATTCCCAACATATAAGTTGCATTAATTAATTTTATAATTAATTTCCTCTGTCACAACAAATAGCGTGTTTTTAAGAGATAATAACTATCAAAAGATTGACATTTGTTTATAACTGGTTTAAATGTGAAATTATATCCAATGACCAACATTGTATTAAATTGTAAAAATATATTCTAAATATACTTTAAAACCACTCAAATTAATAATTTATCACTATTAATTATTTCGATTAAAAAAAGTTGTTTTTAATTAAAATTTAGTAATTTTCACTATTCATCAGAATATGAAAGTTATCCGAAAAGTACAAAAATTTCACCTTAGGCTAAATTCGATACTCCGAATCCATAAATTAAGTCCATTTTGAAAAATAAAATTTACAAAATTTCAAAAGTGGTTATTACTATTCATAACGACTAGTTTTAATAATATCTTAATAGCATATCGTTGTTTAGCGAAACGTGGTCTTGCGTACAACACACGCTATTGTGGAAGGTCACGATTGCGTGTAATTCAAGCCAGGTCAAGGATGTGTGTTGTGAAAGCTCCTTTTGGTGTAGCGTATAACACAAGACATTAATGAAATTAAAAAGAATATTTTTCATAAAATCTCGGGGTGTTACATTCTACCCCCCTTAAAATGAATTTCGCCCTCGAAATTCGTCGGGGTTATAAATGGTTTACTATTAGAAAGTTTCTTTAATCAAAACCCACATCGTAAAAAGGAATACCAAAAACAATCTTTAAAAACAAAAGTATGAAACGTAACGGTTACCCAAATAAACTAATCACTGGGTTTCCACATAGGTGAAAACATGGATATGGAAGAGAAATCTAACCATCATGTTCTGATGGAGAGTGGTAGAGAACATGGCTATGGAAAAGCTAGCAATCAAAAATCCATAAATTTGTGACGATCTAAGGTACCATCTGATTAATCAGATATAAGAGCACTAGGACAACATTTTTGGTTTTCAAGATCGTTTCCCTAAAGTTGAAGAATTTGAATTAGAATAAATACTTACTTTATTTTGGTACAATCTCATTGTTGTTCGTTCCTTGAACAATTTCCACTTCGTCTCTTAAATAAATGAACTTAAATTTGTTATTCGTGAAGTGTTAGCAGATCATGTGATAGAATGAGGGGTCATTCCATCTGTCTCAAACAAAAGGTTAGCAAAAGTTATATACATAAGTTTATCTATAGTGAGATTAATCATATATGGTTTCTAAAATGGACTTTATACTTCATACATCATACTGCTTAATATAATAAAACTAGTTTCTACTAAACAGGGACTTCCTGTAGGCCAGTGGTAGGCAATAAAGGCCAGTCGCACTTCAGTTGTGGGTTCGATTCCCACATCCTTTTCCGACGCGATGGGCTGTCGTCCGTCCTGCAGGTTGTCCTTTTTCTAAAACTACATTACTATAACATCCCATCAATAATATCGAAAATCCTCTATCCTTAAACAATACTAACTTATGTCCAACATAATCCATTCTAATCTTTAGGCTTATCCATAATACTGCAGTCCACTCTCATAATGTAGTGAAAACGATTACTAGAGATTTAATACTGTCGTTGATCCCCATATATCATAAGATATGTCTTGTTGGTCACATTCCAAACATTCAAAGGGATTAATCACGTAATCTCTTTAATACCCATTGAACCTTAGTGAAAACATGAATGCAGTTAAAAGTTAACTCTTTCCATATACCAAAATCCAAAAATTCTATATACTCAAACCATGATATAACCTTCTCCTTATATCAGTCATGAGCTCATGAATACAATGAAATACCTCTTTATCTTATTATTCCTTCATTATGTGCATATCATCTACTTTCCAAAAAATATCTGAATAACATTTCACTGTTACTAGTACCATTAATCATACACTTTAAAAACTTAGGAAAGAAAATCGTGTAACAATCCTTAGATGTCTCTTTATTCCATAGTACCATGAGATTACTTATACAACATTACACTTGATAAACATGTAATCATTCCACTACCTTCTTAAACCATTGACCGAGCTTCAACAATTCTTTCATCTCACATATCATTTGTAGTCTCTTCATCATCATCAACATAAATACTTCCCATACGACCATACTGATTCTCTTCATGAGACTTTCCCTTTGGGCATTGGTTTGCATAATTCCCGTTCATTCCACATTTAAAACATTTAACAATTGTTGATGTCATAGCAATACCATTATCCTCATCCATGGTGTTAAATTAACATTTTCCTTTGCACTTACTTTCTTTGTGTCCTTATTTTACACACCCAAAGCATCTTCTAGTTACTTTGAAACATTATCGTTGATTCCTCTTCCCACATGATTTACATAGGGTAAATTGAACTTTCTTTCCTCTATGATCATCATGACACTCCATCTTTCTCTTATTAACCGAGTCAGGAAACATACCAAATTTTACTTTATTGATCATATTAAGAGATTGCTGATTCGGCATAATAATGATGTTTGGACTTCCAAATCCCATTTCATTATGAAGAATATCATTCCATTGTCCATCATATTCTCCATTATCGTGAATCATCTTGTTTCCAGCCATTTTCTAAAACCCAAAAAGAATAGTGTGAGAGGAAAAAATCATGCTAGGGGAAAACAACATAATAAAGGGGGAGTACCTTCAATATCTAACATCCTAGGTTTAATTCTATGATCGTTAGCGTAATTCTAGTACTATAACCTATACGTATACTTAACCTTAGGGACATCCCTTGACATACCATAGAAATATCTCTAGGGATCTCACTAACATTTTCGCATCCTAGTTTCCAAAGGTTGACTAAACCTTTCCTCTGATACCAACTGTAGAGACCCGAAGCTTATCGTACATGGACATTACATTACTTTTTCGGAATACTTAGTACATAACAAAAACACACACACAAGGATCATAATAGTTTAGTGTCTTTGGAAACTCGGAACGTAATCTTCTAATCGTGGTGAATGATCTTCAATATCTCCCATAAAGTTCTTCCCTTTTTTTTATCTAAAAAATTTCTTTATATCCTGGGGAAAAGAAACCATAAAAGGGTGAGCTCAAATGCTCAGTAAGGGTAAACAAAAGAAAAATCAATCACATCATATTCATAAGAACATAACTTTTGGAAATCTTAACCTTCAAAAGAGAGCATAATTTCATAAAATGGGATAAATCATAGTAGTGAAATGAAATCCCAATAAGAATAACTTAAAACATGAAACTTTGTGGCATGCACACATAATCATAGAGAATCATTTCTTGTTAGTCATGACTCATTTCCAAGACTATCTTAGTGGAAAAAGTCCCTTTCTGAATCGAGTCACCCTCGTTTCAGTCCTGTTTAACTGAACCGGTATAACCTACCATTCCAGCCATGTCTATCTAATGAGATATGAAATCGTTACCCAATGCATTGGAGGGAGATATAGGTCCCACCCATCTCATAATGATACCATTCTTATGTGTGCCACAAAATCATAAATCATACATCATTGCATAACCCATGTAATAAAAATGGGATTCTTAAACAACATGACATCATAAAACAATTCATATAAGATAAAGGAATTCATAAAAATATAATTCCATCACAACATAATCAAATAAATGTAATAATAGGGATAAAAACAGAACCCTTTATTATCTTAGATGGAAAATAATTTTGATAAAACACTTGAACTCCATTCTTGAGGAAAATATCCTTTCTGCTTCAAAAAAACTTTTCATTTCTTAAAATGTCGTACAATTATAAACTAAAAGAAGTTGATTAAAAATAAAATTGAAAACTTGTAAAGGAATATTCTTGTAAATAATGTTTAAAAAATCCATTTATGCCGTAAAGTTAAAAAAACATTCTTCTCGTACTTTTGTCGGAAAAGTCAAAAAGTACGTCGTACGAAAAACGACAAAAGATTCCGTTCATATCTTTTACTAAAAACTCACCGAAGGGTAAAATTGGATTTAAAAAAAATTGTAGGTGGATGGAAATAATATTACATATTTATTAAACGTGGATGTGGATGATAAAATACACCCCAGTAAATACCAAAGTATAAACAATCTCGGATAAAAATGAGATTGTGATATTTCCCTTACCTTAGGTCCGACTTGCTTTGTAAGTGTCCGAACCTCCTGTATAATTATTTAAATCATGTTATTGACTTATTCCAGAATCATTTTCATTTTTATTATATCATATATGGTCCACTTATGACTTTATATTACCCGTTCTTTTGTAAATTCATGTTAAAGTAGTGTTTTGGGTAAAATCGTCTCATTTGTCGTTCGTGTTTTTAACTTGTAATTATTAATATGATTACTTGGATCATGATTACTTATATCCAGAATGTAAAACATGATTTATATATAATATATATTCATAATATATATATATATATATATATATATATATAATATCGATAAATGGAATGAAATACACCGTTCATGGAGACGGTAGTCCGTACGTACGCATTAACGCTGTTTTCGTTTCCTTATTGAAGTGAATGGAATTAAGTAGTTGACATACATATAAATTTACATAAATCCAGTATCATTATTATGTCATATATTTCATTAGTACTTATTATATATACTTTATAATCATTCAGGAATGGTTAATCATTGAGAATGAATCTCATCGCGTCGTGGAGACGGTAGTCCGTACGTACGCACGAGCGATGATATCGTTCCCATGGTCGTGGAATTGTGTTGAAGTGTATGTAGACTATTTCAGTATCAATATCACATTATAATAATCATATATAGTTACTCATTACACCAATATACCCATCCTATTAAGTTGGTGGTGGAAAATAGATTACACCACGGCGTGGAGACGGTATTCCGTACGTACGCACGCGTGGTGATTTCATTTTTCTATAGGATGGATAGAAGGTGAAATAGGGTTGTTTAATATTTATAATAACATATCATCATGTAAGTAATACTGATGTTATTACTTTGTCATGAAACAACTAATGAAGAAGAAGTTGAAGAAGAATGAAATTGAAAAGATCGGTAATGGATATTACCTCTTCTTTGAAACGCCTCTTTGAATCCTCCACTTAGGGAACTAAGATGGGTCTTTGAAAAAGACCAGGACCTCTAGGATTATTCTAGGGAAGTGGAGAAGAGATTTTGGAAGGGGTTGGCCGAGCATGAGTGCTCAAATTGGTGTGAGGAGGAGGGGGAGGAGGTGTCCTTTTATAAGGGAGGAGAGGGGCACCTTAGGAATATCTCAAAATATTATTTTATATTAAAGTCAAAATCGGTTTATAATGGTTCCAAAGGGTCTTATTTAGAAGCTAAAGTGGGGATGGGTCGAAATAATATCAACCAATAGGATTTAGACAAGTTTAGGATATTAGTTTAACCTTATCAATTAGATTTAACTTTAAGTTAAATAATTTAACTTTTACCGTGTCTTTTTGTTTTCTTACACTATATGGTTAATACACTTACTATAACATGCCAAACGAACCCCAAATTGTTTATTATTTATATATATATCCTTATCTATGTCATTTGTCCGAACCTTAGATTTTTAGGAACAAAATAACAATAATACAATATTTAATTTAAAAACTATTTTGTGTCAATTTCGACACTATTTGATATATGATTTTTTTGAAAGTCATAAAAGAATTATATGTTCTAAAAAAGTTGATTAAATCAACATTAATATATCATTGTAACCTAGAAAATTAGTGTAATTCATAAAAAGTCTCAAATTACATTTATTTTGGTGTTTATAACATCAATTATGTAAATATTTCATTAATAAGAAAATTAATGCATCATCATTGTTTCATAAATAAATTAGATTATTTAATGTATAAAAATTACAAATAAAATACCATTATATAGGAAATATTTTTAGATTTCTAATGAATATTTATAGTCGAATTTATCTTATGTATAACCACATATTAAAAATGATTTACTTATTAAACATTGATTTTATCTATTTAAACTATTCATTAAATAAAATAATATTAAATGTCATAATCTAATCCAAGTGGACCTAAATGGTCATATTATATTCATAAGGTTGTTTATGGTCGAATTACACTTATCCAATAGAATTAGGACATGTGTTATGGTAATAGTAATATCATATTTACCCTTAGTTACCCTATTTACTATTAACCGCGGTAAAAAAAGTAAAAGTTACTATTCACCAAAAAATTATTTTTATCTCATTGAACCACATTTTACTTACTGATACCAACCATGTCTGTCTGATTTTCGAAATTCCATTCACAGAAGCGGTAAAATTAAGTTTTATGCATAATTCAGTTTTTAACCTACCACTTAGTGGTTTCACTATTCATCAAAAATTGAAGTTTTTCAGAAAAATGCCAAAATTTCACCCTAAGCTATAATTGATATTCCGAATTCAAAAATGATTTCTATTTTACAAAATTACCAACATATAAGTTGCATTAATTAATTTTATAATTAATTTCCTCTGTCACAACAAATATCGTGTTTTTAAGAGATAATAACTATCAAAAGATTGACACTTGTTTATAACTGCTTTAAATGTGAAATTACATCCAATGACCAACATTGTATTAAATTGTAAAAATATATTATAAATATAATTTAAAACCACTCAAATTAATAATTTATCACTATTAATTATTTCGATTAAAAAAGTTGTTTTTAATTAAAATTTAGTAATTTTCACTATTCATCAGAATATGAAATTTATCCGAAAAGTACCAAAATTTCACCTTAGGCTAAATTCGATACTCCGAATCCATAAATTAAGTCCATTTTGAAAAATAAAATTTACAAAATTTCAAAAGTGGTTATTACTATTCATACCGGCTAGTTTTAAAAATATCTTAATAGCATATCGTTGTTTAGCGAAACTTGGTGTTGCGTAAAACACACGCTATCATGGAAGGTCACGATTGCGTGTAATTCAAGCCAGGTCAGAGATGTGTGTTGTGAAAGCTCCTTTTGGTGTAGCGTATAACACAAGGCATTAATGAAATTAAAAAGAATATTTTTCATAAAATCTCGGGGTGTTACATTCTACCCCCCTTAAAATGAATTTTTCCCTCGAAATTCGTCGGGGTTATAAATGGTTTACTATTCGAAAGTTTCTTTAATCGAAACCCACATCGTAAAAAGGAATACCAAAAAAAATCTTTAAAAACAAAAGTATGAAACGTAACGGTTACCCAAATAAACTAATCACCGGGTTTCCACATAGGTGAAAATATGGATATGGAAGAGAAATCTAACCATCATGTTCTGATGGAGAGTGGTAGAGAACATGGATGTGGAAATGCTAGCAATCACAAATCCATAAATTTGTGACGATCTAAGGTACCATCTGATTAATCCGATATAAGAGCACTAGGACAACATTTTTGGTTTTCAAGATCGTTTCCCTAAAGTTAAAGAATTTGAATTAGAATAAATACATACTTTATTTTGGTACAATCTCATTGTTGTTCGTGCCTTGAACAATTTACACTTCGTCTCTTAAATAAATGATGTTGAATTTGTTATTCGTGAAGTGTTAGCAGATCATGTGATATAATGAGGGGTCATTCCATCTGTCTCAAACAAAAGGTTAGAAAAAGTTATATACATAAGTTGATCTATAGTGAGATTAATCATATATGGTTTCTAAAATGGACTTTATACTTCATATATCATACTGCTTAATATAATAAAACTAGTTTCTACTAAACAGGGACTTCCTGTAGGCCAGTGGTAGGCGATAAAGGCCAGTCGCACTTCGGTTGTGGGTTCGATTCCCACATCCTTGTCCAACGCGATGGGCTGTCGTCCGTCCTGCAGGTTGTCCTTTTTCTAAAACTACATTACTATAACATCCCATCAATAATATCAAAAATCATCTATCCTTAAACAATACTAACGTATGTCCAACATAATCCATTCTAATCTTTAGGCTTATCCATAATACTGCAGTCCACTCTCATAATATAGTGAAAACGATTACCAGAGATTTAATACTGTCGTTGATCCCCATATATCATAAGATATGTCTTGTTGGTCACATTCCAAACATTCAAAGGCCTTAGTCACGTATTCTCTTGAATACCCATTGAACCTTAGTGAAAACATGAATGCAGTTAAAAGTTAACTCTTTCCACATACCAAAATCCAAAAATTCTATATTCTCAAACCATGATATAACCATCTCCTTATATCAGTCATGAGCTCATGAATACAATCAAATACCTCTTTATCTTATTATTCCTTCATTATGTTCATATCATATACTTTCCAAAAAATATCTGAATAACATTTCATGGATACTAGTACCATTAATCATACACTTTAAAAACATAGGAAATAAAATAGTGTAACAATCCTTAGATGTCTCTTTATTCCATAGTACCATGAGATTACTTATACAACATTACACTTGATAAACATGTAATCATTCCACTACCTTCTTAAACCATTGACCGAGCTTCAACAATTATTTCATCTCACATATCCTTTGTAGTCTCTTCATCATCATCAACATAAATACTTCCCATACGACCATACTGATTCTCTTCATGAGACTTTCCCTTTGGGCATTGGTTTGCATAATTCCAGTACATTCCACATTTAAAACATTTAACCATTGTTGATGTCATAGCAATACCATTATCCTCATCCATGGTGTTAACTTAACATTTTCCTTTGCACTTACTTGCTTTGTGTCCTTCTTTTCCACACCCAAAGCATCTTCCAGTTCCTTTGAAACATTCTCCTTGATTCCTCTTCCCACATGATTTACATAGGGTAAATTGAACTTTCTTTCCTCTATGATCATCATGACACTCCATATTTCTCTTGTTAACCGAGTCAGGAAAAATACCAAATTTTACTTTATTGATCATATTACGAGATTGATGATTCGACATAATAATGATGTTTGGAGTTCCAAATCCCATTTCATTAGGAAGAATATCATTCCATTGTCCATCATATTCTCTATTATCGTGAATCATCTTGTTTCCAGCCATTTTCTAAAACCCAAAAAGAATAGTGTGAGAGGCAAAAATCATGCTAGGGGAAAACAAAATAATAAAGGGGGAGTACCTTCAATATCTAACATCCTAGGTTTAATTATATGATCATTAGCGTAATTCTAGTACTATAACCTATACATATACTTAACCTTAGGGACATCCCTTGACATTCCATAGAAATATCTCTAGGGATCTCACTAACGTTTTCGCATCCTAGTTTCCAAAGGTTGACTAAACCTTTCCTCTGATACCAACTGTAGAGACCCGAAGCTTATCGTACATGGAAATTACATTACTTTTGCGGAACACTTAGTACATAACAAAAACACACACACAAGGATCGTAATAGTTTAGTGTCTTTGGAAACTCGGAACGTAATATTCTAATCGTGGTGAAAGATCTTCAATATCTCCCATAAAGTTCTTCCCTTTTTTTACGTAAAACATTTATTTATATCCTGGGGAAAAGAAAACATAAAATGGTGAGCTCAAATGCTCAGTAAGGGTAAACAAAAGAAAAATCAATCACATCATATTCATAAGAACATAACTTTTGGAAATCTTAACCTGCAAAAGAGAGCATAATTTCATAAAATGGGATAAATCATAGTAGTGAAATGAAATCCCAATAAGCATAACATAAAACATGAAAATTTGTGGCATACACACATAATCATAGAGAATCATTTCTTGTTAGTCATAACTCATTGCCAAGACTATCTTAGTGGACAAAGTCCCTTTCTGAATCGAGTCACCCTCGTTTCAGTCCTGTTTAACTGAACCGGTATAACCTACCATTCTAGCCATGTCTATCTAATGAGATATGAAATCTTTACCCAATGCATTGGAGGGAGATATAGGTCCCACCCATCTCATAATGATACCATTATTATGTGTGCCACAAAATCATAAATCATACATCATTGCATAACCCATGTAATAAAAATGGGATTCTTAAACAACATGACATCATAAAACAATTCATATAAGATAAAGGAATTCATAAAAATATAATTCCATCATAACATAATCAAATAAATGTAATAATATGGATAAAAACAGAACCCTTTATTATCTTAGATGGAAAATAATTTTGTTAAAACCCTTGAACTCCATTCTTGAGGAAAATATCCTTTCTGCTTCAAAAAACCTTTTCATTTCTTAGAAGATCGTACAATTATAAACTAAAAGAAGTTGATTAAAAATAAACTGGAAAACTTGTAAAGGAATCTTATTGTAAATAATGTTTAAAAAATCCATTTATTCCTTAAAGTTAAAAAAACTTTCTTCTCGTACTTTTGTCGGAAAAGTCAAAAAGTACGTCGTACGAAAAACGACAAAAGATTCCTTTCATATCTTTTACTAAAAACTCACCGAAGGGTAAAATTGGATTTAAAAAAAAATTTAGGTGGATGGAAATAATATTACATATTGATTAAATGTGGATGTGGATGATAAAATACACCCCAGTAAATACCGAAGTATAAACAATCTCGGATAAAAATGAGATTGTGATATTTCCCTTACCTTAGGTCCGACTTGCTTTGTAAGTGTCCGAACCTCCTGTATAATGATTTAAATCATGTTATTGACTTATTCCAGAATCATATTCATTTTTATTATATCATATATGGTCCACATATGACTTTATATTACCCGTTCTTTTGTAAATTCATGTTAAAGTAGTGTTTTGGGTAAAATCGTCTCATTTGTCGTTCGTGTTTTTAACTTGTAATTATTAATATGATTAGTTGGATCAGGATTACTTATATCCAGAATGTAAAACATGATTTATATATAATATATATTCAGAATATATATATATATATATATATATATATAATATCGATAAATGGAATGAAATACACCGTTCATGGAGACGGTAGTCCGTACGTACGCATGAACACTGTTTTCGTTTCCTTATTGAAGTGAATGGAATTAAGTAGTTGACATACATATAAATTTACATAAATCCAGTATAATTATTATGTCATATATTTCATTAGTACTTATTATATATACTTTATAATCATTCAGGAATGGTTAATCATTGAGAATGAATCTCATCGCGTCGTGGAGACGGTAGTTCGTACGTACGCAGGAGCGATGATATCGTTCCCATGGTCGTGGAATTGTGTTGAAGTATATGTAGACTATTTCAGTATCAATATCACTTTATAATAATCATATATAGTTACTCATTACACCATTATACCCATCCTATTAAGGTGGTGGTGGAAAATAGATTACACCACGGCGTGGAGACGGTATTCCGTACGTACACACGCGCGGTGATTTCATTTTTCCGTAGGATGGATAGAAGGTGAAATAGGGTTGTTTCATATTTATAATAACATATCAGTATGTAATAAATACTGATGTTATTAGTTTGTCATGAAAAAACTAAAGAAGAAGAAGTTGAAGAAGAATGAAATTGAAATGATCGGTAATGGATATTACCTCTTCTTTGAAACGCCTCTTTAAATCCTCCACATAGGGAACTAATATGGGTCTTTGAAGAAGACCAGGACCTCTAGGATTATTCTAGGGAAGTGGAGAAGAGATTTTGGTAGGGTTGGCCGAGATTGAGTGCTCAAATTGGTGTGAGGAGGAGGTGGAGGAGGTGTCCTTTTATAATGGAGGAGAGGGGCACCATAGGAATATCCCAAAATATTATTTTATATTAAAGTCAAAATCGGTTTATAATGGTTCCAAAGGGTCTTATTTCGAAGATAAAGTGGGTATGGGTCGAAATCCTATCAACCAATAAGATTTAGGCATGTTTAGGTTATTATTTTAACCTTATCAATTAGATTTAACTTTAAGTTAAATAATTTAACTTTTACCGTGTCTTCTTTGTTTTCTTACACTATATGGTTAATACACTTACTATAACATGACAAACGAACCCCAAATTGTTTATTATTAATATATATATCCTTATCTATGTCATTTGGCCGAACCTTAGATTTTTAGGAATAAAATAACAATAATATAATATTTGATTTAAAAACTATTTTGTGTCAATTTTGACACTATTTGATATATGATTTTTGTGAAAGTCATAATAGAATTATATGTTCGAAACAAGTTGATTAAATCAACACTAATATATCATAGTAACCTAGAAAATTAGTGGAATTCATAAAAAGTCTAAAATTACATTTATTTTGGTGTTTATAACATCAATTATGTCAATATTTCATTAATAAGATAATTACTGCATCGTCATTGTTTCATAAATAAATTAGATTATTTAATGTATAAAAATTACAAGAAAAATACCATTATATAGGAAATATTTTTAGATTTCTAATGAATATTTATAGTCGAATTTATCTTATGTATAACCCCATATTAAAAATGATTTACTTATTAAACATTGATTTTAACTATTTTAACTATTCATTAAATAAAATAATATTAAATGTCATAATCTAATCCAAGTGGACCTAAATGGTCATATTATATTCATAAGGTTGTTTTTGGTCGAATTACACTTATCCAATAGAATTAGGACATGTGTTATGGTAATAGTAATATCATATTACCTTTAGTTACCCTATTTACTATTAACCGCGGTAAAAAAAGTAACAAGTTACTATTCACCAAAAAATTATTTTTATCTCATTGAACCACATTTTACTTACTGATATCAACCGTGTCTATCGGATTTTCGAAATTCCTTTCACAGAAGTGGTAAAATTATGTTTTATACAAAATTCAGTTTTTAACCTACCACTTAGTGGTTTCACTATTCATCAAAAATTGAAGTTTTTCAGAAAAATGCCAAAATTTCACCCTAAGCTATAATTGATATTCCGAATTCAAAAATGATTTCTATTTTACAAGATTCCCAACATATAAGGTGAATTAATTAATTTTATAATTAATTTCCGCTGTCACAACAAATAACGTGTTTTTAAGAGATAATAACTATCAAAGGATTGACACTTGTTTATAACTGCTTTAAATGTGAAATTACATCCAATGACCAACATTGTATTAAATTGTAAAAATATATTCTAAATATACTTTAAAACCACTCAAATTAATAATTTATCACTATTAATTATTTCGATTAAAAAAAGTTGTTTTTAATTAAAATTTAGTAATTTTCACTATTCATCAGAATATGAAAGTTATCCGAAAAGTACCAAAATTTCACCTTAGGCTAAATTCGATACTCCGAATCCATAAATTAAGTCCATTTTGAAAAATAAAATTTACAAAATTTCAAAAGTGGTTATTACTATTCATAACGGCTAGTTTTAATAATATCTTAATAGCATATCGTTGTTTAGCGAAACTCGGTGTTGCGTACAACACACTAAATCGTGGAAGGTCACGATTGCGTGTAATTCAAGCCAGGTCAGAGATGTGTGTTGTGAAAGCTCCTTTTGGTGTAGCGTATAACAAAAGACATTAATGAAATTAAAAAGAATATTTTTCATAAAATCTCGGGGTGTTACAGTGTGGTCTGTGAAAGAATAGAATAAATTAAACCATTAAATATCATTAAATAAATTATACACATGGTATAATAATTCATTGGGTATTAGATACACCATATAGAAATAACTTGGTGCTTGATTACAATTAAGCATTTATGTAAGGTCTATTAAGACACAACCTCTTACAAATATGGTAACAACTGAATTGGAAAACCAAAATGTAATTATCAGCAATCGAAAAATTTAAATACCCTCAAGATAAAATAATACATGATATAATATATCAATTGTGATATTATATACACTGATTAAAATAAATAAGTGGGGAATGTGGAATATGGCTCATTGATGTTAAAGTGAGACAAGAATCCCTATCCATGATTCTCATTTTTCATGTTTTACACTTTCATCCTATGTAATAAAATTATTTTAATTATATAGTAGATTCAATAACATTTAAATTCTTATTTATGTTTTAATTTCACTTATTATTGGGTTTTATATAATTACTTAATCAATAATGTTTCAGTCATATGTTTTGACCACAATTGGTTTGTTTGTCAAAAATGAATTTGGTAGGATGACTTGATCAAATTGATTTTTATTTTACTATATTCAGAATATTAATATTGTAACAATTATCATATTTATAAATTAATTATACCTAGAAAAACATTCAAGAGTGAATTTTATGAAAAATGAACCTACATTACAATCCTGGAGATGGTAGGACGTATATATGCTTGAGTAATGTTCAAATTTTCCATGATCATTAAAGAAAGAATGTAAGTAAAATTTTTATTTTACTAAATCCTTATTATATAATGAATATCATATTAATTAATTATATATATGTATACATATAATTCATTTGTAGTAAAGGGAGTCACATTTTTTTTAGGAGGTGGTTTTCCATATGTCCATGAACACTGTTATATCATATTCTGTGCGTGAAATGGCATCAATGAAAATGATGTTTTATATATCTACCAAATTTATTATGACATGAATATAATATATATTTCATTTATGTGACATTTTTATAACTAAATCCTTATTTAATAAATTCCATGTAATGTTTGAATGTATAACATCGCTTTAGGGAGGTGGTAGTCCACACGTCTAAAGACGATGTTATATTATTCCCAAAAAATGGAATACTTGAAGTTATATATTATATACAAATATATGAGAATAAATAAATAATAAATATCATATATAAAATATAAAAATTAGTAAGTTCTTCATTATTATCATCCTTCAACAGTAGTAATGGAAGAATGAATGACATTGGTTTGCGGGGAGGTAGTTCGCTATACATAATAAAAATTATTGCATATCACATTTGGTGGATGTTTTGATGGTTTAGGTTGATAACATAACATAAAAAATTTATGTATATTTAGAATGTGGTTGTAATTATATAGAAATTTAATAATAATAATTTATGTGGTTTTACCAAGAAATAAAACAAAAGTAATCATTGAATAATATTATCTATTTTTTGGGAAACTCTTTTTAGTATAAACCAATATATTTACATGGATTAATTTCTTCCAAAATTGATGCTTCTCGGATAATAGGACAAATAAGGGTTATTCTATGGTTAGTTTTTAGGTGAGAAAAATCTCTTGATATGTGTGATCTAGTGTAGAGGGTGAGTATCTTTTTATTGTTATTGGGAAGTGGCATTCATATAAATTTAATATGGTAAACACTATTGATAAGTCTCTCTTATATCATGTGCCTCCAATAATGATCAAAATTTAATAAAATAGGTCATATGGTATAATAATGGAATTAAATTAGTTTAAACCTATTTCTAGGACATTTTACCCATTATGATTAATTTTTTACCAATAAGTAATTTATGCTTACCTCAAACACTATAATTAATTCTAATTTAATTCTCTAATATCTTTGGTGATAAACTAATTCGACCATAATTGAAATTATAAATTACAGTTATTTAAAATATGGAATATTATTTTCCAAATTCCAATAATATAAGTTTCATAAATAAATTTCCAATTAATCCAATAGACAGGATGAGATAACAGTATTTTCACGAGAAAAGTTCAAAAGATTGAAATTTTTTATATGCCTTTTCAATGTGAAATTCATTATAGTTAAAAAATTAGTTTAAATTAAATAAAAGTTATCGAATTATTTTTTAAAAATATTTAAATTTATAATTTTACATTAAAAATTTGTATATAAGAAGATGTTTTCAATTATACCTCGGCATCTTAGAATATTAATTAATATATTAATGTTCACTGAAGAGACAAAAATTTTACCCAAAGTAAATTGTGATATTACTATTTTTCAAAAAAAACATTATTCTTTGAAATAAAATTTTTATATGTTTCAATTTTTTTAACACTGATGCACCATTAAAAGGAGGTAAAACATCCTTTTAAAAATATACATAATTTTATGCTTAAAATTATATTTATTCTTATATTATTCCTATCAGACTTTTTGGATGAGTTTCGGACCATTTTACTAAATTTATAACATATAAAATTATTTAATATTTTTCAAAAATATTGATTAATTTTGTTTACTAGGATTAAAAACACATTCTGGTATTTTAAATAGTTTTCAATAAAAACACATCCTTTATATTAAACTGGTCATTATAATCATTTGAAAATAATTTTTAACAATTGTATTCATGTTAAAAAAATTTAAACTATTATTTACTTAATTTAGCTTATTTTATTTTTTCCCATCATGCCAATAAATTGGTTATAACGATCATAATAATATTAATCATATATTATATTCATGTAATAATTGTACTTGTGTGTAACACAAGTCATCAAAGGAATTCGATGATGTGTGGAACTCAAGATAGTTATGGTGTTTCATGTGGTGCAATATAAATTTTTTATTTCATTTAATATAATATATTTATAAATTTAGGTTAATTTAAATTGAAATTTAAAAAAAAATTTGATGTTATATCCTACCCCCTTGTAAAATGAATTTTATTCTAATAATTCATATTACTTATCAAAGTAATAACATTTGTAGGACTCTTTATTAAAAAAACATTTTAAAAAGGGTTAATAAGACATAATATTAAAAATATAATGTGTGAAACCTAAAGGGAATCTAAACTTATTCATAAATAGGATTCCATATTGGGGGAACATAGGTGGGAAGAGTAGAAAAGTTTAAATAATCATAATGGGTGATTGAAATCATTGGTTATAAACATGTGAATTATCAATGAAAGGTTAAGGGCCTAAAAAAACATAAATATATGATGATATTAAATTCAATATATTCAGCATAAGTAATGTTACTAGGATAATACTTTTGTTTGCTGATATGTTTCTTGCTGTAAAAGAATTATCTTACCATCTATATAAAGATACAATGAAAAAGAAAATATACATACTTTATTAGCTTAATTTAATCATATAATCAATTTCCAAAAAAAATCATATCATTTTCTCCAAATGATGAGTATGACAAATGAAATTTTAAATCATGAATCACTAAAAGAAAATTTTATGGAACACTGAACCATATAAGTATAGTAACGATATTACAACAATCATTAGACATTATCCAAAACACAAATGGTTAAAAAAATATTATGGTAATTCACATTACTGGTAAACCTAAATATGAGACATTAAAAATAATAATTTAAAACTATATTCTAAACAAAATTATACCTCATATAGCCTTAAAATTATCAAAAAATATCACAAATCTGTTTGTAACACAATGATTTGAATTTTTTGATCTTATATTTATCCCAGACAAACCAATCACTAACATAGAAATAAAATCCATTATGATTATATAATATACATAATCTTTACAAAAAAATAATGCTAACAAGGATTTTATATTTGACATTGGTTGTGAGTGAAACCCTTGTCATTATTTGGTCATGGATTGAATCCCCACAACCTTTCCATATTTGACAGGTTGGCACCGTATGTACAATGTTTCCAATTGTTTAGAAACTAAAAACAATTTCACCCTAATACACATCACTATTATACTAGAGGATAAATTTCCTCTTCATAAAAAGTAGATCTTCAAAAATAAATTCATGATCACATCACTTGAAACCTTAATGGGTTGTATAATACATAGAAATTATGATCATACTAAATCTTATAGACCTATGATTGAATCGATATATCTTATGATAACATAATAAGAAAACATCCAAATATCTAAATTTATCTAACCTGACCATTTATATGGATTATGATAATCATGTTCTTGCACATCCAAATCATCTGCTGAAATCCATAACATCAAATTATCACCATTGATGCAGATAATTTGGAACCAAATTTTTCATATAAAAGTACTTCATCAAAATAAAAACATCAGTCATTTACATATTGGAGGACCTTGGGGTTTACAGTTTTATAGAATCAAGACATACTCATACATAAACAATTCAAATGACATGAAATAAAAATTTCTACCACATAACTTAGATGTTATTTTTCACATTATTTCATCATCATCATCCTTTATAAATCCCTTATGAACATAAACCAGTCAACAAAAATCATTAAAACATGATGAAAAAGAAACATAAGAAGGGTGAGCTCAATTTATCAGTAAGGGAAAATGACAGCATTAATAAAAAAAATCATTACTAAGAATAAGATGGAAATAATAGATGATGACATAATAAAAGGTCATTAGTATAACAAACGAATATTCATAACCATAAATACATGGATAATCAAACATGAAAACAAGGAATAGGGATTTAAAAAAGTAAATAATCATACTAATAAATAATCCTAAGACATGTGAAATGAATACTAATCAAAATAAATATCATATACCCATATCAATAATGTAAAAAATCATGTCGGTGTATTGGGAAATCATTTCATACTACCCTTATAAAACCCTTATAAAACCCTTTGATAACACGTACAAGTGTAATAAAATTTATGGTCAAAATACATCTGAATGGAAACTAATGAATTAGTGCACTGTCTAGTTCCACCCATTATATAAAACATAAACGGATCACCTAGTCTTATCTGGGCGCACCCATCCATTGAAATATCCATAAATTGAATACATAGAGAATTGAAAAAAACTCAATGAAATAACCTATAATATTTTTAGAACAAGATTGACCTATTAAAGGGAAATATGATCCATTATAGTCTATTTGAAACAGGATTATCACATGTGAAGGAAATGGGTTCCAAAAAAATCTCATTAAAACATTATTAAACCATTGAAAAGAAATGGGTTCCAAAATAATCTCATTAAAACATGATTAAACCATGGAAAAGAAATATTCTTCAAAATAATATCAATAAAACATTACTAACACATGTAAAATAAGTGGGTTTTATAATAATCTATTTAAGGTATAAACAACCTGTGGAAAATAATCTAGTTTTAGAAGAATGACATTGAAAAATCATAATCCATCCAATTAGTGAATGAGTATGGTATCAATAAAAAATATTACATATGGATTATGTGTAACAACCGTTTTGTTGTTGTTGAAGAATATAAATTTATGTAATAAAACCTTAAAAATATTTTTGAGGAAAATAATCTTTAGACATTCCAAATCAATCGCTTGCCACATTAAAACATTTGAATCATTGAACCCATTAATGCAATAAAATCCCTAGAAACTTTTAATCCTTTTATAATATGTTGATTAACAATATAAAATATGAAATTAGTATCTTATATACCTTATAAATGAATATGGTTGTATCACATTACAAACTTCTTAGAGAATGAAATCTATTAATATAATACATTAAAACTGTGGTATCTTTTAAACCATAATCCCAATGAAATATTGAGAATAAAAATTATTTCACAGACAATATAAATTTTTTGATAAAAATTATCATATAGTTTCATGGGATGTGTATACACCACACAACAATGATATGTGTTGAATATAGAATATATCTCATAGAAACAAAAGTGAGATGAGAAATAACCATAATATTTTCATCTAATTGGAGTGAGAATAAATCAATTAAATAATTATGGGTGATAAATTTATATCTAAAAATTAATATTTAACATAAATATTAATACAATCATACGTCATTTCCCACATATTCATTGAATATCATCACCAAGGAAATAGATGTTTAACCCAATGAATTGAAATTGATCACAGAAATCCCTTAGAACATGAGTAACATTTTAATAGTGAGATCACAGAAATAAAAAAATATTGAAACATTTAATATCAATAAATAAATGAATCTCATGATATTAAAATTAATACAGAATTATATAATCCATAAGAATGTAACTCAGTTAAGAATAAAAAATAATTATAAATGGAATGTATATTATAATGAAACCCATTACAAATATAGTAACAATTGTATTGGAAACACCAAAAGTAATAGTAGTAAATTTAAAAATTTAAATTCCGTGATTACTAATTGGTTAATTATATAATATTTCAAAATTTTACATAGATACACCACAAAAAAATAAATATTTGACGAATATTGTGTATTTCTCACAGATGTAAATATGAGATATGAATCTCTTACACTAATTCTTATATTTTAGGATTTTCCTATATCTACATTTATAATAAAATTATGTTAATTATCTACATTCTTTCAAAAATATTTACAGGATTATTATTACTTTTATTTCTCTCATAATAACTTCATATAAAATTAATTAGTCAATAATGTTTAAGTCATTTTTTTACAATATACGGTTTACGTGTAAAAAATGACTTTTATATGTCAAAAATGGTGAAAAGTGTAATGATTAAAAAATATACATAATGAAAATAATGACATAATTATCATATTTATAAATCAACAATACCTTAAAAAAATCATAAATGATAGTAATGAAAAATGTACAAATGTTACTATCATGGAGATGGTAGGTCACATGTATGCCTGAGTAACATTACCATTTTTCCTTGATCATTGATGAAAGAAGGAAAAAAATATTTATATCTAAAGAATGACGATTATATCATAAATACCATATATTTTAATTATATATACATATTTATATAATTTTTTTATGTTAAGGGAATCACATCACTTCGAGGAGGCGGAATTCCACACGTCAATGACAGACGTTATCACTATTTTAGTATGTTAAAAGATGTTAAAGAGAGTGAAATATTTTATTTCAAGGAAATTAATTATATCATAAATATAATTTTTTTATTTGATGCAATATATTATTAATTAAATTAATACCTATTATATTCCATATAATGTGTGAACTTATCACAACGCTTTAGGGAGCCCGTAGTCAACGTGTCCACCAACAATGTTATCGTATTACCAAAAAATAGAAATCTTTGAGATAAATGTTATAAAAAAATTAAATATACAAAATTCACCATAAATTTTACATATATCCAATAAATGAATTAATTCCATCAGTATTACAAACTTTTAATGGTGGTTATGGGGGAATAAATAACATTTGTTCACGAGGCGATAATCCTCCAAACACACAAATGATGGTTATGAATCTCATTGGATGGATGAGTTAGAATTTTTTGGTATACCATTTAAATAACAATATAACATTATATATATTATAATTATGTTATTATATAATAATTGAAAACTAATAATTTTACTGTATTGAAAAAAATGCGATTGTTGAAGAATAATTCTTCTTTTTCTTGTAAATCCTTTTAGATTACACAAATGGATTTACGTGGATTGATTTTTCACAATGTGAGTCTTATAGGATAAGATTAGGGATATTGGGGGATTATATGGGTCAAGTTTGGTTAAGAAAAAGGACTTCAGTTCTTTGAACAATATCAGAGGATAAATAACTTTTTATAGTTGAGTGGGGGGGGGGGGTGATATTCTTGTAAATATAAAAAGTAAACACTATTGTGAGGTCTCACATACCTAAGATTCCTCAAATAATTGTCCCAATATTATAAAATATGTTATATGGTTAAATAATGTCAATAATGATTTTTTGACCAGTCAAGTGATCATTTGGCCCCTTAAGTTCAATTTTTAACAACTAAGTAATCTTATTTTTTACCTTAGTCATAGTAATTAATTTTAATTACATGCAATAATATTTTTTGTTAAAAAATATATTAAACATAATAATATTTATAAATATGGAAAATTTAAATTATTAAATTTTTTTTTGAAATTCAAATCACATATATGGAATAAATTTATTTAAAATTAATCCCATAGATGGGATTATACATTAGGTTTTAAAGGAGAAGTTTTTGAACGATTAAATTTTTTATATCCATTTTTAATGTGAAAATGATTGAAACAATATATATTGAAATAAATAAACTAAAATATATCTAAATAAAAATAAAAAAAATTAAAATATAATATAACTCTATAAATTATTTTGACAAAAAATGAATATTTCAATTTTAATATGACATCATTCACTATTCATCAAAATATGAAAGTTGTGAGAAAAATACAAAAAATTACAGAAATTTATATTTCGATATTCTGATTTATTTTAAAAAGTTTATCTTATCTAATAAAAATTATAATTGTGAAAATATTAGATTTAAAATTCGTGATCTATTTAAATAAAGTAAAACTTCCTTTTAAAAATATAAAACATTTTTATGGTTAAAATTGAATTAAGTCTTATATTAAGCCTATCAGTGTAATTAGATGTGTTTAAAAATATTTTATTAAATATGTAACATATAAATTAAATTAATATCATTTAATAATAGGTATAAATAAAATTTTTATTATAAAATTCCATTTATTTTATAAGTATAGTTTTTTCATAACAACGCCTCTTTTATATTTAATTGGACTTTATTATCATTTCTAATTTATTGGAACCCAATGTAATAATTTAATAAACATTGTTAAAAGATAATTTGAATAATTTAGTTAATACCATTTATTTCTTCAATTCAAATTCCGATGTGATAAAAATAATTTTAATGTATATAGTATATTGTTTCCAGGTAAGAATTAGGCTTGTGTGTAACATAAGTTATTGAAGGAACTCGATGTTGCGTGGAACAAATGATAAAAATGGTGTTCCGTGTGATAAAAGATAAACTATTAATTAAATTTGACACAATATATTAAGGAATTTAATTTAAAATACTATATTTCATAGAAATTTGTGTTGTGATGATGTTTTTTTATAAATCCCATGTTTATCATTTTAGAAATATGGGTGATATTTTACTCAAACTATTTTTAATCATTTATATTAAAAAACATTTTTCATTATTTTATAATCTAAATATAAAAAAGGTTTAATAATTTTAGATTAACATGTTCTTACTATATAATATATATACATATATCATTTTTTGGAATAAAATTATGAATAGTAAGATTAGTTTTTTAACCATGATATGGTGAAACATATATATTCAATTAATTGTAATATAAATATAATGTATTTTTATATAATAATTTATATTGATATATTTTATATAATTTATATAATATTATTCTTAAAATCATATGTAATTTTAGTTTATACACACACATTCGGTACTCAATGTTATATAACATTAAATATAATAAATGAATAAAAAACAATTTTATTCTAAAATACCATTTTTTATATATTAATTGATTAAATTTAAGAGTAAAATTTATATTATTTAGAAATTTAAATTTATTACATGGTTAAAAAATTAGCATTTTTATCAAAAATATTTGGTTATATGGGTTACAACATAATTTTTATATAATATGGATTATAGGGGTGAAAAAATTAGTTACAATGGATAAAAAAAGCTTAATGTAATAATGAACATTATAATGGATTTAAATATGATTAAAACATGTTTTTAACCGATTTTATGGAGGATTTAAAAAAAAATATCACACTAAATCAACTATTACAAACCATACGGACCCCAAAATAGTGAATTTCCGTTATTAAAAAATACTTGGTATTCAGAAATTTCAAATTTTATTCACATCAAAAAGATGATTACACCAACTCTATCATATTTTCACATACCCTAAAAAATTTAATTGATATCGTACCTAATAAACATATCCTTTAATTCAATTTTACAATCCAAATCCACTAATCACAATTGATTATATGATGGACTACTTTCCAATGAGAAATTCAAAAGAAAGATATAATTAAAACCAAGGGTATTACACAATCAATAAAATTTTATTTATGATATATAACTAGAAAAATTTTATTCACCATAGTATAATAATATAAATTATATTAACAGTATACTAAAATATTTTTATTTTAATTTATTAGTTTTTTTATTTATTCATATCTATATAAAAATAGAATAACACCGATCACACATTTCTTTGTACTACTATATACATGATATAAACTATTCCATTATTCAACATTGAATCTCCTATATGGTTATAATAATCTAATAAATTTATAAATTTAAAAACAATGTTATTAATGTTATTTTGAAGAGTTAAAGTATAATAAACCTTCATTTCTAGTAATTAATTGGGAGATGAAATTGATAAAAGTGTGTTGTGTAGACTACCCTCCATAATAAGTAACATTTAATTCATCTTAATTTTCATTAATTTACAAAATCCCTCAAACTATTAAAATTTTGATAAATTAATGAATCTAAATTAATAGCACAACTATATTCATTTATAAAAGTACTAAAAGCTAAATAAATTTTAAAATTAAAAATATTAAATTGATCATTTTCAAATGTAACATAGAAACTATCCTATAATAACAGAGATATGAAAAGATTATTATATTTTAATCCATCAAGAAAATATTCATTGGAAATTAAAACTGAATTAGAGTTACCAATCTAGAAATGAAAAATTATTTTCTTTCTTTTGAATTATCACCAAAAGTAAATGTCCACCACTAATATTTATTAGATTCTTGAAGAATGAATAATCTCATGTCATGTGTCTTGAGAATCCACAGTCCATGTACCATATTCTTCTACATGGGTGCTTCAAACAATATTCCTAAAATGAGATCAATAAAGAGAAGATTTTTGTACCCAATTCTACATGGGTATAGTAACATTGTTAATAAGTTATTTTAGAATCCATACATGCTTCATGAGTATCCTATAAAAATTTTATAATGCATTTGAAAAATAAAAATTGTTTGGCCTAAAAAAATTCATATAGTTGAAGGTAATACAATCTTAGAAATTGTAGAAAAATTATCAGTTATAGATATAAAAACTATTTTTCCATAATTTGTTACAATTTTTTTTTACCTACGTTCCTCTATCCATGATAGTATCATATACCAGTAGTACAACTAAGAGATACTTGTTTGCCATGAATTTGCATTAGAGTATTTTTTCCATCGGTAATCTTTTCTATGTCATTTTTCAATTGATAATTAGAATTATTAAGTTCCTTATTCTCTTTAAGAAATTGTAAATTCTTCTCTTTCTCTAAAAAAAGTTATGATTTAATAGTAGAGGTAAAATAATTTTGTTTCATTAAACCCATATATATATATTTTAACTCATTTCATGTATCTTAAATCATGTTTCAGTATTCAATCGATTGTTCATTAGTAATATTCTCATAATTTGATTCATCTCTAGAATAGTATTAATTATTTAAAGTATATTCTACTGTTACCTCAAATATTTTTTTTGTAAAACACATGTTCTATTTATTATACTTTAATTCATGTGAGGATTCTGACTCACTTGATCTATATTCTGAATCACTTTAGGTGGCCTTCATTGCATTATTTTACCTATTATATTTATCCTTATATTTATTCTTATACATTAACATAGGATTGTAATCCTTTACATTTCCTCTTCTCTTATATTTGTAGAAAAATATCCCATTTGAATAGTAATTCATCCTATCATCCTTTTTCAATTTTCCCTTATTTTCATATTTTCCATCGTAACTGGGATTCTTAAAAAAACGTCTTTTTATGTACTTTTTTAAACCATCTAGCTATCAAAGCCATTTATTCATCACATTAAAATGGGGAATCTTCATTACATGAACTGTTAGAATGAGTTGTTACCCATTTATTTTCTATGTTTTTGAAATTTTCTATTTTAAATGCCATTGAAATTCTTTTTGGTTCATCATATTCCTATTTCTTGACCTTTAATTCTTCCTCATACATCATCAGTCTTACTATAAACTCATTGACTAGAGACTTATTGATATCAACAGATTCTATTATTGACAATGATTTTACCCTCCATCTTTCTAGTAGACATCTAAGAAATAACACGATTTGTTCATTAGCTGCAACTTCCCCTCCCAATGAGATAATAGTTTTTACAATTTCATTGATTCTGTGATACATGAAAGAGATAGGTTAATTGGTATTAATATTAATGTTATCATATTTGATAGTATATGTGTTAAGGCTCATCTAATTAAAATTAGGGGTTCTTTCATCTGAAACAGCTAGAGTATCCCAAATTTCACGGGCTGTTTTACATGAAGAAATCATATTTAATTCATTATCTCCTAAATAAAAATATAATGAATTCAAATCATTGAGTTTATTATTATAAGTATTCTTATATGGTCATCCGATTTATTTTATGTAGTAGTGAGAATTTTATATTCATCAACAATGAAAGACCAAATTTTAAAACCCATATATTATAAATGCATTTTAATTTTAATTTTCCACTAAGAATAATTAGTTCCATTAGAAAAGGGTGGTGTATTGTTAGTGGCACCTTCCAATCTATTATATATAATAAATAATAAATAATAGGTTTTTAAAGAGAAAAAAATGTAGAACTAAATTAAATTTTAAGATCTTTAAAACACAACTAAAATCATATTTAAAAGATTTAAAATAACGATTTAAAATTATCTTATGATACCAAATATAGGCCGAAGTAGGACACACAATAGGGTGTGAATTGAGTTCATATAAAATTTTTTGTTAAAAATTATTTATTTGAAATTCCCCAAATTTAAAATGAAACAATCTAGTTAATCAAATTATAAGATTTGTAGAAGCTTTTATTGTTTGAATGATTCCTCAAATATTGAAGAATCAATAGTTAATAAAATTGATGAGATTAATTTAACGTTTAAAATCAGTATACCAAAACTAATTCCAATGTCTACACTATATATGATAAAGAATCAAAGATATGTAATTTTCTATGATTTGAATAAACTAATATAAGCAAGATAACATTACTTCGAACACAATGGATAAGACAAGAGGTTTATTCTCAAGAAGAGACTTACTCCTCTCTACTTGGTGGCCACCTATCACTATGATGTTTATATGAATAATGTTGATCTACACACAGGATCAACGTTTACAATAACATACAAGGTTTCCAGGAAAACAAGTCCTCAACCACCGTTTTACGTGGAAACAAAATATGACCAGGTAACACATAAACCTCTTACATAGTTATATGTGGAAGTAAAATGGTGTAAATGTATTTTTGTTAGAGTATATCTTTTATCCAAGAGTTTTTTACATGAAACATTGTGTGTTTTCAATACATATACACACACTTGTCAAATGAATAATAAGTACACAATAGAGAAGAATATAAAAAATAATGGATTATAAATTCCCATAGTGTTGTTCTATATATATCCATACACTTTGAATATATAGAATTTGAAGCTTGGTTCTTCTTTTTAATGTATAATCATAAATAGAGTGTCGTGATTTCTGTATTCTGATTTCTTGTACAATGATATGATTTTCAGATCTCTTCTTCTTCTTTGAGTTGTTACTATAGAGTGGTTTTTTTCAAGATGGTTCAATGTTATTTATTCTTTGGCTCATAAAATGAAATATGGATTACTGTGTATCTTATTTGTGTTTTGGTGTGTTTCACTATATCTTTTTCTTGAGATCAATCACCATAATATATCAATCCTCTTGGGTTTTTTTGGCTGATAGGAAGCATGATTCCAACTCCTCGTACACCGTACTTTCTACTAAGAGCAATCTAAAGATAATTAATAAAATAAATTTAATTAAATAGCTTAAATAAGACATTTATAAATGGTTTTGAATTTTATTGAAATAATACCAAAATCGATAAGTATGAAATGGTGTTAGATGTAGTGGTTATATTGGAATGGTTTCATAAGAATAGTGATTCAGGAGAGGTTCCACAATCAGTGGTGAATCACCCATCCATTCAAAGAGGTTCCCCCATGCCGATGTCTAATACATTACAAAAAATTTGAATTGTTTAAGTGATGCATTAGTTTTTCAGCAACGATGTTAGGTCCGTTGTGATAAAAGGTTTCACTAGAAAAAGTTTTATTGAAATGGTTTTTGGTCCTTTGAAAATTCTGGATCTAATATCATGACACAAAAATGTAATTGTAATGGTGACTTATCCATTGTCAATTATCTGGAATCTTTCTTAAGAAGTAATAAACACAGAATAGATTTAGTTTATTCATAAGCATATTGTAAAATAATAGTACAACATTGAAAAATATATACAGGATTTATTCAAGATTTCTGAGCATTAAAACAAGAGGAGTCCAACAATTATGAAAACAAATTTTTTGATAGTTTGGGAGGTTTTAGATGATGTTATGTTGCTATAAACTATTTAATATTATCATAATTTTATTCATTGAACATATTTTATATTAATTGGTTAATATATTTAATTATCTGAATATAGTTTATATGATTACTAATATTGATAAACAACCCACTAATAAACCCAATTTCTTCTTACTCCTTAGGAAAATTACATCTGACCACAAATAAGCACATATATCAAAAAATAAATTTCTATATATATATATAACTTGTATGAATAACTATAATTCATACCAATGAATATATTCATCTAGGTTCACATATTAACTATTAAAATTTGTTTATCAATGGAATACAAGTATCTTATTTATATTAATAACATTTTTTGTTGGATATTTTAGGAAATAAACTTAATTGATGATTTTTTGAAGATATATATTCTTTAAAATTTCCTAAAAATTATAATTAAGGAATTTATTTTAATTATTTAGAAAAACTGATTTTTATCATGAATTTTTTCTATTTAATTTAATTTATAATTTAATATGAATTTTTTTTATTATTGTTCAAAAATAATTCTTCTCCTTACAAATAAAAAATTGTAGGCATTTAAATTTATTAACCATATTTTAAAATAAGGGTTAGAATGTTTTTTGAATAAATTTTTATTTGAAATTTTATTTTTTCCTCATTTTTAATGTACCATGATGAAATGATTTGAATAGGAATTTATATTATATTATGATATTATTAAATTTACATAATGATATTTTTGATATTATAGGATTTCTGGATTGAATATTATGTGTTATTTTTAAAAATATTATGAGTGAAATTAATATAAATGGTCTCATTAAAATGTAATGTGGAATAATATTAAGTGGAACACAAAATTAACAATTATTATGGGTGGGGTCCTATATCACCCTACAAAGTATATGTACATAATTATATCTAATTATGTATTCAATAGTGTACGTAATTATTGTGTTAAAAAATGATTAGGAATACGAGTTTAATTACATTTTCACGAGTTAACATAATGAATTTGTTAAACAAGACATGGGAATGATTTTTTCACCAAATCGGTTTTCCAATACCTATGGTTGTTTTAAAAATACATGTTCTTAATCTTTTAATAACTACTTCCATGATGTATTAAATTTTTTTATATTTCATATTTTCATGTTTTTCATTAATTTAATAAATTTCATAATCTTTTGTTACGCTCAAATAGATTATGATTTTGAATTTTTATTTTGTTGCATGTCATAAATGTTATTCTCCAATAATGATCTTTTTTTGGTACAACATTTCTTTAATATTATTTGGGGTTATTATATATGATCTTATGATATTATAATAAGATATTTATTCCCTCATCGTATTCTTATTCATGTTTATGATCTTATACATTATCACTAGTTTTCCACTTCTTGGTCCTATAAGCACTTAAAATTCATATATTTCCATACCACATGTTATGAAGGATAAAAGTGTATGATGTTACTTGAAGTATATCATGTATATGAAACTTAATGATATTGTTGAAAAAATGTTATGTATTATTCATTTGCATATATTATTCGGAAAATGTGAATCAGATGAAAATGACATGGGTATTTTTAGTTAATGAGTTTTTATATATATAAAAGTATATAAACCTAATTGATCATGGGAATTTATTCAAAATATATGTTATCTTTTAATAATGACATTAAGTGGTAGTAACATCCATGGGACTTCACATTATGTATAAGAGTTATGTTTAGAAAAACTAGGGATATCAATGTTATTGTATGTGGATATAGATGTAATAAAGAGGTGATATGTTATGGATGATCAATATTTTACTAGTATTTATAATCCAATATGATATATTATGAAATAATGAATATTTTTGGTACTTTATAATTTAACATAGTGGAGACCATTTAGATATGTATAAGGGATATGTATAAGTATAAGATAACATCCAAATGTTTATTTAATGTGGATATTGTGTGGTTGTCCTAGGAATTTTTTCCCAGTATGGAAAATAGAACGTTAAGGTAGATTTGACGTCAATGAACTTCATGGAAATCACCCTAAAAATGGATTGTTTTATATTAACATAATCATTACTCTAGTGGATAAAAAATGGACTTATGAATACAAACAAAGGTGGAAGCTCTGGGTTGATATTATTTTCATGATCACATTCTATTTATATTCCATTATTGAGAAAACTATAGATGAAAATATATGTTTAGCTAAAAATAAGTCAAATAAATTTGATATCAATATCCATTTACATTACGAAACTAATAACAAACCATTATATATTTAGACTATTAAAACAAATCCATTGAATTAGTACAAATAAATAGAAATGAATAATCTATAGAATATATATATATATATATATATATATATATATATATATCTGTGTGTGTGTGTGTGTTTATATATTGGTTATTTTATAAAAATTTATGTAAAAATTATATTAAAGAGTATTTATTTTTTCAAGATATACATTTAATTAACAAAAACATTGTACATAATTCATAATTCATGAATTCATAAACGTAATATCTATTTTCTATTAGTGTTTATTAGAAATTATGAATAAAGTGAAATATTATTTTACAAAAAATTATAATTCCATATTAGTTTTTCATTTTATTTTCGAATTCTATATTAAACTGAAAATATAAAATTAATGAAAATTATTTTTTAAGAAATGAAATAATTTTTTTATTTATAATTTCAATAATATTTTATGTTTAGTTTTTTGTTATTCTTTATTAAATTATTGATTTTTTTGTGAATAAAAAAATATATTGTCTTCCATTAAGTATAACATTTATATTTAAAGGAAATAAAATATTAGTAATTCCACTCCATAATATATATATATATATATATAATTATTATTAAAAGTCACTGAATAATAGAATGTTGAATTCATATAAAACGCGTTTAATTTTTTTAAACTCAAGTAGTATTAAAAAAAATAACAATTGTTATTGTTCTGTTATATCAACAAGATGACATTAAAATGATTATAATTTAAATATAATAACATATATACTTTATTTTAGAGTAACAATTCAATATAATTTCACGTGATTAATTTCATTTATCAGCATAAATTTAATAGTTATGATTACTTTTAGATGACGTGATAATGGAAAAACAATATTTTTAAATAACCATTTTATTAATATGGTTTAATTTTTATATGAATAATTAAGTTGAAATAAATTAAATATAACTATAGAATAATTTTTAAAGAAACAATTAAAAATATTAATATTTATTAAATTATTAATCAGTATTAAATATGATTATGAAGACATAATTGTTACGAGACATTTTTTTATATCAACCTTATCCAAATTTTATTAATTAAAATTTAAATGTTGAATTATATATATATATCCTAAATAGAGAATAATTTTTTATTCTTAACATAGACACTTGGTAATTGAGATAACATGTATTTTTATATAAAATATAAATTATGTAGATAAAATATAGTTACCAAGGTAAAAATCAAGATGGAAAATTAATAATACCAATGGATAAATACTTTTACATTGTTTAAAAATGGAATAGAATATATTTGGTGAGGATTTATAGGACAAATAATACCCAAAAATACATTATTACTAATATTTGGAGACCTTGAATTTATAATACAATATTGTTATGAGAGAAGTGTAATGTGTATTCCAACAAAATCTATTTTCTTCACTTTTTAAATGGAATAATTTTGGCACATACATTGATACACATACCATTAAAATTATAAATTAATATTAACCTAAAACCCACTCTATTTAATTTTCTCCTCATTAAACCTTTTATCTCTAGAATTTTTCTTATGGGGTTCACTAATACGAACATCCTTAAAATAAGATCAAGTACCCAATGTATGTATTAAATTATTTGTAATATATTATCCTTAGTATGAATTATCAAAATAAATTATATCATTAACTATATGATGAAATGAATATCATTATTATTATGATCTATTATTATATTATTTTAAAATAGTGATTTATTCCCCTTCATATGCTATTAAAAAATGAATCATTGGTGGTTTGTGTGGACTAATACGTGTATAAATAAGTGACTTCCATTGATTAATAACGCAATTCATGGTTGGAAAGAAATGTTTTAATATATTATTAAATATGATATATATAATATAATTGTGATTAATAATTGTATAAATTATTATAAAACCACACTCACATTGATTCTACATGAAATTGAAACTTCAATCATATGTACATTCTGACAATAATATCAATGAAAAATGAATTTCATTTTCATTGACAGCAATCAATGATTTATTTTAAAAAATTAATAATTAAACATTATTAACCAAAACTAATAATTTCATCTATATTAGTAATATAATTAATAAAACATTCTTATATGTCAAACATACAAATGGAATTTTAGAAACATTGACTGAAAAAACTCAATGAACTTATGTAGGAAAGAAAATTATTTTATAACAAGATTAAATATAATAATTAACGGTAAAAATTGAAATTAAATATGAAATAATATGTATCCATATAGGTTATATAATATCATAAATTTTATTACTCACAGAATTTGGCATAAGAACAGAACAAATTTTTAACATTAGAAAGTATTCCTCTCAAAATTTATTCTTAAAAGACACCTTTTTTTATTCACTTGATTTCCTATAAATGGTATGTGTAGTACAAATTGGTTATATAATATTAATTGAAATAATTAATCATTATATATGGACATTAAAATAAATATATATTTCTTTCAATTTGTTTATATTATAATGTTTCCCATGATGATCGAGTTTTCATCTCAATCACCCATCTTGAGTAATCTAGGAAATTATTCACCAATATTCACATGTACGGTGTAAATACTACTACACTGACTTATAATTTATTGGCATATTTATTATATTTAAAAATTCACTTCTATTTATTCAATTTCACCTCATTGGATATTATTAATGTCTTAGATAATATATTATGAGATTATCATAACTCAATCTACATTCTATATTTATAATGTTTTTCCATAAATTCCATCTATAATTTCATATGGTATTCCATATATATATATTGGATTGAAAATTTGGATCAAAATATTACTTATTTATGTGTATTTTTTTTATAAAAATGAAACTATATTATGAATATTTTACATCCTATTAAACAATAATTTCTCATTATTATTATTAATTTATTCTGTTCGTAATATTCTCTTATTAATATGAAATCAAATTTTTTTTCCTTCTGTGGAAATAAATTTTTTATTATCCAAATTTGAAATTATTTTATTATTATCCTTTTTATGATAATGGATTTCAATATTGGTGTTTTCAAAAAGTAAAATTTGAATCTTTTGGAATAATTTTACTAAAATTTTTTCTCCTACACAAATGTATTTCAATATAAATTTATTTTTATAACCCTCATTATAATATAGAAAATCATCATAGTTTTAGTTTCGTTTTATAAAATCCATCTAGTCATTATTTATTTTAAAATATAAATTACTTATTTCTTAATTCATTACCCTTATTTTAAAATTTAATTCATTATTATCATAAAAATATCTTACAAAATCTCTAAATTGTACTTAAATGTTCCACTCCTAGGTCTTTTTTCAATTATTAACATAAATTCAATTTATATCCTTTATTATTTTTAATACATCATTTTTATAATTTTGTTATAAATTGAATAAAAAATATAAAAACTACATACATATCATGGGTTTAATTTTTCTCAGGATTTTTTTATGGTGTTGTTTACACTTTTTAATAACATATATATAAATTTCACATTTTAATTGGTGGGAATGAAATTATATATTACTCAAAATAATTGGCTATAAATTCATATCTCCTCAGATATTACATATGAGATTATGGAAAAAACATAACATAACATTGTACTTTTGCCACAATGTTTCGGGAAATTGATAGTGAACCAAACCCACCATATGACATTATCCAGTACATTTATGGGAATGGGGAGTCAAAAAACTCAATCATGGGACTTTAGAAACTATTTCTGTGGGAATGTAGAGATAAAAAATAAACAATTGGGCATTGTCTTATATATTTATTAGAGTAAGGAATGAACCCAATATGATATGGAAATTTATGCACTATTATAGTATTGGTAGTGAGACTTGACATATGATTGTGATATCTTATTTTTTCTATATAAGAATTTTTCAACGATCAATAATAGCATTTCATTATAACATGGTATCAATCATATGAAAAAATCTTAATTTATGGTTCTTTTATTTTATTTTATAATTTATGTACTTCCTTATTAATATATAGAAAAATATTAATTTTACATTTTCATTTATTTTGACGTTTCACCATGATTCAATTTTATTATATTCGTATGATCTTTCCATAAATGACATGCTGATATGTGTTTCTTAACCGATCTAATCAGTTTTCCCCTTTCTCTTGTTTCCCTACCCAACAGTGTAATGATTTCTATAACATTTGAGAAGCCTATATGGGACTTTAGATTTTTCCATTTTAGATAAAAGGTTTATTTTTTTATTAATATTATTATGGTTATATTCATTAAATACACTTCACTATAAGGTCTTCAAAACAACGTGAAATTATTTGGAAATGAAATTCATAATTTATGGAAAAGATGTAAAATAAATAATTTTTTTGCATGAGCTCCATATTTTGATAAAATATTTAGTTTTAGGCTCTTCAATTTATGTAACTAGTGGTAACAACACCATGAATGACAAATTAGGTATTAACTAAATCATCACTAGTTTATAACTAAGCAGAATAAGTGTACACTGGTCTTTATAGGCCAATTATACAGTTATTGGTTAATTATATTATCTTTATGAACTATTATTAATGATTTAATACATAGTTACATTGATGGACAAAGATGAGAAGTATATGAGATCCGAATATAAGTTAATAATGAAAAAAATGATATAGGTTAAACGATGGGTGGTATAAGTTGAACTATCCAAGATATAGGTTTAAAAAAGTTAATATTACTGAAACTAAACTATTTAAAGAATACTGTTATTTAATTATATTGTGATATGCCTATATGTCGGTTTTTGTAGATATTTCGCTTATGATAACAATTTTTCAAAAATCATAAAAACACGTTTTATATTTAGTAATAGTGGGTCCCAGTGAAAAAACATGTTAATCATTAGTGAGATGGATAATTTTAGGAATTAATAAATTAAAGGCCAAATAGAATTAGGGGTGGATTTTAAAATTTGGCGATCTTTCAAAAAAATATATCATTAAGAACTATTAACCATGTGAGAATAGTTAAAATCATGATCCCACCATATAGTTGGAATATTGAGTATAATGTGAACTTGAGTGATAGATATTATGAGGGAAATATTATTCAAAATTCTAGATGTTAATAATATGAGATGAATTACTAATGAAATCTCTATAGTTTTACTATATTGGTATTTACTTATTGTAATGTAAGGAATCAAGAAATTGGATATCATAAGAAAAAGATGGATACAATGAAGGAAAATAATGTTCTACCAAATGATCAACTAATGATGAAAGGTTTAATATTTGATGTATTTTGTAACATTGTAACAAAATTCACCAATCCAGGGGTTAATGAGGGTATCAAACTCCCACCACATTAGATATCTTTGGATTAATGAAAATAATATTATAAAACATTTTTTCATATAAATATTAACTTTTTAGTCCAGTTTTATTAACATGTTATATCATGTTAAATATATAATATTTTGTATTGGTAAATAAATAAAAAATACTTGGTTTTATATTGATTATTTCAATGTTATATGAAATGTGTTCGTGATTTAAGTAATATTAAAACTTATAGATTTATATATTCATTTGATATAATGATTATCATAGGAATGTACTATCATTTATTATATGTTCCTAGACTAGTTTCCATAAAAGGATATATAAATTAATATAATAGATAACTATATTATCAACTACTTATGTTCGATTAATGAGGGGATTAACAGAGATATTACTACCAATAGATGAGTTTTTAAATGTCATAGATAACATTTAATTTAAAAGTGGGGGGAGGGGGATATAATAATAAAATATTTTAATATATTGTTACCGTTTATTATATAACATATGTTCAATTTCATTCAATAAATGAAACAGTAAATTGAAATAAAATCTTCATATATATAGAATTTGACAATATATCTATTGAATTAGCAGGTATGAATTGGACTCATAGAATTTTGTAATATAGTTATATATATGATCATATATTGGAATTTTATTTTTTTTAAAATGTTACATAGTACATGTGATTAGGATTCTATAATGAAATACACTATAAATGTTATTGTTGAGAATTATGTAGAGTATTTATAAATGATTATTTTTGAATTATATAATATGGATTTAATAATTTTTGTTTTATAAAAATTTAGAATAAGGCTATTTATTATTTCATATAAAGTTAATAAACAAAAAAAATATGTTTCTCGATATATTTTATAATTTAATTTAACATATAATTTAAAATTCTAAATATTTATTTTGAAAAAAATAATATTCATTTTTGGAAGTAGAATTTCAATATTAGATTTTGAAGAATATTTTATTTTTTAATCAAAATTCATATTTTTAGTTGATGAGTAAAAATAATTTTTTTCAAAAAAAATCAAACACACTTATATTACAAGAATGAGTTAGAATTTTTTAAAAACATTTTGATATAAAAAATATATACTTAAAATGTGATAAAAATAATTCAAAAATTATGGGTAAAATATATGGACCAAATGTTTAACACTTTTGAATCGCGTTTAATATCTCACTGTAGAAATTAATTTTGTACAATTATGATTAAAAATAGATTTCCTCAATTTTGTAAACAAAAAATAAAAAATTTACTTTCCATTTTTTTAAATATTTCAATATTGGATAATAATTATAATTTAATTTTAATCATAAATATAATTTTTTTACGAAAATACTTAATTACCATGATAATAGTGAAAACATATTCTTAATGATATTTTTATTAATAATCAGTTATTTTTATCTAGTCAGTATAATTCAACTAATTTAAATTATAACCACAATATTAATTTTAAAAAAATACAATGTATTATTATAACTCATTAATTTCTAATCGATAGTAACTAAGATTAATGATACAAAATATTAAAAGGAAATTACTCTACACAAAAAAACATAATTTCATATTTTAATATAAATGACGATGCCCACATATTTTGAAATATAATTAGATGACATGTAGATTTAATTATTGATAAAAATATAAAATGTATTTAATAGTGCGTCCAATTTATTTTTAAAATAAATATAAATTACACACTAAATGAATCTTTACAAAGGTTAAAAGGAATGATTTCTTCAATATAATATATGAGGTTAAATGATGCAAGACATGTTTAAATGAACATTGTATATTCATGGTTTTGGATCTATTTTCCCCTTCCAACCATACTCTCTTATAATTAAAATTTGGAGTAATTTACTGATGAATAATATAATAATATCACTTCAGTTAAAATGGTATTTCTTAAAGTTCCACTTCAATATTTATTGAAATGGAATCCCATCAATGCACTTATGGGTATACACCGATTTTGATTTATACATGTAAATATTGAAAACAATAACTCATATAAGTCCTTTAAGAATAAATAGGGCCATGATCTCTATATTTTACCATAATTCCATCACATATAAAGTGATCTTCTGGAGAATAAGATATCACCCACATAAGTATTACCTTCACCATAATATCATCACTTTAATATTAATATTAAATAATATATTATATTGATAGTAACAAAATTATGATACTAACATTATTACATAGAGAAGTTATAACTTTAATCAATGAAAAATAATTTATTCCCTTTAACCCATTAAAGAAAAAAAAAATAATATTCATGCATCATGTGGATTACTACCTCCAAATTACAAAGATAGTTTTTTACACCATAATTAATGGATAATAAAAATAATTAAATGAATGAGAAAATTGGTTTTTTATAATATTAATAGGTTCCTTAAATTAAAAAATTATCATTACAACCTATACCATATCATTCATTGAGAAATATAATCATTAATCATGTGTTTGTGAGGAATACCTCCCCCATGTGAAATGAATTATATTTTTCATTACCACAAATAAATGATAGATTAAAAATATATTTAATATATAAAAAATATTTCTATAATAATTTTAGTATGTACAATGTTATGAAATTATTTTATGACACATTCTACTGGGGTCAACATACATAAATATTAATATAGTAATAGATCGAACAACTTTATCTAAATGAAATTGGAAATAAAAATATATCATAAATAAAGTGATTAGGATAATAAATGATGCATATTACATAAAATAAATAATAATAATTTTCTTTGAAGGGTTTTATTAAAAAATATTTGATTATTCAGGATGTTAGGTGATTGGGAGGAACAAAACTTATACAAGGTTACAATTTCATCTTAAAATTTACTTATTTTCACACATTTTCATTTATGTATTTAATATATTATAAATTTTATGTATAAAACAAATTAGATATATAAAATATTTTTTTATCTTTATTGATGTAATTTTAAAAATAACAAAAAACACTCTCTTTTTCAAGGGTTTTTTTGTTAGAATGTTTCCTATGTTGTAAGGGGTTCCATAATAATCACCCTTCATTGAGGCATGCATCGATATTATTAACCAATGGTAATTTTTATTATGTAAATTATACCCCAAGGAAAGATAATATGTTAAATAATTTATGATCTTTGAAGCCTCACATTCATTCACTCTCTTCCTTTTTATATAATTTGATTGATTTATTCCCTAAAATATATGTTTTTTTTAATATATCATTCTGGTTTCTTGATTTATAATATTTATTGAATAGTTTCATATTTAATTTCATATGAAATATTGTATATTGACCATGGGACTATACTTTTGATAGAAATATTCAAAAAAATAATTCTATATAATTTTAAATATTGAATTATGTTATGATTACTTTATATCCTCTTAAACAATGGTTTCCCCTACCTATCATTAACTTCTCTTCCAACTAAAATTATCCTTTTAATAAGAAATATAATTATATTTATCCTCTTAAAACGATAAAATTAATCTGATAATTTTTTCAGATGAATGATTTATTATTCTTTTTAAGATGTGGAATATCTGTTATGCTGTATTAAAAACAGAAAATGTAACCCTTATGATTTTTTATTTCGTGACAAATGTCAAATCCACAAAAAGACTTTAACAATTAATATCTTTTGAGTACAAATATTATTATATGGAAAATAATTGTGATTATTATATTGAATTATGGAAATAAATACATACCTTTCCTTATTGAAAATATAAATTGCATATTTCATATGGAATCACCAAAGTGGTTTATTTTTTTTTTGTTTCTTATCTATAACATTTTAATGAATTTTTTATTATGAAACCATAAATTAAAAACCTATAACACTTTTTCAATTATGAATGTCAATAAAAATAATTATTTATAATCATGAGAATAATTATTATTTCTTATTTAGTTATGTCGTCAAACAAAATTATTAAACCAACTTCCCTCTCATCTGTTTAATCATGCATATTCTGGCCTGAATGGCTTGAAGGACTTCATTTTTTTATTGATTTTTTATAACCCCCCATTCAAAAGATGAGGGTGAACCCTTACAAGGCCCGTAGGCTATAAGATTACATGGCCCATAGGCTTAAGAGATAACATGACCTGAAGAAATTAAGGAATTCAAACAGACTATCTTCAAGGAACTTCCCCTCCCCAGAATCTGCATCCTGATAGTAGCTCTCCACTTTTGTATGACCATCTGTCTTGGTTTCCCGTGCAATCACAAGCTGGTAACGATGGCATAGCCATACCCTATCATTTTGACAATCCATTTGGCTCTTCTCTGGTGAGTGCACATGCTTTAAATCCTCTTTTGGGGCTCCTCTTTTTTTGTAGTCTGTCTGGGGGCTACATTCATGTGTTCTAAATGCCATGGGGTGGACCTAAGGCCTTAAGGTGGTCCGAAGGCCTTGATAATCAACTGGTACGAAGGCGCTAGGTGGCCCAAAATCCTTTAAGGACATGAGGACCAAATCGGTGGCATGAATTCCCAGATGTATGAATAGTTTCGGCAGCTATAGTATCGAATAGTGCCTGCTAAAGTGACTGCTATAGTACTGCTAAAGTACTGCTACAATGTCTGCTACAGTACAACTATAGTAATCGGAAACATGCCTCCCACCAGATTTGATATCGGGTCTCTTGGATGCACCCAACAAGTCGTCACCAACTGGGATGAGGCTCATGTGTTCATGCATATTATTTATTTTTGGTTTTTATTCATATGTGGCTTAGATATATTTTATTTTATATTTGGAAAAGGATGTCCTATATTTATATTTTATGGAAATGCATTGGATATCACATTATATAACATTATATTCAATGAATTTGATTTGTGAGTGAATGTAATCGATCCTTTAAAATATTACACTATCTTTATGAGAATGTGGAGTGAAAATAATCACCCATGGAACATTTTTCTCCATTTTTATAGGAAAAGGGAGTGATTCCAATCCACCATGGGGAAATATATAATATTTTTTATGAGACTAGGGAGTTAGCCAAATACCACTTAAGAGTGTGTTGACTATTTATATATGAATTTATGTTATTTGAATCAACCATTGTTCTATGAACATTATGATATTCTTTACAATTAGTATGGAAATATTTTAATGGTGTAATGTTGTATGTCATTGAATCATGTTTATGATTTCATTTATTGGTTATTTCATTCCCCTATAAAATTCATTTAATTCTTATCTCACACTTTTTGTCTCTTTATATGGTTCATATTTGAGTTGTCATGTACTTCATCATTTGGGGGCATATATTTTAATTCAAGATTATTTTAACAAGAATTTTATTAATTCTCTAATTTTCTCTAAATATTATGATCTATCCCTTGATGACATATTGATATGTTCTCACATACTTGGTGTATGAGCATAGAAAATTATAATTATTCAATTCCAAGGGATATGATTAATTGTATAATATATGAGTTTTCAATATAGGTACTGAAAAGAGTAATTTTGTCAATAATTTTTCCACTGTTTGTAAAATAAAATTCATATATATCTGGTACTCAAGTATTCAAAACCAAATGGTTATACTTTCTATTAGAGATTATTTTGAGATTTATTTTTTATTTATGCAATTAATGTAAAATAATGATATATTTTTCATGGTAATATGCAATTATGAATGATTCACTTCATAAATTACGTAAGTGATTATGTTAGGGAAAAAAGGGAAAACAAATATAATAATTCCACTAATTAGACCATGAAGTATACAAGAAGAACCAAGAGTGAAATTGTTGAATAAAAAATATCATTGGGTGAAATGATTGTGAAATTAGAGAATATATATTAGGATTGAGCTTTACTATTAATATAATCTAGTACTCTATTTCTATTAGACATATTGATAATCATTTTTATTTTTATATTTTAATGGAAACATGAAAATGGGAAAAATATTTTTATGGTATATCTATAAACACTATAATCCGAAAGTAATATAAGATTATTTTACGTAATTTTGAGAGTAAAAATATATACTAATTATTATGGAAATGGTATCTTACAAAATATTCCCTAAGATATCCACATTTGTATGTTTTAAAATTTGAAAATTTATTTATGAATATCTTTACACACCCTTCTATTTTTTATTAGTAAAGAATAGTTTAAATATTAAGGATATAAATAATTTATCAAGGGGTAATTTAAAACCACATTACCAAAAAATATATTTTCTATTTTTAATACCCCAAAATTATAAAGTAACAGAATTGTATTCAGTAGCATGAATGGAAGACAACACCAAGAGTGTAAAGGAATATAGCATCCTGATGCATTACAAAATTTTTACTATTTTGAATAAATTCAATCTATATCTTGAAATTTATGCATATTCTGAGTTAGTTTGTGTGACATGAAAAAAATACATTCTTTGATAGATTGTGTTTTATGAAATTCCGAGTTTTATAAAGAAATAATATATTATTAAAAATATTATAATTTATTATAAGATATAACATAGCCATAAAATTAGAATTTATGGATTTGAATAAATAAATTTTCCAAATATATATATTATATTTCAAATATAATATTTTTTAAATTTATCAATTTGATTTAATATGACTAATATGAGAAATAAATCAAATATACACATTGAAACCTATATTTTTATGAAGGGACTTCTACCAGCATTTAGTGTAGAACCAATTTCTAATCCAATTTTGGAAATTATTTTAATATTTATATTAAAAAATAAACAAAATTTTTAAAATTAAAAATTAATATTATATTAGGGTGAATTTTCGGTTAAGGTTTAGTTTTTGATGAATAGTGAAAAATATTGAATTTTTATCCAAAACTTATTTATCATTTAATTTATTTATAAGATAAAATTATTTTTTTATAATGATTATTTAGATATATTTTTTCGACCAAGTGCGTCACCGTGGGGTGCTCCAGACTTGTACGCAAAGAAGGAAGATGGTGGTCTCAGGTTGTGCATAGACTACAGGAGGCTGAATTAGGTAACAATCAAGAATTTCTACCCTCTTACAAGGGTAGACGATCTTCTCGACCAGCTTAAAGGGGAAAGGTGGTTCTCGAAGATCGACATGTGGTCTGGGTGTCACTAGTTGAGAGTGAAAGAGGGCGATAACCCGAAGACGACGTTTAAGTGCAGATATGGGCACTTAGAGTTCATATTCATGCCTTTCCGTGTTACGAACGCCACAACTGTGTTCATGGGGCTTATGAACTCCATCATATGGGAGTACCTGGATCGGTTCGTGGTTTTGTTCATCGATGACATCATGATCTATTCAAGATCAGAGGAGGACCATGCGGAGCACTTGAGGACAGTTTTGGGGGTCCTCCGACAGCACCAGCTCTATGGGAAGTTATCAAAAAAAAAATCTGGACACGAGAAGTGCACTTGCTTGGGCATGTGGTGCCCGAGCAGGGGGTTGTGATGGACCTATCACCAGTTGAGGCAGTTGTTTCTTGGGCGGCACCCAAAAATGTGGCAGAGGTCCGCAGTTTCCTCAGGCAGGCGGGTTACTATCAGAGGTTCGTACCCAACTTCTCCCGAGGTGCATCCCCTTTGATAGCCCTAACCAAGAAAGACCAGGTTTTCGTGTGGAGTGAGCAGTGTGAGGCAGCCTGCAGCTATCTAATGGAGAAGTTGGTTAGTACCCCAGTGCTGAGATTACCAGAAGAAGGGGAGGCATATGAGGTTATCTTTGATACTTCACAACAAGGCCTGGGATGTGTGTTTATGCAGCGACAAGGGGTGATCTCTTATGGGTCTCGGTAGCTATGCCCTCATGAGTGTAATTATGCCACCCACGACCTGGATCTTGTAGCGGTCATTATTGCACTGAAGTTATGGCGGCACTACCTCATCGGACAATGCTTTGTGGTCTTCACAGATCACAAAAGCGTGAGGTACATCTTCTCCTAGCGGGACCTAAAGATGCGGTAGCGGAGGTGGATTGTGTTCCTCTAGGATTACAACATTGATATCTCCTACACATTAGGGAAGGGGAATTTAGTGGCTGATTCCTTGAGCAAGAGGACGCAGAAGGATGCGGTCTGAGAATCGGAAGACACCTGGAAGGCAATGGAGGAGTTGACTGCCTTACACCTGGATGCGAGGATGGATAGCAGTAGAGGATTCTTGTATCATATGGTAGTACAGTCATCTCTATTTCACCAAGTGGAGGAATATCAGTGGGGAGACCCAGAGTGCGAAGTGATGCGTGACCAAGTTGACCTGGGCAATGCTCTGTAAAGAAGGACGGAGGATGGTCAGAACCGGATGCTTTTCCACAGAAGGTTGTTTTTTCTAAAAGTGTTGTGCGGAAAGGTTCTTAGTGAGTTCCAAAAATCAACCCTTGCGGTACACCTAGGAGTTTCCAAAATGTACCAGGGACTGAAGAGACAGTTTTGTTGGACTGGGGTGAAGCAAGAAGTGGCAGAGTTTGTGGCCAAGTGCTTAGTGTGTCATCAAGTGAAGGCTGAACACCGAGTTCCAGGTGGCCTATGGAAATCTCTAGATGTCCCTGAGTGGAATTGGGATGAAATATCGATGGATTTCATCATGGGACTACCCAAGGTCCAAGGAAGATGCGACACCATCATGGTGGTAGTGAACCGGTTGATGAAATCGGCTCACATTCTGGCGATCAAGGAGTTGAGTTCAGTAGATGCTTTGGCACGAAAGTACATGGATAATGTGGTGCGGTTGCATGGATTTCAGAGGTCTATAGTCTCGGATTGTGATGCACGGTTTACCTCGTGAGTCTGGAGAGGATTCTAACATGATTTTGGCACCCATCTGCGTCTTAGCCCTGCTTTCCATCCACATACAGAAGGACAGACAGAGTGCACCATTCAGACCTTGGAGGATATGCTGCAGGCATGTGTTCTGGACATAGGAGGATCGTGGGTGTGACACTTGCCTCTAGTAGAGTTCACCTTCAATAATAGCTATCACTCTACCATTGGTATGGCCCCATTTGAAGCATTGTACAGGAGGTCATGCCAGTCTCCTATGTGTTGGACCGAAGTTGGAGAGGTGCGCATCCTTGTCCAGGAGGTGGTGCATAGCAAGATGGAGAAGGTTCAGCTTATATGCGTAAGGATGAAGGAGGCCCAGGACCGACAGAAGTCATATGCTAATACTTGGAAGAGGCCCTTGGAGTTTGTGGTTGGAGACCATGTGTTTTTGAAGGTCTCCACTCGGCATGGACAACAGAGGTTCGGCAAAGGGAGTAATCTTTCTCCCCGGTTCATCGGTCCCTTCGAAGTGCTATGGCGGGTCGGTTATGTTTCTTATCATCTAATGTTACCACCGCCACTACTGAGGATACGTGATTTCTTCCATGTGTCCCAGCTCCGTCGGTATCTACACGACGATTCACACGTCCTCAACTGGGGACATCTATTCATTGAGGATGGCATGACTTTTGTGGAGAGACCAGTTATGATCGAGGATCGCAAGGATAAGGTGCTTCATGGGTGAACCATTCCCTTGTTTCATGTGTTATGGATACATGGTGGGATTTAGGAGAGTACGTGGGAGAGGGAAGCACAAATGCGTGACTAGTACACAGAGTTGTTTTGAGTTTTGTACTGTTTGGTATATAGCTGTTGTGGTGGAACGTTTTACATTGTTTTCTATGAAATAGAGGATTTATTCCTCTGAATGTGTGTGAAATGTCCTAGCTATGGGGAGGGGAGGACCCTACCCCTAATCAAGACACATTAAGGTCGATGCGATTAAACCCGTGCGGGCGAGTCAGTGCTGCCCAATGCAGATAGTATCTTGACATGGAGAACGAGACTCCCCAACCAACATGGCTGGGTAGTTTGACATGGGATATTGCTTGGTTCTTGATAAGAATGTGTTCTTAGTTGACAATGAGGTTTAATCCTAAGAGGCATCTTTCGAGGTGGTTGTTCAGACCCGCTCTTTCCTTCTAGGTTGTTTTGATTCTCGAGGATGAGAATCGTTTAAGAGGTATTTGATGTAATGGCCCAGGTTTTTGGGAACTATTACTTTGTGAAAATCTCAAGTTGGGTTTTCTGGTCTGGGAATATCGGTGAAGTTTGTCCTAACGGTAGGCCTACCGGTAGCCTTAGCCTACTGGTAGCCGGCCTACCGGTAGCTCAGTCTACCGGTAGCTCGGTCTACCGATAGCTGCAGCTACCGATAGCTATGTCTACCAGTAGCATGGTCTACCGGTGGCTGCAGCTTACCGGTAGCTCGGTCTACCGATGGATCTCGCCTACCCCCATAGGGTTATTCCAGTAGCACTCATTTTGCACTAATTGGGGTTTAAACCCTATTTTTGACACCTTTAAGCTTTTTTTAAAGCACGACAATGCCCATATATGTGTTAATTAAATATTTAATGAATTAACCTGGTTTGTGCGTCAGTTTAAACCACCCAGGCCTTTAATAAGGTATGGGGCCGCGTGTTCAACCCACGACCCCCACTCCTTACGCGGTTCCACTTTGTTATCCCAATCATACCTGTACCTTATAAACTAATGTGTTCGTCGTGGGTTTCTTCTTTTCTCAATCACCCTGTGCTAGTAGTACCCTTCGTTCAGATGATTTTTTTTGTTCAGACGAGCCACATCGCTATCTGTGAAGTTCCATCCCCATCCATAGAGTCGATCGTTGATCAACAGGTAGGGAATTTCTACTTTGTCTCTCCCTTTTGTATATCATGATAGAGGGGCATGCTTTCAATTCTGTATAATTGGACAAACCAAACATAAATAAATATAATGAATGGATTCTATAAATAATGAAGGGGGGTTGTGATTGATGACACTAATCTGTTTTATGATATTCTTTTCTGAATTTTGCGGGCTTATGCCTTCTAAAAATCATGGTTGTTGGTGGTCTTTCTCTATGCACTAATGAACCCCTGGTGATGTTTTAAATGTCTTGTTTTGTAGTTGTGAACTCCTACTGTAAAAAGGAAATTGGTTAATCACGTAAATCTGGCTAAATAAATTGAGGCACCAAGATCAATCCTTCTCTGATAACCTTGGTTAAAGCACACAAAAATTGAAATCATGGACTGTGTTAAATCTTATAAATCTAGAAATACTGGCATGGGCCTTCTTAGTGGTGGAGGTTTTGTTGTTTTTCCTTCACGGGCTATTTGCTGGGTGATGTGGGTGGGGATGGGATCCACTGTTGTTATGGATTCAGTGGTTTTGAATTTTATGACTGGGCGGTTTCCTTGTTTATATCACGAATTGGGGTGGAATCCTCTGTTGTTGAGAAACCTTTTGGCTCATGGATATTGTACATGGGGCTTTATCATTGTGTTTTATTGGTTGGTGTGGATTTACAAGAGAATCGGGTGTGGATTTTTTAGTTAATGATTGACTGTTTGTTTTCTTGGACTTGTGCCTATTCTTACTAGTTTCCCAAGTAGGTGTAGAACTTAATTAAAAATCACTACTGAACATGAAAATGAATGGGACTAATGGGTTTTTTTTGGTGAGAGTTGTGACTCGGAATTGAGTGTTGTTTGTGTTCCTTAGGCTGGATGAAAATCCTAAACTTGGGAGAGTCCTTTTTACCTATATATATACTTGTAGTTTTGTGTTTCTTATTCGTTCCCCACCCATGTTGAGAACTTATTGCCGAAAACCCCCATTTCATGGGGGAGGGTGTTTTTTCCAACACTATTATTAGTGGCTGGTTATTAGCTCCTTTTCTGGTACCATTTCCTGATAGCCCAAGTATCTTCGGGTAGGCTGTGATGGCCTGAGATCTATAATTAGCCCAAGAACCTTCGGGTGGGGTAGTGTGGTGGTTATGGCCCAGGAGTGTGCGGGCAGGTAGTTTCCCAAGTATCTTCGGGATGAGGCCCAGGTGTCTTCGGGCATGGTAGTGGATCTTTTAGCCCAGGTGTCTTCGAGCGTGGCGGTGGTTGTTCTGTACTAGGTGTTTGCAGGCATGGTTATGTGTGATAGTTGTCGCCCAGGTATGTGCGGGCAGGGTTTGGCCGTGGGACTGCGTGAGGTTATTGCCCAGGTGTGTGCGGGCGGGGTGTGGCAGTGGGACTACGGTGAAAATGGCGGGATGGTTCGATGCATAGGATGTCGTCAATAATCGGTGGGAAAGTGGCGCGGGGTACCCAAACATTGATGTTCTCTTATTATATATATTACTTGACTTGCATTATTTGGGGAGTGTGCCTTGGTGAGGCTTGGGTGGATAGTTTACCTTGTTTGGTGTTTGGTTTACTATTTTTATCACGGGACATTAGTATGTTCCCCCTCTTGTGCACGAGAGTCTTTGGTTTTCCGTACTGAGTATACTTGTATGCTCACCCTACATATATAAAACTGATTTCAGGTTTCCAGGAGGTCATCGGGGATCATGCGGGACTATACTAGCTCAGACCTATGGGGCAGTTGCAGTTGTTGTTTTTTCTTTTATTGGTACTTTACCCTTGTAGTCATTTTTTAATTTGTGGATTTTACTTTTGTAACATGCATTGGGAATGGTTCTTGTCATTACTTTTACTTTCCTCTTTTGGTGTTGTTGGGATTTACCATATTATCCCCCAATCCAATTAACAGAAAAATGGTAATTCCTTCCATTAAGTGTGTGATTCTATACCCTTGGTGGTATTCGCTAGTCCGGGACCTAATGATGGGGGGTTTCAGGGGTCATTATCTATCCTTCATCTTAAAGAAGGAAGGGTCTAGCAATCTGCTGACCCTTCCCTCCTTTTGGTGAAGTCGGGTCGTGATAGTCCTATCTGTGTGATTAAATTTAAACTAATTTCATCCATGTCTTTTATTAGAATTTTGAAAAAATGGGTTCCATATTGGAAATAATATTTATTTGTAAATTATAATAAATTTAAATTAATTTTTATCTGAATAGATTATGGAATGTAATTAAAATTAATTACAATGATTAAGAGGAAAATCATCATAACAAGGAAGTAAACCATAAAACAAAGTTCCTAAATGACCTAAAACATGTGAAAAATCCATTTTATGTACATAGATAGACCCTATACTACCTTTCATATAATTGTTTTAATTATTGGAGGCACATTAAATAGAAAAAATGTGGGTTGAATTCTCTTTTAAAAAATTTACAAGAATGCGACTCCTCTAGATTAAAAAGCCGCTCACCCCTCCCACTTACTCACACACATCAAGAAAATTATTTTTGACCAAAATCATCACAAATAGATCCTTAAATTAAATTAAATGATATTATAAGACACCATTTTGGAGGAAATCCTTCGATGAATTCCATTTAGTACAATCCAAATGGATTACTAGATTGAGTTTTAATATCCTTCCTCAAGATAATTTGTTTTATATTCGTTACCACACACCTAAAATCATATTATTTGATGATTATATAGTAAAAAAGTATAATAAATATACTTATATTTTTTTACCCTATTGTTTTAAGCAAAACATACACACACATCCATTTAATTGGTAACAAACAAATCATTCATGTGTATAAAAAACCGCCACCTCACAAAATATTGTCACTCGTTGTTACATTACCTCCTCTCTTTGTTGAGAAATTTGATGGAAAACTTTTTAAATATTAAATATATTATACTGATAATTACTAATATCTAATTTAATTTTATATGACACATACCCTTGTTCTTTCCATTTAGTAAATACAATATCACCATTTGTAGAATAGGGGACTAAGACCAACTCAAAGAGATGTGATTCATTCACACAATACATGGAATTTATAAATGGCTGTATTGATAAAAATATATGAAAAATATTACATAAATAAGTTAATTTAGTTATAATATAAATATATATAATTTACTTTTCTTTTTTTAATATGAAAAAGAAATAAAAGTAACAGAATTGCGTACATACGACCTAACATCTCCATTGACGGTGTGTTCCTATTCTTATATAAAAATATTATATATTATTATAAGTACATATATAATGAAATTATATGATATTTAAATATTGTTTTACATTATAGAGAAGTTGAAACAATTATAGGATCAACATGTAACAATTCAAAAAATACTCGAGAAACTTGGCAATAAACACCAAAAATAGTGACGTTAATGAATGATTATTAATGTACGTGTAATTAGATATTAATATAAGCTAATATAATTTATCATAAATGATATTATGGTTCTGTTTTATGTTTTTTAATTGTTTAAAATACATATAGAGGTGGTTTAAGGAGATTTACTCAAAAAGTAATCACAAGGGAAGGGATATACATCTCACTTTTTACAGTCATTAGATTATTGTAATATTCCCCATAACTTCTATTATATAGCGTATATAACACCCATTTTTATATATTATATCATGAATTGTTTTATCCTCATTTTAATTTGTGTTTGAATTTGTTTTTTTTCATCTAAGATGAATTTAGTTAACAGTTACCAAGTGGTTAAAATATTTATATCCAGATTTCTTTTGATTACGTTATATTACTTCCTCATTGTCTGTAATGTTATATGATTATATGCGTAATAACTTTTAACTATCTAATTTTTTATTTAAATTTTTTATGATGATTTATGTTTTACACACGTAATCTATTCATTGATCGATTCTCACATCAATAATAAGTTTTTTTAAAGGGGTTACTTCAAAATCTCACTTTATTCAGGATTGTTTAATCTTGAATTTCCATTGGGAGAAATTATTGGATAATTGTTTTGTAAATATTTTATTTTATTCTCATATAGTGATTCATGACCTTTTCCATCTAATTTTACTAGTTTTACACACTCTATTACTAAAATTTTTTAGAAAAATATTTTTGAGAAACCCCAACTTCATTCCTATCTTGAGTTAGAGAAACTATTTTCACCTAAAAACCATATTTTTATGAATGTTTTTAAAAAATGTTTTAACATTACATAATTTATTTATTAAATAAATATTAACCCATTTTTATTTTACAATAATTTAAAAGGAATCTTGTTATCTCTTTCTGAACATGGCTATTTTTAAACATATATATTGAAGAATGAATATTCATTTTACCCTATAAGAATTTTATAGATGTACCCACCTTCATTTCTTAAAACAAAAATTTTAATTTTTAAATGGATAATTTTAATGAAATTATTATTTTTTAAATGATTATCTAGTAATTGGGTTTTCAAATGAATTTCATAATTAAAATTACCATTTTTTTGTTTCTTTTACTATATTTATACTCATCAATGATGATAACCATTTAATTTTTGTCCATTTGGGATATGTTTTAATGATAACATACATATTATTCCATAACATCATTTTTTATATATTTTTCCAAGAATATTTTTAACATTAACATCCTTGAATTATTTTATTCCCCATTTAAATATTTAATTTTCTATGATCATTTGATGTTGAATTTCCCTTAGTTATCTATATCATTTATCATGGATTTTCTTATTAACTAAACCAAATATCATTTCTACATAAAGAGTTTAAATTGATATGCTATGTTAGTAATTTCCTTATTAACATCATATTCTTTGTATCATTTTATTCATTGTGAATGACGATTCAAATGTTTCAAAGTGGTATTGGAAACATTGGAATGTTTAATGATTATATTCCTCAATGATGTTTGATGATCATTAAATGGTATCCCTATTAATCAATGTCAAAATACCATATTTTTAGTCTTCCTACAATGGGGAAAATTTGATAACTTAATATTATTTATTAAATCTGGATATTTTTATTAAATTGATTACTCAATATAATGAATTATTTAGATAGATAGTGACAGATAGGACCCATACATTATATTTCCCCTTGATGAATTGATAGGTTATCATTAGTCAAATATGTTTCACAAATTAAATAAGTTTCTAACTTTAGTTTTAAACCATATTATTGATGAAATTGATATTATTAATGTTCATGTTCCATAGAAATGACATCCAAAAATTATTCATTGACTACATTTTGATTCAGTATTCATTATGCATTGTATTTTCAAAATGGGAAAGAATATGAATGTATTTCATTCTCATTTTATTGACTAAATTGAAATTGATTTTATATTCTTACATTGAAATATTTATTTTTCTTGATCAATTTATTTTAATGGAATTTTATTCCAGATATTCCTATTTTCCACATATATTACACGATTCTTTATATGTTTTTTGATTTAATGGAATGTGTCTTATGTTATAATTGTTTTTATTAATTATCCTAATTAATTCACTATTTATTCCACTCTATTTACCGATAAAAATAATTTCATTTCAACCTTATTATTTTTCTTTTCTCCATGATTCTATGAAGTATACTAATAATGATATGAAATAATACAGAAGATGGAATAAAATTATCCTATAAAGAAAAAATATAATGATGTAATGTGTGTATTAATTTGTAACACAAGACTAATGTATGTAACTGGTAACCAAGAATATTGAATTCTTCATTCCTACATGATTTGATTCCTTCAAATTATTCCAATTTAATCATAGTAGAAAAGGCTTCGAGAATAATGAGGTTTTGATTCTAAAGTTGATATTAGATGAATTTTAATAGCATCATTGGGAACTAAATTTGAAAAAACATAGATTATAGAACAAAACAATGATAAAGACATTTAGGATAAGTATAGAAGAACAAAATAGACATTTGATAAGGTAGAGATCATGTGGGTCTTCCAATAAATACATCCATGTATGGATAAAACATGTGGATGTAATACTAGAATAAATGTACCTAGGGGTAACAACTTAATCAAGGTGTGTCATGCTTTACCCGATCGTAACATGGTATGTGACAATGAGACTCATTATAAACTTGGTTTGAATCTTCTACAGGATATTCCTAAGATAATTCAAATTTTATTTACAAAACATTATAAAGGATTGGAATATATAAATTCAATTATAGGCCTAGGTTTAAATAGAGGATTCATAGATTGAAAATAATGTGTCAATATACTGATATATAGAAAATAGTTATATGGGTTTTCATATATTTTAATTTATACTCACACTATGGTTTTTTATATTAGAAAATTCCTGATTCTACAGGATAAATGATAAAAAAGGAAGGACCACTTTGGAAATAAATTAGATGAATTAGTTATGTATTTAGGTTGTATTGAAATCCTTAGTTATAAGATAATTTAGTGAATAACCATATTTCAAGGATGTATATAATGGTTTTCAAAAAGTTATATGAAATATAATAATATTGATTTAGAATAATACCACCATTACAACTTATGAAAACCCATCAGATCTGGAAAGTCTATAGGAATTGAGCCCATAACTGAAGGATGATATCAATTTCACACCTACGATTGGACTACATGATGTCTGGGGTAAATATGTCATTAATTTAAGTTAGAAAATTAGATTAATAAATATTAATGACAACTGAATAGTTTTACATTTATGATTATATATTAATGACCTAACAATATTTCATTCGGATTACATTTAGAGATAAATATTTATAATTTCACTCTTTTATGGGTCTTAAGATCCTTTAAAAGTGTATTTTAGTGATTCAGTCATCAATGATAATTTTAAGATATCAATTTTTGAGTAAATGGATAAATTTGAAATTGATCAAACATAAACAAAGGAGGAAAATATTGGTTATAGAAACATGTAAAATAATTATATTTGTTTACATTATTATATAGTAAAATAATTACTTAACATTAGGAAAATGATAAAAAAATGTTGTCCCCATATCATAAATTTTATTAAAATGGTGGTATTTTAAATAATCATAGATTTATGGTATTGGGGCCCAAAAATTTCAAGTGATACTTTATTTATTTTTTACTAATAACCTCAACCATTCCTTCTAAAATTTTAAACATTCCCTCTCAGTAGGTATCTCCACATTTAATTAATGTTATCCTACTTAGAGACATAGTCACATGTTAGTGCATATGACCTTTGTAATTTTAATTATCTCTTTTGTACAAGATGATTTACAAATTCTTTTCACAATGCATGAATTAAATATAGTAAATATCAAAAAATCTATTCCCACAATTATTATTAACATTTTTGGATGCAATTTATTTTAGGTGGGAAGAATGTAACGCCATGAAATTGTAAAGTAAGAACATTGTATTCGATAGCGTGTATTACACACAACACCATATACGTAAGGAAATATAATATCCAGATACAATGAAATTTAATTATATTTATAAATAAATTTAAAATATTTCTTGGAAATAGTGAAAACTATCAATATATTTCATTACATGTAATAATGTCTTACTTCAATATATTGAATTACATTGAAGACCATGTTAGAAGGAGATAAAATATAATGTTTAAAATATTATCATTTATAATAAGATGTATCAAATTCATTAAATAACTACTTATGAATATTATTAACTAAATTATGATAATATATAAATATATTTTATATCCACTAATAGGTTTCTACCTATTTGACTTTATAAGAATAGTATGAGAACAATCAAAATTTTACGGATAAAAAATTAATATTGTTATAAAGTAATATTTATCAACAAACCATGGAGAACCTATTATAATTAAAATAATAGGAATATTTTTAATTTTTTTTTGAAAAAACCCTCATTTTTAGATAAAAACATAAAAAAATTTTTAGGGTGAATTTTTGGTATTTTTCCCTGAAGTTTCTTATTTTGATGAAGAGTGAAAAATACTATATTTTAATTATAAATTTTCTTTCATCTATTTTATATATAATGTAATTTTTTTTAATTTTAATTAGACAAATATATATAAATTAAATCCATATATATCATTAAATCATTTTAAATATGAAATTAAATATAAAAACATAACATACTTTTGAACATTTGTACATTAAAATCCCACTTTATCATCTCATTTTTGATTTCAAAATTATATTAATTTATTCCACATCTATGATTTTAATTTAGTGGAATTGATTCTATATTGGAAAGAAGAACAATTTATAATGTGAAATAGTGTAAAATTATTTTTTTTACAGAAAATATTAGTGATATTAATTAAAATTAATTAAAGTGATTAAGAGGAATATTAGCTTAACAAGGAATGAAAACATAAACAAAAAAAATTCCCAAAATCTATTAAATGAACATAGTTATAGCCTATAATCGGTTTTATCAAAATTTTTATAGGATCCAATTTTAATTGGAAATATATGAGTGGATTCCCCTTTTTAAAAAATTAAAAAATGTAACTCTTCCTCTTCTATATAAAGGCGATCAATAGTCCCACTTCCAAACAACTTTCAAGACACTTTGGTTGGAGAATACAATACCAAAATTTCTCCTGAAATTCCATAACATTTTTTTAAATGCCTCATTTTATATAAAACCATCCTTGGGATCCATTTGTAGAAAACGAAAAGCATTTACCAGTATAAGAGGTAAATTCATTCCTTTAGATCATTAATTTTTTTCATTATCCCCCCTGTTAACTATTATTATCACATGACTAAATAATATCAACATTATAATGGTTATAGTGAGATGATTTTAACCTATTTTTTTATATAAACATACACACACATCCATATAATTGGATAAAAAATTGTAGTTTGTGTTTACGACAACCTATCACCTTCGAAAATGGTGTCATCTGTTTTTTTCCTATACCAACTCATATAGAATGGAATAATGATGGTAAAACTATTTATACATTGTCTAGATTATAAATATATTTTCTTTATTTTATCTTAATATTTACATTACACATCCTATTATTCTTTCCATTTTGTGTAAATACTATAACATTGTTTGTAGAGGTGTGGACTACCGCCTCCTCAATGCGATGTGATTCATTAATGTTATACAAGGAATGTAAAACATAATGATTTTCATAAACCTATATTATATATATGAAATAAATATTAAACTTCAATTATAATATACAAATATTTTATTTTCCATTCAGTCTTTTAATATGAAAAATAAATGAATGTTTCTTTCATGCGTACATATGGCAACTATCTCTATGAATGATCCATTCCAATTATTTCTGGAAAATATTATAAATTATTCTAAATAATTACATAATGAATATATTTAATATTTAAATTATGGTTTAAATTCTATAAATTATTAATAAATGATATGATGATGAAATTACAAGTCATAATGTACTCGAGAAAGTTGGCAATTGACACATGAAATTGTGAAAATAATGAATTTTTTTTAACAAACAGGTAATAATATATTATAAGATGTTAATATATGATTTTATAAATATAGGTATGTTTATTATATAATTCAGTTACATGTTAAAAATAATTATACATGTGTTTAATGTACATTCACAAAATATGGAAACTCATGCTAATGGATTTTCATCTAACTTTTTACATCCATGAGATAAATGTCATGTTGACGACTTGCCTATTTTGTGTGGTATAGACACTACACATTTTGATATATAATATCATGAATTGTTTTTTCCTGATATAATTATGAGTTTCAATTTGATATATTTAGTCAAATGGGATTTGAGTTAAAATGATCATTATGGTAATGAATTTCACAACACTATTCATTTTCATTGGGTTATATTACTTCTTTATTGTCTCTAATAATATAAGATATTTTTTGTAATATCATTTCAATGTGCAATGATTTATTTCAAATTATATATATATATATTTACAATTGAAACACAAAATATATTCATTGACTGATTCTCACATCATATTTAGAGAAATTTTTGGGGTTTAGGTTACAATATCATTGTGTTTGGTTTTTTTTAAACATGAATTTACATCAGACAAAGTTATTTAATTATAGTTTAATAAATCCTTAATTTTATCCACATATGATTATTCTTGTCATTATAGAAGCAATAGTTCTATTTTCTAATCATTGGTTCTAAATATGTTTTATAAAATATTTTTAAGAATACCACACATCATTTCTCTCTTTAGGTAGAGACCCTTTTTTCCTAAAAACCCATGATTTATAAAAATATATGAAAACACTTTAAACCTTCCCAAATTTATTTATTTAATAAATAATAACACATTTTTTATATTAATTTTTTTTAAAAGAAATCATATTGTTGAATTCTGAACAATACATGTTTTTATCCTTTTATCATGCAAAAAAATATTTTCTACCTTGAATGACATGTACAGATTTACCCACCATCATTTCTTCAAATCTTACTGTTCAAGATTATAAGAATAATTTTTAGATAAATTTGTAAAAATTTATTTTCATTGAAAATAATTTTCAAAATAATTTTTAAAATGAAAAGGATATTTTTTTGTCTTTTTATTGTATTCCTATTAATTGTTGACAACAACCTGTTAATTTTACTCTATTTGTGATATTTTTAGTTGAAACCATCCTTAGATTTCATTTTTTTATAATTTATTTAGTAAAAAATATTATTAAAATTCACTTCTTATATAAATTTTATTTCCCTTTTATGTAATCAATTTCATTTTACAAATTGATGTCAAATTTCCCATAATTATAAATATCATATATCATGTGTAACACCGCATGATTCCATGGTACTTTTCTCCTTGAATAATATAATAGCATGTGTTGTAAGAAACATCGAGTTCTAACACACCATAACCAATCATACTAGCCATTATAAATAGTAATACCCACATTTTTTAGATTTTATAAATTTTATCTTTCAAAATGGACATCATTTTTGGATTTGGAATATCCAAATTAGGTTAGGGGTAAATTTTGGTATTTTTCTAAAAACTTTCAATTTTTGATGAATAGTGAAAGTCACTGAGTTATTGTTTAAAACCAACTTTTTTAAATAATTATTTATTTTATTTAAATTTATTTTAGGTCAAAATAGATACATAATACATATATACGTTCAATGTAATTCATTGGATTTGGTTTATAATAATTTTAGATATATAAAATTTTTATTGAACTTTTTACTCTCTTTACCCACCTCCTAGAGGAATTTGAAAATTTACATAAAACATAATTTTAAGGCTTCTGTGACTTTAATTTCAACAATATGAGGGAAACGGTTGAAATCAGTAAGTAAAATGTGGTTCTATAAGATGAAAATAATTTTTGGTGAATAGTAACTTTTTACTTTTATTTACCATGGTTAAAAGTAAATAGGGTAATTAAGGGTAAAAATTATATTATTATTAACCTAACACATGTTCTAATTCTATAGGATAAGTGTAATTCGACCACAAAAAACCATAGTGATAAAATATGATCCTTTAGGTCCACTTAGATAAGATTTTGACATTTATTATTATTTGATTCAAAGTAGAGTTAAAAGTGTTAAATTCAATGTTTAATAACTAAACCATTTTTAATATAGGGTTACACAGAAGAAAAATTCGACTATAAATATTCATTAGAAAGATAAAATGATTTCTGACATAATGGTATTTTAATTATATTTTTTAGACATTAAATAAATAAATTTATTTATGACACAATGATGATGCATTAATTACCGTATTAATGAATGATTAAAATATTTGATATTATAAATATAAAAATATATGTAATTTGAGACTTTTTATGAATTAAAATAATTTTATAAGTTAATATGACATATTAGGGTTGGTTAGATAAATTCTTTTTGAATTAATAATGATTTTATGAATTTAGAAAAAACAAAATAACAAATAGTGTCGAAATTGACATAAAAGAGTTTTTAAAACGAATATTATATTATTAATTGAAATTCTATTACTAAAAATCTATGGTTCGGCCAAAAGACTTATTTAATGATAGTTGAATCATTAGTTAACCACATGGGGTTCTTTTAGAAGTATATAGTATGTTTATTAACCATATAATATAAAAATACAAAGACACTGGGTAAATGTCAAAGTATTTAACTAAGAGTTAAATCTAAAAGATAAGGTTAATATAGATATTAAGACCTCTCTAAAACCTATTGGATGAGTTGTTTTCGACCCATACACACATTATACATTAAATAATTCATTTTGGGGACATTATAATCCGAAATTGAATTTATTATAAAATAATATATCATGCCTTTCCTATGGTGCCCCTCGCCCATCTTATAAAAGAGCACTCCACCTTCTCTCTAATTAACACCTTAAAATAAATTTTTCATGGCCAAAATCTGGAAAAATACCCTCTCAATTGTCCTACCTTCATCATAGAGGCATTAATTTACTCAGAAATCCACCCTAATGAGCCCTTTTGATCAAATCAAAATAAAAAACCCGAATAAGAGGTAAATATTTCATCACCTCTTTCAAGTTCATTTCTTCTTCCACATCCTCTTTATTTGTTGTATACATTAAAAAATAATAACTATAGTATATTATATATATTGTGATGTTATTATAAATATGGTACAACTAAATTCATTATTCTTTCCATCCTTTGACTGACATATCACCATACGTGCGTACGTATGCCTTACCATCTCCACGACGTGGTGTAATTGTTATTCAATACATTATTATTTGGATGGGTATAATAATGATGTGTAATTGATGTAAATAATAAATATAACATTATAATGATTCTATATATATGATATAACATCCAATTTTATGTTATTTTAAAATAAAAAATGATATTTTCTCTCATGTGTATGTACGTATTACATTCTCCCCGAACGCGGTGAGATTCTTCCCCCATTGTAACCATTAAAGACTAAATTTCATTAGATGATTCAAAATTATTTTTAAATACTTAATATAATACTGAATATGAATAAGATAAATCATATCCCTAACAAATATGACTCACATAAGAATGAATATAAAGGAAAACGAATTCCTTAACAACCAAAATGACGATAATACTAAGATATTATTAACAAAGAAAAGTTAAAAGATCATATATGATATCATATTAATGTATATGATTCTATTATAATTTAATAACAATTATTTCACTATTATACAGAAGGTTAACTTACCCTCTTCCATGGAAAAGCACAAGGTAATGGTTAATTCTACAATCTCTTTATTATCCGAGGTTGTTTATATGTAGTTATCTACTGGGACCTATTTATCATCCACATCCATGTTTCTTAAAAATTTATTTCAAAACATTCGTACTATTTTATAGACTATGGGTTAAAGTCATTTATACCGTTGTTTTACTTGTATAATATGTTTATAAAGGAAACTTTCTGTCATTTTCCAAACAGGGTACATTTTGACCTTTTTTACAAATATAAGGTAAGAATATTTTTTTAACATATACGGTGGGTATGGCTATTTTATGCAATTATAATAGTGTCGAAGCTTCCCTTAAAATCATATAATAATATTTTCAAAATTAATTTTTTCTTAAATTATTTCAAAATAGAAATAGATATATCTCTAAAAAAGTTTTTGATTTCATCTATGTCAACAACCGTTGATGGATTTTATGCTTATTTAGAAGTTGATTTATTATGATACAAAACATCCATATTGTGTTGAAGGTTTTGTGATATGTTTGACTGTGGATGTTTTATTTTTACACCATTCAAGGTTTATGGATAAATTAATGAAATTTTATAAGCTAGTTTTAATGTGAATGTTTATGTTATGTTTATGCCTTTTCGTATGAGGAATGAATTGAACTTAGTGAAAAATGAAGCCTGCTATATCTCCTTGATGAATCTGTAGGTCTCATGAGAAAAAATATTATCTTGTAATAATGCCTTTACAAAATCTTATTTTTAGTCTTGGCACAAGGCCTTGACTAAGTGGTTATGAAAGTCTGACATTAAGCATTCCATCATTAAGAAAGTTGATATTGATATTGCGTATGATTATTATACTAGTAGAATGTCCATGTGAATAATTAAATGGAATTATTTTATTTTTATATTTTCCATATTAGACTGAAGTTCATGTTTAAAAGGATTTTGTTTTATTCTCATACATTGCCTTAAATGTTTATCCTTATTTATGAATGTTTCTGCTATATTGATATCCTTACTGAGCATCTGAGCTCACCCTTTTCTATGTTTTATTTTTCCTATGATGTGATAAAGTATATTATGACTAACCTACAGGGATAGTCTATGGGATCTCAGTGTTGTCTATGAAAACAATGTTGTTGTAGTTTCCCAATTTTTTATGTAATGTAAAAATTTTCAATGTATCTAGTATTTCCAAGGCTACTAAACTAATTGATCTTTCACGACATTATCTTGTTTGATCATGTCAGTGATACGTAATAATGCACTGACTCTGGTATTTGGGGGTCAGGGTGTTATAGTTTTTATTACAGGATGTTTAGTAAAAACATTGGATTCAAGATTTAGATAAACTCTAATTAGAACACATTACCCTAAGATAGAATTTGAGTATTAGTATAGAAGAACATCCTAGAATTTTGGTATTATAGAGATTTTGTGAGTTTTCAAAGAAATACATCTCTATTTGGATATGATCAGGTAGAGCTGGATCTGGCACAAATGTACCTATGGGTAAAACCCAAAAACACCGCTTTGAGCTAGACTCGAACGTGAACTGGTGCACGATAACGGGCCTTGCTGCACTCTTGTTTACGACACTCTTCGGGGATATGATTAGGATAATTATTATTTTATTTAAAAACCATTATGAAGTGTTTATGAATATATACTTCCTCAAAGAAAATATTTCTTTATGATTATGGATTATATCCAAAAACTATTCAATTTATGTTAAGTGTTTTACAAGTTTGGAATTATAAATTTCGATTCATAAACTAAACTATTTTATGCCCTTGTTTAGAAATGGTGTCGAGTGGGAGGAATGGAAACCATATCAATGCACACACTTCATGTATGGATTTCCCTCATGTTCAAGATAATTATAGTTGAGCTAGTGATACAACTCGTGATGATCAGCTTATCACCATACTGGGACAACTCACTCGGGTTATGAATAATAACCTTACCCATATCGAGAAACCTGATCCACAACGTGGAGGATAAATGTCAGATCACATCATGAGGAAACAACCACCAAAATTAAATGGGAGTAAGAATCCATAAGTTGGTGATCAATGGATAAATTCTTTAGAGAAAATATTCCATGTCTTGGGGAGTAGTGAAAGGGAAAAAGTTGTTCTGGAAATTTACCGCCTCACTAGAGATGCTGATCAATAGTGGTCATTGATTAAAAACAAAAAGGAATATGATGAAATATCAAATATATAATGGAGTGAGTATAAAGAGATTCTTTTTGAAAAATACTTTCCTCGTGACCATCAAGAAGATATGGAAAGGCAATTTCTGAGTCTGAGGCAATAGGAGGATGAGAATGTTGCAAAGTATGAGGCTAAATTTACAAGGTTATCGAGACATGATACAAATTATATACATAACCCAAGAAGTATGATTGATCATTTATTTTATTTGTTAAAACCATTTCTCAGTCGAGAATTAGTCTCACAATCCTTCTCATCATATTAATATATTGTCTTATGTGCTATCAAGACAGAAAAAGAAATCTCAAAGTCTTACAACTTTAAAGGAAGGAAAGAGAATACGAGATCTTCTGAACACTTTGGAAATGGGAATAAGGGGAATAAAGGAAAAGTTGAATATCCATCCTATAGTAAATTTGGTATGAAAAAACCCTGGTACTTCCCTGAAGGGAATGAGAGTCTGTTACAAGTGTGGTGAAAAAGGCCACCAAGCTCATGATTGCAAGGGGACGAAAGAGGTTGTCGATGTTGAATGCTACAATTGTAGACAAAGGGGGAATAATGCAAATGAATTTCCTAAGATTCAGGGGAACATACCTTAGAAAAGGCCAAGGGATAAATGCTAAGATTATGCTATCACTACTGCTGAGGATGAAGCTCTAAAAGGCATGGTGGCAGGTAATTTAAATGTTTCCTCAAGGTTAGGAAATGATTTATTTGATTCTAGATCATCACATTTTTTCTTATCTTATAATTTTTCTATGAAAATTAGATATTTCAAATTTGATTTATCAAGGGAGTTGTCAGTAAACAATCATAAGGGAAGTATCATCGCATTAATTTCTTGTGAATCAGTTCCCATTAGGGCATATAACTTCTCTTTATCTACTGATCTCATCATCATACCCATGATTTAATTTGATATAATCATATGTATGGATTGGATTTTCGACCATGATGTGAATATTTATTATAAGAATAACGAGGTTACTATTTTTTAGGATGATGATAAAAAACACCTTATCTTTAGAGTAGAATCATCACCACCAGATTCTTATCTAGATTCATCCCTAATAGCTCAACAAAATTCTATTATTTGGGAGGAAGAAATTGAAATAACTGTGGGTGAGGAAAAGAATTTTCAAATAGAGGATGTACCAATTGTCAAATTATATGTAGATGTGATTCCAGAATATTTATCTGGAAATCCTCCAGAACGAGAAATTGTGTTTTCCATTGATTTAATTCTAGGTTCACGGCCCAAATCAAAGACCGCATATAGAATTGCCACTGTGGAATTAGTGGATCTAAAGAAGCAACTAGATTAATTGGGTAATCCCGGATTTATTCACCCTAGTGTTTCTCTATGGGGAGCCCTAGCCCTTTTTGTTAAGAAGAAAGATGGATCTTTGAGGATGTGCATTGACTACTGGGAGATAAATGCTATAACAATAAAGAACAAGTATCCCCTACCTTTCATTGATGATTTTTTCGACCAACATCATGGAGATAAATACTTTTTAAAGACTGAACTTCGATATGGATATCATCAGTTGTGTGTGAAGAAGGAAGACATTCTGAATACTACATTTTGAACCAGGTATGGGAATTACAAGTTTACAATAATGCATTTTGGATTGACTAATGCACCCTCTATTTTCATGATTTTAATGAACAGAGTTTTCAAGGAATATCTTGATGAATTTCTAGTGGAATTTATTGATTACATCTTGGTATACTCCAAATTCTATGAAGATCTTGAAAATCACTTGTTCATTATTATGAAGACTCATAGAAGACATGAATTATATGGGAAGTTTAGGAAGTGTTTATTCCAGATTTAGAAGATTTGTTTTCTTGGCCATATCATCTCTATGGATGGAATCTTCATTGATCCTTCAAAACCCAAGGAAATCCAATAATGGCTAGCACTGACGAGTATAACTAAGGTATGTAGTTTTATTGGTTTAGCAGGTTATTATTGGCATTTTCTCCATAATTTTGCCCGATCGGCTAACCCATTAACAAATGTCACACGAAATGGGTTAAATTTGTTTAGAAAAAAGAGTTTGCTGAATCTTTTGAAGAACTGAAGAGAATATTAGTCAATGCTCCTATCTTGACTCTACCATTGAGGAATGATGGGTTTGTTATTAATAATTATGCTTCAAATAATGGACTAGGTTGTGTATTTATGCAGAATGATAGAGTTATTGCATATGCATCAAGAAAACTAAAAATTCATGAACAAAACTATCCTACTCATGATCTTGATTTAGCACCTATAATCATTACATTGATGATTTGGAGACACTATCTGTATGGTGAAAAATGTGAGATATATACCGATCACAAGAGTTTGAAGAATATTTTCTCACTGAAGGAACTCAACAGGAGGCAAAGGATATGGCTTTTAGTAATCAAGGTTTCTGATTACACTATACCCTACCACCCAGGAAGGCAAATAAGGTGGTAGATGCTTTGAGCAAAAATGATCGTGGAGTTTTGAACCATATGAGAGTTGTAAGGGATCTTATTTTTTATGGATCTAGTAAAGATGGATATGGGAACCACCATGGAATATAAAACATCAATAATTTTTAAAATGGTTTCCAAAACATATTTACTAAAATGGATAAAGAGTTCTTAGACCGATGATGAAAAGTTTCAAAAGAATATTAAAGCTGTGAATGATGGGAGATTGAGTTAATTCGTATATGAAGATGGAATTTTGAAATTTGGGAAGAGAATTTGGGTTCTCGATATACCTAATCTAAAATCAGAATTTTTGGATGATGCTCATAGCTCCAATTTGTCTATACACCCTGGGAGTAACAAAATATATAGAGATTTGATGGAACATTTTTGGTGTGACAACATGAAGAGGGATATTGTTGATTATGTTTCATGATATATGGTTTTTGAACAAGTGAAAGCTGGATGGAAACAACGTGGAGGAGTCATGCCACCTCTTCCCATACATGAGTGGAAATGGGATAATATTACGATGAACATTGTCATGGGACTACCAAAGACTCCTAGAAGGAACAATGCAATATGGTTCATTGTTCATCATCTTACCAAGTTACCACATTTTCTTGTTATAAGTGGAGATTTACCACTTGAACGTCTAACAAAACTATATATTAATGATGTTGTCAGACTTCATGGAGTACCCCAATTGATTGTCTCTGATTTTGACCCGAGTTTTTCATCAAGATTCTAGAAAAGTCTTTAGAAATCCCTCGATACTGAACATCATTTGAGCACTGCCTACCACCCTCAAACTGATGGACAATCAGAACAGACTATTTAAACCATATAAGACATGTTGAGATCATGCTCACTTGACTGTCAAGGTATGTGGGATCAATATTTATCTCGGGAAAAATTTTCCTATAATAATATCTTCCACTCAAGTATTCAGATGGCACCATATGAAGTGTTATATAAAAAGAGCTATCACAAACCAATCTATTGGGATGATAAAGGAGAAAGAAAACTCGTAGTCCCATAACTGGTGGAGGAAACGATGGAAAAGGTGAAGGTAATCCAAACCACATCAAATCAGCTCCAAGTAGTCATAAGATCTATGCTGATAACCGATAGAAGGATTTGGAATTTCATGTAGGAGATCATGTTTTCAAAATTTATCTCTATTGAAGGGTGTTATATGCCTTGGTAAGAATGGTAAATTTAGTCCTTGGTACATTGGAAATTTGGAAATTCTATAATGAATTGGGTCTGTAGCTTACCATTTGGAAATGACGCCATGTCTCTCCAAAGATCATGATGTCTTCCACGAATCAATGTTGAGAAAATACATGACTGACCCAATGCATGTACTAAACTATGATGAATTAGAACTGGAACCCAATCTGTCTTATTATGAAGAGCATTTCAAGGTTCTTGATATAATAGAACAAGTGCTGAGAAACTGGACAACTTGTCTGGTTAATGTTCTCTTGAGAAACCATAATATGGAGGAGGCAACGTGGGAACCTGAGGAACATATAATGAAGAACCACCTGAGTATTTTTAGGTAGTAATATTATAGAAATTTCTAGGATGAAATTATTTAGAGGGGATAATGTAACACCCCAAGATTCCACGATACACTTCTCTTTGAGTAATACAATAGCATCTGTTGTATGCAACATCGAGTTCTAACACACCAAAACCAATCAAACTTGCAGTTATGAATAGTAATACCAACTTTTTTGAAATTTTATAAATTTTAACATTTTAAATGGTCTTTATTTTTGGATTCAGAATATTGAAATTAGATTACTGTAAATTTTTGTTATTTTTATGAAAACATTCAATTTTTGATGAATAGTGAAAAATACTTCGTTATTTATTAAAACTGACATTTTATTTAAATAAATATTTATTTTATTTAAATTTAATTTAGGTTAATATAGATACATAATATCTATATAAGTTCAATGTAATTCATTTGGGTCAGTTTATAATAATTTTAGATATATAAAAATTTTATTAAACTTTTTACCATCTTTTTCCCACCTACTAGGAGCATTTGAAAAGTTACAAAAAACATAATTTTACCGCTTCGGTGAGTTTAATTTCAAAAATCCAAGAGACACAGTTAATATTAGTAAATAAAATCTGTTTCAATAAGATGATAATATTTTTTGGTGAATAGTAGCTTTTAACTTTTATTTACCACAATTAAAAGTAAATAGTGTAGTTAATGGTAAAATTGATATTATTATTACCATAACACATTTCCTAATTATATTGGATAAGTGTAATTCAACCAAAAAACCTTAGGAATTAAATATGATCCTTTAGGTCCACTTCGATTAGATTAACAGATTTGTTATTATTTAATTCAAAGAAGTGTTAAAAGTGTTAAATTCAATGTTTCTTAAGTAAAACATTTTTAATATAGGGTTACACATAAGATAAATTAGACTATAAATATTAATTAGAAATTTAAAATTATTTCCTTCATAATGTTATTTTATTTATATTTTTTAGACATTACATAGTTAAATTTATTTATGACACAATGATGATGTCGTAATTATCATATTAATGAAAGATTAAAAAATTGATATTATAAATATCCAAATATATGTTATTTGGGACTTTTTAGGAATTTAACTACATTTATAGGATAATATGAAATATTAGGGTTGGTTAGATGAATTTTTCTTTGAATTAATATTGCTTTTATGAATTTAGAAAAACAAAATACCAAATAGTGTCAAAATGGACATAAAAGAGTTTTTAAAACAAAAATGATATTATTAATTGATATTATATTCCTAAAAATCTAAGGCTCGGCCAAAAAACTTATTTAATGATAGGTGTATCATTAATGAACCACCTGGGGTTCTCTTGGACGTATATAGTATGTTTATTGACCATATAATATAAAAATACAAAGAGACATGGTAAATGTCAAACTATTTAACTAAGAGTAAAATCTAGAAGATAAGGTTAATATAGTGACCCAATCCGGTCTAAAACCTATTGGTTAATAGGTTTTTGACCAATACATAAATTATATTTTAAATAATTTATTTTGGAGCCACTAGAAACCGAAAATTTTTTTCTTATAAAATAATATTTCTAGCTTTTCCTAAGGTTCCCCTCACACATTTATAAAAGGAAACTCCCCCGTCTCTATAATTCACAACTTCAAAGCCATTTGGATTGGCCAACCTCTACCCAAATACCCTCTAAACTGTACTCCCTTCAACATAGAGGCCTTAATTTAGTCATAAATCCAACCTAAGAGCCCATTTGATCAAATCAAAAGGAAAAACCCAAAGAAGAGGTAAATATTTTATCACCTCTTTCAAGTTCCTTTCTTCTTAAACATCCTCATTATTTGTTGTTTCCATTAAAAAATAATAACTCCATAATATTATATATATTGTTATGTTATTATAATTCTGGTACAACTAAATTCATTATCCTATCCTTCCTTTTAATGACATGTCACCATACGTGCGTACGTATAGCTTACCGTCTCCACACCGCGGTGGAATTGTTATCCAATACATTATTATTTGGATGGGTATAATAATGATGTGTAATTGATGTAAATAATAAATATAGCATGATAATAATTCTGTATATATGATATAACATCCAATTTTATATTATTTTAATATACGAATAATGATAGTGTCACTCATGCGTACATACAGATTACTATCTCCACGAACGCGATGAGATTCATTCAACATCATATCCATTCAAGACTAATTTTCATTAGTTGGTTAAAAGTAATATTTAAAGACATAATATAATTCTGAATATGAATAAGATACATCATATTTATAACAAATATTACTCACATAACAAATAATATAAAGGAAAATGAATCTATTAACACCCAAAATGATGATAATACTAAGATATTATTAACAAAGCAATGTTAAAAGATCATATATGATATCATATTAAGGAATATGATTCTTGGATAATTTTATAACAATTATTTATCTATTATAAAGAAGGTTAATCTACCTTCAGTCTAGGAGAAGTACAAGGTAAGGGTTAATTCAACTATCTCTTCATTATCCGAGGTTGTTTATACGTAATTATCTACTGGGACCTCTTTATCATCCACATACCTATTTCTTAAAAATGTATTTCAAAACATTCTTAATATTTTATATACTATGGGTTAAATTCATTTATAAACTTGTATGACTTTTATAAGATGTTTATGAAGGAATATTTCCATCGTTTTCCAAACAAGGTACTTTTTGACTTTTTCGACAAATTTAAGGTAAGAATGTTTTATTAACATATAAAATGGGTGAGGATATTTTATGCCATTATAAAATCGTCGAAGCATCACTTAAAAGTTTATATTAATATTTTCACAATAAATTTTTATTTAAATTATTTCAAAATAGAAAGATATACTTTTCTAAAAAAAGATTTGATTTCATCTATGTCAACATCCTTTGATATATTTTATGCTTTTTTTATGTTGATTTATTATGATACAATACATAAATATTGTATTGAAGGTTTTTTTATATGTTTGACTATAGATGTGTTATTTTTACACCATTCCTGGTGTATGGATAAAGTATTGACATATCATATGCTAGTTTTAGTATGAATGATTATGTTATGTTTAAACCTTTTCATTTAAAGAATGCATTGGAATTAGCAAGTAAAGGGTAGATCCCACTATAGATCCTCGATGAATCCGTAGGTCTCATTAGACAAACTAGTGTCTTGAAATAAGGCCTTGACAAAATCTTATTTGTAGCATTGGCACAAGGCCTTGACTATGTGGTTATGAAAGCCCAACATTATGAATTCCATCTTTATGATAGTGCCTATTGATATTACATGTAATTATTTTACTAGTAGAATATCAATGTGAATAATTAAATGTAATTATTTTATTTTTATCTTTTGGAATATTATGCTGAATTTCATGTTTAAAAGTCTTTTGTTTTAGTCTCATACATTGCCTTAAATGTTTATTCTTATTTATAAAATATTCCGCTATATTATTATCCTTATAGCGCATCTGAGCTCACCACTTTCAATGTTTTATTTTTCCCAGGATGCAAAGAAGTATATTATGATGGACCTATAAGGATAGTTTATGGGATCTCAATGTTATCTATGGAAACAATGATGTTGTACTTTTCCAATTTATGATGTAATGTAAACCTTATTAATGTATCTAGTACTTCCTTGGCTACTAAACTAATCGATATTTCAATACATGATCTTTTGAGATCATGCCAATTATACTTAATAATGCACCGACACTGGGCTTCGGTGGTCGGGGTGTTATAGTTGGTATTATAGGAAGTTTAGTACAAACATTAGAATCAAGATTAATATAATATCTGATTAGAGAAAATTTCCCTAAGATAGAATTTGAGGATTAGTATAGAATAATTTCCTTGAATTTTGGTATTATAGATATTTTATGAGTTTTCTAAGAAATACGTACCTATCTGATATGAGAAAGTAGAGGCGGATCTGGGACAAATGTACCTGTGGGTAAAACCCAAAAACACCACTTTGAGCTAGACTTGAATGTGAATTGGTGCTCAACAATGGTCCTTGTTTCACTCTTGGTTACAACACGCCTGGGGGATATGCTTAGGATAATTGTCATTTTATTTAAAAACAATTATGAATGGATTATGAGTATATACTTGTCAAGAAAACAATTTTTATGATTATTGATTATATCCATAAAATGTATAATTTATGTCAAGTGTTTTACAAGTTTGGAATCATGTATTTCTATTCAAAAACTAATCTAGTTTATGCCACTGTTTAGAAATGACGCTTAATGGAAGGAATGGATATTGTATCAATGCGCACACTCCATATAGATATTTCCCTCATGGTCAAGATAAGTTTAGTGGAGCTGGTGATAAAACTGGTGTTGATCATCTTATAACCATACTAGGACAAATCACTCAAGTTATGAATAACAACAGTACCCATATGGAGAACCTTGATCCACAATGTGGAAGATCAATGTTTGATCACATCATGACATAAGAACCACCAACATTCAATGGGAGTACAAATAAATTAGTAGATGAGAAATGGATAAATTCTTTAGAGAAAATATTCCATGCCTTGGGGAGTAGTGAAAGTGATAAAGTTGTCATGTCATTTTACCCCCTCACTGGAGATGTTGATCAATAGTGGTTATTGATTCAAAAAATAAAGGAAGATGATGAAGTGTCAAATATGTAATAGAGGGACTTTAAAGATATTTTCATAGTAAAATAATTTCCTCCTGATCATCAAGTAGATATAGAAAAGCAATTTATGAGTCTGAGGTAAAAGGAAGATGAGAATGTTTCAAAGTATGAGGCTATCTTTTCAAGGTTATTGATTCATGATAAAGATTATATACGTAACCCAAGAAGTAAGAATGATTGTTTCTTTGATGGGTTAAAACAATTTCTCTGTTGGGAATTATTCTCACAATCCTTCTCATCGTATGAAGATATTGTCTCATGCGCTATCAAGACAGAAAAAGAATTCTGTATGTATTACAACTTTAAAGGAAAACAAGAGAAGATGATATCTGAAAAACACTCTGGAAATGGAAATAAAGGGATGAAGGGAAAATTTGAATATCCACACTCTAGTAAATGTGAGAAGAAACACCGTGGACTTTACTGAAGGGAATGGGAGTCTGTTACATGTGTGGTGAAAAATTCCTTCAAGCTCATGATTGCAAGAGGTAGAAAAAGTCTGTCTATGTTGAATGAAACAATTTTAGAGAAAGGGTGAATTTTGAAAATGAATTTCTTAAGAATCAGGGGAAATTAACATTAAAAAGGAAAAGGAATAATTTCACGCTTATGATATCACTACTATTGAGGTTGAAGCTCCGAAAGACGTAGTGGCAGGTAATTCAATGGTTTCCCAATGTTTATAAAATGCATTATTTGATTTTGGATCATCTCATTGTTTCATATATTCTCAGTTTTCAATGAAAATTAGATATTTCCAAATTGATTTTACAAGGGTGTTGTCAGTCCAAATTCCTAAGGGAAGTATCATCACAATAAAGTTTTGTGAGTCAGTTCCCATTAGGGAATATAAAATCTCTATATCTGCTGATCTCATTGTCATACCCATGATTAAATTTGATATAATCCTCGGTATGGATTGGATTTCAGACCATGATATGAAAATTTATTGCAATAATAATGGGGTTACTATTTATGATGATGATGGTAAAGAACACCTTATCTTTCGAGCAGAATCATCACCACCTGATTCTTATCTCAATCCACCACCAGTCGCTCAACAATATTCAATTATTGGGGAGGAAGAGACTGAAATAACTATGGGTGAAAAAAATAATGTTCAAATATAGGTGGTACCAATTGTGAAAGAATATGTTGATTTTTTTCCAAAATATTTACCTATAAATACTTGAGAACGAGAAATTGAGTTTTCCATTGACTTAATTCCTTGTTCGAGGCCCAAATCGAAGACCCCGTATATAGTGGACACTATGGAATTAGTGGAAGAAAAGAAACAACTATATTAATTGAGTAATAAGATATTTATTCACCCTAGTGTTTCTACATGTGGAGCCCCTGTCCTTTTTTTAAGAAGAGATATGGATCTATGAGGTTGTGCATTGACTATATGGAGATCAATTCTATAACAATAAAGAACAAGTATCCCCTACCTCCCATTGATGATTTATTCGAACAACTTCATGGAGATCGATACTTTTTAAATATTGACCTTCAATCTGGATATCATCAGTTGTGTTTGAATAAGGAAGACATTGTGAAAGCTGTATTTCAAACCAGGTATGAGAATTATGAGTTTATAGTAATGACTTTTGGACTGACTATTGCACACTCTATTTTCATGGATCTAAATAACAGAGTTTTCAGGGAATATCATGATGAATTTGTAGTGGTATTTATTGATGAAATCTCGGTATAATCCAAAATCGACTAAGATCATGAAAATCACATGTGCATTATCCTGAAGACTCTTAGAAGACATGAATTATATGGGAAGTTTAGCAAGTGTGAATTATAGCTTCAAAAGATTTATTTTCATGGCCATATCATCTCCATGGATAGAATCTCTATTGATCCTTTAAAGACCAAGGAAATCCAAAAATGGCTAGAACCAACGAGTATAAATGAGGTACGTAGTTTTATTGGTTTAGAAGGTTATTATCAGAATTTTATACAAAATGTTTCTCGATTGGATAACCCATTAACAAAGCTCACATGAAAATAGGTTAAATTTGTTTGGAAAAAAGAGTGTGAAGAATGTTTTGATGAACTGAATGGAAGATTAGTCAATTCTCTTATCTTGACTCTACCATCGGGGAATTATGGCTTTGTTATTTATAGTGATGCTTCAATGAAAGGGCTTTAGTGTGTCCTTATGAAGAATGATAGAGTTATTTCCTTTGCATCACGACAGCTACAAATTCATGACAAAGACTATCCTACTCATTATCTTGAGTTATCAACTATAATCATTGATTTGAATATTTGGAGACACTATCTCTATGCTAAAAAATGTGAGATATATAACGATCACAAGAGTTTGAAGTATATTTTCTTACAAAATGAACTAAACATGAGGCTATGGAGATGGCTTAAACTACTCAAGGAGTATGATTGCACAATACCCTACCACTTGGGGAAGGAAAATCAGGTGGCAGATGCTTTGAGCAGAAATGATCATGGAGTTTTGAAAAATATGAGAGTTATAAGGGATCCTATTTTCATGGATCAATTAAAGATGGATAGGGTAATCACCATGGAAGGTGAAACATCCATACTTTTTCAATTTTTTTCAAAAACATCTTTACTAGAAAGGATAAAGAGTTCTCAGACCGATGATGAAGAGTTTCAAAAGAAGATTCAAGCTGTGAATGATGGGAGATTGAGGGAATTCGTATATGAAGATGGAATTTTGCAATTTGGGAAGATACTTTGTGTTCCTGATATACATAATCTAGAAAGGCAATTGTTGTATGACGCTAATAGCTCCAATTTTTTTATACACCATGGGTGTACCAAAATGTATAGAGATTTGAAGGAATATTTTTGGTGGGACAACATGAAGAGGGAGATTTCTGATTTTGTGTCAAGATGTATGGTTTTTCAACAAATGAAATCTTGATGGCAATGACCTGGAGGGGTCATGCAACCCCTTCCCATATGTGAGTGGAAATGGGATAATATTACGATGGAATGTGTCATGGGACTAACAAAGAATCCTATAAGGAACGATGTAATATTGTTCATTGTTGATTGTTTTACCAAGTCAGCACATTTTCATTCTATAAGTGAAGATTTACCACCTGAATGTATAACAAGACTATATATTAATGAAGTTGTGAGACATCATGGAGTACCCCAATGGATTTTTTCTGATTGTGATCCACGTTTTAAATCAAGATTCTAGAAAATATTTTAGAAAGTCATGGATACTAAACTTCATTTGAGCACTGCCTATCCCCATCAAACTGATGGACAATCAGAACAGACTATTCAAACCTTAGAAGACAAGTTGAGATGATGCTCACTTGACTTTCAAGGTATGTGGGATCAAAATTTTACTCTGGTATAATTTCCCATAACAATATCTTTCATTCAAGTATTCAGATGACAGCATATGAATTTTTATATGGAAAGTGATGTTGCACACCAATCTGTAGGGATGATATTGGTGAATGAAAACTCGTAGGACCAGAACTCGTGGAGGAAACGATTGAAAATTTGAAGGTAATCCAAAACCACATCAAAGAAGATTAAAGTAGGTAGAAGAGCTATGCCGATAACCAAAAGAAGGATTTGGAATTTTTTGTAGGAGATCATGTTTTCTAAAAGGTATCTCCAGGGAAGGGTGTTATAAATTTTGGTAAGAATGGTATATTTAGACCCAGGTACATTGGACCTTTCAAAATTGATGAATGAATTGGGGCTGTAGCTTACCATTTGGAAAGGCCGCCAAGTCTCTCCAAAGATCATGATGTGTTCCATGTATCACTGATGAGTAAAGACATGAATAACCCAACACATGTACTCACCTATGAGTAATTAGAATTGGAACTTGATCTCTCTTATTGCGAAGAGCCTATCAAGGTTCTTGATATAAGAGAACAAGTGCAGAGAAACTGGACGACTCCTCTGGTAAAAGTTCTAGGTAGAAAACATTAGATGGGAAAGGCAGTGTGGAATCCTATGGAACTAATGATGAATAACCCCCAGAGACTTTTAATGTAGTAATATTTTAGAAATTTATAGGATGAAATTATTTTGAGAGGAGAATGTAACACTCCAAGCTTCCACAACACGCTTCTCTTTGAATAATACAATGGCATGTGTTGTACACAACTTCGAGATCTAACACACCACAACCAGTCAAACGAGCCATTAAGAATAGTAATGCCCACTTTTTTAATATTTTATAAATTTTATCTTTCAAAATGGACTTCATTTTTGGATTCAGAATATTTAAATTATCTTAGGGTGAATATTTGGTATTTTTCTAAAAACATTCAATTTTTGATTAATAATGAAAAACACTAAGTTATTGTTTAAAACCAACTTTTTATTTAAATAAATATTTAATTTATTTAAATTTATTTTATGTCAAAATATATACATAATACCTATATAAGTTCAATGTAATTCAATGGAGTTAGTTTATAGTAATTTTAGATATATTAAAATTTTATCGAACTTTTTACCATCTTTTACCCACTTCCTAGGAGCATTTTAAAATTTAAAAAAAACATAATTTTACCACGTCTATGAGTTTAATTTCAAATATCTGATTGAAACAGTTAATATAAATAAGTAAAATGTGGTTCAATAAGATGAAAATAATTTTTTGTGAATAGTAACTTTTTACTTTTATTTACAACGTTTAAAAGTAAATAGGGTAATTGAGGGAAAATTGATAATATTATTACCATAACAGATATCCTTATTATATTTGATAAGTGTAATTCGACCAAAAACAACCTTAGGAATAAAATATGATCCTTTAAGTCCACTTCGATTAGATTAGAACATTTATTATTATTTAATTCAAAGAAGAGTTAAAAGTTTTAAATTCAAAGTGTAATAACTAAACAATTTTTAATATAGGGTTACACATAAGATAAATTTGATAATAAATATTCAATATAAATTTAAAAATATTTCCTATATAATGGTATTTTATTTCTATTTTTTAGACATTAAATAGTTAAATTTATTAATGACACAATGGTGATGCTGTAATTACTATATTAATGAAAAATTAAAATAATTATATTATAAATATACAAATATATGTAATTTGAGACTTTTTATGAATTCCACTAACTTTATAGGTTAATATGACATATTAGGGTTTGTTAGATAAATTTTTTTCAAAGTAATACTGCTTTTATGAATTTAGAAAAATAATAATACCAAATAGTGTCAAAATAGACATAAAAGTGTTTTTAAAACAAATATGATATTATTTATTGATATTATATTACTAAAAATCTAAGGATCAGCCAAAAGACATATGTAATGATAGTTGTATCATTAATTAACCACTTGGTGTTCTCTTGGAAGTATATAGTAAGTGTATTAGCCATATAATATAAAAATACAAAGAGACATGGTAAATGTCAAACTATTTAACTAAGAGTTAAATCTAAAATACAAGGTTAATATAGTGACCGATACCTATCTAAACCATTTTGGTTGAGTGGTTTTATACCCATACACAAATTATATTTTAAATAATTCATTTTGGAGATATTAGATACCGAAAATGATTTTATTATAAAATAATATTTCTAGCTTTTCCCAATGTTCCCCTCACCCCTCTTATAAAAGGGAACTCCCCCTTCTCTCTAATTAACACCTTAAATATCCTTTGGATCATCCAAAATCTTCTCATATACCCTCTAAACTATCCTCCCATCTTCCTAGAAGCCTTCCTTTAGTCCAAAAGCCAATCTATAAGGCCCTTTTGATCAAATTAAAAGGAAGAACCCAAAGAAGCGGTAAATATTTCATCACCTCTTTCAAATTCCATTCTTTTTCCTCTTCCTATTTCTTTTTTGTTTCTATTATAAAATAATAACTCCATAATCCTTTATATACTGTGATGTTATTATAAATATGGTATAACCAAATTCATTATTCTATCCATCCTTTGAATTACATGTCACGATACGTGCGTACATACGGCTTACCGTCTCCACACCATAGTGTAATTGTTATTAAATAAATTATTATTTGGATGGGTATACTAATGATGAGTAATTTATGAAAATAATAAATATAACATGATAATTATTCTGTATATATGATATACCATCCAATTGTATATTATTTTAATATCAAAAGAATGATATTGTCGCTCGTGCGTACGTACAGATTACCGTCTCTACGAACGCGATGAGATTCATTCCCCATCATATCCACTAATGTATAATTTTCATTAGATGATTAAAAATAATGTTTAAAAACTTAATATCATTCTGAATATAAATAAGATACATAATATCAATAAAAAATATTACTCACATAACAAATAATATAAAGGAAAACGAATCCGTTAACACCCAAAACGATGATAATACTAAGATATTACTAACAAAGCCAGGTTGAAATATCATATATGATATCATATTAATGTATATGATTATTGGATAATTTAATAACAATTATTTCACTATTATAAATGATTTTAACCTACCCTCGACCATGGAAAAGTACAAGGTAAGGGTTAATTCTACAATCTCTTCATTATCCGAGGTTGTTTATACATAATTATCTACTGGGACCTCTCTATCATCCACATTCAGGTTTCTTAATAATGTATTTCAAAACATTATTAATATTTTATAGACTATGGGTTAAAGTCATTTATACCATTTTTTTACCTTTACAAGATTTTTATAAAGTAATCATTCCATCATTTTCCAAAGAAGTTATTTTTTGACCTTTTCGTCAAATTTAAGGTAAGAATGTTTTTTAACATATACGGTGTGAGTAACTATTTTATGCCATTATAACATCATCAAATCTTCCCTTATAAGATAATATGAATATTTATGAAATAAATTTTTTCTTAAATGATTTCAAAATAGTAAGAAATATTTCTCTAAAAAAAGGTTTTGGTTTCATCTATGTCAACATCCTTTGATGGATTTTAAGATTATTTGAAGTTGATTTATTATGATACAAAACATCCATATTGTATTGAAGGTTTTTTGATATGTTTGACTGTGGATGTGTTATTTTGACACCATTAATGTTTTATGTATTATTTATTAACATATCTTATGCTAGTTTTAATACGAATGTTTATGTTATGTTTAAACCTTTTCGTATGAGGAATGTATTGGACTTAGTAAGTGACGAGTGGAGCCCGTTATAGCTCCTCGATGCATCGGTAGGTCTCATGAGGAAATCTAGTGTCTTGGAACAAGGCCTTGACAAAATCTTATTTGTATTCTTGGCACAAGTCCTTGACTATGTGGTTATGAAAGTCTACCATCATGCATTCCACCATTATGAAAGTGGCTATTGATATTGCATGTGATTATTCGACTACTAGAATATCCACGTGAATAAGTAAATGGAATTATTTGATTTATTATCTTTTCCATATTATGCTGAAGTTCAAGTTTAAATGTCTTTTGAATTAGTCTCATACATTGCCTTAAATATTTGTGATTATTTATGAATGTTTCCACTATATTGTTATCCTTACTGAGCATCTTAGCTCACCCCTTTCTATGTTTTATTTTCCCCAGAAGGAGAAGAATTATATTATGAAATACCAACAAGGATAGTATATTGGATCTCAGTGTTGTATATGGAAACAATGTTGTTGTTGTTTTCCAATTTATTATGTAATGTAAACCTTATGAATGTATCTAGTACATACAAGGCTACTAAACTAGTTAATATTTCAAGACCTGATCTTTTGTGATCATTCTAATGATACGTAATAATGCACCAACTCTAGGCTTCTGGGTTCGGTGTGTTACATCATTGATATGTTTATTGTCTAAACCATACATCATTTTTATATATGGTGTTTAAATTGACATGTTATATCATTAATATAATTATTCTATTGATATTTTATGGTTCACATAATTCATGGGGAATTATGATACAAATGAGTCATTGTCATATGGGAATCTTTGGAATAATTAATGATTATTTTCCTCAATAATGTTTTAATGATATTTCAATGGTATCTCTATTTATCTCCATCAACAACCCTTGATGTTAGTTAACCTACACTAAGGTAATATTGATACATCTTTATTCATTATTCAATATGGATATTTGATTAAACTGCTTTCTTGATATAAGGAATGTTTTTACATATAATGATGGGTGGGGCCCAGACATTATATATACCCTTGATGAATCAACAGGTTTTGATGAGACAAATATGTGTCAAAAATTAAATAGGTTTTAGAATTTTTTTAAACCATATTGTGAAATTTATTGAAGGTATATGTTTTCACGTTCCTCAAACATGACATCGAATAATTTTGACATAGCTTTATTTTAATTCAGTATTTATTATCCGTGATATTTAAACTATGAAAATGTATATGGATTAGTTTTATTCTATTTTTATTGATTAAATGTCATGTGTTTTCAGTTTCTCAAATTTATATCTTTAATTTTTCTTATATATTTATTTGAAATTTATGTTCCCATATTTTGTATGAACATTTTATTCTGTTAATTGATTTCAACAAATGTGTCTTTAGTTATTCCCTTTCTATATTAACTATTCTCTGTGATTCATTGTTAATTCTGATCTATTTAATCTTATTGAACATTTTACCTCTCTAATATCATGATTTCTTTCCCCAAGATTCCTCGAAGGTTACAAACAAATACATGCAAGAATACACTATATTTAATAATTTTATCCTCAAAATAAAAAAATAATATACAGTAATTAGTGTATTCATTTGTAATAGAAGACTCATATTTGTAATTTGATCACCAAGACTTCAAAAATCATCGATCCTTTATTATTTTATTTCTATTAATTATACCAACTTAATGGTAGTAGACATAGCCACTGTGTATTCTGTGGTTGGGTTGCTACAACTTTAAATAAGACATATATCAGTAGTTTTTATAAAAATATCATTGATATTAACTCATTATAGGGATATTAGTTTTGATAATTATTAAATAAATAAATGCAATAGAAGTTGAAATGTTAATAAAAAAATTTAAATTCATATGAAAAATGATTTAGAATACATGTAACATCAAATCGAATTTTTTTTAACAAAATAAATATTAAATTTTATATTTAATATTTATTTAAATGATAGAAACATCAATTTTTTATTATTTATTTATTTATTATAATTTAATGTGTTTTCTACATGAAATTAAATATTTATTTAAAAATAAATTACTATAGTTTTCCAAACTAATTATTTTTAGATTACGAGTGAAAAAATAAATAATTTTCTGTTACCATCAATTTTATTACATTATCATTAAAAAATATGACATATTCAATTTTGGATAATAATTTCTATGAAAAAAATGCATAAATTAAAATAAATAATTTAAAAATAAAATATTGAATTTATAAAACCCATTTATAAATTTTAATAAATTTTACTCTATTAAATATTTTCATTCATATATATATATAAAAGTTTTAATCCATTATAGAAATTAATTTGACCAAAAAATATTTTCATATTTTATATGATCATTTACATATTAAAATATATGTTAAATATTATTTTAATTGAGATAGAATCATTATAAAAATTAATGTTATATTTGATAATAATATGAATGATTTATTTAAAAAGAACTGATTCATTGATGTTATGTAATATGTATCATAATAAATAAAATAATATAACATAGATAATTAATTTGAATAATTTATTAATCATAAATATTTTTATTGTCACTCAATTAGGTTATAGTCAATAATATACATAATTATGAATAATCAATGGTGAAATAAATAGAATATCAATATTAGAGTATTTCAACATAATAAATAATATATTTTAAAACATAATAAGATATTATTTTGAAATTTTATTATATTATATGGATAAATATTTTATCTACATAGAAAAAAATTTATTATAATGGTTACCAAATATTTTTAATATAATATATTTTACTTGGATAAGAACACAAGTATCAAATATAAAAATCCAAATGGTAAAATATAAGATACTTGTTATAATGTGGTTGAGAATTAAGTATATTTATTTAAATGTGTTATAAAGGATTATAATCACCCAAAACCACATTAGTTTTTACATTTTGAACCATTAACCTATAATATTTTCATTACATTGATGAAAAAATAATGGTTTCTAACAAAATTTACATTTTTTCTATTATTAATGGGGATCATATCCACCCTATTAAAGTCAATCATACCATTTTATATTTCAATTAAAACATTATTAATATGACTATCTTGTATGTAACTTTCACAACTGATGTCGAGGCAACCATAATAGTATCCAAAGAGCATCACATCTAATGAGACATCAAAATGGCAATTCAGGGTCCTAATGTGATTATTATTCAATAATTATCCTTTTATTTTATTCATTCATCACCAAATTAGTCTTAATAAAATTAATAAAATGTACTCAGTATCATAATTATACTAAGTTGTTATTTTATTAATTTTTAATCTAATATTGATTTATTTTGACCCCTTTTGATAAATAATTGAACCAATATTGTGACAATGTGTGGAATACCACTTTGACATATCGATCGATTTCATTTTTGACAACCTCATCACATAACATGGTATATGGATGGAATTAAATAAAAAATATGAGATATTTAATATGATAATAATTATTTAGATTCATATTATAATTCATCATTCATATCCTCTTATTAATTGGGAAATGAAAATTTTAGTTATTCTTTTTGTATACTACTTTCTCCGCAAAGTATCATTTTTTATTTAACATCATCATTTTTTTCAATATTAAAACAGTATTACATAGGTATTATAATATAATACATTTTTAATATAATATTTATTCTATTATATTTAATTTATACCGTTCTCACACATTGTGATGTAGCGTGCTAATGTTTGGATCAGTTTAACCACATGCATAGATGATGTTATTAAAAAATATATTATATGTTTATAGGAACATAAATACTAATATTATTATAATATGTTTTTTAAAATAATTATTTTTATGGTTCTAAATGTTTTTATTTTGTATTTAACATACAATTAAACAAACAATGCATCTCACTAGAATTACTCAAAGAATCCAACATCAAGTAGATTTTGTCATAACATATCTACATCAATTCTAGAATGAGAGAAGAAAATTATAAGACAATTTAATATATATAAATTAGTACATTCTAATATCCAATATTTATGATATTGACATAAAATAATGGCTATAAAAAATCTGCAAAATAATGAATGTGTGGAATTATAATAGTTAGTCACATCAGATGGTGTAAAAAATATATAAAAAAATAATATGTTCATAATTATGAATCATATATAAAGTATATACAATTTATTTTGTTTTAATAACGTTATTAAATAAAATAATATAGATATATTTTTTGTATAGGATGTTATAGTGAGATAAAATCATTATTAATTTAATATTTGTGTTTTATTGACTCATTATCTTTGTGAGAACCTTTCATACATGAGTCTATATTCCATTATCTCATTAATCAGTATAATACAATATTTTATATGGTATTTACTCTAATATTATATGTAATGTACATATCATAATCCTTATCCACTTCACTGATATTTTTTTTCAAATTAATGTATATCATTGTATGAATAACTCACATTATTAATACATAATGATTCCATAAATATAGATGTTTTCCTCAAAAAAATATTTTAATTAAAGAAATTAAAATATATTTCAATATTATATTTTCCAAATTTAATATTACTTATTTAATTATATTAATGTATTTAAATGTTTAATCAATATTATTTTTCTTTAAAATACCTTTAAATTCGTAAAAAATACATTATTTTTCAATATTAACCACTACACGTTTGATAAATAAATAAATTATTTAATTTAAAGTATACTATATTTGGAACTATTTTTAATAAGGTTATCCAATGTATTATCTTTCCTCAATAAATTTTTTAGATTACATATCACATTATATTTTATAACACTATTTAAAAAGATATGTGAAATTTTTTCTATTTTTAATTATATTTTTACTCTTAGGATTATCTCTCCAACTATGATTTTTTGAATCAAACTCCATATTTAATTTTAATATTATTCTTTTAATATAGTGATTTATATTTGCAGTGATATATTCTATTCTTATTTTGTGATTTTTTTGAAATGTTTACAAAACTAATTCTTTTCTATGAGTTCATTAAGTTTGTAGGATGAATAATTTCTAGCAGAACTCTTATAAAAAGATAATTTCTAGTAGGGTCCCATATGTCATTCTATTGTATTTTTTTCATAATATATCATGTGATATATATTCAGGGTTATAAAGAGTTTATTTATAAAATTGTGGGAATAATTAGTTTTTTATATTTTCAAGAGTATCTATAATGGGTTTGTTTACAGAGTTGTCGATTTGAAGTGTTTTCCTATATTTTTTTTTGAATTATTAATGTTGTTCCATATTCTAGGTTTTATAATCATTCATGTAATATTTCTATGTTTCCATGATTAATTTCATTTTCTTAATGTTCCATGTTTTCTCAGTACACATTATTTATAAAATCTTCCACAATATAATGTTATCCTATATAGTATCATTATTAATGAAATATATTGTTATCCATGTCATAACTTTTATACTAAAATTACATTGATTTTATGATATTACATTTCATTAACATGTTTTAAAATTATCATATAAAATATCATTATATTATAATAATATATTTATTTTATACTCGTATTCTTTAAATAATTTTATCTTATACTATGTGTTATGTAATTTCCATTTCTAAATGTATAAGCTTAGACCTTTATTATGTTGCAATTACCCACAACAAGAAGATAAAAATATCATGATATATCTATATAATTTTAATTTATTAAAACATTTTTCCATATGTTGAATACTTATAATTGATTATTTTGTTTCTTATGTAATGGTGGACATTCTTATCAACTGAAAGAGAATAGGGTTATGTTAGATAGTAATTTTTTATATTTTTCTAAAATATTAAACAAAATAAATCATGTCAGTTTGTTGAAATTAAATATTATATAATGACATATCATTTTTATATGGGAACATATATGGGGAGTCCTAATAAGATCATCCAAATTAATTTTATCTAATTAATATAGATTCGAAAATAAAATAGTGAATCTATGATTAATATTTCCAACTAGCTGGGGATGTTTTTCATCCCCTTTACATCCTACCCCTAAATGATCTCCTCCAGAAATTTGAAATCTCAAATTATTCTGAAGATGGGTTCTATATAAACCACACCTATAGTTCCCTATACACGCACACATGGATCTGGTTCAAAAACACACACTTACACACTGGCCTCAGTACCACCAAATATGACTCATTTATAATAATTCAACAACAAAACGTCAAAAAATAACATTGATCCACTTGTTACCTATTAGGTAATTGTTTTAGAGGGTTAAAATATAATAAACCTAAAAACCCCATGACATTTTTATTCAAATGGTTTTCCCCATTGTACCTATATTTTAAGTTATCAAATTATATGTTCAATATCTCCCATTAAATTCTAAAATTATAATACTATTCTAGAATTATCACATGTATTACATATCATCATAACCTAGGAAAATGAAATAAAAAATAAATGTGACCTCAAATTCTCAATGTTGGGATGGGTATAGTATAATCTATTATAAAATAAAAAAGGCTTGTTAAATATCAATGGTATATATTTTAATAAAATGTGCCATTTATATTTCTATGTGATCTTTATTTAATATTATGTATAAAATAAAATCATAAATTTTAAAATGAAAAAATATATCTAATTTCATTATAATGTAATTAATTATGATGGATTTCACAACCATACATTCAATTCCTTATGAGATAAAATTTAAATAAATTCCAGGCCTCATGATAAGGCGTCATAAATAATTCATCCATCATACAAAATATACTCTTGCTCAATTTAATTATAAGAAATATAAATACATCGAAGAGCTATATAGTATCAGGACACTCAAGCCACTGACTATATCAAATGCATTTATTATATTAAATAATTTACTAACAATTCCATTCATAGTCAAAATTATTTCCTAATAAACATTCCAATTGGTAAAATAACATTTGAAATGTAAATATCAACCCATTAATAATCAACCATAATGTGAAAAAACTAACCAGAAATATAATCCAATAAAGTATGGGAGATATAAATGATTACATATCACTAAATGTGATTTAATTTTTAGAAAAAATGTGGGTAATATTTTTAAAAAAATTTCATATATAAAAGACTTTTCATAATAAAAATAGAGTTATTCCAATAATATAAATAATTTTGAATAAATACATAATAATAATAAAATTAATCGAAGTTTTACATGAATAAATTAGAAATGATTCTTTTTAATAATGGTAATTTATATAGAAAAAATACAAAGTAAATTGGAGTATGTACTTTTAAAAATATATAATCTTAAATAATTCCATAAAATAATGAGGAAATGTTATAAATCAGCTTGAATACCCTTTTTGGTGGTGTCATTTTGAGATTTCATATATATTTTTTCTAAAAAAAATAATTTATTCTATAATTAAAATAAACATTAGACCTGTATGAAATTGTGGTGCGGAATATTAAAAGTAACATAACTGGAGTTAACTCAATTTTAAAATATATCGAAATATTAAAAACAATTCTACTAAAAAATTCACTTGTTAATTGGAATAGATATGAAATTTTAGTATTTTGAAAACATGAAAATGATGTCAAATCATGAATATGAGTAATTATATTAAAAAATACCTTAATTATAAAAATATTCAAAAATATTTTCTTTTTATATTATTAAACATAATGTAAAAAAATACATTTTTAAAATTATTTTAGAAAATTAATTTTAATATTTTGAATTAATATAAATTTTTTCATAAAAATTCCACTATAAATCATTATATCATAAATTATAAAAATTTTCAAACATAATATAGAATATTGATATGTCATTGAATGTTTCAGAACTAGAAAAGGATAAATGTGATCAATTATATATATATATGTTCTCTTTGAAGTTTTGATTACAAATATTTGGGAAAAATTATAATGATTAGATGTAAAACATTAATTTAATGAATATTATATCATTTAGATAGATTTTTTTGAGTAATATAACAAATAATTCCAACAATGGATATTAAAACAGTAATAATCAAAGTAAATATGATATTGTTAATATGAATAATATTGAATTTATAATTCTAAAATTAATTTATATGTGATGATTAGACATGAAATGTATATAAACATAAAATTATTTTCATCATATATTTTTTCAAAAAATACAAGGGAGTTTTATGTCAAGAATATAAAAAAAATTATTTTGGGAAACCAGTAACATGTCTTAAGGAATTGATATTGAGATATATAAAACTTATGGATTTGATAACATGTGATTCAAAACCACATAAAAGTGATTAACTGAAATAAGGTTTTGATTAGTATGATTAAAAGTTATATAATGATATAATATTTCGTATATTTAAAACATAACCCATTAAATAGAGAACAATTTGTAATTGAAAACATGTCATAAAAAAGTAAATTTGAGAGCATAATCCCTTAAAATGGATTATGTAATCATCACGTAGAAGAAAATTATATATAAAATACTTTATATATGATCCATATTTATGTCTGTCTTATATTATATAATTTATTAATACTATATTTTTACGTAATTAATTTTAATTAATTTTTATAGTCAGTTTTATATGTGTCAACTGTTAAATTTCTTATACATGTTTTGATTTAGCGGTTCTGATACATTCAAAATTTTCATGGTTTCACCATATAAATGTTCCTAGTTTATTTATTAATTATTAAATTTATTCTTTCAATATACATTTTAATCCATAAATGTATGGTGGTCCAAAAAACAAATCAAGTCACTTCATGGATGTGGTACTTAATTTATATTCTTGAAAGACATCGCAATTTTCTGATATATTATAATGTAAAATATTATATGACATTTTAACATTATAGAATGAAAATATTGTATTAAATATCACATATATCCAATAAATACATTTTTCTAATCCTTTTTTTGAATAGGTTATGAAAAATAAACTGTGTGACATCATGTAGATAATTCTCCATTATAATAGACAACTTCTTTTTTAATGGTATGAAAAATACCCCCATTATTAAAATAAACAAACCTCTCTAGTTTTGTTGGTTATATAGATCCCCTTACATGAACCATAATTATAATGATCCTTAAATCCAATGAACATGACTTGAATCCCCACATCATGATCCATACAACTAACTTACCTAATAAACCATGCCTATTGAAATCAACCTATTGGCACATCCAGACACACTACTCAAACAACCATCAACAATTCCTTCCACTTCCTATGGTCTGAAATCATAATCTTTTCATCACCAACATTTTTGGAGTCATCATTTATTAACACTATTTTTACTCCTCCTTCTCCATCCCATCCATCACCATCTAGATAATGTCGTCCCACCATATCCATCACCTCCACAACTGCAACCTTCGTCACAATCAACCCACCTCACAACATCATTCTAATTCTCTACACACTTACAACTAGTTCCCACTAGATTTCTTCACAGACACCATGTTTACAGAAAAAAATAAAACCCAAAAATTAATGGGGGAAAATGTGTAGTAGATTAGGGCCATAAAATTACCCCATTCCGATCAGATGTGACCACATAATATAGATCAATAACTGGTATGTACTATGTTGGCATGAATAGAGGACACATGTCATCATTTTCTATCAAATGGGAAGATATTTACATCTTTTTTTAGTTTCCTAATTTATATTTAACATAATTCCATTGTAGTAGAATATTAATGTCACACAAGGGGATTTATAATGTCATATTATATTTATGTATAAGGATTTAGGAGGAGGATTAATTAAAACCTAACTCATATATCTCTATAAAAGGGTTAGTTTTTCATCTTTTTTTATTTAAACAACCATGGAATTTTAATTAATACTTATTTTTTAACTAAAAAATGTAACAAAAAATCATATGTTATTTAAAAATTGAATCTATGTGGATGTATATAACAAGTTACACTAAAAAAATAATTATAGTATTTTATTATTTAACCCGCTTCCATAAGCTATGTATTGGAAATGTGTTGGCATGGTAGAAAAATAATCAATAACCATATATTTTTAATAATTTTCATTCATTAAAATAGTTTTTTATTAAATATTATTACCACTTAGAAAAATTCATAAAACCTTTGTAATTAAATGAATAAATTTATATATTAGAATATATTTATTGAATTTTTTTAATTATTCCTCACAAAAAATACTATAATTCAGATTCCGAATGGGAAATGTCACTATATTGAAATAATTTTGAATCTAGGTTTACATTTGTCAAAATCTATCAAGTAATAAAAATTAAGGTATCTTTTTGATAAATTGAGAGACCCTATAGAAAATATTTATCCCATTTTCCCCTTTACCATGATAAGAAACTTCAACCATTGTTACTACTCATTATGTTCAAAATAGAAAATTACTATATAAATGATTTTATAGGATGATTACACTAATGAATATTATTAAATATTATTAAATTTCTAGAAGCTACAAAATCACATTGAACGTAATTTCATAAAATCATAAATAATTTTTTTATAAAATTTATTTTTTAAGAATAAAATTTATTTTATAGAAAAACCATGTAAAATGAATATATTTAATTATATTTCACAGATTATGACTAATTAATTTACAGATATTTTTATTTTTAAAAAACAAATATAGAGTGAATATTATTAAGAACTTTATTAAAATGGAATTATGAAAAACATTTTTAATTAGAGTAATAACAGTACATTGATATCCAAAATAAATAATATAGTGAAAAATTTATTTCATTGGAAATTATAATTGTTAATAAATATATATATTTTTGGAAAGAAATTGTTTCAAAAAATATAAAATATGAATATTTATTTATAATTTCATAAAATTGAAAATTTTCATAATTTTATTTAATATTTAACAAAAAATCTTCTATTCTTTAGACATCTAAAAAAATAACCTTATTGTTAATTATTATATTCAAAAAAAAATTTATCTTTAAAAAAAAATTAAAATCTATATGTAACATCGTGTCCCCAGACCCATGGAATGGTTCCCTGATCTAGCTACTTTTTGATTTTAGGTATGCCTCCTACTACATCAGAAGATTCCCACTAGCAGTGTGGGTCAAATATATAACATGGGGAGACTATACCCTCTTTATAAATTTTACTCAATAATTAAAATAAATAATCATCACAATAATGTAAATCACAATAAAGATAATAATTCCAGTATCACAAGGTAAACTAAAACATGAATACAATATTCAAATTATAATTGTAGATATGTTATGCCAATTATGTGTTCTGTGTTGATAATAAAAAATCTAAAATGAAGACACACTTGACTCTCCCACATGGTTCTGGAATATTTTCTTCATCACTCATAAGTGATCCATTACAACTCCACCAACTAACTAGGGGTTCCTTCCCTTATTTTGATATGAAACCATTTAGTCTATTCGGGTATCGATCATGCTGCCTGAGTACTGAGTGAGTACAACATAGTTTTCTACCACAAATGATTCTAAAACAATAATATTTGATAAATGTGTATGATTTTTAATAAATAATATGGTAAAATATTGTAAATAGTTATCACATTTCATTATTATTCAATTAACCACATAAAATTACATCGGTTATCGATGACACTATAACCATCAATACCTAATTTGGATTATGCCAGATTCTGAACCACATCAGAAAGAAATTCACAGTACCTTATAAATCGGAATTCATTAATCAAATTGTTTCAAATCATATAATAGATAGTTGGAACCATAGTCAAATTCTATCAATTTCGGTAGAGAACATAATGTCTATCACCACATGGGGTTTTGATGCATTTGTCCCTAACCCAAAACCCATTTATTTTTCAATCACATATGGGAATTTGAAGCATCAGTCCATGTCTCACACTCATAGATAAATCATTTAGAAATATTCCTTTGAAGAATTAGTTAGTTTCCCATACTCATATATCAATCAATCAAATATATCAAAAATATCTTATTTAACTAGGTAAATCATCATTAACTCTCTTAAAAACATTTCACATCATTCATACCATTTCAATAGTAAGTTAAATCTTCATTATTCACATTAATCACATGGAATATTATAAATAATTCACCATTAAAAATTTATAAAAAATTATTCAAATATCCCACGAATCTATCTAAGTTAAGAAAACCGTCCATTGATTCCCACTATCATAGATATCATAAATTAATTAGTTTACTATTCAACTAATTAATCTATATCATGATGTGCTTTATTAACATGGGAATTTCTATTTTAAAAATCCATTCATGCATTAAAATCAACTCTATAGGAATTGAAAATTAGGCTATCCCCTAGAATAATTAATGGGTGTTGTCTATGTTTGAAATCCCCAATTAGAAATGGTATTATCAATTGAAAATTAAATAGTCATATTGTTATGTAAAACCAAGAGAGGTTGATATATGTCCAACATATCATCGATTAATCTAGAACATAGTTTTAAAGGCATTGTAATCTATATGGGAGCTCCCAAAACAAAGAATTTAGGTTAGGCCCGATCTGGGTCTGGTTGGAGATAATACAAGGGGGTTTTGTATTTTAAAATAAATATTTTGGCTAAAATAATTATTATTAAAAGGATGGGACTGAATACTATATTTATTATTTAAAGTTATAACCTCTTTAGTGTGGGTTGAGGGAGACCCATTACATAGACCAAAATCCCAAGGCCAAGTGGGCTAAATACAAGGCTTGAAAGCCCACTTTTGTGCCCAAAAGACCCCTCTGTGAGTAGTACTACTACAATACCCCATGCCTCCATAGTACCTGCTATAGTACCTCCACCACTACAATACCTTCTAGAGTGCCTCCGATTATACAATGTTGTCACTACTCCAGTTCCATCACTACTACAGTGCTGCTATAGTACTCCCAATTTTTTTTCCCTGCCTGGATTTGATCCAGGAACTTTTGGATAAAATAATTTATTTATAAAAGTTTCCTTGTAAGGGGTTCATGGTTTTCTAAACAACATTCCCTATCCATTCACATCTTCTTAGGGGTTCGTTGACTCTACTAATTGAGTTTATGGTGTGAAAATTTGTCTTCTAATCATTAACATCCCCTCAAATTTGGATTTTATGGTTTATGGAATGGGTTTAAAATTTAGGGAAACCATGTTTCCATCATCCCAAACTAAAAATCCCCCCACCAAACTCCCCAAAATTAACCTAAAAGTAAAGAAATTCCTCAAACAAAGTACAACTAAAAAGAAAAAAGTGTACCTAAAAATAAGCATGAGACATCTCCAAAAATATTCAGGGTAATATAATCTCCCCTGCATATAAAAACTCATCCTCAAGCTATACACCCAAGAATCTCTACGATTCAAAGGAAAAACAAAATTCATCAATAAGACCACAAATATTCGTCCCTCTATAATAATTCTATTAGAAAAAGGCCATGTTACTAAAAGACAAGACATATCTTCATGCTATTTCCCAAAAAAAACATTCTCACTATGATCCACATTACATATCAGATGCTCCAAAATGGATGTGTCGGCCGAAATCTCATTATCATACATATGAATCACCTAACAAGGGTTATGGGGATAAATTCGATGTTGGGATCTATGAAAAGTGTCATACTTTAATGTATAGCTTGGTAGAAGAGTTCATCAGTACCGCACAGGCCCAAATATCCCCAAATCGCCAAATTTCCATCAAAACTAGATATCAACCTTATATATCCACAAATACTATGGTGACCTAATCTAAGTGACAATGGAAGTAAAACCTGATCATACACTATAAACTGAATGGGTCATTAACGTCTATAAGAATATTATTTATATCTACTCTGATTCGTAGTCTTGTTTTTTTTAATAAATAGAACATGGTTCAATATATCCTATATGAGACTCTTTACCATAAACATTGACTCTGCTATATTCATCTAACATAGAGGTTATATTTATATCCTACCTTAAATAGTGTCATATTTTTTTATCTGAATTGATTTTTGGGAATTTTTTTTATAATAAAACTCCACAAAATCTGGGTTCATCTTCCGAGACCCATGAAATCCACAAAAAGATACTTCAATCATATAATCCAAAACCAACATTATACGATCTGGTTTTTTGTTTGTACACAAGTGGAAATTCTTACTCAGTAATAGTTACATACCAAGAGCCTTATGTAAGAATTTCCTAATACATGAAGTGAAATTTGTATAATGGTATGAAATTATTCATTGTGTCACCCTGGAAAGATGAAATATCCATAAAAAATACATGTCCCCTAAATGGACCACTAAGAAACTCTCACATAAAGGAAATAAATGTGATAATTTTATCACTCAGTCCACAACCACCAAAATAGTATTATTATTCCAAGTCATTCCCTAGAGATCGACCACAAGGTCCATGGTAATGTTATCCCAATTCCATTTCACAATGCACAAAATCTTTAGTAAACCCAAAGAAAAATGTTCTTATCCCTTTACCTTTTAAATAGTGTAGAATCTTGTCCAAAACCATACAATATCCTTTTTCATACCCGAAAACCAATAATGTTGAAATAGGTCACAGTACATTTTGGTCAGCCATACGTGAACCACCCACATCATGGAATGAAATTCTCACATTAGCACCTATTGTATACACATAGGCTGCACTACACAACCCCAAAATATTGATAATATTATATTTATCAATAGTCTAATCAGATGGTTAATACCCACTGTCTAGCCACTACATCCAAGTCATACAATATGGATCCCCATGCTATATCTCCCATATCAGACTCAATAGTGTTGACTCCACTGATATTTATGGGATTTTCATATTATCTTGGTCCTCTTAAACAATAATATTCATATCACAAGACAATTTCATCATCTTCCATGTTTGACTAGACTAATGTAATTCACGAGTTTGAGTTTTCCTACTCAAAGCACCAACATCAATGTTTCACTCCCAGGGCATATATTCCAACACAGAATAAAACATCTACATACACATGACCCATATCAATTTCCATTGAATAAAATATCATAGTTAAAAGATATACATTAAGTTAATGTGATCAGTATACAAAGTAAATTTATCCCAACATATAACTCAAACAACACAAAAAATCATAACCCACTATCACTATCTTATGCTCGTATGTAGGGTAATTTCATTTATTCAGACTAAACTGCCAGGATCCACAAATCTCAGCATGTTCTCCCCACATCAACCCCACTCCATGAATGATCCCAGGAACATCATAAACCATAATATATTTCACACATGGATCAGGTAGGATCATGTCTAGATTAGTTTTAAACCACCTCATAAACTTCCACAATTGTTTCCCACTTGCTACAAACCCTTCCAATTGAACCAGCTTTTTATAGAAGAACTAAAGTGGATCTTCATTTTGTTGAAATTCCTAAATAAACATCTAATAGTATCGTGTTAAAACCAAAATGCTACAGATATCAAAAAAATTCTTAGAATTCTCCAAAGATGTAACTACCTACACCTTCTCTATATACACAAACACACATTCATCTATGATGATGATACCCAATTAGTATTGCTGATCAATCTAGAATTGACACATAGATAGATTGGAGAAGATCTAATGTTATATTAGTCAAATAAAGATGATGTCAATATGATGTTCATGATCGACATGAGTAATTGATTTCACCAATATGTTATCTAAAAAACCAAAATCGGTCCACTTATTGGTGGAAGATTCTGTTAGTCAAGACCATAAGTACTATTATAGTTTTGAGAATCCCAAATGAAAAAAGATACAATCATAATGTTCATACATAATTTTTAAACCTAACCATTGTATATCAGAAGGTCAAACTGTCAATTATTGATACCCCGATCTAAAGTAAATCATGGAAAATAAACAAGATATTCTCAACTGGTAAAATAGATTGTCATTATATGAATGTGGATATTAGTTCCTCACTGTCATCTGGTTTAAATTTTTGGATTCAATTGATTAGTGAAAAACTCGTCATTTATCATTGCAAAAAAACTGGAGATCTCTATGGTGACATAATCAGATGAGTAAATCCCTTATACATCAACTCATATAGCTGAGTCTTATGAACTTAAATATATCATGGTTCAATTATGTATGGTGTAATAGAAACTAGATAATCCCCCGACATGATATCAATTTGTAATTCAATATATCTCTCAGGTGGCATCCCTGAGAAGTCCTCAGGGAATGTTTCTATGAAATTAAACACTAAAGTGGATAAAATTCATTTTTTAAACCCCCATAATCTTGGAACACACTTGCAACCTAGGCAGTGATCTCCACTAATTTATGATTAAATCTCCCAGCACTAATTTCATAGACATCCAACTCTCTATGATGTATATAGATTTTAACCTCGGGTGACATAAGGGTCACTTTCCTATGATAACAATCTATGTGGGATCAGTATTCTACCAATAATTTAAAAATGAAAATAAATTAAAATCCAGACATTTCATGAATTTATAGGTTCAATAGAAAATGTTACTCACCATCCTCGATAGAATACCACTTTTAATAACTAATTTCACTCAACCATACTCCATAAGTAGTATCAATCTTCATAACCCCACTCCCATACTCCTCAAAACACTAGCCATTCACAAGCTACAAGATATAATGCAATGAGAGGATCCTATAGTTAATAAGGAATAATAGTGTAGAATATACTATAATAATACCTCTTACTATCAATGGATATTCCTATCTATACATAATGACAGGTTGAACTGTATTCAATGTTCCAATCCTATATACCAATGTTAAATACTGAGAACCATGAGATACAAAACTATGATAATAAAGGCACTTATTCCAAAATGAATGACATATACTACCTCTATCTCCATGCCTAGTATATGTATAACTTCCATACTGATATGGGGTAGAAGATCACCTTCCAACACTTTTATTCTAAATAAATCGCTCTTCATCACCCAACTACCATTGGGTTATGTAGAACCATTAATGATACATCACCCTACCACAAACCGCATAAATCTACTAGTATTTTGGGGAACTGGCTACAAATATTACATATCCTACCACACTAGTGGAAAATAACATGACTCTTGTCCTATGTAATTGAACCTCCTCTTGGCCACTACATTTTCAATGAACAAGTTTGACATTTTCATAGTGACAGTTGATACCACTGATATAAGAACCTTTTGGTCATCTATATGAAACCACACAGTTTTCAATGGATTAATCTATTATTTTATCCTCAGAAATTAGATCATGATTCACCCACATCAGAAAAACTTTTCAACCAAAATATGTTCACGTGGGAATTAACTTCAAATTTTATCCCATCATAAATGAATTTTTATGTAGTCTCCACATCTCCTAGGAATGTAGGAAGAAGGTTTTTTAAATCTATAAATCATCCAACATAGTCAATCATATACATGCTCTTCTAGGTCAACCTCACAAACTCATCTACCCTCTCATGATATAGAATATCATGGTATGATTTATCCATGATCTTCTCTTCGAAGTACTTCATTTGCATATTGTTCAGTTATCCATCACGATAATTGATGTTCGACCAATGGTTTTCATGACCACATAACATATAAGAAACTATTAGAACTCTCTTATCAGTATCATTATCTATGTGGTCACTTTTTTCACTAAATAATCCATCTAAGACTTATTTATGTCAGGTCCACCATTTCCAATAAAATTTAGACCGTACTACAACTAGAGTTCCCATGTCATGTCTGAAAAACTATTTACAACCAAACATTGGTCGCATTAAATAATCAATGTGAAAGAGTAAATTTATCTGGGAACTTGTCCCAAACATTCAGTCTAGGAACTATTGGTTCCTAAGCTTCCACCACTGGTGGCACATTTCAAGCCATATCCTCCTTTCATCCTATTGACAAGCATCATTGTTGAGGGTTATTTATAAAATTACAATAAAAATAATATGATAGAGACCAAAAAATTATCACTTTTACATAAGAGGGATTCAAAAAAATCAATAACAAGTCATCCCATATTCCCCAACACATGATCAAAATTGAGGCACTATTACTACCCACAACCATCCCTCACCCATATAATGGTTCATATAAGGTAATAATATTTCAGATTTCAACACTTCCATTTTGAAACTGATTTATGGTCTTTAAGTTTTCAATTTTTTTATAATGTAAAATTTTAATTTTCATATTAGGAACCTTTTTCATTAATATTACACAACCTTTAAATCTAGTTTCATTTTAATATCTTACCCAAATCATTCTTTTCCATGCATGCCTAAAAGAATGCGTGAAACAATATGTCCAGAGTGCCTAAAATGATTCATGATTACACAAGTCTTTGTTCCATTAGAAGCCGCAATGTAGAAATATATTAGAATAATAACAATATAGATCAAATGCATTACACAAGGTTAAATAAAATCCAACTATAACAACACATATCAAAAAAAATTATCCCACTAGGGGTACATGGTTTTCCACCCCCACACATGGGGGTGAAAATTCCATGCATGATCACTTAACCAAGGCCTAAATCATCCTAGGATCATTTTTATATTTATAATATAGTATAAAAAATGTACAGAAATTAATATAGTTCCTTTGATACAACATTATTATGTCATAACCTGGGTTCCACATACATGTTCCCTATGCCGGTTGGTTATGTGACCTTAGGAATGCCTCCCTATATTCCAGAGGATACCAACATGTAGTGATGGTGAAGTTAATAACATAGGGAAACCATAACCACTTTTCAAAGTAGAACTATATCTAATATAAATAATAAAGAAAAAAATTATAATAACAATATTTAAAAATATTCCATTTTCTCATGATAAAACTGAATAATAATACAATAACCAAACCAAAATAGCATTCATTTCATTCTAAATACGTGTCTCAATTGAAAATGAAAAAACCTGAAATAGTGACACACTGAAAAATCCAATGTGGGTAATGAATTCATGTATAGATCCCATATCTAGACTACATCACAACTAATCCAACTAACTATAGAATATTCCCATAACATGCCTTTTAAACATGATGTCTATTCAAGTAGTAATCGAGTATCCTATAAAAGGTGTGCATTCAACCCAGTAGTCTACCACCAACATAATATAAAATAACACTAGTCTATTAGTGTGTGGTATTTCAGTATATAATTAGGTATAGTAAAGTAGAATTGTATCAAATTTCATTATACTATAATTTATCACATCAAATTAACCAGGTTCATGATGAAACCTAAATAATAAATTCTTTATTCGGCCCCTTATAGAGACTTAAACATATCAAAATGGGAATCACAATTAAATATAAATGGGTACTAAATATTCAATTCATCTCAATTAATATCACAGATACTTGGAACTATACTCTATTACAATAATTTTGGATATATAACATCATGTATAGATCCTCATGGAATTTATTAGTATTAATCCCTATCCAACAACCAATTTATAAATAAATCATGTTTGGTATTTTGAATTATTAGTCCAAGTACCACACAAAAATATAAATCAATCATATTTGTAATTTTCTTACATCAGTCTATATCTAAGACTTGTATATCAAACAATCACTTATACCACATATATCGTATTTAATAATGGTAATCATCATCAAACCTAATGTAAACATTTTACATCATGAATACCATTTCAATTATCAAATCAATCATGATTCTTCACGTTAATGACATAGGATAATTTAAAACATTCACCACTAAACCATAAAAAAATATTTAATCAAATAACCCATTATCCCTTCTAGGTTAATCCTATATTCCCATAATTCCAATTATCTTCAATTTCATAATTAAATTAATTATTTGAATAATTTATTAATCCACTTAGAGATGTGATTTTAAAATGTGTAAATTTATATTCTAAAAATCTAAAGATGCATTATAATCAAGACTATGAGAAATTAAATTTTCATCACATACATAAAAATAATTAAAGGTTGTTTTGAAAGGAATAAATCCTTAAAATGAAAAAGAAATAATCAATTAAAAAATAGAGAATTATATCTCAACCAAAATTGGGAGATGTGAATGTCTATCCAATGGATCTTTGATTCATCAATAATGGATTTTGAGTGGCCAAGGAAAACTATTAGGGGAAGAAAAAAATAAATGATTCAGGTTAATACCTAGCTAGTGAAATTTATGATAAATATATATGGTTGCATGATTCTAAAATAATTTTTCAGATAAAATAATTCTACATGCATAGTTTCCTAGAAACATGGCATATCGTTTTCCAAATCATGCATATTATACATGATTTTGTTATTATGGGTGAAAAGTTTCTTCCACGAGGGTTCATGGTTTGAAAAACATTGCACCAACCATTAAAATCAACATTATTTGGGTTTTCACAATATTATATCCTCGTCACGTGGTTTGGGAAAACATTAAACCAGTTGGGCATTGTCCAAACATGCCCAAAAGTCCCAAAATTGACCCCAAACGCGCCTAAGACATGACTCAACCAACATATATCTAAAACAGGGTGAAACTATACTTAAAAATTGAGTTATAGAGAATCCTTAAAAAATAGGGACCTTAAAAAATAAAATTTCTACAAATTAATTTGAAATTAAAATATATAATATATTATACGAAATTTTTTATAGATATATTACCCTTTTAAAGTGTGAATATTTCTAAAGAAAATAGGATTTAATTTTTATCATTAATAACATAGTACTTATTTTTTCTGAACAAAAAAATGAATTTGTATTAGGTTTAATTTTATTAATATATTTCATAATAAGGATACATTTTCACTAGCATTAATGCATAATATAAGTTATACGAGTCATATTCAAATAATTACATATCTACAGTATATCATAGTTCCTTTAAGATCATTGTTTCGAATGGTATGCTCTATAGAATATGGTATTTATTTAAATCAGAATGGAATATTTAAATACCATATTATTACAACATCTGAAAATGTATAATTACCTACAACATAGTAGTTCATTTTATCTATGGGTCTATAACAATGACAACTAAAAAGATCACAATAATATAATTTTAGTGATTAATCATTGTCAGTTATGGATTATAGATGCCACTCTGAACAAACATATATATAATTCCCCTATATCTTTCAAAAAGAATCAACCATGATATTTTATTCATGTTAAAATTATATTTTGATTGGAATAGTGTCCTCCTCATTAAAACTATATAGTTCCATGCATGTAACAGTACATCAACATCAACAAAAAATTTATACACGACTACTAGCACAATACTTGTAAATTCCAAAGAACAAAATATATCCATATCTAACAAATCACCCTTCTAAAAAATATAAAAACAAATATGGAAGACAATATACATAATAATACTCATGAAACCAAATAGTAACTTAAGCAGTGATATCCATATAATTATTATTATTAGATAATATACATACACTTTATGAACATATGATGGTGTATATTTAATTTCAATATTTCATTGATTGACATCCATTAAATATTGGTTTAATTATAATTTTCATATGAAAATTCAAAATATATAATGTAAACTAGAATTCAATTTATCAACATGGATAGATCCATAACCTAAATCAATGGTTTCACCTTTAGCAGTAATTTTGAAGTATAATATCTTTCTTGTAATAGGTATTTATGTATTCATATGACAATTATTTCAACACATGGTGTCAAACACATTATAATAAAACATATTAAACAAAAACTTGTGTAATAGAACATATTAGTTCCTTTTAATATTTAAAAATAAGTTAATATGAACCCCTAATTGTAAACTAGTTTGATGATTAAAATATATATATTCTTAAAATAATATTATACAAAATAATTTTAATAGATTTTTTATCTAATTTGGTGAATATATTAATTTTTAAACCATCCATTTAACAAAAAATACTAAATGGTTCTGTGTCTCGATCATAATTTTTTGATTGGAAATAATTCTTCAATAAAAAATAAAATCAATATATGAAGAAGAAAACTACTATATGGGATTTTTTAATTAAGATGTTGTAGATTTTTTTAATTTTTAAGTAATCATTGATTAAAATACAATTTAAATGGTATTATTGTATAAATTGTTTCCAACCGATTCCATTTTTATAAATATAATAATTTTTAAATAAATGATTTATAAAAATAAGATGTGTTATTTGAATTTTCATTGGGAATTATTTACTAAAAAAGAATTTAATTTTTCGGTAGTTTAATTTGATTTCTACATGTTTTCTATCTAATTTTTTTAAAAAAATAAAAAATGTATGGATATATTTTTTATCTAAAATATAAAATTAATATATTCACTAAATATGCTAGTATTCAATAAAATTATCCACTATACATATAATATATTTCAAAATAGAACTGTTAAATCTAGATATTATTGTATATCGTTAACTATTTAGATTAATTTGGGAAGTCGAGTTATCAACAACATTATAGGTGTTAGTAGTATTGAAAACATTATATAAAAATCAATCTATTGACATTAAAAAATTATTTTTATTCGATTTCACCATTTTTTAATTCCACTTTATTTTGAATTATTTTGTTAAATTATTATATAATTATCTCACATGAAAAAAATAATCCTTCATTATCCATAATTTTAGATATATATCAATTTTCCCCAAATTTTAGGGTTACAATTAGTATTACACTAAAATCTTATTTTTAATCATTCTGATAACAATGATATTTTACTCACCATAAAAAAAGATCAGAATCATACTTTGAATTAGATATTGATTTTTGAATTTTATTTGATGTATGATTTTGTGTAGTTGTTGTATTAATAGTACAAAGGGAAACACCATTCATTTTTTCACTTACACAACTTCGTTTTTCATCTTATTTTCAAATTAAATCACTTTCCTACTTATATACTCATTATTTATATTAAAAAAAGTTTTTATATTAAAGAGAGGTTATCATTGTTTCTATCTATTTTGTAGGCATATCATTATATTTCTCAACTATACCACATATCATAATAGCCAGTCAAAAATTTTAATGTAAACTATTCTAAATATTTATAAACCATTAATATATTTGAACAATTTTTTTACTATGTAAGACATCAAGAGAAAGAAATTAACACCACTAAACATCCCATATAGCTTAATGTGAATTATAGAATCTAAATTGTGTAAGAAATTACCACATTGAAAAATAAATTTTGAACTTACATAATGAACTATATCTTTCTATAGTTCCATTAATAATATATAATTTTTTTATAATTTTTTTTATTATGAGTTTTCATTTTTTTCCCAATATAATTTTTTCAATTTTTTTAGAGTGAATATGGAACTCACATTCTATCATCATATATTTAATAAAATTATTTTCTAAAAACAAATAAATTCTACATTTTATATAACTAATACTCATAATCAAGAATATAGAAGTTAGATGATTATTTTAATTTGAGGTTATCCAATTTTATGTGTGGAAGATTAAAAAATATTATATAATAATAATTCATAAACATTATAGTATATAGGAGAAATACAAAAATTCTTTGATAGAAAGTGTTATACAATTTGGTGAGCTTTAAGACTGGTTGAATTGACGATTTGAAAACATTACCATTTGTTTCCCATTTTATATAATTATCAATCAGAATGAAAATATTAGTTTTAGTCCAAACTATATTAAATTATAATAGTAACAACCGAGTAAAAAAGTATCAATGTTGAATTTATATGATTTAAATAATCAAATAATTTTCTTTCCATGAAATAACTAGAGATAATTAAAAACCTTAAAACTATACAAAATATAATAACTAAATAACATAATAATGACATACATACATGTATAGAATAAAATGGTAAAAAATATTTTATTTGGATACAATATGTATTTCTGTCGGTGTTTTTTTTAAGGAAATATATGTTCTTATTTCCTAAACATAGTAACAATTATCCTTAAGTAGAAGGATTATAAAATTACATATATTAAATTACATTGGATTTAATAATAAAACATATTTCATTTTGAATGTATAAATGTGAAATGTATTTTACTGAGATAGTATATTGTTAATTTATCAATGGGTAATCTCTTATCCTTAAGGAATATTTTCTATAATATCACAACAATGAATTCCATTCCCCAATAATACATCTATTAAAAATGATATGAATAAAAGATATTTATATTATAAATCAAAGTGATTTAAAAATAATTCACATCAAAATATATTAATTCTTTATAATACAGAAGGACAAATAATCAAATCACTCTCAATAACTTACTTTATTATTGACTATTTAAGGGTTTTCAATCAGAACATCTGAATTGAGTCCATGCACATTATTTATTAGTTTCTATCGTAATAATTATTCGATGATCTTATTAAAGGTATTTATCATTAACATAGTTATCAATGAATCTGATCAAGAAAAATCCAAGTTTAAATCAATAGTTGGATGAATTTGGATGTTTTAGAATGTTCATGATTTATTTTGAATAAAAATATTTGAAAACAAATAAACATCTAACGGAATATTTTATCAATATAAGAACATGAAAAAATCATTATAAAAATTAATCAGTCCTTTCGAGTTGGGATATATTGTATGGTCCTGGAATTATCGTATGATTTTTTTAATTATATAAAATTATTTCGAGACTGAAAAATCTAATGACGTGTGATTATGAGGCCCGGGGTTCCTGGAATTATGTCTAAAAAATGTTATGTTTAAAATAAAATACGTGAGTGGTTTTCTAGAAATCGTGGAATAACTCTTAAACGAGTGTCTAGTTCATAAATATGAGGGCACAATTGCGTTCAATATAATGGGTTTACCCTAGGCATGACATAAGTTTAGTCGGTGCATGCCACTAGTGGGAAAACCAGAAAATGGCATACATATAAGTAAAATTATTAAATAAAATTATTTTATTTTTTAAATGATTGTAACTCATGAATGATAACTTGGATAGAAAATGTGAGACCACCGCTATACTAGTGAGGGTATGCTTTCTTTTGGTTGATAATAACATTGTCCAATGTAGTCCACTAGTGATAGTTAGTTTTTAGTCATAAATAAAATAATTAACTTACAAGTATTTTATTGTAAAATGCATAACATCTAAATAGTAAATTGGATTAATAATTCAAGATTACGGATGAGATCTTGAGGGTGTGATCTCCTTAGGTGGATCTTATCCTTGACCGGTGTGGGTCAAGGGTGACTGTTAATAATTTTCTGAAAATTTTTCAGATATTTTTAGTAAACCCGTGGGTGGTGTTTTTATCTTTTAAAACAGTGCTCGGATTAAAGATCTGAGTGCACTGTTGAATCATTAGCGCCAAGGTTTTCTTCTGGGAGGATTTTTAAAAGAATAAAAAATTAACTTAGTTATTTTATTTATTTCATTTCTCTCGTTTCTATTACTCCAACAGACAAGCTGTAGTGGTAGGACCAGCAACATGTGAAGCCATAAAATGGCTTGACTCCTCAAATCCTTTATAACAGTTCCATTAGAATTATGAAGGCTTCTATTTAATTAACCCTCATTAATTCAATGGTTGTTATTCTTTCTACCCCTCTTCTATTTATATGGAGCTGGGGGAGTGGTATTGGTACGACCTCACCAAGCGAAGAAATTTTGATAAAGTTTCGCGATGCCAATCACTTCAAGGATGGAGCCAGTTCCATCGAGCAGTGACGAGCAGCACTGAATCATGAACTGACGGACAAGGATTGAATGGAAACATTGGTGTCATTTTTCGGTAACGACGAACACAGACTCTCTCTCAAGAGTAGATGTTATAAAACTATCTTGAGGTAGGGGGTCTATTTTGAAATGTTTCTTTGATAAATTAAATTATCTTCTTCCTGCTATCACCTTAACATGGAGGGATCAATGAAAATAAACTAGGCGCAGATCCTCCTCTGCTTCATTCTTGATATGAACCTTGGGGAACAATTTCCAACTTGATGGCAATAAAAAATTTCAGGTCACGCTATGACGACGACAGCGCGGAAGAACCATAGGCACAGACGACAGCAAGAACGGACACCAGAGCATGTCCGGTGACCCGTGGAAGAAACCAATGGTGGGCCATGTCGGCAGCGGCAGGAGGAGACCCACTGAAACCGACCATGTGTGGTGGAAGTCGGTGTAGGATGGTGCGTCGCAGCAGCCGACATGAGCCTGACTCGCATAACAATTGTGACATCCATAGGCACCGCTGGTGGAATTGGTTGTGGCTAGCAAGACGCGATAGGAAGCTACGGGGAAACCCCTGCGGCTCCATGTTGGCGACACCCAGTCGGCCCAATGATCAATCAATTATTTTTGGTGGAGCAGTGACCCATGGGCTGGTGAACAGCCCCGAAAGCGCGGGGCCAGTCGGGCAAAACAGTCCACCTCTGGGCGGACCAAGCCGACGTGGTCCGGCCGAGCGGACCGGTCCCTCCCATAATACCGGACCCTCCAGTGGTCCGGGACGGGCCAGTGGGCTGGCGGGCTATTGCGGGTGATCTGATCCCACCTGGCGGGCCAAGCTAACTGTGGCCTAGACCCACGAACTGAACCGAGCCTACCCCGATGGGCCAGACCAAGTAAAACGGGCCAACCCTTGGTGAGTCGGACTCGAGTGGGGTCAAGTGGGCCTCAGGACCCGTTGCATCAGTCCAGCCTAACCGAGTCGGACCAGGCCCAGACCCAATCAATCCCCGAATAAAGAAATGAATGTAATTGAAAAAATGAGTTTCTGTTAGACACACTATTAGTGGCGTTGGGATCCCTGTTGGGAAGAGGTCCCTTTGACGATTTCTAGCTGGCCCAACGGAGACGGGCCAGATCGAGGTTCACCACCCCCATTTCACGGAAATGAGTGTAACTAGAAGACCAGGTGTCTATTTGACATATCTTCTATGGCACCAGAACCCTTAGGAAAAGGCGGTCCTTTTGGTATACTCAACACAATTTTGGAGGAATTTTAGAATGCATCCAGGTTATATCGAACCCAAATCCAATCGGGGGCTTCAACGTAAAATGCTTATAAATCATAGAATACGAGTCCGATTGACGCGCCATCTGTCACGTTGGAACACTTACAACATGGTAGTTTATTGGGATACTTATTCATGGAACTTCTTGGTAGTTGAGGTATGATCGATGTATTGAGGAGAGGTTCTCCCTGAATCAAGTGTGCTAGGAGAAAGAATCTAGTGGTTGGTAGTGAGGTAGAGGTTGGAGACAAATCTTACAGAGTTTAGTACCGAGCGACCCTGTGTGGGTCAGCACAGATCCTGTGTTGGTCATATCCTGTGCAGGTCAGAATTCATGGATCCTATGTGGGTTAGTGGATACTGATCTCATGAGAGTAATTTCCTATGTGGGTTAGTGCCGAGTGATCCTAGGAGTGTCAGTACATACCAAAAATGTGTGGGTCAGATCCAATGTGGTTCAATGCGGGGGTTGGTACCAATCAATTCTAGGAAGGTCAGATCCAATGTGGATCATTTTGGGGGTTAGTACCTATCGATCATGTGTGGGTTAGACTCTATATGGTCAGCAGTAGTTCCTCTCGATAGAATAAGATGATCTACATTCTCATCTAATCATCTGTAATTCAGTGCCTTACTTATATACCTAGTGCGAGCTGAGTCTATTACGTTCGTGGTGATACCTGTGTGGTAATTTTGCCTTCATGTGAATACATATGTGGTACTTTTACTATCGTGGAGTTTTCAAAGTGTTGTTACATGTGTGATACTTTTACCGTCGTGGTTATACCTGTATGGTACTTCTACCTTTGTGGTGTTGTCATCGTGGGATTACCATTGTGGTACTTGAATATTTGTGGAGTTAACTGCGTGGTACTTCTATATTCAGGGTGTTACCTTTGTGGTATTTGTCCCTCATGTATGGGATGTGTACATCTTGATAACTTAGGTATATGTATGGTCATATAACTAAGTAGAGATGATGTCTATCACTTCGGATTTGAGATGGTAGTCTTGGTTTGTGGTTTTTACATTGTGGAACTCTGAGATACCTATAGGCATCTTGGGGTCCCTAAAGAGAATCGTTATACTCACCCCAACCATAGCAACTCCAGCACCTTGGGATGTCTTGTAAAGATGACATAAAACGTTGATTATGGTTGAGATAGCCAGGACAGGATGGTTCTTGGAGGTTGACTATTTGGCATGACGTGATGTAGGCACTACTGATCGTGAGATGTACCTACCTTTTAGGTAGGTTCTTCAGTGGGCAACCTAGGTGCTATTTTTCACTTTCAAGTTGTATTTTTTACTTTTTGTTGTACTTGTGATTTTTTTGGGCTTGTATTCCGCCCCCATAACATTCAACACAGTTTTTACTACAACAGTTTACATTGTGGTTTCCTCTTGTTGTGATTTTGGATTTTTGTGTTTGTATAGGTTTTATGGAATTGCCTTCTCATTAAGGGATACGTCATTCCGGTGCTAGTCACCATCCCCTGGTCTATGGAAGGTGGGATTGGGGTAGTCACAGAACAAGCCCCGGGGGACCAGTCTTGACAAAGTGTTATTAGAGGATTCAGTTCTACTGATGAACTAGGAATCTGATATTTCCTATGTGTCAACATAGTTATGTTCTACGAGAGTGGTATTCATTTTCAGGAATCTAGTGCTGGTGCGGAGGCTGACATATCCATACACGTGGACCCTGAATTCTGATTTCCTACTCGGTGCATGAAAACGCTAATTACGTGTGTTTTTATATGTGTTTTTTCTTATGATATCTTTGAGTCATCTCACCATGTATAACATAATGACCATGGAGCACCTATTCTTTATCAGTAAGCCACTACGTAGATAACAATATAGAATTACCAAGAGAGTACATGACAATGGACCACTGTGCGATGAATATTCGGTGTAGGGTCCTCCTTCTTTTGGTGTAGGGTCCTCCTACTGTGTTAGCACCTTCGAGTGGTGCACCAGAAGCTCCACCACCTATTGGGTAGAAGATGCTACCAGTGGACCGTGCATGGATACTGAGTGTGCTGTATGAGTTACTGTGAGAAAGGCCTTTGTGGTTTCTTGGCAAGAAAGATAACTAGGCATCGGAGAACTGGCTGGAGGATATAGAAAGAGTTTTCTACCTTTTTGGGACTCCATAAGATCTAATGGGTATCCAAGATTCTAGTCATTATCAGCGAGTGACCATGAGGATGGTCCTCATAGTGATGAGGCTATAGTAGATGGACAATTTTACGAGGTGGTACCTTCAGGCAGTGTTCCAATTATATCACTACCTGTTGGTCAGTAGTTACAACTGATGGTACTGGTAGGGGAAACATGTAGGATTAGTTCCTTTCACATGTTTCATTATCTTAATACCCTCAGTTTATTATGTGAGCCTAACTCACAGAAGGATATGGACTAGAGTGAGGAGGTAACAGAGTTTCCATCTAGCTAGGGCACCATTTGAACATATGGTGGTCCTAGTATATATCCTATTACATGGCTCAGAAGGATGCTGGTAGGGTTTGTATTACCATGATCATGCGATGAGGTGACTTTTCAATGGATATGCTTGAGAACCTTCCTCAGAGTAAAGGGGCTCTATCCATAAAAATCTAAGGGGTGAGTGTTTCCTAGTGCTTCTACATCTTCGGCAGGATGACCTATCAGTAGCTGAGTACTCATCGAGATGTACCGACCATCTGAGGTACTCAATGAATACAGTACGGTCAGTGCATCAGGTCTCGGACCTCTTAGAGAGGTGTGTTTTGGGACATCTAATACAACATTATTCATCTTAGCATTCCTACTTATGTTAAGATGCTAGAGAGAGCCTTTGTGGTTGAATGTTCTTTGGATGAGTAGATATAACTTGTAAATGTTAGAAGATGGAGTGTAGGAAACTGAGGCAAGTCTTAGAGACTTGGTCGTCTAAAATGTTTCGGGAAGAGGAAGTGATAGGGACAAATGAATCTTTATGGCAGTAGATATGGATGTGGATCTAGGAGAGTATCATGAGGTGGAATACATTTCAACACGTTACGACCACCACCTCAATGTGGTCCCCACCAGGATTAGGGAGCTGGAGGAAAGGGGAAGGGAGTAGCTGCATACAGTCAAGGGGTGTGACCCAAGGGCTCAAGGAATGATTCGAGGTGTGGTACGTGTCTAATACTAGCTTCCTAATTAATGCACATATGTACAATCATTCATTATTTTAATGAATCTTGTTCAAGACAAAGAGTTTCCAGTTAATCTGATGATCTCACCCTTATGTTCGAAGATACCAATGGGTAGAGACTCGATAATCACACATATTCCGACGCTGTGATCTGACCCTTGAGATGAATGTTTTGGTTGGAAACTCTTAGTGGAAGTGCCAAGGAATTACGACGTTAGTTTCAGTATAGACTGGTCATCATGTTCATACTCAGATTGACTATATTAGGAAAAAAGAATGTAGTATATCTATAGAATTGGAATGGGTTTTCCCGGGTCGACAAAAAAAGGAAACCCAGGTAACACATGATAAACTCATGCATTGGAGGGTTCATGTGATCACTCTTGAGTCTTCCAACATTACCCTCAAGGTAGAAGATGTTTTCAGTTTTCTGTTCCCAGTAGTAGGAGTAGAAGGTGGGAACATCATTACAAAATAATATTCCAAGAATACCTCCCTGAGGGGGAGGGACTTTTTCATTGGCAGGGTACTATTGGAGATATGTACCTGACTTATCCAGGGTAGCAACACCCTTATTAGGTTTGAAAAAGGAAATGGATCTTTTCCTTTGGATGAGGAAGTGTCAGGAGACCTTTCGAGAGCTAGGACATAGACTGATGAGTTCTTTCATTTGGAGGCTAACAGAAGAAGAAACTAGGTGTGTAGTCTACTATGACGCATTAGGGACCAGATTATATTGTTTCCTGATGCAAGAGCAGGTAGTGATCGCCTAAGGCCATTGGTATTTGAGACCTCCTGAGTAGAACTACACTACCAATGACCCATAGTTAGAACCAGTGGTCTTTTCATGGACGATGTGGTGGAACTACTTGATGGGTGAACAATTTACTATTTACTCTGATCACAAGAGTCTCAGGTATATCTTTCCACCGAAGGAGTCAAACCTGAGATAATGACGATAGCTAGAGTTCTTCCAGGACTATGACTTTGAGATAGTCTATACTCCTAGGAAGGGGAATGTGGTAGAAAACGTACTCAGTAGGAGGTCTGGTCTACACCTGCTGAGTGAGGCATTCGAGCAGCTAGTCATGATGCATATATATTTTAGGTATAATGACGGAAAATATTACCTTTAGTCATTAATGGTCACTCCACCAACTCTTCAGTGAGTTCTAGAGCCACAACATGGGATGTTGATTATGAGGCATTATGTGCTCAGATATCATTAAGACGGTCTCTTGATGGATTTTTTCAAGTTGGGGAGAACATCATTCACTTTAGAAGATGTACCACAGTACCAGTGACGCTTCGGGAGGAGGTGTTGATAGAGTTCCATACACCCCCTTTAATGGAACTTCATTGAGTGGTGAAAGTGCACCAGGACATCTGGCATCAATACTGGTGGCCAGGGTTGAAGGAAATGGTGGCAGAGTTTGTATCAAGATGCCTCACTTGTTAGCAAGTGAAGACTGCACAAATACGATAGAAGTCTTATTCAGATTGGAGATGAATACCCATGGGGTCCTAGGAGGGAGAACATATCTTCCTATGGATCTCACCCCCGCAAGGATTACGAAGGTTTGACCAGGGTAACGAACTTTCTCTGATGTTTATCAGACCTTTCCAGATTTTCAATAGAGTTGGCGAGGTGTCATACTGTCTAGCACTTCCCCTAATGATTCACCACGTTTATAATGTTTCCCTTGTGCCACAACAAAGGAGATATACACATAATTATTCACCCCCAATCGACTGGGGCGAGTTGGACTTGATGATGTGGAGACTTTTACAGAGTTCCCAGTGAAGATAGAGGATCAACATGAGGGAGGACTTCAGAGATGGTGGATCCCTCTAATATGAGTTTGATCGCATCACGAGATCCTCCAGGAGAGCACATGGGAGCTGGAGGCTCAGATTCGTTCTCAGTACCCTCTTTTGTTTTGTATGCCTTGTTTTGGATTTGGGGGATGTAAGGCTTTAATGAGGGGAGAATATAATGTCCCATAATTTATGTATAATTTTTTTATTTATATTGAATTATTTAGAGACTATGAAATTTGATGTTGCATGGTTTTGAGGCCCGGAGTGCCCAGAATGAACCTTTGAAAAAAGTTAATTTTAAAATAGCATACTTGAGTGGTTTTCCTCAACATGTGGAATGAATATTAAATGGGTGCCTAGATCAAAAATATGACGACACTGTTGGGTTCAGGATGGCAGGTTTACCCTAGGTGAAACATATGTTTAGGCAGTGCAGGCCTCCAGTGGGAAAACCCAAAAATGGCATAACTATAAATAAAATGATTAAATAAAAATATTTTATTTTTCCAATGCTTATAACTCACAAACGATAACTCAGATTTAAAATCTAAGACCTCAGATATTCTTGTGAGTGAATATTTTCCCTAGGCTGATACTAACATTCGCCATCACAAGCAACAAGTGAATGTTAGTTTTTGGTCGTAAATAAAATAATTAAGTGACAATTATTTTATTTTGAAATCCATAACTTTTAAATGGTAAATTGGATTGAAAAAATGAGAGTACCATTGAGATAATGAGGGAATTTTATCCTTAGGTAGTGCCTAACCTTTACTGGCATGAGTCGAGGGTGATTTTTAATAATTTTCTGAACATTTTTTAGGTACATTCAGTAAACGCACGGGTGGAATTCTCTAAGATTTGAACTAGTGTTGGATTAAAAATTTGAGCACTCCGTTGAATCTGCAGTGTCAGGATTTTCCTAATGGAGGCATGACTTAGACCACAATATGTCATGGGAAAAAGGTAGATTTTTGGACTTTTAAAAGAATAATAAAATAACTTAGTTATTTTATTTCTCTCGTTTCTATTCCTCCTATGGACATGTGGTAGTGGCGGGACCATGGACATGTCAAGACATTAAATGGATCAACTCCCCATTTTCGTTGTAATAACATTGTTGGAATTTTGAAGGTTCTTATTAAATGAACCCCCATTAATTTGACAGGCATTACTCACCGTCCCACTCTCTTATTTATATAGAACTTTTGGAGAGGAATTGGAATGAATTCACGAAAGTGATGAAGTTATGATAATGTGATGTGATGCCAATCACTTGGAGGATGAATCTGGGTCTAGCAGGCGGTGATGAATGATACAGAATCACGAAATGAAGGATGAAATTTGAACGGAAAAGTTGGAGACTTGTTGTGGGAATGAAGAATGCCGACTATCCCTCAAGAGCTAATGCTATTCAATGATCTTGAGGTTGAGGGTTTACTTTGAAATTTTTCTTTGATAAATTAAATCCTCTTATTCTTTCTATCGCCTTATCGTGGAGGGAGTGGTCCAAACAAACAAGGACTGAAGCCTCTGATGCTTCGTTCTTGATGTGAACCTCGAGAAACAGTTTCCAACTTGATGGTAATGTGAAATCATGTCTCATGCTCAGAAAGTGACAGCGTAGAAGAGCTATAGGCGAAGACGACACCAAGAACAAACACTGGAGCACGTCCGGTGACCCAAGAAAGAAACTGTAGGAGCTCCATGTCAATGGTGGCTGGTGGTGGATAGAGGAGACCTGTGGAAACCAGCAGCGGAAGATGGAAGGAAGCGCACGATGAAGCTTCGTGGTGGCCAGACTGAGCAGGCCACATGGAACAAGTGCAACGCAACCTGACACCGCTGCCAGAAGCGGCAGCGACCATCATTCCCTAGTAGGAAGGTGGGGCGTGGCCCATGCCGCACTGCGTTGGTGGTACCCAGGTATCCAAAAGGCTGACTAGTTAATTACAGTGGGGCAGGGCCACACGTGCTGGCGAATGGCCCCGCATGTGCGGGGTCAGCTGGGCGAATCGGTCTGCCTTCGTGCAAACCGAGCCAGTGCGGGATGGCCATGTAACACCCCAATGTTTTTTAAAAATGAATCAAACTTCTTGAATTTTTTTAATTTAGTTATTGATAAGTATCCTTTAACCATAATTTTACTACTTTTATTTTTTGAAATTCAAAAAATGGTCATCTACATTTGTGCTCAGTATGTTATTTTGAGTCTGTTGGAACCAACTAGTTTTTTGTGAATAGTAACATACCCTTATGAATAGAAATTTGAATAGTAATGTGACCCTAATGAATATTTAATTTTATTATTATTTTATTTTCTTAAGGAATTAAGATAATGACATCTTGATTAATTTTTCATTGTGATATAAAAGCAGTTAGAGTTTTTAAATAATTAATTTTTTAATTCAGTTTGATTTTATTTAAAATTTAAACAAAAAATATTAAGAAAATTATTTTCACAATAAGGAAATCATTTTTTAATTCTACACATTGATAAATGGTTAGGGTTAATTTTGGGGATTTTTCTAAAACAGTAGATTTTTTGGTGAATAGTGAAAATACAGTTTTGAGTTTCGGGTGTTTGCTGGCATCATTAATAATGTAATAATGATGTAATAATGATGTAATTATTTGGTTCAACATGTGAATAGTAATAAATTCTATGAGGTTTCCCATGTGGGCAATACCATGAGAAAATACCATGGGAATGCTCATGGTTTTTCCAATTCCACTAATTAGGTGTCCCTTGTAAATTACTAAAATATTCCCTCAATTTTGCTATAAATACAAATCCATTCATTCAATAACATCATTAAAAATTCCTCATCAACAATTATATGGCATATTTACATTCCTAGTATCCCTTCCATGGTTTCCGTAATCCCCCAAGATCCCATCCTTCATGTTCTAGGAGTTACTCAACAATGTAAGAAAATTCTCCATTTCTCTCTTTTTCCATTAATCTTCTATTATATGTGGTATAACTTTTATGTTTCCACACCATGTTCATATTTCATTCTTAATCGTGATATTTTATTTATTATTATTAATTTATGGATGGGTGACACTTGTCTAATCTCTACATTAAATTTTCTATACCATGTTGAAGAGCAGTTAGGGTGCTGAATTTTTGTAAGGGATTTCACAATTATTCTTTTATTTTGAGTTCATTTATTTTTTTACTCTTTCTTCATATCTTCTTAACCAAGAGGCATTAAATATCCATGAATAATTTATAATATTATTTTTCTCATGTTCATGGAAAATTCATCATCACTATTCCTCTCCTCTCCCACTTATTCAACGAATAAAAACATTGCCAGTGATGTGTCGAATTACCGACATCGTTGACGATGTGATCTAGATTTTCATTAAATCATTCAAGTATATCCATAAAAAAATTATTATGGTTGATCCAAATTATAATATTTTTATTATTTATTATCCATGGTTCTAGAATATTTTTTTACTCATGGTTTTAATTTAAAAGACAAAATGTGGTTGTTATTATCAAAAAACAACTAAAATGATAGAAACAAACATAATTAATGTTTTATCTTATGAATAATTCTCATATAAAACATCAAAATGATGAATAGTATAAATTATGGATCTGGAAATATCTAAATACATTTCCATTCCAATTTTTTAGTTTCACTTCCAATCGACAAGAATATCCATGGAAATCATGTAAGGAACTCCCCCAAAACTATGAAAGGAACAAAATACTAACAATTAAGAGGTGAAATGAGGTTATGACATGATCATATAAGTTGTTATAAACATGAAAATGTTTCTTCAAAATACTAATAACACCATCTTAACCACTATATAGGAATCTTAAACAATTTTTAAGTAAGACAAGCCTGAGGAAGTGAATACTTAACCTGATTTCCATTCTTTGGGTTAATCTTCTACTTCATTGCTACATGATATTAATATTGTTTTTATGATGAAAATTGATTATAAAATGTTTAATTATGTATATTTATAGTGTATATACATATTACAACCACAATATTATGTCTCACTTCAATTATATTATTTGTATACTGGATATTTCTTTTAAAATCATCTTTTAAAATTCTTTTTTACAAAACTCAAATGCAATGTTTTTATGCTAATATTCTTGTTGTATGATTATGTTATTGATCATGGAAATTATTTATGATGAAGGGTGGGACCTATATTTCCCTAAAATTCATTGGGCATGTGTAAGTTAGAGGTTATCCATATGGTTACTCCATGTATAACTACGATGGTTACAAAAATAGTAATGTTTCTGTGAGGGTTACAAATTATAAGGTGGCCGAGAGGGTTACAAGATTAGGTAAGTAATGACTTAAGATTTCATCAAGGTTCTACTTATGTACTTAGGTATTGTGGAAATTTCATGTTTCACAAGGTATTTATATATATACCAGTGGTAAGTATGACTTTTTAAGATGATTTCATACGTTACAAGTATTTATGGAATAATGCATTATTTCCATTTTTTATATCCCTTACTGAGTTTTTGTGGTCATCACTATTTTTAAATTATTTTCACATGTTAATGGATGTGTATGACATATAAGGAATCCATGTTAAAGGTTGATGAATTTTCAATGAATCATGCTTTAACTTTTAATGTTTTAAAATTTGAAAAAAAGGAAATTTGTTTTATGGTATCCACTCTATAGCAATGTCTAATGTTATGAATGTATAATGTACCAAATATCTAATGATATAAACATGAAAATATCCTTAATGTAAAATGAAATGTTTTCTTGAATAAATTCAAGAGTATGTATGTAATATGGTTGGGTCATTATTGTTGGTATCAGAAGATGGTTTAGATATCATTATGGGTTAGGATAATGTTAAAAGAATAACATAACTAATTTTTACTTTATCATTAATTTGAAATGTTATATCATTTAAATATTAACATGTTTCTTAATCTAAGATATTTTTGTTCAGAATGGTTGTATGTAGAAGGAACAAGGATGTTGAATATGAGAGGCACCGACAGAATGACATCCTTCCGGATGTACAACCCAGAAAGGTAGGGATTGGAACCAAGCAGTTTGAGACAATAATGGCTCAAATAAAATAGGCAATAATTGGTGGTGGCATCCATGCAAGAGAAAAAATATACGTACCACAACTGAACATGATAGTAGTGGAACATTTTTTGAGACAAAACCATCCTTCTTTCAATAGATCTTCTGACCCAGTAGTAGCTGAATAATGGATCAAAGCCCTTGAAAAGATATTTGATGTTATGGGATGTTCAGATAATTAAAATGTTTGTCATTCCATTTAGCATTTTGAAGGCGAAACTAATAAGTGGTGGTTAATGGTAAGGAATATAATGGGTTGAGAAGATTCTGATGCCTTAAAGTGCGATGAATATAAAGGATTTTCTTTGAAAAACATTTTCATATGGTGGTGAGGCTTAGGATGGAGAAGGAAATCATTGAATTTAAGTAAAAGGATGAGGATTTAGTGGATATGTATGAAGATAACTTCACCTGAAAGGATATGTATGGTCCAAATATTAATTTTGATCTTGATAAATAAATCAAAAGCATTTACTTAGGACTGTAGCCATGTTATTGAAGGGAGTTGGCCTCCCGTGAATAAAAAAGTTATGAGAAACTTGTCCGATGTGCTGAGAGGTTAAATATGGAGTTTGATGATGATCACGTAAATTTTCGAAACATGGAGAATAAAAGGTCTAGTTGGAAAGTTATGGGTATGAATCAACCAATGAATCCTAAGGGTACGAAAATCCAGATTCCAGTTTGTGAAAAGTGTGGTAAGAATCACCCTGGGGGAATGTCTTAGCAAAATTGGGAAGTGTTTTAAATGTGGTAAGTTTAGACATTTGGCACGAGATTTCAATGAAAATGATATTAAGAATAATCCTGATCAGAAAAATGTAAATTGTTTTAAATGCGGTGAGATGGGTCATTATTCAAATGCCTGCCTAAAGAGATATTTGAATGATGCAAAGAAGCCAGACTATAAGCAGAAAGGTGTAGTGAGATCCTTTGCGACTACGTCAACAGATGTCGGGCCATACAATGAAGTTGTATCATTTAATTTTTTTCACTAAATTTTTTTTAATTTTTTGATTGATATGGGGTCAAAAAATTCCTTTATCTATGAGAAATTATTACGTAAATTGGAAATATCACCTCAAAAAATGAGACATCAACTTGTTGTTAAAACACAAGGGGGAATTATTATAGGAATGAAAAATTATAATAATCATTAAATTGTGGTATATGGAAATAATTTACCTGAAAACCATGTTGTTTTATAGTAATTCGAGTTTGATGTTATTCTGGGAATGGTTTGGCTTTCTATTTATCATGCAAAGATTGACTATAGAGCTAAAGATGTTTTTTTTCAGAAAGAGTTTCAGTTTGTATACAAGAATAAACCCATACAATTGATAACATATTAGGATGCTGAGGAACTATTGAAATATATAAATGAAATTTATCTTGCTCATATTTTTGAAAAATAGGGAACTGATCAGATTGATGATGTGCCTATGTTGAATGAATACCTTGATGTTTTTCCTGATGAGTTACCCAGTGTCATACCTAATCGGGATGTCAAATTCGCAATTGACTTAATTTTTCATGAAAATCCAATTTCAAAAACCCCACATCGTATGTCTCAAATAGAATTATAGGAATTGATAAATTAGTTTTAGGATTTTTCTTGATAAAGGCTTCATTCATCCTAGAACTTCACCAAGGGGAGCTCCGAATTTTTTTGTTAAAAAGAAATATGGTTCCATGAGACATTGCATTTATTATAGAGCAATGATTAACATCACTGTTAAAAACAAGTATCTGTTGCCTCATATCGATGACTTGTTTGATCATATCTAGGGATCTTAGTACTTTTCCAAGATTGACTTGAGATTTGGATACCATCATCTAAAGGTGAAGGAGGATTGCATCCCAAAAATAGCCTTTCATATTGGATATAAGCATTATGAATTTTTTTCTGCACATTGTCATAACTAATGCACCTACTATATTTATGAATCTTATGAATGGAGTATTTCATGAGTTCTTGGATAAGTTTTCAGTTTTATTTATTGACGACATTCTGGTATATCTAAAAATAAAGAGGAGCATTAAAAACATTTAAGAGTTGTTTTACAAACCATAAATGAAAAGAAAATGTATCGAAAATTCAGCATGTGTGGTTTTTTGTTGCAAAATATTTCTATTATTGGGCACATTGTAAATAAATATTGAATAACAGTTGATCCTTCAAAATAAAAAGTGGTTTATGAATGTCCCAGACCCATCAATGTTACCGAGATTCATAGTTTTCTTGGATTAGCATGTTATTACTGGTGTTATTTTAAGAACTCTGGTCATTTATCTAGCCCGATAACTATGTTATCACGGAAAGGGTATAAATTTGTTTAGATAGAATAATGTGATGTTAGTTTTCAAAAAATGAATAAGATATTGGTAAATGCTCTAGTTTTGGCCATTCCTTCCCGAAATGGTAATTTCTTCATATATAGTGATGCTTCGTTGAAGAGACTTTGTTGTGTTTTAATGCAGAATGATCAGTTAATTGCTTATACTTTAAGACAAATAAAACCTCATAAGTTAAATTATCCCAAAAATTATTTGGAATTGGAGGCTATGGTTTTTTACTTTTAAAATTGATAGGTATCAGTTATACGGAGCGAAATTTCAAATATATGCTTACCATAAACGTCTAAAGTATATATTCACTCAGAAGGAATTAATCATGAAGCAGAGATGATGGATTGAACTGATAAATGATTATGATTGCACAATCAATTACCATCCTGAAAAATCAAATGATATGGAAGATGCCTTGAGTCAAAAACATCATCCATCATTAACCATCTTACATTTGGAACATGATCCCATGATCAATGATTTTGTAAATTATGGCCTAGAAGTTATTGGTGTAGGGAATACATCTATTTTGTCTTAGGTTTCACTACCGTATTTGTAATCAGACAAAATTAACCAAGCACAGAAAGAAGACAGTGATCTACGAAAAAAGGAAGAACTGGTTAAAATGGTTAAGCTTCCAGAATATAACCTTGATAAAGTTTGTGTTTTAAGATTTGGAAAAGGGTTGTGTGTAGCCAATGATTCTTAGTTGAAGAAAGATTTATTGTGTGACGTTCATAGTTCTCGATTTTCAGGTCATCCTGGTAGTACAACGATGTATAGATACCATCAAGAGTATTACTGGTGGGATGGAATGAAAAGGGATATTGCAGATTTTACCATGAAATGTTTGACATGTCAGTAGGTTAATTCATAGCGGCAATTACCGAAGGGGATGCTTCACCATTTTCCATTGTTGGAGTGGAAGTGGTAGAATATTTCCTTGGACTTTGTGGTGGTAATACCTAAGACATCTTGAGGTAATAGTGAAATTTGTGTTATTGTGGATCGACTGAAAAAATATGCACATTTTATTTCTTTTTGAGATAAAATGTATTTGGATTATCTTTCACGATTTTTACTCAAATATAATTTTAGGTTACATGGAGTTCCCCTTTCCATTGTATCATATGGGGATCCTAGGTTCACTTATAACATTTTGAAGTGACTTCAGTAGTCTTTGTTAACAGAGTTAAATTTTAGTACATATTTTCATCCTCAATCATATGGGCAGTTAGAAAGAATGATTCTTACAATGGAGGATATTCTTCGATCTTGCTCAATGAACTACCAATGAATTTGGGATCATCATCTTTCTTTAGTTGAGTTTTCTTAGAATGACAGTTTTCATTCCACTATTCAGATGGCACCTTTTGAGGCTTTGTATGGGATGCGGTGTCAGAATCCAACATTTTGGGATGAAGCCAGTGAAAGAATGATGATGGGGCTAGAATTAGTAGAAGAAGTGGATGAGAATGTGAAGATGATCCAATATCACATGAGGATAGCTCATAGCAGGCAGAAAAGTTATGCTGATGATAGAAGGAAAAACTTCTCTTTTGAGGTTGGTGATAACATTTTCCTTAAAATCTCTCCTTGGAAAAGTGTGATGTGTTTTGGAAATAAATGAAATCTATGTTCATGGATCATTGGTCCTTTTAAAATCCTAGAGAATGTTGGACCAGTTGCATACCGAATATCCTAGCCTTCGAGTTTGTCTCAGGTACACAATATTTTTCATGTTTCGATGTTGAAGAAGTATGTACCAGATTCGACTCATGTTTTGAGCCCAGAAATAGTTTAGCTGGAGGAGAACCTTTTATATGAAGAGAAACCAGTTCAGATTCTTGATTAAAGGGAACTGGTATTGTGGAATAAGGTAGTGCACCAGGTAAAGGTTTTGTGGAGAAAACATACGGTTGAAGAAGCAACATGGGACTATGGAATTACTATGGGGGAAAGGTACCCTCACATGATTAATAAGTAAATAAAATTGTGAGGAATTAATTTCTAGAAGGTGGGGATAATGTAACACCCTGCGGTTTTCTAAAAATAAATAGAAATTCCTGAATTTTTTTTCAAAGTAGATATTTATAAGTAGCCTTTAAAAATAATTTTACTTCATCTAGGTATTGAATTTCGAAAAATAGTCATATACAATTTTGTTCAGTATGTTATTTAGAGTCTATTGGAACCAACATGTTTTTATGTTGAATAATAACATACCATTATGAATAGTAATATGAATTTTAAGATGACCCTAATGAATTGTAAATTGTTTTATTATTTTATTTTCTTAAGGAATTAATATAATGACATCTTGATTAATTTTTCAATGTGATATAAAAGCAGTTATGATGTTTAAATAATTAATTTTTGAATTAAGAATAATTTTATGTAAAATTTTAATTAAAAATATTTAGAAAATTATTTTCAAAAATGGAATTAATTTTTTAATTCTACATGTTGATAAATGGTTAGGGTTAATTTTTGGGACTTTTCTGAAGAATTTGATTTTTCGGTGAATAGTGAAAATACAGTTTTGTGTTTTGGGTGTTTAATGACATCATTAATGATGTTATAATGATGTAATCATTCTGGTATACTTTTAAATAGTAATATATGTTATTAGGTGTCCCAAGTGTCCAATACCATGATCAAATACCATGGCCAAGCCCATGGTTTTTCAAATACCACTAATGAGGTGTCCCTTGAAAATTATTAAAATATTCCCTCACTTTTTCTATAAATATCAGCCCATTCCTCCATTAAATTCAATTCAAATTCCTCATCAACAAAAATATGGACTCATTAAGTTTCTATTACCCCTCCAAATGTTATCTCAATCCCTTGAGGTCCCATCATTAAAGCTCTAGTAGTTACTCTACAAGGTAAGAAAATTCTCAATTTCATTCTCTTTCCATTAAAGTTCTCTTTTATATGGTATAACATTAAAGTTTCCATATCATGTTATTATTTAATTATAATTCTAGATCAATTATTTTTTATGATTCATTTCTATTTGGGTGACCCTTGTCCCCTCTCTTTTTAATATTTTCTAAAACCGTGTTGCATAACTGTTAAGCAGCTGAATTTTTGTGAGGGATTTCTCTATTATTCCTTTATTTTGAGTTCATTTATTTTTTACTCTTTCTTTATTTCTTCTAACACACGAGGAATAAAATATACAGGAATCATGTATATTTTGGATTTTATCATGTTCATGTAAATTTAATCATCACTATTCTTCCCCTCTCCTTCTTCTTCTAGGAATAAAAACATTGTCTGTGATGTGTCGAATTACCGCCATCGTGGATGTTGTGATTCCAATTTTCATTAACTATTTCAACTCTGGTCATGAATCAATTTTTATAGTTGAACCATGTTATAATATATGTATTATGTCTCATCCATGTTTATGGAATTTATATACTCATGGTTTTAATGTATAACACAAAATGAGGTTGTTATTATCAAAACCCCAATAAAATGATCTAAAAGACATCATTAATGTTTTAACTTATGAGTAATCCTAATATAAAACAACAAAATGATAAATGGTATAAAAATGGTACTATAAATATGAAAATAACATTCCATTCCAATTCAAGAGTTTCACTTCCAATTGACAAGAACATCCACGGAAATCATGTAAGGAACTCACCCAAAACGGTGCAAGGAACAAAATACTAACAATTAATGGGTGAAATGAGGTTATATAATGATCATATAAGATGATATAAACATGAAAATGTTTATATAAAATAAAAATAACACACTTTTAACCATTATAAAGGATGTTTAAAAATATTTTAAGTATGAAAAGCCTGTGGTAATGGAATTCTTAACCCAATTTCCATTCATTGGGTTAACCTTCTACTTCATTGTTACATGGTATTAAAATGGTTTGTTTGATGAATATTGATTATAATATGTTTAATTATTTATATTTACAGAGTATATACATGTTCAGTCTAATATATTATAAATCACTTCAATTATATTATATTTATGTGGGACATTTCTTTTAAAATACTTATTTAAATTTCCATTTTAAAAAATTCTAAAGAAATGTTTTTATGCTAATATTAATGTTCTATGATTATGTTCTGGATCTTGGGAATTTTTTATGATGAAGGGTAGGAACTTTATTTCCCTTTAGTGCATTGGGTATGTGTATGTTCCAGGATATCCGTAAGGTTACTCCATGTATAACTATGATGATTACACTAATAGTAAGGTAGCAGTGAGGGTTACAAATTATAAGGTAGCTGAGAGGGTTATGAGATTATGTAAGTAATTCCCCAAGATTATTTTATGGTTCTACTTATATTATTAGGTATTGTGGAAATTTCATGATTCACAATATAACTATATATATATAGGTGTAATGTTAGTCTTTTGAATATGATTTAATACGTTACAAGTATTCATGGAAAATTGCATTATTTTTTATATCCCTTACAAGGTTTTTGTGCTCATCCTATGTTTTAAATTTTTTTCAAAGGTTAATGGATGTGTACGACATATAATTAAGCCATATTAAATGTTGAATAATTTTCAAGGAATAAAGTTATATGTTTTAATGTTTTAAAATTTTAATAAAATAGAAACTATTTTTATGGTTTCCACTCTCTAACATTGTCTAATGTTATGTATGTATTATGTCCCAATTCCCTAAAGCTCTAAACATGAAAAGAATATCAATGTAAAATGAAGTATTTTCTTTACTAAATTCAATATTATGTATGGAAAAAGGTCAGGTCCTTATAGGCCGAGCGGGCCGGACCCGCCCAACGTACCAGACCCGCCAAATGGCGGGCCAAAACGGGTGCGCCGACCCTCCCGGCCGGCCAGGACAACCACGGCCCAGAACCACAAAATGAAGCGGGCTGACCCTGATGGTCTAGAAACAGTAAATCAGGCTAACCCCGATAGGCCGGACCCAGTAAACCAGGCCGACAATTAGTGAGCTAGACCCGAGGGGGGATTGGGGGACCTCGGGACCTATTGCGTCGGGTCGGCCTGACCAAGTCGGATCGGGCCTAGACCCAACCAGTACTCGAATATAGAAACACCAGTAATTGAAAAACTGGATTTCCGTTCGACATGCCATAAGTTGAATTGGGATCCATTTTGGGAAGTGGTCCCTTTGACGTATTCTAATGGGACCGACTGATCCAGGCCGATCCGAGGAGAGACCTCCCCTATTTCATGGAATGGGGTGTAACTAGCAGATCAGGTGTCTGTTTGACGAACCGTCTGTGGCACCGAAACCCATAGGAAGGGGCAGTCCATAATTTATAATCCAATTGTGTTTTAGTGAAATTTGGGGTGTGGCTAGATTGTATCAAACCCGAATCTAATCGGGCCCTCGGAACTAAACCATTTATAAGTCACGAACTGGGCATTTGATTGATGCGTCGTTTGTCGAGTTGGAACCCTTAAGGCATGGTGATCCTTAGAGATAATTCTTCGTGGAGATTCGTGGTCGTTTAGGTACATACAATGGCTTTAGATCCATTTCTCCAAGAATAAACTATATGATGAGCGGGAATAGAGTGGGTCACAATGAGGCTAAGGTTGGAGACAAATAATATAGAGGTTAGTAGCGAGAAATCCTCGGTGGGTCAGCACCGATCCTCTATGGGTCAGATCCTATGTGGGTTAGCACATACCGATCATGTGTGGGTAAGATCCTATGTGGGTCAGCGTTCAATGATCTTGTGTGGGTTAGCAGATACCGATCCTGTGTGGGTCATATCCTATTTGGGTCATTATGGGGGTTAGAACCTATCGACTCAGGGCAGGTCAGATCCCATGTGGAATCATTGTAGGGATTAGTACCAATCGATCCTATGTGGGTAAGCCTTTTTACGATCAGTAGTTGTGCCTCTCAAAAAAATATGACGATTTAGCTTCTCAATTAATCATTTGTACTTATGTTCCATACTTATATACCTGGAATGAGCAAAGTCTTTTACCTTCGTAGTGATACCTGTGTGGTACTTTATCTTTTAGGTTAATAATTTTGTGGTACTTTTTCCTTCATTGTGATAACACAGTGGTGACACCTATGTCGTAGTTTTTCCTTCGTGGTGTTACCTGTGTGGTACTTCTACCTTCATGGTTTTTTCTTTATGGTGTTACCTGTTTGGTACTTTTATCTTCGTTGTGTTACCTGAGTAGTACTTCTACCTTTGTGGTGTTACCATTGTGTTATTATTCCTTCATGTATGGGATGAGTATATCTTGATAACATAAGTATATGTATAGGAATATACCTAAGTATAGATGATGTCTATCACATTTTTTTGAGATGGAGGTCATGCTTTTTGGTTTTTCCTTTTTGGAACTCTGAGAGACCAACAGGTGTCTCAATGTCACTACTGAGTATCGTTATACTCACCCCTACATGGGTTAAACCTGCACCCTGTTGGGTCTTGTGCATACGATGTACATCATCGATTGAGGCTAAGGGAGCTAGGACAATATGATGCTCAGAAGTGGACCATTTTGTGTGACTTGATGAATCGAAACTAATCGTGTGTTTTAACTACCCTTCATGTAGGATCCTCAGTGGACAATCCATGAGATGTTTCTCACATTCTAGTTTTATTTATACTCATCATTTTTACTTTTATTTTTCAGTCGGGCCTGTAATCTGGCCCCATTACATTCAACACAGTTTTTACTATAGTATTTTACATCGTGGTTGCCTCTTATTGTGATCTTAAATTTCTTTGTTTTTATAGGTTTAATGAAAATTCCATTCCATTAAGGGATACACCTTTCCAGTTCTATTCAACATCCCTGAGCCTATGGAATCTGATCTTGGGGTAGTCACAACACGGTCCCCGAGGCACGGGTCTTGACATATATCAATTTTATTTTAATGAAGATGTGATTTATGAATTATGATCCATCATTGGGATATAAGTGCCATATTTAATTTCAATAAACTATTTTATTCTAATTAATAAAAAATATAGGGACACGATATCATAAATATTCATTCAATATTTATATTTTTCATTTTATATATAATGGAAAATCAATCATTTAATATTTTAGCTGATTATAGACACTATTTAAATATATTAATTATACAAATTGTTTATCTTATTCAGGGAATTAATTCTCCAAATTTCATAGGATATATTTACATTATTGATAAAATTAGTCAATATAACTACAATGACTTGACCCCAATAAAAATGATATTTTTAATTAACCTTTCAATCAAAATGACAATCAAAATTTTAATAACTTTTGAATCCACAAGTGTTTTACAACAACATCTTGTTAGGAAATAAATTATTTTTACATTAATGAAGAACATATCCACATGAACATCATTAACAATGTGGATATTTTGAAATGGATAAATTTTGTTTTAATAATTACTAAATTGAATTATTATCTCCCTCAAGAATTTCATTTAATGTTTTTAAAATTTCTTTCAAAATTTTAGTTCACATAACATATGTTTATTCATTTTTATAGATTAATGAATGGAAATAATTCATGCTCCTCTCCAAAACTGTAATATATTCATAGTCTTGTGATTTATATATTTGCCTATAATAACGAATATGGTAAATGTTAATTTACTAATAACTAATGAAAAAAGCATGAGATCAATTAAATAGAATCACAAATATTTTTTTATAAATGATATCCATATCATTGAGATATAAGAACATTTTTGTTGTTTTTTTTGATTTAAACCAACGATATAAAAAAATTAAATTGTTCTTAAAAAATAAAATTATAAAAATATTCTATAAGAATACTTAGAAACTCATAAATAATGATAAAAATGAATATATATTATATATATAATGATTCAAGAAAATATCTATCCCATGATATATATTACAAGGACAATTTGTATTGGGAGTTGAATGAATTATAAAAAAATAGAACGAATCATTTCTATGTACATTTATTATTATGATTATTGAATTCTTCTTCTCTAAACATAAAAGAAGAAATAAGATAAATTTTCAAGAACTAAAACTTCAGTATTTGTGAGGACATGATTATATGGGATCCAATAGAGAATGGTATTATCAAAATTAGATTTTTATAGATATTTACTAATATAGACTCTAATCATGATATTTAATGTCTATATAAATTCCATAAATCTTGGATTAGAACTTCATCTTTCACCTTGATATGGATGCATTCACCATATTATATTATGATATATCCTAGTTTATAATAATTCGGAATATCTATATATTCTAGGTGCCACTTATCCTCTTAGAATAGGGAGGACGTAGATTGCGTCTTTCATAGATGTTCCACTACTTCGATCTTTTGGAAGGTGTTCTTCAATCGATTGGAATTACTGATATCGATCATGAGGTCACTTTCTCCCTTTAATCAGTCTCGTGTAATTTATATATCTCTATAACTTCCTAATCTTATTAATATGGCTATAGCATAGGTACTTCACATCATATGTACTAAACATGATGTCATAATGCATCGCAACACATTGTTCATCCATTATTTGGCAGTTTACAATGTAATTATATTTTATAAGGATTTTAATGTGCTGTAAAAATAATGTTGTGATAATAGTATTCCTGTTTTGTTTGCATATAATAGCAATTTCATGGAATTTAATGCTACTAGAATTTATGCTAGAGGTCTTATAGTATCCTCAATTGCATAATTTAGTTAAAATTATTTCATAAGGATTTTCAAACCGAAATCCATTCAGTTTGGGATATTTTCCTATTTACTGTGATCATAGTAGAAATGTTCTTGGTTGTTTTTTGTCTCTTGTGGTAAGGCATGAAATCTTAAATCATAAATTCTAGGAGTTATTTAAGCTATTGAGAAATAAAAATTCTATAATTATTTGTGGCCTGAAATTTACACCAAAATAATTGTCCATGATATCATAAATGGTTTGTTTCATATATCTGAGAGGATGAATTCTCATTGTATAGAATACATGAGTACACTTTCTATACTCCACTACATTATCACACATGTCTATTTTGAATTGATTTGTTTAGAAGATCGTATCAAAAATAAATGAATCATCTCCAAATTAACGTGGACGGATGAGAATTATTATGAAATGATCAATATTGTTTATAGGTAATGTTGTAAAATTTAATATATCAGAATTTTATAACTCATTTTTAATAAAATTAAATTTTTAACATTGGAGAATTAATAATAAAAATCCATTATATTGAAGAATTAAAATATAATAAAATATTTCCTAACTTGATTTTAAATGAAAAAATCTAATACACTTCTCATATTCACATGATGATCTACATCAATAATGTTCGATCTTAATAGAATATATTTATATATATATTTTGAAATTCAACAAATATATGTGATAATTTTCAAAAATAAAATACAAATTATTTAACCATATAATGATTTAAAATCCAATAAAAATTATATAAAGATCTCATAGTATTCTATTAGGACAAAAACATGCTAGAGATATTCCCTTTCATTAGAAAATGACTTTATGTATCTAAAAAATTTCTTCCTCATTAAATTCTTCAAAAAATTTACCTCACTAAGAATAGACACAATATATGGTTTGGTCATATTTAGTGCATCACTTGAATTAGGAATATTATCTATGATGTGTGAATATCTATATTTGTTTTACCTATAATATTTTTATTATGCAACTCAGGGTATGGATAATAGGTTCTGAAACTAAATCAAATGCATAAAATTTGAAAAAAAATTAATCCAGATGTATACTTCAGAACCATAATGTATATACTTTGTTACCCTAAAATATCATAATTCAATTGGATTATTAATTAATTAAAATTGTGATTCATCTTGATGAATCTTGTTTACCAGGTAATTACATTCATGCATCACATTAGTTAAATATATATATTTTCTCATTAAGGAAATATCATCATTCAATAAAGTACATACATGGAATTTATGAAAAAATATACAAGAATCATTTTTCCCCTTGTGGTCTACAAAATATATCATATAATTATATAACCATCTCAACTCAAATAAGACTCCATCCGAAATTATAAAAATAATTCTACGTCATCCAGTATAAAATAATAACAAATTACAAAATGTTTTTGGAATAGTAACCCAATATTTATTTTACTATCAATCCGTCCAAATAATATTTATTATTAATTAAAACCACATGACTATAATGTTTTTATGTTCCACCTATTGTTATAATCATTAATAAGTTTTCCCCATTAATAATAATATCTAATTGTTGTTTTTCTTCTATATACCACCCTGAATTAGAATTCATAAATGACCTATATTTTAAGACTTTAAAACTATCTCTTAATAAATTTTCTACATGTACATGAGTATATGATCATATTAGTAAAAAAATACATTATTTAAATATGTTTAATATTATTTGATATATTATGAGAATAAAATGATCTACATCTAAAACCCTATAATATTTTCACATGTGGTGATCATACAATCACCAAAATAAAAACACATTAAAAAATATGACACATATAAGAATACTATTTATTTCAATGGGGATATGGGTTTCACTTTATATTCTCATATTGATGTAGGTTTATTGGTCAGGGGTATTTATAATATAAATTCACATCAGGTTTTGAATAAACTATATGGTATTATAACATGTTGCTATCTGGATGGTGTTAACAAATGTAGGGGATAAATATTTTGAATGTAAATAGTGATTGTGGAGTTTAATATTTATAAATTTTATTTTTAATGTTAAGATAATAATATATTTATATATATGGTGTTGATTATTTTTTAATATTTCTGATTGAATTTAATATGTTTTGGGGGATATTGGGTCATTTAGTAGATTTTATGAAATTTTAAAATGGAAAATACTTTTTAAAATGAATCCTGGAAGATTTGTACCAATAGAGGAGAAAACCTAGATGCACCTTACAAAAATTAGTGTGTGGTATACATGAAACACTATAACGACCCAATATTTTATCAATAAAATTTCTTCCTTAATGTAGAAATTTCATATAGTATAATCACATGAAATCACATTAGGAATCATAATTACACATCATTCATAAATGAAATTATAAATTGAATGTATCCTTTAAACATAATTTTCCATCTTTTATTATTTGAATATCGAATATACAACCTACATGGTTGTGATCAGTATGATGTTTGGAGTATGATAGGGCAATCTTTTTTTTTGTAATTAGTAACATACCATTAGGAATAATAATGTTACCCTTATAAATAATAATATGACCCTTATGAATAGTAAATCATTCATGTGAATATTAACTTTACCAATGATCATATATATATAATGTTTATCCATCCTATACGTGACAATATATTATAATTATATTATAGTGTTAGTATTTTTTAATACATGAATATATAATGAATAATTTAATAATTTTAAAAATATATATTCTAGTAAAATGTATTAAAAAATATTACATTTTTGTCTTATGATTATATACTAATTTTATGCGACCCTAATTATTTATTCAAAGTGTTAGAAAAATAGTTTCTTTTTCAAAAAAATTTATATTTCAAGTAAATATTGAATTTATTTAAAAATTAAAATAATCATATTTAGAAAATTATTTTAATAAAAATGATTTCATTTTTTAATTATATACATTAAAAAATGGTTTGGGTAAATTTTTTTGATTTGTCTAAAATACATGAATTTTTTGTGAATAGTGAAATTCAATAATTTACAAAATATGATAAATAAAGTAATTTCCGCATTATGATTGAGTCATGGATGATATACATGGATTCTATTTGAACTAAAAATCTATATTTACTGTATTCAGTCATGTAATCATTTCTATTTATTGTCTTTATGGATATTATTAAAATAATGAATTAAATATTGTAAAAACACCCATCTAATCCACTATAAATAGCCCCCCTCAAAACCTCATTTCCTCACACATATCAACACATGTTCTTACTCCAAATTCTTCTCAAATATCTTACCGACCTCTTCCAACATGTCCAAAATCCCTTGGCCTTATACAAAGTCTAAAACCTCATCCCTAAAGATACTCTCAATAAATATATATTCATTAGATAATTCCTCTCCATTTTATTTTTATTTCTTTTAAAATATCATTTTTTGTCACTTATCCACATCTTATCTTATAAAAAAGTCATTATAACACTATTATGATTGATTTACACTTATTATATCATGTTAATGGAATATTATTCATTATACTCCTCCCACTAAATCTATTTTTATAAAAATAAAATCATTACCCATGATATGTTAATTTACCTACATCTTGGGCGATGCATTTCCATTTTCCATTAACACCTTCAAGGTTATCAATATATAAAATTAAATGGTTGAAAAAAGATATAAAATTTATTCTTTAACCCATTTTATGTTCTGAAAACAAATTTTATACATAATACTAATCGATAAACAAAAACATGTTCTTTGAAATCCAAAACCATCCAAATTAACCCAAAACGATCATCATTAAATTTTAAATAATGATTCAAACTTATAAAAAATCATTATATGATAATTTAAACTCAAATAAGATGATTAGTTGCATCTAATATGAATTCTATATGTTTATTAATGTTCTACATGAACTTCCATTCACATGTATAAGTGAACCGTTCATCAAAACTATTAAAAAGAACATTGTCTTTTAATGAATTTAAACACTGTAACTCATCCAAAGCCTATAAGAGAACATAATAAAACCATATAAAATATTATTCCTGTATGAAATGTTATTTTGTTTTTATTTAATTATTATAATGTGATTATATATGGAACTAATGTGTATAAAGCGTTCAGATACAAGGTAAGGGGAATTCTTGGACACAAATATCTTTATTTGGGGTTTCCCCCTTTCACCCCATTTTATGTATAGTTATCCCATAAAAAATATCTAGATAGTTATCATACCTTTTCTAGGATATACATATTTCCCACAAGATCATATTTAAAATACAATTTCTTCCAAAAGAACTCTTCTTTCAAAAACAAACCTTTTACTTCTCACTCAAGGATGATGGTCCTTGTGTCATGTATATTATTCCCACTTTCATATGGAAACCCAAAACATATGAATGTGTGAGTTATGAAATTAAACCCATTACATTCCACGAGTTATTTATTTCCACAATTGATATATGTCCTATGTGTCATGCATGATAATGTCAACATTTTGATGTGATGGTGCACCTGGAATTTTATAGAGGAATGTTGATGTTATGATGTGATAGGTGCACCAACAATTATACAACATTCCAATTCATTGGGTAATGTGAAGAAAATCATGATTAAATAGAATTATGTGTGATGTGATGCAATATTTTTCAAAAATATGTGTGATATATGACCACAAAGACATGATGTTTTATTTTTATGCATTTTCTCATTCCATGCTATAATATAACAAATTTTCTCATGATTATGATGATGATCTAATAATTATGAACAGACCATGTTACATTGTTTCAGGTTTTTATATATAAACTTATTGGGAATTTAGCTCATCCCATTTTGATGAATATCTTCATGTGACTAATTGTACGATGGGTATATCAATATCCAATAAGAAGATAGAGAGAACGAAATTAAAAAAATGTTTTGTGTTGTAAATTCTATGTATGGACCTGGTTTTTGAAATACACAAATCCTTTGGATCCGCAAAGTTTAATTTTTTTTTATTATCATTAAAAGGATGTAAAATTAATGTAAGAAAATCAAGGTCACTATATTTGGTATTAGAGTTACAGTTTAGTTAATTTTGGAATTATGATTAGAGAACCTTAGTGAAAACCCTAGAATGAGAATAAGTATACGTAAGCACACAAGAATCATTGATAAAAATATAAATCACATATGATATGATATATGTGTTAATTAAGAAAAGGAATAAATTATTTATTCCATACTTTTAGACATATGTTTTCCCATAAGATATTTTTTTAATAAATATTGGTAACTAGAAGAAACCAAGACCATAATCCATGCAAGGGACAATGTAGTGATTTCCAGAAGAAGTTCCCTAATGATTAGGAATGTGATATTCAAAACATCATGCAAATGATTACCCAATTATCTCATGTAATGAATATTAACCTGAATAATATGGTACATCCTCATAAACCTAAGAAAGAGAAACTAGTTGTTGAGTGTTTTATGAAGCAACGAACACTGACGTTTATTTTATCTTTTCATCCACTTATTGTGGAATAGTGGGTCAACTAAACAAGACTCTGGACATATATATTCTTGATGTCGAGTCTATCCAATGGTGTTATTTTAATAAGAACATCATTTTGATAGTCTAAATTAAGGAGATTTTGTGGGAAGACTTTAAGATAATGTTTCTAAACAAGTATTTACCATGAACTCTTTGTATAATGAATTATAGAGAATTTATAGAGGTAAAAAAATGTACAATATTTCATGTATTATGAAGAAAATTCCACAAGGCATGCCAGGTAATATTTGGGTTTTTTTATGAACAATGATTCAAAAATTGATAGATTATTTAGTGTATTAAAATCACACATTTGATATGTTCTTTCACTTTGACATATTAGGCGTTATAAATAAATAGTTCCATGTGATCTAAATGTTGAGATAGATTTTAGATAATGGTCCCACTGATATGGTGATAAGAAGAAAAATATGTAGTTTATTGCTGGAGGAACTAATTATAATGGTGGAAAGAAAACTCAACCACACACATGTGAAAAATGTGGGAAGAAACATCATGGGAACTACCTTAAAGGGACGTGGAAATGATTCATGTTTTTGAGAGAAGTCCACTGAAATCAATAGTGTGGAAAAATGATATGTAAGAAGAATATGGTTGTGTAAAGGAGAGAACCGCCCATGGTCTAATGCTACAACTATACGGAGAATGGGAACAATGAAATCAAGTCGGACAAGCCTCATGTTCTTGAGGATAGTCAACATCATCTGCCACCAATTCCCAAATAGAAAGTGAAGGATTATTTTATCAATACTATGGATGTTGAGAAATAAAATGATGCCATACAAGGAATACTTCTTATTCAATCGAGAATGGAAATATTTTTATTTGATTCTAGTTATAATCATTCCAATATATCTCGCAAGTTTTCAAGAACCATTGAATCAGAGTCCCAAATCCTTATATTATAGATATCTATAAAAACACCAAGTTGTGCCATAATTTAAACCCAACTGATGAACACATATCTCAACGTAGTATGTGGAAATATTTTTCTAGAGAATCTCATGATAGATTCCTCATTGGAATTCTTTTCTATAATAGTAATGGATTAGATCTCATTATATTGATCACATATCAACAATCAAGAAAATGAAATATATTTTCATATTCTGAACCATCCCATGATCCTAAACAAATGCCAGGAAGAATATGAATCACATTTAAAAATCCTTCAATGGTCTGGGAGATGGTTCATTAGAGGTAGCATACCTAAATCAAATGGTTGAGTGAAAGGAAATTGTCAAAAAATAGGAAAGGCCCATTGTGATGGAATATATTGTAGAATTTCCAGAAGAGTTACCCAAAATTTCCCCTAGATTGGGAGGTAGTGTTCTCTATAAAACTCATATAAGGAGCTAATCCTATATTAAAGTGTCTATATAAGATGGATCCTATCGAACTAGAGGAGTTAGAGTAGTAGTTGCAAGGGAATTTTAACAAAGGGTTCATACACCATAGTGCACCACCTTTGGGTGTGCTAGTGATCATTATGAAAAATAAGGATGGATCGTTGTGGCTATGTATCGATTATTAAGAACTCAAAAATATCACCATAAAGTGCCTGCATCATATCCCAAGGATTGAAAAGTGGTTCGATAAGCTACAAGGAGTGCAGTACCTAAAAAAGGTGGATCTTGATTATTTATATCATCTACTAAAAGAGAAGAAGGAATATATTTATAAAATTTCATTCCATACAGGGTATGGGAAGTGAGAGTTTCAGGTGATTCAATTCAGACTTACTAATTCCCCTAGTATCATTTGGGATTTGATGAATAGAGTCTTTATACATTACCTCGACAAATGTATGGTAGTGTTTATCGATGATATTCTCATTTACTCTAAGAGAAAGGAGAAACTTGAATTACCTCTATGAATTGTGTTGGTGACATTGAGAAAGGATAATTTGTATAAAAAATTCAAAAATTTTGATTTTGGATGACTAAGGTCACATTCTTCGAATATGTGATCACAAGTGAGGGAATTTCTGTGAACCCATCAAAAAACATTAGCAATTTCAAAATGTCCTAGACCCTCTAGTGTCACAAAAAATCCATAGTTTTTTGGGCATAATATGGTACTATCAATGTTTTGTTAAAATGTTTTCATGATTTTAAATACCTCAAATTAAGTCTACAAAGAAAGGGTTAATGTATCTATGGATAGTAGAATGTGATGAAATCTTTAATGAGCTAAAGAGAAGTATGATCACTGCACATGTACTCACATTACCACAGAGTGAAGAATTTTTTGTGACATATAGTGATGCTTCAAAGAAATTATTGGGTTGTGTATTCATGAAAAATTCTAGCTTGATGTCTTGTGCCTCATGACATTTGAAGATCCAGGAGCAGAACTACCAGACGCATGATCTGGAGATAGAAGCTGTGATTTTATCCTTCAAAATCAAGTGTCACTACCTCTATGGGGAGAATTGTGACATATATATCGATCACAATATCCTAATGTCTATATTCACATAAAATTATATCAAAATGTGTCAAAGTATATGGTTAGATCTAATTAGTGAATATGATTTCTCTATCAACTGTCATCCTTGAAAGTGAAACAGGGTAACGAATGCTCTTAGTAGAAAAGAACCTACAACTCAATCTATGTTGCTGATTGAGAATGACCCTATCTTCAAGGATTTTTAAAGGATGGATTTGGAATTAAAATAGCCGGGAATACAACCTACCATTATGATATTATTTCTCAACCATATTTCTATGAAAATGTTAAGGAGCTCTGAAGGGATGATCTAGAGTTGTAGAAGATGGTGAATCTTGTAAAGGAAGAGAATCTAAAAGTGTTCCTTATCTATGATGATAGTGTAATTAAATTTGGAAAATTGGTTTATGGGACTTTATCACCCGAGAGAAAGAAGAAGATATTTTGAAATTCAAATAATTCAACATTCTCTACCCATTCTGGTAGCACATAGAAGTACCAAGATCTCTGAGAACACATCTTATGGGGTAACATGAAGAAAGGGATATTGAAATATATCTTAAGGTTTAAGATATGTCATCATGTTAAAGCAGAACAAAAAGAGCCCAATTTGATGAAGAAACAATTTCATATACCCATGAATAAATGGGAGAATGTCATTATAGACTTTGTCCTTGGTCTCCCAAAGACATCCAAAGGAAGTAATGCGAAATGGTTTTTCGTGGAAATATTCCCCAAGACTTCCCACGTTATTGCTATTCTGGGAAATCTATCCCTTGAACATCATGCAATGATATATGTTAAGGAAGTGGTGTGACTAAATGGGGTTCCACTATTTATTGTTTAGAACTATGATCCAAGGTTCACATCTATATTCTATAAGAGTATCCAAAATTCATTGAGTACTGAATTAAATTTCAGCATGGCTTGTCACCCCCAAATTGATGGCCAATCTGAATGAACTATTCAGTCACTTGAAGATATTCTAAGACCCTACTCTCTATAATTCCAAGGTGTATGGGATCATCATCTCCCATTGATAGAGTTCTCATATAACAATAACACCCACATGAGTATTTTGATGGCTCTAAATACAGCCGTATATGAAAAGGGAAGTAGAACTCCAACCTATTGGGTTGAAGTTGGAGAATGTAAGATACATGTACCTGATATTGTACAATAGATGACAAATAAGGTTCAAGTCATCTGGAATCATTTAAAAGCAGATCAAAGTTTGAGAAAGGGTTGTGGTGACTACCGCATAATGGACATAGAGTTCAACATTGGAGATAATGTCTTACTTCAAATATCACCATGGAAGAGAGTCTTGTGATTTGGTAATATGGGGAAGATAAAAATAAGGTATATTTTCCCATTTGAGATCCATGAACGCATAAGAGCCTTGGCCTATCAGCTTACACTTCCACAAAATATGGATCATGTTCAAGATGTGTTTCACATATCACTCCGGAGGAAGTACATGCCAGATTACTCAGAAGTAATAAACTCAGTAGTTGTACAGCTGGAAGATGATCACTTTTATAAATAGTATCCACTAAAAAATATTGAATGGAGAGACAAGGTTCTACGCAACAAGAAAACACACCTTTTTTGAGGAACTGTAAGTATGAAGAAGAAATATTGGAACCTTAGAATGCAATTAAGGAGAATGACCCTAACCTATTTATGTAAAATGAAATTTGAAGGGAAAAATTTCAAAATGATGAAAGAATGTAATGAATAAAACATTTATCAATGAAATATCTCTATTTATGTAGTTATATCATATAGTATAATCACATAAAATCACATTAGGAAACACAATTCCACTACATTCATAAATGAACTAAAAAATTATATGTGTTCTTTATTAAAAATTAATCCATTTATTTGATTTGAATTTTAAAAATATGACATATACAATTGTAATCAATAAGTTGTTTGGAGTTCAATAAGAAAAAAACTTTTTTGTGAATAGTAAAAAACGCTGATGAATAGTAGTGTTACCCTTATGAATAGTAATATGACCCTTATGAATAATAAATCTTTCAAGTGTTTAGTAACCTTACCAAAGATAGTATAAATAAAATTTATACATCCTATAAGTGACAATATGATATTATTATATTATAGAGTTGGTATTATTGTATGTCTATATTTTTTAATGAACAATTTAATAATATAAAAAATATTTATAAAATTTATTCAAAAAATATTATTTTGAATCCTTGTGATTATATTGTAATTTTATGAGTCCTTAAATAATTATTCAAATTGGTAGTAAAAACATTTTATTTATTTTTCAATTATATTATAAATTTAATTAAAAATTATATTACATGTATTTAAAAAATTATTTTTATAAAATGTAGATCATTTTTAAGTCTACACATCTATAAGTGGATAGGTTTATTCTTTTCGATTTTTCTGAAATACATGAATTTTTGTGAATACTGAAATTCAATAATAATAAAAATATGCTAAATAAATGATTTTTTGCATCATTATAGAGTCATGGATGATGTAAATGGTCATTGGATCATACTATCATGCCCTATATACTATATTTATCCATTTAATCGTCACTATTTCTTATTTTGATGGAAATAAATAAAATAATGAATTAATAATTGTGAAAACACCGCTCCCCTCAACTATAAATACCAATTCTCACAACCTCATTTCCTAACACCTCTCAAGCCTTGTGCCAAATGGAAATTATATTCAAATAACTTCCCAAGATATTCCCCACATCTATAATACCTTGTTCTTATAAAAATACCAAAACCACCCACTAAAGAGGTTCTCAAAGAAGATATGTTCAATATGTAATTTCTCCCTTTCTTTTTTCAATTTCCTTTTCAAATTTCATTTTATTTCTTCTATTATCCTAAAATTATTTTATACAAATGTTAGGATAACTCCAGTATTAAATATATACAGGAATTCAATAATGTTAGTGGTATATTATTTAATATAATCCTACCTCTCCCTCCCTTTTTAATAGAATGAAATCGTTTCCCGTAATGAGTTAATTTACTTACATCGTGGGTGATGCATTTCCAAATTTATTTAAATCGTTCAATCCCTCCAATAAAACCATTAAATGGTGGAAAAAATATTTTATTATATATTTTTAATGCCTTTTATTTTCTAGAAACAATTTTTATACATAATATTCACTGATAAAATAAACCATGTTCCTTGTAATCCAATAACTGCCCAAATTAACCCGAAACCATCATTATTAAATTTTATCTAGTGATTCACCCTTGTAAAAAGTTCATTGTAAGATCAGTTAAACTCCTATAATATCATTAATAACATCCAATAAAATTTATGGATGTTTATCAATTTTCTACACGAACTTACATTCCTGTGTACAAGTGACCATTCTTGAAAATTAAGAAAAATAACACTCCAGAACAATTAATTTTAACTATACAACTCATAAAATGGCCAATAAAATAAAATAATAAAATAATAATGAATCATAATAATAAATAAAAGGTTCTATATATATTAATTAATGAATTTAATGTGATAATACAATACATTAAAATGAAAAGGTGTTTGGATTCAAGGTAAGGGGAATTCTGAAACCCAACACTCTTTCTTTAGATCTTTCCTCTTTCACCCCATTTTTAGAATGGAAATTCCATAAATATAATTTCATTAGAATTATATTACTTTTATGAGATATATGTTTTTTCCATTGGATTTCATTTCAAACATAATGTATTCAAAAAAATTATTTTAAAAGATACCTACATTTTACTTCTCAATAAAGGTTGGTGGTCCTTGTATCCACTATGTTATTCCCCCTTTCAGTTGGGAACCCATTGTTTTTGAATGAATGATTAATGAAATGAAACCAATTCCTTTTCATGGGATATTTATTTCCATGATTTAGATAGGTTATATGTGCAATTCATGTTAAAGTTAACATTATGATGTGAGGGGTGCACCTGTAATTATATAGCGCAATGTTGATGTCATGATCTGACGGGTCCACCTGGAATTATACAATGATCTAATGAAATATTAATGTAAAGATCCTTATTATTAAATTTATGTTTTCATAAAAATGATGTTATATCTATTAAAAATATGTGTTTTTACTTGACCACTAAGACATGATGTTTCATTTTCTTGCGACGCCACATTCTGTGTTATTATCTAATGATTATTCTCAGTAATATTATGATAATGTTATTGTTATACTCACATCATATTACATTTTGTTTGGTTAATATTTATCCTATTATTTAGATTTTATCTCATCCATTTCGATGTATGTACTCAGGTGACTACATTTACTATGGACAAGTCTAGAGCCAATAAGAAGCTAGAGAAGATGGAATTAAATAAAATTTTTTGTTGTAAATTATTTGTACGGTCCTAGTTTACCCAAGAAACTAAACCTTTGGATCATCAATGTGTAATGTTTTCATGTTTTTATCATTAATATGATGTAAAAGTAATGTAATAAATGCATGGTCGCTATATAAACTATATAAAAATACCAAAAAAATAAGTTCTAGTCAATATATTGTCAGTCTTAAAATACTATATGTAATTAATATGTTGATGAATTAAATCACTATATATTATTATGATATATAATAGTATTTTTTTTTAAAAATATATTATTAAATTTATCACTGTTTATTTTTTATATATATTTAGAAATATTATTTTTCATTAAAATAAGAAATAGAAAGGGAAAGTGGGTTGTTTCATCCTTTATAATGTATTTTAATCACAAGTTTTTTATGGGGATGTTATACGTATATTATTAATAATTTTTTTTTCTATATTTACATGTGAAATAAATGTTTCAGGATGACCATTTATAGGCCACATTATTCTAGTAATATATTCATATCTCTACCACCGAATGAAAATCTTCATTTAATTGCCTTTTTCAAATATTGTAAAATATTTCAACTAATTATAAATCATTTATAGTTTCAATGAATTTAAATTTAGGATTAATCAATATTATTGGTCCTTTTTGAATTTTACTATTATATGGGAGTTATACATCATGAAATAATTTTTTTAGAGAAATATCATGTGTTTGTTACTAATAATTGAAAAATTTATGGTTTCAATTGTTCATAAGAGAGTCCAATGTGAATTATTTTTGTAAATATTATTTTTATCTTATTATGGAATGTTCACTTGTGTGGTAAAATGTTTTATTAGGTATTAAGATGTCGATTATTGTTTTATTTTTATAACATGGTTCCTTAGGAACATAGTGGGAAAACTGTGGATTTTTAATTGTTGCAATTCACTAAAAATAAGAAAATGAGGATGCCATTATTATTCATTTGGGGTTGAACATTGCCATATGTGTTGATATTGGTTCATTATTGTGTGGTCACAAGAATTTGATGATTTTTCTAACCATTAAGGATAAGTTTGGTAGGGTTATGTTAACAAGGGATATCCCCATGATTCATTTTTGGAAATTATTGTGGTTGTGCCATCTATATGTTATAAAACATATGAAGATTTTATTGGCCATTGATGAGGAGGATGTATATAAATTATTCTAAAATTCGTGGGGGGGTTTAGAATTGACGGATAATGGAATGAAGAACACTATATTTTATATAATTGATGTTATTTATTTATAAATATTGGTGTTTTTATGCATTGGATTTCTCTGGTTGTTATGTTTGTTGTTCAAAAATGGATCCAAAAAACTTTGAGTATTCTGATATATGTTTTACTCATTCTATTAGGGTATCATGATGACTTAGTTTTAATAAGGAAATGTTTGTGTATGAAACCAAATTATAAGGAATTAGTTGGTTGGATGAGGGACCCCCATATATGAATAATTATTGAGTTATAATTCCTCATGTGAACTAGATAGTACAATTTGAGGATCACCCAAAGAAACTTGATCACAATTGAATAGATTGTGTGGTATTTATTTGGATAATATATAATAGATTATATTTTACAATTTTATATTCAAGGATATTAGATTGGGACATTGTTTTTGGTCGAACACCAAGCTCATACACATTCCCTACAATTAATTTCTAGGACATTGGAGAATTTTTTTGTTCATTATTTATGTTAGGGAAAAGTTAAAAAATTTTATATTGTGTTTTCATAGATGTACAAATTGTTCTAGAGGAAGGTACATGTTTTTTCACATATTCTAGGTGCTTTGAAATTGTCAATATTTGTTTTTTTAAAATTAAAATATTATTTATATGTGAAGAATATTATAGATCCAAAGCGGTAAATTTTGAATGGAATAATATTTTAGAAAGTATTTGTGTTGTCTCAATTGCATAATTGTCAAATAATTATAGTTTTGTATAGTAACATGTTAAAAGTTTTTATTATTTTGACTATTTTACAAGGGTTTTATATCCTCCTAGTCATCTTATAGACCCTAGATACTTGTTTTCCATATTTGTTGTATACATAGGATTAATTATGGGAATTGTGAGATGCAGTATAGTTTTTAGGGATATATCTAGGTTGAGGATGTTACAAAATGGTGTTAAATATCATGATTTAAAGGATATTTAATGATATGTGGGAATCCGATGGGGTAGCACTATATCATATTAATTATGGGTTATTTATTTTTTCTTTTTATACTTATCTAATGGTAGAATAATGGAGTAGGATTTTTTAGTACTTGGGTTGATGTCATGTTATATTGGGATATGTGGGGATTCTATGTGGTAGCACTAAATCATATTAATGATGGGTTATTTGTTTTTTCTTTTTATACTTAGTTAATGGTAGAATAAAGGAGTAGGAATGTTTTAGTACTTGGGTTGATGTCATGTTATATTGGGGCCAACACCTATATGAGATAATTTATATTTTAAATTTTGAAATGTAATTTTTTCTAGTTTTGTGGTTCTAAATGTGATTTTTGAGTGGGAATATGTTTTTTTTCTTTTTTTCACAATCAGTGTGTAGAATGGAAAGAGGATGAACATATTCCCAATTTTATGAATTTAGGAATCATAAGGAATGATTTGGTTTACAGTTATTAATATTTTATATTTTTAATAAAGATTAATGGGATAAATCAATAATGTGTGAATAATAGGGTATATTTTGATTTCCACAAAGTCTATTTCTGGAGTTCTTATCGGGTTACCAAGATGAGATATTTTATTAAAGTAAAAAAGACATGCACTATTTCATAATTCCTCAATATAAAAATATATTCTTTTGTGGTATATATTATTGGAGGAATGTTACAAACCCATCCCCAAAATATTACTATTGGTGTAATAACTATGTATGTCTTACATATCTAAAACATATATGGTGTCAGATTCAGAAAGAGTTAATAGGGTCATATTATGCTAATTGATATGTGACTTGGGAATTCAATGGAAATGATATTGATATTGTGTTACACTTCCAGATATATATTTCATTATTTTTTATATCTTGAAGAATATATATATATATTGATTATGGAAATTGTTTTCTATTATATGCCACATTGATAGCCTTGGATGGTACATTATGGTGTTTATATGTGATTTAATAATATAATTTATAATCTAAGGCCCTAATGGGTGGCAGTGAACTGGATCCCTAGGTAGTCCCTCAATGTCATGAAGGATACCTATATTGCATAGAAGAGTGGAAAAATGGTTAGAACATTAGTTAATCATTAATATAGATAATTTTTTCCTAATAATTTACAGTGATGAATATGAAAATGATCCATTTGTGTCATTGATAGTTTACTAATTCCGATAAAATGGCACACCATAATATACAGAGTGGGTAACCCTTTGTTGAAGGAGTAGATAGTCAATTGTGTTTATTTTTTATGTAACTAGAATGATATTCCATTGTGGAGGGAGAATGCTTCTTTGTATATTCATTATAGAGAAATAAAACATTTTTGGAGTAAACAATAAATGGTAGGAAGATATTTCATATTTACATTGAAGTTGTTTCAGCACATATCCCCCAAATCATCTTCCCCAATACACTGAGGACCTAATCCTCCAAAAGTATACTAAAATAATTATTGACAGGGACCACAACTGTCAATTGACGTGGATATTTGAATGCCTATTTCTATATTCTCCAATAATTTAACAGGTTGATATTTACACATTATAATAGTCTGAAATTGGTTTATGATATTTTATAATATATTATACAATCATAATTATGATGAATTAATTATTTAAAGTTGTTATTCATGAAATTATTGTTGTTGAAAAAGGGTGGATGTGACTATACAAATATTGAAATATTTATATGGTGAGATAAGTATTGTTGGTGTAGGTATCCAATTGTGTCCTTGTGAGGAGAGTAAGTAGGGAACTAAGTGGCATGGTGAGATGATTCCATCAGAATGTGGAACATAATTAAAATTCTTGTGTATTGGAGGAAAATATTCATTATTAGTGTAAACGTCCATGATGATTTTATGAGATTATTACTAGGTAGGTAATATGTTTTTTTGTTAGAGGTCCTTTAGATAGATTAATGTAATGGATGGGGTAAGTCATTTCATTAGATATACGACAAGGAGTTGTACAATGTGCATATAGCCATGATACAACCACATATTGCCATGTGGGAGATACCATCTGGAATGGATGGTGATAAATGATGATAATCAATCCATAAGGAGGAGTGGAATTTATAAGTCATTATTCTAATGAATTTATATATTTGAGGAGAGATAATTATATAAATTTTAATAGATTACTACTATAAAAAGTTTTATGTGAGGAAGTTAATGTTTTTCCCTGATGTATACAGTTGAATGAGATGTGTAAATGGGTGATTAACAAGGTGCTTGAAAATATTTGAATAACATATATGATTGATAAAAAGCATTTGATATATTCTCATCAAGGATAAAAGAGTACATAATAATTTATATAGGATATAAATGTCCATTATTTATTAAATGGGTTAATTATGGCCATAATATTAAATTTTGGATGAAATGTGGTTATAAAAATTAAATGTGGGGACTATGGATGATAATAATGGGATACATTGGTTTCTATATTGTGCATTATGGTTGGATGTGATTTCATTGCCCAATCAGTTGGTTCGACCAAGATGAGACTGAATAGGTGATTCCTAAGTTCAAGAGTTCCAAAATAAGCAATGCATTTATTATTTTTGGTAGCCATGTATGTAATTATATGTGCGGATGATAAAGATGGGTTTGAAGTTTTCCAAGTATTTTAATAATATTTAGAGTGGGATGATCTGGTGTTGGGTAATTGTTTGTTATTTTGTGGATCGGAAAACATGACGATGAGTTATTGTATGTTAGTGTGGTGATAAGGATTTTTTTATTTTGAATAGATTTTTACATCAGTCCTTCAATCTACTTTGTTATGTTATAACTTGTTTAGGTTATATGGGAGTTAGAATTATATTTCAAACATTCCATTGAATTTATCCATGGTTCAAGATATTAATTTTAATAAACAAACATATATTTTTTCTAATATCAATCATTTTTATTTACGTTTTTCTAACTATTATAAATAGGATAAACAGTGAATTTTAAATGTTTTAGGGGTTGTTAATAAATTATGTATATTATAATAAACGTTTCAATGGATAAACACAATAAAGCTGTATCTTGGAAGTTTTGAATCAATGTATGATTTATCCTTAAAAAGTGTAACAAAATAAGATGTGGAAATATTAAATGAATATAAATAAATATGAATAATTTTATTAAAAAAATCATATTGAATACATGAATATATTTTATAAGGTATTATAATGAAGAAAAATATATAAGTAAAATTTAATGAATTGATTTCCAAATTGAAGCTACAATTAATTATACTCTAGAATATTTTTCAATAATTTTTAAAATCATTATAACGATATAGAATTTTTATTAAACTATGGGTAATGTTATTTTGATAATTTTATAATAATTAAATTCTTTGATTCATTACATTTTCCAGCAATGGATTATATTTCAACTTTGGTTAGAATATTATTTTACTTGTTTTGGGAATTCTATATGTAAGGATACTTATTACTATAACATTTTTTTCCTATAATTTTTAAAATTTCATTATCCCTCAATAAAAGAAAATGTTTTCAATACATTTTTTAGGATTTGTTAAATAATTCAATTATATCAAAATTTTATTGTGTTTATTTTTATAACGATACTAGATAACATCATATATGTGATCCTTATATATATATATTATAAATATAATCTTTTGTGCATCATGTATTAGTTATGTTAGAGTTAGATGAGGGATGAATGAATTGGAATATAAATATTTGGGATTATCCTAGTTTAAAGTGACACCAAAGGACAATTTTTAGTTTGAAATATGGTGTTTTGTCCTTTTATGGAATGATCAATTTTCTATATGATTCCCTGGTAGATTGGATGTGATGGAATTTTTTGTTTTTTTCTATTTAGGATGCTTCTCCTTTATAATTTTATGGGTTTCACCCATTTATTTCTTGCTGGGATGATCATGAGAAATTTGTAAATGAGAATAATAGATTGATATGGGTGGTGTGGACCTTTTTCAAGTGAATATATTGTGTTTTTCTAAGTAATTTTAATAGAATATTGATTATTTTACTCATATAGTGGTTGAGGAAACTATGTAAATAAGAATTTCATATAGATCCTCGGAGGACTATTTATCCAATCATCATTATTCTCATTTCGGTTTAATATTAAGCATGGTGATGGTAACAAATATTGTTATATACGAGGAATCTCAATTTATTTTTCAATAGTTGGTGGTGTGTGTGGAAAGATAATGGTAGGACTAATTTATTCACATGATTCATGAATTATGGGATGTACTGGTATGATTGGTTACTCGAAGCCATGGATTTATTTGTTCAATAAGTTGGGTGTTGGTAGAAGTTTCTAGAAGATTCTTAGTCATGTGACATTGGTGGTCGTTGATCGTTTACTATATTGTATTGACCCAAAATGGATATATGGATTTTGGTCATATTTATCCATGTATTATATAAATAGGTTGATTTATAATGGAACTTGAATAATGAAGAATTTTGGATGTATCACTCTACTCTTGAACTATTTGAATCATGTATTGGGCCACATGATTCTTACTCAGAATTAGATGGTGTGTTTTGAGAATTGATTAAAGATGTAATTTGTTGAATGATTAGATAATATATTATATATGTGGATATTCTTTTGGAGAATCATTAGTGGTGGCCTATTGACTTCATATATACAACACAAAGGCGAACAACACAACTTGAGAGAAATATACTATTAATGGGAATTTTAATGGAAATGGATAAGTGTTAGATGCCTATTATAAAGGGATTTAAAGATGGATCATTGGAATGAAGATTAATTTTCAAAATATTATGTTTGGTTCCTCAGTGTAATGTTAAAATTTTATTATTGTTATTTTATACATTTATTTACATGATAATTCCTTATCCAATATTAATAGGTCATGTATTATTAGTATGATATTGAAAATACTATTTTACATATCATATTATTATATATAACTTATTAATATTATTATATTAAAATTGTAGAATTATTTTCCTTTTATTATTTTTATTAGTATCATAATCATCATAATTTATTATTAATTATCAAAATGGGAGGGGTACAAGAAGAAAACCACATAAAAAGGGATAGACCTATATAGAAGGGTTCCTGCGAATGCCTAAAAATGGTTAGACCTAAGTCATCATCTGCAATCATATTATTCACTTCAATTGGGAATGAGTGAACATATATAGGAAGGAAAACACAATGAACTTGTGAAGCCATAGCAACCAGTTGATCATCCACCTTGTTGAGATCCCACCAGGCGTGCAATAGAGTAGTTTTATTGTTGATGGGACTCTTGCACCATATCAGAACCTAGAGTATGCTCTAGGGAATATTCTACTTTCCTTACATAGACACTTGCAGGATAAAGAGATTTAGTCTAGACTATAGCAAGACCAATACTATGATTCTTTCATATCTATATTCCATTGATCATCGACCTCACTTCCACCAAGAGGTAGTGTCCTCTTCCGAAGTGGGTAGAGAAAGAAATAATGACTTGACCAATTTGGTCCTGAACATCACCACACCCCTTCATATCATTCATGGAATTGGAGCCATCGATATTGAGCTTCAAGCCAAGTGGAAGTGGAACCATGACACCTAGTATCCAGTAATAGTTGAGTGAGCGTTACGATAGCCCACCTGGAGAAGCCTGAGAGAGGGGGCCTCATGCTATTTGATGTATCAAATTATGATTACTTTTTGAATGTTGTATCAGATTCATTATAAATTGAATCACACTTTGGATATTACAATAAAATATAAAGTGTTTTATCACGTATTATCTATGATCATACAATTTTTGTATCATCGATATTGTTTAGAAATTTTTTAATTATATATACATAGTATCAATTATTGAAATGTATATTCTATATTAGACATTATATATCCATCCAATTATTTTTATTATAATAAAAATATTTTTTTTTGAATTTCTTATCTATAATATATCTAACCCTATCTACGTCTGATTATAAAAATTATTTTTTAATTCATTATATAATATAAAAAAACATTATTATGGATGGCATGAATGTACCTTAATAAATATTTCAACACAATGTTGTGTTCATAAGTAATGTAGAATTTAAATCGAACTACCAATCATGTTTAAGAATTATATTTTTTCCATGTTACCAAGAGATATAATAATATTTCAATCAAAAAATGTAATTTTTAGTATTAATTTCTATTTCTGTTAAAAAAACTTTGAGATTGGGTTGAGCTAGAAATTAATATTGTTATTGTTTAACCTTCATGTAAATAAAAATCATTCAACAACACATTAGTATATTTTTTAACAGATTTTTTATCCACCACTTTATTTAATTTTTACATTTAAAAATATCTATATTATTAGGTCATGGACAATAAAAAAACTAAGAACATAAAAATAATAACACCCTATCAATTTTAACTATGTTCTATAAGAAATTATTTGATATAAATTCACATGAAACATAAAACATTTTATTGTCATTAATTTTATATAAATATTGATTTTAATTCCATTCCATATGAAATAAATATATTTCATGAAGGATCCAAATATATGATATCAGGTGCTTAGATATTGATTCATGTAATATAGATTCTTCTATTTAATAAAACACATTAAATATTTATCGGCAATTATAAATCCCCTATATTTTATTTTGATTTATATATTATGAAAAATATTTTAAAAGTGAAATATGGATTCTATTTGAATTATTATAAATTTTGTTTGGGAATCCTCAACATGAATTAAACATATCAAATAATGTATCAGCACTAATATGAATGATTATTATTAATCATTTCCTTATAATTTAGATAACTTCATTCACAAAAATTTCACATTATATTTTATAAAATTTCCATTACCATAATATTTATAATCTAACACAATAAACCCATCAATAATTTTTAGTCCTTTAGAATTATAAAAATATAAAATGTCTAATTTCACTCCCATTAATCATACTTATTATCAATAACTATAAACGATGACTCATGATTTGCAAAATCCACAATTGATATGTGATCCGGTTGTGAATATAGGAATTTTAGCTTTGTAATTATCATCCAAAATGATTTTTTAAGTGTTGGATTATCAAAAAAATATTACATTTACCACCCACAAGATATTTCATCATGTATTGAGTTAATCATTGACCGCATTTATCCGATAACATAAAAACATATTTATTAATACATGGTCTTTCACTTGGGTTAAAATGAATATTAATCCCTAACCTAGTTTCCGAAATAAGGAGCAAAAATTTTACACATATGTATTGATACGTGAATATATGAACCCAACATAAAATGAATATATAATATTTTATTTTTCAAGTATATTCATCACATATAACTAGTGATCATAGAATATGTGATTATCTATTGAAGTAAGCTAATGTCCATTGTTAATATATTTAATATTCATGTGATTCATTATTCATAAACACTATTTTTAGTGAATTTTTCAAATTCTGCATTATTTCAGATTATGTTTGTTATTCCCTCTTAAAATTCACTATTGCAGGGCTCATTTTTGAACACCTTATAAATCACAAAATATACTTGATTTTATTTTTATAATTTATTTTCATATCTCTCATGCATTAAATAATAATTCATGATTTCAGAGCACTTGAAGTTTTACAATATAATACCGCCATTTTTTATATTCAACCAATGAAATTCTAAGATAAATAAACTAGAAAATAGTTCATTAACATTAATATAGAGGACAAGATCTAGAACCAATTATTTTGAAATTATAACTGATGATATAGGATATAAGGAGGAACATTTCATCCAATTGTGTCTAGAGCTAATATGTATGTTTAAAGGGAGTTCCAGTCAAACCAATATGAATTTGTATTTTTGGCCTAGATTATATGGCCCAAAAAAATTTCAACTATTTAAGTCATATCTCGAAAAAAGAGACTATTTTGGGATAAGGTATTATATACAGTTAGAGGACTTCTGAAGGTTTATTTTTTTAATTTCCAGACAACTCCAATTTTGACATTGAAAATCTCAATTCAGAACATCGATTTGGTGGATACGAGTTGGCTCAAATTATATATCAAGGGTGGAAATGTCCACCCTCCTTTAACATTCAACCCACCTTGGCCTATCATAATTAATTAGGGAGTCATGGAATGTTGGGGAATCAATCCTAGTTTTAAAAAAGGACTATTTATGAAATTATTGTTTGAATTATAAGGAATATTTTGTGATTTGATTCATTTTAATGTTGTGTAGTGGCTTTGTGTTTGTAATATCATTCCTTTCCCAAGTAAGTTGATAAATTCAACATAAATTCTTAATAAACGTTCTTATTCTACTATTTTTCTGGCCTTATTCATATCATTGGGAAACATTTTCTTAATAGAGTGAATTTATTAACACACAACCCCATGATGTTTATCACACAATAGTGGAGTGATTTTTTTATTGTTTTTCTCTTCTTCATTTCACCCGTAAGATTCTACATCCTGATTCTGTTGAAAGAATAATATCAATGGAGGGAAATCCCTATTACAGATTGATCCAATGGAGTATCAATGGATAATATTGGATGTTATTTCTTACTCAATATTCATTTAATAATTTCTTTTATTTTGTCTTTAGATCGAGGATCATTTCTATTCCTCTTCCTTGTTGAATATTTTTAGAGCACGTTTAATTTTATAAGAAGATAATTTACCTAGGATTTCTCAGGAATACAATCCTCCATGTTTATAGGTGATGATCATGTGTATTTAACAGTGTTAACCAAGTAAATTATGATGTTACATTTATTTCATTGAAATAATATTCTCAATTTAAGGAAATTAAAATATAATAAAAAGGAATTCATTAAGTCCACCCCATGTAATATCTGAGGATCAAATCCTTTTCATAATATGAATTAAATTAGATCATGAGTTATTTAATAATATAACCAAAAATCAACACCAAATATGGACACATAATAACTAAATACAATCCCTAGAGTGTACGTGTCTATTGGATTGTTCTTAGGACACTGAGGATTTGATAACCCAAGATACACTACAATAGACCACTTAACCCTCAAAACAAGGGTAAATTTGGGTGATACCAAAAATTGGTACAATTTCTTGGGACATAAATTTGTTATCATGGACACTATCATCCTTTTATAACCCCAAATTCTATATTCTCACCAATATATAACTTGTTTTTATCCTTTGTGTGTGTGTGTCTTGAGAATCTCCTATCCAATATTCAGTGTTATCCAATGGAGTGTCATCCAAATTATCATGTCACAAAACCCTGCTAAAATAATATGCAAAATCAATATTGGGAATCCTCTAAATTATTAAATTTCATTTATTAACCCTTTACAGATTACCACAAAATTAGTGACATGTACAGTCATTAGGATAATGAATTTTCAAAGTATAAACTTCCACCCCACTCAAGGATGGTTGGAGAGATAAATATTAGGTAATTCCATGATATCCAATCACCTATCAAGCGTAGTACCCAACAAATTCATGAATAAATTTGTGAAAAAATTGATAAAATAAATTTAGAAGTTTCATCTCTAGTATTTGAACTACAAAACATTAAAACAGTTATGAATCCCATTCCAACTAAGATTTTCCCTTGTCCATCACTGATAGAATAATATTATCTCACAAAAACAACTCATGAAAATAATGTTGAACCATACATTGTATTTAGTATAAATGAAAAAGATCGAGGTACTGTTGATGGGTCATTCAAACCAAAATAAATTGTATTTTATTAACAAGAGGATAATTTTAATTCATGGATAGAGTCTCCTACATAGAACTACATTTATTGTTTTTCAGAAACACCAATAACTGAATAATTGAGATAAATAAAAAACTTTTAGTCCATACCCATTCATGACACAGATCTTTCAAATTTTGTGGTTAAAATTTCCTGTTCAAAAGGAACCAATTCAATTTAGAATTTCAGAAAATGAAACTATGTTAGAATCAAAGACTTAAACTATGTCTAAAACTGTTAGCCAATCCAATATCAAAATCATGGTCCCCCTACCTCTCCCATGTATTCCATAATAGGCGAAAATAAAAAACATTAAATTTTCATGTCACACTCTCTAAATTCAAATTATATGAGAATTTTCTTTGATGAATTAAGAAATATTAAGAACGAAATTGGATGGTCCCTTTTTTATATTCATGGAATTATCCTTTTTACTATGATCAATATGATTTTTATTAAATCATTTCTAGGCCTTCTACCCTTCCCTAATAGATAATAGATCATGATCTAATGGATTTAGTGAAAATTTTAATCAGTAAGATGATGGATGTTAGTATTGGATAAGTTGGGGGATCCAAGTCGAGCAAAGGACTTTAAGATATGCAGTTTTTGAGAGGTAACCCTGCATTAAAATGATTTTAATTTTAGTTTCTTATTTATTTTTTTAGAAAAATAAATTTCAAGAGAAATTAAAAAAATATTTTCATCTCTATTACTTTCTTTTATCTTTTTTACGGTTTATTAATTTATTTTGTTTATTTTTAATATGTTTTTATTATATTTAATATATATTTTATTTTAATTTATTTTAAATATATTTATTTTTATTTTCAAAAAATAAGAAATGGAGATAAATATTATATATATATATATATATTCAAAAGACCACACAGAGGTCATGGGGAAAACCCTGTCGCGCCCGTGATGCCACGAGACATGAATTTGTGATTGAAGGGAGAGAGGTGAGTGTGCCTATTTCACATCCATGACATATTTTAAATATATTTATCATTTAATTTCCAATATTTCTTTTTTTTTTGTGGGGGTTTCCCATACATTTTTGGAGGAAAGGATGAGTTTTCATGATTTGGACCAAACAGTGAGCCCATTTCCAGATTTAGAAACCAATTCTATTTCATTTATAACTCTTTCATTTTTCAAAATTTTGCACCCATTATAATTCAAACTTGTCTTCCCCTGAAATTTCAACACTAACATTACAATTTGGACCCACAAGGAATCCATAATCATGGTGGATTTGTGTTTTTATTTAAGGAATTATGCCATCTTATAAGCCCATTTATAGTTAATTTTTTTTCTTATTTAATATCATATTTATTTATTATTATTTTCTCTGTGATTACACATCCCACTATATGAAAACATCTAGAGGAGAGTCCCCATATCTATGTCTCCATTTTTTGAGGCCATTTCCATCGTGTAGTAGGGTGAGTCTTCTTAATATTTCTCAAATCATCCAGATTTGAAGAGGTAATTTGTTTTCATTCATTACTCTTTTATTTTTCCCACTTGGTATACCATTCCTATTCCTACATTACCTATTCAGATTTATTATAACCTCACGTTCATTTTTTTTCTATTTTTAAAGTCAGATACTAGTGTATTTGGGGTGTTTTATCGATGTTATCTATAGTAAGTGGGTTTCCTCTCATATTCATCCCATTTCCTTAGGGTGTCTTCCACTTATCTTGAGGTTCTGAAATGTATAGATGATAGTTTTCATACCAAGGTTTTTAATTTGTGTCATTTGGTGTAATATTTTTGATTATGTATGTATTTCACTTCCTTGTGGTGCGGAAGTGGTGTGACTGATGTTTCACACAACGGTCTAGAGTTTTTGGCACAAATGGTAGGTGAATCTATGTATAATAATTTTTGGATGAGTAATTTTTTCTTGATTATATTTTTATAGCATGATTCTATTCCATATTTTTTTTGAAAATTATAATTGGTAGAATTTTCTATGAGGTTGGTTTTTAAGTGGAATTTATGTGAAAAAATGAATATTGTTTGTGTGTATTTTATGTTGGGTTCATTGGGGATGTTTCTTGATTCATGGAATAGGTTTATAAAAGATTTTTTGGATTCCTATTCTGGTTTTATATGATATTGGTATGTTTTTGGTCCTCAAAGAAGGTTTTTTAAAGGTTTTTTTTTGAAAAACATGGCTACACTCTTTGGAATTGTTTTGTGAATCTTTTAAATGATTTCATGATTAATGTAAGAGGGGAAACTATTTTTCCAGACTATTTTGGATAGCGTGTATTTTGAAATTTTATATTTTAATGTTAATTGTTTTATAAGTGTTGTGTACAATATTTTAAAGTTATTTGTAATGCTTTTAAAGCTTTTTTTGATGTGTGAAAGAGCGGTGAAATGTGTTGTGGGATGTTTTAGTGTGAGTATTATTGTCAAAATGATTTTGTATAAAAACATGGATCATGTTTCATGTTTGTGGGATATTTGGTGTGTTTGACTTGGATGTTTTATTTAAATGTGAATATTTTTTTCATGGATTTTGGAACTTCTTTGAGCACAAACGGGAACACCTGAATGTCAAATTGGGTGGATGTGTACTATTGTGCTAGAGATCCCATGGGGTTTGACCATTGTTTCACATAACATGTTTGCTGATGACAACACCAACTAAAGTATTATTATGATGATTATAATGACGATGATGATGATGATGATGATGTTAGGGTACCACTAGGTTATGGATACGATCCCTACTAGTGGCCCATGTGCATGATAATAGATATTTGTATGGTTACTTTCACCGAGTACGAGGTACCTATGACCCACATTGAGCTAGTTCATATGGTTGTTTCCCGGTGCTAATGCTCATCAGATATTTTATGATCACCACCAGTATTCATAATGTTTTGATGGAAAAATTATGTAGCTTTTTAAAAATATATAAAATTATGGATTTCTTATAATGTTACTCACTTGTAGGAGGTTTTTCTTTATAGTTGCATATTTTTGAAATTTACACTTGTATTTGTTTTTTTACAAAACATAATTTTTTTTTTCTTATAATGATTATAAAATGAAATATTTTGTGATGATGTCATACTGGTATTTTTCTCACATCCTAAATACACCTTGATTGTAAGTAGACTTGGTGATTTTTTCCTAGGATTGGGTAAATCTTTTAGTGCCAATGGTATGGCTTTATATCAGTCCTTCTTGGTGCAATGTCTTAGATATTTCTTGAGGGAGGTGCCTCTTGCTGTTGGGAGGTTCTTGGACTGTCCTTTTTGGTTTTTTACTTTGTATAGTCTTTATAATTGTCTCATATTTCTAAATTCATTTTTTTAATTTATTATATGATGTTTCAGTTTGAGAAAACCTGATTTGTTTTATATGATTCACTTTTTTTTATATTTACAAGCTCTTGTATGTCATTAAAAAATTTAATTTTATGATACATGGGAACTTTTTCAATCATTTGAGGATTCAGAAAGCCCTTCAGGCCTTTCCATGGGTGGGGTTGGGTGCCATTTTGATGGAGAAAAGATCTGATTCATGACAAAATGGAATTAGATGGGTAAGGTTCACTCTTTGGGTCATGTTGTTTAGGAAAGAGTTGGTATATTCACGAGTTAGGATTGTCAGGGCTTGACATTCTGATTATAAGAAAGGTAACTTGAAAACAATCCTTGTGACTTGAATCATTTCACTAGGGATGTAGGGTTTAATCTGGGTCCTTTTTTTCATTGGTCATGGAATATTGTGGAAATGAAAGGAAAGATGGGTCAATGGTCTCAGTGAGCTCGCAGGGCTAGGAAAACCATGTAGAACTGGTGATATTGTTCTAGAACACTCTCTGTGATGGTTTGGTGAATGGAGAATGGCTTCAAAACATATGCTCAAGTCCCCCACCAAAACTAGGTTCCTCTCACATTATCTTTCATTATTTTATTTGGAATCGTGGAATCTTGGTTATAAAAATATAAATATGGCTTGATGTGATGACCCAGACTCTCTTGGCCCTTCCCTTTGCAAAAAGCTGAGTCCTAAAGGGGTGGCGTCTCGGTGAGACCAATCGATGTGACCGATCGGTGGGACCGATCCGTGCGACCGATCGGTGAGACAGATCGGTGCAACCGATCAGTGAGACTGATCAGCGTGACCGATCGGTGAAACCGATCGCTGAGACCGATCAGCATCACCCAGCCTTGTCGTGTTGTTTCCAGTAGCGCTCCTTTTGCACAAATAGGGTTTTAAACACTATTCTGACTCGTTTAATCATGTTTTAAAGACCCATAATGCGCATAAGAGTTTTTTAATTAATCAATTCATGAGTCGTTTTAAACCACCCGACCCCCTTAAATGACGAGTGGAGCCGTGTGGTCAACCCACGACCCCCGCACCTTACGTGGTTTCACGTTTTCACCCCAAATGTCTCCAGCTCTTATAAACCAAGGGTTAGCCGTGGTTTATCTTTCCTCGATCGTGGATTTTTAGAAATAGCTTCTGGTGCATCGGGCGCGTCGCATCGTTATCCGTAATGTTCCGCACCCGGCCTAAGTGTCGATCGTCGATCAAACAAGTAGGGAATTTCTCCTTTGCCTCTCTCTTTTGTGTATCATGCGGGGTGGGCGTGCTTTTGATTCTGTAGGATTGGATAAACCAGACCTAATTAAAGATATTGAACGAATTCTTTAAAGAAATATGGGGCTGTGAACATTGATTTTTCTAATGTTATGACCATCTTGTTGAGTTTTGTTGGCTTGTGTCTTTTGAAAATCGAGGTCGTTGGTGGTCGTTGTTTGTGCACTAATGAACTCTTGCTGATGTTTTAAATGGCTTGTTGTGGTTGTAAACTCCTGCTGTGAAAAGTAATTGGTTAATCACGTATATCCGACCAAATATATTGAGGCTCCATGATCTTTCCTTCTGTGATAACCCCCAATTAAAACACACAATAGTTGAAATCATGGAGTGTGTTATGTAGTTTAAATCAGAAAATACCAGCATGACCCTGACTTGTGTTGATGGTGGTAGTTGGCTGTTTTCTTTTCGGGCTGATTGCTGGAATTGTGGGAGGGGATGGGATCCCATCTCTTGTACTCTTGGTGGTTGTGTGAATTTGGGGATGGGATCCCCTGTTGGTATGAACTTGGTGGTTGTGAGTTTTAAGACCCGACGGTTACTTGTTTATATCACAAATTGGGGTGGGATCCTCTGTTGTTGAGAACCGGGTGTGGGTGTTATGGTTGTTACTTGACTGTTTAATTTCCTGGACTTATGACTATGCTTACTAGTTACCCATTAGTGATTAGACATAAACATTATTACTGAACATGAAACAAGAATGGGAAAAATGGGTTTTGTTGGCGAGAGTCGTGACTTGTGACTCAGATATAGTGGTGTTTTGTTCCGTAGCCCGGTTAGAAAAAACTAGAATTTGGGTGAGTGTTTCTTACCTATATCTATACTTGTAGTTTTATGTTTCTTATTCACGCCCCACCCTAGATGAGCACTTAGTGCCGAACACCCCCATTTCATGGGGGAGGGTGATTTTTCCAACACTATTCTTGGTGGCTGGTTATTAGCTCCTATTCTGCTCCCTTTCCCAGATATCCCAACTATCTTCAGGCAGGCTGTGAGGGCCTGAGGACCATTATTAGCCCAAGAACCATCAGGCGGGGTAGTGTGGTGGTTGGCCAGGTGTCTGCAGCAGGTGGTTTCCCAAGTGTCTTCGGATGAGGCCATGGTGTCTTCGGGCGTGGCAGTGGATTTTCTAGCCCAGGTATCTTCGGGTGTGGTGGTGGTTGTTCTGGCCTAGGTGTTTGCAGGCGTGGTTACGTGTGATAGTTGTGGCCCAGGTGTGTGCGGGTAGGATTTCCGCAGTGGGACTGCCTGTGGTTGTGGCCCAGGTGTGTGCGGGTGGGTGTGGCAGTGAGACTGTGGTGAGAATGGCAGGATTGGCCCGATGCATAGGATGTCTCAATAACCAATGGGGAAGTGGCGTGGGGTACCCAAACATCGATGTGCTCTGATTATATATATTAGTTGACTTGCATTATTTGGGGAGTGTGCCTTGGTGAGTCCTGGGGTGGATAATTTACCTTGATAGGTGTTTGGTTTACTCTTTTCTCACAGGACTTTAGTACGTTCCCCCACTTGTGCACGAGAGTCTATGGTTTTCCCTACTAAGCATACTTCTGTGCTCACCCTACGTATATAAAAGTACATTCAGGTTTCTAGGAGGACTTCGGGGATCACGCAAGACCTTACTAGCTCGGACCATTGGAGCAGTTGCAGTTGTAGTTTTTCTTTTCCTATTTGGTACTTACCTTTGTAGTCACCTTTTGTACCTTGTGGCTTTACTTTTGGAACATGCATGTGGGAATGGTTTATTTTTTTTGGCTTTACTTTTCTTTTACCTGGGTGTTGTTGAGTTTAATCATCTCATCTCTCGATCTTATAAAACAAAAGGGGTAATGCCTTCCATTTGTGAGAAATTTCTATACCCTTGGTGCTGGTCACCACTCCGGGACCTATTGAAGGCGAGTCTCGGGGGTCATTATCTATCCTTCAACTTAAAGAAGGATGGTCCTGGAAATCTGCTAACCCTTCCATCCTTTTGGTGAAGCCGAGTCATGACAAAATGGTATCAGAAGCGATAGTTGAGAGATATGATGGAGTCTGGAGTTAGGAACAGTTAGGATTGCATGGGATGGTAAGGCAATAGTGTTGGGTGACCTTGGCACGTGATTTAGGCCAGGCAAGACCGGCTAGGACACAGGATTTTAGGGCCTCCCGTGATCCGATGCAAGGACTCTGGACCTACCGAACGACCGAGTGAGACCACACTGATTGCCGGGTAGAGACCCTAGGAAAGGTACATGCATCATAATGACTTGTGTTCCTGTGTTTCTGGGATGTCTTGGGAATTAAGAATAAATTAAATTTTAAGAAGTTTTGAAGATGATATTCTGCACTAGTTGGGCTTAGGAATTCCTTGTTTACCTTGCAGGTATGGAACCTGGAAGGCGACCACGTGTTGTACAGGCGATCGAAGCCCTGTAGACTACTTTGGCTGATCGGTAGAGAGCTGATCGAGAGGAAGAGGACGACCAGTGGCAGAATACTCTTCGAGCCTTCCCGTGACAGGCCCTCGAGAAGTATGAGGGCAGCACCTCCGATATGAAGACGGAAGGCTGGCTAGAGGAGCTAGTTATAGCCTTCAGCCTGATTGGGGCCCCGATCGAGTACTGCGTTCCTCTGGCCGTTAGCGAAATGTGGTGAGTGGCACGTTAGTGGTGGATGCTTTACCTATGGGAGAGGAGAGAGTCTGAGGTGGCATGGGCGAATTTCAAGAGGGAGTTCTGGGCATAATTCCTCTCCTCGACAATGACTGAAGAAAAGTGGAAGGAACTACTCTCCCTCCAGCAGAGGAGTATGTCCGTGAGGGAGATAGGGATCAATTTGAAGGACCTCCCAAATTTTTCTCCGGACCTCTTTCCTGATGAGGAGTCTCAGGCAAGACATTTGTAGGAGGTGCTCTGACCCTCCCTCCAGTATGTTGTTACACCCTTTACCATGTCGACGTACTTGGAGGTCCAGAAGAAGGCCGAAGTGGTGGAGAGGATGAATGCTCTAGGAGGAGTGTCATGAGAGGGGAGCCAGCTGGGACCATTGAAGGGGAAGGCCGTCAGCACCATGCCTCCAGCGTTAGGACCCTCTAGGTTCCGACCCCCATGGAGAAGGATGCAGTAGTTTCAGTTTCGATCCCCTGGCCCTCTCCCTTTTCCTTCGGGCCCGGGACCGCGGTGCATCATCTGTGTGATCCCTGGACATCTCCAGAGTCAGTGCCCCGACTGGGTGCAGTACAATAGTGGCAGTCATCCCCAGCACTCTCCCCAGCATCAGCTTCCATCCAGACCATTCTAGCAACAGTAGCAGGGAAAGCGAGCTCCCGCTCCTCCGAGGGCAGACGTAGGAGGAGGAGGCCGACCTCAGGGCGATCCATAGGGACCATGACCAGGGCGTGGTCGGGGAGGTGGCCGACAGCCGAGGGGCAGGGGAGCTGGGCATGGATAGTTACACGCCGCTGAGGTAGCAGTTCCAGCAGGTCCAGAGGTTGTTCGAGGTACGATCAGTATGTTTAGCACTCTTGCTCATGATTTGTTCGACACTGGAGCTTCGCACACCTTTTTTGCACCCATTCTAGCCCGTGCCTTGGGCCTAGATGCCGAGAGAATTCCAGTGCCCATTGTGTTGAGCACACCAGTCGGAGGTCAGACCGACTTGTTGTTCGTTTGTCGGGGATGTAGACTGATGATAGGGCCACATCAGTCGGTTAGTGATCTTCTTCTTCTACAGATTCTGCCATACGATGTCATCCTATGAATCGACTGGCTATTTTCTGTGTAATCTATCATCGTCTATTTCCGAAGAAGTGTGGTGTTCTCGGACTTGGACGGCCGACGTGTTACCTTCACCGGTGAGCACAGTAGTCCGAAGGGAAACTAGAGAGGGGAACCTCTCCTCTCCTTGTTGACCGAGATGATAGTGGAATCAGTAGATGCTGAAATGGTGGGAGTGCCAGAGATCGCCCATGATTTTATGGACATCTTTCCTGAGGAGGTGATGACTCTACCCCCTCGACGTGATATCGAGTTCGGGATAGACCTACAGCCTGACGCTCGTCGAATGTCGATGGATCCTTACCGGATGGCACCTTCGGAGCTACGAGAGTTGTGGATACAGATTGACGATCTGATGAAGAGGGGTTATGTTTGTCCGAGTGCGTCACCATGGGTAGCTCCAGTCCTGTTCGCAAAGAAGGCAGATGGGGCCCTCAGATTGTGCATATACTACAGGAGGCTGAATCGGGTAACGATAAAGAATATCTACCCTCTTTCGAGAATAGATGATCTTTTCGACCAGCCGAAAGGGGCAGGATGGTTCTCGAAGATCTACCTATGGTCTGGGTACCACCAGCTGAGGGTGAAAGAGAGCGACATCCCGATGACAACATTCAGGTGCAGGTATGGACACTTCGAGTTCGTAGTCTTGCCCTTCATTGTTAAGTTTTCCCCGGCTGTGTTCATGGGGCTTATGAACTCCATCTTCTGGGAGTAACTGGATCGGTTCGTGGTTGTGTTCATCGACGATATCCTGATCTATTCGAGGTCAGAAGAGGACCATGCAGAGCACCTGAGGACAGTTTTGGAAGTCCTCTGGTAGCACCATCTCTATGGGAAGTTGTCAAAATGCAAGTTCTGGACATGAGAAGTGAACTTCCTCGGGCACGTAGTGTCTGAGTAGGGGGTAGTGGTCGACCCATCAACGGTTGAGACAGTTGTTTCTTGGGAAGCACCCATGAATGTGGCAGAAGTCCGAAGTTTCCTCGGGCTGGCAGGTTACTACCAGAGATTCGCCCCCAACATCTCCCGAGTAGCAGCCCCTTTGACGGCTCTGACCAAGAAGGACCAGGCTTTCGTATGGAGTGAGTAGTGCCAGTCAGCCTTCAGCTATCTGAAGGAGAAGTTGCTCAGTGCCCCAGTACTGATATTACCAGAAGAAGGGGCGGCTTATGAGGTGTTCTGTGATGCTTCAGGACAGGGCCTGGGATGCATGCTGATTCAGCGACAAGGGGTGATCTCTTATGGGTCCAGGAAGATATGTTCCCATGAGCGTAATTACGCCACTCACGACCTCGATCTTGAAACGGTCGTTTTTGCACTAAGGTTGTTGTGGCACTACCTCATCGGGGAACGCTTTGTGGTCTTCACGGATCACAAAAGATTGAGGTATATCTTCTCCCAGCGGGGCTTAAACATGCGACAACAGAGATGGGTGGATTTCCTCTAGGATTACGACTTTGAGATCTCTTATACTGAGGGCAAGGGAACTGTGGTGGACGATGCCTTGAGCAGGAGGACGCAGAAGGATGTGGTCCGAGAGTCGGCGGACTCCTGGAAGGCGATGGATGAGTTGCTGCCTTACACCTGGATGCGAAGATGGATAGCAGTAGAGGCCACCTATATCATATGACAGTGCAGTCATCCCTGTTTCATCAAGTGGAGGAGTCTCATTGGGGAGACCTAGAGTGCGAAGTGATGTGTGACCAAGTTGACCAGGGCAATGCTCCGGAAGGATGGACAGAGGATGGTCAGAACCATATGTTTTTCCAAAAGAGGTTGTTTGTCCCGGAGGCGATGCGCAACAAGGTTCCCAGTGAGTTCCACAACTCAGCCCAGGCGGTACACCTAGGAGTTTCCGAGATGTACCAGGGTTTGAAGAGGCAGTTTTGGTGGCATGGAGTTAAGCGAGCTGTGGCAGAGTTTGTGGCCAAGTGCTTAGTGTGTCAGTAAGTGAAGGCTGAAAACCAAGTTCCAGGCAGCCTACTGTGGCATCTAGATGTCCCCGAATGGAAGTGGGATGCCATCTCAATGGATTTCGTCATGGGGCTCCCCAATGTCCAAGGAGGGTACGACGCCATCTGGTTGGTAGTGGACAGGTTGATGAAATCGGCTCACTTTCTGGCGATCAGGGAGTCGAGTGTTGCAGACTCTTTGGCACGAAAGTACGTGGATGAGGTGGTGCGATTGCATGGAGTTACAAGGACTATAGTCTCGGATAGGGATGTATGGTTTACCTCGCGAGTCTAGAGAGGATTGCAGCACACGTTTGGCACCCAGTTATTCCTTAGCACTACTTTCCATCCCCATACAGATGGACAAACAGAGCGCACCATCCAAACCTTGGAGGATATTCTACGGGTATGTGTTCTAGACTCGGGAGGATCATGGGTGCGATACTTGCTGCTGGTAGAGTTTTCCTACAATAATAGCTACCACTCTACCATCAGTATGGCCCCGTTTGAAGCTTTGTATGGGAGGACATTCCCTTCACCTGTGTGTTGGACCGAAGTAGGAGAGGCATGCATCTATGGCCCAGAGGTGGTGCAGAACACGACAGAGAAGGTTCAGCTCATACGGGAAATGATGAAGGCGGCCCAGGACCGACAGAAGTCGTATGCTGATACCAGTAGGAGGCCTTTGGAGTTTGAGGTTGAGGACCACATGTTCTTGAAGGTCTCCCCTCGGCGTGGGTAGTGGAGGTTCAGCAAGGGGAGTATGCTTTTTCCCAGATTCATCGGACCCTTCGAAGTGTTGCGGCGGGTCGGCGAAGTGGCTTATCAGCTAGCGTTACCACCGCTGCTACTAAGGATACATTATTTCTTTCTTGTGTCCCAGCTCCGTCGGTATCTGCACGACGATTCACACATCCTTGATTGGGGTGAGCTGGACATCAAGGACGACGTGACCATTGTGGAGAGACTAGTGATGACCGAGGATCGCAAGGATAAGGTGCTTCGCGGGCGAACCATCCCATTGGTTCGTGTGTTGTGAAGACATGGTGGGATTGAGGAGAGTACGTGGGAGAGGGAAGCACAGATGCGTACCCAGTACCAATAGTTGTTTTGAGTTTTGTTTCTTGTTGTACCTGTTGTGGTGGAACGTTTTGTATTTTGGATATTTAATGTACTGGTTTTCTTTCCTCTGTTTGTGTGTGAAAAGCCCCGGCTATGGGGAAGGAGAGAACCTGACCCCTAATCAGGACGGATTAAGGTGGATGCGATTAAACCCGTGCAGGCGAGTCAGTGCCTCCCAAAGCAGATAATATCTTGACATGGGGGAGGAGACTCCCCAACCCACATGCCCGTGCATTTTTTCATGGTATGTTGCTTTGTTCGTGACAAGAAGGTGATCTTAGTTAACAACAAGGTTCACTCTTGAGAGGTATCTTTCAGGGTGGTTGTTCATACCCGCCTTTTCCTTCTGGGTTGTTTAAATTCTCGAGGACAAGAATAGTTTGAGAGGTATCTGATGTGATGGCCCAGACTCTATTGGCACTTACCTTTTCCAAAATCCAGGCCCTAAAAGCGTTGTGTCTCAGAGAGACCGATCGGTGAGACCGATCGACGTCACCCGGCCTTGTCGAGTTGTTTCCAGTAGCGCTCCTTTTGCGCAAATAGGGTTTTAAACCCTATTCTGACTCAGTTAAGCATGTTTTAAAGACCCATATCGCGCATAAGTGTTTTTACTTAATCAATTCATGAGTCGGATTAAACCACCCGACCCCATTTAATGACGAGTGGAGCTGCGTGGTCAACCCACGACCCCCGCGCCTTACGCGGTTTCACGGTTTCACCCCAACCGTCCCTGGCTCTTATAAACCAAGGGTTAGCCGCGGTTTCTCTTTCCTCGATCGTGGCTTTTCACAAACAGCTTCTCGTGCATCTAGTGCACCGAATCGTTATCCATAAAGTTCCGCGCCCGACCTAAGCGTTGATCGTCGATCAAACAAGTAGGGAATTTCTCCTTTGCCTCTCTCTTTTGTGTATCATGCGGGGTGGGCATGCTTTTAATTCTGTTGGATTGGATAAACCGGACCTAATAAAAGATAATGAACGAATTCTATAAAGATAGAGGTGGTTGTGATCATTTATGTTGTTTATGTTATGACCATCTTATTGGGTTGTGCTGGCTTATGCCTTCTGAAAATCGAGGTCGTTGGTGGTCATTGTTTGTGCACTAATGAACCACTGCTGATGTTTTAAATGGCTTGTTGTGGTTGTAAACTCCTGCTGTGAAAAGTAATTGGTTAATCACTTATATCCAGCCAAATATATTGAGGCACCATGATCTTTCCATCTGTAATAACCCACGGTTAAAACAGACAAAATTTGAAATCATGGAGTGTGTTAAGTTGTTTAAATATGAAAATACCGGCATGACCCTGACTTGTGTTGATGGTGGTAGTTGGTTGTTTTCTTTTCGGGCCGATTTCTGGAATTGTGGGAGGGGATGGGATCCCCTGTCTTGTACTCTTGGTGGTTGTGTGAATTTGGGGATGGGATCCCCTATTGGTATGGACTCAGTGGTTGTGAGTTTTATGACCCGATGGTTTCTTGTTTATATCACAAATTGGGGTGGGATCCCCTGTTGTTAAGAACAGGGTGTGGGCGTTATTGTTGTTGCTTGACTGTTTAATTTCCTGGACTTATTCCTATGCTTACTAGTTTACCAGTAGTGCTTAAACATAAACATTATTACTAAACCTGAAACAAGAATTGGACAAATGGGTTTTGTTGGCGAGAGTCGTGACTTGTGACTCAGATATAGAGGTGTTGTGTTCCATAGGCCGGTTAGAAAAACCTAGACATTGGGTGATTTCTTGTTACCTATATCTATACTTGTAGTTTTCTATTTCTTATTCGCACCCCACCCAAGTTGAGCACTTAGTGCCGAACACCCCCATTTCATGGGGGAGGGTATTTTTCCCAACATTATTCTTAGTGGCTAGTTATTAGCTCCTTTTCTACTCCCTATTATGGATATCCCAAGTATCTTTGGGCAGGCTGTGATGGCCTGAGGTCCATTATTAGCCTAAGAACCTTCGGGCGGGGTAGTGTGGTGGTTTGCTAGGTGTGTGCGGCAGGTGGTTTCCCAAGTGTCTTCGGGATGAGGCACAGGTGTCTTCGGGCGTGGCAGTGGATTTTCTAGCCCAGGTGTCTTCGGGCGTGGTGGTGGTTGTTCTGGGCTAGGTGTTTGCAGATGTGGTTACGTGTGACAGTTGTGGCCCAGGTGTGTGCGGGCGGGATTTCGGAAGTGGGACTGCGTGTGGTTGTGGCCCAGGTGTGTGCAGGTGGGTGTGGCAGTGGGACTATGGTGAGAATGGAGGGATTGGTTGGATGCGTAGGATGTCTCAATAACCAGTGGGAAAGTGGCGTGGGGTACCCAAACATCGATGTGCTCTGATTATATATATTACTTGACTTGGATTATTTGGGGAGTGTTCCTTGGTGAGGCCTAGGGTGGATAGTTTACCTTGATTGGTGTTTGATTTACTCTTTTCTCATAAGACTTTAGTACGTTCCCCCAATTGTGCACGAGAGTCTTTGGTCATCCCTACTGAGCGTACTTGTGTGCTCACCCTACGTATATAAAACTGCTTTCATGTTTCCAAGAGGACTTCGGGGATCACACAGGACCTTACTAGCTCGGACATTTGGAGCAGTTGCAGTTGTTGTTTTTCTTTTCCTCTTTGGTACTTACCTTTGTAGTCACCTTTTGTTCCTTCTGGATTTATTTTTGGAACATGAATGTGGGAAGGGTTTATTTTTTTGGCTTTACGTTTCTTTTAACTGGGTGTTGTTTCGTTTCATTTTCTCATCTCTCTATCTTATAAAACAAAAAGGGGTAATGCCTTCCATTTGTGAGAAATTTCTATACCCTTGGTGCTGGTCGCCACTCTGGGACCTATTGAAGTTGTGTCACGGGGGTCATTATCTCTCCTTCAACTTAAATAAGGAAGGGCCTGGAAATCTGATAACTCTTCGCTCCTTTTGGTGAAGGCGGGTGGTGAAACTTGATTTTAAGAATGTGAACATTTATCAAATTAATTTTTAGTAAAGTAGAAGTGGTTTGATTTATAAAATTTTGGAAATAAATTTTACAAACTGTTTTGAAATGTTAAATGTTGTGTATTCACCCCATTTAAAATTTTGAATTATGGTAGAGTGGTATTTGGAAAATTTATTCAAAATTGACTTTGCTGAATTATTAACTAGTGTTTTGATTTGAATGAAGTGTTTTGGGAATTCATGTGTGAGGTATTAAGATAACTTTTTATTTGGTAACTATTAAGCATTTAAATTTTTTTATGAATCATTGGAATCCTATTTTTATGAGAATTTATGGGGTTTTAAATGGATTGGTGTGGATGAGAGGGAGTATTTTTCTTAAATGTGGGAGTTTTTTCGAAACAGGTTGAAATGTTTTGAAATTAGTGTATGGCATGAAAGAGAGTTTTTATTTGAATTTTTGGGGATTTATGAAATTATTTATAAGATTTAAATAATGTTTTTATTATGTGGATATTAGTTTTGAGACAATGGGAAGTGTTAATTGAATGTTTTGGTTTTGAAATGTAGAATGAATTTTTATTGTGACATTTGGTATTTCCGTGAGTTACCACATGCATGGGGTTATATGGGATGATGGAGGGTTAATGTAATGAACAGATGGGTTCCAGGATAGATATGACGAGGGTACCTAATATTGCATATAAAAATGCATGCATGAGGCCCATAAGATACCATTGGTGGGTATACTAACCACCAAACCAGTTATTTTCAATGAAGTGACTTCTTTTAATGGAAAACATGATGTCTTGATGACTGGTTAGGGTGGTGTGTCTTATGTTTTTCTTGAAATGTTTTTGTTGTGGGATGTATTTTGTTTAATAACCCATCTTAGTTGAATGATTTTTTTGTGTTTTTTGGTCGGTATGTTGGGTTGGAGGAATGGTTAGTGGTCTATTCTGAGAAAAGTTTGAAAGACACTTATGGTGGATCCCCTCATGTGTTCAGTTTGGAATAGTTATATTTTTTCACCAATGGAATAGCTTGGTTGTGTCCTTGGGTTCTCTCTTTCTATAGGGTACGCCCCCAAAAATATTTAATGTGTGACTAAAGAACAACCCATATTTCTTCTCTATTGTAATGTGGTCCATTTGATCAATTCAAGGAGTCTTTTTTCTAAATAATTGGAGGTTGAGTATACACAATTTCCATTAATGTTTTTTTGGATCCTATTTGTAGTAGGAGAGTGATCATGGAAGGATGAAATAGAACCTAGTTTAATAAGTTACCATATTCCTCGATGGTTAATGTAGTCTAGGGTTGTTAGTGTGGATGGTGTCTAAGAGGTGCGATGGGTCCTTTGTAGACTCTCCAAATTAGGGGTCCGTGTTGGACCAACAACATAAGAAATCGGGTCAGGAGATGCTGTTATGGACACCTGCTAGAATTTTTTGTTTTTTGGGGACATGAGATAGGGTACCTTTCTATATATTATATCTATCTGTCACAAGGGTCGTGTTCGGTGACACCTTGCAATGTCATGTGCTCGTTTGATTACAAAAGTTATGGTTGTGAAATCTTCTAAGAGGCTCTATTTTGATAGAAGTGTTCCTACATTAAAAAAATCACAACATCATATAGTTAGATGAAGGTGTTTGTGTATATCATTTCCTCATTCCATTTTTCATCTAAAAAAACAATGGTTGTTGTGTGTGCAGCTTCTAAGCTCTAGTTTCTAGAAAATATCAGGTTTCGGTAAAGTGAGTCTGGAGTGTGTTTTGTCTCACTGAACCCATCTGGGATCAAACTATCATTGTTTGTGGAAATGAAAGAAGTGGCCCTATTTGATAGTTTCCCATGGCCTCAATGTGGGGCTGAAGATGCTTGAATCATTTGAGCTCTATCCATAGGTCCCGGAGTGAAGCTGTCACATAGTCCGGGAAATCCCAGGGTCGTTAAAATTTGTGGGTCCAATTCCCTTCCATGGTAAGAAAGATGGGAACAATTTAAACCTCTTATATTGTCGCAATTCTCTAATTGTTCTAGTGTGTTGGAAATACATGGATGAATCTCATTACCACATTATCTCATAGGTTCAAGATTTTACCCCTTTGGTTTTCAATGTGTTTCTAACGAAAAGTATGTAAATTGGGCTAGGCAGATGGTAGTGCAAATTTCACACGCAATTAGTTATAACCATGTGCTATACTAGAAAATAGTGTGATAAGAGGTTGTAGCTACCACATGGTCTCCACATGGCCATGTGACTTGGTCCATGTAACCATGTAAAGTTTCCCCTTTAGAAAAAAATGCTCCACAAGGTTAGGCTATGATTTCCCAAACATTGCGGACGAACCGTGCGACTGTGCCAACTCTTTAAAATTTGGGGACTTTTCATGTTGGCCCATGCTAGTCAGTTAAGATTCTTAGTTCTTATTGTGGGGAGACCCACTATGGGTCTCATGTATGTTATGTTGGAAAATTCAAATTAAGATATACCCCTTTTGCTGGGGAGTCCATTCTTGGTTCCCCCACTAAGTGTCTCGATTATGTCTCGAGAAAATTAAGTTTCTCCTTAAATAGGGGAGTCTATTTGAGTCTTTCCATATCTGTAACATGGTTTTTCCTTAGGGTTGCTTTCAAAATAGGTAGTATTATTGGGGTTATTTAACTGAAAACTTCCTCCTTGAGTAAAAATTGGTATTCTAGTGCCCCCAGTAGTTTTGCTGAAGTAATATTGTGGTGACTTCTTTGGTTATAATTGTTCATTCTAGGTTAGTTGAATGAGTCTAGTTCAAATATTGTTTGAGGTGTTTTGTTTTGGTATGTCATTTCAATATGCTTGATCATTTCTGGAATTGTATTATTTTTTTCTGTGATTATTTCTCACTTGATTGATCAATTGGAGGTGTTTTGGGCCTTTTGGGGGTGGGTGAAACTTGGAAAAGGGGTCTATTTCTACTTTTGGGTTGGGTTTTGTTTTTTTCTTTTGGCCTTGATATGGCATTCCACAGGAATAATTATTTATAGTGGGGAGAATTGTCACACCCATGAATTCTTATAAATTTATTTTTCATTTAATTTCCATTTTTTGTGGGGGTTTCCAATACATTTTTGAGGAAAGGGTGAGTATTCATGTTTGGAAAAAACCACGAGTCCATTTCCAGATTTAAAATCCAATATTTGTTTCTTTTATAAATCTTTCATTTTTTACCATTTTTTAACCATTACACTTCTAACATGGCCTTCACTAACCTATGAACACCTTTATATAAGTTTGGTCCTTCTAGGAATCCGAAATCAGGGTGGATTTGGGTTTTTACATAAGGAATTGGGCCAGCCAGTAAGCCCATTCACAGTTTAAAAAAACTGTCTATTTAATATCTTATTCATTTTCAACTCTTTTTGGTGATTCCACCACCTAATCTAAACCAACTTCCCTAGGAACCCTCCCATATTATTTTCTCCCACTTTTGATCCCATTAATATTGTAGATTAAGGATAAACTTTTCATGCTTTCTGAAATCGTCCAGATTTGAAGTGGTAATTTGTTTCTTTTTTAACTCTTTCATTTTTCACTATTTTCCCCCATTACAGTTCCTATGTGACCTAATAATTCTTATTAAAACCTAACCTTATTTTTTTTTCTATTTTTGAATTCATATAATGATGTATATGGGGCGTTATGTTCACAATATCTCTATTAAGTGGGTTCCCTCTCATGTTCATCCCATTTGCATAGGGTTTCGTCAACTTTTCTTGAGGTTCTAAAATTCAAAAAATCTTGGGATCATTTCTAGGGGTTTATCTTCCATCATTCTGGTGATATTTTGTAGAATATGGCTTGATTTCACATTCTTGTGTTGCGATGGTGGTGGGATTGATGTTTCGCACAACAGTTTGGAGTTTTTTCTACAAATGGTAAGTGGTTTTATGTGTAATAACTATTGGACGAGTTAGTTTTTCTTGATTTATATTTTATTAGCATTACTCGATTCCATTGTGTTTTCCATGAAAATTATATTTGAATAATTTGTTAAGCAGTTGGTTTTTAAGTATCTTTGTTGTGTAAAAATTAATAGTTTTGTGTGTATTCCATGTTGTGTTCATTGAGGTTGTTTTATGATTCATGGAATAGTTTTAATAAATGATTTCATGGAAAAATATTCCGGTTTTATGTGATTTTGGCATGATTTTGGCCTTCAATGATGGTTTTAAATTTATTTTATGTGAAAATCATGGTTACAGTCCTTGGAAATTTTGTGTGAAGGTTTTAAATGGTTTCTTGATTTATTTCATGTTGTGAAACTATGTTACCAAACTATTTTGGTAGGATTGTTTATTTGAAATGGACAATTTTAATGTGAAATGGTTTTTATGTGATGTGTTATATCTTGGGATGGTTTTTGTAAAATTTTTAATAGATATTTTCATGTGGGAATGTGAGGATAAACGTGTTGTGGCTGTTTTGTTGTGAGTATGATTTCCAAAATGAATATGAATAAAAAATGGTATTATATGACTTGTGTGTGGGCTGTTTGGTGTGTCTGACTTGGATGTGGTATTTGGATGTGAAAATATTTTTTCATGACTAGTGTAACTTGTGTGAGAACAAGAGGGAACACACGAGTATCTAGGTGGGTGGACGTGAACTTGTATGCAAGTGATCCGTTGTGGTTTGGCCCATGTTTCACGTAGCATGTTTGACGATGACAACACTAACTAAACTATGGAGAAGTTGTTGTTATTGTTAGATAACCACAAGGTTGTGGTTATTATCTATTCTAGTGACTCGTGTGCCTGAGAATGGATATTGGTATTGTTACTTTCACCGAGTACGAGGTACCTCGGACCCACAATGAGCTAGTTCTTATGGTTAGCACTCATTGCTAGTGCTCATTACATATTTTAGGCTTACCGTCGGCATAAAAAATGTTTGGCAGGACAAATTCTGTATATTTGTCATTATTTTTAATTTTTTTTATTTATTTTAATGTATCCCACTTCAATGCTATTTTTATTTAATGTTTTTTTTCTTTTAGAAATGGTTACTAGAATTTATTGTTTACAAAACATGAATGATTTTTGTCTTATAATGATTATCACGTGGAATACTTTTTGGTGGGATCCTACAGGGATATGGATCACACCATACATACACCTTTGGTGTAAGTAGACTTGGTTATTTTGTCACAGGTTTGTGTAAATCATATAGTGCCAATGGTATGGGTTTCTAGCATTTCTTCTAGGTTCATGGAGATGGTATGAGGGTGGTGCCTTTTGTTGTGAGAAGGTTGTTGGGCTATCTTTTTTGGTTTGGATCCATTGTAATATTCATTAAACATTTTCTTAAAATGTAAAATTCAATTTTTAAATTTAGAAAAATATGTTTTGGTTTGAAAAATTTAGATTTGATTTATGAGATTCACTTGTTGGTTTATGTTTATAAAATTGGGTAAATTTTTCCAAAATTTTATTTTATGATACCCTGGAACATGTGAGAGCACATGGGGAGTGGGAAATCCTTTTAGGTGTTTCCTGGGTGGGGTTGGGTGCCATTTTGATGGAGACCAGATCTAGTTCATGACATCCTACCCCTAACCTATGGCTTATAGTGCTTCTTTCTTCTATTTAATATTTATATATACCTATATTGGAAAATTTATACACACACACACATATATTTTTTTAAATTGTACTGGTTCCTTGTATATATCTAATGAGAGATAAAATAATTAGGTACATTTTTCCCTTCCTCTTGTCTTTGTATTGTTTTATGTAAAGGAACCTCAACGGTTTCCCATTTCATTCTAATTGTGTAGGTGTGCAATATTAAGGGAATACTGAGGTTCATGAATTTTTAGGAAAATTATAGGTCTAAATACACAAAAAAATCATCATTGATTTGGATTATCTGAGTGTCATGGAGGTCAAAGAAGTAATTAGGAGTATCATGAACTTCAACATTAACCACCAGGTTTCTTTGATCAATGTTTATTATATCAATTTCCTTTTAAACACTTATCCTCTACCTCTATCCCCTTTTAAAATTTCATTTATATAAAATATATGGAAATTTTTGTTTTATGTTATGGAGGGAGGTGAAATAATACAATTTCTTTTGGGTTCATTAGAAAACTAAAGAATTGAAATAAAAAAAATACTTGGAATGAAAAATTCCATTAACCTTATACATGAAAATACAGATTGCAATCTTTAAAAATGAATATAAAATATTTTTTCATTACATGATTATTATTTTAATTCATGTTTATGTTCATTAATATATATTTTGGAATGTATGGTTGTGTGATGTGATTTTCCATAATCTATATTTTCATCCATTTGATAACAAAACACAGTGCGCATACGTTGGATTATGGAATACTATTTTGAGTTCATGGGGACCCATAATAAATGGAATTGTTTTGGTGATCATTTTTATTTCAATTTTATTATTGAAAAAAATAAAACAAATTCAAAATAAAAATAAAAAACAATTGCGCATAAAGGACTGGGCTGACATAATGTCTGGCTTTAGGAATAAAGGGTTCCTGAATCCATTGTTTTTCGGCCTAGAGTTAGTAATTATATATATATATATATATTTGGTAATTTGAATTTGTTTTTTATTTATTAAACATGATATGATGATCAAGTATGAGAGATTCACATGGTTCCCAGAGGTCTTTTTGACTAAGAGTCATCGGCCAAGTCACACTATTTGGGATGACTCTATTGTGTTCAATTTCAATTATCATTGAAAATTTGAAACAAAAAAAATAAAAAAATAAATAAAATTATTACTTATCTTTGTATAAAAGTGTCATTCTTCCAAGAAATTCCATATTTTAACATATGAATGAAGATGAACCCCCATGTCTATTAGGAAGCACAACACATCATCATGCTTAATTGAAATTGGATGAAATGTACTGAGGAATTTGAAACATGGAATGGTCTTGGGATTGATTTATGCCTCTGATACGATCTTGTTTTTAATTCTATTTATGAGACTCATAATTTATTTGGTATGAGGTATTTTTGTGTGAATTGTGTATTAACATGTTTTTGGAAAAGGGAATTCAAATTTTATATTTTTGAGATAAATTTTTATCGGGACTAGAAAAAATCATGTTGATGATGAAATTATCCACTGAATTAGGAAAATGTACATTATTAATATATATATTATTCATGTCCTTCCTTAAACATAAACACCATTTTAGTTCGTTTTACAAATTGATCAATATTTCAGATTCTTGTACTAATTCCATCCTAGAAGGCACTATTGCATGGTATAATTTTTGAAACCTAATTTTTTTTATCGGTTTTACTTTCATATTTTATTTTCATGTCTTAGATTATTTAAGGATCAATTAATTCTTTTGGATAACTTAATGATTCGCCTTAGGAGACAAACATTTGGGATAATCAACCCAGGAAATTATGGGCGAAGTAAATTGGACAGTAACCTAATAACATTACTGTAGAGGACAATATACATTCCCAATTATTATAAAATATTAACTTAAGATATAAGAAATTATGAGGAATATTTAATCAAATATTGGCTAGAGCTGATTTATCTATTTAAAGGGTGTTCTAGGTGGACCAAGTTGAAGATGTAATTCTGGACCAAATTCTATGGCCCAAAAAAACATCCCACCATTCAAAACAAATCTAAAAATAATATTTTTGAATGAAATTTAATATATAGTTATGGGAAATTAAAAGTTAAATTTTATTCTTCTATGTCCCACTACAATTTGGAAATCTAGAATCTCTATTCGACACATATTTTTGGTGGATGCAAGTTGGCTCATATTATTTATCAAAGGTGAAAAAATCCACTCTCCTTTAACTTTCCCCCAATCTAGGTCTACCATAATTAATTAGGGATACTTGTAATATTGGTCGATTGACCCAAGGCTTCCAACATTCCTATTTATGAAATTTGGGTTGGATGATTTAGCCATATTTTGTGCATTGTTTCATTTTAATGTTATGTTGCCTCTTTGTGATTTAAATTTCATTCATTTCTCATGTAAGTTTTTAAATTCACAATATATTATTAATAAAAGTTATTATTATACGCATATTCTATTATTATTCATATCATTTTAAAACAACTTCATCATTGTGTGAATTTATTCACACCAAACATTGAGATGTTTATCACACAATAGTGGAGTGATTGTTTTTATATTGTTTTTATAATATTCAATTATCCCCTCACGAGACTACTACCCACTTACATTTATAGAATATCATAAATGGTTGGATTACCATCATATGGGTTGATATAAGGGACTATAAGGGGGTTTCATTGAATTTTATTTTATACTCAATAGTAATTTAATTTTTTTTATTTTAGTTTTTCATTCAATGTTCTTTTCTCTTCGTCTTCCATGTTAAATTTTATTACTACAACTTTCATGTTCTAACAAAATACATTATATATGTGTTCTCCTGAATAAGATCCTCCAAGCTAATAAGTTATTATATTTTGTATGGGAAGGTGTTAATCTAGTATGTGATGATGTAACATTGATTTCATTGAATGAATCCTTCTCATCGTAAGAAAATTAAAATATTATAAAAAGGTATTCATCCCATCCACCCCATGTGATATTCATGGATCAAATCACTCTATTAATTTGAATTCACTTTGATCTTTAGTTAACTATTAATCCAACAAAAAATCCACCCTAAATTTGGCCACATCATAGATTAAATAATAAATAGAATGTACGTGTCTGTAGGTTTTTTTGGTATCTCAGGATTAAACAACCCAAGATACACTACAAGTGACCACTTAACCCTAAAACACGGTTAAATTATTGGGAGACCAATATTATATCCTATGTCATTATTTTATGAATATGATGTATAAATAAATTTATTACTGATAATTATTTCATCAATGTCTTATATAACTAATTATTAATTTTTCTTTGGCCAACATCTAGTAATTTATTGCGGAATATTTTATGCTTTTTCATTGAGAAATATAAATATAAATTCTAAATATATTTATTTCATTAAATTTACCAATTATTTAGTAAACTATTTATCAAATTTTTTATTTAGTTATATTAATTTCATTAAAAATTTAAATTTGACTATTAAAATGGATTTTGAAAATATAGGTTCATATGCCATGAAAAAACCTATCACGTTTAGTGTGGCCACAATTCTTAACCCCACAACCGATGAAGGATAATGACACATCACCTTATACTAGTATTCAGGATTAAATACCTCCATATTAAAGTATATATATATATATATATAATTATATACATGAATCTTTCTATGTATATTGTTATATTTCAAAACTAAATTTATCTTACAATTATGTTGATTTAAAAATCCTACCATTTATTAATTCATTGTAATTTAGTGGCAACCAACACATGATTAATTTTTTTATTATAATTAAATAGGATGTAAATTCATAATAAATTTTTTGTAATGTTAAATCTAAATTAGAAATTATGATTCATTATAAAATTCTGATTCTATCTCTTTTAATTTATTTTGTTTTTCCTAATCGGTGTATTTGTTTATAAACTAACAATTATTACATTTAAAAGCATGAGTAACACTATTAAAAATATTTATAAAAAAAATAATCATTTGATTAATTGATTGAAATTAATTAAATTAACCATCATAGCATTTAATATACAAACTATTAAAACATGTATACATAGATAATTATATTTATATTTCATAAGAACATTACAAATTATGCATATATTTTGGACTAGTAGAGCTCAAAATAGTTAATGTATATATACTTTTGAGAACATTATATTCCCTAAAAAAATTTACTTCCTTGAAATCCACCAAGTGGATCATTCTTACCATGAAGATCATAAATGTGGGAGAACCATTAAGAAAACAATAGACATTATAAAATTATTTCTATGAACTATTGTAACAAATACAGTGAATGAAAAAATGAGAAAAAATGTTTGTTAGTGGTGGAAAAGTAAATATTCATTATATTTATCCTCTATTACGGATTATGATAAATATATCTACTATCAAATAAGATAGTTGTTCATTATTATTATTAGTTATGTATAAATAATTATGTGACCAACATATTTATATTAATGATATAACTAATTTTTTATTATATAGTATAACTATATTCTGATAAGAATATTTTTATAATACATATTAATGTTTTAGATAATGTTTATCATAAATAATTATTTCTAAACAACACTATTTAAATGATCATATAATGTCAAGAAGTTTATGAAATTTTTGTTATATTCAGAATGAATATTTTGGTATGAAAATAATATTTTACAATAAATAAGTATATATATATAAATTTTAAATTATCTTATTTGGATAATTAATTTTAAAAAATAAAAATCATTTTTGGAATCATCACAATATATTAACCTAGCATAAAATTTTGTAATTGTTTTTAAAATTTGGATTTCCTAGTGAAAGAATAAAAATTCTTGCCTAACAAAGAACTATCTTTTCAATACATTATTATTATGTTAGAATGAATAAAAATGTATAAAAACATATTTTCAATTAAAATCAAATTATATAACTTTATAAATAAATTTATAAATTTGAAATTTTGAAGATAATCTTTTTTTTAATTGTTTAAAACATAAATTGGATTTCTAAAATTATTTTTTTTCTTATTTAATTTTGTTTTTTATGTATGCATTGTTTTGGTTATTAAATTGAAAATTGAAAACATTATCCCACTTATTAATAATATATAAAATTTATGTTAATTTATTAAACACCATAGTGGTTGGAATATATAATAAAATAACCTATATTTTAACCCTTGAAACCACACATCCTTGTTTAAAAATAACATTATTCCCTCTTTGCAATACAAACAAATGTTTTTGGGAATTTTTTTTATCGATTACCCTCTCTAGAGTCTCTCTATGGTTATTACATATTTATAATTTTTCCATGTCTGTCATTAATATGCATCCTACCACAAAAATAGATATTTACCCCCACATCATTCGATTTAGGTTTATATAATTATTATCCATTGATTATCAGTTTAATATGTTTGTAAGTAATTTTAATCTCCCCATTACATTGAGAATTATTTCTATTCAAAAAGATGCTTTATATAAACCATGTTAATGATTTTTTATATGTCATTACTCTACAGATGAAAGGGTCCTCAAGCATCTTCTTCCATTTGCGAGTACATTAATTTTATTAAATTGTATTTATAAATTTATTTTTCATATATGTATATGTATATTATTCCATGTTATTGTAATCCGTCTTATATGTTGTTTTTTATTGTTTATTTATTCCCTCTCAGTGTATCCATTTTCATGTTATTATATTTATATTATCCCATATCCATAATCTTATCATAAAATTTGGTATAGAAATTTGAGTGCGGTTTTCCAAATTAATAAAATACTTGAACGGATATTACAGATTGATAGTTTTTTAGATCAGATGCGAATAGAGATTAAAAAATTGATTCAATGTGGTTTGTTATATCAAAACCATCATTATGGTGCATCATGGGAGGGTCCTTACTAAACACATGGTTTGACACTATTGGGTGATATGCTAAAGATAATTTATATGCTCTTTAGCAAACTATTTTGAAGGATTTATTTTTCATTTCATTGGCCAACTACCATTGAAAATATTTTTTCTTCCAAATAAAATGGTACGTTGATTAAATAGATCATGTTAAAACAAAATAACAATATAATCATATCATTAATATGTTAGGAATACTAATTTATAATTGTGAAATCCCTAGTCATTCCTTAGGGTACTTCCTGTAGACATATTTATTAATTATTTAATTGTGGGATATAATTTTCTACAATATAATTAAATGAAACCTATACAAATGTTATGTATGATATAAATCATAAATAAATATTTATGTGTATCTATTTTGTTCATTCCCTAAACATTATTCTATGAAATTTTTGGTAATGTAGACTTAATTAGGCATGCAATGATCAGCGGGGAACATAATTATATTTCCCCACAGAGAAATAGAAGAACTCAAGATATATTTATGATAACATAATGAGAGTTTTCTTACCCTTTATGTAATATGTATTCAAACTAGTACTTGATTTATTAATCTTGTATAACATTACACATTTTCATCACATAATGATTTGTTATAAATTTCATTGTAATTAATCATTATTATTATGGACATTGATTTAAATATATCTCAGTTTTATTTTAAATGGCATAAATTTGTTTATTTATAATTCAATACTTTACTGATATTTTTTAGTTAATGATATCTTTAAATATATTTAATATTAATTTATCTATGGGTTTATTTATTTTTTTTCTCTCATTAGTTGTAGAACTTTAATATTTATTTATTCATTCCATAAAAAAATTATCCAAGATATTACATTACGGAGCTTATTATTTAACAATGTTCTTTAGTTTTATCATTCCCTTATAATGAAATAGTGTTTCCACATATGAAAAATGGGTCTCCCCAGAGAATAATAATTTTTTAAATGTTTTCATAAATGTATTTTTATATTCAATGTAATGTAACCCTAATTTATGTATCTAGATTTGAATATCTATTAAACTATTGGGTGATAGTTTTTATAATATATATTCAATTGATATAAAAAATATACAATATATAGGCTAATTGAGATGGGTTTGTTATATTTCTATCAAATTATTGTTTAGTATTATATTTAGGAACACAATTTAGAAGGACATAATTAGAACTAAATACAAAAATCATCATTCTAAAATAAAATTAAAACATATGTCTTCTTAATTTTTAATATATATATTATTTTATATGTAAATTTGGGGACAAATAATATTCTAATATTTTATAGAATATATTTTTGGGAAATATCACAACAAAATTTTGAATATTTTGTTAAGGAATTTGGATTTGAATATAATAAAACTCAACAAAAAGAAAAATATATTGATCCAAAAGTGATATAGTTAGACCTACATGTTTACTAGTATAAAATTTTCATGACATTTACAATAATATAATTAATTATTTAAAATTTATAAAATTATTTACTTAATATATATTTTTTACTCATAAATATCTATATTTGTTTTAATGGAATAAATGAAATAATAATTACTTAATTTCACTAAAATTATATGGTAGGTATTTTATTTCAATATTAGTAATATTGTTTCAAAAATATTAACATTCATTTTTTATAGTGGATTGGGGAAGATCATGAAAAAAATTCAATCTCTTATAAATTATATTACTAGAAGGATAATTACAATTTATCAACATAAGAGTTGAAAACATTTTCAAATATTAATGTTACATAGGGAATAAAATTTTTGGAACCAAATAGCTTTACCATCCATTGATTTATTAAAGGTTCATTAGTTTTATTTTGGTGAATCTTTCACTCATGACATTGTTATCAATCTATGTTTGGGTATTTCCATAATGTCCATTTTTAATTACTCTATTTATATCAAACACGTGAAGAACATAAGGATTTTATAGAAAATATAGATGGATGAGACCTCCAAAAATCATATATATATATAAATATATAATTCTAACTTTGGGAAAATATTAAATTTATTTTGGGAAACCCTATAAAGAAATGTTGTTTTATGAACCATTGATATTGTTTTATATATAATATTTTAAAGAAGATGTTTTAAAAATATATATTTCACATTCATTTTCAATGATTTACCAATTCATCAATCAATGCAATCCATTATTCATGAGTTGAGTTTTGATAGATTAATAACACGATTTTAAAATATCTAGAGGTACCATTGTAATGAAGTAACCATCTCACATTGAAGGAATTGTCATAATGGATAAGTAATGTTCTTTTTGACATGATGAGTTATTAATAGAAATTTTATAAATATAATTTTAATTCTTGGTGAATATACTAACTCTATTTTTTTGGAATGATATATCTCAATATTGACACATGGAATGTGGTATTTAGGGAATTCACATTTATAAAAAACCACAATAAAAATTTGAAGGATGAAATTTTTTTATGGGGATAGAATGTAACATTGTGAAATTTGAAATTACAATTACTCTTAATTATTATTATACAATAGAAAAACAAATGAAAATGAAATTTCCATATTAAAATAACATATTATTAATGTAAATATTAATAACCACTATTATTCATCAAAATATTTTTCGAGGATAATAAAAAATTATTTATTAAAATGGTTTTAATAAAAGATTACCGCATTGGTTTAGAAACAACCTATCAGATATAGAATTTCCATGGTTAATTAACACATGAAATACAGGTGATTAAGAAACATAAGCATCTTTTATACAACAAGATTCCTTATCTCCAACATCAATCCATTCAATATTTACATAAATTTTATTATATACATGTATCTTTTTAAATATACGTGTTTATTTTGAAACTACATTCATCTTACTAAAAGTTTTACTTCCAAATCATATTATTTATTTAATTATTTTTATTTAATGGTCAATAAAACAAGATGATTAATTATATTTTCATAAAATTGTATATATTAACACAATTAATTATATGTAATTTTAAATATAAAAATAAATAATGAATCATTATCAATTTATATTTTTGATCAATAATGTTTTTTAATTAATCTGTGTGTATTTTTATAATTTAATATATTCTCTTTAATGGTGAAATAAATTGATTCATAAAAATCCAACAAATTCCATGTTTCATAAATTGTGTATAATAAATTTTTTGGTTGATCTTATCTAACAATATACTCACAATAAAAACAAGTTGACATAATGAAAAACACATACATTTCATTTCAACATTATTCATTTTGACTCATTATGGAGTAGTGTATTCTAGAATAGTTACTGGTAAAACACATTTAAGAATAGTACATTCAGTAAAAAATAGATTAACCTGAAACCCACTAATTGGATGAGCCTAACATAATGATTGTAGAAATTAAGATATGTATGAGGAAAAAATAAATATTTCTAATGGATGAGTTTGAACCTTTGTAAGTAATTTAGTGAGTGAACAATTTGACCATAAAGATGTATTTATAGGAACAATGTCTCTTATCATTATATATGATTGATGATATGGTTTATCATCATTATCACCATAAATCAATAACAATGTAGTTTATTTTTATAATTAGTTATGTAGATTTAATTATATGACAGACATGACGATTTTAGTGGTAAAAATAATTTTTTCTGAGAATAGTAATATATTTTTATAAGAATTTGTTTCATGATAAATCTATATGATTCTGGTTTAATTTATATTCATGAAATAATAATTGAAAAAAAATTAAAATGATAATATATTTTATCATTTTCCTATGTATTTTTAATAATTTTTAGAAATGTGGATTTTTTATGACATTTCTATATTACAAATTATAAATATTTTAATTTAAAATAAAAAAATATCATTTATAGAAGATTAATTTTATAAAATAAATATAATTTTTTTGCTGAAAAAATCATAATTATCATGGAGTAATTTTTTCTATTTTCTTGAAAAGTTATTTTTTTGAATAAAATTAAAAGTTCCACTTAACAATGATATCTGATTTAGGAAAAGTTTATTATGTTGTAATGGATAAAAATTAATGAAAACATTCTTTCAAAAAAATAATAATAAATAAGTATAACATAAAAAATAATGACATTAATTTTATATTATAAATTTATTCTATTCTTTTTTGATTTACAAATTATATTTATAATGAAATATTTTTTTCCTGTTCATTAATAGGGTATTTTTAGAGTTATGTTTCTATTTGGGAATGCATGGGATGTCCACCCACATTATCTGATTCATTAATATTCCAAAAAATTGGATGGAATTAATTATACCCATAAGTTGTTGACTTATTTGATGATACCCAATATTTTATATCTAAAACCACCGCTCCATCTGTATAAATACACTATTTTCCTCATTACATTTTGCAAAAAAGAAATTTTGGATGATTTTTATATTAATTAATATCATAAAATCCTCTCCATTTTGGTTCTATGTTTCTAGGAATTCCCTCTCTATCTTTAGGAATCACCATTATATGGAAAGTTATTTTTTCCAATAATAAATTCAATTCATTTAATTATTTTTTATAAGCATTTTTTATAAATTTTTTATTTGGTATAGTGTTTTTGAATAGTCACATTACAATTAAAATGATTTATTTGTAATTAGGATCTTAATTTTCCTCCGTTTATAATGTTTTCCATTGCAGTTAGTCTATCGAAGAAAGGGTCATGAATCCTTCAATTCAATTTTCAAGTACATAAAAGTTTTCAAATTGTCTTTATAATTTCTATTTTTATATTCCTCCATGTATGTTATTATAGTTCACTACATATCATTTAATATTTTCTAAATTATGGTTGTTTTATCCTCTCTGATTATATCCTTCATCTCATCATTATAATTATAGGCTTATCCGATATACATAAAAACCATCCATTTTTTTTTTAAATAAATGGTTATGTAGTTTTCCTAGGTTATGAAATCCTAGTCTTGATACTAATATTTGAAAATGTATTTGTTGGGATTCATTGTAGGGTTATAAATACTAATATATTTGGTGTTTTATATATCAGCCTTCATTATTGTGCATAGTGTGTTTTCACACCCTGTAAACCTGGTTTGACACTCCTTGGGGATATACTTTTGAAAATTACATGATCTTTAAAAAATCATTTTAATTAATTTTTTTATCATTTCATTTCACTCCTACATTTTTTAATATCTTTATTTAAACTACCTAGATACCTTTAAAACAAGTTCCTTTAAAAAATAAATACATTTTTATATCCTTCAATTACTAAGGGTGGTATTATGACATTTATAATCACTGGTTATTTATTATTTAATTTTAACTATATTTTTTTTATTAATTCATTGAATGTGTAAAATAATTTTGTACCATATATTTAAATCATGTATACATACGTATGTCTTTTTTGATATTTATGTATGAGCAATTATTATATAAATTTTTTTCAACACAAGATAATTATGTTGGGTAATATATTTTAATGTGACGGAATGTATTGGACATGAAAATATGGGTGGGAATAGAATAATATAACCCCTCACTACATTGGCTGGTCTCATGATATAATTACAACATGGTAATGGGAGATTCATTCACATTAATATATTATGTCTCAGAATATGGCCTAGAAGGGATTTTTAAAGCAAATAAAAATTTGACTCACCATCACACAATGATGAGTTACTATTATCCTTGAATTTATTCATTATTTTAAGGGCCATGTATTTAATTATACTCTCAGTCTTATTTTATAAGAAATAACTCAGTTTATTTATTATTCAATCATATCACTACATGTGTAGTTATGGATATTTTAGAATTTATAAATTGCTATGTAGCCCATGTGTTTATTTATTTTATCAGTCTCATTAGTTATAAAACATATTAATTTATTTATTCCTTCCATAACAGCATCTGTTGTGAAATATTACTGTAATGAGCATCCATGCTCACACATTAATATTATTTTAATCATTCTTAGGAAACAAAATTGGTATTAACTATCATTTTTTTTAAATTATGAATAATATTTTTTATCAACCTATATTTTTATATGACATTTTTTCATAAATAAATATGCATAATATTATGTTATATAATTAATAAAATGTAGATAACATAATGAAACCAATATAAAATTAATTCATGAATGAAAATAATTACATTAATTAACAATTTAATTCATTAATATTTAAAATGTTACAAAGGGAAAATATAATATTTAAAACTATAATAATAATATTTTGATCGACCCAATCTTCTATAGTCATCGATCCTATGAATAAAAATATATAAGTAAACCAAAATATTAGTTAAGTGATCAATTATCTAGAATATATATATATATATCAATTATAGAAACTTATGTGACTATTGAATTGAGGAATGAATTAATATTTATAAGATGTAACATGATTATAATAATAGTAACGTGACCGTTATAATTAAAACATGGTAACTACGAATATTAACCTGACCATTTGAAATTATTATATGGCTACTAGAATATTATTTTAAACTCAAAATAATGAAATTCATTATAAATAATAAGAATCATGATTAATTTAACAAAATATAGATATTATAATTCTAAATAATAAATATTAATTTTTATAACTCATAGAATATATAAGTATATTTTAAAAAAAATTTAACAAAAGGTATTCCATAAAAATATTAATTTTTCATTTTAACATTTAGAATGAACTATTCATGAAAACTATTTTGATAAAAAGAATTAAATTGTTATATTAGAAATTTGAAATTTTATAATCGTGATTTTACTTAATCTTTTTAAAATAGATAAATTTCAATGTGAAAAGTATAATTACAGTTTTTTCTTGTAGTCGATGTATGTTTAATTAAATAATTCATTGTGTAAAAATTTAGAATTTTTTTATATATCTTGATGCTTGACCCAAACATTGATAATATTATAAATGAGTAATTATAATAAAACAAATGTGTCTTTTCTACTTAAAAATGAAATTCCAATATCTTAAGTATATCGTATTGCATAATATATCATTTTATCATTTTCCAAAATTCATTTTAAAAAAATATTAAATTATAATACAACTTTGATTAATACCTTAATGAAATTATATTTTTTTCGTTAAAATTAATTATTTTTAAAATAACATGTTTATATGTTTTATCATGGAATTAGTATTCTCTCATTATTATATGCCAATATACTACTCTCCTTAAGTAAAAATAACCCCTCACCCTCCAATTGGAATACCTATCCTCCCTCAAATAAAAAATCACAACATTTTCCAAAATAATATTTTTATTCCCCTACATGAAATATTTATCAATTCTTGAAAATAATAACCATTAACCAAGGAAGTATAGTTTTGTACAAGATAAGAAACACTAATAAAAGAGTACATTTTTCTAACATTTTTCATTTTCCTTCATATATTCAAATTTTTATGAATTTATTTTTGAACAAATTCCCCATTTTTTAGTTTGGTAATATGATAATATTATATTAATGATTTCATAATTGTGTAAAAATTATATTTTTGAAGTATTTATATTTTATATATCTATTTCACCTCATTTGGACAATGTTTTCTATAACAGTCAGTTAACCGTCAATGAAGACATTTCCAACATATTTCCATTTCAAAAAACATATATATGGTTATAATAAATTACATATTATATATATATATATGAATATATATATAATTTATGCATCATTAATTATTTCTACTAATGTATAAATGAAAATGGATAAAACATTTGATATAAAAAAACAGGAACTTTTTAAGGAAATAAAGATTTCAAAATGTAATCCATTTATCTGATGGAATTATAAAATATAATCCAACGAGAATAATTTAAAATAATCAAAGATAATTAAACAATTCATGTTTTTTTAATGTTTTTATAAAACTACTTTTCTTATTCGGGAGGCATAACACCAAAAAAAAATAATGAATGATTTCTGATAAGTGGATTCTCAAAAGAAAAATATTTTAGTTGGTTAATCCAAAACATAAAAATGTTTTTAGTATGAATTTTATATTATATTCAAAAAAATACTTTCAATATTTAATTTATTATTTTTATTGTATATTAATATTTCTACCATTCTAAAATTATTTCTAATTGATTTATATCTGCTTATTAAAAAACAATTTTTTTAAAACATATACTAAATCCGCCTGAGTTGTATATTCATTAAGAGAAGAAATTTATATTTTATTGAAATTTATGATATAAATTATTCATTTTGGAATCATATAGTTCATTTAACATTGTATGATATAAGAAAAACTATATAAAACCCATTCCATTCCATGATTTAGTTCCAGACTACAGTTTTTATACATTATATGTGGCATACATGATAATAATCATTTATGATGTGATGAGTGGGCCCATAAATGTATAACCCCCAGTGAATTGTATAATTTGATTTATATCATTATATTATGGATATAATTCCTGAAAATTATGAAATCTTTTCTCAAAATGTATATGTTATTCTATATGTACATATGTTATACATGAACATGGTTTTATAATTTTTTATAACTAAGTGTTGTATTTGACCTATATGAATTTCTATGTAATTTTAATGAATATGAAACTATTTTTTAATTTATAAAATGTTTCTATCACGATTTTTATGATGAAATTATGCTTATGGAATTTAGATGTTGATTATTTTCTATAAAGTGATTTTCAATCATTTACAGTATTCTTAACCATAACGGTATTTTATCTAACCATTTTCATTAAAGTATGTACTCATGTGACTACATATTTTAAAGAGAACATGAGATATTTATAAGGATAAATAATATAAATTTATAAAAGATAATTTTTTATTACCTACAATTAATGTATGTGTCTAATTTTCCCAACAGACTAAAATGTTGGATAATAGATTGAATCACTATTATATTATTTATCATAAATGTAATGTAATAGTAATGTATAGAAATATTGGGTCACAATATTTTCTATTGAATCTATGTTTTAAATGAATTCTTTTTTAAGCCGAGGTTTCCATAAATTTATTTTTTAAAAGATTATTTTCATGTAGAGAAAAATTATATATTCATGATTTGTTGACATTAGTTTTTGTGAAAATGTTTCTATTTTATAAAATTTTTGGATATTAATGAAAACATTCCATCAACCTATTTGAGGGTCAATGCAATTATTTCCCAAACATAATTCCCAATGTGATAGTATATGGAGTTAAAACCTCATGAATATGAATATTTGGTGGTCTCAGTCTTTGAAACATATCATAAAACACATGGAATGGTTTGAATATCTAGTGAAAAGAAAATAGATATACATTAATTTATTTTAATAAGTCCTATTATGTTTAGTGGATCATCTAATTCACTAGGTGTTGAATAGTGGGTGAACTCAATGGAGATAATCATTTCTATAATCCACTATTATGAGAATAGGAAGCTGAAACAATCACATTATCAATTAAATGGAGTGGTTATCAATGGTGGGTGATAAAAAAGAATATGAATCTTAGGGATGAAATGGAAGAAATGTAGTGGGAATAATGTTTTAAATTATTTCTTAAAAATTATATCACAATATATCTTTGAGAAATGATTGGGTGAGAATTTATTTGGCTTAAGAAAAATGAGGATAAATTATCCATGTATTATAAAAGAATAATTCATATTTAATAAATTATATGCCTCTAATTTTATTAACTATAATGATATAAAAATACATATATTATTTAATTTTTTATAATCCCACATTAGAAAGGCTCTAGATATCTAATACATTGGGTGTTAAATAGAATTAAACTGCTTTTCCATACGTGTATTGTTTATTCTATAATATTGTTTATTGGTTATAGAGATATGAAGAGAATAATTATGTTTTACAATGATGTATCAAAATAAAACAGAGGGAAAATGAAATAAACCATCTACATATCAAAATTTTAGGATAAAGAATCAGGGTAATTTCAATAATGTTGTGGGGAAATTATTTTGGAATGAGAAAGAAGTCCCCCAATCTCATAAATGGTAGATACATTAATATTATGAAAAAATATAGCAGTAATGGAAGGTACCTCCTAATGAACTACCGATGTTAAAATTCATTTTAATATATGGTTAAAGAGACTATAAAAGATAATGTACCAAGATATGGATCCTTGAGTATAATGAGTAGTATAAACTAGTAAAAAAATGGTTAAAAGAAATCATATTACACCACTAATTCTAATGTGTAGTGTAAAAATTAGTTCTAACATGGTACAATACCTATTCAATCAAGAGTGGAAAAGGAAATAATAATCTCTAGTTGCATGAAAACCTTAACAACATTATAGTTTTCTAGAACATTTTTATGGAAAATCTAAATCATTTAGGAATATATATCGTAAAAACACCTAGATGAGTAATCATAACAATTGATCTATTGGACACTTTTCCTTCAAGAATTTTTTGGATGAATCATCCAATAAAAATAATTATCTTTCCCATTGTATAATTCATCACTATACTTGCCATGGATTGGATCTTATTATCTAGTTAACACATTAAATATTTTTAAAACAAATATGTATCTAAATTCTAAAACATCTAGTGTTCCAAAAAAATTAAACAAATATAATGAATATCCATAATAAAATCAAATGATGGTGTGTGTGATAGTACCCTATTTTGAAATATACATCAATAAAATAGTAGAGTTAATGGAAAACATCATCCTTTAGTGAATACACATTGTTATGGAATACACAGATGTATTACTAGATGAGTTTTTCAATAATCCACTGTATCAATATAAAGAACTGTAAAAAAAGATCATACATGGAGTAACTCTTATATCAAAATGACTCCATAGGATACCCCTAAATAAACTGGAAGAGTAAATGAATTAGATGCAAGAGCACTTGGATATAGGGATAATACACCATACACTATCAACTTGGGTTGTTACTGTGCTCTTTGTAATGAAATAGGATAGATCATGATGAATGTGCATCGATTTCCGTGATCTCAACTAGATCAAAATACCAAAAATATATCCCCTACTATGGATTGATGACTAGGTTGATAAAAAAAAGTGAAATGAAATTCTCCAATGTGGATCATTATTCTTTATATAATCACTTGAAGGAAAATAAGGTGTATATTCAGAAGTCATATTTGTTTACATGGTTTTTGTTTTTATTAAATATGACTACATTTAGACATACTAATTCCACTATGATAATCATTGACTTGATGAATGGAGTTTTTAGAGGATACCTAAGAATGTGTTTGGTAGACTTCATTTATGATATTATCATTTAATCCAATATAAAATATGATCATTAATAGAATCTATCGATTGTACTAGAGACATAAGTAAATGAGAAAATGTATTCTATGTTCACCATGAATTTCGGAGGTAGTAAGTCCTGTTCATGGGGAACATGATAAATATTTTAGGAATTTATATGGACCCTTTAAAGAAAAAGAAAAAATAATTTGTTAATAAACCAAATTTTCAATGTAAATAATTTGTTTTATTCGATTTTCGTGGTACAGCTGGGGTTTTGGGATAATTTTTTTATTATTTATTAACATGATAAAAATGTTATCATGGAATGGAGTAATGCTATTATAGTGAGAAAAATATGTGAAAATATATATAGGGCTAAATAAGAGGCACATAACTTCAACTATACTCACACTATGATTAAATAGATAAGGTTTTGTTATATACAATGATGCGTCAAATAATGGACTAGGTTGTTTAAATAGGAAATGTGATAGAATGATGGCCTACACATCATTATAATTAATTATCCTTGATTATAATTACAAAACGCATGATCAATAGTTAAAATATCTGATCTATGACATGATGATTTTTAGATACTACCTCTATGGATATATGTGTGAAATATTTATCGATCAATAGTGTTTAAATAGTAAATTTCTAATGAAGTGGATAAATATGAATCTATAAAAATGGATAGATCTAGTCAAGGACTATAATTTCTCTATTCAGTACAATAATGCAATTGTGAACAAAGAATATGGTTCTCCTAGAAGAAAAGAACATATTATTCTTTATATTATGTGGATTGAGATGGACCATATCTTCATGGATATGCAATGTATGTACATGGATATCATAATATCCGAGATAAATTATTGACATGGCCATATAAATTCACTTTCATATATTCGAGAGATAATAAATGAGGAATAATGGTTTGATCAAGATATTTAAAAATTGTGATAACTACAATGGAAGGGAGGATTAATGAATTACATAATAATGATGGGGGTGTTATATTTTTCTAACTAATATTTGTGTGTATTTTTCATCTAATAATAAGAATGATCTATTAGATAAAATTTTCATCTCATTTTCAATAACAATCCAATGAGAACCAGTGTGTACCACGATCTTTGAGAGATATTTTGGTAGGAAAGAAAGAATAAAGAATGTTTTGATTATATATCAGGAATCTTGGTATGTCAGTAAGTTAGAAATTGATGAGAAGTACAAGTGGACAATGAAACCATTACCAATAACCATGTGGAAATGAGGGAACATCACTATGGACATTTTCATTAGTCACTGTAATTTGACAAAATGAAGAAATGTAACATGGGATGTAGTGGATCAACACACCAAAAAATCTCACATTATCAGTATTTGAAAAAGGTATTTCTATTAAATTAAATTACATTATATATATAAATTAACTATTGATGCTATATGGAGTATCACATTCATCCTTCTATTGTCATGATCTATGGTTCACATTAAAATTATAGTGAAGTCATAAATAGTTTTCTAGTAAAAAATTAATTTTTCGTATTACCTTTCATAAAAAAATTGATCACGACTCTGAACTGTCTTCTATGATTCATGAGAAAATATAGAGAGCATGAATAATTGTATTTATAGGAAAATGAAACAATATATATGATCAGTTGAGTTCTCATGATACAATAAAATTTACTAATTTTTTAAAATAGTTAAACATTAATCAATAAATTGGATGGGATATAGAACATGTACATTATGAGATGAATCATTATAATGAATAATACATTGTCATACAATTTTATAGTAAATTATATATAAGTTTTAAACCATCCAATAAAATAAATTATATTCTAGGAGTCAACAAAATATAATGTATGAAAACCATTGAAGGGACTTTGAGTTTCATGTAGAGATAATGATTCCCATCAAATATATACATGCATGAGATTTATTCGGTTTTGAAAGAAATGGAGGATTTTCCCTAGGAAAATTAGCCCCATTAATATACTCGACCGCATAGAATCATTGTCGTATTTGTTTATACATCCATTAAATATGAAACAAGTTCATTATTTTTTCCCAATATCCCTCTTGATAATGAATATACCATATTACTCACTTGTGTTCAGTAAATATTTTATTCAATACTGTAACTCAGAAATACCCCTCTCTTCATGTATAAATAACCTCTCTTCAAACCCTTAATGAAAAAACATCATAGAATTACCAAATGAATGTCAATAAAAAGCCCTTTTATTTATACTTTATCAAAAACAGTTATGCATTAGAGTAAACCAAATCCATTCCTCAAGATATTTTTGTGTCATTCAATAGAAACCACATAGAGAAAATAGTTTGTTCTAATCATATATTAAATCATTTTCCACTTCTGTTTCATTTTTCCCAATTACATTCAAAACAAAATCATAGAAGTTTAATTTTGTAATATTTTTAAATGATATTAATTCTTTTAACTAACTATATAAAATATATTTTTGATGTATTTATATTTTACACCTCCCATAATCACCCTTTCGATAATTTACTAAAAACGGTCAATTTACCGCTAACAAAGAAGTTTGAAAAGTATTTACTTATCACAATCCATATGGGTGGTTACACTAAACTAAAAAAAATTATAATAGTGTAAATTTATTTATTTTATTGATACATAAAAAATTATTGTAATTTATAAATGACCATGAATACAAAACATAAATAAAAAAACTAATAATTCTTAATAAAATATTTAGATTAAAATATTTCCCATACAACATAGGGAATTAAGAAATAACAAAAAAATATTATAGATAATAAAATGTGAAAAAATTCACAAAAATTCACTTTAGGATAATTTTTTTAATAAATATATGTTTATAATTTAGTTGGATTAAAAGGGATGAAAAAAATATATATTTATGTTAAGGGTATAAAGACCCGGTCTTATTAGATTACATAATCATGCATTTTAATCAAATAATCATTTCCATTCATATTGAGATTCTTTTTAGGTTTATATTTTATGAGAATTGGGATATAATACCAACATTATATTACACATTCATATAGAACAGATACCACAAAAAAGAGTATCCATCTTCTTAAAAATATAAATCTTTTCCAATAAAAATTGTTTTATTTGAAAAATTGTAATAAAATTTAACTGGGCTTCCTTTTAGATCTTATAAATCCTAATAAACTGTGAAAATAATTTCAATATATGGGATGATGACAAAAAATATCAGTAAGGGATATAAAAATAAGGAAATAACACATTAGTCTATGAATACTTGTAACGTATGATTTTATTTTCAAAAAGAAATTCTAGTCACCCATAAAAAAATCTCTGGTGAAACATGGGATTTCCATGAGATTTACACAAAAAATATTGAACATAAATAAAACTATAAAGGTATCTTGTGTCATTACTTACATAATCGTGTAACCCTCTCGGCTACCTTATAAATTGTAACCCTCATGACTACCTTACAATTTGTGTAACCATCACAGCTACAAATGGAGTAACCTTATGGACGACCTCCAACATACCCATAAATAGAGAATTAGATGGAGATATAGGCCCCACATTTTATCATAATTAATTCCAAATAACTAGATCATAAAAATAAAACATGAATAATTTTATAAAAACATTTCTTTTAAATTTGTTAAACAAAAAATCCCCTTACAAATATCATATAATTGAAGTGAGAATTAATTAAATGGATATAATATGTATGTAAAATATATGTAAATATAACTAAACATAATATAAACAAAAAATTATTCCCAAAAACAATTTTAATACCTCATAAATTACGAAGTACAAGGATAACCCAAAGAATGAAAAGTTGGTTAAGAATTCCATTAGCTTGTGTTTCTCCTACTTCAAAATTATTTAAACCTCCAGTAAAATGGTTAAAATAGTTTTATTAATATCATATAGAAAAATATTCATGTTTATAACACATTATATAATAATTTAATAACATAATTTTACCATTTAATTCTTTGTATTTTGTTCCTTCCATTGTTTCAGGTGAGTTCTTTACATGATGTCAATGACCAATTTATATTTGATTTTCTTGACATATTTAAATTACATTCAAGAAGTAGAATGAAATGGTATTAATATTTTTCAAGAATATATAATTATATGATAAATAAATTTTTTCATATTTTATTATGGATTATTTTATAAAACATTATTGATGTTCGTTTAGATCATATTTGGCGGAACCTTGATAATCATGAACTTGGTTCGTTATAAAATTTAATGTAATGAATGGATGTTAATTATACAAAATAAAATAGATTAAAAACTAAAAAGTACATTCTGATTCAACCATTAAAATGGTTTTATGATAATCTTTCAAAGAACTAATAGAAGTTGGAAACACATTGTCCATGATTATGGTAAATCGGAACATCGTGGATTGTGTTTTTAATTTTAGAACGAGAGGGAGAGGATAAGAATAAAGATGATGAATCATTTACATGAACATGATAAAATATAGAATATATATGATTATGGATATTTCATACATCCTTGATAATTGGATGGAGTGTTAGAATAGGAATAGAATGGAATTGGAATGAAAACACAAGAAAAAGGAAGACGATTATTACAGCTTGATATTTTCTCCTTGATATCCTCTTTAAGGCATTTGGTTTTTGTCAATTGATGATCCAATAAGGTCTTGGATGTTGGAAAGATCCATGGGGAGAGATTTTGGTTGAACATAGACAATGATGAAGGCCCGAGATGTGTCAGAGGAAGAGGGGAATGTGGGTGGTATTTATAGTAAAGGAGAGGTGGGATTTTACTTTATTTTTATCATGATTTTATTATTTTTGCTTAAGAATTCGAATAGGAATTTTAATGTGACCCCAAATAGTAATAATGACATATGAGTTTCAACCATGTGGGATTACATTACTAATGATGTCATAAATAGTGTAGTTAACTAATAATTTGAAATACGGTATTTTACCGTATTTTACTATTCATCAAAAAAATCATGAATTTTAGATAAATCCCAAAATTCACCCTATCCATTTTTTCTGTATCATGAATTCAAAAATGAACTATATTTTTTGAAAATAATTTTCTAATATTATAAATTGAACTTTTAAATGAATTCACACATTATTAAAAAAATTAGTAATTTTAAAACTATAACTCTATTTATATCACCTTGAAAATTTAACCAAGTTGTAATTATCTTGAATAGTTATGAAAATAAAATAATAATATAATTTACTATTTATTAGGGTAATATTACACTTCATTTTACTATTTATAACGGTATGTTACTATTCACCAAAAATCATGTTTGTTCCGAGAGACTCCAAATAACATACTGACATTATTATAGATGACCATTTTTTTAAATTCAAAAATTTAATGATGAATAATTATGTTTAAAGCCTATTTATAAGTATATATATGATGAAAAATTAATGAATTTAAATTTATTTATAAAACCTTGGGGTCTTACACTATACCCACCTTCTGGAAATTGTTTCCTCATTATTATATTTACTTATAAAACTAGTGAGGGTACCATTCATTTATATCATTTTCGGACTCCCTTGTTTCTTATTCAACTATGTGGTTTTTCCAAAAAAAACATTTACCTAGTAGATTACCTTATTCTGCAATACTTGTTCCCTTAGATCAATAATCTGAACTGGTTTCTCTTCATGAGAATGGTTCTCTTCCAGCTTAACTTCTTATAGGCTCAATACACGATTTGAATCTATATCATACTTTCTCAAAATCATCTCATGAAATACATTGTGTTATTGAGATAATATCAGAGGAAAAGCTACTCGGTAGGAAACTAGCCCACCTATCTCCATAATTTCGTATGGTCTAAGGAACCATGGACATATCTTTCCCTTATTACCAAAATTCATACAACTTTTACATCGTGATATTCTATGAAAAATAAGTTCTCCTACCTCAAAAAATATAGATTTCCACCTATTATCTGTGTAACATTGTTATTTTCTCTATGTTTTCCTCATGTGTTTCTGGATCATCATCACTTTCTTAGCCACATCCTTTAATAATTCCGGTCCAATAAACTTTCTTTCTACTACTTTATCCCAAAAATCTGGAGTTTGATACTGCTTCCCATACATTTCCTCAAAGGGGTAATTTTTATACTAGAATGAAAAGTATTATTATAAGAGAACTAATCTAAAGATAGATGTTAATCCCAAATTCACTGGTAGTCTATCTAACAAGTTCAAAGCATATCCTCAAAATTCGGAATCATTTTTTTTTACTACCCTTTTGATTGAGGATGAAAAGATGAGCTGAATTTTAGATATGTTTCAAATGACTTCTGAATCCCGTTCCAAAATTTATAAGTGAACCTAGGATCCCGATCAGATAAAATGGAAATATGAACACCATATAACCTGACAAAAATTTTGAGGTACAGTTGAGTAAGCAGATCTAGTTATATTGTATCTTGAATAGAATGAAAATGTGTAGAGTTCGTATGCTGATCAATAACAACCCAAAAAAACATTATTACCTTAAGAAGTCATATGTATCCCCACCGTGATTTCCATTGATATATTATCCCATTTCCACTCTGGCACTAGAAATGATTGTAGATTCCCCTTCTGTAACTTCAAATCTTCTTTAAATTATTGAAATTTCAAAAATTTCATGGCAAATTTCGAAATATCTCTTTTCATTCCATCCAACAAATAATAATCCCGAATGTCTATAAAAATCAAAGTACTTCTACGTTGAACTGAAATTGGAAAACTATCATCTCACATAATAAATACATCCTCAAGTGTGAATCAGAAGGTACGCACAATCTTCTCCCAAATCATTAAACACAATCATTATCAAAGTTAAATTCTAGAAACATACCAATTTTTGAAAATTATACCTTTCTCTATAGCTCATTGTCTTCCTTATGAACTTGATTTATTTATTCTGATAATAATGACTGCACTAAAACCTGAAATAAAACTGAGGTATTTACTACACCAACAACTTCAAAGATGTAATTCATCAAATCATTAATCAAGTTATCAAGTTCCAAATGTAACATGGTTAATGATGCATAATGTTTTCGAATCAATGAATCTTCCACATTGTTGTATTTTCTCATATTTTAATTGATCATGAAGTCATAATACTGTATCAGTTCATGCAATCTTTTCTAGCTCATGTTTAATTCTTTCTGGGTGAATATAGACTTTAGACATCTATAAGCAGTATATATTTGACACTTGGCTCTATATAAATGATGACCCCCTATTTTCAAAGAAAAACTAAATATGTCAATTCAAAATCATGTGTTGGATAATTTAATTCATGAGGTTTTAGTTGTATTTATGAATAATAAATTTCCAGATCATTATGTATAAAAACACAACCACGTCCCTTCAAAGAAGCATCATTGTAGATGAAAAACTCACCATTTCTTGAAGGAAATTATAAAACTGGAACATTCACCAATATCTTATTTAGTCCCTAAAAACAATCATCATATTCTTCTGTAAAAATAAATTTAACCCCTTTTTGCTTTAAATTAGTTAGGGGGCTAGATAACTATGAAATTATTTTGATAAACCATTAGTAATAACCTACTAATATAATAAACCTATGAATCTCTTTAATAATTATAGGCCTTTTCCTTTTAGAACCCACGTTTTTTTCTACGATCAACTATTATTCTAACCTTTTTTGAATTTTACTAAGAAAAGATATTCATTGAAACAAAAAATCACACTTGTAGAATTATTCCTATAGATTTTCTTCCTATGATTTTTTTCAAATCAACCCTTAGATGTTTTTTATTCTCCACATTACACTTAAAAAAAATACCAAAATAACATCAACAAACACAACAATACATTTATCCAAGAACTCATTAACTGATTCATTCATAAGATCCAAGAATACAATAGATGCATCAGTGAAACCAAACAGAATAAGCAAAAATTTATAAATCCCATATCTAGTATGAAATTTTGTTTTAATTATGTCACCCTAATTTACCTTTCGCTGATGGTATATGGATCTCATGACAATCTTAGAAAAGTATTGATCACTATTGAGGTGATCAAACAAATCATCTATATGAGGCTAATGATACTTGTTTTAGTAGTGATGTTATTCAAGGCTCTATAATCAATGAAAAGTCTCCTTAAAACATATTTATTTTTAATAAACAAAATAGGGGCACCCTATGGTAAAGTTCTAGGACGAATGAAGTCTTTATCAAGAAAATATTATAACTGATTTTTCAATTCAAGAAGTTCCATATGATCCATTTGATATGGGGATTTTGAAATTTGATTATCATTAGGAACTAATTAAATTGTGAATTCAACATCCCAATCAGTTTTGACTGTAGTTAACTCATCATGGAAAACATTAATGTATTCATTTACCATTATCACAACATTAATCAAAATAGTTCACTTATTTTGAACAACACGAGCAAGATAACATGCATTTCTATATTCTAATAGTTACTCAGAATCCTGATGTGTTATCAATTGTATGGGTTCATTCATATATACATAATTAAAATATTTCAGAAAACAAACTTCTTTACAACTACAGTCAATCATATCATGATAAACAGAAATCTACTATATTCAAAGAATTATATAATACTCTACAAAGGAAAAAAAAGGTTGTTATGTAAAGGATTTCCACAGACCACACTAGAATGACTCTTATAATTCATATTTTCTATAATATTTCTCATGGGTGTTTTTTCAATTGGTTTCAGTCTCATTTTTTGAGTTGATATACCCAATTTACAAGAAAATTTCTAATTTTTTTTGGAATGTGTTGATAGAGTAAAAAAACAATATAAAAATATAAGTAAGAAATCAAGGTACACGATAAATATTCATTGTATTGCCCATAGTTTGCTATGTAGTCGCAAAGGATCTCACCAAACAATTCTGCTTATATTTCGGCTTCTTTGCATCATTTAGATCTCTCTTTGGAAAGGCATTTGGATAATGACCCATCTCACCACATTTAAAACACTTAAAAGTTTTCTTATCAAGATTAGTCTAATGAAAATTTTAATTAAAATTTGAAGACATATTTCCAAACATACAACATAATAAATACTTCCTAGTTTTGGTAATGAATTCTCCTGGGTGTTTTTTCCACACTTTTCACGAACTTTAAATAGGAATTTCATACTATAAGATTTATTTTTCTGATTTAGACCCATCACTTTTCATTTTTTACTCTTCATCATCTTGTTTTCAAAATGCATGTGATCATTAGAAAAATCCATATCAAACATCTCATCACATTGAACAAGTATCTCATTACTTTTGACTTCACAGGAAGTCAAATCCCTTCGATACATTGACACCAATCCTGAGTAATAGAATTTTTTTCTTATTAGGATCTAGAATAAGATTTGGAGAATAGATCGTAATTCGGGTGAAGTTTGCTTCATACACGACCACTAAATCCTCCACTTTTTTCTTCATTTCAAGGAATTTATACTTCATCCTACGTCGTACCAACATAGGAATGTATTTTTCAATGAAGATTTTTAAATTCATCCCACTCAAAAGCATCAATATCCTCTCTATCCCGGATATTATTTACCATTGACCACCACTGATCAGCATCACTATAAAAATTATAAATAGGAAGACTTACCATTTTATTTTCAAAATATCCCACAACATTAAATATATTTTCAGTGGATTTTATCCATCCTTCATCCACTACTAGGTCACATGATCCATTTAAATATGGAGGGTGTTGTCTCATAAAATGTTCCACTATCATCATGTTCTGTATTGGTACATCTGGTTTTTCTCTTTCCTATATTCCACCACCATTTTTTGAAATTGTTAGATAATCCATTACTATCAATCTCTCCTCAATGGCATTCCCTATCATTCCACGATACAGATTTAGAAGGATTCTATTCTTTCAGTGCCATTCCTCTTTAGCTTCCCAATTTATTCTATCGAAAACCATTCTGATCATACATATCATTATTGACTCAACATGGTTATAATAAGACTCTATATCATTCCAAATTAACCATAGTGTAAAAATGATATATGGTTTTCTATTAAAATATTCTTCACACCTAAAGTTATATAGACCATAATCTGATACCAACTATAAGGTCCCAATATTATTAAATTATATAATTGTGAATTTTAGTCAAAAATCACTTCCTTTATTATTGATGATCTTTTCATATTTATATTTTTATATAATTGGGATATAATACATAAATTACATTCTAAATTTATATATAGAAGATACCACAAAACAATATCCATTTTTCAAAATATAAGTATTTTCAAATAAAATATGTTTTCATGGAAAATGATTGTAAAATTTAAATTATCTAACTTAAAATACTTAAAAATCTAAATAAACTTTTAATATCCTAAAAAACAAGGTATTGGAACACAAATTTATTAGTAAGGGATATTAAAATATGGAAATAACACATTTGTCTATGAATACTTGTAGCATATGAAATGATTTTCCCAAAGAAATACTTTTCACCTATAGAAACTTACATTGTGAAAATGGTGATTTCTATGAGATTTACACAAAACATATAGAACATAAATAAAAACATAAAGGTATCTTAGGTAATTACTTACCTAATCATGTAACCCTCTAGGCTACCTTATAATTTTTAACCCTGATTGCTACTTTACAATTTGTGTAACCATCACATCTACACATTGAGTATCTATATTGATGACCCTCAACCTACACATACCCAATGAATTTGAAGGAAATATAGGTTGATGACCCTCAACCTACACATACCCAATAATAATAGTTGAATAAAAATATTTATTTTATACTTTTGTAAAAAAGAAAATGCCCTTAAAAATATCATATAATTGAAGTGAGACATAATAGAGAGGAAAAAATATATTTATACACTGTATATAAACTTAATTAATGATAATATAGACAAAATTCATCAGAAATATTTTTTAATACAACATAAATAATGATGTAGATGTTTTACCCGAAGTATGGGAATTGGTTTACGAATTCTCTTACATTTGTATTGTCGTACTTAAAACATGTTTAAACCTAATTCATAATGGTTAAAATAGTGTTATTAATATCTTAATGTAACATATTATAGTTTATAAAAATTTATATCATCATTTAATAAAATTATATTACCCTTTAATTAATAGTATTTGGTTCTTTTAATTGTTTCAGGTGCCTTCTTTACATGATTTCAATAGCCCAGTTTTTATTTGATTTTCTTATCATATAGAAATGAAGATAAAAAAGTTGAAAGAAATTATATTAATATGTTTCCATAATATTTAATGATACAATAAATCAACTTTTTTTCATTTATAATGATGGACAAATAGATAAAAAATTGTTGTTGTTTGTTTAGGACATTAATGGAGGATCCTCGATAATCCGGAACTTGTTTCGTTATAAAATTTGCTTTCATGCATGGAAGATCATTACAAAACATAAAATATCCTACAAAATACACGTTAAATATTTATTCAACCATTAAAATGGTTTTATGATCATCATTGAAGGAATCATTGGAAATCGGAAACACATCATCCGTGATTTTGGTAAATCATCACATCATGGATAATGTTTTAATTTTTAGAACAAAAGGGTGATGATTGGAAGGAAGATGATGAATATTTTATATGAAAATGATAAAATACATTATATATATTATTCTATAGATTTCATACCTCTTGGATAAGTTTAGGGAAAGTGATTATATGAAAATAATGGAATTTGAAAGAAAATACATGAAAAAGGAATCCAACCACATGATCTCTTCTATGTGAGATCATCCTTAAGGCCTTTAGTTTTTTTCTTTTAGTGAGATCATAAGGTCATGAAAGTGTAGAAGTTCTATGGGGATAGAATTTGGAAGAATATAGAAATTTCTCTAGGGTTCAGTGGTGCGATAGGAAGATGGGAATGAGGGTGGTATTTATAGTGGAGGATAAGAGGGATTTTACATTATTTTAATCATTATTGAAATAATTTTTCTTAAGCCTATAAATAGTATTGATTCATGTGACCCAAAATAGTAATAATAAAATGTGAATTAAATCCAATTTTTCTTACATTAGTTATGATATATTAAATAGTGTATTTAATTGATAATTTTAATATTTGATAACTTACAGTATTTCACTTTTCATAAAAATATCATAAATTCTAGAAAAATCCCAAAAATTCACCCAAAACATTATATGGATGTATATAATTCAATGATATATTTTATATTTTCAAAATAGTTTTATGCATATTACTAATTTAATTTTTTAATAACGTCTTACTTTATTTAAAATTTTAAAATTTGAAAACTATAACTCAATTTCTATCACCATGAAAATTTAATCAAGATATAATTACCTTAAACGCTCATGGAAATAAAATAATCATATAATTTAGTATCCATTAGGTTCATATTAATATTTATAAGTGTAAGTTACTATTCATAAAAAATCAATTTGGGTCCATCAGACTCTAAATAACTTACTGATCATAGTTGTATATGACTGTTTTTTAAAATTCAAAACATAAAAGAGGAAAAATTATTTATAAAGGTTATTTTTAAATATATATATATATATAATAAATTATCATGAATTTAAGTTTAGTTTTAAAACCTTGGGGTGTTACAAATGGGATTCTAAAAAAATTATTTCTTTTGTATCTTATCCTATTTCACATTGATTCAGAATAAATGTTTCTATAATATCGATAATATTTACTATCAATATTTGTTTACTTTTATTTAGAGTATATATATGCTTTTTCCCTTATACAATTTTTTATATTACATATACAATTCATTTTAAAAAATTACACAAATATTTGAAACACCCCTTAAATCCTATTTATTTTTTCCATTAAAAGAAAATAAATTATCCTTTATACCAAAAATATGATATCCAATATTCATTTATAAATAAAAAAACATTTTAATGAAGTATTAAATGTTAAATAATTTACAAAAAACCACTCATTTACACTATTTATTACATAAAAATAGATATTATACATTATATGTGGCATGAATGATTTTGAGAATTGATGATGTGAAACTTGGGCCCCAAATTTTATATCTATCTTATTCACTGCATAATGTGATATACTTATCGAGAGAATGTTAATTATGAGTAAGAATAATGATAGTTTTTTACAATGTTGATATTATTCTTTACTCACATATGGTATGCATGAACATGATGTATTCATGTTTAAGACACTGTGCATTATTTTACCCCAATGACATGATTTTTTATTTTTATAGATATACCATATTACATTCCATTTTAAAATATTTCCCTTAGGATGTTGATTATGATTATATTAATATGAATTAATGGTGTTCAATATGATCACCCTGTACTCTATATCCAATTCCCATATTCATCCTCCTATTAAACATCGAGTTCACTCCTTTCATTGTTGTATATCATCAAGTCACTAATTTTACTAATGAGATTATGATAGCTTTATAGAGATAAATAATAATGATTTAAATTATTTTTTAAGTATTATTGACTACAAATAATATATGAAATTATATTTTTAGGACACTAATCTTTTATATAATGGATTGTATCAATATTATATTGATTATGACAAATGTGATTTAATAGAAATATATGAAAATGTTGGGTGTCTATATTTTTCATGTTTTCAATTGATGTGTTTTAAGTTAAAATTTTAAATAAAATTTATTTAATTATTAGGTTTTCTAAGGCTTTTAGTCTATTTATTCATTTATATTGTGATATATATATATACCATTATAATAAAACAACCACTATATGTGGTGTGATGTTTGTCAAGGACATTAATTTTACCATTGAGACCATACTAAAAAACTATCTTCTCCATTATATATGGAATGAAATGTAATAAATGGGTGGGATTAGATACTCAGAATGTAAACATATCATATATCAACTCTAGGTCATTAGTGCACATATTATAACTATCTGTTTATAATAACATAATCAACGAAAATTAATATAACATGATAGAATAAACCAAATAAAAAAAATATATTAATTCATACATCATTAAAATTTTATTAATCCATAAAACATTATTCTTTTATGAGTGAAATCACCAGTCAATAATATGTATACAAGAAATAGGAAGAATGTATAACATAATAATATTTCATGAATATGAGCAAAGAATAAGTGTCACGGTAAACCGCTATTACATTAAAAAAAATAATGGATGTGGGCCAAAACATGAAAATAATTAATTATGATTTTGATAACAACCAATTTAATGTTCTTATATAAGATAAGAAGATATGTACCATAACCATTGTGGAAACATATAACCACATGTATACCACACCATTTTGTAATTTAGTTAATAACTTTCATACCACATGATTTTTGGATTGGGTTAACAACATGTATAATACATCATTTTTGATTGGTCTAACCCATACTCACCTTTAACAATTTTGGATTGAGATAACTAATAATAAAAAAGAAACATTTCAAAATGGATATAAAATATTATATTAATAATAAAATGGTTATTTTGAACCTAACTATAATTAAATGTGTAAAGAAATATTTTTTACATTAGAAAAAGAAACCAATCATAATCCAACCATATCATGATTATCTTATGAGAAATATTTTTTATAAATACAATAAGATATTACTATAATATATCCAATGAATGAATGTTTATGTTTTCATTAGACTATATCCCTATTTAATTATTATAAAAAAAAGATATTTCCATGGTTTAAAATTATTTTAACATCAGAATTATAAAATTCCTTTGAAAAATACCAAAATTTTAATTACATTGGATAAATTATATATTATTAAAAATAATTTTTAAAAAATCATAACAAAATTTACTATTAAAAACCAAAATTTTTTTTGATGGATTTTCATAAAGAAGACAGATTAAGATAATAAGAATTTGAATTCACGTAAGGAATGTTTCAAAAATATATTCCATTCATAAATTTGTAATGGCTATAAAATTAAATATATAATGACCCATATATATAATATATTAAATGATTCAATTAAATATTTTTTTAAAAAATTAATTGATGAAATAATTATACCATTAGAAATATTGATTTATTTTAAAATGCATCCCCAATTAATAAAATCAGCTGATTAGTTAAATATTTGTAAATTAAAAATTACATATAGAAAACTAAACTTATATTCATCCATTGTGATGTATTCTGAACCAGATGGAATGATAAAATTTCAACCCCAAAAAAAGAATATGAGAAAAATATATATGTTGTTTCTATAAATTTTTTAAACAAATCATATAAATATTTGTTTATCATCATTTTTCTTAATTTCACTATGGTATTTAGAAATAAATATTTAAATATACTCCAAAATTAATGTAAATAATATTCAACTCATGAATAATAAATTTAAAAATAGAAATAAAGGGTTTAAAAATAGTAATCATTATTAACATTTATAATCAATAATTATAAGTATTCAATAAATATATATTAATATATTATTATTTATTTTTTAATTCATATTTATTTAATTAGGATTCCTTAATATAATTTTCTAAATAGAAATATTGTTCCTAAATTTTTTATACCAATTTCATTATTTAAGGATTATTTAATGTAGTGGAATAATTCTATTCAATTTATTTTATCAGCCCTATATTTATTTATTTTAATGTTTATGTATTATTAGTGAGAATAGAATTAATGGAGATATTTTATTGGTTAATTTACTAATAAGAATATATTCTTTGTAATTAATTTTTTCAACCATAATGATTAATTTCAAAGAAATGAGTTATTATATTATATTGTAGCTCATTATTAATGATGTCTTCATATTTATTCAAGGTAGAAAAGATTTATTTTTGTCTTGGATCATTTATGCTGATGGTGGAAGCATCCTATAGATGTTATATGGTATAATATTTTTTGATTATAAACACAAACTCACACACATATAAAATTATCATTTTACATGTAAGATAATGTTGTTCATATAATATTTTTATTACATAGGATTATATTTATAAGGGGGATACGATATTTTAGTAGAATAAAAATATGTATTACTAGGTACTTTAATGAATTCATTTCATATAAAATGTATTCCATGGGAATCATGGATTAAGGTTTCCATCCTAGGACCAGAGGCCCATAATCATATAGAATGACTAAATGAGACTAAATATGTGATGTTATAGAAGAGATAACTTATGAAAATGAGCGGATCATAATGTGTATTGATGGGGTGATTTTATAGATTAATTTCAGAGTAATATCACCAAATATAAATTATGGATGTTATTTAAAACGAATTTAAATGAATACATGAAAATAAATTATATGGTTAATTTATCACCACATCCAGTCAATTTATTGGTAATGTTTCATGAAGTTTTTACTCATACCTACTTATTTTATACTTTGTTGTGCCATTTTACATTTAACATAAGAAGTCATTTTTTACATCAATAATTTATTTTTATTCCTAATATAGAAATTTACTTCCATAATTAGTTTTAAGATGATAATTCAATATATAAATCTATTTTTTTTGGATTTTATCGCTAATGGTAAAAATCATAATTAAAATATTAGAACACAATCCAATGAAAATAATAGTTTTTACAAAATCATTTGATTGAATAGATGAATTTATAATTATAAAAAAATTTAATAAAGTTTAAATGTACTTTTTCATTATTAATTATCTATATAATCATAAATTTTCAATATAATTAAAATTAATTATTTATTAATTAAAATTATTAAAATAAAAAAGATTAAATACTATAATAATATTACTTTATAAAAATATATTTTAATATTAAATAAATATATAATAATTTGTAGTGAATTGATAATGAATTATTGATTAATAAATCCTTTTTATATATACATAATAACATTACATTAACATCGAAAATAACATGTCTAAATAATAACACTTAATATAAAATAAGAAAATATTTTAAAGAAAAAAATTAAACTCGATGATTTATTATATTATTAATATATATATATATTCACTTTTTTATATTAATTTTTAATTTATATTATAAATTATTTCTTTTTTTGTAAAGAAAACATATTTTCATCATTATTTAAATTGTATATAAGATAAATTTAAAAAAAATTTAAAAATATTTTCATTATTACAAATTGTGTTTTCATTATAAAATTGATGTATTTTAATTCACTTTAAAATAGTTTAAATATTAGTTTCATAAATTATTTATAAGGAAAAAGATAAATTTATTAAAAATAATTAATCATTACACACATCAACCATATAAATATATTTATAGACTAGTGTAATGATTTGTTCTATTATACACAATGACCATATACAATTTTATAATAGTCATATAACGGTTATATTAATGTTTTTATGGCCAAAAAATCTTATAATTCAATCATACCAAATAATTATTCTCATTTATAGTATATATATATATATATATATTAAAAACATATTCATCCTTTTATGATGCTTTTCCTAATTGATGGTTAATTTATTATAATGTTTATTGTAAGGGGTGAAAATTATTAGAGGGATTTCTTTATAAATATATGATTATTTTTAATTCATTGTGTCAATTTTATTTTTTTCACATTTAAGGGTTGTAATGATACTCAAAATGTGAAAATTCATATATTACATTTTTTTTAATTTTGTTGAAATATTACCCTATGAGGAAATTAATTATTTTTAATTATATTTATATATCATTAAACTAATTTTTTTGAGATGTTAAATTATTTTTAATTAATGTAATAACCTAATTTCAAATAATAGTCATATAGTTTAGAATTATATGTTTTTCATAATAATTGGGGTTTTATAAAGTTAAAAATTAGTAATAGTTTTCCATTAAATATTTTATCTCACATTTATTAAAATAGTTAATTATATACAAATAACCGATATGTCTATTGGTAGGATTTATAGTGAGATATCGATACCCCAATTTGGGATTTTCTAGATATCCCTTATATAAAAATGTCAATTTTTTATTTTATTGTTTTCATATCCTTAATAATGTTTTCATCACTATCAATATGAGATAAATAACCATTATATTGAGTTTTAGGAAGGATATATTTGATGTAATTCCCATAAATATTTTATAAAAAACCATACTATCATAGTTGATTATGGGATAACTTAGTATATGAAATATTATTTCCATATCATTTTAATTAATATAGTATTTTTTTAGGGATAATTAACTCACACTGAAAATAACATCAAAATTAGAAAAATTGACCACAATATTATTTTAAAGAAACCCATTTCCATAAATATCCACTAAAAGGGGAGTTATAAAAATTTGAAAAAATTATAGTATCATTAGATGTTTTCATCAGTAATTTATTATCAAATTTTTTTGGGTGTTCATTTAAATATTCATTAAAATATTCCATACATAATGTATTTGGTGGATCTATAATCGAATTAGACATTTTCAAAACATCAGGGTATGATTATATACCATTAAATATTCATTATCATTACCCTATTTAGAAGTTTTTGCATAATTTTTTATCACTTTATTAGTTGGAAAACCAGTATTTCTAGGACTTTTAAATTATGAGAAATTTGTTAGAATTTTTTTTGTCATAATTTAAACAAGACATAATTTTTTTGAATTGTATTATTATTGCAGTATAAGGATAATCATTATTTTCATGCGTTATATACCTTTTAAAATAATACGTAGAATGGATTTTCTCAAGAAACTATAAAAGTATGCTATTTACATGAGTAGATTTGTATATGGATTTATAAATTTTTTGGGCATATTGGATGACCAATATTTATCCCTCCCTGGGTTTTATCATTTTTAGATATTAATAAATGCATAATGGAATTCTTTAATTTCTATTTCATTACTAAAATAAAAATTTTCAATTTTATCATAGATACTAATATCCGTTATAACCAATGATGTTAAATTACTTGATTTCAATAAAGTATATAAATAATTAAATTTTATTTCAAGTACAATTTAAAAAAAACAATACCATTCATATCATTTTAGGCTCTCTCCATAGGTTCCACTGGATTTTTCTTCCATTTTACTAAACATATAAAATTCTATACCCATCATATTGTGAATTTTTTCTGGAAAATAGATATTTACAAATATATTTTTGACCTCCTCCAGTTATTTGGATTCAATTATTAGTTCTATAACTATGGTTAATAACAATGACCACATTGTGTTTTAGATTATCTTCCAACTAATTACTAGAAAAATATAATTTTCATATCTTGGGATTTAAAGAATACTAAATATATATTAACATTTATTATCCCATTTCTCAATAACTGATGGATTGAATGACAAAAAATTGACCCATATTCAATGATTAATGAGATACCTAATAGAATGTTGCTAGTCTGTTTTTTATTTAGGGGACCATCATAATTAATGTTATTAATTATAAAATTAGATTATATTTCTATCAATGTTTTGAATCAATCACCAAAACTGTTTTGTTTTTATTGTGATATTCAACTCAGTTCCATCCCAATAAATGATACATTATTTATTAATTTTTGAAACCAATGAAAATAAAGAAATTTTTATGTCCATATTGTAAAAACAAATGTAGTATGGAATATTATGAAAAATTAAATAAATCAAATATTTCCTTAGTTCGGATACCAATAGTTTTACATATGAGTGTTTAGGTATTTTTTTTAATCGAATTATTTTCATCAATATTTTTTAGTTTCTATAATCTTTTTATTTATATCCAAGAACTATAAAATAATTATACCCACCATTGATAACAACAAAAATGTATCAAAACCACTCTCCCAGATCTAGTGGTTACATATAAACATGACACATATGATTTGGTACAATATGAGACCAATACATAATATCATGTATATTTTCTATATCTCGTTACATGATTATTAATTACAACATATAAAGAAACACACAATCATTCAACGAATTTTTATGTTTCCTTTGATGTTGTCTGTATAAATGTCTTATTTTACATTATTTAATTAAAATGTACCAATTTTATTTTAATAACCAATCAATGTAGAATAATTATTCATAATAATCATATCAATTAAAATTTGAATTGGGATATAGTAAAAGAATGAGATCATATGGTTAATAATAATAAATATAAGTGACAACAAAATATAGACCATATGCGCGTATATTTAACATTGTGGATAAGGGAATATAATCATGGAACCTATATATTTAAAAAATTATCATAACGAATAGAACATGGATAATAAATAATAAATCATAAAATAATTATCCTATTATAAAACATGAATCTTGGGTGTGTGAAAAAATTGATCAATAATTTTTCAACATTATTTAGATAGAAACATTTATATACAAATTTATATAGAATATGATTTAAAAAAAATACATGTATGACCACGGAGACATTCTTAAAATTATGGACAAGGGTGGACACCTCGAAATAAAAAATTGTTTTCAAGACATCCACCTTCATATCATTTTCATCTTTGTGAATCCACCAATACATCACAATCTTATTGGACTAGGATAAGTATTGTTTCACCAAAAAACTTTGGGCATTGGTAAAACACTCATGTAACTCAACATTTCATACATCAGATAATCACTCCGGTATGAAACATCCTACTCAATCTAACCATCTATAAACCTCAAACATATATCCTAAGAGTGAAAACATTATCAAATTTATTGGGGAAATAGATTGTATCCACCCATCACATCAACATAATAAATATTTAAGTGTGTAAATTGATTAATAAAACACTCATAGTACATTCATATCTTAATTAACTCATGATAAATAAATGAGCTCATGAAATAATACATATGATATAATCATAAGACATCTATATAAATGTGAACAATGATATCATTAAATAATATTCATAGTGAAATAAAAGAAATATTAATGGATTATAAAATTTATGGAATACCCTTTTATAAAATTAATATAAATTTTATTTGAAACAAAATAAGATTAAATATTTATTATAATTAATAATTTTTTTATTAAATGATAATATTTTATAAAAAACAATAATAGATTGTACTTTATATAATCCTATAAACACGGGGAGGATTATTCAAAATGAAAACTCATGAAGATGGTGAATATATTAATTTTTATGAAGAACGTCTTGAAATGATATATGATTCATATATATATTAAGAAGTTGAAATAACATAGAAAATTAATTGTGCATCAAAATTTTAAGATCATCACATTTAATATTTTGTTATGAAATTTATTGATCATATAAAATACCCAGATGAAATCACTTAATTATATAGATGGAACTCAATTGAATAATATTATGAATTAGGAAATGACGGAGAAGTTTTCATGAAAAAATAAAATAGATAAGATCATATCCTATTATAAAAATATATTTAGATTAATTATTAACCAAATATAATTAATAATTGCATGAATATTCTCATAAACTATAAATAAGTAGAGGATATGGGAAATTATGATGTTTTAGCATTAATGAAAAGTATATTTTATAGATAGATGATTAAACATAATCAGTATAAAATTAAATTTTATAATGCGAGATACAATATTACAATAACACATGACTCCAATGAAAGAATATTCACCTCATATGTAATGAATTTATTTATCATAATTAATTATATATACTTTTTTAATAAATAATACATTTTATATTCAACAATTTTATTAATTTAGTATAAATATGTTATATAGATCCTATTTATTTTCACCATCACTGGCTTAAAATTATTACCATTATACATATGTTTTCAAATTGAGATATGAATCAAAATTTATTTATTTCCACCATATAATTAATAAATTATTCATGGTACTCGTATACTGGATTTACATTAATTTATTTACATAATTTATCAATTGAATGATGATATCGTTATGGTAATTTATAGTACTATCTAAAATGAGAACACCACTAGTAATTTATCAATAACAACAAATTTCATTATTATTAAAATCATTATTTCTGTCACAGCACAAGAATCATATCAATGATATAAATTTATCCATAATTATATATATTATTAATATATATGTATCTATGCTTATTTGTAATGGCCCTGACCTCCATGGTCTATTAATTTTTTATTATCCAGGGTTTGGATTAATTTAGGATGCAATAATATCTCAATTCAAGTGTTTTTCAAAATTCCATTACTTCCATCTTTTTTATGTTTTGGTGTCTGAGTGTCATTAGATCAGTGTCAATGAAATAGTTTGTATAGGTCAAGGTGTTTGTAGGTTGGGGTGTCAGTAAGTTAGGGAAATACTCATTCAGGGCATCGGTGAGTCACAATATCGGTTGGTTTGGGAATCAATGAGTTTCAGTTTTAGTGAGACATGGTGTCGGTAGTTAGGGTGTCAGATGGTCGAGGCCTTGGTAGTTCGAGGTGTCAGTGGGTCAGACGTCAGTTATTCAAACATTGATGAGTCACGTCAGTGAATCGATATCGGCGAGTTGTTTTGGTGGCTCATTATTAGTGGTTGATTCATCAGTGATTCATGCATTGGAGACCCAATATCGTTAACTCATTTTGGTGACTCTCCCATTAGAGAGTTATTTCTAGTTTTCTGATGTTTTTCTAGTTTCATCCATCCTATGTTTTATTTTTCATAAATCGTGTTTAAAGCCCCGTTTGGGAATTTATAAAGAAATTTAAATGGATATTAAATCTACCAAAAATGTCATATTACTCTTGGAACATTAAAATTTTCAAACCGCATGTTGTTAACCACAATCCAAAATTAATGGCCTTTGAAAGGGACTCCCTTCAGTAGATATAGGATCCAGATCTTCTAAACCAAGATATTATTTTCCCCATTTCTCCCCTTTTTCTCATGGTGCTGCTAGAACCTTTCCCACCATTATAGTTGTTTTTTGTGCCATAGCCATTTATCTTGTTTTCCTTAGGTTTTTCATACTTCATGTGCACACCTATTTTCTCTCAAGGAAGAATCATCGTTCAACTATTGTTCCAAGTTGAAATCACATTGTCTCTCTTTTATTTGTATATCATGTGACATTGGCATACTCATTTCCCCTTGTTAATACGATTGGATCCAAATTTAATAATGATAATAAGATGAAATAAATTAGATTTTGGGAAGAAGAAGATGACTATCTCTTTGATTTACATGTTATCATGGATCTATGATATATTTTTAAGGGTTGTATCACTTCTTAATAATCAATGCTATTGGTTTTATCTATTTTTACACCCATGGGTTTGTAAATACTTATCCTTAATTCTCTATTAATGACTGTATGATTATGAAATTGGATAACCATATATATTTGGTTAAATAAATGTAATCCCCAAGATCTAACTTTTTTTGTGATAACCCATGTTTTATCAAGTGGAATTAAATCACGAGTGTTCTCTAAATATGAATAACCCTTTACTTTTTGCTGTGGTTCTGTCCTATGTGTGTTATGGCGTTGGTGGTGTTCTATAATATTAGGTACAGATATTAGTTTATAGTGTAATGGATAAACTTGTTATGTAGCAGGATTGCATCTGGTTAGTGGTTGGGAAGTGGGGCTGCAGGTTCAGTTTGTGTTATGTTTATGTTTCTAGGTGTTTTGGGTGTGGTTTTGTTATATATTAGGGCATCCAGGTATGGTTGTGATGAAGAGTTCTGGGGTTTTTTCTTATTGAGAGGATGCAGAAGGAATCATTACTTTGAGGAATAATGGTTTCAGTGGTTGAATAGGTGTCCATGAAAGGGGGTGTGTGGTGGGATTGTAAACTGGTAGAGTTTTGTTTGTTTCTATGAATGTGGTTCTTGTTGTGTAGTGGGGATGCCTAGAAGTTTTAAGAGGGATAATTTTTAAGAAGTTAGGTGTTACATTATGTGGTCTATTTTCCTTGAGTTTCTAGTGTCAGTTATGTTTAAAATGGGTGTTAGAGTGGATTATTTTACCTTGACCCTTCCTTCATTGTTTAGATTTGGCAGTGGTTATTATGGTTACTTCACTTTATAACATTTTCAGTGTTTTTTGGTTTCCAAATTAGGGATGGAGTAAAAAAATTAATTAATTGTTAATGAATAAAGAAAATTGGTTCAATGAATTGGATGTGGGTATGTTTAGAGTTTTGGCATGTAGTGAAGTGGCTTTTATTTATCGAATTGTTAAGTAACCATTGTTCATTATAATATGTGCATTTAGAAGTGGCCAAAAGGGTATATTTTTGTGGGTTGTGTGTATGTTTATATCTCATTCATTGGGCTAGGTGTTTGGTACACACACACACACACACACACACACATATATATACTTGTACATCCTTGTGAAATATATAAGAAATCCACATGTGTTGAGAACTACGTGTCGAACACCTCATCAATATGGGGGTGTTTCCCAACATACTGGTGTAAGGATTAATGGATGATTATTGTCACTTCAATTAACCCACATCTAGGCATCAATAGCCCATGAATTTTCATGCAGGTTGTAGTGAATTTGTGTGGTGTATGTGTTTGCAGGTGAGGTGTGCTTCCCAGCTGTATTTTTATGAAATATATTTGATCTTTTTGAGGTGTATTTGGGATGAGGTTGTGGTTTTAATGCCTTGGTGTTTATGTTATGGTAGTGTTATGTGTCCTAGGTGTGTGTCGGCATGTTATGACAGTGGAGATTGTGCAAAAGTGCGGTAGTGTGATGAAATTTACCATTAGGGATGGGAAGTCATCTGGTGGGAAGTGTTGTGGGGAACAAAAATATCTATGTACATACTTTTCAAATTATATGGCTTGTGTTATTTGGTGATCATGAACTTCTGAGTTTGGGGTGGATAACATACCTTCTTAGGTTTTTTTGAGTTCTTCTGTTTTCTCACAGGGGCATTAGTATGATTCTCCCACATGTTCTTCGGTAACTTTTTTTTACTAAAAATACTTGTATGCGCACCCTATGTATATAAAACTATTTTTAGGTTTCTTGGGGGATTATTCAGACCATGATAGAATTTATTATCTCTAATATCGGGGTTGGTTGATGTGTGAATTTTTAGTTTCATTTTGGTACGTCCATTGAATTTTCCTTGTAATTCATATAGTTTAAATTTAAACATGTTATTGGGGTAGATTTTTTATTTTTATATATATATGACTTGGAGTTTTTTGGAGTTTGATACTTATTATCTCCCAATATTTGTTCTATGAAGAGGGAAATGCCTCCCATTTTATCATATTTGTATACCTTTTGTGAGGGCACCACCCTGGGGCCTATAATAGGTGGGACTCGGGGTCATTATCTCTTTTTAATCATGAAGAAGGATGGTCATGAGACTTTATCATCCCATCCCTCATCTTGACGAAGGGGGTTCCTGATAGAATGCTATCAGAGGTGATGGTTGCGAGGGTGAATGTATTTTGGAGGTAGGCACAGTGAGGATTTCATGGGATGGTAGGGAAATACTTCCATGTGGTTTTTGTGCGTGATTTATGCCATGGAATATAGGCTATGAAATTTTATATTAGGACCCCCGTGATCCAATGAAAAGACATTGAGCTTACTGAATGACCATGTGAGGCAACACCGATTGTACGATAGAGACCCTAAGAAAGGTAATTGCATACTATGAGTTAAACTGGATCCTAAATAAATTTTATACTAATCAGGATCATGAATTATTTGTTTACCTTTTAGTTATGGAACACAGTATTTATCCATGAGTGGTTGAGGTAGTGGATGCTTAACAAGAAAATTTAGCTAATCGATAGAGGGATGATCGAGAGAAGGAGGAAAATGAGTGGCATAATATTATTCCAGATTTCCAACAGAAGACACTAGGAATATAGAGGTCAGTCTCCCAGAAATAAAGATGGAGAGTTGGATTGAGGAGTTGTTGATCACTTTCATCTTGATCTATCCTCCAAAAGAGTATTGGGTTCCCCTATTATTAATACATATGAGGGGTTCATCGTGTCTATGGTGAGATCATTACCTCTGGGAGAGGAAGGAGGCCAATGTTCTGTTGGTTGAATTTGAGAAGGAGTTTGGGGATGAATTCAATTGTTCGACCATGAAGGATGGGAGGTGATAATAGATACTCTCCCTCTTGTAGGGTAGTATGTCACTGAGGGATCATGGGATCATTCTTGAGGACCTTTTATTTTATCTAGACCTCTTTCAAGATGAGGAGTCTCATGAAATATACTTAGAGAAGTCACCTTATCCTTTCCTCCAGTATGTGGTTAATCCATTCACCCTACCGACATGCATATATGTTCAGAAGAATTACTAGGGGGTGTAAAGGATGGAATCACGAGGATGTATACTAATATATGGGAGATAGTGGGTTTGAATAAAGGTAAATGCTTCTAACAACAGGTTTCAGGTGCTTTGGCCTTCTAGAATTCGACCAGTGGGGAGCTAACCCTAGTAGTTTTAGTTTTGAACTTATTATCCTCATCCTTTCCCAAAGAATTGGGATTGATGTTTTTTTCAAATGTATATTGTCGGAACCATCAGAGTCAATTCCCAGTTCGAGCTCATTATAGTAGTGTTGGGATTTTTCCGCACCCGCCTCTGTAGCAGTTGGGGACTAGCCCCTTCCAGTAGTAGGGACAACAAGCTCTTACTTCACTGATTAGAGGCAGACTAGGTGGATGTCGACCTGATTGTGTTCCATAGGGACCTTGAGATGAGAATTTTCAAAGACACAGACGATAGTAGAGGGGGTGTGGAGCAGGGTGTGGTTAGCATCACACTACAGAGGCTATAGTTATAGTTGTTCTAGAGATCGTTTGAGGTATGATCATCTTATTTAATACACTTTTTGACGCATTGTTTTATTTAGAAGCTTCCCACACCTTTGCTTCACCTATTCAATCCCATGCTCTAGGACTAGACATTAAGATAATTTCTATATCCCTGGTGTGGAGTACACCAATGGGAGTTCAGTACAACTTATTTGATGTTTTTTTGGGGATATGTATTGATGTAGGGGCTACATCTTTCCATTGGGGGATCTAATTTTTCTAATGATTCATCTATACAATGTTATACATAGCATTGAATTGTTTTACTTTTTGTGTGCTGTCATTTAATTCTTTTGGAGATGATTTGTGTTTTCAGATTTCGGTGGAAAATTTGTGGCCCTCCTTGGTGATGAGAGTTGTCTAATGGGTATTCAATGTGTTGAGATTTTTCATTCATTATTGGTTGAGCTGTCAGTGGAATTTTTGGATACTGAGATAGTGTAGGTTTCATGAGCTGTTAGGGAGTTCATGGTTGGTTTTCCCAAGGACTTTGTGAATCCACCCCCTCGATGTGATGCTGAGTCAGGGATAGTGTTTCAATATGTTGTATTTCGATTTTTATGGTTCCTTATTGTATGGAGAATTCTAAGAAATAGGAGTTACATATCCTGGTTGATGATTTTATGAATAAGGGTATTGTCCAGCCTAGTGTGCCACCGTGGGGTGCTCCTTCCATGTTTATGATATAGAAGATGGTGGTCTGAGGCTGGGTATAGAATATTAGAGTTTGAATTAGGTAATAGCTTCGAACTGTTACCGTATTCCGAGGATAGATGATCATTTAAACTAGATGAGGGCAGAATGTTGGATTTCTAAGATCTATTTGTGATTTGGGTACCCCTAGATGAAGGTGATGGATGTTGAAATATTGAAGAATACTTTCAGGTGAAGGTATGGGCACTTTGGTTTTGTAGTTATATCTTTCAGTGTTATGAGTGCACATGTCATATCCATGGGGCTTAGGAACACTGTATTTCATGACTGTCTTTACTCGTTCCACATCATATACATCGATGAAATCCTGATCTACTTGATGTTAGAGGAATAGAAGACTTGAAATATTACTTCAATTGTAGATGTTCTTCAACACAACTAGCTCTACAGGAAGATGTCTAACTGTATTTCTTGGACATTAAATTTCCACTTAAATGGATATGTGGTGTATCATCAGGGTTAGTAGTGGATCTGATTATTTTTTAGGTAGTTGTTTCTTAAGAAGTAACCAATAATGTTATAGAGGTTCATCATTTTCATGGTCTTTAAGGGTAGTACCGGATATTTTTACCTGCATTCTCTTGAGAAGTAGATACATTGAAATATCAAACAAGAAAATTATAATCTTTTTTGTGGAGTGAGAAGTTCCAGGAAGTGTTCAACTATCTTAAGGTAAAGTAGTCCAGTGCCCCGGTGCTATGGTTTTTAGAGGATGCAGTGATGTTCATGGTGTTTTATAATTCTTCCTATATGGGATTGGGGTGTGTGTTGATGCTATAATAGGGAGTGATCTCTAATGGGAATATGTTGTTACATCACCATGAACATAACTATACAACCCATGATATATAGCTTTTAGTGCTCATTCTTTCAATAATGTTGTGGTGACATTTCCTCATTGGGGAGCAATTTGTGGTATGTATAGATCACAAGAGGTTGAGGTAGATCTTTTCCCTGTGATATCTGAAAATGCGATAGTAGAGGTGAATGGAGTTTCATTAGGAATAAGATTTTGTGATATCTTACACCTCAACAAAAGGGAATTTTTTAGCCGAAGCATTGAGAAGTAAGTCATAGAAGGAGGTGGTTTGGGAATCTGTGAATTCTTGGAAGAAAATTGGGGGGGGGGGGTTGGCTACTTGGCACTTAGGTGTAGGAGGGGATTTCGACATAGGCTATTTATTTTAGAGGATGGTGAAGTCATCTATGAGGAAGGAGTTGGATGATTCTAAATGGGGAGACATGGAGTTATAGGTAATACATGATCTCTTTGACTAGGGTATTTCTCTCGAGGGATGGTCAGAGGATGGTTGGAATTAGATGTTGTTTGTTCTTGTGGCAATACTAGAGGGATTTCTCTTTTAGTTCAATATATCACCCATAGTGGTACACATAAGAGATTCTGATATGTAAAGTGGCTTGAGGGAACAATTATGGTGGCCCAGGATGATGCAAGATGTGGAAGATTTTGTCATGAAGTGCCTAGTGTGAAAAGTTGGTAAAGGCTGAGAATCGTGTTCCCTACAGTTTTTTGCATCCCCTTGTTGTCCCTGACTGTAAGTTGGATAAAATAAAGATTTATTTAATCATATTATTGAACTATTATTATGGGGGATGTGATGAAATATGTTTAGCAGTGGATCCATAGACAAAAAATTTTAATTTCCTAGCGATCAAGGGGTCAAGCTTAGTGGATTACATATCACATTGGTATGTGGATGATGTGGTGCATCATCATGGGGTTATGATATCCATTATATCTGATTGGGATATTCATTTTTCCTCATGATTCTGGAGGGTCTGGAGAATTCCTTTGGCACTATGTTATGCCACAAAACTTTTTTCCACCCCCAGGAAGATGGGAAAATAGAGAGGACCATCCAGATGTTGTAGGACATGCTAATAGCATGCATCGTGGACATTTTTGGGTCTTTATTGTGACATTTCCCCTTCGTTGATTTTTCTTATAATAATATATATCAATCTTATATTGGAATGTATTCGTTCCATGATTTATACAGAAGTTTGTTTCATGCACATTTGTGCAAGGCAGAAGTAGGGGGGTTTTCTTGGTCCAAACATGGGGCAGAATGCGATTGATATGATGCATATTTTCCATTGGAGGATGAGGGGATCACATGACTAAAAAGGTTTTATGATGATCAAAGGAGAAGTCCATTGGTGTAACAACCCAAGGTTTTCTAAAAATAAATTACAATGCTTGAAATTTTGTTTAATGTTGATATTTATTAGTCGCCATTACACATAATTTTATTGCTTCTATGTTTTGAATTTTGATAAATGGTCATCTAGAATTGTGTTCAGTATATTATTTAGAGTCTATTAGAAACGACTTGTTTTTTGGTGAATAACAACATATCCTTATGAATAGTAATATGAATAGTCATATTACAGTAATGAATAGTAAATTGTATTATTATTTTATTTTCTTAAGCCTTTAAGATAACAACATCTTGATTAACATTTCAATGTGATATAAAAGTAGTTATTTTTTTAAAATAATTAATTTTTAAATAAATTATGATTTTATTTGTGAAATAAATTATAAATATTTAGAAAATTATTTTCAAAAAAGACATATTTTTTTAATTCTACATGTCGATAAGTGGTTCGGGTGAATTTTGGGGATTGTTTTGATATAATTTATTTTTTTTGAATAGTGAAAATACAGTATTGAGTTTCGGGTGTTTAATGACATCACTAATGATGTAATAATGATGTAATCCTTATGTAATCATTCTGGTTGACTTTTTAATTTTAATATATTATATGAGGCATCCCAAGTGGCCAATACCATTGGAAAATACCGTGGGAGGGCCAATGGTTTTGCAAAACCACTAATGAGTTGTCCGTTGAAAATTATTAAAATATTCCCTCACTTTTGCTATAAATACCAACCTATTTTTTCATTAAATTCATTCTAAATTCCTCATCAATGAAGATCTAGCCTCCTTAACTCCCTAGTATCCCTCCCAAGGTTTCCTCAATTCCCCAGGTCCCAACCTTTATGTTCTAGGAGTTACTCTTCAATGTAAAAAAATTCAAATTTTCTTTCTTTTTCCATTCATGTTTTCTTTAATGTGGTATAACTTTCAAGATTCCATACCATATTCTTATTTACTTATTATTATTGATCTATTCTATATTATGATTATTTTCTGGATGGGTGACCCTTGTCCCCTATCTATTTAATGTTTTCTAAAAACATTGTTGCATAGTCGTTAGCCTGATAAATTTGTGTGTGGGATTTCCCAATTTTTATTTTATTTTGAGTACCATTATTTTTTTACTCATTCCTCATCTATTATTACCCATGTTGGATGAAATAATCAGGTATCATGTATATTTTGGATTTTCTCATGTTCATGGAAAATTCATCATCACTATTTGTCTCCTCTACCACTTATTTTAGGAATAAAAACATTGTCTGTGATGTGTCGAATTTCCCACATCGTGGATGATGTGATTTAAATTTTCATTAAGTCTCTCAAGTCTGGCCATGAAACCATTTTAAAGGTTTAAGAAGGTTATAATATATGTATTATTTCTAATCCATGGTTCATGAATTTTTTACTCATGGTTTTATTTTATAAGACAAAAGGAGTTTGTTATTATTTAAAAACCACTAAAATGATCTAAATGAACATCATTAATGATCTAACATTTGAATCATCCTAATATAGAACATAAAAATTATAAATGATATAAATTATAGTACTAGAAATATGTAAATACATTTCCATTACAATTATGGAGTTTCAAATCCAATCGACAAGAAAATCCACGGAAATCATGCAAGGAACTCACCCAAAACAGTACAAGGAACAAAATACTAACAATTATGGGGTGAAATGAGGTTTTTGAAATTACCATATAAGATGTTAAAATATTGATCATGTTTCTGTAAAATACTAATAACACTCTTTTAACCATTTTATAAGAATTTGAAACTAGTTTTTAATATGACAATTCTATGGTAAGGGAATTCGTAACACGATTTCCATTCTTTGGGTTAACCATCTACTTCATTGTTTCACGGTATAAAAAATATTTTTTTGTTGAAATTTTTTTATAATAAGTATAATTATTTATATTTATAGAGTATATAAATTTTCAATCTACTCTATTAAGTCTCACTTCATATATATGATATTTATAAGGGACATTTCTTTTATAATTCTCTTTAAAAATTCTGTTTTTCAAAATTTAAAAGGAATGTTTTTTTGTTAATATTAATGTTGTATGACTATGTTTGGGATCTTAAAATTTTTTATGAGGAATATTGTGACCAATATTACTTTCTAATGAATTGGTTATGTGTATATTGGAGGTCGGCCATTTGGTTACTCCAAGTGTAATAGCCATGGTTACACAAATAATAAGGTAGGTGTGAGCGTTACAAATTGTAAGGTACCGAAGAGCATTACACGATTATATATATAATTACCCTAGATGACAATATGTTTCTACTCATGTTCTTAGATATTGTGGAAATTTATTGTTTCACAATATAAGTATATATATATATATAGGTTGTAAGTATGTCTTTATAAGTTGATTTCATACGTTACTAGTATTCATAGACTAATGTGTTATTTCCTTCTTTTTATAACCCTTACTGAGTTTTGGGCTCATCCCATGTTTTAAATGACTTTCACAGGTTAATTGATGGCTAATAAAAAGAAGTAGGCCATGTTTAATGTTGAATAATTTTCAAGGAATCATGTTTTATGTTTTAATTTTTTAAAACATGAAAAAAATGTAACTATTTTTATGGTATCTACTCTATAAAAATGTCTAATGTTATGAGTGTATTATGTCTAAATTATCTATAGGTATAAACATGAAATTATTCTTAATGAAGTAGGAAGTAATTTCTTTACTAATTTAATGATTATGTACGTAATAAGGTCGGGTCCTTATAGTTGGTAACATAGGATGGCTTAGATATCTTTTGGGGTTAGGATGATTTCAAAAGAATATCATAAATGATTTTTACTCTATCATTAATTTAAAATGTTATAGAATTTAATGATTAAAATGTTTCATCATATAAGATATGTTTTTTCAGTATAGATGTCCACATAAGGAACATGGATGCTGAAGAGGTGAGGCATCGAAAAAATGAAATCCTTCCAGATCTACAACTTGGAATGGTTTGTATCAGAACCGAGAAGTTTGTGGCATAATGGCTCAACTAATGTAGGAAATAAATGGCATTGTAATCCATGAAAGATAACAAATAGAGGTACCACAATAGAATATGATTATAGGGGAACATTTTATGAGACAAAAACCTCCTTCTTTGAATGGATCTTTTGACCTAGTAGCAGCTGAAGGACGGATCAAATCCCTTGAAAATATATTAGATGTTATGGGATGTTCAGAAAATCAAAATGTAAGTATTTCCATTTATCATTTTGAAGGTGAATCTAATCAGTGTTGGTCAATGGAAAGGAATATCTGTGGTAGAGATTATTTTTATGCCTTATAGTGGGATGAATTTAAATGTAATTTCCTTGAAAAATATTTTCCTTAGGTGGTTCGACATAGGATGGGGAAGAAATTAGTCTAATTGATGAAATAGTAGGAGGATTCAGTGGCTGTTTATGAAGATAACTTCACCCGACTGACAAGGTATTCTCCAAATATTATTTTGGATCTTAATATAAATACCAACCACTTTTACTCAGGACTAAAGGTAATCTATGAAAGGGAACTGGCCTCCCGTGAATTTTAATGTTATGAGAAACTGTCCAATGTGTTTAGAGGGTAGATATGGAGTTTTTTGATGATCACATGAATTTTTTAAAAAAAGATAAGAAGAGATCCCAATGGCATGTGATGGGTAAGAATCAACCAAAGAAACCTGATGGTAAGAAAATCCAGTTATTAGTTTATGAAAAGTGTGGCAGGAAACAACCTAGAGAATGTCTTTGCAAAATTGGGAAGTGTTTTGAATGTGGTATGTTTGGAAATATTTCTTGAGATTGCAATAATAGTGATCCTAAGACAAATCTGGATAAGAAATCTTTTAGGTGTTTTAAATGTGGTGGGATGGGTCATTATGCAAATGCAGGCCCAAAGAGAGATCATAATGATGCAAAGAAGTCATAATATAAGAAGAAAGGTGTTGGAAGATTCTTTGTGTCTACATTAGCAAATTACAGGCCATCCAATGAAGTTGTACCATGTACTTTTTTTGTTCACTCAGATTTTTTTAATGATTTGTTTGATACCGGATCTATATATTCTTTCATCTCTGAGAAATTTTAGGGTAAATTCGAAATATGACCTCAAGAAATGAGACATGAACTTGTTGTTAAAAAACAAGGGGGGATTATTATAGAAGGGAGGAATTATATGAATATTTTTATTGTGGTCTATAGAAAGACATTACCTGCAAACATTGTTGTTTTACCCTTAGTTGAGTTTGATGTTATTCTAGGAATGAATTGGATTTTTTTATCATGAGAATATTGAATGTATAACTAAAGAAGTTGTTTTTCAGAAAGTGTTTCTGTCTGTATACATGAATAAACCCATGAATTTGACATCATTTCAGAATGTTAGGAAACTGTTGAATGAAAGATATGAAAGTTATCTTTCTCATATTGTCAAAATCTAGTGAATAGTTTAGATTGATGATGTTCCTATTGTAAATGAATACCTTGATGTTTTTCCTGATGAGTTACCTAGTGTCATAGCTAATCAAGAATTCTAATTCACAATTGACTGAGTTCTTGATGTTAACCCAATTTCAAGACCCCCATATTGTATGTCTCAAATAGAACTTCTTGAATTGAAAAATATGTTACATGATTTTCTTGATAAAGGCTTCATTCATTATAACACAATACCATGGGGTGTTCCTATTTTATTTGTTAAAAAAAAGATTGTTTTAGGAGACATTACATTGATTATAGAGATTTTAATAACATCACTATTAAAAACAATCATCCATTGCTTCATATCGATGAGTTGATTGACCACCTCTAGGGATCATAGTTCTTTTCCTGGATTGACATGAGATCCGGATACCATTAGTTGAAAGTGAAGGAGGATGACATCCAAAAAACATCCTTTCGTACTAGATATAGGCATTATGAATTTGTTTTCATGCCCTTTGTGTTAACTAATGCACTTGATATGTTCATAAATCTTATGAATAGAGTATTTCATGAGTTATTAGATCTGTTTGTGGTTGTATTTATTGATGACATTCTAGTATTTTTTAAAAATAAAGAGAAGCATGAAAAACATCCTATGGTTGTTTTAAAAACCTTGAAATAAAAGAAACTATATGGAAAATTCATAAAGTGTGATTTCTGGTTGCAACATATTTCTTTTCATAGGCACATTATAAATAAGGACAGAATAACAATTGTTCCTGCCAAAATAAAAGTTGTTGATGAATGGCCTAGACCAATAAATGTTATAGAGATTCTTAGTTTTCATGGATTAGTAGGTTATTACTGATGTTTTGGTAAGATATTTTCCCAGTTATCTATCTCAAAAATAATGATAACACCGAATGGTATTAAATTTATTTGGACAAAAGAATGTGATTTTTGTTTTAAGGAACTGAAGAAGAGATTGTTAAATGCTCCAGTTTTGGCCTTACCATCCCAAAATTGTTATTTCTTCATCTACAATGATTGTTCATGGAATGTAATTGATTGTGTTTTTATGTAGAATGATCATGTAATTGCTTATGTATCAAGAAAATTAAAATATCATGAGTTATATTATCCCACAAATGATTTCAAATTGGCAGGTGTGGGTTTTTCTTTGAAATTTTGATGGCATCATTTGTAAGAATCCAAATGTCAAATATATACTGACCATAAATGTCTGAAGTATATATTCACTCAAAATGAATTAAACATGAGTTAGAGAAGATGGATTGAATTGATAAAGGATTATGATTTCATGATCAATTACAATCCCTGAAATGCAAACAATGTGGTGGATTCCATGAGTATAAAACATCATGCATCATAAACATGTTACATTCAGAACATGACCCCTTTATTAATTATTTAATGAATTTTGGATTAGAAGTTGTTGGTGTAGAAAATACATATTTTTTTTTCAGGATTCAGTGCAGTCTTTATTGTTTAATAGAAATATGAAAGCATAGAATGAAGACCATGAGCTACAGGAAAAGGTAGAATAGGTTAAAATGGGTATTCTTACATAATTTAACCATGATAATGTTTGTCTTTTTTGATCTGGAAAAAAGGTTGAATGTGACCTGTGATTCTCAGTTGAAGAAATATTTGTTGTGTGAAGATCATAGTTATCCATTTTCGGTTAATACTGGAAGTACTAAGATATATAGAGACCATTGAGATTATTATTGGTGGGATGTAATGAAAAGGGATATTGCTGATTTTACTAGGAAATGTTTGACATGTTAGTTGGTTAAAGTATATCAGAATTTACCGAAGGGGATGCTTCATCCTTTTCCAGGGCCAGAGTGGAAGTGGGAGAATGTTTCCATGAAATTTGTGGTGGGTCTACCTAAGACATCTAAAGTTTATAATGAAACTAGGGTTATTGTGTATTGGCTAACAAAATTTGCACATTTCCTTTCTATTGGTTATACAATATCATTGGATCAGCTTTCTATAATTCACCTCAAGGAGATTGTCAGGTTACATGGAATTACTCATTCCATTCTATCTGACCAGGATCCAAGGTTCACATCTAACTTTTGGAAGGGTTATCAGATTTCGTTGGGCATAGAGTTATATTATAGTGCAGCTTTTCATCTTCAATCATATGGGCAATCAGAATGTACTATTACGACATTAGAGGATATGCTATGAGATTGTTCTATAGACTACCAAGAGAGTTGGGATCAACATCTTTCATTAGTTGACTTTTCATATAATAACAATTTTCATTCCAGTATTCAGATGGAACATTTTGAGGCTTTGTGTGGGAAGAGATGTCAAAATACATCATTTTGGGATGAAGGAGGTGAAAAAATGTTGATGGGGCTAGAATTAGTAGAAGAAGGGGATGAGAACGTGATGATTATGTATCAGCATATGGGGACATCTTAGAGCAGGAATAAAAGTTATGTTGATGATAGAAGGAAATACTTCTCTTTTAAGGTAGGTGACTATGTTTTCCATAAAATCTCTCCTTGGAAAAGTGTGATGAGTTTTTGTAATAAAGAAAGCTACGTCTGCGGTTCATTGGACCTTTTAAAATCTTGTAGAATTTTACACCAGTTGCGTACCAAGTATCTTTTCCTCCAAGTTTGTCTCAGGTACACAATTTTTTTCATGTTTTGATGTTGTGGAAGTGTGTACCAGATTTGACTCATGTTTTGAGGCCAAAGCAGTTCACCTAGAGGAGACCCTTTTATATCAATAGAAACCTTTTCAGATTCATGACTGAAGGGAACTAGTATTCCAGAATAAGGTAATCCACCAAGTAAAAGTTATTTGGAGAAACCACATGGTTGAAGAAGCTACATGGGATTCTGAAAATGTTATGAAGGAAAGGTACCCTCACAGGTTTAATAAGTAAATAAAAATGTGAGGATGCAATTTATAGAAGGTAGGTATAATTTAACTCCCCATGGTTTCCTAAAAATAAATTTAAATGCTTGAAATTTTGTTTAATGTAGAATTTTATAAGTAGCCATTAAACATAATTTTACTACTTATATGTTTTTGAATTTCGATAAATGGTCATCTACAATTGTGTTTAATAAGTTATTTAGAGTATATTGGAACCAAGAAATTTTTGGTGAATACTAACATACCCTTATTAATAGTAATATGAATTAAAATATGACCCCAATGAATATTAAATTGTATTATTATTTTATTTTCTTATGGATTTAAGAAAATGATATCTTGATAAATTTTTCAAAGTGATATAAGTGTAGTTATAGTTTTTAAATAATTAATTTTTGAATTAAGTATGATTTTATTTCAAAAGAAGATTAAAAATATGTAGAAAATTATTTTCAAAAAAAAGACATTATTTTTGAAGTCTACTTGACAATAAATGTTATGGGTGAATTTTGGGGGTTTTTCTGATATAGTGGATTTTTCAGTGAATAGTGAAAATACATTTTTGAGTTTCGAGTATTTAATGACATCATTAATGATGTAATAATGATTTATTAATTCTGGTTGACTTATGAATAGTAATATATTCTATAAGGTGTCCCATTTGTCCAATACCATGGGAAAATACCATGGGCAGGCCCATGGTTTAGAAAATACCACTAATGAGGTGTCCCTTCGAAATTATTAAAATATTCTCTCACTTTTTATACAAGTATCATCCCATTCCTTCATTAACATAATTATAAATTATTTATCAATGAATATTTGTCCTCTTTACCACCCTATTATCCCTTAAAGGTTTCCTCAAGCCTCAAAATCCCAACCTTCATGTTCTAGGAGTTACTCAACAGGTTAAGAAAATTCACAATTTCTTTTTTTCCATTCATGTTCTCTTTTATGTGGTATATCATTCATGTTTCCATACCATGTCCTTATTTACTTCTTATTTTTTATCTATTGTGTATTATGATTCATTTCTGGATGGGTTACCCTTTTCCACCAACTTTTTAATATTTTCTAAAACCATGTTGCACATCCATTAGGCTGCTGAATTTTTGTAAGGGATTTCCCAATTATTCTTTTATTTTGAGTTCCATTATTTTTTTACTCTTTCTACATCTCTTCTTACCAAATAGGCATAAAATCTCCATGAAACATCTATATTCTGGAATTTATCATGTTCATGGAAAATTCATAATCACTATTCTTCTCCTCTCCCACTTATTCAAGGAATAAAAACATAGTCTCTGATGTGTTGAATTACCGACATCAGGGATGTGTGATTTTATTTTTCTTTAACCCTTTCAAGTCTATTCATGAAACCATTTTCATGGTTGAATGAAGTTATAATATATATATATATATATATATAATTTCTTATCCATGGTTCTATAATTCTTTTAATCATGATTTTAATTTATAAGACAAAATGAGGTCGTTATTATAAAAAAACCACTAAAATGATCTAAACGAGCATCATTAATGATTTAACTTATGATTCATCCTCATATAAAACATCAAAATGATAAATGTTATATATTATGGTACTATAAATATATAAATAAATTTATTTTATAATTCTAGAGTTTCACTTCCAATTGATAAGAACATCCATGGAAATCATGTATGGAACTCACCCAAAACAGTGAAAGGGACAAAATACTAACAATTAAATGGTGAAAAAAGGTTATTAAATGATCGTATAAGATTTTATAAACATGAACATGTTTCTATAAAATACTAACAGTACTCATTTAACCATTTTATAGGATGTTTAAACATTTTTGATGTAAGACAAGCCTGTGGAAGGGAATTCTTATCCTGATTTCCATTCTTTGGGTTAACCTTCTACTTCATTGTAACATAGTATTGAAATTTTTTGTTTGATGAAATTTGTTTATAATATGTTTAATAATGTATATTTACCGAGTATATACATATTCCATCCACTACATTAACTCTCACTTCAATTATTTGATATTTATAAGGGATTTTTCTTTTGAAATCCTCTTTTAAAATTCTGTTTTACAAAATTCAAAAGAAATGTTTTATGATAATATTAATGTTTTATGATTATGTTATTTATCATGGTCATTTTTTATGATGAAGGGTAGGAGCTATGTTTCCCTCTAAATTATTTGGTATGCGTAAGTTGGAGGTCAGCTGTGTGGTTACTCCAAGTGTAATTGCGATGGTTACACAAATAGTAAGGTAGCCGTGAAGGTTAAAAATTATAAGGGTACCAAGAGGGTTACAAGATTATGTAAGTAATGCCCCAATATGCCTTTATGGTTATACATTTTTTCTTAGTTATTGTGTAAATTTCATGTTTCATAATGTAAATATATATATACATGTTGGTAAGTATTTCTTTTGTTGTTGATTTCATATGTTTCAAGTATTCATGGACTAATACATTATTTCCTTCTTTTTATATTCCTTACTGAGTTTTTATGATCATCCCATGTATTAAATGATTTTCATAGTTTAATGGTTGTGTAAGAAAAAGAAGGAATCCATCTGAAATGTTGAATAATTGTCAAGGAATTGTGTTTAATGTTTTAATGTTTTAAAATTTGAATAAAATGGAAACTATTTTAATGTTATCCACTCGGTACCAATGTATAAGGTAATGAATGTATTATGTCCCAATTCTATAATGATATAATCCTGAAAAGACCCTCAATTTAAAAAGAAGTGTTTTCCTGACTAAATTATAGATTATGTACCTAATAAAGATGGGTCCGTATACATGGAGTTCGATGTTGGGGACTGCATGTTCTTGACGGGTTTCCCTCAATTTGGGTAGATGATGTTCAGTAGAGTGGGTAAACATTCTCTAGGGTTCATATGGCCTTTAAAGGTGTTGGGAGTGTTGGATAGGTGTTATAAAAGTTGTAATTTCCTTTTCAGTTGAGGTGGATCTATGATGTCTTTCATGTCCCCCATCTATTTCAGTGTCTTCATTATGACTCCTATGTCATTGAATAGGAAGAGTTTGATATTGAGGATGATAAAACATTCATAGAGCACCCAATAGAGATCCTGGATCTCTAGGATAAGGTTCTATGTGGATTGAACATTCATTCAATTCATGTGTAGTGGAGGCATGGCGGCCAAGATGGGATTACATGGGAGAAAGATATGCAAATGTCTTCTAGAAGCCGAAGTTGTTTTGGGTTTTTCTTTTGTGTGTTTTTGTCATATAGTTCTTTGACCATGTTATTTATAGGACGGGTTGATTCCTTATTTCATAGTTTGAGATTAATTTTCAATAAGGGAAAAGTGAGAGACCTGATTTCAAATCAAGATGCATTAATTGAGATGTGATTAAACCCATGCGGGTGAGTCCGTGCCACCTAGAACGGATAATATCTTGACATGGAGGAAAAAAATCCCTAATTCATGTTTTCGGACAGTTGGACATTGTGTGGAGTATATTGTGGATGTTTGGGTTAACAGGTGTGGGAGGAGGTTTTCTTGGGTGTTGAGGGTTCACTCCAGATTTCGATCAAAATATTGTGCTTTATCAACGAGAGGTATCTTATGGGGTGGTTGTTCAGACCCTTATTTCTTCTGGGTTTGGTTTTGAATTCTCAAAGTAAAGAATTTTTTGATAGGTATCTGATATAATGGCCAAGTCCACTATGGTCCATTACATTGTCATAATCAATGTTTTATGTGCTCAAGGAGGAAATTGTAGATCATTTCATGATTTTTTTTAAACTACAGTTTTCCCATTTATATGAAGTGAATGTGACCTAGTTTCTATATTTTAGATTCAGTGGCTCAGCATATGTTGTTTGAGCAATTGGTTGGTCAGGGAATTGGTGATTCAGAGCGTTAGTGGGTCTGAACATCTGCGAGTTAGGGCATTGATGAGCCAGGGCGTTGGTAGGTCAGGGCACTAGTGAGTTAGGGTGTCAGTGAGTTAGAGTCGTGGTAGGTCACTTGGTGTAAGTGAGTTGTACCGATGGGTCATTGTCGGCAGTTCATCTATCAGTGAATCAGATGTCAGTGACCCACTATCAGTTGCTCGTGTTAGTGACTCACCTATCAAAGACTCATTTCTTGTTTTTCAATGTTTTTATAGTTTCTCCCCACCTATGTTATATTTGATGTAAATTTATTTAAATCCTTTCTTTTGGATTTCCTAAAAGAACTTCTATGTATATAAATTAGATATTTAATATCCAATTCCATAGGATCATTGAAATAGTCCAACCATGTGTTATTGACCATGATCTGAATTTATTAGCCTTAACACTATCTCACATCCATTGATATAACATCTAGAGATTCTAAGTTAAGATCATCTTTCCCAAGTGTGTTTAAATATTCTATTGTTCTAACTAGATCCTTTCCACCCTGTGGAGTCATGTGTTGTGTCATAGCCACTGATCCAATTTTCCTTGGGTTTTCATGATACTCACGCACCACATGTTTTGGCATAAAGAAAAATCTGTGGTCTCCTGTTGATTTAATTTGGAATACCTTCATCTCTATTATATTTGTGTCACTTGTTGGGTGAGTGTGATCATATGCCCTTGTGAATATAGTTGGACCCAAATTTAATGAAGAAAATAAGAATTAACAAATTAGAGGATTAGAAGATGATGATGATTACTATTTTTACATTCTATCCATGATCGATGTCATGATTCGTAAGCGTTTTATGCCTTACAAAAATCATGGTCATTGTTGGTATCTGTATATGCACCAGTTGGTTTGTAAATAATATCATTGATACTTTTCGAAGGATTGAATGATTATGAAATCGTTTAACCACGTATATTTAATTAAATAAATGGATGGCCTATGATACAACTTTTTCTATAATAACCCATGTTTTATCAAGATTAATTAATCCACGAGTGTCTTTTAAATCTGAATAAACCATGACTTGTTGGTGTGGATGTGTGTTGTTCCATTCGATTGTGGGTCTATGTTATTAGTTTGGTGTTGTGGATGGGAGTGTGTTTGTTTGTGTGTGATGGTGCATGTGGTGTAAGGAATATTAGGTTGAGATATTTGTTGATTGTAGAATTGATGAACTTGTTATGTAGTGTGACTGCATCTAGGAAGTGGTTGGGTTGTTGGGAAGTATGTTTAGGTTGCCTTATGTTTCTATTACTGGGTGTGCTGGTTGTTGTGTTGTTATGAAGCATGGATTCTAGGTGTGGTATTGATGAGGTATTTTGGGTGGGTTTTATTGTTTATTGGAAGGATATGGATACATTACATTGAATAATGATCGTGGAAGTGGATGAACTGGTGTCCAAGTAAAGAGATTATTCCTTGGGACTTCAAGATGGTTGAGATTTGTTTGTTTGGATGAACGTGTTACTCTTTGTGCAATGAGGAAACCAAGGATGGATTAGGAAGGATAAGATTTATAAAGGATGGTGATAACATGCGTCGGCCTATCACCCAGAGTTTACAGAGAACGTTATATTATGAATCGGTGTTATAGTGGATTATTTTACCATGGCCCTACTATCATTGGTTTGATATAGAAGTGGATGGGATGGTTGCATGGCCTTATTATGTATGTAGTGATTGGTAGTTTCCCTGATAGTGAATGAATGAATAAATGTACGAATTTATTATGACAAATGACAGCCGGTTAATGAATTATATGGGGGAAGTTTTGGGTTACGTCTTATAGTAAAGTAGTACTCATTTATCAAATTGGGAAGTAATTGTTGTTTTTTATGATATATGGATTTAGAGTGATAGTAGCGGTAGTTTTTTATGGGTTGATTGTTTTATTAACTGTGATTTCGGGGTGAGTTTTTTGTACCTATATATATACATGTACCTGGGTTTTTAATATGCTCCCACCAATCCTGAGCACTATGTTTCAAACACCTCATAGTTATGGGGGTGGGTGTTTTACCAACATCTCTATGGAAGGATGGGTTTCCCTTTATTGGCCTTTCTCTACTCCCTCTTCTATGTATTGGTATCACTATACTATTCGGGAAGGTTGTAGTGCAGTTTTAAGGCTCAACTGCCTACAGGTGAGGTGTGCTTATTAGTGTCTTTGGGATGATATACATTGTCATTTACCAGGTTCCATCGGGATGAGGTTGGGATTTTGTTGACCAGGTGTTTTCCAACGGGAAGTGGTATGTGGAAACGTTGTGTGTGGGAAGGTTGTAACTGCGGGGATTTTCTAATAGCATGGTAGTGTGAGGATGTTCGACATTAGTTATTAGCAGTTAACTAGGGGTATGTGCTATGAGGTACCAGTATACCGATGTTCTTACTATTTACATCACATAACATGCATTATTTTCTTATCATTACAGGGTATGTTTGGGGTTTATAGTATACCTTGTAATGTGTATTTGAGTTCTGTTGTTTTCTCATAGGAGAATTTGTATTATTCTCCCACTTGTGTAGGGGTGAATTTGGATTTTCTTACTGAGTATACTTGTATGCTCGCCCTACATATATAAAACTATTTTCAAGATTCCAGGGTGATTATGTGAACCATGATAGACAACACTAGATCAAACATTGGGGATAGTTTCTGTGTCTATGATTATTTTTATTTTTCTACTTACATTGGATTTTTCCTTGTATTTATAGGAGTTTTATTTTAAACATGCAAGCAGGATGGATTTTGGATTGCTTTATATATATTTCATAGTGTCTTTTTGAAGTTGAATCATCTTATCTCACGAACTTGTTTACTATAAAAGGGTAATTACATCCATTTTGTAAGATTTGTATACCCTTGGTGTTGGTCGCCACCCCGGGGCCAAATAGACATGGGACTCTAGGGTCATTATCTCTTTTTTATCTTGAGAAGGAAGTTCATGACACTATTAAATCCCTTCCCTAATCATGGAGAAGGAGGATCATGGTAATATACTGGAAAAAAATGATAGTGTTTCTATAGAATAGTTCTAGTATGTTATGGATCCAACCTAGAAAGAACAATTGTAACACCCAATGAATTTAAAATACTTTCCTTTTATAATAAATATTATTTTTTCAAATTTTTATTTATAGAGAATATAATATTAATCTTATGTTATATGAAAAAAATAGCTTGGTCTACATGGAACAATGTGGTTATATTGCATTACACATAATATTGACTTTCCTCAATGGCTTTCATGACATGGATGTCTGAGTTTCACTGGGAATAAATTTATTATTAAAATATTATTATTTAATATAATTATATATAATCGTGTTATGAAATTAGAGGTATGAATAGGATTTAAAATCTTATGAAAATATAAATTTTACACAAATATAAAACGAATCCATTGGTAATTATTATATTATGTATGAAAATAAGAACAAATTGAATATAAGGGAATTTTTTTCATCCCTACCAAATTTGATTTCCATCAATAAATTAAATTAATTACTCTTTGTGGATTGTTTTATTAAATTATATATAATAAATTTTCAAGAAAATAATTTTTAAGTTTATATAATATCTTAAATAGACATAATATAAGAACAAATCTAGTATTACATATACGAAGCTATATTTTTATTTTTCTTCATTTTAACCAAACACTTAAAATAAACATGAATTTTGAAACTGTAATGAATGTAATTTGAAAAAATAATAATTCATTATTCAATGTGAAATGTCAAAACTATTATATGGTAAATTTTAGGTATTTTTATGTGAACATTTATTTTTGATGAACAATGATGAATACTAAATTTTGATACCAAGGTAATTTTTATTCTAATGTATTTATAAGGATAAAATAAATTTTAATTTATTTTTAATGTCACAGTATATAATTCATAAAAAAATTAATACAAATTAAGTTATTATAAATAATTTCTCTTTGAAATTCGATATAAAAACATAGAAAATAATTGAATTTTTTTCATTATAAACTTTCACTGTCATCGAGATTAATTTTAAAATATTTTACTACCCATATGTGATTTCAAATTGCAAAAATGGATTCCATGTTTGGAATAAAAAAAACAATTAATGTAAATTAAGTTCAAATATATTTTTGAGAAAAAAAATTATTATTGTATGTGATTAAAATTAATTACATTGATTAAGAGTAAAATTGTCATCACAAATGACTAAACCATAATCCTAGGGTAAAACGGTAAATATAATGTTTTCCAAAAGATATTTTATAGACATATTGAGACCATATCCTCTAGTTGATATAATTTTAACCAATATTCATGGAATGATTCATAGGATCAACATGGGTGGAATTCTATTATCTAAAATTTACACGAATAACATTCCATATCAACTATAAAAGGCACTCAACCTCTAACATATTCACAATTATAATGCATTTATTCTTATAAAAAATTAGCTAAAATAATCTCCCAACAGCCCTCCTCCCATATTAGCATCCTCTATTTGGGTAGGAATCCACCCAATGAATCCCTTATTTAAAAAAAAAAGATTTATATAAATAAAATGTAACATTCTACCTCAAGAACTTGCTTTTTTTCAGAATATGATTACATTGTTTGAGGAGGTGTGGACAAACACCTCCTTATAGTGATGTTATTCATTCATGTTATACATGGAATGTATTAAGGATGGTTGTAATTAAAAATATACAAGACAAATGAAATCTATTTTATAATTATGAAATAATTATATATATGAAAATATAAAATATTATTTTCTTTATTACCCTTTTCAACCACTAAAATGATTATAATTTCATTCATGGACCTATGGGCATTGCCTTTTAAATGCGATGTAAATACTTAATCATCATAATAATTATATATTTACATATATATGATAAAATAAAAATGTATTTATAATATAATTTTCATTTTATAAACATATAATGATACATACCTTACTTCCATAATCAACATATAAATATGGAATGATTACTCTGGCGTATGTATGACTTACAGTATCCATTATTGAGACATTATTTTTTTTGTAACCATATTTCATAATTAGTTTTAAAATAATAATTAGTGTATAAATATTATAATGGATTCCTAATTATTGTTATGAAGATGTTCATATAATGACTCATTTGACCATAGTCGACCATCCAATTTTTTTTGACTCATGTAAAAAATTTAAAAAAAACACCAAATGTGTACTTAATTATATAGTTACATATATACAACATCGAAATAAGATAATTAATATTAATAATATACATTAAAAGGGTTCTGAATCGAGTAAATAACTATCATGACATTATTATTCAGGAATATAAAGACAAATGTTATCAGTCAAACTCATTGTATGAGATTCTTGTCTCACTTATCTTTTAATGAGGAATACATCATTTTCAACACTATTTCCTGTGGTGTATATACTTTCCATATTTATATATTATGTCATTAATTAATTAATCATCATGGAATTTTATGTTTCACTCTGAATTACATCACCCAATGTTTCATCATTGAAATTACAAATTTGTATGAGTTATATTTCAAATCTCACTTTCTATTGTCATGGTTAACTTCTTCTTGAAACAATCTATTTCATATAAATATTTTTATTTGGATATTATCATAAATAAATTATTCCTAGGTGATGGATATAATTATTTACTAAGCCACAAACTATTTTTATATATGGTAATTACTTTGACAATTATATTTAATATCAAACAGTATTGATTCATATATAATCATTATTCTATATGAATATTTGATCATGCGTATTATTTATTTATACTATTTGATATGAGGAATGATTTGGGAAGGAAATTATGTGTGGGGCCTAAACATTATATAATCCTTCGGTGCATAAATAGTTTCTAAAAGAATGATTATATTTTCCCTTCTAAACTACCATTTACATAAAATTTTAAATCGTTTTATAGAATGCATTAATGGTATAGGTTTTTAGGTGCATTAGACATGGCGTCCAATAACTAATCATTTCCTTCATAGATATTTAGTTTACATTATTATCCCTCATGATTTTTTATATGATAAAATCTATAAATGCATTTATTTTTCAGTTAATTAATTAAATATAATTTTTTATATTTTATTTACCTCTCTGTGTTGATTATAGATCATCATTTTACTATAATGGAAGGTTTTATCAGTTTTTTACATTTAATTGATTAATTATTATCTTCAATTGATTATTTCTTCAAAATTAATTACCAATAATGACTATTTAAGATCACCATTTTTATCATTCATTTCCCTGGGTTATGAAGAGAAATCCATTGAATGAGTTTCACGGATGATGTGTATTTCACTTATGTTATGTTTTATTTTATATTTACCAATTTAATTTAGGTATAATTTATGGTATCTAAATCTCCATAAAAACTAAATATTTATGTATTATGAGATTTGATTACATGTTATCATTGCAATGTTATAAAATATTGCACTACCTCTTGGATTATGGGGTCATGTTATTACACTCAGTATAAATGGATGTTTATAAGAAACAATTGATACAAGATTTATAAAAAATATATTGGGGAACATTACATTAAGGATAAATTGATTATAAGTACAAAAAAACATAATAATATTTTTTTTAATGTAGATATTATGTGGGTCTTCCATGAAATATATCCTTTTCTGGATACTACAAGTGGATGTGGTTTTGGCACATATGTACCGTGGGTAAAAAACCGTGATATGGTGCATCATTTCTTACTCAAACATAACATGGTATATGAAAAAAATCATTATTATGAACCTAGTTTGAAACACTTGGGGATACACGTAAGAAAATTCACAATATATTTACAAACCATTATGATGAATTTAAATTTAATTATTTCCCCAAAGAACCCTTTTTTATTTATAGATTAGTAACACATAAACATTTCATTTTATGTTATGTTTTATGCAAAATATATAATTTTAGAATGTTCCCAGTTTTATGATATAATACAATATGATTCATTTTATATAAATGGGAAATGGTAGGATGAATAGTATCACTTCTCGTCGAAATGGTATATATTTTCCAACCGAGAAAACCAATATGATTTGTATTGGATCAAAGAAAATTTTAATTATATTAGGACAGTTTAATCACATAATAATAAATAACCTTACATGAATGGGGAATCATATTCCATGACGATAATATCATATGTAGGATCATATTTTGTGATAGAGGCCCACAAAATATAGTGGGAATACAAATTCAATGGTTTAAGTGAAATGGATTAGGTCTCTGGAGAAGATATTTATAGACATGTGATTAAATGAAATGGAAATGGTCACATTTTTCTTCTATTATATCAAAGGTGATGATGGAAAATGGTGGAAATTTATCCAATATACTAGGGATGAAGAATGAATGGAATTCAAGGAATATAGAAAATTCAAGCATACATTCTTCAATTAATACATCCCTCATGATCATGAAACCAATATGAGTAGAATGTTCCTTAGTTTAAATAATGGGGAGGAAGAATGTATTGTGGAGTATGAAGATACCATTACAAGGTTATCAAGGTATTAAATGGATTTCATACACAACAAAGAGTGTAATGTTAATCATTCCTTTTAGGGACCTAAACTATGTCCCCAAAGGGGGATCATGTCTCAAACCTTTTATATATATAATGAAATTGTATTATGAGATTTCATGAAAGAGAATGAGTTCTCTATGACATATAGACTAAATAGTTGGCAATAGATGAAGAAAAATCATGTGAAAATAACAGATAAAGGGAACTAAGGAAAGAATAATTTTTTCCCACATGTTATAGTTATAGAAACAATCACCTTGTTAATTTCATGAAATGATTAAGAGTTTTTTATATGTTTTGATTAAAGTGTTATAAATAAAAATAAAGAAATGTTAAAATTGAAATTTCTACTATTCAGTGTTACAACTAACAGGATATGGGATATTATTCCCATGAATTTCGCAAGAATCAATGGGATTTACCACAGAAGAGGCCAATGGGAGACGTACAAGATTATTCTATTGATATGGATAATGTTTAATGATTACTATTAATATGTTTTTGGATCCATGAAATATGTTGTAATTGTATTCCACTGATGATTTTAGGAAATATATTTATAATGTACCACAATACCTTTTCATTAAATATTTGATTTCCTATTTTAAATGGTACCATGAAAATTGATTTTGTTGCAAGCAATTTTTTTTTGAAATAACATAATTTACGTAATGGTTAAAATAAATATGTTCCTAATTTTTTGACAACATTTATTGGATAATTAAATGATTAATTTGGATAAGTTCTAACTAAAATGAAAGTAAATAATGATTTATTAAAAATGTTGTTTACTCGATCATTTATGGACCTGACAACACTTTTTAATTTATATAGTACGTATAATAAATTTTTTTTTACATAATGAATAAGTAAAAATGCTTGTTTTATATAAATATGTATGTTATTTCAATCAATTAAAATATTTCATGAGAATAATTGATTACGGTGTATAGATAATTTGAATGGGATTATTAAATATAAACTTTATATTGAATTATTTATTATTGTTTTAGTTTGTAAATTATGAGACCATATTTCTAAGAGTGTTGGATTATAGAAATTATGAAATTTTTACAATTTATGAAATAGTTTATTTTTATCATTAAATGAGGTTATACATGATCCTGTATTACTTCACTATAATAATAATGTTTTTCGAAAAAATGAAATAGAACTATTTTAAGGTTTAATCATATGAAAACATGATATTTATAAAAACAAATTATTTTTATATTATTATATTATGAAATAATTATTTATCAATAATAAAAATGGCATTGAATGAAAAATCATTTTCAATTTTAATCTTTTTTATGATATTTATGAACATTTTTATAACAATGTTTTACGGATTTTTAATCATCAACTATAAATAGAACATGTTCTATATCATTTCCCATACGAACTTAATTGTCATATTTTTCGTCCATATCCATGTTTCTATTTCCCAAATATTTTATACTAATAGGAAAATTAATTACATAACAATTTTACTTTCCTTTATCTTTTGTAAAAAAGATTTTTTATTAACCATATATATGATACAATTTCTTCTATGAATATTATTTTCAAATATCAAACCCCTTATTAATGATATCATGTTTTCATTATTAAGAAACAATTTAATAAGGGTTGGAAGATTGTAATACCCCAATACATTAGTATATCTTTCTTTTAGAATAAATATAATTTTGTTACTAACATGATATATTAGATAAAAAAAGTACTTCTTATGTTACACATTTCAAAAAAATTATATTGATCAAAATAGAACACTGTGGTTATCTTAAGTTACAATCAATAATGGCTTTCCATGATGACTTGCATAATACAGAAGACTAGGTTTTACTAAAAAATAATATATTAAAATATTATTATTAAATATATTACTATTTAACCTATGTGTTAAATTAAGAGTTACTAATAAGACTAATTAAAATATAAAAATAATTTTTTTTTTCAGAAATTTAAAATTAATCCATAGGTAATCAATTCATTAGAAATGAATACATGAGCCAATTTAATTTAGCGGAAATGTTTTTATACATAAAAAATGATTTATATTAATATGTCAAATCAATTAATATTAGAGGATTATTTTAATTACTTATACATATTATATATTCTATCAATTTTGGTGGAATCTATATAATAAATTCAATAGATATAAGATAAGAACAAAACTAATATTTCACAAAAACCTATATTTTTAGAAAATAATTTTTACGACAATTAATGGATAAAAATATTTAAATATGAATTTTATCACTTTATGAATTTAATAAGATAAAAATAACATCATTTTTTAATTATAAATGTCTAATTTAGGTTAGGATTTTTTTATGAGTGTCATTTTTTTATGAATATTAAAAACTACTAAATTTTAATTCAAAAATACATTTTTGTCAATTTTATTTACTAGGATACATTATATTTTATATTAGGTTTAAAATAATATTATATTCACTATACATAAACAATCTAATTTAGGTAATTGAAATATTTTTAATGTTGAAAATGAATATAAAAATAGAGCAAGCATTGGTACTTTTTTAATTTAAAAACCTGGGTTTTCATCCCTTATGTGGGATTAATTATAAATTAATTTTTTCCAATTATTTGATATTAATTTTGAAAAATATATTTTATATTTTTAATAAAAATAATTTATAATGTCTACTAAATTTGACTTATTTATTGACAAAAAATATTAGTCAAGGTGATTAAAATTAATTACAACAATTAAGAGGGAAAATATGTTAACATAGGAATGAACGATAGACTTATGTGCCACAATTGCCACGATTTATTTTCCAAATTAAAATTTTACATATATTAATGGTCCATATAATCTATTTGATCATATTTTTACTGTTATTGGTTCCAATTTTCACTATAAAAACATGTCTTGAATTCTCATAAATTTGCACAAATGCCACTCCTCCTCCACTATAAATGGGCACTCACTACTCCCTCATATTCACACCAATCAAGATATTTAGATTTCAAAAAATATAATATAATAAGATCCCAAAATCCATAACTTCTCCTAGAAGACTATATTTTGATAGGAAACCACACATATATGCCCTTTGGTACAAACCAAAAGTATTCATCCAAAGAAGAGGTAACATCCTTCCTCTATCCATTTTGTATTATTTTAATTCATCACCAACTAAAATATTCTAATTAAATGAATATATAAAAACCTATGTTTCATCAACTTTCTTAGATTTTTTTATTTTAATTTTTAATCATTATCAAGCACACACTATAATTTAATGTGTAACAGAATATTTTTTATGTGTATGGAAAACAACCACTGCATGGAACGATGGTTGTTGGTTTTTTCTTTTTCAACTTATATAGGTGGGAATTAGGATGGAAACAATAGTTTGGTATGATATAATTTATATTTATAATTTATTTATTCATTTATAATTATTTTTTAAAATATACATTTATGAAATCCATTTTTTGGGAATACGATAACATCCTTTGTGGAAGTGTGGGCTACCGCCTCCCTAATGCGACGTTATTCGGTCACGCTATAAATAGAATCTATTAAAGATTTTTTTAAATAAATTTAAGTGAAATATATGAAATATATATTATATTAAGAAATAATTAACTTTTTTGAAATTTAATATATCATTTTATTTATTACCATTTTCACACAATAAAAATGTGATAATGTCGTTTCGTTATGTGTGTCTACCACCTCAATGAGGTGATGTGAGTTAGTTTACATCATAATAATTATAAATATAAGTATATGGGATTACAAAATATGATTTTATGATATAATGATAATTTTTTAGATATAATGTTACTACCCATCCATCTACATTGAGCATAGGAACATCTGAACTTTATTCAAGTGTATGCACGACCTACTATCTCCATTATTGTAACACTGGTTCATTTTCCATAAAAATATTTCATAATTTGTTATATAATAATAATTTATGTATAAATATGATAATTATTTAAATATTATTATTCTTGAGATTTTTATATAATGGTCACTTTGACAATAGTCAATATAACAAAGTCATTTTGTAACGTGAATGAATTTTAGTCAAAAACACCTGACATAAGCCTAATTATATATGTAATTGTATATAATATTCATCAAAGTCAATTAAAATTAATAATTAAAATTAAAAAGGTTATGAAGATGTTAAATAATTAACATATGTTTTTTATTTATTAATATAATGAAAAAACTGACATGGCAGACAGAAGTTAAGAGATTCTTGTCTCACTTTTCCTTCCAGGATGCATACATAATTTTCACCACTTTCTTTATTCATGTTGTGTATACAATTTCCATTTTTATATATCATAGCAATAATTCCTTTATCAAAATGGGATTAAATGATTCTGTATGAATTATTTGACCTGAGGTTCTTATCATGGAAATTACAATGTGGAAAAAGTCATCTTTGCAATATCACCTTCTTTTGTGACTGTTAAAATTTTCATGTAACAGTCACTTTATTGTAATAATTTAAAATTTCATTTCACCTTAAATATTATAAATTTTAATTAATTTGGGTTAACATTTTCAAATATTTATACTATTTTAAATAAGATTTTTACTTGACATTAATTTGATTATTTGTGGAAATATAGGCAAATTATTATTATTTACTGAATAAAAAAATTTTATAAGGAATATTATTTATTTAAATTATTCTACATAAATAATGTTTTCAAATATAACTGATATGTGGGTGTAGAAATTAAATATCCCTTTGATGTATTAATAGGCTCCCATGATATGAATTATTTTAAAAAATTAAGTATTTTTTTAACTATAGTTTTAAACCGTCTTGTGATAGGTAGAAATATTATAGGGTTTAATGTTCCTTAGACATGATTTCGAATAATAATTAATTTCTTTGATATATATATTTAAATTATTAGTTTTATTATCCATGATGATTTCAATTGATAAAACTTGTGGAAGCATTTCAAAATCATTATATTGATAAAATGGTTGTGTTATGAGTTATTTACCTTGAATTTTTGATCAATACTTTTTATGTTATTTGATATAAATGTGTTATCTATTATTTACCTTACATTGTTTATTTATTCTCTTAAATCCAGTATTTATTTCTCTTTAGTTACACATAATTATTGTTTGAACTCACCCTTATTATGTGTCTTTTCACCTGGTTTTGAAGAGGAACCCCTTGAATGAGTTTTAAGGATGTTTAGTTTTTAACTTATGTTATGAATTATTTTATTTTCTCCAATGTATTGTGGGTTCATGTTTCTATTTTACCTCTTATAAACATTTAAATCGTTCTTTCCTTAATGATTTTATTCCTTGAAGTCAAGCCAATGTAATAAAATAATTCATCAGCTCGGGGATTATGGAGACAAGGAGTTACAAAAATATAAACTCATAACAGAGGAATGTATAGAATTATATAACAAAAATTTAATTTTCATATATAATTATGAATTAATTATAAAATAATTATAGTAGAAAATGTTATTTTTAAATAGTGACATTAATAAATTAATTGAAATAAATGATAAATAAACAGGAAAATACTTTGATTAATTATGTCATTATTCATATGAGTCCCATAAAAATGACTAAAATTATATTAAATCATGGAATTAGAAACATCCAACTTTATATAAAAAAATTTGGAGAAGAAATATATCCATATATTAAATACAATCATATTTAATATGAGTATTCATATGGGAAGAGCGAGATTCAATTTATATTTGTGTTTTGAGTGTTATTTCAACAAACACTCATCAGTAAATGTATTATATTAGAATATGTTTTTTAATGAGGAAAAAAGAGTTAGTTAGTATTAATTTTTCAGCAATCCCCTCATCCACAGAATATAGAAATACAATTTCATCATATTTTATGGAATTCTAACATAGATTAATCTTCTTTACCTCATTATACATATACCACCATTACTCAATTTTTATTACAGTGACTCGATTTTATTCAATAATATGATATTGATAGAATTATGTTACCTATAAATAATGATTCGAAAATGAAATTCATTTTTCATGATATAATTTTGAATGATAATACAAATTAATTTAAATATCAATTCCATATTGTGGGAAATGAAAATAATTTTTTACGTACAAGATGCATTTTCCATTATATTTAATAAAAATTTTATAAATATTAAAATATCTTGTTTTATATATTATGAATCCACATCTATAAAATAAATCACTAAAAATTATTTATTTAATTAATTATGATAATAAAGAATAAAAAATAATCTTTTTCCTGAAAAATCATTTTTTTCAAATAAAGGAGGTTATATTAATTTAAATAAAATTACAAATGAATGTTTTAATTTCAAAAAATCTGTTAATATATATTACTAAATAAATAATTTTTTTCTCAATAATAATGAAAAAGTAATATTTTATATAATAATATTTAATATAAAATAAATATATTGTTTTCAAACAAAAAATATTAATGAATTTTTACAAGTGTCTTCATCACAGTTGTTTTAATACATTTTAAATTGATTATATTTATTTTGATAATCATTAATTTTATATTATCAATAAATAATAAGTATATAATTCCATAAATTTGTTGAATTTACCAATAATATACTATTCATAAGAAATAAATTTTATATTCAATTTATTATTATTGGTAAATTAGTATCATTTATTTAATATAATAATTTATTTTATTTATGGATGAAATATTTTTTTAACTAACTCATGATTATATAGATCAATCATATAATGGTACATGGAAAATTATTATATGTTTTCTATTATTATAACAAATAGTTAAATACCCGTTTAAAATTTTCTTGTATACATAATATTACCCACTATACATCCTGTAAAATTTTTATAATTATCAGTACCAAAGAACACGTATCATTCATCATGTTTTAAATATTGATTTTACAAAGTTATTCTCCATTTATTAAGGTATTTTTGTGTTTTTAGTTATAATAATAGGGATTGATGAAGTAGAATATGATCTGAGGAATTATCCATTTTATAAAATTATAAAATTTTATATTTATTATCTCAATTAAATATATGAACAGTTAAGGTGTAAAATTATCCATAAAATAAAATAAATAATATAATACAATGATTTGTGTATATTTATTATTATTTTCATTAAATATTGGGGAAATTGAGGTCATGTTGAATCTTATCTTGCATGAATATTTTTATCTAAATCATAATTGTTGTGAATTATTTTTAATAAATATATATATATTTTTTATGGGAAATAATTTTTTCCAAATCATGGGATGTTAGAATATAAAATAACAGATTTCATATTATATTTTCATTATTTATAAAATTAATTTCTTAGGTGATCTATTCTTGGTATATATTATATTTTTTTCCAAACCACCTATACATCAATAGATTTCTTAATTTTTTAAATCTATTTATGTCAATAATATTCACCAAACTCATATAATTATAGGCTGAAATATTTGAAAATCTATTGTATATTTTTTTACAATGATTCCCTTCCTTGTAATAGAAGTACCAATTAATACCAAAGTTGTTGTTTTTTTAGTGTTCATCTATTGAAAGTAAATTTTTTGAAATCTGATGAAGATGAACTACCAATGTTATTCTGATTAATTTTTTAATAAAATAAAGTAATTTTTCCCAAATAACTAATAAATAATAAATTATACCCTTATTTTCAAATTTTTTATAGATTATTAAATCATACTATAAAAACATCCATCCTTAAATATTATTACAAAATCCAATGGATCCATGATTCAATAAGTCAATCCTTTTTTATCTAACGACTGTCAGTTCCATATATTAAAAAGATTAATGACATTTCCAGGAATAAAATAGGGCTTATTTCAATATTTATTTTAATGAATTTATTTTTATAGAGGTAATATACAAATTTTTATACAATGCTAAATGTATATTGATGCATTGGTGATTGAAATTCCATCTCGTTGTAGTAGATAATTTCATCCAAAAAAAAGTTCTATTCAGTGGAGTCATCAATGAACAAAAAATTAATAGTATAAGAAATTAATATAACTATTAATAAACTATGAGACCCTTGAAAAATATTTGTCATTATGAATCCAATTGCGCCTCTTTTTTTATAAAATCATACTCTATGGTTAATTAAACTATTAAAATATGGTACCTCTATAGATATTAATTTTCATATAGTGTGACATACAACATGTGAGTGTATATACTTATGATATGTTATTTATCATAGAGTGAAATATAAATTTTTAATGTTTTTTTGAAAAATAACACATTTCAACTAAAACCTAATACGATGATTTGAATGAATTTACAAATATTTGAAAATCAATCGAAAATAGTTTTAGAAATTAATAGTTAATTAAAATTAATCACAAGAATAATTATAAATAGAATATGATGTTATTTATTAGTGTTTCAGTGTATAAATAATTTTCTAGGGGATTATATAATGATTAATGGGGGGATATTTATAGAATAATGAGAAATTAATTGGGATCCTTGATTTATAAAAAATCCATTTAGTATAATAAAAATATTATTGAAGAAATATAATTAATATTAAAGGAGAAAATAAAGATACAATAAAATTAATATATAATGATTTATAAGTATTTATTAAATTTATGATAACATCTACTCATGCCATTTGAATAATGAACATTTTTAAATATAAAGTATTTTTTCAAATGAAGATGATGGAATATTCTATTATTTTAGGAGAATTTTGTTGTGGAAATTTATTGAGAAGGACCAAAAAATTATTTATAATATTAATGAGTAAATTTGAAAAGATTGAATTATACTTGAGATTAATTTAAATAATAATGACCTATTTATTTATTTTTATTAATTTATAAATATTTACCAAAACCTTAATAGAAAAGTATCCATATAAAAATTTCATGTGGGATTTGTGCTCATCCATGTTTATCCCATCCTATATGGATATCATGTCGTTGTAGGGAGGAGAATATCATATGAATGAATACACAACGGTAGGTATATAAACAAACCATCGATGTTATCACAGGAAATTATTTTAAATTATGTATCATCTTAAATAAAAAAAATTTATTCTATAGCTTAAATTTCATGAAAAATAAATCTTAAATGAACAATGATATACTAGTAAATATTTACATGTATGTCAGGAATAGTAATCTAGCAATATTAAGAATAACATCACCATTTAATGTATTAAATAAATTTATTTTTTCTCATAAATGAACATATGATATATTTATATCATATAATAATTAAATAGATGTTTTAAAAATGGTAAACTATGTATGGGTATTTTTTTGAAAAAAACTATTAATTTTTTATTTTATAGTTAATATAAAAAATGAAAAAAAATGTTTATAAAATAGATTCATATATTAAATTTTTATTGTATTTTAATTATAATATAATTCAATTTTTCCATAAATAATTTATTAAATGGTAATAAAATTAGTTTTAATTTTAAAATCAATATTTTTCAAATAAAGAATGATTTTTATTAAAAATTAAATGTCCAATATATAGAAATTTTTTTCATAATACGGGGTTCAATTTTAAAATGTATGTGTGGAAAAATGATTGGGGTGAATGATTATTTCCTGAAATTGATGAATTTTTTGTTAATAGTCTTGAGCTAAAATAATTTAAAAATGAATAAAAAAGTGAAAAAAAACCCCTCACCTTTCCTCATTAAATATAACCTTTTACAACAAATGATCCTCACACATTCTATGGCTTAAAGAATCTATAAATTACTCTTTATTACCTTACGAAGACACATTCTCACATCTTAGAGCAGCTAGTCTTTCCAAAAGTCAAAATCCAATTATCATAAGGATTTTCCTCAGGAGGTGATATTCAAGATGTAAAATAATCCATCCATTTATTTTAATCTATTCTTTCAAAACTTATTCTCACCTCCTCTATCCATAGTGCCATAGTAACAATAGTATCATATATATACTTCAATTTTATTATGATAATGTAATATTTATCATCATATCTCTTCTATTAAACATTTATTTTATAAATGAAAACATAGTTTGTGATGTGTTGATTCAGTGCCTTTGTGGATAAAGCTTTTTCATTTTCCATTACCACCTTTAAGAATTATGATAAATTCATAGTTATTTTGAAATATTATAATATAGACAGAATAATTTATATCTATCTATGTTCAAGGGGTTAATGAACATTGTGTTCCCTGATATCCTAGATATGTTCATGGAGGTCTTCATCGATGACATCCTTTTGTAGTCTGCATATGAGGAGGAGGATGTAGAGCATCTGTGTTCCATTTTGGGAGTTCATCGTCAGAAAAGATGCTTAGGATATTGTCAATGTGTGAGTTTTGGGATCGAGATATTTGTTTATTATAGAAGGTGGAATCCCATTAGGGAGTAGCTAGGGAAATGTAAAATAAAGTATCAATTATGTCTCGGGAACCCACCAGATTATAGTAGAGGTGCATAGTTTCTTTAGTCTTGGAGAATATTACAGACGGTTTGTATCTGATTTATATCAGGTTGCAACTCCTGTTGCATCATTTACCAGAAATGATCAGGCATTCTTATGGAATGATATGTGTTAGTCAACATTTGAGTATCTAAAGGTGAAGCTGGTTAGTGCCCTAATTCATTTACTTCTACAAGAATGAGTTCAGCTATAGGTTTAATGTGATGCTTCATGTCTGGGGTTATATAGGGTTCTAATGTAGCATAGACTAGTTTTTTCTTATGTGTCATTCATGTTTCATGTAACAAATATAATTATTCCACCTATAATATTGTGTTGTAATCATTGGTGTGTTCCCTAACCCTGTGAAGAAATTACCTCATTGGTGATAATTTTGTGGTCTTCACCGATCATTAGAGAATGGGATATGTTTTATCCCTATGTGACATCAAAATGAGAAATAATCAATGGATGGAGTTCATATAGAACTACTTATTTGATATTTCGTATACACCTTGAATATATAATGTTTTGGGGGATGTGTGGAGAAGGAATTTGTGCAGTTATGCGGTGTGAAAATTAGGTGACTCAAAGATAGTAATTTTAGAGCATTCAGTATTACATCGGGATATGGTGGAATATTGGGGGAATAGGTTGTTATTTTCATATAATTGTGAATTAATATATAGTGTATCATGTAGAAGAGTCCATGTCATGACCCATCCACTGGGGCTCATGTCGTTACTACCCCAAGCCTGCCTTCCATTGGACAGGGGCTGTAGACTAGCACCGAAAGGCGTATTCCTTAAAACTGGGAATGCATTGCCTTTATAACCTGTAAACTCACACAACTAAGCATAAAGCAGGATAAAAATATAATGTGAATCTATATAGTAAATAGGGTGTTTACAGAATGAGAAAGAGGCCAGAATACAAGCCCAACTATAAAGTACAGGTAAACTGAATGTACAAGTAAAACTGTAAACAACTCTAGTGAACACCCGCCAAGGATCCTACCAGAAGGGTAGGTACAACTCTTGAACAGTCGTCCCTATGGTACGCCTCATCTAATGTCCACCTCTGAGCAACCTCCAGTATTGGAACCCTCATCCCCCATCAACGATGTCTGTCATCTGCACCAAACACCACAAGGGATAGGCGTAGCCTGTGCAGGGGTTAGTGTAATGATACTCAGCAGGAACCCTGAGACCCTTAAAGGTCTCACAAGATCCACAAAGGATAAACCAAAAAGAATGAAAACAACCGACAAACCTACACAGTTATATTCTCATACATATACATAATTTATCAAGTATACCCATCTCATACATGATAAAAACACAAGGCCTGACTCTTTCAGCCAAGAGCTCTACTGTTCCACAGAGGAAAGATTTCCACAAAGGTAACACCCCAAAGATTTGTACCACAAATGAAAAGCCCCATAGAAATATACAACAAAGGTATCACCATAATTTTATGTATCCAAAAGATAATGACACATAGAAGAATAAAAGAAAGGTAAGACTAAGCTCACACAAGATATAACTTAGGTACAATTGTAATGATGATTAGATGTAACTACTGAATCATCTCACTCTACTGAGAGGCAGACCCACGTAGAATTCAACATCATCAAACCCAAATAGGATCCTAAATCATCATACCCATGAAGGATCCTATTAGGGCAGACCACATAGGATCCTATAGTAGTCCCATGTGGATTCCTAGAGTGTATCCAAGTGGGTTCCTCAAACACAGATCCACCTAGGACCCCAAGGCATAGACCCACATAGGGTCCCTTTATCATGTTATAGCCAGCTACAGAGTTCCCGCACTAAGCTCGATTGATTCCGTGAGGGTCCACTCCTCATTCCACAATTCAATACTCTTACTATAATGAATTCCAATGAATATGTATCCCAATTTTCTGCCATGGAATAGGGGTTTCAATACAACAGATGGTGCATCGATCGGATTGTTGTTCTCTATATTATTGGCTTCTTTGTCACAAGGGCCCGATTTGATTCATGTTCGATCCAACCGGACCGTACCCCAACATTATCCAAAACATATGTGGGGTATAAAAAACGACATTGTCGATTCAAGGGTTCCATCTCCCCAAACCGTTCGTCAAAAAGATGTTTGTACCTCATGTTATGGTCGAAAGCGTGGAAAGGGGTCGAAGCTGGTCCGAATCCAATCCGACCCGGTCGGACCATCCCGGCCCGACCCAGTCTACGAGTTCTAGCCCACTGGGCGGCCCGCTGGGTGGCCCACTATTTAGCGCTGGCCCTCGGCTGGGTGACCCCACCGTGGGGTCTGCCCAAGCCACCAGCCAAGGGGGTGGTGCCCCCTGGGTACCCCGAACAGCCCAGCCATTCTGGTTGGATGGTGGACCTACTAGTGCCACGTGGCGCCGATAGCTGTTACACAGGACATGGGGTCCCACTCGTCTCCTCGGCCTGCTAGACATCCATGCCTCATCCACGGCGCGGTCACGCACTGCACCCCCACAAGATGCCGACAATGATCCGATCCCACCATCTGATGCCTTGTACCGCGGCTCTTACACGCCCGGTGGCACAGAAACGTGCCAGTGCCCCCTCCATGTGGTTGGCCATGCACTGGCTACCTCCTTTGCTCAATGCCGACTGACAGGTCACAGCTCTTCCTTGACGTTTCGGTTGAGCCACTACCATCGTCGTGGCCGACCGGAGTGCCAGCCACCGCTCCCGAGTCCCACCAGTGTCAGTTGCCGGTTCGGTCAGCGGCAACGTTCCTCGGGTCACCGACCGCGCCCTGATGGCCCGTTATTAATTCCATATACTCCGGGACTCATCTCAGGATGTCAACATGGATTTAAAACCAATAAAATCCACAAAGGATTCAGAGGGTTCAAGGTGTGTTCGTTTGGCCTGCACCCTCCACATTTGAGCGGTAGCAAGGAGCATAGCTGTTTTTGATTTTAGAAGAATGACAAGAATGGGGTAAGGGGAACTCGAAACAACAATCCCTACCTCTATTTCTCATTGGAAATGTCATAAGATGAATTTGGTGATGGCGATGAGGGTTCCAATAATTGTTACGTCTGCAACACGCTTTCAATTTCACTCTCATATGTTGTCCTCACTCTTGATTCCAAAGTATGTTCATCATTAGAGTGGGATTTATTCATTTGGAGGAAATGATTCTCCAATGTTCTCCAAACGCTATCCTTTTCAAATGATTTCCCCCCATGAAATGTGGAGAATCCTATTAATAAATTTCAATCTTTTAATTAAAAATGGCACAAATAATTAATTGAAGTTGGGACAATTAATTAATTGAATATGGTACAATTAAGTAATTGAATTTGGAACAATTAATTAATTGAATTTGAATGGTTTTTCCAAATTAAGAGGGGTTCGAGTGGTCTCCACCACCATGAATTTAGAATGGGAGGTTTTCTAGCTTGTGTTGTCCCCACCATCATAATTCAAAAAGAGAGATTTCAAAAAGAAAAATAAAATGGTAATTATATTATTTCCCTTCTTCCATGAAAAACTGAAAAACTAACTTCCACCCCCGACCTACTATGTTCGAGGTGAAGGTCTCCTTTAGAGAATATTGGCACAACGAGTTCAATAGTGCCCTCATATTTGAATCTTGATCACAGTTTCAAATGGTAGAAAATGCCTCTTTCACGTTTAATGAACGTACCTTAAAAATTTTGAAAAATTTATTCCAGGCATACCAAGCCTTGGAATCACGCTATGTCAATTTTTTCACACTCATGAAATCCCATTTAATTAAAAAAAATTACATGAAAAAATCCATGTCTTTACATTCTCCCCACATCAGGGCTTTACATCCCTATAAGTCACAACTCAAACTATGTATACAAGTGGGGGTATTGACCACATATCTGAGCCACCCGCTCCAATGTGCTCTCGTGGAGGTTCTTGTTCTAACAGCAAATGTGAACTAAAGGTATCAATCACCCACGAATGAATACCTCATGTCGATTCTCAATCTCTACTAAAACCTCTGTAAACGTCGCCCCATCATCGATTTCCATCTCACTGTGGTCAATTGTGTGAGATGGGTTGTGCCCGTATCTCCTCAGCTAGGATACATGGAAAATGTGATGCACTCAGTGCAATAGAAGAGGAAGTAAAAGGTTTTATTCCACCTCACCAACTCTGGTGAGGACCTGAAAGGGTCTGATGAACCTCAAAGATAACTTTCCGCCCTGGATAAATATCCACAAACCTGGTTGATGTGAGACCCGTAGAAAGACATGGTCACCATCCTCGAACTCTAGAGGTCTTTATCTCCTTTCGGAATAAGACTTATGTCTACTATATGCAGTATTCATCCACTCTTTAATAATATACACCTTCTATGTGGTAGCCAGTACCACATCTTGTCCCACGAGTGCTGACTCCCCTAGATCAGTCCAACACAAAGGCGATCTGCAAGGTCAGCCATACATATCCTCTAAAGGTGTCATCCCAATGGTGGAGTGATAGCTATTGTTGTTTGAAAACTCCACCAATGGGAAGTGATCCTACATGTTGTGTCCGATGTTGAGGACATAAGCACGCAACATATCCTCGAGTGTTTGAATGGTTCGCTCAGTCTAGCCATCCGTCTGAGGAAGGATGGCGGTTCCCAAACAAAGATGCATCCCAAAAGCCTCCTGAAACCAATTCTGTATCCGGGATGTGAAACATGCATCACGATCAGAGACAATCATAGAGGGTAATCCATGTAGTCGCACAATCTCCGGCACATTGAGGCATCCCAAGATCTCTACTGAACCCTGCTCTCTGATCGGTAATGAAGTGGGATGACATGGTGAGTCGGTCAATGATCACCCAGATAGAATCATGACCCCTGTATGTACATGGAATTCCTGTCACAAATTCCATGGAAATCCTATCCCACTTACACTATGGGACCTCTAAAGGATGAAATAAGCCTACAGGTACATGATTCTATGCCTTCACTGGCAGAAAAGAGAGCACCGAGAGACAAAACCTACTACTATCTTTATTCTCGGCCACCTGTGCTATTTTCAAAGGTCCTGGTACTTCTCCACCACTCATGGATGTACCGCTAGAGGGGTTGTGTGGAAATCCATCAAAACTTCTTCCTGAAGTGACACTAGTACCATGTTACGTTCTCTAAAAAGGATGAAATGCTCCTCACCTTTAGAAAATCCATAAGGTGCCTATCCTCTGGATATCTAAGAACATCGATCCTCACAGTCAGTGTCACCAAACTATTCCTCCCTAACTCTATGAAGAAGTGTAAGAGTGACTTTAAGAGGCTGAAGAAAATCTACTCCATCTCGATCCACAAAAGATATCTGCAATACGGCCAGCTACTTCGTCTACCCACCATGCCGTTGTATACTAGATATTTTGCTAAGTGCATTTTCTACAATGCTCCCTTTACCATGAGTATAGACTATCTCAAAGTTATTGTCCTGTTGGAACTCAAGCCAATGTTGTTTTCTATGGTTCAGGTCCTTCTAGAAGAAGATATATCTGAGAATCTGGTGATCAGAGTAGACCGTAAAATGCTCGCCCGTTAGATAGTGTCACCACATCTTCAAAGAAAAATCCAATTCTACTAACTCAAGGTCATTGGTAGTGTAGTTGTGCTCATGTTGTCTCAGCTGTTGAGAATGATAACTGATAACTGCTCCCTCGAGCATCAGGACACATCTGACCGATGTCCCTGATGCAACTCAATAGAATACATACCCAACAGCCTCCTCCGGAAGCCTCATGATGGGGGAACTAGTCATCCACTACCTCAGCTCCTGAAAACTCTGTTGGCATCTCTTTGGCCACATGAAGGGTTTCCCATTCTTCATCATCCATCTTAAAGGTACTGTAACTCTGGAGACATCTGGTACAAATCTTTGGTAATATCCAGCCAATCCCAGGAAGGTCCGTACCTCAGTCACACTCATGGGTGGTTCCCAAAAAATTACTGCCTCAATATTCACTGGACCCACCACAACTCTAGCTTCTGAGTTGACATTTCCATGAAAGTGAACTTCTCGGATCCCGAACTGGCACTTCGAGAGCTTACCATAAAGTCAGTGCTCTTGGTGTGTGTGGAGAACTGTGTGCAAATGAAAGGCATGATCCTCCTCAGTAGGCGAGTAGATCAGAATGTCGTCATTGAAGACTACTAAAAAGTGATCATGGCATGGATGAAAGATCCTTTTCATGAGTCCCATGAACACTGCTCGTGTATTGGTCATGCCGAATGACATGACCAAAAAATCATTATAGCCATACCAACATCTGAAATTCATCTTCTGCATATCCACGTCTTTTACTCTGATCTGGTGATAGCCTGACCTAAGGCCTATCTTCGAGATCCACCGTGCTACCTTCAACTAATCAAAGAAGACATTAGTCCTAAAACGTGGGTACTTGTTCTTCAGAATCACCTGGTTCAGGCGCCGATAGTCAAAAAAAATTCTCAAGATCCCATCTGCATTATTGGTGAACAAAATTGGGGCTACCCAAGGAGATACAGTGGGTCAGATAAACCCCTTCCCCTATAAGTCCTCTAATACTACTCGCAGCTTACGAAGCTCCACGAGATCCATATGATACTCTGCTGTAGATATCAGTGCCATCCTGGGGTACATGTCAATGTAAAATTCCACCTCTCTGTGAGGAGGTAGACCAAGAACATCATCAGGGAAGACATCCGCGTACTGGTCCACCACTACTGGATAGCTCAGATTCTCCACATCAACCACTTCGAGGGTATGGAAATCCAACTGATAAGTGATCAGTTTAACTCTCCTACAAGTAACTCCATATGATGCTAAAAAGGATCCATTATTACCAGTGAAGGTAAACCTAGTCTTATCAATGCGGACACACTAAACCTTGCACCTCATACAGTAAATCTGAGCATGGATTGTAGATAACTAGTTTATACCCAAGATGACGTCGTATGGCCTCGATGCCACTGCTAGGATATCCCAGCAAAAGGTCTCACCTCTTAGAGTAAGTTCAAATTGTAGGAACTAGTGTGTAATCATTGAAGCCACTCCCGTAGGAGTATCTAGCCCTAAGGATCAAGCAAACAGCTCCCCTGAAATCTCTGAGCTCTGAAAAAGGGATGTGGCAATAAAATAATGACTGGAACCTATGTCTATAAGTTTGGAATCTAAGGTAGAGTAGACACATATTGTACCATGTATCATCTCTAGAGCATTATGGTCATAGGCCCCAACTACCTAGTGCTGAGCTCGCCCTTGTCATCTTGCTCCATGTGGATGGGGTGGACCACCTAGTGGTGGTAGCGGTAACACCTCAAATCGTTGTCCACCACCAGTTGCATGGCCAGATACTCTGCCACATCCACCTGCTCCCTCCATACTTCCTTGGTCAAACCTATGTATTTACCTGGGTGGTCCTTTGACCATCTGCTGATCATCCATATGACTGGTTGGGTAGACGCAAGCCTTGTGACCCTGCCCGCTGCATGTGTAACACTGCCTACTGCCCACATGACTGGCTCTGTCCCAGGTGCCCCGCACAACTGAACCTGAATCCAGTTGTCGTCTACATGTAGGTATGCTCCTCATGGAACACTATGACATCTATCTGCAACCATTTGTATAAGACTCCACTATGTGACGCCCAGTGGTGGGTCTCACTGCTAGTGACTACTCAGCATGAAAAATCTCCACTAAGAGGCCTCTTTCTAACACCCCATCCTGTGTCGGGATGTTGAGAGAAATCATTAATGCCCTGATCTCCTTCCTAAGTCCACGCCTGAATGTTTGGGCCCTGAATAATGTGTCATTCACCATATTAATTGAGTATCATGAGAGGTTGGTGAACCTCGCTGAGTACTGAGCCACAATCATGAAGCCCTACTAAAGATGAAGAAGCTCTTGTATGGGCACTACGCGAAGGGTCACTAAGAAAAAATCTACCCTAAATAGGTTCCCAGAGTCTACCCCAGAGAAGTGTAACCTCGTCATGAACCTAGAGAATCAGGCCCCACCATCTTCCTACTGCTTCATATGGAAGAACAGAGGCATGGATCACCATGAGAGTAGCTGGTGTCCCTACCAGTTGGAAGACTCTCACCATGGCCTCCAGCCAATCCTCAGCCACCTGTGGGTTCGTATCACCCCGGTTCCCTAGTGTCCTTTGGTATTGGAACTCGTGAAACGTGCTGATGTGTTATACACTCTCTACTGCTAGGTCTGGTGGCATTGGTGGCCTAATGGGGAACAATACCACTAGTACCACCACTGGTGCCTCTATGGAATGAGGGCCATGCACCGAGGCCTTGTCGCTCGGAGGGATATCAACGCATACTATACCCGAATCACTAGTAGGATGTCTATGTGGAGGAATCCTAAAAAATAGGTGTTTCACAGTCAATAAGTTATATCTAGTGAGCTGAATCCAAAATAACACAAAGAAAACTATTTTAAACACACACGCAATTAGTGTTTTCTGGAACGGATTTAGAAATTAGAATTCAGTGTCCTGGTGTGTGGATACACCGACCACTACCCCAACACTGGATTCCCTAAACTGATTTACACACTTATAACACATAAAACTATTGTCGTTAAAATAACAATGTCCAATGCTCTGCAGTATAACTAACTCCTTTGATACCAATTTTTCACGAACCACCCCCTAGGGCTGATGTCGTGACTACCCCAAGCCCAACATCCATACACTAGGGGATAGCGACTAGAACCGAAAGGCATATTCCTTAAAATTGGGAAGAAATATCCTTTATAACTTGTAAACTCACCCAACTAAGCACAATGTAGGATACAAACCCAATGTGAAACTATATAGTAAACAGGGTGTGTACAAAAAGAAAAAGGGGCCAAAATACAAGCCCAGTTGTAATGTAAAAGTAAAATGAATGTAAATGTAAAACTGTAAACTGCTCCAGTGAACACCCACTAAGGATCCTACATGAAGGGTAGGAATAGCTCTCGAATGGTATTCCCTAGTGGTGCGCCTCGTCTAATGTCCAACTATGACCTACCGCCAGTCCTGGTACCCACTTCCTTTGTTAGCATTGTCTGATGTCTGCACTAAACACAATAAGGTGTGGGCATATCCAATGAACGGGTGAGTATAACGATACTTAGTAGGGTCTCTGAGACCCTCAAATGTCTCCTAAAATCAACAAAGGATTAACCAAAATGCATGAAAACAATTGACAACCCTACATAGATATATGCCCATACATATACCAAAGTTACCAAGTATACCAATCTCATTCATGAGGATAAAACAAGGCCCAAATCATTTATCCAAGAGATCAACTGTTCTATGGAAAAAAATATTACCCCGAAGGTAACATGCCAAAGGTAAGTACCACAAAGGGAAATCCCCACAGAAGTATACCACAATGGTATCACCACAAATGTTTGTACCACAATGTTAATGCCACATAGAAGAATACTACAAAGGTAAGACTCATCTCAGACTGGGTATAACATAGGTACGGTAGTTAAGATGATTAGATGTAACTATTAAATCATCTCACTATACTAAGAGGTAGATCCACTTAGGATCCTACATCATTAGACCCACGTAGGATCCTAAATCGTCAGACCCATATAGGATCCTAGTACAAAAGACCCACCTAGGATCCTAGAGTAGTCCCACGTAAATTACTATAGTAGATCCAACTATGATTCTCTAATGTAGACCCATGTAGGATCCCAAGGGACAGACCCACATAGGATCCGTTTCTCATGTTAAAACCAGCTACAGGGTTCCCGCTCTAAGCTTGCTTGATTCTGGGAGGGTCTGCTCCTCATGCCACAGGTCAATACTCTAACTATCATGAAGTCCCATGAAGAAGTATCCCAAAGGAATGCCACGTAATAGGGGTCTCAACGCAATAGAAAGCTCATCAATCGGAAGCCAGGTATGTATGTTATTTGTCCTTTTAGTCCCGAGTGCCCGATTACATTCGTGTTTGATCCAACACGGTCGTACCACAAATTTATCAAAAACTCAAGTAGGGTATACCAAACGGACCATATCGATCCAAGGTTTCTGGCACTATAGTCGGTTCATCAAAAAGACGCATGTAGCTCATGTTATGACTATAAAAGTGGAAATGTGTCGAAGTATGTCCATGTCTTGTCCAACCCGATCAGACCGACCCGGCCTGAGCTGACCCAACCCAGTTCGGGTCGAAATTTCCTGTTTGGTCTAGTCCAGCTAGCTGGGTCAAGCCCAACCTGTGATGGTTGGCCTGCATTAGGCAGCCCATGCTGGGTGGCCCGGTGGGAGGCCCATGCTGGGTTGCCCTCACTGCATAGCCCACTGGCCCGCAGCTGGCTGACCCTGTGGTAGGGTCTTCCCAAGCTGCCACCTAAGGGGGAGGCACCCCCTGGGAACCGCAAGCAGATGAGACATTCAGGTTTGGTGGCTGACCGTTTGTCGCCACGTTGGGCCAACAACTTGTACGTAGTAATCAGGTTCATGCTTGGCTCCCCTACTTGTCAGACGACCATCCCACCTCCACGGTGTGTCATGACTATGCCGCAGCCCAACCTGAAGCTGACAACAACCCCCCCCCCACCACTCCTTGACGACCGGTGGCGCAGACGCACGCTACCGCCACATTCGCGTGGCTGCGGCCACCTTGCTCTGCCACGGTCCATCGGCCACTCCCCTTGTTCGGAGGTGTGGTTGCGACACCACTATCATCGCAGCCGGTCGGAGTGCCCACCGCTGCTCCCAATTCCCACAAGTGTCGGTCGTCGGTACAATCGTCGGTGACATTCCTCTGGTCACCAAGCACGCTAGGGAGGCTTTTCCTTCATTCTGTAGACTTCTGTACTCGTCTAGGTATATCTCCATCGATTCAGGACTACCAAAATCCACAAAGGTTGCAAATGAGTCATGTCATGTTCGTTTATCTTGCACCATCCATGTTAGAATGTTAGCAAGTGGCATAGTTGATCTTGATTCAAGAAAAACGATATGAACGTTGTAAGGGGTACTCAAAACAACAATCCCTGCCTCAAATGCTCGTTTTATTAGTCGTGAGATGATGTCAGTGAAGGCGACGAGTGTGCCAACGATTGTCACTTCCGTAACACGATTATGATGTCGGGCTCATTCGTCATCCTTGCTCTGGATTTCGTAGTATATTCTTATTTGGAGATGGTGTTCTTCATTTGGAGGTAATGTTCCTCCAAAGTTCACCCAACTCTCTCCTTAACCAATGATTTCCAACTAAGAAATGGGGAGTCAATTTATTAAAAAATAATTATATCTTATAGTAAAGTTGTCATAATTAATTAATTTAAGTTGGCACAATTAATTAATTGAAGTTAGCATAATTTATTAATTGAAGTTGAAAGATTTTCCCACATTAAGAGGGGTTCAGGTGGTCCCCACTACCATGAATTCATAATGGGAGGTTTCCCATCATGGATGGTCCCCACCTCCATAATTCAAAAAGAGTGGTTTCAAAATGAAAAAAAATTCTAATTATTTTATTTTTATTCTTCCCTGAAAAACAGAAAAACTAACTTCCACCATCAACATACTGCGGTCGAGGTGAAGGTCTCCATAAGTGAATATTGGTGCTATGAGTTTAACTGTTCCCTTAGATTTCTATTCTGATCACCGGTTTAAATGTTTGAAAATGTCGCTCATGCATTTATTGAACTTACCTTAAAATATGCCAAAAATTCATTACGGGCACACCAGACCTCAGAATCACGCACTGTCAATTTTTGCAGACTCGTAATTTTCCCATATATTTAAAAAAAATTACATAGAACGATTAGGGTCTTTAAATTCCATGTTAGGGGATCATGATGTAGAGGTCTGGAGAGACCGATTTGTTTTGGGCGAGGCCTATGATAGTTGGTCTGAGGATTAAACACATCAGGTGTTGTTTTAACGAAATATTTCCATTCCTTTGGTGATGCGTGAGATGATTCTTAGACAATTCCATAGTTTTATATTATAAGTACATCCCGAAGTAAAAAATACACACAAAGCCTTGAAAGGCCTATTTTGGTAGCCTTGTTTTAAGTGTGCAGTTACAGATTTTTTTTCATTATATTTTCTCTCATAGAAGGTATTGGTCAAGAACCATACTCCCAGTTGTTTTCTCCATCCATATGATGTTGCTCAGTGTATGTGTGAGGAAATATCGATTGAATTTTTTATTAGTTTTTCTCAATGTTAGGGAGGTTATGAGGCTATATGGGTAGTAGTGGATCGTTTGACCAAATCATCCCACATAATAGAGTTCATGGATTCGAGCTCAATGGAGGTTTTGTCGTTGAAATATTAGAAGTAGGTGGTGAGACTCCATGAAGTCCTGATGATAATAATTTCCAATCAATATCTTATTTTTACCTTTAGGGTGTGAATAGGTCTCCATCATGCTTCTGGTTCCTTGGTATTCCTTATCACTACATTTAATCTAGAGAGGAATGATCAAATTGAATGGACCATCTAAACTCTTGATGGAATATTGTAATATTGGGTGATTTATTTTGGAGGTTCATGAATGAGGCACACACCATTGCTAGAGTTTTCTTAAAATAATATTTTTCACCCCACCATCTGTATGGTAGCGTTTTAAGACTTGTATGGATGACCTTTCCATTCTCATTTGTTATGGATTGGGCTCGGAAAGCAGCAATTTCATGTTAGAAATCGTACAAAATATGATAGAGATGGTTCTTTTTATGATTTAGAGGATGGGGACAACATAGGATCACCAGATGACATATTAAGAGCATAGGACATGACCTATCGATTGTGACATCGGGGATCATGAGTTTCTGATCGTGACTCCTCATCATGTGTGGAAATGGTATGGTTGTGGGAATAGTATGTATCTCCATTTTATTGGGACTTTAGAGGTGTTGTCTCATGTTTCTATTGTTTTATATCAAGTAGAAGTTCCCTCATAGAATATCCTGATACATAATGTTTTTCAAATGTCCCATCTCTGTTGTTACCTTCATGACGACTCTCACCTCATTAATTGGGGAGATATCGATGTCAACGATGATGTGACCTTCGAGGAGTGGCCTATAGATATCTTAGACCACAAAGAGAAGGTGTTTCACATGAATGCTATCATATTATATCGTGTCTTAATTCTATAAAATGACATGGAAGAGAGTACATGGGAATGTGAGTCATAGATACATGCTCAGTATCTCGAGTTGTTTGGTGTTTATCCCTCCTCTTGAAACATTATTGGTTTGATGGTAACATACCCTTTCTATTTATGAAATTTCATTATCATATTTCTTATTCTATATTTCTCAACAGTTATGGGTATCTCTTCTAGGGTAGTGTTTGTGAGCTGGTAGTGTTTTTTTCATGGGTTTACGCTCGTTCCTCTAATGAGGTGTTGAGATTCTGTGCTGGAAAAAGGATTGAGGGGAATTTTATGGGGTGAATGTTTGGATGACCTCTTTATGTTTCTACTCTAAGTTAGTTTTGGAATCATGAGGGAGACAATATATTTACAGGTATCTAATGTAACGAACCAAACCTCTTTTGTCCATTTGTTTTCAAAAATTCTATTTTTGAGGTTTTCTAGGAGGTATAAATTACTAATTTCACGAGTTTGTTTGAAATATAGTTTTTCCAATGGTGGGTCATGATCGGTGAGTTAGTAACACTAGGTAGTGATGGTAGGGCAAGGCACTGACTCTCACTAAGGACTTATAATAGTGACTCATGATGTTGAGTTTCTGATGGTGAGTTGCAACAACAACTCACACTAGTGACCTGTAATGGTAGGTCATGATGGCAGGTCACCAATAATGAGTCATCAAACGATGACATTACCAAATGATAGTCATCTGAAGGTGCCTCATCTAATAGTGCCTCATCCATTTGTATCTCTTCCAATTGTGATTATTCTACTAGAAGCTTACACCAGTGACTCTCCAACTAGTGACATGCAATGGAGAGTCATCCAATGGTAGCTCTTCCAATGGAGAGTCACCCAACGGTGACTCAACCACTAGTAGATAATCAAATGGTCACTCACGATGGTTAGTATTCTTGTGAAATATCACCCAATAGTGACTTGTAAAACTATGACTCATCCACCAGTATCTTATACACTGGTGACTTCCAACAGTGACTCACCCAATGGTGATTCATTTCCAATAGTTTTCCAAAATTTATGTTTTCTCCAGTTTTCTAGCAAACAAAAATCTCACCCATTTAACATTATATTTGATCTAAAACACATTGATAGACTTATTTTAATTGATTTATGTATTTTTCATAACCTATAACTCCTATATAAAATTTCATAAGGGTACAAGTACCTTTATATTGTCAAAATGTGTGGTTTTTTGACGTCCATGTTTAATAGCAATTCAAAAACCGCTTCATGTTTTGTGAGTCTCTGATTATTCTTTATAATATGGGGGACTTCAATTCATTTATTCCTTATTCTTTATCTTGGTACTTGGAACCCAAAAGTTTTCATTCCTAAGGAGTTGTGTGGTTGAACTACATTTCTGGGATCATGTTCTCCTTAGTGTTTTTCCAACATCATGTATACCCACTATTTTGGTTAAATGAGCTTGTGTCAGTCCATCTTCGATACAAGGAATGTTCTACCTCTATTATTATGGGTTCCTAAATCTATTTACTCTTGTTTCTTATTTACATTCGATGGAATATGATATCCATTTTTCTAGTGAATCTTTCACAGTTACTGGTCGATGTGGCGGTCGTGTGGCATCGTTAGGTGGATGTTGTCGTTGTGGGAGAGGTGATTGTGATCTGTTGTGTTGGCTTGTTCTCATATAGAGAATGTCAGAAACATTTTGAGGTAGGGTTTTCATTTCTTCTCTATTTACATACGTTTAATAATATAGCTATCCTTATTTTACCCCTGGATCATATTGAAATTGACATGTTAAATATTTGAACCGGATTAAGGAATTGGTATTCTTCATATGGTGTTTCTTTATACCATGATAATGGTCTGGATCTTGATTTTATAGATAGTTTTACACCAATTTTTTAAATTTTTTATAATTTCATTATTGATATGCATTATAAGTGAATGTAAATCTGATATTAATTTAAATTGCATGGATAAAGGATTGAGAGGAATGTTAATGAATCATATTGTTTTCCAAGTTAATTTATGTTGATAAAATTGATAAAAATATGCTTGTATACTAGAATTGGTTAATGAAAATGAAGCATGTTTTTGTCTATTAATAAATGATTGAAGGAATGTTAAATTAATTGTTTAATTAAATTATCATAACTATAATAGATTGTTTCATATGATTCCTATAGTTTTTACCTGAATAAGGAATATGTTAATTCAATATGGAATAATATTCTAGTTGCTTGGTAAATTCATTTAATTATGGTATTTGATTTACCAACTTGCTTGTAATGTCCTGGTGACTTATGTTTTTGAGTCATGAGATATCATTTTGTGTAATGGATGAAATCCTTACCTTTGGGATGATATCCCATTACTATGTTTGTTCATGATTATTGTGATGTCCTTTGGATATAATATTTTTAGTTTTTTGGGTAGGGACGATGGGATGTGATGTGAGCCTGGGATGGATGAGCCTGGAGGGCTATTGTTTTATGTGGGGCCAGAAGGTATGGTGGTTGTGGTAGATGTTGTTGCCTATAGTGGAGATATGTATAGCTTTATGAATGTGGGTTCTACGGAGGACACTATAGATGATAGAACAAGTTGAATATACACTTACTTATTGATGTGGATGTTGTATGGATGTTGGATATGTTGTATATTTATCTTATTAACTTTCCCCACTATATGTGGAATATTTGAATTTTACTCTGCTTCAAATATAAGTGAATACATGTGGAGTATTCCACATTCTTTCAGTGTTTAGATTCTCATGGATAGATGGTTCTATGCTACTTCTATACGTGTAAAAGACTCTATTGGTAGCTAATTTACTCACTGTGTTGAGCCCCTTATGTTTGGTAGTATATAATGATTTATTAGAATACATGGAAATATTGAAATTGAAAATTATTTTAAATAAATTATTAAATGGTGTTTTTTCATATGGGGTTGGAGCTTGTTGGGATGAAAATATCAGGTTGTTATTGGGATAAATAGTGGACTCCATTTGGTTAATCATGGAGGAAATGTATATTATTGATATGATATTGAAATGATGTCTTGAATTTCATATTTTTAATTAATGGTTATGTAATTAATGAACGTCTTGTGAAAATTATATAAAGGGATAAAATAACTTAATATATCTATTTAAATTGGTGGTTACTTATTGGATATCTAGTCATAGCAGTGGAAACTGTGATTTAGAGAGTCATTAGATGTAGTAGAGTCTGATACTAGGTGTTTCCCATAGTGTGATTGTGAGCTATATTATATCCTATACTTTTTTATTTTCTATACTTTATTCAACCCTATCAGTTATGGAAACTGAAAACTATGGGATTCTGAGCCGAGGGGGTCTTTTCCCCACCATCCAGGTCGTATGGATGACTGAATATCCACTTTAGACCTTCTCTATTATCATGGTAGTTACTAGTGTACATATACAAGTCGATTATTTGTTCCAATATATGTGTGTAGAATGTTGTAATGTCATGTGTTTTCTTCAAACCCATATATTCTGGATATAGTTTTGTATGTGCAACTATATGTATGACATGTATAAGTTATGATGGCTTGAGGATAATTACTTGGAATATATTTTATGTTGTCATGATGTATAATACCTGGTGTATGATACATGTTATTCAAGTTGTGGTGGCTCCCAAAACTACCTGGTCACATTTGGTTTTTTGGACATAGCGATTTGTTGCATGACGTTCAAGTTGTGGGGCATCAACAAGGTGCCTTTAGGCTAGATGTTTTGGGGAGATGCTCAGGATGCACACCATTATTGTAAAGCATAAAACCTATTTGTAAGTGGTAGATGGGTACCCTTGATATTCCATACTATATTATATACTCTTGTATGGAATAATTTTTTAGAGTATTCATGGTGAGGCTGGGAAAATTGTATAACTGTTTAGAGGATGAATTACTTTGACTTGTTGTTCACTGTGCTTTAGAAAGATTTATTTACTTTTTCATGAGCGGATTCAAGATTGATCTTTCTTAGTATACTGTTATACTCAACCAATGTATTTATAATTTTTTTCCCGGTCAGTGAGTGAAAGATACACATCATGATAGTTACAACTATCATGGGGTTTTAGAGAATATTTTGGTAATCGTGGTCACCACCATTATACTTTTTACTAGTACTTGTAGTTTGCACATTCAGTTATTATAGTTCTTGCATGAAATTAAATATGTGTACTTGTGATTAATTTTATATTGTAGAATGAGATAGAGTTGGTTGGTGTCTATCTTATTACGCTCTTTCATATGGGTTCTCTTAGAGGGTAATTCTTCCCATATGTATGTTTTATATACCCTATGTGATAATCTCCAAGAAAGGGTCTACCTATGGCGGGACTTAGGGGTCTCTATATCTCTTCTCTAATTGACAGCCTAAGAGGGGAACAATTTCGGGGGACAGGGTCCTGACACATCCTCTTTTATTTATGATAATCAATAATTGAATATTTCATTGAATATAAATATTCCTTGTATCATTGATATAATTATTTTCTATTTCGTATACCATTTTTACATTTGGAGTTTAATTTAAATGTAATTTTAAGATGGAAAATATTGATAAATATGTATCCTCTACCAAATTAAAATTATTTTATAATGAATATTTTAATTAATTAAATAATGTAAATATATTCCATTATATTCATAGATACTAGAATAATCCATCACATTTAAAAAAACGATCATGATAAAAACGTTATCTGTTTACTTTTCTAACTAGGAAATGAATGTGATTTTAAGACAATAAATATTTATCATTGTGTGATTGTTCAAATTCTCATTAACATGTAATATATAAATCCCCATAAGAACATTATATTAAGTTTTCTCTTGCATATCTATGTATTCCAACACAAAATCCTTGTATGTAATATCATAGGTAATGTGTTTACTTCCCTTTTCATTATTTTAAACCGAATGTACGATTAATCATTTTTCTGATGTTGGATTTAATCAATGTTATTTAGAAAAGTAAAACCACTATTTTTAGATAAGATGTTCATGTTTAGGGTTCCAAATTTATTAAATGGGTTAGACTGTAACAATCTATGATTTTATTAAGGAGACACTATGTTTTGTAGCATACATGATACACCACATCAATCTCAAAAAAACAACTAAATATTATTATGTTTCAATTATAACCTAGCCAGAAATATGAAGTTTATAGAAATGATGAAATAAATAATGAAAATAAATGTTACACATATTTATAAAAATAATTATTTTCCCCATTTATTTATCAATTAAAATAATCAACAATTAAGTATCAATGATTTTTTTTGAAGAAAAATATTATTTATGACTTGGATGGAAACATAAATTAAAAAATTAAATTATTCCATATTATTGAGATATAATAATGATATTTATATTTTTTATTCAGACAGATTTTTGGACATTCATACAAGAATATTTATAGCAATATGATGTGAACAATTCAAATTTTATGCAGGGAAATGATGTAGTTTTTCAAGAAGTAACTTTACCAGCTTTTAATGAAAGACATTTTTTAAATCCAAATTTTAAAATTATTAAAAATTTTAATTGGAAAATTAGGATTATTTTTTTAAATACTAATATAAAAATTTAATTTTTTTGAATATTTGGTTTTTTCAATAACTTTAATTTTTTTATGAATAGTGAAAATTACTAATTTTTTAGTGAAAATTGACATTTTAGGTAAATTATTTTTATTATTAAATTGAATTTTTAGTTATTTTAAATGTAAAAATTGATCAATAATAATTATATTAATCAAATTATTTTCCGTTTATTCTTCATCATATTGAATTGTGAAATAACAACATTATAAACTGTTTCATGTTTTCACTTAACAAAATATTGTTTCCACCCCATCCTGTTGATAAATTGATAATTATTTTTACCATTTAATTTTTTTTTGAATTTCTAGAAATATATTACATATTTGGAATTATGTGGTCATATTTTTTTATTATCCACATTTTATTTTTGGCTGATATTAATAGCAACATTAGTAGTTTTTCCCGTTATTTGAGGGCCAAATAAGAAATTTTGGGTGAATATAATATTATAAATAATATAAAATGACCAAAAACATGTAAAATTTTTATTGCAAGAGTATAATTTTTCAATATTAATTAATGGGTTGGTTTTGTGAGTATTTGTGTCAATTTTTATGAAATTATAAACATTTTAATATTTTATTCATGGAAAATCCAAACATTTCAAACTCTTGTTTTCAATATGTAAAGTATTTTAAATATGGGGTGACATATGGGATATATTGGAATATAATTATTATTTTGGAAAATAATATATTTATATTCATCTTGGTATTTGTTTTAATTTTTATTGAAGAAATAATTTCATTTAAGGCCTGAAATTTTTTGTTTCCATAATTGTTTAATTAGAAAAATATAAAATAATTTTAAAAAAATCTACAAATCAATAATATTTAATATAATTAATGTTAAAAAAGAATTATTTAGATTAAATTTACATATTAGGTTTTTATTAAAATATATGGTTCAAATATATCTTAATGTTATGAAATTTTTTAAAATTCATGTAATGAATTGTAATAAATAATATTTTATTAAATGAAATTCACTTTTGAAAAGTATAAGAATAATTCAAATGACTAGGATAAGGTTTAAAATTTCATAATTAATTAATTTATGATTTTATTATAATATTATAGTAACTACACTAACCTATGAAGAGTAAAACCACATGTTTTCACTCTATGAGTTATAGTTGTTAAATAAGGGTTAAAACTAAAAGCTAAGTACTAAACGATAGGGAAACATGTCAAATTTTATTTTATGAATTTATTTTGACCTAAAACAATCATATATTTTAAAATTATTTATTTGGAATCATTTTTAATATAAAAATAATTTACAATAATTTAATAATATGAATAATTTAAAGAGTTCTCATCTCCACTCTTATAAAAGGGAACAAGGTATTCCTTATTATTCACATATAAGAACCTATTTGGCTTTGAAAATATATACAAAAATAAAGTCCAATAATCCATCACCATATTATAGTTATCTTATTTTACATATAACACTATCCTTAGTGGTATTAAGGTGTTAAAGAATGATTAATTTATAAATAATCGGTATTGATTTTAATTTAGTGTTTCTGTTTTGTTTCTTCTTCCATCTCATGAAAAATTTATTAAAAGATAATGAAATAAGAAATATGGTACCCTAAATATACTGATATGTTACTATGTTAATATCATCACCTTAATCAATATCAAATTTCATGAAATGGGGAAATGATTTATTTAGGGTGTGTACAGTTTACTACTGCCTCACTAACAGATGATATTTATTTTCCATATCCGTCTATCAACACTAGTTATAATGGTGGAATGAATGTTTATAGTTATAATACATTAAATTTGTGACAATTTAAAAATATAATCTATCATATTTATTCTTACCATTCCATGCACAATAAAATTCTAAAATTGATCATGCATACATGTGAATTATCACCTCCCCGAAGAAATGTGATTTGTTTTACATCACCACATAACATTGATTATATGGATACCTAAATTTAAATTATTAATATTATTTTAATTATATAATTATCTTTATGGAAATATAATACATTACTCATTTTGATAACGATCATTGAAAAATGTAAATTTTACTCAGACCCTTGTACAACCTACCTCCCCCATGATTATGATGTAGGTAATTGTTCACAACCAAAAAAAATTGTTGGAATTAAAAATATATTTTGTGTGTAGTTATTATTATTATTTTAGGAATATTATTATATAGATGATGGAATAATGTATGAATTTACCATATTCAACTGCCGAAGTCATTTTCAACTTATGAACCAAATATAATCAAAACGTTTGTCAATAACTTAAAAATGAAGTAATTGTTATAACTTTGTCAAAAGTGATATAAAAGGAATAATAGAAAATAAAATTATTCTAAAGAAATAAAATAACTTATATAAGTTCCTTAATTAGGAATATAAATATTGTACAAGACAAGACATACACAGGTCAGTGGACTTCATCTAAATCACCATTGAGTGAGTTATTTTTTGATTTTATACACCCACATAATTTTATATGGTGTATATACATACCCTTTTAGAAACAATATCATTAAAATGTGTTTTTATAACATAATTAATTATTTTTTAAAATTTTATTTCTTTACGTGGATTCTAATTCTAATGTTTTGTGGTGGTGTGGGATTATTTTTATAAAATCACTTTTTTGATGATTATAGACTAAAATTAAAAATATTTTCAATCTTAAATGATATTATTTTCAACATATATTTATATAGATACAAAAAAATTATAAAGTAATATTTATGTATACAATGATATTTGTCTTCCTCTATAAAAATTCCTCTTTATTAAAAGTAATCCCTCTTTTCCCTTTCTAGGTAATTTGTTTTTGAGAATAGGTTTTGAAAAAGTATTAATTACTTCTATAACATGAATTTTTTTTCTTATGAGTTCAACTGAAATCTTAAGAGTGAATTGTATCAAATTTTAGGAGTTTATGTGTTACGATTATATAATGGTACTTAGAGATTTGAAAAATGGTTACCTGATAAACCAATGGTGATTGGTTCCATGATATGACATGGTTGGGTGGAAACATTATATCCAATAATTCATTAATTATGGATGTGAAATATATGGTCATTCCATTTGTAAGAGTGACATGTATGGAAGTTGATCGAATTATTATCATATTTGAGTATAATTATGTCCCCATATAACATTATATGTTATAAATGTATTCTATGGTATTAATCATAATTAAAAATTAAAAACCAATAATAAAATAAATTATTTCAAAAAAAATGTATTTAATATTTCATAATGGTTAAAATTATTACCTATGGTAATGTTTTTATAGAGTTTTATGTATTCACCGGACAAATAGTTTTCCTATTTGAGTGCCTCATACTGATCTTTTTGTTCTCATCAAACATTTTAAAATGTATTTCATAGTATTAAAGGATTGGTAAGGGAATTTATTGAGTCAATTTTAATTCTGAGAATATTTTACACGAATAAAATCATGGTTTATTTTTGAATTTATTCTTTAATTGAAATTGTTTTTTGATTGAATGTGACAAATTTGTGTCTTGTAATTTTTTCATTTATTATTTATTCCTCATTTCACCAAATCTGTAGACATGAAAATATCATTAATGTCAAAGAAATTATATTATTGACTAAAGATCAAATTTTTTTAATGTTTAATGTCTGGTCTGTTAATATATTGACTTATTGATAAATAACTAAAGGATACTTTCAAGTAGAGAAATGTAATATTTTCCCTCTTTTAGAAAAAGGTTGTTGTGATTTTTTGAGCATTTAATGTAAGATAAATAGATGATTAGGCATAAAAACTATACATATAGTTATATTTTTATTAAGGGGGTGTGGAATATATTCATTCAATAACACATATTTATATTTACTACATATAGTAATATTCACTAATTGAGATATATGGATTTACGATGCTGTGAAATTGATGATATTTTTGTCAATGTTTTTATCATTATTTAGTGGTGTTAGAGATGATTGTTGGAGGATAGGTATATATTAATAATAATGGAATTATATTTCATACTTGATAATTTATCCATTTACATCTATAAGACAGCTAATGCTATATCATTAATAACATTATTTTATGTAATTAAGGAATTGTGGAATGACTATTTATTGATTTTTGAGAAGTTATTTAATTGATGTTTTCATGTGATTGTTACATTTGAAAATTAACATTTTTTATGAAGAATATATTAGGAATAATTCTATGAGATATTATATTAGTTCATGAAGATATTATTGGAATGATTTGTTGAGATGTCCATGAAAAATTACTTATTTTTCCTCATGAGTAAATTTTGGATGGTGGAATTAAATATGAGATGAGATTACATAATTTTAAATTATATAATAATTATTTTGAATTATTTTTATAACAAATAAACAAGTAGAAAGAAATAAAATTTTCTATTTTGAAAACTCATGTTAGAGCTTTAATAAACCACATAGGAAACTATACTCATTTATTTCCTATAGTATTATAGTGGGTCATAGGTGATGCCAATGATTTCACATATATAGACGAATGAGGAAAGGATATATGGAGCTCGACTTTGTGGGGATGAATTGAGGATAATAAATATAAATCCCATGGGAAAAAATATAGTCAGATTTAGGGAGAATGATATTTGTATAGAAATATTAAAAAAATTAGATAATGAAATATTCGATTTTACCCTTAAAGTCAATCCCATTTCATCCATCATTATTTTTTTATATTATATCTGTCATCAAGTAATAATTTTCTTCAAGTTTCAATTAAATATGGAATCACCTACTTCCATTGATCATTTGATGGTTTTCAATGTATTGGATATAAAATTATGAACAAGAAAAAATATTATTATTTTTGATCAGCATAGGCCATCTATGAATTGGAGAATCATTAAAAAAAATTTGTATCATGAGAAAGTATTATTTCTATTTACAAATTTCAAATGTAAAATTCATGATGTATCAAAAATTACAAGATTAATTTAAACTCACCGGTCAATATACCTAAGAATTTTTCATATCTGTGTATCAAGTACCACATCCCCATTTTTAAATAAAAGGTGTTGTGGTAATTTTTCATAATAAATAAGATTCATATGTATCCAATAATTAATTATAAAATGGACCAAAAAATACATCTTTATATAGTATTTTGTAATATTTATCATTAACATATCTATATTGATAAATTCAATTTTTTCTGGGATTCAAATCACCCCTAACCATTTTATTATGAATTTTATAAACACAATTATCATTATAAAGAATAACTTTTTACTATAATGTATTTTTTTTTAAAATAAACAATATAATTTTTATATATTTAAAAATAAATGATTAAATAAGGAAATTAAATCAAATATTCTCTAAATAAGATTTAAAAATAATTTTTTCTTTCAGGAAAATAAGTTTTTTTTCTCAAATTCATTAACAAATCTTCTATGTATATATATATAATAAATATTTACATCTGATGGAAGAATTATTTCTCCTGGTGTTATTTAATGATAGATTTAACTAATCATTAATTATAACTTAACTCTTAGTATTTTTTTCTACATAATTTTATTTTATACACACAATTAAAATTATCCATTTGAAAGAGTTTAGAAAATAAATTTATATGTTAATCACATTTATATTCATATAATTACTCCTACTTGGAAGAGTAAATAACCTTATATAAAATTTCAAAAAAGTTTAATAGTTCATCAAAATTAAATATCAAATAATTATTATCATTAAACATATCAATATCTACAAAAAATGAAAATCTATGGGTGACTATAGTATTTATATCATTTCGACCAAAAAAACATAATGAATCTTATTTGAATAAAATCAATGACCAAAATTATCATATGAATCTAAAGAGGCAGAAAAACAATTATTTAAGTGAAGTAAATTTTTTTAAATTTTCATATATCTTTGTTATTAAGATATAAATCTCTCACAATCACAATAGATGTTATTTAGGGTCCTTAAATTGGTAAATAATAATAAAATTCTTTCATTGAATTACTAAAACACTATTCCTATAGTAATATATAAAGATTATAGTCTTTTTTCTATTATCGCCCAAAATAAATGATGAATTGTCACCTAATCCACATAGGTGAACCCATTTCATTAAATCAATATATAAGTCAATATAAATAAATATAACATTGAAAAGTCCAACCATGTTGGATGATCAATTTCTTGACAATTTTCCCATTTAATGGAATCATAAACATAGTAGATGATGTGTTTTTCATTTAATGACTCAAAAATTAAATAGGGATCATATTTATATTAAATTCATAGCCATTAAATCATAGATAATCATTGTCATTTAATAATTTATTCAATTGATTTGGTATAATTCAACTTATTTATTTTTTTATCCTCATATTATCTACTAAATTGTTGTCTTTAATTTTTTAATGTGTGAATCTTTACACTCCCCAATGATTGATTTACTCACAAAAAATGTAAAAATATGAAAAATTATAAGAATTAATCAAATTATTATAATATATTATATAATACATTAAAGTATTAAAATAATGACATTTAATGTATAATAATCACTGATCGGATAGTAATAAATTTCATTCATCCACACAATATATTATAATAAAGGATAGAATATTTTTAGGTGTGCCTAGACCAAGATCTATTAAATTAGGGATAATTTCATGAAGAATTAATTATTATAATAAAAATAATTTAAATATATCTTTGAATTATTTTTATAAAGTTCATTCATGATGAAAAAATTAATTACTACATGAGTTCATGATATATGGAAAATAAATATTATGAATTCTTAACAAGCCTATAATTTGAAAACTAAAATTATTATATATAAAAAATATTATAAAAAAGTATTATACAAAAAATTGAAAATTTATAATCATTTTATAAACATTAATAATATAAAGTAGAAAATAAAATATATTTATATTTTTTTATACCATGATATACAAATATTGAATTTCAATTTTTTAGTATAGACATACCCTATATTAAATCCCAAATATTTATCATTAATTTTATAAAATCTTATGAACATATATTCAGAAATTATATTTTTAAAAATTTATAATCTATCATATTTAATAACTAATAATATGATATTATCCATCATCAAATGTGACCAATATTAAAATAAATCACTATGAATTAAAGGTAATTTATCATATAACACTAATAAACAAATGACTATCTTTTATAATTAATGATGATATCATACTGAATATATATTATTATTTAATATCATATATATCATATTTATTATGTGATATTATTTTTTCCACACATATTTTATTTTTAAAAACTATTGATTCCATATATCATATCCTATGAAACTAAAAGTAATAATTGAACAAATCTCTATCATACTCTACGACATACCTTAATTATATAGAAAATAAAAGAAATATTAAAATCCTATAACTGATATTTATCTAATACATGTCATAATTTATGATTTATCCATTCAAAAATTAAGAAATTAATCTTCATAAAAAATCCAATGATAACCGGAATGACCCACCAAAGAATAATGATCACATTTAATTGATAAATTTTATATTGTTCAGTGAATGTATTAAAAATTGAAGAAACTCATGAAAATAACAATATAACAAAAATTTAAAATGAAATAATATTTTTAAATAATATGTGTACATGAACAGATAGATATGACCAGTTTTACTATTTAATTAATGTTATATAAATATCATGCTATAAAAAAAATTATTCTCACTTTTGAGGGGAGTACATTGAATAGTGTATTATTTTTGTATAATAGGATGGCCATGATCCACAAATGGATAATGTTATCCATCATTAAAGAACATGAATCATATATCATTGAGAAGAATATTGTTTTAATTTTATTTTTTGAAAGATGACTCCATTAATATTAAGGATCAAATATGTTATATATAAAATTTTTTGGGCATTACATATTTAGTGAATTGGTTTCCATGTCATGGAAGATAAATTTTTATTCTTATTAGTTAATATACATGATGAAATCATCAATTAATATGAGTGAGAATCCAAAAATTAATTAACTCATGATTCATAAATTTTTAGAACCATGAAAAATAATTTCAATTTTCATGCACATAAATCGATATATCATAAGGATTTTTTACTCTATTATTGAGGATAATTGATAACTATTGTTATAATTAAAATATAGTAATTATGTAGGATATGGTATAAATGATATTATATTCCCATATAATGACATATTATATATCATAAAATATATTTTACCCTATTGGTATAATTCATATAGAAATAACATAATATTCTACCATTTTAAATTTCTTTAATGTCACTTGTTTTCATGCTTCATATTTTTTCTATGAAACTATAAATAATTATTTTGGGTAAATTCCACCATTTTAATGACTCTTCTACATTTATTATGATAGAAATTTTTTATGAATATTTTCTTATCAGATTTTTTGACATTTGGTTTCACCAATCATCCCAACCTTGTTTTTGTGTTTTCCTCACTGGTGATACAACATAGTAAAAAAATTTATTCAAAAAGTAATTTTCTACCTCATTAGAGGAGTATGTCATGCCACTTTCAGATAAAAGATCCATAGTTAATCTTCCAATTTATTTTTTATCTCTTATAAAAATTGTTGGATTCATATAATATCTGTTTGCAATACAATATAAATATGATACAACCCATTTAAATAGAATTATTAATTAATATATTAATGTACAATGGATGATTATCTCTATGAACATTCACGGTTTTCCACACAGGGGTGTGAATACAATCAATAAGAAATGAGATACTTTTCTACATTATCTAGTATAGAATTCATAGTAGTATTTATCTTACATATATATCATATTACTTCTATCAATTTAATTTTATATTTGGAGATCTAGTCATATTAATGAATATTTATAGATTTTATTTTCAATGTTGAATTACATTCCAATGAAATGGATTCCAGATGTCAATTTCATCTTATATTATAATTATTAATGTATTATCCTAGAAATAAACTTCATATTGATTTCTATTGTTTATAAATCTATTATTCAAGGGGATTTTTTACCTTTTATAATGTATCACTAGTGAATAAATGTTACTACTTGTATCAATGAAAAATATTATATTATACTAAAGATGTAATATGTAATAAAATATATAAAATTTATCATTCCAATAAAAATGATCATAACTAAAAATACTTTTGTTTAAAAATCACATATTTTTTGTTGAACAATCAACGTATAATGTATCAAAAACCTTAATACATCCCATCACCATAGTAATTTTTTTATGTTTCTAGTAATTTTTAATTGACACTAACATTCATTCATCCAATTTCTAATTTACTTATCATCCTTATGATAAATTTAAACAATAATTTCTTTTATTTTACTATTCTTATCGTTCTAAATATTTCAATGTGGAATTAATAAATCAAACTGTAACTTAATACTTTCATCAGTATATGTGAGATCATAATACTCACCCACAAAAGGATAAAACCTGGTTTTCCATGGGATGCCATTCTGTTGTTTGGTACCCTCCATCTATTAGATTAAATAGATGTTATTTTGATTCTATTTTATCCTATATATTAATGGTCAGGGACTAATATTAGTGTATATAAACCTTTTTTTTAGATAGACTATCATATTGATGAAATCAAATATGATCATATCCACATTTGTTGACTTCATGCATGTTCACCATTCATATATCCATCTACCTCGATGATATGATAAATTATATGATTAAGAAAGGAATAAAAAGTTTCATTTCATTATCAAAAATATTTCAATGTTTGACCCTATCCACATATTTATATCATTTTGGTATTATATTGATTATTGTTGAGACTAATAATATTTAGAGGCATCAATAATTTTTAATTATGTAATCCATTACAGAAACTCAACCATCCATGTATTTATATATTTAAAAACAAATTTACATCAAGTCTCATGGACCTTAGCTGATTATCAAATTCAATTTTCTCAGTCCACTATGATATGTTAATTGTTTTAAAATAACCATTTATTTCCATGATTTATTACATGACAACAGTTATTATACATTATATGTGGTATGCATGATTATGAGAATTTATGATGTGAAAGGTGGGCCCCAAATTATATATATCTCTTATTCTTTGGGTAATGTGATATATTTCCCAAGACAATGTTTATTATGAGTAAAAAAAATGATATTTTTTTATAATGATGATTTTATTCTTTACTCACATATAGTATTCATGAACATAATTATTTCATTTTTTTCAATTATGTGCGTTATTCAACCACAATGACATGATTTTTTATTTTTATGAATACACCACATTACATTCCTTTGTCAAATGTTTCACTTAAGAAGTTTATTATGATTATATTCATTTGAATTTATGGTTTTCTTTATGATCACTCATGTACTATTAATGAAATTCCCCTATTTATCCCCTAACTGATCATTTAGTGCACTCCTTTCATTGTTGTATATGTTAAGGTGACTAAATTTACTAATGAGACCCAAAGAGCTTTATGGAGATAAATAATAATAATTTAAATAAATTTTTATGCTTTATTTAGTAAAATTTATATATGTACTTTCATTTCCCAGACAATTATATAATGTATCATGAATTTTATATATACTATGTTGTTTATAATAAAGGTTATTTAGTAGAAATATATGAAAAATTTGTCTGCCTATATTTATTATGTTTTCAAATGATGTGTTTTTAGATTCAATTTTAAATAAAATTAATGTATGTGTTTGGTTTTCTATGGATATTAGTCTCTTCATTTTTCTATATTGTGATCAAGATACCATTGTAATAAAACAACCACTAGATCTCGGGTGATGTTATCGGGGTCATTAATGTCCCCATTGAGTCCTTATTATGAACTATATTTTCCATTATACATGGAATGAAATGTAATAAATTGGTGGGATTAGAGGCCTAGAACGTGAAAATATGGTATATCAACTCTAGGTCATTACTTTACATTTTATAACCATCGTTTTATAATAACATAATCAATGAAAATGAATATTACATAACAGAATATACCTAATAAAACATAGATATTAATTCAAAAAATATTAAAATTTAATTATTTTATAAAACATAATTCTTAGATGAGTGAAATAACAAGTTAATAATATGTTAACATGAAATAGTAAGAATTTATAATATTATAATATTTCATGAATATGACCTAAGAGCAACTGTCATTGTAATCCACTATTACATTAAAAAAATAATGGATGTGGGCCAAAACATGTTAATAATTAATTACGATAATGATAACTAATCATTTAATGTTCTTCTATAAGATGATAAAATATGTACCAAAACCATTTTGGAAACATATAACCACATGTATACCACTCCATTTTTGGATTTAGTTAGTCTCTATTATAACACATGATTTTTGGATTGGTCTAACAACATGTGTACTACATCATTTTTGATTTGTCTAACCCATCCCCACTATTAACAATTTTGGAATGATCTAACCACTAATATATAGTGAAAATTTCAAATGAAATATAAAATATTATTTTTGTAATTGAATGATTAACTTGAACCCAGTTATCATAAAATGGGTAAAAAAAACATTTTTTACATTTCAAAAATAAACCATTCATAATCCCACCATTCCATGATTATATTTCGAGAAATATTTTTAATTAATAAAAAAATAAAAAAATATAATAAATCCAATGAATGACTATTTATGGTTCTATTAGACTATATCCCTTGTTAAACATGATAAAAAATCTTTTTCTATGGGTCAAAATTATTTTTATATGGGAATTATAAAATTCCATTAAAAAATACAAAAAATCATTAAATTGGATAAATTGTATATTATTTAAAATATTTTTTAAAATTTGGTAGTATAAATTAATATTTAAAACCACAAAAAAATTATGGATGAAATTTCACAAAGAAGACTAATTAAAAATATAGGAATGTGAATTCATGTAGGGACTGTTTCAAAAATATCATCCATTAAAAAACTTATAATGGTGGTAAAATTTAATATAAAATGACCCATGTAGATAATATGTTAAATGGTTAAATTAAATATTTTGTATAAAAAGTAAATGAAAAAATAAAGATACGTTAAATATATATATATATATATATTTTAATATGCATCTATAAAATAATATAATGAACATATTAGTTAAATATTTTTTGAAAAAAAATTACATATCCCCAAAAAATAAGAGGAAAAAAATATATATATGTAGTTTATTATAAAAGTATTATAAAAATCATTAAAATATTTGTTTAATCCTCAAGTATCCTAATTTCACTAAATTATTTAAAAAATTGTTAAATCGACTCCGTAATTAAGGTAAATAACATCCACCTCATGAATAATACAATTAAAAATATAAATAAAGGGATTTAAAAAAATAATCCTTATTAACATATATAATAATTAATTATAAGTATTGAGTAAAGAAATATTAGTTTTTTATTATTTATTTTCATATTAATATTTTAGTAATTTGGATTCCTTAATATAATTTTCTAAATAAAAATATTGATACTAAATATTTTAAACAAATTACATTATTTGAGGATCATTTAATGTAGTGTAATAATTATATTTTATTGATTTTATCATCACTATATTTATTAATTATAATATATGAGTATAGTTCATGATCATAGAATTAATGGAGATATTGTATTGGGTAATTTTGTAAAATAAATAAGTAACTTTATAACAAATTTTTTTTCATCTTTAATGTTATATTTTTAAGAAATGAATTATTATATTATATCTAATCTCATTAGTAATTATTTCTTCATATTTATTCATGGTTGAAAAGATGTTCTTTTTCTTGGTCCATTTATGCTGATGGTTGAACCATCCCATAGATAGTATATCAAATACAATTGTTTGATTATGAATATATATATATATATATAAATGTTATTATATTCCATGTAGGATAATGGTGTTCATATAGAATTTCTATAATGTATGATGACATTTAAAAAGTGGATGTGATATTTTAGTAGAATAAAAATTTATATAACTAGTTAATTTGATGAATTCATTACATTTAAAAATTTATTCAATGTAAATGATTGATTTAAGAAACCTTCCTAGGACAAGAGGCACATAAACAAATATAATTTCCATATGAGACAAAATATGTAATGTCAATGATGAGATAACACATGGAAAAGAGTGGATCAGAATGTGTATAGATGGGGTCATTTTATGGATTAAATTTAGTTCAATATCACCAAATATAAATTATGGTTTGTTATTTTAAAAGGAATATAAATGAAAAGATGAAAATTAATTATATTGTTTAAGAATTACCACATCCATTCAATTTATTATTAATTTTTCATTATTTTTTTACTCATACCCGCTTATTTTATACTTTTTTGTGTCATTATACATTTAACCTGAGAACACAATTTTTACATCAATAACGTATTTTCATTCCCAATATAGAAATTCACTTCCATAATTAGTTTTCCATGATAATTCAATATATGATACTATTTATTTGGATTTTATTGCTAATGGTAAACAAAATATTAATTTTAATATTAGAACATAGTTCAATGAAAATAATAGTTAGGATAAATGCATTTTACTAAAAAATGAATATATAATTATTAAAAAACATTAATAATTATTAAATGATCATTATCATAATTGATTCTGAATAATATAATAAATTTTCTATATAATTACTCTCTATTATTAATTAATTGGAATTATTAAGATAAAAATACATTAAACTCTACAATAATATTCTTTGATAAAAATATATTATAATATTAAATTAATATATAAAAATATATAGAAAATTGACAATGAATTATTGATTAATAAATCCTTTATATATATATATATAATAAAATTCCACTAATATAAAAAAATATTTTCAAATAATAACTCATCAAATATATTAAAAAACCGTGTTTTAACATGAAAAATTTAAACTCAATGAGTTATTATATTATGGTTTTATATATTTATTCAATTTTTTATATTAATTTTTAATTTAAATTAATAATAATTTCATTTATTTTTTTGAAGAAAACATGTTTTCTTCATTATTTAATTTTAATAAAAGATAAACATATATAATTTATAAAAATATTTTCTTCATTATAAATTGTGTTTTCGTTATCATATTGATGTATTTTATTTCATTTTATAATTGTTTTAATATTAGTTTCATAAATTATATATAAATGAAAATGTAATTTTAATCATATAAATAATCTTTACATACATAAACCATATAAATAAAATTATATACTAGTGTAAAATTTTATTATATTATACATGATGACCATATAACATTTCATAATAGTAATATATCGGTTATATTAAAGTCATTAAAAACTAAAAAAATCATATAATTAAATCATCCCAAATAATTATTCTCATTTATTATTTATATACATATTTTACAACCTTATTCATTCTTTCATGATGCTTTTCCTCATTGATGATTAAGTTAATAGAATTTTTATTTTCTTGGGTGAACATTATTTTGGGGGATTATTTGTAAGAAGGTATATGATTAATTTTAATTCATTGTATCAATTTTATTTTGTGCACATTTAAGGGTTATAATGATACTCAAAAAGTGAAAATCCATTTAATACATTTTTTATATATTTTGTCGAAATATTACCCAATTTGAAAATTAATTATTTTAATTTCAATTTTTATATCATTTAACAAATTTTTTATAAATGTTTAATTATTTTTATTTAATAGAATAAAATAATTTCAATTTATAGCAATATAGATTAAGATTAAATATATTTCCTTAAATTCAGGGTGTTATAAAATTTAATTTTTTTTAAATGTTTTCAATTTAAATTTTTTATCACACATTTATTAAAATAGATAATTATATCAATATAACTAATATGTATCAAGATATGATTTATAGAGAGATATCAATTTCCGAATTTGAGAATTTCTTGACATCCCTTCTATAAAAATGTCATTTTTATAATTTGAAATTTTAACATCCTTAATAATGATTTTATCGCTATCCATATGAGATAAATTACTATTATATTGAGTGTTATGAATGATATAATGGATGTAATTCCAATAAATATTTCATATAAAACCAAAATATGATTCATTCTTCTGGGCTAACTTAGTATATGATTTATGATTTCTATATTATTTTAAATAAATTTTTATTTGTTTAGTGAGAGTAAACTCACAAAAACAATAACATCAAATTTAAAAAATTTATCACAATATGATTTTAAAGAATAACATTAACATAAATATCCACCAATAGTGGAGTTACATAAATTTGAATCAATTATAATATCATTAGATTTTTTCATCCATAATTTATTATCAATTTTTTTCATCCATTTAAAGAGACATTCAAATATTCCAAACATAAATTATTTGGTGGATATACATTCAAATTAGACATTTTCAAAACATGAGTGTATGATTACCATACCTTTAAATATACATTGTCATGAACCTCTTTAGAAGTTTATGTTTCATTTATTATATCTTTATTAATTGGAAAACCTATATTTCTAGGCCTTTTACCATTATGAATAATTTTTTTGAATTGTTTTTATCAAAATTTCAACAATAAATACAATTTTTTAATTGTATTATTGTTATTGTATTAGCTTGATAATTATTTTCATTCATTATAAACCATTAGAAATAATATACAAAATTTATTATCTCAAAAATATAATGAATTATCCAATTCACGTGGGCTAATTCGTATAAGGATTTATAAAAAATTATGGAATATAGTAAGATGAATCTTCATCCCTCTCTGGGATTTATCATTTTGAGAAAATAATAAATGAATAATGGAATTCCCTGATTTCCTGTTCATTGCTAATATAAAATTGTTCAATTTCATCATAGATACCAATGTCCCTTATAACAAATGATGTCCAATTACTTTATTTCAATAATGTAATATAAATGATTAAATTTTCATTCATGGAAAATTTTAAAAAAATAATATAATACATTTCATTGTAGGATCTCTTCATTGGTTTCTATGGGGTTTTCCTTCATTTTACTAAACATATAAAATTCTATATTGATCATATTGTGAACTGTTTTGAGGAAAATATATATTTAAAAATATATTTTTGAACTCCTCCCATTATATTGATTCAATTATTACTTATATCCTTGTAATTAATAACAATGACCACATTGTGTTTTAGTTTATCTTTCTACTAATTACTATTAGAATATAATTTTTCATATTTTGTGATTTGAAGAATATTAAATATATATTCACACTTATAATCCCATTTTTCAATAATTAATGAATTGAATGATAAAAAATTTATCAGTTGACAATGATGAATGAGAAACCTAAAAGAATGTTGCCCATTTGTTTTTTTATTCAGCTGTCCATCATAGTTGAAGTTAATAATTATAACATGAGAAAATATTTCCATCAATGTTTTGAATCATTCACCAAAATGATTTCATTTTTATTTGGATATTAAACTCAATTCCATCACACTAATTGATTTAGTTTTTTATTACTTGTTGAAACCAACAACAAAAAATAAATTGTTTTTATGGCCTTATTGTAAAAAAATGTAGTATGAAATATTATGACAAATTAAATTAATCAAATATGTCTTATTCTATGATATAACTACTTCTACATATGAGTGCTTAGGTTTTTTTTAAATAATATTATTTTCATCATTATTTTTTTAGTTTCTATAATTTTATTATTAATCTATAATAACTACAAATTAACTATACCCACCATTAATAACAACTAAGATGGCTCATAACCACTCTCCTAGTAATATTTGTTACCTAAAAACATGACACATAATATTTGGTATAATGTGATACAAATCCATAATATCATGTTTATTTTGTATATATTGTTACATAATTATTCATTACAAAATTCAATTAAACACACAATCATACACCAAATTTTTATGTTCCGTTTGATGATGGATATATAAATGCCTCATTTTAAATTATTCAATTAAAATATACTAGAATATATTTGTTATAACAAATCATTGTAGACACATTGTTCATATTAATCATATCCATTACCTTTGGAATTGGGATATAGGAAAATAATGATATCATTTGGTTAATAAAAATAAATAGATGTCACAACAAATACAGACCATATGCGGGTATATTTAACCCTATGGATAAGGGAACATAATCATGGAAACTAAATATTTGTAAATGTCTCATAACTAGTAAAACATTGATAATAAATAATAAATCATCAAATAAGGATCTTATTATAAATTATGAATATTGGATGTGTGAAAAATTAGAACAATAATTTTTCAAATTTATATAGATAGAAACATTAAAATAAAAAAATATATATAATATTATATGAAAAAAGATCATGTATAACCATTAAGACATTCATCAAAATATGGATAAGGTTGGACACCTCCAAATAATTCATTTTTTTTTCAATTCAACCACTTTCTTATCCATTCCTTCTTTGTGAATCCACCCATCCATCAAAACCTTATTGGACAAGGCTAACTATTGTATCACCAAAACATTATGGGCTTTGGTAGAATAGTCATGTTACACCAAATTACCTAATTCATATAATCACTCATATACCAAAAACAATTCCACTCAATATAACCAACCACAACTCACACACATATCACCTAATATTCAAAACATTACCTAATTTATTGGAGTGATATGTTAGACCCACCCATCACATAATCATCATTAATATTTATGTGTGTATGTTTACCAATAAAACACTCATAGTACAATCATATCCTAATTAACCCCTAAGCAATAAATGAGATTCATTAAAGACTAAATATTATATAATCATATGACATCTATATAAATATGAATAATGTTATCATTAAATAATATTCATATTGAAATAATTGAAATAATAGTGGATTATAAAATTTATGGAATACCATTTTATAAAATTATTATATATTTTCATGGAAACAAAATAAGATCAAATACTCATTATAATTAATAAATTTACTATTAAATGGAAATATTTTATAAATAATAGTAATAGAAGATAGTTTATAAACTACTAAAAACATAGGGGGGATTATTCCAAATTAAAACTCCTAAAGATAGTGAATATATTAATATTTATGAAGAATTTCTTGAAATTATATATGATTCATACATTTATTAAGAAGTTCAAAGAACATAGAAAATGAATTATGCATGAAATGTTTTAGATCATCACTCTTACTATTTTGTTATGTTATTTATAGATCATAGAAAATACCTAGATGAAATCACATAATTGAATATAGGGAATTAAATAAAAAAAATATCATGAATTTGGAAATGTTGGATAAGTATTCATGAAAAAAGAAAAGAGATAAGATCATCTCCTCTTATAAAAAATTATTTAGATTAATTATTAACCAATGTTGCCCGAATGGACCAAATTCCTTCATTTCTATTGTTTTTTGATAACCCCTCTTTTAAGGGTTGAGGGGGAACCCTTACAAGTCCCGTAGGATCATAGATTACATGGCCCTTAGGTTTAGTATATTTCATGACCAGAAGGTACTAGGAGATTCAACCTGACTATCTACAAGGAGCTACACATCCCCATAATCTACATCATGATAGTTTCTCTCCACCTTGGAATTGTCGTCTGGCTAGGCTTCCCTTGCAAGTACAGGCTGGTTCAGATGACATAGCCATACCCTCTCATTCTGACATATCCCTTTGTCTCTGCTCTACTGAGTGCACCTACTCTGATTTCTCTTCTAGGGATGCTTATTTATTGTAGAGTCTGTCTGGGGAAACTGCATGTGGCCCATAGGCCCTGAGGTGGCCTGAAGGCCTTAAGGACTCCATGACCAAACCGATGGACAAAGGTGAATTGTTCCATCTACTGCGGTTCTGAAATGTTCCCCAATTTTATTAAGTTAGAATAAATATATTATATATATCCTATTTATTTTTACCATCACTGGATGAAAATTATTACCATTTTATATATGGAGATTTTAATCAAAAAGTTTTTATTTCCACCATATAATTAATAAATTTTTCTTGGTACATGTATACTAGTTTTACATGATTTTATTCATGATATTTACCAATAGAATGATGATATTGGTATGGTTATTTATAATGCTATCCAAAACTAGAACACTAATAGTAAATTATCAACAACCACAAATTACATTATAATTAAAATCATTATTTTGTTAAACTCATGAATCTTACCAATGAAATAAATATATCCATAATTTCATATATCATTAGTATGGATGTCTCTTTTCATATTTGTAACATACAAGACCTCCCTAGTCTATAAATTTTTCAAAATCCATTGTTTTGGGTGATCTAGGAGGAAACTATAGATCAAATCAGGTGTTCTCCAAAATTCTTGTTTTCTGTCTGCATTATGTGTCGGTGACTCAGTGTTTGTAGCTCTGAATTAGTGGAATAGTATCTATATGTCAAGGAAAAAGTAGGTCGAGGTGTCAGTGAGTCAGGTAATTATTGAGTCAGGGTATCGGTTGGTTAGGGTGTTAGTGAGTCATGTGTCAGTGAGTCAGGGTGTCAGTAGGTCAAGGCATTGGTAGGTCGAGGTGTCGGTGGGTCGGACGTCGGTGAGTCGGGCATCGATCAGTCGCATCGGTGACTCACTGTCGGTGAGTCACATTGGTGGCTCATTGTTGGTGGCTCATCCATCAGTTCTTCAGGCATCAGTGACCCATTATTGTTAGATAATATTAGTGACTCGCTCATCAGCCATCCATTTCTAGTTTTTCACAGTTTTTCCACTTTCTCCCCTTCTACATTTTATTTTTCATAAATCATGTTTAAATACCTATTTGGGACTTTCTAAAGGTGTGTCAAAGGTTATTAATTCTAACATTAATATCCTAAATTTCTATGAAGGTTGAAATAGTCAAACCGTGTGTTCCTAAGCACAATCTTACATTAATGGACTTTGAAACTATCTCACTTCAGATGATATTGGATTTGGATCTTCTAATATAAAATATTAATTTCCCCAGTTTTCCCTTTTTCTCATAGTGATCTTAGAACCTTTACTCTCCATTGTAGTCGTGTTTTTTTTCAACAGCCATCGATCCAGTTTCTCATGGAGTTTTCTTACTACACATGCACCCATATTTTTTCTCAAGGAAGAATCATTGGTCAACTATTGTTCCATGTATGAATCCTATTATCTCTCTTTTTTTGGATCATGCATCATTGGCGTACTCATGTATCATTGTGAATACGATTGGAAACATATAAATAATATAATAATAATTAATAAATGAAGAGGTGTGAAGATAATGATGATGATGATATCTTTGGTTTTATATGTTATTTGCAATCCATGATATATTTTGTAAGTGTTTTATAGCGTCTAATAATCATGGATATTGGTGGTATCTATTTTCACACCTGTGGGTTTTTAAATAATTCTCTTTGATGCTCCATGAAAAACCATATGATTATGAAATTGGTTAACCATATATATTTGGTTAAATAAATGGATTCCCAAGGACTAACTTGTTTGTTGATAACCCATGTTCTATCAAGAGAAATTAAATAGTGGGTGTTCTTTAAATATGAATAAAACTTTTCATTTTTGGTGTGGCTTTTTCTTATGTGTGATTTTGTTCATCATTGGGTCTCTACTATTTGTGTGGTGTTGTGGTGGGAGTGTAGATATTTTTCTGGGAGTGTTTAGGTTGTGTAATTGAATCTTAGGATGAGATATTGGTTGATTATAGAATGGATTAACATGTTATGTTGTGCGATTGTATCTAGGGAGTGGTTGGGAAGTGGGGCTACAGGTTCAGTTTGTGTTATGCTTATGTTTCTAGGTGTGCTGGTCTTGGTGTCGTTATGCAGTAGGGCAGCTAGGAGAGGTTTTGATGAGTTATTTTGAGAGTTTTACATATTAAGAGTAAGGAAGGGGAATAATTACTTTGAATAATTATGGTTCTAGTGGTGGAACTAGAGTTCATAAAGGGGGGGGGGTGGTGGGACTACAAACAGGTAACATTTTGTTTGTTTTTATGAATATGGTTCTCTTCGTACAGAAGGGATTCCATGGAAGGATTAAGAGCGATAATTTTGAATAAGTTTCTTGTTACCTTGCGTGGTCCATTTTCGTAGAGTGTCCAGAGACAGTTATATTTTAAATGGGTGATAGAGTGGATTCTTTTAAAATGTCTCTTCTTTCATTATCTCAATTTTTCTATGGTTGGTTTGGTTACTTCACCTTATAACACTTTTAGTTTTTGGTATTTTCCCAAGTAGGGACATAATAAATAAATGAATGAATTAATAATGAGGAATGAAAACTAGTTAAATGAATTGTATTGGGGTATGTTTTGATTGGTGGCTTCTAGTGAAGTGGTATTTATTTATCAAATTGGGAAGTAACGATCGTTCATTCTAATATGTGCATTTAAAAGTGGTTGTGAGGACATTTTTATGTGGGTTGGGAGATTGTTTTGAAAACTAAGAGGTTGGGCTAAGTGTTTGGTTCCTATATATATATCTATACTTCCTTGTGTTTTCTATTCTCACCCCATATGTGTTTAGAACAATGTGTAGAACACCTCGTCATTATGGGGAGGGGTTTTCCCAATATACCAGTGGGAGGATGGATGGTTGGTAATTGGTTGAACGCCCTTCTTCTGGTTCTGTCTCTTCCAGGAGTGACCAAGAGAGACCATTTTTATCTAAGCCACTAACCTACCGTCCATTGTACAAATCAACCGTGGTTGATTGGGTTAGAATCTTCCCGGTTTGCTCTTCCTTTTTCTAGATATCCATCTCTGTATTTATCCTCTTTCGTGAGTTTTCATTGGTTGATCATTTTTACGTTTTTGTAGATCTACCATGTTTTGGGCCAATTCAAGGTTCAACCTCGGATTATATCGATCATATATTGCCAAGGTATGTTGTTTGCTCCTTTTCATAGATAGCCTTTTAATATTATGTGCAAAAGTTCCCAATATCCTAGAATAGAGTATTGTATGTTTGGCGTTTTAGCCCTATTAATTCCTGCCATGCTTTCTGTGTCTGATTAGAGGTTGTTTCAATGTGAATAGGGTTATGTTCAATTCTATGGATGTGTTTTCCAGTGTTTGATTTGATATTGACTATGTGGTCTAGTTTTTCTTATTAGGCTTCTTGTTTTCCATGCCTAGTGTTTTTAGGATGGAGTTACATTATTTGATTCTATTTTATAAATGTAGTTGTTTCTCCAAGTAGTTCTTGAACTTTTTTAGCCAAGTAGTTTTTAAGAATTACTTTAGAATTCCAACAACATTGTGCACGACTAACATACACAATGTTGTGGGATCCTGGTGTAGAAGACCATAGAGATAATGGACACTAAGGGCTTCACCCCGAGTGTCTGTTTACATTTAATGTTGAGAGACTATAGGGTGGTAGACGTGAGTTCTCTCTCAGAGTGTCTGTAATTCTACATTTTGAGACAACAATGGGGAATTGTACGTTGAGTGCTTCATAAAAGTGTCTATAGTTACCGATAAGAGGACATAGGGGGAATTGACTATGAGTTCTTCCTTATAGATTCTTTGCTAATGCTGAACCAGAGGGGTTAAACTATGAATACATCCCAGAGGGTTTCTTGTGTTTTTTGGTTGAACCATAGGGGTGAGGCTATGAGTGCTTCCCAGAGGGTTACTTGTTTTTCGTTATCTATTTAGTGGATATATGAATTTGAATTCAATTGAAACTGTAAGATTGTTTAATTTTGAGTACTACATTGTTTACTGCTTAATTTTTCTTATTTCCTACCATATATATTCACTGACTGTTCACCATAGATCTTTGTGTGGTTTTTCTACTGGGATTCGTCTGAAATTCTTTTTGGGTCATGCCTTTGGGACCAAACAGATTTTATGGATTTAGGTATAGATATGGGAAAACACAATTATTTCTCAGGAACTTGGCTGCTATGGAGATGGATATAATGAGACCAAGATAAGTCTTGAGATGCTTCTGAAGTTTATTTTTTTCTTTGTACATTGGTTTAGTGTAATATTTTTTGCATTGTGACTTGTTTGGCTCTATTCCTAGACATTTGTATCATGCATCATTTATATATGTTCTCCAGTTGTTTAATACCATTAGTATTTTTCTGTTTACTTATTTCATGTTATTACTACTTCTGTTATTCTTATCTACTTGTTTACACTGCATTACTCTTCCAATGAGGGAATAGTTTCCCAACCATCACTCCCAATTCCCTCGCTTCTAAAATGAATCCTCCGATGTTTTGGGAAACGCGCTTGAGGCCATGTGACCAACCAGGTATGGGGCACCTATGGGTGGCGCTTGGAACCAAGATATTATAATGTTGTATCAGATGAATTATTTTCTTTTTGACTTACTACATGGATTCTATAGTCAGGGATATGATTGAATAAGTAGTTGGTAATAAGATGTAACTGAGAATAGCTAATCTATGTACATGGAAAATCTAATTTACCTAAATTATTTAAATTTATATGGTTTTGTAATTATTAAACATGATTGTATTTCACCATTAGGTGATTCCAATGTTTTGTGTTGTTATCATTGATAATATTAATGTTCTATTTCTATTGCAATCTGATGAGATGTGGGTATGCCATATCATGCATCATATAGCCACTTTCTAGAGATCACATTTCATACACTCTTGTGATTCCATTTATAGTGAATTACTTATATCATGTTGTTTTGATCTATGTAGTGTTAGATATATATGTTGTTGTGATAGAAGATTGATAGAATACCTACTATTTTTTATAGGTTATTGGATTGTTTAAGGTTTCGTTTAAATGAACACCAAACTTTTGTTCTTGCGGTGTTATTGTCCCTCATAGATCATAATTTTGTTGATCATTACACTGTTATAATTTTTTATGACATGTATAAGATTACATACTTTCATTATCGGGATGTATGAGCCCTCACTTATCTAAATTTGAAATTTTAATGTTCATATTATTGTTTTTTGGGTTCTACAGAATTTTCTGAGGATTACTGTGTATAAAAACCTAGAATACATTGTGTTTATTGTTGAATATATGCCATATATCCTTTTATTCGAGAAAGAAGTATTTTACCCCATGTACTATATGTTAACGTCGTGTAGTCTCTAACTATGTTACTGCCTTTGTGAGATGAGACATGGGGATGGGAAATATTTGTTGTAACACGCCATGTATGGACGTACACACTGTGTGTATATACCATGTGTCCAGTCATGTGGCCAATGACATAGGTGGATTTTGGGTAGTTAGTATACGTCGTGTTTTGAACAAAAATGATGTGTAGAGTCAGCTATGTAACTACCTATGTGACTAAAAACATGGGTGGGTGAAGTTCTTTATAGTATATTCCATGTCTAGAATAAACATTGCTTGTAGTCTCACACAAGGTGAACCATGTGGCTTAGTCGTGTAGAAGAACTCATGTAGGGGAAAATGATTAAAGTATACTACATGTATTGGGAGAACTCGCTATGTGTATGGAGTGATACAAAGCTAGGGTTGGTAGGAGTACACACCCTTGTGATGGCTTAATGGAAGATGTCGAGTAGGGGACATACATTCCATATATCCATGGTTTGAAAAACACGATTTCATTCCTTCTCTTGTTCCTTTCTTGAACTTTTTAAGTGTTAGTCCTTGAAATTATTGAACTAAGGTGTGTGCTAGACCTTGCAGAGTCATGCCACCATGAATCCTCTGGTTGTATGCAAGATACCAGGCATTGAACAGAGACCATACATGGTAGATCCTAAACATCTGATAGATCCTATAGTTATGCCTTTCTTGTCACTAGCTGTCATTCTAGACATAGGTTACAATGCACTGTTCCAAGAGGATTTTATGAGGCTTATGCAGACCATCAAAGGAGCACAACATCTTTCCCCGTCTATGGTAGAGTTGACATGGGTTTTTCAGCAGAATCACACTCCCACATTCATAGGGGATGAAAGACATTAGGCTGAAGAATCGTGGTTAGAAGCCATTCTATCGATCTTTGTGCATCTAGAGATGCCTATAGAGAGGAGGGTAAATCATGATACGTATATGATTCATGAATCCAACAAGATATGGTGGGATGTGATCTCATAGGTGGGACACCAGAAGGTGATTTATTGGGATGAGTTTTAGCGTGCCTTCTATGATACATATACATAGAGACTTTGATGTGTGATTGATCCCGAGTGTTCATAAGTTTTGAGTAGGGTATATTCCCATTCATGGAGTATTCATCTCACTTAACAGAGTTGTAGTGCTTCACACCCATCCTAAGAGGTGATGAGTTATTCATGGAGAGGAAGAATGAGTTTGGTCTCAGTCTTGACATATGATCTCAGGGGAACATCTTTAGGTTGACTTCCATCACCTATATAGTCATCTAGGCATTGATCACGAACCACAATCTAAGGGATTTTGGAGCTGTAAGCCATGGTGGCTCAGCATTCGGAGTCGGTACATCTCCTACTGATAGCAGGAACCACCCAAGGGAGTTTACTAGTAGAGGCCTTAGGAAGAAGGATACTTCTTATGGTGTCCAGGTGGTGTGCTACCAGTGAGGGATGAGTGGAAATATGAGATCACATTTCCTAAGAGACCTAGTGGAGTTCCAATATTGTGGAAATATGGGTCATCTTCCGCGGTTCTTTCATTTTTTCTCATCAGCAGCTGGTGATTGAGGTTCTATTTTGACTCCTCATACCGAATAAGAATGACCAATTTCTCATCCATTTGGGAACTGGAGTTCTTTTGTATGTTCGAGCTAAGGTGGAGGGTGTGGTCACAGTAGATAGTTGATAGGATTTCATCAACAATAGAGAGGATCAGCTCATGGTGGCCAAGCAGTGTCATAGGGCCGCAGTACATGCCGGAATTTTGCAGTACAACAGACCCTCGGAGAGTAGGATCCCTAAAACTCTGTATTTCAATGTATGATCCTAGTTTCATAAGTTTTAGCTTCATCTATTTTTGATATAGTTACTTCCCATTGTTTCATATCTATTGCTGTTGCGGAGTTCTTTGGGCTCTGTATATTTACTTCTGCTGATGTCTTGTTTTGGGACACTCCATTGGGGACAAGAATGGCTAGTGTATGAATATTCAAGGAGTGACCTCCTAAGATTGATGGGTGTCACTTCTTATGGGTCTATTATGACTTAGATATGACATACAATGATGTCATTCTCATAATGGATTGGTTAGTTACCTTCCAAGATGTTGTCAATTTCTATCATCATAGGGTGACTTTCACGTCACTCGAAGGTGAATTGTTATTCATAAGGGTGAATGGGATGAATAAGAGAGTAGAAAGGGACCCGAGCATTACTGTTTTAAAATATTTACATCCTAGATTACAAGTCAATATCTGTATGACCTGGAAAAACCACAGATGGACTTTCCTCTAGTGGTCAATCATTTTAGGGATGTCTTTCCAGAGAAAATTTCAGGATTACCTCTAAAGGGAGAGGTTGGATTTTCTATTGGGCTTGATATTGGAGTAACACCAGTGTCAATTCCTCCATTTAGGATGGCTACACCATAGTTACAGGATATCAAGAAGTAGTTAGAAGAGTTATAGGCAAAGGGTTTCATCTGATCCAGTACTTCTCCATGGGGTTCGCCTGTCCTGTTTGTGAAGAAGGAGGAATGTAACATCATACTTTGTGTGGATTATCAAAATATGAACCATTAGATGTTCAAGACCCTATATCCCTTTCCGGAGATTAATTATCTCATTGATTAGCTTTGAGGATTCCAAGTGTTCTCTAAGATTTACATGATGTCTGGTCATCATCCGTTGTCCGTTACATAATTAGATATACCTATAATATCCTTAATAGTATGAATGATCTTTAAAATAATGTGGCTATTCTGTTTAGTCTCACATATGCCCCTGTATTTTTCATGGGATAGTTGAACCAAGTGATCCATCCATACTCAGATTCATTCGTGGTAGTCTTCAGGAACGATTTCATGGTGTACTATCACACTCGACACGACCATTCCACACAACTTGAGATCATTATGAGAACACTAAGAGATAATCAGTTATATGATATATATCAAAATGTAGCTTTTTTATGAGCTGTATTGACTTCTTGGGTCATTTTATCTCTATGACAAGAGTATCAATAAACCCAGATAATGTGAGAGCATAAGTTTCCTGGGAGAATCCCAATAATGTCATTGAGGTGGGATGTTTTCAAGGTCAGACTAGATACTATAGACGTTTCATAATGGATTTTTCAAGCTTAGGATCCACCCTGATTGGCCTGAATAAGAATGGTGAAAAGTAAATATGGTAATATTGTTGTGATTTTTCCTTTTAGCAGCTAAAAGGAAGGTTGACTTCAACACTGATACTAGTATTTACCAAGCAGAGAAAGAGATATACTGTTTACCGTGATGCATCAGGTATTTGGCTGGAAGTAGTTCTTATACATGAAAAGGAGTCATTGCATACAAGTCTCAATAGTAAAGACAATATGTGATGAATTACTCAACACTCAATCTCGAGTTGGCTGTAGTTGTTCATGCCTTATTCTTTTGGAGACATTATCTTTTGGGAGATCATTTTGTGGTTTTTAATGACCACAAAATTATAAAATATATCATTACCCAGCACAATTTAAATTTAAGACCGTGAAGTTGGGTTGAGTACCTTCAGTCTTTTGACATTGAGCTTACCTAAATTCCTAGGAATGGAAAAACAGCAGTTGATACGTTGAGTAGGAGGACTCAGATACCAGTTGATCAGAGGCCAGTAGAGATGGGTATCTTATGGTTTTTCTAATTGGGATGCATTTGGAGGTGCACGACAAATAGGCTGATACATTTCTTTCTTCTCTGGATGTTACATAAACTCTACTTGATCAATTATGGATGAGGAAGCTATCATACTATGAATGACTAGTCATGCATGAGAGTGTGTCAAGAGAGGAACCTATTCTTGGATGGACCATAGGCGAGGATGAGATATTACATTTTCATGGGTGTGTATGGGTGTCAGAATACATATGCAAGGAGATGATCTAAGACGTTCATCCCTCAGTTTGGGAAATTCATCTGGGTGTCACCAACATTTATCGTGATCTACACCATCAGAATTGGTGACCTATAATGAAGAGAGACGTTGATGGTTTGGTGATGAGGAGTTCTACATGATAGTAGGTTAAGGCGTAGCATCATCGACCAACACGGATTTTGCAGTAGTTACCCATTCATGAATGTAAGTGGAACGATTTCACAATGGATTTCATTACAGTTTTTCCAAGGTCACCTTGGGGGAATGATGCGGTATGGGTTGTCCTTGATAGACTCATGAAGGTTTCTCACTTATTGCTAATTAATGAGACCTTCAGTGTTGATGAGAAGGGAAGGTTGTACATCTGAGATATTGTACATTTACATGGAGATCAAAACTCCATTGTTTCAGAAAAGGATTCCCATTTTACTTCTCAGCACTAGAAGATACTACAAATGGATTTGGGTAGAAAGATATTTCTATGAATAGCTTACCATCCCCTGACAGATGGCTAGTTTGAGCATACGATTCAGGTGATGTAGGACATGCTTTGAGCATGCGTCCTAGATTTTAGAGGTTATTTGGAGGAGCACATACCTCTGGTGATGTTTTCCTACTATAATATTATTCAAAAAAACTATTTAGATGGAACCTTATAATGCTTAATATGATATGCCATGCTGATCAACCCTATGTTGGATGGAGGTAGGAGAGGCAGTTATGATGGGACCTCGTCATGTCTAGGGGACCACAAAACAAATTGAATTTATTCATAATAATATGTCTACAACACATTTCCGAATTAAGTCTTATGATAATCGATAGAGGTGACATCTGGAGTTCAAGGTCGGAGATCAGGTTTTTATATGTGTCACACTGTGGTTGGTACATAGGATGATTAGGAGACAGGGAAAGCTTTCACTAAGATATGTTGGACTATTTGAGGTTTTGGAGAGAGTCGGGATAGTTTCCAATTGGTTTCTATTAACTAAGAGGTACCAGGATATGCATGACGTCATCCACGATTCTCAGCAATGCCGTTACTTTTCAAACCAATCTCACTTTTTTCAACCCGAGGAGGTTGAGCTGGAGGAGGATGCATCATTTGAGGAGCATCTTATCTGGATTGTTGATAGCAGTGCAAAGGTTATTTCTGGCCGGTCTGTTCGTCTAGTACGAGTGCTATGGCAGCATAGATGAGTACATGATGAGTCTTGGGTTAGGGAGCCCAATGTAAGATTACAGTGGTCAGAGTTTTTCAAGGATTCTTCTTTTATGCCACTTGTATAGGGAAACTTGGGGACAAATTTCTTTAAGGGGGATGTTTGTAAGAAACCGAACCTTCCGTTAAGGTATTGGTTTTCCTTTTCTGGTGTTTTTTATGAAAAGGTGAGGATCAATAAATTTAAGGAGTACACAATGTTACTTAGAAGTACACATTGTGTACTTCTAAGTCCTAGGTGACCTCGTATTGGCTGTGTAATGGCTGAGTATATGGCCATGTGGGGTGACCTGGAGACCACTTAAAGTGGGGCCTAGTAAAGGAATGTACATGCAATGTACTTTTAAAAGAAAAAATGTGTACTTTTCTTTTTAAGTATTATATTGATCGGGGTCGCATCTAATTGGAAAAAAGCCCTTCTTTTGGCTCTGTCTCGTTCAGGATTGATCAAGAGAGTTGATTCTTCTCTAAGCCACCAATCTGTCATCTATTCTACAAATCAACCACCGTAAATTGCGTTTGAATCTACAAGGTGAGATCCTCTTTCTTATAGATCTTTAGCAATCAATTTTTACTCTTTATTTAATTAGCATTGGTTGACCATTTTGATGTTTTTGTATATCTAATGTGTTATAGGCCAGTCCATGGAAAATGCTATAGTATATCGATCATAAAACACAGAGCTAGGTGGTTTTTCTGTTTCTATAGAAAACTATTAAATATTATGTGAAAATAGACCAATACCCTAGAACAAGGTATCGCGTGTTTAGGGTTTTTATCCATATTAATACCTTCTATTCCTGGTGCCCTTGTGTAGAAGATGTTATATAGTGAACTGGGTTATCTTCCATGCTAGTGATGTTTATTCCCATGTTTTATTAGATGTTGAATGTGTGGTCTAGTTTTTCATGTTAAGATTCTAGCTTTATATGCCTAGTGATTTTAGGATATACAGATATTATTAGATGTTGTTATATGATTGTTGTTGTTTTCCAAAGTAGTTCTTGAAATCTGTTTTCCAAGTATTTCTTAAAGTTTACTTTGGGTTTTGATCATCGTTGTTCATGAATTACATACACAGGGTTGTGGGTACATAGTTTAGAAGTCAATATAAAGAATGGATGCTAAGGGCTTCTCCAGAGTGTTTGTTTACTTTTCCTCGTTGAAGACTATAGGGGTGATGGACGTTAGTGCTCCCTCAGACTATATTTAGTTCCACATTTAGACACTACAAGGGGGAATTGGACATTTAGTGCTTCCTCATAGTGTCTATTATTATAGATACGGGACCATTGGGGGATGTGATAGAGATTTATTACTCAGAGAGTCTTGGTTAAAGCTGAACCAGAGGGGTTAGACTATGAGTACTTCCTATAGGGTGGATTGATTTTGTTTGGTTTAACCATAGGAGTTTGGCTATGATTAATTCCAAGAGGGTTACTTGTTTTTTCTTATATGTTTGCATGATATATGAAAATTAATCCAATTAATATATTATTATTGTTTATTTTTGAGTACTTCATTATCTACTGATTCATTTCGCTTATTGCTTTCCATATAAATACACTAACTATTAGGCATAGATCATGGAGTGGAAGACCAATGTGATTCATCTCACACCCTATTTGGGTCATGCCTTTAGGTCCAAATAGATTATATTGATGCAGGTATAGATATAGGCAAGCACCCTTTTATGTTAGGTACTTGAATTCTATAGATATGGAGATCATGGGACCAAGCTGAGTATTGCGATGCTGCTAAAGTTTTTTTAATTACATTTTTTTATTAATTTACATTCGCATTGTTACTTGATAGAATACATTCCTAGAAATATTTACCACGCATCATTTATATATGTGCTCCTGTTTTTTACTACTTTCACCCATCTACTATTTACTTATTGCAAGTTATTACAACTTCTTCTATTGTTACCTTTTTATTTCCACTGTATTACACTGCCAATGAGGGCATGGTTTCCCCACCATGACACCCAAGGCCCTCACTACTAGTCGATAGCCACTGGCATCTAGAGAAATGTTCTTGAGGCCATGTGACCAACCGTGTACGGGGCACCTATGGGCGGCACCCAGAACTAGGACGTTACAAAGTGCTACCATAGGAATTATTTTATTTTTAACATACAATTTAGAGCCTATAGTTTGTGATAGGAAGGAATTGGTAGATAAAAATAATCTTTTCCCAGGAGTACCTAACCAGTGTACATGGAAAAGCTAATTTACCTTGATTGTTGCCATTTTTTTAGTTTTTCAACTATTATCATTGATTTGATTACTCTGTTATGTGATTCACATGTTTTTTGCTAATATCATTAATAATATTAAGGTTTTTTTCTTTTTAAACCCGATGACATGAGGGTATTCAATCTCACACATCATATAGACACTTTCTAGAGATCACATGTCATGCATTATTACCATTCAATTTAGGGTTCATTACTTATTTCATGTTGTTGTGATAGATTTTTTGATAGATACACATCATGTTGTGATAGATTCCTTGATGGAATTCCTTATATTTTATAGGGTATTGGGTTTTGTAATATTTCTTTTGAATAAATTCCAATCTTCAACCCCCGATCTGTTATGGGTCCTCCTGGATCCCAATTTGGTGGATCATTGATGTATTATTTCTTGTTTACAACATGAATAAGATACCAAACATTGAATGGAAGGGAGTATGTGTCCTCAAGGATCAGAATATAGCATGATAATGTTCGTTTCAATGTTTTTTCGGATCCGGAGTAGTTTTATAGGATTACTATCCAAAAAAACCCAGAATATACGATGTGTATAGCTGAATTCAAACCATATATCGTTGTATTCGGGAAGGAACTGTTTTTCATAAGAATAAGTAGTATACTATATATACACTTCGTGTAGTCTCTAACATAATTTCTATCGATGTGGGATGAGACAAAGTGTTGGATAATATTTGGTGGACCATGTTGTGTACTAGACGTACATGTTGTGTGTATAGACCATGTGTCTGGCCGTGTGACGAATGACACATGTGGATTTTGGGTAGTTAGAACATGTCGAGTCCTGAAAAACACTCTATGAAGAGTCAACTGTGTAACTGGTCATGTGAATAACAACACGGGTGGGTGATGCTCTTTCTAGTACATGCCATGTCTGAAAAAAAAACATGTTGTGTAGTCTTTCGCCAAGTGAACCATGAGGGTCAGTCATGTAGAAAAACTCGGGTAGGGGAAAATGATTCAAGTACACACCGTGTCGTGGGGGTACTCATATTGATATATGGGGTGTTACATGACCGGGGATGGTAGGAGTACATTCCCATGTGAAGTCTTAAAGCAACAAGTCGGGTAGGGAACATACATGTCATGTATCCATGTTTTGAAAAACTCGAACGCCTTCCTTGTCTTGATCCTTTCTTGATCATATATGATTCACTCCATGAAAATCATGAACTAAGGTGTGTTCTTGACCTTGTATATTCATGCCAAAATGATTTCCTCCAATTGTAAGGTAGATACAGGGTAATGAAAAGACACCAGACATAGTAGATCAAGAAATGCCAGCAGATCCTTTAGTTGTGCATGTCTTAGAACCTGCCGTTATTCCATAGACAAGAGATGAAGCACAACTCTGAGAGGGCATCATGAGTATTATGAAGACCATCGGGGTAGAACCACATCTATCCCTATCTATGGTAGTTTTGAAGTGAATTTTTCAGTAGTTGCACCCTCCCACCTTCATAGGCGATGAAGGACCTCATGCTGAAAAATTGGAGTTAGAATCCATTTTAACGATATTTGATAATTTTAAGACACCTCTGTAGAGGAGGGTGATTCTCTCTATGTATATGCTCAGGATTCCACCAGGAGATGGTTGGATGTGATCTCACAAAAGGGACACCAGCATGTGATGTCTTGAAATGATTTCTAGTGTGCCTTCTACGTTTACCTCTACCCAGAGACATTGAGGGCCGATCGAGCTTGGGATTTCATGAGTTTGGATAAGGGTAGTCTATCCATCATTGAGTATTATTTTTGCTTCACAGATCTTCAACGCATCATAGTCATCCTATATGTTGATGATTTATATATGGAGAGAGATCAAGGATGGCCTCAGTCGAGGCATTCGATCTCAGGGGAGAATCATCAAGTTGACTTCCATTACCTATATAGTCAAACATTCATAAATCATGGAGATCAATATGAGGGATTCTAGATCTGTGAGATTGGGTGGCTCGTCATCCAGAGTTGGTATCCCTCCTCCGGACAGCAGGATGTGCCATAGGGATTCTACGCATAGAGACCTGAGGAAGTGGGTTAATTGTTATGTTAGGATGGTGGTGTGCTACCAGTGTGGGATGTGCAGGCATATGAGACCACATTTCTCGGGAGACTTAGTGGTGTACTGATCATGCAGCAAGATTGGACATATTTTGCAGTTCTATAGGATTTTCTCACCAGTATCTAGTGATAGGGGATCTATTTCGAATCATTGTACTGAATTAGAACCACCATATTACCATCCTTCTAGGAACTGGAGTTCTTTTGGCCGTTTATTCCAAGGTGGAGGTCGTATCCGTAGTACCCAATTGGCTAGCATTCAGTAACCATAGTTTGGATCCTCTAAGGGTGTCCAAAAAGGGTCATATCGCCATGGTATAGGCCGTAAATTTGGAGTGGAGCAGACCAAGGAGGAGCAGGATCCCAAATCCTCTAAAGTTCAAGGTACGATCCTAGTTTCCTTTGTTTTAGCTTCTTATCATTTTTATACCATGGATTACCTTATTTTCAAATATGTTGCTATGTGTAGATCCTTGGGATCTGTGTCATTACTTCTAGTTATGTCTTGACACTAGACACTCTGTTGGGGAAAATAATGGCTACTGTGTGACTATGCAAGGAGTTCCCCCTTGAGGTTGTTGTGGGTCACATCTTATGGGACCTTTATGTCTTTGAGATTACCGACCATGATGTCATTCATATAAACGAATGATTAGTTCCATTCCAGGATGTTATCAATATCTATCACATTAGGGTGACATTTATGACACTATAAGGAAAATTGTTTTTCACAAAGGGGAATGGGATGTCCAGATGAGCAGAGTAGGGCCCTAGCATCATGGGTTGGGGGGAGTTACAGCCCGGATTTCTAGTCTATATCTAGATGAACAGGGAGTTTCGCTAAGGGACTTTTCACTAGTGGTCGATCATTTTAGAGATGTAAATCCATAAGACTTTTCAGTTTTACCTTCAGAGAGTGGGGTAGACTATTATATTGAGCTTTTTCCTGGAGCAGCAGCGGTGTTCATTACTCCTTATAGTATGGATACGTTAGAGTTAATGGAGCTGAAGAAGTTGTTAGAGGAGTTACAGGAAATGGGTTTCATCTGACCCAATACTTATCCATTTTTTCATATCCTATTTATGATGAAGGAATATAGCACCCTCAAGCATTGTGTGGATTATCCGAAGCTAAACCAGTTGACGATTATGAACCTATATCCCTTGAAGAGGACTAATGGTTTATTTGATCATCTACAAGGAGCCCTAGTGTTATTAATTATTTATTTTGGGTCCGCTTATCAGCATTTGCACGTTACACCATCAGATACACCTCTTATATCTTTTAAGATTAGGTATGATATATACAAGTATGTGGTTATTCTGTTCGGTCTCACAAACTCACCTGAAGTTTTCATGGAACTGATGAACCGAGAGTCCCATACATACATGGATTATTTCATGGTAGACTTCATGGATGATATATTTTTGTACTCTCACACTCGACATGACCATACCACACATCATGAGACTGTTCTGACTACACTGAGAGAGCATCAGTTAAATGTTATGATCTCAAAATGCCACTTTTGGATTGACCAGATTCACTTTTTGGGTCATGTTATCTCAGTGACATGACTATCAGTAGACCTAGTGAATGTGATATAAGTAGTTTCCTATGAGAATATGAAGAAATTATTTGAGGTGAGATGTTTTCTAGGGATGGCTAGATACATCAGATGTTTCATACATGACTTTTCATGCTTAATAGGGCCACTGACGGGCCGACCTATGAAAGGTGCGAAAACATATGGTCAGATTTGTGTGAGTCAGCCATTAAAGAGATAAAATGGAGTCTTACTTTAGAACGGAAACTATAATTTCAGTAGAAAGTTATGATCTATACTATTTACTATAATGCATCAGATATCGGGCAGGGGGAAGAGCTTATGCATGGAGAAGGAGTCATTGGTTATGTGTCTCGGCAGCTGAGGCCACATGAGAGGTATTACACGACGCACAATCTCAACTTGGCTATAGTCATTAATGCCATATGCTATTGGATACATTATCTTCTAGTAGATAATTTTGTGTCTTTAAAATATCAAAAAGTTCCCAAATATATATTCCCTCAGCGTGATTTTAATTTGATAATGTTAGGATGGGTTGAGTACCTTCAGTCTTCAAACATTCATCTTACCTACACGTATGGGAATGGCAACACAGAAGATGATGTGTTGAGTAGGAAGACTCATATACATGCAATTCATGATGCCAATAGTGAGTTGAAACTTATGTATTTTTTCTCTGAGATGAATTTGTAGGTGGAAGATATACATAGGAAGACATTTATTTCATCTGTGGTTGTAATCTCTACTCACTTGATCGAGTGTGAATGAGGTAGCTATTAGATTCTGAAGGCCTAGTCCTATGGGAGAGTGTGTTATTAGAGGAACCTATTCCTGGATGGACAGTTCTAGGGGATGAGATATTGCATTTTCGAGGGCACATATGGATGTCAGCTGACATACATGGGATGATGACGCGAGATATTCATTCCTCAGTTTGGGTAGTCCATCATGGTGTCACCAAGATGTATCATGGTCTACACCATCAGTATTAGTGTTCTAGAATGAATGGATATTTTTCTAGTTTGGTGATGAGGTGTTCCACTTATCAGTAGGTGAAGTAGGAGAATCAGCAACCAGTAAGGATTTTGCAGCATTTACCTATTAACGACTAGAAGTGGAATGATGTCATAATGGATTTCGTGATAGGTTATCCTAGGTCATCACGAAGGAACGATGCTATATGGGTTATCATTGACAGACTCAAGAAGGTTGATCACTTCTTTCAAATCAAGGATACCTTCAATGTTGGTGAGCTAGGAAGGTTGTACATCCAAGATATTTTACATTTACATGGAGTTCCGCACTCCAATGTTTTAAAAAGGGATGCTCGTTTTACTTCTCTGGTCTGGCAGGGACTACAAAGGGATTTTTGTACACATGTAAATCCGAGTATAGCTTACCATACCAAGACATATAGCCAGCCCAAGCATACGATTATGGTGCTGTAGGAAATTCTTCAGGCATGTGTCATAGATTTTGGAGATTCTTGGGAGAATCACGTACCTCTTTTGGAGTTTTCCTACAATAATAGCTTTAATGCAACTATTCAGATGACACCTTATGAGGCTTTGTAATGCAGGCTATGTCGATCACCCTTATATTGGATGGAGGAAAAATGGGAAGCTATGATGGGACCTCATCTTGACATGAAAACCATGGAATAGATATAGTTGATATGGAATAGAATGGATACCGATCAATCATGAAATATTTCTTACACTGATAGACGAAGATGGCATCTATATTTTGAGTTCCGAGATCTGGTTTTTCGATGTGTCAAACTGAGGGTGGGGCATCGCAGGATTAGGAGACATGGAAAGCTTTCTCCCAGATTTATTGGACCATTTTAGGTTTTGGAGAGAGTCATGATGGTTTCCTATCAGTTTTTATTGCCTCTGAGGTACCGGGCTATGTAGGAAGTCTTCCACGTTTCTCATATATGACCGTCCTTTCTAGAATGGTCTCATGTTTTTTAAAATCGATGTGGTTGAGCTAGAGGTGGATGCACTGTTTGAGGAGAATCCTATCTATATTGGTGATCACAATTTGAAGGTTCTCTATTTTCAGGGTGTCATTCTAGTATGAATGCTATGGTAGAACATGTGAGTATAGGATGAGACATGAGAGAGGGAGGATGATGTATGATCATAGTGGCCATAGATGTTTGAGGATTCTTATTCTATTCCATTTGGCTTGGGAAATTCAGGGACAAATTTATTTATTGGTGTATGTTTGTAAGAACCCAGACCTTCCTTTTAGGTATGGGTTTTTCTTTCCTGATGTTTTTAAGGAAAAGAGGAAAATTTGGAAATATAATGAGTCCATGCCATGTATTTTTAAGTACACGCCATTTACCCGGTTACCACGGGTGACTAGGTACTGACCGTGTAATTGTCGAGTACCTGGTAGTGTGGGGTAAACTAGAGACAACCTATATCAGTGCCCGGTAAAGGTATATACACACCGTGTACTTTTAAAACACATGTTTTGTACTTTTTATTTATTTATTATATCAGACCGATGCCCCCATCTAATTAGATGAACACCCTTTCTCTACCTCAGTCTCATCTAGGAGTGACCAGGAGAGACTATTCTTCTCTGAGTCACATAACTTCCATCGATTCTTAAAATCAATGGCCATAAATTGCATTGGAATCAGAACGATGAGCTATTCCTTCTTCTATAGAATCATCTCTTGATTTATCCACTTTCATGAGTTATCCTTGGATGAGTTTTTGGGATTTTTTTATCGATATACCTCATTCTAGATAAATTCATGTGCCAATTCCGGAGTATATCGACCATACAAGGTTGAGGTAGGTGGTTTGTGCCTTTCCATAGTTATTTTTTGAATATTATGTGAAAAAGTGTCCAATACCATAGAACATGGTATTGCATGTTTATGGTTTTTAAGTCTGTTAATGTCTGTTATACTTGGTGTGCCTGAGTAGTGGTTGTTTCATTGTGAATAGGGTTATTTTCCATGATAAGGATGTGTTTTTTCATTTTATATTTGATATTGATAGTGTTATCTAGTTTTTCTTGTTAGGCTTCTTGTTTTCCATGCTTAGTGTTTTTAGTATGGAGTCATATTATCTGATGTTGTTATATACGTGTATTTGTTTATCCAAGTAGTTCTTAAATGTTGTAATCCAATTAGTCCATAAGGTTTACATTGGTTATTGAATTTCATTGTGCATGATTTACCTAGACAGGGCTATGGAAACCTGGTGTATAAGACCATAAGGTGAATGGAAATTGCAGGATTCTCCGAAGTGTCTGTTTTCTTTTCACGTTGTGATACCATAGGGGGGATGGACGTGATTTCTCCCTCAGAGTTTTTTAGTTCCACGTAGCAATAAAACAGGAGGAATTGGGCATTGTGTGCTTCTTTAGAGTGTATATAGTTACCGATACGAGACCACAGGGGGAATTGACGGGGAGTGCTTCCTCAGAGATTCATTGCAAAAGCAGAACCAGTGGTATTAGACTGTGAGTACATCCTAAAGGGTTGCTTGTGTTTGTCTGGTTTAAATAAATTTATTAGGTTGTGATTCATTTCCATAGGGAAACATTTTTTAATAGATGTTTAAATGATATAGGAAAATTAATTAAATTGAAATTGTAGGATTGTTTTCTTTAGAGTACTTCCTTATATACTGGTTCATTTTTCTTATTTCCTAAAATATATATTCACTAACTGTTAGGCATATATCTTTAGGTGGTTTCCTACATGGATTCATCTCACACCCTCCTTGGGTTATGCTTATGGGCCTGAATAGGTAATATTGATGTAGGTATAGATAAGGTAAAGCGCCCTTCTTTGTCAGTTACATGACTACTGTGGAGCTGGAGAGCATGGGACCAAGCCGAGGCCTGCGATTCTACTAGAGTTTTTTTAGTTTTCATACTTTTTTAGTACATTATTTCTCTATTTTTACTTGTTTGGGTGATATCCAATACATATGTTTAATGCATCATTTATATATGTGCTCCAGTTGTTTACTACTATCAGTTTCTCGATGTTTACTTGTTGCATGTTATTACTGATTCTTCTATTGTTAGATGTTTATTTCACATGCATTACACTTCTAATGAGGGAATAGTTTCTCAACCATTACACCCAGGCCCTCACTGTTACTATGCATCCTCTCTAATTTACGGAAATTCTCCTGAGGCCATGTGACCAACCGGGTATGGGGCACATTTGGGAGGCACCTGGAATTGGGAAGTTACAGGTTCTTGTGTTGTGGAGGCATGGTGGCATTGATAGGAGTATATGGAAGTGAGAGATGAAATTGTGTGCCTAGTAGTTGATGTTGTTTTTAGTTTTTATTATGTGTTTTTTTTCATATAGTGCTTGAACATTGTTTGTAATAGTATGGTTTTTTCTGAAATTTTATAGAGTGTGATGATGTTTTAAAATGTAATTGTGGGAGACCTAATTTTAAATCAAGACGCATTAATTGAGATGCAGTTAAACCCATGTAGGTGAGTCAGTGCCACCTAGAGCAGATAATATCTTGACATGGAGGAATGAAATCTCTAATTCATGTGTTTGGACAGTTGGTTCTTCTATGGACAATCTTGTGGATGTTTTGGTCAGTAGACTTGGTTGGATGTTTTATTTGGTTTGTAGGGTTCACATCATCATTAGAAAAAATACAGTGCTTTATCCTTGAGTGGTATTTTATGGGGTGGTTGTTCGGAGCCCTCTTTCATCTGGGTTTGGTTTTGAATTCATGAGGGTCATAATAGTTTGAGCGGTATCTGACGTAATGTCTTAGACCTACATGGTCCATTAAATTGTCAAAATCTTGTGTTTGATGTTTTCTAGGTGGAAATTGTAGACCATTTCATGTGATTTTAAAAATTCTAGGTTTCCCATTAATAGAATGTTCAAGTGACTCAGTCTTAGTAGCATAGAGTCAGTGGCTCATCATCAGCTAGTTGAGGCATTGGTTGGTTAGGGAGTTGCTGATTCAGAGTTTCAGTGAGTCTGGAAAAATGTGAGCTGTGGCATTGGTGAGTTAGGGAATCATTAGGTCAGGGCACCAATATGTTTGGGCGTCGATGAGTCAGGGGCTCGACAGGTCGATGTATCAGTAGGTGTCGGAATTATTTGGTCAATTATCTGTGATTCAGGCATCGATGATTAACATCGGTGACTTGCTGTAGGTGAGTCGTGTCGCTTGTTCAGTTTTGGAGGTTCATCCTTCGGCGAGTCAGTAGGTGGTGACTCACTTTGGGTGTCTCGAGTTGGTGAAACACCCATCATTTATTCATTTCCAATATTTCAATTTTTTTCTTTTCTCCCATCATATGTTTTATTTGATGTAAATCGATTTTTAATCCTTATTTTGTAGTTTCTTAAGGTGATTTAAAGGATATAAATTAGATCTTGAATATTCAATTCTTTGGGAACATTGGAATAGTCAAACCACATGGTATTGACAATTATCCAAATGTTATGGCCTTGAAACCATCTCCCATCTAGTGATGTAGAAGAAGGAACTTTGATGTCAAGATAATCTTTCCCATTTGTGGTTCCATTTTCTATTTATACACCAAGATCCTTTCCTCCCTATGCAGTCATGTGTTGTGTCGTAGCCATAGATCAAAATTTTCTTGTATTTTTCCAGCTACTTGTTCTCCACCTTTTAGGGTGTAAGAAAGAATTTTTAGTCTCTAACTACTCCACGTACGAATCCATTCATCTCTATTCTAATTGGGTAACTTGCGGGATGAGTTTGATCATCTCCCCTTATGAATTAGGTTGGACCCAAATTTAATAAAGATAATAAGAATTAATACATGATATCATTTGATGATAATGATGATGATTACATTGTTTTATATGATATCCTTGATCCATATCATGTCTTTTAAGTGTTTTATGACTTATGAAAATCATGGTCATTAGTGGTCTCTGCCTTTTCACTAGTTGGTTTATAAATACTTATCATTGATACATTATGAATGATTCTATGATTATGAAATTGGTTAACCACATTTAATTAGTTAAATAAATGAATAAAATAGGATCAAACTTATTCTATGATAAACCATGTTTTATAAAGTGTAATTAAACCACAATAGTTTTCTAAATCTGAATACAAAATTCCTTGTTATTGGGGATGTGTGTTGTGTGTTTTTCTATTCGAACCTGGGTCTGTATTGTTCGTATGGTGTTGTGGATGGGTGTGTGTTAGTGTGTATGCGATGGTGAAGGTGGTGTAAGGAATATCAGATTGACAGATTGGTTAACGACATAATGGATAAACATGATATATAGCGTGATTGCCTCAGGGCAGTGGTTAGGAAGTGGGGAAGTAGGTTCAGGATGTCTATTGTTTCTGTTACTCGGTGTGTTCGGTATAGTGTTATTATGCAACGGGGCTACCAAGTGTGGTATTGGTGAGGTATGTTGGATGGTTTTATTCTCAATAGGAAGGATATGGAAACAGTACATTGAATAATGATAGCGGAAGTGGTTGAACAAGTTTCCATGAAAGGGGATTGTTTCTTGGGAATACAAGCCGATTGAGTTTTATTTTTTTAGATGAATGTGTTGATCTTTGTATAGTGGGGGAAAAATGATGAATTAGGAAGGAAAATTTGATGAAGGATGGTGTTACCTTGTGTGGGTCATTCACCCCAAGTTTCAAGAGAACATTATATAATGAATGGATGTTAAAGTCGATTATTTTACCTTGGCCCTACTATCATTGATTGGATTTGGAAGTTGATGGTATGGTTTCATCACCTAATTATATTTTTAGTGTTTGGTAGTTTCCCTGGGAGGTATGGAATAAATAAATGAATGAATTGATAATGAAGAATGACAAATGGTTAAACGAATTGGATGAGGGTATGATTAGAGTTGTGAATTGTTGTGGAGCTGTGCTCATTTATCGAATTGGGAAGTAACTATTGCTCATTTTGATATGTGGATTTAGAGTCGTAGTTGGGGATGTTTTTTTATGTGTTGGTTTTTTTTAAACACTATGCTTTTTATAAATTTTATGTACCTATATATATTCATGTACTTCTGTTTTCAATATGAATCCCTAGCTATATTGAGAACTACATGTCATACAACTCATCATTATGGGGGAGGGCGTTTTCCTAACATCTTGACTGGAGGATCGGTTTATCATTATTTGAACATCGTTTCTCCCCCTTTTCGGCATCAATATCCCTATACTCTTTGGGTTGTTTGTAGTGTGGTTGTGAGGGTCAAGTGTCTGCATGTGAGGTGTGTTTCCCAGGTGTCTTCAGGATGATATACGTTGTTATTTACTAGTTTCCTTCAGGATGAGGTTGTGATTTTGTTTCCTAGTTGTTTTTGGGTGGGATGTGGTATGTGGCCAAGTTGTGTTTGGGATGGTTGTGATAAGGGTCTTGTCGAAGATAGTAACAGGGTCAGGACATTCGCTGTTAGGTATTAGCAGTTAAAAAGTGATAAGTGGTACAGGGTAGCAAAATGTCGATGTTCATACAATTTTCATTACCTAACATTTGTTATTTGGTGAGAATGCCTTGGCTTGATTGGGGTGTAAAATATACTTTGTTATGTGTATTTATGTTCTGTTGTTTTCTCATAGGGGCAATAGTATTCTTCTCCCACTTGTGCATGGGTGAATTTGGATTTTCCTACAGATTATTCTTGTATTCTCTCCCTATATATATATATAACTATTTGCATGTTTGCAGAGAGATAACATAGTCCATGATGGACCTCACTAGCTCACACATTGGGGATGGTTGCACTGTCGATGCTTATTTTTATTTTGGTACTTACTTTGGAGCATTCCATTTATTTATACCAATTTTATTTTAAACATTCAAATGGGATTGATTTTTTATTGATTTATATATATATTTCATCGAGTTGTTTTGAGGTTGATACATCTTATCTCACAAACTTGGTTACTATAAAAGGGTAATTCCTACCATTTTGAGAGATTTGTATACCCTTTGTTATGTTTTCCATCCTGGGTCCTACTACAGGCAGGGCACTGAGGTCATTATCTCTTTTTCATCTTGAGAAGGATGTTTTAGACACTATTACCTAACGTCTCTAATCATGGAGAAGGAGGATAATTCCAATATTTTTGCAAACAGATGATAATGTTCCTATAGAATCATTCATGTATGTGATGGATCCACCCTAGAAAATAACAAATATAACACCATAATAATTTAAAATACACTCCTTTTATAATAAATATAATTTTACCATATTTATTTATAGAAAACATCATATTAATATAATGTTACATGCAAAAAAATTAGCCTAGTCTACATGGAACAATGAAGTTATATTGTGTTACATGAAATTCTGAAATTCCTTGATGGATTTAATATCATGGATGAATTTGTTTTACAGGGAAAAATATATATTTAAAATATTATTATTTAATTTAATTATATATAACCAATCTATAATATTAGAGGGTATGGATAGGATTTAATATCTTATGAAAATATATATCATACACCAATATAAAATGAATCCACTGGTAATTAATATATTATAAATGAATATAAGAACCTATTGAATATAAGGGAAATTTTTTCATCCCTACAAAATAAGATTTCTATTAGTAAATTATATTAATAACTATTATTTGGATATTTTATTGAAATTTATATTCTTTATTTGCAGTAAAATATTTTTAAAATATATCTAATAATCAGGATTGAAATAATATAAGATAAAATCCAATATTACATATATGAACCTATATTTTTATAAAATAATTCTTAACTCCTTTTAATAGAACACATAAAATAAATATTTTTTTGACACTTTAATGAATTAAATTTGACAAAATAAACATTTATTTTTCAATGTGAAATGTCAAAATAATGATATGGTAAATTTTAGGTATTTTATTGTGAACATTAATTTTTTTATGAATAGTGAAGACTACTATATTTTAATTCCAAACTAATGTTTCATCTAATTTATTTGTAAGGATAAATTATATTTTAAATTATTTTTAATGTCAAATTATATAATTCATATATATTTTAAATACAATTTAGGTTATTGGAATTAATTTTTCATTGAAATTTGATTTAAAAACGTAGAAAATATTTCAAAAATTTTACTTTATAAACCTACAAAGTTTTCGGGATTATTTTTAAAATATTTTCTGACACATATGTGATTTGAAATTGGAAAAATGGATTCCATATTTGGAATAAAAATATTTATAATTTAAAATAAGTTAAAATATATTTGTGATTAAAATTTTTTTCAATGTGATTAAAATTAAAATTATCTTAACAAAAGACTAAACCTTAATCCAAGGGGACAAAATTACATATACACTTGTCTAAAAGTTATTGTATAGACATATTGAAACCCTATCCTCTAGAGGATATAATTATAACCAATATTCATGGAATGTTTCATAGGAACAATACAGGTGGAATTCCCTTATCTAAAATTTACAATAATAACACTCCACCTCCATTATAAATGTTACTCAACCTCCCACTAATTCATAATTCTTATGTAATTATTATCTACAAAAATATGCTCAAATAATCTTCCATCAGCCCTCCTCTCATCCTAGAAGCCTTTATTTGGGTATAAATCCACCCAAAGACCACTTATTGAAAACCAAAAGGATTTACCCAAATAATAGAAAACTTCCTATCTAAATCGCTTAATTTTTTTGGAATATAATAAAATTGTTTGAGGATGTCTGGTCTAACACCTTCTCATAGTGAGGTGATTCATTTATGATATACATCTAATGTATTAAGGATAGTTTAAATTAAACCTATGTGAAACAAATGAAGAATATATTACATTCATGAAATAATTATATATATGGAAATATAATATATCAATTTTCATTACCCTTTTCAACCACTAAAATGGTGATAATTTCATTTGTGGACCTGTGGACAATTCCCCTTAATGCTATGTAAATCCATTTTCAGCACAATAATTTTAAATATACATATATATGTTTAAATAACATGGTATTTTTGATATAATTATAGTTATATATATAATGTTACATAACTTCTTTCCATAATGGTCATTTAAATATAGAAACATTACTCATGCGCATGTTTGAATTATAGTCTCCATTATTATGATATTGGTGAATTTTTCATAAACAAATTTCATTATTGGATTTAAAAGAATAATTGTTGTATAAATATGATAATGATTTCTATATTATTCTTATGAATATGTTCATATAGGAACCCATTTGACCATAGTCGACCTACAATTTTTTTTTGACACATGTAACAAATATAGGAAAAAACACCAAATGTATACATAATTATACAATTAATTGTATAAAACATTGAAATAAGAGTATTAAAATTAATAATAAACATAAAAAAGGTTCTCAATTAAGTAAATATTTAATATAGCTCTATTATTTAGGAATATAAAGAAAAATTTTACAATCCAAACTCAAGGTATGAGATTCTTGTGTCACCAATCTTTTTATGAGGCTTACATCATTTTCAACACTTATTTCATGTGGTGTATATACATACCATATTGATATACTATATCATGATTTAATTTCCCATTGTGATATTTTATGTTTCACTATGAATTAACTCACCCAATGGTTTAATCATGTAAATAACCAAGTTGTAAGTGATATATTTGAAATCTCACTTTCTATTGTTATGGTTAACATTCTCTTGAACTAGTCTATTTCATATAATTATTTTATTTGGATATTCTCTTAAATTAAACATTCTTAGTTGATGGATATTATTAATTACTAAACCACATACTATGTTCATATATGTTGTTTTATTTTACTATTATTTTTTATATTTGGATGTATTGATTCTTCCGTATTCATTATTACATATTAATATTTGATAAAGAATATTTTTTATTTATATTTTTTGATATAAGGAATGATATGGATGGAAATTATTGGTGGGGCCTGAAAGTTATATATTACCTATATGCATAAACAGGTTCAAATGAGATGATTAAGTTGGCCATATTAAACTACCTTCATCATATTTTTTTAAATCATTTGATGAAATGTGTTGAAGGTATAGGTTTTCTTGTGAATCAGACATGGAGTCCAATAAATAATCATTTCCATTATTGATATTTCAGTTTTAATTGTTATGATATATTATTTTTTAAGTGATAAAATCTATATAATCATTTAATTCTAATTTAATTGATGAAATTTATTGTGTTATATGTTATTTACCTTTCCGTATTGATTATGGATTATCATGTCATCTGAATGGATTGTGTTATCTATTTTTTATATTAAATTGTTTACATATTCTCCGAAATTTATTACTTGTACAAAATTAATTACCAATAATTCCTATTCGATCTCAACCTTTTTATGATTCTGTTCCATTGGTTATGAAGATAGATCCCTTGAATGAGTTTCAAGGATGATGTCTATTTCCCATGTGTTATGTTTTATTTTCTGTTTTCTAATGTTTGCTGAGTGTCATGTATGGTATCTAAATTCCCAAAACAACTAGATATTTTGGACATTTGAGGATTGAGTCCATGTAATCCTTTGAATGTAATTAAATAATGCACCAATTATATGATTTTGGGGTTAGGGCAATACACGTGGTATAAAAGGAGGTTAATAAGAAACCATTGACACTAGATTTATAAAAAATGATTGAAAAACATCACTGAATGTATAAATTTATGATTGGTATATAGAAACATCCTAATATTTCTGTAAGGTATAGATTATGTGGTTATTCCAATCAATACACCCTTTTCTAGATAATTCATCTCTATGCGGTTTTGGATCATTTTTACCAAGGGGTAAAATAGTGATAAGGTGTGTCCCGTCTTTCTTAACCCAAACATGATACATGAAATTTATCCTTAATGTGAACCTATTTTAAAACATTATAGGGATAAATATATGATAATTCACAAATTATTTACAAAACATTTTGATGGATTTAAATTTAATGACTCCCCCAAAGAACACATTTTTTATTTATAGTCTAGAAAAACCGATTATTTTTTATTTTATTTTATGTTTTTCTCCATATATATAATTATACAATGTTCATAATTTTATTATCTAATAAAATATGTTACATTTTAAATATATGTTACATGGTTGGAATAATTGTATCACTACTCGTGGAAATGGTTGAGATTTTCCTACCAAGAAAACCATTATAGGTTGTATTGGACCAATGAAAATTAATACTATATTAGAATATCTTAATCATTTTTTGATTAATAACCATACTCCAATGGGTAATCCTTTTACATAATTAGAATATCCTATATTGGATCACATTATGCGATAGACACCTGCACAATATAGTGGGAACACAGATCCAATGGTTTATATATAATGGATTAGGTCTCTGGAAAAGATATTTAAAAACATGGGATAAAATGAAATGGAAAAGGTTACATTTTTTATTTATTGTATCAAAGGTGTTCATGAAAAATGGTGGAAGTTGATCCAAAATACTAGGGATGAATAGTAAATGGAATTAAGGTAATGGAGAAAATATAAAGATACATTCTTCGATGAATACTTCTCTCGTGATCAACAAAATAATATGTACATAATGTTCCTTAGTTTAATAAATAAAGATAAATAAAGTGTTGTGGAGTATGAAGATAAAATTACATGGATATCATGGTATGATATGGATTTCATACACAACAAGGAGTATAATATTAATCATTCCATTTATGGGCATAAACAATGTCTTCGAAGGGCAATGGTGTCTCAAACGTTTTATATATATAATTAAATTGTTTTATTATATTTCATGACAAGGAAATAATTCTCAAATACATATAGATTAAATGTTATAAAATAGAGGAAGAAAAAACATGTGAAAATAATAGATAATGGGAATTAGGTAAGGAATTATTTTTTCCACATGTTATTTTTATATAAACAATCACCTTGGTATTTTCATGAAAGGATTAGTAGTTTGTTATATGTGTGGATAAAAGGGTTATACGTAAAAATAATGAAAAAGAAAAATTGAAAATGATTCTACTTAGTGTTATAACTATAGGGATATGGGGTATTATTCCAATGAATACCCCATGAATCAATGGGATTTATCATAGAAGAGTACAATGAGAGAAATACAAGATTATTATATTTAAATGGATGATGTGGAATGATTACTATTATTGTATAATTTGATCCAATAAATTTGTTGTAATTGTTTACTAATGATGATGTTAGGAAATATATTCTGACTGTACCGCCATAACTTTTCATTAAATATTTGATATCCTATTTGGAATGGTACCACGAAAATTGATTTAGTAGCAAGATAATGTTTTTTTTGGAAAAATATTTTTTTAGGTAATGGTTAGCCTTAATTTGTTCCTAGTTTTGAGATGATTTTGTTTGGATAAATAAATGATTATTTGTGTATGTTCTCGCAATAATGGAAGTAAATAATTATTTTTTAACAAAGTGGAATATGTAATCATTGATGGAGCTCAAGATTGTTTTTAATATATATAATATTTCTAATAACATGTGTTTTACATATTGAATAAGTTTTAATTCATGTTTCTTAAAAACTATTATTGTAATTTAATCCATTACCATATTTCAATATAATACATGATGACGGTGTACAAATATTTGTTATGAGATGATTAAATAGATACTCTATATTGATTTATTGCTATAGAATTTTTTTAAAAAAATTAAGAAACCCTCATTCTAAAAGTGTTGGATTATAAACATTATAAAATTTTCACATTTTATGAAATAGGTTTTATTGATCATTAAATGACGTTATAGAGGATCATATATTACTTCTCTATATGAGGAATATTTTACTAAGAAATGAATTAGAAATATTTAAAGGTGTATTCATATGTAAATACTATATTCATATAGACATATATTTGTTTATATTATTAAATTGTGGAAGAATTTCTTAACTATAAGAAAATGAATTGAAAAAAAAATCTTTTTCTATATTAATCATTTTTATGATATCGATAAATTTTTTCACAACAATGATTTACGGATTTTTGATCAACAACTATAACTTAAACATGTTATATTTCACTGTCCATAAGAACTTGAACATCATATTTTTCTTCCATATCAATGTCACCATTTCCCGCTTATGTTATTCAAGTAGGGAACCAAATTACATGGACATTTTACATAGATTTATCTATTATTATGATGATGTGTCATTAACCAAATATATGATTATATTTTTTCTATTAATATTATATTCTAATATCAAACCCTTGATTACTAAGATCATGTTTAAATTATGAAGAAACAATTTAATTAGGGTGGGAATATTATAACAACCCAATACATTAAAATTTCTTATATTGAAAATAAATTTAATTTTGTTCCTAACTTGATCGATACAAAAAAATAATTCTTATGTTACACATTTAGAAAAATTATATTGATCTAAATGGAACATTGAAGTTATCTTGCGTTACACTCAATAATGACTTTCCTCGATGACTTGCATAATATGTAAGACCAGGTTTTACTAGAAGTCAATATATTATTAATATATCATCATTTAATATATTTATATTTAACTTATGTGTTAAATTAGTTGTTACGATGAAGATAAATTAATATATAAAAATATACATTTTACACAAAAAAAATTAATCCATTAGTGATCAATGCATTAGAAATGAATATAAGAAGCAATTTAATACAAAGGAAATATTTTTATACATACAAAAAATAATTTATATTAATAATTCAAATTATTAGAATGTTAGTGGATTATTTTAATTAAATATATATATTATATATTCAATCAAATAATTTTAGAATTTATCTAATAAATTTGATTGACATAAGATACGAACAAACCTAATATTTCAAAAAAACCTATATTTTTAAAAAATAAGTTTTACCACCATTAATGGATTACCGAATTTAAATATGAATTTTAACACCTTATGAATTTAAAATGAAAAAAATAACTTCATTTTTCAATTATAAATATCTAAATTACGTTAGAGAAAAAGTTTTTTATTTTTATATAATTTTCATTTTTATATAAATATTGAAAGCTATTAAATTATATTTCAAAAATATTTTTGTCAATTTTATTAATTATGTTATATTATATTTTATCTAGGTTTAAAAATAATATTTTGTCCATTATAAATAAATAATCCAATTTAGGTAATTGAAATATGTTTCACATTGAAATTGTATATAAAACATAGTATGCATTTGAAATTTTTTTATTTAAAACCCTGTCTTTTCATTCCGTATGAGGGATTAATTATAAATTAATTTTTTCCACGTATACGATAAAATTTATTTAAAAATGATTATATATTATGAATAAAAATAATACATAATGTCTAATATGTTCAACATAGTTTTTGATAAAAAATATTTGTTAAATTGATTAAAATTAATAACAAAAATTAAGAGGGAAAATATATTAAAAATGGAATAATCCATAGACTTATCAGCCACAATTACAATTAAATTTTCCCAAAAACGGCATTTTCTATATATTAATTGACCATATAATCCATTTGCCCATGTTTTTTACTATTATTAGTTTCACTTTTCACTATAAAAACATGTGTTGAAATATCTTTTAAAAACATTGCACAAATTACACTCCCCCTCCACTATAAAAGGGAAGTCAACACTCCCACATATACACCCATCTCAAAACATTTGGATTTCCCAAAATATACTGTATTAAGATCCCAAAATCCTTAATTTCACATAGAAGACTATATTTTGGTAAGAAGCCACCCATGTAATCCCTTTAGTAGAAACCAAAAGTAAGTGGGAGGATTTCTCTGATGAGAATACATAAAATGACAATCTCTCTCCCAAAAACCATGTCAAGACATATTATAGTGAAATGGTCAAGAATGGGAGGATGAAAGGAAATGATAATTTGGGGACTCTCACTACTCCACCAAAGAGGAAGCCACGAAAGGATTACACTAACATACCAAAGACGGTGTCTACCAGATACTATTTCAAGGCTTTGAAATGGAAAGAGATAGATTCGAAGCGGGGGACAATAAATTAGTAGTTTTCTAGGGAGCCATTGACTTCAGAACAACTGTGACTAAGGGAGTAGTACGTCAAAATGCTCAATTCTTATCATTCTTAATCTAAGTGGGAATCAGTTGATCTGGAGGTGGCTTCAGATGTTGAAACTAGAGAGGAATATGAAACCTTTTGATTTTTCTGGCAGTGATTCATAATTTTGATCCTTTTTACTTGTCCCCTTTTTTTATTTAATAAATATTGAGGACTGTGCAGTTTTTCCTGGGCCTACGCCTTTTCTATTATAGAAAACAGCCACCACATAGAACATTGATAGTTTGTTCATCCTTTACCACATCTATTGGAGGGAATTATGATGGAAACAATTTTTTTGTATGATATATTTGATATTTATAATTTATTTATTCACTTATAATAATTTTTTACTATATACATTTATGAAATACATTTTTTGGGAATATGATAACATAGTTTGTGGAAGTGTTGGCTACTGCCTCCCTAAAGCGATGAGACTCATTCACACAATTAAGGATTGTTTTAATTAAATATATCTAGAATATATAAAATATGTATTATATTCATGAAATTATTAAATTTTGGGAAATACAACATATCATTTTATTTATTACCTTTTTCACACACTAAAAAGAAGAAAATGTTGTTTCTATTTCTGTGGCTACCGCCTCCTCGACATGATGTGAATCATTTTACATAATAATAATTCTACATATATGTATATGTGGTAGAAAACATTAATTTATGTTATAATGATTTTTTTTATACATATAATGTTACTACCATTCTTTATACAATGATCATATAAAAATAGGAACATTATTCAAGCGTATGCATGACCTACCATCACCATTATTGTAACTCTGGTTCATTTTCCATAAAAATATTTTTAAAATTTGTCTTAAAATCATATTTTTTGTATAAATATGATAATAATTTAATTATTATTATTCTTGATATATTTATATAATGGTCCCGTTGATAATAGTCAACCTACCAAAGTCTTTTTGACACGTGAACCTATGTTGGTCAAAAACACCTAACTTAAACATAATTGATTGTGTAATTTTATATAATATTGTAAAAAGTCAATTAAAATTAATTATAAACATGAAAATGGTTATGAAGAAGTTAAATAATTAACATATGTATGTAATTTTTTAATATAGAGACAAAAGTGACATATCAGACACAAGTAAATTGATTCTTGTCTCACTTTTCATTCCGGGATTCATACATAATTTTCACCACCCACTTTATTCATGTAGTGTGTACAATTAAAATATTTATATATCATATCATGAATTCTTTTATAATCATTGTATTATATTTTTCACTATGAATTACTGCACCCAAGGGTCTTAGCTTAGAAATTACCTTGTGGAGAAATTCATCTTTGAAATTTCACATTCTATTGTGACTTGTAACATTAACATAAAACAATAAAATTATTGTAATAATTTTAAATTGGATTTTACCTTATTTATAATAGTTATTTGTAAATTTATATTTATATTTCAAAATTCATATACAATTTTTAAATTTTATTTTTACTTGACATTAATTTGATTATTTGTGGAAATATTGACAAGTTAGAGTTATTTATTGAATACAGAATTTTGTTAAAGAATTATATTTATTTCAATTATTCTACATGAGGAATTATTTTAATGAAAAAATATTTGTGGGTGAAAACATTATATATCCCCTTTATGTATCAATTGGTTCTCATGCGATGAATTATTTTTCAAAATTATATATTTTTTAACTTGAGTTTGAAACTATTTTGTGAAAGGTCTTGATATTTTAGGTTTTAATGTTCCTTAAACATGATATCAAATAATAATGCATTTAAATGATATATATATCAATTATTATTGTAATTATCCATGAGGTTTTCAAATGATAAAATATGTAGAAGCATTTCACCATCATTTTATTGATTAAATGTCTGTGTAAGAGTTATTTACCTTGAAATATTGATTATAACTTATTAAGATTTTTAATTGGAATGTGTTATCAGCTATTTACCTTCCCATGTTAATATATAATATTATTTACATTATGTATTCCTATTTAGTTACACCAACTTAGCTTTTGAGATCACCCTTTTTATGTTTATTATCCCCTTGGTTTGAAGAAGAATCAATTGAATATGTTTTAAGGGTGTTGAGTTTTTACTTGTGTTATGATTTATTTTATTTTTCACAAATTATTTTTGTTACATGTGTGTAATTTATCTTTTAAAAACTAATACTTTGTTTTACGCTTCATGATTTCATTCCTTGTAGTCATCCCAACATAAAAAAGTAATTCATCGGCTCTGGGCTTATGGAAACATGGAGTTACAACAACACAAACTCTTTATAGATAAGGTGTATAGAGTTATATAATAGAAATATAATTTTCATAGAGAATAATGATGTAATTATAATGTAATTAGAGTGGATAATTTTATTTTTAAATATTGACTTCAATAAATTAATAGAAATAAATGATAACTAATTGGGTACATACATTGATTAATTTTATCCAACTTCAAATGAGTTTCTTATGAACGACTGATATTATATTACATCATGGAATTGTACTCTTAAAAACTTATATAAACACATCTGGTGCACAAATTTTACCATATAAAAAATACGATCATATTTATTATCTCCATTAAAAAATTTAATATAAATTCCAAATTGTGGAAAACAAAAATAATTTTTTTAAGTATAAGATTCATTTTCCATTACATTTAGTAAAACTTATATGAATATTAAAACATATTTTTTACAATATTTTTAATCTCTATCGATAAAATAAATCTCAAAAAATTATTTATTTATTTAATTAAGATAAAAATAATTAAAATTAATATTTTTCAACTAAAATTATTATTATCAAATAAATAATATAATATTAATTTAAATGAAATTGAAAATTAATGTTTCAATTTCAATAAATTGGTTTATATGTATTAATAATATACAAAATTGATTTTTTTTCAATAATCATGAAAAAATCATATTTTAAATAATAATATATAATATATAATAAAAATATTGTTTTCAAACAAAAAAAATCATTGATTTATTATAATTTTCTTCCCCATAGTTGTTTAATAAATGTTATATTATTTAAATTTTTTTTAATAATCATTTATTTTATATAATAAATAAATTTTAATTAGATCATTCTATAAATTTATTGAATATACCAATAATATAAAATCGGGAAAACACATTTTTAAAATCATTTTTTTATTAATAATAAATTTTTATCATTTATTTACTTCCATAATTATATATATATATATGATAATTTTTTTAATCTAACTCGTAATTATATAGATCAATCATATAATGGAATATGAAAAATTATAATATGATTTCTATTATAGTACCCAATAATTTAATACCATTTTATAATCCTCATATATATACACAATATTAACTACTATACATCCTATATAATTATCCCACACATCAATCCCAAATAACTATTCTCATTCATCATGTTTTAAATTTGGATTTTTCAATGATATTCTCCATTAATTAAAGTATTTTGATTTTTTTATATTAATAGTGATTGATGGGGAAGAATAAAATATGGGACATACCCATTTTGAAAAATAATATAATATTATATTTTTATCTCAATTAAATTTAAGAACTGTTTAGGTGTGAAATTATCCATTGAATATAACAAATAATATAATACAAGTATTTTTTGAATATTTATTATTATTTTCTCTAATTAGTCGAAAAATTGTGGTTAGATTGTATAATATCTTGCATGAATAATATTCTTTAAATATTAAATTTTGTGTATTATTTTTAATAATTATTTTTATATATTTTAACGGAAATAAAATTTTCTAAATCGTGGGATTTCAGAATATAAAATAATAGACTTACTATTAAATTATTATTATTTATTAAATAAATATCTTAAGTGATCTATTCATGGTATATTTTATGTTTTTTCTAAACCACAAGTATATCAAAAATTTCCTTTATTTATTTTAACTCTATTATAGTTAATAATACTCACTAAAATCCTAAAATATTTTGCTAAAATTATAAATAAAAATATTGTATATTATTTTTACCATGATTCCCTTCCTTGTAACTGATGTACCAGTTAATACCAAAGTTTTTGTTTTTTGATTGTTCATCTATTGAAGGTGTAATGTATGAGATATAATGAAAATAAACTACCAGTGTTCGTCTGATAATATATTGAATAAAATAAAGAAAATGGTTTTCCCAATTAACTAATTAATAACAAATTATACCCTTAGATTCAAATTTTTTATAGATCATAACAGCAACCTATATAAACTTCCTTCCATTTATAGTATTATAAAATCTAGTGGATCCATTATTCAATATGTCAATCCTTTTATACCAATGACTTCGTGTTCCTTATAATAATAAGATTAATGACTTTTCCAGGAATAAAAGTGGGCTTATTTCAAAATTTAATTCAATGAATGCATTTTTATAGAAGTAATCTACTTATTTTTATACCATGCCCAATGTATATTGAAGCATTGGTGACTCAGTTTCTATCTCTTTGTAGTAGATAATATCTTCCTAAAAAAATTTATATTCATAGAAATCATCGATGAATAAAAGTATTAATTGAATAAGTAATTTATATAATTAATCATAAATTACGAGGCCCTTAAAAAAGATATTTCATTATGAATTATAATGTGCCCCGTTATTTCATAAAATCATACTATATGATTAATTAATATATTAATGTTTATTAATACATTTGAAAATATTATATTTTATCATGCGAAACATATCATGTGAATTTATATACTTTTGATATATTCTTTATCATTGAGTTTTGTTGGACAAAAATACCTCAAGGTAACATTGCAGCATTTTAGTGTTGGTTGTGTTTGTTAGCAACGCATGTTTCCATGGTGAAATTTCATTTTCCAGAGATGTTTTTGACAATCCATATTGACAAAGAACCATGAAAATTTATTGGACGATATTGAGGTGGTAGAAAAAAGGCATGAATTTCACAAAGATATGATTCATGGATTGGATTTTACGAAGACGAGAAGAATGTTGACGGTGATTCTTCACGATTAAGTCAAGCTTCACGAATGACAGAGTTGATGAGAATTGTGGCAGTGAAGGAATTCACACTTGGAGCTTCATGGAGTGTGGGTGGAGCTTCAAAATTAAATCAAAAATTAAATCACAGAATACTCTGTGATTACGACGAGCTCTATGATCGGAAAATTTCTATAGAGCATCACGATTTCGAGAGAATTTCCGTGGGAACTTCGAAGCTTTGAAATTTGAGATGGCATGGTGTTGACTTCATGTGGAATATTCGAGGGTCGGTGAAATATTTTATAAATAGACCTCGACTCCCATGGGAGAAGTATAGAGTTTTTATAGAACATTTTTTTCTCTTAGTTCACGAAGGTGGTTCGCAAAGGCAGTTTACTTTACGAAAGAAGAGATTCGATGTGGCTAATATAGATCCGTAAAATTTTCAAGGTCCATTTTGGCTCAGTGAAATTCACAAGGGATGTCGCTCTGTGAAGACTGGAGCTTCGCGAGAGTGCTTCAGAAGAGTGGTTCTCGAAATGGCAGGATCTCCAAAAAATCTTGTCTAAGCTTTGTGAAATTGGGAGCCTCGTGAAGTAGGGTGCTTTACAAAGAAATTTCCAAAGTAATTTCTCAGTGTTTAGTGGAAAATTTGTATTCGTCAGTGTATGAACATTAAAATTAAATAGATCATCTACATATAGTGGAAGATTCATTCATTATTGGCAATGAAGAGACCTACAAGTCTATAAACTATGAGTGGATCTTCTGAAGAAGCAGTGATCTCATTTCAGTTGAGAGAGTAGTGAGATATCTAATTGTGAGTGGTTGTAAACCAGAAGATACAGTGAGTCTACTTAGAACTTGTAAGTAGTAGTGCGATTATAGTTGAATTGGTACATTGTAACACTTCCGGGGTATGCACCTTGGACGTTTCCCAGTAAAGGTGACCCAAATTAAATTTTCTATGTCATGTGCATGCTTTACGGTTTATACATACTCTTCAATATGAATGAGAGAGAAAGGAGGGTTTTGTCTAACAACAACAGAAGATCAAAAGGGGAAGTTGTTTTAATCTTTCATACCTTAATTCTCACCCCCCCTCTCAGGGTATCTAGCCTAGTGGTCCTAATAAGTTTAATATAATATGTTAACATATTTTTGAAAAATAACACATTTGAACTAAAATCAATTATGGTGATTTGAATGACTTTACAAAACTTCGAAAATCAATCTAAAATAGTTTTGGAAATTTATGATAAATTAAAAAAAATTATCTAAAAATACTTATAATAGCATATGATGATATTTCTATAGTTTCCAATGGTTGAATAACTTATTAGTGGATTATATACCGATTTTTGGGGAATTTTTATAGATTAATGAGAAATTAATTGGGTTTCATGATTGATAAATGTATATTTTAGTATAATAATTATAGTAGGGTAGAAATATAATTAATATGAAAGGAGAAAATAAAGATATATTAAAATTAATTTATGATGATTTATGAGTATTTATTAAATTTTTTATAACATCTACTCATGATGTTTGAGGAACGAAAATTTATAAATATAAAGAATATTTTTAAATGAAGATGAAAAAATTTTATATTATAATAGGAGTATATTATTTTTGTGATTTATTGAGAAGGACATAAATAATTATTTATTATTTTGTTTAGTAAATTTTAGAATATTGAATAATATTGAAGATATATTTTATTAACATGGATGTATTTACTTATTTTTATTAATTTATTAAAACCACCCAAAACCATAGATGAAAAGGTTCCATATAAACATATCATGTGATAATTGTTCTCATCCATGTTGAGTCCATCCTTCATGGTTAGCATGGGGTTGCATAGAGGAGAATATAATTTGAATGAATACACAAAGATAGGGATATATGCTTACTATAGATGTTATGACAAAAAAATATTTCATAGTTTCTATCTTCTTAAATAAAATCAATTTATTCTATAGCATACATTTCATGAGAAATAAATCATAAATGAACAATGATACACTAGTAAATATTAACATGTCTATTAAGAATAGTAATGTGGACATTAGAATAATAACATCTACTTTTAACGTTTCAATTAAATTTTTATTTCTTATAAATGAAAACATGATATATTTATATCATAGAATAACTTAATAAAAGATTTATAAATGATAAATTATCCATTGGTATTTTTTTGAATCCTAAATGTTTATATTTAATTTTATTATTAATATATATAATGAAAAAATATATTCATAAAAGAGATTCAAAAATAAAAATATTATTTTATTTATATATAATGTAATTTAATTCATCCTTAAATAATTAATTAATGTGTCATAAAATTATTTATAATTTGAAAACCAGTAATTTTCTATTAATGGATAATTTTTATTAAAAATTAAATTTCCAATATACTAAAAATTATTTTCATAAAATAGAGTTTAATTTTCAAATGCACAGTTTGAAAAATGGTTAGGGTGAATCTTTTTTCCCAATATAGTTGGATTATTCATTAATAGTCTTGAGATAAAATAATTAACAGATGAATAATCTAATAAAGATATCCCCTCACCTCTCTTTATAAATATCAACTTTTTCCACCCCTTATCCTCACACATTCTAAGGCATAAAACCTATATAAATTACTCTTAATTACCTTATGAAGACACTTTACCACTACTTAGAGAAGCTAGTATTACAAAAAGAAAAAATAAAATTATCGTAAAGTTGTTCCTAAAGTGGTGATACTCAAGTTGTAAAATATTCCATCCATTTATTTTAATCTCTTTTTTTAACAACTTATACCCACCTCCTCTATACATAGTTGCATAGTATCAAAATTATCATATATATACTTGAATTTTATAATGATAATGGAATAATTTTCATCATAACTCTTCTTTAAATATTTTATTTTGTAAACAAATACATTATTTGTGATGTTTTGATTCAACACCTTCGTTGATAAATTGTTTTAATTTTCCATTACTACCTTCAAGGATAATGATAAAAACATTTTTATGTTCAAATATTATAATATACATAGAATATCTTCTATACAGCTGTGTTCATGGGGTTAATGAACTATGTATTCCATGTTTTACTAGATATGATTATGGGTGTCTTCATAGATGACAGCGTTTTTTACTCTGCATCTGAGGAGGAGTTTGTAGACCATCTGTGTGGCATTAGGGAAAACTTTGTTAAAAACCTACTTTGGTTGTTGTTAATGTGTGAATATTGGGCGCGAGATGTTTGTTTATTAGGGAATGTTGTATCCCATTATGAAGTAGCTGGGGATCTGTCAAATATAGAAGCAGTTGTGTCTTGGGATGCCCACCAGATTTTATTAGAGTTTGATATTTTCCATGGATATGGAGAATATTATATAAGGTTTGTATTAGATTTCTCTAGGTTGTAACTCATGTGACAACATTGACTAGAAAGGATCATGTGTTCTTGTGGACTGATGAGTTTCAGTTAAAATTTGAGGATCTGATAGAGAAGTAGGTCGGTGCTCTAATTCATTGAATTATAGATGAAGGAGTTCAGATTGAGGTTTAATGTGATTCTTTACAAATGGGGTAATATTTTGTTCAAATATATCATATATCTATTATTTTTTATGGGTTTGGAAAGATGAATACATAAAATTAAACCATTCCACCCACACTATTGAGTTGGAATCATTGGTGTTTTTCCAAATGTTGTGGAGACAATACCTCATTGGTCATAATTTTTTGTTCTTGACTGATCATAATAGAATGAGGGTTTTTACCTCAGCGTGACTTGGACATGAGAATTAATCGGTTGATGGAGTTCATATTGGATTATTTCATCAATATTTTGTAAAAACCATGAATATATAATGTTTTGGAGGATGTGTTGAGAAGGAATTTGTGCAGTGATGCAGCTTAGGAATAAGGTGACTCCATCAGAGTAATTGAGGAACATTCAGTATTACATCAGGATACGAGAGAAGATTGGGTCTAGAGGTTTTACTTTTTAGATAGTGGTGTTGTAATCTCTTGTTTAGCAGGTTAAACGGTCCATGTTAATGGATCATGATGTAGAGGTCTCGAGAGATTGAGTTGTTTTGGGTGAGGCCTATGATAGTTTGTCTAAGGATAAACACCATTGAGTGTTGTTTCAATGAAGTATTTTCGTTCATTTGATGATGTGTGAGATGGTTCTCAGACAGTTACATATATTTCTCTTACTATTACATCGTAAAGTAACAAATAAATACCCCACCATGAGAGTTATATTATGGTAGCCAAGTTTGAAGCATGAAATTATAGATATTTTGTATCTATATTTACTCTGACAGAAGGTAACGACCAAGTGGCATTTTTTGAGTTGTTTTCTCCAGCCATTTGATGTTCGTCAGTGGATGTTGGAGAAAATCTTGATGGAAATTTTTATTGGTTTTCCTCGATGTTATAGAGGCCATGATTCCTTATAGGTATTATTGGATCATTTGAAAAAATCATCCCATATTATAGTGCTCAAGGAGTCGAGATCATTGAAGGTTTTGTCGATGTTGTATTAGGATTAGGTGGTGAGAATTCATGAAGTCCTGATCATAATAATTTCCAATCATGATCCTATTTTTACCTTTAGTGTGTCAAAAGGTCTCCACCACTTTTTTGGTTCTCGGCGATGCCTTTGCACTTCATTTTATCCATAGAGGGACAATCTGATAGAACAAACCATCTAAACTCATTCTGGAATGTTTGAATATTTTGTCTTGAATTTGGAGGTTTGTGGATGAGGAACACAACTTTGTTAAGGTTTTCCTTCTATATTAATTTTCACTCTACCATCGGTATGGTGCAGTTTGAATCCTAGTTTAGATTTCCTTTCAATTATATGTGGTGATGGACTCATCTAGGAAAGTAGCAATTTAAGATGGAATGGGTATATAATATGACAGATATGGTTCATGTGATTCGTGAGTGGATGATAGCAGTTTATGATCATCAGAAATCATATGAAAAGCATATGACTAGACCTCTGGAGTGTGACAATGGGGAACATGTGTTATGGATGGTGACTCCTCATCATGGGTAGCGATGTTTTGGTTGTGGGAGTAGTCTTTCTCCCCATTTTCATGAGCATTTCGAGGTGTTGTCTCATGTTGTTGATGTGGAATATCAAGTAGAAGTCCCCCCGTAGATGATCCATATACAATATTTTTTCCACATGTCCCATCTCTTTCATTACCATAATGATGAATATCACATCATAGATTGGGGAGTTATCGATTTTGATGATGATTCATCCTTTAAGGAGTGGCCTATAGAGATATTATAACATTAGGAGAATGAGTTTCATAGGCATGTTATCCCATTAGATCGTGTCTTGTTCCTACACGATGGTATAGAGGAGAGTACCTGGGAATGTGATTCATAGATACATGCTATGTACCTCGAGCTGTTTGATGTTTATCCTTCCTCTTGAAACATTTTTTGTTTAATGGTTATAGACCCTTTATATTTATGAAATTTATTCCTCCAATTTCTGATTGTTGATTTATCTCCATTGAGAGTTATCTCCCTAGGGGTAGTGTTTAGGAGCAGGCAATGTTTTCTTCATGGTTTTACACTTGTTCCTCGAGTGAGGAGGTGTGATCCTATGGTGGAATTTTTTTTGAGAGCTATCTCTTTGGGAGGGTGTTTGGATGGCCACTTTAGGTTTCATATAATATTTATTTTTGTATTTATGATTGTGATGATAGTTTAAGAGTTATCTAATCTAATGGACCAAACCTCTTTTGTACATTCAATTGAAATAATTTAGTTTTTATGTGTTTTGGGGGGAAACAGTTATGTGTTTCATGATTTTCTGAAAAATCTAGTTCTTTGAAATGGCAGGTCAAGAATAGGGTGTCATTATAATTAGGTGTTTATAGTAGTTCATGATATTTACTCACAATATAGTAACTCATGATGGTGAGTTAATGATGTTGAGTCACAACAGTGAGTCACACTAGTGAGCCACGATGGTAGGTCATGACGGTAGGTCACCAATGATGAGTCATCTAAAGATGACTTGACCAATGGTTAGTCATCCGACAGTGGCTTATCTAATAGTGAACCATCCACCATTAGCTCTTTTAGTTTTGATTCATCAACCGTAATCTTGCACCAGTGAATCTCCCACCAATGACGTGCAATAGAGAGTCATCATGTGGCATCACTCCCAACGGTGAGTCACTGAACATTGACTCAACCATCAGTAGCTCATCAAATGGGTACTCAAAATGGTTAGTCTTCTAGTGTAAGATAACATAAAATTGACTCAGAAAATGATGAATCATCTACCCATATTTTATCCACTGGTGACATTTAATAGTGGATCACCAAATGGTTTGTCATTTCCAACAGTTTTCCAAAATTTATGTTTCCTCCATTTTTCTTGATCACAACGATTTCACCCATTTAATGTTACATTTGATGTGAAACACATTGGAAGCCTTATTTTAATGGATTTAAATATTGTTCATATCATATATCTCCTATATAAATTTTTATAAGGGTACAAGTTTGTTTATGTGGTAAAACTCTGTGGTTCTGTTGAGATTTGATTTTAATGGAAATTCAAAGCCATTTAATATTCTTGTGAGACTCCGATCTAATATTTCTTTGTTGGGGACCTTAAATTAATTCATAAGTTCTATTTTATCTTGGTACTAGTAACCCAGAACCTTTTATTATTTATGAGGTGTGCGGTTAAACATCATTCCTTGGATCATGTTCTCCTTGGAGTTTTTCTTACTGCACGTGTACCACTATTTTGCTGCAATAAGAAACTGTCAATCTGTCTTTGATACAAGGAATGTTATACCTATATTGTTATGGGTTACTCTATATATTCTTTCAGGTTTCTTATTTACCTTTTATGGCATATGATCTCCATTTTTTAATGAATCTTTCCCAGTTGTTGGTTAGTTCAGTGGTGTCATTGCATCCTCAAGTGGGTGTAGTAATTGTGGGGTAGGAGATAGTGATATTTTGTGTTGGCATGTTCTCATACAAAGAATTTCAGAAACCGTTGAAGGTATGTTATTAATTTCTTCTCAAATTACATATGTGTAATCATAGATCTGTCAAGAATTTAACCCCAGTATCATATTTAAATTGACATACTAATTATTTGAACCAGATTAATGAATTAGCATTGATCATATGGTGTATTCTTATACTATGATAATTATCTGCCTCTTTATTTTATAAATATTTTTATACATATTCATTTATTTTTTAGAATTTAATTATTGATGAAAATTACAAAAGAATTTAAATTTGGGATTAATTTTAAATTGATTGGTGAAAGTATTAAAAGGAATGTTAATGAAAAATGTTATTGTTGATGTAATTTTAACTTGATAAAATTCATACAGATATGCATGTATACTAGAATTGGTTAATGAACCAGAAGAATGTAGGTGACTATTGATAAATGATTGAATCCATGATAAATAAATTAGTTATTTAAATAGTGATAGCTATGATAGATTGATTACTAGGATTCCTATAGTTGGAACCTTAATAATAAATCAGTTAATTAAATATGGAATGATGGTCTAGATGATTGATGAATTTAACAAAATGTGGGATCTAATTTACCTACTATTATGTAATGTATGGGTGACTTATGATTTTGAGTCATGATATCTCATTGTGTGTAGTGGTTGAAAGCCTTGCTTTTGTGATGAGATCCCATTACACTGTTTGATCATGTTTCTTGTGATGTTCTATGGATACAAAATTTGTGGTTTTGGTGGCAGGGAGGCACTAATTTGACACGAGCCTCGGATAACTGAGCCCAAAGGGCTGTTGAGTATGTGGGGTCGAGAGGCCTAGTGGTTGTGGTAGAATTTTTTTCCTATAGTGGAGTGATGTATAGATTTAGGTATGTGGGTGCTTCGGATCACAATATAGATAATGTAACAAGTTGGAGGTACAATTACATGTTGGTGTAGAAGTTATATGATTGTTGGATATGTTGTTTAATTATATTATTTAAATTCCCCACTACATGAAGAAGATGGTTTTTTTACTCTCCATCCAAAAAATGTGAAGACACATAGAGTTAGACACATTCATTCTATGTTTAGACTCTCAATGATACATGGGTCTACGCTCTCGATATATGTGGAAAGACTCGATGGGTAGATAATTTACTCATTGTGTTGATGCCCCAGTGTTTGGTAGTTAGAATGGTTTTGGAGAATACCTGTAAATATGGAAAGTGGTAATTATTTCAAATAAATGAATAAATAATGATTATCCCATGGGGTTGGAGATTGCTCGGATGAAAATCTTATGTTGTAATTCTGAGAAATAGTGGACTCAATTTGGTTTTTATGAAGTGTAGGGATATTATTGATTTGATAATGAAATAAAGTGTAAAATTTTATAATGTTTAATTAATATTTAGGTTAAAAATGAACATAAATTGAAACTGATAAAAATGTATAAAATTACTTAATATAGCTATTTAAATGGGTGTGTACTTATTGGATATGTTGTCTTAGTTGTAACACCCCAATGTTTTAAAAAGAATTAAAATGCTTGAAATTTTGTTTAATGTAGATATTTATAAGTATCATTTAAAAATAATTTTTCTGCTTCTATGTTTTGAATTATGAAAAATGTACTTCTACAATTGTGTTGAATTTGTTATTTAGAGTCCATGTGAACCAACATGTATTTTAGTGAATAGTAACATACCATTATGAAAAGTAAAATGAAATTAAGGATTAGTAAATTGTATTATTATTTTATTTTCTTAAGGATTTAAGATAATGACATCTCAATTAATTTTTCAATGTGATATATACGCTGTTATAGTTTTTAAATAATTAATTTTTGAATTAATAATGAATTTATTTTATATTTAAATTAAAAATATTTAGAATATTATTTACAAAAAAGGAATTCATTTTGGAATTCTACAGATTTGTAAATGTTTAGGGTGAATTTTGAGGATTTTTCTGAAACAATTGATTTTTCAATGAATAGTGAAAATACCGTTTTGAGTTTCGTGTGTTTAATGACATCATTAATGATGAAATAATGATGTAATAATGATGTAATCATTCTGGTCGACTAGTTAATAGTAATATATTCTATGAAGTGTCCGAAGTGGCCAATACCATGGTAAAATACCATGTTAAGGCCCATGGTTTTTCAAATACCACTAAGGAGGTGTCCCTTGGAAATTATTAAAATATTCCAAAGCTTTTTCTAAAAATACCAACCCATTACATCAGTAACATCATTCCCAATTCCTCATCAACGAAGCCCTCACCACTTTACCTCTATATTAGCCCTCCTAATGTTTTTTCAAGCCCCTAAGTTCCCAACTATCAAGATCTAGTAGTTACTCTACAATGTAAGAAAATCCTCAATTTCATTCTTTTTCCATTCAAGTTCTCTTTTTTGGTATAACATTCATCATTACATAACATGTTCATATTAACTTCTTATTATTGATCTATTATATATTATGATTCATTTATAGATGGGTGACCCTTAACCCCTCCAATTTCAATATTTTTAAAACCATGTTGCCTAGCTGTTAGGCTGATAAATTTTTTATGGGATTTCCCAATTATTATTTTATTTTGAGTTTTTTATTTTAGTTTTTTACTCATTCTTCATCTGTTCTTACCCTACTGACATTAAATCTCTAGGATCATGTATATTATGGACGTTCACTTATTCATGGAAAATTCATCATCACTATTCTTCTCCTCTCCCACTTATTAAGGGAATAAAAACATTGTCTGTGATGTGTCAAATTACCAACATCATGGACGATGTAATTTCAATTTTCAATAACTCATTCAATTATAGTCATGAAACAATTTTTATGGTTTAAACATGTTATAATATATGTATTATGTTTCATCCATGCTTTTGTAATTTTTTTGTACTCATGGTTTTAATTTAGTAGACAAAATGAGGTCGTTATTATCAAAAAAACACTAAAATGATCTAAATGAACATCATTAATGTTTTAAATTATGAATCACCCTCATATAAAAAATAAAAATGATAAATGGTATAATATATGTTACTGTAAATATTTAAATACCATTACCTTCCAATTTTGGAGTTTCACTTCTAATAGACAAGAACCTCCATGGAAATCATGTAAGGAACCCACCAAAAACAGCACAAGGAACAAAATAGTAACAATTAAGGTGTGAATTGAGGACATGAAATGATCATAAAAGATATTATAAAATTGAAAATTTTTGTTTAAAACAATAATAACATTATTTTAACCATTATATAATATGTGAAACATTTTTGAATTAAGACAAGCCTATAGTAAGAGAATTCTTTACCTGATTTCCATTCTTTGGGTTAACCTTCTACATCATTGTTACATGGTATTGAAATTATTTTTTTGATGAAATTTTTATATAATATGTTTAATTATGTTATATTACAGATTATATAAACATTAAATCCACTATATTAGGTCTCACTTCAATTATATGATATTTATAAGCGACCTTTCAATTAAAATCTGTTTTAAAAATACTGTTTTAAAAATTTCAAAAGCATTGTTTTTATGCTAATATTCACATTGTATGATTATGTTATAGATCTTGGGAATTGATTATGATGAAGGGTGGGACCCATATTTTCCTCCAATGCACTGGGTATATATATCTTGGAGGTCGTTCTTATGGTTACTGCAAGTTTAACTCCGATGGTTACACAAATAGTAAGGTAGTCATGAGGGTTACAAATTATAAAGATATCAAGAAGGTTATAAGATTATATATGTAATTACCCAATATGCCTTTATGGTTCTACTTATGTTCTTAGGTATTGTGTAAATTTCATGTTTCAGAATTTAAGTATATATATACAGGCGGTAAGTATGTCTTTTGAAGATGATTTCATACATTAGATGTATTCAAGGAATAATGCGTTACTTCATTATTTTTATATCCCTTTCAGAGTTATTATACTCATACCATGTTTTAATTGATTTTCACAAGTTAATGGATTTTTAAGAAAAAGATTAATCCACATTAAATGTTAAATAATTTTCATGGAATCATGTTTTATGTTCTAATGTTTTAAAATTTGAAAAAATATGGAAACTGTTTTTATGGTATCCACTCTGTAACAATGTCTATTGTTATTAATGTATTATGTCCCAATTATTTAAATCTCTAAACATGAAAATACCCTAAATGTAAAAGTAATTGTTTTCTTGACTAAATTCAATATTATGCATGTAATAAAGAAGGGAAATTATAGTTTGTATTAGTGGACAGTTTAGATAACTTTAAGGGTTAAGATAATGTTAAAATAATACCATAAATTATTTTTACTCTATCATTAATTTGAAATGTTATTGAATTTAATGATTAAAATGTTTCTTTATCTACGATATTTTTGTTCAGAATGGTTGTCTGTAGAAGGAACATGGAAATTGAAGAAGACATGCATAGACCGAACGACATCCTTCGTGATCAACAGTCTAGGATGGTAGGGATTGGAACCAAGAAGTCTATGATAGTAATGGATAAGCTAATGTATGCAATAAATGGTGGTGGATTCCATGAAAGAGAAAAAATAAAGGTACCAAATGAAACATGACAGTAGTGGAAAATTTTATGAGACATCAAACTCTTTCCTTCAATAGATCTTTTCAACTGGTAGTAGGTGAAGGATGGATCAAAGCACATGAAAATATATTTGATGTTATGGAATGTTAAGACAATCAAATGTTAAGTCTTTCAATTTATCATATTGAAGGTGAATCAGATCATTGGCGGTCCATGGTAATGAATATCAGTGGTAGAGATGATTTTTATACATTAGAGTGGGATTAATTTATAGGTATTTTTCCTTGAAAAATAATTTCCAATGGTGGTGAGACTTAGGATGGAGAAGAAATTCCTAGAATTAAAGAAAAATGATGAGGATTTAGTCGATGTTTATGAATCTTACTTCACCCGATAGGTGATGTATGATAAAAATCTTGTTCTATATCTTGATAGCCAAATCAACCACTTTTATTGAGGACTGAAGCCAAGGAATCAAAGGGCATTGGCCTCCCATTATTTCAAAATTTGTGAGAAACATGTCTCTTTGTGATGAGAAGGTAATGATGAGGATTTCTGATGATCATGTGCATTTTGGAAATAGGGAGATTATGAGTTCGGGTTGGCAAGTGATGGGTAAGAATCCACCAAGAAACCCTGATGATAAGAAAATCTAATTTCCAGTTTTTGAAAAGTGTGGCAAGAAACACCCTAGGGAATGTCTTCGCAAAACTGGGAAGTGTTTTAAATGTGGTAAGTTTAGACATATTCCCCGATATTTCAATGAAAATGATCCTAAGACTAGTCCCGATAGGCAAACTGTAAAGTTCTTTAAATGTGGTGAGATGGGTCATTATGAAAATGCCTTCCCAAAGAGAGATCTATATGATTCAAAGAATCCAAACTATAATTATAAAGGTGTAGTTAGATCCTTTACGACTACATCAGCAAATGTTGGGCCATCCAATGAAGTTGTATCAGGTAATTTGATTAAGAGTTGGTTTCCTAGAACCAACTAGTTTCACTTTGATTAATGGATATTAAATTTATTATTAAAAAATGTTCGTTATTCTGCATGATTATGATTTAATAATGTGATAGAATATTTTTTTCATTTATAAGGTCCTGGTTGTTCCTCGTTATGATGAGAACCTTGAAATGCTATAACAATATTTTTAAATATAGACAAATGGTTGGAGGACATGATATGATAGGAATCATAGCATGAAAACCATATGGTGCTAGTACTCGTAAGTAGATGAGACATTCACTTATGAAGTCTTCACTTGATAATCTCATCGATAGAAGAATATGAGAACCGACCTGCTAGTAAGAATTCTTCCTATTTTGGAGTCATCAAATATTTCTATATGCAAGTATATGAAATGATCTATAGAACTTTTGATTATTATTAATATGTGTCATGACATATACATTTTGATTTACTGATGAAAACCATCACGTCGACATTTGGTGGGAAGTAGGGTATGTTGGGTGCGTCATGAGTGGATTCTTATTAATGGATAAGTCCAGCAAGGATTTTTCCCTTCCATTTATGGAAGTTCATATATTTGCCCTTTGATTGAAATAGGGATGTCTCGCAAAATTCCATGGCCATGGTGTAATGATGAGATTATTTCAGGTAGTTAAAGAAGGATGTATCATGAAAAAAAGTTGATGAAATAATCATAAAACCAGCTTGATGAGATATTGCGACAAAGGGATTATAATACACAATGAGCGTTAATATGTGGATGTTGTTGTTGTGACTTTATGTTCCTTCTCTTGGGTTCCATGGAACGTTGCTGGACAATACTCTTGTACTTTCGGGACTCTCGTCGAATGCCAATGATAATGGATCTCAGAGGGTGACACACCAAGTATTTTTGGTGGTCTTGGTTAGATAATATTTGAAATAAATTAATTAAATAAAAATTATTCTCAAGATCATGGAATAATTGTATTCAATTTACAATGATCACATAAATTTTTAAAAATATATTTATTTATTTTATTCAACATTAAATAAATATTTATTTACTGGTTTGTAAATAAATATTTATTTACTAGTTTGTATATAAAATATTTATTTATTTATTCTGTTGTTCAATAAATGGAAGTGGATTTCGAGCGGACCAAGGTCGGTCCTGTAGAAAAATAATTATATTCAAGACGGTAAATAATTATATAACTAGTTGGTACAAATTAAAATAATGCTGCTATTATTTTATGAAGTGGAATTTTATTTATAATTTCATTTTGCACAAGTTGTTACACCATAAATAATGCCGCTATATTTTTATTAAATGCATGGGTTTTATCTATTTTAATGAATGTATTTAATTGTTTCTATGAAATAAAATATTGTAAATAAAATTCAATGTATACAAATAGGCACTTACAACTTTTCTGCTAGACACTACAACACATGCCTTGCGAATTAAGAATTATTGAGCCAAACAATTTCTATCTTTAATCCATTTCTCTCCCCTCTCAAGAATAAGATAATTTCTTTAAGTCCAAAGAACCAGCGATCAAAACCGACCGATACAATACACTCGCTTCACCGCGCTTGCACCCAGAGAACGAGAAGTGTCAATCGGAGGCCATTGGAGCACGTGTGGATCACCGCTAGAGGGATTCTAGTTTGGATCCATATAAACATAATGAGATAATACAGAAGAGTCAATCCGGATGATCAACATATTCAACGAAGAAAAATACCAAAGACACGTGTATTATTTACTTTATGAATTTAATTAAATTCATTATAAACAATATGCTCAAAATCATTTCTAAGGGTTTAAGGACTTTTTTTCTTTATCTAAATCTTTGATTATATTCTATGGAGACTGGCATTATTCCTTGTATTAATCCTGAAATAAAAATTGATCATGGTAAAAATCAAAATTAGGTGTCGTCCCAACCGTGCTTCTACTACACCCGGAACCTTCAAGTGGTATTCGAGGGGTTACATCTTAGTTAATAATTATTTAAATATTTTTTTGATGAATTATGAATTTAATAATTTATTTGTTTCAATTCAAGTTAATCGTTATGAAAATATGAATCTTGAGATCTATTCCTCCTCTTTCTTTTCTCGTTCACCTTATAGAAATGATATTTTCATTTAATTTGGATTAAAATTAAATAGAGGATCTCATCCAAAGATGATAAATATTCCCGGTTGTATAACACCAAAGCACACAGAGTGTATTCGGGAGTACACACAGTGTAGTCAAGATTCAATGCCTCAGACCGTTCTACCAAACCAAGCCATATGTTGGTATCTTTCAATGTCTTAAATGACTCCGTGTGTTGACCAGGAATAGGTGTCATGAATTTTCCATATTACAAACCATGTGGCCCAATGGAAATGGTGTGTAGTCTCTTTCGGTTTAGGGTTAGAACATGTACCCCAAACTTGGATTTCCTGGCAAGAGACCGTGTAATGAGGAACTACACAGCGTGTGGCTTAATGGACACGCTGTTTACTCTGATGTTTTCAGAAGTACACTAATAAGTCATTTTCCCGGGGGTGTACTTCAGATTGATGGTGAAAAATAATACAAGCTATGTAGATGGAACTACATGTCATGTAGTCATCCAAATTATGCAGATTTATTAAAATTTATTATTATAATATACAAACCCTTGATACATGTACCATCGTGCGAGCATAATGCTGAGGCATAACACATGATAGGTGTTATATATATGTGTGTGTTTTGTTTAACATTTGCGTAATTTTCATTTCTTCTAATTGAGTAGTTATGAATAGAAATTCACCGAGATTCTTCCAAGGTACAAGTTAAAAACAAAGTTAATGTTAAATGAATTTATTTTTTCTAATTTATGATGGATGAGAATCTCAAGGAAATTTAGAAAAGGGTTAAAGAAAAAAGGATTGATTTCTTAAATTTCATAACTAATTGATTTGTGTGTGATTTATCTTAAACCATAATGATTAAAGAATTGATTGATAATTTTATCTTTGCATAAATACCGTTACATGTATGGATAATCATGAGATAGACCAAGAGCTTTGTATGTGGATTGTTTCTTTTAATTTATTTATTTGAACTAAATTTGATGGCCAACGACCATTGTCCTCATTAATATGTAGGTTCTGCGTGCCCAATGTTTCAATTATGTAGAACCCCTTTTTACCCCTCACCTACACGTGAGTTAAAAAAGACATATGTAATGGCTGGAACTCCCAAGATAGTGGAGGTGGATCAAGTTATAGCCATGATAAAACCAATCCCAAGAGACACAGAGGTGGATTGGTGGGAGCTATAAACATGACCCCAAAAGGTTCATGTTGTTTCTCTCCTAGTTTTGGTTTAGTTTATCAACAGCTAGATAAACTAACAATTTGAAAAGCTCATGATCTTGCCATATAATTGATTTTATATTGGTCAGTTGCATGGTTTATCATTATGGATATGTTTCCCCGATCACATAATTAATAAATTAAACAAGCATGCAAGATGGGACTAAAATAAACCTTATGCATAAATATTATCAAGACATGGTTAATCTCTTAAGTATTTTCCACTTATTATTAACTGGTTTGTGATAATGATAATAATCAATACATGCATAAGAGATAAAAAGACCTCAAATAAAATATTAAGTCAGAAAAAGACTTATGTTACTTGATTAAAGGGAAAAATCAATAATACTAGGTGTTTGACCAACCCTTTTTGGGAAACATACATTTATACAGTAATCCCTTATGAAAGGTTTCGGGTTGACTTTACCATTTTACATCAAGAGGAGTATCCCTTTCTAGACATGGAGTAATATTGGAGGCAAGAGTTGAGGAAATCCAAAGTCATGATATTAGGATTGGGAAGTCCACTCAACGTAACAAGTCGCTACAAGCCCAGAGTTGGAAAATAACTGACTATCTAAATACCTTATAATAGCTTGACCAACCCTTTTGGGGTTATGTGAAGGGGTATATGGATTCTTGTCACTAGAATTCCATGGAAACTGGACATTCTGAGTTCAATGGTGAGGGCCATTGGGACTTGATAAAAAAGAGGGAGGCATAATAAAATTTATTATTTCTCAAAAAATGTAATCCAAAAAAAACTAATGATATACTCTTGTATTTGTAGAAAAAAATGAAAAGCTCATCAGCCACACTATCCTTGTGATAAATTTTGGATAAAGACAACATCATCACCAACAGTAACATCAAAGAATGATTTAGATGCCTTCAGGTTATCCTACACTATGAACAGAATTATTACATGCTTGAGTCAGCATTACCTGATCCGCCTTCCAAATAGGCGAGTGATGAATATTACCTGGTCTATGAGAAACATATGAATGATGCGGTCAACAATAAATTTTTGTTGTTATCATCAATTTCTATTCAGGTCATGAAGTCTCATGAAAAAATGGATGGTTATAGCATGCTCGAGAACCTTCATGGTCTTTACCATGAGAGAAAAAGATATTAAAGGTTTGTGATCTCTAAGGAACTCTATTAAAGTATGCTTGGAGAAGGTGCCCCAGCTAGGACTTATGTAGTCAAGCTCATTGGCTACATTGTGTGCTTGAATGTTCTAGCTTTTACACCCCCTAAAGAACAGGGCATCAATCTCATTCTTGCATCACTACCTCAGAGATTCTCTAACATTGTTGTCAATTTCAATATGAACAACATTGATAAGTATATATCTGATCATATTATACGCATTCAGTAAGTGGAAAAAGATATTATATGAAAAAATCCTTATGTCCTTATCGAGAATAATAGGAAAGGGAAGATCAAAGGGGAGGAAAAGAAACAAGAGGTGGTTGGTTTCACATGTGGAATGAATGGCCGCTGGAAGTAGAACTGCACCCATACTATGAATCAAAGGGAAGCATCAGGTGCCCTTATTATCGAATGTAATCTATCTGTTTCTAAAAATTATGTATTAGATATTGCCTTTGGTGATCACATTTGTATCTAAATACATGAACCAAGTAGATTCAGTAAGATTGATTGAGGGTAAGTAGATCTACGACCAGCCTACAGAGCTAGACTTGCTGTTGTAGCTGTCAGGGACGACCACCTCACGTTGCCAACTGGGATGATCTTAGTGTTAAAGGGTTGTTATTATGTGCCTTCTGTTACTAAAAACATTATTTCTGCATCCAGATTAGATACAAATGGATTGTTTTTCATGTTTGGAAATGAATGATTATTCTTTTACAAAGATAACATTTGTTTTTATATGGAAATTTTATACAACAGTCGTTACGTGTTGGATTACACATACCAAGGAATGGGAATAAAAAAAGATACTTCACATGACTCATACCACACCCAACTTTGGAATCACCATCTAGGTCATGTAAACAAGAATCGCTTTACAAAGTTGCATCAATATGGATATTTTGATTCTTTCAAAATAAAACCACTTGGTATATGTCATGCATGTTTACAAGGCCGAATGTCCAAATCTCCATTTATTGGGAAGGGTGGAAGGGCTAATGAACATCTTGAATTGGTTCGTACTGATGTGTGTGGACCATTTCTAGTTGAATCAAGGGGAGGGTAATCATACATCATAACCTTTACTAATTATTTTAGTATATAATGATATATCTACTTAATGAGGTATAAGTCTAATTCTTTTGATTAGTTTAATGAATACAATAATGAAGTTGTGAACCATCTTGGTTAGAAGATTAAGAATCTCCACTCAGACAATGGTGGGGAATATCGTAATCAAGACATCATTGATTACTTACGAGAGTTTGGGATCCTATACCAACTCCCCCCTCCTTACACACCTCAATGGAATACTGTAAGTGAAAGGGGGAACCACACCTTGTTAGACATGGTGAGATCAATGACATGTCATGTAAGTCTTCTAATATCCTTTTGTGGATATGCGTTACAAACAAAAGAACCGTACTAAACCAAGTACCAACTAAATCAATAAATATAATTCCATATGTGTTTTGGAGCAGAAGAAAGGACATGTTATGAATTTACATGTGTGGGGTAGATAATCATTTGTTAAAGACTTTTCAGGCAATAAACTCACACCCCTAGGCACAAGGTGTACCAGTATAGGACACCCTAATAAAACAAGAAGATAATACTCATAAATCCCCTTAGAAAAAAGGGTATAATGGAAAGACATTCCATATTTCTTGAGAGGGATAAAATCTTCAAAAGGGATAGTGGGAGTGAGATAGACATTGATGAAGTTGAGGCTCAAGGTGCACAAGAGTTGGTACACAAATAGATTCCACAAAGCCCCATAGAAGAAGAATATTTTCCAGATACACAAGTACTGTGCAGGAGTACATGAGAGGTTAGAGAACCAGAATGGTATAATTTTCTAGTTACTAAGGATGGTGACTCCTTATTAGTTGATAATAACGATCCTATAACCCACAAGGAAGCTACAAGTGGCACATACATTACCAAGTGGAAAGAAGCCATGAATTCTGAAATGGAATCCATATACCAAAGCCAAGTCTAAATTTTTGTAGATCCACCAGTTGGTGTAATACCTGTTGGTTGCAAATGTGCATTCAAGAAGAAACTGGACATGGAAGGACAATTCAGTACCTATAATGCATGACTGGTTGAGAAAGGTTTTAAATAGTGTCAAGGAATTGACTACGATGAAACCTTCTCACCAGTTGCAATGCTGAAATACATCATAATTCTACATTACATTTCATCTTACCTTGAATATGAGATTTTCAAAATGGATGTCAAAACTGAATTCGTTAATGGGAACCTTCACCAGGATGTCTACATGACACATCCTGAAGGGTTTGGGACTCCAAAGTATGCCAAAAAGGTATGATAGTTGCAGAAATACCATTAAGGATTAACGAAAGAATACAGGTCAGGGAACATTCGTTTTAATGAAGCCATAAAATAATTTGGTTTTATCCGGAATGAATGTGAACCTTTTTTCTACCAACAGCTTAGTGTGAGTGTAGTCGTTTTCTTAATAGTATATGTTGATGACATATTACTTATTGGAAATGAGATACTAGTCTTACAGTCTCATAAGGCATGGTTGAATCAATGCTTCTCTATAAATGACTTGTGAAAGGTAGCATATATTATTGGGATCAAGATACATCATGATAGATCCAAGAGATTGTTGGGCCTAAGTCAAAGTACATAAATTGATAAGATACTGAAGAGATTCAATATGGAATAGTCCAAGAGGGGATTATTTCCAGCATCACATGGCATTCGTCTTTCCAAGAAAATGTGTCCTCATACAAATGAGGAAAGAGAGATAATGGTAATTAATCCATATGCATCAGTGATTGGGTCATTCATGTATGCCATGCTATATCTAGGTTGGATGTTTCCGACACATTGAGTGTGGTATGGAGATATCAAGCTAGCCCATGTGTCCTCTATTGAATGGGAGTCAAACTATCCTTAAGTATCTGAGATGTACTAAGTATATGTTCCTGTTTTATGGAGGAGATGAGAAATTAGTCATCCTAGGATATGCATATTCTAGTTTCCAGATTGATCAAGATGACATGAAGTCCCTAACGGGATATATATTTACTTTGAATAGAGGTTCAATGAGCTGCAAGATCTCAAAGAAAAGTGTGGTCGCAGATTCTATAGTAGAGTCCAAGTATATTTTAGCTTCTATAGTAGCTAGTGAAGCAATTTGGTTGTGAAGCTTCTTCCATGAGCTAGATGATATACCTTGAAATAAAGATCCCATCACATTGTACTCGAATAAAACTGCAGCAGTGACTCTTGCAAATGATCTAAGGTCACATCCACAGACGAAGCACATCCATTGGAAGTATCAATTCTTGAGGGATTTTTCTCAGAGAGGTGAAGTTACAGTGATTAGTATTTCCACGGAAGACAATGTGGTGGACCCCTTGACTAAATCCTTGACTAAGTAAAAACAAGATCCTCATGTGAGGTTTAGCGGACTGAAAGTCATAGGCAGTTGGCTCTAATTCAAGTGGGAGTTTATAAGATTTGGTGTCCTAAAACAAACTGGTTTTACTTTGTTTACGTTGATATTTAATTTATTATTTCATATTGTTCATTGTTCTGCATTATTAAGATATAATAATGTCCTAGAGTATTTGTTTTATTGATATAGTCATGGAAGTTCACCTCTATGATAAGAACCTTAAAATGGTATAAAACTATTCTTAAATATAGTTTTTTGGTTGGATTACATAATATTATGGGACACATTTCATGAAGACCGTCAGGTGTGAGTACTCATAAGCATATGAGACTTTCTCTCATGAAGTTTGCACTTGGTAATATCCATGATTGAAGATTATGATAATAGACCCGCTTATAGGAATTCCACATGATTTGGTGTCATATGATATTTCAATCTATGAGCATCTATAATGAATCTTATACTTTTAGATTATCATTAATATGTGTCACGACCTACACACTTTCATTTACTGAAAAAAACTGTCATGCAGATAGTTGGCGGGAAGTAGGGTAAATTTGGTGCGTCACGAGTGGCATGTTATTGATGGATATATCGAGTAAGGATTTGTACCCTCCATTTATGGAAGTTGATATCTTGACCCATTAATTGAAATAGAAACGTTGTGTGAAATTTCATGGCTGTGGTGTGATAATGAGTTTATTTCAGGTAGTCCAACAACGACATATCATGAATAAAAGTTTATGACATAATCATGAATCCTTCTTGTTGTGATATTACAAAAATGGGATTATATTACATAGTGAGCATTCATATGTGGATGTCGTTCTTGCGAATTTACAATCTTTCTGTTGGGTTCCTTGACCCGTTTTTGGACAGTACTCTTAGACTATAGAGAATCCTTCCCAATGCCAATGAGAAATAATCCTAGGGGGTCACACACTATGTGTATTTGGTGGTCTCGGTTAAATTCTATTCGATTTTAATTAATTAAATAAATATTATTCTCAAGAGAATAGAGAAATTTTATTCATGTTACAATGATGGCATAAATTAAATTAAATTTATTTATTTATTTTATTGATCATTCAACAAATATTTATTTACTAGTTTGTAAATAAAGAATTTATTTAAGAGAATAAATTATTTATTTATTTTTTTTGGTGTTCAATAAATGGAAGTGGAGTACAAGAAGACCAAGTTCAATCCAATAGTAAAATAATTATTTTCAAGATGGTAAATAAATATTTAACTAGTTTAAATAAATTAAAATAACACAATTAAAATTTATGACGTGGAATGTAATTTATAATTTCTTTTTACGCATGTTTGCACACCATATATAATAACACGATAATATTATTAAATGAAAGGGTTTTCTCTATGTTCCTGAATGTATTTAATTGTTACTATCCAAATAAATATTTTAACTGAATTCTATGTAAATAAATAGGCAAGTACACATATTGTGCCATACACCACACCACACACCTTGTGAATTGAGAATTGTTGAGCCAAAAAATTTCTCTATCAAATCCTCTTCTCTCCCATCTCAATAACTACATACATTCTTCAAGGCTGAAGAAAAAGAGATCAAGAACGACCGACATAAGACACTTGCTTCGCCGTGCTAGCACCATGATAATGAGAGGCATCCATCGGAGGCCATTAGAGCACATGTGGATCACCGATAGAGGGATTATATTTTGGAACCTTAAAACCACAAAAATATAATATAGATGGGTCAATCTAGATGATCAACATCATCAAAGAAGAAAAATTCCAATGATATAGGTATTCTTTTTCCTTATGAAATTAATAAATTAATTATAATCATGATGTGCAAGATCCTCTCTAATGGTTTCAATCCTCTTAATTTATTTATCTAAATATTTGATTATATTTTTTGAGACTAGTTTTCATCATCCTATTGATATTGTAATTATCATTGAACATGGTAAAAATCAAAATTGGGTGTCATCCCTACCACGCATCCATTGCACCCGGAACCTTTACTTTGTTTGTTCACTCATATTTTGCTAAAGTTTTGTTTGATATGGGATCTACACATTCATTATCTCTGAGAATTTTTTGCATGAATTGGAAATATTACCTCAGCAAATGAGACCTAAAATTGTTGTTAAAACACTAGGGGAAATATTATATAAAAGGGGAATTTTAAGAATCCTTCTATTGTGGATTGTGGAAAGAATAAACCTAAAAATCGTGTTTTTTTACCCTTAGTCGAGTTTGATGTTATTATGGGAATGGATTGGATTTTTTTTTCATTATAATATTGACTATAGTGATAATGAAGTTTTTTTAGAAATTTTTTCAACTTTTATACAAGAATAAACCCATATAATTGTTAAAATATCATGAAGATAAGAAACTGTTGACCGATGGAAATGAATATTATCTTCCTCATATTATTTAAAACAATGGAACTGTTCTGATTGATGATGTTCCTATGGTAAATGAATAACATGATGTTTTTTCAGATGAATTACCTAGTGTCACACCTAATTGGGAAGTCGAATTGACAGTTGACTTAGTTCTTTATGGTAAGAAATTTTAAAACCCCTATATCGTATGGATCCAATAGAACTTCTTGAATTAAAAAATTTGTTGTAGGATTTGCATGAAAAAGGCTTCAATCATCCTAGGAAATCACTATGGTGAGCGCCAATTTTATTTGTAAAAAATAAATATGGTTCCATGAGACTTTTAATTGATTTTAGAGCTTTAAATAACATAACTATTAAAAAGAAGTATCATTTACCTTATATCGATGACATGTTTGATCAGCTTCAGGGAGCTTAGTACTTTCCCAAGAATGAATTGAGATCTGGAAACCAACTGCTGAAGGTGAAAGAGGGTGACATCCCCAAAATAGTCTTTTGTACTAGATATGGGCATTATTAATTTTTTTATTCACTTCTTGTTAACCAATGCACCTGCTATATTCATTAATCCTATCAATAGAGTACTTAATGAGTTCATGGATACGTTTTTGTTTGTATTTATTTATGATATTATGGTATTTTCAAAAAATAAAGAGGAGCATGAAAAACATATAATGGTTGTTTTACAAGCCGTAAAAGAAAAGAAACTGTATGGGAAATTCAAAAAGTGTGATTTTTGGTTGCAACAGATTTCTTTTCATGGGAACATTGTATATAAGGATGGAATAATTGTTGATCCTTCCAGAAAAAAAGTGGTTTATGAATGTACAAGACCCAAAAATGTTACAGAGATTTGTAGTTTTCTTATAATAGTAGGTTACTGCCAACATTTGGTTAAAAAATTGGTCGGTTATCTAGATTGATAACTATGTTAACATGAACATGGGTTAAATTTTTTTGTATATAAGAATGTGATGATTTTTCAAGAAATGAAGAAGAGATTTTAAAATGCTCCAGTATTTGCATTTCCTTCTTGAAATTGTTATTTCATCATTTAAAATGATGCTTCATTGAAGGGGCTTGGTTGTCTTTTGATGCAGGATGATCAGGTAATTGCTTATGCATCAAGACAACTAAAACCTCGTGAGTTAAATTAGCCAACATTTGATTTGGAATTAGAAAATGTGGTTTTTTATTTGAAGATTTGAAGGAATAATTTATATAGTTCCAGATGTCAAATATATACTGATCATAAAACTCTGAATTATATACTCACATAGAAGGAGTTAAACATGAGGCAGATAATATAGATTTAACTAATAAAGGATTATGATGGCATGATCAATTACCAACCTTGAATATAATACAAAGTGGTGGATGCCTTGAGTCAAAAACCTCATGCATCATTAATCATGTTACGTTTGAAACACGATCATTTGATTAATTATTTGTTGAAATTTAGCTTAAAAGTTGTTGGTGCTAGGAAGAAATCTATTTTGTTTCAGGTTTCAATGCAGTCTTCATTGTCAGAAAAAATTAAGCAAGCACAAAAAGAAGACAGTGAGCTACAGAAAATGGTAGAATTGGTTAAAATGTGTATGATTTAGAATTTTAACATGGTAAAGTTTGTTATTTATGATTTGGAAAATGGTTTTTTGTTCCATGTGATTCTCAATTGAAGAACAATTTGTTCTATGATGCTCATAGTTCTCCATTTTTGATTCATCATGGTTGTACTAAGCTGTATAGGGACCTCTGGGAGTATTATTGGTGGGATTGAATGAAAAGGGATATTTCCAATTTTTCAATGAAATTATTGAAATATTTCCATGTTGAAGAAGAGATGGAGTTACCGAAGGGGATGCTTCAGTTTTTCCCTTTCTAGAGTGGATGTGGGAGAATGTATCCATGGTCTTTGTGGTTGGACTACCTATGATATTTCAAGGTAACAATGAAATTAGGGTTATTGTGGATCAGGTGACAATGTCTGCACATTTTAATTTTATTCGAGATACATGGTATTTGGATCATCTTTCTCCATTGTACCTCAATGATATTTTCAGGTTAAATGGATTTTCTCTTTCCATTGTATTTGACTGGGATCCCAGGTTCAATTCTATCTTTTGGAAGGGACTTTAGAAGTTATTTTGGCACAAAGTTAAATTTCAATACAACTTTTCATACTCAATCATATGGGTAGTCAGAACGAATAATTAAGAAAGTGGAGGATAGACTTTGAGATTGTTCAATGGACTATAAGGGAAGTTTGGGTCAACATCTTTCTTAAGTTTAGTTTTCTTATAATAATAGTATTTATTCTAGTATTCAGATGGAACAATTTGAGGCATTGTATTGGAAGTGATGTCGGAATCCAGCGTTTTGGGATAAAGCCAGTGAAAGAAAGAAGATGGGGATAAAATACGTAGAATAAGTGGCTAAGAAAGTGAAGACGATTCAATAGCACATGAGGATAGCTCAAACTAGGTAGAAAAGATAGGCATATGGGAGAAGTAAAGGCTTATCTTTCGAGGTAGGTGACCCTGATTTCCTTATAATATATCCTTATAAATGTGTGATGTGTTATGTTAATAATGGAAAGCTAAGTCTACGGTTCATTGGTCCTTTTGAAATCCTGGAAAATGTTGAACTGGTGGCATACTGAGTAGCTTTGCCTCCAAGTTCGTCTCAGGTACACAATGTTTTTCATGTTTCTGTGTTGAGGTTGTATGTACCATATTTGACTCATGTCTTGAGCCTAGAAGCAGTTTAGTTTGAGGAGAACCTTTAATATGAAGCGAAACCAATTCAAATTCTCGACTGAAGGGAACTGGTATTGAGGAATATTATAATCCACTAGGTAAAGGTTTTTTGGAGAAACCATATAGATGATGAAGCAACACGGGGGTCTGAAAATTCTATTAGGTAAAGGTACCCACACCTGTTTAATATGTAAATAAAATTTCTAGGATGAATTTTACAAGAGGTGGGGATAATGTGACACCCCAAGGTTTTCAACAAATAAATTGAAATTCTTGTAATTTTCTTTAAAGTAGATATTTATTAGGAACCTTTAAACATAATATTTCTGCCTCTATGTTTTGACTTTCAAAAAATGGTTATCTAAAATTGTGTTCAGAATCTTATATTGAGTCTATTGGAACCAGCATGTTTTTTTAGAGAATAGTAACATACCCTTATGAATATTAATATGAACATAATGAATAGTAAATTTTATTATTATTTTATTTTCTTAATGCTTTAGGATAATGACATCCAGATTAATTTTTCAATTTGATATAAAAGCAGTTATAATTTTTAAATAATTAATTTTTAAATGAAGTATGATTTTATTTAAAAATTAAATTAAAAATGTTTAGATAATTCTCTTCAAGAAATGGGCTTTCATTTTTTAATTCTACATTTTGTTAAATTTTTAGGCTGAATTTGGGTGATTTTTCTAAAATAGTTTATTTTTTGGTTAATAGTGAAAATACAGTTTTGAGTTTTGGGTGTTTAATGACATCATTAATGATGTAATAATGATTTAATCATTATGGTCAACTTGTGAATAGTAATATATGCTATTAGGTTTCCCAAGTGTCCAATAACATGGGAAAATCCATGAAAAATCATATGGTTTTGAAAATACTACTAATGAGGTGTCCCTTAGAAATTATTAAAATATTTGCACACTTTTGATATAAATACCAAACCATTACTTCATTAACATCATTCCAAATTCCTCATAAACAAATCTCTGGACTACTCACCTCCCTAGTATCCCTCTCAAGGTTTCCTCAAGCCTCCAAGGTCCCAAGCATCATGTTCTAGGAGTTACACTGCAAGGTATGAAAATTCTCAATTTCATTCTTTTTCCATTTATGTTATCTTTTATGTGGTATAAAATTCATGTTTCCATACCATGTTATTATTTACATAATATTCTTTTTCTATTGTATATTATAATTCATTTTTAGATCGGTTACTCTTATCCCATCCCTATTTAATATTTTCAAAAACATTGTTGCATAGCCGTTAGGCTGCTGAATTTTTTTAGGGATTTATCAATTAATCTTTTATTTTGAATTATTTTCTTTTTTTACTCTTTCATCAAATATTCTTACCCAAGAGGAATTAAATCTCCAAGAATCATGTATCCTCTGGATGTTCTCAAGTTCATTTAAAATTCATCATGACTATTCTTCTCCTCTCACACTTATTCAACTAATAAAACCATTTTTCGTGATGTGTCGAATTACCGACATCATGGACGATGTGATTTATAATTTCATATAATATTTTAAGACAATTCATGAAACCATTTTTATGGTTTAACCATGTTATAATATATGTATTAATTATCATACATTATTCTAGAATTTATTTACTCATGGTTTTAGTTTGTAAGAAAACATAATGTCGTTATTATAAAAAAATCACTAAAATGATCTAAATGAACATAATTAATGTTTTAACCTAGGAATCATCTTAATATAGAAAATAAAAATGATAAATGGAATAAATTATGGTAATATAAATATGTATAAAAAATTTAATTCCAATTCTAGGGTTTCACTTCCAATCGACAAGTAAATCTATGGAAATCATGTAAGGAACTCACACAAAACAGTGTAAGTTACAAAATACTAACAATTAAAGGGTGAAATGAGGTTATGAAATGATCATATAAGATTTTATAAACATTAAAATTCTTTTTTAAATTACTTATAACAGTCTTTTAACAATTATACATCAATTTTAAACATGTTTTAAGTAAGACCAGCCTGAGGTAAGGGGATTCTTAACCCAATTTCCATTCTTTGGGTTATCCTTCTAATCCATTATAACATGGTATTAAAATTCCTTGTTTGAGGAATTTTCTTGAAAACAAGTATAATTATTTATATATATAGAGTATATACATATTCTATTAACTCTATTAAGTCACACTTCAAATATATGATATTTATAAGGGTCTTTTCTTTTAAAATCCTCTTAAAAATTCTGTATTACAAAATTCAAAAGTAATGTTTTATGCTAATATTTGTGTTGTATGATTATGTTTTTGATCTTGGGCATTGTTTATTATTTAGGGTGTGACCAATATTTCCCTCTAATTCATTGGTAATTGGTATGTTTGAGGTTAGCCGTATGGATACTCCAATTGTAACTACGATGGTTACACAAATAGTATGGTAGTCGCAAGGGTTACAAATTGTAGGTTTTCCGAGAGGATTACATGATTATGTATGTAATGACCCAAGATACCTTTATAGTTTTACTTATGTTCTTATATATTGTGTAAATTTCATGTTTCATAAGTTAAGTATATATATACAGGTTGTAAGTTTGTCTTTTGAAGATGATTTCACATGTTACAAGTATTCATAGACTAATGCGTTATTTCTTTCTTTTTATATCCCATACTGTTTTTTCGTACTCATCCCAAGTTTTGAATGATTTTTCAAAGATAATGGATGTTTGAAAAGTATATTAAAGGCATGTTAAATGTTTAATAATTTTCATGGAATCATGTTTTATGTTTTAATGTTTTAAAATTTGAAAAAATGGAAACTATTTTTAGGCTATCCACATTGTAACAATGTCTAGTGTTATGATTGTAATATGCCCCAATTCCCTAAATCTCATAACATTAAAATATAATCAATGTAAAAGGATGTTTTTTCATGACTAAATTCATGATTATGTACATAATAATCCAAGTTCATTATATTAGTAGTCGAAATCGCGAGTCTGAGAGGCGTTAACTACAGTAGAGTCTAATACATGGTGTTTCCCATAGTGTGATTGTGAGCTATATTATGTCAATTAATTTTTTCATTTCTATATGCTACTACACCATATATGTTAAGGAAACTAAAACCCCAGAATTCTGAGCCCGGGGGGTGTTTTTCCCATCATACATGGGGGATGACTGACTATCCCCTTTGTATCTACACTATTCTCTTTGTAGTTACTAGTGCAGGTATTCTTGATGATTAATTTTCCCCATATACGTCTATAGAGGTTAGTAATGTGATGTGGTTATTTCAAACCCATATATTATGTATATTGTTTTGTATGTTCTATTATATGTACGATGTGTATTAGCTACGATGTCTTGAGAAACATTACTTGGCATATGGGTTGTGATGTCTTGAGGTATAATACCCGATGTATGAAACACATTATATGAGATGTGGTGGCTCCCATAACTACCTAGTAAATTTTGGTTATGTGGACACGGGGGTTTGTTGCATGAGGTGCATGTTGGGGTGAATCACCCAGGTGCCTTTAAGCTAGAACTTTTGGAGAGATGATCATGATGTGAAACATTGCTGGAAATAATAAAACCAGCTGGGAAGTGGTATCAAGGTACACATGATATTCCATAATATATTATATACTATTGTATGAATTAATTGGGTAGAGTATCCATCATATGGATGGGAACATTGTATTCTTATTTAGGCGATGAGTTATTTTAACATTTTGTTCATTTTTCTTTAGCATACCTTCATTACATCTACAAGACAGGCCCCAGGGATGATCCTACTACGTAAACTCTTATACTCATCCATTGTAATTATAAATTGTTTTCAGGTCAGTGGGAGAAGTTTGGAGATAAGTCTAGTTACAACTATCATGGGATTTTAGAGGTGTTTTTTGGGTTTCATTGCCTCAACTGTTTTACATTCTACTGGTACTTGTTGTTATCCCTTTCAGTTATTGTAGTTTTTTAATGAAATTTCATATGCATACTCGGGATTTATTTTATATTATAGACTGACTTAATTTTTGTTGGTGTGTTTCTTATATCTCTCTTTCACATGTGTTCTTTTGTTGGGTAATGCCTCCAATATGTGTGGTTTCTATACACTTAGTGATAGTCTCCATGTAGGGGCCTACATGAGGCGAGACTAAGGGTTCCTTGTCTTTCTCCTCCCATTTCCATCATAAGAGGGGTACAATTTATGGGGACGTGGTCGTGACACATCCTCTTTTATTTATGATAATAGATAATTTAATATTTCATTTAATATCTATATTTCCTGCATCATTGATATGATTATTTTCGATTTTGTATGACATTTTTCTATTTGGCGTTTACATTGTAATTTTAAAAGGGTAAGTGTTGATAAATTTGTATCATCTACCGAATAAAAATAAATTTATAACTAATATTTTAATGAATTAAATAATGTATATATATTTCATTATATTCATAGATAATAGAATTATTTCTCAACTTTATGAAAATGTTATGATACAAACATTATATGTTATGTTTTCTTACTGGGAAATGAATTGGATTTTAACACATCATATATTTATAGTTGTGTGATTATTCACATTCTCATGAACATGTAATCTATCAATCTCCATCATAAAATGATATTTAGTTTTCTCTAAAATTTCCATGTTCTCTTACATGAAATCCAAGTATGTGTTATCTTAGGTGACCTTTTTACTTGCCTTTTATTTCTCCTAACTTGGAAGTTTTATTAATCATTTTTCTAATGTGGGATTTAATAAAATATTATTTAGAAAATATAATACACTATTTAAAGATCCCATGTTCTTGTTTAGTGTATAAAATTTATCAAATGGTGTATAATTTAATGATCATTGGTTGTAGGAAAGAGACACTATGTTTTATAGCGTATATGATACACCACATCAATCTTAAAGAAACACCTAAATATTATTATGTTTACATTATAACCTAGAAATAAAAATGAAAAATGTGTACATGATGAAATAAATAATGAAAATATAGATTACCCAAGATTATAAAATTATTTATTTTTTCTATTTAATTAAAAATTAAAATAATGAACAATTGAATATAATAGACTTTTTTATGAGGAAAAATAATTTTACCACTATAATGGGATCGTTTCATAACAAATTTAATTAATCCATATTATTGAGATATAATAATGATGTTTCTATTTTTTATTTAGACATTTTTTTAAAATCAAATAAGATTATTTATAGCATTAATATAGGAAAAAGTAAAATTTTATTGAGAGAAAAGATTTATTTTTACTAAAAGTAGAATTACATGATTTTAATGAATAAGAAGTTTTAAAAGAATTATTTTTAATAATTAAATAATATAATTGGAAAAATAATATTCCTTTATATAATAGTAATATAATAATTTATATTGGTTCAATTTTTCATTTTTTTGATAAGTTTCATTTTTTTAAATAGTGAAAAACACTATTTTATTTTTGAAAACAGACATTTATCCTAAATAATTTTTATGATTAAATTGTATATTTAATTCATTTTAATGTAAAAATTGGTGAATAATAAAAATATTAAATAGATTATTTTCCTATTATTATTCATCACATTGAGTTTTGATATAAGAACATTACAAATATTTTTACGTTTTCACATGACAACCCATTTTTTCCACGCCATCTACTTGATTAATTTTAAATTATTTTTATCTTGTAATTTGTTTTTATTTTTTAAAAATTGATTCCATATTTGGAATTATAGGGTCAAATTTGTTAATTATACACCATTTATTTTTGGTTAATATTAATAGTTACATTACTTGTTTTTTCCGATTGTTATGGGTAAAACAAGATATTTTGGGTAAATATAATATTATAAATAATATAAAATGACCCAAAACAGAAAATTTATTATTGGATGAGTATATGTTTTCAAGGGTTATTAATGGAGCTGTTTTGTGAGTATTTATGTCCATTTGGATGATATTATTACCCTTTTTATATTTTATTCAAAGAAAATTAAAAATGTTCATAGTCCTGTTTTTAAGATGTGAAATATTTTCCATATGGGGTGATATATTTGATATATTGGAATATATTGATTATTCTGGACAATAATATATTAATATTCATCATGGTATTTTTTTTAAATTTTTACTGATGAAATAATTATATTTATGGCTTGAAAAATTATGATGGAGTAATTTATAAAAAAATAATAATATAAAATAAAAGAAATTAAAAATATAAAAATAAATAATATTTAAGATAATTAATGCCATAAAATAATTTTTTTAGATATAATTTACATATTAGGGTTTTTTTAAAAGATATATTTTGAATATATCTTATTGTTTTATAATTTTAAAATTCATGTAATGAATAGTTAGAAATAATATTTTATTAAATGGAATACAATTTCAAAAAAGAATAAAAATAATTAAATTAATTGGGAAAAGGTTTAGAATTTCATAATTAATTAATTTATGGTTTTTTGGAATATTAATGTAACTATACTAACTTATGAAGAGTAAAACCACATGTTTTCACTCTAAGAGATAAAGTAGTTAAATTAGGTTTAAAAATAAACGATAATGATTGAAAGATATGGAAACATTTATAATATGAATTTCATGAATTTAGTTTGACCCAATAAATCCTATATATTAAAATAATTTATTTGGAAACAATTTTAATATAAAATTAATTAATATTAATTTAATATTATAAAAAATTTAAAGGGTTCCCCTCTACGCTCTTATAAAAGGGAACATGTTATTTCCTATTATTCACTCATAGAAAACCATTTTTCTTTGAAAATATATATACAAATAAATTCAGATAATCAATCCATGTATTAGTGTTCTCTTAGTTTAGATTAAACACCATATTAAGTGGTATTATTGTGTTATGTAATGATGACTTTATAAAGAAGAGTTATTTATGTGAATTTAGTGTTTATGATTTGTTTCTTATTTCACCTCATTAAAAATTTAATAAAACATAATGAAATAAGAATATTGGTACACTAAATATGCTGAGATGTTACTATGTTAATATCATCACCTAAATCCATATCAACATTCCTCAAATGGGAAAATAATTTATTGTTTGTGTGTATAGTGGACAACTGCCTCACTAACAGATGATATTCTTATTTCAAAACCATCTCTCAAGACTAGTTATAATGATGGAATGAATGTTTAAATTTTTAATTGATGATATTTCTTTTCATTTATAAAACATAATCTATCATCTATATTCTTACCATTCCATGGACAAAAAAATTATAACAACATTCATGAAAACGTGTGAATCATCATCTACTTGAAGCAATGTGATTTTTTTCATCACCACATAACATGGATTATATTGATAATTTCATATAAATTTTTTATATTTTTTTATTATATAATTATCATTATAGAAATATATTATCTTACTCATTTAATTAACGATCATTAAAAAATAGAAATGTTACTAATAGTTTGTACAACCTACCACCCCCATGATTGATATGTAGTTAATTTCTCAGATCCAAAATAAATGGATAGAACTAAAAGTATATTCTACGTATAGTTATTACTATTATTTCAGGAATCCTATTCTAGAGATGATGGAATAATTTACCCATCGACCCTTGTCAACTGACTGATGTCATTTTTGATTTATGAACCTAATATAATCAAAACGTCATTAGTGAACCTAAATAAAGAAGTAAATGTTATAACATCATCATAGGTGATATAAAAAAGAAATAGTAAAAATTAAAATTATTTTTATGGAATTAAGTAACTTATATAAGTTTATTAACTGGGAATATAAATACTCTACATGACAAGTCATACAAAATTTAAGTGACATCATCTCAATCACCTTTCATTGAGGCATATTTTGATGTCATACAATCATCAATTTTTATATAACGTATATACATACCCATTTACATACAATATCATTGAAATATGTTTTCATCACATAATTTATTGTTTTTTAAAATTTTATATCTTTACGTGGATTATGATTCAAATGTTCTAAAGCGGCGTGGAATAATTTTATTATAAAATGACATTTTTTACGTTGAAAGACATAATTTCAAAATATTTTTCTTATTTCATTATATTATATTCAATATATATTTAAATATATATAGAAAAAATATTTTGAAATATTTATGTATAAATTGATATTTTTCATCCTCTATAATCATTCATGTTTATTAAAATAAACCCCTCTTTTTTTCATAGTAATTTTTTATTTAGAATATATTGTGAATGAATATTAATTATTTCTATAACATCATATGTTTTCTTATGAGTATAACGAAAATTTTAAGAGTGACATGTATAAAATTATACGAATTTATGTTTCATGATTATATAATGGTATTTATATATTTGACAAATGGTTACCATATAAACCAATGGTGATTGGTCCTAGGTTAAACCTTGTATGGGTGGTAACATTATAACCTATATTTCATTGGGTTTAAATGTCGAAAATATGGTTATTCCATTTGTAAGAGTGACATGTTTGGAAGTCGATCAAATTTTTGTTTCATTTTGTTATTATTATGTCCCAAGATACCTTTATGTGATATATATGAATTATATGGGATTTATAATAATTGTAAATTAAAAAACAATAAGAAAAGACCATATTTGAAAATGAATGTTTTTACTAATTAATAATGGATAAAATTGTTACCTATGGTAATGTTTTCATTGGGTGTCATCTATTCATAGGACACACAGTTTACCTTTTTTGAGTAAACTGTTCTGTTCTTTTTGTTCTCCTCCTACTTTTTAAAAACTATTTTATAGTATTTAATGATGCGTAAAGGAATTTATTGATTCAATTTGAAAGTTGATATTATTTTCCATGAAATAAATCATTCATTATTTTAGTTGTAATATTTTAATAGGAAAATGTATTCTAATCGAATATTACAAATTTGTGTTTTATAAATATTTTATAAATGAGTTATTGAAAAATACACCAAAACACAAAACATAAAATTATCCTCAATGTCAATGAAAGTAAATTCCTGACTAAAGATCAAAATTAGTTATTGGTTAATGTTAGATATATAAATATTTTCAATTATTGATAAATTACAAAAGGATATTTTATAATAGAAAAATGTGGAATTTTCCCCTTCTTAGAAAGAGGTGTTTTTGATTTTATGAACATTTAAAATAATATAAATAGATGATAAGACACAGAAACTATCCGTTTAATTATATTGTTATTAAGGGGTGTGGTATAAAATCATATAGTAATGTATTATTGATATTTTTCACATATCATAATATTAACAAATTAATATATACGGATTTAATATCCTAGGAAGTTGATGATATTTTGGTCAATGTTTTGATTATTATATAGTGGAGAAGGTGAAGATTATTGAGGATTGTTATATATTCATGATAATTGAATTATATTTCATCAATGATAATTTATAATTTTATATCTATAAGAAAACTAATTCTAAATCATTAAGAACATGATTGAGTTCAATTATAACATATTGGAATGATTATTTGTTAATTATTGAGAAGTGATTTAATTGGGGTCGTCTTGTGATTTTTATATTTGAAAATTAACATTTTTTATGATGAATATTTTAGGAATAATTCCATGAGATATTATATATGTGCATGAATATATTATTGGAATGGTTTGTTGAGAAGGCTATGAAAAATTACTTATGTAACTCCATGAGTAAATTGGGGAAGGTGGAATTATAAATGAGATGGTATGAAATTATATTTAATTATCTAATATGTATTTTTAATTATTTTCCTGTGAAATAGACAAGTATCCAGTAAGTAAGTGGGCTATTTGGACAACTCATGTGAGATCATTCATAAACCCCATAAGAAACTACACACATTTATTTTCTAATGTGTTTGAGTGGGTCATAGTGGATTCCAATGATTTCATATGTATTAAAGAATTTAGAAAGGATATATAGAGAACCAAATTGTAGGGATGAATAGAGGATAAGAAAGGGGAATCCCAAGGGGAAACCATATAGTCACAATTGGGTAGAAAAAGATGTGTAGATAAATATTATTAAATATTTAGATATTGAAATAAATTTTTTTCGACCCACAAGTTAATACCAATTCATACTTTATTATTATTTTCCACATGTCATCAAATAAAGATTTTCTTCAATGATCAACTAAATATGGGATCACATACTACCATTGATGATTTGAGGGGATTCTATGTATTCGATATTAAATTTTGAGAATGAAAACATTTAATTCTTTTTTATCATCATAGGTCATATACGAATAATAGAATCATTATAAACACTTATGTTATATTATATTTTTCCTATTTAGGTATGGCAGATCTAAAAGAATTCATCCCTGAATCATCCATGAAAATGTTGAAAAATAAACGAGGAATGAAGGGAGGATACCCTCACTATATATAAGGAAATCATAGGCAATTTTTATAGTTAATCGTGTCATGTATAACATAATTATTATGAATCTACAATCATTCAACAATATAATATACTAATTATTTATGATGATGCATGAATCCTTTTGTTCTTAATATTTACATTCAGCTATAAACTATAAATATATAGTATGGGATAATGAAAATCATTATAACATTGATACAACAACATTTCTTGATTCTATCCTAAGGTAGGAATCATATTATACATGTTGATTTTTTTGAAATATGAAAAAACGATTATTATATACATCTTGTATATGGTTTGATTAAAAATTATTATGAATATAGAATATCGAATAATTCAAAAATATTACCATGAGTTTTTTAAATAATGGGTATTATGAATACTACTCTAATTCTTACAGTTCTTTTTGATACACATTATTAAATTGATATTATGTTTATCTTAGGAGGAATTATTATGGGTAATTAATAATGGAGTAATACCCACTATAATAACATACGGTTCTATAATAAAACTGATTCCCGATATAAGTAGACATTTATAGGTCAATCATCATAGTAATGAGTCATTTATAGATATAAATACATTCATACAGTTCCACTGGAATGAATGTAAATTAAGAATATAATGGAGAAGTTTGATTAAAAAATTCATTTAACAATTCAGAAATTATAAGGCCATAATTAATTTCTAACTATGAAAATAATTATTAATTAGAGGAAGATTCCTTTAAATATTTAACAAGATAGTTAATAAAAAATTAAATGACAAATAAATCCCACAACTTAGAGAATTCAAATGAGAATGCTCACCAATTTAATAAATAATTAAAAATGGGGAAATACCATCTAATTTTGAAGACAATGATTACCCCTCATCAAAATACCCATAATGTCTATGTTTTCAAATATGAAAATATAATTTGGGATACATTATTCCTCTTTAATAAGTACATGATGTAATTTATGTTAAAAGGATCCAAGAATAATTTATAACTAGTATACATATCATGAATAAATTTCAGTGATCTTTATTTATCTATTATCGTGGAGATAAGAAAGTGATTTGAATATAGGTATGTAAATATGAGGTATAACTATGCATTCAATGATAAATAATAGATTCTATGTAACACTAGTTATAGAAGGATTATCAATACTATTTTTTTTAATTTTTTATGAAATAAAATGAGTATACCCAATAAAACTGAATAATTGAAAAATATCACATAGAAAAAAATGATTACATTCTATTACATAATAAAAATATTAGTATCAGATACTATAGTTGGATTATCTATATTGTTTCTAAAGAGTCTCATTTCTAAGCTATTTAACCATTAGGGAATAGTAATTATGGATGTTGTTTAGGAACAATAGTTGAAAAAGTGTATTTTTATTGTGGATCATAACTAGATACAGATAAAGGATTGACTATTGGGGACTATAACCTATTACATCTAAATAATAGTGATTTTCCGTAATAAAAATCATAATACTATATATCTATGATCTTTTTAATCGATCCAAAAATTATATTTTAGTATTAATTATGGGGGAGTATGTCCAACATGACATTGTGTAGGATTTTAGGAAGATCATTATAATTACCATATGTTCTCTTTTTTCATATTTTTACTACACATGAAGATGGGGTTCATAGAAATAATTATCTAAATTGGGGGCTGAAAATAATCATGTGAATGTGTACGGGAAATTCATCGAAATAGGGGACCTCTGAATCAACTTCCATTCAATTTTACCATTCTTATTTTTACCACCACAAATTTTAAATAATATAATAAAAATATAAATAGACTAAAATTTATATCAAATGAGGATTAGAATAATTGATAATAATTAAGAATTTATGATTTCAGAACTGTTATCTTAGAGAATATTCTTGAATGACATTTTAAATACTCACAAGACTAATGGGATATATTTTGTTAATATCATAAAAATTCAAATTTCCTTTTGAAAACATGATCTATAAAATTTATCATATAAATAATATATACAACTAATTATTAATTTAAATAAAATATCCACTTTAAATGAAATATATAAATAATTTATAATCAAACTCCTTATTTAATGATTTGATGAAATAGGTCAGCCAAGATAATTAATGCATCACATGGAGATCAACTCTTCATTTAATATATCCCTTGAGCCTTAGAAAAATATAAATTTAGATTTTATTTGATTAAAATATGTGTTTCAATGAATTTCATAGTTTAATGAAATAAAATGTAGAAATAAGTTCTCTAATCATTTGAGTGGGAAAATTCCATTTTTTAGAATTAACAAATAAAAATATCAAGAACATGACCATACATTACATAATTCATTAATCTTTATTACATAAAAAAATGTATCAATGTTATCTTGGTATATATATTTTTATCTCACCAACCTATGGTTTTAAGTATTTATAATATTAATACATCCATATATATATATATATTAATTACTATATGATTTTCAATAATAAATACATTATGTGGTTAGTTCTTGTAAAAAGTACCATCTTATGACATCCTAAGAGTATTTATGATATCTCGAATAAAAACATTCTTGTTAGTGAATGATAATAATCATTATAAATGTGAAATATATTCACATCCCATAATATACTTTTATGTATATTTATTGAAGGATACTCAAGTATGTAAATTTAGGGGATATAATCATTCAGTTTATTCTGGTAAAATAAATTTTATCACACAATGTTGAATGGTAAATAAATAATTCCTATATTTATAAATACCTTATACATTTACATCCACTACATAAAATTAATATGTTTCATATGTCAATTTAATTATCATTTCCATCATATATTTTTTATTATAAGGAATTTATGAAAGGATTTTATATATTTTCATCTCAATAATAAATTTTATCACCACATTAAAAATCTAAACTAACAACAATATTATATTGTTTTTTAATGATATTTAATTGTTCCCTTCTTGAGAGAGGTGTTAGTTTTATGGAGAAAAATATCAAATTTTTCAACAAAAAAATATTTATTTATCCCATGATGGTAAAATATATCCTGAATGTTAGTAAATAAGTCACTAGCCCCAATTTCAACCTTAGAATTATCTTTTTTTGATATAATATTCATCTATTGACAGTTATTGAATGGTTTCATATTTTGAGAATTTCATTATTATAGATCCAATCTTCCAGAAAACCCATAAATGAGAAAGAGATGTTATGTTTTATTTAAAAAATAGAAAATTACATTGATTATAAATATGTAAATTATTCCTCATAATATCATATAAAAATAATATCCTAATTTAATCTATTACACCTTCGGATATTCTCCATAACAATCCTTCAAATTTCTCAATGACTCATGACGTGTCTACTAGTGAAGCTAATTGAAAAAGCAGTATCATACAATTAAAATAATAAGGAATACATGATATATAAATTCAATGATTTCCTTTAAATTTAAAATATTAATTATAAATCCAAATATTTATCATGAATATTTTTATCAATCATTCAATTTAACACATTAGAAGTCCAATTCAATGAATTTATTATACTATAAACAATTTGTACATTCTCAATGATTTTTTAATTTTAGTTTATGATGTCTCTTAAATATATATTTATAAATCAGTACACAATGTATATCGGATTCTTTATCGATGTATTTCAATGAATGGGATTTTCTGAATAAAATATTCATAGAGTTAAGAGTAGGGGTGAAATTTCATATTGTAGTTGTGTTATAGAAGTATAATTTTTTAACAGTAATATATCCCCATTAATATAATTATTTATAAAATATTAATTTCTATTCTTGATAATATCAACATATTATATAGATTCATAAAATAGATTATTCTAACTCTGAATATATATATATATATATAAGTAAACAATTTTAAATTCTATACAATATTAAAATCATTAAGAACTTCTAATATATCTCAATGTATCCTATATAACTCATATACTATATTTTAATAATGAATATTAAAATTACTATCAATTGTAAATATATAATAATAATAATTTCATTATAGATCATGGGATATTTGATTACCCTTTATCAACAAAAAATGAAAAAGGTATATTCACAATTGATACTATGAATATTCATGTAAGAACCAAGTTTTTCACTCAGGTATGGATCCTTTATTTTTTATGTCAAAATCATTACATTGGACCTAATATAGAAGCCTAATGAGTTAGAAAAATATCTGAGGGTGTTCGGGGATTTTTTGTATCTCGGAACACCACTTTTTGTGAAAACAAGCCAAGTTGCACCGTTAGCACACGGTTAGCGCACGGTTTCCCTAACCGTGCAGATTGTGAGGGTTTTCCAAAACATGCGAACTCACCTTTTTCCAAGGTAACCATTCATGGGTGGCACACGATTTGACCAAACTGGGTGGAGTATGAATTTTTTAGGATGAACCGTGTCACATGGTTTGCGCATGGCTTGACAAACCGTGCCGACAAACCATATACATGATAAATCAGGTGTAAATGTCTAAAATGTCCTTAATGATCTATTAATCATTTACCTTCCTTCCTAATCTTAGATTATGTGGTATTGGCCTAATTGTTTCTCATTATGGTTCATTTTGAATATCCAAACTTGGAATCAAGATTTATTCTTCATTCGGCAACTGATCGAGCTTTTGTTCGTCATGTTGGATGCACAACGGTAAGTACTCATGTTATCTATAGAAATTCTTTGTCTCTTTCACTATCGACCTATATATCTCCATGTGAGTGTTTTTAACCTTTTCATAGATCTACCCTGATCTGAGGAAAATTCATGGCCGGTACTGGAGGATGGGGCTCATACAACCTTAAGGTGGGTCGTCTATAACTCATCTTTAAAGTCCATTGTTTTTGGAATGTTTGTGTGGGGCCCACTGGCTTCATTGGAAATTGTTTCATAAATTAACATTACATAATTATTCTCATTAGAATCATGTGGTTGTGCTCTTTCGAAATATGTTATTAGTTATTAGTGGTTTCACCCATAGCTCAATCTACCTCATATCGAAGGTTATACCATAATTGACTTCTAGTTGTTTTGGCCCATATGAGCCACTGTTCGGGTGTGTCTTTTCTTGACCATTATATATGTGAGACTTATTATAATAAATGTATTGTATTTATTGATAATTTCATAATGGAATGTTCCTTTAATTCTCACCACTTTAACCGCATAAGGTAAATGTATCCAAATGGTTATTAAAAGTGAAAAGTGAGATGTAAAATAGAATGTATACTATGTATATAACATGGACTTGTTTAAAGAGATTTAATAATGGTCACATGTTCGTAGCAACCCATTCCATGTTGATGGATGGTAGGGGAGTGATCCTCAATAATTTAATATGCTTTAATGTCTAAGTAAGACTTGATTAAATGGTTGAAATGCTACATGGCTTATCCACACTAATGGAATAAAAGGCACAGACCAATGGTTTGTACTCTAAATGACCTATACACACTAGTGTATGGAAAGACTTGAAACCAATGAAATATTTCATGATTATAATATCAAATTGAAATGGACTAACTCGAGCTCACCGTGGATTCTGAGAGGAGAATAAATTGGGTCTTTGGAGCCCCATTCCGATTTGAGGATACAGTTTTATTAGGTTAATACCCACCTAGATTCTGGTTCTTTTCTATTCCTTGGATTCATGGTATATTACCATTGGGTCCAATTATTTATTACAGGATACCTTAGATACACTCATTAGATCCAGCATTATCTATAAGGTGCCATGGGGAAAGCCCATCGGTCTCATGTCTTTTCTTAGCCCGGTTTCACGTTGGTCAATCACCATGGACATGGTAGGAACCTTATTGTGGAATTACATGGATTACGCTACATGGATTACACTCTTTACCCTTAGATAGACTCATATTAAACTATGTTAGCTTTCATGTGAGTTTACGTTACATTGGTGTTTACCCTGGAACTCCCTCACTAGATAACATTGTTGGGATTCCTTGTTACGTCTTTAGATGTTCAAAACAAATAACATCACAAAGTGATGTTAGCGATGGTTATGCCTCATGTGGACTATTAACATTAAATGTTAATTGAATAATTAACGAACTGGTTACATGTTCAAACACTATCCATGCAATGAAGTAGGTAAATGGTTTATTAGGGATATTGTACTGCTTCCATTACATTATATATGCATGTGTACACAATGTTATATTCCATTTCATGGGAGAGATGTTATATAAACTATTGGTTGTGGCCCACTGAGATTTATCTCACACCCTCTTCAAGTGTTTTTTGGTACCTATGTTAGATTACATGGTTCCAGTTATTGACAATGGGAAGCATGAAGCTTCCAATACATTATTTTGTGCTATTAGGATGGAGCTTGGTAGCAGGTAACCGAGTAAGATCCCGTGATTCTTGGATTATAATTTGTTTTCTTTTACCTTGTGGATCATGTTGTGCTTGTTTTATTGTATTTATGCATTCTATTATACTAGTGACATGACAACACATTATCACATTTCCAATTGATACAATTATTGTTATTTTTGATTATCTATTGCACCAGTTTTCTTCTGTCATTTATCTATATTTCGTCCACTATTTAATATTCATTTATATCTCTACCATTGTGCAATACTCTGATAATGATGGCATAGTATTTCATGAACACACCCTGGGACCTCACTTCTTGCCTGCAACCTCTGGTATTCAGGAAGATGCGCTTGAGGCCATGTGGTCCACCAGGCTCGGGGCCCGTGAAGTGGCATCCGGGTCCGGGGCGTCACAAAGTTGTAGTAAAGGTCGTTTATTTTCATTCATGAATATTAGATGAAAATATATTGGAGAATTAGAATACAAGGGACATGGTCATAATCCATACTTGGGCATCGTGAACCCATGTTTGGGGTGAAATCCCTGTTACCCATAATGAAAATGATTTTCTATTTATCCAATTTTAGATGATATTATTTCACTATTAGGTGACTTGCTTGTTGTGTGGGGTTGTTGATTATTAATATTTGGTAATTTATTTTATCATAGACCCATAGATACTAGGGAAATGAGTATTGCTACATGCATAGTTATATGCATCTAGAATTCACATTTCATGCAAATATCCATTCTATATAGGTGCATTTCACAACATTTCATTGCTTGATATGCATGTGATTATTGAGTGATGTTGTGATACTTATATGAACATTTATTACATTGGTTTTGATTGAGTGATTGTTTGTCTCAATCTATGAGGTGTATGGGCCTTCATGGGTTGGAATTAGTAATTTACCGAGTCAATACATTATGCAATAAGTAAACGAGTGTCATTTTTAGTGATAGGTGTATGGGAACTGATTCATCCAAAATAACTATTGATTATAAATTGAATCCTGAAATCAAAAATGAATTGGTTTTAAATCCTTATCTCGCCTTTTCATTTTTATGAATGAAAAAATATTGAACCTAAAATCAATTCCAATGTAACATGAAACTTATACCAGACCACTTACCGATACCTAGCCATCTAAGCAGATAGTATGGGTAGTATGCCTTGGGTAGTGAGTTTTCATACATTCAGACTCCATTAGTGATGCTATATCATTGATTCAATTTTTTTATAAGTTCTGTACGTGGAATTTTTAGACCAATGCCACCAAAATGACATTGGGTCGTTCTCCTAGAGGGTGGAGACGACCATACTCGATACATGGTAATCCCTGAGCCACCAGTCTTACTTAGAGGAGTTCCACATGAGGCACCACCTACCATATCTAATTCGTGTATTGTTACTCATGTTCATGATCATTTCTTACATAAGATGAATTCAATGATTGGTGCTCCACAAGTAGCACCTATGATGGGTGATTTGACCCGTGAGATCCAACAGCAGCATCCTCCTTCTTTTCTGGGGGATGGCGGTTCATAGGATGTTGAGTCTGGGAAAGGGGCCATGCTATCTCTGTTTGATAATATAGAAATTCCACAAGAGAAGAGAGTTAATAATTCTACATATAATCTCTAGGATTTAGCCAAGCGTTTGTTGGATGTCATTACCCAGGCTTATTGTCATCCGAACATGTTATGGGTTGACTTCTAGAATTCCTTATATGATTAGTTCCTTCCTCAGTCACTGAGATATGATAGAACCAGGGAGTTCATGCAACTCGATATGGGTTTTATGTCACTTATGTAATATTCTGCATGTTTCACTGATGTACATTTCTTTGCACCACCTTTAACCGGTGATGATATATCACATGCTAGACTTTTTGTGGATGGGCTCTAGTACACCATCTGAACTCAGGTGAATGTCTTTCACATTTTCACCTTATCTACAATAGTTGATCAAGAACTTATCAATGAGTATAATATGAGTCATGGAGAGAGTACTGGATTTAAAATATATGTGTCGCGCTATGCCAGAAGTTCTTCCAGTGGCAGGAAACGTTCCCTTGAGGTTTGTCGTCAGAATAGTGGCAGCCCGAGTATCTAGTTTTATAGCTCTATAGTGTTCCATCAGTGTGGAAATCCAAGGAATATGAATCCCCAGTGTGATAGAGACCCTATGGAGTGCTGGACTTGTGGACATATGGGTCATCTTCAGTGCTTTTACAGGACCTTTCCACCAGCATCAAGTGGAAAAGGATCAACTTCATGTCCACCTTCAAGAGTGAGTTAATTTGCACCGTGTCTGGCAGGATGATGAAGTTGCACTAGCTGGTTTGGCTGAGGAGGAGGTTGTGGATTTGGTATTCTAATCCCTAATCACCATTAGTTCCAGTAGAGCTATCATAATCATGGTAGTACATCTATCTCACAGGTCCATGGATCAGGTCAGTTCCTTGCCTTACAGCCAATACCTAAGGATCGGGCTGCAGAACTATCTAAAGTATGAGTTACTATTAATGTATCATCTACTATTGACTATAAATTTTTTATAATGTTTTATCAAACTTTCTTATTTCAGTATCTATCATTGAATGTATCATACTAGAGATATTGTATCACTACAGTGTAATGACCCTCGATACACCATTGGGAATATAGACAGAGGGCATATGCTAGTGCATGGACTGTCCCCTTATGGTTTGTAGTTACCCTTCCATATGTAATCTCTTTGTTCATGAGATGATGAGGTTCGATGTCATTCTCAGGATGGACTGGTTGTTCCTATATAAATAATTTTTTGACTATAATCATCGAAGGGTTTCTTTTACGTCACTAGAAAGTAGCAGTTTTCTTTTCAATGGACAGTGGGATGTCCAGGCTAGGAGAGTTGGACCGAAGCATCTGGGCTTGGTGGAGTGACTACCCAAATTGTAAATATTTTCAGGGAGGATCAGGGTTTTCTTCAAACTGATTTCCCTCTAGTATTTCATCATGTCAATGTTGTATTTTCAGGTGACATTTCTTGATTAATCTATAAGAGAGAGGTAGATTTTACAATTGAGCTTGTTCTAGGTCCATATCCACTGTCTATTCCTCCATTAAAGATGGCACCTACTAAGAATTAGGATGTCAAGTGGCAGATAGAGGAGTTAGGGGCCAAAGTCGTTATACAACCTATTACATCCTCTTTGGGTTCACCCGTGCTTTTTGCTAAGATGGAAGATGGAACTCTTCATTTATGTGTAAATTACAGAAGTTTGAACCAGCTTACGATCAAAATGTAGTATCCATTTCCTTGAATCGATGATCTATTTTACCATATCTGAAGAGAGATGGTGTTCTCTAAGATCTACATAAGATCAAGTTATCATTAGGTGAGAGTCAGACCATCATACATACCTCATATAGATTTCCATAGATCGTATGGTCTATTTGAGTATCCTGATATTCCATTTAGTATTATGAATGTGCCTTCCATATTCATGGATTTGATGAGTAGGGTTTTCCATTCCTATTTGGAGTCTTTTATCATGGTCTTTGTGGATGACATCATGGTTTATTTGTGCACTCGTAAGGACCATGCCAATCATATTTAGATCATTTCAAGTAAACTGTTAGAGCATCATCTTTATTCACTGTTTTCTAAATGTGACATTTGGATTAACAAAGTCTATTTCATGGGTCATATTTTTTCATAATCAAAATTATCGGTTGATCCTAAAAATATTAGTGATGTAGTCTCCTCGAAGAAGCATAAGAATGTGTTTTATATTATGAGTTTCATGGGGATGGATGGATATTATAGGCATTTCATACATGACTTCTCACATCTTTCATAACCATTTACTGGGCTTAAAAATAAGGGTGTTAAGTTTCAACTGTTGAATGAATGTGAGGAATACATTCAGAAGCATAAAGGGAGGATGGTATTAGCACCTATTCTAATTCTTCTAGAACATGGTAATTTTTATATCGTCTTTTGCGATGCATCATGCATTGGCCTAGGATTAGTGTTGATGTTGGAAGACAAAGTTATAGAATATTAATCTTGATAGTTGAGGCCTCACGAGACAAATCACCTGACGCCTGACCTCGAGCTAGCAGTACTTGTCCTACCTTACATTGCTGGAGACAAAATCTATTGGGTGAGTGCTTTGTGGTTTATATAGATCACAAGAGCCTCGGGAATATATTTTATCAGCATGACATGATCCTCCAATAGTGATGATGGGATGAATATCTACAATACTTTGATTTAGAGCTTGCATATATGCCCGAAAAAGGAAATGTGGTTATAGGTGAATTGAGTCAGAAAAAGGAAATGTAGACCATACAAGAAGCCAGTGATGAATGGAAGTTAATGTACCTATTTTCTAAAAGTTATTGGGAGTTTCATGACCTTCATGGAAAGTCTTAACTCTCAGACATAATAGTTACCTATTCTCTCCATGAGAAGGTGAAGAGTATGATGTTTTTAGATCCTGAAGGGTTGGTTCTCCATGAGAGTATATCAGGAGATAACCCACATCTGGATTGGTTTATCGACATATATGAGTTCTTGTTTATATGTGGACGTATCTAGGTTCATGCAGATGTGATAGAGTAGTTGATAAAAGAGTCCCATGCTTCCTAGTGGGCAGTTCATCTAGGCATCTCAAATATGTATAGAGATATATGGTGCCATTATTGGTGGTCTGGGATGAAAAATCATATTACAGGATTCATCACTAGGTGTTACCCTGTCAACAGGTGAAGGAAAAGGACCAGAGACTTATAGGATTGTTATAGGCACATCCAATCTCGGAATCAAAATGGGAAGATGTTGCTATGGATTTTGTATTCAGCTTACCTAGGTCACTGAGGGGTAGGGATGCTATATGGGTAGTCATTGACTGACTAACAAAATCGTCCCACTTTATCCCTATTCGGTATACAATCTTAGTTGATGAGCTTGGAAGACTATATGTTCATGAGATCATACGACTACATAGGGTTCTTTATACTATTATTTCATATAGGGATTCTCATTTCACTTGACGGTTCTAGAAGGGTTTGTAGAAAGCTATTGGGAATCTGGTGCTTCCAATCATAATTTCCACCCTCATACCGATAGACATTCGGAATGGATAATACAGGTTTTAGGGGATATTCCTTGAACATGTGTGCTTGATTTCTACAATTCTTGGGAGAATCATATCCCTCTCTTAGTGTTCTCCTATAATAAAAGATTTCAAGAAATGATCCATATGGATCCCTTTGTGGCCTTATATGGTAATTCATTATGTTTACCTCTCTGCTGAAAAGACGTAGGTGAGGCAACCCTACTAGTTCCTCATCTCATTCAGGAGACAACAGAACATGTCCAGCTGATCAGAAAGCATATTACTACAGATTTTTCTATACATAAATCTTATGTCAATCACTATCTATGACCTCTTGAGTTCAAGGTTGGGGATCCTGTTTTTCTTCTGTTATCTCACAGGCTTGGGCATAGACAGTTAATGAAGTTGGGAAAGCTTCACCCTCATTAGGTTAGGTCATTCGATTTTCTAGAGAGATTCTGGGTGGTTGTTTATTGGATGTGACTACCTTATAGGTATTGAGCCGTGAACACCATCATTTATGTCTCATAGCTTCTCCAATATCATTCTGACTCGTCTCATACCTTTGATCTAGAGTAAGTTGTGTTAGATTTTGATGAAACCTTTGAGGAGTATCTAGTACACATTTTTAAACGAAGCATGATGATTCTATGGGGAAATTATCTCCATCTTATACAGGAGCTTCGATAGCTCGAACGAGTACATGATGAGACTTGGGAGAGGTATGCTGATGTTCTTACTCAATTCCTTGAGTTGTTCTCAGATAATGTTTTCTTACACTTGGAATGGGAACTCGGGGGTTGAGTACTTTTAATGGGGGAAGACTATAAGATACAACCTTTTCACTCTTGTGTGGAATCATTATTTTTCATTATAAATATTTAATTTGGACCTAATATAGATACATAATGAGTTAGAAAAGGTTCTGAGGGTGTTTGTGGATTTTTTGGAGCCCAGAACATCTATTTTTGGGAAAACATGCCACATTGTACGGTTTGCACGTGGTTTGCCTAATAGTGTGGAATGTGTTTTTTAGGATAGTGGATTCTCACACGATTGGTGCACGAACATGCAACCATACCATGAGAACTCCCATTTTCCCTACGTAACCGTGCATGGGTGGTAGATGGATTGATCAATATTTGCAAAGGAAGATTATTCCGGGAAAACCATGTGACACGGTTTGTGCACGGTTTGACAAACCGTATAGACAAACCGTACATTGGATAAAACTTGTGTTAAATGATTAAAATGAAACTAATGATCTATTAATCCTTTAACATCATCCCTAATATGATTTTATGAGGGGTTGACCTAGTTCTCTATCATATTGGAGCATTTAAAAGACCCTAATATGGAATCAAGAGGTCTCCTTCGTTAGACATCCGTTCAAGCTTAAATTCATCATGTTGGATGAGCAACGATAAGTACTCATGTTCTCTTTATCTATTCTTATTCTTATTCACTCCGGACCTAGATATTTCCATGTGGGTGTTTTTCACAATTCTTGAGATCTATTCTGATCCAAGGAAAATCATGGTCAGATACCAGAGGAGGAGTATCGTACAACCCAAAGGGGGGTGATCTATAACTCGTCCCTAAAGTTCGTTGTTTTTGGAATGTTCATGTGGGGCCCACCAGTTTCACTGGAAACCATTTCTTAAATTAACATGTCATGATTATAATCAATATAATCATATTCTTATGCTCTTTCCAAATATGTGTTTAGTTTTTAGTGGTTTCACCCACAACTCAATCCGCATCATGTCGAAGGATATGCCATAATTGAGTTTTAGTTGTTTTGGTACGTTTGAGCAATCGTTCAGGTGTTCCTTTTTTTACTTTCTAAAGGAGAGTCTTCATATAATAAATGCGTTTTTGTTAATTAAAATTGATAAATGTCAAGTACCATGTATGCTCAAAACATAGCCCGCCTAAGGTGAGTGCTTCAAAATGGTTATTAAAAGTGAAAAGTGAAATGTAAAATGGAAAGTATAATATGTATATAACTGGGACTTGTTAAAAGAGATTGAATAAAGGTTACTTGTTCATATCACCCCTTTACATTTTTATTGAAGTTAGTGGAGTTAAGGTCAATAACTGGAGATGCCTCAATGACTTACTGAGTCTTGATTAAATAGTTGCAACACTACCTGTCCTATCCAAACTAATGGAAGACAAGTATTTGACCAATGGTTTCAACTCTACTAAACCAATCCACACTAATGTAAGGAAATAAAATAACAAAATGATTTATTACATGATTATAATATCAAATAGTAATGGAATGACTCAATCTCACCTTGGATTCTGAGAGGAGAATACCACTGTTTTGGGGAACCCCATTATGATTCAAGGATACAGTTTTCTTAGGTTGATACCCACCTATATTATGGTTCTTTTTTATTCCTTGGATGCCCTCTATACAACATTTGGGTCCCGAAATTTGTTACAGGATACCTCAGATACATTCCTTGGATCCATCATTGATTAATAAGTTCCATGGTGAAAGCCTATGAGGCCAATGTCTTTTCTTAGCCTCGTTTTACCTTGGTAAATCACATTGGACTTAGTAGGTTCCTTATTGTCGAATTACATAGATTACGCTCCTTGGATTAAACTTCTACCCCTTAGCTAGAATCTGATACTACTGAGTAGTAATTCTGTGAGTTTTAGTTAACTTGGTTTTTTACTTTGGAACCCCCTCACTGGATATCATTGTCTGGTGGCCTTGTTACATCATGGGACCTTCACTACATATTCTATCACAAGGTGATGTCAGTGTTGGCTATGCCTCACGTAACCTATTAACATTATATGGTAATTGATTAATTAGTGATGTAGTTACATGATCAGACACCAGCCAAGGGATGAGGCAGGAAAATTGTTATTTTGGTATATTGTACAACTTGATTTACATTATATATTCATGACTGCACACTGTAATATTCCCTTCCAGAGGCCCGATGTTAAAGAAACCATTGGTGGTGGCACACTAAGATTTATGTCCAACAATATCCAAGAACTATTTGGTAAAAGGATTATGTTACATGGTTTCATGTAATGAAAAAGTGAATCATACTGCTTCCAATTCTTCATTGTGTGCTGATAAAACTGTGATTAATAGCATATGACGGTGTAGTATCTCTGGATTCTTGGATTAGACTATGTATTATTTTACCTTGTGGAACTTTGTATTATTTGTGTCTTGTATATATGCATTCCAGTTCAATAATGACATGTCATTACATCATCACTGGTCAAATTAACGTAGTTATTGTTATTTTTGATTATCTATTAAATCAGGTTTCTTCCACTATTTATCTATATTACATCAAGTGTTTACTATTCGTTTATTTCTCTTTATCTGTGCTACACTCTATGAATGATGTAATAGTCTTCCCAAGGACACACCCTAGGCCCTCACTTCGAGTAGAAATCCTTTGGCATTTGAGAAGATGTTCTTGAGTCCAAGTGGCCCATCGAGCTCAGGGCCCGTTAAGTGGTATCCGAGTTCAGGTCGTCATACTTCACATTACAGTTGTCCTCTATTCATGTTTATAAGTATATACTCAACAATCCATGTTACATTTCCTTTATTAAACCCACATTCGGCCTATGGTTCTTAGCACAACATGTTTCACATCCATGTTTCAAGCATAGATTGTGTAATTGGAGTAAATTTATATTTCTATTGTAATTGACAATTTCATGGATTCATAACTCTAAATGAACAATATACAGGTCATGTGATCACCTCATACGATAATTAATTTTTCATTTTTCAACATAAGTGATCTATATCCCTTGGATTATATTGAATTCCTAATAGTCCATTTATATTCATTTGTAGCATAAATATATTGTTTCAAAACAATTTTGGAACATGATCAACAATTGTTTTATGATCAATAATAATTAATTGATACTGAACATCAATGAGATCAAAATTTATCCCAATATACAATTAAATTATATACTTCATATAATGAAATAATACTATTCTGAGAAAAAACAATTTCATTTTAGTGGATCTATAGAATAAATATCTATTAATTTACATTTAATAACACATGGTAACAATTTCCTATACCGCTGGACATTGTTTTAAATGATGTTGTCTTATAAAAGCTACAAATCCCTTAATAATCAAAAATACTTGTTATGGTTTTACTAAGATAACGTTTAAAATTTTGGCATCATGGTTTTTTTTGTGATACAAGATTAATTTAGAATATAGAAATCTCCATACAATAAACCTATAATGTAATAAGAGGGTAAGAGAGACTCATCATTGATTGATCCATGTCAACTATTTTTTGACATATCTTATCAGGCACATAATTTTATCATGGTGATCTTGGAATATTTATTTTATTATAAGGAAATCGATCAATATGATGATCTGTGAATTCCTTGATCATTAAAAACAATGATCAGATCTTATAATCATAATAAATTTATCAAGTTAATACTTTACATTATTCAATGATGTTTCAATAATTTTTAAATGATTCAAACTTCTATATCATGAGAAATAAGTAACTATATTGACTAATTTAAAATGTAAAAGTCATGATGTACCAAAAATCACAAGATTCATGTATACTCATCTGTCTACATACATCAAAATTGTTAGGATCTGTGTAGCAACTACCACATTCAAATTTTTAAATAAAATTTGTTGTAGTAATTTTATCTTAAAAAATAAGATTCATATGTATCTAATAACTCATTATAAAATGGTCTAAAAATCCATCTCTATAGAGTCTTTTGTTATATTTATCATAAATATGTCTATTTTGAGAAAGTAAATTGTATATGGGTTTCAAATCAACCCCAACCATATTATTTTTAATTTTATAAACACAATTGTTAATATGAAGAATGTATTTTTAATTTAATCTATATTTTTTTTAAAAATCCATATAATTTTTATATATTGAACAACAATTTATTAAATAATTAATGTAAATCAAATATTCTCAAAATAAGATATAAAAATCTATTTTTTTCTATCTGGAAAATAATTTTATTCCCCAATTCATGGACAAATCAACATGTTTGAAATATATGATAATTTTATACATGTAATAGAAGAATTATTTCCCCATTTTGGATTTAATAATATAATTACCCAGTCATTAATTCTCACTAACCACATAGTAATTTTATCTACAAAATTTTATTAATCACCCTCAATTAAAATTATCCATTTTAAAGAGTTTAGAAAATAAATTTCTATATTAATCAAATTTTGATTCATATAATTTCTCATATTTGGATGAGTAAATAACCATATATAAATATTAAAAACAATTTAATCGTTCATCACAATTATTAATCTGAAAATTATTATGATTAATCATACCAATATCTACAAAAAATGAAAATCTATGGTTGATTATTGTATAATATATCAATTCATCTCAAACACATAATTAATCTTATTTTAATAAAACAATGACCACATTAATCATTTAAATCCAGATAAAAATTATATATTAAAGTTAGTGATAATTATATATTGTAAATTTTCATATAAATTTATTATTATGATAGAATATATCTCATAGTCACAATAGATGTTATTATGGGTTAGTCAATTGGTAAATCATTATACAAATTCTTCATTGAATTATCTAAACTTTATTCTAATAGGAATCTTGTCAAATTATAGTCTTTGATCTATTATATCCCAAAAAAATAATATGAATTGTTAACTAATCTACATATGTGAAACCATTCAATTCAATCAATATATAGGTCGATATAAGGAAATCTAACTTTGATAATAACAACCACGTTGGATGATCAATGTATTTATAATTAGCACATTTAATTGAATCACAAACATAATAGATGATGTGTTTTTCATTTAATGACTCAAAAATTAAATATTTATCCTATTCATATTATGTTTATAACAATAGAATCATATGGAATCATAATCATTTATTATTTTATTCAAATTTTTAGGCATGACTCCAATTATTTATTTATGTTATCCTTATATTGTCTTCTAAATTATTGTTTTCAATTATTTTAATTTGGAACTCTTTACACATCCCAATGATTAAATTACTCAAAAATAAATGTAAACATATTAGTAAATATAATAATTCATCCAATTCATATAATATATGATCTACTCTTTTGAAATATTAAAACAATGGCATTGAATGTATGATAATCCGGGATGAGATAGTAATAAATTGCATACATCCAGCATAATATATGATGATAAAGGAAACAATATCTATGGGGTGTCTAAACCAAGGTCCCTTCAATTAGGGATAATATCATGATGAATGAATTATGTTCAAAAAAATAATTTAATGAGATCTTAGAAAAAAATTTGCAATTGTATTCATGACGAAAAAATCCATTATTACATGAGTTCATGATAGATGAAAAATAATTGTTATATATTCTTAACAAGGATGTAAATGAGGAGTAACATTATTATATATAAAAAATAATATAAAAATATATTTTTTAAAAAATAAAAAATAAAAAATATTTTAAAAACATTAATTATATAAATTTGTAAATAAATAATTTATATATATATTTTTTAATCGATGAGATAAAAATAATAAATTTTAATTTTTTAGTATTAATATATAAAATATTAAATCCGAAATCATTATAATTAATTTTTATTAAAAACTCTATGAAAAAATACTATGAAATTATATTTTTAATAATATATAATTTATCATATTTAATAACTAATAATAGGATATTATCCATCATCAATCATGACCAATATTCAAATGATTCATTACATATCAAGGGTAATTTGTTATATAAATCTAATAATAAAACAAGTATATCTTATTATTAAGGATGATTTCATACAGAATAAATATTATTATTTGATATCCTTTATATCAAATTTATTATATGATACTATGTTTTACATATGTCCTGGGTTTTTGAAAACTGCTGATTCCATACATCATATCATATGAAACAAAAAAATCATTGTTTCAATCTATAACATACTCTAGGATATACCTTAATCATATGGAAAATAAAATAAAAACTGAAATCCTATAACTGATGTTGATCTAATCCATGTCATAATTTATGATATATCCATTAAGGAATTACGAAATTAATCTTTATAAAAAAAATGATAAAACCATTGATCCACTAGAGAATAATGATCACATTTAATTAATAAATTTTATATTGTTCATTGAATATAGTAAAATATGAAAAAACAAATGAGAAAAATTATATAACTAAAATGTAAGATGAAATATTATGTGTAAATGAACATATGTATAATACCCCTTCTACTATTCAATGAATGTTATATGAAGATCACGCTAGAATAAAAATATTCTCACCTTTGAGGGGAGTACATTGAAAAGTGTATTGTTTATTATAATAAGAAGATCATGATACATAAATGGATAATGGTCTCTATCATTAAGGGAATTGATTCATATATTAATGAATATAATAGTGTTTTAATGTTCTTTATGAAACAAGAGTCCATTAATAGGAAGGATTGATTATTTTATATAGACATTTGATGGGTATTAAATCATTGGAGAATTGGTTTCCATGTCATGTAAGATTAATTTCTATTATTATGCATTAATCTAAATGATGAAAACTTCAATTAATTAGATTGAGGATCCACAAATTAATTACCTCACGATTCATAACTTTTGATAACCATGGAAAATAATTTCAATTATCATGTACATAAATCGATATATCATATGGAATTCTTTCTATATAATTAACTAAAATACATAACTATTATAATACATAAATATAATAATTAAGTAGGATATGGTATTAAACAAATTTTATTCACTTCTAATGATATATTATATATCATAAAATACATTTTCCTTTTTAATTTAATTCCAATAGAAACAACATACTATTCTAACATGTTGAAATTCATTATTGTCACTTATTGTATGGGTTCAAGTTTTTTCATGGACACTATAAAGCATTATTTTTTGTACACACATCCATTTTAATGAATCTCCTAAAATTATGATGATTGAAACAAATTTTTATGAATAATAAAAAATATTATTTTTTGTCATTTGGTTTCACCAATCATCCATACCCTATTGTTGGGTTGTCCACACTGATGAGTCATCATGGTAAATTAATCTATTTCAAACGTAATTTTCTATCTCATTAGACAAGTATTTCAATCCACATTAAGATAAATGATCCATATTTATTCTTCTCATTTATTTTTTTATATCTTATAGAAACTATTTAATGCAAATAAAACCTTCTTGCATTACAATATAAATATGATACAACCCATTTCAATAAAATTATCAATTAATAGAATGATGTACTTTGGAATATTTATTCAATGAACATTCATGGTTCTCCACAAAGGGGTGTGAAATAATCTATATGATAAAAGAACCTCTTATACATTTTCTCGTATAAATTTCTTAGTAGTATACATCAAACATATGTATCGTAGATCTTCAATCTATTTTGTTTTATATTTGGAATTCTAGTCATAGAAATGAATATTTATAGATTTATTTTTCTTATTGAATTATATTCCTAAGATATATATTCCAAATGAAAATTTCATATTCTATTATAATTTGTAATGTATTATCCTTGAAATAAAAATCATTTTGATTACCATTTTTTATAAATATATTCATCAAGGGTATTTTTACCTTTTATAACATATCACTTAAGAATAAATGTTACCACATGTTTCAATTCACAATATAAAAATATCCTAAACATGATATATCTTATACCATATATATATTTTATCATTAAAATTCCATAGATCATATTGAAAAAAACATTTGTTTCCAAATAACATAATTTTTGTTTAACTATCAACGTAGAATATACCAAAAACATCAATACATCTCTTTACGTTAGTAAATATTTTTATGTTTTTGGTCACTTTGGATTAACACCAACTATCATTACTCTAATTACTAGTTTACCTATCATCATAATGAGAAATTAAAACCATATTTTATATCTTTTTACTATTCTTATCTTTCTACCTAATTAATAGTGAACTTGACAAATCAGAGTGTATCTCAATAGTTTCATCAGAAAATGTGAGATTATAATAATCACCCACTAAAGGATAAAATATGGGTTTACATGGGACTCCATTATGTTGATTGGAACCCTCCATCCATTAGATTCTATCGATGTTATGTGGATTCCTTTCTATAAAATAATTTAACAGTTAGGGAGTAATATTCGAGTTGATAAAAAGTTCATTTAGATAGAAGAAAATATTGATGATATTGAATATGATCATATCCACATTTTTTTTACTCTAAGTATGTTAAAAATTATTATATACCTCTACCTCGTTGATATGATAAATAGTATAATTACGAAAGTAATAAAATGTTTCATTTAATTAGAGGGAAATATTTTACCATTTAAACCTCTCCACATATTTATATCATTTTTGTATCTTCATGATTATTTTTGAGACTAATGATTTATACAGGCATCACTAATTTCATTAATCATGTAATCTATTACAGTAACTCCACCATAATTGTATTACTCTATTTGAAAAAAATGTATAATTGATCTCATGGACCGTGGCATATTAAGAAATTCAATTTTCTCAGTCCACCTTGGAACATTTCATAGAATTTCAACAAATTTACTATATTGATAATTATAAATTTAATATTATTTTTTGAATGTCAAAATTATTTTAAGACACAATATTCATTCTCTAGGAATCAAAATATTCATTAAGAGACTAACACCTCTACAATACCTAATAAATTTAAGAATTATTAACTTCAAATTTTTATCACTTTATTTAAATATCTACCATGAGTTAAATAAATTTTTATTCATGTATATAGAATTTCATGATTTTCCAAAACATATTTAAATTGTGTAATTTTTAATCCATGTTGATCAATATATACTGATTATTCTATTTTTTGGGAAATTATCATTTGATAGTTCGTTCTTTTAATGTCCACCTATTCATCTAATTGGAAGGTGTTTATCATTAGTATAAGAAAACTTCATAACGTAAATTATAAGCCTTTTTAAGTTGTTAATTTTTCCATTTTTATTAATATAACATCTTCAATATCTAAAATGAATTCAACTTCAACATATTTACTATAAACACTATAAAACGAGCAAACAAAACTAGCTGTTACATTATTTAATTTGGGATAGATACTAGAAATCACATTTGGATATAATCTGTAATTTTATATTCTTTGTAAAGTTGAAACATAATTTAATTTCTTATTTCAGGATGATATTAAATATTCTACAAATTTAATCATATTCTGTTAATCTATATTTATATGCTAGGAAAAAGAAACATAATAAATGTGAGATTGTATTCTCAATACGGCTTATGTAAAATAGAAGCCACCATAAGTGAATTTTTCATATTCAATATGGATAGATATATAAGTTAAATAAGTTATTCCTTCATTAATTCGTATTATGAATTATCTAAGAAATTTGATACTCCTTCAACGACAATTTAGATGCATTTTCCTATGGTTCCTTTGTCATTTGAAGACGCTAAAATTATTCATGTTCCTTAAATCCTAGACAGCTAATTCCATTGTATGGATAGACGAATGAATTCAATATCGCAACCGATTTAACCCAAAGTATGTTCTATTTGAGATGTATTGAAACTATCATTGTAGAGGATATGTATTGATGTTAGGGAGGAGTTTAGATTCAAACAAATGGTGGTGGTCAAATCCTGGTTGGATTATTGTGATTCTTATAAGTGTATGGGTATCATTAAGTCAAATTGTCATTAAGGCTGACAAGTGTGGCTTGTGTTTCCTGATTTAATGACTCATAAATAACTCATAAAGGAGTAGGCCGCTTCCATAATAGAGACCAAGCATGGTAATTGTGGCTCTGTTCTATACCATTCATCTTAGATAGATAAGAGACTGTGAGTTGATGAATCAAAAGAGGATTCCATCTTCAGGAATATATTGAATGATCTGGTTGGTCCACAACCATGTGCACCATTATATTTTATAAAAGTGGAATCTATGGAGTTTTCAGATACTTCTACTAAAAATAATTCAATGAATTCATGAAACCATGTTCTGTTTGTGCAACCATTATCTGCAATTTATCCCAAACTAGTGAGTTCAGCCTCAATCAAGGGTTAATCAATGTGATTTGAAAGTAGTGAGACCCAAAAGAATGGATCATATATATGGTGGAATTTTGTGAAATTGATTGTTCTAAGAAAGAACTTTCATATTATAAATTTCAGAATTTTTTTTATGGGCTAGGAACCATTGAGTGTTTTATAGACCATTTTTGGAATGATTCTTCCTTTTTGGAAGTTCAAGGATTGCCTGGATCAAATTCATGTTTTACTGATTCTAGACATTTATCTAGAGTCATTTTCTTGGGAGGAATCTGTATTGGGATTCATTGCCAATGAAGGAAAATGGGGATGAATGGAATAAACAGTAGTGTAGAAAATGTTTTTTATGTTGGTTATTTTTCATTTTTTATGTCGATTTTTAGCCTACATTAATATAGACGACGTTATAAATATTGTCTTTTACGTCAGTCTTTAAATAACCGATTTTAAAAACATAACATTGTGGTTTTTATCACGTCGGTTATTAATTAACTGACGTGAAAAAACCAGGGGGATGGTTTATCACGTGAGTTATTAATTAACCAACCTGATAAACCTGTATGGGGGTGTTTATCACATCAGTTATATAATAACTGACGTGATAAACCATTTACCAGGGAATTATCACGTAGGTTATTACATAAACGATGTGATAAACTGGGGGGGGGGGGGGGGGTTTATCACGTCGGTTCATCTATAACTGACGTGATAAAAGAGGGCGGGGATGTTTATCATGTCAGTTATTTAATAAACGACATGACAAACCTCTGGGAAATGGTTTATCATGTCAGGTTTATAATAACCGACATGATGAACTACTCAGGTGGGTTTTATCAGGACAGTTATTTAATAACCAACGTGATAAACCATTCCACCAATGTTTATTACATCAATTATTCAAATAACCGATGTGGAAACCCCTTCCCCATTCCTTTATCACGTCGGTTATAAAATAACCGACGTGGAAGACCAATTTTTTTCAAATGGAATGCAGTCCTCTACTCTCCCAAGAAACAACCAGAAATCAAATCATGAATTCATTCCACAAAGACATAAGTAGACCAAAACAAGAAACAAAAAAAAATTAAGCATTTACATTGATAACATTTAAATCTTACCCCACTAGAAAACCCCCCACCACCCCCTAAACAGCCACCCCTCACCCCACTAGATTTCCCCCACCACACCCCTGGACTTCCCCTGACCCCCTCGGCAGCTCTAAACACCCCAGGACAACCCCCCACCCTCATGTATACCCCCACCCACTAGACAGCCCCCACCACCCCCTGAACACCCCCCACCCCACTGGACAGCCCACACCACACCCCCGGACTGCCCCCTGACCCCCTAGAAATCCCCAAACACCCCGAGACAACCCCACCCCACCCTCATATATATTGCCACACCCTATACAGTACTACCACACCCCTAGATAGCCCTCCCACCCCCCACTCACCCCACTAGACAGCCCCCACCACACCGATGGACTGCCCCCCGACCCCCTGGACAGCCCCAAACACCCTCTTGTATACCTCCACCCCCTGGAAAACACTCCCACACCCCTGGATAGCCCTACCACACCCCTGAAAAATACTAAAAATTTACCAAAAACAGACAAGAACCCCCTCACCCTACTGGACTTCCCCACCACACACTTGGACAACCCCCCCCCCCACCCCTGGACATTGCTTCAACCCCTGGACATCCCCCCTCCCTCCTGTATACCCCCACCCACAGGAGAGCACTCCCACACCCCTGGAAAACCCTCCCACACCCCTGAAGCAGACCAAAAAGTTACCAAAAACAGACTAGAACCCCCTCAACCCACTGGACAGCCCCCAAAACACCCCTGGACACCCCACCACACACCTGGACACCCCCACACCCCTGGACATCCCCCCACCCCTAGATAGCACCCAACACCCCGTGAAATCCCACATCCCCTAGACACCCCCACCCCAACACCCCTGGACATCCCCACACCCTCCCGGACATCCCCCACACCCTTGTACTGCCCCTACCACTTGGAAAGGCCCCCAACAAACTTGGAAAACCCCCCTCTTGAACTGCCCCACCACCCCTTGCAGAACCCCTACACACCATTGGATAGCCCCCATAAAACCACTGGACACCCCCCTCCCCCCACACCCCTGGATTGCCCCCGACCCACTGGACAACCCCCACACCCATAGACATCCCCACCACGCCCTGGACATCCCCCCACACCCATGGAAACCCCCCCCCACCTGTATAACCCCCAACCCCTGGATAGCACTCCCACACCCCTAGACAGGCCTCACACAACCATAAAACAGACCAAAAAGTTACCAAAAATAGACCAGAACCCCCTCACCCCACAAGAATGTCCCCACAACAACCCTGGACACCCCCACCCCCTGGACAACCCCCCACCCTCTTGGACACCCCCACCCTTGGACTTCCCCTCACCTCCTAGACAACCCCCCACACTCCTGGATGACCCCCACCCTCTTGGACACCCTCACACCCCTGGACTGCCCCCCAACCCCGAGACTACCACCCACCCTCCAAGACACCACCCACACCCCTGGACTACCCCCACCCCCAGGACTGCCCCCACCATCCTGGACACCCACTGGACACCCCCACCCTCTTGGACCCCCCACCTCCTCAGAGGGAACACCTCTATAAGGTAATCATCACTCCCACATGTGAATCTTGGTCCCTCACAATGTTCCGCATGTGGGAGTGATGAATCCCTTCTAGCGGCGTTTATCCCCTGAGGGATGGCAGCACCTCCTCTCCCACCCCCTGGTCTACCCCCCCCCCAAATCCCCACAAACACCCTGGACCCCCCTCCCACCCCCACCCATGGGACAACCCTCCCACACCCCTGGAAACCCCCCTCACCCCACAAGACACCCTCACACCCCTAGACACCCCTTGGATATCCTCCCACTCCCCTGGACAGCCCTTCCACCCTCCTAGAAACTCTCCCACCCCTTGGACTGCCCCCACTGTCATGGACACCCAGGACCCCCCCCCCCTTCCCCACCTAATCATACATCCCTCCCACACCCCTAGACAACCCCACACCCTTGGAACCCCTCCCCACCGGACCAAAATCCATACTGAAAAAACCATCATAAGTAGACCAAAACAAGAAGTAGATAAAAATTAAACATTCACATATATAACATTCAAAACATACACTGTTAACTTAAAAAAAACTAAATCCAACCTAAAAGACTTACAAATACACAACTACAATGAAAATATTCAAAATTACATTTTACATTAAAAACAACTAAATTTCAATCAAACCTATAAATTAATTTGACCACTCCACTTGTAAGTGTTTGACGTCTTGAGAAGTATAGGGTTGAGGGTCATAAAATTGATACAAATGAAAAGGATAGTAGTTAACATGTATAATGAATAAATTAAATTCAAATATTATAACAAAGTTTAAAAGGAAATCTTACCAGGTCAATGTTCACAACTGTCCCAGTTTTTATTATTTCATACATAAATCTTAACATATAATATCTACATTCGATGACACCTTGTAGTTCATGACAATTCCTTTTGAATGAGTGTAAATTAGATATATTATTTCTATGTAATAAATCAAAAAGTACAAATTATAAATGGATATTTACCTTCTAATTTACATATTTGATCATTACACTCCTTTTTTTTGTGTTTTTCCGAAAGTACACCCATCCCCTATTAGAAAATAATACGAATGGGGTAAATTTTAAATTCATTATAATATATAAACCTATTGAGAAATTGAAACATACTTTTCCAATATATTCTTAAAACTTTCCCGCACATCATCATGGAAAGAGCATATCAAATAAAGTGTTTTCTCCCTTAAGCCAAAAACCCCTAACATGCAATGATCAATGATAAAAGGAAATTTAAGGTTTTTTGTTTTTTATGTTAAAATATAATGAACTCTTTAAGAGAGATGTGTTTCATACCTCTCAAAAAAAGGCATCATCCAACATTGTGTGACTATATTCTGTTCATGTATTTTAGCAATATAAAGCATTCTTTGTTCCTCATCAAATGCACATGCTTCAGGGGAAATCAATTGCGGGTCCATGAATCCATATACTTCTATCATATCATTCCTCTAACAATTGTTATAATGATACGTAATACAAAATAGACATAAGTATACATTTTTAATAAATATAACACAGGGAAAATGTGTTAAGACTTACATGGAAAAACTTTTCACCATGTTGATTCCCACCATATCTCTAGTAACAAAATCCATGATATCAGTTTTCATATTCCACACAGTTATTTCACATCCACAAACACGAGCTTCCATTGGAAACTCATAATGACCCACCAAATTTTTTGAATATCTTAAAAATCATTCAAAACTACTAGAATTTGTATCTGATGTCCTAGTCATTTGTAAATATTATCAAAAAATTATACAAATCATTTTAATATGGTCATGAAAAAATAATTGTATCACTATAGAGAAATAATAAGCAGTATGTATGAACTTTTGATGCATCTACATGCCATTTGAAGGAAATGAGCATTGATAATGTTGTATTAATAATCATAAAAAATGTTAAATTATATTTGGGATGCATGTTATATTATTATTTTAAATATAAATAATATATTCAGTTGATAAATGTATAAGTCGAAAATAATGTTATTAGTATAGATTATTACCTATTGTTTGAAGGAACTCATTTTAAAGAAAATATGGTTGGTCATTTGGGAAGACAAAACCCTATATAATTTGGAGAAAAATGTTGATGTTATTATTATTTTAATGAATTCCCAAACTATAATTAATAATTTTATTTAATGATAATAGGGATTGGGTGTCTATATATATGTTGGGGGTTGGTAATTCAATGAATTTCAGAAAGAATTAAATAAATATCAATAATTTTTCAAGTCCAAATTGGTCCAAATTTATATAACTGAATGATAATATGTGTGTGAGTCAAAATACATTCATCTAATTAAATTTTTATATGGTATGTATATCTTATCAAACATAACATTTTAACTACATATTAATCTTTTTGATAATTATCTCAATATTAAAATGAACTACACGTTTGGGGTCAAGTGTGATACCATAAAAGTAATATATGTCATAAAAATGGAAGATGGTTATCATTTTCTACTATATCCCATTAATTTTTTAAAATTTAAGTTATTTTGAATTATAAATCATTTAATAAAATATTATTTATTATAAAATATTATTAACATAATTTTTTGCATAGTTCATTTAATATTCTTTTACTTATGAAATAAAAAATTGATGATTAAATATGTCATCAATTAATACGAAAATGGTCAATAAATTACCTTTTTATTTGATGATTATTTTCTTAATGTTGATGGACTACTTTTATATTTAAACTATGAACATAAGTATATATACTTACATGATATGTGTAATTTCAACATTTGATCATTATCCATCACAATCCCATATTATTCCCCAAAGGATGAGTATTCATGGGGAATATTTCATTAATGATGAAATATTATAAGAGATCATGACCCCTCGAGTCTCACCTACAGTAGACGTTAGGGTGGTGACTAGAACCAAGGGTACAAAGATATCACAATTTTAGAGGCATTACCCATTATAAGAAAACATGATTGAGACATAAGATGACTCATCCTCAATATAACTCCATTAAATATAAAACATAAAATCCAAATTCCATCCCACAAGAATGTTTTAAAAAATAAAATTGTTACAAATGTAATAAATCCCCAAGCTAAGTACCAAAATAAAAGATAATTAGTGACACAATAATTATCCCAATGTCTGAGATAGTAAAGTCCAGCACAATCCACATGATCCTCTTAGAAAACTAAAAGCAATTTTATATATTTAGGTTGATCATACAAGCATACTCAGTAAAAAAACCAAAGTTTATCATTCCCAAGTGAGATAAGAATACTAATGATTCGATGAGAATATAGACAAACCAATATCACCAAACCAGAAATATTAAGCATCCCCACCTCACCAAGGCACTCTAACCGAATAATGCAAGTCATGTAAAGTAATATAGTAAGAACATTGATGATTGGGTACCCCACACCACGTCCCCCCTATTTATCCACTCTCACACCCTAACTTCAAATGTTCGAGTACTCCCAACTCTTCTGAAAGTACTATGTCATAACTCACGCCCACACAACTGGGCCTCACATCTAGTCCCATCACATGGGAAAGTAAATCGCATAAAATCACACCCATATAATACTAGGATACAAAACAATATCCTTCCCATAGACACTACAACCACATAACCACATGACATGAAAATAAATAAAAAATATATATTATTTTTCAAATGATAAAATATCTTTAATAAACAAATATAATAAAAGATATAACATTCATACCTCTATGGTAATGAGTTGAAGAAGTTTGTATGGTTAAATTAAAAAAATGGCCAATATTATGTCCAACTTTTGTCACCACATCTATAGGTAATGGTACTCGAGCTGACCTATCTATAATATCTTGTACAGTGACCCTCTGATTCTATACCTCTAATTATTGATGATGAACTGTATCTCATATACAATATACCAACCCATATGCAACTATATGATGTTGAGGATCATAAATATGCAACTCGCAAAAAGTAGGATGTTTTGGTAGAGGAGTATAATAAAAAATGGGATCCAAAAGCTGAGGTGGGGGAGTGGGAGCTACTGTCCGAGGTGGAGGATAAATAATGGGGTCTGAAGGGGGGAGGTGGAGGAGTGGGAGCTACAGTCTAGAATTGTCTATTCATGTCTGCAAACCTAGACTATACTAATGCTCTAATATTTTCCTCCATCATCGCTTTAATATTATAAAATTCATCCTCTAAGAATTATATATTTTTTATAAACACCCTCAAAGTTAGATGTTTAAGAACATAGAAACACTTTTCTTACCGATAAACCCGACAGATATGCTCTTACACGACATGGATGTTCGGGCTTTCCCAATTCTACAGATAAAATATCTTGCCTCCTAGTAGGTGTAAATATCCCATGTGAGCTCTGCTCCTCATGAGAGTCGTATATTAATTTATTGAACACTTATAAAATGATTGAAATTATATGAAGAAAATAGTTAACTTAAATAAATAAAATAGAAATCTTACAATCCTCTCAACTACGATTCTCAATTCTTATGAAGATATTTACCTTCTTTTCCCATCCAATATCTCTTCTATTTTTCATGTCTAGATGGTGGGGATGGAGGGGCCTCCTTTCTAGAGCTTTGAGTCTCACCTCTTCGATTTTTAAAAGTTTCCTCCATCATTTGTTCTTTAAAGAAATCATACCCTCCCTGAGATAAACTATGATGGTATACATTTTTAGATTGAATATCTTAATGGTATTTCCTTGTTTGCTGTAAATTGAGAATAATAAATCATTAACAAAACATTAATAAGATCATTTATATAAAAAATCTTATAAAAGTTTACATTACCCTTACCAAAAATGACTCTTTTCATTTAAATTCTTTAAATTGTCTCCATGGGTCTTCATGATTTAGAGAATATGTGCGACATGGATTGTCATGAATCATATGAACAAAAATGAAATAAGATGAGAGGGTTGATTTTAAATCCCTCCATCTCCTGGCATCCATCGATACGCATTTCTTCCTGACTCCCCCAGTGTCAGGAATATCAAATTTTATTCAATAATGAAGAGGTTATACATATTATATATACTAGAAACATTTAAATAATAGTTAAACAATAGAAAAAGGTTTTTCCAAAATCATCTCCTACAACATGGAGATTATCACTTTATCCACAATTCTCTAGTCATCATAAAAATAATGGCTTTTCTCTTAGCCTGAGTTGATACAAAAATCTTTAAATCATTAGCATTTGAACCTCTAGGAATATCATCATCATCAAAATCAATGAGTATCCTATGATCCTGTGTACCGGCAAGTGCTAATTTTTGTAAGCATGTACACCCAAGTTTACTAACTCTTTAACTCTTTGTCATAATAAGAGCATATAAGGAAGATTGGGGATCATCAAGAGGAGCTTGTGATTATTCCTCCCCAGAGGTATAACCAATATGATCATCTCCAAAATCATGTGGTTGATCAACTGAATGATCTGTCATTATCCTTCAAAACAAAAAACAAATATTAGTTCTCAAATATACATATTCAAATATTTTAATACTACTATAATCAGAAAATAGAAAATTGTACTAAGTTACATAACAGTAAACATTTTTAAAATGGTAATAGTGTTAAATAATAGTAAAGATGGTGAAGATGTTAAAGATGGAAAAAATGGTTAACATGGTAAACCTGGTAAACATGGTAAAGTAATTGACACTGAAAAAAATAATATATATATAATTCATGTAATGGTAATCATGATAAAGTAAACTAAAAAAACTTAAAACAGACAAAAACTTATAAATACTTTGTTTTAATAAATGTTTTAATAATGAACAAACTTACAATATATAGAATTTTATGAAAAAATAAATGTAAACAAGAAATAAACATATGTTACCTGTAATTTTAGGAATGTAATAATGCATTTTTTCCCAAATTCCTTCGTCGTGATCGTTCTTTATGGCACAAACCATGTCTTCAACATGCTTATCATAATGTTTTGTTAATATTTCCATGGAAGTAGGGATCTCACATAAATAAGTATCTTCATCAAGTCCATATTTACCAACAAATTGTATTTTCCCTTGTAAAACAACATCCCTCTGCATATCTGATGGATCTACTACATAGAAATTTTTTTACATGTGTTTCCATTATAAAAAAACCAGCTGTGTATTACAATCTATTCATATTAACAAGTGTCATTCCAAATTCATCGTGTCTGAAACTTTTGTTACCGATAAACCATTTACAGTTAAAAACAGGAACTTTAATTTTAAATTAATCACCCTCCCATATGTCCTCAATCACTCAATAATATTCCCATGTTGCATAAATTGGGTTTTTGTGCTTATCCCTCAAAAAATGCATTTCTTCTGAAAACACCAAGACACTACTATTCTGAATAACACTTCTGTTGTCTAGTGCTTTTTTATGAAATATATATCCATTAAAGTCATAACCGGACCATGTTATCACATTTAAACATTGACCACCCACTATCCATTTTAATGTCTCTGATACATCTGATCTACCAAGCAATGACTTTTTAAACCATGAAAAAAAAATTTGTTGTTCTCATTCAAAATCCACATTTCATTCTTCTTTGGATGACATTGTTTCAACTCAATAATATGTAATGTGATATATGGTTAAGAATCATCTATGTTATTCAAGGTTTATGATTATATCTTCTTCATGTGTTCAGCTGACAATGATTTCACATTCAAGCCATGAATCCCCTTTCACTCATTATTAACTCGTTCATGGAGAAATAGAGGAAAACCAATGTGTTGTGCCATAGCCAAGTATCTCATTCATAACTCTACAACCTCCTCAGAAATATAATTATCAATAATGGAGGCTTCTGGTCGATATAGATTCTTAACATTCTCCTTCAATATTTTCATATACCTTTCAAAAGGTTACATCCAACGATGAAATAGAGCTCCACAAAGAGTTATTTCTCGAACCATATGAATCATTAAATGAACAATTATATCAACAAAAGTTGGAAGAAAATAAATTTCCAATTGAAAAAGTATAAATGTTTCCTCCTTTTCCAAAATGTTCAAAGCATTCACATCAATCGCCTTATTACAAATTGAATTTCAAAAATAACACAACTTCGTTATAGTATTTCTGACATGTATGGGCAATATTCTATGCAATTCAACTGGTAGAATTTGTTCCATCGTGACTTGACAATCATGTGATTTCATACCTATCAACTTCAAGTCCTTCAATGAGACAAAAGTTTTTACATTTGACGAACAACCTTGATGCTCTTTGATATCATGAAGACACTGACAAAAGCTAATATTCTACCTCTTCGATAATGTATGAAAATATGGGTGAAGAAATGTTCATCCTCCATTATGAGTGGGAGCTAAATCCAAATGTATTCCCATTGAGAGTAAGTCTAATCTTGCATTTAACCCTTCTTTTTTCTTTTCTATAATATCTAACAATTTTCCAATCAAACAATCACAGATATTCTTCTCTATGTACATGACATCAATATTATGTTTAACTTCATGATATCTCCAATACAGTAGCTCAAAAAATATTGACCATTGCTTCCAAATTTGAATTTCATTACCATATTTTTGTGTCTTTCTCAATGTCACATCATGGTTTTTCATCCTCTCAAAATATAGATCGGGGGATAAATGTTTTGAAGCAATATCAAATTCTTGTGATCCATTGAATTCCTTTTTTAGCCTTCTATTAGGGTGATCCATTGGAAAAAACATTCGATGTCCCATGTACACTGTGTTCCTCCCATGATGCAATTGACAATATGACATATGTTGTTCACAAATTGGACATGACTTATGGCCTTTAACACTGTATCCATACAAATTTCAATATGTTGCAAAGTCATTTATAGTGAACAGAAGCACTGCATGCAGTTGAAAATATTCCATTTTATAATAATCACACACCCTAATACCATCAGCCCATAAAAGATTCAAATCATCAATAAAAAGTGACAAGTAAACATCAATATCATTGTTGGGTTGTGTCGGACCAGAGATAATTATACTCAACATAACAAATTTTTTGCTTAATACAAACTTCCGCAGAGAGGTTGTAAATTACCAATAAAATAGTCCATGAACTATGTGTGCTACTGAGGGTTCAGTATGGATTCATTCCATCTGGGCACAACCCTAGTATGAGATTTCTAATTTCATTTCCAAATGTAGAATACTGCTCATCAATTTTCTTCCATTGTGGACAATCTACTTGATGACGTATTTTTCCATCACATAACCGCTCATGAGCATTGCATCTTAACCTTTTTGCATCATGTGAATTAGAAAATAAACATTTGAAACGATGAATTATAGGAATATACCAAAATAACATGGAAGGGATCTTTGTAATCTCTACATTAGCCCATGATTTTTCTTTCACCTTATACCATGATGTCCTACATTTAGGAAACTCTGACAAAAATTCATATTCCTTCCTATATATAATACAGATATTTAGATAGGCATTTATTTTATTGTATCCCAATCTCATCAGGCATAATATTTTATTGTATTTATATTGGGAATCTGGAATATTGTTATCTTTTTGAGGAATTTCTTTCATCAATTATAGCAGCTCTGTAAAACATCTGCCACTCCATCCATGTTTCGCCTTCAGATTAATCAATCTTAACACCGCCAACAAAACCATAAAATCTTCACAACCAAGATATAATGGTTTTTTAGAACAACCATATAGATGTGCTATTTTTTGTTCATTCTCAATTTGTTCTGCTACAATATCATGAATCAATTCTTCAATTCCATCAGTGTTACCATCTTGTGAATCATCATCATCAGTGACATCCCGTCCAGTTTCACCATGCCAAATCCAAGGGCTATAACTCAGATTAAAACCATGACAAATCAGATGATCTTTTATCTCTCTACTTTTTATCATCATCATATTCTAACAGTTCAGGCATTGATAGAAAAAAATGTCACAACATGGAACATTTCTTTTTGAAAATTGCAAAAAGGCATCAGCACCTTCCTCATATTCATTTCTCATTCGATGTGCCGTAAACCAATTTTTACTCATTATTACCAATAATAAATATCAAAATTATACTTCTTTTTAAGATAAGAAAAATATATGTTTATATGAAAAAATCATAATTTCAATGTAAAATAATTTGGAAATATAAAACAAAACTATGCGTATTTAAAAAAATATGCTTGAATATGATTTTAAAAAGAATATATAGTTAGATATAATGGTTTTAAATTCCATTGAATCAATGAAAACCATGGGGCCTCCAATGTTTGAATGAAAATTTGAGAAAATGGAATAAACCTGAGAATCAAATAAAATTTAAAATAAAAACTCAGATGGAGAAAATCACAATGTAAATCCAATCATCAAGACATAATGTTGTCAGTATAACTATGCATATATGAAAACCACGACATGGTCACCCCCATTACCCATAATTTTCTCATAGTCAATGACTGTTAAAAATATATATAACTAAATAGAATCATATTGCAACACTAATATCCATGAAACAATACAATCACCATGTCATAATCTCACTAACCATGATGCATTATTCAATACCAACTGACACTAATCCCCCACCCCCCTTGGACACCCCCTGGACACCACCAACCCCTTGGACAATCCTCACCCCCTGGACACCATCCCCAACCCCCTTGGACTCCCCCTAGACACCACCACCTCCTTGTACACCCCCCTCCCCACCACCTGGACACCACCCCCACCCCCTTGGACGCCCCTTGGACACCACCACACCCTTGGACAGCCCCCACCCCTCCTGGACACCCCCACCCATCCTGGACACCACCACCCACCTCCTACCACATTGGTCAACCCCCTGGACACCACCCAACCCAATGGATGGCCACCCCCCCCCCCCCCCCGAACAACCCAAACCCTCTAGAAATGACCCTACCCACTTGGACATCCCCCCTCCCCCCCACCCGTTTCGACACCCCCAACCCCTTGACCCCCCCCCCCCCCACACACCCCTGTACTGCCCCCCCCCCCCCCACCTCCATGGACACCCTGGACACCCCCAACCCTCTGGACAGCCCCTGAACCCTCTGAACACCATCCCACCTCCTTGGACACCCCTTGGGCACCACCACCCCCCTTGGATAGCCCCCACCCCTCTGGACAGCCCCCACCCCCTAGACAACGCCCCACCCCTCTAGACCGCACCCCACCCCTCTAGATAGTACCCCACCCCTCCCGGACACCACCCCCACCCACTACCCCCTTGGACACCCCCCTGGACACCCCCAACCCTCTGGAAAACCACCCATGGACATCCCCCAGCCCTCTAGAAAACACCCCCACCCCTCCTGGATATCACCCCCACCCCCTACCCCCTGGAAACCCCCCTAGACCCCCCCCAACCCTCTGGACAACCCGCACCCCCAGACAACCTCCCAAACCCATTAGACAGGCCCCCACCCCCTTGGACAGCCCCCCACCCACCCCATTGTACATCCCCCACCCCCTTTGACATCCCCCCCCCCACACACAACCCTTGACTACCCCCCCCCCCCCACCTCCACAGACACCCTGGACAGCCCCCAACCCTTTAGAAATCTCCCCAAACCTTCTGAAAAACACGCACATCCCCTTGGACACCCCATAGACACCACCACCCCCTTGGACAACCCCCACCCCTCTGGACAGCTCCCACCCCCTGAACAGCCCCCACCCCTCTAGGCAGCACCCCCAACCCCTCCTTGACACCACCCCTACCCCCAACCGCCTTGGACACCCCCCAGGACACCCCCAACCTTCTAGATAGCCCCGCCCCCTGACAACACCCCAAACCCTATGGACATGTCCTCTAGACCTTGGAACCCCCCACCCCCCACGACCCCCACCCCCTTCGACACCCCCCCCCCTTCGACCCCCACCCCTTGCCCCCCCCCCCCAAACACACACCTGGACTTCCCCCTCCCCCCCACACCTCCATGGACACCCTGGATAGCCCCCAACCCCCTGGACAACCAGCAACCCTCTTGATAGCACCCCAGAACCATGAGATTTTAACCTCAATCTACTAGTTTTGGCATATATAGGGATTTTAACCTCAAGCTACTAGTTTTGGTATCATTCCATTATTCAAAATGAGAACCATGATTTGTATCTCCTTCTCGACTAAAATGATCCATTGTGTAATGAATTGGGTTTTAATAGCATATGATGACTTGTAATAGTACATGAAAATAAGCGAAATAAATAGATTATGGAACAACGAAAAATGATACCCAAAATAGAAACAACCATGGATCCAAAACAAACATTCCACCATGAAGAACCATATATACTTATAAAATAAATCAAACTGGTACACAGAATGGGTGTATCACAATGGTTTACATATAAATTGCAGTAATATAGGTGAATGAGATCATTAGTTGTCAATGACAATAAAAATTACCATCAATGTCGGGCATCCGAGAAACAAAAACAAACCAAATAGATGTAGGTGTGACTTACGGGAATATTGCGAGTCGACGTAATATATTTATTAATAATATGTTAGATGATGATGGAAAAATGATGTAAAAGGGTTTTAAATCAAAGAATATTACCTAGTATAAACAAAAAAATAAAAAAAAATAAAATATAGACTATTCGGGAAAAAAACGAATGAAATAAAGTCGTGGGAGGCTTACCTAAGGGTTGTGAGTGGACAAGATAGATTCTAGGAGAGTAAAGATGATAAACGATGATGGAAAAATGAGTTTATCGAACCAGGATTGAAGAGTCTATTAGGGTTTTCCGCATGAGAGAGATGAGTTGTTGTTCTATCGATCGAAAAATCATAAATGACAATCCATGGGGCATGTTAATTTTTTAAATGTTTTATAGCATCTGTTATTTAATAACTGATGTTATAAAATATTTTAATAACATTGATAATGTTAGTTATTATAATAACTGATTATATAAATGTATCAGATAATTCATTTTTTATGTTGTTAATTTTAAAACCGATGTAAAGAAAGCTGTGTGTTTGTTTTTTATGTCGGTTATTCTATTACTGACATAAAAAAAATCAGAAACCACAATTTTTACATTGGTTATTTTATAATAGACGTTAAAACATCAGGGTGTTGGTTTTTTGCATTGGTTATAATATAAACGACTTTAAAAACTCAGCGGGTTGGGTTTCTATGTCGGTTAATAGAAAACCGACATCAAAAAAGCCTCAGATGCCACATTTTTTGCATCTTTTATTTTATAACCAACGTAAAAAATTCATAGATACCTTGTTTTTATGTCGGTTATAAATTAACCGACGTAAAAAATTTTGCGCTTTGGTTTTTTACATCGGTTATTTTATAAATGAAGTAAAAAAAGAACGCCTGGGATTTTTGACGTCGGTTATTAAAATAACCGACGTAAAAAATTTACTCTCCGCACTTTTTACGTCGGTTATATATAACCGATGTAGAAAATGGTGACGTTAAAAACGTTTTCTGCACTAGTGCAAGGGCTTTGGGAGTAGCATTATGGAAAAGGGGATGAAAGAAAAAGGGAAGAAGGATTATTCTTACCAAACCAAAACTATAGACGCACAATCCACCTCATAACTGAATATAAATGAACTAGACTATGTCTCTATGACTAAAGAGATGGAACCTAAATGCGGTGTTCTTATAGAACTTGATAAACAAAATAGTGTGATGGGATATCACAATCTTATGTCGAATTAATATTTACTAGAGGCTATTTCTATTAGTGAGGCTCTTTCCATCATGGACAACTAGAAATAAGTGGTCGATAATAAGGTGGTGAAGAAGAGGTCAACTAGGGATCATTTCAATCACTTGGAGGATGAAATTTTGGAGTTTCCCTTTCGAAATTGGGAACCAAATGAGTTTTTTGACAGGTTATATAAGATATAAATTCACTTGGACACAACTAAAGATAAACTCTACTAGGCCAATAAAAAGACCTTATTTCGGCGAGAGTATTCAATAAAAGTATGATAAATGTCGTGGGGATCATTCAATAATTGTGTAAGATGGAATATTGGTTTGGAGATCTGATTAAGGAAAGCCCAATAAAATGGTAAGTGGTCTTCAATATAATATTTATAAGGATTATTCTTCTAATAATAACAAACTCTATTGCAATTGTTCAGACATTTATTTTGGTACTTCATATTTTGTGTTTGGAAATAAGATTTTTCTAATTTTTTCCTTAAACATGTGTCAAAATAATCAAAATATAATTTTTAGTTAAAAAATAACAAGGGTATTATTAATAAATTTCATAATTATTAAACTCATATTTACAGACATGATAAAAATACCATCAACGAATCATTATAAGACATATTACATAATTGATAAATGCTATATTCATATACCAAAACTAGTTTTTATCATAATAACTAGTAATAAATCAATGAGAAATAAGGGGACCCTACTATCACTAACTATCTCCAATTAATTTTTAATATTTAATTAAATAATAATATATCAATACATAATCAATATATACATTAGTATTGGAAATCAATAATAGAAATGTTAATAGTTTTTAAGTGAAACTAATTGAAATCAATATAGATAACGAATAAGGATAATATTATTGGATCAAATACCTTATGAAGAATATATGAGATAATGTTTGGTTGTCATTATGGAATATAAATTCCATAAATATAATATTAAAATATATTTTAGGATACTATAATTTTCACATTGAAATATATATTTAGAATCTAATAATTCCTAAAGAAATTGAATGAAAACATCCCTAAAATAATCATGGAACCTTGTAATGAAACCATAAAATAATTGTGATGTTATGAAAAAATATAATTTCTTTCACATTGAGTATGCTGAAATAATGATTCTTTTTAAATTTTCTATAATATTTCAAAATTATATTATTTTGAAACTAGGAAGAGGATCCATTTAATTTTTTTAAAGAATTAAATTATAGGTAAATATTAATTTAATAATTAATTGTATAATATTTAAAATTATATTCCAATAATTTATGGAAGATATGTATATATAATAAAAATATTCTATATCGACTAGAAAAATTGATGATTTTCCTTATAAAACATAATATTGGTATATTGAATACATGAATAGTTAAAATTAAAATAAAACACATTTTTTCTAGTAATAAATATAGATGAAAATTATATATTGAGTTTAATAATGAAAGATAAAATAATTTCCATCATATACATACACATAAAGATTCCCAAATGATGTCGTTATTTTGTATTTACCACTCCCCACTTCGGTAAACTATGAACCATAATCTTTATTAGATAACAGATTCAAAGGAAACAATAAATAATATGAATATAAATATATTTATTATATACATATAATATGGATGTACATATAAAACATTAATGAATTTAGATGTGAGTACAATAGATGTATTACATAAATAAAAGTGAGAAGAGAAACTCTTAACTAAGGACTGGATTCCGTCATAGTTTTTTGAAAATGATGTATATTAAATATAGATTTATTGTAAATATAATACAGAATCATACTCATATATATAACACTATTAACTAATTACAAAGACATTCAATACAATTTTATTCCATAATATATATATTTATATATATAGAAAAATGAATTACATAGTTATAGAGAATGTAGGCTGGAGGTACTCAAGAAGGTTAACTTCACTTTTCGGCAATGATACTAAAGAAAATAAAATTAAATAATCTTTTAAAGAAAAAATAATATCATATATGTAAATATTATCAAAAAGTATACAAATAATTTTAATATGGTCATGAAAAAATAATTGTATCACTATAGTGAAATAACAAGCAGTATGTATGAACTTTTAATGCATCTACGTTCCATTTGAAGGAAATGAGTGTTGATAATGTTGTATTAATAATCATAAAAAATGTTAAATTATATTTGCGATGCATGTTATATTATTTTTTTAAATATAAAAAATATATTCAGTTGATAAATGTATAAGTCGGAAATAATGTTATAAGTATAGATGATTATCTATTGTTTGAAGGAACTCATTTTAAAAAAATAGTGTTGGTCATTTGGGAAGACAAAACCCTATATAATTTGGAGAAAAATATTGATGTTATTATTATTTTAATGAATTATCAAACTATAATTAATAATTTTATTTAATGATAAGAGGGATTGGGTGTCTATATATATTTTGGGGTTTGGTAATTCAATGAATTTCAGAAATAATTAGATAAATATCAATAATTTTTCAAGTCCAAATTGGTCCAAATTTATATAACTGAATGATAATATGTGTGTGAGTCAAAATACATTCATCTAATTAAATTTTTATATGGCCTGTATATCTTATCAAACATAACATTTTTAACTACATATTAATCTTTTTGATAATTATCTAAATATTAAAACGAACTACACGTTTGGGGTCAAGGGTGATACCATAAAAGTAAAATATGTCATAAAAATGGAAGATGGTTATCATTTTCTACCATATCCCATTATTTTTTTAAAATTTAAGTTATTTTGAATTATAAATCATTTTATAAAATAGTATTTATTATAAAATATTATTAACATAATTTTTTTCAGAGTTCATTTAATATTCCTTTACTTATGTAATAAAAAATTGATAATTGGAATAGAAACAATTAAAAAATCCCTATGATGTAATATATATCTCTCCAAATCATGATGCACATTAATTCATTTGGATTGTATGAGTTTTTAGTATTTTTAAAATCATTTATTTTATTTTTCAATTAATTAAATAATATTATGTTCGTATTGTATATGAATTTATGCTTATTATTTAAATATTATAAATAAAAATATATTACATGGATAATGAAAAATTATTTATCATTCAAATTATTATCAGGAACATAAAATAACTATTTTTATTCGTTATATAAAAATATTTAATGATTAAAAAATTAGAATGATAAATAATAATTTTTTTAAAATAAAATATCAAAAGATAAAAATGAGATTAAAAATGGGAGAAAATTATATATATTTTATAATTTAATGATTATTTGTTATAAAAATTAATACATTAAAATATAGGCAACTTTTAGGGTTATTTTTTTGTCATTATTATATTATTTTTAACTATAATTACCTGATTTAACAATACTGTGGTAGTAAATAGTTACTATGGATACTAATGATAATGAAAAAAGGGTATATTTACCAAATTTGGACCGCTGGATTCCAAAAAAATAAGAAATTTATTGAGGGTCAACTTAAAAAATTCATTAAAATAAATATAAAATAAAAATGAAAACATCAAAGATAAAAGTTTTTGAGAAAAATGATTTCTTATTGATAAATGTTTATTAGTCCATATTCCATAATAAAATATGTCAAAATGAATTTAACAAATTTATTCATAAAATAAGAGGCAATATTTTTTCATTAATTCAATTTAAAATAATGTCTAACCTTCTAATTCAAGATATAAATTAACATTTTTCAATATAAGTCCACATATTTAATTATATAATTGAAAATATTTATATTCAGATAAACAAAAAAAATATAAATTTATTTTTATTACATATTTATATAATAATTAATATTATTTTTATAATTTATAATTTTAATATGATACAAGAAATAATTAAAGATTTTTCTCTCAACATAAAAATTAATTTTTTTAATTAAATATAGTTCTGAAGCACAGAATAACCTTACAAAAAATTATCTACATAGATCATAATCATTAATCATTTTCTTTTTATAGATTATCCCATTTGAATATATATTTTATATTTTTTTAAAAATTATTCCTAGAAACTTATTGTATAGCTTGGTGATATCTGGTAAATAAAATAATAACATTTTAGTATAATATGTTGGTGTACATGAACTAGGTGTTACATATCCTATAGACTATCAAACAAAGTCATAGTTTGAAATTATTGGATTTCAAATTTTACCATAATTAAATGAATTATCCACTAATAATATAACTTGAATTATCAATATTTTTTTCTAAATGGAAACCCACATAATATAAAGGGATAATAAAAATTATTTATAAATATAAAATTTAGAAACATAATCTTCACTATAAATAAAATTTAATCGAGATCCAAGATAGTGGGAACATTGATTGGATGTTAAATTATAGGCAAGGAAAAGATGCCTAATTAAAAAATTTATATAGACAATTATAGAATATATAGTTTGGGAAATATTAATGAAAAAAATTTCACAAATCATTGATGATTAAAGATGTCATCAATTAATACGAAAATGGTCAATAAATTACATTTTTATTTGATGATTATTTTCTTAATGTTGATGGACTACTTTTTTATTTAAACTATGAACATAAGTATATATACTTACATGATATGTGTAATTTCATCATTTGATCATTATCCATCACAATCCCATATTATTCCCCAAAGGATGAGTATTCATGGGGAATATTTCATTAATGATGAAATATTATAAGAGATAATGACTCCTCTAGTATCACCTACAGTAGACGTTAGGGTGGTGACTAGAACCAAGGGTACAAAGATATCACAATTTTAGAGGCATTACCCATTATAAGAAAACATGATTGAGAGATAAGATGCCTCATCCTCAATATAACTTCATTAAATATAAAAAATAAAATCCAAATTCCATCTCACAAGAATGTTTTAAAAAATAATATTGTTACAAATGTAATAAATCCCCAAGCTAAGTACCAAAATAAAAGATAAGAAGTGACACAATAATTATCCCAATGTCTGAGATAGTAATGTCCAGCACAGTCCACGTGATCCTCTTAGAAAACTAAAAGCAATTTTATATATTTAGGTTGATCATACAAGAATACTCAGTAACAAAAACCAAAGTTTCTCATTCTCAATTGAGAGAAGAATACTAATGATTCGATGAGAAAATAGACAAACAAATATCACCAAACCAGAAATATTAAGCATCCCCACCTCACCAAGGCACTCTAACCGAATAATGCAAGTCATGTAAAGTAATATAGTAAGAACATTGATGATTTGGTACCCCACACCACTTCCCCCTATTTATCCACTCTCACACCCTAACTTCAAATGTTCGGGCACTCCCAACTCTTCTGAAAGTACCATGTCATAACTCACGCCCACACACCCGGGCCTCACATCTAGTCCCATCACATGGGAAAGTAAATCGCAAAAAATCACACCCATATAATACTAGGCTACAAAACAATATCCTTCCCATTGACACCACAACCACATAACCACATGACATTCTTCCTGCAGAAACCTAGGTCACATACCAAATCACATCATTAAAAGACCTTGGATGTACAAAAAATCACATCTTAATAACACCTGAAAAACACAACACATATCATCCTCAAGACACCTAGGAAAATACCACTCTCCCTCAAACACATGGCCCCTCCAAATGACAACCTGCCCAAAATATTATGGGCTATCACCATCGAGAAGAGGGGTCAGGGAAGATCGGGTGGCCATATATCCATCCTCCCACTAGGATGTTTGGGAAATACATCATCTCCTATGAAAGTGGGGGTGTTCATCACATGGTGCTTGACTAGGGTGGGGTGCATATATGAATCCCAAGAACATAATGTATATATATATAGTATCAATAACTCAAACCCAAAATAATATGTTCACAATAATTACAACCTCTATTAGTATTAGTAATGGCCACTTCAGTGATTGATAAAATTAATGTGGATTCACAATGCCCATTATATCATCACTCATCCATTTCATTTTTTATCTTTAACCATAGTTAACCATAAAACCCACCATTTAACTTTTCATTGAACAAATCCTTCCAATTTACCAAACTAACTCATACCATCTCTACAATATTATGTATTTATTTTCTACCAAACTACCCTAGGAAATAATTAATAGTTACCAAAACAACATACACAAAGAAGTCTCACAATGGATGGAAATCCACATAAAATTTACCCACATCACAATACTCATAGTTTGACACCCATTAATGGTAAAAACAAAAATTTATCTTGAGACATGGGGGGGAAGTATTCTACATGCTACACATGGAGACAACCCAAGAGTATTTCCCATACCGACCACATCCATCATCATTTATCAATGTTATTCATCCCAGTCTATCATATCAATAGATAAAAAACCAAACCCACAACCACACCAAACAACACATATCATCCCAACTACAACACCCCCATCACAACCATTCTCATAAGTTTTGGAGTGTAACCACACCGTACCCACATAGTCATTCCCACAAATGCAACACTAAAAAAACCACACAAGGCACAAATTCCAGATTTAATTAAGAATACCATATTTAATTTCCAATCAATATTTCACGGGTATCCACCGGACAATTTCAATCCAAGGTAATCTATTTACATAACTGAATTAATGTAGTTAATAAATTAATAAACATTTGTTCTATTAAAAACAAAACATCATGAATTCTATAATCATTACTCTATGTGAACAAAAAGATACTCAATGCACATTATTTTTAGAAGTCCTATAGGATTAAAAATTCCCAACATAGATCAAAATATCCTGAAAATAGTGTGATCAATTGTATCATTCCTAGCCCCATGTGTTAATCTTAAATCGATTAAATTTTTATTACTAATTTGGTATTCTTTTATATTCATAATGGATACATCGATACCACCGGCCCACATGATATAAAAATAACCATGAGATGAACATATACCTACATTGAAAAACAGACAATCAATACTTCTTTATTTCACAAAAATAGGGGTCTGTATGCAGTTAGAATTACCACCATTGAAAACATGATCCAAATCCTACAACACAACAGATGAATCTTTAGAGATGAATGGTTCTGGGTGACTGGTCAAGAAAAATGTAAATGTACATGGAAGATAATATCTCATCATTTAAAATATAAAATCCCAAATGAATGGGATGAATAGTTTTTAAAACCCATTAACGATGGATCATAACCAAGACCATGTAGTTCAAAAGGAAAATAAAGCATAAGATTTTTAGAATATATATATGATTCAAAACGGCTCTAAACACATTAAATTTTGAAATTAACTCATGTTCCATAAAATAATATTGTAAATGGGAAAAAATCAAGAAACTATAAGAACTAGAGAAATGATTTTGGAAATGAATCACTATTAGGTGAGTCACCAGTGTGATTCATCAGTGTGACTCATCCGTGTGAGTCATCAGTTTGAGCCACTGGTGGGAGTCACTTTTTTCAGTCATTGGTGTGAGAAAATTACTAGTGAGCTATTGGTGTGAGATAGAATCACAAGTAAACTTTTTGACTAACTGGTACACCTACCATTAGAATCTACTACTCTGAGTCACTTGTGTGATCTACAAGTGCATTCCACTATTGCATCTCACCATCGCAAGTCACTAGTGCAAGTCACCAGTATAAGCTACTATTTAGACTCACTGGTCCTAACTCACCATCTCGAATCACTTCTTGAAAAAAATAATTTGTGAATCACGTAAAATGAGTCACCGTGACCTCCCAGAACACAATCAACCACAAATTTTCACAATTTAATGGATTTGGTAGTTCTGATACATTAAATCATATACCTCCAAAAATATTCTCATCATTGAGAATACAAATAAATCCTAGAAGAATGAGGTTTCGAGGAAGCCACCTCTCGAGATACCTCTCATGGATCCTACAGCACTTGAAACAACACTACTGACTCAGCACGTCAAATTTCAATGATAAACCACAACATGTTGTCCTAATGATGGAGTGAGAACCTCATAATACAAGAGAACACCCTCTAACATATTCTACCTCAAACAACCACACATAACTCCACCCAATAACATCATCCATACTTTCTGATCATGTGAACCCGGTAATTCCATCCTCCATGTCAAGATACTATCTTCATTGGGTGGAACAAACTCACATGCATGGGTTTAAAAACATCACAATTAATGCATCTTGATTGGGAATCATGTCCTCCCATCATCCCCCATCAGGACATTATTAAACATTAAATAATAAGTAAAAAACTCATCTAATAAAAAACAAGGTTCGAAGATCACATTACAATGAAAAAATTATTGGGAATACTAAAAAAAACTGTTGGAACTTGGAATGCATATTCACATATCATTACCTTGTACACTCACTAATAACATCATGCCTCTACAACAAATGATACATGGGAGTGTCCCACCCACACAAAAACCTCTTCCAACAATCCTAGATCACTACTGGAAACTCTATGTTTGGCGATTTATCTTCGATATCAAACATTCCCCAGTGAATGAAATGAGACCTATTATAAAGATACGGTAGGATTTTAGATATGTGTAATAAGTATTAGATCATCTCCAACTATGGTGGAAGTGGAATCTTGTATGCCACATCACCAACTCATTCCAAAACCTCAAAGGGTCCAAAAAAATGGAGAGAAAAATTTCTCCTTTTGTCAAACATTTGATGCCCTCATCGATGGGAAACCTTTAAGAATATGTCATTCCCAGTGAAAAAATCCAAGGGACTCCTCATATGATTAAAATATGACTTCTTCCAGTCCCACAGTACATTCATCCCATCACAAATGAGCTGAACCATCTCTTTCATTCTCTGCAATACCACGAGACCTAGAACAACTATCTCTTGAACCACTATCCGGCATGATAGATAAAGGAATGGTATTCCCTACGAGTCTTCATATGGAGCCATGCCAATGGAACAATGAAACTATTATTTTTATAAAAACATACCAAGGGAACTTTTCTTAACCATGGTATTCTAAAGTACAATACCCATTAATGAAATGTAGCATATAACATCTAGATATTCCACTCTATATGTTGATATCTATTTGGGTGGAAGGCAGTGCTGATGCATAACTGAGTGCCAAAAGAAAACGGAAATCCCCTCCAGACTCGCAAGGTAAAAAGTATATCTGGATATGATATAATGGATCTCAGAACTCTTTGAAACCACACCACCAAATCCATATACCTCTTTGATAAGAAATCATCTTCGCTCGACTCCTTGGATGCTAAGAAGTAAATCAATTTCATCAAATGATCTACTACTACACATATAGAATCATATCTTCCCTCAGCCCTGGGAAACCCTATGATAAAATCCATCAAGATATCATCTTATTTTCTATGAGGGAGATCCATGGAATGCAAAAAACCACCTATAACACGGTGCTTAGCCATCACCTACTGGAACACAAAACACCTCATCAAAAATTATTCCACATCCCTCATTATCCTAGGCCAAAAAAATGTATCCTCAAGACATTTCACATCTTATAAATTTCATGGTATATCGATAAAGGTGTGTTATGAAACTCATGGAGCACTCCCTCATACATCACCAACGGAACCAACAATCATCCATATAAAAACATCTAGTTTTGACCATACACTGAGCACCCTTCTAGATCATTGAAATGGTCAACGTTATGGTGCATCACCTCTTCCTTCGAGTCTCCCCATCGATACCCCTCCCCATGCATCATTAGAGAAGACTGCACTATAATCTGAAACAAACTATCTCTACAATTTTCTATTCATGAATCTAATTTCAGGGATAATAATTCCTCCATCGATTTACAATCATCATTAGATTTTCAAACTATATCATTCTATGATTTCCTTATCATGGAATAGGCCATTGTATTCTCTTTTCATATGGTGTATGAGATATAAAAATCATTTTCCTGATGAAACTCTAAGCACTTTATTTGTTACATGTTCAAATAGTTTGTAGAATGGATATACCTCAGCCTCTTGTGATCTGTGAAGAACAAAAAGTGTTGACCTATGAGGAAATGTTACCACAGCTTCTGCACAAAAATGGTCACTATAATCTCCATATAATGTGTAGCATAGTTACACTTTTTGGGATGTAACTTCCCAAACCCATAAGAGATCAATTCTCACCTATGAGTCATGTCACTTCCCAAGAACAGTTGGATGCATCACATGATAGCTCAAACCTAACCCCTTTATGTTTCAACTAGAGTGCTTGACCACTAACCAACATCCCCCTTAAATAGTCGAACACTGCCTGTCATATCCCTTTCCACAAAAAAAGCATGCTTTTTCCTGGTCAAAGCTATCAATAGAGAAATATCTCAAGATAAATCAAGTACAAACCTCTGGTAATAGCTGGAAAGACCCTGAAAGCTGTGAACTTATGCCACATTCATGTATTCTTTTCAAGAAACAACTACATCCAACATCAATGGCTACACTATTACACTGTGAAAAGACACCACATTCCCAATTAAATGCACATATCGTGTTAATAATTTCCACTTGTACAACTTTCTGTAGAGACAGTATCATTGATGAACATCCAAGATGGTCTTGAGATGCTCGGTATGCTCCTCTAGTGACATCAAGTTGATCAATATGTCATTTAAAATATGACGATGAACTGGTCTATGAACTCATGAAATACTGATTTCATAAGCCCCGTGAAGATGGTCAGTGCATTCATAACAACAAATGACATGACTATGAACTTGATGTTGTTATAATAGCATTTAAAAGCAGTCTTCAGGACATAAGCTTCCATTGCCCTCAAATGGTGACATCCAGAATACATATCGATCTTAGGAAACCTACTCACCCATTTCATATGGCCAAAAAGATTGTCTATCCTCAGATGAGGGCAACGATTCTTGACTGTCACCTTATTCAATCTCCTCTAGTCTGTGCCCACCTACAAACCACCATATACATTTTGAAAAAACAATACTACAGCATTCCATGATGACACATTGGTCCTGATAAATATTTTCTTCATTAGGTTATCCATATGGATCGTCAACTCCCACAACTCAAATGGTTTTATCATATAAGGAACCATATAACTTGGATAAGTAATAGCCAGAATGCCTATCTCAAACTCAACATCACATTTAGGGGATAGAGTCAAAAACTCCATAGGAAAATCTTATATGAAATCCTCAAGAAAACTGGGAACCTCCACTATTTTAGTTTTTAATCATTTCACTAACAACTAATCCAATAAAGAGGGAATGGGATCCACATGTCGACTTCCCACCTGACAAAACTTCATGGTACTAAAAGCCCCACACTATCCACTCAAATATGAAAACACGAATCTTCTACAAATAGATTCAATAATAGAATACACAGAATACAACCATTTGATTTCTAGAATGATATATTATGGATGAATGTATAGTATGAAAATATCCCCCTGGGACTAATGTGATACCATCACCTGTCTATGTCCCTGGTATACAAAAAAAAGATAGTTTGACCTCTGACTGGTTTATTCAACACGAGGGGAATGAGAATCCTCTCTAAGTCTAGTCTTAGGGAATGGACTAGATTGGGTGAAACATATGATTTTGGATCTACTAAAACAAACAATGAACTAGAATGGGTTCTAAACAACTTGATCATACCTCTAATGTTCTTGGGTCTAGCTGAAACTGCTACCCCCACTGTTTGAAACTACCCAGGCCTAGATTCACTACACCTCTTATAATGACCACCTCCACGGGCATGATTGGGTTGAGTTCCCTTAATAAAACCCTTAGTTTGGCCCCTACATGCTCCATCTCCCCTCAGAGGAGCATTACCCTACAATACCAACTACTGAAGGACCAAGCTAGAAACTACTACTGAGGCTAGCCCATAACCTTCCCACCTACTCAAAACTATGCTCATACGGTCTTTGGGAACTGGTTCGAAAGAAAACTTCGAACTCCACAAAGTAATGACATTGACCCCAATAACATTCAAAATCCATGAGTAAGAGATGTTGAAAATGAGAAATACTGAGGTTGACTCCCTTCTAGTTAAAACCTCGAATGTATAGGTGCCTGAGACAAGATGCTATTAACCCTACCCCTTGAAGAACCCTACTGGCTCACCTATCATCGTAGGATTCAATGTGAGTGCATCGATTCAATCAATTCCACACTATTCTGGACATCAATGTACGTTGGAAATGTAATGGGAGTGACTACATACTGGGTATAAGTACGAAGTTTCTTGTCTAGACTTCTCCAATGAGACTCCACTTATGAAAAGAGAACTGTAAAAAAAAGGAGATCCTTCAAATTCATCCCCATCTCTCATATTGACAAACCCCAGGGTAGGAGGTAGAGTAACTCACACCTCTTATTAGCCTTAATTGTTAATGTGAGGAATTATACCCGTAACTCCTTCTGGAAACAAACCCATAGAATGTAAATCTTCTTCTTCTACCCCAGGTCCAATGTCCACCATTGAAGCACTACTCCCCACATCTGATTCACTAACAAGAAAAAACTAGTCTATCATAGGAATGATAAAACTAAAGGTTATCTAAATATCATCGATCAATCCCTCTATCTCCATGTTCGAAACACTTCCCTTGTACTTTCCCTTGGCTAGACATTAGAAATTACATAATGTTCTCTTACATTTGTCTTTCTAATCCACTTGATCAACCTTCCACCGATCAACTAGATCAACATGTTGAGCCTCATCTTCTTGAGAAATACGCAGATGACAAACAGGTTCCATAGTTGAATGTTAAACCAAGAATTACTATGCCCAAGTAGTATTAAATTTTATTAAATATTCATTTACATTCATTTAATTCATTTAATTACCCATGTCAATTTTCCAAAAAAAACGAAATTATTATAGGATCACAAATCATTAGGATTGTTGTACCTTTCCTAGTGTCTCTAAAATATAAATGGTGTAGCTTTACATGGTACTTAGATAGTCTCAGAGTCCTTGCATTTGATCATTGGTGGCATTAAAATCATGTTTCCTATCCAGTCTTCCCATGTTTATTACATGCACAGAGGTTACATGACACCCTTTCCCTACCAACACATGAAATCTTCACTATTCATAACTCTTAAATCATTCTTATCTATCAACCACCTACCTTTTATTCCATTAATTCATGACCCGCTTCCTCCAAATATGTCACTCCTAAGCCAGTAATAAAGGAATAGTGAAAATTACCCCACATTCCTACCTCTGGTATGCTCTAGGTTGGTGTCTAAAACCAAGGGTACAATGATCTCACAATATGGGATGCATTAAGCTTTATAAAAAAACATGATATTGATATAATATGTATCAACCACAAAACAACCCCAATACATAGATAATTGAAATCCAAAATCCATACCACATGAATGTTTTAAAAAATAATACTATTACAAAAGAAATAAAACCGCAAGGTTAGTTCCCAAAGAAAAGCTAATCAATGGCATAACATCTATACAAAATTCTGAGCATGTAAAGTCTAACACGGTCCACATAATCCACTTAGAAACCTTTAAATAGTTTTATTTATATAGGTTGATCATAATATTATACTCAACAAGAAAAAACCAAAGCCTCTCATGCACAAGTGAGAGATGTATACTAATGCTCCTGTGAGAAAAGAATAGAACCAACATCATCAATAGAGGCATAGTAACAATCTCCACATCACCATAGCATGATAAAAAAAATGTAAGTAATGTAAATTAATATTGTAAGAACCTCTACGATAGGGTACCCTGCACCACGTTCCAATTTATTAGCCTCTCTCACACCATAAGAAAAACGTTCTATAACTCCCACCTTTTTCAAAAATACCACATCAAAACTCACCCGTCATTACATGGGCCTCACTCCTAGTCCTGTCACCTATGAAAATGATTCTCATCACATGCCTCCCATATAGACATGGGCATCACAAAAACATCCTACCCACATACACATTGACCACACTACCACATCACATCCCACTAGAAGACTCCTAGGACACATAGCATAAAATATCTAGAAAAAACATTGGATGTACAAATCATTTCATACCTAAGACACCTGGGAATCACAACACATCTCATCCTGAAGACACCATAAAAAACTCGCATGCACACACCTAGGCCAGACAAACCAGATCATGCTTAAGGAATCATAGGGTATCACCGCAGGGAAGAGTTAGTAGGGAGGAACAGGATGCTTCCCATCAATCCTCCAACTATGATGTTTGGGAAAGACACCCTTCCCCAGGCAATGTAGATGTTTGAAACATGGTGATCAAATATCGTGTGGTGAGTATATAAATAATAATAACATACAATGTATATTTATATATATATTATAAAAAACTCAAGACCAACCTATTGGATTCACAAGAACTGCTACCTATATTATTATTATAATTTGTCACCTCAAAAGTTGATAAAATTAAAGCATCTTCCCAAATCCCTTTTTCTCATCTCCCATTCAAATCATTATTTATATTCTACCATTGTTAACAATCAAACCCATCATTTCACTTTTAAATAACTAAATCATTCCCATTTACCAATCCATCTCATTACATCTCAATGCTATTATGTATTTATATTTTCCATAACTACATAAGAAGATATGTTAGAATAACCAGAACAATGAGGATAAATAAGTCAAACAAATGAAGGAGTACCATGATAAATTTACCCAATTCACATTACTCTCAGTTTAACACCCATTACATGTATAACATACATCTTTCCAGAGATGTAGGGTCAATATTCAAACATGATACTCATGGATAAGCCCCTAGTGAATTACCCATACCTAATAATGAAATCATCACTCTTAAAATACATTCAACCCAATCCATCTACTTAACAGAGCAAACCCCCAAACTCAAAACCACACCCAGCAACACATATCATCACAACTATGACACACACTTCAAAAAAATTCTAATAATCCTTACCAAATAACCACACCATTCCCAAAAAATCATTCCCACAACCGCAACCCCAAATCATCAAAACTAGGAAAAATTTCCATACATAATAAGGAATCGCTTATTTAATTTACACCATTTAATTTGGGGGTTATAACAGAACAAGTTAGAAGTTGGGGAATCCATTTATTTAACTGAATATATGTGGTAAATCAATTTCATAACAATTATTTGACCAAAAAAACATCATAAATTCTAGAATCGTTATTTGGTGTGGAAAAAATACCCCCAAATGCTGTGATTTTTAGTAGACATATAACCCTTAAAAATCACAATATTGATCAAAATTTTGTTGAAAAGTACAATCATTCCTCACATTCTAGCCTTGAATGTTGACATTAAACCGATCTAATTCTTTATTAATTTGTTATGTTTTGATCTTAAAAAAGGAAACTTTAATACCCCAACCCCACAGGATACAAAAATAAAAGATAGATGAATGGATCACTACCTCAAAGAATATATTTTCATCACATATTATGAAAAACTATGGGGTGTCTACGTTGCTGGATGAACGTACAGGGAAAACAAGATCCAATGGTTACAGAAAAATGCACTACACCCTTTCAAAAAAAAGGTTCTGGGAAGCTCGTTAGGAGAAAGGGAAACAAAAAAGGTACATAAGAACACAAATTTTGAAATATCAAATCATAAATCAATGGGAGAAATTGGTTTTTAAAGCCATTAAAGGGGGATCCTGACCAAGGCTAATTGGTTTGGAAGACTAATGAATCATAAAGTTTTTAGAATATAGATATGATACAATATAGATCCACAGAACCATAAAATATTGTATTTAACTTAATAAACCTCATAAAAAGCATTAAGAGAGGGAAACTGTAGGAAACTAGAAAAACATGAAAAAATGGAAATCGATTGGAAATTTCCCACCATTAGCTAAGTCATTGGTATGAGTTGCTAATGTGAATCATCGATGTGTGTCACCAGTGTGAGTAACTAGTTGGTGAGATACCAATGTAATCTACCATCATGATTTACCATTCTAACTCGCTATTGTGACCCTTCATAACTATTTATCGTTGTGACCTACTAGTGCAAGTCACTATAGTGACTCCTCAACACAAGTTATCAGTGTGAGCTACTATTCCAAATCATTAGTATTGACTCACCATTCCAACTAACCAATGAAAAATCGATATTTTGGAACACTCATGAAATGATTTAGTGTTTCCTCCTAGAGAACATCTAGCCCAAGATTTTTAGAAATTAATAAAGTGATAATGTCAGGTCCATTACAATTGTTTATATAAAAAATCATGAATCAAATATAAATACGTCTTAGAAAGGAATTACTTCACTAGAAAATAAATATTCCAAAAAATATCACATTTTCAATGTATCACATTTTTGAACGATAAAGATTTTCCATATCCCACTATACTTTTGACCATTATTATCATAATATAAATTCATATACTAAACCAAAGTATTATTTAATCATTAATAGATAATTATTCCTAAAAATATTTATGAAATTCTAATCACCCAAATATAACATAACATAAATCCAAAAAATGATACATATTTATTTGAACTAATGAAAAATAAAGATATAGAGTTGCATGATTGTATAAATAATTATTATTATAATTGAATATGCAAACATATTTTCTTCTAAAATTTACACAAAACATATTTTTATATTAAATCATAGAAAACTTACCAAATTCCATAAACATATAAAACATCACCAATGAGTATATATTTAATATTTTCATCAAATATGAAACCATTTTTAGGTTCAATAATAATATCCTATTTACATCATAAATTTTAATAATCAATTTACACATATATCACATATCTTTTGTCTCAGAGATTTTTTTTCAAATGCTAATACCCAATGCTGAGTAATCCTATCTATTTTATGATTATTTTATCAAAAATATCATTTACATATAATATAAAAATGAATCAAATTTAATTACAAAAAATTTAACCCATACACATAATTATTTACAAATTATATATTGTAATATTCATTGTGAGTTACCTGTTTATGTAGTGAATTGTATAAAATAACTCTAATATTCCACATACATAAGAAATTTTACAATAAATTATTTCATAAGATGACATTAATTTCCTTATATCACATTCATCATTTTTCACAATTAATTCGCTGATATATGACCATATGTTACACACATGAAACATATTCATGTTCATTTGAGAAACTATTTTTCATGTATCATTAAATATTAAAGACATGAATAATATTTATATATCATTTTTCCATGGTATCCCCCACTTGATCCGTCAATGAACTATATACTTTTCTTCTTTGGGGGCTCTAATAACTGGTTATAGTGAATGTTATTAACAATATATCTTGATAACTTATTAAGTATAACCACGATATCATTCAATATAGTTATAATTATATTTTTATTCACATGCTCACCAAATTTTCAATCCCATTAAATACTAATTATAATCCTTATGGTTACAAAAACTAATAGAAAAATAAAAATCATATTATGGGAAACAATGATCATGGTCAAAAATAATGAAAAACGGTTCATAAGAGGTCTAAATTATTACCCATTACTTTTATAATATAACAAAATAGTCTTACCTAGAATATCCCTATTATCAATAATTTAAATCATTCATATCATATGGAAAATTTATGTTAGTCTATGCAAATTCTGTCGGAGTCTCAGTCAATGAGAATAGTAAAGGAATACTCATCGAGTAGTATAATGATTGAAGAGAAACAGTTAGGAAAACAATTTCCGGGTTATTACCCTAATGTGAATCAAGGATAAAAAAATTCTATAGATAGTCTATATAAATGGATGCATTGATAGAAAAAATATGTAATCACTAATTTAAAAATACTTTAGGAAACTATCATATTTATAGACATATTCTCAAATCCATTCATAAGGTTATGTTCCCGAATATACATATTTCTGAATCTGGTTCCCAATGTTTCGAATAAACATTCTCTCATACCAACTATAATGAACATGACTGTAGTACCTAAAATCTATTGGTTAGTTTATTACCTTAGTATTATATAAAAAAATTTCACTGTTACTGATATAATAGTTTTGAATAATGGAAAACATGATGTATACATGAATCTAACATTTCATAGTGAAAGTGAATATTTTTCATCTATAAAATCATAAAATTACTGTTTATTAATATCCTAGAAGAAGAAAATAAAATTAGGAACACCTTTGAGGATTATTAAGCGTTATTTATTGTATAATTAATTATATGTAAATAATTCAAAAATAATATATAATGAAAAAAAAATACAAAAAACACATTCTATTTGATATAGATCATGAAGACAATGAATAATATGATAGAAATATATAACAATGAACTAATTCAATATAACTAATCACATGATATTAAAACATATACATGTATATCATAATTATTATAATAAACAAATGGAAATTAAAAACTAATATAATTATTATAGAATTCATAATGAAGAACATCATTGAAATATACTATATTCCATATTCAAATACATCTTACATGAATGGTTATAGTGTTAACCAAACTTCCAAAGTAGTTTCTCAAGAGGCCTATTAATTCCTTTATAGGAAATATAGGTCCACGATTATCAAATAGTATATCCAATTCTTTAATCATATAAATGGGGAGGATAACCATTTAATACATTTTTTAGAGTTTATGTAGAAATCCACCAAAACATGTAATGTGCCCAGCTAGGAGTACAAATAATTGAAAAGTGATTCAATCATTATATGTAGAAATACAACAAAACATGTAATTTCTATTTTATAATTAAACATTCAATGATATATAAAATAAAATATAAATCTTTTATAATGTCATATGAATCATATATAATAATATAAATATTCCCAATTTTTTACTGATCAAGTGAGCTATCTTCAGAAAAATTTATATTGCAACAATACATTTTATACCCTCAATCCATCAAGAATAATCCTCAAAATAAAATATCATACATGTCTCTAACACCTTGATTATCACATGATTAGTTGTTCAGAAAACACAATTAATCATTACTGTCAAGTATCTAATAAAAATAATAAAAATCATTTAGAAAAGTAACAAAAAAACATGTGGAAAAAATTACATATCTTGAAACCTTCATCTGACACAAATATTCCATATTTTAATTTTTTTATTAATAAAAATATCACATAATGACCAGTTATAAATTCTTCCTATGATAGGATATTTTTCAAAATTAAATGATCACATTGTTGTGTTAATCCAATTATACCTACCAAACTCAAAGACACCTCTCATATATTGATATTATCTATAAGAAAAAAATGTTTTTGAATGAATCCATGGATTCCTATATTTTTTTAACATATTTATTAACCCCATAATAAATATTTGGTTGGATAATTAAAAAGATTATGCATACAAATTAAAGGCCTTCGGTGATTATAGTCACCCTAGATAATTTGTAACCACTCCTGTTGAACTCATCATTTATAAATGAAATCATATTAAGATAATTACAAAGTATCAAAAATGTCACAAACATGTCCGCAAAAAAAATTAATTGAAACTCGACATATCATTATTTATTTAAAATCATCCCCTTTTGTCAAAAATAATTTTTTCTCAAGATTATTTTTCTGATGGGTTATACATAACAATAACTAATGAGTGACTTAATTTATATAGAATATGTGCTAGGTAGATGGAATAAACCACAATGCACCTTCGACATCGGTGTCGGTACGTTTCCCGGATTTTCCTCTCCCTTTTTCCAACCCCTCAATTATCTGTATGTGGGGGTATCTGGTAGGATGATATTTGTGCTATAATAGTCTCACTTATATGGTTTTTCACCAAATCATTTATTGCATATGTGTTTTTGTCGATGTATCAATCCCTCCAATGGAGTGGTTATGGATATAGGTTAGAAAAGAGTTTAGATAGTTGAAAATTGTGTTATTTGAGTTGTGGGAATTGTTTTATTTTGGATTTCATCGACACGGCCATTTGGTCTCCGGATGATGTTGCAAGCATAGTGATAGTCAAATTAAGGTCTCATTTTCAAGCCGAACTGAGGGGTATAAGGTGAAGGTTCAACCCGATATTCACCAAAATTATTGGGATAATACTGGATTGGGTGATTGTGAGAAGGTGTGTGTGGTTGGACCAAAGGTGGTGGAACCTATCAGGCAACAAGAGACACCATGTGTAGAGACTGGCTCATGGGAGGATCACCTCCTGCAGTGGCCTTCATTGGATCCTTCAGATTCAGTAAACTGTGTGATGTCTACGAGTCAAATTCGTGGGTTGTGAATGTATTTTATGGTCTAAAACATTATTTGGGTACAAAACCCTTTCCGGAGGTTAGAATAGAGGCTATGCAGGTGGGAGGACCAGAAAAAGAGCATCCCATGAATGTGGATACGATGGGACTACCGCTTACATCTAGAACAATCAATGGAGGTAATGTGAATTTGATAGTTAGCGATGTCCAAGGTCTTGAAGACACTCATGGTAATGGATGGGAGGACACCAACAATAATACATAGTTTATGGGATGCAGATATAAGTAGCCCACAAGCTCATTCTTGCTCTAGGGGAATTCTTCCTTGTTGGCCACACTAGAATCACATTGTGGACAAGGGAGAATGGATAAAGTGAGTGTCTTGGGGCCCTTACACCAAAACACCTTAGGTGATAAATACGCAATACATAAGAAGGCTTGGAATGGGGGATGAAGATGGGTTGGGAGAATAAAGAAGGAAAAGGCTCCAAGATTAAGATGGGGAACCTATTTCATTGTATGGATGTTCAAGAACCACAATTTACTCTAGAGGAGGATACATTAGGCGATGATAAAAATAGTCAACTCTCAGTGGATGACATGGACTAAAATAATGGGAATGTTTATTATAGAACTAGAAGGAAGAAAGGGAAAAATGAATTCGAGACTAATATAAATGTATAGTGTGATAAGGGAAAAAACTAAAGGGATAAAATGATTTTCTCCCACATGCCAAAACTTATGGATATGTGGTCATCCAAGAAGTTTAGAAAAAGAAAATAAAATAAAAACAGAATGTAGAATGTGGAGATTCATGCATGAGTACAAGATAAACGGATGTGACGTATGGGGAGTTCATGAAACATGTTCTTCACTCCAAAGACGAAATTCTAGATAAAGTCCTCCATCCAGATGTTTCAAAAGATGAGATTAAATGGATTTATGAATTTATGATTCAAGTTGATTTGAATAAGGGTAAAAAAGTTTGGATAGACAAAAAATATTGAATCCTAGATTGGGGCTTCAACCCGATCAAATTAAAGCTGAGGAATTCATTCAGACAATGAATAGGATGATCACTCACGATAAAGAGTTTATCCAAGAGGATCCAGATATTCAGGTTAGTACGCTGTAATGGGAACTATATAAAGTATCTGATTCAAGTAATATTTTTCTAGTGTTTAGTCATTTTGTGATACCATTCAACATGTAGTGGTTTCTAGTTTTCTAAAAATGGTTTTCCCATTTGTCCTTAAAATGTATTAATAATAAAAATTTAAATTTTGAAGGATGGTATTCAATCTCTACTAATAATACTCAATCTCATAACAGCATTATCTAACACAGGGGAATATAAATAAAAATTTATAATTTTCCGCCAATTATTTTAATTGGATCAGTTATTGATATAAAATAATTAAAAACACGTAGCAATAAAAACATATAGAAATCATATGAAATAATATGGTGAAGAATGATTGAAAATAGATTTTATTTCAAGAAATTATTTACCATTTATATTCTATTTTCTTTAGTAATGTTCAAATTAAATTGAAAAAAATTAGTATAATTAGTTGAGTGATGTAATATTATCATATTATAGAGAAAACAGAATATGTAAGTACAAGTACCTGAACATAAACATTAAAAAATAATAATTTCTACATCATTAATTAATAGTCATATATTCCAAAGTATCATTACTATTTAGTGTTCTGGAGAACTATTTTATTACTCATAAAAAATAATACCATATATCATATGTTGACACATCTCCTCAGTATCTATTTTCACAACAATATAAATCTATTCATGTGATATACATTTTTTCTTGAAATATGTTCATAACATCAATATGTCATCCTTTTTTCACTTACCAATCCTTAGACAATATTATTTTTTAAAAAAATGTGGTATGATCACAAAAAACACAATATGGGACATAAGAATATGAAATCTATTAATTCCATGAATAACATGAATATTCATAAAATACATACTTTTATTAACTTATTTGTTGGGATTATGAAATAAAAAATTTTGGAAATAAAATCACAATGTTGTTTTTATCAATTTGGACATTAAAAATCAATGAATGAAAATAGAAATCCATTTTAAGAAATGTATAATATAATATTCATAAACAATTTTAAAATATCCTAACAAATATTTAGAGCCTAGTTAATCCCATTGGAGAATCCCAAATAGTTAAATCCATAAAATTTTATCTTCAAAAATGGGAAAATTACCACATTAATATTGAGATCCATAAGAGATATCATCAATTTTTATTCCATATCAGGTTTAGGCATCTTTAAGAGTTTTAATATGGCTCATCTGAATGTATAAGACGCTTTTATCTCACCTATTATTATATATAATGATCAATAATGAGATAATGAATAAAAAATATTATTATTCTACCATATCAACATAATGAATTTGAAAAAATCCTTTTAACCCATATGAAAAAAACATTTAAAATTTGAAATAATTTTTCTTTTCAAATAACATTCTCATAACAAGAGATAAAAATGAAGGGATAATATGGATTTCAATGAAGAAAACATCATATCATCTAATTTAGGAAAAAATAAAATAATTTTTATTAATGTATGATATGTTTTTGTCAACAAATGCATTAAAAGGGACCATTATATTTTAGTTTTATAATGAAGGTGATTACATTTTGTAAAAATAATACTTTTGAATACCTATGAATAAAATTCAAAAGATACATATAATTTATCAATTTATTATTTAATATATATATAAATAAAATAATTTTTTATTTTTAAAATATGGGTATGTAAGAAATAGAAATTGATGTGAAGCATTAATAGAGTATTTTTATAAATTAGATTACTTTATCATTATTCATTATCATCAGGTACATTTTATATCACATGAAATAATTTTTTTTGATAATTAAATACATTTGTAGAAAGTTTTTTTTATTACTCCTTATATCATGTTAAAATAAATTGTCAAATTAATTAAGTACAAGTAAGAAGGTATAATGATATTCATCTTATATCTCTAAAATGACACTTGTGGGATCAATATAGTCAAATGGGATATTATTCAATAATATATATAACAATAACTAAATAATAATCACTTTTATAAATGATATATACTATTTAAACCAACCATGATAACTATTTTTCAAAAAAGTACTATATTACAATCACGGAGAGGGTAGACCACACATATGCATGGGTAACATTTTCAACTTTCTATGATCAATATGTTAAGACAATAAATATTGTTTAATATTTTTTGTAATAATATTAATATAATAAATAAAATATCATTTAATCATGTATTGTTATATATATCATCCATATGATATGATCACAGAAAAATAATCACATCACTTCTTGATGGTGGTCGTCCACAACTACACCAGAATAATGTTATCATTTTTTAGTGAATCATAAGATAGGAATGTAAATGATATATTAAATTTTACTAAATATAAATTTTTCCTAAATATCATTTATCAAAAAATACATCGTTATCACTATTTATATGATGTGGGGATTGAAAATTAATAACATCGATTAGCAAGGTTCCAGTCCGATATATAGAAAAATGATATTTTTATTTCCCATTGGATAGATGTGTAGATATATTTGTGTGGTTAGATTTAATCAATATAATAAAATAATATGTTATATAGTTTTTATTAAAATTTTAAATTTATTAATTACATTTTATGAATTTTTACAAAATAAAAAAAATTACTTGGTTAAGGACTATATGTTTTCATCCAACAATCTCTTATGGATTACACTAAAAGATTTACAAGGATGGATTTATAATAAAAAAGCGTATTCTCGATATGGAGAGGGATATCAGGAAATTTTTTATGTTTTCAATGATAAAAATGGTTCTTTTTTGTTTTTTAAAAAGATAATACAATGTTACCTTATCTAAGAGAGGGGAGGGGAGCTCATGGAATTTCATAAAATTTTAAGTGAAATTAAATTTTTTTCATTTTAAAATCAATCCTAATTGACAATATTTTAGGAAATTATTATGGTGAATATTAATCCTTTCATCCAATAAACATTGGACATGTTTTGGTAAACTTTTCAACATTATTATTTTTGTCTTATCTCGATTTTACCATTTTTTAAAATTACTACAGTATTAAGGATTTTACTATTTAGTAATGAAGAATGTTGCTATAATAGGTAAATTTTACCATACATATAAAATATATGATATTTGACACCATTTCAACATTAATTGGTCAAAAATAGTTGTTTTTATATATTTAAATCATTTAATATAATATTATTTGTTCTAAAATTTCTATAATGAAAATTTTGGAACTAATTATTTTATTCGAAGCAAAAAGATAATTGAAAAAATGAAATTAATAAATAATATATAAAAACATGTATAACATGTCATATATATCTATAAGAATATTTCTAAATAATATTTCATTCCATTAATTTTACTTATTACTTTTTAATATAATTTATTTTCTGTATTTATTAATGAATATTTTTTATATTAATGTTTTTTACTCGTTTAATATAATTATTTTCCCACTATATATTTTTAACAAACACCACGATAATTAAATATCATATATATTTAAAATGATTATCTATAATATAATAGTTTTACTTTTTATCACTATGTCAATAATATTAATATAACAATACAAAGAGAAAGAATTTTTTACTTTTCATTATATAAAATATTATAAATGTACAAATAATGGACATATGGAAGAAGGTTACACATACAAATTTATTTTTGATTATAGATATAATATATTTAAAAAATAAATTTTTTCTACATCTGAGTGTAAATTTCTAGTCCATATCAGAATATTTTTTCATTTAATTATACATTTTTACATTAATAGTGGTAATAAATAACTCTGACTACTATTCAAAATAACAAAAATAAAATGAAATTATTTAAAAAAATTAACTTCTTATGAAATATATAAATTAATTTTTTATAATTATAAAAATTGATGTTTTGGAATTGAAATTAATGTTAGAATATATGATGAAAACCCATTTTAGAAAAAATTATCTATTAGTAAAATAATGTTTTTATATTAAATATAATATAAAATTCAATCCAAGGAATAATGTAATATTATTTTTACCAAAATAGACTAATTAATATTTCAAAATTTTGGGAATATATGTTTTTATAAAAAAATTAATAAAATACAATATTCAATAAAAATTAATAATTTCACTATTCATTGAGAAAGATTACTTTTTAGAAAAATCTAAAAAAGTAACTCTAAGAAGTTTTTGACATTATGATTTCAAAAATGAAATCATTTTTGGAAAATAAAAATCAAAAAAATCAAATAATTTAATTTTATTATCCATACATAAAACCAAATATAAACCATTTTTGCATAAAACATATTTTTACGCATAAAATTACTATAGAATATTGAGTAATTATTTACAAAGAATTTAAGAATAAAATTTTATAGAGTTCAAAAATATTTTTATTTCATAAATTACATTATAATAGAAAAAACTACAAATTTAACATTATAGTTATAACAGTCATATTAAAATTGTAATATTTCATGGTTTATTTTGGCCATGGGTAGATTTTCATATAAATTATTAGACATGGTTTTCTTATTTTATACCTAGAAGTTTTACATTCAACAAAAATTTAATAAATTAAATCCTATAAATTATAATTTGATATCAGTAATTAATTGTTTTCTATTTGAAAATGGTCACGACCCAATCCATACCAGGGCTTGAACCACAACTACCCCAAGCCCGCCTCCATAGGCTAGGGGCTAGAAACTAGCGCCGAAGGCACAATAAACTCATAGAGGCCTCTAACTTAAAGCTGTACACACACACGCAACTAACTCAATGCAAAATTGTTGAGAAAAAGAAGAAACCAAGGTTCCACATTACTATAAAAAGGGAACAAAAAAATGCATCGACCTCCAATAGTACAAGTACAAGAAAATTAAAGCTGAAAGGGAAAGGGGAAAAAATACACACCCATATAGAAAGATTCCACAACCTAGAAAAATGTGAAAAAGTAAAACAGCTGGAAGAGTCCCACTCCTGAATCCCAAGCTACGACCACCGCACGTGGTCCAAGCACCCTGTATCCCGAAGCACCTCTGATGTCACGATCAACCTCTTCGTCGTCTGCAAGGGAACACTAAATTCTGGAAAAGCCTAAGAAGGGGTGAGTATAAAAATACTAAATAGGATTCTCCAAAGGCTCAAGGTAGTAGAAATATAGGTACTGAATAGGAGAGCAGTAAGGGATAATAAGGTACAACAAGAGTGAACAAAAAGTGTACAGCTCCACCCAACAATAGATATTATCACTGAAAGAAACCCAAACGATAGAGTAACGGGATATTCATTTCATAGATCACACTAGGTATATTCCCATACATGTACCCAGGGTAACCAGATATACTCGTAACTCAGATCTGTAGTCTGGAGACAAGTTACACAACTATATACCCACACTAGGGATCGAGTTCAAAGAATTCCACAAATTACTCATTCCGGGAGGACACACTCCACGAGTTTGATAGCTCTGATGACATCCGTCCAAGAAGTATTGTTCATCGAGAAATTTCTCAAGAGGTAGTTCCACTCATTACAGGAGACAGACTCTTGAGTGGGATGATCAAGATAGATAGAAGCACTCATTATGGGAGACACACTTCTGAGTGGGAAGATCACGATAGATAGAATCACTCATTACGAGAGACACACTCCTGAGTGGAATGATCAAGATAGTTAGAAGCAATCATTATGGGAGTCACAATCTTGAGTGGGAAGATCAGGATAGATATAAGCACTCATTACGGGAGACACACTCCTGAGTGGAAAAGATCATGATACACAGATGAGGATCACTGCCAGGGCCATGGCGGATACCGTGACTCATCCTAATTCACCAGCTAGGTGATTCATCGGCTAGGAATAGGATCAACGCCCAGTATATTTGGTCATGTCGATGCTTAACTCTACCTAGGGTCAGTAATTCATAGAGGATCTCTCTCCAGGCCACTCGGGGGGATACCGACTCTATCAGAGAAAGTCCTACTAAAGGGATCGTACTCTTGTAGAAGGAAATGATGCCTGACCTTCAGGGGAACAAGAAGAAGGGGCACTAACCCAAGTGAAATATGTCCAAGATACGATAGAAAAGAAGATAAAGCATGTACTGAAACGTACATGGCGTGTAGAACGGTTACACGTCGTGTCCTCTGACCCCGGGTAATACCCGTGTACAATGGCCTGTGTCACAAGTTTGGTCATGTAAAACGAAACTACACAGCATATAGAAAGGATAACCCGTCTTGTCCAAGTATCGGGGGTCCGCCACGTGTAAGTTTTCCATGTGCCCATACACGGTCTCAGCCCATGTACTCCAACCCGTGTAATCGGTACACAGGGTGACCCATGCAACCGGCCTGGTCTTGCCATGTGATGGAGTACCGACTCCACGGATTGGAAAACCATATCAGTGGAAAACAAACGTACACTCATGAGGTGGGGAGTCCCATCTCTACTGGAGAATATGAGTAAGAAATGCTCGTGACTTGAGTCATCATGTGAATAGTCATCCTCGCTCTCACTAAAAAAACACCCTAGTTATTCTCCTTGGGTTATCGGTGATACCTCAACCACCACAAAGTTCCACAAGGGACCAACCTGAAGGACCGCCATGTCATACGGGTTCTAACACAATAGACGGTACAACAATCAGACACCCAGTCTGTAAGTTATAGAAATTTTAGTATTGATGGCCCGGTTGGATTTGTGTTCGATCTAACCCCGTTGTACTTCAAATGATACCGGTTTACCAAACCGGTCACACCATTGCGATCCATACAGAAACAAGCATGATATGGACTACCCTTTTTTTCAAAACAGATAGCCGGTGAAAAAGTTTCATTTAACCGCAACATGCACGAACCGGGCCTCGTGGTGCCCATGCCTCAACCTCAACATAAATATCCAAAAATGGTCTTGAAACATTTGTCTTAATTTCAGGGTCTCAACGTCATATACGGTTCGTTATTATAACGTCTTATGAGAGAGATATGTTGGATACAAGATCCCCAAATAATAATTACATTATTATCATTGGGTGTTTAGTGGAAGTAAGCCACAAACCAGAATTTAGTATCCAACATTAGACTTGAATCGACCTTATTAATGACAGGGTCACATCACCGCTAACAGCAAGTCAATTGAACGTCGCACAAAAGAGTTATAGCAGGTCGAAAATTTAATAATAATATTAAACCAATTTTTTTCCGAGCACTTTGGGTACGCAATCCAAAAACCCAAAAAAGACATCCAATATTCGACCTAGAATGTCCGTCTCAGAATCTGGGTCGCACTATCGCAGATGGTTCATGATGCCGAGGTCGCACGAAGGAATTGTAGACAAAAAAAGTGTTTTATCATCAAAATTAATAATAACATTATTTTTATTATTATTAATCAATTATTTATATATTTTTCACAACTCCAAAATCAATAATGATTTGGAGTCTTCTTGCGCACTGGAATGAAACACTCCCTCCTTTTTTATTTATTTCTCTTTTAATTAAATTCCCATTAATATCTTATAATCATTATTATAATATAATAATAATGATAAAAAAATAACCTCCTCAATCCCACGCCACCACCAAAAGTGGCGCTTCCTTTCCCTTTTCCCCCTTTTATTATTTCACAATTTCTATTATACCATTCTCTCTCCAATCTATCTTACTATTTCATGTTTCCCCCAATTTCAAGTTTCCTTCTCCAAATAAATCATTCCCCAAATCAAGCCCCCACAACCCAAAAAACTTCAGCCACCAAGGAAACCCAACCTGCCAAGGGTCTTGCGCACCCGCAGCCTCCAGGAACCTACGCCTCCCATCCTCTCGATCTTATCACCGGACCGCTGCCTTGAACCACCAGAACCCTCGTCGGACTCGTGACATGGGATCCTTCTGCACGTCATACCAGCTTCGATTCAAATCGGAAAAAAGAGACAAATTTGGTTCAGTGATTCTCGGGTTGAGATCTCTGTGTCCATATGTCATGCTCAACAAAGCATTGAGTTCTTGGGGCACATAATAATTTTACGATGAAGAAAATTTGAAGAATGTGAGGACAACGAAAAATGAAAGATCATGGTCTTAGTGCGAATCAATAGCTGTGTTAGTCTGGCCATCATTTTTGAGAATCAAGAACATGGGGAATTGGAAATTAAATATTTATCATGCATAAAGAATCTAAAATCCAAGATAAACAAGAAGAAAATTAATTCAATCAATTGTTTATCGATCCACATATTAATTTATTTAATTCACGTTCATAATGAGAAATTAAACCAAGGTAAGGAATCCACAAAGATAAATCCTACCTCATGTGTGGATCGATTATTGGTAAAGATCATGTTCATCATGATCTCTTCACTGTTGACGAGGATCACACTTACACAACAATGAGAAGAAGATGTTGCGTTTGTCGCTCTTCGATTCGCTTGGATCCAAGGCTTTGTTGTTCTTCATTCGTCGTTCATCAATGAGGAGAGGAGGAGAGGATAGGAATGGAGGATAATAGAGGATTTACCATCATTTCCCAAAATGAAATATGAGGCCAACCCCCTCTAAACAACGAATTTATAACCTCTCTCTAGGTAAAAATAATTAAATTATATAACTAAATAAACAATTTTGTAATTATTTAATTATTCTCTGATGATGGCGCATATGCAAAACACCCGATGCGTAAAAAGGTTATACCTTTCTTAGGGTAAAACCTACGTTCTGAGTACATCAGTGGCCTCATATTTTTCATCTGAGTTCCTATTCTAGAGATATTCGGGTTTTAGATATTGAATGAACAAATTAATTTCTTAATTTATCCATTTAATACACCGCCAATGAGAGAGGGGTCCGAATATCCCGCACCGACTTATTTTATTTCGCTCCTAGGGGAAACACTACGTTCCAGACCCAACTGTGGTCTTGGATTTCCAACCTGATCAACTATTTATAAGATATCCCATTTTCTTTAGTTAATTAAGCGTGCGTAATATAAAAACACCTAAAATTATTATAAAAATAATTCTGGGCACACTGGGCCTCAGAATTGCATGCCCTCTCAGCCCCCAGCTCTGTAAATAATCATAGAAATATTTTAATGTCTTATTAGGTAAAAACATGGTGTCCAAATTATTCCCTCATTCATGATTTTGGTCCTCGAAAAGAAAAAATAGGGAAACCACTAAAGATACTGAGCCCACACTTAGATCTCCCGCTCCTTGGAAAGCCTATACATTTCAGTGTAGCCAAGGAATATGGACCAAAGGGGTGGTCCAACCTCATAAATCTTTCATCAGTTGACGACATGTGTAGGAACACACACACATCTCCTCAGTTGAGACACGTGTAAGGCGTCATATTCCCACTCAAACTACATTGGATAAGGTAAGGCGGTATGCAACCTTGTCATCTCCTTGCATAGTCATTTACCCGATAGATCCTCGGTGGAATGTTAGTCTCCTCGACCGAACCACTACATCATATGTCACAACTAGAATCACTATTTCTCACTAGGAAAAAGTATCATGATTCCCTCCTCCAGAATATCCATATGGTGAAACACCTAAGGATAGCTGGCCACACAAGATTTCACAGTCGATGAATCGCAAACAAGACTCTCTTACACGCTCGAGAAGTGAAGGAGTGAACACCATCGACTGAAGAAAATTTGTACCCTCATGTTCCACCAGGGTCAGCTGCAGGGAAGTTAACTACTCTAAAACATCCCGCATTAGGTGAGTCTGGGACTTCCTCCACTTCTCTCTAAGGGAGTCTACTACATAACCACCCTTGATTGCACAAGTCCACAATATTCTTCAACTGTGCTTTCGATACGTTTCCTGGGTCCCATATGAAAACGTGCATGTGACTGGTCCTAATAAGATATCCTATGTTGAGATCTCATTTTCTGGCATCTTCTAGTGGCAGGAGACGCCTCAGCTCTATTACGCTCACTATAACATCCAGCTATATGGTGTGACAGGAAGCTCTATACCATCAGTTCTTACTCCAGCACCTCAAATTAGGTGGGGATGAAAAAGAGCACTATGATAGAATAGATCTCTCTACAGAGTCCCTGATCAAACATTTATTCTTGGAAACTACAGTTATACACTAGTGGATCACCAGCTCTAGCCAAACCTCTACTTTCCGTGGGTCTGGCTTACTACAGAACCTAAGTGGTCATTGGTGCTGGAACTCACGAAGTGTGCTCAACATACAAACATCCTCAGCCTGCTTAGATGGGGTTGTCTTTTTCTCAACAGGTAGGGGTGATGCTACTTACCCACCTAGAGAAAGAGGATCGCATAATAGGTCCTAAACTGATATCTCGTCGCTCAGAGAACCGTAGCCACAAACTGTAGCTAGTATCCTCCATGGCTGTCATCACGGAGACATCCTGAATGTTTTCGAGGTGTACCATGGTCAGATGAACATATCTATATATATCAACAACGATGGTTAGATTACTCGAGAATGATAGTCAAAGAATAAATCCTATATGATGCATATACCATTGTTCCCTGCAATAGGTGTCTTAGGGTACCGACTCGACAAGCGGGTAATTAGGGTCCTGGTGAATGGAAACGTCGGCCACCCGCACCATCACTGGACTCTCTGGCCTGAGAGATGCTCATGAGACACATCAACATTGTATCACTAAAACCAACAAAAACTATTTTAGGGAAATTTCCAAACAATGTCCCAAGGGTCTAACCACCTCTGATACCACTCTATCATGACCCAACCCATACCAGGGCTCGAACTGCAACTACCCCAACCCCGCCTTCATAGGCCAGGTGCTGGAGACTAGCACCGAAGGCACAATAAACTCATGGAAGACTTTCCAAAGAACCTGTACACACACACGTAGCTAAATCAATGCAAAAGTGCAGATAAAAAGAAGAAAGCATGGTTCTAAACTACAATAAAATGGGAACCAAACAAAAATACATCAACCTCTAACAGTACAAGTACAAGAAAAGTAAAGGTGAAATAGAAAGGGGAAAAAATACACACCCAACTAGAAAAAATCCACAACCCAGAATTAGGTGAAAAAGTAAAACAGTTGGAATAGTCCCACTCCTGAATCCCAAGCTACGACCATCGCACGCTGTCCAAGCACCCCATATCCCGAAGATCCTCTGATGTCACGATCAACCTGTTCATTGTCTGCAAGGGAAAATCAAATTCGGGCAAAGCCCAAGCAGGGGTGAGTATAAAAATACTCAGTAGGATTCCCTGAAGGCTCAAGGGAGAATAAATATAGGTACTGAAGAGGAGATCAGTAAGATAGAAAAAGGTACATCAAAAGTGAACAAAAAGAGTACAGTTCCACCCAACAATAGATATGATCACACAAAGAAACCCAAACGATAGAGTAAGGGGATATTCATTTCACATCTCACACCAGGTATATGCCCATACATATACCCAAGGGAACCATATATACTCATAACATAGAACTGTAGTTTGGAGACAAGTTACAAAACTACATACCCACGATAGGGATCTATTTTGAAGATTTCCACGAAGTACTCGTTCTGGGAGGACACACTCTGCGAGTCTGATAGCTATGATGACGTCTGTCCAAGAAGTAATTTTCATCAGGAAATGTCACAAGAGGTAGTTAAAATCATTAACGGAGACACTATTATGAGTGATATGTTCACGATATATATAAGCACTCATTACAAGTGACACACTCCTTAGAGGGAAGATCACGATAGATAGAATAACTCATTACGGGAGACACAATCCATAGTGGGAAGGATCACGATACATAGATGAGGATCACTGCTAGGGTCATGGAGGATAACACAACTCATCCGGATTTCACCAGATAGATGATTCACCAGCTATGTAGAGGATCAATGCCCGGTAGAGTTGGTCATGTCGATTCCTGACTCTACCTCGGGTTAGGAATGGATAAAAGATCTTGTTGCGGGCCTCTCAGAGGGATGCCGACTCTATCACAGAATTTCCTACTAATGGGATCATACACCTGTAGAAGGAAATCGTGTCTGACCTTCAAGGGAATGAGAATAAGGGGCACTAACCCAAATGAAAGATGTCCAAGATATGGTGGGAAAGTAGATCAAGCCATGTACTGAAAAGTACACGGCGTGTAGAAAGGTTACACGTCTTGTCCTCGGACCTTAGGTACTAACCGTGTACAATGACCCGTGTCATAAAGATGGCCATGTAAAACAAAAATACAATGCATATAGAAAGGATCACTCATAATGTGAAAGTATCGGGGGTCCACCTCGTGTATGTTGGCCATGTGCCTGTACATGGTCTCTACCCATGTACTCCAACCCGTGTAATCGGTACACAGGGTGACCCCTGCAACCAGCCTGATCTAGACATGTGATGGAGTACCGACTCCATAGATTGGAAAACCATCTCAGAGGAAAATGAACCCGCACTCATGAGGCGGGGAGTCCCATCTCTACTGGAGAAGAGGAGTAAAGAATGCTTGCACCTTGAGTCATGAAGGGAATAGTCATCCATGCTCTCACTAAAAGAAGCACCCTAGTTCTGTTCCATGGGTTATCAGTGGTACCTCAACTACCACGAAGTTCCACAAGTAAGAAACCTAAAGGACCCCCTTGTCATAATGGTTCCAACATGACAGACGGTACATCAATCAGACACCTAGTCTATAAGTTATAGGAATTTTAGTATCGATGGCCCAATTGGATTCGTTTTCGATCCAAACCGGCTGTAATTCAACTGATATTGGTTAACCAAACCAGTCACATTGTTGTGATCTATACGAAAAAGCACACGAGATGGACTACCCAGTTGTTAGAAATGGATAGTCGGTGAAAAAGATTCATTTCACTACAACACGCGCGAACCGGGCCACGTAGGGCCCACCCCTCGACCTCAACATAAATATCCATAATTGGTCTTAAAACATTCGTCTTAATTTCAGGGTCACAACATCACAGATGGTTCATTATTCTTATGTCGTACAAGAGAGATATGTTGGATACAAGATCCCGAAATAATAATATTATTATTATCATTGGTTGTTTCATGGACCTGAGCCACGAACCAGAATTTAGTATCCAAAATTAGACTTGAATTGACTATATTAATGACAGGGTCACATCGTTGCTGACGACAAGTCAGTTGAACATCACACACAAGAGGTATAGAAGGTCGAATATTTAATAATAATATTAAATTTATTATTTTCCAAGCGCTTCGGGTACCCGATCCAAAAACCCAAAAAATACAACCAATATTGGACTCGGAATGTCCATCTCAGAATCTGGGTTGCACTGCCGCAGACGGTTTGTGAAATTGAGGCCGCACGAAGGAATTGTGGAGAAAAAAGTGTTTTATCATCAAAATTTATAATAACAACATTTTATTATTATAATTAATCAATTATTTATTTATTTTTCACAACTCCAAAATCAATCATGATTTGGAGTCTTCTTGCATGCTGGAATCAAACACTCCATCCTTTTTCATTTATTTCTCTTTTAATTTTATTGCAATAAATATCTTATAATCATTATTATAATATAATAATAATGATAAAATATAACCTCCTCAATCCCAAGCCACCACCAAAATTGGCGCCTCCTTTTTTCCCCTTTTATTATTTCTCAATTTTTGTTATTCCATTCTCTCTCCAATATATCTCACTATTTCACGTTTCCCCCAATTTCATGTTTCCTTCCCAAATATCTCTTTCCCCAAATCACTCCCCCTCAACCCAAAAAATTTCAGCCGCCGAGGAAACCCAACCCGCCGAGGGTCTTATGCACCCACAGCCTTCGGGAACCTGCACCTCCCGTCCTCTCTATCTTATCGCTGGACCACCGTCTTGAACCACCCGAACCCTTATTGGACCCACGCCATGGGATCCTTCTACGCGTCATACCGGATTCGATTTAAATTGAAAAAAATAGACAAATTTGTTTCGGTGATTCTCAGGACAAGATCTTTACAGCCGTAAGTCGCGCTCAGTGAAGTATTAACTTCTTGGTGTGCCTAATAATTTTGCGATGAAGAACATTCGAGGAATGCGTGGAGAACAAATAATAAATATCACGGTCTAAGTGAAAATCAATAGCTGTGTTATTATGGCCCCATTTTTGAGAATCAAGAACATGGGGAATTGGAAATTAAATATTTATCATACATCAAGAATCTCAAATCCAATATAAACAAGAATAAAATTAATTCAATCAATTGTTTATCAATCTGCGAATTAATTTATTTAATTCACATTCATCATAAGAAATTAAACCGAGGTAAGGAATCCAAAAATATAAATCCTACCTCATGTTTGGATTAATCTTTGGTGAAGATCACGTTCATCAAAATCCATCCTCTATTGATGAGGATCACACTTACACAATGACGAGAAGAAGATGTTGTGTTTTTCTCTCTTCGATTCGCTTGGATATGAGGCTTCGTTGTTCTTTGTCTTTCGTTCATCAATGAGGAGAGGATGAGCGGAGAGGAATGAAGGATTTACTATCATTGGCTAAAATAAAATATGAGGCCAACCCCCTCTAAAAAAGTATTTATAACCTCTCACTAGGTTAAAAGAAATAAAGTAAATAACTAAATAAACAATTATTTAATTATTTAATTATTTAATTATTCTCTCGTGATGGTGAATAGGCCAAACACCCGAGGCAGACAAAGGTTATACCATTCTTAGGGTAAAACCTATGTTCTGAGTTCATCAGTGGCCTTAGATTTTTCATCTGATTCCATGTTCTAGAGATATTCAGGTTTGATCTATTAAATGAATAAATGAATATTTTAATTTATCAATTTAATACACCATCAACGAGCAACGGATTCGAACATCCCGCGACGAATTATTTTATGTCTCTCTTAGGGGAAACAATGCGTTCCGGACCCAACCGTGGTCTCGGATTTATGATCTAATCAACTTTTAGAGAGATATCCAATTTTTCTTATGTTAACTGTGCTTGTGTAATATAAAAACACCAAACATTTTTATAAAATTAATTCCAGACACACCGGGCCTCATAATTGAACGTCGTCTCAGCGCCCACCTCAGGAAATATTCTTAGAAATATTTCAACGTCTTATTAGGTCAAAAACGGGTCTCTACAAAAATTACCTAGTTGATATCCCACATTATTAAAATGGTAAATAATAATCCTCTTTAAAATAAGGATTATAAATTATAAAGACTCTCTATAATAACACACAATGAGGCTAAAAATAGAAAATCATTATTCAGATATAAAAATATCAACATGGAAGAAAATAGTAATTTTCATAAAATTTTGTAGAGTGGAATATATAATTTATCACTTGAAATTGAATTATCTTGAAAATTTTAATTACTACAAAACTAATATCCATAGAGATGTTAAAAAGAAAATTAACTAATTAGAAATGAAGGTAATAAGATAAATTTTTTTATTCAAGATCTTTTCTCTATAGTTGATTAATTTAATTAGCGTCAATATGATTAACATAAATAATATAATTACTCAATAAGTATAATTTCATATAAGAAACATGTTGCACACCAATATCATGTTGTCATCCAAATTATGTACATTAAATGTAATTTTTCTAATGTTTGACGAAATATAACAATATTAAAATTGATAAAATAATTTAGTAAAAGAGTAACTATATATTTATATTGTATTAAGATATTAACCAATACCAAAATTGTTTAAACATGGTAAGATATTAGAAAAAATGAATATTCATTCATGTTAATCAAGAAAACCTCAATAATACCACCCAACGTTGAAGAAAACCCTATACATAATTAAAATATCATTATTTAAATGTTGCAACTATTTATTAGAAATTTATGTTGAAGCTAATAATAAAAAGAAAAAATTTATAATGAATTTATTATTTACACATATTTATTTGGTATCCATTGAAAATGAGTAGAAAAAAAATTAAAAAAATCAATATTTAATGAAATTTTATTTAATCACATATTTGGAAGATATGTAAAAATTTATATAGGAATATATTATTAAAATATTTTTCTAAAATAATAATTATTGTAATAATAATTATAAAAAAGCATGACGAGTTATTTTTTTATTTTATTAAGGTATCATTATTTATGAACTATCAAAAATATTGGGTTATATTGAAATTTTTCTTTTCACTTATCAAATTTAAATGATTAATTTTGAATAATTACTATTTTACATGAAAAATAAGTACAAAAATATCACAATTATTATAATTTAGTTCATTTAAATCACCTAGAAGTTTACTTTAAATATACAGTCTTTTTTTACTTTAAAAATTATTTCATTTAGAAAACCATTTGTTTAACATATATACGGGTTTAATTTGGAGTTATATACTGCACTTAAGTTTGTTTAATTTTTTTAACATTTTAAAAAAAAATTAACATATATAATTAAAATTATTAAATTATTTAATCATAATTTTTTAACATAATATATAATGAAAACTAATAAAATCAATTATAGTGGTTAACATGAAAACATGTTTACTAGGGGGATCAACTAAGTAGTTTAAGGGTTATAAATTGTTTAAAAAACCAATATTTGTTTTTTTTATGGAGGTGTTTCAAATTTTTTTTCATATAATATTATATAATATTCCATTTTAATGTCTTCTTTCATATATAAAATTGAGGTGTAATTCATTCTTCTAAAAAAATAAATCATGTCCTCTTCATGCCTTATAAATGGCCAAAACCTATAATCCCAACATCACATTTACAAATCCAATTTTATGGTACTATACCGACATAAAACCATTACTTACATTCATCCCAAAATACTGCATGCCTTTTATTTATGAGAAACACATCATAGTAAAGACTTTGTTTTAATATTAATGAGGAAATTTAATTGGAAGTTATAGTTTAAAATGAGGTTTGTAATTTTACTTCTTCACTCAGCTCGATAAAATATAATCTAATCATTATAATATAATAAAACAACTATCATACATTTAAAAATATATTATTATTTTAATGGAAAACCGATATTTATTTCCCCTTCCTTCAAATGTGAAATGAAATCATCCATAGTTTGTACGGTAGAGTACCACCACATGAACTAAAGTGAGTCATTTTCTGTAAATAATTCTAATTTTCTGATATAATGATGGATATATATTTGTGCATATAATAATTGTAATATATTCATAATTTTATATCAATAATATCATATATATCTTATTACACTTGAGAAGTTTGAAATGAATATTTTTTCCTAAATAGCTTTATTATGATATAGTATAAATGTATTATTAATAGAGAGAACATAGAAAAAACCCATTATTTTATTTATTAAAATCAATTTATTAATAATAAATTAATACAACTAAATCTCCAAATATTACATGGGGACAAAATATATAAAACATAAAAACAACATTGTGAATATATGAATCTCCCAAATCATTTATAATCATTGCACCAATGGATAATAATGTAAAATTTAAAAATTGATTAGTAAAACAATCAAAATTTTCGGAAATTTAAATATATAAATATTAGGGAAAATAATTTTAATAATAATTTATGGACTGAATTAGTTTTTCTAGGTGGTAATGTTATAGTCGGAATGCAATGTGACTTTTGGAAGAGTAACCTGGCCATTGTGAATAGTTACATGATCATTAAAATAGTGATTTGACCTCAAAAATAATAAATTTAATATATATATCATCTATCCTGATTAATTATGTTTTATTAAAATATTACAATAATATAAATATTTATATTAACAATGAAGGAAATATAATCATATTTTTAATAATATATATTTTAAGGTATTTTAAAAATATAGAAAAATTATAAATTTAATTATAAAACAATCGAAGTTAATTTTTTTATAAAATGAATTTCAATTTTCAAATATCCTTAATGGAATTATCTAAGAATTGTTTTTTTGGTATTTTTTGAAATTCTTCAATTGTTAGGTGAGTAGTAAAAATAATTTATTTTATAGCTAATGAATCTTGTATAATAACATAAATGATGTAAAAATCTCTTATCCATTTATTGAACATCATACATGAACAAATATATTTTAATTTGATAAATACGTAATTAAATCAAAAAAGATTGATTTCCATTTCAATAAATTACTTTGGAAGTATAAATTCAAAATAATTCTCCCAAAAAACAATTATCCCAATTTTCCACATTATATTTTGAAAATGTCAACAAAATTTTTGATTGGTTTGTAATCTATGAAACCAGTATATTTTATTTATTTTAGACCAATTATTTAAAAAATATAACTTTAAAAAGGATTATGTTTTGTATATCATCTTATTCAATATATTATCTCCAAAGTACAGCCTCCCACAAGTATGAATAACACATATACCTCCTTAAAAAATACTCCCTAAAATACCAAATATCAATATATAATTGAAAAATAATTTTATACAAAACAATACTTATATTTCGTTTAATATTCAATACATGTCAATATGATCCACCCCCGAACATTGACTATTTATAGTCTTCGAAGAATATATTGACAACCATATTATTTTAGTAATGTTCTTCAACATCTCATGTCCATATTGAACCATATAGTATTATTAATATGGATTAACTAATAAAAAATATCTTCATAACCATTAGAATATAAAAATAAAAAAATGGTTAGCAGAGATGCCATGTATGGGTAATATTGGGTGGTATCAATTGATAATCATATTAATGAATATGATAAGGATAAAGTAATACGACCATGAACATAACATAAAATTTCCATAAAAAATCTAGAAATATCATAATGACTAATTGTGATATAAAAAATTAACATCTCTAAATACATTAATTATAATAATTATAATTAATATTACATAAATCATGTTCCATAATATCATGTAAAAAATATGTGTGGGCCCTTTATATGTATTTAAAATATTTTTATGCCATGGTTAACTATAAATTCCATTTGATTAGGAATCCAAAACTATTTTCCATTATATATAATGATAATTTACATTTTCTAAAAAATGGATCAAGAATTTTTACTTTTCCCATATTTGATCCATAAATTATTCATTTTTACCATAATGTTCCAGTCAATTTGACATTTTTCTCATAAAGGACCGAGCACAATGACTTGTTTCTCATACCAAACATAAATGATACAATACATGTACCGATGAATAAAATAGATTTATAGGTCCCACCAATCACATAAATAATATCATCCCAATATGTGCTACAATATCATAAATAATTCATTATTTTGGAAGACATGAATGAAATTAAATTTATTTACATTTTCCAATAACAAAACACATTGTAATGAAACGTGTTTCATAAAATTTTCATATTTTACTAATAAATAAAAAACTTCTATGAAAGAAATGATGATGAAATGCATAGATCATAACATAAGTATCATTGTCATAAGTCATGTTAGATGGAAGATTAAAATAAAATATAACCTGGAATAAATTTTTCAGAAAATAATCTTTCCATTTAAAAGAAACCACTCTTTTTAAAAATAATAACACATATAAGTGAAAATAATTAATTTGAAAATAATCTTGTAGTCATTTAAATGAAACATCAAATCGATGATTTGTAATTAAATAAGGAAAATATTCTCAATATTTGTATGATAAATAAAACACTTTTTATATTTTTGTTGGAAAATCCAAAAAGTACCTCATTTAGAAAAACAAAAAAACATACTTCTTTAAAAATATTTTGTAAAAAATTAAAATTTATAGCATTATATTTTCATAAAGCTATAGAAAAATTTCAAAAGTACATCTTGAATAAATATTTATAAAACATAGGTATATAATATAAATATTAAATAATGAATATTTAAACATAACTAATCCCGATTAACGAATATATTATGAAATAAGCTCTTACAACATTTGTATCTTTTGAATAATATTCCTAATGAAAAGGTGAACAATATTTGGATGTGTATATACAATAATTTATGTGATTATACTAATAAAACTCTTTATCTGGAAGTATATATGACACAGAAATGAAATTAGTAATATATTTGGAATATGTACTAAAAAATATAAGATAAATGAAAATATTTTACCTCAAATTTATTTTTTCAGTACTCATTTTTGAACTCATATATAACAAATATGGATTAATAATACTTTTATTTTAAAAAAATATTCAAATATATTATTCTGTTTATGTTTTCTTTAAAAATAATATCACTCATTTATACATAATTTTTTATTAATTTGATTGTTATGTTTATATAGTCTAGGTCTCCAATAAATATGTTTTTTGAGGACCCCCTAAAGAGGAAGGGCTCCCATGACTCCTCACCATCAGACATGCACATGTGATCTCTTTCTCATCATATCTCATATCACATTACTCCCATTACACACTCTAGGTTTGTGATGAAAGGTCTTAACCAGAGTCCAGGATTTTACCCCTCCCAATTCATTTTCTCCCTTTTCTAATTCAAAAGGGAATGAATTCGAGGACACAGAATGAACTCTTCTCAGCATGTTCATCTTCTCAGAATGGGAGTTCCATTTTTTTGTGGATAGTACACGGTGTTCCCTTTTCCCATAATATTAATGCTAATATGGAACACCCAGGGCCTGGGTATCCCAGTCCTGACAAATTCATTACTATTAAGGTTTAATCTAATAAAACCTCTCTAGTTTTAGTACTCGATTCCATAAATGGATTCCCCAAAATATGAAACCTCATGCATAGAATATGGATACACAAATTCCTACATTTCAACCCCTAGAACCAACATACGTGGATATTATAGAATTTTAATTCTTCAATTGAACCCATAGATTCCCTTAAACAGTTTACAAATGCATAAATCACAGTAGGAGAGAGCTTCCTCCTCATCACATTTGCCTATGAGAATTGTGATGCTTTGGTTTGTGTGTCACTCTGAAACTATATTGAATCCTTCAAGCTGGTGGAGTCACCATGGTTAGGGAGGAGAATTAATCATATTAGGCGATGCGAATGTGAATAATGAGAGATGAGACGTTACAAGGATGTCTAATCATGTAATAATATCCATCATGATCTTTTGTGGTCTTCTTGAATTGGGATATAATTGTGATTTCATTACAAAGTTAAACAACCAAAGAGGGGACCTCTAATACTAGTGTTGACATGACCTCCTTCTTTCTAACAGCCATGTTATTTAAAAATTCCTAGATGAAAAGGAAACATACCTTGTAGGGAGTCATTCTAAAACTTCCCACTTTTTTTTTCATTGTATACCAGGAAAGACTATGGTGAACTTTTTTCCATCCCACAGATGGGGATCAACAAAACCATGAATGATGAGGTGGTGAGTGCATCATTGAATAAATACATATTAGTAATATCATGGGTAGCGCTCCATTACTAAATTTAAATTCTCAAGGAATACCATCATTACATGATAACAATCAGCCTCCTTACACACGTGATTCTGTGGTGGCCATAGTGGAAGTTGAATAGCTGGATATTATTCTGGAAGGACGTTGAGATAAAATACTATTTAGTATGAAATCTATTAAAAATGACATTCAATGAGTATAACTTTTAAGAAAGACCATTTAGTGTGAGTATGGAAATAGTTAAATGGATACCCAAAGGTGATAGAATGAACGTTTTTTTCATTATTGTATTAGTGAGAAGTGGAGGGTCATAAAAATTAATATAAGGTAGGATGACGGTACTAGTACTGATGATATTGATGTGGTGAGATGTATGGTGGGCCCCATTTTAATCAAATCCTTATAGGTCCCAATCATCACATTAAATGTGGATACCCAAGGGGATTTGATGAACTTATGGTTACAGTTACCTAGGAGGTTTTTTTCTTCTTATAATGTTTTATTTGAATCCTTACGTGATAAAGAAGTGATCTACAAGGCTATTAGTGGGTTCATCTTAGAGGATCACATAAACTAGATAGTTTCTAAGAAGAATTTTATAGGGTTTCATGAGATTTGACCAAAAGGAATTTGGTGAAACCCATTCAATAATTCTTTAGGATGGGATACCTTCCTCACCAGGGATGTACTACCACAATTGTGACGATTCCCAAGATCATGGAACCCTCATATCTTTGATACTATCATCCCGTAAGCATGTGTAATTTTTCATACAACATTCTTTGATGGGTGATAAATAGAAGAGAATAAATAAATCAACTTTTAAGGATATCATATGAACACCATAGTTTTGTAATGTGGGGATTTTCCAGGGAGATACCACTATTTCTCAAGATGTTGTTAGTGACATCATCCAAAAGGTCCTCTGTACAATCATGAAATAATGTTTGATATCGAAAAAGTTGGTGACTGGGTTGAGTGTAATTTTTTCATCATGGTTCTAGAAAAAATGGGCTTCTCTACTTGGTCTAGTAATCTTATATTTTGGTTTTCTAGGTCCCCCTAGAACTTGATAATATTCATTAGGTGAATGAACAAGTTTTTAAAAGTCATTGGAGATATAAGAAAAAGATATCTCATTTCCACTAATTTCTTCATTATTTCCAAATATGTATGTAATATCATCATTAATAGGGGAGTCTTTGGGGAGGAGGTGACTCCTTGATAATTCGGGCAGTGCTCGTGTACCATCACACACCTCATTTTTTTCGATGAAAATATTATTATGTATAAGTCCAGCATGAGATTATTATTGAGGGTAAACAATGTTCCAGATGACTACTTAAAAGGGAGTTGAAAGATTATCAAACATAAAAAAATCTTCATCTATATATCTAGCTGATGCTCGGGTAGAATAACACCCTCTACCATTAATGATATTTAAATGAATATTAGATATTTACTTATAGACATCCTCGGGGCATCCATTTCATAATGCAGGCCATGAATATATAACTTTGAAAAAAATGATGACAAAATTACAAGGAGGATTTTGAATTTAAAAAATAGTTACATCTCATTGTAGGATGTATTACACTACCGAGTTACGAAATATTTTATGTTCTGATCCATGATATCTTATACAATAATGTTCAAAAGGCATTAATCTCTCAAATTGACAATATTATAGAAATGAACATATGGGATGCTGATTCAAAAGGTATGAATCACAAGGAATCCTAGGGTAGAATAGATAAGAATGAGATTGAGGGAGGATTTAATGTAAAAAACTATTAGAGAAGCTTTATTTTATCAGTGTGAAACATTAATGGAGGTCCTTTATGAAGAAATACTCTAGGGTTGGTTCATGTAAAAAAATACAGTGGTTACATGGTTGTAGAATGATGTTTTCCCTACTCTCTATGGTCGGTTATTTACACTCATATAACAAATCTCCAAAACCATACCGATTATATTGTGGGCATGGGGAATATTTTATATTGGCATCATATTAGGGTTTGTTTTAATCCCAGATTGAATGAATTCATTAAAACACAAACAATTGAATATTTTGAATTAAAAATGGTAATTCATTGAACTAATATAAATGAATAATGAACCGGATTGGTTCTTATAAATGAAAGAAACATCAGGATGATTCCTGGTGAAGGATTTTGGGTGAGTGTGGATAGAATCTGATATCAAGTATTATTGGGGGGAGATGATGCGTTGTATGGAGACTACAGAATAGTATAACATCCTTATGTGGGTTATCTAAAACATTGGATACTAAATAATAATAATATCAAACATTTATGAGTTTAGATAGAGTATAGGTGTGCATTAAATAATAAATTAAGAGGAAAGTATTATGTCCATTTTTATTTGAATGTGATTAGGCTCATATAGTGTGGAATAGATTGTGGGAGTTTCCAGGTTTCTATGGTCAGAATGAAGGGGTTAAAACATTGTCGGTTTCTAGATATTGTGACCCATATCTGAGGTACTGGCACAAAGTATAAGATAAATGGTTCTCTCTAATGTTTACAGAATCATTTGGAAGGTATGGAATAGTGATCCTATAAATGGCACCACATGTATGGGAAAATCCATTATAATCAAAAATGAAAACCTTTCGGTATATCTGACTAACCTTTTCAAAAACTAGGTTGTGTCCCAAATGCATAGGCTGATTCTTTTGGTTAAGTCCCTCATTTCAGAAAGACCCACTTTCACTCTATTCTGAATGAAAAATTAAGGAATTAGGCATACTTTAAACCCTCTATATTTGGTTTAAAACTCAAAACAATGGTTAATTTACATTAAGTATATTTATGGGAGGATATTTTTTGTGGGAAAGATGGGGGGATATCAATCTTCTATCCACAAAATTTTATATTATTAGTGAATCTCTCCAATAAAATTCAATAATTATTCTCATAGGAATCCTTTTATAAATATAGAAAATTATCATTTTGGAATAGTATAAAACAATCTTTATTAATCTGTACAACTACCACCATGTACCAGGTACCATTTCATGGTCAATTTATTTAATTATTATATAGTGAAGGGGTATCATTAAAAATCAGATAAATAGTCAAAAAAGTGGGAGGGAGGGACCAATGTTGAAGACATATTTTCTCTAATGGTTGGATATAAAGGTAGGATTTATGGTTTCCCTTGTATGTTCTCTCTTATAGTCTTTATAGATAACGTAGTGGAGGAAGATTCAATTGGACTTTATTATTTTAGGCCTCCCAAATACTTGGTTATACTCTTATCAAGTACTCATATTTTTATTTCCTTCATTTTAACATACATTTAATTGAAAATAAAAATATAAGTTTAGTGGTAGTAGAAGAATAAAATTATAATATTATGATAAATTTCATAAATTTATAGGTTGTAAATTATATTTGAAAAATAGAGTGATATGTTATGGTGATTATATTATCATAGAAAAAAATAATTAAAATATTCTCTAATGGGATATAGGATAGTTCTTATTAGAAGAAAAAATCATATATAATTTTTCTAGGGATGTGGATAAGAGATCCTGGAAGACCATGGCTGACTTAAAAGGCTCAATGTGGTGTATGGAAGTTAGGTAGGATGTTTAATTGTATAATTGAAGAGAGGGGATCATTTTGAATTTATCATAATATTAATTTTTTTGATTCATCATTAATCCAAATACCTCAAAAATAGAATGGGTTCCAAGAAAATGTTTGATATTTCTTATATGCCATCATCATGTTTGAATTAGGGTGATAAATTTTGTATTTCTAGCTTCATTTTAATATTAATTATATCAATTTTCCCGTTAACAAAGTGATATATTTTACTATAGATACCATTCATGTTGACTGTGAAATTATAGTGTCAAACATAAAAAAATTTATCAACTTAATTCTAATTATAATATTAATTTTAACTAATTTTATTTATATATAAGAAATAAATTAATTATAATTTTATATTAAAAATAATCAGAATAATAGATTTTTAGGCAAATGCACATTTATTCCTAAAAGTAGATTTATTCTTTTCATATTCTTAGAAAAATATATGTTGAATGTTGTACTTTTTTATAATGCTAAAAATATATAATTCTCATCAAAATAATCAGGAATTTGTGTTAATTTTATATTTGAATATAAAATACATTTCACCTATAAAAAAATTTGTATGAAAAATTTCACTTTTTTCTAGATAATTGTTTTGATGATTATCATTGGATTTTTAACCAATTAGATTTATAAAAGAATAAAAAATATATTTTTCATAATTTCATTATTACTACTCAAACAAAAGAAGATATCTTTTAGGCTATAAGTCACATATAATAATTTAAAAATGATCAGTTGTTCTTCTAAACTCGGTCTTCTATGCAATAAAAGATATCGTTGAAATAAAATTATTTAAATAGAAATATTTAATACATTCACTATATTTATATTTCCCCCAATAAAATAAATTTATCCATTGAAATTATTATCTTTGATAAAAATCGATGAGGATAAATATTCCTCATCAAATCCTTAGTTTCCTATGAGACTTCATCATATTGGTTGTTTTTCCATATCAAATTAACCTGGATTGTGGACTTATTTTATATATTATTGTGTGTATGATCCATAATAAAAACATATATATATTTAAAATAAAGGTTCCTCAAAAATGGTATATAATCAATTTTTGTTACATGTTAACGATTTTTAATGTACTTCCTTAGGACATCTAAATGGAACACATCATTAAGGTGAGATAGATTTTTTGAAATCCCCAATTGATAAGCTTCCAACCTGATACGATCACTAATTAAAAAAGGACCAATATAACTAGAGATTATATTTACATTCTATCTTAATAAAATCACTCTCTTTTAGGGTGATAATATATGGAATAACTCATCACCCAATAAATACAATAAATCCATCTAATTATAGTTAGGATAACGTTTTTATTGAATATGATATGATATTATTTGTTTTTGAACGGATTTAACTTTCTTTTCTAATTATTTATCTACTCTAGGTCCCAATACATTTATCTCTCCAACATAATTCCTATTTTTTGGCCTTATTCCCTAATTTTAAAATAGGTATTCATAAAGATCCATCTGAATTCTAGAGTGAATGTTATTTTTGTATGAAAATTCTACAAAATAAAGGTGTTGACAGAAACCATATGTGAACTCCATAGAGTAATCTATAAAATATTATACTTGGGTTTGAATTTCCTTATATGAATAACAATATTTATAATGATGGTATGATTTTTTAGAAACATAAATATATATCAAGTGTTTTCTGAAAACATCAATAGAAATTCATAGAAAACCTCAAATCCGGATTAGATACATTGGTAAGTGACACTCCCAGAAATATTAAAACATCCATAATATAATTTTAGGAAATATGATCAAGGGAAAAATAGACCCTAATATCAATGAATTTTGCAGACTTCATAAAGATATATATTATATCCCTTATGGAAATAATTAATTTAGATGATTCAATGAGTAGTATTACAAAATCCAGGTTTATATTTTACCGTTTCCGTTCAATCAGGGTTATTCATTTAAACCTATTATTAGAATTATATCGGTTATCCTTTACATGTTGAAAAAAGAATAACTAATAATTAAGAACAACAATAATTCCCTTTATTCCAACCGAATATATATAATCATTCAGGTATAATTAATTGAGAATGATGAAATATGAAACTCATACAACATATCCTTTTTCAAATACTGTATATTTTAAACATGTTTATGGTTCAAGGTCATTCTTATTCCATCATATTTCATATTGAACATTAGAATATTTATCACCTTATATTACTATTGTTCAACTTCCATCTTCACATAATTAATATTCTCTCGGATAGTTGGTTGAACTTTTATTTATGCCACATACAATTTATATCCATTATTTATGATTTCTAGATCCACTGATCGTAAATCCAATAATATTGTACCATTTGTGATATTTATCATGGTTTAGATGTCATACTACTTCCAGATGAAATCATATTACACCTTGTTCACCTTCTTAGGGTGGTAATGTATTTGGAATTTATAAATAATAATCATCTCTACCAATATTCATTGTCGCATGTACATATCCTTTTGATTGAAATTATGCATTAATATTTTTTCATAGTTTATATGTCTCTCCTTTACCAATATAGAAAATATATCCAAATCATTAATGAATAAAATACTATAGCTAAATCCAAATCATGAGGTGGGACATATTCTTCACAGACCTTCAACTAGTGTGTACCATAATCTATTACCAAATAATTTTTCAGATGAAAACATCACCATCAATAATTTAATCAATCAATATAGATCATAAACAATATACACAACAATATATGGTGAGAAGATTTTCACTTAACAAAATTATATTTACCTCTTTGAAATTTTATTCAAATTTCTCTATGTATATGAAAATAACTCCATTCAGAGCCAACATGTTTAGTGGATTATATAGTCATACAAATTTTTTCAAAAAACCATTAAAATATCAAGGAAATATAAAATGCTACATATTTTATTCACTATATTTTGTCTATTAATTTTATAAGAAACATATATCTTTAAAGGATCCACTTATACTCCCTCACTAGATATTATACATCCCAAAAATTAATCTTTATATATGTTCAAACCACACTTTGTAAATTTTTCAAAATGTATAACATTCAATAAGGTATTCATCACAATACACATGTTATCTTCATTATCTTACATAGAAAATGATTATCAAATATTATTTTGTATAAAGAATACCTAAGGCATATCAAGGTATTTTATAAATACTATATTCATTACATCCATGAATACAACATGGGTATTTTTTTGACCAGAAGGAATAACTGTAAATTCGTAGCGTCTTTACATTTTATGGAATGAAATATTGGCAATATAAACCATTTGGCCATCAATTGATGATATCCAGAAAAAATATCACCCATGAAAATTATTGAGATCCATGTAGTTGATCAAATAGGTAATCAATATGGCGTAAAATAAGTTACGGCCTCTATGAGTACATTGTGATTCCTTTCGGGATAATGAACACTCAAATTGTATTTTTGTACATGATTAAATGAATATTCCCCAGGTAAATTAATCAGTTGGAGGTTTTATTTTTGGATGAAATATTGGGGTACTCCAAGACACATGAAGAGTATTCTCAATATATATAAATTGTTTTGAGTATAAAATTGGAGAATGAGCTATATTAAAAAAAATATAAGTGTAAAATATGGATTGATTCTGTACATTAAATAGTACACATCATCTTGAAGGGAGGATTGTTAGTGTAAGTCGTGATGGTGCCTACAGTTGTTTATTGAGAGAATCCCAATACTTCCTTTTATATCCGGTATTTTCCAGGATTAACGAGTTATTATTAATGTTTCATCCTGGATATTTACCACTTGTAAACACCGCATTTGTAATTGAACAAGAATGTATTTATGTTTTAATTGTATACATAATGAGATAATTCATTATAGGAGTAGAATAAACACCTGAAAATGACACCAATATATATTCATTCCAAGATATGGGAAGGGTATACAGTGTTTTGTAACACATCTAGGATTGGGTTTAGAGTAGTTTTGGTGTAGGGAGATCAAGTTTCAGAATATGGATCATGGAGGTTGAGGCTAAATAAATTAAATTTCCCTAAACATAATCGTGAGTTATATCTGCTTGTTTATCCCTTGAAGTGTTGGAAGTATTATCATTTGGAAAAAATTTATAATGTGAATACTGATCATTAGTGAAAAAAAAATATCTTTTCGAAATGATAAATGAATATATTTTAGCGAAGGTGGGTTTAGTATTTTAAGACTTCTAATTTTCATATATCATATAACCCTAGTAGTGGAATCAATGGTTCTTACACAACAAGAAAGAAATATCCAATGTAGGAATTTCATGACTCTAGTTATAAGAGCATGTTAATGACCTCGATGGTTGAGATGGATATTGTGGTTTAAGAGGGAAGTAAAAATATGACCCTTGTATACATTTATGTGGATTCTACAATTATATTCTAGTTTTCGGAGAAGAATTATGTGGATCCCAAGTGTTTTCCTTGAGGGAGGGACTGCTTGGCTGGGAGTCAACTTCCGATTGGACTATAGATGACGGTGAGATCATCTATTCAATGAATTTTATTTTTGTACCTATGAGTATGCAGAAGGAGATGGTGGTGGAATTTTAATCCTCAGTGATGGAGGTGCATTCCAATTTTTCTAAAATGTACGATGACCTAAGATGGATTTATTGATGGATTAGAATGGAAAACTGAGATTACTGGGTTTGTGACACAAAGTTACACCAGTCAATTGGCGAAGGCCAAGAATAAATGACATGGTCATTTACTACAACTGTTTCCCATTCCAAAATGGAAGTTGGATGATGTCACTATATAATTTTTTTGAACCCTCAGGTATTCCTCAATATAATTCTTTCATTTGGGTTGTTGTGGTGTGACTGATGAAGGTTACAGATTTTGTGACTACATGAGAGACATTCTCATTTGATTATTTGGTAGAGTAATACATTTATGAGATAGTATGTGTACATAGGGTAGCACGGGGAATCGTATCATAACATGGATCACACATTACATAACACTTATATAATGTATTGTATAATTTTCTTAGTAAAAAGGTATTAGTTAGTACGACATTACACCCAAATAATGATTTATTGGACACACATGATTGAGGATATTCTATGAGACTATGTTCTATACATTAGTGGGTCTTGGGAGAATCACCTAGAAAACCTAGAGTAATATTTTTTTAATACTTACCAAGAAAATATTCATATAGAACAATATTATTCTCTTTATGGTATTCTATGTAGATCACCACTATGCTTGTTGGATGTTGGTGATTCATAATTTTTGGAATAAAAGTCTCATGCCCTGGATGTCAGAGTATCTATAATTGATTTCAAAGCATAGAGTTATAGGTCCTAGTTGTGAAAACACATGTTCTAATAGACGATGAAAAACCCTATAGTATATAAACGGTGGTTAGGATTTCCTTCGAGTTCCGCTAGGATAGGGTAACCATAAGATTCATAGAAAATGCATGTTGGCACCCAGGATTGTTAGAAAATTTCAAGTTTTAGAGTGAATCCTGCTGGTAGAATACTAATTTTCCCTTCCATTTATGTATATTTCTGTGCATTCCAAATTTTATGAGTCACAATATCAAAGGTATAACCCTTATACATATCATGTGATCGATGAGGATGATGTTGAGATTGAGAGTGATGATTTATTTGAGGATAATATGATATGGGTGATGCATCATAGGGAGATAGTGTTGTGGGGAAATCCCATGATAATAATTCGATTATGGTGGTAAAATGTATATGTTTTGGATGAAACATTATAGGGAGAAGAGGAAATGAGGGCTTAGTGGGCTTGAATTTTGGATCAGAATCGTAGATATGATTTGGAGTAAATCTTAATGAAAAATTTCCATATGGTTGGGAGATTGTAAGATAATGAATCATTTTTTAGATTGATCTGTCTTATTTTCTGGATAAATTTTAACATTTTTATGATTAATTGGGCTTGGTTTTTCCCTATAGGATTTTTGTGTTGAAATTGTTGAATTTTAGAAGGAATAGGGGGAATGCACCATTAGAGAATGTTTTCCACAAACCATGTGCATAGGATAGAAAACGATGTGAACCCCCAAAAAGGGGATTTATAGGGTTGGAACATAGTTCATAAAACTATGAACCATCAATGTAGTAACCATAAAACCCCCATTGAGGAGGTGCATAGTTTGGAAAATAGTTAAGGAAAACTAGGTTCCCCATATAAGAAACCATGTATGAAGAAATTTAATGCCCTAAAAAATTGAATTAATATCCTGAACCGCCATAATATTAATCTCTTATCACCCCCAGATAGACATAAACTAGGCAATGTGAATTTTAGATTCTCTTATATGATTTACATGCAATTAAAACCTCTAATATTGAAATAACAAATATGTTATATATGGAACTTCATGTTTCCCAGTAAGATATCTTGTCCTGATTGATTTCTCCCATCTCTACTATCATTCTTACATCCTATGAAGGTATCTTTTCTCATTTGGTAACGGATCAGGATCTATGTTTTGATATATCTATTTTATTTGATGTTGGATCTATGTTCCAGATCTAGATATTGTACATCATCATGATCTTTTTTGCTCCACTTCAATAGGGATTTACATTGGAGAGAGTACATCAATGATAATAGGTAGGTGTCATAATTTCAATTCTAATAGAATTAAATTCCAGATTAATTTATTATTTGTGATAATTCAATTGGAATATTAATAATTTGAATATTGAATTGAATAAATTAACTAACTAGATAATTCTTTGAATTATGGAAATGATAAAATGAATTTCAATGTGATTACAAAATTTTTTGGACATCTGAAAAATGAATTTTGTAGTTGGGATTATAAAATCATTGAATATTTGGAAATTAATTTGATTGATTAGTGGGAATATAAAATATATCAATTGATGAGATCATGAAATTGATTGATTAATTTAATTTTGAACAGGTTGATTAATAGTAATAGAATTTATGATTAGATTAACATTGAAGGGTTAATGAAATATATGGTTAAAACTTATATATTGGATTAATAGTTATTTAGTCTTTTATTCAATGTGATTGAGATAATGAATCTAATATTCTATTATAAATTTAACCACTTAATTTGGATTATTTTATGGGATGGTTAATAAGTCATATCCTAGATGTAGATGATATTGTGAATTTTATGATTTTGTGGTATTGTTGATATTTTTGATTTATTTGATATAGAGTAGTGGTACATGGACTATGAATCGAAATACCATTATGAGATAATGAGTGTGGGATAAGAAAATATTCACCAAATAGACATGTCGGATAAATGAGTGTGGGATAGGGACCGAGGATCCCAATACACATATGTGATATAAAGTGTGGGACATGGACTAAGGCATTAAATTACACTGTGACATTATTGTGTGGGATATGGATAGAGATTAAAAATACCCATATTATGATTGACCTGATGTTCTACAACAATGATATTAGAATTGAACTATTTATCAATTAGACCATGACATGAATATAAAATAAATGGAAAATGAAAGCCCATATTTTAAAATCAAATGTGAATTGAATATTTTATATGGTGTACAATCTGGCATGGTCTGAAGATGGTACTGATTGTATGAGTTTCCCTAGGAACACACAGTTTTATATGATTAAATAAATAATAATTAATTGTTCCAACTATATATCTTATTTATTGTACACTATTATTTATAAAACTAAATTAACTATTATGGACTAGATATTGTTTATGATTCCATTAGTAGTGGCCTACGACATTGTACTGAAACCCTAGTCATACTACCAGATTAGTACCCGAATATACATCATGGTTGTAGGACATGATAAGAGAATAATACCTATTTTATATGGCTATGTTGGGAATGATCATCAATGAGGTAACCCACTATAGTGTTGGGACCCTCATGGGAGTGTCATGAAGCTCTTATTTTGGTTTTTAATTTTTAAAAAGAAAAGTACAAGGTATGACATATCTACTTTTTTGGACTGGGTGTCATATTCCTATTTTACTCATCATGTGAAAATAACTTTTATGGTTTTCTGTTATATAATTTTGATAATATTGTGCTTTTTTATATACTTAACTACTTTAATAAAAATGGTATACTCTCGCCATGTTTTATATCAGACCATTGTTGCTTGTTAGAAGCCTATAGTATAAGAAGAGTCACATTTTAGGTTATGTAACTAACCCGATCAAGGGATTGATGTTTGGCACCTAGGATAGGACGTTACAGTTCAATCACATTGACGTGTTTCCCATAAATATCTCATGAAATATAATAAATTACCCCATTCATTTGAAGGATATATATGTCCAATAAATCACATAATTAAAATTACATATATATGGATAAAAATATCATAAATCATTCATCATATCAAAACATAATAACTAAATGATGTTCATAAACATTTCATCCTCGCATAACCCATGGAAAAGAACAGAATTTTATTAATATTTCACATTATCTTCATAAACATAACAAATATTGAAAAATAATAATGATGAAATGTTTCATTTATATCCACATTTAATCTTATATATCATCAAAATTATGTTATATTATATCAAATTAATATTATCAATTACCTAAAAACAAATCATGAAGAAAATAACTTTTCCATTTTACAATCAGTTTTATTTTAAATGTGTTTCACACTAAGAAATGATTAAATTTTCATTGATGAAAAAGTGGAAAAAATTTTGTTGGATTCTTCATTAGATTAAGGAATTATGGATTTTGGAAATTCCGCTCATCAATATTTTTTTTAAAAAATTATCTTTCCATATTTCTATTGAAAAGTCACAAATTACATCATTTTGAACATGAAAAAAACATTCCCTTCAAACCATTTAGTAAAAATTAAATTATTTTTTAAATTTTTTTAAAAAATATTATGTTAACGAAAAAAATTATAAATAATTATTATCAAAAATTAAAATTTTGGAGAAATAGCTTCCAGTGGAGACTCAATTTTTTTGAACCCAGATTAATGTCTTGATTTTGATATAAACACCAAAAAAATTAAAACATTTGAATCATATTCCCCGTGAATGAAATAATATTACATTGATTTGTTTAACCAATAATTTTCTTGATAATAATAATAAAATACAATCATGGAATGTATAAATACCTCATTAATGAAATAAGTAGATTAAATCGAATGTGTCCTATAAAAAACATGTGAGTTGAAAATACCATTCCTCAATTATCTAATTTCATGGTTTATCTTCCAACATAATAAACCAAATGAGATCATCCAGAGACAGTATATATGACCATTTATTAAAATAAAGTAAATGTTCTGCATGAAAGAATTACATACTAGTGGATATAGTTACATTTCTTAGAAACTATACCTGTTACCATACATGTCTCCATATCCATGATCGATTTCCTCATTTGCGGTAGCCAACTCACATTCTTAACTTTCATTACTGCTTCAAAGACTACACTTAATTTCGTCTGAGATTTAATTTCTCCAAATAAAAAAAATCTCGAGAAGAACTCACCCCTTTTCCTTTGCGGGTATAAGATCTGGTAGACATAGACTTTGGCTTAGAAGAGTAATCTTTCCGCTGCCTTTTTCTTAGTGGGGTGGTCATAACACCCTCATTTCCTGCAACAACCTTCTTTCCATACTAAACAACATAACTAAAAGTGGTTCGGCCTCAGACCTCATTCTCCTTCTCACTGTCAGAAATTTCCCCCCATTTCCCAGGGAAAAACACCTTCTGCTTAAAGCTATTCACATCTTGATCCTGCTTGACATGACTATTAATGTTAATTAGTGCTATAAACTATGGTTGCACCACACTCTCATAATCTTCAAGAATCCCGTTCTGCAAAAAAACCTTCTCCAAATACAAAATCCTGAGATTTCTACCCAACCAGCATGTTACCACATTCAATCCTTGGAAAATCCTCACCGACATTGGAGATTCCCCCATGATCCAATTCCTTTGTAGAATGGAAAGATCCTGGACCCTGCACCTATTCATTTTTGCTGTAATTCTGATCACAAATTATCCCCAGAACCATCACCCCACTATCATGCAACTCAACAGCTTCAACAAACCTCTGGCCAGGAGACAAATCAGGAGCAATCTGGTCCTTCCCACTTCCAGTTCTTCATTCCCCAAACCAGCAAAGAAATTAATTACATTATTACTTACCACCTACTGCACATGATGCGTCTTCAGCCTAGGTGAGGCCCTCCACCAACCACCAGTTTCATCCACAGAAGCAACTTCCATTATGTTCATAACAGATCCGTTTAGTGCATCATTACCCCCCGCTGTTCATAGTTCTTGTCAACTGGTCACCCAAGAAGATTGGACCACCTCCTTCATAGTAGTCTTCAAGCCTCCTACATGTGTCACCCCAAGATCACTTCGTTGTCTTCCAAACACCTCATCAACCCTCGGATTCAGATACTTATTCACTTCCATCATTAATCTCCTATTCTTTGTACTGGTAATAACAGGGCAAGGTTCTGTCTGAATTACCTTACCTAGGTCCTACTTCCCTTGTTGATGTTTTAATGTCACCACATCTGCAACCTTTGGAGCCAAAACCACCTACGGAACCACCCTCCTACCTCTGCAATCCTCCCTCAAATGCCCGACTCTAAGACCCAGAGAGTAGCAGTGAAACAAGGCATAACAAACAACAGACTGTTAACATCTAAATTCCTCACTCACAGCAATGAAGATCGACCTCACTGGAGGTTTCAAATGGTCAACTTCAACACAAATTCTTACTGATATAGTTTTGAAAACATCCCTAGTTATATTGTCTGAGCATAAATAATGACCAACTAGATTTCACAGCATGAAGATGCTAGAAGGATTCTTAATGGAAGTGTTAATTCTAGAAATCTTACCCAGATTGCTATGGTCGAGGTGTAACGCTTCATATAATGGTCATAGGACCATTGGAAGAGCAGGAAACGACAACCATCACAGGTACATGAGGAAGAGAACCAGGCCAGGATCAAATATTCCTCCGACTCAAAGGGAACCATTATGTGTTTCAAATCAAGAAGTCCCATAGTGGTGATCTCTTATGTATTTCACAAACTAAAGATAAATCAATTGAAGTAATCCAAAGAAGGATGTCAGTTCTTGAATCGAGCAATCAACATCAGACTCAATAGGGATGAAGTATTGTTGAACTCTCAAGCCGTGACCATGAGCTGTAGAATCCCTTCATGTAACTCAGGAAAATTGGGGGAGAGAAAAATTTCTTGGAACGAAGGCAAGGGGTCTGGTTTTGATAAGGGGATAAATATTTGATCACTAGAGGACTGCAGAAATCACTCCACCACCAAGGGGGGAGTAATCTGCTCGGAAGCCATCACCGCCTACGGCGGCAATCACCATTCCTGAACCCTAGATTCTCGAACGCTCTCTATTCCCTCTCCTCCAAATACAATATAATAAATAATTTTATTTATAAATTAATTAAAATCCATATAAGCATCCATAATTCCATATATTATTAATTTATAACATCTTATGTACATTTTATTAATAAATTTTTATTATAATCACTTTTCTTATGATAACTGCTTTGTTTTCAAATTATGTTTCAGTTTGGATGCCCTATACAAAAATATAATACCATTATACAAAAATTATAAAAATAATATTCCTTTTATTAAAATAATATATTTCCATTATATACATAATTATAATCGTTTAATAAATATTATGATAGGAAACTAATTTTCCAATTAATTGAGTTGATATGCAATACATACAAAAGAATGTTTTTCCCTTTTTGATGGTTGGAATATATTAATGGTAAGTAATAATAAACCATTAAAAACTAATTATCATAACATATATATATATATGTTATATACTCATTATATTCATCCTTATTAAAATATATTTCAAATATAAACGAAAATGAATTCACATATCATAGTGGTTATTGTAGTCCTTAGGTACCCAAGAGAATCATTATCATTTCGAATAAGATTTGTTTATTAGAAACTATTCAGGATATTAAAATTAAAAGAAGTATATGTATAAACTAAATATCATTTATAATAAATTAACCCATCCTAAAACTCATCCATAAAATTTTGTGATGAAATGTTATTTGTATCTCTATATAGAGAATGTATGTTGTATGTGCACAGAAGTGATAATTTCACTTCATGGTAGCTGGGAAGGAGGTAATATAATTTGTTTTTTTAATAATGATATTAATAACTCAAAATATTTATTGTAATAATTTTATTATTTTATGAAACATATCATTTATTTATATGTGTTAAAAACTACTTGAAAAATAAAGTGATTAGAATAGGTGATTATATCTTATTCGAATCGACCCTTTTCGATCTCAACTAAAGGGTTATATAGATTGAATTTTTGGAAGAAAAGAACATATATGTCAATTTTAGGGATGTTTATAAGAGAATTATAATTATTACGGTCAATATATAAGGTAAACTGTGGTTTAATTAATTGTTTAAGGAGGAATACATTAATTATTGAAATAAAAGGCACATTTTAAATTTTACAAAATATTAAATTTTAATAATATAATTCTCATGAAAAGTCCCAAAAAATTGGGGAGGGATTCGATTATATGGTGAGATATGGTTGTAAAACAATAAAGTAATAATATTTTGACATATTGGGTGTAATTTTAAATATTATCATGTTGTTTAACCCTTAGTTAACCCATATAAAATTTAACTACGGTAACAACATTTTCATCATTAAAACGTTTTATTTGTCAATTATAATATTATTATAGGAACATTAACTGAAATTTTATGATATATTACACCATTTTTTAGGAAAATTATTTTATTTAAATATTTTATGATAATAAAACAATTTAATAACATATTATGTTGATAAAATATCATTGTGATCAATTTTGATAGTATTAAGTTATTTCAAATTTAAATACATGATGATAAAGGGTAAATTGGAATATAATTATTTAAAATTACCTTAATATTTCATATAAATATATAAAATTAGTGGTTCATATTAACCTGCTAAAATTATATCAGTTTTAGTATGTTTAAAAATATTTATTATATTTTTCTATTATATGGGGAAATACCGCATCAATGTTGTTTGTGAAATTAAGACCATAATAATATTATTAAATCTTTTAAGTAAATATATATCATGAAAATAACATAGTTAAAAAATTAGAAACTTATATTAATTAAAAACATACTTCTATCCTTATTTGGACACATGATAGATATAAAAAACAAAAATATTAACATTTTGTAGCTTTATATTTATTTTAATAATATATAAGATATTTTTGAGGGTTAGTGTCAATTAAATCACTCAATTTCAAAAGATAAGTTTAAATGGTTGAATAAAATGTAAATTTTGAATAAAAACTCATACCTTATCACATTATTTTAATCAAAATAAACCAAATTCACCCTTTACCAGAGTGATATATTTTATCATAGTTACTCCTCATATTCAAAAAATAACAATATTTTTTTAATTAAAAAATAAATCCCCCAGATTATAAATATATTAAAAAATTTATATATATCAATAAATATTAATATAATATATCCATTTTAATGCATGTCCCCAAAATTTTAAGAAACCTACATTTTTAAAAAATACATTTGTAGAAATAAAACTACAGTTCTTGTTATAATATTCATAGAAAATTATTTTTCTACTAAATGAAAAAATTTATCATCTAAATAATTTATAAATTTGATTAAAATAATTTAACCCTTAATTAATATTAATATTTTTATTAAATATTCACTGCACACATGAAAACAATTTTCATGAAAATAAACTTCTGTTTTGTTTTTTAATGATAAAAAATTGATAAGTATTTAATACTTTTTCATAATGTGTAGAAAATACATTTCTCATAATTTAGTTATTACTTGTTGTAACCACTAATTGATAGGTTAGATGATAAAAAAAGTATAATATTTTAATAATGAATCATGGTTTATCTAAATTTGATCTTTCATGTAATACAAAATATTAATGACATAAATTTATTTAAAGGGTAACATTTCATAGACATATTGGGTAATTTCAATGTATATTTAAAAAATTATATCTCAAAATCACATTGAAACCATTTGTCTCTCCCAAATTGAAATAATTACATTCATCAAGTAATTATTATGCCATACAAGTGAAGTAAAATTAATAAGAGGATAATTGTTTATCTACAATTCTATCATTTTACTCCTCACTATTCATTTACACAGATTTATTTCATGTCTGAATAAATAAAAATAAATTATATAAAAATTCATCATTATTTTAATATTTATAACATAATATATATATTATTATATTTTTAAATATTTATATTTAATTATTATATTTCTCCTCTTTCAGACAATATTCACAATAATAGCTAGTAAACCGCCAATAATGAAATTTCTAAAAAAAATTCATGTAACCAATTTTTTTTATGGTTATAAAAAATTAAATATTATATATAAATTTTAAAAAAATTTTTTTATGAGTATTGAATTAGTTCAAATAATATATATTATTTTCCATAAAAATATGCGAAAATATGAAAATTTTATATGAAAATTTTATATCAAATATTTTTTATTTTAATCGATGGAATTAATAAATATATTCCATCGATTATAATTAATAAATAAGGAAAATTTTAAATTATTCACTTCTATTTAAACATTTTAATAAATCTACATTTTTATTAAAGAGGCATATAAGAGATAAAATAAATGAGATTTGAGGAAAGGGAATTCTCAAATGAAAACTCTTTATTTTAAGTCATCTCTTATTTCACATTAATTTCATAACATAAGTTCTTATAATGTATTCAATTATAAATACAATATGTTGTTTTCCAAAATAAATCGATTTTATAAATTTTCCTTGAATCCTAGTGTTGATTCATTTTTAAAAGAATATAATAGAGTTGATTCCAATTTATGATATTCGTTATTCATTTTGTAAATCGAAGGTTCATTTCCTGAAGTATATTATATGATATATTTTCTGAAATTCATTCTTTTCTATGGGTTATATCAGGATTGTGACTATTATATGTTCCATATTTCTTCAATGATAATTATCATTTAATAAGTGTTGAGTTAAACTTACAAAGACCAAATATTTTAATAAAATATTTCTCTTTAAATAACTTATAATTATTCAATAGCTTTTGTTGTAGAAATATATTAGTTCAAAGGAAATGAGTAATATTATATGTCTATTATAACCTAATTGTTAAATTAATTATAAAAATAATAATTATTATAATTTATAAATAAAATATGATGTTCCAACTCAATATAAAATATTGGCATGTTCATGAAATTTGATTACACAATTTTTATTAATGAAAATTTATGTTTCCAAAAATAAAATTTCTTCAGAATTGAGTTTTTCTACATTTAATGAATATTAATTTGTAACGGTTTTAAAAAATGGAATTAAAAAAACTAATTTTATTTTTGAATAACAAATTTAAATTTATCTTGATATTATTTTATAATTTTATAATAACTTATATATTATTTATGGAATATTAAAAAATAATTTTTTTTTAAAACAATGTTTTTCATTATAGTCATTATGAGGTCCAATTTTCTTACAGATTAGTTCTTCATTTTAATCTGCTCATCTTTTATTAGATAATCCAACTAATGTTTTTTTAAACTATTTTAATCATGAATTTATTAAAAATATATTTCTGTTTCCAGATAAATATTTTATGAAAAAATATTTTCCATACATTTTACAAGTTTTATAAGAATTATATTCTAGAAAATTATAGTTTTGAAATATAAAAAATGAATACCAAATTAATATTTTGTAGTTCTAAATTTGGTGAATATCTCCCATTTAATTTAATTTTTAATTTCAATAATATCCTTTGTAAATTTTATTACATTGTAAAAGGGTAAATTAGAATATTTATATTAAAAATAAAATGATAAAGGTTACAAAATTGCCATAACAAGGGTCCAAATATTAATAGATGAAGTTAATTGAAAGGAAATCATATAATTATCTAAATTTATTTTTTAATTTTGAACATTTCTAATAAAATGTCTCATATAATATTTAAATCAATGGAAGTCACACAATATCCCTTTCTCTTCCATAAACATCCCATATGTGTCTACATGGTAAAATAGGTATATTATGAATGAACATCAATCTAATTTTTTAACTAAATTATAATATATTCATGATATGAAAATATTTTTGAATTTGGGGGGAATTAAAGCAACTTAAATATATTAATAATATTTATTTAATAGCAATTTTAAGATGTCACATTCATGTTTTAAATAAGTCATAAATTTTAATATATGGTTAAATATATATATATATATATTATTCTATAAATATTATTCTAAAATCAGGAATATTTATATTTATCATGGTATCTAATTTTTAATTATAATTGATGAAATTCATATAATAAATAAATATGAAATACTGATGTAATAATTTTATTATTAATGGAAATATAAAATAAATTATAATGAAAATAATAATATAAATATTTTTAGATGATTAATGTGATAAAAAAAATATATAAATTACCTTCTAATATCATATATAAAATAAAATATATTTTTCATTTTATCTTTTTTATCATCATAATTTTTATATTCCATGAAATGAATAGTGTCATAATTGACACTCTTGAAAGTTTCTCAAAATAATATTTTATTCATTTATTTAAAAATGTATAACATTTTACAAAATAAAAAATAATTATAATATTTTATAAAATTTGATAAAGTTTTCATTTATTTTCCATTGTACAAAAAATAATTTGAAATTAAATCCTTTTAATATTGAAAATTTTGTTACCGTAATTAAAATTAATATAAGATAACAAAAGCTTAATGAAAATGTTATGGTCTAAAGTAATAATAAAAATTATATAAAATATACTGGTTTCTAATATTAAAACCTTATATAATCATACCTTATAATTAATGTAATATTTTGGGATTTTTTTTATATTTAATTTATTATGATTTAATAATTTGATAAATACAAAAGTGACCCTCACCTCAATTATTAATGGGAACCTACTCTCTAACTTATTCACATCAGACTGAGCCATAATGATCGAACATACCCTAAACTTTCTCATATAAATGTCCATATAAAAATTATATAGGATCTGGTATTAACAAAATACTATAAATATTTTCGCTTATAATAGATCTAATGGATATTTTTCAGGGAAGAGATAATAATATTTATCGACTTATTCATATTTATTTATACTTATACGTCCTCTTCATGTTTATTTTCCCTTATAATGTAATAAATCATGAATAATATATTTGCTGATATGTAATTATGAATATAGGACAACCATATTCCACATTTTACCCATCATAAAAAATGAAAATGTGTTTTGCATGCGTAAGTTTGAATTACCTCCACCATGAAGTGTGTTAATCTATTTTCTCAAAACCACATTAGAAGGTTGAGTATAATTATTTAAATTATATATATATATATATGATAATTAAAACATTATATTTATATCACATCCACTTCAATACTCTTTCATCATTAGGGGAATGATATAATCGCTCGTGCATATGCATAGTCTACCATCTCCATAACGTGAAGCGATTAATTTTCTGTGTTCACATTTAAATAATAATTATATAAATATATATAATAAAAACATATTATATAAATCGCCAGAATATCATTCTATTAATGATGTAACTATATCCAGTGCATAAGAACTGTGGCATATACAACAAAACATGTAGAGGAAAATGATGAAGTTTACACCTGAAAGAAGGTAAATAACGAAATTTTATTAACAAACGCGTGATAAGATGACATAAGAGGATCATATATGATATCATAAATACTATTATGGATATGTAATAAATTGATAATGATCTTCAAATCATTATACAATACTTTCCAATATGTTCAAAGGAAACCAGTCCTGATTTAAGGGTTAGTTTTATGATCTTAGTATCATTCAAAAAAATTTAAATGTAAGTATCTCAAGGAGAATATATATATTCAATATTAATGTTTCATAAAAAATTTCAAATATATTTTTATTACTATTATAAAACATTTAAAATCACTTTGACCCATGATTGAATTTTTACTAAATGGATTGAAGTGAATCTATTATTTTCAAATGTGGTACTTGATAATTTTTTTAGAAAAATACAAAAGTAGGGATTTTTTTCTCAATTGTGACATAAGAAGATTTCTATACATTAATAACACAATAATACCTTTATTCCCATCCTAAAAACATCCACATAAAATTTCAATGAATTTTTTTTCCTAAAATATTGTTTCATTTTAATTAACAAAACATTTTCAAAAAAGAAAGGATATTTTCCTCATAAATTATTTTAGGAGATATATCAAAATTATTTTCCATCTATGGTATCATTATTTACTATTACTTCTGAATTAATGGGGTTATTTTTTAATAAAAATAAAAGTAATTTTGTTGTTGATTAATTTATATTATAGAATGATATTTATGAAACCCATTTCATTTTCATGGGTTATAGTTTAATGAAATATTTATTAAAACCATTTTTTTTTTAGAGTTTTAGAATTGATAAATAATTTATGTTCTTGTGTGACAAATTTTTATGGTTTTCATTAAATTATTGGTGATACCTATATCTCTCTCCAATTCATTGTTTGAATACATGTATCTCATTATACAAATAGAACTACAATGGGAATGAAACATGTTGTTAGTTCCACTAGGTTAGATACCCTGAGAGGGGGGTGAATTATGGTATGAATGAATTAATCACCTTCCCCTATTGATATTGTTTCGTTGTTAGAAAAAAATATCGTATTTATCCTTTCTTTTGTAGAGTATGATCATATCCTATTGAAATAACATGACATATCAATTTAACTTGGTTCAGCCTCATTGACCTATGTCAAAGGTGCATAAACAGGTAAAGTGCCAATGTACCAAGTCCAGTAAAAGAGCACTACAATTTACAATTTTCGAAAGGGACTCAAAATCCCTTATAGTTCACAACCACTTAAAAATTGAAATCTCACTACTCTCTCAACTGAAGGGTGCTCACAACTTCATCAGAAGATCCACTCACATTTTAAAAACTTGTAGGTCTCTTCATTATCACGAATGAATTCATCTTCCCCTGTATGAAGATTCTCTATTAAAGTTCATCATTCATTCAATAATGAATACAGCATTCCCACAGGAGTACCGGGCAATCTTCCCCCTTTCACTCAACCCTAGAATGACTGACACACTTATCTAATCTTGGAACACTTCTCAATTCATTGTGCGCAAGTGTCTCCTAAAAAATATCATGACACTCTCTTTTTTGACACAAAACTCATTTAAATCACACCCTTTTATGTCCAAAAACAATATTTGTGTGCAACTATCAACCAGCATGCATCTTTTGAATATCTTTATAATTGAATGAGCAAACCACCACTTGTGCACCCAAACCACCAGAGTGACAGGAGATTAATTATTCTATATGTTTTGAGCTTCATGTCAAAATGAGGAGGGGTTTCCCTTTATTTATAGGTATTTTTGGAACCCTGAGCACCACACACAAGTCTGATCCTGGAACACAATTCCAGGCGTCTTAGCTTATATCTTTCTTATCACCATGCGCGCCCAAACCAACAAATGGGTGCCCCTAGATTACTTTTTTTAGGGTTTTCATTCAATAATGGATTGTCAACGACATCTCTTGAACTCAAAAAATCACCATGTAAACACCCTTTGTCCACAAATTGAACATTGTAGTCTTATTTGTCAACAAATACAACATGGGGGACTACTTTTTCAAAAAAAAATCCCCTAAAAAATACTTCCATGAAACCTAGACGGATTTTTCCCCACACTTCGTTTATTAATAGAGGGTGCGAATGAAGAGTACAAAAATATTTTTACGAGACATGGTCCACTATGAATCTCTTGGATGTGAGGCTTGACTAATTTCAAAATTATTTCCAATGGTTATGTGTATTCCAAAATGTCATGAATTATTTTATACTCCCATGAATTATTTTAATTATACTTCATGTGTTATTTGTGGTAAAAAAGCATTCAATGTTTCCTCTCGATATGTTTTGGGGGTGATTGTGCGAGTTGACAAAGTCAGACAACCGCGAATTAGTATCATCGGTGTTTTCTAAAGACAGGTTTTATGGTGGCTTAGTTTCCCAATGTTTGAAAAATGATGGTTTTCATCATATAATTAAAAGGTATGACTAACTGTGAAAAAAATGGGTACAATAATGGAATTTCTTAATTTATAACATGGTTTTCGTACTATGTCCAGGAATGGTTCCCCGCTGCATATCGGTTAACGAGAATAGTAAGCGGAGTGAAAGAAATGGACCATGACAATGGTTTCTGGTGAAGGGCATGTGACATGTGGATGGTGTGATGGTTCATGGGATGATAGAAAAGAATTTATCTTTATAGGAACAATGTTTGTAGGTAGACCTCCGTGGAAAAATGGATCATGGAATGGGTGATGTTTATAGGAAGATGATCTTTATGCAATTGAGGTTATACTGAATTAAAGATTCTGTAAATCATGGATTAGAGGATTTTTATAATATCTTTTACTATATATAATGTTCTAATCCCACCTATTATAATATAGAGAGAACATAATTAGAGAATAATTATTTTATCTGGTAATTTGGTGATGTATGAAGGATGTTCGCGAGGAAGAATTCTGCAAAGGATGAAGTGTTTCGTGCATAATAAATTATGAATAATGTTTTTGCAAAAAATTGTATATTCCAATGGAAGAAATATGTGGTGGAAGAATTTTTAGTATGTTGTTGGTTATAAATGGTAGTTCGCGAATAAGGAATAGTTCAAAGATGGAGGATTGTTTGTTGAGAAGGTTTGTGAAGTCAGAACATAGAGGCTGTATGCGACATCGAAGAAAGAAGAGTCTACGGACGAAGGGAATTTGTGGAAGTGGCAACTGTACACATGGGACGTGTTCATTGTTCCATACATAGTACACAGTACATGGAAAGAGCAGGTGGTCTACAGAACACACTAGAAATCTTATAAAATCTTTAAATCATTTTGCAAAAGATTTTTTTTGTTATCTAACATTACTTGGGAAGGTGGTCTTCATATGCAGGTGAAAAAGAAACTTCAAAATAGAATCTACCTACATTTGAGGATATATTATTCATGAATGTGAAGGTCCATGCATGTCCATAAACCATGTTCAACCCACAATTCTATAAACTATGAGTGGATTCCCTTCCATGAGCAGTGAATAAAGTTAGAGGATGACGATGACCCATTCCACTTACAGTGATCCAGAGAAAGTGGCATAGGGAGTGTCCCTTGGTAATGAAGTGATCAGACCATATAACTTATAAAAGAAGGGATCTTCGGTATAAATGAACTATATTGGACATTATACACATTATTGACAGTGATCCTTAGTCAATTTGGTACATCAGCATAATGTCGTTGTATGCTCCATAGATGTGTCCCAGTGAGTGGAACCAAGTGAAAATGGATGTGTCTAATGAATGTAATAAATTATGTTCATACTTTTCAATGAGAATTATAGAGAAGAAATTTTTTATTGAATAACCAAGATCCAAAGGGGAAGAAATCTTAATCATTCATACCCTAATTCACCTCCACCACTCTCAGGGTATTCGAACTAGTGGACCTAACAATTGGAATCGAAGGAATGGTTTGAAAGTCGATAATTGTATATTATAATAAGAAATGGATGTGGTAAATCAAAAAAGAATTTAGGATATTCAATTGAAATAATTATAAAAAATGGATGAATCTAATGCATCATTAATTTAGATTAGTAATATTGGATGTCTTCATAGTAGCTATAAATGTAATATCAGGTGACATCAATTTTGTTGGTTTATCCGAAGATGAAAGAATATAATTGGATATTAATTCTAAAGGGATCAATATTTTATGGGGAGCCCTATAAAATTAAATTTATATAAAGGTGATGTCCTATAAAAAATCACATTCTATGTGGGAAAAACTTTTGAACATTTATGAGGGTGACAGAAAAGTCCGGGAAGAAAAGTTGCAGGATATGTGGCACATGTATGATGATCTAAAAATGAACCCCAATGATACATATGATGTATTCTACAATAGAGTAAATGTTATTATTGAATAAATGAAGGGTATTGGAAAAGTCCTTGAAGATATAAATATTTCGAAACATATGTTGAGGAAACATCCACCATTGTTCAATCAGAATATTTCAGTGTTGGAAGACAAAGACATTAAAGATCTGAACCTAGATAACCTAAACCATACCATTGTTACATATGAAATGAGAAATGATGATAACGATGTAGTAGAAATGGGTATTACATTGAGTTGGTATTTAAGCCCATGATGAACATGTATATTAAAGATAGTCTTACGGAGGAAAATTTGGATAATGTCATTTCATTTCTCTCATCAAATATGTAAAGGGGAAATGATAGTTCAAAGGTGAAATTTCATTTACATTCTTTTGATAAAGAAAGATTGGGTATTTTGAAGTCAAACTTCCAAAGAAGATTTCAGATGACAATGATGAAATTCCTCAAAGGTAGAAATAATTGGATGAGAAATGTTGGAGAAGTACTATGAGAATGTGCATAATGAGGAAGAACCTTCCTTCAAAAGAATAAGTATTCTCATAAGAATCTGATGAGATGAGTTGGAAGATTGTAAAGGTGTTAAGTAGATGCTTTGGTTACAGTTGTCTGAAGTTCATTAAAAAGAGAATAATGTGATAAAGAAGAAGGTGAAATTGTTGGAAGTGTAGATCTTTAGGATTAATTAGATCTACCCATGGAGGGTAGATATTTTGAGAGACAAAAAATGAATGATAACAAAGTCGTTCATGATTGAAAACACTATATATAGCAAAAGAAATAAGATAATTATAAGATGAATATATAAATTGAAAATATGATGTCTTCAATTCCAGAAAGCTCAAAATGGTGATTGAGTACAAATAGAAAATTGAAGAAAAGAAAATTAAAATATAGAGTTTCAATAATACTATAAATGATCCTATCAAACATATCGACAAACTAGAAGTGGAATTCTTTGTTATACGATGAAATCTTAATGATCAGGAGAAACTATTATCACTTAGCTTGACATAAGAAATGATGATCATAGAGGAAATAATGAAAATGAGATTTGAGAAAAGTAGTCTAGTATAACATATGGATCAACCAACTCAAAATTATAAGGATGGTATGGGGATTGATCTAAAATATAATGATGTTCCGATTTAAGTCATTCCTTAAACACACACTCAATGATTTACGATTGATTTGGGGACGATGCTGAATCAGACGATTCAGAAAACCCAATGCACAACTAGTGGTTCATAATTTCTACAAAGTAATGTATATCACATATGATGCTATTATTATGGTAATATGGGTCAGTATTAAAATGTAAGTTCCATATAAAAGAGGTACCAAATAGAACAATAATGATAGTGGTGTTCATAAAGATCTCAAAATTCTAGATCATCATCTGAAGGTATTTGTTTCATGATTAAAGGACTAAGACATATGGAAAGATATTTCACTTCAACAATGTAGAGGAATTTTCCAAGGAAGACTGAATTTGATTATAAAAAATAAACAAATGTATCACCAAGAGAGATGGATATTCAAAATAGACTTGTATCTTTGTAAGATAAAGCTGGTCCATCATATATTGAGGAAGACCAAGATAATAATTCCATGTCGGGTATGAAATCAATAGATTGGGTCAAAAAGTAAAGGACTGAGTAGGCATTGGTTGTAGAAATTGTGTTCAAGGAATCAGATTGCACTAGGATATAGATCTTTGTTAGTGGATAGACTACAAATTTGATAGATCGGGTATGATAAATAAGGCATTGTATGATTTGGTAATGATGAGGGCCAGAAAATTATTGGTTCAAGAAAATCCATGTTTGGAGGAAAAGAAGTGAGACAAGCAGAAGTCTTGGTTGTGGAGGGGCTTAGTCATAATAAGATTTTTGTCAATCAATTATGTGACTTCGGGAATGCCATTTTTCTTTATAAAAATTATTTATCATCCCATAAAGATATGGTGATGTTTTGTTTCATGGAAAGTGTAAAAAAGTAAATCTATACCTCGAGATTGGAGAATACAATATGTTCTTTCTATATATGAATGATGAAAACATATTATGGTGTAATTTTTGTGGCCACATAATCCAAGAATCCTTTTAAGATCTGATGAAATATTATGCTACACAAAAACTCCCTGGATTATTTTGTTAGTGTACTCATACATGAGATTCCAACCAAGAATGAAAGATCATTCAAAAGTCGTATATTCCAAAGGATAAAAATTCAACAAGATTTCTTGAGTTGGTTCACATTGATGTGTGTGGGAAAATATTTGTAATGGATATAGATTGGAGGGTATATTATGTTATGTTCGTTGATAAATAAAGAAGTATGGAATGGGTTTCAATAATCTCCTACAAATATGATGTGTTTAGTTTCATTACAAGATATTGACAATAATATGAAAATATTCTTGGTCAGAGAATCTGGACAATTGGAACGTCAAATGGAATATAGTTCAAAAATATCCAAGGAGAGTATTATCTCGAGAAACATGGGATTATGAGTCATGTTTTATTAGTAATAACTCTAACGAAAAATTGAGTAGTTTAGAGATGAAATTGGATTCTCAAAAATATGTCGAAAAAATGCTTGTTGAGAATGATCTTCCAGAGAAATATTGTATTGAAGTATTAATGACAACAATTTATAATTAGAATAGTGATTTACATTTGACAAATGCGTAGAATACTCCATATGTGTTATGGTATGGAATGAATCCTTAATTGATGTACTTTAGATTCTTTGGAAGTAAATGTTTCATTCTCCATAAGGAGAAACATGGGAAGTTTGAATCTTGTGGGGATGAAGTGATATTTCATTTCTACTCAAAGAAAATCAAAGTATTTAAATGCTTCAATAAGAGGATATGAAAGACAATTGAATGTTAAGATGTGACTATATTGGAGAATGAACAGAATCATTAGAAAATACTTAATCAGACACTATTAGACAATAATGAAGATAAGAGCTTGTCAGGAGAATATTTAGCTCTAGAGGTTGATTCAGAAGAAGAATAAAATGTTGAGAATAAATCATTTTATACCCAGAGACCAGTGAAATGAGCTGAAATTTCATGTAGAACATAATTGGGTATTAGGCATCCCTAGTGAAGACAAGTAAAATTAATACATGACAAAAAGAATTATACCAATCACAAGTGGGAAATAAATGTTTCAATTAAGCAACTGGAGATGAGAAATGGGTTCAAGAAATGAATGAGGATCTTGACCAAATTGATTGGAATAATAAATGGGAGATTTTTTTAAGACCATCATAGAAGAATTTTATAAGGATGAAATTTGTCCTTCAAAACAAAATGAATGAATATGGTGTTGTGATTTAAAACAAAGCACAACTGGCGTGGATAAAGTTCTCGTAAATAATGGGAATTGATGTTGTTTAGAAATTTTCACCTATTTTAAGGCTAGATACAAATAGATTATTCTTGTCCATAATAGTGCAATGAAATTATATGGTTTTCTAGATTGTTGTCATGTCATCAATTTTGAATTATGTTCTATAAGAAGAAGCATACATTAATAAACCAGATGATTTTATCATTCATGAAGATGAGAACTGTGTTTGTCAGCTAAATAAGGCTTTATTTGGTTTGAAAAAACCACCAAGAGAATTCTATTCCAGTCTTGATCAGTTTCTAAATTGGCACGATTTCCAATGTGGTATATTTTATTGTAATATATACATATCAATAGTGGAAGTAGTCAATGGATGATAATTCTAGATTATGTCAACGAATTAATCTTTGGTGAATGTGATGAAGTACAATGCATATAATTTTCTAAATTCATAAAAATAAAGTTTGAGATGTTGATGATTAGAGAGATGACATTTTTCCTCAGATTATAGGAGATTCAATGAATTAATTGATCTTTTATTTCTCAATATAATTATGGAAATGAGGATTTGGAAAAGATTTGAGTGGATAATTCTAATGAAATAATGACTCTATTAGCAACTCAATTGAAACATTCATGGTATGATGAAGAAAAGGGATTTAATATCATAGAATAAAGGAAAATCATTTGATGTTTCTTGTACCTAACCGCAACAAAGCCTATTATTGTATTTTTCACATGATAAGTAGTGATATATTAATGTAATCTCAAGGAGAGATACATGATTTATTGAAAAGATTAATTTTTATAACAAGTGAATAATGGATTTTGGTTTAATGTATAATAACAAATCTATGTCAGCGTTATTGGGATATACAGATGCAGTTTGTACCAGATTAGTAGATGGAATGTAATTAATATTAGGAGGTGCATTTTTTTCAATGTATTGTATATTTCATAATTGAGAAAGAAAAAATATATCATTTTATTGAGACTAGAGAATTTGAATATATTGTGACTACTCAAGCATGCATGCATCTATTGTGGATGAAGCATCAGCTTGGGGATATGGGAATTGAAGTGAAATATCCAATCAAGATTAATTTTGACATTTCAATTTGTATGAATCTTTTTAGAAATCCATTGCATCACTCAAAGAAAAAGCACATTGATATCAAGTTTATTTTTATCCGGGAGAAGGTGGAGAAAGTGCTTGTAATGTAGTATTATGTTCCTACAGAATAAGATTTTAAAGATATTATTATGATGGTCCTATAAAAAGAAGAATTTGAATGTAATTCACTATCTCTGAGAGTCCAGTCAACATCCCGCACTTGAAAATGTTTGGATGTGCAACCCCCTCTCCCAAATTTATGGTGATTTTCTCCCTCATTTAATGATATGTGTTATTTATCCTATTGTATACAAACATGAAATTTCCTTTGGTTTCATTGAAAAAGGGGGATAATGTGTTACTATTCTAGGGGGAGAAAATATATGAAGAGTAGCTGTTATATGGTTGTACGATATATGGGGAGATGAAGATGAGATGAAGCTATTTGGAGAAACAATAAGACATTGGGATAATTAAATCTGAAAATTATAGAAGTGATCAATCAAATATTACGTAAAAAAATAGTTGAGGTTCGTGATAAAGGAATGTTATAGGTTTCAAGGGTTGGTGTCTAGAAAGATGTGATTCATTGATGAACTTTTCATTATACACTTGTTGCTCACACTGAGCATGGATAATGTGGGTTTGGAGTAAGTGATGAGTAAATCCTTTATTATTATCTTAATCGCATGAAGAAAATGGTGTTTAATGATGCGAGGAGTTATAAAAAGGTATCAAAATGTGAATAATTGATAAAAGAAGTGTTGTCATCAATCCCAAAGAGGAAGACGGTTGGGAAATAATCCATCAATGTGACCAATATGTATGTTTTAGCTGTGATAATGTTTGATTCCAATGAAATATGACCAAAATTGAGTATGGTTGGTGTTTTCCAAATTTTTAGGGCTCAAAATTTGGATTTGGTGTTTATATAATGATGTTTTTTATCATAGTATTAACTATTTTTATGAGTTATGATAAAAATTCGAAAAATAATGGAACCATATACCTTAGAACATGTTTTGTGTACTATGACTGAGAATAGTTCATGGAAGCGTATCAGGCAGTGGGAATAGTTCACGGAGCGATGAAAATGGTTCGTGAAAATAGATTGTAGTGAAGGGTGTGTGGTATGTGGAAGGCATGATGGTTCAAATGATTGCAGAAGAGAATGGCTCCATGAAAGGGAAATGATGTAGGTGGTCCACTGTGGAAAAAATGTACATATAATGGGTGTCATTCGTGGAAGGAGGGCCGATATGAATAGGAGGATGTAAGGAATCAACAATTAGGTAAATTTTTGAATAGAAAATTTTAAGGATATATTTTCCTATAAAATAATAGAAAATCACACTGATTAGACGAGATAGTGAATATCATTATAGTACAACTTTTTGCTTCAAAAATTCTATGAAGACTGAATAAATTTCACGTGGGAAACTTCTACAAAGGATTATGTGGTTCTTATTGAAGAAATTTTGTCAAATATTTTTATGGGAAATAGTATTCCACAAAATACATGGTATACATAAAAATAAGTCAAAATATGCAGGTGGTTAGATAAGTTATTCTTCAAATAAATAATAGATCTCGAATAGAGGGTAGTTTGAGGGGTAAGTTCAAGATGTCGGTATATAGAGGTGTTACACGATAGTGAATGAAAAAAGTCTACTGATGAATTTCGGTCATGGAAGTGGAAGTGGTATGCAGAGGAGGTGATCAACATACCAAACCTAGTACAAAATATGTTATAGGAGTAATTGGTTAACAGAAAAATCATGGAAGCCTGAAAATCTTCAAATCAGGTTGCGAAATAAGTTCTGGTATCTAATAGTGACCATGAAGTTGGTTGTCATCTACAGATGAAAAATAATCTTCAATAGAGCAATTACATATAGTTTAGGATATAGTATTCCTAAAAATGAAGGGACATACATGTCCATAAAATGTTTTGAGACCACATGCCTATAAATTTTGATTGGATTCCTTTTTAAGAGCATTGAGCAAAGGAAAAGGAAGATGGAAACCCCTTTTCTCGTAGTGATCTAGAGAAAGAGGCATATGGAGTGACCCATGGGAATTCAGTGAGAAGACCCTAAACCTTGTAAATGTAGTGATCCTGGGTATATAAGATCTAGCATGAACATTGTTCTAATTATTGGATGTGATCCTTAATGTATTTGGTACATCTACACAATACCATTGTACGAAACTTGGATATATCCCAGTGAGAATGAACCAAGTAAATTTTTTTGTGTCTCATGCATGATTTAAATTATGTTCATACTTTGAAATGAGAATGAGAGATAAAATAGTTTTGTTTAATGATTAAAAAGGATCCAAAGGGGAAGAAATTTAATCTGAACTACATTGATTCATCCCTTATCTCAGGTTATTCTACATATTGGACCTAACAATTATTGACATCTTTTATTTATTTCATTATTAAATATAATGATCCTTCATATCAATGATATAAATTTTAAAATTTATTTTCATGTTCATATGACACTTCTCATACATTATATACTCTCAAAATCTGGATTGATCATCTAAGATCACCCTTTATTATGATTATTTTCGCATGGATATGAAGAAAGTCGTTATGTAAAAAATGTCAAAAAGGGTTCTAGTTATTAAGTAATAAGAGGGGGATGCTGTAGATTCTTTATGAATCAGTTGTTTATATCATTTTTTTGTAAAGACATTAACCTTATATATTCGAGGCATGGTTTTTTATGTAATGAATATTCTTCTAATTATATAAAATATATATATGCATGAAATGTATGGGCCATTATATTTGGTATCATAGATGGGATTTGTTATCCATTTAAAATTAAGATGATAAAAACGTAGTAAGAAATATAATGATGAGTTTAATTATAGGATAAAATCCAAGAGTTTTGGTAATGATCCTGAATAACAAAATATTGTACATAGGTTTTCATTAATTTAATTTCTATATATACATTCCCTTGAGTATGATATGTGTTACTCGAGCTATTTTTTTGGTTTTATTCTATGGATGGAACCCATGATAACCACGTTAAAGCTGATTGAGATTGGTGATGAACCAGTTGTCCTCCAATGAGCCCAAATGATATGGAAGATATAATGGAAAATATTGTGTCTATTTTGACACAAATTTCTCACTCTATTAATAATACTAGACATCTTAATGATAAAAGTAGGGAAAACATTCTTTTGAGTCCTTCATAAGGCAGCGCCCACCTTCTTGTAGGGGGATGTCCGATATAGTAGATATCTGAATAATGGATCAACATCAATAAAAAATATTTTAAGTTATCTAATTTTTAAAACATGATAAATTAATGTTGTTTGTATCTCATTTGGAATGTGACGTGGAATAGTGGTTAAATATTATTACTAATATGAGGAAACAATATGAAATTGTCTCTACTGAATGAGATGATTGCATGAATGTATTTGTCAATAATTATATGCCTAAAATTATTAAATATAAGTTGGATAAGGACTTTATTAAACATAATCAAATGAATGAATAATATATTGGTATATAAGAAGACAATTTTACATGTCTATAATGGTACATTTATGGGATTATTATCCAACCTAATATTAAGGTTGACCTATTATTCAGTGGGAAAAAAACAATTCTTTGAAAAGAAATTATCCATAAGAGAATTTCGTAGCAATTTCGAAATTGTTCCCTGAGATTTCAATGTTCATATGTATATTGGTGTTAAAAAGCGATCACATCAGTTTTATATTAGGAGAAATATGAAATTAATGAGAAAATATAAAAACCAAAGTGAAAAAAAGATGTGATTTCATTTATTATCAATGTGTGGAAAGAAACATGTAGGATACTATCTTCAGGGCAATAGATAATGTTTTATTTATAATAATGAAGGCCATATTAATATTGAATACTAATATGATGGTCATATGATATCTATCATTTTATATTGATAAAGTACTACACAGAATGTACCTCTCATAAATCAACAATTAATGTGAAAGTAAATTGGGAAATATTATAATCAATTTCTAATTAATACATATGTAGATATTGATAGATTTTTCAAGCCTCTTACGGCCAATGAAAAATTAAAATCCCATCCATCACTATTTGGGATGTGTAACATGATAATGATGTCTCAAAAGGTATACTTACCATCCATTATATAGAAGATACTATTTTATTTCATTATTGAACCACATACACATTTATTTTTAATGAATTTTCTATGATTACCATAATATTAACTAAAAAAATTGAATGTTTAGTGGGTTGCAAAAAATAATTAATTGATCTAAAATTACATCAATAGTATATATACTTTCTCAGGTTGAATTATTTTGGAAAATGCTTCTTGAAAATCTTATGATCTATCCTTTAGTTGAATTCGATGAGATCCCTAGAATCGATAAGCTTTCATTATATTGACCTCACATCAATTTCCAATGAATATAAGTCACATTTAATATATTAATCTATGATCATATATCAATTCAAGGATGAATTAAAACTACCTTAGGAAATTACATCCATATTATGGGTTCTAATTATGGTAAATAATGGTTATATTTTATTGATTGTTGGGTATAAACTGATCATTAAGGATATAAATTTATAAGTAATTTTTGTAGTTATTTCTGGTAAAATATCTAGGTCTTCCACCGAAACATGATATTGAGTTTTCAATATAACTCATACCAGGTGGTTTTCATATTTCAATAAATCTTTATAGAATGTCCCATGTTGAGTTGGTTGAATTATAGAAGAATTTCCTAGTGAATCTTTTATGGTATTCATGTGTGATAGTGAATCACATTAGGGAGAACTAGTCCTATATTTTATGTAGAATGAAAGTTCAATGAGACTCTTCATTAATTATTGATAACTTCACAATATTAATATCAATAAAAAGTATCTTATCCCTCGTGTTTATTATATATATGATGAACTACCTGGAGATCAATACATTCCATGATTTTTCCTCATTTTGGATGTCAACAATTTAGAGTCATGAAGAATTATTTTTGCATGGTGGAATTCTCAATGAAGTTTTAACACTAATAATTTACATTTTTTATTTTCAACTTTATTGTGCCCCTACTATCTTCATGGTGTTAATTAGTAGATCCCTTCGAGACTATCTTGGTCAATTTCTGTTTGTCATTATGGATGATAATATTGTATACTCAAGGATATAGAAAGATCCTGAGGACCACTTTATGATTTAACTAACAATACTTAGAAATGATAATCATTTGGAAGAATTTACTACGTGTAAATTTAAGAATCATAAATATTCAATTTTTGGGTCATATAATCTCAAGAGAGGGGGTATCAATGATTCCATCTATAATAGATGTTATTGAACATTGTTCTAGACAAAAAATGGGAACTAATATATAATGGTTTTTTGGTTGGGATGGATATTATTGACGTTTTTTGAAATAATAATCATGTTTTACTAATCTAATCCACAAGTTGACTCAAAATGGATTTTAGTTCATATGGATAGAGGAATGTGAAGATAATTTCTAGGAATTGAAATGAGGATCAGTCCATGAAATTGTAATCACACTATTATATAGTGGAGAAATTTTTATGATCTATAGTCATGCATCAATGAATGGTCCTAGATTTGTTATCATTCAAAATGATTTGGTTTATTCTTCTACCTCAATAAAATTAAAAATAAATGAGAAAAGTTTCCTAACTAATCATTTGGATTTAACAGCAATTTGTTTTCATTACAGACATGGAGGAATTATCTTTATAGATAAATGTTTCATATATATATATATTGATCATAAAGTTTTATTTTATATTTTACTCAAAAGTAGCCAAATTTGTCCTAATGTAGATGGGTAGAGTTCATTAATGATTATAAATTTTCAATACATTTCCACCTTTAGAAATTGAACAAATTTTTGGACTACATTAGTCAAAATGTCCATGCTTTAAAAACTATTATGAGAACAAAATAGAAGCAATATTTATTGATTTTTAAAGGATGTATCTAGAATATTTGATGAAGGGGAGAAATCATAAATCAATCAAATAAATTATCAAACACCTATACAAGTAATGATTAATGGGGCATAGAAAGAATATGTTGAGATATAAAATAAAGTTAGAAATGTTATTGAGTACAACATTTATTGACAAATATTGATAAGGTTAAAGAATAGTGATTTTATTCTACCTATACCTGTATTGAGGAAAAAACTGTTGGATGATGCTCATAGTTCATCATTCAATATTCATCCTAGAAAAAGGAATATGAATTGGGTCTAGAATGTGTATTTTATGTGGGATATAATGAAGAATGATATTATAGAATAGATTTCACAATATTTTGATTGATAGTAAGTTAAAATTGAAATAAATACGCCTAAGGGGATGATACAAATATTATTGATACTGAGAAATATAAATGGGAAAATATCACCATGCATTTTATTGTCAAGCACCACAAAAAATTTAAAAACAGTAATGATATATGGGTTTCCATTGTTCACCTTATGAAGTGAGAATAGTGAATTAATATTATAGATGATTTATATCTTCATAATATTGGAAGAATATATATTATTGAAGTAGTGAAATTTCATGGAGTACTACATTCGTTATCTCTCATCCAGACCAAGGTGTACCTCAATGTTTTTGAGAAGTATTTTGCAGGCTTTGGATACATAGTTATGTATCGAAAATACCTATCACCCTCCAATATATGGTCATTCTATGATTAAACTTCAATTTCTATATTACTTATTGGGAGATTTATTTATGTATTTCAATGGTGTTTGGGATCAACACATATATTCAGTATAATTTTCTTACAAAAAAATATTTCACACTAGTTTTCATATGGATCCTTATGATGCCCTATTTTGTAAAAAGTGTAGATCTCCAACATGATAGAATGATGTTGAGGAAAGAAAGTTATTGGGACTTGATCTAGTAGATGAAATTGTAGATATGGTTAGATATATTTAACAACACATAAGATCATCTCAGAGTCAACAAAAAATTAATGCTAACAAATAATGAAAAGTCTTAGACATGGAAGTTTGTGATAAACTCTTTCTTATAATATCTACCTGGATGTGAGTGACAAGATTTTGAAATAATGTCATGATAGGTCCTAGGAATATTGGTCCTATTTAAATTATTGAAGCTATAGGGAAGGTAGCATACGGTTTGGTTCATCAACTCAATCTCTCTTATAGTCATTATGTTTTCAATGTATACCTCATGGGTAAATACATATATGATCCTTCACATATAATGAACTCATAATTCACACCATTTGAGGATGATATTGTTTTTTGAGGTATAACCAATAGAGATTTTGGATCGTTGATAAAATTTTCTATGAAAAAAAACTTCTCGGTAGGTTAATTTGTTATTGAGAAACCATCAATTTTAGGAGGCTACATGAGAGCATGAGGATGTTATGAGGAAGAGGGACCAACATATATTTGTATCAGATGATGAATTATGAGAGAAGAACTCTTTTTCTAGTTGGTATAATGTAACACCATGATAAATTAAAAAAATATTTTTACGTAAATATTTTTTAATTTTTCAATACTATTTTTCCCGCACATGTCAGATTAAACCAACCATGTAATATGGTATGTAAGACATAATGTAAAAATTAAATTGGTTGGAATAATCAGGAATAAATTATATATAAAATAAATAAATGGTCTAACTCAATATGAATTTATCTGTATGTTCTATGAAAATGATTACTCATTTTTTAGTATTTTCACTAGATTTTAAAAAATAAATTTTATTTGAAAAATGAGTTTTTCCTCTTTTATTAATATTAATTTTATGAAGTTCTATAAAATTGATTTGAAAAAATCAATTACTTTTTTTAAATAATACAGTAAATTTTATCTTAATTTTTTTAATATTTTTCTAAAATAATATTTTTTTAGGAATAATGAAAATACTGATTTTTATTGAAAACTATATTTTATTTAAAAGTATTTATATATTAAAATTATGATATATATTAGTTAAACATTATAATTAGTTAATTTTTATTTAAAAGTAATCTACTTATAGTTTATAATTGTATCTTATACAAGATTTTATAAGAAAAACATTTTATTTTTAAAATGGGCATTGTTGTCAAGAAAATATTTTTCATCACATTTTAACGGTTTTATTTTAATAAAAATTTGATACCACTTTTTTTATTTCTAAACGAATAATACCAAATTTATTTTAACAAGTTAAAAAAATTTGGAATATGTAACATTTAATTTTTTATCCATTATGAATAGTCAAATAGGTAAATTTTCCTACCACGACAAATGATAAATTGGGTAATTTATGTTAAAAATTAAATGATAATGATTATTAAATAACCCTAACACATGACAGATTTAAATCATATGAATATAATTCAATCTATAACACATATGGATTTAAATTTATTCATGGTCACATTTTTTAATTTATGACTTATATAATATTTAAGTAAATGAAAGTAAAAAAAATATCAATTTCATTGTCTTAAATATCACTTCTATGTCCTCTTGAGATTAGAGGTATGTTTTGAACTAATTTAAAATTAAAACTACAATTTATTAAAAATAATTTCATTATATTGAATTATTATTTAAAATCATTATCCACATATATGTGATTATGATATTTAAAATATTACAATTAATTAAAATTGTAAGAATTCACATTTCTGTTTTAAATAAAATATCAACATTAATATTGGTTCACTCAAAATATAGATTCATCTATTAAAATTAATCAAACTATATAACATTTATCATGGTCATGGTATTTAATTCATAATTTTTAGTGAAAAAATTCTATTAAATCATTACACAATGCACATATAGTGATTATTTAATTAATAAAATAATCTAATGAATATTAATTAAATTATTAAAATACAAATAATTTGAAAAAAATAATGTAATAAATTAATTCTATATATTATCTTGACTAAATTGGGTTATAATAATATTTTTTTAATAATTTAACTTTTTTATCTTGATATCTAAAAACGTATAAGTATTTAATAGTGTTAAAATTCACATTACAAATATTTTTTCCAACTAATATTTTGTTAAATAATTTTAAAATCCTAAAAAATCAAAGAAATATATAATAATAGAAATATTTTTAAAATATTTATAAAATTTTAATTTATTATCCAATTCAAATCACATAAGAAAAAACAATAACCTTTTAATCTTGAAAAATTCATTACATTAGTAAAATATAAAACAGGTTAACAATGTGATAATAAAAATAAAGGGGTTTAAAATAACACAAAAAACACATATAAAATCTATTTTTTGATGATATTACAACCTTATATTATCTTAATAAAAAATAATATTATGAGAAATTACTAAAGGGCATATCACCTCAATAGTAAATGTGATCCATCATCAGTTATTCCCATATATTTGAGCCATCATGCTCACCCATCCCCCAAAAAGTTCACAATTCCACATCCCTATACATGTTATTGAGGTTCTAGTCTTCTCATGAGACTAATCCTAGTTTTCCATTAACACCACAACCCTAGAAGCCCAGAGTCAGTGCATTACTTATTACATTGGAATGATTACAAGGAATGAAATTACAATGTACTGATTTGTTTATTAGACTTTGAGAAACTAGAAACATACATGTAAAACAGATTACAAAGGGAAAGGTAAAAAATTACAATACATAACAAAAACAAATAAACTATGTCCATCAGAACTCAATAAATGGTCTCCTCATCATAAAATAATAAAGCTAAAAAATGAAAGAGGGTGAGCTCAAATGCTCTGTAAGGGTAACAAATATTGGAATATTGAATCAACAATAATTGAATAAAAATAAAATTTTTATATTTAATATGGAATGTTGAATAAAGGAAAAACACATTCCATCAATAAACATAGAACAAAATTGCATCAATATATTTTTTACATATTAAATACCTCACGTATAGTAATAAATGAAAATGAATAAATATAACTCTTATTATTTTGATATCATTTATCTGGAACATGTTAACACTATACCATTGAATCATTTTTAGTCTGTGAATAGATTCCTGTCTAATTATGTTTTGGAAACAAAATCGAAGGGTTTATCACCAACTGATTTGTCTAATGAGACATGTCGATGAACCTAGGGGCTATTGTGGGACCCACACATCACATAATTTCTAGATAATACTTTATAAATAGATTTAATACTTGTTAAATATACCTTCCCAATATCCGTATATTTTAGAGGATATAGATTCATTAATATTTCGATTTTTAAAAAACACATTTCAAATAAACATTGTATGTAAAAGGTTATTTAGATTAAGACAATACTCATATTCATGAAACCTAAAAATTTATATATAATATATTTATAATTTCGATTGAAAAATGATCTCTAAGGTGCAGTTGGTACACCACATAAGAATGATTAGGTGCATAATACCATGTAAATCACAATGAAATGGACACCGAAACAAAGTCCCTTACAATATTGTAATAAATCAAGTTAATTATCATCAAGGGAAAAAATAAATTCCATGAATATAAATATAATCATGTTATAATATATCTAATTTCTATAAACATACTCCACATAGAAAAATATGTGGCAAAAAATGGAAATCTCTCAAAAATAAAAGTGAGATGAGAAACCCCTTAACTTTTTCCAAAATGTGTACTTAGTATGATCTTAATGACGTCAATAATTAATTTTATCTTAATTAAATAGTAATTACATAACATCCTATACTTTTAATGGATTTGTTTTATATTTATTAGGTTTATTTATGGCCATTTTGATGGGTTAATGTGGAAAAATTATATTATTTTGAAAGCATTTTCTTTTTTAGTGTCCCGGACCGGTTTTCTTGTATTCATGAATTGTTGTTTATTTGAAATATGGCTAAACATCCATAATTGTTAACAATAATTTTTAATAAAATTATATATATATATATATATAAACATATAATTATTTTGGGTTATATATCACAAAGATGACCCACTAGATAAAATTTATTGATAAATGCTTGGAGTAACTTGGCTGTTTCTGTAAAGACCAGGAATTTTTGAGGAATTTTTTTTTCATAAATACTTTGGAATTCTATGAGTCTACTATTTCTAAAGACACCTGATTCCGAGGCCCAGAGTGCCAGAATCAATTCCTGATGTTTTTTGGGTACGTTCAGTAAATGTAATAGTGGGTTTTTCTATCTTTTTAACCATTTCTAGGAATTGAAATTTGAGGGCACCGATGAACTTGAAACGCTGATATTCATTTAAGGGGACGTTTAACGCAATTGTGTTTTCATGGGTGGAGAAGTTACTTTTTGGAGATTTGTTAAAAAAGTAAATAAAATTTTTTTACACGATTTTATTTATCCTATGTGGTTATTTCCTACAAGGGGAAGTTAGACGTGGGTTCCACACCCACATAACCTCCCATGAGTGGATAATGAGAGGTGGGGACCACACGAGCCCCTAACCTTTCTACTCCCCTTAAACCCCCATTACCTCCCCATCATTTAATTAAAAACTCATCTTTTTTTGAATTTTAAACTCTCCACCTCTCTCTCATTAAGTATTCTAACTCAATTATGTAATGACTTCATTAATAAATTTGAGTAGTAAACAATTCATTTGAATTAATTTGATTTTCCTGGAATTTCAATTAAATTGGAGAAGTATATTATAATATTTTCTTTAGAAAATATTTTGGTGGGGAACCATTGCAGAATTAGAGAAGCTTCATTCTTCCACGAAGAATTCCATACTCTCTTGGGAAAGAACGCTCCACGACTTCTCTTTTCTTCTTCTTCCTCCGCGTCAAGGGAGAAGACACCGCTTGTGAGAATCGTCGCCTACAACACCATTCTTCCATGATGCCCCACTACCGTGACACTTGTCTTCTATTGCTCGATGACGTGCGATGTCAATTATGAGGTAAGGGTGTGTTTTTTATTTTATCAATGTTGAATCTTCTTTCCTTCTTGTTTTGTTTCTCCTTAATCGCCTACTAGCGAACTAATGCAGACAGACCGGGCCAAACGAACATGGTCCGAATCCTCTGCCATTATTGTGATTGTTGGTGGTTCTTCATGTAATTCATGGGTGACGAACAATAGTTTGTTATGGGTTATTTATGTGATGAAACAGACCCAAAATTGAAGAATCAACATCACAGCAACCTGGCAGAGGTGTGACGACGATAGAGGGAAACGGTTCAGACTGAAACGAGATTGATCTTTCCTCGACTATTCTTCGAGCGGGAATTCCAAAAGTGTTTTCGGAGCCAATTGGAAGCCTGAAAACACCAGAATAGACTTCAGAACATCGAGGCAACCTAGAGTCTAATGTTTCGTGATGAATGAACTGTCAGAATGAAGAACAGACAACAAGGGAGGCGCACTGGCCAGAGGTGTCATTTCTGGAAAATTCTAGACTACACGGTGTGTTCTCAAAGAGTACACACTGTGTAGTTGGGGAATTATAATGCTACGGCTTCGGAAATTGGACATCTAACACACAATGTGTGACCTCTTCACACAGCGTGTACTTTCCACACAGCAAGGAGGTGGTAGCTACGTGAGACTCGACATGTATTTTGGGAAATACACGGATATAGACCGAAATACATGGCCAAGACGCACGACTTGACTCTCTACGTAGAATGGTAGAAAAAAATTCACAAGAGTCTGTGTGTATCCCTGGGATACACAGACGTGGTGTGGAGTACATGGGCAGGTACTCTACCACAAAACTAGACATGTCCAGTGGTACGGGCTAACCCGTGTACCAATTACATAGGTTTATGAACATGAGTTGAGGCTATGTACAGACACATGGCCAGTGTACACGGAGCCAACCCCAGATGTTTGGACACGGCGTGCAACCATACCATACGCCATGTACATACTTTTCTACATGACCAGCCCTTTGACAAGGGCCGTTTCACACGGGTCGTTGCACATGGGCAGTTCATGAGGTCTGACTTCACGTTTTGTACCGTATACCCACATGCCCTATACTTTTTGCTAAATGGCATGGACATATTGTACAAAGTATCATGGAGTATCATCTTGTGGCTCGTGGATAGGACCCTCTCGGTGACGAGCGAGAAGATTGCAGAGACCTAGTAGCTGGCAGAGACTTGACAGCTACTGATCGATCGACTCAGTGTGATTCAGATGACCCAGTGGGTTGCGCTCGGTTTTATCAACAGACCCACAATAGATGAGCGCTTGGTGGTAGCAGAAGGCCCACTGTACTCGACCGAAGGAGTACCTATGAAGGCTATGAGGGGGATCACTTGGTAGTAGGGGAAGCGTCATGGTGGGGAGTACTTGGTTGTAGTAGTAGGCCCATAGTACTCGACAAGTGGAGTACTTCAGCAGTCCAAGGTTAGTGGAAAGAACTTGGTTGTTGCGGCAGACCCACTGTACTCGACAGATGAAGAGATCTTTAGTAGCCGTGGTTTGAACATCGTGAATAAAATCCACGTTTGAGCTGAGTTAGTGACCTTTCTATTTTCCTCGTGATTGAGATGGGTTACTTGATAACTTAGGTATATGTATGGGCATATACCAGAGCAATGGTTATCCGTTGAAACTGTAATTTTTTGGTTTATCTTTATTGGATTTTGTGAGACCATGAGGGTCTCAGGGTCCCTATTGAGTATCTTTATACTCACCCCTACACAGGCTATGCCCGCAACTCATTTTTTTGGATGCAGATGATGGATAGAGCTGACTGAGGATGAGTGTACGAGGATTGGATGGTTCCCATAAATGGACCTAATGATGAGACGGTACCCATAGGAGACGGACGAGCGTGGAGCCCTGAGGAGGATTTTTGTACCTACCCTTCAGGTAGGATCCATGGTGGACAATCCATGAGCTGCTAGACACCTTCTAAATATTTGTCTTTTAGTTGTACATGTTTCTCCTTTCCTTGTACATTAATGTTGGGATTCTATTTCTGAGCCCCTTTACTTTCAGCATACTTGTTACACAATTTTGACTTAGTTTTTTCTTCCACTAATACTCTGGTTGTGTGTGTTTACGATTTTTAAAGGCAACAAATTCCAAGTTTTAGAGAATTATGCCTTTGGTTCTAGTCTCCGTCCCCAGGCATATGGAAGGTGGGCTTGGGGTAGTCACAATGCAGGCCCTAGGGGACAGGTCAGGACAAATTAGTATCAGAGTACGTCGGTTCTAACACAGAACATAGGACTATGATATTTTCTTTTTGTGATGCAATAGTGTTAAGGGTATTATGTGTAGTTTTCAATTGAGGGAGTCAATTTTTGGTGTGGGTGATTGGCGTATCAATACACCAAGACCCTAACTTCTGATTTCTGACTAAGTGCACGAAAAAACTGATTACATGTCTGTTTTCAAAGGTTTTCATTAAGTCAGCTTAAACCATGTCAGCTCACCAGGTATAGTCTTTTGACAGTGTCACATTTGTTTCTTCCAGGATGCCTCCCTATGGACGACCAACTAGAGCCCCGAGAGTTGTATGAACAGATATCCCACCAAGTAATGAGGCCTTAGTATAGGTCCCTCTTCTCGTTGAGGCTCCAGAGGAGGCACCCACAGTACCACTTCCCGTTGGGCCACTGATGCCACCATCCACATCAGCAGGAGATGCATGCCGCTTGAGCGCACGACATGAGTTCCAGTTCCAGAGGCCACCCAAGTTCTGGGGACAGATGGACCCACATGTAGCTTTGGATTGGCTGGAGGCTGTGGTGAGAGAAATCAGACTGGTAGGGACACCAGCAGACATTATAGAGTCCCTTGCAGCCAGCCTCTTTCAAACAACTGCATCCAGATGGTGGAGCATGATGCTCCAGATACAAGATGAGGCGACACTTCTATGGGAAGACTTCAATAGCCTATTATGGACAGAGTTTGTACCAGCCACCCTTCGTGCGGTTCATATACATAAGCTACTACATCTGCAGCAGGGCAGCATGATAGTATCATAGTACTCAGCAAGGTTCACATACCTCTGACACTACACTACAGATATGGTATGAAACCCGTTCTTTAGGGCCCAGTCCATCGATCATGGACTGAGGTGAGAGATCAGAGCTTTAGTTGTCTCCCACATTATCTCGACATAAACAGTGGTGTTGAAGCGAGCCCTCATAGTGGAGAGTTTGCTTGTTGAGCAGTCTCTAGCAGTGGGACCCACTACTAGTTGACCTGAATCATAGCATTCTGTTGCTGGCAGTAGACAGATGACTTAGGGGTCCAAGAGGACCATACCCACAAGTGGTCGACCGTATGACTTAGGATTGTGTGTGTGAGGCATCCGGGGTGGAGACAGACTTACTAGGATCAGATAGTGTTACACCTTTTCTGGGCTTGGTCACATGGTATGTGACTTACCGACCTACGGGGAAAATGATCAATAGATAGATAAAGGACCTTCTAGGCAGATGCAGAGGTTCAATCGAGACAGTCTCCAAGGAGCCAGCGACCGTGGCAGAGGAGTTGGTCGTGCAACTGGTGGTGGACGACTATTTCCTCTGGAAATGGGGATGACCTTTTTTGTTTAAGGATCAAACATTCCAATCTGTTTCTAATGGGTATATTCGTAGAACCAGAAACATCCAATTATTCTATATCCATTTGGACCTACTTTCCAAAGGTAGGTGCTCATTAGTTGTGGACCGATAAGGCATAAGAATTTTCATTGGTCGAGAGGATGGGAGGTCAGACACATCACACCTTTTTGGGGGGAATTATTGTCTACTCTGGGACTCTATTTATAGATTTATGTTATATTCAGGAATATTTATTAAACAATAATGTATGAAAATGATCTTTCCAAAAGATTTGACAATTAATGATTAATATGTATGATATTTAGAGAATCTTTTATATGTATTTGAGGTTCTTCATTGATATAGAATCATCTGTATTTGTTAGATATTATAATTAAAATGTATCCTTAAACACATTATATAAATATCTCTTGGTTATTATGATAACTATACTGGTTTTAAAGCCACTCAGTGGGGCACTTGAAGTTTATTGTCGTTTAGAAGGACATTGAGTTTTTCGGAGTTGGGATCCTACGTGCAGATGGGATAACTACATATGCTTATTATAAAAGGAATCAAAACCCACATAGTTTGGGAATTAAGATATATTTTTACCTTAATTGGGATAGTTGATAATTAATGCGTGATGGTCTTGAACCTCAAAAAGGCTTCATATGTACTCAACTTTTAAGGTAGAGATCAATGTCCACGCAGTTCAGTTGTGAATTTTGGGGCTTATGTAATATTAACGACCCAAAGAGATGTGTCACGTTTACTTTTACACTCTAATATCACGTGATTCATGCTCGGTGTGAGAAACAAGAGGTATCAGTAAAACTGACAATTTCTGCCATGAAAGGAGAATTCACAAGGAATGATATGGGGCTTAAGTATGTATGATTTCCCAAATAGATAAAGACCAGGACATAATTTAGAGAAGAATTCCAAGAACATGGTCCATAAAGGTATATGTGATTTATGAAGATGTGGATACTCTAACATGGGCCTTACTAATGAGTAGGATTCCTAAATTAGGAGATGACTTGTGATTAGGTTTTATTCGTGAGAAGGAATCCCAAATCAAAATAAGTTAATACTGGTTAAGATAAATTATGACTGTGGATTATTCTTGAGAAGGAGGCCCAGGTTAAAGGGAATGTGGATTGGGGCTTACTCCTAAAAAGGAGGCCCAGGTTAAGAAATTATGACTGGGGCATACTCCTAAAAAGGAGGCCCATGTAAGGGGACTATAACTAGAGTTTACTCCTGAAAAGAAGGATCGGGTTAGGAATTTATGACTAAGGATTACTCCTGAAAAAGAGGTCCATGTTAGGAAATTATGACTAAGGGTTACTCCTAAAAAGGAGGCCTAGGTTAAAGATCTTATCATCTTAAAAGATGAGATTTAATGAATGAAATCTCTCACCTAAGTGACATGAAGAAATGTAAATCACTAGGGTTAGAGAGATGTTCCAATGAATTCCTTTTAGAAAAGGAATCCATCCACGGAATCTTGCCATAAATGGAATTGAAGTGGATTTTGAAGGCTAAATATTGAAGAGGAGATGTAGATTTAAAGACAAGAGTTGAATGGACAAGATGGACACCCAAAAAGAGGTAGGCGTGCGGGTCATGTTTTGGCGCACAGGTCCTGGTCGCGCAGGTATACCTGCACGGCACTTGGGTATGTGCGCACCAGTCAACCCAAAGGGGAATAATTGGGTGAGCCTTTGCTCAAGCCCTTAGTCTCATCTATAAAGGTTTCTGAAAGGATGACGCACATGTTCGGTTGAATGGATAAGGCGGCATGCATGTGTGACCATTTCCCGTAAGGGATTGACAAATAGGTCTGCATGTGTTGATGAATTTCAACTCATAGGCCTTGTTCACTCTCTTTAGATCTTCCATTCTAGGTAATAAATTACCTTATAAGTGTTCGGAAGACTTCAAGAAGAGACTAGGGCATCGAGAGTTGAAATCTGAGTTTCTGGATTTTTTTCCCTCGAAATTGGGGTCCCACAAGGGGTATTTATAGGGTACTGAACATCCTGGGAGAAAATCTAATAGGGCGCGCAGGTACCCTGCACGATCGTCTTGGAACATGCACGGCCCATGCTGAAGAAAGTCTTTGTTCATTCCTTTGTCAATTTTTGATTTTTATTCAAAAGATGAATCACTTTGTGTTATGGTATTTCCATTTTTCAGTTGTTTGGACTCTGTGATGGAAACAAGCGTCAAAAAAAGTCCCCCTCATAGTTGGATCTGAAAGGAATGAGGATGTGACTCTAAGGTAAAGAAGAAATCCAAGGAATTTCAGTGCGCAAGTTTTGAGGATGCATATAGGGGCACACAGGTGAGAGGCACGCAGGCATCGGCACACAACGGTGTAGCCTGGCCTATAAATATGCCGTCATTCTTATGCAAAGCACCCGAGATTCAAATAACATCACTCTCGCCGTGCAGGTTTCTCTTGTTGTGCAAGTATACTAATTTTCTATATTTTCATTGCTTCTATTCATGTCCTGCTGTTGCAGAGGTATTTAGACAAGTGCAGTGACACCTACACACAAAACCCTGCGCGACATAGTTACACTTGCGTGCCAAAATTGGACCTTCTCCCCTTAATGCCTTATCCATTTTTCACTTTCTTCACAAATTTTATGAAAAATCAACTCACTTAAGAGTTAATTATTCGACCTTTGTGCAGATTCAATGGCTCCTGGAAGAATTAAAATGGCTGATTAACTGGATAGTAATCATATTGATGACATGATGAATGCTTTTTGCCATGATTACTATGTGATCTGTGACAAAACAATCCCAGATTTTTCCAAATAGTTGAAGAAGTATATTGTTAATTTCCCACAGAGCATTGACTTGCCTATGTTTGGGAATGGTCATCTACAATGAGTCAACATTCCAGATGCAAATAACTATATGTTTGAAATGCAACCACACTTTTACTCTTCTATTTTGGTTATGTTGTGCACTAAGAGCACAACAATGATGTGATCTTTCAAAATTTTCCTCTTTTGCATTTCATTGCAGATATGAAAATGGAAAACCATGGATTTGTATGTTTTCCACTTCTGATTTTTGGATAGAAGACTATCGTGACATTAGAAACAATATCTGAAAAGTGTACTCTCTCCAAATCTCTCTTTACTTCCAATGCTCCATTATCAAATCAATGTATCCATCTTCCAAGTCTCATGGACAGAAACAGAGTCACTGTTTGATCAGTAGATAATTTCTTCAAACTGCACTCAATAACATTCTTTTACAATTGTTCCAAGAAGAGCTGGTATCCCTGCATCTCTTATTGTATCCTGTTGAATGAATGGATTCCAGGTGGCTTCTGATGAAGCTCGGGATGCCGTAAATCAAAAGAAGTGTTATGTTGAAAGCCTCTTGAAATTCTTGCGAAAGAGAAGATAATCCAATCTGTGGATAACCTTATAACTCTTTTGCATCAAATGAAAAACACTTTCATCTTAAATCATTTGTCCATGCCTTCTTTTGCTACCTGCTATAAATTTTTACCTAAGCCAATGGGCCTAGTAAGAAAAGTGTTATTTTTTCTAGGATTATAAAAATAACCATACAATCTTTAATATATTTTCATTTCTCAATATTACCTAAATCATATAAAATGTATGATTAATGATCTAGGACTTGACTTTCATTCATATTTCCTAGGTCTTTTGTGGGTAGTTTAAAGTCATGCATGTCAGACATAAAAAGGATAATGTTTAAGGTCTAAATAGCTTTGACCGAATGGATAAAAATTCACTCAATTCATTGATAAGTTATCTGAAAACATATTACCATATTCATGTATGGGGAAAAAATATGTAAACTATGTCTTAAGAAATTTTGAATCTGAGGAATTATTTAAAAAATTGATAAAAATGCATTAGAAGAAGTACTTCCTAATAATTACACTATTTAACAAACTTGTTAGGGGGTTGAATTATATAGGGCCTCTTAAAGGCATTGGTTTCATAGTAAAATAATAGCATCTTTTGGATGACAGGTATGTTATGTAGACTACTTATGCAAGGCCGCCTATGGGCATGTGCTGCATAGTCAGGCAAAAGAACTCTCAGAAATTTTACTTTTCTATTGCCAAAAAATCCAGTGGAAGTTTATGGAGAACCAAATTTTCCAAAGCATAGAGTTTTCTTTATGAAGAGAGGTACTTGAATTTGTGGAGGATATTTCTAATCAAGATTGTCTAAGAACTGGATGAATGTCACTCCTATAAAGTTCTGACCCAAACATAGGGAAGGGAAATATAAACAATAGACTAGAATAATTTCAGATTATGAAAAGGAGTATGAGATAAATATGTTAAGGATGTATATTTTTGCGAATCCCTACATATTTTCATTAGGACCACTAAAGTCAAAAAAGTGGTTTTTCACCCAATAATGAAGTTACCAATATTTGACAAACTCGTTAGGGGGTTGAATTATACAGGTCCACCTATGGAAATTGGCTTCATAGTCAAATAATAGCATCTTTTGGCTGACAGGACCATTATGTAGACTGTTTATGTAGGGCCGCCTAAGGGATCATGCTGCATAGTCGAGCAAAAGAACTCTTAGGTATCAGACATTTTGTGACCAGAAGTCATGAAAAGGCTTATAAAGATCTTGATTTATTTATGATTAGGATTTTTGCACATGAAAATGAATATTTTCAAATGAATGATGGAGATAAACAGACCAATGCTAAGCATAATCATTTTGTGGTTGGGTCGTGAATTGAGGTGATGGACTTCAGTATGTATCCAAGAAGGATGGGAATCAAGCCAAACGTAGTTCTTGAAATATAGTTTAAAGTCATGCGGGATGATATTGTAGGATATCTTAGTTTAGGTTCATAGATCTCGGACCATTATATGGAATACACATTGTGTGTTTTATAAACCTGATGTGAATGAAGGCAAGGGTTTTCATAACACATTCATGTTTTCACATGGGGAGTTTTCAGCCAAATGACTGAAAGTGAAATTTGGGGTTAGGCCCAAAGACATGGGGCTGTATTTGAGAGATACTCACATATTATTATGTATCCCATAAGGATTGGAATCAATCTATACGTAGTTCTTGAAATACCCTTTGTACAGATTTGGTTCGTACAAAGTGAAGGGTGAAAGGGGACTTTAGTGCAACGATGGTTTGACCCAAGATAAATGGTTAGGGCATTACCATGTATGAACATATTCAATAGAATATAACATGATTGGATATCAATGTAAATAATGAATACCTATTAGGTAAGCGTGTCAAATAATGTTGTAGTTTATTGTCATACAGGACAAAAGTGTGAATAGTTTAAAGTCATATAGAAAAGATTATGGTGAACCAATGTAAAAAATATTTGTTCTGGGGGCGGTTTGATGAATAAAAATCATATGAGATGATTGTGAACCAATGTGAAGAGATTAATTTTGGGCTTAAACCTATAGAAGTTGACTACATACCCATCCTAAAAAGAAAGGATCAAAGTCTGCGTAGTTCGATTAATGAATGAATTGGTAATCAAGTTGTTCTTGTGGTCAACGACCTGCAAAAAATAGTGTATGGACATACACATGGATATCGTCCAAGAGTGGGTGTTGTGGTTGAAGTTTACTCTAAGATCACGTGAGTCATACTCAGTTTGAAAAACAAGAGGTATCAACAACCTTAACAATGATCAGTTTAATGCAATGTATGACATATGAAGGGACTATGTATTTTAATGTCTTACAGTGAGGACTATTGGTGCTGCACAGTTTAGTGTCAGGTAGCAGGGACAAAATATAGTTTAACGTCATGTATGATGTATTAAGGGACTTTGTTCAGTTTTACTTCATGTAGGACAAATAATCAGTACAGTTTAACATCATGTAGGACAAATATAAGGACACAGTTTAATGTCATGTTGGATGTGAACACAGTTTTGCGTCATGTTGGACAATAAGGGTGCTATACAGTTTAGCATCATGTGGCTAAGAGGATGGGGAAAATATTGTTTAACATCATGTTGGACGAAAGGGGGACTGTGCAGATTAATGTCATGTAGTAAGGACAAAAGAGGATACAGTTAAACGTCATGTTGAACGTATGAGGGACTCTTTTATAGTTTAATGTCATGTTTGATGATGACACTGTTTAACATCATGTTGAATGATGGTACGTGTAGTTTATGGTCATATTCATGGACCAGTGATTATTCAGTTTAACGTCTTGCTAGATGTAAGGGACTTCTATATAGTTTAGCATAATGTATCGAGGACGTCACAGTTTAACGTCATGTTGGATTTAAGGGACTATATAGTTTAAAGTCTTGATGAAAGGACAACACAATGTAACATCATGTTGGATGATGATATTTTTGTTACATAAAATACTTATTCAACAATATTTCATTGGTTGGAGTTGTAATGAGTTCTCCATCCATTGAGATTAAATAATAAGCTCCATTGGAGTAGACCTTATGTATTTAATAAGGTCCTTCCCACTATGGCTCAAGAATGGGAGGTTTCCTTCCTAGTTTCAATGGAGTTCTGAGAACCAATACCAATTCTCCTTGAATTAATGAACAAAGATTAATTTTTTTTTGAAAGCTCATGCTATTCGATTTTGATAGACTTCCAAGTGGTGAAAGGTGCATAATCGTTTTTTGCCTAATCGTTCCCATTCATACAATCACTTTTGAGATTATTCATCTGTAGATGAATGATCAAAAATGTCTACCCTGGGTGACGGTAATCGAACATCAGTTGGAATGACTGCTTTTGTTCCATATACCAATGAATATGGAGTTGACCGCATTGCAGTGTGGGTGGTGGTCTGATAATCCCATAGAGCATGAAAGAGTTTATCAGGATATGATTTTTTAACTTTATCCACAATATTTTGAAGTATGTTTGAAAGATTCTTGTTGAAGGTTTCTATTTTTCCACTGGCCGCTGCATGATACCAACAGGAATGGTTGTATTTGATGTTGTATTCTTGATACAACTTCCTTAACTTGGATGAAAAGAAGTTGGTGCCATTTTCCATCAATATGGAATGAGGGACACCAAATCTGGTAATGATGTTAGACATGATGAATCTATCAATGATTTCAGAACTAACTCCATTGAGAGGTATTTCTTCTGTCCATTTGGTAAAGAAATCAGTATTAGTAAGAATTTACTTAAACTTCTTTGATGTAATTGAAGGATAAGGCCCTACTACATCCATTCCCCATGTGGAAAATGGCCACGAGTATTTAGCTGTATGAAGAAAATATGGGTGTTGATGAATAATGCTGGCATGTACTTGAAAAGAATGAAACTTCTTTGAAAAATCAACAAAATCTTGTATCATTCAATTCCCAAATTTTCCAAGCCGTCGAATATGATCAGATAGTCTATGTCCAGACTGATGGGCACCACAGACTCTTGCATGCACTTCATTCATGACCTCCATTGTTTATTCACCATCAATGCATCTGAAGAGAATTCCTTCAAAACCCCTTTTATAAAAACTTTTCTCTAGGTGATCGGGGCTATCATAAAGAGTAAAATTGACCACATGTTTCCAGATTTGTTCTTTATCTACTATATCAGGTGGGAGTGTTCCATTTTGAAGATATTCCCTGATAGGTGTCATCCAACATGTAGTATGACCATATGGTTCACAAATGGGACTAATTTCATTGATATTTTCTATTCTGGTTTGAACATAAGATGAAATTGTACAACAGTGGGAAATGCTGATGATTGTCTCATCTTGATTTGGATCTGCCAGAGCTGTGGCTATATTAACTAATGCATCATCTTGAACATTTTGTGATCGCGAGACATGATAAATTGTTGGTTCCGAAGGAAACTCCACCATTAACATTCTGACATAATCATACAAAGCAATTAACTCTTCTTTTCTGATTGCATAATCCCAATTGACATTTTTGATTACCAGGTTGAATCACCTTTCACTTTTAATTGATTCACTTGTTCCTGAAGCGCTAACTCCAATCATGTGATGAGAGCTTGGTATTCTGCTTCATTATTTATCCTGCCTCCCAATAATGAGAAGGAATAGGGTAACACTGCCTTTTCCAGGGAAATAAGAACAATTCCAAACCCAACCTTCTTGAATTTAGGATCATCCATTTTCTTCCCTATTGGACTTCTGGAAGCACCATCAAAGTACATTTCCCATGATTGAAGACTATCTTGAATAGATAAGACTCACTCATTAGGAAGTTCAATATCTGAAGATTTATCTTCTACTGAAGGATGTTCAACAAGGAAATCAGCCAGTGCTTGGCCCTTTATTTCCTTTTGAGACACATATTAGAAATCAAATTGTTTCCAAATAACTTCCCACCTTGCTAGACATCCTGTAAGCATTGGACGAATATGGATAAATTTTAGCAGGTTATTACGAGATACCAATTGGACCTCCTGATGTTATAGGTTGTGTCTTAACTTCTGAATGGCAAAGATTAAAACTAGGAAGCACATTTCAATACTTGAATATCGGGTTTCTGCTTCATGAATAGTCTGACTATGATAGTAAAGGCTATTTTCATTCCCAGTATCATTATTTTGAGTAAGTAAGGCTCCCAATGATCGCTCTAAGGCTGCAACATAAAGAATAAGTGGCCTTCCTTCAACAGGTGGCATTAACACCGGTATACTCAAGACATATTTCTTGATAATATCAAATGTTTCTTGACATTATTTAGTCCAATGGTAGGTGACTCCCTTCTTCATCAATTTGGTGAAGGGTAAACTTTTTCCTGCCAAATTGAAGATGAAACCTCAAATATGGGCCATGTTTCCTTGAATTACTCTCAATTATGTCAAATTATGAGGAAGTGACATACCATGGATTGAACATGTCTTCTAAGGATCGACTTCAATACCATGATGGCATACAACAAAGCCAATAAATTTTCCTAAGGTTGCCCCAAAAGCACATTTTAAGGGGATCATCTTCAAATTGTGTTTTCAACGTTTGTGGAATATGACATCAAAATCATCCAAGTGATTAGAAAATTGTTTGGATTTAACCACCAAATTTTCCACATAATATTCAACAAATTTCCCTAAAAAGGGTTTGAAGATACGATGCAAGCACGCTGATATGTTGCACCTGAATTCTTCAGGCCAAATGGCGTTACCCAATAGCAAAACACACACTAAGGGGATCTGAAAGCTTTATATTCTTCATCTTCTAGAGACATTCATATTTGATTATATCCAAAAATATCCATCCATGAAGGAAAGTGCTTCATAGCCAGCTGTTGCATTAATTAAGAGTTCTATGATCGGAACTAGAAAATAATCCTTAGGACAACGCTGATTAAGATCTCTGAAATCAATGATAAATCTAATTTATCGATTCTTCTTTTTCACATGGACAATATTAGCCAACCATTTTGGTTATATAACTTCACTGATGATGTTAGCTTTGATAATATTATCCACTTCAGATTTGATTTTGGGAGCATAAGTTGGGAGTGTTCTTCTTGCAGCTTGTTTGAATCCTCAATGTTCTTCTGGAAAACCCAAACAATGAGTAGATACATCAGGATCAAGACCTGGAATCTGTGTATAGTTCCAAGAAAATATATATCAATGTTGAATTAAATATGAAATATACATATCTTTCTCTTGAAGAGTCATGGCCACACACATTTAATTATTGTGTGGATCTTCTTTTATACCCAAATTTATTTCTCTGAGTTTATCCGCAGTGGTAGAGATTCCCTCTTCAAAAGAAGGAGGAGCATCCATGAGATCTTCCTCTTCATCTTCAACATGTGTTACTTCTTCTGTTTCCTCTTTCATAGTATATGATGAATTAGAATTTTCATGATCAGGAGAGATGTTAAAATTTGAACATCTTGAAGAAGAGGCTTCCATTTTGACCCTATTGATGATGAAGGGTCTTCCTTGGGTAATAAAAAGGAGATGAAGAATTGAGAATCGATATCATCAATCACCTATGACATTGCTATATCTTCTTCTGGCCTGGTTGGCAATGTATATACTTTCTTGATTTCAGCGGATTAAATGAAAAATCTCTATTTGAGCTTTCATCATTTCTTGGTGAATCACCACTTTCTCCCATGTTGTCTGGCTTGATTGTCGTAATTGACCATCTAGAAGTTTCCATAAGAGTACTTGGATTTGGGTTTATCCTATCAATTTCACTGATAGGAAACACATAATCTATACTCACATGTGTGAATGGGTTTACTGGAATCTTTTCCAAACCATATGGAGCATTAAATTTTGTTACCTAACTTGTTGTGTATTTCTCCTTTCTCTATATGTGATAGAATTCCACCTCATGGATATTGAGATTGAAATATTTTAAATGGGGATTTATCACCATACAAAGTCCCAGTTTTACCATTGAAACGATATTTGAGGCATTAATGGTTTGATGAAGGGATAGACTCATGTTGACGTGGCCATGGTCTTCCAACAAAAACATCGAATGTTGTATCGTGATCAACAAACATGAAATCCGAATTGGATACAAGGTCTCCAATATATGTTTTGATTGTAATCTCACCCATTGGTTATTCTTCATTTTTATCATATCCTTGCAACATCAAAGTAGAAGGAGATAAATCGGATACAGTGACACCCAATCGATGAAGTGTATGAATGGGGATTAGGACGACTCCTGAACCATTATTAATAAAAGCTCTTCGGATGTCCACAACATTGACCTTTCTAGATAAGTAAAAAGGTCTAATTTGTCCATGCACGACATCATGTTCATCTTTATCTATAAAAGATATCACTACATGACATTCTATAGGATTATTCTCTACATGGTAGACTTCATCCGCAACAATTTCAGTTTGGAACACCTAAGGACGTGATAATGCCTCAATGTGTGCCTCGCGAATATCCTTGGATAGATTCAAGGCATCCAAAATTGATAACATGGATGGTACTTGGGGAAAATGCTTCAAGACATCATATTTTTGATCCAAATGTCTATGTTTCCCAACATGATCATGTGGTTTCACAGGTGGCATATAAGTTATTTTTTGGAAGTAGATGCATCTTGTATTGGGGTAGCAGTTAGAAATAATCTTGGTTTTAGATGATTAGATAGACTAGGTCTATTTACTTGCTGAGAGGAAGAAGAGGGAACATCTAACCGATCCTCAAGAATAACTGTACCAGGACTAAATCTGCCTTCTGTGGAAGAATTTTCTTGTTCTTGTTGAGGCCGCGGAAAGGCTCTACCACGAGTTTCTGCTGCATACACAGTTCTTGTAGGGGTAGAATTGGAATAGTGGTTTTTGGGTTATCCACATCTTCCTCTGTATCCCAGACCACTGGAAATCCCTCTAATTCCTCTATTTGATACAGGGAACTCATGCTCATCAAGATCGAAGTTGTGACTAACATAAGAATCTGTTAAACGAATCATGTTAATAGAACCAAAGATCAACTCTTCATCTGATGAAGATTATTCATGGTTAGCCCGTTTAGGCTGTGCCGTTTGGCAGGGTGGTTCCCGTGGCTTTGAAGTAGATGGCATAAAATCTTCCATAGTCAAAGACAACTTGGGATTTGGCACTATTTCATCTTCTTCTAATTTTTCCTCTTTCTTTGAATTATGTCATTTCTTCGAGGATTTTCCCTCTAATGAAGAGTGTTTTTCTGTGGAATTCATAGTAGAATACATAATTGTTTTCTTTAATTGCATTCTCAAAATGGCATGATTTCGGTTGATTGTTTTCCTACCCATCCAATCATCATATTTTTGCGCATTTTTGTTTTTGACTTCTTTCCACTCACCTTATTCCTATAGATTTGTAGCAGTAACATATGCTACATGAGTTGAAAAAACGTTCATTTTGACTTGTCCCAAGCCCACCATCTTTTCCAGGGGGTCATTAAAGACAAAAAACATGCGAATGGGATGCCCCAACATCTGATGAAATGGGAAGTATTTGGTACGGTCTTTATCTTCTTCATTATTAGGCCTTTTGGGCCTTGGCAATTGAACCAAATTATTTTCCAGATCCGAAATGATGTAACAAGGAAGTTTTTCATTTGGGAAAGAGTAAACATTTCGCTTCAGATCCTCATATTGTTTCTGTCTTTGATCTCTTTAACCATCTTGATGAAACAGCCTCAGTTGTTGATTCTCAAGAGGTCAATCCCTTCGATAAGATGACAGTTTTAAAGTATAAGCAAGTAGAGGTGCTTGTTTAAGTGTCATTATAGCAGTCTCTACATTACCCATTCTCCTTCCCGGACCTGATGGAATTACATGAGTTTTATCTTTAGTTTTCATAAGAGATTCTTCAATCTATTGAGCGATCGAAGTAAGTTCTCGAAACCCTCCTGTGTATTTCACAGGGATCAATGGTGTGCATAATTTATCACACAGATTTTCCAAACAGATTGGCAAAAAATCTACTTGAGGGAGTGCTAATCTCAAGGAATATGTTAATCCCTTTTAGTGAGAAATTAAATTTGAAACCCTTTCATTCTCTATTTGCTTACAATTTTTAAGCTAAAAAACTGTTGTCTTTCTAATATTTGAGCTGAATTAATGATGGAATTGTTGACGTAGATCCTCCCAACAGGGTATTGACCGGGATTGAAAGCTTGTATACCATACAAAAGAAGGACCTTGTAATGACTGTACGAAACACCTAAGCATAACTGCTTATTGTTTCTGAGGGGTTCCCATCATAGGATCACAATGAGAAATAAAATGTGTTACATGTTTCTATGGGTCTCCCAAACCATTAAATATTTGGAATGTTGTACTTACAAAATTTGATGGGGGAGGAATTTCATCAACCCATTCAGGATAATCCCTCTTTTCTGGTTGACTTTTTTCATGTTTTCCCTCCATTGCTTCTAACTGAGCTATTAATGCCTCAATGGTAGTCATTAACTCTTGAGAGACATCTAGTTGATCTTGGACCTGAGCAGGTGTAATAACTGGATCTTGGACAGATGTTGTGGCTGGTACTGCAACTGAGGATAACACCATCGGTAGTTGTTGCACCTGACCCATAAGATTAGACCTATGAGGGTGTGCATGTAAAGGTGGATACTCTTGATCCATCTTAGTAACCGAAACAAATTACCTTGGCTGACTGACTCCAGCACGCTTATGAGTAAGACTACATTGAAGTAGTTCTGCATTCAACCTCCTTAATTCCTTCATTTCTTCCTCTTGTTGTGTGAATATTTTCTCTAGTGAGAGTGATTTTCCTTCTCTAGAGGAAGGGTGGAATGTAACCGGATTTTTTCCTTTCCCCTTGTGAGGCGCCTTTCAGATAGAGAGAAGTTGGTTATTTGAAGGAACAACTAGATTCTGGGTAAGCCTTTGATTTCGTGTAGGCACACCTTCTTAATTTGTGTATGTATGTACATCCTATTTAGCAGGAAATACCTCATCTAATCCCTCTAAGTGAGCATCATGTTCCAGAGGATCAGAAACAATGACATTGATGGAATCTATTGATGCATAATGCATTTCATATCTTCTATCGAAATTTCTATGATATTGTCTTCTTCCGTGTCCCTGATGAGACACCGACTTCTGTCGAGTTGATCACTCATGAACTTCTTGACTAATCATAATTTTGAGGGAATATCCTGATAATTCGGCTCTTCGTTCCTCTAGGGGCTTCTTCCATAATCGAGATAAGACTGAATTTCATTGAGAAAGAGATTGAGGATTTGAAAAATTCCCCAGTCCGGTGGACTGGGGGTGTTTCTATTGTTTCTTCTCAACTCCTCGAATCCTATTTGTTGATTCCAATGGTTGGGTTAAAAGAGTCCCCAGTATGGCAAGCTGGGGTGATTATTGAGATACTACATCTGAGACTTTCTTAAAATATCTTCTCATCTATTGTACATTAGTCCCAAAATTGGCTGGATGCATCAACCTACATCCACTAAAATCACATGGCTCAAATGACCGTTGGATGTTTTTTGACACTTCTGTCACTTGATTATGTGCTCACTCAAAATGAGAAGCATGTTTGATATTCTCATTTTACTGATGCAATTTTAATTCGATAACTTGTTCTCGGTATTCCTGATTTCGAGAAGAACATGCTGAGGCATGTTCTTGAGTGAGCCTTTGAATACAAACAATGCTAATTGGTTGTGACCGACCACAAGAAATAACATTGCATGAGACCATTTTTGGCAGGCTTTGTTGGCTGGAGAGTATAGTGAAATGTAGTGCTCCATGAACACCCCATCCCCCAATATGAATATCAGATGGGGTATTGTCAATTAACTAGCGCAATCCTCTTTGTATGCCAAGACATGAATGCTGAAGGGATCTATGCTGCTTTTTAGCCATCAGATATCGAGAAACTGAGAGAGATGCCATGTAAATTTCGAATTGAAAACCTACTATTATCTTAACATGATTTTCATATTCATCATAAGATAATATTTTCATTTTCAATTGACAATGAGTTTTCCACATGTTGATATGAATATCTTGAATACAATCATCCGTCAACATCTCTGGAATGTCACACTGAGAGTCAGCCAAAAGCAAAAACATAACTGGCACTTCACCTTTCCCCAGTTGTTTTCTCATATTCAACACTTCCTATTTCTCATTAAATGAAGATTCTAATACCTGATTAGACTAATGCTGGTTCTTGTTTGTTTCTTCATCAGATTCAACAATATTGGTAGAGAATTAATTAACCAAATTAGAAGATGAATGACCAAGGGGTGGTTCGGAGAATGACCTACTTCCCGGGCTATCATTTGATTGAGAAAGTATTTAACCTGCTAGCGGTCAATCATCAGACATTATTGGATTCACATTTGCAAGTTCCTCAAGATATGAGGGCTTTCTTGTTACTACATTGTCCAGTAGATAATTTTCTAGGCTTTGTGAATTACTAATGCGAAGGGGACTTTCACATCTAAATTCATCATCATGGGAAGGACCACCATGGTGGGTTATAGCAAATGACGAAACCTCTTGCTCCATAGTCTTCTGGCCACGTAGATGGTTATCATGGATCTCATCTAAAGAGGATACATCAAGATTGTCTGAACTGTCCGGAAGCAAGCCTTCATGAGGAAGTGTCTAATACAAAACTTCTGAATTAGTGTCCCGACTATTGGGAAATGAGATAGTAGAATATTGAGTTGCAACATATAATTGTTTTCGTGCATCAAGAACTCCAGCATCGAGTAAGGCATTATTAATGATTGGATCTTGATTACTTGACTCTGTTGGATGATTGTTTTTCCTAGATGCTGTCTCACTCACTTTGGGAACCACTTGTTGATGAAATTGGTTATTATGGGTAGGTTCATGTGCCTGATTAGGATAAATAGTCTGGTTAGGCTAATTATCTCTACTCAAATTAGGTGTATTTGCCTGATTTGGTTGTCCGTATGACATGGGGGGAGTATACCCTACAACCCTCTTGGACTGGAATAGAGATGCGTGTCTATTTCGGAGTGAACTATTGATGTGTCACTCCACTGGTAGGGATAGATTTGCATTTCATTCCCTATGATGCTGTTGAAACTGTTATAATATACTGGAAGGCATCCAGAATATGAGCATGGATTTTCTTCTACTCTTTCACCATTGTAAGAATGTTTTTTGTGACTTCAGATGCCGGAACTGGAATATACCACCATTTTGTTTTGGAGTAGGTGTGTGATCATGATATTTTCCTCTATTTCCTGCCAGTTAATTCTGGCAGTACTCACATGTGGGGGTAGAGAGTTGAGTCTGCTCCAATTTTGTCATCGGGGCTTTCTGACTGGCTTCTCTGAGTGCTACCAAACGAGACTGTTTGTAGGATTGATCAATACTAATTGGTTTATGTGCCTGCTGATTGCACTCCACGTAACGTGGATGATGAAATTCATTCAATACTGGAAGATGAGGATGCTGGTAGGATTGAGTAGTGTAAGAAGGTTTATGTGCCTATTTACTAGTTTTCAACACATTGGGTCGGCAGGATTTATCTTATGTAGTAAGACGAGCCTATTGACTAGCTGATGATTTATAAATAGGTGTATATTCATGCCTATAATACTCCACAGAAATTGCCTGGCGGGATTGGTGTGTTACTTCCAGACGTGTCTGCTAGACAGCGTTATTAGAATGGATAGGTGTGTGTGCCCACTCGTTTCTTTCAACCATTTTAGGTTGGTGGACATCTATGGAAATGGCAGAGATAAGAACGTGCTCACTGTTGACCGGTCATCGCCTCTGGTGGTTCGTCTTGCTTACTTGGGTTTGAGGAAACTGATCTGAACACCTGGAGACGACACCCTCATCATGTTGAGGGTGCAATGTTGCATGAGTCTGGTGGATATTGTTAGTGGGAGCCCTTAGGAAGGACTTCGGTCTTCTTCACATAACGCCTTGAGTGAACTTCTCACTCACCTCCTCATAATATGGGTGGGACTAGTGATAGCGTTCCGGGGTTAACGACCCAAAATGGTTGGAAACAGTGGTTGGAACCACCTGCTTTTTGAACACTGGTCATTGCTGTATGGACAACTAGTGTGACTTATTGACTTGGAGAGCTTGTCAAGAATCCTCTAGAGTCGGAATGGTACATTGTCGATGGTATTTTTTAACCAGTGCATTTGATACACATCGCTGAAGACGATGAGTATGTGATACCGTCTTTTGACCGGATGACGATCCAGGAGGAGTAGTAGCAGAGATATTCACAGTAGAGGCATTCACATTTTTGAGCTTTAGAAAATCCATTTCTTTAACACAGAAAGATCGTGTAAATGAGTGCATGTTTGATATTACAGACATAATCAAGATAAGTTCAGCCACTACATCCTTTGCATGAGAACAAATGTTATTGATTTTTTGTTGGACCTCTTATTGAGTTTAAATAGGGGCCTTACAAATAAGTATAAAATCATTTTAACTTGGTTATGGATTCAGGTCAGGTTCACCATTTTTTGTTACCTTTGGAAATGGGGATGACCTTGTTTGTTTAAGGTACATGCATTCCAATCGGTTTCTAATGGGTTTGTTCATAGAACCAGAAACATCCGATGATTCTATATCCATTTGGACCTACTTTACAAAGGTAGGTGCTCATTAGTTGTGGACCCATGAGGCTTATGATTTTCATTGATTGAGAGGATGGGAGGTTGGACTCATCACACCTTTTTGGGGGGAATTATTGTCTACCTCAGGACTCTCTTTATAGATTTATGTTATGTTCATGAATCCTTATTACACTACCATGTATGAAAATGAGCTTTCCTTAAGATGTGACAATCGATGATTAATATGCATGAGATTTAAGGAATCTTTTATATGTATTTGAGGTTATTCATCGATAGAGGATCATCTGTATTTGTTAGAGATTCTTAGACAATGGTATCCATAAAAACATTATATAAAGATCTCTTGGTCATTATGATAATCATACTGGTTTGAAAGCCACTCAGTGAGGCACATGTAGTTTATTGTATTTTAGAAGGACATGGAGTATTTCAGAGTTGGGATTGTACACGCAGATGGCCACCTACATATCACTGTTAGAAAAAAATCACAACCCACGTAGTGCAGGAAGTAAGATATAGTTTAATGTCATATGGGACAGGTGAGAATTAATGGGTGATGGGCTAGAACCTCAGAAATACTTCCGACATAATCCTCCTTTGAGGTAGAGATCAAAGTCTACAGAGTTCGGTTGGGAAATGCGGGGCTTATGTATGATTAAATGCCTGAAGTGATGTGTCGTTGTTATTTTTACACTCTAAGCTCACGTGAGTCATGCTCGGTGTGAGAAACAAGAGGTATTAGTAAACCTGACTATTTGTGCCTTGAAATATGCGGTCACAATGAATGATTTGGGGCTTATGTATGTACCATTTCCCATGTAGATAAATATCAGGACTTACATTAGAGAAGAAGCCTAGTAAAAAGGTCAATAAATGTATATGTGCTTTATGGAGATTTGGATACTCTAACTTGGGGCTTACTCCTAAGGAGGATGCCAAAATTATGAGAGGACTTGTGATTGGGTTTTATTCCTGAGAAAGAAGCCCAAATAGAAAGATGTTAAGACTAGTTAATAGAAATTATGACCGATGATTATTACTGAGAAGGAGGCCAAGGTTAAATGGAACTTGGAATGGGGATTATTATTGAAAAGGAGGCCCAGGTTAGGAAATTATGACTGGGGCTTACTCCGGAAAAGGATTCCTAGGTTAGGGGACTATGACTGGGGCTTACTCTGGAAAAGAAGGCCCAGGTTAGGAAATTATGACTAGGGCTTACTCCTGAAAAGGAGATCCTGGTTAGGAAATTATGACTGGGGCTTACTCATGAAAAGGAGGCCCAGGTTAAATATCTTCTCATCTTAAAATATAAGGTTTAATGAATGAAATCTATCACCTTAATGAAATTAAGATATGTAAATCACTGGGTTTTGAGAGATGTTCCATAGAATTCCATTCAGATAACGATGCCAACCATGGAATCATTCCATAAATGTCTTTGAAGAGGATTATTAAGTCTAAATCATGAAGAGGAGAAGTAGATTTGACGAAAAGAGATGAATGTAAAATAGGGACACCCAAAAAGAGGTAGGCGCACAGGTCATGTTTGGGCGCACAGGTCCTGGTCACGAAGGTATACATGCACGACACTTGGTTACTTTCACACAGGTCAACCAATAGGGAAATACTTGGGAAAGCCTTTTCTCAATCCCTTAGTCACATCTCTAATGGCTTCTTGAATGGGTGGCGTTCAGGTTCTGTTGAAGGGATAAGGCGGCGAACATGTGTGACCATTTCCCATAAGGGATTGACAATTAGGCACACATGTGTTGATGAATTTCAACATTTAAGCCTTGTTCTCTCTCTTTAGATATTCCATTATAGGTAAGAAATTACCACAGAAGTGTTCGGAAGACTTTAAGAAGAGACTAAAGCGCCGAGAGCTGAAATCTGAGTTTCTGGATTTTTCGTCGTCAAAATTGGGGTCACATAAGGGGTATATATAGGCCACTGAAGACCCTAGAAGAAAATCGAATAGGGCGTGCTGGTTACCTGCGTGCCCAATATTTGGTACGTAGGTACCCTACGCGACCGACTTGGATCTTGGGTGGCCCATGCTGAAGCAAGTCTTTGTTCATGCCTTTGTCAAATTTTGATGTTTTTCAATGGATGAATCACTTTCTGTTTTGGTATTTCTCTTTTTTAGTTGTTTTCACTCTTTGACGAAATGGAGAGTCAAAAAAGACTCTTCGAGGTGTTGCCCCCACCACCACCAGGAGGTCCACTCCGACCGTAGGGACAAGTGGACATAAGAGAGCACAACTTCAGGCAGTTGAAGCATACGACTATGGAGCTCTGTAAGCAAGTGGACAAAATAGGTACTAGTTCAGGTCATGGTGGCCTTTGTTCTTGGTACTTCTAGCTTCGTTATTGTCACTATTGTGGTTGCTTTGTGACTTTGTACTTTGAGTGGCATTAATAAAAGACACTTTTCCTTGTGAAGTTTGCTTTCCATCCTTTTTTGGTGGTTAATAATAAGAGGATCTAGTAAAAACTATTGACTTGAACATCACTTTTTAGATTCCTACTTGAGGAGACACAGTGACCACACACTGCTGCCGACAATGTGACTCGACCCTTGGAGGTGAGAGTAACAGTTGGATCTCTTGGTAGTAGCATCGAGGCCTTACGACATCATCCATGGAATGGAATAGTACCATTCATATCAGGATAGACTGTTTTATGAAAAGAATGTGGTTCATCTAGGGTATGAGACCAGATTATCTTTTTGACAAAGGAGAAATATTAGCAATCTCTTGTAGGACGTAACCAAAAAAGGGGTGTAGTTGAGTTCTTTATAAATGGATAGTCACACCCATAGTTTTTTAGGTGAATGGTTTACGGTTTACTCTAATCCCAAATGTCTCAGGTGTGTATCTCATAGAAGGTCCTGGACCTGAGACGGTGACGTTGACTCGAGTTTCTCCAGGACTATGACTTCAAGATAGTCCATACACATGGGAAGGGGAAACGTTGTAGCTTTATGGGGATATAGATCCCTAAGGTGGGAGTAATATAAATACATGGAAATTTCAAGGATTTTTTTTCTTAAATAATTTGGAATTCTACGAGCCTGCGGTTTCTGACGGTGCCTGATTCTGAGGCCTGGATTGCAGAAATCAATTCCTAAAGTATTGTTCAGGTATGTTTAGTAATTGTACGTGTTGGTTTTTCTATCATTTGAACCAGTGCTCAGAATTGAAATATGAGGGCACCAATGAACTCGTAGTGCTAGTATTCACTTAAGGGGACCTTTACCGCAGTTGCGTTTTCTAGGGTGGAGATGTTAATTTTTGGGGATTTTTTAAAAAAGTAAATAAGATTATTGTTCTCAATTTTATTTATCTTAGGTGGTTATTTACTACAAGGGGAATTTAGAGTTGAGGCCCACACACACCTAACCTCCCATGAGAGGAGAAAGTGTGGTGGGTCCCACATGAGCCCATAACCTTTCAACTCTTCTTAAACCCCCCATTAACTCTCCTTCATTTAATTGACAACTCCTATCTTTTTGAATTTTAAACTCTCCACCTCCCTCTCATTATGTAAACCAACTCAATTATTCAATGACTTCATTATTTAATTTGTGGTGTAAACAATTCATTTGAATTAATTTGAGTTTCATGGCATTTATTTTATATTGGAGAAGTCTATTAGAATATTTTCTTTAGAAAATATTTCGGTGGGGAACCTTTGGAGAATTAGAGAACCTTTGTTCATCAATGAAGAACTCCATACACTCTTGATGAAGAACACTCCCCAACTTATCATATCTTCTTCTTCATCTACATCAAGGGGGAAGACACCACTTGTGAGAAGTGTTTCCTACGACACCGTTCTTCTACGATGCCCAACTACCGCGACAATCGTCTTTCGCGACTCGATGTCGTGCGACATCAATTACAAGGTAGGGGTGTTTTTTTGATTGGATCAACGTTGAATCTTCTTTCCTTCTTGTTTTTTTTCTCCTTAACCACCAAATACCAAACTAATGTGGAGAGATTGGCCCAAACTAACATGGTCCCAATTGTCCGCCATTATTGTGATTGTTGGTGGTTCTTCATGTACTTCATTGGTGACGAATGATGGTTCGTTACAGGTTCGTTATGTGATGAAATGAACCCAAAATTAAATACTCAACATCACGGAGATCTAGTAGAGGAGCGATGATGATGGCGGGCGACGGTTCAGAACGGAACGGGATGGACCGTTCCTCGACCGTTTATCAAGCGAGATTTCAAAACCTGTTTTTGGAGCCGATCAGAAGCACAAATGAATAGAAATCTACTTCGGGACATTGGGGCAACCTAGAGTGTAATGTTTCATGATGAAAGAACCAAATAATAAAGAATAGGGAACAAGGGAGGCATGCTGGCCAGAGGCATCATTTCTGGAAAATTCTAGACTACACGACATGTACTCCTGGGGAACACACCATGTAGTTCAGGCATTTTGCGACTAGGGTTTCAGATGTCAGATGGCTAACAAAGGGCATGTGACCTCTATCGCACGACGTGTACTCGCCACACAGCAAGGATGTGGAGGCTACGCGAGACTCGGTGTGTATTTTATGAAATACATAGACATGGACAGAAATAAATGGCCAAGAGGCATGACGAGTACTCTCTACGACGAATGGTAGAAACAGCTACGTGAGACTCGACATTTATCATGGGGATACACGAACATGGTTCAGAGTACATGGGAATGAACTCTACCACACGACCAAACATGGCCAGTGGTACGGGCTAACCCGTGTACCAATTACACGGGTAGGAGAACACGGGTTGAGGCTGTGTACGGGAACATGGCTAGCGTACATTGAGCCATCCCCATATTTTTGGACACGGTGTGTAACCATACCACATGCCATGCAATTAATTTTCTACATGACCAGCCTTTTGACATGGGCTTTTTCACATGAGAAGTTCCTGAGGACTGAAAACACGGCGTGTACTGTATACCAACACGTCGTGTACTTTATGTAAAAGGATTCATCATCATGTACATAGTATTTTGGAGTATCGGCTTGTGGTTCATGAAGTAGACCCTTCCTTTGATGAGTGAGATGATTGCAGAGACCTAGTAGCTAGCTGAGACTTGAAAACTTCTGATCGATCGATTCATAGTGATTCAGATGGCCCAGTGGGGAGCGCATGGTTGTAGCAGCAGACCCACGGCGGAGAAGAACTTGGTTGTAGCGGCAGACCAACGGTACTCGACATAAAGAGTACCTCTGTAGGCTATGAGGGGGAGCGCTTGGTTGTAGCGGTAGACCCATGGTGGTAAGCTCATGGTTATAGAAGCCAGCCCACAGTACTCAATAGGTGGATTAATTCACAAGTCCAAGGTTAGTGGAAAGCACTTGGTTGTAGTGGTACGCCCACTGTACTCGACATAGGAGGAGTTCTTCAGCAGCCGTGGTTTCGACATTGTGAATAAAAATCCTGGTTTAAGATGATTCAGTGACCTTTGTGTTTTCCTCATGATTGAGATGGGGTACTGAATAACTTAGGTATATGTATGGTCATATACCTAACAAATTCTTTTCCGTTGAAATCACACTTTTGTGGTTTATCATTGTTGGATTTTGTTAGACCTTAATATTCTCAGGGTCCCTACTTTGTATCGTTATAATCAACCATGCACGGGATATTCCCACTCCTATTTGTGTTGGATTTAGAAGACGAACAACACTGATCGAGTTTGAGTGTATGAGGACTGGACGATTCTCAGAGGTGGACCTCATGACGAGATGGTACCCAGAGGAGACGAACGGGCATGGAGAACTAAGGAGGCTTTGTGTACCGACCCTTCAGGTAGGATCCAAGGTGGATGATCCAAGAGCTACTAGACACCTTCCAACTATTTTTCTTTTAGTTGTACCTTATTGTCCATTTCTTCTACTATACTGTTGGGCTTGTATTTCCAGACCCCTTTACATTGAGCATACTTGTTACATAGTTTTCACATACAGTTTTCTTTCACTTGTACTCTGGTTATGTGTGTTTACGATTTATAAAGGAAATACCTTCCCATTTTTAGATAATTACACATTTGGTGTCAGTCACCATCCCCTGGCCTATGGAAGGCGGGCTTGGGGTTGTCAAAATGCGGGCCCCAGGGGACGGGTCGTGACAGCTTTGTGCATAAGGAACATTTTTTGTATTATTATTTAATATAATTAGTGTGAAATGATTCCATAACATTAAATAAGATAAAATAAGATTATTCTGATTTGGTTTAACCTTTCGAAAAATTTCTTAACTAGTCTTGATGAATGTAACAGTGATTGAAAACTGGTCATCCTTGAATGTGATAAATTAACACATCTCGGATAGTGCATTCATATGAAGTATAAAAGGAGGGAAAAGAAGAGATGATGAAGGAATATTCCATTATCATAAAAAAACATCCAATACATAAATGGTACTTAATTTTTCATAAGACTTGGATGAGAAGAGTTGAGAATATAAAAAGATAACAATTGAACATTAAAAAAATCAAAATAAGTGAAATGAGGAATTTACCTATTGAATATATCATCCTTTGAGAGCCTCTTTTGGGGAGTGGATTTGTTTTTTTTTGAGGAGACCAAGAGATATTGGACGTGGGGGAGGACAATAGGGATGTATTTGACTAGAATATAGGCATTTCTTGAATCTTGATAAGTGTGAAAAATTAAGGGTGTGAGTGGTGGTATTTATAGTGGAGGGGAGGTGGGTTTTCTTAATATTATATCCATTAATTTATAATATCTCCACAAGGCAAGAAAATAATGAGGATTTTATGAGCTAGAATATTAATAAGTGCAAGTGATTTCGAGATTTGGGTTCTTAAATCACCCATTATTCTCAGAATTTTTAATTTATATTATAATGTATTTATACGGTAAATTAATGTGTTTTACTATTCAAAAAATTCAATTATTTCAAAAAAATCCAAAAACATCATCCTAACCATTTTTCGATGTGCTGAATTAAGAAAATAACTCCATTTTTAAAAAATAATATTTTAAAATATTATAAATTTAATTTTTAATTAAAATCATTATTTAATAGAAAAATAATCTACACTTAAAATATTCATCTTCATTTTTATGATTCTTAAATTTTATTTACACAATCATGGGTATGGTTACCATTCATAAGAGTCATATTAGTATTAATAAGGTTAAGTTTATATTCATAAGGTTATGTAAATATTCATAAGTCTCAGTTACTATTAAAAAAAAATAATGTTGATTCCCTTAGACTCCAAATATCACCATGATCGCAACCATTTATGTCCTTTATTTGAAATTCAAAACACAGTAGTGGAAAATTTATGTTTAATGTATAAGCTATTACTATCTCCTATAATAACCGAGAGTTTTATCATAGAGACTCATTTAGTCATTCAATATATTCTATCTAATGAAATTAATGTTTTTAAAATAAATATACCATAAAATATTTTTGGAGATATATTTTATCCACCTTCTGAAATTTCGTCCATGAAAATTTTCATGTATAAATTCCATTAAGAAGATGTCGGTTGTAATTTTGAATAACATCATTAGGTTCCCACATTTCTTACTCCATTTTATGGTTTCTACAAAGAAACTTTACTAGATTTGTTTTCCGATTTCTCAATAACAACTCCCTTATCTCCAAAATATCATTAGGCTCTTCATAATATGGAGAATCAGGTTCCAGCTCTATTTCATTATAGGTGAGTACATGCATTGGGTCTGGCATTCATTTTTTATCAATGACAAGTGGAACACGTTATGAACTTTATAGAGGATTTATTGAATTTATAAATGATAATATACCACTTCTATTCATTCCAAAATTTCAAATGGTCTGATTTAATTAGAGTTTAGTTTCCCTTTCATACCCACCCATAAGACACCCTTCCATAGAGATAATTTTATAAAGACAAGATACCCTACATGAAATTACAAATTATTTCTTTGGTTGTCATCATAACCCTTTTCCAACATTGGGATACCATAATATAGCCATGAATTTTCATTACATTTATAATAGTCTCTTCGATATGTTTTGAGACTATATGTTTCCTCTCGCCAACATCATCCCAACATGTTGGAGTTAAAAACAACTTACCATATAATTATTTATAAGTCTAAATTTAAATGCTAGAATGGAAAATATTATTTTAGTAAAATTCAAACAAATTCAAGTATTAATCCCACATACCTTGAATGTCAAGAGAGCATGATATCAATACATTATCCAGTGTTTGAATGGTATTTTCTGTATATCAATCGATTTGGGGGGGGGGGATAATTAGTACTCAAATAAATGTCATTATCCAAATAATTCTAGATACTTTTCACTAATATTGATGTAAATATGGGATTCTGATTGGACAGAATCGACAGAGGTTCACCATGATGTCTTACAACATTATTAATAAAAAACATTTCTATGCAGTCAAGTGGAAAATCCTCTCTTATTGTAATGAAATGTACTGATTTTGTTAGAAGATCAAATATTACCCATATATCATCATTCCTATTAGGGTAACTCTATAGTCCTATGAAAAAGTCCATCAAATTTTCTTCCCACTTATACATTGTAATAGGTAGAGGTTGCATAGCCCCTCTAGGATTTTGTCTGTTGACATTCACTTGTTGACAAACAAAACACCTTGATACATAGTCAACAAATTCTCACTTCATGTTACCCTACCAAAAATGTTACATAAAATATCTATATGTATTAGTGATACTAGTTAATATTGATGAATTTGAGCTAAGAGAATCGTCTAATAGTTCCCCTTTTATCTCAGGTGCAGATGGAATTCATAACCACTTCACAAATTTTAGAACACCATCATCATACATGAAGTCTGCCAATATACCATCCTTAACAACATTAATTTTCTATTTCATATTTTCATCATCAGATTGATAGATTTTTATGTTCTCTATTATATATTGTTTACAAATCATTTGAATGTGGAATGATGTTTCACATTTTGAAAAAATTCCCATATCCATATTTAGGAGATCTTATAATATCGGATCTCTCTCAATTTTAATTTGGTTCAGAAGCCCATGATATTTCCTTCTTAATGAATCTTCCACCTTATTTTCCTTTCATGGATGCTAGTATATTGAAAAATAATAATTTTTTAGTAACTTGATCCATCTACATTGCTACATGTTGAATTATTTATGTGTAAAAATTCATTACAAACTATTGTGAACTATATATATATCACATCATTCACCATAGAGATTATGCCTCCACATTTTCAGAGAAATGATTACAACAAATAACTCATGATCAAGAGTGGCGTAATTTTTTTCATGATTCTTCAACTGCCTTGATGAATAAGAAATAATTTTATGAGTTTTCATAAGGACGGATCCCATTCCATTCATTGATGCATCAATTTATATAATAAATCCATCATTTCTAAATGGGAGAGTCAAAATTAGGGCACATACCAGTATTCATTTAAATTATTCCAATAATTATATATATTCGTTAATTAATACATATTTATCCCCTTTATGTGTGAGCATGGTATGTGGGTTCGAAAATTAGGCGAAATTCTGAACGGAACATTGATATTAACCTGGAAAGCCAAAAAAATACATACCTCAGTTATTTTCGTTGGTGTGGGACATTATTGGATTGACATTTTCTCCATAGGATCAACTATGATTCTATACATACAGACAATAGAGAAAAAATAGAAACTAATTGAATACAATATTTACAATTCCAAATCATCCCAAAAAATTCACTTATTCTAAGAGTTTTCATAATAATCTTCATGTAATTCTCATGGTCTCCATAGATTTTCTAGTATACTAGGATATCACCTATAAATACCAAAATAATTTTATCAAGATATTCCTTGAAATATATATTAATCATATACATGAAAATAAACGGTGCATTTTTATGTCCAACATGCTTTACTGTTAACTCATACTTCCAATAGCTGGTTCGAAATGGGGTCTTTAGAATATCTACTTTACAATTATACAACTAATGATATCCAGATCAATGGTCAATATTCTAAAAATATTGGCACTATGATGTTTATCAAATAAATAATCAATCTGTGGAAGATGATACTTATTCTTTATTGAAATAGCATTGATTCCATTATAATCAATGAATAACCTCATGGAACCATCTTTCTTCATGAAAATGTGGACAAGAGACCCCCCCTGGAGAAACACTAGGTCGAATAAATCCCTTTTCACTCATTTACTCAAGTTGTTTCATTATCTCCATTAATTTTATAGTGTCCATTCTATAGGGATTCTTTGATATTGGTCTTTCACTAAGAATTAAATCAATGGAGAACTCAATATACCCCTCTAAAGGATGTATAGGTAAATCCTCATGAAATACAAAAATGTATTCATGCCCAATGGATACATCTTCAATATTATGATATCATTCCACACCCATAGATATAGTGTTCTCTTCCTCTCCATTATTTTCATTCAGTAAAGATACTGGGGAAGATCTAGATTACAATTATATGTCTAGGTTTGGTCACCCATCTCAAACACTGCAAATTCCTTCTCCTTGCAAAATATCTTTGCCTATGAATTAGAATGCCAATTCATACTGAGAATTGTATCAAAGTAAATCATTTGTATGATGATAAGGTTATAAACTAAAGCATGTTAATGTGTAATGAGTGGGATTGACCGATATAGCTTTGATTCCATGATACATCCTCTTGGAGTTTTAACTAACAACTCCTTTATTAAATCAAGTTCGACATGTCTAATTTTAATAGAAAATTGGGAACATATAAATGAATGTGATAATCCTGAATAAAATAATGAATTGGCTATGTTTGAGGAAATAATTATTGTACCAGCCACCACATCATTAAGAACATCAACCTTCGAAGTTGTAATCACATAAGCTATCCCTTGTTATAGCGTTCTTTTCAAAGAAATGTTTCCATGGTTTTTAGTAAATTTATTTTCATAATGTACCATATATATACAATTATATCATCAAAAATCAATGGCTTCCCTCTTCCAATTTCATTCACTATAACTATGACCCTTTTCTATAAAATTATTGAATACTACAATGCCTTTTAGGAATTTCCCAAGATGATTCTTTCCACAGTTCCCACATAATATAAATTTTATTATAACATTTTTCTTCATCAGTGCTTCAACTTTTCCATGTTTATTATAATTCTACCTCTTATCTTGATTTTTATTGAAATTTTTTGATCTATAAAATTCCTTCCCTATTTTGATGGAACATAATAACATTTCATCATATGATGAAAATGTTTGAGAAGACAGTTCCCATTGAAGTATTAACTTATAAACGTTAATGAAATGATCAAATTGTCTTATAAATAACTTATGTAATCTATAGCATACCTAGATAATCATATGAAGGAATAATCATACCCCATAATACATTGTTCTTCCTTTTTCATTGGGCTAAGGAATTTCTTCATCATTTCAGTTATTTTTTCATGAGGTAAATATTTATCAAAAAATATTTCCTTATAAGTTCTCTATTCAATATCGTTTATTTATTCTTGTACTGTGGTATTCTACACAAGGACCAAAATTGATAAGCATCACCCTTGAGGGAATATAACTCAGGTTCTGCCTTTTCATTTTCAACACATCTTAATGCAAGAAATATATTTTCATGAGGCCTGATCCACAAACTATCTACCATCAAATTGGTAGTCCAACTAAAATAAGAGAGATTCTGCCCCATGAAATGATCCAATACAGGTGTAGCTAGGTTATTCATCACAACCTGAATATGTTATCCCAATATGGTCATGATCTAATATTATCCAACCCTAATTGTCTTCACATACTCAGTGGGGAAATCCCAATATTTTCTACAGGTATTGATTCCCCTTCATCCATTAGGGTCCATCACTAAAAAATTAAATAAAGTAAAGTTCATAGTTCATACTTTCTAATGGAAGTAATAATACAAAATATACAAGAGATGTTGGACGTGGGGAGAGCCACCTGAATTAATCTTCCTTTGAGAGCCTCTTTAAGGGATAGGATTTGATCTTTTGAGGATACCAATGGATTTTGGACATGGGGGAGGAGCTTAGGGATAGATTTTATCATAATTTAGGCATGGAATGATTCTTGATAGATGTGAAGAAATGAGGGTGTGAGGGGTGGTATTTATAGTGGAGGGGAGGAGGGTTTTCTTAATATTATATTCATTAATTTATTTTTTCTCCACAATACATGAAATAGTAAGGATTCTATGATCAAGAATAGTACTAAGTGAATGTGTGATATAGAATTGGTTGTTTAAAACATTCATGATCCAATGAATAGATAATTTATATTATAATGTAATTATATGGTTAATTAATGTATTTTACTATTCGTCTAAAATTCATGTATTTCAGAAAAATACCAAAATTTCACCCTATCTATTTTTCGATGTGTGAAATCCAAAACAAAACTCAAATTTTAAAAAAAAATAATATAAATATGAAAAATATAATCTTCAATTAAAATCATTATTTAATCAAAAAATACCAACACATAAAATATTCTTCTTCATTTTTAAGGTGCCTAAATTTTATTTAAACATTCCTGGTTATGGTTACCATTCATAAAAGTCATATTACTATTCATAATGGTCTGTTATTATTAACATGTGTAAGTTAATGTTCATAATGGTAGGATACAATTCACAAAAAATTATGTTTATTATATAAAACTCCAAATATAACCCAGACAACAACCATATATGCTAGTTTTTTGAAATTCAAAACATAGAAGTGGGAAATTTATATTTAATTACAAGGTTATGAATATCTACTATAATAAACAAGGTTTTTATTTTAGATACTCAGTTATTCATGCTATATTGGCTATCTAGGGAATATAAATTATTTAATAGAAACATACCATACAAAATTTGGGGGTGTTATAGTCCCTATAATGATATTTAAAAAAAAGTTCACCAAAGATGAGGTAATAGTCTTTACCAACTCCTCTATGATTATTTCATCATATTTTTTATCTTCATTTGTTTATTATATTCTAAATTAATAAATTCAATATTATTTATATTCCAAGATTTTATTATTATTATGAAACAACATTATTTCTCCTTTTATAGATCTTACAAAAAAATAAGGTAGTGCGTTTGTGTATGAACCACTTACTATCTGCATAGTGTGGTTTAATCTATTTTATTCATAATCACATTAAATGGATAAATATAATGATGGAAATAATATTTATTTATATATATATTAATTGTAAAATTATATTAATATCCCATCCACATCCTTACCATTTAACCATTAATGTAATGATACCATCACACGTGTGTATGTGTGGCCTATCATTTCCGTGATGTGATGCGATTAATTTTACATATTCACCTATTAAGAATGACTATGTAAATATATATAATAAATAATTATGGTATATATTACCTTAAATTTATTATGGATATGATATAAGTATATTCTATATATAATAGATGGGACATAAAACACACAACATGTTCTGGAAAATGAAGCATTAAATACCAAAAAAGGGTGAAGAATGAAATACTATAAAAAAATTTGATAATATAACATAAGAGGATTATATAAGATATAATAATTAAGAATATGGTCATGATATAAAATAGTTAAATTCCTTACACAATTATTAATGTGTTTCAAATATGTACGAATGAAATCATAACAATTTTAAGGGATAATTTAAAAATATATTAATAATTTGGATTATATATATATATATTTTTCTGGGAGTATTTCTATGAAAAGAAAATGTTTCGTAAAAATATTTGATTTTTTAACTATTATTCTATAATTTATAAAAGATTCTTTTACAGATGAGTAATTTTTTAGAAAAAGTTTTTAATGGAATATTTTTTTTATTTTACAAATGTTATTCCTTTTGAGTATTTTTTAAAAAATATGAATTAATTGTTTTTCAACATATAAATATGGAATAGTTTATATTATTTCATTATAGCATATCACGATGATGCATCCCATGCAATCTTACATTTAATTATCATCGAATATTTTCTTTTTAATTGGAAAACCATTTTAATCTTTTTAAATAGAAGTTAGATTTTCCACAATAAATATTTCATTTGAGGACTCCAAATTATTTTCCATCAAATATAAAAATATTTGATGTTACTTCTAGTTCAATAGGAATATTTATCATTAATAATATCCTTAATTTTTGGTGGTTGATTAATGTATTTCATAACATGATATTTATGAAATCCATTTCTTTTCCAATAGATATGTTAAAAATAAATGATTATTAATAACTTTTATTTTAGTGGGTTTTGATGTGATTAACGATTTATGTTCTTGTGGAAGACATATTTATGGTTTTCAATGTATTTGTGTTGGGTGAAATAACTCCCTCAAATTAACTGTGTAAGGATTTTTATCTAGTGATATAGATATGATATGAATAATAATTAAAGTCATTTTAGTAATAAAGGGGTGGAACGATGAGTTATCATAGTGTAGTAAAGGACTTTTTCAACATTGATTTTCTCTGTAGTGAGAGTTGACTAATATGAAAAAGGTTTTCTATGCATATGTTTTTCAAATATTTTATATATTATTTTATAATCCTAGGAATTATTTACATTATAATATAGGCCATATGAACATCCATGTTATATTACATAACTATGTATCATGATCCTTGATATGGAAGATATAAATTTACAATGATTTTTTCATGTGCTTATGCACTTATGATTATGTTATGTCCCTTGATTACCCTTAAAGGGAATCTATGATCTCATCTTTATGTTTCTTTTCCATAGGATTTGATGAAATGTAATTAGAATGATCTATTAAAATGGTTTATAGTTCTTATTGAATAATAGAAATATGATGTAAATTTTTTATGAATGAATTTATTATGATTCCTTGTTTTCAAAGACAGAAAAAAATATTTTTCTAGAATGTTTTTGTTTTTTTATGTAATGAATATTCCAAATTTTTAGATATAATATCGATGAATGAAAATGAAGGGCCATCATATTCCCTGAAATATATTTCCATACACTTCATTGAGTTTTGTAATATGTATCATGATATAAATGTATTATGCATGAATATGATGGAATATTTTTCAAAACAATGATGTTATGATTTATGGACAACTATTATGTTAAAAAGAGGTTCTATATTTATTGACAACCATGTATGGTATTTGAAATATATGACATGATGTATCAATTTTTTGCATATTCCACATACCATACATTTATTGAATGTTTCTATCATGATTTTTCTGATAATACTATACTTATGAAATTATGAATATTATTAGGCTCAACCATTTACTAATGGTTTAAGTTATTATTCATCCACATACTACAATTTTATGTCAATACATTCATTCATGTATATCATTAGGTGACTATATGTACTATGGATATTATGACTTCTTTATAGGGATAAAGAATACTAATATAAAAAACTGATTTTTATTATTATATACAAATTATGTAAGAGCCTATTTTTAAAAAATTAGTAAACCATTTGATCCTGGATTGTATAACTATTATATTTTTTATCATAAAAGTTATGTAATTGTTATATAAGAAAAATTTGGGTTATTATTATTATTTTAAGTGATGTGATTATGTCAATTTGGGAATATATATTAGAAAGATTAGTAATAACCATTGGGATAAGTCAATGTATAGTTAAACCACCCATGATCATTATTATAGAAGGTTAATAATGTGATCCCATGATATTTGATTATATATGTGATTTTCATATTGAATAAAATCATTTATTTTTTCCTCTAGTTTATTTTTTTGTTTTCATACATTTCATATTTTTGAAAATGGTGGGAACCATGAGAAACTAGATAAAAAACTATTGTTACGTAAAACACAATTAATGAACAAACAAAATTCCAAATGTGTTGGGAGATAATGTTCAATAAAGTATAGAAAAGATTACCCAACTGTCCTGTGATATAAACAACAACATAAACATTATGGAATGTTCTACTTCAACCAATAAGGTAAAAGAATATATCCAATGGTTTCTGTGGGAATGAACCCTAACATAAAAGGGTTATTATGATCATGTTGTCATGGAATTGGGGGTAATAGAAATTTAGAAGATATTTCTTGGACCTCGGTGTTCTGAGAAGGATAAGCTGAAAATGGATTTTTAAAAATTATATTTTGAGGCAAATCATTGGGGGGTGATTATAAAGATTCCGATTATATATGATGGAAAATATGATGTTGAATGGGAATAAATTAAGAAGTTATTCGATTAGAAGTATTTCCAATGACATATTCGAAAAAATATGTAGAGAGAATTTATAGAGCTTAAGAAAACCAATGGTCATTATTATGTGACTTATAAGGATACATTCAAAAGAAAAAAAGATACACCTATGGATATTTTATAAAAAGTTATAGAAAAAATGAAATATTCATAATCAGTTTATACAAAAACATTATAATAATAAAAAAAATAGAGGTATTTAGATTTATGTAGAAGTTGTTTGATTTTCCTTCAATGTTGACATCGATTTTGGATAATGGTCACATTGTTGTGGATATAAGAATATAATAAGTGAGATTTAAGAGGATTTTTAAAATTAAATGGAGGAAGATGATTCCACCACCCACATGTCAAATTTAATGGAAGAATTATCCTACTTATTTTAACAAAGGGATGGGGAAATGAATCATGTCTGGGAGAGTATGAAACCATGATCATGAATAAAAAATTTACATGAGAAAGTAAGGTGCTTCATTTTGAGCCACTAATGGTTGAATTATTTTAATCATGGAAGAAATGTAGAAATATTAACACATTCCCTAAATCATAGGTTCTTGAGAAAAATAAACGTTGGTATCCACAAATATCTAATGAGAAAAGAAGATTTTTTGTTAGCACTAGTGCTGAATTGAAGCATGGAACTAAATTTTTACAAGGTAAAATTCATATTCAAACAATAATGAAAAAATAATTATTTGATTCAAATTCTACTTATTCCATTATATACTAAACATTTGATAGAACAGTAGAATCAAATACATGTTACATTAAAATGAATATATCATTAAAAGAATAATGGTGTTCTCATTGAATCCCATGTGTTGGACTATTATCCTATTAGTGTATGTGGGATTATTTTCCCTTAAAATATTTTCATCATTACCGTGGTTGAATTTTACACTATGCTGGATGTGGATTGACAATTATTATATACATAACACATTACCAATAGGAATAAGTAAACAAATTTCTCTATTTTAAAACATATTATTATACAGTGATCATGAATGGAGAATAATGGGATTCCCTTACAGTATCGGTAGAGGTGTATGAGATGATACCCTATGAACAAATATACCAATGTCTTCTAGTTGTGACAGAGGATGAAATAATCTTTGTTGAAATGAAATTTATTTTTTTCTAATCTAATGTATTTCAAAAAGTGTTTCCAAGACATCCACAAGATATTGATGAAGAATTATCATTATTTTTGATAAGTAGTGAAAATCCAATCTCAAAATTCCCATATAGGATATCCCAACTCGAACATTAGCACATAAATAAGTAGTTGCATGATAACATATTTGAAGGGTATATAAGTTGTATTTCATCACATTAGGGTTCATTAGTTCTCTTTGAAAATATAAATGATAGATAAATATGGCAGTGAATTGATAACCAAGAGAACAAAAACATCCCAAAAACAACCCGTATCCCATACCAAGATTCCATGATTTTTTAATTAAAAATATTGAGCATAGTTCCTCTCAACGATGGATATTTAATCTAGATTTTATATGTTGATGGTGGATAAGGATTATTTTTACAATAAATTATATTTTGCAAGGTTTGGGAACTAGGTCTTCATTATGATTCCATTAAAATGTATTATTTACATTATAAACTTCTTATATTTGATAAATAAAGTGTCCATATTTTATAATTGAAAATATGTTGTAGTATTCTTCAGTTATATTCTCATCTACTCCAAGGGAATGTAGGGACACACTGAGTGTAACACCCAATGTTTTAGTTATGTAACCATGATTGATGCCTTTTTATTTTTATAAAGGTTCTAGGTATGGTTTGGTAGAGTATGGAATGTTTTTGGGAAGGTTTTGTGGAATTCATAATTTGTATGATTCGAGAAATGTTTTTGAAAACCTTTCATATTCTCTAGGAAAATGGGAATAATGTGGTAGTGGGCTATGAGTTGGTGCATGGTTAAGGAACACGATTATTTAAAATGAGATACCACCCCAGCTAAAACATAAATCATTAGATAGTGTGATTCCTCATGGTTGGTATATGGCTTATGTAGCCATATAGTCCAATGATGAGGGGAATCCTCTTAAAAAAAAGTAGGCACATGGTCGGTGCATGATTCTCCTAATAGTGCAGCTAACTATACACAGATTGAAATGTGTGTTTTTAAAAATTGATATCATTCTATTATGAACCTATAACACCCATTTTATCCCCATATTGACCATAACTCATAATTCCATTCTCTCCACGGTTGGGGAACCACTCCTGCTCATTTTAGAATCGATACGAATGATATCCTTGGGGTGGTAAAGGAAATTCTTCCACAACAAGTATTTTTTTTGGTATGATTCATGATTTTTATTAGATATACACTTCTCTCTCCCTCAGTTTCATAGATCTACATCAATTATGGATAGATATATGGTGTCTTTCAAAAAATGGTTTTTTGGACTTATTTATGACAGGGGAAGAGATATGGAGTGGATATATGGAGTTTTCAACTTGATTTTTTGAGCATTTTAGTCATTGGTATTTTTTTTTCTAAAAACCTAGATATTAGTGGCATCACTCTTGAATCATATTTATATACACGAAGGATTTTATTTGTTATAAATTTTTTTTCTTCATATTGATATTGAAATTGATATGCGATGTTTGGTTCAAACCCTTATGTTTATGATTTCATTAGTAATTTGTAATTGATGGGATTGTTGTGAAAAATTATTAGTTGTTGGATTTTTATATGAGGATTTAAATATCCTTTTAACAAAGCGACTTATTTAATATTACAGTGAAATGTTTTCAATAAAAAGACATAAATTTTATTATAATTATGGTCATATATATGGTTAAAATATTGTTAGGCATGGTTGTAGGCTTAAATTTGTTTTCAGTAAAAAGATATTTTAAATCGAATTGTTTATTAATGATAGGTTGAAACCTTTTTGTGTATAAATGGTTTTTTTAGTGTTGAATCATTTTGGGTATCATCGCTTGGAAAAATGCTGATTTATAATTGGTTTGCTCAAACTGTTAAGCCTGAGTTAGAATGTGGTTTTTAGGCCCCATGAAGTACCACTATTAAATGATTTTTGTGTCATTGTGAAGCTGTACAATAAAAAAGGGATGAGGTATGACTGTGAAGATTCAAGGTCAACGGTAACACAATGATTTTGTGGTTGAGTTTCATTGTGCTTGAGGTGTATGCATTGGGTCATGTTAAATAAATTGTTTTTGGAAATTTAGAAATTGGAAAAATGGTTAATGACTTGTTTGGATGCATTCCTTGGATTGTGTATTTGGGTAAAATATTAGGTAAGGATGTTCTTGGATTCATGTATTTTGTCGAGATTTTTAATATGTGTTTATATTAATTGTTTTATTCAAATGTTCAAACATGTTCTATCCTAGTGGCATGAGTAACAAAGTCACTTCGAAAAATACTACTGGGGTTCGTTACTAACAACTTCTTTGGAACATGGGTGATTTTTCAGATATTGTATATGAAGACATAGGTAAAGGTAAGGAATGTCATTTATTTATTTGTGCCTCATGATTCTTGGGAGATTGTGGAGTTTGATCTTGGATGTTGGTGTGGGACTGTAGATATATCTCATTGTGTCTTGAGTTTTATTATTTTAGTTTTCTGTTTTGTATTTTGATTTGGTATTACTATGGGTTTTTTTGTATTCATTGGTATGATGTTTAATTTTAAATTCATGTTGATAATAATCATGTAGTTTTTTTGGTAATGTCTTGGTTGATTGGTTTATATAGTTTTAATTGAAAATTATTCCCCAAGATTCCATGAATCCACTGACATGTATTGATATTCATTGTCTCCTTCAGGTGTTACTTTATGCTATGTATACATTCCACCTCGACTAAAGTCAATGATGAGGGGATAGATGTTACAAATGGTATTATTTTGTTTGGTCCATGACATACAAGTGAAATCATTATCATTTTGTTCGTTGTCGTTCATTTTCAGTATTGGAGTTGGCACCAATTCTTGGTTTATTCCATGAGTTTGAATGGTATCATAGAATAGATTTGTTGGAATATGAAATGTATTTCATAATAATATATAGATAACCTTATTTTAATGAACATCAGGTCACTAGGGAGTTGAGTACATTATTTATTAACGAAATATATTTGAATTTAATCTCATTTTTATGGGTTTAGAAAATGAAAAGAACATGGAATCCTTGATAATAATGACTTCCCACAAGTGTGGAATATTTCATTTAGAGTAATTATTTATGATGTTGTGTGAATGTGATGATTTTTTTAAAAATTTGGAATTGGTTTTCAAATGTGAGATTTTGTATTGTTAATGGTTTTTGTATTTCGAAAAGGGGTCATTTTCAAAACAAGGTAGATTTTAAAAAAATGATTGAACATGGAATATGTTTAATGGTGTAATGAATGGTTTTGAACATTATTATTTAGTAAAATTTTAACTTTCAATCCTTTTGTTTCTATTGAGTTATACTAAGGGTGGTTGTTGTGTCGATAGTAATGGTACCAGGTAGGATTCGTGGATACTGGTGAGAGGAAACTATAGAAATCAAGGATTCACCCAAACCTCTGGTTAACTAGTAGATAGTGTAGGGAATATTTTATTCCTTTAAATATGTAGACAAAAGGAACCCAAAATATGAGTCAAGACTTGTTTATCATTCGGTAATGTTTCAAAAGTAGCTCCCACCCATCATTCGGGGTGATTCAGAACTATAAAAGTAAATGTTGAGGCTAAACAAGATGAATAATATTTTATATTTCCTAGGTACACTGCTATAGTTTAATATATATTTGGTGACACACATGTTTGAAGAACATTCATGTTTGTGGTGGGAGTTTTCGGTCCAGGCTGAAGTTGACTATGGTATGCCATGAATTGATTTTAAGGAATTATTTAACCAAAAAATCTACCATACAATGTTTAGGATTCAATGACCACAAAACCTCACCAACATGATTCAATAGAACCACTTTGTGAAAAAATATATTATAAATTCATTACTTTATTCTTGATTTTAAACAAGGTTGTTTTTAGTACATATTTGATGTAACACATTTTTGAATTCCGGTAGAGATAGGTAATTCGTTGGAAGACTATAGTGCCATGTATAATAGATTATGCATATATTATTAATTGATATATATTGTATTAAAGGGATATATTTGGAGATATGGGATAGGAAGTATATTGACACTTAAAATAAATAGAAGGGCCTATAAGATGATGACTGAGATAAATAAAGACACCTATTTACAATGTTTGAGTATGGCTTAAAATCAGATGAAAGGATCGATGAATCTTCCTCTGAATCCTAAGGGAATACCTTGATATTGAAAATGTTGATATTTATGCCACATAATGTGAGAGTTCATGATATAACCAATATCATTAAATAATTGGAACCATATGGGTAATCTTCCGGGATAATTTCATAGATCTTCAAGGTATGGTGTTCTTGACACTTCTCTATGATCATCGGTGTTTTATGCTTCGACGAGATGAGGGAAAAAGTACACCCCTCATCAGTAGAACAGATTTATCCATGGTGATTCTTGGAATAACATTCCTACTCAAAAATTGATGTTTCTGTTTCAAAATAAAGAGAAATGTTTGGAATCTATGTAAATATTTTGAGTTTAGAAGGCTCTCATGAATGACTAAACTAAATAATCAACAATTCGAGGTAGAATTATTTTGAATTATACCCTCATTAAATATTCATTTGATAATGGGGAATCACAGAATAAAAATTAACATTTTTATTATAGAAACACTTTTACAGAAAATGTGAGAAACCTAAGTGAGTTAGGCCCAAAAATCATCCTCATACATACCTTAGGACGCATCCTACTCCCTCTCAGAGTCAATAGTTGAATCCCAAGGCACGACACTAGATTAGTTGCCAAAGGAGTGAGTGCATATCCAACCCAACCTGCCAGTCACCTCCTGCCTAAAAAATTCCTTAGAGAAAACATCAAGATTGGATAACTCTCTTGTTTTTTCTCACTTTATTGGCTTTCATATCGGCTGAATGTCATCCGAAAGGGAATCAAGATGATTATTGGAAACCACATGTGCATCTGATTTATTTTAAGCCCACATTCCACCTAATATGGATATGGGAAAAGTGAGAATGGCTTTATCAATTTCCCCATGCTAACCGACAACATCTAAGACATTCCCATTGGTGGTAGGTTTAGACATCGCACCATGCACAACATTCGCATAGGAAGGTCCAGCACCCCCTGAAACAAAAGGGATTCCCTTACATTTACTGTCACCACTCGGCGCCTTTGGAACAAAGGGTGGAGCAAGAGCAGTTGAACTAGGTAGACCAGAAGCTGAGGGGGGTTTGACAGGGTTCAGCATGGTTGAATCCCGTTGGACGCCTGTGGGGGAGTGATGACCACCTGGATGTGGAATCATTATGCCACTAGATGGAGGGGTTCCATTAACTGGTGGGACCATGGGGGAAAGAGTGCCAGTTTTCTGGGCCATTGATCCCCTGCAACCTCTCCTCCCACGTTGAGAGAAAAAAGATGTCCAATGAGCTTGTCCACAGCAAAGCGAAAAAAATCCAAAGGATTCTTCATAATGAATGTGCTTCCAAACACCATAAATACCTTCCTCCTAGAGGGGAATATGATTTTGGAGAGGCTCTGAAAGGTCTATCTCGACATATAAATGAGAAAATACACATTTCTTCATACAATGAGTATGATAGTCAATCCGAAGAAAAGAACTTATTCTATCAGCAATATCTTTTAGAACTGATGGGTTCTGAATGGGGAGTGGAAGACATGTAAGTTGAATCCACACCACCGCACGCTTACAGTCACATCCACGATCAAAATCAATAGTCCAACGGAAGAGAAAGAAATGTATGTTATCACACAAGTGCAATTCTGAGGACCAAGCACAGACGAAATCCTCATTAGAAAATAGATGAATGCTTAGGTTTCAGCGATCCAATAACCCAACCGCTGCTCAGGAATGAAGATCCAATGTTGAGTTGATGAAGCCTTCAAACTCCTCCAGTGAAGTTCGATCTGCACCAAATCTTACCACAAGCTTTCACGAATGAAATGCTGCAGCATTCTGAAATTCTGAAGAAGAAAGACAAACTACAGTGGAGCCCATAAATGAAGATCCTTCCTTCTGAGAAAAAGAAATCGAGGGAATCGTTGGGATGACCAGTGGATAGACTGCATTGGGAAGAGTTCGTGGCAGATCAGATCCGAATGAAAGCAGGGGAATCAATGGTCTGACCTCCCTGCACTTAGTGGCGCCTCCTCCGTCGATGAGATTTGGCAAGTTTCCCGGGTGCCGACGTCCAAAAGAACGTGTGATAGGGTTCCTCTTCGAAGCCATGGTCACCTGCTGGTCTCCCCGTCCCATCTCGAGGCGTGCCGCATAAGGGTCCCGAGAAGAGGTAGGTTTTGTGATAGGGTTCCATTCCACATCCTCCGACTCTGAAGCCGTGTCCTCCTGCTCATCCCCCCATCGCATCACAGATCGTCGTGCCACGTTAGGGTTCTGAGTTTAGGATGGCGTGACGTTAGGGTTCACCATCCGCTCCTGGTTCTCGAGTCCCAATGATAATGGGGAATTACATTATTTCATTCCTTCTTGTGTTGTTGATTCTATGGGGTTAATTTTTGAAAATATTACGTTTATTTTAAAATGTCAAACTCTTCTTTTTCAAAGAGTGAGTCATGCCATCATGTGTATAACATGTTGTATAACTGTTGATTGATTTATGTTAACATGGTAGTTATTATTTCATGAGATTGATGATTATGATATAATCTTAGTAATTTATTGGATAGAAATGTTCAAGTATCACGTCTACTATTTTATGTGAACTTTTAGTTTCATGAATAAGGATTGTGTCAAGAATCTATTTAGGGGAGGAATGAATGTAATGGATGGTCAACATTCATGTTGGCACAAGTAGTCACAAACATCTTATATCAGTGGGAATCATTCCCATTAAAATTGATGGAATAGATCAATAATTATAGTTTTCTAGTAGCTTTTGATCTTTTTGATGATGTAATTCGTTAATATTTCTCAGGATTTACACCCATAAGATAAGTTGAGATTATGATTGATATTTTTAAATGAAAAAATTAATATTTCACTTTAGACATACTAGATTAAACTAGAAGAATTAAAGGAATTGATAGTTTTGTATGGGTTGGTATTAGACAAAGTGTTCATTTGGTGAAACACATCTCCCTAGGAAGAACTACTTTTTTCAAAAAGGAATATGAAACACTCTCGTTTTTTCGAGTATTATATGATTATCCTATTACGACAATGAATAGTTATCAACTTCAATGAATTTATGAACATTTCATTCAATTTATGGATGCTCAGTGGTTCTGCAAAATTGACATGCAACTTGGATACCTCCTACTATAGAATCAAAAGGAGAATATTCTGAAAAACCAATTCAGGAGTAGATATGACCATTAAGAGTATATAGAGATTCCCTATACACTTAAAAATTCACAAGAAGTCTTCATGTAATTGATGAATTAGATATTTCAAATAAATATTGATTTTTTTTGGTGGTGTTTGAGGATGACAATTGGTTAATTCAAGAAAAAGCATAGAGCATGAGTAGAATTTGGTAATAGATTTGTGAATCATAAGTGGGCATAGATTTTTTTGTAAAATTATAAAAGTTTACTTTTTTTTATAAAAGAGGAATGTTTCCATGGTCTTTTTATTTCTATGAATGGTCTTTTAGTTTAACCATATAAGATGGAGGCTATTATCTCTTAGAAACAACAAAATAATTTTTTTAAGATATGGTTTTTACTTAGTCTAACTGTGTATTAATGATACATTGATCATGAATTCTCATAGATAGCCTCATTGATGTCTTCCTTGTCATGGATGAATTTCCCATTTTAATGGAATGATCATTTTAAGAAGATTTGGGAAGAGCTTATGTGTCTCCTTAAATAAACCCCAAACATGGTTTTCCAGTAATTAGGAAAAGGTTTTATGGTCTATTGTGATGCATCATGATCAAGGTTAGGGAGTGTTATCATGAAAAAGGGTCTTGTGGTTGTGTATAGCACATTATAGGGAGTTTCCATGATAAGAACTACCAAACATGTGATTTGGAATTGGATGATGTAGAATATACATTGAAAAACTAGATTCAAAATCTCCTATTTGAGAAATTAATGGCGTTTATCATCTATATTAGTATAAATCATATTTTCTCACATATAGATTTGAATTAGATACAAACGATATGGATGGATTATCTTAATTTGTTTAAATATGATGTGATTAAAACATAAGGTAAAGGAAATTAGTTGGCAGACACATTAAGATAAAATTCATATCCTCAGGAGGGAAATAAGATTTAGATCAAAGGAATATAATGTTAGTCATAGCTAACATGAGTTTGGAATGGGAATACCAAGGTGATGTAGTGGTATTCGTCCTAGTTTCATTGGTTCCTATATTTATTAAAATAGATAAAGAGTTACATGCCTTTGATTCGGATTGTGTCGCTATGTGGTTAAAATTTAATAATGGGGATAAAAATGAGGGATGGAAACTATATGGTAATTCATTATTGTGGTTACTTAATAAAATGATTATACCATTTGATTTGTTGATAAACATTTTAATAAATACCATTATTCATGATGGGTGGTTCATCCAAGAATTTTGAAGATGTATAAGGCATTGAATATTCTTTTTTGGTGGTCATGTATAAAACAAATAGTGGTTGAGTTTGTTTTGAAATATTTAGGTTTTTAGATTCTCAAGGTATAGCATTAGACACTAGAGGGTATGTTGTGGTCTTTACCATTCCTTGTGTGGAAATGGGTCAAGATAGATAAGAATTTTGTTACAGGTCTCCGATGAATAGTTTATAAGAAGGATTCTATATAGGATATAATGAATCATTTCAAAAATTCAATATGTTTCATCCGTATTTGTGAATTTCATACTTTGGAGGATCTATAGAAAATCGATATCCATGATGATGTAAAGAGACAAGGTGTATCCATTTTTATTCTATGACATATAGATGTAAGGTTCACATCTTGTTTTTGGAAATCCATGTAATAATCCCTGGAGACTATGTTGACTATGAATATAGTTTACCATCCATTGATGGATGGGAAATTTTAGAGGATGTTACAAATATTGTAAGATAAGTAGGATGATTTTGAGAAAGTCTTTTGTGGATAATGGGAGGGGAACTTACAATTAGTGGTGTTCTTGTATAATAATATTTGTTAGTCGTCAGTACACATAGCTCAATTTGCTGCATTGTATGAGTTTACTTGTAGTTATCCAATTTATTGGATAACAATAAGTGAGACTTCAATGGTTGAGAATATCCCTGTCCAATATAATATTGATATTATTAAGATTATCATGAAGATAATAGAGATGGATCAATGTTATAATAAATAATAGGTGGACCATTGTTTATAGTCATTGTCATTCGACCGAGGTACTCATGTGTACTTGGGAATATATCATAGGCTTGGAAATTGTCCTTTAAGTATGTAGGGAAATATATCTCTAAGATAAATTGGGCCTCTTGAATTACATGATTAGGTTGGAGAGGTGTCATATTGGTTAGATTTTACACCATTGTTCAGTGTGGTGTATAATGTACTTAATATATCTCAGTTGAAGAGGTATTGTCCAGATCCATACTATATGATTCTGTGGGATCATGTTGAGATAGAGACATATGGTTTGTTGGTGTAGGTTCCAATGTATATTATAGATAGGTATTAGAATTTATTATAGTGTAAAATCATTTTTATAGTGCTAGTTTTGTGTAATCACAGTCAGATTCGAGTGGGGACATGGGATTGTTAGAGTGAAATGGACAAACAATGGCCCGATCTCTTTCGTTAAAGTAGTGGGTTTCTTCTTATCATTGATGGAGAAGCTAATGGGTGTGAAAATGAATCACCTCCATATTTGAGTTATGTAACACTTTTTATGCCTTTGGTAACTGTATAAAGTGGTTTGGTACGGTTTGGGAGAGCATGGAATATTTTTTTATGGTTTTGGGGAAATTCTAAGTGAGAAAGGTTTGAGCACAGTTTGGGAAAATTATATATCTACTTTAGGAAACCATGAATAATGAGGATGTGGGATGTGGTTTTATTCATGATTTCCAAACCAAGAGGGCACCAATGGTTAACCCTGAAACATGGGACAATGGCCTTTTTCATGGTTGGTGCATGATTTTTCTAACAGTGTGGTGTAACCCTGCAAGTCACCCTCCTGATGCAGTATTTGGTTAATTATTACCACACAATTAGCCTAACCATGTGGGAAACTGTATGTGGTTTAAAAAAAATCATTTTTAAAATTCAATATCACATAATTTTAGTCATAAAACCCCATTTTGATCCTTATTTTGTCCATCCCTCAGAATTTTAATATCTCAATGGCTAGGGAACTCCTCCCAATCATTTAAAATGAGATATGAAGGGTTTTGAAAGAGAGATAAAGCCCCAACATCCATGGTATATATCCATTGTGGAATATTACTTGTTTTTTCATAGATCTGATCTTATCAATCTCCCATTTTTTATATCTACATTTATATCATATAAATCTACAATTTTTTCAAATAATGGTTAGTTATATAATTTTTAATGTTAGGGAAAGAGATCTAAGGATAATTTTTGGAGTTTCCAACCCAGATTTTTTGAGCCTTTGATTCATTGAATATTTTTTTTTCAAATAAAGGTCTAGGGGTAGGTGGTATCACTCTCAAATAATCTTTATATAACATTAATTAGTTGATATCAAAGTAATGGTTTAACATAAAATTTGTATTTAAAATGATGTGTGAAGATTCATTGAAAACACATTGATAATAATATTTGGATTTTGCAGAAATTGTGAGATTGTTTTTAAAGAATAATTAATGTTGGATTTTAAAATGAAGAATTTAAATTAATTCTCTTAGGGTGATTTATTGAATTTTATCATGTAATGTTTTCAACAAAAATTATTGTTTTATAGAAATTAAGTTGACATGATTGGATAAAATATTATTTTTGGAATGGTTGCGGACATAATGGTCTTTTCAATAGAAGGATTATTTAGTTGAAATGTTGTTTTTTCCTATTTGGTTCAAATGTTATTGGAAATAAATGGTTGGTTTTTTTTCAACATTATGGTTATCATCGATTAAGAAAATGATGGTTTAACATTTTTCGATTAAAATGGATAAGCATGAGATTGAGTGGGGATGGTTAGAGGTCGTGAAGTACCAACATCAAAAGATTGATCTGTGGTCATCATGTAACAAAATAAAAAGGGGACAAGGTATTAATATGAAGCTCCACCTTAAATGGTAACATTTAACTTGGTTAGTTTATTTGTGCGTGTGGTTTAGGTGTATATATTGGGTCATGTGAAATAAATTTTGTTAAGACAATATGAAATGATAAAAATGGTTAATCACTTGTTGGGAAGCTTAAATTGTAATGTGTTTTTGGGTAAACTATTTGGTAATGATGTTATTGGCTAGTCAGATATTGTTGAAATATTTGAATGGTCTTATTAAAATTATATTATTCAAATGTGTTATCCTATAATATAAAAGTGGATTGAGTACGTAATTCCATTAGGGAACACCTTTTGGGATTCATCACTCACCCCTTCTTTTTAAATTGGTTTATTTTAAAGATGTTGTATTAATAGACACAAGTAAAGGCTGGGAACCTAATTTTTATACTGATGTATCATGATTCTTGTGATGTTGTAGAGTTAGAGAATGGCAGTTTTCTAGTGGATGCAAATTTATGTCATTGTGTTTGAGTTTTTTTATTTGTGTATTATTTTATGTACTATGATTTGGTATTGTTATTCTTTTGGATTATAGTCATCAGTTTGATGGTGAACTGTAATGTGTTACTGATATTCATCGTATATTTGTTTTTGTTAATGGAATTCTTGTTTGGTTTATTTTGTTCAAAGGAAAAAATCGTCCCCCAATAATTGAGGATGCCCCGTATTTTATTGATAGCCTTTGGTGCCTTTAGTATGTCTCTTTAGGCCATGTATCACTTCATCTTTTACTCATGCCAATACGAATTGGTAGGATGGTACAACTCGTATCAAATGAGTATGTTTAAAACAGTAATAAATGATTAATTATATACTTATTTTATTAAATGGTTATTTTATATTCATTATGTCACGTTATTGGGGTACATGATCACATGATGAGGAATTTTTTACAGTCTCCAATGATAAAGAAAATTTCATAATGTCATAGAATCTAATGTGATCTAGAAATTAGTAGTTTTATTGGACTAGAAGGGTACTAAAACAATTTTAATGTAATTTCTCATCATTATCTAGAATTTTAATTACGATAAAATAGGATGAGGTAAAGTATGTCTGATAATTTGAATGTGAGAAAAGATCTAGGGAGCACAAGAAGAGGATAATAACTACACATATATCCACAATAATATAATTTGTAGATTTTTTTATGATTTATAGTGATAATATAAATATAATATTGCATTTTTTAATAATTTATAATGATAATGTGGCAGAAGAACCCTCATCATAAAAAAATATTCATGATTAGGACAACATGACACATGATCTGTTATTAGTATATTTAATATTCACCATGATGATTTGTAGGAATTATCAATATAGTGATATTTGTGATATATATGTCGATCATAGGATTATAATGAATATATTCACACATAAGGAGATTAACATGCATCATAAATGATGGTTAATGATAATAAGGAAAATTATTCCCCTTATCACTTCCATCCACAAAAGGTAAACTAGGTAGAAGATGTCCATAGATGAAATAAACTCCTAGATCTATCATTGATTCATATTTAGAAAGAACATATCATTATATACTATCAAATTATATATCTTGAAATCCTAATAGTAGATAAAAAACCCTTCCTTACAAAAATTATTTCAAAACCATTTATCAAATGGTATACCAATGAGGCACAAAGGGATAGTCTGGAGAATAAAAAAATGTTCAATTATACAAATAAAGGGAATCTTCATGAATTATATATCAATGGTGATCATTTAATATGTTTTTGAAATATTCTTTTTGTGTATTTATCACCTAAGATAACTAATGAGTTGTGGGATACCAAAAATCGATTAGTTTTCGTCTATCATGGATGCAACAAGATGCACTATGATATTTGAGAGAACTTTTAGTGAGGAAAAATTAAGAATTATATTATTGATTATATGTCACAGTGCATGGTATACCATCAATATAATGTATAATGATAGAATCCACAAGATATTTTACATGTATTGAGTATACCCATTTGGAATAGAGAAATCATAACCATGTACATTATTAACAGAATCCAAGAGACATCTAATGGAAACAATGTTATATGTGCAGAGGTTGATAGATTCACCAATACTACACATTGCATCTCTATTAGGGATGGATTCATGCTTGAAAATAATTCCACTATATATGTGAAGGTAGTGTCAAGGATGTATGGAGGACCACATTCAATTTACATTAATCATTATCCATGGATAACATATATATTATAGATACGTTTTTAACATGCATTGAATATTTAATTGTATTGTAGTTTAGAATATGTCCGAAAAAATGATGGGTAATCAAAATGGAAATTTTTGACTTTGTATTAAATTTATAAATATAGTTCAAAAAAATTTAAAGGAGGTTAGGATCAATCTCTTCCATCGGTTGAGTTCTCATTCTACCATAGACTCCACTCATATATTCAAATTTATCTAAATGAATATATCTATGGAAACTGATATTGAACTCCAAATTGTTGGGATGAAGTTGGTGAACCAAAAAATATATATGTGATCATGTGAAAGGGTGATCTATATGGTTCAATACATTAAGCAATATAGAAAATCTAGTCACATTCTGATAAAAAGCTATGGTGAAAACCTTCTTTGGGTTGTGGAGTTTTTTATTTAGAGATATAAATTCCTTCATATATCAAAATGAGTAAGTTTCATATGGTTTAAATAGAATTGGGATTATAAATCTAGGTATATTGGACCCTTTGAGAACCTTGATCAAATAGGATTGATGGAATATAAGAATTCACTTCAACAAAATATGGACCAGGTAAATGATGTGTTCCACATATCCATCCCAAGGATATACATAAAATATCCCCCACATGCAGTGACTCTAAAGCTAATACAATTTTTGAAAGACCACTCATTGGAGGATTATCAAATGATGATGTTGGATCATAGAGAAAAATATTTATGAAATAATATAGATCATCATGTCTAACTGTTGTGGTGAAATAATAAATATTAATTGGTAAAATGGGAAGAATATGAGATAAAGAGACTGAAGTTCCCTCATTTGTTCTGAATCGAGAATATTTTTTGAAATTTTAGGGATTAAATTTCTATATGAGGGGTTAATGTATTGACCAATAATTTTTAAATCATAATTTTGACCGAAATATATCTATGTTATATTATATTATAAGAGTATTATACCCACAAGGAACAAAGAGAATCAAAAACATTGTTCTCCAATAATAAAAATCATTACATTATTTAAAAATTAAACACATTACAATTATAAACATTACAAGAAGATTAAAATAAAAAAATAAAAAAAATCCCTAATAAGGAAATATAGATTCATCAATATTCTAAAATCAATGCTATAATGAACAAAACTATATATGTGAAAAGAAATGTTATTTATCCAGTTGACAATTTTGAAAATGTAAACATATATATTCGGTAGACATTGAACTGAATAATGAATAATGAAATTATTTTCTTCTTATATAGGTAACTTGGCCATTTTAATAGTAATGTGATCTTTGTAATATTAGCATTACCATTATGAATATCAACATAACCATTTGAAATAGTATCCTAACAATTGGAATAATAATTTTTTTATGAAAATAGTTCAATGATATATAAATATTACATATCATGAGTAATTTATGTAAATATATATTTTCAATCCAAAATATTTAATATCAATATTAAAAATAAAAAGAAAATATAAATATATTTTTAATAAACTCTATTTTATGTTATATAGGAAAAAAGCAAAATTTTAGGGTAAAAATTATTTTATCAAATTTTTTAAAAAAATTGGTAAAATGTATTTCATTTTATTTATTGAAACAGACCCAAAAAAACTAGTGATAATGTTTTCATAATCACATTATCATACGATATAAAGAATTAAATTTGTATGGTCCATGTAATTTAGTTGTCTTGGTAGACATGATAAATTCATGAGTCATACATTACATTTTGATACAAATATTACAACCTATTTTCTTTTCAAGATTAAATTTTATCCATATATTATATGCATTCATATAAAAAATATTACACTTCATGGATTCCATTGAAAGGGGACAAAATAAGGTGGATCTAAAATGCTATGTAAGTGGGATTTATAATGGAAGATATAATTTATTAATAGTAGTGATAAACAAGGAAATGTATACAAAAGAGACAAAAAACAATTTGAATAACTAGATAAGGAATAATGAATATTATAAGGTAAATAATTTATCATAGAATCATATAAAAATCATGATAAAGAGAAACCATTATATAATAAAAAATAACTGATATTACATTCAATTTAACAAATAATTTGAAAATGAAATGTATCTAGAGATAATATCATATTAGAAAGATCGTGGATAATAATAAATGAACTCTTAATATTATAAATTCTTTATTATTGGTTGTTTTTTATAGACATATCATGAAACACCCATAGTTATTATTATTGATTTGAATAAGTTAAATTTCATTGATGGCATACATTTCATACTATAACACGTTATTTTTGCTTCATCAACAATGCCATGTTAATCATGTGATATATGAAAAATAGATCATATATTTAGGTACATGCCACATAATTCTTGGATTCTATTACACACAATGCTATCTTTCATTGATATCTTATATTACTTGCAATACTGAGTTTCAACGAACTGAGATATAATATTAATATTGTTATTCAAATATTTTTATAGTCATTAATTAACTGTAATAGTGGAAGATATGAATAACATCAAATATATTTTTAAAACATGGATTATACATGCTTATTAATATTATAATGATTTTATCAATTAATTATAAATTCAAATAAAAACCAATCAAATATAAATGTTGTGTTTTTATGAAAAATGATGTTTATACAAAAAGGCGGTTTATCATGATAAATTAAATTAGTCAATATTGGTGAGAGAAATTAATGAAATTTATATATTATTAATTTAATTTTTCTACATTTATTCAATATGTTATATAAGCATAAAATAAATATAATTATAATTTTATCAATAAAAGATATATTTTTATAAAAGACATTTTTCTTCTATTTAATGCCCGACGTGTCATATAAATAATTTTTTACTTTATCAAAATTTCAATTTTTTAAAAATAAATAATAATATTTAAATAAAAATATAAAAATATAGTTTATCTAATATTTAGGTACTTTTATAAGAAGTATCATTTTTTGATCAATTTCAAATTACAACAAATTTTAATTTAAAACCACACATTCACCTAAATTATTTATAATGATATGTTGTATATTAAATTAATTTGAAATTATAATTTATTTAGTAATACATAATTAAATTCGATTTAGGTCATTATAATCAATTTCACTTTTAAATTTGGTATAAAACCAATCATCATTTGAACTTATTACTTAAAAAACTTGTAGGTAAATCCATCTATGAGATTAATATAAATTTAATTTATACCACATATATTTTTAAAATTTGGAACATTTATTACATATTTTTAATAATAATAATTTATAGTTTATATTATGGTTAACATAGTTTTTTGAAAACAAATATTAGTGAATGTAATTAAAATTAATCACAATGATTAAGGTAATAATGTGTTTAGTTTGTTGTTAAACATTAGCATATAGATAAACAGAACCTAGAGACATGTAAAAAAGTAATTTTATTGACATATTTTGATAATATTATAAATATTATAAAACATGAACCATTTTGGAGAAAAACTAAGTAAGGGATGCCTCTTAATGGTATTTCTCAATTTGTATTTACATGAATACAACTCCCCTACAACTATAAAAGGTAACTCAATTCCCCACTTATTCACACCACTAAAGACCTGAGGATAATAAAAACCATGAACATATAAGCTTAAAACGCCTCTAATATCATCCATTAGTCCAAAATTTTTGAATAAATAAATCCATGAATGTAAATTGGTTCTATGGAAAAACAATTTCGTGAAGAATATACAACATTCTTCAATAATAAATTTTGTTTTATTTATTTTTCTTCGAATTAAATTATTCCAATTAAATTATTATATGACCTAACAAGAATAATAGATATGGTGTAATGTTATTATGTTAATGTTTTGGCCTACACTTTCACACAAATCAATCAAATGGGACACACAATCATTGTTTATGTTTCAATTAGACTAACTCCTCCCAAACCGATGTCATTCATTCTTCTATGACAACATTAGTAGGTTGGGAATAACGATTGAAATAAATTTTTTATGATATATAAGATATTTATGAATTATTTATTATTATTTAATTATAATATAACACATACCTTCATGCCATCCATTCTGTGGGAATACAATTACTTCGTTTGAGGTAATGTGGACAACTTTCTCCTAAAAGAGATGTGATTAATTCATGCAATACATTCAATGTATTATGATGGGTTAACGAAATATATGTGATATTAATGACATAATAATTCAACTATAAATAATATATATATATATATATATTCCATTTACATTAATTTATTTAAAAATATAACAAGAACATTGAAACAACATTCATGCATACATACGACATACCATTTCCTTCTATATTATATTTTATTTCATATGTAAATATTTTTTAGGTTATTATATATACATATATAATGAAAATATGTGATAATTATATCACAGTTGAAATTATTTAAATAATTAATTCATGATTTATGTTATATGATAAATAATTACTAGTCAAAATATAAATTAAAAAAGTGGTTATTACCCGAATCAATATATTATCATGTAATTGTTAATAAATTGGAAATAGGAAGTCATAATAAAATAATATATGGAATAAAATATAAAATTATAGTTATGTGTTAGATTTATAAAAAACATGTATTTATAATACAGGAGTATTAAATTTCTATAAAGCAATGTAAAACTTAAGGTTAGGTTTTCCCCGTCGAACATTTATTATTATGAAATTTAATCAATATTCCCCACATATGTTTGTTGTATGGTGTATATACTGATCAGTGAAATTTAATATCATCAATTTAACTTATTTCATGTTAGTAAATGTATTAATTTATATCATTAATTCATGGGAATCATGATCTAAAAGTTACTAATGTAGTAAGGGGATCTCTAATCTCACGTTTATTTCTATGAGTCATAGGATTTATTCCCCACTCATTTTTTTATAAGGTGTATTTAGTAACCATAGATTTATTATATTATTATTATCATTATATTTATTGTTATTTAAATAAAATTTAGATTATATCTATTTCTTTGGGTTTTAGGTTTTAAAATTCTGTAAATCGGGAGGGTAATTCTTTTCTCAATTTTCCATTATTAATACACATGTCTTGTTATGAACCTGTATTCTTTCTTGAGGTGTATATACATTTTATTAACATGTAATGACATGGATATGTTTATTTTCTTGATATTTTATTCTTCATTTAAGGAAATTATTTCATAGTGATTTGGATTCATTGTTACCAAGGTGGTGAGAGTTAATTCCAACAATCTCATCATTTATTAAGATTGTTTATGATTATGATTCTATTGATTAAATACTATGATACACCTCTAAATTATTCTCAACAATTTAATTATAATTTTCTAATTCATTTTAACATTATGGAATGGCCTATTTTATTCTTTTTTTTTGAAAATTATGAATTAATTTTTAAAGAAAATCATAATTTATTTCCCTCTTTGTTGAGGAATTTGATTCCTTCAACTACAATGTTTTATAGAAAAGATTTCAGACATGTTTTAAAATGATATATGAAGTTTATTTTGATAGAAATATTTTTTCAGGTTTTTTAAATTTATGTAAAATGGTTTAATAAATGATTTTATAATTTTTATGACTGTTGACAGAGAAATAGTTTTTAAAATATTTTATTTTTTAAAAAGTGGGTTTTAAGGTTGAAATTATATTTTATCAAGAAAATGTATAAATGATCCTTTGAAAAATTATTTTCAATATAATATTTAATATTTTGGTGTCACTATTGACTTATCAGGGTTAGGATACACGGATACAAATCATATTGTTCCTATGAATGGTTTATTATTAGATTCAATGATGTTTATAGAACCCATTTTCCTTTCCAAGGGTCAATCATGTCACAATGTGATGCTTATGAAACCCATTTATTTTCTATAGGATAATCATATTTCAAACAAGTTGACATGAAAAACATTTTTTTTATGTAGGTCTATCATGTTGTGATATAAACATGGTTTTATATGTTTTAATGATGATATATATGATCTTAATACATTATCGTGTTATTTTTAATGGAAATTAATTATACTATTGGGTGAATAATATTGTGTAAGTCAATATTATTATATATTATATAATGGGAATCCTAAGATAGTGTAGAGTATGCCCAATATATCATATAAGAGGGTGTGACCCAGATATCCCTAGGTAATCCAATTACATACTATATGCGGGTGTGGTCTAGATATCATCAGGTAACCCTACTACATATTATATGTGGGTGTGGCATAGATTGAACTGGGTAATCCCATTATACCATATTGAGGGGGTGTCCTAGATAGAATAGTATAAACCCATTATATAATTCATGGTGGTTTTAACAAATATCTCCCCCCAATACATTGGGTAACTATTTGTATCTAATGAGATCTACATGGCCAAAATGGGGCGTGAAATTTGTTAGGTACAAGAATATGTATTGTATGTTGTTCGTGAGACTGAATCATTACTACTATGATGTTTGGGAAGTGATCACATTCACTAATACTTTCATTCCAACAATCCATGACTACTATAAAAATCAATATAAATGTTTTTGTGTTTTCCAAAATTCCATGACTTATAATGACTTAATATGTATAAATATATTTAAATATTATATATACAATCTAGATAAATCATCACACACAAACATGAATTGTTTTAATGGATGAAGGTATGACATCAACTCTTATGGTTTTAGTCCTCCATACCCTCAAAAAATAATTTTTTCCCCTACAAAATGAAATTGGAGATAGTTTCAGGGTATTCAGTTATTAAAAACAATTTATCATATGAAATATAATAATTTTACTATGTCATAATCAATTAATATGAATTTAAATATGTGGAAAATTAAATAAAATAAATATTCTCATTGAGTAACATTACCACTTCATAGGGTATCCTCCTAAGATTTAAATTAATGAAATCATATGTTTGGTTTATGCCTAAAATTTTACATCTATCATGAGGGGATGGAATTTATGATGTGATTTTTTTGGAGAATGGAATATCCATCTTGGTTTTAAGGTGTGATGAAGATATGAGAGTGGGTTTTCTTTTATAAGTGAGGTGAGTGCACACTTTTAATTATTTTGAAAGTATTCAGTCATCCACACATTTTTATCATTTTAATTGCCTCCATAATGGAAAAATCACGATACTATAAGAGATAGTATCAAATTATTTACATACTATGGGTTTTAGATATGTTGGTAGGTCATTTGTAACCCTTATATTCTTTTTTTAACCTAGTAAAAATATTTGCACCTTTAGTGGGATAAACAATATTTAAAGTTTTAACAATTTATTTTTGTCATAAAATTAAGATTAATTTAATATAAATTATAAATTATAATCATTCCCATTATGAAAATCATTTTTCTAAATTCATATCATAGAATTAGAATAGTTTTATTTAAAATTAATACAATACATGTGATTTGAAAGAGTGTTTTTAAAGATAAAATGGTCAAAAGTATAGAATATTTTTATATCACAATTTAATATTTTTTTAATGAACTAAATTAGATTATTTTTTGAATAATTGAATTTATTTTACATGAAATATAAATTAAAATATATTTAAAATTGAAATTTATTTAATCCAAAATATAGTTTTTAATGAAAATTCATTACTTCTCACTGTTTATCAAAAAATGAATCATTTAATAAAAAAAATAAAAATAAAAAAAATTGTATATTTATATTCAAAAAAATGAAAATAATTTTATTTTTTCAAATAAATTATGTAAAAGTAGTAATAATTATTGATATATTTTTTTCCAAACGCAAGATAATATTTCCTTTTAGAAAACTATTTTTTTTGAAAACATTAATTTTCCTTTAAAAAAATTATTATTTTACTTGTATAAATAGACATGTAAAAAAAATTAAACATTATATTTTCATAATATAATAAGTATTATTCTTACCCACCAATCCAATGTATTGGAAATATGTGTTATATTAACTAGTAAAATAATTATTATATTGTTGTTTGATAAAACTAGGTCATGCATGTAAGGAAAACATTTCATAGAAACATGTTATTGTGTCTAATAAATAATAATAATAATATTATATTTAATAAAATCTATTTAATATAGTTAAATTAATATAAAAAATAAATATATCATAAAATTTATAGGTTTTATGTTTTGTTATAATCTTGGTGTTGTGTTTCACATATGGTATCGAATATAATGCCATTATTTTAAAATATCAATTTGCTTCATTTTTTTCAAATTAAATAAATTGAATAATATTTATTTCAACATTATATAATTAAAAAATGTTCATACATATGGATATACAATTTTTGAAAAAGCTACATCAAAAAAGTTATAATAAAACATCATAATGGTAAGAGAGAAAGAGAATAACAGAGGACTTCTGAAAAAACACATAACATGGTATCCCAGAATGATAACATAGGTATAAAATAAAAAAATAGACATGCAATAGACAAGTAAATAATTATAAAGAATGAAATAGTTCACTCACCACAAAAAGTTGAATGATCAGTGGAAAATTAAGGTCCTCATAATCATATATTTATGTTGAATTAAAGTACCATTAAAATCATCAGTTACAAATGTAAGAGGATAACCTTTTTGTTTCATGATTTTTATCAGAATGTTTAGGAATTATATTACTATATATTAATTTGTAGAAATATTCTTACCTGATAAATTAATATTTCATAAGAATAATTTCATCATCTTTCCATTCATAAATCAATTCACAATTAATCACATACTCTATAAAATGAATTTATATAAATTATTTTTATAAATGAAGCATCAATATTGAATTTTAATAAATCATAATATCCATAAAATAGTAACAATTCTTATTGTCTATATCCAAATCTTTTCCAAAAAAATAAGTCTTGATGATATAATAAAATATGAATAAATATTAATATAGTGAAGTAGTTAAATAATAAATAAAACTTCATCTAATGATAATCATAAACTACTTCATAATGGTTATCCATATGGTCCATAAAAAAGGAAAATATCAAAAAATTATAAATAACTTCATTGAAAAAAAAAAATTTAAATATCATAAACCCCAAAATAAACATGATGCATCTCTAAATCATCACATAATAAAAATGTGAATAACTTTATCATGTATTCTCATGAAACATGGTAATAACCTATAATGACCTCAGTTTCAGAAAATTAACCATATATTTATAAATTTTAACTAGATAATGTTGACGGGTTATGTATTGGAAATATTGGAGGAGTTTGAAATGATTTTTATGATTTTATATAGATTATAGGATTGAGAATATTTAGTAGAAACTACGAAACACCTCCTAGAGACCGTACAATGGTATGAATATGTCATTATAGAGGCACATATTTGTTGCCCGATTTATGCAAACTATGATACGGCCCACAATAAACCATTATATTTTTAATAAAGTGGCTGATTGTAGGTTGAATATGGTCACCATGTTTTCCAACCATGTTAGTGGTTTTTGATGACTATGGATCGCTTATGGTAGTCCAACTTATTTCATAACTATTCACCTAAATCAAGCACTATTATGAAAGAGATCCAAATATTATAAATGTAATAATTTTTCTACCCTTATGACATCATGTTTACTCTAATACAATTTTAAAATGATTTCATCTCATCCAAATGAATGTGTATACCCTTCCCATGGATCAAAGAGTAACCGATCAGTTATTCTTTGTGTATTTGAGGCTTGTATTACGAGTTATGTTACCATTTGTGGTTGTTTCCCTTAGTTTTTTCTTCATCCTGATCTTTGATACCTATATCTAATCTTTTGTGGATTTATTATTGTTATTTTCTTCCAATTATTATTGGATATGGTTTTCTTGATCATAGGTGACATGATTAAAGGATGGGTTCTGTAGTTTGAACAAAATGTGTTCAAGATTTTGTTCAGTTATTCATTTTCAACATATTTGTGAGGTAGATGGATTCAATATAACATCATATTATTATATCAATATGGATTTATTTCAAATTGATTTAATTTCATAAATTTAATTTTTTTTAATTTTTGTGAAAATGTATTTCGAAACCCTCTATGGTGATGGTTTGTGGAACTGAGGGAATTTGTTATTTTGGGGGAAAGATCTATTGGTTTGAGAATTTTAAAAATATTATTTTAAAATGTTCTTTTTGTAAGGGAAATTAGGGGAAAATTTATTTCTTAATTAATATGTTTTTTATTTAAATGGTTCATCATTATTGGATTGACATGGTTTTTGGCATAATCATTCGAAATCATTTGACTAGAATCGATAATGGGGGTGAAATATCACCATGAAAGGGACCTCTTATAGATATGAAGTTCCACGATTAATAGTAACACTGATCGTGGAGGGGGTGTAGTTGTATGAAATATAAATGTGTTATGAGAAATGGTTTTTGGAATCACATTGAATGACTTTTTTGGTTTCTATCAGTAAATAACTATTTTTCTATGAAATGATTTTTTTGAGATAAACTATTTTATATTGTTTTGTAAAATTTTTCTAACATGTTCTATAATAGTGTCATGGGTAGGTATGATTTTTGGTTAAAAACTATTTAGTTTTATACTCACACCCTACTTGGGATCTTGTTTTCATTTGTAAATGTTGTATATTGTGGAACAGGTTAAGGCATGTTATCTCATTTAATTAGCAATGATTCTAGATTCCTTAGTCATGGAATATCGATATATAGCTTAGAGAATTTTTGGTGATATAGAGATTATGTATTTGTTCTATATTTGAGTTGTTTTTTGTGGTTTCTAATTTTCTTTTGACATTTTTAATGGTTTTAGTTTGGTGTTGATGGAACGTTTTTATTACTTGAGTTTCATACACCGTTTATATTCATCATTTGGTTGTTGTTTGGTTGTTTTATTCATTGGTTATAGTAGTAATGGCATGGTTGTTTTATATTGATATGTAATTGATTTGGGATGGCAGAATGGAGTAAGACCATATAAACATTAATTATAGAGAATAAAAATTCACATCTAATCTATTTATATCGAACATCATGTTAATATGGGTTTGGGTACATGAGTGCTTTGATACACTTATATGAGTGGTAATCTCATTGTAATGGGTTTAATAGATGTGAAGATTAAACAATTCATTGATTGAAACAACTTACCACAATGAGTATATGTTATATTATGAGTAATTCGTTATTATATGCAACGAAAGAGTTTATTTTAAAAAATTAATAATTTTTCATCACATGTGACATTTTGAAAAGGCATGGTTGTGGAATTTTCAAGATGGGTTTATTTTTAAGAGAATAATGGGTTGAATTTTTGGAAATAATTATAGTTATATGGGTGTTATGGTAAATATTAAATTGTTATGATTTCATTATCTAGAGAGTGAGGCTAAATGGAATTATATTGTGGTTATTGAAACAAGAACCAGTTAGGTGTAGAAGAAACCAAAAAGTAGGGGATTATGAGAATGTGGTTGTAATTGAACCATAGGTGAATGAATAACTGGTTTAGAGTATTGTTTGTAATTTTCATCTCAATAGTAGAGGAGACCGAATGGATTAACCAAAGAATATTTATAATTTTGTTTCTGTTCAAGAAGTAGAATCCTACAATATTTTAGAGAGATTTAGAAATAGAAAAAGTATAGGTGTGGATGAAGAGTATTAATTGATCCATTGGTTAAAAAAACTAATTTTAATTTTAATATGGAAACCTATATATTGGATGATCTCATATGCTAGTGGTTGTATTTAGTAGGCTTTAATAAATTAGACTAGTTTATTTCAATATAGGAGTTTGAAAATATGTTTGACAAATACATCAATCCTTAGTCATCCAGGACTGTTAGAATGACATAATTTTTAATCTTTATGTAAGAAAAAATATTGGGGATTGAGTACATGGAATAAATTTATTAGACTTTTCTACTTTATAATCGATGATACTGCATGTTCATCATTGATAACATGCATTATTGAATATCGGTTGATGCAGTTGAATTACTTAAATAGTTCTATGCATTTGATAATAGATTTTACAGATATGTTAAATAGTGACATGTTATAAGAAAGGGACATATTAGGTATTACTGGTGGAGGAAGTCAGTTTATAAATACATTAAAGTGTAGGAACTCTAATTCTTGGAATAAGAAAATAGGGGACACATTTTTTGGAGGTAGTGTAATTACTAAGAATAAAATGGATAAATTAGTGAATCTTCCCAAAAATCCAATGAGAAGTCCATTATGTTTTAAATATGATTATTTGGATCACATAAAATAATATTATAAGATCCATCCCTGACCATGTCACAATTGAAAACCGGTTGGATATCAACAACATTATTGGCATATTGTACTAATGTCGGGTGGTCGGGACAAATAACATAGTTCACATACGTTGTATAATTCAATAAGATGAGCCTAAAAAAATAAGTTCACTCAGAGGAACGAAGACACACATGGTGATTTAAGGAATACCAAGACTCCATAGAAATTTAAATATCAATAGGGTAATGAAGGACAATGTGAAATGTGTGTGATGTTTTATAGAGATATGAAATTAATTGTGGAAGATGAATAGGTTGCATCCATCATAAGAGGTTTGATTATTTTTAATACAACCAATATTCATATTTTCATTAAATGGGTTCATCCAAATAATGTAATGGTTCTCTTACTATTTATATTATGGTTTTACATGTTGATATGAGGCCTTTTCTTTTGAAACATAAAACTCATATTGGTTAAGGGTAATGTGAATCATTTTAGTGAAAATCATGTTCTATAACTATTGACAGAGATTAATTTATATGGGTTTTATTTGTTCTTTATTTAGATGTATATGATATAATAATGGTTATATATTGGATTAAAATATTCATTTATCAAATTTCATGTTATACCCAAGGGTCAATTTTAAAATGGATGATTGCATCAGGGATCTCATTAAAGGAAACTAGAATGTGAAGAAAGGTGAAACCAGTTATTAGATACCAGAAGTTTGAACTATCTCATTATAGTTAGAATCATTTACCTAATAATTGTGGGAATATATCCAAGATACACATTATCTTACAATTTTTTATTAGTTTAGGGGTTTTATAACAATTTCTAGGGGTTTGTACCAAAGATAGATGTTCATTTTTCAATTAATCTCATACATGAGACCAACAGTATTAAAATTTAGTATTATTATATAGAAATGGTTGAATTAATGGAATTAATAGTTATGTTTAATGGGATAGAAATTGAAGGGCTCATCTAGATTCCCATATCTTGATGGGAAACACCAGTCAGGTTTTTGAAAAAGGTGGATGTAATATTTGAAAATGCATGGTTAATGGGAATCCTAAAATCATTATGTCAGGGAATAGGTATCCACTACCACAAATTGATGAACTACTTTATAAAATTAGTGGATCATTAGGGTTATATAAATTTTAATTTCTCTCAGGATATCGAAAATTGTTTGTTCGATAGTAGACTATTAAAAATACAGATATCAAAAGTAGATAAGGACATTACAAGTATATGGTTCATCATTTAGGTCTTATGAATATAACAATGGTAATTATGGATTATTTGAGTTATATATTTCAATGATATCAATATTTTCTTTGGTTGTGTTTTTGGATGAAATATTGGTGAATTTAAGGGAAATGGTTGAGCATGAGAATCCAATTGGGACAATTTTGCGAATTTTGATGTATCATCCTATATATGCCATAATTTTCATGTGTTTTTTTTGGATAAAATAGGTGGGGTTTTTGGTCATTTTTTTATAACAGGGGAATTTCTGTTGATATTGAAAATATAGAGATTGTACACCCCTGGAAACCACCAAAGAATGTTTTTTATATACACAGTTCACATGGTATATCTAATAATTATCAATGTTTTTTTCATGTAATTTGAGGAATAGCTTCACCAATGAATTCCTTGAAAAGTAGAGGTGTTCAATTAAAATGTAATTATAAATGTTATAAGTGTGTTCATGATATGAAATTTCACATTACATCATCCCCACTCTTGATATTTCATAAATCAAGACATGTTTTTGTGGCGTATTGTGAATCTATAAAATCTAATATGGGATTTTTCTTCATGATGTGATGTTATGTTTTTTAATATGTATTAATATTTTTTTAATTATTAAAGTGGTAATTAAAAATAAATGATTATGATAATGATGTTATAGTCTATTCTTTGCAGACTTTGCATCGTCACTTCTTTGGTGGGGAATTTCTGGTGTTTACAGAACATATGTGCATAAGAAAAAATATCTAACTAAGGGATTTGATATCAAGACAATGATTATGGATGGTGTATCACCGTATTTTCAATATTTACTTGATATATAAATGGGATAATAAAAATTATATTACATATGAATTTGAACAAAAATGCATATCGAAAGATAGAAAACAATTTTCAGCTTAGAGGATTTTAGTTTTAGTCACAACAAATATACACTTGGATTATAAATAATGTCATATTGTTGTATTTTTCACTGTTTTTTATATTGATTATGATTTGGTGAATATGGTTAAAATGTATCAAAAGCTATTTTCATAATGTGTTTCTATGGGAAAAAAATAAATGTTGGAGAGACCATTAAGGGATGGAATATGGATGAGAGTTGTACTCTGTGGGTTTTAGATCGGATGTTAATACTTTTTTATTGTCATGAAAAACATTTTCATGCATACAAACTTTTGATATAGGATACTAATCCTATAATAAAAAATATGTATGCATTTTTTAAAACACAATTTTTGTGGGATGGCATGAAATGGGTTGTGGATGAATTTGTGATGAGATGCATCACCTGTTGGTAGGTTATGGATGAGCACCAACAGTATCTGGATATGTTGAAGACATTACCTGTCCCTATTTCGATAGGTTAGTAGATAGCCTTATATACTATTATGGGACTCCTAAGGGATGTTCAGAAATAATATTCTATATGGGTGATAATGGATTGAATCACAATGACATCCAGTTTCATCTCAGTTATGGAATCAAATTCAGCAGAGGAATAATAAAAAATTTATATATAAGAATTGCTGGAGTGTCTTGTTGTACCAAAATATATATAATTATACCAATATCTAAGTTATAAATATTATTTTTATAAATCATTATAATAATATATTGGGACTCATTTTACCATGACCATGAAATAACATCCACATATGGAAGGACAATATAAAAGGATGAGACAAATTATGGAATACATTCTTCTGTATTTTGTAATAGATTTTGGTTGATCATGGGAGGATCACATATAGTTAGTGGAGTTCTTATATAACAACATTTATCACGCCTTGATATATATGGGTCCTCATAACAGATTATAGGAATCCTTTTAAATCTCCTCATTTATGGGTGGAAACAGGTGAGACTTCACTTCATGGTCTAAACCATGTGAGAGAGACAATAGAGAATATTTAGTTGTTCAGGAGAAGTATATAGACAGATCAAAGTCATCAAAAATCATATTTAGAACCACATAGAAGTCAATTATTATTATAAGTGAGTGATCACATGTTCTTGAGAGTATTTTCATGGAATTTGAATTGTCATTTAGGGATGGTGTGATTGTTATCTCCTTGAAACAAAAATCTTTTGAGATAATTGAATGGGTTAGTGATGTGAAATATCAGTTGGATTTTACACCATGGTTTAGTTCAGTGCATAATATTATTAATATAACTAGATTAAAAAGTATCTTGACTGATATGAAATATGTTATTCGATGGTTTATGGTCGAACTAGAGATAGATTTTACATTGGTACTTGTTCTTGGGTTTGTTGTGGATAAAAAAGAGACACTGTTTATTTGGAATATAATTGTTCTACTACATGTTTAATGAAATCATTTTAATTTTTGGGATTAAATGTGGGAATGGTAAAAGGAAAAGTTCGATCGATGGACCAAACTCTTTCAGGGAAAAAAATTATTCTCCATAATCATGGGATAAAATGACTGATGGTGACGTGGATTTAGCACATCCAGTTTTAGAACATTTACCCTTTATTTAGGTATATTTAATATATATTTTATTTGAGTTAGGTTTTGGATGGTTTGGAATATTTAGACATTTTCTTTTTCTATTTCATGAGGATTATATTTTAAGCACAATTTTTACAAAATGTGGAACAACTCCAAGAAACCTTGCAAAGGGAAACAAAGGCCACAAGGATGGTGCACCTTTGGTGCACGATTTGGCCAAAAATTTGTGGCCACCTAGGGAAAAAATGATTTGGTTATTATAGGGCATAAGAAATGGTTTCTCATGGTTATCTTAATTCTGTGGTCCAAACATGCAAGAAGTGTATGGATATAGTTGTTGGCACACATTTTCCTAACCATGACTCTAAAATTTACACCACTAAAAATCTGATTTGGATTTTGTGGATATAGTTTGTTATATAAAATTATCCCCTCGTTTTCTGGTAATATATCCCTATACCAATTTTCCCTCCTCCCAAAGGCTTTAGAGACTGTTCCCCTTGATTAAGAGGAAATATATTAGTGATTTTTTATATGTTGGAACCCCATATTCCATAGTAAGTGACCATTAATGGTACATTATTTTTAAATTCATATTCATCCCTCTATTGGTTTAAAATATCTATGTTATTGGGGGTTGATATATGATGGTTGATTCCAATCATGATATTATAGTTCTGTGTGGATGATAGGGTACAAGATCTATGGTGGGTTTTTTGGAGTTTCATCATATTTTTTTGAAGAAACTTATGTCATTATTGTTTTTTAAATAATTTTTGAGGTATAGGGCCTCACTCTACACTCCTCTTATCTTAAATAGAGGGCTTGATTTCAAATTTAATTAATAGATTGTATTGAAATATTAATGTTTTATGGGGGCTAGTTTAAAACTCTATTAGGTGATGTTTTTTAGAATCAACGAAATTGGTTGTTTTAGTAGATATATAAATTGGTTTCATCATTTTAAAATGATTATTTTAAAATAGTTTTCAATTTTAGTTTACAGAAATTGGCTGAATAGTAGATTTCAATAAAAAATATTGGAATTTTTATATAGAATTTGTTTTGAAATGGTTTTTTGTATAAACACTGGGCATGAATTAAATGAGACAGATAATGGTAATGATTTTAAACCATCAAAATGATGGGTTATAGATGTATAGTCCCACCATCACTTGTAACCCAAATATTGGGTGTGTGGGTGTTTGTGGGGAATTGAAATGATATATTCCAAATGATTTGAATGAATAGTTTGGTTTCATTATATAGAATAATTTTTTTATGGATGTTTGGTTTTGAGATAATAAGTTATAAATTTACACAAACACACACACACATATATTTATATCCATGTAAATGAACTATCAAGTTATATCATAGTGTCATGAGTAGGGAAGTAATTTTCTGAAAGCCTAATAAACATTATACTGTCCCCCTTCTTTGTCCCTTTTGTGAGGTTGAGGATGTTGGGTATTGTGACATAGTTTAAGGAACATTATCTCATTTTATTAGCGAGGAATCATGTGAATATGGGAATATATTATACATTGGTATCTCAGAACATGTTTGGTGCTATAGAGTTTGTGTATTCTATTTCTTATGATATTTTTAAAGTTATTAAATTTTACTCTGATATGGTTAATTTTTGTAGTTTGGAATTTTTTTAGTTTTTATTACATGAATTGTATAACAATTAATATGAATCAATTAGTGTTAAATTTTTTATACAATTCATGGTTTGGTTAATTTTTCATCAAATTAGGAGTCATCCCCCCAACACTTTATAATCTCATTACATTTATTTCCAGCCTTTTGTGCCATGGGGATGTCACCTAAGGCCATGTAATGTCCTATTTCCATCCCATTCTAATGCGGATGGGCATGATGTTACAAAACTTAATTATCATAAAATAATATTGAAAAATTAAATCCTCATTATTTCATATATAAATCATAATTTTTTTGAGATATCCCTTAACTAAAACAATTTTGTAAAATCCATCAATCAAAACACACTATTTAAAAAATCAATAATTCGTTCCAATGGTGTAAGTATTATCCAATCTTCATAATCCATAATTATTTCTTATTTATCCCATAATTTATATATCTATATATAAGGATCATTTTTATCATTATCATTCCATATGCATGGTTTCTAAAAACATTAAACCTTTTATTGTGTCATATTTTCTTGGGTACCACAACAATTCAACAGATTAATGCAAATAGTTAATATAAATTTACCATACTTTAATTCATAAACATTTAATAATTCTTATAACTATGAAATCCCAGCAAAATAATAAAATAAAATATTCTTTAATCCAAACATAATAAAAAAATTTATTCCACATTTATATGATTCATTAATATTCTGGACCATGATCCATTATATTTTCATGAGGTATATTATTTTACTAACTAAGGAATTTATTTTTATGGTGTACCATCTCCAAATAGTTGAATAATTTTACATTGTAACACTTTTTTTCATACCCATTTAATAATGATAATTATGTCCCTTCCCTCCACAAATTTTAAAAAATAACATTCAATTTATGGAATCACACTATTGTTCTTATATACAATTATGACATGATCTAAAATCATTCATTCCATTATTACCTTTACACATATTGATATTTATTTACTCATCCTCTATTAATTCCCTTGAAAGAGATAATATGTAGATAAATTTTTGTCCACATTATTAGAACTTGATATTATTTCCTCATATGATGTAAATGTTTATGGACCAGTTACCCTAAAAATATAGTCTTATTGCAATGAAATAAATTATTATTTCAACTATTTGAACTACATGAATTGTTTTAGTTCTCATTCCATATTACAGGATCCATTTAAAAATTTTCAAATACATTGTATTTTATCATATCAATATGAACCATAATGAATAATCCAAACATTAGTGAAATGGAAAACATAAATTAAAAAAATTATTGATTGATAAAATATCAATCATATACATCATTTTTTTTGCAGATGTCATTATTTTGAGACCTAACAAAATTGTCTATAATGAAAATTTCAATTATCAAATTTACAACCCATGGGTGTTAAAAACATGTTGAATAGTAATTCCTATTATCATGAACCAAGTAATGATTAGGACTACCCCAATGAAACCAATTCGGTGTTATTACCCCAAGGTACCTCTGTTCTAGAACAACATCCACATAAATTATACAAACAATTATTATTTTCCTTGAAAAACCACATAATCACTAATTCATGAAAATATTAGTAATGTATTTTATATTTATCCTCAAATCCCATCATGGGGATAATATCCCTAATCCATGTTTCCTATATCTTATACCCTTGGTTATTACTAATATCATTATAATACCAATTATTGTGACCACAACCTCTTCAACTCAGAGATGATTCCTTATTTATTACATTTCCACAAGATATTATGAATAACATCAATATTGATTGATTAGTTTATCAGTATTCATAAACATGATACATACTTGAGTCTAAAATTTTATTTTATTAAAAAATTAGAAAATATTTTCTTCAGAATAGATTTATTCCATCTAGAATAATCCTTATTTTCAAATATAGTAAAATTCATGGATTCCTATGATAAGGAAAAAATATGGGTGATCCAAAATTCTCTGTAAGGGTTATGTATATCAAAAGATATCATGAATAAAAAAGCGGTAATAATCATAGAAATTGAAATGACATAGAAAAAATAATATTTATATATTTGTAAAATTAATAATAAAAAAGACAAGGTAAGTAAATGATCTCAAAATTTATTTAACTAATGTGATTTGGGATAATTAATATATAAAATTGATAAATAATAAAATTCCATTTATTCAATCAAATGAAATAGAAATCCATATAAGCATAATATAGAATTGAATATCACTTGGATAATAATAAACAGACTGTTATCGAAGGAAGTAATTAATTATTAGATGTCATGAATTAGGAACATGATAACTATATTATCATGAAAATTTAAAAGATTTAGTAATCTACGGGTAATTATACTATTAATTCTAGATTAACATTATTGTGTCATTAGACCTAATGATGCACTGAGGGGGTAAAAAAAATAGAATAATAGGATTATAATAATTAAAAAAGTAGAGTAAAATTAAAATAACTATTGAAATAAATAATAATAATTTAAATAAACACTTCATTGATTAATTTAACTACCAATGTTTTAAAAAATTTTGAGAAAACAGTATAAGAAAAATGGGTTTTGAAGAGAAAATAACTCTGATTAAATAATGAAATTTTGTTGGATTTTTTTAAAATAATTTTCTCAATTAATTTATGTACCAATGAGTTTAAAAATTATAATAATAATTTTCAATATCATGAATAATAGGATTAAACTAAAAAATAGGTTTATTTTGAAATGGAATAATAATTTCCTTCAATTTAAATTCAAGAATAACCAATCTTAATTTGAATGAGATCGTGAAATAAAAAACATATAATGATCATATCATTGTTATGAGATTTAACAAATGGATAAATTTTTATTATCCAAATGAAATCTACATAAAAAAGTGAAAATGAAAAATAATTTAGTAAAAAGTTATTATATGATATATAATTTTAACCCATTAGACAGAAATTGATTTAAGAGACTTGTTACCTCAATCATCCTTTCGATTAAACATTATTTAAAATGATATATTGTGGTTTTACAATTTTTTAACTGACATAAGAACCACATTAATAATGATAATATAATATTTTATAATTTTATAATATATAATAAACTGTTTATAAATAATATTTAATTTTTATATTATTTTTGGGAGTTAATTTCCTTGTATTCTTATTCTTGTTTTTCATTAATGATTTGATTTTTAAAATATATGGTAGTTTAATAATATTATAAATAATAAAAATGAACTAATTATCATTTTGATATCAAATTTACTTAGAAAATGAATCAATAAAAATGTTCATGAAAAATGAAATATGTTACAATTATGGAGACGTTAAGCCATATATATGAATAAGTAATATTTCAATTTTGGAGTGATAATTATTTAGAGGAGGTAAGAAATATATAAAATTTAAAGAATGTAAATAATATTATATTTATCATTTTACATATATATATATATATATCATCCTTGTGTTTTGCTGGTGAAAATTTATTCAAATTGCTTCATGAAGGTGATAGTCCATACATACATGAACGATGTTATCATCTTTAATTGATTGAAATGGTAAGAATGAAAATTATATATATTATATCTATATAAGGATAAATTTTTATTTAATATATTAATTATTGAAGTTATATAACATATATTGACTAAAAATAACTATATTACATACCTTGTGATGTTCTAGTGAAAGAAGTCTCACATCGCTCATGAGGTAGTAGTCCTTCATACACACGAGAGACATTAATATATACCCTACAAAATGGAATATAAAATGATATATATATATATATCATTAATAAATAGATATTAATTTTTCAAAATATAATATATTATACTTATATTTATCAGAATACTCATCCATCAGTGAGGGTAATTTAAGAATGAATGACATTGGTTCGCGTGATGGCTGTCTATCGTACACATAAACATTGATTTTGTAACTCTTTAATGGAAGTAAAGATGAATATATGTAATTAAATAATTATTAAAACATCCCAATATTTCTAAAATAATTATTATATTATATCTTTTGGTTTTAATGATAATTTATGGATGATGATAAGGAAATAAATTAAAGACTCTCATGGAAAAACATTTCCTCGTATTCTTGTATCCTCATTATGATAGTACTAAATCCTTCCATTATAGATTTATGGAAAGCAAAATACTGATTGGATGGGTATAGGGATTTTGTTACGTGATTTGGGATGTTCCTGGATGAACCAATGTGGCTAAATGGTGTGAATAAAACTTGAGAGTGTGTGGCCTTTAATAAATGAGGTCTGTGGCACACTTGTAATTTTTTGAAAAGATTAAATAAAACCAATATTTTTTATCATTACAATAAAAAATCCAAAAAACATTCTAGATCACTTAGGTGATATGGAAAAAATATGGCCAAACAATGGGTATTTCAAATTTTAGTAGGTTATTATTTACCCCTGTCTACTTAGTTTAGCTATAAAAATTTCCCTTTTTTTCTTTACTGTGGTATTTAATTTGTACTATTTTTAGCTCTATTTTTTAAAATCATTTTGTTTAAATTTATAAAAATTATAACATATTCTGATTCAAAATAGGGAATAAATTTTTACAAATTCAATTCACAAATTTAAAATAAAATTAATCCAACAACCGCTATGAGAAAACAATATTTTAAGATAAAATTGTCAAATGTATACAATGATTTTATAGAAAAATTCAATATTAAACTGATTCCAATATCCTAAATTGAATTAATTGGTATAATATTAACTTAATTTTAGTTTTTAAAAAATATAAAATATTTTTTAGCATTGTGAATTTTTTAAATGGAATGACTGTTTTTATAAAAATTCGGTATATTTCACTATTAATAAAAAATGAAATATTATCAAAAAATACAAATATTTGGACAAATATTTCTTAATATTCCTATTAGAAAACAATTTTTCATTTTTAAAATATAATTTCTAAAATAGGTAATAATTATTTTTATATTATGTGTGAAATGTTTAGTTGAACGACTTTTTTAAAAAAATGATTTTTTTAAACATTTATTTTTCAATTAAATTTTATATGTAATATTTATATCAAAAAATATATAAAAAATATTTGAAAAAATTATATTTTAATAATTCATTTAATCATATTCTTTGTAGTCATTCTCATGGAAAGGCAGTAATTGTCATACTAATTAATAATCTTAATAGAATATTTTTGTTTAGTAAAACTCATCCATACATGAAACACATTCTTTCAAAGAAATGTTATGTTGTTGTAATGAAAGAAAAACTATATATTTCATATAATTAAATCTATTTAATTGACTGAATTTATTTAAAAGTAAAAACATATCATAATATCTCAGGGTGTTATATTTTCTTCTATTATTGGTTTGTCATGACAAAAATGCTTTGTAATGCCATGTTTTTATTATAAAATATATATGTATGTCATTTTTATTAATAATATGTAAATTTTCCAATAGTTATTTTAGTTAATTTTATTAAATACATTAAAATTAAGGTGAATAATAAAAATATTATTTTTATCTTTAAACAGTGCATCATGAATAACATTATTAATAATTTAATAATGACCTTATAATTTATATAACATGGGGATAAACCAACATGTATTTAATTTTATATATTTGTCATTAAAATAATATAAACATGATTTCAAAACATTAAGAATTTGTTAGAAAGTATTAAGTGAAATGTATTTATTTAAAATAATTCTCATTTTCCCATATTCATTTTTAATAAACAATTAAATTTGAATTAAAAACATGTTTAATGTCATAAAACCATTATATTTTATTTTATTAAAATTTAATATGTCAATATATAACTGTTACATGGTATATCATTGATATAGTATTTTTTCAATATTTTAACTCAAAAATACCCATCATCTCTTGTATAAATAACCACTCACCCTGGAAAACCACTACACTCTCAAATTCTAATATATGATATATATCCATATCCTCAATATAAAGACATTATGAACCAAAGGGACATTATTTAAGAAACCAAATACATTCATCAAGGACATACAATACCATACAAGAGAATAAACACTAATAAAAGAGTAAATTATTATCAACTATTCTCTCATTTTCCTCACATATTTTCTTTCTTACCAATTAATTTAAAAAAAAATATTTTTAATAATAATCGGTATTATGTTAAAATAATAATAATAATGTTACAGTACTATAAAAATTATTTTTTTGAAGTATTTATATTTTATACCACTATATATCCTCTTTCAAATAATGTTTGTGTTAATGTTCTATTAACCACCAATGATGAAGTTTCTAACATCATTAATCAACACCAAACATAAGGTTGGTTGTAATAAATTTTTTATCTTATATAACACTTTAAACATATTTTTTACTCTTTATAAATAAATTCTAAAAATTGAGAAAATTCAATGAAAAATTATGATAGAAAATAAAAAGTGGAAATGTTTAAAGAAAATATGATGTCAAACTATTTTCCACATCACACGAGGAATTATAAATTATAATCAGATGACTATAATATATATATATATATTGGTACAAAAAATTAATCAATTCACTTCTGGTTAATTGTTTTAATAATTCTATATTAATTATTTTAGAGGCTTAAAAGAGAGGAAATAGTGTGTAATTTATGGTAAAGGGATTCTGAAACATAAAATCTTTATTTTGGGTAATATATTATTTGATATTATTCAATGTATAAATGATCCTATAATGTCCAAACTATGTCCTTTCAAAAAAAATTATATTTTATTTTAATTATATACATGTATCTACACCTGTAATATATTTTTTTTCCATTTAAAAGTATTTTTAAAAAATAATTATATTTTTAAAACATGTCATCAAACCCCATTATTTGTATATAGATTAAAATAATTTTTTTTACTATTACTAAAAAAACTCACATATTCATTATTGGATCCTAAATATCAATTCATGTATAATAAAATTTGAAATATTTTACAAAACCCATACATTTCGATGACTAATTTTATGATGAATATTGATATATGTTCAATGTGACATTCACGATTATGATCATTTTTTATAAAATGGGGGGGGGGGTATTCATTAAATAGACCTCCAACAATTTAATTAATGTTGTATATCCCATAATATGCATTCTATTATTCCTGAATATTATACTAGCCATGTTCTCTACAAAAAAATCGTATTTGAAAACAACGAAGTTGTTTTTAATGTTGATGCATATGCCACACTTAATCCCATTATCAAATTCATTCCTCGTGATGTTGATAATGATAATATTATTATAACGTGATGATGTTGATTATTATCACCATTTTTATATTTATTATTATCCATTATTCATCCCCTTAGTGTGATTTTATAGCACCCCATTCATTGATGTGTATCATATGGTGACCTCATGTACTAAAGAGATCACGAGTGATTTAGAAGGATAAATAAAAATTTTTTAGTAACAACTATATTTTATTATGTAAAATTGATTGATGAGTGTCATTTTACCAAGAGAGTAATAATATATATTCTATATTATATCTAATTTATTGCACATAATAAATTTTATTTAATTGTCATGAAAAAAAATTCAGATCACTAAATACCTTAATTTTTGGGGCCTAGAGCCACGTAGATCGACCCTTTATATGTTTTCAAAGACCCAGGTTCTCAGAGAATTATCGGGGGTAGTCTAGAGGTGTTTGGTCATGAAAAACTATATATAGGAGGGCTACATAACATGACCAAGGGGTACACAACATGTATAGTTTGGGTTTCGAAAATATAAAACAAAGCGTCGGGTGGCATGTTTTTCTGTGTAATTCGCCATGGGGAGGTACATGACGTGGCAGGGAGGTACATGTCGTGTACATCCCCACCACTGGGTGTTTTAATGACACCATGTTTCTTAGGCTTTTCAAACCCTAGGGCTGAAGCACACCCCCTCTTGACCGCAGATGACCTGGACACCTCCCTCTTCAGCGTTTGGGGATTCCATTGTCTTTGATTAGTTTCCCACTACATTTCTTCAATCCGTATAAAAATAAATTAAGATATTCATCTTATCTTTAGTTTTCATCGATCTGTTTTCTTCTATTTATATTTTCTATGCTATTAATTTTGATCTCCATAGTTCTAAGAGAGTTTTATTTGGTTGTTGTTGATGCAGTTGTGCCGCAACATCCTTGGGTGGATGCAGTTGTTTCAGGGATGGCGACCAGGATCATTTTCTTTCATCTGTTCTTGAGAGAAAAATTTTAGGAACGTTTTTTAGGAGATTCATATCTTTTCTAATTATTTATGTGAAATTGTAGAGTTAGCAAGATTTATCCCCTTGGATCACAATTGAAGTGACCAAATTAAATATTTTAACCAAATAAAAATAATTTCTATGATCGAATTATGTTTCTTTTAATTTTGACAACTGTTTTCCTCTTGATTTTGTATATAGAGTGATATATATTATATGATTGTTAGCATTATTTTAATTATGAAATTATTAATGAATAAAATACGGAATTAATATTTAATTATTTGGCTAAAAATAACATGGCATGTAAAGGAATATTTTAGTTGTTGTAATTTGATGTTAATCCAATTAAGGTGGTAAGAATGTTTAATTATTTTAATAGTAATGATAGATTTTGGTTAAGGTTTCCCATAGTTGAAACCGTCTTGCAATGAACTGATTAATTCAAGACTGTTTAAATAACTAGCTGTTTGATAAAAGAATTATCCTGGTAGGGTTTTTAGTTACCCTCTTGGATGTAAGGCCAAGGGCCTTGTGCTTTAAGTCCTTGAGGAGTCATTATTTATGAATTTTGTATGCCTGTTTTTATGTGATAAGAAACTAGTTGATATGATTTTTGTTTCCTACTGCATATGTTGTCATGTGAGCCGAAATGGCTATTGTGATATTTGGGGGCAGGAAGGCCCATTGTTTGTGGTAGTAAATGATGTCTAGAGTGGTAAGATGCATCAATTTGTGCATGTGGGTGCTAGTAGGACACCCCAAATGATGAAATAGGTTGAATTTGAATGTTTGATGCTTACTGAATCTTATTGTATTTTTATCTTATTTACTTTCCCCACTGCTCAAGGTAGCTTGTTTTACTACCCTCCTTTCAAAAAATAGTGTAGACTCATGGGGTATTCCATGTGATTTCCATGTTTATATTATTGAGAGAGGATGGGTATCCAATCCTATTATTATTGGAAAATACTTGGATAGATGTTTATCTACTCACTGGTTAGATCCCCCTTTTTTTAGTAACATTAAATGATTTTCTATAATGACTACGAATATGGGAAAGTAAAAATGCTACTAATAAGTGAATGAATAAATTATGTTATCCCATGGGGTTGGATCTTGCGATGATATGATGCTGAGGTAATATTTCTTGAGTAGTTGTGGACTTGGTTTGGTTATGCCTATAGGGTATGAAAATTTTGTGTCGTGAAAATGAAATATAATGTTTAATTTTCAATAGTTATTTAACATTTTAAGAATTAATTAAATTGATGTTTAACTGATATTAAGTGAATGAAGAAATGTAATAAAGCTTTTTAAATGATTTTTTGCTTATATGGTACCTAGTATTAGGAGTGGAATCCAAGAGTCGGAGAGATATTAGCATCTGTTGAGTCTAAGACTAGGATATTCCAATATTGTAGTTGTGATATATTGTATATTCTATACATTTTCTGTTTCTATATGAAACTCTACCCTGTTAGTTAGGGAAACTGACATGCTCCGGATTATGAGCCTTAAGGGGTGTTTTCCCAATGATTTTGGTGGGAGGATGGATTGATGACTACCCCCTTTTTCCCTGTTATCTGTTATTGGTATTAACTTGTTCTAGTAGGCACAACTGTTAGTTTTACCCATATATGTGTGTATATGGCTATAATGGCTTTCATTTGTTCCACAAACATATATTCTGCATATAGATTCCATTGTTATACTATATATATAACATGTATAGGCTTTGGTGTCTTGAGGCTCTTTTATCAGCGTATGGGTTATATTTTCTTGAGTCCTAATACCCCACATATGATACACTTTATGCAGGATGTGGTTTCTCCAAGAAACTATCAGGTTACTTTTTTGGTTTTGTGGATAGTGTGTTGCATCACCCAGGTGTCTATGGGAATGCTTTGTGTTGCACAAGGTGCATGTGGCAGAGCTCACCCAGGTGTCTTCGAGCTAGCCTTTTTTGAGAGATGTCGCTTAAGACGTGCGATGGTGGGGAAAAATGGAAAACTAGTGGGGAAGTAGTCAATGTGTACCCTTGATATTCATTATTATATTATATACTCTTATATGCGATAGTTGGTGAGAGTATCCATGGTGTGGAAGGGAACATAGAATACATGTTTACGTGATGAGTTAGTTTCACTTGTTTTTCACTATTCTATAGCACAATTTCTTTAATTTTGAATCAGTGGCTTTGGGGAGGGTTCTAATGAGTAAATTGTTATAGTCATTATACGTATATATAAACTGTTTTTTGGGTCACATGGAGTAGTTTGGAGATCAGGTTGGTTACTAATAACTTGGGATTTTAGGAGCTGTTTGGGCTTCTTGGTTTCTTCCATTCTTACTTTCTTTTTGTACTTGTAGTTTTCCTTTCAATTTTTTCTAGTTTTGAAAGACATTACATATATATTCATTGTATTTATTATATATTATATTCTGAGTCAGAGTTGGCTGGTGTCTGTCTTATATCTCTCTTCTGCATGTTCTCTCTTGGAGGGTAATGCCTCCCATTTTATGTCTTCACTATAACTTTGGTGCTAATCAACAGTATATGTCCTACTCGGGCAGGACTGGGGTGTCACTATCAACATTCTCATAGTACCAACCCATGAGGGGTCCACTTTGTGGGGAGGGGGCATCAATGAGTGGTATCAGAAGTGTGGTTGATGGATAAGATGAATTTTTAGTGTTAGACATCGGTGAGTTTGCATGGGTTGGTAAAAAACAATGTCATTCATGTGTAGCATGTGATGAAAACAATGGAGACTAGTTGAGATATAGGCATTTAGGGCCTCTTAAGATCTAATTCAAGGACCATTATGTTTACTGTGGATACTAAATTTTGTCATACAAGTATCAGGGTAGAGACCTTGGAAAGAGTCATGCGTCATTCTTATTTATTCTTGTGTATAAATTGATAGAGATTGGGATTGTTTCACCTATAATGAATAAAAGAAAAAAATTAATTAATGCTGAGTCACTAAATTCCAAGTTTAGGAGATCTAACTATTTTATTTTTTTAGTTATGGAATCAGGTTGAGGTCCTTCTTAGATTTAAACAGGCGATGTCCAGCAGGCTACAATGTTAGGTAACCGTAGGGAAGAGGATGACCATAATGACACGTAGAGTAGGAAACTATGAAATTTATAGAACCAGAGTCTAAAAAAGAATGACGAATCTTTTTTAGATACAGTCATGAAAGACTGTTTGGAGGAGGTTGACATAGCCTTCTATTAGATCCATTCATGGAAGGATAAATGGTAGTCATTGGTTATAACGATGCTTTGTGGGGCAGAGAGTATGGGATGGTTATTGTTCCTCGTGGATTGTGAGGAGTTATCAATCTCATGGGAGGAGTTCCAAGACAAATTTGTAGTCGAGTTTATTTCTTCTAATGTGAAGGCATCCAGTCATCAAGAGCTTCTTAACCTTTGTTAGGGGAGCTCGAGTGTGCGAGAGATTGGAATCCATTTTAGGAACCTTTTAAAATATTGTTCAGACCAGTATCCAGAAGAGGAGGCTAGGGAGAGGTATATTAAAGAGGCTTTGAATACAAAGATCCAGCTCCAGATAACCCCATATATGTTGAAGATGTATCTTTATGTTTTTTTAATCATAGAGGGATTCGAGAAAACATTAGCTAGAACCAGATTGTTATGGGAGGGGAGTCATCAGGATTCCGCATGAAGCAGAGCTATGGTCTGGGGTTCCCATTTCACTTGGAAGAATAGTTTCTATTTTGTTGGGTGTAATTCACAACCCTCAGCATCTCAATTTTCCATGGGGTGTGTCTCTAGAATAATCTATGGGATCCATTAATTTTTTTTCTTGTGGAGGCTGAGGTCATCTTTAGTGATAATGCCTTATATTTCATAGCAGTCATCGTGCACCAGGTGTTCTGCTCCATGTTTTTCTGATGAGGTAGTACCAGCTGAGGAATAAAAAGCAGGTTTCACCAGCATTAGATCAACAGAAAAAATATGAGGAAGGTAGAGGACATCCTCATGATTCTTCCCATCCTCATAGATTAGAGCACGGTCGTGGTGTGGGTCATCATTAGAGTCTGTGAGGTTGGTGAGTATGTCATGGTCAACATCATGCTTTAGTAGTACAGTATCCAAGAGGGACAAATGTCGTTCAAGGTACCATTTTCTTATTTTCTACTTGGGTTTATGCCTTTTTTGATTTAGGAGAGAACAACTCCTTATTATCACCTACCCATGTCTATGTTTTTGGGCATGAGCTAGAGAGGCTTCTAGATCCCTTGGCATTGACATCACTAGTCAGAGGTTGAGCTGGCTAGTTTGATGTGTGTAGAGACTGTTAGATAGTTTTGGGGAAGTACCACTCTTGAGATTATTTATTATTTTCATAGATAAAACCATATTATTTCATCTTTAACATGAATAGTTTTTATTAAGTGCAGGAAATCACAGATTGCTTCTGGAGGTAGGTCGTGTTATTCGATTCAGATGGAGAGACAGAAGTGTTAGTTGGAGAGCAAGACACTTAGAAGAGTCAAAGGTGTGTTTCGTCTTTATCACCATTGATAGATGACTGGATGCAATGTTAGTCAGATCTTCTACACTTTTAATTTTCTAGGGTCATAGAGGAATACCATGATGACTTTACAAAAGACATTGTATCATTTATCCCTTGATGAGAGAAAATGTTTGGGATCAAGATATAGTGAGGTGAATCTCATATATCTTTGTAACCTTATTGGATGTCCCCTTTTGTGTTACGGGATCTTCATTTACAGTTCAACAGTCTATTAGAGTTTGGTTTTGTTTGATTGTGTTAGTCACCATGGGGTTTACCAGTTTTGTTTGTAATAATGTATAACATTAGTTTGTTGTTTTGTATCGATAATAATTAGTTAAAAAAAGATAATGTGAAGAATCTATTTCCTCTCCCATATATTGATGATTTATTTGATCAACTAATGGGTCAAATTTGGTTCAAAAAAATTGATATGTGGTCAGGATATCATCAGATTCATGTGAAGCATGATGATATAATAAAGACTTCTTTTCAATGTCATAATGGTAATTATGGTTTCTTTGTAATGTTATTCATTGTGACGAATTCTCTTTTTATGTTTATGGGGTTGATGAACGCTTTGTTCCTTGATTTCTTAAAAAAATTGTTGTCGTTTTCATTGGTTACATCCTTGTTTACTCTGCTTCTGCGGAGGATAATGTAGAGCATCTATATGCAATTTTGTATGTTCTTCGTCAAAAAAATCTATTTGGGATGTTTTCAAAGTGTGAGTTTTGGGCTCAAGAAGTCCATTTCTTGGGGCATGTTGTATCCTGGTTGGGAGTAGCTATAGATTCATCGAAGTTAGAAGCAGTTTTGTCATGGTATTCCCCAAAGATAGTGGTAAAGGAGTGATGTTTCCTTGGTATCCTAGGATAGTATAATCATTTCATGGCCAATTTATCTTGGGTTTATAATCCTTTAACAAAATTTTCCAGGAAGGATCAGGTATTCATTCGAACATATCAGTTTCAAGAAGCTTTTGAGTATCTGAAGGAGATGTTGGTTGGTGATCTAGTTATTTGTCTACCAGCAGATGGAGTTCACTTTGATGTTTTATATGATGCTTCGCATCTGGGTTTATGTTTTGTCTCATGTAGTAGAGTTTGTTACTTTCATAGTTGTCTCAGTAGTTGTGTACCCATGAAAATAACTATGCCACCCATATTTTTGAGTTCGTTGTAGTGGTGTTTTATCAGAAGTTGTGGAGGCATCAACTCATTGGAAAGAAGTTTTTTGTTTTCCATGATCATAAGATTTGGAGGTATTTTTTATCCCAACATGACATTAACTTGAAGCATCATTGGTGGATGGAGTTATTACATGAATATGACTTCTAAATCTCGTATACAAAGGGATAGTGGAATGTTTTAGCTGATGAGATGAGTAGGAAGTCACATAGTGATGAAGTTCGTGAATCTGGTTATTCCTATAGAGTTATGGAAGAACAATACACATTACATCTTGATATTGGAGATGTTGGGGTGGTGGAGCCATTGTCTTTTTCCAGTGATGCTGATGTTATCCATAGTGTAGCTGGTTGAAGAGTCCCAGTTGGGGGATCTAGAGGTGTATGTATGGATTGATAATGTTTTTTGTGGAATGGCCCTAGATGGTTAGTATGAGGATTAACAACATCGATTGTGGTATCAGAGAAGGATTTTCAATCATTTTGCGATGTGTTAGATAGTTCTAAATGTGTTTGATATTTTTCCTTAGAATGTTCATCCTAGCTTGAAAAACATTTAATGATCCCCAAGGAGTTAGTTTTGGTGTCCTATGATGAAGAACGAAATTGCAGAGTATGTGTCTCGATGTCTGGTATTCTAGAAGGTGAAGGTTGAGCACTGTGTCACCAGTGGTTTTCTATAGCCATTATATATTCCATAGTGGATGTGGGAGGACATCATTGTGGACATTGTTACTGGTTTACCTTGAAATCAGGGGGGCGTGAAATGATATGTGTGGCAGTTGATCGTTTAATGAAATTATCCCACATTATTGAAATCTAGGAGTCGATTTCATGGGAGGTTTTTTCAAGGTAGTATCGAGAAGAGGTGGTGATACTTCATGGAGTCTCAAGGAAGATAATTTCTGACCGATATTGGCATTTTATTCTTCAAGGGTGTGAAGAGGTATCCAACATGCTTTTGGTTCCCAGATATTCCATATCACTTCTTTTCATCCATAGATGAATGGTTAGACCTGGAAAACTATCCATACTCTTGATGACATGTTGCGCTCCTCTGTCCTAGATTTTTGAGGTTCGTGGATGTGGCACATAACATTGGTGGAATTCACTAACAACAATAGTTATAATTCCACCATCGGTATAGTGATTTACGAGGCCTTTTATGGAAGAACATACCGTTATCCATTATTTTGGATCAGGGTTGGAGTGTAAGCAATTCTCTTACTTGAACTAGTTCAGAATACAACATAGATAGATCTGTTGATTTGTTAAAGGATGAAAGAAACACTGGATCATCAAAAATCATATGCTAGTTAAATGAGGAGACCTTTAGAGATTGATGTTGTGGATAATGTGTTTTTGAAGTTGACTCCCTATCATGAGTAGTAAATTTTTTGTCATGGGATTAATATTTCTCCCCGGTTTTGGGCCATTCAAATTGTTGTCTCGTGTTGGAACTGTGGCATATCGTGTAGCACTTCCCCCTACGATGAGAAGGGTAAATGATGTTTTTCATGGGTTGTAAATCCATAATTACCTTCATGATGACTCTCACATCATCGATTGGGCATGGTCTATGTTGAAGATGATGCGACCATCGAGGAGAACCCTGTGGATATCAAGGACCACAAAGAGAAGGTTTTTTGTGGGTGTTATATTCCATTGGTTCATTCCTATGGAGAAATTGTGGCATAGAGGAGAGTACATGGGATAATGAGTCATAGATACATGCTTACAATCCAGAGCTATTTGATTTTTTGACATATTCATGTTACTATGTTCGTTTCGTGGTTGTAAAACATTCCTATCTTTGAGATGGGTTTTTTGGTTTCTTGTTTTGGATTTCTCTCATTTAGAGGTATCTCTCACAAAAGAGTGTTTAGGTTCTGGTTGTGTTTGTTATGAAGTGTCGCATTGTATTATTGATGTTTTTGAGATCATGTTGTGGTGAAAACCTTGAGAGGTATCTGGATGGGTGGTTGTTTGGACAACCCGTTTTCGTTTTCCTCTTTCAGTTGGATTTGGATTCTCGAGGCTGAGAATGTTTTGAAAGGTATCTGATGTAAGGTCTCTGATCCAGGTGGATCACCCTGTTGTGTGTTTTCATAGGACAAGGTGCTAAGGGAAGTCTCATAGGATGTCTAGAATAGTTTAGTCACCTGAAGATGTAAGCATGGGGGCTACACGATATGACCAATGGGTACACGATGTGTACCATTCAACTTTATGAAAAATAAAACAAAGTATATAGGCGATGTGCTTTTCTGTATACATCACCTCGATGTGTTACACTATGTGACGAGGAGGTACACGTTGTGTACTACCCCTCCACTAGGTGTTTTAAAGTCACTCGGTTGCACAGGTATTTCCAACCCAGTGGCTTGAGCATTGCCCCTCTCGACCCCAAACATCCCGAACTCCTCCCTCTTCAACGATGGGAGATTCCTTAGTCCTGGATCAGTTCCCCACTACATTTATGTTATCATTATCAAATACAAGGTTAGATCTACCACCTTTTTTCAATTTTAGTCAATCTATCTTCTCCTATTTCTGTTTTTCATTTAATGATGCTTGATCTTCAGGGTTCTAAGGTATTTTTTTTGACTATGTTGATGTGGTTCTGCTGCGACATCCTATGGTTGATGCAGTTGTTGTGGAGAAGGTGATCGTGATCCATTTCATTGATCCATTCTTTTGAGAAGGATGTAATGAACCTTTAGTGTTAGTATATTCATTGATTCTATAATTATTTATGTGCAATCATAGATTTATCATGATTTATCTCTTTGGGTCGCAATGTAATTGACATAGATAAATATTTGAACCAAATAAAAAACATTTCATTGATCACATGTTGTTCCTATGAACTATGATAATGGATTTCCTATTGATAAGTAAGATAGTGAGATATTTATTATTTGATTTTATGTATACTGTTCTTGATGAAATTGGTAAATAATTTAATTCCCTATTTATTTGATAATTATATGGAAAAATATAAAGAGGCAAAAAAATGAATTTGGATGTTGTTGTAATTTGATGTAAATAAAATTAAAGAAGTAAGCTTGATTAATTACTTGTGATAGAAATGATATCATTCTATTTAGGTTTCCCATATATGGAGCCTAATAATAATGAAATGGTTAATTTAAGATGTATTAATGAACTAGTTGTTTGATATAGGATAATTCCTGGTAGGGTTCTATGTTACCCTCTTGCTTGTAAGGCTGAGTAACTTATGATTTGGAGCCATGAAAGCTTATTATGTATGAATGATGGAAGCCTTGATTAAAGACCAAGATCCAAGTTTATATGTTGTTTATTTGAAGATGATTTTTTTTATGTAAACTAGGTTGGCTATTGTGATATGTTGGGTTAGGGGGCCTATTGGTTGTGCTAGTAGTTAATGCCTACTGTGGTGAGATGCATCGGTTAATTCATGTGGGTTCCAGGGATGACACCATAGATGATGAAACAGGTTGGATGTGAATGTTGGATTCTTTCTGAATATTATTTTTTATCATATTTACTTTCCCAACTTATTAGGGTAGTTTTTTTTGGTACACTCATTCCAAAAATAGGGGATGATGCGTAGGGTATGCCATATGCTTTTCGTGTTTATTTTCTCGAGAGAGAGGTTGGGTCTATGCTCATGCTACAGGTGTAAAATACATTAAGGGTAGTTTATCTACTAACCAGGATGATCACGCTTGTGTTTAGTAGTGTATAATGATTTTATTTAATCCTTGGGAATATGGGGATGTGATAATGATGTTAATAAATTACTAAATAAATGATGTTAACATATGGGGTTCCATATTGCTAGGATTCAATGTTCTGGTAATATTTCTGAGTTTTTGTGTACTTTGTTTGGTTATGCCTATAGGGTATGAAACATTGGTGTGATGATAATGAAATATAATGTGAAATTTTTATTTGTTATTTAATGTTTAATTAATTAATTTATGTAAAGTGAAAATGATGAAATGGGAATTAAGTAACATAATAAATATCATTAAATGGTTGTGTTCTTATAGGATGCCCTGCTTAGAAGTGGTGGCCAGAAGTGTGAGATATGTTAGCTATAGTTGAGTCTAAGAATAGGTTATTCCAATAGTGTGGTTGTGAACTATAGTATATTCTATATTTTTGGGTTTCTATATGATACTCCACTGAAGTAGTTAGGGAAAATGGTAACCATGGGATTTCGAAGCATGGGGCTGTGTTATCACCAACATTCTATTGAGAGGATAGATCGATGAGTTCCCAATTTGGCCCTTCTCTCTTCTCATTGTAGTTACTTTTTTTGGTAGGTACAACAATTATTTTTTACCGTATATGTGTGTAGTGGCATGTAATGTCTTGGGTTTATTCCACACAAATATATTATGGAAATAGTTTCATTTCTAAAACAATAGGTTTACAGTGTATATCATGTGGTTTCTTGAGGTTCCTTACTCAGTGTATGGGATGTAATGGATTGAGACATAATATACAACATATGATACATGTTATGCAGGCTGTGTTGGCTCCCGTAAACTACCTAGTTTCATTTGTAGTTATGTGAATGGTGAGGTGCTTTTCCCAGCTGTCTGCGGGAAATATTTGTGTTTAAAGAGGTGCACAAGCTAGTGAAATCCCTATTGTATTGGGGTTGGATTTTCAGGAGAGATATGGATTAGGATGTGCGACGTTGGGGAAAAGCGACAGACTAGTGGGGAAGTAGTATCAGGGTACCCTTGATAGTATCTATTATGTTATATACTCTTTTTTGTGATATATACTGACAGTATCCATGGTGAGGCTGGGAACATAGTATACTTATTTAGGTGATTAGTTAGTTTCACTTCTTGTTAACTATGCTTTAAAATAATTTCATTACTTTTTCATGAGAGGATTTGGGGAGGACCCTACTGAGTATACTATTATACTCAACCAAGATTTATATAAACTATTTTTTTGTTCACTATGATCTGTTTGAAAATCAGGCTAGTTATAACTAGATGGGTGTTGTAGGAGGTGTTCTTGCTTCATGGTTACTCCATTTTATACTTTCTATTGGTACTTTCAGTTTCCCTTCTGGTTTTAGGAGTTTATAATGAAATTAAATCTGTATAATTTTTATTTCATATATAATTTATTCTGATCTGGATATGGTTGGTGTTTGTATTATCTCTCTCTTCCGTGTGTGTTCTCTTAGATTGTTATGCCTCCCTTTTTTTGTGTTCACAATACCCTCAGTGCTATTTTCCAACCTGAGGCCTGTTGGAGGAGGGACTCAGGGGTCACTATCTTCCTTATCACATTTCTGGCCTTGGAGGGGAAGAATTTGTGGGGAGGGGGTCCTGAAATTCTTAATTTCCATGACACATAAAACATGATAATGTCACTCATCTATACGATGGACTACGACCTCATGAATTTATGGGATTTGTTATTCACATACTCATTACATGGAAGGTAATGAGGATATGTATAATGAATATATGTGAGATATATTAATTTTTATTAATTTTGTAAAATTAATATATCACCTACATCATTACCAATTAACTCATTATGAAATGATATCATCTCTCATTCATAAGTACAACCTACCATCTCTTTGAATTGATGTGATTTATTTTCCATGTCTTTCTTTAATGAAATGTAGTAAATTTATATATAATGACCAAAAAAATATTTATAACATTTTTATAACTCAAGAGTTTGTGTAAGAATATCTTGTGTCTATGATCCGAAATATCCATGAAAAAATTTCATGAGATAAAATCCCATTAACACTAAAAATAATAGTGGTTATAAATGATTATTCTCGGATGGGTGATATGATGTTATAAAAGTATAATATATGGTACTATAAATTTTAGTATTTTTCAATTATATTTTAATAAAAATTATTAAACAATAACAAAATAGGTTAATGGGAGCTCAACTAAAGGAATACTGATTTATGGGAATTTAATTCAATTTCAATTTCATCGAGAAATATTTTTTAACATGGACATATTCACTTTATTATGATTTATATACCACCCATTTGTTGTATTTAAAATTAATAATTATTTATTGTTAATGTTTAATGTTTCATTTCATGTTTATTCATTCTATTGTTAATAATTTTATTCTTACCAAAATTATGTGAAAAAATTTTACAATCTCACTTTCTTTTCAGATAGCATTTATTTTTGTTGAAGGAATTTTTTAAATTATCCTTTATAAGATCCACTAAATTTCATACAATATTGATATTTATGGATTTTATTATATATTATTCAAAATTTTCTTCTCCTTTATACTATAGTCATGAAAATTAATGTTTAATTGACATGTTGATATTATTTCTCTTTAAATCAGATCCATTTTAATTTTTGATCATTTTTTGTAAATTAATTTAAAAAATATGTATATTTACTAAAAACAATTAATTATGTAAATTTTCTGTTATCGTACACATATAAAAAGTGATTTATAGGAATCAATAAATAATATTTTGGTGTGGAAAATTTCTACAAAAAGACATAAGAAATATATTTATGTGTATATAGTGATAACAAAAATCCAATTCAGCATAAAAGTTTTATGAAATATAACTTCTTCATCACATTAATAAAGGATTTATAATGAAAAAATATTTACAAAAAAATATTTTCATATTTCTCTTACATTCACTTTATTATTCTAAATGAATTGATTTTATTACAAAAACCTATTTTAATGATGATCCATTGGTCACCCATGATTTCATAATTAAAATAATGATTGATAAATGTTTCTTAATGATAATCCATTTATATTGATCATTATTCATTTGAAATTTAATTTATCTTAAATAATAATATTATTTTAATCATGGATATGATTATTTCCTAAACATTTTTTATTTTGACATATGATGTTTATAGTAAATTTTATTTCAGTACAATGGGATATATAAGGGAATTAGTATTCAATACCCTATAATCATATATTTTGTTATGGAATATTATTCGATAATTTAATCGATTCTACAATATATGAAGGATGCATTGGATATTTTGTGATGGGTGGAAACATGAATTATATATCCCCTTAATAAATCTTCAGGTCTTCTAAGAGAAAAAAAAAATTAAAATAATTTGTTTTTACCAATTATCATAAACGTTCTTGTGAATTGTCATGATATTAGAGATATCATGATTCCAAAAAATTTTATGTATAATAACTATTCATTTTTAGTATTACTAATGTAGATATTAGTATTATACATTAAATTTACCCATCGAATTTATTAATGGATTCATTTACTCCTTTGTTTATTTCCCTAATGGATGTTTTTTAGTTACATACCACTCCATAATGAATATTCCCTATCAAATTATTATAGTCAGGATAAATATTAAATAGAAAGTTTGTTTAATAATTTACCTCTAAATATTGATTATGAATTATTTATACATGATTGATTCCATTATATTTGACCGTTATTAGGAATTTGAGATCACTATTAATTTTTTTCTTTTCTTTAAGATATGATTCAGAATTATTTGAATGAGTTCAGGAATATAGAATGTTTCCCCTTATAATGTCTCAATATATTATCCCAAAAGTAATATTAATATCATTTATGAATGTCGATTTCCAAGAATAATAATCATATGTGTAAATTTGTGTTTTGATCCCGTGTATCTATTCTAATATAATAATGAAGGCACCAAATTCATGTTACTAGGGGAATGAGTTTTAAAATTTCTATCAGATTGATATTTAGTAAAATACATGGGAACTATATTAATGAAAATTTAAAATTTATAAGATAAACTAATGATTTGAGTTTAGGATATGTATGGAAGTCCATTATAATGTTTTTTTAGGAATATATTATTTGGTTTTCACTAAAATACATATCAATTTCGACACTTTAAGTTGTCATTTTTTGGCACATATATACCATGGGGTAACAACATGATTTTTTTTAAATTATATCATAACCCTCATTGAAGTACATCATAAACGTCTCATTACTACAAGACTGGTTTGATACAAAATTTGGATAATCATAGAATAATTATAATTTTATTTAAATTATATTATTATGTTTTTTAAAAACTGATGTCCCTTAATAATCAATGTCTATGATTTTTAGATAAAAAAATATAATTTTGTATTTATGTTAGTATTGACACAAAATTTAGAACCGTACATAAAAATTTAATACAAAAAAATTATGAGATAATACCATATATGGAAATGTCTTATAAATAATCACTTAATGAAATCAGGGTAGTAATAGTCTATGGGAATATAGAGATTTTATTGTAGAGAAATCCAATAAAGATGGTATTAAAACTGGGCAGATCATATCTTCATGGGGGAATCTTTTGTGGTAATATAACCTTTATGAGATAGAGTAACATGATGTCCAAAAAAGTAATTCTCCTACGATAGATGGCTTTATGTGGTCAATGAATCTATTTTTTAGACTACTAATGAAGTGGAAGATGAGAAATGGATTTATTTCCTTAGATAAATATTTGTTCACTTTGGATGTAATAAAAGGTAATGGTTATTCTCGTAGTGTGATATCTCATTAATTAATCTAATCAATTATTTAAATTTATCTCAAATATTATAGGGGAAAACAAAAAAGAACCCATTGAATGAAAATATTTTAAGGATACCATTAAAAAAAATATTTCCCATTTGTGATATAATAAAATGATAAAAAAGACCCTTAACCCAATGAAATAATAAGATGAAATTGTTATGGAATTTCTATCTAATATTATAGTTTTCTCCAAGTACACTATAAATTATAAATGCGATAAATAATTGAATACTATCCTTTTATTTAACGGTACTATGAAATGTATCCAAAGGGATCAAATATATCAAATGTTTTCCACATCAGATGAAATAGTTTTATTTTACTTAAAAATAGTGAATCAATTATGTAGATCATATATATTCAAGTAAAATAATAAAATAAGTGGAAAACAATATCCTTGTAAAAAAGAATATTTCAATGATGATAAAGATAATAAAGAAATATTCATCTTGTGGAAACTGTGGTGTGTGTCATAATAATAAATTAACTAATGGCTTGGGAGTTTGTTATATGTGTATAAAAAATATACATCAGACAAGGTATGTAGTGGTAATAAAGAAAACACTATTATCCAGTTATTCATTAAAAATTTAATGATGAATTATTTTTACCATTTTTCAATGTGTCAAGGGAATCTTCCATAAAATATTTCACAGTGATAATATCAAGTATATGAGAACAATATAACATGTGTTGAACATCCCTATGATATAGTTTTATAACTCCAACATTCATGTAACTAACCCTTAAATTATTTATTTAATATATTGGATGGTATTGTGTTATGTTTTAGGAGATTTAGAAGAGTATTAGATTGTTTTTTTAGATTTTATAAAGATATGCGGTTTGAACACGACCCGTTAAAACCATGAAGGACCTTCCAAGACACCATTAAACTAAAACTATAGGCACTAGGATGGCACACTGTTAGGTACAAAATTTGGAAAAACTATGAATCTATCTAGGAGTAACCATGAAATGTTATACTGTGGGGAGTAGGATATTTGGTGTACAATTGACCAAACTATGTGAGATTACTATATGAGACCTTTATTGAGGCATTGGCTACCCCTGTGTGAGAACCCAGTTATCCTAACCGTTAGACATATGTATGAATCATTAAAAACAACATCCAAAAACTATGGATCTCAGTTGTTTTAGAAACATAATAAATCATTTATCAGATAATGAATCCCTATTTGTTTCTAGTTATTACAAACGCTGGAGAGACCATTCTGCTAAATTCAGATGTGATATGTTGGAAAATATTTGTGCCTTGGTGGTCAAGATTCCTTGTTGACTACTGATTATTGTTTTTTACATATATTCATTAGTTTTCCCTATCTTATAGTCACGAATCTAATCCATTCGAGATGTATTTATGTTATATTATTCCACGAATGATCAAATATGGTATTTTTTTAATTATAATATGATCTAAAAAGTTGTAAGGCGTTTCATGGCATTTTTTTGGAATTTTTTGTTTAGGTTTTCTGGTTTTCCAATCATTTTGAGGAATTTATATTCACTCTAAACTGCAATTGTTAGAAAATGAATTATTTATTTGAAATTTGATGATGTTCTATATTATAATTGTAAATTTTTTCTTCAAAGCTAAACAAATCCCTCTTTAGTTATTATTGGTTGTTTTTATTAAAAAAAATATTATGAGGATGTTCTTTGTTTCATGGAAATATACTTTTGACTTTAGAATATGGTTTTGTTTTGATTAATTTAAATGTTTTGGTTGAAATTTTATTAAAAATTTACTGGTTTTATTGAAATTTAAGGACATAGTTGTTTTTCATGGAATTTGGTTTACATGGTTGGAGTATTTCTATTTTCATTCACATTACCCTGGGGAAGGGACATAATCCTTTATGGAACATTGTATATGCCTACATTTTAATTTTTTCGTAGATTTATGTGATGTTACTCATGTGTATGAAAATGGAACCTATGAATGGATGTGAGTATTTATGGATTTTTGGAATTATGTAATGAGTATGCCCTATACAATTTTAGAAATTGGACTAATGCCTTATTTGGATTCCTTCATTTGAAAACTTGTTTGATTGAATTATAGTTTTTCATTGATATTAAATACATTAAATTGTTTTAAACATTTTTATATCAATGTTATAACTTGTTTCATAATAGTGGAATGTGTTTCGATGTGAACGGGGATATCCTACCGATTTTTATACTCACCCCCTTCTAGGGAACGTATCTACATTTGAATATACTAATTACTTATTCACATACAATGTGACGGTATCCCATGTCATTAGTGATGCAGTTTGATACTAAAGAAATAGATTGTGGTGTTGGATCTTGGATAAGTAATGTCATTTCAGAGTGCTCCCCGTTCCACATCAGATTGATTTTTTGGTCTTGGTTTCTTTTTTGTAGTATGTTATTTTGGTTTTTCGTTGTTATTCATTTATTTGAATTATATTTTTCTAATAAATAATATAATGGATTTTTATATTTGATTTATCTGTTTGGTTGTTCTATTATCAAATTTAAAATAATCACCCAACACATTATGAAGACCACAAATTTTAATCCATCTTTGATGTGTTGGGAATGTCAAATAATGCCTAGTATTTTCCCAAAACCATCCCAAGAAAATTAAGAGGTGTGAGATGTTTTAAATGGTGTATGTTTATTCGGTCATAGAGTTACATGTTAATCTAGATTAATTATTATTTGGGATTTGTAGAAATGATATATTATTAGAAAAACATGAAATGTAGATGTTGTATATTTGTAGAAAACATACATATGATGTACATTTATTTACATAGGAGATTGGGTATATTAGTTTTTAGATACATCTATTAGTTATTATAACATTTTCATGGGTTTTTTAAATCATAAGAGAATGAAATTCATTAATATAAATTACTTCCCACCTTGAGTGAATAGTAAATTGTTATTACTGATTTATAATTTTGTTAAAAATTTATTAATTTTTGAAATAAGTTGAAAGTGATATGATTTTTAACAGTATGGTTTAATTCTAGAAAATGTATTAAAAAACTAAATTAATGAATTTTGGGATGTCTTGTTGTGTTGTGTAATGTAGAATATTTTAAATTTTTAAGCCTTCAGTTTCTATAAATGATATTTAATTGAAATCTATTTTGGTTATTGAAAATGGACCCCGATAGGGACCAAAAAACCAGTAGAAGAGGATGCTAAAATGTGGTAAATCCTAATCCACATTTTAACAAAAGGATAGCTTAGTTTATTTCCCATTGTATTCATGAAATTGATTGAAGAAAAATTGTCAATTAAAAAATAATGTAGATCAATCAATTTAGTTCCAAAAGAAGAATCCAGCCATCATTAAAGGATATTTTGAACCAAAAAAAGATTAAGTGATGAAAAATTGGATGAATGGAATCATCAATTTTCATTCCACATCATCTCGGCTGAAATTCTTCTTAGATATTTATATTATTTACCATATTTAAAACCAAGGGTGAGATTTAGATGTTTATGAAAAATTGGACCAAGGAATTCTATGTATGCATTTTGTTGTGAAACTCATCATACATTTATATCCTCACCTGTTTAGGATTTCTAGAGAAAAATCCACTTGAAAAAAAAACCTCTAAGTGAGAGAGTACATTGTTAAATTCCGGAATCTAGTCTACATTGTGCCAGAATTTTCTAGATGTCCATCCTTAAATGCACACTTTTTTTGATAATGGTTGAGGCTATATATTTGAATAATGATTTACATGAATTGTATAATAGAGTATATGACGATGGTCAATAGTGTGATAATAGATAAAATAGAAATCTCAAGAACTATGTTTGGAGGAAGCATGTTGATACCTATAGGAAATGGGGCGAACTATATAGACATAATTATGGGAAAAAGTGACACCTATAACCAATGATGGGAACAACTCAAAATGAGATTATTAGATCAATGTTTCTTCCCAATAAGCCAAAATCAATATGATATGTGTTCAATAATTTTCTATCAATCACATTATGTGATATTATACAATGAGACAATGATCATAATACTATGGAAACTAGATTTTAAATATTCAAATCTATAGTCACAACGATCCAAAGTTAGTTTCCCGGGACTCATATCATATATCACAGACATTGTATGCTTCAATTGTATGAGGAAATTAGAATAACCATCTTCAGAAGAACCCATCTACCCGTAATTATTCTAGGTATACCATGAATCCTCATCCAATAAAATATTAACATGATAACAAAGAGTAGAGTGCAGTTATCATGAAATTATAAAGAGATTGTTATACTATTGTGGATGATAAATCTATACATTATATGGTGATAGTTATGTTTCCTTATAATTTTAAACTTATGAAATATTTTTTTGATACTAGTGCCTCCCAATTTTTTTAATAATTTTAGTGAAGTTGATCTTCTAGGTTATATTGTTGAGATTTTCGCCTCTATTTTGAAAGAATGAACACCTATTGGTAAAAAAGAACATTTATCCAATATATAAAATTAATTTTTATTTAATATAAATGTGTATTAATTTATATAGGATTTCTCTAATCACGAAATGTATTCTTATGACATAATCCTAGGTTCTTATAGATTTATGATGTTAAAATATCAAATAGACAATTATACTAGTAAGTTTAGTTTTATAACTAATGATTTCATCAAGTATATTTTTAGAGAAACCCAGAATGTAATTGAACATGCTGTAGAATTTGACGGATCCATTAGTTTAGTATATCTAATGAAATATAGAATATTTTACTTTGGAATCCATGGATTATATTTGTGATTATAGTTTTCTTGAAATTATAGATCAGTTTCCAGATCTTTTACCAATAATTTCTTAGGTTTTTCACCCACCTAAATAGTAGAGTTTATGATTGATCTCATACAAGGTATTAGTCATATATCATATTCATCTTTTCATATATAATCAATAGAATTGTGGGAATTAATAATCTATTTTGAATAATAGGAATGAGACAAGTTTATTCACCCTACTATGTCTCTATGGGATGATCCGGTCTTTTTTAAAAAAAAAACAACAACTCTATGGATTTTTATGGGTTATCATAATATTAACCATGCTACAATAATGAATCTATATCCCATTACGAATTCTAATGATCTATTTGATATATTTAGTTGAGCATAACAGTTCTCTAAAGTTGAATTATAATTAGGATATCACAAATTTTTTGTTCAAGAATGATGATATTCCAAAGAAATATTTCAGCAGAATATGTGGCCATTATAGGTAAGTAGTTATTCCATTGAGAATATTGAATAAAATAGATGTATTTATGGATATAAAGAATTGGATACATAAAGGTATTTATATTATTTTATGGTCATGTTTTTTGATGACATATTAGCATAGTCAAGGGGAATGGCTGACTAAGATAATTTCTTGACTTCAGTGTTTGGAATCATACAAAATCATCATCTATATGCCAGAAATTTGGTGTGTTATTTTTTATATAATAGGGATATTTTCTTGGACATGTTATCTCTAAAAAATGTGTCCCTATAGATCTCTAAATGATATAGTATGTGATATATTCTATGAAATTCAAGAATTTATTCAAGATACATTGTTTCCTTGGTCAAGATCGTTATTATCAATGTTTTTTTCAGGTTATTCCTTACAATATTAAATAGTAATATCTTTTAAAATGAATATTTTTCCATTTAAATATAATTATTCATGTCATAATTATTTAAAAATACTTTAACATGTACTAACATACTCATTGATATTGATGTTTTTAGAATTAGTTGATGGCTACGTTGTGTATTCTGATGCTTTAAGATCTAGGATGGGGTTTTTAATCATGTACAAATATCATGTTATTTATGGTAGATACTGACTAAATTGTTTTATTGATAAGAACAACCTAACGCATGATTCATTATTTGATATTTTAGTCCATGAATTTAAGTATTCACATCATTTCCACTTTGATGATAAATTTATATTTTAAAATATCATAACTGTTTAAATAAAATTATCTCACAAATATAATTGAAACTATGACATAGAATATTGATGTTGTATCTCTAATAATTTTACATGGAATATATTTATAAACTAGTTAAATGGAATTTTGTGTTGGATACATTAAGAATAAAATCATCATGTGAGTTAGATAATGTGGCCTAAATCATTGTTAGTTAATGTTGGTGAAAACTGATATACACTAGGATTGTAAAGACTGAGGTAGTGATACAATATTGATTCAAATTTCTTTTGTGCCTGATTTGGTTTATAAGGTTAAAGAGGAACAAAAAACCGATTCACAATGCATTTCATTGCATTGGAAACTCAATATTTGGGGGACTATTCAGAGATGAACTCACAAAATAGGATTTTTGTTGTGGTTTTAAGATCATATGGCCATACCTATCTATTTTCACAGACAAAAAATTCATGCATACAACTATTCGATAAGATCTAGTCATCATGGAATATATAATATATATAATTTTATGAAAGAACAATTTTGGTTTGTGGGAATGAAAAAATATGAGTTTTTCATTAGATGCTTCACCTATTCCCATTTTAAGGAAGATCACCAATGAAAACAATCTCTGTTTCAGTCATCACATTTTCATTTGGGGATATTGGAGCAGATGGATTTGGATATTGTGACAGGTCACCCAAGAAAGATTTGTAAATTCAATTCCACATCTATGATATTGACTCATCTAAAGAATTAAGACCATTTTATCACAATTTATTAATCTAATATGATATAATAATAGTATAAAATCTATACCCAAGAAGTGGAAATGTTTGATAGACTATCATTTTTGGTAGCAATAGTACAATATTGTAGGGTTATTCTACGTTTTTGGAAATCCTTAAATAAAACCCTTAGAAATCATTTGACCATGATAATGTAGTGTCATCCTCAAATGGATGAATATTCTATGAGTATTATTTGGTCATTTGAATAAATAGTTATGGATAGTTTAATGGACCTTGGTGGCTCATGGGATGAGCATATACCGTTAGTGTAGATCTCAAATAAGAAGAGTTATATTACCTTATCACCTATGGATCCTTTTGAATATTTGTATGGGAGATATTTATGTTCTCCACATTGTGCGGTAGAAATATTTGAGACAACACATGTTAGACCATGCCTTGTCCAATAATAAATGAAGAATATTTAGTTGATCAAGAAAATAATATAAATGACAGAGTCCTCAGATATTGTATGCAGATGAAAATAAATAACAATTTTTTTGAGGTAAGTGGTCTAGTATTCGTTAAAATCTATTGAGGCTTGGTCATCATCATTTTTGAATGTTGGGAATCATATATCCTCAATACATACTCCATTTTTATATTCATCAATGGGTTGGAGACGTGTAATATCAGTTGGCATTTCCACCAATGTATAATTCAGTGAAAAATTTATTTCATCAGTCTCATATAAAGATTTATAAATATGATCTTAATGATGTTATTTTTTGGGAACAAATTGACCTACATCCGGATTCTACGATGGTTCAGATGAATGTTTTGGCTTTATATAGGTAATACTTTCTTGTCAAAGAAATTTATATTTCCAATGTTGGTTTTATGGGAGGATATTATAATTCAGGATGATACGTGGGAGCATTAGAAAGTTTTTTTCTAGGAATGTGATGAATTTTTTGAAGATAAGGGTATTTAAACATTTTTTGAAGGAATAAACAATGGTGGGGAGAATGTAACACCCACAATTTATGTTAATTAACCCATAATTTATATAATTTATTAATATAATGTTAACGTGTAATGTTCTAGGTGATTTTGATGAGTTTTTAAAATATTTGGATGCATTTATGGATGTTCACGATTTAAGAATTGTTAGTAAATACCTATATGATCCATCTATGAAATCATGAAATTGAAAATGTGGTCACTGGGTAGGTTCATAGTTAGGAACAACAGTGGGTCATACTATTCTGACTCCCAATAAAAACTGTGTAATGATGGAATTTTTTTTAACATTTTTGGTTAAGGTATTTGATAACCCACTAATCCAACCATGCAATGTGTTTTTAGAGGTATAATTTATCAAATGATTTTCTCAACGTTATCCAATATATTCACCCAAACCATATACAGTTTAAATAATGATCAAAAAATTGTATATCTCATTTAGAATACCCCATTATTGATCTCTTTTACTACAATCTAACCATCTCATTAATTAAACTAATTCTAAATTCGAGAGAGACCATTCTTCTTGTTCCTGGTGTGATTCTTTAGTGAATGGATGTGAATTTGAGGCCCAGATTAAGGGGTTATTTCCAAATCATGGTATTCTTCCTTAGTTATTTTCTTCTTCCCACTCTAGGATTCATGAATCTAATATATTGGGAATAGATTCAGATTTTTTATGCCAATTATGATGATATATGATTTTTTATAACTTCATTTAATGGAATTTTAAAGAGTTTCAATGTATGTTTTTAACGATGTTACTTTATTCTTCTTTACAATACATATTTATGTATGTGGAATAACTCTCAAATAACATTTTTCTAAAATGATTTTTAGATTTATAATTACTGTAGTTTTATAATTAGTATTTTTTATGTTTAATTTAAAATATTTATGAATGTATTTTTTAGTAATTATTTTTTAAATATATGAAATTATATTCTTTATATAATTTTCATTGTCTCATGGTTTCATAATATTGTTTTTTATTGAAGAATTTTTTGAGTAGAATTATGTTTTGTGAAATATATATGTGATATAAATGGATTAAAATGGTTGGTTTGGAGTGGGATTTGGTTTACTTGGTTGGGGTTTGATTATTTTCATTGATGTGAACTTATGGAAGGGGCACATTCCATTTCAGATCATAGTATATAGATACATTATAATGAATTTTTATATTGATAAGAGAATAAACATCTGTACGGATTATTCACCTAGTTGGGAATGTGAGTTTTTTTGGATTTATGAAACCATGAACTAAGAATACCAAATTGAATTTGGGAAATGATTCTAATATATTCAATGGTTTATTTTTTCATTAATTTTTTGGTTTGGAAAATATTTTTTCATTGAAAGAAACTGATATATATTTTGAGTTCATTTTATATAATTTTTTATACATGTTAGATCAGGTGTCCTGAGATGTGAAGTCATTATGGAAATATTATTATGTTTTATAGTCACCCATAACAAGGAACATTAGTGCATCTGAAGATATCAAATTATGAGACATAGGTAATAGAAATGTATTGATGTTCATTTGTGAATAATTATAATTTGATTAAAATTTCTTATGGAGTTGGATCATGGAGAAATATTGGGGAGTCTAAGTGGTTGTATTTTATGTCATTGATATTTGTGCACATTGGATTCCAATGTATACTATGATATTATAATTTTTGTTGGACATACATTGCATTTTTTACCTTATACTCAGGTTTTATGTAGTGGGTGATTGGATATTATTATACTTGTTTAGTTATATTATTTTCCAAAGGAATATCATCCCCCAATGGTTTATCAATGATATGTATTTTTTTACCTGACATTATTGTCTTGGATATTTATCACGAGGCCCATCAATTTACCACCTTCATCTGATGATAAGGAGGAAGGAAGATATGTCCCAGTATTCAATAGTACTTTAGTCATTTCCTAAAATTTATATAATGATTTATTATATTCTGGATGTTTGTATGCTTTTATATCACCCATTTTTTCCAATGAAATTAGATAATTTTATAGTTCCACAATATGATTTGTATTAGTCAAAACACATAATTGATGTATCATTTCCAGATGGATGTGTTATGAAGTCCCCATTATGACACATATATGTACCCTATTTGTGGTATTTATTACTATACAAATGGATGACATTGATGTAATGCTTCGAAAGGAATTATTTTTAAATAATATGAAAATATATATTTCATGGAAAAGGAAATTACTAATTTATGATCAAGATTTGGAATTTCTTATCTATATTGCATAGTCTTTATCATCTGATTCCTTCATATACCCACCATCAATATCTTTTCTAATTGATATTCATAGGGTAGAATAGAGATAAACATTGGGAAGGAGAAGTTAATATTTCATTTTTTAACATATATATCTTATATCAATACATTGGTGTATTTCTTAAGGAATTAATTGGACATCCACTAAATTGTGATGCTATATTTTCCATTTATTTCATCCTTAATGAATAAATAAAAATAATTAATCCCAATATAATGTGAATTGTCGAATTTGAGGATGTGAAGAAATAACTAGAGGATTTATGTGGTAATGGATTTAATAAAAATAGTAATTCACCTTGGTATTCCCATATTATCTTCTGTAAGAAGAGATGCGTTTTTGTAATTCTTTGCATAGATTAAAGGGGATTCACGACTTTTATGATATCGAAAATGTATCCTCTACCTCACATTCATGAATTATTCAATCAAATTCATCGACATCATTATTTTTTAATAATTTATCTTCATTATGGGTGTCATAAATTATGAGTACACATGGTTGAAATTCCAAATATATCATTACAATTGAGGTATGTATCTTATGATTTAATATTATTTCAATTATGATTAACAATTTCATCCAATATTATTAAAGAAATAATGATTAGAGGAACCATGGAATATGTTGATGAATTTTTTGTGGTCTTCCATTAGGATATATTTGTTAATATTAAAGTTATGAGGACAATGATAATCACCTTAAAATTATTCCTGAGACTCTGATAAAGAATGAGTAATGTGTACAATTTAGTTTCTTCAATTTCTAACTCCATTGTGTATTCTTCCATGACCACATGGACTCCATGGATGGAATATAATTACAATATGTTATGAAAAAAGAGGATTGAAGAATGCCCTACACCAATAAACATAAATGAGGATTGTAGTTTTATTGGTTTGGAATGATATTATCATTGATTCATTCTGAATTTTTCTTCATTGGCTATCACATAAATCATGTTTGTTTGTAAAGGGGTTATTTTTTTGGAAAAAGTAATGTGAAGGAATTTTTGGTGAATTTAATATCAGATATGTCATTTCATTAATTTTGACACCATTAATAAGAAAAGATTAAATTTTTATATATAGTGATGAATAAAAGAAAGGATACGATAATCTCTTTATGAAAATTGATATTGTTATTGCATAAAAATCTATGAATTTTTAGACTAAAAAAATAATCCACTCTATTAACATAATATCATATTTTAATCTTTTTAATGATGATATATATTGACATCCCAATAAGGAATATTTAATTCCCTATGATACTATGAAGAAGAGAATTTATAAAACACAAAAAAATATTATAAAATTAACTAAAATCTAGTATAAGGAATGTTTGAGATTTAATCCATTATTGTAGATTGAATGATTCAAATTAATTTTATATATAAAAATGGAAAATGTTTGTTTGGAAAGAGAATGAAATGACAAAATTGAATGGGTGGAAATTAAATACAGATGACAATCATAATGTAGTGATTTCGGGTTCATGTTCTAATGATTCAATTGATATGAGTTTATTTTGGTTTGGTTTCAGAATTGGTTTATTATGGATCCCAGGTCTTGCAATTAATTCTATACTCCTACGATTTCACCTTTGGAATGTTCATCTATTTGGTTTTGAAAAAAAATATGCACCCCAAAATCTTATTCAAACATAACAAACCTAGATTTTATATTTACCATGATCAATTTAGGATACATAATTGGTGAAATTAAATAATAAACCTCAAAACACAAGAAATTATCACACATTTTTTGAAAGAGTACGAATTAGAATTGATAAACAGTTTTCCAAAATCCAAAAAAAGAATTTATAGTAAAAAAATAATCCTTAAGAATAAAATCACCGTAAATTTTCTTCACACGACATACATAAGACTACTTGATAATTCTAGAAATGATGAGAAAACGTGGGATGGTTAATCAGGGATGAAATACGGATAACTATGGCCCCAGATCGTCTCTACATTGTCTGTTGGTGTTGCACAAGCTTCTGTTGATCCTATTGTATGTCTGAAGAGTTGAATGGGGTCCTATTTTAGGCTTTTACGTCAGTGTTTCCAGAAACACCTTTTTATATTTCAAGTCTTTCTATAATCATAATATGTTACTAGGTTACATTACATGTAAACCCTCACTTTTTTATCTACATCTTTCCAATATAATAAAATATCTTGGGAATTTCATTGGCAAATATTGACTCCAGTCACGATGTGTATTGGGGACACATATCATGTAATCGTATTTCACAACAAGTCTTCATGTCAAGACATGTACCGAAAAAAAAAAGTTATTTTTGAACATATCATGTTGTGTAATGGTATTACACAACATGTAATCAATTTGTTCAATTTTTACATAGACGCTTAATCTTTAAAAATCATGTGTCATGCTAATTCACATCGCTCAAGGTGTGAACTGTCATTTGCCTCATTATTTCTCACTTTTTCATTCCTTTTTTTTCATAAATTTCCCTCTGTAAAACATAATGCTATTAAAATAAATGAAAAATAGAATATATTATTATTTTAATTTCACAATTCAACAAAAAACAATAAAATTTAATAGTGAAATACACTTATCAAATCCCCCACACTTGACTTTATCATTTTCCTCATGGATGGAATTAAAACATACCCCAAATGATGCTCACATTAGCTTTCATCAATGTAATTTAAATAAAAAATTATCCTAATGGATAATTAAATGTTTTAGCATCATATGAGAGAATTCATCAACCAATATTTTTTCAAATAAATAGGCTAACCAATTACCTTAGATTTGTTATTATACTATAGATATTACATTAAAATCAACCATTTTAATTTAAAAATAAATTATTAATATGCATTCCTTTTAAAATTTACCTCGCTTTATATTTTCCAACTCATTATCAGGGTATAAATTTTAAATAGAATTCAACACATACCTTAACAACATATAACATGCCATGGGCTTTCAATGATTGTAATATCTCCACCACACAAAGACATAGATCAAAATTAATCATGAGGGATTCATAGTTATAGATCAAATGACTCTATGTCTTCAAGGAAGGAAGGTTAATTATGTAATATGTAAGGATCAATAAAGAGGTTTGACTATAAATTCTTTTTTTGTGATAAAAAATAGCTCAAAAATATCTCTCTTTACAAATGTCTTCAATCTCTTCCCCCATGAAAATATTAAAGTGGGACCTTGATATATGCAATCACAATGAATGAATCTAAATATATTGTTATTTTTGTATCTTTTCCAATTTGTTTTGAATGTTTTTCATATGGAAAATTTCACATCTATTACCTAACCACATATAAAAAAAAATCATCAGTTTAGAAATTGGGGATTTATGATCCACCAAATACATAACAAAATTTTATTAATTTAATTTTTTTATTAATCTTTTTCAATAGTAAGTGCGGTGAATAAGAATATAAATTGAAATATTCATGGCCTCTCCTGATATCATAATGTAAAACACCCTGAAAAATATCTCGAATATGTTATATCTTGGTATGCCCAAACTTTCTTCCCTAGCGCTTATTCATTTAAATATCATGAAAATAATTTAAAGGATGGTAGAAATGAATAAAATAAGAGTTTAGCATGGCTCATTTAAAAATAGGGCTATTCATATATTCTATGTGCATAAAATAATTAATTCATGTAGGGTATCATGATAAGGGATAACAAACATAATTCCTCAATAATTTTAAATTTGATTATGTTGATTCATATCTTTGATGTGATTAAATGAAAGATCTAAATGAAAACATTACAGAGTTTCTCAATAAATTTACTATATAATGAATGGAAAATAGCATCTCATTACATTTTGTGGGAATGCACTAATAGGATGAAGTAATTAATCATAAAAATGCATTGGAATATTTAAATCAATAAATAAAAAAATTATAAATTCAAAGAAAGGAAATATCTATAAAAAAATTCATCTATAGGGTCAACATGATCGCATAAATCATGATTTGGAAAATCCTAATCCATATGCATAATATAATAATTGATTATTGCATTATCCTCATTCAAATTTATTTATATAAAATACAAATACATGGTATGATAATTGTGCTAGTAGTTTATTTATCCTAGTTCATATGTTTAAAGAATGAATCATGTGTGCGGAATTAACATTATAATTATTTCTATATGTTATTAAAATATGGGGAGTTTAGTATAAAATTACAAAATTGTAAAACTTACTCCTCTTGAAATTGACACTTCAATGAAGGTTAATATAGTTTTTTTCAAAAACTTTTAAGGACAAGTAAGTACCCATTACGAAATATAATTCCTCAAAATCTTTTTCTCCGTCTTCTTGCATCTGCCTACCCCTAGACTTGATGTACCTGCAAAAATAAAATAAAACCGTTCAATCACGGGACAAATAAATTATATTTAAAAGTATTATAAGTATTTTTATTATATTAAAAATATAAAATTAATATATAAAAATACAAAACTCAGGTTTCCTCCTGAAAAAATTTTGTTTACCATCATTGACTTGACCATACCTCATTCAGCTCATGTGGTTGATGGTCAGAAATATGTTAACTTGTTTAGATCTTAAAATGTCAAAGCCTTGATTCCTCTATATAGATTGATCCACATACCATTTCTAAAATTATATTTACTCTATAGTTGTTGAAGATTTTGTATATATCCATGGGCCTAATCCAATAGTTCATATCCCATCATGAATAATGAAATGGAACTTCAATGACTACCCGATCATGCCCTCTTTAATTGAATTCTTCTTGAATAGATATTCCTATACTATCTTCATTTTCATTCAACACTATCATATCCTTATTCTTCTTATTCTTACATTATTATTTACCTTCCATAATAGCTGCTTTAGCCCTTCCATCATGGATAACATTATCCTATTCTTTCATTAAATAGTCACATTGAAATTTATCAATTGGTTCATCTAATTTTTGCATCACATAGTGCACATTAAATTTCACATCTGATCCTCTATCTCTTAAACACTTCCCTCTATTTTGAAATCAATCTGGTCCCTTGAAGTATCTATGAATGTACTTCCCTATTTTATTGGATTCTTTTCTTCCTCCATGTCCATCACCGAAAAATTTATAAAAAAATTAACTCATTTCATTGTATGCATAAATCATCAAGTAATCCATGAGAAATTATAGCTATTGTATGATCTAGTTTAAGAATAACATAAGTTGGTTGCATCTCCTTCGTGACTAGGTACTTTATTGTGGCATTTGAAAAACATTTTACACTGGAACATAAATAAAAAAAATTCCTACGAAAATCATTAGTACCAAAAAGAATCAGAGAGGAAAAAATTACCAAGATCACACTGTTTCTATGGTTGGATGGTTAAAAATGCTATTGATATTTCTCCTTCCAATGGAATGGTGGAAATTATTTCATTTTATACTTGTTTATCACTAAATCTGTCAAAATAATTTCATACACAAGAATTTTTATTATTTATTTAGTGAATGTGATTATGATATTTAACAGCATCAACATATCTAAATTATTTTTCCTTTTCTCGTAAATATTCACCTTTTTTACTAATATGGAAATATTCGTTATGGTTGTTAAGGTGGGGGTGATTTTTCTTAATCATCCTCCTTAGATTATTTGATCTTTTAATAACTTGATTAAAATTATTTTTTTGTTTACTCAAATTTCAATGCCATATAACCATATTTTGTTACAGTTCTATGAAATATATATTTCACATTTACACAAGGATGTTTTTCTAGTAATACTAGAATATCTCCTCTTTGTCTTTCTCTAAGTCTCTTGATGATCTGACTGACTTGATGTTCCATGTTTCTTATTATAGATTGAGTATTTTTCGGGTTGGTTTTGAGTTTCGTGATTGAATTTTCATGAAATCTTGAGTATGATGCCAAATACATTAATGTAGCACCTAATGAAGTCATAAAAGTTTAAATGGATTCTTTTTGTTAATGAACATAATTGGTTAATGGGGGCCCTTGTTGTCTAGGTTGAAATCATACTTATTTCTTCTTAAATTCCAAAACGTGATTTTTATTTTATTTAGATGTATTTTGCGACCTCCATCACTAAAAATAATTTTGATGATTATAATCAAGATAATTTACATCATTACAATACATACCTTTAGGGATTTGATTGTCTATCAGTATCCATCTTACTTTTCATAGACTCCATTTGAGAAGATATCCATCTACTTTCCACCATATAACTTCTTGTAAATCTCCCTTATTCTTTCTTCCAATGGAAAATATTGATGGAAGTCTCATCTAGTATCTCATAGCTATCTTCTAGCGACTTCCTCATTTGTGATCCTTATATAGATGCATCTACTATTGAATGATTCCCTTAATACATTCCTTTGTAAAATATTTGTATTACTGTCCACATCATGATTCCAGGATGAAGAAATCACCTTAAAAATATTGAAAATGTTCCCATGAACTCCAAAAAGATTGTTCATTTAATTTTTTAAATTTTAGAATACATACCCATAGATCCATAGACTTTTATGGACGGAAAAACCATTTAAACAATTTCCTGACCATATCTTCCCATGTTGTGATTTATTGTGGTGGCAGACTTTTGATCCACTACTTTAGTTTTTCCATTAGTGATAAAATAAAAAAAAGCCTTAAAACATCATTTGTGATGTTATAAAATTGGAACATGTTAAAAATATCCATGAATCGTCCATTGGGTGTGTTGGGATCTGAATGAAGTATCCTGGTGAATTGTAGATAATGTGTGATTTATTGGAAGACCACAATCTTGATTTCAAAATGTTGGGAAATGATGAGGGGTTTGAGAATTCTGGGGTTGAATCCAATGTTTGAGGGTATTTTGTAGTTGATCAGTGAATGTACCCTTGTATTTCTTCATTGAATTTATGGCCCATCTCTCTAACCAATATCATGATCATCTCTTTGAAAATTCTCTGTGTTAGCCATGCAGTATTTTTTATCAATATATTTCATCTATTATTCTTTTGGGTGTTAAGTCTTTTAAAAAAAATGGACTAAAGGTAGATCTTAAATTTTATTCTTTACAATGAGTTGATTTTTCATGTGAAAAATTGTTTTCTGAAACAACATCACGATAGGACCATGTATATAGAAACAAATAAAAATAAAAATATTTATCTAAATTCTTGAATAATTTTAACATATCTTCTATCCCTGACAATGACACCAAGATTACATGCCCATCGGGAATCGTTAATTCTCTATGGTACTCTTAAAATATATATAACAACCAAAATACTCTTCAAAATTAATTAAAATTAAGAATAAGGAATTTTTGGGACAAAACCCACAAAGATAGTGTGTATGTTTCAGATTAATTGGGGAAATAGAAATAAAAATTGTTTTTTGGAAAGATTAAGATATAACATGGTTGATCGGTTTGAAATTCAATATGGGATGCATGCTAGGTTCAGTGATTTTTGGTTTATTTGATATAGATTCAATTGACATGGGTTTATTCAGGGTTGGTTTTAAAATTTGGTCTATATTAATCCTTGGTGTATGTTTCCCTTCTCTACACCCATGATTTCACCATTTTGAATTTTCATCTACTTAGTTAAATCATAGATATATGCAACTGAAAATAAAATTTAATGATCACTAACCAAGATTCTAAAATGGTCATTTAAAATATTGGATAATTACTTGGTGGAATTAAATAATAAACCTTTGAAAGTATATAATGGTCATGCATTTGAATAAATAATAAGAATTCTAATTGATACATGGTTTTTAGTAATCCATAACATGAACATATGATAGAAAACAATCCTTAAGAATCACATCCCCCCAAAATCACATCTATGAGCACAAAGAAGACTACTAGATCAATCTAGGAATGATAAGAACAAGCATCGTGGCTACCAGAGGATGTTATAATGCGAATCTAGGCTCTGGTTCATCACACTGTAGTCCATTGATGTCACACATACTTCTTATAGTCCTAGAGTAAATTGGAAAATCGAATGGGAGTCTTATTTATAAGATTTCCACTAGCATTTCTTATAGCATCATTTTTTTGACACATAGTGATCATTACAATGTGTATCTCAGTTACACGTCTTATAATCACTCATATTTTTCTCCACATCTTTCAAATCTGCGCAAAATATCATTCGAATCTCATTCTCTGATTATGAATCTCATCATGAGGTGTACTATAGTCCGACGTCATGTAATCAGCCTTAACAACATGTCTTCATTTCAGGACTAGTCACGATAGTTCAAATTTAATTTTAACGTCTCACGACTTCTAATGGTAATACAAGGTGTGTAATCAGTCATGTCATGTTTTCCATGTCAGCTTTATCTTCAAAACAGTTGTGTCATGCCACTTCACTTCACTGACACCAAAAACTATCCTTTTTATTACTATTTCACTTATTTTCATCTTTTTAATGATTCTATTATTTCCTTCCATTAAACATAAATCAATTCATATTATTCCAAAATTATAATTATTATTCAATTAAATATTCACTTCAATAAACAATATTCCTCTTATATATATATATGAAATAGATTTATCATGTATAAATTATCTCTTTGGTTTGAAATATTATATATAAAAACTATCAGAAAATAACATAAATATTTTATAAAATAATCTCAATATTTGGAAATAGTGATAGATCTCGCTACACAAGGATTCTGATTATTCGATACACTATAAATAGGTTTGGAAAATATGGTAGAGAATGAATTGATGTGTAATGATCATCATATTATAGAAGAAGGTTATATTGATAAGTATCCTATGTTAATCAATATACTACATATGATATGGTAATAATTAAAAAAGTTTGAAGATAACTTTTTTCAAATGTTGGATAATCCATATTTATTGGATAACATAAAAAGTTATCAGTATAAAGTAAATAATTTTCAAAATACAATAAATTGTGTGAATGATGAGAATTAAATAGAATTTTTTTGATTGTTGGTTTCTAAATTTTTGAAATTGAATATAATTTTCATCTCTACTAGAGATAAAAAAATAATTTTGGATTGTTCTCAAATATAGAATTCCTATATATAGATGGGTATCACAATGATGTATAGGGTTTTGAGTGAACATTTTTTGTGTGAGAACATGAAGTGGGAAAATACTGATTCTTTATCTAGATCTTTTGATTTCAAAAATATAATACAGAGAGAAAAATTATTGGAGGATTCATGCAATCACTACCTATTAATATGGGGAAATGGGGTGAAATTACTATCGATGTTGTCATAAGACTACCAAAAAATCCATGAAATGAATATTTAATATTTTTTTTACGAGTTAGCTCACTAAATATGAAATTTTCTTCAATATACAATAATATTTAACTCTTGAGTTCCTGGAAAGGATCTAAATTAATGATGTTATAAGATATAATATAACAGTTCCCTCAAATATATTTGATCATGATCCCCTTATTACATAAAAATTATAGAATCGTTTTTAGAAGGACCTCAATATTAAGATTCATTCGAGCACCAATGAATGTCATCAAAATAATGGAATATAGGAATGGATGATTCAATCATTGGAATACAATTCTATTTTTTTGTAAATTTATTTTCATGTTATATGGGATAAACATTGACCTTTGGTATAGTTTTCCTATAATAATAGTTTCTATTTATGTATTGAAATAGTATCGTAAGAAGAATTTTTTGGGATGTTATTTCCTATTCTATATTTTTTGGATAATGTTTGGGAAAGTAAAAAATACAGGTTCTAAACAATTTAAAATGACAACACCATTGTTAATGACTATATTGGATATTATTAATGTCGTACAATTTACAAAAAATATTTATTCTAAAAACTAGTGGAAGTGGTGTTAATTTTATGGGGGTGATACTGTCTTCAAGATATTATCTACCTAGAAGGGTGTCATAATGTTTTATAAAAAAGGAAAATTGATCACTATGTATATATCACCCATTAAATTTTGCGAAATCACAATAGTTATAGTTAGATATTATAAATTTCATCAGGACTCTCTAAACTAAATGATGTGTTCCGGATATCAATATTAATGAATTATACTCCTTAACCAACAAATGAGATATCCTTTGATGATATAAAATTGGAAAATGATCTATCTTAATCAGATGTTCTCATCAATATTCATGATACTAGAGGGAATTTATTAGAAGAATCTAATGACTAGATTGGTAATGATATAAGAGATAAATCAACGAATTGATCATGCAATGTGGGAACCCATGGATGTATTGAATAATAACAACCCTCATTTCATTTGAAGGAATCGTGAAAATTTAAAAAAAATAAAATATTTTAAGAGGGAAGATTTTGAAAACACAAGGTTGTAAAATATATTTCATTTAGAATAAATTTAATTTCATTAATATTATGCGATATGCATAACTATGAGTTTGAACGAATCACAATACTCTATGTAAATATTTTTATTATGTTGTGACAATTTTGACAAGAAAGTGTGTTAGAGGGTATGAATAAAATTAACTAAATTATCAAAAATATATTTTCCTATATATGTTTATTGGGAATCAATTGAGGTGGAATAAAAATAATATTAATTTTAATGAGAAATAAACCTTTTCTAAAAGGGTGATTTTTCCCATCTTGAAAGATTATATAAAATATAAATGTTGAATGTTTTAAAATTATATTTATAAAATGAATTTATTTTTTCATATAAACATATAAAAAAATTATCTTTGTGTGATTTATTTTTGAAATATATGAAATTTTTCTTTTTTCTATAAATAGTTCAAAATCCTAATATTTATTAAAAAATAGTTCGTCATTTAATGCATTTATTTTTTAAAAAATTATTTCTTACATGAAAATTAGTTAAATATTATTATATTTAATCAATTAATTTTTCATTGGACTCAATTATATGTTAAATTTTGATATTTTTTTAATAATTGTGAAAACATTTCCTTTGGAAACCCATTTTTTCATCACATATAGTGTCATCATTTAAATTAAATTCATCTAATACCATGAGACAAACATGGTAAAATAATTTTCATAATTAATTTAATAATAACTAACATAACTTATAAAAGTAAAAATATTTTTTTCACAATTAATATATAAATCTATAACATTTAATTATCATTGTTATGGTGAAATTAGGATTACCTGGGTGTTAATATAATAATATAATGGTTAATTATTATTATAATCATGTCCAATAATTATTGTATAAGACTATAATATCCTTATCTCATCCATGGATTGATAATGGTATTTTTTTATGATTTTGTTCTTTTGAAACATATTGGTGTAATTCATTATTTTAATAAATTTAAACTGTATCATATCCCCCATTTATGAAATTCCACCCCTATCCACCCATCATGAAACATACAAGGTCAGTTGTTTTAGAAAATAACTGAACTAATATCACAAAAAATTACATTTAAAAAATTATATATAATTTTTTATATAATAAATCCAACATATTTTTTATTAAAAAATTTAGTTAGACATTTTGGAGAAGGGGTTATGTTTTTTAACTAGGTTTTTTATATTATTTCAACTTACACAACATTAAGAGCTTATTAAACCGTTTTATTAAAATAAAAATATTATATACCATATTTTACCATTTAATTTTGTCTGTACGATTACCTATATCTATCTCTTTTTTAATCAAATGATAAATAAAATCATTGACTATATGAACATCAGATTACTACCTCGCGGAGTTGTGTGACTTGTTTTTTATTTACACCTATTACGATTGGATATAAAAAAGGTAATAAATCTATATATTTGTAATATATTCAATATAATTATACTTATGAAATAATTATACCTCATAATTATTCTTAATATCCATTCCATTTGGAATAATATAACGTTGGGCGTGTGTACATTGAACTATGGTCTCACGAAGCGATGAAATAAGTTTTTCACATACTATTTATATATATAGTAATATGGATTTATTTAATTAATGTATTTGATTTATATGACATTAAATTTATTTTTTAATATTAATATATCACCAAATTTTATACACATTCACTAATTAATAATTGATATCATTACATGTGTGTATGTATGGATTGCCATTTTAGTGAAAGTATTTGATACATTTTTTGGAAAAATTGTGAAGAATGAAAATAAATATGTATCTAATGATATAAAATAATAATTTTAACATTTCTATAATATTAGGGAGGATTGATCTATATACAATTTTAAGTAATTAAAACATTTATTATAAAACATGTCTGAGAAAACAATGAAACTGACACCCAACCCAATAGTGTAAATGTAATTTTTTGACAAACATATGATGAGATGTTATAAAAAGATCATATATTATGTAATATATATTAATATTGTTCTATAGGGACTAATTAACAAGTTTAAACCACTATATAAGAATTTAATGATCACTCAACTAACATGAATGGTGATTTATGGGATTTAATCTTCATTTCTATTTTACTGAGACATATTCCTCAATATGCACATATTGAAATTTATATGGTGAATATAGTACCCCACTTTTTCATTGAATATAAATAAATATTTATTAATTATATTTAATTTTTCTATTAATCATTATTGTTTCTTATGGATCTAAATAATATGTTAAAAATAGCATAGGATGGTATTTTACAGTCTCAATTTCTTTTAGGATTAATCTTTCAATTGTTGAATGAATATTTTCATTTATACATCATATGCTCCAATAATTTATTTATCCATTATATGATTAAATATTTCAAATAATTTCTTCATCATTTTCCACTCTTTTTTACATCAATCGATCGATCATATTTTTTAATGATAAAATGATTTAATTTTTCCTTAAATAATATATATTTTCCTTTTATATACTCATTATTTAAAATTATTTTACCTAAATAATTTTTTGTTGAAATTTTATATTAAGGGAAATTGATGTGTTCAATTAATTTTAAAAACTGGTTGAATGGAATCATTCTACATTTTAAAATGGATTTTTAAATAAATAAAAATATGTGATTATTAATTTATATTCTAGTAATAAAATTATGTATCACCATAACTATTTTATGAAATGAAACTTCCAGTATTTTTTTCAATTCATTTACATAAAATTCCATAGTATGAAAAAATATTTTAATATTTTACATCCATTTAATATTTTCTTCTATACAGAATGATATGATTGTAAAAACCTATATTCCTTATGAACTAATGGTCACCACTAATTCCTAGAATAATTATTTGATTTTAACTATTTATTGATGAAAAAAACATTATTGTGATCAATTTTTGTTTGATATTACATTTATCTTTAATATCCATATTATTTTTTCATATATATGATTAATTCCTAAACCTTAAAACTTTTATACAAATTCTATATACCTTGATAGTTATTGTCATCACTAGGGAATTATTTATACATATATTTGGTTTTCATAATACATATATTTTTTGATAAAGAATATTAGTATAGAAGAACATATAATATTCTATATATTGGTAATTATATGAAAATTCGTTTATGGGTGGTGCATAGAATTAAATATATCCTTGACTTGTCAGTTGGCCTCAAAAGGCAAATTAGTTGGAAAAATGGTGTTTTACCTATAATTTCAAACTGTATTTGGAATGATCACAATAATATAAGAATAATAATTTTTTTATAATGATTTTCCATAACTATTAATTTACATAATTTATAAATTATATATTTTTATTATTTTTATCCATGATATTCTAACATTAATATCATCAATCAATTCATTTCAATCCAAATTTATTATTTATATGGCTTGTGTTTTCAATTTTTTTTTGTAATAATGATTATGAATTATAAAATTATGATTGTAAATTTATTTTTTTAATGGAATGGGTTTTCATATAATTATATTACCATATTGATTATTCCTTCTTAATTAATGATATATTTTGTTGTATATTAACCCTACTAAGTATATAAGATCACTATTATTTTTTAGATTATCCCTCAGATATGAAAAATAATTCATAGAAGGAGTTTATGGTTTTAGAATGTCTTCTGTTTATATGATTTACTTTTTATTGCCAATGTAAAACTATTATCAAGTATATATTGGGTTCAAAAATACTACCAAACTGATTAGTTATTAATTATTTTCAATCTTTTATCTATTCTAGATAAAAAAATGTTTGAACTACCTATTTGTTACTGTAGTGAGTGTTGTTACATCTCCAATTAAAATTATCCACTAATTATTTAAAATTCCATAAAATGTATATGACATTATAATATAATTTCAATGATATAAAAACTATTTCCATTAATATAAAAAATCACCATATATCCACATTAAAATCATATATTCTTCAAAAATACATTTCAACCATTATTTATAAAATAAAATCCTATAATTATTTTTACAGTAATAATATAAATTTCACAAAATTAGGGACATAAAGATGTAATTTAAACATGAATTATCAATATTATGGTTATTTATATTATAAAACAAAATATACTAAAATAAATGTAACCATTATATATAACAACATAAAAAAATTTCATACTAATAAATAGATAACATTTCTTAATATTAGGTATTGCACTATTTCGGGGCTTCAGTTGTGGGTTCCAGCCCCATGGCATTTGTAGATGTTGTGATTTGTATTTCATTATTAAACTATATTAATATAATCGTTTTTAATTCCCAAAAATTATATACAATCTCAAAATATAATTAATCTTCAGACTTATTTATTACCTCTATGTTTTTTCACTATTTTATTTTTTCACAAAATAAAATAATATTAATTTAATATCATTTTGTTTATATAATGAACATATTACCCCATTGGATTAATTTTCCCATAATCATACGTCATTGAATTAGTTTCTTTAACATGTATCAAATGTTTACAGAACCACTTTCTTAGGTATCAATTCACCATATGTTTCCAAATTGACAAAAATATATACAAAAAATATTCTACAATTGATTTATTATTTTATTTTTATTTTGAATATATTTGAATATCATTGATAAAAACAACTTTCATCCAATGTCCCTTTTAATCCTTTCCCCATGACTTCTTGTCTTATTTCCCAATAACATATTCTTGAAAACAAATATATGAAATACGTCCTAAGAATAATTAAATATAAACTAAATATTGTTTTATAATTATAGTGTAACATGAAAAATTGACAACATAAATCTAGATATCATAAAATTATTTTATACTGATAATATCCCCCTTATTTTTTATCATGAAGTATATAACACACAAAAGGAAATATTAATGTATGTGGTTCCATTTTTATTAGTGAATAATATGAATGATTTTCAATTATAAAATAATAAAATTAATACCTCAATCTATATAAATTCTGATGACATGAAATATTGATGGATAAATCAAATAGTTTCTTACATGAGATTTTTATTTTTTGGATGATATTAAATTAATTTGATTGTTAATTTTCCATGATAGATATGAATAAATTACTAGAATTAATGTTATTTTTGTTTTATATCCCTTTCCATTCATCATCATAATTGTTATTTAATCATTATAAAATAATATCATTAACACATGAAATGATTTATAATATTATAAAATAAAAACATTTATATGTAAATGTTATAACTTTTGATCATTTTTAATATATTAAATATTGATTACTCAATACTACTAATGATAAATATAACACTAAACAATTTTTTTGCTAAAATTGTATCTCATACCTATAATCTTATATCCCCATGAAGGTAATGTAATTATTAATTAATAATCCTTCGCATTAATCCTAGTTTTTATAAATACCTAAACTGGTTAAAATGACTCTCATTATATAATTAATGACATTCAAATATCATCAATAAAAGATAAAAAAATTATATATTCATTTGATTTTATAAATTACATTAGACTTATTAATCAATTAAATAATCTATAACTCATAATTTAACCTCACATAAAAAGATTATAATTTTCAATGTTACCTAAACCCTCCATTTATTCCGATTATATATACAAATCCTTAAACATTACATGAACCTGAGTTTTTTTCATGATTTAATTTTGATACTTTAATTTTGATATTTAATATTTTTAGATATAAATAATTATGTCATAACACATACATAATAGAACCATAAATTACAACGTGGGTACTTATAACCAGTAACCACTTGTCTGATTCAATAAAACTTTTCAAATGATATACATTTTCTATTCAAGAATTTTTTTTAAAAAATTCATCCAGATATTCTAATTGATTGTTCCAATCCAGAAACCCTATGAAGAACATTTTGAAAATATTGGATAAAGAGGAAAAGTGCAGTGGAGAACATATATTCAAAATATACTAGTCCAATGAAAAAAAAAATAAAACTAAAAAAATATTTACCATTATCACATTATTCTTTGAGAATATAAAATAATAAATTACTCATGAAAATAAAATAGTACTTTTTTTAATGTAATATTTAAAAATCATAGAAATAAAGTATAATCGAATTTTAGGATAATTATATCCTCAAATTATTCACCCATTATAAATTTGTTTCTGAAATAAGTAAAGCCTGGTAAAATCTATCTGAGAAACAATTTAAGATATCTTCATTCATTATTCTTTTAAAGGTAGGGAAAAAAATTAATTGTAGGGCTTTAATAGGGATGACTATTCAAATATGTTATATTATGATCTCCCACATTTAATTGATATAATTGAGGTAAACTCTTTATATATGAAGTATCAGTCTCACCAATTTTTATAGGTAATTATATTATACCATATCATGACTAAACCATTTTATTTATTATGTTACCCATTATAGAATATTTTAATGGCTGCTTTAAACCCATATGAAAAAAAACATTAGGATATTTAAATAAAACTTTATTCAAAAACCATTTTCATAATTAAATACCCCCAAATAAAGGAAATATTATTTTACATTTATTAAGAGAATTAAATTTTTTAATGTATGTGAAAAATAAAATTACAATTATTGTTTTGAGAATAACTATCTTCAATTTAAATAAAAAAAGAAAATTAATATTTTATTTTTTTAAAAAAAGAGATAAAACATTTCCAAAAAAACATTTCATTATAAAACCATTGAATGAATGTAATAATTGACATAAATTTTTCATTGTAAATATTTTATGTCGATATAATAATATTAAAGGATATTTGAAAAAATATTCATATGAATAGAAAGTGAAGGAAGTGAATCATTATGTTTTGATACATAAAAGAATATCCCTTAACAAAAGCCAACCTCATCCTATATATTATTTATATTCCTAAAGAATAAAATTATGTAAATTATATAATTTCATAAGAACCAATTTGAAAAATATTATTATTATTTAATTTTTTTAATTAATTATAAAAACAATTATGTCAATGTCATACATTTTGACGATATTCAGAAGAAATATTTTGAATGGAATTGATTGGTTAAATATGGTCAAGATGTCATTATACCATCAACTATTGAAGAATAATTATGAGATAATTAATAGTTCTAAAAATAATGTACACATTTATGAAAAACCTTGTGAGATGGATACAAAAAAAATGACAAACATTATAATCATGGATATGGAAGTTTATACATAATCATTACTAACACGTCCATTTTTCAATGACATTTTTAGAAATAATTAAGTTATAATTTATAAATAAAAACACATCGATGTATTATGAATATTTGTTTTCTTTAAAAAAATTTATTTAAGTATTTTATGTGATGTGGCGAGGAAAAAATAATTAATCCACATTGCCGAGATGATCGACTACAGGTATGTATAAAATACTATATCATTTTTAAATGAATGAAAATATAGGTAAATAAATTTTATATTATAATTATATAGTTATACAGATTTCATTAATTTAGAAAATATAAACCTATTTTAAATCCACCATTACTGAAGCTTCCAGTGGTGGTGATGGAAAATAAATTACATCAGTTTGGTAGGTGGTAGTCTATTATACACATTTACAACATTTTCATTTCCGATTTTATGTATGTAGTGATGGATTTCTAAAACTACATTAACATAATAAAAAATATGGGTATATTATATACTTTTTATATAAATTTCTCATTATTTAATAATATTTGAGGATGTTATTAAATGAAAACTATTGAAAACCCTTTGTTAAGTGGTATAAATTTTCATCATACAACCTCTTATTTATTACACCAAAATAATCTATATGATGGTTTTATGATTGAAAAAGTTATCTATGAATTGGTTTTTGATGTAAGGAAGTGAGTCAATAAAACAATTTATGAATGAAATTTTTCTTGAATATTTAAAAATAGAGACGAAGAGGTGTCATTTTGTAAGAGTTGGGAGGTGAACTCCTAGAATATCCTAGGATTCTAATTAAATATAAAAAATCCTATTGAAATAGGTCCCAATTTATAATATTAATATATTATGCTGATGGTGAATATTTATATAATATCATCTAATAAATATTGGAAATTTTAAATATCTGTTTCCATCTTTTAGTTTTGTTTTAAATTATTTTAACATTTTTTGATAATTACTATCATGTTAATGAATTTATTATATAGGGGTAATGAAATTTAAAATAAAATATTGTTCAAGAAACAAATGAAACAAGGGTGATAATTTAATCCACACTGCAATAATGTATCCCAATTAGTATTTTAAAATAATTTATTAAAAATTATTTATTGATAAATATCAATAATGTATATTTTGGAAGCATATATTTAAATTTATTTATAAAAGTAAAATAAAAAATACTATTTCAAATTTAAATCAATAAAAACTCATTAATATTTAATTGGTTTCTTAAAAAATAAATTTAAAAAAATTAACTATTCAACTAATACTACTTTAAACATTTTTAAAATAATTTATTATATATATATTATTTAAATAATTAAAATATATATGTTGTGTAAGAATTTTTGTTAATTATTCAACAACATAAAATTATAAATCAATTCTAATCATAATTACAAATAAATTATTTTCATATGAATACTTATAACCAAAAAATAATTTATTTTTATCCCTAGGTAATAAATTTTTATATAAAAACGAGATATTTCATTACTTTTTATTAAATAAAATATTGTCATGGTTAAAATGAAGTAAATATGGAATAAAGATTAAAAATATACTAATTTTATAGTATTCAGGAAAAAATTTACTAATCCAATACAATTAAAGAATGTTTTAGGGATTCTTTATTGACCATATCACATAAATTTCTCACTTATTTAAAATATATTACAATTAGTATGGTATGAAAACTTACATTAATATCTATTCATAATGAGTTAATTTAAAAGTAACATATTTAATATATTTGTATATTATGATTTAAAATATGGAATAAAATATTCATGATTCAGACCCTATAATCTGCAAATATAATGTTAAGCCCAAAAATTTATGATAAAATTAGTTTTTCTTAAAAATACATTTTATATTCAAATATTTTTTATTTGAAATATAAGAATATGATTCATTACAATGAAAATAATTATATTTTTTTTAAGAAATCCTATGAAATTGTTTGATAAAAGTTACCAAAAAAATAATTTTAATTGTTAAATACAAAAATTGAATAAACAATTTTCAATTAAAATCGATTTTTTCACTAATCATTTAAAATTTAAACATCCCTAAAAAACCTAGATATTTCATTTTAATGTAATTTTCAACTTATGATTTAAAATTATTTATTCCTATAAATGTAAGATCATTACCAAAAGCATAAAAAATTCTTTATATAATCAAATATAAAAAATCAATAGAAATCATTTTTGAAACAAAATTGAATAATAAAATGACATTACTAAATATTTAGTGATTATTTATTAGGAATATATAAATAGTTTTTTACTGAGTATTATAATTACATATATATAGTAATATTATTTATCATATTTATATACAACCATTTAATATATATATAATATAATATCTATATGAAAATGATAATATTTCCTGCATTGTATAGGCATGGTGTTGCATATTATATATGCTAAAGAACATATAAGAATTATTCTAAATCCATGGGATTTATAAAAAGTTTACAAAATATTCTCATACTATGAATATGAATATTTTTTATCATTATAATTCAATTTCATTTATACTATTTTGTGGGATCATTATTCAAAACCTAGTATAGTATATGGAAAACGTATAATAAATTATAAGAGGAAAATTTCATAATAGGATAATGATTTTACAATTGATTAATGCTCAAAAAATCCTATGTGAAAGGAATAATATAATGAATAAATGGGGTGAAATAACCCATTGTTGCATAGATAAAAAATCATCATGGTTTGAATAATAGAACACACCAATTAATTATTGTGTTATAAATAGAAATAATTTTTGGTTTCAGTAATTATTACAATTTATTATAGTCTCCATAAAGTTCCCAAAACCCTATAGTTTATTATTTCAATATTAAAATATTTCTATTGTATGCTAATAGAAAACAAGTATCTTGAAATCTGGTTGAAAATAAGTTGAAATACATCATTTTTTAACTATATTCTTAATTATAACCTATTATATTTAGTAACATTCATTCAATTAATTTTTAAATACTCAATAGTAGACACCCCCTGATATTAACTTATCATAACTACCTAATAATTAAAACCTTATTTTAACAAATTATATAAATATAAAAAATATATATCAATTTCATAATATATGATAAAAATAAACATAATTTTATAATAATTAATGTATAACACTTACATATTTACACCCACTACCAATGGTTTGGGGAACTAAAGAATACACATAATAATTTTTCATTTCAAATGAGATGTTTCCATGCACATCTCATAAAGACTGTCTTATTCATTATGACATGATAGGTGATCATTATGTTTTTATTTTTATTGGTTAAACATAATTAGCACTACAATATTCATAATTCACATGTACTCATAATTGAAAATAGAACTCATTTAACTTTAAAATAAAATCATAATTACAAAAATAATTTATTTAAATTGTCTAAATTTGAGAAGTAATCCTATAGAGAATAACCATTTTTTTGATATATTGATTGTTTATGTGACTAAATTGTAATTATATACTAAAAGATTAATGATATAATAGAACACCCACTCTTCTTGTCCAAAAGAATACATATTCCACCACTTGATTCTCATAGTATCATATGAATTCGAAATTAATTTATCATTTCATTGGACACCCACATGATTGTTGACATTATAAAATATAATAATGTTATATACATTTTTAAAAAAATTCCACATACAATTCCAAACACATTCACACTATTAAATAAGAATTAAAAATATTAAAATTAATTTTTTTATCATCTAATCATACATTTACCTATTTTCAAAATTCAACCCTCACAAAGAAAATTATAAACAATGAATTTTTTCCATTATACATGCCAACAATAACATTCCAAAAATTTATCATTGGAAATTCATCATATCCCTCAATTATCAATTGGCTGACCCCATTATATATTAAGTAATGTAATATCCAATTAAAAATTTTCTTATCAAAATTATGGCGTCATCCAAAAACCTATCATTTCATGAGGCGCTCTTTTCTTCTAAACGTACCAATATGAGAATACCTATTATATTTAATATGAAATAACACTTCCACATTTAATTATTTTCATATATAAGAAAAAAATCCACAAATTAAGAATATTAATGTTAATAAATTTATAAATATATTTGATAAAACATATTTAGAACTTGAAACTTGACTTCCATCATTATATTGACATCATATATTACCAAGGGAAACTCATCAATCCATATCTTCCAAAACTATTCTTATTACTTACCATCGAATTATTTATAAATAATTACAATGGGTCACATATCCCAATGGTGTAAAATTAAAATTAAAATTCATCCTAGATAATTAAAATTCAATATTATGATCAGTACTCAAATCCAAAACAGATTGATAATCATAGAATAACCACTAACATTATTATTTTGCTTCATATTGTAAAATTATTACAGAGGATGCTGATTTCCATGTTTTATATAAATTTTTTTAATATCCCCATACATTATATAAATGAGAAAAATAAAAGGTTTTTTCATATAACATCTACACTATGTATATATTTACATTGACACCAAGAAATATAATGTCAGATGATAATAGTATATCTTAATCCAATTTATCATGTTATGTAATTTGAATTTAAGTTACATTATTAGAATTCAAAATAAAAACAGTGAAAAAAATTTAGAGTTTAAAGGAATTATCTCTATATCTTTTACTATGAATATTTTCCAAATGAAATTACATGAGGATATCACTTACAACATTGACCATGGAAAATATTATTCCACTCACACTCTAAAGAATATTAATTATACCAACTATCTTGTTCTTAAAATTCCTCAATGATTTTTAAATATACAATAAGAATCAGTTTATGAATCACCCAAAACACATAATTTTAGAAACCATTTCATCTATAAACTCATAGTGTCATATAATACATCATTTATAATAGATATACTAATACCCATCAAATTTTCCTTCGAATTTCATGATATAAATATATGTTGTGGGAGAATTGATGATTCCATTACATGATGGTGATCAAGACTATGAAATTTCATCTTATGGAAATAAAATAAAACATTCATATTTTTCAAGGGACCATTTAGAGATTATCACCATATACATCAAGAAAATAACTAACCTTCGTTATTTATTAATCTATATCTATTACTAAAACCAGATTAATATGGCAGATTCAATATCATCATATCACACATACCGCATATAGAATATGAAGAAACACTGTATTTTAATAAAATAAATATATATATTGAAATATTGTTAACAAATTGGAATATAGCTATTAATTAAATCCTCTATATCTAATTTATAATTAGTAAATATGTAATTCATCATCCTATAAAAAAATCAGAATGATCAATTACACATAATCCATTTTATCTATCCTTGTCCCTAATAACGTTTTCACTTCCATCACATAGTGAATAAAAATTTCTCATTTTTAAAACATCAATGGGAAGAAAATAATTCGGTTATAGTCTCTTAATCCCACATAGTTCATTTTTTATGATATTATTAATATGATTCTATTCATGATATCAAATCTCACAGTATTATTATTCCAAAGCTAACCAAATCATTCAATTAATGATCCATTATGAAATCATTTCACATTATTTCCAGGAAAAATTATATTATAATTTATCATTATATGAAACATTAAATATATCATGAAAAACAACATTAATAATATACATAATGTATCCTAAACTATATTTAACAATTTCTAGGATTTACTGAATAATATATTTATCATATATATCACATAGACTTTTACTCATGAAGAAATATCTCACAATTTATTCACAAAAATCAAAATGTATGCCATTATGTAAACATCTAGTCTATTCGAATTTTCATAGTGATGAATCAACATAAAAAAACCATTAAGAGGTTTTGATCAACCCAATAATGTACATATTAATTTTATATCAATAATTATATTAACAAAAAAGATATTGCATTCATGATCAATCCCAGTGGGGCCTGTAATGTGACTACCCCATGCCTTCCTCGAACGGGCCAGGGGCTGGTGAATACCACTAGGAAGGCATTTCCCATGAAGGGGAGAAATTTTCCTAGGTATCTTTATAAACATGGACATCTCCAGGACCAAAAATGAGGAAATGAAAAAACACTAATTAATCAATTAAAGCATACCATTAGGATATCACATAAAAGTATGATTGAAATGGTAATGGAAGTTAAAATGGACAAAATAAGCCCACACAAAGAGTCTATATCACATGTCCAACCTGTACGAAAATTGGTACGAGGACTGCTGTCTAAACCCCAAGAATAATCCTCTGTATGTCTATCCTCACTAAGCTCCACCTAGTCCTATTCTATCTAGAACCCCATTAAATGAAAAATCATCTACAAAAGACATGACATGTACAGGAAAATCCCATTTAGGGTTGTGTTTAATAATACCATGTATGACTCCATGAAACTGAAATGTTTTACCATAAAGGAATATATAATCATATCTAAAAAGATATATGTATTATACACATGTAACATGAATATCTAGATATGATCAGTCCAAGATCAACAATGTCGATGTAAGCCGCAACCAATTTCTATCCATGTGATTCTACTCAAAGCCTACTTATTTCGAGAGAACTCACACCTCAAACCATGATATCATCAGAGACCCTCATAGAGAGGTCTAGATCATTTGTTCCCCACATGAGTATAACATATTGGTCATGAAATTATATGATACACATATATGGGATCATTCCAAAACACACTAGTGGATACCACATACCAATCTTGATCAACCAACAATGTAGAAGATCCTTCTTAGACACGCTAGGGAATACCAATCACCCTAATAATATGTCTTGTAACGTTTGGGATCCTTACCATACACACAAGAGAGTAAGAGTAACCATACCGATGGAACCCAATAGAGGGAGGACCAATACCCAACTCTCAGAGCTTATGTTAATTTGACAAAACAACATTCGTGGAGATAGAGGATTAAAGTACTATCCAACAGAAGAATACCATACTGTATAGGATACACATCTTCTATATGGGATTACATTCTATTGATTTTGACAAAATGTCATACTAAACACTTGATTTTAGGTTCAAGGAAACAATATTCACCTATACTGGTCCAAACTAAAAACTCAACACATTATCTCAAATGTAATCTCTCAATGTCAAGGTGTTGATACCATAGGCAACTCATCAAATGGTTGTATCGTTTGAATGTTATGGTTGCTTAAAAAAACTTACTAAAAACATTTATGGGTCATGGGGGACTGACCGACCAGGGAATGACCGATGCTATCAGTATCCCCCATGTTTGATCTGCCCCACGGTCGATCCTCCCTACAATAGTGACCACCATAGGTTGGCTCAAGGTCCTGCCTGGATCATTCTATGTCCACTGCGCTGACCCAGCCCGACTCACTCGGGTAATCCTATTGGCATGTGGGATTCCATGCTTGTATGGATCCCTTGTTTCTACTACTACAGCTAGATCCCATGGCACCACCACATCAAATGGCCCACTCTTTCATGGTCCACACTACCACATCTGATCATCGATGCCACCATGAGATATTGACGCCACCACCCCTCTTTATCAGACAATCGTGCTAGAATCGTATTCTTGGTGTATTCCATGGACCATAAATCCACATACAATGACCGAAATTAAAAATGAAGAAATATATATGATCCTCGGTTCTTGATCTACACATACCTTGCCTCCTTTGTCAGTTTTATTCTAATCTTGTTATCTGATATTTTTGGGAGACACATGATAGGTCGAACTGCTGCTACAAGTGACGAACGACAATGAATGCGAAGAATGGGGGAAGGAAAGAATAACTAAAACCCTGAGGAAAAATCCCAGTCCTTCTTCATTTCATCCTCAATTTATTCTCGTTAAACAGAGAATGTTGATGAATATTGAAAACTCATGAAATAATCCTTGTAATAAAAATCAATACCACAAATATTGAACGACAAATAAATATATTCATGGAATTAATGACCTTCCCCTTGAAAATAAAGAATGTGGAAACTAGAAAAAAAACAACCCTAACATTATTTGGATCTTCCACTGATGAATAATGGTATTTGTGTCATAAAAAATCCTTGATTCATCAAATTAGAGGTGCATCATTTGATCGATCCGTCCCCATATGCCAAAAATTTCTCCAGGGGTTCCTCTACATGTCTTTAGTGGTAGTTCTATTTTATTTTTCTATCACTAAATTTCTAAAAATTCATAATGAATGGGAGTGTAAATACATTAGAATAGTTTTTTATAAAAATTATTTTATTTATAGTTATTCCCTCTATGACTTTTTTCTACAGAAGAACTGCCTAACAAATTTTATATTGTAACTCGGGTACTTTCACTTCTGTGAAAACAATGGTTCCCTCATATTGTTGATATGGTATCCCATTTATTATTTATACTACTTTTTCCAGAAAACTACGCACATGTGATATTAAAAGTTATATATTTTTCAAACAATTGTAAAAGGAAAACTAGGCCATTGATCACTTTCCTTTTCAGAGATTGGTCTCAAAATAAAGATATATAATTTATAAAAATAATACATGGGAAAATAAAAGATTTTAGATTCTCACCACCTTAAGGATTTATATCCCTGAAATCCAAAAAAAAGGGATACATAAATAAATTGGGATTTTGAGCATGAATCTGAGCCTCATACTCCCATGTGAAATCTTGGATATTCTCATGCTACCACTAGAGATGAATCAAATTAATTGACCAACCATGAAGGATCCTCTCCTTCTAGTCCCCAACATCCACTGGGTACATAGAAAAGTTCACCCCATCCTCGATGCCCAGCTCTCCCCAGTCGATGACGTGCGATTGATCGGGATCATACGTCTTCAACTACGACACATGGAAGACATTGTGTAACCCGATCAAACAGTGGTGTTATATCCAAGTGGTAATCCACCATTCTAACTCTTTTTAGTATCTGAAAGGCGCCGATGAACATCAATGATAAATTACTACCCCAAAAAATATCAACAGTCCCCATTGAGTTGAAACACGGAGGAACACGTAGTCACCATCCAAAAACTCCAAAGCCTACCTTCGCGTGTCTTTATAAGACATATGAAGAATTTATGTAGTTATAATCTAATTTGTATTGATCAACACATCCTCTATAGTTTCTTGCAAAATCTTTTGAATCATGAGTGATGACACTCTTAGGCCATTCTAGCAAAATGGTGACCTACATGTTCTCCAATAGAAGGCCTAAAATGGTAACATACCAATTATGGAGTGAATGGTTTTGTTTTAAGAAAACTGCGAGTGATATGTGATCCTCCCAACTACACCAAAAATCTAAAATGGACACCCCCATAATGTCCTCCCAAACCTGAATGATCAACTCTTTCTAGACTCCTATCAGTGGGTGAAATGTTATACTCATGTTTGAATGGGTCCCAAACACCTCATGAAATCCCTTTCAGAAGATGGATGTTTATTCAGCATCATGATCAGAAACAGTAACTAATGTGACTTGATGGAGTCAAACTATCTTTTCTTCTTAGAGGAATCCAATGAACACTTATAAACTCTTCTCTCAGATAGCAAGGATGTGGACGAACTTGGTGAGTCGTTTAAATATCATCCATATAGAATCATTTTACATGGAAGTAAATGGTAATAATATCATTAATACCATTTATATTTACCCCACCTACCATATTGGAACCTCTAGGGGTTACGTTAAACCTGCTGAAACTAGATCCTTAAACATCACATTTTGAAAGGTAAGGAATCGAGAGAAAAACTACTCTACACCCTTCTTCATCCCTGGCCACCAAAACTGATGTCAAAGGTCCTACTACATCTCTTTGGCACCTGAATGTACCCTTAAATGGGATGGTTGGAACTCCATGAAAACCTTCACTTGCAACACCAAAGGTAAAACTATTCACCCTATGAAAATAATAACATTCCCCCCACCTTTCTATGAACTTTCGGGAGCATCTCATATGGACATCGGGGCATGTAAGGACTCATAGTTGGTGTAACAGAGCATTGAATCCCTGAATAACAATAACAGTTGAGTGGTGAAAACCATAAAATAGATGTAAGATGCTCCCTATCCATACATAATTGATATTTACAATAATGAATACTGCCCCAAAACATTGTTAAGTAGCAGAAATCTAGATCTCCTACTGATAGAATGTTCCACCATGTTCCCCTTCTTAGTAGTATAGATATTATAAAATTCATAGTTCTGGATGATCTCTATCCATTACCTCTATCTCAAGATTAGTTATATCTAGGATAATATATACATGAGACTTTTAGGGTAACAGTAGACGATAAACTCCTCTCCCATCAGGTTGTGTCACCACATCTTCAATACGAAGATTACCACTACTATATCAAGATAATGGGTCATGTAATTATTCTCATGGAGTCTCAAAAATCAAGAGCCATAGTCAATAACCAATTCCCCCTGAGTTAGTACACAACCATTCTCGTTCCCTGATGCATCATAGAAAACCACATACTCAATACCTACCTCTAGTAACATCAGGATGGGAGTGGTCCTCTACCTCTGCCTTAGATCCTAAAAACACAATTTTCACTTCTATTTACACATGAAAGGCTTCCCCATTTAGGTAAAAGAATTCAAGGGAGTTTACACTTTAGAGATGTCAGGTACAGTACTCGGATAGTATCCTACCAACCATAGGAATCATCAACCCCAATGAAGCTTTTAGGTGGATCCCAAGCGAGAATTGCTTCATCCTTTGCTGAATACACTGCAACTCTTGTATATGATATGACATGTCATTGGAAATGAACCTATTTAATCCATAACTAACACTTCCAGATCTTTTTGTAATGTTGGTGTCCTCAGAGTGTGTCTAAAACCACCCTCAAGCGCCTCATGTGCTCATCTTCAGATTCTGACTACACTAGGATGTCTTCAATGAAGACAACCACAAACTAGACAAGGTAAGGCTGAGAGATTCTGTTCATGATTCCCATGAACCCTATTTAGGGATTTGTCCCACCAAACAACATCACTGAGTTCTGAAATTGTTCATAATGACATCTGAAGAATGTCTTCGGAATATCCCTATCTTGAACTCAAAACTGGTTATAGCCAAATCTTAGGATGTTCTTTGAGAACCATCATTACCATTTCAACTGATCAAAGTGGTAATTGTGCCTTGATAGTGGTTATATGTTATTCATAGTAACTTAGTTTAGGCATCATTAATCCACACAAAACCTCAAGTTGTCGTCTGCCTTCATGTCAATCAAAATAGGGGGTGACCATCGTGAAACACTGGATCTCACAAAGCCCTTACACTACAGGTCCACCATCTGCTCCATTATCTCACAAATATTTGTGGGTTCCATCTAATATGCCAGTGTATATATTAGGGTTGTCTCAAGATGAAGATAAATGAATATTTCATTCTCTCCGTGGTGAGGTAATCTCAGAACATTTTCAGGAACCATATCCTTATACTCCTCCAGCAATACAGGAAACTAAGGACTAATATCATCCACTACACCTATTATGAGGCTAGGAAACTGATTAGTAATCAGATGAACCATCTTACGTGTGAGTACATCATATGCTACCTATTTTTCCTTTAAACTAATAATGGAAAACATTGTTCCATTATTGCTGGCACACTACATTCTATGCCTAAAATAGTCAATCTGAGCATGATCTATCGATAACCTATCCCAACCAAGAATGACATAATATGGCCTTTATGACACAACCATGATATCCCTACAGAAACATTAACCTCCAAGAGACCGGTCACACTATTATAAGTAGGGTGCGATCATTTAATAACCTCATGTAGGAGCCTCTAATCATAGGGTTTGATTGAACTGTTCAACCCGAATCTATAAGTCATGAACAAGGATTGTGTAAAGAATGGAATGGATAGAACCATTATCTATAAGAACTATAACTCTGGTGGAAAATATAGATATTTTACCCAGTCTCATCCCTAGATCATCGGGGTAACATGAATCCATCACCTAGAGCTAGCCTCATCCTTAACCATCAATTACCCTAAGCCTAGTGCGGTCCACCTATGGGTGGTGGTGGTAATATGTCAATCCATCAACCATATCCTACCTCAATTATTGATCCTATTCCACATATTATGCCCTAAAAATAACCCTAATTCAGACTCTACCTGTACCTCAATGGTACCTTGACCATACACTATTCAATTATATGACATGTCAGCAAATCTCAGGCTAGATGTCCCTGACTACCACATAAGTAACACTGTTTATCTCGGGGCTGGCTCAAGCAGCCTCAGGCACCCTACATCACTGAACCTAAGTCCTAGAATCATCCCTTCAACCACAGATCTCACTTGGATCCTTTTCATTGTCAACACCTTGTATATTGGCCTCAACTACACGATTTCCTATGTTACCGCATACTATCGGTGTCTGTTCCACTAGGAAACATTCACCTAATACAGATCTCTCTGTTACCCGAACATAAATTAGAATTCTATTGGATACCAGAAACACCCAGATGTCCTGGTGTATACTCATATAAAATTTTTGAGACATAAAGAACTCATCTCTTACCATGTACAAGGAGTATACTAAAATATCAGTAAACCTCAGTAAATAATCTAGCACATTCATACATCCCTTCTCCAGATGCAGAATCAACTGTATGTTCACTAATCATAATGTGTCCTGATTGAAATCCTCTCTATAAATATACATAAAAAATCACTAGGTGAGATCAATCTCGTCATGATATTGTGTCTCACTTCTCCACCATCACCTCGTGGAGCCCTAAAGAAGACTCATGATGAGTAATTCCTTTTGATTGGTAAGCATCCTCACAACGAGAAAAATGGGTGACTCATTATAGCCATTCCACATCCAACTGAGGGGTTTGGATCTCCCCAATACCTAAGAGGTTAAATTCACTAAATCTTGTCTAATGTACTCAGCTTGTATGTATCCTAATCTACAAGTATTATTTTATATTTTTTATAATGGGTGGTGTTATAAAAAATAAAGAACATGAATGTGTTATCTTTGGTACCTTACCATGTAATGATTCCTCTTCACTAGGCAGGTCATCCTTAGGATCTTGCAATGGGATACAAGATGATTTCCTTCATGGAGGCATCCTGAAATAAAAAATATGTACCATGGTCAGTTGAGTATATCCAAAGAACAAAATAAATAAGGGAAAGAAAAACACATTCATTCCAATATGATGAGTGTACCATTGTTTTCCTACAAAGATATTATTCATGTACCGAGTCGAAAAATAGTAAAATAATGTCCTGATGTATGGATATGTTGACCACCTTACCAACACTAGAGTCCCTTGTCTAAAATCTATACTCAAAAACATAATTTTGTTTCCACACTCAAACCTCATACTCTCCTAGTCTTAAATAATAACTTACACCTCTGATACCAATATGTCTCAACCTATCATAGTGGGGTCTGTTCTGTGACTACCCTAAGATGACCACCAATAGACCAGGGCTGGTGACTATAATTTAGATGGAATATCCCACAAACTATTTACATTTATTATATTTCTATACGCATGAACACATGTCCAAGAAAAAAAATGTAGAAATGTAAATACAACAATTTAATAAATGAATGCATAACACTATGAAATCATAATAGAGTACAAAAGTAAAAGTACTATAAGTAAAGAGGACCACAAGAAGACCACAAAAATGTGTCTGTAACACAAGTACAACACATAATAATAGAGGTACTGAGACAAATATTTTAACTGAAGGATCACAGCTCAGTCTATCTGTCCTTGCTATGGACTAACTTTTCTAGGTATTCCTAGCATCCCATCAGATGTCAGATCCTCTTCACAAGACACAACACGAGAGAGAAATTTTAGTATCGGGGTGAGTATAACAATACTTAATAGCACACCCCTGAAACCACATTGTGTTACTAAAAAAGAATGTACAATTATCTCCAAACTTCGATATTTGTAGAATACATGATGCAATAGTATCCAGATATACTTAGTCCAAGACACATAGTCCAGAAGTATTCTACAACCTATAACCTTCCACAAAATTATTTTTAAGAATGGTCATTCTTGGATAATTGAATCCATAATACATGATATATTCATAGTGAATGACATAGAGGTCAATCTCATTTGATCCCCATGGAGAGAGATCTTATTGGTCATGGAATACTATGATACACAAGGTAGGGATCAGGCTTAGAAAAAATGGGCTATACCATTTATCATGCCTAGAAACCCTAGAGGATACCACATACCCAATGTAGATCATCCCAAAACACTAAGGATCCTTTCCATACATATTAAGGTATAACTCTAAACCTACGGATGCATATCCTATCATATGGGACCTTCCAGATATATTGGGGAAAACCACTAACCCTTCTGATGTCACCCACAAGATGGACGACCAACACCTTTCCCTTGATGGTTAAGATGATTCCAAAACACTCAAATTGGGGTGATAATGTATTTCACTCATGTACCAGGGAGGGATACAATAATAATTATGGGAATCCGCCTACAGAGGAGATTAACCTTCCCATGATGCGGATATAATAATGTTTTAACCCACTAGGAATGTAATAAGGGAATTCTCTCAACCTATAGTGGTCCAAAATAAAAACACAACAAATTATATCAAAATGAACGACTCAACATTATAGTTTCAATGTCGTAGATAGCTCATCAAACATACATACCTTTTGAATGTTTTGGATATTTGATGATACCGCCTGAAAACCAATCCAATGAATGAGGGATCGACCACTACGATTTGTCCACCCTATAGTCAATTCGACCCATGGTTGATCTTCCCCATGGATGACTGGCCTTCAATCTTCCTTGTGACCACCCTGGGTTGACCTGTGGTTTGACTTGGATATGACTTGGATCTGGCCTGATATAATAGGACAACCCGGACCGCTTTGTTTGGGCCTGGCCCAACTCAATCTGCCTTCCCGGCTGGCACAAATTCCTCCTATCTTGACTTGGATTACATGGTCACTTTTTGTATCCCATATGATCAATGGTTGCGTCCCATTTGAATTCCACTGCTACTGCATCCCACAACCCTGCTGCGTCCGGCAGTTTTCTCTATCATACTTGATGAGGTCGCCTCTGATCAGTAATCTCATGGGAAACCAATTCTACTGCTTCTTCTCATCCCATCACCACACCATACTCATGGAAGTGGACCCTTATACAGATCAAAGAACCACCACTTGTGCAGATAAATTGAAATAGTCACAAATATGGGTTCTACAGGTCTCGATCTACATGGACCAGACCTCAGTTGTCCATTTTATACCAATACCTAGGTCTGATCAGGTTTGTATCCACCCAAAACGTTGTGCCATGTACATAGGGGTCTGATGGAACAGAAGGTGAATTACAGGGGCTCAGGTGGAAGTACAAAGAAAACCTTGAGGAATCAACCCCATGCTTTCGTCATGTCAGCCTCAATTAATTCTCATAATAATGAAGAACAAATAAGAATATGGAAAACTATTGAAATATTCCTCGCAATCATAAACCATCCCACAAAGATCAAAAGAAAAATCAATCTATTCTTGGATTGAACTATATTCTTCTGAAAATAAATAATGGGGAAACCACAATTAAACAACCACCCTACCTTGATTTGGATAAATCTCTTATGAGGAATGGTCACCACATCATCATCGATCTTCGATTCAATAAATTTGAGGGGCTTTATTCAATGACTCTATCATCATCCACAAATAAATTCTCTACAGTTTGATTTCCATGTCTCTTTAGTAAATTTATGGGTTTGGGGATAACCCAAAATTTCTAGCTAGTATTAATGAATATGTGAGTCATTGTTGAAAAATAATTTGGTTATAAGATTTTTTTTATTTATACTTACGCCCTCTGGGACTTTTATCCATAGAAGTCCTGGATAAAAATTTTTTTTCATGCATTGGGAAATTTTATTGATATAAGGTCAATGGTTCCCATAGATGCTTTATTTGTGAAACCTTCAGGAGTTATTAAACATTTTTTGGGAAAATATGCTCGTATGGTATAAAAAAATTAATAATTTTCGATAAATTTTAATGGGTAAACCAGGCCTGGAATAATACATCGTCTCAGTGAAAGGACCCGATATAAGTCAATATAATTTCTAAAAATAAAATATTTGAAAATAAAAGGCATTACGATTTTATCTATCTAGTTTTATTTACATAAGGATCCCAATACTTTTTTATTAAACACTTGATATTATTATATTTATTTTATTGATATATAATATTTGAAATACACTTTTTCTCAAATATACTCATGAATAATATTTTGATGTTAACCTACACGGTAATAATTTCTGATATAAAAACACATCATCCCTCCCAATTATAAAAATACTATTTAATTATATCTTCTAGAATAATAATACATCAAACTTATATCCTATTCGTAATGATTAAAAAGTCACTATCATATATCCAAATAAAGTTTTATTTTCTCCCATACTCCTTTATTATGATGAAATTTAGCTTCCATTCATATTTTTATATAGTTTTAAAAAATAAATAGTTAACCCAATCCTAAAAAACATAAAATTAATTCATAATGATTTTTATTACTTGTAACCCATAAACTACATACTCAAGTTATATAAAATATATAGGTACAACATATATGGTTCAATGTACTCTAGATATTTTTAAATAGTTTTTATATTCTAGTTATATGAAATGGGAAATTGTAACCCTCAATATAATTAGAAACACAAAATATAAGAACCATATCTCTCAATATGTATGTATAATAACTGATAGATGAAGATTAAATTACAATTATATTTTTAGAATAACTAAAATATTTCATGCATTTATAAAAAATAAAAAAATAAAATTAAATAGGAAATTTTTATATGTTCAGTCACCGAATTTATAATTATAATTATAATTCAAATAAAATTATAGGATGCATTAAATAATTGATATTTACATCCCCTATATTAATCACTATTTGAAACCTTATATTCATTATCAACATGATACTCTATCTCCATCAATTGAACTAGAACAGTATAACTAAATATAATGAAAACCATAATTTTTTACATCAAAAAAGCCGATTCTTAATAGTGGTATTATTAATCATAGTTTGGCATCAATACCTACCCTGAATAAAAACCAAGACACATATGAATAAAAATATAATTTTAAATTTAATAATTAATAAGAATATTTATTTTATATATTCATTCATTGTTCTGTAATCAATATTACAAAAAGAGAAATCAAATATGATTTTAGTAATGTATGAATTTATATGATAGTTATTATGAATAATTATTGTGATGGTATGCTAAATGAAAAACTTGTAACAACCAATGTTTTTATAAATTCTATCCATTCAATAAACTATTTATTTTTAATTATACACTTTTTTTATTTATTTAACAGAATTGATATATTAAATGAAATATTTTATATAATTTATAAGTTAAAAGATAACTTTTTATTCATGGAAAATAACACATTACATATAACATACAATGACTATGAATTACTCACAATATATTATTAAAAAAATATATTTTCTCATCTTTAAAATGTACTTAAATTGAAATAGAATAATAAAAAAATGAATGAAATAATGAAAAAAATGAAATATCATTTTTTATCATAACAATTGAATAATTCAAATATGTAATGAAAACCTACAACAATGATGAAAATCATGATTGATAAATAATATTGTAATATTAAAAATGATATATAAAGAAGTATGATGTGTTATATAAGATTTTCGAATATAATGTTTGAAATTTGTAAGAATATTTATAGGAATGAAATCTAGAATTTATAATTATAGTTGATAGAAATATAGTTATTGTATATAAGGTCATTGAATATATATGAATGAATATGTATAGTGATGTATTTTTTTCTGGTATAAAATTTATTATATTTTATATTATGTATATTAAAGATCGCAACAAAAATTAAAATATTTAAATCATAAAAATATATATATATATATATATATATTCAAACATTCATATTATCAATATGTGATATGATGTATTAACTAAATAAAAATATATAATTATAACATCTCATCAAGGGGCATTAAAAGATGTATAACCTCCGGTCTAGGGAAATATTTGAATGATGGCATAATTTTTACATTGACATTCAATGTTTCTTGACTGGTTGATGTAAAACATTTTCACAAGAATTACACACTCACATTTTTCACAAATAATTCCGTTAAAACCCATATCATGAAATAAAGTCCCCTTTATTAGTGACATATAGACATATACTAATAAAACAAATTATAAACCATTTTAATTGTAATATAATAAGGTAAAATTCATATATAATAATTACTAAATTCATTAAAGATATATAATTGGTATCCACCATCTTATATGTTATATCCTACTCACTCATTTTAAGGAGCTATAATAGGGTTCATCCATTTATATATGATGTATCAGTCTCTTCCATGAGTGATAATGGGGACCTGTCATTCATATAAGTTATATCAGTGTCACCAATATCATATAATTATCGTGTATCATATCATGTATCAAATAGTTTCAACATAGAACCATTCAAAAACTCATTTAAAACCCTATAAAAACTCTTTGAGAAGAAAATAACACTTTATTTTATAAATCCATTTTCAATACCAAAATACCGAAAAAACAATAATGTGATATCATTATTGAAAAAACCTTTAATCCTGAAAAATAATTATACAACCCAATAATGGACACCATAATGAAAATATTTTAAATTATAAAATTACCTGAATTTCAAGTTCCAATATTATATTTTTTATCATTTGACATAAAGGGTTGTTTCTGGTTTATGAATCTTATTAATGGTATCAAAAGATGAGTCATGTTGTACATAGAATTATGTAATTATTATTATTAATAAATTATATATCATATTAAGTTTATGGATTTATTTAATCTTGATAGTTACTCATGACAAACATTTTTATTGGTAAGCTTATGATTTTTTGCCATGGATTTTGGTGGGATTATTAAAGGAGTGTAGGGTTGTTGGTAGGTTGTTTTAGTATACATAAAAATGAATTATGACATTAAATTTATTTGATATTTACAATTTCTTATGATATTGTTAATGAAAGGGATTGATTATAATAATAATTTTGATATGATTATATTCGTATTAGATACATAGTTCATAGTAGTGGTTTCTGGGTGTCTGCCAGATCATATATCAACTTGAGAATAATTATTGAGACCGTTCTCTTCATACATGATTATAATATCATATTAAAAACAAACAATATAATATTGTTATAAAACATGTACAAAAGAATTTGTGTCTTTGGAAAAGTAAGACCATACAAAACATTTCAATAATAAACAATAACCATTATTTAATTGATTCTTCTCTAACATCTAATAGGCCTTAGTGTTCTCCTATGTGCATGTATTCAAATGAGTATATACATAAACAGAAGGGTTGAGGTATAATCCTAGTAAGAGGATGAATAAAAAATATAAAACCATGGTGTACATAAGAACCCTCATCATAACATATATAAATGATCATCATTGTAATCAGAAGAGGAATAATTTTATAAAGTCATTGAATGTTGAAATTCAAAAAAATAAAACACCACATCTTAATCGTCAACAAAAGAAAATAGTTGTTAACCAATCAAACATCTTGTTCATGCATAAAATACTTGAATCATCATAACATCATCATTTTGAAAACATCGAGCATCTTGTTCACACATATTTTAGATAATCACATGAAGTAAATCATATTACTCAATGCATTGGAGAACTAAATAATTCTAATCACACCTGTCATGTCATAACATTTTCATAATCATGTATTACACATGTAATGTATAACAATATTATTCATAAAATAACCCATGGAAAGGTAATGGGTTTAATGAGAACTTTATAAATCATACATTCATAAACATTGGGTTTCCGAAAAGAATAATAAAATTCATATAAGGTATAAGAATCATCTATCATTAATGAAGAGGAAATAATACCTACATAAGTAAAACATGTGTTTCTAGAAAGAATATTTTGGTTGGATAAATCATTTAATATTTTAGAAAATCATATTATAAACATGTAAATCGATAAAATAAATGAAAATGACATTTTGAGAACATAATATGACTATTTATACTATAGAATAGAGAATAACACAGTGAAAGGAAATTGGTTTGGGAATTACATTACCTTTTGTATGGATTCTTTCGTCAAACTAATATCCTAGGTAATCATATTATAATAATTAATAAATTAATATAGAACAATTTATAATTGTATATTATTTATTATAATTAATTTTGATTGATTATGAATATTTTGATGAGGTATATAGTTTAATTCTTTTATGTTGGGAGTATTCATTTTCTTAGTTTACATGATCGATTAACTTGTATACATGAATGGAAGTTCATGTAAAATTCACAAAATCATCCTAAATTCATATTTTATGTTATTAATGAACCTAAATGAGTTTAATTAGTCTTATATACAATTTTTATATGGTATAATTATGGATCATTTGATTAGTGTTAATGATAACCATTTTGATTAATTTTGATGTTATTCGATCACGACTATCTTCTTTGATTTATTATTTAATATTATTTATATCTATTAGTTACAAAGTATAAAAAAGTAAATAAAATATATCATAAAATCTGATTAAATCATTATAATCATATTATTACCAACCATTAATGTTTTAATTTAAAATGAAAACATTTCATCATTGAAGGCGATAAAATAACACCAAATAGAGAATGATTCCAATATTTGAATAAGATGGAGAGGAGAAGAGGATTGAGGATATATTATTTCATCAAAATAATTACATTGATTTATATAAAATATAATGGATTAATCATTCTACTTAGATTTGTGGGGTGATGATAGGATAAGAAAATAAATGAAATTGAAATGATAATAAAATAAAAACAAATTAGATTTTACATCAGGATTCCCCCTACTTGACCTCCTCTTTATGTAAAAGGGATTCAAATTTTTATGATATAAAAGGATCCTATATGTGGGGGTGGGACATGGGGAGAGTTTTAGGAAGAACATGGAAATGATTCTAGTATTTTTTTTTGTGTGGATAAGAGGTGGTGAAATTTGGTATTTATAGGGGAGGATAATGGTGTTTTTTTGTTATTTCATTCATTAGTTTATTATATCGTCTCAAAACAATGAATAGTTTGAACCATATCACATAATATTTTAAAATAATTAAATATAGTTTGATATTTTGGGCTCATATCATCCTTAAATCAACAATGAGTAAAATATTCATGTATTTATCTTTTAACAGAAATTTTCATAAATTACAATTCACAAAATTCATGTATTTTAGAAAAATATAAAATATTCATCCTAATATTTTTCAATATTTATAATTCAAATATGAACTCAATATAATTAAAATAATTTTTTAATCCTCAGAAAATGAAAATTTACTTATAATCAATATTTATTAATGAAATACTGATTTGAAAATTATAACATATTTTATGAACAATAATAAATATATAATGTCTCTGAAAATTACCTTATAATCATATTGAAAATAATAAAAATTTATTAATACATTCTATGAATATTAATTTTGTTTTAAACCTGTATTTTAATTAATTATTTATATCTTGGAAAATTACTAACCCTTAATTTATCATTTCTAATAAAATAATTTACATATACCATTAAATAAATATCTTATATTTTAAATTATAAGAAAAAAAAATCTAATTATACATCCATAGAAAAGGTTACCATTCTATTGAATTTATTTCTAATCAAAAGTGTCATATTAGTGTTCCAAAGGTCTATTTATTATTCTTTTGGTATATTTTCAATAACTACTTAAAATTGCTCTTATTATAATGATTCTTCAATTAAAAATGTTGTGGTGTGTTCTCCTTGGTATTTTATGTCATTTATACTATATGAAATAATTATAATAATAGAATTTCAATTTGTAATATTTTAGTTCTTTAAATTCTTCCATCATTATGAAATTTCTCCTTCATATTTTCTTTTACATACTATGTTGGAAACATGTATGTGTAATTATCATTCATTGAATCCACCAGTTCCCATGTTTCCTTCTCAAAATTATGGTTTCAAAATTGTACATAGACATAGTTATTAGTCCTGTTGCATATAAAATTATCTCTATACTCAATGATCTTCACCAAATACTCCTGATAAGAGGGATTGATTTCCATATACACCACCATTGGATTCAGTACATGTGAGGGATCTGGTATGCACTTCCTCAGGATAGATACATAAAATAACACATGTACTCAAGACACGGGTGGTGGTAGTGCCAGCCGATTGGTAAAACATGTGAAACGATAAAGAATCATGATGTGAAAAATCTACCTAGGACTCAACATTACATTATTCCCAAATATCACAATCTTATTCCTTGGATATTTGTTAAAGAATAAAAGGTCACCAACCTCAATATATATGTCTCATTGACGATTGTAATCATTGATAAGTTGTCGACATTATCCTTCCATGATGTGATACTGAATGATTTTCACCTTTTCCAACATTGCTTCAACCATTTATAGTCATATAAGGCAATGTTCAAGGACATCATCCATTCATTATTGTGTTATATATATTTTCTATAATGGGATCCATATATATCCATTTGTATGGTCAAGTGGAAAGTATTATTTTAATTGAACTCTACCACATGAAGATGTCGGTTCCATCATCACATGATGTGGATAGATCATGATCTAAACATTTCTTCAAGTTTCAAAATTTTCCCATTCGATTTCCCATCTTATTAGGATGATAATTGTAACACCCTAGGTAAATAAAGAATATGACATTTCCCATTTATCAATATTTGTGAATGAAATATTAATATTACTTTAAAGGGGATGCTATGCTCGATGGTGTACCCAATACGCAACAACGAGTTTCTTGGGATTCTTACGTTGCACTCTAATAATAAAATAATATTATGGTAGTTAACGCCTAGCCATTTTAATGGTGGGAATGAACAGAACTTACTAAAAAATTATTATATATATTTGTCAAATATTTTTACTCTTTACAATAAATGTTAGAGGATTAAAAATGCGAATGAATCCAATTTTAAGCGTAAACATTCTAATATTAATTAAAAGGTTGATTAATAGCCTTTTAATGGTGAACTTTTTTTAAATCCACTTTTTGACAATTTTATGTGTTATATTTGACAAAATAAAATTATTCTTTAAAATCGGGACATCAAAATTAACTTTTTGTAAATTTTTGGTATTTTTCCGATAAAGTTCATTTTTAATGAATAGTCAAAAATGTTGTATTTTAATTCAAAAACACTTTTTAATTGAATTTATTTATATTATTAGATTATCATTTGAATTGGTTTTAAAGTGAAATTAGAATATATTTTTACCATTTAATCCAATAGTGGTCGTTGGAATTAATTTCACTTTGAAATTGGACTTAAACTAGTGTCAATCTTTTCATATATATTGTTTCATAAAAACATGCTATTTGTCATTACATAGGGAATTAATTATTAAATTAATTAATGTAACATATATGATTTTAATTTTGTAAAATATACATACTTTTTGAATTTGGAATATCAAATATAGCTTAGGGTAATGTTTTGGAATTATTCTGAAAAACATCAATTTTTGATGAATAGTGAAACCACTAAGTGGTACTTAAAAAAATGATTTTTCATTTAAATTAAACATTACCACTTCTGTGTTTTGAATTTCAAAAATCCAACATACATGGTTGTCATTAAGAAGTAAAATTTCATTCAATGGGATTAAAATAATTTTTTGGTGAATAGTAACTTTTATGTTTTTAATCGTGATTAGAGGCAATTAGTATAATTTAAGGTAAAAATAATGTTTTAATAATGTGAAATGAACATGACACATGTCCTATCCTCATTGGATGTTTCATGGCTGAATAATAAAATCCATGGGTCAACTTGGGGACCCCATGGAGCCACTTTGGTTTGAAAATGACATAAATAACTTTTTATTTAAAGTTAAAATTAAAATGTCACAAACATGAGTTGTTTTACTAAAACAATTTTTAAATGGGGTCATACAAGTCGTATTTTGGACTATAAATATTCATTAGAAAGCTAAAAATATTTCTACATCATGATATTTGTTTTATAATTTTTATACATTAAATAAATAAAATTATTTATGACATCATGATGATGCAGCAATTATCTCATTAATAAGGGATTTAAGTAAAATGAAAAGATAATGTTAAAACTCTAACTTAAACATGTAAAAAACCTATTTTATGGGTTTATTTCGAAACCTTATCACCTTATCCTAGAAATATATCCTTTTGGGAAATTTTATATCAGAAAAACATTTTATAATAAAGTAATATTTTATAACTTTCCAAGAGTGCCCCTCCTCTCCTCTTATAAAAGGCCCCCACCTCTACCACCTTACACACACATCTAAAGCCTTTTTCTCGGCCAACCCCGGACCATTTCATCTCACCAAATCCCTATCTTCATCATTGAAGCCTCAATTTTGGCATAATCCTTTCCAAGGATGCCTTTGAGCTCAAATCAAAGAGAGTTACCCGATTTAAAGGAAAAGTCTTCCCTTGTGTTCTTTTGTTTTATTTTGCTTCACCAACCCCCTAAACTCTTTTTATTATTTTATTTTGTAACAAAACCAGTATCTTAAATATACTATGACGTTTTTATGTGAATTATTTGAGCTACACTTACACACGCCTTCATCTAATGTTTAAACAACATACTGTTTCTGTGGATGGCGAATTACTGCCTCACGAAACAATGATTGTTCAATATTCTTATAACACCTTCAAAGGAGGCCATTAAGTTTTCACTATATTTATATATGATATATAATATGTTTATGTTTTCCTTAAGCTTTTGTATTTTTTTATGACATACCTTTATGGTTTCCATTATGGGTAAACGCGATATATTCATTTTAGGAAGTGTGGACTACCACCCCCTCAAAGTAATTTGATTCGTTAATGCCATATGTGGGACTTATAAAGGACGGAATTAATGTTATTACATTTTTTATCCTACTGGAATTATAATATACCTTTATATCATTATTATTTCATTTCATTTAATACAAAAAAAAATGAAAATAGTGTCCGTGCGTGCGTACGGCTTACCATCTCCATGAACGGTACATTTCATTTCTTATCTCCAAATGTTATGTACTATTATAAGTACATATGTATAATGGATATATATGTAATATATTACATCTAAATGATGTATATCATTCTGGAATTATAATATATATATCTCCCTTTTTTTAATTCTATTAATATGAAAAAAAATGAAAGTAGCGTTCATGAGTTCCTACGGCCTACCGTCTCCATCAACGGTGCTTTTAATTTTTTATCTCCAAATGCTATAGAATAGTATAAAATGAATATATAATGGATATATATGATATTTAAAAAATCAATACTATTCTCGAGATGATGTACATATAACTACATGGAAAATTCTTTTCCAACAAGTTCAATTTTTACTCATGTACTGAACATTGACAAAAACGTCTGATATGGACTCACTTTATTAAACAATTATTATAACATTATAATATGTGATATGAAATGAATAATAATATTTAAAGGAGGACCTTAAGCAATTATAAATTGACCAAATTTTATTATTCATGAGATTAAAGAACGATCGAGTCATGTCGGACACAAGGTAAGGGATCTTACTCCACTCTTTCTTTTTAAGTATACTGTTTTATGTTATTCCTTTTAAGCTCATATTTCTAATGATTGGGGTGTTCTTTTATATTACCCTCACTGTAAGTTTTATGTTCATAATATGAGACACCCTATTTTATCTCATCAATCAATTTTGGAAGTTTTGAGTGGCACCGTTAGGCTGCCGAATTTTTGTAAGAGATCAAACCTCTCTCTTTCATTTTAAGTACTCTCCTTTATGTCACCTATTTTAATCTCCTCTTTGTTATGTTAGAGGATGTTATTTTATATTCCTCTTTCTTTAATTTTTATTTCCATGTGATGAGAGACCCAATTTGATCTCATCAATCCATTTTTGGAGGTTTTATGTGGCGTCGTTAGGCTGCCATATTTTCATAAGGGGGTTTTTATCTCACTTTTTATTCTTGTGAGATTCATGCAACATTGGCCACTTGTTCCTTTTTTGTAGTGTATGTAATGAAAATTATTTTACTATTTGTATAATATAATCTCATTTATTTGTAGTTACATATTCATTGTATTACCCTTCTTTCATGGGGTGTACGTTTCGAAAGTTTCCCAAATCGGTAAGGGAACCTTTCACCCTCCTCTTTTTAAAAGACTTCTTTTGTTATGTCTTATAATTTACATCTTTTTATGTTGGGATACGTTCTTCTATATCCTTATAGATTTAAATTTTATGTCCAAGTGATGAGATACCATTTTCTCTCTCATCAACTAATTTTATGAATTTTAATGTGTCGTTGTTAGGCTGTCAAATTTTACCAAGGGAACTTCATAACCCAATTTTGATTTCCTTGGGTTCAACATGTAGTTATTGAATATGTTATCCTATAAATATGTGTGAATGAACTTTGATTGTTTTACACTTAATATACACTTATATTTGGTGTATTTATGTTTGTCCCACATAATTATGAGATTGATTCATCTTTAATTTAAGGATACCTTCTTTATAAGGGATTTTATCTCATTTTACATTTCCATTGAGACTTCATTGTTGTTATGCACAAATTAACTCTTATATGGTGTATATACTGTCTTTTGGAATATTATATCATGAATAAATTTATTCTCATGATATTATAATGTTCTGATTAAATGTTATTCCTCAATTATTGTATTCAAGTGTCTCTCATTTTATAAAAAACCCTTTAACTAAAATATCATTTTAAATGTTTTAATGATTTATTCTTATAAATATTTCTCATTAATATCCATGTTTTCAAAATGGTTTTAAGGTTTTATTTAAATGTATATTAATGGTTTAAAATGTTAAAAACTTCAATGTGGTATGGGATACTTTGATTCAAAAAACTATTTATTAAATGTTTTAAATGGTTTTAAAAATGTTTTTTTAGAATGGATTCAATATCTTAAAATGATATATTGTCATTGCAATGTGGGAATGTCATATTTACTTTATTCTTAAGATATGTGCTATGATTATGTTATTGTTCTTGGGAATTGTTATGAAGACAGGTGGTTCCGTGATAAACTAAGGGCGGGTGAGCCCGATATAGCTCTCCAATGCATTGGGTAACGCGATGGAGTGAAATGTTAAGGTTTCTCTGAAGAGAATTAGGGTATATACTGTGATGGGTATTCCAAACGTAACCAAGAGGGTTACTACCTACGTAATAATGTTAAGAATTCCTCATGTTACCTTAATGTATTATGATTTCTATGATTTATTAATGATTTTATGAGGTATGTTAAAGTGGTTATGCTTTATGGGCAAAGTATGATTTCATTCTTTCGTATATATGTACTCAGGCATCCTTTAGATACTTTTTGTAACCCTTACTAAGATTTTTATGCTCATCCCATGTTTTTGATATGTTTTTCACAGGTCAAGGGAAAGGTACATGATGTGATGATAGTGTCAAAGAAGTGTCAACAAAGAATACATGTTTTATTTTAAATATGTTTCGGTTGATGGGAAAAAATTAATACTATCTTTTATATAACCACTTTGTTTAAATGTGGAATGTAATGAAAATTTCATGATCTAATTCTATAAAACTCTAATCCTGAAAATATCCTCAATGTGTAATCATGTAATAACACAAGATTATGTAAGGTTTAAGGTTGGGGCCTTATAGTTGGTATCAAAGGCTGGTTTAGATAACTTTAGAGGTTACAGTATTCTTTATGCATAAGTGACATTACCATAATGGTTAGGATTTCAAAAAGAGTCATAGTTTTTAGATAAAGTGAATGAGTAAGTATATCTTAGTGTTTACCTTTCTCATTAGTACATGATTGTTTTGTTGATATACTCACACTGACATTTCTGTTTTTAGTGAATGGATGGATCTAGCAGGCACCAAAGTGACAATAGGTTTGAAAGAAACTGTGCTGGTCTTCTGATTAATAAACTGGATGAAATGGGGGATTCAATGAGTAAACTCATGGTTGTTCTAATCCAACTATCAAGGAGTCATAATAAACCACTTGTACCTTGGTATGTTCTGTAATTCATCATGTACGAGATGACCTATCGATGTGGAAGTTCAGGTAATAATTATAAAGGTAACCATTAGGGTTTATATGATCCTTAATTTTGTGGTAATTATGGGTTTTTATATGTTATGATGGAAAATGAAAGGCATGAGATAAACATGAGGTTAATATAACTTATGATTATTTTTGAAGGTTTTATCTCGTTTTGGGGAATGTTTTAAGAATTATATAGTTTTGTAAAAAATAAAACACGGAGACCGTGTGACAACCCGTCACATCGGACAAAGTTGCGGGAATCGAACCCACAACCAAAGTGCAACTGGTATTTATCACCTACCACTGTACTACATGAATTCCTGGGTCAGTTTGACTAATTCTTTTTAGTTAGATGATTTTAGGAATCAAGAGTATGTTTATTTTGGGTTATATATGGAAATGATTAACCTATCATGGAGGATATGTGATTTGGTTAATTACTTTTCAATATGAGAATTTACGAGCAATTGATGTTATTTGGAGATAAAAGTTAATTTGTACCTTGGAGACTATGTGATTAAATCCTTAAAATATTTGGTTTCAATCCTATTTTGGTTCAATTTGAATAATTTTATGGAAAATTGTTTATCAAATGGTCATCATTGAACATTGGGTTGGTTTTTTGGACAAATTTTGGAGATTAAGAATAGATTTATTTTAAAGGATTATACTTTTGAGGATTATCTGACCTCATACTAACAATTTAGGTTTTGGATTTTGTCTAAAGACATGGGAAATATATAGTTCTCTTTTTTGTATTAGGTGATTCTCATGAAGTTGATTATGGTACTCTTAATGCGAACAACACTTCCCCAATACTCGTCTTTTGGAGAAAATATTAGTTTGATTAAGGAATCTAGTAAAAGTTGAAAGTCTATGTGACAAGTAAGTATGTTTCATTATGATTTAGTTAATCTCAAAAATAAATTCCTCAATGAAGAGTAACTTAATACAAAAATGTTGTCTGTTATCTTTTCCTACTGGGAAATCGAATACCGTTTAACCCATAACAAGTTTGTGAATTTCTTATGGTTAACATTCTCCTAGATATGTTTAATATCACTCTCCATCAGAACATGACCCTTAGTTTTCTCCTCTATATCCATATTTTCCTATATGTAATCCTAGTATGGGTTATCTCGGGTGACCTTTTTACTTCTCTTTCTTTATTTTAAAGTGATTTTTTACTGACTCTTGTTCTGATGTGGGATTTTCAATGAAGTTTCCAAGCCCAATTTTAAAATTGCGAGGACGCAATTCCCAAAAGAGGGGAATGATGTGACAACCCAGGTAAATAAAGAATATGACATTTTCACATTTATCCATATTTGTGAATAAAATATTAATATTACTTTAAAGGGGATGCTATGCTCAGTGGCGTACCTAATATACAACAACGAGTTTCTTGGGAATCTTACGTTGCACTCTAATAATAAAATAATATTATGGTAGTTAACGCCTAGCCGTTGTAATGGCGGGAATGAACAGAACTTACTAAAAAAAGATTTTATATGTTTGTAAAATATGTTTACTCTTTACAATAAATGTTAGAGGATTAAAAATGCGAATGAATCCAATTTTAAGCGTAAACATTCTAATTTTCTTTAAAAGGTCGATTAACAGCCTTTTGATGGCGAACCTCTTTTAGCTCCACTTTTTGAAAATTTTATGTCTTATATTTGACAAAATAAAATTCTTCTTTAAAATAGGGACATCAAAATTTACTTTGTGTAAATTTTTGGTATTTTTCCGATAAAGTTCATTTTTTAATGAATAGTGAAAATTGTTGTATTTTAATTCAAACCCACTTTTTAATCGAATTTATTTATATGATTAGATTATCATTTGAATTAGTTTTAAGGTTAAAATAGAATATATTTTTACCATTTAATCCAATAGTAGTCATTGGAATTAATTTCACTTTGAAGTTGGACTTCAACTACTGTCAATCTTTTGATATATATCATTTCAAAAAAACACGCTATTTTTCATGACAACGTGAATCAATTATAAAATTAATTAATGTAAATTATATGATTTTAATTTTTTAAAATAGACATCATTTTTTAATTCGGAATATCAAATATATCTTAAGGTGATGTTTTGGTATTATTCTGAAAAACATCAATTTTTGATGAATAGTGAAACCACTAAGTGGTACTTAAAAAACTGATTTTTCATTTAAATGAAACATTACCACCTCGGTGTTTTGAATTTCAAAAATCCGACATACATGGTTTTCATTAAGATGTAAAATGTCATTCAATGGGATTAATATAATTTTTTGGTGAATAGTAACTTTTATGTTTTTAATCGCGATTAGAGGTAATTAGTATAATTTAAGGTAAAAATAATGTTTTAATAATATGAAATGAACTTGACACATGTCTTACCATCGTTTTATGTGTCATGGACGACCAAGAGAATCCATGGGTCAACTTGGGGGCCCCATGGAGACACTTTGGTTGGAAAATGACATAAATACCTTTTTATTTAATGTTAAAATTAAAATGTCACAAACACGAGTTGTTTTACTAAATCAATTTTTAAATGGGGTTATCCAAGTTATATTTTTTAATTTAAATATTCATTAGTAATATAAAAATATTTCCTACATCATGATATTTTTTTATAATTTTTAGTCATTAAATAAATTTAATTATTTATGACATCATGATGATGCAGCAATTACATCATTAATAAGGGATTTAAATAAAATGAAATGATAATGTTAAAACTATAACATAAAATTGTCACAAACCTATTTGATGGGTGTATTTAGAAGACTTATCCCCGTATCCTTGAAATATATCCTTTTGAGACCATTTAAATCTGAAAATCATTTTATAATAAAGTAATATTTTATAACTTTCCAAGAGTACCCCTCCTCTCCTCTTATAAAAGGCCCCCACCTCTACCACCATACGCACACCTCTAAAGCCTTTGGATCGGCCAAACACTGCCCATTTCATCTATTCGAATCCCTCTATTCATCATTGAAGCCTCACTTTTTGCAGAATCCTTTCCAAGGAATCCTTTGAGCTCAAATCAAAGAGAGTTACCCGACTTAAAGGTAATGTCTTCCCTTGTGTTCTTTTGTTTTATTTTTCTTCTCCAACCCCCTAAACTCTTTTTATTATTTTATTTTCTAACAAAACCCTTATACAAAATATAATAGGATGTTTTTATGTGAAGTATTCAAGCTACACTTACAGACACCTTCATCTAATGGTTAAAGAACATACTGTTTCTATGGATGGTGAATTATAGCCTCACGAAACGATGATTGTTAAATATTCTTTTAACACCTTAAAAGGTTCCCATTAAGATGTCACTATATTTTTATATGATATATAATATGTTTATGTTTTCCTTAATCTTCTGTATTTTTCATTTATGGCATACATTTATGGTTTCCATTATGGGTAAACACGATATCTTCATTTCAGGAAGTGCGGACTACCACCCCCTCAAAGTGATTTTATTCGTTAATGCCATACGTGGGACGTATAAAGGATGGAATTAATGGTATTACATATTTTATCCTACTGGATTTCTAATATTCTTTTATATAATTATTATTTAATTCCATTTAATACAAAAAAAAGAAATGAATGTAGCATCCATGCATACGTACGACTTACCGTGTCCATGAATGGTACATTTCATTTCTTATCTCCAAATGTTATGTACTCTTATAAGTACATATATAATATATATATATATGTAATATATATGTAATAAATTACATAAAAATTATGGATATCATTATGGGATTATAATATATATATCTCCCATTTTTTTAATTCCATTAATATTACAAAAAATGGAAGTAGCATTCATGTGTACGTACGACCTACCGTCTCCATGAACGGTGCTTTTAATTTTTTATCTCCAAATGCTATGGAATTGTATAAAATGAATATATACTGGATATATATGATATTTAAAACATAAATACTATTCTGGAGATGATGTACGTATAACTACATTGAAAATTCTTTTCCAACAAGTTCAATTTTTACTCATGTACTGAACATCGACAAAAACGTCTGATATGAACTAACTTTATTAACAAATTATTATAACATTATAATATGTGATATGAACTGAATAATAATATTTAATGGAGGTCCTTAAGAAATTATAAATTGTCCAGATATTATTATTCAAGAGATTAAATAACGATCGAGTCATGTCGGACACAAGGTAAAGGGTCATACTCCTCTCTTTCTTTTTAAGTATAATCTTTTATGTCATTCCTTTTAAGCTCATATTTCTAATGATTGGGATGCTATTTTATATTACACTTACTTTAATTTTAATTTTCATAAGATGAGACACCCTATTTTATCTCATCCATCAATTTTGGAAGTTTGGAGTGGTGCCGTTAGGCTGCCGAATTTTTGTAACAGATCCAACCTCTCTATTTCTTTTTAAGTACTCTCCTTTATGTCACCTCTTTTAAGCACCTCTTTGTTATGTTAGAGGATGTTATTTTATATTAATCATTCATTAATTTCTATGTTCATGTTATTAGAGACCCTATTTGATCTCATCTATCCATTTTTTGGAAGTTTTATGTGGCGTTGTTAGGCTGTCAGATTTTCATAAGGGGGTTTTATCTCACTTTTTATTCCTGTGAGATTCATGCTACATTGGCCACTAGTTCCTTTTGTGTGGTGTATGTAATGACCATTATTTTACTATTTGTATAATATAATCTCATTTATTGGTAGTCACATATTCATTGTATGACCCTTCTTTCATGGGGTGTACGTTTCGATAGTTGCCCAAATCGGTAAGGGAACCTTTCACCCACCTCTTTTTAAAAGACTTATTTTGTTATGTCTTATAATTTACATATTTTTGTGTTGGGATATTTTATTCTATATCCTTATAGATGTATGTTTTATTTCCAAGTGATGAGATATCATTTTCTCTCTCATTAACTAATTTTATGATTTTTAAATTGACACTGTTAGGATGTCGAATTTTACGAAAGGAACTTCTTAACCCAATTTCGATTTCCTTGGGTTCAACAAGTAGTTATTGAATATGTTATCCTTTGAATATGTGTGAATGACCTTTGATGTTTTAAACATAATATCCACTTATATTGGGTGTATTTATGTTTTTCTCACATAATTATGAGATTGATTCATCATTAATTTAAGGATACCTTCTGTATAAGGGATTTTATCTCATTTTACATTTCTATCGAGACTTCATTGTTGTTATGCACCAATTCACTCTTATATGGTGTATATACTGTCCTTTGAAATATTATATCATGAATCCCTTTATTCTCATGATATTATAAAGTTCTTATTAAATGTTATTCATCAATTATTGTAATCGAGTGTCTCTCATTTTGTTAAAACCCCTTTAACTAAAATATCATTTTAAATGTTTTAATTATTTATTCTTATAAATATTTCTCATTAATATCCATGTTTTCAAAATAGTTTTAAGGAATTATTTATATGGATATTAATGGTTTAAAATGTTAAAAAATTCAAAGTGGTATGGGACACTTTGATTCAAAAATCTCTTTATTAAATGTTTTAAATGGTTTTGAAAATGTTTTTATAGAATGGATTCAATATCTTAAAATGTTATATTGTTATTGCAATGTGGGAACATTATATTTACTTTATTCTTAAGATATGTTCTATGATTATGTTATGGTTCTTGGGCATTATTATGAAGACGAGTGGTTCTGTGATAAAATAAGTGCGGGTGAGCCCGATATAGCTCTCCAATGCATTGGGTAACGCGAAGGAGTGAAACGTTATGGTTTCTCCAAAGAGATTTAGGGAATATACTGTGATGGGTATTCCTAATGTAACCAAGAGGGTTACTCCCTACGTAATAATGTTATGAATTCCTCACGTTACCTTTATGTCTTATGATTTCTATGATTTATTCATGATTTTATGAGTTATGTAAAAGTGATTATGCTTTATGGGTAAAGTATGATTTCATTCTTATGTATATATGTACTCATGTTTCCTTTCCATACTTTTTGTAACCCTTACTGAGCTTTTTATGCTCATCACAAGTTTTTGAAATGTTTTTCACAGTTCAAGGGAAAGTTACATGATGTGATGATAGTGTCGAGGAAGTGTCAAGAAAGAATCCATGTTTTATTTTAAATATGTTTCCGTTGATAGGAAAAAACGAATACTATCTTTTATGTAACCACTTTGTTTAAATGTGGAATGTAATGCAAATTTCATGATATAATTCGCTAAAAATCTAAACCTGAAAAGACCCTCAATGTGTAATCTTTTAATAACTCAAGATTAAGTAAGGTTTATGGTTGGGTCCTTATAATAATCCATAGTGATGTACAGTTCTGTGTTTAGAGAATTTTAGATACATTTCCAGAATATTAAAGTTAATCTGGAATTTGGATCAAAGACACTCGACATTGGTACTCCCTAAAGCCTTAAAAATTTATGGGGAATATTTTTTACAAGTTTATCTAGAGATAAATCAAATCATTCTTTTATAATGTGAGATGTATTTTTGAGACGATCCACAAAAACCCATATATCATTGTTTCGTCTAGATGACTACATATGTTCAGTTAAGAATTTAATGGTGATGTTTTAACCTTTCCATGTTTTTATGGGTGATGGTTTAATCATACCCATTGTGTTTCTTCTTTATTCCTTAAATTACTGAAATAACAGACAATTTGATGTATACAACGATATCCTTCATCAATTTTTTCTACTAATAATTCAATTATAGAACTCTATACATCCCTGTGCACTAATGGTTAAAAGAAAATGGTTAGATATTTGTGTCATTAATGAGTTATTTATTTATCACTATATTAGATGGTACACATAGTCAGGAACCATATATTACAAATCATTCATAATCTATTTTTATTTTTATGGATTTCCCCTTTCTAATAACTTCATACTTCATCGAAATTTCTGTATAATTCTGTTGATAATCATTTATTTCACTACAAGGGATGGTTTAACAACCATTTTTTATTTAATTCATTATGAACATTCCTAATTGGAAACCATTTACATCCATAGAAAATATACGAGGACTGAATATATCTTAATTATCTTCATTGATAATGTTACAAGATTATTAATACTTAGTGTATCCACCATGTTTTTCAATTTTCTAGGATGGTGGTGAATAGAGCATTCATAATCCATGATGATTTCTAACAATACTCTACAGAGAATATTTTTATACTTATATGTGAATATTTATTTGAGGATCAATTGATAAATATATATTTCATACTTCTCCCCATCAATATAATTCTGCCATATTTTCAACATGAAACTAACAACTACCAAGTGTAGATAATTCTGTGGACAAATTTTATCATGACTATTGAACTTACATGAGGTGTTGGATATCACCTTATCATTTTATTCATTATTAAATATCGTAATTACTTTTTTTATTCATCCATGTATACCAAAAAAATTTATCCACTTTTGGAAGTGTGGGTACTACTACAGTCATAAGCCTTATTTTTAACTAATTGAATTAGTCTTCACATTCCATGGTCCCCATGAAATTATCACTATTGTGATTCCCCTTGGTTTGAGGGTTTTATAATAATGATATGTTCTTCCAAAATAACTAGTAATACCTATATAGACCAAAGAAATAATGGATTATCTGGGAAAATCATTGCGTGGGAACTCTTTGAAAACATTTAACATAGAAGGGCCCAAAGATATACATTATTTAGTGATAACACGCCCCCAAAATAATAATTCCTCCATACATAACTCAAATTTATTTTACATTTCATAACAATTATCCCTTCTAAAAATATATATATTAGTACTGAAATGTTCCTCATGTTCTTCCATGATCTTATAGAATATGATAATATAATCAATAAAGGATAACAATGATTTTTCGATATAATATATAATGACACTATTAATTATGTCCATGAATATTTAAGGACCATCATAATGTTTAAAGGGAATCACATTGAACTCATAGGGTCCATACCATTTTTGAAAGGTTGTCTAGGAAATATTTTCCTTCCTTACCATCAATTGGTGATACCGTGCCTGAAGGTCCACCTACAAAAATATGTATCACCATGTAGCAGATTGAACAAGGGATATATTGGAGGAAGGGGATACTAGTTATTATTCATAATTTGGTTGGGATCATGATAATTAATGTAGAGCCACATCTATCCATTCTTATTATAAATGATAATGACTAGTTCACACCATGGTGAAGAACTCAAGCATATAAAAACATCCCATAGACACATTTACCGGCTTTATCAGTTTTTTCAACTCAATGTTGTCCATTATAGAAGGCTTCTTCAATATAGGAACATTTCCATGAATACATTTTTTTGAGAGCTCAACCACTTGTTGGGTTGTAAGAATAAGTAATTCTTAATGAAATATATCTTTTAGTCCCTAATAATGGGATGTCTTCTATAATTATTGTCTCTCTTGTCTCAATCATTCGGGATGGATGTGATTTTTCAAAGGGAAATAATATACACAATCGAGATGGTCTCTTTAAATAGGATTCATCCTCATAGTTATAGTTTTTTAGAATTGTATTCTTCCTCTATATTTGAAGATTGATCACCCATTACTGATATTTTATGTTGCATTTGTGCAAATATAGAAAATATATTCCCAATATTTAATCAAACTCCACTAAAAGATGTAAGACATGGTTTGAGGGGAGTTTTAGTTTCGAAATATTATTTTAGGATGTTATATATAATTTTGATACAATAATTTCACCCTTACATATTCTCATATTTTATCTTATCTCTATATTTTTGGGTGGTGTTTGAATGGTTATGCTAAACTTGGATGATAGGAATGAATGCATTGAACCAAAATAAAAGTGCATGTTCACAATTCTTGAATGAATAAACAATGTACCTGTAATCTCATTATTTAAATTATTCCCATCAAAAGTAATTATAACCTAATCTTTCCCCTGATTATTATTCTTTGGTGGTTGTTTATGATGATTACCTCAAAGAGAATAGGATTAGTGAACGGTATTGTAGTGTTCCATTTGTCCCTAAAATTGATTCATTGAAAAATCATGGGTTCTATAAATTAATCCAAAATATTTTCCAGAAACCTCATGTCTCTTTAACATTATTGAGATTAATGGTGTTCTCTTTATCACTTGAAGCATTTTCCCATTCTATTGTGGTAATTCACATGACGATTCTTACATCTTTTGTGACATGTGAGTGGTTGAAATTTCATTCCCCATTGTTAATTAGATCCTATATATTGAAAATACATGATTCATTTCTTATCACTATATCCATGTGACCATTCTCCAAACTCTAAATCCACATTTAAAGCACATAGAAAAACTTCTTTATAAATCCCAATGCCTTGAATTTTAGATCCCTTTGATGTTTTGGTTTTAAACCACTCAAGAATATATCTATTGAACTATAATTTTATTTATGAAAACCTGTGGTGTACCATGAAATACATGTGAAATTTTCGTTGTGATTCATGAAAAATTCACCTTCCTTTTACATTAGCCGTATAAATTATCTCTCCATCATAATAAAAATAGTTCTAGGGAAGTATATGTTAATAAACAGTTTATTAATGAATTCCCACTAAATCTAATCAATTTTTTCCATTTTATGTGTTCTTTAAAAACTTCTATCATTTATCATCACCTTTATTGTAATGATTAATGGAATGAGTCACATTTTTAGCTTCATAACTATGAATCATATAGAATATCATGTCCTTTGTGTTTACCCACTATTCTATGACTAGTGGATTTAAAGATTAAAGAAATATTGGTCGTCATTTCCAAAAAAATATATTCGATATGATGTTTCTCCCTCTTACTGATGGAGGATTTTCCAAGTTATTCAAATCACTATTATTGTCCTGGGATAGATACATAAGTATCACCATGAATGTTTGAACAACACCTCCTAAATAATTTGGTATGTCATTTAAGAAATTAATACATTTCCCTAGCATGGGATATTATCCTAGATTCTATTATATATTACCATTTTTAAAAATGAAATATAATGAATAAAACAAAAAGTATAAAATATTCCATTTTGAAATTTACCTTAAAGAAATAATTTTGCGATCCCAATGTATATATCTTATAAAAAAATCTTCTTAGGTATATAAAAATAATTATTCTTATATAATGGGTTTTCACTAATATTCGCTAATTACAATTCCAAAATTAACTAAACCATGCCACAATACTAAATATAAGGAAAAATTATTTCTTATATTATTATAAGACTATAATAAAAATAAATATCAAAAATCATTACACATTCAGGATCTAAATTATTACATTATTGGGATAATTAGATACACACTAAACATTCACATAATAATGGATAACAATTATTTATTTCCATATTCCCAATATTTTTATTTACAACATGTTCTCCTTAGAAGAAGTATTTATCGGTAGATATACATTTAATAAAGGGGTGAGCTAAAATATTTGTATGACGATGAATAAAAGGCATGAAACATGAGTGTGCAAATACATCACAATCATAACAAAAGAAAAGGATCATCACAATAATCTTTAGAAATGGAATGAGATAAAGGTAAAGTGTGTTGGAATGCATAAAAATAAAACATCATCTCTTAGTGGTAAAAATCCACACATTATTGTGAAAGAAGATAGAATTATTTTCAAGGATAAAATATTTGAATCACAACAAAACCATAATTGTGAAACTCTAGAACATTTTTATTGCATAATACACATTATCTTATGATACAAGTCACATTACACAATTTTTTGGATCACTATATAATTTTAGGTGCACCCATCACATGATAACATTTACATAATCTTGTAAGTCGTATGGAATGAATAAAAATATAATTCATAAAATAAAATAGAGAAAGGAAATGGGTTTCATGAGAATTTAATAAATAATTCATTCATAACCTTCTGGGTTCACAATATAAAAATGGAATTTCTTATATAGTATAAGAATCATTATTCTTGAGTGAAGAAGAAACAGTGTCAAGAGAAGTAAAACATATGTTTATAAAAGAAAGAGGACCTTTGTAAAAATATATTTTATTTGTTACAAAATAATATTAGAAACGTGTTTATCTTAAAAAATAGTGAAATGAAATTTGAATTAAATAATATGAACATTAAAAATGTTTATGGGTGAACAGCACAAAAAAGGAATTGGGTATGAGAATTCTCTTACCTTATCGTTAAATGTATTATTCACATTAATATCATAGATAATCAGATTTCAATCATTAATTAATAAACTTTGAACCTATTATATAGTAATTTGATTCATTAAAATATTGTTATATTTGTGTATGTCCATATGGAAGAGTTATAGTGTTCAATTACATTGTTATTGGAGTGTTCATTCTCTTGGTTTTCATGATAATTTAACTTCTATTGATGAATTGAAGGTCATGTAAAATAGTTATAATTATCTATAAATGATATAATATGTTATTAATTAACATGAATAAGTTTAATTTTTATTATATATCATTAGTTATATGATATGAGGTTAGATGATTAGATAAAACAATAATGATAATCATTTAAATTAATTTTTAGTTTTTTCAATCATGATGAACTAATTAAATTTATTATATAATATTATGTATATATGTAAGTTAAAAATCATAATAAAGGATATAAAATATATTTTTACATTTTTTTCAACCATTATAATGGATTATAGACTAGCCATGATCGTGGTAATGTTTAAGGAAACCTCACTTCCTTGAAGGTGATAAAACCCAACTACACGAAAGACATTTCCATATTTTGAATAAAAGAGATTGGGGAAGAGGTATGATGATATAATACTCGATTAACATAATAAAATTCAGGAATGTAAAACATTTTAGTGTTTTCCTAACACTTGGATCAGTGTAGGTGAAGAGAGAATCTTAAAATAAATGAAATTAAAATGAAATTAAAACTAAAAGAAATAGGATATTACCTCTTGATTTTCAAATCCTTAGGATCCCCCACACTGAAAGGGTTTGGTCTATTGATGATTCCAAGGCCTCATTAATGTGGTGTTGGGGCTTGAGAAGTGTATTCATTATAACGTTGAAAATGTTCATGTATTTGGAATTGTGAGGATAATAGGTGGTGAGGGGTGGTATTTACAGAGAAGAAGAGGGGTGTTTTCTCATTATTCTATTATTTAGTTTATTATTTTGGTACAAGACAATGAATAGTTTGATCCTTATCTCTAAATATATCAATATACCAAAGAAGAGTTCTTGATTTATAAAATACACTATACTTACATTAACAATGTATCAAAAATTCATGTATTTATCATTTATCATAATTTAACATATTTTACTATTCACAAAAAATCCACGTATTTTATAAAAAATACCAAAAACACAACAATAATTTTAAAGATGAAGAATTAATTGGTGAGAAAAATTTAATGTTTCTTATTTTCTAAATACTATAAATTTAATTTTTAATTAAAATCTACATTTATTTAAAAAATACTGATTTCAGAATTATATTCAATTTTATGAAAATTACAAAATTTAATTATGGTATAAAAAATATTATAATCATAAGAGAAGAAAAATACTATTTTATAAATATGTTTTATGACAATTAATTTTCTTTTAAATAATTAAATTATTTATAAAATGGTAATTAAATATTTATAACATACAAAAATAAAAAAACATAATTTATCATTTCTAAATTTTGTATTTACATATACTATGAAATAAATATATCATATTTTCATTCAAACTATACCTAAATTTTATTAATGCATTCATAGTTGAAGTTAGTATTCTATTGGCAGAATAAATATTCCTGATGGTCACATTACTATTCAAACATTTTAGTTAATATTTGATTATTATAGGTTTCATAACATCTAGAAATACATATTATTCCATTAATTAATGATTTAAAGAGATTTTATTGTGGTATATATGGGATTTTATATGATTTATTATATATTTTATAATTATAAAAAGTGAAGTTCCATTTATAAAATTTATTGTAATAACATTATTACCCCCTAATGAAATTTATCCATCAAAATTTCATTTTAGATACTATGGAGAAAAAAGTGAGGGAAAATATCCTTCAACACTTCCTCAGATTACCATTTTTCCTCTTTATACTTTTCGTTTCAACAATCTACTATTACCAGGTCAGTAGTCTTCTTTCTTATAGCTTTATCTATATGGTCAATGATCTTCATCGTATTCTCCTATTAAAAAAGTTTATTTTCCAAAAATACAACCTTTTACTCAATACATTTGAGGGATCTAGTATGTACATCCTCAGATGGGATACATGGAATATATTAAGTACTTATAACACGATAGGTTTAAGTTCCATTTGGTAATCTAATACTCTAAAATGATCAAGAATCTTTAAGGGGATGATGTACATATGGATCAACTTTTTTTTATTATAATATCTCATGATACCCTTCCATGGTGTTATGATATGGAATACCTTGTCTACATCCTCAATCAATTGGTTCCATCGATTATTTTATTTATAGATCTTCTGTCATATTTATTCTTCCATGTTGTTCAATTGAATGTTTTTCACATTTTTCACCATTTCTTTGACCATTTGTGGTCCTATATTCTTACATTGATCAACTTCATCTGACATGATGGTGTTATACATCTTTTACCATAAAGGGATTAATAAGGAGCCATTTCGATGATTGAGTATAAATTTTTATTGTAAGAGAACTCAACCAAAGGAATACATTTGTCCCGTCCTCCTTTGAGGTCTATAGATCATTATTTTAACATTTTATTTAGCTTTTTAATTGGCCATTTAGATTGGGAATCATTTTTATGATGATGAGTTTTACTGAACATCAGTTCAATATTTAGTGAATGATAAAGTATTTTCAAGAAAATTAATGTGAATCTCTAAGAATTATTCAATAAAATAAATAGTGTTACACCGTCCTGCCTTAAAATTTTTTAGATGTATATTTATGACATTTTTTCAATGGGATATATCTTATCATATTTCGATTACGTGAGATTTTTCTGTGAGTATATCCATAAAAACCTATATATAATTGTTTCATATATATGGATTTAGATTTCTGGAGCCAATGTCTATGGTGATGTTCTCCCATTTCATTATTGGAATGGATAATGGTTGCATCATTTTATTAGAATTTTTTCATTCATCATTCACTTTCTAATAGAAAAATCACTTAAATATATATTCAAAAATATCCATCTTTATATTGACCCAGTAACAATTCTTTTTGAGATCACAATATGACTTTTTTCACCCTGGGTGAGAAGAGAAGGTTGAGGTAGGTGTGGCAATAGGATTATCTTTCTTAATCTCCAGATTGGATGGTACACTTAGTCATGAACCAAATATTACATCTCATTCCACATCAATTTTTAACTCTGATGTTTTCTCCTTTCTGATAGCATTATACCTTCTTCCAAATTTCCACGTCATTTTATTGATCATAATTTATTTTCTCTATGAGAGGTAATTAAGAAATATTTTAAAAAAAAATTGACGATGTTCCTTACTTAATTATTCTCATGTCCATCTGTTTCAAATATTATAACATTGGAACCTTATAAATTCTCCACATTGATATTGATTAAGGATCATTTCTACAAAGTTCATCACCCACTTTATTCATTTTTCCATAATTGTAATGGATTGAGAAGTCTAGATTCATTATGATATGAAAACATTTTTCTAGTTTTTATTATGATCTTTCTATGTGAATATAAATTTATGGCTCTTATTATCATCATATATTTAACACATATCCATATGAAGATGATTTCTCTAGATTTTCAACATGAATATTAACACTTCTAAATCTAAATAATTTATGGGATATTTTTTCTCATGAAATTTCAACTACACGAGGATTAAGAAACTATTTAATACTTTTTCATTAGTAAAAAAACAAATACATTATTTTAATAATCACTACACACCTAAAATAGTTACCCACTTGTTAGATGTGTGTGTCCTGAGGATTTGATAATCCTTATTTTTAAATATTTGGTGCATTAGTAACATTAATTGGTATAAGAATTATTTTATCCCTTCACAATTATCTTGGTAACTGGGTTTCACATTCATGAGATTTTATTCATGAATCATAGGTAATACCCAGTTAGGTCACAACAACTACAGATCCATTTGACAAAGTTTGGCCAAGGGCACTCATCAATTGCCTTTTCCTTAAAAAGGCCCACATATATTACTTCACAGGCGATAGAATTACAAAATAATAATTCACCTCCTTCTTGAACCCACATTTATTTTCTTTTCATAATGTTTGAATAAATTTTAAAAGTATCCCCATTCCATATATGTAAAAAAACATTATTCTCTTACATTTTCGGAAAATTTATAAAATTAACTCGTTATGAAAATGAAAAAGTGATTCATTCTAAACTATTTAATAAAAAAATACACATATAAAGAAATGAATTTATTTATTTTTGAATAATTGTAAAATCGTTTTGGAATAAATTTTTAAGAAACATTGACATGGAAAATAAATATTTCCCAGTAAATACTTATGTATAGACAATCTTAGATAATAATGAGATTTTGAAATTAACACTTTCATTATGCTTGATTTCCATCATATGTATAAAAAACTCCACTTCATTGGATTAAATTTATATTTTTCAATTATTATAGAATAATATGTATATATATATTTCTGATATTATATATGATCATACTATCATTTATTAATAATATTTCATTTTTATTCGTCTTTATGATGTTAACTGCGTTAATTTTAAATGTGTGTGTTGTCGTATAAGTACAAATTATTTCTCATTAGATATAATTAAATAAAATTTAAAATTATATTAAGATAATATAAAAAATATTTATTCCTTTTATACACATATATTATCATTATTAAATTCTAAATGTGGAAAATTAATCTTATCACATTGTAGAGATGGTAGGATATATGTATGCAAGTCTTATAGTATAATTTCCATAATAGTAAAATGTTAAGGGAATATATTATATATATTTTGTCCCAGAATAAATATAATGTTATAGTTATAATATATATATCTATTATTTTCTTCTTCATACGAATCAAAATAATGTATTTATGAAAAATAGATTACACCATGGGTTGATGAAGGTAAGGCGTGAGTGCATCTGCATGGCGCTTTTCATTTATATATCATGGATAAAATATTGAATATGTTTTATCGATAATAAAAATAATATATCATCATATATGTGATACTTCAGTTAATATTTTATAATTTTATCATCACATGAAATGAATGTATAAGAAGAAATAATCTTGAGAGGTTCGGTAAAGATGATTGCCACTTCATCAGAGAACATCCTATAGATATCTCATTGGGGATACAAGGGTTGTTAATTTGAGAAGACCAAAACCACTATAATGTGACTATAGATGTCTTGAAGAGAAATTTTTACATAATTCTATATCTATAATATTCAATGAGATTTGACGAAATGGACGAAGAGGTTTCCTTTTATAATTGAGGGGAGTGACAATTTTGGAATTTTTTTTAAATAATAAATTATAAAAAATTTAATCCCAACCCATATACCTTATAAATTCTATTAATTAGAATATAATATTATATAAAGTGTTAATATCATCCAAAAATATATTTTAGGCATTTTTAGTATTTATTTTAAACATTATCATTTTTATTTATCCTTAGTAAATCAATTTTAATTTGTACTAAGGTAAAAAATTATACAACATCAAACGGGTGAAAATTTTATGTATGTTTTGTAAATAAGATCATTAATGAGTCACTGATTTTTTTTCCATATTATACATTTCATTTCGTTTTTAATGATGTTTTATTTTTTTCGATTTTAAAAAATATCATTGTGATAAAATATCATTAATGAACATTTTACTATTATTAATTAATTAATGTTTTAAATATATCACGAGAACAAGTTAACATTAAAAAATATTTTATTATACATGTATAGGTCAAGTTAATCTATATTATTCAATTATCCCATTAATCATCTCATATTATATTTAGTTTATTATTTTTAATAACATTTATTTGATAATTCAATTAATAAAATAATTACTACATCCATATTGTGTAATTATTTAATATAATCCTTTTGTTCACAAAAAATAAAAACTAAAACAATATAATGATATTAAATCTTGTGACTTTTGGAAAAATGTTTATAGTTTTGTATATCTATTATTCAACCCTATCTAAAATTGATAAATATTATACTATATTAATGTGATATCATTAAATTTTTATTAAATAAAATAAAATAAAGACCATAATTTCATTTATGTGACCCTAAAAGTAAAAATTCAATTTATATCATGAAAATATTTTTATAAGGCTAAAAATTTTTAGTTATAGAATTTTATAACATAATGATTTCCCCATGTGCATACATAAGGGACATTAATGGAATACAAAGTTACATTTTTTTTAATATTCTTGGATTTAATATTATATAATTCATTTATATATACTATTATACAGTATAGAAACTCATTTCTATCCTTATGAATTATGGGCTAATTTTTCATCATCTAATTAATTTTTTACAGGTGATAGATTCATTTTATAATCATTATAATTTAATTTCTAAATAAAATTACTTGATTTATCATTTTCCTTGGTAACAAAACATACCAAGGTTACTATTACTAATTTACAAAAAATTAATAGAACCACTTTAATAAGTTTGGTCTTTTGAATAAAAAATTTTAATTTATTTTTCAAAATTCATAATAGATAATTTTAAAAAATTAATTTTGCAAAAAACTGGTAAAATTCAATGAAAAAAAGTATTTTAGAAAATTTTCATTTTGAAACATATGTTTTTTATAATAAAAAAATTTATAAAATCCTTTTCAAAAAACAAAATTGGATTATATTATATTATTAATTTTTTAGAATAAATCATAATATACTTTTACCTTGTAAATAATTTTAAAAATTATAATTCAGAATACTAATCCGTATATTCAGTATTCATTTATAAAATATTTATTCTGAAAAAAAAAATTTATATTATTATAAAATGATTTATTCAATAATGATAATAATATCCTCAAATCAGTTTTATATAACCTCTAATTAATATTCACACATAGAATGAAAAATAATATTAATTTTGAAAAAAATTTATTTCTGTAAAAAGAATTTTATTTTGTAATAAATTGTGTGATTTTTTATATGAAATTAGCAATAAATTATTATCACGTAAAAAAATTATATTTATATACAAAATATTTAATTCAACATTTTTCGTAAAAGTTTAACGGCTAAATTATAAAAGTCATTTTATAATAATATTCTCTCGAGGCTTATTTAACTCACGGTTGTGTGCAATGAATGCTTTTGGAAAATTAAAATTATTTAAAGAATAAATTATATTGAATTATCTGGGTGTTATAATATATATTTCATATTTATAAAAAATTTTTAATAATGAAGTTAATATATTAAATATCTATTTTTTACCTTCTATAAATTTTCTCTATATTTATAAATTTTTTAATTTGGAATGTACTTTATCATAATTTTTTTTCAAAAGAAATTCTTGGAATTTACATCATATACACCACCAAACCACAAACGAAATAAAACAACTGTATACAGATGGTTCTTTCTTATTACTTTATCTCACAGCTGGTACCAATTTTATATTATATTATATTAAATTTTATCTAAAGAAGGGACACAAATAATTTTAAAAAATATATCTATAAACACTCTCAAAAACAACAATTAATAGAACCATAGATTATCCTTTAAATTATTTTTATACATTCTTCCATTATTTTCCCAACCCCACGCATCAACATTAGGATTTTGTGAAAAATACTAATAAGATGGATGAATAGAAAAATAAAGTCTTAAAACAGGTATTATTCCTTATACAAGAATTCATGGTATCGAGGGGGAAAATGATTGATGTAATGGTTGCATCAATGATAATGTAATTTCAAAACAAAAACTCAATTATTTAATTTTTTTCATATTAATTTCTTTTAAATATGAAATGCATTTTTGAGTAGGTGGAATATTTAAATAACAATTATGAAATATTCTTAGGATAAAATATACCGTTCAGGGTCATGATGTCCTCTCAGAAATGGAATATTTTATTTAGGAAAATAAATATTTGAAGAAATAGAAAGAATAAAAAATAAATTTTATAAATTTAACGTTTAAAAAATTTTAGAGAAATTTAACTTACTCAAATAATGTTATTTCATAAAATCATGTGTCCTTATTTTAATACCCATGATTAACATTAATCATTCAATTATCCATTTTACTCATTAAATATCATTAACCTTGAAATATGAAAATATAATAGTAGGATTACTATTATACTAATTTCTCCTAGATATGTCATGTAAAGACTCAATTGAAATAATGGGAATGAAATATCTAGTTTAATGTATAATGGTTAATCTTAGAAATATTCATGAAGTTGAATAGATGAAAATAAATTTGAACAAACATTTTAAATTGAAAATAGGGTATTTATTAAGAAATTATGAGTAGAAACAAAGTGTTATTTTCTTTTGGAATGGATCTTCCTTGATAAATCTTTGAGAAGTTCTTAGGGTGTTTAGTTGGCTCCCTAGACTATCGTTCAATAACTAGTTTTATCTTGGTGTATTACTACTTTTGGATGTGGTATTTTCATTGATCTTATACAAGGATTTGTCTTATATAACACCTTATCAATTTATAAAATTTTGAATGTCCATATTTTGTTGAAAATTATTATTCAATTAGTAATTCTTGTACCAATGTTTTATTTGAATATGTAGAGTAATAATAATTTCCATAAATAATGAAAGCAAAAACTATTTATGGGTGCATAAATAAATAAAGAAATATATATTATGTGAAAATAACAAAATTAAGTAAAATAATTATCATATCATGAGATATAGACCCATTTTTTCTAGACCTATTGTGAACCATTTAAAAAAGAAAACCTCACTAATGTTTTCCGAGAAGAACATAGTTTTTGTACTAATTTCGTCTCACTTGAGGAATTTATTAGTTTTTCGACTCGCAAAATATAATTAACCTTAACAAAATATTATTTATAGTTTTTATTATTTACAGATGAAATGAAATGTTTTATTGGTTTTTTATTTTATAAGATAATGGAATGACATGAGGAATTAAAATTAAAATTTACCAAGAAAAAAATGAAAAAAATAATGTGATTTGTATGAAAAAACTTTGAACAATGTTTTTTTTTGCATTATTATATTTTTTTAAAATAATTATTAAAATTTATTTTAATAATCACATCCTCGAATTTGAGTAAAAATTGCATAATTTTTTTAAATATCAAATACCTTGAGAAATAAAAATTCCACCTCCTACTTAAATAAAATAAATGACACGCCTAAGACAAGTGTATTATTTATTCTAGGACCTAGTTCAGTCAATGAATTTTCAACCATTGATCTTCTGACTCTATGTTGTGGAGAGATAATCAATGGAAGAGGAATAAAAAATAATATAATATATATAAACAAAATTTGTGGTCCATGTCGTGGGGGAAAATCTCCACACCCATGTATGAAACTAAAATATGACACACATACAAAAGAAATATTATTAATTAATTCAGGAACACATATCCTCCCACTATCTAGGAAACATGTTATCCTATAATTGTTTAGGGTATTTGATTAAAATGGTGGAAAGAAAGAGAAAATAATAATATAAAATACTAAGATAAAATAATAAATAATGATAATGAATTGGAATAAAATAATATTATCAAACACATGAAACTGACATATAAAAATAAAAGAAGACACGAAAGATACACATGGATGATTAATAATTGGATAAAAATAAAATTAGATAAGAATTGAAATTGATATAAACTGAATTTAGAATAATGAAGAATAATTAAAAGTTTAGAATTATAGGAATAATGTAACAACCTAGAACTAGAAACAACTAAATGGCTTTGCATGTCTGGTGGGCCACATGGACTCATGTGCATATCCCCAAACTCTAGATGCTTCCAAATATCATTAAGGGACTGATGTGTGTCTATGGGGAGGATATTCAATCATTTCATAGTGTAACAGAATAGAATGATAATAATAGTCAAATAGTGGAAGTAGTTCAACAGTTGCTAAACAACAAGAATATACACAGAGAAATATAAACTAGAAACCCACCATAGCAGAAACACACTAATTTTTGAGGATGAATATATATATAAATTAACAATCCAATGTGATAAAGAATGATCAACAAAACATGTTATGTGTCTAAAAACATCCTAAATAGTGACACACACATCAAAATAGAATATTAATCAAAAAGTACCAAAAATAACTATATCTAAATATCATCACGAGCCTCAACATCTGTATCTGATCCCATAATCCTAAAAATGATGAAACGTAATGAATTTTTCATTGTGTTCATTCACAGATTCATATATTCATTTAATGTTCTATTTGGGAACACAATGACGACCTGAAAAGGGTGTAAGATAGAATCATAGTAGGTTACGTCCCACCGTTTTTATAAAAATCGTTATTGTTTAATAAAATCATATAAAAATTCATAATATAACATTAATTGATGTAATGAACATTATTTTACCAAGTAATATTTTACCAAACCATTGATAATATAGAGTCATACAAGTCTCTCTACAAACAAGGGTCAATATCCTATAACAAGGTAGTAGTAAAACAATATTAATCTACTTGACAACCATTTCATATAAATAGTTTATCATTTTATCCATGAAAGTGACATATGCAATTAATCAAATATAAATAATTTACCTTCCATATTATTAGAGGTTTCAAATACACCATGCTTGAGAAGTATAATTATTCTTTTCACATCATCCACATTTGAGTAGTATCATTAAAATCATTCGACCTCATTGGGCCAAATACAACAAATAGTGGATGAAGATATCCCCATTGATTCCTAAGATCATCTCTATCGAAACATTATTACTCATAGGTTGGTGTCCAAGGATAATGTTGATAGAATATGTTCATTATAATCCCAAACAATCCAGTCCAAGGTGGATAAATTCCTAAGGCATCCCATATAATCAGGTACTAAGAAGAAATATCTAATATGTTATCCACTATAACTATGCATATAAATGGAGTAAGAGGCAATTCATATAATGGAATATTTTATTATTCTATCTATTTATCAATTGACATGAATTTAATTTGATTATTTAACCACTGATTTAAAAATACACATTCAAACAATTAAACAATTCACTTAATGTATGAGAATGAAAGCATGGAAAACTATCTCTTAATCAATCAATTCAGTTCCATTAAATAATAAATCATCTTCCTCTAACTATTAAAGATAAACCACACACCCCTTAGGTGGGTTAACCATAGTCATTACCAAGTTCATACATCATGGGTGAACTTTGGTATGTAAATAATCTCTAAGATGTATCGAAAACTAGTGTGAATCCATAAAAGGTTCTGTTACACTTAATTCATTCCTTCAATTAATTATTAGGGTGACTCTGGCATGTCTTTTAGGACACAAATTGTTACAATATCTATAAAGCATTAATCCCCTTGGTAAAAATATATATTACTTATATTTTATCTCTATTAGGGTTCTTGATGAGTATCAACATTTTATTGAACATAGATCGACATGAAAATGATTACCAGATAGAGACCATAGATGTTGGTTACTTTAAATAACATATTAATAGAGCATTTGATACCATGTAAAATTAAGAACAACTCAATATTATTTTATTACATAATGATGAGGATAAAACTAGATGAACGAATCAATATTCCATGTTTATATTGAAAACCCACACCAAATCCTTTGATTTGGATTTCAGGAGGGCCTCCCAAACTATAGAATGTATCAAAAAATGGATAAGTATGTTATATTTTAGGAAAGAATATTTTTAAGCTATATTTACACATTTTCATTCAAAATAATGGGCATCACTGTTTTTCCACATGGTTCGTAAAATTGTGTTCCAACTATGCACCAATTACTGTACAATGGGTAAACCCACATGATCACTTTAAAGAAATTAACTAACCATTGAAAACCCATGAAAAAACCTTTGTTAAAAACTATATGTTCTCATATATGGTTTTGTGCTTCCCCTTGTACAATTTCCCCAAATAGTGTCGGTTCAATTTTTTATATACGAAGCTCTTACATGGTTAGATAAACAATGTAGAATAACTTCTTTTATACAAAATGTTTTATTCCATGATCTAAAAAGTCCCCAGATACCCCAGATTCCATCACGACCTCAATGGGTAGTCACATTAGTCCAAAACCTATCATTTAAAATAAATTTAAAGGGATCCATTACTCATCACAAATCCCATGATCATTTAATATTTATCCTTAAAAGCAATTTTCCCCTGAATTTCCCTGTCATGTGTGGTCAAGAATCTCCTGAGAATAACATCAGTTATTCGACACACATATCATCGACTGACTCTTAAGACTCTCCCTATAAATATCCACTCATCCATATCACTACTACTAGAGTAATTGACAGACATTGTTGAACCTTTGTACTATTTTCAATGAAATGAGTAACATTCTCCTCAAAAGATGCATCTACCCATAACTCCACCTCATCCAGCATTAAAGTGTGAAAATATTCGAGGTCATAATGACATAGCTAAGACACATGGAATATATTGTGAATGGACCAATACCTTTTTGGAAACTTAAATTTATAGTATACAAGCATAAATATTCCAGAATATCTAGCATCCTAACATATCAATGTGAAATCATACCCTATTTCTTTATATATTTGAGCCCACTCCTTTGTGAGATATGTAAAAATTACAAACCCCCATCCAATAACAGTAATGGTCAAAAAAATTGATTAGTGTAATATTTCTATCAAGAGTGTGTATTATCCATCCACTTCTCGATCCATTGGACTAAGATAATAGTCCATTTGATGAGACATTATCCATGTAAAGCTGCATGACATTCATATAATGAGAAAACTAGAGATCATTGGGGCCTACCATCCAAATCACAATAGGGTGAAAAATGTATATTCATATTATATAAATTATTTTTTAAGAAATCGAAAAGAGGAATTTTACTTCCAATGATCCCTCAAATTCTACGATACATGCCAGTAATGTGTCATCATGCACCTTTATCATTTTCTATAACTATATCAATGTCCGAGGGTTGTATGAAATGCTCAAAACCACCTATGTAACGAATTATATCTAGAAAATATAATAGAACTGAGTCATAAAATGGGTGTCCCTATAAAAAATTATTGAATGAGGAACCTCATAATGCAATACCATATCATGAATAATAAACATCCCAACATCATAGACAATAAAGTACTTATATCATGGAATGAAATGTGGAAATTTTAGGATCTTGTCAACCAAAACCGAATTGAAATTAATAATAAGGTGATACCTTAGTTTAATGGTAACTAAAAATATTTAGAAATACTAGAATTTCAAATAAAAACCCACTAAATTTATTATAATTCTATCAGGTCCCTAATGTGCATCATTCACCTACTAATAAGAAGAACAACCCATATCAAAACTAGGTACCTCACATTTCATCCTTGGCCACCAATATCAATGATGTAAATCATGATCCCACATGGTAATTTCATGATGTGCCATCCAGAATGATGCCTGAAATTCCATCATCAAATCACACTATATGCCCACTCTAACCCAAACCTGGACATCGAATCACTAGTTCTCATCCTCGTATACAGTTTAACTAGAAGGTGAGTCATCTCTAAACACACTCTCCAATTGGACAAGTCCATTTAAATCTTATAGTTTCCTAAAAAAATACTCAATATTTTATTGTATGGGATAAAGATATGGATGAATGAATGGTTTAACCCTAAGTATCCTACACCTCATAGAAAAAATAGAAAATCTTCCCTATGTTATCGGCCTCCAGAACAAAAGGTATTTGAGTCTTTCTTCTTATTAAATCAAATATTTCATGTAATTTTATAGGTGTATAAGCTAGGTAAAGGTATAAATAATGACGTTTTTCAACCCATATAAATTTTTTATATTCCAATCATGATTTTAATATATTTACATTAGGATTTTGTAGTCGGTGTACATAAAAAATCACTACTAGTATGTAATGTATCCTGCAACACAAAGCATGAACCACTACATCCAACACACGATTGTGCATTGTGTAATTCCACTCATGTGGCATCCACTTTTGAGACCCATACACTGTGATTTTATCCCTTCCCATTTGATCAGTTCCAATACTAATACATAGTGTGTTATAATACACATTTTATCTTATATAATGATTTTGTGGAATAAAGAATGACGTTAAACTAAATCTCCCTTTCAACTCCTCAAAAGAAAATAACTCAAGTATCTATCAATAAAAACATCACAACATTATTTTTTAATCCCAAATCTTGAAATTCTAGGAAATTTATTTCATGTATGATACAAATATAATATCCAACTCTTCCGAACACATCATATATCAAATACATTCATGGGATACTCTAAGGAAACTAAAAATATCAAACACCTGAGGTCAACTGATAATACGATTTATGATAATATTCAACATATTAAGGAAATATTATTTATCTAGAAGTTTCACATTAGTTAGTTATAAAATAACAAACGCTCTCCTAGTGTATCCGAAATTATATGAATATCATAGGAATGATCGAGTTAACTATTAGAACACAACAAGATATCTTACCTGAAAAAAACGACAAATGAATCATGATATCGATTGAAAAAATCATTACATTATAGAAATGAAAACTCTAGGTTCTTTAATAAGAGAAAAAAATTTAAATTGACACTCATATAACCCATAACTTATATGAAAATCAATATGAGGTATCTTTATAGCTCGTACATGCACAGGTGATAACCCCATCTATAATTTTTTTTGAGAACACATATGTTCCTCAAAGAATATCAAAATGGTAATGTGTCCATGGAATGAGATATTGGTTCTTAATTGTCAACTGTATTAATATATTATAATTTACACATATACTGAGGTATCATTCTAACTATTTTAAAAGAATGACTAGTGATCCCCATGTATAGTTACTGGGATACATAAATTCCTTTGTCTCCATATTCTACAACTGTCTCTTGATCACCAACAACTCTATTGTAACCATCCTATTAGAAGGAAAAGATACCTATGTTACTCCTGTAATTATATCAATGTATAACTTCACCTCACATATAGTAGGTATAAAAAATTACCAAGGAAAATGACCCTTAAATAATTGACCACTGGAGGGAAAAATTCATGGTGTAATACAAAATCATCATAATATACACTATAAATCATTGTTATCATCACTCCAACACCATGTTGCTTTATTCATACTCTAATATCATGGTTTATCCTTTCACCAATATATGTATAAAATAAACCCAATGATCACTTGATGTTTACCATCTAGAGATAGTAATGAATAATTACTTGATTATCCACATGTAAATCCATCCAGAGTATGGCATTAAATATGATCATCTTGAAGAATAAAGACAACATTGACGTTACACCACACAATTTCGAAGAGAAAATACTTTTTATAACATAAAACCTCTTTAAAGACATCCAATCAATTTTTAAGCATCATAAAATAATAAGAAAACTAAATCACGATTCCAATGTTTTCTAAATAAGATATTTGTAGACAACTATGTGACACAACTGTGTAAAAAATATCAGACAAATGACTAGGGGATACTAAGAGAGAACCTCTAATAGTTGACGATCTGATGCACTTCTTCTCATGGGTAGCCTATACAGATATTACCTAGCATGAACCACATCCTGGGGTTATAACCACACAACCAAGAGTAGGCTCACACATATTTATAATTTGAAATGGTATTTGGAATCATCATCCATGACCACCACCACCTCATCATGATTTATAATTACAATTCTAGATCCTTAAAAGACTAGAGCTATGAAACCTACTCCCAAACTCATAGACTGAGTAGACACCTTCCACTAACTCCTAAAATATAGGTCATTGAAAAAAAATTCACATTGCACATATTATAAAACTTTTGACACTGGACTAGTTTAGGCATTCACTGATTCTTAAAAAGACCAAATCTTTTACGTTGATGAAAAGAAACGAAGATACTATTAATCACAACATAGAATGTAAACAATATATGGGAAGACTTAAAATAATTCATTCGACCTCTAGTAACATAAACAATGATCCATAGGAAAAACATCATTGCTCAAACATGTAAGCTTCCCTCAAGTTATTCTATGTAATTAGTGTGTAATTTACTATCATTGTAATAATTCTAATCCTTAACATGTTGAACTGATATTGAATAGCAATTCACAGACAATCCTTAAAAAATCATTCCCTTGATTGGTCATCATTATGTTACGTCAGCAAAAAACAATTAATATTTATAAAATTTTTTGAGTGCTCCATACTTGGAATAGATCCGAAATCTATATGCATGAACATTATTTTTTTATCTTGTATAAAAATCTTAGGGTTAGAATAGATTTATAGTAGTTTTTTTAAGTTAAAAAAACCCATTAATTGCATCCTATCATCCTAGTTCATATCGTGCAACCATCACTTTTATACTCCTTGAATAATATAACTAAAAATCTTCAATATCCTCTATATAGATGTATCTGGCTTGTTGAAGGTTAACAGAATAGTCTAAATCAACAGATCCGAAGCCTATAGACTTTCATTTTTCAAAAAAAAAATGGATAATTATACTACATGAACATAGGCGTCATTATGTGGAAAACCCCCCTATAAAATCATTCCTTAACATATGTGACCAGTAAAAATACTTGTTTCAGAGGTGGAAGTATAGGAGGATCCATTGGTAACCCATGTCCCACAACCTCTAGATCATCCTTTTAACCGCCTTCCTAGCATATGACTAGATGATATCATGGTTTCATGTATCTTCAATGACAAACACATCCCTATGAAATGATCGACATTAAAGTCCGTAAAAATTAGAGGATTGGTAAAAACCATTCTATAATATTCTCAAACAATATATAATTCTCCAAAATTTTGGACTAGTTAAAAATAAGTATTGTAAACATCCCTAGAGAGATGACCTACAACCCAATCATAAGACTTTTCAAGGTAATGATCTCTATTTTCACGATTAAAATTTCAGTTGATATCAATTTAAATCCAAATTCATTCCACATTTCATTTTATATAGGTGAATGAAAGGGTTCACCACATTTGTTCCACAATGGAACATACTCCACATTAACCAAAATAAGGGATCCACCTATGCCACACCATAACACATTCCAACCCATATGAACAATTATACATGATTAGAAGTTCCACAATTGGATTATTAGTGTGTATGCTATAGCCTAGTCAAGAAAATAGTCCTCAGGTTACGATATTTAAATTAAGCACCAATATTGTTTCCCAAATTCCATTATACGTTCATCCATCACAAAAGATGTTATATCTCTCAAGGAACACATATCAATATCGTACAGTCGTTCAATTCACACTATATGGCCTGGATTAATGCATAGAATATGAATCATGTAATGAGACAATAATGATGTGTTGTTTATAATGACCTCATCTCTTGGGGTTACAAAAAAATATAACCTCAAGTAATTTCAATGATTACATCAAAATTCAAACAATTCACCTAATAGTGGAATCGAATCCAGTGTAATAGTTAATATCAATAAAACCACAATTTTCATTTGAGGAAAATTTGCTTTTCCCCATATGTAGGTTAAGTAATCTCAAGAACATATCATTAATATGTTATTATTACATCCAAAACCCTATATATTGTCCCAATATTTTAAATCTATAAAATGATACCCTCTCATAAAACATTATCATTCCCAATATTCAATTCCATTGAATGGTACCCCAAACCTAGTTGTACAAATGGACTGAAGCACATCTTTCTGATTACCATAGCCTGACAACTTGCAGAAAATAACTAGGGTTTGTTTAAAGGGAAAAAAATTCCCTCATGTAAAATTGAGACATAGTAGATTGATATAATCATTGAAATCGTGAAATTTCTATATCAATGGACAAATTATAGAAATGAAAACTAAAAACATTGAACTATTATCCCTTTATAATTGGAAAAAATAATAATAATATCTGACACAATATATTTATAAACATTTCAGAAAGGAATATCATATACAATTATGATCATGCTATTTCAGGTGTCAAAAAGGAAAAAAGGTATACAAGAATTAGTTTAGTACATGTATCAAAATACAAAAGGTTACCTAAGTAACGATATCTAAAAACTATCTGGTGCCTCACCTCAGTCATGTTCTATCTTACTCTTAATAATTTAATAATGTAATGCATCAAACTTTGGGAGCTTTCACCAATACCTACCCAAATCAAAACAGTCTATTCAGGAAGCCAACAAGGACTCAATAAGGCCATGAGGTACGATCCCATTAGGACACCACCCACAATGTCTATATTAAATCACCATTATCTAATAAAAGATAAGGAAGATAAAATAATAAAACAGGTATAAAAGTGATGAATCTAATGTGACCAATGAAAAATTCACAAAATAACTTATATAACATATCTATACAACGTTCTCTAAAAAAAATTCAATATCCTATATAAGTAGTAAAATAATAGTAATCAACAACACATATATTACATATAAACGGTATATCATATCATCCCAAACCACACTATATAACTTGTATTTAATATCAACCATCACCATGTTGTATACTAAAAAGATACATAAAAACCAAAACTGAGTAATATAATCAAATAATTCACATTAATTATCAATAATAAGTATAATAAGAACTGTCCTATCCCCCCCCCCCCACACCAAAGTTCAGATCCAAGGTATAATTGATCAATTAATCCGCATAGATTCCAATAATAATCTCTATGGATTCTCAGATGGTCAATGATTGGGGTGTATGGTGAATTTGAACACATTACCACCACTGTGAGCCCAAAAAATATAGATCCAAATTGTATCTATGCCCATGGAATCCCACCGAATCAATACCCAAGGGGAAATATTATATGAGGCTTCCAATTCCACTATCAAGATCAAAGGAGTAACATCCTTGTAATATATTATAATAATTTATCATTCATTCCAATCATCTATTCATAAAAAATCAATTCCATTGTTTATCCAATATCATAACAATTAAAATTCAAACAATTAAATGAATGACATCATATATAACATGTAAAGGTATTATATCCCTCTAGTGATAAATATAGTCAAATAATTTTTTTACACATTGGATTCATCTAAATAAACTTCTAATGTGTGTCCTTGGATGGGGAAACGAGATCCAAAATATCTAATGGAAGTAGTGGGAATCCCTAAAAGGATCCATTGAACATAATTGAATCCCTGAATTAGATATTTGGTATACTATGGACTTTCTATCATTCTACGATATGGTAATTTTCTCCAAAAATCATAAATCCACAATAGAAAAGCATTTGCCACCATGAGAAGTTCGGTAGTAGAGTGATCATCTGGTATAAACTTTAAATTCGACTTATATTAAGAGACAAAAGAAGAACAGATGGAGAACCATAAAATAGGTCATTTTATCTTGCACCTAATGTGCATGTCCTATACTATTTCAAATTTAGAATGACTCAATTTGATTTTTGTACTTATCAATGTGTATCCAATGAGATAAACAACTCATTATTATGAGATCAGATAGAGAAAATACAGAGAAGAATATAAATTCGATTTAAAGAGGATCACCCAAGATATAAAATTTCTCTAATGAAGGATGTGTGCATAAATTTTTTTATAATATATTTTATATACCATTTGGTCATTTTTACTTATAATACTAGGCCACATGGTTTTGCCACATGATTTCCAAATAGTGTTCCAACCGTGCTATTTTTAATAATCTAATGGGAATCTGCATGGTCATTTTGCATATTTTAACTAGCCAAGAACGATCCATGAAAAAATAGCTTAACTAAACACTGCATGTGATTATTCATGGGAATGAACCTCCGACCATGTAGTTTCCACTAACCGTGTATGCCCCTTATTCTCCCCACCCATGACTCTAATGGTTAGAAAAACTCGACGTCCTACCATTCACAACATCAACAAACCATGAAACCTTCCTATTTTCTTAGAATTTTTTTCTTTTATTATAAAAGACTCATACACCCCTATCATATCCACTACCTCAATTGGTATTGAATGTCTTCCATAACCATGTATTTAAACTAAAATTGAAGAATTACATATTTCATATTAAAAATTAGGAACATAAATGGTTTGGGGAGTACATTATGAAAATTTATAGAATTATATTGATGAATCGAAAATTAATGTTAAATAATAAATAATCCAAATTAAATAAAATTAAATTAATTGAATGTAATGAAGAAAAGAAATACTAAACTTTTATTTCCATGGATGTATACTCCCTGAGGTTATTCAAACACCCTCTAGATGGAAGTATATCTAATTATTTCCAATCAATAATCCATATCATTTTCCAAGTGTTCATGTTTTAAAATAATATTTTTGAATTTAATTGAGAGACGTGAATACCTGAATATTTGAACCTCCAAAATCTTTATGTTTTTAAAATTAACATAATGGAAAAGATCCATGATGGAGGCAAAATGGATTGAATTTATCAGAGATCTCTTCCACCAATATGAAATTTACATGGATGTTCTTTGACATGGGATCAACTAGGTGCATCGGTGCTGATATATGTCATTAGGATGGTGGTTATGAAGTCACATGGAGGCATAATAATAGAGAATTATGAAATATAAGTGTAGGTTTCCTCATCCATGTGGTCTGTATTTAGGCTAGATAGAACATCGAGATGCGCTCCAGGCTGTCATATGAGGATTTTAATAGTATCCATATTATCTGGGGTGATGATAGAGGAATCTAATCTCATGGAGAGATTATCTAGTAGCATCAATGGTGTTTCTTATAGAGAGAAGTGGAAGATAGAATATCATTCAAGTGAAAACTAGTAGAGTCCAATGATCGAGTGGGGGGAGTCACAAGTGTGAGTCAGGCAATGCCATTTTTCTATGAATGAAATGTTCACATAAATAATTTCCAAAATTAATAAATATTACATTTGAAATCTAACCTAAATAGGAATATATTGTTCAAACCATCAATTGGTTTCATATTGGTGTTAGAGCTCTCATACCATCATTGTGTACCACCAAGTTCTAACAAGCCTCTCATACTGCAATCGTTTTCCTTTTACTAGCACGTCCACGCACATTCCCATGGTTATTATCCTAACCATTCACAGCACGAGCCTTATGCCATCATGAAGTCACAAAACTATATGGATATCCTTCCAGCTATATCTTCCTTGCATTATAGGCCTGACTGGGTCAATCTATGTGACCGTTGTGCTCCTCGGTAGAGATCGGGAAATTAGGGATAAATGTTTTTGAAAACACTAAAAAAATTAAATAAATTTTTTTGTCAATTATTTACAAATATTCAGTGTCACCATTTTTATAAATTTTACTGAATTTCAACATTTAAATACAAATTATCCATAATTTAATTAAATAACTAGTTTCATGACTATACTGATTAAAAAACCATATTAAATTTTTAGAATCTATTAAAAATTTTCATGATAAAAAGAGTATGTATTTTATTAATTGAAATTAATTTCCACATAAAAAAGCATACTATTGAATGTTTGATATTATTATTTCAGAAACCATATTCTATTTTTAAATATTTTTTTGACATTTAATTTTTTATAATTTTCTAATTAAATGAGGTTAAATTCATACACATTATACTATATTGATTATTAGTATATATTCATGATCAATTTAATTTATTAAACCCTCACAAAGATTCTGTTGTCACCCTTAATATTTTTACTTTTCTTATGTTATGAAAATATATTATTGGAATGAGTTCCATAAATGCTGTGATTTTACTTGTGTTGTTAGTTATTTTAATTCCAATTGTAAAATTGGTATCATTTATATATATTGTTTACAAATAATTCTAAATTTATTGACCCTTTATGAATTTAGTCATTTATTTAATATAATTTAATAAAGTAAGGAACTGACATTGGACCATTGGGGTTTGGGTCATTGTAGTGGAGAACCTGGATGCACTATAAGGATGGTGTATAATGTGTGTAGATCATGGTGGAAGTGTAGGATCTTTCAAGGATTTATTTCATAGAAAAATACATTTTTTTCATAGCAATGGAATATAGGTTAGATAGGTCATAGGATAGTTGATAAATGTTGAATGAATAACCTGGATTTTATGTAAGGGTCTCCATGAGGATTTTGTATCATTTTACTAAAAATGATACTCCTATGACATTAAGCTAGGCTATGACAAATGGACCATATAAATATTCAAGATTATGTGGAATTGATTGCTAGTATATTTTGTATTCTATCACATGGTTAAGAAGATCTAATGAAATGAAATATCCTTTAAATTCAGAGATGGTTTAAAAAAGAATGTGTTCCGTGGTCTAAGGGTAATGCAACATGGTTTTGGTAGTCTATGACATAATCTTAGAGTCTTTATTAAGGTATTTTTTCGCATACAATCTAAACACACCATGAATCCTTTTAATTTTTTTGATGACACTAATTATACCCGATATATATGATCCCATGTGGTATTTTAAAAGGTGATTTAGTCCCCTATGATTTAATTAAAAATCTTTATTTTATAGATCAATCATTTGTTATAAAACCCAATAAATAAAATCCAATAAGATTCCTTCTCAAACAAGAAGAAAGGATCATCAGATATTCCTATTCAAAGCATAATGATTGAGGAATAAATAATATATTGATGGTAGCTAAAACAAATATCATGTCATTGTAAATGATTATTTTGAGGTGTTTGTTCTAGAAAAATTAATTAAAAGTATTATTTTCTATCATATTATTATGTTTAATAATTTCAATCACAGTATCATTACATGCAAGTGGAATTTATAGTTTAATAAATCCTAATTGATGCTAGTTTCTGTGTAATTAGCCCCCATGGATTATATATATTCTATTTGTTTTTCATCTATGTTTATGGCCCCATGAGAAGTGACTCTATCCTTATAATGATAATTTACTATCCTATACGATATATTTTCTAATGACATGTGAAATGTAGTGATTTCATGAGATAAGATCACTTTGACTAAAAATTATTTATTTGTGTTCTAATTGGATCAACATGTTTACCAAATTATTTTAGTCTATATTGGTAGGTTAGTGAACATTGGGAGAAATTTATAAATGGAAAATAAACTTTTTAATTGTTATGATATGTATAATCAAAATGATATGAAATTTAAATGGATATTTATATGGTACTTTAATTAATTTATCATTGTATCTTTTGATGACATATATGGCCAGATTATTTGTGTCCATGTGAATTTTTTGTAGCTTCTTCCATGATAATGACTATTATGACTGATAATGAATGGTGATATGTTACATTTTCTGAGGATCATTTAATTATTATAAATTTTTTTATTAGTTCTAGAAGGAATTATTTGGGATATCTAAAGTAAGGTGCATATTTATGAACACATATTTATTTTGATACGAATTGTATTAGATATAGACATAGGGTAATATATAAAGCATACTGAATAACTATGTTTGAGATGCACCGTCACTATATTATATAGGATGAGATTCAGGATTTCATGAGGGTCGAGATAATGTGTTCAACAAATGATTTATTTTAATCATACTCAGTAGATGAATATTCCACAAATGTGGGTGATCTATCCTAATACAAGGGGATTCAACTAAAAAAAGAAACATGGCCTGATTCAATTTATGTTTTCTTGACCCCGTGTGTTATAATTATAATTGTATCTTCTGAAATGGTTTAATAGAATCATGACTGATTCTAAACTCAATCTCTCTTCCAAAACCTGAATATAAAAGGACCTAGTATCTACCCATAAAAACATCAAAACATTACTTTTTAATCCCTTAAATATATATTAAAGTAATGATATTTTTTATATGAATCTCATATAACATATATCTATCCCTCAAAACATCAAATATAAAATACCAGTTTTAGATTTTACATAGAAATTTAAACTCTAAATTTATCCATGTCAACTGATAGTCCCATCAATAAGAAAACTAAATATAGTATGAAAATCTTATCCATATATAAGATAAACTTTAGAACCTTATCATATAACTAATTATGTACCAGTTTATCCAAAATGATCGCAATATGATAGTAAAGGTCAAGTTTATTGTCATAATACACCAAGATATCTTCAATAAAAATGACAACAAACGAATCATGATATGGATAGAAAAAATAATTCCAGTTGAGAAATGGAAACTCCTAGTGCATTCTTTAGACTGAAAAATATAACTAGATACACATATAACACATACCTTTTATGAAATGTTTTATGAGGTATGTTTTCTTGTCGAACACACTCTTGTGATAACCCAATCTAAAATATATTTCTGAGAACACATGTGCTTCTCAGAGTTGATAAAAAATGTTATCTATCCATGTAATGATAAATAGTTTCCTAACATTAAAATATATTAATATTTTATAATTGAAACATTTATTAAGGAATCATTGCACATTTTTGGAAATAAGGACTAGTGAACCCCATGCAGAAGTACTGAATTATATTAACCCCTTTGCCTCTAAGTCGTCCAGCTACCTCATGAGCTCATACAACTCCATAGTATCCATCCTATTTGGAGGAAAACATAAATGTGTAACTTTTTCCATTATGTCAATGGATAAATCCACCAATCTTTAAGGTGGTAAACCATAAAATTATTCTTCACAAATATCCCATAAATCATCAACCACTAGAGTGAAATGTTCTTGACGCAATCCCAGATCATCTAAATATAAAATAGAAAACAGGGCTATCATCCCTGCTATCCCATGATGATTTGGTCATATATAGAACATATGGTTTTCCAATTCACCAATTTATTTATAATATACACCCTATAGTGATGTGATATATACCCTCCAGTGATAGTAATAAAAAATATAATAATTATAAAACATGAAATCTATCCCATTTACAAAAATAAATCCTATCATCTCAAGTGAATAAAGATTCCATTTGAAGTTACACCCTACAATATCTAGGAGAAACTCCCTTAAATGATATAAAACCTCTGTTATGATCCCCAATAGAGTTCCAGGGGTTATAAAACCATTATAAAACTGAATCTAAAGCCCTAGGCTATCTATATACATTATATATTTGAAACTATGTGATGCACTTATGTCAAAAATATCAGATACAAGAGTAGAGGATAGTAATATTGAACCTCCATCATTAGGTAGTATAATGCACCTCTCCTCATGGGTATAATATACATCATAAAACTAGCCCAAACCAAACCTTGGAGATACTACCACACAACCAAGAGTAGTCACACATTAAATTATCAGTATAAATGGTGTTCCAATGCCTTAGCCATGACCACCACCATCTCATCCTGAATGGTCAGTACTGTTTTATATCCTTAAAAAACCCGAGCTATGACACCAAATCCAAAACACATAATCTATGTATACCCAATCTACTAACTACTGATGTTTAGGTCATAAAAAACGTTTCACAAGACCCATCTTGTCGCAATATCAACACTTGACAGGTTAGCTATTTGACTAATTCATTACATGTCTCATTCTTTCACAGTGATGAATAAAACCATGATACTAGTACTAACAACACAGATTGTACTCATCTAATGGGAATCCTCAAAACCATGATTGTTTCAAATGGAAATTGAACCATGTGGTCAGGAGGAAAAACATCCTATCACTACCCAACCCAATTACATCAGATTATTCTATGTAATTAGTACATAATTGTCTATCTTATTAATCATTTTCAACCATAAAATGTTGACCTAAGATCTAAATAAATTTCCTTTAACTTTCGTGATGTTTCATTCCCTCTATAAGTCATTAGTAAGTTATCTCGGTGCAAAATAGTATATCTTTGTGATTTGTGTTGAATACTCCATAACGATCATAACACCATAATCTATATTCATGAACTCAATGTCCTGATTTACTCTCATATTTTTTTGGTAAATGTAGATCTATAACAAGGATTTAAATTTAGAACAATCCATAAAATGCATCCCACCATCCTGGTTCAGATCATGCCATCATTATTTTTCTACTCCCTTGAGCTTGTAAGTCAATGTCTTAAATCTCCTCTTAATAGATGTATCCACCTTTAAAAGATTTATAGAAAATTATAAATAAAAAATCAAGAGCCTATGAAATTACATCCCTTAAAAATTTGGATGATGCTACCAAAAGAACAAATGTGTCAGTTCAACCATAGAAAATGGGGCCTAACTTTTTCCATAATAATCCGTCATTATATGGAAACCCACTTATGGAACTATGCCTCATCACATTTGACTAGTAAAATTAATTGTTCCATAGCTATGACTATAAGTGCATCCATCAGTAACCCAGATCTTAGTGCCTTTGAAGAATGGACATCACCACCTTCTAGGCATACGAATAGAGTACGTCATGGTGCCACGTATCTACAATGAAAAACATATCCTTCTAAACTGATGAATATAAATGTCCATAGAAAAAAAATTAGGATAGGTAAAATCCATTTTATAAGTAGGTTAAACCAAATAATATTCACCTAAATCCTGGACTGTGTAAAAATAAATAGTTATATACACCACTAGAGTTATTTTGTAAAAACTACTCATAAGAATTGCTTAGTTTATGATCTATATTTTCATGATTAAAAATTAATTTAATTTCAATATAAATTCAAATTCATTAGAAATATAATTTTTTATCAATGGATCAAATTTTACACCACATCTGATATAAAATGGAACAAACTCCTGATAAACTAAAATAAATAATGCATCTAATCCACAACATCACACATTCCAGTCCATATGTATAAGTCCCCAGCCATAAACATTTCATAATCATTAAATAAAATAATAATTCACATTAAGGAACTTTTTAGGTTTATATATTTAGAGAATTAGTTCATAAGTTATACATAACAACTTGAATATTACACAGAGACACTTCTACCCATTATCCATTCTTTCATAAAATAAAAATTATTAAAATAAGAAAAATTTATATTTCTATGTATTAGACATCATGACTTTTCCATGATCCCATCCATGACCCTATTCATCATAAAGTCTGATGGAAACATTTCATAAAATGGGATGTGCATAAAATGATCAATTAGGGATATAAACTAAGGAATGAAAACATTAGTCCATGAATACATACAAATCAAAAAAAACATAATTTTAAATCACCAAACATAATCTCATTAACATACCTCACAAAATCATAATAATTATCAATAACACAAAGAAATCATAAATAATAAGGGCAACCAGTGGCATCCATAACATACATACATTGTAGATTTCATAGATACATATGGAGTAACATTTGGAATACCCATCTCAATATATTACCTAAATATCTTAGGAGAAACAGTAAAATTTACCTCTGTCATGTAATAGAATTCATTGGAGAGCATCTCTGGCTCACCCACCCTAGGTTTATCATAGAACCACCCTATATATAAATAGTTCCCAAAAACAGTAAAATAGTCACAACACATGAAAAGCATAGTAGACAGACACAATTTACATATTACAATCACACTATTTTATTTCAAGATATTGACATAATCAATTATTTCTCAAAATCATTTTCAATACCATTTAAAACATTTAATAAAAATATTTTTGAATCCAAGTGTCCCATAACAAATTTAAATTTTTAAAGAAGCTATTATATTAAAAAATTAATACCCATATAAATGAATCCTAAATTTTTTTGGAAACATTTACATTAATGAGAATGATTTATGAGAATAAATATTTAAAATAATGTTTTAGTAAAAGAGTCCATTTCCACTAGAGAAATTACTTCAATAAAAATAATTGCAGAATACATTAAACACACCATCAAATATCATTATAACAAGAAGATTAATGATATAATATGTACAAGGATAGTATATACACATTATAGAATAATAAAGGTGCGCAATATCAAGATATGTCTCAATGAATTGAGATTGAGACGCAGTCCCTTAATTGATTGTTTCATTAGATTATGGATAAATCCATGACACAATTATGTGTGAAAAATATAAATACACCCATAGTAAGTGGATATTATGTTCAAAACAATTAGATTTCATTCACACATATTTATAGCACAAAATGATCATGAGGTAGAATATCATACCAAAGAATGAAAATTGGGTTAAGAAGTTCCCTTACAAAAATTTGGCAGCCTAACAATGTCAGTTTAAAATAAAAAAAATGAGTTAATGAGAGAAAAATAGGTATCTCATCACTTGGACATAAAGATTACTGAAATATGGAGATATAATAATATATATCCCAACATATTAAGATTTAAATTAAAATACCTAACATAATATTAGACTTTTACTAAAATAAGACGGTGAAAGGGTCCCCTACGCACATCATTTTGTAAATTAAATAGATCAATTATGAGTTTTCATTATAAGTACAAATTAGTTAATTATAAATACAAGATATGATATCAATATTAATATTTTACATAATCGTAGCATGCCATAATAAATAATTAGAATATTAAAAAAATACTGGTAATTGGGTTATGATATTCCCTAACCTCACATCTGATTTGTCGTGTATATTCCTTGTTATTCTTCAAATTGGGTAGCTGCTTTTGATTTGAGCCAAATAGCTCTCTTGAATTGCCTTATATGCAATGGAATACATCCATATTGAAGATAGGGATGTTGGGGGCTTATTCAGGAAGAGTTTGGAAGAGCCAAGGGGCCTGAGAGGTGTGAGTAATAGGTTAGAGGTGGTGTCCTTTTATAAGATGGAGGAGGGGCTCTTTAAAAATGTTTGAAGTTATTTTTTATTATATAATTTTTTTTCAGTTTGAAAAGGTCCACAACTCATTAAATTAAATAATAATATGTATATAATATGGTATAAAATCGTCCAATAATAATTGGATTGGTTTTTGGATATTTTTTAATCCATATCTTTTTTATTTAACCCTTTTTTGACTAATTCAACTTTACCATGACTTCTTTTATATTCATACTATATGGTTAATATATTTACTATAAAATTATATGAGACCAAAATTGGATCATTAATATCATTTTTAACATCATACATTTCATTTGGGATAATCATAGCATTTTAGGACTATTTTATTATTTAATGAAATATCAATTGATTTAAAAACTCATTTATTTCAATTTTTATATTATTCATATCATGATTTTTTTTAAAATACATAACAAATTGATAAATTTTTAAAAAACATCATGAATTCAATGATAAAAAGTCATAATCATCCATAAAATTCATTTATGGCATAAAAAGATTCAAAATAAATTTATTTTAATATTTATAATCTCATTTATTTAAAACATTCATTAATGAGATAATAATTACATAATCATTGTGTCATAAATAAATTAATTTATTTGATGTCAAAAAATTATACATAAAATACCATGATTTTGAAAATATTTTTACCTCTCTAAATAATATTTATAGAAAAAGATATCAACAATATAACACCACCTTAATATTGTTTTAGCAAAATAACAGAGGTTTATTATATTTTAATTTTTAGGTTAAATAAAACGTTATTAATGTAATTATCTTAACCATGTGGCTTCCAAAGGAAAAATTTCTACCTAATGATTGTATTGATATAAAATGACTCATCTTATAAGGTTAGTATGAGTGTTAAGGTATTTTTATATTATTATAATATTATTTTGACTTTGAATTACCCTATTAACCATTAACCACGATAAATATAAATCGAAAGTTACTATTCACCAAAATTATTTTCATCATATTAAACCAAATTTTACCTACTAATGACAACCATTGTGTGTTTCATTTTTAAAAATTGATTCAAAGATGTGTAAAATTTCATTTAAATGAAGAAGTCGGGTTTTAAATACAACATTGTGCTTTCACTATTCATAAAAAAATTGTACGTTTTCAAAAAAAACACCCAATGGTAATTTTGATATTCAATATTCAAGAATGATTTATATTTTACCAAATTAATAACATAAAATTTTCATTAATTAAAATAAAATTAATTACTGTTGTCAAAAATAGAATGTGTGTTTTTATGAAGTAATAACTACAAAAGATTGACATGTGTTTATGTCAAATATCAATATGAAATTACTTCCAATGAAAAATATTCGATTAAATGGTAAAAATATAATACAAATACACTTTTAACCTATTTTAAAAGACAATATAACAATACGAATAAGTTATATGAAAATAGATTTTTGACTTAAAATGTTGTGTTTTTCACTATTCATTATAATATAAACATTTTCAGAAAAATTCCCAATAATTACCCAATGAAAATATTAATGTATTTATTCTAAATAAGATGTTTATTTTTTTCAAATAAAAAATAAAAACTATAAAAAAAACTATATTTAAAATGGGTTCACCATCAAGAAGTGATAAAACTATATTTTTAAATATTAGTGTATTTATTCATAAAATTGGATTCATTCTCATTTGTAGCCTCTAAATTTTATTAGATAAATCTAAAAACATTAATAAAAACTATGTAATCATAATATAGTTTTTTCAATTCATCCCCACCAGAAAAATGGATAGTCATTTACTACCATTAAAATAATAATAATAATATTTTATTTTTTGGTATAACTCATAATTGTGTGCAACATTAGAGTTTAAAGAATTCGTTTGTTGTGTCATCAGTACGCTATCGAACATAGCGTCTCTTTGAAGGTAAAATTAATACTAAATTCATAAATATTAATAAGTATGAAAATAACTTATTCTTTATTTACCTGGGATGCTACATCTTTCCCCCTTTTCGGAATTGTGTCCTCGCAATGGGAAAATTGGGCATGGAAACATCAGCCAAAGTCCCACATCAAAAAAGAGTCAATAAAACTACCACAGTAAAATAAATAAGGATAAGTACAATAATAACCCATGAAAATATATACATGGATTCCATAAAAACATGGATACAATGGAGAAAGTAAGTCTCAAGTTCTGATAGAGAGTGATTGAAAACATGATTAGGAGAAAGGTAACAATATGAAAACCCTCAAGTTGAGATAGATTAAATGGTATTTGATTCCCCAGTAAGAAATGTAAATGAAATTTTTTTTTGTTTTAAGTTGTTTTTCATAATTTTGAGTACTTTATTAGATATATTGAATATGAACATAAAGATACATAGATATTTGACATGTAGACATTCATCCTTTAGTAAATTTCTACCAAAAACTCATCTTTACTACAAACATTGAGTATTCAAGATGACTTGGTAACATCAAAAGTTCTAGAATCAACTTCTACGAATCACATAATCCACTAAATATAAACTATATATTTCCAATATTTTTAGACATTATCCAAAACCAAAAAGTTTAGTATAAGAATAGATAATATCAAAAATGATAATCTTTTATAAAAATAAATACTACTCTTAATCTCCAGAAATAAAAAAATAGTACCAAAGGATCAACACGAACCATTCAGTACACAATTGTCCTTAAAATTCATCTATATAATCCAAAAAAAATGTTGAAACAAAAAATTTTGAAGGATTTGATCACATAGTCTTCCACAAAAATCATAAAATTTATCTCGAATTAACATCAAATACCACGGAAGTCTTCTATTAAAAAGTAATTAACCTAATCACATAATGACTATGATAGGTCAATCATTTTCATGAATAACCTAAATATACATACGTCTATAATATAAATATATATTATTCCGAGATAAAATTTCACAATTACCATATAATTGAAAACCCATTGTATTATATTTTATATAGGTATATAGTTTCCTAAAAGAGAAAACGCCTTCCAAAATAACATTTATCACATAATCACAAAATCATTTTACTATAGTAAAGATATCCATTTTAAAAAACAGAATATCCAATATCAACATATTCTTGATCAATAGATTATTTTAACTAAAAATAATATTTCATACTAACTATGGCCTAACGTAGGACAATGGTTGGCGATGCGCCCCTGTCGTGTTTCGGTTGTTGGTTAAATTCATACAGCCCTGTCGGTCACAAAGGGTTATCACACATTCTACTGGTTTTCCTTTTTCTAAAACCATATTACTTTTAACATTCTCAAAAATAAGCTAATTTCCTCAAAAATAATTATAACTTATTTTATCCTCAAATTGTATTTGATACCTTTCAATTTTCATCCCAAAATGTAGTAACCATTTATCACCTCGAAACAAAAGATTATATGGACCCCTATAGTTATACATTATGTCCACACATGAAAAGATAATTCTATCATGAATAACTTTTTCCCATATCAAACATCCGGTTGACACATACGAGAAGAAGTCTTCCAATGTAATCCCATCAATAAAAGTGCCTTAATACTTTTAAGCATTTCATCATCCTAAAATCGACCATAAATCATGAATCACATATATATATACTTCTAAATCATTCAACATTATTCATGATCCATAAACAAAATTAATTTTCAAATTATTAAATAATAATTATTTCCTACATACAAAATCGTGAATCATATTCTAATATTCACTCATTTCAAAACATCATGTAAGAAATAATCCACACCTTTAATTGGTCATTATCAGTTTCCTCATCCTCAACTAGAATGGCATTAGTAATTGGTAATATATTTGTCTGGTCCTACATATCCCATTCTCAAACCTTATTCATAGGAAATGGATTTCTATAATTACCATGCAAACCACAATTAATAAATTCCACAGACCCTCAGAAATATCTTCATTCATGTTCGTGGATTCAACTGTATTCGTCCCTTTTCAATGGACGGTTCTTTCATTATTACATCATTTACCACTTCTATTGCAAATTATTGTCCCTTTGAAGCATTTTCCAATGTGTTTCCTTCCACATCCATGACACACAAGTTTTTGAATATACTGACCTTTAGGATTATGATATGAACTTCCATTGGGAGTCACTTATCACATATATGATTCCTTAGAAATATCACCAATGTTAAAGTGTTCAGTCATGAATCCAGATAGTTTGTTGGGAATAACCACACCGGTTTTCATTGCGGATCCCATTTTATTTAATGCTTATTCAAAAACCCATCAATGTTTTCTTCAAACCCATTTTTACTTTGGTGCCTAATAGATCCATCCATTTTCAAAAAGCAAGACGGTTTGTGTGAGTATATCATTAAAATCATGATATAATATCTTATTATGAGGGTAATAAATAAGATATAATTATTAATGTTATCTTAAACTCAATGGCTTTATCTAAAATAACTATGACTATTTCTAATATGATAACCACTATCGTTATTTCACTGTGCATAAATAATACCCTAACCTATAAAGGTATATAATCCAACCTCTCATACCACCTATAATTCCCCAACATTAAAAATTACATAAAATTTAATGAATTTAATAATTTAGATTGAGGGTATTTTCATTTTTTTAGATTTATAGAATTATTTCATATTATATAAATAAAAAATTTAATATTACAAGAATACACTTCTACTCAGTATCCTTTTTTTCATAAAATATAAATTCATAAAAAATTATCATGTCTAGTTTCATGTTTTATACATCATGGCTTTTCCACGATCCTATCCTTGATCCTATTCAACTTTAAGACCAGTGGGCGCTATTTCAAAAACATGGGATGATGATTAAAAGCTCATTAATGGATATAAAATAAGTGAAGAAAACAATAGTAAATGAATAAATACAAATCAATGAAAAAATTATTTTTAGTCATAAATAATAATCTCTTTAACATACCTCACAAAATCATATTATTTACTAAAAACACATATAAATCATAAATCATAAATGTATCTTTTGGAATCCAAAAATACATACATTGTAGCTATCATAGATACAAAAAAGAGTTACATTTAGTATACTAATTACAGTATATTCCATAAATATCTTAGTAGAAACATTCATCTTTACCTACGTCATGTTACCCAATGCATTAGAGAGATATCTCCAGCTCACCCGCGCTTGGTTAGTCACCGAACCGACCTTTTTGTAAACAATTCCCCAAAACAATAATATAATAAAAACACATGAACAAGAATAAGGTAAATCTAACATTCCCAAATTTTAATAAAAATAATCCATTTCAAGAAATTGACATAATCTATCATTTCTCAAAACTATTTTCAATACAATTTAAAACTTATAATAAAGATATTTTGGAGTCAAAGTGTCCCATGCCACTTTAAATCATTTATACAAATTAGAATTTAAATAATTCCGTATAAATAAATCCCAAAACCATTTTGAAATCATTCAAATTAATAAGAAAGAATTATAAGAATGATTCTTTAAAAAAAATTAGTTATAGAGTCCCTTACCACATGAGAAAATAATTGAATAAAATTTATTTCATATTAAATTAAACAATCCTTAAAATATCATGGGAATAAGAATTTTAGTTATATAATATGTCGAATAATATTATATAAACCTTATAGTAATAAATGTGCACAATATCGAGATATGTCTCAATTAATAGAGATTGAGACATAGTCCCTTACCTTGATTATATCATTAGGTTAACGATAAACCAATGACATAATTATGAGTTAAAAATATGAATACACACAAAACAAATAGATATTAAGTTCAAAACTATCTAAGGTCATTCACACATATTCACATAATGACATAAATATGATGTATAAGATTATCCTAAAGAATGGAAACTAGGTTAAGAAGTACCCTGATGAGAATTCAACAGCCTACCAACATCACTATTATATTCAGAAAATGAGTTGATGAGAAAAAATGGTATCTCATCACTTGGATATAAAATTTACATCAATAACGATATATAATAATATATCCCAAAATATGAAAATTGGAAATTAAAATGAAAAACATAAAATAATTCTTTTAATAAAAGAGGAGGGTGAAAGGTTCCCTTACAAAGATCAATTTTTAAATAAAATAGATCAATTATGTGTATTCACTATAAGTACACATAAAGAATGTATAAATACAAGATAATATATCAAAATTTATTATTCCCATAATCGTAGCAGGACATAATAAATAATTATAATATCTAACCAAAAAAAGTAAATTAGTTTTAGAAGATCCCTTACCTCATATATGATTTGCCTTGTATGTTCCTTGTTATTCCCCAAATTAGGTAACTTTTTTTGAATTGAGAAAAAGGGATCTGTTGAATTGCCTTATTCTATGGGGTAAGGCTTATAAGAGGAAGAGAGTGATGTTGGGAGCTTATTTGGTAAGATGTTGGACTAGGCAAGGGGCTTGAGAGGTGTCAGTAATGGGTTACAGGTGGTATCCTTTTATAATATGGAAGATGGTATCTTTAGGATAGTTTGAAAGTATTATTTTATTATAAAATTTCTTCACCTTAAAAAGGTCTAAAAGTCATTAAATTCAAATATAATATTAATATATGTAGAAATAAAATCATTCAATAATAATTATAATGGTTTTGAAATTTTTTATTTTAAATCATTTTTATCTAACTATTTTAAAACTTATTTAACTTTTATCATGTCTTCTTGTATATTCATACTATAAGGTTAATATATTTACTATAAAATTCAAAGAAACAAAAAATAAATCATTAATTTAAATTTAAATATCATATATGTGTTTTGTTCGAATCGTAGATTTTTAGGACTGTTTTATCATTTAATAAAATATTAATTTATTTAAAAACTCATTTATGTCAATTTTTATACTTTTCATATCATGACTTATTAAAAAATCCATAACATCTTGATAAATTCTAAAAAACATCATTAATTTAATGATAAGTAGTCATAATATTCAATAAAATTATTGGACGACATAAAAGCCTTCAGATTAAATTTATATTAATATTTATAATCACATTTATTAAAAACATTCTTTAATGAGGTAATCATTACATCATCATTATGTCAAAAGGAAATTTATTTATTTTTTGTATTTAAATTAGAAATAAAATAAAATGATTCTTGAAATCATATTTTAATTTTAATTAATAATTATAGTCAATGTTATCCATTATATAACCCCAAATTAAATATTTTTTAGGAAAATAATATAGGTTTATGATATTTTTATTTCATCTTTTAATAATACATTATAAATTTAATTAACTTACCCAAGTCGCTTCCAAAGTCCAAATGGTCTACCCAAGGAGTTTATTGGTTGTTCATGAATCATCCAATATTATCAGGACAAGTGTTAAGGTGATTTTATGTTATAATGATATTATTTTTACCATGAATTACACTATTTACCTTTAACCGTGGTAAATAAAAATAAACAGTTACGATTTACCTGAGATTATTTTCATCCTATTAAATCAAATTTTACAAACTGATGAAAACCATTTATGTCAGGTTTATGAAATTCAATTCACAGAAGTGATAAAATTTCATTTAAATGAAGAAGTCGGGGTTTTAACTACTATTCATCGTTTTGAACTATTTATCCAAAATTGATCGTTTTCAGAAAAATATAAAAATTCACTCAAGGATAGTATTGATATTACAAATTCAAGAATTATTTATGTTTTACAAAAATTTAAAAAAAATATAGGTTTCATTAATGAATTTAAAATTAATCTCTTTTTTTAAAACTATAAAGCGTGTTTTAAGAAGTAAAAACTACAAAAATATATACATGTGTTTATGTCCAATTTCCAAGTGAAATTACTTCAATGGAAAAAAATGGATTAAACTGTAAAAATATAATACAATTAAACATTAAAAAAATTAAAAAAGTATTATATTCCCATATATGTAAAGAAGGAGAAAATGCATTTTTGACATAAAATGTAGTATTTTCACAATTCATAAAAATATGAACTTTATCAAGAAAATACAAAAAAATTCCCAATGTAATTTTTAATATCCGTATATTAAATAATAAGTTTATTTTTTCAAATAAAACATATAAAAGTGACGAAAACTAGACTTAAAGGGGGTTTGACATTAAAAGGCTGTAAAACTACCTTTTAAAAATATCTGAGTATTTATGCATAAAATTGGACTCATTCCCATTTTCAACCTCTAAATTATAATGGATAAACATTAAAAAATTAACAAACATATTTAATCATAATTTGGTTAGTTCAGTTCATTACCACCAATACAACAACTAGGAATTAACTATCATTTAAAATGATAATAATATTATATCATTTTTTAGTATAACTCAATATTGTGCGCAACGTAAGATTTTAGAGAAATATATTGTTGCGCGCAGAGTATTTTATTGAATATAGAATCCCTTTTAAGGTAAAATTATTATTTAATTCAGAAATATTAATGAATATTAAAATTTCATATTCATTATTTACCTAGGATTTTATAATATGATTATTTCTAAATGATTTAATGTTCTTAAACAAGATTCTTAGTGTGTGTACTATAGCCTAATTAGGAAAATAATCCTTTGGTTATGAAAGGAACACTATGTACCAATAATGTTCCCCAATTTCCTTTACACATTAACATATTACAAAAGTATGTATATCTCCCAAGGAACACCAATAAAATTCAAATAGTCTTTCAACACACACCATTTGGCATGACATAATTCATGAGAGGTGGATCATGTAGTGGGACTATAATGATGTGTTAAAAGGAATACCCTCATATCATTATGTTGAAACAAAATATAACCATAAATAATATCAACGATAAAATCAAAATTCATGTGTTACTCCCAATAGTTGAATCGAAACCATTTTAAAAGTAACAAACAAGAAAACCATCATTACCAATTGAGAAAATTTGGATTTTCCCCACACGTAGGTCTGATAATCTCAAGAACATATCATTAAGAAATCCTGATTCTTTACCAAACCTTGTATATTGTCTTAAAATAAAAAATTAGTAAAACAAAACTCTCTTATAAAACATTTTCATTCCCTAGACCTAGATTCCACAAAATAGTAACCCATTCCGGGTTATGCACAAGGAATCAAGCACATATCCCTGATTTCAATAGGCTAATAACTAGAAAGAATAACCTAGATTTTTTTAGTGGGATAAAATTACCTCTTTTAAAATAAATACATAGTATATTGATATTATCTTCAAATGGAGAAATTGGTATATCCATGGCCAAATAACAGGAATATACACTAATACAACTAAAATATTAACCCATCATAACTAGGGAAAAATAATATCTAAACTAGAATATTTTTGAACAATTAAAAAATGATTATCATATGCATTGAGGATCATGAACTATAATTTGTAAAAAAAAAACAAATAAAATAGGTGTATAGGAATTAATATAGAACATTTATAATAATACTAAAAGTTCCATAAAGCAATATCACCAAATACCATCTTGAGCCTCATCTCAATAATGTTCTACCCCACTCTTATGAATGTCATAAATTAATGGATAAAACTATTAGATATTCCATAAATCCCAACCAACTATAAAATAGTCAGTTCAGGTACCGAAAGATGACCTAAAATGGTCATGAGAAACAATCCCATTATGTCACCACCCACTGTGTTTATAAAAAATCCCAATTTTATAATACAAGATAACAAAGAAAAAATAATATAACTGGTATAAAAATAAATAATCTATTGTGACCAATATAAATGTATCAAAACAAATAATATTTTACTTATATATAATTCTCCCTACAAAAATGTCAATATCCTATAACATGAGTATGATAATACATATTAATACCACACAAGTTCATTATTAACAGTATATCATATCATCCAAAACCACACTATATCATTGTTATAACATATCAACTATGGCCATGAAGTATAATAATAAGTTTTATAAGAAACATTAACGATACGTATTATCATGTATGTTACATTTAACATGGTTGATCTGTATAATAAGATGCTTCCTACCCCATGATTTTGGATCCAATGTAAAATTGAACAATACTTCCTCATAGATTTTTATATGTATGTCGATGGAAGCTCAGATAGAATTGGATTGGGGTCAATGGTGCTTGTCAACAGTTTATCTCCACTATGATCTCAAAAAAGTAATACCTAAGGGGTATCAATTCCAAATTCATTCCACAAAATCAAGGACCAAGATTAGAGATCATATGGTGATTCCATGACAATTATCAAGATGTATAGAGTAAAATTCATGGAATCTATTATATTTTATTTCATTCATTCCATTTAACTATTCACTTGAATTCAATTCCATTAGTTTACCCAAACACAAACAAATAAAATTTAAACAATATAAAAGTTGGCATCATGTTTAAAATGGAATGGTAATCTATCCATATTCTAATAAATAAATTTAAATCAATTATTTTATAAATGGAATTTATCTAAAATTGAAATAAAAATAACACAACCCCTTGGGTGGTTCAAAAATAATAAATATCATAGAAACACACAAGGGGAGACCTTAGATAGTGAAACATGCTAAAAAAACAATATTGAACTATTTTAAATTCCTAATAGGATCCATAGAATCTAATTAAAGCCTTGAAATAATTATTGGTGAGACTATAAAATTTCCATCATGCCACACTGAAAATTTTCTCCATAAAGCTTCAAACCACTCAATTTAATTTAGTGAACACCTATGGTAGGTCTATCATAGAGTTCTCGTCTAGTATGGACATTGAATTCGACTTATATTTAGAGAAAAAAGATTAAAGAATGACTAATTGTGAGATAGGTCATTTTATCTTGCACTAAAACAGCACATTAAATACTACTAAAAATCATGAATGACTCGAGATGCTTTTTGTTAAAATACATATAGATCTAATAAGACAAAATTATCTCAATTCTGAAATTGGATGGAGAAACCATAGTAAATATTATGAATTGGATTTCAAGAAGAACTCACTTGCTCTAGATTCTCTGCAAAGAACTATGTTTGAATTTTTTTCTATAAGATATTTCATGGTCCATTGGGTAATTTTGACTTAAAATATCGGGCCTCATAGTTTGGCCACATGACATTCCAAACATGGTACAGACCATGATACCATTGCTATTCTAATGGGAACCCATGTGGTCATTATTAATTATTTAGCTGATCATGAATAAACTATGGAAATCATTTTTGTTGAATACCAAATGTTATTGTCCATATGAATTCACTGTTGACCACATAGATTCCACAAAACATACAAGGTCGTTATTTTATCTACCCATGTAGCACACAACTATACAAAACATTCATTCTAATTTTCATGGGTTATACAAACCATGTGGCCTTTTTATTTTCCAAAAAAAATCTATGATTTTAATAGTCCTCATAATCCCATGAAATTTCCATTACCTCAATGGGTATTCAAAGTATTCCATAAGAAAGCATTTAAACCAATCTTGATGATATACAAACTTCATATTAAATATGATAAATATACAAGGATGCATGAACACATTATAACAATTTATTGAATTATATTTAGAAATAGAAAAGTAATATAAAATATTAAATAATCCTATAAAAATTAATAGAAATTAAGGGAATGTAATGAATAAATGAAATAGTGAACGTGAATGGCCATGGTAGTCTCCTCCCAATGGTTATTTGAACACTCCCTCAATGGCAGACTATATTTATATAGCTAGTCAATAAACATATAAATTCTATATTGGTTCAAGATTTAATATAAGATTTATGATTTGAATGTAGATATTTCAATATATTAATATTTGATCTTCCAAAATCATTAGGTTTTTTATATTAACATAATTGAATAGATCCATGATTGGGGGAAGATTGGATTTTATTTACTATAAATTTGGTCCACCTGTATGAGATGTACATGGATTTTCATAGACATGGAATAATTTAGGTGGAACAGACCTGGTGTATGGCTTTAGGATGACATGTGCAATGGTGTATAGAGGCACGACAATAAAGAATAGTGTAATTGAGGCATAATGTATAATCACAAACCTTTTTGGAGATTAGATCAAAATAAATATCAGGTAATATTTGTTATCACATAATTACATTTATTTTGATATATGGATTGGGGTGTATTTTGGTGATGTCTAAAAAAATATTTGAGAAAGGAGGAAGTTCATGGATGCTGCATTTTTTGAACAAACTGTGTGGATTCTTTTAGGGAAATCATGAACCAACTACTTTTAGGATGTATCTTTAGCCTAGATGGAGAATGGTTTGAGGGGGCATGTGAGGTATTGTTTTGAAGTACCCCCATGTAGTAGTGGTATCACATGGATGGTGTACTATTTTTCTAATAGTTTAACTAAACCGTTCGTGGGCCAACTGCGTGATCCCACAATTTTGGATCTTACTTGTTTTAAAGTTTATAAGGTTATTTCACCCCCTATATTATCCTAACTCTGGATTTTACTTTCCTAAGGGTAATGTATTTTTCTACCACCAATGTTGAGAGATTCCAATTCATTACAAACACTTTTTATTAGATTAAAAGACTGAATTAATTTTTCACTCTACTCTCAGTAAGTGGACTTCATTCTGATGATTCTCTCTTTTGTTATTCTTTCATTACCTAATATTTTAGAGAAATATATTCTATTTGTTATTAGATATAATATTTTTGGTGATATCTTGTTTTAGGATTTAAAAATTAGTTCTTTATTTATGAGATCATGATTTCCTTGATCTTATTTTCGATTTAGGGATTTAGATCTAGAAAATTTACCAGTGTCACTGTGCGGATCAGGTTTTGGAAATTTTTCATGGGAAAAAATAAATCAACAAATTGAGGAAATTTTTTTAAACAATATTTCCCATATTCAAGGATTTTATATGTATATGAGAGATTGTATAATTTCTACCATCCTTTAACAATTTTTTCCCTTGATTTGGGATTATCTGATTGAATAATTGAGTTATTGAACCCCTTTTGAAATAGGTGATTAATTTGGGAATTAATAATTATTCTAAGGGGATTCCCAATCAGATAATTAATATGGGGATTTTAGTTTAAATGGATTAAGGTTGAACTCTTTGTAATTAATCAGGGAATTAAAAATTAAATATTTAATTGGGTATTTTGAGATAATTAATTTTGAATTATTTATGGGATTTGAGATTGTGATTCATATAATTAATTATTTTATTAATTGTTGAAAGTTGAGATTTATAATGAGATAGCTAATTATGGGAAAATAAATTCTGGGATATGAATTTTATGACAGGATAATTAATAAATGAATTAATTAATTGGATTAAGACATTTAATTAATTGTTCTCTTAACTAATGGATTTTAAGTATTTTTACTAATGTTGAACTTGTAAGTGAATGGGACCACGGGTTTTCTTTCTAATTTGAATTATACATTGTAACATAATAATTATACTTATGATTAAAGATAATGGGAACATGGTAATTCTAGTGGGGGTAATCATAGTTACATAGTCATATAACACACGTTTGTGATATTGGATATTTTGTCAATGTGGATAAAAAATGTGAAACTAATGATTAAAAATAACGACACTTTGAGTTTTGGCCATTCATGAGAATATTCAGACTCTGGCATGAGTCAAATCTGGTATTGAGATATCATATCACCTTGAATACATTGACCTTTTGCGAGAAGCAAGTATTATGAATGATATTACCTAAGTAACCCATTGAGTTTCTATACGATATGAAGTTAGAATTGAGGTATGAGTATCCTTGGGAACCTAAGAGTTAATGTATTAGACAAGAATAAATGAAAATGTGATAAATTATTTACTATTTCATTGTACATATTTCCTTATTGAACAACATGCAATATAGTTTGACTGAACTTATTTTAGACACTATTATTGATTCCCAATAATGTCTTACTCACACCATATTCAGGTTGTCTAATTGGTACATATATATTTTATATTATTGTAGGAATGAATTAGGCCAAAGGTACTGGGATAGGTGGCTGATTGGAGATGGATCGTGGAGGAAACCATACATGGTTCAAGACTTATTTGGGGAGCCGTAGTGTCATTATTTATGATTGAATATTTTTTACCCATGACAGTAATTTTTGAATAGCATGTTTTCCATTTCAGTTGAGTATTTTATTTTTTATTTGGTAGAGTCATGATATGAGTATTTTTCCAATTATATATGCATTAAATATTTTATATTTACATTTGATGGGGTTTTAGTCTAATAAATGAATGAATATAATCTACATGAATGACTTATTATACCCTTGATGCTAGTCTGCAACCTCTATCATATGGGGAGGTGCACATGAGGCTATATGGAAAACTGTATATAGGCACTGTCATGTGGCTTCTAGGTCGAGACATTATAAAGTTCTATCAGAGGCTAATTTTTCATTCTTCCTATTTGTCTTAATGTATTGCGAATGGTGGATAAAATACTAGGAAGAGTCAGGGCTTGTTAACGAGCTCATGCATGGGAGTAGAAAAACCATGTAGAAGGGAATAACCAAGTAGTAGGTTTTGGGTTGTCGTTATTGACAATTATTGTCATAGTTGAATGTTATTTCCCTTTGGTTGATGCACATGTAGTGTAATGTGATTACTGTTTCTGAGAATTTTTTATTATGTAGTCATTGCCATGAATGAAATGAGAGTTGAATAATCATGCATCATTCTAGGCACTCAAGGATATTGCGACAAGCATCATTTTTGGAACACATGGGGAAACAAGTTATGGGTATGTTTTTGAACATGAATTGTTTCCCTTATTGAGAGATTATAATGAAAAAATGTTTCCTAACATGAATTGATAAAGATTGTAAATATATACAAAATGAGATTAATTGGGGGTATAAATGAGAAACTTGTTTATGATATTTTTTTCCCTTGTTAACCAAAAACTAGTTGTAGGATGGTTATGGGTAGTGGTAGCATCTCAGTTTGATCATGTGGCGAGGTGAGGAAAACATTCATGGGGTGATAATTGGACTCTTAATTTTTATATGGTAGTGTTATGAGACCTGAGATCGGTTTTTGGACTTATAGAGAGTATGACTCTATGACTCTTGTTATAGGAATGACTAAGGGGTGTGTATAAGAATGTTTTCTAGTTATGGAACATGAGGAACCGATCATGCCAACAGAAGATGAACAAGAATAGTATCAAGAGTATCTTTCTTACATCAGACAATTCATAGAAAGAGACCCACTGAGGGTTGTATAAAGTATATATGAGTTGAAAATGGAGTTTCAGTTGTAGCACCCTCTGAATTACCCAAGAGAGTGTGGGCATGAGGGGGAAGAATTTTGGGTTGAGTTTATAGATACAATACTTGTCCATTTGGAGACTCTAGCTAGAGAAGAGAGTCAAGTTTGACGCTTATATGCTATGGGGATATATAAATAATATGTGTGACATTTTCGCACAAACATGGTAGACTAAATTTATATTATAGAAGGAACTAATATAGAGGTTCTTGGAACACTTTTATGCATAGATGCAGAGATAAGAGAATGCTATTGATTTCATGAATCTGACATAGGGGTGCATGTGAGTGATGATCTTTGTTGGACACTACACAGATCTGCAATGCTTTTCCATAGGATTACTGGGATATTATAAATCTAAGACAAAAAATTCTAGATCGACTTATTTGTGATATTAACTCCTAGGTGAATATATTTTGGTTGATAATGTTTTCAGAATTTGTAGATAAATATCTTATAGTTGAAGGGAACGTGATGGAGGATTCTATTTCAGGACAAGTAGTTATTACTGGATGTTCAGTGTTGATTATTCGGAGAGTATGTAGGACAACCCTTCTTTTTTATTACAATATAAACATGATTTATTACATAAAACTTCACATGAAACAGCAAAGAATATCTATAGGGTTAGTATCTTTGTGGCTTAGTATCATTACATAATAACTTAAAACATGAAATACACCATCATTATTGAAAACTTCCTTTACATGACAACTACATTCCCTCGTACTTAGCATTGCACGGGATAACCTGAGGAAATGCATAAAAAAGGGTGAGCTACAAAGCACAGTAAGGGGTACACATGGAATAACATGAGGAGTACAATACATGTTAGAAAATAGGCATATAAATAGAGCATAAAATAAACATGAACATAAAGGCATTATAAACCATGATAATCATAACATGGAAATGTGGCAACAACACTGAACATGGAATTAGCATGAGCCAAGGCTCATTGCACATGGAGCATGAGTAAATTCTCATTGCACATAAAGCACGAGTAAACCCACATTGCACTTTATTTAGCATGATTCAACACTCATTGCACATGACGTATCATGATATTATACTTTACCCAATGCATTGGAGCTCTATAAGGGTGCACCCTTCTTAAACATTTCATTTCATGCATAAGTGTGCCACATAGATCATAAAACATGAATTATTAAAACATAATCATTTATTCCACGATAAAGGAATGTGGAATTCATATATCAAACTTTGTAATCAATAAGTAAATCTTTATAAAGGTGGATACACTTGATGGAGAAATGGGCATGGTATCCATTACAAAATGGCATTCGCTTAGAAAATCGGTGCGATTTCGGCAGCATAACGACATGACATAAAATTCATAAAAATGGTTGATGAGAAAGAAAGGGGTTAATAATCATATTTAATTGTAATGTATAGTAAGGAGTTCATATAGATACATGTACCAAAAATTGTAATGGAATTTAGATTCATGATACAAAATTATTTCTTGAATGTAAAAGAAGAGAGAGAAGTTCCTTTCGGAATTTTGGCATAGTAACGTGTGTACATGGGAGGCATTTAATGAGAGAGAAAGGGGTATCTCATAATTCAAACAATAAGAGGGATGTATGGGGGAGGTGAAAAACCATACCCAAACTTTAATAATTGAAATTTAAAGGATAAACAACTAAATGAAAATTTGACAGAAATGAGAAAGGAAGAAAAAACCCTTACATGTAAGTGTGCTTCCAAAGGCTAGAGGGAGGCTTGTGAGAGGCTTCTTGAGAGCTTGTGGCACATTAAGAGGATTATAGAGAGAGTAGGGAAGAGGTTGTATGAACTCCAAAGGCTTTGAGTGAGGAGGAAGTGGGAGCTTGGGTGGGTTTATATAGGAAAGGTGAGGGAATTCTTTATTATTTAGGTTTGGGACCCCTTATATTAAATTAATCCAATCCACAAACCATCCCATGGTTTTTCCCATGTTTTTTGGCAAAGGGAGGAGGAAAACATTATTTTATCAGGCCAAAGTCCGAACATCATAAAATAATAATGTTTCTTATGTAGAGGTGAGTCACACTCCCATGGAAATTAATTTAAAAAGGCAAAGTGTTGAATATGTCTTGAGGGGTCCATTAATGCTTTGAAAAGTAAGTCAAACAAACCCAAAATCACCTTATTTTAATGGTAAAACATATCTTGGCCGAACATAAAGATTATAGTATTTTATTAAATTACTATTCAGTCATTATGATGTCATAAAACACATTATATATTTAAACGGTATTTAATTTTTACCCAAAAATTTGACTGTCATAAGAAATTATGAAAAATTCACCATTGGATAATTTTGATGTCCAGATTCCAAAAATAACATTTATTTTATCTAAACAATTTTATAAAGATTTTAATTTTCACTTATAAAATAAAAACCAATATTTATCGAAAATTCACGGGTATTGACAGAAAGGGATTTAAAACCTTAATAAAAATTTTAATTGCATTCATAAAATTATAAGATCATATATATTTAATTAAAAAGGTTTAATAATAATATTATTATTTTAGTAAAATATTATTTATTTAAAAAATACCTTTATTTAATAAAATAGATATCTTAATTAAATAATATCTAAAAACACCATTTGTACTTTAAAAACTATTTACAATGTTTCAAAAATGACTAGACATTATATTCATTATTATATAAAAAAAATTATGTACATGAAAATAGTACTACTTATTTGTTACATAACCCCTTAAAACAGCGGCATAAGACCTAATGGTAAGGTGGGCGATGGTGACAGACTCTTGTCGTGGCTCGGATAACATCGCTCGAGTGGTAATTTCAATCAACTTCTACTTTTCCCGTAGACGATCACATTCGAGCTTGACATGACGAAGTTCAGCTTCGACTTGGTCAAGAGCGAATCCCAAGGATGCCACCTCTTTTTTGAGCTCCGACAAATGGGATTCGTATGGAGCAATTCTACTGGATGAGGCCATCGCTTCTTTTGTCTGAGTAAATTGGATTTGTTAAAGTCCTATATTTATACTAATCATGTGATCACTGTTGAATGGCTATATTAGCAATAGTAAAAATTCTTAACATAAAACCAATGAAGTTGACACTTTATATAAACATAAAGATAGATTTAATTAGATCAAGAGGGATTTTCTATTAATGAATCTTTGGGTCATTACAGTATGATTTTCCATTATGTCTAATTCATCCAAGGGAGTGGGAATTTGAGTACACAAACAAGAGGTTCAGTTGAACATGACCTTACATTGGTGATTTTACATCAGTGTGGAAGGCTAGGACACTATTTTATATATTGTTCCCAACCACCATTACAACATCAATATTGTGATAAAATATATTATCTATAGAAATTATAATGCTCAAGAGACATAATGGTACTGAAGGAGTGGCTGGGTAGTGTTAGAGTGTTTGAAGGGGGACTTTCACCATATTGGGCTGGTAGGTGTACTTCTACTTACTAAGGCAATGATGTTGTGGATTTGGTGCTTCTAGGTAGGAGCACCTGCATCAGTAGAGTGGTGCTACTCAAAAGAGTTTGAAAACAAAACAAGGAAGAGGGAAACATAGTTAAATTATGTACATTCTACACTTGTGGATAGTGAAGCAGGACCATCAATAAATACATATCTTATTCTCATATCTTATACGTTAGCAAGTTCCTTGTTTGATAACGGCGCCTCTCATCCCTTTATATTGGCATAACTTGTTAATGCTTTGAGCCTGGTGGTGGAGTTTTGGAGTGGGGTTATGACTATAGATACAACATTGGAAATATGATCAAGAGATTTATATCAATGAAAGGGATGTTCACTATAGGTCAGGGAATATCATTTCATATGAGATCCCTAGGTTCTATAAATGATGGGCTTTGACATAATTATGGGTATGGACTGGCTTTTCGCATACCGATCCCACATCGACTATTACCAAAGGAGGGTTACATTTACATCTCCAATGGGTGACCGGTATATTCATCCTAGTGATTGGGATATACATGAAGGCTAAGAGGGTCCATTTATTCAGCAATTATGAGAGCCCACAACCCAAGATGCTATTCTTTTGAAGGATGACAATGATTCTAGGAAATATGTCTTTACACCAATAGTGGAAGAATTTGATAATGTCTTTAATAAAGGATTCTTAGGGATACCACCTGAGAGTGATTTTGAATTCACCATTGAGATTATACTGTGGGTGGGGCCAGTATTTATTATACAATATAATATGACACCGGCTAAGCTTCAAGATCATAAAACTCAGTTGGGATAATTGGAAGATAAGGGATTTTTCATTCCAAGTATGTCTCCATGGGGACCAACTATTTGTTTTTTCAGAAAATAATGATGAAGGGATTTTATGCATCAGTTTTGATTAACGGATGTTTAACAAAAAGACTATGATGAACTGGTATATTCTTACACGTATCGACGATCGATTTTTTTAGTTGAAGAGATATTCTGTGTTTTAAAAGACCTATTATAGATCAGGTTATAATCAAGTGAGAGTAAATATTTTGATATAATAATGGCTGCATTAAATTTATCTATGGTCTTTATGAGTTTTTTTTGTAATGCCATTTGGTTTGGAAAATTCTATAGCATTGTTAATAACATTGATGAAAAAGATCTGGAATATGTATCTGGACCAGTTTTTTGTGGTGTTTCTAGATGAAATCATGGAGTAATAAAATACTCATGAATATCATTACAAACATACAATCATATTCATTTGTACGCTGAGGGAGAATCATTAATATGCCAAACTATATCTGTGATAGTTCTTATTGGACAAGTACACATATTGGGTTACATCATCTCAGAGGAAGGTGTTTTAGTGGACCCATAATATGTGTATGTAGTAGTTTCATATGAGTATCCCAACATTGTTTTCGATATCCAAAGCCTCATATGAATATCAAGATATTAGAAGAGGTTCATCCAATAATTTTCCAATTTGGTTGTGCCAATTTTGGGGTTAACCAAAATATGAGTAAAGTATTATTGTATAGTGGCTTGTGGGATATATTTCTAGGAATGGAGGAAGCACATGACATTGAAACTAATATATATCCTAATTAAGTTGGGTAGGGAGTATATGGTTTATTGGGATTCTTCAGGGATCATACATGGAGATGTAATGATTTAGGTAGATCATGTTTTGTCGTTTGGGTCTCAGCAGTTGATTCCACATGAATAGAATTACCATAAACATGACCTCGATTCAGTAGTAGTACTCTAAGCTCTAAAGTGTAAAAGATACTATCTTTTGGTAGAAGAGGTTATAGTTCTTAAAGATCATAAGATCATGAAGTAAATATTTTCATAGTGTCATTTAAAAATTTGGTATAAATGATTATTAGAGTATATGTAGTACTTTTATTTTTAAGTGGAGCATATTCCTGGGAAGGGATATACTGTTTCTGATTCAATGAGTAGGAAAACTCAGACTCACACGGTTTAAGAGTCGAGTGCATAGTAGAATATGATGACCATGCAGGCTGAAATGCATGTAGTGGTTTAGGAGATTTAGGAACATATGAATCTTGGTTATGTTGCAGTGGAGTCTATGATTTTGAGATTGATCAAGGAAATACATTTTGTGGATAAGAAGTGATAATCCTTGAGAAAAATATTTTTGGTGGTGAGACATATTTGGATTTGTTGATAGTTCAGGATGAGATCATCTAAAGGTAGAAACGAGTTTCAATACTTGTGAACTTGTGAGAGAAGCTGATGAATGTATTTCATTCCTCAACGTGGGAGGTGCATCTAGGTGTAACCAAAATATACCATGAATAACAACAAATGGTTTGTTGTATAGGCATGAAAAATGAGATAGCTAGGTCTATGACAAGATGCTTCACCTGTCAGTAGGTGAATGAGGGGCAACGATGACTTAGAGGATTAATACAAATGTTGAGTATTTCATAATGGAAATAGGTTTACATGACCATGGATATTTTGGCAGGTCATTCTAAAATAAAAGGATGAATGATTATATTTGGTCATTGTGGATCGATTGAAAATGGTAGCACATTTTTGGCATGTAATAGAAATCGTTACAATAGAACTGTTGGGAGAAATGTACGTTCATGATATAGTTATTCTACATAGGGTTCCACATACATTATTTTTATATCATGATTCAAAATATTCTACATGTTTCATGCAGGGATTGGCAAATGTTCTTGACAAATAGGTTTTATTGATTACAACATTCCACCCACAAACAGATGGTCGGTGGGATGTACTATAGTGGTGATTGAGGATATACTACTGGAATGCGTTCTTTACATCAGTGGATCTTGGGAATATAAATTTTCTTTAGGGGATTTTTATGACAAAAACGTTTATAAGGAAACTATAGAGATAGAACCATACAAGGCTCATTATTATAGGCTATAAAGATCTCCACTTTGCTGGATGGAGCCTAGTGATTAAATGTTAATGGGAAAAAGTCTATTGTTGGGGAATATGAAGAAGGTAATGTTGACTTAGAAACATATGGATATGGATCAGAGTATACAGAATTTATATGATGAATGACGGAGATGACCCCTAGTGTTATCTGAGGGTGATTAAGTTTTTCTTTAATGTATCTCATAGGTTGGGTCACCAGAAAATATTGAGGCTGAGTATGTTGGCACCTAGTATTGTAGGATATTTTGAGAGAGTGGAGAGAATTGGGTCATTGGAAAATTTATTGGCTCTTACACAATGATACAATGATTTTCATGATGTTTTCCATGTATCAAAACTGTTTTAGTATCATCCTAACCATTCTCATGTGTTCGATACGAATGATTTTGACCTTGGGATATATGCCTACTTTGAGGAGTATCTGATGCGTATACTGGATCGCAGTGAGAATTGTTTTAGGGGAAATACTATGTCAATAGATCCTGTGTCATGGAAACATGGATGAATACAAGATAAAAAATGGAAAAGAGAAGTAGATAATACTGCACAGTGGCCCGATATCTTTGGCTTAGAATCTTCGACAGTCTTGAAAATGCATCTTGAGGAAGATTAGTAATAATGTGAGGAGATTTAAAGGTCTTGACCCTTAATCGAGATGGTTTCAGGCATATTTTATTTATTTATTTTACTTATGTAACATTTGTGGATGTCATGGCTTGGGGTGCATTTTGGTGAAGTATAAGAAAATATATGTGAGATGAGTTTTTGTACAGTTGGCTCACTATTTGAACAAATCATGTATCTACTTTATAAGTCATCGTACACCATATTAGATTTGTGGTTTTACCATTATAACGGTTTGTGCTCAATTTGATAAGATTTTAAAATTATCAATGCTATGTTCCACCATGATGTAGTGGCTCACACACATTTATCACATGGTTTGTCTATCAGTGTGACTAAACTTTTTGCAGGCCCACTACGAGATTCCAAAACTGTTGATCTAACATGTTATGATGTTTTAATGTGTTATTTTTCGTCATATATATCCCTAACTTGTGATTTTACTTCATTAAAGGTAAAATAAGATTCTCCCATCTTCCCATCAAGATTCCATGTCATTACTAACACTGTTTTTTAATATTGAATTTTATAATTGATCAACTGATCTTCTCCTGATATGTGGATTTCATTATGATGCTTCTCTCATTCATTCTTCAATAATTCTGTATCATTTCAAGGAATATATCCTATATTTTCATAGATCTAAACCTATATTTTGAGATCTAGATATAGTATTGATGGTCTATATATATATTTATGAGACCTTGATGGATTTTATCTTGTTTTTAGTTTAGGTATTTAGATCGATAACTTTTATCCAAGTCATTGTGTTGCTCAGATTTTGGGTATTTCCATTGGGAAAACATATGTCGACAAATTTTTGTAGGATGTTTAAATATAATTCCCATAGTAACATATTTCATTTGTATATGTTTGATTGTTGAATTTATAGCATCCATTGTCATTTTTCATTTGAATTGGGTTAACTATTTTTAACAATTCTGTTATTGAATCTCTAATGAAATAGGTGATTAATTGGGGATTTAATCATGATGCTACCGGTCATCCAAATTAGATAGTTAATTTTGGGGAATTAGTTTTATGAGATAGGGATTGTAATATAGATAATTAATCAGGGGATTAATTATGAAATATAAATTTTTTTATGTTGAGATAATTAATTGTCAATAAATTTCGGGGTTTGAGATTATGATCTAGAAAATTATTTGTGGAATTAAATATGGAATGTTATGATTTAGAATGAGATAATTAATTCTATAAAATTAATTATGGGATATAAATCATGGAATATGTTAATTAATTAATGAAAAAATTAATGGGATTGATACATTTTTTTAATTATGGTGTTAACAAAAGGATTTGATATACATTATCTAATTGTTGAATTAGTGACAGAAATGATGTGGATAATTACTAGATGAATTAATTATTTGTTTAATAATGGGAACATGATCATTATAATTTGAGAAGTACAAATAGTCACACGGTCATCATACATATGAGTAAGAGATTGGAAACATGGTAATTCTAATTGGATGTATACATGGAATCATGTAGATTACACATACGAGTAAAGAGAATAGGATCATGGTCATTCTATTGAGGAGTATGCATGGTAACATGGTCATATTACTTACGTCTTTGATATTGTTAATTTTTGAAATGTTTAATATAAATGTGAAAATAAACAATAGAAATAATTGAACTATGAGTTATGGCCTCTCAAGAGAATATTCAAACTCCGTAATGAGGAAAATCGTGTATTGAAATACCATAGCACTTTGAATACTTCGAGCTTCCAATAGAAGGCGGTATAACAATATGATATTACCTAAGGGAAACTTTTGGCTATAGTATGATATGAAGTCCATATTGAGGTATGAGTATCCTTGGGAACACTAGATTTAATGTAGAGATATAAGAATAAAAGAAAATGAGATAAATAATATATTATTACATTATATGTATTTCCTTATAGAACTACATGAGAGATCATTTTGCTGGAATTGTTGTAGAGACTATTAGTGTTGCCTCAATGGGTCATAATCACACCATATTTGGTCTTCCTGATCAGTACCTGAATAGATTATATTTTTGAAGGATTAGATAAGGGAAAATTCTCTGGTATAGGTGGATGATTGGGGATAGAGCTTAGAGAAGGGGTCACCACATGGCTCAGAACCCATTTGGGGAGCCGTCATGTCTTTATTTTCCATCGAATATTTTAAAGTTGACAATTATATTTGAATATCATATTTTCCCTTTCATTTGAGTATTGTATTTCCTATTTTTATACCTCATGGAAAGATTATTTTTTCAATATATATGCCTCACTAATTTGTTATTTCATTCGAAAAATATTATTAGTATATCAAATGAGGGTATAGTCTCCCCATGAATGACATTCTAGACCTCACAGCTTGTCATAAGCCTCTAGAATATGGGGAAGTTCCCTTGAGGTCATGTGGTGAACCGATCAGGGCACAGTCATGCTGATTCTTAGATGGGATGTTACACATTGGCTTCCTCATCCATATGTCTTACATTTTGTATGGATGAAGCATTGAGGTGGGATCATGTCTGTCTAATGAGGATATGAAGAGTATCCATTTGATCTGAAGTGATGAAAGTGGAGATTGATCCCATAGACATATTCTCCAACAACATAAACAATGTTTTTATAAAGATAAGAGGACGATAGAATATTATTGCAGAAACAACAAATTGAGTCAGATGATCAAGTAGGGGAGTTGTGTGTGCAAGTGGGACAATGCCAATTTTTAGGTATGGATTGATCCCATAATTCATTTCTCCAATTAAAATATATAACATTTGAGTTATTACTTAAATGTGAATATGTGGATCTAACAGTCATGTGATACAATGATAGAGTGATAGCTCTCCTACCACCATGGTGCGCCACCCATGTCGGTCAAGCATCTCCAACCGCAGTCATGTTCCCTTTACCAGCATGGGCATGCACCTTCCAATGATAATGATCTTATTTTCATACTACATGGGCCTTTTTCCCCCATAGAGTCTCACAATATAATGTATGTCCTTCATGTTGTATCTGTATGGTCTTTTATGCCCCTTGGTGCGATCTATGTGACTTTTATGGTCGTTGGTTGAGATATGGCTAATAAGAAGTGATTTTTTAGTTAAAAACCGATATAAATTTGAAAATATGGTATGTAAATATATTAAAAAATTGCAATGTTGTATTTTTTTATTCATTTAACAAAATTTCAACATTTCACTTTCAATTATCCATTATTTAATCAAATAATAATATCCATTGATATACATATTAAAAATCCATAGAGAATTTTAGGATTTCGTATAAAATATTCCTAATAAAATGAGTATATTTTTTATCATTTGATATTAAATTTACCATAAATACACATAATATATAATGATTTATATTAATACTTCAAAAAACATATACCATTTTTAGATATTTTTTGGGATTTGAATTCTTTATAATTATCAACATAAATGTTTGTAAAATTTTAATCATTCATAAATATTGATATTTTATGATATGGATAAAAAATTTTAATTAAATAAATTGTTTGATATATAATGAATTATTTAAGCATATATTATAGAGGTGGGGAGAAACTATAGATGTCCCCTTAATGAATTGATAATCTCATGAGATGAATCATCTGGAAAATAAGATGTGTATTTTCAATGATTGTATTAAACTGTCAGGTTAATGACATTGATCGTAACAGTATTATGTACCTAGGAAATATGGAGTTTTATATTTAATATTTTATTTCCTTGGTATGGCATTTAATATTATTATACATGATTTTAGGATTATGAAACTCCCTATGGATGAATTTAATTACAAGTTTATTTATAAAAAGAATGGGTTTTTAGTAATTTACCATCCCTTATTGAATCCCCATTTTTGAATCATGGTAGTAATGTTATCAATACAAAATTTTCATTTATTTGTCTATAATTCCATATTGATTTTCTAATTTTTTCCGGAATTGTTTCCTTTTCAAAACCCTTATAAATCTTTTCTTTTCACCCTTTTTTTTCCCATTCCATGGGTTATGAATATGAATTATTGGACTATGTTTCACAGATTCGGCAATTTTATTGGTGTTATGATTTATTTCATTTTATATTTTAAAATGGGTATAATTTATATATATATTTTTCAGTTAAATATAAACTTATCTATTAATTTTTCATTTAATCATTTATTTATTGTAATTTAATAAAGTAAGGTACCCACTCTAGGTTATTAGGGTCAGTGTTGTTACAATGGAGCATTGGATTCACTATAAGGATGGTCTATATTGTCTATAGATCATTGTTTTAGTGTAGTGTCTATTGTTGATTGATTTCATTAAAATATCCATATCATCCGTATTTATGGAATTGAGTTTATATATTCCATGAAATAGTTGAGGAATGCAGCGTGATAACCAAGGATTTGGTATAACGGTCTTGATGGGGATTCAATTTCATTCTTCAAAAACAGATACCCCTGTGACATAGAGATAGGCTCTGCCATATCGATCATATCAAAATTCTGGATTTTGTTTCATGTTTTTTTAGTATATATTTTCAAATATCATTTGTTTAATAGGATATAAAGAAATTGAATAGTCATGATATCCAGAGATGGTTTAAAAAAGATGGTGTTACTTGGTCTTGGGGTACTGCAGCATGGTTTGAGAGGACTATGACATAGTTCGAGTGTCATCATTTTGATATTTTTTCTCATATAGTGTAAACACAAGATGAACCCCTATAAAACAATTTTTGATCAGATTGTTTCGACCTGATCTATTTAATACCATGGGTTATTTTCAATGTTCATTGGGTCCCAAATGAATGAATTAAACACACATATTCTACAGATTAATCATTTATTATCCAATACAACTAATATAAACCAAATTGATCCCACCTAAAACCAAAAGAAATGCTCATCAGATATTTTGGATCACATCATAGTGTTTGAGGGAAGGATATTCGATTCTTTGTATAGATAAAAAATATCTCGTTCTAGTCAATAATTATTTTGATGTCGTTGTTCTATAAAAACTAAATAAAAGAATTATTTTTTGTCATTTTATTATCTCTAATAATTTCAACCACATTTTCATGCCATGAATGTGTAATATCTAGTTTAATAAATCATAATTGATGATAGTCACTATATATTGATCTCCCATGGATTTTGTCCAGTATATAAGATTTCTAACCAGGGTTGTGGATGTTAAGGGGTGAATATAACCTTATAATGAAATATAACTAGCCTATATTGTATATTTTTGTATGACATGTGATATTTAATGACTCCATTTCATAAAATCACTTTGGATATAAATTTTTTATTTGTAGTGTAATTAGATCAACATGTTAACCAAACTAATTATTGATAAATTTGTATGTTAATACAAATTGGGAGAAATTTATAAATGGAATATAATTTTTTTAATTTTTATGGTAAATAGAATCTTAATGAGATGAAATTTAAATTTAGAGTTAAATTTTAATTTCATTAATTAAATTTTATAGTTTTTTAAAACATATATTGTTTGACTGATTCTTGGCCTTGTTAATTATTTTACAACTTCTTACATGATATTATAATTTTTTATTTTATACCGATGTGTGCTATGTTACATGTCCTTTTAATCCTTTACATATTAGGAAATTTACTTTTAATTAGTTTTTGGAGGAACCCCAATTGAATGTGACAAGAATGATATTTGATATATACACATGGTAATATTATTGGGGTGTTTATAACCTATGTTTAAAATGAAAAATCACCAGATTCTATAAGATGATATTTAAGGGTTCATAAGGGTTGAGATAGTGTGTTCATTAAATGTTTTTATTATATTAATACTCAGTACGATAATATTCCACCAACGTGGGTGATCTATCCTAATACCAGATGATCCATCAGAAAACCACAGTACAAGGAATGATGACATGTATGTTTGGTTTATCCAATGTTTTAACCGAGTGATTAGTTTCCATGGGGTTTATTTCACGTAGGGGAATACAATTTTTGGGATGTAGTAAATTCATATAAGAGAATAATGTTTCCTTGTTATTTCCTTTCTATTTGTAAATGCTATAAAGAGGACTAGGATGTGTTGATATATGATATTTATCATGGTAATGGGAGTAGGTAATCTATGAATTGGTGAAAATATTTGTGCCCATGGAAGAGACTATTGTTCATGATGTTCAATTGTTAATTTTTTTATAATATTTCATATCTTGTGATTCACATGATATGTGTTGATATTATAACTGAGATATTACTCAATGATCGTTATTGCATGATATATGTATGGATTATTCATTTATGGAACATATAGATATATGATGACAATCATTATTCATTATCAGGATATAATTATTTCATGAGAAATATTTTCATATATGTACAATGAAATATAATCTATTGATATATATGGTATAAAAGAAATTATGAAAAATTTTATGTTATTCCCAAATACATTGTTATTCATTGTAAACCATTACAATTTACTTCTGGTTCTCCAATGTTTTTAAAATTAGAAGTTCATATACATTTTTTTACAATATTCTAAATATTTTATTTAATTGTTGTTTTGTAAATTCATCCCCATCAATTTAGAATTGATCTATAGAACTGTATCAATACTCAAGCACCAAATACATCAGAGATGGAACATTTGATTATCCAATAGAATCAAATAGATGATCAACAATGAAAAATATTCCTATTCCTCATGTGATCCAAGAATAAGAAGAATTTTAGAACCATTACATTGACGATTCATCTAATGAGAGTATCATAGATTCATAATACCACTACATACACAAGGGATTGAGTCCCATAGGTGGAATATTTATAGATATAGTATTTTTAAATTATTATTAATTTACTCGATACTCAAATTGTTAGTATGATCAATCATTCTTCAAAAATTCATTGTTGACCATCCATGAATTAGTAGGAAAGACATGAGAAATATGACTACAATAGGAGTTATCGAGTAATGGTGTTGTTGTGAGTTTACTGAGACACAATTAACAAGTGACATTGTGGAATGATAGACCTAGGGTGTTCATAATCATGAGAAAGGATGAAATATTATTGAGGGACTATGTTGGATGATTTGTTTACATGTATTGTTTTTATCCATACCAAGAAGATGATGATGTAACCATGATGATATGATTCATATATAGTATTTTCTATGATATCATGTCAAAGTTAACTAATACTCCTCATAAATAATATATACATGATAAATAAACCTCTTATCTAGTAAGTGATTTGAATGTATCCCTGATTGTTGGATAGTTCATCTCATTTGGGGGATCATGGATGTGTTCTTTATGAGTCATGCATCACTATTATAATAGTTATCACAGGGGTAGTAGTTTCACTAGCATCAAAGGGAGCAGAATTCCTCAATAATTTCATATCATGGTTAATTTATTTCAAGGTGGAAGTGTGGTCTATAAGTACACTAAATATCTTGACCTCAACGTATAGTGAGGTGATGGGTTTATGTTGGGAAATATAAATATTTTCTATATGAATGATGTTTTTTATAAAAGTGGAAGTGGTTGAAGGAATAAACTAGAGTATGGGATTAAATGAGCTACCCCACAATTAGCATGTTTTTTGTAGTTCCTTTAGAGGTTCAGGATGAGGTAGTTAACATGGTATCACAATGAATAAATGGAAGTATCAATATAATGGAGAATCAAAGTGTAGTCATCATTAAACCTAAGGAAAAAGGGAAGTTACAAAGAAAATACTATAGTATACATCCTCTTAATTGGGTCCACAACAATCAAATTTCAATGGTATTATTCATAGATCTTATACCATAGCCTTTATTTTGTTGGGTGTTGGAGAATTACAATTCATTATATCTATTTTTTTGTTAAATGGTTTGAGATGGGTTTTTGCGTTCATAGATGGTGTTATTACCATTCATATACCCTTGGGAGTGTGGATTGTGGATACAAAAATTTTCAAGTAACTTCCTCCTAAAATTTATGTCTATCATTTGAATTTGGAATTCATGATTCTAGAAATAAAATGTTTTTATTTTATCCTCATTATGGATCTGATTGTTTTATATAAAGATCATGAAGACTATTATCAATTAATATTTTCATTTCTATCAAATGAAGTGGTAAACTACATTCAGCAGGGTAGATATGAAGTTTAGGGTTATCTTATAGGATAAATTCATTGTATATTTGATTGTATCATGACTCATGTAATATGAATTTTATTGAATAATGTTATAATGTTGTTGGATTCATTTATTCCTATGTAAAATTATTTTTGGGATGACAATAATCTCATGTTTTATAGAATAATAATGAATATGGTTACTGATTTCACGACCATGATATTTTCTAGAGGAGATATGGTTTATATCTCAATAAAAAAGATATCACAAAAATATATTTTTCAGTTAAAACGGTTTGTATGATGATCTCGAATAAAATTTATTTTTATGGACTAGTATATCACATTGAGGTTCCTCCATCATTTGTTTTTGAATATAAATATTACATTGATAATATTTTTGTATTTATAATGTAATAATGATTTTATAGTCAGGAATTAGTGAACCCATTTGTGCATCAATGATCTCTTTGATCTACATAATGGAGATGGATTGTCACCATGATTGATTAAGGCCATTTTATAATTATTTAATATTGATACTTTCTTTCATACATTGATAATATTTTACAATAATTAATTTTATGTAGAAGTTCATAGTGATTTCATTTGGAAATATGAACATACTGAATGTAGTCATAGCCATGATGAACCAAATATTTCAGTCTTTCATTGGAAACATTTTTCATAGATTTTGACAATGTCATATTGGTATAATGCAATAACGAATACAATCCGTCCAAACTTCTTTAGATACAATTTATTACTCTAAGATAGAATTTTTTAGGGCATGAAAACAAAATATAGTTTCTAGATTTATAGAAAAAACATATATGTAAATTTCATCTTATTGGTTTGTGTGGTAGAGGACCCACAAATTCTTTCTTCTATATTACCATGGATGATTCCCATGAATATCATTAGGATTATTATTTTCATAATTGTATGATGTTACCATATTTTATCAGTAACTTATACATTTTTGTAGCATTGCTGTATGGGATGACCAAGAATGTGGTGATGTTAGTTTGGCTATATTCTCATGCGATTGATTTCGATGAGTTTAAGGGATGTTTTTCTTCCACACAAATCCTACCATTTTCAAAGATAGTAATGTAATATACTATATAGTTTTACACGTTAACTATTAGATAATGAGTATATCTAATTCATGGGGACTAATTGAATTCATATTTTTCTAGAAATATGATAATTAATTGGTAAAATAACCAACTCATGATAGGATTTATAAATAATGGTAGATTCTCTAAAATGAAATTGAAACCATGTGTTAAAGAAATATTTTGTGATATACACTGAGAATAAGATCCTTATTTATATATATTCATAGTGAAACCTGAACCATCATAAGAGGATGTTTGTCTGGTATAAGATTTCTTCTGAAATCAAGAAGTCGTATTCAACATGAAAATGAAACCACATTGATGATTCCATGAGATAGAATACACTGATAAAGGATGAAAAATATTATTGTGATATTTGATGAGTGATGTAACTATCTATAGACAGGAGTCAATAAGATCATGAGTTTTAAGAATAGTATATTTGGAAATGGAAATTGGTTCACTAATTATTTAAAACCCTATAATTAAAGAGTAGTTATAGGATTTAATGGTATTTGATCCTGGGGAAAACAAATATGTTATGGATACATTATCATGATTGAAATTATACATTGATGGTGTTCTTCATATCCATGGTCAAATATGGGTTATTAAATGCTTCATTAATGAGTTAATGATAGAGTTTCATGCTTTTATATAGCTCGGACATCAGAGTCTTATGATGATATAACATGATGTGAATATTAAATAATAGTGGGAATATATGAAAGGGAATATATTAGTGTTTTTAAAGATAATTTTCATCTATCATAATCTAAAGGATAGGTATTAGAGGCCTTCTTGGTTGTTTCATCCTCTACCCATTATAAACAGTATTTCTCATAATGACATTATGGAAATTGATACATCATTACACAATACACAATATATGAAATATGTTGTATGGGTGATTGTGAATAAAATTATGTAGGCAACCCACTTATCTCATAATTTGGTTACCCTCTCTATCGATGATATGTGTAGTCTCTATAAATAAGAAATATTTTTACATCATGGTGTTCTCAAGCGAATCATTTCAGATTAAAATACATGTATAGGGTATCGGTTCTATTAGCATCCCCAGAAGGATTTTGGATCCTCATGTATTTTGATTATAACCTATCACCCTCAGAGTGATGGCCAAACTGAATTAAAAAATCAGATTATAGTGGATATTTCATGTGAGATTGTCTCAAATTTTGAACATTATTATGAGAGTAATACAACAATCCTTGAGTTCTCTAATAATAACATCATTAATGAATATACCCAAATGGTTATTTTTGAATTATTATTTAATTCTTAGGTCGAATAAAAATATTGATGGTTAGAGGTATGTGTGATTCCACTAAGTGTACCTAGTCTCAGGTAATAGATTCTATTGAAAATTCAATATATTTGAATGTTGTTGTTGACCACTGAGTGTTAGTTGAAATTGTAATGTGACGATCAAAGGAACCCTATTTATTTAAAATTTTTCATGATGTTTTATATTTATTGTAACCTTGACTAGGGAAATTTTATATAAATAATAATGGTAATATGCCTCTTTATATTTAATTATTTTTTATGTATTAGAAATTGTGGGTCTAGTGGACTACCATTTATCCCACCCATAATTCCATAGTGTCATTATTTTTTTTTTCATATATCACAAATTTAGATATATCATCTGTACCCATCCCATGTGATTGATGATAATGTAGTTGAAATGGATGTTGATGCTTCCACTGTGGATGATCAAATTTGTATAATGTACCAGAGTGAAAAATATACATGTGGAAAGATCATACCTCTAATGAGAGTCTTGATAAAGCATGTGAATGTGGAAGTGGATATATTGGAGAGGGATTTATATATGTGATCACAATGGCTATACATGGATTCAATTCACCAATAGTTTAACAAACATTAACTCAGTAATGATATGTTGTCTTCTTGGGAGGTTGTATGATTTCATATTTTACCTGGTACATACTGTTTTATGTTATGGATGACCTCACTATGAATGTTGAATTTAAATTGATACATTATTTGTTGATCATATTTAATATATGTATCTTCTATGAAGAGTAATAAGGAATGTTGATTTGAGATTAAAATATTTTTTTATGAATGATACAGATCTATGGAAATTTATAACGATTTATAATTATGATGGATATGGCATGGAGATCTGAGTTCTGGAATAGTGTCTTGACCAGTGGGATTCTAGATCATATTATATTTCATGAATCGTTGTATCATGGAGGTTGGTTGTGCTTTTGGACTGATGCATGTTATGGAATTGGGATCATGTATTTGAGGAAGGGGTCTCACAGACTATTTTTTCAAATTATCCGAAACTGGTAACCCTATGGCATTGGTTTTTGATACCTCATAGACAATATAAAGTATTTCCATTTTAATTTTTTTTTGTATTTTATTGTGATTTATTCCCACCCAAAGATTATATGATTTTTTACACAATCCATACTATGATTTGTATATTTATTTGACAATTAATATTGTACCATGGTCAAAGGATATTGTTTTGTGTTGTGGGTATTCTATAGTATGTCTTAATCGGTTTCACAATGTTTTTTATTTTCTCATAATTCGTTTAAATACCATGAACATCCTCTAAAAAATCATAAATTCCTTAATTCCTACTAAAACACTATGTTCACAAGATGTATTTTAGAAGGTAAATAAAGCACCTTTTTATTGGATTCAAATAATTCCTTATATGTATCAATACATTGTGATCTAATTCCTGAAAATGAAGAATATTACCTTAATCATTGAACTAGAAGCATGAGTTGTTGTATCGCGGTGTTTTGGTCCTATTGTATGAAGGTATGAGAATCTGATCATGGGGGACAAATTTTATTTCATTTTATCATTGAATCTTATGATGATGTGGATTCCCTAGATGTATAACTCGATATTCAATTCATCTTTCCATAACTTATTTAAAAAAAATTACAAAATCAAACTATTTTTGAAACCTACCCAATATAATAAATCATCGGTAGTGGTAATCACTATACAAAGACCTCAAATGGAATATGTTGGGTCTTTTAATGTTTTTCCTATGTTTTTGGGCTACCATGGTGTTACCCTATCCATGGTAGTATAGTGAAATGAAGGTGTGGTTAACAATTTCCTATGATGTGAAATGTAGTGATTTATTGACAAAAGTTAATATTGAATAGAAAATGATAATTTGAATTGTACATGATATAGTCTGATAACATGATAGACTCAAGAAATATTTCCTTATTAGTTACTATTATAAAAATATGATTTTTTTAACAGAATTATAGAAAAATTTATGGTTAATTGAATCATAAACATTTGAAATTTAAATTGATAGATAATTTTTAATTTGATGTGTTGATCATTGTACCTTATGATGAAATATGTGCAATATTTTATTCATAAAAATTTGAATATTTATCTTAATTTTTTCAAAAAATGACTCTGTTGTGACAGATGAATAAGGGTGGGATGTTACATGGATTTTGGATCATTGAATTATTTTTAATTATACTTCTATTTTATTATTTTAGGAATAATATGTTGCACATGTGGTTCTATTTCATAGTAATGACCTCCCCCTTAGGGTGAGTTTCATGGTATTTAATAAAGAATGAGGATAATATGCATGTGGAATATATTACCTAAATATCAGATGAGTGATAAATAGATTCTTAATTTTAATATTCTTGATTTAATAAGCAATATTATCATGGGTTCATGATATGTTAGGTGGGATTCATTATCTCGAACAAATCCTCACATTGACTTTTGTGAGTTATATTCATATTCAAGGATCCACCCTAATATTTAGCGACATTAGAGGACAAAAAAATTGTTTAGGATAATTCTATGTTTCAACCCATATCATGTTGTTTTGTGATTTATTAACAAAATTTTCAGGACATTGACCCTAGTATTTTAGATACAGTTCCTCACATTATTTAATTCACATTATTAAAATGAATCAAATCCCTAGGTACCAAAAATGTTATGTAGTTTTGGTGAAGTAGATTTATAAATATCATCCATTTTATATATAAAATAATACATAATTTAGAAGAAATATATAAATTTCATCCTTGGAAACTAATTCCATGATATCTCCGTCATAACATAAGTAAATGAAACCAAATATGGGTGATCTCAAAAGCATAGTAAGGGTTATTTAAAGAGGAATCAATAATGATTCAATGGTCAAAGTCAATATAAAATGGTAATTTAATAAAAATAAAATCCATATAATCAATAAATAGATAATAAAATGCATACATATAAAATTCATAGTGAAAATCCTTGTGATATAAATGAATCAATTATTAATGTAATAAATCATTCATTATTTGACGTCATGTATCTGGAAAATGAACTACTATCATCAGGACAATTCACACAATAGTTTAACATATAGGTAATAACCTATTTACTACACACATAATAGAATCATCCCATGAGACTACCTATGCATAAATGGTATATATATAACAATTCCAGACTAGCATCATCTATTCCAAAATTTTCCACATATATAAAATAAACAATTTAAAAAGATATTTTAAAATAAAGGGGTCCCATAAAAATTTATACTTTTCAATTATATGGACCATGAAGAAATCTAATTAAAAAAAATTAAATAGAATGATTATAATTAAATTCATGATATGATATTTAATATGTCATTTATTAAAAACATCGTAACATTAAGTGGGTGCGTGACAACAAAATATGCCTCAATAAAGAGAAATTGAGATGATGTCCCACTAAAGGATCATTTCATCATCCAACGGAATAGATTATGTGTATTAACTACAAATATAATTAAAAAATATTAAATACACCATGATATAATCAATACTCATTTCACAATAAATATTAGTTAACATGATCAATGAGATATAATATTATCATAATGAATGACAATTTAGTTAAAAACCTACCCAACCACATGATATTTGTCAATCACATGACCCATAAAAGTAATAATAATGAAAGAGACATTTAGTAGAATGAATATAATGTGATTAATGATATAATATATTAATGGAAAGTAAATACACCACACATAAGGATTATTTTGTCAATAAGGAATATATGTCACATATGAAAATAATGAGATGAGTAAACTCTTACCTCCTGCTTCCCTTTAGTGTATTGTTATTTAACCTAAGGAATAATGGTTTAAAGAATGTAATTAACGCATTAAAAAAAATTCATATTTATTATACCCTATATATTTTTTTATAAAATATTATTACCCATTCAATAATAATATTTTATTATTTTCAATAGTTTTGGTGTGTTCATTCAACGATTTAATGATCAGTTCATTTGTGGAAAATTATTGATGTTCATATAAATTTTGATTAAAACTCTAGAAGTTGAATAGAATGGTATTAATGAAATTAAAAAATAATGAATGGTCCCATTTATCATTTTTATTTCATATATTTAATGAATTACTTAGATAAAATTATCATTAAAAATTTAGAATTAATTATTCGATTTTCCCAAAAATCAGAAACCTGTTTCATTTTATTAAATATTATAAGTATATATTAGTTAAAGAACATGAAATAATTTTATAATATCCATATTAAAATCTTATAAAACCATATTAATAGTATTATGACAATCCATGATGGATATAATAGAATATGAATAAAGACATTATTCATGGAGGATATTAACCAACATAAAAAGAACCATTGTTTAATTTATTTCAATTATAGAATGTTTTAAATGGGATGAATATAAGAAATTACATTATAAAAATAAAATAAATTTATGTATATGAATATGTAATTAATATTAATTTATGTTTTATCTAGTTTGAGATAATGTAGAAGAAGAAATGAAATTAAGAGAGGTGTTTTAGGAAAATGTCATCTTAAGATTCATCTCTTTGAGAGACCATTGAGGACATTGGATTTTGTAATTTGGTTAGAAAATTTGAACATGGACGTGATTTCAATGAGGATGAGAGGTTTGAATTGTTTTTTGATATTCATGGTTTTTGGGTCAATTTTGTGTGGTAAGGGGTGTATATAGACTTGAGGAATGGTGGGTTTAAGTGATTAAATAATAAATACATTATAATTAATGACACCCTCAAGGTGGTAGAATTTATTTCAATGATTTATATTTTTAATTAATCTTCTTTATGATTTTTAGAGTTGGTAAATACCTCAACCACCCATTATAAGTTTCAATTTATAGGTAGTTTAATACTTTACCTTTTAATAATGGCCTAGATCATTATTTTACCAATACTATAGTATATTATTATATTTACCATGGTTACATTTAATATCCGTAAAAATTAAATATAAATTACCACCTAATTTTTAAAATATTATAAAAAATTTGGAATTGATTTTTCTAAATTCAATTCAATGAATTGGGATAATTAAATTTTAAATTAATCACATTTACATAATTAAAAAGTGGGTTTTTAAAGTGATAACATCAAAACATTTCAATTAATTTTATCAAATTACAAATTAAAAATCATTAAAATCAATTATATTGGATAAAATTATGTATAACTGAACTAATTTCACTTTATAACAAATATAATATTAGAATTTACTATATAAAAAAATTATAACAAAAATAAGAATCCTATTAATATTCAATGTTTTCAGTACTCTTAAAAAATGTAACTTATCAAAAGAATACAGAAAACAAACCAGTAGATAATTTTTATATCCAGATTTTAAAAAAAAGAATATAATTGTTTGAAATAAAACTTATTATTATGTTACAACACAATTTTAAAATTCAAACCCCATGATATAGAGAAATAATTACATTTAAAAAATGTAGATTTTTATGCTTTAAACTGGATTTATTTGTATCTTAAGCCATTCAATCATAATATATTAATTTAAAAACATTTAATTTAATATCTATTATATAAACATTATTATTATATTTAATTAATAGTGATTAATTCAATTTATTAAAATAAAATTTAATTATGGGGAATAGAAATTGATTATTATAAAAACACATCCTTTATGTCCAATTGGTTCACATTTTTATTTATATTTTATTGGTAACCAATGAATCCATTTTATAAACATGTTTATATTATATATTAATAATTTATTTAATATCATTCATTCCAACCATTCTAACATATAAGGGAAAAATATCAAAATAAAATAATATTATAAAATTGTTGGATAAGATCCATGTTCTGTGTAACTCATACTATCGAATATATTACATTTAAAATGAAAAATAAAATAAAATGTTGGTATGTTACATTATCCCTTAAATTAATAAATTTCATCCTCACAATTTTAAATATAACATTGAAAAATAGAATTTGAAAATTGAAAATTTTACTTATTAGCAATCCACATCATAAACATTGTTAATAAAACAACACTTAATATGATAGAATGTGAAAGGTGAAGGCCACCACACAATTATGATTTAAAATAGGATTACATTGATAAAAATTAAAAATTGGGAAATATGATATAAATATAACCACTATTTTCTTATTGATATTGAAACATAATAAGTCATCAGAATATCTAAAATCTCAAGACTATAAATTTTTGATGCGTTAAAGAGGAAAATGAATTCCCATTAATATAATTTATATAATAGTTTATTTCATTAAAAATTACATTCCTAGACTTGATAGATTATTTTACTACTATGATAATAAAATTATAAAAATAAACACACGTGATTACCTTCCATGTCAAGCCTAAAAATATTCTTTGGTTGAGCTTAGAACTACATTGAAATCATCCAATGCACCAAGAATAATAGGTTCTTGATGAATTTTTTCCCAATGCACATTAATAGATCATAAGATCCCCAATTTATTCCTTTGGAAATTATATATTTTTTAAAACAAATAGTTATAACATGTTTTCCAAGAAGATAAATATTTATTTAACCTTATACTAAAATAAACAAATATCATCTTAATCAATCTCCTATGTAGTTAATATTATAAATCATTCCAGATAAGTTTATCCAAATTCAATGAACAAAACTTTTGAAGGAGTGTTACTGAACTTCTAAAATCCCTAAATTTTAGGAAATATTTAGATCATATATACAAAAACAAAATATATTAATACCATGAAAACATTAAAACCTTAACAAAAATATGTATGCATCCAAAAATTTAATCCTATTTTGTCTAATATATTTATTAAATCCAAATATTTATTAATTCTTATACGTATAACATAAACCAAAAAAACAGCAAACATATTAATGGTAATTAATATGATCTATAATCATATATTTACAATTACATAATAATTTGGATCATATTTAAGGTTATCATTCACAATTAATGCGTCTTCCATAGGATAGAATCACTTCTCTGGGTTACTGGTCCTACTGGTCACATGTTTTCACATTATTAATGAAGAAGTACTATGATAAAATAATTATATCTGTAATGATTATTATAAGAATAGAATAATTGATAAAATAATTTTAGAATACAAATACACGTGAACATTAATTATTTTTTATATTCATAAAACATTAACTATTATTATCTTCATACTTTTAAGAACCTCTATTTTTTATATTTTATTTTTTGTCCCCTTATAGTTAGTAATATTACCATTATTCATACTACCTTTTTGATTATAAATAAATGTTTTTTCCTAATAACAAATAGATTATCATTTATAATTTAAAACACTCAACCACCATTGATTTATTTGTAAGGAAATTTTTCTAAAATCATTATTTTTCAACAGAAATTAATTTTATCATGTACTTATTTTTTACAACCAAAACATATTAATGTGTCTATAATGCATTGATATGGTTGTTTCCTGTCTAATTTTCAATATATATGAAATTTTCTGTTATTTTCTCTCCGATCTCTATTACTAAAGGTCTGAGCAAGATTCTGTCCATATCTTGTTTGGTGAATCATAGAGTAGGAAATGGTGTATGTTTTTAATCATATACCATAATTGATTAGGAATTATCACAATATCATATAGTCATCATCCCATTTAGTTTCTCAAAAACATATTTTCTAATGATTCCAAAATGAACCTAGTTACCTATCAATCCATCTATTGAATAAACTAATAATAATATTGTCAGAAACAATAATCAATGATATGGACAAATTGTCCTGAAGAATCATTTATAGGATCCAGGATTAACCCATTTTATCTATGGAACCTACCAAATATATATGATATCATATTTTACTTATAGTAATCATCAATGTAATTCATATGGTTTTATTTCAAATTCTATGTTTTCCTAAATGTGATTCCTACTTTTTTAATAAAAATAATTTGATACAAACTCTATAGACCAAGAAATTATTGTCTTCATGCTAGTACCCTACATTATCACATTGGATTTATTATAATGAATCACATAATGAAAAAACTAGTAGATTAGTATTCTCTTTAAACTAGATACATACATGATACCAATTCTAAATTGAAAATAAAACATAAATATAAAAAAAAGATAATAAAATTCTTCCTTGATAACTCATTCAATGAAATGTATTTAATAACCTAAGGGGATTATGTAAAATATAGTGGAGATAAAATGATTAGCAAGGGTTATGTACATTATATGAAATAATTAATATATGAGAATAATCAATATCAAAAGGTAAATAACTAAGAATAAATTACATTTAATTAATAAACTAAAATAAAATGAATCCTTATATTTTTTCAATGTGAAAATCAAATAGATAATAATGACTAAATTATGAATGTAGTAAATTAATGAAAATTGGACATCTTGTATCTGGCATATTATCCACTACCATCATGAAACTTCACAAGATGGTTTATTCAACAAGTAATATCTTGTTCACATTTATCTTTTATAATTAGTCACCTAATAATTCTAATTAATTAATGGTCTATCATTAATAAGGCCCCACCAATGTCTCCCCATCTAATTCAATCCACATCTATTTGATAATTTATTTAAAAATAAATTTTAAAATCAAATTGTTCAAGTCAATTTGATATATTTGAATTTTAATACCCCAGAATGAATATCACATATAAAAAATTAATTAGATTGATAATAAAAAAAATCAATATATGATATGTTAAATAAATTTATATACTAATCATAAATTAATGTGGGTTCATGACATCAAAATACGACTCAATGAATTGAAATTTAGATGAAATCCCATAATGGATCATTTTGTTAAAAAAATTAATCGATTATATTTATTTTCAATAAATCAACATAAAAATGAGTAAATACACCATGAGATAATAAAATAGAATTTCCCACTTGACCATATCATGACATAATCAGTTAAATATATGGTTAAGATAAGAAATTAATTATTAGTTATGAAATCCATCACTACTTGTAATCTATCGAATCATAGGAAAAATAAAAGTAATATTTTTTAATAATACTCATTAAATACAATTAATACAATGATATTAATGATATTATATATCAAATGGTACTGCATACACCATACACATTACTTATGTTGTGAATAAGTCATATATCTCCCCAATGTAAAAATTGAGACACGAAATTCCTTACTTCACGCTTCCCTTTTCTGTGGAATTATATAAACACATATATACTGGTTTAAAGAATTATATTAACTAATTAAAAAAATATAAAAAAATTTAAATACCTAAATTTATAATTTTATAATATATTATGTCCCATTAATTAATAATATTTTAAAATTTTCTTGGTTTTGAGTTCATTTGTTCCATGGAATAATGATCATTTCAATTTTGTAAAATTGTGGATGTTCTTGTAAAATGGTTTTACAAATACATAAGTTGAATTATACTATATTAATAAACATAGATAATTATTAATTGAACCATTTTTCATTTTTATTTATTACAATATAATTTTTCATTAGATAAAACGTTAACGATAGATTCATAATTTATCAGGATATCTTTTCTGAATATGAAGAACTAGTTTAGCATTATTTTATAATATATTTTTATATTAGTTAAATAACATGAGATAGTATAAAATATAGTTAATATAAAAATATTTAATTAATATAATATTTTTATACCCATCCATGATGATGATAATTGATAATGAACAAAAACAATATTCACAGAGGAGATTAACTGATATAACATGAACAACAGTTTTCTTTCATTGAATAAGTGGATGTAATAAAAGGGGTGGATATATGATATTTCACTATAAAAATATACATATACATCGTAAATTATTCGATAAATATTATTCTTATATGGATGAATGATGTTATGAGACAATAGATGGTGAAATGAAATTATGCAAGGTGTTTTGAGAAAATGTACCCATGAATATTACCTACATGATAGACACATAAGGACCATGGATTTAGAATTAGGGAGCTATCATAGGAATTTCATAGTGTCCAATGTTATTATTATAGTTTTGGTTTTATATTTAAGGATATTGAAGATATTTTGTTTGAAATGGGGTGGTGTGGGATGGTATTTATACATGAGGATAGGTGTGTATATATGAATAAATAATGAATATTTTAAAATTAACTCCATCCACATTGAGGTTGAATTAATTTCAATGAATTTTATTATCTATTATTATTTATATTATGGTTAGGGTAAATAAATACCTCTAAAAATATAAATTTTATTTATCTTCTTGGTAATTTATGATTTTACTTTTAATCTTTAACCCTTTACATTATTTTGACAATATTTTGTCAAGTAATTCTTTTACACTGGTAACTTTTTTACATCCAAAAATTAAATTATTATTATAAAAAATTTGTAACATATGATTAAAACTATTGAAATTATATTATTTATTTAAAAAACAATTATTAGACAAAATCAATATAAAATTAATCCAAATTTCCCTATGAAAAATAGGGGTTTAATAGTGAGAAGTTCAAAAGCTTGAAAATTTTATATATCCAGTTTCAATGAAAAATTTATTCCAATGATATAATTTTTTTAATGAATCATAGTTCCAATAATAATATATTGAATCGATTTTTAAATATAATTTATCTATATTAATTAATTATATGAAAATTATGTTTCTAAATAAAATTTAACGTTTTTCAGTTTACATTAATAAATGAATGTTATCAGAAAAATATCAAAAATTCACCCTAAGATATTTTTTATATACAACATTAAATAATTATGTTTATATTTTCAAATAAAACCTATATTATTTTAAAATTTTAATTTTAAATTATTATATCCATTAAAAGGAAAAACATGTACCTTTTAGAAAAATATAGCTTTTTATGCTTAAAATTTTATTTCTTATTATCATTGTTTTATCAATAAAAATATTTGAATTTTTTAAAAAAAATGATTGAATATATAGCATAAAAATTAATTATTATATTTCAAAACTATTTATTAATTTAATTTATTCAGATAAAATATCATTTTCGGTATAAAATATATTTATATTAATGTAGAACTTTTATGTTCAGTTAGTTATAATTTTTATTTTTAATTAATTGGTAACCGATTAGTTAATGTTTTAGACAATGGTATACTATATTTTCATAATTTAGTTGTACTCAATAATTACCCCTATTCTAAAGGTTAGGTTTTAAATATCAAATTTAAATAATAATATTTAATCATTTGTTTAAGATCAATGTTCAAAGTAACACATGCTTTCGAGGTTATTAAATATAAAAAGTGGCATAACATAAAATCATGGAATGTTAAATTTCTAAGAATTTTATTTCATAATTTCTTTCAATATATATTGAAAATAATTTCATTTATATGTTTTTAGTAGTGGCCTTCGGAGTTTTACTCATACACTATTCATGATGTCATATGGTAGTTCGGTAGATTTCAGAGATTCATGTATTGAGAAGGTGGTGGGGATCTATGTTGATTTATTTCCCACTAGATGGGTTAGTTCATGCAGGAATAACTAATAATGGAGTTGGATCATAGGTTTAATGATCTTTTAATCATGTCTGTATAGATTTATATTTTTTTGAATTTCATTGATCCTATTATATAGATCTATCTTGTCATTGCATTATTCTATTATTACATTGAATGTATTTTTTACTTATTTAATAATTATTGGTGTTCTATTATTTTTATTAATGATTATTTTTCCTTCTAATGATTTTATAATATATACTAGAGTGTTTGTTCTCCCCACTATATTTTTTACACCCTTTCTAGTTGGTAGTCAGTGGCAAATGGGGAGTCACCCCCGAATGCATATAAAAACTCGACTGGTTTAGATATAGATTATGTTGTCAACGATGTTTTAATAATCCCATGAGAGAAATACATTACATGATTATTTAAGGGATTATATAATTCCAGTCTTACACAAGAAATCACAATATAAACGAAAATATGTTTCCCACATATTTAAATAAATCCATGAAAAAAATGTAAATTATGAATCAAATAAGAAGTATTTTGGTTAAAATATATTAAATTAATTTATAATCAGATGAAATATTTCATTGTATTAAATAAAAAAGATTTATAGAATTTTGGGCGTTAAAAAATGAATAGGAATAAATATGTCTGTATTATGGATATAATGTGAATAAAAATTAATATGAATGATTAAATAGAATATTGAAACTTTTAGCTTCCTCAAATATAATTTATTCATTGATTATTATCAACTAAATATGTCAAATAATTTAAAAAAACAATAATAGATTTATATAAGAAAATGAATATGTTTCTTAACATGATTTAATAGAAAGTCCCTTAATTAATTTAACATGATTGTATAAAAGTCAAATATAATTTCATTTAATATTTTTACTTAAAATATTTTTCATTAATAATTGAATAAAAAACATTATGTGGTTATGACAGAGTGTAAATGAATAAAATTTTATATAATTTAATCTATAAGTTATTGCATATTTACACCAATTCAATTAATCATTTATATGTGGGTATAAACCCCTATAAAATGGCATAGTGTTATCATAAAACAAAATAAATACAATATTATTTTTTAATAAGATAATGTCTTTATTTCATCATATCAATTAAAAATAAAACACATAATTAATTTAATATTAATGAAAAAAATTGAATGATAATTTAATTTAAATATAATTTCCACAAAACATTGTATAAAAAAGGTACATGAAAAACATGAAAAAAAACATTGACTAAATGGAATATATAATTGGTAATATGTCATAGAATTATAAATATAATGTATATATAATATGTGAAAAAATAGAGAGTGAGTGTGAGATTTATAGAGAGAAATTATAACACAATATATAAATGGGTAGTACATATATTCCCTTACCTCAAGTCCCAATATACATAATTCATGATTCTTTATCTAGAATTATTAAATTATGATTATTAAATAAATTATTTAAAAAATAATTTTTAATAAGTTTGTTATCACCAATTTCTATCAATTTATGATCATTTTTTTCAATATGACATTCTTATTCATAAAAACATGGATGGTTTCTTCATGGTTTGATGTTCACATTATTTTTTTCATAATTATTCATGTTCTAAAAAATCATTCATATAACTATAATAGTAATATTTCTTTATAGTTTATATATTTTAAAATATAAAAAAAATGTTTTAAAAATGAAATAGTTACTATAATTTCTTCTAATTCATTGGATATAATTGATTGTGTATAATAGTATGTATCTTTAGAGGAATTATCTATATATATATATATAACTTAATCAGTTTAGTCATTATGTTTAATTTACGTATTTATATTATGGAAGATGATAGAATTTACTTATTTGGATAAAATTTATCTATAATATTAGTATTATATATTTCTTGGGATGTGATAATTGAAATTAGAATATTTAGTTCATGGTGGGGGTGAACCATCCATAATATGTTAGTATTTACATTTGGATATAATTTATAGAATGATAAAAAATTATTATTCAATTAAAATAAAAACATTCCACTATATTTATAATACTGATGAAATAATCCAATGATATATTGTATATGTTTTTCATGATGAATAAGGAGAAGACGATTCATATTAAGAGAAAATGGGTGATTATAAGGTATTACATTACTCTATTACATCACAAAATTTACAATAGGATTATGACTTTGAATATCGTACCATTAAGAAGACTCGAACATCTATTTTGATTCAATGAATATTAGATTATCATTTTGTCATATTATGGAGGATATATTAAACATACAAATTCATAAGGAGTGGATCAATGAAGTGTATAAAATATAATGGGAAGAGATGATGGTTTTTTAATGAAAGTATCATTTTTTAAAAATTATTTCATGAATACCAAGTGTGGTGTTAATTTTGGCAATATATAGTAATCAGTTCATGTGTGGAAAAGATATTTCTGCATAATTCAACAATTTTTATGAAACTAAATTTATTATCTTAACATTCTAAATACTTTATTAAATAATATTTTGTTATCATTTAAAAAAACAATTATAAAACAATATAAAACCCCACATAGATTATACCTATGATATATATTGTATTTAAGTACTATTACTAATTATTATAAAATAATGATTTTATAAATTCGTCCAATTAATTACCCATATAAGAATAGGTTTTATTTTTAAAATATTTATTAAAATTAATACAAAATTTATTGATAAGTATAATTTTTTTATCATAGAACGTTATGTAAATAAAAATAAAACATATATTTATTCTAATAAAAATAATTTGGATTATTCATGAGATGTAACTATTTAACATATTCCAAAATATTATCGATTTTAGGTGTGATATAATTTAATTATATTTATATATCTTAAGAAAAAAACTCTTATTTTACAATTCCAATGGTTTTGTTACTATATGAATAGTCATGTTACTCTTATTAACGGTGTGAATATTATTCCAACAGTTATATTTAGGAATTACATATATATTTTATACTATATATATTTACCCGAAATTACATTTTTCATTGTGATGATTATTGACAATAAATTTTATATATTTTAGTTGAAAAATATCAATATTTATTTAACTTATTTATTTATTTATATAGTAATTGTGAGTTATTTGTATAATTCCCAAAGAAAAAAATAATAATATTTTAAAATTCTAGACATTTATTCGTTTATTATCACATTTTATTAATTTAAAATTTTTAGGGTATATTTAACCTCTAAATAAAGTGCAATAAATTATAGTGAATTTTCCTTTTTTTGTGTCATGTGATTTATGGTTATTAAAAATTATTCTGATTTATAAACTTTAATCAAATTACTGTTTACTATATGAATTTATGGGTCATTACATTATTCATAATTTTAAAATTTTCACCCTCTAAATAATATTACACACATAATGATGGAAATATATTTAGGTTTACTGTTTTCATTGCATCATGATGATATTATGATGATTATTTATAATTACAGTTTATCTATAGTAAGTTGAGATTTTTTATTTCATTGATCATTTGTTTCCAACCAATTGTCATCCATGGTTTTACTTACTATGAGTGATCATTAACGAATTTTATATTAATTTTTTTATTAGTCATGGGGATCATGTATGTAATTTCTCAAGATGGAAATGATGTACATGCCAATCACTTCATATTATTTTTGGGAGATCTAGGTGATTCTCTAAATCATTGATGAGATTGAGACTCCAAAATGGTAAAATCTAGCAACGACATTGGATTTCCTTATTAGTAATACCTGATCACTCTCATCATTAGGTGTATATGAATGATAAAATTTAAACAAAATATAAAACATTATGATCTTAACTTGACTGGGTACTTATTTTATATTTCAAATCTAATTTTTTGAGGTTCTGAATCTTAGGCCAAATAGGACAATGATCCATTATTTTAAAAGAAAAATAATATATGTCATTGGAAGAGGTATATTTTTTAAAATAATTTTCATATAAACGAAAGATGATTGGTGGATTCTCATCCAAACATGTGAGGTCACTATTGACTTTTTTTTGGAACACCCATCATCCATTATGTTTTATGCCCTTAAATATGACTTATTTTGTAGTTAGACAAAAAAATAAAAAAATATGGCATCCATATTGGAGAGAGTTTCCAAAAATGGTGAATCAAAACCTTATAAAATTCATGCCCAATAATGGTGGGGTATCATTAAAGAGAAGGATTGTTAAATCCTGTTTTCACTGTAAAAGATACCATAATGGTGATGTTATCATTCTAGACTATAGATATTATGATATTCGATATTATCCATAGATAAATTCTTGGACTCTTCCATTGAAGTTGTGGAAGAAATCACTATAACCTGAAGGACCAAATATACCTTTTATAGAACTATAAACATTTATTTTCACCGTCCCGAAAATAGGTTCCTTCTAGAAGTCATGAAATGGGCTGACATGTGGCTATTACTTTTAATTGAGGTTAATCCATTTTATCCCCTTCAACTAATTAAATTAGGATAGATGGAGACTATTTTGGAGTGAATTATCTCCCATTACCATAGTGATGATCATCATATGATTTTCTTGAGGACTCAAAGGAGTGTATTTATGGTTCAATAACGTTTCTAATTACCAGATCTCATTTTTTTCTAGTTTTTCTAAAAATGAATTAGGTTATCAATATTCTTTACAATATATTTGATTTTAATATTTCATATAATATAGGGATTCATAAGGGGTCATCTATTTGATTTAGTGTAAGCTATTATTTTCTGATATTTTTTCCAAAGGAATATATTTATGAAATCCTCCTTTCACTTCCACAGTGATTGATAATTGATGAAATTTGTATTTCAAGAAATTACACCTATTTTTCTACTATATTGATGGGTGATAATTTATAGTAATGTTTATTTTTTTCAAATGATTTAAAAACATTGTCAAGATTGTTTTTGTAATCCTGAAATCTTCATTATATTAAATCAATATTATATTTCACATTACCACAAAAATCTTATAATATATTACAATTAAGGTTTATATTAATCAAATTAGAGATTAATAGATCAATATTTTAAAGTATATATATGGTAACCCATCATGAATTATTTCATATAGGTTGTTTTTATTAAAATAAAGAAATATATAGTGGTTTTGTTTTCCTTTTTCCATCTATGAATGTCTTCGGTTACATAATCTTTTTTTTTCTTTGCCTCATCAGATTTTGTCATAAATAAAATTTATAATATACCCAATAATATAATAATTAATATTTTCCTACCAATAATACTCATGAATATCTCTACATATCTTTTTTATAACATGGTTTTTATAGAAAATTCAGAATTTAGAATACATTAATACCTCTATCATTACATTATTCGTTGTTCCTAGAGAAAGTCATTTAAAACATCCCAAAAAAATTTATTTATCAAGTTATAATGCATAGGGTTTCCTATTTCATTCATTATTATCATTCTTCTGAATATCAATATAATTACATAGATCTTCTTAAATCTTTATTACAATATATGGTTTAGTTAAAATTAATACAATTTAAGAAATGTATCATCCATTTCTATTTTTCATTTCCATCATTTTCTTCTCAAATAATATTGGATCATTGTAAATCCAAATCATTTATAATGTTTTAGGATATTTTATAACTATAGAGTAATAAATTTTATTCTATATTATAAAATGTTAATGTAATGATCAATAAAATACTTTGGTTATAGTTAACCCTCATTGAGTAAACATGTAGAGGTCATTCATCGTGTATAAATACAGTATTCCCTTCTTATCTATATATATGGGACACTTTAATTCATAGATATAATGTATCTAAAAATCAATATATATATTAATTTATAAATATACAGTTCATGTAATAGACAATTTTTCTCATGCACATTATATTTACGAGATGCATACACAACCCATTTATCTTGTTTATTGAGCTTACAACCCCGAAAATATTTTTTATCCATCACTCTATATCATAACACATTAACACTTGATGGTAGAGAGAGTACATTAATACCTAATTGCCTCTCCTTAAAAAGATTAGATCATGATTCAAATCCATCAATTCAATAACATTATACCATTCCACCAACCATAATTTCAAGAAATACGTGTACTATATTTAATGAAAGATCCAAAAAACTCATCTATAGTTCATTGTTTATTAATGAAAACTACATATCATTACTAAATATGTTGGAATATTCCATTATCAAACCACCAATCTGAACAATGGTTCACTATATATGATACTTATTAAGATATCATACCCAATAAATTATATGTTATACATCCAAAACATAGATTTATTTTTTTGTTAATATAGTTTACTATAAATAAAATGATTTATCCAAATACTCAAATGTTCATCAAGTTAATATATAGTTTTAGAGTATATTAGATTTCCATCTATATGGAACACAAAAATGTTGTTATTTTATCTACAAAATATTATTTATCATGTCCATTTAATTATTGTATAATTGATGATTTTGAATTGAGTCACTATGATATCATTCTATAAATGAGCATAATGAATGGATTTCATCAGAATAACATCCTTCATCAAATTCAATTGATTATATACCAATTGATGATATCGTTTATAGGAGTTCTAATAAACTTATAGAGGATCAAAAAATTCATAAATACATATCATGGGGAATATTTTCATTCTTTTGATCTAGTTGATATCATTGTAATCAATACACATATGTAATAAAGCATATATGTTTTTTAAAAGAAGTAACGGTTCACTACATGGTGTGAAAATTATGTGTAACAATCCGTTTTCTAGTTTCTCATATACATTCATCTTGAATATATATATTAATTTTATATCAATTATATAAATAATATTGGATATTATAATCTATAGAGATATAACATTAATATTTAACAAAAAATGTCTATCATATGGAAGATGAGGGTATTATAATAGTAATACATAAATATATTCCCATACAATGGGAATAAATTAATGATGATTATTTCATCTAACCCAATAAATTTGGTTATAAATTTTTTGTCATAATAAAACATTGCATATAATTTAGAATTATTTTGGAAACAAGATTCCACATTCTTTTTGGATATATATAGAATCAGTGGATGATATTGGATATTAAATTTGATTTACTCATCCTAATAATTTATGTTTTCTAACTACAAAAACAATAAATCCAATCATTGAATATTTCCAAATTCAATAGTAATACGTACAAAAATAATTTATTTTAGATTCCCCTCAAAAATTTAATTTTTTAACAGGTTTTATACTTATGATCTCTTAGTTTCAATACAAGATCATCTAAAAAATAATTTAACATTCACATATTCATATGGATTTTTAATATTTCTACAAAATATGAATAATATGAATGAATCAATATAACTATGACAATAAAAGTCATTAAATGACCATGAAGGAATAATAAAATATGTTTCGTTAATTCATAATAAATAAATAAAATTCCTAAAAAAATAATATTGATAGGAATATGGGTACATTCATTATTAGATATGTTAAGGGAATCAATGACCATAAAAGTATATACTTAGAAATTATTTATATATCCCATAAATTTAATTTCATGGTATTATTCATTATTTTTCTACATATAATTCCCATTATATTTCAGATAGAAATATTGAATAATTAAAACACAATTATATGATATTAATTATTACAAATCGATTCCCTTTCCCATATTATTAAATTATTTCTTTCCAAAAACACATTAAAAACTATGTAATCAAGATGAGATATGTATTTTTGACATTGAATTAATCATAAAACAAATTAATCATTAAAAAATATTTTTTTAGATACTATAATTTCATAATGAATTTATTCGAATTTATATTTCTAAATTTGATATTATGGGGTTTTAAATTAATTAATTGTTTAATTATAAATCTTAATAAGGGAATATAAATGATTATTAACAAAATAATCATGTGGAAAAAAGTTATATCAAAGAAGATAATGGATCAATTTAATTTCAAATCAGAATGAAGTTAGGAAAAGAGTATCCTAACAATTTTCATCTTATTTTTTTGTAATGAAATAAATCTATGAATAATGAACATAAATTAATGATCATAGAAATTTTAACATAACATATTTATATTGCTTATTTTATTTTCCCAGAATATAGAATCTAATTTGTTGGGAATATTAAATCATACATTGAGGGATATATATTCATACTCCCACAATTTTCATCATAATATTCTCTTGAATATATGTTTAGTAAATGGAAAATAAACCACACTAAAAGTAAAATCATGATAAAGTACATGAGAACTGTATTATTTATATATTTATTCAAAACATTGAAATGAAATATTTGAAACATATAAAATAAATGACATAATTAGTGAATTATATGGATAATGAAAATTTTTAATAAATCATTGATATGAATAATGGAGTTTATGTGCTTAAATATTTACAAGATTATCCTATGAAGTATGTATTGAAATTAACACACTAAAAAAATTACAGAAAATGTGTGATGATTCATTGAATAAGATAGATTTTATCAACATTAATAAACAAAATCATTAAGTAGAAGTTTATTCAAAATTGTTATAATTAAATTGGATTTTGGTCAATGAAAGAGTTAAGAGGGGAATATGAAAATCATTTAAAACTATAGAAATTAAATTAAAAAAAATCTTTATATATATATATATATGATATATATAGTAATAGTGTATTAGAATTAAATCATATGAATAGTGTGTGATTGTTGGCTATATATAAAGATATAGTAACCCTCATGAAAAAATAATTATTCAGAAGATCCCCTTCCCAATTTCATTATTCACTTATTGCGTGAATTTTAATATTATAATAATCAAATTTATATTATTAAATACATACTCAATAAAATATCAATTTTTTCTAAATTATCTTTTTATTCAATTTTATGTTTTATTTACTGGATATACATGTTTTTTTCACGGTAATAGGGATGACTCATTCAGGGTTTCAAAGTCATATTGGTTTCTATATTGTTATAGATATTCTTTTAAAGAGGGAACCTTATATAAAAAGTGATTTTTTGGGTTTCTATACATAGAAGAATTAATATATATATATATATATCACTTATTAAAAAATAGTATTTATATTGAATATATATTTTATTGAATATATATTTTTACCATGTTAGGATTCAAGACATACTGATCATAGTCAAATAAATCAAAATATTAATGATTGTTAAATTGTTTTTGAAAAACAATGTAATAGAAAACTCATAATTATATCTATCTATAAATTATGAGATGTAATTGAAAATATTTCATCTATATGGTCAGTGACTCATTCATATTATGAGAATCCTTTCAAAAAATTAAATATAGTCAAGGAATAAAATTAACAATTACTCTAATATTACTCTAATTATTATGTATATTAATGATATTAATGTACTTATTTATGTAATGATGTAATATATTTTCAATTTTTTAATGAAAAATACGTAATGGAACATAGAAAAATGGATATGTAGCTATATCCTTATAATTTTGAATGATATCTTATTTAATAGGATAATTCCATAAATTTTCTTTCCATTAATGAGAGAAAAACCATTAGTATATTGAAAATAATTTTAGGTGGGAATTATTAAAAAGATTCATGGAGATATGAATAATATAATATTTGTATATTTGTGTTAAATAATAGTGTTATTTACAAAGGAATGAGAGTAGTTGTTTGGAATAAAATAATCAGTAGAGTATTATTGTTCACAACACAACCACTATAGACAATTAATATCACTATAGATTGTACTTGAATTATTTTAGGATGAGATGATGATATCCTATATCATCCCAAATGATATTATTGACGAATTTAACTAATAATCATAAATTTCATAAATTTTTAAATTTCAGAGTTCATTAAAAATTAATATATTATAGAATAATGATAATAATTGAAAAAATATATTTTTATATAAACTTTTAATGACATATTTCATCACCAAAAATAAATTATCAAATGATGGAATTGAATATTTTATGTCAATTAATTTTTTATGGAAGAATATAAGTATTAATATAATAATTTAATTTCTATGCAACATAAAAAATAATAAAAATTTAGTTATTGTTTTAATAAATAATTTACATCATGCAAATTATTTTTAATGAAAATAAATCATATATTTTTCAATAAAATTATCTTTTGGTTCTTCATGTAAATAATATATTTTGTTAATTTTTAAAAAATATCTTATTTTTCATTTAATATATTTTCATTATAATTTTATTTACTATGATACCAATCTATTATGGTATTACTATAATGGTATAAATAATATTATAATGGTCATTTGAATATTTATAATAGTTTCATTTTTTGACCAATGGTCATATTTCCCATTGTAATTGTTTTTATTCTCTCATAAAAATGTAATGTATCACTTTTTCATCATTCACATCAATTCCACTAAAGGTTATATTATTTATTTTGTAAAAAATTACTATTACATTACTAATTTGATATTCAAAAAATATTTTATTTTTAGTTATTCTGATTATTCACAGAGTCAATAGTGATAAATTATTCCAAATTATTGTAATTTTTTTAAATTTCTATTAAACCATTGTAATTAGTAAAATTTTAGTAGTAATATATAATGTCTAAATTCTAAGACACAATTTTTAATAAGGTCCAAATTGTTTTTAAATAATGTTTTTCATGATTATAGTAGGATATTTAAAAATATGACAATTAAAGTTATTTTAATTCCATATATAAATTATATTGTTGTTATATACCTCCACACTATAAATATTTCACTATTAATATATGATTTCAACAAAATAACCAGATGATTGAGTGGGTATATTTTATTAGTTTCTTTTTTATGTTCCCTTATTTATTCTTAATAAATTGGATTAACTTGTTGAAATATATCCATGTGATTTGAATAATTTCATTGAACATTGTTTTATGATATTTACTTTCTACTCTTTATAAGAATGATCATGATTCAATTGTATGACGGATGAATTTAGTAATTGTGATCAATCTGGTATAAAAGTCATCAATTACAATCTATAAAATAAATTTTATAATAAATTATTTTCTACTGGGAGTGTGGTGTTGTATAAGAAAATTATGATGATATAGAGAATTCCTAGGGAAAAAATATATCTGGGATTTTAATTCTCAGAATCCAAAACATCACGAATCATTTACAACCATATATAAAATAAAGAGTAATAAAATAAAAAACTATATTACATGTGAATTATTAATAAAAAATTCCATTGAATATGTATTATACGTATTTGTTCCATATTGCATTGTCAATCATTGTAAATTTGAAACTAGTTCATGTCCCAATAGATTATTTTTTTAATGTCGTTCCATATTATTGATTTACTACATATCATCTCACATAATGATTAATAAGGATCCCTATAGATTCTAATATTGAATCCATTATTTTATAATAATTATATTAAATGAAAATTTAATCCCATTATATATTGATAATCAACATTAATTGTGTTACCATATCCTTAATTTCATGGATATTCCATATTCATTACCTGTAAGTATTTCTATGATATACTTTAACAATGTTCACATATAAGATCCATTATTGTTGAAAAAATTTCAAAAACATTGACGTGAAACTTATACCTAGATTTAATTGAACTTATTTGAGTATTTCATATAGCCTCATCACTTATTAGAAATATATAATTTTATATTTATCTTGTATGAAATCATATTTAATGATGATGAATTCATATTTTTAAGAGGATCCATTAATTCTTGTATAATGATATCTTATCGGTTGTCCTAATAATACCCAGGAAAAAATTTATGGAGATATGGTTCCATTTATATATTGGTATTGGTAATGTTTTCATCTTAAACATGTATTTTCTTTCATTAATATCATAGAATACAGTGATTATTTAACATCTTTATATATTAAAAAATGGTATATTTTCTAGGTGAGATTCTTATAGGATATACCAATACATCGTTATTATGTCTAGGAGGAATAAGGATTCTATGAAATAAGCATTAATCAATATCACCTTAATTTCAAACCCCTGTTATTAAAAAAAGTAACAAATTTCCCAACTTGTTTCATAACAATGTGAATATTTTATGATTTACTATTCTTTATATTACCATCATTATTTTGAAACATCATATTAACCCCACCATATTTCTTAATCAACCTAATGAGGATTGGATGAATATTGATTTGTGTAATATAAGATTTATTTCTTTCAATTATTATTTTAACAATTCATCTTTGAATATATAAAAATATTTAATAACTAGAATTCTTAAATAGAATATCATTTCATGATAATTATTTACGATCATTTTCCAGTTTATTCTCAATCTATATATTAAAGTGGACTGATATATAAATTTCCTTGATCTAATGTTAAAATAAATTTTTTATGTTGAGATTATCTTCTGTGAATAAACACATAGGGATCTAGTGATAAGTGTATATGTCATATGTCCTTATATAAAGCTAATACCTCTAAATGTTCACCAGAAATATTACTTCAATTACTTATAGATCTTTATTAGGATAGTTCATATCATGTATATAAAATTATGAATATCTACAAGAAATCACAAAATAAATTTTCACGTGTTTGAAAACAAGTCCATTTATTTAATTATCACTGTATAACATAACACCATTCATAGTGTGTCTATATTTATTACCACTAACCTATTATATATCTTCATATTCCTAATTATCATTAATATAAAATAAAAAATATTACCCCCATCCATCTAATCATATTCGGTATAATTGGAAAATATAAAACCTTCATCCCAAATTTTTAATTCACTCACTTTATATAAGTAATATATAAAAGACGATTATAGAAAATAGTCTATATATTTTGTTTAATACCTTTTTTAATTTCGAACAATCAAATATCAAAATTTTATTGATAAATCCCCAAATTAATGTTATATTTAGATTATAAAAAATCATATTAATTAAAAATTAAATATATTATCCCTTTTAAACATGACATTATCATGAAACCCAAATGGACCTCATTAATTTTCAGTATATTTATTATCATTTATATATACTAGAAATCAGGTGATAATGTAATTTCTAAAGAAACAATTTTTATTTTTTATGGTATTGTTAAGAACATTTCTTACTTGTAATGAAATCAATTTTAACACATAGTGTCAGTACCATATACTAATTGGGGTATTCATAATATCCTCAACTACCACAATAAATCTGTAAATATTGATTAATGAGACACTTTAGAGAATTTATGAGCCATCTTTATTCATTATTATGGGTTACATATTTATTACCATGATCTTATTGAGAAATATATATTTTTATATAATCATTATATTCATTATAAAATTTAGCATTCAAAATAGAAATTTTGTTTCACAACATTGTTGAAAACATTGGTGTATGAAACCTGATATTACATTATAATATTGTTTTATTATCTTTTAATAATTTTCCATTTTATTCATTCTATGACCCATGGATATGTTCAGAACCCCATGTTTGAGATTGATTTATGACTTAGTCTCCTTTACATGGGTAAAAAAATTATACACATTTGAAAATTAGTTAATATATTCAACAAATATGCACCATTATTCAATGATGATAATTCACTTTGTCATAATCATTTGAGAAAGATATTATCTAAAATAATGAAATAATATATATATTATTGATTGTAATTTTATAAAGGATATTCATCACTCTCAGCGAGCTCATATTAAATCAGTGACTGTTGTGGGAAAGAAAGTGATTTCCATCATTCATGAGTTTATGTTGTATGTATATAATTTTAATCAATCCATGTTATGTATAATATATTATTCAAGTAAATTTAATTTATATTTTTTGGATATTTTTAACATAATTTTTATATGGGGAATATTTATATAATTTAGAGGAAATAATTTCACTACTTTGTTCATTAATTGATAAATCAAACCCCATGTATTGCTGTGGTCTTTTAATATTTATAAAAATCAAGCATGATATGAATGGATCCATGAAACAATAATGATATTGGTAATTTTTTTTATGATTGGATAAATTTTATATATTTACCTATTACATTATTGTATTAAAATTTATTAAAAAATAAAATTTGAGCGATGATAATACTCTAACTATTAAGAATATAAAATGAAAAAGATTGTTCCTTGATGATATTAAATATAAAGTAAATATCAATCCAATTAGACTAATTTTATAACTTTAATATTTGTTATTCAAGGATTATTTAATATTATATTCTCTTCTGTAATGTCTAAAACAAGATATTTTTTCATAGAAACTATTTAAAATCTAGTATAATAAACAAATTAGTAACATATATATAAAAGATTATTAAAAATAAAAAACAATAAATCTTGAAGCCTCATTTTTATAATAGATTATATAAATAATAACTTAATTTAATCACTAATTGCGACAATGTTAATTCAGTTTCTATAAGTGCTCTAAAACCATAGTACATTATTAATTATTTGGAATCCATTGAGAAATAAAAAATTAATATTTTATGGAAAAAATCTATAAGAGAATAGTCATGTTGTTAATCATTTGATTCAAGAGGCATAACATGATAGGAAAAATAATAGGTTCAAATTTATACACATGGAACATTGAAATAATAAAGTGAGTATCTTTAGTCACGGAATAGAAAAAGTGTCTATAAGTAAGATAATATGATTTTACATGTATTAATTTGAAATAAATATGATCTATTTGATTTTATTCAAAACATTCATTCCCATGTGTAAATGAAAAATTATTTTTTACTACCATTATATCCTTAAAGTTTTATTGTATACTATGAATATTATCAACAAAATTTTGATATATATAAAGAGACGTTTCCCTTAAGTAATTTTTAATTAATTGATAGTAAGTAATAATTAAATTTTAAATGAAATTATTACATTAATAATAGTGAAATTTTATTCTTAAATTTAATCATAATTAATTTATCAAATAGTTTAGTAATGATGATTAGATATTTTGAATCTAAAAATTATTATATATTAGAAATTGGGTTTTAGGTTTCCAATGTTATTTTCAATTAATAATTCAATTAAATTTCATATTAATATTTATTCATATGATATATTGAAATTTTATATTTACAAAAATATTATGGAACTCATATATTAGTTTTTACATTGAATTCATTGAATGTAAATTAATTGTTAATTATAATGTAGTATTTCCTAATTTTTTTTTGTTTCTTGATCATATCAAACAATTAAAATATTTAATGATATATAAATTAAAACAAATAAAATGTATTATATACATGGGATTGTAATTTATTTTTTGATAAGACCACTTTCAATTTTGGGAAACTAAATATTAAAAATTTAAAATATTTCTTACTGTAATCTAGGATAAAATAGGTTAATGATGTATGTTTAACTAAGAGATAAGGGTAAAATAAAACATAAAAATATCTAAATCATATTTTTGGAATATATTTGGACATTATATTATCATTTAAAAAAATTAATAGAAATATGGTTACCCTTTAACATGTATTTTAAGTTATATTATAAATATATTGGATTTATATCCATTTGTGTCCATCCATGCCATTATGATATGTTATATTTCTCTACCCAAATTTAAAAACATTAAACTATAAAGAAATAATAATACCATTAAAAAAAGTGTTATATTATTTCACTTATTTATTGATATAATTTAGTTACCCAAAGACCATAATAAAAATTCATTAGGTATATTCTAGTGAATTTTTGTAAAAGGAGATGTATTAATCTTACCTGACACTTTCAATGGTTACTTCTTCTAATAACTAATGAAAAAATATTTTATCTACAATGAATTAATTTTATACGTATAATAAATAAATTATCATGTTATTATTATTATTTTAAAATCATTTTCCTCATCACATCCATCAAACTGAAAATGAAATTATCATATGTTTTTCTAAACAAATTACTTCCACCACTAAGAAATTTGATTCAATTTACAATATCGTCTCACATTATTACGTATAATGATTGATTAATATATATATATATATATTTAAATTTTAAAATTAAATCATTTACAATGTTATAAAAATTTATAATATTATTAGATACTGTTATAATAAATTGGTATTTATATAATGAAATCTAAAATCAATTACATAGCATATCAGACTTTGGGTGAGAGTTTCTTATCTCTTATTTTGTGTTTTTGAGATATATGTCATGTTAACCTCTTTTTTTCTTCATGTGATGTATATAATTTCAATATGAAATTATATATCATTAATATATTAATGCTCTTACTATTTAATGTTTTGTTTTATAACATTTATTTTAGAGTGGATATGATTTAAAAGTCTCCCTTACATTATGTGTTATATATTTCTGTCTCAGTTTTTAGTGGGATTTTTAAGTATAAATATCCAATTGCTAGATTATATTATAAATATCACATAGATCAAATATATTTTCTTCTAATCTATATATTTATATAAATTAAATTTTATTATTTTATATTCTTTTCTTAATGTATTGATAATTGTAAAATAATATTTTAATTGAAAAATAACTTCACCTCTCCCTCCATATGGGAATCATTTTCATCTATCTATTTATTTTTAAATTAATTGTTTCAATATTTTATAATTAATGATTAATGCAATTATTTTTTATTATTTAATTCATATAAAATCGTTTAAAATTTATCTTCATTTTATTTTTTGTATGATATAAATTTTATACATGGTTTGGATGGAATCCATGTTCTATCATCCGCAAAACGAAATAATTTTCACACCATCATGACTGATATTTAATTTAAATATTCCTTTTATTTTACAATTATTATTTTATTATACAATTATTAATGTAATATTTCTGGAATTATTAAATTATATTTATGTCAATTAAATATTAATGTGGTCATTGACTTATAAAATGTTCCAAAAGTATATTAATTGTATTATTATTAATGAAATGGTTCATTCCAGTTAACCATGATAATGGAGCGATATGATCCATATATGGATTTCCCATACATTCTCTAGATGAATACTTATTATGACAATTAAATATTCAGAAAACCCAATTTCATTTCCCAAATTTTATCACAATAAAAAATGAACAGTATTTTAAATATCATGTGGCATACATATTAATGAATTGTGATTATGTCATTGTTGTAGAATTATATACTTTTATTAAATTATGGATTAATTATTATTTTATTAGATAAAAAACTACACATGTATTCATATAATTCCCAACAAAAGCTTCATGTGTTGTTACCCTATACGTGAAGAATTTACCCATGTCATTAGCCCAATAATAACTTGTTATGGATGTAATAGTGGGAAATATTCATATACGACTTATATAATTATTATTATTCCACTAATTTTATGCCACTCATTGGAACATGTTTTTATTATTTTGATATGATCTCATTGACCATGATCATAAATTATTTTATGTGTATAGTCTACTAAAACTCAAATATCATGACCGAACCCACTAGGGACCATATGACTATTTGTATAATTTTAATGAACCTCAATACCACCACCAATAGGCCAAAGGTTTGAGAACATGCAATATAAGAAAATCAGACACATTGGAGGCCTAATCCTAAAGTACATGTATACACAAACACAACCCAATAATATTGTATAATAAAAAAATATAATCTAATTATACTTTAAATTAATCCTTCCATCTATTACACATCATAGTATAAAAATATGTACAACAAATACATACATTTCCAAATAGAAACCCTCTAAAAATAAAAAAGAATTCAACAAGCTAATAATTAGATTGAAATAACAAAGAAGTAACTCTTAGAATCTTCTATGATTATTATAAAAGAACAAAACATTTATTCACCTGGTCCCTGTATGTATCTTTTAAATAAACTTCCATATTTATAGGACTTGAGATATGTAGGTGAAACCCATGATGGAGTGAGTAAAATAATATTTCTTATGACTTCACAAAATCACCATAGATAGAGAATTAACTTGGAGTAAACTGTAAATAACAAAATATTGAAAATTAAAAGTATAAAACAAATATAATAAAACGTATAAATGTTTTATTGGTGGTATCTCACATTATCACTAAAAGAATAAGATTCGACTAGAGACACAAATGTCACGTCATTCCAAAATTACTCACTAATAAGGTCTCATTAAACTGATTGAACCAGTCCATGAGGAAATAAATGTTATGTCGTTCCATGAGGAAGAACAATGGACACTTTGAGGGCTCATATGATACATATAGTTGATCAGATTAAGAAATAAAGGATAAAAATTTATATCAACAAATTGATAGGGGGTCCAACATATTTCATATATTTTATACCAAATCATGTATGGATAGACCCATTAGTTAGTGGTCATATACATTCGATCCGAGAAAGAAGATACTCATCCCATCAAAGGGAAAATTAATATAGGATCACAACCTTGAACATATATAGGGATTTATAATGTTATTAAGGAAAAAACACATCAAATAGATTTCACATCTTTCTCAAGATGATATATGTCACTAAAACCTTATAGGGTTGGACTAAGGGAACAAAACCACATTAAAAACTAGGGGAACTCAAAAATTCTCATAGAACATATATTTTGAAGAGAAAAGGGATATATAATTCCCATGAATAATTATTAATCGCATATCATTGGGTATATTACATGTTTCATTGAGTCTAAAATATATCATTCCCTATAGTCACACATGAAATATCATTCTCAAAAAACAAGATGGGTTTACATGGGTACACGATGTTATAGGTCTATCCAGACACTCTGAATTTTCCACCTTGGTCAACCCATGTAGTACTGAAAATTCCCATGTACTATTGTGATTCCCATGAAGAGTAGTAGTGTCTGTGTATTATAGTGGTTTCTAGTACTATGTTTTTTTGTTGTAAATTGAGATTACATAAAATCAATGTTTGAGTGGGCGATGGGATGGCTCTAGGTGTGTGTCATCTTCCAATATTCATCATAATTGTCATGTAATTATAGTTTGAACCGCCACACATAGAGTGTGGGGTCAAATATCCTTTAGGATGGGTCCTCCATGTAAACAATTAGCTAAAAGGATTGGGGTCATATGTCATGTGGGATACTCACATGACATGCAATATTTAACAAATTATATACAGCTGAGCAGACACATTGATGGGAGGACATGGATTATATTATTTCAAAATAGATATAATATTTTTTTATACTTTCACAAAAATTACAACCTATTGACCATTTATTTTTTATTCCCCATAAATTCTTTCAAAACTACTGAATCTTACTTCTATAAATTTGAACACATAGTGGAATTCATACAATGGATAGAAAGAAGTCTGATTCTGACTATTCGTCACTGGATAAATCATCACCATTTCTATCTTGATTCACCATAGTACCAAAATCATGGGAGGTCCCCCATATTAAAAATCAATTGCGTTCATTTATTAATACTAGTCTGAATCTAGCCAACTATGGCTCAGAAACACCCATCTTCACATCATGGGAAAGTCCCAATCTAATAGGATTATAAATCTACTATCTCGTGATTCCTCATCAGATTCCTCCCAACACTACCAAACCTATATCATATCTATTTAATCGAAAATCAAACCAATAATCTAGATTCATTAGAAAAAATGAAGAATTCACAATTATATTCCCAAAATTATATTTCTTAATCGTCGTATAACTGAAATTTCAATTACGAACATCATAGAATGCATAGAAAAAACAAAAAAAACATAAAATGATATTAGATTGATGGCAATGTTAATTTTACATCCATCACCATATTTGAATGATTATGGTATGATTATCAATCAATCATTTCAATGGACAAAACTATCAAATTAGCATAAATATATATATATATACATAGTAAGAGAAAATTATCATTGGAAAATCCATTAAAAATGATAAATAAATTAGTTTTAGATTAATTAATTTTATTTTATCATGATGTTATTAATAGGAATTTAATAAAATATTAAATGATCTTCCTTTGGAATGGTCAATCATTAATAAATAATCAGCCAACATATTTTTCATTAGAGAGATACATCAACCGAATTTATGATGAAGAGCCTCACGGTTCTCAAATCCACAATTAAAAATTCTATGATCATTCACTTTTGGGATTCAAACTAAAATTCTCTCTATCCTATCAATATTCTAGGATATAAAAAAACATATGAAATTTGTTAAAAATGGGATTTTAATGGGGTTCTAACAAGGTTTTTTTAAAATTTATGATAACTAAATTTACATTTTAATGTAAATCATTTATTTCTCTCATGAAAATCCTCTATCCCAAAACCAGATTATGAAAATACTAATATCATAACTAGGGAAAAATAATGTTCTAAATTTAATTGAGGTGATCATTTTCTTATTAAAGAATCAATTTTAAATATATATGATAAATTCCTAGATAACAATGAATTCATGATATAATATTTTCAAAATTTATATATATAACTATGGATTTCTAGTTTCTACAATTCTTTTTTCACTTAACTATCATATTTTGAAATATATATAAAAAATTATAATGTAAATATCAACATTATGAGTCATTAAATTCTCCCCACCATCAATAAATTTTTACTCAACAATAAAGAACCAACCGAAAAAAGATATCCTCCTACAATAATTTTATCTCAAAAATAAATATCCTAACTAGACAGGTGAGTATACTAATCATAAATATGGATCTCTAACACCTATTATAATTATAGGTGGTTCACATTCTCCTATATAATAGGAATCTGAGGAAAATTATTTCCCATTAAGGTTCCTCCAATTGGTTTTCAAACATCACTACGTAGCTAAAGACATATACTCAACCCTCGATTTTAATCTCACCCATGTTGTAATCAAGAAAAATGACCTGTTCATATCTCCTCAGTTATGCCACATCAAATACATCATGTTATTAATAATATTATAGTTTTAGGTCTATGATAAATGACACCTCACTATCCCGACACAATATCATGAATGTACCAAAGAATCTCAGAGGTAAAATATGACAATGTAATTAAATCAAAAGTAATTTCCATATTTATTCTATTAAATAGATGTTTTCACCCTCATAAAACCACAATGACCCCTGATTTCAGTCCATATAAGACTCCTGATGGATTGTTTCTATCCATATCTACACCTTTATAAAGTACCCCATCACAACTATCGATCACACAAACACTAGACCCAAACCATTTTTACCCTAGCTATAACTATAATATTTTTTTACCATTATAGTATCTAAAAATTAACTACAATTGTTTCATATCAAATATATATTAGCCTCCATTAAACATAAAAAAACTAAAATTAAAAAAAAAATTGTACTACAGAATATCAATGATCTATTTTACATGAACATTAGTATGGGGATAGAAATTTTTTCCACAAATGAAATAGATTCATAATTTCCTCTTGAACCTTACATATAATATTGATGTTATATGAGAATCACATTATGAAATATAAACTAGGGGAAAAATATGTTTCTCGCCTACCACTTGTTTGGATAGACATCTCAAACTCTCCAGTAATCTATTCTCTTGGATTTTATTGATTTGGGAGGGATTGGTCTGTCAATATAATATCACTCAAATATAATTATGACCACACTTGAATTAATATTACCCGAAATAAAATCACTAATGATACTACCCTTTTTACACTATCATCTGGCCATATCATTCTTTACATATTAGTAGGTGAGGCATCAAGGAAAAAAATCAATAACATTATAAAACATACCTATCCATTGAAACCAATATCCAAGGTACATAATGAACCATCACCACTTCAAGTCATACATTTTAGATAAATTTATGAAACACCCTCAATACACCCACTATTAGTCTTCCTATTAAATCAACCTTCATCGAATAAGGATAATGTTATCCCAAAATTTTGAAAACTCAAAAAGACAACATAAAATTCAGATCTTGTACCAAAATATTTCATGAAGTGTATAATCATGTCGTTCTACCCAAACATTATAAAAATTTTGTGAGGACACGTCCATCGACTATAGGTATTCTATAATATATTCATCGACCAGGTATAATAGTATGCAAGTTAATTCCTATCATCCTTATTCATAAATTTTTAATTGAAATTCCTAACATGATCCGATAGAACAATGATCATGCTATTTTGTGTATTTGAATATAGCTCTATAGAAACAATTATGGTGTGCACCATTAATACCATGTATAAGAAGAAATATCTCATGTATTGGACTGAAAAAATCTTTAACTAAATGTTCATTTTATTCCCATAATGTTAGAACTCTATATGCATATCAAGATCCATCCGCCAATATCATATGTTCTCAACATATGATGTCAAGTTAAGGTGTATTTCATGAAGAAATTATACTATGAAATAGTCATAGAATACATGAATGAATTGTTATATACGTTCAATAAATGATGTTTTGGCATTCAACATGTAAAATTATGTCCCAAAGATCTCAACGAAGAAAAAACTTTTTATGGATTCTACATTGGTTGTATCAATAAAATGAAACCATAGGAGATGACAACCCATCAAGAGTTCATAATCTAATGAAAAACATTTTCCTATTACTACAATATCAATAATTTTATATTATCATGTGTGGATAAATTTTCTTAACAATGGAATGACATTAGGGATGTAATGCAACACCTACCCTCAAAGAGTCGTCTACCAAATTATATATAACCACTAAGATACCATTCCAATACCATCGATTATATCAAATATGTAACTCTTCATATTCACCAATTACACCTATATCTACCATATATCTATGATTTCATATGTAATGGTTTCATATATATCAAGTCATCATTCAGTGTAAGTGTATAAAAAATTAGATCATTTACAAAGGATGTGATCCCATAATATCCCCCTGAAGGACACCATATAATCCTCCACCGTAATTTGAAAAAATTAGTCATCTTACTTCTCTTAATGTCAAACTAGAAAAATTGTATAAAATTAAATTTTTTCCCCAGTATATGATCTTATCTAACTTATAATGGTATTTTAAATTGTTAGAGAAAGAACATATCATCCCATCAACATGAATACACTAAACCCATTCCTAGTGAATATCAGAAAAGATGTTCAGATTAAGCTACTAGTCTATATCAATGAATGAGTCATAGGGTCTCATCATCCCTTTAATAATATCCCAAATGATAGCCAATCAGCTTAGAAATAGATCACAATATTATAATAATTTTATGATCAAAATATCTGATCTGTATAATGCAACAAATATGACTATAAAGAAAACAGAATTTTTTTGGAATCAATTAGTATAATATAATGGTGGTATTTAGTGAAAACTAGATTTTCACTATGTAATAAAACTACATCTAGAGAAGAGAAGTCACATGTCACCCCATGAAATATAATTTAATCCCCAGGGTTTGAAGATCTATGTCTATGATTCTACCATTACCCTTATCCACATGTTCTCAATAGCCAAGTCCTACTTTAGCACCTTAGCACATATAATTGGCATCAAGCATATATTTAAATGCATAACATCCACCACACCATGAAATTGTTATTAGCTTTATGAATTTTAAAAACTACATGGTTTTAAATAACATCGTGATAATGGTTCATGTTGGGGTAATTTTCCCTCTTCCATTCTAGACCAAATTTATATAAGAAATCACCTATGTGGGGTTACATTGGAACACTATGTCATCTTGTAGAAGTATCAGCAATTGGAAAACCATTATGTTGGGGTCAAACAAGGAATGTTTATCGTACCACATGAAAATGTTATACCTCTAGTGACAAGGGATCAATTTCACCCAAAATACTATGAAATATATAGCTCAATATCATATGAATAAAGTTCAAAATTTATGATATATAATATTGTATTTTCATAACTAACATCATCCACCACAACAAGGTTTATCTATTAGAATTATGGGGGGTGGTTCATCAAGCTTCTTAATAGTTGGTGACGGTACTCACTTCCCTTTCAAAGGAATGTAATTATGGACATATCTATAACTAAATCCTAATAACTAAAAATTTCATAAAGGAGATCCTTCTATGGAATCCATGGTGGAAATTAATTTGGAGGAAACAATAAAAATCTAAGATGAACAACTGAAATATGAGAAAATATGGAGAGAAAGTAGAATAATGAAATGGAAATGGAATCACTTTCAAAAATAAGTTCTCTTGAAATAGTTTCCTAGAAAAAATTGCCTACATGTTCTCAGTTCACAAGGATATAATCTGTGTCCTTATGGATAGTTACATCGATCACTACACCATCACTTTTATTATATTTCTAAGAGTCATCCAAAAAAATTGATATTATTTACCTAGTTTCAAAAATAATACTCATAGATTGACAATCACCAATCTCTGGGCCTCATACATATTCTTGTTGAATAACCACTTTTTCATTAACCGACCCACCAAATCCCACATGGAATTTTGTATGATGAGAATTACACCACAATCCAACCTATAATAATCCATTGGATCAAAATTAGGATTCAGTTGGCATATCACACCCATAGGAGGCTTTAGTCTATGTTACATATACACATCAACTTCTATCCATACATAATAATAATAATGAATGATAATCTACATATTTATTCATTGAAATACTATCATAAATCCCACATTATAATAAAATAATTAGTTCATAAAAATAAAAATAGTGATATAAAAACCTCCAAATGGAAACATAAAACAACACACCTAATTTAAAGGGTAAGATAACTGAATAAAACATTTGTAATCCTTAGTTTCTATATAAAACAAGTAAAATACATCTCATCCATGTCCTACATATACTCCAAGAAAAGACATGTCAACTCTAGAAGATATTACATGTGTGGGTAGAGCTCATGTAGGTGTGAGAATAATCAATCCTAGAAAGGCACCAAAAAATTATTCAATGTGTTATTAAACTATAAAACGTAATGGCAAAGTGGAGAAAATATAAACATGTTATTTTCAATTATATAAACCCTATATAAACCTGATTTCTTATTCTCACTACCATCCTATAATTATATTAGATAATTTATTTTAATATCAAAACGTGGTAACACAATAATTATGTCTAATTAAATTGAAAAAAATCATCAAATAGGACATACATGGTTTGTTATGACATGAAGAAGCACTATGGATAAATTGAGGGATCATATGAGACCATATATTGATAAAACAAAAATTTATAATATGACAATAAAAGTCAAAAAATATGGGTGATCACACCTCTCACCTAGGGGTATACCAATCTATTTCTGGATAATCCCACTTGAAATGGGATCCCTTGTCCTAGAATCTGAAAATGGGATACCATAGAAAACATATGGATGAATGATAGAGGATCACACTGCATGACACCTAGTGGGATATCTAATCCTCTTAAAAATAGAGTTGTAAGAGGGGACCAATAATCATGAATAAGTTGGGATAAATCACTATTAAATATTATGGTTGGATTAACGGATTTTATAGACACTAATGTAGAATATGACAGCTCACCCAAATTACTATAAAAATATTTTCATAAGAGTAAAAAAGCCATATGATTCCATTCAACAAGTACCCCACATTCCCTACTGTGTAAAAGAAGTGGCGCAATATATCTAAAAGAGTACAAGACATGAAATCTCATAATAAATTTAACCATCAAAATATATGCTGATTATTTTAGTGTTAACCACATATAGAGGTCAATAAATTAAGTCAATAATGTTTTTTACTTTCAGCCTCGTGTAAAATTGAATATTGTTTTGTATAATGAATATAACCGTTTAAACTAGTTATGATCATGTAATATTGAATGGTATGCCCTAGTTTTTTTATAGTACATGGGATAGAGTCCATATAACAAAAGTTTTATTGGCCAATCATCCACATGGTGTGTTCCATTTACCCATGTTCAAGTACCTTACAATGTATACTATATATCCATCATCACACATGTATATATTTGGTGTGTACTCCTTGTACACAGTAATATTCCTAGTTTTGGGTAACATGATATGTGTGATGCTCACATGAAGTGTGATAATTTACTCAACGTGTAAGTCCTAGTCTAAAAATTGAGTGGACAACACAATATGTGATCCTCTAGAAGATGTGATGCTCACTTGAAGTGTGATATTTTACTCAATGTGTAAGTCGTAGTCTAAAAATTGAGTGGGAAACACAATATTTTTTCCTCTAGAAGACAAGGAATGTAATTTTTAATATAATATAAATTCAATCATGTTCATGATTTCTCACCAAAAAAATGAAACTATAATTATAAATTCTAATAATTAATCTAAAAATCACAAAATATAGTTGACTAACATAAATATCATTCCAGTAGTTATATAATGACAATTATTCAAATGAAAACAATATTTCCATCACCATACTTGACAAATTAAAGGTCCATATCAAGGAAAACTTGTCATATAAACCAATGTAAGTTCACCACCATCAAATATGTATGTATTCTAGACACCCATTTCCCAAAAAAACGTATAATTAATTTTTTATAGATAATATCAATCAACACAAAAAGATAGTCATAACCCAATCCATTATGGAATTCTCATCATCACCATTGTTCCTCTACCAAATATGAAAATTAAATATTGAACACATGACCATGATCCATTTTGTTAGAGGATGAATTTATAATCATTATTCATCTCTGGTACCATTAAATCATCTAAAAATAGAATTTCCATTGAAAAATAATAATAAATTTGGGGATAAAATAATGTAACAGCAATTGAGCATCGAATTATAGAACTATTCATTTATAAATATTAATCAATTTCAAATGAAGAAGGTTATGTTTTCAAATTAATAATAAAATCTAAAAATATCATATTCATACTTCTTGAAATAGAATAATAATTTTTACCCTAAAAATTATGAATGATTCATTAATATTATTAGTAAGAATTAATACATGTTCATATGTATCCTTGTGTAAAGATTAATCCATAGAATGAAACCCCTCCCTAGGGATGGATCAATCAACGCAATGTTATTTTTTCATATCATTTTTGTTGGTGAGATTATGGAACTTGAAAAAGGATGATGAGCATCAAAATAAAACAATCTCGGATCTAGGACATCAGGATCCAACAACAATGTTGTTTCTAATGGAGTTTTCTCTATCTTAATTTTTTCTATGGTTATTCAGTTAACCCTTTGTAATTTTAAGAAGTGTATATTATTAAGTGTTGATTATAAGTGTTTCAAAATAAAATATAAATAAAATTAAATGAATAATTTAATTCATTAAATAATCCCCAAATAAAACACTATCCAAATTAATAATATCGAATAGACTGATATTATACCTACAGTAAAACACTCTCTATGAATTTTATGGTGTTCTTAGTTATTTTTTATAAAAAGTCATTTTTTATAGATTCATTTATTTATGAATGAATGAATCTATGAGATATGTTATTTTTAATATTTTTAATATATTTTAAAAAACTATCTATAAGACAAATAATTCCACAGTGAATACACAATAAACTAAAGAAATATTCATTATAATATTCTAAAGATTCCAATATAAATTTTATATTCATTATATTCATACCCTTATGTTGTGATTATCATCTATGTATTAAATTTCTTGATTTTCATCTATTAAATTCACAGTTTTTAACCTTATGCTCATTTTATTCTTAGAAGTGGGAATTTACTATTATATAACATGATTAAACTTGATTATCCTATGATATCTCCCTTTATATATATCCATTCAACAAGTTACAAAGAATGATTTTATGTAAGGTATTAAAATGAGGTAGATAATGTTATAATAATATTGGTCAAAATTTTCACGGCCAAAATTAAATAAGATCTTTATATACCCACTCTACAATAATATGAAACCTATATGTTTATGTTTTATCTATGAAATGTTTTCTTCACATCAGTTGGTATTAAAGAATGGAATTGTTAATTTTTTAAAAACCTGGATGAGAAAATGTTATTAAGAATAGTTTAGATAATATTATATGAACGAAAAAATATTTTCTTATAGTAAATAATGGCTTTTGTATTTCTATGAAATTATATCCATTTATGGATTTTATAATTTTGATGAGTCTATAGAATAGATAGACCCTCGGATAAAAACAATGAAAGGGAGATATTGGTTATCGACATAACCATGACTAGTGTGTGATGAGTGGTCATATGATTCCACAACAAGATATAAAATCATAGTGGATATGAAATAGATAAATCAAATTTACATTATGAAACATTATAATGTATTTGAACTAACACATACAATTGTTAACCTAGGATATACCTAGGGTTCCATTGATTTAAAATAATTTTTCATTATTTATGCATCATACGATTTATTATTCAAGATTATATGATTTTTTTACTATAATTATAATTTCACATGTTATGTTTTCATGTATTAGTAAATTCTTAGAAAATGGTGGAATAATGTTAGTATTGAATATTATAGAAAATGAAATGATTTATCCCGGAGTAACTTATTGTCTTGGGATATGGAATGATAAATCATTTTCTAATATTGTGAAAAAATATCAATCCATAGACATGTTCAGATTCTAAAAAATAAAAAGATGGAACCCCATATAGTTGTTTCTCTTTGGAGAAAAAATCATAATTATTTTAGGGGGTTTTTGAACAACAACATATTGTTTAATAGTTCAGTTCCACCCAAAAATTATGTTACTTTCTCTAGTTCCCACAACATGAAAGAGTTTTTTTCTAAATTTTTTTATATTTTCTTCATATTTCAATCAATGGTTTAATATTATAACATAAATGATGATATAATAATAGATAGACACATTGATATTGGATAATTATTAGAGGTTATTTTTAGAAAATTACATTCCATGTATACTTTATATAGGATTAGAGAATAAATTATTTGAGCTTAGGAAGAAGGAATATGTATGCATTGTTTACTGAGATGAATATTTAAAAACAGTATTGAGTTACACATCTAATATTATAATCAATCATTAATGAAATATTGATCTATTATTCGGTGTCTTAAATCATGTCTCTAAAGGGAGCTGTTCAAAATATTATCGGACACACTGAGTAATAATTTTACAAAAAGATAGTGCAAGGATAAATTTCATTCATTAAAATGAAAATATTTATTTAAAATAAAAGATTATATGAATGTTATTATTACTATAAACACAAATAAAGACTTTTATATTAATGTTATGACATCTTTATAACCAATAGTATAAATATTTTATTATAACATTAACCATAGAATATATGTAAAACCTATGTTAAATATGAATATAAAAAAACAAATTTTATAAGGGGTATAACAGAATAATATAATGGATTTCCAAACAATGATACAAAACATTAACAATCATTGAATATGGTGTCTTAATGAGTCCCATGATATCCATATTTTTAACCTCGTTGTAATGTTATATCATAATTAAAAAAAGGAATCCCTTATTACTATGATTAATAAAAAATATTTCATATGCCATGGTAACCCTCAACCATGAATAATGGTGTAAAATTTAACCTATAATAAAAAAATAAAATATAACATTAGATCTAATATAGGAATTAAAAATCAAGGAATCCAATGAATTTAAAAAATCCTCACAATCTTTTTCCTTAAGTTAAAACAATCTAATAATTATAATCAATCATTATATTGTAAATAGATGTTATAGAATATTCACATTAATATTTTATATATTATGTACCATGTTCAACATAGATTAAGGTATTGTAATTTATAGTAATATTCCCATTAGTTGTATTTTAAATTTATAATAGTCTATTAGAATGACATTATAAAAAAAATATTCACATGAAGGGTTCTTTGGACTTATCCATTTGATGTCCATAATGATAATGAATAATACACTGATTGTATCTTAAATCAAGTAGATCGATGATGTTTATTTGGTGGACTATATGATGTCCTTGCAACAATATAGCATTTGTTAAAATTTATATAGAATTCCTAGATAACTCATTAAGTTTAATCTTTTATCTATTTTTTAAAAAATAATAATTTCATTACCCATTAAAACTATTTTTTAAATATATCTATCTCCAAATATTATAATCATTACCCTTAAAACATTCATAATTATCTCATTGAAAATATCCATACTTCCTCATTTATTAAAAAATATGTCATTATATATATCAACATTTGTGATTTTTTAAAATAATTTACTGCAGGAGGAATATATACATGACAATTTACAAAATATTCTACTCTAAATTAATTTATATAGAAAAAAATAATCATCCGAAAAATATATGGATATCGATAATCAAAATAATATAATGATGAGTATCCTGATATAAATTTAATGAATAAAATTAATTATAAATATAAAAGAAAAAATAGATTTATTTTTAAAATTATTCAATGGTTTTTAATTAAATTTCATAATTTCATTGAAAGTTTATTCAGGATAATATTCTATTAATTTATATCTTCTTTGTTTCAATAAAAACATCATCAACCATTATAAAATAGACTTCTTGAATTTGAATATTTATGTTGTCTTTTTTCCTCTTCAAGACATCTAATTCTAGTGCTTGAATCCCCTTTCTTGGATTTAAGATTTATTCCCCATGGTTAACTATAACAAACAAAAATTCATTATTATGTTTCTGAAATTTAAAATGAATCATTATGAATATGAACTATGATATTTGTAACTAATTTAGTTGATCTTATTTTACAATAAATTATCACATATTATTTTTTCATGTATTCATATCTTGAGTCCACAGTTAAATTTCTGTTGAAAACATTAATCACTATCTCATTATGAAAAAATCATTCATTATGTTGATTCAATGTGTTTTAATTTTCTAAAAAATCAGTTATTCAATGCATATATATCGATCATGAATGTATGTTAGGTTTAATTATATATATTCTATCATTATTTTTACTAACTACTTAATGTAATTAATTCTTATATCTATTCATTTAATTATTATACTTTCAATGAGATTGGTTGAATTTGAGTTAATATTTAGAATAGATAGAGTTGATTTTATATATTGTCAATATTTTTATTTTATTTCATCTGATTTATGTATAAAAAAATATGTAACATTAACTTATTTATTGTACTCATGTTTTTTATTCATATTTTATTTAATTGTTTTGCAACATTTTAATATTATTTTCTATTTTCCTGTCTAATGTTTGTATATTTCATTGAATAAGATTATAATAAGGTACAATTAAAAAAATCCAATCAATAAATATATATTACATTATCTCACCATCTTAATCATCATTTTATTCTATCATGGAGATAATTTATTTTTTAATAACCTTTAGAAATGAACTTCAAAACCTCCAAAATGAGTCTTATCCACCGCTATTTAGTTTTCATTTTCCATTCAAATGGACGGAGCTTGAACTGAATCATGCACTAACTATCCTTTCTACTTAACAACATGAGGTTGTTCTTATTGAATTTGAAAAAATGGAGGAATAGATTCTGGAATCGCTATCTTTATTTCAACATCAACAAATGACTTCATTCAATCCATATCACTTATGAAGTAAGTATGTTTAATGTATTGTCTATATTTTTATTCTAATCAAATATTCTTTTCCACTTCAAAATAGTTCTTATATTTATCACCCTTAAGAGCTACGACATCTCCCTTATATATTCCAAATGATGGTATTTTATGGATTTTCTCCCCATTGTTTTAATAAAAGACATAAAATCCCAAAACAATTCCTTTCATTTTTCTAAAAATTTAAGAGTGTTATTTATCATTTTCTACTTTTCTCAAAAACAAGTTCTTCTATGATTTTTTTTCAAATAAATAGAAATTTTTTTCCATTTTCAAATTATGTTTTCTAATGTGTATCATATATATGATTCATATTTTTTATTTTATCCTCGCCAATATAATATGTTTTTTCAATTATTAGAGATCTTTCATTATTTATGTTTCGATATCCCGAACTTTTTAAAAATAATTTTTTTATTAAACTTGGATGATGAAATACTTTCATCCTCAATGATCCAAATGGAATATTATTAATGAAACATATGGGAAAACATAAAAATTAAATTTCTCGATATTAAAAATAATGTTTTAGACTTTAGCAACATATACATTTAGAGTATTTCACATTTCCTTTTTAGTAATAAGAATAAATTTCACCCAATGTTCCAGAATCCATTGATGATAATATAAGATGAATACATTCATATTAATAAAATTATACTAAATTTTGGATGTTTTTTGTTATACATCTAATTAAACATATCTCCTCTAGAAACATGTGAGTATCTATGTTTTTTCTCAGATAATGGTATTTATATTATATAAATTACATGATAAATATTATTAATATAAAATACCCAAAAAATAAAAATTTTAGTCTTTTAAACTATATTTTCACAACAAAAACAAGAATAATATATACTTCTTTTTAAATAATGAGAAATTTATGTCAATTTCGTCATGTAAAATAAAATTTTATTCAAAAAACTAAAAATATATGTGACCTCATAAATGTTTAATATATTTTATTCCATTATCCATATATAAATATCACTTTTAATAAACTATATAATAATAAATCACATGGACAATCCATTATTGTTCATTTGAATTTTTGAATATTCCAAATTATAAATAATGAGATGAATGACAGTCTTGGTTGCAATAGTTTTACTTATAAAACATATTAATGTAATGGATGTAGTGACCCGCCATTCATATATAAATTCTAAATATGGAGATGTTTTATCTTATTTATATCCAATGAATCATATTAAATATAGAAAAAAATAGTCAATTTAAAATATATTTTAAATTATTCACATTTTGAGCTCATTATGTATTAATACTTCTGATATATGTCTTATTAGAAAAATAATTATTCAGATGAAACATAAATATTCATAAACTAAAATTTGTTATTTTTTTATAAATTTTTTTATATTTATTAATTTTCATAGATCTTACTATAATAATCAGTATAGAATAATAAAATTTATTCTTATTTAACCCTAGAAGAAAAAAAATCAACTTTTTTATAAACACAAACATTATCATAATAAAATCATGGTTGTCTAAAACACTCTATTGGAAAAAAATTATTTTAAATTTTTATGGAAAATGATTATGTGAAAATTATTCAAGAAAAAAAGTGTGTACGTAATTATTTTATTGGAAACATTACCAAAAAATATTTTACAAAATATTTTTTCAAAATAGTTTTAGTTAAATTTTTTTCAACTATTATTTTAGAAATTTTTTTAAAAATTTAATAAAAAAATATAAAAACCTTATAAAAATGTTCCCCCAAATTCTTGAAGTATTTATAAATTTAATGTTTTTGAGTGAATTTTTTTCAATATATAATATTTTATATAAACCTATTCATATTTTTACATATATATTTAAATATATAATAATTTAGTGATTTGGTAAGAATGTGAATATAATATTCTTTTACCCTTTTTAATTGTTAAATGATATCCCCTTTTAATGTGTGATCATAAAATAAATGGGTTATTATAAGTACATGATTTGTATATGAGTAATTTTATTATTTTTACTTAATTATATTGCACTTTTGTCATTAAAAAATATATGATATTTTCAAAAACTGAATCCAAAGTTAGTATGTCTCTGTTTCATCCAAAAAACATCATCACAATAATATCCAGATGCTACATATTAAGATATAGTAGTGTAATATTTTAATATATATTGATTCATACATGAAAAATATGATAAATAATCATACAAAAAATTTATTATTCATAGAGTATTTTTTTCTACCATATTAACATTAACCAAATTAATAAATTGAAAATAAATTATCAGAAATAATTTCCAATACAAATAAAATTCGAGAATATCTATATTTCTCTCAAGGAAATGAAAAATTAATTTTTTATATTTTAAATATTATTCTAATTTTTATAAAATCAAGTAGAAAAGAATATATAAAAAATCAAATATGGTCACATTTCTGTAATGTATAGTTTTCAATCAATCACTCCATATAAATTATTTTGATCAAAAAGTATAATGAATTCATCAAGATATAATTTTATTGATTTTTTTGATGTAAGTATAAATATATTTAGTATTAAAATGACCAAAATTCCCACTTAAATATATTATATATGTTTTTGTGAAATAAATTAAAGTTCTTGTTCTTATAAATTACTAAAAAAATTATAATAATATATTTCACCCAACATTATTCTTTGAAAAACATATTTCTTAAGATATTCAATGGTAACTAAATTTTATTTTTGAGTTTTTTGAATTATAATTCAATCAATATAAATTCGATCAATGAAGGTATTATTAAACAACATTTTTATAAAATCAGATGGATCCAAAACTCTCTTAATAATTTTTTTTTGTATTTGAAATTCGCTTGTTCTGTCATAGGAGGATCTTTGTTCTTATTATTATATATATGTCCTTAGTATGTCTAAATATATCATATTATATTTTCATTTATTCAAATATATGATTTTTTACAACACAATCATTATCCAAAATATATCATTTAAAATATAACACATTGCCTATTATTAATAAAGCGTAAAATTATATAATAATACAATGTATAGAAAAATATTAATTTATTTATGTCTATGAAATAGTAAAAAAAGTCATAACAGTATTTTACTATTTGTTAATTATAACCCTTTTTAACATGTGATGATATATTTCCAAAAAAAATTACATTTTACACATGATTGTTATAAAATAATAATATTTCTATATTTATATGAAAATAATAATTATGATCACATAATCTAATAACTTGATTTTCTTCAAACTCATTGGCATTATCCTATATTGATTTTATCATGTAAGAATCACTTAATGGCTTAACATAATTTATTGGTTTAAATTTATTAAAAAAAATTGAAAATGATGCCATTCATTTAATATGGAACATATATATTTGACATATTGATCTATATCACCAATGAAATTATTAGTAGACGATTAACATGGATTTTCTTATTCCATAAATTTTTAAACATTCTTATTTCATAACTGGTTGAATTTAACATAGATGTAAAAAATTAGAAAATTTTTCTTCAGTTTTTCTCTCATGTGATAAAATTTCTAATATGTGAAGAAAATCAGTTTTTTTAAAACAGTTTATGATGTGGTTTTATGTTGTTTAATATTAAAATAACTAGTTTCATAAAATATTACAAGATTTTTTATCAATAGTGCATATATTATTATTAAAAACACAATTATCCATAATAGTTTAATAATATAGTATTATAATTAACTCATCATATTTTATAGTATATATAAATAAATTATATAGTGTATTAATGATTAATACTTTAAATCATTAAAATTATAAGAAATAATATTTTGGATTTCATCTAGTCTACAAATTATAATTTTAATTGATAATTTAAGGTTTATGTAAAATAATATTTATAAAATAGTAGTTATTAGGGACTTCATTAAACCAATGGAATGTCTAAAAATTTTATATTCACTCAGGGTGGTTCTATAAATTATTGAATAAGTTTTATCTATCCATTATACTCTGGAATTTTTCTAAGTAATTCTATGTCATATATAGTTATATTTTATTCTTTTTTACTAAATAACGATTCAAAATAATAATATAAAAATAATATACAATGACCAATATGAAATGTAAAAAAGGGTACACTTGACTCGTTCATAACATGTGATATTTTCTAGAAAAAATTATTCACTCATTATTTAATGAACATTTAAGAATTTATATATACAATGGTCATAAAAAAATTATATACATAGTATTTACCTTTAATAAATTCTTTTTGTGTGTTGACACCACAAAATGAGTTTAATAGACATTTTTTTATGATTCATTATATGGCCCACCTATGACCTGATGTGTCGTGTTTGAGTTGAGTCATGTCTCTATATAAGACAGATAATTCTGTTGAATGTCCATGTTCAATTAGACTACTCTATATTGAGGGATTAGAGGAAAGGACCCCCCTCTAAATGTAGATTGGGAATTATTATTGTCATCAGTAAAAAGATGTCAACATAATAAAATAAAACATATGAGTTTCAGTATGTATCCATTGGTGATTTAACAATATCAACAAATGTAGATCTCTTTAATAAAAGGGTTTTTCTAGTTGTAAATTCTATGTGGAATAAAAAATTAGATGTTATGGCTCGTAGAAGTTAGAAAAATTTTCTTACGTAATTTGAGTCACCATGCATCCCAACCATGTAGGCTTATCGTTCCAGGAACACTCACACAATACCATTTACATAGAAAAATCCACATAGGTCCTTTTCTGTAAGATCACTAGTGATTATATAAATAGACCCATATACCTAAAATTTATGGGGGAATACTGCACTCACAGATGGTGAACTCTGAAGAGGATTGTGGTAACATTGATCCCTCACCCATGTAGTCAATCACTACTTGGGAGACCTACTGCGTCATTCCCTACTAAGGGAGAGACTCATATCATATCAGATGGGTGACCTAACTCGGAAAAACATACATGGGAGACCGAATTTGGTGACCTAAACATGGGCACCCTATACCTTGGTGACATAAATGGGTGACCCAACTTGGTGACCCATACCTAGGAGTACAACCTAGGTGACCCACATTGGTGATCACACTAGTCCCTACCACAACAACAGTACCCCTTCATGCCTACATGGATAACTATATGGATATGGTCTTGGCCCTCCATCGTAGTTCCTCTGTAACTGTCACTAACCCCTAAAAAATGGAGTGTCACAAGAAAATATTACTACGTTGAGTTTAGGACATTTTGGGTTTCTCATTATAAGCCCATCACTCCCACCCCTAGAATACTATGATATCATATACTCTTCCACACTCCCAAAAATTTCATTTATTAAACGTACTCATATTGGTTACATTTCCACGTCATGATATGGAATTCCCCTCTTGGACTACTTTAGTAACATGAGTAGATACAATCCTCATGAAACTTTTGAATCCTCATTCCCTAACTCATATTCCATGCAAACCATGGATTTCCACTGATTTAAAATATCCCAAAAAAATCAAGGGAATCCTAATTTGAAATAGGGCCCAATAAATTTTAGGAAACCCCTCTAAGAGGAATCTCTTATCCATTCATGCAATACATTACACTCTTTATCCTCTCTGCCTCCTATCCATTGCGTGAGAGAGGGCTTGGGCACTCAAGACCTCTCCCCTCTTTCTTGATTCCTTAAATCCTTTTTTCTAGAGCATGGAACCATTCTAGGTTAAATATCTAGGAGGAAAGTGTCCTTCCCTTGGAGTATTTCACCACCGCCTCATCTTATTCCACTAATTGATGATGATAGTTTTTTGATTTTTTGTATCATCTATTTCTACTTGAGAAAACAAAATAATGAAATTAACACCATCATATAGATGTTGTTTCAGATGATCCTCCTTTGAATCTACATCTCACATTCCCTTAGAGTGTCCCCATAGGATTTAGTCCTTATAGTCATGCATCCAACCTTGTTAGAAGTGTATCATGCGGTTTCCATGATATTGTTTCCTCTGTTTTTCACACCTATCCTTACTCATGTGGGATTTGAGTTTGATTGTGGTCTTGATATCCATATGGTTTAAAACATTGTGGGAATCCTACTCATGATTAATCCCAAAATCTCACCATTTATCCATGTAACGTTAGTGCATAAACCTACAATATTTAATTAATATAACGCTGATTCTTGCTATAATCATGATATGTTAGACACCCACTTATACCACAAGATCAATAGGATTCTTCCTTAGGACTAATCCCAAATTAGAATTCCTTTAATCTGTGTATCCACATTAGATGTACTCCATAAGACAAGCCTCATAATCCAAATAATTTTAGACATACCTAATTGTTCCTTTTCATGGAATCATTTTCAGAAATAATCCCCAACTAAATATGCCTAATGTTTTATACTCCCATGAAAGATGAGTCTTCTAAGGTCCTCCAAAGGAGTAATTACTTAAAAATAAACATCATGGGATTTGATTCCCATAAAAATGTGATACATAGGAAGCCTCCCTGAGGTCCAAACCTGATCGTCTAAAATCAACCATGTCCCATATGGTTAACATTCCCATAATCATTTAATTTAACGTTGAAACTCACCTCCCACCATTTTCTCGGCGCTGCTACGGCATAAGTCCAACACCAAACTTTTAGTAGGAACCTTCCTCCTAGACATCCGTTCCAATTGATGTTGAACAACATGGTAATGTCATTATCACCCAACCATTAATGGTTTGATGCTCCTAACCAAGAGGCACTAAACTATGTGGTATCTAATTTCTTTCAAAATGATATATTTGAATCCCATCATATGGGTATGATCCCACCATCAAAACAACCAATGTACCATGTATGAAAATACATTCCAAAGTTCCACACTATGTGGCTAGGAAACCAGTTTCATTATTAAAAAATAGTCTCTAATTTTATATAAGGGGGTGAAATTAATGTTGAATCTAAAAAAATATATACATCACTATTTATGATAAACCATAGATGCATAAAGTTGATTGAAAATTCCATATGTCATTTTATTCAATTATTAATTTTGAGAGACACACATAATACATGGGAATTGAAAAATAATTTAGGAACATATATTAAATCTATAATTGATTCCCAAAGTAGGCAATAATTACCCTTAAATGGGTGTGATAAGCCTAAACTCCCTTCCAATTGACCAATGTGACTTTTTAAGGATTGATGTTCAAAACCATTTAATTAGTACCTACCTTTAGCAAGTGTTTCCTTGCATCCTCATGAATGTAAAAACATTGGATGTTTCTAGTTACAGAATGACAACACACTGAAAATGTTTTATAAATAATTTTTACTAACCCGAACATATATTTTAGGGGGGAAAAGTTGATGCTGACATGAATCCCCCACCAAGATGATAGTTTCACCCTTCTGTTGGGACCATTTCATCTAATAAAACAAATCAATAGAATACAATAATTAATTAATGTATTCATTCAAATGGGATGATTATTTGACAGAATTTTCTTGTTTATGTTTTTCATCTTATAAGAAATTTACTCTTATAGATCACATAGTTCAATGGAATCATTCCATCATTCAGTAGTGAATGCATGGGTTAGATCTCAGACCAAACCATCATCCAAAGATATGATGGCATCATCAACCAAGCATCTTCAATATTAGGTGTCAAATTCACTAGTTTTAGAATACCCCAAAAATTATACAATCCCGACACTAGAGGTCAATAGATGAGACATCTAGTTTGCAAAGCCACATCGATCATCCATTCATGTATGACCATTGGTCATATCATAGATGGCGTTGACCACATTCTTCACCAATTTTGGGATCGTATTCCAATAATTCTATAGCCCTTCATTTCCATACATCATTTAGGTGGATCAAGATAAATCATATGACCTCGTTAACAAGTTATAGGGGTTATAATCCCTGGATCCATCCAAAAATCGCATCCAGAAGAATCGTGTGCTAGTGACTATTCCTCTGGATGTGGGTTTTTTTTTCTGGATATCCATACAGTGATCCTCAAACGTAGGCTTGCATAATGTCCTTACTATGTTTATATCTTTCCAATAGATAATAAAGACACACATCATTCCCCTATAGAATATATCACTAACCCAATTTGATGAAAAATTACAAGCAATCACATACTTATGTCCTCCATTACAAAGACATCCAACATACTTGTATTGTGGGCTCCAAATAATACCACCTACCAAATAAAATGACATAAATTGAGCATTAACATATATATACCTACACCATTTAATCATTCCTGGATACACATCTAGAAATTGTCAACATCCCCTCAAACCATGTATGATGGAAATCTGCGTGTAGGCCACACACCTACTTGTATTCACCAATTCAACCAACAATCTCTTAGAGCTGCAATGGAATAATTTAATCTGAATATCCCGATTATATGATGGGGACTGAATCAACTCTATACCCCCCATGATTACTATCAGTATCCACCAATAGTAAATGGAGGAAAATTGTTCAAACATATTCCTACTCTAGATACACAGTGGACATATATCCAAGTTCTATTCACAGAAGTCACTAATAATATCATGTAAATAGTGTAATGGTAGATATAAATCCCCTCCCATAATGTAAAAACATTTCAAGATATCATAACAGTGATTAATGTTGTTCCCAAGAGATATAAACATAACTCTATCCCTACAACTGGGGTGGCTCATCATCATGTCACCACTGAGTAGTCACACACCTATTCGACTTCCTTAGAGATTTATGTGGAAAACTCCCCTATATTATTATAATACTGTAACAGGAACATATACTCACCTCTATTTGAAGAAATTAGTCTATCCCAATGGAAACTATAATGTAGTAATAATAACCATTCCACAAAACCCACTTTCCCCTAGCACGTGGAACCATTACATTATAAGAAGGATTCCAAAAATAAGCCTCACCATTGAAAACTGTGAAAAGATGATCCAATCTATACTCCTTATTTACTAATGATTGATTTCATGAATCCAAAGTACTCTAATATATGGAATATGAATATCATACCCTCTCTTTAACATATTAAGGTAGTAGTTCCTATAATATTGAAGGTTCTAAAAGAACAATCCACTATGAATGCTTTCTTATTGATTATAATACGATTGATATTGAGATCCCACCTTCTGATTAGAGCCCTGATTGCTGTTTTCATATACTGAATATCAATTATAAAGAGGATACTCCCTATGTCGTAACCCATGATCGTGTTCCTCCCAATAAAGGAATTCATAGCGAATTTTCTCTGTACAATAGTGTGTCATGTTCTCAACAAAATTCTCTCCTAGGAAATTTATTAATGAGAAATCCTTCATTTTATAAGGAACATGTTCAAGAAAATCCAGTCATGTATGATGCATTTCCATTGGTAGGTTAAATATGTTCTCAACCGAAATATATCCTAATGTGATGTATTTTTTCCAAATGACCTTTGGATGATCTTCCTTTTGAAAATGTATTAGAAATCATGACTATTATCACTTCTTATGATAAAATAGTTGTGAAGTGTTCACTTGGTTGGGAAAAATTTTAGGTACCTCCAGAAATAGATTATAAAATCATGATATACATGATGGCGAGTCTGTAAAAAGATAACATACCATTCATGTTTGGTTCTTTATTAACCACTTAATACCTTATTCTAGAGTCACGATCAGATGATTTTTTACACACCATCTCTCTCAATACATGAAAAAGTATTCCTCAATTAAATGTTATTTTATTACCATTAGATGTGTATCAAATTAGGTTCAATGTAATATAAGGGTTTCAATTCCAAATTTACTTAGCATGTCTCCATCCTTAAAAACATGAAAATATTTCAATAAAAACAAGAATCCCTTAAACTTAAATGCCTCAGTGCATTAATGTTGTTGAAAAAATTGATCATAGATTCCCTATATGGTTTTAATATCAAAGGACGTGGTGTCCATGGATATGTACATTTCATTATGCTCCATAACAATAATGTCCCAATAAAGTTTACAACATGTAATATTATTTCATTAGTCTAGATTAAACAAGTATTATCTGTTTATGAATAAGATATGGGAAAAATCAGGCTTTATCCGGTTCTCATCCACTTTGGCCTAGAAGAGAGAATGATATAGAATGAATTTCTCATCAATCATATAATTATATCAGGATATCCTCCCTATAAGAGAATTAAAACTATCATATAGTGAAAACATTATAAATATATCAATTTTATTCAGAAATTGATGATCCAAATACATTTTGAATGATTCACCCAACCCTTGTTTGGAAAAACACCAAAAAACCAGAAGGGAATCCACAACAATAGAATTCATGGTTGTTCAAGAGAAATAATAGTACATATAGTTGTGGGATTTCATAAACCAACCATTTAGGCCAAAAACCAGAATTGTATGGTTGTGAAAAATAATAATGAGATAATACCCAACACTCCGGGATGTGGTATTTTTCACATAACCAATCCTCTCCTCAGTCGGTGTCAGCCTTCTCCAAATATGGAAAATTGAGTAACGTAGATCATCCTAAATTTCATGGATATTCTATATTCATTGCCTGTAAGTATTTCTATGATATAATTCCACAATGTTCACATATATGATCAAATATTATTGAAAAATTTCCTAAAAATTTGACGTGAAACTTCTATTTAGATTTAATAGAACTGATTTGAGTATTTCATATAGCCTCATCACTTATTAGAAATATATAATTTTATATTTATCTTTTAAGAAATCATATTTAATGTTGATGAAGTCATATTTTTAAGAGGATCCATTAATGCCTGTATAATGTTTCCACACCGGTTGTCTTAGTAATACCCAGGAATAAATTAATGGGGATATGGTAACATTTATTTATTGGTATTGGTAATGTTTTCATCTTCCATGACTATTTTATTTCATTAATATCATTGATTATAGTGATTATAGAATATTATTATATATTAAAAAAACATTATATTTTCTAGGTGAGAGTTCTATAGGATATATCAATACATCATTATTATCTCTGGGAGGAATGAGGATTCTAAGAAATAAGCATTAATCAATATCACCTTAATTTCAAACCCATATTATAAAAAAGTGACAAATTTCCCAACTTGTACCATAATAATGTGAATATTTTATGATTTACTATTATTTATATTACCATCTTTATTTTGAAACCTCATATTCACCCCAATATATTTCTTAATCATCCTAATGAGGTGTGGTTGAATATTTATTTTTGCAATATAGGATTTATTTAATTCAATTATTATTTTACAATTCATCTTTGAATATATAAAAATATCTAATACATATCATCCTTAAATATAATATCATTTCAAGATAATGTCTTAAGATCATTTTCCAGTTTATTCTCAATCTATATATTAAAGTGGACTGATATATAAATTTCCTTTATCTAATGATAAAATCAATTTTTTCATATGTTGGGATTTTCTTGGGGGAATAAACACATATGGATTTAGTGATAGTTTATAAGTCATATGTACCTATATAAAGCTAAAACCTCCAAATTATCACCATAAATTTTACTTCAAATACATGTTGATCTTTATTAGGTTATTTCATATCATGTTTATAAAATTATGAATATCTACAAGAAATCGCAATATAAATTTTCACGTGTATGAAAAAAAGTCCATTTATTTAAGCATCACTGTATAACATAAAACCAATCATAGTGTGACTAAATTTATTATCACTAGCCTTTTATTTATCTTCTGGATTCCTAATTATCATTAATATAAAATAAAAATTTTTAACCCAATATATCTAATCATTTTCAGTAGAACTGAAAATTATGAAACCTTCAACCCAAATTTTTAATTCACACACTTAATATAATTAATATATAGAAGACAATTATAGAAATTAGTCTACATATTTTGTTGACTACCTTTTTCAATTTCGAACAAACAGATATCAAATTTTTATTGATAAATTCTGAAAATAATGTTATATTTAGAATATAAAAATCATATTAATTAAAAATTGATTATATTATCCCTTTTCATCATGAAATTATCATGAAACCCAAATAGACCTCAGTAATTTTTCGGTATATGTAGTATCATTTATAAATACTATAAATCATTTGATAATGTAATTTTTGAAGAAATTTTTTTTATTTTTTATGATATTGTTAGAAACGTTTCTTACTTGTTATGAAATCAATATTAACACATAGTGTCACTACCATATACTTATTATGGTCTTCATAATATCCTCAATAGTCACATTAAATCTTTATATATTGATTAATGATACACTTTTGAGATTTTATGATCCATCATCAATCATTTGTATAGGATACATATTTATTACCATGATATTATTAAGAAATATATAATTTTATATAATCAATATATTAATTATAAAATTCAACATTCAAAATATATATTTTGTTTCACAACATTGTATAAAACATTGGTTTAGAAAACATGATATTACATTATATTATTGTTTTATTATCTTTTACTAATTCTCCATTTTATTCATTATATGACCCATGAATATTTTTAGTCCCCAATGTTTGAGATTGATTTATGACTCAGTCTCCATTTGATGGGTAAAAAATTATACACATTTGAATATAAGTTAATATATTCCAAAAATATGCACCTTCATTCAATGATGTTAATTCAATTCTTCATAATCATTTGAGAAAGGAATTAGTTAAAATAAGGAAATAATATATATATTATTTATTGTAATTTTATAAAGGATATTCATCACTCTCAGCTAGATTATATTAAATCAAAGACTGGTTTGTGAAAGAAAGTGATTTCCATCATTCATGAGTTGATGTTGTCTCTATATAATTTTAATCAATCCATGTTATGTATAATATATTATTCTAGTAAATTTAATTCAATAAATAATTTGTCGATATTTTCAACATAATATTTATAGGGGAAATATTTATATAATTAAGAGAAAATAATTTCCCTACTTTGTTCTTTCATTGATAAATCAACCCCCATGTATTGACATAGTATTTTAATATTTATAAAAATCAAGCATGATATGAATGGATAAATAAAAGTATAATCATATTGGTAATTTTTTGTCATGATTGGATAAATTCTATATATTTACCTATTAAATTATAGTATTAAAATTTATTAAAATAAATAAAATTTGAGTGATGATAATAATCTAACTATTAAGAATATAAAACAGAAAACAATTTTCCTTGATGATATTACTTATAAAATAAATATAAATCCAATTAGATTAATTTTGTACTTTTAATATAGGTTATTCAAGGTTTATTTAATATTATATTCTCTTCCTTAATGTCTAAAACAAGAATTTCGTTCATAGAAACTATTTAAACTGTAGTCTAATAAACAACATTGTAACATATATATAATAATTATTAAAAATAAAAAAACAATAAATCTCGAATCCTCGTTTCTATTAGAGATTCTATACATAATAACTTAATTGAATCACTAATTGCGAACAGTGTTTATTAAATCTCTATAAGTTCTCTAAAACCATAGTACATTATTAATTATTTGTATTCCATCGAGATATAAAAAATTAATATTTTATGAAAAAAACCTATAAGAGAATAATCATGTTGTTAATCATTTGATTCAAGAGGCATAACATGATAGGAAAAATAGTAGGTTCAAATTTATACACATTGAACATTGAAATAATAATGTGGGTATCTTTAGTAATGGAATATAAAAGGTGTAGATATGTAAAATAATATGATTTTACATGTATTAATTTGAAATAAATATGATCTATTTGATTTAAGTCAAAAAAATTATTCCCGTGTGTAAATGAAAAATTATTTTTTATAACCATTATATGCTTACAGTTTTATTGGAGACTATGAATATTATCAACAAAATTATGAAATATATAAAGATATGTTTCCCTTAAGTCATTTTTTATAAATTGATAGTATGTAATAATTAAATTTTTAATGAAATTTTTTCATTAATAATAGTGAAATATTTTTCTTAAATTTAATCATAATTATTTTATCAAATAGATAGGAATGATGATTAGATATTTTGAAGGTAACAATTATTATATTTTAGAAATTTGGTTTTAGGTTTCCATTGTTATTTTCAATTAAAAATTTAATTAAATTTCATTTTATTATTTAATCTAATGAAATGTTGATATTTTATATATACGAAAATATTATGGAATTCATCTATTAGTTTTTACATTGAAGCATTGAATGTAAATTAATTGTTAATTATAATGAAGTATTTCATAAAAAAATGGTTTTGTTTTTTGATCATGTCAAACAATTAAATTATTAATGATATATAAATTAATAGAGATAAAATGTATTATATACATGGGATTGTAATTTAATTTTTTATGACAAATTTTGATTTTGGAAAACTAAATATTAAAAATTTAAAATATTTCTTACCGTATTCTAGGATAAAACAGGTTAATGAATTATGTTTAAGTAAGAGATAAGGGTAAAAAGAGACATAAAAATATCTAATCTATATTTTTGGAATATATTTGGACATTATATTATCATTTCAAAAATTTAATAGAAATTTGGTTACCCTTTCACAGGTATTTTACATTATATTATAAATATATTGGAGTTATATCCATTTGTGTCCATCCATGCCATTATGATATGCTCAAATTCTATAACCAAATTTAAAAACATTAAACCCTGAAGAAGGAATAAAGAAAATATAGAAATGTTTTATATTATTTCACTTATTTATTGTTATAATTTCATTACCCTAAGACCATCATATAAATTCGTATGGTATATTCTAGTGGTTTTTGAGAAAGGAGATGTATTAATCTTACCTGACACTTTGAAAGTTTACTTCCACTGATAACGAATGAAAATTTATTTTATCTACAATTAATTAATTTTCCATGTATTATAAATAAATTATCATGTTATTATTATTATATTAAAATCAGTTTCCTCATCACATCCATGAAACTGAAAATGAAATTATCACATGTTTTTTTGAACAAATTACTGCCTCTACTAAGAAATTTGATTCAATTTACAATAACATCTCACATTATTACCCATAATTATGGATTAATATATAAATATTTAAATGTAAAAATTAAATCATTTATGATGTTATAAAAATCTATAATATTATTACATGTTTTTATAATAAATTGATATTTATATTTTGGAATTTAAAATCAATTTTCATATCAGACTTTGGGTGAGGGTTTCTTATCTCTCATTTTATGTTTTTGAGAGATATGTCATGTTAACCTCTTTTCTACTTCATGTGATGTATATAAATTCAATATGAAATGATATATAATGAATATATTAATGCTCCTAATATTTAATGTTCTGTTTTATGTCATTTATTTTATAGTGGTTATGATTCAAAAGTATAGCTTGCAATATGTGTTATATATTTCTGTCTCATTTTTAGTGGTATTTTTAAGCATAAATATCCAATTACTAGATTATATTATAAATATCACATAGATCAAATATATTTTCTTCTAATTTATATATTTAAATAAATTAAATTTTATTATTTTATATACTTGTATCTATGTACTTATAATTGTAAAATAATATTTTAATAGAAAAATAACTTCATCTCTCCCTCCGTTTGGGAATAATTTTCATCTATGTTTTTATTTTTAATTTAATTATCTCAATATTTTATAATTCATGATTAATGTAATTATTTAACATTATTTATTTCATATAAAATAATTTAAAATTTATCTTCATTTTATTTTTTGTATGATATAAATTTTATCCATGGTTTGGATGGAATCCATGTTCTATAATCCGCAAAAAGAAATAATTTTCACACCATCATGAATGATATTTAAATTCAACATTACTTTACATTTAACAATTATTATTTTATTATAAAATTATTAAAGTAATATTTCTGAAATTATTAAATTATATTTATGTTATTTAAATATCAGTGTGGTCATTGCCTCATAAAATGTTCACAAAGTCTATTAATTGCATTATTATCGATGAAATGGTTCATTCCAGTTAACCATAATAAGTTAGGGATAAGATCCATATATGGATTCCTCATACATTCTCTAGATGAATACTTATTGTGATAATTAAATATTGAGAAAAACCAATTTCATTTCGCAAATTTTATCACAACAAAATATTAATAATATTTTCAATATCATGTGGCATACATATTAATGAATTGTGATTATGTTATTATAAGACAATTATTTCCCTTTTTGAATTATGGATTAATTATGTTTTTATTAGATGAAAAACTACACATGTAGTTATATCATTCCCAATAAATGTTTCATGTGTTTTTACCCTATACGTGAAGAATGTACCCTTGTAATTAGCCCAATAATAACTTGTGATGGATGTAATAGTGGGAAATATTCATATACAACTTATATAGTTATTATTATTACACTCATTTTATGCCACTCACTGGCACATGTTTTTATTATTTTGATATTATCTCATTGATCATGGTCATTAATTATTTTATGTGTATAGTCTACTAAACCTCCAATATCATGACCGAACCCACTAGGGACCATATGGATATTTGTAAAATTTTAAGGAACCTTGATACCACCACCAATAGGCCAATGTTTTGATAACATGCAATATAGGAAAACCAGACACATGGGAGGCCTAATACTAAAGTACATGTATACACAAACATAACCCTATAAAATTTTAGAAAAAAAATATAATTTAATTATACATTTTATGAATTCATACCATCTATTCCAAATCATAATATTGAAATATGTACAATAAAAACATAAATTTCCAAATAGAAACCCTCTAAAAAAAGTACGCAACAAGCTATCAATCAGATTGAAACAACAATGAAGTAACTCTAAGAATCTTCTATGATTATTAAAAAGAACAAAACCTATATTCACCTGGTCCATATATGTATCCTTTAAATAACCTTCCATATTTATAAGACATGATATATATAGGTGGAACCCATGATGGAGTGAGTAAAATAATATATATTATGACCTCACAAAATCACCATAGATAGAGAATGAACTTGCAGTAAATTGTAAATCACAAAAAATGAAAAAGAAAAGTAAAAAACAAATATACTCAAACGTATACTTGTTTTATTAGTGTTATCTCACATTATCACTAAAAGCATTGGATTCTACTCGAGACAAAAATGTAATATCATTCCGAAATAACTCACTAATATAGTCTCATTAAACTAATAGAACTAATCCATGAGGAAATAAATGTTATGCCATTACATTAGTAAGAACAATTGATACATTGAGGGATCTTATGATATATATAGTTGATCAGAGTATGAAATACAGGATAGAAATTTATATCAACAAATTGATAGGGGATCCCACATATTTCATATATTATATAACAAATCTTGTATGGATAAACCAATTAGTAAGTGGTGATATACATTCGATCTGAGATATAAGATAATAATACCATCAAAGGGAAGATTAATATAGGATCACAACCTTGAACATATATAAGGATTTATAATGTTATTAATGAAAAACCACATCAAGGAGAATTCACATCTTTCTCAAGATGATATATGTCACTAAATACTTATTGGGATGGGCTAAGGGAACAAAACCACATTAAAAACAAACTAGGGGAACTCAAATATTCTCCTAGAACATCTCTTTTGAAGAGAAAAAGGATATATAATTCACATGAATAATTATTAATCTCATCTCATTGGGTATATTACATGGTTCATTGAGTATAAAATATATCATTCCCTATAGTTACACTTGAAATATCTTTCTCAAAAAACAATATGGGTTTACATGTGTACATGATGTTTATAGATCGATCCAGACACTCTGAATTTTCCACCTTGGCCAACCCATGTACTATTTAAAATTCCCATGTACTATTGTCATTCATATGCATAGTAGATGTCTCTATGTAATATAAGGGTTTCTAGTACTATGTTTTTTTGTAGTAAATGTAGATTACATATAATCAATGTTTGAGTGGGCGATGGGATGGCTCTAGGAGTGTGTCATCTTCCCATATCCATGTTCATTCTCATGTAATTGTTGTGTGAACCACCACACATAGAGTGTGGGGTCAAATATTCTTCATGATGTGTCCTCCATGTACATAATGAGATGAAAGGTTTGGGGTCACATGTCATGTGGGATACTCACATGACATGCAATATTTAACAAATTTTATACACCCAGGCAGACACATTAAGGGGAGGACAAGCATTATATTCCTTCAAAATAGATATAATATTTTATTATACTTTCACAAAAATTACAACCTAGTCACCATTTATTTCTTATTCCCCTCCAATTCATTCAAAACTAACAAATAATGCTTTTAGAAATATGAACACATAGTGGAAGGCAGACAATAGATGGAAAGAATTATGATTCTGACTATTCTTGACTGGATAAATCATCACCATTTATATCTCAATTCACCATAGAACCAAAATAATGGGAGCTCCACTATATTAAAAATCAATTGTGTTCATTCATTGATACTAGTATGACTCTATCCAACTATAGCTCAGAAACACCCATCTTCACAGTATGGGAAAGTCCCAATCCAATAACTATCTCTTGAATCCTCATCAGATTCCTCCAAACACTACCATACCTCTATCACATCTCTGTAATCGAAAACCAAACACATAATCTAGATTCATTAGAAAAAATGACGAATTCACATTTATATTTTCTAAATTATATTTCTTAATCATCGTATAACTGAAATATCAATTACGAACATCATAGAATTCATAGAAAAAACAAAAAAAACAAAAAGTGATCTTAGATTGATGGCCATGTTAATTTTACATTCATCACCATATTTGAATGAATATGGGTTGATTATCAATCCAACATTTCAACGGGAAAAACTATCAAATTCACATCAATATATATATATATATATACATAGGAAGAGAAAAATAACATTGGGAAATACATTAAAAATGATAAATAAATTAGTTTTAGATTAAATAATTTGATTTCATCATGATGATATTAATATGAATTAAATAAAAAATAAAATGAGCTTCCTCTAGAATTATCGATCATTAATAAATAATCATCCAACATTTTTTCATTGGAGAGATACATGAACCGAATTTATGATGAAGAGCCTCACAATTCTCAAATCCACAATTCAAAATTCTATGATCATTCTAATTTGGGATTCAAACTAAAATTCTCTCTATCCTATCAATATTAAAGGATATAAAACAAAACATATGATATTTGTAAAAAAATGCGATTTTAAAGGGGTTCTAACAAGGTTTTTTTAAATTAAATAATAATTAAATTAACATTTTAATGTAAACCATTTATTTCTCCCATGAAAATAATTTATCCCAACATCAGATTATGAAAATAATAATATCATTACTAGGGAAAATAATGTTCTATATTTAATTAAGGCAATCATTTTCTTATCAGAGAATCAATTTTAGATATATTTGATAATGTCCTAGATAACTAAGAAATCATGATATAATATTTTCAAATTTTCTATATATAACTGTGGATTTATAGTTTCTACAATTCATTGTTCACATAACTCTTATATTTTAAAATATATATAAAAAATTAATGTAAATATGAACATTATGAGTCAATAAATTCTCCCCACCATCAATAAAGATTTACTCAATAATAGAGAACCAACCTAAAAAACAAATCCTCCTACAATAATTTTATCTCAAAAAGAAATATCCTAACTAGACATGTGAGTATACTATTCTTAAATATGGATCTCCAAAACCTATTGGAATTATAGGTGGATCACTTTTTGCTATAAGATATGAATCTGAGGAAAATTATTTCCCATGATGGTTTCTCCAATTGTTTTTCATACATCATTGCGTAGATAAAGGCATATACTTTACATTCGATTTTAATCTCACCATTGTTGTAATAATGCAACATAACTTGTTCATATCTCCTCGGTTATGCCACATCAAATAAATCGCGTTATTAATAATATTGTAGTTTTAGGTCTAAGATAGATGACACCTCACTATCCAGACACAATATCTTGAATGGCCCAAAGAATTTCAAAGGAAAAATCTGACAATGTAATAAAATCCAATGTAAATTCTATATTAATTCTATTCATTAGGTGTTTTCATCCTCATAAAACCCCAAAGACCCATGATGTCCGTCCATATAAGACTCTTGATGCATTTTTTTTATCTGTATCTACACCTTTATAAAGTACCCCATCACTACTATCGATCACACAAACACTGGACCCAAACCATTTTTATCCCATCTACAACTATAATATTTTTAAACCATTATAGTATTTGGTAAATTTACTATAATTGTTTAATATTTAATGTATATTATCCACCATTCAACATCAAAAAAACTAAAATTAAAAAAAATGTACTACAGAATATCAATGATCTATTTTACATGAACATTAGTATGGGGTTTGAAATTTTTTCCATGAATGAAATAGATTCCTAATATCCTCTTGAATCATACATATAATATTCATGTTATACGAGAATCACATTATGAAATAGAAACTAGGAGAACATTATGTTTCTCGTCTACCTCTTATTTGGATTGACATCCCAAACTCTCCAATAATCTATTCTCTTGGATTTTTTTGATCTATGAAGGATTGGTGTGTCAATATAATATCACTCATCTATAATTACGACCACTCCTGAATTATTTTTCCCCATCAAAAAATACCTAATGATACTATCCTTTTTACACTAACATATGGCCACATCATTCTTCACTTATTTGTAGGTGAGGCATCAAAGGAAAAATTCAATCGCATTATAAAACATACCTATCAATTGAAACAAATATCAAAGGTAATTAATGCACCATCACCACTCCAATTCATACATTTAAGATAAAATTATGAAACACCCTCATTACACCCACATTTAGCCTGCCTAATAAATCATCCTTCATCGAACAAGGATAATGTTATCCCAAAATATAGAAAACTCACAAAGACAAAATAAAATTCATATCTTGTCCCAAAATATTTCATGAAGTGTATAATCAAGTCATTCCACCCAAACATGATCAAATGTTTGTGAGGACACATCCATCGACTATAGGTAATCTATACCATATTCATCAACCAAGTATAATAGTATGTAGGTTATTTCCTATCCTCCTTATTTATAAATTTTTAATTGAAATTACTTACATGATCCAATGGAACAACGATCATGCTACTATGAGGATTTGAATATATCTTTTCAGAAACAATTATGGGGTGAACCATTAATACCATGTATAAGAAGAAATATCCCCTGTATTGGACTGTAAAAATCCTTAACTAAATGTTCAATTTATTCCCATAAATTTGGAACTCTAGATGCATATCAAGATCCATCCTCCAATATCATATGTTCTCCAGATATGATTTCAAGTAAAGGTGTTTTTTATGAAGAAATTATACTATGAAATAGTCATAGAATATATGATTGAATTGTTATATATGTTTAATAAATGATTTTTTGGCATTCAACATGTAAAATTATTTCACTGAGATCACAAAGAAGAAAAAAACCTTTTATGGATTCTACATTGTTTGTATCAATAAAATGAAACCTTTGGAGGTGACAACCCAACAAGATTTCATAATATGATGAAAAACATTTTCCAACTACCACAATCTTAATAAATTTAAATTATCAAGTGTGGATACATTTTCTTAACAATGGAATGACTTTAGGGATTTAATGCAACAACTACCATCAAGGAGTCGTCTACCTAATTATATATAACCACTAAGATTCCATTCTAATACCATCAATTATATCCAATCTATACCTCTTGATATGCACCAATTACAACTATATCTACTATAGATCTATGAGTTAATATGTAATGTTTTCATATATATCATGTCATCATTCAATGTAGGTGTATAAAAAATTAGATCATTTACAAAGGAGGGGATCCCAGAATATCCCCCCGAAGGACACCTTATAATCGACCACTGTAACATGAAAAAAATAGACATTCTACTTCTCTTAAGGTCAAACAAGACAAATTGTGTGAAATTGAATGTTTTTCCCAATATATTATCTTACCAAACATATAATGGTATTTTAAATTGGTAGAGAAAGAACATATCATCCCATCAATATGAATACACTAAAACCATTATTGGTTAATATCAGAAAAGATGTTCAGATTAAGCTACTTGTCTATATCAATGTACAAGTCATAGGGTCTCATCATCCCTTTTTGAATATCCCACATTATACCCAATCATCCTAGAGCCAGATCATAATATTATAATAATTTAATGATCAAAATATTTAATCTGTATGATCCTCCAAATATAACTATAAAGAAAAAGGATTTCTTTAACCAATTAGTATAATATAATGGTGGTATTCAGTGAAAACTATAATTTCACTATTTAATAAAACTACATCTAGAGAAGATAAGTCACATGTCACCCCATGAAATATAATTTAATCCCCAGGTTTTGAAGATCTATGTCCATGATTCTACCTTTCCCCTTATCCATATGTTCTCAATAGTCAATTCCTTCTTTATCACCTTAGAACATATAATTGGCATCAAACAGACATATAAATGGAGAAAACCCACTACACCATGACATTATCAATAATTGATGAATTTGAAAACATACATGGTTTTAAATAACATCGTGATAATGGTTCATGTTGGGGTTATTTTCCCTCTTCCATTCTGGAACAAATCCATATAAAAAATCACCTATGTGGGGTTACATGGGAACCCAATGTTAGCATGTAGAAGTATCACCAATTGGAAAACCATTATGTTGGGTTCAAACAGGGCATGTTTATCATACTACATGTAAATGTTATACCTCTAGTGACACAAGATCAATTTCACCCGAAACACTATGAAATATATAGCTCAAAATCATATGAATAAAATTAAAAATTTATGATTAATTATATTTTATTTTCAGAACAAACATCATCCACCCCAACATGGTGCATCTATTAGAATTATTGGAGATGGTTCAATAAGATTCTCAATAGTTGGAGACAATACTCACTTCCCATTCATAGGAAATTCATTATGGACATATCTATAACTAAATCCTAATATCTAAGAAGTTTATAAAGGAGATCCTTCTATGGAATCAATGGATGAAATTACTGTGGTGGAAACAATCAAAAGCTAAGATGCAAAACTGAAATAAGAGAATATACAGGGAGAAAGTCTAAGAATGAAATTGAAATGGAATCACACTCAAAAATAAGTTCTCTTGAAATATTTTCCTAGAAAAAATTTCCTACATGTTATTGGTTCACAAGGATGTTATCAGTTTCCTTATGGATAGGTATATTAATCAATACACCATTACTTTTATTCAATTCCTAATTGTTATCATAAAAAAATAGATATTATTTACCTAGTTTTAAAAATAATACTTATAGATAGGCAATCACCAATCTCTGGGCCTCATACTGATGCTTTTTGAATAACCAATTTTTCATTAACCGACCCACCAAATCCCACATGGAATTTGGTATGATGATAATTACACCACAATCCAACCTATAATAATGCATTGGATCGAAATTAGGATTCAGTTGGCATATCACACCCATAGGAGGATTTAGACAATGTTACATATACACATTAACTTGTATCCATACATAATAATAATAATGAATGATAATCTAAATATTTAATAATTGAAATAATATCATAAATCCCACATTATAATAAAACAATTAGTTCATAAAAATCAAAATAGTTGTATAAAAAACCTCCAAAACGGAAACATAAAACAAAACACCAAATTTATAGGGGAAGAAAACTGAAAGAAACATTTGTAAACATTAGACTATATATAAAACTCGTAAACAACATCTCATCCATGTCCAACTTATACTCCATCAAAAGACATGTCAACTGCAGAAGATATTAAATGTGTGGGTAGAGCTCATGTAGGGGTGAGAATAATCAAACCTAGAAAGGCACCCAGAAATTCCCCAAAAAATTATTCATGTGTTATTCATCTATAAAACATAATGGCAATGTGATGAAAATATAAACAAGTTATTTTCAATTATATAAACCATATATAAACCTGATTTCATTTTTACACTACCATCCTATAATTATATTAGATAATTTATTGTAATATCCAAACGTGATAACACACTCATCATGTCGCATTAAATAGATAAAAATCATCAAATAGGATATACATGTTATGTTATGACATCAGGAAGCACTGTGGAGAAATAGAGGGATCATATGAGATTCTAACTTGATAAAACAAAAATTTATTATATGACAATAAATGTCAAAAAAAATATGGCGGATCACACCTCTCACCTAAGGGTATACCAATCCCTTTTTGGATAATCCCACTAGAAATGGGATCCCATGTCATGGACTCTGAAAATGGGATACCATTGAAAAAAATGGAAGAATGATAGAGGTTCACACTGCATGACACCTAGTGGGCTATCTAATACTCTTAAAAATAGAATTATAAGAGGGGATCAGTAATCAAGAATATGTTGGGATACATCACTATATCATATTATGGTTGGACTAAGGGATTTTATAGACACTAATGTATAATATGAAAACTCTCCCAAATTATTGTAAATATATATATTCAAAAGAGTAAAAATACCATATGATCTCATTCAACAAGTACCCCACATTCCCCAGTTGGTAAATGAAGTGGCTTATTATATCTAAATCAGTACATGACATAAAATCTCATAATAAATTTAATGATCAAAATATATGCTGATTATTTTAGTGTTCATCACATATAAAGGTCAATAAATGAAGTCAAAAATGTTTTTTGCTTTCAGTCTCCTGTAAAATTGAATATTGTTTTGTATAATGAATATAACCATTTAAACTAGTTATGATCATGTAATATGGAATGGTATGGCGTAGTTTTTTTACAGTACATGGGGTAGAGTCCATATAACAAAAGTTTTATTGGCCAAGAATCCACATGGTGTGTTCCATTTACCCATGCTCAAGTACCTTACAATGTATACTATATGTCTATCATCAAACATGAATATATTTGGTGTGTACTCCATGTACAAAGTAATCTTCCTAGTTTTGGGTAACATGGGATGTGTGATACTCACATGAAGTGGGATATTTTACTCATTTTGTATGTTCTAGTCTAAAAATTTTGTGCACAACACAATATGTGTTCCTCTAGAAGAAAACGAATGTAATTTGTAATATAATATAAATTCCATCATGTTCATGATTTCTCATCAACAAAATGGTACTATCATTATAAATTGTAATCATTAATATAAAAATCACAATATATAGATGACTGACATAAATATCTATCCAGTAGTTATATAATGACCATTATTCAAATGAAAAAATATTTCCATCACCATGCTAGACTAATTAAAGGTCCATATCAAGGGAAACATGTCATATAAACCAATGGAAGTTCACCACCATAAAATATCTATGGATTCTAGACACATATTTTCCAAAAAACAGATAAGAATTTTTTTATATATAATATCAATCAATACCAAAAGATAGTAATCAGCCAATCCATTATGGAATTCTCATCATCACTGTTGTTCCTCTACCAAATCAGAAAATTCAATATTGAACACCTGACCATGATCCATTTTGTTAGAGGATGAATTCATAATCTTTATTCGTCTTTGGTACCATAGAATCATCTAGAAATAGAATTTCCATTGAAAAATAATAGTGAATTTTGGGTTAAATAAAAGTAACAACAATTGAGCATCAAATGATAGAACTATTCATTCAGAAATAGTAATCATTTTCTAATGAATAAGGTTATGTTTTCAAATTAATAATAAAATCTGAAAATATCAAATTCATACTTCTTGAAAAAGAATAATAATTTTTACCCAAAAAATGATGAATGATTCATTAATATATTTAGTAAGAATTAATACATGTTCATATGTATCCCTGTGTCAGGATTAATCCATAGAGTAAAACCCCTCCCCAGTGATGGATTGTTCAATGGAATATTATTTTTTTCATATCATTATTGTTGTTGAGATTAAAGAACTTGAAAAAAGGATGATGAGCCTCAAAATACAACAATCATGGATCCAAGATATCTGGATCCAACAAAAATGTTGTTTCTAATGGATTTCTCTCTATCTTAATTTATTATAGGGTTATTCATTTAACCCTTGGTAATTATAAGAAGAGTATATTATTAAGGGATTATTATAAGTGTTTCTAGATATAATTAAATGAATAATTTAATTCATTAAATAATCCCCTAAAAATACTCTATCCAAATTACTAATATCGAATAGACTAATATCATAACTACATAAAAAACACTCTATGAATTTTATGGTGTTCTTAGTTATTTTTTATAAGAATTCATTTGTGATAGATTAAATTATTTATTAATGAATGAAGCTATGAGATATATTATTTTTAATATTTTTAATATATTTTAATAAATATATATGAGACCAATAATTCCACATTGAATACACATTAAACTAAAGACGTAAATGTTAAAATTTTCTGAAGTTTCTAATATAAATTTTATATTCATTATATTCAAACCCTTATGTTGTGATTATCATCTATGTATTAAATTTATTTATTTTCATCTATCAAAATCACATTTTTTACACCTTATGCTCATTTTATTCTTAGATATTGGCATTGACTATTATTTCACATGATTACACTTTATGTTCCTATGAGATATCCCTTCATATATGTCCATTCCACAAGTTACAAAGAATGCTTTTATGTAAGGTATTCATATGAGTTAGATTATGTTATAATAATATTGTATAAAATTTTCACGACCAAAATGAAATAAGATCTTTATATACCCACTCTACAATAATATGAATCATATATGTTTTTGTTTTTTCTATAATTATGAGATTTTTTTATTATTACTCCAAAATTTTGTAATATTTATCTATGATTTTTTTTCACATTAGTTGGTATTAGAGAATGGAGTTGTTATTTTTTTCAAAACATAGATGAGAAAATGTTATTAAGAATTGTTTAAATAATATTACATAAAGGAAAAAATATTTTCTTATATTATATAATGGATTTTCGATTTCTAGGAAATTATATCCATTTATGGATTTTAGAATTTGGATGAGTCTATAGAATAGATGGACCTAGGGTTAAAAATAATGAAAGGGAGATATTTGGTATTGACATGACCATTACTAGTGTGTAATGAGTGGTAATATGATCCCACAAAAAGATATAAAATCATAGTAGATATGAAATAGATAAATAAAATTTACGTTAAGAAAAATTATGATGTATTCGACCTAGCACATACAATGGTTAACCTAGGATATACCTAGGGTTTCATTGATTTAAAATAATTTTTCATGATTTATGCATCATACGATTTATTTTTCAAGATTATATTATTTTTTCACTATAATTATAATTTCTCACATTAGGTTTTCATATATTAGTAAATTCCTATAAAATGGTGGAATAATTTTAGTGTTGAATATTATTGAAAATGAAATTATTTATCCCTAAGTAACTTATTGTTTTGGGATAGGGAATGATAAATTATTTTGTAATATTATGAAAAAATATCAATCCATGATTATGTTCAGACTCTAAAAAATAACAATATGGAAACACATATAGTTGTTTCTCTTAGGAGAAAACATCATAATTATTTTAGGGGGTTTTTGAACAACTAAATATTGTTTAATAGTTCAGTTCCATACAAAAAATATGTTAATTTCTCTAGTTCTCACAGCATGAAAGTGTTTTTTTATAATTTTTTATACTTTTTCAGATTTCAATCAATGGTTTAATATTATAACCTTAATGAGGATATAATAATAGATATACACATTGACATTGGATAAGTATTAGAGGTTATTCTTAGAAAATTACATTCCATGTATACTTTATATAAGAGTAGAGAATAAATTCTTTGAGCTAAGGAAGAAGGAAGATGTATACATTAAAAAATGAGATTAATATTTTAAAACAATATTGAGTTATAAATCTAAAATTATAATCAAACATGAATGAAATATTGATCAATTATTTGGTGTCTTAAATCATATCTCTAAAGGGAGATGTTTAAAATATTATCGGACACACTGAGTAATAAATTTACAAAAAGATAGTACAAGGATAAATTTCATTCAATAAAATAAAAATATTTATTTAAACGAAAAGATTATACGAATGTTATTATTACTAGAAAAACTAAAATATAGAATTTTATGTACATGTTATGCCATATTTATAACCAATAGTATAAATATTTTATTATAACATGAACCATAGAATATATGTAAAACCTATGGTAAATATGAATATAAAAAAACACATTTTTAAGGGGTATAACAGAATAATATAATGGATTTTCAAACAATGATATGAAACATTAATAATCACTGAAAATGGTGTCTTAATGGGTCCCATGATATCCATATTTTCAAACAAGTTTTAATGTTATATCAAAATTAAAAAAAGGAATCCCTTAGTACTAAGATTGATCAAAAATATTTCTTATGCCATGGTAACCCTCAAACATGAATAATGGTGTAAACTATAACCTATAATCCAAAAATAAAATATAACATTAGATCTGACCTAGGAACTAAAAATCAATGAATCCAATGAATTTACAAAAGTCCCCACAATCTTTTTCCTTATGTTAAAACAATCTAAAAATTATAATCAATTATTATACTGTATATAGATGTTACAGAATATTCACATTGATAATATATATATTATGTACCATGTTCGACCTACTTAAAGGTATTGTAATTTATAAGAATATTCACATTAGTTGTATTTGAAATTTATAATAGTCTATTATAATGACATTAGAAAAACATTTTCTTCACATTAAAGGATCTTTGAGACTTATCCTTTGATGTCCATAATGATAATGAATAATACACTGATTATAGCTTAAATCAAGTAGATCTATGATGTTTATGTGATAGACTATATAATTTCCTTCCAATAATATAGTATTTGTTAAAAATTATCTAGAAATTCAAGATACCTCATTATGTTTAATATTTTATCTATTTTTTTAAAAAAAATTAATCTCATTACCCATCAAAACTATTTTTTAAATATATATATCTCCATATATTAGGATCATTCCCCTTAAAACATTCATAATTATCTCATTCAAAATATAAATACATAATCATTTATTAACAAATGTGTTATTACATATATCAACATTTGTGATTTTTTAAAATAATTTATTGGAGGAGGAATCTATTCATGAAATTTTAGAAAATATTCTACTCTAAATCAATTTATATAAAAAAATTAATCATCCAAAAAATATATGGATCTCGATAATCCAAAAAATATAGTGATGAGTATCCGGATATAAATATAATGAATAAAATTAATTCTAAATATAAAACAGAAAATAGATTTATTATTAAAAGGATTCAATGGTTTTTAATTAAATTTCATAATTTCATTGAAATATTATTTAGGGTAATATTCTATTAATTTATAACATCTTTATTTCAATAACAACATCATCAACCATTCTAAAATAAACTTTGTGAAAATGAATATTTATGTTGTCTTTTTCCTCGTCAAGACATATAATTCAAGTGTTTGAATCCCCTTTCATGGATTTAAGATTTATTCCCCATGGTTAACTATAAGAAACAAAAAAACATTATTAAGTTTTTTAAATTTAAAAAGAATCATTGTGAATATGAACAATGATATTTGTAACTAATTTAGTCGATCTTCTTTTACAATAAATTATCACATATTAATATTTTATGTATCCATATCTTGAGTCCAAATTTAAATTTCTTTTGAAAACATTAATCAATAACTCATTATGAAATAATCATTCAATATGCTGATTCAATGTGTTATAATTTTCTAAAAAATCAGTTATTCATTTCATATATATCCATCATGTATGTATGTCAGGTAAAATTTTATATATTCAATCATTATTATTACTAACTACTTAATGTAATTAATTCTTATATCTATTCATTTTATTATTATACATTCAATGAAATTGGTTGAATTTGAGAAAATATTTAAAATAGATATAGTTTATTTTATATATTATCAATATTTCTATTTTATTTCATCTGATTTATGTATAGAAAAATATTTAACATTAACTTATTTATTATACTCATGTTTTTTATTCCTATTTCATTTAATTTTTTACATCAACGTATTAATATTATTTTCTATTTTTCTGCCTAATGATTGTATATTTCATTGACTAAGATTATAATAAGGTACAATTTCCAACAAATATCCTATCAATATATTAATATTACATTATCTCATCATTTTAATAATTATTTTATTTTATCATGCAGATTATTTAATTTTTAAGAACCTTTATAAATGAACTTCAAAATCTCCAAAATGAGTCTTATCCACAGATATTTAATTTTCATTTTCCATTCCAATGGATGGAGCCTGAACAAAATCATTTACTGACTATCCTTTCTTCTTAAAAGAATGTGGTTGTTCTTATTGAATAAGAAAAAATGGAGGTATAGATTCTGGAATCTCTATGATTATTTCAACTTCAACAAATGACTGTATTCAATCCATATCACATATGAAGTCAGTATGTTTAATGTATTGTCTATATTTTTATTACAATCACGTCTTCTTTTCCACTTCAAAATAGTTATTACATTTATCACACTTAAGAGCTACGACATCTCCCTTAAATATTCCAAATGAGGGTATTTTAAAGATTTTCTCCCCAATGTTTTAATAAAAGACATAAAATCCCAAAAAAATCTTTTAATTTATCCTAACATTTGATATTTATATTTATCATTGTTTACATTTCTGAAATACCAGATCTTCTATCATTTTTTCAAATAAATAGAAAAAACTTTTTCCATTTTCAAATTATGTTTTCTAATTTGTAACATATATATGATTCGTATTGTTTATGTTATCCTCACCAATATTATATGTTTTTTCAATTATTAATGTATATTCATTATTTATGTTTTCATATCCCGTACATTTTATAGATAGTATCTGTATTAAACATGGATGATGAAATATTTTCATCCTCAATGAAGAAAAATGATTATTATTAATGAAACATATGGGAAAAATTAAAAATTATATTTCACCATATTATAAAAAATGTTTTAGACTTTAGCGACATATACATTTAGAGTATTTACATTTTCTTTTATAGGAATAAGAATAAATTTCACCCAATGTTCCAGAATCCATGCATGAAAATATAGGATGAATACATTCATATTAATAAAATAATACTAAATTATGGATGTTTTTTTGGTTATACATAAAATTAAACATATGTCCTGTAGAAACATGTGAGTATCATTTTTTTTACCTCTTATAGTGGTATTGATTGTATTTAAATTACATGATAAATATTATTAATATAAAATATCAAAAAAATATTTAGTCTTTTAAACTATATTTTCAATACAAAAATAAGAATAGTATAAACTTCTTTCTAAATAATGGAAAATTTATGTCAATTTCATCATGTGAAATGTAATATCATTCCAAAAAATTGAAATATATTGGACCTCAGAAAGGATTAATATATTTTATTCCATTATCCGTATATCAATATCACTTTTAATAAACATTATAATAATAAATCACATGGATAATACATTATTGTTCTTTTCAATTTTTGAATATTCTAAATTATAAATAAAGAGACGAATGAAAGTCTTGGATGCAATAGTTTTACTTATAAATTATATTGAGGTAATGGATGTGGTGACCGACCATTCATATATAAAATCTAAATAGTAAAATGATTTATCTTCTTTAGATACAATGAATCATATTAAATATAGAAAAAAAATATTCAATTTAAAATTTACTTTAAATAATGCATATTTTGACCTCATTATGTATTAATACATTTGATATATGTCTTATCATGAAAATAATTAATATGATGAAACATAAATATTCATAAAATATGATTTCATTTTATTAGAAATATTTTTATATGTATTAATTATCATAAATATTACTATAATAATTAGTATAGTATAATAAAATTTATTCTTATTTAACGCTTGAAGTAAAATAAATCAACGTTTTTATAAACACATACACTATCATAATAAAATATGGTTTTCTAAAAAAACTCTTTTGGAAAAAATATATCTGAAATTTTTATGGAAAATTTTTATGTGAAAATTATTCAATAAAAAAAGTGTGTATGTAATTATTTTCTATAAGCATTCCCAAAAAATATTTTATAGAATATTTTTCCAAAATAGTTTTAATAAAAAAAATTCAACTAATATTTTAGAAATTTTTTTAAAAATTTAATGAAAAAATATAAAAACCTTATAAAAATGTTCCCCCCAATTTTTGAAGTAGATATTAAAATTAGGGTTTTTGAGTGAATTTTTTTCAATATATAATAAGTTATATAAACCATTTCATAGTTTCACATAATATATTCAAATATATAATAATTTAGTGATTTGGTAAGAATACCATTATACTATTCTTTTACTCTTTTTAATTGTCAAATTATATCCCCTATTAATGTGTGATCAAAAAATAAATGGGTTATTATAAGTACATGATTAGTATATGAGTAATTTTTTGATTTTTACTAAATTATATTGCACTTTTGTCATTAGAAATTATATGATATTTTCAAAAACTGAATCCAAAGTTAGTATGCCTGTGTTTCATCCACAAAACATGAGCACAATAATATCCAGATGCTACATATTAGGACATAATATTGGAATATTTTACTATATATTGATTCATACATGAAAAATATGATAAATAATCTGACTAAAAATGTATTTTTCGTAGAGTACTTTTTTTACCCAACTAACATTAACCAAATTAATAAATTGAAAATAAATTGTGAGAAATAATATCCAAGACAAATAAAATTTGATAATATCTATATTTCTCCCAAGGAAATGAAAAATTAATTTTTTAGATTTTGAATATTAGTCGATTTTTTATGAAATCATGTAGAAAAGAATATATACAACATCAAATATGGTCACATTTCTGTAATTTATATTTTTCAATCAATCACTCCACATTAATTATTTTTATCAACAACTATAATTAATTCATCAAGATATAATTTTTTTATGTTGTTGATGTTAGTATAAATAAATTTAGTAGTAAAATGGCCAAAATTATGATCTAAATATATTATATATCTTGTTTTGATATAAATTTACTTCTTGCTCTTATAAATTATAAAAAACATGATAATAATTTATTTCTACCAATATTCTTATTTGAAACACATATTTCCTAAGATATTCAATGGTATCTAAATTTTATTTTTGAATTTTTTGATTTATAATTCAATCTATATAAATTTGATCAATGAAGGTATTATTAAACAACATTTTTATAAAATGAGATGGATCCAAAACTCACTTAATAATTTTTCTATAGTTGAAATCCACTAGTTATGTCATAGCATGACCTTTGTTCCTATTATTATATATATGTCATTAGTTGGTCTAAATATATTAGATCATATTTTCATTTATTCAAAAATATGATTTTTTACAACATAATATTTATCCAAAATATATCATTTAAAAAATAACACATTTCCTATTATTAATAAAGCATTAAATTATATAATAATACAATGGATAGACGAATATGAATAAATTTATGTCTACTGAATAGTAAAAAAACTTCATAATAGTATGTTACTCCTTGTTAATTATAACCCTTTGTAACAAGTGACGATATATTTCCCAAAATAATAACATTTTACACATGATTGTAATAAAATAACAATAATATTATATTTATATGAAAATGATGATGATGATCACATAATCTGATAACTTGATTTTTTTCAGACTCATTTTCATTATCCTATATTTATTTTATCAAGTAATAATCACTTGATGGCTTTACATAATTTATTGTTGTAAATGTAGTAAAAAAATGAAAATGATGCCATTCATTTAATAAGAAATATCTATATTTGACATATCAATCTACATCACCAATGATATTATTATTAGACGATTAACATGGATTATCTTATTCCATTGATTTTTAAACATTCTTATTTCAAAACCAATTGAATTTAACATAGATGTAAAAAATTAGAAAAAAATTCATCAGTTTTTCTCTCATGTGATGATTTTTCTAATATGTGATGAAAATCGGTTTTTTTAATACAGTTGGTGATGTGGTTTTTGGTTGTTTAATATTAAAAGAATTAGTTTCATTAAATATTACAAGTGGTGTTTTATAAATAGCGCATATATTATTATTAAAAACACAATTATCCATACTAGATGAATAATAGACTATTATAATTACCTCATCATATTTTATAGTATATATAAATAAATTATATAGTTTATTATTGATAAATATATTAAATAATTAAAATTATAAGAAATAATATTTTGGATTTCATCAATTCAACAATTTTTTTTTATAATTTAAGGTTTATGTAAAATAGTATTTATAAAATAGTATTATTTGGTACTTCTTTAAACCAATGGAATGTTTAAAAATTTTATATTCACTCAGGGTGGTTCAATAAATTATTGAATGAGTTTTATCTATCCATTAAACTGTGGAATTTTTCTAAGGAATTATATTTCATAGATAGTTATATTTTATTATTTTTTACTACATAAAGATTCAAAATAATAATATAAAAAAATATACTATGATCTATATGAATTTTAAATAATGGTACACTTGACACATTCTTAACATGTGATATTTCCATGAAAAAATTATTAACTCATTATTTAATGAATATATAAGAATTTCTATATACTATGTTCATAAAAATATCATATACATAGTATTTACCTTCAATACATTATTTTTGAGTGTTGACACCACAAAATGAGTTTTACAGACAATTTTTTTATGATTCATGATATGGCACGCCTTTGACATGATGTGTCGTGTTTGAGTTGAGACATGTATCTATGTAAGATGGATAATTCTGTTGAATTTCCATGTTCGATAAGACTACTCCATATTGAGGGATTAGAGGAATGAACCCCCCCCCCTCTAAATATAGATTGGGAATTATTATCGTTAACGGTAAAAATATGTCGATATAATAAAATAAAATATATGAGTTTCATTATGTATCCATTGGTGAGTTAACCATATCAATAAATGTACATCTCTTTAATAGATGGGGGGTTTCTTGTTGTAAATTCTATGTGGACTAAAAAATGAAAACTTATGTCTCCTAGATGTTAGAAAATTTTTCTTATGTAATGTGAGTCACCATGCATACCAACCATGTAGGCTTATCCATCGAGGCTCACTCACACAGTACCATTTACATAGAATAATCCACATAGGTCCATTTTTGTAAGTTCACTAGTGATTATATAAATAGACACATTTGCCAAAAATTTATTGGGGAATGATGCACTCACAGGTGGTGAACTCGGGAGAGGGTTGTGGTAACATAGATCCCCCACCGATGTAGTCAATCACTACTTGGGAGACCTACTATGTCCCTCCATCCTAAGGGAGAAGATCCTATCATATCAGATAGGAGACCTAACTTGGAAAACCATACATGGGAGACCCACCTGGGTGACCTAAACATGGGCACCCTATACCTTGGTGACACATATGGGTGACCCACCTTGGCGACCCATACCTAGGAGTACCACCTAGTTGACCCACATTGGTTTTCACGCTAGTCCATACCACAACGATTGTACCCTCGCATGCCTACCTTAGATCACTATATGGATATGGTCTTGGCCCTCCATCATATTTCATCTGTTACTATCACTAACTCCTAAAAAATGGAGTGTCAGATGAAATTATTACTAAGTTGAGTTTAGGACATTTTTGGTTTCTCATTATAAGCTCCTAAATCCCACCCCATGAATACCATGATATCATATACTCCTCCACACTCCCAAATATTTCACTGATTAAACATACTCATATTGGATAAATTTCCACATCATGATATGACATTCCCCTATTAGACTCCTTGAGTAACATGAGTTGATACAATCCTCTTGAAAATTTTCAATCCTCATTCCCTGACTCATATTCCATGCTGAACATGAATTTCCACTAATTTGGAATATCCCTAAAAATTCATGGGAATCCTACTTTAAAATAGGGCCCAATAAATTTTAAGAAACCCCTCAAGGAGGAATCCCTTAGTCGTTCTTAAAATAAATTACACTCTTTATCCCCTCTACCTCCAAGCCATTGGATGAGAGAGGGAATGGGGACTCAAGCCCTCTCTCCTCTTTCATGACTCCTTCAATCCGTTTTTCCAGAGCATGGAACCATTCTAGGTTAAATATATGGGAGGAAAGTGTATTTCCCTTAGATTCTTCCACTACCGCCTCATCGTATTCCACCAATTGATGAGGATAGTTGTTTGATTTTTTGGATCATCTATTTCTACTTGAGCAACCACAATAATGAAATTCACACCATCATATCGATGTTCTTTCATAGGATCCTCCTTTGAATATTCACCTCACATTCCCTTAGAGTGTCCCCATAGGATTTAGTCCATATGGTCATGCATCCGACCTATTGGGAAGTGTATCATGTTGTTTCCGTGATATGTTTTCATCTATTTTTCACACCTAGCCTTACTCATGTGGGATTTGAGTTTGATAGTGGTCATGATATCCATATGATTTAAAACCATGTGGGAATCCTACTCATGATTAATCCCAAAATCTCACCATTTTAACCTTGTAACTTTAGTGCATAAGCCTAAAATATTTAATTAATATAACGTTGATTCCGGCTAGAATCATGATATATAAGACATAGACTTATACCCCAAGATCAATGGGATTCCTCCTGAGGACTGATCCCAAATCATAATTCTTTTAATACGGGTATCCCCATTAGGGGTAGTCTATAAGAATAGCCACATAATCTAAATTATTTTAGACATACCTCATGGTCCCTTATCATGGAATCATTTTCAGGAATAATCCCCAACAAAATTTTCCTAAAGGGTTATACTCCGATGAATGTTGAGTCTTCTAAGGGCCTACATAGGCATAGTTACATAAAACTAAACATCATGGGATTTGATTCCCTTAAAAATGTAATACATAAGAAGCCTCGCTGAGGTCCAAACCTGGTCATCTAAAATCAACAATGTCCCATATGGGTAACATTCACATAATGTTTTAATTTAACCTTGAAACTCACCTCCCACCATCTTCACGGGGCTTCTACGAGCTAAGTCCATCACCGAACTTTTAGTAGGTTCCATAATACTAGACATCCATTCAAATTGATGTTGAAAAACAGGGTAATGTCATTATCACCCAACCATTAATGGTATGATGCTCTCAACTAAGAGGCACTAAACTATGTGGTATATGATTTTTTTCACAATGATATATTTGAATCCCGTCATATGGGTATGATCCCAACATCCAAACAACCGATGTATCCATGTATGAAAATACATTCCATAGTGCCACACTATGTGGCTAGGAAACCAGTTTCATCCTTACAAAATAATCTCTAATTTTATATAAGGGGATGAAATTAATGTTGAATCTCATAAACATATAGACATGTCCATTTATTATTTCCCTTAGATGCATTATCTTGATACAATATTCCATATGTTATTTTAATCAATTATTAATTTTGGGATAAACACACAATTCATGGGAATTGAAAAATAATTTAGGAACATATCTTAAATCTATAATTGATTCCTAAAGTAGGAAATAATTACCCCCAAATGGGTTTGATAAGCCTAAACTCACTTCCAATCAACCAATGTGACTTTTTAAGCACCGATGTTCAAAACCATTTAATCAGTAGCTACCTTTGGAAAGTATTTCCTTACATCACCATGGATGTAAAAACATTTGATGTTTTTAGTTACAGAAGGAAAACAAAATGAAAATGTTTTAGAAATAATGTTTACTAACAAGAACATATCTTTTAGGGGAAAAATGTTGATGCTAACATGAATCCCTAACCAAGATGATAGTTTCACCAATCTGTCAGGACCCTTTCCACTAATAAAAGAGAGAAATAGAATACAATATTAATGAATGTATTTATTCAAATGGGATGATTGTTTTACAGAATTTTCTTGTTTATTTTTTTCATCTTCTATGAAATTTACTCTTACAGATCACATTAGTCCAATGGAATCATTCCATCATTAAGTAGTGAATGCATGGGTTAGATCTCAGACAAAACCATCATCCATAGGTAGGATGACATCATCAACTAAGCATCTTCAATATTAGGTCTCAAATTCACTAGTTTTGGAATACGCCAAAAATTATGCAATCCTGACACTAGAGGACAACCGAAGATACATCCCGTTTGCAAAGCCACACGGATCTTCCATTCTTGTATGACCATTAGTCATATCATAGATGGCGTTGACCACCTTGTTCCACAATCTTGGGATCATATTCCAATAATTCTATAGCCCTTCACTACCATACATCATTTATGTGGATCAATATGAATCATATGACTTCATTAATATGTCATAGGGGTTATACTCGATGGATCCATCCAAAAATCGCCTCAAGAAGCATCATGTTCTAGTGAATATTCCACTTGATGGGTGTTTTTTATGGATATACATATAATGATCCTCAATACAAGGCATGCATAATGTCCTTCCTATGTTTAAATCTTGACAACAGATAATAAAGACACACTTCATTCGCTTCTAGAATATTTCACTAACCCAGTTTGAAGAAAAATTGCAAGCAATCACATTCTTATGTCCTCCATTACAAATCCATCCAATAGACTTGTATGGTGGAATCCAAATAATACCTCCTACCAAATAAAATGAAATACATTGAGAATTAACATATATATACCTACACCATTAAATCATTCCTGAAAATTCGTCTAGAAATTGTCAATGACCCCTCAAACCATGTATGATGGAAATCTGCGTGTAGGCGCACACACCTACTTGTATTCACCAGTAAAACCAACAAACACTTATAGCTGCAATGGAATAATTTAATCTGAATGTCCCGATAATATGATGGGGACTGAATCAACTCTCAACCCCCATGATTACTATCAGTATCCACCAATAGTAAATAGAGGAAAAGAGTTCAAACATATTCCTACTCTAGATACACAATGGACATATATCCATGTTCTATTCGTATAAGTCACTAATAATATCATGTAAATAGTGTAAGGGTAGATGAAAATCTCCTCCCATAATGTAAAAACACGCCTAGATATCATAACAGTGATGAATGTTGTTCCCAAGAGATATAAACAGAACTCTATCCATACATCTAGGGTGGCTCATCATCATGTCACCACTGAGTGGTCACACACCTATTCGACTTCCTTGGAGGATTATGTGGAAAACTCACTTATTTTATTATAATATTGTAACAGGAACATATACACACATCTATTGGAAGAAATTGATATATCCTAATGGAAACTATAATGTAGTAATAAGAACCATTCCATGAAACCCAATTTCCCCTAGCACGAGGAACCCTTAGTTTATAAAAATGATTCCCAAAATAAGCCTCACCAATGAAAACTAGGAAGAAAAGATCCAATCTATAATCCTTCTTTACTTAATGATGGATTTCTTGAATCCAAAAGACCATAATCTATAGAATCTGAAGATCCTAACCTCTCTTTACCATATTAAGGTATTAGTTTCTATAATCTTGAAGGTTCTAAAAGTATAATTCACTATGAATACTTTCTTCTTGATTATAATATGATTGATATTGAGATCACATCTTCTGATTAGAGCCCCGATAGATTTTTTTCATATAATGTATATCCAGGGGAAATAGGGTATTCCCCATTCCATAACCCACCATTGTGTTCCTCCTAGTAAGGGAATTCATATTGAATTTTCTCTCTATAGTAGTGTTTCATGTTGTCAAAAAAAATTCTCTCCTAGTAAATTTATTAATGATAAATCCTTCCTATTATAAGAAACATTTGAAAGTAAGCCAATTAATGTATGATGCATTTCCATCGGTAGTTTAAATATGTTCTCAACCAAAATATATCGTAATGTGATGTTTATTTACCAAATGAGCTTTGGATGAACTTCCTTTTGAAAATGTAGTGGAAATCACGACTACTATCACTTCTTTGATAAAATAGTTGTGAAGTGTTCACTCGGATGGGACAAAGTTTATGTACCTCCAGAAATAGATTATGAAAACATGATATACATGATGATGAATCTATAAAAAGATAACATACCAATCCTGTTTGATAATTTATCAACCACTTAATACCTTATTCTAGAGTCACTATCGGATGATTTTGTACACATCATCTCTCTCAATACATGAAAAACTATTCCTCAATTAAATGTTAACTTATTACCATTTGATGTGTATAAAATTTGGTTGAATGTAATATAAGGGTTCCAATTCCAAATTGACATAGCATGTCTCCATTATTAAAAACAAACAATGATTGCAGTAAATACAAGTATCCCTTAAATGTGAATGCCTCAGTGGATTAATTTTATTGAAAAAATTGATCGTAGATTCCCCATATGGTTTTCATATCAGATGATGGAGTGTCCATGGATAGTTACATTTCCCTATGCTCCCTAAAAATAATGACCCTATGAAGTTTGCAACATGTAAAATTATTTCCTTAGGCTATATTAAACAAGAATTATATGTTCATGAAGAATATATGGAAAAAATCAGGCCTTAGCTGGTTCTCATCCACTTTGTCCTAGAAGTGAGAATAATGTAGAATGAATTTCTCATCAATCATATGATTATAATAGGGTATCCTCCATATTAGAGGATGAAAACTATCTGATAGTGAAAACATTATAAATATATCTATTTTATTGAAAAATTGATGATTCAAATACATTTTGAATTATTCACCCAACCCTTGTTCGGAAAAATTACCATAAAACCAGAATGGAATCCACAACAATAGAATTCATGGTTGTTCAGGAGAACCAATAGTACATAGAGTTGTGGGATTTCATAACCCAACCATTTTGGCCAAAAACCAGAACCTTAAGGTTGTGAAAAATATAATGAGATAATACGAAACACTCAGGGATGTTGGATTGTTCACCTAAACAATCCTCCCCTTAGCCGGTGGCAGTCTTCTCCAAATATGGAAAAATTGGTTAAAGAAGATCCTCTTAGTTTTTTCCATCCCAAAATCTAGTTCACTGGTTATAGATGGACAAAACTGAGCTATCTATAGATTCACATTAGATTATAGTAACCACGATGCTCCCAAAAAATTATCAATAGATTGTACAAGGCATTGTGGGGGAAGTAGGAGAAAACAGTCTCATGGAGACAGAAAGAGAATGTGTGAAATATATTTTTCATCAGTTAATTTTGTCATGGTTGACCTCCCATTTCATATAACACATTGAAAATTTAGAAAATATAGAATTATAAGTTTTTTTTGATAACACATACCACATAAAAACAATTGAAGGCAGTTTTAACAATCGAAACTAAAGTCTTTCCATAAATTTTGGAACTATTTCCAACAATCCGCATATACCTCCACAAAAGAAGGGAAAAATAGAATGTTAAAATCATGTCTAACCTCTATCACTAAGAGGATAATCCTCCTTAGTATAAAAAATATGTTTTATCAAGAGGAATAAATTAATTAATAGAGGATATCCAATGTAGAATTCCTATGAGGAAAACTTATTTCTATACATGTTATGTAAGAAGTTATTTAAAATGAACCTCTTGTATGTACTCCTCAACAAAATAGGGTTTCTATACCAAATTATTCTCATATAGACCATCCTCATCGAATGGGATACCAAAAACCAATATATTATGATCCAAAAATAGTATATCAAAAATTATCTCATTTTGCTACACAACATGATTAGGGCCATCTGAATCCTTACAAGCATACCCCAATTTGTTTCCCATTGTAGGTACCAATAATGTATACACTAATGGACTTATCAGCCTCCATATATGTTCAAGGTCTATATTCTTCATCATTAAATTCTTTCATTTATACATAAATTCCTCAAATTCTTATGAATGCCATTGAGTCATTAATGGAATGATTGGTATCCACGGAAGAATGAAGAGGTAAAAAATTCATGAAAAAATTCAACAAAATAAATTGGTAGATCCCAATATACCAACGTAAAAAATTGGGTATTGTAAATTTTTTTATTAATGGTTTGAGAGATGTAGCACACCATTTGACCCATTTTTTCTCTCACTATGATCCAAAGATGGGTTCCCCTGAAAAATAAGTGGTGATGAAATTCACGTTCTTCTTGAATCATTATAAGGACCCAACATCATGATGTACATATGTTTTTAATACATTACCATCACAATATTGGATGACCTATGTCAGAAATACATATCACATTTCTTCACAACATTATAAAAGACACTAGTATTAATTAGAGAAGCCATAAACAATAGGACAATGAAAGGGGATCAGATTTCCTTGATCATTGGAAATGACTTACATACCCCTTAAACCTACCACTCCCTCAAGAATAAAAGTTTCCCTTATGTGTAGTAAATCATAATGAAATGCATTATATTTCATTGATCATGTTGAAATAAACCCTAAGGTGTTAAGATGTTGGCATAAATAATAAACAAGTGAAAAAATTCAGTGTAAATACCAAATAAATTTTCTTATCAATTCCATAAAACTCAGGAAGTATATGAATAAAATAATAGTCTTATACAATTATACATAAGTATTACCCTATTGAAACACCAACATCAAATATTTCACTATGTCATATGACTCAACATCCTAAGAAACAACAACAATTCCAACCATTTTAGGATGATTAGTGTGGTTATAAGAAGAAATAGTTTTAGCAGATGAATAATAAGGAATGTTTTTTTTCAAAATGACCACATCCCATAATAATTCATATAGGAGTTTGAAAACAAATTAACCATCTTTCTAACTCCCAGGAAGTCCAGAAAAGCATATTATGAAGATCCCATAAACAATTTCCACGTCCATAATATGATGGGGTACCACATAAAGGATACATTTGTTTTAAAATACATCTCGAAAATATCGTCATCTTAAGGAAAGTGATGTTAAAAAATTCTATTTCTCTGGAGGCATTTGTTTCTTCCAATATTATATATGACAAATATGATTGTTGGGTTGTCAAGAGAAAGAGAGCACAAAATTTTACTGACTAGATGGTTAGGAAAAAGATCTAATGGACTCATGAAATTCTATAAAAAAGTTGAGACAACCAAATGGGACACTATCAAATTCTATTGAATTACATACAACTTCACTAATAACTCACCCCTCCAAAGGCCTATCCTCCAAGACACTATATGTCCAAACATGTAAGATATATATTCAAGAAGAAGAACCTGCCCAAAATTCAATTTAATTAAAAAATTAGTAGAATTCATGATAATAGTCCGAATAGTATAGGAACCAACCCTCCAAATGGAACAACGATTATCAAAAGATGTGGAATAATCTCCACTAGGAAAGGTATTGATTTTTGATTACATTACTGTCTTCCCATAGTGGATCCTATCTAAAATGATGAGAACTATTATGAACTCGAATTCCCTAAACAAGATTGGTGATATGATGGAAAATACCATCAAAACTAAGTGTATAAGGAATGATGTGCCCCCATAGGTCATTAATTCATCTAGGCCCCGTCTCAATCCTTATACATTGTTGAAACCCATAGAAAAGATATTTGGAATTCTCAATATAAATAATGTTATATACAAATACATGATACGGTATACATTAACACATTAATCCTAAAAGAATAATTAGAAGCTATTTTGTCACCAAATCAGACATGACATATAGGAAGTCTGAGCCAAACAATTCCCCCATTAAAATAAGCATCGTCACTCACATTCCAAGGTAAAGTCCATTTATATCATGAACATAATCTTTTAATGCTTATGCGAATGAACACTCCCATGCTGGGAGGTGCAAAACTCTACATAAAATGTATGTTGTTTTGATGTAGGTAAGCCAAGTCCTTACTATTTTATAGATATTATAGGCTTTTAGTTTTTTAAAATAACAATGTGAAGCACTCACAATGCCTTGTTGTGTACTCAATAGATTGAATTTGATGTTTTGACTGCAGGGGTATATCATGCAGTGAAAAATCATACAAAATGCAATGTGAACATATATTTAATAGAACAGGATGAAGAAGAATTCATACTAAGACATGTTATGTCCTTGCATATATATGGTTACATATATGAAATTGACTTATGATGAGCCTTTATTGACAATGGATTAGGAGTCAATCCCATTCTGGTACAGACACATTAAAAATGGGTCTCAATAATGCCCACTTGTCTCCCTCCTCTAAAATGCTACATGGTTATGAATAGATTGATAAATATACACATGTAGGGATGACACATAGACCCCAATTCATAGAACTTGTATCTATCACATAATTCATGGTTGTTCAGCATGATATAACTTTTTGTGCCCGGATTGGATGTTTGTGGTTGTATTAGCATGTGGAACTTCCTACATCAATCCACCAATGCCTCAATTATTTTATAAATGGACAAATTGGGTTATTTCATGGTGATATGTACCCATTGAAATATTTTTCTTTCATAATACGTTGACACATGGTTCTATCACAATGGAAGGAAATAGTCCATGGCTAAACACATTTCTCAGGTTTTTTCTACAAATGGTCTAGAGATTATCCCAACTAATACATTTAATCAGCTCATTGAATAATATGTGTTCTCCCACATCAAAATTGAGGGGGGTCTAAAATTCATGTTCCCATTCAATGAAATCCAAAATTTCAGTCATTTCAACTGAACCCGGTGGTATAGGATAAATCATCAACTCTCTAAGTAGAGATGAAATCATAGATGAAAATTTCTTCCTTACATCCCCTGATATTCAACCAATCTATTTTCAGCTACACGGATAAATGATGTTTCCATGTAAATTTTAGAAGAAATATATTCTCATTGTCAATATATTCACTCCCTTTTGGAGAGACAAATATTACTCATTTGGTTTGATTGATTCTGAAATTGTAGCTTCATCATATAGAAACCCAAAGGATGATTCCACCACTAACTATGAGATTCATGATTAAAAACTATCATTATTGGAAGATGATGAAGAAGTAATTCTTGAGTTATGAGAAGAAGATGAACCCCCAAGGGCTTTGGGGTCTAAATTTACATTTTAAAAAATTTATTTTAAGCATTTTGTGGTCTAACATTACAAATACATTTTAAAAAAATTACATTTTAAAAAAACATAGCTTCATCTTATATTTATTAATAACAATTTACATTTTAAAAAATTTATTTTATGAATTGTGTGGTCTAACATTACAAATAATTATTCTCAATATTAAGTTTTTTTAAAAATTGATTTAATATTTTTAATTTTTAATTAAACATTTTATTTTATGGGAATTTTTATTTCAATGAGATGATTTTTAATTTTTTAGGTATGAATTAAAGAACCCATTAATATTAAATAATGAGAAAATTGAAAAATGAGAGAGGTAAAGACAAAATTGTTTTAAAAAATCTCTCTAAGAAAATATATTTTGATGTTTTAATTACATTACTTCTTCTCCCATGAAATTATTTTCCTTTATTGGATACCATTTTCATTAAAATGTTGAATCACCTTTTTTATAATAATAAAATATCAACTCTAATTCCCAAGATAGAGATCCATCACCATCAATATTATCTTCAAAAATTCCTCTTTTATTCAACAATTCAAATCCCAAATAAATCCACAAAACTACTAGAGAATTTCAACCAAATATGGTCATCTCAAAATCCCACATCTCAATGAATTATTCAATATTTAATTGTTTCTCATCAATAGAATAATTTAAAATTCTAAATTACATCTTTTTCATTCTTTTTCAGTTCACACATATCCTTCCTCTGGGAAATATAAACTCCCATGTATGAACTTATTACATAGTTACAGTAACTATAATAAAATTTTAGTTTGTTTATGGATTATATATTTTCAATCCTATACAAAATTATCTATAAATAAACATAATTCATGTCTTATAGGTGAATTATCACCTCTAGGATGGTCATGGAATTATTTTCATAACAAAAATTCAACGATTGATCATAGTGTGTAATTGATGAATAAATATTATTTATTATCATCACTATTATAGTTATATAAACATAATACAATTATATTCTCCATTATATTCTATGTGAACAAAATTTCACCCCTAGAGTACGCAAAGTCTCTCACCTCTTTGAAATATAAGTATTTCAGTATTTATCATGTATTTTATTATATATAAAAATAACTACCTACATGATTTGAAACATTAAATAAATCCACATAAAAATATTATTATTACAAATTAATTATAATATTCCAAAATAAACATGTCATGATCCATACCCTAGGTCTCATGTCATGAAAAACCCCAATCCCGCCTCCCAAAGGCTAGGGCTTGGCGACTAGCACCAAAGGCATCAACATTCAAATGGGAGGAATTTTCCAGGTTACATGTACACACATGCACTCACAAAAAAACCACAAAGATGAAAGGTCAACACTAAGAAATAGGAAACCAGAGTACAAAAACAATTAAATAACTGAGTGGTGAAACCGAGATAGTATTCAAGCCCAATAAAAGAACTGAAAACAGAAAGGCACAATGGGAGCACAGACGACCGTCTGTGGAAGATCCCACCTGATCGCTAGAGTTGTGATGATATTGGAAGACGAAGCATTATGTTTTATCATCCTTGTTCTACTGGGGACCACCTAGTCCAAGTAAACCATTTCCATCATCATTACATTCTTTGGTCCCATCTTCCTAAGTGCCCCTATTGAAACGTTAATCATCTACACTAGACACAACACGTACAGGTGGAGCCCGTGCATAGGTGAGTAACTCAGTACTCATAAGGGGAACCAAGGACCCTCGATGGTATCATATAAATACAAAATAGAAAAATACCATAAAACAACCATGAAGTAAACCAAAATGATTATTCATAGTCATATCTACACAAGAATATTCTATTTGATATACTTAGGTCATCTAGATATAATCGTCTCAGCAAAAAATAAACATAAGGACCTGACCTCAATCCATTTCCAGGATTTCCAAAGAAGGATCGAAGCATAACTCAAGGATTAGGGGTTCATGCTCCATGTATCGGGCATCCCTGATAGAACCCGTCTAAGAGATGTACTCTATTTGGTACAACTCCACCATTCCTAATTGAACATTTGAAAGGACGTGCTCCATCGGGAACTTTCTCCTAGAAATGCATCTAGTGCTCGACACTATAGGTCTCTCTGTAACAGTCTTGCATCCGAGGAAAGACCAAGATGAACCAAGTGAAGTGGTCCACTCCTCAACACTCTGTTATGTTGGGGGGGGGGACTGTGCCTATCTATCCAATGATATCTCAATCACCCTAGTAAGAAGTGGACTACCCCTCAGTCCATTGATATAGTACTAACTTCTACCCTGGTTATTGATTACATCATGTGGTGGGGCCTACTCCTTGTAACTGAGTTCTATAGTTGTGGGAGCTCCAACTCCCTTGATGGACCATCTCCTCAACGCTAAACCGAAATGGGGGGGGGGGTTCGTACTACTCCATATGTGAGGACTCGCACCATACCCGGTAGGGGAGTACAACTATGGTAGTTTGTTCACATTGGGGGAATCATGCCCAAGGACGTTTGGGGAATACTGACCCTAGGCTATAGGAACTGCACCATGGCATGTCAGGGGAGTACCAACTCTACTATAGTACTACATAATGCGGAGCAGTAACCAGGGTTTATAGGAGAGTTCCAACTCCTAACATAGAGGACATGCACCCTACCCAGTATGGGAGTACCTGACTCTGTGTGATTTATATATGGATGAGCAACACCCTATTCAAATAGGGTAGTACCGACTCAAGATATAGAAAACACATCTATGAGGAAAATGAACCATCACTCATGAAATTAAGAGTCAAGTATCTACTGGAGAAGAGGAGTAAGAAATACCCGCCCCTTGATATATCATGGGAGTATCCATCCTTACGCTCAATATAAGAAACACCATGGTTCTACTCCTCAGGTTATCGGAAATACCTCAAACACAAATAATTTCCAAATGGAAGTGACCCAATGATATTTTATGTCATAAGGGTTCCAACGCAATAGACGACACACATACCAAACACCCGATCTAAAAGTTGTAGGAATTTTAGAATCGATGGACTATTTGGACTCAAGTACGATCCAACATGGCCAAACTCTACCTTTATTCGAATTTCAAATAGAGTATCTATAAATTACATCATCATCCTAAGGGTTTTGGCACCATAGATGGTTCGTCAAACTAACATATGGTTTAGGAGACAGGCTTGTTTAATAGAACTAGAATGTAAGTGGGTCCTAGTCTGGTCTGACACGGTCAGACCAACTTGACCCTGCCTTCGAGGCCTGTCCCGAAGGGGCTGGGCTCATCCTGGTTTGACTGGGCATAGTTTGACATTCAATTCCACGGGCTAAGCCTGCTGGGCCACAAGTTTGGCCGAGAACCCCGGCTAGGCATGGCCCACCGGGCTATAGAATCACTCAGCATGTTGGGAAAACACGGGGGACCACTCCCGTCCCAAATGGATAAATTCATTCAGATCATTAATGACACAGCGCCAGGTGGAACCACCTCTATTGGTCGGACCATATGTATTGGCCCACTATAAATGAGTGAGTGTGTGTCTTCTCTCAGCAGTAGCTCGATGTTGCTACCTTCATCCGCAACATGCAACCCGACTTCGCAGTGGCAGCTGATGGTGCGACACCTCTTGGATGATCTACGTAGACCGACTCTCTACGGGCCTGAGGGCGCCAGTCCACCCTCCACCGTGGCTCTAGACAGTGGACTTTCATCTATGCGTGCCATCCCACATCAACGTGGCCAGCATTGGTCGGCCACCCCTTGTCTGTCGCAGTGCCTTTGGGGGTCATCATTCTTGTGTGGTCAGCGTGTTTCGGTTTCCACCTCCCTCAGTCCCCAGTCCCACCATGTTTCTCCATCACACCACCGCTTCTTCCGGTATCCACATATAATGTCTCCATAACGGGTTTGGAAGAGGGTCCGGGCCTTACCTGTTCATCCCGTTCCCTCCACGTTATCATTATAATATGGAAAGGAGTATTAGATTACAAAAAATTCCATAATGAAATCCAGCGTTATCATTCCATGTTAAAGTGAAAAAAGAGGATCAACCCATTGGACGTTTGGCTCATGTTCCTCATAATATTCAAGAATAGGGTAAAAAGTGGAGGAATTGAACATATGGCCCCTACCTCGATTTTTTTGGAAGCCACTGCAGATGAATAATAAGTATTCATGTCTGAATGTGTTTGTCGATGCATGTTGTTGCCTGTCAATTCCACCAATTTTCATCACTCGAAGCTTCTTTGTAGTCCCATGAAATCATCATGGCACTTCATCAGAGGTTCTTCTATTGAGTCCAATAACCCATGCCCCGAGAATCTTTTAAATAGATAGGTGGAGAGGAATAACACACCACACAATTACTGAGGTTCATTAATGAGTATAATTAATGAACCTCTATAATTATATCAACGGTGTGGTTACCTGTTCATTTAAATCTCACAATAGTGCATTTATAAAAAAACTGAATCAGGCCATTAAATGGTTTTGACATTACATTGTTGTCCAAACACCGTTTGTGTGATGGGTGCACACAAAAAAAATAAAATTACCAAAGGTTATTTTATTATTAATTTTAAAGTCAAAAATTATCTTTTTCATCAAACCATTTATTGTTAAATATAACATATCTTATGCGAATCTCATAACTATGGACTCAACGGTGCCCTCAGTGTATTAATTCTAGCATCGGTTTAAAATATGTAATTCACGACCGATAAGTTAATTGAATGAATGTTAAAAATTGTCAAAAATTATTAAGAGTCAACCTTAACCAACGCCGGTCGAGGTTAGACACTACCCAAGGGGAACATATCCTTAAAATCTCAACAATACTCTCATATTATAAACCTGAGTTTTTGTTTAGAAGTTAATGATTTTACAATAAATTATTGTTATTTAATGATTTAATTTATGTCTAAAAACTAATTTCCACTAGCGACCCATGTTGACCACTATTAGTATCTACCTATGGAAAGAATAAACTTATGAGTTCAGTGGTGGTCTTGTATTTATATTGAGTCACAATTTGTGAGTTATAAGAATTTTAAAAATAAAATAATTTTATTTAATAATTTAATTAATGGTTATGCCATTTTTGGGTTTTCTCATTGGGGGTATGTGATAACTGAATTTAAGTCACATATAGGGTAAACCTGCCATCCAAAATTCAATAGTACCATCACATTTCAGATCTGGGCACCCATTTACGAGTAATTATACTTTATCATGAAAAAAACTCATGCAAGATATTTGAAGCTTCACATATTTTTTTCCAGATCATTCTAGGAACTTCAGTCATCAGAATCTCCTTTAGTAAAATTTTATTGTCACAAAATAATTATATATAAATAAAAAAATCACACAAAAATTCCACAACATTAAATTCTCCCCATAATTTGACTTTTTTCCCCAAAAAGCCATGTCCCAAAATCACTGGATTAAAGTGGGTCCAACAAAGGTTCTTGTGCTGCATACAAATATGCTCCATGAGAGAATATCGAGATCAACCACTCTTATGTCTAACTCCTACTAGTTCAACATCATTCCACTACATGTACTTTTTTCTTTAGCTATGACAAGTGGATAATGAACTATTTCACATGATATATCTGCAATCGTGGTGTCTAGTACTCCACTTCCTAGAACCATCATCGGCCCCACCAAAAGCTGAAATAATACATGACCACCCGCAGTTGCGGAATCTCCACTGATTATGGATGTCTAAGAACCATTTTGAAATGCGAGAACTTCTTTTGGTATAACACCTCCCCATAGAAAGACTCAAGCGGGACTCATTACATGAGTCCAGATAGTGCTGCCTGGGCTTCCCCCCTTTTTTGTAAAGGAAATCCTTTCTTTACCATGCAGATATACCACATTTCATGCCTAATATCGTCATTCCTGTCATGAATGATATTATTACAAACCCATATTGACGTCATAAGGTCTTGACACAATGAATAAGAGATCCCAACCACAACTCTCTCCTCTAAGAGAGAGGTCACACTATCAACGAGACCCCTCCATCATGAGTTGCTAAGCATGAGGTTCATTTTTTTGGTCCAACCTGAATGTCAATGTCTCAAATAATACTTGAGGAAAAAGAAGGTCTTGCACTTGTGTCTATTTAGGATGGTAGCTAAATAAAAGAAAAAGTTTGTGCCTCAATCTTCTTCAGGAGTTTCTTTGTTGTGATCCATGATTGCATCATCGGTCCTCACCCACGTCCTCCAAACCCTTGAGCCTAGTGGGGACCACCCCTATTGATCATCCAACACCTCTACCCCACCTTCAATCTTGTGGAACTCCATTCTCCATGCGTTGTATCTGCCAAGTAGGTTCATATGTCGGCTCCCTCTCTGTAGTACAATGGGTTGGGAAATATCTAGAGAGATTCCCCCATCCATTAAAATCATAACACTTCCTCTCATATGACTGATCTACTCCATGGCACTGATGTTGTTCCACATAACCATGTGTCTATGTCTAAGCATGGGTATTCCTCTTATGTCGCAATCCCACTGACATTTGATTGTCAGCTCCATTAGACACCTCTATTTTTTGACCTCTATCATAGGTCACATCCACCTATTCCACCTCTAGGAAGTTCTCAACACCAGTGCTAAATCTAGTACCCCAGCATGCATCAAAATGGTGAAAGATATTATCAATTCCATGGTTTCCCGGTGAAGTGCCTGATCGAAGGTCTAGGGCCTTATTTATGGTTCCCACACAATATCTACAGAGTTGTGAGAAAAATATGTGAATTTCTCTAAGTACTCTGTAACCATCATGCCATCATGTCGCCGGTGCAGCAGCTCTTTTAGGCATACAAAGCGCAATGTTTCTGTAATAAACTCCTCTGTAAAAAGGATCTTAGTGTCTATCCATGTGAGGATCACCTCATCATGAGTTTGAATCATCAGAATCCACCATATTTCCACTAAGCCCTGAAGAAGTCTTTCATCAAGGACTACCATCTATTCAGGTGGTGTCCTTACTAGGCAGAAAACATGGGTAAATACCTCAATTCCAATCCTCATATACCTAAGGATATGCCTCGCCATAATACCTAAGAGGGATATGCCTCTAGAACTAATTTAGGGAACTGATCCTATGAATGTCCTCTACCGGAACCGCTGGTAGTAGATGCTAACAATCAGGTTGTGGTAGCACTATTGCACCACTCGGTGGGGTGATCTCAATCACGAGTCCCTAGAAGGATGCCTCATCACTAGACAGACTGTCGTCATGACCTTGTATCGAGATCCTGGACGATCATCCACCTGGAGTCCTCCTGAGATAGATTAAGATATACCATGGTTTGAAGGTTATATATGTAGAGCTAACTCGAGATGGAATATGTAAATAAAAACCATCAATAAATGATGAATATTCTCTTATTTTCCCTACAACCTGTGTTTCCATTTACCGAGTTAGGTAACAGTTGTCCAGTGTATTGGTGTATGGATATGTCAACTACCGCAGAAAAACTGGAGTCCCTAGCCTGAAAGCCAAACTCGAAACACCAAACATTGTTTCTTACATCAAAATCAACAGATCCTTGTTTATTGAGTTAGAACCAACCATATCTTATACCACTACGTCACAACGCATCCCCCTGAGGCCTGTTCTGGGTCATACCCCATGCCCTCCTTTCGAAGTCCAGGGGTTGGTGACTAGCACCAAAGGAATCAACATGCAAGTGGGATACATTTTCATGGATACATGTACACACTATCACTCACAAACAAAAACAAAAAATATGGAAGGTGAACACTAAGTAATTGGAAACTTGAGTAAAACAATAAGTAAATCCTAGAGTGGTGTAACCGAGCCAATATACAAGTCTGACAATAGAACTGAAAACAGCAAGGCACAAAGGGAACACCGACGACCGTCTTTGGAAGATCCCACCAGATTGTAACAGTAGTGAAGCTACTGGAATCCAAAGTAGTTTGTCATGCCTTACTAGTCTTAATGGACCCCTCCTAGTCCTTTTTCCCCAAGTCCACCATCATATCGTCTGTCGGCCCCATCCCCTAGATTTCCCCTATAAAAAAGTCGAAAATCCTCACCAGACACAACATGTGCGGGTAGATCCCATGCAGGGATGAGAAACTCATTAATTAGTAGAGGACCCCGAGACCCTTGGTGGTATCTCATAAATCCATAATGGAAAAATACAACCAAATAACCAAAAAGTAAAACACAATTATTATGCATATTCATCTCTACAGAGGCTTATTCCATTGCATATACCTATGTAATCCAAATATACTCATCCCAGCATCAAAGAATCATAAGTCCTGAACCTAAATTCATTTCCAGGATTTTCAATGAAGGCTAAAAGAGTAACTCATGGATCAAGAGTACACGCCCCATGTACTGGTAAATAATTATGGAACCTATCGTAGAGTTTTACTCCATCATGTATAACTCAATAATTCCTAATGGAATATTTGAAAGGACATGCTCTGTCGAGAAATTTCTACTAGAACTGCCTTTAATGCCCATAACAAGAGGTCTCGCAGTAAAAGTCTTGCACCTAAGGAAAAACCAAGGGAAACCAAGGGAAGAGGACCGCTCCTCGACACTAATTTTTATTGTGGGAGTGTTTCTGTATTATATCCTGAGAAATATTAGTCACCTCAGTAAGAAGTGTCCCGTACCTCAGTTCATAGAGGGAGTACTAAATTTAACCTTGGGAATCAATTACATCAAGTGGAGGGTCTTTCACCTCATAACTATGTATTATAGTCGAGGGAGATCCAAATCACCTAAAGGATCTTCTCCCCATCACTAATCTGTAACGGGGGATTACTACTCCATATGGGAGGACTCGCACCATGCTCGGTAGGGAGTGCAAATCTTGTATTCTATTCACTATGGGGAACCCACACCCTAGTACATCATGGGAGTGATGACCCCATTCTAGAGGACCTGTACCCTGGCATAGTAGGGGAGTATCGACTCTACTGTAGCACTGTATAAGGAAGACATGAACCTTGGGTTGATAGAAGAGTACCTACTTCTATCCCTAGGGACCTGCACCCTACCCGGTAGGGGAATACCTCACTTCATGTGAGTTATGTTTGGGGGACCCACACCCCAGTCCAATAAGGGAGTAATAACAAAAAAATATGGGAAACCCATATTATAGTAGAACAAAACTGCACTCATAACGTGTGGAGTCCTGTCTCTATCGTAGCTGAGGTGAAAGGAATACTCGCACCTTGAGTCATGATGAGAGTATCCATCCTATCATTACCTAAAAGACACACCATAGTTCTACTCCCCAGGTTATCGGTCATACCTCAACCAAAAATTATTTCCATAAGGAAGTAAATCCATGATCTTTCATGTCATAAGGGTTCCAGCGCAACAGACGGCGCGTCAACAAGACACTCGGTCTCAAAGATATATGCAATTTAGTGCTGAGGGCCCGGTTGGATTTAGGTACGATCCAATCCAACTAAACTCAAACATTATTCAAAATGAATGTGGAGTATCTCTAATGGACTACTTCATCCTAAGGGGTTTGACACCATAGATGGTTCCTCAAATGGATGCCCAGTTTAGGATACATGCTAGTTTAAGCGAACTAGGCTGTTTGTGGGTCCTGGTCCGGTCTGACACAGTTGTACCTACCCAACACGGACCGTGGGCCCCAGCCTAGTTTGGTTAGGCCTAGTTCATCCTTCATTTCCACATGATCGGGCTTCTTGCCCCCATTTTCTTCCTAGGCCACCCATCTGGGTGTGGCCTGTCGGGCTTCGGTAGTGCTCGACCCACTTACTGAGTGTGGGGGAATGCTCCCCTCCCGAATGGCTGAAGCCTATCAGGATGTCAATTCCACAATTCCAGGTGGTGCCATCCTTCATTCTAGGTCCACATATTCCATACTACTATGGACCCATGGGCATGGGTCTTCTCTCGGATATGGCTCGATGTCACGACCTTCCTCCATGACACGTTGTGGCCTTCCTCCGCGGCGTGCCGCCACAGTGTGTCGCTTGACTCAGCAGCTGCATTGGATGGTGCTACACCTCCTAACCAGTCTATGTGGACTGGCCCGCTGGGGACCCATAGGTGCATGTCCTCCCTCCACCATGACCTTCCACTGTAGCATCCCACCACAACGTGTGCCCCGCTTCAATGCGGTCGACATTAGCCAACCGCCCCTTGATCGTTAAAGCGCCTTCGGGTACGGCCATTCCTTTGTATATGGTGGGTCCCAGTCACTGCCTACCACAGTCCCCAGTCCAACCATGTGTTTCTATCATGCCACCGCTTCTTCCGGTCATCCATACAGATTGAAACCATAATGGTTTCAAGGGAGGATCCGAGAATTGTTCTTTCATCATGTGCCTTTAGAGTTAGCATTATAACAGGTGAAGAATTATTAGATTATAAAAACACTCATAATGAAACCCCACATTATCCTCCCACATCCATGTGAGGAATGCGGGTAAACCTGTTTGAAGGTTGACCTGTGTTCATCATAATATTCAATAACGGGTTAAAAAGGTGAGGAATCAAATATATAACTCCCTACCTCGAGTTAATTCGATGCCGCTGCGGATGAGGAAGAATTGTCCACATATGATGGTGTTCATCGGAGCATGTCATCTCCCATCAATTCCTATAATTCCCATCACTCGAAGCTTCATTCTAGGTTTTTGGATTTCATCATGTAAAATTGCAAAAGAATTCTCTCTTGAGTCCAAAAATACATGCCCCAACATCATTTAAATAGAGGGGAGGAGAGAATCCACACACCAAACAATTAATGAAGTTCATTAATGGGTATAATTAATGATAAACATTAATTATCTAATCAATGTGGTTACTAATTAATTTAAATACCCTAATGGTGGGTTTATAGAAAAATAGGAGTCAATCCATTAAATGGTTTTAACATTGAATTGTGGTCCCAACACCGTTTTTCCAAGGGTTGCACTATGAAAACATAAAATAACCAAATGTTATTTATTTTTGTAAACTCAAAAAATTATTTGTTTTCATCTGACCATTACTGGTTTAATTTTCAATTCCCTTAATAGAATCCTAGTGTTGAGGATTCAATGGTGCCCTCTGATTTTTAATCTGAGAACCAGTTCAAAAGATAGAATTCACCGCCTGCACGTTTACTGAACTTACCTTAAAAAATGTTCAAAAATTATTTACAGTCGCCCATGACCCACGCCTGTTGAGGTTAGGCTCTTCGTAAGTGGGAGACGACATCACAAGATCAATTACACTCTCATATTTTCAATCCGAGTATTCATTTAGAAGTTAAGGATTTTAAAATTAAATAATTATTAAATAATTATTTTATTTATGGCCTAAAACTATCATCCACTGGCAGCCCGCAATGGCTTATTTTAATATTTTCCTATGTATAGGATACACTAGTGAGTTTATCGGTGGTCTCATTTTTTTAATTTGAGTCATTTTTTGTGAGTTATATGCATTTGAAAAATAAAATAATTTTATTTAATTATACTATTTACGGGGGTTCCATTTTTCGGTTTTCTCATTAGGGTCATGCACTGAGTAAATTTTAGTTATTCCAAGTTTAAAACTACCATCCTAATTTCAATCATTCCCTCTTATTTCTGATCCATGAACCCATTTAAGAGTTATTGAACTTTTTTAGGAAAACTGCTCACATGCGCTATTTAAAGCATAACATTTTTTTCAATGGATCGTTCTGGTCACTCCGGGCTTCAGAATCACATGGTGTCAAGTTTTATGGTCTCTATGTAAATCTATATAAATAAAAAAATTACAACGGAATTCAGAGACTTTACAAATCTCATTTTTATCCATACTCACACATAATAGTTTTTTATACTAATCCAGGATGGATGAACCACCCACGCGATCAATGATTTAAATTATTTAAAAGGATAGATATACAATATTATATTCAATCATTAATAAATATTAATAGGAAAATAATTTCTTTACATTGGATCTATAATGTTTATACTAAAATTCAAAATATTATAATTTAATTTTAATTTTCTTCCAAATAATGAAAAAAATTCTTCACCATTTTAAAAAAACCATAAGTCAAATATTGATAAAATTTATTTAAACATATTATAAACTAATATAATAAATTTAATTTAGTACACATAATGATAATTAAATAATGAACTTTTAATCCAAATATATGAAATGAAACCACCATTTTGAAACTACTATGAAACAAAAAATAAAATTTAATAAAATTTAATGATATAATAAAATATAAAAACTAATAATTTAATAATAATTAATAATTAATAAATTATTTTAATGTGTATAGGTATGAATATATTTTTTTAATTTGTTATCATGAAGGTAAATGTAATGCCTTTGATTTTCCATATTTATTTAGAAATTATTTTGGATAACTCTGAGACTAGGAAATGAGACGGAGGGAGACTAAAAGGCATAGTGTGTCGGAAAAATTTCATTGAAAACTTATATGTTATTAACCGCATGAGTTCATGGAATTATAGAAGAAGTGGAATATCATTTAAATTAATATGTGGATCAGAAATATAGGGGAAATTTTGAGCTCAAACTGGTGGATTTACCATAGGCATGACGTAACATTGGTTTGCGCAGGCCATCTAAAGAAAAAGAAACCAAGGGAATAACAATAAGTAAATTAATTAAATTTATGGTCATAGTGGATACTCAAGAGGGTGGTGAATTGAGTTCTAATTAAAAATTTCTGGTAAAATGATTTCTATTAAAATCCCCCAAATTAAATAATAAGATAAATAGAAGTGACTTTATAAAGCATGAAATGTTTCAATTAGTTTCTCAAATATTGATTATTTCTCAGTTAACTTAAACTGAAGATTATGTTATCTTTTGAAACTAATTTAATGACTAAATAATATTAAAAACACTTGTTATTGTAACTATCATAGTTACTTCAAAATAGATTTGTATTTAAAGTACATAGTAGTGGAATATTAAATATAGTATTAACTAAAATAAACATGAACAGCTGTTTTAACCAAGAGGTTCAGTCTCAAGCCGAGACACAGTCCTCACAAACAGTTTTATATAATCTATGATCTACACCCTGGATTAGGGTAAAAAACAATACACAGACTATCCATGTACTAAGACCTCTACCACAGTTCTTCATGGGAAAAACAAAATAATAGTACACAGGTTATCCAAGTCACACTTGACCTCTACCACTACCCACAGTGGGAAATAAAAGGTTTTAGAATGTTTTAGTGATGATTTTAAGTATTCTCCAGTTATGATCAGAAGTCAGTGTGTGTCTAAGATGAACAGAATCACACAGAATACTCGAAAAGTAAATAATCAAATAACAACAGAGCTAGAAAGGTAGGAGATGGATTTAGAAGGCTATGTGTGATGGAAATGCAGCTCTGGAATCCTTTTGGATTGTAAAGATGTTGTTTTATTCCTTCTATGAATTTCTCTGAGAAACAAAGTGTCGTAGTTATGTTCCTTGACTTCCTTATATTGAAGTATTGCTCGAGGTTGTAGTTGGTTCTGCAGCACAAAAATTTTCCTTAGCTTACAGCATAAGTTCGTCTCTTCCTTAATCTCTGCTGCATATGTTATTTCTGTATCAGATGCATATCTTCTTATATCACCACACCCAATAGCTTTTTAACTTTATTTCCACACACATTTTTCGCGACTTTTTCCTTTCCTTTTATAGCTCAAGTAGTCCGACAAAAATCATGATTTCTTCTGCAAGTACGAGGTACAGTTCCCTGAAATTCCGCACACATTATTTAATTAGTAGAAATTTCATTAAAAGAACCAAATATGACTGTTGGTAAATAAAAAAACATAAGTAGGGTTTATAGATATAGTGACTTGTTTCCATCAGTATCTCTAGGTATCAGTGAGCTTGTATCGGTGGATTTGATTCAGTACGACTTGTGTCTGTAACTATTACTCATTATAACAGTAGCTCGATCTGAATTGATACCTCATCTATCAGTAGCCCCTTCTATAGGTAGCTCCTTCTATCAGTAGTTCCTATATTAGTAGATCTTTTGTACTGGTGGAATTCCAGAATCATTAGACTTTATAGTGGTATCTGTCTGTCTGTATCAGCAGACATGTATAGGTAGCTGTCTATCGATATCTGTCTGTATTAGTAGACTTGTATCAGTAGCTATCTGTCTGTATTGGTGGCTGTGTATTTGTAACGGTGGACATCTTATCGGTAGCTGTTTTTTTGTATGCTTGAATCAATAGCTTTTATCAGTAAATATGTACCAGTGGCCTTATGTCACATGAATCTTGGTCTATCAGTTACCTTTACATATCGGAAGACTATGTAACGGTAGGTCTGTATCAGTCGACTTGTGCATACTTGCAGACTTATTCTGTCGGTATCCTTCTATCAGTGACTCACAATCATAACACTTATCTCTTCTATGAATACCATATCCAGATTGAGTTATATTTATTTCAATGCATGTATAAACATAAATAAACATTAATTAAAATATTACGATTATTATTATGATATTTATGTAAACATAATTTAATAATATAGATAGGATTATAAACACATATTAAAACAGAATTGAGATTATCCAAACAGGTGAGGTCAAAAATCTTCCCCTTTTTGATAACCACAAATTATGGTATTATAATCCAAAATAATCAATAATATATTAGTATAAAATACATTGAGTCTCACTTCTTAGTGTGAGTAATGACATTTTCAAATTAATCATAGAATAGAGTATTACATGAAAATTTATCATAGTTATGAAACAACTGTATAAAACCAATGTACTAGAGGTAGAATTATATTATGTTTAAATTATATTATGCTCATATTTTTCATATTTCTCATATTTCTCATATTTCTCCCCTATATATTATTCCTCCCACTTTGTATTATTTCTCCCACTTTGTGATTAGAAAAAAGTAGGAAAGAAAGGATGAGATAAGTAACATAATGTGAAAGAGAATAAGATCCTATATATGTCACGGGGTAAAAAAAGATACAGAGAACTACAAAATTGAGAAAAATAGACTCTTCATGGATTTTCCTTTGGGTTCAGAGGTAGACTCATGCTTGGGAACTCCCATAATCACCACTAGAGGTTGAGCAACATAGTCTATTTTTGGCATGTACTGAGTACTCCTAGGAGTAATCAATGGTGTCATGCTTCAGATAGATTGATCCAGAGTCATCTCAGGAATGGAGGCAGACTGAGCCGAGGTAGGCAGAGCTAGAGGTGCAATGATAGGAGTACAGTCTACATGAAAAAATTGCAGTAACATATTCTTAATGTCCGCAATTATTCCTCCTCCTCATTCCATAGTAGAGATAAAGTCATCCTTGTTCTTTATAAACTTGTTTAGAGCAGGAATCAACTCCCTGAGATTTATCACTTGTTATTTGAAAGCTTGAGTGAGTGGAGGTAGTTTCATGTTCTCTAACAGAGGCTTGACATTGTTGTTGAGATGATTATTGGTATAAAATTTTTGAAAGTAGAGATCAATATTATCTTTGATTTCTTGTTTGGCATCAGTAGAATCCCTTATATGCGACTGAACAGATTTTCTGATATCTCTTGAGGTAGACAACACCTGAGAATCAGCTAAGATACTAGTACTAGCCTTACTAAGCTCCTCTTTTAGCATAGCTCTAAACCGGCCAAAATATACTGAAGCATTGGGTAAACCTAGAGGATTGAAAGTGAATGCAATATTTTTCTTAAAAGATTAGGTCAAAATAATTATCAACTTCTCGACAACCACATCTTGTGTACTGACATGATCTTTGATATTATTATTTTTATGCTTCAAACACATCCACAAACTACATTACTACACTCTTGATATAATTTATATCATCAACAACTTGGGTTTGGAAACTAGCCATGGTTTGGAATGAATCAAAACATTTCTTCAAAGCACTAACAGCCTCTGTCCATGTTTCAAATTGAGTAAGACACACTTGGACTTTATTCACTGTCTCTGTCATAGTGGTTGACACAGTACATCCAAGACAGAGTTCAGATGATTTTTCTATTTTTCTCATATCTTTGACAAAATATTTCTTTAATTCTGCTACTAATGAAGTACAAGTATCCTTCAACTCAACCTTTAATGATTCAAGATCAGCCGTAGCTACCAGATTTTTACGGACAACAGTAGGTGCTCTTTCTGACACAATGCTAGCCACAGATTCATTCATAACAAATTGAATGGATGATATTAAATAGGTTTACATTCTTCTTATCTCTTCCACAAACTAGGTCTTAAGATCAGACTTTAAATAGGATTGATCATATTTTCTTACTACATCCTCAGGTAAAAACTCAGAAAGGATATTGTAGTTAACATGTTTTCTGTTCATGGGTGTATCATCTTCAGAATCAGGATACTCCAGCCAACAAACTACAAAACCCGGGTCTTTTTCCCAGTATTCAATCTCAATAACTACTAAAACATTGCCATGTCTGGTTTGATGCTCCTCCTCAATTTGTGTATTCTCCTATATATGTATAGAAATAGAACCCTTAGCAGCTTGGTCTTCCTCAGAAGAAATCACCACAACCATTTCCATTTCACCAATAGGAGGCTCTTCAAGAATGGGTGCAGGTTCTGCCATCTCAACCTGAACAGCCTCTATAGGAAGAGAAGTACTTCAAATCAATGGACTCAAACTTTAGGTGTTATCATCTGAGATATCAGAATCATGTTCTCCACTTTCATGGGCTACTTCCTCATTCTCTGGATCAAACTGGTCTACCTCATTAATATTGCATTTTTCATTGATTACTCCCAACATATTTTCCTTTTAGGATGATACAACTTCAGAAACTGTAAATGGAGGCACGTCTGGATCCCATCCATCATATATAGAGGTATCCTCTTCATCAGTGTCCTGACTATACTGAGGTTCCTCTTTATCAGGTCCTAGACCTGGATCCCTCACATCATTAGGCCTAGGAATATGATTCCCAGGATTAAACTAATCATACAACTTCCCATCATCACTGACCCATTTTCTTCTCCACGGATTCCAATTGATCTTCATGTATTTAAAAACAGGTTTAGTAATACAAAAGTCACCTTTAATTACCACTGTCTCATCCAGAGACTTAGCCACACCTCTTACCTTGATCATCCAAGAAATCATCGTTGCAATGAATAGAGCATTAGTTTTTGAATTTGGTTGGGTCATATCTTCAATTTGAATCATCATAATCCTACCCAAATTTACCTTTACACCATGCCTTAGTTAATGAATCAAATAAATATCTTTGTATTTCATATTTGTGAAGTCCCCTCTTCTTGGACTTAGCACGTGTTGGATGAATTTTAACAGTAATTGGTTCTATCCATCCATTTCTGTAGCAACTACATTTACTGGTGTCTCATTTCTAGTTAGTTCTTTCAAAACAGCTCCATACCCAAAGATGACACTGGTAGGAGGTACTGATTTCGATAAATACCCAAACTCTCCTTCATGTGGAACTCTCAGGCACTCATCCCACTCAATGAAAGAAAATTATATTGTCCTTCCGTTCACTACTGATACCATCCTATTCTCATCTTATGATTTCTCAAAATTAACAAACTCATAGAATTATTCTACCATATTCAAATAATAAGGACCATTGTTATTCGAGAACCACCCGACTCAGTTATGATCTTCCAACACTTATAGAACTAAATACTTACAAGTCATCAACCATCCCGCACATAGCTCTTTCTCAACTATTATTTACCTTTGGAAAAGGTGTGGATTTGCAGTTTTTTTCACACAACTGCCACCACTATACACTTCTTTGAGTCTCTTGGCATTCATCTCATCATCCATTTCGCTGACTAATGGTCTCTTCACTCTTGGCATTCTGCGAGTCGCAAGGCTTAGGGTTCGAGAGAAAATAAGTATTTGGAGCTTAGGATTGAAGGTAAATGGTTTGAGGTGGATTGAGATGATGTCAAGACATATGTTTTATCATTAAGGAATACCAAAATAAACAAATGAAGCCTAATAAGTATAGTACATATGATACAGATTTCAGCAACTAAAGATACTATCTTTAAAAAATAGCACAAACCTAATGGTAATACATACCGGTGACGATTCCTAACGGTGAGGTATTCATACTAGTGAGGTATAATAGTGAGGTTCATACCTTTGTTGTATAATAGTTAGGTTCATACTAGTGAGATATAACAGTGATTTTTTGCCTAACAGTGAGGATTTGGCTCTACAAAGTCTATCATTCCTAACTCATGTATAATGTAACTTAACCTATATGAACATAAGGGCTTGGACAATATGTCAGCTAATTGATATTCAATACCTTTAAATTCAAGAATAATATCACCCTTTTGTTAATGATCTCTAAAAATGTGGTGCCTTGCGTCAATTTGTTTGGTCCTAGAGTGAGACACATGATTCTTAGAGATGTTAATCATACTAGTGTTATCACAGTTTATAGATACATGTCTAAACTGATATCCATAGTCCCATAATGTATGTTTCATCCACAAAATTTGTGCACAACAACTACCAACAACAATATTTTCTACTTTAGTAGTAGAAAATGCAACAGAGTTCTACATTTTAATACACCAAGATATCAGGGACTTACCTAGAATATGACATGTTCCAGAACTGCTCTTTCTATCTTACATGTAACCAGTAAAGTCAGAATCTGAATAACTTATTAAATCGTATGATTATCCTTTTGGAAAAATAATCCCAAGTTAGTAGTATGTTTAAGATATTTGAAAATTCTTTTAACAGAAAGAAAGTGTGACTCTTTTGGATTATCTTGAAATCTTACACACATACGCACAATAAACATAATATCTGGTCGACTTGAAGTATGATAAAGTAGACTCCTTGTCACACCTCTGTAGTTGGTTTGATCCACTGGTTCCCCAGTTTCATCAGCATCCAACTTACAACTAGTACTCATATGTGTATTACAATCTTTAATACTATCAAATCCAAAAAAAATTAAAAGATCCTTTATATATTTATTTTGATTTCAAATAAAACATTTTTCATTTTGAGAAATATGAAATCCAAGAAAATATTTATGTTCTCCCACTAAACTCATTCCAAATTTATTTTTCATACTCCTTAAAAAATCAACACACAATGTATTTTTAGAAGTTCCAAAAATAATATCATCAACATAGATTTGTACTATCAAAACATATATGGAAATTTATTTAATAAAGACAGTCGGATCATAAATCTATTTAGAAAATCCTTTTGAAATAAGGAAATTACTATTTCTATCATACTGTGCTTGTGAGGCTTTTTTAAACCATATAATTCTTTAGAAAGCTTAAAAAATCGATTTGGAAAAAGAGGATTCATAAATACAGGTTATTATTCAACAAAGAAATCTTCAATTATAAAACCATGTAAAAAATATCGTTTAACACGTATTTGATATAACATGAAATTCAGTTTAGCAGCATAGGCCTGTAGAATCCTAATAGCATTTATTCTAGCTACAGGTTCAAACGTTTCCTCATCGTCTATTCCTTCCTCTTGACTATACCCTTATGCAACTAGTCTTGCCTTGTATCTAATGATATTTCCCAATTCATCAACTTTATTTCTAAAAACCCATTTAGTGCCTATGTTCAAGGTGTCCTTAGGTCTGTCAACTAATTCCCAGACATTGTTTCTTTCAAATTGATTTAATTATTCTTGTATATACATTACCCAAAATTCATGATTGATTGAATCATTTATATTTTTAGGTTCTAACTGTGAAAGAAAGGCTTGATGTTCAACCTTGTTTCTTAGAGAAGCTGTAATATGTGTCCCACTATCATGATTACCTACAACAACATATAAAGGATTGTTCTTTAGGATCCTAGTTGATCTATTAAAGGTAGGACTAGAAATTTCAGGTTCTTCTCTATGCTCGGTATAACTAGAAGTAGATTCTAGAAAATTTCAAGAATTGTTTGTCTATACAATAGGTTCACTGATTTTATCATTAAGGTCTAGAATAGATAGATCTTCATCAAGATTTCCAAAAGAGTACTTAGGTTCATGCGGATCAGTTTCACAAAATTTGATGTGAACAAATTCTTCCGCACATTTGGTTCTTTTGTAAAATACTCTATAACATATACTAGTTATAGAGTAACCTAGAAAGATTCCCTCATCTATTTTAGAATCAAAATTTTCAAGATATCCTTAGTGTTGAGAATAATGAATTTGAATTCCAAAACTCTCAAGTCACTAACCTTAGGATTCTTATTATTCTACAGTTCGTAAGTGGTCCTTTTGAGAAAAGGTCTAATCAGGACACTATGTATTATATAACAAGATACATTCACAGCTTCATCCCAGAAATAGACAGGTAAAACATATTCATTGAGAGAAAAGTTCTTTCAATTTCCTAAAGAGTTCTATTTATTCTTTCTACTACACCATTCTATTGAGGGGTCCCAGGGGCAGAAAAGCTGTGACTATAGCCATTGTGTGAGTAGTAAGATTAAAACTCATGATTTTCAGACTCACGACCATGGTCACTACTCATGGTCTTAATTATAAGACCACATAGGTTTTCTACATACATGGAATATTTATAAAGTAAGAAAAAGTTTCACTTTTGTGAGTAGGTATTTATACCCAAGTGTATCTAGAAAAGTCATCTACTAAGACATAGACATAGTGCATCCAGTTTAAAATATAAAATATAGATGGTCCAAGTAATTCCATGTGAACTAATTCGAGTGGTTGAGAAGTTGAAACATAATTATTTGATTTCAATGAAACTTTATGTTGCTTTCTTTTTTGACAGGGAGTACAAACTTTGTATGATGGGAATTTTAGTTGAGGTAGGTTTCTAACTAAACTTTTTTAGTCAGTTTCTTAAGTGAATGAACATTTTAGTTTCCTAATATTTTGTTCCATATCCATGATTCTCTATTTAGATCATTTAAACAAGTAAACTTTTGTTTGGATAAGGAATTTAAATCTACAACATAAAAATTTTAATTTCTCAAGGAATAAAATACTAAAACATTTTAAGAGTTAAAAAAATTGCAGGCATCATTTTCAAATTTAACATTAAAACCATCATCACACAACTGAGAAATGCTTAACAGGTTGTATTTTAATCTGTCAATATATAGTACTTTAGAAATTAAAACTGAATCAGTGTTACTAATCCGGCCTAAGCAGATGATTTTTCCTTTTGAATTATCACCAAAGGTGACATGCCCTCCATCGACATTTATTAAACTTTTGAAACATGAGTAATATCTAGTCATATTCCTTGAACCTACACTATCCAAGTACCATATCCTCTTATACGAACTCTTCAGTATAGTCTCCTACAAAACAGGTTTACATACAAAATGATTTTGGTACCCATATTTTCATAGGTCCAGACAAGTTATCAAGAAAAACATTTGGTACCTAGATTTGTCTAATGGGTCTCATACAATAAATAGTTTCAAAATATTTTGAAAGATTAAATTTATTGTCTATAACTATGTGAATAGATAGTTGTGGTATCGGAATTTCCAAAATTGGAACTACCAGCATACTGTTCAGATTTAGGAATAAATTTATTCTTAACAAGCTGTCTTTGTCCTGGTTGATAGCCTAAACCAGTAGTATACTTTGGTGAAAAATGTTTTATAAGCATTTGAGGTAGAGTATTCTTTCCACTTGTGAAATTCTATAAATCTATTATAAGTTGCTCAGTGGACAATTTATGTTGAGTATTTTCCTTTAAACAGTTGATAATTATTTTCATTTTCTACTTCTAATGCAGATTTGAAAGTGCTAGTTAAAGGAAAATGTTTCTTTATGGTTTTATACTTATCTTTTAGCTCATTGAATGATTCCTCTAACATGTTACAGTATTCAAATAACACTTCACTAGACATGTTTTCAGAATCAAAATCATCTCCAAAATAAAAAGAATTTAATGTAGGGTTATCCAATGTTACCTTAGATGTGTTTGTCATGAAACACATATTATCTTTTTGAGATTTTTCATCCTGAGTGGAATCAGAATCACTCAAACTATCTTCGGAAGCACTCCAAGTTTCTTTGACTTCATTCATATATTTGATGTCCTTATACTCATATTTCTTCTTGTATTTTAACATTGGAATGTCAGATTTCACTTGACCTTTCCTCTTGAATTCGTAATAGACTATGTCATCAATTTTATATATCCTTTTCCAGTCTTTCATCCAATGACATTTATTGTCGTTCTTTCCCGTGTAATTGTATTTTATGAAAAACTTCTTCTTTCTATAAAACTTCTTAAATCATCTGGCTATCTGATCCATTTTAGCATCAATTTCTGATGCACATTTATCACATCATGAGCTATCACTTTCACATTGAATTTTTCATTTTTCCTTGTTTTTTGAAGAATAGGTCTCGAAGGCTACTGATTTCATTCTTGGTTCATCATCTTCTCCATTTTTTACCTTCAGTTCTTCTTCATACATCATTAACATACAAATATGCTCTTTAACAGGCAATGAACTTATATCACATGATTCTCTTATTGTAACTTATGTGCCTCTCCATCTGTCCGGAAGATATCTGAGTAACCACATGATTTATCTTTTGCTGGAAAAACCATTCCCAGTGAGCTCATTGTATTAACTATCATAGGGAACCTGAGATACATGTCAGAAATCGGTCCATGAGGATTCATTTTCATGTTTTCATATTTAAGAGTGTAAGTGTTTAGTCACATTTCCATTAAATTGGTTTTTCCCTCCTGAGAAACACCCAATGTAACTCAAATCTCATAAGTAGTTTTACAAGAAGATATTTGATTAAATTCTTCATTTCATAAAGCTCAATATAGGGAATTAATTGTTTTATAATTATTATTGTAAGCTCTTTTAGTAGGTTCATCCCATGTAGTTCATTATATTTTAGGAATATTCTACTGAGTCTCTATAGAAGTCATGATATCAAATCCCATAATTTCTAAATGAATTTTCATTTTCATTATCCATTAGGCATAATTAACACCATTAATGAAAGGTGTCTTGTTGTTATTAGAACCTTCTAGTCTATTTTCCATAATTATATTTTAGCATATAATTTATTGAGATGAAAATTTATAAATAACAGAAATTTTGTGATCTTTAGATACAACTAAAATCACTGTTGAAAAACAGAGTGTTTTGCAAATCCTTTATAAAGAACATACCTCTGATACCAAATGTTGGTCGGAGTGGATACTCAAAAGTTGGTGAATCAAGTTCAAATTAAAAATATTTGTTAAAATTATTTCTATTAAAATCCACCAAATTAAATAATAAGCTAAACTGTAGTGAATTTATAAAGCTTCAAAGGATTAAATTAGTTTCTCAAAGATATATTATTTCTCAGTTAACTTAATTTTAATATTAAGTTAGCTTTTGAAACTAATTAACTAGATAAAAAAATTAAAAACACTTTCTAGTTTAACAATTAGAGTTACTTCAAAATAGATTTGTATTTAAAGTAATTATCGGTGGAATATTAAATATAGTTTTAACTAAAATAAACATGCACAAAAGTTTTAAACAAGAGGTTCAATCTCAAGCTAAGACATATTCCTCTCAAATAGTTTTATATAAACTATGATCCACACCATCGATCAGGGTAAACAACAGTACATAGACTGCCCAGGTACTAAGACATCTACCACAGTTCTTTGTGGGAAAAACATAACAACAGCACACAGGCTATCCAGGTCACACTTGACATCTACCACTATCCACAGTGGGGACTAAAAGGATTCATAAGTTTTGGGTGATGATTATAGTTATCCTCTAGTAATGCTCAGGATTCGGTGTGTGTCTAAGATGAAAATAATAACACAGAGTACGCAAAAAGTAAATAATAAAATCACAATGATCTAGAAAGATATGAGATCGGTTTAGAAGGTTTTGTGTGATAGAAATGCAACTATGGACTCTTTTTGGATTGAGTAGATGTTGTTGGATTACTTCTCTAAATTTTTCTGAAAAAAAGATTGTCGTAGTTTTGTTCCTTGACTTCCTTATATTGATGTTTTTCTCGAGGATGTAGTAGGTTTTACATCACATCCACGTCTGTCAGCTTACAACAAAAGTTCTTCTCTTCCTCAAAATATGGTTCATATGTTATTTTCGTATTAGATGTGTCTCTTCATATATCTCCACACCAAGTATCCTTTTCACTTATTTTACACAAATATTTTGCATGGGTTTTTTCATTTCATTTATAGATCATGTGGTCCGACAAAAAAATATGATTGCTTCTGCAGGTACAAGGTATGATTCCATAACATTCAGTACACATTATTTAATTAATAGTAGTTGCATTAAATGCACCAAATATGACCATTTCTAAATAAACAAATATAAGTAGGGAATAGAGATATAATGACTGGTTTCCATCAGTAGCTCCAAGTATCCGTGATCTTGTATGGGTGTACTTGAGTCAGTATGTCTTGTGTCGGTAGATGTTACTCTTTATAAAAATAGCCCAATTTGAATCAGTATCTCCTTCTATCGGTATATACTATATTATTAGCTCTTTTTTACTGTTGTTATTCTTGTATTGATTGAATTTGTAGCGGTATATGTTTGTCTGTATCAATAGACTTGTATCGGTAGCTGTCTATTTGTATCTGTGGATGTGTATTTGTAATAGTGGACTTCATATCGGTATATGTTCGTATGTATGTCTGTATTGGTATCTTTTATTAGTAACTATTTACCAATGACCTTGTGTCACAGGAAGATTGGTATATCAATGACCTTTACTTATCGGTAGAATTTATACCGGGAGGTCTGTATCAGTTGACCTATACATATCGGTACACTTAGACTATCGGTAGCTCTATATCAGTGACTCCAAAGCTTAACACTTATCTGTTCTATGCAAAACAAAACTAGATTGAGTTATAATTATTTCAAAGCATGTATAACATAGATACAGATTGATTAACATATTCCAATGATTATTATGAAATTTTATTCAACATCATTTAACATATAGATAGGATTATAAACACATGTTGAAACATAATTGAGATTATCAAAATAGGTGAGTTCAACATAAATAAAATAATTCTGTTTTAAAATAATAGTAACAAATGAACAGTAAATCATATTGGATATATGAGTCCTTCATTGAGTTCATAATGTGGTGTATTCGGTAGGTGTTCCCTAAGATCAGACGGCGTGGGTAGATTGTGAAAAATAGGTTTTGGTTTTTTTTAATTAATAAAATAAACTATGTGTTTATTATATTTTATCATTATTTTGAAACAATTATGCTATTTCATTTAAACTAGGGGCTAGGCATGGAACATGGTTTAGGCTCATAACCCTAGAAGTTCCTTGGATGCTCTGGAGGGAATCCTTAGAGTATTCTCTTGGAAGAGATTACATGCAATGAATCAGAGATCATTCTTGATGGATTTCCAACGAAACTTAATCCACGATAGTGAGAAATACATATTTGAGGTACGAAATTAGATTTATGATTTATTTTACTCATTGTTTATTTCCAAGAAAAACACGTTTCAATCCAAAAACAGATTGATCCACGATACAATTTCTATTCCTGGATGAGTTATTATTGCAGGATTATCAGGATATTAGTTTGTCCTCTTAATTTATTTTTTATATGAGAACAAATGGATGTCGACATAACAAAATAGATGATATTTTTCATTGGGGATTATTATGCTTTAACTCCCATATTATTGGAATTCTATGCCATTGGATCCCCATGACTATTCCTCAACTTTCCAGGAGGCTTTGAACGTGATTGGACCCTCGTATTAGAGGAAGGATGAAATAAAATCCAGATCAATGTATATCAGGACCTATGGATCATATAGATATTTTCATTTCATAGAATAGAGGCTTTGAGTGATAATAGTTGACCATGGAAGAAAGGGCTTTAGTGGCTGGTGTCTCATGATGGCACGACACATACAGTGCCACGTGGGGTGCGACATCTATGGGACACGTCGAGGTGGTAATGTTGATCAATAGATGATTCTGTGGGTGTTCCCTTGAAGAGATCAACACGGAAATTGGTTGGGAAATAACTGTGGTCTAGGAAATTGTGGTGGACTGGGCCCAGCCATAGTAGGCGAGACATAGAGGGACGGGATGACACTATTGTCCGAGTATAACATAGCGGGTTGGTCCGGAAATATGTCGGACCCAGGTGATAGAATCTGTCTATGGTCGACCATGATTTATGGTCAATTGAGAAATTTTGCGGCTATGGTAGGTTTAGCTATCACGGGGTGGTTGACTTCCATGGTTGGTCCATGGCCTTCTGAACCCCCTCCTGAAATTTTCAAACATCCCAAACATTCAAATGGTTCTTCTGTTTGATGATCTGTCTTCAACTTTACGATCCTTATGATGATATGTTATTTTAGAAATATAATATGTGGGTATTTGTGGGAGATTATATAAGACCTAATGGATTGATGAGTGATTTATCCTCCAATGAGTGTGCTTTGAGAAAAAAATTCATTGGACGACATTGACCTAGAGACTATGTGTCTCATAGAGACTGTGTGTCTTATGAAGACAGTGTGTCTTATAGAGATTGTCCATCTTCTAGATAATGTGAGTCTTATGGATAATAAGTTTCTTAATGAGACATTGTGAAATATTGGATTGATTATATAGGGATTTCTTGATATATTTTTTATAAACATATATTTTGTAGAGTTTACTATTCATTCCATTATGGTATTACTTTTTGATATTCCTTGGTGGTTTTCAATTGCGGTATTCCTTGGTGGTATTCCTTCGATGTATTTACTTTTTGGTTTTTCATTGTTGTATTCCATCTGGGTATTATATTGGTGGCATTTCTTTTATGGTATTCATTGGTGGTTTCACAGTATTCTAAAAAGTATTTTTTCACATACCCCAGCACGGTCTTTTCCCTCATGTTTCATGTCTTCTAAAAATGATCAACTCTTTGACATAGTTATACATAGATGTGGACCATGTGGTGCCTTGTGAAACTGAACTGGATAAGGTGTGTTCTGAATGATTTTCTAACGATAATCCCATTATTCCCTACATTTCAGGTTGGACTTCTGGCTACATGGTCTTTTCTTTGGGTTGGAATATTTTCACCTGGTTTTCTTTCCAGTACTTCCACTATTGTAATTTGGTTATGGGATATAGTGGTTTAAATTAATTTTCTACAACGTGGTTAAAAATTTATGAATTTTTGGATTGGTGATGTGTGTGTGCTTTAATTTATGTAGTAAAATACCTCACATTTGTGTGATATTCCTACTCAGTGCTAGTCACTTGACCATGTCCTATTGGAGACGGTTTTGTGGTTTTCCAGATAGGGGCCACTATAGGATGGGTCATAATATAGTGGTTTCAAAGGAGGTCAGTTCTACTTTATGACTGAGAGTATGTGAGGTTGGTTTGGGGAAGTCGTGTTATGTGTTTCAATTTTAGATTTACATCCATGTAATCTAGAGTTGGTGTGGTAGCCAACGTATCCATACAGTAGGACTATGAGAACCTTATTTTTGACATGGTAAATGAAAAAAAATGTTACATGGATAATAATTTTACATGTGTCATATATAAATCAGTTATGTCTTCCATGTCTATTTTGAGTAATCTCTCTAGATATATCCTATTAATCATTGTATGTCATATTTTATTACAAGATTCCCCCATCTAGACATCCAAAAAGAAATTTATTGGGTGGTAATGAGGATGATCTTCATATCAACAAGGCATCAGTATAGGGGAATATACCATAGATAGAACCTCTACATGGATTACCAGTAATACCACCACCCACTGAGAAGTAGTTACTACGAACACTTCCGTCTGAGGATGCACATACACTGAGTGCCTTGCATGAGTTTCAGAAGCTGTGAACACCTATGTTTCAGGATGAGCTAAACCCCCAAGTATTGATGGATTAGAAGGAGGCATAAACCAGTGTATGCTGCCTTGTGAGGACACCATCTGACCAGATTCCAGATCTTTTTGAGGGTTCATTTCAATGCATTACGGGTCGATGGTGCTGCTTATTGACATATAAACATGTTGATATGACTCTTTCATGGGCATACATAGAGTGTCTCTTCATATAGGAGTTCTTTCGAGCCCCTTTTTGGTCAGTTCACATTCAAGAGCTTGTCCATCTATAGTAGGGTAGTAAGATTGTAGTTGAGTATTCAGTTGGATTTACTGATATTTTTATCTACTCCATGGATATTGTACAAGACTTGTTCTTTATGTATCAAATCCTTGACCAGGGTTTATATCATTATATAAGATAATCCATGATATAACTTATAATTAATACTTATTTAGGGGTACTTAAGTGAGACCTAGCAGTGGAGAGCTTTCATGGGGAGCAGGAAACAATAATGAAATCTACAAGTATGCACTATGTAGTTGAGACCCAAATTTTAGGTAGCATATAGTAGTCATATGGAAAAAATGTGGATAATTACATCAAGATATTATCTTAGGACACACGATTACCGATCCAGGGCTCCCAAGGTAGCTCAAGTCAGCTATGGGACATGTTGTGTAACTCATGCAGTGGTTCAGGAAATCTAGCATGAGATTCCCTGACCCGTCCTTTAGCCAATACAAAGATGATAGAGTGGCCATCGAGGAAGTGGAAGCGGAAATATTAGGGTGTTCTATAGAGAGGTCAATGTGTCAAGGGAGTAGGGAGGGTGGGATAAGGTGGTAATAGGATTGACCTATTACCCCTAACCATAGGTGGTCCACGATAGGCACATGGAGTTGGTGGACAAGGATTAACCCAACTACTGGAGATGGAGCCCTATGACCACAAGGATCTATAGATGATTAATGGTATGCCCTATGTATTATCCTCCATAGAATTATTTTTTAGATATGCATGTTTCATTCTTTTTTTTCTTACCAAAAAACTTGTTTGACATTTGGAGATTTCGGTTGAACCTTGGACTCCACAATTATTCTACGAGTCTCCTATGTGAGGATATTAGATGATCACTCATTTGTACAGTAAATTTGACCTTACTCATATAGGATTGAGTTTCTATTGGGATCTCTTGTTAGAGGCATCGAGGAATTATGACTACATTCTTGGTATGGACTTTTAATCTATAGTTGATGCTCATATTGATATTTTTAGGCACACTATTTGGTGTTCCAAGAATTAAGGGACCATGTTTTATTTTATTGGGTAAAAATAAATATAGGCAACATTAGATGGACTCACACATAGGAGGGTGTAGCCAATAAATCATCAGTCGGATAGACTAATCCTCTCTATGGTGGGTGATTTGAGTGTATAGTTTCTAGCAGTGGTGAATGAGTAGGAGGACATATTTCTAGATGATTCTCAAGGAATTTCTCCCCACATAGAGGTATAATTCAATATTTATCTATAACATGAGATAGAGATGATATCTAAACCTACATAATATATGGATCTAAAAGAAATTCATGAGATGAGGGTGAATTTGGAGGAATATTTGAAGAAGGGTTTCATGAGACCTAGTGTTTAACACTGGGCTGCCCAAGATTTGTTTGAAATGAAGTTTGATGGGAGTTTGATGTTATGTGTGGACTTATGATGCATGAATTAGGTGATCATAAAGAATAATTATACAATTTTTAGGAACAATGACCTCATTTATTAGTTTAAAGGGGTTAGTAGGTCTTATATGAATGACCTATGATCTAGTTATCACCAGTTATGAGTATCAAAAGAGTATATACTAAAGACAAACATCAGATGTCATCACAACCACTATGAGTACTTACTGATGATTTATTTCATAAATAATTACCTAGTAATGTTCATGGGACTCAAGAAGCAGATGTTTCTACCGTAAAAATAATGTTTTTTGGTTGTCTTAAATGATGAAATTTTAGTGTACTCATCGACTAAAGAGGATCCCATAAGACATAGGAGGATGGTCTTGCACTCAATCTGAGAGAACTGAAATTACAGGAAGATCTTGAAGTGTTAGTTCAAGATTTATGAGGTTTATTGGTGGGGATGAATCATTTTATAGGTTGTAGTAGAAGTTAATGGAGAAATGATTTGGGTGGTGATTGAATGGCATCCACCTATGAATTTTACCATATAGAGATCTTCCATTGGTTTTCATAGGAATTAATAAAGGTTTGTACACAAAATTTCTAGATTAGAAGAATCCTTCACAGATTTGACATGAAAGACATAGATTTTCATGACTATATAGAAGTTCCTGTATTGATTTTAGTAGTTGAGGATGATTTTGAAAAGCACCCCAATCTGGATATTTCAAGGGGTGGGTACCAAGTACATATTCTCAAATGATGCACCCTGATCATGTATTGGTCGTGTTTTTATGTTAGGTAATTTAGTGATTGTCTGTGGTTCATGCTATTTAGTACCACATGAGAAGAAATACATGACCCATGATCTTGAGTTAGCAGTGGTTGTCTTCACATTAAAAATGTGGCCACACTACCTGATGAAAAATAGGATTATCATCTACTCAATCAAAGAGAGTTTCAAGCATATATTCTCTCATAATGATCATAACATGATACATAGGCAAAAGCTAGAGCTTCTCGAAGATAATGACACTAATATTGTGTATAATCATGGGAATGAAAACTTAGAGACATATAATCTAACCAAGAGATATATTTCACAGTTGTTGAACGAGGAATTAGAGATGTTCGACATATTATAAATATACATTTTGGATCAAAACAGAGAATCTTACCTTTGGTCGACAGTTGTCACATCTCCACTGTTATAAAGATTGATGGAGGAACACCATGGTAATACTGAATATGATAGCCTATATGATCAATTGTCCACAAGACATGCTCTTGATGTATATTTGATTGTTGGATAGCACATCTTTCATTTCAAAGGGTGAAATGTGGTAAAAGAGTTGTTGATAGAGGAGGTTCTTATGGATTTCCATACATCCCCTTTTTTACATCTAGGTGTGGAAATTTTTTTCTAGGGGCTTCGACATCAATTCCTATGGCCATAGATAAAGATGTGAATTTTAGAGTTTGTTTCTCGATGCCTCACACGTTGGAAGGTGAAGGTAGAGCACCAGGTTCTGGTGGTTTTGACTAAACACATTGAGGTTCCATAAAGGAAGTTGGAAGGTATATCTAATTTTGTTATTAATATTTTACTACAAAAATACATGGGACATGATACAATCTGAGTGATCATCGATTGACTTACCAGGGCTGCCCGCAAGCTATTCGAGTGCAGAGTTCAGTAGAGATATTGGTTTGGCTCTATGTGCATGATATTTTTAGACTCCATGGAGTTATAGCAATGATATTCTCTTATCAAGATTCCATGTTTACAACCTAGTTGTAGAATGGATGGTAGAGGTTTTTGAGGCTCAGTTATGCTTTAGCCCAATGTTTCAACCTGAGACAGATGACCAGACAGAGCAGAACATTAAGGTTCTAGATGACATGGTATAAGCTTGAATGTTTTATTTTGGTGTTAGTTGGGAGGATCACCTATCACTAGTGTTTAATTAATAATAAATATATCATTACACTATCATTATGTGACATAATATTTTCTATATGGAAAACCCTCTAGGTCACCACTTTTCTAGATTGACCTCGGAGAGTCGGCACTTTTGGGACCATAGTTGGTGTGGGAAACTACTAAAATGGTGTAGATCATCCTGGTGAAGACGAGGAGTGCAATAATATCAAAGATTTTTTATGTTTATGAGCAGTTGAGGCCTTCATTGTTCATGGATGGAGAACAAGTGTTCCAACAAGTTTCTCCTCAGCTCTTATTACGGTGATTTGGCCAGGTGGAATGTTATCTCTATGATTCATCAGACCATTCTTGTTTTTATTTAGAGTTGGTGAGATTTCTTACCAATTGGATCTACCACCATAGTTATAGTGGGTAAAAAATGTCATCCATGTATCATAACAGAAGAGGTACGTGCATGACCCATCACATGTCATTGACATGGCTGAGATTGATATCTATGATGGGGATATTTTTTTCAGATTACCTAGCAGATATCGATGATTGGTATGATTTTATCCACTTTGGGAGGTCAATTCCTCTGTTGTATATACGTTCATAGAACAAGAATCATTACAATAGAACCTGAGATTAGAAGGCTCGGATTATTGCTCAATTTCCTCATTTCTTTGAGTAGCCATAGTTTTGGATTTTTAGGGACATAATGACCTGAGGTGGGGATATTGTAATGAATTTGATTTTTTGGATTTTTTTAGAAAATAACTACTAATGTTATAAGACTAGGTACTTAAATGGAATATGATTCTGATGCCCATTGTGCTAAGAAAAATTTGTTAAAAATATGATTTTATAATAGATTGAACACAATGATTTCCTTATAATAGGGAATATCTTTTAAAATAGTTCCCACATCCAAAATATAAGGGAATCATTGAGCTTCAAATAAATATATTATCCCAAGAGAGACCTGAATTTTGTCAGTGTAGGATATATGAGGTAAAATTCAGCAAAGATGTAATCATAAACAAATTAATTGATTAAAATTATTTTATTTTAAATTCCTAATAACTCATGAAATGTAACCCAGATTCAAAATATAAGTCCTCCATTGTGTTTGTATGGTGTTTTTTTTCTATGAGAAACCTAACACTGGCTGACGTGGGTTGGATGTGAAAAATAATTTTCAGATGTTTTAATTAATAAAATAAATTAATTTTTTTTATTTTAGAGATACATCGATGAACAAACATTTTTTCTTTAAAATAATTATTTTTTAGGGACCCTTGGCTAGGCGCATAACAGTAGATATTCCCTAGAGGATTTAGAGAGAATCCTTATAGAATTTTTTAGAAAATGATGAAAAACACATCGATTAATGATTGTGCTTGATGGATATCTAATGAAAATCAATCCTCAAAACGAATGATTCATATCCCATTATGGGGTTTTGATTTCATATTTCCATTCCCCATGATTATTTCCATGGTGAATGTATGTAAATCCATATATAAATTAGGTAGAAGATTGATATTCATCGTGGTATGGGTTATTGTGTGGTATTATCATATTATTGGTTTATTCTCTCCATTTATCCTTCTAAAAAGAATTATTTTAGGAATTCATGAAAAATGGACTTTTTTTAGTAATTTTGTTCTTTATCTCCCCCATTCTTAGGGTTCATCGTCATTAGATCCTTGCAAAAACTTCTTGGCTTTTTGGTAGGCTATAAACACGATCAGACCCCAATAAAAAATGAATGATGAAACAAAGGTTTGGTCTGTATAGATTGAGACCCAAGGTTCATAGAGATTTTTTCATATTACGGATTATAGAATCAATGTAACAACAATGGATGATGGATGGAAGGTTCTAGTGGGTGGTGCACAATGTCCTGACACAATTGACACCATATGGGACGTGACAATGAAGGCCATATGAGACCTAGTGAGTGGACCAACCCAGAAAAAGGATTTCCAGGGAAGAGCCAAATCAGACATGGGTCAAAGCAAAGTAGTTGAACTAGGAAATGATCGACCGAGATGTTGTAAAGTTGGGGCATCTTTGGAACAGTCGAATAATGGGGCAGCTTAATCAGTCATGGGGAGGTTGACTGTAGTGGCAATCAGACCGGGTGGTATACCATGGTGGTCAGTCCACAACCCAATTAACCCCCTTCTAAAAGTATCAAACTAAAATAAATTTCAAAATATATATCTGTTTGATGATATGTGTACAAAATATCAAGCCTTTTGATGAGAATATATTTTTGAAATATCCTCTCTGTGTTTTTTTAGAGTTTTCATATGACCAAATGGATTGAGGAGTGAGTTATCCCGAATCGAGTATTCTTAGAGAAAACATTTATATGGAAGGTTGTGACCTATGAGAATTATGTGTAATATGTGTCTTATGGGGACTATGGATCTAATGAAGTCTATGTGACATATAGAGACTATGTGTCTTAATGGATTTGGTATATCTAGATGTTCTTGACATATTTTCAATATAGATATATTTGTGTAGTGTAGTCTATAAATTCTATCCTGGAAAACCAATATGGTATTACTTTATGGTTTTACAATATGGTATTACTTTTTTTCCATCGTGGTATTTTTTCTTGGTAATCCTTCTCACTATTTCTTGTATGGTATTTCTTTTTTATATTCCTACGAGGTCATTCATTTGTGGTATTTTATTTCTGGAATTCCTTTGTAGTTATGGGGTGTCCTATTGTTTATTGTATCTTTCAACCATCCATGTGATTTCCCTCATATTTTTGGTATTAGGAAAACAATTCACACTTTGAGGAAGATCTAATAAGATTAGGACCAAAAGCATCCTTATGAGACTGGACAGGCTGAGGTGTGTTTGGGATGCTTTTTTGATGAAAGTCACAATACCTATTACCTTAAAGGTTGTTGTGGTGGCTTAAATCTATATTATTTTAATAGGGTTTTCCCACGTTAACATTCATTACATTAACATTTTTTACCCTAGTATTGGGAAATTATGGGTTGCATGATTTTTTAAGTTAGTTCTTTTAAATTTCCAAATTTGTATCCTGGAGATGTGTCATGCATACATGAACATAGAAAAATTACTCCCATTTGTGAGATATAGCTACATAATGATAATCACCATCTCATGGCTTATTGGAGGTGGGCGTGTGGTAGTCAGGGCATGGTCTCCTCTAGGATGGGACGTGAAAGTTAATTCAATTATATAAGTGGTTACAACACAATTGAATAAGGATTCAAAATTTAAGGGTTTATTTTCTTCAATGATCATGTTTTCCTAAGTCAAAATCGTTTATCGACAAAATATGGGATATATGATTGATGTATTATATTACTTATGGATATTATAAATAAATAACACGTTTTTATTATTATTATATTGATGGATTTTCTTCTCGATAAAAACAAATATTGTAGAGAATATTTCACATATTCTCTAAATGAGATAATTATCTTCGTTATACATACTCTCTGCCATTTGAAATGATATAAATTTTTACACAGAAAACTATTTTCTTTATTAATGATAATATTAAAATTTATATATACAAATTCTTAATGGGATTATTTTTAACCCTATATATTTGGAGGGTTATAATTAATGTAAAATCAATATCATTAAAATTGTATACATTTCATGAAAATATTATTTTTAGACTTCACATATACTTTAAAAAATACTTAATTTTTTCCAAGATCCAATTATTTTAATTTATCACAATTTTTGTTATAAAAAAATTTTCATATAACATTCTTGTTTTTTAAATGGAATTATAATTTAAAAATTTTGTTGAAAGTTAAAAAAAATTTAACTTAAAACTATTCATGATAGTTTCATTTATATTTTCATATATTTTAGTTCCTTATGCTATATTTCTATATTTTATTAATCACCCTCTAATTTAATCTATTAAATAATCCTTCTAGGATGTTGAATATTTTCATTGATATATCAAATCCATAATTTCTATTAATGTGATAGTAATTATAATTGAGATGCAATGAATTCAGTATTCATGGTTCCTTTTTGATATGATTAATTATTTGTGTCATGTGACACACATACTTATTCATATTGATTGATGGGGTCCTATCTGACCCTCCAATGTATTTGTTTAGGTTTTATATGTCATCAAATAATGCATTTGAGGAAATCATTGAAATACTCTCAAATTAATTTGTGAATCATCATTTATATGGTCCAATCATAAATGGAGGAACATTAAGGGTATGATATAAACATTATATATAAATGTGCCAATTTTTGTTTTAATGATTGTTTTCATGTTATGATTCGAAAAAAATTTAGGGTAGCTTTACATAAGCCTATTATTATTCTCTATGGATCACATTTATTTTCTTTGGTTTCCTCAAAATATTTCAATGGTATGTGTTTTTTCATTATATATTTCATGTCCTTATATAATGAATTATTGAAATGATATATTTTCCTATATGTTTTTTAATAATATTATTCAGTGTTTGTAATATTTTTTTTTTCATATTGTTAAGATACCCCCTTTAGTGACATGTTGATAATTATTCCCTTAATGATCATCTCTGTTCACCTGTTTTTAATGTTATTATTTTCTCTGATATAAAGATTAATATAAATTATTATATTCTATGATTGGTTCCTAGTGTGGCGCAATTATATAGAAACATTCAGATGTGTTACAAAATATATTTTTTTGTATGAAATTTTGGAATACAATCATTCCTAATTTCTTAGTATTTTGTTTTTATTGTTGGATATAATATTCAAAATATGGAAATAAAAAACAATTATATGTTTAGGATGGGTCATGTAAAAGGATATTAAAGACAAGGTTTAATGTATGTTTTTATGAAAAAAAATCACAGAGTGTAGGACATGGCCATGTCAGTTTATTTTAGTGCATAAATTCCAATATTTTATAGAAAATATAATTTATTTTTGTTATTTATATGAGATAAATATAGTATAGAGCCTATGAATGACTCTGAGTTTAGGATAAGATCATAGTATTTTGGTAATGTTTTGGTTAAAAAAAATTCCAGGAAATAAAATCCATTTCATTGTAATTCCATTTCTATTAGGGTGTAGTAAAGATCTATCTAAGGTTGATCACCTAAATATAATGTTTTAGTATTAATTGAATCTATTATAATTGGTCTATGAATGGGAATGACATTTCAAACCATCCTAGACACTCCCAATGAATATTCAGTCGATAAACATATGATATTTACAAACAATTAGTACATATTTATACAAATATATGTGGTATATAAAATGAACATAATCAAATATAAGACATTTTTATTTACGATTGAGGAATTCATATTGAGGTAATTTATTATTTCATCAATTTATGTTAATTGTTTTCATGGATTATGTATTCTAATTTTATCATATACTACATTAATAAATTATATGTTGGAGAATAATGTATTAAAATGTTTGTGGTGGGAAATGTGATGACTGTATGACTACGTAACCAAATATATTGGGAGAGGAAGTGTTGAATGTTTTTCAGTTTCCCATTCAACTCTACCAAATTATTATAATTAAAAAAACAAGCTAGATATGAAAAATACACAAAATAATGAATGTCTTATAGTGTAGTATGTAGAAGGTAAATTGAAACTTCCTTTACTGTCTCTTGTATCAATTTTATTTATGATCCACTAATCAATTTAATAGAAATGATATTTTTTTATATTGTTCATTGAACATGAGAATGTTATTTGGAAAATTTAATGGTTGGATTATGGGACCATTGAATTGAATAACATTATAAATTATACATTGAATAAGTATGGTATGTAATCAATGTAAGGGGAGGATATCATGAATGTATTTTTTACATATAATATTATTATAACTCATTTCATGAATTTTAAGAGATAATTAATGGTTATTAAATACATAGAGGATGAATCCATTGAATAATATGATGTTAAATTTCTAATTTACAGATGGATTTCCTATGGTTTTATATTTTACATAGAAATATGATAACTAAGTAGAATCATTTTCCACCCCTAATTAAAATACATATACTCATGTTTTTGTTTGAAGCATCAAGATGTCAGTCAAAAAATCATCAAAGAAAAAAACTATATGGGCCTATCATGTATGATAATTATTCTTTGACATATAACTTATATCACACACCAAGTCGTTGTTGATCCATGTAGCATAATGGATTTGTAATTCACCGTATCATCCCTAAAATGTTCCATCAAGTCAAAGATTCCATAAAATATGTTAACCAGAATCTTATGCTTATATGGACCACCTGTACCCTATATTACTAGAGTATACATGAGCTCAAATGATAGGAATTATTGACTATCATCTTATATTCATCTCCTCCATGAGAAGGTACACTTAATAAGAAACTATATTGGGGATGGATTACTAAATGAACTACCAGGGATGTTGAGAGAATTTAGATATGTGTTTCCACCTACATATCCTATGTATTAGCATGTATTTCATCCCTAAAAATAAAATTTTCTCATTTATGAGGTTTACCTATTTTTCTAAAATTCAAATGAACAAATTAAATGACTATAAAAACAATCTTATGATAATAATTTAAAAATATTTTTATTGAAAAAAATATACATTGATTTGATGACCTAACCAAAGAGATCCTTATATTCATGGAATAACCATAATAGTTATTCCTATGGATGAATACTTTTCCTCCATGCCTTCATATTAGTTAAAATCATTTATATAAAAACTAACTTCATAAAAATTATCAATTAACAAATGTAGGAATAGATATATCACATTATAAAAGAAATATTTTTATCCATAGGAATTTATATAAATAAGAAGAATTTAATGAATGAACTATCATGAATTAAATTATAGGAATATATACACACATATATATGAATTGTGGTATTAATAGACAACTCATGATGCATGACCACATCCACGTCCAATAAAACAATAACAACATTTCAATCACAAGTAACATCATTAAATGTATAACTAGATTTGTGATGATTCCCAACATAATAACATTCATTAATCCCCTTAAAAAAGTGTCTTCAAAGTAGTGGTTTTGGGACTTATGGGGGATGGTGATAGTATACCATTGGTAATAATATCCATCAAAAGTAATATATTACTTAATATCAAACTAGTAAACATAAATACCTAAAAAACATTATCACGAAGATATAATTTAATTTATTTAATATGTTAAATAATAATAAATAAAATTCCATTGTAATATATCAATACAAAAAACTTGTACATATAGATGAATAAATAAATAAAAGATCATTTGGAACTATATATAGTTTATCAGTACAATTTCCATCACTAAAATCCTAACTCTTCTGCAATATACCTGAAGGAAATAATGCTTCATTATATCCCTAATTAGTAATCCCACACATGAATAAGGATTATAATTCATTGTGTGAGTTTAAATCCATTAGGATACCACCATGGATTCATTAAATATGAGAACATATATAAATAAGTTAATTACATGATTGAAATAAAAATGAACATACATGAAAACTACCAATCATGCACTTGGTGGTTGAGAACTAACTATTCCCCCAATAACCATGTTAATACCATCATCAATACCAAAAAAAGTAATCCAAATATTAAAAAATAGAATCATTGGTTGTCCAAAAGTCCACTATATATAATTATGAACAGAAATAACACTACTTTCTTCGGGATTTAGACTCAAGTATATGAATCCCAAAATCTATATATTGATATTGATCTAATCATTTTTTCCCAACCACTACCTTATGTATGTACAATATTCATCATATCTCTACACTATAGTGTTTCAACTAACAATGTGATCAACTCCCTTACCTATATCTTTTTCTATAATCTCTAAAATCCCCTATCAGAAATTCAAGAATTCTAATGGGAAACCATGAGACACCATTCCACAAATAAATTTCACCTAGATGAAAGACCTCATAATACAATAAGTTCACACACAGTTGGTAATAACCAATATTGGAATAAAATAAATAATCAATAATGAGTATTTGTAGTAATAGAAAAACACAAATGTCAATGAGATACATAATAACAAGTATGCACTCATACTCAAGGATATGTCTATATATTTTGATAATAAAAAAATATTACATTAGGAACAAATAAAAATAATGAAATATGATGTTATGTACTTCCTACATTCGGGGAGATAATTCCTGTTCCAAATATTTTCAGGGAATGTCACCTGAATAACCCTTTTGCATCATAATTCACTTGAAAAAGACTATTACATCCTCATAGAACCAATATGATATGAATATATGAATGGATTCATTATGATGGATGAAATCAAAAATTAATTATAATAAAATGTTTTTTCACTAAAAATAGATATATTATTGTCAAATGATAAGAAAATGGGTCTCCTTGTATATCATTAATCTTCCAATCACATATGAATCCAATATTAGATCTATATATTGATAAATTTATCTAGATGATATGGTACAGATCAATGAACAATTAAATTAAATATGTATAAATAGTCAATAGAATAATATATCTCAACTAAAATAATTATTTACGTAAATCTAGAATTCAAGAATCCAATATGAGTTAATGGGGATTCCAATAGAATGTATTGATATCTCTCTAAAATGTTCTCATTGTAATGGGGTCATATTTGTTTGAGGTACATATTAATAATATAATATGATTAAAAAGAAGGAAAATTCCTTAATGCATCTGGAATTTGGCATTTTATTACAGGAAGGTAGGATATTCAAATGTATTGTTCCATATCTAGAACCCCTAGCCACACTGTTCATTCCAAAAGATAGTTGTTAGACTTAATTCTATCAGTATGTATCCCCAAATACTTCCCCCAACTTATAAATGAACAATGAAACCCAATAACCAATGATACCCAGCTATATAATAAAAAACAATACAATATACATTTTAATTTCAAAAAATATGTCATGAATATCAAGGTTATTATAGTTTCTCCCAATAACATCATTATGTCTTTGAGATGTGTATCTATATATATTGATCAAACATCATTATCTATATTTATAAAACCTAATATTCATGCCCATTATTATCTTCATTGACCATTACATGAATCCAAGGGAATACAAGATGTGGTACTATGTTTTTTAAAGAACATTATAAACAGTTTTAGTGAACTACACTAGGATCACCCCAATCAATGAGTCCTGCTCTTGAACAATGTCCTCATAGTCGATCACAACAATTGGATAATATATATAGTAATAATTATTATATTGGTGAAACCCATTAGGATTAATAGAAAATATTTCACAACGATCTAAATGAGAAGCCACTATCTAGAAACACTTGGTAATCTTGAATTATCTAACAAATATTTGTGTCCACGTCGAATTATTTTACCACCATCAATGGCTTAAACGAGAATTCACACTCAAGAATAAATGGTCACCCACAAAAAACTCCATTGGTATGATACTCATTTTTTTCATATTATCTATACATTTTATGATCCATATGAATATTATTTTTAATAAATTAAACACTCTTGATGTTGTCACATACTATACTCATCCACTTAGCTGATGTGTTCTCCTCCACATTCCAGCATAATAATGAAATACACTTATGGCCATAGTGATCCAGAAAAGATGAAATCATAATTGATGCGTTGAAGTGTTTTTTAACATGAAATAATCAAAGAGGAAGTGATCATCCCATATTTAGGACCTATCTATATATATATATTTTAAATTTTTTTTCATCCACTAATATTATCTGATAATTTTGAATGATGAATTAAATATCATTTCATCAAGGTACCCAAATAATTATATAATATGGTACATAATGGCAATTTGAAGAGAATATATTTGTATGATACAATTCTAATTTTAACACCAGGTCGGAATAAATTCTTCAATGATTATATATTCCCCAAATCGTCTATTGAATTGGACTATCAAGTTTTTATGAAATGCTCTGAATCGCCCTTTCGATCAACTAACAAGAAAATAAAATGATATATCCTTGAGTTAATTAGTGAACCCTTTATGAAATAAATTGTAAAATAGTTACAAATACATAATAACTGGATGTGGACTGTGAAAACTACCATGTTGCAAATATTAGACTATTTTCCTTAAAAAAATAATGTATCTCTAGAACAAAACTGATTATGTATTTCTTCAATTATAGACTCATAAAACTAATTATAGTCTAAATTGAAAATCTACATTTACCATAAATATAATTACAATTTTGAATAATTACATTCTATCATTACCTCTTCCCGAACGAAAACATGTGCCTCCACTATATCAAGAATATTGATCAAATCATTTTCATTTATACAGATTCCTAAAAATGAATTATATCAATCTATGTGAACTCAAATTACTATGGACTTGGGGTTATTCTGGTCGTGTTACATTAAATTTTCCACTAACAAACATTAAATAAATTATATTCCACCATTCAACACTCTATGATCATTTGAAGAATCTACTACCCACTCATACCTCAAAATCATCACATAACATTCATTCATGAAAGATAACTCTTCTGGACAAGTACCTATGGTGTCATCCTACGCATCTAAACATACGATGCATTACCATTACATATAATAATATCCTCCCTGATTTATAATGTTTATAGATACTCCTCCAAACAATATGACTCAAAATAAGTTGCTAGTAATAGAATTTGTTCAAAAATATCATGTTATCCTTTTATAAGATAAATTATTTTTAGATGAGTTAATTTCACTAACACATAATGATAAATACTACATGATCTTACTCAATGTCACACAATATGTATTTACACTTATTAGGCCCAACTAAAAAACCCATATGAGACTAGCTGATAATTCCTCATCATCCATGCTCCCAAACCAATACGATAGGCACTAACATACAGTTTTTTCCAATCATATTATCTTAAATGATTAAAATAGGGGTTTCATTATTATCCTCTTCAAATCATGTAATTGATAATCATAATTATTATATTGATCAAATAAAACACAATTTTGGATTAATTATGTCATCAATGCTGCCTAATGTATTTTATCCTTGATGAAGCATATTTAAAATCCCTTAATATTAAGTGATATCATTATATCAAAAAAATTCATTAAATATTCCCCCATTAACATAACATCTACCATATTTCCGTCCATTGAAATTCATTCATTTTGGATCACCATAAAAATAACCTAAAATCCTAAATATAGAAGTCATAATTCATATTATTGGAATAAATGGGATTTACTAAATGTTTTATTAATATAATATTAGATTATCTATATAGCGTACTAACATAGAAGGCGCCACTTGGTTCCCCATGGTGATTGGAAACATCACCTAAATCATGTCACCCCACATGTAAAAGGATGCAAACAAGTAGTAAAGGCCTATGATGTTTTTTTAAAGAGATAATTGTCTAATCATCTAAGTGTATCAAAATTGTAATTAATAAATTATAAATAATGGGGAAACTAAATCCTTATAACAAATTTTGAAAACTAAATTAATATAATATTCAAAAAATCATGATAATACCAGTATGCTACAAAAAATCAGAAGTAAATGGGATATTTGGGAACATCCATATAAAATATTCTAAAAAATAACAAATGACTATGAGTTTCCTCTACTATAATCCTATGCATAGGATATATTCTCTTAATTATACTCTATAAACTATTCTAATATAATGATTTATAAGATTTTCTATTATCATTACATATACATTCTATCATAGAGTATTTTCATGATTTAATGGTTAGACAAATAGTGTATGAGATATACTATTTATGAAACTACAATTATTTTATAGAACTATATAGTTTGTGAAAATATTTGAAAGTGTCGTTTTTTCTAAAATATAAAGGAAATAAATGAATAAATTGAGTTTAACAGGACCCACATGAGAAACCCGATTGACAATACATGCTTTTGCCTAATCTAAATATATCTAAACAAAACTCCACTAGTAGAGAAAATATATGGATTTATAAATTAGTCTTAATAAATCATGTATCATGAATGGATTGACCCCAAGAGATTTGTTGACATGGGGTTTTCATCCCAGGGAATACTATTCTACATTCATATTATTTGGTATAAAATATATATTTAGAATTTATTAAAATGAATCCTAAGCCAGTCTAGGGTGATTCATAAAATAAATACCATGTGTTTGGCTAGGGAAACTACATGTCCGAATCACTATTAGAGTTTAACAATGTATATTCTTAAATTGAATCCCAAGCATCACTTTTTCATGGTTTATGCACAACCAACAAAGCCTATACCTATTATCAAACATTGGGGGACTAAGTACTTTTCATGGAAATGTATAAAAATGATTCCACTGATCCTATCTATGGTGACATACCTAGAAAACTGGTATTTATTATGGGTAGGTTTTTTTATTTTCATAGTGATAAAATACATATAATTATATAAATAATACAAGTATGTCTTGCATCATATTTAGAACCCATATGAAGTCCAAATTATAAAGCACAATGATTCCATCCAAGGTGATAATGAATTAGGGCCATTGTATCTGACTAACCTTCATATAGAGGTTTGTTTTATCTCTCATGGAATAATACCATTTCAAAAAATTATTATAACAATAATTCATTAATAGTTTTTTGAAATTAAAAATTTTCAAATTAAAAAATTTGTTGAATAATTCACAAAGGACAAACACATGGAAACCCATTTCATTAGATCCTTTAACATTTTAATGTATTAATTAAAAATAAAAAACCCAGTCCTCCATTTTTGGATTATTTTAATTATAAAAATGAATAATTTATGACTATATAGTAGGAAAAACCCATATAGGAATCTCATGTTGAGGTGATAAGAAAACAATTTTTATTTATTGTTCATTAGGTATGTACATAGAATGGAATGTAATTTAATTTAATGAAACAATTAGTATAGATTTGACACTAGAGGATTATTTAGACCAATAAAATGGTTCATGATAATATGAAATGCAACATTAGGTAAAAATATCTATACCACCATATATATTATTATAGTAATCTCTACATCCATTATTAGCCCTTAGATTGGTCTGTATTGGTAGAATATAGATTAATTGAAGAAAAACCTAAAAATATGTAATATTATATAATATTAAAAAAATATCAAAATTGGGAATGATAAATTATCAAAGAATGCAAAATGATGATCTTACCATTGTGGATCCCATGATAATAAATTATGGGATCATAGATCAACGATTTAGAATATCATGAACTGTGGTAATTTATCAAGGATCATTAATGCGCGAATGAATTTATGTGTGGGATAAGAAAGAGGTTCAATAAAACGTAACCCCTTCCACATAAAAAATTATCCAGGATATTTTCACGGAGTGTAAACATTACAAAACCTGTAATGATTATGTTCTTCCCTTTATGAGAAAACCCAATTATTGATGTTCATGTGCTATTTAAATCCCACCAAACATCATATATTTTATGTACAAAAAATTTATTTAATAAATTTCATATATCGATCATGAATCCATAATCCAACCACGTACAACATCCATTTAGGTATAAATCCAATTTTCACAAGCTCAAGTCACCAGGGTCATGAGGAAAATAAATTTAATATGGATGTGACAGAAAATTTAAATTATCTTCACCTCTCTAAAAATACACTATGTTATAGATTACCCTTCATAAAATAACTAATCCTCGAGTGATTCATCCAACATTTTAAAAATTTAGAAGATAATAGTTCCTTTCACTGAGAATTCACATCTAACTCTCTCTCTCTAATGTCTCATCCTACACATCGTTGTGTGGGAATTTAACCCAATCTAGAGGAACAAACCTACCCCAGATAGCCTACATTCTATATCAAATGATACAATCATGAGTTTCTATAAAGAGTGCACCTACAGAGAGATAAATATCGATATTATTCACCAAATGATATCGGATATGATGGTAATGGTGAAGCAATGATACAAGGAAATAATCATATGTTTCCCTATAACTCTATGTTAAATCGAATTTACTAGTTACCAACCCCACTACATCAATGAACTCAAAAGGTCGTATATAATTTTGTGACGTCTTTTAATATATCTAAATACTTCTATGACTAAGGTGATACTTATAGACATATCCAATGTCCCACCTCAAACACCTGAGGGGGGCAGTGATGATTAGAATGTGATTTCTACATAGAGAAAGATCTAGACATATGTTTCTGAAGAATATTAACATTCTATGAAGTCTCATGAATGGAAATATGACTTGTTAGTGCTACATTGAATTCCTCTAACTGGAACATGGGTTAATGTAATGAAATAACATAAGGTCCTCTGATTGAGGCATATGAAAATTTGTCTCAAAGGTATTATTGTAACAATAATCAATGATATGTATGTTATTTTCCCATGAAACTATAATATAAATGAATTATTCTAGAAAAAATTTATTAGACACCCGTAACATATTATCAAAATGATCATTATTATAAGGGTTATATAGCGTACTCTGGAGAACGTGTGTACCTATATCATTCTATAATAAATTATAAATCCATGATGTATATGAATCATCCCTATCATATATAACAGAATGTGGAACCTGATGATGGAATTCTACCTAAATCGTAAAAATCCACCAAAGATCATAAACTACTAATGTATTCTGGATATGTAGTAAGTGTAAATCCTTTTTTAACTATTCATGATCACACACACAACATCACTCCCATCAAGGGTCTTGGAAGCCCCTAAAAATCCATAGTTACAACATCTGATTACCAATCTAGAACTGATAGAGGTTGTAGAAGTCACATTTAACACTAGTCCATTGGCTTCACTTTTGGATAGGTGGAGAACCATGTGATAAATCCTTCAAATCACCTCTTTATTACTTGATAAAATACCAAATCCTTATTTTTTTGTACATCATGGTAATACCATGGTTAAATTCTGAAACATATCGATGATATTCCTAAATAAATTCTTACCATATGTCTTATGTACCAATGATTCCTCTATGGATGTGAAGAATTTCATTCACATCAATAACCAAACCAGGGGTGGGTCCTCAAAAGTGAAACCTTAGAACTATGCCTTTAGGAAGTGAATGATATCTCATCCTAACGCATTCCAGAATGAAGTATATCTATAAAAAAGATAAAAAATAGGATTCCCATGATATTCCTAAAAATCAATGTGCATCTCAGAAAATAAGTATATTTTATAGAACATAATAATCACCTCATTAATGAAATATGTCTGATTCGCCCTATATAGGGATATATTTACAACATTTCTCTTTTAATAAGTACAACAAATGTCAATGTGAAAGGACTGGTGATACTCTACCTAATGTTCTGCCTTAAATTTAGAGCATGATGTGTGGAAATTTATTTGATAATTTTGTGATATGTGTAAATTATGGTGCATTATAAAAACTGATAGAATCTCCACCATTTTTAATAATGATCCAAAAAATAATGATTGGGTTCTTTTTTAGTGTGTTTCATCTCATGAGGTCTCAACTAGTCGGACCAATACACCACAACACAATTTCCAAACATGAAAAATACAAAAATACCAATTCCAGTAAATAATGAACTATATATCTTCTACATGGATCCATAATTAGTAGGTTTGGTTCCCATGTGGGATTCCCATTCAGATTCTGAAAGGATGTATCACAAGATTTAGACATTAATAACATAAAAACCCTTTTTAATCTTGCTTGTTGGTGGATATTCAATGTGTGATTAATCCAGAATGAGAAACTTATAATATCAATATATCCCCATGAAATTGTGTATATAGACATAATTCCTAGGTTTGTTTGAGGGAACTATGGTTCACACCTTATATTGGTAAACATATACTCCCTATACTGAAATGATATGACCCGTTAAGTGATCTATATTGATCCGAAAGTGGAATTTTGTGAAATTAAAATACATATTACACTCTTCTATAAGATTCATAAAAATATCAAAAATAATTCTTGGTTATTTTGAGTATGACAACAAAAAAATAATTCAACTATGTTGAAACCATCAGATGTCTATTGATACAATTTAAAAATCCAATACATTTTTTCCATGAGAATTGTAGGCACACACATAAGGATGAACGGAAAAAATAGATACTCATAAAAGTAGTATCAAATCTAGAACACTCTTTATTGTATGACTGATGATATAACATGAAATTGATGGTAGAAAGTCCTCAAATAGATCATTGAGTAAATCATCATTACTAAAATTATGTCAAAGAGGTATTATATATGAAGAAGTGGATACCATTTTTCAAGAATAATAAGGTTTAACTTGTAACTTCACGCCCTAGATTCCACTCATTGATGGCCCGAGACAGTTTTTCACAAGACCTCATGCATGCCTCCCCGAATTTAAGATGTCATCAACTATTACAGACGGTCATGGGTGAGTTTGTGGATAGACTATTACCTCATGGATTAGAGTTGATTGTAGATAAATATTTATATAAATGTTTTTGGGTGTTATAATGAAATATGATAAATGAGCCACAATAATAAATACCAGTAGAAAACAATAACAAAACTTGAATCCTAAATAATACAATAAGTAGAAAATGAATAAACATATGGTACCATAATATGGTGGCATGTCATGAACAACACAAATGTGAATGATATAGTGGTAGGGGATACAAGCATATACATCTTGTTGAAAAATATAAAAGTTCCAAAAAGTTACTAATACGAGTATCTAGAGCATAAGATAGGTCATCTAATCCCAAATCTACCGTAGTAACATAAATCAGGAATTAAAAGATTTCCACTTCACTTTTTCAATTCATGTATCCATAAATTCTACTCAGGAACCAATGGATCTTTAGTAGGGTGTGAGATACAATCTCAATAGGCCATCCCCAATGTTTTCTAGTCCATTCAATAATGTAAATTTTAAAATAATAATTCTTCATAAAATGAAAATGAATCGTTGAGTAAATTACTAAATACATGAGATTAGGTTCCACATTAATACCCATCCAATTTACATACATTTACCAAAGATTGTGATTTTGAAACGATGGATCTTATAATAGAAAAATTTGTATGATAAGGTTCAATAGGATATACTATCGACATGTTTTTTATTGGACATAGAGGACACTCCCCTATGTATACCAAACCAAAAAATCTATTCTCATTTGGAAAATTTATTTACATTCTAAATTAAATAGAAAACCATTCAAATAAATTATAATATGTAATCTTGTTCCCACCCATTAAATTACAGAGTGACTTTCCATGTCTCTCTCTAGGATCTCTATATGTTTCCAATTCTATGTAGTCTATTCAAGTGATGCAATAATGATTTCCCTTCTTTTTTCCCCAACAAGAACAAACTTCCTGTGTCATTACAGTTTTGTTCCATAAACACAAGATACATCTAAGTTAACAAATCTACCAAAATACTATCATTTCTAGCCTCTTGGAGGGTTTGGGTAAATTTTTTCTTAGATAAATAATCTGATAGGACCTTTCCCATTATTGACTTTCTAGAAAGATCCAAATCGAATGATTATAGTAAATCCATCCATTATTACTACCTTAGATAAAAATTTCTCTATGTAGATATATATTTGAGGATTTTATGATCCATGTAATCAATTAATATCTCACCTAACAGATAGTTTCTACAATACTATACAACATGATCCATGAATACAAGCTAAGGGTCACACATATAATTATTTTCCTCATGAGGTGTCAGCTGACATGACCATATACCATGACCCAACCTCCTTTCACAAAAACACCACTCACTCTAATATATAAATAATGAAAATAAATAATTTAGTGTCCACCAATCCCATATATAATTCGGATAAATGTTGATGTGAATATCAACATAAACTCTTGAAATGATATCTCACAACTCACATTCCTGGAAGATGTTCTAATATCTACTTTCCATTATTACCTATGAAGATACTGGATATATTGATTGTCAATCCAAAATTCATAGTATGATTTAGTCTAGATAGACTATCCCATAGATCCATTCTATCTTTTAGATATATATTTTTCACTTTTGAGATTATAAGGAAACATGATGACGATAATAATCTAGTTGGGCTAAATATAACACAAGCCGGTTTATACAGAGAATGATTTCAAAGCACGAAAACTAGAGGATGATGAAAATCCCCAAAATTGGAACCCACCAATTTCATGGGAAAACTCTTAGAAGAGGGAATATTCCCTCAAATCAAACTTTTAATTGTGTTTCAAGGGTCACAAATCCACTAGAATACTCAATCACTATGTAAAGAAATCCAACATTTGAAACATATAATAGGGTGTGATGAACATATATCAGTCAAGGAAGATACTAAATTAAGGGTACCAAAATAGTACTAATACCTATAGATTTTTCTACACTCTTCATCTCCAATGTAGTCTACTCACCATAGATTAGAAATCTATAGTGACCCAGAGATGACGCATGTGTTACATGATTAGATCCACTCTGCTAGTGAGAGAATATTAAAGCCTAACGACATCAACCATGATCACATTCTTTTCTCAAAGGCCTATATAGTACAAAAATCCTTCCTGGGGAGGTGTCACTAACCGAGAATAAGAATGAGGTTTTAACACCTCAATCTTATATGGTATGTTTCATTTTAAAAAATTCAATTGCCTACGATGTCTGCAACACCAAGCTCAACCACACCATGATCTATCAAACAAGCAGTTTAAAAATATATTATGAATAGTATTAACCACATTATGAAATTAATAATTTTGTTCAAAATTTTCATCAATTTTTTTATTTTTACTATCAAAATTAGAATATGTATTAATTTTGGTATTTTTATGAAATTTTCCCATATTTGAGGAATAGTGAAAAATATTTCATTATTTTTAAAACCAAAATTTTAAATTATATAATTATCATAATTTTAATTCATCTTTCAATCAGATTATATATAAAAAATATATTTATTTAGTATTGTTCATTATAATATTTTTATAATATAATTATATATAATAATTTATTGATCCTTTTTAACTTATTCTGTAACCGCTTTCCCACAAAATCTACATGATTTTTACAAAACCAAATTTTCCCATTTAGTTGAATTTATTTTAGAATATAAAATATACATACTTTTAATAAGTATGATATTTTTTTTATCTAATAGAATCTACTTATTTTTTTTGCGGAATAGTAACTTTATTAAATTTTTATTTATTTACCCTGGTTAATGGAAAATCATGTAATTAAAGGAATTATGTAATATTATAAAATTTTACCAAAACAAGTGCAAATTATATTGTATGGATAAATTTGACCCTAATAACCTATTGTTTTAAATAGAATTGTTTAATAGAAATTTTTTCTACAATAAGGCATAGGTATTATAAAAATTAATGAATGTTACAAAATGACAGACTATTATTTTAAATAAGTATATTAATTTTCATACAGGTATAAACATGACATAACATCATATATAAATTGTATATATAAAGCTAAAATAATTATATATTTCATAGTAATTTATTTATAACTTTTAGAGATTAGATAATTAACATTAATGATGACACTATTAAGGTGAAAATATTATTCTGTTAATTGAAATATCAAATAAATGGATTCAAAAATAACAAAGGAAATATAATTTGATTTAATTAGGGTTAATTATGAATTTTCTAGTTGACTAATACAATGTTGGATTATTATTGTTTTTTTGTTTATATGATATATTTTTGTATGGATATTAATTTATGTCAATGTAATTATTATTGTCATAATTGAGACAATTGATATTTTATAAAAAAAATTATTTTAGACTATTTAAAAATTAAAAATTAATTAAAAATAAAAAGTGATAATACTATAGTCTATAATATAATATATTTCACATTTATAGAGAATTGAAACCATATAATAAAATATTTTAATCTATTTAATTTTTATAATATTATTACCAAAATTAAATTTTAATAGAGTAATTAAAGATAAATCAAATATATAAGGTAAAATTTAAAATACAAACATTTATAGATTTTATTCATTTATATTATTTTTTCCAATTATTATCTTAGCCTCTATATATCATAAATTTGAGCTATTTTAAATCAAAAATAAATTTATATTAAATTAATAGTTTTGGAGGTCCCAAAAGTACCCATCCCCTCTCTTATAAAAGGGAACCTCCCCTTCATGATTATTGAAAAATAAAAATTATTATGTCTCATCCAACCCTTAATAATGTTTTTTCCGACATCCCTCACTTAATCCTAGAGTCCATACTTAGTCCAGAAAGCCAATTGATGGAGTCCTTTTGGGAAAATCAAATGGGGACACTCGATGAAGATGTAGTTGTGTTACGAACTCATTCAAAGGTTTGTTCATCTTCTACATTATTTTCCAATGTTTTTTCTATAATAAATAAATAAATCTAGAATATAATATATGTGGTGATATATGTTAGATTATGGAACAACCATATTCCTCCTTTTACCCATCATATGAAAAAAATATAACCATTCATGTGTACATACAATATACCATCTCTATGTAATGGTGTAAACTATTTTTCATCTATAATTATTTAGATTTTTGTAGATTTGATTAAAAAGAATTAAAATAATAAATATGACATTATATTATAACTTTATAATTCATATTCCAACCATCTCCTTACACATATCATTATGGAATGATACTATTACTTGTACGTACATATAGTCTATCGTCTCCATGAAGCAATGAGATGCATCCTCCACTACATTCATTCAAGAACGATTATTAAAATTTATATAATGAATTAATATAATATTTATTAACATAAAATCATTATATATATTATAAAAATATATCCTTTACATAATAAAAATGGCTTATGTGTCAAAATAAACATAGAAAATGATGCAGTTCATTTAATAAATATTGATATTAATGAAATATTATTATGAAAATGAAAAACAGGATCATATATGATATCATAAATAATGTATATCATTTGGGTATAAAATAATAAATTCAATTTACCATTATAATAAAGGTTAATGCAGCCTCTAATAAATGATAGTATGAGGTAAGAGTAAATTTAACAATATCTTTATTATCTGGTATTGCATTTATATAATAATTTTACATTCCGATATATCCAGAATGAGGTAAGGGATAGAAATATTTTAAGACAATCCTTCATCAAGTTGAATGAGATATTATGTCACCCGAGTCCCCCCACCAACAATCCCTGGTGTTGTGAACAACACCAATGGTATAGAATTCAAACAAAAAATGGGAGGAATTACCCATTTTATAGTTACCAATATCAGAAGATGTGTTTTTTCGGCCTCAACAACTCCATGATATATTTATATATGGAAGCCAAAATCCATACCACAAGCATCTTTACATAAAAACTGATATAAATAAAAAGAAAACTCTAATGTAATTACCAACATAAAACTAAGCAGTGACACAACAACTGTCCCCAATGTTCGAGCTAATAAATTCGAACATGGTCCACGTAATATTCATAGAAACCTAAAATTGTTATATATAAATAGGGTGAAATACAATTATACTATGTAAAAAAACCAATGTCCCACATTCACAAGTGGGAGAAATATAATAATTCCCTTATGAGAAAAAAAACAAAAAACACATATTACTAAATACAAACCATCCTACATCACCAGGGCTCACTCACTAAGTAACACCAATCAAGTAATCTATTATAATAACCCCATCAATATCCGGGTACCACAAACCACTTCACACATGTTAACGAGATCATCCTGACTCATCGACCTCTTCCACAAGCCCCACAATCACAACCTTATTATATGCACCTGGGTAAAAAACAACACCACATTCCTTCTTGTAGAAACCTTGGCCACTACCGCACTACAATCAAGCTTGAAAAAAAAAACCAGGAATCACATATACCACACCCTGTCCAAAAACACCAAGGCCTCATCTAGAATACACCTTGTAAACAAACCACCTCTCACACAACTAAAAACCTAGAATTCATAACAATCCTCAATATATTATAGTCTGTAAGAAGAATATTGGGTAGTAAATGACAATAAGTGGGAGAAGTGAAGATCCAATAACCTGCTATCCATCCTCCCTCTCAGATGTATGGAATGACACACTCCCCCCATAGCAATGGGGACATTCAACACATAGTGTTCAACATCGGTGGGGTGCATATAGAAACACAAGAATCAAGATTTGTATATATAGGTACCAATCACTCGGCCCATCATATGGGTTTTCAAAAAAAAACTACAATCCCACAAAAAACATCCCTTTATTCCACCTATAAATGCACATATCACTACAAATGATGGTCACTTCCATAAGTCGAAGTATACCACCAATCAATTCATTTAAGAAATCATAATTCTGCATTTAAAAATTTATTCATAAATTTATTACATCCCCAACTAAGAATCAAAAATCACATCATCTAGAAGAATTTAGAGAAGGATAAAATCCACTAAACACTACCAAGTTAAACAATGATGAAACAAAAAACAAGCTTCTTCAATGTCACCCCACTCAAGTCATTCCCTCACAACCAACCCCGTCAGCCCCACTACACAACAAAACCACACCCCACACACCAATGAGCATGAAATCATGTCACAACCATGTCTTGTAGACCCATTGTCCAACCATTTCCAAGATATAGTCCCATAACATATCATGTCCTTATATTCCTCTATGAGACATTCTATCAATCTGAGACAACATCACACCACCCGTACAACCCCATAGAAATATTGAAACCAACCATCAATATAACCATACTACCCAAACACATACAAGGTACAAAACCAAATAGAACACACCACACAACCACACCTATAAAACATATTGTATTTAGATTCTGTGAACACTATTCCTCAAATGTCACTTGGATAAATATGGGATATCACAAAAGGGTTTTCATCTACGGACATCCATTTCAGTTAACCAAGTGCACATGTTTCATCTGATTGATAATTACACAAATTATTGACAGGGAAACAATAGCTATAAGGTATCAACCTTGAATAGGAAAATTCCACCAATGGCCATGATTTTCAGAAGCCACATAGACATTGAAGATCAAATCATCAATAAATATAACAAATAAAATATGCAATCAACATAAATCCAATCATAGCCCATTAACATGTTTCTATTACCATATAGCATTCTTAAAATAATCGATTCGTTGTTTTTACAATGAAACTTCACTACTCACACCATACATGATACAAAATTAGAAGGGTTACATTGGAAATCAAAACATAGAATTATAGAAGATAAACAACTCCTCTTCCTTAAAAAGGATCATGCAAGTTGTTAGAAGTACTCTAATGGGAAACCCAATCGATGGCTATAAAAAACATGATTCATATGGAGGAAAGTCTCTACGACTGCCAAAGGAAAACATAATCACATGAGGAAAATAATATCTTGGTTTACATGGTCTAAATCCTATATCTATGTAATGAGAAATGGTTTTAAATGTCATTAACGTGGATTAATAGTCATGATTAGGTAGTTGGAATGTCTCAATGTCTCTGGTGAATTAATATATAGAATTTATAATTAATATCCTTTGAAATTCCATTAGAATTTCCCAAAATGGTATCCAACTCAACTTATATCAAAAATGTAGGTGGGATAAAAATAGAAAAACTACGAAAAAACTGGAAATGAGTCACTGATGGATGATTCACTGACCCCGTTAGTGAGTCCCCAGTGGGTGAGTCACCGATAGTAAGACACCAACACTAATCCACTAACATGACGTATAGATTCCTAACTCACTGACTCTCAAAATCACAAACGCCCAGACTAAATGACTCTCTAACTCAATGACACCCTAACTCACAGACACTAACACCCTATGTATTTGACACCAACAACCTAAGTCCCTATGAATGGCCCTCATAATCACAAACACTGATGCCTTGACTCACTAACACTGACACCCTGAGTCACTGTCACTTATTCTTTGACTCACTGACACTAACACCCTCAGTCACCAAAACTAATGCCCTGAGTCACCAATGGAAAGGAAATATTTGGAAAACTCTTGAAATGATATATTGTTTCCTCCTAGAACACCCCAAACATGAATTTTGACTATGTAATGTACCATTGAGGTCTATTCCATTACATCATATTCCTCTCAAATTATTCTCACCTAGATAATTTAAATCCAAACCTAGGAGAACATGGGTTCTAAAGAACCACCCTTTAAGATAATTCTTAAGGAAAAAAACACTATATTACTGGAGTGAAACCTAAACATCCATGAATACCTCCACCCACATGTATTAATCCATACTAACATAATAAATTTCACACATGTAAAAAAATTCAATTTTCCCGAACATATGAATAAGGGAATTCTTTCCACCATGTCAACATACTATCTGCTTTGGCCGACCCTGACTTGCCCACGTGGGTTTAATCTGATGCAAATTAATGTGCCTTGATTAGGGATCTGGTCCAACCATCCTCATATGTCAGTAATTTATCATTCATCACATGAAAATGAAACAACCCATCTCATAGGAAACAATGTTCATGCATTACATCCAAAACAAAAAATAGGAGAAAAACTCAAAATAACTCTGGGTACTTGTCACACATATGTGTCTCTCACTCCCCTGTACTCTCATCTAGATCACCTTAACTCCATAACACAAAAACCAAGGGAATGGTCCATACAGGAAACTCCTTCAATAGTTGACCTTGGACCTCTATCAGTAACTCTAAAAGTGTTTCATTATCCTTGATATCCATCTCTCCCCAACCAATGACATGGGAGTCATCATGAAGATACCAATGAAGTTGGGTGAAATGAAAGGCCTCGTGGATACTCACGAATATTTGTTACACCCTATGAAATGTCACCTCTCTAACTCATCCCAATAACTCAAAGGGTCTAATAATCCTAGGATAAATATTACTTTCTCTTCCACAAAATCTCTTCCTAGGGCATTGGCTAATGACACACAACTTCATTTGGTCCTATTATTCCTCCATCCTCAAACACACAAGTATCTCCATATTTTTCATTCTTCGTATCACTTATGGAAGAATAATAGTTGTATCTCCAACATTTATCCAGCAGAATGATGAATGACACATCCTCATGTACAAGCACTTAAATGGATACAGGCTAGTGGAAGAGTGATAAATATTATTGTAAGAAGAATTTTCCATGGATTATTTTTCTACCCAAAAACCACTAAAGTCTAAAACACTGGATTTCAACATGTCCTCCATAATCTTGATCATCCTCTCTATTTATTCATATGACTATGTGTGAAAGACAGTGATGAGGTGTAATTTAGAGCTAATGGAATTCAAAAATAACCTCCATAATCATGACATAAAATGTGTATCCTTATCTAAGATGATGGAGAACCAAACCCCATATATCAACACCACATTATCTACATACCTCTATTATAAGGAATCAACTTCACTAGAATCCTTATTTAGAAATAAGTGAGATTATTTCGTCAACTGATCTACCTCTACAGAAATATAATTCCATCTCCCTAGAGCCCTATGTAATATCATGATTAAATCCATCAATATGTCATCTCAATTCTATGCGGGTCATCTATGTGATGTAAAAAACCACTTGAACATTGTGATCGTCATTCATTTTCTATCACGGAAATCACATTTCCACAATCCCCACCACATCCTGCTCCATTATGGGATACTAGAACTATTCCCTCAAGCCCTAGTACACCATTGAATCTGATGGTTGTACTTCTAGTGGTGATCTATGAAACTGACAAAGAATGTCCTCACATACTTATATTGGAACAAATAGCTTATCATGGAACACAAAAGGATTTTGACTATCCTCAAACCATCCCTCAGGAGAAACCCCTGGTGAAAGTGATCAAACATCACCTACGCCTTTGAGTATTCTACCTAAGACACATCTACCTTATATCTCATAGATGAACACACTGGCATCAAGAACATGCAGCATCTACTGCCATCCATTCCCACATCTAAGTGTAAGGAAACCCACTCCTCCATTTCTCTCTAAGAATCTACAGATTCCCAAACTACCTCCTTCTAAATCATATTTCTTAAACAATCTACAATGATATTTTCATTTCTAGAGGTGTATGATCCCTTAACATTGTAATACTATTAAATCTAAATCCACCTATATGGATGTAAGTTCATATATAATTTGGAAAATATGTACCAAAAGCTCTTATGATCAATGATGAAAATAAAGCACTACCCAATAAGGTAGTGTCAAAACATATTTATTTTAAAAAAACCTCTACTAGCTCTAGATCATTGGTTTAATAGTTACATTAATTGGGATGTAACTTCCAAGACCCATAAGAGATCACTCCCCATTGCTACATTATCACACAACCCAATTGTAGATGAGAAGTCTCTCAATACACCATGAACACCACCCCCACCTCTGGAATCTAGAGAACTCAATCACTATCCAACATCCCTCCCAGACAGCAAAACTCCACCACACATTGCTTGCTCAACACAAAACATTGGCCGGTTTGGGTCAGACCTATAAACATAGCTACTACCTAAGAGATATCAGGTACGAATCTTTAGTAGTAGCCTGTGAGACTGTGAAAACCTTATACCTGTGAAAAATTCATGGGTTATACCTAAGAAATAACTACCTCAAACTTCGATGGGTCCACTTCTACACCCTACTCAGACACCACTTTTCCAAGGAATTAGACCTCCCTTGTCCAAAACATGCACTTGGAAATTATTCCACATGGCTGGGGGTGCCGAAGGACCACTAGGACAGTAATAAGATTCTTGTCATCTATCCCCTTTAACATCGTGTTTATTATGATTTCATCGATGAATATGATGATGGGTAGGTCTAGGAACTCATGAATGATGGAGTTCATAAACCCCATGAACATGGAATATGTGTTCATAATTCCAAACAACATAATCACAAACTCATAGAGACTATACGTACACCTGCATGTAGTCTTGGTGAAGCCACCCTCATTCATCATTAACTAGTGATACCTATATAGAAAATAAGTTTTATTGAACAAACCTGCTCCCCTCAGATGATAAAAAAGACCATCTATTCTTAGGAGGGGGTAACAGTTCTCGATTGTTACCTAATTCATTCTTCGGTATTGTATGCAGAGCCTCAAAACACCATCTGCCTTTATAGAAAACAAGGCCAGTGGACCACACAATGAAATAATTGGTCTAATGAAACCCTTATTCATTATATCGTCAATCTGAATATGAAAATCCCATAACTCATATGCTTCCATTCTATAAATATCCATCGAAATCTTACTAGCATCGGGTTGTATGTATATTCTGAACTCAATGTCACATCGAGGTAGTAGATTCACATCATCCATGGAGATATCATCTAGAAACTCTTTGAAAACTCCCTAAACCTCCCCCATCTCTACATCCATTGATCCCTCTAACAAATTTTCAATCTAGGAATGAAGAGGCCCCATGTTCCAGCTGCCCTTATAAAAACTATAATCCATAATGAAATCCAAAAAAAATCCACCAACGTCTGAAAAAATGACCCTTCAATGGATGTAGTCAATAACATCATGAATAGAATACAACTAGTCGATGATATGGATTACATTGTATGGATTATTCTTTAGCATAATGATATCTCCACTAGAATGATGTTTCCCCAACATCAGTCTACATCCCTAGAAAACCTCAAACAAGCTAGTTTGACCTCTGACTTGTGTACTCAATAGTAGGGTCATGGAATGTATCTATATGTATATTACCTAGATATTGGTCATATTGGGTGCAATGAAGGAGTGAGATTCTCCCAAATCAGTCATGGTCTAAGAAAGCATGCTAAACAAACCAATCATGCATTGAAAAATCTCTTGTACCTTTTGAATTTATGCCTCTATAGAGTCTAATTTCCCCCACTAGACATGTATTCCCATCAAATTATGGTCGCCTCCCCAAAATCTCACTAGTAGAGGACCATAAAGAGAACCCTAATGTCGGCCTCCACCTACACTATCGGCCCTTGGTAGATCAGGGATCCACTATCCCATATTATAGAATGGGTTGGACGAAAACATCTATTGAGGCGGGCACTCATCCTACCCACCTCCACCCTACTAAGATCTTGTCAGGAACTATATGTAGTTTTTCCCATGAACTTAATTAGAAAACAACTCGGCCCTACTTTCATGGAAAGGGGCGAGGACCAAAGGTTCAAAACTAAAACTACTATGGTCAGCTCCCTGTTTTCTAAAACCTGGAACGCCCTGGCGTGGAATACATTCTAGTGATGTCCTTCCCTTTTAAATAACTCAGTTGAGTTCCCTATTATGGTATAACTCCTCATGAGTGAATCCTTTTCACCACTTCTTCTTTAGTACGAACCTCTTTGTAGGTCATTAGTGTGTAGGGAGAAACCACTTATTGAAGAAAAGGATTGAGTTAATCCTCTTAGCACCTCTCCAAATACTCCACATCCTGATAGAGATCTGGAGAAAAGTATTGGATATCCATAAACATGATCCCTAATTCCTTCACTGAAAAACTACTCTACTGGAGGAAGAGTTCCTCTTACCTTGTATTAGCATTATCATCGTAGAAAGAAATTTGGCCCGGAACTCCTTCTGAATGCCATCCCACAAAACAACAGTCTCCTTTCTCACCCCAATGTGATGTGCCCAGCACTGACACACTGATCCCTTCATTTGGATCATCACTAGGGGATCCCCAAACTCTATCAGAGCATAGATCTCGCTACATTTGATCTCTATATCATAAATACATCTCTCTATATCCATGGCTAAGACACAAACCTCATTTTTTCCAAAGTCAATTGATAGAAATCATGAAGCATCTTATGACTCCAATTTTTCTCATCTTCTAGGTCAACTATCTTCCAGTCAATCGGGTTAGCCTGTTGATCCTCCACTGCTCGTACAACACTAATGAGATATATGAGAAACATAGATGAAAGGAAAATAGTGAACTCTTAATCCCAGGTAGTATATAATTAATTTGGATCCATTTTAACACATATTTAATTTAATACCATGAAAATACCCAAACCAAACATGATAACAAGTCATAAAGATGTATATACCTTGTCTAAGTTCTCTACCTGGAAATGGTGTAGACTCACTTGGTCATTTGGAAGGATCAGAGTCTAGGAATCAGATCATGGGAGTCCCCAATATCTTGTGTCCTAGATGGTCTTCCCATTCCAATGTCACACAACATGATCACCTAACAATGTTTCCCTAACAACCCATGACATTATCAATATGGATAACTCCAAACTCCATAATATCTCTCGACCATCACCTCTGATACCATACTATCACGACCCCCTTTCTTTATGATGTTGGAATGGATTGAAAATTGTAAAGACCTTTCATCCACAAGATGAAGGGGAGAAAATGACCCCTGAGTCCATCCTACAATAGCCCCAGGGTGGAGACCAGCACCAAGGGTAGAGAAATATCACAAAAAAGGGGATGCATTTCCCTTTTAATAGTAAACATAATTGGGAGAGATGATATATAATCCTAAATAACTCCAAGACACACACACACACATTTATATATATATATAAACAATAATCCATCTCACATGCATGTTTAAATTAAACTGCTAGAACTATGAAAGAAAATTCTAAAGAATGTAACAAAATAAAACTTAGCACCAATAGAACAAATATCCCCAACATCTAAGTTAGTAATGTCCAGCACGGTCCATATTATCACCTTGGAAAATTTAAATAGTTTTATATACGCAGGGTGAGCATAAATGCATACTTAGTAGGAGAAACTGTAGTCACAGATACCCAAGTGAGAGATGCATACTAATTCCCCTGTGACAAAACAACAGAAACCAACAGCACCTATAGAGGAATACTAACCACCGAACATCCAATATTCCCACTCACCATGTTCCACAAATCAAGTACTATAACATAATATGAACTTAAATATTTGGGTTCCCAACACCACATCCCAATTCTTAAATGCAATATCCTGACGCATCTACCTATTACAAAATCACCTCTATCACAACCTGCCCACACACTCCATGGACACAAACCATGAAAAAATCTTATCCATAGAAAACTGATCCACTACTGCACTACAATATGGACCAAAAACCCATGGGGCTCACAAAATCCATGCCCTTCCCGAAAGCACATGTGCCTCATCCCGAATACACCTGTGAAACAAACAGCCTATCACACAACTAGTACTATAGATCCAATAACAAACCATAGTCCATTAAAGATTTCCCCATGATTCTTGGGCAGTAAATTCCTATAAGTGGGAGCAGAGAAAAGCCAATAACCAACCATCCATCCTCACACTGTGATGTTATGAAAGACACACTCCCTCACAACAATGGGGGTGTTAATCACAAATTTCTGAACATAGGATGGATGTGTATAGAAAAATTAGAAACTACTTTTATATATAAAGGTACTAAACACTCAACCCAACCTATGGGTTTTCAATACAAACAACCAGCCCACACAAAACCATCCTTACTACCACATCAAAATGAAGATATCAAAAAGAACGATTTTCACTTTAGTATTACGTGGTATACCCCCAACCAACTCACATAACCATTTGTAATTATCTATTTATCAATTTATTCATTTATTTATTCTATCCCCACCTGAGCGGATGACAAGCATATTATATGAAGAAAAAAATTAGAAGGATAAAATCCATTAAAAAGATCCAAGTCCTGAAAATGTTGAAACATCCAACATCATTCTTCAATATTGTCCATCTCAATTATTTCCCTCACAACGAAACCTAGATACCCACTACACAACAACACCACACCCGACACACCCATAAACATGAAATCAGGACACAACCTAGTCCTATAACTCCATTTCCTAACTACTAACCTAATGCAATCCCACAACAATATATGTCCTCCATTCCATATTTTATCATTCTCTCAAGATAAGATACCATCACACCGTATGTACCACCCCATAGAGACAGTAACACCCCAATAATAACACCACACTACCAAAAACTCTACAAGGCACAAAACCCAGGATAACACACTACAAAGACTCCCTTATCATATATGGTGTAATCATATTTGGTGAATACTATTCCTTAAATTTTACATTGATAAATAGGGGAGATCACACAAGGTTTTTCATCATGGGCATCAATTTCATTTATCCATGTGTACATAATTTATCAAATTTATAATTTCAAGAATTATTTAAAAGGAAAAAATAGTTATAAGGTATCACAAATTCGCAAGAAAATTCCACCAACATCCATGATTTTCATAAGGAACATGGACATATAAGATAACATCATCATCAATGATAACAAATAAATCATGCAATCAACATCAATCCACTCCCAAACTGTTAACAAGTTCGTATTAACATTTAACACTGTTATAAGATTTGATTGAGTAGTTTTCACAATGCATAATTACTTTGAGCACCCCACATGTTACCAAATTAGAAGGGAGATGGATGAAAACCCTACTTGTAATATGAAAAGATCAAAAACTCTTCCATACATTAAAAAGAGATGTCTAGTGAGCAACATGAAGTACTCCAATGGGAAACCCGATCGATGTCTATGACACAAATTCTGCCACCAAGGGGATGAATGTCTCTAATATTGTTTATGGAAAACCAAAACCCATAAGGAAAACAAAAATATGCCCTAGAAGGGATAGATCATATATCCATGGAATGAGAATTAGTTTCGAAATTCATTAACATGGGATCACATTCAAGATTAGTGGTATGAATATCTCAAAGTCCCCAGAGCATTATGATCATAAATATATAATTAATATAATTTGAAAATAGCATAGGAATACCCTAAAAATAATTAATCATGACATAATTTAAATAAAATTTAATAGTGGATACACTGGAAAAACTAGATATTAGTCTCTGATAGGTGAGTAAATGACACCGACAGTGAATCACCAATGTGTGATTCACCAAAACCAACAATGAGTCATTTACATGAGTAACTGATGCATAGATGCCAATTCATAAACAACGATGAGACCTAATGACACATGAATCACATATTCCCTGACTCATAGACACCCTAACTCACGGACACCCAGACTCACCGATGTCTTGACTCGCTAACACTGATTCCATGAGTCACTAACACTAACACCCTGACTAACCAAAACTGATGCCCTCGGTCAGCCAAACCGTCACCCTAAATATCCCATACTAAAACCATGAGTTACCAACACCGATCCCCTATTTCACTAACACCAAACCCATAATTTACCGACACCGACTCCCTGAGTCAATGATGGAAATTCTGAAAATTTTGAAAAGGCGTGAAATGAGCAATAGTTGAAATGAGTTATCATTGCCTCTCGTGTTTAACTTCCATGTCCATATTTCTATAGAATATTTTTCAAAACATTCTAACTATTAATTTACAGTTTTTTAAACAACATTTATCCCATGTTCTATTTTAGAAATAATATCTTTTTGTTGCTTTCCTTACAAGGTACATTGTTTATCCTTTTCCACAAAGTATGAGAACAATGTTTTTTAACTTATATAGAATGAGAATCTATTTCCAACATCAAGGTGACTTATGATTACTAATTTATCCTTTAAAATATTATTAGAATTTGTTAAATGAAATATTTTCCTTTAAAATTCTATGGAATTTTAAAAAACTATTTTAAGAATGTGGAATTTCTCTAATGATGTTTCTAACGATTTTATTAAAAGAATAATCTCTATAAACATTCTTTCTTGAATCTTATTTTTAATTGTGGTTTATTTCATATGATAAATAATATCATATATTATTGGTGTTTTTAAGAATAGTTTGCCTATAGAGGTGATACTTTTATACCATTAATGGTTTAGAGATAATGTATTAATAATTTATATAGTAGTTTTAATATAAATCATAATGTTCGTTATGTTTTAACCATATCAAAAGAAGAATGAATCAGACAAAGTAGGTGATGATGGTGGTATGTTATAGTATCTCAATGGATTAATAGGTCCTATGATACTAGCTAGTTTGGGTTTTACCCATTTATGTATGGTCTTTTCGTGAGGCCTTGATGGTATGGTTATCATGTTTGACAATATGAATTTCATCTTTATGAGATAAGTTGTTGATATTACAGATTATTATTCTATTATAATGCTCATGTGAACGTCTAAATTGAATTATTTGATTAATTCATTTAATATTATGCTCAAGGTTATATTAAAAGACTTGTGTTCCAATTTTATAACATCCCTTGAAATTTTATACTTATTTTTGATATATTTTTCTATATTTTTAATCCTTACTGAGTCTTTAAGATCACTCATTTCCTATATTTCATTTTACTTAGGATATGAAGATGTATATTATGGATGACTTACATGAATTTTCTATGAGATATTTGAGTTTCTAATGGAAATATTGCATTACATTTCATTTCATGAATTATTGTAAAATTCATGTTCATATATCATTTTTTCAAGGATGGAAAAATAATCAGTCATTTGGGATTTGATTTCATGTGTACATGCCAATGTAATAATATAATGCACCGTATGTAGGAATTTGGGATCAGGGAATTATTTTTGGTATAATAGGATATTTAATACAATCTTTGGAAACAAGATTTCTAAATTACATTGATAACTAAACACTACCCTAAGATAGAATTTAAGGATATGTATAAAGGAATATCCTAAAATTTTGATAATGTAGAGATTACATGGATATTCATAGAAAATATATCCCTATATGCATTATACAATTATATATTGTATTTGAAAAGATGTACCTATTAGTAATAACTCTAAAAATCTATTTTGGGCTTGACTCAGGGTAACATAGAACAAAAAATGGTCTTTACTACACACCTGGAATGAGAATGCAAGGGGGATACGCTAAGGGTAATTCCAAATTTCATCAAGAACCATTATGAAGGATTGAAAATTAATTAATTCACCAAAGAAACTGCATTTTTTATTAAGAGACTAGATAAGAATAATTTTTTTACATAATGTTATCCATTATGATTTATAACCTAACATAGTGATTTTTATAGTTTAGAATTGTAATTTTGTGGAAGAAATGGAAATATTTTCAATGAACATGATCCTTATGGGGATTTACCTCCTATATAAGATATTGATGTTTTAGAAATAATTACAGATGGTCTCGAACACCTTATAACTATTCTGGGATAACATTATAAGGTTATGAATTATATCCTTACCTATATGGGGGATCCTGATTCACAACATAGAGGATCAATGTTAGTCCTCTTCATGAGACTACGAAGTCCAAAATTCAATTGGACAATAAATCAATTTGAATCCAATAAATGGATACGTTCTGTAGAGAAAACATATATTTCTTTGTGGAGAAACAAAAGGGGAAACGTTTTCATGGATTTTAATCGTCTCTATGTAGATGTGGATCAATGGTGGTAATTTATTCAAAACTCAAATGTGGCTGGTGAAGTGTAAAATATGGAATGGATTAAATTTAAAGAACTATTCATAGAAAAATACATTATTCATGACCAGTGAGAATATTTGGGGGGTAAATTTTTGAGTCTACTTCATAAGGAGGATGATAGTGGGTAATGTATGAAGCTAACATCACAAGGTTATCCTAGCATGCTCCAAACTACATACATAAATTGAGAAGGACTATTTATTTAATAATTAAGGGTTTAAAATAATTCCTATTAGGGGAATTGGTCTCACAATCACTCTCATCATTCAATGATATAGTCTCATTTGATATCAAGATATAAACGAAATTATCTATGTCTTATTACTTTAATGGTAATGAATAGAATAATAGGGATTCATAACACTCAATAATTTTCAATGAGGGGAAGGGGAGAAAGTGAGGAATTTTATTTCAGACCCAAAATAAATGTGAACAGAAATATCATGCAATATTCTTGTTGGGGATAGGATTGTTTATCAACATAGGGGGAAAAGTACACCATGCCTGTGATTTAAAGGGAAAGAAATAATCTACCATTTATCAATGAAAGAATTGTAATGTGATGATACATTATAAAAATTATTTTCATAAAAATCAATAAAACAGTCCTCAAAAAAGTTGAGGGAGAATGTGAAAGCTTTTGTGATCATATGTATAGAGGCTTATGTACCTAATGATGTGGTGTATGGTACATTTATTACATCCTTAAATTTTGATAAAGCTTTATTTTATTTTATATCATCACATTCACTTATATTGGAATAATTTTCTTTAAAAATTACATATATTGGATTCACATTAATAAGTGTGTAGTTATTTAAAACCCATATTGGTTGTCTCATTACAACAATGATGTGTCATGAAGTTCTTATTATGACATATAAACATTCTTTATCTATTGAAATTATCATCATACCCATGGTTGATATCCATATATCCTTGATATGGACTAGCTATCAAAATATTATAGAATTTTTTTTAAAAGGCAGAATTTATGATTTGTGAGGAAGATGTAGAATCCATTATCATTAGAGAAGTAACTTTATCATCTGATTCTTATCTATATACACCTCCTATAGCTCTTCAAAACAAAATTATTCGGGAACAATAGAAGATAAACCATACTATTATCCAAATTTAGTATGTGTCTATTATAATAGAATACATTGATGTACTTATATAGAACTTAGCTATACATCCTCAACAATGTGAAGTTGACTTTCCTATTGAATTAGTCTCTAATGAAACAAAAAATGAATGGAATACTTATATAATGGACACTATGGAATTAGAAGAGTTGATGAAACAACTAGAGAATTTGAGTAATAAAGGATTTCATCTCTATAGTGTTGCATTATGGGGATCCCCAGTTCTTATTGTTATGAATAATGATTGATCTAGGAGGCATCTCATTGATTATAGAGAAATAAATTCTATTAAAATAATGAAATCATATCATATTACCTACATTGATGATTTGATTAACCATATTCTAGGATATAAAAAAATTTCTAAGAATAAAATTTATTCCAGATATCAACAATTGTTCGTAAATAAGGATGATATTTTGAGGACAACATTCCAAACATGGTATAGTCATTACAAGATTACATTAACAATGTTTGGAATGACTAATGATCCCAATGTATTCATGGTTCTAATGAACAGAGTGTTAAATGAATATCATGATGACTGTTCTATAGGATTTATTGAGGATATTTTGGTATACTCTCAACACTACAATGAATGTAACATCAACTTACATAATATTCTGATGACTCTTAAAAGAAATGATCTATATAGTGAATTTAGCAAGTGTGAATTTTGGATTTAGTAAATTTCATCTCCTTGTTATATTTTCTAAATATATGTAATATCTATAGATCATGTAATTTCAAAGGCAATCCATGAATTTCCATCACCATGGAACATTATTGAGGAATGAAATATTAGTATTTTTGTAGGTTAATATTTATGTTTTTTCAAAGAAATTCCCCTATTGGATAACCCATTAACCAAGATCACACATAAAGGGATTAAATTAAATTCAAAAAAGGAATGTGAAAATTGTTTTCAATAATTTAATAGATGAATATTTAGTTATCATATATTGAAATTACCATCTAGAATAGATGGGGTTGTTATTTATAGTGAGGAATCAACGGATGGAAATGGATATGTTCTTATGCAGAATGATAGATGTAATGTTAATGCATCATAGAAATTAAAAATTCATTACAAAACTACCCAAATCATGATATTTAGTTATCTTTAGTAAACATTTATATGAATATATAGAGAATCAATATGTATTGTGAAATATATGTCATATATACTGATCCTAAGAGTCTGAATTATATTTTCTCACAGAAAGAACAAAACATGAGATAGAATAGACGACCAAATCTTCTCATGGATTATTATTTGACAAAATAGTACCACCCAGGGATGTAAAATAATGTAGTTGATGCTTTGGTAATGAAGGACCTTTCTATTTAAAAAAATAATGGCTTTAAGGGATCTTATGTTCATGGATCTAGTCAAAATGGATACGGGAGTTACCATGGAAGGTGAAAAATCACTACTTTTTCAAATGGGTTATAACCATTTTACTAGATATGATAGAAACTTCTCAGTCTAATGATGTGGATCTTCAAAATAAAATTAATGTTCTAAATGATGGGAGATTGATTGACTTCCTAAATGAATTTGGTATTTTTAAATTTGGGATGATGGTTTGTGTTTCCTCTATTCCTGAGATAAAAAGAATATTATTACATATTTGAAGGGTAATTTTTGTTAGGAAATCATTAAGAGTGATATTGTTGATTATGTGTCAAGTTTTTTAGTTCATCAATAGGTAACGGTTGCAAGAAATTATCATATGGGAGTCATACAACACATTCAAATACCAAGGATGAAATGGGAGGATATTTTATTGGTCTTTGTCATTGGGATACCAAATACTCATAGAAGAAATGATGTTATATGGATTATTATTGATCACCTTAAAATAAAAACACATTTTCTTTCAATAAGAGATGGCTTACCACATTATCCATTATAAAGACTATACATTAATGAGTTTATAATACATCATGGTATACCCTTGCCGATTGCTTTTAAATGTGATCCCCAATTTACATCACAATTATAGAAAATTATTCAGAATTTCCTAGATACCATTAATTTTTTGAGCACTTCCTACCACCCTCAAACTGACATACAACCACAAAATAATATTTAAACATTAGAAGACATGTTGATAACATTTTCACTTGACATTCAAGGTATGTTGGAACAATATTTACCTCTAGTTTATTTTTTCTATAACAATAGAATCCATTAATACATTTAGATGAAATCATATGAAATGTTATTTGAAAAGAGATGTAGTGCACCCACTCGTTGGTATGATGTTGGTGAAATAAAACACATTGGCCTAGAACATGTTGTGGAAAAAATGGAAAGGGTGAAGATTATTCAAACACAAATCAAATAATATCATATTAGAAAAAACATTTTTTTTGATAACTGAATGTAGTATATGGTGTTTCAAGTGGGAGATCATGTTTTCTTAATGGTATCTGCATGGAAGGATGTTAAATGATTTTTTATGAAGTGTAAATTAAGTCTAGTTTATGTCGCACTATATGAAATCCTGAAATGAATTTGGGTTTTTCTTACCATTGAGAAATGTTAAAAAATCCTTACAAAGCTCCAGATGTTTTTCATGTATCAATATTATGTAAATACATGCCAGACCCAACACATGTACTAACCTTTCAATTAGTGTAATTGAAATTTGTTATGTATTACTGAGAAGAGACTGTCAATATTTTATAAATTAGTGTACAAGTTTGGAGGAATAGTATGACGCAAATGGTAATGGTTCATTGTAGAAAACAATCGAGAGAATAGGCATCATTGGAACCTGAAAATGTAAAATAAAGAACCACCATAACCTTTTTATGATGTGATATTCTAGAAATATCATGTAATAAAATTTTAAAGGAGGGATGAAAGTTACACCCCATGTTTCTATGATATTTATTTTTAAATAACTCAATAGATTACGTCGTACACAACACCAAGTTCGAGCACACCATGATCTATCGAACTAGTCATTTAAAAAAGATGTTATGAATAGTATTTTGTAGTATTATGATATTTAGATTTTTTTGAATATAGACATAATTATTTAACTTATTCTATCAAAATTAGCTTAGGATGATATTTTGTTATTTTTTCTAAATAGTATCAAGTATTGATGAATACTAAAAATGACTGCATTATTGTTCTGAAACTGAATTTTTCAAATAATTTATTATCTTACATTAAATTGATATAAAAGATACCATAATAAATAATATTTATATTAATCCAATTTATGTCATTATAATATTTTTTTAATATAATTACATATAAAAAATATTGACCATTATAGAATCTTGTTACCCACTATCCCTCTACATCTTCCAAGTTAACATTATAATTAATATTAAAAATATTGGGAATTTAATTTAGAAAAATTGAAACATATGGTTGTAATTAGTATTAATATTTTTCTTTAATAGAATCAACTTTAATTTTGTTGGTGAAAAATAACGTTAATAATTTTTTAGTAATTTCTTTTTGTTAAGGGTAAATTGGGTAATTACATGTACAAATAACATTATAAAATTATCATAACACAAGAAAAAATACTATTGGATGAATAAATTTGAACCTTATAACCAATTATTAGAAATGTAATTATTTAATGGAAACATGTGCATTAATATGACATAGATATTATAAAAATTAATGAATGTGAAGAAATGTCACACTCTCATTTTATATATGTATATTAAATTTAAAATAGGGATAACCTAGAGGTTTCATTGATTTTAAATAGTAAATGGAAAGAATAAATAACAAAATACATTATAGTAATTTATTTATAATTTATAGATATTAAATAATTGACATTAATGATAAAATTTTGGCGATATAAATATTATTTTATTAATATAAATATCAAATAAATTTTTTAAAAAATAATAAAATCAATATAATTGGAATTATATATCATGATCAATGAATCTTCGAGGTTCCTATGACTTGTTATTTTTATATTAAATTATTCTGTTCAATGTTATAGTTCAGTTTAGATTTTACGTTAAGTCAATGTAATGAATAGTGTCCAAATTGAAACTACTGGTATTTTATAAAAATAATATTTATTAAATTAATTAAAAATAATTATAAATAGTTAATAATACATAGTGATAATTATAGGGTATAAAATATTATAAATTTATTATTTATAGACAATTCAATCCATATATGTTAAAATTTATAACCTTATAATATTTTGTATATTATTATAAAAATTAAAATTTAATTTATTAATTTATGACAAATGATAATGATATGGTTCAAAATAATTTCCATGCTTGTATAAATTATATTGGTTGATATAATTTCAACATATACTAATCTCAGCCTAAAAAATGACTCACTTTGGATCTATTTGAAATTGAAAATTATTTTATATTAAATTACTAGTTTAAGAGTTTCCAAAAGTTCTCATCCCATCTCTTATAAAAATCACGTCTCATTCACAATTATAGACACATCTAAATCACATTTTCTCTGAAAATATATTCCTATTTATCGTCCTAAATTTACTCAATTTTTCCTAGAGTCTATACATTAGGAAAAAATAAAACCTATGGATTCATTTTGTGAAAATCAAAAGGAGACACTCGATGAAGAAGTAACTTTGGTACCAACTATATCAATGTTATTTTCTTCATTTACATAATTTTCCAATTTTATTACATAATAAAGTAAAAAATAAAGAATATAATATATTTTAATATGTTTTTATGATTATGGGACAACCATATTCCTCGTTATACCAAACCTATGAAAAGAACATCACCTTGTCTGTGTACATACGTCTTACCGTCTCCCTACCGTGGTATAAAATAATTTTCATCTATAATTTATTTGGATCGGCATAAAAATGAATATAAAGGATTAGAAAAAATATGACATGATATTGTTACTATATATTTCATATTCAATCCAAATCCTTACCCTTTTCCACTATAGTATGATACCATCACTTGTCTGTACGTATGTCCTACCGTCTCCATGACGTCGTGAGATTATTCCTCCCTGAAAAAAATTTAAGAATTATTATGAAAATTTATAGAATGAATTAATATATTATTTAAGAACATAATATAATTATGTATATGATAAAGATATATCCTATAATTTTGAAACAAGTCTTACAAGACAAAAAAACATAATATAACGAAGTATTTCATGACCGAAAAAATGATAATAATGAAGTATTGCTATGAAAATGATATAATAGGATCATATATGATATAATAAATATTTTTTGTAGTTCTAAAATGACCTTATATAATTATTTAACCATTATACAAGATGTTAACAAACACCTGACTAATGTAGAGTATAATGTAAGGGTAAATTTTCACATATCATTATTATCTTGGATTTCTTTTCCGTAAAAATATACTGGGACATAATCACCATCCATGTCTAAGTTTCTTAATAATTAATATCAAAACATTCATACCATTATTTTCTAATTTATTAAATACATTTTTCCAATGTTTAAAATTATAAATGAATATGTTTTTCATTTTTTTAATAATGTACTTTGTTTGACATTTTCGACAATGTATGAGAAAAATGATTTTTAACTTATATGGAATGATAGGGTTTTTCTAAATTCATGACACATTAACGTTTTTGAAGATTCTATTACAAGATTACAAGATTATTTTCAAGGAAAATATTTTAATTTAAAATTTTATTGCATTTTAATAGTCTATTCTCAATAAATTGGTTATTTATTTAAAGATGTTTATAACGATTTTATTAAAACATTTTCATCCTTTCCAAAAGAAATTTCTCAGTGCTATCTTTAATTTAGTTTGATTTCATATGATAAAACCTATCATATTTTATTTATGGATTTATGAATATAATTAATATGGATGAGATACTTTTTTACAATTCGTGATTTATGTATAACGTATTATGATTTTGTAAGCCAGTTTTAATATGAATGACTATGTTTATTATGTTTTACCCCTTTCAAAAGAAGAATTATTTTCACCTCATAATTGATGGGAGGGGATCACTATATCCCTTAAATTCAATGATAGGTCTCATGAGATAAGATAGTTTGGGTTTTTACGAATTTATGTATGGTTCTTTAATGAGGCCTTTACGATATTGTTATGATGTCTGACATTATGCATTCCCTCTTTATGATATTAGTTATTAATATTACAAGTGATTATTAATTTATTATAATATCAATATTAATGTTTTAATGGAATTATTTGATTAATTCATGTCATATTATGCTCAAGGTTATGTTTAAAAATCTATTGATTCAAAATTTTAACATGTCTTAAAAGATTATGATTATTTATGATAGATTCATCTTTATTTTCCATACTTAATGAGAATGCGATCTCACCCATTTCTTATTATAGATTTCTCCCAAGATATGAATAGGTATATTATGAATACCCTTTTTTGATAGTCTATGATATATGTTGGTTTTAAATTGAAATACTATATCAATTATAATTTTGTGATGTAATGAAAAATTTATATTTGTAACATATTTTTATAAGAAAACAAAATTTATTGTTCCTTAGAGATTTGATTTTAAGTGATCATGAAATTGTAATAAATTAGTGATTAGGCCCCATGCATCTGGATTAGGGAATCACAAAAGTTGATGGAACGAAAACCATTTTTCATGTCACATAACGAAAAAAAGGTAGATTCACTCGAGGTGACCCATCCCTCCACCAGCCCATCACTAAATCATGTTCCTCATACATTGGGTATTTCTTTTGAATGACCTACCACTTCGTGGGCACAGAAAAACACTCTCAGTGAATGTGTCTTGGCTGGTACCAACCAAACCTCTACCCTATAAATTCTACTTCCTTCTACTAGATAAACCATTAATCCTCTTGGAAGATGAACTGCCTTGATTTATATCCACTGACTACAAAAGGATCCATTAAATGACAATTTCATGGTTTACATCCTTGAAATAGTGGTCATCTAAAAGAATTTTTGTTTCAAGAAGATAGTGTAATAAATACCATGCTCAAATAACCTTTATATATTATTTTCATCAGTGGTAAACGCCCATAAGATGTGTTGTAATTCGATGATGAAAGTTGAGTTTCCCAAAACATACAAGTCACCAATCTCTAGGTGAAAGAATTAAAATATACAATTTATTATTAGAGTCTAAGGGAAGAAGTATTTAATGAAAGATGTATATAAATCCAACTAGAATATACCCTTATGTCGACCAGCCTCAGTCAAAATGTCCCACCAATTATTGACATATTCACGGTTTATTGAGGTCATAATAATGAACCTTCACATAATAGAAATATTTACAAGAGAGATATAGACTACATGGACTCCATACATGATTCAACAACTTGAGGTACGTCATACCTCATTATGGTAGTATTTTGTTGCTACGGGAACTCATGGATCTGCTCTGATATGTAAGGGGCGGGTTGAAGTTCACACTAAACTGATTTCATAGAAAGGAAGATGTTTTCCCAGAACAATACATTATAACCCAGAAGTGGATCATCAAGAGGTTACTCATTTGAAATTATAGGAGCTATCAAAGGAGTAATAGGGCCCTACCTAGTTAGGAGTATGATCATCACCACTCTCATACCATAAAAAAAGATGCCTTCGAGGTTTCAAAGCTCCTTAAATGAAAATAACATGGTTTATACATGATTTATAACATATAAGGAAATCCATAAATAATTTTAGGAATGAGTCTATCCTACAAAAGAAACACACCCCTCAGTATAATATATTATCTAGTATAGTTGATCATAATGAGTACCAAAAGGATCAATGGAGGCAGTAACTGCGTCCCTCAACTATGGTCGGGTCACACTAACGTTTCATGTTTTCCAATAAAAGTAACCATTTCAGTTTTAATGTTTGATCCTATTTTAATTTTTCAGATTCATTCTTATAAAATTATTATTAACATAAATATCCAATTAATTAGGTAACAAATTCTAATAAAAAATGGAAAATAAAATTTATAAATTTAAATTTTCATGTCAAATGAATGTATCCTAATCGGTCCATTATAGAATGGGTATAGTATACCATTGTTTTTCATCAATCAGATGATCAATCATTTGAGCACACCAATCATACAAACTAATGTGGACTTATTGGTCAATTTAATGAATTATGGCTTCATTGATATTCCAGAACACAATAAATCAAAACAACAAGGTAAAAATAGAAAGCAGATGAAAATATTCATGTCACCCAGGAATGTAGATATGGCTTTCCATATTGCATTCCAAATAAATTAAAAATGAGGACTAGTATTATGCATGCTTCTATGATCTATTTTATCATTGGGCCATAGAAAATAACCAAATACAATGTAACCAACATTAATAAATCCATAATACATGTGCATCAACCAATAGTGAAATCCTGTGAAACAATAACATGAATATAAAAAATAGAAACTAACCATACCTGGTAATTTTGTATTCTCATATATCTGAGGTAGTTATTCTGAGGCAGATTCTTTTGAAAAAAGCTCTATAACCCAGTCTCCTGTAATGACCCAAACATTTATTAATGAAAATTACTCATGATCTAATTAAATGTTTTATTATGTATAATGGTTCTATAAAATATGAAATTCATTGTTTTTATGTTTATTTATTTTAAAATGCCTTTACATGTTGTTACCATTGCTAATATAGCATTTGAATAGTGATCCTATGATTAGTACAAATATAGGTCTTTAACAAATCCTATTTTCTCAGACAATGGAATCGACGACCTCATCTAGTAGAATTGATCCGTTCAAAGGTCATTTTTTGAAGATCAGAAAGGAGGTGGTGTCACTGGGAATTGATCTTGTCCAAGCCCAGGCTAATCATAATCACATTTAGCTTGAATGGAACTGCCTATGGTAGAATTGGATGTTGATAGAGATTACCACCTGAGCTATGTTATCGGAGCCACCCCAAGAATCTATAGCCATTACACACCTTACCCATTGGTCTTATGCAGGTGTTATAAGTGGTTATGTAAAAAGACCTTTACACTATGATTATGTTCAATATTTTTGTATATAATAAAGAATACACATTCATTTTATTATTGTTACTCTGTAAATGTGTTTTAAAGTACAAATAATATTTTTAGTTAATATTCAATTATGAAATATATTTTGTCGATTTAATATATATTTTTATGTAAATAATATTTTAACAAAATATTATTATTAAACTAATTTCTATTAAATATAAATTATTGTAAAATTTTATGAATACAACTGTAATTTTTATTATGGTTTGAAAGCCATTTTTTGTCAAAATATAGGATTTTCAACAAATATTGGTGATTATTTTTAAAGTGAAAATTGAAATATTTAGGATTTTTTTGAGAAAAAATAAATATTATTTTTTGAATCATTATGCTAAAATTATCATACATATATGTTTTTATAATTTTCTAAGATGGTCAAATTTTTGGGTAAAAATTTAAAACATTTTAAATATATAATGTATTTTATGACACCATAATGACCCAATAGTGATTTAATAAATTATAAAAATTATATTATCAACCAATATATGTTTTCATTAAAATTATTTGATTTTATATTTATTTTATTATTTTTATGGTTTTTTAGATTACCCTCTAAGACTTATAAAACTTCTTAACTTTTTAAATTGATTTCATTGAGAGTGTGACTCACCTCTACATAAAAAAACATAATATTTAAATAATTTATTCCATTTACCACATAAAATATCATTTTTCCACTTCCCTTTGGAAAAAAACCAAGGGAATTAACCATGGGGTGGTTTTTGGTTTTGTTTAGTATAATGTGTAGTGTCCAAAACCTAAATAATAATGAATTCACTCTTTTTCTTATATAAATCCACCCAAAATCTCATGTACTCATCACTCAAAACCTTTGGATATCCTCTAAAATCTACCCTATTATCTCTATAATCTTCCCATGATGCCCCTTTCTCTAATGAAACCTCTCTCATGCCTCTCACATTCCTTGGGGAACACACTTCCAAGTAAGGGATTCGTTCCGCTCTCATTTTTGACAATGTTTCTTTATGTTACTATACCCATGAATTTTCAATTTCAAATGTTTGGGGTATGATTTATCACCTCCCCCAAACATCATTCCTTATATTTGAATTATTATAGGCCCCTTTATGTCTAATTCATTCCTCCCATGTACGCTCGTTACCATGCCGAAATTTGCTAATGGATTTCTCTCTCCTTATTTACATTCAAGCAATTATTTTCTCTTATAAATATTAATTTCGTTACATATTTTGGGAAATGTATATATATGAAAATGTTATGGTCCATTTAATGTATATAATATGAGACACCCATTTCTCTCACATCAATCATTTTTATGAATTTTTATGGCACGCCGTTTCACTGCGAAAATTGCACCGTGATTTTCCATGAAAATGTTATTGTGTAGTGAAAACCATAACCATTTATCTATCAAGGGTATTCACGTATATGAAATTTTACATATTTATTATATATTTTCATTTATTAATACCACATTACTTTAACTTGTAATAAATTATTATGTTTAATGAATCCACGTTTTATGATTCATGTGGCAAACTTATGTAAGAAATGAAATGTTTATAAAGGGTGCGCCCAAATAAGGATGCAATGCATTAGATAAATATTAGTATCATGATATTCCCTATACAATGATGGTTTACTCATTCTAATTATTGTTAAATGAGGTTTTACTCATTCTCAATGTGCAATTATCCTCAGATCATGCTAATATCATGTTAAATGTTGTTTCCACATTTCCATGTTATTATAATCCTGCTATATCCTGACTTTTTGTTCATGTTTCTCTAATGATCCATTGTTATCACTATTTCTTAAAATATAATATATTATTCATGTTATGACTTATTTTATAATTTACTGGGCTTTATTCCACACCCCTTTCTTATGCATGTCCTCATGTTATCCCATGCAATGTTATGTACGAATGAATGTATATGGTATTGTAAAATGAGTTTTCAATAAATTTGTGTATTTATTGTTTGAAGTTGTTATGTAATGTTCCTAATCCCCAAAGACACAAGAACCCTAAATATTCTATGTTGTATGAAGTGAATAATTTATGTAATAAATTATTTTTATGTGTGAAATAAAGAGTAGGGTTGTTATAATTGGTTTCAAATGATATGTTTAATTCTTTACGGGGTTAGGATTAGAAAACCCTACTAAAAGCATTTGGGATAAGACTATGTATAATAAAAACATGAATTTTTTTTTGAGTATTGAGTATGTGGTTACTCAAGTAAATACATCAATGTCTAGATATGAGTAGGTAGAGGTGGTTTTGGCATAGATGTATCTAGGGGTAAAACCTGAAAACACCGCATTGTTCTAGAATCGAATGGGAACTGGTCTACAAAAACCATCCTTGCTACACTATTGGTTATGAAACTCCTGAGATATATTCTTTGGTGAATTCATAACCATATTAAGAATCATTATTAAGGGCATAAAAATTCCCCTTATAATATATTTTGGGATGTAGATCATGAATAACATAGGTTAAAGCCTGTAAATTTATAATATAAAGAAATAAAACTAATTTATAAGTCATCCATTTTTGTCTTTAGATTTTCCATTATGTTTTACCTCGTACATTCCTTTTATTCTATCCAATGGTCCATAATAAGAGGACTTGGGGTAACAACAGATTTGAAGTTCAATGTGATGACTGTACTAATGAGATGCCCAATCCGATGGGAGAGGGAATTGGGAACTTTTCCATAATACAATCTCAGCTAACTAATGTTTTGAATTGAATAATGGGACAACAGGAACATTCAACCCCCATAAGAAATAACAAGTCACTATTGATATATTCTTGAGAAAAAGGCCTCCTAATTTTAATAGGTCATATGATCACTCAATTGGAGAACAATAGATCACCTCAATTAAAAAGATCTTTTCCATCCTTCAATGTTCCAAAAAAGAGAATGTTGTTCTAGATGCTTATCCTCTGGAGGGTTAATTGAATCAATGGTAGACATTTATAAAAAAATATGAATCCTGAGGAGGAGATTGAGTCGTTGAAATGAAATTATTTCCAAAAAATGTTTTTTGATTAGTATTTTCCTCTCACTCTACGACTTAATATAGAAAGGGAATTACATTCCCTCAAGAAAAAAATGATGAATCCATCAGAGCATATAGGGAACAATTCACAAGCCTTTCAGGGAATGTTTTGTCTATGTCGTTACCCCCGAATAAAATGTTATTCTCTTTTTTGGTGGCCTAAAACCTAGCGTATTTAAAACCCTGGTGATCAATGACTTCAAGTGCTATGAGAAAATTGTCCTATGTTCCCTCAAAGTCGAAATAGAGATCGCAGAATCTTAGTGGGTACCATGAAGATAATAAGTGGAAGGTGGACTTTAATAATGGTGGTCCGATGGATAAATACAAATGTGATATGAAAATCTAGCACCCCACTTTCCAAAGGTGCGGGAAGAAGAACCCAAAAAAATTAACAAATAGGATGAGTAATTTCTTTAGGGGTTGAAGAGAGTGGCACATGGACACTACCAATCGACAAGAAAAACCAACGGCTATGACAGAGCGGAACAACACTTCGTTCGACCCTCAACACATTGTTCATTTATTGAACTTCATAGAACAAGTGCACTTTGAAAACCAGTGCTGAAGACAAAGGGTTTTCAAAGGCCACCAAAAACCTCCAAGGAAGTAAGGGTGAGCTACCTCCATCACAATCACAGAACAGAACCCCATAAATGAAGCGGTGAAATGTACGCTAGTTATTCATTAAAGAATAGTGAACATATTTATTTTTTATGGTTCTACGCATTCTTTATATTTCGAATGTTTAGTATAACAATCCCAACACCACCACAAATCATGGATGTGAGGATGTTGGCAAGAACATATAATGGAGAAAACTTTTCATCCCATGAATATAAATCTTACTCTATCATAACTTGAGGATTATAAATCCAAGAAAACCTCATCATACTTCCTTGAGTTAAATTTGATTCAATTATTGGAATGGATTGGTTTTCCTTATATATAGACAACATAAGTTTTTGTGAGAGTAAAACCATTCTATATATGGCAAGTCAACCACGGATTCTGTTCATGTCCAAGGAGGGGTGGATATTATTTAGCACCATCAACTCATGTATGGATATTAATGCCTTATGAACACATGTATCATTTTCATATGATTGGGTCAAAGGATGGAACCATTCATTAAGACATGACTATTGTGTGGGAATTCACTGAAGTGTTTCCCTAGGAATTGTCTAGTTTTCCTCAAAGAAGATATGCTGAATTATTGATTGCTCTTATGCCTAGGGCATTGAAAATATCCCATAATCCAAAGAGAATGGTTATTGTGGAGCATGAGGAGCTAATGAAAAACTACAAATGAATATGGAAAAATGGTTTATATGCCCATGTGATTCACCATGGTGTGCACTAGTCATCATCATCAAGAAGAATGATGTGTCAATGTGCCTTGACATTTATTATTGTGATCTCAACAAAATCACAATAAAGAACAAGAATAATCTACCTTGAATTGATGGCTTGATTGACCAGTTATGTGGATCACATTATTTCTCTAAGGTTGATTTTCTGTCTGGATATTACCAAGGGTGAAGAAGGAGGATATCCCCAAGAATACTTTTTTTATAATAAATAGGCACTTTGAATTCATAGTAATTCCTTTAAGTCTCTCTAATTATCCATCAATCATCATGGACTTAATGAATAAATTCTTTTGATATATCCTCAAAAGTGTTTTGTTAGTCATTATAGAGTATATTCTAATATTCTCCAATTCCAAGGAGGAGCATGATGGGAATCTATGCACTATACTACAAAACTTGAGAAAGGAGAAGCTTTAAGAAAAGTAAAACAAATGCGAGTTCTTGTTGAAGGAGGTGTCAATCTTGGGTCATATTGTAACTAGAAATGGGATATCTGTGGATCCCTCTAAGAGTTCTCCAACTGAGGGATGGTTGAGGCCAACATTGGTAACATATATAAGTATCTTCTAGGGGTTATTAGGATATTATCGTTTATTTGTGAGAAATTTCACACAATTTTACAACCCTAATACAAAGCTAACTCGAAAGGGATTATTGTTTTCATGGAGTGATGTATACGAAGACAGCTTCATGATTTGAAAAGGAGGCTTATCATGGAAACTATGCTCACACTACACATGAGTGAAAAACTTTTCTTAGTATATAGTGATTCATAGAAAAAGGTCATGGGTTGTGTGTTGATGTAAAATGACAATGTCATTGCTGATGCATCAGCGCTATTAAATTTTCAAGATAATAAATATCCAACACATGATCTGGAGTTGTCAGTAGTAAAATTTTCTTTAATTTTTTTGTGACACTGCCTTTTTGGGGTGATGTGTGAAATATAAATGGATCACAAAATAATCATTAATATATTCACTGAAAAAGGGTTGATTATGCACCAATGAAGATGGCTAGAGTTGATCAACGAATATGACTACTCAATCCATTACCTCCATGGGAAAGTGATCAAGGTTGAAAATTCTCAAAGTATAAAGCACCCAAGAATTATATCATTAGTGAGAATTGAGAAGGGCGAAATATGTAATGTCTTGGATTTTACGTGTATCATTTTTAAATATTATATTGAATTATTTCGAAACCATGATTTTTGATGGTGTAGGATTCTGAGACCCAGAGTGTCCGACATAAATGTTTGAAATAAATTAAACATTCTAATAGTGTGTGTGTGGAGTTTTCCTAAAAAATGTGGAATAACATTTAAACAGATGCCTGGGTAAAAAATCTGAGGGCACCGCTGTGTTTAGAGCAGCGACTTTACCTTAGGTAGGGAATAACGTCAACCAACATGGGTTAACTGCAAAAGTTAATTTTTGGACTTCTTAATGGTGATAAAATAAATTGGCAATTAATTTATTTTAAATGTTTTATTTTTGTGAAATGACTTAATTCCTCCCCATAAAATACAGGCATATGTAATTTTTTTATGGTTATCTATATAACCTTATGAATTTAGAATTTTCCAGTGAATCATTGGAGGAGAATATGTTGGTAGGCGACGACGATGCAATGAGTCGACAAATCTCAGATTCGATGAATCTTGTCAAAAAAACACAGCACATGAATTTTTCTTCAACTAAATTGAGTTATGGGTTGTTATTTTGATTATTCTTTTCACTATTCTGGGATGAAATGATGAATGCAGATGAACCCACAAACAAGGTGATCAGCAGATTGTGTGTTCTTATGGGAGGGTGTCACATTCCTTTTCTTTTGGGGTTTTTTATTCAAGAATTGATTTTAGGATAATTTTTTAATTCCCATTTTGTTTATCTTCAGAAAACTATTAACATGAGAAGATCTATGTCATGACAAATGATGACAGAAGTGTGTTCCTCCTTTTTTAAACTTTTTCTTCCTCCCCTTTTAACCCCGCATTCTTCTTGTTCATTATGGGGATATGAACAATGGATCATTTCAGATTTGTTTCGATACTAAATGATATAAAATTTATGTTCTGACATCATGAAGACCTGGTAGAGGCTTGATGATGATGGTGGCAGACAATTTGACACGGTTCGGGAGAAATCATCCTTCGACCATTCTTGGCATAGACGATCAAAATAGGTTTTTCGACCCGATCAAACCCCAAAAACCTTTTAAAATGTGGATGAAATTGTTGGACGACCACATATCTTTTGTTTCGAGGAAATCAGGTGGTGGGATCAAATATTTCTGAACCATCCGGGGTGTGCCCGCGACGAGCATCATTTCTAAAAATTTCCGATCAACACAGCATGTATTCCGAAGAACATTTCGTTTTGGACTGGCTTAGTTGTGGCAAAGGCTTTGAGATGTAGATAGGTTCCACGGGGCATGTGACACATGTAACACGGTGTATGGTCTCTTCCCTGATTCTCGGCATGTATCTCCATCACTACATAGGCACAGGGTGGAGTACACACCAAGTACACCACGACACGACCATTCAGGGACCAGTAATTTGGGTCACCTTATGTACAGATTACATGGGTTGGAATACATGGGTTGAGATTTTGTATGAGAACATGGCCAACGTAGACCAATCAGACCCCAGATTCAATGACCTGACATGTGATCTTTTCTACATGTTGTGTAATTATGTTTTACACGACAAGCCTTACTAAACAAGCCGTTCTACATGGGCAGTACCCAGGATGAGAAGACATGAAGTGTGACCCTTCTACATGTTGTGTCCTTCTCATCATATGGCTTGATCTTCTTTCCCATCGTTCCTTGGATAGGTTTCATTTGGGTTAGTGCCCCTTTTTTCGTTCTTCTGAATGTCAGCTATCTTCTATATTCACTAGAGTATGATCCCATCGACAATACTTTCTATTATAAAGTCATGAATACCTCCAAGAGGCCTAGAGCGAGATCCTAAGTCAATTCATCACCCTAGTATAGTCAGGTATCGATGTGACTATTCCTATAGGATGTCGATCCTCTACATAGCAGGTGAATCCAGATGAGTTGCTGTATTCAGCATGGCCCTCCCTAGGATCCTAATCTGTGTATCATGATCTTTTCCCACTCAGATGTGTGTTCTCCTTGAATGACTTTATCTATCTCTCATGACTTTTCTTGATGGACATTTCTTCTTGGACAGATGTCATCATATATATCAGACTTGTGGAGTGAGTTCATCTAGACAATTGCTTCATATAACCATAAACTGAATCCCTAGTGGCGATATGAGGCTGTGTGACTTGTCTCAAGACCACGGGTCTGGGTTTTGAGTATATCTAGTTTGTGTTTACCTTACTATAGGTTAATTATACATATACCATGTAGAGATGACTGTACCATTAATTTGTGTATTAACTTGTTGTTTTCAGGGTCCTCTAATGAGTATTTTCATACTCACCCCTACACGGGATTTCCCCCACAGGTCGTGTCTTGTATAGACAAGCGACATTTTAATGAAGTCCAGGGTCGACGAGTACCAGACTGAGCTTTCTAAGTTCCCTATAGGCAGAGGTGTTCCTACGGCTATATGAAATAGTCTTAGTACCTGTGTGCTTATAGGATGGACTCTGTAGTTTATAAACACTTGTTTTTGGTGGGCTTGTATTCTAGCCCATTTTACTTTTAGTACATTAATTTCTGTTGTACACTATTGGTTGGGATTAGGTGTATTCGTGCATTTTGTTCCTTAGTGGGTTCCTTTAAATTCTAAAATTTGTGGGAATGGATAAGTGTGCATGTATATTGGTACTTAGGAAATTACTCTCATGTAAGCTATATGCCTACTCAATGCTAGTCACCAGCCCCTAGCCTATTGGAGGTGGGCTTGGGGAGTCGTGGCATAGGCCCCACAGGGAAAGTTTGTGATAGAGTTGTATCAGGGGAGTTTAGTTCTACCATATGACCAAGAGTCTATGAGATTTTTTTGGGGAAACAATTTTAAGTGTTTTGTGCTACACTTTCAGGCTAGAGACTCTGTTTGGTGAGGGTGGTCAAAATATCCATACCAAAGGACTCTGACAACCTTATTTTTGACTCGGTATATGAAGTCACTTGTTTCATGGAAATAAGAGAATGGTACATGCATCCTATTACAATGGGTTTTGTTTCTATTTCCATTTGGTCAGCTATCTAGAAATAATCATTATCCATGGAACATTTTTCTCTATACAGGATGCCTCCACAACACATACCCTCTAGGATTCAGCAGCGCTATCATGAAGATGAACCCTTTAGTGATGAGGCCGTGATACATGGACCAGTTCCCCATGCATTACTTCTAGGTGGTGCACTTTCTATACCACCACCAGTGGAGAAGCCCATGGTACCTACAGTACTGACAAAATAAGGGTGCATGTTGAGCGCCCTCCATGAGTTTAGTGATAGAGACACCTCATGTTGCGAGGTGATCCTAACCCTTTGGCAGTAGAGGAACGGCTTGTGGTGGTGACCAACGTTTTCCATCTAGTGTGGCCACCAGCGAACTAAATAGTGATCATAGGATCAAGAGTTCTTTAGGGTTCAGCGTGGTGATGGTGGAATCTAACCACTAAGACCCACGATGGGGAGACTCATTCATGGATGGAGCTTGATAGAATATTTTGGAAGTAGTTCTCTCCAATTACATTGAGAGTAGTATGTATCTGGGAGCTTCATTAGCTCCAGCAAGGCAGTATGACAGTAGCTGACTATTCCTATAGCTTAACCAACCTTTCCAGGTACTCAATGGATATGGGCAGGGATCAATACATCAAATATCGGACCATAGAGTGAGGTCTAAAAAGGGACATCTGATCTAGTGTCATTCACTAATTTATTTTGACTTATGATGGAGTGCTCGAGTAGGCCATGGTGATCAAGATATTCTTGGCAGAGCAAAGACAACTGATGGCAGTCAATAGTAGGGAAACAGGTGTGGAGACCTCAAAAGCAGGGAGACGACATCAGGCACAAGGATCATGACCAGGGAGACATCAAAAGAACACCCAGGACATGGGATCGATAGTCCATGGATCTCAGGAAGGATCCTTTCAGTCTAGGTATAGCTGATGTTACTCGCACGATGGTAGGGGAAATCTCACTAGAGACTATCTAACCCATCAAGCATCTAATAGAGAAGTGGTGGATTGACCATCTAGGAAAAGGAAGGGAGAGGAGAAAACATGCACTCTTGGTGGCAGACATGGCAGCAGAGGAGGGAGAGATGCAGGTGGTGGTAGATGCTTCTCTGTACTTCCACACCCCACCGAAGGTCCGCACTAGGCTCAGGGAGATGGGGGGTAGGAGCGGGGACTCTTGCATGTTGTCAAGGCATCCAACCCATGGACACCAATGATGATCTGATGTACGATCTGTTTCTTATCTACCTTTTATTCTATATTAATAGAAATAGGTTACAGACATTCTTTTATCACAACATGTTTTGTGAGAAACCAAGTTATTATGGTAGAGTCATTGACTCGACCATTTTGCTTGGAGACACCTATGGGTGGGGACTCAATGATCACACACCTTTTTAGATATTGTGATCTTACCCTTAGAGGTGAGGGTTTTTGTTGGAACCTCTTGGTGGAATCTTCAAGGCCTTACGATGTAATTCTATGTATGGATTGGTTATCTTCGGTCCATGCCTAGATTGACTACCTTAGGTGAAGAGTGTGGTGTGTCCTCAATGATTGGATGATGTTCTCCATTTTCGTTGAAAAGGATACTAGCTATCATAGAATGGGATCATTCATTGGATGGTGTAGCCAATAACTCATTATTTTTCTAGACTAACCCTCAGAGAAGAAGATGTTGTGATCTTCCAGTTCTCAATAGTAGAGGTGATGTACGAGTATGTCTTTCCCAAATATGTTCCAGGACTACCTCCCCGATGGGAGATAAAATTATATATCGACCTACACCCCAGGAAGACACTGATTTCTTCACCAGCATATCAAATGGCTTCCACAGAGCTGCACAAGATGAGGGTATAGCAGGAGTATTTACAGTGCAAGGGATTCATAGGACCCTTTATTTCTTTGTGGTTGGTCCAAATTTTGTTTTCCAAGAAGGAAAATGGTAGTTTTCTATTCTGTGTGGATTACCGATGCCTAAACCAAGTGATGGAGAAGAAAAAGTATCCACATACATGGATCAATGTCCTCTTAGATCAGTTGAGAGGGGAACAATGGTTCTCGATGTTTGACCATCGATCAGGTTACCACCTGTTGCGATTTCGGGACAAGGATATACCGAAGGCGAATTTCAGATGCCAAAATGGTCACTATGACTACTTGGTGATGTCTTTCATCAAGAATAACACCCCTGAATTGTTTATGGGACTTATGAACTACGTCTTTGTCCCATACGTAGAGAGTTTCATAGCGGTATTCATCGATGACATTATTGTGTACTCGGCGTCAGAGGAGGAGCACACGAGACACCTATGGATGGTTCTTAATGTACTCTGAGAGTACTATCATTATTGGAAGATTTCAATGTGTTAGTTCTAGATTTGGGGTGTTCACTTCTGGGACACATCATCTCAGCAGATGGAGTAGTTGTGGAACCAGTCAAGGTGGAGGCATTGTTAGTAAGGGAGCCACCTCAGAGGGTGATAGAGGAGCGAAGCATCCTTGAATTGTTAGGATATTACTGGAGATTCATTCCTAATTAATCCCAGATATAAGCACCTATGATTTCCTTGACTAGTAATGGGAAACCATTCTCGTGGATGCATAAGTGCCAGCATGATTTCGAGAAGTTGAGACAAATTTTGCAAGCTCCCCGATTTTGAGATTACTGGAGGAGGGTGTCGAGTACGTAGTTTCATACGATGCATTATGGATGGGGTTTGGTTTTGTTCTGATGTAGAGACACGAAGTGAATTCTTATGGTTCATGCGAGCTTGGGCCATAAGAGAAGAACTATGAGACCCATGATCATGAGTTGGCATAGGTAGCCTTCATGTTTATGATGTAGCGACAAAACCTTATGAACGAGCCGTATATCACCTACACTGACCATAATAACATCAAGTACATTTTCTCATAGAATGATCAGAATTTTAAATAGAGGCATTGGCTAGAGTTCTTATGGGACTATGATTTCGAGATCATCAATACTCTTGGGAAGGGGAAATAGGTGGAATATGCTTTTAGTAGTAGGTTGAGATCACAGCTATTGAGCGAGGTGACAATATAGTTAGACTTGTTATAGATATCCTTTATAGATAGAGAGGATGTAGCTCAATTTCAGTCAATGGATCCCACCCATCCAATCTTACAGTGAGTTTTGAGGAACAACATTGAGATAACGACTAAGAGGATTCATGTTCGTAGTTATCATTAGGGAATGACCAAGAAGGACATTCACAATATGAGGAGAACATAGTCCTTTTCAGAGGTTGTACTATTTTTTCAGTAGTGTTACTGGAGGAGGTCCTGAGAGAATCATACATCCCCCTTGGCGGTGCATCCTGGAGTGGAGAAGATGAACCTGGATTTCCAATGACAGTTCTAGTGATCTGGTATAAAGAGGGAAGTATAAGGGTTCATTTCCCAATTCCTTAAATGCCAACGGGTGAAGGTAGAGCACCATGATCCAGCAGGGTTAGATCATATCCTGGAAGTTCCATAGTGGAAGTGCGATGGAATTTCTATGTATTTCCTAACAGCATTGCCATGAATGTGAAAGGGGGATGATTCTATCTCGGTAATTGTTGATTAACTCATCAAGTGGGCCCACTTACTAGCTCTCAGGGAGTATAGTTATTTAGAAATAATGGGACACCTCTACATGCAACAGATAGTTCGGCTTCATGATGTCCCTTCCAAAATAGTCTTAGATCAAGATGCACAATTCAAATCCCAATGGTAGAAGGGATTTTAGGAGACCTTCAGTACTCAGCTATGCATGAGTACAACGTTCTATCCCTAGACTCATTTTCATATGGAGAGGACCATTCAGGTTCTAGAGGATATGTTGAGGGCCTGTATCTTGGACATTGGTCATTGTAGGGAGGACCACCTACCACTGGTGGAGTTTTCTTATAATAATAACATTCACTACACCATGGGTATGGAACTATTTGATGCATTTTATGGGAGACACTGATGGTCACTACTTCACTAGAATGTACTCGGAGTGATTACACTCATGGGTCTAGAGTTTGTGCGAGATACCACTGAGAAGGTGCAAATCATCCAAGAGTAGATGAAGACTGCACAAATCTAGAAGAAGTTTTATGCTGGCAAGCGAAAGATACCTATAGAGTTTGAGGAGGGATAACATGTATTCATATGGGTCTCACCTCGATGAGGGATACATAGATTTGGCAGGGGCAACATGCTATATTAGAGTCTCATCAGACATTTCTAGATACTGCAAAGAGTTCGTGAGTTGGCGTACCACCTAGATCTACCTTTATTGTTTCACAGGGTACCTAATTTCTTCCACGTGTTGCAGCTCGGAAGATAGTGAAAGACTCTTCACATGTCATCAACTGGGTTGAGCTGGTCTCAAGGATGGAGAAACCTTTTCTGGGTACCTAGTGGAGATTGAGGATCAGTAGGAGATGATCATTTGAAATAAATTAAACTTTGAAACAATTCGCGCGTGTGGTTTTCATTAAAAAGTGGAATAACATTTAAACGGGTTCTAGGATTAGAAATCTGAGAGCACTATTGAATTCATGGCCATGTCTTTACAATAGGCAGGGCCTAACATGGACCGACACGGGTCGACTACAAAATTTATTTTTTGGACTTTTATAATGAGATAAAATAAAATGGCAATTAATTTATTTTAAATGTATCCATTTTTCAAAACGACTTAATTTCACCTCTTTAAATACATGATAATGTCATGTTAGTTGTGTTAAGCACATATCCCTGTAAATTTATAATTTTTGAGTGAAGCATTGGATGGGAACCCTTTGGTGGATGATGATGATGCAATTGATCGACGCATCTCGTATTCGACGAACCTCATCAATGAATACAGATCATTGATCATTATTCAAATGAATATAGTTAGTGGTTGTAATATTTATTCTTATTTTCCATGTTATTGGTTTTAAAGATGAATTCATATCTACCAACAAAAAATGGTGATTCATGGATTGTGCATTCTTGCAAGAGGGTGTCACTTTCCTTCTATTTTGGGGTTTTTTATTTAAGAAGTGATTTTTTGATAATTTTTTAATTTTCATTTTGATTAACCTATTCAACATATTAATGGAAGTAGATCGACGTTGTGACGAATGATGGTAGAGGTTCATTACTCCTTTGTTTATTATTTTTCTTCGTCCTTTTTAACCCTGCGTTCTTTGCATTCTTCTTGGTGTTATGAAAAATGGATCGTTGCACATATGTTTTGTAAGGAAATGATACCAAATTGGAGTTCTGACGTCCTTAAAATTCCGCGGTGGTGAGATGAAGATGGTGACAGATGAATCGACATGGTTCAGGAGAAATATTCCTTGTACTGTTCATTATGTAGATGATTAAAACAAGTTATCAGGGCCAATATAACCCCAAAAAACCTCACAAAACATTGATAGAATTTTAGGAAGCCCTCATGTCATGATTTTTGTGGTGATCGGGTGGCTGGATCAATGATTGGAGGAGCAACTAGGGCACGGTGATGAAGGGCATCATTTCTGCAAATTTCCAATCAACACAGCATGCATTTTGAAGAACACGCCACGTTGGACCGGATCAGTGGAGGCTAATGATTCAGGGTACAGACAGGTGTCAAACGGAATGTAACCCCTATCACTCATCGTGTGGGCCCTTCCTCGAAGCACGATGTGTATCAGGGATGATACACATACACGGGGTTGGATACATGTCATGTACTCCACCACATGACCATTCGAGGACAAGTAATGTGGGTCACCCTGTGTACTGATTACATGGCTTGTCATACATGAGATGAGGCCATGTAAGGGCACATGACCAGTGTAATCGGAGCGGGCCCCAGATAGCTTTACACATCATGTGATCCTTACTACATATTGGGTAGTATCATTTTACATGAAAAGCCTTACAACACAGGTTGTTGTACACATGTCGTACCCGAGGTAAGAATACATGGAGTCTGACTCTTCTACACACCATGTAATTCTAATCATACGTCTTGATCATCTTTTCGACCATTCCTTGGATAGTTTTCATTTGGGTTAGTTCCCCTTTTTCTTGTTCCTATGAAGGTCATGTATCATTTCAATTCAAAAAGGTATGATCCCTTCAGAAATACTTTCTGAGATAGAGTCAGGCATCTGTCTGAGAGGCCCAAAGTGAGATCCTTTATCAAAATGTCACCCTATGTAGATTTAGGTATCATGACCGTTCTCCACTCATTTATGTGTTCTTTTGGAATGAGTATATCTATCTCTCCTGAATTTTCCCAATAGATAGTACTTCTTAGACGAATTTCATCAGAGCTATCATACTCATGGAGTGAGTTATCCCAGAAGAGTGCTTCGTGGAACCTTCGTAATGAATCCCTAGCTACAGTTTGCAGTTTTGTGACTTGTCTATAGACCACAGGTCTGGGTTTTGAGTATTTCTGGTTTTTGTTTCTCTTTATATATGTTTACTATACAGAAACTATATAGAGGTATTTGTACCTCTACATTGTGTATTGATATGTGGTTTCCGAAGTCCTATAATGAGTATTGTTAGAATCAACCCTACTCAGGCTTTTCCTACATGTTTCTTGTCATGTGAAGACGAGCAGCCTTTTGACAGGGTCCAGGACAAACCAGTTCCACAACAAGATTTTTGAGTTCCCTATAGTGTGAGGAGTTCATATAGATATGAGAAATAATCCCAACAACTCTTTGTTCTTACTAGTTGGACTTTGTATTTTGCAGACTGCTGTTTTTGATGGGCTTGTGTTCCGGCCCAGTTTACATGCAGTACCTTACATTCTATTGTACACTATTGGTTTGAACTAGTTGTATGCATGCATTTTTTTTCCTTATAGGATTCCTTTACATTCCATCATTTTGGGTCTTAGAGATGTGTGTGTGTGTACAAGTACTTCTTCAATGCCTCCCATGTTAGAAATAAACCCACTTGGTGTTAGTAACAAGCCCTTGGCGTATTGAAGACGGGCATGGGGAGTCGTGGTGCAGGCCCCACTTGGACACTTTGTGATATAATCTTCTTAGAGTTGATGATGATGGACATATGAATCTTAAAGAATAGAATACCATCAATCCTTTCAAAAATTATTTTTCAGTTGTCTCTTTTGTAATCATTAAAGGATGCTCAAAAGGATGATGTTGAAATTAAAAAAGAAATTGGAAAAAATCAGAAATTGGAAATCCCTAGAGTTCAATGTTAATATAGAAGGAATTGTGAGATTTGAGTTTTGAATATGCCATCCTTAAAATCTAGAGTAAAAGAATGAACATTTGGAAGATTCGCATAGTTTGAATTTTTCAATTCACCCAGGAAACACAATGATGTATCGAGATCTCCCATAGCATTGTTGGTAGGATAACATGAAGAAGGAGATCACTGATTATACATCAATGTGGTTGGTAGGTCATCATGCGAAGGCTGAGAGGAAGAATTATATGGCAATGATGCAACAATTACCCTTGCCAGCATTGAAATGGGAGAACTTCACCTTAGACTTTGTTTGTATACTTTTAAGTTCATCCAAATGAAACAATACTATATGAATTTTTGTGGATCGTCTTTCAAAGACTGCACACTTCATTGAAATTCGAGAGTCTTTCTTATTGGATCAACTGGAACATACATTTATCATAGATGTTTTAAGGCAACATTGAGGACCATTATCTACTATATCTGATCGAGATTTAAGATTCACCTCTAAGTTATTGAAAAATATTCAACATGCTCTAAATAATGAGCTAAACATTAGTTCATCTTATCATCTTGAAATGAATGTCCAATCTGAGCTGATAATCAAAAATATTGATGAAATTAATAGAGGATTCTAGGTGGATTTCAAAGAATGATTAGTCCAACATCATCCTCTGATTGAGTTCCCGTGCAATAACATTTTTAACTCAAGAATTCAAATATCTCATTATTAATCCCTATATGGGAAGATATATAGAACACTGAAATGTTGGGATGAATATGTGGATAAAAAACTCATAGTTCCATAAATGGTTATAGAGTTTGTGGAGAAGGTTATGATAATCCATCAGCCCATTAAAGCTGCTCGGAGTTGACAAAAGATTTATACTGATTACAATTTATGAGACCCGTAGATTCATTTTGGAGACATGATATTTCTCCGAATATCACCATGGAATAGAGTTATGATATTTGGGAATAATAGAAGGCTTATTCCAAGGTACATTGACCCTTTTTAGATCCTTGATCTCATTGGAGAAGTGGCCTATCGAATCTAACTCACACCGAACATATCTAAATTTCATGATGTATTCCATGTGTCACTCATGATGAAGTACATACCTTAACCATCGCATGTACTCAATATAAAGGGGGTACCATTGGATAAATACCTCTCTTATGAAGAGAATCCATTGAAAATAAAATATCACAGAGAAAGAGTTATTCAAAATAAGACAATTCCCCTCATCAAGGTGTCGTGGAGAAACCACATGTCTGAAGAGACCATATCGGTATCAGAGGAAGTGATGAAGCAGTGTTAAATTCATCTGTCTTAGTGTGGTGAAATGAAATATCGAGGGTGTAATTTTTTAAGGGGTTAAGATTGTAACTACCCAAATTTTTTTTAATGAAAATATCAATTGAGCTTATTAAATTTTTTAATGTGTAAGATGGTATATACAATATTCACTTCCTTGGTTTTATGTGTTTTGATTTTAAAATACAATAAAAAATTCTTATCATTTATAATATAGCTATTGAACAGTGATAACATGATTAGTATAAATATAGGGGTTTAATAAATGCAATTTACTTAGATAAAGGAAGTAACTTCCTCATCTAGTAAAATTTATCCATATGAAGCCCATTTTTCAGAACTCTTAAATGAGGTGGCATCACTGGGATAATCTCTTGACCATTCCCATGTTGAGTTTTGAAATGTAGAGCTTGAATGAAACTGCCTACGAGAGAAGTGTATGTTGATAGAGATTACCACCCGAGTGATGTTATCTGAGCCACCTCAAGAGTCTGTCACTATCACACACCTTACCCTTAGGTCATCTGCGAGTGTTATAAGGTGTTATGTATTAACACCATTTCACTATGATTATATGAATTTTTTTATATAATAATGAATATAAATTCATTTTATTATTGTTTATTTGTAATTGATTTTAAAGCCCAAATAGTATTTTTAGTTAACATCCAACTAAGAGATCTATTTTGATGAATTAATGGATTTTTTGAATTAAATAATATTTAAATAAAATGTTTTTAATAAATTAACTTTTATTAAATATAAATGATTGTATAATTTTTATGAATACAACTGTAATTTTTATTATGGTTTGAAATCCTTTTGTCAAAACCCAATAATTTTCAACAAATGTCAGTTTTTATTATAAAAGCAAAAATTCAAATATCTATAAATTATTTAGATTAAATGAATATATTTTTTGGATTCCAGGTGTTGACATTATCCAATGGTGAATTTATAATTCTTTACTGAGAATGTCAAATTTTTTAGCTAAAATATATTATATGTTTTTTGACATCCTAATTGATCAATAGTGATGTAATAAAATAATCTAATGATATTTCTGGCCAATATATGTTTTTTATTTAAAATAATTTTATTTTATGTTTCTTTGATTAATTTTATGGATTCTTAGTGGACCCTCCAAGACATATAAAACATGTTACCTTTTTATATTGATTTCCTTGAGAGTGTGACTCACCTCCACCTAATCAAGCCTAATATTTCATTAATTTCAGCCATTGTCCTTGTAAAATAATTTTTTCTAGTCCGCATTGGAAAATACCGTAGGAAATAACCATGGTAATGTTTCTAGTATTTATTAGTTTAATGTGTAGTGTCAAAAACCAAAAATAATATAGAATTCACTCTGTTTTCCTATGAAAACCCACCCAATATCCCACTTCCTCTTCATTAAAAACCTTTGTAGGTCAACCAAAATATTCCATCCTATCTCTATAATCGTACCATGTTTCCCCAAGCTCCCATGAATCCTTTCTCTGGCCTATCCAAAGCCTTTGAGATCACACTTCCAAGTATGGGATCTTTTCTTCTCTCATTTTTCCCATGTTTTTCTATGTTTTTATACCCTTTTCAAATCAATTTAAAATTTTGGGGTATGATCTCACACACCCCCTATATTTACCCACTTTTCATTGAATGGTTGGAGACTTATTTATCTCCCATTAATGCATCCCATGCACACCTGTTACCATTCATAAATTCTGTAAGGGATTTTTTCCTTTTTCATTTTTTCCAAATTTATTTATGTGGTTATACCATTTGATTTTAAATTAGAAATGTTTTTATCTAAATTTTCACCTCCCTCATACTACTCTCAATTTTTTAGAATGATGAGATACCCCTTTCTCTATCATTAATGCCTCCAATTTACACCCGTTACCATGCTGAAATTCTGTAAGGGATTTCTCTACACTCATTTACATTCAACCAATTATTTTGTATTAAAAATCAAAATTACATTTCACATGTTTGTACATGTATATATATGACCCCCATAAATTCATTTTCGTGTACATATGATGAGACAACCCTTTATCTCTCATCAACTGTGTTTATGAATTATTATTTCATGTCGTTACACAACCGATATTGGACTACAAATTTTCGAGCTAAATTCATAGTTTAGAGAATACGATTCATGATTCCCTGTCAAGTTTATTCACCATTATTCACATTTACATATTTATTTTAGGGTTCCTTGTATGAATTCAACATTACATTAATGTGGAAGAAATGATGATGCTTAATGAATCCATGTTGTATGATCCCTATGACACACTTATGAATGAAATTATATGTTTATAAAGGCCGTGATCTGATAGAACTCCAATGCATTGGGTAATGACTTGTATCATGATACATCAAGTGCAATGAGGGTTTAATAATTCTAATATATGTTCATTGTTGTATTATTCATGCTCTATGTGCAATGGTCACTGGGTCAATCTAGTATCATGTTTATTGTTGTTTCCATATTTCCATGATATGATAATCATGGTATATCATAAATTTACATTCGTGTTACTATTATTCTCCATTGATATTACAATATCCTAACATGTACTTTATTCTTCATTTCATGCCTTGTTTTCTCCCTTACTGGGATTTATAGATAAACCTTTTATTTTGAATGTCATTAGGTTATCCCATGAAATTATATGTACCAAGGAATATGTATGGTCATGTAAAAGGGGTTTTGAATTAAGATGTGTATTTCATGTTTCAGGTTGTTGTGAAATGTTCCTAATCCCCAAAGACACTATAACACTCTATATTCAATGTTGAATCAAGTGAAGAGTTCATGTAATAAATTATGTTTAATTGTGTAATAAAGAGAAATTTTTTTCGATATCTTATCTAAAACCAAATGAAATTAGACAACATAGAAAACCTATGATACTACATTATGGAATCCCATAATGGATTTCATTAACAGATTCCCTTAGAAAGTTAGAAATAAAGACTCTATCACACGTCCAAAAATGCTTGGGAATTTCCACTAGTGTGGAGGGATAATGGTGTGTAGTGGGGATTCTTTTCCACACTAGATCATTGTGGAGTTCTTGAATACATGAATATGTTATAATATAATAATACATAACCATATTAGTAATAGAAATAATTAGACCAGTAATTATAAAACACGGAATCTAACTAATCCAATAAGAAGAAACAAAATAATCAGTTGGTATGTCACAATTATGGAATTTCATGAACAATACTAAATTTAATGGGAAAGCAGAAGGGGATAAGAGAACATTCACATTGATGAAAAAATACAATAAATGTCCAAAAATATCTAATACGTTAATCACTAGCATATTCTCGGTGCTCTACTCCTAAATCCCTACTAGTAACATAAATAACTCATTATAAGTTGTCTACTTACCATTATAAATACTTGCAACCATAACATCTACTCCGGTAAAAAACGTGTATGAGCGGCGTGTGAGATATAATCTTAGTTGGTTGAAACCCATAGTGTCTAGAAAATTCCATAATGTGAAATTTAAAATAATAACTTTTCTTTATCAACTAAAATTCATCCATAATAATATAATTAAAAACATTTGAATAGTTTTCACTTGGATACCTATAAAATTTACCTTCTTCAGCCAAATAGGATCAGTCTGGCCCAAAGGATCAAGAAATGGATATTTGTGATATTTGGTGCAATATAATGGATTTTTCCAAAGTATGTGATTGGGATTAGTGTACTTACCCCAACATTTAAAAATCCATCATATATATACTTATATGAAAAAAATCTATTTACATTTTAAATTCATTAAAAACCCCATTTTATAAATTATAAGTGGTCACACAGATCTCATCCGTGAAAATCTAGAGTCAGATTCCATGTATCCCTCATGGGTATCGGTATGTGTCCAATTACATGGAGTCCATCCATGTTACTCAAGAATGAAGACCCATGATTTAGACAATCATTGAATGAATATGAAATAAACTAAAGAACTCCATGTCTATACCTTTTATTTCATGTAGGTTCTCGGGTTACTTTAATGGAATAGTACAACCAATCATTCCATCGATCATTCCCATAGGGTCTACCATTGGGAAACTATGTCCCTCGTCTAGAGGAAAAAACTGATAACCCACAGTGACCCTATCTAAAGCAGAGTCGATGTCTCCCCAGACATGTGTAAAAAATCATTAATAAAAACTATGGAATGAGATTCCTTCCAATGGGTCCTTGTATTGTAACTGATTGTATCACCCAAAACACTAAGGATAAACCATTAAATAAAATTATACCATTATAACATTCCTATTATGATGGAAAACTTGACTAATAGAATAATTTTTTTTCCATCAGGAAAATTTATCTAAGAAAAATTATTTGGTAAACAATTTATAGAACCTGTAACAATTAAAATGTCACATTACCTATTCCTTAGGGTAATTAATTTATATAATGATTACATGTGGTGAACATAGAATTTAATTTTGAAAACCACTTATGGAATACTATTTAGATCATAACACATGAATCATTATTCAATTCAATTAATTTCCGAATTTCAAGGTATTAAATGTTTGGAGTACACATAAATGATGTTAGGATACTCAATACAAGGGGAAATTATGCCTCTAATTTGTATCACCACCCTTCGGTTTTCATATGTCCATGTGATCATCCCAAGGGGTTTATTCCCCACTAGGTGGGGTGTACAATTTCATGTTAATGGTTTCATTAAATTTAGTTTCACCATTTAGAGGGAAAAAAGAATGGTATGACATGTAGAAAAGGCTCAAATTTTATAGGAATTAATTAAATATGTAAAAGAGTATAGAACACATACCTTGTCTTTATAAAGCTTCTCGCTTCCAGTCATGAGCTTTGATTCGAGTTTGGTTGGATGGAATCTACAAAATAGTTAAATTATTTGAAAATGGGGAAAATTATATTCCACCCAAATCAAAATATGGATAGAGGGATTACGTTCAAAAATATTAATGTTGATCAAAGTGCTTACCTCTTGCTTCTTTTTTCGTCAAATGGAAATCGATTCAGTTGTATTAATAACCATATGTGGAGTATGAAAAATGAGATTTTTGCATGGGAGTAGGATGAAAATCATCTGAATTTTGGATATAAAAATGGGAATTTGTTTATTAATAAGTGGGAAATTAAAATTTAACTTTAAAAACAACATAGCACGGATTATCCGCATAGTTGGAGAAACATTGTGTTGACCGTGCATTAAGAATTTTCTATAAGGTGGAAGATCACATAGTTAGGAACATTGTACCACCCCATGATTGAGGTATGAAGCCTTTGTTTATTCTTCTTTATGTGTTAAAGTGCATGGGATGAGTTGGTAATATGTTGGGATATTTTGGAATGGTTTTTATAAGTTTGGATTCTTTTCTTAGAGAGCACGGTTTGAGCACCGTTAGGGGAAACTGTGGGGGTTGTCCTGGAAATCATGCAGGGGGAGACAGTAGGCTTCACATGGCCTATACACGGTTTGTCAAATCGTGTGAGGCTACCATGTGAACCCCTCTTCTGTAGGCAGTATCATGTGCATGGTTAGTGCACGATTTTCCAAATCGTGCAGGCTAACCATGCAACAACATAAAAATAGGTTTTTAAAACTTGGGTTCACTCTAGCTTTCCTCATTCCTCTCCAAATCCTCTCCCACTCGAGCCCCACTAAGGATTTTGGGTTCTCAGGGGTTGAAGTTGTTATCCCACCCGTTTTGGAAGCATTTTGAAGATGTTTATTTGTGGTTTAAAGGTGGTTCCTCCTAGGTAAGTCTGTCTTATGTGGTTCATTGTCCTTTCCTCTAGATCTACATCTCCCTATCTCTCAGTTTCCTAGATCTACACTCATTGTATGTAGATATATGGTTGTGGTTTCCTTGAATGTTATTTTTAATGCTTGTGGATGTTATGGAAGGAGATCTAGAGAGGCTTTGGTGGTGTGTTCGTCAGTTTTGAGGAGCAGTTTCTTGTTCGTAGATTTCACAAGAACCCTATAGGTAGGTTGTGTCTCTCTCGACAACACTTGGTTAGAACTTCTGGTTTGGTTATAATTAATTTGTGTTGCCTAAAAATTAATTGTGTTGTTGATGTGTAAAATCAGAGGGAAATCCATGTGGTATTAGTTAGGAGGTTTTTTTGGAAAAACGGCCTCTCGTGAAATTCTCTTGATGTAATTTTAAAATGGGATTTTACAATGGGTTATTTTTTTGGTTTGATTAAGATGATTTGATAAAAAAAATTTCAATAAAAATTTATTCTTTATTCAAATAGGGTTTGGCATGGATAATGGTTAAAGGGTGTTTTCAATAAATGTTTGATTTACTGAAGTTGATTGGGATGTAATGGAAATGGTTGATTGAATGTTATTGTGGCCTTGATGGGTTATATGCGTGGTTGTGTTGTCTTGTTTGAATGTTGTGTGGATGTGGGCGGGAAGTACCACTATAAAAAGGGGATGTATATTGAACGGAAGGGCTACCATCAAAAGCTAGTGGGCAGGAAATTCAACTTGAGTAGATTGGTAATGAATGGGTTAGATGGGAAGTGCCACGATGATATATTTTGTTCTCGGATGGTGATGTTTGTAGATGGGGTTAGTTATTGAAATTTGAAAAAAGTTAATCGGATTATGGCATGGTTGATTTGGCTTCCTTGTGTGGCATGTTTTGCATATGACATTATTATTTTCATTTCCCTGGGTTTACATGGTTTGGGTTAAATGTCTTGGTAAGGGTGTGTTTGACTTATGGTAATGGATGCACTTGTGATTATTTTTTATAAACTGTTTTATATAAATGTGATAACGGTTTTATCCTTATGTCATGTGTAGGGAGGTCATTTGGGGAAAACGTACTGAGTAGTTATACTCACCCCCTACTTTGGCACTTTGATGCCTTTGTAGATGTCATGTATCGGGATATCAGTTAAGGTAAATCATCTCATTGCTAGTAGTTAGTGGTGATGCTTGTGATGTATTGGTGGAGCTTGGATCTTGGTGTGGAGTTGTGGTGGTGTCATGGCTAGTGGTGTTTTTTTGTTTAGTCTTCCACACACTAATATGACATCTTGTTGGATTATATTGGTTTTGGGTTGTATTATAGAACAACTTGGTTGTATTTTGGGAATACATGCTTGTATGGTTTATTGACATGTATCTTATCATGGTTGTAGTAATGGATTGGTTGGTTTTGTCTTAAGGTCAAAACATTCCCCAATTTTTTCTCAAAGAACTCGTAATTTATTTCCAGCCTTTGGAACCTTGGGAACATTTCTTAAGCCCAAGTAATCCCTCACCGCCTCTTCAAGGCAATTTGGATGAGGAGAGGGGTTACAATTGGTATCAACTTGTTCGGTCCTTTGGAGTTGATTCTCGGATATGGAGTTTACATTTGTTGTGGTATATTCCTTGAGTTTGGATGGTAAAATGTTGTAGGAATGTTAGAACCTGGAATTTACATCATCGAAAGATGTAGCGATCCCTATTATTCTGAACATCACATTATGAGGGAGTTGGGTACATAGGAGTTTTGCAGACACTTATATGCATTGGAAATATCATTGTCATGGGTCTATCCAATGAGATGTGCATGGAATATATGGTTTAGTTGACTTCCATCTGGGATGCATATTTCGTTGGGGTATAATGATTTTTTGTCGTATTAATGTGTGGTTTATGAAAAATATAACATGGGTTTCAAAATATAAGGATTTGAAACATGGAAACTTGTGGTATTTTGAAAATGGGTTGATTTCCAAAAATGGTGAAACACGGAAAATGTGGAAAGGTGGAAAGCCTTGTTGTGATAGTGTTGTGTAATGAAACTTGAAATGGAAATTATTGATGTCTACAGAAGTGAGACTCATGGTTGTTTGTTTCATGTTTATAGAAATGGCACCGGGTCAGCATTATAGGGACCAACCGGAAGTGGCAGATGGGAACTTGGTTGCACCTGAGCCCTCTGTGAACTAGAAGTTAGTCCAGAGCATTATGTAGACTTTCCAAGCTATGGGAAGTGTTAATAGAGTGGAAGAACCAAAACATGTTGATTATGTGGCTCAGTTTCCAAGATAGGATCCATCCTTCTTTAAGGGTGATTCGGACCCATAAAGGGCAGAGGGGAGGCTGTCTAGAATGAACAATATTAACAAATTCTTGGGGACGCCGGTAGAGCTAAAAGAAAATCTAGAAACGTATAATCCAGTGGATCTTTCTCTTCAGTGTTTGGAGTTTCTATTCAAAGAGGGTAAGTACAATGGAATGATCTGGGAAGGCTTTAAGGTATTGTTTAATAAACATGTATACCCCCATACGTTCAAAATTAACCACACAACTGATTTCTTCAGTCTGAATCAAGAGCATAAGTCTCTGATAGAATATGCAGCTACGGTTATGAGATTAGTGTGGTTTGCACCTAAGGTTGAAGGTAGAATTTCATTGAAGGAAAAGATCATTGATGCGGGTTTATGGCAAGTGATCCATTCAAAAATAGTAGTGTTGTGTATTGGTGATCACACAGAGATGGTGAATCGAGCATCTGTGGATGAGCGGGATTTGTTGGGAGCTCCCGAAAGAAGAAGCACAGTGGTACCCATAGAGAATATATTAAACTCTAACAATGGGTTCAAGTGGATGATGGACACTTATTACCATGCAGGGGTATGGACCATAATTCAATGGCAGGATCGGTAAATATTCCACCGAAGCCCCAGAGAATGCCAGGGTGTTTTCAGTGTGGCTATATGGCACACATCAAGTAGGACTATATGGAATGACCTCAAGCATGTCACAATTGTAAGCAGATGAGGCATCTGCAGCATTATTGTTGGATTTCTCCATGTTCAGGTGCACGTGACACTTCTCGGAGATCGCAGACGTAGTATGCATCAATGGGACAGGGGTAGCAACATAACCATCATCATTAGAGCAAAGACAGTTATGGTGATTCTCAGAACACCACAACTCCTCAGTAGGGAAATAAAGAGCATAGTGTGGCAACCATGGTGTTGTTCAGAGATGAGTAGGTTCTGGTGGATGATAAGTTAGTACCATCCACATTGCGAGGTACTATTCTTTTAAATTCAAACTTGATGCAAGTGATGTTTGATACGGGTTCCTCACACTCTTTTATTGTTGCACGTGTAGTTGAGTTGTTGGGTTTAAGGGTAGAAATGATGCCTTTAATTTTGAAACATCTAACTCTTCTAGATCAAAGAGAGTGTCGAGCCTTCTTTTGTATAGCATGTTGTATTGTTGTGGGAAAGGATGAGGTAATGTGGAATTTCTCAGTTCATGAGATGGATAGGTATGATGTAATCCTGGGAATGGATTAGATGGTGGCGTTTAAGGCCCACATCGACTATAATGCACAGATAATGGCTTTTATGACACAAGATGGTGTTATACATCTATTTAGAAGAGAGAGGTATGAAAGGAAGGGTTCCACGGGTTTGTTGGCACCTACAGTGGGAACATTATTGTATAAGTCAGCGGTGATGTCATTGGAATTGGTAGAGGGTTTTGAGCAGAGTGTTCTTATGGCAGTGTTGGATCAGTTCATGGATGTTTTTCCCGAAGAATTATCTGGGTTACCGCCCGTAAGAGAAGTGGATTTTATGATTGATCTCCTTCCGGGGGAAATCCTATCTCACTCTCATATTATCGGATGTCACTTACTGAATTGCGGGAATTGAATGTTTAGTTGGAAGAGCTAGAAAAAAACGGGTTTATCCGGCCTAGCACATTTCTATGGGAATCACTAGTGTTGTTTGTGAAAAAGGTGGATATAACTTTGAGGCTATGTTTTGATTATCGTCAACTTAACCAGGATACGATAAAGAACAGATATTCACTTCCACACATTGATGATTTGTTCGACCAGTTGAGGGGAGCACAGTGGTTCCCCAAGATCGACCTGAGGTCGGGATATCATCAATTGTAGTCGGGGAAAAATGATATTCCTAAAATAAAATTCAGAAGTAGATATGGTCATTATGAATATGTGGTTATTCTCTTTGGAATAATAAAAGCGCCAGCGGTATTTTATGGAATTGATGAATCGTATATTTCAAAGATATCTGGTTTCATTTGAGGTGATGTTTGTAGATGATATTCTATTGTATTCTAAGACAAGGGTTGATCATGAGAAGCGCTTGGTGACGGTGATAGGGATCATTAGGGATCATCGGTTGTTTGCCATATTTTCAAAGTGTCACTTTTGGATACAGGAAGTTAGTTTTCTAGGCATTGTGATTTCTGAAAGGGGTGTTGTAGTAGATCTGAAAAATATAGAGGCAGTTATCTCATTGAAACCGCCAAATAATGTGTTTGAGGTACGAAGTATCCTCAGGATTCATCGGTATTATCAATTTTTTGTTCATGATTATTCAAGTTTGTCTTTACCGATGACACCTTTGACAAGAAATAATGTTCCATTCCCGTGGAATGAATAGTGTCAGCAGTATTTTGAACAGCTATAGGTTCACCTTACATCAGCACCACTCATGGTTTTTCCAGAACCAAGAAAAGGGTACTTGGTGTATTGCAATGCATCAGGATCAGGGTTGGGGAGAGTTCTCATGCAAGGTAATCATGTGTTTGCGTATGTATCACAATAGTTTAGGGTGCATGATAAGAACTACCCAACTCATGAGTTGGAATTGGAATTAGTGGTCCGTGCTTTGAAATAGTTGCGTCATTATCTCTTCGGTGAGAAATTAACAGTATATATAGATCATAAGATCTTGAAGCACATTTTCTCACAAGGGGATTTGAACATGAGGCAAAGGATATGGATTGAATATCTTCAGATGTATGATTTTGACTTTATGTACACACTGGATAAGGGAAATTCGGTGGCAGATGCATTAAGTAGAAAATCATATACTCAAGTTGTATAACACGCATCGGACCAGTGGCAGTTGATGTCGGTTATAGCCGACATGCGGTTGGAATGTGAGGACCAGGGAGATAGAGCAGTCTGGTTTCCAGTCTTGTTGATTCCAGACATGGTGGTACTGGTTAAAGTGGGGTAGATATCTGATTCTGTGTGTGTGACCATGATGTTGAAACTCAATGGAGGTGAGACCATTGAGGGTTGGAAACTGAATGAAGATTGAGTTTTGTGATTTCAGAATCAGATGGTTGTACCAGTTTCTTGTCAGGATGATCTACTCAGGGTGTATCATCACTCAAGGTGGGATGTTCATTCGGGAATTTGGAAAATTTATAATTCGGTGAAAGCGTAGTTTTGGTGGGATGGTATGAAAAGAAGTGTGGTTGAGTTTGTTTCGAGATGCTTGACTTGCTAGCAGGTCAAGGAAGAGCATCAGAGGCCTCCAAGAATGTTTTAGTCCTTCCAAATCCTAGTTTGGATGTTGGAGAAAATTGCGTTGTATTTTTTCACAGGTATCCCCTGAACGGTCAGAAAGCACGATGCCATTTTGGTGATAGTGGATCTTCTAACAAAGTCAGCCCATTTCATCCCAATTCGTTAATATCAAGCTGTGGAGGATCTATCCAAAATCTATATCTGGGAGTTGGAAAAGAGGCATGGAGTTCCATTTTTGATTGTATCAGATAGAGATCTAATGTTTACATATTGTTTTTGGAAATAGTTACAGCAAGACCTTGGGACATAGTCGACTATGCGCAAGGCGTATCACCCTCAGACTGATGGTCAATCCGATAGGACGATCCAATCTTTGGAGGATATGTTGTGGGCTTGTGTCATGGATTTTGGTGTCTCATGGTAGGACCACTTTTAATTGGTTGAGTAATCATACAATAACACTTATCTGGAATCCACACATATGGCTCCGTTTGAAGTTTGTATGGTCGGACGTGTTGTTTTCCACTATACTGGGTAGAAATGGGTGAGTCCCTGATTGTTGGACTGATCCTTTTCCAATAGACTATAGAGAATATCAGGTTAATTAGGAAGATAATGGAGATGGATCAGATTCATCAGAAATTATATACAGATCATCGTCAATGGCAATTGTCGTTCGAGTTGAGTGATCATGTTTTCTTGAGGATCTCTCCTAGGTTGGGACATCATCATTTTGGGAAGCAGGGAATGTTATCATCGATGTATATTGGACCTTTTCAGATTCCTGAGTGGGTAGGTGAGGTGGATTATTGTGTGGATTTTCTATCTAGGTTCAGTGTGGTGCACAATGTGTTTCATGTGTCGCAGTTGAAAAATTATCAGCCAGATCCAAGCCATGTTATTCGATGGGATTATGATGCGCTAGATCCAGATGCTTCGGTGGTGCACATTCTAGTGCAGGTTATGGATAGGCAAGAGAATTTTGTTCAAGGTAAAATCATTGGTCTGATTAGGGTTTTGTGGAAGCATGGCCAGATCCAAGAGGATACATGGGAGTAGGAGAAAGAGATGGTCGAGCAATGGCCCGAGCTCTTTCGAAAAATGGTGGGTTCACTACTTTCCGAGGATGAAAAGTCAAATGGTAGGGAGAATGTAACACCCCCATTTTTAGGTATGTAGCCTTTGTTTATTCTTCATTATGTGTTAAATTTCATGGTATGTGTTGCTAAGAGGTTGGGAGAGTTTGGAATGGTTTTGGAAAAGTTTGAAGGATTTTCTTAGGGAGCTCAGTTTGAGCATGGTTAGGAGAAACCATGCGGGTTCTCCAGGAAACTATGCAAGGGGATACAATAGGCTTCGCACATCTTGGGAACAGTTTTTCAAACTATGCGAGGAAACCATGCAGAACCCTCGTCTCGAGGAAGTAGTGTTCACATGTTTAGCGCATAGTTTTCGAAATCGTGTGGGCTAACCGTGCGACCAGTTAAAAATAGGCTTTTAAAACCCGGGTTCAATTGGGCTTGCCTCATTCAACTCCAAATCCTCTCCCACTCGAGGATCACTCGGGATTTTGGGTTCTCAGTTGTTTTAGGTATTCTCCCACTCATTATGGATTCATTTTGAAGAGGTTTATTAGGGATTTGAAGGTGGCTTCTCCCGGGTATGTCTCTCCTCTTGGGTTACTTGTGTTTTCCTTTAGATCTACATCTCCCAATCTCTCGGTTTTCTAGATCTACACCTGTTGTGTGTAGATCTAGGGTTCTGGTTTCCTTAGATATTAATTTTAAGGCTTGTGGATGTTAGGGAAGGGGACCTAGAGAGGCTTTGTTGGTGCGTTCTTCGGTTTTCAGGGGTAGTTTCTTGTGTGTTGATATCACAAGAACCATAAAGGTAGGTTGATTCACTCTCGACTCCACTTTGTTATAACTAGTAGTTTGGTTTCAATTAGTTTCTGTTGCTTAAAAATTAATTTTTTTTGTTGATGTGTGAAATTGGATGGAAATCCCTTTGGTAATGGTCGGGGGGATTTTTGGGAAAAAGGACTTGTGGCGAAATCCTCTTGATGTGATTTTAAAATTGGATTTAAAATGAGTTGTTTTTTGGATTGATTAAGTTGATTTGGAAGAAAAATACAATATAAAGGTTTGTTTTATTGAAATTGGTTTAGGAATAGAAATTGGATAGATGGTGTTTTCGAAAAATGTTTGATTTATTGAAGTGGATTGGCATGTAATGGAAATGGTTGATTGCATGTTTTTGTGGCCTTGATGGGTTATATGCTCGGTTGTGTTGGCTTGTTTGATTGTTTTGTGGAAGTGGACGGGAAGTACCACTATAAAAAGGGGACAGATAGTGGACGAAAAGGCCTCCATCAAAATAAAGGGGGCGGGAAGTACCACTTGATTGGATTGGTAATGAATGGGTTGGACAGGATGTGCCACCATGATATGTTGTGGTCTTGTTTGGTGATGTTTGTCGATGGGTCTTGTGAGTGAAAGATGAAAAAGGTTAATTGGCTTGTGGCATGGGTGATATAAATACCTTGTGTGTCATGTTTGTCTTATGACATAATTTTTTGGCCTTCCTCTAGTTTACTTGGTTTGGGTGAAATGGCTTGGTAGGGGTGTGTTTGGATTATGGTAATGGATTCACTTGTGATTATTTTATATATATTGTTTTCTATAAATTTTTTGATGGTTTTATTGTAGTGGCATGTGTAGGGATGTCATTTGGCGAAAACCAACTGAGAAGTTGTAATCACCCCTACATTGGAACTTTGGTGTCTTTGCAGATGTCATGTATTGGGATACAGGTAAAGGTAAAGCATCTCACTGCTAGTGGTTCTTAGTGATTCTTGTGATATGTTGGTGGATCTTGGAGCTTAGAACATGGTGTGATGCAGTGGTGTTGTCATAACACGTGGAGTTTTTTTGTTTAGTCTCTTGCACAGTTCTCTGACATCATGTTGGATTATGTTGGTTTTGGGTTGTATTGTAGAACAACATGGTTGTCTTTCAAGAATACAATCTTGTAATGTTTATTTACATGCATCATATCGTGGTTGTAGTGATGGTTTGGTTGGTTTTGTCTTAAGGAAAAATTGTTCCTCAATTTGTTCTCAAAGCCCTCGACATTTATTACCATCCTTTGGCACCTTGAAAATGTCACTTAAGGCCTGTAATCCCTCACCGCCTCCTCCATCCAATGAGGTAGGGGCGATATCTTATGCACATGGATTATTTGACTATGTGAAAACATAAAAAAACACTATCCAAAAATCATGAAGCATTCCATGACCATAATCCCCAAATCTAAATTTTTTTTGAAAAAATGTGCTCCCCCGATGTGCCAAATGTATGAAACTACAAGGTTTAGGGAATCCATATTGGATGGGATACACTATTTATCTTAATCACATATCCTAGTAATTCCATTCAATTTTGTGACCTTAGTTTTGGAATTAGGACCAGACAAAAATGAAATATTTTGATTCTTTTAGGAATATTTTTTGGGATGTTTAATGGAATTCAAATATAAAATTAATGGTTAATACCTTTTAGAAAATCTCAGGAGGTTAATAAACCAATGGAAATTAATACAAAACCTTATGGTACCGTCCTCATTCATGGAAGTGGTATAGGTGAACCCAATGTTGAGGCGTGTGTTCATATAAAACCCACATCATCCATTTAATACAACTTAATATTTTGTTTTTTTGGATATTTTTAGTTGAAAAACTATATTGAGGATTGGAAATTGCATCCCCTACTAGTAGTATATAATTTAAGAACAATATGTCTCTCAAAAAATGTAATCCAAAGAAATCATAAAAGAATATATCCCTAAAAAGATCCATTATAGGAGGGAGTTCCATATGATGTGATCCCGAAACACACATAGTGAAACTGACAATTGGGTATTTCACTTAAACCAGAACATGATGATCGTTTCTAGCTGAACATGATTGTACATCAAACTCACCCTTATGAACATAGGGACCACCCTCAAGTGATGAAAAAGAACCATTAAGTTTAATAATTCCACTTGATCATGATATAAGATAGTCAAGTACATCATGATATTGGAATCAATTTTGAAAATCTTAAGGGGAAAATGATTCTATATAATTGATATCCTCACATATAATGATTAAATTACAAGCACTATCATACACTCTATGATTAAAAACCATACTATGTGTTCAGATTCATCCAGACAAATTACTATTCTATTTCAGAAACGAAAAATTCCACAAGTTATATATATATAAATTAGTGTGATGATCATGTATAAAATAAAGAATAAACTAATGTTGATGATAATAGAATAACACCTCATACAATAGACAGTCAAGGGCTCCTCTCCAGATGTGTAGGATCCATTTCCTAAATGTGTCCTAATTAACTACCCTGCGATGTAACTTGTATATCCAAGGTTGTAACACGTTTATTTAACTGAACCAATAATGTATGATTACCTCATCCATTACCACATATTTTTCCTGATGATCTGATAGTAGACTAGATTCTGAAATGACATTGAGATATAGATCATGCAACTGAAGGTTTTTTTGGTCAAATCCCTTTTTCAGTAGGCCATAGAGGAAAAATTAAAGAGAAATGATGAAGGATAACCATCCATATTGTGGATTAAAACTATTTTTGGGTTTCTCATTCATTGTTAATTCAACAAACGTGTCCAACCACACTACTAACATTCCATATAGTTTTCGATACATGAAATCTAGATGTTGCTACCCCTACAAGAACCCTCTAAAAGACATTTCCTTACACTTGGAAAACTATCTCCATGTCATGAGGATGAAATACCCTTGAACCCATTTATGGATTCCCCCATTTTACACTCATTGATGAGGTCATGGTTTAATATTTCTGAATTGGTGTTCATCCAATAAAAATCACATTTGATCAGATGGTAGATACAAGACCATCATCGAACCATCTCACTGTCATTAGATTTTTAATGTCTACTCATACTGAAAAAATTATGAATCTCATTGAAATATATAGAAACTGAATAAAAGATATAACATATATATGTATCTTTATTAAATACGTAGAATTATTTTCTCTTAATCTTATCCGAATTATATAGTGGCAAAAGGCTATATAAAAGTATTCTTTGACTATTCCCTAATTATGATCTTCCTAAGAAATAACATCCCATGAATGCATGGAGGGTTCAAAGAGCATATAAGTGTAAAGAATGAACATACACTCTATAGGCATCTCCATAATTTCAATGATGAATAATATCTCTTATGGCCATGAATCAGCAGCCTGAGGACCAATATCACCATGGAATGTGGAAGGATTTTTTCGTATGAAATTCACAAATCAAATCTACCACGATAAGGGAAGGTCATAAGGATACCATTATAGACATGATTAAATGAAATAATATATATATATATATAAATTGAATATTTTTTCATTATCTATGATCAAAAGGGGTTCCTATTATGGAACCATAAGATCAAATACTGGCAGCTTAGGGCCCGCCACCTCAAAATTTTGGTCATCACCACCATCCTTGCACACAACTTGAGAAAGTCATTATATAATATCACTTAAATATCTAGATTAATAAATAATATAATATTAAAAAAACATAATGGAAATATTGATATTAGATAATGAAATGTAAAAAGGTGTCCCCATATATGATTCACACCTCTCTTCTTTCTCTTAAATAATTTCCTTTGTGATAAGAATGATCATAGATGTTAGAAGAGGAAGTGCCTCCTTTATACAAATATGGATGGGTAATTAGAAAGGGCACATGTTACACAATATATATTTCGGTGTATGGTGTTTCAGTTGATGTTTATATATGAAAATTGTTACTACTGGACCCCGATGATAACACACAAACCCTGCCTTGCCATGATCATCAGTTCCTGGCCCACCAGGTACCACTAGTTGCCCCGCAGACATGTGGTCCCCACCCTGGGACCCACCCACATGAACGAACATTTCATTGAACTAATGACAGTCCCCATAGGACAGCACATGTCATTTCAAGCCTTTTTTATCAACAATCACTCACACCCTTGGAAACATCCCTGAACTACACCCTTCTTAATCACTACTCCAAGACAAGCACACCTAACTGTGGAGTTATAATCTGGTAGGCTCCAAAAAAGGAAGATGAATCTTATTGACACGAGTCATATCATTTAGTTATTAGAACATTCATTATTTGGCGGTGATACCTTCACACCCCCCCTTAAGGGTACACCGTCCTCGTTTTGGGCCCTAACTCTCAACACAGGAAGGGGACCACACTTAATGCTACATACCACCTTTGATACCAATTGTGACAACATGGACCCAATGATAGAACAAACACCTCAACTTTACATTGCAGTCCAGTCTTATCCCACCATGTACCACAAGTTTCCCCATACACATGTGTTCCCCACCATGGGGCCCACCCACATGCTCTAGTCGGTCGTCTGACTGATGAGAGTCCCCACATGACCTAACATGTCCTTTCAAGTGTGATTTGTTGACACTCACAGACACCCTATGAAGATTATTATAGGGTCCCCCATCCTAATCACTACTTCAGACCAAGCATACTTAATTGTGGTGTTCTAATCCAGTAGGTTACTAAAATGGAAGGTGCAACTTGTTGATATGAGTCATATCATTTAGTCATTTAACATTTTATAATTTAGGTGTGTATCAAAAATACTATTTTATTTTCAATTTTAATGCACATTTAGTGGTAACCATTTCCTTTAGAGTTTTATATTTAGTTATGTTCATACATATTTATTTGTATATAAATATCATAGTACATTTTTATTCTTCACAGTTGTCATTTTACGAATCCCCGTTCAATTTATAAATTTCAATTAGTGTGACGTTTAACTGTGACATAAAATATATGCATGACATGAGAATGTAATAGTTTTCATATAATTATTGGATTTCAATAATTATAATTCAAAATTTATTTACGTACATGATTTATATATGACAATTGGAATTCATGAAATTGAGTCAACAAATTTTTTATCCAATACAACTAATGGTTCCATGATATAAAACAAGGAATGATTGATTAGTTAAATTATCATCATCAAAATATATGGGAATACACCATTTATAGGGACATATAGACTCTAATTAAACTAATTATCTTTTAAATGCAACAAATCATAGTACATACCAAATATAATTGGCAATTCACTCACATAAATCATAATAAAAAATAGAGTTGAATGCATTAATATAAATATAGCATTGCATAATGCATGGAATATGAATCCTCAAGTACCTATAATGATTATTTAGAAGAAAAATTTCTTAAATTCCAAGGAAATTAGAAGGTAACCCATTTATAATAATTTTAGCAATAATAATTTCATAAATCATATTCATCATCCAATGGTGATATCGATTAAACTCTAACCGGAACAAAACAATAACAATAAAATTGTGTCCTAGGTAACTTGTATTTCTCTTATATGTGGGATAGATACATCTAGCATAGACTTATTACCCCACAATGATTCATCTTATCCTTCTATCACAGTACTAAATATTATTAAAAAATGATAAAGAACTCTCTGATAACACTTTGTATCATTCAGACCTGGTACCCACAAAGCAATGCCCAAAACTAGGTTTCCAAACGACCTAAATCACACAAACACTTATTCCATTTCTTCTAAAAAGTGATGATGGATTAGATTATTTATATGGGGAGACAATCCCCCGATGATTGGAGTGTAATATAGTGGTAGACACTATATGATAAACAATACAATATTACTAAATAAGCAATGGTAGAAATAAAATCATTCAATAAAGGGAACATGAGGAACTGAATCAATATCATATAAAGGAGATGATAATCATTTAATAGACCCATGATTCTCATTCATGGATATTAAATATTATTTGATTCATATTCACTACATTAAACAAAAATACATCTTTAGGACATAAAAGATTGTTTTCATTGGAAACATGGAATATAATTCTATAATATTTTCAATGAACCTAAATGTTTCCCAAAAATGAATTCCATTTATTAATATTAATATACATGACCAAGAAAAATAAATAATTTATATACTAGGGAAATGATACATAAGAAAGAGTGACCTAAAATAAATAATAAGTGTAATAATATGTAATATCAATCAAATATCAAATGAATGAATTTGATATACACAACAAAACAAGAAAATGACCATTTCTTTTGAATTTCATATCCTTCTTATCAAAAATCATAACAAAGAGTCATGTAATATATATAGGTATATCATTTGAAATTAATCATAAGGGAATCAAAGAACATGGTCAAATAGTGAGTAATTTTTTCATATGATGTAGATTTTCATGAAACATATATGAATGAAAAATATTTTTTAATGGTTACCCATAATGATATTTATAACATGTTTGGATTGGGTTAACAATGATGTAACTAATATTGGGCTTCGTTTGGCCTCCATTATAAACTCTTTCTAGTGGTGGTTAACCACACATGTACCATCCTATTTGGGTTTTTGTTTACCAATAGAGTTCCATCCTTTGTTGTCGTCTAATAACAACTAATTGAACATATGAGGCCATCTAATATTTATCATTTCTACATGAATTATAGGGAGATATAATTTCATCCAATCACATAATTATAATAATAAATATGTGTTCCACTAAATCTGAAAACATTCAGCACATCGTAACCCATGGAATAAAATGTGTTTCAAAAACATTTTTTTTCCATATCATAACATGTAGAAAATATATGGGTTTATTAATAATTTCATCATTTAATCAAAAAATAAAAAGTGAAAATTAATTGAGTTTCATCAGAAATATATGATGGTATAACCCATGGATGAGAAACATAATTCATAAACAAATTTTATTAATAAAATTTTGAGAGAAATAATACGAAGGGTATCGTTGGTTCACAACCCCCTTAAAGAATAGGTGAATATGAAAAAGGTCACTATATATGGAAAATTATTAAGAATGATATTATAAAACATTTATTTAGGAAAATTTATTTTATTTGAAAATAAAACTGTGAAACTTTTGTAAAACACATTTTAGAAATCATTGATTAGGAAGAAACAGTTCTTTTAACCGAAAAAATGATTTTTCATAATAAAATAATTTTGAGATCTTGAAAAAAATGCATTTATATTTTTTATTATCATGATGTAAAAAGATTCGAATCAAACTCATTAGTTACTTCATAGATATGTCATAGGATTTTATCATTCTAATCATAGTAAAAAATAATCTGGATAAATGATGATATTGTGACATACAGCTCCAACCACATAGGTTACATTGAAAAGTTAACCACAAGAATGAATAAAATTAAATTAATAATAAAATATATTGATGATAATTTCATGATATAACATTTTAATAGTTTCATATATAAACCGAGATAAACATTACATTTTCATAACATAATGTATATCTCAATTTAGAACAATTGGGAAAACCCTCATACTGATTTGGTGAAATTTTAATTATAATCCCCATTAAATAAATATGAAAAAATAAATTTTTGAATACAAATATATGTAAATATAATAATCATAAAATAAATTTAATTTGTATTATATGCACTGGATAATTGAATCATATGTTGGACAAGGTATGTATCTCCTAGAAGGAAAAATGTGTGATGTAAATATCTTACCTTAAGTATTGTGTTATTTTATAACATTAATATATAATATATAATAAATATTAGTATAATATAAATATATTAAATATTTATATTTTTATATATCATTCTTTATGTGATTTTTTTTGATTTTTTATTACATTATTTCCTTGGTCTAGTAGATTATTACAATCATGTTGGTTGTGATTTATCTCAACTAGATTCACCAATGACAGCTTTGATGAGAATTAATGATTCATTAAAATTGAATTATGTATGTTAAAAAATGTTTCCAATAGATTAAATTTCACCTTTCATCACCAGCAATATTGATATTTTAAGAATCAAGATAGTGGTCTCTGTTGTATTGTGTGCTTCAAGAAAATGTGATTGCTTATAGATCAAGGAAGTGACATGTTCATGAGATGAACTACCCAACACATAGTTTGGAGTTCCATTCCTTGTCCCTTGATTTGAATACATTTCATCCTTACCTTATGTGTGATCAATTTATTGTTTTAAAAGATCATAAGATATAGAATAATATGTTATCATAATGAAATTTGAATCCAGGACAATGAGTATGGAAGAGTATATTAAATTGTTTGACTTCCACATGATGTATACACCGAGGAATGGCAATTCAGTGGTAGATAAATTAACCAAAAATTCATATGTTTAGTTAGATAAAAGATTCATATTAGTGGAAGTTATTACATGTAATATCTGAAATGTACTAGTAATTTGACAACCAATGTAATGATTTGGGTTTCTTCATAGTTATAGTGGTTCTTGATTTGGTGGAGACAATTAAAGGGTCCCATACATTATTTCCCAAAAGTGTTTCTATAATGGAAAAACTCAATAGTGGGGAAAATAATGAGGGATGAAGGATGGATGGGAGTTCATTTTTGTGGTTTCGAATCTAGATGGCCATACTTATGGATTTTTAATAATTACTTCATCATGTTTACCTAAACTCAACATGGTATATTCATCAAAGAATACCAAAGATCTATAAATAAATTAAAGAACTATTTTGGTTAGTCAGTATGAAAAGATATGTGACTAAAGTTTTTTAGATACATAACATGTTTTTAGTTTATGAAATATAAACAACAACCAGTAGGAATGTTTTAGTATTTGAAAATTTCTTTTTGGGTATTAGAACAAATAACCGTGGATTTTCTAATAGGCATACCTTGATCTATTTCGAAACAAGAATCCAAATGAGTGATAGTCTATCGACTCCCAAATTAAAAACATTTAATTAAAATTCATGAATAATATATGGTGGATGACATGAATAATATATATATATATGAACTTGTTAAGAGTAATGGGGTACCCATTTCGATTGTTCCAGAATGTTATCTAATGTTTACATCTCATTTCTAGAAATCCTTACAAAAATCCCTTGGGGCTATGTTTACCATGAGTATAACATATCACCCATAGATGGATAGGAAATCCAAACAGATTATAAAAATGTTCGAATACATGTTTTAGTGTGAACTATTGGATTTTTGTGGCTCATTGGAAGAGGAAATACAGTTTGTGGAGTTCACATATCACAACAATTATTAGGCCTTTATACATATGGCTCATTTGGAAGAACTATAAGGGATTTCTTATCATTCTCATAAAAATTGTGTGGAAACGGAAAAAACATCATTTTTTGGGAAAATTATTTTGTAAGAGAAAACAGATAAGATTTAGTTGATCAGGAAAAGGTTGGAGACATATCTGTGTAATCATAAATTATATGAAAATTAGCATCCATGATTGTTGTATTTCAAAGTAAATGATCCTTTTTTCTAGATAATCGCTATAAGTCATGTACATCATCATTTTGGAGTTCATGGAAAGTTGTATCCTTGATAAAAATACAATTTTAAAATATATGAATGAGTTTTGGGGGTGGAGTCTCAGTTTACTAAAAACCACAGTTCAGTTAATTGAATACTTTTGTCATGTATATTAGTTGAAAATTAATCATCCTAATCATGAACATGTTATATGATGGGATCATATTACCCTTGAGCTATATTTTTTATAGGTTCATGTGATATTACTAATTTTTGATTGGCAAGAGAATGTCTGGAATGTGAAAGGAATTGGTCTAGTGTGGATTTTGGGGCAACATGGAAGAATTCATAAAGAGACACGTGAATGAGGGAAAATAATTTTCAATAAATGTCCTGATCACAATCATGGAAATAATTATTTTATATTTTCTAGGTATATAAATGAAAATTATGGGGTGAATTTTAAATCCCAATTTTATAGTAAATAATCATTTATTTATGATTTTCATGAATATAAATTTCTTCAGTGATGTTTGTAAGAGTTTTGAGGAATTTTGGGGAAAACATTCAGAATTTATTATGGTTCAAGGTATGATAATAATTAGTACAAATTTTTAACTCCTACAAGTAACAATGCACTATTAAATAAGGGGCTCTATGTAGGCACATAGTTTGGGAAAACCTTGCTGTCATCCAAGAGAAACCTTGAAATTTGTGGATCGAGGAATCCAGATGGTTGGTGCATGATTTTTCTAAATGTGTGGGCCAACTGTTAATGTTTTTTTAGATAGATTCTAGCACATGGTCAGAGCATATTCTTTCTATCAATGGGACTAATCGTGAATTATTTAGAAGTGAGATCCTAAAAAATAGTATCTCAATTGTTTTCACCTCTATACCTCTATTTTGTCTCTATTGTTTTAGAAAAATGTGAATTTTCTTCCTTCTAATAGATGTGGAGTCTACCCGTTTGAACATAAAGCAATTCGAAGGAATTTATTTGTGTGTTGATGTCTTTTTTCATTTGTAAGTCTTTGTTTGTGGTAGTTTTTTTAGATCTAAATTACATCCCTCTATAATAGTCATATATGTAGTCCATTGGGGATTGATCTATGACGGTTGATGACAATCATGATGATATATTGATTTTTTAATGAAAAGACGAGTTTTTTAGATTCATCCATGTTTTGATGATGAATTTATGTAATTCTTCATTTTCATTATAGTTCTTGAGTTTGGAGAATTGAATCTCCACTACTCTTACTATAATATGATGTCTGTATTTCCAGTTGATTTTTTACTTGAGATGGATTTTTAAATTGTTATGGAATTATTTATGAAAAAATTCTGTGGTGAATACTGTTGAAATTGTGAAAATACAGTGTTTTGGTAGAATGTGAATGTGGTGAAATTATTTTAATAATATGATTTTAAAATTCTTGATTTTTTTTGGATGCATATATTTTTTATTTCAATAAATTGTTTCATATAAATTGTGTAGAGAATAATATGTTGGCATGATTTTTGTCTTAAATGGTTACCCATTTGTTAAATGGGATAGATTATAATCGTGAAGTACCATCATCAAAACTATATAATATTTACGTTATTTTCCACTATTAATTATAATATAAATATTGTGTGGATGACTATGTGTGGGTGGGTGTGTGAAATGAAATGTAATGTTTTAATGAATTAATAAAATGGTTGGAATGACTTGATTTTTCACATTTCATGTAAATTGTTTTGTTATGGAAATTTTTTTATACATTGATATATATTATTTCTAATTTCTTTATATAAATTGTCTTATATAAATTTTCGGACATGTTATATTATATTGGTGTGAGTATGGTAGTAATTTCCAGCAAAAATTCTGAGTTCCATTTGTAAACCATGTTTTGGAATGTCAATTCATTTGTAGATTTCATATATCTCCCCATAGGTAAATGTAAAGAATTGAAAATTCTTAGGCATGTTTCATGATACTTGAGAATGGAGTTCAATTACGATATTGTAGTTAAGTTTTGATTCTTTGAGTTCTTTTTTTATCTTTTGTTATGTACTTCGATGTTTGTAGTTTTCCATCGTGGTACTCTATTGTAATCTGGTTTTGATATATATTTCATTCCACTGAGTTGTTCTACATTGATATCATGAATCATTTAGTAGTTATTTTGTTATGTTTTTTTTATTGGGTTATTGTACTTATCATTGGGAAAATAATATCCCCATTGTATTGAATCACTTGGAATTTATGTCCTATCATTGAGTCCTTGGGGATGTCACATAATGCCATGTAGCAATTCCACCGCTACTCCAGCCAATGTGGAGGGCAGGGTTTTAGAGCATTCATGTTCTCTAACCCACAATCAATTATAGGGACTTAATTTCATATATATTTAAAATATAAATAACTGATTTCCCACGTCAATGTACCCGAATTCATAAAGACTTTTTGTCGTATTGATGAATTGATGCATTTTTTATTGGATAAAAACAATAAGTTCATATAAAATAATATTATCCCATTTATATCAAATATAAATTTGTAAAAAATTCTCTAATATATATAAAAATATTATTTCCAGAAATCATGTTCTAGAAATTCCATCAAATCAAAACCACACCACAATTCAACAGAATTGTAGTGCTTTCACAGATTTAATTCAAAAAAAAATAAAAATACCAATTTTTGTGAAATTATAATTTCTATATATAATTTAAAACAATTTAATTTAATTATCAAATTTTGGGGTAAAAACAATGGGAAAATAATAAACAAATAACCACTTCACCTAGGTTTGGGGGATCATGAAATAGAACACCTACAGTAGGAGATTCTAACAAATAACATTTCAATTGATTTATTAGAATAAAACAACGATTAAAAATCTAAAAAAAGGATTAGATCCTCCATAAATATAGGGATATATAAAACATTAATGATAAGGGAGTAAGATATCGAGATAGATTGTGAATATCTTATTGACACACTCAGATGAGATCGGAATTGATTCTCTTCTCAATGGTCCTCCTAGAATTTATAGTAGACAAAGAGGGCCTTTAGATCCTTATCACCCTTATAAATCATGATAGATGAATTTAGGGTTTGGTGGGGCATAAATATAGAGGCTCGTAACATTTCATAAAAATTTATGTAATAATAAAATTCAGTGTTCATGGTTACTTTGGAAAGGCTGCCCTATTTTTCAAATTGTGAAACATAATTGTGAACCACATCTAGTGGGGTTTAACGGTTTATCAGTGGAAAGGTAACAGTTATTAAAATAATTCATCAATTGTGAAGTCCTTTAGTAAATATTTGTTTCAATCTTTTCACTAGTTAGGTGAATGATTTAGGAAATTCATGCAATAACCATGAAATTTCAAAGTGCCCTTCAAAAAGATTTACAAGAAATACCCAAGACAAATCCAAAATAATGAATGATAAAAACAAGGTTTTAGAAATACCTGAAAATAGTAACAAGATGTTACAACATCCCCATTAAAGAAATTCTCTATCCACAGATTGTCTATGTCACGACCCATCCTCGGGACCTGTGTCGTGACTACCCCAAGCCCGCCTTCCATAGGCCTGGGGCTGGTGACTAACACCAAAGGAGTAAATCCCTATATAAGGGAAGGCATTGCCTTTATGTAAGAAAACAAAGACCACAGAGTATGCAAGCAGAAGTAAGCACTAAGTAAACTGAGTACAAAAGTAAGTGCTAGAAAAGTAAATGGGCCTGAATACAAACCCAACTGATAGAAAAGTACAATTTAAAAGAGTGTACATAGGCAGAAAAGTAAAGTAGCAACATTGAGCCGTCCTCTGGAAATCCCACCAGAAGAGTGGGTACAGATAGTGTCTTTCGCTCCTCGGCTCCAGCCGTCTGCTCTGTGTACGTCTCATCCAGTGATCCACCTCCAGGTACCGTCCAGCTCCATGAGCTCCTACCTCGATCAGCTTTGTCCATCGTCTGCATCCAACACAACGTAGTGTGGTCATAGCCTGTGCTGGGGTGAGTATACGCTACTCAGTAGGGACCCTGAGACCCCCGAAGGTCTCCCAGAATCCACAAAGGATAATCCACAAAGGAAAGATACAATCATGAAGTAACAACCAAATCTACATATGTATATTCCATAAAAATACCTAAGCCATCAATTCTAGTTCATCTCTAACATCTGATCCTAGGTTTCATCTAGTCCACACAAGGTAACACAATCCAATCCACACGGGATAATACAAACCAATCCACACATGAATGAAAAACAATCATATCGAAGATAATGATTGAAATTTAAGACTCATCTCACACAAGTGTACTTATTCGTAAGATGATAGTGAAGATCAGATGTAGCCACTGATTCATCTAAGATGTCAGACCCACATAGAATACAAGACCAGCTAAGCTGTCGGGCCCACAATGGATAAATGACCAGCTACTCTGCCGAACCCACATAAGATTCAAGTACATAGTCAAATACTGTTGGACCCACATAGAATACAATAACAGTAGTCACGTACTACCAGACCCACATAGGATACTGGAACAATAGTCATCATCGTCGAACCCACGGAGGATTACAGTACTGTTGTTGTCGATGCCGAACCTACGGAGGATGCCAGTACAATCGTCATCATCATCGAAGTCAAAGGCAGCTCTAGGGTTCCCACACATAGCATGCTCGATTTCGGGAGGGTACACTCCATGAGAAAAGGGGTTCGATACATAAACTGACATGTTGTCCGGATTCGATACATCCCAATGTTCTTTCTCGACAATAGGTACTCAACGTGATAGACTGCGTTCTAATCGGATGCCTGGTGTGAGAGTTATTGGTTTTTCAATCCCAGAGGCCTGGTTGGTTTTTAATTCAAAACTAACCCGACTATACTCCAATTACATCCAATCCTTGAGCAGAGTAAGGAAAAAGAACCGTCTCACTACGACAAATCTAATAAAGTCTCTGGCACATCAATCGGACGTCCGGAGCTCAATTTATAAGTGTTTCCGCTCCAAGGGCCTGGTTGGTTTAGTATTTGAACCAACCCAGACATATCCAACGTTCACCAAAACCTTGAGTGTAATATACCAAAATGACCTTCTTGATCCAAGGATCGCATCTCGACTGACGGTGCGTCGATCAATGGTTTGTACCCCAAGATATGGGCATTTGAACGGATCTGCCCGAAAACAGGGGGTTTGGGCATGGACCGACCCGGCCCAAAACCCCCTGGGTCGGCTTGAACCAGGTCGACCTGACCCGTGTCCAGGTCTGGCCCATTAGGGAGTGGCCCGGCCGAGCCGGCGTGACCCAGCCCGGGGTTGGGGTCCGGCCCAGCGCGGGCGGCCTGACCCGGCGCGGGCGGTCCAGTCCGGTGCGGCTGTCCGGCACGGCCGCGGCCCGCGTGTCCTGCGGCTCGGCCGTTTTGGCCGAGTTGAAGGGGGGGGGGGGCGCTACCCCCTTGATGGTGAAACGGTGACCCTCACGTAGAGGGGCCACCTCGCCTGCTGCTGGAGGTTACGACCCCTGGTCTTCTCGGACGGTCGGCCCTGCCTGCCGGCAGGTTTGCCGCTGTGGGACCCCTGCGGGTCCTTCCCTTCCTTGCGCTAGTGACCAGATTTCCAGACGCCCCTCCCTGCACCGCCACGGCCTTAGGTTGCGGCCCCTGTCCGACCGATGTGGCACGTCGGCGCCGAACCCCTCCATCGTGGCCCACCCTGGTTGTGGCCCTTCAAGAAGCTCTGGCGTAGCCCGATGGCACCACGTCCCTCTGCCGCAGCACGGTGGCGCCACACCCCTCTACTACGGCCCCGCTCTGGCCGCAGCCTCTTTTGGCCTCAATGGTGCGACGCAACGACACCTCGCTTCTTCTTCCTGGTTCCGTCATTCCCGCACGGTGCCACAGCACCGCGTCGCGTCAGTTCCAAAACATAACGAAGACCAACAACAAAGGGGAGGAGGGTCGGCCGTGTTTGTGCAGTCTGACCTCCTCCCATAAATTTGATAGCAAGCGGCTAAATATTTAACGAAGAACGCCAAAGGATAAACACAAACATAAACTAATCTACTACCTCGATAACGAGTTGACAATCGATGAGCGTCGTAGAAAGAGGCGTCGCGGGGTGAGGCTCTGTATACATTGACAGAGATCGTCTGAGGAGGAACAATGTCTCCCTTCCTTGGACGCAGATAGAAGAACGAAGGAAGGCACATCGATGTTCTTCACGTTATTCAAGGAGGATGACGAAATTCTTCAGAGAAAAGAAAACTCCCTCTCTCAAAATACCCAACCCAACCAAACAACCCCCAAAATAAAATAAGAGTTATTATTATTTTATTTTAACATGCCATGCATTTAAATTTTAAAAATTCAAACGCATAACTCTCAATTAATTTATGAATTTGCATGATTTAATGTGGAGAAGGAAGTCACATAATTTAATACAAGGGGGTTCAAAGGGGGATAGTTAAGGGGGTTATGGGGAATGTGAAATGGTGGGGGATCGTGTGGGCCCCACCTCACTAATATCCTAACCAGATGTTAGGATCACATAGTATAGAGAAATAAAGTTGTGACACAAATTAATTTCACATAACACTTAAACCACTTAGTAATGAAATAAAAATAAAATTGTAAATCAATTATATTTTTATTCCTCACATTTTTAACATCTCCTTCCGAGCAAAAGCTCCATTGGAATAGGTGTTCCTAAGAAATTACCAGCGATGCGGTTTCATCGGTGCCCTCATATTTTGATTCAGAGCATCGGTTCAAAAGTTAGAAAAATCCACTCGTTCGTTCACTAAACGCACCCGAACTAAATTTCGGAAATTGATTCCGGGCACACCGGGCCACAGAATCAGTAGTCGTCAGAAACATTGCACTTGTAAAATCTGAAAGAAAATTAATAAAAAATATCCCCTGAAATTTATGGGTCTATACGTTACTCACAACTCAGGAATTTAAGTACCCGTAATGATACATCACAAACTAGGGAAACAAATGAGGGTACTAAACATGCATCTGAGCCTCCCGATCCCAAGTGCTCTCATGGAGGTTCCCTTGTTGACACCTGATGCGCACTAGAGTAATCAACTGCCCATATAGGACAAGCTCCTGTCGATCCTCGATCTCCACCAGGACCTCCGTAACAGTCGCCACACCATCATTGTCTAGCTCCCCATGGTCGATGATATGTGTCGGGTTGTGCAAGTATCCCCTCAGCTAGGATACGTGGAAGACGTCGTGCACTTGGTCCAGTTGAGGTGGTAGAGACACGCGATAATCCACCTCGCCTATCCTACTGAGAACCCGGAATGGTCCTATGAAGCATGGAGATAACTTTCCGCCCTGGCCAAATCTCTGTAATCCACGTCGAGGTGAGACCCGCAAGAAAACGTGGTCTCCATCCTCGAACTCAAGTGGTCTCCACCTCCTGTCAGCATAAGACTTCTGTCGGCTCTGATTTGTCCTCATCCGCTCCTGGATGACCTGTACCTTCTCTATCGTGGCTTGGACCATCTTTGGTCATACAAGTGTTGATTCCCCAGGGTCTGTCCCGCACAGAGGTGACTTGCAAGGTCAGTTGTACAATGCCTCGTATGGTGCCACCCCGATGGTGGAGTGGTAGCTGTTGTTGAAAAAAATCTCCAACAAGGGTAGGTGATCCTCCCAGATGTGACGAAAGTTGAGGACACATGCATGGAGTATGTCCTCAAGAGTATGAATGGTCCTCTCCGTCTGTCCATCCGTCTGAGGGTGAAAGGTGGTTCTCAGGCGTAGCTGCGTCCCAAATACCTCCTGGAACCCCTTCAAAAGATGGGAATTAAAGTGAGCATCTTGATCAGAGATGATAGATGATGGCACACCATGAAGACACAAAATCTCCAGAACGTAGAGGCATCCCAAGCTCTCCACTGAGCCCTGCTCTCTGATTGGTAAAAAGTGGGCCGACTTGGTGAGTCGGTCGACAATCACCCAAATAGTGTCATGAACTCTGGAAGTATGTGGATGTCCAGTGAAGAAATATATAGATATTCCATTCCACTTCCACTCTGGGACCTCCATGGGTTGTACCAAGCCTACTGGTACGTGGTGCTCCACCTTCACCTACTGGAAGGTGAGGCATTGAGAAACGAACTCTGCCACAACCTTCTTCAAACTCAGCCACCAGTGCTATCGCCTGAGATCCTGGTACATCTTCTCCCCTCCTGGATGTACCACTAATGGGGAAGTGTGAAACTCTCTCAGCAACTCCTCTTGTAAATCAGATGGTACCATGGTACATCCTTTGAAAAGGATAATGTGTTCTCCACCTACCGAGAATCCATCAGGTGCATGTCTTGTTGATATATGTGTACGCCACGTCTCACAATCTACGTCCCGACATTGTGCCTCCCTGACCCGCTGGAGAAGTGGAGGTGTGACTGTGAGTGACTGTAGAAAGGATGCTCCATCTCTATCCACAAAGGATATCTGCAACGCGGCTAGCTACTCTATCGCCTCTCCATGTAGCTGAATGCATGTCCTCCTGCTCAGAGCATCAGCTACTACGTTCCCCTTCGAGGATTATAGACTATATTAAATTCATAGTCCTAGAAGAAATTGATCCATCGTCGCTGTCTCATGTTCAGTTCCTTCTGCGAGAAGATGTACCTGAGACTCTGGTGGTCAGAATAGACTGTAAAGCGCTCGCCCATCAAATAGTGCCGCCACATCTTAAGAGCGAAGACCACTGCTGCTAACTCCAGGTCATGGGTAGCGTTGTTCTACTCATATTGTATTAACTATCATGATCCAAAGTTGATCACTATCTTCTCCTGCATCAGGACACACCCGAGTCTGGTCCCTGATGCGTTGTAGTAGACTACGTACCCTACTCCCTCCTCTAGTATCCTGAAGATGGGTGCACTGGTAAATCTCTATCTCAGCTCCAGGAAGCTCTGCTGACATCTATCTGACCACACGAAGGGTCTACACTTCTTCGTCAATGCCGGAAGTGGTGCCACAACTCTGGAGAAGTCTGGCATGAATCTCTGGAAGTACCCAGCCAAACCTAGGAAACTACACACCTCTGTCACGCTCCTAGGTGGCTCCCAAGCTATTACTGCCTCGATCTTCGTAGGATCCACCACTACTCCCACCTCAAAGATGACGTGTCCCAAGAAGTGGACCTCACGTATCCAGAACTGACACTTCGAGAGCTTTCCATAAAGCTGGTGCTCTCGGAGTGTATCAAATACAACTCGCAAGTGGTAGGCATGCTCCTCCTCAGTAGTCGAGTATATCAATATGTCTTCAATGAAGACTATGAAAAATAGATCGAGGAAAGGCTGAAAGATCATGTTCATGAGTCTCATGAACACTTCCGGAGCATTGGTTAAGCCGAAATGCATAACCAAGAACTCATAGTGGCTATACCGACGTCTGAAAGTCGTCTTCTGCACATCCTCATCTCGAACTCTGAGCTGATGGTAGCCTGACCTGAGGTCTATCATTGAGATCCACCATGCTCCCTTGAGCTGATCGAAGAGATATTCAATCCTCGGAAGCAGTTACTTCTTCTTCATGGTCACCTGGTTCAAGTGATGGTAATCGAAATATAGTCTCAAGCTCATGTCTGCCTTCTTGATGAACAAAATTAGGGAACCCCAGGGTGAAACATTGGGTCGAATGAATCCCTTCCCCGGAACGTCCTCCAGCTATACCCGTAGCTATTGAAGCTCAGTGGTAGACATCCGATATTCTAGAGAAGATATCAGGGCTATCCTGGGGTACATGCCAATATAAAATTCTACCTCTCTGCGATGAGGTAGTCCTAGAAGATCGTTAGGAAAAACATCCGCATACTGATCCACCACAACAGGAAAACTCGGACCGAGAACGTCCACTACTCCAAGGATGAGGCTACCCAATTGATGAGTGATCAGTTGTCCTCTCCTCTGTGTGAGTCCATCCTGTGCTGCAAAGGCTCCCTTCTCGCCAATGAAGGTGAACCAGCTCCCATCAGTGCAGACACACCGCATCTTGCGCCTAATACAATCGATCTGAGCATGGACTGTAGATAACCAATCCATGCCCAAGATGACGTCCTAAGGCCTCGACGCCACTACAAGAAGATCCCAGCCAAAGCTCTCTCCTCCTAGAGTAATCTCACACTGCCGGCACCATTGTGTAATCATCGAGTCTGATCTCGTAGGAGTCTCTAGCTGTAAGGATTGAGCCTACGGCTCCGTCAGAATCTTCGAGCTCCGAACAAGGGTTGCAGAAATGAAAGAATGACTCGCTCCTATGTCTATAAGAACTGAAGCCATGGTAGAGTAGACACATATAGTACCTCAAATCATCTCCGGTGCACCGTGGTCATAGGCCTCTGCTGCCTGAAGCTGAGCCTGCCTCTGCCCGCCAGCTCCTTGTGGTCGGGTTGGACCTCCTCGTGGTGGTGGTGGTATAGCCTCAAAGCGTCTCCCACCACCTGTTGCTCAACCAGCTCTTCTTCCTTGTCCGCCTACTCCCTGTGGTCCTCCAAGTTCGAGAATTTTCCTTTTCCTAGGTGGTCCCTCAACTGTCTGATACTCCTCTGAATGGAGGGTCGGGCAATCACGAGCCATGTGGCCCTACCGGCTACATACATAGAATTGTCTGCTCCTCGTAAGACTGGAACTACGCCGTGTTCCCTTCACCTCTGATTCAGTGTCGTAAGACCATCCGCCTAATTTTCTGGTCCGCTTGGTCCCCTGTGACAATCTCCAACTACCAGCTGCAGAAGACTCAGTTACATACCACCATGCGGTAGGTCTCGCTACTGGTGTAGGCTCAGCAAGAAAGATCTCTACGAGAAGGGCTCGCTCCAGTACTCCTACCTGCATCAGAATGCTAAGGGAGATCATTGATGCACTGATCTCATGCCTCAGTCCCTACTCGAAGGTCCGAGCCTATAAGAATGGGTCTCGTACCTTGTCCGTGGAATAGTGTGAGAGATCGGTAAATCTCGCTGAATAATGGGCAACCATCATGCTGCCCTACTATAGCTGTAGTAGCTCCTGGATGCGCACCGCACGGAGGGTGGCTGGGACGAACACTAAGTGAAAGAGTCTCTTGATGTCCGAAAAATAGATATATTCCTCATCATGCACCTGGAGCATCAGGCTCCACCATCTGCCTGATGACTCGTGCAGGAGACTCACTGCAAAGATCACCAAGAGGTCAGCTGGTGTCCCTACTAACCTGAAAACATGAACTACAGCCTCCAGGAAATCCTCGGCTGCCTAGGGGTCCATCTCCCAGTGGAACCTGGGTGGTCTCTCATGCTGAAACTCGTGCAGTGCACTAAGGCAACATTCACACATAGCGGTAGGGGCTGGTGGCATCGGTGGCTCGGCAGGTAGAGGTATCTTCGGTGCCTGCACTGTAATAGGGCCATGCACTGAGGCCTCAACGCTCGGTGGGTTTTCATCTCACACAAAGCATAGAACCCTATATGGCTGCCGTCGTGGGGCTATCCTGAAAAGAGACAGGTGCGCCAAGGTCAATACAGTATACCTGGTGAGCTGACACATGTAATCACAACGAAAACATAAAACACACAATCCATCAATGTTTTCATGCATTGAGACAGAAATCAGAAGCCAGGGTCCTGGTGTATGGATACGTCAGTCGTCGCACCAACACTGGACTCCCTGGACTGATAACCACACTCAATTCCCTCAACATGATTACTTCACATAGAATAAAGATTAGAGTCATGAGTTCTACGGTAGAACATAATTCCTCTGATACCAATTTTTCATGACCCGTCCTCGGGACCCATGCCGTCACTATCCAAAGCCCGTCTTCCATAGGCCAGGGGCTAGAGACTTGAACCAAAGGAGTAAATCCTGATATAAGGGAATGAATTGCCTTTTGTAAGAAAACAAACACTACATAGTATGAAAGTAGAAGTAAACACTAAATAAACTAAGTAAAAAAGTAAGTGCTGGAAAAGTAAATGGGCCAGAATACAAACCCAACTGATAGTAAAGTACAACTAAAAAGAGAGTACAATAGCATAAAAGTAAAGCAGCAACACTGAGCCGTCCAATGGAAATCCCACCATAAGGGTGGGTATAGATAGTCTCCTTCGCTCCTCTGCTCCAGCCGTCCACTCCGTGTACGTCTCGTACAGTGATCCACTTCCAGGTGCTGTCTATCTCCATGAGCTCCTACCTCGATCAGCGATGTCCGTCGCCTACATCCAACACAACGTAGTGCGGGTATAGCCCATGCAGGGGTGAGTATGCGCTACTCAGTAGCGAGCCCGAGACCCCCGAAGGTCTCCCAAAATCCACAAAGGATAATCCAAAAAGGAACGATACAATCATGAAGTAACAAACAACTCTAAATAGGTATATTCCCATACATATACCTAAGTCATCAATTCCAGTTCGGCTCCAATATCCGATCCCATGTTCGATCTAGTCCAACAAGATAGCACAATCAAATCCACATACGATAACACAACCCAATCCACACAGGAATGAAAAACAATCATATTGAAGATAATGATTGAAAGTTAAGACTCATCTCATACAAGTGTAATTATTTGGTAAGAAGATAGTGATGATCAGATGTAGCCACTGATTCATCTATGTTGTTGGACCCACAGAGGATACAAGACTAGCTAAGCTGTCGGACCCACAAAGTATACAAGACCAGCTACTCTTCCTGACCCATATAGGATACAAGTACAGAGTCAAATACTGCCAGACCCACATAGAATACAAGAACAGTAGTCACGTACTGTCGAACCCACATAGGATACAAGAAAAAAAGTCATCGTCATTGAACCCAAGGAGGATTCTAGTACAGTCATCATCATTGTCGAACCCACAGAGGATCCCAATACAGTCGTCATCATCGTCGTAGTCACAGCTAGCTCTAGGGTTCCCGCACACAACATGCTCGATTTCGGGAGGGTCCACTCCACAAGCCAAGGGGTTCAATATATCAACTGAAACGTAGTCTGGAGTTGATTTCTCCCAGAGTTCTGTCTCGACCATAGGAACTCAACGTGACAGACGACGTGTCAATCGGATGCCTGGTATGAGAGTTATTGGCCTTTTCGACTCAGGGTCCCGGTTGGTTTTTAAGTCAAACACAACATGAACATACTCAAACTATATCCAAACCTCGAGTTGAGTAATCCAAAAGAACCGTCTCACTAAGAGGAATCCAACAAAGTCGATGGCACGTCAATCGGACGCCCGAAGCTCATGTTATAAGAGTTTCCGTTCCGAGGGCCCGGTTGGTTTCGTGTTTGAACCAACCCATCCATAAAAAAAGTTTGTCCAAACCTTGTGTGTAATATACCAAATAGATCATCTCGAACCAAGGATCGTATCACAACTGACGGTGCGTCGATCGCAGGTCTGTAGCCCATGATATTGGCATTTGAACGGATCTGTCCGAAAATAGGGGGTTTGGGCCCAGACCGACCCAGCCCAAAACCCCCTGGTCGGCCCGAACCGGATCGATGCCACCCGGGTCCGGGTATGGCCCATTAGGGTGTGGCCCGACTCGTCTGCCACGGCCCGGCCCAGCCGGCGCGACCCGGACCGACGCGGGGGTCCGGCCAAGCGCGGGCGGTCCGGCTCGGCGTGGCCCCCGGGGCCAGCGGGTCGGTCGTTTCAGATGAGTGAAAAGTAGGGGCGCTGCCCCCCATTATGGTGAAATGATGGCCCCCACATGGAGGGGCCATCTCACCTGTCGTCGGGGGTTGCGACCCCCGGTCTTCTCGGACGGCCGGCCGGTGTGACGCCACAGGACCCCCGCGACTTCCGCCCTTCCTTGCATCTGCGGCCAGATTTCCGGCCGCCCCTCCCTACACTGCCGCGACCCCTGTCTGACCGGTGTGGCGTGAGGGCGCAGAACCCCTCCACCATGGCCTGACCCAGTCGCGACGCTTCAAGAAGCTCCAGCATGGCGTGACAACACCGCGCCCCTCCGCCGCTGCCCCGCTCCGGCCGCGGCCCCTTTCGGCCTCAACGTCGCAGTGCAGCTGCACCACACTCCTACGTCGCGGTTCCCATGTTCCCGCGTGGTGTGACAGCACCGCGTCGCCTCCGTTTGAAAACATAACGAAGAACAACAACAAAGGGGAGGAGGGTCGGTCGTGTTTGTGTGGTCCATCCTCCTTCTGTAAATTTGATAGAAAGTGGATAAATATTTAATGAAGAACGCCAAAGGATAAACACGAACATAAAAAAAATCCCCTTCCTTAATAACGAGTTGACGATCGATGAGCGTTGTGGAAAGCGGCGTCGCAGGGTGAGGCTCTGTACACGTTGACTGAGATCATCTGAGGAGGAACGACGTCTCCCTTCCTTTGATGCGGAATGAAGAACGAAGGAGGGCGCATCAGTGTTCTTCACGTTCATCAAGGATGATGATGAACTTCTTCAGAGAAAATAACTCCCCATCTCTCAAAATCCCCAACACAACAAAACAACCCCCCAAATAAAATAAGAGTAATTCTTATTTTATTATAAAATGCCACGAATTTAAATTTTAAAAAATCAAATGAATAACTCTCAATTAATTTAAGCGTTGGCATGATTTAATGTGGAGAAGGAAGTCACATCATTTAATACAAGGGGGTTCATAGGGGAAGAGTTAAGGGGGTTATGTGGAATGTTAAAAGGTGGGGGCTCGTGTGGTCCCCACCTCAATAATATCCTAACCAGATGTTAGGATCACATAGTATAGAGAAATTAAGTTGTGACACAACTTAATTTCACATAATACTTAAACCACTAAGTAAAGAAATAAAAATAAAATTGTAAAACAATTATATTTTTATTCCTCACATTTTTAACATCTCCTTCCGAGCAAACACACCTTCAGAAAAGGTGTTCCTAATCAATTACAGGCGTTGTGGTTTCATCGGTGCCCTCGGATTTTGATTCCGAGCATCGGTTCAAAAGTTAGAAAAACTGGCTCATTCATTCACTAAACGTACCCGAGCTAAATTTTGGAAATTGATTCTGTGCACTCCGGGCCTTGGAATTTGGTGCCGTCAGAAACTACGCACTTGTAAAATCCCAGTGAAAATTAAGAAATATTTTCCCTTGAAATTTACCCGTCATTACAGCCTATTTAGAAATATTCCTTTCAAAATGATGTGGCCACGACTCTGTAATCAATTCCTCTCTCACCCTTGTCATATGAGTTTCAGAATGATGATATTGTAGCACAGAAACCAAAGGTATCTTATTCCCATAAAGAGACTATGTTTCTAAATTATATATCAGTAATGGATGCTCAATCATATATAAAGTAGGCATAAGTTCGAGATCACCCCATCTCATAACATCATATGGATTAGAAAGATATATTGATAGATTCAATACATGGAACAAGTAATGTATTAATGATAGTGATGGAATAAGTTATATTGGGTAAGACACTTTTAACACTAGCTAAATGACATACAAATTTCCCAAAAAAATGATCTGAATTATTCCCATTCCTCCCAATATATTGATGACCCTAACATGGTGAAACTATTTAGAACACCTTGTCACTAACAGAAAAATCCAATGCTTCAAAAAATATATCAACCTAAGAAATATACCAAATTTGTTCCATCACCATTATTTGATGAATCAAATGAATCATTATAGTATTCTCTTCAACCAATATCCGTCTAACCAAGGAACATCCACCAACCTCTATTCAACAAAATATATATTTACAAGGATAAACATAGAAATTCACCAAAGTATCCATTCTGGTTTTTGACTGAAACCTTTTGTTTTAATAATACATAACCATCCAGAATTAGTCATCATATGGACAAAAAAAATCTAAATGTTGCTGATAATAATTTTTTGAAGAATCATTAATGATTTTTTTGTCTAAAAAACTTACTGTGAATGGTATGTCATATTTAAATGAACCTGAGATGTCAATGCCTACAGATGGACTCTCTAAAATGGGATAGTGAACCCATGATCCCTCTCAGGGTCAACAAGAGATCAAACTCTGTGTAAATGAAGAATATATTTTATATAGATATTTACATGTTCATATAAATTTCTTATAGAACTATTGGGTATGAGGTGATCCTATATAGACAACTAATCAATCACAACTCATATTTACTTATTCTTTTTATGTGTACATGGAATCCAGGACACAATGACGTTAGAGATCTCATCCCACTTCATATGTTCACTAGAAGTGGCTGAATCAATCCAAAATTCCTCGGCTGCTTTCCACTGACTTAATGGATCAGATAATTAATATTGAAAAAATTAGAAATTCCCAGTCTCATACCTACCCAACAGAATCATATATACATGTCATAGAACATATTCATGGTTAGTAAGTTGACTAACCACTATTAATTATGTTAATCTGCCATCGTGGATTTCATGAAATCTAAGGATACAAAAAAATGGTTCCATTAAAATTGAACAACTTTTGTGAAGAATGAACAATCCAAAATGATGATCCCACTATAGAGAGACTCTCTAATACTATGTAACTCATCATCACACTATTTTTTTCTTCAAGAATAATTTTGAGAAGAGAGTAGGTCAAGTGTACATTAGGCAATGAAACTTCACCCCCAAATTCAAAAAACCAATATGAAACTATGAATGTATATCCATCAAGTTACACATTTACAATTAATATTTCTTGTCCGGTGTAAGAATATTCTGACTAAAATCATAAGCGATGAAATTCTCATTCCACAGGGTATATGTGATATCAATTTGAAAATATTTTTGGTATTCTAGCCAAAACACTGGAGGATATTCCAAAATATTTTAATGATGATACCACTGAAGTTATTATTATCATGATACATGGAAAGAATTTGTTTGAAAATATAATACCACCAACTCTTATGTGCATGAATAATAGCAGTAAGATCCAAGATCACAAGTCTGGTAATTTTTATCATGTGTCCATGGATTCTAAGAGCCAAGAGAAAATAGACTTTCACACTACATAATAACATAGACCAAATAATCACCTAATACATCAAATTATAACACATAGTCCTACCCATCCTTGTGAGGAGGCAACAATAACTCAATAGTAAAATGTCACTTCATCTGAAAAAAATAATTTTTACATTTTTCATCCCAATAAAACGTTACTACCATATGATTTATGGTAGTAATAAAAGAATAAATGATATATTGGTCCTTAAAACTAGCAATTATATCCATAAAATACCATTAATATCTAAATATCAATATCATTTAATGTTTTTTCTCATGTAGTAACAACATTCAAATTTTTATGATCAACTTAAATACCATGTTTCGAAGACACATGTCCCAAAAAAATTACCTCTCAATATAATAAATCCAATTTTAAAATCATTGTATAAAGTCATTTATTTTTCAACAATTCCCGAACATCACCCAATTGATGTACGTGACTCTCCGGAGACATAGACTAAACAAGAATTTCCTATTAAAATATCACAATAATATTATAATTCTAATCATGGTAAATAAAATTCATTAAAAATAAAAATATTATGCGGGCACTATTTATAATAATGGCATAACAAAGAAACCATAACGTCTTTGGCATCCTCAAAAGATTGTTTTTTGAATGTCATATCAATTTACTCCAAATGATGATATATAAGTGAATATAAAACATTAAAAAACATTTCTCCACTTTCAAATGATCAAATAGATCATCCAAATGTGGAAACATTTATTTCTTCCATACCATGACTCTTTTGACTTTTCAGTAATCAACATTAAGGTGAAGTTACTCTCAATATTTCTTCATATTGTGAATAGGCACTTACTAAGGTGGCAGACTTGGGCATATTAGGTGTTTCTATAAAATATGATTCAACTAAAACCTGAAATCGTTAATTTAAGATAGTTACATGGGTTTGGAATGAATATATACATGTTTAATACCAAGAAATAAATAAATTGAAAACTCTAATTCTCATATAAGTGGAAATCCTAATATTTCATAAGGAACAAACATCATGAAACATGATAAAAATAGGAGAGTGATCAGTGGTCATTGATTACCACTCTAGATCAAAATATAACATTGATAATACATTAACAAACACTTGATTCGAATGTATGGATCTACTCGAAATCATGACACATTTGAAATATAGGGCCCACAACATTAAGGATTTTAATGGAGACCCATTGAAGATAATATTCAAATTGGGATTTATTGGAAATGATTCTATCCCTCCAAAAAATGTTGTAAGAAATTTATATTTGTAGAACCAAAAAATCTAAGAATGCTCAATGTCTATAATAAGAAAACACAAGTGATACTGTGGAGACTCTACTCAATATTCATTCTAAGGTGTGTTGTAAAATCAATCATATAACATAAAAGATATATATTTATATTTACAATATTTATATTACGGTTTTAAAAAAATGAATTAAATGAAAAAAAATTGAATGAATAATTCATTAATGACGAACCTATGGAGGTGGTTCCCATCATAGTCACTGGACCCATGTATGCTTCCTAGGGAGTGTCTTCCACTACATGAAGAAGCTTTATTATAGACTCATGTGGATGCAACCCATTTTTCCTTCAAGAATTTGATTACCATAGTTCTATTCGATGTTGATTGTCTTGTGAAACTATTTTAATTATAATATATATATGTAAAAATATTTAAGTGATTGAGGGGCTTCCGAAAAAAAATATTTTGGTTGCCTAAGTGAAAACTCATTTCAAGTGACCATGTTTTCAATATTGGTAACAAATCGTAGGGTCGTGCCCAATCACTAGAAAATTTCTAGAAAAACCATTTTTTTAACCCGCACGAGAATCATCATGTTCTGTATTCTATTTATGAGAACTCATTGATTTACCTCTATAAGAAAAAATAACTCCCTACAATGCTTACTTACCAACCCTATCCATTTCATCAATCAACGCTATGCCCATCACATTAGCATAAGTAGAAATATTTAGTAAGAAAACCAATGAAAATTTTCAAATAAATATCCCATATAAAACCATTGTGTCACTATATTATCATTAAATAAAATATTTAGTGAAAACTAAAGTTGTCATAATGTGAATTTTATCATTCTCAAGTTGGAAAAACTATGCATATATGGAAAACATCATTGAATCAAGATATAATTGGCTAGTTAAATGACCATTAATACCATTCTACTATAATCCCTTGTGATTATTGTCCATCACCATCATAAACAAATACTTTTTTCATGGTCCCTCATCTTGAATGTGGAGTAATTCATCTGGATTTCATCGGGTAGTTTCATGAACTATAATTGAAGAACAATATCTATCAACAAATCCTTATCAAGTTGTTGATTGATAATGCCTTAAGAAATTATGGATTTTGGAAGAGGAACCCATTAGAATCATTCTGCAAAACAACCCATTGAGGATCCAAAACTGAAGTCTAAATGGGGAAATTTTCAGGTGTATGTCCAAGAGCATAGAAAACATACATGATAACCTCAAACAATTTCTAATGGTGAAGATTATTTTCTAACAATTTCTCTTTATTAGCCTCATTTAGTGTGTGATTTTCACATATACTTGGAGGCATGATTATAGATAACAACTATATAAAACATTGAAGACGTTAGAGAGGATACACATAACCACTATCGAACATGATTAATAGAGAAATAAATACAATTATCCAGATAAATAAGATTTTGATTTTATTATATTAATAAATTATGAAAATCAAAGGACAATTCATTAAAACATTATTCCCAAACCGTCCATGGTGAAAAGAGGATAATTATGGAAAGGTATGTCCCAGAACACTGTCGTAACTACCTCTTAAGTCCCGACATGATTACACAACTGAAAACTAAATTGAATACATGATTTCTAGCCTGATTTCATAAGTAATTATCAAGAAAAAACTAGGATTACCTAGTACTATAATTAATGGTCATGTCCTGAAATAGAAAAATGTATGTTCTCAATACTCTTGTGATTGAAACTAGTTCTTGGAATCATAAATGATAAATTTGAAATAGATGTTCAAAAATCACAATAGAATATATTGATACATGTAAGTATGAACCAACAAAAACTCCACAGTGAGAAATATTCTAGATGTAGAAAAATTATTCAAAACCAATGTAAAATCAGAATATACTAGATACATAATAAAAAACCAATGTCCCAACATACTGAGAAACTCAAAAACAAAATATCAACATCCACTACGGACTACCAGTGGTTCTTTCCTTTTTCACAAACATGGGACAAAAAAATCGATAAACACATAATAGAATTTCAAGGCTATGATCTGAAACCTATTTGGGTTTTATAATGGATTCCATAAAAAATTTTGTTCTATGAAACCATGATGAACATCTACCATTGTTGTGTCAATGTTTTTTTTAATTGGGCATAAAGTGGTGTATAAAACCACACATGGTGGGTTGTTTTTACTGTTGATATTGATGACCTTGAGGTTGGTGGTCCCATCTCTATTAATCAAATTGATTAACTATGAATTGGTAGATTTATATCAATTATTGATTTAGTTCACCATTCTAATTCTAAATTTCAATTGATGTTATAATGTAACATTCTAGTGAATTGTGAAATTTGAAATGGATTTGGAATGTGACTTGTAAAACCCCCAAATCTATTCAAATGGGGTGTTTTTATGGAAATTTGTTTATTTAAATTGTTCAATTTAAATTTTGGATTTGATGGAAATTATTTCAATTAAATTTTGTAATTTAATTGTGGAAATTAATTGTGAAATGATGGAATTGGTTTTGAGTGGATTTAAAACTAGTGAAATTGGATTAAAATATTTATATAGAAATCTAGTTGTTTTAACTTGTAAAAGAGGAATTTTTTTTATTATATATTTTATGGGTTATGAATGATAAATTATCATTTAAATAGAAGAATGAAACTTAATTTTGTTTTATGTAGTAATATAATAAATTTAATATAATTTATTTTGTAAGAGAACCTATAAGCCTTAGGTAGTTAGTGAGTTACTTGGACACACTCTTCAATATTACAATTTCAAAATCATACATATAGAAGGTAAAATACCTTTTGGTGATGGTGATGAGTCCTCTCTGACCAGTGTTTAGAGGATGTATGTATACACAAATTGTTGTGACCAAATAAAGAGTCTGGGGTCCTATTTCTCCAAAAAATATCATACCTTGTTGGAAGATGACCATGTGGCCCATTTATTATTTATATTTGAGATATAAATGCTTGAAAATAATTGTTATCTTCATTAAATTCCTAGTAAATTCAAAAAAACTATATTATGTATATTTCTTATTTAATCCATTGTTTAATTAATATTCCATCATTTTGAAATCATTTTCATCATGTATTTTTTGATCAATTATACATATAACATGATTATTTTAATAATGATTTATAATTCTAAACAATATTACCTTTAAAATTGAATTCCTTTCCTTGTATAATCTATATTTTGAATCTATTATAGAATCATTTTTGGTATCATATTGGGATAGGGATCACACCCTACTTTTTCCTTCGTGTGTTTGTTGACTATGCCCTTCTTGGTTCATGAAAAGGGAAGTAATATCTTATAGGTGGATCCAACTATTGAGATTTGGTATTGGTGAATTGTGTTGTTATGGACCTTTGGGTTATTTTCCAGTTTTAGTACTTTAGTTGTTGTGTATTAGGCTGGTTTATGCATTGTTGACTCAGGGTCTATTAAACCTAGGGGAGTTTCTTTTTTCATTCATACGGTCTTGTTTAGTTTCTTCAACATTGTTTGTGAAAAAATCATTCCCACATGCATGTTGTGTGATGCCAGGTGTTAGTCGCTGACCCGTGGGTATTGGGAATGCCCTTTGGTCTATGTTAGGGATAGCTCATTTATTGGGTGATTGGGTTTCCTAGGCTGGTTTATAACAAAATTATATATCAGTATCATGGAAGAGGTAAGATTTTTCTATGTTATGGCATCCTCACACACTCATATTATGTTATAAGAAATGTGGAAACACGAATCTCCCACACAATCCAAATAATGGAAACCAACATCCCATTGGGGATATGATATTCCAATAATATTATTTTAGAATTCTAAAGCAACAATTTGTTGTTAGATTATTCCAATCATGGAGTTTTGGTACCTAATAACTCATTAACTTTCAAGGGTTTAATGTTATCAAGTTAATAATCAAAAGTGGTATATTTTTTTCAAAAATAATTAAAATACAATTCAACCATCTCTTACTTAAATATTCCTAAATCCATTTAAGAAGTTGAACAATTTTTTATCAATTTGTACCTCTTTAATAATATAAAATTTATTTATTATTATTAAAATAATATATGTGATTTATCTAAAATAAAAATTGCAAATCAATTAAGAAATAAATTTCACAATTTAATTTCCACATATCATGTAATAAAATTTTCCTCATATCCAAAACAAAACCCAACTCACTAGAATTCTGGGTCCTTCTAATATTCATTAAACTAACAACCAAAATAACAATTTACAATAAAAAATAATTTTTTAATAAGATATAATTTTTAATATAAAAAAAATTAGTTAAGGTAAAATTATAATTTAAAATAATAAATTGAACCACCATCCATCGGATCATGGGATCACAAAATTAAATGTCTAAAATAAGAGACTCCAATAAATATCATCTGTAATAGATATTAAAGAATCAAACAAAGATTCAATATCTAAAATTATGGGGATTAGATCCTCCAATAACATGGATATATTATAAACTACAAGGATGATAGATAGAGTGTTTTTAGTGATCGGGGATATAATATTAACATTCTCAGAGTAGAATGAATGTAATTTTCCTTATTTAGAACTTCCAATAATGGGGTTTAGATAATCCAAATATGAAACATAAGATCCATATCATCCATCTAAATGATGAGTAGGGATGTTAGAGATGATCATGAAATAAATATTATATTTTAAGTAACTATTATAAATTTTTTATCGGAATAAAAAACCACCCACATACTCATCTAGATAACGACTAATTGTTTTTCAAACCATTTACCCTAAACATATTCCTAAACAGGTGGGGATTTATAGTTCCTCATTGGTGTCCACACGTTTATAAATTTCTGCACAGAACATGAAAACCCTCACTACATGAGTTCTCATGTTTTTTACTTGTAGGTCTCACAGTTAGTGTAAGATGTGTCCCAACCCGGCATAAGAGAATAACCCTTCAAAATATCCAAAATTTCAGCTTAAGAACCCATAAACTAAACCCAAACAAAGCATGATCAAAAGAGGGCGTGAAGAGTACTTGAACATAGTATCATAGTGTTACATTAATATATGTAAAATTTATAGAATTATAATTTAAAAATAATTTGACACTATAAATGAAAAATCAAAAAGGATGGATTGAATTAAAATTAATTACATTCACTATTTATCAGAAAAAAAAATATTGAATGAAAAAACAATGAAATTAACTATCTGATAATTTTGAAATTATAAATTAAACAATAATTATTATTGTAAAATATTAATTTTAGTCCCATTAAAAAAAATTAATTTTATTATTATTCACCTAAATAGATAATTTTTTTGAATTATACTATTATTTTATCATATAAAGTCTTTATAAGAAATTATATAATATATTATCAATGTGATTTTTTTATAAAATTTCAATAATGATATTCCAATATTATTTATTACTATTAATATCACCATGTTTAACAATTTTTTTATAATGGTGATTAATAATATATCATATTTCTTTTGAAACATAGTGTTATATGTAAAATAGTTTACAATAGTGTTCCGTATAGAGAATTATTTGCTTTGTGTTTCCTTTAATGCATGATATAAAACAATTAATATATTTAAAAAAACTAAATCATAAATAATTAGTGTGTATCTATCATTCTATGATGAATGAAAAAAAGTGATGTCCAAAATATATAGTGAAAATGTCATAGAAAACATGTTAAACAAAATATCTAAATGTCATAATTTTCCACCTTATGATTAACGAGCATATGCTTTTTCCTCTACATTGATATGAAATACAAGTACAAAATTTTGATAATCATAAGATTTATATTTCCAATTATCAATACCTACCATTAAGGAGTCTATTCTTGTTTAGTAGGCTTCCTGAATATTGTGTATGATAAACCAAGTTGTCCACCATCGATAGTCTCTAGAACTATACATCGTATCCATATACAATTAGTTTTGTCAAGGTAAATAACAAATTAAAGTAAATAAATGTATTAGAATGCCAGATCATGTTCTTTAGGGGATACCCAAGCAACACTAACTAGTGTTACCTAATTAGGTTATCTTTGAACTAATTTCAACCAGTATAGATATTATATGGGTATATCAACGAGTCATCATAAATCAACTATCAAGAATTCAATAATCACAAGAATGTTATTTGATGTGATATAGGTGTCCCCGCAGTAATTGTTATTAATTTCATGAATTTAATATAAAATACATCTTAAGAGTTTGTTAAAAAAAATTATGAGCTTCTAGATTGAAATCAATAAAAGGACTATCCAATATCAATCATGATGCACTATAGTTTTCAATAACCATAATATTTATACCATCATGATCGGAAAAATTATTACAAAATATAAATCTCAGCATGATGTTACAAATAAAATCTAATCTCATCCTTGTAATCACACATAGGTGAAAAAGTATTAATTGTGGTATAGAATAATCACCCCTCCACCATGCTCGTCCAATGTGACTCACATTGGGAACTAGTATCCCACATGGGTTGGTATGTAATCTACTCGTTAATCCTATACACGGAATTATATAATGAATATAATTTTAACTTCTAGTATATTTAAAACCCATAAGAATTCCAAATTATAAATCACGATGATCTCGTACATTGAATCCTTAAAACGAGACACTTGTATAACCCAAATCGTATTATAAATGTTGGTTTTATATATCTAAGATCCTTATCATGTCAAAAAATATCTATAACCATAATACATTAATCTATATTGGAAATTCAATCAGTTCATATAAAAAAAGATATGGTATAAGTCATAAGGGATTAACACATGGGTATTCATTTTCCTTAGATTAATTCACATTAAAATGAATTTATTACAATGGAAATAACATTACTAATTTAGTAGTTTAATTATTTTCTAAACATGAGTCTTTTAATCCACTAAAGTAATGTCACACCCATATTTATATCTCAAGTTTATGAGATCAACCTACTATGTTGATTCACCGTTATTTAAGGATATATTAATCAAGTAATGAAATGAAATGAAATTATATATATTTTATGGAGGTGACATAAGAGTATTCTATCATGTGTAATAGTGGATAATTTTTAAATAAAATGAGTCATTAGTGAAAAATATACACCAGCTACACTATATCTGTAGAAAAATATTCAACCATTATCGGTGCTGAGTTTGGTCTTATTGGGGTGAGAAATATGAAAAAATGTGATTGACATGGAAATTTGAAATATGGGCTCACATAAAAAATGATAAAATCATATAACTATAAATTATGTATGTAAGTAATAGGTTCAATGAAATTACTGGGCTAGATCTAATTTGACTCACTATGATGTAAATCAATCTCTAATTATGGAGAACTAGAATAACCAATATTAATAATATAGTATCTATCATGGGTGGTTAGGCCTATATGAGGGATATTAAATATTTATTTTTTAAATATCTCTATACCCATAAATGAAATGAGGCATGATACTTACATGGTGAGAAAACATTACATGGTGTGTAATTATTAGGTTTTCCCATTCTGAGGAAAACCCAATTGAAGAAGTTTAAGGGGTTTCTCCAACCATCCATATGTGATTTATTTAATACATATCATTAATTTTAAATAAGAGTTGTGTATTTAAAAAATTTCAGGTCTTTTACCTTCATCCATTCTCCATGTCACCTTCTTTTTCACTCATAGTAGAAAACCATCTGGCTTAATGCTTGGTAACCGATGTCCAAGCTAAAACATAACCATAATGTGAGTGGGACCAAAAATTAAAAAGGTATGCACCCTCTAACAATTTTGGACATTTTATCCAAGATGGCAGATATTATATACTCAAATATATTAGGATATAATTCCAAAATATAATGATTATGGATTCCAATTATGGATGAGAAACCATATTCATGAGAGCCACGAATACCATTGGTGTATTCATCAACCAAATCTTCAGGAAAGTTTTCCCATACTATAAATCTATAAAATTAAATTCTATCATTGGAATGTATTATTGTCTGTCCAAAATTTATAGTTCCATTAACTAAGATGAGTTCTAGTAAATCAGATAACATCTTGTTATTGAGAATATAGATATTCCATAAAATGTAATTGGGTAATGTTCTTCTCCCTTCAATAATTGATCTTCTTATAGTACCCAATAAGCTATATGAAATCATCTACATTATTTTTGAACAATAGTATAGAATCTCATGTTAATTTTATCATTTTGAACAATTCAATTTCTTTTAAATATACTAATAACAAATTCACCTATTCCATCTCTTCTGATTTTATACCTGTTGATGGAATCGATATCAGTAGTTAAACCTGAATAATATCAATCTATTACTCATTTAATATAACTAGAGGTTGAACTAATAATACATATGGAAATAAACCATGAGAATGATCCCCTTATGGAGGACATATATAGTGGGGAACTAAAAATTATGTTTTAAGATCTATGTCTAATACATTCAATATGATATCTCAAATCCAGCACATTTATGGTTTTATCCTTTATACTCAATGATCCCTCACATATTTCAACAAAAATAATATAACCATGTAATGGTGGGAGATAAAAATATGTAATAATTATATATATATGCTCAATACTATTCACCCAATATATATAACATAAAAAATTAAAATAAATGGTCAATGTGATTTTAATGTTCCAATAATTTTATGTCAAACAAAAAATGGCATATTTATGAAATTTTTAGAGATAATAATCTCTGTTTCCCATTGGTATTCCATTTTAGACTATAATATCATGGATCTGTGGATGTGTGTTCATGTTTATATTTTAGTTTGAATCCTTTTTTTCATTAATTAAATGTTCAATAGAAGTATGAGTGGCATCAGGGGTGTTAAGGGGGTTTGGGAAAAAAAGAAAAAAAAATCAGACCAACCTATACAAGGCGCATGGTTTTCACATGGTTAAGTATACTATGCGACCTGGGAAAGTGGAATTACACATGACTAGAACATAGTTATCCAAACCTCTAAAATATATGTATGTAACAATGTGACCTCACTCCCCTTATATAGTGTCTTTCACACGATATGTGAAGGATTTTGAAAACCGTGTGGACAAACCTCATGTCCCAATAAACGTTTGAAAAATTATGGTTTTTCTATCTCAGAATTTTTAATTTCTTACCAATGATTCCTCACATTATTCCCCTCTCAACACTAGTTATGAACTCAAACTCACAAATTCCCCTTTAGGGTTGTTATCCATTGATTCATTGTCATTTTATGTCTTCTTGGTTGGGGATCAAAGCACCTGGTATGTATAATTTCTCTCTTTCTTCTATTTTTCATATTACGGATTGTTTGTTTTGGTATCATCTTCAAAATTCCTAAAACCATTATTATTAAAAATATTCTAGTTTATGTATTCATGGGGTGTATGAATTTATATATATGGAAATTATTAAGAGTGCGTTCATTAATGAATTTGAGGTAGGAGGCCAAAAATTTGTATCCCAATGACTTTTAGTCTATTTGTTCATGTTTGTTATTGTTCATGGTTATATATTTATGTAAGTTTGATTCCTTTGTGAGATATGGTAAAATTTTTCTCTAAATGGTTAATAGAATTTCTCATTACCCCTGTGGGATTCATGGAGGATGATATGACCAATTTGGGCAACCCATGGTGTGTGCTGAAATTCTTGAACTAAGAAAATTTATTGTTAAGTATAGAGTTGATCTGTGATAACATCGAGCTATAATGAACATGTATATGTGTTTATTTGAGATAAAAGATAAATATTGATATATATTTAGAGTCTTAGAAAATGGAATATGTTTTTTTGGATAATTTATAATAGGTTATATGAGTGATGAAGTAGGAAAGGGGAATGTGTTGATGGTCTAAGACCTATGAATGATATATGGGATACATGGGTGAAACATGTTGTAGGAATGGGTAATGGTTTTAATGCTCGTTTTTTGATGGAAGTGTTTAATGGATAATGAATAGAGACTGTTAAATATGATAAATGGGTTAACTTTATTTATGTGAATGTGCCATATTTCTTATGAAATGTACACAGAATGAAAAAGGGTGTTATACTTGTGAAATGTGGAATGGGTTAAATGGTATAACATGTTGGAAATCAATTTGTATGATATATTTGTGAATTAATAAGATTTAGATAACGTTCCAAATAAGTTTAGGCAGAATAAATGTGAATTAGGATAAATTTATATGTAATGTAGATATAAATTGTGTTAATGGGTTATGGAATAAAATTAATTCAAATTTAGATTGTTATGGATTATGTTTGTTATTTGTATTTGGTTTTTTTGGTTTTGATATGATATGTGTGTGTTGAAAGTATAAATAAGCATGTGTAGAGGTATTTATAGTTTGGGGTAATTATAACAACCCATAACTCTATTAAACATTAACCTATAATTTATTAAATAAATATACTCTAAATACAACCCGAATGATCAAGCTGTATAGTGTCTTTTGGAATTAGTTACATTACATTACAATATAATATATACAATGCTTCAAGTTTATTTAATACTTATTTAACAGTAGGTATCTCAAAACATCATTGGATATCATGGGAAGATAAATAAGCAAAGGGTGACCCATAAAATCCATCACATGAATAAACATGGAATTAAATAGAGATAATAAAAATGATACAAAAGGTATATCAATGAGGCGTAACAAAACATGAATAATAAGAAATGACATTGGATGATAATCGAGACAAGGGAAATGTGGAAACAACATTATACACTTCATATTTAACACATGTTAAGGATAAACCACCAATACATCATCACACCCAATGTCCCATAAATGAATCATGTATGCCACTATCAGAATATGACATGTAATTATTCTAATTAATACCCATTTCTTTAGAGTGTTATTTAATACTTGGTGTACCTGTCACATTCATTTCATTCTTAATGCTTATGTGTTCCACATAGATCTTAAAACATGGATTTATTTATCAATATAATTTATTCCACCATAATGGATTTTGTAAAACATGCATTAAATACCCATATAATAAGGTATATACAGTTAAAAGTGAAAACCCTTGAATGTATATGGGTATGTAATTCACTATACATTTGGTTTGACATGGAAAATCCAAGTGAAAAGTTTTCTACATAATAGAATCATATAATAATTCATAAAATCAGTTGATGAGAGTGATATGGTTCTCCCATCATAAGGATATTCTATGGAAAGTAATTAAGATAAGGAATGATATTTCCACGCAAATGTAATAAGAAAAATAAGACATACTATAATAAATAATCCTGAAAAATGATTTAAAGGAAATGATACTTACAAAAATTCAGCATGGTAATAAGTGTATATGGAAGGGATTAATGAGAGAGAAAGGGGTATCTCATTATTTAGACATAATAAGGGATGTATGTGGGAGATTTAGGAATATAAATCATAATTTTTGATCAAAAATAATATATAATGATAAGATAATGAAACTTGGATAAAGATGAGAAAAGAAAGAATCCTTACTGGAATGGGTGGCTCTAAAATCCTGAAAAGTGGCATTTTGAGAACTTAGGCTTCCATAGAAGCACTGTAGAGAGGGGAAGGTAGAGTAATGACATTATTTATGTATTTTTCTTGAAAATAAGTACTATTTTGTTTGGTTAATATAAGAAATGGGAGGTGTCTTATTTAATATTTCAAAGACATCAATTATGGACTCTATATAATAAAATATTGAAATCCAATAACCTTCCCATAATTTTTCCCTTGTGTTTTGATATAATGGGTAGGAATTAATTATATTATTGTTAAAAGGTATCGTAATATTAAAATATTACACTTGATTATGTAGAGTTGAGTCGCTCTTTAAATGAGTTAATTTTAAAATCATAAAATAAATTATATATTATGGAGGATTCAAAATAGAATTATAAAATTAATGAAATAAAGATTAAATAACACCACTTTAAGGGGAAATTTTCATTTGTCTGAGAAAACCCATTAATGTATTTATTTCATCTTTTTGGTGACATTATGATATCAACTAACACATTGTATATTTATACAATATTTAATTTTTAACCGAAAATTAGAATGTATCAAAAAAAATTAACCATTGGATAATTTTGATTTTTTTATTCCAAAAATAATTTTTATTTTATCTAATTAATTTTAATTATATATTTTTTTCATTTAAATGAGATTTAACATTTATTGAAAAAATGATGGGTATTTCGGACAATAACAGTTTTTAAATACATATAGAAGATAATGTTCAATTAATAAAAACTATATGCCCATTTATTATTAATGAGTCCTATTTAATATTTTTTATAAAAATAATATTTATCTCAAAAATTCCTTAATTCATGAAAATAAAACCTTTTATTTAGTTGAAATATCCCAAAAATACAATTTTTGTATAACTAAATAAAAATAAATATCATTTTTATGTAATAAAATTAATAAAAATAAAATAATTATTCTATAAAATATACATATTAATACTATTATAACATTGATACATATCATGTAATAAAAATGGTATATTTTCTAACAGCAAGGTGCGTGATGATGAGACTTTCCTGTGGTCGTTCGACAAATCTGGTATGGATCGTGATCTCGACGTGTTTAAACTACTCCCGTAAATAGATTAAATCATGAATAAGTTGTTCAATATTAGTTTTCATTTGGTAATGGGAAAATCATATTTATTATAAATCCCTATGAAATTCCATTTAATGTTGTTCATCGAGAGAAATAATACTCGATAAAGAAATGACATCCATTGTTTGTGTTAATTAGATTAAAAAATCCTATATTTATACTAATTATGTGATCACTATTTAATAGCTATACTATAGATGTTAATTATTTAATAGTATTTTTAATATAATTTGATATAATAAAACTGTAAATGTTCATATGTTTTTTATAACCATATAACATAAAAAAATTAAATCAGAATGTAAATTTATTTTTAATTGTTTGTGTCATTAAAATCATCAAACATTGTGATCTTTTTTGCTAAAAATTTTCATTTCACCCCCTAAAAATATATGAGGGTAATTTTTCCTCATTAGATACTCTGATTCCCATATTTCTTCTTCAAATGTGTGGCTTCCATGCAACAAATTGACATTGTGCATTTTTATAGTTTTTAAAACATTTTCTCTATGATCAAGAATATTCGCCGACGACTTCCTATAGGAACGATCATACTCTAATTGTCCATCCTATATATTGAGTACATGTGAGGGGTCATGTATGTACTCTATCATGAATAATAGATGGAATATATCATCAACTCGAGAATGGTTAGGTTGTAGTGAAAGTCGATAGGCCACCACTCTGATGAGAACACGTATCTCAATGTGGCGAATGTATCTTATAATAATCCTTTCATTCTTCTCAAATCTCATAAATTTTTTCCATGGAGATATGTGGAGGGATACCATGTCTCCAAAATCAAACCCTAGATCTCATCAATGATTGTCAACATAAATATTTTTTTGAATATATCGATCCTTGATCAGCTGCTGACTGATATTATACTTTTCTGTCAATTCTTATATTATTTCAGGACCTAGCATTTTTTATCCCCATTTTCATCCCATAATGAAGGTTTGATGCACCTCTTCCCATAATGGGAATCATTGGGACCCATTAGGATTCTCATGTGGAAACTATTGTTATATTATAACTCCACTAGAAGAGGATGTTGATCCCATTATCCTTGTAAGTCCACTGAACATGATCCCAAAATTTTCTCATGTGTCTGGATAGTCCAGTCATATTCTCCATCAGTTTGAGGCGGAAAGGTCATGCTGAAGATCATCTTCGTATTCAGAGCCTACTGGAGACTCATCCAAAACATAGTGGCGAATCTTGGATCTTGATCTAATAAAATCAATAATGCTACCCCATGTAGCCTTACCAAATACCATATGTATACTAATGCATTTAGATCCACTATGAATTAGTCTCATACCATAGTGAAGTGTCTTTTTTTGTAATATGATCCATCATAACCCCTATAGAATTATTCCCAATTGATTTATTTGGACAATCAGTTTCAATGTCGATAGCAATGTTTTCCAATTTACATGTATGTATAGGTAATGGTTTAATCATCAACTTGTATATCTGATGTTATCCTTTCACTTTTGGATATACAATATATCTGGATTTATATTCTCTGATCTCATTCTTCAAATTGAACCACCAAATGTGTTCACAGTGATCTTTAATCATCTTTTTTATTCTTGGGTGGATGGAGAACGTTCAGCTATGTCCATCATCCAATAACTCCTTTATTGACTAATGAGTTTATGTTACACATCATCTTGACCAAAATCACACAACACATTCATCATTAACATTGAACTCTGGGGATTTTCAATTCATTATAGCTTCATCTTTCTTCTCAATTCTTTCTTCAACTCTTTGAGATTCCTTTAACTTCTCTATAAGAGATGATTGAGAAATAATTTTTTAATGTATTCATAATCTTCGCTCCTTTATGATTCCCATGTAAATCATTTCTAAATATAAGACGATCGCATCCCTCTTAATTCGCAACGATGACAAAATTGATAGGTCATCTCTTTATAAAGTGCATTCTACTTTATTCACCTTCCTATGATGATATTGGATTGATTAGTCCTAGGATTTTATCACACCAATCAATCTTCATTTGACACATATTATTCACTTTTTGTTTGAATATATACTTGAGACTTTTATGATTCTATATATTGCACAGTTCTCCCCAAATATTCAATTCTAAAAAAAAATTCAAACTAAAAATTATTAAACATAACTCCATAACATTTTTTGGTAGTTCTATGAGTGAAAATAATACTTTCTTGAGGCATATACAATGAATTTTTCCTTTTTCATCAACACGTAGCACATGCCCTTCTTCTAAGCATGACTACATACCATGAAAAGAGATCCACTTGTGTGTAATGGGAGCACATTCATTGTTATAAGCCTCCTTGTCAAGTCCTTGAATCTCTATTATCATTCATAATTACAAGAATACATTACATCCTTCTGAGTAATCTTGGTAAGTGGGTTTTATAATATTGGAAAATTCCTCAAAAATCACCGATAATTCCTAGATAATCCCTAGAAACTATGGATATCTGTCATATATTTTGGCCTTGTATATCCTTAAATTACTTCTCTCATTAGATGGCCCCTATATATCCCATTTATTATGATTATACATTGGAAGAAAGATACTAACTTCAACTGGAACACCCATTTTTTTATGATTCATAACGATTATCCTCTATCATGATTTTTAAAACATTTCTTTGATGTTCCTCATGCTCCTCATTTCATTTGATGTATATTAGAATACCATCTATAAATACGACCAAACAATTTTGAGGTTATCCCTAAGGACTATATTCATCAAGTCCATGATGTTTTCTAGAGCATTAGTGAGTCCAAAATGCATCACAATGAATTCATAGTTCTTGTACGTTATTCGAAAGCCTTCTTGGGGTGTCTTAATAATTCACCCTATCATGGTAATATCTCGACCACGGATCAATCTTGTATATGTATTGTGTTCCAAATATTTGATAAAAAATTTCTTAATCAGAGGTAGATGATACTTGTTCTTTTTCTTGATATTTTCGACCACATGATAATTAATCCAATGGTTCATTGACCCATAATTATTATTATAAATATAGAATTATTCATCCATCTTGAATAACATAGTAGTATGAACCATTTAACTAGATTATCAGTTTTTTTCATCAACACATTTTCCTCATAATCCCTTCTATATGGGGTCTTGAATAATTGTAATTCCATTGTTATATGATCGATTAAAATATCATCCTCTTGGAAAAAAGGATTTCCATGAAATTACTCTAGAAACACATTAGTGTATTCCATCACAATGGAAATATATTCAAGGATAATAATTTCCATACCATTAATCATTTAATCTAGATATTCTTTCTCATAGGATAATAATATCCTTTCTTGAGATGATATTGCTAAATAAGCTTCATCATTCTCCTTGCAGTTGTACATAACATAATGAAAAGTACCAATATTGAGTATGATTTCCTTATTGTGGAAATTTTTGTTGCTATATAATGGGAATGCCAATATAGACCCATAATTGCATAAAATTATACTAAAGGGAGTATGAAATGGTTTTTTAGGAAATTCATCCCACAAACTATAATAAGGGAGGAGTTATATACGTTGGATGAAATAATTTCCCAATTTATTGTTTTCACTAAAATCACAACGTCAAATTTTTTTGTAGGTGTTCGAATAGTTATACTAAAAATTCATGGTATTAATTAATTGGTATAACCTAGATAAAAAAGTACATTAGCTACTCTTGAATGGGAAACTAGTGTATATATCCTCACTCCATTGCAGGGATTCAAATCAGCAGTAGTGATAGAAAAAGAATATCCTTTTTTCCTTGGAATTTGGTGGTTGTCTCTAATAACCATTTTTTTACTACATTGGGTTGAAAATTACCCAAGATAATTAATGTTTTAGCAATGAAAAAAAAATTATGAGGGTTGACTGGAGCATTACTTTCTCCCTGAATTGTATTAGGTTTCTTCATTCTGAAATTGGTGGCTAGGTTCCCTTCCCTTCCATAGATAAATCATTTCCCTGTTCCCCTAATGAATTTTATATAGTGATTTTTCCACACATTTGACATGTGGTGGTGTTGGAATTTCATGGAACCATTACACATCTCTTTCAAAAAACTATATTTGATCCAAACATTCCATTTCCTTTTACTATGATACCATTTAGATTCACTGACATCCATTACAACTTCGAGGTACATCAGTAAATTTCATAATACCTATCAAACTCATAAATATCTTGGGCATTCCATAGACTACATTTTATCCCACCAAAGATACGGTCAACCTTTTATTAATGGTTAATGAAAAATCCAGAGGTATACCATGCAAGACATGTTATTTTTTCCTCAGATGTAGCAATAGATTCTCCATCTTTTTTCTTGGTTGATAGGTAAAACCATTCCATTTTATGATTGGGAGTGTGAGGGAAAAATTTACCAATAAAAATTTTCTGTAAATCCTTCCATTCAATTTCTTCGATCCATTCAGTGGGCTTTTTATTTTTGGTCAATTTTCAGCACAGAACAGATTCACCTTACATATGATAAACCTATAGTATAAATAAGATAGCCTAGCCTTTTACAGATATCATAAATTGAATTTATGCATAATTAAAAATCAAAATAAAATCCAGGGATCTTAAATTCTTGTTTCTTGGAAGACTAGGTACATAAAACTAAAAACATGGGATATAAAAAAAATTATTTATTTGTAATACCTTAAGTGGTAATAAAATCCATTGAGTAGTTACATCTTCATAGGAAATCCAAGGATATCATGTTCAATGGGATGAGAAAAATATTCTAGTAAGGGAATAATAATTTAAATAAAAAACACATGGGTTAAGAAGGCATATAATAATGATAAATAAGGCATGAAACATGATTAACCATAAGAAATAATTATATGGGATCATATAACCATGGATTCATAGTAATGTGTAAGAAACATAAAACATGAATTTAGCACGAGTCAAGTATCATTGCACAATGAGTAGTTGGATTCAAGTCTCATTGCACATAGAGGATCACAAGTCAAGGATATCCACCATGATATTTTCACATGGAGAACGAGTCAAGCCTGTCCACCAGGACCATTGAAAATAACATATCATGACAAAAAATTACCCAATGAATTATATAACTATCTATGTTCACACGTCATAACATGTTCATAAATATTTTTTAAGTATAATGAATCATACATATATAATTAGACATAAACATAAGGGTTACCCATTGAATGAATTGGTTATCATAATCATGTCAAATTTATAATAAAATGAAATATCATAAATGTTTCAATGATAAAATTAGTGATTTTATAAAAATAATGGTGGATTAAATCCTATAATGGATCAAACTTAAAATGGTTAGAATTTGTGATTTCCCCTTAAATTGGGTTTGTATATCAAGAAGAATTTAAATTGATCCTTTTAAAAACATTTATATAACTTAAAAAAGATGAATTGATATTTATATATTATTTATTAAATATATACATAAATTAGAAGTTTATATAAAAATAATGTATAATTTCATTTGTGTAAAAATAGAGAAGGAGTAACCTGAATGAATAATGGAGGTCAGGGTAGAATACCTTACCTTATGTGTGAATCAAATCTGTAGTTGACCTTAATTTATTGATTAATAAAATTATATTCATTAAATAATAAATCCATAAACATGTAAACATGAATTCTATCTATTAAAACTTTATTAAATTCATTATGGCCTTTTGTATTGGGTAATATATTCATTTTCAATGTTTGACATGTCCCGAATGTTGTTTTCAATCTTAATATAAAATAAAGTGTATATGATATCTAATAAATATTATTGCACAAACATGGTAAAATTCAATTATATGTATGATTTTATAGTTTTCATGCAACATGTTCCAGTTGTACTTATGGGAAGATAAGAAAATAATGGAACTTGAAAAATAATTTAAACAAAAACAGAGGAGAGTTTTACCTATTGATTCATGGTTCTTCAAAAACTCCATATGGGATTGGTTTTGGAATTTTTTTGGAAAAAATCCTCTATAAATAGGGATTAGTTTATGAGGAGTATTGGGTAGAATGTATAAAAGGAAAAATGATTGATTGGTGTGTGAATAAGAGGATGTGAGGTCTGGAACCTATAGTGGTGGAGGTGGTGTTTTATCATTATTTAGTTCATTAGTTTTTTATTTTTATCAAGGAAACAAATAGTGTTGATTAATGAGATAAATACATTTATTAGATCATATGAGGTCAAATAAATTGTTCTTGTATCATCTATGACTTAATGATAAATTCCTTTAACTTATAATGTAAATACACTAAAAATTTCCATATTCTATTATTCACAAGAAAATAATGTATTTCATAAAAATAAAATAAACCACAACCATTTTAAGGCGTATAAAATTAAAAATTGTAATAAAAAATTATGGTAATAATTTTTTAAATATATTTATTATAATTTTTAATTACAATCATCATTTACAAGGAAATTATAGATCATTAAATTACAACTAATTTTAGATCAAATTGATAAATTAACTAAGGGCTCATAATTTTATCATATAATCAGATGAAATGAAATTAGTAATTTATAAATAAATTTTATGAAAGTAAAATTAATTTTCAATTAAAAAAATCCAAAAATTTCAATTAAATATTTTTGAATTCCAAAAATAAAGACTATTAATTATTAATTTTTCAAAATCTAATTTAGTTATAATATGATATAATTAAATAATAATGTCACTAATAAGATAGATATACATTAATTATACATTAATTATTGAGGATTCAAATCAATTAGCTAGTTTACTACTCATAAGGTCCATACTAATACTCCAATGGTCATGTAACTATTTCAGTGGTATATGTTCATTAAAATCAAGAAACACTTCTAATTTAATTCATTAATCATTTATGAAGATTTTTTTTTGTGTTGTATATGTGATTGTACTATATGAAGGAATAATAAGAAGGTAAATTCCATTGTTAAAACATTGGGACATTACATTCTTCCTACTTATGAAATTTTACCTTTGAAAATTAATTTTACATTTTATGTTGAAGACTGGTGTTGGTTATTTTTCTTCCTCACTTCATCCAATTCCCATGTTTTATTATTCAAATGTATGGTTCACCATAATAATTTGACAAGGTGAGTACAATTATTATGTAAAGCATTATCTCTACAATCCACTATTTTCACTATGTTATCCACAATAAAATGATTATATATCTAATATACAACCAATGCAATCAGAACATGTGAGGGGTCTACAATGTACTTCCATAAGTGGGATATGTGTAATACATAACATATATGAGATATTTCTAGTGGATGTTCTAGTGGATAGGCCACAACTATGACATGATCAAGGATCTAAAAGGGTACAATGTACATAGTATATAGCTTCCATTTCTTCCAAATATCATGATCCTCTTCTAAGGAGATATAGAGAGGACTTCCATTCCACTAACATTAAGCTCAAGGCCCCATCAAGAATTTTATATATAGATATTTGGTTGAATTTGGGAAGCTAGATATGATGGTGAATTAATTTCACGTTCTTTATCTTTTCATCGACCATTTGGGTCCTACAATCTAATGTTCACTAAATTCATAAAAGCATGTTATTATTCTTCACCTTTTCCAATAAAAGGATTCATATAAATCAATTTGGATGATTTAGTAGAAACTATATTCATTTTATAATTAGACTAGTGGAATATATTGGAAGGATGCTCTTATAATATCCATAGAACATGCTCTCAAAATGTATTGTGGTGTCTGAATAGCCTACCCAGATTGGCCATCTGTTTGAGTATGATAGGCAATACTTATGCTCATCTCAATACATAGATCATGTTGGAAACGTTTCTAGAACATGGAGTTGAATCAGGAATCCCATTATGATACAAATGATAATGGAACTCTATAAAGACTTTACACTTCTTTTATGTATATAAATTCTTGTTGAACTAGTTAGAAGTCCTCTGGATTTGCAATAAATGTATATGTCTTTGTATGATGATCCACAATAACCTAGATATCATTGTTTCCACAGGCGGTCTTCTGATGTCCAATGAAAAATTCCATGGTGATTTTTTCCCATTTACATGTTGGTAAGTACAATGTTTGCATCATTCCCCTATAAATTTTCATTTTAAACATCAATTGATGACATACTAAGAACATTTCGGTATAATCAATGATATAATTTTTCATATTGTCATGCAAATATTTCTCTAAGAGACATCAATACATCTTTTTTCTCCCTTAGAGAATAGGGAAGGATTTTTTGTTTTCATCATTCAGAAGCTTTTTTATCTATGGATTGGATGGTACAAATATTCAAGATCAAAATCTTCAGACTACATCCTCACCAATCTTGAACTCGGAGGAATTATAATTCTTGATAGATTCCACATTTTTCAGATTTTCCACATAATTTCATTGAGAATTCATTATTTTCTCCACATGGGAAGGTTGAGAAATAATTTTATACAGGATTGATGATGTTCCAACCTTAATGAATCCCATGTGCATTCTTTTTATGTATATAAATATTAGATATTTCTCAAATATCATCATTGATAATGATGTGGGTTATATTAAAAGAATCCACCACCTTATTTACTATAGTAGAATGGTAGTGTAATGAGAAGATGATATCCTTTATGGTCTCTAATGATCTTCACCAGTTCATATTAATCTAATTTTACAAGAATATATATTTCAGACTTAGTTGATTAATATATATCTCACACTTCTCCCCATAAAGATAATGCTGCCAGATTTTCATTGATATGATCACAACTACCAACTCCAGATCATGTGTACAATTGTTTTCTAATGAATTTAAAACACCCTTGAGGAATAGGATAAAAATTTATCATTTTGAATTATTACACATCCTAATCATTTCTTTTAATAATCGTTTTATACCACAAATAGTTCTCAACATTCAGGGATTGTGATTACTGGAATAATGATAAGATGCATTTTTTAGATCATTAAATAATTCCTCACATTCATGAGTGCATAAAAATATCACTCACTTATGTTTCATACAAGATATTGGGTTTGAAATTAATGAGATGTTATTTAAAAATTATCGTTAATACCCATATATACAATGAAATTTGAAGATCTTCGTTAGAAATGTTGTCTTGGGACACTCTTCGATTGACATTTTCTTGGAAGGGACCACATATATTCCTTTTCTAATGAAAAAATTACACAATAATGATACATAATCCACCCATAACTCACATATATTGTACATTTCATATAGATTCTACCCTCAAAAATTCATTAACATAATATTCAAATGCTCATAGTTTTCCTCCATTCTCTTGGAGTTTATTAGAATATCATCAATAATGTTTACAAATTTTTTTAAGGTAATATATAAAGATGATATTATTTTAATACATCAAAATTTATATAAAATTATTATGTCCAATGGGAATCACTAGGAACTAATAGTTTACATACATTTTTTTGTAGGAATTTTTGGTAATATCACCCTTTCTCACCTTTAATTGTTGATATACTGATCGAAGATCCACCATATAAAACAAAATTCCCCTCATAGATGATCAAAGATGTTATATATCTATGGAAGGGGGTACTTTTTCATTATATATATTTTATTTATCCCAAGATAATTGTAATGCTCTGACCGTAGTTACCTAGCGTCGGTGCATTATTTTAATACATTGGCATGATTACAAGGAATTAAGTCCTGATGGACCGATCATTTTAGAAGTTTAAGAAAATATATTACATATATGAATGTTACATTACACATTATAAAATAAAACACAACATATATGATCCTTTGAAACCGCCATTAATCCAGTAGCTTAACCCTTCTCATCAATCATAAAAAACTTCTTGGAATCCTGGGAAAATTAAAACATAGAAAGGGGTGAGCTCAAATGTGCAGTATGTGTAAGCAATACAACGGATGATAACATAAATATTAGTCATGTTGAATAATTGAAACCACGTGCAATTACTAAATAATAAACATGAAAACTTTTATGGAAGGATTATAAGCTGAGTAAAGAATTTCATAATAAAACATAGTTATGGGTATTCTACTAGTCGAATAATGACATGAACCATCAATATTATTTTCATAATGAGGGAATGGATAATGCCAGTCATTCTGAAACATTTTGTTAAGGCCTCGGCCAAGACGTCTAAAAATTATTAATCCCTCAGCCAAAACCATATATAAAATTGGGAAAGGCCTCGGCCAATTCCATGTCTAGATGTCTAATGAGACCTACTGATGCATCAAGCAGCTATAGTGGGCTCCACCAGTCACATACTATGTCCAATAAATTCCTCATATGAAAAGGATTAAACATTACATAAACATTCATATTAAAACTATCATACTAAATGTCAATACATTATCCATAAACCATGAATGGTATAAAAATGACACACCCACAGTCAAACATATAAAAAAAACTTCAATACAATATAGAAAATTTGTATTATAATAAATCAACTACAAAAAGTTTAAAAACCCTCACAAGATGTTGACATATGTAAAAATGATTTGTAAAACTCTTTGAGAGAAATATAAATTTTTCATGAAAAACATTTAAAATTCACAAAATTTAGAATGGAAGACATTTAAAGACATTTTTGAATCAACGTATCCCATACCACATTGAAAATTTTCAAAGGAATTAACATTTTAAAAACATTCATGTCCATATAAATAAATCTTTAAAAACCATTTTGAAAACATTGTCATTAATGAGAATTATTTAGAAGAATAAATATTTATAACATTTAAAATGATGTTTTAGTAAAAAAAGTCCCTTAAAAATAACCCTTTAAAAAAATTCTATAAAACATGGATATGGATAATAAATATGTCCTAGTAGATATTTACATAAAAACACCCTCGAATAAAAAAGAGATTGTAGAATTAACATTTACAAATTTGGTAACATATGAAACATACACCCCATGAAAGAAGTATCATAAAATGAAGATGTAAATAAACATATGTTAAATTTTATTACTCAAATAATACAATTATGGGTAGTACATACACCGCACAAAATGAAATAGTAGCAATATAGCATGATTCTCATGGTAATAAAGAGTGAGATGACAACCCCTTACCTTGCACTTTCTTTTAGTCGAGGGAACATTTTTCCATATCTATGAAGATATTAGTATGTTATTAAATTATACCAACCATATTAATATTTATGATATCATAAATTATTCATTTATGACTTTATACTACCCATTTAATAATAATTTCCTTGTTAAATTAACATTTCAAGAAATAATCGCTTTTTTTATTGCACATGTTTTAACTTGTTACTCTGGATTGTATCACTAAGATCAAGATTTAAATACTTATATAATTTAAAACATGATTTAAATATCATATATATTTAGAATATAAATATGTATAATATACATATATATGAAATGAAAAACATTGTTTATGGAGACGGTAGTCCGTACGTACGCATAAACACTATTTTCTTTTTCATATCTTATTAAAAAAAACAATGTGAATAAGATATATGTAAGTACATATAGATATATATATCTCCAGATGCATTATTATTTCATATATCACATACTTATTAGTAATATATTTTTTTATAATTACCGATGAATGGTGCACGTAAAAATGAATCTCATCGCATCATGGAGATGGTAATCCATACGTACGCATGAGCGACAATATCATTTCCCTAAAGGTGTGGAATTGGATGGTATATTAATTTTAATGAGAAATTATCTTGTTATTTTGATTATTTATACACATAGTACTCATCATTATATCCATCCAAATAAGATGGTGTTGAATAATAAATTACACCACGGCGTGGATACGGTAAGTCGTACGTACGCACGCATGGTGACATTATCATTCATAAGATGGATATAATAATGAATATATTTTTTCCATATTTATAATAACATAACAGTATATAGAAGATACTGTATTTATTATTTTATAATGGCAAAAAACATAGAAAGAGTAATCGGAAGACTAATAGAACTTGAAAGAGGGTGGTGAAATCATTACCTCTTCTTCAGGTTCTTCCTTTTGATTTGATCAAAAGGGCTCATTAAGATGGATTTATGACCAAAGTACGGCCTCTATAATTAATTTAGGGTAGTTGGGAGTATATTTGGGTAGGGGTTTTCTGATCCAAATGGCTTTGGAGGTGTGAATTTGAGAGATGTGGAAGTGAACCTTTATAAGAGGGGTGATGGGCACCTTAGAAAAAACATAAAATATTGTTATATAATAAATTAATTTCAGGTTTTTAATGGATCCAAAATGAATTATTTAAATACTATGGTGAGTATGGGTATAACACCACTAAACCAATAGGTTATAGATAGGTTTAGGTCACCATATTATTCTTAACTTTTATATTTAACTCTTAGTTAAATAATTTGACATTTACCATGTCTCTTTTTATTTTTATATTATATGGTTAATAAACTTACTATAAAATTCCAATAGAACCCCAATTGGTTCATTAATGTCCTATATATTATTATATACGTCATTTTTCAGAACCATTGATTTTTAGAACTAATATATCAATTAATAATATAATATTTGTTTTAAAAACTATTTTATGTCAATTTTTACTCTATTTGGAATTTGTTTTTTTGTTAAAATCATAAAAGAATTATTACTTTGAAAAAAATTACTCTAACAAACCATAACATTTCAAAATAACATAAAAAATTATTTTAATATATAAAAAGTTTCAAAATACATTTATTTGGATATTTTTAATGTCAATTATTTTTATCATTCATTAATCCAGTAATTACTACATCATCATTGTGTCATAATTAAATTTAAATTTTTTATGTATAAAAATTATAAATAAAATAACATTATATAAGAAATATTATTATATTTCTAATGAAAATTTATAGTTGAATTTATGTTATGTATATCCCTATATTAAAAATGTTTTAGTTATTAAACTTTGACTTTAACTCTTTTAACTCTTCTTTAAATAAAATAAAATAAATGTCTTAATAATCCATGTGAACCTAAGGGATCATATTTTATTCCTAAGGTTGCTTCTGGTCGAATTACACTTATCCAATATAATTTGTACATGTGTTAGGGTTATAATAATATCATTTTTACCCTTAATTACCCTATTTAGTTTAAACCGTGGTAAATTAAAGTAAAATGTTACTATTTACCAAAAATTATTTTTCTCTTATTGAACCAAATTTTTATTACTAATATCAATTGTGTATATATTATATTTGAAATTACACTCACAGAAGCTGTAAAATTATGTTTTAGGTAAATTTGAAAATTTCCTAAGAGGTGGGTAAAAGAAGGTGAAAAGTTCAATAATATATATATATATATATATATATATATTTAATTATTATAAATTGACTCCATTGAATTAAATTGAACTTATATAGGTATTATGTATCTATTTTGACCTAAAATAAATTTATATAAAAAAATTATTTAAATAAAAATTCAGTTTTAAACCATAACTAAGTGTTTTTCACTATTCATCTCAAATTGGACGTTTTAAAAAATATATAAAAAAATTAACCTAAGATAATTTCAATATTCCAAATTCAAAAATGAATCATATTTTACCAACTTAATAACATAGAATTTTCATTTATTAATAAAAAATTAATTTCCGTTGTCGAAACCAAAAATTAGGTTTGTAAAAAGTAAAACTATTATATGATTGACATTGGTTTTTGACAAATTTTAATTTGAAATTACTTATAATGACCTAAATTGTATTAAATTATACAAATATAATCTAATTATACTTCTAAACCATTCCAATGCATAATTTATCACTATAAATCATTTCTATTAAAAATGTTTTTTAAAATTAAATTTTAGAAATATTCACGATTCATCAAATTATAAAAGTTATCAGAAAAGTACACAAAATATATCCACAATAAATTTTTATGTCTCGATTCTAATGAATAATATAATTTCATAAAATTAAATTTATAAATGTGTCAAATATTTGATTTAAAATGGGTTCACCATTAAAATGACAAAAACTGTATTTTTTTAAAAATACTACTTTTATCCTAAAAAATGAATTTTTCTTACATTAAGTTTAAGTAAAACAAACTATAAATGTTAAAATTAAATATTATATATATATAATTTAAAATTTGTTTAATTATATTCATAACTTATTTTTGTTTGGCTATTTTGGAAAGTTGTGGGTCGCTCGAACACAGTGTTGCGTGTAGTGCAAGTTTCTTAAATAATTTGAAGAGATAAAACACTATGAAATCTTGGGGTGTTACATTCTCCCATACATCAATAAATTGCATCCTTGCAATTTGAAATTGTTTTTAAATAAAAGGTTAAAATAAAGAATTACCTTTGTGGAAAACCCACATCAGAAAATGGGGCAATAAAATCAAGTCTTAATAAGAGGGAAAGGGAAATGAAAAAGTTACCACGAAATTAAGATCCTTATTAGGAGAAAATTGGTGGAAATTAGAGACACATAATTGGAGGGAAAACATAAATATTTATAGGGAGTGATTGAGGTCATAAAACATAATACATCATTTAAATATATTGACAAAACAAATCCATTATAAAAACCATTTTCAATACCAAAATACGTAAAAAAAGAATATCGTATTTCTTTTCATTTTTTAAAATTTCATTAGATTTTAATGAAGTCAAAGATCAAATAAAACTTGTGATGGCAGAAAGGTCATTTTCACCACTTACTTTAAAAAACATTCTTTTCTTTTTTATTTTATAAAAATGTTTTGTAGAAAAAGATTCCCCTTGAAAAGAAAATTCAAAGGGTTTTATACACCATATAAAAGAAAGTTGTTTAGAAATCATAGGATCCCTCAATTAAAGGATATTGAGGTTAGGTCCCTTAACTAAAGTTTAAAAATTAATTTAGTCATAGAATAAAAGGTGGATATATATATACATATATATACATGAAAAGTTGAGTTACATCCTTTAAATAATTCCTAAAACAAACTCATCCTTCACTCAAAAGTATTTATAAAAAATATTCTTTTTATCCTAATCGTATAGGGTTATAAAAATAATGAAATTATAATTAACCTATCAGTCCTTTTAAATAGGAAACTATATTATACAATCCAGAACATCATGTAGGCTAGTGGTAGGTGATGCACCCTTGTCTCCCATCGTTTTAGGGTTCAAGTATCGCGGCCTGGACGGATGTAACTGGTTGTCGCCTGACCCTTGGGTTGTCCTTTTTATGACAATGCAAAAATAAACATAAAAATCGTATTCAATTTTAGACCTCATCCATTCCAAACTCTAAAATTATCCAAAATACTTCTATCCAAACTCACAGTCCAATGTTTTTTAGGTAGTTAAACACAATAAAGATCCTTTTTTACACATAATAACATGTGAAAACCTTCATCATGTATTCTTTTAAAACATGTTAACACTCTAAATTACAATAAAACCTTACTGATTACATACATGCTCCCTTATTATTTATAGAATACTGGATATATTCCTTATTTCCAAAAATATTAAATATTCCAAAAATGATAATATAATCAAACTATTAATCAGTTATATCGGTGTCAAGAATATCCAATATAATTTATCCAAACAGACCATCTCTTATTACAAAATCACTACCTCATTTTCAGAACCATATTAAGGATTACCTATCCTTCAGCCATTTATTTTACAAAATGTGTAGCTTACTATTAAGTCACTTTCCATAGAACCATATAATCTCAAATCCTCAATAAAATAGTACTGTAGTGCAATCATTAATTATCTACATATTTCATAAAACAAGTATATTGTTGTTACACAACTCATATGAAACAATTCTATAATACGAACACTAGTCATTCCTCTTCATCCGAGGTAGTATCAAAACTTGATTATTATCCAATAGCATCAATTGTGGTATACTTCAATGATTGGGACATTGATTCGTGTAGTGTCCCAACGCCTTGTAGATAAATCCTTTTACATTTGAGACATTTTTTTACACTTGAAATCATGTAATTATTGTCCTTTTTATCCAAACATATAAAAAGCTATCATTCCCTTCAAGAATATACCAAGGTGATTATTTACAGAATTATCACATATGGGAAAATCCTTCTTTTCCTTCTTCCCTTTATCTATCTTTTCTCTATAACATCCTTTTTTCTCTAGCTTCACTACAAATCCATAAGACTCAAGGAATTATTTACTAATCTTATTAGCACGTGATATTATTTCTTCATATGTTGAGAATACATGGGATACTATTTCCCTTCTAAATGATGGCTTAATACCATGAAATATATGATCCTTCTTACTCTTTGGATCATACATATTTTTGGAGATCTCATTCCTTCTACTGGGTGCCACTTATATACAAAGGTGTACAGTAGGTCATTTTATGAATTACAATAGATAACTCCAAACCTGTAAAATACCTAACGTAAGTTGAACAATTTATGGATATAATCGTTAATTATAAAAAAATGTTTTCTTTGAGGAAATATATACTCATAAACACTTTATAATTGTTTTTAAAGATAATGATAATTATCCTAAGCATATCCCTGGGGAGTGTCGTAACTAAGAGTGCAATAAGGCCCATTGCCGTGCACCCGTTCAATTTCAAGTCTAGCTCAAAGTGTTATTTTTGTGTTTTACCTATAGGTACATATGTGCCAGAGCCGCCTCTACATGATCATATCCAGAAATGGATTTATTTCATGGTAAAATCACAAAATCTCTACAATAAAATTTTTTAAGGAAGTTCTTCTATACTAATCCTCAATTTCTATCGTAGGGATATTTTCTATAATCAGAGTTTAACTAAATCACGAATCCAAGGTTTATACTAAACTTATTACAATACCAATTGTAATGCCACGACCCTAGTTACCAAAAGATAGTGTATTATTTAAATACATTGGAATGATTACAAGAAATCAAGTCCCTAAGGACTGATCAGTTTCGCAGTCTAGGAAACTATATTACATACATGAATGTTACATTACACAATAGAAAATAAAACACAATATAAATAATGCCTAACACTGCCACTAATCCCCTAGCTTAACCCTTATTATCAATAATAAAACACTTCTTGGAATCTGGTGAAAATTAAAGCATGGAAAGGGGTGATCTCAAATGCTCAATAAGGGTAAGAAATACAGCGGAAGATAACATAATTATTAGGAAAGGTGAATAATTGAAAACACATGCCTTTACAAAAGAATAAACATGAACACTTTAATGGCAGGAATATGAAATGAGTAAATAATTCAATAATAAAACATAGTCATGGGTATTCTATTAGTCTAATAACCACATGAAACATCAATATTATTTTCATAATGAGGGAATTCATTATGTTATACATTCTGAAATATTTTTTCAAGGCCTCAGCCATGATGTCTAAAAATGATTAAGGCCTCGGCTAAAACCATATATCAAATTGGGAAAGTCCTCATCCAATTCCACGTCTAGTTGTCTCATGAGACCTACTGATTCATAAAGGATCTATAGCAGGCTCCACCCATCACATACTATGTTCAATACATTCCTCATATGAAAATGATGAAACATTACATAGAGAATCGTATTAAAACTAGAATATGAAATTTCAATACTTTATCCAGAAACCATGAATGGTATAGAAATAACACATCCACAGTCAAACATATGAAAATACCTTCAATACAATATAGAGGATTTATATCATAATAAATCAACCTCAAACTAGCTTAAAATCTATTAAAAGATGTTGACATAGATGAAAGTGATTTGTAAAACACATTGAGAGAAATATACCTTTTTCATGAAAAAATTTAAAAGTACAAAAATTTACAATAGAAGACATTTAAATACAATTTTGAGTTAAATTTTCCAATACCACTTTTAATCTATTGAAAGGAATTACCATTTTAGAAACATTCATGTCTATATAAATAAATCCTTAAAAACCTTTTTAACAACAGGGACATTAATGAGAATGATTTAGAAAAATTAATATTTATATCATTGAAAATGTTGTTTTAGTAAAAAATTCCCTTAAAAATAATCCCACTGAAAACTATTTTGTGAACCATGGACATCGATAAGAAATATGTCTAAGTATATAAATACGTAAAAACAACCTTGGATATTGAAGAGATTGTAGAATTAACCCTTACCAATTTGGTAACACATGAAGCATACACCCCATGAAAGAAGTAGCATAAAATGAAGATGTAAATACACTTTAATTAAAGTGTGTTACACAAAGAATACAATTATGGTAATTACATACACCACACAAAAGTAAATAGTGGAAATATAGCATATATCTCATGGGAATAAAGAGTGAGATGAAAACCCCTTACCTTGCACATTCCTTTAGTCAAGGGTATGTTTAACCTCATGTATGAAGATATTAGTATGTTACTAAATTAAAACATAACAATTTTAATATTTATTATATCATACATGATTTATTTATTACTTTATACTACCCATTTAATAATAATTTCCTTGGTAAATTAACATTTCGGGTAATAATCGATTTCTTTATCGTATGTGTTTTAACTTGTTACTCTTGACTGCATAACTTAGATCAAGATTTAAATAGTTACATAATATAAAAAATGATTTAAATATCATATATATTTATAATATAAATATGTATAATAGACATATATATGAAATGAAAAACATCGTTTATAGAGACGGTAGTCCGTACGTATGCATAAACGCTGTTTTCGTTTTCATATCGTATTCAACAGACCAATTTGGATAAGATCTATGTAGGTATATATATATATACCTAATGTTGCATTATTAAGTCATATATTACATACTTATTAGTAATATATATTTTTATAAACGTCGATGAATGTTGGACGTGGAAATGAATCTCATCGCGTCGTGGAGATGGTAATCCGTACGTACACATGAGCGACAATATCATTTCCCTAAAGGTGTGTATTTGGGAGGTATATTAATTTTTCAGAGGCATTATCATGTTATTATCATGATTTATATACATATTAATCATCATTATATCCATCCAAATAAAATATTTTTGAATAACAAATTACACCACGACGTGGAGACGTTAAGTCGTACATACACACGTATGGTGTCATTATCATTCATAAGATGGATAGAATAATGAATATAGTTGTGACATATTTATAATAACATCAATGTGTATAGAATATACTGGAGTTATTATTTTAGAATGTAAATAACAAATAAAGTGTAAGTGGATGAATAAGAGAACTTGGAAGTGGGTGGTGAAATCATTACCTCTTCATCGAGTTCTTCTTTTTGATTTGATCAAAAGGGATCCATAGAATGGATTTCTAACAAAATGAAGACCTCTTGGATGAAGGTAGGATTGTTGGGGGGATATTTGGGTAGGGTTTTGATGAGCCAAATGGCTTTGGTGGTGTGAATTTGAGAGAAGGGGAAGTTCCCTTTTATAAGAGGGGTGAGGGGAACCATAGAAAAAACATAAAATAATATTTTATAATAAATTAATGTTCGGTTTATAATTGCTAAAAATGAATTATTTAAAGTCCAAGGTATGGATGGATCAAAAACCTCTAATATAATATTTTTTAGACAGATTTAGGTAACCATATTGACATTATCTTTTAGATTTAACTCTTAGTAAAATAGTTTGACATTTACCATGTCTCTTTGTATTTTTATATTATATGGTTAATAAACATACTAAAAAATGCCAGTAGAACCCAAATTCATTCATTAATGTCATATATATTATTATATAAGACTTTTGGACTAACCATTTATTTTTAGGACTATTACATAAATTAATAATATAATATTTGTTTTAAAAACTATTTTATGTCAATTTTGACATAATTTTGTTTTTGTTTTTTGTTAAAATCATAACAGAATTATTAAATTGAACAAAATTGATCTAACCAACCCTAACATGTCATAATAAACTAGAAAATTAGTGTAATTTATAAAAAGTTTCAAATTACATTTATTTGGATATTTATAATGTAAATTATTTTAATCATTCATTAATATGGTAATTACTGCATCATCATTGTGTCCTAAATAAATTTAATTATATGATGTCTAAAAATTATAAATAATATACCATGATGTAGAAAATATTATTATCTTTCTAATGAATATTTATATTCGAATTTATCTTTTTCACAACCCTATATTAAAATGTTTTAGTTATTAAACATTGATTTTAACACTTTTAACTCTTCTTTTAATAAAATAATAATAAATATATTAATATAATCTAAATGGACCTAAAGGATCATATTATATTCCTAAGGTTGTTTTTTGTCGAATTATACTTATCCAATAGAATTATTACATGTGTTAGGGTAATAATAATATATTTTTACGCTTAATTACTGTAACACCCCAGGTAAATAAAGAATATGACATTTTTATATTTATCAATATTTGTGAATAAAATATTAATATGACTTTAAAGGGGACTATATGCTCGATGGCGTACCCAACACGCAACAAAGAGTTTCTTGGGAATCTTACGTTGCACTCTAATTATAAAATAATATTATTGTAAATAGTAGATAACGCCAAGCCGTTGTAATGGCGGGAATGAACAGAACAAACTAAAAAATGATTATATATGTTTTTCAAATATTTTTACTTTGTACAATAAATGTTAGAGGATTAAAAATGCGAATGAATCCAATTTTATGCGTAAACATTCTAATATTCATTAAAAGGACGATTAACCATTGTTTGATGGAGAACCTCTTTTAAATCCACTTTTTGACAATTTTATGTGTCATATTTGGCAAAATAAAATTATTCTTTAGAATCGGGACATCAAAATTTACTTTGTTTAAACATTTGGTATTTTACCGAAAAGTTCAATTTTTAATGAATAGTGAAAAATGTTGTATTTTAATTCAAAACCTCTTTTTAATCTAATTTATTTATATGATTAGATTATATTTTGAATTGGTTTTAAAGTGAAATTAGAATATATTTTTACCATTTAATCCAATATTGGTCGTTGGAATTAATTTTACTTTGAAATCGGACATAAACTAGGGTCAATCTTTTGATACATTTTGTTTCATAAAAACACGCTATTTGTTTTGACAGCGGGAATTAATTATTAAAATAATTAATGCAACTTATATGTTTTGAATTTTGAAAAATAGATATAATTTTTTAATTCGGAATATCAAATATAGCTTAGGGTGAATTTTTGGTAATTTTCTGAAAAAGTTCAATTTTTGATGAATAGTGAAACCACTAAGTGGTACTTATAAAAACTGATTTTCCGTTTAAATGAAATTTTTCCATCTTTGTGATTTAAATTTCAAAAATCTGACATACATGGTTGTCATTATGAAGTAAAATTTGGTTCAATGAGATTAAAATAATTTTTTTGGTGAATAGTAACTTATTATGTTTTTTATCGCGATTAGAGGTAATTAGTGTAGTTTAAGGTAAGAATAATGTTTTAATAAAATGAAATGACCTAGAAACATGTCCTACCCTCATTGGATGTGTCATGGCCGACCAAGAAAATCCATGGGTCAACTTGGGGACCCCATGGAGCCACTTTGGTTGGAAAATGACATAAATATCTTTTTATTTAATGTTAAAGTAAAAATGACACAAACAATAGATGTTTTACTAAAACAATTTTTACATGTGGTTATACAAGTCAGAATTTTGACTATAAATATTCATTGAAATCTAAAACGATTTAACACATCATAGTAGTTTTTTTATAATTTTTCGACATTATATAAATTAAATTATTTTATGACATCATGATGATACATCGATGACCTCATTATTTAACAATTTAAATAAAATGGAAAGATAATGTAAAATCTAAGACCTACACGTGTCCAAATCCTATTGGATGGGTTTATTTCGAACCCTTATCACCTTATCCTCGAAACAAATCAATGTGGGACCATTAAAATCAGAAACTCGTTCTAAAATAAAGTAACATTTCTTTACATTCCAAGAGTGCCCCTCCTCTCCTCTTATAAAAGCCCCCCACCTCTACCTCCTTACCCACACTTCAAAAGCCTTTGGATCTGCCAACACCTGCCCATTTTTTCTCTCCACATACCTATATAACTCTTTGAAGCCTCACATTGGGCATAAGGCTTTCCAAGGAAGCCTTTGAGCTCAAACCAAAGGGAGTTACTCGATTTTAAGGTAATGTCTTCACTTGTGTCCTTTTGTTTTATTTTTTTTTCTCCAAACCCATAAAGTATTTTTTTCATTTATTTTGTAACAACTACAGTATATTCAATATACTAGGATGTTTTTATAAGAATTATTCGAGCAACACTTACACACACCTTCGTCTAATGGTTAAAGAACATACTGTTTCTATGGTTGGTGATTTTCTGCCTCCCGAAATGTTGATTGGTCAGTATTCTTTTAACACCTTTAATGGTGGCCATTATGATGCCAATGTATTTTATATATGATATATAATATGTTTATGTTTTACTTATGCTTCTGTATTTTTCTTTTTTGGAATACCTTTATGGTTTCCATTGTGGGTGAACACGATAATTTCATTTTAAGAAGTGCGGACTACCGCCCGCTCAAAGTGATTTGATTCATTAGTGCCATATGTGGGATGTATAAAGGATGGATTCAAAGTTATTATATATGATGTATGTTACATATAAATGATGAATATAATTATGTAATTAAAATATACATACCTCTCATTTGGGTTTAATTCCATTAATATGACATAGAAATGACAGTAGCGTTCATGCGTACGTACGACATACCGTCTCCATGAACGGTGCATTTCGATTCTTACCTCTAAAAGATTATGTAATATTATAAATACATGTATATTCTTGATATATATGATATATATGATACCCAAATAATGAATATCATTCTGGATATAATGAACCTTTGACAACACAAACAACATGTAATTGTAAAAAGTCCACTTTCGACTTAAGAACCAAAAATCGACAAAACAAATATTATTAACTTAAATGATTACATAATGTTTATAACATGGAAATAAGTGATATAAAAGGAATAAAGAACTTGAAAAATGTTCTTAAGAAAGTAGAAATTAACTCAAGTTTATTATTCAGGACATTAAAGAACGATCGAGTCAAGTCGGACCTGAGGTAAGGGATCCTACTCCTCTCTTTCATTTTAAGTACACTCTTTTATGTCATTCCTTTTAAGATCATATTTCTTATCACTGGGATGTTCTTTTTATATTACTCCTACTTTAATTTTTATGTTCATATGATGAGAGACCCTATTTTCTCTCATCAATCCGTTTTGGAAGTTTTGAGTGGTGCAGTTAGGCTGCCGAATTTTCGTAAGAGATCGAACCTCTCTTGTTCTTTTTAAGTACTCTCCTTTATGTCACTTCTTTTATGCTCCTCTTTATTATTATGGGGTATGTTATTTTATATTCCTCTTGCTTTAAATTTTATTTTAATATTATGTGAACCCTATTTGATCTCATCAATCCATTTTTGGAAATTTTAAGTGGTGCCGTTAGGCTGCCGAGTTTTCATAAGGGATTTTTTTTCATCTCGCTTTTAGTCATGTGAGATTTATGCTGCATTTTCCACAATTTCCTTTGAGTGGTGTATGTACTTCCCATTATTATACTCTTTATTTAATATAATTTCATTTATGGGTATTTACATATTAATTGTATGACCCTTCTTCAATGTGGTGTATGTTTCGAAAGTTACCCAAGTTGGTATGGGAATCTTTCACCCTCCTCTTTTTAAAATACTTCTTTTATTATGTCTTGTAATTCACATAATTTTATTTTGGGAGATGTTCTTCTATATCCTTATTAATGTAAATTTTATGTCCACGTGATGAGATACCCTTTTTATCTCTCATCAACTCATTTTACGGGTTTTGAAGAGACGTTGTTAGGCTGTAGAATTTCAATAAGGGAACTTCTTAACCCACTTTCAATTCTTTGGGTTAAACCTCTAATTCGTGATTTTATTATGCCAAGATTATGTTTGGAATATCAATGTTGTATTTTCCACAATCCTTTGTGTGGATATACTATTTCTATACATAATCATCTCATTGATAAATTCTTATGTCATTTAGACGGACTTGTATCAGAAATCATAACTCAATCTCATTTCATTGAGTTAAATATCTATGTCATTGGTTTTGTTTTTCCATGATTATGTGTGAATGACCTCTGATTGTTTTACACTTAATATCCACTTATATTTTGTGTATTCGTATTTTTCACACATAATCATGTAATTGATTTATCCTAAATCTAAGGATACCGACTTTGTAAGGGACTTCGTCTCAATCTCCTTTCATTGAGGCATATTTGGTTTTACAAACAACATTATTTTATACGGTGTATAAACCCCTTTGACATTTAATTTTAATCAAAAGGAATCTTTTCATTCCAAGCGTTTTACTAAACGAAAAAAATTAATGTTTCTTTTAACGTATGCGGTGACAACAACCTTTTCCACCGCCGCGAGTATTATTTGGTCTTTGGCTTCCTCAACAACCCGTAATGTTTTTTAAAATGAAATAAATACCATATACCCTTTTATGTATGTTGGTATTGAAAATGGTTTTTATAAATGATTTGTTATATCGATATATTTAAGTGATATATTGTTATCTAAATGTAGAAATGTTTTCTTTCCATCATATTTGTTTAATGTCTTATGATTTTATAATGGAACATGGACTTTATGACGGGTGGTGCTGTGAATACCAGGACGGGTGGTTACGTGATAACCTCCAATTCATTGGGTATGGAAGTCGGCCGTATGGCTATTCAATTAACTATGTGTGGAAGTCGTCCGTATGGCTATTCCATTAAGTGTGTGTAGAAGTCTACCATATGGTTGTTCCATTTAAGTGTGTTTATGTCCCAAGTTACCTTTTTCTGATATGCGTTCTTTATATGGGATTTATGGTAATATTTTGGTTACAAAAGGGTAAGTAATGATCTTTTATTCATTTAAGAGTTATTTAAACTACTTCGAAATGGTGAAAAGTATTACTTCGATAAAGTATTCATGGTTTACTTGTTGTTTTGAAAAACTAACAGTTTTCATTCTTTGTGTATCCCTTACTGAGATTTTTTATGATCATCCCATGTTTTTTTGAAAAGTTTTTCACAGGTCAAGGGAAAGGTACATGATATGATGATAGTGTCAAGGAAGTGTCAAGAAAGAATCCATGTTTTATTTTAAATATGTTTTCGTTGATGGGAAATAATGAATACTATATTTTATGTAACCACTTTGTTTAAATACGGAATGTAATGAAAGTTTATGGTATAATTCTCTAAAACTCTAAACCTGAAAAGATCCTCAATGTGTAATCTTGTATTAAATCAAGATTAAGTAAGGTTTAAGGCTGGGGTCTTATAGTTGGTATCAGAGGTCGGTTTAGATATGTTTAGAGGTTAGGGTATTTTCTAAGCATAAGTGACAGTACCATAATGGATAGGATTTTAGAAAGAGTCCTAGTTTTAGATAAAGTGAATGAGTAAGTATATCTTAGTGTTTACCTTCCTCATTAGTACATGATGGTTTTGCTGATATACCCACACTGACCTTTTTGGTTTTAGTAAATGGATGGATCTAGCAGGCACCAAAGTGACAATATGATTGAAGGAAACTATGGTGATTCTTGGATTAAGAGACTGGATGAAATGGGGGATTCAATGAGGACACTCGTGGTTGTTCTAAACCAACTATCAAGGAGTCGTGATCAACCACTTGAACCTTGGTATGTTCTGTAATGCATCATGTACGAGATGACCAATCGATGTGGAAGTTCAGGTAATAATTATAAAGGTAACCATTAGGGTTTATATGATCCTTACTTTTGAGGTAATTATGGGTTATTATATGTTATGATGGAAAATGAAAGGAATGAGATAAAATTGAGGTTAAAAAATGTTTTGATTATTTTTGGAAATTTTATCTTGTTTTGGGTAATGTTTTGAGAATTATATAGTTTTGGAAAAAGGACAACACACAGACCGTGTGACAACCTGTCGCGTCGGACAAAGCTGCGGGAATCGAACCCAAAACCAAAGTGCGACTGGTATTTATCACCTACTACTGGACTACGTGAAGTCCCTAGTTAGTTTGACTGATTATTTTTAGTTAGATGATTTTATGAATTAAGAGTAATCTGATTTTGGGTTATCTATGGAAATTTATTAACCTATCATGGAGGATATGTGATTAGGTTAATTACTTTTCAATACGAGACTTTAAGAGTAACTGATGTTATTTGGAGATAGGTGTTAATTTGTACCTTGTAAAACTATGCGACTAAATCCTTCAAATATTTGGGCTTCAATATTAGTTTGGTTTACTTTGAAGTATATTATGGACAATTTGTTTATCTAATGGTCCTCGTTGAACTTTGGGTTTTGTTAGACAAATTTTATAGATTAAGAGTAGATTTTCCTTTTTATAAAGGGTTTTCCTTTTCTGGATTATCTGATCTTATACTAACCTTTTTGGTTTTGGTTTTGGTTAGAGTCTAAAGACATGGTATGAATATAGTTCTCTTTTTTGGATTAGGTGATTCTCTAGAAGTTTATTATAGTACTCTTAATGTGAACAAGTCTTCCTAAATACTCGTATTTTGGGGAAAATATGAGATTGTGTAAGTAATCTAATAAAAGTTGAAAGTCAACATGATAAGTAATTATGTTTCCTTATGAATAAATTCCTCAATAAAACGTTCCTTAAAACAAAAATATTGTCTATTAACTTTTCCTACTAGGGAATCGAATAATGTTTAACCCATCACAAGTTTGTGATTTTCTTGTGGATAACTTTCTCCTAAACATGTTTTCTATCACTCTCCATTAGAACATGACCCTATGTTTTCTCATCCATGTCCATGTTTTCTTACGTGGAATCCTAGTATGGGTTAACTCGGGTGACCTCTGTACTTATCTTTCTTTATTTTAAAGTGATTGTTTTACCGACTCTTGTTCCGATGTGGGACGTTCAAGGATGTTTCCAAGCTCAATTTTAAAATTGCAAGGACGTAATTCCCAAAGGGGGTAAGGATGTAACATCCCAGGTAAATAAAGAATATGACATTTTTATATTAATCCATACTTCTGAATAAAATATTAATATGACTTTAAAGGTGACGCTATGCTCGAGGGTGTACCCTACACGCAACAACGAGTTTCATGGGAATGTTACGTTGCACTCTAATAATAAAATAATATTATTGTAAATAGTAGTTAACGCCATGCCGTTATAACGGCGGGAATGAACAGAACTAACTACAAAATGATTATATATGTTTGTCAAATATTTTTACTTTTTACAATAAATGTAAGAGGATTAAAAATGAGAATGAATCCAATTTTAAGCGTAAACATTCTAATATTCATTAAAAGGTCGATTAACCTCCTTTTGATGGAGAACCTCTATTAAATCCTCTTTTTGAAAATTTTATGTGTTATATTTGACACAATAAAATTCTTCTTTATAATTGGGACATCAAAATTTACTTTGTGTAAATTTTTGGTATTTTTCTGAAAAGTTCAATTTTTAATGATTAGTGAAAATTTTTGTATTTTAATTCAAATCATCTTTTTAATATAATTTATTTATATGATTATATTATTTTTTTAGTTGGTTTTAAAGTGAAATTAGAATATATTTTTACAATTTAATCCAATAGTGGACGTTGGAATTAATTTCAGCTTGTAATCGGACTTAAACTAGTGTCAATCTTTTGATACATTTTGTTTCATAAAAACACGCTATTTGTTTTGAAAACAGGAATTAATTATTAAAATAATTAATGCAAATTATATGTTTTGAATTTTGTAAAATAGACATAATTTTTGAATTCAGAATATCAAATATAGCTTAGGGTGAATTTTTGGCAATTTTCTGAAAAACATCAATTTTTGTTGAATTGTGAAACCACTGAGTGGTACTTATAAAAACTGATTTTCCATTTAAATGAAATTTTTCCAAATTTGTGTTTTGAATTACAAAAATCTGACATACATGGTTGTCATTAAGATGTAAAATGTGCTTAAATGGGATTAAAATAATTTTTTGGTGAATAGTAACTTATTATGTTTTTAATCGCGATTAGAGGTAATTAGTGTAGTTTAAAGTATGAATAATGTTTTAATAAAATGAAATAACCTAGACACATGTCCTACCCTCATTGTATGTGTCATGGCCGACCAAGAAAATCCATAGGTCAACTTGGGGACCCCATGGAGCCACATTGGTTGGAAAATGACATAAATATCTTTTTATTTAATGTTGAAGTAAAAATGACACAAACATGAAATGTTTTACTAAAACAATTTTTACATGGGGTTATACAAGTAATAATTTTGACTATAAATATAAATTGTAAAGCTAAAACAATTTCCTACATCATAGTAATTTTTTTATATAATTTTTAGATATTAAATAAATTAAATTATTTATGACATCATGATGATGGATTGATGACCTCATTATTTAACGATTTAAATAAAATGGAATGATAATGTAAAATCTAAAACCTACACATGTCCAAAACCTATTGTATGGGTAGATTTCGAACCCTTATCACTTTATCCTCGAAACACATCAATGTGGGACCATTAAAATCCGAAACTCATTCTAAAATAAAGTAACATTTCTTTATATTCCAAGAGTGCTCCTCCTCTCCTCTTATAAAAGGCCCCCACCTCTACCTCCTTACCCACACATACAAAGCCTTTGGATCGGCCAAACCTTGCCCATTTTGTCTCTCCACATCCCTCTATAACTCCTTGAAGCCTCACTTTGGGCAGAAGTCTTCCCAAGGAAGCCTTTGAGCTCAAACCAAAGGGAGTTACTCGATTTTAAGGTAATGTCTTCACTTGTGTCCTTTTGTTTTATTTTGCTTCTCCAACCCCTTAAACTATTTTTATTCATTTCAATTGTAAAAAATCCAGTATCTTAAATATACTATGATGTTGTTATAAGACTGATTCAAGCTACACTTACACACACCTTCGTATAATGGTTATAGAACATACTGTTTCTCTGGTTTGCGATTGTCTGCCTCACAAAACGATGATTGTTCAATATTCTTTTAACACCTTTAAAGGTGTCCATTATGATGTCACTGTATTTTATATATTATATATTATATGTTTATGTTTTAATTAATATTCTTTAATTTTCTTTTGTGGCATACCTTTATGGATTCCATTGTGGGTAAACACGATAGGAAGTGCGGACTACCGCCCCCTCAAAGTGATTTGATTCATTAATGCCATCTGTTGGATGTATACAGGATGGATTTAAAGTTATTATATATGATTTATGTTACATATAAATGATTAATATAATTCTGGAATTAAAATATACATACCTCTCATTTGATTTTAATTCTATTAATATGACATAGAAATGAAAGTAGCGTTCATGCGTACGTACGGCTTACCGTCTCCATGAACGGTGCATTTCGTTTCTTGCCTCTAATTGATTATGTAATATTATAAATACATGTATATTATGGATTTATATTATATATATGATAACCAAATAATGAATATAATTCTGGATATAATGAACCTTTGACAACACGAACAACATGTAATTGTAAGAAGTCCACTTTCGACTTAAGAACGAAATATCGACAAAACAAACATTATTAACTTAAATGATTACATAATTTTTATAACATGGAAATAAGTGATATAAAAGGAATAATTTAATTGAAAATGGTTCTTATGAAAGTAAAAATTAACTCAAGATTATTATTCAGGACGTTAAAGAACGATCGAGTCAAGTCGGACCCGAGGTAAGGGATCCTACTCCTCTCTTTCTTTTTAAGTACTCTCTTTTATGTCATTCCTTTTAAGATCATATTTCTTATGATTGGGGAGTTCTTTTATATTAATCCTACTTTAGGTTTTATTTTCATATGATGAGAGACCCTATTTTCTCTCATCAATCTATTTTGGATGTTTTGAGTGGCGCCGTTAGGCTGCCGAATTTTTGTAAGAGATCTAACCTCTCTCTTTCTTTTCAAGTACTCTCCTTTATGTAACATCTTTTATGATCCTCTTTGATATGATGGGGGATGTTCTTTTATATTCATCTTGCTATAAATTTTATTGTAATATGATTAGAGACCCGATTTTATCTCATCAATCCATTTTTTGAATTTTTAAGTGGCGCGGTTAGGCTGCCGAGTTTTCGTAAGGGATTTTTTTTTCATCTCACTTTTATACACGTGAGATTTATGCTACATTTTCCACCATGTACATTGAGTGGTGTATGTACTTCCCATTATTATACTCTTTCTGTAATATAATTTCATTTATGGGTATTTACATATTCATTTGTATGACCCTTTTTCAATGGGGTGTATGTTTCTAAAGTTACCCAAGTCGGTAAGGGAACCTTTCACCCTCCTCTTTTTAAAAGACTTATTTTGTTATGTCTTTTAATTCATATACTATTATGTTGGGATATGTTCTTCTATATCCTTATTAATTTAAATTTTATGTCCAAGTGATGAGATGCCCTTTTTATCTCTCATCAACTCATTTTATGAGTTTTGAGGAGAGGTCGTTAGGCTGTCGAATTTCTGTAAGGGAACTTCTTAACCCACTTTCAATTCTTCGGGTTAAACCTCTAATTTTTTATTTTATTATGCCAAGATTATGTATGGAATCTCAATGTTGTAGTTTCCACAAACCATTGTGTGGATATACTATTTCTATACATAATCATCTCATTGATAAATTTTTATGTCATTTAGACGGACTTGTATCGGAAATCATAACTCAATCTCATTTCATTGAGTTAAATATCTATGTCATTGGTTTTGTTTTTCCATGATTATGTGTGAATGACCTCTGATTTTTTTACAAGTAATATCCACTTATATTTTGTGTATTCGTATATGTCACACATAATCATGTAATTGATTTATCCTTAATCTAAGGATACCGACTTTGTAAGGGACTTCGTCTCAATCTCTTTTCATTGATGCATATTTGGTTTTACACACAAATTTCTTTTATATGGTGTATAAACCACTTTGACATTTAATTTTATTCAAAAGGAATCTTTTTATACGAATCGTTTTACTAAATGACAAAAATAAATGTTTCTTTTAACGTATGCGGTGATAACGACCTTTTCCGCCGCCGCGAGTATTATTTGGCCTTTGGCTTCCTCAACAAGTCGTAATGTTTTTTTAAAATGGAATAAATACCATATACCCTTTTATGTATGTTGGTATTGAAAATGGTTTTTTATAAAAGATTTGTTATGTCGATATATTTAAGTGATATATTGTGATAAAAATGTGGAAATGTTTTCTTTCCATTATATTTGTTTAATGTCTTATGATTTTATAATGGTACATGGAAATTATGACGGGTGGTGTCGTGAATACCAGGATGGGTGGTTACGTTATAACCTCCAATGCATTGGGTATGGAAGTCGGCCGTATGGCTATTTCATTTAGTATGCGTGGAAGTCGGCCGTATGGCTATTCCATTAAGTATGTGTGGAAGTCGACCGTATGGTTATTCCATCTAAGTATGTTTATGTCCCAAGTTACCTTTTTATGATATGCATTCCTTATATGGGTTTTATGGTAATATTTGGGTTACAAAAGGGTATGTAATGATCTTTTATTCATTGAAGTTTTATTTTAACTACTTCGTAAATGTGAAAAGTATTAATTCGATAAAGTATTCATGGATTACTTGTTGTTTTGAAAAACTAACCGTTTTCATTCTTTGTTTATCCCTTACTGAGCTTTTTTATGCTCATCCCAAGTTTTTTTGAAATGTTTTTCACAGGTCAAGGGAAAGGTACATGATATGATGATAATGTCAAGGAAGTGTCAAGAAAGAATCCATGTTTTATTTTAAATAAGTTTCCGTTGATGGGAAAAAATGAATATTATCTCTTATGTAACCACTTTGTTTAAATGTGGAATGTAATGCAAGTTTATGATCTAATTCTCTAAAACTATAAACCTAAAAATATCCTCAATGTGTAATCTTGTATTAACTCAAGATTAAGTAAGGTTTAAGGCTGGGGTCTTATAATTACCCTATTTTCTTTTAACCGGGGTAAATAAAAGTAAAAAGTTACTGTTCACCCAAAAAAAATTCATGTTATTGAACCAAAATTTTTCTTACTGATATAAACTGTGTCTCTCAAATTTTTGAAATTCCACTCACAGAAGCGGTATAAATAAGTTTTATGTGAATTTGCAAATTCTATTAAGAGGTGCGTAAAAGAAGGAGAAAAGTTTAATAATATTTTTATATATCTAAAATTATTATAAATTGACTACAATGAATTAAATTGAAATTATATCGGTATTATGTATCTATTTTGACCTAAAAGAAATTTAAATAAAATAATTACATAAAAAATTCGGTTTTAAAACATAACTCAGTTTTTTTCACTATTCATAAAAAATTGAATGTTTTCAGAAAAATACCAAAAAGTAACCCTAAGATAATTTCGATATTCAAAATTAAAAATGAATTCTATTTGAAAAAAATTCAAAACATTAAAGTTTCATTTATTAATGTAAAATTATTTCCCATTGTCAAAACCAAAACGCTGGTTTTTGAAAAGTAAAAACTATTAAAAGATTGACATGTGTTTTTGTCAATTTTAATTGTGAAATTACTTATAATTACCTACATTGTATTAAATGATAAAAATATAATCTAATTATACTTATAAGCCGTTTAAATTTATAATTTTTCACCATAAATTATATCTATTAAAAAAGATGTTTCTAATTAAAAGTTAGTAATTTTCACTATTCATCTAAATATGAATGTTATCAGAAAAGTACACAAAATTTATCCAAACTAAATTTTTATGTCCCAAATCTAAAGAATAATATAACTTCATTAAATTGAATATATAAAATGTCACAACCCATCCTCGGGGCCCGTGCCGTGACTACCCCAAGCCCGTCTTCCATAGGCCAGGGGCTGGCGACTAGCACCAAGGCGTAAATCCCAGAAAAATGAAAGGCATTGTCATTGAAAAGTAAACAAGCACCACAGAGTAAGAAAGCGGAAAAGTAAACACTGTAACAAGCTGTGCTGAAAGTAAAAGGGGCCGGAAATACAAGACCAATTGTAAAGTATAACTGAAACGGAAAAACAGCAACTGAAAAGAAAAGCCGCAGCGTCGAGCCGTCATCTGGAAGTCCCACCAGAAGGGTTGGTACAGATAGCCTCCACTGCTCCTCGGGTCCCCCTGACCACTCCGAGTGTGTCCCACCCAGTGGTCCACCACCAGGTACCGTCCTACTCCTCAAGCCTCCACCACGATCAGCGCTGTCCGTCGTCTGCATCCAACATAACGAAGTGCGGGCATAGCCCGTGTAGGGGTGAGTATAAGCTACTCAGTAGGGTCCCCGAGACCCCCGAGGGTCTCCCCAAATCCACAAAGGATAAACCGCAAAGGAAAGATACAATCACGAAGTAACAACCGACACTGCTTGTGTATATGCCCATACATATACCTAAGTCAACAATTCCAAAATGCTCCAACCTCCGAGCCCAAGCACAACTCAGTCCACACAGGAAAGTATATGTATTTCACACAGGAAAGCAAAACGTAATCCACACAGGAAAGAAAACAGGATTCAACTCACATAGGTTTGATCATGAAGTGGAACCCAAAGCTATTGGGAAACTCCTTCTCCATCAAGTGCAGCGGTTATGCCGCTACAACCAAGTGCTTCCCTCTTACCTTGGACTGTTGTAGTTCTCCACCTATCGGGTACTGTGGGCCTACTACTACCACCAAGCTCTCCCCCGTCATTACAACCAAGTGCTCCTCCGTCGTGGTTCTGCTGCTACAACCAAGCGCTCCCCTGTGCCGCTACAACCAAGCGCACCTCGGCCGTGGGTCTTCCGCTACAACCAAGCGCTCACATGTGCCGCTACAACCAAGCGCACCTATTTCGTGGGTCTGCCGCTACAACCAAGCGCTCCCTTGTGCCGCTACAACCATGCGCACCTCTCTCGTGGGTCTGCCGCTACAACCAAGCGCTCCCCTGTGCCGCTACAACCAAGCGCACCTATGTCGTTGGTCTGCCGCTACAACCAAGCGCTCCCATGTGTCGCTACAACCAAGCGCACCTCTGTCATGGGTCTGCCGCTACAACCAAGAGCTCCCATATGCCGCTACAACCAATTGCTCCCCCGCCGGGCTATACATGACACACTGAGTCGTTTGATTAGCAGTTTTCAAGTCTCAACCGGTTCTAGGGTTTCCGCACACAGCATGCTCGTTTCTGGAGGGTCCACTCCACGAGCTAAGAGGTCGATGCATCAACTGACATGTAGTCCGGAGTTGATGTATCCCAAGATGTACCGTAGTGGTCACTACCGAAAGCACAGAGGATTCCTGTACGGTTTTCATCAACGTCACAGTCGAACCCACTGAGGATCTCTGTACAGTCATCGTCGTCACAGCAGCAGTAGCAGCCAGCTCTAAGGTTCCCGCACACAGCAAGCTCGTTCGGGAGGGTCTGCCTCACGAGCCGAGAGGGTGATACATCAACTAACTTAAAGTCCAGAGTTGATTTATCCAAAAGTTCTGTATCGTCAACAGGAACTCAACGTTGCAGACGGCGCGTCAATCGGACACCCGGTCTGAGTGTTATTGGCTTTTTCGTCCCAGGGGCCCGGTTGGTTTTTAAGGCAAAACCAACCTGACCGTACTCCACCTGCGTCCAAACCATGGGCGGAGTGAGCCTAAAGATCTGTCTCACTTAGAGGAATCCACCAAAGCCATTGGCACGTCAATCAGACGTCCGTAGCTCAAGATATGAGCGTTTCCGCTCCGAGGGCCCAGTTGGTTTCGTGTACGAACCATTCCGGCCGAACTCAAAGTATTCTGAAACCTTGAGTGTGATATACCGAGACGACCGTCTCGATCCAAGGATTATGTTTCCGCTGACGGCGCCTCGTTCGGAGGCCCATAGCTCATGTTACGGGAAAAAGACCGAAAATGGTCCGAATACGGGGGGCCCGGGCCGGCCCGACCCCCCCTGGGTCGGCCGAACCATGTCGACCCGACCCGGTCCGACCTGACCCGGTCTGACCCGACTGGACCCAGTCCGGTCCGGCCAGGGCGCAACCCGGCCGGTCGGACTGGCCTGGCTCGGCTCGTCCGAGCAGCCGAGTAGCCGGACGTCGCGGGGCGCCGCCCCCGTGGTTTGGAAGAAGCCGCGGCCCTCGAAGGGGCCACGATGGACAAACGGACATGGCTTCAGCCTCGTCCCATGCGGGCGAGCTGGAACCGCTCGGCCGCGGGCCACCGGAGATGCTCTGGTGGTCCGTTTTCCTTCCCGTCTGCACCGTTTCCCCTCCCGGGTTCCGTTCTTCACTGCCGGATCATCAAAACGCCATTGCGTCACATTTTTCCGTCACCCGAAAAATCCGCACAACCACAAAGAACATTGGAGGGTTGTCGGGCCATGTTCGTTTGGCCCGCACCCTCCGTGTTAGATAAAAACAACGGGAGAAATTATGCAACACATGAAACAACAATTTTAATAAATTAAAATTGTTCATATGTATCCGGTTCTTTAATTTTTAAAGAAACGTTCATGGGAATATAAAATATTCACAACAACCCCTACCTCGTCAAATCGTCACATGCAGGTTCTTCATGGAATTGGTCGCCGCGGAAGGAGGTGATCGTCGTGTCGTTGTTGTATCCGTCGTCGCGTCGTCGCAGAAGGGTGTCGCGTCGACGAACTCCGAGGATCAAGAACACAAAGATTTAATTAATAATAATTAAATCCTTCTTGAGTCAAAAACGACAAAGGAAAAATTAAACGAAAAATCCGAGATCTCTTACCTCAAATAGAATATCGAAGATTTCGTCACGGAGGAAGGAACGCCGCAGAAGAACGTCGCGAGAGAGGAAACCTCGGCGTCGCGGCACACGGCGTCGCGTTGTCGATTTCCACGGGTTCGGCGTTATTCGTCGGAGGCCGGCGTTCTTCACGTTCTTCGCGTTCTTCACGTTCTTCGCGAAGAAGGGTGAAGGCACAAGAATTCTATCAAATCCTCTCATTGTGTAATATACCAAAAGTCGGCGTTGGTCTTATTTTATTATTATGCCAACAAACGAAAAAGAGGTAAGTAACGACCCATTAATTCGTAGAATTACTTCAACGAAAGAAACTGCCCATTTAATTCACGAATAAAACCGCCCAATTAAATGGTGCGTTAAGAATTTAAGAAAACGCGTCAGTTGACTTTCGTAATGACGGGTTTTCACGAGTGCGTTACTTAGCGGAAAGGAAACGGCGGGGCTCGTGCAGGCCCCACCTCTCAAATATCCTACCATGAGGGTAGGATATTTTCGGATAGCACCCTATCCGCATCAACACAGCTTAAGCAGCTTTAAGTGGCTTCAAGTGGCTTCCAAGTGGCTTAAGTGAAATAAAATAAAGTTTGTCACACAACTTTATTTTATTTCATAACATTAAACCCGAAAATTAAAAACCCCACCCGAGAAAACGCAACTCCGGAAGAGCCGTTTCTAAGCATGTACTGGTGCTACGATTTCATCGGTGCCCTCAGAATTTGATTCCGATCACCAGTTCAAAAGTTAGAAAAACCCACTTGTCCTTTCACTGAACGTACCCGAGCCAATCTTTAGAAGGCGATTCCGGGCACACCGGGCCTCAGAATCAGGCGCCTTCAGAAACTGTGTTCTTGTAAAATTCCAATGAAAATTAAGAAAAAAAAACTTTTCCTTGAAATTTCCGGGTCTTTACATTACTCCCACCACAGGGCATTATGTCCCCGTAAAGCTTCAACAGAAACTAGGGATACAAAAGAGGTAGAGCTAGGCGGTAAGCCACCTCACCAATCCTACTGAGGACCTGAAAGGGTCCGATGAAGCATGGAGACAACATTCCACCTCGGCCAAAACTCCGTAATCTACGTCGAGGTGAGACCTGCATGAAGACGTGGTCGCCATCCTCAAACTGTAGTGGCCTCCGCCTCCTGAATGACCTGGACTTTCTCTATCGTGGCCTTGACCACCTCTGGTCCACAAGAGCTGCTATGATTTCTTCCTTGCCGATAAGAGAAATTCGGTCTCATCCACTAGATGAACCAAGTTCTTTTCCTAATATAGTCAATCCCGACATGGATGATACTAACCCATACCAAGGATGACGTCGTAAGGCCTCAACGCTACTACCAAGAGACCCAACCGTTACTCTCGCCTCCAAGGGTTGAGTCACACTATCGGCATCAGTGTGTGGTAACTGGGTCTCCTCCAGTAGGTACCTCTCAAGTGAGGTTCAAGTCCACAGTCTAAACCAGAACCTCTTAGTAACAACACAAGAGATGACAGGAAAGTAAATGCCATAAAGAAAAGGTGTCTTTTATTACTATAGCTCAAGTACAAGGACACAAAGAATCTACAAACATACATCAACAAAACTAGAAGCAACATGAACAAAAGTCTCCAGGTATGGAGCTAGTCACGCTCCTGTTCATCTGCTCCCGGAGCTTCATGATCGTAGGCCTCAGTTTCCTGAAGCTGAGCTCTCCCATGTCCTCCAGTCCCCTGCGGTCGGGGTGGACCTCCTGGTGGTGGTGGTGGCAACACCCCGAAGCGTCATCCACCTCTAGCTGCACGGCCAGCTCCCCTGCCATGGCCACCTGCTCCTTGCGGTCCGCCCTGATCAAACTTCTGCCTCTTCCTGGGGGGTCCTTCGTCCATCTTCTGGTCAACCGTATGGCGGGTCGGACAGTCACGATCCCTGTGACCAATCCCCCCACAGGAGTAACACTCCCCTCTCATGGCAAGTCATTGTACACCCTGAGTGCCTCGCACAAACGATCAAGAGTCATGCTGTCGACCACCTGTAGGTCTAGTCCTCTTGGACCCCTGCTTCATCTGTCTACTGCCCGCTGCAGATGACTCTGCCGCATGCCGGCTAGTGGTGGGTCCTGCTGCTAGATACTGCTTAGCAAGGAAACTCACCACTAAGAGGGCTCGCTCCAACACCCCTTCTTGAGTCGGAATGTTGAGGGAGATCATGGAAGCCCTGATCTCGTGCCTCAGTCCCTGCTCGATGGTCCGGGCCCAGAAGAACGGGTCCAGTACCATATCTGTGGAGTAGCGCGAGATATCAGTAAATCTCGCCGAGTACTGGGCCACTGTCATGCTGCCCTGCTGTAACTGTAGTAGCTCCTGGATGCGCACCGGTCAAAGGGTGGCTTGGAAGAACTCAGAGAGAAAGATGCTCTCAAAGTCCTTCCAGAGGAGAGATGTCTCGTAATGCACCTGGAGCATCAAGCTTCACCATCTTCCTGTTGCCGCGTGCAGGAGGCTCGCTACAAGGATCACCATGAGGTCTGCTGGTGTCCTCACTAGCCTAAAAACTCGAACCACCGCCTCCAGCCAGTCCTCGGCTGCCTGGGGATCCGTCTCCCCATGAAACCTGGGCGGTCACTGGCGCTCGAACTAATGCAGTGCACTAAGGCGACGTGCATCGTCAGCGGCTGGGGCTGGTAGCATCGGTGGCTCAATGGGTATAGGTACCGACGGTGCCTCATCTGTCAAAGGGACATGTACCGAGTCCTCGACGGTCGGTGGGCTCTCGCCACGCACATCGCTCGGAACCCTAGCTGGGTGCCATCGTGGGGCCATCCTGAAAAGGAAAAAAGTGCGCCATGGTTAGAACAGTATACCTGGTGAGCTGACAAAAGTAATCAAAAAGAAAACATGAACACACATGCAATCAATGTTTTCGTGCATTAAGTCAGAAATCAGAAGTCAGGGTCCTGGTGTACGGATACGTCGGCCGCCGCACCAACACTGGACTCCCTGAACTGATAACCACACCCAGTACGCTAAACACTATTGCTTCATATAGAAGAAGGATCAGAGTTTTCTGTAGAACCGACCACCTCTGATACCAATTTGTCACGACCCGTCCTCGGGGCCCGTGCCGTGACTACCCCAAGCCCGCCTTCCATAGGCCAGGGGCTGGCGACTAGCACCAAGGCGTAAATCACTAAAAAAGGGAGTGCATTGCCTTTGAAAAGTAAAAAATCACCACAGAGTAAGCAAGCGGAAAAGTAAACACTGTAACAAGCTGTGCTGAAAGTAAAAGGGGCCGGAAATACAAGCCCAACTGTAAAGTACAACTGAAAGGGAAAAACAACAACTGACAAGAAAATCCGCAGCGTTGAGCCATCCTCTGGAAGTCCCACCTGAAGGGTGGGTACAGATAGCCTCCACTGCTCCTTGGGTCCACCTGACCGCTCCGAGTGCATCCCGCCCAGTGGTCCACCTCCAGGTATTGTCCTGCTCCGCAAGCCTCCACCACGATCAGTGTTGTCCGTCATCTGCATCCAACACAACGAAGTGCGGGCATAGCCCGTGTAGGGGTGAGTATAAGCTACTCAGTAGGGACCCCAAGACCCCCGAGGGTCTCTCCAAATCCACAAAGGATAAACCACAATGGAAAGATACAATCACGATGTAACAACCGACACGGCTTAGGTATATGCCCATACATATACCTAAGTCAACAATTCCAAAATGCTCCAACCTCCGAGCCCAAGCACAACTCATTCCACACAAGAAAGTATACGTATTCCACACAGGAAAGAAAAATGTAATCCACAAAGGAAAGAAAACAGGATTCAGCTCACATGGGTTCGATCATGAAGTGGAACCCAAAGCTATTGGGAAACTCCTTCTCCATCAAGTGCAGTGGTTATGACGCTACAACCAAGCACATTCCTCTTACCTTGGACTGATGTATTTCTCCACCTATCGGGTACTGTGGGCCCGCTGCTACCACCTAGCGCTCCCTCGTCGTTACAACCAAGCGCTCCTCCGTCGTGGGTCTGCCGCTACAACCAAGCACTCCCCTGTGCCACTACAACCAAGCGCACCTCTGCTGTGGGTCTACCGCTACAACCAAGCGCCCCCACGTGCCGCTACAACCTAGCGCACCTCTGTCGTGGGTCTGCCTCTACAACCAAGAGCTCCCCTGTGCCGCTACAACCAAGCGCACCTCTGTCGTGGGTCTTCCGCGACAACCACGCGCTCCCATGTGCCGCTACAACCAAGCGCACCTCTGTCGTGGGTCTGCCGCCACAACCAAGCGCTCTCATGTGCCGCTACAACCAAGTTCACCTCTGTCGTGGGTCTGCCGCTACAACCAAGTGCTCCCCCACCGGGCTATCCGTAACACACCGAGTCGTTCGATCAGCAGTCGTCAAGTCTCAACCGGCTCTAGGGTTTCCGCACACAGCATGCTCGTTTCGGGAGGGTCCACTCCACGAGCTAAGAGGTCGATGCATCAACTGACATGTAGTACGGAGTTGATGTATCCCAAGATGTATCGTAGTGGTCACTGCCGAAAGCATGGAGGATTCTCGTATGGTTTACATCATCGTCGCAGTCGAACCCACTGAGGATCTCTATACAGTCATCGCCGTTACAGAAGCAGTAGCAGCCAACTCTAAGGTTCCCGCACACAGCATGCTCGTTCGGGAGGGTCCGCTCCACGAGCCGAGAGGCTGATACATCAACTGACTTAAAGTCCAGAGTTGATGTATCCAAATGTTCTGTATCGTCAACAGGAACTCAACGTCGCAGACGGCGTGTCAATCGGACACACGGTCTGAGAGTTATTGGTTTTTTCGTCCCAGGGGCCCGATTGGTTTTTAAAGAAAAACCAACCTGACCGTACTCCACCTGCATCCAAACCTCGGGAAGAGTGATCCAAAAGATCTGTCTCACATAGATGAATCCACCAAAGCCGACGTCACGTCAATCGGACATCCGTAGCTCAAGATATGAGCGTTTCTGCTCCGAGGGCCCGGTTGGTTTCGTGTACGAACCAACCCAGACGAACTCAAAGTATTCCGAAACCTTGAGTGAGATATACCTAAACGACAGTCTCGATCCAAGGATCGTGTTTCCGCTGAAGGCACATCGTTCGGAGGCCCGTAGCTCAAGTTACAGGCAAAAGACTGAAAATGGTCCGAAGACGGGGGGTCTGGGCCCGGGCCGACCCAGCCCGACCCCCCTGGGTCGGCCGAACTGGGTCTCCCCGACCCGGTCCGACCCGACCTGGTCTGACCCGGCTGGACCCGGTCCGGTCCGACTAGGGCGTGGCCCGGCCGGTCGAACCGGACTGGCTCGGCTCGGCCGAGCGGCCGAGAAGCTGGACGCCACGGGGCGCCGCCCCCACGGTTTGGAAGAAGTCGCGGCCCTTGAAGGGGCTGCGCTGGACAAACGAACGCGGCTTCAGCCGCGTCCCCTGTGGGCGAGCTGGACCCGCGCGGCCGCTTCTTCCGGCCACTAGAGTTGCTCTGGTGGTCCGTTTTCCTTCCTGTCTGCGCCGTTGCCCCTCCCGGGTTCCGTTCTTCACTGCGGGATCATCAAAACGCCCTTGCGTCATGTTTTTCCGTCGCCCGCCAAATCCGCACAACCACGAAGAACGGCGGAGGGTTGTCGGGCCGTGTTCACTTGGCCCGCACCCTCCGTGTTAGATAAAAACAACGTGAGAAATTTTGCAACACATGAAACAAAAATTTTAATAAATTAAAATTGTTCATATGTATCCGGTTCTTTAATTTTTAAAGATACGTTCACGGGAATATAAAATATTCACAACAACCCCTACCTCGTCAAGTCGTCGCACGCGGGTTCTTCGCGGAATTGGTCGTTGCGGAAGGAGGCGATCGTCGCGTCGTCGCGGTATCCGGCATCGCTTTATCGCAGAAGGGTGTCGCGTCGACGAACTCCGAGGTTCAAGAACAAAAAGATTTAATTAATAATAATTAAATCCTTCTTGAGTCAAAACCCAAAAAGGAAAAATGAAAAGAAAAATCTGAGATCTCTTACCTCAAAGAGAAGATCGAAGATTTCATCGCGGAGGAAGGAACGCCGCTGAAGAACGTCGTGGGAGAGCAAACGTCAGCATTGCGGCACACGGCGTCGCGTCGTCGATTTCCACAGGTTCGGCGTTCTTCGTCGGAGGCCGGCATTCATCGCGTTCTTCACGTTCATCGCGTTCTTCGCGAAGAAGGGTGAAGGCACAAGAATTCTGTCAAAACCTCTCAACGTGTAATCTTCCAAAATTCGATATTGGTCTTATTTTATTATTACGCCAACAAACGAAAAAGAGGTAAGTAACGACCCATTAATTCGCAGAATTAATTCAACGAAAGAAACTGCCCATTTAATTCACGAATAAAATTGCCCAATTAAATGGTGCGTTAAGAATTTAAGAAAACGTGTCAGTTGACTTTCGTAATGACGGGTTTTCGCGGGTGCTTTACATAGCGGAAAAGAAACGGCAGGGCTCGTGCGGGGCCCACCTCTCAAATATCCTACCAAGAGGGTAGGATATTTTCGGATAGCACCCTATCCGCATCAACACAGCTTAAGCAGCTTTAAGTGGCTTCAAGTGGCTTCCAAGTGGCTTAAGTGAAATAAAATAAAGTTTGTCGCACAACTTTATTTTGTTTCATAACATTAAAACCGAAAATTAAAAACCACACCCGAGCAAACGCAACTCCGGAAGAGGCGTTTCTAAGCAAGTATCGGTGCTGCGATTTCATCGGTGCCCTCGGAATTTGATTCCGAGCACCGGTTCAAAAGTTAGAAAAACCCGCTCGTCTGTTCACTAAACATACCCGAGCCAAACTTCGGAAGGCGATTCCGGGCACACCGGGCCTCGGAATCAGGTGCCGTCAGAATCTGCGTTCATGTAAAATTCCAAAGAAAATTAAGAAAAAAAAAATTCCCTTGAAATTTCTGGGTCTTTACATAAAAGTTTAAAATATTTGATTGAAAAAGGGTTCTCCATGAAAAGGCATACAAATTCATTTTTTGAAAAATAATTCTTTTATCTTAAAATTTGTGTTTTTCATACATTATTTCTAAGAAACATAAAATATGAATTTTAAAATTATATATGATATATATATAATTTAAAATGTGGTTAATGCTATTCATAAACCTTTTTTGGATGGCTAGTTTGGTATGTCATGGTGCACTCGAACACAGTGTTGCGTGTAACACAATTTTTTGAAATACTTTAAAGAGATAACAACTATGAAATCATGGGGTGTTATAATAATCGATGCATAGGTTCATTGATTTATCATTATTCTTGACATAGAGGACTAACTCACCCCTCGTGAAGCTATTGGTCATGTAAAACCTTTGCCTAGATTATCCTATAGAAGATTGTTTATTTATTCTAGGACAATAGTTTTCATTATATATTGTGTATTTAATAAAGATTGAGATTAAAAAATATATTGATGTGATATCTCAAATTTTTTGTTAGGTGGAAGGCCAATCACCTCTTCAGTGAATAAATCAATGTAATCCCTCATGATGGGCATATTTTCAAGCATGATCATCCCCATTGTCTCAGTAATTTGATATAGATATACTCTCTCATAAGGTAGTTTTATAAATATATGAAATCATGATTATGAAGGATATTCATCTGCCTCCTTACACATGTAATGAATTGGACGATGATTTGGGATGTGAATATTGACCCCCCCCCATTACCGACAATTGATGTTCAATTTATATAAATATAGATAATACATTATCAAAAGAGAATTAATCTCTACCATAGGTAGTGTGAAATGATTTATTTGGAGGTTCGGACCAAAATCCTCAACCAGGTAAGATTTATCTAAATTCGAAGCAATAGTTTACCCATTAGGTATTCTAATAGACAACTCAACCACCAAAATTTGTGGAGGTGTTTGAATAGTTATAAAAAACATTCATGACATGAAGGATTGTATAGAACTAGAAAGAAATAGTAGGTTCATTATCCTAGAATGAATAATAAGCGTACCTGTCACCACATCATTTTCGAGACCCACATCATCAGTTGTGATAACATAATCCATTCCTTATATCCATAGATGATGTTCTTTATTAACCCCAGAACCCCTAGGATTAGAAAATTTGTTTGCAAAATGGACACATTCATTATTGTTGAAACACTATACTATCAGATGAGAATTTATATGAAACTTATTATCTTCTTCCAGGTTAGTGGGATTCTTAATATAACTTTGGTAGTTCATTGTTATATATTCAATTGTTTTAATTTTCCGGAAATTCATTATTCCCGCTATATAGTTCGTATGATTCTTATTCCACCAATTTTCACACATGAGATGTTCTGTCTTTTTTCCATCACATGATTTATTAGCTGATCTTTACATATTAAAATACATTTTTCATTTTATTCCATCAGTCGCACGAGACAATTTAGAATCTCTGATCTCCATTTCTACCACTTGGTCACAACAAAAAATATCTTCAATACATTCTAAGTCTCGAATCAAAAATGGTTTTCATAGACCTATATTTAGTCATCAAAAGAAGAGATCCACATTGATTTTGGTGTTCATGAAAATGTTATAGGTGTATCTTGAAAGAATTGTAAAGATTTATTAATAAGATCTGATAGACTCAACTTTCATATGATTTGGTTTAAGGAATTATTTTTTATCTAGAGAAGTAAGATTTGGGGAAAATATTTTCTAAAAAATCTGTTCTTTAATTCCTCCAAATCAGTGGAATCAACTTCCTCCATAGACATCATGTTTTTCTATCAATTTCTACCACCTGATAAAATTCCCCATCAAATGAATAGGAAGAACTCACAAAATTCTCTTCATCGATGAATTTGAGGATAGAGAATATATTTTTAATGGGGTTAATAAACTGTTCTGTGGGAGGGGATGTGACGGTTTACAAAACATGGGAGGCCTTTCCTACATGAAGGATTTTAGGGAAACATGATCATTCCATAGAGGATTTATGTGTTCCAATTGATTTATTTCATTATTCATAACATAGTCTAGTTTAGAATGTTTTTATAAGAAAATTTTATCACCCACTTGAATCTTATTTAGAATTTCATTAAGAAATTCATTACATTTTAAAGGAAAATGATTTTAAGAACATGTTATTCTATTTATCTCCACTAACTATAAAAAATGATTCTCTTTTAGGGTTTTTGAATATTTAGATAAAAAGCATAAAAATGAAACACTAATCATATAAGGAGAAACACATTAAAGAAAATTATATCTTAACTTGTGATTCCCTAGTTTACAATCTTGGTTATCTAGGAATTATTTCATAACATATATTCTTCTGAGAATTTTATTTGTACAATTAATTATGATTAGTATTGAGGTTATGAATTTAACAAAGCATATCCCCTAGGAGATTCAATCCAGGTGAATAGTAATGCGCATTTTCATATACCAGGATACCCCAAGACATGCGAGTAACTCATTTTCAATGTTGTTACTCCTAGGTATATCTATTCAAGAACCACATACACTTATTGTATCTATAGTTATTTACATTCACGAGAAAATTCTTAATATATAATAGAAATAAATTCGTTATGGTTTCTCTTACATACTCTTTTCTGATGGTTCTTACTAATGTGTTCTATTCCTAGTCTCCCAAAATTATGTAACGTTTCCGCTGATATGAACTATAGTGAACCCAACCATTTACACATATCATTACATAATTTTATGAATAATTAAACATTAATATATATTTAAATAATTGTAAAGTCTAGTGTCATGGAATACCATTTAAATAAAACATATAATGTGGGACTTGATAAAACATTTATTTATTTTACATCATTTAAGAGATCATAAATGTATTTGAGACCTTATATGATCATAGAATAACCTACTAATAACATCAAAAATGTGATGAGATAAAAATACCACTAAGGTAACAAACATTTAAATAAGTTTAGGAACATGGTTTATATTGAAAATCATAATGATATAAAATGGAATTAAATATTTTTAAAATGATGACATCATAACATGAGATCACATAAAAGTAGATTTATTGTAATTATTTAGATATATAAAACAACAATTTAGAATGATCCATGTCTCATTGCACATATATTATCATTATTCAAGGCTCCATTCACATAGAGGATCATGATTCAAGGATATCCACCAAGAACATTTCATATGGAGAAAGAGTCAGGGATAACCACCAGGACTGTCACACATAATGTCTCATATGACTGAAAATTAGCCAGTCAAATAATGAAATATTTGGGTTCACCTAGCATAACATGATTATGAATCTGATTTATACATAATTAATCATACATATATAATAAAATAGAAACATAAGGATTACCCATGTAATGAAATGGGAATCATAATCATTTAAATGGAATCATAAATGTGTGTATCATAAAATTTCCCATAAAAACATAGTAAATAAATCATTTGTGTAAATTTGAACAATAATATAGGCATATATCATTATATTTTATATCAAAATTAATTGGAAAAAATGTTTAAAAATCTCTAGAAAAATAATAATTATGTTTGGTTTAGTAGATAACATTCAATATTATTTTAAATAGAAAAATAATAACTATTTTTATTAAACACGAATTGATCTAAGGTAGTTTATCATTATAAAATGAGTGATATAATAAAAAAATAATGGGATATTAAAACAGATTTTGGAGCACACTTGAAAAGGGGTAAAAATTCATGTTGTTCCTACAAATCTGGCTTGCTTATCAGGAAGAATTGAGTTGGGAACCTTTTAAAAACATGTGTATCCATAAAATAAATTATTAATAGATCATGATGCATGAGTTTGAAATGTTATTATTCATTATAATTATATAAATAAAATTAATTTAGAACTTCATTTTATTAAAAAGTGTGAAACAGTAACCCAATGGTATAATAGAGGTTCAGGTACAATCCCACACCTTATGTTCAAAAATATTCTACACAAGCTCTTAATTTCCTGAATAATGAAATGTTGTCTCTTAATTAATAACTAAATAACCATTTTTACATCTTTACTATTTATTATAAATATATTTTCTTCATTTATGGCCTTTTTGAGGGTTAAGAGATTGAATTTCATTTTCTGGGAGCATTGATTTCCTGGGATTTCATGATCAGTTTACTCTTATATGTGTGTGGAAAATAATATTGAATGTGTAAATTCGTCCATAACTAAACATATATGTTATTAACGAAATTATATAATATTAAAATACAATTTTTTTAATATGTTTGGATTATTCATTAGATAAATAAGTAATGATAATCATTTAGATTGATTTATCAAAAAAATTACAACAAGATAATTTTGTTTTAAAAATTAATATCATGTGTAAAAAATAATTCCCAAACACTAAATAAGTTATAATACATATATTATAATTATTTTTAACCACAAAAAGTGTTTCATGACCAGCGTTGAAGGTTGAATTAAAAAATAAAAGCACATCATCCATGAAGGGGATAGATCACTACCTCGTAGAAGATGTTTTCATTCTTAAAAGAAAATAGAGAGGAAGTGATATTTGAAGAATAAGCCTTCCATTAACATGATAAAATTTCTGTATATGTATGATTATAGATTTTTCATTCCACTTGGGCAACTGTAATTGAAATTAATAAATGAAAATAATTGAACTTGAAAAAGAAATTGAAAGAAAATGGAGAAGGGTTTTACATCTTGATTCCTTCTTTATGAGAAAAATGTTATGTGATTTGTTATGGACCTTTGTTATGAAAAAAGTCACCTATACATGGGCATGAAATTTGGGAAGAGTGTTGGATATAATATAGAAAAGGATTGAGGCTTGAGTAGTGTGAGGAGAAGAGGTGGTGAGGGGTTGTATTTATAGTGGAGGAGGGTGATGTTTTCTCATTATTTAATTCATTAATTTTTTATTATTATCAAGACATGAAATATTGATGATTTGGAAAATAATAAAATTTATTATATCATGTGAGTTTTAAAAAAATCCTATTAAATTATCCATAAATAAATAAATTGTGAATTCAATTTAATATATATATATATATATATAACATAAATTACCGTATTTTTATTCTTAAAGAAAAATATAATACTTTAGAAAAATCCCAAAAATACACCATAACTATTTTTCAAAATTTTGATTTATGAAATAAAATCAATTTTGTTGAAATAATTTTCTACAAGTGAGAAATTTAATTTTCAAATAAAATTCACCTTTACTTGGAGAAAACAAATTTTAAAATTATAAATGATGTTATATAACATTAAAAAATTATATAAGGCCAAATATGATTTCCTTATAATCACAAGACATCAAAATTTTAATTTATTAATAAATTTTATTAAAATGTGTTTCTATTAAATTTTTCTAATTTTACATAATATATTACATAAATATTTATAACTCAAATGTTTACCAACAAATAATTAATAATTCCGAAAATATTTATTTACTTATTGTATGATATAATATATCACAATGTCACTTATAAGGTAGATAAATTTTAATTATAATTAAACTTTTTAGGATACTATTTAGTTGGCTAGTTTACTATTCATGTGGTTCACATTACTACTCAAAATGACTTGTTTCTATTTCAATGGTATTTGTTCGTTATCTTCAAGAAACACTTCTTATTTTATTCATTCATCATTTATATATATTGTGTTGTGTTCTATATTTGATTATACCATACTACATAATTTTAAGAATATAATTTCTATTAATAAACAAATAGTTCATTACATGAAATTTCTCTGGTTTGGAACATTGAATAGTGGTGAAAATCATATCTTTGGAGTCGATCCAATATTCTGTGATTCTGGGATTATACGACCCATTAAATGTAGGAAGAATTTGTTGGAAAATTATCTCTACTACAACATGATATATCCTTGTGGGGGTTAAGACAATATTTATGATATAGGTTTCTATTTTGAAACTGATTCAACCAAGAGAGTATCAACATGAAGTGTGTGATTCCCACTTCAATCAGGCTGGGCATCTCATTGGGTTAGATATCACATTTCACTACACATTGATTTTATGCATGATTCAACATATTTATTCCCCATTGAATAGAATAAATGGAAAATTAATGATTATTATGCTTAAATTTTAAACACATAAATAAGAATTTTATGATATTAAATGTATACCTATAACAAACATGCCTTTCCTTAACTTATGGATTTATAGGATTCAATGTTTGTTATCCATAATTTATTTAATAACATAAAATCATATGGGAATTTCTTCCCCATTTAATTGTTTTTGATCTTATGAATTACCCAGAATTATTATTTGAAGTTGTTAACGAAGTGTGCAATAAGGCATGTATTCATGTACAAGGTTACCTCGAATCAGGCAAGGAATACCATGTTGATTTTGTTACTCCTAGGTACAACAACTCTTGAACCACCTTTACATGTAGTATCCTAATAGAGATATATTTTCTTCCTAAAAAACTAATCTATAGTTAGAAATTTCTAGTTATTTTTTCATATACGTAGTTTTATATCAAAGGTATTCCCTAGAGTTTTCAAATACTAATTCTGAAAAATAATAATTTTTTATGTTGATAGAAACTATAATAATCATTCTCTTTATTATATATTTAAACAATGTTTTTTATAAAAAAATAGAGATAATTTATCCAAAAATATCTATAAACCTTTTGTCATTGGGACATAAGTACATTATATTACAAATTAAAATCCAAAATACAACATCTTAATTGAAAATTTCCATAACATGATTGAGCTTAAAACTGCATTGGATAAGCAGGGGAAATACAAAAAAAAGGGATGAGACATAAATCATAGTAATGAAATAAACATGGAATAACATGAGGATAATAATACATGATAGAAAATTCATGTTAATGGGGAATAAAGGAACCTGAATACTATGACATGATATAGCACAACAATAATAACATGGTAATGGGGAGAAAACAAAAAATACTGCATAATTAACATATCTCATGGATAAACCACTGAGACTTGCTGGTGGAAAAATTCCCATAATGTAGTTATGTACACCCTTATTTGAACATGGCATGTCATGATACCAAACATTACATAATGCATTAGAGCTCTATATAATTTTGAATTCACCCACCGCTGTCATTTTATTCTCACGCATAAGTGTTCCATAGAGATCATAAAATATGGATTCATTGATCACAATAATTTATTCTATGATTATGGATTATAGAATAAATACATTAAATTCTCTAATAAAAAGGAACATTTTTTTACAAGTGAACACCCTTGATTTGAAATGTGTATGGTATTCATTACAAAATTTGTTTGGCATGAAAAATCACTGTTAAAATTCATCCACGTAACAATGACAATTAACAATTATTAAAATGGGTTTGTTAAAAAAATGGGTCTCTCATTATTATTAAATGATTTGGATAGTAATAGTGAAATTTAATGACATGTCCACACATATTGAGTTATAGAAATATGGAATATGAGAATAATTATGCTTGAAAAAAATTGAATGTAAAGAATGGTTATGAAATTCAAGCATGGAAACCTGTGTACATGGGAGGTATTAATGAGAGAATAAGGGGTTTATAATCATTTATAAACAATAAGGGATGCATGGGTATGGGATAAAACATAACACTTCATTAGTTATTTAATATATAATGTAATAACAATAAAAAGAAACATGGATACTAATGTAAAAAAAGATCCCTTAATTTAACATGTGGCTTCAAAAGCATTAAAAGGATATTATTAAGATATTATGGCTCCTTTGATGAATCTAGAGAGGGGAGGTAAGAGTAACTACATTATCAAGGATTTATAGTGAATACAAGTAGATAATGGGTGGATATATATATAGGAAAAGATAAGGAAACTCTTTAATATATCTGAAACACAGGTTTTCAACTCTATATAATATAATATAATATTCTCAAACACAAAAAATTCCATGGGTTTTTTCCAATGGATATTGAAAAGGATGGGACGTTTTAATTTGTTTATTATTAAATTTTCAGAACATATAAAATAATTCCCTTTCTTTTGGGGAGGTGAGTAACTCTTTTAAAGAAATGAATTTAAAATCCTGAAATATATAATATATATTCGATGATTCAATGTGGTAAAATAATGTTACAAAAATTAAATGAATATAAAATTATTTTATGGGGAATGAAAATATTTTTCTAAGTATACCCATTATAATATTCATTACATCATTTGTTTTATCATTATTATGTCATTAAAAAAACTGTATATTGATACAGTATTTAATTTTTACCTAAAAATTCGTCTACAATTGATTATTAAATAACATAACCCTTAGATAATTTAGACATTATTATCCCAAAAATAATATATATATTTATATAAATAATTTTCTATTTAGGTGATGTTTAACTTTTAAAATAATATTCGATATTTATTGAAAAAATGTTGTGTTTTTTAACAATAATAGTTTTTGACCATTTATAAAAAGTAAATTTCTCATCATATTAATTATATGAAAATTTATAATTAATAAAAACTATTTAACTATAAAATTTTATTAAAAACCAGTGTATTTAAAAAAATACATTAAATCTTGAAAATAGATCTATTAATTAAATTCGAATATAACCTGAAAATACAATTTATTATTAATGGAATAAAAATAAAAATCACCTGAAAAGTAAAAATAAAAAATAAATATGAATTAATTATCTATACATGATAAATATCTTTATTCTTTGGTTTTAAATTCATACCCCTTTAGTACTCGAGTGTACTCCCTAAGAGGAAGGTGCACAATGGTGAGGCATTTAGGAGGTCTTTCGGTGAACATGGTTTAGGTCGTGATCTAGATTATCATGAGATTCTCTAGTAAATTATGTCCCACAAGCTTATTTTTTTGGATCTCTTATTGAGATTGGTCATGGGAAAAGACCAATGATGATCTCTCCCTTATTAAGTCCAATAAATAGGCTTCATAGGGTATAATCTTATAGGATGATGTCACCACATCCTCCGTCTATGTGAATTGAATTTGTAAAATCACTATAATTATACTAATCATGTGATAACTTTTTAACAAAATTATTACCAACAATGATGATTATTAACGGTATTTTGAATCCAATTGGATATAGCAAAGAAATAAGTTCATGCTTTTTATATAACAATATTGCATAATATTACTCTAAATAATATGAGAGTTTTATTTATAAAAGTTCTGGTCATTTCCATAATATTTTTAGGTTCTACTCACATGAGTAGAGTCAAATTGGAGCTCTAAAATCCACCCTAAAAGGAAGTGATCAGGGGAGGGAAAAGTGTATATACTCCCATAATGATTTCATTCGATGAGACCACTCAGACCGTGGCTCTGACATGATTGAGATGTATTTTTTGTGATATGTTTATCCTTAGTGAGATTGGGACTTTCATTATTTTCCCTATGCATAGTATTGGTATTCTTATATCATTGTATAGATGGTGAAAATTCTTAATCCATGAAACACATTATGAATATGTATTATGTAATTAATATGGTATAAGTAATGATAATGGTAACAATGATACAAAATGGTTAATGTATTTTTGGTTAACTACTGGTTCCCATGTTTTCCACTATTACATGTAGTTAATTTATTATTTTCTTGCACCATCTAATTATACTAGATACTTTTTGGTATCTGATGGTGGGTTCATTCTGATTGTTACTCACACACCAATCGAGTCACAAGTGGGTACCTATGTAGACTTCATTGTTATTGGATTATATAAGGAAATGGCATGGTGTTGATGATTTATGTTGGACTTGAGATATAGGTTGATGCAGATATGAACATGGATTCGTGTCCATTCTACAGATTCTGTTGTCTTTCTTTAATTTGGGTTTCTATCACTCTTGGCACTATTAGAATTACGTTACATGGTTATTGTTGGTCTGTGGCTGGTACCCAGTTTTGGGAGTTATTATTAATACATGTTAATTGGTTATTACATTATGTTTCCACTATTTATATTATTATCTATTGTGGCCTACTCTAGTAAAGAGTACATCATATCCCCATGTAACTCATTAGACCCTCATAACTATTCAAAAAACTATGGAATACTGGGAGGTATGATTGAGGTCTTATGGTGACCTGACTCAGGGAACCAGTATAGTTGATTACTAGTTGGGGTTGTTATAATGTGGTTTTAGAGGAGTTAATTTCAATAAATTACAATTTGGAGAATGTATATTATTGATTAGGAAGTGTCGAGTCTTTGTAATGGGCTCATTCATGGTATTACCTGACCCATGTATGAGATAAAACTGATGTATCTCGGGTGGGATTTTTTGTTCATATTGTGTATTGATTTAGATTAATGATATTTCATTATTGGGTGATATTCTTGTCTTGTGTTGTGATTATATGGTTATATTTTACTCCTGGGTGAAATTGAATGAGTATGTGTATTCATGATTCATTCTAGTTACATAGCAATATAGGTGGCATGAATCTTGATTGGAAGACAAGGGATGGGTTTGTGGAAAATGAAAGGTGGAATGCATTTTACATTCCGAAAACTTTTTTTAAAAAATGGTGTCTAATAAAAATGATGAAAATGAGTAAAATTGATGGAATTTTAGAAAATTTTTAATGCTTTTTCTTAACGAAAGGTTTAAATGAGTTTAAATTTGGTTTTTAATAAGATCTGAAAATGAAAATGTGCATAAAAAGAAGGATTATACTATGAGGGTGGAAGTTGTTTTAAAAAGGTGTCTACTAAAATATTATGTCAATGTAAATTATTTTACCCATATTTAACATGATCCATGGTTTCTATAGTGGAGGGTAGTTCTCATTTTGTGTTCATATCCATTGGGATAGTGTATGAAAATGGGTTTCTATGAACACTAATGAGTTTTCTTATGTGCAAATTGTGGAATCATTATACATTGTGTTCAAAATATAGAGTATAATGTTGTTGGGAAATGAAACCATGAAGGCGTGTGCTGGTAGGGAGATAAGATGATATTGTCTATAATTCTTCCTTGGTAGTGGATAAAGAAGACGATGTATTTCTGGGTAATATAGAAGATCATTTTCATAAGAACATATCCTGTGTAATATAGATGATGCAACAAGACATAGTATGAGCTGTACCTATTGTGTTCAATATGAGATGATATTTTTATCTAAAACACCATCAAACCCATAGTGGAGATGATATGATAGAAGAATCCATGTTCTACATAGATTCAGTCAAAGAGATTCTTGATCATTTGGAATATACTTCCAAGTAGAAAGTGATGTTTGATGACTATACATTATGAGGTCCAGAAACGGAATAATGGGACATCATTGTTTAGAATGACCTGTCGAAAGGAGTGATAAGAAAATAAATACAGTATGAGTTTTTGGAACACTTATATCTAGAATCAATGGTATAGGAGAAGGCTACAGAGTTTCTTAGATTGACTCATAGGGTAGTATTGTTAATGGATTATGCTTACTATTTCAATGATTAAGATGCTACATTACAAGATTGGTTGGGGACAAAGAAGCTATGGGAAAAAAAATTCTAGGATATCCTTAGACATATGATCAAATCCTCAGTGAATATATTCCATTAAAGATGTTTATAAAGGTGGTGGATCATACCCATTTCTAAAAATAGAAAATAAAAGAGTATTCATGTAGTGTAAATTTTGAGCAATTTGGTTGGATTAGTGTTGTGTATTATCAGGTAATGAAGCATTGTTTTGTGAAAAAACATCAGGGTTGAAGTGTGAAGATAAGATGAAAGTGATGTTAGTATTTTAGGCCAGTGACCAAATGTTTTTCAATTAGTGTGGTGGGCTGGGGAACATGATGGGTCAGTGTCCCCGGCCCAGAGTTTAGTACTGATCAAGTGTCTGGACGTGGAATGTAATGATGTTTTGTAGGGATACCTAATAATTGGGTGCATATTGGGGTTAATGGATGATTCTATGTGAATAGAAGGCTATGGTTTCCCAATATTAGATAGGTAGTTGGTGATCTACAGATAGTACTAGTTGGCGTAGAGGACATGGAACCACATGCAAATATCATCCATATCAGAAGAAATTTGCAAAACTAAGGACTTAGGCTAGATCACATGGTAGAGTGGAATTCCTATTTCATGTAGTTTACTCTACCCTTAGAGTTAATGAGGCTTGACCATATTTTATTTGAGGTAATATCCATTTATAATTAACACTATGTAGTTCTTATTTGACAAAGGATCCACACATTATTTTATATCTACATTGTTGGTAGTTGTGTTTGTTATAGTAGTAGAATGTGTCTATGGGGTTATGTTTATTGATACATATTTGAGGTTTAAATATTAGGATATAATAAAATGTAATGTATGTTCTCTAGTAGTTGATGGGTTCCTTTTTATTTTTGACATGTTCATCCTGAAGATGTCTGGGATTGAACTGATTTCACCGAATGGATTAGCAAGCATTATACCAGGACCATATCGAACGTTACCATCATAAAATAACATTAATGACCCTTGAGATAGACACTAATGTACATCCTAGTGAGTAGGTTGTTTGAGAAGGCTATTCAAGGCCCGTTTTCAAGAATTTAGGTGAACTCATACCACACGTGGCTTTTCTTACACTTAATAAGGGAGTAATTGAAAAAACACCCTTTCCAATAATTATGGAACAATTATAGGATATGTGTGTTGAGGAATTCATTGTGCTACCTCCCAAGAGAGATGTTATGCTTATGATTGAGTTTCTTTAGAGGCATAAATAGTTTCTAAACCGCCATATTAAATGGATACATTATAAATTCAGGATTATATGACTTAGTTGGATTATTTGGGGAGGAAATGGTTCATCCATCCTAGTATGTCACCATTGGGATCTATAGTGCTGTTTTATAATAAGGCCAATAGATTTTTGGGGTTATGTGTCAATTGTATAATAATTAATTAGATGTCAGTTAATAAATGATACCCTATGTCTTGAATTAATGTTATTATTGATCACATGAATGGTAATACAGTGTTCTGTATGATTTTCTTGAGATCAGGGTATCATTAGATGAGGGTGAGAACATATGACAGACAACATACATCTTTCAGTAGTACGCATGAGTTTTATGAGTTTGTGGTGATGTAGCCCTAGTTTCCTAATGTTCCAGCTATCTTGATAACTCTAATAAATTAAATCTATCACCCATACTAATATCAATTTTGTAGTTTTCATTTTGGATTAAACCATGCTTTACATGAAAACACATGATGATAATTTCAAACATCATGATATCATATCGAGTACACTTAGAGAGAATAGACAATACAACAAGCTATCCACATGACATTTTTGGATGAATACTGCAAAATTCATTGATCAAATAATCAATGATGATGGCATGTTAGTGGACCCATATGGTTTTAGGATGTTTTGTCTTGGGATTAGACCAATAATAATTCTAATATCCAGTGTTTTTTGGTTTAGTGGGTTACAATCAACGTTTTATCAATATATTTTCCCCATTGGAGGCTCTACATTCTGAAATTACCAGGAAAGGGGTCATGTTTTAATGGTAATAAGAATATGGGAATTCTTAATAAGAGTAAATAAAGGGGATAAATACTAGATCTATCTTGATCTAAACCAATTAGTGTAAAAATATTCATTTTTTTTATGTGTCTGGTGTCAGTCTGAATGTAATATTGATGTATGATGATTGTGATATTGTGTATGGTTGAGGGATGTAGAGGCCTCATGAAAGAATTTAACCAATACGTGATCATTAATTGGATTTCCAGATTAGTGCCTTAAAATGTAAGAGACATTAGTTGTTTGGAATATTATTTATAGTGTATACTGATCATAAATGTATTAAGTACATATTATCACATTGTGATTTGAATATTTGGAAGTGGATATGGGTTTAGTACATGAATTCCTTTAAAATACATTTATTTTATACTATAGTAATAGGAAAAAGTGTTGTAGATGCTATGAGTTAGTAATCTCAGTGTCCAGCGGTGTAGGAGGAAAACATTGAGTGGAAGATGATAGAGTTTATTGTTGAAATAAACCTTTAGGTTGATGATGGCATTTTCATCCTTGGTAGTTGAGTTCATTCTTCTGAGATGGATTATGGAGGGAGACCACAAGGAACTAGAATGTATATCTATGAGGAAAATTCTTAAGGGTGGTTCATCAACTTTTGGTAAGGCTATTAAATATAAAGGCATTGTTTGGGTCGTAGATGTGTTGATGTTTCAAAATATCTTCCAGAAAGGTTTAGGTGTATGTTTTAGGTATCGAAATGTGACTTTCATCATAATTAGATGAAGATGTTCCATTATCATCATTGGATGTATTGGTTGAATGAAATGAAGAAAGAGGTTTCATAGTTCTTGGAGAGATTACTTAAGTGTCAATAGGTGATGTCCGAGCATCACTATCTATGTGGTTTATTATACATTTATCATTCCAAAAGGAAATTTTGGCAAATAAATGTAATTAATTGTAGTTCATTAGATGATTCATCTAAAGAATAATTCAATCTGGTTATTTTCGATTATTTTAATATGATATCATTTTTTGTTGATTCGAGATACATTCATCATAGATAAATTTGGTGAATTGTATTTTCAAGAGGTTGTACCATTTCATGGGGTAAAATGAGATATATATTTGGATTGTGTTCAAAATTTCACATCGCATTTTTGGTAGGTATTGTAGATGGATCTTCATACACAGGTGATCTTGACTACGAATTTCTACCCACACAGGGATGGGAAATCCGAGCATACCATTAATGGACTAGGGGACATGTTGGGGGCTTATGTCTTAGATTATAGTGGATCATGGAAAAAGAATTGTTACCATGTAGATTTTTCATAAAATAATAATTAACATGGAATATTTATATGGAACCATTTGAGGAAAATTATAGTAGGATGTGTAGATACCCATTATATCAGATGGAAGACCAAGAATTAGAGTTATTTGGTTTAAGTCTCATATAGGAGATGTCAAAGTAGGTACAATTGATCTTGAATAAGATTTCAAATTACTCAAATTTTGAAGAAGACTTACAAATATATGCACTATAATCACATTTAGTTTTAGAAGGGTGATCAAGTGTTTTTTACGGCGTCACAAAAGTTGGGTCACCTCCAGATTCAGAATCAGGGTAAGTAAGTTCCCATGTACCTGGGTCCATTCAAGACTATAGAGTGGATCAAACTAGTGGAATACCAAATGGATATTCATTTTTGATATTGTGATATTAATGATGTTTTCATGTTTCGTAGCATTCATAATATAACCCTGATTCATCTCATGTTATTGAAATGTAAGATGTCGAGTTTGAGGCATATGCATCCTTTTAAGAGAATCTTGTTTGTATTTTATATCACTGCGAGAAAGACATTTGGGTAAATATTGTTCTATTTGGAAAAGATGTATGGAAGCACATATTTTTTAGGAAGAACCATGGGAAAGGGAGTGGGATGTTCTGGTTTTATGACCTGATCATTTTTTCCAAGAAGCTTAGTGATTCTAAGGAATAGTTAATTCTAGATGAGCTATTATAAGGTGGGGAGGAGGTAATATCTTGAATCCATGGATATATTTACTTATATTAATTTTCCTTTTAAAATAATTGTTTTTATTAGTTAAACATTCTGTAGAAGGATGAGGGGACTTGGGGGTGTTTTGTTGGTTTGGGATAGGAATAGAAGTTAAACTAGGACAACATGTGAAAGGTGAACATTGTGTGCACTGTTATGTAAACCAAGAATACATTTGAGAAAAACTGTGAAACCTTGGAGAGTGGAACTACAAATGGATGGCTCATGATTATTCAAACTGTAATGAGATCCGATGTTAACTATGTCACCCCACAATACTTGGAAATTGTCTCGAACATTGTTTGTAAATGGATAGGAAAAATGTCTGAAAAAATGTTCATGCCATTAAAAGATGAAAAAATTACCATTTTTGTATACCAGGATATTGATATTTTACCTATGGTTTCCTCCCATTATTCCCCACTCAACCCAAGTAACAAACATGATCTCAAAAATTATACAAATTGTGATTTTTCTTAGATTCATAGATATTTGGGGCTCCATGGGTTACAAATTAAAGCTATGGAGAAGTCTAATCTCCCATTATATTAAATTTTATGGATTAGGTCTTGAATCATGGGTTATATTCTTTCAAATCCCTAAAACCCTCAATCTCTAGAGAAATCATTGTTAAGGTTTCAATGATTTCTTGAATCCTAATCTAATAAAATGGTTAAGAGATCATTCTTCAATGGATTCGAGGTAGGTGGTCTACAAGTGTATTTCCATCATTGTTGAGTTTACTTGTGTGTTCGTGGTTTCATTCATGGTGGTTCATTATTGTGCGTTTTATGCCTTTAGTGATATATGTCAAAATGATAAAATAAATGGTTAATTTAAATCCTTACAATCCCCATGGGTTTTATGTAGGTTGTTTTGAATAATTTAGGTCCACCCCTAGGGTGAAAAAACATTCCCGAACCTCGAAAATGTTAAGGATATGTGCAGAGTAAAGTTTTGAAAACAATGACCCCTAAAAAATATTGATATTTTGACTTGATTTGATGGAGAAATATTTATATATGTTTATAGGCTTGGATAATGTAATATATTAGTTTTTTTCTAAATTCTAATGGGTTATAAGAGTGATGACATAGGTAATAAGAATACTTTTATTTTCAAAGGAATATGAATGATACATTGGATTTTTGGGTTAGGAATTTTTGTGGGAATAGGTAAAGTGATCAAGGATCATATATTGATAGAGGTGATAAATGGGTAACGGATAGATACTATAAAATATTCTGAATTGTTTAATTGGATTAGTATGAACATTCCAAATGGATAATAAAATGAATACGAAAATTAAAATTGGGTTATTTCTTATGAAATGAGGAATGTGTTAAATGGATTAACATGTCAAAAATTAATGAGTAGGACAATTGGTATAATTAATGGGAATTATTTATCATGATTAATGATTTTAGGCATAAAAATGAAAATTGGGCTAAATGAAAATGTAATCTAGATGAAAAAAACATTGATGGGTCATGGCATAATATTAACTCCCATTTTCATTGATACAGATCATGTTTTTTTATTTCTATTGGTTGTGTTCGGTTGTGATTTTGTATATGTGTGGTGAATGTATAAGAAAGGATATTCACATGGATTTTTTGTTTGGGATATATACAACATGATCTATGCCAATGGGTCGAGTTAGACTGAGTTAATAAATAGCACCGCAAAAAGCATGGGTTAGAGATGGGGATACATGATCTATCCCCCAAATGGTTTCATTTGATGAGATCACCTAATCCTATGATACTAGGTGAGTGATGTATATTTTTTTCAATTTTTTTACACATTGTGAGATATGGACATGATTAATTTCCCTTATTCATAGTAATTGGTTTATTTTGAATAGTGTGTATATGATGTAAATGCCTAACCCATTGAACATATGAAGAATATAGATTAGCTAATGAAGATGGTATAAGTAATTATAATTGTAATAATTATAGAAAAGTGTAAAAGTAAATATGATTAACTAATGGAAGTATTGTTTTCCTTTATTTTATTATCAATTATTTATTATTTTCATGTAATATCTATCTGGACACGATATATTGTAGACATTGTTTGATCTGGCCCACTGATCTGTACTCACTCCCTTCTAGGAAAACAGTTGGGTACCCGAGAAGACCTCATCATTTCATGTTCAGATAAGGGAAAATCCTCAGTGTTAGGGAGTTGAGATAGGAATAGGAAACATGTGGATGAAGATTTAGACTTGGATAAAGGGACATTTTTTTGGATTTAGATGATTCTCTTTATTTTGGGTCACAATAACTCTAATAACTATTACAATATAATTACATGGTTATTATTTATCTATTGTCATTACCCAGTTTTGAGTGATTTTTAGTTGTGTTTTTTTATTTGTTATTACTTGTTGTTTCCTCTATTTATATTTTAAATAGTTATGGTCTAATATTGTAATCATGGTATAGTATCCCCATGTGACTCATTATACCCTCAATAAAATTTGGAAAACAATGTTGTGTGAGGAATATCGCTTGAGGTCTTGTGGTGTCCGGGCATGGGGCACCGGTTTAGGGGATTCTTATTCAAAGACATCCCACCGAGAATCTCAGAAGGTAAATAACCAGAATTTTTTTTCAAAAAACAAATATTTGAAAATATGTTTATAAATGTGATAACCACATATTAATAAACTGTTTCCTCTTACATCACATGATTTTATGGTATCCCCATATGAAAATTTTATATCTTCAATTGTTTATGCTTCTTGAAAAACTGAGTTTAAAATTATGATATAATATTATATAAAAACATTGTATTAGTATTGTGAACATAAGAAATAATAATATGATCAATAGAATTGTATATTCACCTATGAATTGGTAAATAAATTTTGGATACCTTATATTTAAAAATATGTTATATTTATATCATGGTAAAATAATCAAACAATTTAAAAATTACAAATTAACTATTGGTATTTTTTAAAGCATAAATATTTATAAAAAAAATTATAACTAATAATATATTTTAAAATTAAATTTATTTTTAAAAATAGATTTATAATTTCATATTTTTTCTTATTATTAAAAGATAATTATATGATACCCTAATTAATTTTTCATTTTATCATTAATTCAGACGATAACAATATTTTTCAAATAAATGATTATTTAATAATAAATTATAATTTTAATATTTAGAAAATTATTTTCTTAAAATAGATTCCATTTTGGAATTCTTCACATTGAATAATGGTTAGTGAAATTTTTGGGATTTTTCTAAATTCAATGAATTTTTGATTTGTGATGAAATATGATAATTTATGATAAAAATATATTATATCGTAAATACAACATTTTATGACACATTATCATTTATGAACCATAATATCTAACCCTTATTATCTCATTAATTTTTTTATTAATGGAATAAATAACATTTGTAATCATCATTATTAATAACATACAAAGAAGAGAAATAATCAAAAACCACTACTCTCCTCCGATATAAATTCCACACCTCACCACCTCTTCTCCTCACACATGGAAAGCCTTGAATTTTGTATAATGTCTACAAATTAAAATTCCAAATCCTATCATACACATTATGTACATTATGGTATCACTCATAAATCCATATAAATGTTTATTAAGGATATCCTCAAAAAAAGGTATTCTAGAGCTAAAATCCCCTATTGTACCATTAATTTTCTATAAATTCCATATCCTTTAAAATAATATGAATAAATCGTCTATAAAAAAATCAATTGTAACTTAAATATCACATATATACTGTAATTTTATTATTAATATGGGATATCCACAGAAAATTATTTTACCTTCCCCTATTTTATATTAAAAAGACATCATCTGTGAGTTGTCGATTCACCACATTAATGGTTGGTGAATCTTTTTTTTATAATAATACCATCTAATATGGTATCAAAGTAGTTTTTTTGTTGGTACCAAGTTGGTAGGATATAGATGTAAGAAGGGTTTTTTGTTATAGAGTGTTGTCATTAGTTGTCAAAGAAGATAACTCAATTCCCATTGTAATGGAATTGAAAATTATTAGATTCATCGATGATTTTTATTTCAAAAATATCATAAGTTATGAGAAATTATCCAAAAATCCTTATGAAGTAAATGGGGAGTAATGTTTCTTCTAGTCATATATAGTTTTGATTGGAATGAAATATGATGGGGGGAGATAGAGAAGTTGTACTACATTTCATGGAAACATTGATGCTGCTAATTTTGTTTGATCAAATTAGACATATCATGATATTGGTGTTCATGATGAAATCTAGAGAATGGTTATGGAATTTGGTATGAGATCCATGACAAAAGAATATACAATCTAGAGGCAATAGAAAATAATTTTTTATGGTTGCACCATTTTCTTGTGTTTGCCAAATATTAAGGGCAGAAAATCAGGAGATAGAGAAATATGAATTTGGAACATTAACAATAGTGGACAATAGCAGCTATGAACTATAGCAGTGGAGGCACTGTAGAAGGAATTGTAGATATGGTGGTATTACAGTAGGTACTATAGCAGCCCAGGTACTGTAGTATTATTGTTCACTGAGGGGTACTTTGAGCCAAAAATGGGCTTTCAAGCCTTGTATTCGTGCCACTTGGCCTTGGAATTTCGAGCTATGTTATAGGACTCCCTCTTCCCAGTATTAAATAGGTATTTTCATTAAATAATATGTGTGAAGAAGGCTTGTTATTTTGCTCGCATGTGGAGTTCCTTTATCTAAACATTAAAATCTAGAAAAGGAGAGGCTTGCGTGAATGAATGGTTTTTGCGTGAAAGATTAAAGGGAGTTGGGAATGTGACACACATGTAATTATTTGAAGTCAAAACATAAAATAATGAAAAATTAATTAAGTGTATGACAGATTCAAGATGTGCATGAATGATCAGGTTGGTGTGAAAGAGATTTACTCACCCAATGCGACGTTAAATGGGGGTTTTCACGTCAAATCAGGTTCTTGCAAGACACATTGTAGTTTTTGCATGTGGGGGTCGATGATGTCTATAAATTAGAGGTTACCCTCTCACATTTTCATGGCTCGTAACTTAGATGAATACATAGATTTGAGACATTAAAGAACATTAATTAATGGGAAGTGAATGAAAGAAATAGAGTTGCACACAAGATTGACGTTTCACATAAGAGGTATTTCATGACGAATGTCAAATCATGCATGTGGGGCATAAAGGATTCATAGAAGACACATATAGGGGTGCGTGAATGATTTGGGTTATTTTCATGTATTTAGTTGTGTGTAATATAGTTATTAGCAGCTTCTAGGTCGGAATATAAAGATCTGTACTTCAGAGAAAACACATGTTCAATTGTAAATAATCTCTGAAATGTTTTTATTCCCTATTTGTTTTAAGAGGGTGAGCACAAACTTGCAGATTGTTTTCCTAGTGCTGCATGAGTGTAGTGGTATATCCTACAATTTGTATTCCAAATTTTTTTTTTCTAGTGTATTGTTAGGTATTGGATTATTTCTGTACCATACTAAGTACGTAACGAATCTTGTTGAGAATTGATCCTAGTAAATATTGTGTTCCAGTGGCTCTGTGTGTTCAGTAGGGGGGAAACTATTTTACTGGAGGATAAGGTTGTTTTAGAAAGAAGTAAACCCAAAAACAAAATTATTTCTCTAATTCACCCCTCCCCCTCTTAGTGATACTTAGTTCCTATATGGATAAATTAAATTGGAATCTGAGGGACAAGCTCCCTTAGTATGTTTTCCTGATGTTTTGAAGAGATGTTTTGATTGAGAATTGGAAATGTGAATAGTTAGGTGATTATGATATTTCATGGTAATAAATATCATATCTAGAATGATAGAATGTTTTTATATCTGAAGTGCCCAGATCAGTGTGAATCACTGAGAGGGGGAGGGGGTGAATCAGTGATCCCTTAAAACTTTTTACTAATTGATTCCTTATCAATTAAACCTCTATGGCTGGTTAAAGCCTCGATCCACTCTTCTTGTATCTCTCAACCTTTCCCGGATAATGCAGTAATGAAAAGGCACAGGACACAAGGATTTACAAGGTTCGGCACCAAAGGCCTACATCCTTGCCATGCTCTCCCAGCATGGTTTCTCCATTATAACCTGTTAAAATTACAATGGTCGATACAGAGTCCCACTGTATCTCTCATGAGTCCCACAGGAGGGTCTTTATACTGCGTCCCACAGTGTTACCAGAGTCCCACTGGCCTGCTCCAGAATCCCACTAAAGACTTCCTCCACCCTGAGTCTCACAGGGGTCTTCTCCTGGCTGCTCGAGTCTCACGAGTAGCTCTTCTTCTTGTTCAGCTCTTCAAGTATCTTCAGCAGTCTGGGATAAAGACTGCTGGCCTTGCTCTGTACCTCTGATCACTTGTGATGATCAGGTCTTCTCGTCTTGCTCAGGCTTTATCACCTTCTTCTAAGGATGACCTGGCTTCTCTCCAACTACTGACTACTCAGACAAATGATGTCTTTAACTTCAGTCTGGTCCAGTCTCAGTTCAAAACATCTTCATGCACTGAATGCATGGCAACTCTTCTTCCTCATGCACTGATTGCATGGCCTTCTCAAATTCTTCAAGATCTTCTGGTCTTGGACAACTCAGATGCACACAGCCTGATTTAGCTTTGTTCACGTGTGCACGTGCATGCATGCATGCATGCACTCCTCTTCTTAGCTTCTTGGTGCAGTAAACCCACAAAGGGTGTAGTCAATTATAGCACACACATTCTTCACAATCTTCACACACTTAATTCTATTTGTTTACACACTTAAAAGTGTGTTGTACTTTGTGTGGGTCTTCTCCTCTTCTTTTAAGTGAGTACACACTTCTTGTGCACACACATAGCCTTCGGCCTCTTCCCTCTTCTTGCACACAATTGGTTACGGCCTCTTTCACTTCCTTTGCACACAAGATTTATTCTTTTATTCTTCTTTGCACACACCCAAGGTATCCTCGGCCTTCTTCCTTCATTGCACACACAAAGGCTACGGCCTTGGGTCTTCCTCCTTCACTTGGCACACAAGCACAAGTCTCGGGTCTTCTTCTGCACACCCACTGCCCAAATATCAAATGAAGGCGTGCAAGGGGTGCGGCCAACTTCTTTTCTTTTATCGTGCATGGACTTGGGTGCACAAGGCAGCGCGCAAGGGTGTCACTGCCGCGCAAGGATCTTGAGCCACGGGTCGCGCAAGCCTCGACCAACCTCGGGCACAAGGAGGGCGCTGCCCAACCCTCTCTTCTTGTCGTGCAAAGTGGTTGCGCGCAAGGAACTTCGCGAAGCCAAAAATGGCTTTGGGCTGCTGCCGCGCAAGTGGTGCGCGCAGGGCAGGTCTTCGCGAGGGAGAGCTCTCACGGGACTCGGATTTTCAACAGAGTTTCAGCAAACAACCTCGAGCCTTGGCCTCTCTTTTTATAGGCGAGGAGAGCCTCTGCCTTCCGCGGAGAGATATCTTTCGAAACCCCGAAGATTTCGGTTCTTTAAATATTTTTTCAAATCTTGTTTCTTCGTCTGTTTCACGCGGGTTCTCTAATTTTTTCTTTCCTCCTCGTACATGCGATTTATAACGCATGCACGGCCTCTGTTTAAACCCAATCCATGCAAAGGCACGAACCCATGAAGCCTCGGCAACTTCGTTTGCCTCGGCATTGATTCGAATTCTCCTCTCATCGCATGCATGCATATTTTAATGCATGGTTGTGTTCAGTGTGGCCAGACGATCACAATGGAGGCTTTACTTCCTTCAGAGGTGGCCGGGAACTCGAAATCCGGTGGTCGGATGGCCTCTGGTTCAGGCGATGTCGCAGGTGGCTTCGGGGTGTCCTCGGCTCGAGCTCGAGGTGGAAGACGAGCCACGACCGTTGGATCAGGCGTTTGAATATCCTCGGACGGCCGTGATCAGGAGATCTCGCGCGGGATGCGATGAGCGGCTGTGATCAGCCGCGCGATTGGATGAGCGGCCAGGATCTCTTCCGCGGGAAAAATCCGCCTCCCACATCGAAAGCTCTCGCGGTTTTTGCGCGGTTTATTACCCAGGCGCTGCCTCAACCCCCCGATTGAACTTCCAACCTCCACGGTGCCGCCCCGCACCGTGTTCTCCCTGCGGGCGCGCTCTGCGCCCACTCTCGCCTCTGCGGGCGTGCTCCTAGCGCCCACTATGCACACTGACTCTCTCGGGGGCACGCTCCTACGCCCCTGTCGCGCTCCTTCGGGCGTGCCCCAGGCGCCCATGCGGTGTCTTGGGGTGCGTCCTGCCGCCCTGGCTCGCCCCACGGGTTCTCCCGGGCGTGGTGCCCTAGTGCCCATGCCTTGGGGTTGAACCCTCAAGGTGCCTTGGCTGGCCAAATTTTTTGCTTGAGGAAACACTTAGGACTTTTTTTAAAAACAAAGTAACCAAGTGAGAATGCCAAATGCCACTCCAAGCTATTCTTCTTCCCATCTATATTCTTCTTCTTCTTCTTAAGAATTCCTCCATTTCTTCTCCTCACATGATCTTCACTTAGGATATGGAATTCAAATGGTTCATCTTCATCAATCGAACTCTTGAATTACTTATAATCTTCAATGTTCTTTATTGATCTAATCAGAGATCAATTGGATCATCTTCATGTTCACATGCACTAAGTGATAGTGCATGGACTTCATTAATGCACATCATCCACTTAGTAGTTGTGGATGGAACTCCTTTCAACTCCTCATGCATTGTGAAGACAATGCATGGTCTTCAATCAATGTTGTGACTTTGTATCATCATGATACAAGTTCTATGAACTTAAAGAGCAGCTCAACAATCGTCAGATATTCATAGAGAATGTTTCAACCATCATCTCCTATGTCACTTAGTGAATCTCCTAAGTGACATGCATCTTAGTACTATGGCCATTCTCTCTTCATCACCAACACCATCACAACCTTTGTCATTCACATCTTGACATTCCTTGACTTCCATTCATTCCAAGACAACTTCATGCCTCATTGACAACAAATGCAACACAGTGCACTTCAATCTCCCCCTTTATATTTGTTGTCAATACACTCCTTCAGCACATATGAATGGGTCAATATGTGTGCCAATATTTTCTCCCCCTTATTGGCAATCAAATGCAAAGGTGTGGTGTGGTTCACTTTCAAAAATATCTTCCTCCCTTTGAATAACATCTTCTTGAAAATTACTAAGAGAGGGATGATGCCACATGTTCTTCATAGCAAAGAACCTTTAGTAAATCAACTCTATGTCTACTTGGGCTAACCCGGTGTAGAAAACAAGAGTGATATAACCAAGGAACTCAATGTTGTCCAAAATTCACTGTACATGTGAGATCATGCTTCAGGGGTTTGAAATTTTTCAGATATATCAATGAATTGCTAAATCCTGCACAACTTCACAAAACTCATTAGAAAGTTCAGGTGCAAAGATAAAGCTCCCCCTTTCATCCATTTTCTTAAGATGATATTAATCTGAGAACATCATCTTCTTCAGATTTGCTCCCCCTCAAGGGGTGCACTCCATTTTGTCCAAACCACTCTCCAGATGAGAATGATCATCATCTTCAATTCCCTGAAATGTTAGCACATGTAAATACCAGAAGTATAAGGGAATAAGATGGAACCTCCTTGGTTCATCAATGTGAACAACAAGGTTGAGAAGATTCTCTCAACCGAGATGTCCCATTTTCACCAGTCTTCACACTTGCACATTTGATCTTCATTGATGATTGTGCTGGTGTGGTTCTAAAAACATCTTCATGTGAAACCTTCTTCTTCCCTTTTGCATTAGCAATTGCCAGTGCTTCATCTTCAGCTCTTTGCAGTTCTCTGGCAAGATGCAACTGATTAGGCCATATGACTAGTAAGTCACTTGGAAGTGTGGCCTCAGTTCTGGAAGTTCCACATGGTTCTTTTGATTCTGTCAAGCTACCTCTCTTAGGCAACTTGTTTTCAATCAATCCCTTCTGCTTCTTTTGGATTGATTGTCTGTTTGAGTCCAGTCTGCCTCTATTGAATTTCCATGGCTTGTTTGAAAAGATCCATGGTATGACCTTTCTTTCCACAGTAGAAGCATGTCTTCTTGGTGGTCCTACTGGATGACTCACCCTTCTTGGACTTAGACTCCAAGGACTTCTCTTCATTCCTTCAAACTCTTCTTGGGAGAATCTTCCACTTTCTTCTGCTTGCTTCCCAAGGAATCTCTCTGAGCCAGGTTCTGTGATCTTTTCTTCTTTTGAGCTCTGGATACAGTTGGAGATTGACATGTATCTATTTGACCACTTTTTCACACATACCAGATGTTATCAAGCAATCCAAATCTATTTGCAGTAAACAGATGTCTCTGGACCAGTGGATGCTTCTTTTTTTCCTCTGGCTTGATCCCCCTTGGCATGGGCTTCCTTTGTGCTTTGACATTCAGTGGATTGTACCAACAATCCTTTGCACAGTGCCCATACTTATTACAACACCAACACTGACCCACAAATCTTGACCTCTTCAGTCCTTCTGATTGTAGGGTACTCTTCTTGACCTGTTGTGCTGTTTCAGGAGAGCTCTGCTTCTTTACTACCTTCATCCATACTTGTTTGGATTCATTCTTCCATCCTGCACTTTTAGTAGAAACACTTTTAGAAGCATGAGTACAAGATGGTATGGATGGTACCTTCTTTTTAGAAGATGTTGCCCTTTTATTAGAGGATGTCTTTCTTTTAGAATCATCCTTCTCAAAGCTCACTTGAGTGGCAACATTTCTTCTTCCAGCTGTCTGGGAGGCTTGGGCTTTGGGTGATTGCTGAGATTTCAATATCACCTCCAGTTCTAAGCATTTCATATTGAGGGAGTTCTTCTCATCCTCAATAGTTCTTAGCCTTCCTTCCCATTTCTCTTCCAGCTGCTTTATCTGGTCTTCATGCACCTTTTTCATTTCAAGCAATGAGTTGTCAAGATCCTTCACCATTTTGACTTTGTCTTCGAGTTGAGCATCTCTGACATTCATTGACACTTTATGCCTCTTTTCCAGTGCATGGAAAACATCTTTGATTATTACTTTAAATAATTCTTTCTCAGAAAGGCTTCTTTGCAATTCTTCAGCAGTGTCTTCATACATTTCATTGCAAAGGGAAATTGTTTCATCTTTGGATTTCACTAGCTTACTGAGAGTGTTGGATATGCCAACCCTTTTTGCCAATTGATCTTCCATTGCATTGGGTTCTTCTTCTAACTGTGATTTTTCTTCATGAAGATCATGGATGCCTGTAGCTATATACTTTGCCACTTCCATGGGAACTGTCTTCTGAAGATATTTGAGTGAACTCTGAAGATCATTCATTGTTTCAACTTCATCACAGCTAGGACAGGCTTTCTTCATCTTCATGGCCTGTTTCTTCTTTCTATTTTTCTGAGTCTTGGCAGATATCTCCATTTGAGGCTGGTCACTCATTTCCTCAAATCTGCACTTCATAAAGAATCCCTTGGATCTTTTAGAGGTAACCTCCCTCTGATACCAATTGAAGTGCCCAGATCAGTGTGAATCACTGAGAGGGGGAGGGGGTGAATCAGTGATCCCTTAAAACTTTTTACTAATTGATTCCTTATCAATTAAACCTCTATGGCTGGTTAAAGCCTCGATCCACTCTTCTTGTATCTCTCAACCTTTCCCGGATAATGCAGTAATGAAAAGGCACAGGACACAAGGATTTACAAGGTTCGGCACCAAAGGCCTACATCCTTGCCATGCTCTCCCAGCATGGTTTCTCCATTATAACCTGTTAAAATTACAATGGTCGATACAGAGTCCCACTGTATCTCTCATGAGTCCCACAGGAGGGTCTTTATACTGCGTCCCACAGTGTTACCAGAGTCCCACTGGCCTGCTCCAGAATCCCACTGAAGACTTCATCCACCCTGAGTCTCACAGGGGTCTTCTCATGGCTGCTCGAGTCTCACGAGTAGCTCTTCTTCTTGTTCAGCTCTTCAAGTATCTTCAGCAGTCTGGCATAAAGACTGCTGGCCTTGCTCTGTACCTCTGATCACTTGTGATGATCAGGTCTTCTCGTCTTGCTCAGGCTTTATCACCTTCTTCTAAGGATGACTTGGCTTCTCTCCAACTACTGACTACTCAGACAAATGATGTCTTTAACTTCAGTCTGGTCCAGTCTCAGTTCAAAACATCTTCATGCACTGAATGCATGGCAACTCTTCTTCCTCATTCACTGATTGCATGGCCTTCTCAAATTCTTCAAGATCTTCTGGTCTTGGACAACTCAGATACACACAGCCTGATTTAGCTTTGTTCACGTGTGCACGTGCATGCATGCATGCATGCACTCCCCTTCTTCGCTTCTTGGTGCAGTAAACCCACAAAGGGTGTAGTCAATTATAGCACACACCTTCTTCACAATCTTCACACACATAATTCTATTTGTTTACACACTTAAAAGTGTGTTGTACTTTGTGTGGGTCTTCTCCTCTTCTTTTAAGTGAGTACACACTTCTTGTGCACACACATAGCCTTCGGCCTCTTCCCTCTTCTTGCACACAATTGGCTACGGCCTCTTTCACTTCCTTTTCACACAAGATTTATTCTTTTATTCTTCTTTGCACACACCCAAGGTATCCTCGGCCTTCTTACTTAATTGCACACACAAAGGCTACGGCCTTGGGTCTTCCTCCTTCACTTGGCACACAAGCACAATTCTCGGGTCTTCTTCTGCACACCCACTGCCCAAATATCAAATGAAGGCGCGCAAGGGGTGCGGCCAACTTCTTTTCTTTTATCGTGCAAGGACTTGGGTGCACAAGGCAGCGCGCAAGGGTGTCACTGCCGCGCAAGGATCTTGAGCCACGGGTCGCGCAAGCCTCGACCAACCTCGGGCACAAGGAGGGCGCTGCCCAACCCTCTCTTCTTGTCGCGCAAAGTGGTTGCGCGCAAGGAACTTCGCGAAGCCAAAAATGGCTTTGGGCTGCTGCCGAGCAAGTGGTGCGCGCAGGGCAGGTCTTCGCGAGGGAGAGCTCTCACGGGACTCGGATTTTCAACAGAGTTTCAGCAAACAACCTCGAGCCTCGGCCTCTCTTTTTATAGGCGAGGAGAGCCTCTGCCTTCCGCGGAGAGATATCTTTCGAAACCCCGAAGATTTCGGTTCTTTAAAGATTTTTTCAAATCTCGTTTCTTTGTCTGTTTCACGCGGGTTCTCTCATTTTTTCTTTCCTCCTCGTGCATGCGATTTATAACGCATGCACGGACTCTGTTTAATCCCAATCCATGCAAAGGCACGAACCCATGAAGCCTCGGAAACTTCGTTTGCCTCGGCATTGCTTCGAATTCTCCTCTCATCGCATGCATGCATATTTTAATGCATGGTTGTGTTCAGTGTGGCCAAACGATCACAATGGAGGCTTTACTTCCTTCAGAGGTGGCCGGGAACTCAAAATCCGGTGGTCGGATGGCCTCTGGTTCAGGCGATGTCGCGGGTGGCTTCGGGGTGTCCTCGACTCGAGCTCGAGGTGGAAGACGAGCCATGGCCGTTGGATCAGGCGTTTGAATATCCTCGGATGGCCGTGATCAGGAGATCTCGCGCGGGATGCGATGAGCGGCTGTGATCAGCCGCGCGATTGGATGAGCGGCCAGGATCTCTTCCGCGGGAAAAATCCGCGTCCCACATCGAAACCTCTCGCGGTTTTTGCGCGGTTTATTACCCAGGCGCTGCCTCAACCCCCCGATTGAACTTCCAACCTCCATGGCGCCGCCCGCACCGTGTTCTCCCTGCGGGCGCGCTCTGCGCCCACTCTCGCCTCTGCGGGCGCGCTCCTAGCGCCCACTATGCACACTGACTCTCTCGGGGGCGCGCTCCTACGCCCCTGCCACGCTCCTTCGGGCGTGCCCCAGGCGCCCATGTAGTGTCTTGGGGTGCGTCCTGCCGCCCTGGCTCGCCCCACGGGTTCCCCCGGGCGTGGTGCCCTAGTGCCCATGCCTTGGGGTTGAACCCTCAAGGTGCCTTGGCTGGCCAAATTTTTTTCTTGAGGAAACACTTAGGACTTTGTCTAAAAACAAAGTAACCAAGTGAGAATGCCAAATGCCACTCCAAGCTATTCTTCTTCCCATCTCTATTCTTCTTCTTCTTCTTAAGAATTCCTCCATTTCTTCTCCTCACATGATCTTCACTTAGGATATTGAATTCAAAAGGTTCATCTTCATCAATCGAACTCCTGAATTACTTATAATCTTCAATGTTCTTTATTGATCTAATCAGAGATCAATTGGATCATCTTCATGTTCACATGCACTAAGTGATAGTGCATGGACTTCATTAATGCACATCATCCACTTAGTAGTTGTGGATGGAACTCCTTTCAACTCCTCATGCATTGTGAAGACAATGCATGGTCTTCAATCAATGTTGTGACTTTGTATCATCATGATACAAGTTCTATAAACTTAAAGAGCAGCTCAACAATCGTCAGATATTCTTAGAGAATGTTTCAACCATCATATCCTATGTCACTTAGTGAATCTCTTAAGTGACATGCATCTTAGTACTATGGCCATTCTCTCTTCATCACCAACACCATCACAACCTTTGTCATTCACATCTTGACATTCCTTGACTTCCATTCATTCCAAGACAACTTCATGCCTCATTGACAACAAATGCAACACAGTGCACTTCAATATCTTATGTCACTTGGATATGACGTTTTTCTGACAAGAATAGATGGATTTACTACAATTGATGAAAATTCTCCTCTTACTCCTTCAGATAAGAAAAATCTTGAGAATGGTGGAAGAGCTAAAAATTCATTACTATAATATCTTTATGATAGTGGATTTTTATGAGTGAAATGTGTTATTATAACCAAAATAATATGGGACAAACTAGAAAACATCTATGAAGGAAATACAAAAGTGAAGAAAGAAAAAATTTGAATCTAGATGCTGAAGTATGAAGACTTAAATATGGGTGAGTGAGAATTATTTGTGGAATACATTACCAGGATATATGATATAGTTAGTAAAATCAGATATCATGGTGAAAAGTTGGAAGATACTACAGTTGTTGAAACATATTGAGAATTCGTCCTGAAAAATTTGATGTTAATGATTAATCACCGGAAGAGATAGATACTGAAACATTATTGTTGGATGATTTTTATAGTACTCTCATCACTTATGTAGTGATAAGTTATAAGACTATGAAAATATGAGAAAATATTTATTGGGAAATGTACTTCAGGGATGAAAAGATATATAAGTTAATGAAAATAATTATTAAAGATGAAGCTTCAGAATCCAACTCTGAAAATGATGTATGTCAAAATATTGATAAATATTTTTGCTTGTTTTCAAAAATTCAAAATAAGGCATAGTGAAATACAAAGGGAAACACCCTTGGAAATGTTTTGAATGTGGAGATGTTGGCTACTATGCGACTAATTTTCCTCAAAATAAAAAGATGAAGATACTGATGAAAAAGAATGAAGTCCAAGTAGGTCATGGAAGAAACATGGTGGAAAAGATAAATATTCTAGAATGTGAAAGGATAAAAAGTTCATATAATGATAAATAATAATCTTCATGTCAAAAAATGAAGATGATGATGATAGAAATAGGGAATCTAAAAATTTTGTTTATGAGAAAGCTAGAGAGAATTCCTTTTTGAAATAGTGAATGATAATGATTAATAGAGTAGTAGTACTATAGAATAATAAACTCAACATGAATTATATCTAAAATAAGAACTAATATAATCTTTGATAAAGATCATAAGGCTTGAAGAGGAAAACAAGAAATTGACAATTGAAAATATTTAATCAAATGACAAAGAATGATTTCCGAACAATAAAGAAAAAATTTCAAAGGAGATTGATGATCTAAAAATTTTACATGAGATAGAAAATAATCATAATTATCATCTTGAAGTAAAGATGAAGGAAAAAAAGATTATTTGGAACTTTTCCAATATAAACATTCTCATGATTAGGAAACAAACACAAATTCAAATACTTTGTTACAAATGTTGGTGAATGTTCTACTAAGAATGAGTCGAATAAAGATCAACTAAAGTTTCCATAAATGGATGAAAAGAAAGATTAAATTGATATTGATTAGAGATATGTCGGAAAGACTAAATATGTGGTAAAAGTTAGAAATAATAAAAACTCAGATGTATCTAAAAATCATGTGTGCAAAAAGATGTCTACGACTTCTGGTTACAGTATGATTGAAATGAAATGTGATCTGAAGAAGAATGTTACAAATGAAAATATGAAGGCTAACAGAAAGCATAATTCTTGGTAAGAAGATTTTTGGGAATCATGTTCATAACTCTAGTTAGTGTGGATGTTTTTGAGGAAAATATCCATTCTATGGCTATTGCTGTTATTGTGATGGATTTGGACACATAGAAAATATGTGTTGGATTAAACAAAAACTGTACAACTATTCCAAAAGTTTTGAAAGGCATGGATTGAGAGGGATTAAATACATTCAAAATATAAATATCTAAATAAATATAAGAAGACATCTGAGAAGGTTGGTGTGAACGCTAATAATAGGTTCCAACCGCGAGAAACTATTTGTGAAATATTTGATCGAACTTGACATCTTGATATGGGCTTCTATGTTGCATTACCAGAATCACAAATGTTTCATAATAATATTCAGAAACATGAGTTTTTAAATTCAAAATAAGATAGTTTTAAAATATTTGAAAATATATAGTGAATGGTTATCTAGCGAGAATACATTGAATTGTTTAGAAAATTAGAGGAAACATAAAAGAATGTGGAAGAAAATGATGAAAAAAAGATCTTATTTTCGAATTTGATTTGAAATCTACAAAAGTGGAATGTCCATGGATTATTGATAGTGTGAGTTCTTCTCATATGATAGGAGACTTAATGCAACAAAATAATTTTAATGAATTTAAAGATGGAACAATGAAATCTTTGTACAAATGAATATTTTAGGATTAATGGTGTTGGATCATCCATCATTGGAAAAAACGTTGAAATCTAATAGAACAATGTATGTGGATGTGTTGAAGCACAACCTAATATGTGTGTCACAACATTATGATGAGGGAAACAAATTTATATTTAGGAATGATTTGTTTTTATATGAAAATGAAAATAATTGAATGGTATTTACAAGAGGACAACGTACAAATGGGATATTGTTCCAAGTTGGCGAAGTACAAAACTCTTGATACAAGGGTATGTTGGATGAAAATCAGTTACAACATAAAAGGATGAGGAATATGTGTTAGAGAAATATGTAAAAGATATCAAAGTGAGATATTGTCCAAGATATGCCTGATTTATCAAGAAGAAGTTATTTATGTTGCATTGTTTTTGACAAATGGAAGTTTACAAATTCTATGCAATAGAGAGTTGATTTTTTCTAAAAAAGACCCTTGGAAGTCATACCATCTGATATTTGTGTACAAATGAGCCTATAATCTGAAAATAGATATAAGTACTTCATAACATTCATTGATGAGTTTACTCACATTACTTGTGTTATGTACTTGATACATATGTCTGATGCTCTGACAATGTTTAGGAGTTTCAGGAAGAAAGCAGAGAAGGAATGTGTGTATTCAGTGAAGAAGTTGAGAACTGAAAATGGTGGTAAGTATAATAATGATTAGGTTGAGTGTTATATTAAGAAGCATGGAATTCTGTATGAGTTTAGTTCACCATAAACACCTCAACAAAATGGGGTTCCTGAAGGAAATAATCATTGTCTGGTGGAAATGTGGAGAACTGTGTTACTTGAACATAGTCATTCTCATTATTATTGGAGGCAAGCCATGATAACTACTGTGTATATTCAGAACTGATGTTTCTATAGTCCAAACTGAGATAAGACCCCATAAGAAATGTTCTATGTTAAAAAATCTATTTCTAAAACACTTAAGAGTTATTGGGAGTCCATGAATTATAAAGAAGAAATACGGAAACCATGGATAGTTTGAGAAAATATGATAAAATGAAAATTTTCTTATCTATGATCTAGAAGAAAGATGTTATATATATCTCAAAAATAAAACATGAAGAATTATTGATTCGGTGGAAGTGAATTTTTTTGAAAATGATGTGAATGAAAAGTAGTCATACGATGATATGGAATTTGAGACAGATATAGAAGATCTTGATAAAAATTATGATAATGGTGCATACTATGTTAATCCTAATAAAAAAGTGGAATTAGACTCAATAATCTCACGTGATGAGGATGAAACACTAATTTCTCATCCTAGGCTATGGAAACAAATGGAGACTTACAACATTATTGGATATCAACAGCAGACAGTTCAAAAAAGAAGAATAACCAAAGTTATTAGAGACATTTCTCTCTATTCGAATATTGAACAGAAAGATGTAAATGAAGCATTTGAGCATATTGAATTGGTCCAATATATGAATTAAGATCTTCATCAGATAGAGAGTAATGATACTTTCCAATAAGTACCCATACCAGACAACAAGATCATTATTTGTACAAAATGGGATTCCCGGAACAAGCTGAATGAAGAAGGTAAAGTCATAAGAAACCAAGAAATATTGGTCTGTAAAGGATATTAAAAAATTTAAGGCATTGATTTTGATGAAACATTTTCTCCTGTGTAATGGTTAGATTCAATCATAATCATCCTTGAAATTTCTTCCTAATGAGGATACAAAATCATTCAAATGGATATAAAATTTGCATTATTGAATGGTGATCTTGACAATGAAGTTTACATTGATCAAACGTGTGGATTTTTTATTGGGAAGGATGAAATTTATGTGTGAATGCTAAAGAAGGAATTATGTGGGTTGAAATAGTCATTGAGGTAATGGTATTCTAAATTTGATACTTTTTTAAGAAAGATAAATTTTTGGAAAGGTAGAGTTGAAAACAATCTTTACATCATGAATTGTCATGAGTTCTCACTGCTCATAATTGTTTATATCGATGACATTATCATGGATGGGTATGATGAATGATAATGTGAATAATATTATTAGGATATAAAGATGTTGTTTGAGATGTCCATATTGGGAGAAATGAAATACATTCTTGGGATACAGATTTTATAAAAGAAGAATCACATTTGTCCGTCTCTACAAATGTATGTTAAAGAACATCTAGAAGATAATGGTCATGGAAAATTAGAAACTAGTGACCACCCCAATTTCAGAAAGAACCTAGTTTTCTAAATATGGATAAGGCTAGGAAGTTAATCAAAAAGATTTCTGAAACGGATTTGAAGTCTATAATATTTGACTTTCTCATTACCAAAATTGTCTCTGTGGTTACATTATGTTTCATATTTCATAAAACTCTTAAATAATCACATTTGAATGATGGAAAAATAATTATAAAATATATCAAAGGTACAATAAATTTGTGAATTAGGTCTGATGGGTTAGAAAATATTTAACTATCTAGGTATTAAGATGCTGATTTGGTAAGAAATGTTGATGATCGAAGATCCACATATGGTTGAGTTTTCTTTCTGGGGAAATGTTGTGTTAGTTGGAAAACTCAAAAACAGAATTCAGTAATTCTTACCATAGATGAAGCTGAGTATTTTTCTGTTACTCAAGCTGCAACCCAATTAATGTGAATGAAGACTCAGTTGGAGGATCAACATGTTGATGTAAAGCTTCCCTTGCTCTTGGGTTGTTATAATTGAGTACCATAAATCATATAAGGAATCTAATACAACATTACCTTTCAAAACATGTTGACATAAATTACCACTTCATCAAAGCTCTGGTGGAGAAAAATGAATTTTAGATGGACTATGTTCTTACATCTGAACAAGTTGCTGATATATTCACAAAACCATTACGTAAGGAACCATTTGCAAAATTGAGTTTGAACATGGATGTCCAACCTCCTTTTGATCAATTTTGAGGTACATGTTTCTATCCCCACTCTCATATTGTCTTTTTATAGTGTTTTCTAGTGGGAGAATTGGATGATAAATATATCCCTATGAATGCATATGTAGAGGGGGAGTTGTGGGAAAGCTGTGAATCCACCATGTATGTGTGTGAACTATTCTAACTGTTTTTTGGAGTGGTTTTAGGAAACAGAGTCATTGTATTCTAAGAATGATGAATATGTGAAAAGGCTGAGGAATAATGATGAGGGAGAAGGAATGGAAGAAATTTGTTTCTATTTTGGATAATTATGGGGAAGAAATTTGAGAGTACCTACTTCTACATGGCATGGTTATGCTGTCAATAACTATTGTTTCCTACAATTAGTTAGTTCACATAGGCTTAGAATTGTTGATAAGTAATCCATTGCATGAGGTCACAAAGATTATTGTTTTATGAATCATTTTTTACCAGAAAATCCAAACGGGGAGATATTTGGGACCATGTTAGATGGAGAAGGATATAATATGGGTTTTCTATAATAGAGTGTTGTCCTCTGTTATCAAGGAAGATAAATCAATTCTCTTTGTAAAGGAATTGAAAATCAGACGATGCTTTACTGATTTGTATTTCACAAATATCATATATTATGAAATCTTATGATTTAAGCCTTATGAATGAAAGGGGTAGTAAAGGTGATTCCAGTCATATAAAGGATTGATTGGAAAGAAACATGCTGGTAGAATATAGTAAAGTTATAATACATTCCATGGAAAATCTGATGTTTCTAAATTTGTTCTATCAATGGATATATATCACGATAGTGGAGTTTGTGACAAAAGATATAGAACAGTTATGGAATGTTGTGAAGAGACCCATGAAAAAAGAATAAATGATCTGGAGGTTTCACAAAAGAACCTTTTATGGTGGCATCGTTTTCTATTGTTTTCCATATTTTTGGAGCTGAAAATCTAGATATATATAAATATGACTTTGGAAATTGATGATGTGTGCATATTTAAATATTGAGTTGTATATTTCCCATATGTGGAGTTCCATGATCTTGATATTGAATGCTGGCAAAGGAGTGGCTTGTGTGAAAGACTGGTTTTTGCTCGCAAGATTGATGGGTGTTTGAAATGTTTCATTTAAGGCATGATCCGATGTAAAAAAATATAAAAATTACAATGGAATCAATTGCGTGAATGATTCAAGAAGTGCACAAATGACCAGGTTCGTACAAAAGAGACTTAGGCACCTAATGTGACGTCTAATGGGTTTTTTCACTATACATCCAGATATTGTGTGATACATTGCGGTTTTTTCATGTGGGTGTCGATGAGGTCTATAAATAAGATATTACCCCATCACATCTTAATGGATTAACAGTTAGAGATCTTTAGAGCTCTGAGATGCGAAAAAAATTTAATTAAATGTGAGTACACGAAACCAATAGAGTTGCGCGTAAGAATATAGTTCCTTGCAACATTGAAGTCAAACACAAGGTGTTTTTCAAAAAAATATATCAAGTCACGCATGTGGGGAATAAAATTAGAGCTCTAGAAACATATAGGGGTGTACAAAAGTTTTGGTTTATTCACACGTATTCAGTTGTGCGTAAGATAGTTTATACCGGCTTCTGGGTAGAAATATGGAGATTTTTACTTTAGAGATTACACCTGTTAAATTGTAAAGAAGCACTGAAATACTGTAATTCCTTTTTTCCACTAGGAGGGTTAACACACACTTGTGTATTGTTTTACAAGTGTTGTATGTGTTTGAAGTTATATCCTACTCATTGTATTCAACATCAAATGATTGTTTTCTATAGGATTGTGTTGTATTGAATTATTTTTATACCATACCAAGGACATAGCAATTCATATTGATTAGTGAACTAGGTAAATATTTTGTTCCTATAGTTTGGTTTTTTTATCATGGAAGAAATTATTTTACAGGAGGTAGAGGTTGTTTAAATATGTTAGAAACATAAAAAGAAAGAGATATCACGAATTCACCCCTCCCCTCTCAGCGATAAATATATATCTTAACCGAGTAAATTAATTTTTAGGGTTTATTAAAATTATAAAATTTATATTTATATTTATTTAGTTTTATATAACTATTATATATATTTAATATTAATTAATTATGAAAAACTAGTGCTTGATGGTTAGAAAAACATGAAATTTAATCCCAACATTTATCACTAACATTTTTTTATGAATCATAATCCTAACTAAAAAATGATATAAATGACCATTATAAATTATTTATTTTCATTAATAATAAATAATATCAATTCTGGATGACTATTCCTACTTCACATGATCTTTTGTACTTATATAAAAGTGAACCAATCCATAAAACTAGGGAAATGAAAATATTCAAATAGAGAATAAATTCAATCTTAAAACATATCACAAAGACTATAAATGAACATAATAAAATTATACTAAATCAAATACATGATATAAAAAATACTGTAATGATATAAATATAGAATAATATTGAAATAAATTGTAATTGAAAATAAGAATATTCTCGATTGTGATCATGGAGCCTAAATAGATCATCAATGAACCTTAATCTATTATAATCCTTCCAGATTAATAGAAATTACTTGTGGACGAAAAAAATAGTATGTATATATATATTTGGAGTGTAAAATATATAATCAATAAGATCCTCCCTGTATCCTCTCATGGAAATGATAAGGAAAATGTTCAAAATCATATTGAAAAAAAGATATGAAAACTTCCTAGAAAAAAGGTATAATATAATAACTTTCTCACTATATCACTATCACCTAGAATTTCTATACATGAATAATATAATATCTAATATAATATCATGATGGTAAACCACTACCAAACACCCAACGGTTTGTTGTGCCACCCATTGTCTTGCATCCTTAGCCATCTCCCCCTAATTGTTTGTCATTCCAAAGACACACGGGATACTGTAACATATCATGCACTATATGAATCAAATTATGACATCATACCATCATCAATAGCATATAATTACAATGTATTTCCTACTTTTCACAAAAACATGTGTCACACCCAATACCTTTTTAAATAATATTATTTTGTTAATTTTCATGGAATCAGGTATCCTTTTCGAGGTTCAACATGAGTCCTGGTAGGAAAATTGTATTTTCTCTAAAAAAATGTTTTGGGATTGACAGCGCCCTACGCATGTGGTGAGAACATTCAACACTGGGCAGCATTGCCCATGTCACCATGCTGCATTCATTGAGTTCAATGTAAATAAATAAAATGAAATGAGTGATAACTTTATGCTAAATATAATATAAAATGTGAAGTAATAATGAAATATATAAATAAATCATTAATTAATATTATTATAACGTTAATAGAGAATATTATCATTGTTATTATAGTAAATATCATTCTTATTTTACTATTTTATTTATGTTATTATTATTATTATGACTATTAAGCATATTTTTATTAATAATAATATTATTATAATTATAATTATTGTTATTATTTTTTAGGGTTTCCCATTTCTCCATCATTACCATCCTACATGTGTTTTTCATCTTCCCCCTCTCCCTATTGCACAACCCTCCCCCTCCCAATTGTACGACCCAACCACTCGTCGGCACCCTACCTTCTAAAAAACCACTCACCATCACCCTCTCTTAAGGTGCGCCACCCATCTAGCCCTCTCCTTATAGTGATCATTCCTTCTAATGTGACCCCTCTCCCTCGACATGAATCCCTTACTGGAGAGTCCCCCCATGTTCTTGTGTCTCTCTCTTTGGAAGCCCCACCACATGCAGCTGGCCTTCTAGGATGCTCAACACTCTTCCATACCCTCTATTGTTGGTTTGGTCTACTCCGAGTAAGGATTATCTTTCCCTTATTTAGGGTTTTTTCTCCTTCTATTAAGGTTTTTGTTTAGTGGTCTAACATGGAGTCTCTTGGTTCAGTCATCATGTTCATGTGTGCTCTTGGTTTGTTGGGTTGACGTTAAGTTGTGAATGGACGTCGCACCATTTTGTTTTTGAAAAGTTCTTGACATAAGGTAGATGGTTCCACGCCATATAATTTATTAATGATATAGTTGGTTTTTGAAATTTATTTTAACTTGTCCAAAACTTCTTTTTTGTTGTGAGAAGTATAATATTAAGTTGTTTTATCATGTCTAGGTTGTGGAATGAAATATTATAAATGAATGTCGTAACAATTTTTTTATTTTTGAGCATGGATTTCAAAAGGAGGTTGTTTTCCTTGTATGAAATATGTAAAACATGTTTTAATGGAAACATGATGTCCCTATGTGTTGAAAAGGTATTTTTGTTTGAAAATGGATTATTTTGATGTTAATTGTGTTGTGCACCATTAAAATTGAATGCCAATTTTTTTGAATAATGCATAGACTGTTTTAATGTGGCTTTGTTTTAAAGATTATTTTCTACCTGAAATGGTGTGTGTTATTGGTGAAAAACATTATGTAATATTTTGAAATGATATATATATTCTTTCAGTGATTTATTTTATTACTAAATTGTTGTGAATAATGTGGTGAAATGGTTTTGATGTGTTTTTTATTTTAAAAGAGGATATTGTGTGTGTTTATTGTGTAATTCCATGCATTGCTTATTGGAACTGTTTTATGAACATTTAAAATTTTTTCTTAAATTTTGTGAGAGTTTAAAAAATGATGAGAAAGGGTTTTGTCGTGTGTTTGTTTTTTAAAGGGATTTTTAGTGTCCCAGTGGTGGATTTTAATATGTGCTTCTTGGTTTGGCTGATGAAATTTTTACGTGGTGTGTTGTGTGACCTGTAATGCATGAATGGTAATAAAAAGGGAATCCATGGTAACTTGGAGGATAGACTAGGACAATCTTTCTATTGATATAGTAGTGCCTACGACCTTATTTCACTTATCAGGATTGATTATTACAATACTAACTAAATATATGGATGATGATGAGACACAACTCGGGTTAGATGGTTGCCACATTCTAGTGGATCTTGCCTGAGAACTCTGCTGTTCATGGATTCTATACCACATTTTCATTTAGAGGTGTCGTACTTAATATCCCACATGATCTAGTTTGACCCAAGAGATTTTCCTATGATGCTCTACCTTATATGACATGGGTTTCACCACCCAAATATAGTGGAACTCTTACATGTGGATGTGTGTGTCTGTGTGTGTGATCTTTTAGAAATCCATTTATCTTTCCTAAAAATGGAAAGGCATTTGTTTTCATTATAAGTGGTTTCATTTCATTTCATTACATTGTTTACTCAAAAATAATTTCCTAGAAATGTCTTAAAAACATTAATTTAAATGAGAACATTAGATTATATTTAAAATGTTTTTCCATGGAATATTTTATCAGAGTGGCACCCTACTATCCATTGGATCACAACATGTATACACCTTTGGGTGTATATATATATTGTTTTCTAATTTATCTATGTTAGTGCAAGATGTGAAATGTATGTATATTTGGATTCTATTGGCTCTGGTTGTGGATATGGGTGGTGTGGTCTTGAGGATATTGATCATGTTATTGCAGAGAGGTTTGGGGTGTTTTTCTAGTTTCCCATTTTTCTCATTGTCCTTTTAAAATTTTATATTAGTTAGTAAATGTAAAATCATGAATTCTTAAGGAATGATTGGTTTGGAATTTTCATATCGATTTTATTATTTTTTGTTATAGTTATTTTAATATGGTAAGTTTAGTTAAATCATTCCCATATGTTTTTTTTATATTTATGATTTTTTTCAATCCCATGGTGATCATGAACGCCCTTCAGGCCTTTATGCGGATGAACATGGGTGACCAGTTAGGGTTGAATCAGTTTTGTTCTTAATCAAATGGTATCAATGGATGGTTATTCCCTTTTGTGTATTGTTCCATGGGGAAGATTATTTGTAGATATAATATTGAATTTTTAGGACATAACAATCTAGTGATGAGTACGATTCATGGCTAGTACAACTCGTGACGAGACTCAAGTCAGCAGGGGATGTCGGGTTCCATATAAGTTCGTTGTCCCCTTTGGTAGATTGTTGTTTGGGAAAAGAAATGGTAGATGCGACAATGATGTTAGAGAGCTAATATGTCCTAGTAATCCTTGTGAATCAAGGAGACTTTTCCTAAAATACTATTCTTGATGGTGGAGTGATAGGCATATGGGTGCCAATCATTATTCCAATTCACCTACCGACTCAAGTTTTCTCTTTAATCATTCTAAGCCTCTTTGTTTTGGAAACATGGAATCATATTCTTAATTTAAATATGATATGGTTTTAGAAATGTAGAAAATTATCTTTCCAAATCACATTCCAGTGATCATGGGAAATTGGGCATTCATGAAATTAATTTTTAATAAAAATTAAAATAATTCCAATGTGTTTAAACATTTATAATAAACGTTTGGCATTTATAGGAAAATTGGTTGTTGTAAAATGGAATTATAGACTCAAAATTGTTTTATAAACATGTTTTAAATAAGAGAAAATGAGTTATAATTAAAATGTTATTGTAAACATGATATTTTTTTGAAACTGGATGTGTTTTGAAATAGGTGAAGTGTCTTCGAATAAAGGTCTGGGGTATGAAAATATGTTTTACTAGAAATGGAAAAACATAGGATGTTGGTTGAATGATTTTTTTGAAAAATGAAATGAATTTTTGTTCTATTATTTGGTATCTTAATGGGGGACCATATGAACGAGTTATAAGTGGGATGTGAATTGTTGCCATGTTGGAAAAAAACATGCATCTCTTAGGCCCATGAGGTACCATTGGTGAATATGAATCCCACCCATCTAGATTGATAATCTGTAATATGTGGTACACATTCTCATTTTTGGAATATTTTTTGTGTGGAATAATAAACACGAGAATCCCTTCTGTCCATGTCGTGTTTCATGTTTGAGTCCATTTTTGAGATTATTTGTGAGATATTGGATAGTTTTTTGTTCTGATAAACGTTTTGGGATGACATTGAGTGGGTTCCCTTTTTCTGAATTTGGTGTTTCTTGTGGTATGTATTTTCCAATGAACCAGTTTTATTGGGTCTGTGATTTTTTTTGGAAATTTTTTACCTCATAATGAATTGATGTATATTCGATGTGAGGCCATGGGTAATCCACAATTATAATACCCTCAATATGATGAATGTAAATTCATCCTTATTAGGTTTTATAAATGATTCCACCTATACTTTTCTTAATAGGAGGACCTACTCAAATAATGGTAGAATGTGCAAGAGGAGTTGAATAATTATTTTTTCCCTTGAGTTATCTAATGGTCAAAGGTTCTCTGTGATATCTCAAAATGGTAATGTCCCAAATGGACATGGAATATGTAATTTCAATGAGGAAGGTTAATACAGTCTGGGGTTGTTGGTGCACACTTCTATCTTAAAGGTCCATTGGATCATTATTTAGTTTCCTTCTGAGAAAAGGTTCATGTTAGGTCATAAATGTAGAAAATATGATCATAAAAGGTTGTTATGAACATTTGTAGGAGTCGTTTTTGGTTCAGGAGTCTATTAAAACTCATTTTCATTGTAATATATCTAATTTTGATGTGGTTATTATTAGTGACATTTTGCAACATCTAAACTACATTCATGTGAATGTCTGTATGTCGTGAAATTTTTTGATGACTTTTGTTTTAATAGAATCACGTTCTCTTTCAAGAATTTTACATTTGTCTCCATTGGGATGGATACATTTTTCATGTTTTTTTTTGTTTTTTTGTACCCTCGGTAGATGTGATTGGGATGATGCATGAGAATTATATAATTCATTTGTCATGGTGAGATTCCATGTTGAGGAAAAATCGGTTGTAGGATGTTTTGTGTTTAGTAGTGATGTTGATATTATAGCATGGTAGATTGGGGAACTTGAAAAAGATTTTATATTTTAGGGTTTCTTGAGCCTTACTTTGAGGAACGAGATGCTTCAACCATTAGAGCTCCAGTCAAAGGTCTCGAGTGAAGTTGGCGTGTAGTCAGGAAACCATAGGGTGACAAAGGATTCTTGATTATCATCTATCTCATGAGTTGTAGGTGGAGACAATTGGAGGTTTTGGTTTTCTGATTCTATTTTAATGGTTTTGTTTAGTGAAAATAGATGTGACAACTTCATCTTCACATTATGAACCACGAGGGAGGATGGGTTCCTCTCTTGTTAGAAAGAGTTGTATTTTTTTCATTATTTATAATCTCTATTCTTATACAATATTCAATGTAACTTTCATTGTGGCTATCTATTAATGATCATCCTTATATGTCCATTTTGATTTTGGATTTGATTTTGGATCATCTATGAAATCTAATGAAATGGGAGTGGTGAATGGTGTGTTTTCCTCTAGTTGGTTTGGAGTTCCATTAATCGGGTGCCTTGCGGTGAGAGATTTTGTGTTTGGTATGCTCCCAAGTAAACCACATTTGATTTTTCTTGTTGGTATGTGCTAATCAGCTATGCTAGTTTAACATTATTAAAGACAGTCCCACTATAGGTCTCACAAAAATTACACCGATGTGAGTTGATGTAGCCTGTTCCTTACTATTGCGAGTCCATTCTGTCCTCACTATGCTGATCCTCTAGCTCTGTATTTTTGTTTGGTTTGTTCATATGTTGGAGAGTCTATTTGGTCCTCCAAGTGTGAGAAAATTGGTTATGTTCCTAGATTCTACATGGGAACAGAGTTCACCCAATAGTTTCGTTTAATTATAATCATACGAGTATTTATCAAGTTGTGAATTAAATCTTGTTTCCCATTTTAGGCTACCAGTGTGAGAATCATATAGTGATGTCTAGGGAGTTTGGCATAATAGGTTGGATTGTGTGTTGTGGGGATATTGTTTCCTTTGATTGATCATTAAGATGTGTTTTCACTTTTGGGGTTGCGTGGCATATAGCGAAGAGTTAATTTTGAGTCTCCTATGTTTTACTTGTATGTATCTTTAATTATTGTTACTCTTATTGAAAACTCTATGTTGTTGGTATTTTAGAATCCCCTTAGAATATGAAGGGGTATTATATTCTACATTGGGGTTAGACATTGTTGTGGAGTTCTAAGGGTGGAAAGTGTTATGGTGTGGATAATTATCACACTAATCCCATTTTGAAATTATTTTATTTTAATAATTTTCTAGGCCTCATGTGTCCATGTTGAGGTTCATGTGGAGTCCCAATTAGAATTTTTTTATCGGTGATAAATGAATGTTTTTGGAATGACCTCATGTTGTGCACGGGAAAAGCACATTAGAAACAATGGGGCTTTTCCCAGGTAATCATGACTCCTGAAAAGTGTTGAAATGAATGAAATAAAATAAAATGATAGATAAAAAACAATAAAAAAAGTATGAAAATTGAAATAATAATGATAAAATAATTTAATGATTTAATAATAATAATTATCATCTTAATTGAGATTATTATTATTGATATAATTTTTGTATTTGTGAATATTATAATTAGGTTACTATTATTATTATTTTATTATTATTAAAACAATTATTATTATTAATTTAAAAAATAATAATATTATTATTATTATTATAATAATTGTAATTAAATTTTTTAGGGTCACCCTTTATCCCTCTTTCCACTCTTCCATGCACAACCAATCTCCCCCACTATCCCTATTGTGAAACCCTCTCCCATATCCCTTTTGCATTATCCATTCACTCGTCGGAGATTTCCTCTCCATCCAGCCACCCCTGGTGCCCTCTCTTCCTACGAGCCACCTAGTTACACCCCCTCCTTCATGAAGAAACCCCTCCTTGCATGTACTATCTCCTTTAGTGTGACTCACCTTTAGGAGATCCCCCAACACACACACACCACTCTCCAGCATCCAAATCTCAGGAAATCAACCTCTTGTACTAGTTGTTGATCCTCCTCTACATCCTTTGTGGGTGTATTCTACAACATGTATGGTTTTGCTTCCCCTTCATTAGTGAATTGATTTCTACACCAATAAGGGTTTTGGTTTTGGGTCTAACCTGGAGTCTCTTGGTTCGATCTTCATGTTATGGTCCATTCATGGTTTCATGAGGTGAAGACGATGTGAGCGTGTACATCTTATCTTTTTTCCATGAATGTTCTTTACCAAAGGTAGATGGTTTCATGCCTTAACATTTATTGATGATTTAATATTTTTTTAAAATTTATTTTATCATGTTCTATGATTTTTTTAGTGAGAATTATAATTTTGTAGTGTTTTTGTAGGTGTATGTGGTGGAATTATTTTCATAAGGGAAATTCCCATGAAATTTTCATGATTTTGGGAATTTTTTGAGTAAGGTTTCCAAAAGGGGGGGTTTTATTTTATTTTGTGAAATATAGGAAACCGTTTTTCATGGGAACATGTGGTATGTGTGTTCTGAAAAGGAATTTTTGATGGAAACTAATTTGATTGTATTTTATTTATTCATTATGAACAATTAAAATTATAATTATTTAAATAATGTAAATCTTGTTATAATTTGAATTTTTTATAATGTGGCATTTCTCTGTGAAGTTAAGAGTGTTATTGGTGAAACTCTTGAGGTACTTTTCAGAAATAATATCTAATTTATTATGTTATTTAATAAATTATGAATGTGATGAGTATCATGTTGTGAATCTATTTTAGTGAGAAATTAATTTTAAAATAGTATTTTCACTATGTGTATGGTGAAAATACCAATGGATATTTTTCGAATTGTTTTATAAACATTTTAAATGATTTTTTATATTTTTTGAATGATGAAAATTATGTTCATAAAGGGTTTTGGTATGCATGTGTTTTTAAAATATATTATTGGTGTGAAAGTAGTGGTTTATGGTATGTGATGTGGGATATTGTTGATGAAATGTGAAAGTGGTGTGTTCTGTGACATGTGAAACATTATTGAGAATAAAATAGAACCTTGGTTAACTAAGAGGAATGACTGGGACTATCTTGATAGTGATATAGAGGTGGATATAACCCAATTTCACATAGAAGTATTTATTATTACTATACTATCTAAATATATGGATGATGATTGGAGAAAACTATGGTTATAGGGGTCTCTAGTACTAGTGGTTCGTGCATGAGAATTCTGATGGTCATGGTTTCTATAAAACATTATATCCCTTATACGAGGTTTCTATAATCCTAAAAAAGCTATATTGACCATAGGAATTTTCCCAAGATGTTATACCTTGTATGAAGAGGTTCCAACCAATGGCATATGGGGGACATCTTATGTGTGTATGTGTGTGTGTGAGATTTTGGGAATCCAGTTTTCATTCATGAAAATGGTTATGTATTGGTGGTCAATGTTTGTGGCTTCTTTTCATTTCGTTAAAATGATAACCCGCCAATAATTTTTTAGAATATTTTTTAAAAATTTAATTTAAATTAGACTACCATATTATCATTCAAATGACTTGGAATGGTATGTTTTATCATGGTAGCACCCTAATGGAATTTGTATCACACCATTACTACACTACTGTGTGTATATAGATCAGGTTTTTTGATTTTTTACTTTATGGAAAAATGTGTAATGTTGGAAGATTGGGTTCTTAGTGGCTATAGTTTTGGATCTTATTGGTGGAATCCTGAGGATGTTTCTCCTCCTGATGCATGATGGTTTGGGGAGATGTTCTAGTTTCCCCTTTTTTTCATTGACCATTTTCTGTTTTTGTTTTTAATTTACAAATATAAAATCAGGAATTGATAAGGGCACATTTGGTTTTGATTTTTATTATTTGGTTTATTAGTTCGGATGGTTATTATAATTTGGTGAACTTGGGTAAATTGTTCCCACATGTTTTAGTTGAATGTTGGGCACTTGTGGTAACTAGTGTAGATCGGGAATGCCCTTCAACCTTGTCACAGGTCATGTTGTGTGACTAGTTCTTGGTCAAACTCGGTTGGTTCATGACAACATGAATGTCATCTATTTTACAACAATTTAAAATATTACATACAAATCGTGCTAATAATAAACATTTGAATAATATATATATTGATATATTGGTAATAAACAATTAAAATACATTATATAATAATAATAATAAAACATATGTTTATATTTATACTATAATTTTACCACTGTTCATATTGGTACATACTATTTTGTAGATAAGTGATTAGGGTAAGACATTGTAGTGAGTGAGTTTCTCTTAAACAACATCGATGTTGGGGAAAAACATACCATAATGTGTTCTTTCTCTGTTTACTAATCAAAACTAGTGGGAAAGAACATAGAATAACATAACATGCACAATATATATCTCACAGATACACTATGGGAAAGAACCTCATCTGAGGCTCAACTACACCTATCATCTATTGAAAACAAAAATTTAACTAATAAAGACTACATATCCAATATGAACACATGTATTACATGAAGTATTCTCAATTAAATAATCCATTCTATCAACATTCAACATGACATTATTGATTATAATAAAAGATATACATAAATATGCATGATAAATTATTTAACATATCCCCTCCTAGAACCTCTAGCCAAAATTCATTCCCACCTAGAAAAAACATCCCTCATACAATTTTCCTTAAGATATATCCAAAAAAATTTATTCAATAACCCTAACCATGGGACTGAAATTTATAAATCATTATAAATCATTAATTACTTGTAATATATTACTCATCCAAAGCTAAAAAAGTAGACAAGAAAAAAAATCACAACAAGATGCTTAAAGTAGAGGGAACTAGAATAACAAAACAACAACCTAGTTAGTAATCCTATTAATATATTTATTATGAGTCAAGAATCCAATATGGGAAAATATAATTCAGGAATCATAAATTTATATTACCCCGTATGTCCAATTTCTATCCCCAACATCACCATTCCTATCACTACGAATCCCACCATCATAGGAACTACATGTTTACTAAATTCTATGTTGGCCATCCCATGTGTTTGTAGACCATAAATCATCAAAAATATATATATATAAAATATTTAAATTCTAAAATATAGAAAAATACACATTAAAATATTAAAAATTAAAACTATGTTCAAGAAAATTATTCCCTCAAACAATGGAATTTATAATTTATAAATAAAAAGGTACACTCAACCCAACAAATTTCTATTTAAAGTACCTTGGTTGTTGAAATCTTATATTGACCAATTTATTTATAATTTCTTATTAAAATAGAAAACCAATTGAATTATCTATCAATATCTATGTACTATTTAATAATTATTAAATGTATAACATTATTTTTCATCAAACCACAGAAGAATATTTTTAGTAAGGAATGACTCATTATTACTAAATCATCCTTAATGAAAACAGAACAATAATTGCCTAATTTCTATTTTCATAAGGAAGAGTGATATCATTTTACCATGTTCCATGAGTAATTTTTTTTGAAAATTATAATAATTAATGGTTATATTTTTGGTTTACTATATAAATTTTTAAGACAACAACAAATTCCAACATAATGTTAATTACCATTTACATAATATCAACCATGATTAACTATGTAATAATCTAAAATGTTTTATATTCAATGCATAATGATAAGACATTATATACTAAAATAAAAGGTAAAATTTTATTATTGTTGAATGACATGATATCATTAACTATAATATCTAATTAATTCATTAATCCAATTTTATCTCCATAAATATAGTTTATTTCCTTATCAATAAGAGAAAATAATGATAAATTGAATATTTAAGCTAATTTTTTTTTTAAAATTATTACCCCAACTCATGGAATTTAGTTTTATATGATTGATATCATATTAAATGTTAATAACTATAATGACATCTCTTTGAAGAAAATTATATCCATCCCTAGTCATCATTCCACATACACTACAACTATCAAAAAAATTAATCCCTAAAAAAGGATATCATTGTACATATCATAGACATATAAAATGATAATAAATAAAAAAATTAGTGATACCTCATTAAAAAATGTTAAAACTCTCCTCACATAATCATTGATTGAATAATGGAATCTAGGGATCCATCAATTTCAAAATGGACTATAAATACATTTAATGAAATTTTATGTTCACTAAGTATTCAAGATATTATTGGGATTTTAATTCAAAAATTGGGAAGGGTTAGATTCATAGTCACACTTCCAGATGAATATGTGTGGTCATAGTCTATATTTACAATAATTAATTGATATAATTAGTTGACATTTCAAAAAAATAGGTTCCTTTCCCGAATAAAAATGGATATATAACATTCTTGAAAATAATTTATATTTCATGAGTTTTTGGGGAATGACCCATAAAATGTAGTCCTCCTACAATCCACATCAAGGACACACAATTTAAATTTAATGTCACACAATTGAAACCAAATTTATCTGGACATGAGTTTTAATTAGGGCCATAAAATTCTCACTAATTTCATTAACAATAGTTCACATCATCAACATCATCGAATGATATAATTAATATCATAATTCACATAGATCATACTTTATGTATCCATGATAAAAAAATGAATTCAAAAACATTAAAATAGAAGGTTAAATTTTTTCTAGGTCCTTAAAAATAATTTATTAAACATCAATGTTATATAAATAAATAGAAGACAAATTGAATGAAAAAAATGTATTTTATTTTGAATTTATTTAAAAATCATATTTCATATCCATTTTTATTAATAGAAACAATTACTAATTTTGAATAAATGAAATAAAATTTATATATTAAATATCTATATATACTAATCTATTATTATATCATTATAATTAGTTGTCGAATATTTAATGTTGGGTTATCTTATGGTTAGTAATTAAAATTTTCAAAAGAATAGATTTTCATCACGATTTGTTCATATATTTTTAAATTAATTTATTTCAATAATTAAAATTGAATTTTATAAAATCTATTCCATATTTTTAATATAGAGGGTTAAATTTTTCTAGCACAACTCTTTTATTTTTAAATAATATGATTATAAATAATTATAAAAATTATCTCTTGGATTAAGGGTAAAATGAGAAAATGATCATTTATAAATTATAATAATTCCTCAAAATCATCCATAAACTATCATGTATGTCAATTTATTATCATAATTTTACTATCCCATCATTATACTTAAAATATCCCCTCTAGACATAATTTTATTATGGAAATGAACAAAATATTATTTAAAGTAATGTAATATTCAAAAAAACATTATTTATAAAATATTCCCCTCTCGACACAATGTTTTCTGAAAAAACAGAGTGTCGTGGTTCTGAATACCTGTACTGGAAGTAAAGGAACAGAACCACAACACTTTTTTTTAGAAAACATCCTGAGAAGGACTCAATGAATCTTATGCTTCAATCCAAATGAGTCTAGAGCTGTATTGACATAACACAAGAGCATTCTAAACTCATCTCTATATTATTGATATTCTGTGATCATTTTTTTACATTACGAGCAGTGTGTATTCTTTTGTCTATCTTAACACACACTTACTTTTAAACTGAACTAGAGGATATTGAAATCCTCACACCAAACTCTTTACACCTTTTTTTATCCCATGTATAACAATGGTAGAGGTCTGGGGACATGGAGAGTCTGTGTGCTTTTGTTGTTGCCTTCCCACTTAGAACTGTGATAAAGGTATGAGGAACTGGATAGCCTGTTTTCTGTTGTTGTTTCCTTCCCACATAGAACTGGGGTAGAGGTCTGAGGACCGCAATAGACTGTGTAATGATTTGAACCCCAATCCAGGGTGTGGATCAATGTTTTATATAAACTAGTTGAGAGGACTAAGTCTCAGCATGAGACTGAACCTCTTGGTTAAAATTATTGTGCATCTTATTTTAGTTTAAACTATCTTCAATATTCCACTGCTAATTACATTGAAATTAAAATATATTTTAATGTAACTATGATAGTTGAACTATAAAGTGTTTGTAATTATTTCTAGCCAGTAAGATAGTTTCAAAAGCTAACTTAATCTTCAGATTAAGTTAACTGAGAAATAATCAATCTTGCATAAAAAATAGAACACACAATGTATTTTTAAATTCAGTACAGTTTAACATGTTTTATGAATTTGTTGATTTCAATATAAATATTTTTAACAGAAATTTATAATAGGAACTCAATTCACCCCCCCTCTTGAGTATCCACTCTAACAAACATTTGGTATCAAATGTATTAGATAAATTTTTTTTAAAACACTCTGCTTGTGAAAAGTTTTCAACTGTGATTTTAGTTGTATCTTAAAGACCTAAAAACTTCTGTTAATTATAAATATTTATATCTTTATATATCTATTTAAAACATAGTTATTATGGATAATTTATTAGAAGGTGTAGCTACCAACATTCCACCCATCTATAATGGTGTCAATTATGACCGATGGAAAATCAAAATGAAAATTTACTTAGAAAGTATGGGATTTGACATATGGACTAATATAGAGACCCAGTATATGATTCCAGAAACTGTTAGAACTACTTCGGATGAACCAAAAAAAGATACTTAAAATAATAAATATAAATTAATGAATTCCCTGCATTGATCATTAGGAGATGAAGAATTTAATCGAATATCTGCTTGTAAGACTATTTATGAAATCAGGGATACCTTGTCTATTTCCCATGAGGGAACAACAAATATTTAGGAAATGGGACTAAATACATACACTATTATGTATGATAATTTTAAAATGAAATCTGATGAACCTATTTCTGATATGTATTTCAGGTTTAATGAGATAGTTAATACAATGAGCTCACTATGAATGGTGGTTCTAGCAAAAGAAGAGATCATGAGGATACTGAGATGCCTACCTGACAGCTGGAGAAGAACCTCTATCTCTATACCGGAATCATGTGACATTGGTAATATACTTTTCAAGGAGCTGATTTGTAAGTTGATGATGTATAAAGAATAATTGAAGTTAAACAACGAGGAAGATGATGAACCTAAGAAGAAGTCAGTGGAATTAAAGTCTACTGCCTCAAAGACCAAGGACAAGGATGATGATCACATACCTATCGAAAGCTCATCAAGTGAATGTTTTTATTCAGATAGTGATGAAGATATAGCTCATATAGCCATGAGATTCAAGAAATTCTATAAGAGGAATAAATTTTTCCCAAAATCAATTTATAAGGGTAAGTATGACCAATGAGTTAATTATAAGAGAGATTCGAAGAAAGATGATAAAGATGATTAGATAGTCTGTTATGAATGTAAATAAAAAGGGCATGTCAGAGATGACTGTCCAAATTTAATGATTATGAATAAATATTATTTCAGGGAATAAAATATAAGAAATTTTTTATGGCAACATGGAGTGCTTTGGAAGATATCTCAAGTAGATCTGGAGCATCTGATTTTGAGGAAAATAATCATGCCAACATGTGTTTCATGACTAAAATATCTAAGGAAACAGTTAATATCCCTATGAATAATGATTATTATTTTGGGAATGAAAGTTATTCGAATAATGAAAATAATATATCTAAAGATGAATTATTTGAATACTGTAATATTTATGACGATACTTGTAATGAGATGAATGATAAGTACACAGCATTGAAGAAACAAAATTCCTTGAACGGTACTTTTAAATCAGTTATTAGTGTAGAAAATTAAAAGAATGCTCAATTGTTAATGGAGAATACTGAACATAATTTGTCCAATGAGAAACTTGTTAAAGACATAGAGAAGTTAAAAAATGGAAAGAATAGCTTCATTCAAATGCTTGGAAAGAAAATTTCAACAAAGTATATTACTGGTATAGGTTACCAACCTGGATAGAGAAAAATTGTTAAGAATAAACTTATTCCAAGATCTAGACATCATTCTGCTTGTTCATGTTCTGGAAATTCTTATGCTTCATCTAGCTATTCAAATACTTACAGACCAAACAATGATTATTTATCAAAATTGTTTGAATCTGTTAATTATAGGAAACCGATTAGACAAATTTTAAGACCCCAGGTCACCCTGAGATGGGAGGGGTGAATCAGGGTGACAAAACTTTCTTTTAATGTGAAGGATCTTCTTCCCACGTTGGTAGGAACTTGTTAAACCTGTATAAGGAAAATGATCAGAAAGGAAACATTCACAAGAAGAGAGATGACACCCCACTTTTTTCTTGGTTAACCACTAAGGGCTACGTCCAAGGAGCATACACTTACTGGTTGTCGGTCGTAAAAAATTCCACTAAACTTCACTAGATGTGGATTGTAAATGATCGGGCATAGTCACTCTGTCCCAGGCTTAGTGCATTTACAAAATATCAGGTATAGCTCACTGCGTCCCTCTAGTCACTCCCGTTGACTGTCCCGGGCTCACTGCCTTTGGTGATGTCCTACTCATTTTATAGACGTGAGGGTCTCTTCATCATTGCTAATGAATGCATCTCTATTGTAGGTAGATTCTCTATTGAAGTCCAACTTCCACTAGAAGACAAATCTCCCTTTTCACCAATGATATCGGGAAAAATATCATCTTTCGTGCAGCACCAGAAAGACGGGCATACTTCAACAACACCCATCATGCTTCTCCAAGCCGGGGCACAATTTTCTAGATGGCGTGTAAGTCCAGCTCTCCCACTTGCGCGACTATCACTTCTCCAACTTCAAACTTGTCCGACTCACTTCTTTTTATGCCCAAACATATTTTGGCACACAACTGTGAACTGTCACGCTTCTTCAAAAACTTGCACGCAAGTGTCACCACACCACATGTGAGACACCATCTTCCCCAACTCCAAACTTGCACGACTCAACCCCATTCTCACCCAAACCACCTTCGACGCGAAGAAAACAACTGTCTCGCAACGTCAACTTGCATGACTCACCACCACTTGCGCGACCACTAGACCTGCTCGACAGGATCTCTGAAATTCTCTATGTTTGATCTTTATGCCGAATGAGGAGGGGTGGACCTCTATTTATAGGGATTTGGATACCCTACGCAATGGCGCGCATGTCCTCCCTCAACATGCATGTTTTGGCGTGCAAGTACTTGCGTGAAAAACACAAAACATGGGTTCCCTTCTTCCATTGACATATTTTCATGTTTTCATTTTTAAAAACAAACGTTGTGCAATTATCATCTTTTTTGGGTCAATGGTGTGCATGTCTCTTTGCCAAAAACACATTTTCATCATTTTTCGATTTTTAGGCCCAATAAAATTTGGCCAACATAGGAAAATAGTGCCACCTTCAATATTGTTATCTCCTTGTTTTGTATGATCTCTTTCCCAGCACACATTCCGAACATTCTCTAAGGAATGACTACAAACACAAACCACACCATACTCTAATTAAGGCATATAATGAACATGGTTCAATAATATCCCCCTTTGGGTTTGTTGGAAATCAGTAAATAAATTCAATATAGCACCAGCCACAGAGAAACCATAAATGCAAGAATCAACTCAGCTAACACTTTAAGTCTACATGAGCAATGCTCGATGTAGAAAACAAGAGAGAATGATTGAATTGGGTTCTCATGTTTTGGAATTCTCAATTATTACCATGAAATTACCTTATTGTGTCATAGAATCTTCACATGTCCTATGTATTCCCTCCCATCCTCTCATCGACACTGGATTCTCAACATGTCAGAAAAGCTTTACATCCCTGAATTTATTCCTTTCTCCCCAACTGACAATAAACCCAATGATCGGTAAATGTTCCTTGTTCATCTCAAACCACACTCCCCCTGGATAGTATCACCCCCCAAACCTGCATCGAATCCAAAAACAGATTAAAAACAATTAACATAACTCAGGAGAGGGGAATTTTGCAACATCCTTATGCACTGGGAGGTGGCTGAACATCGAAGTTCAACCGATGCTTCCCAAACACAACCGCTGACAGTGGCTTGGTCAGGATATCAACCACTTGCTCGTCAATTCTCACATGATCCATTCTAATCATCCATTGCTCAATATTTTCTTTGACGAAGTGATATCTGATTTCAATATGATTCATATGATAATGCTGAACATGATTCTTTGTAAGATCAATTGTGCTCTTCTTATCGCAGTAAATCACCATTGGTTGTTCCACCTCATCACCAATATCTCTTAGTTGATGTTTATCCATAGTAGTTGAGTGAATTCTATTGTGGTGGAGATATATTTATCTTCAGTCATACTAAGATAAGTAATTTCTTGTTTTTTATCAACCAACCAACACATTTATTCCTAATATAGATTGCACCACCACTGGTTGAATTTCTGTCCACAACATCGCCAGCCCAGTCAACATCAGAAAATGATGATAATTCACTGTATCTTCCTGAAACAAAGTATAAGACACAATTTTAAGTACCTTGAATATACCTCATGATTCTTTTTACTACAGCCATATTTTCCTCCGTTGGATTACTCTAAAAGCAGGCTGCAAGACATGTGGAAAAGTCAATATCTGGTTGTGTTGCTGTCAGGAACAGTAGGCTCCCAATGATCCTCATGTACACGGTGTAATCTTTAAAGGTCCCATCGTCATTCTTTCCTTGTTTAGTTCCAACTGTAATCGGAGTTGACATTGGTTCGGAGTCTTGCATATTAAACTTATTCAGAAGATCTCTTACATAATTTTCATGATAAATTAATATTTAATCCTTCTTTCTAATCACCTACAGCCCCAAAAAATATATGAGCTCCCCAATAATAGAAATTTCAAATTTTTATTTCAGGTGATTGGAAAATTCATCCACTGATTTCTGCCTACTGCCACCAAATTTGATATCAACAACATAGACAAGAACCATGAACTTATCTTTTGAAGAATTCATCACATATAGATTGTGGTATACTCCCCCTATATTGAATTCTAGCTTCTTGAGATATGAGTCTAGCCAGGAATACCATGCTCGTGGTGCATACTTCAAACCCAACAGAGCTTTCTTTAGTTTGCAGACCATTGTTTCATCATTACCAATAACAAAACCCACTGGTTGATCAATGTAGAAATTTTCATTGAGTACACAATTCACGAATGTCGTCTTGACATCAATTTGAAATAGATTAAATCATCTTTGGAGTGCCACGACAAGGAAATCCTGATTGACTCTAGTCTAGACACTTGGGGAAAGGTTTCTTTAATATAAAAGCCTTTAATCTGGGAGTATCGTTTACATACCAGTCGTTCCTTGTTTCTAATAACACTTCAATTCTCGTCAAACTTGTTCTTGAGGATCCATTTTGTGCTAATCACATTGTCACCATCAGGTCTCTGGACAAGATCCCATGTCCGATTCATGTCAATATGATCTAACTCTACATTTATGGCTTTCACCCATGATTCATCATTTGTAGCTTCTTCAGATGAGGATGGATCCACAAGTGACAGGAATGCATATTGAAGGTTATTACTCATCATACTTGTTTGAGTGGGTGCACCCTTATCCCGAATTATGTTATATGGATCAATCTCAGCTCTATGATTTATCCTGTAAAGTTCAGTTGCATTCTCTCCAGCCATAGTTTCTTCTTCAGATTCTTCTTCTGATTCAACATCATGATGTGACTGCTGAGTGTTTTTTTTCGTCTTCTCCAATTTCTGTATTTGTATGTTCTCCACGTTCACTTTCTACCACATCAGCATATGATGTCCTTGAAGAATTTGTGATTTTCTCTTCAATTATATTAACATCACCTATTTCCACAATCCTTCCTAATAGCTTGTGGAAACACTTATAGGCTTTCATGTTCATTGAGTATCCATGGAAAATTCCATCATATGCATTTTCACCATACTTCCCTAGATTTCCTTCTTTGTTTCTGATGTATCATTTACTTCCAAAAACACAAAAGTATTTCAAGGAGGTATTCATTCCATGTCACAATTCATATTGTGTATTCATCTCATCCATATATAGTCCTGTTCAATTTTGAATATACATTGCATCTTGAAGAGCCTATTTCGAGTAATGTTGTGGAATAAAACTCTCAATTAGCATAGTTCATGCCATGTTGTTCACCCGTCGATTCCTACATTCATCAAATCCATTTTGTTGTAGAGTTCTCACATCAGATACCTCAAGTTGCATCGAATGATTCTCCTGGTAATTTTCAAATTCAATGGATGTGTATTCCCCATTATTGTCAGATCACAACACATTTATTGTTAGTCCAATATCATTATGTGCGATTCAACGATATGTTTTCCTAGAGTCAAGAACTTGTCGTTTCCGGTGAATGACCGCTACACATGACTTTCTAATGTGATCATCCATGAAAAGGACAATGTGCCTTTCCCCATGAGTTCTGGAAACATTTATCAACCCACATACTTCTATATTAATTTTATCATGAAGATGGGATGTCCTTTTATTATTTGGCCGATATGAACTGTAGACCAGCTTCACAAAAATGCAAGCAACACAAGAATTTTAAAGATCACTCTTCAGGTTGGGAATGTCCATGATAGTCCACAATTTTGATATTTTCTCCTTGTCTTGTTGATTGATGTGTTCTAGTCTCCGATGCTAATTTTTTTTCTTCTTCAACAGTCATGTAACAAATATTTTCTTTTCTCTCAACCTAATAAAGGTTTCCTTCTATTCTGCATCCATTGATAAGTGAAATTCTTGTCTTTCCCTTGATAGTGCAGCCTTTCTGATTAAAAGTAACTATATGTCCTGAGTCATATAGTTGACTCATGCTGAGAAGATTATGATGTAGGACATATAAAAAAAGAACTTCAGTATTGTTTAGTTCTCCATTAGCTAATTCAATACTACCAATACCTTTGATTTTTAGAGCTCCGTCATTACCAAATTGTACTGTATGATCAACAATCCTTTGGATGTCCGTTAACATGCCTGTATTACCTGTCATATGGAACAAGCAACAGTTATCCAGAATCCAGGTGTTATTTCTTTTTGTAGCTTTGAGGGCTACCTCTGAAATATTGGATTTCTCGATCTTCTTCTTTTTTTTTCAAGTGATATTGGATTGAGTATAAGATATTGATTGACTTCTAATTATTTCTTCTACATAATCATATTCTTCATACTCATAATCTTCTTCTAGATGACAAAACCTATTTGTGAGATCAACATCATTAGGAGGGTGAATATTGACATTACATTGAGAGTTGTATGAATGTCTCCTATGGAATCTCCGCTTGCAATATAGAGCATTTTGGCCAATGTTAGAACAATGAAACAATTATCCATAGAAACTATTTATTCTATAATATGGAGGATATGAAGTCAGTCTCCATTGTGGTCATCCTAGATCTTACCCATTCAAGTAGCTCCTTGCCTCTTCGCAGTATGACATGGTATAGACTATATAGCCACAGAACTGAAACTTCATGAGAGGAAATGTCTTCTCACTTGAATTTCTCCTCATGCCTTCATCCTTGGGAGAATAGTTGAACAACCTGTCATTTTTGAAAGTTTGAGGATAATTTTTAGTTTTTCTTTTATTTTGGATTGAGGGGTTCTTTTTCAGCACATCAGGTAATGTTTCAACATTTCCAACTTTCTTCGTGTTGTTCTTTTGGATCTCTTTAATTCCAGTTGTTGGTGTCTCAGCTTCACAGCCGATTCCACTCTTTCCCATGCAACAAGGTCTTTGATCACTCAAGATTTTTCCAAGACCATCTGAACTACACTTAGATCTTGCTAGTAATTATGAATATGAGAATATTCCAAAATGAATTTCATTCTTTCCCTCATTTGTGGATGATAAAAATTAAATTTTACTCCGAAGATTAAAAAATTATTCCTCAAGTCCCTCATAAGTCACGGACGTCACTTCCAATTTGGATTAAAGGTCATTTAAGACCATTTCTTTTTCTTCAATTCTGAGCTTTAGTTACACAACATCATCTGTGCATTCAAGGATTGAGGAATGAACTCCCTCTAGTTCTTCTAGTCATGCAATTTCTGCTTCAAGATCATCAAGATATTCTAATGATTCTTCCACCATTTCCTTCCACTTATTGCATCTCCTTATTTTTTTCTCAATCTTGGAAAAAACATCCTCAATTTGAGTCTTTGAATCACCATTAAGATATGAAAATGTACATGATGTTGATTTAAATTCATCATCCAAACAAAAGGATACTTTCTAAAAATGATTTTCCTAATGAATCATGGCAATTGCATATAAGATTAAGACTATGCAATGTTCAGTCACTTAAGAAACTGACTAGGAAAGTTTTAGTTGGAGACCTACCCAAACTAAAACTCCCAATGACAAAGTTTTTAATTATTGTCAAGAGGGGAAGAAACATAATGATTATTTCAAATAAAAGAAAGAAGTTTCAAAATTTGAACCACTTGAGTTGGTTCATATGGATTTATTTGGACCATCTAGAGTTTCTAATTTAAATCGGATGAATTATGTATATATTCTAGTAGATGAGTTTATTAGATACACTTGGGTATAATTCCTTTCTCAAAAAAGTGATGCTTTTTAATATTTCATTAAATACTCCATGTCTGTAGAAAACCTTAGTTAACTTAAGATTAAGACCCTGAGAACTAATCATGGCCGTGAGTTTGAAAATCATGACATTGAAACATATTTCCCACACAATGGCTATAGTCACAATTTTCCTGCCCCTAGGACACCTCAACAGAATGGTGTAATAGAAAGAAGGAATATAACCCTTTAGGAAATTGTAGGAACTATGCTTAATGAGTATGACTTACATGTTTAATTTTGGGATGTATCTATAAATACATGTTATATTATAAGTAGATTATTGATTAAACCAGTTCATAAAATAACCCTTATGAACTTCGGAATAATAGGAAGCTTAATGATAGTATCTTTAGATTTTTTCTTTGAAAATAATTTAATCTCAATAATAAAGTTATTCATTATAAATTTTCATCCAAAAGAAATGAAGAAATCATTCTAGGTTATTCTATATCTAAAAAATCATATACAATATTTAATAAGAGAGCCAAATGTGTGTAAGAATCTATACACATCAGATTTTAGGAAACTGATCCACATGAACCTAATAACCCTCTTGAAAATGATGAAGAATATTTGTCTATTCTAATCCTTAGTGACAAGAACAGTGAACCTGTTCTTAAGACACATAGTTCTGGAAATTTTCTAGAACCATTTTCTATTGAACCTGAACCTATAAATAAACCTGAAATTTCTAGAACGACTTTTTCTAGACCATCTAGGACCCTTAAAAACCATCCTTTAGATGTTGTTATTGGAATTTTAGATAGAGGAAAACAAACTAGAGCATCTCTAAGAAATAAGGTTGAAATCATGCATCTCCTTCAGAGTCAGAACCTAAAAATATCAACGATGCTATCAATGATGAATTTTGGGTAATGGATATGCAAGAAGAGTTAAATCAATATTAAAGAAACAATGTCTATGAATTAGTAGACAGACCTATGGAAACTTTGACCATAGGCAGTAAATGGGGTTTTAGAGATAAAGATGATGAGTCTAGGAATATTGTTAGAAACAAAGCTATGTTAGTTGTACAATGATATAGTTATGAAGAAGGAATAGACTATGAAGAAAACTTTTCACCAGTTGCTAGGTTAGAAGCTATTAGAATTATACTTGTTTTTGGTGATCATATGAATTACAAGTTATGTCAAATGGATGTTAAAAGTTCTTTTCTAAATGGTTATTTAATTGAAGATGTTTTTGTTGAACAACCACCTGGATTTACTAATCCTCATTTTCCAAATCGAGTTTTTAAATTTTCTAATGTCTTTTTTGGTTTAAAACAATCTCCAGGAGCACAGTATGATAGACTTAGTAATTTTATTATTTTAAAATATTTTATTAAATGGATTTATTATCCAACGCTTTTTATCAAATGGATTTATAAAGTTGTTCTGATAGTACATATCTATGATGAAGATATTATTTTCAGATCTTTTTAATATGCTTTATGTATTGATTTTTCAAAGAGTATGCAAAGTGAATTTGAAATGTGTTTAATAGGATAACTCTAATATTTTATTGGATTTCATGTTTTTCAAAATGAAAATTGTAATATTTTAAATCAATTTAAATATAAAAAAGTTATTTTAAAACGTTTTGGATTGGATAGTAATAAGGAACATGATACACCTATGAGTACGACTTGTTAATTGGATGCAGATGAAATTGAGAAACCAGTGGATCAAACAAATTATAGATGTATGATTGGGAGCTTACATTATATTAATGCTAGTCGAACAGATATTATGTTTAGTGAGTGTATGTGTGCAAGACTTCAAGCTAATCCAAAAGAGTCACACTTTCATTCTGTTAAAATGATTTTCAAATATTATAATCATTCTACTAATTTAGGATTATTTTATCCAAAAGGAAAATCATTCGATTTAACCTATTATTCAGATGATGACTTTTCTGGTTTCAAGTTAGATAGGAAGAGCACTTATAGATCATGTCACTTTCTAGGTAAGTCCATAGTATCATGGTGGAGTAAAAAGCAAATTTTTTTTGCATTGTCTTCTGTGGAAGCAGAGTACATAGCTGTTAATAGTTGTTGTGCACATATTATTTGGATGAAACAAACTTTATTGGAATATGGATATAAATTTAGGCATGTATCTATAAAATGTGATAACACTAGTGCGATCAATATCTCTATGAATCATGTATCTCACACTAGTACTAAGCACATTGATATAAGACATCACTTTTTGAGAGATCATTTTTAAAAAGGTGGTATTACTTTTGAATTTATTGGCACAGAACATCAATTAGCTAACATATTCACGAAAAATTTATCTTTATATATGTTAAGTTACATTAGAAATGAGTTAGGAATGATAAACATTCCATAAACCTCACCGATAGTAGAAACCTCACTGTTAGATATACCTCACTGGTATGGACCTCACCGTTATACATCACTGGTATGAACCTCAATGTTATGCCTCACTAGTATGAACTGCACCATTATAGCTCATTGGTATGGACATCACCTTTATAAAATCACAATTATTGGACCTCACCATTAGTAATCCTCACCGGTATATGTTACCACTATTTTTCACTATTTTAAACGTCGTGTTTTATTAGCCACTGTAATTTGTATCATTTGTATTATATTTATTTTGTTTTATTTATTAATTTTCTGATTCCTAAATGATAAAACATTAGTATTAACCTCATTTATATCCACCTCGAACCCTTTACCTTCAAACCTTAGCTCCCATATATTTTTTTCCATCAAACCCTAAACCTCGCAATTCGCAGAATGGAATGAATGAAGAGACTAGATTTTAGTAAAGAGGGTGATGAGCTGAATGCCAAGAGACTCCATGGAGAGTCTAGTGGTGAAAGTGAAGTGAAGAAACCTGTAAACCCGCATCTCATGAAAATTGAAATTGTAATCGAGAAAAAACTATGTTGAGAATGGATCATGCCTAGAAAATCATTGATTCTAATGATTTTGGAGGATCAAGGGTGGAATGAATGTTTTGAGTATAACAATGGTGCTTATTATCCTAAATTGGTAAAGGAAATCTATGAGTTTGTTTGTTTTTATAAATCTGAATGTTAGAACAGAATGGTATCAGTAGTAAATGGATAGATAATATATTTTTCTTCCATTCAATTGGATGAGTGCTTAAAATTTCCACACTAGGGTGAGTTTTGATATTTTTCATAGTTAGTACCCCCCCACTAGAGACATTTTTGACTGTGAAACTGATTTGGAAGGGGTCAATAGAGATGGAACACTAAGAAAAGTAGTTGCTACAGAAATGGATGGAGAAAACCGGTTTTTGTTCAAATTAATCCAACACATATTAAGTCCAAGAAGAGGGGTCTTCGCAAAACATAGATTCCAAGATATATTCTTGTTGTCTCTGATAAGGAATAGTGTAAAAGTGAATTTCTGTAGGATTTTGATGATTCAAGTCAAAGATATGACTAGGCCAAAATCGAAAAAAATTCTTTATTCTTTGCAAATATGCTCACCTTAATGGTCAAGGTAAATGATGTGGTTGAGTCTTAGGTTGAGATAGGGGTTGTAAGAGAAAAATTTTGTGTTAAAAACAGTTTTTAAGTACATGAAGATTGGATAGAACTCATTTAAAAGGGAATGGGTAAATGATGATGAGATAGTTTATGAAAAAAGTTACCCTGTTTAGCATCCCAATCAGCCAAGACATAAGAGAGATCCAGTTCTAGGACCTGATGAAGAAGAACGTGAATACAGTGATGATGATGCTAGGGAGGATACCTCTATAGAAGACGGATGGTAACATGATTCACCTCGAAGCCCAGCTGGTAAAAAGGTATCATATGCAAAGAAAGTCCAACTGCAAAGGAAGCAGTTCATGGAGAAAGTGTTCAAGAAATCTCTGTAAATGAGAAAAAGTTTCATAGACTAGATCATAGGGAGACTTCTTTTGATTTCAATAGTCGTGATGATAAAGAGGAAGAAGTATCTGAGAGTGGAAGTGGATGTTTGAGTCTCAGTCCTATGATGAAGAACTCTATTATGCCGGTTGAGGAGATTCTAGATGTAGACAGACCAGTACCTATTGATGACAAACCCCAGCATGTGCAACCTAGTTGGGATATGAATTTGTTTGTAGATGATACTTCTGAAGAGGAAGTTCCTAATGAGGTTGTTGCTGCTATTGCTGCAAAAATAGTAATGGATGCTCAGGTTGAGGGGGAGCAACTTATAAGGATAGGGTCGGTTTCTTTGACCTATGTCGTGGAAGAATGGTATGTGGATCTAGGATTTGTTGTATTGGGACTAGATTATACTGATACTGATGATTAATAACCCATTAAAAGACATAATGTGTTTTATGATATTTTCTCAGAGGAAGTTACTGCTCAATTAGTAGCTCCTCTAGCTTTTCCTAAAGACATTGTGTGAAAAGGAGATCTTGAGGCACTAAAATCTGAATTAAAAACATGTTTTTTTGAAGAGCGATGTAAGATGGAATGTTCTTTGGTATCTTCTCTAGGAAGTGTTATGTCATGTTCTATGTTATAAGTGGTGGATGAAGTAAAAGAATATCAAAATCAAGTTAAAATATTGACAGAGGATGTTGATTCTTTGATGTAATCAGTTACGTCATTTGACTCCTTCATGAGTTTTAAATCTCAATTTGATACTAACATCAACTACATTCGAGGTGTAGTGAAATATTTTGTGGATGTGATTAATGATTTAAAGAAGTCCATAAAATTGTATGTCTGTACTCGTGATTTTTTTGTGAAAAATTGGATAAGTTGTTGGACACAATCCTTCAAATAAACAATAGCTTTTACTGTAAAACATCATGGTACCTCCAGAGATTCAGTTGATGTTTAATAGTTTATATCTATGCTGAATGAAGAACATGGTAAAGTTAGTATCAGTAGCTCATCTGATTCCCAGGTGATTACTACCACCAGGGATATCAAAAAATCTGTTCCTGATTATATGAGAGATGCTACTATAGTCCAGAAGGAATTCAAAGGAAAAATTGATTACTATAGTCATAGAGTATACACCAATCAATAGCTAACCAATCATTTCAAGCTTCTTTTAGAGAATTTTAAACCTCCCCCAGTTACTGAATCCTTCAAAGAACAGTTTAGTAATCTTAGGTAGTTGACCCATGATTTGGAAAAATTTATGGATAAAAAGTATGATTTTATCTCTACTATGGAGAGAGTGGGCAGTATCATCATGGATTTCAGGAATCTCTTTCTGCCTTTTCTACATGTGGATAGTACCCCTATTATTGTACCTCTAACCCTGCCTGCCTTTGGTATGTCTACATTGATACCTCAGTTGAATCCAACTCATGCTATCAGATGTCTTACTCCTATGATCACACAACGGAGTACCCATTACAAGACTGATAGTGTTTCAGTAGCTCAACCACCTTTGATCATCACTAGTGTTCCCAAGCCTTCACCTAAGCCTACTAAGCCTGAATCCTCTTCCAATCCAAAAGAAAAATCAAAATTACCTATTTAGGAGGATTAATTATTAGTGGCTAGGGAATTTTATATGAATATTTTTAATTTTTGTATTTCATTTGTACTATCTCAAGTAACTTTTTCATGTGAAATGCAAAAGTCTGTTTTCTCCCTTCATCTTTAAAGTTCTAAACCATTGTTTTTATATTCATTCTAATCGCAAAGGGGGAGAAAAATTATAATATGGAGAGAAATTACACTAAGGGGATAAAATTATAATATGAGTCTTTTGAGGAAATGGAAATGAGTATTCTATTTCCTTTTACTCCTATGTCTGTCCATAGTTTAACTCTGATACATTTGAGAGTTATGATATGAACAGATTGAGAAATTCTATTAGATGTATTTTAATCTGATTCATTAACATTTATTCTGGATTATAATGCCATAATTTGGGATTATCAAAAAGGGGGAGATTGTTGGACTCACCGGTTTTGATAATCTAAATTATGTTTAGATATGCTTTGATAATCCCAAATAATGTCTATCTATATATTTATTATACTTTCTAATAATGAAATCCTGCTAATGAGTAAATATGAATATCAAAATGATCATATCATATCATTGGAAAATGTTATTAAATGTTTATTTGTAATTATAAAGGTTTAATGATGATTAATCTTGATACTAACTCAATATGGAAATTAAATGCACAGAATAGATACTTTATAAGCATTCAAGTACAGACCGAGCTACTGATAAACAATGTTCACCGATAGACTAATTCTACTGGTAGAAAAGGTCCTTGATACAAGATACCAATATAAAGGGGATACCGATAGTGGGAGCAACTGATAGAGATAGCTACCACTACAAATATTAATAGCTACTAATAGAGAGGAAGAGCTATCGACAGAAGTTCACAATTATGAAGAGCTACTCTTACATGGTTCTATCGATACATGGAGATATTAATACAAGGAGATACCTCTACACATGGATCTATTGATAGATGATGCTACCGTTACAAATAGTGACGGCTACAAATGCTAGACCAACCGTTATAAGTCAACTGTTACAAGTTCACAGATATAATGAGCTACCGATGGTAACCAGTCACTATTTATCTAAACTCTATCTATCTATTTTATTATTAGCATCATTCATATTTTGTGCTATTAATGCAATTGATATTAATTAATGATGTATGTTTGATGTTAGGAAAGCATACCTCGTACATGTAGATGTAATCACGTTTTATGTCTAAAATTAAATAATGATGTTTGTTGGATGATAGGGAACTGTACCTCCTACCTTTAGAAGTAATCATGACTTATGTCGAACCACCACATGAGCTATAAAAGAAAGGTCAAAGCTAAATATAAAAAGGAGGACATAAATAATGCACAAAAAGACACATAAAAATAAGAACACATGATGAACTTGAAGAACACTTATAAAAATCATGAACAGATGTTCAAGTGGTGGTTACAGGGATACAAGGAATACTATCAAATTAAAGCTAAACACCTATATTGTAATTAAAGGAATAAAACCACGACACTATGTTTTTCTAGAAAAAATTCAGAGAAGGAATCAAATCATCATCTTCTTCCATCCAAAGGAGTCCAAAGCTGGATTGAAATCACACAAGAGAATTATTAACTCATCTCCATATTATTGCTCTGTTGTGATTATTTTTATTACATTTCGAGCAGTGTGTGTGCTTCTATTTTTTTGAACACACACTGACTCTTATGCTGAATTAGAGGATACTGAAACATTCACACCAAACACATTACACCATTGTGTATCCCATGTAGAACTTTGGAAGAAGTCTGAGGACCTAGACATCATGTTTGCTGCAGTTGATGCCTTACCACATAGAACTATGGTAGAGGTCTGAGGACCTGGATAGCCTGTGAGCAGTTGTTGTTGCCTTCCCACATGGAATTGTGGTAGAGGTCTAAGGACCTGGATAGTCTGAGTACTATTGTAAATCCTGATCCAAGTTGTAGATCAGTTTTTTATATAAACTGTTTGAGAGTACTATGTCTTATCTTGAGACTGATCCGCTTGGTTAAAACTGATGTGCATCTTATTTTAGTTTAAACTATCTTCAATATTTCACTGCTAATTACATTGAAATTCAAATCTATTTTAAAGTAACTTTGATAGTTGAAATACAAAGTGTTTGTATTTATTTCTATCTTGTATGTTAGTTTCAAAAGATAAATTAATCATGAGATTAAATTTACTGAGAAATAATCAATCTTCGAGAAACTAATTGAACACTCACAATATTTATAAATTCACTACAGTTTAACTTGTTTTTATGAATTGGGGGATTTCAATATAAAACATTTAAACATAAATTTTTAATAGGAACTCAATTCACCCCCTCTTGAGTATCCACTCCAACCAAAAAGAAATAATTTAAAATTTATTTTTAATGGAATTATATTCGAAATACGTTATATTTTTTTCCCATAATGTCAAAATATATGTTTTGTAATTAATATTATATTAATAGTATTTTAGGTTAAATATATTATTAATAATTTTTTCTAAAATATAAATTTCATTAAATTTGAAAAAAGGGATGTGAAAAATTTGAAAACATTACAACTTGATATTTTTTGACTGAAATTTCAATATGGATGTAAATGTATATACCATTAGCAATGAAGATACAATTACCAAGATCATTGTTAAACTTGGTTAATAAGGATCCTATACAAATATGGATGGATTAAAATGATACATAATCATGAAATAATAGAGTTATTTATAAGAAACCAACCATACACCATATATTATTTGATCTTTTTGCCACATGGTGATACAACATGTTGAAAAAATTATTATGTTGAAAAAATTTATTTAATCCAATGTTTGTACATATGCTCACATTAAATGGAATCTACCTCTTATCTATTAATTACACCACCATGAGAAACATATCTCAACCATAACCCAACAAAATACCTCATGAATATCATTAAACCATTATAGTAGTTATTAAATTTTCATATTTTCAACCATAGTGTTATTAAGTGAGGATCAATGATATGTTCCACATTAAAAGAATAAATTTTATTAACTGATCCATTTAATGTTATTATTATATTCAACATTATCTAAATATGTATTACCAAAATAATATTCAATGAAAATTATCATTTTATTAATTTTATGTAATTATGTTTCTTCCACTTCTCGAATACATATAATCTTTTTTCTAATGTCAAATTGATACATCATTCATGTAAAAAACAGAAACTACACAACCACCAGTCATTGTATTTCATTTTTAATTACCCATTAATATAGATACATATAATTACAAACATAATGACTAAATGTTATATTTATTAAAATTATATCATGATGAGGTTAATGGAAATATAAATTATTATAAGAAATTGTATCATCAAAAATGAAACACTCATAAGTGAACTAAGTAGTTTGCACTGAATGATTCATTTTTCCTTAAATTTTTAATAAAAGGGGAATATGAATACATATCTATTATAAGAATTATTAATATTTATATATTATTAATTAATACCAATTTATTACGTTTTTTCACAGTTTCATTTCATTTTCATTAATAAGTGGTAGGTGTTCAGGGGTTTTCATCTCAATTCCAACTTCATTGTGAAATATTTTGTATTGTGAACCTATTTTCTCTTATATAGTGCATAAAATAATACCTTTTTTAATTGAATATTTTTTTATTTTTAATAATGATACATAATGTTATAATACAATAATAAACATTATTGGTGTTACAATTCTAATGTTTAGATATATATATGAATTTATTTTTACAATATCATTTTTGGAACAACATGTAATTTAATTGATTGATTATTATTATATATAACTCATATTAAACTACTATATTTTTCTCACCTATATATTTATGGAGTTATATTTATTATTTTTATTCTATCTTTTATTGAACATTATTAAAGAAAATATATAAATATTTCAGACGATGAGATCATTTCTCTTCAGGATCAGAAATACATTATTTCTTTTCCAGATCTGTATAAAAATTATTTTACTAAAACACATTCAATATATATATATATATATAATTTATTAAGAACATAATATATTATTATTTGATTCATTCATATGGGTTTAAAATAAAATATACATTGTTCTACAAAAGGTTCATTTCCTAAATTCATTTAAATAAAATTAATGTTTATTTTTATCATATACTACATGAGTTTATTTACCACCACCATAACCATTTTATTCTATTTTATTTATTCAACATGATTCCAATGGTTTTGAAAAAAAATATAAAATCAAAATTTATTCAATATTCACTAAACTTATTTTCATAAATTAAGAAAAAAGAATAAATATAATTACAAAAATTATATTTCTAATGAACTAATAGTAATCATTTATCTCTTACTAATTTTATAAAAATTGAAAATATATTGAATTTATAACATTATTTTGATTATCATTCTTCTAATTTTCCATTCAGTTATATTTCTATATTTTTTTTATCATGGATATTCATTAATCCAAGAATATATAAAAATCTCTAGATACAGTTCTACAATATGATAATTATATCGCTGACTGGGGTAATATTTATATTTTTTTATTCAATAATGTATACTAATATTTGATGACACAACATGTTATCTAGGAATTACATTGATCATTTTATATATGAAGACTCTATTGGACATTAAAAAATGGGTGGGGCCTATTTATGTAAGGGCCCATGATGCATAGATGTGTCTAATGAGATAGACATTTTTTCATTAATTATTAAATTGTATAAATATTATACATATTTTTTTGGAAAATAATGTTCTATAAGTCTTTGACCATGAGATATGAGAATACGAGTTTTCTTCATCGAAATGTAATTTATTTTTATCACGTAAATTACTAAATAATAATTATTCTTATATGCACTCCATGATTAGTTTATTTATTAAAATGAATATATTTTTAGTTATATATCTTTACATATTGAATATTCCTTGTTAAATAATCATAACATTACTTGTATTCTACCTATATTATGATTTTAACCCACCATTTTCATTTAGTTCCTTAGGATATGAAGAAGGAATCATTGATCAATAATAAATCATATATAATATTTTCATTCTCTATGATTTGTACTTTTTTAAAATTGGAAATCTGAATCTTTGTTGTGTTTGGTTCATCAAGTCTAGTAAACTTATCTAAAAATATTGAGTGATATCTATTATATTATTCAGATGAATTAATATAGATAATGGATTATGGTTAATTGAAGTAGGAATGATGTTTTTGGTATTAGATAAATATAGTAGGACCTTTAAGAACAATGTTTTTGAATTTATAGATTCAAGAATGTAACCCCATAAAAAATTTCATTAATATGAATTTGTATTAATTAATATGATGAATCTTTGTAAAAGTATGTATATTGAGATTTTTCTTGATAATAAATCCATATATGTAAAATAGAATGTGGATAAGGTCGATCAATAGATAGACATTGTTATAACAACTGTGTTGGTGGTGGATTTGGTATCATTTCAATCTTCACTAGTGTACGATTAGTGGACATATTAATACACACAACTAGAGTCTTACATGGGGATATGTGTTTCTTAATTCACATAAATTATATTTACAAGTATTTAATAATATAATTTGTTTATGGTTTTACGATATTCCTTGTTAAACCATGTTTATTATTCCATGATTATATATACAACAATTTTCAATTTTGATTATGAATTATCATATATTAACAACAATATATAATGTTTTAAATTTAAATTATTATATATGTTAGTATATGTCCTTTTTTTCAGTCCATCATGGACTATGGATAATTTTCAATTAATGTGTAGAATGTATATATTTCCATTCAAGGAAATCCAACATAATTATTGTCAAATTGAAGTATATTATGAAAATATTATGGTATCTAGAAAGGATTATAACATATTACCATCAACATGTGGAGACACATGATGTTTCACAAGATGATACATATATATTTAAATGCATAAAATAACAAAATCATACATCATTAAGAATTAAAACTAATACATTGGGATATAATGAATGCATTACTTCCATTGATATGATATTTTTACCATTGGATACAATAAAATAGGAATGTTTATAAAAGTGGTGTTTTAACATAATATTTATGTTAATCAATGGTATTCATTGATCTAGAATACTAAGGTGGGTGAATAATTTATCATATGGAATGGAGAGTTTTTATTGATCCATTTTTTTAAAGGTAATTATCTCATTTAAAAATAACTAAAATGAATTTTATTTTCACTGAGATAATAAAAATGGAATAATAAATTGTTATAGTGTTTGAGAATACCATTAAAAACTATACTATAATAAAGAGGGCTTTATATATAATCTAGTTTGAATTATTTAACATATCATTTATGGGATTAAGACAAGGGTCGAAATGTATATGTTTTTTTGATCTATTCTATCACATGATTAAAAGAGTTATGCACCATAAAAATAGAGAACTAATTTTCATGATCTAATATATTATTGGGAAATCAATAAGATTAAAGGCAAGTTGACAAACATGAATAAAAAACTCATTAAAGATGAAATAGGGAACCACGTAATTACAATTATATGAAAACTTTGTTATGAAATATCCAAAAATCATTTTGAGGTGGTTAAATTTCATTAAAATAGGGATGATAAGGGACATATAGATAATGAATGAAATGGAATAATAAAATGAATATTTATTTATTTATTAGACTACAGATAAATGTAAAAATATTCCCTCTAATTCCCCATGTGTTATGGAAACAAACTATAAAAGATGTCAATGAGAGAAGGAGATGTTTCTGTGATAACTATATTTGATTTTTGTTAATCTAATGGTTTTGATTCATTAAATTGAATCATATACTCCAATTAATAAAATATAATTCTTTATTATTGATCTATACAAAAAAATTATATCATTCATGTTCATTAGAAAAATTAATTCATTCTAATAAAATTATGTATGGAGTTTATTGTAAAGACACTTCAGAGAAATAATACAACAACAAGGAAATGTTATGACACCTTAGTGTACCATATTCATAGAGATTATTGTTTTAGCTATACATGTATTTTTTGTAAATAATGCAATTGATTGGATGTCAAATTATTATGAAATTATTTATTGATAATATAATTTGATTATGATATGTAAAGTATATGATGAATGCATTTCCATTAGAGGGGATACATCATTATCATGTTATTTTTGAGAGCCCCTCTAGTTGATTTTTTTAATGTTTTTATTAATGGTTAAGAAAATATTAAAGAAATAAATGGGAAATTTAATATTAAAAATGAAAATGTAATTATTAAACATGAATATAATATCGTTTGTAATGATATAATACTTGGACATTAAATAGAGTTTAAATTTGAGTTATTTATTAACTTATTCCCTAGTGTCGGTCATATATCATAGAATCTATATGAAAATAATAAAAAGAAATAATGGAATTGAACAAACATATTTATGAGTTTTATCATTAATAATTTAAACTAAAGAGTGTTTAAATATAATTAGATTCTAGTATTTCTATTAATTAAAAATATCATTTATGATGTTAATAAATAATTATAGATAAATTAATCTTATTTAAATAACAAACAAATATATTCCACCTTAAATTGATGAAATGATCGATTTACATCAAGGAGAAATCTTTTTATCTATTTTTAAATTCATTATGGGTAATATAAATTCCATATAAATAAGGAAAATATCCCAGGGATAAAATTTTTTATGAGGTAGGAACATTATAAAATTATTTTAATTCATATTAGAATGACTAATAGAATAATTATTAATATAAATATGATGAAATATGTATTCATGGAATATCATGATAATTTTAATCCATTTTATTAATGATATCTCAATGTAACTTAATTTCAATATGTACATTGAAAATAGTTTCTGAATAATTAATGAAACTCATAGATTGAAATGTTCATATGGAATGTCAGAAAGTGTGCAATATAGAATCTAAAAGTTTATTTTCTTTGGAATATTGTCACGACCCGTCCTCGGGGCCCGTGCCATGACTACCCTAAGCCCACCTTCCATAGGCCAGGAGGTGGCCACTAGCACCAAGGCATAAATCCCAAAAAAATGGAAGGCATTGCCTTTGAAAGGTAAACAAGAACCACAGAGTAAGAAAGCGTAAAAGTAATCACTAAGTAAAAACTGTACAAGCTGTGCTGGAAGTAAAAGGGGCTGGAAATACAAGCCCAACTGTAAAGTACAACTGAAAGGAAAAACCGCAACTGAAAGGAAAATCCGCAGCGTCGAGCCGTCCTCTGGAAGTCCCACCTAAAGTGTGGGCACTGATAGCCTCCACTGCTCCTCGGGTCGACCTGACCGCTCCGAGTACGTCCCGCCCAGTGGTCCACCTCCAGGTACCGTCCTGCTCCGCAAGCCTTCACCACGATCAGCGTTTTCCGTCGTCTGCATCCAACACAACGTAGTGCGGGCATAGCCCGTGCAGGGGTGAGTATAAGATACTATGTAGGGACCCCGAGACCCCTTAAGGTCTCCCGAAATCCACAAAGGATAAGCCACAAAGGAAAGATACAATCACGAAGTAACATCTGGAATGGCTTAGGTATATGCCCTTACATATACCTAAGTCATCAATTCCCGTTCGACTCCAACGTCCGAGCCCAAGCACAACCTAGTCCACACAGGAAAGCAAACATGTACCGACATAGGATAGATCAACACAATCCACAAAGGAGAGTAAACAGTAAATCCACACAGGATAGCTCAACACAATCCACAAATGAGATTAAACAGTAAATCCACACAGGATAGCTCACGCAGGTGTACTTCTTCGAATGACGATAAAGATGATCAGATATAGATACTGAATCATCTAAGCTGGGACCCACATATGATACAAGACCAGTTTTCTTCATTGATTTATCTATACTGGGACCCACATAGGATACAAGACCAGTTTTCTTCATTGATTCATCTATACTGGGACCCACATAGGATACAAGACCAGTATTGAATCATCTAAGCTGGGACCCACATAGGATACAAGACCAGCAGTCTTCATTGATTTATCTATACTGGGACCCACATAGGATACAAGACCAGTATTGAATCATCTAATCTGGGACCCACATAGGATACAAGACCAGCACTCTTCATTGATTCATCTATACTGGGACCCACATAGGATACAAGACCAGTATTGAATCATCTAAGGTGGGACCCACATAGGATACAAGACCAGCACGGCTGGGACCCACAGAGGATACAAGACCAGCAGTCTTCGTTTATTCATCTATACTGGGACCCACATAGGATACAAGACCAGTATTGAATCATCTAAGCTGGGACCCACATAGGATACAAGACCAGCACGGCTGGGACCCACATAGGATACAAGACCAGCACTCTTCATTGATTCATCTATACTGGGACCCACATAGGATACAAGACCAATATTGAATCATCTAAGGTGGGACCCACATAGGATACAAGACCAGCACTCTTCATTGATTCATCTATACTGGGACCCACATAGGATACAAGACCAGTATTGAATCATCTATGATGGGACCCACATAGGATACAAGACCAGCACAGCTGGGACCCACATAGGATACAAGACCAGCACTCTTCATCGTCGTAGTCCACTGAGGATTTCGGCACAGTCGTCATCATCGAAGTAGCAGTTGCAGCCAGCTCTAGGGTTCCCGCACAGAGCAAGCTCGTTCGGGAGGGTCCGCTCCACGAGCCGAGACTGTCACAAAGTCCGAAGTTGATGTATCCAAAAGTTTCGTATCGTCAACATGAACTCAACGTTGCAGACGGTGCGTCAATCGGACGCCCGGTCTGAGAGTTATTGGCTTTTTCGTCCCAGGGGACCGGTTGGTTTATAAGGCAAAACCAACCCCACAATACTCCACCTGCGTCCAAACCTCGGGTGGAGTTAGCCAAAAGATCCATCTCACTTAGAGGAATTCAACAAAGCTGACGACACGTCGATCGGACGTCCGTAGCTCAAGATATGAGCGTTTCCGCTTCGAGGGCCCGGTTGGTTTCGTGTACGAACCAACCTGGCCGAACTCAAAGTATTCTGAAACCTTGAGTGCAATATGCTAAAACGACCATCTCGATCCAAGGATCGTGTTACCGCTGACGGCGAGTCGTTTGGAGGCCCGTAGCTCATGTTACGGGATTTTGAACGAAAATCGTCCGAAAACGGGGGTCCCGGCCCGGGCCGACCCGGCCCGACCCCCACTGGGTCGGCCGAACCGGGTTGACCCGGTCCGGCCCCGCCAGGGCGCGGCCCGGCTGGTCGGACCGGCCCGGCTCGCCCAGCCCGGCTCGGCTCGGCCGAGCGACGCAGGGGGGAGCCGCCACCCCCGCGAGACACCCCCGCGGCACCCGCGGGGTGTCGCCCTGGGTAGCCGAGCGACGCGGGGGGGAGCCGCCGCCCCCGCATGACAACCACACGGCACCCGCGGGGTGTCGCTCAGATAACAGGAGGTGGCCTCAGCCGCGTCCCATGTGCGCCGGACCCGCGCGGTCGCGGGTCCGCGAGCGCCGCCGCTCCGGCTTCTGCCGCAGCGGCCTTGTACGGCGGCGCGCCGGGCCGCCGCCGCTCCCAGCTGCCGGCGCCGCCGCGCCGGCGCCCCACGCCGCCGGCGGCTTCCACGGGCCACCGGAGTCGCTCCGGTGGTCCGATTTTTTTCCCGTCTGCGCCGCTGCTCCTCCCAAGACTCACTCTTCACTGCGGAACCATCACACTTCCGTTGCAGCATGTTCCATCGTCGCCCCTCAAATCCGCATAACAACGAAGAACAGCGGAGGGTCGTCGGGCCGTGTTCGTTTGGCCCGCACCCTCCGCGTTAGTGATAAACAATGGGAGAAACAATATTCAACATATGAATACATATCGGAAAACAATTTTAATGAAATAAAATTGTTTTATGATTCGGGTTCTTCATTTTGAATGGAAACGACACGGGAATTAAGGGCATTTCCAAAAAATAAAATCCCTACCTCGTAGTCATCGCGCGTGAGAGTTCTTCGCAGAATTGCTCGTCACGGAAGAAGGGGATCATCGCGTCGTCGCGGAATGGCGTCGCGTCGTCGCGGAAACCGGCGTTGAGTCAGAGAACTCAACGGCCCATGAAACATCAGATTTAATTTAATTATAATTAAATCCGTGTTTTGGTAAAAACCACAAAGGAGATTAAAAAGAAAATCCGAGACTCTTACCTCAAGCAGCTGATCGAAGATCCGTTGTGGAGGATGAGACGTCGGAGAAGAACGTTGCAGGAAGGGAACGTCGGCGTCGCGGAACACGGCGTTGCGTCATCGATTTCCGGGTTCGGCGTTCTTCGTCGGAGGCCGACGTTCTTCGCATTCTTCGCGTTTTTCGCAAAGAAGGATAAAGGCACGAGAACTCTGTCAAACCTCTCAACGAGTAATCCTTCAAAAAGACTTGTTGGTCTTATTTTATTATTACGCCAACAAATGAAAAAGGTAAGTAACGACCCATCAATTCATTGTATTAATTCAACGAAAGTAACAGCTCATTTAATTCACGAAATAAACCGCCCAATTAAATGGTATGTTAAGAATTTAAGAAACGCGTCAGTTGACTTTCATAATAATGGGTTTTCGCGGGTGCGTTACTTAGCGGAAAGAAATGGCGGGGCTCGTGCGGGCCCCACCTCACAAATATCCTACCAAGAGGGTAGAATATTTCTGGATAGTACACTATCCGGTTCATCTCTGTTTAAGCCGCTTTTAAGTGGCTTCAAGTGGCTTCCATGTGGCTTAAGTGAAATAAAATAGAGTTGTCGAAAAAAAATTATTTTATTTCTTAACTTTAAGCCCGAAAATTAAAAACCACACCCGAGAAAACAAAACTCTGGAAGAGGTGTTTCTAAGAAAATACCGGCGCTGTGATTTCATCGGTGCCCTCAGAATTCGATTCCGGGCACCGGTTCAAAATTTAGAAAAACCTGCTCTTCTGTTCACTGAACGTACCCGAGCCAAACTTTGGAAAATGATTCCCGGCACACCGGGCCTTGGAATCAGGTGCTGTCAGAAACTGCGCTCTTGTAAAATTTCAATGAAAATTAACAAAAAAAATTCCTTGAAATTTACGGGCCTTTACATTACTCCAACCACATGGATTTACGTCCCCGTAAAGCTTCAACACAAACTAGGGAAACAAAGGCGGTACTGAGCACGCATCTGAGCCTCCCACTCCCATGTGCTCCCTGGAGGTTCCGTGCTGCCATCTGATGCGCACAAGAGGAATCGATCGTTCACATATGACCCGCTCTTGTCGATCCTCTCTCTCCAGTAGGACCTCCGTAAAAGTCGCCCAATCATCCACGCCTAGATCCCTATGGTCAACGATGAAGCGTGGAGACGACTTGACGCCTCGGCCAAATCTCTGCAAACCACATCGAGGTGAGACACACTTGAAGACGTGGTCACCATCCTCGAACTCTAGTGGCCTCCGCCTCCTGTCAGCATAAGACTTCTGCCGGCTCTGTGCTGTACTCATTGCTCCTGGATGACCTGGACCATCCCCGGTCCCACAAGAGCTGCAAAGATTTCTTCTTTTCCGATAAGAGAAATCTGGTTCCATCCCCTGGATGAACCACATTATTTTCCTAATACAGTCAATCCTGACATTGATGATACTAATCAATACCAAGGATCGCGTCGTAAGGCCTCGACGCTACTACCAAGAGATCCAACCGTTATTCTCTCCTCCAAGGGTTGAGTCACACTGTCAGCATCAGTGTGTGGTAACAGGGTCTCCTCCAGTAGATGTCTCACAAGTGAGGGTCAAGTCAACAGTCAAAACTGGAACCTCTTAGTAACAGCACAATAGATGACATGAATGAAAACATCACAGAGGTATGCTTCTTTTATTATTGCAGCTCATAATACAAAGACGCTACACAAAATGAACAAGGAACTAGAAGTACAAAGGACGTATCCACTAGTTCTGCTCCTGTCCATCTACTCCCAGAGCTCCATGATCGAAGGCCTCGGCTGCCTGAATATGAGCTCTCGTATGTCCACCTACTCCCTGCGGTCGGGGTGGACCTCCTGGTGGTGGTGGTGGCAACACCTCGAAGTGTCTCCCACCATCGGATACTCGGCCAGCTCCTGTGCCTCGTCCGCCTGCACCCTACGGACCACCATGGCCGAACCTCTGTTTGGGAGGTCCCTCTACCGACTGCTGCTCATCTGTAAGACGAGTTGGGCAGTCTCGAGCCATGTGACCTCGCCCACTGCATGCGTAGCAATGTTTTCCCCTCACGTAGCTGGCTCTCCTTCGGGTTCCCCGCACAACCGAATATTCATCCTGAGACTACTCATCTGATGGTCTGGATCGTTTGAACCTCTGTGTCACCTGTCAACTGTCAGCTGCAGAAGACCCTGCTACGGGCCGTCCTGTGGAGGGTCCTGTCACTGGAGCCTGCTCGGCGAGAAAAATCTATACTAGAAGGGCCCTCTCCAACACCTCTGCCTGTGTCGGAATGTTGAGGGAGATCATCGAAGCCCTGATCTCATGCCTCAGTCCCTGATCGAAGGTCCGGGCTCGGAAGAATGGGTCCCGTACCATATCTGTGTAGTAGCGTGAGAGATTAGTAAATCTTGTCGAGTATTGGGCCACTGTCAATCTGCCCTGCCACAGCTGAAGAAGCTCTTGTATGCATACCGCACAGTGGGTGGCTGGGACGAACTCAGAGTAGAAGATGATCTCAAAGTCCGTCCAGAGGAGTGACACCTCGTCGTGCACCTGGAGCATCGAGCTCCACCATCTGCCTGCTGCCGCGTGCAAGAGGCTCGCTGCGAGGATCACCATGAGGTCCACTGGTGTCCTCACTAACCGAAAAACTCTAACTACTGCATCCAGTCAGTCTTCGGATGCCTGGGGGTCCGTCTCCCCACGGAATCTAGGCGGTCGTTGGCACTGGAACTCATGCAGTGCGCTGAGGCGACGTGCATTGTCAGCGGCTGGTGCTAGAAGCATCGGTGGCTCGGCGGGTAAAGGTACCGCCGGTGCCTCTGCTGATAAGGAGCCCCGCACCGAGGCCTCGTCGCTCGGTGGGCTGTCTTCACATTCCACTCTCGGAACCCCAGCTGGCTGCCATCGTGGGGCCATCCTGATAGAAACAGGTGTGCCACGGTCAGAACAGTATACCAGGTGAGCTGACACAAGTAATCACAAAGAAAACTTGAACACACATGCAATCAATTTTTTCGTGCATTAAGTCGGAAATCAAAAGTCAGGGTCCTGGTGTACGGATACGTCGGCCGCCGCACCAACACTGGACTCCCTGGACTGATAACCACAGCCAATATGCTAAACACTATTGCTTCACATAGAAGAAAGATCAGAGTCTCCGGTAGAACTGACCACCTCTGATTCCAATTTCTCATGACCCGTCCTCGGGGCCCGTGCCGTGACTACCCCAAGCCCGCCTTCCATAGGCCAGGGGATGGCGACTAGCACCAAGGCGTAAATCCCAACAAAAGGGAAGGCATTGGCTTTGAAAAGTAAATAGGAACCATAGAGTAAGCAAGCAAAAAAGTAAACACTAAGTAAAAACTGTACAAGATGTGCTGGAAGTAAAAGGGGTTGGAAATACAAGCCCAACTGCTAAGTAAAACTGAAAGGAAAAATAGCAACTGAAAGGAAAAGCCATAGTGTCGAGCCGTCCACTAGAAGTCCCACCTGAATGGTGGGTACAGATAGTCTCCACTGCTCCTCGGGTCCACCTGACCGCTCCGAGTACGTCCCGCCCAGTGTTCCACCTCCAGGTATCGTCCTGCTCCGCAAGCCTCCACCACGATTAGCGTTGTCCGTCATCTGCAACCAACACAACGTAGTGCGGGCATAGCCCGTGCAGGTGTGAGTATAAGCTACTCAGTAGGGTTCCCGAGACCCTCGATGGTCTCCCGAAATCCACAAAGGATAAGCCACAAAGGAAAGATACAATCACGAAGTAACATCTAGCACGACTTAGGTATATGCCCTTACATATACCTAAGTCATCAATTCCCGTTCGGCTCCAACATCCGAGCCCAAGCACAACCCAGTCCACACAGGAAAGCAAACGTATACCCACACAGGATAGCTCAACACAATCCACAAAGGAGAGTAAACAGTAAATCCACACAGGATAGCTCAACACAATCCACAAAGGAGAGTAAACAGTAAATCCACACAGGATAGCTCACGCAGGAATACTTTTTCGAATGAGGATAAAGATGATCAGATATAGATACTGAATCATCTAAGATGGGACCCACATAGGATACAGGACCAGTTGTCTTCATTGATTCATCTATACTAGGACCCACATAGGATACAAGACCAGTTGTCTTCATTGATTCATCTATACTGGGACTCACAGAGGATACAAGACCAGTTGTCTTCATTGATTCATCTATACTGGGACCCACATAGGATACAAGGCCAGTATTGAATCATCTAAGCTGGGACCCACATAGGATACAAGACCAGTTGTCTTCATTGATTCATCTATACTGGGACCCACATTGGATACAAGACCAGTATTGAATCATCTAAGCTGGGACCCACATAGGATACCAGACCAGTAAGGCTGGGACCCACGTAGGATACAAGACCAGCACTCTTCATTGATTCATCTATACTGGGACCCACATAGGATACAAGACCAGTATTGGATCATCTATGCTGGGACCCACATAGGATACAAGACCAGTACAGCTGGGACCTACATAGGATACAAGACCAGTACTCTTCATTGATTCATCTATTCTGGGACCCACATAAGATACAAGACCAGTATTGAATCATCTAAGCTGGGACCCACATATGATACAAGACCAGCACGGCTGCGACCCACATAGGATACAAGACCAGCAGTCTTCATAGATTCATCTATACTGGGACCCACATAGGATACAAGACCAGTATTGAATCATCTAAGCTGGGACCCACATAGGATACAAGACCAGCACGACTGGGACCCACATAGGATACAAGAGTAGCACTCTTCATTGATTCATTTATACTGGGACCCACATAGGATACAAGACCGGTATTGAATCATCTATGCTGGGACCCACATAGGATACAAGACCAGCACGGCTGGGACCCACATAGGATACAAGACCAGTACTCTTCATCGTCGCAGTCCACTGAGGATTTCTGCACAGTCGTCGTCGTCGAAGTAGCAGTTGCAGCCAGCTCTAGGGTTCCAGCACACAGTAAGCTCATTCGGGAGGGTCCGCTGCACGAGCTGAGAGGCCGATACATCAACTGTCACAAAGTCCGAAGTTGATGTATCCAAAATTTCCTTATCGTCAACAGGAAGTCAACGTCGCAGACGGCGCGTCAATCGGACGCCCGGTCTGAGAGTTATTGGCTTTTTCGTCCCAGGGACCCGGTTGGTTTTTAAGGAAAAACCAACCCGACCGTACTCCACCTGCGTCCAAACCTTGGGCGGAGTGAGCCAAAAGATCCGACTCACTTAGAGGAATTCAACAAAGCTGACGACACATCGATCGGACGTCGGTAGTTCACGATATGAGCGTTTCTGCTCTGAGGGCCCGGTTGGTTTCGTGTACGAACCAACCCGGCCGAACTCAAAGTATTCCTAAACCTGGAGTGCGATATGCGGAAACGAACGTCTCGATCCAAGGATCGTGTTGCCGCTAACTACGAGTTTTTTGGAGGCCCGTAGCTCATGTTACAGGCATTTGAAAGAAAACCGTCTGAAGACGGGGGGTCCGGGCCCGGGCCGACCCGGCCCGAGCCCCCCTGGGTAAGCCGAACCGGGTTGACCCAGTCCGACCCGGTCGGACCTGGTCCGGCCGGTCGGACCGGCCTGGCTCGGCCAGCCCGGCTCGGCTCGGCCGAGCGACGCGAGGGGGGGGGGGGGGGCGCCACTTCCACGTGACACCCTCACGGCACCCGCGAGGTGTCGCCCTGGGCAGCCGAGCGACGCGGGGGGGAGCCGCCGCCCCCGCGTGACAACCCCGCGGCACCCGCGGGGTGTCGCTTGGACTACCGGACGTGGCTTCAGCCGGGTCCCGCGCGCGCCGGACCCGCGCGGCCGGGGGTCCGCGAGCGCCGCCGCCGCGGTTTCTGCCGCAGCGGCCTTGTCCGGCGGCGCGCCTGCGACCAGTGCCGCCGGCGGCTTCCTCGGGCCACTGGAGTCGCTCCGGTGGTCCGATTCTGTTCCCGTCTGTGCCGCTGCTCCTCCCGAGACTTTCTCTTCACTGCGGAACCATCACACTTCCATTGCGGCATGATCCGTCATCGCCCATCAAATCCGCATAACAACGAAGAACGGCGGACGGTCGTCGGGCCGTGTTCGTTTGGCCCGCACCCTCCGCGTTAGTGATAAAAAATGGGAGAAACAATATTCAACATATGAATACATATCCAAAAACAATTTTAATGAAATAAAATTGTTTTATGATTCGGGTTCTTCATTTTGAACGGAAACAAAAAGGAAATTAAGGGCATTTCCAAAAAATTAAATCCCTACCTCGTAGTCGTCGCGCATGAGCGTTTTTCACGGAATTTCTCGTCGCGGAAGAATGGGATCGTCGCGTCATCGCGGATGGGCATCGCATCATCGCCGAAACCGGCGTTGAGTCAGTTAACTCAATGGACCAAGCAACAAAAGATTTAATTTAATTATAATTAAATCCGTGTTTTGGTAAAAACCACAAAGGAGATTAAAAAGAAAATCCGAGACTCTTACCTCAAGCAGCTGATCGAAGATCCATTGCGGAGGAAGAGACGTCGCAGAAGAACGTTGCAGGAAGGGAACGTCGGTGTCACGGAACACGGCATCGCGTCGTCGATTTCCGGGTTCGGCGTTCTTCGTCGGAGCCCGACGTTCTTCGCGTTCTTCGCGTTCTTCGTGAAGAAGGATAAAGGCACGAGAACTCTGTCAAACCTCTCAATGAGTAATCCTTCAAAAAGACTCGGTGGTATTATTTTATTATTACTCCAACAAATGAAAAAGGTAAGTAACGACCCATCAATTCGTTGTATTAATTCAACGAAAGTAAGAGCTCATTTAATTCACGAAATAAACCACCCAATTAAATGGTCTGTTAAGAATTTAAGAAACGCGTCAGTTGACTTTCATAATGACGGGTTTTCGCGGGTGCGTTACATAGTGGAAATAAACGGTGGGTCTCATGCGGGCCCCACCTCACAAATATCCTACCAAGAGGGTAGGATATTTCTAGATAGTACCCTATCCGGTTCAACTCAGTTTAAGCCGCTTTTAAGTGGCTTCAAGTGGCTTCCAAGTGGATTAAGTGAAATAAAATTAAGTTGTTGAAAAAAATTATTTTATTTCTTAACTTTAAGCCCGAAAATTAAAAACCACACCCGAGAAAATGCAACTCCAGAAGAGGCGTTTCTAAGCAAATACCGGCGCTGCGATTTCATCGGTGCCGTCAGAATTCGATTCCGGGCACCAGTTCAAAAGTTAGAAAAACCCGCTCGTCCGTTCACTGAACGTACTCGAGCCAAACTTCATAAAATGATTCCGGGCACACCGGGCCTCGGAATCAGGTGCCGTCAGAAACTGCGCTCTTGTAAAATTCGAAAGAAAAATAAGAAAAAAAATTCCTTGAAATTTACGGGCCTTTACAAATATTTTCTAACCATATGAGATTTTATATGATCTCTCGATAAATGATATAGTAAAAGAAAAGCTCACACCATGTAACATATCTAAGGTATGTCATTATTTATTTCTAGATTAATTTTTATGACATGTTAAAAGTAAGGATCAATTAGATAAAACATTTACAATGGTAATATGCAAAGGGTATAGTTATATGTAGAAAATGGAATGTGATTATTTGAATAATTCACTATGACATATGTTGATTATAATATATTCACTATATCATCATGAGGGGATGTATTTTTTATATTTTTTTTGTGTAGTAAAAACTATATCATATATTATATCATTCAGAATAATAATGTACTTGCACATGAATAAAAGATGTTAAAGGCTCATATATAGAACTATCAAAACCATAATTATTTTTTCGAGGTCGAAATCATTTAATTTAAAATATTGAGGTATTATAATATTCTTGATTGATGTAAGGTATAAATATATCATAATAGTTTCTAATAAATCCTTTAAAAATTTGAATAATTAGACAAAATTTATGTGTCTTGAGATGTATAATAATTATAATTTATCAATACACAACAAGATTAGGATTTCAAAATAAATCTAAATGATGCATTAATAATTAATAATTACGTATTTATGAATAAAATTGTGATTAAAAGGATTCATTGATTAAGTACATATGATATTTTTATAGGGGAATTATAAGTAAAGAGTAATCATCACTTATTTTCCATTCAACATTAAACCCCCATATCTTATAATGATCAAAATTTTGTATCCTAATAATGTTAATTTTCAAAAGAAAATTTAATAAGTAAATTATTTTAAATTTAAATAAAACCATTATGTAGTTTAGATTAAAAAAATTTTAAATAGGTTATATGTTTTATATATAACTAAGGTTAAAGGGTGATTCTATGATGACACATGTTGGGAAAAATTATCTATAATACTTTTTAGTTTTTATTTTTTAAGGAATTGAAATTTTTATAATTAGATAATATGGATTCGGATTTTTATTAATATGTATAAACATGTTTGTTTTTTCCAAAATTAATGCGTTATAGACAGCATTATGATGGATTCATGAATACAAGGCCAATTACAACTATGAAATTGTACTTCATAACTATGGAAACATTAACTATTTTAATTAAGAATCCGATAAATAATGATTTCGTATGGTTTATAATTTATCATGTAATTAAATACTCAAAATGCCTTGTTATAGATGTTTAATTACATTTTGATAATATTACATAGCCTTATATTACAGATATTATATGACATCTATGAGAACCGGATTTTATTATATTTGATCATGAAATATGATTTTCATAGAAAATCTAGAAAATTATTCATAAGGATCCTCATACAGAGTATAATTTTATCTACATATATCCTTTCATATATATAGTCAATATAAATATATAATTCAATAATTATAAGAAATGTTTTGTTCAATCGAAGATGAAATTTAGATTATTTGGGATTAGTATTTACCTTTTATAGAGATTCTGAAATAATTTTTTTATTCATGTATTAAAATGTTCATGACAAAAATATTTATATTAATATATGTCTTAAAAATTCATGTTGGAATGAAGTGTTATTAAGGTTGTTTTTGTAGGATATATCACTTTATATACCCGACGACCAGGGAGAAAACTATTCAGAATCACATTAATGAATCACAATGTAGGGAAAGAGCAAATATATATTATATACTATATGATATGAAGATTCATGTGGGATATAGTGTATTCTTGAATTTATTACTAGAATATGTAGTTAAATGGATCTATAAGAACACATATTTGAGAACCCGATATATCAGGACTTTGGAAATTGAAGAAGGAATTGGTGTTATTGAATACCTTCAAACAATTCCATACAACCTCTCCAATGTAAATGTTTTCTACAATATATCATTATTTAAATAACTTTTTATATAACCAACTCATGTTTTCGCATTTGATCATATAAAATTATAATTCTAGAAATCATATAATAAATAATCAATTCATAATCGTTACATTGGATAATAGTACTTTTTTAACTGACTGATATGAGAGTTAAATGTTAATTTTGATAAATATGTCATTAATGATATTAGTACAGATCATGAAGATGTTTTAATGATTAAAAACCCTCACTTTTAGAATATAATAAATCCGTTAAATTTGTAGAGGAAAAATCTCTGAAGAAGGTAACATTGTGAAAAAATTAAATCAATTACAGTAATAGATCTTTTATCCTAATGATACTATTATATAAATCTCATTTTATTATATCATATAATTAGAATTATAGTTTTATTTGATAAATATCAATTTGTAGCATCTAATTGTGAAATAATCATAGAATAATATTTTAAAATATTATGTTAGAAAATATTCTTTAATGAATAATATATAAATATATAAATATATTAATAATTTATATTAACATTATCTTTTATAACATTTATAAATAAAAAATTATTTAAATTAAATTTTATAGATATAAATCTTAATTGATTTTTTTGTAAAAAAGGGATATATGTCATCGAGGTTTTTTTAGGATAATCAAAATTGTCATCATAATTACATATAATAATTACTAATATTTAGTTTCTAAAATTTATTTTATAGATAATATATCTATCTATATGAATTTAAAATCAATTAATTATGATTAGTAGTTATATAGTTGACATATGATCAACATATCAATGGGAAATAAATTTTCATAAAAATATCATTTGATCCAAATTTAGATGGTTTAATTACAAGATATAAATATATTATATATAGAAATTTAATTTTATAATATAGGTTCTAAAATTTTAATAATGAGTCAATTGTGGGATAAATATTCCCCATTAGTTTTTAGGAATTATAAATAAAGTTATTGTTGAAATCTCTCAAAATAGTAAAGGTTAAAGTGGGACAACCATTTTTAAAAATCCTTTTTAGCAATTTATTATCATCCATACACCTTCAAATAATTAGTTAGATAATATTAATTTAACTATCCAATTCATATCAAAACAACGGACATCATGGTACTATTTTTAGTTGACAATTACCATTATAATTTTTAAAGGAATATTATATTTTGAAATATAATTCTCTATAATTTAATTTATTTTATATTTCAACATATGGATATGATGATGTTATAAATTAGTTGAAAATTGTATTTGGAAAAAATTAATTTATTTTTATAATGGTAATTTACTGTAAATTTTAAGGGATGGTCTACTTATATTTATCTCTACAGAACCCTAACATTGTGCATGTTCAAGTAGTTGAGTAATCAATGAGTATAATTTTATCATATAATAAATATATTATTATTTATATAAGATATATTTCTTCATGGAGGTTATGGATTGTTATAATTTTTATTACATAGTGAATATTTTTTTCATGAATTCCATTAATATTTTTATTTCAATAAAGTCAAAAACAATGACTGGAACATAAAATTCCATTAATTATATTTTAAAACCAATAAGATTCTGTTTAATTAATTACTAATTAGGGAAATTATTAAATAGGATATGAGGGATATTATATGGTTTAAATATTCACCCTTTTACATTATTAAACACATATTTGGTTTTAAATAAAATCTATAACAATATTTCAATGAAAAGGTTGCTAACACGGTTAATTATGAAATATGTTAATATGGGTATTAAAAAAACATCATATGGTGCACAATTATTCATAAAAAATCCAAATAATATATTATGAAAGAATTTGTCTAATTTAATGATATTTTCATCTATTTAGGGAAACATTTTTTCACTTGAACAAGAGTAAGTGTTTATTGTATTTATTTTTTTAAATAATAAAATATTTTACATTTCTTTCACCTAATCAAAAGCAATATAGCCATTATTATAAACACCACAGTGTGGAATATTTCCTTGAAAAAAATAACTAAACACTCTCTCAATAATACTTATATTTTTTTTAATGATCTGGTCTTCTTGATAATACAAATTTATAGATCTTAAGTTATAATCTAAAAGTGACACTGTAAACAATAAGTACTAGTCATAATCAAACAAAATTAGTTTAATTTCCACAATAAAATAATTTTACTATTATTTGAAAAATTTATTAATTCTTTGAAAATTATATTTATATTATTTTATTATTATTATGTTTAAGGTGATCAATTTTCATTAATTATTCATCAATTTAATGAAAAATAGAAACGTCGGTCGTGCATACACATGGACTACCACATAACTTGTAAATGTATTTAACTTGTTACCAACGAATAAAAATAATTATTCTAAATAATAATATAAAAAAAAAATTATATTTTTTTTAATATTATTATCATTATGGTTATAATGAATCTATATTTTATCTATAAGATGTGTAAATTTGATTATGAAATATTATTAGAAGAACTAAACATTTAACATTCAATGAATAATTAAACATTGAATATGTAGTCAATGGGTAATGTAAAAATATATTAATTATGAAAAATATTAACATATTTCTTTAATTAAAAATTGATAAGTCAAAAATAATTATACATTAGTTTCAATAACATTAAATTAATTTGATGTGAGAGGCAAGGAGTTTTCATGAAAATTTCATTTTCATTGAGGCATATTTTGTTCAATGAACCAATTTTATAATATGATGTATATATGATGTACCTTTTTATATTTAAATTTAATATGATTTTATTCAAGATATTAATGTTTATAATTTAGGATTAAACATTCACGTGATTTAAATTAAGATGTTACCTAAGATGTATAAATTTTATAAAATTAGTTTAGTACTAATTTTATTTTGGTTATATGAAAATTATAATCCATCATTCATAAAAACCATTAATATTAATATCCTTAAGATTTAATAGCAACTTATATAATATATTTTGGAGTATATATTTAATTATTTAATTTATTTAGCCGAACTACCCAAAATATATCCAATTTTCAATGAATTTTCATTACTCATAAATATGTACAATAATGTAAAAAGGTATTGTTGTTATTAATCTATACGATCATAATAAATTTTCCCAACACCAATTTTTTTTACTATTTATTTCTCAAAAATTATTTATTGGTTTTTACAATGATAATATTTTAATCAATATATTTTATTAATTATTGATACTATTTTCTTTAATTATCCAAATTTCATGATGACATTACAAAAAATATATTTATTATGAATTGATTCAAGTGAATTTTATCGTATAATTTTATTTCCATTAATATTATATTAAATCATTGTCATTTGTATCATGAAATATCTTTTTACATTCAATTTATCTTCTATATCTATGTTTTTGGTGTTAGGTATAATATTTTTTCATTAAATCTATGACGCTATTTAAATATTATTTAATATAAATTTTACTTTATTGTATGATGAAATATTAACAATTTTTATTATTTCCTTAATATTGATATTTTTAACATCACAATTTTTTATTTAAATCGATTAATAAGTATATATTTACTGATTTTGAGATGTGCATATGAATGGGGAATGATTATATATACCCCTTTGATGCAGCAAATTGTCTCATGATTAAAACCTGTTATCTATCCTTATAAAATGCGTTTTATTGTATACCTACCCACTTATTATAGTCTCTCAAAAAAAATGACATGATATAGTTCTTATAAATAAATCATCTCATTCGATTGAAATTGTATTATTATAAAATAAGATATTGAGAAATTCTTGTTATCCATGGGTTTATATCATGCTCATGATATTAACTAAAGAATATTATTTAATATTTATTTAAATTTAATTGTTGATAAAGAAAATAATCTTATTTATAATATTAATTCCATAATATTTAATTTATCGCACTCATATTTATCCTTTATAGTGGATTATACTCTGCAAATTTACAAAGAGACTCATGAATGATTAATATTTAATTTTTCTATGATTTATAATTAATTTTCATTTATTTATTGGAAATAAGATTTTATCATGTTCATTAAAACTATTTATTGTATCATCCATTACTAATTTATCCCATGTATCATATTGCATCATAATAAAGTACACACTAAGATTGGGTTACTGGAGTTGGGGTTGATATGTGCCTCATATAGAATCTAACCAATATTGATTGTTGATCAGAATGAGAATGTGTTGATGGGGGAGACAAATGATTTTTTTCAGTTCTATTGTAGCATGAAAAAATACATGAGGATACACAAGACATAGGATTTGAAATATGATTCCAATGCAATGAGTCAATTGATTTGGATGTCTATAGAGACTTCATACTGATATGATGTCCTTAGAAGGGAGACAATAATCTTATGGAATGTTTTCTACCATACACATAACATTAAATCAAATCCCTATGTGATTTTAAATAATTATAGTCATGGATTATGTCTCTAGTAACAACATGATGGTTTTTTAGGTGTTTAGATTACACTGACTTTTTTGATGAATATAACATGGATTGATGGAACCGTGGAGTTCCCCAAAACAAAACACATCACAAGATGTAGATAGTTAGTGGGTGGTGTATAATTTTTTTATTATATCAAACCATTATAAATTCCCAATAAATCATCGTGAAAGATAACAAATGATAAAATAATTGTTATATTACATTTCACCTAAAAATTAAAAAAAACCTTAAGGATTCAAAAATTGTTGTCATCCACACATAGTTGTCACATATATAGATAATCATTGCTTCTAAATATTAAATGAGATATAAATTATTCTAAAAACTTAGTATTAAATATGTAATTCATCTATATATATTTATTCATCAACTAAAAAAATAGTATTTCAAAATAAAATTATTATTGAGATATTGAGGACCCATATTATCCAAAAATAATTTAATTTTATATTTGTAGACACTAGTACAAAATATTATTCAATATTAATTAAATATGATATGTATTTGTGTTTATTCCCGACCCTAAATTATGAAATGGAAACTATTTTAATCCCTTTTTGATAGTATTTTATCAATATATATTAAAAAAATTTATCAATACCTTCAATATTTTCATAGATTCTTCCAAAATCCCATGATCTTTTGTTATAACCATATTCTCATTCTATATAGAGTAAGAATAATATTTTCTCACAATGAAGATGAATTTTTAATACATGAAACTTCTTAATTTATTTCTTATTCATAATCCTATAAATAATTTATATCTCTCTTATCAAATTATCCTAGTTTTGGAAAGTTAATTAAATATTAATATGATAATTGGAAAACCATTTTCCACATCCTTTCCATTAATTGTTAAATTGAAGTATCACATATTTGTATGTGGACTGCCACCTCAAGATAATGATATTATTTATAAACATCAAAAACATAATTAATATATTTATTAATGTATTTAGAATATCAATATGAATTTTATGAAATTTGGTGCTCATGGATAAATAATATAATGTCAATATTTTATGTGACTTTTAGTTATAAAATGAAATCAATGATCAACTGTAAATTTAGACCATTGTTCCATGGAACAGTGTAATTTTTTCTAATAAATATATTTTATGGATGATAATATATATGTATATAATGAATATATTTAAAAATTATACCACTTTAATTTTTTTATATAATTTGATAATGATAAATACACATGGCCCATGATAGCTGAATCAAAACATATAAGAAAAATTAAACTATTACAACCCAAAAAAATTATTTCAATAATGAAGGGTTAAGGAATTATTTCTAAGAAATTATATATCAAAAATATCTTTAATTATAATTTTAAATATGGTAATGGATTATGATTATAAAATATAAATATATTATAAAAAAGGATTCATCCATTATGAATCTCGTATAAATTGAGTTATGTGTTTATGTAAATATCTAACTTGATACTATAATTATTTATTAATAAATTACCGATGAAGAAAATTTTTGAGCTATCCCTCAAAAATAATTTCATTATTATTGTATAGTTATTTTTAAAAATTTAAATCATCCCATAATTTTCCCCTATAAATATAAAAATACATTTCAGTGAACATGACTATGGAAATGAAATATTAGTTTTCTATTATATCATGAATATTTTCCTTTTATTTATACTTGTTAATTTAAAAGTATAACTTGATTTTTTGTCTGAAAAAATATCATAATATAACATTCCTATTATATTAATTCTATATGAATATTTTTATGTGATATTCATATCATTTTCTAAATAAGGTAATTTTTACCAATGTTGTGAACAGTACCATTTTGTTATCTTATATCACATGAATGAGTTTTCGAACAATAACGAATAGTCATCCCTTTATTGATTATTTCAAATTATTTTATTACTGATTTTAATGATTATTTTTTCCAAATATTTCCAAAATTTTTATATTTGAAATAATTTATTTTATAGTTAATCATCAATTTTTATAGAAATATTCATTTAATATTTTTAATAAATTTTATATTTATTATGTAATTATTTAATTTTACATACTCATAAAAATTTATATGGTCAAATGGAGCATACCTTAAAAATTCTTTGGATGTATTATGATTATGATGTTGTAATATTGAAAATTTTTTTATATTCCCTGGATTATGAAATTTGAAATTACAAATATTATCATGATATTGTGCAAAAAAATATTAATAGATTATGATTATGTGATGGTATGGTCTAATATATCCCTCAAATTAATTAATTAATGATTTATTAGTATGAGATTAAATGGTATAGGGGAGTTTATATACCAATCCCAAAAATTTTACATTGGGGTTTATCTAAATCCAGATATGGGTTAGCCCTTTGTAATACCATCTGTATCATGTGACTGTTGTTTTGGTGGTTTCCATTACTAATATTTCTATGATTATAAATATATAACCCTTTCTGATACAATCATTTGAAATGTTATTTTTCAAATGATATGATCACAGGGTTCATAATCATGGACTTTTTTAAGATTCAAGTCTTTTGATCATCCAAATAATTATGGAATTATGTTGAAACATGATTGAATGTGTATTCTTTTAAAAAATTAATCTCATATTTCCACACTCTTATACTCATCTAACTCTTATTATGATAAATAACGAATATCTCCCACATGTATAATTCATATGAATAAGATTTCATTATTATTTTTATTTTATACCCAAATATATCGATGAAACATTTAACAACAAAATATATGGATTGATTTTCTTTCTCAAAAATAATAAAATGTTCAGTGTATTTCACAACACGCAACCCCAGTCAAAAAAAATTGCATAATATTTTAGAACAAATATACAAATATAATATATGGCTACTAACATTGATCTATTAAAAATATATTTAATGAATAAGTGTCACAGATTTATGAAATAAATTTATAATTTAAATAAAGGATGCATTGAATATAAATGAATTTCATTTATTTTATATAATCTAACAAATAAGATCATTTTTTGTAATGTATTGTTCAAAAAATGATGTTATATTTTAAATAAAATTAAATCGATTGAAACACTTTATTATTTATCTTGTAAAATATCACATATGAATAGTTTTTTAATAATAAAATAATTATTAAATGATTGTAAATATAAATGAGAATTTTTAATATAATTAAAAAAATATACTTTTTAATAAAACAATTTTTCAATATGTATAATCTATTTATTTAAAATATATTTTTAATAAATTTTATATTTATTAATTAATATTGTATTTTATATTAATAATATTAATATTTTATGAAGTTAAATTTGGGAAGAGAGGGATGGATATGGGAGATGATCTTGGAAATGGTGCATTTACGGCCAGGATTTGGCTTTAAAAGTGAAGGTGCTGACCCTGCCTATATAATATCTATTAGTCCTTGCTACTTCTAATGGTGAATTATATATCTATATTGTGATGGTTTCTTTGAAATGATATGTAGGGGAACATCATCTAATGGGGAGAACAATCGAATAGAAGCAGGTTTTGGCATTCATGATGTCATTCATCAGGGGACACTGTTGATATTTTTGGATCTGTTGTTCCTGATATCATTATCATCCAACATTGTATCAGACTATCCTGATGCACCACATTACACGATAAAGGGTTTGTCCTGTAAGATAGAGGGTTTTTTGTGGTCATTATTAAGATAGTGATAAGTGGAGTCTTGATGTGCCATTATTCAAGTCCATAGGCAAGGTCTTCATTGCATAATGCTTGACAGGTTCATCAATTATGACGAATTGAATTAAATTTATTAATTTTTGTGAAGCCCTTGATTCATCTAAGGAATTTGGTTCTCATGGATTGCGGGGATCTCAGATTTCCAAATCCGCTGATCGAAAAGACTCTGTAATTTCTCATTATATTAAACACATAATATGTCTTGAGGCCAATAGATTTTTTATTTTGAGGTGTTTAATACACTATAAGAGTGATAAGTCAACGATCATTGAAGAGATAAAACTCATACTCTCTCAAAGCTGGTGTTTATCAGACTAGAAGATAGTTCCCATTGTCATAATCTACATTCAACTTCTTTTATCATTTTCAAATGATAGGTCGATGATGTAGAGCAATGGGATTTACTCTCTTAATAAAGGAAACTTTAGACAATCCTCTTGGTAATTAAATTTCAACTTCAACATTAAAATGCATTCCAATGCTCATATCATGGTTCAAATACATGGGTTATGTGGGGAATTTTGAAATCTAGTAATTTTGAACGACTTAATTTCCAAAATTAGTGTCCTCAAGAAGATGGATGAAAATATAATTCAAGGATAATTTGTTTAATTTTCTACTGCATTGGATGATTTTAACATAAAGAATAAAATTACTAATTGTTCCACTTCAATCACCAATAGATAGATATTTTATGTTCAGTTTGAATAAGAGTTGGTCCTTGCATTCTATAAATTTTGCAGGTTGGTGGGGATTATGGTTTTTGAATGTATAAATTTGAGGAAAATTATATGAAATCAAGGTCTTCTACCCACAGGAAAAAGAATCATGGTTAAAATATTGGTTGTAATATGAACTAAGTAGTGGTATCCAAATAGGAAAGGATTAAACCTCTTTTTTAGTAGTTTTCCATGGAACACGATAAAGACCCTATTTGTCATTCGTTTCATGTGGGGATGTAGAAAGAGGAGCATCGGATTTTTGTAGGGGTTGAGGGACTAGCTGAAATTATTTTAGTTGAGAGGTTCTTCTGGCCTTCTAGTTATTCACATAAAGAGTAATGTGAAATTGGTAATGAAATTGTAAATGCTACATGTTCCTTTCGTGATGTACATGTAAAACTTATTCTAACAATGTGGATTATCACAATGATGAGTCTGATTTAGAATGTGATTCTCAAATTTTTTATCATCCTTAGGTTTTTTAAGGGAAAAATTCTTCTAAAATGTAGAAATGGTAACACGTTTACTCTTTCATCCCATTCAAGGATGGATATTTTTTGGATGATGTGGTAACTCCATCTCAAGATGTTACCATCCTTCTGGAGTAATAATGGGTTGTTAGTCTATTGAATGTTTTGATAGATTCTATGAATTCTTTTTCTCTTACAGACATTTATGAAGATCCAATAGTAACAAGATCTTATGTATTAAATTTTGGAGTGTTCATGTGTCTGAGATGATCAATGTAGGGGGATCTGATTTGAGGGTCCCATTGGAGAGCTCTAATCTGACTAGATTTGATCACCCATCCAAGGGATCCTTACCACTAGAGGAAAATACCAAATATAGGTTGGATGGTGACCCTCATAAATAGCCGAAGAGCTAGAGGAGAAGGTGTCATCTGCAAGGATGTTGTGGTGGTCATATCTCCCACTATTTATGTTCTCATATTTTTTGAATGTTTTTGAACACTATAGCAGTATATGCCCTATGGTTATGCATGTTATGCCCACATTTTTTTATTTTAGAAATTTTTAATAAATTTTGGGGTCATGGGATAATTACCCATGGTTTGAACCATTTTCATTGTTTAGATAAATTCATATATTGTTTTCAAAAATGATTCATTTGTAGATGAATAGGGAAAATACCGATTGTATTAAAAACTACAAATTTTTTCATATTAATATAATAATAAAAAAATAATTGAAATTTTCTTACATAAAAATTAAATATCAATTATTAAGTAATATTATATATTTGAAATTATAATTAAATTTTCAAAAAATGTCATGTATATCGTTACCAAAACTTATATAATATTAAGCACAAAAAATGATTTCATTTCATCATTAAAAAATTTAACAGCATCACATGTAAAAATTATATCTATAAAATGTATTTAACAATAGAGATTTACATGATTATAACATTTAATGTCTTCATCATTAATTATTTTTAAAATAAAAATAATCACTAATATTATAGTTAATGTACATGATAATGATTAGACAGTTATTTTCAAATAATTGTTTTCATATTAATGTGTATTTTTTATATTCATAAATATATTAATATTTTTTAAATTATTACTTTTATATTATATAATTGGAAAAATATTGTTACAATAAAAAACAATTAAATGGTAACATGTAATAAATATGATTAAAGAAGACATGATGGTTAAATAAAATCTTTTTTCAAAGAATTGTTTTCCTTTTTAGAATATGAATGAATTTAAATTAAATTTTCAATTTTATTTATTTACAAACCAATAAAATGTATATTGAATTAATTTATAGTAAACTCAAAAATAATTATAATATGTTATTTTATTTTATTTTCATTTAAATATAAATTATATTTTAAAAAAACAATATACCATGTTAAAAAAAAGATGAATATATAAAAAATATAAGAACAAATAAAATTGAAAATATATCAAACATTTTATGAATACTTGGTTTAACATTACCTTCCCAAAATAATTCCTAAATCCATTTTTATAAATTCTCAAGTCATTTAACCATAAATATTGTAATTATATCACTGAAATATAAAGGGTGTCCAGAAAATTTTATTTTTTATAAATATAAAAGAGGACATATCCACAAAATCATGCTACACCCCCTAATAAAATATCTTCCCTAAGGATCTATGATATATCACTTAATTTAATATAATTCCATGTATATAATTCCAAAGTATGATTATATAGATGAATCCAATACATTAAGGGATACATTAAAACAACATTTAGGGAACCAAACTGATTATAGCCTTCTCCTTACCACTTATTATTAATATTTTCATGAAAAACTAACGTAAAATTTTTTATATGATTAAACTAATATATATATATTTACAATATTTATAATAATAATATACAAAAAATGATTTATTTATTTTCATCGGCATTAGAAAAACCAATTTTATTAGTGTCTTGTGTAGACCACCACCTCCATGACGTAATGTTTATTTTATTTAACCATCTTTACCTTTATCTTTACAAACCACTTAAAAACATAATAAATATAATAAGTAATAATTAATAATCTTATTTATGTTTTATTTCAATGGAATGATACACTACTATAAGAACAATCACCCGTAAAGAAATATTCTATTCTTGTGTGGTGTCACTTTAACCACCAACCTGGACAATGTGGTAAAACATTATCATTCCAAACTATAGATTTTTAGATAGTAGTATTTTTATAATAAATATTGAAATTTATTAATTTTTATTTTCTATATTTTGGTTATTTTTTTTATTTCAAATAATTATGAAAATCTAATATTTATTATTTTAAAACTAAATTATAACCAACCAATGACACATACTTCAAAAAAATACAAAAAAATATTAAATAAATAAATAGAATAAAATAATTAATTGTATGTATTGAATTTAATATATAATGATAAAATTATTATGATGATATATAGTAAAATTAATTTAGTTATTCAATTTTTTAAATGTTCGTCGATTGAATCTTGAACAATGAATGGATTTCATCTCAAAATCCCCCATGTTGAGACACATTTTCTTTTATTCTCCCAATTTATCTAAAATATAATGTATAATAATTATTTGATATATAATTACCTTTTTATATTTATTCATTGTAATAAAAAATACACATCAATATCTATCTCATTAATTAGGTCTTTATGAGAATGTTTTGTACAATGTTAGGGCACTCCTCTCAAAAACCGATCATTGAATCACGCTTTGAAATTATCAATAAATCGTTATTTTTATTGTTTAATATGAGATTTCATGATATTTTTTAAATTTGAATATTTATTTCTTATCATCCTTCTTGTTTTTAATTTGATCATATCTTTATTAAAGGATTGAGACCATGTAAAATTATATGTAAGATTAAAAGAAGGGTTTGGTGTTTTATTTATCAAATAAGAAACAACATGTCCTATTGAAATGCTTATATAGATTGGGTTTTCACAGTATTAAAATATGGATTGTGGATAATATTTTCAATGGAGTCTCTTTGTGAATAGGGTACTTGGGGTAGCCATTATGTTCACTATATGGGAAATTTAACGATGAACATTTTTGAGGGAGTGGGGATGGATAACATCATATTATTCCAGACCATGATATTTTTATTTCCATTTTATTATAGGTAATATGAAATAATTATTACCAAATTAGGACATAGAAGACATCATGGATATATTCATCCATTGTTTTAAATCTCCAGAATTATCATTCCAATTATTTGATCCGAATTTCTTCAATGGGTAAATATGATGAGTTTTAATTTAGGTTCTAAATTGTAGATATTGATTTATATAAACATCTTTCATATAATTAACTCTCTTATACATTTTTATTATTTTAATATTTTATGTTTATAAACATTTTATTATTATGATATTGTACAATTTTCCATTGATATTATTGACAAAATCTATGATTGTTGATGGATCATTTATAATTGAAAATCCATACAAGACATTTCATGAAGATCAATTCTTTATGAAATATACTTTCATTTATCATTTGATTCATTGGATCTTAATATCTAATTTATACTCACTATCTATGAATTTACCATTTTTTAATATATTAACCGAAAATAATAATTTTTGTGGATTGGAATTTACTGTAGTTAGGGGTCTATTATACCTTTAGGTCAATTGTTACATGACACTAAATCTATAATGAACATCATTTTGGAACGGAATTATTTATAGAAAAAATTTCATTTTGGGATTTTTCTAGTTACTTTATGAACCATTTTCTAGGTATGAAACACATGATGAACACAATCATTGGTGCTTAAAACCATGTGTTTTGTTATTCCTTATAATATGGGCGATATTAATGTTATTTTTGAATTATATAAAATCAGGTGATGAAGCCTATATTCCATGATGATGTGTGATATCACATGTGTAATCCATATTCATGAAACCTATGATTGAGTTTGATCACATGTTTCGGTTTGGACACTATCTCATATTTTTTACGAGTTATATAATGCCTTTTATGACATTCATTTTTTCCAGGTGATGTATTATATTAAATTCTATGTAGTGTCTTTATGAATATTACCAAAGTTATTAGTAGAAATATAATGGATTAATATCCTTTTTGGTGAACTATTTTGAGAATCATCAGTTGACTCTAATGATATAAATTTATTTTAATGATGTAGAATGATTGATTTATGTCCAAAACTATAGGCATTGTCCACATTTTTAGGGACTTCGATTACCTAACATGATTCATGGTAAAATGATATTTTATAGTGATGGATTTTAATATTATAGTGTCCTTGTGTCCAATTATATATATATATATATTGGAGATTTTTTCAATCTATATAGACATGAAGTAATTTATCCATATGGTGCATATAGGGACATGTGGTGAAATGTAGGTTGATATCAATGATTACTACATTTCAATATTTAATCCAATGTATTTATGGAAATTTATTTGAATACATAGTTTGTTCCTGAATAATAATTATGTTATTTTATAGTGTTTCAATCATATTTTTTATTATCATTATGTACACTAATATTAATATTTAAAATTGGAAATGTTGTATTGGTAGTGTCCTGCTTAGTTCATACTCTTATAGTGAATAGAAATATCGATGCTCATGTAGCCATCATGCCCAATGATACAATAATAGAAAAGTACATCATAATAGGGATCTATAAGGAATATTAGGGTGATCAATAGTAGAATTAGAATCTAATCTAGAGTGATTACATTGTATTCAATTTTTTTTATCATGAATGTTTTTTAAATGACACATTGGATGTCCTTTATATATAATCATATATAAAAACTAATATATTACATGTCATTTGTTAAGAAATATTTATTTTTTTCCTATCATGACCCAACCCTCAATGGATTTAATCAATACCACCATAATCCCACCTTCAATAGGAATTGGGTCAGAGTTTAGTTCCATGATAGCATATCCCACAAAGCGTGAATTATAATAAAGTACCTATACACACACTCACATCTCCATGATCAATGAATTAAAAAATGTAAAAAAAAATTGAAAATAATTGATGCAGATATCTATGTCCACACAAAAGATAATGTAAATAATGTATTGAATTTGAAAAAGGGTCTCGTAACGGCCCGACCCTGGTTACCCAGAGTCGGTGTATTATTACATGACATTGGAATGATACAAGAAAATCATGTATCGAATGAAGGATCAATTTAGTAGCATTGGAAATACTAGATACCTTAATAAGTTCAATATTACAACATGAAAAGAGAAACAACACTCAACTATTTCATTAGAAACATCCAATATTCCTAGATTATCCCTAAAAGTCACTCATAACTAACTTCTTCATATCCTGGGAAAATAAAACATAATAAAGGGGTGAGATCAAATGCTCAGAAAGAGTAAGAAATACCGAAGAAGATAACAAAAACATTAGGCATGGTGAACAATTGAAAACACATGCCTTTACAAATAATTAACATGAACACTTTATGTTAGGAATAATAGCTGAGTAAATAATGCCATAATAAAACATAGTCATTTGTATTGTACTAGTCAAATAACCTCTAGAAATATCAATAGCTAATCTTATAATGATGGAATGCATAATTCCTGACATTCTGAAACATTTTGTCAAGGCCTTTTCCAAGACATATAAAAAGGTTTAAGGCCTCAGCCAAAACCATATATCAAAAATTAGGAATGACCTCGGAAACTTTCAAGTCTAGTTGACTCATGAGACCTACTGATATGCCGAGGAGCTATAGCAGGATCCACCTGTCACATACAAAGTCCAATTCATTCCTCATATGAAAAGATATCAATATAACAAAAACATTCATATTAAAACTAGCATACGATATGTAAATAATTTATCCACAGTCCATGAATGGTATAAAAAATAGCACATACACAGTCAAAGATAACTCATTCAATACAATATAAAAGATTGTATTTTAATAAATTAACATCATTCGATAATAATGACAGATATTGACATAGATGAAAATAATCATCAAAACTATTTGAGAGAAATATCAACATTTTTCTTGAAAAAAATTAAAAGTCACACAATATGTCAAAAATCAATTTAAAAATAGAATTTTGAATCAAAGTGTCACATACCAATTTGAAACATTTAAAAGGAATTTAAATTTAAAACTTTACTGTCTATATAAATAAATCCTTAAAACCATTTATAAAACATGGACATTAATGAGAATGGTTTAGAAGAATAAAATTTTACAACATTCAAATTGAAATTTTGGGTAGAGTTCCTAACCAAATGAGATATGCTTGAAAACAGATAATTGAGGTATTAAAAACTTAATAATATCATTAAAAAAAGGGATTCATGATGTATTATGTCAAAAAATAGTATATACACCAAATAAAAGTGAATTGGTGCATAACAACAATGAAGTCTCAAATGAATGTAAATTGAGATGAAATCCCATATAAAGACAGTATCCTTAGGTAAAGGATAAATCAATGACATAATTATCTGTGAAAAATATAAATACACTCAATATTATTGGATATTTAGTGTTAATCAATCAGAGGACATTCTCATAAGTTCTTGTAAAAACAACACCAATGGCTTGGATGTTTAACTCAATGAATGGAAATTGAGTTAAGATAACGTGTATGTCAATGACTTGAGAATTTATCAATGGAGTTATTTTGTGTATCAATATAATATCAACATAATGAGGAGTGGATGTTACTAAATAAATAATAAATTAGGATTCCACACATAATCGTGGATTACAATAATCAATGAAGTTTGCGTAAAGCCCACTAAGGGAAATAGAAATTTGAAAATCGCTAACAGATTTGGTAACATTTGAAACATACAACCCATGAAATATGGATCATACAATAAAGATGTAAATAGTCATAAATTAAATTATATTACACCAAGAATACAATCATGGACAATACATATTCCACCCAAAACGAAATAGTCTCCAATATTGCATGAATCTCAACGGAATAAAAAGTGAGATAAAAAACATGTATTTCGTTGTAGTCAATTGAGTCGTATGATCAAAAGTTAATAACCAAAAAATGAATCACATAATACCATGAATATAAATATAATCATGATAATAAATATCAAACGGTAGTACACAATACACCACATTCAATAAATAAAAATGACGAATAATGGAAATCTCACAGAATTAAAAGTGAGTTAAGAAACCCATTTGTACATTTTCCTAGGTTGGGGGTAGGTCAACCTCCTGTATAATGGTAAAATAATTGTTATTAAATTATACAATAATCATATAAATTAATATGATATCATATATGATCTTTTAACATTGCTTTTTTAATAATATCTTAGTATTATCGTCATTTCTGGTGTTAACAGATTTGTTTTCCTTTATATTCATTGTTATGTGAGTCATATTTTTTTATCAGTTGTATATTATAAATATACAGAATTATAACAAGTCTTTATCCATTATTTTTAATCATAAAATAAAAATTAGTCTTGAATGGATACGATGGGGAATGAATATAATCGCGTTCGTGGAGACGGTAATCCTTACATACGCACAAGTGACAATTTCATTATTTTGATATTAAAATATAAAATAGTTGGATGGTATATCATATATTAATAATAGTTAAATTTTTATATTAATTATTTACATCAATGACACATCATTATTATACACATCCAAATAATAATGTATTGAAGAACAATTACACCACGATGTAGAGACGATAAGCTGTACGTATGCACATATGGTGACATGTCATTAAAAGGATTGATAGAATAATGAATATGGTTGTACCATATTTATAATAACATCACAGTATATAGAATACACTGGAGTTATTATTTTTGAATGGAAACAACAAATAAATATGAAGTGGAAGAAGAAAGGAACATGAAAGAGTTGATGATATATGTACCTCTTTTTCAGGTATTTCTGTTGGATTTGATCAAAAGGGATCCGTAGGATGGCTTTATAACATAAGTATGGAATCTAGGATGAATTGAGGAAAGTTGAGAGGGTATTTGGGTAGATTTTGGCCAAGACAACAGGCTTTGATGGTGTGAATTTTAGAGAAGGGTGAGTGCCCTTTTATAAGAGGGGTGAGGGGCACCTTAGGAAAAACATGATATATTATTTAATAATAAAATAAATTTCGGTTTCTAATGGCTCCAAAATATATTATTTAAATAATATCATGGTTATGGGTCAAACACCACTAAACAAATAGGTGTTAGACAGGGTTGGGTAACTATATTAACCTTATCTTTTAGATTTAACTCATAGTTAAATAGTTTGACAATTACCAAGTCTCATTGTATTTTTATATTATATGGTTAATAAACATAGAATAAACAATCAAGATAACCCAAAGTGGACCATTAATGAAAAAAAATCATTATATAAGTCTTTGGGCTGAACCGTAGATTTTTAGGAATAGATTATCAATTAATAATATAATATTTATTTTAAAAACTATTTTATGTCAATTTTGACACTATTTGGTATTTTGTTTTTTCTAAATTCATAAAAGAATTATTATTTCAAATTAAATTCACATAAATAACCATATTATGTCATATTAACATATATAATTAGATTAATGCATAAAAATTATCAAATTAAATTTATTTGGATATTTATAATATCAATTATTTTAATATTTCATTAATACGGTAATTACTGCATCATCATTGTGTCAAAAATAAATCTAATTATATAATGTAAAAAATTGTAAATAAAATAACATTAAGTATGAAACCATTTTATATTTATAATGAATATTTATAGTCAAATTTATCTTATGTATAATACTATATTAAAAAAAATTAGATATTAGACTTTGATTTTAACTCTTTTAACTCTTCTTTGAATTAAATAATAATAATTTCCCTAATCTAATAAAAGTGGACCTAAAGGATCATATATTATTCCTAAAGTTGTTTTTGGTGGAATTACACTTATCCAATAGAATTAGGACATGTGTTAGGTTAATAATAATAACATTTTTACCCTTTATTACCCTATTTAGTTTTAACCGTGGTAAATAAAAGTAAAACATTACTACTCACCAAAAATTATTTTCATCGTACTAAACCACATTTTCCATACTCATATAAACCTTCTATATAAGAGTTTTGAGATTCCACTTACAGAAGTAGTAAAATTAAGTTTTATACGAATTTGGAAATTCTCCTAAGATGTGTGTAAAAGAAAGTGAAATCTTCAATAAAATTTTTATATATTTAAGATTATTATAAATTGACCCCAATGAATTAAATTGAACTTTTATAGGTGTTATGTATCTATTTTGACCTAAAATAAATGTCAATAAAATAAATAATTATTTAAATAATAACTTTGTTGTAAACATTAACTCAATGTTTTTCACTATTCACAAAAAATTGAATGTTTTTTTGAAAAATACCAAAATTTCACCCTAGGCTTTCAATAGTCTGAATCCAAAAATGAAGTTTATTTTGAAAGATAAAATTTATAAAATTTCAAAAAGTGGGTATTAATACTCATAACGAAAAGTTTGATTGGTTGTGGTGTGTTATAACTTGAAGTTGCGTACAACACACGCTATTGTATTATTCAAAGAGAAGCATACCATGGATGGTTGGGGTGTTTCATTCTCCCATCGTTTTAGAAATTGTGTCCCACAATTTTTTTTAAACAAAATTGGTCTTGGGAACATAAATTATTGTCCCACATCAGAAAAAGATTCAATAAAACTACTACTTTAAACGAGAGAAATAGGTGTACAATGGTCACCCGAGATAACCCATTCTAGGATTCCATGTAGGAAAAAATTGATATGGAAGATAGAATAAGTGTCAAGTTCTGGTGGAGAGGGATAGAAAACATGATCAGGAGAAAATTAACAATAAGAAAACCACAAACATGTGATGAGACAAATTGTCATTAGTTTCCCAGTAGGAAAAGTAAACAAACAACATTTTTTTAAGTTACATTTCATAATGATGTGGAATTTATATATGAGATTGACCATAAACATAATGAGATATACTTACATTTTATGTTGAGTTTCATTCTTTGAAAAAATTATACTACTAACTTAATTTTTTAAATGTTGAGTATTCAAGATGACTTGGTCACACCGGAAGAGCAAGAATCAACTTATATAGAATCACATGATTCACAACGGATAAACTATATATTTACCATGTCTTTAGATGTTAATCAAAACAAAAAAGATTAGTACATGATCAGATGATTCCTCAAAAGGACACTCCGTTAGAGAAAGAAACACTAATCCTAATTTCTAAAGTGAAACAAATAATACCCCAATGATAAATACATACCATTAAATAAACAATTGTCCTTAAATTCCTTCAATATAATCAAAACTAATATTGAAACCCAAAACTTAGATGAATTTTGTTATGTAGTCTTCCACGTTAAATTGTACCTCCAAATGACATCGACTACTCTTAAAGTCAAATTAATACATGTAATTTAACCTAATCACACATTCTCTATTATAGGTTAATCATTTCCATAAATAACCCAAATCACTATATATCCACAACAAGGACATAAATAATAATCCACCATTACTCATCAAATGAAATTTCACAGTATTCTATTTTTCTTAGGCATATTGTGTTCCCAACAGAGCCAACCTCTTCCAAAATAAAATTTATCACATAATCACCAAGTCATTTTTCTATGATTATGGTATTCATTTCAAAATATATAAGATCTCAAATAAACTTATTATTGATCAATAAAATCATTTAACTAAAAATAATTAGTCACAGTAACCAGTGACTTCATATAGTCCAGTGGTAGGTGATAAATCCCAATCGCACTCTGGTTGTGCGTTCAATTCCTATAGTGTTGTCCGATGCGACCAGTTGTCACACGGTCTGCATGTTTTCCTTTTTTAGAAACTAATTTTTATAACATTAACAAAATGATATAAATTCCTGAAAATAACCATAACATAATTTAACAACAAATGTTATCTCATACATTGTATTTTCATCCCAAAATATAATAACTTGTAATTTCCACAAATTAAAGAATCATATAAAACCAAATGGTTATTTATAACTATATCTACAAGAGAATATATAATTCTCCCTCAAATATCATCTTCACATGATATATTTCAGGGTTAGAAATAAAGATAAAATTCATCCAAATTAATCTCAACAACATAGAGAAGTAATAATTATAAGAATTTTCCAATCATTTATTTCTTCATAGGTTCATCCTTGACAATGAGGATATATTATAGAATAGGTCATTGAATTGGGTGATGCCAATGTAACTTACATTAATGAAAAATGACCGTAATTTGAATCTTAGGATCATTTTCATTTTCTTCCATAGTACTCTTAATTTTTCCTCGGCAATTATTTACATTATGCCCTTCTTTCCCACACATAAAAAATTTCTTTATTCTATTTAGACCCTTTCCTGGGTGTTTCCTTCCACATTTCTGGCATGATGGAAATTTATCTTTCTTCTATAGATGGTCTCCATAGTTGGAACTCTTATCATTAACTTCCTTTTTCGTATTTGTTGAGTCCGAGAGTTGGATAATATAAATGTTGTTGATCATATTTTTAGAAAACTGATTCGACATGAAGAAAATATCTTTTACACCTATCAACAATGCATTTTGTTTCTCATTTCCACCACTTTTCCCAACATGTACATCATGTTCAATGTTACTATGACTTCCTTTGAATCCATACATTAACTAAAACCTATAAACATTGTATGAGTAAGAATAGTCATAAAATTATTTATAAAATATCATCACACATTATTTTCAATCAAAAACACCGTAGTATTTATCATGGTTATTTATTCTCATCATATATTAAAATCCTTCAAATAAGTTTGTAAAGAAATTGTAAATTATCCTAAGCATATCCCACAGGAGCGTCATAACCAAGAGTGCAACAAGGCCTGTTGTCTTCCACCAATTTCCATTCATGTCTGGCTCATAGCGGTTTTTTCGGGTTTTACCCCGAGGTACATCTGTGCTAGATCCATCTCTACCTAATCGTATCCAGATAGTGCTTTATTTATTAGAAATCTCACAAAATCTCTATAATACGAAAATTTTAGGATGTTCATATATATTAATCCTCAATTTCTATCTTAGGGCTATGGCTCTAATTAGATTTTATCTAAATTTAGTTTCCAAGGGTTGTGCTAAACTTCCTCTGATACCAACTGTAACACCTCGAGACCAGTGACCTAGAGTCGGTGCATTATTACATAACACTGGAATGATACAAGTAAATCATGTCCTGAAAGACCAATTAGTTTAGTCGCATTGGAAATACTAGATACATGAATATGGTCAAAATTACAAATTGAAAAGAGAAAAAATAATAAATTATTTCATTTGAATCATCCAATCTTCCTAGATTATGCTTAAAAGTCACCCATAAAAAAATTCATCATATCCTGGGAATATGAAACATAAGAAAGGGGTGAGCTCAAATGCTCAATAAGAGTATGAAATACAGTGGAAGAAAACAAAAACATTAAGAATGGTGAATAATTGAAAACCCATGCCTCTACAAATAATTAACATGAACACTTTATAGAGAGAATTTAAGCTAAGTAAATATTTCCATGAAAAAACCACATGAAATATCAATAGCTAATCTCATAATAATGGAATGCATAATGCCGGACATTCTGAAACATTTTTTCAAGGCCTCGGCCAGGACATCTAATAATGATTAAGGCCTCACCCAAAACCATATATCAAAAATTGGGAAAGGCCTTGGCCAATTCCATGTCTAGTTGTCTCATGAGACCTACCGATGCATCAAGGAGCTATAGTGGGCTCCACCAATCACATAATGAGACCAATACATTCCTCATATGAAATTTTTGAAACATAACATACACATCCTAATTAAAACTAGCATATGAAATTTCAATACTTTATCCAAAAACAATGATTGGTATAAAAATAGAATATCCACAGTCAAACATAACTTATTCAATACAATATGTAAGATTTTATTATAACATATTAACCTCAATTAATAATAATGAATGATATTGACATAGATTAAATTAATCATCAAAACTATTTGAGGGAAATATCCCCCTTTTTCTTGAAAACATTTAAAAGTCGCCCTATTTTTCAAAAAGCCATTTAAAAATAGATTTTTGACTCAATGTGTCCCATAAAACATTGAAACATTTAAAAGGTATTTTAATTTTAAAACATTTATGTCCAGATAAATAAATCCTTAAAACCATTTATAAAACATGGACATTAATGACAATGGTTTAGAAGAATAAAATTTTAAAATATTTAAAATGATATTTTAGTTATAGTTCATTAACAAATGAGAGATTCTTGAAAAATAATAATTGAGGTAATAAAAACATGATAATATCATGAGAAAAATGGATTCATGCTATAATACGTCAAATAACAGTATATACACCAAATAAAATCGAATTGGAACATAACAACCAAGAAGTATCAAAGGAATGTAAATTGAGATGAAATCCCTTCTAAAGATAGTATCCTTAGGTAAAAAATAAATCAATGACATAATTATGTGTGACAAATATAAATACACTCAATATGATTGGATAATAAGTGTAAATCAATCAGAGGAAATTCAAATATGATGTTGTAAAAACAACATAAATGACTTGGATGTTTAACTCAATGAATGGAAATTGAGTTAAGATCAAGTTTATATCAATGAATTGAGAAATTATCAATTGATTGATTATTTTTATAAAACGAATATCCACAAAAATTGATTTGAAAATAACTACATAAATAATAAATAGTGATTCCACACATAATCTTGGATTATAATAAACAATAATGTATGCGTAAAGACCACTAAGTGGAAATTGAAATTTGAAATTCCATTACCTATTTGATAACTTCTGAAACTTACAATCCATAGAAGAAGGATTATACAATGAAGATTTAAATAATAATAAAATAGAGTATATTACACCAAGAATACAATCATGCACAGTATATATTCCACACAAAAGGAAATAATGTCCAATATAGCATGGATCTCATGGGAATAAAAAGTGAGATGAAAACCCCATACATAGTTGTAATCATTTGAGTCGTATGACCAATAGTTAATAACCACCAAATGAATCACATAATTCCATGAATATAAATATAATCAGGATAATATAAATCAAATTTTAGAACACAATACACCACATGCAATAAATAAGTGCTGATAAATGGAAATCTCACATAAATAAAAGTGAGATAAGAATCACCTTTGTAATTTTTTCGTGGTCAAGGGTAGGTTAACATCCTATACAATGGTGAAATAATTGTTATTATATTATTAAAAAATCATATACATTTATATGATATCTTATATGATCTTTTAACATTTCTTTGTTAATAATATCTTTGTATTATCACCGTTTTAGGTGTTAGAAGATTTCTTTTCATTATATTATTTGTTATGTGAGTCATATTTGTTATAGATGGAATGTAAATTATTCATATCCAGAATGATATCAAGTCTCTAAACATTATTTTTAATCATCAAATGTAAATTAGTCTTCAATGGATACGATGGAAAATGAATCTAATCGCGTTCGTGGAGACGGTAATTCGTACGTACGCCGGAGCAACAATATCATTCTTTTGATATTAAAATAAAATGTAATTGGATGGTATATCATATATGAAGAATCATTATCAAGTTATATTTATTATTTAAATCAATTAAACCTCATTATTATACACATCCAAACAATAATGTGTTTAATAACAGTTACACCACGACGTGGAGACGGCAAGCCGTACATACACACGTATGGTGACATGTCATTCAAAGGATGGATATAATTATGAATATGGTTGTACCATATTTATAATAACATTACAGTATATAGAATATATTGGAGTTGTTATTTTAGAATTAAAACAAAAAAGAAAGCGGATGTGGAAGAAGAAAGGAACTTGAAATAGGTGATGAGATATTTACCTCTTCTTCAGGTTCTTCCTTATTATTTGATCAAAATTGATCCATCAGATGAATTTCTGACTAATGGAGGGACTCGATGATTACTGTAGGAAAGATGAGAGGGTATTATGGTAGAGTATGGATGTGCCAAAAGGCTTTTAATGTTTTAATTTGTGGGAAGGTGGAGTGCGCTTTTATAAGCGGGGTGAGGGGAACCTTAGGAAAAACTATAAATATTATTTCATAATAAAATAAATTTCGGTTTCAAATGGATCCAAAATGTATTAATAAAAGGATAAGCTGTGTATGGATTTAAAACCACTTAAAAATAGGTTTTAGACAGGTTTGTATTACTATAATAACCATATCATTTAGATTTCACTCTTAGTTAAATAGTTTTAGATTTACCATGTCTCTTTGTATCTTTATATTACATGGTTAAAAAACATACTAAAAACTTCAAGAGAACCCCAACTGGTCCAATAATGATACACCTATAATTATATAAGTCTTTATTCCGAACATTAGATGTTAAAAAATATAATATCAATTAATAATATAATATTTATTCTAACAACTCTTTTAAGTCAATTTTTACACTATTTGGAATTTTGTTTTTTTCTAAATTAATAACAGCATTATTACTTCGAATAAAATAATCTAAACAACTCTAATATCTCATATTAATCTAGAAAATTTTTGGAAATAATAAAAAGTCTAAAAATATATTTATTTGGATATCTATAATGTAAATTATATTAATATTTCAATAATACAGTAATTATTACATCATCATTGTGTAATAAATAAATTTAATTATTTAATGTATAAAAATTACAAATAAAATAACATTATGTATGAAATAGTTTTATATTTTGTAATTAATATTTATAGTGTAATTTATTTTTCGTTTATCCCTATATTAAAAAAGTTTACTAATTAAACTATGATTTTAACTCTTTTAACTATTTATTGAATTAAATAATAATAAATGTCCTAATCTAATCCATGTGGACATAAAGGATCATATTTTCTTCCTAGGATTGTTTTTGGTAGAATTAAACATATCCAATAGAATTTGGACATGTGTTTGGGCAATAATAATATCTTTTTTACACTTAATTACCCTATCTACTTTTAATCGTGGTAAAACAACGTAAGAAGTTACAATTCACCAGAAATTATTTTCATCTTATTGGACCACATTTTTCTGACTGATATCAACCATTTCTCTTGGATTTTTGAAATTCCACTCACAAAAGTGATAAAATTATGTTTTATATGAATTTGAAAATTTTCCTATGAGGTGGGTAAAAGGCGGTTAAAAGTTCAATAACATTCTTATTTATATAAAATTATTATAAATTTACTCTAATGAATTACATTTAACTTATATAGGTATTATGTATCTAATTTTACCTAAAATAAATTTAAATAAAATAAATTCATATTTAAATAAAAAATCAGTTTTAAACTATAACATATTATTTTTCATTATTCATCAAAAAATTGAATGTTTTCAGAAAAATACCAAAAATTCACCATAGGAAAATTTTGATATTAGAAATCCATAAATGAAGTCCATTTTGAAAGATAAAATTTATAATATTTCAAAATGTGTGTATTACTATTCATAACGGCTATTTTTATTGGTTGTGGTGTGTTAGAAATCGAGGTTGCGTACAACACAAGCTACTGTATTATTCAAAGAGAAGCATACCGTTGAAGCTTGGGGTGTTACAGGTCCAATTTCAAGGATGGCTTAAAATTATAAAGAATGACACCTACACCGAGGGTGATATGTAAAGTTTAAATAAATCACCTAGAAACCACATAGATTAGGGAAGCTTAATATATAACCCCCCTTTGTCACACCAAGATAGCGATAAAGGGTATTTCATCTTCATGATTCACGACACATGTTATAAAAGAACTTCTATGGGTGAGGATAAAAATACCCAAAAGGACACCCTAAAAACATTAAATATGAAGAACCTTTTATATTCAGCTCAATACAGGATATAAAATTAAATGTATAACAAAGCCACTTAGATAAACTCAATAATACACCATGCCACAAGTCGGTCATAACCAACATCCATCCACATGTCTCTACTTGAATCAATGATTGTTCATATACAATCCACTAAAAATTATATTATATCACCATAGTCACTCTATGAAGAGGTATAAAAGATTGGGAATGACCCATGATATCTCACCATTCAATGAATTCCCTGATACAATTCTAGTGTGGTCTTTCCTAGTACTATTGGGAACACCACAAACCCAATAAGGATAAACTCGGTATGTAGGGGTTTATATTCCAATGATTCTACAAACCCTACCAATATGGCCTGCTAGATGGAGGATCAATTCCCTACCCATGTTAGGTCACACTGATTCCAGAAACCCCACATAGAGAATAAAAATGATAGATGATCAACCACCAGCCTCATTCTCCATTTTAGAAATCGAAATCCTATACCAAGTGTGTTTCTCTATTCTATACCTATAATCATATTGTCTATTTGGGTTCCAAATAGCGTCTTATATAGGGAGTGAGATAATGTACCAATTGGAAACACCCCAAGATCTAGATTCATCATGTAAGTGAATATATAATGACAACAATGTGTAAAATGTAATATCAAATTCATGGAATCACTGAATGCAATCATCATATAATGTCATCATTCTCATATATATATCCAAAATAATTTAATTAGTTTTATTTGATAACAAATTTTCTATATTAATTGTTATCCATATGTTATTAAAATAAAATTATTTTAATTACAGTGACACATTTAATTAATAAGTCTCAGCATCAAGAGTGTATCCCAAGGTCCACTATAGTAATATATATAATTTTTGACTAAATATTCCATCCATGATGTTTAGGAAAAATATTGACTCAAATATTGTTCTTTGTATTCAACGAAAAAAAATATAAGCCATTAAATTAGTAATTCAATTTAGAACCTAGGTCCATACATGGAATTTCTCATTCAAAATCCATGTATCTCTCCAAGTATAATATAAACCAATACCCTACAATCCCATCTGTGGTGGATATCAGAATATTCTTGGAATCTTTCTAGGAGGGTTATTAAATCATAGCCACTTGAGTCCATCCTGGGATATCCTATAAGCCCCCATCCTTAAACATTACTTAATCTTGAGTTATTTAAGAATTAACATTGAGGATCTTATCGGGTTTAGAGTTTTAGAGAATTAGGTCATAAAATCATGCATTACATTCCACATTTAAACAAGGTGATTACAACAAATACAGTTTTCATTTTATTCCATCAAATGAAACATATTTTAAATAAATCATGGATTTTTTCTTGACACTTCCTCGACAATATAATCACATCATGTAGCATTCCCTTGACTTGTGAAAAATATTTAAAAAACTTGGTATTAGCACAAAAATCACAGTAAGGGTTATAAAATAAAGAAAGGAAACATTAACCCATAAATACAAATCAATGATACCAAAACATTTCCTTCATAACATACCATACGAAATCATAAGATTTATGAGTAACACATAGAAATCATTAATCATAGAGTCAACTTATGGAATCCATATCAAACATGAATTGAAGCTATCACAGCTACATAGGGAGTCACATTTGGAATATCCATCACAGTATATTCCCTAATTCTCTTAGGAGAAATATTAACGTTTATCTTTGTCTCATTACCCATTGCATTAGAGAGCTATCTCGGGCTCACCCACCCTAGGTTTATCACGGAACCAGACGTATACATAACAATGTCCAAGAACCATAACATAATCACAACACAAAACTTAAGCATAAACGAAAGATAACATTATCACATTGCAATAAAAATATAACATTTTATGATATTGAAATAATGAATCCATTCTAAAAACCGTTTCCAAACCATTTAAAACATTTAATAAACAGATTTTTGAATCAAAGTGTCCCATAACACATTGAAGATTTCAACATTTTAATCCATTAATATTCATATAATTAATTCCTTAAAACCATTTTGAATACAAGGATATTAATGAGAAATATTTATAAGAATAAATCATTAAAACATTTAAAATGATATTATAGTTAAAAAGTTTTTAACAAAATGAGTGACACTTGAATAAAAATAATTGAGGAATAAAATTTAATCAGAACTCTATAATATAAAGAGAATAAAGGGATTCATGATATAATATTCCAAAGGACATTATATAAACCATATAAGAGTGAATTGGTGCATAACAACAATGAAGTCTCAATAGAAATATAAACTGAGATGAAATCCCTTATAAAGATGGTATCCTTAAATTAAGGATAAATAAATCTCTTATTTATGTGTGACAAATATAAATATACCCAATATAAGTAGATATTAATTTTAAAACAATCATAGTTAATTCACACATATTCATAGGATGACAAATTCAATAACTACAAGTTGAACCCAAATAAATCGAAATTGGGTTAAGAAGTTCCCTTGTAAAAAATCGACAGCATAACAGCATCACATTAAAATTAAGAAAATGAGTTGATGAGACGGAAGTGTATCTCATCACTTGGAAATAAATTTTACATCAATAAGTATATAGAAGAACAAATCACAATATAATAAGATGTAAATTAAGAGACATAACAAAAGAAGTCTTTTAAAAAGAGGTGGGTGAAAGGTTCCCCTTACCGATTTGGGTAACTTCCGAAACATACACCCCATGAAAAATGGGTCATAAAATGAAGATGTGAATACCCATTAATTATTTTATATTAAATAATGAATACAATCATGGTCAGTACAACACCACACAAAAGTAAGTAGTGGGAAATGTAGCATGAATCTCATGGGAATAAAAGTGAGATGAAAAATCCCTTACGAAAACTCGGCAGCCAAACGATGCCACTTAAAACATCCAAAAATGGTTTAAGAGAATAAATAGGGTCTCTAATCATAAAATTTACAGTAATAAGAATATTAAAGAACATCCCCAAACATAAGAAATAGGATCATAAAAGAAGTGACATAAAAAAGAGTACTTAAAACGAAAGAGGGAGGTTAGATCCCTTACCTCGTGTTCCACTTGACTCGATCGTTATTTAATCTCCTGAATAATAAACTAGAGTTAATTTATACTTGATTAAGAATATTTTTTAAGTTCATTATTACTTTTATATCACTTATTACCATGTTATGAACATTATGTAATTATTTATGTTAATAACGGCTGTTTTGTCAATCATTGGTACTTGAGTCAAAAATAAACATCTTATAATTACAAGTTGTTCATGTGGTAAAATATCCATTATATCCATAATTATATTCATGATTTAGATATCATATATATCATATATATCTAGTATATAATTTGATTTATAATATTACATAACATTTAGAGGTAAGAAATGAAATGCACCGTTCATAGAGACGGTAAGCCGTACGTGCGCATAAACACTACGTTCATTTCTATTTAGTATTTATTGGAATGGAATCATAATTATATAACGATATATTATAATTCTAGTATAATTTAACATATAATATAATAAACATCATCCTTTATATGTCCCACATATGGCATTAACAAATCAAATAACTTTGAGGGGGTTGTAGTTCGGGCTTCCTAAAATGAAGATATCGTGTTTACCAAAAATGGAAACCATAAAAGAATTCCATAAATGAAAAATACAGAAACATATGGAAAACAAAAACATAATATATATCATATATAAATATAGTGACATATTAATGGCAACCATGAAAGGTTTGAGAAACAAATTGAACAGTCCTCATTTTGTGAGGTAGAAATTCGCCATCCACAGAAACATTATGTTTTTTAACCATTAGACGGAGGTGTGTGTAAGGTGGTAGAGATTAAATGAGCAGAGTTTGGCTGAGAAAATGGCTTGAGAGGTGTGGTTAATGTGGTAGAGGTGGGGGAATTTTATAAGAGGGAGGAGGGGCACTCTTGGAATGTTACAATATTTTACTTTATTATAAAATGAGTCTCAGGTTTTAAAGGTCCCACAAAGATATATTTCAAGGATAAGATGATAAGGGTTCAAAATTAACCCATAAAATTGGTTTTTTACATGTTAAATTCTTAGATTATACATTATCTTCTCATTTTATTTAATGTGTTCATTAATGAGATAATCACTGCATCATCATGGTGTCAAAAATAAATTAATTTATTTAAGGTTTAAAAATTATAAAAAAAATACTATGATGTAGGAAATATTTTTATATTTCTAATGAATTTTTATAGTAAAAAATATGACCTGTATAACTCCATGTAAAAATTGTTTTATTAAAACAATACATGTTTGTGAGATTTTTATTTTAACTTTGAAAAAAAAGTTATTAATGTCATTTTCTTACCCAAGTGGCTCCATGGGGTCCCCAAGTTAACCCATGGATTGTATTGGTCGGCCATGAATCATCCAATAAGGGTAGGACTTGTGTCAAGGTAATTTTATATTATTATAAACTTATTTTTACCTTAAATTACACTAATTACCTTTAATCGCGATTAATAAAACATAAAAGTTACTATTCACCAAAAAAATTATTTTCATCCAATTCAACCACATTTTACTTACTAATGACAACCATGTATGTCATATATTTGAAATTCAATTCACATAAGATGTAAAGATTCATTTAAACGAAAAATAAATTTTTTTTAACTACCACTTATTGGTTTCACTATTAATAAAAAAATTAAGTTTTTCAGAAAAATAAAAAAAATTCACCTTAATCTATATTTGATATTCCAAATTAAAAGATGATGTATATTTTACAAAATTAAAATCATATAAGTTGCATTAATTAATTTAACAATTAATTCTTGTTGTCAAAACAAATAGAATGTTTTTAAGAAACAAAATATATCAAAAGACTGACACTAGTTTAAGTCCAATTTCAAAGTAAAATTAATTACAATGACGACCATTGGACTAGAGTGTAAAAATATATTCTAATTGGAATTTAAAATCAATTAAAAATATAATATAAACATATAAATAAATTACATTAAAAAGAGGTTTTGAATTAAAATACTACATTTTTCACTTATTCATTAAAAATGAACTTATTTGAAAAAATAAAAAAAACATACAGAAAGTAAATTTTGACATCCTGATTCTAAAGAAGGATTTAATTTGGTCCAATAGAATTTATATTTGTTACCGAAACATTTTTTAAAGAGGGTTCGCCATCAAAAAGAAATAAATTGACTTTTTAGTGAATATTTGAGTATTTATGCTTAAAATTGAATTCTTCTATTATTTTAAGCCTTTATATTTTATTAGATAAATGTAAAAACATTTAACAAAAATATATAATCATATTTTATTTATTTATATTCATTACCACCAATACAATGGCTACATGTTAACTACTATTTAAAACAATATTATTATATTATTAGTGTGCAACATAAGATTTAAAAGTAACTCATTATTGTGTATCGGGTATGCTATCGAACATAGAAACTCCTTTAAAGTAAATTTAATATTTAATTGAGAAATATTAATAGATATGAAAATGTCTTATTCTTTATTTACGTGGGATGTTACATTTCAACTATGGGACCCATGTATCACACATGGAGAATATGATCCAATTCAATCTAAGTGAATTCTTGGTAGTCCAATAGAACACTATGTATCACTCATAATACTATAACAATCCCCATTTGTTTTTCCTTTTTAGCCTATATAAGTAGTCCATGTGACACACTATTGTATACAAGGTATATTCCAAATTATTCTATCAATGTAGTTCTCATATTTAAAGATGTGATATGAAAGTCAAATAATAATTCATTCAATATCATTAAATAATTCATGGATCATAACTATTATCAGTCAAATATATGTCTCCTCAAATGGTGGATTACTGAATAAACTATGATTAAAATGAATAGCCTTAAATTCTACACATGTGGGAAATCCATTAAAACTAGCATAGCTTGATTAATCAACAATACATGGGATTTTTATAAGGATATGGATTCCATACCGTTCCATTTGTTAATTCAATTTTCAATTAAAACTACAATTCAACATATATATAAAATCAAAAATAATGTTATAATTTACAAATAAATATTGAAAATCCCATATCAAGGCCTAAAGGGTGCACCTCAAAGTTATCAAAATTCAATATCCACCCATGCTGGTCCAATTATCTAAACAATCCCCTATAATGGATGGGTCCAATTCAATGTCATTACAATTTAACACATAGAAATGAGCATTAAAATTTTCATAGTCTACACCTATCAGTGAAATTAATGTAATAGATTCCATTTCAAGGGGGACACTCTGATAATTGGTCACGTGACATGAAATTATATTTAAAAAACATTTTATTTCAAGGAGAATTACAAGACCATCTACCATATCTCATTAGTGGATATCTCATCCATTATTAGTTTCTGATTTTACTCAAATCTAGATAATATTGTATCATGAACAATGAACATTTGTTTATGGAATATTATCTAACAACTAATTAGCACATCTGATAGAAAACAAAAATAAGAATAAAAGAAAAGAACTGTAGATCATATATAGACTAATCCAACAAGACCATAAATAATCTATTCCGATATCAGATGGTGACAATATCTTGATTCCATCATTAGACATGAAATGAAGTCTTTCAATTGAAGATGTGTTCTTATATTATAACTGATAAAGAATTAGTATGAAAATATATTAAATTAGGGAAATTATTAAATTAAAAAACCCTAAGACACAATTTTTGGCCACTCAGTTAGCTGGACCATGAAACAAGCATGCACCATTTGATGTAGGAAGGGAACCCTCAAAGATTGTATACATGGTTTGACTAACTGTACACAACCAATGTAAACTTAAGTATCAAAATTACATTCATTTATTTATGGGGGTGTTCCCCTAATCACATCGTTTAATGATATGTGTGTCCAATAACATCCCACTATCCATCTTAGCATCGTTATAAGTAACCATGTGGACTTCACCATACAGTTTTAACTAATCACGATCCAGGATTTTTTTCATCATCGATGTTTTCTTTTGGGCTATGAACTAGAACCATAAATCCCTAATACCTAGATAAACTAAAATTAAATTCATATTAGAATGTATATAATCATCTAAACTAATAATTATCATAATGTAAATGATATGTACCAAATGGAAGAAACATGTTCTTTCGAACATTCCCTCATTGAAATTCATCATAGAATTTTTCCATAAATGTTGGTAAATAATTTATGCGAATAACTATGAATAATTGCATCATACATCAACCTCCTGTGACAAGGTTTCTTCTAGTACAAATCATTTTCCCATAGCACTAACACTAGTGAGAATGACTATCCATAGAGAATATTCATGTTGTAATCTAAAATATGTATTATTTTATCCTCAATGGACTCAACTGAATGAATCCCAACCTAATTATTCTCAAATGAATGAGATGGATATGAATTGTAATTCCATAGATAAGATACATCGATGAAATCATGTTTGATCTGTACCACTAAGGTAACTGCAAATGATGGGCTATCGTCCTGACTCTCTCCTGAATCAGGAACGACCTGGGTTTCCATGGTTAGTGCTTTCCCAACATCATTTTCCTCTTATGTATTATCCTCAGCTAACCTCATTAAAAGGATTGATCTTATCCTCTATCATTTTTATTTTGTTTCATCAATCAGCGTATGATAATTATCGAGACTACACAATATCCACATGATATTGAATCAACTATAAATGATCAATGGTTTCTTGAACACGATTATGAATAAAGCATAGGTTCCTCTCATACCTATAACTAACATAGGGTTTACCGGCATGGACTACCATAATATTCCTCAAAAGGAACCATCTATATAATATGATAAAATCTATTATTGTTGGTGAATTCACTATTTTGTATTTGGATCTCTTAAGATACACTGAAATCAAGGGCCTAGGCTCAGATATTTTACTCAAAACATATATCACACTATCTGACTATCCATCCTGCTGATGGTTTTAAGACTTACTAATAATCCATTTTTTTTACCCCACACCCTCTATAAAATTGTAGACAAATTAGACAAAAACAATGTGTATTTCTCTGAAATGATAGTTTGTGGGACATTGTGATGTCGAATTATCTCATGGATATAGAATTGACAATGATCATCAACTGAAAAGGTATCCTTAATTGGTAAAAAAAGTGTGTCATATGTGATCATATTAACGAAAATTTGTATGACATCATTACACTAAGGGGACCTTGTTAAAAATGTAATTAACTCCATAAAGACATTATAACATTTCTTATCAGGAATCTGTAGCTTCTCTAAATGTCTATCTGGTAGTTCATGTTCAACCTTTACCAGCGAATATGTGGAACATATAATGAAAAATACAAATACAACTCCACTCATACTCGAACAGAATAATTGGTGATGTAAATCCCAATATATCATGGTAACATTGAGATGAACATTCCTAGATGACGCATTTATGTATCACAACAGATCCTCATTCATGTGTACTGAAACACATACATGACAATGTATACACAAAATATCATCATCACCTATAGTCTAACCAAAAGATGGTTCATCACCTTAAACACTTTTCTATAGTGCTATGCCCGCGTAATCTGATAGATTCATGAACATAAAAATATATATATACTGTAATAGGGAATAACTAATGATGATAAAAATACTAATTCTAACAATCATGTACCTCAAAATTCTTCTCAGATTACAAATCCATGAAATTTAACTCACAGTGTAACACCCCACGTAAATAAAGAATATGACATTTTCATATTTATCCATATTTGTGAATAAAATATTAATATGACTTTAAATGGGACGCTATGCTCGATGGCGTACCCAACACACAACAACGAGTTTCTTGGGAATCATACGTTGAACTCTAATAATAAAATTATATTATTTTAAATGGTAGTTAACATGTAGCCGTTGTATTGGTGGGAATGGATAGAAATAACTAAAATATGATTATAATTTTATTTAAATGTTTTTACATTTATCCAATAATATATAAAGGCTTAAAATATGGAATGAATTCAAATTTAGGCGTATATGCCCTAGTTTTCACTAAAGGTTCACTTATCGCCTTTTGATGGCGAACTATCATTAAATATAGTTTTGTTCACTCTTATACATTCTATTGGACCAAATGAAACTCTTCTTTAGAATTGGGACATCAAAATTTACTTTGTGTAAATTTTTGGTATCTTTCCGATAAAGTTCATTTTTTAATGAATAGTGTAAAATGTTGTATTTTAATTCAAAACCTCTTTTTAATATAATTTATTTAAATGAATAGATTATATTTTAAATTGGTTTTAAAGTGAAATTATAATATATTTTTACCATTAAATCCAATAGTGGTCGTTGGAATTAATTTCACTTTGAAATCAGAATTAAACTACTGTCAATCTTTTGATACTTATTGTTTCATAAAAACACGTTATTTTCTCTGACCGTGGGAATTAATTATAAAATTAATTAATGTGACTTATATTTTTTGAATATTGTAAATTATACTTCATTTTTGAATTCGGAATATCAAATATATCTTAGGGTGAATTTTTGGGATTTTTCTGAAAAACTTCAATTTTTGATGAATAGTAAAACCACTAAGTGGTACTTATAAAAACTGATTTTTCATTTAAATGAAATTTTACCACATCTGTGTTTTGAATTTCAAAAATACGACATACATGGTTGTCATTAAGATGTAAAATGTGGATCCATGAGATTAAAATAATTTTTTGGTGAATAGTAACTTTTAAGTTCATAATCGCGATTAGAAGTAATTAGTGTAGTTTAAGGTAAGAATAATGTTTTAATAAAATGAAATGACCTAGAAACATGTCCTACCCTCATTGTATGTGTCATGGCTGGCTAAGAAAATCCATGGGTCTACTTGGGGACCCCATGGAGCCACTTTGGTGGGAAAATGACATAAATACCTTTTTATTTAATGGTAAAGTAAAAATGTCACAAACATGAGATGTTTTACTAAAAAAAATTTTACATGGGGTTATACAAGTCATATTTTTGACTATAAATAGTCATTAGAAAGATAAAAAGATTTCCTACATCATAGTATTTTTTTTATAATTTTTAGACGTTAAATAAATTAAATTAGTTATGACATCATGATGATGCAGCGATGACCTCATTATTTAACGATTTAAATAAAATGGAAAGATAATGTAATATATAAGACCTAAACATGTCAAAAACATATTGGATGAGTGGATTTAGAACCCTTATCACCTTATACTCTAATTATATCAATGTGGGACCTCTTAAATCCGAATAGCATTTTAAAATAAAGTGACTTTGCTTTACTTTCCAAGAGTGCCCCTCCTCTCCTCTTATAAAAGGCCCCCAACTCTACCTCCTTACCCACACTCCCAAAGCCTTTGGATCGTCCAAACACTGCCCATTTTGTCTCTAAACTTCCCTATATTACTACTTGAATCCTCACTTTTGGAATAAGTCTTCCCAAGGAAGCCTTTGATCTCAAACCAAAGAGAGTTACCCAATTTTAAGGTAATGTCTTCACTTCTATCCTTTTGTTTGATTTTGCTTCTCCAACCCCCTAAACTATTTTTATTAATTTATTTTGTAACAAATACAGTATATTAAATATACTAGGATGTTTTTATAATAATTATTCGAGCTACACTTACACACACCTACATCTAATGGTTAAAGAACATATTGTTTCCGTGGATGGGGAATTTCTGTCTCCCGAAACAATGATTGTTCAACATTCTTATAACACCTTCAAAGGTGGCCATTAAGATGACACTATATTTATATATGATATCTAATATGTTTATTTTTTACTGAAGCTTCTGTATTTTTCATTTATGGTGTACCTTTATGGTTTCCATTATGGATAAATGTGATATCTTCATTTAAGGAAGTACGGACTACCGCCCCCTCAAAGTGATTTGATTCATTAATACCACATGTGGTAAGTATAAAGGATATATTTAATGATATTATATATGATTTAATACTGGAATTAAAATACTATTATGTATCATTATGTTTTAATTCCATTAAATATGAAATTGAAATGGAAGTAGCGTTCATGCGTACGTACGGCTTACCGTCTCCATGAACGGTGCATTTCATTTCTTATCCCCAAATGTAATGTATTATTATAAGTACATGTATATAATGGATATATATGATGAATGATACATATAAATGATGAATATAATTCTGGAATTAAAATATACATTCCTATCATTTAGTTTTATTTCCATTAATATGAGAAAGAAATGAAAGTAGCGTTCATGCGTACGTACGACTTACCGTCTCCATGAACGGTGCATTTCATTTCATACCTCTAAATGATTATGTGATATTATAAATACATTTATAATCAAGATATATATGATATATATGATATCAAAATCAGGAATTTCATTCTGGATATAAAGAACCTTTGACCACACGAACAACATGTAATTGTAAGAAGTCCACTTTCGACTTAAGAACCAAATATCGACAAAACAGACATTATTAACTTAAATGATTACATAATGTTTATAACATGGAAATAAGTGATATAAAAGGAATAATGAACTTTAAAAAGGTTCTTAAGAAAATATAAATCAGCTCAAGTTTATTATTCAGGATGATAAAGAACGATCGAGTGAAGTCGGACCCGAGGTAAGGGATCCTACACCTCTCTTTCTTTTTAAGTACACTCTTTTATGTCATTCCTTTTAAGATCATATTTCTTATGATTGGGATGTTATTTTATATTACTCCTACTGTAATTATTATGTTCATATGATGAGAGACCCTATTTACTCTCATCAATCCATTTTGGATGTTTTATGTGGCGCCGTTAGGCTGCCGAGTTTTCGTAAGGGATTTTTCATCTCACTTTTATTCCCGTGAGATTTATGATACATTTGCCAAAATTTCATTTGAGTGGTGAATGTACTGCCCATTATTTTACTCATTGTGTAATATAATTTATTTTATGAGTATTTACATCAATGTTGTATTGTTCTTCTTTCACGAGTTGTATGTTTCGAAAGATACACATGTCGGTAAGGGAACCTTTCACCCTCCTCTTTTAAAAGACTTCTTTTGTTTGGTCTTTTAATTTACATATTTTTATGTCAGGATATGTCCTCATATATCATTATTCATGTAAATTGTATGTCCAAGTGATGAGATACCTTTTCATATCTCTCAACAAATCATTTTGATGTGACGCCGTTAGGCTGTCAAGGGAACTTCTTAACCAAATTTCGATTTCTTTGTGTTCAACATGTAGTTATTGAATATGTCATACTTTGAATATGTGTGAATGACCATTGATTATTTTACCCTTAATATCCACTTATATTTGGTGTATTCGTTTGTCACACATAATTATTTAATTGATTTATCCTTAAACCAATGATATTGTCTTTGTAAGGGACTATGTCTCAATCTCCTTTCATTGAGGCATATTTTGTTTTATACACAACCTTCTTTTTTACGGTGTATAAACCCCTTTGACTTTTACATTTATACAAACGGAATATTTTTATATGAAGTGTTCACTAAACGACAAAAGGGAATGTTTTGGTCATACGTATGCGGAGACAACGACTTTCCACCGCCATGACCATTTTTTGAGTTTCGGCTTCCTCTACAAGCCATACCATTTTTTTAAAAGAAAAATAAATACCATGTTTTTCTTTTATTTTATTTTGGTATTGAAAATGGTTTTCATAATGTTTTTATATCAATGTGTTGTATTGATATCTTGTGATTGAAAGGTGGAAATGTTATGTTTCCTTTATGCATGTTTTATGTGATACGATTATGTTGAGATTCTTGGGCATTATTATGAAGATGGGTGGTTCCGTGATAAACTAAGTGAGGGTGAGCCCGATATAGCTCTCCAATGCATTGGGTAACGTGAATGAGTGAAACGTTAAGGTTTCTCTGAAGAGATTTAGGTAATATACTGTGGTGGGTATTCCAAACGTAACCAAGAGGGTTACTCCCTACGTAAGAATGTTATGAATGTCTCAAGATACATTTTATGTCTTATGATTTCTATGATTTATTCATGATTTGATATGACTATGTTTTATGGTTAAATTATGATTTCATTCTAATGTATATATGAACTCATGTTTCCTTTCCATATGTTTATAACTCTTACTAAGCTTTTTATGCTCATCCTAAGTTTTTGAAATGTTTTTCACAGGTCAAGGGAAAGGTACATGATGTGATGATAGTGTCAAGGATGTGCCAAGAAAGAATATGTGTTTTATTTTAAATATGTTTCCGTTGATGGGAATAATGAATACTGTCTTTTATGTAACCACTTTGTTTAAATGTGGAATGTAATGCATGTTTCAAGATCTAATTCTCTAAAACTCTAAACCTAAAAAGATCATCAATGTGTAATCTTGTAATAACTCAAGATAAAGTAAGGTTTAAGGCTGGAGCCTTATAGTTGGTTTCAAAGGTCGGTTTAGATAACTTTAGAGGTTAGGGTATTCTCTAAGTATAAGTGACATTACCATAATGGTTAGGATTTTAGAAAGAGTCCCAGTTTTAGATAAAGTGAATGAGTAAGTATATCTTAGTGTTTACCATCCTCATTAGCACATGATGGTTTTGTTGATATACTCACACTAACATTTCTATTTTTAGTGATTGGATGGATCTAGCAGGAACCAAAGAGACAACAGGTTTGAAGGAAACTGTGGTGGTTCTCTGATTAAGATACTAGATAAAATGGGGGATTCAATGTGGAAACTCGTGGTTGTTATAAACCAACAATCAAGGAGTCATGATCAACAACTTGAACCTTGGTATGTTTTGTAATGAATCATGTATGAGATGACCAATCGATGTGGAAGTTCAGGTAATAATTATAAAGGTAACCATTAGAGTTTATATGATCCTTACTTTTGAGGTATTTATGGGTTATTATATGTTATGATGGAAAATTAAGGCATGAGATAAACTTAAGGTTAAAATATGTTATGATTATTTTTAAAGATTTTATCTTGTATTGGGGAATTTTTTAAGAAATATATAGTTTTGGAGAAAGGAAAACACACAAACCGTGTGACAACCCGTCGCGTTGGACAAAGCTGCGGGAATCGAACCCACAACCAAAGTGCGACTGGTATTTATCGCCTACCGCTGGACTACGTGAAGTCCCTGGTTAGTTTGACTAATTCCTTTTATTTAGATGATTTTATGAATTAATAGTAAGTTGATTTTGGGTTATCTATGGAAATTTATTAACCTATCATGGAGGATATGTGATTAGGTTAATTACTTTTCAATACGAGACTTTAGGAGCAACTGATGTTGGTGGGAGATAAATGTTACGATATAACTTGGAAGACTATGTGACTAAAGCCTTCAAATATTTGGGTTTCAATCTTAGTTTGGTTTACATTGAAGAATTTTATGGACAAATTGATTATAGAATGATCCTCGTTGAACTTTGGGTTTTGTTGGACAAATTTTGGAGATTAAGAATAGATTTCCCTTTTATGAAGGGTTATCCTTTTCTTGATTATCTGATCTGGTACTAACCTTTTTGGTTTTGGTTTTGGTTAAAGTATAAAGACATTGGAAGTATATAGTTCTCTTTTTTGGATTAGGTGACTCTCTAGAAGTTGATTATAGTACTCTTAATGCGAACAAGTCTCCCTAAATACTCGTCTTTTGGAAAAATTATGAGTTTGATTAAAGAATCTAGTAAAAGTTTAATGTCAACATGATAAGTGATTATGTTTCCTTATGAATAAATTCCCCAATAAAAAGTATCATAAAACAAAAATGATGTCTATTAACTTTTCCTAATGGGGAATCGAATACCGTTTAACCCATCACAAGATTGTGATTTTCTTATGGTTAACTTTCTCCTAGACGTGTTTACTATCACTCTCCCTCAAGAACATGACCCTTTGTTTTCTCCTCCATGTACATGTTTTACTACATGGAATCCTAGTATGGGTTAACTCAGGTGACCTCTGTACTTATCTTTCTTTATTTTAAAGTGATTGTTTTACCGACTCCTGTTCCGATGTGGGACTTTCAAGGATGTTTCCAAGCTCAATTTTAAAAATTACGAGGACGCAATTCCTAAAAGGGTGGAAGGATGTAACACCCCAGGTAAATAAAGAATATGACATTTTCATATTTATCCATATTTGTGAATAAAATATTAATATTACTTTAAAGGGGACGCTATGCTCGATGGCGTACCCAACACGCAACAACGAGTTTCTTGGGAATCTTACGTTGCACTCTAATAATAAAATAATATTATTTTAAATCATAGTTAACATGTAGCCGTTGTATTGGTGGGAATGGATATAAATAAATAAAATATTATTATATATGTTTTTAAATGTTTTTACATTTATCTAATAAAAGATAAGGGCTTAAAATATGGAAAGAATTCAAGTTTAGGCGTATATGCCCTAGTTTTCACTAAAGGTTCACTTATCACCTTCTGATGGAGAACCGTCATTAAATATAGTTTTCTTCAATATTATACATTCTATTGGACCAAATAAAACTCTTATTTAGATTCAGGACATAAAAATTTACTTTGACTAAATTTTTGGTATCTTTACGATAAAGTCCATTTTTTAATGAATAGTGCAAAATGTTTTATTTTAATTCAAAACAACTTTTTAATCTAATTTATTTATATGAATAGATAATGTTTTGAATTGGTTTTAAAGTGAAATTAGAATATATTTTTACCATTAAATCCAATAGTGGTCATTGGAATTAATTTCACTTTGAAATCAGACTTAAACTAGTGTCAATCTTTTGATACTTATTGTTTCATAAAAACACGTTATTTGCTCTGACCGCGGGAATTAATTATTAAATTAATTAATTTGTCTTATATGTTTTGAATTTTGTAAAATAGAATTCATCTTTTAATTCGGAATATCAAATATATCTTAGGGTGAATTTTATGGATTTTTCTGAAAAACATCAATTTTTGATGAATAGTGAAACCACTAACTGGTACTTATAAAAACTGATTTTTCGTTTAAATGAAATTTTACCACTTCTGTGTTTTGAATTTCAAAAATATGACATACATGGTTGTAATTAAGAAGAAAAATGTGGTTCAATGAGATTCGAATAATTTTTTGGTCAATAGTAACTTTTATGTTCTTAATCGCGATTAGAAGTAATTAGTGTAGTTTGAGGTAAGAATAATGTTTTAATAAACTGAAATGACCTAGACACATGTCCTACCGTCATTGGATGTGTCATGGACGACCAAGAAAATCCATGGGTCATCTTGGGGACCCCATGGAGCCACTTTGGTTGGAAAATGACAAAAATACCTTTTTATTTAATGTTAAAGTAAAAATGACACAAACATGAGATGTTTTACTAAAACAATTTTTACATGGGGTTATACAAGTCATATTTTTGACTATAAATAGTCATTAGAAAGATAAAACTTTTTCCTACATCATAGTATTTTTTTTAATAATTTTTAGACTTTAAATAAATTAAATTAGTTATGACATCATGATGATGCAGCGATGACCTCATTATTTAACGATTTAAATAAAATGGAAAGATAATGTAATATCTAAGACCTAGACATGTCCAAAACATATTGGATGAGTGGATTTAGAACCCTTATCACCTTATCCTCGAATTATATCAATGTGGGACCTCTTAAATCCGAATATCAGTTTAAAATAAAGTGACTTTTCTTTACTTTCTAAGAGTGCCCCTCCTCTCCTCTTATAAAAGGCCCCCAACTCTACCTCCTTACCCACACTCCCAAAGCCTTTGGCTCGGACAACCCGAGCCCATTTTGTCTCTCCACATCCCTCTATTACTCCTTGAAGACTCACTTTGGGCAGAAGTCTTCCCAAGGAAGCCTTTGAGCTCAAACCAAAGGGAGTTACCCGATTTTAAGGTAATGTCTTCACTTGTGCCCTTTTGTTTTATTTTGCTTCTCCAACCCCCTAAACTATTTATATTCATTTATTTTGTAACAAATACAGTATCTTAAATATACTAGGATGTTTTTATAAGAAGGATTCGAGCTACAATTACACACACCTACATCTAATGGTTAAAGAACATACTGTTTCCGTGGACGGAGAATTTCTGCCTCCCGAAACGATGATTGTTCAACATTCTTCTAACACCTTCAAAGGTGGCCATTAATATGACACTATATTTATATATGACATCTAATATGTTTATGTTTTACTTAAGCTTCTGTATTTTTCATTTATGGCGTACCTTTATGGTTTCCATTATGGGTAAACGCGATATCTTCATTTAAAGAAGTTCGGACTACCGCCCCCTCAAAGTGATTTGATTCGTTAATACCATATGTGGTACGTATAAAGGGTATATTTAATGATATTATATATTATACCATACTGGAATTAAAATACTATTATGTATCATTATGTTTTAATTCCATTAAATATGAAATAGAAATGGATGTAGCGTTCATGCGTACGTACGGCTTACCGTCTCCATGAACGGTGCATTTCATTTCTTATCCCCAAATGTAATGTACTATTATAAGTACATGTATATAATGTATATATATGATGAATGATACATCTAAATGATGAATATAATTATGGAATTAAAATATACATACCTCTCATTTAGTTTTAATTCCATTAATATGACATAGAAATGAAAGTAGCGTTCATGCGTACGTACGGCTTACCGTCTCCATTAACGGTGCATTTCATTTCTTACCTCTAAATGACTATGTGATATTATAAATACATGTATATTCTAGATATATATGATATATATGATATCCAAATCAGGAATGTCATTCTGGATATAAATATCCTTTGACCACACGAACAACATGTAATTGTAAGAAGTCCACTTTCGACTTAAGAACCAAATATCGACAAAACAAACATTATTAACTTAAATGATTACATAATGTTTATAACATGGAAATAAGTGATATAAAAGGAATAATGAACTTGAAAAGGGTTCTTAAGAAAATATAAATTAACTCATGTTTATTATTCCGGACGTTAAAGAACGATCGAGTCAAGTCAGACCCGAGGTAAGGGATCCTACTCCTCTCTTTTTTTAAGTACACTCTTTTATGTCATTCCTTTTAAGCTCATCTTTCTTATGATTGGGATGTTATTTTATATTACTCCTACTGTAATTATTATGTTCATATGATGAGAGACCCTATTTCCTCTCATCAATCCATTTTTGAAGTTTTGTGTGGCACCGTTAGGCTGCCGAGTTTTCGTAAGGGATTTTTCATCTCACTTTTATTCCCGTGAGATTTATGCTACGTTTGCCACAGTTTCCTTTGAGTGGTGAATGTACTACCCATTATTTTACTCATTGTGTAATATACTTTATTTTATTAGTATTTACATCAATGTTGTATTTTTCTTCTTTCACGAGGTGTATGATTCGAAAGATACCCATGTCGGTAAGGGAACCTTTCACCATCCTCTTTTAAATGAATCTTTTTGTTGGGTCTTTTAATTTTCATATTTTTATGTCAAGAAATGTTGTCAAATATCATTATTGATGTAAATTTTGTGTCCAAGTGATGAGATACCCTTTTTTATATCTCATCAACTCATTTTGATGTGACGTCGTTAGGCTGTCAAAGGAACTTCTTAACCTAATTTCGATTTCTTTGGGTTCAACATGTTGTTATTGAATATCTCATACTTTGAATATGTGTGAATGACCTTTGATTATTTTACACTTAATATCCACTTATATTTGGTGTATTCGTTTGTCACACATAATTATGTAATTGATTTATCCTTAAACCAAGGATACCGTCTTTGTAAGGGACTTTGTCTCAATCTCCTTTCAGTGAGGAATATTTTGTTTTATACACAACCTTATTTTATACGGTGTATAAACCCCTTTGAATTTTACTTTTATACAAAAGGAATCTTTTTATACGAAGCGTTTACTAAACAACAAAAGGGAATGTTTTTGTCGTACGTATGTGGCGACAACGACTTCTCTGTCGTCGTGACCATTATTTGAGTTTTGGCTTCCTCTACAAGCCATACATTTTTTTAAAAGAAAAATAAATACCATGTTTTACTTTTCTTTTATTTTGGTATTGAAAATGGTTTTCATGATGTTTTTATATCAATGTTTTGTATTGATATCATGTGATTGAAAGGTGGAAATGTTATGTTTCCTTTATGCATGTTTTATGTGATACAATTATGTTGAGGTTCTTGGGCAATATTATGAAGACGGGTGGTTCCGTGATAATCCTAGGGCGGGTGAGCCCGATATAGCTCTCCAATGCATTGGGTAATGTGAAGGAGTGAAACGTTAAGGTTTATCCGAAGAGATTTAGGGAATATACTATGGTGGGTATTCCAAACGTAACCAATAGAGTTACTCCCTACGTAAGAATGTTATGAATGCCTCAAGATACCTTTTATGTCTTATGATTTCTATGATTTATTCATGATTTGATATGCCTATGTTTTATAGTATGATTTCATTCTAATGTATATATGAACTCATTTTTCCTTTCCATATTTTTATAACTCTTACTGAGCATTTTATGCTCATCCCATGTTTTTGAAATGTTTTTCATAGGTCAAGGTAATGGTACATGATGTGATGATAGTGTCAAGGATGTGTCAAGAAAGAATCTGTGTTTTATTTTAAATATGTTTCCTTTGATGGGAAGAATGAATACTGTCTTTTATGTAACAACTTTGTTAAAATGTGGAATGTAATGCAAGTTTCAAGATCTAATTCTCTAAAACTCTAAACCTGAAAAGATCCTCAATGTGTAATCTTGTAATAACTCAAGATTAAGTAAGGTTTAAGGCTGGGTCCTTATACACATATGCCCACTAAACTACATATATATATGTGTTCTACTACTCATTGAATAATCCACAACATTTCCTTTTATTACACATGTAAGAATGAATGAAATTAAAATACAATAGATATTTGGCCACCTTCACAAAATATTATTCTGATCATGAAGTGTAAATATGTAAGTTATTTTTTTCTTTTACACAAAAAAATTCAATCCACGTATGTAATGCCTCCAACATCACACTGCCTATTAAAATTCATATAACTAGAGATCATACATGTGTTAATTTATCTCATGCTTACTCATCTACCATGATCCATACATTATAACAACATCCCCAAACATATGAACTAAACTTATCTTTATTCCAGATGCATCACATTAAAGAGTGTATCACTTTTATAGATTTGTAAAAGTTAGTATTGATGATGAATTAAATTTCCTTTTTTTCTCTTGAAAGTCCATCTTATAAGAATCAACCCATTCAAACATCACATCATTCATAAACAAGACTTTATATAGTGATTATATTCATGGGAATTCTTATATGAAATTCCATTAATAAATAGGTATCCCCATGAATCATTTTACCTCCAATACATTCATGGGATAATCCTAAAAAACTATCACACTCAAATTCTTTGGGACAATTGATATATCAACACTAACATAATGTCACTCAAGATGTGAATTAGATCCATATAGATGATTAACATTGTGATATTTTCATATATGTGATTATATATTAGTTTATTAAATATAATTTCAATTTGGTTTTCATGTTCATTTCATGTGTTATAATAAACCAAGATATGAGCCTTTAAAACAACCGCAAAAAACCATTTATGGACTAAAATATGGTTTCTTAGTGAAATTATGACTACTGGATCATTCCTAAGATTGATGAACATGAAAAAATACTCATTCATACCATACTAGATATGATAGGATGTGTGGGTTCGGTCTAATGGTCTTACATGTACCTAATTATAAATAGATCTAAAAATATTTTTATAAAATACGAGGTCCTTAGATGTGATCAAAAAATTAATCTATTCGTGATAGGGGTTGATAATTGTAAACCTTCTTATTGTAAAATTTATAGTAATCGATATATAGTCTTTGGGTAACATCTTATTTTTTCACAGAATTTATTGACTAACCCCACAGATAAGTAATGGTTCAGATAAACAAAATTTCCTCTAAATCCTCCAGTTTCACCATGCGCTCCTACATATTTGTAGTAGCCATCACAATTTTATGAATTAATACAGGTGAGGATTTGTGTAGTACCTCAATATAGATATCTACCTCTCTCACTGGAAGAAATCATGAAAATTCATAATTGAAAAAATCCCCAAAATGATAATCCATTGGAGGGAAATATTTCAGATGTTTTCTTTTATCATGTATATATAAAATCATTTTCTGGGATGTCATTTTTTCGATTCCACTATGATTAAGACCATATCATATTTTCTATTCATTCCATTCACCCTTGAGAAAATACATTCTACATATCGGTGATGTGAAGGTCACCCCACAGTTATTGAAATCAATGAAATCATGAGAGGAAACCTACCAGTCAATCAAGAAAATTATGTCTAAATATTGTCATCTTTTTTGGGATTTTCACATTGATGGTTAATGTGATTTGGAATCATTGGCACGAATGGACATAACATTGGAGTCTGTTGGGGAGGTTCGTATGTGTGTGGATGATACCTTGTAAAATATGCAATTTATATTAGTGTGCGAATAAATCGATGGTTGTTCCTTGGGAGGATGAAGAGAACTTTAAAAATTTGGTAATGTTATTGATGAGACATAATGGGAAGGTTTCTTTCTTATGGAAAATGTTTCATGGAAATCTTCATGATATCTAATGGTAGTCATGGTGGGTAGTTGGGTGTAGTGAAATCAAGTAATAGAAACATAACTGGGTGGGAATATTCCTTGTATTTATGGGATTTCTAAATCCTAATATTTTTTTGCTTAATATTGTGAATATGAGAATTTTATTGAATCCAATCATGACCCAAAAATATGTGATATCATCAATATTATTTACCTCTACTCTAATAAGGATAAACAAGTGTTCACTACTATTCCCTCGGCGATCTTCACATACAAGGCTTATCATTTATACATATAGGTTAATACTGAAGGTGGAATGGGTATGCCTCATTGTGGAAAAGAATTACCTATCCAGCATAATGTTTTGTGTGTAATGTTTAGAAGATTTATATCATATCTGATGATATGATAAATAATAATGGCATCATCATGTTTTCCTAGAATTTTTGTTATCATAAATCCAATGTTGAAAGGACTAATAATGTTTTTTTGGCCGGTGGTTGGGAACGAGGTTTTTGGGATGGATTCAAGAACCTCATAGGTGATAATTTTTCATAAGGAATCATTGAGATTCATTTAACTCTAATAGTTTCAATGAATTGTGAGTATTGGAATTGAAAGGATTGTAAGGGACATTCTTGAAATCTCTAGTTTGTTAGATCCTTGGTAATTCTAGGAAAAACACACACATGGAAGGTCAATTAAGCTATGGGATAACATTGCAATCTCAGTCTAGGTGTCTCAGGGCTATTCATGCAAATCTTATAAAATAGTTGGAGTCTTATCATTACTAGTAACCAGTCATGAATGACATGAGATGTGTAAATGTAATTTTAAGGATTCCTTTTCTGGGTATGAGCGTCTGATGAATCACCCTTATCATTATTTCCGAATGAATAGTGATGCATCCTATAATTTTGATATCATAAGAGGTGGTGGTGTTTTCCGTGACTCTAGGAGATATATTTTTATCATTTTATATACTTTATACAGTCACATTAATTTTCATCATTAATATGTGAAGCATATTCTCAATGGTCTTGATATTTTTATCTTTTGTAATATTTATCTACATGAAATTGATATGGACTCATAAATTATTTACAACTCACTTCATGGAATGAACACACCAATATTGATCTATTATTTATATAATTTGGCGATGAAAAAATTAATGTGGCCACATAATCCTGAATCATATATGATTTGACAGAAACATTATTGCCGATAGATTTGCTTTAAATGAACACTAAGGAAACACCCACACTATTTATTTTTGTTTAGTATCCATTCCCACTATGTATAATGAGTATATTTGGATTCGTTAATTATGTTTTCATTAACATAAAAATTGAGGATCTTGTTATTTTATTAAGTTTTGTTTCGTTAAAAAATATCATATTTTCATAATCCCCAATGGATTACCAAGTCTCATGAAAACATTAGAAATCTGAACAATGAGCCAATATATCTGCACATGAGGCATAAGTATAATTATATTAGAATCCCTTGAATCGAAAAATGTATAATATAATATAATGTATAATAGAATATTAAATATGATAATATAAGGTACAAGATACATATCCTAATTTGTCATGTTCACTATATATATATGGCATGATCTACAGCCTGATGATACATTATGGATACCTTGTGCATATGCAACCCACTGTCATTTCAATGCTGGTGTCAGAATACCATGACCATGACCATGACCACCACATTGTCCTAACAGGTTAGCTTCACTTGATATCCTGTCCTTTCAAGGATATGCATACCAATATCCTACTTGTTTAGTCAGTTACAAACCTTACTCACTGGTTGTCATAAAAAATGTTAGGTATATTTAGTGTATATGAATCATCTATTCTCTTTATTGTCACTCGTCTAGGTTCGTTATACAATGAGGACCAATATGTCGCAGTCTTCCACACTGGAATAAAATCACCTAGTAAAATGTGTATATTATATAGACAATAATGTCACCTCATGGATTTTCAAAATGATGATTTCTACTAATTGTCTATGTTGTACTACAGATGTCAAACTGCCCTTCCATGCACCCCATACAATCTTAGGTTACACTCTATGGTATGATGTTAATTATAAATTCCAGAAACAATAGTTTGTTGAATGAAATTCACATGTGATTGGATGTCATACCAGAGACAATCCTCGAATATATTTTCTTTACATAACATTTCACCCATTAAAATAGTTGGGAATCATTAGAGCCCGATAAAACATGATGAAAAATCCTTAACTGATGACATTCAATGGTATAGGTTCATGGACTCTTATTCACTATAAGCCTTAATGTTTTCAATATAGAAGTTATCATAGAAGTCCATATGAAATTAGTTCAAAGACATATACTGAGGTTGATCAATATAAGTAGTGAAATCCAACACTCTCTTAGAGGAATCATGCATTATATAAAGAATCATATTTATCCTCATTTCAGAAGTCTTTTCTAGTATCTCGAAGAATGATTTAATTACTTATAATCATGAATATGTATCCTATGGTCATAAATTTACAAATAGATTGGGATTTTTCTACAATTGTAACTCACACTTTAACTCTTCAATAGTTAGGGAAGGTCACAGTGCACCATGAATGGTCCGTTTGAGACACATAAATCCTTCATGGAACATCACCTAAAAAATTATTCCTGATAAAACATGTGGTTTAATAGTGATCACTACTAGAGGATATACTAGTGTCCAATGGCCCACCACCTCTAGAGCAAGATTTATGCACCCACCTACTGAACAAATGGAGAATGACATATAGGCATAATTCAAAAAATTTGAAGTGCATGGCTCAAGTCATTATCACAATCAATGATTGTAATTATAAATAGAAAATATTGAAGTAGGATAGTTATAAACCTTCATATATAATAACAAACCACTCGTCCTACTCAAATATGTAATACTAGATGATTTGCAACTCATGTAAATTCTAGGGATACTTCTTATATCCCAATAGTATGGTCGGGTATGCTTCAAGTTCCCTACTATATAAAATTTAGATTATCTTTTAATTTACCTTTATTCCCCAATTAGATTTTATTATATTACAATTTATTTAAAAATGATGAACAATATGGTTCACCAATTTTTAATTCATAATGGCACATAAACCCCATAAACCAAAATATATAGACTGCCTAACACCATTAAAAATTCTAGAATACCTATCACAATAGGAGTAATATATATCATGAAATCAATCCCAACAATGTGAATCATGTAATTCATCTTCAATGGAATGGTATAATGCATTACATGTGATTCCTGTAAATAGGAGGAATGATGCATAATATTCCATACCATCATATCATCGGGTTTTCACAATATAAAATCTACAACCATATCCATAATAAAATCCAAATTCATGTGCATTACACAACAGTTGAATCAAATCAATTATAATAGTTAAAATCCATAAAATATAAATTTAATTCAAGGAATTTTTTTTTAATTTGGTTAACTAAACCAACAATCAAGGCCTTAAAATTCCACATTCCTTCATATCCATATAAATTATATTAAAATAGTAATGACATCTAGAAAAAGAATCCCCTTATACCACTTTGTAACATCCTTGGACTAGATTCCACTCATTAGTTCCCTATGCTCGGTTAACACAATGGCCTCAAGCGCATCTTTACAAATACTATATGATACTAACTTGAAGGGATGGACTAAAATGTGTATTTGGGTAGTCTATTTTATGTTACCATAGTGTAACATAAAAAAATATCAACTGAAATCAATATCAGTAGTATTAATCCATACATATAATAGATAAACTATATGAATAGATAAAAATTCCAAAAGTAAACTCATATAAAATAATATTGAATCATTTCTCAACAAAATATAAAAAATTGTTATACATATAATGTATACAATAGATTAAAAATAGAAAAAAAAATTACCACTTGAATATTGATCCACAGTTTGGTCTAGTAAAATCCTACTCCTAAGAAATAATAATGAACATGTTGAATAGAGAATTCTTAGTCCATAACTACAATCATAGTATATTTGTGTACCAGATGCTAGCCCGAAAAGGGTGTGAGATATAAAAATAGTAGGAAACCACTCATGGTATAGTTACAAATAGACAGTGTGTAGACAATATTATAAAACTGAGCTAAGTAATGAAATTAACATCCATTAATGTCTAGGTTTTCATTTATAACCATCATTATTTAAACAAATTCATTTGATATGTATGTCTGTGAATAAATAATCAGTCTTGTGTCATATAACTAAACTAATTAAATAAATAGTATCATTTAATTAATATGTATCAAGACCTAGATAATTTCCTAACATCCCTTATAGTGATATTCTCAATGGATGCCTAAAAAATAAATCTATAATGTGTAATACAAAGAACAAGTCCAATATTGTGGTTTGGCTGGGCATATGCATCATATAAACCATTTCATTATTTATTAAATTTTGAACCTAAAATATTGTATGGAATTAGTGAAGTGGATTCCATGTATCAATCTAGGAATATTAAAAACCAATTCATTATATTAATTTTCATGGTGATCGTCACAAGAATAAAGGTCTCTCTCTAGGTGTGGTATAACATGACATTCACTATATCCCATCATAGCATGTCTTCTAATTGATCCCAACTATCGCCCATGGTGTATATGATGAAATTCCATCTGATTCCATCATTGATATTCAAATATGAGTCCAGGTGAAAAATGACATAAAATAGTAATCCCCTTTAAGTCTGCCTTTGGAAATCCATATATGGAGTCCTATTATCCCACAAACATAAGAAAGGTATAAAACAAATGTTTCGGTCCATGGAGTTCATATTTTAACCCATGTGTAATAAAAGTAATATATGAATTCATTCAAAATAATTAAATTAGTCAAATGGAAGTACCGTTACAAAAACAATTATACCTCACCTATGAAGGAGGATCAATGAAATGGCTATTTTTTGATGGGTTATCCAATAATTTAACTCATGTGGGAAATTAATTATAACTAGAATGTCATAATTATTATATAATTACATGATATTTTTATGGTTATATGTATTCAATAACCTTTCCTTTATCAATTATAATTAAAATTGAAATAACATTTAAACTAACTTAATAATTCATTTATTAAGTTACAATAGAAAAGTAAATATTAAAAATAATATGGAAAGCGGTAATGGGCTTATATCAAAGGTATTGAAATTCTATTTCCACCCATAGTGGTCCAATGAACAATAAAAACATCACTAAGGAATGGTTCTAGTTCAATTTCCTTAAACAGTTATTATTTATCGATGTGCCTCATTAATTTTTATGATATAATTATCAATTGAATTCATTGATTAAATTTTATTTCATGGGATAAACTTCGAGAAATAAGTGTGTTTCATAACAAAATATTATATAGAAACTAAAAAATTCAAGGAAAATAAGGAGACTATTTTTGGTAGGTCATTAGTGGAAAAGCTATCAAGTATCAACTACTAATTGGAATTACATCTAGATAAAATAAATGAAAGGATGAAGAACCAATTAATAATGAATCTTAGATTTCCTCTAAATAGCTTATCTGATACCCAACCAAATGAGGAATTACGCAAAATTAATAGATATATTAGCGAGATGGATCCAACAATAATAGTGATGATTGATTCTAATATCACATGGCTATGATATCTTGAATCCAAAAGTGGCAACTAAAGGAGAGTCCTAAAAATTAATAGGATGTTTTGTATGATAAATGTGATGGAATTGAAAGTGAAATATATTAATTTAGGTGAAATTTCTAAATTAACTAAAATATTAGGCAACATTGTTTATCTAAATGTGAAAAAGATATAAAATAATGACTATAAAAATTTAAGATAAATCTTCATAGAACTATGCCACAAATGACACGGTGTAACAAAACATGTGTCCTATAGCATATCACATTCCATCATAGCATGGTTAGAAGTAACCATGAAACTCATACCACATGAATTTTTATACCCAAACATTAGGTTCCTAAATCTGATCCAGCCCCAACACCACTTAAACTTCTATGAAACCAAATGGAATTCATTTTAGGCCCTATTTTAATAATTAAAAATAAATTTTTTACAACTTAATGAATTTATACCTCAAGAAAGGGCATACATATTACATACATGGAATCATATAGGTGTGTTTAATTGATAAGATAATTCCATTAAGTTTGGAAAAAATTATGTTAATTTCTAATAGTGGCATGAGAACAATGAAGCAAACTTCATTTCTAGAATTTAAATGGATTTTGAAGATGGGTCATGTTTTATTTAGTTTTTTTATGTACAAAAGAATTTTTCAGATTAGGATATTTGATGAGTGTAATTATTTATACTAATGCCTTGGATAGTTGTGTATACTATGATGCTAACCTATCACTAGATGTTTGTTAATGAATCTGGTAGGTTTGTTGGGTGATATTGCGTTTCCATATGTGAAAATTAAAAAAAATGTATTTTCCACCTATGTTAGAATGTTTTAGTGGAATCATTGTGTCATAAACAAAGAAGAATTTTTGATGGTTTTTGTTGTTCTTAGTCTTGAAATGGATTAAGTATGCATTTCGGTTATGGATGGTTGTGATGGAAATGGTTGAAATCTTTAGTTGGGTAGTGTTATTAGGGGTGATTAGGTTAGATGATTTGGGAATCATATCATATATATTGATAAAGTAGAGTTCAATATTCTTATATACTTTTTGTTGGTGCAGGTTTCAACCACTAGAAGATGGTGTTGGTGAGTTAAGTAATATGGTGGGGAGTACCATATATGGTACATGAGTGGATGACATCATGAGAAATATATGCAATTTGATGAGATCATGTGATATTAATCTCAGTGTTTTGGATTAGATGATAGTAATTGACATTGTTTTTGACAAGTTGAGTACCTTGTGGGGAAGATTAGGCTTGGGTGGTGTTACGAATGGTTGGATGTGCAACAAGACCATGGTAATTGTTTTGTGTAACAAAATGGTCAATATTCTATATTTGGAAACATGGATATTCCTTCGAATGACACTGGTAATTGGTCCCCATTTAACCTTGAAATATTTGGTTATGGTGGCACTATGTAATTTTTTCCATGATATGTTTAGATGATCATAAAATTGGTTCTCTATTAGATCTCCCTATGTAGTGTGGTTCCTTATCAAAAAACCTTTTTGTGTGGTAGTTTAGTAATTTTAACTAGGATTTTCCCTTTTCATCCAGGATGGTAATTATGAATTGATATCAATTCATCCATTAAGGGTAATTTTTAATTTTATTATAAAAACTGGATGAATTTTATTTGGGTAAGGATATTCACTTTCTCTATTTGTGGTGAAGGAATGTCCATGTTAAAGAGGAAACATGGGAGTTAAAGGTTAATTGATGGCCACGTGGTCCAACCTTATGGTCTTAATGTTTCTTTAATTCATGGAGGTTCTTATTAAGGATGATCCATTAAAAGGTGGTGGTTTTTTAAGAACCCAATCTTTGTTGAATGAATGTCAAAGTTATAATTTTCTAAATACATCCTTTTATTGTATATCTAGAATTTTCGTGGGTGTGTGGGATGTTCAGTGGGCATCCTGGGGGTTTCCGAACATGATTAAAGATGAAAAGAATAAAAAAATGTGAAAAGGATTGTTTGTACATTGTATGTACTAATTGTGCCCTTGGTTTGGGAAACCATGAATCCATACCGACTGTAAATATAATGTTGATTCACAATCACCACATATTTTTCAGAACTAAGTGGGTGATTCAATATGAAAATGTAGCTGGGCCCTTTTTAGATAGAGGTATCCTCAGGTTTAATGAACAGTTTGTCCAACCATTTTTCTAACATGTGTGGTTCAAAAAAATGGCAATTTCACAATTTTCTCTATTGATCACAAATGATTCACCCTTGATGTTTCCTCCCATATGACACCATATAATTAGGATGACTATCCAGCTACCCCTACTCCATGTGATATTTTTCTTTGATTCATTCGTGTTTTGAGTTCTGTTTACTGTGAATTAATGATCTAGTTATGACTTTAAATATCTTTAATTCTAATTTTATATAAGAGGTGTGGTTTATAATTTTATCCCCATCTTAATCTCTTAGCCCCTTTTTCAGTTTTTTATTAATAATATTGTTTATGTCCACATTAGGTAAAACCATGGGTTCCATTTGGGTGAGTTGTTTTCTACTAACACGTGGTACGTGTTATTTAATCTTCATCCCATTGTCTTGATGTTTTATTATTGTATTTTGATATTGAAATATTCTACCTTGTTTTGTTAATTTATTTTGTGTATGGAATGTGATATTGTGACTTATATTGAGGCGAAATGTCCTTTACAAACCCTTTTTGATCTATTAGTGTTTGAAACTAGTCCCAAGGTTACCCTTGTTGTACGCCGAACCCTGATGGATGGTGAACTAATTTGATAAATTATGAAATAATATAATTGGTTATTTGAATGCGTTTTTCATTTTATGTTGGTATATGGGAAAGATTATTTTAATTTTTGATTGATGAATATTGAAATTTTGTGAAATTCCTAGAAGGATCTTAAAATTTATTAAATTTTGTTTCTTATATTTTGATTTGGTTATTATTTCAATGAATTAAATTGATTATTTATAACCAGGTAATGTTTTAAAAGGTGGTTATGACCACATTGTGTTATTGTAAATGATTTTTCTTAAAAAAATAAAAGGATAGTTGAAATGAGGTCATAGTTTCCCTTTGAAAAATATCATTGGAAGTAACCATTATTTTTTGAAAACGGAAATATAGTCCTTGTGAAATATTATAGTTTTCAATGGGGATGTCCAATTTTTTAAGGCATAGCTTTAAGATGATTCTAAATTAGTATTTTAAATATAATATTATTGACTTATTTGGTGTGGAATTTCTATTGGGATCTAAGTAATTAATATTCAATGTTTATTACATAAAAAAGGGGTGTTTGGAATAATTTTATATGTGTCAATGTGTTGTTACATGTATGTGGGAAATGAATAATGATTTATAATTGTAAATTATAAATTTGTTTTTTGCTTAAGGTTTTTTTTGGAAAATGAGTTATTATTAACGAAGCCTGAACACATGCCTTAATGGAATATGCGGTATTGTGCTGATTCAATACTCCAATGGGTTATGTTGGGGTGAAGATATAAACACCACTAATATAATATAGGGTTTATTGAGTAATAATCAAGACATATTCCCCATACATTTTCATTTTATGACACTACGTGGACTGAGGATCTATAATATGTGTTATGTAATAAATGGTTTGTTGGTCAGACTAAGGTTGTACGCTTCAAAACATATGGGCATGGCATGGATTGTAATTTCAAACTGAGGCTCTATGCCTCCAAAACACACATACATGTATTAATTACCGCACTGAGGCTTCAGGTTTTTTTGATAAATTTGTAATAGTTATTTCTATTGTGATTAAATATGTATAACTCTTTATACTTTGAAAAAGGTATCCTCTGTGTACATCTCTATTTAATTTATTTGGATAACCATTTGGAAAATAATGAATAAAATGTATTTTTTATAGTTTTATAAATGTTGGAAAAATTGAAAATTGTTTAGAATCCTTGTTTATTAGTTCACATTTCATATATACGTACACTTCTCTATAGACTACCTATTAATTTAAGAAACCATTGGTAATGGCCTATTGAGTTATAATCACACCTTTTTTGGGCGACTGTGGAGCTTGGGTACCTGAGTAGATGAAAATTTTTTCTAATAATATTCCATGACATAGATCTACTATTTAGATGTGAATGGGATGATATGATGGATAATGGGAAGTCATGTCCATATTGTGATGTGGATCCGTATTTAAGGCCATTTCGTAGTTTTTTTATTTTATCTAGGACATTTTGACATGAATATTATAGATATCACCGTAGAATTAGGTTTTCCTTTGTTATATTTGGCATTTGAATCATGTTTTCCATTTATTTATCCATAGTGGTTATTATAATTATTAAGATTTTTTAGGTTTAATTACTCAGATAAGATGGTATAGTCTCCCAAATGATTCTCTATAAACCCACGCTGCTATTCAGTAGCCTATGGTGTATAAGAGGTCACACTTGAGTATAGGTAACAACCCGACCTGGGGAACTAAATATAGTGGCTATCGAGTCATGGAAATTATAGTATCATTATGTTATTACTAATCTATATGACACTGGGAAGACCATATCCACTCTCTCCATTTTCTGGAAAAGTTGAGGCACGAGCATCCACTATCTCCTCATATAGGTTTTCCCCAAACTACAAGACCACCAAAATAAAACATGATGGCAAACATCAATCTCTATATTTTTCTTATGATGGTTACTATGTGATGTCTACTCACTTTGTGTCATCACTAACTATTTCATGATAAATTGAACATATTAAATCATCTCCTACACAAGATGATTAATAGCATAAACTAACTCAGATAACATTATCTTACAATGTGGTGAAAAATATATCCACTAAAATAATATTTTTATTGGTGTCATCTGGTTGAATAACTATAAACTGTTATTTTAAGAATACAATACGAGTACCATGTATTTTCCCAAGAACGATCAAAATCTAAATCACAAGTTCATAATATATCATCCAAAAAATGAATATAAATCATTAATTTACCATCTACCTAATGATGATACGTTTTAAAAAAGAATGTAACATCCCATAGCCTTTTAGAGAACCTTCTAGAACCGCAATGTGAAATGGGGATCACAATATAAATATATTCTACACAGAAACCAATCCAATTGTAATACCTTAGTCATATAATGACTTCCCATATCATCAATTGGGAAGGTAAGTGTGATATAAATTTTTATTATGGATTAATTAGTCAATCCATAATCACCCATAAGGAATAATTAATATGGGTTTTTAATGGTAATAATTTTAGAAAACAATTTTGTGACATCATCCCATTTCAACCCAAGAATGGGAAAATTATTCAAAATCTTAGTTGGCATATGATGCTACTCTTACATATGTTTAAAAGTTTAATATATCATAGAAATACATTGTACCTTCTTTTTTAATCCCAACTAGAACTATATTCAATATTGTTAAAAAAATATCCTAGAAAACCAGGATGTTCCACCCATCTAGATTCATGAAAATCTATCATCCCCTCCTCACACAAGACCATAAGAACCCAAACCCAGCAAAGCAAAAGAAGGAAATTTCCATTTACAAATGTCTATCCCAATTGTATATCAAAAAATGAATTTTATATCTTATAAATAATACATATCGACCACATAACAGATAGATCTAGATCATTTACAAAATAATGGGTATAAATGATGTCAATGTAATTGAGAATCAACTTTGAGACTCTTAAACATATTGATGTTTAACTATAATGAGGCTCATAAAACACAAATTAATACCAAAAACCTATATTTCGTTTTCCTACTTCTTTCAAGTTCACGAATTTGGAATGATGTTTCTCTTGTCTGGTGTATAATATAACTTTATGTCGAATTCTTATACATACTAAACCAACAATATCTACTAATGGTTCTATACCCACAAAGAAATAGTGTACCTTTGTAAGTTATTGTATGTATAAACAAATAGATTATCACCCTTGAGAATTTAAATCCAACATCATAGAGAAGAAACCACTGATGATAAATACAAAATATCTATTGGTTATTTCTTCTCATGTGGTATCAGCTACCTCGAGCATTAAAAACATACTAAATCCTCCTTCATTAGAACTACTCTGTGTGAAACACTAGATGCATCATGGTATATTATAAATTCTTTACCCAATATAGGTAATGCCATGATAAGTGCAAAACCTATCCATTTTTTCAACTCTAGATAACATCTTATTCATGATTATGACAAAAAAATCACACATCTCTTGGTGGGCCAAAACATTGGTGCTTCCAAATGGAAAACATCATAGATAAAATATTTATAACAACATAAAAAACCTTGAACTCATTGAATATCATGGTCTTTAATTTGTTTTTCTGGTAAATATAACGGATTCAAATTTCTCTTTGTCTACTAAAAATCCATCCTCTTAGATGAAATATCCTATGAAGTGAACAATTTTCAGGAAATAAATAGTATTTCGTTATCTTGGTGTAAAGCCAATGATCTCTCAATATTCTCTAAACAATTTCAATATGTTGGTCATGATTATATGATGAATAAGGGTTCTCCAATATATCATTATCATAATCCAAATGAACCAAATCATGAAATGAATGAATGATCCTACTCCTCAAATTCATCAATACTGCTGGTGCATTTCTAATGCAAATGGAATCTATAAAATCTCATATAGGCAATACATAATACAAAATGTAATTTGAGTAATTTATGATGCTATCACCATCATCCAATGATGTCATTATTTCTATAAAATCAAGGAGAATATCAAAGAACCTCTTAGTTGAATAATGAGATCATCCATTCGAGGAAGAGTATACTATTTCTTAAATGTCATTTTGATCAATCTAAAATATAACACACATAAGCTGAATGTCACATAATCCTTCTTGGTGAAGAGAAATGAAGAACTGTAAGGATATGTACAAGGCCATATTAATAATTTAGTTTCTAGATCATCTATATGAGCCTTCAACTCATGAATATTAGATGGTATAATTTAACAAGAAAAGATAGAATGTGGATATACTCCCTACACAAGCATGATCATAAACTCAATATATCCCTTGAGTTGTAATAAATATAACCAATATTAAACTATTTCCATAAAATGGTATACCGATTGAGGAAATGAATCAAATTTTATTCTGACATCATCTAGTACATGTTAGACTATCTGGTTCATGATATATCTCATCTTCAATAAATTGGCCCTACATAATTACACTAAAGATCCCACTCACCTAGTTGATAAGTGATGCAGACTTCAATTGATAAAACTATAACTATCATAAGTTAATTTTTGATATAATCTTAGAACATAACTAATAATTACATAACAAGAACAAAATCTAAGAATATCATTTTTATAATGGCTAGTACTAAAATGAAACGACAACCACCATTCAATAGAGAACACTCTTTTCAATTATTTATTTTATATGATTATACAACCAAAAGTTTATCAATCTTAAAAACACCAACCATAATTTCCAGATAAAATCCCAAACATATTAATATACTAGAACATAGAAGGTAATGGAATTATATTATATTAAAAAAACATAAGAAATAGAGGATGATATTAGAATTTTACCTTTGATAGTATATAGTCGTCCATCCACACCTGTCGAAGTAGTCTTCACAACATGTAGCATACTATACCCTCATCCTTTGAATATATAATGAAACCCTTTATCTATAATAAATTCTGGGTACTAGTGTTCCTACACATAGGTACCACAATTCTTAACCCAACCATAAATAACTAAGAATTATGATCTACATGACCGATGTGGTTTAGTTGAGTTTATCATTGACTATGGTGGCTATCCTGATCCCCTGCCTCTGCTCTGCTATTTCATTCCCCTAAAAACCTCTGTTGTTTTCCTAATGATCTGCAAGAAATTCAATCAAATTTAGGGTATGAAAAATTTGAATTTTTGGTTCTATAATTTCATAATGATAATATTAAAATAGAAAACTATATTGATCTGGCTTCTCACCTTTATAATTTTCCTAAGTAACATTTTCATGGAAATGATTCCATAGTGACATTTCAATCCACTAGATGAAGATTTCACATTTTCCTTACACAAGATGTCTAACTATTAATCCAAGACTCTATTTGATTTCCTTCTATGATGAGTTCTGAATTTATCACATATTAACAAAATTATAATATGGAATATGATTACCTCATACCTAATCTCATAATGAAGTTCATAATTTAAAATGATTGTCACTGAAAATCTCATTAGCTACCAAAATGGAATCATGAAATGAATGTGGGTGAAATTTCACCATAGTCCATAAACTAACATTCTCTATTATGTCAGGCGCCTGAATTCACAAGACTTATAAACCATAAAGGTCATGGGATTGAAATGACATAGTAACATTACATCAATGTAAATCCATTAAAACTCCCCCAGAAACACTGATTTTTCCATACTTTCCCACTAACACTATGATGGTCCAAAATTAATATATGAAAAATTATTTTCCCCCATATATATAAGTGATTAAATATTTGTAATGATCTTTTGAAAGACTTGATGTAGAACTTGGATTTTTGGGGGCCTCTCTTCGAAGTGAATGTATGATAATATTACAACTATAACTATCCTGTTAGCTCAAACATTGAAAAGATAGTTTGATCATCCAAGCTCACCAAGGATCTCATTATCATTAAGAATACTTCACAATGATTAACATACATATATTCCATATAATCTATAATATGACTTGGTTCTTCAACATTATGATTTTTTTTATTTATGCTCTCTAGATTCCAAACACATAGGTGAATATGATTCTTTTTATTTATAGTGAAACACACTTATTAGAACACTAGATATTAAAAAGTAAACCTCATTAGTATCAAAAATAAATAACCAAAAACTTATAGTCTCTCTATTCAGGGTAAACTACTGTTATTTCATTATATAATATTTCATTTAGATCATTACTCAAATATAATAAGTATCTCATATAATAATTCAAATATGAATGTTTATGTCACGTGCAATAGACATGTCTCTATCATGAATAATTCCTATTAATATACATCTCTATGTGCATGTCATTATGCTTGCATACTCACCTCATTCCATATCTGGACCAAATTGAATATCTACAGAACAAATACCATCATGATATAATATCATCACACAACATCTGAAGCAATTTTTGTAAAATAATATCTATTTTAACAAGAAAATCGTACAGAAAACAATCCACCCCTGAGTAGTTAGTTTTCCCTTCGTAATGGGTTATCTAATACCATTCACAAGATAATTATGAATTACTAAAATATCCTATTTTTTAAACAATTTACAAATTGAAAATGAATATAAATTAATTTTTCGGACATTTTATACCACTCAATAATAACACCTGATATGGTACTCTCTCATGTGGTAAAAACATATTCTTAAGGAGACCTCAAGTGTGCCTCCCCATACTCTACAAGATATTCTGTAGTAGCGAGGGTATGATATGGATATTTGGGAGACTATACATTGAGTTTATAGAGTTATTACATAGATTTATAATCCTATAACAATAGAAAAATTATAAATACGAGAAAATAATTTAAATGGTATAGTTCAATGAAAAACTAATCAACAAAAACCAACTGAATAATCCTATATAAAAATAAGGGAAAATTTAATTCCATGTTGTAATATATCAAGATTTTAAGTTAGAAGTAATAAATATAATATAACAAGAAGGCTCAATAAATCCATATCCCAAACCCCATGTTAGTCTCATTTTCAAAACACCTGCCATCCAACAAGCAGTAATAATAAACATGCATATTTTCCTATATCTATTCCAACACCCATGTAATATAAACTAAAATAAAATTGTGGCCTGAATATATTGTGATTAAAACTCTATATGTCAAAAAATGTGTATATGAACATTACTAGTATGATAATAATTGCATTAAATAATGAAAAAATAGGTGTATTAATTACATAACTAATATATAAAGTAATACGACGTCAGCCTTCTTTGGTACCATGATGGAATATTTTTAATCTTGTATTCCATCAATGCCAACCAAAACCATATTTTCTTGGTAAAACATAACCAAAATATGTGCCATGATATAATTTCTCTGTGTACATCTCATGACCATTCTAACCATAACCATATATCAATCGAATAAACCAAAAAATCCAGGTCAAAAGTTTCAATATTTGAATTTCAGCAATCAACAAGGGATGAACTCGATAAACAAGCATTTTAGTATCTATGATGGATAATACCAGGATATATTCATTTCATCTAGTGCTAGGGACAATCGTAATATATAATTGTTTTATCATGTGTCAGGTCCAAGACCGATATATTAGCACTTGAAATTTTGTCTGTTGGAATATCCCACTATATAATCAATTTCCCATATAAAATGGTAACACCATATAAAAGAATTTAGTAATATAATGGGGCCAATGGACCATATATGAATTACAACTTACAAAACAAAACAAATTTCAAGGAAAAAATGATTTCACATTATCAAATCAGAATGAACAATGGTTAATTTTCAAAATTACAAATATTCATTAAATTAACACTTTTATATATCCTTTCACCATAGACCAAAAAAATGCATATAATGTCAATAAATATTCTATTATATGGTTTTTATATTAAAATGAAATACAGAAATTCCATGTCATTATATACACAATATATTCTATTAATAAATTCATTGATAATAAATTGGTCTCTAACATGAATTGTAGCCACACGAATGTTCAACAACGATTTATCTCTAAATAGACTCAATACCATATTCCAATATATCATTTAATATATTTTGGATCATATTATGTTGATTGAATTTAAATAATGCACCTAAATTTCAATTATATATAATATAGATTTTTTTACGCCCCTATCTTTATCTGGAGACACAATAATTCTTCCAATGGAAAAAAGAAACAAGGAAAAATGTTAAGATACCAGAATGAATGATCATAAATAAAAACTCTTAAATATCAAAAGGAATAATTAGTACGGTCCAGAAATTACTCTGTAACGGTTAGATAAAAAATGGGGTAGTGGGAAAACCCTACCAAAACCACAAACCGGGGATCTGATGTCCAATAAGGATGAAGAAATCTAGAGAGGTACCCTAAAATTTCAAGTAATATTAAATAGGACTGAGTGGTGGACCATTATATTTTGATAAACTGAAATATAATTTTCATAGAGCATATAGAATATATGATTGAGAGAATTAAAAGGATTGTAATGTAATTACAAATATTTTTTTTCCTTTTAATGTTATACACTAAAAACCGATCAAATAAAATTAATTTTATATGTCCTCAACTCGTAAAAGGCATTTACGGTATACATGGCATGTAACAATTTCTCAAACTATAACATCTGAGGATAGTCCCATTCATAGTTACACATTTTGGAAAATGTACAATGTGTGCAATCTTCCCAAATATATCATTAAGCCTGAACTTCAACATTATGACCCAAATCTCTTCCAATGCCTTCTGAATAATGGAAAACCATCAAAACCCTTATCTGCCAAATTTATATCCAGAATCAATTAATAAAAAAAATACAAAACCATGAAATATTTAATTTTCTATAATTAAATTATTTCCTTTTCTGATCAATACTCATCCACCACTAATCAAATGAAAAACACATAGGGACATACCTTGAAAATGATTGGATTTTCAGAGTGATGATAATGTTTTCCTAATGTATTATAATGAAATAAATATAGACGTGAAATCATAATAATACTATTATGGTTAATATATATATATATATATAATATTATTTTATATTATTCTTACTAACATCCATTTAAATATAATCTGAATAATGCATCTCATCAGTACGCTAGGAAGTAGTCTTCCATACAATCGAGCGACATTATCATATCCCAAAGGAACAAAAAGTGGAAGGGTATTTATGATTCCAAAAGTATAGAACCATCATGAATCCATAAATTTAATATAAATATATTAAATCTATCATTATACAAAGTCTAGAATTATGGTGATCGGAAACAAGTTACATTGCTTTCTGATGTTGTAATCCACTGTACACATAATTAATGATTTCAATTACCGTTTTATTAAAGTGGAGATGAATCTATGTTATGATAATATAAAAATTACATAATTTAATAGAGGGGAATCTATATTATTTAATTATTATATCTAATAAAAATTTGATATAGATTTTTGGATAAATAAAACAAGAACACATGTTTATGAATTTGGCCTCTTTTTTTGAGACCAACTTTTGGATTATATATAAATTATTTATTCCATATATTGTTTAAACAATGACCTCCTGTGTGTAGGGACATAATTAAGGTTGATATTTTCAAATTTAGTCACTAATAAAAAGGATTCCTGATGTTTTTTTATTGGGAGGATTGGTTGGCCTATTATAAATTTGGGAGATGGCAGACAATAAATAATTGAAATGATAATGTGATATACATTTTATTCTCATGAAGAAATCCAGAAATGGGTCATTATCAACTCTTATCAGTGATAATTTCTATATATGTCGGTGAGATGTGTTTTTAAAAGATATAGTTCATTTTAAACACTTATCTTCATATATTAACACCCATGTAAATCAGTTTATAAATTTTCCATAGTAATTAATGTTTTAGGTTTTCAATGATCGTTATGGTAAAATAACCTATTGAAAAGATTATATAAATTTTTTTTATGACTCCATGTTTGGAATAACTTTATCCAACTTCAATTCATAAATGTATAATAATATAATTTAAAATAATACTTTTTATGCAACCGAAAATTGGTTTTCCCAAAAAAATTTATCATAGTATGAAATGGTTTCATATTAAAATTAAAAATAATATTGTTCCAAATGATCTAAATTAAATAAACTATTTATTTTTAATTTTTAATTTATAATAAATTTGAAATAAAATTCAACATTTATGAAATTAAAATAGAATTGATATTGTAATAAATGTTTTTATTTTAACTATTTATGAATATATTTATCTTTTCATAAAAATAGAAAATATCAAATAAAATATTTTTTGTTATACATATTAATAATATAAAGTTAATTTCTTCAAAAAATATCTAAAATTGTAAAAAATTAATTTTAAATTTTGTTCACATATAGTGAAAAGAAAAATGATTAAAACATACTATTTATTAGAATACATTTCATTTTCATTCAAATGGTTGTTAATTCATATTTATTAAATAAGCAAGAGTTTAATTTATTTTATAAAATTGTTTAAAATGTTATTTTTTCAATTTACATATTTTTATTCATTTTATATATCGTAATGGATAGCATATTATAATAATGTTTAAATAATATTTTTTTTAAAATTATTTTTTTTATTTTAATACCAATGTTTCATTTATAATAATCATTAAATGAGATTAATGTAACGTTAAAGATCCCACCACCATAAATCTTTTTTTATTTTATAGACAATTATATTTATATCATATGGAATAAATATTTTAAATTCTTTTTCCAAGAAACTTTTCGTAATATTGATGAATTAATTTACTATATAAGAATATTAGTAAAAATTCATACTAGATAATTTTCAATTTAACAATCACAATTTCATATTATGGATTTTCCTATATTAATTTACAGTTAATGTCATATAACAAGAAATGAAATAAAAAAATGAATTTTTATGCCTCATGGGATAAAACTAAATTTTAACATATCATAATATAAAAAGATGAATGTAAATTCATTACCTTTTTCTTCAATAAATTCATTTTTTTATCTAAGGGTAGTAATTATAATACATTAATATATAAATCATAACTATAACTCTAAAATTTTAATAAAATATTTTTCATAAATATTTGAACATATGAACAATCGAGGATATATCTGACCACATTAAGTGTCCAGACATTTAAACAAAAGGCCCCAAAACAAAAATATATTCTCTATAATAAATAATTTGTATCTTATTTTGAATTTAAATGTTTGTGATTAGAATTATTACAATGAATCCTTAATGAAAATATGAAAACTAGAAAAAAAATTAACTCTCATGTTGCTTAATACATACCAAAATTCATAACAATTAACATACTCTAACAGAGATAACATAAAATATCAAATCATTAAAACAAATAAATTTCACCATAATTACACTATAAATATCAAATTTTCATAATTATCATAACATAAACAAATATATTAGTTTTTTTCAATTAAAAATTTTTCCATAATAATTAATTCGCCACTCATTAACTATTCATGTTACTATTCAACAGTCATCTATAAATCCTTATAGAAAATCCACATCACTAAAATCTTTTTGTGTTTTATGAATCCAATAATAAGAATATATTTGATAATATAAGTCTATATAAAAATTGATGAATCAATATATTGAATTATGTTACTACTCTTTAGTCAGAGTATTATAATTATCATATCATTGATCCCAATACTTGTTCAATTGTATATTTCCTTTATGTTTGGTGAATTTTACTGAGTATTTCCCCATCTACATTCATGTTAAGATTTGAACATTGGTATTTTCATTCCATCCCTTAAATTCTTTGTCATCATTCCATTTCACACTCTAATAGTTTATAAAAACCTTTACCTACAATAATGTACCAGATTGTGTCATTCCAAAATTACCACATTATGTAAAGTCATTCTTTCCATTCCTCTATTTATATGTATTTATTTCATACTCCATCTTCTAATATTGTTTTCTATTTAATTAATATGGTATAATGAAACAATTCCCTTTTATTATTCATCATTATATTATTTCCCTATATACTAAATTTTTTGGGAGACTAGTTCCCTATATGAAATTGATTAACCAAATCAAAGAAATTTCCCATAATTCTCTTAAGATATTGTATGTTATCAGCATAATGAATTCATATCCATGTATATTTGGGATCATGCATAGAAAAATTTTCATCTTCATTTTATCATAGACTTATTAATTTTTTTTCCATACCTCTTTATTGTCCATGAAGAAATTTAATTTCTCATTGAATTTCACATGGATATACTTCCATTATATGTTTTTAATTTTTTTCATATGTACGACATTAAACAATTTACCAATATCTATAAAAATATACTAAGAGATGATAAAATTAAATTATATGTTTCTCCCTTTCATTACATCCCTTTGTAAGTAATATATTATCTAAGGAACATATCCATTACTCATCTATAAATTGTTTTTTGTCCCATTATAATATGTAGGTTTCTAACACATGAATAAGTATATTAATGTTACACCTTATGATAGATGAAATGTAATTCAATATTTGAATAAATATTACACAAAACCATAGTTTTATGACTAAATATGTTTGTAAACTTCATACTTCCACATATATATAAAACTCTATCAACAATATCTAACCGAAGAGGGAAATACGTATATGGGTTTTGTGAATTGATACAGTTCTATTACATCTGGATTGAACCAACTATACACAATCACATACACGAGATTAGATCATAAAAATATTAATAACAATATAATCAAACAAAACTAGCGAATCACTACACAAAAAGTGAAAAAATTTGATTGGATAATTTAATAATTGTAAAAAATTGTTTCTAAGGGATAGTTTTGAAATCCTAAAATTATATTCATATCCCTAATAATTTTTGGTATATAAAATGTAAATTATACATAGAATATGTCTATATACTGTCATGATATGTTGTTAGTAATTATCATTTACATGAACCATGTAAATATTGATCCAACACAGATTATCCTTTTTAAAATTTTTACCTCTGGGGTCATTTTTTCAAGAACTATGCCTACATGTTGTATTTAAATCGGGTTATATTTCTTGGAAAACAACATAATATATTCAACAAAAAAACATTAAGATGTTCTTCCATTGATTATATAAGCATTCGTCTTATTTTAATTATTTGTAATAAAATTTTCCTCAATCTAGCTCCCATGGGTTCTACTAAACTTATTCTAATAACACTATAATGACCCTAACCCTAGTAGCACAAATTTAGAGGATACATTATAATACTTACATATGTTATGATGAATCACAAATTGGATCAATGAATAGTTTTGTATTGTTGATTAAATATATATATACATGAAATGTACATTATAATGTATGACACAAGATACACAATGTTATTAATTTGTAAATGTAATATTACACGTTAATATATCTATACATATCAATTATAAATAAAATCATGGAATCCGGAGAAACTAATTGCATAAAAAATGGGTGATAATAGTATCTTAATATTGTTATAAATATAATTGATAATATAATTAATTATTAATCCTAATGTATATATATATCAATTTATAAAACTGAAACACATGTAATTCAATCAATTACATGAGTATACTATAGAATAAATAAATGACTATCAAATATTTTCATATAAATTTTCGTATGAGATTGAAAACCAACCATGTATGTTATAAAAATTCATGTAATGGAATATAAAATAAATAAACAATATTATAATAATAGAATACATAATTTCATACTTCATAACCATATTGTCATGTCCATATTCCAAGAAATATTATATAAATTGGCATGGCCTGAGAGAAAAACCCTTGTTATTTTATCTCAGGAGACCTATTGATGCATCAAGGGAATATAGATGGACTCTTCCATTACATATTAATTACAATAAATTTAACATATTAATGTTTTGAAACATAATAAATATTAATATTAATATTTAAAAACACAAATAACAAATTCAGTACGTTCCCAAAACAAAAATAAAATCAAAAATTATTCAGAGTAATATTGTGAATGGTATCAATTTTTTACATCCATAGTAATACAAATAATAAAAAATCATGATAAATAAAAACTATATTATCATTATAACATATTCATAGATGATTATATATTTAGAAAAGTTTTGTTGTCATTAGAAAATTTATATACAATAAAATTATTCCCTGAAACATAGTTGGGGAAAATGAATTTTTCTATTTCAAAATACCATGTTAATGCACACTATTAAGAAATCATATTAAAAATAATATTTTTAAAATATAATTTCAAAAATATAATGGATCATCATATGATTTTATTATCCATGATAGAGAGAAATTGTGATTATTTTATACACATAAAAACAATTATTTTCACATTTTATGTAAAATGCCAATTTGAAATATTTATAAAACAATATAAAGACACCATTAATAAAAAAATTTAAAAATAAAAAGGGGAGTAATATTGACTTTAGAAATAATTTTTATAATGATGATATTATTTTTAAAAACCATTGTTTTAGATGAAAATGGATTCTTAACTGATGTTTCATATCATATTTGGTGTTATGAAAACTAATACTAAATAATCATAAAAACAAAGAGAGAAATATTATACTATTACATAAGTTATTAAATAGAAAAAATTGGTTAATAATATTTAATCTTTTATAGATATAGACGAAATAATTTACATCAATTAAAATTAATATATAAAGTAGAAGCTGAGAATATGCCCCCATTTGGCCTTCGGGCCACTGATATGGTCCCTGAGTCCTTTAAGGACTTTGGGCCACCCATGCCTTTGGGTTAGTAAGGCATTCAGGCCACCTCAAGGTCATCGAGCCACCTTAAGTGCAGATGCAAACCAGAAAACCGACAAGGAACAAGTTTCAGAATGGGGATGAGAAAAGAGGTTTAACCATAGCAGAAGCTAAAAGGAATGAAAGAATGAGAGGGTATGGCCCCTTTCATCCGGACAAGCCTGTGCATGCATGGGAAAGCCTTGCCGAACAATCCATGAGAAGGTGGAGAGTTGATTTCATGATGAAGATGTTGGGGAGGAGCAGTTCCAAGTAGTTAGTTTGGGTTGCATGTATTGTTTGTAGCCTACGAACAATGAATTCCTCTAAGGCCTACGAGACAAGTAATACATATGCATACATTCCTTTTAAGGGTTCCACCTCACAACTTGAAAGGTAAATTATCATAAATCAATAAAAAACAAAGGCCTTCGGGCCTTTGGATAAGGAATATATAAATAATCCCAAATAAATGAGATTTAAACATAAATCTATTATCACATTGGAATCATTTGAACTGTTTAACCCATGAATGGAATAATATAAAATATAAAATTTAACACCATGAAGGTAAATATATTTACCATATGACATAAAAAAAGTGTAGTTATGTACAACAAAAATAGAATAAGTGGTGAATATGGCATATGTCTCATAGAAGTAAATGTTAGATAAGAAACACATAAAATAGACCGGACTACATTTATACATATTCTATAATATTGTATAAAAAATATTATTTTATTAAAAATTTATTAAAACCCCATAATAAAATATCTCATGTAATATATGATTTAATTACAATATTTTATCTCCATTTATTAATAATTCATTGTAAAATTTATTTTTACTTGTGATAACTAATTTTTTTCCCTATAGGTTTGGGTTTAGTAATTTTGGTTCTATACTTTTATCCTTGATAATAATCTATAGAATATAAAATATGATATAAGTATAATACATACTCCTTATATATGTAAATATTTAATCTATGAATGATTAAAGTAAGAAATATATTTTAATGATCATGGATAATGTAGAATGTATAAACACATGAATGATGTTTCCATTTTTTTAAATGATGGAATAAAATAGTAATAATTTTTTAATTAAACAATCACGAATGTGTTTTATATTATGTAAATAATTAATTTTAATAAAATCCATCCATATTTAAATATATTTTTAAATAATAATGGATACATTTTACATTGCAACATGGAGGAGGTTGTCTATATGTATGCATGAGTTATGTTTTTGTTTTCATAATGGATAAGAAGGAAATATGTTAGATGTGATACTATATTTTTAAAAGTATTTTTACATCATAAATATAATATATATTCATTAACATTAATGTCACTGCCATCCATGTAATGTATATGTCAAATGTGAATCACAATACATCGCGAGCCGGTAGTCCATCGTACACACGAGCGATGACATAATATTCCCCATAAAATTGATAATGAGAAGTTATCTAAGACATAATAATTAAATATGATTAATAATATCCTAAAAATAATTTAATTATATTAAATACATCTTTATATCCATAATAGAAATATGGATATGGAAAAACAATTACATCAGTTATTGAGATTGTAGTCTTTTAAAGACCTAACCAACAATTTCATTTTTCAAGTGATGAAATTGTAGATGGTTATGAGTCATTAAATTATAATAATAACATAAATATATATAGGGGATACCGGTGTTATTATATTATCATAGTTTTATTTGATTTTAATGAGTTTGGTGGATAAATAAATTGAATTTACATGTTTAAGAACTTTACATATTCTTTAAAACATATATTTAATATGATTCATAGTTACATATTAAGAGACAATTGTAATAGAAATATTATTATAATATATGTTATTTTTAAAGGTATTGGTTTAGAAAAGGTTTTTTATATTGTAAAATGTGTTGGAGAGCAAGTGGTATTTTATATGTTAGGGATAGAACATAAATTAATTTTCTAAAAATATAATGAAATAACTATTTTTTCGCATACAGAATGTCTATAAAATGGGTTAATATAGACCCATAGACTTGATAATGATGAAATATAGATATAAATAGGGAGTTGGAAAAGTTTTAGATCATTTTTTAACTACTAACTTAATAGATTCAAAAATAGAATATTAGTATCCGCCTTATCACAATAATTAATTTATTATATTTCACTATTCATGAAGGTAAAAAATTAATACGAACCTGTTATATTATATTAAATATTAGGATTCAAAAAATTTTATCCCTGTTTATATATTAAATTTATATAATATTTTTAATCTAATTTTGAAAAAATTGGAAGGCATGAAAAAAAGTTGTTTTGAATAAAAAATTCATCATTAGTATGGAATCTTATCATAATGAAATTAATCATAAAATTAATAATTATAATTTAAATTAGTTAAATTTAAATATATATAGTCTAATTTAAAATATACATAAATTTCAAATATAAATATTTTTTTAAACAGAAAATTTAGAAATGAAAATTTAAATATAAACCAGAATTTCTTATTATCCATCAAAATATTTATCATCTAAAATATTAAAAAATCACCACACTATAATTTTTAAATATTTATTTAAAAATGAATATTATTTTTGAAAATATTTTTTATAAAAAATTTTAAAATATATTTTTAAATTGATTGATCAATGCGTGACTAGACTACGTTTTTGAAATAAAATTATTTTCGAAAAACATTTCTTTTTCTTTAATATGATTTTTATTAAATAAAATAAATTGATAAAAATTAATTTATATTATACATGTGTAAAAAAATTAATAATTTTTTTTAATATTAATACCCTCAATCATATTGACTATTTTGAAATGGCCATGCTTGTATAGAAGTGTTTTAATATATTGTCACGTTTCAATTAATCTTCTAGTTTCATGCATCATAATCTATCAAAAAGATTTAATATATTTGATGTAATATATTATCAAATAATTATTTTTCATATCATCATATATTAATTGTTTTTTATATATATTATTAATGATTATTAATCTCATTTATTATGTCTTGGCATTACAAATCCCCTTTAAATACATTAATGTTATTATTCAAATTTGGTATAAATTTCTAAATGATTAAAATTCTTAAATTTACTAGTGCATATTTAGTGCATAAATCTTCAAAAAAAAATTTATCTAATATATTGTGGATAATTTTAGACTAGTGTTTAATGTGGAATAATCTCTTGATACACATTTTATTTAAAGAAAAACATATTCTCAAGTATTGAGGTGTTATATTCAAAGACTCTAAAATAAATTTCATCAATGAAATCATAATTATAACATTCAATTGAATTAATAAATGTTTATATAAATATTAGAATATAGATAAGAGAAAATAATTAGAGATATTACATTTTTGAAAAAAAATTAAATATATATTTTTATTTATTGAAGGACAAACCCAATATAGCAATTTTTAAAATCTGTTTATTTATCATCAATCAATATTTATTATTTTAACACATAAAATATTTTTTACATTCCTTATTGAATCCGTATTCATAATTACACTATTAAATTATCAAAGGTATGTATGAAAATATTATAAATTGGTTACTTATTATATCAATTGTTGTGTGATATATGTAGTTATTGATAATAAATGAAACAAAACATGAACAATTATTTAATAGAAGAATTGATAAAATTCACAAAAATAATACTCCCATAAATATTATATTGGGATACAACAAAAATATAATTTGATATTTGACTTTATAATAAAATAATCACAATTTTTCCTTAATAAGTATAATAACGTCATGGATATAATAGGTTTCCATGAATTAAAAAGGGAGAAGATATCCATAGGTCATGGGTGAGAGATATGTGTCTGTTAACTGACTAAGTCCCCTTCATTGGTATATGTAAAAAATGATCCTCCATAATCACTTTTTTTTAGTTTCCCGATGCTTATTATCCTCATTACAATTAAATATTGGTAATTAACATGAATAATTTGAAAACAAAGCATTTGAAGCATTAAATTGTTGGCAGATCATTAGTTGGGACCTTAACCTGCTTAGCTACATAAAAAGGTAACTTCACCCCTTTTTAAAATTTATAATCTCAATATTTAAAACTTCAAAACAAAAAAAATTCCCTTTTCCTTCCCAAAAATTTCATGTTTTCTTTTTAACTTATTTTTTTTCAGTTATGTGTTTTTTATTTCATTCAACAATCTGATTTATCATTTAAAATTCCACGAAACTCGATTTATATTTTTATCTTAGAAATAATGATAGTAACTAACTTCTATTTCCACATTATTGTCAAATAAAAAAAATATGGTTATTGAAGAATATTTTATTTGATTAGTTTTCACGACATATTTTGTATGCCTTAAAAAATCATTCAGTATTATATCAATGGTTGATAGTAAATTCACATGAGTACCATGTGAATCTTGGGATGTTAAATTCATCACTATAAATTTATTAACAGCCCTGTTGATTCAATTTTAATAACTATATTTTTTATATGATGTTTTTTTGAATACTATTTTATGGTGAATTCGTTCATAAACTCATCTCATTCCATGTAGTGTAATTCATCATATTTCACAACATACATAATGAGGCTCCACCATTTTTATCTTCATCATCTATAAGTAATTTTAAATGGTACCCATCACATGTTTTGATTACATAGGAACTATGTATTTAATTCCCATTTAATTTATATATTTATCATTAAAATGTGGATTAGAAGAGTAATTTAATGAGATTGGACTCCTCTAAATGAATGACATTAGGAAAATATAAACCTCATTTTATTTTTTTGGTAAAACAATATAGAATACATTATTATTTTTAGAATTTGATATTTCAGTTAGAATAACAATATGATTATTTAAACATGCTCTAACTGGATTTATATTTACATTTAGACTATCAATGAATTGCAAAACAAACCGATCAATAACATTATTCTCATTACGCTTTACATAAATAATACGAAATGGGGTTGATGTGATTAATAATCCATTAAAATTAAAATGGAGTTATAATTAACATTCACAAGAAACAATTAATCCTAAAAATTAATTACCCAATAAATCCAAGACATTATCTTTAAATTGAAGAAAATACACTTTTATACTGATTAGGGAATCATTAGTTTATATTCACTCATGCTTACTCCCCTATGTAATTATAATAACAAATCATTATAAATTTTTTAAAAATAATATTTTATTGAATTAGTAAATTCCAAGGAATATTTCTAGTTTGGTGTTAATTATTAGGCCCACTAATAGATATATTATTGAAGATAATGTTAATACTTAACTAGTTTATTTCCACATGATTTAGAAACATTAAATTATAATACCATTTCTTCAACATCCATATATCCATACAAGGATTAATTTCAATGAAAAAAATAATAAAAACATAATCAAAATTGATGGTCATTATAAAAATATTATACAAATCAATTAAAGGGGTTCTGATTTTTCATTATATAACAATAGACATTCCGGAAAAAAGTCCTAAAAAATTATACTAATTCATAAACAAAAATAAATCCTATTTTTATGCAATAAATAATGATCCATAAAAATCATATCCTTATTGTATCTTCTTTTCATACCAAATACGTTATTTCATAGAATAATATCACATTATCATGAATTGATGGATTAGTTTATTTGTATAATATATATATAAAAAATTTGTTTTTTTAATCCAAGTGATAATTTCTATATTTTTTTGACACACTATGCTCCCTATTTGAAATCTCATTTGTTGTACTCCATTTCATAACATCATGAATAGGAATAGGAATATGGGGAGAACTAAATTTTTTAATAATATCAAACCCATGAATATGGTTAGAAATTTTCATAATCCTGGGTGTGAGAAATTTTAATATTTTCAATATCATTAAGAGTATTTTTTTTGCTGAATAATATTATGTGAAAATAAAACATGACAACGATTGTGAACAATAATGTGGAAAACAATTTATTTGATTCTTTCAATGAACCATCCGGTTGAATAAGATATATTACTTCATTCCCATAAACCATCATCTTTCAAAATTAATTTTTCATCATTTTCATCCTCCGTCGAAAAAAACACTCCATCTGATCATTTAAAAACATAACCCTGAGATCAAAGATATAGTTGATTTTTCCTATGAATGAACATCTTATGTAATGAGGTTTAAAATGTACCATGTGCAATGGGGGGAAATCTAATACCACACCCCTCAATATTAAATAAAATTTTGTTTTAATTGATAAAAATCATTTATGATATTATAAAAAATATATGGAATAAAATTTTTCTTTATATTAATTCCTGATGGAATCAACAAAAATCACCTCAAGAAATTTTAATGATGATGCCTAAAATTTTATCACCCAAAATATTATTTTTTAAAAATAAATAGATTTTTATTCATGAAAACTATTTCACCTAGCTACAAATTTCTATTGATTTAAAGTAAAATAGTTTAGTCATAGTGTAACATAGTATTTAGAAAAATTAAATATTGTCCCCAAAAATGAAGAAATGCATTATATAAAAAATAATATTTGTAAAATATTTATTGAGAACATTTAAAAATAGGAACCATTATAATTAAAATAAATAATAGATCAAAAAAAGGATATAATGGGTTTTTAAATAAATCATTAGAATAAAATATGAATATTAAATATGTAATATTGGAAATAATTTTCAGTATGATTAATGTCCCTTATTTGAATCCCACTTCACAAAAAAAAATTATTTTTTGAGGAGAATAGAAATATGAAGGAAATAATATATACAAAATAATTCAATAATAAGATAATAAAGAGGTAATGTGAGGGAATTTAGAATATGGTTAAGGAGAGGAAATAAATTTTAAGTTGATTGGATATATTCACTACCCTAATTTTTTATTTGGAGAAGTATTTTCATCAATGTAAAATATATAAATATTGTGTAATTAACAATAATATATGAGTATAAGCTAAAATAAAATAAGATTTGAAGGTGGATAAAACCAATAATTGAAGAATGAATATTAAAAAGAATAATATCATCATTACTGAATTATTTGATATAAATGAAACTATTAACCATTTAGGTTCATTTAATTCATAATACATAAGATGAATATCGAAAGTATAACTATATGAACACCATATTTTACATGAATATGTTAAATTATATTAATTATAAACTAATCACATAATATAAATTGTTTCATTGTGAAAAATATAAAATATGAGTTAAGAAATCAAATTTTTGTAAATGAACCCCTAATTATAATTATAAAAATCGAATCAAAATAGAATAAGAGGTATAACAAGAAATGGTATAACAAAAAAAATTAAATGTGATAATTTAATATAATTTAATTCCCTGTGGATGTTTTTGCACAATATAAAACATATGTTTGTGAACAATATAAAACATATCTCATGGAATTCAAAATACATAAAAAAACCCATAGTTCTAATTCATGTTCAAGTTGTGCATAAAAATATAATAGTTAATAATGAAATTTAATATATTAATAATATTCATATTAACCAGCACTATATATGTTTAGTTTTTTTGAGTATATTTTTTATCGGGTTTCATTTAATTTTTTAAATGTTTTTCTAATGGTGGTTAAATTATATTTTATTTTTTTTAATTAAAACATCCTTGGTATATTATATATGTTAATTTTTTTAATATCATTTAAAAATATCCATGATATTTGAAGAACATTTTTATTCCATATACCATAACCTATAAACATTGATAAATTACCAAAAAAATGGATCAAATTCGTAATGTTTACATAATAAGTTCATTATAAGCATTTATTTTTTCTATGATCGTTAATTAATAACATCACTAGTGAAATTCCTAATATAATAAATAAATAATACTAAAATATTCATTATAAAATAACTCTATATTAAATTAATATTTTAAATATCCAAATTATTGTTGAAATGGAAAAGGAAAAACATCATTATGTGGTGGAGATATTCAGCATATACATTCATATTACACTATAATTTTTGTTGAATAGGGTGTTATACAATAAAATTTATAACAACTTAAGTATAACAATAATTTCTTAATCCTTATATTTTTATTAAATATCTATTTTGGACTATTAATGTATGGTTGTGGTGAAAAAATAAAAATGTCATTCATGGAGTTGGTAGTCTTCATAAATGCTCGATAATTTCATCAGCTTCTAAATGTATTGTAGAGGGATGTAAAAAATTTGATGTTTTTTACTGAATAAAATTTTCGGAATAGTAAATATAGAGAATTTATCCCAAATTCATGTGTTTTTTAAATCTAAAATGGTAAAAATTTTATGAATCTAAGACTCTTTAGTTTATAACATTTCCTCTCAATTTACATTTCCCCCATTTCGTAATAATTTTTGACACAAAAAATTGGTATTTTGAATAAAATAAGTATTTGATAAAAAATTATATTTTTGAGTAGTTTCTATGTATTATTTTTTGGAGATATTTGGATTTGGAATGGGAAGTGATATATAGAGAATGTGATTCCCTTTATAAATGATGATAATTGATGATTTTAAAAATATCAGACACTTTTTTAATTATTGCACGAACCTATAAAATTTCCATAGGATCCATACATTAGAAATAATGGTATTTTTATCTTTATATGGTATAAATATCCTTCAATGATAATTTTTACACATTTTTTAATGCTCGTTCACTATTTTATAACTTATATATACATTTTACCGCATTGGTTTTAAAATTGTTTACTTGTTTACAAAAGTAATTTATATATAAATAAAATTTAAAAATTACACAATATTAATATTTTTAAAATATCAAAGAACATTGATAGGAATTATAATTTCATTCAATTTTTAAATATTAGATATATATTTTTTATAATAAAAATATTATATATAAGAAAAAATAGCTAGAAAACAATGTTTTATTTATTATGTATTCTTATACATATATAACAATAAACAAAATAATTAAATGATTTATAATATCTTATTATAAATATAAAAATTTTGTATGATTCATTTTTTAAAATTAATTAATTTTATTTATTATGTAATAATTACATAATAGTAACAAAATTAACCATTAAATAAACTATTTGAACATTATATGGGTTTTTAAGTGTAATATTATTTATCATAATGTAATGTATAAAAATTAAATTTCCTATTTTAAATCACATCATAAAATAAGTATAAATAATTAAAGCCATTGATTTTCTTAATATCTATAATCTCCAAAAATTGTAATTATTATAAACAAAAAAAAATAGTATTTTTAGTAAATCATTACATTTTATTTAAATACGATAAATATATATTATATAAATTCATAATGTTATGTTTTCAATGATTTATATAACTTTTAAGTAATATTTTATCGTTAATTATGTTATGTTTTAATGTTATACAAAAATCATTATATTTTCATTAATTATATTTTTTTTAAAATAAAATTTTGACTCTTCACATAAAAAAAGAGATCATTTTAGGATAACACAAAAATCACCTTACGAATAATTTGAAATGATAAATTTAAAAATGAGGTTCATTTTATAGAAATAAAAATAAAAAGTTAATTATTTACATTAAACAAGAAAATGAAATATTATAGCATTATTATAATTGAGAATTCCATTATGAATCATTAAGTGTCCTTCATCGCAATTTGTATGAGTTTATATTTGATAAAAACGTTTTCATTCCAACAATATTATATTATTATTTAATATTCTAAATGATAATATTAAATTTTTTAATTTAATGTTTTCTTAGTTTAATGAATGAAAAAATATGTCAATATATTATTTATTTAATGTAATAATTATTTTTAAAATCTCATGGTGTTTCAAATTATATTGTTTAGTATTGAAATTTCATTTTGGGAATATTATGATTTTTTTATATTGGAAAAATATTAATTTACTTTTGGGTGTAAAAATGAAAATGTTATATGAAATAGGGTGAGTAGTTTTTAGAAAAATGGTTTCTGGGATTATTTTATTATTATTATATAATAAGTAATATTTGAATTCATTTTTTATGTTTATAATGTTTAGTGATAAAATGTTATATTTATTTTAGAAATAAATAATAATTATTTTTTTATATTTTCTTGGAAATTTTGTTGAAGGATATTTAAATTAATATTATGGTAGATGATTTCTATAATAATTTATATAGAATATTGGATATTTTTTTTACCCTTGTTAAACTTTTTTGGATTATTTTATAGTTTATAGAAAAGGGGTATATATATTAATTATGTTTTCCATTTTATGATCCTTCATTATCTAATATAATTATTTATGATTGAAAAATTAATCATAGTTCTTATTTATTTAGAATATGTAAATAATTATAAAATATGATGTAATTATAATAAATAAATTTTCAGAATGAGTAATTTTAAAATAATTTGATTTCATGTAATGTGTATTTTAATATATTTTTCTCATTTATAAAATGAAATAATTAATGATAATGAATATTTGACACCTAAAATCATCATTTTCATATATAATATTTTTTATATTTAATAAAATTATATTAAATTAAAATCTATGATAAAAGAATTATTTGTGAAGGAATTTTCTAGTCAGTTTTGGGTACATATATTTATATTATTTTATATAATATTAATTAATTTAATAAGATAACATGGATTCAATATTTTTAATCATAATTATAAATGTAATGTAAAATTGAAAACATAATTTCATTTCATATAAATTAGTTATCTTGATAAAATTTTCACCATGATAATTGTTTAAAATAGTCTATTTAAGTAAAATTATTAGGATTAAAATATCATTTTAAAAAAATTGAATTATAATTTTATTGTAATTTATCAGAAAATAACCAAAATATTAATTTTTTTCCATTTGGTTCCATAATTACAAGATAATTACGATTAAATAGTTTATAGACAAATATATTATAATATCAAATTGTAGATTTTACATATAATATAGGTTTGAAATTTTTTTCCCCATTTATTGGATTCTGAAACTTATTCAGTTTTTAGGAAATTTTTATATTTCTATATTCACCATGAATTAGGTTGTATGAATGTGGTGTGGTGTATGTAGGGCTTCATCAAAGACCATCATGGTATGAAATATGGGAGTTTGAGTTTGGGAATGTATATGATATAGATGATTGAATGTGTTATGTATTCCTACAAATAGATAATAATATCTACTTCTAATATTGTCATTTATACACTATGGTTATTATGATAAATCACATCCCTTTTTCGGACAGATTTCTTTGTGGTTTGTCAGGGGTCTTCCTCGGTGTGGCGACATAAAAGTCCAATTCCATTTCAATAGTGGATACATTTTGGTACTTGAGAAACATGGTATGATCATTTTGTTTAAATTAGATCCTGATGAGGACTATAAATGTTTTTAATGGGGATGATTAACGAGGAAGGGTTATGGAATGGTATAGGGTGGTTTTGCTATGATATATTCATTTCAGACAGAACTACACCATTGCCACTAGGGATGTCCCATGGTAATTTTTTTAATTTGAACAACCTTTTATCATTTAATACCATATTTCCCTGGTTACACATAAACAAAATGACGATTTTGATGTCTCTTAAGATGCATTATTGTTATCCAACAGCTTATGTTACTATATTATAGAATAAGTGAATACATTGAATCCCTCCTTGTCACAATATCATTCTCCATTCATACAAAAATAATTTATTTTCTTTTATCATATGAGAGAAATGAATCCACATTTTTTTAGCAGATTGGAAACCTATACTAATCAGGTTTTTAGGTGTCTCTTCATGATATTATGTTCCTTTGAATCCCTATTGGAATTTCAATTTTACATATTTTACAATGTGATCTTGCGACTAATGGAATGTGGTTTCGTAAGATATTCCTTATTCATTTTAAATTGAAGTTTCATTACCTATTGAAAGTGTTTTCAATTGATTTCTAAACATCAATTTAATTTTTTCAAAATCATGGATAAAAAAATATTTGTTCAAAGGATTTTATGAACATGGTAGAATATATTGATAGATGGGTTGATTTTTGAAATGACTAACTGAAATAATTTAATGATATACCTCATATAAAATTTCTAAAATATAATGTGAATTTTAAAATTAATAAAATTCATGAAATGAATTTTTTGGTTTTGATATTTTAAATGGCATGTTGAATCACAAATACCCCGAAGTCAAATTGAAAATGTTGTAAAATTTATTAATGAATTAAATTGTAATGACCTAATGTTTTTCAATGGAAATTCCCTTCTTATAAATATTTCATTATAAAATTAAATCAAAACATTATGAACAACTATGTTATATGTGACTTGTAAACATAAGTGTTCACTTCACTATTTTAAATTTTGATAATCTGACATAGACGGTTGCAATTAATAATTTATTTGGAGACCAATAAGAAAAAACATAATTTTTGTGAATAGTAACATACCATTTATGAATTGTAATGTTACCCTTATTAATATTGAAATACCCTGATATATAGTAACCTTGCCAACAATAGTATATAAATATGATTCAATTAGAAGTATGATATATCTAAATGTAAGAATTGACAAAAAAAGGTTTTAAAATTTGTATTTTTCAAGTAAATTTCGATTTTAAATAAAAATGAAATTTATAATATTTTTAAAATTATTTTGGAAAAGTTGTGTTTATTTTTGGATTGTACACATCAAATAATGGTTATGATAAATTTTTGGGATTTTCATAAAATACATGAATTCATGATGAATAATAAAATATAATAATTTATGATAAAATATAATACATGAATTAGGAGGTCATCGGCTAATGTAGGGTTTATATAAGGCCATTTATCAGCCAAATATGCACATATAATATTTTGGGTCATGGAATCGTCAATATTTATGCACATTAGGGAAATTAATAAACTAATGATAAAAAAATTATTAATACCATATTATCCTTTACTAAGACCCCCCCCCCCACTCCCTCTTCCCTTCACTCCTCGCAAGCCTTGCGCCATCCCAATTTTCTGCCCAATTATCTCCCCATGATCACTCCCCACTTCCAACACCTTTTTTACTGCTAAAAATTATAAAACATATACCCTTAATAAGCTCTCAACTAAGGTTGATTCAAGAGGTAAAATTCCTCTTTTCTTTTATTTCATTTTTAAGTTAATTTGTTCTATTTTTGTTCCTAACATTAACACATCTAAATGGTATAAAAAATCTAGTACCTAAAATGTAATTGAATCTTTTTATGCTAATGGGATATTTTATTATCATCTATCCTTTCCCCACCTTTTTTATTGAAATAAATGAAAACACTGTTTGAGATGTGTTAATTTAGATCATTCATGGACAACAGTTTATCAATTTCTATTATCATCATTAATTATAGTCATGAAACCATTTATGTTATGTTAAAAAAAGATTATTATATATGTAATATATCTTTTTAAAGTTCTATAATACTTTTCTACAAATGTTATTATGTTATAAATCAATACATGTTTATTGTAATCAAAAACCACTGAATAACCAAAATAGTTCTCACTAACGTTTTATATAAAAACTCATCTTCAATCCCAATAACAAAATGAATTATTATGTCAATGTAATCTCCTGGATACTCTCTAATAACATACATAATCAATTATGGAAAACCACATTCATCCTACGAGTTTATCTGGACAAGAACCGATCATTAAAACCAAGGATGAAAACAGACCCAAACAATAAAATTTATCCGTATAACTAATCAAAAAGGCCTTGAATGAACATAAAAATGTTATAATAAATCAATTACATATATAATAGAATCTATAAGTATTAATTAATAAACCTAGTTTGTATATTCAGGTCATTAATAGAAATTGGAGAACAAAAACGATCTTAAGGTGAGGGATCCTCTCCCTTTCACTTTTATTCAAGAATGTACTCAATGTTATGCCATTTTTTGGGAAATTCATAGTGACGGGGTATGATTACACACCTCCGCAGTAATTTCATCATGATTTATAATATATTAAATATCTCTTTCTCTATCATTATTCCACCTTAAGAACAGCAGTTATCATGATGATAATCTGTAAGGAATTCAACTCGAACCGCCATTATTCCTCCGGGTTGCCATATCCTTCTTTTTACCCAAATGAAGTTGTATTTTCATTTTATGTTCAAATTATACATTCTATTTATATTATCCAAGTTCATTTTTCATGATACATTCCTCATTATATTTTGGGGATATATTTGTTTTTAGGTGACTCCATCCTCATTACATCCCAGTATGCAATCTCTTTTCAAGGGAACATCCAAAAATGTTACACAATTTCATGTGCACATTATATTATATTTTAATCCACAATTTTCTTTATAAAATATAATTTTTTTATTATGAAATCCTTCTCATTTAACATATTGTTATATATAATATATTGTTCCAATTTCTATTTTAAAATTTCTTAAGTGTTTTCTGAACAGCAAAAAAATGTTTTAATGAATAGATTTTCCAAAATACTCTCCATAAAAATTTTCAGATCTATTTTACATCACATACCATTATATATTCTTATTTTTCCTTATTAATATCCATGTATGTTTTAATTCTTTTCACTCATAGATACTTTTATCATACACCCATTTATTATGCTTTATGTCATGAATGTGTTACCCATTTCCCTCTATGGGTCCCCTTAAATTTATCTATGATTGATTATGTATGATTATTTTTGTTGTAATAATATTCATAAACATGATAATATGAGTGAACCTAGATAGCTTTTGAATTCATTATGTAATGTTATGTGTCGAGAGAAGTTATGTGAAATGGTCTTGGAGATTTGCCTTGGCTTGTGCTACTTTGGGAAATGATCTTGGTGGTTAGCCTTGAATCACAAAAAGACCATGTGTTATTATGATGCCACATTTAAATGACCCCACAATTATAATATTTCAAATTATTATGATCCCACATTTATATGATCACATTTTCATTTTTTTTAAAGGTTGGGACTGAAGCCTCATTTTATTATTTAAAGCAATTACCTCTTTAAACTGGGTAGAGGGAGACCCATTACATAGTCCAAAGACCCAAGGCCAAGTGGCCTGAAGACTAGGATTGAAAGCCCATTTTTTGGGCCAAAGAGCCCCTCGGGAATAGTACTGCTACAGTCCCTGGGGCTTCTACAGTCCTGCTACAGTGCCTCTGCCGCTACAGTTTCACTGCTGCTATAGTACCCCAGAAATTAGTTTCTTCCCGGATTTAATCCTGGATTAATTTAATGTCACGCAGGAGCCAATACCACTAGGGTACAGGCTCGTTGGCATGATCACATTTTCATTTGATACCATGTTTATATTATTCTTTGTTTATTCGACTCCATGATTGTATGTTATGATCCTTTATGTTACATTCCTTTTTATTTCAATATGACATATTTTCTAACCAATGTGTGAAGGATTTATTATTATACTTATTCCCATACTGGGATTTTATGTCATCCCATTTTTGATGTTATCCCCTGGTTATCCCATGATGATGTAAGAGCACAATAGAATATTGGGGCTCTTTATGATGACTAAATAAATAAATCTTGTATTTTGTTCCTTGTATTCTGTTTTATGTTCCTAGTCTTCCAAGATAAAATACTTCAATATCCTTGGCCTGTAATCTAATTTATAATTATAATTAAAATCATGTAATGTTATATTTAAAAGGCTAAGGTCTTTATATTAGGTATCATAGGATGGTCTAGTTATTTTTGGAGACTAGGAATATAGAACCATAGTGACAACCATAATAATGAAATAAAGTATAAGAAAACAGCCAAAAATTTTTGTATTTATAGAGTAATTGGTTTATCATAAAAATATATTCATGTTTTGATATAGATATGAAGAGGTGGATCTAGCACAGTTGAACCTAGGAGTAAAACTCCGAAAAGGATTTTCAGGCATGACCCAGGGTATCTTGTACATGGAAATGGGATTTGTTTCACTCTTTGTTTGGCACTCCCAGGCGATATGATTTCGTAGATTCATAAGCTTAGTACAAGCCATTTTTAAAAGTTAAAATTCCATAATTCTATATGTTATGAAATAGATCAAGTAAAAAAATATTTAATCCTAAGGAATTACTGGTTATGATATACATCTCCTTTAAATGTTTATCCTCTAATGTTAAAATATTCCTTTTTATGGTCAATATCTAAGTATTCAAGCCCTCTAATTTTATGTAATTTTTTTAGTTAATGTTATGAAATATAAGAACACATTCCAACTACCAATGTTATAGGAAATGTAAATATTTCTCTAATGATATGGCTGATACGATGGGAATGGGTGCTCAAAACATCATGACAATACTTGACTAGCAAGAACAAGTTATGAATTATAACATGATTCATATGGAACCCCATCTTCTTCCAAGGAATGTGAATTTTTTCTTAGAATCAGATATGTGGAAAAGTAATACCATGTTTTGTTGATCTTTTGATCCTCTCATCTCAGAATAGTGGATGAACTCCAATTAAAAGATATTCTCTATCATCCAGTGCACAAAATAAGAGAAGGTTATACTAGAGGTTTATTGTTTTGATGGGAATAGTTGAACAATGGTGGACAGTGATCAATAATACAATTTCCAATGAGAAAATTGATTCCATGTATTGGGAGGAATTAAATAGGATGTTTTTAAATAAATATTTTCCACAAACCCTTCGTCTCAATATGGAAAGAGAGTTCCTCAGACTCAAGCAGAAGGAAGATGAGTCCATAGGGGTGTATGATGAAAACAATAAAATGTGTGAAAGTTACACCTCTTGTATTGTCATGCACACTTAATGCGAGGTAAATCATTTCATTAGCGGGATAAAGTTGAGTCTATGAAAAACATTGGCGATTCGAGACTTAAATAGTTATAATGAGATTGTCCATGGTTCCCTCAAGTATGAAATGGTGATTTTAGACCCTAAGTGGTCTCATGGACCTGGTTAAAAGATTCTAAAAATGTAGAACAACATGGGTTGTTCAAAAAACAAAAACACTGATGGAAAGAACCCCAAATAACCCACGTGTAAATGTTTTTGGATGAAGCATCCTTGGAACTGCTTAATGGGAACCTAAAATTTTGATAAATGTGGAAAGTTGGGAAATATGGACAAGAAATGCTGAAGGGATATGAAAAATACTACAAATGTGGAAGAAGAATGGAAGGTTTAGATCAATTCCAAGCCATTGGTGTAGTGTTACAATTGCTAAGAGCACATGGATTTTATTGATCAATTTCCCCATGTCCAGGGTTGTCAGAGTCCATTGAAAACAAACTCTAAGGCTATATGTAATGGATTATGATATCACTAATACTAAACTGGAGCCGAATACTAATGTGGGGACTGGTACACTAGTTAGTCATTCAATAATAGTTAATATACAATTGGATTCTGGTTCTATGCATTCTTTCATATCATGAAACATTAGTAGAACTATTTAAACACCACATCAATGTTTAGAGGAAAATATATATTTTAGAATAGAATAAAGGGAAATCATTGTGTCTATGGATTATATCTCCTTCCCAATTGAAATTTGCAGACTGGACTTCCTAGAAAATCACATCAAAATTCCTTTGTGGAGTTCTACAATTTGTAGGGCAGGGATTAAATTTCCTTATATAAAGACAGAATCTACTGTTGGGAAAGGGAGATCACTCTTCATATCATGAAGCATCCTCTGACTCATTACATGTGTAAGAGGAAGAAGAGACTCCTTTAGAATCAATTTCTCAAGTGTGGATATTAATTCCATGTGACCGTGAATTTTTGGCTCAAATTATTGAGGAAAATTATATAATAATGCATGAAGTATTTCTAGTTGTGGGGGATTACACTAATTTATTCATTGAAGAGTTATATAGTCTTCCACCTAAACAAGTTGTTTATTTTTCAATTTAAAGTATTCATGGATCTCTAACTATATCAAAAAAACCTTATAGAATAACCATCGTAGAGCTAGAAGTGTTGAATAAGCAGTTATAGAAGAATCATGAGAAGATTTTTATACGATCGAGTACATCACCATGGGTTTTCCTAGTCCTCTTCATCAAGAAGAATGACGGATCAATGCACCTCTTCCATGATTATCACGAGCTTAATAAAATAATGATGAATAAAAAGAATCCCCTATCACATATAGATGACTTGATAGATAATCTTTGTCAGCCAATTATTCTCTACAGCGGTCCTTTGATCGGGATATCACCGATTAAAGGTGAAGAAGGAAGATATTTCCAAGACTGCATTTTGAATGAGCTATGGACACTATGAGTTCATAGTGACGCCCATCAGACTCACTAATGCTCCACCAATTTTCATAGATATAATGAATAGTTTATTTAGATATTACATTGAACAATTTGTGGTAGTCTTTATTGACGATATTCTGATATACTCCAAGAGAAAGGAGGATAATGAAGATTATTTGAATACTTGTGTTAACAACTTTTTGAAGGGAGAAGATGAATGAAAAGTAAAGTAAATGTCAGATCTGGATGGAGGAATTATCTTTCATGGGGAATGTTATCACCCACAATGGGACATCTGTACACATATTCTATGATAATGACAATTGGAGAGTGCCCTAGGGAAACCCCTGTAATAGGGATCCAAAGAGTTTTGGGTATTACTGGGTATTATTGATGATTTTTGAATATCATTTCATGATTATCATACCCAATAACCCAGCTAACATGGAAGGGAGAAATGTTTTTCTAGACTCAAGAATATGACGAATATTTCATGGAGTTGAAAAATAGGTTTTTCACTATGCCAGTTCTCACACTCCCAATAATAGGAAAACTCATTATTGTGTACAGTGATGCTTCAATGAAGGTATTAAGCTATGTTCTGATTCGAAAAGATAAATTGATATCCTACACCACAAGGAATCTGAAAATACATGATCAGAACTATCACACACATGATTTGGAGTTGGTGGCTTTGATCATTGTGTCGAAAAACTGGAAACATTATCACTACGGGTTAAATGTTAGATATATACTGACCTCATGAGTCTCAAATATATATTCACACAAATATAAATTAATATGTACCATTAATTATGGATAGATATCACAAAAGATTATAACATTTCAATCTACTACCATCCAGGTAAGGAAAATGATGTGGAAGAATATCTATATAGAACAAATCATGCATATTTATCAATGGTGAAAATTTAGAAGGATCCGATCTTTGTAGATTTTCGGAGGATGGACATGAAAATAATTAAGGGAATAACATAATAAATCATTTATAAAATTATTTATAAACCATATCTATTGGATAAGATATAGGATTCTCAAACAAAAGATGTTGAAATTCTAAAAAGGGTGGAAGCTATCAGAAATGGTAAATCTTCTGAGTTCGAGATTGATAAGGAAGGAGTTGTAATAATTAGATCACGAATATGCATACCATCTGATCTAGAGATAAAGAATGAGATTTTTAATGATGCACATAGCCCAACCCTCTGTATTCTCCCAAGGAGCACAATGATGTATCGAGATCACAGAGAAAACATTTGGTGGAACAATTTGAGAAGGAGATTGTTGAATATTCATCAATGTGCCTAGTATGTCAACATGTGAAGCCTAGGAGGAAAATTTATATGGAGATGATGAAACCCCTACCTATACCAAAATGGATGTTGGAGAACATTACCATGGAAATTTTCACTATAAATCTAAGGGCATCCAGAGGAAACAATGCTATATAGGTCATTGTGGAACATCATTCAAAGACAACATACATTTTCACCAATCAAAATAAACTCACGTTTGATCATATTACATGGATATAGATCGATGAAGAGGTAAGGATTCATGTAGTACCAATATCTATTATATTTTATAATTATATGAGATTTACCTCTATGTTTAGGAAATGTCACTAACATGCTCTAAGAACTGAACTGAACTTAAATACAACATATCATCCACAAATTGATGGAAATATGAGTGAACTATTTAGACATCAGATGTTATGTTGATAGAATGTTTTATGGACTTTAAAGGAAGATGGCACCAACATATTCCACTGGTTGAATTCTACTTCAATAATAGTTTCCACTAGAGCATCAAAATGGCACCATATGAAGCCATTTATATGAAATGGTGTAGATGATCATTGTGTTGGGATGAATTTGGTTAGGGTTAGGTCCACTAGGTTCAATACCCTATGAGGGGGGAGGGTGAAATAGGGTATAACAAATTAATAAACATTCCCCCAATGATCTTGTTTTTCTGTTAATAAAAACTCTCTTATCTCTCTTTCCTATAGAAAAGTACAAACAGATAATAGATCATGCACATGACACATCATTTTTTACTTGGTTAAACCTCATTGCACTACGTCCAAGGAGAATACACAAGATATGTGCCGATGTACCAAATCCACTAAAAGTGAATTGTTACTTACAATGTTCGGATCTAACTCACTATCCATCATGGTATACAACCACTCATAATATAAAAGCGCTTTCCTCTCCCAACAAAAATATGCTCACTGATTTTTAAAAGATCCACTCACAGTTTAAAGACTTTTTAGTCCCTTAATTATCACAAATGAATGCATATTTCTCGGTATGTTGATTCTAAATTGAAGTTCCACTTTCATCCACCGATGAATAAAACATTACCATGGGTGTACGAGGCAATCTTATGATATTCATGCAGCACTAGAATGACTGGCATGCCTCTCCAAGAAAGGTGCGCTTCTTGATTCCCTATAACGCTTCTCTCAGAAAGGAACCCAAGTGTCACCTAACCACTTGCACAACACTCCCTTCACCAACTCAGAACATGGTGACTCACACTAGTTTATGCTCAAACTAATATTAGGGTATAACTATCAACTGGCGCGCAACTTCGTAACATCCATATACATGTGCACCCACACCACCCCTTGTGCTACTAAACATACATGTTTAAATATTGATAGAATTATCTCAATGTGTTGAGAACTATGAGAAATTTGGAAGGGTGTAACACTATTTATAGGCATTTTTACTAACCTGACCACTACACGCAAGTATCCTCCTGGTTCACAAGTCAAGCTACCCTAGTCTCTGTCACCCTAGTCACCTCGCACGCCCTAACCAAAACTTGGGTGCCCCTATTTCATTTAAAATATTTTCATTTTATGATCATGAAAATAAAATGGTCCTAATGTTTTCAAGCCTCCAAGACAACAGGGTTCAATTCTATTTTCCAAAAACACTTTTCTCCATTTATCGATTATGAGGCACAAAAATTTCGAAAACGATAGAACCTTGTATAAGCTATTTTTTTACTACATCCAGATCATCTATACCTTTATTGTGGTTATTCTGTCCACCATATATTGTTAACAACATCTCAAGAACTAAACAACTCCCCATGAAAGCCATCATTTTTCAACAAATTGATCATAGTGGTCTTCTATGAAAAGAAACACATCCTAGATGACTACTTTTTCAACAAACACAACAACCTCAAAAATGATTCAATGAAACCATGTGGTATTTTTGTCCATAATCTCCTCCTTTTGGTTTCATGAAAACATATTTAGAAAATGATACCTCAGTAATGCTTTAGTCACCATTCACCTCTTGTGATTCTGATAGCGATCAAGGACTCACTCCACAGATACATTAAAACCACATGAGCAATGCTCAGTGTGAGAAACAAGAGTAAATGAAAAGTAAATCAAATAATCACTTCATTTTTCACACCAATTGTTGATTCCAATATGATAATAAATGCATATTTCTAGAAACCTACTAATACCATTCCAATGCCACTCTTTTTCTTTTATCATTGTCTTCTGCTATCATTATATCTAATCTTTGATAGCTAACTTCATGAATCGTTAGATTTTTTACTCCTCCTTTGTTGTATCATGGGTAATTTTATAGTCTAATAAATTCATTGGTCGATCACATTGAACACTACATACTCTCATAATTGTGCTCCCCAATCATCATATTCAAATTTCTTGATAAACTCTTTCTATAATGTTGCTCCACTGGTCACCTTCTCCCAATGTCATTGTAAAAAGACATTGTCTTCCTCCTCTATTAATTTTTTCTCCCACTATATGAGTCACTATTTTTATCCCCCTTTGTCTAAGAAACAATAAATCATTCTTTTTTGGTCTGCAATAGAGTAGCAAACACAGATTAGAAAAGTAAGGAATGAACACCATACCTCGTGGATAGGGGGTTCCACATCCACACTATTTCATGTGTGGGGATTAAACTGAACATTCAAATCCACTAGATGCCTCTTGAATGATTCCTTATGTATGGCCTTTTTCAAAATATCAGTAACTTGTAGCTCAGTATACACATACTCCAACTTCATAATTCCATGCTCAAACTTCTCCTCAAAAAATGATACATTATCTCAATGTTCCTTTTCCATGACTGAATGATGGGAAATTTTAAATTATTAATTGAACTTGAGTTATATCACTAGATTACATTGGACGATTTCACTTCAATGCACATATCATCATGTTGCGGGTTTATCCACAATAACTGTGTGCATTCTTGAGTGGTAGAAATATAATTATCTTCTATGGTGCTCAATGAAATGCAATATTGCTTCTTGTTGAGCCAAACATACACAAACCACCAAGATATAATGCACCTCTTGACGTGGATTTCATGTCATTCTCTAAAACAGCCCAATCTGCATTAGTATATCGCAATTACTCTAAAAAATATTTTTCCATTATATATCAAGGCAAAATATACAATGATCTTGATATACTGTTGTACTCTTTTCACTACAAGAAATTTACATTCCTTGGGATTACATTAATATCACGCTTCCTGGAATGTAGTGAATACAATGTCAGGCCTTGTCGTAGTCATGTATAGTAAATTTCTAATAATTTTCTTACATTCTATGATATTAACTGCCTTTTCATCATCATCTTTTTACAGGTTCATTCGAGTAGAAACCAGAGTCTTCATTTTCTTGAAATTTTTCATCCCAAATCTCCTCATAACGTCCCTGAAATATTTGGATTCAGTGATAAAAGTTCCATTAATTCCTTGTGTTACTTGTAATCCAAGGAAAATGCCATCTCTCAAATCATTGGCTTTTCAAACTTACTTTTCATTAATTTTCAAAACTGTCTACACTAAGCTTCATCTGATCCCCTAAAAATCATGTCATCAACATTAACTAGAACCGTCATCCTTTGATTAATTTATTTTTTGAAATATATATTTTCCTCAACTCCCCTACACTATAATCCATGATTCATCAAGTATGGATCAATCCTTGAGTACCATGCTCTTGGTGCTTGTTTCAGTCCATATAATGCCTTCTTCAGTCGATAGAACTTGATCTCGTCCTCATGAATGAGAAATCCATATGACTACTCAATATACACTTCTTCCTCTAGAACCCCATTTACGAATGTAGATTTAATGTCCATCGTGAACACTTTGAACTTATGTTGCACTGCAATTGCTAGGAATAATATGACTGTCTCCATCATTGAAACTGGTGAAAATGTCTCATCAATATCTATTCCCTCTATCTCGGAGTAGCCTTTTCACCCTAGTTATGATTTTTTTTCAAATCACTAATCCATATTCATTCTTTTGTTTCAACATACCAATTTAGTGTCGATGAAAATATTGTCTTCTGGCCTCAAAACAAAAATTTTAGTATGATTCTTCTCAATTTGATCCAACTCATCATTCATAGCATGCACCCTGTTTTAATCATCCGCTACATCAGCCAAGCATTTAGGCTCTACCTGAGATAAGAATTATGTCTTCTGTAGTGATTTCTTTCTTATTTTCTGAACTGGTAATTGTTAATCACTAATAGTATTCTTCCAATCAATTATAGATCGACTTCATGGGTTCTATACAGATATATATTTTACATCCTCATGCTCATCATCAGTATATTCCTATGAATCAGCATCAACAACTTTTTATCCACTTGCATTGATTACCTACTCATATGTTTCGTTAATAAATTATTTACTGTACTATTAAAAATTCTCATCATTTTCAACAAAAGTGAAAACATTGATCTCAATTACCTTTCCAATCCATTTATTATAGTATTTATATTCTTTTCATTTTCTCGTGTAGCGAATAAATATTCCCTCATCTCCACACGACTCAAATTTCATGTATTTTTTATTATTGAGTATAAATCACTTACTTCAAAATATTAAGACGTATTTCACTATTGAATTCTTCCTATACCATATCTCACATAGATTCTTCCCTTAATTTGGACAGAACAATTTCCTATTATAAATGTAGACCAACGTCCATACTATTTACTTTGAATATTTCTCTGGTAGAACATTTTCTATAAGCATTGTTATGTCCATGTTTTTACGATCTGATTTCTCTATTCATGCACTCCATTTTGTTGGGGAGTTCTTACTGAAAAAATGTGATGCCATATCACGTGTTTCTCAAGATATTATTCCACTTTAATATTTGTGAATTCAATACCATTTTTATTATGAAACCATTGAATTTTCTACACAAGAATCTTTTAATATTCCAATAGATAATCATTTAGGAAAATGAACACATCAGAACTATAGAAATTTTTAAATACCCTTTCCATTCTGCTATAATTCTAAATGAAAAAGAACATAATACCTCTCCCCTCAATGGATATTGGTGAGATTGGTCAACAAACATCAACATATACCTATTCAAGCACTCTTATTGAATTATTTTCTATATCATTGTACTTATTTATGATGATCTTCCCTTGTTGACAAGAATCACACGTATGTGTATGATCATTTGATAGCTTAGGGAAGTCTCTAGCTACATCACATTTCCCCATATCTTCTAGGGATGTTTGGAAAAAATGACTTAGTCATTTATTCCATAGCTTATTTTCTTACACTATGGATAGAAATCACACATCATCTTCTCCACTTACAATGTATATATTTTCCTTTGTCATTTTGCCCTATACGATCATTATCCCCACTCTTACATTTGCAACACACATTTTCATGGTAAACCATATAGAATTCCATGATAAAAAAAGTTTACTGACCCTGAGAAAATTGTGACTGAGACCTTCTATAACCAATACATCTACTCATCTTATTTTTTTGCTATTAAACCTGTCCATTCCTGATCCAATTATATTTATGCCTTCATCATTGAAAAAAATTAAAACTCCTTCTTCATCATTTTTTATGCATGGGACCTATTCATTATTTTATGTTGTCTGAGACGTGAAACCACTATCATAGATTAATAGACCAGAAGGGTCGGATTCTTTAAGGAAAATTTCAATAACTATTCCCTTCTTCACTCTCTTTTACTTGGTACATATTTTCTCTTCACAATCTGCCCATATTGAGACATCAAATATTTCTCAGAGTATGATGGACCAGATATATCTTGAAAAGCTTCAAATATATTTTTCATTTCCAACTCACCTATTGTTTCATTGATCTAATTCTTGAGAACACATTTATTCTACTTTTTTACACTCCTCTGTATGGTCGATGTACAATATTTATCCATGTGACCAAATCTTCACCACCAAAAATAGTTTCGTTGAAATATGTTTTAGAGAACCATTATCTCTTTGACTACCCCATATGTTCTTATTCCCTTCAGTATCTTCTGGAAATAGAACACACATGTTGTGAGTGTCCCATCATTCCACAACAATAACACCTGAGGAAAGGCTCATTTTTGCGTGTCACTTATGTACTTATAGATGTTCTTTTTTCACCTTGAATTTTTGTATTCTTCTTTATACCCACATAAATTTTTATTCTTGGAATAGGTGCTTGAATTCTGACTTCAAAACTGACTAAATTCTATTTATGATCAAGCCACATGTCATCCTTAACATCTGAGCTCGATTTCTACTTCTTTCATACTGAAAAACTAGTCTCATAAATCATCTTTTTAATCTTTTGAATTATCTGATTTCCGAATAACGTTTGGGCAATCAGATTTTTTTCTTTGTCCAGATTTTTTTGTTGAATACTAGAAAATTTTCCTTCATGTTAATTGATAAATTTTATTTTATCATTCATTGTGTTATTCAAGCCATCGTTCTCACTTTTCTATTCTTCAATCATGATTTTATACTCACTAACTGATTCTGAGTCATCTAGTGTTGATGAATTGAGTTTTTCAATTCCTTCCATCAACTCAGACATCTCTTTATCTTGTTGATGCATATAGAGTTTGGAATCACGAACCACTTGGATGGTTTTATTTTTTTTCTCTCCAAACATTTATTTCCTCATGTGAAGCCTCTAACTAAACATGAATAACAATTATTCCTTAAACATCTTCTTAATCATCTATGTCAGTTTCTTCATTTTTCTGTTTACTACTGACAAATACCACCATATCATTTTCTCCATAATATTTATAGTTCTCTATCTCTTCAACCACCTCAAGCTCATAATAATCTAAACTGTCACAATCTTGTGATAGAATTTTCTTATTCTTAAATAAGTTTTTTTGAATGGTTTCATGCCTTTCCCATAGGATGATGACTTTTTCTTGGGAATTTTTATGTCATCGTCATCACCTTCTTAATTTTGTTTGGGTAAACATGTTTCAAGATGGTCAATTTTTTCACATCTGAAGCAAGGATGTGTAACATTCCGTTTGAACAGTCTTTTTTTTCTTTGACGATTTGATAAAAGGAATGACATCATCTCGTCTGTCAGTTTTTCTTCCAATAAATATTCATTGGTCAGATTCTTCATGGACTTGAATTCCAGCTATTTAGATTTCCCTTTCTCTACAACATCGTTGTCATCATTTCTCATTTCATATGCAACAAGACTGTTTTTCAGGTTATCCAATGTCAGCTCTTTTGTGTCTTTATCTACCAAAACATAGACATTTATATTGAACTGCGGTGTATGTTTCCCCGGGATTCTCTTCACATTATTTATGTCTTCAATAACATCACTATGACCTCACATGTCTTCCACTAAAAACATTTATCATGTCAAATAATTCATCAATAGACTCATTAGGTTTCATTCTCATATCCTCATATATTTTACACCGAACGTACAACTTCACTTCTCTGACCTTAAAATATCCTTCTTATATATTCAATATCTTTTGAAACCTTGAATGTGAGGTTTTTCATTACATCACCTTCCTATAGATAGCATTGGATAGGGCTCCACCTAAAGTATTGATTCACCTGGATTCAATATCTGATTCTCTTTTCTCGGCATCTGATAATGCCCCCACTATAAATATCATCTATTATTCCATAAAATGTTGATGTGATCACAATAATTCCCAAAGATCGAAAGTGTCGTTCAATCCAAATATTTGTTAGCTGAAAATTGATCCCATCAAAGATCAGAATCCTTTTCCAATTGGAGACCTCCATTTCAGAGCGAACCACTGATATTTACCTAGATTTGATACCAATTGTTAGGTCTACTAGGTTAGATACCCTGAGTGGGGGGTGAATCAGGGTATGACAGGTTAAAACAACTGCCCCTATTGATCTTGTTTTCCAGTTATGAAAAACTCTCTTCCCTCTTATTCATGTAGAAATGTATGAAGAAAAATTAACACATGCACATGACACGTCAATTTTTACTTGGTTCACCCTCACTAGGATATGCCCAAGGAGCATACACCATAGATGTGTTGATGTAACAAATCCACTAAAATCACACTATTGTTTACAATGTTCAGAAAGAACTCACTATCCCTCCTAGCTCAAAAGTACTCACAATATCAAATCTCAATTCTCTCTCAACTAAATTATGCTCACTTATTATTTTGAAGATCCAATCACGGGTTAGAGACTTGTTGGTCCCTTCATTATCAAAAATTAAGGAATCTCTCTCTATATATAGATTCTCTGTTGAGGTTCCACTTTCATCCAATGTTGAATAAAACTATACCATGGGTCTGCCTTGCAATATTCTGAATTTTTCATAGCCCTAAAATGACTGTGCGCTTCTCCAAGCCTGTTTTTCTTGTCAATTCCTTGGGGCGATTCTCCAAGACTAGTGTGCATGTTTCACCTAAATAGTTGCTCGAAACTACCTTTTTCCAACTCAGAATGTGGGAGACTCAGACCCTTTTACTCAGAAACCAATATTGGCTTGCAATTATCAAGTGGCCTGCAAATTCTGAAAAACTTTATACATGCACGCCCACACCACCACTTGCGTGATTGAACATACATGCACAACTGGAGCTATAATTATCTCGAAGTGTTGAGATCTATATAAAATGAGGAGGGTTGAACCACTATTTATTGGAAATTTTACCACCCTGAGTGCCACAACCAAGTATCCTCCTGGCATGCAAGTTCATCCACCCTAGACTCTATCACCCTAGTCACCTTGTGCACCCAAACCAAAACTTGGGTGCCCTTTTTCGAGGTTCTTCTATCAACTATAGATTTTCAACAATATATTTAGAACTCAAAAACTTAACATGGAATCCCCCCTTTGAAAAAATTGAACATCGTGGTATGCTTTGAAAACAAACATAATATGGAGGAACTCTTTGTCAACAAACACAACCACCTATAAAAATTCTTCATTGTAACCTTGAGGAATTTTTTTCCAACAGTAAGCATAAGCTACATGACCTAAAATGGTCACTGAACTCGTGGAGAATGTGAAATCATTAAGGAGCACATCATGGCTACCCAAATTCAATATAAGTGTTACGCATACAATCGTTTACATGCCCGATAGTTCCAATTTGGGTATATGGTATTTCTACATGTATCTCCATGGATGAATGTCATGAGGTTTTGAAAGAATGGGAATTTAAGTCCTCGGTACATCGGCCAATAAAAAATTTTGGATCATGATATAGTTGTGGCCTATCAACTAGCCCTTCCTCATACCATGTCCATTTTTCATGATTTCATTCATATATACCTATTATTAATGTACATACCAAACACTTCACATATACTTTCTTCAGTGGTGGTAATGTTGGAGGATGATCTTTCCAATGAAGAGAATCCCATGAAGATCATTGATTATAGAGATAAATTTCAACATAACAAGACTAATCACTTAGTAAAAGTACTATGGAAAAAACAGAAGTTAGAAGAGGAAACATGAGAAGTAGAGGAAGCATTTAAGGAAAAGAACCCGCACCTATTTCTGTCTAATAATGTAAAATGAAATTTCGAATGTGAAATTTCATAAGGGTGTGGAAAAATGTAATGTCCCAATGTTTTTCATTGTAAATTTAATTCTAATAAATATGTCATAATCACATGAAATCACAACATAATGAAATACTATGTTTTATGTAACCTATAATCAATTTTTTTCACTTCAGTGTTTTGAATTTCAAAAATCTGACATACAAAGTTACGATCATTAATTTATTTGGCGACCAATAAAGAAAAACATAATTTTTTGGGAATATTAGAATACCCTTATGAATAGTAATTTTACCCTTATGAATTGTGAAATACCTTAATAAAGAGTATCCTTAACTACGGTGCTATATATTTAATATTCAAGTGGAAGCATGATATAAATATATTTGTGAATAAGAAAATAAACGTTTTAAAATCTGTAATTTCCAGGTCAAATACAATTTTAACTAAATATAAAACTAAAAATATTTATAAAATTATTTTTGAAAAATGGAGGTCATTGTTTGATTCTACATGTCAAAAAAATTTAAGGGTGAATGTTGGGTATTTTGGTAAAATACGTGAATTTTAATGAATAGTAAAATATGATAATTTACTTTAAATGCTAAATACATGAATTATGATATCATATGCTAATGTATGACTGATTTAAGGACATTATCTTGAACTCACATGCACAAAATACTATTTTTGGTCCCTGAATCATCACTATTTCTAGTATTGAGGGAAATTAATAAAAAATGATTAAAAAATTAGGAAAACCCTCATATATTTCACTATAATCCACCCCCCCACTCCCTCTTCAATTCAATCCACTAAAATCATGCACCTTTCATATATTATACCAATATCTGTCCTCAATCTCCATACCGATGTCCAATGACAATTGAATAAAAAAATACCAAAACCTCTCACTTTATAAGGCTTTCAAGGAAGGTTGATTCTACAGGTAAAATTCCTCTATTCTGTTCCTCCATTTTTATGTTCTTTTGTTAAGTTTTCATTCCTAACTTATACTCATCCAAATGGTATAAAAAATAAAGTACCATATATGTACTGTAATTTTGTTATTCTATTGGTATATTTCATTGTCATCTCTCTGTTTCCCACATTTTTTTAAAGAAATGAAAACAGCAATTGAGATTTGTTAATTTAGACCATTCAAGGGAAATGGTTTATCAATTTAATTAATCATCCTTAATTCAGGTCATGAAAACATTTGTGTTATGCTTTAACTAGATTATTATATTTTTAATATATCCTAGTTAAGCTTTTATAATCTTTTTTTACAAATCATATTATGTTATAAAGAAAAACCAATTTTTTGTAATCAAAACCCACCAGGTAACCAAAATGATTATCACTAAAGATTTATATAATAATTCAAATTAAATATCAATAACCAATTTAATTTTTAAAACCATATAATATTGTTGATGTTAAATAATAACATAAATGTACAATTATTTACAACTAATTTCATAATACGTGTTTATCTAAACAAGAAATGATCATTAAAACAACAGAACCAAATGGACATAAACCAAAAATTGAACTTTATAACCAATCAAAAGGATATGAATTATATAACAATATTTATAATAAATAAATTATATATATAATAATTTCTGTAATTATTAATTATTTAACCTAATTTCATTATTCAGGACATTAATAACAAGTGGAGAACACCACCGACTTAAGGTAAGGGATCCTCTCTATTTTACTTTTATTCAAGATTTCACTCTATTTTATGACCTTTTATGTGTAATTAAATTTTATGGTGTATGATTACAAAAATCCCCCACACTATCCTCATGATTTATAAAATATGATTAATCTCATTCTCTCTCATTAATACCTCTTAATTAGACCTGATATCTTTCCCATAATCCTTAAGGAATTATACCCAAACTGTTTTTATTCATTAATGCAGCTCTATCTTTTTTTTATCCAAATTAATTTGTCTTTTAAATTTATACAACTTCTACATAATGTTTATAATCTCCAAAATCATTTTTCATGATACATACCTCATTATATTTTGGGGATATTAATTCTGTTATGTAATTCCTTGCTCGATACATCCCAAAAATAAAACTCATTTAAAGAGAACATCCCAAATTTTATCCCAATTTCAAGTGCACTATAACTTCTGTTTTAATCCACTGGTGTCATTAAAAAATAATAATTTATTATTAAAACCGTCTGGGTTCACTTCTGGTTTTATATGATTGATTTTTCCATTTTATTTTAAAATCCCTTTAGTGGTTTCCTTAAAACCTTACTAAAATGTTGTAATGCTATGAATTTCTTAAATATTATCATTACATGTTGTCAAATCTATTTTACATCACTTACCATGATATATTCATATTTTACATTATTAACTTCCTTGTATGTTTTAATTATTTTCTCTCATGGCCACTTATTTGATTAGGCCATTCATTATGATTTATGACATGATTATGATACCCATTTACCTCCATGGGTTCCCTTAAATTTATGTTTAATTGTTTATGTGGAAAACATATTCATGAAAATGTTATGATGAGTGAACCCTGATAGTGCTCCAATGAATTGGGTAATGTTATGTATCACGAGATGTTATGTTCTACACTATGTGTGGTTACCTTTGTCTTGTGATACTATGAGAAATGATCTTGGCGGTTAGCCTTGACTTGTACTAAAGTCATGTGTTATGTTGCATCAACATTTATATGATCATAGATTTTTTATTATTCCATATTTATTTGATCCAACATTAATATGAACCCATGTTCATATGATCTCATGTTTATATGATTCCATGTTTATATGACAATATGTTTATATATTGTGATTCATTATGTTACATGCCTTTTTATTTTGTTATGTAATGATTTCTAACCCATTTGCTAAGGATTTATTCTTATACTTATTTCCTTTCTTGGTTTTCAAATCATCCCTTTTTTCATGTTATCCCAAGGTTATCCTATGAAGATATATGAGAAAAATGGAATTTTGGGAATCATGATGAAGAAAAAATAATGAGGTGTTATATTTAGTTCAATGTTTTCTATTTTATGTGCCTAGTCATCCAGACACTATACTTCGCAATCATTGTGTTGTACTATGGTGTTTAATTATTCATAAAATCATGTCATTTTATATGTAAAAGGCTTGGGTTGCTATAAAAATTCTTTTTTATTTAATTTATTGATGCAGATTGGATCAAGGGTTGTTAGTGGTGAATGTGAAATCAATTCTATGACAAAAACTACCTATAAATTGATTGAGCAGAAAAATGTAACACGGAAATTTAGTTATGGTATTCTATTTATTGGTTATTTTCCTAGTAGCATCAGCAGGAGGAAATGTGAATAATATTTCTTTGCTCGCTGATTCGGATGTGTGTGAAGCCTTGAACCAATAACTAAATCATGTAATTGATGATTTCATGGATCTATGATATGTTTATATGTAACGATTATCTACATTTTATAGAACTCTTTTTTTCTTGTCCTTTATTTTTTAAGAAATTAATTCAATATTGAATTTATTTATATAAATTAAATCTATTTGAAATGAAATACCATTTGATAAAATATTTGAAAATCTATTTTCCATGAATTGTTTATTAAAAATTAAATCATAAGTTTTTTATATTTTAATTTCATATGTATTACTTTGTGGGATTATACTATGATGTTTAGCTTCCACCCTACAATTTCCTCAAGAGGTTTTTATATTATTCTATTCTAGGTATATTGAAAAGGAAATATTCATACAGAGTTGGTATTTATGCTTGATATATATGACCCTATAGTGATGGGGGTGACTACTGGTGTCATGTATCACTTATTTGATAATGAGGTGGATAATGGTTTATTGTGGATGTTGTGTTGTCCTTTGATTTATGTTTTAGCATGGGATAATTATCTATCTACTATATGTATTTTTCCCAATTGGAGGAGTGTTACAAATGTGGAGTGGTTAGTTTTATATCTTCATCTGTAATCTAATGATGGTTTTTTCTTGTGGTAAAATATTTCCCTTTTATGTTATATATGGTTCTAAATGCTAGTATCCATCCATTGTGAATTTGTAATAACCATCAAGCTATCCAATGATTGATATCGGTATTACTGTACATGGGTACCGTTGACAGTTTATGGGAATGTGGTTTCAAAGGGATGTAAAATTTATTATTATTGTTGTCACCAAGTAGTTTAGGAGGCCATGGTAGATATAAGATATGATTTTTGTAAATTCATGTGTTGATAAGAGCAAGATCATAGTTATTTCTTGTCGTATAAAACCACATTTTTTCATGGGTATTAAGAAAATGATCTATTGATGAAAAAGGTTAATTAATTATAATGTTTTCATGGCATAATTATTGTTATTTGATATCCATATAAATATTTAATAATCTGATGATCCGTGTAAACTTAATGATTTTTTTAGTTTTTCTGGTTGATGATGTGTACTACAATTCCATCATAGACACATTTTAATAGGATTCAAGATGAATATTATGGTGGAACACATCAAGTGTACCCTCTAGTTTATAGTAGTCGTAGTCGGATAGTAGTGTACACTATACATGCCTTGTATTGGTGGTTACACAATTTTCATTTCTTCCCCTATAATGGAACTCTATGGAGTGAAACCAGGGTTCATATTCAAGACATTCTTCATTTAAAATCACTATCATTCCATGAATAAAATGATCCAACAAAGGATGATGATTATATAAAAAATATTAGCATCATTCTCAGTTCATGGAGACCACAACTGATTTAATGTTTAATTATTTATAAAATTTTTCCCAGATGACCAAGTAGAAGACGATGAGATTTGATGGTTATAGTGAAGAATCTTGATTGTATATACATGAAAAAAGTGATATTTATTTTCATAGAGAAATTATATATATAATATATTATTTTTATAATGTTTATAATGTTATTAAACTTCACTCTAGTGAAAAATTCTATGACCAAGCTAGTGAAAAACATTCCACAACATGTTGAATATTCTCATGTAGTAGCGATGAAATTCAAACTGAATTCATGATGATTTGTGATGGGTGTTCAGTATAACATCAGGCCATATGTTTTAATATTAAATATAAAATCATAAGGGGATGTTTTCTATAATGTTTTAATTAAAGAGTATGACATAGATTGAATGTCGATTTTGAGGGGAGTCCCTCAAATACATATTTACAGTTCAATTGGTCCCATTAATGGAAAGAGGAGTTGTGTTGAGTCATGTGGTGAATTTTTAAATCAAATATAATATATACATTCTATAGTTTCTATAAGGGACCCTTTGACATGTATCCAGAGTGCCAAGGTTGGTAATTTGATGATGGTTTTTACTAACTCACATAGGATGTATAGTTCTTGTAGTCATTCAGTCCACCTATAAAGAGTCTGACATGAATTTTCTTCCCCTAGCAGTGTCATATGATATCATCCTTTAAAAATACTATGGATAACTATATTATTTTATAGCTAATGGGTTACAATCATAGTAATATAAAAGGAACCGTTGTCATTTTCATCACCCTTCCCTCGTAGCCCATGTTGTGACTACCCCAATCACACCTCCTCGAGGCAAGGGGCTGGAATCTAGCATCGATGGCATCAACCTACAAGTGGGAGGCATTTTCATGAGTACATGTACACACACACAATCCCAACAATGTCCTGGAAACTAAAAAGGAATCAATCATCACTAAAAGAATGATGAGTGCAAGTAAAACTAATATATGTGGGCCAAAATACATACCCAATAAAAGAACTGGAAATTGCAATGTACAAAATGGAAACTTTGATGACCATCTGCGGAAAACCCAAAATGATTGTGAGAGTAGTGTAGCTACTGGAATCCAAAGAAGAATGTCCTATCCACCCAATCATACTAGGAACTTTCTGGTCCTAGTCCACCAAGTCCACCATCATAGAATCCTTCTGTCTTGTCTCCCGGATCACCTCTCTGTCCTGGTCCAGCAATGTATCTATCGAAACGTCGATAATCTATACAAGATACCACACATGCGAGAGAATCCCATGCATGGGTGAGTAAAAAATACTTAGTAGGGTTCCCTAAACAAAAATGAAATAATAATCATCAATCCTCAATATAATAAAAGAAGTATATGAAAAATCACACTAGGTATATATTTAGGGTAATTATTGTAGAATCATTAATCACATCATCGAACCCCTCATCTATTGGAGAACTCCTCCTCTATTGAGTACATTTGTTCTTCCAAGTAACACATACGTTCATTCCACTATCCTTGAACTAGTATGGTATGCATCATCATCATGTACTTTGGGCCAACAAAGTCCCACATAAGTGCATCCCACAAATCTTTACCAACTGAGGTACTCTTCCATGTTGCGTACGGTGGGCCTACAGAGTCACACATAAGTTTTTAAAACTAAATGGATGAAAATTCATAGATATGTGCCTCCCACTAGGCCACAGTCCAATATCATAGAGTCGAAATCCTTTAGTCTTCATCTCTCAGCCAACTGCAGGGTTCCATAGATAGGGAACTAGAGAGAACTGCTCATCAAGCCATTCGTTGAATCTCAACTTCCATGAGAGCCATCTCAGTGAAGGTTAATGGTTTTCCTCATCGAAAGGTTTCCAATTACACAAATGGATTTTTCATTGGATTCCAAGTTTGCATGTTATTAGTGTTTTAGTAAATAGGGTCCAGTTGTGTCTAGGTCTGGTCCGACCCGGGCATACCGACCTAGTTGACCCGGCTCGGGGGTCCGACAACCCAGTTTTGTTTCGAAAAACTCAAATTGATCCTGTTCAGGTCTGGGTCGGTCTGGCCCAGCATTGCCAGTGGGACCGGCCCAAACATATTGGCCAACTTCGACCTGGTCTGGCCGAGTGTCCAACCTGTAGGGTCGCCCGATGACCAAGCTGTTTCCATCATGGCTTGAATGGTGTGGGTTTAGCCTGTTATCATCGGTTCAGACAACTGGTTGGGGGCATGGGCTACCAGCCCAATGTCGGGCCCGCGAGGTGTGGGATGGTGCTGCTTTGCCTAGCTAGGAGGCGGCCATCAGATGCGTCACGCCTCTATTAGCCATGGGGATGCATGGGGCCCTACTGCGCGGTCGAGTGACCATGGCTTCCCGAACCAACTAGACATCTCAAAAGTGGTTCACCCTTCTAATCGGTGCCAGGTGGGTTCCACATCTCTCCAATTCCTCTGTGGCCAGTTGGTTTCAGCCTCCTGCTGCCACAACCGGTCGATGAGCATGCCTACACCGTCGGTGCTGGCATGTCATCAGCTGTTTGGCGGACCACAAGATGAACTCTGGTGGTCTGTTCACTGTGCCAACTACGCCAGCAATTTTTTAGAATCTTCAACTCCACTGTAGTGGTCCCAAAACCATCTTCCCCCCATTTTTGGGTACAGACACAAAGAATGCACACGGTGGAGGTGCTTTAGCCTTGATCATGTCAGCTAATGCCATCCAAATTTGATGTTTATAATAATAGGAAGGCTTGAAGATTTTTACTTAATAACACTAATTATAATCTAATCCTAGATATGAAATCCCCAAATAAAAGTCACCCTCCCACATAAATACGTGATTTGAGGATCAACCTGTTCGTGGGTTGATCCACATTCATCATTTTTAGGAATAGAACCGGGAAAATAATTAAAATCAAATAACCCATACCTCATTGATGATCGATTCCAAAATGTTTCGTCCTCACAGTTTCAAGACATTAACATCATATGTTGCATCGGGATCCTTTTTTGAGGTGCGTTGAAGATTTTTGAAGTTCGTCGGTGTATTCTATTCTCTGTTAAAGGGTAATTTCTTCAAATGTTCATCAAATAATCCACTGAGTTTAATTCCTTGTCTTTCCTGCATGTCACCCAAAATAAAAGGAAAACACATCGCAACATTTTTGTTATACTAAAACATCATGTCGTTATGTTGTCTCTTTTATGAAACATCTTCAATATTACATGTAATTAATGTATCATTATTCTTCAAATTAAAATTCTATTATTGGGCCTCATCAATGAAACACATAATTGTTCTAATGTGTCTTCGTCTGCCTCTCAAAAGATGAGAAAAAAATAAAGCCTTTTTTTAACGTTAATTTATCATTTTTCCAAATGACATAAAATTAAATGTTCTATTCACCCCTTATCAGCGAAAGTTATCTCCTTTCTATAAAAATCTTGTCACTCTAAATTCAAAATTACCCTAATATTTTTTATCTGAGAACCGGTTCAAATGTTATATAAAACTCCATGCATGTTTACTTATGTGTACGTAAAAAATGTTCAAATTTCATTTTCGGTCCCACTAGGCCTCAGAATCCTGTTTCATCAAAGCGTGTGGTCTCCAAATAAATCCATATAATAATGAAATACATAGAGTTTTCAAAAAAATTACATTCTCCCCACCATAGGGCTTTACATCCCCGAAATCCCAAAAAATATCTAATCATACGGATGGTGGTACTGAACATGACCCTGAGCCTCCCGCTCCCATATGGTCTCCTGGATATTCATGTGCTGTCACCAATCTCAATCCAATGGAATCGAACACCCACATTGGACCTGATCCTTTTGACCCTCTATCTCCACTAAAAACTCTACAAATGTGGCCCCATCATCAATTTCCATATCGCTCTAGTTGATGACGTGTGATGGATCATTCATGTACCTCCTCAGCAGTGACACATGGAAAAAATCAAGACTGTTGTGCATTTATGGGAGAAGAAATACATGGTACACCATCTCACCAACTCTACTCATGATCAAAAAAGGTCTAATTAACCTCAGAGATAGATTTTTTCCCTATCCAGATCTTTGTAATCATCATTGATATAAGATCCAAATGGGTACATGATCACCCTCCTCAAACTGCACGGGTTGTCGTCTCATGTCAACATAAGACTTCTTCCTTCTATGTGCAGTCCTTATCCACTCCTAGATGATCTGCATCTTCTCGGTGGTGGCACGTTCCAACTCCAGACCCATGAGTGTAGACTCCCCTGGGTCTATCCAGCATATGGGTGATCATCAAGGGAACTCATACAAGGCCATAAATGGTGCCATGCCAATGTTGGAGTGATATCTTTTGTTGTATGAAAAATTTACTAGTCGAAGGTGGTCCTCCAAACTACAACCAAAATCTAGGACGCAAGAAAAAATGATATCATCCAAGGTTTGAATGGTCATATCTTCTTGACCTACCATCTGTGGGTGAAAAGTTGTGCCCAAGAGTATTTGTGTCCCAAAAGCCTCCAGTAATCCCCTCCGAAGCCATGATGTAAAGTGATCATTATGATCTAAGACAATCACTGAAGGCATCCCATGAAGAAGCACTATCTCCAGGACATAGAGGAGTCCTAAAAAATCTATTGGTCCCTGCTCCCAGAAGGGTAGGAAGTGAGCCGACTTAGTGAGTCAGTCAATGATCTCCCACATAGGTTCATGGCCCTTAGATGTGTGTGGTAACCCCATCAGAAATTACATTGACTTACCATACCATTTCCACACTAGTACCTTGAGTGGCTGGGCTAAGCCTTCTAGAACATGATGCTCAACATTCACTACCTAACAATTGAGGAATCATGAAATGAACTCGACCACCACTTTTTTCTTCCATGGCCACCAGTACTGACATTTGAGATTTTGGTACATCCTATCCCTTCCAGGATGTACCACCAAAGGGGATATATGGAAATACCTCAACACCTCCCCCCGAAACATCACTACCATTATAGCTTGTCGTCCTAAGAGAATGGTGTGACCCTCACCTATTTAAAATCTATTAGGATACCATCTAGAGTATAACTGATCACATATGGTCTCGCATTCAACATCCAAAAGTTGAGCCGCTATAACTCTCTATAAGAGCAGCGGACTAATAATAATTGATTGAAGGTAAAAAGAACCACCACTATCCATGATGAATATCTCTATCCCATATAACTACAATTCCACCTCACTTATCTGCTGCAAACCCATCCTCCTACCAAGTGCATCTTCAACCTCTTTACCCTTCCTAGGAGAATAGACAATCTCACGGTCATAGTCCTAGAGTAACCCTAGCCAATTATATTACCTCAGGTTTAGGTCCTTTTTAGAGAAGATATACCTATGAATCCAGTGACTAGTGTAAACTCTAAACCATTCAACCATAATGTATTTCATCCACATCATCATGGAAAATTTCACTGATGCTAGATCCAGGTTATGAGTATCATAGTTCTGCACATTCGGCCTCAATTAACAAGCACGGTAGGATATCACTGCTCATTTCTGCACCAAGACACAACCCATTCCAGTCCCTAATGTATCATAGTAAACTACATACCCAACACCCTCATATTTTTGTCTCATGATGGGGCCAGTATTACGTATCTTGATCAAATAATGAAAACTATGTTAACATTTCCCCGTCCACATGAAGGGTTTTACCTTCAATGTCAAATATGATAAGGGTGATTCTACTCTGGAAACGATGGACACAAACCTCTGATAGTAACCATCCAACCTCAAGAAACTATGCACATAATTCAAACTCCTAGGAGGCTCCCATGAAAGAACTAACTCTACCTTGATTGGATCCTTGCAACAAAATCCTTTGAGATGATGTGTCCTATAAAGTGGACATCCCAAATCTAGAACTGAAACATAGAGAGCTTACCATAATGCTGAAACTCTTAGCGTGTATCGAAGACCTCCACTAGGTTTTTTTCATGATCCTCCTCTTGATCCTATTACACCAAGTTATCATTAATGAAGACCACAAAAAATTGGTCGTGTTAAAGTTGGAAGATCTTCTTCATGAGTGCCATTAAGATTACTGGGCGGTTGTTCATGATGAATGGCATCACCAGGAACCCATAGTCACTGTATAGGCACCTGAAGGTTTTCTTCAGTACATTCTTATCCCATACCCAAAGATAGTGATAACCTGATCGAGGGTGTTTATTTTGGAACCACTTCACCCACATTAGCTGGTTGAATTGATCATAGATTCTTGGCAGTGGGTACTTTTTCTTCATAGTCACCTCTTTCCGGAGCTATATGTCCATGTAAAACCTCAAAATCTCATATGCCTTCTTTGAAATAAGCATCAGATCCTCCCATGGTGAAACAATGTGCCTTACAAACCCCTTCTCCAACATGTCCTTCAGCTGTACCCTCTACTCGTGAAGCTCGGCGGGATCCATTTGATATGCCATTGTGGATATTAGTGTTTTCATAGGGTATAGGTTGATTCAAAATTCTTAATATAAATAAATAGGTAGTCTTATTACATCCTAAGGAAAAACATCTTCGTACTCATCCACCAGTATAGGAATGAAAAAAACACTCTCATCTACTACACCGAGGTTGAGGCAAGACAAAATGTGAGTTATCAGCTGAACCATAATTTGTGAAATTATATCATGTACTGTTAGGTTTTACTTCTAACTAGTTAAATAATACTTGGTTTCATCATCGTGCACACAATTCCATGTATACCTAAAATAGTGGATCTAAACATGGAATGTAGATAACCATTCCATTCCCAAGATGATGCTGTAAGGCCACAACACCGCTACTAGGAGATCCCAACCAGAGATTTTATATACTAGAGTAATCTCACCATATTAGTACCTATGTTTAATTATCGAATCTCACCATGTAAGAGTATATACACATAAGGATCAAGCCAATAGTTCCACCAGAATCACTGAGATCCGAACGAGAGCTGTGTCAAAGGAGTGACTAGCAACTGTGTCTATAAGAGCTACAACTAGGTTGGAGAAAACACAGATCAACATAGGATCATATCAGAAGAGAAAAGTTCATAATCTTTCGTAGACTGATGTTATGCTTTCCCCGATCCTCCTACACCCTAAGGTCTAGGTGGACCGCCTATGGGTGGTGGCAGTAACACCTGAAATCATTTCCCAGTGCCTACTGCTTGGCCTTCTCTCCTTCCACATCTTCTTCCCTACAAACATCCTCACTAGATCATCTTAGTTTTCCATAGCGGCCCCTCGACCTTATGTTGGTCATCTATATGTCAATTCAGGTATCAATGTGCCTTGTTTCCCTGCTCACCACATGAGAAACAAATCCTGGTTCCCAGCTGACTCCTTATGTAATGGGAGGCTCCCACATCTGACCTTGAGTCCTAGAGTGATCCTCTAAAATACCTAGCCCGCTTGGGCCCTTGCGTCTATTGCCTATTGCCTGCAAAATACTCTACCACCTAGGGTATTTTTGTAGCTCTGGCTATGGGAACCTGCTCTATCATGATGTTCTCAACCTGAAAGAATCACTCCTGCACCCCCAACTGAGTAGGGATGCAGAGATACTACATCAACGCCCTGATCTCCTGCCTGAGTCCCTGATCAAAGCCTTGATCCATAAAAAGGGTCTCATACCACATCTTTTGAGTAGTGAGATTGCTTGACGAACCTCACTGTGTACTCGAACACTTTCATGATTCCATTCTGTAGGTGAAGCGGCTCCTGAATTCACATAGATCACAAGAATGTGGGAAAAATATCTTATCGAAAGTAATCTCGATGTCTGCCCAGGAGAGGGTTCCTCATCATGATATTGGAACGTCTTGCTCCACCATCTCCCTACTGCGGCATGTAGAAGGCTCACTACTAAGACCTAAATTTAATCAGGTGGTGTTCTCACTAATCCTAAGACCCAATTCACTACCTCTAGGAAGCCTCAACACCCTAAGGATATCTCTCTCCCCTGAGTCTAGGAGGTATCTGTCTCTAAAACTCATTCATGACACTGAGTCTGTGCACATCCTCTTCTAAAATAGATGGAAGTAGATTCGGACCATCAGATGGTCTTTTCTCTAGTGCATCACCGAGTTTGTCCATCACTAGAACTGGTCCCTTAACAAAAACTTTGTCACTAGGTAGGTCGTCCTAACGATCTTGTATCAGGATCCTGGATGGTTGTCTATGCGGAGGCATCTAGATATATTTCAAGATCTACCACAATTATAATGTTATACCTGGTGACCTAACATTAATTCAAAAGAACATAAGTAGAAACTTATACCACCAGTGTCTTCATGTAAAGAGATGAAAATAAGAATCCAAGGTCCTAGTGTATGGATACGTCGGTTGTTGTACCAACACTAAACTCCACTAATATGAAAGTCAAACTATCATCATTTAAGATTATTTCCCCAAAACAAAACAAAAGAATGTCAGTCTTTGTGGTTGGAACAACTGCCCACTAATACACCTTTTTCATGACCCATCCCTAGGGGCCCACACAATAACTACCCCATTCCTTCTTTTTAAAGGCTGGGGGATTGAGACTAGAGACCCAAGCATCAACCTACAAGTGGGGGGAATTTTATAGAGTACTTGTATGCACACAAATGACCATCCAAGACCCACAGCCTTAATGAGAAACAAGTATCACTATGAAATGTTGAGTACAAGTACAAATAATATAAGTGGGATATAATACAAACCAAAAAAAAGAACAGAAAACTAAAAAATTACAATAATGAAACTCTAATGTCCATGTGAGAAAAACTACACTAGATCATGAGAGTAGTGCATTTATAAGAAAGTAAATCATAACATCTTTTATTCCCAATCAAACTAGGCCCTGCCTGGTCCTAGCCCACCATGTCAACCATCATTGCATCTATCTGTCTCATCTCCCTAAGCACCTCAGTGTCCTTTTCCAGAAAAGTTTCCGTCAAAATGTCAATCATCTACAACAGACACCACATGAGCGGGTGAATCCCATGCAGGTGTGAGTAACAAAATACTCAGTAGGGACCCCAACAAATTAAATACCCCACAACATTTCTCAAAGTAAAGAATATAGCACAAGACAACTCACATCGGGTATAAATTAATGGTACTGATAATAGAAATATCAGTCACATCATCGAACACCTCTGCTATAAGACAACTCCTCCTCTATTGAGGTCAGTGAGCCTGCCAAGTCACATAGAAGTTTATCCCACTAACCTCGTACTTCTTAGGTACACGTCCTCATTATTTACTATGGTTCTACAAAGACACGCAGAATAGCTTCCCAAAAATCTTGTCCAACTAAGGTACTCCTCCTAATCGTGTACCCATGGCATGAAATGTCACACAGAAGTGCTTCCCACCATTGGAATGAAATTTCACAATGAAATTATTCACACAAGGAAATAGTTGAGTCTCATGGTGTCAAAAGTAAGTTGTATTCATGTCTTAGAAACCACATGGTTCCGTATGTACTGCGCATGGGAGAACCACTCCTTTAGCCATTAGTTGCAACTCAAATTCCATGAGATCCTCTTTATTGCATTCCAAAAGATCCGCCTCATCTAGAGTGACCCAAATTCGCAAAAAAAGCTCATCAATCAAAAACATGGTTTGGATGTTATTAGTATTATAGTAAACAGAGTTTGGTTGCGTCTCGGTCCGGTCAGAACTTGTCGGACCAACCCGACCAACCTAGACAAGGGGTCCCATACCCTAGTGTAGTTCTGACTGACTAAGCATGATATGGTTCTAATATCAGTCGGTCCGGTCTGTCCTGGCTGGTGGTTCCGATCCAAAGGGCTTTGTTATGCCTGAAATGGGTTGGTGGAGGGTCCAGTATGTCGGGTCTCCTGGGGACCCATGTCTCATCCGACCCGACCAAAAGGGTGTGGGTTAGGCTCGATAGGCCATGGGTCTTTTACATTGGATGGGAGAGCAGGCCTCCAGCCTGATGCTCGGCACATACGGTGAGAACCGGTGGTGTATCTCTTGGTCGGGGCACAACCTACTATCATGTCCAGCCTTCATCAGCCCTGCTGACATGTGGGGCCCTTTAACAGTGGACTAGTGATCACATCTCTCCAAACCACTCGGATGGCCCAGGCATGGGTAGTCCTTCCATGCCATGCTAAATAGGCATTACATCTCCCTACTTCTACCGCGATGCGCCGAAGAGCACATTTCCCCATCCATCGATGCCGCCCTTGGAAGATGTTCGACAAACCACTGAACAAGCTCTATTGGTTTGTCATTCATACTGCATATGCCTATGCTATATGGGGAATGTCTCGTTCCCCAGAAAGGTCCCAAGAATCATCTTTCAGCTACATTGAGGGTTTATCCACCATGAACGCACATGGCTATGGTTATTAGGTGTAACGCCCCAACCCCAGTTGACCAGAGTCGGTGCATTATTACATAACATTGTCCTGATTACAAGGAATAAATTCACAAAGGACCAACCAGGTTAGCAATCTTGGAAAATAGATTACATACATGAACATTATATTTCACATTATAAAATAAAACACAACATTCATGATCCTTTGAGAACACCATTAATCCCCAAGCTTAACCCTGCTTATCATTCATAATACACTTCTTAAAATCCTAGGAAGAAAAATAAGAAAGGGGTGTGCTCTGATTCCCATTAAGGGTAAATAATTTAGCAGAAGCAATAAACTTTTAAGGAAGGATTTGTAATAAAAAAGAAAGCCTTTTTAAACATAAAAATAAACATAATATGATAAAAATAAATCAAACATTACCATATAAACATGCACATGGATATTCATCTATTAGAATAATCACATGAAATAACTAATTTCATAATGAAGGGATGCCTAACTCCGAACATCATTACCACATAGTCAATTCCTCATGCCAAGAATGCAAATAATTTTTTTTTCAAGGCATTGTTCCAAGACACAAGGTTGTCTCATGAGACCTACCGATGCATCGACGAGCTATAGCTGCCTCCACCCGTCACTTACTAAGTCCACTGCATTCCTCATATGAATAGTTGAACGATAACATAAACATTCGAATTAAAACAAGAATATGAAATGTCAATACATTAACCATAAACCATGAATGGTATAAAAATATAACATCCATAGTCAATCATATCATAACTCATTCAATACAATATGGAAGATTGTATTATAATAAATCAATCTCAATCAAAAATAATATCCAGTAAAGGATGCTGACATAGTTGAAAACGATGGGTAAAACATTTTGAGAGAAATATCCTTTTTGTGAAATCATTTAAAAGTAACACACTTATAATGGAAGTAATTAAAATGAAATTTTTGAATAAAAGTGTCCCATACCACATGGAAACTTTTGAAAAGAATTACCATTTTAAAACATTCATGTCTATATAAATAAATCCTTAAAATCATTTTTAAATCATGGACATTAATTAATATGATTTAGAAAGATAAATATTTAAAACATTTAAAATTAAGATCTTGATAAAGTGTAACATTAAAAAATACTTAAATTATTCATTTTGAAATAAGTTTTATTAAAAATGGAAATGGATGATAATATTATCCTAGTAAATACATACACATAAACAATCTCAAATAATAATGAGATTGATGAATTTACCCTTACTGTGAATAGTATTTTAGTCCTAGGTATGCTTAAAAAACCATATGAAGATCATAGTATGTTATTAAATTATAACAGAATCATATTAATATTTATGATGTCATACATGATTCATTTATGACTTTATACTACCCATTTAATAATAATATGCATGTTAAATTAACATTTCAGGCAATAATCGCTTTCTTTATCCTACGTGTTTTAACATGTTACTCTTGATTTTATAACATAGATGGAGATTTAAATACTTCAAGAATATAAAAAATGTTTTATATATCATATATATTTTGAATATAAAAATGTATAATGGATATATATATGAAATGAAAAACACAGTTTATGGAGACGGTAGTCTGTACGTACACATAAAGGTTGTTTCCGTTTTTATATCTGATTGAATGAAACTAAGTGAATAAGATATATGTATGTAAACATATATATATATATATATCTCCATTAGTATTATCATTTCATATATTACATACTTATTTGTAATATATATTTTTATAATCGTCGATGAATGGTAAACTTGAAAATAAATCTCATCGCGTCGTGGAGACGGTAATCCGTAGGTACACAAGAGAGACAATATAATTTACATAATGATATGGAATTGGATGGTATATTAATTTTATAGAGACATTATTATGTTATTTTCATTATTTATATACATATTACTAATCATTATATCCATCTAAATAACATAGTGTTGAATAAACAATTACACCACGGTGTGGAGACAGTAAGCCGTACGTACACACGGATGGTTACATTATCATTCATAAGATGGATAGAATAATGAATTTAATTATTCCATATTTATAATAACATCATAATTTATATAATAAACTGGATTTCATATTTTAGAATAGAAACAACAAATAAAGAGTAAGTGGTAGAATAAGAGAACATGAAAGAGGGTGGTGAAATCATTACCTCCTCTTCGGGTTCTTCCTTTTTTTTGATCAAAAGGGCTCCTTAGAATGGTTTTCTGAAAAAAGTAATGAATCTAGTATGAATTTAAGATAGTTGGAAGTATATTTGGGTAGGTTTTGGAAGATCCAAATTGCATTGGAGGTGTGAATTTGAGAGAAGGGGAAGTTCCCTTTTATAAGAGGGGTGAGGGGCACCTTTTGTAAAAATTAAAATATTATCATATAATAAATTCTTTTTCATATTAAGGGATCCAAAATGAATTATTTAATGGATATGGTGGGGATGGGTTGAAAATCACTCAAACAATATGTTTTATATTGGTTTATGTCACCATATTAACCTTAAATTTTAGATTTCACTCTTAGTTAAATAATTTAACTTTTACTGTGTGTTATTTTATTCTTAAACTATATGGTTAATAAACATAGTATATAATTCCAATTGACCCCAATTGGATCATTAATGTCATATATGTTATTATATTAGTATTTTTTCGGAACATTTGATTTTTAGGACCTTTATAACAATTAATAATATAATATTTCTTAAAAAACTATTTTATGCCAATTTTTACACTATTTAGTATTTTTTTGGTTAAAATAATAACATCATGATTAATTCAAAAAAATAAATTTAATGAATACTAACATGTCATATTCACCTAGAAAATTCATGGAGGTCACGAAATGTTTGAAATTATTTTTATATTAATATTTATAATACCATTTATTTGATTCTTTCATTAATAAGGTAATCAATGCATCATCATTGTTTCATTAATAAATTTAATTATTTAATATTTATAAATAAAATAAAATAAAATTATCTATTAAATCTACTAAAAATTTTAATTTTTATTTATATTCAAATTTATCTTATGTACAACCATATATTAAAAATTTTTTAGTTATTAAACTTTTATTTTAACTCTTTTAACTCTTCTTCAAATAAAATAATATTAAATGTCTTAATCTAATATGAGTGGACCTAAAGGGTCATAATTTATTCCCAAGGTTTTTTTTTCATACTACACTTACCCAATTGAATTAGGACATTTTATAGGGTAATAATAATATCATTTTTACCCTTAAATACCCTATTTACATTTAATCGTGGTAAATAAAAGTTAAAAGTTACTATTCATCAAAAATTATTTTTAACTTATTGAACCAAATTTTACTTACTAATATCAACCGTGTCTCTTGGATTTTAGAAATTAAACTCACAGAAGCAGAAAAATTACTTTTTATGTGAATTCACAAATTCTCATGGGAGGTGTGTAAAAGACGGTGAAATGTTCTATAATTTTTTTTATATATCTAAAATTATTATAAATTGACTCCAAAAAAATTAATTTAATATATATAGGTTTTCTGTATCTATTTTGATGTAAAATAAATTTACATAAAATAAATATTTATTTAAATAAAAATACAGTTTTAAACGACAACTCGTTGTTTTTTCACTATTTATTAAAAATTGATCATTTTCAGGAAAATACCAAAAAATCACCCAAGGATAATTTTGATATTAAAAATCCAAAAATGAAGTCCATTTTACCAAATTCAAAACATATAAGTTAAATTTATTAATTTAAAATTAATTCTAATTGTCTAAACAAATAGCGTGTTTTTAAGAAACAATAACTATCAAAAGATTGATAATTGTTTCTGTATAATTTCAATGTGAAATTAATTATAATGGAAAAAATTTTATTGAAGGATAAAAATATAATCTAATTATACTTCAAAAAAATTAAAATGTATAATTCAACACTATAAATTATTTTGATTAAAAAAGTTGTTTTCAGTTAAAATATAATATTTTTAACTATTCACCAAAATATGAAAGTTATCAGAAGACACAAAAATTTAATGAAACTAAATTATTTTTTCCTGATTCTAAATAAGAAGATTATTTTGTCAAATTGAATATTTAAAAGCTTCAAATATTAGATTTAAAAATGGTTCTCCATTAAAAGGCGGTAAAATTGCAATTTTTTTAAATACTTCTTTTATTTGATAAAAATGAGTTTGTTCTTAAATTATGTCTATGAAACTCAAAATATGGATTCCAAAATTATAAGGATTCTATAATTTTCAAATATCAGTTCATATTATTCATAACTGCTTTTGAACGGCTTGTTTGGTAAGTCGTGATGCGATTGAACTCAGTGTTGCGTGTAGTGCAAGTAATTGCATTACTTTGAAGAAATAACATATTATGAAATTTTGGGGTGTTAAATTCTTCCCTCCTTCAATAAATTTATTCCTCACAATTTTTAATTGTTCTTTGAAAATAAAATGTTGAAAATAGAAAATACTTTTGTGGGAAAACCCACTTAGAAAATTGGGTTAATAAAATTTAGTCTTATTTAGAGGAAAGGGGTAATGAAAAAGTCACCACCAAATTATGATATCAATTAGGTGAACATTGGTGGAAATTAGAGACACATAATTGGAGGAAAATGTAAATATTTATAGGGAGTGATTGAGGTCATCTATCAAAAAAAATTGTATAATTGTGGCTCTCAAATCCAAAAAAGTATTATAATTTAAAACACCATCGGTTCAACAAAATGCATGGTATTAGGATAACACATTTTTGGTTTTATGATCTCTTCCATAAAGTTTAATAATTAATTTATAGATAAAATAAGAGGGAATATATATATATATATATATATATCTGTGTGTGTGTGAGTGTGTTTTTATATACATGACAAGTGGAGTATCATCCTTCAACTAATTCCTACCACAAACTCATCTTTCACACGAAATGATTTTGAATAAATATATATTCTATTAATCCTAATAGTATAGGGATCAAAAAATAATGAATTTATCAGTCACATATCAGACCCTTTAAAAAATACTTTATTCAATCCATGACATCACGTGGGTCAGTGATAGGGGATACACCCTTGACTCCCGTCCATTGTGGGTTCAAGTCTCGCGGCCTTGCCGGACGTGACAGGTTGCTGCCGACCTCCTGGTTGTCCTTTTTATGGAAATCCAAAAAATAACATTGGAAATAGTATCCAATTTCAGAATTAATCCATTACAACATTTAAAATTATCCAAAATACTTATATTCGAACTCTGAGTCCAAAGTTTATAAATAAGTTTAACATATTGAGGATCCCTTTTTCCAGGTAATAGCATGTGGATGCCTTTATCCTGTAATCTTTTACAACACCGCAACATCCTAAATTACCAAAATCAACCATCTCTTATTCCAAAATCACTACCTCATTATCAAAAATATATTAAATATTAACTTTCCTTCAACCATTTATTTTTTAAAAAGGGTATCTTTCTATTAATCCACTTTTCATAGAACCATATGATCTCAAATCCTCAATAAAATAATATTGCAGTAAAATACTTATTTAACTTTATAAATCATGTAACCAGTATACTATTGATAAAACAATCAAATGAAATAATTCTATAACAACTGCATAAGAACACTAGTCATTCTTCATCATCTGAGGTAGTATCATAACATGATTATTATCCAATAACAACATTTGTGGTATACTTTTATGAATGGGACAATGATTCACACGGTGTCTCGACACCTTATAGATAAAGCATTTTAAATTTGAAAACAATTTCTTACACTTGAAATCACATACTTTGTGTCCTTTTATCCACACATATAAAAAACTCCCATTCCCTTTAAGCATTTACCTAGGTGATTTATTCAACATTTATCACATATTAAAAAAATCATTCTTTCCTTTATTCCCATTATCCATATTTATTTCTACCATCCTTTACTTCTCTGGATTCCCTTCAAAGTCATAGGATTCAAAGAATTCTTTACTGATCTTACTAACACATGATACTATTTATTCATATGATGATAATACGTGATAGACTATTTCCTTTCTTAATGTTGGCTTAATACCATGAATGTTATTAACCTTCTTACTCTTTGGATCATACGTATTATTGGAGTTCTAATTTTTTTGACTTGGCGCCATATCAAAACAATGGCATACACTAGGTCAATTTATCAATCGCAATTCATAATTCCAAACATGTAAAATACCTAACGTAAATTGAACAGTTTATGGATATAATCTGTAATTACAATAATGTTTTCTTTGAGGAGGAATATACTAATTATCCCTTCATAGTGGTTTGTAAAGAAAACTAGAATTATCCTAAGCATATCCCCCAGGAGTATCGTAACCAAGAGTGCATCAAGGCCTGTTGTCATTCACTAGTTCCCATTCGAGTCTAGCTCAAAGCACTATTTTCGGGTTTTACCCATAGGTACATATATGCCAGAGCCGCCTTTACCTTCTCGTATCCAGACAAGGATTTATTTTCCTGGAAAACTCACAAAATCTCTATATTTCCAAAATTATAAGAAGTCCTTCTATACTAATACTCAAAATCTATCTTAGGTCTATGTGCTCTAATCAGATATTATCTAAATCATGCTTCGAATGTTATTTCTAAACATCCTCTAATACCAACTGTATTTCCCCGACCCTGGTTACCCAAATTCTGTGCATTATTTAATAACATTGTCATGATTACAATGAATCATTTCCAGAAGGACCAATCAGTTTAGGAGTCTTGGAAAATAGATTACATACATTAATGTTACATTACACATTAGAAAATAAAAAACCACATTAATGATCCATTGAGAATTCCATTAATCCCCAAGATTAACCCTGCTTATCAATCATAATACACTTCTTGGAATCCTAGAAAAATAATATATAAGAAATGGGTGAGCTCAGATGCTCAGTAAGTGTAAATATTTTAGCAGAAGCTATAATCTTTTAAGGCATGATTTGTAATAATGACAACATCCTTTTTAAACAAAATATTGAACATAATATGGAAAAAATAAATCAAGCATTACCATATAAAGATGCACATGGATATTCTACAAGTAGAATAGTCACATGTAATAACTAATTTCATAATAAGAGAATTCCTTTCACCGGACATCATTACCACATAATCAATTCCTCATGCAAAGAATAAAAATAAAATTTTTGTCAAGGCCTTGTGCCAAGACACTAGTTTGTCTCATGAGACCTACCGATGCATCGAGGAGCTATAGCGGGCTCCAACGGTCACTTACTAAGTCCATTGTATTCCTCATATGAATATATGAAAATTAAAATAAACATTAATATTAAAACTAGTATACTAAATGTCAATACATTAACTATAAACCATGAATGGTATAAAAATAGAACATCCACTGTCAAACATATCATGACTCATTCAATACAATACCGAAGATAGTATTATAATAAATCAACCTCAATCAAAAAAAATATCTAGCAAAGGATTCTGACATAGTTGAAAATGATGAGTAAAATTTTTTGAGAGAAATATCGTTTTTTGTAAAATCATTTAAAGTTCACAAATTTATAATGGAAATAATTTAAAATGGATTTTTTAATCAATATTTCTCATACCACTTTGAAACATTTTAAAATAATTGTCATTTCAAAACATTCAAGTCCATATAAATAATTCCTTAAAATCATTTTGATAAAGAGTACCTTTCACAAATCCTTAAAATATTCCTTTTGGAATAATTTTTATGAAAAATTGATATTGATGATAAAAATGTCCTAGTAAATACTTACACATAAACAATCTCGGATAATAATGAGATTGAGAAATTAACCCCTACCTTGAACATTCCTTTAGTTGAGGGTACATTTAACCTCATGTATGAAGATAATATTATGTTTTTAAATTATACCATAACCATATTAATATTTATTATATCATATATGATTCATTTATGACTTTATACCTCCCATTTAATAATAATTTCCAAATTAAATTAACATTTCGGGTAATAATCGCTTTCTTTATCATACGTGTTTTAACTTGTGGCTCTTGATTGTATCACATAGATAAAGATTTAAATATATCAAGAATATAAAAAATTATTTATATATCATATATATTTAGAATATATATATGTATAATAGATATTTATATGAAATTAAAAACACCGTTTATGGAGACGATAGTCCGTACGTACACATAGATGTTGTTTCGGTTTTCATATCATATTGAACAAAACTAAGTGAATAAGATATATGAAAGTAAATATAAATATATATATATATATAAATATAGAAATCTCCAATATAATTATTATTTCATATATTACATACTTATTAGTAATATATATTTTTATAATCGTCGATGAATGGTGAACATGGAAATGAATCTCATCGCATCGTAGAGACAGTAATCTATACGTACACACGAGCGACAATATCATTTCATTAAAGGTGAGGAATAGGATGGTATATTAATTTTACAAAGACATTATCCTGTTATTTTAATTTTTTTATACATATTACTCTTTACTATATCCATCCAATCAACATAGTGTGAATAACAAATTACACTACGGCGTGGAGAGGTTAACCATACGTATGAACGCATGGGGACATTATCATTCATAAGATAGATAGAATAATCAATATATTTGTTCCATATTTATAATAACATCACTTTATATATATGATACTGGAGTTATTATTTTAGAATGAAAACAACAATGAAAGTGTAAGTGGTAGAATAAGAGAACTTGAATGAGGGTGGTGAAATAATTACCTCTTCTTCTGGTTCTTCCCTTTGATTTGTTCAAAAGGGATCCTTAATTTTTCCCTTATGGCCAAATTAAGACCTCTAGAATGAATTTAGGATAGTTTGTAAGTTATTTTGGCATGGGTTGTCCAAGCCAAATGGCTTTGGAGGTGTGAATTTGAGAGAAGGTAAGTGCCCTATTATAAGAGGGGTGAGGGAAACCTTTGAAAAAACATAAAATATTATTTTATAATAAATTCATATTCAGTTTATAATGTCTCCAAAGTGACTTATTTTGATACTACGTTGGGGATGGGTTGAATTTTTTTCAACCAATATGTTTTATACAAGTTGTGGTTACCTTTTTAAAATTATCATTTAGATTTAACTCTAAGTTAAATAATTTAACTTTTACCGTGTATTCTTGTATTCTAAAACTATATGTTTAATAAACATTCTATATATATCCAATAGAACCCCAAATTGTTTCTTAATGTCATATATATTATTATATAAGTCTTTTGGGAGAGCCTTATATTTTTGGGAACATTATATCAATTAATAGTATAATATTTTTTAAAAAACCGATTTTCTGTCAATTTTAAACTATTTGGAATTTGTTTTTTGGTAAAATAATAACAGCATAATTACTTAAAGATAAATACATTGGATCAATATTAACTTTTCATTTTCACCTATAAAATTCGTGGATGTCATAAAAACTATGAAATTATATTTATTTTAATATTTATAATCCCATTTATTTGATTCTTTCATTAATAAGGTAATTACTACCTCATCATTGAGTAATTAATAAATTTAATTATATAAAATATAAAAATTATAAATAAAATAAAATTATGTAGGAAATATATTTTTCCCCCTAATAAATATTTATAGTCGAATTTACCTTATGTATAACCCTTTATTGAAAATGGTTTAGTTATTAAACTTTTATTTTTACTCGTTTAAATCTTCTTTAAATAAAATAATAGTATATGTATTAATCTAATTGAACTGGACCTAAAGGGTCATATTTTATTCATAAGGTTTTTTTGGTATAATAACCCTTATACAATAGAATTAGGATATGTTTTAGTGTAATAATAATACCATTTTTACCTTTAATTACCCTATTTACTTTTAACCGTGGTAAATAAAAGTAAAAAGTTACAATGAAAAAAAAATTATCTTATTGAACCAAATTTTACATACTGATATCAACCGTGTCTCTTGTATTTTTGAAATTCCACTCACAGAAGTAGTAAAATTAATTTTTATGTGAATTCGCAAATTCTCCTAGGAGGTGGGTAATAGATGGTGAAAAGTCCTATAAAATTTTATATATATCTAAAATTATTATAAATTGTATCCAATTAATTGAATTGAAAATATATAGGTATTACGTATATATTTTGACCAAAAATAAATTTAAATAAAACAAATAATTATTTTAATCAAAATCAATTTTAAACGATAACTTAGTGTTTTTTCACTATTCATAAAAAATTGAACGTTTTTAGAAAAATGCCAAAAATTCAACCTAGGATAATTTCAATAATCTGAATCCAAAGATGAAATCTATATTACCAAATTGAAATAAATATAAGTTTCATTTATTAATTTAAAATTAATTCTCATTGTCAAAACAAATAGCATGTTTTTAGGAAACAATTACTACCAAAAGATTAACACCTGTTTATGTGTAATTTCGATGTTAAATTATTTCTAATTACCAAAATTGGATTAAATAGTAAAAATATAATCTAATTATACATCCATAACATTAAAATTTATAATTCAACACTATAACTTATTTTGATTAAAAAAGTTGTTTTCAGTTAGAATATAGTATTTTCACTATTCACCCAGATATGAAAGTTATCATAAAAACACAAAAAACATATTTAAACTAAATTATTATTTCTATATACAAAACAAGAAGTTTATTTTGTGAAATGGAATATATAAAAGCTTCAAATATTGTATTTAAAAAGGGTTCACCATTCAAAGGTGGTAAAATTTCTGTTTTTGAAAAATAATTCTTTTATTTGAAAAAAATGAAGTTGTTATTACATTATGTCTAATATACATATAATATGGATTCTAAAATTAAAAAAATTATAAAATTTTCAATATTCGGTTATTACTATTCATAACTGCTTTTGAACCGCTAGTTTGGTAAGTCATGATGCACTTGAACTCAATGTTGCGTGTAGTGCATGTTATTGCATTACATTGAAAAATAACGTACTATGAAATCTTTGGTTGTTACATTAGGTCAAGTTTGTGTCGAACCATGCCCTCCATGTTAGATGATTATAATCTACGGGAGCATTAGGGATTGTGGATCATTCAAGCTAGATATAAACTAATATCGTATAATAACCCTCAAAAGAAAATTCACCCTCCCTCATAAACACACAATTCGATGATCAACCTGTTCATGGGATGATCCCCGCACATCGATTCTAGAATAAGAACATTGAAGAACATTAAAATAAAATAAACCCTACCTCATTGAGACTTGATGTCATAACATTTTGTACCAGAGGATTCAAGACAATAATGTCGTTCTTCACTTCCAGGTCAATTCTTTGAAGATCCACAAAGATGAATGATGTTCGTCAGAATTTCTCATTCGTCATTAAAGAGGATGTTTTTTAGAGGTTCTTCATAGAATTCTCATAGTTTAATTTATCATTCTGCCAATGCATCAACTGAAATAACAGGAAAATACGTCGGATCATTTCTATTACGCTACGAAGTCACTTCTTTACGCCATTTCATTTATGAAACATCATCGCTATTACATATCATTAATGATTATTCATGCTTCAAGTTTACAATAAATTATTGAGCATCATTAATGCTCCTCGTCACTACACCATAGTGTTGCCATAATATGCTCAATGGATGAGAAAATAAAATAAAATAATTTTTTAATTTTATTTTATTATTTTTCACAATTTCTAAAAATTATCTTTTCAAATCACCCCAAGGTAGACGATGTTATGTCCATTTTAGGAGAATCCCAATGTATTGAATTCCACATTGACTTTATATTTTATATCTGAGAACTGGTTCAAAAGATATAAAAAAACGCTCTTACGTTTACATAAGCATAAGTGGAAAATGATCAAAATTCAATTCTAGCCTCGTCGAGCCTTGGAATCATGTTCAGTTAAAGCTCATGGTCTCAGAATAATTCCATATAATAAATAAAATACATGAATTTTCCATGAAATTATAGACATTCTATGGAAGATTCTCCCAATGAATTAATTATAGGTCTATCTATAGTGAGAGGTACCAAGACTATTACATCATATTTACAAACATTTTAATTAATACTAGTTTATATACCTAGATTATATCTATTATTATTGTAGACTAGTTAATCCTTCAAATAAGTCTTGTTTTTTACATGATATAATATTCAATTTATATTCAAATTAAGTGATATAATGAACTATTACACCTATCATGTTCATTATCTTTAGTAATATTTTTCTAAGCATGGATTGGTTTTGAAAAATTAATGCTGGTGAAGTAAAGTTTTATGGATTGTATAACATACCATAAATCATGTAATAGTTATTATCTTCTATGGGTTTACATTACTCAACTCGATGGGGCGAGCCTTATTTTTTATAATGAATTTTATGTAGGGTCACATAATATTCGACCCAATTTTATATTGGTTGAAAGGATGATATATTTGATTTGTATTGACTTAATTTCACAATAATTTGTAATATGATCTCTATAATTTTTTAATTGTGTCTCTAAATGAGTTTCAAACAAACATTTTCTGTCCACCACTGGTAAGAGAGGTAGGTAATTCCATTAATTTAGTTCCTAGTACATGTCTGAGGTTGATTTCATCTTACAGTATGGAACCAATTAATTGAAACTGTAAATGAAATAAAATATTTATGTTTTAGATAATGGATTTATATTCATGGGAGTGACAACATGAATAGTGCATGTTATTTTTACAAATATTATTTAGGAATTCTTTTCATTATTTTTTATAATAGAATGATAAATTGAGTTATAATAATGAATAACTTGAAATTTCAATAGAATATTTAGTTTATTTTATTAGTTAAAAGTGGTGTAGTTATTAGTCAAACACGATATTTGACATTGAAACCATCTATTTAGAGATAAATAATATTATATCATTAATAACACCATCATGATTATTCATAGATTTTTTGTGAAACTTTTTATTCTTTTTGGGGTGCTTAATATTCCAATAATTGTCTTGGTGGTGATGAGTAGGATATTCCACCAATATCAGGATTAATTTGTGGTGGCATTTTTTGTTGAAATCTTGTTTTAATATATTTTTTATAAATTCCATATGAATCATGTGAGATAAATTTTATAATTATTGACAAATCACATAATTTATGAAATATTTTTAGAATATAATGTAATGATATGGGATGTGATCTTCATAGAAAACATACCCCCAATGAATTTTGATTCAGATTGTCTTGAGAATTTTAATGATGTTATAAATTCATGGAAACCGTGTAATTTTTTTAAAAAAATTGATCCTCTTAGGTTTAGTGGTGTTTTATTAATAGTTTTTCATTGATATCTCTATCTTCGTTTCACTAAAAAGAACAATCACTCTGAAAGATGTTAAATTCATTTCAGCTGATATAAAAAAAATTATTTTCATGTTTTAATATGACTATGAATTATTTTTCTAGTGTCAAATCATCGATGGGATTGATAGTGCTCTATGTGGTATTTGGAACACTTTAGTTTCATGTTTAGGACTTGTTATTTTGATGTGTGTCATCAGGATAATATATGGTCCCTAACATCATATTGCACAAGAAATGAATTATATATCCTAAGATCTCGAAAATAAAAATATGATTCATGATCATAAGAGATTGATGAATTTAATTTTTGGATAAATTATTATTAGTCTTTCAAACAAAAAAATAATAGATTTTTTATTCTGCAAAAAACAATAAAATATATGATAGAGGTGTTGGTAGGAAGAACATACCTCATTTTATATTCTCCTTTCATACACCCATGGTATGTTGATTTTAATTTCTCATTCTAAATTACTGAAACACCACATATTTTCCATGAATGAATGATCAGATGTGTAGAATTTGATGGACAAATTATTCAATAGAAATTTGGATTTCATGTGGATTTGACCAATATGTTTTAACTTTTCCTATGAAAAATACCATTAATTGTAATTTCCATAATTCCAAGTGGGAAGTGCACACTGGAAAAAAGAAAAATTCTACAATTTAATGTAATGTTTTTGTTGACCATATATGATGAGAGATTTTGAAACCATCTTTTACAATATCTTTATCTATAAGATGTTCTTGGATGAGAACCATAAATAATATAATTTACTTCAACCACTAAAATTTTCTCTCTGGACATGGGAATATAAATCTATTGATTTAGTTTTTGGGAATCCCTATAAATTTTAAATATTAATTTGATATGTGTAGTGATAAATCATTATAACAAATTACTTTCACATTAAACACATCTCTAACATAACAAATGTTGAAAAAAATGAGATTTCTATACCTATGAGATTTTGTTAGCTTTAACCGAGTTCAATTTTTCATAGATTATGAAAGTAATCCCAGGTCAACATCATACATTTTCGAGGCCTCAAGGGTGTATTCAGTTCCAAGATGATTTTAGGCAACCTTATCATCCAAAAAATTGATGAACATATAAAATGATTTACACTGATCGTAGAATATCATATTTTTTCATTTATTAATGATTTTGGTGGAGTGTTGGATAACCACATGGGACTGGTTGAGTTTTCCTAAATCAATTGTAACAATTCTTCTATTTCTATAGAACCATTATATCACATCCAATGTATAAATCTATCATGTTTGATAGATACTGTAAATATTCCTTGGTTATTATTCATTTTGTTTACCTCCTTCAACTAATGATCTATTTTACTCCAAACATGGTGGTAACAAAATGAACCTGTTATAAATACTTTCCTAATAATTGAATAATGCCTCTATATTTTTAAGTTTGTTTCCATGTTTTTTGAGTGTTTCAACTAATTTGCATCATTAAATGTGTGAAAACATGTAAATGCTTCTCCAAGATACGTAGAAATGATTGAGGATGTGGATAATATTAGATATGTTTCATAATACATGTTGTTTACAAAAATATTGATGTAGATTCATGATTTTTTTCACAAATCACATATTCAAATATTTCTATCATACCAATTTCATTCTTTTTTCAAATAAGACTGTGATATGGAACTTGATTTATTAATTATTCGGAATCCATGTAATATTATTTTCTATGACACATACGTTCTTCGTGGGATGATTAGAAAATTGGATAACATTTTATTGACGAATTATTTAAATTTACACGAGCGCTGGGAGTTTGAGAGATTCATTATTGAATAGTGGGAACAAAAATATAATACGAAGTCTTCATGACATGATTTTTGGGGTAATAAAAATTTTATTATGGGACATTTGTAACATCCATTTACTACATTTATGTAGTACTTATCATCATAGTATTCATTTTATTATTATCTTGGAGTGTTTCCATACCTTCCAAAGTGTTATTATATTATGGAATATTTTATGTTGTCTACAGTACTCTAGTGTTTCTAGAATTTGTTCAGTGTGGTCTATAGGAGGTCAATACCTGGAACATCAGGTTTCGATGAAGGGAATTTTTTTATGTAGGGTTTTGACATTGGTTGATTTCATTTCCATTGATCCATGAAATCTTGTTTTCATATATACTATTGTTTCATCGTAGCTATTCTGTGGGTATTGTGATTCACCATATCTTTTATCATGGGTTGTCTATATGGTTTTTTGATAGTTTATTGCAGAATGGTGATCTTGAGAGCCACTATATTGTAAATTGTGGTTGTATGCTTGTTTTTTAGCTATTCTATATCCTTAACCTGGATTAATCTGATCAAGGATAGGTCTACAATGTGTTTTTGGGGTCCAATTGACTAGGATGATAAGAGAAATTGGCTGGGGTGTCTATTTAATGGTATAATGATTTTTTTAGAATGACACTGTGGAAATGGGGGATGCAGTGTTGTTAATAATTTACTATACTTAAACAAACCATTAAATAATTGAATACCACATTCCTTTACATTGACATTATTGTATTTCTCTTTTAGAGTCAATTTTTGGGAATTTTTACTCCTCTAATATCATTTATTTTCATATCAAAACAGAGGAATATGTATTCAATCCATTTCCAGTAATAAATCATTCCTCTTCCTTAGATAAAAACATTTACTATATTTGATACATTTATAGATAATAATAATTTTATTTTAATCAATTTATTCCCTACATTAATATGGTTTGTTCATAATTATTCAGTCATTATTTATTCCTAAATCAGATCTATGATAGTTTTATTAATTCTAATTTTTGACATTTTATCATGGGATTAATGGTTTTTATGTTCCAAAGGATATATCATTTATACGAATGAAAAAACATTTTTATGAATAGAAATCAATTTTAATTGATTTTATAATATTTATTTGATGGTTTTATAATAGAATTTATTTATTAGTATAAGGCATTTTTAAATTATCTCATCAACTTGATGGAATTTCATTAAATATGGATTTAATTGTGAAAAATAAGATTATTTTATTAAATGATTGATATTTGAAAAAACAAAAAAAAAGATAATACGATTTTGAAAGGTTAACTGTTTACTAAAACTATTATTTATATTTGATATTGAAAAGTGAATTTTTAATAATTACAAGTTAGAAAGAGAATTATTAGTGTTTTATAGTTTTTAAAAGAAAAGTTTCTCTATTATTTTTCGATTTATTGAAGTAGAAGTGAGCTTGGTTTGATATTACTGAATGTGATAATAATGATTTGGAACTAATTTGTAAATGTGAGAATCTAAAAACTATAAACCATCTGACCACATGGATAATGAAATAGTGATATTAATTTTTTGGATCGGATGGTTACCTTACATTAATATGACTATTTTATTCATTCACTATCTATTTTGTGGAAAGTGTTTATTTAAACTCATTTTGATAAAAAATAAATATACTTCACATGAATTTTGATTTGGAGGAATATGTGAAAAATTACTTCTAAATTTTTTATTATTTATAAATAATATATGTTTTATTGGAATAATATTTTTATATGTAAATAATAGAGAGATCCTAATTGACTATCTAAAAAACACATAAGATATTTTATTGGTTGTTTGTAGATTATGTAATTTTAATTTTAGGGAATGGGAAAAGACCACATCGAGATATTATGTGTCCATGAACTACAGGACTCTAAGATTATGGGGGTGACCAATGGAACCAAGATCCATTTTTTTAAAAGTTATTTGGAGGATATGTATTGGTCGACACAATATTATACTTCTGTTTTTTTATAAACATGGTATGTTTATCTATCATCTTGTTGAAGTTTTCTCTATTAATGTTGTCTTTTTAATAATTATACGATATTGTTTTATCACCTTATGTTATGAATAAATGAATTTTTATTATGGATAAAATGTTTTATTTTATTATGTTACTGATTTTTGTTGCACGTATCTAATCCTCATTAATTATAAATGACATTCGAGATAATACAATTTAAACTCGGGTATTAGTTTACTGGTGTATCTGAGATTGTTCAAGAAATTATGTTACCATGATTACATCACACTTAATTACATAAGGGAACATAATTTTTTCCTATATGAACAAAACATGATTAACATGAATGTTCAGTGTCTAAAAAGTGATGCTCCCCTTTATTTATGCACATAATCATAAAGTATTTCTAGGTGAAAATGGTATCCTACATAGGATGTATGATAAACCTTGGTATGCCACCACCATTTCTGTATATATAAATAATGTCAATTAATAAAATCTATAATATTTTACTTGTAAAAAAGTGAATAATTTCATACTAAACAATATATATCTTATTTTGCATAAAATGTTGTCTTAAATGATGTATTATCATAATTAATTATATATGTCTTAGTTTATAATTAATATATTGTACAAAAAGGTTAATATTACAATATATAATAATAATACAAGGGGATAGAATATGAAATCAAGAAATCCAGGACCTCAATAGTCAAGACAACTAATAATGGTGACTCTTGCAGTCTATCTATAAGGAGTTTGAGTGTATTCTATGGGGTACACCAAAGGAACATCACAACAATATTTTGTAACCATGTCCCATGAGTGCAAATATAGTAATCCTAGGAAAATCATGATTGGACCCAATGAAGAGTATCCATGGAATTACAATATTAATAAATGATGATAAATCAACAGAATGTATCCACACTATTCAAATATTGGAAAAATATAACATGTGAATAATCTGTGCATCACTAAGGTATTCACATAATGATATAAGGACTATATTTTGTGTTGGTATCTCCCATTCCATTGGTCTCAATGCATCATTATGGTATCCTGTATGTGATAAAATAATTAACATGGGAATCTAAGGATGGATCGAGTTTGACCATTCCAATAAATTCAAAAATTTATTTATCAAAGATGAATTGTAAACTCAGTTAATTTATAAAAATATTTCATAAAATTATATATAATACTCATGCCAATTTAAAATCAATAGGTTCATTCTGTTACATTTTACAATGTCTGAAATGTTTAACTAAGGGCATTAATAGAATTATAAATTTAAATACATTATCCAAGGCCAGGTGATATATATATATATATATGTATGTATATATACATTTCATTAAATCATTAAATCATTATGTTATTAATATGAACCACATTAATCACTAATGTTCACATAAAAAGAATCTAAACTATGTCAAATCTAATCGCAAATGAGTTACTAAAGGTATAAAAATTTATGCATTAAACATTGTGTTGTTAACATTGAGTTCCCAACCATTAATTATGTAAATATAGGTTATTAAGAATTTATATTACAACATACATGGAAAAATATTAAGAAGTTTATTTTAAAGATCAAAACGCAGTGAAATCAGTAACCAAAAAATTAAAACCACTTATAAAAAGGTGATACATTTAGGGTGAAGTCATATAACACTTTACATACACTTGTACTTGAATTCATATATAATATATATTTATTTTCATTTTCTAGATCAGTTGCAAACATAATAATAAATCAACACCTTGAATTGAAGGAATAATAGATCATGCCTAAAGAGTTTATTCAATACAATTAAAAAAATGATATTAATAATTTGAGATTTTTTTTTCTGTCAATCCTCTAAAAGATAGAGAAATTTATATTATGTTCTGATAGTGAAACATCTTCTAATCATATTTTTTCGAGGTTTGGGATCATCAAATGAGATATTTGATATGGGCTTGTTTATATGGTGGATGAAAATAAAGTGTGTGATCAATTTTATATAATTATGGAAAAAAGTGAAAAATAAAAGATTTTTTAATAAGGTGTGTAGTTTTTCCACATGGCTGGCTAAACCTATAATTAACCTTTAACCTACTAATGTCCAAATATTATGGCCACACATTTTTTGGCACATGGTTTGTGAAAATATGATCGAAATTTGAAAAAAAAATACTTAGGGAACACACCTAATTTGTACTACATTTCATGGTTCGAAAAACCTTGGACATATTGTGCACTCCTAACTATGGTGTACTACCTCACCATGCACAATATTTTTAACCATGTGGATTGGGATAAATAGTTTATAATAACTATGAATGTGATATTTTACAACTTTAATGATAGGGATATATTCTTTGAATATACCTAAAACTGTTATTTCCATAGTATAAATACTAGCCATTTTTATAAAGATAAAACTGTGTAATTAAAATAAAAAATGGGAATGTTCCTCAATGGAAATATGGGTTCTTACAAAAAAAATTAAAGACATATTTCATAAAATGAAATATCACATAAAATTCCTCAAAAATAAATCTTCTGATAGGATTAAATATAAAAAATTATTTATAATGGAAAATCATATATTGTTCCTTTAAAAAATAGATAACCTTCAAACATCGAAATTTTTTGTCAAAAAACATCTTTAGACGTGTACTTTTTTTAAAAAAATACTTCCTATAAAAATCTAATTTTTTAATGATAGAGGACTTACTTTTAGAAAAATCTAAATAAATTAGCCACATTCATTATATCCTTCAATTAAATGTTGGATTCAAATTTTCTACATAACATTAAAATCCACTCCCCCCCTTTGTAAATTGTTGAACATTTTTTAGAAGTATTTACAAAATTAGTTACACTAATTTCACATAATTAATAAAATTATTTTTATATATTTATTTTTAAATTTAACAAAATCATATAACCCCTATCACTAATAATTTTTTCCACTTGTCCGATATAAATCATCAAAAGAACTATATTGTATTTCCCCTATGATATTTTTAAAATTCTATTTCTATTATATAAGAATTTTAATGCCTATAAAATTCATACAACTCTTGTTCTATTATGATTACATTTAAAATATGTCTTAAATTTGTAATAATTAATTAAATCTTTAAAAAGAAAAAATGGATCCGGTATTTATCATGATGTGTAGAGACTTTAATAAAAACCTAGTTTCATTTTAAGAAGAAATGAATGTTTTGTAATGATGATTATAAAAAATTCCAGCATACAAATTTTTACATATGAACATAGAAATAACATTTCATAACAAAATTATTAATAAAGTATTTTCATAAAATTCAACCAACTAATTTTCAAATGTTATAATATATTGTTAAAATAATAGTCATCACGAGATAATTAACTATATTTAAAAATGAAAAAAATTATCTTCAATGTCTAACTATGGGTTTGGGGGGAAAATTTTCTAATAACCTTTACATATCACTATTTTCATCACTAATGAATTATCAGATCATATTTAAAAAATAATTGTTAAAAATTGTTCATAAAAACTATCTTTATTGAGAATGTCCTAACATATCAGTACTGGGTAATTTTATATTTTTAAAGGTATATCATCATAAGTTGAACAAAATGTTTTTATCGCAACATAAAAATCCCATAAAGATTTTCCCAATTTTTCTTCCTATCCCCCAATATATGATAAAAATACTTCAATTAATTTTTAAACAAAATAACATGCACAAACCCATATAGAGAAATTATTACACTACCTCATCTTTAGAAATATCTATGCATAATCATCTCTGTTTTCAGAAAATGAAACGTACAATGGAAAAAATCCATAATTGATTTATGATGACATTAATGGGGATTGAACATGGATTTATATCCCCAATTCCTTAAATAACTCTCAAGGAATAGTTTTTTTCAAACATCATCAATTTGGAAGAACATTTTGATATGCTCAAATATCACATCTCAACTATTTTTTATCTATATTCGGAATTGATACTTTATATAAATGAGTTTTCTTCATGAAAGTGGGTTATGTTATTTAAATTTATCAATAACAAATTGGTTACAAAAAATATTATTCTATTTTTACTAAACATTCACATTAAAATAAAAAATATGAACCTTAATGAAAATAATTCATTTATATGCACAGTTAGATGAAACATATTGAAATTTTTATATTCTTAAGGGAGATGAACACCATTTGTTACTATTCCATTTCCCAAAAAAACATCCTACAAAAAATGTTCCACTTTATTTTTAGTTTATATTTTTATGATATACATGATAATTAAGATTAGTATATTCATGAATATTCCTTTTACATTTTCATTTATACAAAATAACATATAAAGTTATTCCATTATCATATCATATAATTCACTTTGATTACAAAATATGTGTTCCCTTTATATAACTATGCTATCTTCAATGCAATGAATCAACATAAACAATGAATGATCCCATATTAATATGTTATTTAATATTCTTTTAAATTTACTTCTTCTCATAAATGCATATTTAATACTTCATTAATGGGTTTTTAGGGTTTTAATGTATTTTTTGTAGCCCAGAGACACACTTTTCATGAAATGAAGCTCTTCCACATGCTTAGTAGAAACCTTAAAACCCAGGATTCACAACTACTAATAATCTTAATGATTTTGAAATACAGTAGGAATGATTTGATGATATAACCTAACTATGATTCTAGGTCCATACACTAGTTTTATAAGCTCTTAAATTTTACAAGATTCATGTATTGTGGTTTCCAAAATGATTCCCAAACCATGAACATTAACTATTTAGGTTCCCTATTTTGATAGAGGAAAGAGAATAGTTGGTGAATAGTTTTTCCAACTAACCATCCAATCCATGTGCCGCATAAATTTTAGGGAAATTAATGATTTTCCATTAAATAATATTAAATATGATATCCCTTTTTCTGTTTACATTTCCAATAAACATGGTGTTACTTTATCTTCTCTTTAATTGCTACTCCTAGGATTGGGTAATGTGTCGAAATTAGGACACTGATCTAAAAATCGTTAGTCTCATTGGTTATGTGTTAGTGTGTTCTTCATTAATATTGTTACATTAATTATTTGACATCATATTGACATAGTTATTATTTGGAAAACATATTATAAAATATTTTAATGTTTCAATCCATTATTCTATTTTTCTTTTATCTTAATTTAGTTATAGGTAGATAAAAGATTTATTTACCTTGGTTATTCAGTAGGTGGTCTCTACATTTCCAATAATTTTTTCTGTTTTATATTCCTTCTTTCCATTTTTCTATAATTCTATACTTTTTAATGTTTTCCATAAATTTAATGAATATCTAAAATAGATTTTTTGGAACTTTATGATGTTTTAACATAGTTCTATTATATAGTTATTGGTTATTCACCTCATCCAGGACCTTCGGTGAGGTGTGTTCACACAAATTCCAAATGTTATTCCATTCGTTTTTGTGTGTTTGAGATTGCATCTGATAGTGGGGTAAATGATTAAAATTTAATGAGTTATAGGAAAATTATTATGACCTTATTTGGCATTAATTAATATCGTGAAATGGTTAAATTTTGAAATTGGGAAATGTGAAATTGATTTAATGAAATCATGGTATATTATTAATACAGAAACATTTAATTAAATTAGATGATAAATTAAAACGGATAGTGGAATCCTATAACATTTATACTCCCTAGATCTTGATTTTTGTAAGATTGTAGGAAAATATATAATCCTTAGATTCTGATTGTGGTTGTGGATTATTTGGTCATTTATACTTTTATTTTCTTGATTCCATATCATTCTATAAAAATTTCATCTTAATGGATCCTTTTTTGATTGGATGAAAATGAAATTGTTACTCCATAAATCTATATTCCATGGAATCTTAACACGTATGCTTCGTGGAAGTGATCCTTTTTATGAACCAATATTTTTATAGTGTTTAGATCAACATGATACACTGAGTCTATAATGATTCCGTGTGTTATATACCTTTGATCTTGTATTTTCAAGACTAACCCTTTGTTACACGGTATAGGTTGTTTTGGATATTTTTTAATGATCTAATATTTCATGATTACAATTATCCCTTATTAATGGGTTTTTTAAAATTTTTTAAATGGATTAATGATTTACTATATAGAATCACATCTTTTTTTGAAAATTACTTCTATAACTAATATTCATTGTTATACTGCACATTGCCTAATTTTTTTATACACAGACTAGAAATGTTATTGGCACCGTTGGTTGTGGCTATGTGATTTTTATCTCACAACCTATTTTTGAAACCATGGTGTAGCCATACGTACATAATGAATACATGTATACACTATGATTTGCATCAACTTTATGATGCTTTAATAGTTCATCACATATGAGCAAAGGAGAATAGGAATAACCAACACTCATGAAATAGATAGAGAAATGTTCTTCAGGGGGTTTCTTTACTCTTGATTGAAGAACTATGTGGGATTAATATTTTCATTCATTTCATTTCATTTTGTATGGATACATGAATTTATCATCATATTTCTTATGAAACAATTATTATTTTTTGTTTGATATTATTTTCATTTGAAAGTTTATTTTTTATTCAGTTTTTTGAAATGATTTCAATTATTTATTTATATTTTTCACCACTCTGTCACATTGATTTGGGGTTATAGTCTCTTGATTGTACCAACATAGACACTCCTTAATAGTTGAAGGATCAAGTGTATGATGGGTGTAGTAAAGGAAATGTTTCAACCCTAACTCGGTGGATAGTTTATTAGATCTCATGTTGAGATGATACAGTATTGCGTCAGATGCAGTTTTAATTTTATTTATTCCAATTAATTTTGGAATGTTATACATGAGATTATGGATTTTTTGGGGTCCTTAATGACATATTATTTGGAGTAGATATAACATTTATAGGAAAAATTGAAATTATGTTCAATGGTACATTTTGATCAAAAAATTTCCTATTGATGTTGATTTGATTCCATTATTTTTTGTTCCTATTTATATATGATGTCCCTTATGATTATAAATTTTATTATTTCTGAATTATATAAGGAAATTCCATCTCATGAATCATTTTACTCACATTACATTATTCACATGAAATAGATACCACATTCCATATTGGATTTTTCACTTTACTCCATGTCTTCTATTATGTGTAACTTCTGTACGAGATCTATTTTTAGCTAACCATTCAGAAAATAATTTCAAAAATATTAATTGGTAATTAGAGTCAATAATGTGAAAGCAAAAATATTTTATTATGTAGGAAAAAAAGGACACCCTAATATTTCAATTATGAATAATTCAGCCATGGAACATTGGTCACAACTGTTGGAACATGTTAGGGTTGGGATTTAATTGAAGACACATATAGATTTCTAAGATGTATGGGACCATATAGGTTGGATAAAGTTATCGATTTGTATTAAAAATATTATTAGGATTATTCAATAAATATGAATTTGTATTATATTTAAATTCTAAAATAGAATGCTGACCAATAAATGGATTTTCAAATTAACGTAGATAGTCTATATACTAGGAGCCATGTAAGGATATAATGATATTGAACCAGACATGACATTAATGTGTGATGTATATATTAATGCTTGTGTTTTATATGATTCATCCTACTACACTATCATATGTTTATAAATTTACTGTGTGGTGCGTTTTGTTTATTAGAATTTAATGAAATTTATTATCCATTTAGAACTTTGATAGGATCACTACATGATTGTTTTATAAGGGGTTTTCCCTTAATTTTAGAAACATTCCACCATGATGTCCTCAAGTTATGTTCTATGTTTATAGAAAATCCCATGATCTAATGATAATGGTCTGTGATCCACTAGTATAACCTCTAGTAGTTTCACTATTGAAACTGGATGTTTTAGTAGATATTTGTGATGTTTCCATTTTTCACGAGGGTTCATACTCTTCTTAAAAACTAGTAATGGATTCATGGAACATGTATCATCTATGGTAATGATGATGCATGTAATTCTGTAGTAGAATCTGCCTTGGATTTTGGGGGATGGTTGTTTATATGATGTTGGGTTATGGATTGACACTATTTTATCAATTTTCTATAGTCTGGTGAAACCTATTGAAAGGATAGAGAATCCCATGATATATTAGATTTGGGGAGAATCTAAACAATGATAGGGTGATTTGAACTATATTGATATACTCTATGATTTGGGTTAGGGAGATTTACAATAATGGTTTTGTGATTAATTAATTCTCAATACATTAATGGATTATCATTCTAGTCATATTATGCATATAGATAGGAAGATATGACTATAATGGATTATTAACAATATATCATAGAGCATCATCATTTTTTTAAGATTTTTCATACTGATGAGCAGTTGAGGTTGAGATGTATCAATGAAGGTAGAAATAAATCACTTTTATAAAAGATAAATTTATTTCAGTGGACTATAATAATAGAGATTGTGAATCGTGTGATTATTAATGAATGGATCCTGAGTGATGTTGGGGTGAGGATCAGGACAATTCAGCAACTAGACTCATTGGTCAAGTGTGAGATAGTAGAAAATGTAGTTCAAGGGATTCATATAATGATAATTCCATCCAATGTTAGACTGATATCAGGCCTATCTTCTATCATTTTTGTGAGAGACATAGACATATGATGAGTCAATAAGATAGTAACACAATTGAGTTCTAATAATATAAATTAATTTTCTAGGTATAAGGATATTATATGACCATCCATCCAGCTTTCATGGATAGGGGTTATAATCTAATTTAGGGATTATGAGTATGATTCATATCTCAACATAAAGATTTGAGGTGGTATTATACATGTAATTTAGAATGAGGAGGCTTTCATGGATGAGGTAAAAAGGCACCAGTTGTACACTATTATAGAAGTTGGATTTCATAATGGTGTGTGTTTATTTCACATGGTATTAGTTCAATCCAAATGTATTTTATATAGTCAACACCTAATGAGTGTTGCACTAGGTATTGTATGGTGAGTGGTATGACAATAGTAGCCTATAAACTAGTTTCTATATTTTTGTATACATGTGATTTTCAATATATCATATATATACCTATTGTGGAGATTTAGGGGCTTTTTTAGTTTTTAAATGATGTTAGGACATTGGATTCCCTATTATTTAATATATAAATGGAATTATGCTACTGTATAGATTGAAACCATGATATGGGTGAGTTTCATATTGTATAGAATATATTTTTCCTCGAGATGACATGATTTTATGTCATACTAGGGATTGAATATACATTTTATTATTATTACTATATGTAAATTTAATATTTAGGGGTAACCTTCATGTCACATAGGGGTCTGATTTTAATTCACAATGATTAATTGGATTTCCATGTTGGTAGATATGTACTTGAAAATCATGGGATTGGCAAGATAACATACCATCATTATAGATTTTATATGGATGATAAGGGATCTTGTAAGGAGACTTTGCCTCAAATGATTGATCATTTTATGGTTATATTCAATAATAAAATTTACTTTTTCCATCCTGAGAGAGAGGTGGAGTTTTCCGATGATATTTTTTCTAGAGTTACACTATTATCCATTACATTTTTTAGGTGGGCTAGTATTGTATTGGAGGATCTGAAGAGGAATATAGAGGAATTGGATGAAAATACATTCACAAGACCCAGTACTTCATACTGGAGTTAGCTATCACTTTATGAAAAAAATTGAGGATAGAAACCTCATGATAATTGTGGATAAAAACCATTAACCACATGTAGGTGAGGATTCAGTATCACTGATCGTAGATAGATGATCTCTTTAACCAAATAACATGTGGTTGAGGTTTTATAATGATTGACGTGATTTCATATTATATTAAGGTAGATTTTCAACCATCAGACATACCTTGTACAACATTCTAAATATGTTATATTCTATATATATATATGGGTTTATTTAATAGTTACACTAATGTGACATTAGTATTCATTTATCTAATTAAACAAGTTTCCATTCATATATGGATTCATATTTTGTGTTCGTTATGGTTGATATCATTGTGTATTGTCACAATTGAAAAGATCATGAACACTGAATTAAAATCATTCTGGATACACTGAGATATAATTTTTATATGGAAATTTAACAAAGTGTAACTTTTATATAGAAAATATTCAAATCATTCACCATATTGTATTACAGACAAGAATATTATTTTAACCAATGAATGTGAGAGATATTTTTTCATGGGGGTATCCCAAGAACTTATTTGTAAAAAAATTCTTCTTGGAGATATATGTATATTACAGGCTAATTATGTAGAATTTATCTTGAATAAAAACACATCATAAGGCCTTGAATAAGAAGGTTATTATTTTTTATGTAAGATACAAGCGAGAAAACCATTGAGGATCTAAAGGGATACTAACTTAGACATCAGTAGATCTTCTTCTAGAGCAACAAATGCAATGCATTGGGTATTATGATTTTTCAAGAATTGGGCTCAGAGAAGTTATAATCTGGGATGATTTACTAATGGTATATTTGGATGGACAGTGTGGCTAAAGAAGAAGAAATAATTGATGCATGATATTTGAGATTTCATCTATTGTACATGTAATTTGCAACTTGAATAAGTATTTACTAGGAGATAATTATATAGTGAACAAAGACCAGAAAATCCTAAAGTACATATTAATATGGAATTCCATTCACACTAGTAAACAAATTATTGTCTTATAATTATAGTAATATAATTTTAAGATTTATATTATGCCTAATATAGGAAATGTAGATTACAATAAAATGAGTAAGATGATAGTGATACATGTAGTTTATGAAATTATTAAAGAGTGGTATCTTGTGTCCATATTATCTAAGATTCAATCTAAGTTATAGGATAGTCACATGTAGATTTTTTTTCATATTTTATAGTAACATAAATTTAATTTAATAGTTTGTGGATGAGGGACAACTCAAAAGTGGAGACCCTTGTCTAATGGTAGAGCATCGATGGTGTGGACCAGAATATTATTTTGAAAATGGGGGAAAATGAAATTATGTGAATTCATGGTCATGTTTTTCTCCCATAAGAAATATTTTATGATATAATGTGAGAGATTAATCTCTCAAAATGGGTGGTAAATCTTATTAATTATAATACATATTTTTATTCATGCCACTATTATTGGTGGAAGGGAAGAAATGGTGAGGTAGCTTCCTTAATAACAATGTGCTCCACCTGATAGTGGGTGAAGGAAGAACACTCACAACCAACAATTCTCTTACAGTAGTTATACATTATATAGTTGAAATGGATGATTTTGGAAATTATTTAACTATAGGATTATGAGGATATCTTAAGGATGGTATTCTATATGGGTAGTTATGGAAATGATCATGTAGATCTCCCATCTATAGGTTATTAAAGATAAATTCTATATGGATGCCAATGTGAGGATTTATACACTTGATACAGTGTTATATAATGGGGATCCCTATACCATTTTATCAGACAAGGATTCCATGTTTACATCATTATTACTTTATTGAATATAATGAGATTTTGGTACATTGGGAATTCTAAGGAAAATTTACCACCCTCAGAATGATAGCCAGTCAGAGATCACAACGCATGTTCTCTAAGAAATTCCAATGGAATATATGTTTGATTTCGAGGGATCATGGGAGAGGCCTATATTCCTAGATGAATTCTACAAAAACAATTGATAGACTATAGATATGGAACTGTAGGAGGCTCTATATGGGTTGACATTCATGTATTCTAACTAAAGATACTAGGGTTAGCACTAATCAGATTGTGTCTCATCCCTATCAATACAGAAGGAGTAGTGGATGAGAATTAGGATGACTACTTATTTTCTAGAAAAAAATATTACTGTGATTGCCGGAAATGACCACTAGAGTTATAGAATGTGGATCTGTCATTTTTATGGTCTCTCTATGGTTAGGTAAATAATATAGTTTAGGATATATGATATGATTTCACCAAAACATTTCTTACCATTAAGGTTTATAGAATGATTTTTCCATTATCTTATTATTTGTAGTTACCTCATGGGAAATGTAACACCCCAAGAATCCATGGTATGCTTCTCTTTGAATAATACAAATGCATGTGTTTTAGGCAACCCCGAGTTCTAGCACATCACAATCAATCAAACTAGATTTTTAACACAACTTTATGAATAGTTATACAATGTTTTTGGAAATTTATAATATTTATTTTTCAAAATGGACTTCATTTTTGGTTTTGGAATATCAAAAATAACTTAGTGTTTATTTTTGTAATTTTACTAAAAACATTCAAATTTTGATGAAATGAAAAACATTGGGCAATTGTTTAAAATTGACTTTTTTTAAATAACTATATTCAATTTAAATTTATTTTAAATCGTAAATTGATACATAATACTTATATAAATCCAATGTAATTCATTGTAGTCTTTTTATAGTAATATTAGATATATAAAACATTATTTAACTTTTTAATGACTTTTAGCCACCTTCTAGGAATATAAGAAAATTGGAATAAAATGTAATTTTACAGCTTCTATTAATTGAATTTCAAAAATATGACTAAAAAAATTTTCATCAGTAAGTAAAATTTTGTTCAAAACGATGAAAATACTTTATGGTTAATAGTAACATTGATATTTTATTTACCAAGTTTAAAAGTAAATATGGTAATTAAAGGTAAAAATGATATTATAATAACCCTAAAACATGTCTTAATTCTATTAAATAATATATTTTCTGAGAAAAATCATCCTTAGAAAAAAACAATAAGATCCTTTTCGATCCACATGAATGACATTAGGACATTTATTATAAATTTTTTAAAGAAGAGTTAATAGTGTTACATTCTAATTTTAATAATTAAAAAATTTTCAATATAGGCATATACATAAGAAAAATAAGACTATAAGTGTTAATTAAAAATCATAAAATATTTTCTTGATCATATTATTTTATTTATAATTTTTTTTCATTAAATAATAATATTTATTTATTACACAATGATGATGTATTAATTACCATATTAATGAATGATTAAAATAATTGATATTATAAACATATACATAAATGTAAATTGAATCTTATTATGCCATCAATCAATTTTATAGGGGAATATGACATGATAAGGTTGATTCTGTGTATTTTTTTAATGTAATCAGGTTGATATGACTTTCACTAAAACCAAATACAAAATAGTTTCAAAAATAGAAATAAACAATTTTTTTACAAATACTATTTTATTAAGTGATATAAAATTCCTAAAAATAAATGTTTCGGCCAAATGAATTATTTAATTTTAGATATGTTTTTAATTAACAACTTGAGGCTCTGTTGGAATTTTATAGTAACTGTATTAACCATGTAATGTTAAAATATAAGAAGAAAATGTAAAAGTTATTCCATTTAACTGAGAGTTAAATCTAAAAGATAAGGTTAATTTGGTGACCTAAACACGTATAAGACCTATTGAATGAGATGATTTGTACTCATCCCCAACTTATCCTAAAAAAATGAATTTTCTACCTATTAGAAACCAAAAATAAATTAATAATAAATTAATATTTTGAGCTTTTTCTCAAGTTCCCTCACCTATCTTATAAAAGGGTACTCCCCTTCTATCGAATTAAAACCTCCAAAGACATATGTCTCAGGAAAACCCACCACAATTATCCTTCAGAATACCACATCTTTTACCTAGTTTCCTCATATTGATCAAAAATACACCATATGGTTCCTTTTTGTTCAAATCAAAAGGAAGCACCCCAAGAAAATGAAATTATTTCATCACCTCTTTCAAAGTTCTTTTCTTCTTCCACATAATCTTTATTTTTTTGGTTCCATTCTAATATAATTACTTCAATAACTTCTATAGACTATGTTGTTGTAATAAATATGGTACAAATATATTCACTATTATATCAATCTTATTAATGACAAAGTTACCATATGTGTGTACGTACAACTTACCATATCCACATCGTTGTGTAGATTGTTATTCATCATATTATTATATGGATGGATATAATAATGAGTAAAATTGATGTAAATAATAAATATAACATGTTAATGGTTATTTATATATAATATACCATCCAATTATATATGATTTGACCATCAATAGAATGATATTTTTTCTCGTGCGAAAGTACGACTTACCGTCTCCACGAGGCGATGAGATTTCATTCCCTTACGAAACTATTCCAGAATAATTTTCTTATGTCGATTAAAAATGTTAATGAAAGTAATATAATTATATATATAAATCAAATACATCATATCAATAACAATTATTACTTACATAACAAAATATTTAAATCAAAACAAATTAGTGAACACTCGAAACAATGATACTATTGAAATATTTTTAACAAAGAAATATTAGAGGATCATATATGATATCATATTTATGTTTGTGGTTCTTTAATAATTTAAATTAAATGATTTAACTATTATATAGGAGTTTAATGTCCACTAAACTAAGGAAAATTATATGTTAATGGTTAATTTCATAATCTCTTTATTAACCTTGAAGGTTTATACGTATGTATCAACTATGACATATATATCATCCACATCCGTGTTTCTGAAAAATGTATTTCAAAACAATTTTACAATTTCCTAAACTATGGGATAAAGTCATTTATACCCTTGTATAATTTTTATAAAATGTTTTGAAAGGAGTCTTTCTGTAGTTTTCTAAATAATGTACTTTTTGACCATTTTGAAAAATTAAGGGAAGAATGTTTTTTTAAATTATAAAGTGGGTGAAACTATTTTCTACAACTATAAATGTCTGATGATTCCCATAAATTATTATATAAATATTTTCAAAATAATTTTTTTAACTTCTAAATGAAATCAATTTATAAATATATATTTTAATAAATTACTTTTTAGATTTATTTCATCTATGTCAACAACCTTTCATGGATTTTACTCTTGTTTGAAGTTGTTTTGTTATGATACAATCTTCCATTTTGAATTGAAGACTTTGTGATATGTTTGAATGTGGATGTGATATTTTTAAACAATTCATGGATTTTGGATAAATTATTAACATTTATTATTCTAATTTCAATACCAATGATTATGTTGTGATTTATCCTTCTCATATGAGGAAGGCATTGAATATTGTAAGTGATGGATGAGGTCCGCTATAGACCCTTGATGAATCGATAGGTCCCATGAGACAAACTTGTGTATTAGAATAGGGCCATGAAAAAATAAATATTTTTAGTCTTCGAATGAGGCTATGACTTTGTAGTTAAGATGTCCAACATTATGGATTCCATAATTATGATATTATCTATTGACATTACATGTGATTATTCATCTAGTAGAATATCCATGTGAACTAGTAAATGACATCATTTGAATTATATTTTTCTATATTATGATGAATATTATGTTTAAAAGGATTGTATTTTAGTCTTATTATTTTACATAAACGCTTATGCTTATTTAAGATATTTTACACTATATTGATATCCATAATGAGCATCTGAGATTACCCATTTCATATGTTTTATTTTTCCCCAGAATGAGAAGATGTGTATTATCAATGACATGTAGAGATAGTCTACAGAACATGATTGTGTTCAATCTAGACACAATGTTTCTTTTTTTCACTTCATAATGTAATATGATTCTAATATATGTATCTAGTACATCCAATGATACTTAACTGATTGATCTTTCAGTACATTATTTCTTATGTTTATACTAATGTAATTTATTAAAGAGTCATCTCTAGGTAATAGGGGTTGGGGTGTTACAGCTGGTATCAGAGGATGTTTAGTACAAACCTTGTAATCAAGATTTTGAAAATTTCTGATTAGAAACATTACCGTAAGATAGACTTTGAGGATTGGTATAGAAAAGCATCCATAAATTTTTTTAATGTAAATATTATATGGTTTTTAGAAGAGATATATCTCTGTGTGGATACTACATGTCGATGGGGCTCTGGCACAGATGTACCTAGGAGTGAAAACATTGACAAGCTGTTTTCGGTAGGACCTGGGGTATCAAGGTACACGACAACATGCCTTACTGCACACCTAGTTTGACACACCTGGGAAATATGCATAGGGTAACACATATTTTCATTAAAAACTATTATGATGTATTTATGTGTAAATAATTTCACAAATAAAACATTTTTTATGGATTATATAAACAAACTGTTCTATTTATGTTAGGTTTTTTACAAGCGTTGAATTATGCATTGTGATTAATAAGCTAACCTAGTGTATGCCATTGTTTATAAATGGATCCTTGTGGTGGGAATGGAAAATCTATCAATGCATGTAACCCATGTAGGGATTTACCTCCCACACAAGATATTTACAATGGAGCTGGTGATACAACTTGTGATGAAAATAATATATCCAAAATGGGAGCACTTACTCAGGTTATGAATAATAACCTTACCCGTATGGAGAACCATGATCCACAATGCAAAGGATCAATGTTAGAATGCTTCATGAGGAAAAAACCAACAACATTAAACGGGACTAAAAATCCATTTTCAGGTGAGTAATGCATAAGTTAATTAGAAAAACTATTTATTGTTTTGCGGAGTAGCGAAAGGAAAAATGTATTCATGGATGTCTATCACCTCACAAGTGATATAGATCAATGGTTGTCATTAATTAAAAACAAAAATAAGGATGAATAATTATCAAATGTTGAACAATGGGATATTAAAGATAATTTCTTAGAATAATACTTTCCTTGTGAACATCGAGTGCATATGGAACGGAAATTTATGCGTTTGAAGAAAAACTAGGATAAGAATTCCCCAATTTATGAGACTAATAGTATAAGGATGAAAAGGATTGATACAAGTTATATACATAACCAATGAAGTATGACATCTAAGTGAATAAAGAAAATAAGAGATCTACTAAACTCTCTGAAAAGGAAACAAGGGGACTAAGGGAGATATTGAATTTCTATCCTGATGTAATTGTGGAAAGAAACATCTAGGTACAAAACTAAAGGGGATATGTGTATGATACAAGTGTGGGGAAAATGGCCAACAAGCACATGATTTCAAGGGAATAAAGAGGGTGTCAATTAACAATTATACAATTGTAGTGAAATGGGGAACTATGGAAATGAATTTTCTATGAGTCAAGGAAATTTACCTTAGAAAAGGAAAAGAGATCTAGGCTAAGAACATGGGATCACAAATGATGAGGTTGAAGCTCTAAATGATGTGGTGGAAGGTACTTTAATAATTTCCTCAAAAGTAACCAATTAATTATTTTATTCTGGATCATCATTTTATTTCATATATTCCATGTTTTCTATGAAAATTATATATTCCCAATTTGACTTATTACGGGATTTGTTAGACAAAACTTCTAAGGGATGTGTCATTGCAACAATGTTTTTTCAATCAGTTGCCTTTATAGAATATAAATGTTCATTATCTTTTGATATTTCTGTCATATCCATGATTGAATTTTATATAATAATATATATGGATTTGATGTCGGTCCATGATGTGAAATTTTTTTCTAAGCAGATGCAAGTTACAATTTTTGATGATGATAAAGAATCCCTTATCTTTAGATCCGAAACCTCACCATATTATTCTTGTCTAGATTAATACATAATAGCTCTAATAAAATCAATTGTTGGGGAGTAAGAGAGTGAAATAACTATGGGTTAGGAATGAAATGTTCAAATATATGATGTACCTATTGTGAAATAATATTTTGATGTGTTACAACAGGATTTACCTAGACATCCTCCAGAACGAGAAGAAGAGTTTTCGATTGACATAATTATTGGTTCAATTCCCAAATTGAAGACTCCTCATAGAATGGCCACTATGGAATTAGTGGAACTAAAGAAAAATTTAGTGTAATTGAGTAATAATTGATTTATTCACCATAGTCATTCTCTATTTGGAGCCCCTATTATTATTATTAAGAAGAAATATTGATCTACAAGGTTGTTCATTGACAACAATGAGATCAAATCTATTACAATAACGAGAAAGTATCCCCTACCTCACATTGATGATTTATTTGATCAACTTCATTGAGCTCAATATTTTTCAAATATTTACGTTCGACATGGATACCATCAGTTGTGCGTGAATAAGGAATACATTATAAAGGAAAATTTTTGAATGAGGTATGAGCATTATGAGTTTACTATAATGCCTTTTGGACTGAATAAACAACCCCTTGTATTCATTGATCCAATTAATAGATTTTTCAAGGAATATAGTGATGACATATTACTGGTATTTATTTATGATATATTGGTATACTCCAAAATCTTCCAAGATAATGAAAATCACTTCCGCAGCATTTTAAATACTCTTAGAATAATGGAACTATATGGGATGTTTAGAATTTTTGAATTATAGCATTAAGAGATTTATTTTATTGGAAATCTTGTCTCTAAGGATGGAGTCTCTATTGATCCTTAAATGAAAAGGGCAATCAACTAATTTCCACCACCGACCTGTATAACTGAGGTATACCGTTTTATTGGTTTAGTAGGTTATTATTTTCGATTCATCCAAAAAATTTTCCAATTGACTAACCCATTAAATAATATCACACGTACGGGGGTTGAATTTGTTTAGACAAAAGAGTGTGAATAATTTTTTTACGAATTGAAGAAAATATTAGTCAATTCTCCTATCCTGACTCTACCATCAAGGAATGATGGGTTTTTTATTTATAGTGATGCTTCATAGAATGGAAAATGTTGTACCCTTTAACATAATGTTGTAGTTATTTCATATACATCACGGTAGCTAAAAATTAATGAACAAAACTATCCTAATCATGATCTTGGATAAGATACTATACTATTTTCATTGAAGATATAAAAAAATATCTCTATGGTAAAAAATGAGAGATAGATACTAATAACAAAAGATTGAAGATTATTATTTTCAAAGAAAGAACTCAACATGAGTCAAAGTTTGTGTCTTGAACTACTCAAGGAATACGATTTCAAAATACCCAACCAACTATGGAGAGAAAATAAGGTGGAAGATGATTTGAGAGAAATGATCATGGATTTCTGAAAAATATTAGATTTGAAAGGGATCTTATGATCATGGATCTAGTAAAGATAGATATGGGAATAACCATGAAAGGTGAAACATCAATACTTTTTTCAACTGGATTCCAAAGCATATTTACTTGAAAGGATAAAATGTTCTCAAACTAATGATGAAGATTTTATAAAGAAAATTAAAGCTATGAATGATGAGGGATATGTTGAATTCATTTATGAATATGGTATTTTGAAATTTATTGAGAGGATATGTGGTCCCGATATACCAAATCTAAAAAGATAATTATTGGATGATGCTTATGGATCCAATTTCTTTATAAGCCATAGTAGATATAAAAATTATATGGATATGAAGGATAGTTTTTGGTGGGAAAATTTAAGAGGGAGATTACTGATTATGTGTCAAGATATATGATTTTCCAACAGGTGAAGGTAAGAAGACAAAATCCTAAAGGATTCATGAAAAATATTCAGATACATGAGTGGAAATAAGATGATATTATGATGGAATTTTTCATGGGCTACCAAAGACTCCTAGAAATAATGATGCATCATCGGTCATTTTATTATCATCTTACCATGTACAAACATTTTCATTCTATAAGATAATATTTACAACATGAATGATTAGAAATACTATATATTAATGAAGTTGTTAGACTTCTTGGTGTAATAAAATCGATTGTTCATGATCGTGATCCTTATTTTACATTAGGATTCAGGAAAAGTATTCAGAATTCCCTAGATAATGAATTTGGATTTAGTGCTTCCTACCATCCTCAAACAGATAGACAATCAGAATAGACTATTCAAAAATTTGAATACATGTTGTGATATTTCTCACATGAATTTCAGGGTATGTGGGATCAGTATTTACCTTTAGAAGAATTTTCCTATAACAATAGATTAAATTTATGTATTCAGATGACACCATATGATGTTTTATATGGAATGAGATGTCACACACCAACTTGTTGGGATTATTTTGGTGAAAGAAAACTTGTAGGCCTAGAGCTTGTTAAGGAAATAGTGGGAAAGGTAAAGACTATATAATCCCACATCAAAGCAGTTCAATGTAAGGAAATGATCTATGTCGATAAATGAAAAAAGGATTCAGAATTTCAAGTAAGAGATTACGTTTTCATGAAGTAATTTTCATGAATGGATTTTAAAAAATTCAGTAAGAAGGGAAAATTATGCCTCATGGTCATCGGACCTTTCGAAATTCTAGAACAAATTGGAGTTGAAACATACGGTTTTGCAATATCGCCATGACCCTACATAGTTCATGATGTGTTCATAAACCACTATTTAGAAAATACAGGCCTGACCCAACGCATGTACTCACCTATGAAGAAATAGAACTGGAACCTGGTCGGTCTTATTGAGAGGTGTATATTAAAAATATTGATACTATAGAACAAGTGTTGAGAAACCAAATGACTCATTCTGTAAAATTTTATTTGAGAAGCTAGAAAATTGAAGAGGGAACATGTGAACCTAAAGAACATATAATGAAGAACCACCTGAATCTTTTTACAGAGTAACATTCAAGAAATTTCTCGGACAACATTATTTTTAGAAGGGAAGAATGTAGCACCCAATATTTCTATAGTATGTTTCTCTTTGAATAATACAATAGCATTCATTGTACACAAACCCAAGTTCTATTACACCACAACCAATCAAACAAGCTATATACAAATCCATTCTGAATAGTAATACAAACTTTTTGAAATTTGGAAAAATATATTTTCCAAAATTTACTTCATTTTGGGATTTGGAAGTCCAAAATCATAATAGTGTAAATATGTGGCAATTTTCTAAGAACATTCAATTTTTTATGAATAGTGGAAAACAATGTTTTATTGTTTAAAAACGAATTTTTATCTAAATATTTATTTAATTTAAATTTATTTTAAATTCCAAATAGATACATAATACTTATATTATTCTAATATAATTCATTGGAGTCATTTTATAATAATATTTTATATATAAAATTTCATTGAATTTTTTATCGACTTTTGCCCATCTTCTAGGAACATTAGAAAATTTGTATAAAATGTAATTTTACCACTTATATAAATAAAATTTCAAAAATCTAACAGACACATCTATCCTTAGTACATTAAATTTGGTTCAATAGGATGAAAATAATTTTTATTATATAGTAACATGTGAGTTTATTAACCATAATTAAAAGTAAATATGGTAATTAATGGTAAAATTGATATTATAATTACCCTATCACATGTAATAATTCTATTTGAATTTTTTTGGCCAAAATAAACCTTAGGTAAAAAAATATGATTTTTTATGCACTTGAGTTAGATTAGGACATTTATTATATATTTTTTAAAGAAGAGTAAAATGTGTTAAATTCTAATTTTAATAACTAAAACATATTTATTATAGGGTTATACATAAGATAAATTTGAAAAAAAAATTCATTAAAAATATAAAATATTTCTTAGATCATTTTTTTATTTATAATTTTTAGACACTAAATTACTAAATTTTTTATGACACAATTATGATGTAACAATTACCGTATTAATGAATGATTAAAATAATTAATATTATAAATATAAAAATAAATATAAATTGAAACTAGTAATTCCATCCATGAATTTTATAGGTTAATATGACATGATAGGGTTGATTTAATATATTTTTTTGATGTAATCATGTTTTTATGACTTTCACAAAAACCAAATACTAAATAGTTTCAAAATTGACATAAATAAGTTTTTTTAAAAAGTAATATTTTATTAATTGATATAATATTAAAAACAATTATTTTATGGAGATTGACTTATATAATTTTAGATATTTCCTTATTGAATAACATTATGTTCTCTTCAAATTTTCTAATTATTATATTAACCATATAATAATAAAATACAAGAAGACATGATAAAATTTGATCCTTTTAACTAAGAGTTAAATATAAAAGATAAGGTAAATATGGTGACACAAATTTGTATAAAACTTATTAGATAAGGTTATTTAAACCCATACCCACCATACCCTTGAAATAAAAACATTTGGACCTATTAAATACAGAAAATTATTTTTATAATATGTTAATATTTCAAGCTTTTTTAAACTTTTCCCTCACCACTCTTATAAAATGGTACTTCCCTTGTCAGAAATAAACACCTCCAAAGCTGTTTGGCTCTGCCAAACCCAGCTCAAATTTCATATGAAATTCCCTAACATTAACTTAGATTTCTCACACTGATCATAAATACATCCTACCAATAAATATTTTTCAGATCATAAGGATGCACACAATGAAAATGTAATTTTTTGATCACCTCGTCCAAAGTTCGTTTTTTCATCCACATACTATTTTATTGTTGTTTCTACACCAAAATAATAACACCAGTACCTTCTATGTACTGTGATTTTATTACAAATATGGAATAACCATATTCATTATTTTATCCAACGTATGAAAGACAAAGTCACCATATGTGCGTAAGTACAGCTTATCATCTCCACATCGTGGTGTAGTTTGTTATTCAACAAATACTTATTTAGATAGGTATATTAATGAGTATAATTGATATGAATAATTAGTATAACATGTTAATTATTCTGTATTTATATTATAACATTCAATTACATATGATTTCACCATCAATAGAATCATATTGCCGCTCGTGCATACATAGGGCTTACTGTCTCCTTGACACCATTAGATTTCATTCCCCATTGTAATAATTAAAGAATAAATTTCATTTGATGATTAGAAAATGTAAAAAAAAAAATATAATATCATTCTATATATGAATCATATTCATCCTATCCATTAAAAACATGAATTTCGTAACAAAACATTTAAAGGAAAACAAATTAGTGAACATCAGAAAAATGATTCTACTGAAATATTATTAACAGAAAAATATTAAAGAATCATATATGATAAATTATTTATGTAAATTATTATTTTATAATTTTATAACAATGATTTAAAAATTATATAGGATGTTAACATTCCATCAAATAAAGAAAATTACATTCTAAGGGTTAATTTTAAAATCCCTTTATTATCGCTTGTTGTTTATACGTAAGTATTTACTGGGACTTCTTTATCATCCACCACTATGATTCTTAAAAATGTAATTGCAATTATTTTTACAATTTCATGGACTATGGGTAATTGTCATTTATACCCTAGATCGACTTTTTATAATTTTTTTGAAAGGTTTCTTTAAATCGTTTTCCAAAAAGGTCCTTCATGAACTTTTCGACAAATTATGGAAAAAATGTATTTTTAACATATATGATGTGCTGATATTTTCCTCTATTATAAACCATTGATGATTCCCTTACAAGATTAATGAATATTTTCGAAATATACAATTTATTTTCTTTTAAATTATTTTACAGTAGAACAATACATTTCCCTCAAATAGTTTTTGTATTGATTTCTTCTATGTCAACATACTTTGTTAGATTATATTCTTGTTTGAAGTTTTTTTATTACAATACAATATTTTAATTTTTATTGAAGTTTTTGTGATATGTATGACAATGGATGTGCTATTTTTTAAAAAATAATGGTTTAAGGTTAATTTATTTACATTTTTTATGACAGTTTCAATACGAATGTCTATTTTTTATTTCATCCTTTTCATATGTGGAATGCATTGGGTATAGAAAGTGACGGGAGGGGCCCAATATATCTCATCGATTCATCTGTAGGTCTCATGAGACAAACTAGTGTCTTGGCACAAGGCCGTAAAAAATAATTTTTTTTAGTATTCTCATAAGGCCTTGATGATGTGGTTATGATTTCTGGCATTATGCATTCCATCATTATGTGATTAGCTATTGATATTACATGTGATTTTTTTGTCTAGTCAAATATACATTTGAATATGTAAATTTAATTAATTCATTTATATTTTCCATATTATGTTGATGTTTTTGTATAAAAGGGTTGTGATTTTGTCTTATATAATTTCTTAACTTTTTCGGCTTATTTTTAGTATTTTTCGCAATTTTTTTTTCATACTAAGCATATGAGCTCACTTTTTTTGCGGTTTAATTTTTCCCCAAGATGAAAAGAAGTATATTATGACTGACCATCAAGGATGGGCTAAGGAATATGAGTGTGTTCAAATGAGACATAATGTTTTTTCATCTACGAATGTAATGTGAAACTTATGAAGGTATCTAGTTCTTCCAAGTCTACTAAACTGATTTGTCTTCTAGGACATGGTTTGTTTTGATAATTCCAATGTTATTCTATAATTCACTGACTCTGAGTAATATATGTCGGGGTGTTATAGTAACTGAGAAATACATGATGTCTTCCATGTATCTAATCTATGACATTATCAATTAGTCATGTCTCACATCATACATCTTGATTGGGGTGGAATTATAGGTACATGTGTCCAACAAGGAGAGGCCAATTCATATTTTTGAAAAGAGTCTAAAGGATATCCATGGAAAGTAAGGTCCTCCAGTATGAGGGTTATGGGCGAGTGGTTGTGTAAGGGATGAGTCACTTAATAGCGATGATATCATATGTTCTTAGTGGACAACATTATTCTTATATGATTCCATCACAAAAATTTTATGGTCTATTCGGGGATGAATTTATGTATGGAGGGATAATTTTACGATCCTAGATTTTTCTATGTGGTATAAATCATTTTTTATTGCCTAATTTCTATTTTTTCAAATTATGTGTACCTAATGATTTCAAGGTTGTTTTTGGTGTTTCTAATTCCTATTTAGATCTCATATCATAATTTTTTAAGAAATAAATCTAGGCTTTATTTTTTTAGAAACTTTTAAACCCAATCAATATAGTTACTTCTATTTTTACGTCATTTTTATTGAGAGAACAAATAGTGGAATGATTTTCCATAAATTTGCACAGTGAACCACAAATCCATATAGGAAGATATATTGTTTTAATGAGAGGAATGAAACATGATTTGTGAATAGTTTCCCAAAACATGAACATGACCAAGATAGTTCCCTCTTAAGTAATCATCTTGAGAATTATTGGATCATAGTTTGTCCAATTTTGCGGCCAAACCATGTTCATCATTTTTATAGGGGAATTATAGTCATTCCCATAATTTGTTTTTAAATTTAAACCCCCTTTTTCATTCCATTTCTATTAAAAAGGAGGATATGGATTATTTTCACCAAAGATGATTATCAATTATAATGTTTGGGTGAAATTTATTTATTAGGGCTCAAATTCAAACACAATTCATCGTGGGAGAACTATGCTGGTGATTTCTTCATTGACCTTTTCCCTTTCATAATTTGTCTTCGTATGAATATAGTTTTCTAGGTTAAGGCTACAATATTATATTTACAACATTTTCAATATTTTTTATTTTTTATATTTATATAGACTAAATAAAAGGTCTATACTAGATGAGTGCTCAACTATGAGAATATGTGTAAAATAATGTGATTTTGTGATTTTTTGAATTAGTTTTATATGTGTAATATTATTCTTTTCTTGAAACACATATCATGTATTCTATTATATAAAAAAACCAATTTATTTAATCTTTTTATGAAACACTTTATCAGTATTTAAGTACATGATATTGTTATATTCTGTCATGGTACAAGGTATAGTATATTTATCTGGATTTAGATATAATTATGAGTTCCATCGATAACATGTGTGGCATGTAATACATAATTTAAAAATCAAAAGAATACTATTGGTATTATTATAAAAATTTTATTATATATGTTACCTAGATGTTATAATGGTCGATATGAGTAATATTAATAAACTATTATAATACAATTTACAAATGTATATAGGAAGAATTATTTTCTGGACAATAAAAATAAAAATAAAATTAAACCCTTTCTAAAATACAAGAATTCATTTGTTGGAAATTTTTATTTATGAAATCAAACACATTTACCACAATAAATTAAATAAACCAAATTAGAGAAATTATAATAATGAAATTTATATACGAATATATATTATAATTTTTCAGCTATTTAATCTTAATCTTATTTGTTATAATGAAAATAGACTGTTATAAATCAAATTTTACACATTGTCATATATATTTTTTACAGTTATTTTTTCTTCCTTTTAATGAAATACTTATTTTAAATATAAATATTGGAAAATTTTTATTATATTTAGAAAAGAAACTAATATTTGTAATTTATATATAAAAAATTAATTTGGGAAAAATTTGGGTTTTTTTTGTGAACAAATTTTTTTCAATGAATTGTGAAAAAACATAATTTTAATTGGAAACTCCATTTTTTGGCTAATTTAATTATAGAAATAAATTATATTTTAAAATTATTTAAAATAATATTTATATCAATTATAAATATATAAATAAAAATTATTTCATTAGAATAAATATCAAAATTAAAATGGATACAAAATAATTTCAAAATTTTGAAAATTTTCACTTTAAAAACTCATTTTATTATCCCACTCATGTGAATAATATTAAATATATTTCTTCCAAAATTAATATTATAATTTGAAATATAGATTTAAAATTTTTAATCATTATAATCTATAATTTCTAATTAGTAAAAAATAATTTCTTATCAATGTTATTCGTGAATGAAGTAAAAAATTGATTATAGTGATAGAGATAAGAATGAGATTACATACTGAATAAACATAGAAAATAATGTTTAAAATGACCCTAATCATTGGAAAAATCAATTGGATGGACATTATTAGACTATAATAATTATATTTTTGAATTTATTTTTTATTTGATACCCTTGGGTGGAAAAAACAATTGGAGTACACAGTTCTTTGTATAAATTATAAGGGTGTCATTTCCAACCCTTATAAATGAGAACTGCCCAAAACATCTACATAGATCTAATGAATATTGAATTAAAAAAACCTATCCAAATAATATCCAAAATTCACAGTAATTTATCTTAGAAGAAAAATTTAGAAAAAAAATAATAAAATCCCTTTGGTGAAAATCAAAAAGAGATACCTAATGATCTGTAGAATCCATCAACAAGAACATTGGTTTAATTTTTTTCAAAAATCATAAATTTATATAAAATTATTAATAAATAATAACCTCATTATCCTCAATATACTAAAATTTATTTTATTTCCTATAATCACCCACACTTCTATCATATGTTATAGACAATCATGATTAATGTGTACGTAAGATTAATGCCACACGAACCAATGTTGTTTTTCATTCCATTACCTCCAATTATTGTCATTAATAATGACGATATTAATATTTTTATATGATATATCTGATATTTTTTAAAAATAAATTCTTTTAAAATAATTATATAAAAAAAATTTACGTTCATTTTTTTTAATACGAAAATTTTGTTTCTGTATATGTGGACTACCACCTCTTCAAGGTGAAGTGATTCATTTACAATTTACATGGAATGTATTAAGGATGGTTTTCAAAAATAAAATTGAGAAATATATATATATATATATATAAAATAAAAATTATAAATAAATTAGTATATATATATATATTGGGTTCATTTATTTCATTAAAAATTAGACGAGAAAAATGGAAACAACAATCATACATACATATATCCTACCATTTACATGATTGGTGTCTTGAATTTCATATTTTCATATTTTATAAATTTTGTAAAGTAAATATATTATTAATATATAAGATGTTTACATCATTTTTTTCATTGTGAAAATAGGTAAATCACTAAAGAAATTAGTCTATGAATAATAACAATTCAAAAACATATATGAACAAAAGTGCATATTATCAGAAATGTTATTTCAACCATGATATTGTTAATAATTGGGTAATATAACTCAATAATAAAATAATATTTTATATTATATATATTATTCTTGTTCCATTATATATTTAAAATATAATTATATATATTATACATTATTTTTAAACATTTGTAATGAAATTTAAGACCTAAGGTACGAGTTTTTTCATCTAGCTTTTATTTATGAGAGGTATGTGATATATTCCCCATATATCCCTGTTGAGTGACTTTATAATTAACTATGTAATGTTTCTTATTGAAAAAATTATATTTTGTGATATTAAATATTTCAATTTATGTGATTCATTGATAGATCTCATGATTCAATAGTTACTCAAGTATTAAGTGGGTACATAGGTTATCTTTATTTTATAACAGAACTATTAATTATTCACCTTATGTTACAATTATGTGGCGTATATATTGAGCATATTTTTATTCAATGAATAGTTTTTTTTAATTTTATATCAATTCACATGTCTATTTTATACTATTTTTTAATGGTTTTTTTTGATTCAAAACATACACAATCTATAAGGTAATTTTTTTTCTCAACATTTATTCTTTTTGAAACATGTAAATTTATCGAAGTATATAATTTTATTTCTTTTATATAATAGCCTTTGAAATTTTGTATCTTGGATATCCTTATTCTCATTATAGGTTATGTTTCAGTTGAAGATATTCTATTTGAGGGATAATGATTTATTATTAATAATGTGGTAAGAGTTTATTTTTACAATCTTAACATTTATAAGGATGATTTATGAGTATCTTTCTATTTGTCAAATATTTAGGTCAACATATAATAATGACCATAAATTTTATTCTCCTATTGTTTTTAATTATATCAACAAATAATTTCAATTTTATCAAACACTTTTATTATTATAATTATGAATAAAATAAAAAAATCTAACATTATTTCTCTCTTAGGCCTGAAAACTATTTTATTCAATATACAGATTTCAAAAAAATATTATAAATGATTATTTTAAATGAAATTTTAATATAATTTTCATATAAATGTAATTAAATATTATGTTATATTTGAAAATAATTTTCAAAATGTTTTCAACCACACATTATAAATTTTTAATGATATTTTCAATGAATAGGATCAAAAAATATTTCCAGGATTCCATTATAAGTCATCAATGATATTTTCATGGAATAACTTTTCAAAATATTTTCTTCCATAATTTATATTATTTGGAATATAATTTGAGATAAAATTATTACAATCTATTTTCAATTTTCATTTACAATTGTCACAATGTAATTTCAACGAAAAAGTTTTTGAAATATTATAATTATTCCATTGTATGTTTAAAAATATATTTAAAAATGATTGGTTTTCCAAAATATTGCATGCTACCTTTACATGTATTAATGATTATTTTCAATTAAATTGATTCTAGATATTATAGAGAGTCCTTTACATGTTTTCAAATTTATTTCCATGGTTTTTTTCAAAAGTTTCTCATTTTTTATAGATTTTTGAAATGATTTTCAATTATTTCATTATATTTTTTCAAATGGTTATTTTCAATGAAAATGTTGTGGATATTTTCTTTCAATAAAAATGAATTTTCTTCCAGAAATGATTCAAAAGATATGGAAAATTACAATTCATGTGATATGGAATTTGTTGGTGTTAATCATGCCTTACTGTGGTTATTATCCAAGGTTACCATTTATATTACTTCTAAAAATTGTCTATATTTTGATGACATTAATTTTTTGAATCCTATTTCTCTTTCACATTTCAAATATATATAAATTAACATTGTCTTCCAAGTGTTATATTGTTATAGTACCAATTTCTCATTAACTATTTATTGTCTGATTATAAAAATTTTATCTTTCCATTGTCTATAAGACATTTGAATTTTTATGATACCTATTTAATTTCATGGGATATGATATGAGGTAATAAATGATCATTAATTTTATGGGTCATGTTATGATGAATGCATTATTTTCATGTGGAATACATATGAATGATATCATTATTATATTGGAAGGACCTATATATTCCTCCCATCTATTGGATAAGGATTTATAAATCATGTTATAGACCTGGATAGAAAGGGTAGTGAACTCAGTTCAGGAAAGGGGATTTCCCATAATGACATTAATGAGAGTGAATCTTGACTAAGAATATTTTATTGGGTGTGATCCTTGTATAGTAATATGGCCTTGGCAGTGAATAATTAATAAAGAGATAATTTGTGGGATTGAACCCCTTCCTATATAATGAAATAGATCATATTGTGGATGGGGTGTTTTCGGACCAGTATTTCCTCCCCCCATCAGTTTCATTGATAATTATCAAAAGATACTTGACATTTAGTTAATGATTTAATATTATTTTGTGTCAACCATGATTCCAATTATTATTCTTATGTTATGATTTCATAGAATATGTACAAGATTACCAAAGGCTTCATTCCTTTTTTTCATCAAAATAAATTAATGAATCTTATGTTTGATCTTCAATATGATTGGTATAATCTTAAAATGTTATGACCATTTTCTTATACTGTAATATTAATGTTATACTAATGTATCTCTTTTATTTTTTCTTATTGAGAATCTAGGAACACCCTTTAATATTTTCCTTCGAAAAATTTATGAATAATGTTTTTGTGTATGAATACTAATGGGGATGTTCATTGTGGGGAACATTGACGATATTTCCACAAGTTAGAAGAATCTGTTACAATATTCCAAAGACAATAAAAAAATTTATGACTATGCATTTAAATTTTTAATATGCTGAATATTCATCAATACTGATGTATTATCTATTAATTTTAATCCATGTGTGTTATAATTGGTATTTAATTAATGGATTAGTAATCCACTGGATTATAGGATGAGAAAACATTAGTGAGATTCCATGGTATATTTGGTATGATATTTCCAAGTACATATAAATGGTTAAGGCTATTATGAGAGAAAAATATGAAGGAACTGAGTAATCATTTATTGTGGGGGAATATTTTCTGATGATCATGCGTATGGGGTATCAATGGAGTTATGGATGGTGGGATAACTCTTAATTAGTTTTCAGAAAACATGATTAACAACGTGAACCATAATCAACTTTCATACCCACCAAAGAAGAAAAATAAAGAGTTATCTACAAATTTGTGTAAAGAATACCACATAATAATGATGATATAGTGTCCAATATGTTGAAAATTTGGGAATAAGAACCATGGTGAATATTTTAGGGGAACGATAAAATTTTTTATATATGGAATATAATGGAATAAAAAGATACAAAAAAGGAAAAATGAAATGTTTGTTTATAAAAATTATTGAAAATAAAGAAATCAATTTGTAATAATTGATAGTTGAATGATTTAATTCTGTAATGAATGGGAATAATAGAAATATTTTTAATATTTCGATTTCTCAATAACATAATTAGAAATGTGGTAAGAGTAATGGTTATATAGATGATTATTATGAAACTATTGATGAAATTTAAAAGTAAATAGGTATAAATCAATAGGATGAGGTATCATTTTTAATAGGTTAAGGATTATGTATAAAAATCAATTTGTTTATGTATATGGAATGAAGAATAATTTTATGTGAATTTACAAATATAAAAGTATTTTTCATTTTATGTTTTTTGATATGGGTTTAAAAGAATATTATCCATGGGTCTTATATAATATATAGATAATTTACTAGAAAATATGATATTAATTGGAAAACCATAATTAATGGATCAATTAAACTAAACGTTTTCCTGATGATATAGAAATTACATTTGTATAGTATAAATTATGGTGATACTTATTTCCATGGAACTAATTAATTAGTTATTTAATTATTTTTTGTTATCATTGATGAATTGTAAATATTTTTTAAATTTATAGAATATAACCAATGTTGTTTGAAATAAAAAATAATTCATATTTTCAACAATTATTTATGTTAATTTAGATTATTAACATGTTTTCAGAGACTACATGATGATGTTATTCACATGTTTTCAATGTGAAAACAAATAGCTATTTTTTATATGTGTGTTAATGTTAATATGATTTTTTGAAATTTAGTTACCTTATTTATGATGATTTTTATTTTTATCTATTTATTAGATTAAATGGATGACAGTTTATTGGGTGTTTTAAGTGAAAAAAGATAATTTTTTAGAGATTTTATCATTATCTATAAATATACTGATTTACACACATTTGATAACCAATACTAACCATGTTGTTATGAGGTTAAATAATGATTGATGGAATGAATTATCATTCTACCTTGTGATCTGTTAGTACGTATGGAATAAAAAGGTCACAATCATTTCATTAAGAACGAGATGAAGTGGAAATCAACCAAGTCACCACAATAGGGTGATATAGTATATATAAAAAGGAATGAAATAAATAAATTATGTTTCTTTTTGTTCACGGATATCAATATAATTCCTCAACAGTATAATAATGATGCTGATAAATATTATTCATAATTAAATTATTTATTCTTAACAAATGGACTTATAAATCGTCATATATTTAAAGTATTGTTACCCGTAATATTCAAATTATGATTCCCTTTATCATGACTAATGAACTCAATCATGCCCTATAATTATTTATCATTTTATTCCATGTCCAATATATCATTCCCACATATTTTCCCCAATTATTAAACCAATTTACCTGTTACTTGGGGTATCAATTCTATTCAATACTTTCTATTTTTAAAAGGATGTGTTAGTATCCATTTTTATGATGCGAGCTTCTATTAAAAAAACATTCGTCAATTAAAAAATTGATATCCCAGATGAATTTTGAAGGGGAAATTAATTTTATTGTTTGTATAATGTGACTACATTAAATTTTTTTAATTCTATTTTGAAATAATTTTAACCCATCCAAAATATTTTATTTCATGCAACATTATATAATGATTATGATATCTGAAAAAACCAATTTATTATTTATTTGTATGAAAAATCTTATTGATCATTAATTAAATTCAACACTTATATTATCATTCAGAACACCCATCACTATATTTTTATTTTGTTTTTAATAATACTGAGTTCCATTGATAACTTGCATAAAACACAAGACATAGTTTGACCAATCATTAATGTAATATTAATGTAATTGTTTAATTTTTTTTATAGATTCCACCAAGCTTTTGAAATAGAGTATTGGAATATGATTAATTAAATTATGAAAATATGGGGTATACATGTTTATACTAATAATTATTTTAGTAACAACAAAGTAGAAATGAATTTAAAACCCATAGTAAAATATAGGAAATATTTTGTTGAAAACCTATTTTTATGTAATAAAACACATTTTCCTCAATAAATTAATTAATCCACTTTTTATAATGATTTTAATGGAATATATATATATATATATATATATTAAATTTATAAAACTATTTATTGTTTAAATTATGTGGCTTCTTGATAAGAGATATGTTCGAAGCCAACAATATGGATAAAGATATCTATTTATATAAAAGGTAAATTTAATGAATTCCAGTGTTAGTCATATTTTATATATAATTATTAATTATTTTATTAAATGAATATTAAAAAAATCCATTTTTATACTATAATATCAACGTTTAATTTTATTACATTTTTTACTTTTTTGAGAAGTCTAATTTTGTGAATAGTAAAAAACATTGTATTTTAATTGTAAACTAAATATATGTCTATCTTAATTATATAGTTAAATTCTAATTTAATTTGGTTTCATGTTATATTAATATCAATTATAAATCTATTATTTAAATATCTATAATTTTAATCAATTTCTCTTTGAAATTGTATATAGACAGATTTCAAACTTTTGATTATTATAACATTAAACCCCCATTGATTCGTCTTTTATTGTGAATTATGATTAAATAAATTTATGACACATAATTGATCATAATTTTGAGAAATGGATTCAATATTTTGAATAATAATATTTTATAATTTGTAATATGTCCTTATTAGTTTTTTTCCTATGTGATTAGTGAATGTAGTGAATATAAATTATATTGATTAAGGTAAAAACATGTTTACTTATTCACAAAAAAATGTAACATAAGGTATAAAAATTACACTAAACTTTACAAAAGCCTATTTTGAAAACATATTTTGACATTAAAAAATAGTTTATATAATTTTGTGGGTCAAATAATCCTCTTGGTAGGTAAAAATATTGGACACACACAATTGTTTTCAAAACTACCTTGTGTGTCCTTTCCCCCAATTATAATAGGGAACTCACTAAATCACTTATTAATTCCTCTCAAGATCATTTTCTCAACAAAAATATACCCAAATAAGATCCTGAATTATATTCCATTACCCTATAATCCTTCATTTAGGAAAAAATCCAACCTAGGGTATGGTGAAAATTAAATGGGGTCACCAAATAAAGCGGTAACTTCTTTGAACATGAACATTTTTTTTATTTCCTTCTCCACCAAATAATTTGTTATTATTTGATAAAAATATAAAAACCCAATTATAATGAATATAAAGATTTTTTTATGTTATGGCACTGAACTACACTCACAAACACATCCACAAAATGGAATATACAATCATCGTTCATGTGTATGAAATACTACCACATCACATACTAGGGCCATTCATTCATCCATTACCACCAATAGTCATTGGTAATAATGATGGAAATATTATTTTATATAATATTTATGTTATATTTTATTTCGTTATTCTTATTGAATTATTATATAATTTATTCCTTCATGATTTACATTTTTTAAATTACAATAACTTTATTTGTGGGTCTCTGGACTACATCCTCCTGAATATGATGTGATTCATTAACTATTTACTTGGATTTTATTAAAGATTAGATTAATATAAATTATATATATGTATATATATTAAATAATAATTATATTGTAAATAATATTTATATAAACATATTCCTTATCATTTTTAAAAATATGATGAGAAAATGGAAATATCATTCAAGATTATATGCGCCCTGCCATCACCATGAATGCTAAATTTTATTTCATATTTTTATATATAATAGATTATTTTTAATATTAATATTTTTATACTGAATATATATATAATATTTATTTCATTTTTTCCAACCTCTAAATTATTATATAATGTTCAATGTAATATGATCGACAATATACAGTCAAAACATTTAAAAAAAACAAAATAGTTATTTGAGTAAAGTTAAAATTTACATGGAATTATTAATAAATGGGTAATATAAAATCATAATAAAGTAATATATGGTTTGATATATAAAAATATGGTTCTATGGTAGATTTATAATAAACATATATATATTTTCAATGTTGTTTGAACATATGTGAAAAAATTCAAGACATAAGGTAAGGGTTTTGACATCTCACATTTATTTCTATGGGTAATAATATATATTTACAACTTATTGCTATTGAGTTTCAAATATAATATTCTATGACATGTTATATAATGAATTTAATTTATTTCATGATGTTAATTTTCTCAATTGATGTAATTATTTCCCAGATCTCAAAATTGAAATTTTACATAAATCGTAATGTGATTTCATGTTTTGTTTTAATTTATGTGATGCCTATTCTTTATTCAAGAATCAATTATTTTCTGTGGGGTATAAATTGTTTATGAATGTATTGTCTTATTCATATAGTTAAATTTATGGGTATTAAAAAAATCAATTTTATGATATATCTTTTATGGGGTTTTAAAATTCAAAATTTACCTAATCTATAAATAAATGTGTCTCAATTAGATTTTTTTATGTCAGAAGTAATTTTATACACCAATATTCTTATTTTAGGTGTGTATACTACCATATAAAATGTTATGTCAAGAATATAAATTTTATCATGTTTTTAGCTTAATTTAATGATATTATTTATTGTTGATTATGATTCAATGTTACAAAAATTTTAAGTGTTTATTTATAAAATCTCATTGTTTATCAAGATTTTTTTCGATTAGGCTTCAATTTATGAAATATTATGATCCAAATATAATTAATTAAATTTTTTATTCACCTATATTAATACATGATATATTCACGTTATGGTTCAGTTTTACACTCTTTGGTACATAATATAGGTAATGAAAACAAATTTATGAAAATCCAACATCATTTCTCTCATTAATGAAAAATATAATTTATTCAATAAACATGTTTCCTAAAATATTATTTATTTTTTTAAATTATATAATTATAACATTATCAAGGAAATGGGTTTTTAAAATATTATTTGTTGAGAATTTATTTTTCAATTTGTTTTCAAGATTCTATTATAAGTTTTCAAAGATATTTTCAATGAAACTTTTTTCAAGTGTTTTCAAGATTAAATTAAATGTTACCCATTGTATTTTTAAAAAATAGGTTCAATATTCCATTATATGTTTTCAACTATATTTTAAAAGAAAATGTTTTGAAATTTTTTTCAAGAATACATTATGTGTTTCAAATTAATTTTCGAGGATTTTCTTTTCTAAATGATTTCAAGATTCCATTATAAGTATTGAAATATATATTTAAAAAATAAATTTTCTTAAAATATTATATAAAAAGATTTCAAGGTAGTTTTCATGTATTATTATTTTAATAATTTAATTAAAACTTTTAAACAATTTATAAATAATTTTCTATGAAAATAGTTTTCAATTATTTTAAATTAGTTTTATTTTTAAAAAGAATATTTTTTAAAATATATATCAAATTTATTTACATTTATGAGGAGATCTATCAGTTTTTCAAAATCCATAATGATGATATTATATAAGGGATGCAACCTATAATCATTCTCTGAATGGTTTATGTTTCGATGTTATTATGTTTAAAAAACATGTATCTCATTTAAAGATAATATATTTGGGAAACAAGATTCTCTTTCATGGGTTATATTCTTATAAAACCCAATTCTCTTTTATAGGATATTCTATGATTATGAAACCTGTATCATTTTGAAAAGATATTAATGATTAAAATTTAAGGATAACCCTTTCATTTTTGGGGTTATGGTTATCTAATTATGAATCCACTCTCTTTCTATGCATCATAACATGAGGAATGTTTTATTCTCATGTGTGATACATATATTGGATTTTACTATGAGACTTGTCAGAAATATATCTATCTCCAATTAACTAAGTAATGATTTATATCTAAATATATAAATATGGAATTAAATTTTAGTGAACATAGTTTAGTAAATGACTTTTTTCACTAAGATAGTCTTGGGAGTGAAACCTCATTACTAACATGGTATTAGGAGCGAACCGTGAAAAATAATATGGTCCATGAAGTGATCCTCAAATATTGATATATATTGGAGAGGGAACCCATTCAACAATATGGAATAGGTTTTGACTAGGTATGGTTATGTCTCTATCGAAGTTGGTGTATCCCCCCATAAAGTTCCAAAAGATGTCTTTGCAATGAGAAAATACTTATAAGGAATTATTTTATATGATTATGTTTATACTACAATCCCCTGAAATATTCCAATTTTATTTCTTCACTGACTATGATCATGATTCCATTATATTCTACCAATCATTATTCCATGAATCATCTTTATTATATTTGATATGCATTTCCTTATCTTTAAATATTATTCTAGGGTTTTCATACCCTTACGTTCATGTTAAACTTATGCATCTCTTTTATATTACATTAATGATAATATGAGATCACTGTTTATTATGTCTCTTTTTTGTAGGTTATGAAAAAATTTATTGAGTATGAGTACAAAATGGGATGATAATTGTGATAAACATTAAATATTATTCTCAAATATAGAATATTGTGTTCCATGTTTTAAAACACTTTTAATTATTGTTGTCCTTATCCAGAAACAATTTTATGTGATGAATATTTATTTAAAATGATGTAATATAATTTATTGTTATTCCTAGTTATCTATAATATGTTTGTTGGTCTATGACATTCCCTTAATATTTAGGGTTTATTTATATTGTTTCTATATTTAGTAATGTTATTTTTCCCCCAATATGGAATTAATGTATTTAAAAAATTATTTGGAACATGTTGAGCTTCCCACAGGCTGAAATAGTATAGTCGTAGGACTATCACCTCAATATGTACAACCCATTAGCCTTTTTGATGTATTTTCTCTTGTTATACCACCTCATTGTATGTTTATAACCTATAATTTTCTAGAGGAAGACATGATAAAAGTTTTATAGAGTTATAGAATAATTTTTATGTATGAACACATTCTATGCGACTGATAATGAAATGGGTTCTATAATGAGATAATTAATTTGTAATGTTAGTGGATTCCGTTGACATTTCATGTAACATCCCAAGTAATTAATGAATAATATATATTTTTATCTATGTCTATTTATGAATTAGATAGTGTTTTAGAGGCTTAGAATGGGAATAAATCCAATCTTAAGCATTGAATATAGTAATATTTTTAAAAGATTGCTTCACTACCTTTTGAGGGAAAACCATTTTTACATAAATATTTTGATAATTTTATAAGCCCTATTTGTCAAAATAAACATATTATTTATGATTGGGACATTGAAAATTACATTGGATAAATTTTTCGTATTTTTCTGACAATGTTCATTTTTTATGAATAGTGAAAAATGCTGCATTTTACATCAAAACTGCTTTTTCATCTAATTTAATTATATGGATAGATTACCTTTTAATTGGTCTTAATGTAAAATTAAAATATATTTTTAACATTTAATATAGTGGTGTTCATTAGGATTAATTTAACTTTGGAATTGGGCATAAACTAATACAAAACTTTTCATAGATATTGTTTCAAAAAACCCGCTATTTGTTTTGACAACGGGAATTATTTTTAAATAAATTATTGAAATTTCTTTGTTTGGAATTTGGTAAAATGGATTAAATATTTGTAATAAGAAGGTCCAAATTATGTTATCAAGACACTTTTGTTTTTGGACATAATGAATAGTAACGACGGTAATTATCATTAATTATCATGATTAATGAGTAATCGGGTAGTTAAGGACAATAAAATAATATCATAATAATAAAAAATGACAAAAACATTTGTCATAATGCTACTATTTTCCTCATGGAAGACCATGGGATGCCTTGTTCCAATCTTGGGGACCCCATGTAATCACTTTTGTGGGAAAGTGACTTGTCATATTTTTATTTTTTTAAAGAAAGTAAATATAACAAAGAATGTATCACCTGAGTATAAATTTTTTAGTTTTGTCTACATAGATGATAATTTTTACTATAAATATTCATTGGAAAGATAAAAATATTTCCTATATCATAGTATTTTTTTCATAATTTTTAGACATTATATAAATTATATTATCTCTAACATCATGATGATGCAGTGATTACCTCATTATTTAATGATTTAAATAAAATAAGAAGATAAAGTAAAATGTAAGACCTAAAATTGTAAAAGACCTATTGGATGAGTTTTTTTAAAATCCCTTATAACATTATCCTTGAAATAAATCAATGTGGGACATTTAAAATCCGAAACTCACTTGAAAATAAAGTAAACTTTTGTAACATTCCAAGAGTGCCCCTCCGCTCCTCTTATAAAAGGCCCCCACCTCTACCTCCTTACCCACACCTCTCAAGCCTTTGGATCGGCCAAGCTCTGCTCTTTTTGTCTATCCACATCCCTCTCTTACTCCTAGAAGCCTCACATTGGGCATAAGTCTTCTCAAGGAAGCCATTGAGCTCAAATCAAAGAGAGTTACCCGATTTTAAGGTAATGTCTTCACTTGTGTTCTTTTGTTTTTTCTTCTTCTCCAACCCCCTAAACTATTTTTATTCATTTATTTTGTAACAAATCCAGTATCATCAATATTATAGTATGTTGTTATAAGAATCATTCAAGATACACTTACAAACACATACATATTATGGTTAAATAACATATTGTTTCTGTGGATGGCGAATTTTTGCCTCACAAAACGATGATTGTTCAATATTCTTCTAACACCTTCAATGGTGGGCTTTAGATGTCACTATATTTATATATGATAAATAATATGTGTATGTTTTCCTTAAGCCTCAGTATTTTTCATTTATGTCTTACCTTTATGGCTTCCATTATGGGTATACGCGATATCTTCATTTTAGGAAATGCGGACTACCGCCCCTTCAAAGTGATTTTATTCGTTAATGCCATATGTGGGACGTATAAAGGATGCATTTAAAGTTATTATATATAATTTTATAAAGGAATTATAATATTCCATTATATCGTTATTATTTCATTCCATTAAATTATTAGATAGAAATGAAAGTAGCGTTCATGCGTACATACGGCTTACCGTCTCCGTGAATAGTGCATTTCATTTCATATCCTCAAAGGTAATGTACTATTATAAGTACATATATATAATGGATATATATGATGTATGTTACAAATAAATGATGAATATAATTCTGGAATTAATATATACATACCTCTCATTTAGTTTTAAATCCATTAATATGACATAGAAATGAAAGTAGTGTTCATGCGTACGTACGACATACCGTCTCCATGAACAGTGCATTTCATTTCTTACCTCTAAATGTTATTTAATATAATAAATTCATTTATATACTGGATATATAGGATATATATGATATATTCATCATTATTATAACTCTGGATATAATGGATACATGAGAAACTTGTAATTATAAAGAGCATATTTTTGACTCAATTACCAATGATCGTTAAAACGACCGTTATTAACTTAAATAATTGCATAGTGTTCATGAAGTAGTAATAAGTTATATAAAAGGAATAGTGAACTTGAAAAATGTTCTTAAGAAAGTAGAAATTTACTCAAGTTTATTATTCAGGAGGTTAAAGAACGATTGAGTCAAGTCGGACCCGAGGTATGGGACTTCGTCTCAATCTCATTTCATTTAGGCATATTTAGTTTTATACACAGCCTTCTTTTATACGGTGTATAAACCCCTTTGAATTTTACGTTTATCCTAAATGAATCTTTTTTTTATACGAATCATTTTTACTAAACGACAAAAGTAAATGTTTTTGTCGTATGTATGCGGTGACAACGACTTCTCTACCGTCGTGACCAATATTTGAGTTTCAGCTTCCTCTACAAGCCATACCTTTTTTTAAAAGAAAAATAAATACCATGTTTTAATTTTACTTTATTTTGGTATTGGAAATGGTTTTCATAATTTTTTTATATCAATGTGTTGTGTTGATATCTTGTGATTGAAAAGTGGAAATGTTATGTTTACTTTATGCATGTTTTATGTGATACAATTATGTTATGGTTCTTGGGAATTATTATGAAGACGGGTTGCTCCGTGATAAACTAAGGGCGGGTGAACCCGATATAGCTCTCTAATGCATTGGGTAACGCAAAGGAGTTAAACGTTAAGGTTTCTCCGAAGAGATTTAGGGAAAATACTATGATGGGTATTCCGAATGTAACCAATAGGGTTACTCCCTACATAAGAATGTTACGAATACCTGAAATTTCCTATATGTATTATGATTTCTATGACTTATTCATAATTTGGATGAGGTATATTAAAGTTCTTATGTTTTATTGGTAAATTATGATTTCATTCTTATATATATATGTACTCATGTTTCCTTTCCATATTTTTATATCCCTTACCAATCTTTTTATGCTCATCCCAAGTTTCTTTAAATGTTTTTCACATGTCAAGGGAAAGGTACATGATATGATGATAGTGTCAAGGAAGTGTCAAGAAAGAATCCGTGTTTTATTTTAAATATGTTTCCGTTGATGGGAAAAATAAATACTATCTTTATGTAACCACTTTTTTTAAATGTGGAATGTAATGCAAGTTTTATGATCTAATTCTCTAAAACACTAAACCTGAAAATATCCTCAATGTGTAATCTTGTAATAACTCAAGATTAAGTAAGGTTAAAGGATGGGGCCTTATAGTTGGTATCATAGGTCAGTTTAGATAACTTTATGAGTTAGAATTTTATTAAATGATTATCCAAAATTAATTTTTTTATGGAGAAATTGAAATGATATAGCATTTAAAGATTACCATGTTGCTTCTCCTAAGATATTTCTGTGTTATGAATGGTTTTTCATAGAGGAAACAAAACAGATTTTCTGGGATGGCATACAGAGGGAAATGACCTTTCAAATCAGTATCCTAAGATGGTCTGAATCAGAACTAAATAGTTTGTTGTAGTGATGGCTCAGTTGAATCAGGTGAAAAAATGTTGGTTGTGTTTATTGATGAAATTTTGGTGTTTTCCAAAAGTAAAGATGAGCATGAAAGACATTTGAGGGTTATTTTTCAAACCTTAAAATTAATGAAATTGTATGGGAAATTCAGTAAGTGTGAGTATTTGTTGCAACAAATTTCTTTCCTTGGTCACATTGTTTCGAAATATGGGATAACTGTAGATCCAGAAAAAACAAAGGTTGTTGAAGAATGGCCAAGACCCACAAATGTTACTGAGATTCGTAGCTTCCTTGGTTTGGCAGGCTATTACCGAAGGTTTGTTAGAAATTTTTCACAGTTATCTAGTCCAATGACGAAGATAACTCGGAAGGGTGTTAATTTTATCTGGACAAAGGCATGTGATGATTGTTTTAAGGAATTGAAAAGAAGATTGGTGAATGCTCCAGTTTTGGCACAACCTTCCAGGAATGGGGAGTTTGTTTTCTACGGTGATGCTTCATTGAAAATACTTGGTTGTGTCCTATTGAAGAATGATCAGGTAATTTCTTATGCTTCACGTCAGTTGTAAACTCATGAGTTAAATTACCTTACACATGATTTGGAATTAGCTACTGTTGTTTTCGCTTTAAAAATTTAGAGGCATCATTTGAATGGAGTAAAGTGTGAAATATATACCGATCACAAAATTTTAAAGTATATATTAAATTAGAACAAATTGATCATGAGACAAAGGATATGTATAGAATTAATCAAGGATTATGATTGTACAATTCATTACCATCCGGGAAAAGCAAATAAAGTGGCCGATGCTTTTAGTCGAAAAAATAATGATTCATTAACAATGTTGTGTTTGGAACATGATCCTTTAGTTAAGGATTTGACGAAATTTGGAATAGAAGTTTTTGGTGCAGGATGTTCTTTTGTTTTGTTTCAGGTATCAGTGAAATATTCTCTATCAGACAGAATCAAGCAAGCACAGAAGCAAGATAGTGAGTTGCAGAAAAAGGTAGAGTTGGTTTAGAAGGGTATGTTGCCTGAATTCAACATTGATAATGATTGTGTTTTGAGATTTGGTAATATATTGTGTCTGCCTTGTGATTTACAGTTGAAGATATAGTTGTTATGTGAAGCTCATAGTTCTCCGTTTTCAGTTTATCATGGAAGTACTAAGATGTATAGAGATTTTCAGGAGTATTCATGGTGGGATGGAATGAAAAGGGATATTGCTAATTTTACTATGAAGTGTTTGACTTGTCAATAGGTAAAAGCAGAGTGGAAGTTACCGAAAGGGAAGCTTCATCATTTACCAGTGCTAGAGTGGAAATGGGAAAATATATCCATGGACTTCGTTGTGGGATTGCCTAAGACACCTCGATGTAATAATGCAATCTAGGTTATTGTTGATCGCTTGAATAAATATGCTCATTTCCTTGCTATACGAGATAATTTTTCCGTAGATAAACTTTCCAATCTGTATCTTAAAGAGATAGTCATGTTACATGGAGTTCCTCTCTCCATTGTATCCAATCGTGATCCCATGATTACTTCTAACTTTTGGAAAGGCCTTTAGAAGTCGTTGGGTACTAAATTAAATTTTAGTACAGCTTTTCATCCTCAATCAGATGGTCAGTCAGAACGAACAATTCAAACTTTGGAAGATATGCTACGTGCTTGTTCGATGGATTATTAGGGAAGTTGGGACCAACATCTTTCTTTGGTTGAATTTTCATATAATAAAATTTTTCATTCCAGTATACATATGGCACCATATGAGGCGTTATATGGGATGCGGTGTCGAACTCTAGATTTCTGGGATGATGTTGGTGAAAGGATGCTGATTGGACCAGAATTGGTAGAAGAGTTGGAAGAAAAATTTCAGTTGATACAGAAAAACATGAGAATAGCTCAGAGCAGGCAAAAGAGTTATGCGGACAACAAGAGGAAGGATCTCTCTTTTGAGGTAGGTGATAATGTTTTTCTCAAAGTCTCACCATGGAAAAGTGTGATTCGATTTGGTAAGAAAGGAAAGTTGAGTCCAAGGTTCATTGGACCATATAAAATTCTGGAGAGAGTTGGATCAGTTTCTTACTGAGTGGCTTTACCTCCGAGTTTATCTCAGGTACATAATGTTTTTCATGTTTCGATGTTGAGAAAGTATATGCCAGGTCCATCTCATGTTTTGAGTCCAGAGGAAGTTCAGCTGGAAGAGAGCCTATCTTATGAGGAAAAACTAGTCCAGATTATTTACCATAGGGAGCAGGTGTTACAGAATAAGGTGATTCATCATGTAAAGATTTTGTGGAAAACCCACATGATTGAAGAGGTAACATGAGAATCTGAAAATGCAATGAGGGCTAAATACCCCCATTTATTTGATAAGTGAATAAATTGCGGGGACACAATTTTCTAAAGGGGGGAAGGATGTAACATCCCAAGTAAGTAATGAATAATAGATATTTGTATCTATGTCTATTTATGAATTAGATAGTGTTTTATAGGCTTAAAATGAGAATAAATCCAATCTTAAGCATGGAATACACTAATATTTTTAAAAGATTAATTTACTACCTTTTGATGGAAACCCATTTTTAAATCAAAATTTTTAAATTTTTATAAGACATATTTTTCAAAATAAACATATTATTTATCATTGGGACATTGAAAATTACATTGGACAAATTTTTGGTATTTTTCCGACAATGTTCATTTTTTTAAGAATAGTGAAATATACTGCATTTTACATCAAAACTGCTTTTCCATCTAATTTAATTATATGTTTAGATTATATTTTAATTGGTCCTAAAGTTTAATTAGAATATATTTTTACCATTTAATATAATGGTGTTCATTAGTATTAATTTTACTTTGGAATTGGGCATAAACTAATGCCAAACTTTTCATAGACATTGTTTCAAAAAACCCGCTATATGTTTTGACAACGGAAATTATTTTTATATCAATTATTACAATTTCTATGTTTGGAATTTTGTAAAATTTATTACATATTTGGAATCAAAAGGTCCAAATTATGTAATCAAGACTCTTTTTTTGGACATTATGAATAGTAACGACGATAATTATCTTTAATTATCTTGATTAATGAGTAATCTGGTAGTTAAGGATAATAAAATAATATCATAATAATAAAAAATGACACCAAAATGTGTCCTAATTCTACTGGTTGTCTCATGTCCGACCATGGGATTCCATGTGCCAATCTTGGGGAACCCATGGAATCACTTTTGTTGGAAAGTGACTTGTTATCTTTTTATTTATTTTAAAGAAAGTAAATATAATAAAGAATGTATCACCTGAGTAAAACATTTTTAATTTTATCTAAATAGATTATATTTTTGAATATATATATTAATTGGAAATATAAAACAATTTCCTATATCATAGTATTTTTTCATATTTTATAGACAGTAAATAAATTAAATTATTTATGACATCATGATGATGCCATGATTACCTCATTATTTAACGATTTAAATAAAATAAGAAGATAATGTAAAATCTAAGACCGAAACTTGTCAAAGACCTATTGGATGAGTATATTTCGAAACCTTATCACTTTATCCTAGAAATACATCAATGTGGTACCTTTAAAATCCGAAACTCACTTGAAAATAATGTAACATTTTGTAACTTTCCAAGAGTTCCCCTCCTCTCCTCTTATAAAAGGCCCCCACCTCTACCTCTTTACCCACACCTCTCAATCCTTTGGTTCGGCCAATATCTGATCTTTTTGCCTCTACACATCCCTATCTTACTCCTAGAAGCCTCACTTTGGGCATATGTTTTCTTAAGGTAGCCTTTGAGCTCAAATCAAAGAGAGTTACCCGATTTTAAGGTAATATCTTCATTTGTGTTCTTTTGTTTTATTTTGCTTCTCCAACCCCCTAAAATATTTTTATTCATTTATTTTGTAACAACTTCAGTATCTTAAATATACTAGGATGTTTTTATAAGAATCATTCATGATACACTTACAAACACATATATCTAATGGTCAAAGAACATACTGTTTCTGTGGATGGCGAATTTCTGCCTCATGAAACGATGATTGTTCAATATTCTTCTAACACCTTCAAAGGTGGCCATTAAGATGTCACTATATTTATATATGATAAATAATATTTTTATGTTTTCCTTATGCTTCGGAATTTTTCATTTATTGCATACCTTTATGGCTTCCATTATGGGTATACGCGATACCTTCATTTTAGGAAGTGCGGACTACCACCTCCTCAAAGTGATTTGATTCGTTAATGCCATATGTGGGACGTATAAAGGATAGATTTAAAGTTATTATATATGATGTTATACTGGAATTAAAATATACCTTTATATCATTATTATTTCTTTCCATTAAATTATGAGATTGAAATGAAAGTAGCGTTCATGCGTACGTACGGCTTACCGTCTCCATGAACGGTGAATTTCATTTCTTATCTTCAATGTAATGTACTATTATATGTAAATATATATAATGTATATATATGATGTATGTTACATATAAATTATGAATATAATTCTGGAATTAAAATATACATGCCTCTCATTTAGTTTTAATTCCATTAATATGAAATAGAAATGAAAGTAGCGTCCATGCGTACGTACGGCTTACCGTCTCCATGAACGGTGCATTTCATTTCTTACATCTAAACATTATATAATATTATAAATTCATGTATATACTAGATATATAGGATATAAATGATATATAAATCATGAGTATAATTCTGGATATAATGCATACATGAACAACTTGTAATTATAAAGAGCATATTTTTGACTCAAGTACCAATGATCGTTAAAAAGACTGTTATTAACTTAAATAATTGCATAGTTCTCAAGACGTGGTAATAAGTGATATAAAAGGAATAATGTACTTGAAAAGGGTTCTTAAGTAAGTATAAATTAACTCAAGTTTGTTATTCAAGAGGTTAAATAATGATCGAGTTAAGTGGGACCCGAGGTATGGTACTTCATCTCAATCTCCTATCATTGAGGCATATTTTGTTTTATACACAACCTTCTTTTATACGGTGTATAAACCCCTTTGACTTTTACGTTTATCCCAAATGAATCTTTTTTTATATGAAGCGTTTTTACTAAATGACAACAGGAAATGTTCTTGTCGTACGTATGTGGGGACAATGACTTCTCTGCCGCCATGACCATTATTTGAGTTTCGGCTTCCTCTACAAGCAATACCTTTTTTTAAAGAAAAAAAATACCGTGTTTTACTTTTACTTTATTTTGGTATTGTAAATGGTTTTATTAATTCTTTTATATCAATGTGTTGTATTGATATCTTGTGATTGAAAAGTGGAAATGTTATGTTTCCTTTATGCAAGTTTTATGTGATACGATTATGTTATGGTTCTTGGGAATTATTATGAAGACGGGTGGTTCCGTGATAAATTAAGGGAAGGTAAGCCTGATATAGCACTACAATTCATTGGGTAACGTGAAGGAGTTAAACGTTAAGGTTTCTTCGAAGATATTTAGGGAATATACTCTGATGGGTTTTTCGAACGTAACCAAGAGGGTTACTCCCTACGTAAGAATGTTATGAATGCCTCAAGTTACCTTTACGCCTTATGATTTCAATGATTTATTCATAATTTGGATGTGGTATGTTAAAGTTCTTATGTTTTATGGGTAATGTATGATTTCATTCTTATGTATATATGTACTCATGTTTCCTTTACATATTTTTATATCCCTCACTGAGCTTTTTATGCTCATCCCATGTTTTCTGAAATGTTTTTCACAGGTCAAGGGAAAGGTACATGATATGATGATAGTGTCAAGAAAGAATCCATTTTTTATTTTAAATATGTTTCTGTTGATGGAAAAAATGAATACTATAATTATGTAACCACTTTGTTTAAATTGGGAATTCAATGCAAGTTTTATGATCTAATTCTCTAAAACACTAAACCTGAAAAGATCCTCAATGTGTAAACATGTAATAACTCATGATTAAGTAAGGTTTAAGGCTGGGGTCTTATATTTCATCTCCTTGAATACTTATAATATTAAATAAAATAGGGATTTAATAATATTGGATTCTAATTATGTTAGTGTGGGCCTTAAAACAATTTTCACCTAAGATCCTTATTAGATAAGATTGGATGGAAAATTAATCACCATCGATTCCATTTTCATGGGATTCTAATGTAATTTCTAATCATTGGATACAAATTTATTAGAACCTCCTTGAAAATGATCAATGAAAATTTTATATAGGATCCACATAGATATATATTGATTTTTCATGATGGTTATTCATATAATTGATGTTGATTTATTGGTAATTTATAAATTGTATTTGGTCCTATCGGTCCTAGCAATTGATTACATGAAATATGTTATCTTGTATTCTTTATCATGACTGATGGTTTCTTGATTACAGTTTTCCCTTGGTTGTGGTTGTTTGATTATTATTCATATGAATCCATTTTTGATTTTTTAAGATCCTATAATCATTTTAGAAATTCCGGTATAACATTTATTCATGTGATGTAATTTATAATACTACATTTTTTATAGTTAAATATGAATTTATATAGAATCAATAGGTGGGGTCCTACTACGTATTATAGCACACCCTCATTAGGCCAACCGTGGGTACCTAAAAAATACATCTTGGTTTCTCGTTGGGACTAGGAAATGTAACCACATTATGATTCTTGATTTGATCATCTCCTATAAATAGGGGAGAAATCAGAGAATATCTACCCATGAAGATAGTTAGAGATACATCCATGTTTTCTAATTTTTTTGATACATATATTATATGAGATGTTTCTTTCTAGGTATTACATTCCATTACATATAAATACATGTAATGATAATCATATATTACATAACACAACATTTCATTTTTTAATCCATATGAATTATGGATGACTATATACTACTCAGTTATTTGATATTCATTCTCGAATGTATTCATTTATTAAACTGATATGTTATTATGAAATAAGGTTATATACAACCCACATTATCATCTTAGTCCTTCTACACTAGTTAGTAGCCACTATACTATATAGGAGTGTTCATGAGGGCATGTGACCAAAAATCAAGGTGCACTATTTAGTGCATCCCAGTTTCAGATCTTATAATAAATTTCTAGAGATGAATCTATAAAAAAATGCCCAAATCCCATGAACACAAATTTATTATTCAAACTTTTTCCTATATCTTCATTATTCAACCTCATTCATAATAAAATTTGTATAGAAACTTATATATAATATATAGTGACAATATATTGGAAAACACAATAGAATAAATCTTTTCTGAAATAAAAATAAAACTTTTCCAAAGTTGGACATGTAAACTAATATAAAAAATTAATTCTATATAGATGTTAATTTCATTATTTTATTTAATCATAAAACACTTACATGAATTTCCATCATCCCATATAAAAAATATACTATTACGGTAAAATTTATAATTAAATAACACAAATTTATCTATTCCCCATATATGATGTTTTCATCACTCTAATTATAAAAAACCAACCTTTTCATGAATATATTTTGTTTTGAGTAATAATAATATTGAGATTAATTCATCATGTTAATGTGTTTCTTCATTTATATATAATGGATTATTATTTATCATTTTGGAAAAACTTTTACTCTATAATATAGACTTCATCCTAGTTCTCTCTATTTTTAAAAAATAACATTAAAATAACCTAATAATATTTTTATCCATGATGCATATCCATGTTCTAGAATACTATGATAGTATCAAAACTCACATGGTTGGGTGTTTTTCTTTAATATTAACACTATACTATAATGACTGAACATATAAAGTATTTATTTTTTTATGAAACATCCCCATGTTCATTCTTATTGTTTTGACACTCCATTTTAATTCAAATAATATTTTTCTATTAATGTCATGGAAAATGTTCATATGTGTTATTTTTATATATCTAATTGAAATAAAAATTCATATTATTAATCAATAATTTTTTTAAAATAACTGTAAAATAGATTCTTCTTTAATATATGAGGTTACATATGTATGAATTTATAATATCAAATTTATACTTTTAAAATTAATCTCTACTAGATTTATAATAATAATATATAATTCATTATATATCTATAGAGTATGAAAATATTTAATTTTTCAACATGTTTCTCAATCATCAAAAATTGATTCATTTGAATCAAAGGTAAATTATTTTATCTCCTATGAATCTTCCATTTTTTTGTAATCATTGAATTTTATTAATTAATAATAAAAAAATGATCAATAACTAATTCTAAAGAAGTTAAATTTTAAATATTATTTAAATAATTACAATCCAAAATCATTTATAAGAATTTATTAAAAAATTTATAAATTAATAAATATGAATAATATCTGCGGAAATATATATCATCATCAATTTTTTAAAATTGTATATGATTTTAATTATTTACTCATTTATAGGAATAGAAATTTGAGTACCTTGAAATATATAAATAATGTATTTTTTATAAATCATTTGTTGGATGTAATGTTTTTTATCATATTAAAAAAATGATTTTGTATAAGTACCATTATAGTAATAGTTTATATCCATAAAAACATAGAATGTTGGTGCTATAAAATGATACTACATCACATTTCATCTAAAATTATACTATACGTTTTTTAAAATCATTTTTATTAATGGGTTTATAGAGAAAAAAGATTATTTTAAATTCTATGTTTCTTTATGTATGACTCAAAAACATTATATGTGTAATACTTTAGATTATATTTTCAAAATTTTTTTATAAAAGAAAAAAATGTTTTACTAATTCTCTTCTTAAAAATATATATTATACATCATAATTATATTTATTACTCATCTACATAATGTTGGTAGTACAAGAAAATTAGTCCAAAACATTAATACTTTATGTTTCAGTTTCATTGCTTGTTTTCTCATCAGCTCACATAGTTTTGAGTGAAAAATATATAGAGGTATTAATTATTGTATATCAACATTATTAGGGATCCTTTAAATAATTATGCCATTATGAAATGTGGAAAAAACGTCATCATCATTTCATTTTAGTGTTGGAATGTTTTTCTCATCATATTATCCAGAATGATTGATTATAAATTTGTTATCAAAACAATAATTAAAAATATGACACAATTTTTTCCCTCATAAGAACTCTAATTACATGCACTACATAGATGTATAATATTAAAATGATTTATCGTGGATTCTTCTCCCATTTTACCAACAACAATATCTTATAATTTTTTAAAGCTACATGAAACTTTCTTGATAATAACTGGTTTCCATAAACACAATATTTTATCAATCCATTATTGTTTATATAGATACAATCAACTTAATAAAAACCTTATAATTATATTTCACAACTTCAATCATAGATATAACAATTACTCTAAGGATTAGTATAGTATCATTTAATTAATTTACAGGTCCTCATTCAAGATTATCTACATCATTTTATGTCATTAAATCACCCATCATGTTTGAGGAAAACCACTATCTAGATTCAATGGCTTGTTAATTTTCAATTACTATAATTTTTGTCTTAATGTAAATCAATATGTATAAACAATTATTCATTCCAAGATAAATTTTCCTTTTAGAATAATATATTTTCTTATATATTTTATTAAATATTCTTATGAATATTGAAATGCATATTCACATATTCCATATACTTATTACAAGCGTTAAAACCCATTTTTCATCTTAAAATATCTACGAACCTGTGTTTTATCAAAACCTACTTCTAGTATAATACACAAGTAATTTTCTTTCAATCTGGTATTTCTCTCGCAAATATAACGCATCCTCTAGGAATTGATATGTTTTGGAATAATTAAATGTTTTCTAGATACACATAATTCACCAATGAAAAAAACTGATAAATACCAGTCTTAAATAAAAATATGATATTTCACTATAACTTATTTTGTTAAAAATCATAACATCATTATATTTTTTTCTAATTAAATAAAATAAATAATTTCCCATGGTTGTTTTTTCATCTTGTTTTCCATGATATATATTTAAAATCACTCGGCATTCAACCATTTATAATCATATTTCATAAAAAATTTATTAATAAAATTTTGGTTGAAATTTTATATTTACCAGGTGAGGACATCACTAGATTATTAGTATGATATTTGTTTCGATATTTGTATAATTATTTATATATATATGATTCCATGATGAATTTTTCAGTAATTTTTTTTGGAACCTCTCACATCAAGAACCTTTAATTAGATTATACAGAATATTTCTTCCATAAAAAAAATATATAAAAAATATCATCAACTAGCATTAATTTTATTCAGTATTTTAACTTAGTATAATGGAATCCTATATATTCCCATATTTATTTTAAATTATATATTTTTTAATCAATATTTTTAACAATTATTGAAATTAGCATTTTGATTTCGTCCAATATTTCATTTTCCCCTAGAAAAATATACATGTAAATTTTTTAGCTAATATTGTGTGCCTGATTCATCACATAGTTATTATTCCTTACCATTTTCTAAATAATCCATTTAATCATATTTTTTAAGATGGTTACAGTTTTTTAGTCATTCTAATTTGGAATAATTATTTTTATAAGAGTAATATTTTATATTCTTACTCAGAATGCTCCAAATATTTCATGAAAACATTTTATGAAAAGTTTTTTAGATATTATATTCTATATATTTTTTATCCCTTTCTCACTTGTGGTTTTCCATCAAAATTATCTTTAAATTCACATTCAGTTTTTGGGGGTAAATTTAAAAAAATTATATATTCCTCCAAACATGAAATATATGATTATATTTTTTTAAAAATATATTCATCCACCAATGTGATAGTCATTAGAAATAAGATAAATAATCTATCCACTAACTAAATATTGTTATTTTTATTCTAAGCAACTAATGTCATCATCCCAATAATATTTTATTTCTCACATTTTCATACCATGAAAAAATATTTCATCAGTGATCCTTATAAAAAAATTCTTTTATTCCATATTTCAAAAAAATAAGAATTGTATGAAATATATAAATAGATAAACCATCAATAAAATCAATAGATTAAATGTTAATTTAAAATATATCATGAGATATTATAATGAGATTCTTTTCAATAGAATAATATTCTATGAAATCTAAAAATCCTTAAATATTACACATAAAATTAATTAAAAATTATAAATAATCATCAATAGTTTCTTTTTTATTTATTATTATATATTTAACCCTCTATTTATAGATTTGAATCAATTCATCATCACATTGGTGTTTCCATTAATGATACTATCTTGTGTATAATTAGATTAAATAGCTATTTTAAGGCAATAACCATTATGAAATCATTTTCTGACTCGATATTTGATTGAAATTTTCTTTTAATCCATTATATCTATCAGTCACTATTTTAATTAAATGTAATTCTATCATTTTTCATAGTGGTTGAAAACCCAATGTTTGTAGTATCCATAACCCACATTACATGTAATCGAACAAATGGTTTTATTCTATTATTTCATCCCTGGTAATATTTAATATTTAAGGTAGTAATACCACTAATGTTGACTTATATGATATTTTTAATGATAATTATTCACTAGAAGAACCATTTCACTTAATAAAAATTTAATTTCCTACGGTTCGTAAAACCACTATGATTGTGGTGTGTAATTACAGGTGAAATTTAATAAAATTTATACTATAAAATGAGATCTACTAGAACATGTAAGACTTAACACAATATTTTTGAAAATTGAATCAATGGAATTCAATGATATAAATGTAAATAATTGATGAATATTTAATTTAAATAAATCCCTATATTAAATCATATATCGATTCTATGGAGACCTATGTTGATCTATAGAAAATTTCTAGTAGATTCGAGTGAATAAAAATTTGATCCAATTAAAATTCAACATTTTCAATATCATGATTGATATATTATACTTATTCTCATTTGTTTATAAAAAATTTCTTACTAAATAGTGCCACAAAAAAATATGTGAAACTCTATAAACATGATCCCCTATTGTTTTGACTAGTATATTTCCATATATTGTTGCTACCTTAATCTAATATTTATTTTTTGATTTATATCAATCCCATGTGACTGTCCTTATCTGACATTCTCCATCAGTTGTAAGTTTATTTGGTTTTCCTATAATAAAATAGAATTCTATGAAAATTTTATTTCAATAATGTAGACCTTATTTATGTGTTCTATTGGATTTATTGAAAACATTTATCATCTAAATTATTATTTAATAACTCTCTATGATATCTATTCTCTAAAATATTGTTTTAAGAATATTTTTATGGTGTTTTTATATAATTATTTGATAAAATTATTATCAATGATCTCTTTTCCCACTAACTATGGGGAATACTGAAAATTCTCAAAATACGTCATGTTTTAAGTGTGCTGACAATGTTTTAATCTCTAATTTTTTATTCTCTACAATCACCCATTATATATGATTACTCCAAGTGGAAATTTTAATAAACTAATTTCACATTCATTGTCAAAATTAATTAAAAAACCAAATATCATTCATATTTGAACATCTGAATATTCTCCTTTATCCATATGAAGTCTTCTTGAATCTATATGAACTCTCCACCATTACCACCATGCATCAAAAAAATTTGACCTATAATATTATGGATCCCTTAGAAAATTCTTCATTAATTAATTAGAAGAAAAAATTATACAAAACATCAAAACATCATCATTCTGTGTACTATTATAATTTTATGAAATGTATCTCACAAAATTATTATCTAGTATAATAATTGTTAGATTCAGTTATAATTAAATTTAAATCCATCTCCAGTCGTCTTCATACTCATCCTCATATTCATTTCTAAAAAAATATTAATGAACCTCCCCAAGGAATATTAAAATTAATAAAATTTTACCGGATTTAATAAAATATGTGCTTTAATTATCTTTTCCAAAAATAAATATCAATACAATACCTTCTCATAATTTTTTATATAGTGGTCATTATTATATAAATTTCTTCAGATAGAATACCATACAAAAATAACATTTTTTTCACTCATAAAAAGTGAACATCAAATACATTTACAATCTACTATCATAAATTTTTTTAACAATAATATTCTATATTGGGTAGATCATACAGATATCATATCCATAAAACTATGATCCCTATGACATTTTTAACTACATTTTTTGAACATCCTAAGTGATTTATCAATTGGAATGATATATGAAATAATATTTTTGATTGAATTTTTACACATCATGTTGAAACCCAAATGTTGTACAAATTTGACATTTATAATTCATTTTTAACACATGTGCATATATTAAAAAATTTAGACATCCAAAAAAATATGTTACTTCATCTTTTTTATTTCTTTCACATTTTATCATAATCATAAAAATATATAAAAAATATTAATTACATTTTTTTATCAATTTTATCAAATGATATGTATTTAGTTTAACTCGTGATTATATAAAAACCACTATTTGAATAATATTATAAATTGAACGCCTCAAGATTTCATATAACTCCTTGTCTAGCATGTATGTCTAGAAATTTTAAGAAATTTGATTTAATTCATTCACAATTTATAAACATTAGCATGGGTTATGATTTCGTCATAACAATCTATAACATAGAAGAACGGTATAACATTATTAGTCATAGATATTAATGTTTATAAGAAATGTAATATGAAATCCTACCTTATATACATCATATTTGAAGTTACCAAAAATTTCATACAAAAAATTATAAATAATTATTAAAGAAATTACCTTATATTTCACCTATTAAAAATAAATTATTTCCAAAACAATGATGTCAATTAATAAATAAAAATTATTGAAAAATCATCACAAATGGTCTATAATTGTAATGGAATATAGTAAATCATAGAATATAACATTTATCATTCATGTCTTTTGTACAACATTTTTACTAGGAATGGGTGTGTTATATGTTATTCTTTACATCATGATATTTATTATATTACATCACATGGGACAGATAATGGGAATAAAGAAAATAATTAAATTAATTTTATATATTTTATCATATTATCTTTAATATTGAGGAAACTAATAGGGATAAACTGAAATTATTTAATTTCTTTTATATATATTAGTATATAAGAATATTCATGCTATGGTGTATTGAAATTGTTGTAAATGTACAATAACAGGTTGTTGTGGCTCTCATTTAAATTAAATTAATCTAATTAGACCATGTGGTTATAGGTATATAATGTATACATGTATCATGCCCATGAAATATTTTAAAATTTTTCATTATACTCATGAATGATATAAAATATATTAAGGTGTAATGTGTATTTACATAGGATTCAATGGGTATTTGGCTATGATTCAGTATATTCAGCAGTGAGGTGATTCAGTTGTTGTGAAATATGGAATATAGATTTGGAAAATAGTACATGAAATTATGAAATTAGGGGTTTGGGTCACATGTTTAGTTTTAAACTGGATATAGTGTATTATTCATGTGTTTATACTTTTATATTATAACACCTAATAGTGTGTGTCGATTAATGACATTGACTTGATGAGTATAAGAATACATCTAACATTATTTAGCTATAGACATTAATTGAAAATTTTTACATTGGTCATCCACAACTATCCTTAAAATATTTAATCATGTTTTTATAGTTGTTTTAATATATTAAAATTATATATCTAACCATATATATAAAATTTATTTGTTGTTTTTTCATAGAATTAAGTTATTGATTGATATTTCGTTTATTTACACATTGAAAATTATTAATAAATGAAGTTTATCATGGTTAGTATTTTGGATGTTACCTGTGATATTTTCCCATAATCATAATCCATGGTATAGAATTGCATGGATTGGGATTAAAATATTTAATATTTTTGAGTTGATTTATAGATCCATTATCTTATCCATAGAGATTGGATTGTTACACCTCTCATTTATGAGTGTTTTGACCCTATGTTCTATATACATAATTGTTTCTAATTAGATGTTGTCAATGTATGTCAATCCAATGTTCAATACCAACAAAGGATGTGTTCTTAGGGGGAGGGGATTCAGAAAATGTGACACGAATTAGTTTTTTGGGGTGAAATAATGAGAAATTAGGATATATAATTATAAAAATTTAAAAGGGGTTATAGGGGAAAATATCATTTTAGTATAATATTTTATGTTATAAGAGGAATTAATATCTGACACATGCAATTATGGGTTATTATTTTTTAATAGAATTACATTAATATTGTTGAAAATAATTACTTATATGATAATACTACTACGGTTTTGATACTAGTTTAGAGAATGGATCCTAAATTTTTTATCAAATGATTGACATTGTATAATTATGGGAATTATTGTGGTTATTACATAATAATTCAAAATAATTACTTATTTTTGGATTAATATATACAAAATATTTAATTTATTTATTTGGCCAATTCATAGTCAACAAGCCCATTTTTCTGGTCCTAGTGGATTTCTTTATGAAAAAATAGTATATTAACAGAATCATGGTGTTGAAAAAATTAACAATCTTAGGATAAAACATTTAGAACATACATAGTATGATATAAAAAATAATGACGGTTATATTTTAGATATGGATTCTAATTAATAGTTTTAATTTATGTATTTTTTATAATGGTCCACACAGTGAAAGAGATGTTGATTCTCATGGTTATTCTTATGAAGTGATAATTATATCTTCAGTGGTGGTTTATAATCCAAGGGGATCATATTATGTAATAGTACCAGGTGATTTGTTATGTAATTGGTTCATGGATGAGTTACTTTTATAAACCATACTCGTGTCATGTTGTTAGTGGATAGTACATATTTACTATCAGACATATAGTGTATTGGATTATTGTATTTTGATCGTCATCCTCCATCATAAATTTGTATACCAACTTTATATTGGAGATGAATTTTTATGTAATTTTTTGTAGGTTTTCTTTTGGAAATGTATTTTATGTCAACCAATTCACATGGATTATCTTTCAGGTCATTTAAAAAAATTCATAGGTCATAAAAGAGATATATGAGAAAATGGGATTATAATGTGATGCGTGTAATGAAAAATATTTTAGTAGAGTTTATAAGAGTATAGGATATGTACGTCATGGTAGGAAAAAGATTCATATAACATGGAATTAAATTTACTGTCATTTCATGTTTAACTAGATATATAAACTCAGAGAACTCTATATAGATAATAGGTTTTGGTTTCTATTCATTTAGATGATTTTCTAATGATTATGAGTTAGGAATTTATTTTTTCTCAACACTAATTATAAAACTATATTAGGTTTCATCCATTATACTAGTACAGTCCATACAACCACCATTTTAAGAATGATTCCAATTGATTTTTTCATCGAAGTGGAGAATGGGAAAAAAATGAAAAATCCAAATAGAACACTTACTTAATTCATATATTAGTTTATAAAAATATATTTATTATAACTATATGGATAGATAGGATATTTTTTTGGTTGTTTCATGATTCTTTCTTTATGACTTTATTCATAAATTTAGATATATAGTTTTTGATGTACCATTCATATTTTTTAAACCTATCATTGTGATTTTTTCAATTGATATTAATTTTCCTAAATAATTACACTCTCTTAAATGTTGGATTTATGAAATTTTTTATAGAATATTATAGATAGAATGAAGATTTCAAATAATGATTGAGGTATATTTTCATTTTTTATTCATTAAGAAACTGATATATAATATATTTGAATCATTATTAAACCATAGTTATATTTTTATACGCATACAACTATAAGCTAACATTATTACAGATTAAATAAAAAAATAAATGCACATAATCAATGGTTATATAAAGAGTATTGTTCTATGTTTCTATAATGATAATAAGAATTCCATGATTATTGATTTTTGGGACGTATTATTTTGTTATAGAGGTGTAATTGTCAAACTATTATAAGATATATTTTAATTTAGAGTTTTCTCAGTGTTAAAAATGTTATGGTTATGGTAGTTGTTGAAGAGATCCCTTGACTTTTTATATGAAAAGAAATTCATTCTACACAATAAAATTGAAATATATTTTGAGTTATAGTTAAAATTGGGATTAGTTTTCTTATCAATATATCTATATATACTGGGAAATTTTGAAATTGTGGAGCTACAAATATTGATATATTTTTTCCAATAGATATATTTAATTTTTCCTATTTCATATCCTCCTTGAGATGTGGTTTGAGTTGTGAATAATTTTTTTTGGAAGGATATAATAGTATATCGATTATCATATATTTAATTAGTTATAAATATAGAAAAAACCGAGAATACATGTGGATTGATGATTTATTTAATCTTAAAAATAAAGATATCATCTAATATAATATCTATATTCGATATGGTAATGATAATAGTCTATTGAAGGATGAAGATAAAATAAAAACAATCCAAAATTTTCAATATTAAAATAAAAAGCTTATTGTATCCCTCGTATGAGTAAACACATAGTATTTATATTCAATAAATTGATAAAAACACAATTTCTTTTGTTTCATGACTATTTTTTGGTGGTTTTCATTAATTGAATATATGTGTATTAGATGACCATGTAATCAGATGAAAATATCATCTGTGCAATTATAAATTTGTATTGACATAATGAATAATAATTGAAGATATTTTTTAATTATTTAGACCAATGTGGTCAATTTCAATTGGGAATATTTTTTTTGAATAGGTTTGGAATACATCTTTTTATTATTACCAATATTAATTTAAATTTTGTTTCGGCAAATAATATTATATATAAGGGATTTCCATTGGTTTAATAGATATTTATAATTGGATTTCTATCAATTTCTCTTAAATTTTCACTACTCTAATATAATTGACTACAATAGACCATGAATTCATCTAAAATGAATAATATTAAGAATAATTGGAGTTCCTGAAATACAATGTTTATGGGGAAATTTTTTTTCTTTTAATGGAAAGATTTATTATTTAAATTATAAATAAAATTTTGGGTCATGTATAATGGTGTGTTTAGACTCTATACTGAGTATTAATATCTTATATATTTCTATTTTTATGAAATCATAACGTTTTCTACATTTCCAAAAATTTAGATCTTCTAAATGTTAGGTTATTATTGATCTGGTTGTGACAATATATTATTTATGTGGGAATTAGTGTCATCATAGGTCAAAATTATAAGAGATATATTTTTTACCAACACATTTTTAAATTAAAATGTTTTTATGTGATATAATTTAATCATATTTACAATAAATAGTTTTCTTATACATCAATGAAATATGGTTTTTTTGATAATTTGATCAATATGACATATAGTGATACTATTCATGTACCTGTTGATTCATGGAAGGTGATTGTGGATCATTCAGTGATACATATTAATTTAGAGGATGTTAATTATAAAGGTTAGATTGATTTTATGAATGTGCAGACATACATGATATCATAAAAGGTATAATTAGATCAAAGAAATTTTGAAATGGAAATTAGAAATATCATGTAGTTCAATTAAATGGACTATTTTAATTTTTTCATTAATAATGATATGATTCACATAATTTGTCTAGCATTAAATTTTTTAACGAATCTTAATACTGAAATCATTTTCATGGTGTGTTTGATAAAACCAATATATGTTTCTTAGTTAATGCGGGATGATATTTAAATGGATTTTATAAATATATAATATCATGTTTTTAGTGTATGTTTTAGTGTAAGGTAAATCATGAATTATTTTTTAATAAGTATAAGGTAAATCAGGAATTATTTTTTAATAATTGATCTTTTCAAAAATATTAATGCGACAATAATGTTATATGTAGTATCGAGGATGTGTTTTTTTTATTTGTGAGACTCCATTTTATTTAAAGATGATAATTATTAACCATGATCCCCATTTTTCATCACAACTATTGATGGGCTTATTGTATTATTTTTAAACATAGTTATTCCATAATATAAATGTTAATATTTACAATAATAGATTGTTGGTGAGGGTTATATAAGATCTCAAAGACATATTTCATTACAATTTTTTAGTTTTGTGATTATTGTTGGTTAAATCCCATGTATATTATCAATTTTAATGAAAACTATTTAGCTGTTGTTTTGTCCAATGTTTAAATATAATTTAATTAAGGTATTAACATATATGAATATATAGTGTTAGAAAGTTGTTAGAGAGTTATTTATTTTTGGAATTGAATTTTATGATGTACTAATAGATTAGGAAAACTGAATCATGAGTGGATGGATGTAACTCATTATTTTTATATTCATTATACTCATTATATATGGTTTCCAATTGAGTTTGACAAAAAATCTCATGTGTCAAAATTTATATATAGACATCATGTGAAATGATCTTTTGATCATTGGGTCATAATTTCTCAATAATTTATTACATAAATCTATGTGTTTGAAAACATCAAGGATTTTTCATATAAATTTACACTACTTACATAGATAGATGAGATTGATGGAGCTTTGTATATTTCACAATATTGATAGTATCTCTAGGAAAACACTATTTTCATTTACATACATGGGAGATATGTTGAGACTGAGATGAATTTCATGAAGTAATATATTTATATTACTATTACTGATGATAAAGTGTTAGATGGTGATTTATTTTATTGGCCTTGTGTTGTTAGGGAATAGTGAACATGTGAATTTGAGAGAAATGTGTGAGGAATATGAATTATTTTTATCATTTTTTTTCTTGATATGATATATATTACCATATACTACATTTTTCCAATGATAATTTATTTTTTTCTATATTTTCCTTATAATATTATTTCTATAGTGATATGATAACGAGATCCTCATTTAATTAGAATAAAATGGTGTATTTATTTCTTGTAACACATTTGTTATTTATTTCTATGATTTATTTTCAGTATGGCATTCTTGAAATATTAAATATGAATTTAATTTGATAAAAATTATCCATTTTCCAACAAGCTTGTAGAAAAGTGGTACAGGCCCCTACATGGCATCCAAAAGGCCTATGATCAAATCTGAGTAGGAAAGAATTTCATGTACTGTAACAGGGCATGGTAGTTTTACTATACTAGTTGGAGAACTGTAGTAGTTGCAATACTATAGTGGTGGATAGTCAATAGTAGTAACTATAGAGGAGGCATTACTATAGCAGGTATTGTAGCATCGTAGGTAATGTAGCAGACTGTTCACGGATGGCCCCTTTGGGACAAAAAAATGAGCTTTAAAGCCTTGTATTAAGCGCAAACGACATTGGGCCTTCGGGATATGTAATGGGTACCCTGCAACCAAGCCAAAACCTGTCTTTGATTTAATAATAAAATGAGGGTTCAACCCCAACATTGTTGAGATTGATCATAATAATCTATTTAAGGATTCACAATGTTTTTTCTAAGATCTGGATGATTCATGGGGACTCAGGATGTTCGTTTATTTGTATATGGATGAGATATGTTTTGTAAGGGTCTAAAACATTAATTTCTGATGTCTAAATTACATTTAACTGGTGAATTTGGCCACAGAGTTTTTTCCAATTTTATGTAGAGTGAAATCAAGATTTGAAACATTCATATTTTAGTGTGTTTTGAATTAACAATTTTTATTATAAAGAAACACATAATATGAAGCATCATAAAAAAATAATGGTGTTTTCGTATTTGGTGATTTTTTTTAACATTTCGATGTAAAATTATGATTTTAGTAATGCATGATAATTTTTTCATCTATATATTGGATAATAGTGACATAGAAAATGTTTTTATTTCCCTGATTTTTCATATATGTGTAACCCTTATGTTTTCATTGTGACAATAATTAATCAGAGAGTTTTGATCAACGTTATAACCTATATCAAACTTTATAATGAACTGATAATGGTTATATCATCATTTCCTTGAGAGATACATTTTTTTTAAATTATAATTTTTAGATTACTAGGACAATCCCTCTATATTATAAAAAATGAAAAAATTCCTTTTTTGGTTCCTTAGTTTATTTAAACTATCGTTTTGATGTTTTTTGACTGTGTATAGATTTTATAATTATGTTGAAATCTTTTATGGTTACTCTTAAGTAATTTTATAGTTCATCACAAGTATCCTGGTCGAGGTCCTTCATAAAATTTTTTGAATCCAACATGTTATTGTATTTGTTATGAAGGTTTACAATTTCCAAACGGTCCTATTATATTTTTGTGATTATCCCCATTTATGACATGATGTTCTTGATCTATTTTTGACTATGGACACCGTAGTAATATTCAATATATAGTTTTTTTGAATGGGGTGGTTTCATTTGAGTTATATCAATATCTATGTTGTAAAAAAAATTATGTGTTAAACATTTATTTAATACTTATATACTCTTACTATCCTAATATGTCAATGGTTATTTATGGTATTCACGTGGTGGATTTTAATAGGAAGAATTATGAGTTGATTACCTTCTTGGTCAATGGAACCCTTAAACTTTTATGATATCTGTTTACTCATTATATACTTCATTATAGGGATAATAAATGTATGATATATTTTATATTTTTAATTTGAGTATTATTAGTTGGTTGGCGATTTTGATTAGTTCCTAAGCTAGGTTTTACTGATTATGTATATCTTTTGTCATTGGTTCTCCAATTCATATACATAGTTCCTTGAATAATCATTTTTTGAAGAGTAATCAATAATTTGTTTAATATATTATGAGTATATATTGAATTATGTTGTCGAATATTTCAATAAAAGTATTGATTGATTTTCTTATAGATGATAATTAAAAAAATTTAAAAATTTCAAAATTAATGAATGTGGTATGAATATATAAATGATTTGATCTAGGTTTTAAATTATATTTCAAATTTCTTTTGTTGTAGATAAATTGATTTATTTAAATTTAATATTATTTAATTAGAATGCTTAATATTTTCTACGTATCATAATAGTTTCATTTAAGGGTATGATTATATTGAGAATATACATATAAATTTAAAAGTAAAAATATTTTCCCAATTTCAATTGATGAATGTTTTTATAATGTTACATTTGGTTGATTGATACCATTACATTGATTTTTATGTATTATATATTATTCTCATAAACCATATAATTATTCTATAAGCATTATAAGAACTGTATAAAAAAATTATCGTACAAATTTATGGTATTAATAAAAATTAATAAATAATAATGGCAATGTTTTGTTTGATATATGAATTCTTATAATAGAAGATATATTTTTAGAGGAAATTTGCTATTTTTTAATTCTATAATGTTCTTTTTATTGATATACGTATATATTAATACATAGTATTCTTACAGTGATTTATAAGATTCATGGTATACTTATTTGATATGGTTAGGGTAGAGATATTTTGATATTTATAAAGATGAATTAATAATTATTGATTGTATAATAGTATGGAATATATAAATGGAATATATAATTGATTTTGTAGGGGCCATAATGAGATTGACGAATTCTGTAAATCATAAATATTTTTTCCATACAAGTATTATTCTATTTTATGAGTATTTTACATCAATAAAAAAACAATCAACTATTAATTGGAAATGGATGAGTATTTTTACCATATTATTCGAGAAGGTGTATATTTAATAATTAAAGGGGACTATTTGATGAAACATGATATATAATGTTGATTAATCTCCCTTTTTTAGATAATGAAGATGACTTTATAATTGTACTTAAAGAAGGAATATGAAAAATAATCATTCTAATTAGTCCCATCACTAAAATAAATCAATTTCACATAGTATAGAAGTATAATTAATCAATGTAATCATCATAATAAATTTTATTAATGATAATATAATTGATAAAGATGCTTATCTTGTGATAATTCGTCTTTCGTACATTAAAAATCTTTATACTATAGCATTGTGACAACTAATATAATTTATTCTCGGTTTCCCCTATGTCTTGTGCCACTGGTTGAGTCAATTGTGATTTTAATAACCTCCCAATCATTTTTATATGTTTTCCACATTTATGAATATATGTTTTGAAATAACTTCATCCAATATCTCATGAAAAAATAATCATAACTCAGCCGCTATGGTACCATATAGAATCCCTATCATTTTCACTTCCTTCTTCATAGATGAATCCAAAAAGACTAAATAACTGATTCATCTATCCATTATAAAACATTATGTGACATATATTTTTTAACGCCCTAATCTTCCACGGTACAGTTCTCTTTGAATAATTCAATAGCATGTGTTGTACGCAACACTGAGTTCAAGTACACCAGGACATACCAAACTAGCCGTTCAAAAGAGGTTATGAATATTATTAACTAAATTTTAAATATTATATTATCCTTATAATTTTAATCCATATTATGTGTTTCTAATACATTATTTATGAACAAATTCAATTTTTCAGATAAAACAAGTAGTTTTCAAAAAATGAAATTTTACCGCCTTTTAATGGAGAAGCCTTTTTAAAACCAATATTTCAAACTTTTATATATTAAATTTGACAAAATTAAATTCTTCTTTAGAATTGGGACATAATAATTTAGTATCAATAATGTTTTGGTGTCTTTCTGATAACTTTCATATTTGGGTGAATATTGAAAAATTACTAAATTTTAACTGAAAACAACTTTTTTAATCAAAATAATTTATAATGTTAAATTATAAATTCTAATGGTTTGGAAGCATAAATAGATTATATTTTTACTATTTAATCTAATGATTGTCATTTTATGTAATTTCATCTTGAAATTGGACATAAACAAGTGTCAAACTTTTTGTACTTATTATTTCTTAATAATACACCTTTTTGTTTCGAAAAAAGGAATAAAATTTAAATTAATAAATGAAACTTTTATGTTTTGAATTTGTTAAAATAGACTTTATTGTTGGATTCGAAATAACGAAATTAGACTGGGGTGAAATTTTGGTACTTTTCAGATAACTTTTATATTTTGATGAATAGTAAAAAATTACTAAATTTTAATTAAAAACAACTTTTTTAATCGAAATAATTAATAGTGATTAATTGTGAATTTTAGTGGTTTTAAATTATATTTAAAATATATTTTTACCATTTAATACAATTTGGGTCATTGAACCTAATTTTACATTTAAACCAGACATAAACAAGTGTCAATCTTTTGATAGTTATTATCTCTCAAAAACACGCTTTTTTGTTTTAACAACGGGAATTAATTTTAAATTAATTTCTTCCACTTCTGTGTTTTGAATTTGGAAAAATGGGTTCCATATTTGGAATCAGGGTGTTCAAATTTTGTAAATAGGTAACTTTTATTTTTAGACATTTTGGATAATTACTTTGGTAAATATTTTATTTACCATGGTTAAAGGGTAAATCCGGTAAACAAGGTTTAAAAAATAATATTATAATAATACTAAATTACCCTAAAACGTGTCTTAACACTATTTCTTGATAGATGTACAGCGATGGGCATCTTTGGGTCGATTTTGGGACCGCATGGATCCACTTGTAAGTGATAGGGACGCCTTATTTTTATTAAGTTAAAATGAATACAAAAATGACACAAGCATATATCTTTTAGAAAAACAATTGTTACATAGGGTTATATATGTTGGATTTTAGACTATAAATATTAATTAGAAAGATAAAAATATTTCATAAATAATGATATTTTATTTAAAATTTTTAGACATTAAATAATTTAATTTATTTATGACATAATGGTGATGTAGTAATTACCATAATAGTGAAAAATTAGAATAATTGATATTATAAATACCCAAATAATTATAATATGAGACTTTTTATGAATTAAACTAATTTTCTAGGTTAATATGAAATTTTAGTATTGATTTAATTAACTTTTTTCTAAGTAATATTTCTGTTATAATTTTTACAAAAATCAATGTCTGAATAGTGTCAAAATTGACATAAAAGAGTTTTTAAAACAAATATTATATTATTAATTGATATTAAATTCCAAAAAAATATAAGGTTCGGCCAAGAGACTTATCTCATGATAGTTGTATCAATAATTGTCCACTTGGGGGTCTCTTGGATGTATATGGTACGTTTATTAACTATATAATATAAAAATACAAAGTGACATGGTAAATGTCAAACTAATTAACTAAGAGTTAAAACTAAAAGATAATGTTAATATAATTACCCAAACCAATCCAAATTCTATTGGTTGAATGGATTTTGACCTATCCCCACCTTAAACTTTAAATAATAAACTTTGGATCCATTGTAACCTGAATAAGAATTTATTATAAATTAATATTTCTAGCTTTTCCAAACGTGCCCCTCACCCCTCTTATAAAAGGGTACTCCACCTTATCATTTTTTACACCATTAAAGCCTTTTGGATCAGGAAAAACCTCCCCAAATACTCTCTAAACATCCCTCACAACAACCTTGAGGATTTATATTGATCATAAAGCCAACCTATTGAGCCTTTTTGATCAAATCAAAAGGAAGAACCCGAAGAAGAGGTAATGTTTTTACCACCCTTTTTCATGTTCCTTTCTTCTTCCACTTCTTCTTTCTTTGTTATTTATATTCTAAAATAATGAATCCAGTATCTCCTAAATACTGTTATATTATTATAAATATTGTACAACCATATTCAGTATTCTATCTACCCTTTGAATAACATGTCACCGTACGTGCGTACGTGCGACTTACCGTCTCTAGGTCATGGTGTAATTGTTATTCAATAAATTATTATTTTTATGGGTATAATAATTATGTGTAATTCATGTAAATAATAAATATAACATGATAATTATTCTTTATACATGATATACCATCCAATTATATATTATTTTAATATCAATAGAATGATTTTTTCACTCGTGCGTACGTACAGACTACCATCTCCACGAACGTGATGAGAGTCATTCTCCATCGTATATATTCAATTATAATCCTTATTTGATGATTAAAAATAATGTTTAAGGACTTGATATCATTCTGTATATGAATAATATACATCCCATTAAAAAAAATATGGCTCACATAACAATGAATATAAAGTAAAATGAACCTGTTAACACACGAAATGACGATAATTCTACGATATTATTAACAAATCAATGTTACAAGATCATATATGATATCATATTAATGTAGATGATTATTTTATAATTAAATAAAAATTATTTCACCATTATACATGATGTTAACCTACCGTCGACCTAGGAAAAATTACAAAGTAAGGGGATTCTTATCTCACTTTTAATTTTGTGAGAATTCTATTGTTCACCACTTATTTATTGCATGTGGTGTATGTGTACTACCCATAATTGTATTATTTGTGTATTATACATTAATTTATGGGTATTTACATAATCATTGTATGATCCTTCTTTCATGGTTTTATGTTTCATAAGTTACCAAATCAATAAGGGAATTTGAAATTTCAATTTCCATTTATTCGGCTTTACGCAAACTCCATTGATTATTTTACACCAAGATTATGTGTGGAATCACTATTCATTTGCTTATGTCATAATTTCCACTCCCCTTTTATGTGGATATAATTTTGATACACATAATCACACCATTGATAATTTATCAATTCATCGATATGACTTTGATAAGAGTAATTTTAACTCATTCTCCATTTGTTGAGTTAAACATCCAATTCATTGGTGTTGTTTTTACAAGATTATGTGTGAATGTTCTTTGATTATTTTACACTGAATATCCAATCGTATTAAATGTATTTATATTTTTCACACATAACTATGTCGTTGATTTATCTTTAACCTAAGGGTATGACCTTTATGAGAGATTTCATCTCAATTTACATTCCATTGTGACTTCTTTGTTGATATACACCAAATAACATTTATGTGGTGTATATAATGTACTTTGACATAGTATATCATGAATCATTTTATTCTCATGATAATAAAACATTTTTATTATCTCAATTATTTGTATTCAAGTGTCTCTCTCTTGGTTAGAAACTCTAACTAAAATACCATTTTTAAATGTTTTAAAGATTAATCTTATAAATATTTCTTAATAATATCCATGTTTAAAAAAATGGTTTAAAGGATTTATTAATATGGACATTATTGTTTTAAAATTAAAACTCCTTTTAAAATTTTCAAAGTGGTATGGGACACTTTGATTCAAAAATCTATTTTTAAATGGATTCTTGACAAATAGTGTGACTTTTAAATGATTTCAAGAAAAAGGGGGATATTTCTCTCAAATAGTTTTGATGATTATTTTCATCTATGCCAATATCCTTCAATATTCTTTATTGAGGATAATGTGATACAATAAAATCATCCATATTGTATCGAATTTCTTATGTTTGATTGTGGATGTGGTATTTTTTATACCATTCGTGGTTTGTGGTTAAAGTATTTACATTTCGTATGCTAGTTTTAATATGAATGTTTATGTTATGTTTAAATCTTTTCATATGAGGAATGAAATGAACTTAATAAGGGATGGGTGGAGCCCACTATAGCTCCTCGATGCATCGGTAGGTCTCATGATACAAACTAGTGTCTTGGCACAAGGCCTTGGCAAAATCTTATTTGTAGTCTTGGCACGAGGCCTTGGCTATTTGGTTATGATAGTCTAGAATTATGCATTCCATCATTATGAAAGTGGTTATTGATATTACATGTGATTGTTCGACAAGTATAATATCCATATGAATATGTAAATGGAATTATATCATTTTATCTTTTCCATATTATGCTGAAGTTCAAGTTTAAAAGGCTTTTGTTTTATGTATAAATTGCCTTATGTGTTTATGCTTATCTATAAAAGCTTCTGCTATAATGTTATCCTTAATGAGCATCTAAGATCACCCCTTTCAATGTTTTATTTTTTCCAAGATTGTGAAGATGTAAATTATGAATGACCTACGGGGATAGTATGAGTGTGGACTATGGAGACTATGTTGTTGTTGTTTTCAGTTTATGATGTAATGTAAAATTTATTAATGTATCTAGTTATTCCAAGGCTACTAAACAAATCGGTCTTTAGAGACTTGATCTTTCTTGTGATCATGCCAATGTTTTGTAATAATGCACCGACTCTGGGTAACTAGGGTCGGGGATTTAGAGTTGGTATCAGAGGAATTTTAGTACAAACGTTGGGATCTAGATTTAGATAAACTCTGATTATAGCACATAGACCAAAGATAAACTTTGAGGATTAGTATAGAAGAACTTCCTAGAATTTTGGTATTGTAGAGATTTTGTGAGTTTTCTGAACAATACATCCTTGTCTGGATACGAGCAGGTAGAGGTGGATCTGGCACAGATGTACCTAGTGGTAAAACCTGAAAACAACAATTTGAGCTAGACTTGAACGGGAACTGGTGCACGACAACGGGCTTTGCTGCACTCTTGGTTACGACACTCCCGGGGGATGTGCTTAGGATAATTTAAATTTTCTTTACAAACTGATTTGAAGTATTATATATATAAGATGAGAGTAAGTGACCTTGGTTAATCATAATGTGTTTCAAATTTAGAATATGGTGACATGTTAATCTCTAAATGATTTTATGAATAGTGTTACTCACATAATGCTTTCTGGTTTTAGTCAATGGCTGGATTCCAAGGAAGTCATAGTGACTTTGAGTATGATGTAATAGGTGGGAATGGTGGTGGAAGTGAGCAACGAAATGGTATGTTGATAGGCGTAAAAGTTATCGTCTTTATGCCAAATCAGTTTTCCGAAAATAGGATCAACAACATATATATTAACCAACTCCCGAACTCAACAAGGAAGAGAAATGTGATGAATGATAAGAGCTCCAGCAGTGGACACCATGGATAAAGGAATCCTCAATTTCCATCATGCAGGAAATGTGGAAGGAGACACCCAGGAAAGTGTCTCAAATGAACAAAGAAATGTTTTACATGCTGGAAGGAAGGGCATAAAGTGGATAATTGCTGAAAAAAAATGAATAGTACTATGGAAGAAGATAAAAATGGTCCCAATAGTCTATTTATAGTCATTTTTCATAAATATAGGGGACCTGGCCATTACCCGAGTGAATGCCCTATTTTATAAGATATTTTCTTGGTCAAAGAAGAAGCTATGTTGAAATAAATCGTTGGATAAATGTTTAAAAAGTATTAGTTCTCCTTGTTGATGGGTTAACATTGGAATAATTTTCTCTTGTATTTGTAACCCCACAGTTTTCCATGTGAGAATGATATTTGAGAAAGAATTATCTCTTCTCTTGTGGATATAGGTATAAATAGCCATTTGGTTTTATATGATCATTGGGGTTTGAGAGAATTATAAGTTATTATAATTTTGGATGAAAATGCAAGGTATGATACAACATTTGTGGTTAAATTATGTTAAGGTATTTTGAGGAATTTATCTCATTTTGGTAATATTATAAAATATAGTTTTTGAAATAGGACAACACGTAGAACGTGTGACAACCCATCGCGTCGGACAAATCTGTGAGAATCGAATCCACAACCAAAGTGCGAATGGGATTTATCACCTACCACTAGACTACTTGAAGTCCCTGGATAGTGTGACTAATTATTTTTAGTTAAATATTTATCAATAATAAGTTGATTTGGGATCTTATGTATTATTAAATGAATACCCTTGGAATAGGAAAATGATTTGGTGATTAAGTGATAGATGTTATTTTGGAAGTTGTTTGCTTTTTTGTGAACACTATATGCCCAAGGAAAATAGAATAGTATGAGATTTCAATTTAGGAGTAATTGTGTATTTTTATCTATGTTTTTATTATGGATTTATAGTGATTTGGTTTGTTTATGGAAATTATTAGGTTAATTACTTTTAAGTATGTGACTTTAAGAGTATTTGATGTCATTTGGAGAAACAATTTAATGTGGAAGACTACATTCTTATAAGTTTTGAGTTTTAATATTAGTTTGGATTATATTGAAGGATTTTAAGGACAATTGATTATTGAATGGTATTTATTTAACTTTGGGGTATTGTTGGTTTAATTTTAGAAATTATGATTATTGTTTATTTCTCTCAAGGAATATCCTTTTGGGGGATTATTAGATCTTGTACTAACCATTTTGGTTTTTATTAGTCTCTAAAGACAATGTAAATATATAGTTTATCCTGCATGGATCATGTGATTCGATAAGAGTTTATTCTAGCTCTTCCAGTGTGACCAAGCCTTTTTGATTACTCATCATTAAAAAAATCAGTTAGTGGTGGAAATTTATTATATAATGAAACTATACTTAAAAAGTAAGTATATATCTTTATATTCTTAGTCAATATCATAAATGAATTCATCATCCTTATGTAATGTAACTTAAAACAAAAAATGATGTCTGTTTACTTTTCCTACTAGGAGATTAATTATTGTTTGTCCCAACACAACTTTTTGGTTTTCTTATTGTTAACTTTCTCCTGATCATGATTTCTATCCCTATCCATCATAACATGACACTTAGTTTATCATCCATATCCATGTTTTCCTACCTGGAATCCAAGTATGGGTTATCATGGGTGACCTTTATACCTCTCTTTCTTTCTTTTAAAGTAGTAGTTTTATTGACTCTTTTTCCGATGTGGTACTTTCCATTATATTCTCCATCTGAATTTTTAAAATTGCGATGACACAATTTATTAAAGAAGGGGTGAATGTAACACCCCAATCTTCCACGATACACTTCTCTTTGAATAATACAATAGTGTGTGTTGTACGCAACACCGAGTTCAAGTACACCACGACTTACCAAACTAGCCGTTCAAAAAAGGTTATGAATAGTATTAACTAAATTTTAAATATTATATTATCCTTATAATTTTAATTCATATTATGAGTTTCTAAGACATAATTTATGAACAAATTCATTTTTCAGATAAAACAAGTATTTTTCAAAAAATGAAATTTTACCGCCTTTTAATGGAGAAGCCTTTTTAAAACCAATATTTGAAACTTTTATATATTCAATTATAAAAAATAGAATTCCTCTTTAGAATCGGGACATAATAATTTAGTATTATTAATTTTATGGTGTCTTTCTGGTAACTTTCATATTTGGGTTAATAGTGAAAATTTACTAAATTTTAACTAAAAACAACTTTTTTAATCAAAATAATTTATATTTTTAATTTATTCATTTTAATGGTTTGTAAGTATAAATAGATTATATTTTTAATATTTAATCAAATGATGATCATTTTAAGTAATTTAACCTTGAAATTGGATATAAACAAGTGTCAAACTTTTGATAGTTATTATTTCTTAAAAATACACATTTTGGTTTCGAAAGCAGGAATCAATTTTAAATTAATAAATGTTACTTTTATGTTTGGAATTTTGTAAAATTGAGTTCATTTTTGGATTTGGAATAACTAAATTAGCCTAGGGTGAAATTTTGGTACTTTTCGGATAACTTTTATATTTTAATGAATAGTAAAAAATTACTAAATTTTAATTAAAAACAACATTTTTATTCGAAATAAATAATAGTGATAAATTATTAATTTTAGTGGTTTTAAATTATATTTAAAATATATATTTTATCATTTAATACAATGTGGGTCATTGAACATAATTTCACATTTAATCCAGACATAAACAAGTGTCATTCTTTTGATAGTTATTATCTCTTAAAAACACGCTTTTTGTTTTAATAATGGGAATTAATTATAAATTAATTTCTACCACTTTTGTGTTTTGAATTTGGAAAAATGGGTTCCATATTTGGAGTTAGGATTTTCAATTGTTTAAATAGGTAACTTTTATTTTTAGACATTTTGGATAATTACTTCGGTAAATATTTTATTTACCATGGTTAAAGGGTAAATCCAGTTAACAAGGGTTAACAAATAATATTATAATAATATAAAATTACCCTAAAACGTGTAATAACCCTATTGGTTGATACATGGACGACCATGGGCATCTTTTGGTTGATTTTGGGACCAAATGGATCCACTTTTAAGTGATAGGGACACTTTGTTTTTATTAAGTTAAAATGAATACAAAAATGACACAAGCACATATCTTTTAGGAAAACAATTGTTACATAGGGTTATATATGTTGGATTTTAGACTATAAATATTCATTAGAAATATAAACCTATTTCCTATATAATTATATTTTTTTTATAATTTTTAGACATTAAATAAGTTAATTTATTTATGACACAATGATGATGCAGTAATTACCATAATAGTGAATAATTAGAATAATTGATATTTTAAATACCCTAAAAAATATAATTTGAGACTTTTTATGAATTAAACTAATTTTATATGTTAATATGACATGTTATAATTTATTTAATTAACTTTTTTAGAAGTAATCATTCTGTTATAATTTTTACAAATATCAATTTTTGAATAGTTTCAAAATTGACATAAAAGAGTTTTTAAAACAAATATTTTATTATTAATTTATATTAAATTCCTAAAAATCTATGGTTCTTCCAAGAGACTTATATCATGATAGGTGTATCATTAATGGACCACCTGTGGGTCTATTGGATGTATATAGTATGTTTATTAACTATATAATATAAAAATACAAAGTGACATTGTAAATGTCAAACTAATTAAGTAAGAGTGAAAACTAAAAGATATGGTTAATATAATGACCTGAACCTATCTAAATTAAATTGGTTGAATGGATTTCAACATATCCCCACCTTAACCTTTGAATAATAAACATTGGAGTCATTGGAAACTGAATAATAATTTATTATAAATTAACATTTCTAGCTTTTCCAAAGGTGCCCTCACCCTCTTATAAAAGGGCACTCCTCCTTCTCATTTCATCAAACCTTCAAAGCCTTTTGGTTCTACCAAAACCTTCCCAATTACTCTCTCAACGTCTCTAAAAACAACCTAGAGGCCTTATTTTGATCAGAAAGCCAACCTAAGGAGCCGTTTTGATCAAATCAAAAGGAAGAACCCAAAGAAGAGGTAATGTTTTCACCACCCATTTTCAAGTTCCTTTCTTCTTCCACTTCTTATTTATATTTTATTTATATTATAAAATAATGAATCCATTATCTCCTATATACTGTCATATTATTATAAATATGGTACAACCATATTCAGTATTCTATCCACCCTTTGAATAACATGTCACCATACGTGCGTACGTATGGCTTACTGTCTGCACATCGTGGTGTGATTGTTATTCAATAAATTATTATTTGTATGGGTATAATAATGATGTGTAATTCATTTAAATAATAAATATAACATGATAATTATTGTATATACATGATATACCATCCAATTATATATTATTTTAATATCAAAAAAATGATATTGTCGCTCATGCGTACGTACGGACTACCGTCTCCACGAACGTGATGAGATTCATTCTCCATCGTATCTATTCAATTATAATTCTCATTTTATGATTAAAAATAATTTTTAAGGACTTTATATAATTATGGATATGAATAATATACATCCCATTAATAACAAATATGTCTCACATAACAAAGAATATAAAGTAAAATGAACCCGTTAACACCCGAAACGATGATAATTCTAAGATATTATTAACAAATCAATGTGAAAAGATAATATATGATATCATATTAATGTAAATGATTCTTGTATAATTCAATAAAAATTATTTCACCATTATAATGGAGGTTATCCTACCGTCGACCAAGGAAAAAGTACAAAGTAAGGGGTTTCTTATCTCACTTTTAATTTCGTGAGAATTCCATTGTTCACCACTTATTTATCGCATGTGGTGTATGTGTACTACACATAATTGTATTCATTGTGTATTATACTTTAATTTATGGGTATTTAAACCATCATTTTATGATCCTTCTTTCATGGGTTTATATTTCATTAGTTACCAAATCAATAAGGTAAATTAAAATTTTAATTTCTATTTATTCGGCTTTATGCAAACTCCATTGATTATTTTACTCCGAGATTATGTGTGGAATCACTATTCATTTTCTTATGTCATAATTTCAACTCCCCTTTTCTATTTATATACTTTTGATACCCATAATCACTCCATTGATAATTTCTCAAGTTATCGATATGAATTTGATAAGATTAATTTTAACTCATTCTCCATTTGTTGAGTTAAACATCCAATTAATTGGTGTTGTTTTTACAAGATTATGTGTGAATGTTCTTTGATTGTTTTACACTGAATATCCAATCATATTTAGTGTATTTATATTTTTCACACAAAACTATGTCGTTGATTTATCCTTAACCTAACGGTATGACCTTTATGAGAGATATCATCTCAATTTACATTCCATTGACACTTATTTGTTGATATACACCAAATCACTTTTATGTGGTGTATATAATGTACTTTAACATATTATATCATGAATCCCTTTATTCTCATGATATTAAAATATTTTGATTACCTCAATTATTTGTATTCATGTGTATCTCTCTTGGTTAGAAACTCTTACTAATATACCATTATTAAATGTTTTAAAGACTTAATCTTATAAATATTACTCATTAATGTCCATGTTTTAAAAAATGGTTTAAAGGATTTATTCATATGGACATTAAAGTTTTAAAATTAAAAATCCTTTTAAAAGTTTCATAGTTGCATGGGACACTTCGATTCAAAAATCTATTTTTAAATGGCTTCTTGACAAATAGTGTGACTTTTAAATAATTTCAAGAAAAAGGAGGATATTTCTCTCAAATAGTTTTGATGATTATTTTCATCTATGTCAATATCCATCATTATTCTTGATTGAGGTTAATGTGATACAATACAATCTTCCATATTGTATCGAATGTGTTATGTTTGACTGTGGATGTTCTATTTTTTATACCATTCATGGATTGTGGTTAGAGTATTGAAATTCCGTATGCTAGTTTTAATATGAATGTTTATGTTATGTTTAAACCTGTTCATATGAGGAATTCATTAGACGTAATAAGTGACAGGTGGAGCCCGCTATAGCTCCTCGATGCATCAGTAGGTATCATGAGACAAACTAGTGTCTGGGCATAAAGCCTTGGCAAAATCTTATATGTATTCTTGGCATGAGGCCTTGGCTATGTGGTTATGATAGTCTGTCATTATGCATTCCATCATTATGAAAGTTGTTATTGATATTGCATGTGATTGTTCGACTAGTAGAATATCCATATGAATAAGTAAATGACAATATTTCATTTTATCTTTTCCATATTATGCTGAAGTTCAAGTTTAAAAAGCTTTTGTTTTAATTATAAACTGCCTTATGTGTTTATGCTTATCTATGAATGCTTTTACTATAATTTTATCCTTACTGAGCATATGAGCTCACCCCTTTCAATGTTTTATTTTTCTCAGGATTGTGAAGTAGTAAACTATGAATGACCTGCAGGGATAGTATGAGTGTGGACTATGGAGACTATGTTGTTGTTGTTTTCAGTTTATAATGTAATGTAAACTTTATTAATGTATCTAGTTATTTCAAGGCTACTAAACTAATCGGTCATTCGAGACTTGATCTTTCTTGTGATCATGCTAATGTTATGTAATAATGCACCGACTCTGGATAACTGGGGTTGGGGCGTTTCATATTTAATGAATGTGGATAGTAATAGAGTTCTATACACTTATCATATGATTATAAATTTTTTTGAAAACATCCCATAGTGGTCCACTATATGTTTTTATCATCTTTTTCAATTATTGAACATTTAATTTAAAAAAATCCACTTCTAGGAAAAAATTGCAATTAATGAATTAATAAAACCCAAAATGGAAAAAAAATATTTTGACAAAGTAGTAATAATAATAAAATATTGTGACAAGTATACATTAAATAAAAACATCTTTCTATTTTGAATTAATAATTTAGATAATTTTAATTGTCCTTTAAAAAATAATTCATTAATATATATTTAAAAAATAATTATGAAATTACAATCAAATTGATTTATATTTAATGCTCTAAGAAATTATATATATATATTTAAAATTCTCATATAATAAATGATTTCATATAAAAAATGTAATTTTAGTCTAAAATTTAATGTGTTTTAGGGAACATATGGTTTAGGGTAATAAAAAATTATTGAAATTTAAAATTTTATTTATACTTAATAACAAATTAATATTCATCAATCTAAATCTTCCTTGCTTATTTTGTTATTCCAACAGAACATTCTTGAATAATTTAGTAAAAAAATATAATTTTTACACGCCATTGAATGAGAAATGAATAAATTTTAGTCAACTAAATTATCCCATCAAGAGTAAATTAATAATTTTATAAATGTTCTATTGGGATTATGATATAATTTGATATATAATTGGTATTCATATATTATGAATCTAGTTAAATTAAATAATTTTATTTTCAATGAAATTTTAAGCGATCCACATTAAAATTTCCCCAAATTAAAAGTTTTACATTATTAAAAATTATTTTCTAAATTATATGAATTGATTAGTGTGAATATTAGAATCTTAAATTTGGAAAAATAACCTAAAAATTTCAAAAAATATGACACACAATGAATGAACCAAATAGATTTATGAAAACCTAAAAATATTGAATTTTTTAGGGATTTATAATACTTATTTATATATTTAAGAGTTATCACTATTTTAATTTCACCCCCAACATATAAACCAAAAAGTTGTCTTCAATTTTGATTTAAAATATGGAGGAAAAAAATTAATATTAATCTATAATTGAAAATAATATTAAAATTCATTAGAGATACATTAGGATAATGAGTAATTATTTTAGTTAAAAAATAGTTTTTCCAAAAAAAACCAAACAATCAATATGATTCATAAAAACGATGTGGTTACTACTAATTAACTCTTAATATTTTATATAAAATATTTTAATTTTATAATTATTTTTCTAAGATGTATTTTATTTAATATTATTTTATATAAAAATCAGTATGCACTCAGTGTAGTCTAATGAATATTCTATATTGTAATAGTCACTAATATATATTTCTTAATGAGAATAATGAATAATATAATACATGAAAAATATATTCAAATCATTAAACTTCACATATACTGTAATTCAAAAATAAAACTATATTATATGAAGAATATATATATATATATTAAAATATATAATCCAATATTATATAATCGCTTATCATTTGAGTATATTGAATTGAATCGTTCTTTTTTCCATTGAGAAAATCCTATGATAGCTATGAAATAAAAAATATATATATCAAAAATAGGATTTGATAGTCTTTGATACATATAAATTGAAAGAACAAATTTAATAATTGAGTTAAATCCATCATGATAAAGATTAAAGTTCAATTTTTCATAGAACAATTTATGATTTTTCATTTAGAATGTAAACATCCATGTATGGTTCTTCAATCATCATGAGGTCAGTCAAGTGGATTCATAATCAAACACCTTTGGGTTTTGGTAGACTGATAGATTGTATAATTATTATATTACATGATCACATGACCATTAAAATTTTAAATTCTCATATTTTTTTATTTCTAATCAATACTAGGCACTATCAAGAAAACACTTTGTTTAGTTGATCATACTTTCAATAATTTAGTCGAATAAACATCATGGTTTAACATTACCAATGTTTGGAGAACATCACATCATTTACTCTACATGGTTTTTACATCAATTCATTTTATTACTTTATTAATTATATGTTATTTTTTCATTCTTTTAGTAGCCTGACTGACGACACATTTAGTTTAACACATAGTCTTGATTCCAGATCTATAACATGAATAATTTAATTTTTTTAGATGATTTATACTGTTTAGTAGATCAATTTGACGTATTTTACATCCATAAGTGGGGTTTTTAAGGGTGAAAACATATAACGATAGATCAATCTATCCCACGTATGAATTACTCATTTTTAGTCCATTACATTCAAAATTTGGTTCAAAAAATAAAAAATATCTTAATTGAATCATTTTTGGGAAGATGGAGTGACTCCATAATCATTTGAGGGTTGGCATGAAAGGATTGAAGGTTTCACAAAACAGGGTGTTAAAAATTTATTTCAAAATACAAAATTGATAAAATAAAAAACCATGGTGTTCCTTTAATTATAAACTATGTTTAGAAGAAAAATCAAGTCTTCCCCCTTAATATAATACCGCTATCATTCAGTGGTTATGAAATAAATTTTTTTTCCATTGTTTTTATATTTGTTTTTTTATATCTTCCTACATATTATTGTAGACACCTATCGATAAATGTTATATTTAAAATAACTATAATCATATGAATACTATTTTAATTATATATATTTTTTAGTTGAAAATTATTAAAAAAACCATGGTAATTAAAATATGAATGTGAATATCAAAAAAATTTATAACAATAATCTCACAATTCATGATAGTAAATAAGTAATCAATAATATTAAAACATGATTCTTTAATATTATTAACTCACTCAAAATGTAATGAATATAATTTTTCATCAAAGAACCATCCTCATTAAAAAATGTAATACAAAATATCTCCAAATATTCTATGAAAATAGAAAGTATTGAGGTAGAATATTCAATTTCATAAAAGGTCATAATAGAGATATATGACCTAAAAACTAGTATAGGAAATTGGACTGGGTTACCATTTTGGATTTTCTTAATAGGTTTGAAAACATAATTTACATAAATGACGAAGGGGAAGAAAAAATAAAAAATTCAATCATTTTATAGAATTTATCTTTAATTGTTAAACCCATTAAAATAGATTTTTATATTTTAGTATTACAATGACATGATTATAAAATAAAAAAATGACAAAATAAAGCCACATGTTGGATGGGTTGTTATTGTTGAGTTTTAAAATTGTAATCATTTTCATAAAAAATATGTTGTTTATGAATGAACTTTTTGTGTAAATTTTATAATTCATTCATATTGTGGAATCCCGAAATCATTGGTTTTTTGCTTATATTTGGAAAATGATTCACCAAAATAGACCATATTGTTTTCAATGAATAAATTCTAAATTATGAAATCATAGTGGTGATTGAAATCAATCATTGACACATCTATAAGATATACATTAACATATTTCATCAGTTTCCAGATCACAACATGGGTAGTCTTATAAAAAACAAAAAACACTTATAAATCAACCATATAATAGATGATATTTTTCCCCTATAACCATGCATTATAGAACCTCAAAAATTAAATAAATAATGAACTAATAATATTTTCCCTTCTCCATTAATCGAAATTTATTTTTTTTATAAAATCATTTATATGAAAACATATTTCATTTATAGACATTATTTAATTACCTATTATATTAATATACAAATAAAAAACAAAAAATGGGAAGTAGTTCATGAATTTTTTTGTATTTATATTAATATAATAATAACATGAATGAAGAATAAGGAAAATTATTTAAAAACATTATGTCATGTACATAAATTCCATTTTTTATTTTGTATCATCTGGGATAACCTTCCATTGTACATAAAAATGGGATAAGTTATAAATCCTATAAAGAGAAGAATAAATTTAAAAAAAAGGTATTAAAAAGTATTAATTGGTATACCATGATGAAATATAATGGTGATAATCAAATTTAGGGGAATGAAAATGAGATTTAAGATGATAACATCAAGGAATTATAAGAATACCTAAAATTAAAAAACATGAAATCACATGTATATGAAAAGAATAAATTCATGTGATGTCCAGACATGGGTGCCCTACAGTGGTATATCAGGCCTATAAGTCACATGACTTGAAGCATGCCTTCTCAACCGCTAGAGGGTTTTGACTAGTAAGGATGGTCTGGTAATTCATGATGAGGAGACTATACCAAATTTTGTTATATTATAACACCAATAGATATAAATAAAATATGTGGAATCATATATAATCATACCATTACGAATGTCACAAGAATAACCATTATAATATGTACAATAATCAACATAAAGGGAAACATGCCATGCTAAAGAATGTTTCAGTGTGACTAAAATACAAATGAAAATAACGACACTCACAACTCTCAAGAGGGACCCAAACCACAATTGGTTCCATCACCCGAGATCCATCCCCATTCATCAATCTAATCCAAGGAACTTTCTGATAATATGTGTGGAAATAATAATGTCTATTTGGGTACTCATAAGGTAGCCTGAATAGGGTTTTGGAATAAATCAGTAGGCCACCACTAATGGTGTGTTAAAAAAATCCATCTATTAATAGTGTATGAAATAATAATAATAATAAATATAATGTATAAATTAACAGTTTGTCAATTATAAAATATACCCTAGTTAATCGCATAAAAACCACAGGTTCTCATAGATACCCTTACTTCAATACATGCTTTAGCATGTTTCCAAATATGATCATTCCCCAAGGATTACATTTAATTTAATCACAAAAACTGGAATGATCATGTCACAAATCATTATAGTTCGAATAATGATCATATTACCATTGACCAATTAATATTACATAATTGGATGAGTATTTTATCATTCACCATTTATTAATATATATTTTAATGAGGTTGTTACCATTCAAAATTGTTAGCCTAATGATCATGTTACCATTCACTATTTAAAAGTACATAATTTAATGAGCATGATATCATTCAATATAGTTTTCCAAATGGTCATGTCACTATTCAAAATTTAATAATAAATAATTGAATATCTATTTTACTATTAATAATAGTTGGAATAATGAGCATGTTACCATTATCTATATAATAATACAAAATAGAATGATCATGTTACCATTCACACTATTTTTCAGAATAATCAGGTTACCATTCACTATTCAATGATACACATATCACATGTATCTCATTTATAATTCTCATTCATCATTAACCAGAATATCACATATAACACATCATCAAATCAAACAGTATTAGTCAACATTAAACGTGTTACCATAATATCCCATTAATTTATCAATTAATTAATCATTTTAACCTTGTTGTTGATTCAAAAATAATTCCTCACCTAACTCCGATTAATTATTTCCCTAATTTATTATGTACAAAAATATATTTAATTTACACATATTCTAATTAATCACATATTCATGATTAATAAATTTATTAATTATCTCAGTTTATAACATCATAATTGGTTATTTATTCCACAATTAAGTACCCAAATCAATAATTCTCAATTAAATCCTTAATAATTTCACAAATTAATTATTATAATCATAAAACAAATAAGATAATAAATAATTCTTCAATTGATTATCTCATTCAATGATCCCGAAATCTCAAAATTCCATAATTATCTCGATTAATTATTTTGAATCATTATTTAATTTAATTGGGGATTATAATTTCCATACAACCCAAGAAATTATACAACATGAATATATATAATAAAATCAAAACTAGGTGACTTATATTTTGGACAACCAAAATCAGTTCACTGATTCACGTTCGGTCATCAAAAATCCAAAAATTCCGCTCAACACGACGACATAGATATGAGATCTAGATGTAATACCTAAAAAAATATCAATGATATCAAGATCTATTAAATTTGTATTTAGATATACAATCCTATATATAAATATCACAAATTTTATTAATATCTAATGAATTAGAGAACAAAATCCAGCAAAAGATCAAGAGAATAATTAAGAATAGATGTTTTATGGATCAAGATAAGATCTACATATTAGGAGAAGAGAATATCTTTGATTAGTTATTTTAATATTGATGAACGGAGGTTCAAAAACCCTGGGACTCCATAAGAATGATTTTGAGTCACCCTAAAATTTTATGACTTGATTCAAGGACAAAATTACTATGGGTTTTGGGGATCATGGGATTTTAAAAAAGATTTTAGGATGAAATAAAAAAACAAAAATGGTTTTTTCTAGGAAGGGGTGGAAAATATAAAAACATCACCGCAAACATATGGTTTGTCATTTATAGGGTCATAATGGTTAGTTAGGTTGGGATCATAGTTTACTCTAACAGTTCCCTAAACATTCAAAATACCATTTTCAAAATAAAATTTAACTCCACTGAAAAACTCCCCATATTGTAACTCCAATCAATGTTACACAAATAAGACAATAAGTACTTGGATTAACAGTCGGAATAACTCCACAAATGCCCAAGATCTTACAATCCCACACAAATAAATTGATCTTGCTTGATATATAGTTTTATACTATTTTATTATTCCATGCCGAAAATATCATGCCATTAGGACATCATATATGCTTCATTTTCCACTATTTTCTATTGTAAAAATCCATGTTTCCATAAAATGAAACTACCAGAGTAGCCTTTCACTACAACGCCTTGTCACTGTGATCCAACACACGTATCTAATTCTCCTCGAAGGACAAATATATCTCAAGTTTAACCTCATCTTCATTGATTACATGTGAAGGGTTGGAGTGATACTACCCTTGTTGTAACACATAGAAGATATCATGCATTGCACGAAATTTTTTTGGAGTAGCCAATCTGTATGCCACTAGCCCAATTATCTCCATGATATCTAATGATCAAACAAAATAGTGTACAATCATTCCCTCTCTCTATATACTGTAGTGACCCAACCCATGCTACAACCAACAAAATACATGACCACCATTTGTAAACTCTATTGGGAGTCTTAATCTATCAGAATATAACATCTCCTGACTCTGATATATATCCATATGTTTCTAGATAAACTACAACTTCTCTACTGTCTCATGCACGAGACATGGCCCCAACTACTCTGACTCACTTTCCTTTATCGATTATACCTATGATCTACATGGCATACAATAAAAATCCCCATATTGTTCCAAAAATGTTTTTCCCTAAATACTGTTTTTATATGAAAATTTCACTGAATTAATTTTATTCCACCATGATCCACTGAACTAACTTATAGAATCCTAAAACATATAATCATACACCTATATAATATGCAATGAATACCTATACTTTTCTGTGTGAAAATTCATTCTCAATATTACATGTGTACCCATTGCTTTATGTAATCCCATCTAGAAGCATGATGAAAATTATGAATAATGATATGAATCTATATTATGTGTCACTCATTTATGATGAACAATCTCATGAATAAAATTATTTCCCAACTGATTTACTATTAATATTTCAAATATTTGAATAAAATTTGAAATATTGACTCATAAATCAATAATAAACCAAATAGAATCATTGTTCTTAAGTGCTTTCAGAAAACATACCACAAATACCTAAGTCACGTCTCACACATATACATAATTATGGGTAATGGATATAGAAAATATATAGGTCATTTATCCTCTTCCTTCACCTACTGGTAGCTGAATCATTGTTTGATGAACATTGTTATCTCCCTTCACATGCGTATCCACAAAAATTGTCTTAGAAGGTTATGGTACATTTTGGTCACAAATGGATATATCTCCAAATTAGAGGAATTAAATAATTAAATGAGATCCTCTATGAAGATCATAAGTATAAAAACTATATCTTTCTCATAGATGATATCCTCTACATCTATCAAACAATATGATGGTGTCTCCCAACAATAAAATCATTCCTTTATGGATAATCTCTATGGATCCTCATACTATCTATCACACATCCATCTCAAAAGAATATACTATATAGCAACAGAAAACATAGTCATATGCTCATGACTCTATTGAACCACCACTTGAATCTTATCCAGAAAATTCTTCATCATCCACACAACACTGGACTCCTGAACCATTTGATTTTGAGTTTCCTAACTCATGGTATCTGCCACAATATTTTCCTTCCCGAGCATATATTCTAGTTCAATGTTGAAAGAATATATAAATTCAAAAACAATATTCACTCGAATATTCATGTCCCTCTATATGATGATACAATTCAGGATCTCATGGTAATTGTAAACTGTAATATTTTCATCTAATTGATATTGTCTCTAATACTTCAAATAATATAACACTACTACCACCTTGAGGATGTGTATATTGTAATTTCATTAATGAGAGATCAACTACCATGACCTTTTTTCCACAACTCGATCTCCATCCATCAACACAACTTTGAGTCTAATCCCATATGCATCACAATACACCATTTACTCTTAACCTAACAATGGATGTATAAGAAATGGTGATGAAATCAAATAATTCATTAGAAATTGGAATTAATTTTTTTCAATCTTCTGTCCAAAAAAAATTATCACATTCTTGTTCAATCCTGAAAGTGGCACTACCAATAAATAAAACTACTAGTTAATCCTCTTGTAATTTCTAGTTAATCTTAAAAATATTCATATATCGAAAACCATCATCGGATGCTTCTAATATAGCACTGTAATAACCTCCTATGGTTCCATTTAAACACATTCCATTGATATGTTGTGACCAAAGAAGTTTACCTTATCAATCCAAAGGTAAAACATATATAGAATAGTGTATAGATGATTATATATTAGTTTAATATGGATGATATCAATATATTGGGAATAATCATCTTGATTATTGGAGTGTTCCATCATGCCATCCAAAATTACAACCAATTCATTCCAAATATGGATGAACGATAATCTTCATCATTTCCATAATCACTACCGGTGTGTTTGTTAAAAATGGAATTGTGATATACTCAAAAATTCCATGCTTTCTCTAAATTGTAGTTTTTGGTGTATCTGAAGTTTGAAATCTCAACGAATGATTCCCCGATCACAATTCGATCTTTGAGAACATGTAAGTCCCTCTCAATTGGTTTAAAAATTCATAAATAAATGGAATATTATTTGTTTTGTTTAAATAAATCATATTCCAATTTTGGTAATAGAAACAAAAACATTAACTCATATCATTGTTATTTGGGATCAATAAAGGTTATTCATATAGTGATGTACTTGAATGAATAAAACATGTATCCCACAACTCCTCGAGTTGAGTCTTATCTCCTGAGGATATATCGGTTCCATTCTGTATGGTGGAGTAGATAATGGATCATCCCCCAGTATAAGCTCAATATTGAATTCTTCATCTATCTCTTACAGAAGATGTGAGAGGTATTTTAGAAAGACATTTGAATAATTTACACTATGATTGGAAGGGAATATATCATATCCCACAAGTTATCTAGTAATAAACTTGAAACAAGGGATGTGATATCTACTAGTTGATAAGTAATTAGTCATTCTTGGCCTGCCTGGACATCTAACACTCCCTGGTGAATAATTTGTTCTCCCTAAAGACATCTAAATGTGAAACTCCTATGGTAATAGTATATGTGGGATCTGTATGAGACTATCCATTCCATACACATAATTAGGTCAAAGATAGTCATATCTATAATATTATTATCCCATGAAAAACTACATTCCATTATCTCAAAAGAACATCCCTTGCACGCACAAATGTCTCTATACCGTACAACCAACAAAGTATCTATCATCATAACCATGATCACACACTTCCCCAACAGGATAAACCCATTAAAATTTTAATATATATAATGGATAGTGAGGAATCAAGGTCAAATAATGCACAAAATAATATAAATGAAACTAGAATAATACCTCTAACTATTGATGGTCCAACCATTCAATTCAGACGTGTAGGTAGAACCACATGAAACTATAATGTCCCTCTTTCGTGTAATTCTATCATACTCACTTGTGTTCCACCATATATTTTATGATATATCACTTTATTAAAATCACCATGTCCACTATCTCTATATTCTCTTCTTGTAGTGCTCCATATTGTAGACTATTTTTGTGAAGAATATCCTTTTTTGACATAATATTTTTTTCTATCTGCTCTATTACTACCACACTGCATTGGGTTCCTGTAGAACCTACGTAGATGACCAATCATTCTTCTAGATCGACACTCCATTAGTAGGTGGAAACCATTATAATGATAGGGATCCCACCTCACTGATGAAATATCACTCCAGTAAGGTTGTTGTGTGACCGACCAACCGATCAATGTGATCATCATTCAATTGCATTAACTGAACATGACATAATTGCATTTAATTCCCTCAGAAGTCCCTCCTCATGACCATCCTATAACAACTATATTTACCTAACTAGAAGCCTCTATCAAGTTCACTTCATATAGAAGAGCCTGATTCACCAAATTTGAAAGCATCTTTTATCAAAAGAGATCTAAATGGGATTTAATATCTCACACAAGTCCATCATAGAAATTCCTATCCATAACCATCTCATCTTCCACAAATATTGTAGAAATGTACTATTTATCTATAAGGTGTCCTACATCATCCATCATAGACATACTCCCTTGATTCAACATCAAGAACATGTCTACTATTTCCTACCTCAGCATCTCTGGGTAAAAGTACACCTAGAATCTCTCCATTATTTCCTTCCATAGCATGCCATTATCATGTCTAGTCCACGCATGAATGTCCAAAATGTTCTTCGGTGATCCATGTAGCTTAATAGAAGCTAACATGACCATACTCTCAAATGTAGTCTCCAGAAGGAAAATTATTGCCTCGATGGACTCATCCAAAAACCATGCTCCATCAGTTTCACCTATTCATTAAACATCAGAGGCTGTTGGAACTAAAACCCCCTCATCTAAGAATACATACTTTTCAAAACCTATCATAGGATTCATTCAATCAATCTCATGTAATATGTGATGTTATATTAGAACCCATGTCCTTCTTCATCCCCAGTCACTATCGGTCCCTCAAGTTCCACCACTGGTGGATCATCTATAACCATGTCCTATAGTCTTCCACTCGACAAGATCCTTCATGGGGGAATATATCTACAAGGCCAATAAAAACCATGGAATCAAGATTCATAATACATTCTATCAATTGTTTACAATAAAGGTTATATAAAATAATCTAGTAGCATGATATTTTTCAAAAACTAGACATGCGGTAAAAACATAGGGGTTATAACTACCCTTTACCATACAATACCTAACTCTAGTTAATAAGGGTAACCACATTATAATATTCATGTTTCTCATTTAGAAACCATATTATCCTCATTTTTAAATATATACATTTTAATCATGTTATTCAGCATTTTAATTACAAAGTCACAATAATGAAAAATAGTTTAAGTTGAAATGATTACCCAAAAACGATTTTTCTATGTGTGATGAAAAAGATGAGTGTCATAATAATCATATCTCCCACGAATGATGCATTAAGACTGAAATATCATTCCATCCTAGGCCACAGAAAAATACTCAGTAATTATCAAAAAAAATTAATCCCATAACAAAAAAATGCATCACCCAATGTGAAAAAATATTCAACTATAATAGTATATATAAATAAAAACAATCCCAGCCTGAGTACTCGACAAGTACCCTATACATCAGATTACAACTACCATGCATGGTCTCACTACCAAGACCTGGTAATTCATAGTCACCAATATAGTGTTCAACATATATTAAGAAAAAAGAAGAAGGAAAACTCTTATGATACCACTTTGTGATATTCTGACATGGGTGTGACACAATAGTTCCATGATAAAGTAAGTCACATGACCATAAGCACATCTCTCTGTATGTTGGATGCTGTCAGCTAGTATAGATTTTCTGGTAAGTAATGTTGGGGAGAAAATAACAAATTTTATTTGATTAAAGCACCCACAGAAATAAATATAAAAATATAGAAGCATATATAATTTTAACATTACATATTACACAAGAATTGCCAAGATAATAAATACAATATTCATCTATAAGGGAAACACGCCGTGCAAAATTAAGTGTCAATGTGTCTAAAATCCAACTAAAATTAAAGAAACTCATGACTCCCATGTGGGACCCAAGACACATCTGGTTCCCTCACCAAATATCCATCACCAATCACCAATCAAATCCAGGTTCCTTCCCTTAAACCTACCCATAAACATTAATGTATATTAGAGTACCAATCAAGAATCAGGAATAGGGTGGGAGTAAAAACCAGTAGACCACGACCAACAACATCTAAAACAATTCCAATCAATATCTGTGAATTCAATTTTACTAAAAATAATTATAAGATATAAACTTAAATATTATCACAAAATTATATATTCCCAATTTAATTACATAAATATCCAAGGATCTCTTAGATACCCATACCTCAATACATAGATCAATATATGCTGGAATCTGATCATTAGCCCTGGTTGAAAACATATTTTATCAAACAATTTGAATAAATATTCTATAATTATTAATAGTTTTCTGAATGATAAAGTCACCATAAAATATTTAACAATACACAATTTAATGAGCATGTTATCATTTATAATAGTTGCTTGAATGATCATGTTACCATTCACCATTTAAGAATACATAATTGAATGAGCATGTTACCATTCCCAATAGTTGACTGAATGATCATGTTATCATTCCCCAATTATTATTACATAATTTATTGAGCATGGTACCACTGCCAATTGTTGGATGAATAAGCATGTTACCATTCAACATTTAATAACACTTAATTAAATGAGAATTTCACTATTCACAATAGCTTATTAAATGATCATAATAGGATTCACCATTTATTAATACAAAATAAATGAGCATGTAACCATTCATAATATTTGGATGAATGATCATGTTACCACTCACAATTTTACCATAAATAACTGAATGGGTATGTTACTATTCATAATACATGGTAAAATGAGAATTTACCTTCCACCATTTAATAATATACTTTTGAATGAGCATGTCAATATTCATAATAATCGGTCAAATGAGCATATATGCATTCCACATATAATAATACACGTGCCACATGTATCTCATTTATCATATTTATTCAACATTAACCACATAATCACATAAATAAAATCATCACATAATGGGCAATTAATCAAAATTAAACCTCATATCCCAATTTCACTAGAGTTTATCAATTAATTAATCACATCACCCGAATTTCTAATTTCAAAAGGAGTATTCATATAAATACACTTAATTAATTATCCAATCAATTTAAAGCATATATATCTCTAATTAACTCAATAATTAATTAATCATTTACACATAGTCAATTCATTAATTAATTATCCCACTTTGAATTATCATAACCCGTAATTAATTCAATAATTAATTACCTAAATCTACCAAAACAATTTCTTCATAATTAATTCCCACAATTAATTGTTATTTTAAGAAATCATAAAATCATTTAATTAATTGTAAAATATATTTTCCCATTCAATGAACCCCAAATACCAGAATTTTTAATTATCTCATTATTTAATTTACAACATTAATTAATTTAATTAGGGATTATAATTTCTATACAATATAGAAATTTTATAAAATGCATTTAGATATTCAAATCATGACTATGGGTTTTTATTTTTTTTACCACCAACCTTGATTTTTTTATAAACATTATCACAAAATAAATCCCCAAAATCTGAGATACAAAACAACATTGAACTAAGAGCTGAATATAATCTCTAAACCAAGATCAATGATATCATGCTCTAGTCAACCTATTTTTAGATATACAATCATATATATAGATCCCAGTAATTAGGTTTATATTTAATTAAGTTGAGAATAAACTCCAACAAGATATCATGATAACAGGTAATAATATATGGAATAAGTACAACGGTGAGATCCACATACCAAGAGAAGAGAAGATCTTTGATATGGTCATTGAATGATGGAAAATGGATTTCATAATGTCTTGGAATGCCTTAAGAATTTTCCGTAGTCATCAAAAAAATTTACATCATGAGACAAGGTCGAACATAGGCAATGTATGGGGTTAGGGTGATTTAAAAATAAATTTTCAGGTAAAAAATCATGCACAATGTTTATTTTGGGATGGAGAATATTGTTAAACAAATCAGACACCAACTGTGTGGCCCCTCAATACCTAGGTCCGCATGTTATCCATTCTTTTCACACAGTTTACTCTAACAATGAACCAACTGTGCATAGTTCCATTTTAACAAATGTTATTTAAAGCTCCTCCCTAACACATCCCATCTTGTAAATCCAAAAAATGGAACATAAATAAAATAAATAGTTTTTGAATTTTTTCCCTAGATAACTCCATAAAATCTTAGAATCTAACAATATAAATAATTAATAATTAAGGGTTTAATAGGATAATATACCATGCACCATACATTATTTCTCATGAGATAATAACATTACCAAGGGAATTGGTGAAATATATAATTCTGGGCATACTTTTTTAATTTATATTATGTACATTCTATTATATGCCTAATATATCGTAAACTAGAAAAAAAATTATCAAAACAAAAAAATTTGTTATATATTGTGTATTATATATTCTGAAAACCCTAATCCTTTATGAATTGTTATTACAATTTCAATACCACTGAATTGAAATTGGGATTAGTATTCCCAAAAAATAATTTGTGTTTTAAAAATCACAATGTATTTAATGTTATATAATGTGTGTAAAAATATGTTCATGTAGGGATTTAATGAGAGTTAAAGGATTCCTCTTATTTCATGGATGTCAAAATGATAATAAAGCTAATATAAATACTAATTACAAGAAAATGGAATTAAGAAGAAATTATCTCGACTAAGAATATAAAAAAATAGAATATAGAAGATAATTCTTTACCTTGATATGGTGTTTCTATAAAAATTTGAGTATATTTTTCAGATTATATAAAACCCATGGTTTTCAATGTGATATTTTGAGGGAGAGTAAATCCATAGTTAATTATCTATCATAGATATGAAATGGGTGGTTTTGTGTATTTATTTAAAAATATTTGTGAATAGTTTATTTAATTATCAACATTGGTTGAAGACAATTTTTCATAAAATTTTTAATATAAGAACACATCAAATGATTTTTACAGTTGATCTGTACAAAGAGGAATTTACTCCAGTATTGTTGTACATTTTGAAACATACTCAATATAATATTAATATTCCTCATGTGGATGCTAGTCTTGGTCAAAAGAATTTTCATTTGGAATCTTAAAATAATATATCAGTTTATGTGTATTTATTATAGTTTTGTAAAAATAAAAAAATATATTGAGAAAAAAATACAAATGGGGATATTTATTTTTTTGTTTTTTATAAATTTTAATGTTTTTATTACATAATATGTTTGTTATTGTCATGCAATATTCCATATCTTATATATACTGTATTAATTTTTTAACAAAAAAATTTATATTTTGAAAATATTATGAGGAATTAACAATTACCTAATTTGAGTTCCCAATATTAAAAAAAATCTGTTCAAAATATTATATCCATTTAATATTTTTTTATCATTTAAATAGAAATAAATATTTTCTAGAAAATATGAGGTTTTATTTCACTATCTACTTTTAGGATAGTAATATTTAAACAAGAAATCATTAAATAGTTATATAATTCCTATTTAAATGAATATTATAAAATAATGAATATTTTTAAAAAATAATATTTATTTTAAATTTCATTTCGACATAAAAATGACGTATTAATAAAAATTATAAATTTTGAAAAATTTATTCATTGGTATATTCATATTAAAATTAATTTTTAATAAACTCAAAAATATACATACAAAAATAAGTAGTATTAATAAAAAAAGATCATATTATTCATTATTTTAGTAATATAATAAATATAAGAAATCATACTGCTATGGTCTATATACATTCCCCCTTATTACACTAATGTACTCCCTTACAGTAAGGTACATGATGATGAAACATCCATTGGATGGTTTGGAAAACACTGTTTTATTTGTGATATCTATAATACTAAACATTTCTCATAATAAGTTTCATTATTCTTTCTGTTTTTAAAGATCTGATTGGTGTTATTGATTAGACAAAAACTATGATTAATTTCGCTTTAATTCTCTAATATATGGTAATAATATGGTATTATCCTACAAGTAAGTCACATAAATGTTCCATTTTTATTAAATATATATAATAATCAACCATAATATATAATAATCCTAATGGTCACTTATGTATTATTATATTATCAATTTTTATTATTCAGAATGATCAGTTAATCTTGATATAATATTGTGGCTATAGTTGATATTAGTTAACAAATCTATTGGAATATGGAGCATGTCTTTTCTATGAATACATTGTGTTTAGTGTATTTATTCTTTGAATGTACAATTTAGTATGAAATATTCTCCATCAAAATATTCTTCTTTTAAATAGAAATTTCATGTATCATCCCATTACAATATTCATGTATTCAAATACAACACTTTTTAGTAGGCATTGGTTTGGGTTTTTTATGGGAATGCTTTTAGAGAAATTTTTTTAATGGTTTGAAACATTATAGTATGTTCACGATTACTGTATGGTTTTTTCAAACCATGAATCCTCTTAGGGGAAACTATGAAAACCTTGACATTGGGGTTATGAATAGTAGGCACATGGTAATGAAAACAATTGACCCACCATGTTGAAACTGTGCAATCCCCTTAAAATAACTACATGATATAGGTGCACAGTTATTCTAAACATGCATTTTTACCCAGCTAACAATCTATAAAATATGTTTTAATCATAAAATTAATTTTAATCATCTAGAAAATACTCTTTTAGGTGGCTGATATACCTAATTAGACCAATGGAATTTTTATCTTACAATGTATCTCCTAAATTTTTTATTTTATCCGTTTACACTATACAAAATGGAATCAAATATAGGAGGACGAAGTTATAAATTCTCCTAATAATTATCCTCTATCCCCTTTCTAATTATCCCATATTTTTTCATTTCCGCCTTATTGTTTTATTGATTTCCATGTTTTTGTACAATGTAATATCCACTGTTTTAGATCTCGAATCTAGGGTTGATTAATTGATCATCATTTCCACGATTCTTCAATAATTATTCATATATAAGTATTTTTTATTCATGTTATATAAAAATTGAGGTATGGTGATCCAATTTGATTAAAAAAAATTCCATGATTAAAATATATTTGATTGATTTAAATTCAATTTCTTAATATAAGTGAAATTTATTTCGATTAGATGACTAAAAATCCAAATCAATTGATCTTGGAGTTTAAAAATTTATTTGGAATGAAATTATGATAACCCCCAATTCCATTGAATTGGGGCATCATTGTGAAATTTATTGAATTTTGTAAAAATTAAATTTCGGAATTTAAATTCAGAAATTAATTTGTTGAATTTTATTTAAAATTGGTATTTGAGAATTTTGGCTAAATTTGTTTTCAAAGAAATCTAGTAGTTTTATCTTTCCAAATGTATGTTTTATTCAAAAAACTTGTCAAATTTTAAATTGAAAATTGGAATTTTGAAATGTAAAATGGGATGAGTTGTATGTTAGGATTTATTAAAATAAATTTCCCATGGATGATTTATATTAGAGTACATGGAATCAAATGTTTTCAGTGAGTTATTGGTATAAATATATTTTAATCCATACAAATGAAACAAAACCAAGTTTAATAGGTCACATCCTTGATGGGATGTTGATGTGTATTAATTGAGTAGTATCAAAGGGGTGTGTGTAAACACATATTTCCATATATCACATTAGAGTGTATGAGTATCTTGTAGCCTGTAATAATCACACCTTTTGGAAATGAAAATGCTGCTCATTTTTTTTGAATTGTAATCATTTTGTTTTTCTGTTTTAATACATTTTACCTACCATATGAATTTATATTATCTATTTATATAAAATTTTTATTGGTCCCTTTTTTAAAACTATCTCAATTATTTTAAATGTGATGATTTTTTTTAAAAAAATATTCTTTCCCAATTCCATGTTTTTTATTTTAAATTAAATTATTAGATTGTATGAATTATATGTTTTAATCAATTCTCGAATTCTGGGTTTGAACCGACTAATATTTTAGCTAACAGCCTACAGATGTCATCAAGTGTGTGCAGATTATCTTCATTAGGGTCTATGAAAGGGTAAAAACCACTAAAACATGGTAGTATATACACATCCTTGGACTTGGAGAGTTTTTTCTACAAGGAATTTTGGTTTTAGACTCATATATTTCACTTTTATATATTAATTTGTTTTGTTTAAGAATGTTTTACATATAGTAATATTATCCATGTGGTGTTATCCTTATATGAATTCTCACTTTTTTCTCATTCTTATGTTGTTCTTTTGGAAAATTTGATCCCGCTTTCAAATTTTATAAAGCATGGTTTTTGTCGCTAATCCATGGAATTCAATAATGATAGTCGGGATATGTGAAGATAGCCTTTTTTATCGGGTTACTATGTCACCCAACAAGGTTTGTTAAATAGTGGTAAAATTAGTTCATGCTTTTCATTTTTCCATGAGGTCATTTTTTAGTTATGTAATATTTTTGGGTAATATGAGGTAGTTATGTTTGTTTTTCTATCTATCTATCCCTGTAATGAGCTTTAAGTCACGAATGGCACTATAGGAACGAAATCATTAAGATTGGTTCTAATCTTTTCCATACATTTTTTGGATAGATTGAAATCTAAATCATTTTTTATATTTATAGGAATTAATTTAAATTGATTCTATCATTGAATGGTGATATTATATATTAAATTTTGTTTGATTGTGTTGATTAAAATCATTCCTCCAATAAGACAAAATAATTAGATCTAGGAGGAAATAGTTGTTGAACCATAGGGAGGAAATCTACTTGATGACATGAGTCTTATTGAGGTTATTCGGCATACAATCCTTGCCCTAGAGCAATCCCCACCACCACATCTCAATTAGAATTTTTCTCTGGAACCACAATGGGATGTTATCTGAAATAATTATTAGGAATTCCTCCTATAGTGGAAACCACAATTCAACGGCTCCAAACATCCCCATGAATATGAGGAATCTTTGAGAAAAATCAGGTGATTGTTTTTGTTAATGGATAAACCATAGGAGATCATGGTAAAGTGTTCAACCTCCATGATCTAATGAACATGAATGAGGTGGTGGGACATGATGGGGACGAAATAAAATAATGATTCCATAGATTGTAATAAAATAATTAACCAGTTCATAAACCAGTTCTATCTAGAGTTGTTTTTGTGGGATAATGATTTTGAGTTTTTCAAGAATGAATTAGAATCTATGATGGTGATAGAATATGTATCCTATGTTTCTAAATGAGTGAATTTTTGAATTAATAGTGTATCAAATGATGATATAAAGACATGTTAGTTCGAGTTGTAACTATGATTTCATAATCATTCTCAGGGTTTTGGGAAGAAGTTACATTCTTATACTAATGTTTTAAATAGAGAATTGATGGTAATAATAGACCAGGATATAATGTTAGGGTTGACATAATTTTCCAGCTCTCCAAGTGGTAGTGTGAATTATTGTAAGGAAATGAAAAATAATGATGATTATCATGGTGTTTCTCAATATTAAGATTTTTTTATACCACTATGAGTGCCTAGTTCAGCAACATTGATTTTATATAAGTGTGGAAATCTAGGGAATTTAAAGGTGGTTTTCACTGATGTACAAAGGAGTTGTGGTTTTGGTGGATGATCGAGTCACCTAAAAAATTTCTTCCATGTATTTTTATATCCTCATAGTTGAATAAGATCACCAACACCAATTAAAAGTGTTGTGAAATCAAGTGAATCATTGACAATGGGGTTCCAACCACAAGAATCTAGAAAGAAGTATTTCATAATGAAGTAGATTTAATGGAGGACATAAATACATTCCCAAGGATTGTGAGATGTACAATAAAATTAACATCATCAATAGTGAAAGTAATATTTGATATTGGTTCTTCATATTCATTCATATTAAAATATATTGTTAATTTTAGAAATTATTATACAGAGAACTGGTTAAATATGATGGAAATTACTACACCTATTGGTACAAAGTTTCATTAGGGTGTTTATGGTTCTGCTTATGTGTTATCTATATCATATTTTTATTTTTTATTAGATTTTCTGGTTCTTGACTGAAAACCACTTGCTGTAACATTTTGGAAGGATTGGGTCATTATTAATAATCACTGGATTAATTTTTATCTTAGATTAGTCTTCTTTTTAACACCCATTGTGGTGCATAAAATCAATCAACTAGAATGGGGCCCATGTTATTGTCGATTCATACCTTAATATCTATGTTTGGGGAAATTAAATTCATTTTTCTCATTTAATCTAGATATATGAAATTTGAGCAGTGACATCACATCAGTTTTCATCAAGTTCTTTAATAATTTTTCTTATGCCTTCTCTAGTATTCCTCTAATTTGAGAGGTAGAGTATTATACTAATAATTTTACCTGTACTCAACTTGTTTATATTCCCTATTATAGCATGAACATTTCTAAAATGAAAAGGATAAATACTCAATTTGTTTTGTTTCAAGATAATGTCATTATAAAACTGAGTGTCTCACCTTTAGTGATGCCAGTTTTCATTTCTGTGAAATCTGATAGTTCACTTTTCCTTTTTTTGGACTATGTAATGCTATATTGAGTTACAATAAATAAGAATTATCTATTTCCATGTATTGGTGAATTTTTGGGATAGTTGAATATGAGAAGATGGTATTTATAATTCTATTTTGATTTGAACATATCCCAATAAAACGTTTTCCAAATTATATTAAATTTAATTTCAATGTTTGAATATTATATTTATTGTCTTATTATGTACATTTCCTTTGCCCAAATGGATTCCTGATCCATTTTAATAAGGCTATGTAAATCACAAATCCATTTAATTTTATAGATTTAGATAATAATCATTTTCAATAATCATTTTCTTTACATATATCAACTATAATTATTCATATGGACATTTATTTTTATCAATTTTCATTATTTGTCACATTATCCCACCATGGAATGAATAGAAGGCTTGTACATATCTTATATAGAGTATTTAAAAATAAAAATTATTACTTAAATGTTGTCGATAGATTTTTATTTGAGTAATGGATCACAAGATCCATTGATGGTAAGATCCCTTTGATACATAAAGGTCCAAATTACATCAAACTCATTCATAGGGGAATCGTCTTCTACCTATTTATTGATGTTTATAGTCAGATTTATAGTTAATTGAGTATGTATAGAAAAAAATTCTTAAAACTAGCTCCTATCACATTGAGAATCTAATTTATGTTGTAATAACATTTTCTATCACGAATTTATTAAGTATATTCCTATTATTTAACCTCATTGACTTCAATAATTGAAATTATAACTCAATATTTTCTAACTATTAAACCAATAAAATTGAAGATATGAATATTGATGTATAACACATAAATGATATGTAATACAGGACATTGGAATTTATACATTTCAATATTTTTACCCACAATAAATTTCTTGTTGTTATATATAATAGTATATTCTTTCCATAAATAATTTCCTATAAAAATCAGAGTATTAACAAACTCAAAACCTCAAGAATGGATATCTAATTTTGTACTCTTATTAATACTTTTCTCACAGTAGGTATTGTTCATGTTAATTACCAATTAACCAATTTGGAGTTATTACCCAAATTTATATCAATTATAGATCTAAATCCAATTTATAATTTCTAGGAATGGACGTATAGTCATATAATTCCATGATATATATACATTCAAATTTTAGGGAATGTTATTCCTATGATTACCTGTATGAATAAGGGATTCACTAGGGAATTCTAAAAAAATCAATAGAAATAACTAGATCTTTATGTTATACCAACTATGATAACACATGTCATTTATATACATTATGAAAGTATTTATCTCCATAAGATACACATTTAAAAAAAATATTTTAATAGGCCTCATGTCATAGGAAAGTAGAAAACATATAATTATACCTTGATACATTAATATATATAAATTACATAAAAAATAAAAAATATAACCTTATATTACACTTTACTTATAATACAAATCATGAATACCTTTGGATGGACATAATATAGGGGTGAACTAATGATCCATGTATGTGAATAATGAATGAATAACATAATTTAAAGTAGTGTATGTGAGTCAATAAGAATGATATGATGATTTAGAATGGTGTGTATCATAATCCTGAACATTGGGGCATGTTATAAGATAAAAACAACCTGGCCATCATAAAAATAATGAAAAAACATAAAACATGTTAACATAAGCATATACCAGGCCTATCTATCATGATATCACACAACAGATGTATTAGGAAAAAATAATATGAATCATAAATGTTGTATCATGAGATATGAAAATTACCTAATTAATTGAATGTATATATAATTTCTAGAACACATTCAAAATTTATATCAAATTCATACATTTATGTACCTCGTAAATGATACCAAATAAGAACATATTTCATGATAATAAAATACAATTATAAATTATTTAATGTAATATATATTAAAAATAAATTCAATTATATTAAGGTGTAACTAGGTGATTACCCTTAAGAGGTAATATGGATGTGTACTAACAAAAAAAATTACAAAATAAAACCACTAAATAATTTTAGTAGAAAAAAATATATATATAGATTCTAATGGACGGATTTAATGAGAGTAAAAGTTGGTATATAATTACATGGGTATCAAACGTATATTATTGTTTTTAAAATAACACATTTCGTCATGAAATTGGTTAAAAAAAATAATTAAATAATGAAAAAAAATAACTAATATGAAGAGGAAGATAATCCCATTCTTATGAGGGTACTTCAAAATATCGGGAAGGATCTTATTTAGTGATCGGTAACCCCTTGGGATGAACATAGATAGGGAAAAGGAGTATAAAATCATAAAGAATTTGTTTAGATTTGTGAGCATTATCTTTTTGAGAGGGTATTTATAGAAAAATTTATATAATAAAATTATTCAATAAATATCATTCAATATGTGAAGGTTAGTATATAACAAAATGAATTTTTATATGAAAACATTAATTATAATATAGGGTTTTTAGTAATTATTGTAGTTCCTTAAAATTAAGAATATAAAATCAGAAAAAATTATTTGTAATTTGAAATAATTTTTTTCAATGATGATTATTAGATTATTTATGTTATCACTGGCTAGGTATTTTAATGTGATAATACATATAATATAAATTTACTATATTTAATTTTTTCAAAATAATTATTGAAATAGAAAAATATGGAAAAATAATTGTCAAATAATTTCCAAATTATAATTTCATATAAAATATTTTTCTTCCAAAATAATATATATATATTTCTAAATTGAAGCAGTTAAATTAAAATTAGTATTAAAATATATTAAAAAAATTTACAACATTAACATCAAAATAAAATAAGTTAAAATATCACTCAGAATCCAAAAAATATATAACCAATTATTTTGTTGTGAATAATATTTAAGAATAATATGTCACCAAAAAAATATTTATTTAATAAATAAAGAATTTATCAAAATTTCTATTTTAAATTTAACTATATATTTCATAAAACTTCCAATCAGGTTTCTTTATATCAAAATATAATTTCTACCATCTCTTATGTAACTATATATATAATAATTGATACTTAAAATGTAACTATATATATAATAATTGATACTTAAAATGTATCAATATAATAATAAATTTATATAAAATAAAATATAAAAACCCATACATCATTAGTGTTGATAGGCAACACCTTATTATAACTATAAACACCAATTTTATGTGGGAAACATAAATGATGGTATGTTCATTGTATTGTTTACTGAACATGTTTCAGAAAGTGATATCACTATTATTGAACTAATACTATTAATGTGTTCAATCTTGTATCAGTTATTGAATATATTACTGAGATTTTTTAATGGAAAATCATAGTGATTCAATCTCCCTTTGGAACATTGATAAATTGGATTCATTATCTACAATGCTACTATTTTATTCCATCACATGTTCCATCAATTCGAATTTTTCTTATCATAACAATTAATATATTGAAATAATAATGGTCATTATATAAATACTATATTATAAAAATTTATGAATCTTAATAGTATAATATTTTCAAAATACAAATTACATATAATGTTAAGAATAGTAATAAACAATATTTGAGATATACTGCATGTTTATTCTGTTACTACATTACATACTAATGAATGTATTCATACATACATTTTTTTTGTAAAAATGATTCATTAATTATAAATTGGATATAAAATATTACCTGTAATGAATAACATTTCTTGTACACTTCCATATGGTTATTTAATAACCTAGTACAAAATTGAGTAAATTTTTTTTTGTTTCTCATAGACAAATCTATTTTAATAAGTTTTATTTTAACATAGTCATCCAAGTTCATCGAAAATACATAAAATATATCTCTATAAATTATTCTATATATCAGTATGAAATGAAATAATTCGATTCTAGTAATATATATTCTAAAAAATACAATGAAACTACATTTCTCTCATCATTTAAATTTATGGGGGATGATTATTCCCTATGATTTTTCATTTAAAAAAATATTTTATAAATGTTAATATATGGTTTAATATTTTTTAATAATTTACTATATACTATAATGTATTATATAGAATTAAAATTTTGAATAACCTTCATATAGTGGGGATTATAATTTATTTCATTGATCTTTGGGGACTAGGTATCAAATGAAAAATATTTTACAAAAAAACTAATTTTATCCTCATCAAAAAACCAAAAATTATTATTACATTCCTAAAAATTTTATACATTTATTTACATTTTTCTATTTTTCCATGGGGAGGATCATTGTTGGTATTAATATGGATAATGATATAATGCTTTAAATAATTTGTGTTTTCTATATTTTTATTTTAATATTTTGTTATATCCTCCATCTCATCCTTACTAGTGTACGACCAAATATTTTCAATTGTTTTAATTCCAAAAAAGTGTTGAAAACCATAATATATTATTAATGCTTATTTTACATTGACATAAAAATATTCCCTTATCTCTAAAATATATATATCAAGAAGGTTGTCCCATTTGTAATTATTATATTTTAATTATAGATTCATAATAATTCATTGAAGAAGTTAATTCAGAGATCATTTTTCCATATTTTAATTAAATTTCAAATAGAATTATTAGACTCTATATTATATAGATTTTGTTATTTCTTTCCTCGTTTTGTAAGGATGATAATGGAAAAAATTGGTTTTTTATCTCTCATTGTTCCACTAATGATAGATTTGGATTATTTTTGTAGCCAATATTTAATAATAGGAAGAGTTATTTTTTATTTATTTCATATAACAAAAGTCTATGAACTCATATAAATTATTAGAGAGAAAAAGTAATATTAAATTTTGATAGTTTGACATAGTATTCCCATATACTCTTGAATGATTAAAATTATCCCGATGTCAATTTTTTTGTTATATCTTAAGTTTTTGGGAGAGTTTCTTCACCCCTACTACTGATTCTATTTCAAGGGAATAGGTTTTTATATTTTTTAGAATCATTATAAATGGATTATTTTATATATTTATATAATATAATTGATAATACACCTCCACCTACCTGATCCACTTATTTTATATGATAAAAGTTTCTCCTATAGAAAGATGCGTCAACAAGTCATCAGTAAATGAATTAGTGGATGGGAAATTAAATTTTTTTACATTGGAATATATCTAATGAATTATGAATGAGATATTCCATATCCATTAATTTAATTTGGTTTTATTAATCATATATAAAATAGTATTATTTGGAAAATATATTTTAATAAACTGGTCGATACCTTGGTTTGCATGTGATAATGATTTACTCATCTAGATTTTGAAATACTTTTTAATCCTTTACATCTAAAACAATGTAAAATATACCATTATAATACATTACTCAACATATTTATGTAGAGATTACTATTAAAAATAAATTAAAAAAAATCAAATACACAATAATGAATAATATAAACGATGGCCATTAAATGAGGATAACAACCTGAGATGTGACTATCTATCATTATAGTTTCTAAAACAAGGATAATTCTTTATATATTAATATATAGTAAAATCATCATGAAAATAATTAAATATTCTTTGGAATATCCCTATATTTATCAAAAAAGTAGTATAATTATTATCCTATTTAAATTTTAAAAAATATTAATTTATGGATTTTCTATTGAATTTTTAATAGATTATGATGTAGAATAATTAATGTTCCATAGGGTTTATATAATGTTTTTTCATAGTAATATAGAAAAAAATAGTGTAAACGAAAATTTCTAATTAATTTAATGAAATTTTTGTTGATTTAATTTTTAATATATTGAATGTTTACAAATTTATTTTAATATTTTAATATTTATTGGAATTTTATTTTCCGGCAATACATAGATAGTAAGACTAGATTTACCCTTAATGAAACTGATTATATTTAACAATTAATAATTCAATAACTATAAAAATCTAGTAATATAACATGTATGGATGGATCATAAAAAAGTATAAGGTTATATCACTACATAAAATAAAATAAAATAAATGTTATAAATCCAATGTAGTTATGGTGATACTTTTTTGTGAAGATGGTAATAGAGTTGAACATAATATCCAAATAACTGGAAAATATAGTTCTACTAAATATTTTTTAAAAGTGGGAATATATGAATTTCTCTAATTGATATAATAAATTTTTATATATTAATATGTTACAGATAATGGAGATACATTTGTTTGAAAATAGTAGGGGACACATAATTTTCATTAATAAATAAATTTTTAGAAATAACTCATTGGAATGTCTATTCATAATAGAATAGAAGATGCAGATGATAATTCTTGAATATGAGATCTACTGAATAATTTTCATATCAATTAAATAAAATTTTTAAAAATTAAAATATAATATCTTACATCCCATTTTATTTGATGCACTATATTAAAAATAATACTACTAAAGTAGATGAAATCATAACTCTAACAAAATGAATAATTTGAAATTATGATATTTCTAAAAAAGGGAACATTAAATATAATTTAAAAAATCTAGGTCAATCCGTTAGAAAATTAAATAAACCAATCCCCTTGAATGTCACTCCACTATCATCATGAAATCCCTTTGACAAGGGGTAGTTCACCTAGTGTGGTCCCTACAAGTTATGTGTATGGTGTGCCTCGACCAAATGAAATACCTAAATCAAATAATCACCCATGATTATCATGAGGCAAACAATGATGAAGATGTACTTTCCAATAAAGAGTTTAGAAAAGATATTTCATGGAAGGATGACCTCCTTGTAGATCACACCCATCTTTATAAAAAGGACACTAATATACTCCCCTATTTCAAACCATTAAAATCATGTTTTTATCATTATATATTTTTGTTCTTTAACCTACAAAAAATGCATCATCATTTTAAAAAATAATTATTCTACATACATGAAAAATGTGAATATTAAAAGAAGACTTTGTATTTAGATAAAAAAATTCCTCTATATTGAACACTACATCATTATATATCCTTTCTTCTAGAGAATATTAACATTTAGTTGTATTCCCATAGTAGATTAATTTCTCTAGTGAAATATTCAAACATTTTACAATAAAAGAGCATTGTAATTTTATGTAATATAGTCATGGGATAGATCCACTTCCATATCACAATTAACTAATCCAAACAAATACCTTGGTATTTTAGGTAGCACAACTATTTGGTTTAATTAATTACTCATCGGGGACATAAAAACTATATATATTTTTGGGATCCACATGAAAATTTTATGACAACTCATGTGTCATTAATAATGACATGTTCTAATCTTTTTTACTCAACATAAGATTGTATCAGTCTCCAGTTTCTTTCCCACATTCTCTAATATTTTCTTGATGTCTCTTCTTCAAATTTTATTATGTTATTATGATAAATTAGGGATTTCAATAAAACATAAATATTAAAAAATTTAAAAACTCACATTTTCGATAAAAATATAATTTCAAAAGTAATATTCAGAATAATGTTATGGAAAATGAATTAGTTAATTTTTTTTATTATCATGTGATTAAATTGTGTCAATTTTCATATATGTTTTAATAATATTAAATATATATCCATTTAAAAAAAATTAAAATATTAAAATAACACTAATTAAAAAACATTTTATTTAGAATATTGCAAAGAATATAAGATACATCATAGATTAGTGGATCTTATATTCTATACATAAAATTTATAAATTGAGGGAACTTAAACATTTTTTGTATAGAACCCGGACTAAGTTGTCCAGATCTAATGCATTACAATGTTATATATGTATAATAAACAATGTTGTTTCATATACTTGGACTGATTATTTTATCAGTTTTGGAAATACATATACAAAGATAAGTTTTACCTTATAACTATAATGAAAAAAACATATCAACGTCTTTGGAAACATCCATAACTCTCAGAATATCCCTGATGGTCAATCATAATACACATATTCAACTCACATGTAAATATAAAATATTTTAAATTGTTGAGGTAAGAATATTATTATTAGTATATAATATAGTGGAAGCTAACATAAATAATTTAGTCATAGCGAATGACATGAAACACAAGCCATTAGAACATAATGTTTATAAAAATTTAGTAGTAATAAATGGTGAATAAATAATATCATATTAAAAATAAATTATGAGTGAAAAGTAACCCTGATATTCTACTCGTCTAATAATTAAATGTATATAAATTAGTAATATAATGTTTAGCTAATTTATAATATCAGACTACATAAACATACTGTTGAGGAATTGACCAAGACATCTAAAAATATCTGGTTATGGTGCTAGCCAAATCGATTTGAATTTTGTCTCATGATATCTACTGATGAATCAAGGTGATATAGGGGGTCCCACCCATCACTTATTAATTCCAATTCATTATTCATATGTATTTATTTAATCATAAGACATATATACATCTGAAATTTGATTAATATCCCTAAATATGAATACATAATCCCTAACCACTATGAATAGTATATTGAATGGTATAAAGATTCCACACACACTTTTAAAGATATCATTAAAAATTTCATAAAATATTGTAGATGATAATAATAATATATCAATATAAAAAATAGAAACATTCAATATAGGTGTGGAAATATATTAATTTACTCAAAAAACATCATCAATAATTTCTTGAGATACAACCCCTTTTTTTCTTTTTAATGAATTGAAGTATTGGAAAAAATAATAGTATTTTTCCTAATTTATATAATAAATCGAGAAATAAAAATATATATATATTCATAAATATTTTATTATTTGTATAAAAACAAATGTTTCTTATAATTTATTTAGTATGGTACTTGAAAATGGGTAATAAATAAATAAGTTTCATTTAATTAGGCATGTGTACGAAGAAAGTCTTAGAAGGGAGCATTGTAAAAAATGCATTTCTGCATAAAAGAAAGATGAAATAGTCAATATACAAGTGTTTAGAATATATAAATATAAATTATATGAATTATATAATAATAATACAAAATTAAATTGTTTAAAATAGTGAGAAATCATAACTTGTATAAAAATAGTGGATCGTGACGAAAACCTTACCATGTGTATGGATGTGATTAACACTTTTTCATGATATCCAAGATAATAAAAATAGATTAATTAAAATATTATTTTCATAACTCTTAAAATTTTAATTAATTTTAATATCTTTAAGTTCATTTATGACCATTTTCGTAACTTAAGAGATTCATTTTCATCATTTTATAGGGTTCATTCTCTTGGTTTTTATGATCCATTTTCTTTTAAACATATATAAGAGATCATGTAAAATGGAAATAATTACCCTGATCTAAAATTATATATTATTAAGGAACAATAATAATATTCAACGGTACTATTATTATTTTTGTTTCAGATATAACAATGATTCGTAATATAAAACATTAATGATAATCATTATGATTATTTGTTTGGTTTTCTGATCGCAATGACCTATTTTTTTATTAATAATTAATATTTTGATCATATATTAGTTCAAGAATATAAAAAAGGTTTTATAAAAATCTTATAATACTTTTTAACCAAAATAATTGTCTTATGACCATCCATAATGGCTGAATTGACAAACTCAAACACATCTTCCACAGATGCAATAAATATGATCCTCGCATGCAATTTTTCATCATTAAAAGATAATAAAATTGATGAGATACATAATATTGGATTTTCTATTAGTATAATAAAACAATATTATATAAAATATAACGATATTATCATGTCACATTGGATAGGGGTGGTGAGCTAAGGATAATAAACTAAAATAATTTGAAAAGAAAAGAAAAGAAAAAAGAGGACTATTACCTCTTGAGTTCTCCTCCTTGAGAACCTACATAAGGGGATTAATTTTTATCTTCTATTTATAATAATAGATCCTAGATGTGGGGGTGGGTATTGGGAAGAATATTTTATAGATATTAGGGGAGGAAGAAATCGTTAAATGTGTTATGAGAGGAGATGCTGATAAGTGGTATTTATATTAACATAGAGGGGTGTTTTTTGAATATTTTATTCATTATTTTATTATTTTGAATCAATATTGATAATATATTGAGAATTATCAGCAAATATATTATAATAACGATAGATATATCAAGATAATTAGATTACATCAACCATATATGGTAGCCCTCATGGGGTCCTTATTTCCTACGAGGCTACACAAAATTCATAATTTATAAAATAAATACAAACTATCTAAAAATGAATTAATTGGAATGTTCTAGTATCAAAGCCACGTGGATGGGTTTTATATTTCATATTAATTAATGAAATTATAATTTTAATAGATTCTTTATGGAGAAATAAATAGATAATAATATTATATATTAGTGTTCAAATCAATTGGGAGACATTCCATCTTTATTGATGTTATGGTTTGTGCACTAGTTATTAAATTGATAATATATTTAATCATTTTTGGTGTTGGAATTACGTCAGTGAGGATTCTTGGTCTGGGTAACCTACCCAAATCACGAGATTAAACATTTTTAATAGAAATATATTGGTGATAACACAAAACTAGGTGACCCATAAACCTATTTAAATATAAGTATCTTTTATTTCATAATGGTCATGTAAAAAGTATAAAAATTAATATATTAAATTAAACTATAATCCAAAGAATTCATAAATTCTCATGAGATATAGAAATAAGATAAATTGAAATTGATAAAAGATATTTTAATCTATCCAAAACAATAATATAGATAAAAATAATCTCTGCAAGAACACCCATAAAATAACATCAACTAACACAATTAAAACTATTCACTCATGCTAAGAGTGATGATAACGTGAAGAAAAGTTACCTGAAGAATAATGGAGGTGAAGAACAATGTCCTTGTAGGGATCTTCAGTATGACATCATGCATGTGTCCCCCTAGAGTTGTGTAGCTCTATATCCTCTATCCCTATAATGATTTCATAGTGGGAAAGAGTTATTATTTTATTGGAAATACCATCAAACTTACACACATTGAATTTATTTTTTCTATTCACTAATAATTTCATTATGTATAAATGACTAGAAAAATTGTGTAATCCCTTGAATTTTAATCCAATAGGTGTCCGAAATTGTTTCCTACCATTCAAAAATTAATTACTAAATAAACTCATGTCATATAATTGGTATACACGACTATAATAGTCATTCACAATGTGTGGCGGTGTCACGACATGTTCTGAGTGACGTCTTCATTACGAAACAAATATCATCTGTTGAGAATACATGAAGTGGAAATATTCTACCCAATTATCTAGCTATGTTGAATCCTCAAAAAATCGGTGTCCCTCAGCAAGATTCCCTAATGGTGAAAAGTGTCTATTGGGTCCAAAATTCATCTCATTACATTACCTATCCATAAAACTATTGTTTCCTTCCATAAATCATATAACAAGTTATTGTAATCAAAAAATAGAAATGGGTAATCCATAAGAAGACAAATAAATAAATTAAAACATTATTAAATTCATTCATGAAATAATTTTATCAATATATTATATATTACTCAATAATTCATGTTTTTATAACATACATTAAATTTTTGTATTTCAAATTTCACGAAAAATTATACTATTTCTGAAAAATCACAATATTTCACATAAACCATTTTTCAACATGTAAAAATAAAAAATAGACACCATTTTGTAAATATAATATTCTATGTATAATTAAATAAGTCATTAATCAAAATCATCATTTATTTGAAAAATTCCATTATTAAAATTATATTAGATTTTACAACAATATGAAAACGTAATTAAGGTAACAATATAATGGTGAGACAAAATATTATTAATTTATGAATCTATTTTATGGAACAAAATTTATTTAAATTAATTATAAAAATTATAAAAAATTTAATTTAATATTAATAAATTAAAAAAATAAAAACACATTAATTATTATTTTTAAATAATTTAGTTACTTATATAATGATATAAATATAACCTAATTTCAAATCTAATATACATAGATTTTATATATAATTTCAAATGTGATGTTATTATACTGTTGTTAATATTACTATTCCTAATGGTTTCATTAATATTACAATGTCCATGTTACTATTATATTCATATATATTAAATAAATTATAGAAATACCTCTTATTTCATTCAATATTCATGTATATGGTTCTTTATCTTATTCTCTAAGTGAATTTAAGGGATTTACAATATATGAAATAACTTTATCAAGGAAAATTTTATTGATAGAATTATTGGCCGTCACATTCTTCCTGCGTATAAAAAAACTTGTCATTGAAATCTATATAATGTCACCTCATAAAATTATATGGGTAGTTCTTCATCATAAATTCCTCTAGTTCCCATGTCACCTCCTGGATTTTAGGATTTCACTAATGTACCTTTACAAGCTGAGTCATCTGATTTGTCAACACCAATTCCCTAGTCCCCATAATTCAGATAGGCTCTTCAAAATAAGATAAATCATCTTACAATTCTATTTCATCATAAGTTAGAACATGTGTTGGTTATAGTATATACATACACAAACAAGTTATATGGAACACATAATGATCTTGGGAATTCCTTCATGACATTATTATATGGAAATACAAAGACCGAATTCTCTCATAAATTTCAAAATGCATAATGTTCTAGGGGATTGTTTTCGATTTTTTACCATACATTAAGACACCCATACATTGATATACATTATTAAAAATATGATCTACCCAATGAAACTCAATGTATTTCCATTAGTTATCTGCACAACTATTTTACCTACTTTTTTCTTCTTCAATATGTATTTGAATACTCATTACCATATAGATTTTTTCCTAACCATGCTTGAGGCCTATAATCATTCTTTTCACCAATATTATCCCATCATGTTGGTGTGCACCATCTATTTACCTTCAATGGTTAATATCATTCCATTTGTATAATTAAATGAAAACTATTATTATAGGAAAACATTAAAAAAGAAAAATACTAATCACCTATACTATTAAAGTGTATTGATTATTATCTCAACAAGTATTCTATATTTAATATTGTCCCTTATGAATACCCATTAGTTTGGGGGTGATATGAATTACTCAAATGAAACTCAGTATGAAAAGAGTTATGAAGACTTCTCTTTTGTTTTGCTATAATCAATGGAACATGACCAGACACTGTTGAAATGGCCACTCCATGAAGTCATATATCTTCATTAATATTGATTCATTCAAGGTAATATAATAGATAATACTCCATTATGTTAAGGAAATATTCAATATTTTCAAGTCTATCAATAATTACCGATATGGATCCATTATTCCATGGTGCCTTTGGAAATAAAATGACAAAATACATAGTATTACTATCCAATGTCCATTGAATAAAATTATTATGTTGGGTGACTCCACTCATATTTTTTATTTCATCAATCACATGTTGAAAGACGGAACTAATTTTTGCATGATATTAAATTTCCCACTTCATATTTTATAACACGAGATTTTCCATCAAATATATATTAATCATATTTATACCTATGTGTATAAAGAAATTCATGCTATTGAAATAATCCAATAAACCCCTTTTTAGATTTTGTATAGAGGTGACACAAATTCTATTACACATTTTCAAAATTCAACCCTTATCCATGAAGTATTTCATCTTACCATCATTTTCACCACTAACTGTCCTTTTAAAATTATCATCTCCATAGTGAGAACATTTAATAAAATCCAATAAAGATAGTTGGGAAAGAAAATTAAAATGTAAAGATGATTCAACTTCATTAATAATTAAAATATCTACATATACTATATCCATTAACATATGACCCATTTCAATACTCTTATGTTTTAGAACTCCCAGATCCTTTATGTTTAATGCATTGAGTACCTTATTTTTACTACCTAGTGTGATAGTGTAATGGAAAATCATAATACATGAGTATCTAGAGCTATCATATATGAAAAATGTTGAGTTCTTTTTATGAGAAGATATTTTTCAATCTAGTGTGATCTGAATATATATCAAATCATTCACCATAGAGATAATATCTCCATATATTTAGAGTAAATTTTATGGCTTCTAACATAATAGAATGAGTTGGATCGTAAGGGTAATGATTTCATAACCCCCTTGATGAATAGAAAAAAACTATATCATTATTAATAAGGATAAAACCAAATACGATATTTGATGCATCATCAAATACCACAATTCCAGAATTTACTAATGGTAGTGTTAGAATCAAAGCATTCACCAATCTACACATCAGTTAATCAAAACATTCCTCACATTATTTTTTTCCATTAGAATATAGCACATTAATAAAAAATCATTTTTAATAGGTTATCTACTTGAGGAATCATCTAAATAAGATATTGATTGTAACCTATTAATCCAATGACAGTATGTACCTCATTTATGTTTATTATTTTTGGACATTCCTGATATGCCTTTTATTTTGTTGGATCAACATATATTTCATTGTTCAAGAAAATATATCCCAACAAAGTAACTGATTAAAGACAAAATTCCCACTTGTTAAACGAACAATATATATATATATATATAAAGTACTAAAAAAATTCTATATGGGTTATCATTTCTTTTGTGTCTTTCAGATTATACCAAGAAAAATCAATAAATATCAAAATAATATTATCATGATTTTCCTTGAAAACTCTATAATTAGATCAATGAGTAAAATAGTGCATTAGAAAGTCAAAATGGAATTATTGAAGACCCATTATTTTTATAACTGGTTTGAAATGATATATTTGGAATATTATCCTTTAGAACATGCAATTTATGAAATCCAGAACAAATGTTGATTTTCAAAAAATATTGACCTCTATGATGTTGATAAAATAATTCATCTATACAAGGGAGAGGATATTTGTTCTTTATATTAATAGAATTTATTTCTCTATATTCAATTCACAACATCATGGATCCATAGTTTTTCTTAACAATGGGAACATTTGATCCCCATGGTGGAATAATAAGGGTAATAAATCCCTTATTAGTCCACTCTTCTAGTTATTTTTTCTGCTCCACTAATTTTAATGTGGACATTCTATAAGGGGAATTGTGTAATTTTCTTGAAATAATAAGAAGATATAAAAGAATGTGATGATTCAAAATCAAATTTTGTGATGGATATGTTTGAGTAAATTATTAAACTAAATTACACTAAATTAATTGAAACATACTCCTCAACAGGTGTGATCATATAATATTGGCCTTGCATCATTGTCCTTTTCTAGGGAATCATTCCTTAAAACATAAGATAATCATTTTTAAAGTACCCCATATCATATAATTATAACATTAATCATTGGTAGCTTATTTAATTCCCTTAAGATCATGGTTTTATTGTCTTTTTTATACCCACATGCAAAAAACATTTTTCCTACAATGTATGAGATATTGTGTTTTCTTACACAACTATTGCATATTGGAAAATTATTTTTTTATCCACTAATCAATTAGTATTTCCACCAAAATATAATTCTCTTTTACCCATTAATTTTATAAAATATAGAGATTTATTTATCAGTAATTTTCACACTAAGGCTATATATTCATGTGATGAGAATGTTTTGGCTACCAGTGTATGTCTGAGGAATGGATTCCACCCATCCAAGAATTTATCAATCCTGCTCCTTGGATTACATTTGTACATCATGACACGCATTGATATCATAGTAAAGTCTTCATAATACATGGATGTGCCTTCATCCTATTTATATATTAGAATCAATAATTTCCTCCCCATATCTACTCTCAATACATTAGGGAAATATGTATCCATGAAAGTTTCCTTAAAATTATTCCATTATATATTTTTATTTTATTTATAATTTTTGTGTTAAGAATAAAAAACCACCACTAATCCACATACCCTAAGAGATGATAAAATTACATGATGACCAATACATTTCCTTATATCCTGATGAGAGATATATATATTATATAAAACATATCCACTTTTTAGATACATATTAGATTGTAGTCCCATTGAATGATGGTGGATGATTTCTCTTGAAGCAGACTAACATTGTTCCTCTAGGTAGTGGGTCAAGATGCTCTATACGGGCTAGGATATTATTTCCAACCATAGTTACATGTCCTAGTATAGTTGAAAGTTCATTAGTAATAGTCATTTCACCAATATGAACATTCATTAACGGGCATTGGGGGGATAACCCAACATGTGATATACATGTTTATTGGGTTTACATTCTTTTGAAATGGTTTCATTACAAAATAATTACATTCTCTAAATAATGATATGAATTGTAATGAATAATTAATAACTACCAAACAACATAACATAAATTTGAAATTAATTCATACCTAATATCATAATCATAAACATGTTTTTTTAGGACTTGTTTACATTTAAATCCATCATAATGGATTTTAACAAAAATGTGAATTATCCTGAGAATATATCCTAGGAATTTCAATCATCATTCATACTAAGGTTCATTGTCATGTACCAGGTTACCCCATGTCAAGACCATACACCATGTCGGAGTTGCTACCCCTAGGTATATTTTTTCTAGACCCAAATACACTTTTATTATACAGAAAAAGGTGAATTGCTAGGAATTACTACATAATCTATACCTTAACAAAATTCTAGGATGTTCTTCTATGTTTATCCTCAAATTATATATCATGGTTTCAATCTCTATTAATTTTTTCTAATCTATTTTCCATGTTTTCTACTAATCCACCTCAAATGATATTTGAAAAGACCCCGACCGCATTTTACAATAGATGGTGCATTACATTATTTAATGAGTATAGTGTAAATTAATTCACAACCTAAATCACTGAATTGTTTAGTACTATTGGATAAATAGATAAAAAATATGTTTTAAATTACCTCAGAACTGAAATACAATATGGAAAATACACTAGAAACATCGATAACTACTACATTATCCCTAAAAGTCATTCATAATACAAATATTCACATCATGGGAAAACATATTAACATGTAATGAGTGTGATCATATACTAATTAAGGGTACCTAATATAGTGGAATCTATTATTAACAAATAATTAATGGTGAATGACAATAATCACATTCCATTAGATTAGAATCTTTTGAAAAATATGGAAGGAATAAATGATGAATAAATAATTCTATATAAATAATTACATGAAAATGATACTTAACCAGTGATTATATAATAATAGTATAATCACACAGATATATATTACTAATATCCTAATGAGTGAATTTATATTTCCAATCATCATAAATATACCATGGATGCATCAACCATTACATGTTAAAATAAATTGTTAAGGCCTCGCCGAAATCCATTTATGTTTTGACACATGAATCTTACCGATACATCGAGGGGATATATAAATCCTCAACCACTAAATAAAATGTCAATAAGATTCCTATTGTTAATAGTGATAAACATAAATAATATATTTATATATATAATATAAATTACATTCTGTAAACATTAAACATTATAACTAACCATTCTAAGTAGTAAAGTAAATGGTCTCAAAATAGCACATCGATAGTCGAACTGATCATAATCAATTTAATAAAATAATGTAAATGATAATCAATAGAGATGATTTTAAATAAATAATAATAATCAAAAAAAATTTAGAAATATTAAAATATTCAAATAATATCGTAAATAAATTTTTGAGAGAAGTATGCTTTCGTACCAAGTAGAGAATAGTTATTCTAGAAAAAACATATGTATTATTCATAATTTTTCGGATCAAACATGAAATAAAAATAATATTTTTTCAAGAAAAAACTTAAAGTTATAGAAACATATGTATTTTTTGTAGTATATTATGGATGGATCTTTAAAATGGGTAGCAAATTAGGAAGTTCCCTTTAATCGGGCTTCCATATAAGGATGATTTAATAAGGGAACCTCGTAAAAAATTTCATTCCCCATAAAATATATATAAAATGATCTATACAAATGAGTTTAGTAAATAGAAACATAATTTAAAGGATGTATATAAAAATAATAATGAATTAAATTAATGTAAATAGATATAAACAATAAACTAGACGAAGATGGAGGATCAGGATGAAACCATTAACTTATATCAAAATGTGTTCCGCACTTGAGCTCAATTTCATAGATACTGAAGTAATAATTATTAATAAAATTATTCATTACATATTTAAAATTTATTCTATTTTTTTAATTTTATTATGTTAATTTATTTCATGTTTTAGGAGATACGAGATTCAATTTTGTCATTTAGGGGTGTTCTTTACCATGGTTTCTATGATCGGTTTACAATAACATGTAAATGAAAGATCATGTAAAATGGAACTGATTTTCTAAAATTGAAATTATATGTTAATAATTAACATACATAATATTAAATTGTATTATATATATATATATATCATATTTTAGGAAGATTCATTTGATATAACCTTAATTATACTCATGTAGATTGTTTTTGTGGTTTTTCGATCATCACGAACTAGTTTTGTATTATTATGTAATAATATATATATATATATATATTAGTTAAAAAATATTTAATAATGATTTAAATATATATTTTAATATATTTTGACCATATACAAAAATTTATAAATATCCTTTAAGGTATAATTGTATGAAAAGAACACGTCATCCATGAAGGTTGTAAGTCGACACCTCTAACATGTTGTTTTCATCTTTAAAACAGATACAAATGTAGATAATAAATGATGAAGGATATAACCGTTTAATATATAATTGAATGACATATATGATCTTATTGTTATTAAGTAACTTTTTTATGGGATGTTTTGGAAGGAAATTAAATGAAACTAAATTGAAAATAAAATTCAAAAATATAAAGGGGATTTAAACCTCTTGAATTATCCCCCTTGAGAACCTCCTTAAAAGGATTGGTTTTTTTGACATAAATGGATCTTAAGAAAAAGATAAGGGATTGGGAAGAGTATTAGGATGAAATTTTACATAGATCACATCTTTGAAGGTGTGAGTAGAGGAGAAGGTGAGTGGTGGAATTTAAAAATGAGGAGAGTGGTGTTTTGGGAATATTTTATGCATTTTATTATTATTTAAAAGTGAGACCCAAAATAGATTGAAAATTATTAGAAAACATATTTAAATATTGAAATATTGTTGGATATTGTGGTATAATATCATTATTAAACCATCTAAAAATCATTAATTCATGTTTCCGTTAAATATAGTTAATTATAGTATTCCACTATTCATAATAAATTATATTATTTTAGAAAATATAAAATTTTCACCCTATCCATTTTTTCCATGTATAAAATTAAAAAAAAGACTCTATATTGTGAAAACAATTTCTATATTTTAGTATTTATTTTTAAATAAAATCATCATTTATATTAAAATTACTATTTTAAAAATTAAAACTGATTTTATGAGAATTTGAAAAATAAAATAAGGTCTCATTATAATCATAAGACAAAAAATAATTAATATATTAATGAATTTTATGAAGAATAATTTGTTTTAAATAATTTAATTATATATAATATCTCAGTTAAATATTTATGACTTAAAAATATACAACCACTTTATTTATTAGTTTATAACAATTTTTTACATATATCACGATATAAATATATCATATTTTATCTTATAAGATACATATTTTTTTATACATTGAAAACTGATGTTACTATTCTATTGGTCAAATTAATATTCTTAATGTTCACAAAACTATTACAAAGGAAAAGTAACAATTCTATTAGTATACTTTCCTTAACATCTATAAATACCTCTTATTTTATTTAATTTTCATTTTTATAATTTTTTGATATTATCTAAGTTATTTTATGTGTTTTATAATATATAAAATAATAGTAATATGAAAATTATATTCATATAATTATAGTTCATTAAATTTTGTTTTAATTTTATTACATGTTTAAAATCTCATACTCATGTCTAGTTTGACATGGGATTGGGTGGTCATACCTTCTAATAATATCAAACTCATAGAGGTACTAAAGGTATGTGACTTCAGAATTGATGTTTTTGGTGACTAATTCAATGAGAAAAATAATGTTCGGTACTATTTTTCATTATGTGGATTTATATTATTTATCTATCATATATGATTTGGTGACTGACCATGACATATTGGGGATGCGAATAAAATTAACCAAGTTTAGATAACAAGCTATGTTCCAGGTTTACAAAATTTTTCCCTTACTATACTTATTCCAAATTATAATTTTTTGTTTAATAATACATCCTTCTATGTATAATTTTATTCTCACCAATATATATTAGTGTAATTGTGCCTGTTTAGGTTTTAATGGGTAATATATCAACTATGTTGATTTTTTGTATCTCTTTGTGGTTGCTATATTATTATTGGTTTCCATGGTTTATGATGAATGGTTTATATGAAATATATTTCCATTATTATTATGTATTATGAGAAAATATATGTATTTTTTAAAATTATAAAATAATTGATTTGTAGATTCTATATTTTCTCTTGAATATTATAATGCTATTGTGCCTTAAATGTATTTTTTGTAAAATTAATGTTATATTCCTAGGATCATGACCTATTAAATGTTATCATGAATGGGTACTCACACCATAGTAGATAGCCTGTGTGGTGTAATACTCCGGGAGACATATACATTTAACTCTATAATATGATGAGTATATGTGTTGATGATGATTACAGATTAATGGTTGTATGTCATACTTGGATCATATTGTGCTTTAATGTGGTAATGTCATACAATAAATTTGGGTGAAATGTATTCCAATGAAATATTATAGTTTTTATGAAATTCAAAAGATTTATTCATAATTACACCTTGAAATTTTCCAATAAAAATCTAGGTGTCATATAACATTATATGTGATAAGAGTGGAAAGATGGATAAATTGATGGTGGGTTAGATATTTCATTCTCATTAAAACTTTATATAATCGATCTGGTTAATAGTTATTTAGTTATATACATAATTTGGTTTTAAATTTTGTTACATATTTTATTGTAGTTTTGATTTATGTTATGATATTTTTATTATCCAAAAAAATCATTTAATTAACTGGATATGATGAATTTTATGTTTGTGGTGAGTTACCCTAAAGGATCTACATTAATTGATTAATATTTCAGTATCATATCTAGGTTTTTTATTCTAATATTCATAATGAATATTCTGTGTATTATATCATATTTTAAAGATTATATTAATGTGGTTGTCATAATAAATATTATATTTTTGAGATATATATATATATATGGAATATATTTATGCTTACTATGAATATATGGACAATGGTGATTACAGTATAGAGGATATTTTCAGCAATAGTAAATATATGTGGTGGGAAGCATATGATTCATGTAGTTGTGTTTACTAACCATTCCAATATCCACATTGTCGATTTAGAATACTCAATTATGTGAGATTATGTCCCATTTGTTGATTACTTATGTGTACATGGACCATATAGATGGGAAAATAAAAAATTATTGACAACCCATAGGAATGGATCAAATCCCAACAACGGGATATGATGTTATCTATAATAACATATATATTATTTATGGTGGGATAATATATTTGTTATTATATCTATGGGTATCAAAATTATTATATATTACTGATGTTCTTATAATTGGTAGTTTCTTGAATCCTAGAAGGGCATTAGTGGTAATTATTGAGGCATGACGGCCTATCAGATGATATGGAGTATCAAATATGATTTGTAATGAAAATAGATAGATTGGCTAATAGAATAAATGTTGGGGGATCCTTAACACTTTAATAATTCTATTTGTTTATTGTTTGTATTAATTACTTTATTAAATATTTATAACAACACTATTCTTTAAAATAAACATATTGGAGATTATATGTATAACCCATAAGAATATTTATATAATAATCATTTGATTATATAGAAGATGATTTAAATTATATTCTATTAATAACGTCATATGGTTTTTCATTAGGAGTCACACACCTTTTATTATACTCTTGTGAATCCAATATAGGTTGGTTCATGATTCAAATTCTATTTGTTGGAATTTTTTGATGTTGGATCCCATATTAGGATTTTGGATGGAATTTAGGTTGCATCAAAAATGTATTATTATTTGATATAATTTTATGATATAGAATAAATAAAAAATCTTGAATAAGAATTTTCCCATATTATTTAGGTGATGAAACTATAAATTTATTATATTTATATTATTAAGATTTTTAATATTATTAATTATTAACATAGTATTAGATTAACGAATCTTATATTTTTTGGTTGCTTTTGATTATTTAATCCCCTTTTCATTATGTGTTACTATATATTGTGGAGGTTAATTTATTAGTGTGGTCAGATATTCACTATATATATCAATATGGAACGTTTGGTTAATTGTATAAAGGTAAATCAAAATTTTTTTGATGACATGATGTGTTTTAGAAATATCATGTTAAAATCATATTGATTAATAAAATAGAAGATTGGAAATAATGGATTGATATGCTTCAACAAGGGATATAATAGAGTTAAAATTAATTTATTGTCACATTATGAGGTGATATCTATATTTAAAAAAATATATTTAATAAATTAATTTAAGGTGGTTTTTAGCTAAAACTGATAATAGGTGAGCCTTTATTATTTCATTGATGTGATACAACTGATATATGTAGTATTATTTATTGATATAACCCATAGATAATATTGATATTTCATTGATAATTTTTTTGGATGTGTGCATTTTTGGTGATATTTTTCCAATAAACATCAATTTCATCTCCTTAGTCACTATGATATATTACAGCTATAATAGAGAACATATATTCCGGATAGATTAGTTCGATGTTTATTATGATGATGTTATAATAACTATAAATATTTAATTTAAATATGTTCATAGAATTTAATTATCTACAATCATTAATACATAACATCCAATCGTATTTTGTTAAATTTTCTCTATTTTCAATTATAAGTATCTTTTAATATGATTAAATGGTATTTAATTTTTTTATTTTGATTGGATTTGATCATGTTTATAGATATTCCATTATTCTATTTATAAAATTAGATTTTTAGTTGGATGGTATATGTAATATTACCTCGTATGGTTCAATAAATTCAATGGTAATATTCACCTATCACATTCACATTACTCTAATATTGGATATACATTAAAATTGTAATGACAGTAGTCACTGAGTTTTTTTATATGAATTCCAAATGATTTAAGATTATCATTTCATGTCGATCATCAAATCCATGAGATTATTGTGATGTTTCATAGAATACAAGTTATCATTAAACAAGCTTTTAAGTTGTAATTAGGATAATATTAACCGGATATAAGATAATCAAGACCATAAATATGTGGAAACATTATTTGGGGCCAATATTTCTTAACAAAAAAACAATTCTCATGGAATGAGTTAAAGATAAAGAATATAGATAATGTAAAGGAGTAGTTCATGTGAGGATTCTTTGTTGTGAAATCCACAATCAATATATTTTCCCCAAAATCAATGCAATATAGCAGTCCTTGGACTGTCTCTCGTGGAGGTTACAATTTGAGTTGCAAAATTGTCACTTTTTTTGTTTGTTATCACACGAAATGGAAAAATTGGGGATTTTATTAAATACTAAAGAACAAAAGATAAATAAAAAATAAATTGAAATAAAATTTCCCAATGATCTAGAAAATTAATAGGATGTAAAATAAGTTTGAAACCAGAATCAAAACAGTGGTTACGGACTAGCATTATCCTCTCAAACACTCCACTATTCCTTGATTAAAAATTATCTCCCTTCCAAATCTCTCAATGCCTACACAAATACCTCTGGATAAACACCTTATATTGCAAGGATATCATATTAAAACCTCAATATTATTATTCTCCCCCAATAGAAGTGATCTGATTACTTGAATACCATTAAATAGTCCAACCTAATCGAAATCAATGTGCTCTTTGGCAAGACATCACCAAAGAAATTTCAATAGAGAAATCGACTATTTTACTTCATAGATTGGGAAAACATCTAGAACAAACAAATTGAAAATATATTCGTGAAATAAAACAACCATTTTCATCCAATAAATATACATTCAAGAGAGATGCAATAGAGATTACACATGAAGATCAAAACTCGAAATGGAGTGTCCATCAGTTGTCGCCGTCCGCAACCACATGGGGCTTATCCTTGCATCACATGAGATGCCCACATCATCTCCATTACTGTAAGAGTGTACACCATATTAATCAAGGTCTTCACATAGCCAACCTCCCTTTTAAAATAAAGATGTTATGGGGATATAAGGGGAGGAGGGCTATAAATTCTCCTGTCCAGATTCTATTCGCCAAAATAATGCTTCTGTTTGGAATCCTCCCCGGCTGAATCAACCACTGGACTGTTCTAATGAGTGGTTCCAAATTATATCCTCTGTTCTCTTCCAAATTTCATCTGCTTTGGACACGTGGTGTAAAAGAGATGAATTAATTACTCAGTGTCTATTGCTCTGCCTGATGAGACTCTTCATATTTCACATGTTGGACTCTTCAAAATGTGAAATAATAACCAACTTTGACATTGAAAATCATCATGAACATGCTCCTTGGAGTCTTATAGCACACCCAATTGGAATTAATGACTTTGAAAACCTATATCCAATGTTATTCTTTATTTATTGAGGTGGGCTACACACATCCGAACATAATAACATTTCCCAATGAATGAATTATTTGGGCCCTTAGATGGACAATTTAGAACTTGGCCTAGTTGACAAATGTGAAGAAAATATTACAGGGCCGCCCAAAAAAAGAAATAATTCAAATTGGATCAATATTTAAAAAGATATGCCCGAATCTTCAAACTACTGAAAAAATGATAAAAATCCAGAATTAGGGTATTTTCACATTTTAGCTCAAAATACAACAAAATTCAAAAAAAATTGCAATTTAACATGTAATGACACATTGGTGAGGATTAAATCATTAAAATATAGATAAAATATACTGAAAATATTAGCTCTATCAATTCCCCCACAATTATAACTTGTTCTACTGGACAAGTGATCATCAAAACCAAATCAATGCATATTCAAAACACAAACCAAAGAGGTTCACCAATCAACCACCTAGAATCAGATAATATCATTCCTCATAAGAAAACAAATTATTCAAGTTTTAAATTCAGTTCATTCAATCCATTTCCACTCATAATCTCTTTATTCAAACAACTTAGTTACCTCACAAAAAATTTCTGTCAACACAAATATTGATTTTCATCAAATATTCTCTCATCCAAACACATGAAAGAATCATCAAAGGATTGAAAATTTTCTAAATCTCTACCCAATGTGATCCATGAATAATGTGATCATAATGATGTCTTTTCAAGGTTGTTTCGCAGCTAAAGGTGGGTGAGTTTCAAATATCCAAAATTATGAGGCCCAATAGAGAGAGATTGGCTAATTTTTTAAGCAAAAAATGCATGAATCTAATCTTCACTTATACGGGGAATCCTATTTACTCTTCTCCAACGTAAGTCATATTTAAAAATCTCTGAGAATATCTATTCCACCATATTCCATCAATATTTTAGCAACAAAAGTGACATTTCTCTTCTTTTTTAAAAAGCTCCAGATTGGACACTGTTTTCTTCCATTATGTGCTCCATATGGGCACATCTCTCTTCCATTGACAGCTCCAGAAGGGCACACCTCTCTTCCATTGAGAGCTCCAGACATGCACAGCTCCCTGAAAAACATATTTCAGCATAAAAAAACATCTCTTTAGGGTTTGAATCACCCAAAGAAACACCATATTAATTAGCACCCCACAAGCCATCTCCCACACACTTAGGTTCAACTAGATAATGCATTTATACTTCCAGAGCAGGTTGGAAAGGGAAAATGGCTTGTAATGTGGCTATCTAGATGGAATTTCATGGAAACTAAGGGCTCAAGAAAGATAAATTGTACAAGGTGGGATAGAATTAAATGGATAATCCTGAAAAAGGTGGATTCCAAAAACAAAAAAATTTCCTTAATCAGTTCAGTCACCCTTATCATAACCCTCATGTTTCGATGGAAATAGATCGTGTTCCGGTTCAACCAAACATGCATTATTTGGTTCACTCAAGAAGTAGGATAAATGTAAAGAAGATGAAAAATGGGTTCAAAATAATCATGGGTAAGTGATTTTCAATATTAGACAACATTAATGGCATGGAATTCAAAATTCAATGGTTATTTCAAAAATTTTGAAATTGAAACAGTGTCTTTTTCAGCATTCATTTATAACCAGATTCAAGGGATAAATTTGTTCACTAATTGATATAGTTTTCAAAAATTACGAATATAATCATGTAAGCTCACAAGTTGTTATACAAAATTTTAAATAAAATACACAAAGTTTGAAAAATAAAATAACAAACCAAAAATTGAAAGAGAGAGAAAAGAAAAGAGAAAAAAATTGAAATAAAAGAACTCGAAATCCTAATCTACCTAGAATGTTCCACCCCCACATTTATTTTATACAGTGTCCTCATTGTGTAAAAAAATATGTGAATATGAAATTCAAGAAATCAAAGACATTACAAAAAAAGCGAGAAGGAAAAACACAACCTGGCATCAATTGTATTCTGCTTCATGAAGATGGATCTCCTCCACTATAGGATCTTGAACATTCTCTATAAATAGCTCCAACCTATTCCCATTGACTGTGAATGGTGTCCCTTTACTTGGTTATTTAATATGGATTGCACCAAATGGAAAAACATGATTAACAATTAATGGACCAGACCATTTGGTACGAAATTTACCTGGGAATAGCTTCAATATGGAATAAAAGAGAAACACATGGTCTCCCTCTTTAATGTTTATATTGAGAATCATCTCATCATTAAATGCTTTGGTTCGTTCCTTGTACAACCTTGAACTTTCATATGAATTATTTATGATCACCTCTAGCTTATACAAATAATATTTTATTTCTTCTCCAACAGAAAGCAGATTCATGTTACATGTTTTAATAGCCCAAAAGGATTTGTGTTCTAACTCAACCGGAAGGTGACAAGCCCTTCCATAGACTAATCTAAACGGTAACATTCCAATTGGGATTTTAATGAAGTCTTATAATCCCAGAGTCCATCATCATGTCTCAAACACAAATCTTTTCTATTCGGGTTCAGATTTTTTTCCAGAATTTGTTTGATTTCTCTATTTGACAACATAGCCAATCCATTATTTTGGGGCTCATAGTGTGTAGAGACCCTATGATAAACTTCATACGTCTTCAATAGTGATTCCAAAGTCTTGTTACAAAAATTAGTACCTTGATCCGTAATCCAGAAATTTGTAAATACATACCTTGAAAATATATTTCCTTTCTCAAACATAGACACAGTTTTGGAATCATCATCTCTTATTGGAATATATTCTACCCACTTGGATACCTAATCAACAGAAAGAAAATGTAAAGATATCCAAAGTAATTGGTAAAAACCCAATGAAATACATAACCCAAACATAAAATATAGCACAAAACAACTGAGGCTATTGTGGCATCTCATTCCTTTTGGAAATGCTCCCTTGAAATTGAAAATTTCTACATGTCCGGCAGAAATCAAAAGCATCTCTAAAAATGGCAGTCCAATAAAAAACCGAATCAAGCACCTTTATTGATGTTTTCTAAGGCCCAAAGATTCCTCCATAGCTTAATGTGTGACAAAACATTAGGACAGATTGAAATTAAAAATTTGGAATGCATCGCCTAATCATTTGATCACAACCAACATTCAACAAGTAAGTATCATAACAAATGTAATGATTTGAATCACTCAAAAGTTTAGAAATTTGATTCTTGGAAAACCATTAGAGAACATCATCAGAAGCTAAATAATTCACCAGATCAGCAAACCTTGGCCATTCAATTTAATAATCATACCACTCCTCATCTGGAAAAGTTTCCTTAATTGGTATATAGAAGTGATAATCCCCATTCAAAACAGATAGTATCCTACTAAAATGATCAGCAACAAGGTTTTCACTTCCTTTCATATCCTTTATTTCAACATCAATCTCATGTAACAACAAAATCAATGTCAAATTTCTTGGTTTTGCATCATGTTTCTTCATCAAAAATTTGATTGTAGAATGATCAGTGAAAATAACCACCTTATATCCCAAAAGATAACATCTAAATTTTTCTAAAGAAAATAAAACAACAAACAGTTCTTTCTTAGTTGTTGTGTAGTTTTATGGGGATTGATCTAATGTTATAGAGGCATAGTCAATCACATGAGATTTCGTTTCCAACCATTGACATAAAACTGCCCCAAGTGAAAAGTCAGATGCATCAGTCAAGATTTCAATGGGAAAGTCCCATTTGGTAGGTTGAACAATGGGAGGAGTTATCATTTTTTGTTTTAGCTCCCCAATGTCTTGTTTAAAATTTTCATAAAAGACAAATGGGGTGTCTCTCTGGAGAAAATTAGACAATGTAATTGCAACATTACTAAAATCCATAATGAATCTCCTATAAAACCCAGCATGTCCAAGAAAAGATCTCACATCTCTGACTGTTTTTGGGTATGGAAATGAAGAAATGACCTCAACATTGGACTTATCAACTTGAATTTCATCCATAGACATAAAATGTCAATGAACAATTCCCTTACCAACTATGAAATGAAATTTTTCATAATTAAGAACATGGTTCTAATCAATACATGTTTCAAGAACATGAACCAAACCTTCCAAACAACGTTTAAATGATAATCCATAAACAATGAATTAATCCATAAAACATCCATTCATGTTTCAAGGAAATTAGAGAAAATTATCATCATACACCTTTGAAATTTTCCAGGAGAATTTCTCAAACCAAAGGGCATCCTCACATAAGAAAATTCTCTAAAGGGCATGTGAATTGGGTTTTTTATCCTCCGATGTAATATGAATTTGTAAATAACCCAAGAATACATCAAGAAAATAATAATGGGTTTTTTCTAGCTAGTCATTCAAGGTCCTGATAAAGAAATGGCAGTGGGAAGTGGTCTTTCCTTATATAAATATTGAGCTTCCTATAATGAAGGAACATTCTCAATTTATTTAGAATTATTACAGGAACAACCTCACTAAATTCATTATTTGATAATTTGAAGCCACCTTTTTTGTGAACTACATCGATTAGACTCACCCATTGACTTTTAGAGATGTGAAAAATATTTCCAGCAGCTAAAAAGATGGTAACTTTCTTCTTAACAACCTCTAAAACTGTTGTACTAAACCTCATTTGAAATTTTCTCACCGATTTAACATTTTCCTCCATGAAAATTTTATGCATGCACACTGAGTGGATGAATCTAGTTAAATCAGATAATGTCCATCCAATAGCTTTCTTGTGGGTTTTGAGGACTCCTAAAAACTAATTCTCTTGTTCCTTTGATAAATAATTTAAAATTATAACATGGAATGTTTCATTTTCACCTAATAAACAATATTTGAGATTTTCATGAAGTGGTTTGAACTCTAACATAGCTTGGTTATTTTCATTGATGAAGGAACATTACTCACATGTGTGGTTGTTTAGTGGGTCTCTAGATTTTAACGTACACTAAACATGATGACCAAATTCAAGGTTCTCAGAAATTTTTTTTAGTGGAATATTTTCATTTTCTCCTGGGAGACAACTAGCAACACTATGGATTTACAGGGAGACATTTTAATCAATTTTGAGTTCAATAAAATCTTGAAAAACTATATTAACATTAAAATACTCGTCATAAGCTTCCTTTTCCCTCTCTTGTAGAACGGATTCACCAATGAAAAAATTTCCAACATCAAAAATATCATCTGGTTTCCCATCACAAGAAAAATCAGGGAACATATAAGTGGAAAACAAATCAATCATGTTAACTTGGGGGATGAATGATCCTCATATGGGTGTTTCATGGAATGAAAAATATTGAATTCAACAACCTCTCCTCCAAAATCTAGTGATAGTGTTCCCTTGTAAACATTGATGATTGCTTTTGCAGTTTTTAGAAATGGTCTCCATAGAATGAGAGCTGAATGTGTACTAAACCTATCACATTCCATATCCCTGAAAAAGAAATCCACAGGAAAAAACATGTCTCTCACCTGAATGATAACATCCTCAATAACTCCAGCAGACTTGGTCGTACTTTGGTTAGCAGGTTGAATAATGATCGTAGAGGGTTTCAATTCTCCAACATGAAGAGATGAGTAAATAGAATGTGGCATAACATATATGGAGGCCCTTAAATCAAGCATAGAATCCATGAATTCACATTTACAAATGGTGAAAGGAATTTTAAAGGTTCATGGGTCCTTAAATTTTACAGGAAAGGCATGCTAGATCATGTATGATACATTCCTCCCTATGTTGAACTTTTCTTCTCCTTTCAATTTCCTCTTGTGGGTACACATTTATTTCAAAAACATTGCATAACTTGGAATTTGTTTCACAGCATCAAGAAAAGTTATATTGACTTGAAATTTCTTAAATGTCTCCAAAACCTTTTTATCCAACTCTTTCTCATCACTTGACTTCACTGGTGGTTCACTCATAGGGTAATGAAATGGTGGTTTGGTTGTTTCTATGCTATTGTGAGAACTTCTTTGAGAAAAAAAGGGACCAGACATCCTCTTCCAATACTTCTTTGTTCTTTCAAGCAACATTTCTTCTCTTGATATTGTGTTTCCCTTTAATGAACCTTTAATATTTCCTTCTTTTCCATCAGTGGTGGGATTCTCAAAAATAGTTTCAACAGCAGGTTTTGGTTTCTCCATTTAATGGGTATTCAATTGTTTTCCACTCCCAAGTTCAATTGCACTCAAATTTTCCTTCCCTTAATCTCTCGGATTCACTTAAGGTTGTGAGGGAAAAACTCCACTAATTTGATTATTTATTCAACTAAGATCAGAGGCAAGTTGACCCATTTGATTCATTATGGTATTCATCATGTTTTGTTGATGATATAATGTATGTTTCAATTCCTTATGTTGTTTCCTCATTTCTTCTTCAATATTACTCTCAAAATTTTGAGTGGGAGGGGGGGAATAATGTTTCTTCCATAATTTGCATTTTCATTCTCATTAAAATATTTTGGTTGTGAATTTCTTGATTGTCCTAGGAAGAAGCTTCTAGGTTGTTCAGGCTATTGAAATCTTTCATTAGAGTTGTTGTTCCAGCCTTGATTGAAATTTTTATTTGATTGAAATGGTATTTTTTGGTTTCATTGAAAGGGTTTTCCAGGAAAAACAGCATTACAGTTCTCAGAAGGTTCCTACATTTGTGGGAATTGGTCACTAAAATGGTAATTGGAAGAACAAATTCCAAAGTAGACTTGCATTTGAAATTTTGATTCCGGTTTGGGTGGTGTTGGTGGGTTATTGGATAACATAATTGACCTCACCATGGTTTTATGATCAGAATGTTGACTCAAAATCATATTGTTTTGGGAAAAGCAATGGGGAACTCTTGGGAAGATTTCACATGAAGATGGCCTCTTCTTCCAAACTATTGAGCATTTTGGGCCATGTTTTTAATTAATGTCCTAACATCAGTTGGTGTTTTTTGAACTAGATCCCCTCCTACAGTAGCATTGATCATGCTTCTATCAGTAAGACACAATCCCTCATAAAAATATTTATTCATAAGTTGGTCACTAATTTGATGGTGGGGGAAAAGGAAACAAATTCTTTTGAAGCGTTCCCAGTACTCATGTAATGTTTCACCATGAGATTGCCTAATTACACAAATATTTTTTTCTAATGGATACAGTTCTTGAATCAGGGAACAAATTTCAATGAAAAGTTTCTTCAATTCCTTCTAATTCCTAATCAAAGTATAATGTGAATAGAAAAACCATTCTTTGGAAACTCCTTCTAACGAAAATGGAAATGACCACAATTTCATTTGATTTGGATCAACTCCCTAGGGTTTCACGTTGACACAAAGATAACTAAATTCCTGAATGGGTTTATGTCGATCTTCACTAGGAAAACCATTAAAATTTGGAAGTTGGTGAATGAAACCAGATTTATTTTCAAACCCAGTAGGTGCATCTGGATATTCAACAGGATTTTATTAATTTGCATCATAAGTGAAGCCAATTCTTTCAAGGTTATATTTTCAGCCATTAGAATTTTTGTTTCCACCAGGTTTCTTCTATGTGAATTATTAGATGATTCACAACTTGGGACAATGGGATTTCTGGTAGCTCTATCCCTAGAGTTAAAAGTTCTATCAATTTCATAATCCATTGGGAACAAATTTGGGTTAGAATTCCAGTTCATGCAAAAACAATTTCCACAAAAATCAACTCAAGAAACCTCCCTGGAGACAGAGCCAGTTTAAGTGAGGATTATTTGTCATGAAATTCTCAATAATTAAATTTTTCCCCAAAAAATTCTATATAGCAGTCTCGGGATTGTCTCTCGAGGTTGTTCCAATTTGAGTTCCAAACTGTCACTTTTTTTTTGTTTTCACACGAAATAGAAAAATTGGGGATTTGAATAATGAATAAAAATAGAAAATAAATAAAAACTAAATAGAAAGTTAATTTTCCAATGAGCTATAATGTTGATTGGAAGTAAAATAATTTTGAAACCAGAATCAAAACAGTGGTTACAGACTAGCATTATCCTCCCGGACACTCCCCTCTTCCTTGTTTAAAAATTATCTCCCTACTGAATCTTTCAATGCCTACCCAAATATCTCTGGATAAACACCTAATATTGCAAATATATTATATTAAAACATAAATATGATTATTTCCCTTCCTATATAAGTGATCCAATTTCTTGAAGACCTTCAAATAATCAAATCAAATCGAAATCACTATGCTAATCGGCAAGACCTCACTAAAGAAATTTAAATTGTGAAATTGAATATTTTACTTCATAGATTGGGAAACCATCCATAAAAAACAAATTGAAAATATATAAATGAAATAAAACAAGTTTTTTCATCGAAGAAATATACGTTCAAGAGAGATGAAATAGAGAGTACAAATGAAGATCAAACTCGGAAGGGACTGTTCGTCGGTAGTCATTGTCCGAAACAACTTGGGGCTTAGCCTCACATCACTAGAGAAGCACAAATCATCTCCATTCTAGTAAGAGTGTACACAATATTCATCAAGGTCCCCAAAAATCCAACCTCCACTTTAAAAAAATGAAGAGATGGGGATATAATGGGAGGAGGGCAGGAAATTATCCTGTCTAGATTCTGTCTGCCTGATGTATGCTTTATTTGGAGCCCTCCCCAGACGAATAAACCACTTGAAGATCCTAATGAGTTGTTCCAAATTATATCTTCACTCTCTCCTCCAAATTTCAGCCACATTGGAGACGTAGTCTAAATGTAATTAATTAATTACTCAGTATCTCTTGCTCTGCACGAGGATACTCTTCTTCTCACACTTGTTGGACTAGCTAAAAGGATGCCATAATGACCGACTATGACCTTGAAAATCATCATGAACGTGAATTGTGGAGTATTCATGCACTCCCAATTGGAATTAATGACATTTGAAACCTGAAGCCGATGTAATGATTCATTTATTTAGGTGGGATCCACACATCCCAACATAAAAACCTTTCTGATTGAATAATTTATTTGGGCACATAGATAGACTATTTAGAAGTTGGTTCAGTTTACAAATGTGAATACCATATTCCAAGGGTTCTAACAAAAAATGAATCTTTCTTATTGGATCAATATTTGAAATTATATGTTTGAATCTTCATACTAGTGAAAAAATGTTAAAAATCCCAAATTAGGGCATTTTCACAATTCAGCTCCAAATACAACAAAATTCCAAAAAATAATGCAATTTAACATGTAATGACACCTTGTTGAGGATTAAATCATTTAAATGTAGATAAAATATACTGAAAATATCACCTCTATCTATTGTTTTCAATATCATTTGTGCGTTTAATGATTTTATTATATACTATCAATAGATTCATTCTATTTTTTTATATTTATCATAAAATGTGTTTCTAAATGTGTTAGGGTTTTGTAGTATAGTGAAAAAAGAAGTATTTATTATTAAAATGTGTGCGAGAATAGAAATTAAGAATATTTTAATGTTTTATGAGATTCCAACCAAATTTTCATCTTCTTCGTAAAAAAAGTGATTATTTGGTTGGAATCTCATAAAACATTAAAATATTCTTAATTTCTATTCTCCCACACATTTTAAAAATGATACATTGTTCAATGATGATGGGGATGGTTGATATTGTATTATTATAAACTAGTTATCAAAATTTATATTAATATTTACGGTATTCAAAAAGATAATGAATCATGTGAAATAATCGGTAGTACCATTAATAGATATGTTAAATTAAAGGAAAATATATGTAATTTTGAGGAATAAAGAAAAAATATATATGGATGGATGCATAAAAATCTATAGAATAATGGAACCTTTTTTAAGAAATTGATAAGAAATAATCCCTTAAGGATTATTTCTTAAATATATTCTTTCTATGATAATAATTGTTTATATATTTAGTAATTTGATTAATTTATTTTTATATATTCAAAGAGAAAATAAATATCATTATAAAATAAGAAGATATATTAAAAACCTTTTTGAATCCATAAAGAATCGAATGATTAACGGACCTAATAAATAAATCATGTGTTTCTATTATTCAAAAAATATTGAAGATTGAAATGGAATGGGTGAGAATATATTTCCATTTATCTCTTGGAATTATCAATACATAATAAGAAGGTATAAATGAAATTATCACTGATATTATTTTAGTGTTATATTATTATATATGTTTAGATGAACAAGAAAGGATGAATGTAGAAGAAAATGATGATGTTTTAGATAAAATGCTAATATGGATTCTAGGAAGTAATAACACCAAATGAGATGAGTAGTTAACAAAATATGAAATTTCACAATTGAATTAAAACTTATTAGTTAGGTATTAATGTTATATAGATCACAAGAGTTAGCATTTAATTGGAATATGATATTTTAGAAAAAAAATGAACTATCATTTCTAAATATGAAATAACTAAGGATACATTAAAATAGAAGAATACAAAAGTTATAAATCCTATATGAAATATAATTTGTGTTCCAAACCAGTTTCATTTGTTGAGAAAATCCAAGACCACATGTATGCGATTATAATGATGAGAATACATTTTGAAAGGGAATCATTGTATGTCTACTGACCCTGAATCTGTTTACTCATAGTATATGTCTATATTATTAAAATGGAATAATATAATATGAATCACATCCTAAAGGAACAAATTGTTTTAGAATATTTAAAATCAAGATAACTAGTTAAAATTCTCATTAAAATTGAAATAATTTTGTTAAAATATTTTTTTCATTAATAACAACATAATTACTCATAGTTTATCCCATTATTTCAATCAAAAAAAGATTCCTAGTATCCTAGTGGTAATAGTAATTTATAATGTTTCTAGCTCAAATTAATAGTATTGTTAGAATTATAGTCTGAGATATGAATAAATAATGGATATTCAAAATAGAAAATTAAATGATAGAAACACATTACATGCAATTAATAACATGATAATAAGATAAAAGTTCCAAATGAAAAAAAAACATAATTCGATATAATAAAACACATTTCCTTGATAACATAACAATGTATATTTCATCTAAACTAAAATTCACTAATAAAATCAATAACCGGAATAATAATGAAATAATTATTGAATATAGAAAACTAAAACATACCATCAAGGATATGAGGAAAGAATATAAATATATGGCAAAATCTATGAAGAAAACAAAAATAAGTTTGTCTCATTAAACCAACAGACACATCGAGGGGATATAGGGCCCCCACCCATCACATTATATACCCAATAATATTTTCATATCAATGGGGGAAATAAATCAAACCTATATTTTCTATTTAATGTTTAATAGATGAAATGATATTATTTACCCCAATTAATTTAAAAAATCAAAAAATCTATAGATAAATAATTAAGGGTATAAAAAATTAACAGTCAAATTCAAACTAATCATAAACCATATATATAAATTATAAGGATGAAATCAATAACTATTATCCTTAGTGTATCATAAGATAAAATTTATATTTATGTAATTGATGAATATAAATACAATGAATTGATCCTGAAAAACATGTTTGAAAAAAAATCCCTTTAATTTTGAAAAATACCATTTAAAAGAGAATTCAAAAATTAGTTTAATTTTATTTATTAAAAATCATTTTATATTTTGTAATATAAGAACCAAACCATTAATTTCAAATATTGGTTTTAAAATATGTCAATACTTTAAAAGATAATTTTATGGTTATATTCACAATTTTAGAAAAATTATAACATGGATTTTGTTAAAATGTAATGTTGACTACATTAATAAATCATGAATGTTTTAAATATATCTTTTATAAATAATAATGAATGATTAAATAATTATTTTTTATTTTTTAGAAGGAATTGTTTTTTAGGAAAATTTATTTATACCGATATGAAGAAATATAGTTGTTTTTTCTATAAATAATTATCATGCTCATTTTAGTTGACAAGTAGTTAAAAATGGTATTATTTAATGATAAAAATCATGAGTTACAATGTTGAAAAAAATATTAATTTCATGGTATAAATGTCAAATAATGTCTTAAAGGGTGATTTAAATATATATGATGTTGAATAATGATGTGATTTTTAAATAAACTATTACCACATTAATAACTTCTTCATAGGAAGCCATATAAAATAATGGAAATAAAAAATAAACAATAAAAACGATAAAGGTAAATTAATTCAATGTATAACATAACAAATGTGTATTATAGAAACGTCTGACATGAATGAAATGTTTCAAAACCTCTTAAAAACAAATATTGTATTATTATATAATTATTATATAACCATAATAACATATAATGTACCATTTCTTAATTTTTTTAGTCATTTCTGACATGTTTCACCATTTTAGTTGATTGTAACTTCTTTTTTCAATTTTTTTTGTCATGTAATTTTGGACAATTTCCTTTGAACATTATTAAATACCCTCTTGATTGTAAATTTTTTATAAATATCATATATATTAGTTTTATATTTATTTAAGTGTAATAAATTAAATTTTGTAATTAATACTATATTACACAATTAATAGAGCATGTAGGTCGTATGAACGAATGCATGCTATTTCTATTTTGTCATAATACATAACACAATGAAAATAAATATCATCTTATAATTAATGAATCATTATTAATATAGATATATCATTTATATTAATTATTTTTACACATATTACAATCTATATATAAAAAAAATAATGATAATTTGACATCACTATGTGGTGGTTGTAGTCCTTCCGTACACATGAGTGATTTTTATTTTAAAATTGATTGGTTTGTAATAAGTAATATATGATATTATATTTATATTGGTATGTTAATGTCATTAATATCACATATATTCATTAAATATTTGGCTTACTACCGTATATTCAAAGAGTAAATAAAAAATGTTTCACATCATTTCCTAGGTGGTAATGCTATGTACACATGAGCGATGATATCATGTATCTCATTGAACGGAAAGTAAGATGATATATAATATATTATAATTAAATATGTATAAAAATAACATAATTCTCACAAAATCATGTTAAATGAATCATTAAACATATCCTTGAATATGGGTGAGGGAAAATGAATGATATCTTTTTGCGAGCAAGTATTATATCAAACACACGATTGATGATTTTTATTCAAATTTGATAGATGTGGATATAGATATAGGCAATTAGATTTACATAAATTTATATTAGTATAAATAATATTATAATGTAATTATACAATCTTTTTTTAATAAAAATTGAATTATTTTGAGCCACAAACATAATATAATGACGGGTTAGAGATGTTACCTGTACTTTAGGCAATTACTTTTGGTTTCCAAAAAATCCTTGTATTGATGGATTTTATGAAAAATAAAATTCATGTTTTTTATTAGTAAAATAAGAGTTTTATTTTTCTACTATTTTTTTATCCAATGGTTTTTGGATGCATGAATAAACTATTCTATGGTGTTTCATAGTACAAGTGAGGTTCGTGAAACAAATATAATTTTTTAAATGAAAAATATATACCCCTGTTTTTAACATGATAAATGAATCAACAATGTCCATTGTATAAGGATAAATATATTTGGTATTAAAATTTAAATTCAGTTAATATTTATAGTTTTTGGGTCATTTTGATCCCTTATCATTTTACTTTAACACCCAAGTAAACCCATTTAAACGTAACCACTATAAATATGTTCTTACTATTTTTACAAAATATTATGATAAAAGATAAGGTGAACAAATTATATAATAGAAATAATTAATAATAAAACTATTTATTCCAGTTTAAATGATTCCATTAAAATAATAGAAAATTTTCTAATTTTAAAGTAATACAACATACATGATTTAAATGTTGGGTTTTAAAAGTGGAATTTTTCAAAATTTTAAAATTTAATACTAAAATTCACTATTAAAATGATTAAAATTACATAAATTGGATTAATATATATAAATATAAAGTAATTTTACATTTATAACCATATTATATATTATTTATCAATTTAAATTCATTAATTTAATTGAATTTTTTCAGAAAAAACTAATATTTTTCAATATTCACAAAAATATCTGTTCTTATTAACAGTATTTAAAATTACAATAAAAGTAATTTTGACATGTAAATTTAAAAAATTATAATATTTTTAATGAATAAATTTGGTAAATGTATAAAAATTTATTTTAATTTATGTGAGAAATGAAGGACTATACCTCATTTAGAAAAAAAATTTATTTTTTCTGAATTTTTTCTATTGAAATGGGTTTTTATCAATCTATAGCCTATAAATTAATTCGTTAAATATGAATCCAAATTATTTCAGAAATATAGATATTTATATACATTCACAGAAAATTAATGTATTTTTAATAATGTAAATTTTTAGTTAATAATATTATAATTGAGTATCATGATTTATTTAATGAAGGTGTTGCATACATTATAAAAAATAAAATAGATTGAATTTACATTAAAATAAATTTATCATGATGAATTGGTTTTATATATTCCCTTTATATATTATTATTTTTTAATACACTTTATATATTATGATGTTCATATTTTAAAAATCATAATGTGTTACATTATCCTTCAACAGTTAAATAAATTTTCTCAAAATTTTATTATTGTTTTTTATAATCAATGGTTTCATGGTTGAAAATACAATTTATAAATCCCACATAATAAAAACGAAAAATATAAGATCCTCTTATTAATAAATATATTGATGTAAAATGGGCATATGAAATAAATATAGCTATGTTTAGATGTAGGAAAAAATTAGTGGGAAATTAAAATATAGACATGGAAGAGAATGAGAATTCATAATGAAAAATATTAGTTGAATGAGATCATTGATCAAAATAAAGTGTGTGATATAGATAAGGACAATTACCAATAACCTTAAAACTATACCGATCAAGGGACCATTGATTCATTAGATATTATGGTTCCATGATATCATTTATTTTCAAGATCCTTTCCCTAGAGTTGTGGAGTTTCATTACCATATCAAATTCAATGATAAAAAATACATTCACTTTATTCCTTTTTATATTACTAACATAATCTTTTGTATGTGGTTTACCCTATTCCTAAATTATATAGTACTCCAAAAAAGTAATATCAAATATTGTTTTGTATAGCTGAAACACGAAAAATATCAATTCACAAGTCATTAAACTAAAAATGAATTAAATGTCATTGCTTATGTCTCTATATATTTTCAAAGTCAAAAAATGGTAACATATTTTATCAAATAATTGCAAATCATTAACATAATACATTTTTTAAATAGTTAATATTATGAATCATGAAGAATTATTTTCCCAAACTCTATTTTATTTTTTTGGTACGTTTATTAAATCTTTATTTTATTCCACTTAAAATATAACATGGTTCATAATGCCACATTCTAAATGTTTAAGTTCCTTGATCACTATAAACCATATTAAAAAAATCCATGCTTATAAATATAAAATCTCAATTTTTTGAATATATTCCATAAATAAATACATAGACTGAACACCAAAATTTTTACTTAATGTAACACCTAGTGAATTTGTGAAATAATATTTTGTGAGATAATTTTAACATTTTTATATATTCAACGGCCTACAACAATGAATATAGATTTTTTAAATGAAATAACTATGTTTGGTTTTCATTTAACACAACCAAAATATTATATTACGCTATATGAAACACAAAGATTATCATTACGTACATGTAACCCTATGTTTTTTATTTTCAATGCACAATAAATAATAACTTTTATTTCCTGTGTTACACACAATACATAGTTTTACAATGCTATAATATACTATTAATTTTATTAAGAAATTATTACATTATTTTCAACTAGCTATTGTAATGGATCTTATATATAATATTAATTAAATTATTAAAATATTCTCTAAACATAGATATAAGAATAATTATTCTATTGATTGATTAATTCAAAATGAAAATAAAATCCATTAAAAAATAATAGGATGACTTTTGGTGGGGAATTATATATTTTATGTCAAACACATTTCACCTAAATAAATTAAATAGGAAGAATTTCTCAAATTATTTAATTTATATATATACATATCTATATATATTATTCATTAATCTATTTAACATCCATGAAATGACTTTTATATATAATAGGTAATAATTAATTGAATTTTGCACATAATGATAAATATTTATCTAACGGTTTGTTTTAGTAAATTTATTGATGTTCTAAATTAAATATAACGTTTAAAAATATTATAAATGATATTTTTTAATATTAATGTTATTTTTAATATAATAAAATAAATATTATCTTATGGTTATTTTTTATATTTTTCTAAGAAGTTTTATTCTGTAATGATTAATGTAAAATAATAAATTATAATTTAAAACTGAATTCTCATCTAATTAATTTATATTGACACTATGTTTTATTTATTTATTTTGTATATTTTGATAATTTAAAAATATTCTAAAAAAAATTAGGTTATTTGATTCAATTTCTAATTGAATTTGAATATCAAAATATTTCAACATTTTAAATACATTGACCATACAAACTCGTTGTCTCAATGAATTTTAGGGATTGATATTAAATTAATTAATACCACTACTATATTTCAAATTTTACAAATGGATTCCATATTTTATATAAATGTATTATATAATTTCAATTAATGTCAAATATTTTTTAAAATAATTCATTCATGAAATTAATTAAATTTAATTAAATGAATAAAGAAAAAATGAGTTTATGTAGGTGTTGACCTTTAATGTAAGGGGCGAAATCACATCGAAACATGTGAAAAAAAAATTTCGTGGAAATATATTGTCTTTATTATCCCTTTTATTTAATATGGCCCATTTTTAGTGTCACATGTTGTAAATAAGACATCTCAATACTGCTTTCCTTTTAATATTTACAATAATGTAACTCCTCCTCTTCTATAAAAGGAATTTTACCCTAACATCTCAACTTTATGAAACATCAAAATCTATTTATCATTTAAAATTCGTGCCAAAATATCCACAAAAAATACCTAACATTACGCTATAGTTATTCATTGACTCAAAATTCAAACAATTTATACATTACGGTACATAGCAAGAAAAGTTACCCAAAGAAGAGGTAACATCCTTCAATAATTACTTTTATTTTAATCATATCTCACCACATTAAATTAATATTATTCCATGATTGAATAATAACCCCAATATCATTAATATACTATGATTTTATTTTTTAATTTTAAATCTGAAACTCACACACAGTTTGGTCATTCGTTATACACAATCACAGTTTGTGTGTACGGTGGACCTCAACCTCACGAATCAATGTTGTACATTTTTATATTACCGCCGTCCATGGTTTGGAATTATGATTGAATTACTATTTTATATGATTTATATGATATTTATAATTTAGATTTTCTTCTTTAATTATTATATATCACATATCTTCATTATTTCAGTTTTGTGGGAAACAGATAATTTAGTTTTTGGACGTATGGACTACAACCTGCTCAATGCGATTGATCCATTCACATGTTACCTGTAATGTTTTAAAAATGAGGTTTTAAAATTTTTATGACACAAATGAAATAATTATTCAATTTTATTTATAATATTTATATAATCATATATTATATTTACGTACTTCCTTCCATTATGATAGGAAAATAGAAACATTGTTCACGTGTATGTACGACCTACCATCTTCATTAATGATGTATTTCATTTAATATTTTATTTTTTATATATTATTATAATAAAATATATAAATTATATAAATTATGTTTAAAGAATTATTAACTTTAAATAAATAAATAAATTATTATCCGTGTTAGAGGATAATAAATAACATGACTAAACATACATAAAAAAGTGGTTGTTTTCGGAAACACAATATTAATATGAAAGATTAATAAACTAGTAATATGATGTTGGAAAAAATTATATATGGTACGATATATAATAATATCACTCTACAGTTCAAATAAAATAAACATATATTTATTACACATGAGTTTTAAATGTGAATGTACATTTCTAAATGAATGATAACAATTTTATAATCTCACGTTTTTTGTGGGATATGTTATATATTCACCACCAATAATTGTGGTGTAGTGTATATACATACATATGGCATGTTATACCATGAATTTAATTTATTTCATGTTAATAATTGATTAAATTTATGATTTTCTATCATGTATATCAATATTTAAATGTTAATCATGTAGAAGGTGGATTTATATAATAACTTTTACTTCATTGATACTTTTTCTTTATTCACCACCAATTTCATTTATGTTTTATATATACGATTGATGAATGTTTTACATGATTATATTTAATAAAATTTATAGGTATTGACATATCGATTTTCTGATATTTATTTCATGGGGATTATGGTTCAAAAGATACAAAATTGGTTATGTGTGTTTGACTCAATTTGTCCTTCTTTAAGATTCATGTTATATTGTGAAACTATATTGTCTTATCAGGTGTATATACTAGAATTTGACATGTTTTATTCTTAATTTTATTATTTTATTGATATTTTAGGCGTCTTTTAATGTAATTTATTTTTGGCTATTTTAATACAATGTTATCAGAGTGGTAAGATTTTATTGCTACATTCTCAATTTTTATCAGAATAATGTGGGGCCATACTTTAATTGATGAAATATTATGATTATTATCTCCATAATTACAATGAATTTTTTAATTCTATTGTAATTTATCATATCATCATTTAATGGTACCATTATTACACTCTTCTACATTTAATATAATTAATTTTTTAAATAAGATATAATTATTTTTTTCTTTTTAGTCAGAAAATGGCGTTCCACTAAAAACATGATTTAAAAAAGTTTTAAAAAAATTCTACTATTCTTATATTTTCATTAAATATAATTTTTAAACATTTTTTACTTTCATGAAAAATACAAGGAACCCTAGTAACCAATTAATTGAGTCAATACTCACATATCATGAATGGAATTAATTATACCTGTAACACCCTGAGCTTCCATGGTACGCTGCTCATTGAATAATATAGTAGCGTGTGTTGTATGCAACTTCGAGTTCTAACACACACCACGACCAATCAAAGTTGCCGTTACGAATAGTAATACATACTTCTTAAAATTTTAAAAAACTTATCTCTCAAAATGGACTTCATTTTTGGATTCGGAGTATCGAATTTAGCCTAAGGTGAAATTTTGGTACTTTTCGGATAACTTTAATATTTTGATGAATAGTGAAATTACTAAATTTTAATTAAAAATAACTTTTTTAATAAAAATAATTATTAGTGATAAATTATGAATTTAAGTGGTTCTAAAGTACATTTAGAATATATTTTTACCTTTTAACACAATGTTTTTCATTGGACAAAATTTCACATTAAACCAGACATAAACAAGTATCAATCTTTTGATAGTTATTATATCTTAAAAACACACTTTTTGTTTTGACAACGAGAATTAATTTTAAATTAATTTCTGTCACTTATGTGTTTTGAATTTGGAAAAATGGATTCTGTATTTAGAATCACGGTGTTCAAATTGTTTAAGTAGGTAAATTTTATTTTTAGACATTTTGAATAATTACTTCGGTAAATATTTTATTTACCATGGTTAAAGGGTAAATCTGGTAAATAAGGGTTAAAAAATAATATTATAATAATAGTAAATTAACCTAAAACGTGTCCTAACCTTATTTTTTGATACATGTTCGACCATGGGCTTCTGTGGGTCAATTTTTGTACCCCATGGAGCCACTTTTATGTGATAATGACACTTTATATTAATTAAGTTAAAATAAATACAAAAATTACATAAGCATATATCTTTCAGAAAAATAACTTTTACATAAGGATATATATGTTGGATTTTCGATTATGAATATTCATTAGAAAGCTAAAAATATTTCCTACATAATGATTTTTTTATTTATAATTTTTAGACATTAAATAATTTAATTTATGAATGACACAATGATGATGCACTAATTACCATAATAGTGAAAAATTAAAATAATTGATATTATAAATACCCAAATAAATATAATTTTAGACTTTTAATGAATTATACTACTTTTCTAGGATAATATGACATATTAAGAATGATTTAATTAACTTTTTTCGATGTAATCATACTGTTTTGATTTTTACAATGTCAATTATTGAATAGCGTCAAAATTGACATAAAAGAGTTTTTAAAACAAATATTATATTATTAATTGATTTTAAAGTAATAAAAATCTTATGATCATCCAAAAGACTTATATCATGATAGTTTTATCATTAATGGACCACTTGGGGTCGCTTGGATGTATATTGTATGTTTATTAACTATATAATATAAAAATACAAAGTGACATGTTAAGTGTCAAACTAATTAACTAAGTGTTAAAACTAAAAGATAAGGTTAATATAATGACCCAAACCTATCTAAATTCTATTGGTTGAGTAGTTTTCGACCCATCCACACCTTAACCTTTAAATAATCCACTTTTGAGCCATTAGAAACCCAATATGAATTTATTATAAAATAATATTTCTAGCTTTTCCAAAGATGCCCATCACCCCTCTTATAAAAGGACACTCACACTTCTCATTAATTCACATCTTCAAAGCGTTTTGGATCGGCCAAACCCTGCCCAAATACTCTCTAAACTACCCTAAATTCATCCTAGAGGCCTTCCATTAGTCAGAAAATCATCCTAAGGAGCACTTTTGATCAAATAAAAAGGAAGTACTCGAGGAAGAGGTAATGATTTCACCACCCTATTTCAAGTTCCTATCTTCTTCCATTTATTCTTTCTTTGTTATTACCATTATAAAATAATGAATCATGTATCTACTATATACTATAATATTATTATAAATATGGTACAACCATATTCAGTATTCTATCAATCCTTTTAATGACATGTCACCATACGTGCGTACGTACGGCTTACCGTCTCCACGTCGTGGTGTAATTGTTATTCAATATATTATTATTTGGATAGATAAAATAATGATTTTTAATTCATGTAAATAATAAATATAATATGACAATGATTATTTATATATGATATACCATCCAATTATATATTATTTTCATATCAAAAGAATGATATTTTTGTTCGTGCGTACGTACGGATTACCGTCTCCACGACGCGATGAGATTCATTTCCAAGTTAACCATTCATCGACGATTATAAAAATATATATTACTAATAAGTATCTAATATATGACATTATAATTATACTGGAGATATATATATATATATATATAAGTTTTTATTTACTTACATATATCTTATTCACTTACTTCCGTTCGATACTATATGAAAACAGAAACATCGTTTATGCGTACATACGGACTACCGTCTCCATAAACGGTGTTTTCCATTTCATATATATTTCTATTATACATATTTATTTTCTAAATATATATGATATATTTATCATGTGTTATATTATGGATGTATTTAAATCATGATCTAAGTGATACAACCAAGAGTGACAAGTTAAAACATGTACGATAAAGAAAGCGATTATTACCTGAAATGTTAACATAACATGGTAATTATTATTAAATGGGTAATATGAAGTCATAAATGAATCATGTATGATATCATAAATATTAATGTGGTTCTGGTATAATTTAATAACATATTACGATCTTCTTATATGAGGTAAAATGTACCCTCGACTAAAGGAAAGTGCACGGTAAGGGGTTTTCATCTCACTCCTTATTCTCGTGAGATTCATGCCATATTGCCACTATTACATTTTGTGTGTTGTATGTACTGCCCATAATTATATTCTTTGTGTAATACACTTCAATTTATGTGTATTTACTTATTCATTGTATTATACCTCTTTCATGGGTTGTACGTTTCGTAAGTTACCAAAATGGTAAGGGTTTATTTCGCAATCTCTTCATTATCTGAGGTTGTATATACGTAATAATCTAGTGGAATCTATTTATCATCCACATCCATGTTTCTCAAAAATGTATTTTAAATTTTTTTTTTACTATTTACAAGAATATGGGTTAAAGACATTTATACCCTTGTTTGACTTTTTATAAGAGGTTTATAAAGGAATCTTTCCGTTGTTTTCCAAACAAGGTACTTTTTAACCTTTTGTCAACATTAAGGTAAGAATGTCTATTTTAACTTATACGGAGGGGGAAATTATTCTCTGCCATTATTACACCTTTGAAGCTTCCTTCACAAACTTATAAAGATATTTTCAAAATAAACGTTTTCTTTATAATTATGCGACTTTTAAATGATTTCAAAAAAAGAGATATTTCACTCAAATAGCATTGATTTCATCTATGTCAACATCCTCTGATAAATTTTAAACTTGTTTCAAGTTGATTTATTATGATACAAATCATCCATATTTTATTTAAGGTTTTGTGATATTTTTTACTATGGATGAGTTATTTTTATGCCATTAATGTTTTATGATTAAAATGTTGACATTTTGTATGTTAGTTTTAATATGAATGTTTATTTTATATTTCACCCTCTTCATAAGATTATTGTGTTGGACTAGTATGTTCCGGGTTGGGTACCGTTAAAAGTAAGCCCTCCGGGTTGGTGTCCGGTTATTAGAGGCACTCCAGGTTTGTGTTTGGTTATTAGAGGCACTCCGGGTTGGTGTCCGGTTATTAGAGGAACTCTGGGTTGGTGTCTGGTTATTAGAGGCACTCCGGGATGGAGTCCGATTACAGAGGATATCCGGGTTGTGTTTCGGTTACAATTATCCCTTAGGTCGTGGCACGAGGCCTCGACATAGAAATTAAAGTTAGGATTCATGCATTCCATCATTATGAAAGTGGTTAGTGATATTGCATGTGATTATTTGATTAGTAGAATATCTATGTGAATAAGTAAATTGAATTATTTCATTTTATTTCTGCCATATTATGATGAAGTTCAAGTTTAAAAGGCTTTTGTTTTATTTTTATACATTTCTGTAAATGTTTATGCTTATTTTTGAAAGTTTTTGCTCTATTACTTACCCTTATTGAGAATTTGAGCTCACCCCTTTCTATGTTTTATTTTTCCCAGAATTCCAAGAGGTGTAATGTGATTGATATGCAGGGTTAATCCAAGGGAATAATGGCGTTCATAAAGATTATTTATGTTTTTTTGTATGTCATAAAGTGCAAATGTAACATTCATGTATGTGATCTATTTTTCCATGACTGCTAAACTATTCGGTCCTTCAGGACTTGAATCGTTGTAATAATGTCAATGTATTAAAATAATGCAACGACTCTGGGTAACTGGGGTCCGGGCGTTACAGTTGGTATCAGAGGAAGTTTAGCAATAACCTTGTAAACTAGATTTATATAAACTCTGATTAGAGCACATAGCCCTAAGATAGACTTTGAGGATTAATATAGAAGAACTTCATATAATTTTGGTATTGTAGAGATTTTGTGAGTTTTCTGAGCAATACATCCCTGTCTGGATACGAGCAGGTAGAGGCAGATCTGGCACAAATGTACCTAGGGGTAAAACTCAAAAAAACTGCTTTTAGCTAGAATCAAACAGGAACTGGTGCACGACAACGGGCCTTGCTGCACTCTTGGTTACGACACTCCCAGGGCATATGTTTAGGATAATTCTCATTTTCTTTACAAACCCTTATGAAGGGATTATGAGTATATACTTACTGAAAGAAAACATTTTTTTGATTATCGATTATATCCATAAACTGTTCAATATGTGATAGGTATTTTATAATTTTGGTAATTATTCATTGCAATTCATAAACTGAACTAGTTTATGCTATTGTATAGAAATGGCGCCCATTGGAAGGAATGTGAACACCCGTATTACATAACATCCAAAGAGTAAGAAGGATCATATCTTTTGTGGTCCTATGCCAGAATTTAGAAGTGAAATAGTTTCCCACGTATTACCATCATATGAAGAAATAGTATCATGTGTTGATAAGATGAGTAAATAATTCTTGGAGTCCTATGGCTTTGAAGGGAAACAAGAGAAGAAAATGATGGAAGAGAGAAAGATGGATAAAGGGAAGAGGGAAAAGAAGAATTTTCCCATATGTGATAACTGTTGGAAGAAACACCCTAGAACATTCCTGAAAGGAATGGAATTTTGTTATAAGTGTGGAGGAAAATGGCACAATGTACGTGACTGCAAGGGTAAGATAATGGTTTCCAATGTACAATGCTTCATTTGCAAGGATTTTGGACACTACGTGAACCAATGTCCATGTCATCAGACTATACCGCAAATGATGCTATTGGATAATAATCAAGTTATGATACTACCACAGATGAAGAGTAATGACTAGTGTTCTTATGTTGTTATTTTATAATTATTTCATTTATGTGATGTATTAATGATGTTCTGGAAATAAATAAGGATTGTACTTGTATACAATTTAATTAAGGATTTGAGATTTTATGGTACTAAGAAAAGTGACTCTACAACGAGTTAATTTTTTTTTGGGAAATTACGTGGTTGAAGGAAAGATAAACATTAATATGGTCCTAATATTGAGGTAGTAATTTTGGAATAAGAGATGGTTGATTTTGGTAATTCAGGATGTTGTGGTGTTTTAAAAGAATATACGAGGAAGGCGTTCACATGTTATTACCTGGCAAAAAGGATCATCATTATGTTTAACTTCCTTGTAAATTTTGGACTGTGAATTTGGATAATATTATTTTGGATAAGTATAATAGTTGGAATGGATTATGTTTGAAAGGTTATTTTTTGGATTTTTATAAAAGAACAACATGCAGACCGTGTGACGACCCGTCGTGTTAGACAAAGCTACGGGAATCAAACCCAAGACCATAATGCAATTGGGATTTATCACCTACCATTGTGCTACATGAATTTTCTGGATGGTATAATGTAGTTTCATTACATAAAGGGTCTAATATGTGAAATATAAATTCCTTATATTTGGAACCCAATACGATTAGTATAAATAGAGTATTTTTGTGTTGTATTATGTTTTGGGGTGAAAGATGAGTTTGTGGTAGAAATTTATTAATGGATAAAACTCTATTTATAAAGTATGTATATCTCCTTATGATCTTAGCCAATCTCATAAATAAATTCTCAACATTACGAAAAGGAACATATAACCAAAATGTTGTCCTAGATGGTATCATAGATCATCACTAATTTATGGCTTTGGGATTATTGGCCTTTTTATAGCCATGTTCTCTACCACTCTCCATCAGATAATTGATGGTTAGATTTCTCTTCCATATCCATATTTTACTACATGGAACCCTAGTATGTGTTATTTACGATAATCTTCATACTTTCCACTCTTTATTTTAAATAGAGGTCTCATTAATACATTTGTCGATGTGGGATTTCAACTAAGATATTTTGAAACATCAAAAATGTGTTATCCTAATACATTATGTTTTTTTGAACCAATGGTATTTTAAATCATCATATATTGATAAATTTAAGGACCTCAATTTTAAACTTGTTTGTGATTGACGACCTCAATCACTACCTATAAATATTTACGTTTTCCCTCTAGTTATATGTCTATAATTTCCACCAATTTCCTCCTAATCGAGATCATATTTTTTTGGTGACCCTTTCATTTCTCTTTTCATCTTGTTAAGATTAAAATTTTATTAACCAAATTTCCGATGTGGGTTTTTTCCACAAAGATATTATCTATTTTCAACCTTTATTTTCAAAGAAAAATATCAAATTGCGAGGATGCAATTTGTTGAAGGAGGGGAGAATGTGACACCCCGAGCTTCCATGGTACGCTTCTCATTGAATAATACAGTAGCGTGTGTTGTACGCAACTTCGAGTTCTAACACACACCACGACCAATCAAAGTAGCTATTATGAATAGTAATACCTACTTTTTAAAATTTTAGAAATCTTAACTCTCAAAATGGACTTCATTTTTGGATTCAGAGTATCAAATTTACCCTAATGTGAAATTTTGGTACTTTTCAGATAACTTTAATATTTTAATGAATAGTGAAATTTACTAAATTTTAATTAAAAATAACTTTTTTAATCAAAATAATTATTAGTGAAAAATTATTAATTTGAGTGGTTATAAAGTGTATTTAGAATATAGTTTTTCAATTTAATAAAATGTTGGTAATTGGACATAATTTCACAATTAAGCCGGACATAAACAAGTATCAATCTTTTGATAGTTATTATATCTTAAAAACACGCTTTTTGTTTTGACAACGATAATTAATTTTAAATTAATTTCTGCCACTTTTGTGTTTTGAATTTTGAAAAATGGATTCCATATTTTGAATCAGGATGTTCAAATTGAGTAAATAGATAAATTTTATTTTTAGACATTTTGAATAATTACTTCGGTAAATATTTTATTTAGCATGGTTAAAGGGTAAATTTGGTAAATAAGAGTTAAAAAATAATATTATAATAATACTAAATTACCCTAAAACGTGATATAACCTTATTGGTTGATAAATTTCCCATCGTGGTCATATTTTGGTCGATTTATGGACCCCATGGAGCCACTTGTAAGTGATAATGACACTTTATATTAATTAAGTTAAAATAAATACAAAAATGACATAAGCATATATATTTTAGAAAAACAATTTTTACATAGGGATATATATGTTGTAATTTCAACTATGAATATTCATTAGAAAGATAAAAAATAGTTACTACATAATGATATTTTATTTATAATTTTTAGACTTTAAATAATTTAATTTATGTATGACACAATGGTGATGTAGTAATTACCATAATAGTGAAAAATTAAAATAATTGATATTATAAATACACAAATAAAAATAATTGGAGACTTTTAATTAATTAAACTAATTTTCTAGGATAATATGACATAATAGTAGTTATTTAATTAACTTTTTTAAAATTAATCATACTGTTATGATTTTTACAAAAGTCAATTATTGAATAGTGTCAAAATTGACATAAAAGTGTTTTTAAAACAAATATTATATTATTAATTAATATTAAATTTTTAAAAATCTAAGGATACGTCAACAGACTTATATAATCATAGTTGTATCATTAATGGACCACTTGGGGGACTATTGGAAGTATATTGTATGTTTATTAACTATATAATATAAAAATACAAAGTGACATTGTAAGTGTCAAACTAATTAACTAAGTGTTAAAACTAAAAGATAAGGTTAATATAATGACCCAAACCTGACTAAATTTTATTGGATGAGTAGTTTTCGACCCATCCACACCTAAATCTTTAAATAATCCACTTTGGAGCCATTAGAAAACGAATATGAATTTATTATAAAATAATATTTCTAGCTTTTCCAAAGGTGCCCCACACCCCTCTTATAAAAGGACACTCACCCTTCTCATTAATTCACACCTTCAAATCCTTTTGGATCGGCTAACCCCTGCCCAAATACTCTCTCAACTACCCTCACTTCATCTGAGAGGCCTTCCTTTAGTCAGAAAGCCATCCTATGAAGCCCTTTTGATCAAATCAAATGGAAGAACCTGAAGAAGAGGCAATGATTTCACCACCCTTTTTCAAGTTCATTTCTTCTTCCACTTCTTCTTTCTTTGTTATTACCATTCTAAAATAATGAATCTAGTATCTCCTATATACTGTAATATTATTATAATAATGGTACAACCATATTCAGTATTCTATCCATCCATTGAATGACATGTCACCATACGTGTGTACGTACGGCTTACCGTCTCCACGTCGTGATATAATTGTTATTCAATATATTATTATTTGGATGGATATAATAATGATTTTTAATTCATGTAAATAATAAATATAACATGATAATTATACTGTATATATGATATACAATCTAATTATATATTATTTTAATATCAAAAGAATAATATTTTCGCTCGTGCGTACGTACGGATTACCGTCTCCACGATGCGATGTTATTCATTTCCAAGTTCACCATTCATCGACGATTATAAAAATATATATTACTAATAAGTATGTAATATATGAAATAATAATGCTACTGGAGATATATATATATATAGATATATATATATATATAAGAATTTATGTACTTACATCTGTCTTATTCACTTACTTCCGTTCAATACAATATGAAAACAGAAACAACGTTTATGCATACGTACGGACTGCCGTCTCCATAAAATGGGTTTTCCATTTCATATATATATCTACTATACATATTAATATTATAAATATATATTATATATTTATCATGATTTATATTCTTGAAGTATTTAGATCATGGTCTATGTGATAAAACCAAGAGTGACAAGTTAAAACACGTACGATAAAGAACGTGATTATTACCCAAAATGTTAACTTAACATGGAAATTATTATAAAATGGGTAATATAAAGTCATAAATTAATCATGTATGATATCATCCAAATTAATATGGTTCTGTTATAATTTAATAACATACTATGATCTTCGTATAGGAGGTTAAACGTACCCTCGACTAAAGGAAAGTGCACGGTAAGGGGTTTTCATCTCACTCCTTATTCTCGTGAGATTCATTCCATATTGCCACTATTACATTTTGTGTGGTGTATGTACTACCCATAATTATATTATTTGTGTAATACACTTTAATTTATGTGTATTTACATATTTTTTGTATGATACCTCTTTCATGGGTTGTATGTTTTGTAAGTTACCAAAATGGTAATGGTTTATTTCGCAATCTCTTCATTATCTGAGGTTGTATAAACGTAATAATCTACTGGAATCTCTTTATCATCCACATAAATTATTCTTAAAAATCTATTTAAAAACATTTTTACTATTTACACGAATATGGGATACATACATTTATACCCTTGTTTGACTTTTTATAAGAGGTTTATAAAGGAATCTTTCCGTCGTTTTTCAAACAAGGTCTTTTTTATCCTTTTGACAAAATTAAGGTAAGAATGTATTTTTTAACTTATACGGCGGGGGCGGTATTCTCCACCATTATTACACCTTTGAAGCTTCCTTCACAAGCTTATATAGATATTTTCAAAATAACGGTTTTCTCTATAATTATGCGACTTTTAAATGATTTCAAAAAAAGAGATATTTCTCTCAAATAGTATTGATTTCATCTATGTCATCATCCTTCGATAAATTTTAAACTTGTTTCAAGTTGATTTTTTATGATACAAATCATCCATATTGAATTTAAGGTTTTGTGATATTTTTGACTATGGACGAGTTATTTTTATGCCATTAATGGTTTATGATTAAAATTTTGACATTTTGTATGTTAGTTTTAATACGAATTTTTTTGTTATATTTCATCCTCTTCTTAAGATGAATGTGTTGGACTAGTAAGTTCCGGGTTGGGGACCGGTAAAAGTAAGCACTCCAGGTTGGTGTCCAGTTATTAGAGGCAATCCGGGTTGGTGTTCGGTTATTAGAGGCACTCCAGGTTGGTGTTTGGTTATTAGATGCACTACGGGCCGGTGTCCGGTTATTAGAGGCACTCCGGGATGGAGTCCGGTTACAGAGGCTCTCCGGGTTGGGTTCAAGTTACAGTTATCCCTTAGGTCTTGGCATGAGGCCTGGACATAGAAATTAAAGTTCAGATTCATGCATTCCATCATTATGAAAGTGGTTAGTGATATTTCCTGTGATTATTCGATTAGTAGAATATCTATGTGAATAAGTAAATGGAATTATTTCATTTTATTTCTGCCATATTATGCTGAAGTTAAAGTTTAAAAGGACTTTTTTAGGTTTTTACATTGCCTTAAATGTTTATGCTTATTTTTGAAAGTTTCTGCTATACTGATTACCCTTTTGAGCATTTGAGCTAACCCCTTTCTTTGTTTTATTTTTCCCAGGATTCCAAGAAGTGTAAAGTGATTGATATTCATGGTTAAGCCAAGGGAATAATGGTGTTCATAAAGATTATTTATGTTGTTTTCGACGTCATAAATTTCAAATGTAACATTCATGTATGTGATCTATTTTTCCAAGACTGCCAAAACGATTGGTCCTTCAGGACATTATTCTTTGTAATAATGCCAATGTATTAAAATAATGCACCGACTCTGCGTAACTGGGGTCGGGGCGTTAAAATACCGACGAGTTTGTAACTACAATATGGCATCAATAAAATAATAGTTGGATCTATTTTAATACTAAAAATGAAAAAGTAATAGATTCAAGTCAATAATGAATAATAAATTAACAACACTAGGATAAAATTTATATATTTCAAATAGGAAATAATTCCCAATGTACTACATCCATTCACTAGAAAACCAATGAAATTGGTAAACAATCACCCTAGTCCTAATGTACTCCACTCACCATGTATACGAGTCTGTAGCTAGAACCCACAAACAAGATTTTCGTTTCCCCAGATATAACCAATTAGAAGATAACATAAATACTCTAAGAGGAACATCTATGGTTTGATTCATCTCCTAGTATGATTTTACCAAAGATTATTTAATATATATCAATATCAGATTAACCAAACATAGTGCATTAAATATTCAATAATCATTTTTTTATTTACAAAATAATATTTAATCTAATTACCCAGTACAATTTAAAATATTAAAAGACATTTTTCAATTCCAATTTAACATTTCAAATGATGGAAAATACATTTTATACAATTTAATTACCATTAAAAATGGTTCTTTACACTAATGGAAATTTTCACAAAAAGGCATCTATAAAGGTTTTTATACAAAAATTCTAATATAAATTATCATGTCAACAATTTTTTAAAAAAAAATTAATATATACATTTAAAACAACACATAAACTATAAACATAGTCATATTCAAAAATTATTTTTGTAATCATATGTTATAGAGACACAATACTGGGAAATGGAAATGGATGTACATATGTCCCTTGAACCATGACAAACTGGACTCATTGTTGACCCCTATGGTATATGATGAGGTGATATGATGTTTTCGAAAACTGTAATACCAAAATGTGTAGTCCAAATAACTCACTAAAATCATAAATAATTCATGTGGCCAATTATAATTCAATTTTTGGAATTTATTTCATGACTGTATAAAATAAAAATCATCCAATTCTATAGTTCAAATATTCAAACTTTTCCCTTAAAAAATATTAAAATAGTGTTATTCATAAAACATTTATCTCACTATGAACCCATTGGGATTCCATAAAAACCTTTTCTAATACATTTTTTACAAACATATATAACAAAGAAACACATGATGATATTTTACCATCCAATTTTATAATTAAATAAAAAAAATATTTTCCAAAAAAAATATAAATTACATTTCAAACCCCGAATTCACTTAAATTTTGGTTTCTTGAAGTTTCCTTCAACACCATTTCATAATTAAATTCTATAATTTTATTAAATAAATTTTTATCAAATACATAATTTAAAATTTTCAATTAGAATAGTCAAAATTTCTATAAACACACCACAATTTAATGGAATTTTTAGTTCTATAATTTCATACAAAAAACCTATTTTACCAAAAATAGTGATTTCAATGGAATTGTGATATTATATATAAAATCAATTTAAATAACACTTATCATAAATAATTAATTACATTTAATTCAAAAAAATTAAATAAATAATGAAATTTAAGGTTTACAAAAATCAAGAATTATCACAGAAACAACTAACATAGATTCATTATATCCAAAAAATATAAAACCCTAATCTATATTTAATGGTGAAGAATGATATAAATAGAATATATATAAATTATAATCAAAAAAATGTTTATAAACCAAAAATAGCGGCAATTAGGTCTACAATTAAACACATGGGTACATGGAACCCTAATTAGAATGAGAAAGATCATAGGGGGATTAAGAATAGAAGAAAGAAACTAACTCCGAGACGATCAAAGGGTGTACGTCTAGCATTGGATATCATCTATAAAGGATCATAGATTCCAAAAATTGACCTTTTTAGCTAAAAGGAATATATAAATTGATTTGGGTCACATTACGTTCTCCTAGGACCTAAAAATAGGGTTAAGAAATCATTAATTAATAATTAGATTTACGAAAAATCTTTCTGCATGGATTTCTAGGAAGAGGAAAATAGTTTAGAATAATTAGTCACCAGTCACAATATTTTAAATACCACTACACAATGTTGTAAATTATTGGGAACATAGTTTTTCAAACCATGTATATGATTTGAAAATCCCAATGTCCATTTGTTCAATTTTTTTTATAACAGGGCATGTGGTTAAGAAAACCATGTGGAGGTCATGCACCAACCATGAAGTAAGAGAAAAAAATAAACATTACAGTTGAATAAACACCAAAAAACCAAAAAAAAGAATCAAAAAAATATTCTACTCGGAATAACTAAAAATATAAATAGAATGTTACAACATACCCAATATATAGACATTTTATCCCCTTAAATCCTAGTATGTATCATCCATACCAACAAGACGAGTCCACTACTCTCTCATCAGTGCCTCCATATTAGTTGTATCATTATTATTAGAATTATACTTTCACAAAACATAGAACAAGGGTATTGTCCTACCACAAATTACCTTGTTTTCATAATCGACTATCTTCACTAGCCATTATGTCACGGATATGTCAGGTTTAACTTCAAGATTCCTCTATCATAGAACATGACAAGGATCAGATAGATTCTTAAAATATTTGAGATACAAGGATCATGTAAGGTATAGATGTCGGTTGAGGTGGGTCTTCCAAATGGTATGAAACATTCCCCAACATCTCAAAATCCATGAAATGTCCAACAAAATAATTAAAAATATTTTTTTCCTCAAAAGTCATCAATGACCCAACCAGGGTGAACCTTCATGCACACCATGTCACAAACTAATATCTCAAATGTTCTACATCGATGACCAGAATAAGAAGTAAATCAATTTTGTGAAGTATTCAATCTCTAAAGAATCAAATAAATATTTATTGTGGTCACTTTGACCAAGATTGTTCCAACGAGGTATCATTCACCAATATTTGACTGGCACAATGGTGATTTTCAAGGAATCCATACAAGGCCTCAAAATAATACATTTTGATCACAGAATGTTAATTGTTGTTATAATAAATAACAATCATCTCTAAGTGAGCATCCCAAGAACCATAAAAATAAGGAACACTATTTTGATGCATATCATCAAGAATATGAATAGCACATTCTATTTTCCCACCTGACTATAGATGATATCCCACACTCAAAAAGACATGAGAATACATCACCTCTATATGGACTCTCTAAAATAAAAATGTGAATTAAGGATTTCTATCAGAAACTATTACTGATTGATATCCATGTAAATGGAAATTTTTTTACATAAATATTTATGAACTCCTTAACATTTATTGTATATCAAATGGGTAATAAGTGAGCCTATTTTTTCATCCTTCCGATTACATCCCATATCACATTTTTCATTCATTGGGTACATGGAAACCCAAGAACAATGTCCATTGATTCCTCATCCCACTTTATATTTGGATTTGGAAGTGGATGAAACGAACCTAGAGGTTTATGATGATCCACCTTAACATAATAAAACATATAATAATGGGAAACATAACCAAAAGTTTATCGTCTCCTATATGGCCACTAAAACTACCGTCACATGTCATAGAACATCCTCCTAGTTCATGGGTACACTACCCGCTGCGAACTATGGTAAACCCAAATTGTATATAGCCTTACCAAAAGAGGTATGAATAAACATTTTCTAGTGTATATAATTCACTATTTGTATAACAAAATATTATGCATTTCCCCCAACCATTATGAGAATCCCTAATTCTACTTAACATATTATAATGATTCTTGTTATGAAGAATCAATTCCAGAAGAGATGTTGTTTATTTAACATTTTCTATGGAATCCTCGACCCCTTACATTTGAAAACAAATATAATTCTCTTAAAAGTGGTCCATCAAGTTATACTCTTCCAAAGATTCATTATCTTCTTATGTCAGATGCTTTCTTCCCAGAAAATTTACAATGACCTTCCTACTCCCCTCTATATATGTGATGCCAAATACTAAATACATAAAGTCTTATACCTTACAACTCTGGTAAATATTTAAATCTTAATGAGAAAATATATAACTCATTATCATGTTTTCAAAAAACAAGGTAAATTGATCTATATAATGGTAATGTCACCAGTTATTAAGCATGTTCATTAAATCTTCATGATCTGGGTTATGTGTCAAAAAAATATTTTCATGTGGCCTATGATTATGAAATCAATAAGCAATGTCATGATCACATTGAATGAGGACACATACCAATCATGAAACTGATTCATCACAATAGATGACATAACCCTACTCAACATCAGGGAGAGTCAACAACAATGTATTCTTCAAAAGGCGCATCATATTAATGAAATTGTTAATACATTTTTCATCCCTAGAAAAATTTACTCTCATTAGAGTAACAGAACTCATCGAAGTATTGATCATTGAAAAGTCATCAATGAACTACACATATAGCTAAACTGATAAATCTTTCAATCTTGAAAACATTTAATGGTTGTAATAATGTCATAAAAATATTCACCTTCTCAAGATCAATTGATAATTAATTTTACGACACTAAGTGTCCCAATAACATCACCTCTTGAATCTACAACTATATTTTTGAATGATTGGAAAAAATTTATTGATTTCTAAGGAAGCTCATAATTGTTATCAGATGATCCACATGATACTCATCCAACAAGGAGTAAAAAAATATATCATACACGAAGTCCACAATGAATATGTCAAGATAATCATGGAAAAAAATATTCATTAACACCATAAATACTAAAAGATAACATAGTAGTCTGAATTTCATGAAAATGTACTCATAATGACCTTACCTACTCTAAAAGGGGGTTTTATGAATGTTTAAAAAATTATCCTCATTTGATGGAAACCACATCTAATATTGATCTTAATGAACCACTTCTACCATTTAAAATGATCACGAAGATTATAAATCGATGGAAATGGATATATTATCAATAAAATAACATGATAGATATTTGGATAATAAACACATATGTGAATTTAACCATATGATGTATTACAAAACCCAACTAGAACCTCCTTTAGTGACAAACTTAGGTGCATAAATCATGTATTAAGAATATATTCTAACTAGAACATCACAAATTTAATCTCTGATGGTTCCATGTGGTGTGTGGGAATTGATATTGGTTGATTAACAAAAACTAATTAAATGTAAAAGTCAACCTCTATTATTAGTGGAAGACTAGAGAAGTCATAAAGAATCATGTTTGGTAAATCAATGAAAACTGGTGGGATATCCCCAATCAAATATTCCCACTCCATAGTAATGAAAACCACTAATATCACATTCTAAAACACTAGATATGAAGTTATTTATCATCCCGTCCTCATGTCCTATTCTCCCCTTAAAATTCATGGCATACACCACTTGGTGTAGTAAAGTAGATGCGTGGAAGAAAAGAATCTATGTTGGATTATGGGAAATAATCCAATCCATCCCAAAAACAACCTCTTGATATTTAATTTCCAGTTTATGAATCGTGCAAACATTCTTTACATATGATATAGAGTAAACTCATGTTTAATTAGATATACACTACTCTCTCTTCATACCAAGGGGTGAAGGAAAAACCATAGACCAAACTCAAATTTCCATAGTAAAATAATTCAGATTAAAAAGACATGTTTATATAAAGTAATGAGAGGAACTTGTAACAAATTGTGTAGTTATTAGTGAAAAACTATTGTAATGGTACCTCTCAGGGTCACTGGAACACGATCCACTTAATTTGGAGACTCTTCAGCTACCTGAATAATATATTTTCCATATGCTTGTTTCTGAAACCCAATTGCACATGAAACAATCAATTTCCCTATAGTTTTAGGAGAACATTATAATATCATTCCACTAAATAAAGTGTAATAAATATGGAATAATCCAACTAAGATCCCTATGTATCTAAAGGATCCATAGTTATTAGGTACCTCATTAAAAATCCTATTTGAATTTCCTAACTATCTATATTGGTAGACAAGATTAAGGATAGGATTATAAACTATAGGGGTCTAGAATTACCATTATGTCAAAAAATACAATGAAAATTATTGCAAATCATCATTACCTTGAAAGAATTCATGCTGTAATGGGGTTAAAATAATGATCCCAATAGCCATGATATACCATTCAGGTCCATCTCATCCATCGGCACACTAACAAGTACCTCAGCCTATAAAGGAATAATCATTAGGAAAACCTATGAATGAATACCCAAACGACTCTCAAGTTGAGCCTTTGAGCCATCATACTCTTAGTTGAAGCATTATAAGGTGAACAATGAATGAAATAGGAAAATAGTTTTCAGTATCTTCTATGGAATTATCTTCTTGTTCATGTATGAATAAAACGTTAGTGTTTATAAACACAATATAATATAGATAGAACTAGATGATGAAATTAACCATGATGTATTTCAAATATATTACTCCATTAATCATCTTTGTTAACATCATGATCCTTAATATCCTACTCTATCATACTTGAATGAAGGTGGCACATTAAATATTGACTTTTTCTAGTGTGTCAATGAACTCGAACAAATGCTAGTCTCTTCTCAACCACTCATCAGACTCCTGATTTTCATTTGACCCCTCAACTAGTTCAAGATTATGGTGAAGAAAACATTAAGAACCAATATTGAGAACATTACAATGAGGTTCTAAAGATGAATCATAAGTGGGAACTAGATGTGATGCATTTACCAAAGCATGGACATTGTTATAGATCAACATTTCTAGATTCAAGACCATAATTGCATTCCAACGATGTGGTTCAACAACAGATTCATCCTTGATTTCATCTTCACATATTCTCGAATGAATGATTCTACAAAACATCAAAGGAAAACAAGGATGAAATTCTATTTACACTAAAAATATATGTAATGAAATTAATCCCTATTTATTGAACAAATAATATTTGGATTTTAATCAATCCAAATAAAAATAGGGATGATACTAGAACATATTCTCAAGAACTCATTTCTTAAAAAATATAATAGACATATAGTAAATTGATGTGAGAGATGGCGAGAAACTCAATCAAAACTACTGTTATGTCCCTTCATGATTTCACAATGTTTATAGACATAAAAATAAATTCTCAAACATTCCTTTGATACATCATTTTCATGATACAGCCTAGGTGACCTTGTAACACGATAACTGATCTATTCCTAGCATATCTTAACGGTTGTTCTCGATTCACATTGGCTATCGACTAAAACCCTATATAACACAAAATGAAAGTGGGAATGATTTTACCTATAAAAATGATGAAGTAAAAGGGGAAAGTCCATAATGAATTAAAAAAATCTCCATTACGAGTAAACAACCATATTTCTAACAGGAATTAATCCCAATATTATTATTGAAATATATTGTTATCCTAAAAAACTGGATAACAACCACCCAAGTCTCAAATAATGCTAATCACTAAGTCGATGAGTCAACAACTTGAACCCTCACCCTAAGATTCCGTTCCCTTACTCGAATTAGGGTTTATATGATCTATATAATCTTAATGGAACAATTTGGGTGTGATCCAAATACCAATATAATTTCCCCAATATTGAATAACAGATTCCAAAAAAAATTAACCAAATAATTTACACTATATTTTCAGAGTAATATGTTTTGAATTGTAAAAATAATATTTTTAAAAAATAATCATAAATAATTTAATATAAGTAAATATACATAGAAATTCATTCTTAAAATTCAAAATATTGGAATATATTTTAAACAAAAGTGTTTCTCATAAAATAGGATGCTTTAAACAAATGAATCCTTTAAAATGGCTTAAATTAAGACCATTATGTATAAGAGTTTATAAAAACTATCCCGGAATGTAAAAAATTTTAAATAATATAATACATAAATTTTGAACAATTAACATGTGAAAAACAATATCATATACCAAATGGGTATAATTTTTCAAGGATAGAGTGACCCAACACTATGAAACCAAATAGTATGTACATACATCCATTGAACCAGGGATAATAGAAATCATAACCGTCGTAGATGTGAAGTGAAGTGATGATATAATGTTTTTGAACATTTTATAATCATAATTTGTGGTCCAATTAACTCACTAACTAAGTAAGACTAGCATGTTCTCATGTATAAATGAATAATGGAAAACTAATTACAAGACTAATTAAAATATAATTATTTTCATTATCCATTTTAAATATGTGAAATTATTCATCTAAAAATATTAACAAGTTTTTAATAAAAAATGATTATATGACCATAATAAAACACATGGGATCCCCCAAAATCATTTCTAATCCATTAATCACAATCATGAATTTTAAATCAATTAAACATCAAATTTTATAATACTGTTTCAAAATTTAATTTTCCATAAAATTCCATCAAATACATAACAACCCACAAATTCAATGGTACAAGTTTGTTTAAAAATTTCCATCAAAACCATTACATAATATTATACCCCAATTTAATTGAATAAATTTCCATAAAAATTGACAATTTAATAACTTAAATTACTGCAATGACCATAAAAACAATGAAACTCAATTGGTTAGGGAGTTTTATAATATAATTATAATATTATATTTTTTTAAAAACCTCCCACTCAATGGAATTTGGTTTTTATCTAAAAAAATATTTGAATGCCTCTTGATCAAAAATAAAAAATTGAATTTAATTCAAAATTGATTATATTTAATATACCAATTTTTGGTTAACAAAAATCTAGCATAGTAACATAACAACCTACCTCAGAGTCACTAGATATAGAGGCATCAAACCCTAGATGCAATTTATTGAGGAGGAAGGAAAAAATAAAATCAAAGGAATCAAGAATAAAATGTCAGATTATGAACCCAAAATAGTGGTTATTACATCCACAATAAAACATAGGGTTATAAGAAAACATCATGAGAAAGAGATAGATTAAAGGAGGTCATGAAAAGGTGGTGGAAGCTAACAATGAGATGATCTATGGGTGTTCTTATAGAATTATATCTTTCCGTGGAAGTATCTGAGGGGCCCAAAATTTTCCATGGGATATCTGAGGATGGTAGAAATGAGTTTGGACAATGTAGGTTCGTTCGTAAAATATTAATTAGGGCCACAAATTATTACATAAAAAAACAAATTAAGGATATATTCATAACAATAGTTTTCTAACAATAGGTATAATGTTCAGAAAACGGTGTCCTGACCATACACCATTGATAAATGGACGGTGTAGTTCTCTATGATATGATGAATAGTTTTTCAATCATTACACATGGTATGAAAATCCCAGTGTCTAATTTTTTTGTTTCTCTGTAGCATGGTGTATAGTTTTGAAAACCATGTACAATACGTTCACTAACCATGTACTATCCGAAAATGTTCCTAATTTTATAATTTTTTCTCATTAAACCCCAAATGAAACCTATCAAATGATTTCTCAAAAATAGTAGTTTAAGAATACATGAAAAATGTAATGTAATGTTACATTTATATTATAAATAAATGGGTTTTAAAAAGGAACATTCATGTTGTTTTTGATCAAAAACATTTGTAATCTTTTTATTGTAAAGAATAAATGTTCAGCATGTACAAATTTAACCTTCATCATTTCTTGATGCATCGATTGCATGATTACACCATTACCTATTTTAAGAAATTTTGACCTCAAATATTGTAGAATTATTTTTGTTAATGTTTCAGGTTATATAGTTTTTTTAAATATTTTTTATGATTGTGTACTGTTTTAAATTATTTTCAAAGAATAGATTATTTTTCTCAAATATATCATTAATGATTGTTTTTGATTATTTATCATTAAATTTTTTTTAAAATTATTCTTATAACTTAATTAATATGTTATAAAAATTTGTTTTAAATATAAAATCATTTCAACATATTCAATTATTCATTTATTTGCTTTGAAAATTATTTTATAAAAAAAAGGATTTCAAAATTTATAGTTTTCATAATATAATTTGTTTAAAGAGGAAATTATATTTTTCTTTAGAAATTTTTTGAACTGATTTTAATGATTAATTAATATTCTATCAATGTTTTTTTCAAAAAAACTAATTTTAAAATTGTTTTATATTTTAAAATTTTATTTACAATTAATGGATATTTCAGTTAAGAAATCCAAGAATTGATATTTCAAAAAACCTCTCCATATAATATTGTATCCTTTAATATATGATATTACTTAAGAGGGATATGATACGAGGAACCCATTCTTAATCATTCTTTCAATGGTTTATGAATAACATGATATTCTTTTAACACACATTTGGATTTAATGGGTTATAAAATGTTTAATCTGTTATGAAACCCCTATACCTTCATGGATTATTCAATAATTATGAATCCAACCTCTATTCATAGCCTATGATATAAGGAAATATTTATGATATAGACTTCATTTTATGGGTTATGATAGTATGTTTACAAAACCATTCAATTTTTACTCATCGTGATATGATGAATGTCGTATTATCTTCTGGAAAATGTATGTATGATTTAAATAGGATATTATTGGTACCCATATCACAATCCAATGAATTGGGTAAGGATTTACATATAATGTGATATAAATGGAATTAACAGGGAGATGACTTTGTTCAATAAATGATAATTACATCTAAGATGGAATTATGATGAAATGATGTCCACGTAAAAAGTTTTTGAGATTGTACAATGAAATATTATATGATCTTTGGTGTCAACCATGATTAATAATAAGGTTTTATAGTGAAAAAAGTTTACTATAATGAAATGTATGTAACTTTGGATGGTGGTCTCTCTGTTTGAGAATATGCATCCTCCATGATATCCCTTGAATAGTTTCTTGACGTGATGCTTGACATATAGTGAATGATTTTATATAATCATTGTTGGAGATGATTACATCTATAATTACTATATTATTTAATACTAGGAAATCATTTTTATTAGATTATGATTCACGTATAATGAAATTTCATTTTTTAGGTCATGACCCATGTATATGACCCTTTATATGCAGTGTATGATCATTAAAATTTATTCTCATGTTCACATACCCTTATTATCATGTTATTTTAATATATCTCTTTTTTTACCTTATTGAGAATATAAAAAAACCCTTTATTATGTTTTAATTCCCTAGGTTATGAATAATTATTTTATATTTGTGTACTAAATGGTATAATATTTTTAGGATACATTTAAGACACATCAGTATAATACAAGATTGTGTTCCACGTTTTAACATATTTTAATCTATTATAGTCCTCAATAATGTAATTTTTTAAAATTATGAATATTCATCTTACACAATTTAAGATCAATGAATTTTATTCCTAGGTCACTAAATTTTCTTATGGGATGGATTTTTATTCAATCGTTGTCAATAGTGATGATAAAACATTTGTGAGATCCAAAGTGATATATATATATGGATGTATATAAGGATGTCTCTTAGTACATGTATAAGGGGTAATAGGTTTATATTTATATTTATTGATATATACAACCTGTAAATTAATTTTCATGCTTATTTTCTTTTTATTTGTGATATTTCCTTCTCACAGTATTCTTTCTAATATTATTTAATGGATGGAAGCATAAGGTACTAGGTTAACTTTAAATGGGATAGAAATTTTTCTAATGAGATGTCCAATGAGATTAATTCCAGGGTGGAGGAAGTTGTGATCATTATCGATCAATTATCATGGATCATTATTAATAAAATATACCATATAGAAATACCAACTCACCAAATATCTCATCTAGTATTCCACTAAGTGGTCAGGTAATGGATACCACAGATGAAAGATGATTTTTTCCTTTGTCTTTGGAAGGTAGAGATTATCACTTATGTGAATATCTTAGAAGACAATTAATTTGTATAGACAGTGGAGAAAAATGTCCCAAATAATGTTACTAAAAAGTTAAAATGAAATGTTTGGTTAAAGAATATAATTATAATAATGCCCTCTAAAAGGCATCATTTTCGGTTGAAAACATTAAAGGTAGAATGAAAGGGAATTATGAAAATTAATGGCCAAATTAGAATCACCTCAGGGAGAAAGAGAATAGTGCTTTCAGTATGGGTTATACCAATGATGTTTTTTATACTACTTGTGATATGATAATTGAAGAGGTATTTATTAATTGGATGAGGTATCCATGTTAATGTATTAGGGATGATGTGGACAAATTAGTCTGTTTATTTGTTTTTATTAATGAAAAATAATTGAGAATTTTATTATGAATGATTTGTCTATGTTTTTTTCTATGGCATAAATGGTGATTGGTAATTCTTATTATAGATTATAAAATTGATTTAATGGAATTTTGTTATTTGTAGGAAGACATGAATAATGGAGAGATAACCCTTAATATGCTTCTGATGTTTATATAATGATATTTGGAAAAGTAAATTTGATGATACTGATTATCTTGTAGAAACTAATAATTTTTTATCCAAGTGGTTTATGATAGAATTTATGAACTTTACAAAAATATTTTATTTAATGAATATATTTAATTAACATTGTAATAAATAATCATCCATGTTTACAATATTTATTGATAGTAAATAAATTTACTACAATCTTTAAATACAATACTTGATAAATGTATTCACATGTTTGGTATTTTAAAAATAAGAGCTACATTATGATGTACTAGCATATAAATTTAATTTTAATTTTGTTAAATTTTGTGTCCTTGTTTCTAATGTTTTATAATTTCTTCTATAGGAAGGGTTATTATGATAACTATATATGGATTAGTTTATATAGATATTTGGATGATGCTTCCGAGATTAAAGTACTATTTCGACATATGTGGATACATGCCTATTAAATAATATTTGTATCCATTTATATGATTAATATATGTGGGATGGGATATTTATGAATTAATGGATCTCATGATCTACTAATTCTTTAAGAATGATAAATTCAACATAATTTCATTGAATAAAAGATTATGTGAAAATTTATTAAGTAATAATAAATCATTATATTACGGTGAAATAAAATATTAATATATTCCTTTAAAAATTAATCCAAAATATAAAATGGGTCATCAAATAAAATGATGTTTTATTATTAAAAATTTTCTGATATCAAATGACCATTTTCAATCTTTTTCTTGATTGTTATCTTTCTTGGGATAACCCAATTCCGCAGGTCAATGTTCTCTATAAACTACATTAAAACATGGAAGGTAAAATTTTCCTCTATGTCCTTATTTTAAAATTCCACATATAATTTTCTATGTTGAAAGATAGTTTTTAATTACTTATGGTTGTTATTTTGATACCAACTTTTCCATTTTAATTAATGGTTTAGTATTTATTTTTATGATTTGGGTTTTAATGAAAGTTACTTTCTTGTATTAAAATTTTGATATTTCATGTGAATATCGTGGGTGAAATTAATTTAATTTGGGATATAATGCAACACAATGATATATTTTTAGGAATTTATTTGAATAAACTATGTCTCTTTAATTTTTTTTTGTTTAATGTAATAATGAATATATAATGGGTTATATGAATGACCTATGTTTGGTTTTCATTGAATAAAACTACATATTATACATTCACATCATAAAAGACATATATTAGAAATCAATAAATGAAACACTATGTTTATTTTATGTTTATTTCCATCAATATATTTTGTTAAATGCAAGACCTAGTTTTACCAAACCACAATTTACTATTAATATAAAAATTTAATTATATGTATTGATGTCACCTAGATTTTGGGGTTCTGGTAATATATAATATTACATATATTATTAAAATATTAATCTTAAATTTATAATGAAAAATAATTTTTGTTATCAATGGAATATAAATGAAAATAAAACCCATTAGGTAATATAAGAAATCTTTTGCAGGAAAATAATATATATGTAATAATAAACATTTTATCTCATTATATTAATTAAAAAACTATTTATAAAATATTTTAATTACATATATATTTATATATATTATATTAATTTAACTATTTTACATTAATGATATTTTTTATAGAAAAAGATTAGAGTAAATGTAGTTTTACGCATGAAGATGTATATTTTTATTAAAGGGAAATTTTACCCTCATTTAATATAGATCCAATTTTAATTATGTTTTATTATTGTTCAATTAAATCTAGTTGATAATATAAAAATAATTTTTAAAATGGAATCATAAAAATTATTATTTGGAGAATTTGTGATATTTTTCTCAGAAATTTTATTTTTTGATGAATTGTGAAAATTAAGAAATTTTAATTGAAAAATGTCTTTTTAATTAGTTTTTTATATTGTTATATTATATATAAATTTTGTTTTAAATTATATTTCGATAATTTATATCGAAATTAAAACAATTTTGGCCATTGTAATCAATCACAAATATAAATTAATTTTAAATCTTTTCAAACACACGAACATGATTACTTTTCAAAATCATTATTTTATCCCATCTGTGGAATTGATATTAATATAATTGATTCAACTTCTGTGCTTAGAATGTTAAAAAATGTATTCTATATTTTGAATCATAATAATTTATATTTTATATTTTATTAAATATATTTTTCTGTGAAAAATAATATTTAATGTATGTAAATTTAATTATAGTGATTAATGAAAAAATTATTTTATTTAGTTATAAAAGTTCAAATTAAATTAAAAAATAACCTAGAAAAATTTAAAAAATAAATTTTACTTCCACATATAGTCCATATAATCTATTTTATCTATAATGGACAATTATTTTAGGCACATGATGTAAGATAGACCTCTCAGTAGTGTTTTTCTTTTTTTATTTACAAGAATGCCACACCCCTACACTATAAAAGGAACCCCCCCCCCCCTCAAGAATTCACATCCCTCCAGACAATTTAAAATAAAAACAAAACCCAAATAAAATCAAAAATATCTCTCGTTATCCTAGAGCCATATCCAAGGGAATATGTGCAACCATGTTATCACCTTGGTTAAAACCGAAAAAGAATTACCAAAAATGATGTAACATCCTTTCATATGTATTATTTTATTTATATCTCCACCCATTAAATTATTATTAGTTAATAAATATTTAATATATATAGTATCATAAATATAATTATATGATTTATAATATGGTTATTTACAACACCCACACACAAATCCATCAAATGGGATACAAAATCATCATTTGTGTGTATGAAAGACTACAACTCCCCAAACCCATGTCATTCATTCACCCATTACTACATTTATTGGAATGTAATAAGGATGGAAATAATATTATTATATGATATATGTGATGTTTTGGATCTATTTATGACATTATAGTTATTATATAACACATACCATCATGCTTCCCATTTTATAAGAATAAGATAAATTCGTTTGTAGATGTGTTGACAACCACCTTCTCAAACTAATCTGATTCATTAAATAATTGCCTAGAATGTATTAAGTATGTGTTTAGTAAATTATTATATATATATATAATTTTATAAATCTAATTAAAAGATAATATATATAAGTCATTTACATTCATTTTTTCAATACAATAAAAAAATTGAAGCAATGTTCATGCGTATGTACATTATGCTGACTCTATAAATAGTGTATTCCATTTAATTTTTCCCTTCTTAATATATTATTATAAATAAGTATTAAATAAATATATTTTAAATTTTGATAAATTTTTACTTTATGGAAATAATAAATCATTTTCAATGAATGAGTATGAAGAATAAAAAGTCGAAGAAAACACAAAAAACATAGCGCTCGTTAACCAAATCGTAACATTAACATGAAATTGTAAACAAACGGGTAGTATAAAGGCACAATAAAATCATATATGGTATGATATATAATTAAATATTAAAATTTTTCATGTAAAATAAATTATTTTTTATTATAAATGATATTTGAACATATACGACGAAAGTCAACGCATAAGGTAAGGGATTTCTCATCTCACTTATATTTCAATGAGATAATTTATATATTAGCCATTTAATACTATTATATGGTGTGTATAATGTATTTTTACCTTTTATATCAGGAATTTAACATATTTAATGATATTACATGTTTCAATTCATGTTACTATTTAATTGATATTGTGGTTTAAAAGATATTTTAGATACAAGGGGGTTTTTAGTCTTACTATTATTAATGCGGGACTTATCCCTAATTCAAAAATTTTTTATTTTGTCTATTATATATACTAAAAAATGTTTTATTCTATTATTATTATCCTTAAATTTATGGTTATTCACATATCTATTTGATTATATCACACTGATGGTATCTATGATTTAAATATTTCCAAATCGATAATTAAATTTTGTCTCAATTGTCCTTCTTTGAGACACATGTTATCTTATGAACCTATATTGTTTTATTAGTTATATAATTTATTTTTATACTTTTAATCCTGAATATCATTATTATTAAGATATTTAATGTTTCATGTTATTTTATTCTTTCATACATATTTTGATTCAATGTTACTTTAGTTATAAGAGTTTACTACTAAAATATAATCATTTATCAAGGTTATTTTTTATTCTGTATACATTGATGAAATGTTATGATCCATCTCTAAAAATTATAATGAAATTTATTCTCCTATTTTTATTCATGATATATTCATATAATGATAAAATACTTCTAATATTTGGAACTAATTATAATCAATAAAAATATTTTAAAAAAATATGATAGTATTCATTGTTTTGGTAAGAAATCTATGTTCTTCCAAAGCCATGATTTGAATAAAATTATAACAAATATTTTTACTATTTTTCATTCATCATTAAAAATCATTTAACCTATTTTTTTATACAAATGTTTTATAAAGAATAATATTCTTTTAATTTTTTGATTGTGTAACAATTTTAACCTTTTAATAGTGGAAAAAAAATGTCAAACATGTAAATTTTTCGACCCAAATATTATTAATCCTACTTGGAATGTTTAGAAAATTATTTATTTTTAGGAATTACTTTATTAATAATATTATGGAGATTCCTTATTTTTATTTTTGATTTAAAGTATTTTTTAAAAGTTATTTTATGTTCACGATGTGTTATAATTGTTTTTAAAATCATCATTTATATTTTTTCAAGGATATTTTTTATGGTAAATGGTTTTATGAATATTCTAATTTTAAAAATTGTTTTAAATTATTTTATAAAAATATACTATTTTACATGAAAATGTAATTTTCAAAAAAATTGATTTAAATGATATCAAATATTTATTATATATTTCAAGATATTTTAAATAATTTTATTTCCAAATGTAATATTTTATATAATATAAATTTCAAGGAGAAAATTATAATTTTTAATAGAATTGTTTTCTATTGTTTCTAAGTCCAAAATAAAAAAATAATGGGTTTTTCAATGAAAATAAATTTCGAAGGTGTTTATTTTTTTAAAAAAAATTATTTCAAAGAATGTTTATTTACATTATATTAGTTTTAATGCTTTCTATTGAAATTATATATCTATTCAAGATGTCATAAATTGATATGAATTTTAATTTACTAGGTAAATTTTCCAAACACATAATTTTTATTATTTATTTGAATTCATTATGATTGAGATGACATGTTTTTTAAGAAACCTATTTCACTTCCATGTGTAATACCATGATAAAACAATTATGAAACCCACATCCTTTATTAGGATATTCTTTTGATTATAAAATTTATATCGTTGAAATAGTTTAGGACATAATGAAATTTTTATGACACCCATTATATTTAATGTATTAATATATGAAGTTTATGAAACTAATAACTTTTTATGAGTCATTATATAGATGAATTTTTTATTATTCTATGAACATGGATGTTTTAATTCAATATGTGATGGGTGGGATTATTATCTACAGTAAATGCATTGGGTAATGATTTCTCTTGAAGGAAATAGTTATGGTTGTAATGAGGATTGAACTTTGTTTTGTAGTGGGATTTGTCCAATATGATGGTCTTAGGATTGATCATGGACTTCTAATATGTTACTGAGAGTGAACCTTGACTACTAATATGGTTTAGGGAGTGAAACCATTCCAATAATATGAAATGGATGAGACTTGGGATGGTTTTGTTTCCCACCGAGTAGGTGAATACACAAAGCCAATCCCATATACGTATTCTAGAAATTACCCTTGACATATAGGGAATAATTTAATATGATTATGTGTCTAATAGAATTAAATGTATTATTACTATATTAATATTTCATGTATCATTATATGGACTTTTTTATGATTCATAACATATGATCTACTAATCATTATTACATGATTTATGCATATGATATTTGATATGTAGGGTATGATTTTAAAATGTTATTCTCATGTTCTCATACACATATTGTATTATTGTTCTTACGTATATACAATATTTACCTTTACTGTGAATATGAGATCACCATTTACTATATTTTCTTTACCAATGTTATAAATAAATGTTCTATATATGACTAATAAATGGGATGAAATTTGTGGGAGACATTGAATATCATTCACCATACTAGAATATTGTGTTACAAAATTACAAATAAACTAAATTATTATGGGACTCGGGCATATGCATTTATAATATGATTTAAATTAATCTAAAATAATTTTATAATATTATATGATAAGCCTCGGTAAATATATAAAAACCATAAAACACTAACCAATTTAATATCCACCAATGCTATCTCATAATAGTATCTTTATTATTTCATAATTGGGAATATATTTGCGGTTATCCCCCCTCAATCATGTTTTTTCTAATAGGTTCAAATTATCACTAAATCACTTTTCTTTTTCCTTAGTACCAGTCATCATATGATCTCAACTCCATTATTATATATTACTACCATATAATCCTTATACAATTAATGATTCATATAACAAGAACATCATTGATAAAATAACTCTATAAAATTATTCTTGAATTAAAACACAAGAACATTAATCTAATTATTTTTTAGTTGGTGATAAAATAAGCTTAACCACAGTCATTTGACTTATTTTGAGTTGTAATAAATTCACCCTTATGGAATTAATTTCTCATAGATCCCCATCTACATCAGAATAATTAATCAAAAATTAATAATTTATTTTATACCCATTCAATCATGAGCCTAAGTATATCTCTCCCCAAAATTATATAAATATACCATTCCCATCCTATATGTACCATATTTTTTAATCCCAAAATTATCCCTTGTGGGGAAATTCGTATTTCCCTAATTATCCTTAACAATTTTGTATATATATACAACTTTCTTCACTTTATACATTTGTATCTATAATAAATGGTTAATTACCTCTCTAACATCATACAACATAATATTATATTTTACAATGATTAGATCTTTTGGGAAAATAAATTGCATTGAAATATTTTTTTTTACAAAACAATATGTTTATTATGAATATATTGTTTATGTGAATTGATATGGTTTTCATTTCATATATTAGGCACCATTTTTATAAAATATTAATCACATTATTAGATCATAAAATTATGACTTATAATTTTTAATACCAATCTTTATGAGAATCATAAAATAAATTGAAAAATATATTTATAGGTAATCTAATAATTATAAATTTGTATTCATTAGGGATGTCGTTGGTTTCAGATATTTCATAATTCTATTTATTGGAATTTTGAATTATGATATGTATATCCCCCATGATTTTCAAAACATTTAGGAATTAATTCTCATTTACATGCACCATGTGACAATATGGTGATGTATAATGTTCCTGTTCAACATTTATTACTACTAAGTACATTTTTTCTATAACCAAAACCATATGCAGTATCCTGATAGGTATGTATTTCATTGAAATACCACATACACTACTTCGTACAAGATATTTAGAAAAAAAATTATCCATATCATTAAATTATTTAATTGTGTTATGATCTGTAATATATTATTTCCCAAATGTATTTATTAATGATTATACTAAATAACATATAATACAAACTGTAGTGACCATGACCTCAGTAACATAATTTCATCCTCTATAATATTATATAATATTATGTTACATGGATTAAAAAACCAATGGAAATAATTTTTTGTTTTTTTTGTTAAATAAGATAGATATTTAAATTATTTTTACAATTTAGTTCGTAAAATACACAATGTGTGTAATTGGATGACCACATTATTCCCCAAAAAATATAACTATATAATAATCACAAACAAAATCCTTCTATATTGGGGAGAATAAAACACAATAATGGGGTAAGATCATATAGGTAGAATGGTAAATCACATAATAGAATAAATGAACAAATATGGAATGACAAATTTTGATCATTATGAAAATGAGAGACATAAAATTTAACCATTAACATGAGTATATTATGAAATGAATAAATGTTTACCAAACAATTATATATAAACAATCACATTAGAATGAAGAAAGAACCATGGAAATTTAACTAATCATATAATCTCATAAAATATCTCTAAAAAGTTCATAAAGATGAAATTAATAATAAAAGACAAAACATACAATTGAGGACTTGTTGCAAGAAATAAAAAATAAATGGTAATGGAATTCCCAAAACCCGTTCTAATTTTTCTCCTGACACTTATATTATCTTTTATTTTTATAGAGAGTAACACCCATCACATATTATTTTCTATTCATTCATTATATTAATGGATAAAAAAATAATCACCAAAAATATTCCTAGAAAAAACTATATTTTGAACTATTGAATAATATCCCAATGAATAAACAAAATAATATCCATCTAGAGTAAAATAGTGCACAAAAAAATAATTGTACATCTCCAGTCAGACTAATCATAAACCATTTAGATAAATAAATAGTATGATATCAGTAAAAAATATCCATAATGTATCATATGTAGAATTGAGAGTCTACATCCTAGAAAAATAAAAATTAAATGAATAGTAACATCACTTTTTTGTGGAAAAATATCATTTTAATTTTTTTAAAATAAAAGCTTCAGTAAACAATTACACAACAACATGTGATAAATATATGGATTGAATATAATAATTAACAAATATTAAAATTTTCCATCGAAAATTTATTTTCTCATGATGATGGAAAACTTGCATCATGTTGTTCTTATTATAACAATGATTCCTTTTAAATTCTTGTTAAGGGATAAATATGTACTATTTTTAAGAAAAAAATAATGACTATTTAAATTTTTTTCTAAAAGAATATAAATAAATAATATTTTTATTAATAAACCAATTTTGAATCAGTGAAAATGATTTTGAATTTTTTTATCATGTTTTTCATTAAAAATTATTATTGATTGATGAGTGAAATAATGCCAAAATTTAATAAAAAATTACTTAGATCATTTTATGTACCATATAGAAATAAAATTGTACTATAAAGTCAATATTTTAATAGAAACCCATATACTCAGATTCCATATATATTTTAAAAAAGAAATATAAAATAAATTCTTAATATTAGATATAAACATAAAAAATCCTGAAGAATGATGACATTTTGTAATAAATCCTTACAACATTGTAACTTATAAAAAACAATCCACATAAATGAAAATAAAATAAATAAATAAATACATAACCATGATGATAAATATTTTAATGATATTACTTATCAATGGGGATGTGTATTAACTACAAAAAAATAACATTTTTGGGAAAATGGCATATATCTCGCAAAAGTAAAAGTGAGGCATGAAAACCTTACCACATTTTAAACATCCAACCATATGAGTCTAGTACTCCTGAATGATATATTTAGGTTTATTAAAACTAAATTATAGAACCATTAAAATATATCAAATACCAAATATTATTTATTTATTTAATGTTTTTAACTCTTTAAAGACTTCTATGTTTGAGAAATTCACGGTTCCATGTTATAATATCTTCAATTTTCATATATGTTTTGGTTTATTAATAATATTAAATTTAATTTTATGTTCTTTAATTAATATATTCAATTTAAATCATTATATTAATATCATATATAATCACAATATATGAATTTAGATCTATCTATTAATATAAGCATAGAAAAAGGAGCACACTATTCAAAAAGACAATAAGTTATATGTACGCACCAACATGGGTAGGATTTTTTAAAAGTATTCAATGGAATGAAAATTAATATTATATACAATTTATTTATTCATTAATATTTTATAAATTCCATTATTTTTTATGTAAATAACTTTTTTTATTATCCATGTAAATATAAAATGTTCGAATTTTTCAACATTATGTGGGTGTAGTAAACAATACGTACAGACGAGCAATGTTAATGATTTATAATGGAGTTGGAGGTAAGATGTTAGATATGATATTATATTTACCTATATATTTTTATATCATAAATATCACAACTATTCATCAAAGTTTCTTTTTAGTACCTTCAATGTAAAGGGTAATTGAAAAAAATTACATCGCTTTGTAAGGGGGTAGTCTATCGTACACACAAGTAATATTATCATATTTCTCACAATATGGAAGTTAAGAAAATATATGTTAAATTAAGGTTACAGAAGAGTAATAATATAATAAATATTATATATATGTCAATCCAATATTAAAAACATCCAATAGTGCTGGTGATATAATGTGAATAAAAATTGTTTATGAGGAAGTATTGCATTATTCACACGATAGATGATATTACATCCATTTGATGGAATATGATACAAATATAGTCCATTCCATTAATATAATAACTTATATTTATTTTTATTTGACTTATTAAGATATATAACCACTTATTATTAGTAATTAATGGATGTGGAGGTAGAAATTAAATAAAATGCTAATTTAGGGATGTGGCCAATTTTTTAAATAAGATCATTTAGTTCACACCAAAATACTTTTTAAGTGAAATTTATGAATAGAAATATGTCCACAATTATAGTATAAGGGAATTAAATATGGTATTTGGTTTGGTCTTCTCCGACCTAATTGTTTTTTACTATGTGGATATGAGAGAACGAGGGTGGCCTTTTATAAGATAGCTTATTATAATAATAGTAAAAAAATTAAAATAAAATATACCCATGTTTTTCACCAGATAAATGATTAAAAAGTCTATTATCGATACTATAAATTTAATAGTATAAATATGGCCATATAATAGGTATTGAACATGTTTTGCGTAATTTTTAATCATTATTTTTTTCGATTATCATCTTTTAAATCCATATTAACCTAAATCATACAAAATAATTTTATTTTTATTTTTACTGTTAATTATGGTAATGAATTTAGTATTACATATTTTATAATATATATTATTTTGATTCCAAATATTTAATCTATTTCGCTATATTTTATCTATTTTAGTAGAAATATATAATTTAAAATTATTCCCACTAGGATGATAATAAATTGGGGTTTCAAAGAGAAGATGAAACAATGTTAAAAAAGTGTTTACAACAATATTCATTATTAAATTGATTAAAATTATATCAATTGGATTAATTGGTACATGAATCTACTAGTATTTCTTTTAAAATCATATTTAAAAGTTTTCACTTTTTTTGGGTTTATAAAAATTAATAATCCATTATAAAACCCATTATTTCATTGTATTCATTGAAAAATATTTCTTCTAAGGAAACTATGAAGAATTCTAAAAAATATAATTTTTAAATTTATATATGATATATGAAAATAATTTTATCAAATAAATTTTATATAAGTGGTCGAAATACATATGATTTTTTTCTATCAAATCATGACTATACAATCATTTTGAGAAATTATATTCTTCTAAAAACATTTCGCATTCTTTCAAATGGTTGTAATTTTTTTTACTATAAATAAATAATAATCGAATTTATTATTTAATTATATAAGCTACATAATATATGTAATTTAATTATTAGTATTCATAGCCACCAAATTTTCTGAAATATTATAATGTAAATGTTTAAATATTAATATTATCATATATTATAATGTTTCATTTAAAACAATTTTAGGGTGCTTCAAAAGATATCCAAAAGATTGAATTTATTTTAAAAGAAATTTTTTATAAATTAATAGGATATTTAATTATATTTTGTTATTTATTTTTTGTTTCATATAATATATAGAAAAATAATTTCAAATTTTAATACTATGAGGGTGTCACAGTAAGGGATAAATCCTTGAACGGGATATGAGTAGACATGGAAGTTGACGAACATTTAGTAGAATGTTATCGAGCAACAGATGATGGTGACTGAACATGTCATGAAATTTACATATAATTAAAAAGATTAATGTATGATCCAATCATGATTCTTATTGTATGTAAAAACATTATTAAAAATTAGCGAATACTTGAACAAATAATTAGTGTTGAAAGATAAATCATTTATTTCTATTAATGGAATCATTCCATGAATTAAATGATATCTATATCATCTAAACAATAAAATTTAACATGTTTTTATTTACCATGGTAATGTAATAGAAAACATTGGTAAATGTTATTTTTTGGATGGTATGTGGGAAATACAACAAAAACGAAGGTTGAAAATTATGCATATGTGAAAATTTAAACATTCATGGGACGAAAACATTGATAGATGTATTTAAAATCATTAAATTCATTATATAATAATAACATATTCCTATATAAGATTTATATTAAGGCGATATTGTATGTTTTTTATATAAATTAACCAACCATATAATTGAAGGCACATCATGTCTCTCTAATGAATTAGGCATGAGTTTTTTGGGATTAACAGTTCATGAAAATAATCTGACATATAAAATTACAAGACTGATGTGAATAAAATTATTTTAATAATATAAATACCCCAATGTTAATTTAATTTTAATCCCAAGGGGAGGATAATTGGGTTTGTATCCAACTGGGTCTATAACGACCCATACTTTACATACATTGTTAATACTTCAAAATTGAAGCATACTTATTACAACATATAACTAAACCACGAAAGGACCGCATAGGTATAGTGTCTTTAGAAACTGGGGAACATAAAAAACTGGTTCATAAAGCATCTACATTGTCTCCCATTTATTTCATCATATCTATAGTCCCTTTTGGCATATCTTACTTAATAACATTCTTCCTGACCTGGGGAAAGAAAACATACAAAAGGGTGAGCTCAAATGATCAGTAAGGGTAATCAAAAGAAATATCAATCACATCGTATACACAAGCACATAACTTTTGGAAATCTTAACCTGCAAAAGAGATCATAATTTCATAACATGGAATAAATCATGGCAGTGAAATGTAATCACAATATTCAAAACTTAAAACATGAAACTTTGTGGCATACACACATAATCATAGAGAATCATTTCTTGTTAGTCAAGACTCATTGCCAATACTATCTTAGTGGACAAAGTCCCTTTCTAAACTGAGTCACCCTCGTTTCAGTCCTGTTTCACTGAACCGGTATAACCTACAGTTCCAGCCATGTCTATCTCATGAGATATAAAATCTTTACCCAATGCATTGGAGGGAGATATAGGTCCCACCCATCTCATAATGATACCATTCTAATTTGTGCCACAAAATCATAAATCATACATCATTTCATAACCCATGTAATAAAAATGGGAAACTTAAACATCATGACATCATAAAACAATTCATATAAGATAAAAGAATTCATAAAAATAATTCCATCACAACATAATCAAATCAATGTAATAATAGGGATAAAAATAGAACCCTTTATTATCTTAGATGGAAAGTAATTTTGATAAAACACTTGAACTCCATTCTTGAGGAAAATATCCTTTCTTCTACAAAAACACATTTACTTTCTTAACATGTCATACAATTATAAACTAAAAGAAGTTGATTAAAAATAAACTTGAAAACTTGTAAAGGAAGATTCTTGGAAATAATGTTTTAAAAATCCATTCATGCCGTTTATGTTAAAAAAACATTCATCTCGTACTTTTGTCAGAAAAGTCAATAAGTACCTCGTACAAAACGACAAAAAATTCCTTTCATATCTATTACTAAAAACTCACCAAAGGGTAAAATTGGATTTAAACAATTTTAGGTGGATGGAAATAATATTACATATTGAGGAAACATGGATGTGGATGATAAAATACACCCCAGTAAATACCAAAGTATAAACAATCTCGGATAAAAATGAGATTGTGATATTTTCCCTTACCTTAGGTCCGACTTGCTTTGTAAGTGTCTGAACCTCCTGTATAATGATTTAAATAATGTTATTGACTTATTCCAGAATCATTCTGATTTTTATGATATCATATATGGTCATATTCTTAGCTTCTTAGTAGTAATATTTCATTGCTACTTGTTATTTGGGGGTTTATAACATTTTGTTCTTATGCGTGTTTTGTCTAATAAATTCTTATTCTTCTCTTTAGGTTATAGATACCTAATTTCCAGAATGGTATTAGTATAATATATATCATATTAATTCATTCAATTCATTTATATATTCATTATGAAATGAAGATCATGTAGAACGAGTCGCATCACATCGTGGAGACGGTATTCCGTACGTACGCACGAGTGATGATATCATTCCTATGATTGTGGAATTGTATTGGAGTATATGTATACTATTTCAGAATCAATATCACTTTATAATAGTCATATATGGTCATTATTTACACCATTATACCCATCCAAGTAAGGTGGTGGTGGAAAATAGATTACACCACGGCGTGGAGACGGTATTCCGTACATACGCACGCGCGGTGATTTCTTTTTCCGTAGGATGGATAGATGGTGAAATAGGGTTGTTTCATACTTATAATAAAATATCAGTATATGATTGATACTGATGTTATTACTTCATAATGAAACAACTAAAGAAGAATAAGTGGAAGAAAAATAAAGATGAAATAAATTGGTAACGGACATTACCTCTTCTTTGAAGTGCTTCTTTGAGACCTTCTTTTAGGGCACTAAAATTAGTCTTTGAAGAATACCAGAACCTCTAGGATGTCTCTAGGGAAGTGGAGAAGAGAAAGTGGCAGGGATTGTCCGAGCTTGAAGGCTCCAAGTGGTGTGGGGAAGAGGGGGAGGAGGTGTCCTTTTATAAGGGAGGAGAGGGGCACCTTCGGAATAAGTAAAACTATTATTTTATTATAAAGTCAAGTTCGGTATTAAATATCTCCAAATTGATATATTTCGAAGCTAAGGTAGGGATGGGTCGAAATACTCTTATAAAATATAATTTAGGCAAGTTTAGGTTCCTATTTTAACCTTATCATTTAGATTTAACATTAAGTTAAATAATTTTACTTTTACGATGTCTTCTTGTGTTCTTATACTATATTGTTAATAAACATACTATAAGCAGCCAAACGAACCCCAAGTTTTTTATTATTAATATATATAACCTTATCTAAGTCATTTGCCCGAACAATAGATTTGTAGGAATAAAATAACAATTAATAATATAATATTTGTTTTAAAAACTATTTTATGTCAATTTTGACACTATTTAGTAATTGATTTTTGTGAAAATCTTAACAGAATTATTTGTTCGAACCAAGTTAATTAAATCAATACTAACATCTCATACTAACCTAGAAAATTAGTGGGATTCATAAAAAGTCTAAAATTACATTTATTTTGGTGTTTATAACATCAATTATGTCAACATTTCATTAATAAGATAATTACTGCATCATCATTGTGTCATATATAAATTAAATTATATAATGTCTAAAAATTACAGAGAGAATACCATTATGTAGGAAATCTTTTTAGCTTTCTAATGAATATTTATAGTCGAATTTATCTTATGTATAACCCCATATTAAAAATGTTTTAGTTATTGAACATTGATTTTAACTATTTTAACTATTCATTAAATAAAATAATATTAAATGTCATAATCTAATCCAAGTGGACCTAAATGGTCATATTATATTTATATGGTCGTTTTTGGTCGAATTACACTTATCCAGTAGAATTAGGACTTGTGTTAGCGTAATATTAATATCATATTCACCCTTAGTTACCCTATTTACTATTAACCGCGGTAAAAAAAGTAAAAAGTTACTATTCACCAAAAAAATTATTTTTATCTCATTGAACCACATTTTACTTACTGATATCAACCGTGTCTGTCGGATTTTCGAAATTCCATTCACAGAAGCGGTAAAATTATGTTTTATGCAAAATTCAGTTTTTAACCTACCACTTAGTGGTTTCACTATTCATCAAAAATTGAAAGTTTTCAGAAAAATATAAAAATTTCACCCTAGACTAATTTCGGTATTCCGAATCCAAAAATGAATTCCATTTTGAAAAATAAAATTCACAAAATTTCAAAAAGTGGTTATTACTATTCATAACGGCTAGTTTTAATAATATTTTAATAGCATGCCATTGTTTAGTGAAACTCGTTATTGCGTACGACGCAAGCTATCGAGGAAGGTCGCGATTTCGTGTAAAGCAAGCCAAGAAAGTGTTGTGTAGAAAAAGATTCCTTTGATGATTTAAATAACATAAACGTCTCGGTTGTTACATTCTACCCCCCTTAAAATGAATTTCTCCCTCAAAATTCGTCACTTTGTAACAAACAGATGAGGATACCTCTCCCTCATGATATCCTCAAGCTCCCTTGTAGCTTCTTCTAATTGGTGGTTCCTCCATAAAACTATCACCAATCGAGTGGTATTGTTTCGTATGACTTTTTCGCTACGATCCAGAATCTCTATCGGTTGTTCATCATAAGAAAGATCTTGCTCCAGCGGTATAACTTCTGATCGGAGTACACGTGAATGACCAGGTGTGTACTTTCTCAGGAGAGATACATGGAACACATCATGAACTTGAGAGAGATTCGGTGTAAGCGCCAATCGGTAAGCTACCTTCCCAACACGATCTAGTATTTCGAAAGGACCGATATATCTAGGGCTCAACTTCCCCTTCTTTCCAAATCTTATAACCCTCTTCCAGGGAGATATTCGTAAGAACACTTTATCACCCACTTCAAACTCTAGGTCTTTTCTTCGGCTGTCGGCATAACTTTTCTATCGACTCTGAGCTGCTCTTATGTGTTGTTGAATAGATCTAACATTTTCTGCCATTTCCTCAACGAGATCAGGTCCTAATAGCTTTCTTTCCCCAACTTCATCCCAGAAAGATGGAGTCCTGCATTTCTTTCCATAGAGAGCTTCATAAGGATCCATCTGAATACTGGAGTGAAAGCAATTATTATAAGAAAATTCCATCAAAGTTATGTGTTGATCCCAACCTCCTTTGAAATCCATAGAGCAAGCTCTCAACATATCTTCTAGGGTTTGAATTGTTCTTTCAGACTGACCGTCTGTCTGAGGATGATAAGCAGTGCTGAAACTCAACTATGTATCCAGAGTATGCTGAAGACTTCGCTAGAACTTTGAGGTAAATCTCGGATCCCGATTAGATATAATATAATGTGGTACTCCATGCAATATTACCACTTCCTTTACATAAATCCTGGCAAGATGATCCAGAGAGAAATCCTCTCTAATAGCAATGAAGTGTGCAGACTTTGTAAGACGATCAACTATGACCTAGATAGCATTATTGCCTATGGATGTTTTAGGAAGTCCTGTGACAAATTCCATAGTAATGTTTTCCCATTTCCATTCGGTTATGGGTAATGGTTGTAACATCCCCTTAGACTTCTGTCTCTCAGCTTTAACTTTTTGACAAACCAAGCATCGAGAGAGATATTCAGCAACATCTCTTTTCATGCCATCCCACCAGAAGTACTTTTTTAGGTCCCTATGCATCTTCGTGCTTCCAGGATGAATAGAGAATGAAGAACTATGAGCTTCATCCAGCATCTACTTCTTTAATTAGGGGATGGGAGGAACACAAACCCGATTCTTGAACTTTATTATCCCATCACAATCAAGGTTGATCTCAGGAACATTTCTCACCTTCTTTTGTAACTCGACATCTTCTTTCTGTGCCTCTTTAATCTTCACATGTATATATGGTTGAACATTCATTTGAGAAAGATAAGATTTTTCCCATTCCATTATAATTCCAAGATCCATCCTTTGTAAATCCATAAATATTGGATCTTTTGTGATCCTCATCATTGATAAACTAGAATGGTCTTCTCCACTTAATGCATCTGCCACCTTGTTTGCTTTCCCAGGGTGGTAATGGATTGAGCAGTCGTAATCCTTAATCAGCTCCAACCATCTTCTTTGACGCATATTCAGCTCCTTTTGTGTGAAAATATACTTTAAACTTTTATGATCAGTATAAATATCACACCTTTCACCATAAAGGTAACGCCTCCAAATGTTTAATGCAAAGATTACCGCAGCTAACTCCAAATCATGTGTTGGGTAATTTTTCTCATTGATTTTCAACTGTCGTGAGGCATAAGCTATCACCATATCATTTTGCATAAGAACACACCCTAATCCCTTCTTGGATGCATCACTATAGATCACAAACCTTTCTCCACTACAAGGCAGTGTGAGCACAGGTGCATTGGATAACCTTCTTTTCAACTCCTTGAAATTCTATTCACATTCTTCCGTCCAGACAAACTTAACTCCTTTCCGAGTCAACTTGGTGAGTGGATTAGATAATCGTGAAAAATCTTTCACAAAACGTCGATAATATCCAGCCAAACCATGAAAACGTTGGATCTCAGTTACTGTTGTTGGTCTCGACCATCTTTCGATAACCTCTGTTTTTGCTGGATCCACAGATATCCCCTCTTTTGAGATTATGTGACCCAAAAATGAAACTTTTTGAAGCCAAAATTCACACTTGGTATATTTGGCATAAAGAATCTCCATTCTCAGGGTCTTCAATATAATTCTCATGTGATCATCATGTTCTTCCTTGCTCTTTGAATAGACAAGAATATCGTCTATAAAGACTACCAAAAATTGATCAAGATAGTCTCTAAAGACTCTATTAATCAGATCCATGAAGATAGCATGGGCATTAGTATGACCGAATGGCATCACTATAAATTCATAGTGTCCATACCTTGTACGGAAAGTCGTCTTTGGTATATCCTCCCTTTTGACCCTTAATTGATGATACCCAGAACGAAGATCAATCTTGGAAAAGTATTGAGCTCCGCGTAGTTGGTCAAATGGGTCATCAATGCATGGGAGAGGATATTTGTTCTTGATAGTGATCTTGTTAAGTTATCGATAATCAATACAGAGTCTCATTGATCCATCTTTATTCTTAACAAATAGAACAGGTGCTCCCCAAGGTGACGCACTAGGGCATATGAATCCCTTATCAAGATTCTCTTGGAGTTGCTTCTTCAATTCCTGCAACTCAATTAGTGCCATTCTATAAGGTGTCTATGAAATAGGCAAAGCACCCGGTATGAGTTCTTTTGAAAACTCAACTTCACAATTTGGTGGAAGACCCAGTAATTCCTCCGAAAAGACATCATCAAACTCCCGTACAATGGGAATATTCTTAATTGTGAGTTTCTCACCAACCATTTGAGATAAATAACCTTCATTTAGTGGAATGAAGACCCATAAGATAGAAGAAATTTCCACAGGAAGGTTATGTTCATTCTTGCATTGATAGATGATCATAGATTGATCTGGAATATGAAATGTGACTTCCCTTCTTTGGAAATTGATATGATCTCCATATAAAGAAAGCCAATCCATGCCAAAAATCACATAAAATTCCACTATAGGAAGGATCACAAGATTTGCAGGAAGAACTTTCCCACAAACTTCGATCGGAGAAGAATTATAAACTTTTGATGCGACTGTTGTGCCATTAGGTGTTGTCACAGCTAACTCAACATATAATTGTTGAGGTAATACGGTGATACCCTTAGAAAATTCATCAGAAATAAAAGAGTGGGTGGATCCAGAATCAAATAAAACATTTTCTACTTTAGAGTGGATGGTAAGTGTACCTTTCACCACATCATTATCGTACTCCACATCGCTGATAGAAATTGCATGTGACTTTCCTTTGTCTTCAGCCTTGAGAGTTTGTTGACGTTGACCATCATCATCAACCCTTGGATAAGGGCATTTATTGGCATAATGACCCATCTCCTTGCACTTGAAACATTGATGTGTAGTAGGTTCATTCTGTGTATCCCTTCCTTTGTTTGCATCATTATACATCTTCTTCCCATCATCGTGGCATTCAAATTCCCGATGTCCTTCCTTTCCACATTTGAAACATTTACTTGTCCCTTTAAGACAACTCCCTCCATGTTTCTTTCCACACTTTGAGCATAAGGGAAAGCTCATCTTCTTTTCACTGTGCTCTTTAGATTTTCCTTTGAATTCCATTTTCCTCTTCTTATCAAACACATATGACTGATGGGTTACTCCAATCTCTATCTCGACTTTGAGAGCACATCGAATGATTTCCTCGTAGCTATTAAAGACCCTTATAGCTAACGCCCTTCGAAGACTTGGTTTTAAGCCACTAAAGAATCGATCGATCTTACTCTCAGGTTGGATAATAATACCAGAAGCATACCTTGAAAGTCTTGTAAAATTTGCTTCATAGGTACCAACAGATTCATCATCCTTTTTCTTCAGTTCAAGAAACTCTTTCTCCATCTTTGTTCGGAGAATACGAGGGAAGTACTTATTGAAAAATAAGTTCTTGAACTCGTCCCATTCCATGGACTCAATTTCATCCCTTTTCCTCGTATTCTTGATAAGATTCCACCATTGATCAGCATCACCTTCCAAACGATACACTGCTAAGATGACTTTATCATTCTTAGAACATTGAAGAACTGAAAATATATTTTCAGTAGTACTAATCTATTTTTTCAGCAACTAATGGATCATTAGACCCACTGAATGAAGGTGGACGCTGTCTCATGAAGGATTCAACAGAATGTTGCTCCTTCCTTTTCTCGTTCGGAAGTCCTGCATGATTCATATCTTTTGAAAGTTGTGTGAGCATGGCTACAAGATTTTGCATTCCAGCTTCCATAACGTTCGGTTTCTCAGGGGGACAATCATTGCATTGCCCGTCGCATTCTGCATTAACACGGTTCCTTCAGGTTCCAGCCATTGACTAAAACCAAGAAGAATAGTGTGAGGAACACAAATTATAATAGGAAAACCACATAATCAAGAATAAAATTTCACACTTAAGGTTTTATCCTAGGTTATTCATGGCCATTTCTAAAACACTAAGATTTTTTTCTATTCTTATACTTATCCTTATGGTTCTTACTAAGGATTTTACATACTAGTTTCCAAAGGATGACTATACCTTTCCTCTGATACCAACTATAACGACCCATAATTTACATACATTGTTAATAAATCAAAATTGAAGCATACTTATTACAACATATAACAAACCCACGAAAGTACCGTATAGGTATAGTGTCTTTAGAAACTAGGAAACATAAACAACTGGTTCATAAAGCGTCTACACTGTCTCCCATTTATTTCATCATATCTATAGTCCCTTTTGGCATATCTTACTTAATAACCTTATTCCTGACCTGGGGAAAGAAAACATACAAAAGGGTGAGCTCAAATGCTCAGTAAGGGTAAACAAAATAAATATCAATCACATCATATACACAAGCACATAACTTTTGGAAATCTTAACCTGCAAAATAGATCATAATTTCATAACATGGGATAAACCATGGCAGTGAAATGTAATCACAATAATCATAACTTAAAACATTACAATTTGTGGTATACACACATAATCATAGAGAATAATTTCTTGTTAGTCAAGACTCATTTCTAATACTATCTTAGTGGACAAAGTCCCTTTCTGAACCGAGTCACCCTCGTTTCAGTCCTGTTTCACTGAACCGGTATAACCTACTGTTCCAGCCATGTCTATCTCATGAGATATAAAATCATTACCCAATTCATTGGATGGAGATATAGGTCCCACCCATCTCATAATGATACCATTCTTATGTGTGCCACAAAATCATAAATCATACATCATTTCATAACCCATGTAATAAAAATGGGAATCTTAAACATCATGACATAATAAAACAATTCATATAAGATAGAAGAATTCATAAAAATAATTCCATCACAACATAATCAAATCAATGTAATAGTAGGGATAAAAACAGAACCCTTTATTATCTTAGATGGAAAATAATTTTGATAAAACACTTGAACTCCATTCTTGAGGAAAATATCCTTTCTTCTTCAAAAACACTTTACCTTTCTTAACATGTCGTACAATTATAAACTAAAAGAAGTTGATTAAAAATAAACATGAAAACTTGTAAAGGAAGATTCTTGGAAATAATGTTTTAAAAATCCATTCATGTAGTATAAGTTAAAAAAACATTCTTCTCGTACTTTTGTCAGAAAAGTCAAAAAGTACCTCGTATAAAACGACAAAAGATTCCTTTCATATCTTTTACTAAAAACTCATCAAAGGGAAAAATTGGATTTAAAAAATTTTAGGTGGATGTAAATAATATTACATATTGAGGAAACATGGATGTGGATGATAAAATACACCCCAGTAAATACCAAAGTATAAACAATCTCGGATAAAAATGAGATTGTGATATTTTCCCTTACCTTAGGTCCGACTTGCTTTCTAAGTGTCCGAACCTCTTGTATAATGATTTAAATAATTTTATTGATTTATTCCAGAATCATACTGATTTTTATTATATCATATATGGTCATATTCTTAGCTTCTTAGTAGAATTATTTCATTTCTACTTGTTATTTCGGTGTTTATAACTTTTTGTTCTTATGCGTGTTTTGTCGAATAAATTCTTATTCTTCTCTTTAGGTTATAGATACCTCATTTCCAGAATGGTATTAGTATTATATATATCATATTCTTTCATTCAATTCATTTATATATTCATTATGAAATTAAGATCATGTAGAACGAGTCGCATCACATCGTGGAGACGATATTCCGTATGTACGCACGAGTGATGATATCGTTCCTATGATTGTGCAATTGTATTGGAGTATATGTATACTATTTCAGAATCAATATCACTTTATAATAGTCATATATGGTCATTATTTACACCATTATACCCATCCAAGTAAGGTGGTGGTGGAAAATAGATTACACCACGGCGTGGAGACGGTATTCCGTACGTACGCACGTGCGGTGATTTCTTTTTCCTTAGGATGGATAGATGGTGAAATAGGGATGTTTCATACTTATAATAACATATCAGTATATGAGTGATACTGATGTTATTACTTCATAATGAAACAACTAAAGAAGAAGAAGTGGAAGAAGAAATAAAGATGAAAGAATTGGTAACGAACATTACCTCTTCTTTGAAGTGCATCTTTGAGACCTTCTTTTAGGGAACTAAAATTGGTCATTCAAGAAGACCAGAACCTCTAGGTTGTCTCCAGGGAAGTGGAGAGGTGAAAGTGGCAGGGTTTGGCCGAGATTGAAGGCTCCATGTGGTGTGAGGAAGAGGGGGAGGAGGTGTCCTTTTATATGGGAGGAGAGGGGCACCTTTGGAATAACTAAAACTATTATTTTATTATAAAGTCAAGATTGGTATTAAATATCTCGAAATTGATATATTTCAAATATAAGGTGGGGATGGGTCTAAATCCTCTCATCCAATAGATTTTAGACAAGATTAGGATCCTTTTTTAACCTTATCATTTATATTTAACATTAAGTTAAATAATTTTACTTTTACCATGTCTTCTTGTGTTCTTATACTATAATGTTAATAAACTTACTATAAGCAGCCAAACGAACCCCAAGTTGTTTATTATTAATATATATAACCTTATCTAAGTCATTTGGCCGAACCTTATATTTTTAGGAATAAAATAACAATTAATAATATAATATTTGTTTTAAAAACTATTTTATGTCAATTTTGACACTATTTAGTAATTGATTTTTTTGAAAATAATAACAAAATTATTAGTTTGAACCAAGTTAATTAAATAAATACTAACATGTAATATTAACCTATAAAATTAGTGGGATTCATAAAAAGTCTCAAATTACATTTATTTCGGTGTTTATAACATCAATTATGTCAATATTTCATTAATAAGATAATTACTGCATCATCATTGGGTCATAAATAAATTAAACTATTTAATGTCTAAAATTTACAGATAAAGTACCATTATGTAGGAAATCTTTCTAGCTTTCTAATGAATATTTATAGTCGAATTTATCTTATGTATAACCCCATATTAAAAATGTTTTAGTAATTAAACTTTGATTTTAACTATTTTAACTATTCATTAAATAAAATAATATTAAATGTCATAATCTAATCCATGTGGACCTAAATGGTCATATTATATTCATAAGGTTGTTTTCGGTCGAATTACACTTATCCAATAGAATTAGGACATGTTTTAGGGTAATAGTAATATCATATTCACCCTTAGTTACCCTATTTACTATTAACCGCTGTAAAAAAAGTAAAAAGTTATTATTCACCAAAAAATTATTTTTATCTCATAGAACCACGTTTTACTTACTGATATAAACCGTGTCTGTCATATTTTCGAAATTCCATTCACAGAAGCGGTAAAATTAAGTTTTATGCAAAATTCAGTTTTTAACCTACCACTTAGTGGTTTCACTATTCATCAAAAATTGAAATTTTTCAGAAAAATACCAAAATTTCACCCTAGGCTAATTTCGGTATTCCGAATCCAAAAATGAATTCCATTTTGAAAAATAAAATTCACAAAATTTCAAAAAGTGGTTATTACTATTCATAACGGCTAGTTTTAATAATATTTTAATAGCATATCGTTGTTTAGTGAAACTCGGTATTGCGTACGACGCAAGCTATCGAGGAATGTCACGATTTCGTGTAAAGAAAGCCAAGCAACTGTTGTGTAGAAAACGATTCCTTTGATGATTTAAATAACATAAAAGTCTCGGGTGTTACAGGGTCTCTGTGATAAATAATGATTGAATAAACATTAAAAAATGTTGATTATTTTGTAATGGAGTATAAGAATGAAACTATAATGATGAGGAATGATTATATTTTATTAAGTATTCAAAAAAATATATAAAAACAAATATTTAATGGATTTATAATAGTTTTTTAATAATATGTCAAACGTGACATTAAATTATTAAGAAAAAATTAATAACATGAATATAGAGTAGTATCATTTGGAAAATCAATTTCATTTAAATCATAGGATATTTCACAACTGAGATTGCATCATAAAATCTAATTTAAAATGTATTTTAATATTAATATGGGACAAAAAACAACATATTAATCTTTATCCATTTATATGACTATGGTAAGGATGATATCTTTTTAAAAAATTTATGAAACATATGATAATTTAAAAATGGAGTCATTTTTATTAAGAGAGAATTTATATGAAGAATTTTTTTCAAAATTAAGATACATAACAATTATATATAATAAATTTTGAGAATAAAAATAAATTTTACCACCAAATAACTAATAAACATTTCTATAATTGAATGAATCTTTTTTAGAAGGATGATATTGTGTAAAAATTTCTTAATAAAAAATGAAATATTATACTATTTATTAGAATGTAAATATAATTTTGATAACATATATGATTAAGTAAAATTGATGAGAAACATAATCCTCATGGAAAATAAATCAGAGGTTATATTGATGTTAATAATATTAAAAATAGATGACGAGTAATAACTCTGTGTTTATTTTATTAATTTTCATGATTAATGATTCAAATGAATTTACTAGTAACACATTTATGTGAGAGAAGAATAAATAGATAACAAAACCCAAATATTCTTATCCCCATGATCTACATAAAAATGGTGTCGAGGAAAGGAAAAATAGAAATTTATAAAATTTTGAAATAATAATGATGATTGAAAATATGCATCTATAATTATTTTATATATACGGAGTAAATAAAATTATTCATATTAAAAATAACAGTTTAATGAAAATAAAAAATAAACAGATTCGCCATGATAAATTGTATAATAAAATAGGTAGTTTGAAATAAATTATGGTTTTTGGATTTTATTCTTACTAGTGGAAAACATTATGGATTTTTTAATGTTTTTTTTAAAAATAGAAGAAGAAATTTTAATGGGATATTAACCCTTATAATATTTTAAAAATGTTTTAATAAGTGAATATAAATATTTATTGATTAAATTTATGTCATTGTTAATGGAAATTAAGATTCCATAACCCGAGACGTTGAAGATTGTATGGAATTGCTATCAAGAGATAAAATTATAAATTCCAATCAAGATAAATATATGTAAAAATGCTCTTAGAATATAATATTATATTTTCATTTAAAATAATTCAATTATAAGGAATATATTAGTTTAATAAAATCAATAATGTTCTAAATTATTAAAAAATATGGTTGTATTTAAAAAAAATTATGAAAAAAATCATTTGTATAAAATAAGGTTATTAAGATAAATAATATGTTTCTTATCTCAAATGTGGAATAATGGTCTGTCTTCAAAGTTGTTGGGCAAACAAAGTGGATATATTCAATGAATGAGGATGAAATATATGATTTTGAAAAATAAAATATTCAATCATCATCCTCATCTTACAAGAAATAAATTTATATAAAAAATCCATGTTGAGAAATAAGATAAAAATTGTGGATATATTTCATGATAAAAGTACATATTTTTTTGATAGTTAACTCATAGGTGGAAATATTTTATTTTTTATGAAAAAATATTTTTCTTATTCCAAAAAAATGAAAATATAAAACGATTTATGTATGTTTCTACTCCCCAAAGAAACTGATATGATTTTATAGAATATAACATATTTTATTTATTGGATAAATTGGGTAAGAAGATAATAATGAGGATCCTAATGGCTTCAAAAATGATATAGATGGAACCATTGTGTAAAAATTGTGGAAATATTTTTTGGTTTCAAACATTTCCAATGTTACAGATAATAATAAAATAATAATACATTGATGATATTTTAATATTATGTTGTAAAATATGGTAGGAAATTTCTAATGAAGGAAGTGATCATTATTACCATTAACATATTTTTGTTATGTTGATGATCTATGTTTTTTATGTGATTGTGATAAAATATTATAAATACATTAGAGAGATATGAATTATTACATTGAGTTTTAAATTTATGGGTAGGATAATTTAATTTTAGTAATATAATAAAAAAAATTTGTCATACATGTTCCAATACTATGAAAAGTATGTAATTAGTTTGATATAAATTTTTGGCTGAAGAATTTATAATAAATTTCAAATTTTCTTTCTACTGTAATTATAAAATATAATTATGATTATGGGAAATGTGATCATTTAAAGCTCGTCTTAATACCGGTAAAATGTTTACTCAGTCTTTAGACCTGAATGACTGAAAATTATTATGTTAGTGTATTGTGTGTATGATTTTAGTGTTTTCCAAAGGAATCAAATTGTTTTGATGGTAAGAGAATAATAATTAATGGCTATGGTTCATGAATTTATTAATTTATGTACATAAAGAGAAATGGGGTTACTTTTTGTGGGACCGATGATAAATATTGAAACAATATTTAATAGAAATGTTTTCAACATAAAGATGGAAAATTATTATCTGGGAATTTCTATATAAGATTGAAGAATAATAAAAAATTCTTACAATTATGTAAAAAGAATGAAGATTTTTTGAGAGCATGTAACACCCAAAACTTTTACGGTACGCTTCTCTTTGAATAATGTGATAGCGTGTGTTGTACGCAACACCAAGTTCTAACACACCATAACCAATCTAACAAGCCTTTATGACTAGTAATACCTACTTTTTGAAATTATATATATTTTATATTTCAAAATGGACTTCATTTTTGGATTCGGAATATCGAATTTACCCTAAGGTGAAATTTTGTTACTTTTCGGATAACTTTAATATTTTGATGAATAGTGAAAATTACTATATTTTAATTAAAAAAACCTTTTTAATAAAAATAATTAATAGTGATAAATTATGAATTTGAGTTGTTTTAAAGTATATTAAGAATATATTTTTACCATTTAATATAATTTTTTTCATTGGACATAATTTTACAATTAAACAGGACATAAACAAGTGTCAATCTTTTGATAGTTATTATCTCTTAAAAACACCCTTTTTGTTTTAACAATGGAATTATTTTTAAATTAATTTCTACCACTTATGTGTTTTGAATTTGGAAAAATTGATTCCATATTTGGAATCAGGATGTTCATATTTTTTAAATAGGTAACTTTTATTTTTAGACATTTTGAATAATTATATCGTTAAATATTTTATTTACCATGGTTAAGGGTAAATCCGGTAAATAAGGGTTAAAAAATAATATTATAATAATACTAAATTACACTAAAACGTGTCCTAGACTTCTTGGTTGATACATGTTCGACCATAGGCATCTTTGGGTCGATTTTGGGACCCCATGGAGCCTGTTGTAGGTGATAGGGACACTTTATTTCAATTAAGTTAAAATTAATACAAAAATGACACCAGCAAATATATTTTAGAAAAATAATTATTACATAGGGTTATATATGTTGGATTTTCGACTAAAAATATTTATTAAAAAGATAAAATGATTTCCTACATGATTATATTTTATTTTTAATTTTTATATATTACATAATTTAATTTATTTATGACACAATGATGATGCAGTAATTAACATAATAGTGAAAATTTAAAAGAATTGATATTATAAATACCCAAATAAATTTAATTTGAGACTTTTAATGAATTAAAATATTTTTATAGGATAATATGACATATTATTATTTATTTAATTAACGTTTTTAGATGTAATCATTCTGTTATGAGGTTAAAAAAAATCAACTATTGAATAGTGTCCAAATTGACATAAAAGAGTTTTTAAAACAAATATTATATTATTAATTGATATTAAATTCATAAAAATCTAATTATTTTCTAATATTCTTATAAAATGATATTTGTATCATTAATGGACCACTTGAGGGTCTCTTGTACGCATGTAGTAAGTTTATTAACTATATAATATAAAAATACAAAGTGACATGGTAAATGTCAAACTAATTAACTAAGAGTTAATACTTAAAGATAAGGTTAATATAGTAACCCAAACCAGTATAAATTCTATTGGTTGAATTTTTTTCGACCTATCCCCACCTTAAAATTTAAATAATCAACATTGGAGCCATTAGAAACCGAATATGAATTTATTATAAATTAATATTTCTAGCTTTTCCAAAGGTGCCCCTCACCCCTCTTATAAAAGGGAACTCCTCCTTCTCATTTCTTCACACCTTCAAAGCCTTTTTGTTCGGAAAAACTCTTCCCAAATATTCTCCCAACATCCCTCACTACAACATAGAGGCCTTAGTTTGATCATAAAGCCAACCTATGGTGCTTGTTTGACAAATCAAAAGGAAGAACCCGAAGAAGAGGTAATGATTTCACCACCCTTTTCCAAGTTCCTTTCTTCTTCCACTTCTTCTTCCTTTTTTATTACCATTATAAAATAATAACACCAGTATCATATATATACTGTGATGTAATTATAAATATGGTACAACCATATTCATTATTCTATCCACCCTTTGAATAACATGTCACCATACATGCGTACGTACGGCTTACCGTCTCCACGTCGTGGTATAATTGTTATTCAATATATTATGATTTGGATGGGTATAATAATGATGTGTAACACATTTAAATAATAAATATAACATGTTAATGATTCTGTATATATGATATACCATCCATTTATATATTATTTTAATATCAAAAGATTGATATTGTCTCTCGTGCGTACGTACGGACTACCGTCTCCATGAACGCGATGAGATTCATTATCCATCGTATCCATTCAAGTATCATTATCATTTTATGATTTAAAAATGACGTTTAAGGACTTTATATCATTCTGGATATGAATAATATACAACCTATCTATTACAAACATGGCTTACATAAAAAAACTTATAAAAGAAAACAAGTAAGTTAACACCCGAAACAACGATAATACTAAGATATTAATTAACAAATAAATGTTAAAAGATCACATAAGATATCATATTAATGTATATGATTCTTGTATAATTAAATAACAATTATTTCACCATTATACAGTATTTTAACCTACCCCAACGAAGGAAAAGTACAAGTTGAGGGTTTATTTCGCAATCTGTTCATTATCCGAGATTGTTTATACGTAATAATCTACTGGGACTTCTTTATCATCCACATCCATGTTTCTTAAAAACTTATTTCAAAAACATTTTTACTATTTAAAAGAATATGGGTTAAATTCATTTATACCCTTGTTTGACTTTTTATAAGTGGTTTATAATGTAATATTTCCGTCGTTTTCCAAACAAGGTGCTTTTTAACCTTTTCGACAGAATTAAGGTAAGAATGTTTTTTTAACTTATACGGCGGGTGCGGTTATTTTCCGCCATTATAAAATCATCGAAGCTTCCCTTAAAAGCTTATAAGAATATTTTCAAAGAAAATGTTTTATTTTATAAATATATGACTCTTAAATGTTTTCAAAATAGAAAGAGATATTTCTCTAAAAAGAGTTTTGATTTCATCTATGTCAACATCCTTTGATTGATTTTACACTTATTTGAAGTTGATTTTTTTTATGATACAACACATCTATATTGTTTTGATGGTTTTGTGATATGTTTGACTGTGGATGTGCTATTTTTATACCATTAATAGTTTATGGTGAATGTATTGACATTCCGTATGCTAGTTTTAATACGAATGTTTATGTTATGTTTAAGCCTTTTCATATGGGAATGCATTGGACTTAATATGTGACGGGTGGAGCCTGCTATAGCTCCTCGATGCATCGGTAGGTCTCATGAGACAAACTAGTGTCTTGGAACAAGGCCTTGACAAAATCTTATTTGTATTCTTGGCAAGAGGCCTTCGCCATGTGGTTATGATAGTCTGGCATTATTCATTCCATCATTATGAAAGTGGTTATTCATATTTCATGTGATTATTTGATTACTATAATATCCATGTGATAAGTAAATGAAATTATTTCATTTTACTTTTTCCATACTACGTTGAAGTTCAAGTTTAAAAGGATTTTGTTTTAGTTATACATTTCCTTAAATGTTTATTCTTATTTATGAAAGTTTCCGCTATATTGTTATCCTTACTGGGCATTTGAGCTCACCCTTTTTCTATGTTTTATTTTTTCCAGGATGTGAAGAAGTAAGTTATGAATGACCTGCTGGGATATTATGAGGGGATAATAGTGTGGACTATGGATACATTATGTTGTTGTAGTATTTTTTCACATTATGATGTAATGTAAGACTTATGAATATATCTAGTGCTTCCAAGGATACTAAACCAATAGGTCTTTCGAGATTAGATCTTTCTTGTGATCATGCCAATGTTATGTATTAATTCACCGACTCTAGGTAACTGGGGTCGGGGCGTTACAGTTGGTATAAGTGGAAGTTTAGTACAAACTATGGAAGATAGATTTAGATAAACTCTGATTAGATCACGTAGACCTAAGATGAACATTGAGGATTAGTATAGAATAATTTCCTAGAATTTTCGTATTGTAGAGATTTTGTGAGTTTTCTGAGCAATAAATCTCTGTCTGGATACGAGCAGGTAGAGACGACTCTGGCACAGATGTACCTAGGGGTAAAACCCGAAAACACCGCTTTGAGCAAGACTCGAATGGGAACTGGTGCACGACAACGGGCCCTACTGTACTCTTGTTTACGACACTCCCGGGGGATATGCTTAGGGTAACTCTCATTTTCATCACAAATCATTATGAAGGTTTTATGAGTATATACTTCCTCAATGAAAACATTCTTATGAATATGGATTATATCCATAAATAGTTCAATTTATGTTAAGTGGTTTATATGTATGCGATTATGTATTTTCACGCATAAACTGATCTAGTTTATGCCATTGTTTAGAAATGGTGCATAGTGGAAGAAATGGAAACTGTATCAATGCATGCACTCGATATAGGTATTTCCCTCCTGCTCAAGATAATTATAGTGGAGCTGGTGATGCAACTGGTGTCGATCAGCTAATCACCATACTGGGACAACTCACTTAGTTTATGAATAATAACCTTAACCGTATGGATCACCCTGATCCGCAGCGTGGAGGATCAATGTTAGATCGATTCATGAGTCAAAAACCACCAACGTTCAATTGGAGTACAAATCCCTTAGTAGCTGAGCAATGGATAAATTCCCTAGAGAAAATATTTCTGGCTCTGGGGAGTAGTGAAAGGGAAAAAGTTATCATGGCAGTTTAACGCCTCATTGGATATGCTAATCAATGGTGGTCATTGATTCAAAACATGAAGGAAGATGATGATGTATCAAATATGGAATGGAGGGTGTTCAAAGATCTGTTTTTAGAAAAATGCTTTCCTCGCGACCATCGAGCAGATATGGAAAGGCAATTTTTGAGTCTGAGACAAAAGGAGGATGAGAATGTCACAAATTATGAGGATAACATTACAAGGTTAGCAAGGTATGATGGAGATTATATACATATCCCAAGAAGTAAGATTGATCGTTTCTTTGATGGGTTAAAACCATTTCTACGTCGATCATTAGTCTCACAATCCTTTTCATCGTACGAAGACATTGTCTCATGTGCTATCATGACCGAAAAGGAATTCTCGAAGTCTTATGACTTTAAAGAAAAGAAAGAGAAGAAGAGACCATCTGATCAATCTGGGAATGGAAATAAAGGGATGAAGGGAAAGTTTGAATATCCATCCTGTTGTAAATGTGGTACGAAACACCCTGGTACTTGCTTGAGGGGAACATGAGTCTATTACAAGTGTGGTGAAAAAGTTCACCAAGCTCGTGATTGCAATGAGAAGAAAGAAGCTACCAATGTTCAGTGCTACAATTGCAGGCAGATGGGGCATTATGAAAATGATTTTCCTAAGTGTCACAAGAACATACCTTAGAAAAGGAAAAGGGATCAAGGTCAAGATTATTCTATCACTAATGCTGAGGTAGAAGCTCCAAAAGACGTGGTGGCAGGTAATTTAATGGATTCCTCAAGTTTAGAAAATGCATTATTTGATTCTGGATCATCACATTGTTTCATATCTTCCCATTTTGGTAAGAAAATTAGATATTTCCAATTTGATTTAACAAGGGAGTTGTCAGTTAAAACATCTAAGGGAAGTATCATTGAAACAAAGTTTTGTGAATCAGTCCCCATTAGAGCACATAAATTTTCTTTTTCTACTGATCTAGTCGTCATACCTATGATTGAGTTTGATATAATCCTCGGTATAGACTATCACTTGGACTATGATACGAAGATTTATTGTAAGAAGGAAGAGGTTACGATTCTTGATGACGATGATAAGGAACACCTTATCTTTAGAGAAGAATCATCACCACCTAATTCTTATCTAGATCCTCCCCCAGTAGCTTAACTAAATTCAATTATTGGGGAGGAAGATAATGAAATAACTATGGTTGAGGAAAGGAATGTTCAAATAGAGGATGTACCTGTTGTGAATGAATTTGTAGATGTATTTCTGGAAGATTTACCTGGACATCCTCCAGAATGAGAAGTTGACTTTTCCATTGATTTAATTCCTGGATAAAGGCCTATATCGAAGACCCCTTATAGAATGGCCACTGTGGAGTTAGTCGAACTAATGAAACAACTAGATGAATTGAGTAATAAGGGATTTATTAGCCCTAGTGTTTCTATATGGGGATCCCCTGTTCTTTTTGTTAAAAAGAAAGATGGATCTATGAGGATATGTATCGACTATAGGGAGATTAATGCCATAACAATAAAGAACAAGTATCCCCTACCTCGCATTGATGATTTATTTGACCAAGTGCATGGAGCTCAATAATTTTCAATGATTAACATTCGATCTGGATACCATCAGTTGTGTGTGAAGTAGGAAGACATTCCGAAGACAGAATTTAGAACCAGGTACGGGCATTACGAGTTTACTGTAATGCCTTTTGGATTGACTAATGCACCCTCTGTATTCATGCATCTGATGAATAGATTTTTCAAGGAGTATCTCTATGAATTTGTGGTGGTATTTATTGATGATATCTTGGTATACTCCAAAAGCTATGGAGATCATGAAAATCACTTGCGCATTATCTGGAATACTCTGAGAAGACGTGAATTATATGGGAAGTTTAGCAAGCGTGAATTATCGCTTCAGGAGATTCTTTTCTTGGACATATTGTCTCTAAAGATGGAATCTCTGTTGATCCTTCTAAGACCAAGGCAATCCAAGAATGGCCAGCACCGATGAGTATAACTAAGGTGCGTAGTTTTATTGGTTTAGCAGGTTATTATCGACGTTTCGTCCAGAATTTTTCCCGATTGGCTAACCCATTAATGAAGCTCACACGTAAAGGGGTTAAATTTGTTTGGAGAAAAGAGTGTGAAGAATGTTTTGAAGAATTGAAGAGAAGATTAGTCATTGATCCTATATTGACTCTACCATCGGGTAATGATGGGTTCGTTATTTATAGTGATGCATCGAAGAAAGGACTTGGTTGTGTCCTTATGCAGAATGATAGGGTTATTTCCTATGCATCATGAAAGTTGAAAATTCATGAACAAAACTATCCTACTCATGATCTTGAGTTAGAAGTTGTGATATTTTCTTTGAAGATATGGAGGAACTACCTCTATGGTGAAAAATGTGAGATTTATACTGATCACAAGAGTTTGAAGTATATTTTCTCACAAAGAGAACTCAACATGAGGCAAAGGAGATGGCTTGAATTACTCAAGGATTATGATTACACGATACACTACCACTTGGGGAAGGAAAACAAGGTGGAAGATGCTTTGAGCAGAAAAGATCATGGAGTTTTGAACAATATGATAATTGAAAGGGATCCAATTTTCATGGATCTAGTGAAGATGGACATGGGAATAACCAGGGATGGAGAAACATCAATCCTTTTTCAAATGGTTGCCAAACCATCATTACTAGAAAGGATTAAGAGTTCTCAGACTAATGATGCAGAATATAAAAAGAAGATTAAAGCTGTGAATGATGGGAGATTGAGAGATTTTGTGTATGAAGATGGAATTTTGAAATTTGGGAAGAGGCTTTGTGTTCCTGATATACCTAATCTAAAAAGGGAATTTCTAGATGATTCTCATAGTTCCAATTTCTCTATACACCCTGGGAGCACCAAAATGTATAGTGATTTGAGGGAACATTTTTGGTGGGACAACATGAAGAGGGATATTGCTGATTTTGTGTCAAGATGTATGGTTTGTGAACAAGTGAAAGCAGGAAGGAAATAGCCTGGAGGAGTCATGCAACCTCTTCCCACACCTGAGTGGAAATGGGACAATATTACGATGGACTTTGTCATGGGGCTACCAAAGACTCCTAGAAGGAATGATGCAATATGGGTTATTGTTGATCGTCTTACCAAGTTAGCATATTTTCTTGCTATAAGAGAAGATCTACCAGTGGAATGTCTAGAAAGACTATATATTAATGAAGTTGTGAGACTTCATGGAGTACCCCTATCGATTGTTTCTGATCATGATCCCTGTTTTACTTCAAGATTATGGAAGAGTCTTTAGAAATCCCTAGATACTGAACTTCATTTGAGCACTGACTACCACCCTCAGACAGATAGACAATCAGAACAAACTATTTAAACCTTAGAAGACATGTTGAGATCTTGCTCACTTGACTTTCAGGGTATGTGCGATCAGTATTTACCTCTGGTAGAATTTTCCTATAATAATAGTTTTCATTCGAGTATTCAGATGGAACCATATGAAGCGTTATACTGAAATAGATGTCGCACCCCAACCTATTGGGATGATGTTGGTGAAAGAAAACATGTAGGTCCAGAACTGCTGGAGGAAATGATGGAAAAGGTGAAGGTAATCCAAAATCACATCAAAGAAGCTCAAAGTAGGCAGAAGAGCTATGCCGATAATCAAAGTAAGGATTTGGAATTTCAAGTCGGTGATCATGAATTCCTGAAGGTATCTCCATGGAAGGGAGTCATACGTTTTGGTAAGAAAGGTAAATTGAGTCCCAGGTACATCGGACCTTTCGAAATTCATGAACGAATTGGGGTTGTAGCTTACCAATTGGAAATTTCGCCAAGTCTCTCAAAAGTTCACGATGTGTTTCACGTATCTCTGTTGAGTAAATACATGCCTGACCCAACGCATGTACTCACCTATGAGGAGTTAGAACTGGAACCCGATCTGTCTTATTGTGAAGAGCCCGTCGGGATTCTTGATATGAGAGAACAAGTACTGAGAAACCGGACGACGCGTCTGATAAAATTTTTGTGGAGAAACCATAAGATGGATGGGGCAACGTGGGAACCTGAGGAACTCATGATGAAGAACCACCCGAGTATTTTCGTGTGATAAGTATTCTAGAAATTTCGATGAAAAAATTTTTTGAAGTAGAGGAGAATGTAACACCCCAATCTTCTACGGTACACTTCTCTTTGAATAATGTGATAGCGTGTGTTGTACGCAACAACGAGTTCTAACACACCATAACCAATCAAACTAGCCATTATGAATAGTAAAACCTACATTTTGAAATTATATATATTTTATATTTCAAAATGGACTTCATTTTTGGATTCGGAATATTGAATTTAGCCTAAGGTGAAATTTTTGTACTTTTCGGATAACATTAATATTTTGATGAATAGTGAAAATTACTCGATTTTAATTAAAAACAACTTTTTTAATCAAAATAATTAATAGTGATAAGTTATGAATTTGAGTGGTTTTAAAGAATATTAAGAATATATTTTTACCATTTAATATAATTTTGGTCATTGGACATAATTTTACAGTTAAACCGGAAATAAACAACTGTCAATCTTTTGATAGTTATTATCTCTTAAAAACACGCTTTTTGTTTTAACAACGGGAATTAATTTTAAATTAATTCCTGCCACTTCTGTGTTTTTAATTTGGAAAAATTGATTTCATATTTGGAATCAGGATGTTCAAATTGTGTAAATAGGTAACTTTTATTTTTATACATTTTGAATAATTATGTCGGTAAATATTTTATTTATCATGGTTAAGGGTAAATCCGGTAAATAAGGGTTAAAAAATAATATTATAATAATAAAACTTACCCTAAAACGTGTCCTAGACTTATTTTTCGATACATGTTCGACGATAGTCATCTTTGGGTGGATTTTGGGACCCCATGGAGCCACTTTTATGTTATAGGGACACTTTATTTCAACTAAGTAAAAATTAATACAAAAATGACACAAGCATATATCTTTTAGAAAAACAATTTTTACATAGGGTTATATATGTTGGATTTTCGACTATAAATATTAATTAAAAAGCTAAAAATATTTCTAAATAATGATATTTTATTTATAATTTTTAGAGATTACATAATTTAATTTATTTATGACACAATGATGATGCAGTAATTAACATAATAGTGAAAATTTAAAATAATTGATATTATAAATACCCAAATAAATATAATTTGAGACTTTTAATGAATTAAAATAATTTTATAGGATAATATGACATATTATGATTGATTTAATTAACGTTTTTCGAAGTAATCATTCTGTTATGAGTTTCACAAAAATCAACTATTGATTAGTGTCAAAATTTTCAAAAAAGTGTTGTTAAAACAAATATTATATTATTAATTAATATTAAATTCGTAAAAACCAATGGTTCAGCCAAGAGACTTATATAATGATATGTTTATCATTAAGGGACCACTTGGGGGTATCTTGGATGTATATAGAATGTTTATTAACTATATATTATAAAAATACAATGTGACATGGTAAATGTCAAACTAATTAACTAAGAGTTAATACTTAAAGATAAGGTTAATATAGTAACCCAAACCTATCTAAATTCAATTGGTTGAATGAATTTTGACATATACCCACCTTAAAATTTAAATAATAAACTTTGGAGCCATTATAAACCGAATATGAATTAATTATAAATTAATATTTCTAGCTTTTCCAAAGGTGCCCATCACCCCTCTTATAAAAAGGCACTCCTCCTTCTCATTTATTCACACCTTCAAAGCCGTTTGGATCGGCCCAACTCTGCCCAAATACTCTCCCAACTTCCCTCACAACAAACTATAGGCCTTTGTTTTATCAGAAATCCAACCTAAGGATCCCTTTTGATGAAATCAAAAGGAAGAACCTGAAGAAGATGTAATGATTTCACCACCTTTTTCCAAGTTCATTTCTTCTTCCACTTCTTCTTCCTTTGTTATTACCATTATAAAATAATAAATCCAGTATCATATATATACTGTGATGTTATTATAATCAGGGTACAACCATATTCAGTATTCTATCCACCCATTGAATAACATGTCACCATACGTGCGTACGTACGGCTTACCGTCTCCATGTCGTGGTGTAATTGTTATTCAATATATTATTATTTGGATGGGTATAATAATGATGTGTAAATAATGTAAATAATAAATATAACATGTTAATGATTCTTTATATATGATATACCATCCATTTATATATTATTTTAATATCAAAAGAATGATATTGTCTCTCGTGCGTACGTACGGACTACCGTCTCCACGAACGCGATGAGATTCATTCTCCATCGTATCCATTCAAGTATAATTATCATTTGATGATTTAGAAATGATGTTTGAGGACTTTATATCATTCTGGATATTAATAATATACAACCTATCCATTACAAACATGTCTTACGTAACAAAACATATAAAAGAAAACGAGTAAGTTAACACCCGAAACAACGATAATACTAATATATTATTAACAAATCAATGTTAAAAGATCATATATGATATCATATTAATGTATATGATTCTTGTATAATTTAATAACAATTATTTCACCATTATACAAGAGGTTAACCTACCCCAACCAAGTAAAAGTACAAGGTAAGGGTTTATTTCGCAATCTCATCATTATCCGAGGTTGTTTATACGTAATAATCTACTTGGACTTCTTTATCATCCACATTAATTTTTCTTAAAAATGTATTTCAAAACATTTTTACTATTTAAAATAATATGGTTTAAAGTCATTTATAACATTTTTTGAATTTTTATAAGTGTTTTATAAAGGAATCTTTCCGTCTTTTTCCAGACAAGGTTCTTTTTAACCTTTTCGACAGATTTAAGGTAAGAATGTTTTTTAACTTATACGGCGGGTGCGGTTATTTTCTACCATTACAAAATCGTCAAATATTCCCTTACAAGCTTATAAGAATATTTTAAAAGAAAATTTTTTATTTTATAAATATATTACTCTTAAATGATTTCAAAATAGAAAGAGATATTTATCTAAAAGGAGTTTTGATTTCATCTTTGTCAACATCCTTTGATGGATTTTACGCTTATTGGAAGTTGATTTTTTTATGATACAAAACTTCTATATTGTATTGAAGGTTTTGTGATATGTTTGACTGTGTATGTGCTATTTTTATACCATTCATAGTTTATGGTGAATGTATTGACATTCCGTATGATAGTTTTAATAAGAATGTTTATGTTATGTTTAAACCTTTTCATATGGGAATGCATTGGACATAATATGTGACGGGTGGATCCCGCTATAGCTCCTCGATGCATCGGTAGGTCTAATGAGACAAACTAGTGTCGTGGAACAAGGCCTTGACAAAATCTTATTTGTAGTCTTGGCACGAGGCCTTGGATATGTGGTTATGATAGTCTGGCATTATGCATTCCATCATTATGAAAGTGGTTATTGATATTACATGTGATTATTCGATTAGTAGAATATCAATGTGAATAAGTAAATGGGATTATTTCATTTTACTTTTTCCATACTATGTTGAAGTTTAAGTTTAAAAGGATTTTGTTTTAGTTATACATTGCCTTAAATGTTTATTCTTATTTATGAAAGTTTCTGCTATATTGTTATCCTTACTGGGAATTTGAGCTCACCCCTTTTCTATGTTTTATTTTTCCCAGGATGTGAAGAATTAAGTTATGAATGAACTGTAGGGATATTATGAGGGAATAATAGTGTGGACTATAGAGACATTATGTTGTTGTAGTAGTTTTTCACTTTATGATTTAATGTAAGACTTATGAATATATCTAGTGCTTCCAAGGTTACTAAACCAATCGGCCTTTCGAGATTTGATCATTTTTTGTGATCATGTCAATGTTATGTAATAATGCACCGACTCTAGGTAACTAGGGTCGGGACGTTACAGATCACCTATGATTGAACTCCAATTATGTGGATGATAGGCCAAATATTAGACATTAGGGTTAATTTTATGAAACGATCAAATATATATTGTGATACACAAAGTTACAATGAACTCTATAAAATTCATTTACAAAATTATATGCCAAAACACATTAATATTAAAAAATAGTTCACTATGGATAATGTATCTCATTGATATGATTTTTATTAATATATTTGAGAATAATATAAAATTGTTGTTATTCTCATAAAATTAATTTTCAGAGGAGTAATTGAGGATTTGATGGTGAAACTACCTATTGTTTTACATTCTGTATCTTTATTACATATGTATTTAATTTTATAGATATATATTAATTAAATAAAATAATGATCAACATAATAGTGAAATAGGACTACTATATTTTGAAAGTAGTGTACATTATAAAATTAGTTCATAAGTGATCCAAATAGTCTCTCACTATGTTTCTCCTAACTAGATTCCTTCTAGAAATTAACATACATAATACTAAACCTGATTACCAGAGAAAATATTCATTTAAATGCATGAGCTCTAAGAAATTATAAATTTATACAAGGGTTATTTTAATATAACTTTACAATAACTGTATGATAATAGAATCATGTAATTTTAAAACAATACCATTAAAATAATTGATTAAAATTTAATTTATAACCTATTTTTGGGAATTTTATTCGAAATGAACCAAAAACAATACAATGAAAATGTGATATTATAGTGTAACCATCATATAATACATTTTTTTTCCGTGGACATATAAGCATTGAAAATTATTTCCAAATTATATATGACATTCTACAATCAAAATCCTAGTCAAATGGGTAAATTGTCACATACATGATTTATTTTAAAGTTAATTTCATTTATTCTCATTTTGTTCTTTGTATTGGGTGTTTCCCATGCATTTTTTGAGAAAATGGTGGGTTTTCTATATTTGGGACAAACCGTATGTTTATTTCCAATTTTAAAAATTAATTTTGTTTCTTTAATAACATCTTATTTTTTCAACCATTTTCACCCATACCACTTTAAAAATGACCTCCATTGAACTATTCAAACCACCATAGTAACTCGGACCCCTTAAAAATTCATTATCTTCTTGTATATGGGTGATTTAATTAAGTATTGGGCCAACCCGTAAGCGCATTTCCTATTTTAATTTTTTTTACATTCATAACTTTTCCATTTTTTATAATTTTCAGTGTTTACACCTCTCAACTAATCCCACTGAACCTAGCTACACCCCCATCTTCTTTTTCTATTATTTGGAGATTGTATCAGTCAAGAATTAGGGCCGATCTTCTCAGGTTTCTAAAATCGTTCAGATTTCTTGAGTAAGTGACTTTCCTTCTAAGTTCCTAATTATTACTTAAGTTTGTCCCTTTTTTGTTGAATCCATAAATTTACAAAAGTTATGGCTTCGTACCTAGGGTTTCATTTTTAGTTTCTTGGTCCAATCCTCTTGTTTTAGGTTCGATCACACTCCCTTGTGGTGCGGTGGTGGTGCGGTTGAAGTTCCACACTTGGATTTGATGTTATTGAATCTTTTGGAAAGTGATTCCAAATGTATATATTCTAGAATATTTTTCCATGCAATATTTCTATTTCCTTTATGTTCCTCCTTCATTATTTTGACTACAAAAATTGATTTGGGTAGCATTTTCAAAGTATTTTATTTTTAAGTGCCAATTTTGTGTGAAAATCGGTGTCTTACGTATGCGACCCTTGTTGTTTCTCTTGGTGTTATTTTATAATTTGAGGAATGGATTTATAAAAATATTTTTATTCTGAAATTTCATGTTTCTTGTAATATTGGTCCCCATTTGGTTTTAAAATTGGTATTTTAAATGAATTTAATGTGAAAAATTTGGTTACTGTTCATGAAATTTTTTAATGAAAATTATAAGTAGTTTATTAAGTTATATAAAAGGTGAAAATCATGTGTTGTTACTGTTTTGAATTTTGGTGACCAATAATAATGTTTAGATGTGAAAATGGGTTTTGTTAACATGTTGTAACTATTTGAGCACAAGACGGGAAACTCAGCTAACAAGGTGTGCTAATTTGTACTAGTACACCGTTGAACAGAGGGGTTTGGACTATGGTTCATGTAGAAAGTATTACATGGATAACACGAACATAACTATAATGAGGATGATTAGATACCACTATTATATGGGTATTCTCCCTACCAGTGGCTCGTGGATGAGTTCAAATTTTATTATGGTTACTTTCACAGAGGTACGAGGTACTTAAGGCTCAAAACTAACAAGTAACTAGGGGTGTTCTTATTCTTGGTGCTCATGGAATTTTTGGAATTTATCCTTTTTTTATTTTATTTTTGAATGTAAAAATCATAAAAATATAAGTTTTATTCAAATTAACTCATTATTTAATGTTATCCTTGTTGAAACGTATTTTCATTTCAAAGTTGCACATTTAAAAATAAATCCTACCATTTTCTGTTTATAACTCATGAAAGAATTTTATTTTATAATTCCAATCACATGGAATCCTTATGTGATATCTTATTTGGATTAGTCTGAATCCCGACTTACACCTTTGGGTGTACGTATAATTGATCATGTCTGACACAGGAAAAGTCAAGGCCTTGGGTGATGGGAGTTCAGGTTGCTAGTTTCATTCCATGGTGCGGTGTGGTGGAGACGGATCATGGATGTTGACCCCTTGTTGTGTGGGGTCTTGTGGGTTGTTTGCTGCTACTTTTATCTACCGTTTGACCCCTTGTGTCTTGATTAAACCCATATACTCAGTTCGTGATTTTATAAAGGCTTGGTAGGCATAATTTTTCATATTTTTCATATTTTATGTTTTTTTTATTTTACGAATCCAAACATAGGTAAATCAATCCCACATACATTTTTATTATACCCAGGAACTTGTGCCAGCCTTTGGGGATAGGGAATGCCATTTGGTACTTGCCATGGGCTGGGTTTGGTGCCAGTTTGATGGTGAACATATTCGGTTCATGACAAAATGGTATCAGAGCAGGATAATATTTTATAGTTATATAATTATTTTGGGATGAGTCGGGTAGATATGATATAGGACTATTGGGGCTTGGAGTTTTGGTCATCATTAGGGTTCTTGGCCCATACCCCTCATGAAAGACTACGAGTCACTATGGGATGTCCAGATTGTTTTTTTATCTTCACTTCTAGGTGAGACGTGTGGGCTGCACATTGCATGTGGACATCGAGTGTGGTGAAGTAGTTGTTTATTTTACTGTTGTAATGTGTTTGGATTATTTATATATGATTTTATTCCTAAAATTTTCAGAACTGTTGTACTTAATTATTTTCTTGTGACTATTCCTTTTGTAGAAACATGCCTCCCCGGAAAGCTCCCACGCAGTCACAGGAGGAAGATGGAGAGAGTTCTCATGCACCACTCGATAAAAGTATGTTAGAAGATATTGTCTGAGCTATCCAGGCTCTAGGAAACGGATTGGTTCTATATCCTACACTATCCAAAGAAGTTGTGTCTGGGCCCAGGAAGCATAAGGCCAAGGTGTTAATGAAAAATAAACCTCCTTGTTTTTGAGGTATCTCGGAGCCACACGAGGCAGAGGAACTGCTCGAGAAGATAGAGCATATTTTTGAGTTCCTGCAAACACATGAGGAGGTCCGGGTGAAATTTTACTCTTTTTAGCTAGAGGGTCCTAGCCGTAGGTTTTGGGAATTAGTGCTTCAATCTGGGAAGCATGAAAACATGAGATGGATAGATTTTAAGGCCATCTTCAATGAGCAATATTTTCCAAAGGTTCTATCTAATGCCAGATCTCATGAATTCATGGATATTTCATAGGGAGATCATTCAGTAATGGATTATCCTAACTATTTTGCTGAACTAGTGCAGTACGCACCTAGTATTGTTTCTAATGATAGCATTAAAGCCCAGAAGTTTGAGAAGGGGTTGTGACCAAAAATTTACTCACAGTTCATCCTATTAAAGTTGGGAACATTTCATAAGGTGGTTGATCATGCATGCATGGTATATATTGAACAAAAGAGGATGTTTGGGATCTTTGGAGTTGTATATTCTATGGGAACTAGTAGCTCTTCTAAAAATAATAGGAAACAGTAAGAGAAGGGAAAGAAGGGAGGTGGCAGTTCATGCCACTCTTCCAGGAAGTTTTCATCATTTTCATCAGATGCAAGGACTATCGTGTGCTACCACTATGGGAAGACATGGCACATTCATCCAACATGCCCACATCCTCTGAAGAAATATTTCCAGTGTAGAGGTATGTGACACATGCAATGATTTTGCGGGATTCCACGTCCACTTCCATGTGGGGCAAGATTTGTGGCTCTTAGAGGAGTTCCAGCATAGTCCAAGCCATCGAGGATAGGGGGATATCGGTTTGGTGGTCATGGTGGAAAGGCTGGATTATCTTTTGGGCAGGCTAATTTAGGGAAGAGCCACTTGTGGATGGCCATTCTCAGGCAGATACGGGGCATCTTATTGTTGTGGAGTAGGCACCCACATGATTGGATGTAAGGCCATCGACCATCTGAGGTACCGTTTTGATTGAATCTTCATTATCTGCTACTATTTTTTATATTGGATCTTCAATTTCATTTATATATCCATGTATTTTGACACATTAAACATTCCAACTGGGCTTTTATCTTTCGTGATGGAGTTGGAGACACCGTTGGGAAAGAAGACGGAATAGGGTCACAGGTGCCCAACTTGTGTGCTCTCTATGTCGTGGGTGGAGATGGAGTGGGACCTCCTTTAATTGAATATAGACACTTTTGATGTAATCCTTAGAATGGACTGGTTAGTACATTTTCCGTCACACATCGATTGCTATAGGCGATGGGTGAGTTTCATGGAACATGATGGGAGTCCACAAGTTTTTTAGGGGGAATGGGACTTCTGTCTGGTCATATGGGACCTCCATTCCCATATATAGGGAATATTATCATCTTTTTGTCTTTTCTCATGCTAGAGGATGATGGAAAAGCTCATGAGGGTGGATTACCTCTTGTGTTGGATGAGTTCCTAGAGGTATTTCCAGATGATTTTTTAGGCTTTCCCCTAGAGTGGGACATGGAGTTCTCGATTGATTTGGAACCAGGAACACATACAATATCTCTTCCCTCATAACGTATGCCCCCCACAGAGATGAGGGAATTAATGATATAGCTGGACGATTTAGAATCGAAAGGATTCATTCGCCTGATAATCTCTCCATGGCCCGCTATTGTTATTTTTGAAAAGAAGGTCGATGGTTCCCTTTGGTTGTGTATTGATTACTAGAAGTTGAATAAGGTTAACATCAAGAATAAATATAATTTACCCAAATATATGACTTGTTTAATCTATTAAAGGGGGAAAAGTGTTTTTCTAAAATAAAATTGTGTTCGGGATATCACCAACATAGGGTGAAAGATGCAGATATCCTGAAGACAGCCTTCCGAATTTAGTTCATCCACTCTGATTATTTGGTCATTCCCTTCAGATTGACCAATTCATCAGAAGTATTTATGAAACATGTTAATAGGGTGTTCCACCAGTATCTTGACTTATTCGTCATAGTGTTTGTTTATGACATTCTAGATTGCTCTGGATATAAGGAGGAACATGAGCACAATTGGTGGACCATGTTGGGAACTCTGCGGGATCACCCCCATTATGAAAAGCTATCCAAGTGTACCTTCTAGATCAAGTAGGTGATGTTTTTGGGGCATTTGTTCTCAGAGTATCGAGTTTTGGTCGATCCTGAAAAGATTAGTGCCATTATGTCATGGGAGATACTGAATAACGTGTTTGAGATCATGACTTTCCATGGAATGGAAGGTTACAACAGGCGGTTGGTTTGAGATTTCTCTTGGATTGATTCACCCATGACCACACTCAAACAGAAGGGGATGAAGTTTATGTGGATCCCAGAATGTCAGGTTTCTATTGAAGAGTTGAAGAGGAGGTTGAATACCACCCCAGTCTTGATCCTACCAGAGTCTGGGAAAGGTTATGTGGTGTATTGTGTTGCTTCATGTATGGGTCTCGGGTACGTGCTTATGCAGGATGATCATGTTGTCGCATATGGCTCTCACCAGCTCTGACCACATGAAAAGGATTATCCAACCCATGACCTAGAGCTAGCGGTAATAATGAATTCCTTAAAGACATGGCTCCACTATCTCTTTGGGGGGTGTTTTTGGTCTAATCTGATCATAAATGTTTTGCATACATCTTCTCACAAAAAGATCTAAATTTGAGGCAAAGTCTCTAGATCAAATACCTACATGGGTTTCACATTGATATTATCTATACCCCGGGGAAGGGTAATGTTTTAGTCGATTCCTTGAGTAGAAGAGTACTAGTGCAGGCTTTGAGGAAGTCCAGTGATGAGTGGACTCTGATGGAACACTTTTCTCAGATGCCTGTGGAGACCAAGGAGCACAGTAGAGGTGCATTATTGGAAAGAATTTAGTTGACCCCATATCTTATAGAATTGATTAAGAAGAATAATCCCAGTGATGTTTATTACTAGTGGTCGAAACAGATTCTTCTTGGTGGGGAGGCGTGTTTTTATTGTTCTTCTTCCACTGAGGGTGTCTTGTGTTTCAAGGGTCATTCAATGGTGCCACTTTCTCTCAGGAATGTGTTAATGCAGGATAGCCACCATTCACAGTGGGATATCCACCCCGGTGCGACAAAATGTACTATGTTGTTCATTGACAGTTCTGGTTTTCTTCAACCACTACCCATTCATATGTGGATGTGGGATGAGGTTTCCTTGGATTGAATTATTTGATTACCTCGTAAACCTCAATGTAAGAATGGTATTTGGGTTTTCATTGACCAGTTGAACAAATCATCCCACTTCATTCCTATCAGAGATATAGCAATAGTGGATGAGTTGGGATGGTTGTATATTCAAGAGGTGTTAAGGCTTCATGCTGTTCCATCTCCTATTTCCTCGGATAAAAACCACTACTTCAACTCTCGGTTTTGGGGAGGCCTTCAAAACGATTTAGGGTCAAAAATTGTGATGAGCACATCGTACCATCCTCAGATAGACGGTCAGAATGAGTGGGAAAATCAAATCATGGAATACATGTTTCATTCATGTGTCTTAGACATTGGTGGTTCGTGGGATATCCATTTGGGGTTGGTCGAGTTTTCGTATAATAACAGTTTCCAATCATCGATTAGAATGGCTCCTTTTGAGGTGCTCTATGGTTGGCTTTTCCGATCCCCTATGTGCTGGGTGGAGGTAGGTAAGACATAACTGTTTGGACCGAGCCTTGTGCAAGAGATATCTGAGAAGGTGAAGTTAATCAGGCAGCGTTTATTGACTGCTCAAAGTTGCTAGAAATCATATGTTGATAAGAGGCGTCATGACCTAGAATTTTTAGTGGGTGATCGTGTATTATTGAATGTGGCCCCTCGTATGGGTCACCGCCGCTTGGGGAAACAAGGAATGTTGACACCAAGGTATGTCAAAGCACTTGAGATCACCAAGAGTTTTGGAATGGTGGAAAACAGTTTAGCTTTTCCTTCTCAGTTGACATCAATCCATGATTTTTTCCACATCTGCTAATTAAATAAATACAACCCAGATTCGTCCCATGAGTTGAATTGGGAGGAGTTGGATATAGAGCCTAATCTATCTATTTTTGAGCGGCTGGTGAAAATAGTAGACTTACAAGAAATGGTTCTTTGGGGAAAGTCCATTCCACTAGTCCAAGTTCTTTGGTAGCATGGGAGTGATACACACGAGACATGGGAGTGAAAGTCATGGGTCAGGAAGATTACCCAAACATGTTTTCCAATCATGCATCGGGTTGACATTCCCGGCCAGAATGTTGTTCATTGTGGGGAGAATTATCACATATATAATTTATTTTAAATTTATTTTAATTTAAGTTCCTTTCCTTATTTTTATTAGGGGTTTCCCATGAATTTTTGTAGTAAATGGTTGGTTTTCAATATTTGTGGAAAACCGTGAGTTTATTTCATGTTTTAATAATTATTTTTGTTTCTTTAATAACTTCTCTGTTTTTAACCTTTTTCACTCATTACGCTTCCAAATTCCCACCATTGAACTATTAAAATCACCATTAAAATTTGGACCCCTTAAAAATTCATTATCATATTGGATTTGGGTGAACTATTTAAGTATTAGGCCAACCTGTAAGCCCATTTCACGTTTTTAATTTTTTTTATTGTTTCATAAAAAATTCATTTTTTATTCTTTTCCGGTTATTCCAAATCTCACCAGATCACCAGGAACCTAGCCGCACCCCCAGTATCGTTTCCCCCACTTTGAGATCGTATCATTTGAGAATTAAGGCCGAACGTCTCAGGTTGCTAAAATCGTCCAGATTTCTATAGTAAGTAACTATCCTTCTGTAGTCCATCCTTTTCCTTAAGATTTCTCCCTTTTTTCATGAATCCAAAATTTCCAGAAGTTATGGATTCATACATAGGGTTTCATTTTGAGTTTCTTAGTCCAATCCTTTGGTTTTATGTTCAATCTCACTCCCTTGTGGTGCGGTGGTGGTGCAGTTGATGTTCTGCATAAGGATTTGTGGTTTTTGACTCTTTTGGTAGGTGATTCCATATGTAGGTATTTTAAAATAAGTTGGTTGTTAGTATTTATGTATCCTTTATGTTCTAACTTCATTATTATGACTGCAAAAATTGATTTGGGTAGCATTTTTAAAGAGGATTATTTTTAAGTGCCAATTTTGTGTGAAAATTGTTGTTTTACATATGCAACCCATGTTGTTCCTCTTGGTGTTGTTTTATAATTCATGGAATGGATTTATAAAAAACATTTTTGCTCAAATTTCATGTTTTTATAATATTGGTCTCCATTGGGTTTTAAAAGAGGTATTTTAGATGAATTTAATGTGAAAATTTTGGTTACTTTTCTTGAAATTGTTTTATGAAAATTAGAAGTGGTTTATTGAGTTATATAACAGGACCCAAGAATGGGTAGCTACCATTTTGAATGTTTGTGACCAGATCTAATTTTTATATGAGAAAATGGATTTTGGTAACATGGGGTAACATTAACAAAACTATAATGGAAATGATTGAAGACGACTAGGTTATGGGTATTCTCTCTACTAGTGGCTCGTTCATAGGAACATGTTTTATTATGGTTACTTTCAAAGAGGTACGCGGTTCGTAAGGCTTACAACTAACTAGTACCTAGGGGTGTTCCTATGCTTGGTGCTTGTGGCCTTTTTGGAATTTATCCCTCACTTATGGTATTTTTTATGTGAAAATCAGTATCTTACATATATTATTCAAATGAAATCATTATTTAATGTTATCCCCATTTAAAGGTATTATCATTTTCAAGTTGAACATTAAAAAAATGCTACAATTTTCTGTTTATAATTCTTGGAAGATTTTTATTTTATAGTGAATATAACCTGTAATCCTTGGGTGATAACTTATTGGGCTTAGTATCACACCCTAATTACTCTTTTTTGTGTATGTAGACTTGATCATGTTTGACACACGCAAAGGGAAGGCCTTGGGTCATGGTAGTTCAGGTTGCTAGATTCGTTCCATGGTGCGGTGTTGTGGAGACGACTCGTGGGTGATGACCCCTTGTTGTGTGGAGTCTCATGGGTAGTTTTCTGCTACTTTTATGTATCTTTGGACCACTTTTTTATTGTCTAAACACATATATTTAGTTATGTATTTTATTAAGTATTGTTTGGTATAATTTTCTAGATATGGTATTTTTTTTGTTTTTGGTAATTTTATGAATCCAAACACGGGTAAATAGTTCCAACATACATTTTTCTAATACCCAGGCACTTGTGCCGGCCCGTGTGAATAGGGAATGCCCTTCAGGACTTTCCATGGGCCATGTTTGGTTCTATTTTTATGGAGACCAGATTCAGTTCATGACATTAATATAGTAAACCAACAAAATAGTTTATGTTCACTCCCAAAACTAGAATATTTGATAGATTCTAATACTGAACTTGTTTTACTATCAAATCAATACATATTTATCTCATAACACAACAAAATTTATCAATGTAATTTGATGGTTATATAATAATGGGACCACCAATCACATAAACGAAATGATAAATAAGTTATCCACGATGTCTTGAAACATTCAGAATCTCGGGACTTATGATAGTAAAATGTTATTTATAAGAAATTCATCATGTAAAAACCCATTGAATTGAATTTAATTGTATAATATTATCAAAATATCATAACCATAGTATATGAAATGAGTTCCATGATTATCATTTCCTCGTTATGAATAAAATCCACATTAAAATATATGATGGTTTATTCGAATAATACCAATATTATATATTACTAACCATTAAAGGAAATCAAGTTTTATGTTAAATTTTATTCAAAATATCACTTGGAATAATAATAATATAGATTAAACATTTGAATATGAAAGGACTAAATTGAAATATATAATTTTATAAAATATACAATAAAAAAATTTAATTGCAATAAAAATTAGAATCCATTTATGTATGATTCTTATAGGTTAATTGTAACTACATTGGGAAATATTATTCATTCTATTTATGATAGACTATAACATTACCTATTCATTTTTCCAAAAATATAAAAAAATCAACTCTCATGGAAAATGATAAACAGATACATTTAAAATATTTTTTAAAATAGAAATTAGTGTTCAAAATGAAATTTATGAATCCCTAACATAAATTAATTAAAAGTGAAAATATTTCTACAAAACATGGATATTGAATAAAAGGGGGTTTTACAAAAGATTAAACTAGAATCCATTAACTAAAAAGAAAATCCTTTTCTATTTAAAAAATAATTTCTGTAAAATTAATGAAAACAATCGTTTCTAATAGAATCAACATATTAAAAAAATATTCATTTTTTTCTTGATATATCATGAATATTAATTATCAAAAACATATAAAATAAACAATTACGGTATACAATGAGATTGTAACATAAAACAGCTATTACAATTGTAAAATTCTATTAAAACGCTAAACAGTTAGTGAAACATATATATAAATTTATAACCCGATAATAATCATGAGGGTAAATGTAAAATACCCTCATTGGAATTATATTAATTATATAAAATAAACATCTTATTAATATTGAATATGTCTCTCAAAAGTAAATTTAATTAAATAATACATTACCTTGAGTTCCACATTCAAATAATGTAGTCTCATATCCAATATTAAGAAAATAAATATATTATAATTCTATTTTATAATTATTCATATTCATAAAAAATTATTAATTATCCATTTAAAATATTTAAAAATATAATTTTTAAAAATTCAATATCAAATAGTCATTTTCGGTTGTTAATTGTTTCATTTTATTAGAATGTTTCAGTTATGTAGTTCTTTTCCTCAAACACTTATCATGGTTTCATAATGCCAACAATAAAACTATGATAAAAATATATATTCATTATATATATATATATGATAGTAAATTAATTTTATGGAAATAAAAAATAAATTACATAGTTCATTGAGATGGTAATTTGTACCTAAGCTAGAATGATGAATTCACTTTTGATAGGATGGAATAAATGAATGTTAAATATTAATTCACCTTTAGAGAATCATATAAATTTAACATATATCATATATATTATACAAATATTTTCTTATTTACCTCTTCAAAAGGTGAAATTAAAAATAAACCACATTTGATTGTGATGGTGATTGTCCACACATTTGAATGTGCGGTGTAATCATTTCACAAAATGATTAAATGAATAGAAGATAGATTTTATATTATAATTAAATTACTATAATTGATTCATCACATTCATATATATAATTTTATTTAACTACATAAATTCATCTATGTGAAGTTGTGATGGAAGATGAATTACACTTGTTTTCTATGAGGTATCAAACATACACACAATTGATGGTTTCAAATCCCATTTAATGGAAGATAATTTTTATAAAGGTAATTAAATATTATAATTTACACAATATAATATGTTATATAGCATTATTAATAAATTTTAATTATTAAAAATAAATTTAATATTCATAAATAATATGTAAAAAATAAATATCTAGGTGAATACTAATAACAGTACTGAAAAATTCTTCCTTTATCAATCTTAATGATGAAATTTTGGTCATAAAATTTTGAATAATTTAAGATAAAAAATAATTAGTTAGATGGGGAGGGATTATTGAATTTATATTTGTTAATGTTATTAATTGGTTTCATTAATTGAGTAGAGTATGATATCATTTTTAATTGAGGCGATAACGTTGTTGTAAATTTTCACCATTATAAAATATGGACAAGTCACTTTAACGGAAATGGTACAAAAACAGCTCATATTAATATATGATATGTTTATGGTTTAAATATAAACATTAAATATTGTTTTATAATTTGTTTAGGTATATGTAAATTCTAAAATTTATTAATCAACCCTTGATAATCTTCTATTCTCACTAATAGTTGGAAAAACACTTTTATGCTTTTTACTATTAATTGTGAAATTTTTTTGTTGAATATAAAAACCAATATTATTTATGATTATTATAAATATAGGTTTTATTTATTAAAAAAAATTCACTTATTTAAAATAATATAATTTAATATTAATCCCAAAAATGCAATAATAAGTGGTGTTCCAATGAAATAGCATTCAAATGAATGAACCATTTTTATATAAATATTAAACATTAAATTGAATAAATTGAACTAAATAGGATTAATAATAATGAAATTGAAATAATTTCACATTTATTTTTTTAAGATAATGTCTCTTGAGAATATCATGACCCGACCGAAGCTAGGGATCGAGCCGCAACAACCCCAAGTCTTCCTCCCTAAGATAGGGGTTGACAATGAGGTCTGAAGGTAGAATAAACATGTGCATTACTTTTCCTAAGAACCGTTACAAATTCCTGTATCAAACTTGATGACAAATGGAAAGGAAAAAGTAGATAAATGAAACACCACTATAATGTAACATAAATATGGATAAACCTATATAGTGTACAAAAGTATTGTAGTGAAAACTGAAATGAAAAGGGAAAAAATAGACACAAAAACGAGAAATAGGTTCCAAAATGAAGACAATAAGAAAATTGTAACAGTCGAGAGAGCTCCTTTCCTGTTTTCCACATCCGACCACTCTATGTGGTCTACAAAACCTGTATCATTAATTAACCATGAGATCAGGATCAACCATTCGGACGTCTGTAAAATGTTGGATCGATATATTGATTAATATGTATATTAGATGGAACAATACAAGAGGGGTTGGGGGGTCAATTGTATGTTTTAAAACATTGTGTTTAGACACTTAATAAATTAGTTTAAATGATCATTAACTAATATAATTCACAACAAATATAATTAACCAAAATTAGCTTGTGTATAAAGGTATGATATGATGTAATACGATAAGAAAAATAAATCAATTGTATTCAAAATGAAAACAATAATTAGAGTTATACAACAGTGTAATATTCTACCATAAAGCGTATAGAATCTATCAATAAAAAATGTAACAGTATAATTGAAATTGGAACAATTACAAATGATATGAAATGAAGAAAGAAACACTTCAATTCCCTTTCTAATAAAATCAGCAACAAAAATGTAAAAGTATTACAATTATTTTATCCCAAAGTGAAGGGTATCCTTTCACATAGGATAAGTGGTATGTCTTACCACCAACTTGGTATGCCCTCGATACGCTGATCAGTACATCTGTCTTTCCATCCCCGCAAGCCCTTGATATGATGATTGGTACGTCTGTCATGCTATCCCCGCAAGCCCTTGATTTTGCTTGTAATCATCACATGTGTCTTTCAAACACATGAAAGCCCTCGATACGAATATTGATAGCACTGTCTCCATATCCTTAGCAGTCCTTGATCGTCATCACATGATCGGTACCACAAATAAAAACAAAATTACTTATTGAAATAAAAAAAACTAAGAATTATACATTCACATTTTTTAATTTAAAGGACTTCACAAAAATCAAGTGATAAGTCACAGTGTCTCTCTCTAGAACATGATAGAAGAAAATAATGTTCAAAATGTATTAGTTGTTGTTCTCAGCATCAAACGGCCTTCTATTTATAGGCCTCAGGTTCCAAAAGTCATATTTCCTCCAACAGTCATAATTCTCCAGAAAACTCAGAAGGACTTGGACACCTGGAATAATAACGGTCATATTGATACAGAAAACATGACATCATTTTTATTAGTTTATAACTAACTCCATGAAATCGTTTTGCTTAAAACAAATGATATATGAAAACAACAATCATCAGTATGATTGATATTAAACATGTGTTTTGATAAAGGATATAAACTAGTATGTGATAAAAGTAAAATATGATTACTATTAGTATTAAATAGTTTAATGTATTTATATGATGAAAAGTGAGTATGATGCACAAAAGTCAGTACGATTGACATAGTCAGTATGATTGATAGTGTCAGTACATTTGGCAGAGTCAGTACAATTGACAGAGTCAATACGATTTAGTCAGAACGGTTAAAATAGTTAGTATGATAAACATAATCAGTATGATAAACATAGTCATAATGATAAACATAGTCATAATGATAAACATAGTCATAATGATAAACATATGTGAATATATTTGTGATTTACAAAACAATAAATAAAAGTCAAAAGATGAATTTTTACTCAACAATCTCCCCCTTTTTGGAAAGCACAAAACAAAAATTAAAAACAAAAAAAAATACTTATATCCCCCTGAGTTATTGAAAACTCCTTTGAATATGAAATAAAATACAACTAACTCCCCCTTAGGTATGTAATTTCCTAAGAATTGTATTCATAAATATTCCATAATTTAGTATTATTTGATTAAAACATTATTCCCCTTATAAAACATTCTCCCCCTTTTTGATTTACAAAAATAATGTAGTAATCTTGAGTTGTCTAAAAATGTTAGATAGAAAAAATATTAAAGGCAATAGGAAAGAGAACATAAACCTCATTGAGATAACAAAAATCCATATAATTCTAAAATTTAATAAAGAACTATACTACAAAACATTTATTTTTTCTCTCCTTTTTTTCATTAATGACTAGCTCAGGACAAACAGATTTCATCTTTTTGATTTCTTCCTATTCATCAGAAATATAATCACCCTGGGATTTGAGAATATCTTGTTGATCAGAAAAAAGATGATCCTGATTCTTGATAGTCTCTTCTTGAACTATGATTACTTCTTCAAGAATATCAAATATGTCTTGAAAATTCTTATTTACTTTAAATAACACTGAATTTTTCTTCTTAAATAGAACTAATTCATCTTTGAAAGATGAGGTTGTTGAAAACTCTAACTGGAAAGCATCCATTCTCTCTTGCAGCTTTTTTATTGAAGGGATATCTGCTCCATGAGTTTTTGACATCTGATTCAGCCTTTCAATAGTGTATTTTTCATGATTATTTAATGCAACAACAAGATCATTTAAAATCCTCTTTAAGGATTCAATTGATATATGATGATCTTTATCTGAGCTTTCTGTTTTGTATGACCACTTTGTAATCCTATTTCAAGCCTTCTTAGGAGCAGAAAAACATTCAGATGGTACATTTAAATCTTCTTCAATTGAAAACACTATCTTTCTATGTTCTGTTACAGAACCAAAATTCATCCTTTGATAGTCAGTGATGAAATCAATTTTCCCTTCAATTATAGGAAAATAAAGAATAGTCTTCTTAATTTTCCTCAATACATGAACAATGTAATCACTTTTCATTAGAGTAATTGTGCGTTCTGAATCCGTATCTTCATCTTACGAATCCAGATCATTTGATCAGATTGATTCTTCAACAGGATGCTTTCCTTTTACTCTTTATTTTTCCTTTCTTTATTCTTCCACACTATCACTAATAACAATTACTTTTTCAGTATGAGAAGATTGAGCACCTTGATTTACCTAATAATGAATTCTATCTAATGTTCCAAGAGATTTAGCTGGTGCTTGATTGGCAGGAGGAAGCTGTTGAATACCTTCACTTTTCTTTTGCAAAGATTCTTCTCTACTCTTTCTTGAAATCTTATGATATTCCAAAATAAAATTTTATTCATCTTCATCAGCTTCCTATAATTCTTTCAAAATTCATTTCCCTTTCTCTTTTTCTAGTAAGACTCTGTACGATAGGTTCTTGGTGCACTTCTTCCATTAGTTGAGCACTAGCCACCTCAACCATTTGCATGATTTTAGAAACATCAAAGTCTTGATCTTTCCTTTTCCAAAGAGTCTTCATTTTCTTCTAAGCCTGAATAGTATCCTATACCCTTATCCTCTTAGCTGAAGCTTCAGCTGGATCAATACTAAACATAAGATCAACTTCTTTTCTTTGTTCTCTGTCTTTACGCCACTTTTCCACAACCTCCTTGCTGTATTTTATTTTCTTCAATGTCCTAGTATTGGTTTGCAGATCTGACTTTTGAGGATAAATATTTGGTAAAGATTCAATTTTCAAAGGTTCTGATTGATTTGGTGCCAATTGTTTTGGTGTCTATTCTGCTTCCACATCATTAACAAAAATCTAAGAGTTTTTATCGAAATAGACATACAATTACTTCAACATATTATTACATATCCAAGAAGGCATCATTTCTTTCAATTTACCTGTGAAATGAATATTACAAGACTTATTAATCTCATGAATAAACTTTTTTAGAATGAAGGGATACATAATCAAATGAAACTTGATCGGTCCTGACATGATATTCTTGATTTTTTCAAAGATGTACCCCATGAGATTCACTTTCTCATGTTTACAAGGTAGTCTAGCATCAAGATATCAAAAACAATAAGGGTTTCTCAATCCCCGTTCCTTGGGCTAAGAAAACCTTGCATCCAAAACACCATGAATCTATTATCTGGAGATAAATGAGTTACTTTTTCCTTCTCTTCATTTATAATAAATAATGATTTTGATCACTTTCTCTATTAAATGTATGAACTTCCTCTGGAATTTTATGAGATGGACAAAAATAATCACCTTCTATTGAGACATTAAGAAAGTGAGCTCCTTGTTTCATAGACATTGAGATTTTTCTATCATACACAGCATAATTTATCATCATATTTTTGTCAAAATAAACCATTTTGTAGAATTTACCAACTTCTTCAATAAGAATTAGATCTTGAGATGCGAGTCTTTCAACACAAAGTTGTTCCCAGCCTTGAAACAAAATAATCCTCATGATTGATGAATCATATGTGTCAAAGAAGTACCAAGAATATAACCTTTATTTGAAGAAGTATTTCTATGAAAATGTTTTTGAATACATTTCGGTATGAGTGTTGGTAGAGGACTGAGCCATAATGATGAGGCAAAGGGAAGATCGTATGGAGTCTTAAAACAAAGTGGCAGAGCTTTGCCAAGAAATCTGAAAAATCGGTGTGGGGGTTGGGGAGGTGGGGCTCTATTTATAGGAAATAAAATGACTATTGATCTTCTATGGTTGAGATTAGAAGATATATAAATTAACAGATAGGATTTAAAGGGAAAAAACGAGAAACAATGAAATGTGAGAAAGAAAAAAAGAAAATAAGGAAAAAATGTTCCATTCAACGATAGTAATGAAATATTTAGTTTAATAGTATTAACATAGTATAACATAATGACATAAATACGTACATGAAAAAAAACAATCAGTTGTGAGACCAATGGAAAAAAATTCATTACCATAGGTTTTCAAGCCGATGGAAAACGAAGTCATTATCATAGGTTGTCAAGACGATGGAAAAAAAGTTGTTACAATAAGTTGAATTTCTGATGGAAAGAAAATTTGTTACCATCAGTTGATGTGCTGATGGGAAACAAAGTTGTTACCAAAGGTTGACGTGCTGATGGAAAACAAAGATGTTACCATAGTTTGACATGCCAATGGAAAAAAAATTTGTTACCATTTGTTGATGTGCTGATGGAAAACAAAATTGTTACCATAGGTTGATGTGCCGATGGAAAAAAAAGTTGTTACCATATCATGACGTGCTGATTGAAAAAAAAATTGTTACCATAGGTTGAAGTGTCGATGGAAAACAAATTTTTCACCATCGGTTGACGTGTTGATGGAAACCAAATCAATATGTTCATTGGTGAATGATGATGACAAATAGAAAAATAAAATTGAAAACCAAAATAATAATGAGATAAAGAAGTCCATAAGAAAAAGTTAATAAAACCATAAAGTAAAAAAAGTTCTCCCCATTTTAAGAGGAGTTTAATGTAAGGAGAAGTGTAAAAAATTAAGTACATATGAATGATTATTTTAATATAATCATTCCAAGATTTTATTTTATAAACTCAAATCTATCGTAAGGTAATGGTTTTGTAAAAGCTTCAGCAAATTGTTCTTGAATTCCAATGAATTGTAAAAAAAATATCTCCTTTTAGTGTCTGATATCGACGAAAGTGATGCTTAATATCTATGTTTTTTGCATAAGAGTGATGTGCTGGGTTTTTTCTATGAGATACGACACTTGTATTATCACATAGAATTTGTGTTTTGGAAAAACTCAATCCATAGTCAGGGAGTGTGTGTTACATCCATAACACTTGATCACAACAACATCTAACTATAACATATTTAGCTTCAGCAATGGAAAGTTCTATTGAGTGTTGTTTCTTCCATGACCCAAAAACCAAGGAATATCCTAAGAAATTACCTGTTCTATATTTACTTTTTCTATCCAATATAAAACCAAAAAATTAAGCATCTGAAGAAATTTTTATAACAGAAACATTTCCAGAAGAATAAAAAATACCTAAATCATGAGTTCCTATTAAATACTGATATATTCTTTTCACAGCTTTTAAATGAGTCTCTTTTGTATTTGACTGGTATCTTGCACATAAGAATAAGGAAAACATTATGTCTGGTCGACAAGCCATCATGTATAAAAACATCATATCATCCCTCTAAATGTTGTTTGTTTTATTGGTTTTCTAGTTTCATCAAGATCGAGTGTATTTCAGGTACCAATTGGAGTGATATTACTTTTTTTATTTTTGTATCCATACATTTTTAGTAATTCTTTGATATACTTATGTTGTGATATATAAGTTTAATCTAGTTCATGTGAAATTTTTCAACCTAATATGAATGTTAGCTAACCCACCATACACATTTAAAACTCAGATTTCCTTAAATTCACAAAGAATAAGTTAAAGACATCTGATATGATCTAAATATGATGTTTTCAACATAAATATGAACAATCAAAACATTTTTGTTTTCCATTTTTATAAAAAAGGGTTGGATCCGATGTACCTTTTTCATAATAGTTTTGTAAAATAAATACTCTTAGTAGATCATGCCATGATCTAGGGGATTGTTTAAGGCCATATAATGCTTTGGTATGTTTAAAAACATGAATATGATATTTTCAATCTATAAAACTAGGGGGTTGTTCAACAAAAACTTCTTCTAGAAAAAACCATTTAAAAAATCACATTTTACATCCGTTTGAACTAATTTGAAATTAATATATGTTGGAAATGTTAATAGAATAATAATTGATTCAATTATAGCTACCAGATCATATGTTTCTTCGTAGTCTATTACCTCATGTTGATTATAGCCTTTAACAACATGTCTTTCTTTATTTCTTACAATGATTCCATTTTTATCACATTTATTTCTAAAAAACCATTTTACACCAATTAAATTTTGTTCCTTAGGTCTTTCAACTAGAGTCCAGACTTGATTCCATTAAAATTCATTTAGTTCATTGTGCATTTCTTTAAACCAATCTTCATCACCTAAGGCCTCACTTGGACTTTTAGGTTCGAAGTGGGAAAGAAAGGCAAGGTGTTCTATTTCATTTCTCAAGGAATTTCTGGTTCATATAGGTTTATTTACATCACCAATGATGTTATCACTAGGATTATTCCTAAGAAGCAATTGATTTGGGATTTGTAAGACCTGTTCATCAATATATTGTAGAAAATATTCTAGGGAAAATGTTTCAAAAACACTTTCTTGGAAATTTTACATATCAGAAGGATCTTCTAAAAAATGTTGATAAGTATTTTTTGAAAACTAGTCTGAATATGTATGTTAGGGTTGTTTGAAAACAAAAGGATTAGTTTCATTAAATATAACATGCACAATTTCTTAAATAGTAAAATTATTTTTGTTGAAAACTCTATAAGCCTTTGATGTTGTAGAATAGCCTAGAAATATTCCTTCATAAGATTTTTGTGCGAATTTGTTTATATTATATTTTTTATTCAGAATGAATACTTTTCATCCAAAAACGTTGATGTACGAAAAATTAGATTTTCAGCCAGTCCACAATTCATAAGGTGTTTTATTAAGAAAAGGTATATTTAAAACATGATTTATCGTATAACAAGCAGTACTAAGAGCTTCATCCGAAAAGTGCTTAGCAATTGAGTACTCACTCAACATGGTTCTTTTCATTTATTGAAGAATGTGATTTCTTCTCTCAATATCACCATTTTTCTGAGGAGTTCATAGAGCTGAAAAATTGTGAGTAATACCTTTCTTACTAAAAAATGTTTCAAAATCTGAATTTTTAAATTCACCACTGTGATCACTATGGATAGTTATCAATGGTAGATTTTTATCATTTTTTACTTGGGCTCTGAAATCATTGAAATCGTAAAAGGCTTCATATTTATTTGTTTGAAAATAGACCCATGTATATCCAGTAAGGTCATCAACTAAAACAAATACATATTATTTGCCTCCAATGCTTCCAGTTATTGAAGGAATAAAAAGATCCATGTGCACTAGCTGTAATGAATTAGAAGTTGAAACTTCATTGATTGATTAAAACAATGTTTTATGTTGCTTTCCAAATTGACAAGGATCATAGAACATTTAAGAATCATATTGTAATGTCTTGTATTTATCTGTATTTTTATTTTAATATTATATGAAAATTATTTTGAGACCAGGATTTGAGACAGTGTGCAGTTCTGAGGCCCAGTGAGCCCAGAACAAATGTTTGAATTTAATTAAATAATTAAATAACATGGGTGTTTGGTTTTACAGCAAATTTTGAATGACTTCTTAATGGGTACTGAGACCAAAAATCTGAGTGCACCATTGCGTTCAGAGCTGCGATTTTACCAAAGGCGAGGTCTAACATCGGACGACGCAGGTCAGTGGTGAAATCTAGTTTTTAGATACAACAGTAATAAAATATTTAATAAAAAAAAATTATTAAATATTATTGCAAAAAAAATCTTTTATATTTTTAATTGATGGTTTGTGCAGGGGTCTAGGGTTACAGACCTCATAACACTGAAACCCTTGGAGGCTCTGGAGGAAACCACAATGTGGCACTAAGGTTCATGACGAATTTCGCCCGCGACGACGACTCGATGACTGTGTCTTCAACAAAGAATGCCGCGGATCTCAGTAGGATGTATGATTTTGATTTTCCTTTCCCCATTCTTGATTTTTACGATGAACGTGGACTAATCCACAAACAGATTAGCTCATGGATCGATCGTATTTGCGGGATGGGCTTTTGCGAGGATTTTGGGGAAGATCTTCATTCTTGCGATTTATTCTGTTGATTATTTAGTATTGATCTAACAGCGATGAAGCCAGATTGTCATAATAAATGATAGAGGTTCGTTCCTCTTGCTCATTTTGTCATTAAATTCCCCGTTCTTCATGGAGACTCCTCGTTCTTCCCCGAGCTTGACGATCGTGGAGGAAATCGATCGTTTAACGTTGGTTTTTCTGCATAATGATCTGACATTATTGACCCAACCACATAATGATGCTACATAGTTGTGACTATGGTGGCGATAGACGATTTGGAGTGGATTGAGAGAAATGGGGTTCTAGGATTTTTCTTTCGGATTAATCAACGCTTGTTTTCCGATCTGATTGAAGGTCTGAAACAGCCGGATTCAGTGTGAGGACGATGAAAAGAACCAGTGTCTTGAGTTTCACAGAAAATTAATGACAAAATAGAGATCCAAGGATCCAAACGAGGTGCAAGGAGGAAGATGGTGGTTTTGGAGAAATCCCGACTACACGGCGTGTAGTATGGGCTACACGATGTGTGTTCGTCTGCGAACCACCTGGCATGTACTCCGGCGTACACGAACACGGGTTGGGTACACAGAAAAGGACACAGAGTGTTTAACCTTCCTCACCTAGACCCATCCAGATACATGGGATACCCCGTGTACGTGTATACAGGCAGGAGACACGGACAATGACCGTGTACAGGCACATGGACAGTGTACACGGAGTGAACCCCAGGTGATCGGACATGGTGTGTAATCCTTCTAAACTCTGTGTAGTCCCATTTTATATGACAATCCAAGAGACATGATCCGTTTACATAGGCAGCACCCGGAGTCATGGAACATGGTGTGTGATCCTTCTAGACGCCGTGTAGTCTAGTTTTACACACCAGGACTAGAGATAGAGTCTGTTTACACGGGCAGTACCCAGAGTCAAGGAACACGTCGTGTAACCATACTACACACCGTGTAACTTGTTTTACATGGATTGATCAAGTTGTCTTCTGTGACTTGGAATATCTTTCATATGGTTCATACCCTTTGTCTTTCCCCCCAAGGATTCTATTATCATTTCCTACATACAATAGTATGATCCCTTCAGCTGGCCTTCCTGAATAGAGTTGTTGGAATCCCCTCTATGAGACTTAGAGTCGGATCCTCTATTCCTTCCTGGAACAATAAGTAGAGTTATTGGTATCGATGAGACCTACATTACCCAGGCGCCAATCCTCTACATAGAGGATTAGTTCAGACTGAGTTGTTGGAATCACCCCATGGCTATTGGTTTTGATCCTCATCTGAGTATATTTTTTCACAATTACTTATGGAGTTTGTTCTACCGGAATGAGTACTTCATATCTCTATCTTAAAAACTAAGAGTTTTTTCTCCTCGTTACATTCTTAGTGGAATCTTCAAGCTAGATCTCAGTGGTGGTATCGCGATTCTCAAATATGTATGAGTATATCTAGATATTATTTTTATATGTTCTGTAATCATATATTATGTAGAGCTGACTGTATCTTTCCTATGTGGGTTTTCCCATGTTGTATTCCATTGTGGGTTTCCCCTTGTTGTATTCCTTTAAGGTTTTAGGCTGTCCTACTGGTTATTATTGTACTCGCCCCTGCACAGGATTTTCCAGCACGTGTTGTGTCTTATGCAGACGATTGAGACTTTGATAGCATTCTAGATAGATGAGGATTGGGTGGTGCTCAGCGAGATCAGTCAGGCCGAGGTGTGTTCCTACGACTACGGATTGCAGTCCCAGTACCTTTCTAGATAGGTTGGACTTTGTTGTAGACTCTCTATTGGTGGGATAGTACTTTTGGCCTAGGGTTTTACATTACTGTACTTTACTTTCCCGTCATACTCTGTTGGTCGGTATTTTAGTGTATGCCTGAATTTACAATTTTTTAGTAGCTTTTACATTTTTCAGCGTTGTGGGCTTGGAGATGTGTGTGCATGTGTGCATGTTTTTAGTAAATGAATCACATATTAGTAGCATGCCTACTTGGTGCTAGTCATTAGCCCCTGGCCTATTGGAGGTAGGCTTGGGGAGTTGCAGATCCGGCCCCACTGGGATGGGTCGTAACCCATATATATGATCTGTTAGATCCTTTACAAGTCTTTTCTATTATAGTTCAAAATGGTATCTTAGGATTCAGTGTCCTATTCTTCTATCCCTTAGCCATGATTGGTCTTCTACTGCACTTAAGCATGGTAAATTTTGACTCCTAAAGTCATCTAGGTTAATAGTGTATACATTCTCTTGCCTATGGGTAGATAGAATGAATTTATCCTTGGAATTTTGAACTAAGCATTTATCATTTGTAAAATTCACATGGTATACTTCATCAAATATTTGACTTATGTTGATGAGATTGTTCTTAACACATTTGAAAAACAAAAAATTTGAAATAATAACATTTACAAGAAAAACAATATTACATATTCCAAAAATATTTACTTTAGCATTATCTTTGAAGTTAACTATTCCACATTTTGTTTTGATAACATTTACAATGAAATTTTTGTTTCTAGTCTTGTGTTGAGAACAACCACTATCCATGTACCCAATATTCTTTTTGGTAATCTTCTTATTTTCCTAAAAAAGAAACCATTAATTTTTGGGAATCTGAAGCAGTTTGGATCCAGAAGGATTAGATAAAATAATTTTAGGAATCCATCTTTGTTTTGCCAAATGGTGTTTATGGAATCCTAGAGACTGAGTTCTATTAAGTGAACAATATCTTTTCCAGTGTCCACCAAAATCACACATAGTTTAAAAATATGTACTTTGAAGAACTAAATAATTATTACTAAAAACCAGTTTAGAATGTGTATAACCAAAACCAGAATGATTCATCAAAGTTCGAATTTGAGAATACATTTTATCAATGTTTTCCTTTCCATGGGTAAGGTTTGACAAGAAATTATTCAAGGAAAAAATTGCAGACGTTAGTTTTATAACTATGTTTTTTCCTTGAAAAAATTATTTTTGGAACTAGAGTTAGTCTCTAAAATATTTATCTTAGTAATTACATTTTCAAGATCCTTAGAATGTTTATCCTTATCCGATTTCACTTTCTCAAGTGTTTATAAAGTACTTTCAAAATTAGATGTTTTCATATCATGATCCTTAGAAATATCTGATTCATCTTTAGTTAAAATAGAAATTCTAGAATATTAATTATCAAATTTCTTCTTGAGTTTAGAATTTTCATTCTGTAGTAGTGTAACAAACCTACACACTTCTTTATAAAAAGGTAATGTATTATCTTCTGTTGACAATGATTCATCATTTGATGATTCATAATATTTATTATCATTATAATTTTCATTTAAGGAAACATTTGTAATAGCTTTATCATTGTGTGACTTACCCATTACACAACGATCTTCAATTGGTAGTATTGCTATAAGTCCAATATTCCTGTTTCTTGAAGATTCATATTCTGAAGAATCATCTGATGAATTTCCATCACGTGCACTCAAAGTATCATTTTCCATCAAGACATTCTTTTTCTTTGTATTGTAATTATTTTTATTATTTCATCCATAATGTTTCTCCTTTCTATCATTTCTCTTCAGTAATGGACAATCAGGTCTTATATGACCTACTTTCTTGCATTAATAACATGTTACCTCTAAATATTTCGTATCCTTCCCATCTTTATTTTTGAATCTATACAAGAAGTCTTTAATTCCTAAAATCTTGTTCATCCTTCAAGAAATATTGGACAACTCGTTATCTGAATGATCACAATCACATGATTCTTTCATAACAATTTTCTTAGCTTTGGATCTTGTTATCATTTCAGGTGTTTTAGCTTTAGATGTAGTTTTAAAATATACAATTCCATTTCCATTTTTCTTCTTATTGAAATCAGTATCTCTCTTCATTCTTTTCTTGTGCTGTAAAAGAGTTCCAAAGAGTTCATCAATAGTAATCTGAGAAACTTTTCTATTTTCCTCAATATCTTCCCTTTTTTACTCCCATTAGTTTGGCATTATATCAATATATTTTTCTACAAGAGCTTCATCATCAAGACCATTTCCTCCCATAGATTTTAAACTGTTTGCAATAGCCATAAATCTTTGTTGCAGTTTACATACTGGCTCTCCATAAGGAAAAAATAAATCCCTGATACTCTGCTCGAAGTATTTCTCTTATTGATTCTATAACCTTAAATGTAACAATATATGTGACCTCTATTTTCTTCCAAATACAATTGGCTGCTTTACAAGATGTTTTCTGGCTGTATATGTTCCTAGTCATGGGATATAGAAATGTATTGAATACCTTGTAATTTAGTTGATATTATTGCTTTTCTTGATTTGTGAAAGTACAGACTTCTTTGTCAGGGATTTTGTAACCTCCAGTAAGCATTATAAAATTTTCTACATAAGTAATGATAATGAAGGTCTTAATACGATCTCTCCAATACACATAATCATTCCCACGAAATATAGGTGGTCTTGTTGGATTTAGATTGTCAATTGATCAAATATTCATCCCTGCCATCAAATAAAAAATAACCTTTTCCACTCTACACGTTAGTGTATTAAGTAGTTGAAACTGAAATTTTAATAAAAACACAATTTTACTTTAAAAAGTAATTGGGAATGTAATAAAAATAAGTGGAAACATCCTCTGATACCAATTGTTGTATCTATATATAGATGAATATGTATATTACATGGAACAATAAAATATGGGGGTGTGAATTGTATGTTTAAAAACATTGTCTTTAGACACTTAAGAAATTAGTTTAAATGATATTAAACTAATAAAATTCACAACAAATAGAATTAACCATAATAAGATTGAGTAAAAAGGTATGATATGATGTAATACTATAAGAAAAGTAAATCAATTGTATTGAAAATGAATACAATAATCAGAGTAATACAATAGTGAAAGATTCTACCCTAGAGAATATTGAATCTATTGATACAAAATTTAATAGTATAATTATAATTGGAAAAATTACAGCTGATTATGAAATGAAGAAAGGAAGAAAAAAATTCCTTTTCTTATACAATCAGCAGTGGGAATGTAAAAGTATTACAATTATTTTATCCCAAAGAGAAGGGTATCCTTTCACCTTGGATAAGAGGTCTGTCTTACCACAACCTTGGTAATCCCTCAATATGATGATTAGTATGTTTGTATTGCTATCCCCACAATCCCTCGATACAATGATCGGTACGTCTATCTTGTTATCCCCGCAAGCCCTCAATTTTGCAGGTAATTGACACCTGTATCATTCAAACACTTGAAATCTGTCGATACGAAGATTGGTAACACCATCTGCCCATCCTCAGCAGCCCTCAATCGTTATCACATGATCGATCACACAAAGAAAAAACAAAGCACTTATTGAAATAAAAAAACTAAGAACGATTCTTTCACATTTTATTATTTCAAGGCTTTCGCACTATGAAAGAGTGAAGTTACATCGTCTCTCTCTAGATCTTGATAGAAGAAAAGAATGATTAAATTCTATGAGTTTTTTTTCTCAGATTCAAACAACCTCCATTTTATAGGCCTCAGGTTCCAATAGTCATATTTCCTCCAGAAGTCATATTTCTCATGAAAACTCAAAAGGACATGGATACATGGCATTATAACGGTCATGTTCAAATAGAAAACAAAACACAGTTTTAATTAGTTTATAGCTAACTCCATAACATTTTTTTGGTTAAAATAAAGAAATATGAAAATAATAATCATATGTACGATTGATATAAAACAAGTGTTTTGATAAAGAATAAAAACAAGCATGTGATAAAAGTAAAATATGAGTACTATAAGTATTACTTAGTGTAATGTATTGATATGATGCAAAGTGAGTATGATGCACAAAAGTAAGTATGATTGACAGAGTAAGTATGATTGACAGAGTTAGTATGATTGACAAATTCAATACGATTGAAAGAGCCAGTACGATTGACAGAGTCAGTATGATTGACTGAGTCAGTATGATTTAGACAGTACGATTGACATATTCAGTACGATAAACATATTTAGTATGATAAACATAGTCATAATGATAAACATAGTTGGAATTATAAACATATATGAATAGATTTTTCATTTCCAAAACAAGACAAAAAGTCAAAAGAGGACTTTTGACTCAACATATTAGACAGTACATGTGTTATGAAAAACCCATTAAGGGTTTTGTATATAAATACTAAGAATAATTCCGTGAAATGAAAGGGGTAGAAAGAGATACAACAAAAGTGATACAATATATGGATCACAGTACATTAAAATACAATAAAAAGATTATAGATCAACACATAAATTGTGTGAAAACGGATTATCAAAACACAAGGAGGTTGAAATAATGAGGAAGAGAACCCCCCCCCCCTCGAGTCATTTCTACCTGAAATTATAGATTATATATATATAGATCCTTGATATTAAAGACACAAAAGGGACTTGGAATACCATGCATGTCTTCACCTGTATTGAATGAAGAGTAACCAAGACCCATGGAGTGGGTACTATGATGGGATGTATATATATATGCTCAGTCAAAGAATCCCAAATAATATAGTAAGGGTATATCCTATCTCACAGCTAATCCCAAGAATATTTGTAGTCGACTGTTCCATGGTATAGTCATATGTGATTCCCATCACCTCAAGAATCTTCCAAGGAGTTTAATGTTAAAGGGGATCAAACCACCACACCATGATACTATCCTTTTAGGTGAAACTACCTCTCTTGTAGAGTTTTAGGTCACATCATAAGAAATCATCTCAATGAGGAAAGATCCCATGTTTCTTAGGAGTCCTTACGTAAGCCATATCATGCATCTCCGTTGTATTTTAATGTTGAGGGTCTTCTCTAGAAGGTCATTGGGGACTACACTACCCAGTCCAGTTATAGGGTTATCTCGGATGGTCATTCGGGACTACACTACCCAGCCCACCTCGAGGGTCATCCTAGAATTATTGGGGACTACACTCCCCAGATCATACTGAAGGCTCAGCACATGATCATTGGGGACTACACTTCACAGATCCTACTATAGGGTAATAATAGAATTTCATTAAGGAATTCACCACCCAGTCCTGATTGAAGGTCATCCAAAGAATCATCGTGGAATACACTTCCCAGATCCTACTAGAGGGTCAGCACAGAAGGTCATCAGTGACTAGCCTAGCCCAGCATGAGGGTCATCCATGTAGGTTATTTAGTATTTCAGTACCCCACATAGCAGGAGGGTCATCCCAAAAGGTCGTTGAGGACTACATTTCCAATCCCAACTTATGGGCTGGCTCGAAATATTTCTGGTAACCCTCTTGTATCACTACTGTCATCAGCAATATTCCATGCAGGTGAAAAACCCAAAACATCCACATCGTATCTCAAAAGCCGCTTCTAAGAGAAACATCATGTTCTACCTAAAAAACACTAAGTATAGGGATATTTCGGGCGGAAATACTTATTCATACGAAGGAGATATGAGGGATTAATGATTTATCATGGGAGCTCAAACATTACATGAAATGTGAGGGGTCCCGCATGGTGTGTGGTCCCTTTTTACTACTTGGTCATGTCTCTGACCAGACATGACTCCCTTTCCCAAGTATTAATTTATCCGGTGTAGGTGGACTATAAAAAAAACACACACACACACACAGTGAAAGCTCATTTTTTATTATTTTCCATGTATCCTACATGTAGACTCGAAATATGTTGTAAAAAATGATGAGGTCCAAGAGGACCCCCTTACAATAGGACATTAATCAGCTGATAAAGATCCAATATTACGATACACAATGATACACGATTCAGGACTCTCTTTAATAGAAATAACGTCAGCATAATAATTCCATTCCCACCATGTATGATTGACATTAATGCATAGAAAGATAAGGGATCTTCACCATGTAACCAGATATCATAGGGCCTAAAGAAAAAAATACATTATCTTGAAGAAGCTCAATTATAACTCAATATTCAAATTCCACCTCTTCCTGCAAAAATATTTTAAAACTAGTATAGTGAGATTCCATTGTTCATGGACCTCACATAAACCACCAAGGAGTTTCCTAGACCAAAGTAAGATCTAAAATTCAAAATTACTAAACCTTGATAGTCCCTCGTGAGACCTCTGGTTGCGCCCAAATTTACCCTACAGGTATACGGTCGTTGTAGTACAGGTAGGGGTCGAATCCACAGGGACCGAAGAAGAAACCTAGAGACACTCTGATTTTGGAAGGATTTGGCTGTGGGGTGGCCAGCTATTTGGATTGATTTTATTTGAATAACTACTGATTTAATTTAATGAAAATAAATTAAAACATACACTTACTTGTTCTAAAACAGTTAATGGGGATGAGTTGATCATAAGTTGTTACTATGGTTAGATTGGATGTATTTTTTTTCTTATAACGTTCGTTTCATTAATTCAAGACGTATCCACAAAATGATATAATTCCTCAACATCATTCACCAATTTAATAACTACACAATTTCAAGGCTAATCACCAATGCACTTAGAGGATCAATTTAATGATCACTCCAATGACTTGGATCGTACAAGCACTCGAAATGTATCATTGTTAATGTTGGCAAAGATGAAAAAGAAATTAATCATCAAATGGAAATCATATATTAATGAAATGATTATAGAATTTTAGATCATAAAATAACATCCAATATTCCCCATGAAACTCCCTAGGACCAACCCATAAGGTTTTATCCCCCCATTTATGCAATTAAATAAATGTAAGCGGGATGTCGACTTAAAGAAGCAGAATTGGAGAAGAAAAGTAAAATAATGAAATGATCACTCCACTGTTGTGTGAATACATTCAAAAGTGCTGGTGTGAATAAATTCAAACCTTAATGAAACGGTATCAATGTTATAAGAAGAATAAAAGAATAAGTGGAAATGAAGAACTTTTATTAAGAACTAATGTGATTCAAATAAATTACATGAGAATGAAGAACGATTACAACATCAAATGGACAGCAAAACATTACAATGAAACAAAGCATCCAAGATCCCTAAATCCACCACCTCTACTGCCTTAAATAGGAAATAATGAAGCCTTGGGCGAGCCCCCAACATCCCATTTTCCTTTAATTAATTATGTTGGGGAAAGGTGGGTGGATCATTAATGATGAGAGGCTTTTCCACTTCTTTCCCCGAAGTTGCGGCCAGCTTGCATCGACTAGAAAGATGCGCCTAAAGGACCTTCTAGAAGGCCGAATTTGAGTGGGCCCTAAAAGACATAAATGAATCCCCGGATGTCACCTAAAATCATATAAAGATTCATCCCAAAATACTTTGTGGTTCTGGAGATAAGATTGAAATATTGGGCTGTTTTTCTAGGCCGCAAAATCTGGCCCAAAATTATATCTTCAACTAGGGCCGCCTTAATCACCACAATTGAGGATGAATTAGCACTAGCGCCAGAAGACTTATTTCTTCCCATATATGTACTCTAGTCTCCTATGAATTTTGTGCTTCATTGAACGTATATTGAGGTCCCCACAGTTCGATCGGTGGGATGATATCCAATCTTCCTTCTCCAGAATTGTTTCCTTTCTTCGCCAAAAATCATCATCATCCTTTATGAATCCTCCATTGATCCCTGAATGAAAAATTTTCACATTTAAGTTTATATCCATTTCCAAAAATATCAAATTAAAATATTTATAATTACATTCTTTTAAATCAGATGAAACATTGGGCCTAAATTGGTGCATATTAGGCATGAAGTGCACAAATGATGAGATTGGATGTTCAAAATTAAAATCCACTAACTCAGACCCATAAGATCAAAAATTAACATTTAATACCCATAAAATGTAATCAAAATATGTGTTTATATTGGCTAATAACACCTCCCAACTTGAGTTTTGCTAGTCCCGAGCAAAATATATCTCAAAAAAATGAAATTCAGATGACCTTTTCCAAAAACATTTTAATACACATTTCACACCCAAAGATCAATACCAAACAATTACGAAACCCATCAAAATCATTTAAAAAAAGCTATGTCCATAAGCATATCTCAAGCCCATGCCCATTACATTGTTCAAATTCATTTCCATATTTAATCCAAATTCAATTAAGCATGATGAAGTGTTGTGTGTCACAATAGACATGGGGGTTCATTTTCATTCGAGGGAGAAAAGATGGAAGCTCTAGGAGCCATCAAATTTTAATAATAAGATGAGTACTCATTTTTTATTTAATTTATTTGTTTTGGTTTTTTTTTCTATTTTGCCATGGTAATTGAAATTGAACTCAATCGAGTCAACCCATGTAGCATGTCTTTTCCGATGACTCCCAGGCTCAAAGACCTTAGGCCACCAAGTGAAGCTCACATACTCGGGCATTATCTCGAGTAAACTAAATCAAAAACAAATTCAAATTACCACAAATAGAAATAAAATTCCCTACTCTGGGCTAGAAAACTATGGATTCACGATCCCCAAGTGCCGAAAGCCACACATTAGGTCAATTCATTGCACTACGCAGAATTGAATTTTTTTTGAATACTCATGTTAAAATTAAAATGATCGGCAATCCTATGCTATTTATTATGGTTACCCAAGAACTCAAACTAAAACCCCACAATCTAGAGGATGTGCATTGTGTTTTTTTATAAAATAGAAGAAAATATAACAGTGAAAAATCACATCGGACAACCGCACTTTCCAATAACTATGCACATGAACATAAACTTGCATTAAAATCAGAATCAAGGTATCCAAAATTATTTGATATCTAATTTCAGAGTTTGGAATGTCTGTTATCATGTTCAAGGTTAATCGTATTTTTCCATCCACAAATTTTCATATCCCCCCCCCCAAATTAGTATAACATTGTCCCCAGTGTTTAAATAATTGAAACATAGAAGGGGTAGTATAGAAGTTCAACAAAGACATTGAAAATGAAAATTATCGAATGAAGTCACCTGGTGGTTGATGTTCAAAATGTGTTCCCATGTCTCCCTTCAGTTCTGGTTTGTCTCCCAATTTCTTGGACTGTTGTGACCTGCTTTTCCCAATGACATATGTCATGCCTTTAAATTTTTTTAATATATATATATATATATTGTATTTTTTTACCAAAAAAAATGTAGAAAATAACATAAACTAATGAGACATTCTCGTCTTTATATTTTCTGGGTAAGGTATTACTCAGGGGTCACACAGCGTGACTTGGATGAATACAGTGCTCCCCTTTCATACCCATCCTTACTTATAAAATAAGAACAGGTCAACAATCTATTTTTTTAAATACCTACAAAAACATAAAATAAGTATAAACTGATGATACATTGTCTTCTTAATATTTTCTGGGAAAGGTATTACTCAGGGATCACACCGCGTGACACGGATGAATACGGTGCTCCCCTTTTATACCCATCCTTACTCATAATATAAGAACATGTCAATAGTCTATATTTTTTTAAAAATCAAAATCAAAATGAAAAAAAATCACAATGATTTGAAACATGAAAACCATGGGTGGCCTCCCATGCAACGCTTAATTTAAAGTTTTTAGCTCGACTTGAACCCCAAAACTTATCCAATTCCATCTTTAAACATTTTAATGACCTCATCTTTCTCTACTTCAACATGATTGAGAATGTGTATCACTTGTATTTGGTAAGAATTTTTGGAATTTAATTCATGAACAATCCTATTTTCTAAAATGAATAAAAAAAATCCAAGGAATATCAGAAATGGTTGATCTTTTTTCTTCTGTAGTCATTCTTAATAAATCAAAGATCAACCCCCCTTTTTGGGTTTCATGAGATAAATGAATGAAACCCCCAAGATCTTTCTTAACACAAATGATAGGGTACTCGAGTGGGGAAGTTAGGAAAATGATTTTAATCTTGGTTTGGATAGGACATTTAGACACAGGTTGACAATTTGAATGCAACTCAATTTCATTTTCCAAAAAAATTGTTCCATTTTGAACAGAAGATTCACCCATAAAATTGGAAAGAATAGTGTTAGGAATGGGTATGGACTCAATGTTTTTGATTTCTCTCAGTTGTTCAGTGATTGGTGTTTTTGAAAAATCATCAATAGAGTTACACTTTGGAGACTCAATCCACGATGTCAAATTACCCTCTTGTGAATACATGAAATCAATTTCTCATGATTTAAAGTCCCTTCATCAATTTATTGATTCAATTCCCCTACCCCAAATCCAAAGGTCGGTTCTTCAAATAATTCATGAGAGGATTGTGGGAAACTAGACACTCCACATAAGGTTTTGGAAGGTACAATTGGTGTAGGGATGAGTTCCTCAGAAGTATTAATGCGTTGTAGTTCTAATCTCAAAGATGATACCTCAGAACTCATTATATCCATTTGATTACATAGTTTTTCAAGAAATGATTGAGGAACAGATAGGATGGGATGTTTAACATTATGGACTTCACTAAGATTAGACTCTTAAATCATCCTTGAGAGGGAAGGAAACTGATCATTTAAAAATTCATTATCCCATTGATCGTACGTCTCATCGGGTGTGGGGTAATCATTCAAGGGTTGATCAAAGAAATTTTCAAATATAGAGGTTTCCCAATATTGAATTCCCATTGGATTCCTACACGAGTTTCTGACATGGTGATTTTGAAGATACTCCATTGGAGAAGACAGAAAGTTGGATTCTAGATTCTCAGGACACACACAAATAGAAAGGGGTAAAGATAAGAGAGATGGGGTGAGAATAGAGAACGTGGGGTGAGAAAATGATGATAGTGTCTAAGATAACTTAATTGGGTCCCCAGAAATGGCGTGAAAATTTCTTTGCGCCCAAATTTACCCTACAGGTATGCAGTCGTTGTAGTACAGGTAGGGGTCGAATCCAAAGGGACCGAAGAAGAAACCTAGAGACACTCTGATTTTGGAAGGATTTGGCTGTGGAGTGGCCAGCTATTTGGATTGATTTTATTTGAATAACTACTGATTTAATTTAAAGAAAATAAATTAAAACATACACATACTTATTCTAAAACAATTCATGGATATGAGTTGATGCTAAGTTGTTACTATGGTTAGATTGGATGTTTTTATTTTCTTATAACGTTCGTTTCACTAATTCAAGACGTATCCACAAAGTGATATAATTCCTCAACATCATTCACCAATTTAATACCTAAACAATTCCAAGGCTAATCACCAATGCACTTAGAGGATCAATTTAATGGCCACTCCAAGGAATTGGATCGTACTAGCACTCGAAATGTGTCATTGTTAATATTGGCGAAGATGAAGAAGAAATTAATCATCAAATGGATATCTTAAATTAATGAAATGATTATAGAATTTTAGATCATAAAATAACATCCAATCTTCCCCATGCAACTCCCTAGGAACAACCCATAAAGTGTTATCCCCCCATTTATGCTATTTAATAAATGGAACTGGGAAGTTGACTTAAAGAAGCAGAATTGGAGAAGAAAAATAAAACAATGAAACGATTACACCACCATTGTGTGAATAAATTCACAAGTGCTTGTGTGAATAAATTCACACCTTAAAGAAAAGGTATCAAAGTGATAAGAAGATGAATAGAAAAAGTGTAAATGAAGAACTTTTATTAATAACTAATGTGATTCAAATAATTTACATGAGAATGAAGAACGATTACAACATCAAATGGACATCAAAATGTTACAATGAAACAAAGCATCCAAGATCCATAAATCCACCACAAATACTGTCTTAAATAGGAAAACATGAAGCCGTCGATGAGCCCCCAACATCCCATGTGCCTTTAATTAATTATTTTGGGGAAAGGTGGGTGGAACATTAATGATGAGAGACTTTTCCACTTCTTGCCCCGAAGTTGCTGCCAGCTTGCATCCAATGGAAAGACGCGCCTAAAGGTCCTTCTATAAGGCCAAATTTGTGTGGTCCCTAAAAGACATTAATGGATCCCCGGATGTCCCTTAACATCCTGTAAAATTTCCGCCCAAAATACTTTTTGGTTATGGAGATAAGAATAAAATATTGGGCTGTTTTGCTGGGCCGCAGAATCTGGCCCAAAATTAAATCTTCAACTTGGGCCACGTTAATCACCATCATTGAGGATGAATTAGCACTAGAAACAGGAGACCTATTTGTTCCCCAATATTTCTTCTACTCAACTATAAATTTTGGGCTTAATTGGGCTTGTATTGAGATCCCCACAGTCCGATCAGTGGGATGATATCCAATATGCCTTCTCCAGAATTGTTTCCTTTCTTCGCCAAAAATCCTCATCATCCTTTATGAATCCTCCATTGACCCCTGAATGAAAAATGTTCATATTTATATTTATATCAATTTAAAAAATATCAAATTAAAATATGTATAATTTCATTATATTAAATCAGATGAAACATTGGGCCTAAATTGGTGCATATTAGGCATGAAGTGCACAAATGATGAGAATGGATGTTCAAAATTAAAATCCACTAACTCAGGGCCATAAGATCAAAAATGAACATTTAATACCCTTAAATTGTAATAAAAATATGTGTCTCTATTTTCTAATCAACCTCCACCCTCATGTTTCTAGATATGAAGGAGTTGCGAACATTAATATTTCACCTTGATCATGGAGGACGTCATTTGAACCATCTATCATGATTAATCCTATCTCTACACCCCATTCCAGAAACAGATATTGGAATATACAATTAGAATAGTGATGATGATCCCCCCATGAGGAGATCCAAGATCCAATGCATAGTAATACACTATCAATTTTAGGAAATTGTTTATGAACTTTTTACCTTACACAACCTTAATAATCATCTCCCATAGAACCCAGTTGGCCCTAACAAAAATAATCTCTCGAGCATTATTGTCCCCACCCTGGATCATCTCCCCCTTCAACCAATTGGCTATAAATTTCAAGATTGATTCATAATCTTTTTTGAGGCCCCACTCCTTCCACAATGATTTCCATATCCCAGAATGTCATTCTCTTTGGAAAAATAGATGGAAAATGGATTCATAATTTGGAGAGGAAAAGAAACTAATGCATGATGCTAGAAAACCCCCGTTTCATTGCACATTATCATCAATAAGTAACTATTGGTTCTTCATCCACCACAATTAGAAAATTATATTAATCATGATATCATTACAACAAACTTTATCAGCCCATTCATGGTGGACCTGGTTTCTACTAACAATCTCATGAGAATATTTTGGGTGAAAGAAGTCGTTCATGGAACGTGATGAAACACACTCATGGGGTTCCTCATTGAACACGATTCAATCATGACAAATAATTTTCTATTGATCAATAATTTCAACAATGATATTGGGAATAGGCTAGCCTCTTCAAATAAAATACATGGAACATAAGAACTTGAGAAATGAATAGATTTCCCCACACTATATTCCTCATAGTTTCTAATATATTCTCAGCCAATAACCAATATGGCCTCATATTTATTCAACCCTAGAAAAGGTATCCCACATTTAACCATTATGTAGTACACTCTATATCATCAATATCATTTCCCAATCCCATGTGTCACCACTGAGGTAGGCTACATGCCATGTGTTCATCGCTGAACATTGAAGGTAGTCAGGATCTTTCAAAAAACATAAGGGTTTTATCGATCTCATCTGCCACTTATAATTCAATTTCCACTATAATCTAACTCTCTTGATTTCACTCTGAAATATTTGGAACATGATGAATATGTAGGCATCACTTTTTTGTTTATCACAAATCATTCTTATCTGAAAATAAGGGTTCAATCAGATCTTCATCATGCCACCGCAAAATTGTATCTCATCAGATTGATGTGAAATGATCAAATTATTCATCAAAACTTCATTTTGTATTTGGATATATTCCTTTATCTTGTTTTTTTATTATAATATTTCTCCTCGATTATGGGTGCACAATCGAATTCAGGTCACCTGAAAATAGACGAACAATAACGACCCTAATTTTTATCACACACTTTAACAAGATTTATTACATAAAATATATACATGATACAAAAATGATAATTGAGAGGTATAGTTTCTTTGGGGCTTAGGAATATTATATAATGACATAAATCACGAAACACAATATCCTTATTGAAAGCTACATTTACATGACCAGTAAATTCCCTCATACTTAGAATTGTATGGGATAACCCGAGTACATGCATAATAAAAGGGGGTCTATAAATCCAAGTATGGAAGTAAATGTGGAATAAATTAAACAATACATCACATGATTGGAAATAGGAATATCTAAAGTGAATAAGAGAAACATGAATAGAAAGGCATGATATAACATGATAAATATAACATGAGTTTTTGGCCAGAACACTTAACATTTTTTTAAAACTAGCTAAGGGTCATTTAACAAAGAACATTACTAAACCCTTATTGGACGTGTATTCGAATGATTAAACCATCATTGCACTTGATGTATCCTGATACTAATATTTACCCAATGCAATGGAGCGTTATTAGGGTTCACCTTTCTTAAAAATTTTATTTCAAGCATAGGTGTTCCACAATGATCATACAACATGGATTAATTAAACATCATAATTTATTCCATGAATAAGCGATGTGGAATACATAGATGTAAGTGATCAATCAAAAATTACATGTTGATAAAGGTGAATACCCTTGATAAATAAATTGAAATGTTATTAACTTACACGATGAATTTTTCATGGAAATTATGTTATAACTTCGGTATCAGAAAGATGTCAAATGGGAATCATAAAAGGGTTTTATGAGAGAGATATGGTATCTCATGATTTATAAATGAAATGTAATGTATGTGGGTACATGTAACATAATATCCCAACCTAATGTAATGGAATTTAGATGCATAATACAAAATAAGTTCATGAATGTAAATGAGAAGCGAGAAGGTCCTTAAGGAATTTCAGTATAGTAACTGGTGTACATTGGAGGAATTAATGAGAGAGAAATGGGACTCTAATCATTCAAAAATATGGATGGATTATGTTGGTCAAGAACCAAGGGATTTGAGTAAAGAGTATGTTGGATCTTTTATGTGTTTATATAAGAAATAGAGAGGATTCATTATTATTTAGGTTTAGACCACCACACATTAAAACAATCAATACCACAAACCAACCCATGAATTTGGCCCATGGTTTTTGCCGAAGGGGTATGGAAAAAATATTTCATAACACCAATCTTATAACTTCTTAAAATATTATGCTTTCTTAGGTGGAGGTGAGTCACAAACTCAAGGAAGTCATTTTAGAAAGATAATATATTTTATAACTCTTGGAGGGTCCACTGTGGATTTGTAAAATAATGAAGTGAAACCTAAAATCACATTATTTTAATGGTAATACCAATATTTTCCAAAAAAATCCCTTTTATAGTATTTTATTACATCACTTTTTGATCATTAATATGTCATAAAACACATTATATATTTAAATGATAAATAATTTTTACTAAAAAATTCGACTATCTCCTAAAATTATAAATAATTCACTATTGGAAAATTTTAAAAACATGATTAAAAAAATAATACTTATTTTATCTAAATATATTTATAAATATGTTAATATTTATTTTAAAATAAAAAAGACATTTTTTTAAAATTCATGAGTTTTGACAAAAACAGCTTTCAAAACTTAATAAAAATTTCAATTGTCTTCATAAAATTTATATGATCATTAATATTTAATAAAAATTAAATTAGTAATAATATTTCATTAAAATATTATTTATTTCAAAAATCCATTAATTTATCAAAAAAGATGTTTTAAGTGAATATTAACTAAAAAACGCTATTTTACCTTTAAAAACAATTTAAAAAGTTACACAAATAAAATGAATGTATATTCTCTATACAAAAACAATATATATAATCTTAGTGCGAGGATATTCTTAAATAAACTCTTATAACACCCCCATAATACATAATGGTATGATGTACGATGTTGACAGACTCATGGGTGGCTCGGATAACATCGCCCTGGTTGTAATCTCAATTAGTATCCACTTATCTTATAGGTAGTTCTGTTCGAGTTTAATGTTTTGATGCCCATATTGGGATTTATCATGAGAAATGCCTAATGAAGTATTATCATTTTCGAGTCTAGAAAAATGTGCTTCGTACGGGGCATGTCCAGTCGATGATGCCAACACTCACTTTTTCTGAGTTAATTGGATTTGTAAAAGCCCTATATTTATACTATCCATGTGATCATTGTTTCAAAGACTATATTAGCAATGTTAACAATTAATCATGATATTTTGAAATCTCAAAACATAATAAGAATGAAGTGCATATTTTATATATTCATTTTAAATAATAAAAAATTTTCTTATATCAAGTGTAATTTTCATTAAAGAATGTTTGGGTCAATACAATCTACCCCCATTAAGAAATTTTTTCCACGAAATTTCCTTTTCTCACACTAAAACACATGCGATTAACTCTTCTTCATCATTTCCTCTGATTCCCACATTGCTTCTCCAATATTTTGGTTTCTCCACAATAATTTCATGAGGGGATATATATTATTTTGTATTTATTTATCCGTACAATCTATTATCTTAAATGGATTCTCTTCATAGGAGAGGTCATTCTCCAATGGTACAACCTCCAGATTGAGAACATGTGATGGGTCAGGTATGCAGTTCCTCATATGTGATACTTGAAATAAATAATGTACTTGGGATAGTTTTGGTAAGATTTCTGGTTGATAGGCCACTTCTCCAATGCCATCTAAAATATAAAAAGGTCCGATGTACCATGTACTATTCTTTCCCTTCATACCCAATCTCATAACACACTTCTAGGGTGATATGCATAGGAATACCATGTCCTTGCCATCCAAATCTTGGTCTCTTCGATGATTATTAGCATAGCTCGTTTGTCGACTCCGATAAGATTTAATGTGATAATGGATGACCTTTACCTTCTCCACTATTTGATCGATCATTTTTGGACCTAGGAGATTTCCTTTAGCAACATCATCCCAACGTGTCGGTGTTCTGCACCTCTCCCCATTCAGGGCTTCATATAGAGTCATTTGGATACTTTAGTGGAAATTATTATTGTAAGAGAACTCAAATATGGGAATATTTTTATCCCATCCTATTTAATGTCCATAGAGCTTGATCTAACATTTTAGAATGTGTTTGGATAGTCTGATCAGATAGGCCATTATTTTGAGGATGATAAGTCGTTCTAAAGATCAGCTCAGTATTCAGAGAATTTTGAAGACTCTTCTTGAACATGGAGACGAATCATGGATCTCAATCAGATATAATCGATATTGGTACTCCACATAGCCTTACCACTTCTCTTATATATATATATATATGTTCTATTTGATCCAATGAGAAATACTCTCGAATTACAATGATGTGTGTAGTCTTGGTAAGACAATCCACAAAAACCCAAATAGAATTGTTACCTTTGGATATCTTTGGAAGTTTTTTGGAAAAGTCCAAGGTGATGTTCTCCAATTTCCATGATGGTATAGTCTATATATTCATCATCCCATTAGTAATATACCTCTCATCCTTCACTTTCTAACATTCCATGCACTTTGATGTATACTCAATGATCTCCTTATTCATGTTATCACACCAATAATGCTCTTTGAGATCAAAATACATCATTGTGTTCCTATGGTGAATAGGGATATTTGAACAACACGCATCATCAAAAATTTATTTTTTCAACACCAGGTTTGATGAAACACATATTCTTGATCCAAATGCCACAATTACTTCTTCATTGAAATTGATTTTTGAGGATTTCTCTTTTCTTATAGTTTCCACATTCATCTGAATTCCCACATCATCATTTTCAGCATCCTTTAACCATTCCAAAAGAGATGATTGAGTAATAATTTGTGAATGGATTGATTATGTTCCATTCTTTATGATTACCATGTCCATATTCATCAAATCAATGGAGATTGTATCTTTTTCAATTCTCATTAATAATAAAATTCTAGGGTCCTTTCAACATAAGGCACCTACCACATTGTTCGCTTTTCCAGGGTGTTAATGGATTGTGTAGTCATTGTATTCGATCATATCTATCCATAATTATTGGAACATATTCAACTCTTTCTTTGTGAATATATACTTGAGGCTTTTGTGAATGGTGTATATTTTACACATCTCCCCAAAGAGGTAATTTCACAATTCTTTTAATGTTACGATCACTGCAGCCAACTCCAGTTGTTGAATTGGATTATTTTTCTCATGAACATTCAATTACTATGAAGCATAAAAAATGAATTTGTTATTTTTCAAAACACACATTACAGGACCTTCTACAAATCATCACTAAATAACACAAAAAGTTCTCCACTTGTGTGTAGTGTTATCATGTGCATAGTGATAAGCCTCCTTTTCAACTACTTGATTCATTTTTCACATTCATCACTAAAAGAAAACATTAATCCTTTCTGAGTCATCTTGGTAAGTGGGTTGGATAATTGTGAAAAAATTCTCACAAATCGGTGATAATATCCGGTTATCCCCGGGTAGCTATGAATACCCGTTACTGATATTGGCCTCATCCATCCCTAAATTGTAGATTTCATTGATGGATCCACAGATATATCATTTCTTGTGATGATTCAACCCACTAATGATACCTTTTTCAACCAGAACTCGCAATTTCTATACATTCCAAAAATGATTATCCTTTTGCAAAATCCATAGTACAGTTCTTAGATGCTTCTCATAATCCTCTTTATTTTAGGAGTATATTAACATATCATCTATAAAGACTACAAAAATTTGTTAAGGTAATCTATAAAGGCTATGTTTATCATTTTCATGATGATTACTAGATATCTAGGAAGTTATAAAGGAATTACTATTAATTCATAGTGCTCGTACCTTGTATGAAATGTAGTCATGGGGATATTTGCCTTCTTCACCCTTATATGGTAATATCCCGACCAAAAATCAACCTTGGAGATGAATTATGCTCCACGTAGCTGATCTAACATGTCATTAATTTTGTGCAGAGGATACTTGTTCTTTATCATATTTTTTTGAGCTCACAATAATCAACGCAAAGGCACATTGACCCATCCTTATTCTCGACAAAGAGTACTTGTGCACCACATGGTGAATCACATGGGTGTTTAAATTCCTTTTCTAGAATCTCTTGTAGTTGTTTCTTTGGCTCCTAAATCTCAACAGCAACCCTTATATACATAGTCTTGGATACAGGAAACACCCCAGGTATAAGATTTATTGAGTATTAATCATATCTTACAAGAGAAAAACCATGAAATTCCTTGGGAAACTCTTCAGAAAATTATCTCCCAATAGACATGTATTTAAGGATGGTTTCTTCATTAGACTCAATCATTTGAGCCAGATACGCTTTCCCAAAGAGAGTAATATCCACGCATGAAATGGTGGTGGTAATAAAGTTTCATTTTCCTCCATAAACAAGTATAGAATTTGGGGATGATTCTTCATATGGAGAGTGATTTCCCTGTCAAAGAAATTTATTTTGGATCAATATAAATAATGCCAATCCATGATGATAATTGCATCAAATCACACAATAGTGAGTATGATGAGGTTTTCTAGAAAGTTAAATCAATAGATTATGAAAAAGGAGGATCAATATACATGCGATATAATGATTTCCCCATTTTACACATCTTTATTTACATTATTTGTGGTGGTGTTGGGATTGTTATACTAAACATTTGGGATATAAAATAATTCATAAAACCAGAATAAAAAATTGTGTTCACCATTCATGAATGAGTAACTAGCATACCTACATCCAAATAATTGTGGGGTTTCAATTTAGCTGTAGTGATGTAAAAATATCACCCTTGTTTCTTTGGAGGTTTTTGGATGCCTCCAAAATCCCTCAGCTTTGGGAAATGATTTTAAACGTGGCCTAGTTCATTGTAGTTGTAGAAAAGAATAATGCCTTGAGGGTTAAATGGTGTGTTCCTATCCTCTATCACAGTTGTTGGTTTTTCTTATCAACAGTTAATAACTAAGATCCCTTCCCTTCAACTCCTAAAGCATTTTTTCATCCCCATAAGGAAATATCTAGGGTTCTTATTTCTCAACCATTAACAAGTAGGGTGTGTAGCGACCCAAAAATTCACTAATGAAAATTTTTCTTTGTCTATTTAAATGTCTTCTTGTGGTTATCTAAAATTGGTGGACTTATTCAGTTTTTGGTTTTGAATATTAAAATACTGTTAAGAATTGTGAACATTGCTAATATAGTCATTGAACAATGACCACATGATTAGTATAAATAAAGGGCTTTAACAAATACAATTTACTCAGACAAAGGAAGTGACGACCTTATATAGTAGATTGGCCCCATATGAAGCCCATTTTTTAGAGCTCAGAAAGGAGGTGGCATCATTGGGCTTCTCTCTTGACCAATCCAAATCCGAACTTCAATACATTAAGCTTGATCTGAACCACATACAAGAGAAGGGGAAGTTGATAGAGATTACCCCTCAAAAAATGTTATCTGAGCCACTCCAAGAGTCTGTCACCATCGAGCCCATTACCTTAAGGTCATATATCGGTGTTATAATGGGTTATTTAAGAAGACCATATAACTATAATTATGTTCATTATATTGTATATAATAATTATTATACATTCATTTTATTATTGTTACTTTGTAAATAGTTTTTAAAGCACAAATAGTATTTTTGGTTAATGTCCAACTAAGAAATCTATTTTGATGAATTATTGGTATTCTGAATTATATAATATTTTAATAAAATATTATTATTATTATTAAATTAAAATTTTAAAATATAAATTATCATAAAACATTAATGAAATTTTAATGATTGTTATGGTTTGAAAGGTGTTTTTGTCAAAACCCATGAATTTTCTATAAATGTTGATTTTTATATTATAAGATAAAATTCACACATATAAAAAATTATTGAGATAAAATGAATATTATTTTTGGTATTAGGATGTTGAAATTATCAAAAGGTGATTTTTTAATAATTTTCTGAGACGGTCTAATTTTTGGGTAAAAATTAAATACTATTTAAATGTATAATATGTTTTAATCCAACATAATGACCTAATAGGGATGTAATAAAATACTATAAACATTCTATTCTGCCAATATATTTTTTACCATTAAAATAATGCAATTTTGCGTTTTTTTGATTTATTTTACAAAACATTTGTGGACACTTCAAGGCTTATAAAACATTGTGTCTTTGTAAATTGTTTTCATTGAGAGTGTGAATCACCTCCACATAAGAAACCCTATTAATTTAAGATGTTTTTCCACTGGCCTTATATGATATTGTATTCCACTCCCCTTTGGGAACAACCATGGAAAAAACAATGGGAAGGTTTGTGGTTTAATGTGTGGTGTCCCAAACCTAAATAATAAACAATTCCATCTCCTTTCCTATATAAACCCACCATAGTTCCCACTTCCTCTTCACTCATAGCCTTTGGAGTACGACCAAGCCTTCCCTCATATCTCTACAATATTCTCAAGGTTCCCAAAGCTTCTATAAAGCCTCTCTCAAGCCTCTCCCAAGCTTTTGGGATCGCACTTCAATGAAAGGGATTCATACCTTTCTCCTTTTATCAAAGATTCATAATATTGTTATGACATGTTATTTTCAATTAAAAATGTTGGGGTATGATTTCTCACCTTTTCTATACATACCTATTAATTTTTGGATAATTGGAGACCCATTTATCTCTCATTAATGGCTCCCATGTACACCAGTTACCATGTTGAAATTCCATGAGGGATTTCTCTCTCCACTATTACATCACTGTAATCCTTTTGTATTATTCTTCTAAGTTCCATTACGTTTGTTGGGACATGTATCTATACTATAAATTTTATGTACATATGATTAGAAACCCATTTCTCTCTCATCAACCATTTTCCTAAATCCTTTTGTCAAGTCGTTATCCTGCCGAAATTGCACCACATTTTTTCACGCCAGAGTCATTGTGTAGTGAATACCATGCCCATTTATCTATAAAGGGTTTTCACATTAAAGAACATTTAATTATATATTAAATATTATCATGTATTAATTACACATTCCTTTATCTTGGAATAAATGAATATTTTTAATGAATACATGTTTTTTGATCCATGTGGCACAGTTATGCCTGAAATGAAATGTTTAAAGAGGGCATGTCTGAATAGCACTTCAATGCATTGGGTAATGTATATTATCATGATAATTCATGTGAAATGATTTTTGACTCATGCTAATTAAATTGAAATTAGGGTTTACTCGTACTTCATGTGAAATTAGGGTTTACTCATGCTCTATGTGCAATGAGTCTTGGATCATGCTAATTCCATGTTAAGTGTTGTTGCCACATTTCCATGTAATGATTATCATGATTTATCATGCCTTCATTTTCCTGATTCTTTTATTCTCTGTTGATATGACTATTGTCTAACATGTATTTTATTCCTCATGTTATTCCATGTTTATTCCCTTAATGGTCTTTATATCTCACTCTTTTCATATGCATGTCCTTTGGTTATCCCATGCAATGATAAGTACAATATAATGTTATGGTCATGTGAAGGAATTTTTCAACAAAGATGTTGTATTTCATGTTTTATGTTGTTATGTAATGATAGTATGCCCAAAATTCACTAGACCTCTCAATTTTCTATATTATATGAAGATAATTTAATGTAATAAATCATGTTTTAGTGTGTAATAAAGTGCAGGGTTGTTATAATAGGTATTAGGAGATAGGTTTAGCTATTATTGGGATTTCGATTAGAAACCCATGTATAGACTTAGATAGGAGAATAAGTATAATAAAAACATACCTATGTTTGGGTGAGTATTTATTATGTGGTTTACCAAGAAAGTACATTCATGTATGGATACAAGCAGGTAGAGGCAGCTCTGGCACAGATAAATCTAGTGGTGATAACCCCAAAAAGGAATTTCAGGCTTGACTCGAGGTATCCAAGTACATGACAATGGGACTTATTGCACTCTTGGTTACGACATTCCTGGGGGATATTCTATGGTAAATTCACAAGCATAGTATGATCCCTTATTAAGGGAATTTAAAAAAATTCCCTTAAGAATATATGTTAGAAAGTAGAACATGAAAAGCATAGATTGAAGCCGTTGGATACGTAAGGCAAGGAAATAAAAGTTATTTATAAGTCATCTGTTTTTTCCTTGGATTACCCTTTAAGGGTTACCCCTAAAATTATTTTTATTCTAGCCAATGGCTGGTAATAATAGGACTTGGGCTAACAACTGATGTGATGATAAATGCGATGAATGTGATAATGAGATGCCCAATCCGATGGGAGTGGGAATCACGAACATTGTGATGCTTCTCTCTTAGTTAAATCATTCTTTGAATAGAATCATGGGTCAAGAAGAACTCTCAACCCCCCCCCCCAAATAAAGAACATGTATCTATCCAAAGCTTTATGAGAAAAAGGACTACAGCTTTTAATGGATCATCTGATCCCTCAATCACCAAAAAATGGATCAACTGCATTGAAAATATCTTATCCATCCTTAAACATTCTGAATAGGAGATGGTTCTCCTACCTACATACCATATGGAGGGTGAATCTGATCAATGGTGGATATTGATAAAAAATACGACTCTTGAGGAAGAGATCAAGGAATTGGAATGGAAGGATTTCTGGAAGATAGTTCTCAAAAAATATTATTTGTGCACCCTCCAACTGAAGATGGAAAGGGACATCCTTGCCTTCAAGAAAAATGATGATGAATATATCTAAGAATACAAGGAAAACATCCCATGACTTGCATGATACACCTCGGAATATGTCATTACCCTCAAATGAAATGTTGACCGCTTCTTTAGGGTGCTGAAACCTAGCCTATAGAAAGCGCTGGAAATTCGTGGCTTCAACTTCTCTGAGGAAATTGTCCGATGTTACATCAAGGATGAAATGTAGATCGAAGAAACTCAAGGGTATCATGAAGATAAGATGCCTAAGGTGGAATTCAATGATGTAGGTCTGATGGATAAATCCAATGGTGCTATGAATATACATCACACCACTCACCAAAGGTGCGGAAAGAAGAACCTTACAAATTTTATTAAGGGGACAAAGAATTTCTTTAGGTGTGGAATAGAAGGGGAACTAACTATTAACTATCGGCACGAAAAACCTGCAGTTGTGACAGAAGAGAGTAATTTTCCACTCATCCCTTAATGCGTTGTATTTTTCATCAACTGTATAGAACTGAGGGACATTACAAATTAGTTCCCTAAACCAAGAGTTTCTGGAGGTAACCAACAACCTCCAAGGTAGCAAAGGTGAGCTTCTTCCATCACTACTACCGAAGTGAACCCCATGAGTGAGGAGGTGACAGGTACATAAGTTATTCATTCATGAATAGCAATCATACTTTTGGATTCTGGTTCTAGACATTCTATTATATCCCAAAAGTTAATAGAACAATCCCACCACCACCAAAAATCATGGAAGTGAAGATGTCAGTGAGTATGAAAAATGGGGCAATCATTGCATCCCATGAATAAAACTCTTCCCCTATCATAATGCGTGGATTAAATTTTCCAGGGAACCTCACCATACTCCCTCTGGTGGAATTTGATTCAATTCATGTCATGGATTGGATTTCCTTATATATATCTAAAATAAATTTACGTGATAGAGAAATATTTATACATGTGAAGAATTGACTCCTGTTTCTATACAAGTGCAAAGAGGAAGATGGATCTTCTTTAGCTTCATCATCTCAAGAGTGGATATTACATCCTTTTGAGCATGCGTATATGTCACAGATTATTGAGTCCAAAGAAGAAATCATCCTTGATGACATGCCTGCTGTGAGGGAATTTTCATAAGTGTTTCTTGAGGAATTTCCTGGTCTTCATCCTAGAAGATATGTTGAATTCTCAATTGACGTTATAATTGGGGAGTTTCCAAAATCAATGAATCCATAATGAATGGATGTTGTGGAGCTTGAGGAGATAATGAAACAACTACAAGAGAATCTGGATAAAGGATTTATATGCGTATGTGTTTCACCATGGGGTGCACCAGTTTTCTTCGTCAAGAAGTAGTATGGGACAATGCACCTTTTCATTGATTCTGGTGAGCTTAACAAAATCATGATAAAGAACAAGTATCCTCTTCCACGAATTGATGACTGGTTCGATCAGCTATGTGGAGAACAATACATTTACATGGTATATTTTCAATCAGTATATGATCATGTAATGGTGGAGAAGGAAGATATTCCCAAGACTGCATTTTATACATGATATGGGCACTACAAATTCATAGCAATCCTCTTTGGACTCATTAATTCCCTAGAAATCATCTTGGAATTGATGACTAATTTCTTTAATGATTACATCGACATATTTTTGGTATTATTTGTAAATGATATTCTTATATACTCCAAACCGAAAGAGGATCACGTGGATCATCTATGAACTGTAATAGTGACCTTGTGAAAGGAGAAGCTCTATGGAAAGTACATCATGATTGAGTTCTGGTTGAAGGAGGTCTCAATTTTCGTCCATATCATCATAAGAAATGGTATATTTGTGGATCCCTCCAAGACAACTGCAACAAAGGGATAGACGATTCCAACATCACTAATGGATATCCATAGCTTCTTGGGGTTAGCTAGATATTATTAATGATTTATGAGAAATTTCACTCGATTGTACAACCCTCTAACCATGATAACTCGAATGGGAGTAAAGATTTCATGGAGTGATGAATGTGATGAAACTTAAAAGAGTGAAAAAGGAGGCTTATCACTGCACTCGTTCTCACATTACCCATAAGTGGAGAACATTTATGGTATTCAGTGATTCTTTAAAGAATTACATGGGATGTGTGTTGATGAAAAATGAAAAAGTCATTTCCTATGATTCAAGGAAATTAAATGTTCCTGAGATGAATTATACAACAGATGATCTGATGTCGGATGCGATGATCTTCTGTTTAAAAAATTCGTGGAATTATATCATTGGGGAGATGTGTGAAATTTATACGGACCCAAAATGCCCCATGTATTTATTCACATAGAAGGATTTGAACATGCACCAATGAAGATGGTTAGAGCTGATCAAATACTATGACTACACAATCCATTAACACCATAGTAAGGCGAAAAAGGTTGCAGATTCTCTAAGTAAATATAATCCAGTGAGGCTATCACTAATGATAATTGATAAGGATCAAATCTTCATATATTTGATAAAGATAAACATGGGAATCATAATGAAGGGAACGACATCAATCCTATAACAAATGATTTGACAACTATCTCTTATAGAAAGGTTAAATGATACTAAAATGGATGATGTGGGAATTCATAATAATTTGGATGTGATCAAAAAAGATAAATACTCAGAGTTCAATGTTAATGAAGAAGGAATTGTATAATCTGGGAAAAGACTATGTGTCCCATCAAGTCTAGAGCTGATTAGTGATCATTTGGATGATGGAAAAAGTTTATATTTCTATATTCACCTAATATAAACAAAGTCTTATTGATATCTCAGAGAGAATTATTGGTGGGATAATATAAAGAAGGAGATCACTGAGTATACTTCAATGTGCCTGGTGTGTCAGATTGTGAAGTTAGAGAGGTAGAAGTCTAAGGGGATTAAGCAAAAATTTCCCATACCAGCATTAAAATGGGATAATATCACCATGGACTTTGTCACTGGACATCTTAAGACATCCAAATGAAAAAATGAACTATGGGTTGTTGCGGATGGTCTTACAATGTCTTCACACTTCATTTCAATTCGGTATAATTTCTCATTAGATCAACTGGAACGGATATACATTAGGGAAGTGGTAAGGCTACATGGAATACCACTAACTATTATATCCAATCAAGATCCAAGATTCACCTCTATGTTTTGGAAGATTCTTCAACATGCTCTGGATACAGAATTGAATTGCAGTGCGACCAATCATCCTCAAAATAATTTCCAATCTAGGCGAACTATTCAAACATTGTGTGATATGTTAAGATCATGTTAAATAGTATTTAAAGGAGGTTGGGATCAACATCTACCTCTGGCTGAATTTTCCTATAATAACAGTTTCCACTCGAGCATCTGAATGAAACCTTATGATTCCATATATGGAAAGATGTGCAGAACACTAACATTTTGGGAAGAAGTCGGTGAGCATAACATGCTAGGTACAGAAACGGTCGAATAAATGGTGGAGGAGGTGAAAATCATTCACCAGCATATCAAGGCAGTCCATAGTCGAAACAAGAGTTATGAAGATAACTGTCGATAAGACCCTAAGATTAATATTGGAGACATGGTATTTCTACACATATTTCAATGGAATATGTCCATGAGGATTAGAATGAAGGGATGTTATGTCCTAGTTAAATGTACCCCTTTGAGATTCTTCATCATGTTGGGGTTGTGGCCTATCAACTAGCACTTCCACCAACAATGGCCAATGTATATTATTTCTTTCTGGTATCCCTCTTGAGTAATTACATAGCAGACCCTTTACGTGTAATATTATCAGAGGTAGTATAGCTAGAGGATGATATTTCTTATGAGGAGCAACCAGTGAAGATCATAGATTGTAGAGAAAACATTTTACAAAATAAGGCAATTCCCCTCATCAAGGTGTTGTCTAAAAACCACAAGTTTGAAGATGCGACATGGGAATTGGAGGAACTAATGAAAAATAGTAACCCTTATTTGTTTTATAGTGGGAAAATTAAATTTTGAGGGAAAAATTTCTTATGGGGGAAGATTGTAATGTCCCAAAAATCAGAAATAAAAATTGCTCTTGGTCTTTTTAAATTTCTTCATGTGGTTATGTAAAACATATGCACTTATTTGGTTTTATTTTTTGGATTTTAAAATACTATTATAAATTTTGTCCATTGCAAATATAGCCATTGAAAAGTGACCACATGATTAGTATAAATTTAGAGCATTAACAAATCTAATTTACTCCCACAAAGGAAGTGATGGCCTCATCCAGTAGGCTTGCCCCGTACGAAGCCCATTTTTCATATCTCAGAAAGTAGTTGGAATCTGTAGGATTCACTCTTTACAAAGCCCAAGCTGATCTTGAATACCTTGATATCGAGCAGAACCACCAATGGGAGAAGTGGAATTTGAATGAGATTATCACTAGAGCAATGTTATCCGAACCACCCTAAGATTCTATCACCATCGCACACCATAACCTAAGGTATTATGCTATTTTTATAGGGTGTTATATATCAAGTCCATATGAAAATGATTATGTGCATTTTTCTTATGCAATAATGAATATATATTCTTTTATTATTTTTAGCTTGTAAACAGTTTTAATGACCAAATGGTATTTTTAGTTAATATTCAACTAAGAAATCTATTTTGATGAATTAATGGATTTTTGAATTAAACAAATATTTTAATATAATAATAATATTATAATTAAATTATTTTTTATTATATATAAATTTTCATATAATATTATTATTGTAGTTGTAATTTTTATTAAGGTTTGAATGTTGTTTTTGTCAAAACCCATGAATTTATGATAAATGTCACATCTTATTTGTATCGATGAAATTCACATATATATAAAATTATTCATATAAAATGAATATTATTTATGGGATCATGATGTTCAAATTAACCAGTGGTGAATTTCTCATAATTTTCTGAGACTGTTGAATGTTTCGCTAAAAATTAAATACTGTTTAAATATATAATGTGTTTTATGACATTATAATGACCCAATAATGACGTAAGAAAATACTCTAAACATTATGTTAGGACAATTTAAGTTTAACCATTAAAATAATGTTATTTTGGGTTCATTTTATTTAGTTTACAAAGCATTAGTGTACCCTTCAAGGCTTATAAAACATTTTGTCTTTTTAAAATGTTTTCCTTGAAAGTGTGACTCACCTCCACAAAAGAAACCCTATTAATTTAAGATGTATGGAAATTAACATTATAAAATATTGTTTTCTAGTCCCTTATGGAATATACCAGGGGAAAAAACCTTGTGGTGGTTTTTGGTTTAATGTGAGATGTCTCAATCCAAAATAATAAAGAATTCCCTCTCAATTTCTATATAGATCCACCCATTCTCCCACTTACTCATCAGTAAATGCCTTTGGACTTCAACCAACCATTTCCCTATTATATCTATAATCCTCCCAAGGAGCTCTGATCTCCCAAGAATCCTCTCTCAAGCCACTCTAAAGCTTTTTTATCGCACTACAAAGTTAGGTATTTCTACATTTCTTTTTTTATCCATGTTTCATAATATTATTATGCCTTTTTATTTCAAATTTAAAATTTTGGGGTATGATTTTGAACCTTCCCCATACTAACCTGTTAATTTTTGGATAATGGTAGACCCCTTTACCTCTCATAAATTCTTTCCATGTACACCTGTTACCATTTCGAAATTCCTTGAGTGATTTCTCACTCTTATTTTACATCCAATCATTCCTTTTTTATTATTTATCTAAATTCCATTACATTTGTTGGTACATGTATCTACATGACCCCCATACTGTACATTTCATGTACATATAATGAGACACCCATTTTTCTCTCACCAATAATTTTCATGAATCCTTATGTCACACCGTTATGCTACTGAAATTGCACTGAATTTTTTCATCCAAAGTCATTGTGTAGTGAATACCATGCCCATTTCTCAATAAATGGTATTCACCATTATTAACATTAACTTATTGATTATATAGTATCATGTATGAATTATACATTCCATTATTGTGGAATAAATGATTATTTTTAATGAAACTTTGTTTTATTATCCATATGGCACACTTATTCGTGAAATGAAATGATTAAAGAGTGTGTACCCTGATAGTGCTCCAATGCATTAGGTAAAGTATAGTATCATGATACATCATGTGCCATGATTTTTGACTGATGCTAATTGAAGTGAAATGAGTGTTTACTCATTCTTCAATTGTAATGAGGGTTTACTCATGATCCATGTGAAATGATACTTGGGTCATGCTAATTAAATGTTAATTGTTGTTCCCACATTTACATGTAATGATTATTAGGCTTTATCATGCCTTTATGTTCATGTTTCTCTTGTGATCCATTGATATTTCTAATTTCTAACATGTATTTTATTCCTCATGTTATTTCATGTTTATTCCCTTAATAGGATTTATAGCTCACCTTTTTATATGCATGTCCTCATTTTATCCCATGCAATGCAATGTACGAGGGAATTTAGTGGTCACATATATGAAGATTTAAATAAATATGTTGAATTTCATGTTTTATGTAGTTATGTAATGATCCTATGCACCTTAGACACCAAAAATTTTGATCTCTTATGTATTATCAAGTGACGTTTATGTAATAAATCATGTTTTAGTGTTTAATAAAGAGAAGGGTTGTTATTGGGTTATGGATTTTCATAGTGCTATTTGATTTATCCTTAAGACTACCAGAATTGAATTCCACCAGTGGTTCATATCCACATGATACCCCTAAGATTATCCAATCTCGATTTCTACTTGAGGGAACATTAAAAAATTTACTCAAAGCTATAGAAGTCATAGATCACTAGGGATTTCTGTAGTCTAGGTTTCATCCCTCCAAAGCAGTTGTGAATCTTGCATTCTGGTGTAACAACCAAGAGAGAGGTGTATCATGCATTCCTTTTGATTTTTCCCTCGTACACTCTGACAGATTCATCATCTTTCTTCTTATGGTCAAGGAAGTCCCATTCCATCTAATATTAGAGAGTGGGAATAAAATATTTATCCAAAAACATTTTCCAGAAATCCTTCCATTACAATGCCTCGATCTTCTCCTTAGGCATCGTATGGATGATCAATGTCCACCATTGATCATCTTCGTCCTCCAAATGACAAGCAGCCAGAAGTACCATCTATTGTTAAGAATATTCAATAATAGAGAATATTTTCTCAATGGACATGATCCATTGTTTGGTGATTGACGGATCAGATGATCCATTAAAAAGTAGGAGTCATTTTTCTCTTGATTCTCTCTATTGTGACTTTTTCTATAGGGGGGGTTAACATATCTCTTGGACCACATTTATATTCAAATCATGAGTTAACTAAGAGAGTATATGAAAAATTTCATGATTCATGCACCCATTGGATTAGGCATCTCATTAGAACTGTCATCATACTGATCTTCACATCAGTTTTTATCTCGAGTCCTCCTATTTTTGAGAATTGGCTTGAATAAATGGAATTTTAGGTGTAACTCATAAAGGGTAATACATGGAAAAAGTTAATGACTTATAAATAACTTTTATTTCATTAACATACGAATCTAATGGCTTAAATCAATTTTATTGATGATCTACTTCCCTATATTTACACTTAGGGGCTTTATTTTATTTCTTTAATAATGGTTCATACTAATCATGTGGATTTACCAAAGCATATCACCCATTAGTGTAGTAACCAAGAGTTAATCAACGATCGTTGTCATGTACTAGGATACCCCATGTCATTCCTGAGACTCCATGTCAGAGATTTCACTCCTACGTACATATGTTCCAGAGCTGCCTCTACCTACTCGTATATAGAAATAGATTTATTTTCATGATAAAGCACTTACAAAACAATCACAAAAACCTAAGGATGTTTTTATTATACTTAGTCTTATCCCTACAGCTTTCACTACTGTTTTCTAATCTTAATCCCAAAAATAACTGAAAATATCCTCTGATAAAAACTATAACAACCCTTCTTTTTTATTACACACATAAACATTATTTATTAAAAAAAATATCCACTTGATAAAACATAGAATATTGAGAGGTATAGTGCCTTTGGGGAATAGGATCATTAAATAATGACTTAAAACACGAAAAACAACATCTTTAATGAAAACATACTTTACATGACCACTACATTACAATATACATATCAATAAATGGGATAAGCTAAGGACATGGATAAGAAAAAGGCGAGATATAAAGCCCAGTATGTGCGTAATCAAGGAACAACCTGAAAATTACTGTACATGTTAGGAAATAGGCACATTCAATGATCAAAAGAGAAAATTCACAATGGAATGATATAGAATGATTTACATAACCTGGAAATATGGTAACAACACTAAACATGACATTATAATGAGCCACGGATCATTGGACATATAGCATGAGTAAACCCTCAATACACAAGAATTAACTTGTGTAAAGCGTCATTTCACATGATTTATCCTGATACTAATCTTTACCCAATGCATTAGAGCACTATCAGGGTATTCCATTATTAATCATTTCCTTTCATGCCTAAGTGTTCCACAATGATCATACAACATGGATTCATTAAACATCAAAAATAATTCCGTAAATAAAAAATATGGAATACATAAATGTAAGTCGTCAATCCACAATTACACGTGCATAATGGTGAATACCCTTGTTAATGTAATGGGTATTTTATTCACTTACACGATAATTTTGGCATGGAAATTATGGTATAACTTCGACAGCATAAAGACATCAAATTAGAATCGTTAAAGGAGTGGATGATAGTGAAATGGTATCTCATCATTTATATATGAAATGGACAGTAAGGGGAGTTATGGTACATAAGATCCTAACAAACTATAATGGAATTTACATACATTATATAATATAAATTCATGATCAGAAAATGATTATAGGGAAATTCCTTATGGAATTTCATCATAGTAATGGTTGTATAGGAGAGGCATTAATGAAATATAAATTGGTTAATAATCATTCAATAATAATGATGGAAGTATGTGGGGGCATAAAAATTATACCCCATCATTTGTAATTGAAAATAAAAGGGTGTAGCAACATAAATAATCATATACAAAAATGGGAGAGGAAGAAATCCCTTAATTAGATGTGTAAGACCAAAGGCATGTGTGTGGCTTGAGAGATGATTATTGAGATCTTGAGGTGCCTTGAGAGGACTCTTCAGAGAGTAGTACATAGGTTTTTCATGATATAAAGTATTTGAGTGAAGAGGATGTGGGGGCCTAGGTTTGTTTATAATGAATAGAAGAGGGAATTATTTATAATTTAGGTTTTGGCCACCACAAGTTAAACTAATAATAACCACAAACCAAACCAAGGTTTTAACCATGGTTTTTTTCAAAGTGTAGCAGAAAATAATATTTTATATGGCCAATTTCCGATCATCTTAAAATATTAGGCTTTCTTATGTGGAGGTGAGTCACTTTCTCAAGGAAATTATTTTAAAAAGATTAAATGTTTTATAAGTCTTAGTGGGTCAACTAAGGCTTTGTAAAACAAATAAAACAATCCCATATTTACATTATTTTAACTTTAAACATATATTGGAAAAAATTAATTTATATTATTTAATTACGTAACTATTTATTCAATGTGATGACATAAAACACATTATATTTTCAAACAATATTTAATTTTTACCAAAACATTCTGATATCTCAAAAAATTATGCAAAATTCACTGTTGGATAATTTTGATTTCCTGATTCTAAAAATAATATCCATTTTACCAAAATATTTTTCTACATATGTGAATTTTTTCATTTAAAAAAACCGATAGTAATCCAAAACATTTGTGTTTTGATCCAAAACAGCTTTGAAAACATAATACAAATTTCAATTGTATTTATAAAAATTATACTATAATTTATATTTATTAAAAACTAATTTAGTAATATTATTTTATTATTATATTATCTAATTCAAAATTCCAACAACTCCTCAAAATAGATTTCTTAATTTAATATTTTATAAAAAATCTATTTCTTGTTTTAAAAACAATTGATAATGTAACTCTAATAAAATGATTTTATATTTTCTATAAAAAAATAAATGTACATATGGTTTGTGCTAGGGTATTGTTACATAAACCCTTATTACACCCACTTAAGACATATTGGTAAGGTGTGTGATGGTGACACACTCTTTGGGTGGTTAGGATAACAACACTCAGGATGTAATCTCTATCAACTTTCACTTCTCTCATAGGCAGTTTCGTTCGAGCTTAACATGTTGATGCTCAGCTTGATCTTGGTCAAGAATGAATCCCAATGACACCACCTCCATTCCTAGTTCTGAAAAATGGTATTTTATGGGAAAAGTCAACTGGATGTTTCCATCGCTTCCCTTTTATTTATAAATTGGAATCGTTAAAGCCTCGTATTTATACTAATCAATAATCACTTTTCAAGAACTATATTAGCAAAGATAACAATTTTTAATCGTATATTATAATAAAAATACATAAAATCATGTAAATTAATATTTTATATAACCATTTTACATAATAATACATTTAATTACATCTTGTGGAATTTTCATTAATGAGTGTTTAGGTCATTACCAGAACCATGATCAACAAGAATTCCATAGTGAGGAACATGAAAAAATGTGAGGAAGAAGGCACCAATAAAAATGGTTTAGTTCATTTTTCAATCATCCATGGGTAATGATCAATAACGAGTATCCATATTAGATAAAAATAACAATAAACAACATGATCTTACCTATTAGGATCATGATTGGGGATCATATTGATGAATAATTTTTAATATGATTAATCATTTAGTCTTGGGTGTAACATCACCATAGACGAGTCCTACAACTGTTTTTCTCCAATTTGTGGTGAAGAACACATTCACCAATGAAGGAGGAGTATTAGTAACCTCTTTATCTGTCTATATCTAGGGATTCATTGTTTGTTTTTCATTTAACATTCACCAATGGTATCATAGGGAAGAATAAGTAGTCATTGGAGAAAATATGGTTAAGAGGTTAAAAAACCATTAACCATGTATCTAAATCCATATATTTGGATTAAATAGAATTATGTTATTGATAAATTAATTAATTTAGTCTTCTAAATTCACCTCAAAGATGCAAGGGGTCTAAACATAATTTGACATGTTATTTTATGTCATTCCTAGTGAAAAAACAACATTATAGAAACCATATCAGTCTCAGATTTAATATTTAATGAACTGTTTAATATTTATCCCATTTTATATTAACCAAAATTGTGAGAAATAAAATATATTCATTGTTTTTATAAAATTGATTCTAGGGATATTGGGACTTGGAATCACACATCATCTCAGCGCCTCACCCATGAAACAATATATTGATATATTTTAAGGGCTTATATAGAAAAAGGTTGTGTCTCTAAATCATTCCCTCCATCCTTATATTCACCCTTGAAATGAAAAAAGTAATCAAATGACCCATGATATTGTGCATGCATCTAGCTCTCCTACTCCTAGTAACACTTTTACATATTTCTTGCAGCCCCAACCCTCAAAAAAGCGGGGTGAATCATCCTTGAAGGACCCTATCAAATTGCTACTTGAAATGAAAGGTTTACTCATACCTATCCAGGTCTCGAAATACTTCTATAAGACTCTCAATAATTGTGACATAATCTAAGAGTCAGGATAGGATAGAGCATTAGAGGGTACAAAGTGAAGGCAGATGATCTCTAGTATGTATAGATACCCCAAACTCCCCACAAAACTTTGCTCCCTGATAGAAAAGAAGTGCACCGATATTGTGAGTCATCCTATAATCACCCAGATTGTGTCATGGCCCTTCACAATGTGTGGAATCCTGATAATTATGTCTATGGATATGACTCCCAATTTCAACTCTAGGATATCAACCAACTAAAACAAACCTTACAAGACTTGGTTCTATTCCTTCACATAATAACAATAAAAGCATCATTAGAAGAACATTGCTACACATCATCTCATTCTAGACCACGAAAACATCCATTAAGGATCCCTATACAACATCCCCATAATGGGAAGTACTGCGGAGGGAGAAGTGTGTAACTCACGCATCACTTACTCTCATACCAGTACATGAACTGTTGTTCACCCCACAAATAAGATATCATGATTACCTCCATTAGAATTTACATCTCATGCATCACCTATGGATATTTGATCATGTAGAAACTCATAGTAAATTTCTCATAGATACAACAATTTCCCATGATTATGAATTATATGAGTCAACACCATCAACTATAGGAAAATTTTACTCTCATGCTCTATCAGGTTTAGACACAGGGAAGCTACCTACTCTAAAGATACCCACACTATGTGAGCCTGTGAATTTCTACTAAGGGGATGGTGTACAATGTTTCCCTTCTTGGAGTATATACTATTGTGATCTCATAGCCATTAATGAACCCCAACTATCATCTCTAACTCAGGCTCAGGTCATTATGTTTGAAGACATACCTAAGACTCTGGTGATTTGAGTAAATAAAAAATCACTCTTGTAGAAGGTAGTTCATCTACATACTAAAAGGTATGATTATCTTAGCTAAATACAGATCATTAGTTTAGTAGTTCATCTCATGAGGTCTCACAAACCTCAACCCATATACTATTATTTCTTATTGTTACACCAGCTCGCAACTGATCCCACCTCCGGAGGCATAACAATACACCTCGAACTCAACTCCTTAATCTGATAGTCTCAAAATTGGAGAGTTAGTCTACATATACCTCAAATTCTTAATTGCCTTCTAGAGAATCTCATACCAAGTAAAAAATGGTCCGATCTACATTAGTGTGGTCAAAGGGGTTATGATCCAGGATAAGTATACAAAAAAAAATTTATAGTTATCTTCCAATATAAAATTGATCTACACCTCTAACACATTATTGGGTGTGTCTAAAAAAATATATACATTGATATTCAATGGATAAATGTATAAATCCTTCTTTGAAATAAAATTCCAAAAAGGTAAAACTTTTTTATTTAGAACTATCATTTTGATAGCTTTCTATAAATATGGTTCTCTTGAACTAGATCGATGGCCCTCCTCAAGTGTTATACATGCACTTATTCTGATACTACTCTATCACGACTCAACCCAATCCGGTGATCAAGATGCAACTACCCCACACCTACCTCTATAGTCTTGGGGTTGGCGATAACCATTGAAAACACAAAAAACATGGGGATGTCTTTTCCAAATAACATGTACACATGCACATAGACAAATCAATGCCAAATTGAAAAGGAAAATGAAGAAAAGGGTGAATCATCTGTAATGTAACATAAACATGCAAGAATATATACATTGTAAAAATATTCTATATTGAACAATGAAAGTAAATAGTAAAAATACATTCCCATACTTGTATCTCGTTCCAACGTGAAGAAAAATAGAAAAGATTAAAGGTTGATTGACCAGCACACCTATATCGCAACATTGAACACTATATCAGGTCCACAAAGTCGGTATCCCAAAGCTCTCCTATGATCCCGATCGACCTGTCTTCCATCTACATAAGTCATGACATGTGCTTGGAAAATCCCATTTAGGATTGGTATAAACAGACCTAGTAGAGATCTCTAAAAAGTTGAATAGGGAGCAGTATGATATAAAACCAATGTGAAGAATTATATGTAATAAGTTATAGTAAAATGTAATAGAAAGAGTGATGCAAAAACATATAAGAGTTTGAATATAGAATAATAAAAATACTAGGAGATATAAATGGTGAGTAGGTACCCCCCCACCATCTATTATTGATAACTATGGTAAGATAGTACACCCACCCAACCATGAGAAGCTAGACACTAAATGAAAATGGAATATCATGCACGTATTCGCCTCACTTGGATGGACAGATATTGAGACCAATGTACTGGTTACTGTGATGGGATGCACATATATATATATATATATATGTGTGTGTGTGCATAGCCAAAAGAAGACCAAATGAGAAAGTAAGGGGAAGTTTATCTCATAGCGCCACCCAAGATGATGAGTTGAAAATTTTTCCATGGTAGATTCATCTGTGATTCCCAAAACCTCATGTGTTTTCCCAGGAGTTGCAAGTCAACATTTCTCAAATTATCCCCCACCTTATTTCTATCCTCTATAGGGGGAAGGGACTCTCCCACATGGTTTTAGGTATCATTAAAATAAATAATATCATTGGTGAGATGATAAAACAATATTTTGTTGAATATTTTATTGATAATAAATGATATAATTTCCTCAAATTGTGCTAAATATATTCATTTATGAAATATTTGGTATTTGATCATTCATTTGAAAATTTGGTGAAAATTCTAGTTTTACCCGTTATAGTGCACTGTAGTATTTCGAAGATAAATATTTCTATGTTAAGTATTTGAATTTTATATTTTGTAAATATGTTACTATATTAATTTTCTACAACTTGTATTCAGGACACATGATCAAAAAAAGAAATTTTGGTGGAGTAATTGGGCCATAATGTCAAAGGTGGGATGGACACGTCAGAATGTAGAATCTTATGTATTTCGGCCATAACTCCTTCATATGGGCTTGGATTAAGCACAAATTTTTATAGGAGATATAGGACACATATTGGCACATATTATCATTCTAGGAGGCCGGAAAATTCATGTGTTTGTGTGATCAAATGGGCTGTGAAAGTTGGAATAAAATTTTTGGCCGAAATTTCACATTCACACTTGAAATCACTTGTAACCTCTCCTCCCCTCCCCTCTATAAATTGGAGTTATTCTCATTTGGAGGAGTTGGGACGTTAATTTGGAAGTTTAGGGCAAAGGATAAGTGGATCCACTCCAATTATCCAACCATTTCAACAATGGTAGCTCTTGAATCAAGGATCCATTCGACGAAGCCTTCTTCTTCTCTTTCATGTTGTAATGATTTTGTTTGTCTAATAAACTTCTTTGTTATTATTTTATTTCTTCTAATTCCTTCTATTTTGATTAAATTTCTTCTTCTATTAATATTCTTATTTGGGCTGGAATTCTTTAATAGAAATGTTATTGGGTTAAACCCATTATAAACCTTTGCACATGCAAAATGCTTCTACGATGATTACGCCACCCATGGAAGAGTAGTTGTTTTTAGTAATCGATCGACCTCTATCCCTCTTCATTCATTTATTTTTGAATAAATGATATACTTTAATTCAGATAATATAATCCATGAATTGTGTTTTTTAATTACAAGAAACTATGGAAGCAATTGAACAATTAATACAAAAACACATGAGGTTGAGATTTTGCGTATATTGTGAGAGCACTATATTAATCGGTAATACAAGACCACACGGGATAAATTTGTAGAGTTAAAATATAATCCTTAAACACAATTACTCATCATTTCCAGAATGGATATGTGCTCTAATTAACCACTGACCATAAGCTATCCTTAGAATAACAATCAAAGCAGGGTGCTACGATTGCGTGTTCCGAAGCTAGCCTAGGGTTTAAGTAATTTCATATTTGTGTATAAGATAACTCTTATAGGGTTCGAGGGATAAAAAATTAGGGGATCATAATTAAGTTGATATTGATTTAAATTTAATTATTAATAATTTAATTAAGAGGTAGAGTTAGATCAATTATGGCTTTTAAAATATATTTCTAAAAAAACATCATCTTGTTGTGTCATTTTAATCGAATTTCATTTCAAAAATAAAAACAAAAAAATATACAATCTTCTTCTAGAAAACTTCTTCTAGATTCATAAACTATAACAAAACCCAATCCTTTAAAGGTGTTTTTTTATTCAATTCAATTTTATTTTTTATAATACCTTTAATATGTTGTTAAATTCACTTCATCCTTTGAGAGATGACCTTGGTCAGCCACTTTGTTGCATCTAAGTACCCCAAAATCACACTAATTATTTGAGGGCCCCCACGACATTGCTCTTTCAAAATGGTGGCTTTTTTGAGGAGGTATGTAATTTTTTCAACCATTTAGTGGTATTTATTTTATTTTTCATTTTATTATTTTCTTCACCTCTCTCTTTCATATTTCCCCTTTCTCAAGTTTTCCATTTTTTTCATCCTCTTCTTTTTTTTGCCCATCAACTCAAACTTCTCATTTTTATTTTACTGTGGTCCACTTTATTTCTTTTCATTTTTATTTTATTTATGACACGAACTAATCCCAAATATCTCTTAGAACTTGACCCTGAGATTGAACGTAGCCTTAGGGATCGAATCAGACATTCTTAGTCTACGGGAAGTTTCAATATTCAACCATTTGGTGAATTGCACTCTTTTGGAAACATTGAAATTGGAAGAAAATTTAAATTTAAAAATAAAAGAGGAACCAATGGCTGGAAATAATGGAAATGAACTTAATATAGCCATTCAAGAATTGGTTGCACCTGATATTAACTATCAACCAAATTGTATTGCATATGCAAATCTTGAATCAGACTTTGAGTTAAAATCTGTGTCAATTCACCTTCATCCAAAATTTCATGTCTTATCTGGTGAGAATGCAAACAAACACCTTAATGAATTTAATGCGGTTTGATAAACCCTTAAACCAAGAAATGTTTCTGAAGATCAAATCAAATTAAGAGCATTCTCATTCTCACTAGATAGAGCTGCGAAAGATTGGATGTATTATTTGAAACCCAAGGATGTAACTTGTTGGAATGATTTAAATCGACTTTTCTTGTAGAGATTTTTTCAAGCATCGAGGAACACTTCCATTCGTAAGGAGATCTCTAGGGTCAAGCAAGCACATGGGGAGTCAATGTATGAGTATTGGGAGAGATTCAGGAAGTTGTGTGCAAGCTGTACACATCACAAAATCAGTGAGCAACTCCTCACTGAGTACTTCTATGAAGGACTCACACCTATGGAGAGGAGCATGGTGGATGCTGCAGCAGGTAGAGAATTGGTGGACAAGACACCAGTAGCCGCACATGCTTTTATCGACAAGATGGCACAAAACTCCCAACAATTTGGCAATTGAGGTACACCACATGTCAGGGGAGTACATCAGCTAGGTCCTTCTTCTCTTGAGAGTCATTTGATTGATACAAAGTTAGAATAATGAACCACCATGGTGAGCAAAATTTCTTTAGCACAAAATAAATCTCTACCCCCTCTTTCAAGGCCTTGTGGAATTTTCCCTAAGACAAGCCACCCAACTGACTGTTGCCCCCAACTACAAGAAATAGAAGATTGTGCAGCAGCATTCCCTGGGAGACCATATCAGCAACAACAACAACCACATCCCCAAAAGTTGTATGACTCCTTTTCACCAATATTCAACCAAGGGTGGAAGGATAAATCTGACATGAGGTATGGCTATGGACAACAACAAAGGCCCCCTTTTCAACCAAACATCCAGCAGCCTCCACCTTACCAACAGGCTTTCCAACATCCCCAAAGGAGATTCAAAACTCAAACATCAACAAGTCAGAAACAAGGGAATATCCAACCCAAGGTAGACTCTAACACTGATGATATTTTGAAAAAAATCATTCTTAATCAACAGAATGAGATGAAGTGTCACGGTTCGGAGTAGAGGGAGTTGAAGACTCAAATGAGCTAGATTACCACCACCCTCCATGAACTTGTAAGTATGAATTCTGGAAATCTACCTTCCCAACCCACTCCAAATCGAAAGGGTAATGTTAGTTACATCACATTGAGAAGTGGAATGAAAATGAACGATACATCTATACCTACCATTCCACCAGGATTCACCTCTACTCCAGAGAAGCCATATTCCATACCAACTGATGAGTAATCCAAGGAGAAAGATAGAGGTAAGAAAAATATTGATGATGTTCCTCCTAAACCCCTTCCTTTTCCAAACAGGGTTGTTCAAACCAAGAAGATGGCTGAAGAAGAAATGAAAAAGGAGGTTTTGGACACATTCAAGTGTGTGGAGATCAACATTCCTCTATTTGAAGCCATTAATCAAATCTCAAGGTATGCCAAATTATTAAAAGATCTCTCCACCAATCGAAGAGGGCTCAAGGGAAATGAGAGGATCAACCTTGGAAGGAATGTCTCAGCACTCATTACACCAACTCTATCTATTCCATCAAAGTGAAAAGATCCCGTGACATTCACCATCCCATGTACCATAGGGGAGTTGCACTTCTCTAATGCTCTTTGTGATTTAGGAGCTTCAATAAATGTGATGCCTTACTCTATATTCTCTTCCTTGTAGGTTGGTGTGTTGAATCCAACAAGATTAGTGTTGTAGTTGTAAAATAGAGCTACAACATATCCCGCGGGAGTCCTTGAGGATGTACTTGTCCGGGTAAGAGACATGATCTTCCCAACAGATTTCTACGTGCTTAACATGGAGGATGATCAGGTAAGTTCTCATGATCCCATAATCTAAGATAGAACCTTCCTCAAAACTAAAAAAACTATCATAAATGTCAACGAGGGTACAATTTCCATGGAGTTTGGAGATGAAGTTGTGATATTTAATATTATGGATTCCTTGAAGTAACCCTCAAAGGATCACTCTGTATTTGTTATCTCCCATTTTGAACCACCAAATAAAACCCCATGGAATTTGATTGTTCTATGATTAGGGAGATTATGAGTATTGGTTCTAGTTTGATGTCTAAGAGTACTTCCACACATATTTATAATGGAAAAGTCTCTATTAGATTTGATTTTGAAATGGAATCATACTCTGATTTTGATCATGTGAACTCTGATTATGACATGGTTGTTGAGTATGTTGATGGATTTGATGCTTTATTCTCTGATTTTGATGATGTATACTCTGATACTGATGCTCTTTCTGCACGTAATTCAGTTCCTTCTATGTCTCCATCCATACACCACCCCCTACACTGGAACTCAAGCCATTTCCACGAAATCTCAAATACACATACTTATTGAGTGGTGAGAAATTACCTGTTATCATTGCTAACAATCTCCCTTTTGAACATGAATAAACACATTTGAATCTTTTGAGGGAGAAAATTAGGGCAGTTGGGTGGACCTTGGCTGACATATCAAGTATTAGCCCCTCCATTTGCATGAATATGATTATTTTAGAGGATAGGGCTAAACCGGTGAGGCAACCACAATGGAGACTCAATCCAATACTTTTGGAGGTTGTTAAAAAAGATGTTGAAAAATTCCTCGAGGCAGGTATAATCTATCCCATTTTAGATTATCATTGGGTAAGTCCAAATCAGTTGGTGCCTAAGCAATGTGGTGTTACTATTGTTAAAAATGATAAAGATGAGTTAGTTCCAATGAGGGTAAAAAATAGTTGGCGTGTGTGTATTGATTATAGGAAACTAAATCATTCCATTCACAAAGACCATTTCCCCCTCCCATTCATTAATCAAATTCTTGAGAGACTAGATGGGAAGACACACTGTTGTTTCATGGAAGAATTTCTTGGATATTTTCAGGTTCTTATATCTCTAGAGGATAAAGAGAATCCTATACTCACCTGTCCCTTTGGAACATTTGCCTACCGGAGGATTCCATTTAGACTTTTCAACGCCCCCGGTACCTTCTAGAGATGCATGGTGAGTATTTTTTTCTAATTTTATTGAGACATTCATGGAGGTATTTATGAATGATTTTTAGTGTATGGGTCTTCATTTGAAGAATGACTAATTAGTTTGGGAAAGGTGTTGAATCGTTGTATTGAGATGAATCTAGTCCTGAACAATGAAAAGTGTCATTTCATGGTAGAGCATGCCATTTTTTTAGGGAATGTAGTGTCAAAACATGGGATAGAGGTTGATAGATCAATGTTAGATATTATTTTATCATTACCATATCCTTCATTTGTGCGTGATGTTAGAACATTACTAGGGAATGCAGGATTTTATCTGCGCTTCATCAAATATTTTAGAAATATTTCTCTTCCTATATTAAGATTTATTCAAAAGGATTCTGATTTTGTATTTGATGTTTCTTGCAAGAATTCATTTGATGAGCTAATACAATGTCTGACCACTCTACCTATCATACAGCCCCCACAATGGGATATTGCTTTTGAGCTTATGTGTTACACCTACAACTTCGCAGTTGGAGCTATCTTATCTCAGAGGGTGGAATGACGTTTACATGTGATTTCCTATGCATCAAGGACATTGGATTCAGCCCAATCAAACTGCACTACCATAGAAAAGGAGTTTCATGCTATCATATTTGTTTTAGATAAATTCCATTCATATTTATTGGTCTTTAATGTAGTTTTTTTTTCTGACCATGCAGCTTTGAGGTACCTCATATAGAAGCCAGATGCAAAGCCACAACTTATCTGTTGGATGCTCCTTCTTCAGGAATTTGATATTGAGATAAAGGAAAAGAAGGGATCGGTGAATTTGGTGACAGACCACTTGAGTAGGCTTACTCACACACCAGAGGGTGACACCTTGGACCAGGTACCACTTCAGGACACTTTCCCCGATGAGCATCTCTATACAATCTCAGGTACGCATCCTTGGTATGCTGATTTAGTTAATTACATTGTTCCCTATGAAATCCCAACAAATATGAAGAAGAATCAAGTCCAATAATTAAAAAGTGAGTCTAGGTATTATGTGTGGGATGATTCTTACCTCTGGCACATGTGTATTGACTAAGTCATTAGGATGTGTGTTCCCAATCATGAGTTTGAGTCTGTTTTGCATTTCTGTCACACACTTGCTTGTGGTGGATACATTGGACCCCAACGGACAGCTAGGATGGTTTTGGACTATAGATTATATTGGCCTAGATTATTCCATTATTCCAATGTATTTTGTATGTCATTCTCTCATTAGCAACACACTGGAAACATTTGTAGGAGACATGTGATTCCCCAACAACCCATACTATTCTGTGAGATTTTTGATGTATGGGGAATTGATTTTATGGGTCCTTTTCCTAGTTCATTTGGATTTTTGTATATTTTGGTTGCTGTTGATTATGTGAGTAAATGGGTGGAGGCCAAGGGAACCAGGACCGACGATTCTCATGTTGTAGTGGATTTTTTCAAGGCTCAAATTTTTTAGAGGATTGGAATACCAAAGGTCATCATCAGTGACCAAGGGACACACTTTTTCAATAGGAATTTTTCTTCCCTCCTTCGAATTAATGGGGTGACACAAAAAACATCAACACCATACCACCCCCAATCAAATGGCCAGGATGAGGTTTCAAATCGTGAGTTAAAACAAATATTGGAGAAAACCATGCTACCAAATAGGAAGGATTAGAGAAAGCACTTTGATGATGCATTGTGGGCTTATAGGATAGCATACAAGACACCCATTGGTATGTCCCCATTTCGGAATGTTATTTGGGAAAGTGTGTCATCTCCCTGTGGAAGTTGAGCATCGGGCTTATTGGGCTATAAAGAAATGCAACATGTATTTGGCCCAAGATGGAATCCAAAGGAAGCTGTAAATTCAAGAGCTTGAGGACATTATATTGTCTTCATATGAGAACTCAAGGGTCTACAAGGAAAGATAAAAAGCATCTCATGATAGAATGATCCAACAAAGGGAGTTTCATGGTGGATAGAAAGTCCTTTTCTACAGTTCACGACTGAAGCTGATTCTTGGTAAGTTGCATTCCAGATGGTTAGGTCATTCTATTGTATCTAATGTTTTTCCTTATAGTGCAATGGAGATCACACAAGAGAACACTGGAAGGAGCATTATAGTCAATGCGCAACGCATGATGAGATACATTGAGGGATTTCCTACTAAAGCAGTGGATTTTATCACACTGCATGACCCCATCATCACATGAGCACATCAGGCTGTTCCTAACCCTTTAACTTTTATATTATTTTTTCCAATTTAAAAATTATGTATTTCATGTGCATATATCATATCATGAGTTCACATTGAGGACAATGCAATATTTTAAGTGTGGGGAAGGGAACCTTTTAGTTTATTAATTTCAATTGTTTTCCGGTTAAAAAAACAAAAAAATTGTGTGTTTTTAATATTTTGTGTGTTTATTTTTAAATTTTCATTGTGTATTTGATATTTTTGAGCTGAAATGATTCTCATAACAATTTTGAAATGCATATCAATGAGTGAAACAATTTATCCCTTGAAACTATGATTAAATTAATACTAAAATGCCTCTGTTTCATGTTCAAGTATTTAGTAATTTCATGAAAATAACACTGAATTTTGAATACCACGCCACATCTCATTGTCTTTATATTTGTAATCACTTTCTTGTGAGACTTCTGAAACATTATTTTCATATTGTTTACATTCACCTCACTTCTTGAAAGAACCAACCATGCATGATTTAACCAGAATTTGATTTATTTTTGTCAAAACATGAGGGTTTGAGGTACTTATGTTTAAATTATTGAGGCATTTGTTTTGTATTAAAGACCCTATTTCACAGAATAATATTCTTTTATGATGGCATTCCTTGAAAATTTAATCCTTTTAGCCCTTATAATCCATGCACAACCTATTAGGTGAGCCACATTACAAGCCAATTTTCATTATCCAACCAACTCTTGAAGTGAAATTGCATAATCTAGTTGAGCTTAAGTGTGGGGGAAGCTATGTTGTCTTGTGATACCACATTCTATGAAAATTTGGGTGGAAAATTAAATTATGAAGAGATGTGTTTACTGCTGATGAACGTCATTATATTCAAAGTTGTGCCTTTTCTAGAGCTTTCATGACAAGTGAAGTTGTGCCTTTTCTGGAGCTTCTAATTGAGGTGGAAAGTTGTGCCTTTCTGGAGCTTTCAAGAAAATCATGTTTGAGAATATTGACATTTTTTATGCAGAAATGATGAATGGTGTAAACTTTTCATGACTTCTCATGATGATGGAGCTGAATTGATACTATGGGGATTGAGGAGAAGACCATATTTAAGTGAATATTATATTAATGCCATTTTGTTTCAAAAAGAGTCAAGCCCTCCTCCTTCAGCCTCATAGTTTTTCACATCTTAATCCTACCAACTAAAAGCCATAGAAAAACATTTAAAATTATTCACAATAAACATATGTCCTTGACTCACATCGAGTAGAGATATAGGAATTTATCAAGCCTATGGTGACCCTTGTATGAGTTTGGATGAGAAAGACATTGCAAAAAATATTGACATTTCTGTGATAAGAGAAAATTCATGCGAGGTAAGTGTTTTGTGCATGGGAGGATAAATAAAGTGGAAATATATTGAATTATATAAATGAATAACTTTAAATAATGCTTTTTATAGGGCATGATATCTTTTTTTTCTTGGATTGTAATTGTTTACTCTCAAAGATATGTGTTTTAAAATTGGTTTTGATTTGATATTGATGTTTACTTGACATGAGGTTTTTCCCAGTAGTGCAAAATGGTAAGTGTGGGGGGAGTTGATAAAACACTATTTTTTTTAATATTTTGTTGATAATAAATGATATAATTTCCTCACATTGTGCTAAATATATTCAGTTATGAAATATTTGGGATTTGATCATTTATTTGAAAATTTGGTGAAAATTATTGTTTTACACTTTATAGTGCACTGTAGTATTTCGAAGAACAATATTTTGTATGATTATTATTTGAATTTTATATATTGTAACAGTGTTCCTAACTTAATTTTCTACAACTTTTATTCAGGACACATGATCCAAAAAATGCATTTGTATGGAGTAATTCGTCCATAATGTCAAAGGCGGGATGGACACGTCAGAATGTAGAAGATTCTGTATTTCAGCTATAACTCTTTCATATGGGCTTGGATTGAGCCCAAATTTTTAGAGGAGATATAGGACTCATATCCGCTTATATTAGCCTTATTTAAGGCCGGCCATGTCACACGTCTTGGTGGTAAAATGGGTCGTTCAAGTTGGAATATATTATTTGGCAGAAGTTTCACATTCACACATGAAACCACTTGTAACTTATCCTCCCCTCCCCTCTATAAATTGAATTTTTTATCATTTTTAAAGGTTGGTACGTGAATTGGGGTGTTTAGAGCAGAGGATATGTGGATCCAATCCAATTCTCCAACCATTTCAATAAGGGTTGATCTTGAAGCAAGGATCCCATCGATGAAGTCTTCTTCTTCTCCATCATGTTGTAATGATTTTGTTTGTGTAATAAACTTCTTTGTTCTTCTTTTATTTTTTATCTTTTTTTATGTTTTGTTTAAATTTCTTCTTTACTTAATCTTCCTATTTGGTCTGGAATTCTTGAGTAGAAGTGTTATTGTGTTATACCCATTATAAACCTTTGCACATGGAAAACTCTTCTACGATGATTACGCCACACATGAAAGAGTAGTTCTTTTTAGTAATCGATCGACCTATATCCTTCTTCATTAATTTATTTTTGAATAAATGACCTACTGTAATTCACATAATATGATCCATGAATTGTGTTTTTAAATTACAATAAACTAAGAATGAAATTGAACAATTAATACAAAAACACGTGAGGTTGAGATTTTGTGTAAATTGTGAGAGCACGATCTTAATCGCTAATACAATACCACACGGGATAAATTTGTAGAGTTCAAATATAATCCCTAAACACAATTCATCCTCATTTCAAGAATAGATATGTTCTCTAATTAACCACTGACCATAAGCTATCCTTAGAATGGCAATCAAAGCAGGGTGCTGCGATTGCGTGTTCCGAAGCTAGCCAAGGGTTTAAGTAATTTCATCTTTGTGGTTAAGTTAACTCTCGTAGGGTTAGAGGGATAACAAATTAGGGGATCATAATTAAGTGGATATTTATTTAAATTATATTTATTAATTAGTTAGTGAAGAGGTATAGTTAGATTTATTATACCTTTTAAAATAGAATTCTATAAAATCATCTTCTTGTTGTGTCATTTTAATCTAATTTCATTTCAAAATAAAAACAAAAAAATATAAAATCTTCTTCAAGCAAAATTCTTCTAGATTCATAAACTATAAAAAACCCCATTTAATTAAAGTAGTGTTTTTATTCTATTCTATTTTATTTTTTAGAATACTTTTATTAAGTTGTTAAATTCACTTCCTCCTTTGAGAGCCGACCTTGGTCAGCCACTCTGTTGCACCTAAGTACCCCAAAATCACACAAATCATTTGAGGGCGCCCCGACAGCGTGCTTTCTTGAGAACTCCACTCTTTTTTGTGAGTACATAGTTATGTAGAATCACCCCTTGTTACTATGTCTCTCATTTGAGGGACTTATATGGAAGGATGTTGAGGACTACAATACATAGTCTAATAAGAGGGACATCCATCATGGTCATCAGTGATGACATTTCCCATCCTAGCTGGAGGCTGAGCCCAAAATTTTGGGGATAACATGAAAATATCCTAATGGAGGGTCATGCTAGAATTATCAGGGACTGCACAACATAGATCCTAATCGAGGGTCATCTTGGAAGGTCTTTGGGGACTACACTATCCATACCTATAGTAGGGTCATCCTAAAATCATCATGGATGACACATCGCAAATCCTAATAGAGGGTCATTCCAGAATTCCATATGTGACTAAACTACCTAGACTAGTTGTAGGGTCATCCATGGTGGTCGTTGATGACTTCACTACCCACCCCTGCAAGATGGTCATCAAATTTTTTTTAAGGGACAACATTGCCCATCCCAAATATTTGGTTCGCCTAAAATTGTATTGTTAAGAATGTTTGATTGCTGCAATATTCCTATGTAATATCTAATGGTAAAAAATGTAGATCAACCAAATTATATATTAAAATTTGTTTTTAAGAGAACCAGCACATTCTACCTAGAAAAAAAATCCGGATAGGCATCTCATGGGACGAAACCAAAGTTCAAACTAAGGTGAGATTGATGATTGAAAATTTATATGTAGAACTAAAATAGTATATGTCATGTATGGGGGACCACATGACATTTTGACTTTTTTTTTGTTACCAAGTAATGTCTCCAGAAATACATGGGTCCCATCCCATGTTGTAGTGCACGACATGTATGTGGACTATACAGTGTGTTCCGTTTCATCGAGGAAATGGGCCATTTCTGATCGCTATGTCCCTTCACTCAGACCCCGTGTCTACGTACTCTCATACACAACCTTTTGTCCCACACATGATATTTCTAATGTGGCCAACCCCTATCTATGTGGACGGAACTTGGCATGTGGCTAGCCATGCAATCTTTTACACATCTCACCTCACATGGAATAGTAGTACATGATGTGTTATGGGTAATACACCCCTTGTCAACTTTATATTTTCCAAAAACCTAATGTCTCAACTTATGGATTCTACACACCATGTTTTAATTATTGAATAGAGTTAGTAGTTCCATTTTTCCATTAAGTAGAGGGTTTTAGTTATCCCAAATACAACATTTGAATATTCTTCCATTGCGGTCTGAGTCACCTAATTTCACTCTAAAATCCTTTGTGCTAGCCAAAGAACATGGAATCTCATTTCGATTAATTGTGAATTGGTCTCATTCAAATATGAGGGGTTTTCCATATTATCCACATGTCTTCATGGGTACTTTTCTCATTATATTAATGTGAAATCATCATATTATTCATCCTCACATCATTCCATTTCCAGATCTATTACTCGTTGACATATTTTTTATCATTCCACGATTTCACCTCAATTCCGGGTACCTGATCGATCTATGGTCAACAATACATAGTGTAACCGGGATGTACAAGGATTCCAAATTGGGCACAGTTGAGAAACAAGAGGGAAAACACATTATAAACAAAATTTTGATCATTTTCCAAGTGTTCTTGTCCAATGGTGAAGAACATGCATCCATGTTATATTAAAATATAATAAAAAACATATTTTTAGTCATCAAGATCTTGAAAAAGGATTCATATTGAGGAATAAATTTCTAACATGCTTAATAATTTAATATAGGGAAGAAAAACACTAAATAAGGTTACTACCTGCTTTTTTGTTTGACCATTAGTGATGAATGTGTTCTCCACTGAAAGAGGAGGATTTTTCTCTTCTTGATAAGTCTAGATCCATGCACTCATCGTTCATTCTTCATTCATCATTTCCCAAGGGGAAAGGAGCAAATGGAAAGTCATAATGGTAAAAAATAATATTATGTGATTCAAAACCCCGTATCCATGTATTTAAATCTATTTAATTATTTCAATAGATATTAAGAAATAAAATACCTAAATTCATTTAATTGCATAAGCACACAACCAATGAGCATGGTGTAAGAAAATCTCACAGTGAAAAATTTGAGATTGTTCTATGGGAAAAACAAACATTTCAAACATAGCCATGTTCTCTGATTTCCAATCCAATAAAACATATACGATTTGGTAATGATCATTAATTAACCGCATGTTCATTATATAATTATATTTAATATTTTCATTAAACTAATTCTGGGAACACCAGGATTTGAAATGACACGTCATCTCAGTATCTCACTATCTAAAAACATCGATAAATATTTCAATGTCTTTTAAAAAAATAACTAGGGCTCTAAAATGAATTCAATAAATAAAAATACATTTTTTTATTAAAAATAAATATTTTATATTTGTCATAAAAAATTAATAATGTCATCACATAAAAAAATCAATCTATGTTCCCTTTATATGATAATTTCAAAAATTAAATTTAAACATTAAAATAATTTTTTTAAATTCTATATAATAAATTACCAAATATGTGTAATGAATGTCATGAAACAAAATTTGAGAAAAAATATAGTTTTAAGAATAAAACATGAGATATTTTTATACCATTAAAAATATATAAAACATAATGGATAAAACATTTTATTCAATTTACATAATTTTCATTTCAATAAAATAATTTATAATTAGTGGTTATTTTAATTTATAATGATAAAAAATTGGAATTCATCATAAACGTTTTCCAAAAGAATATTTGCTTTAAATTTCATTAAATTTGTTACCATTTATAAAAAATTGACAACCAATGAATATATTATTTATTGTTTAAATGATATAAATTGAAAATATAGGATATTATTATTCATACAAAAATATTTATGTACAATTTTTAATGGTATACTATATTATTGATCATTTATAATTAGGGTCTTCTGTATTAAAATTTATCTAATGTATTATATTTATGTAATATAAAATATATCATAAAATCATGAGGTGATACATTAAACCTCAAATAAAATGATTCTTACCCATGAAATTCCGTTCAAAAAATAAATAATAAGTTATTTTATCTTTATCTCATGACATTCTTGGTTTCAAACGTAGCTTGTTCAAATTTATGATTTCTCCATAAAAATATTACCATGGTAGTTGTCTTCCTTCAAACAAATATATCTCTATGAAAAAATATTTCAAATATTTATTTGTATATTGGAAATATAAAAATCAAATTATATGATATATTATTTTATTATATGGTCAGGATATAAATTTTAAAAACTCAGGATTGATACATAAAAAAATCATGGGCTTGAGAGTTGTTTGATCGATGAAACACACCATTAAATTCCATATATATTAAATCATGAACATTATAATGTACAATAAATATTTGGATAAAATTTTATTTTATCCCAAATATTGTAACTATATTCAATGAATAAATTAATAAAAATACAATATCACCATATTTATACTCAAAATATCTAGATGTGTTTTAGAAAGAAAAAAAAATTGACTCAATGATTCCATGACTTTTTTTTGAATCACCGTGAAATTATATTAAATTCCTCAACTATCTTAGTCCCCCATATCATTTTTCTACAAAAACATCCTTGTATGTAATATATTAAAAATACTTCCATATAAGGATTTATAAGGAACCATCAATATTATATTGTGAAATATGTTATTTAAGGAATTTTTAAAAGGATAGATTTGATCCAAATAAACATTTAAATTCACATCATAAGACCTCACCTTGTCCCAATAATTATAATTTCTTCAAAAACAATCTATATAGCTAATAATGATATCATGTAAAGAAACTCATAACATTATCTAAATCTTATTCAATACTTCAGAATAACCTAATGGTAAACCAATAATCTTGATAATATATAATATAATTTTCTAATACATGAATCATTTCTAATTCCAAAAAAACATATCACAGAAATAAAATGTAGAATGAAATATTCTCTAACTTAAATGATGGGTTTTGATTCTTCTGGTGTCCAAATACAACCCAAAAATAAATTTTTATTTTGGATGTTTTTAATATTCGAATGAAAAATTTTGTCTTTTCATGTTTCGTTTTCAATTATGGTTTAGGAAGAAGTTGTAACATCCACTTCAACATTTGTATCTCAACCATATGAAACTAACAAACCAAGAACTGGTATGAATACTCAATAAAATAAAATTTTGGGAAATACAATATAAAATACTCTTTTGTATATGTTTATATATTTATTTATCTAGTATCAAATGATAATAATGAACTTAATGACTCATCCCTAACGCCTCTTAATTTAGAATATATAAATCAAATGCCTGAATCAAATATCTCGTCATTCCATTATAATAAATTTTGTATTCATAGACAATTCTAAATTAAAATATAGTTCTAAATCCTCTATTGGAACTTTTTTAATCATCACATGTATTAATGGTGGAGTAATAGATTTATAATTATTATATTTATAACATAATTTTATGATTTCCAAATACATATATCAATAATACAGAAGGACCATTTGATCTTCACCATAGATAATATTGAATGACCCTTCATTCATAAAGAATATATGACTTTGTTCACTTTCCAATGGGTGTATTATATTATATAGTCCTAATATTTTTTAGGCTCCATTAATATTATCTAAAACACATTCAAATCAATATATGTGAAAATATTCACTAAAATTTTATTATTAGAATATATATAAAATAAATATATCAATATAAAAAATTATCAAATTTAATTAATGATAATAAAATTTTTGACAACTCTAAATAACGAGTTTAGTAATTATTATCATGGAATATCAATTTTAAAGTGGTATACGATATCAAAATATATTTTTTATTGGGAACACATTTTAGTCCATTCTTTGATGTCTCACTTTATATCTGAAACCCTCACCCATTTGTGGTAATGTAATGACTGTTTCAAATTTTCACATTATGTTTAGTTCTTTGATTATTTTTCACATTTAATATTAAATTGATACATTGGTCCCTTATCATTTTAGATCATATTTTGATTGCATGCCTTCCAAAATTTTTAATATAGATTCAATAACAATCATTATTACTGAGAATAAAATAAGTCTTTTTACCAAGATTAATCTATCCAAAAATTTTATAACATGTATCATTATTGTATCGACATATATACACTCAAAAGAAATTACATGACCCAAAAAAATGAATCTTTAAAAAAAATATAAATAATTTGAAAATTCCCATATGGATTTTCTTTCATTAAGTAATTTAGTATGATTGTCTAACGATATACATTCTATTCATTTCCCATTGAGTTGGAAAGAATATTATCTATAACGAATACAAAATAATATGATGTTGTTATCCTAATAATATATTCTGTGAATACATCAATTTAGAGTTAGAATTAAAAAGGCCAAATGACATAGCTAGATATTAATTTGGTTCATTTCTTATTATAAATTTTATCATAAGTATTTCCACCTTATTGACACTAATATTATAATATGTAACCAGAAGATAAATCATGGATATGTATTATTATATGCAATGTTGATTAAAAATCAATAAAATGAAGATGATACGTGTTATTGATAGTGATCTTTTTGATTTATCAATAATCAATGAAGAGTCACATTTTTACATAATTATTAATAAAAAATAACTATATCACATTAACGTGAAGGTTTTTATAAAAAATAAAATTCATTATTTACTAGAGTCCCTCCGTGAATCATCCAAACTAAATTGGTTAGTTTTTTTGGGAGTCTTTGAAATATGGTTTTCACTAGGTATTAGTTATATCATGAAAAAAACAATTATTATATGTAATAATATGGAACAATTATGGAAATATAACATATTCCTTCCACTTAATCAGCATATCATTAACATTGAGTTTATCACTAATAGTTTGTGATTTACAACACTTTTGTTTAAGTTTCAATTCCTATAAAATATATTTCAATTAAATTGGAAGTTAATATTTATCATTACAAAAGTATATGATCATTGGTCGGTTTAGAATATTATAAGTGACTTCCCTTCCTCAAATTTTATTTTTGATTTCTATTTATAATTACAATACATTATTATTCCAAAAATTAAATTCAATTAGAGGGAGAATAAATGGAATTGCTGTAGTAAAATCATCACAATCATTAATACGATAACTGCCATAGAATATAGAGGTGATCCTCATCCCACTATGTATTTGACTACTATTTCTTAATATAATAACTAAAATGATATTATGATTCCATTATAGAATCTATTTGATATATATATGTGTTGGTGCATCTGGAATAAAATAAGTCATTATCAATTCTATAATAGATGCTATTTGTTGATTTTATTGCTTAATTATCACAAAACTCATCATAAATAGTGGTAATATGATACTTCCCTCAGTATATATACATAAAAGGTTATCGAATTTTATCATTATCATTAGCATCTGATTTTGTCGTGGGTTATAATAATAAATATACTCTTTGATTTGAAATCTATTAACAATGGGTAGTGAATTACATAGAGATTTATCTCAACTAAGAATATTATATATCATGTACCTAATTATATAGTATATAGTTTCATAATGACCTTGATTCCAAGCATAAAAAATGTAATAGCCCACTTTAGAAAAAATTTACATTGTTTCCTTAAAGGGGTTTATCATGTTGGAAACAAAATCTTATTCACCTAATGGATTATTGAATTTCTTTTGTATGACATCATTATCTTATATTGAAATAACTACAATGGATAGTTTACTATAATTTCTAATTCCACAATTATCTTAAATTAAATTATTTCTTTATAACTACTAATGTAAATTATGGGCATTTTCCATCTATGATTTTATTTTCATCAGAATATTTGATCAAAAAGGCTTTGTTGAAGAAATATAATACCACAATAATTGATCAAATGTTTCATAAATTATTACTCATAGGTACCAATGGATTCATCAGTATTATTATTTATCATATGGAATTCCTTCTATATTTTTTAAAAAAATTATGAGCACACTATTTATTGAAAAATAATATTCCAAAATCATTTGACTATTTTGAGATAAATTTTAACATATTTTTTATATTCTTGATAACATTCCCCTATTTTCCTGCATCACTTTCCAAATTATAGACATTGAAATATACCTCTCATGCACCAAACACTATAGAAATGGAATTATATTTTCATTTTCATTGATCTAATTCATTGTGACAAGGCTCTCTAAGAAATCAGTAATAGAATGTTGAAAATACATCATAATGAAATTAATTATAAAAAATTATCTCTATTTTTCTAATATATATGTAAATAAATAATCAATGGTTAGTAATTTCTTCAAGTTATATATACATGATCTCACTTTATAGGTCAATTATTTTTATTTGAGTTCAACCATTTTATTTCCCTTCACATTCATAATTAACATATTTGATTATAATTATATAAATTGACTAAAAGCAAAATGTAGATATTTAGTAATAGTAATTATAATGGGAAACACATAATCACAAAAAAACATTTTATATAGAATAAATAATTTTAGGTACATCTTAATATATTATGACATGGGTATCTACTATGTCATTCATTGTCACAATCTATTCAAATTATTAATAAATGATTATAAAGAAAATGTGAGTAATCCAAACATATCCACAATGAGTTTTAATCTATGTTTAATGTAGGGGTATAGTAAACATGAACCAAAATGATGACCATGTTATAATTGGTAAAATAATTTATTGATTATAACCCAAATATCAATCTATTCCAAAAATAAAACCAATTAAAGTCTGAAGGGACATTTTTTTCATAGAAGACAAAAAACCATTCATTACTCTACTATTGGATATTCCCCAAAACAATATATTATGTAAAAGGATAATAACTATTAATTTCATATCCATGATGTCAAAGATAAAGAAATAATTATATAAAAAATCTAGTGTAAAATACATTTCATGCATAAATTTTATATCTTCTAAGATGAATTATAAGTATATAAAATAATATCAATATTAGTATTATATAGGTTATGTATCTTTGGAATCATTGATACCAAAACAACCAATATACAGGTGAACTATATAATCTCATACCAGGATCCCTGGAAAATATCCGACATCTTATTAATATCATACAAAATACATTTAATCCTATCATTGTGAAAAGAAAAAATATATTGGGAAATCAGAGTTGCTCATTAATAGTAAAAAAATGGAGATATTAATAACACATGATAATATGGATATGATACTATTATAGTAACATCTGAAAAACATTTCCATCATACCATGGATCATAATCGTGTGTTAAGGAATAAATCAAGATAGTCAAAAAAATGTGAATCATAATTTAATCAAATAACATTATACATGAGATTAAAAAATTGGAATAATACATAATATTTCATAATGAACATAATTAGAGAAAAAAATTTCCATAGTATATAAATTTTATTAAATAACCAGACATATTTTAATATATTCTCCCATGAATATATCATATTAAGAATTTAACACAAATAATACTATCATAGTAATCTAAATCTTATGGTGAACTAAGTTTAATACCAATTAAAGTTCTATTTATCAAATAATATTATAGTGGTTTGAATAATTGGTTTTATTTATTTAAGGGGTCCTGCTTTTTGGAAGGTGTTCATTTTATACAAAAAAAAATCAGATACCGATTTTATCCAAATCATTATTGGGATATATAAATTAAATTCCACAACTAATTTAATTAAAATCAAATATACATGTTTTAAAACATTATAAAAAACTCATCATATCATAACCCTTGAAGATGAAATGGGTTTAAATAGAATTTCATTATGGCGGAACCCATGTTAACAAAATTAGTTTCATAAACATTTCACAATTTTCAATATTGTATAAATTAAAGTGGTTTCACAATATTTTTCCAAAATAATCATATACCATTAAGATAATTAATAAGGATTATATCATTGAATCATATACACATTAATTATTTTATATCATCAAATGATATAATATTTTATTGAAAATTATTTTAAATGCTATGTTTTGTAATTTTATAGGAAAAATATATTTTTAACTTGGAAAGCACATATTTTAAATTTAAAAATTTATAAAATAATCGATAATTGTTTTTAATAAACACCATAAAAAATTTGAAGTTCACTTTAAATCATGATTTAGTAATGATGATGAATAAATCTTATACATGCCGTAAATTTTAAAAGAAAACATTCAATTCATAATTTTGAAAAATATGTATATCATTTATAAAATGATGAAAATATTAAATTTAAACCATTTTATAAAATTAATCCCTTGGTGAAAATTTCTTAAAATATTCAAATAATAATTTTGAAGACAATGTTGTAAATAATTATGTTGAATGAGAACATTCTTTCAACCGAAGAGGGAAAAAAATATTCTTTCCTTAAATTATATTTTCTTACCACTTGAGTACATATGGGAGTAAAATGATTGGGAAAAAATTATTACATAGAAAATAATAGATGATATAATATTTAAATATTTTAATGATTATTATATCTTAAAGATAAAATTATTAAAAACCAAATCATATAAAATCCTAGTAAACAATAGTATTTTTACATAATACCCTAACTTCATTAGTAACAATCAAATCAAATCCTCAAGAAATATGGAACCATATATGTATATATGTAACCATAATTTTCATTACGGTAAAAAAATATAAATTCCTTGGTGTTACATACAACTCAATATTGAAACCAGTGGTGAATATGGAATGTCCCTTGTAGATTTAAACGTGTGATGAAAATTCTACACGATGAGCTCCACATAGTAAAAAAAGTAATCTAATATCCTATATTATAAAATTATATTTTTAAAATTATATAACATAATAATTTAATTAATTTTAATATATAAAATGAACAATATATATATTTTTATATATTTTTATTAATAATTACTTATTAAAATAATCAATTATGGGTGTTAACATTTTATTTTTTCATGTGTTTCTCATTATAGAAGTCCAAGTCCATAAACATTGTTCAGAGATAAAAAATTATACCAAATGAATTTAATGAATAATTATCATTAATAATAAATAGATATATATTTTCTGATTCATCCTAAAAGTATAGTGATATAAAAACAAATTACCTGGTTCATAGAGACGGTAAGCAGTAAAAACACATGAACAATTTTTTCACATTCTAATCAATTGAAATAAAGAATGGTTATAATTAATTAAAGGAAACATAATAATAATTATATGATATATATTATATATATTATTTAAATACATATATAATATAATATATTTCATTAAAAATGGAAAAAATATCAAATCAAATCATGGGGATGGTAGTACATACATACACACAAGAAGAGATATCATTTTCAAAATAATTAGTTGAAAAGAATGTATATGATATATTTTAGTAATAATAGTATAAATATATATCGTAAATATAAAATATATAATTAATATTCAATAATTACATGATTCATTATGATATGATTATAGATAAAGTTAATATCAATTCTAAAGGTTGTAGTTTATCACACACACAATCGATGGTTTCACTTCTGATTTGATGGATGAAGGGAAGTATATAAGTTATTACATAATCATAATTAAATATCATTATATAACATATATAATTTTTATTATATTGATATTTTTAATAAATATTGGGATATTGTAAAATAATTATTATAATGTAAGAACATGGTGATACAAATTACCTTCACTGAGAAAAACCCTTGTTTTGATCCCCTAAAAGAAAAATTATCATCATGTTTTAGGAAGAAAACATCTATAAATCCTTGAAAATGATGTTTTAGAGAATATTATTATGGTTTTGTCATGAAAAATGTATTTATATGTATCATTATATGAGGTAGGAGAATACTCTTCATAATATGGATGAGTATATATCATTTTATTTTTTAATGTATTAAAATATCATCAAGTAACATTCATGGAAAAGTAGATTTGAGAATTCACATATTAAATTTTTCTAATGGCCAGGTATAATTAGAACAACAAATGGGGTTCAATAAGGGTATTTCATTCATTTTATCCATTATCTCTAAATATTAAAACCCATATAAACCTATTTTATAATAAACTATAATATCATACATTTATTATTTTTACTATTGGTTATTAAAAAAATTACGTAGATATATTTAACTTGTATTTAATTATTATAACTTAATATATTGGGTCAATTTAATAAAACTAAATTCACTTAGGTGGGTGAATTTCATTTTAAATTTTTTACTAAAAACACATGAAAAACAGGGATTTCCTTGATTCAATTTTCATAAATATAAATATTATACACAAAATATTTCATCATTAAATTTATTAAGAAGAAATAAATAAAATTGATAATATTTTATTCTACTAATTTTATATTTTATACATTTAATAACAATATATAATTTTAAATTCTGTAATTGAAAAATAATGTTTTTATAAAATTAATAATATTAAACTATTAATCTAAAAATTAATCAATATTTGGGAATTAAAAAAAATTCTAAGAGAATTGTGACATTATTATTTGAAATACATTGTTTATGTTATATTATATCACATATAAATATGGATATTATAATTTAATAAAATGTTTTCAAAATATAATCAATCATATTTTATGAAAAATAATCTTTATAAGAATAAACATGATTTATTATTATCCAATTACTAGAACAAACAATGATGGATTAAAAAAGTTATAGATTATAGAATATATAAATATATCCCCAAATCAATTCCCAATTAGTGATTAAACTAATTTACTATGATAATAAAATATTTTTTCAAAAACCATTTTTGAGAAGAGTACTTTTAATAATTTCGAACGATTTTATTTATTTCCAATAAATTAACAACTACTAAATTCATTTTATATATATCAAAGAAATATAATTTCTTTAAAAAAATTTATTCTTTTACATAAAATATTAATTGAAGGATAGTTTACGTCAGCGTACTACGTTATGGATTATAGAAAAAAAATCAATATATATGACATGATATCAAAGAGATTATTTTTTTTTAAAAGATTGATATATTAATAATTATTAGGTTGAGAATTTTTGAAAATAAAAATGAAATTACATTCTATTTAATAATATCAGATTCCTTTATTTTGATTAACATTTTTAATGGAGAGAATAAGGTCAATTTTTAAAATCATTCAAAAAATGTGATTTTTTATTCAGAAACATTTGATAATAGAAAAAGGCAGAGTAAGAAATTTAACGGCATTTTATCATATCCTAAACATAACATTTCATTTCAGTAGTGGATGAAATTACATTATAAGAATTACATAAAATTGAATTTTAATATTAGGAAATGATCTATGATAAATAATATGTTATGAAAAGAACTCACTTCATCATAAAAAATTTTAAAATAAATATAATGGGGAGATTGAGGATCCATTAGGTTGTTATTGTAATAAATATTTTACTTTTTCATATAAAAGCTTTTTATAGATTATGTGTTTTTTTTTTTTGAAAATGATTTGTTGAACAATTTTAAAAATTATTCCACAATGAGATGTGATGATTTTAATGATATTTTATATCATTCTACTACTAATATTATATCGATAAAATAATTATGACTCATAAGATTGAAGCTGAGATGGTATGTATTTATACAAAGGGGGAAAATAATAAAGTGGCAGGTGATAGGGTACAATCTATAAATTATTTTTTTCATTACACAACGATGAATCTATAATGTTTAATAGTTTAAAATGTTAAATTATACAGTAATAATGGAAAATATATCGAATATACCTGATAGAACATATATATAATCATCAAGCATCATGTTTTATGGAATTGAATTTAAAATGTTTATATTTGTTAGAATAAACAGTTTGATGTTACAATTCCACAATATTGAACCAAAAATATCATGATTAACTATTATATTAATTTAAAATAATATCAATTACATTTCAGAAACACCAAACATCTAAATAAATTTTTTATAGTAGCATTGGAAAAATGAAAAATTAATCAATTAACTCGTTGCTGAACTCAATTATCCCCAACTAATTTCTTCATATATAGAATAATTCTTAGAATTATAATTTTAAATGATTTTATTAATAACATCCAGATATGAAAAATAATAAAGGGTGGTATCATTTGATAAAATAATATTAAAATTAGAGATATATATTAACAAAATGAACATAATTGTATGAATATTAGGGAATATATTCTGAATACCATACCCTACTCACTAATTGTCTTTATATTGATTCAGGGAACAAATATTTGTACATTATAAGACATTAATCATAGGATAATGAAACACCATGATCGATGAGATACTAAAAATGAAAAAATAAATAAATTTTTAGAATAGACATTTCATTTAAAATAATATTCAGAGTTGTTAAGGCTCACTAACATGGATGTAATTGTGGAATGAATTAACGCACTAAATCTTCACAGTACTTAAGGTTCACATCCAAAAAATTCCACCCAAAAGATCCATTATTGATTATAGATCAATCTCAATTTAATTCAAATATCAGTATTGATATATAATTCATTACCTAAATTATTGAATGATGATAAAGTTACCACCTTTTACATTATGAAACTCATATCCATGTCTTCTAATATACCATAAAACGTATATGATATCCAATTCAATGAAATATAATGGGTTTCATATAATTTTTATTATATCACAATATTTGGAAAATAGAAATTTTTTGTAATCATTTGAATATTTCAACATATAAACTCCTTTTATAAGAATAGGTATTCATAAACATTTTACCTTGGTACATCCCTTAGAAGAGATACTGGTTTTATAGACATAATATCATCATGGTCATAACTCATCCAAAGATATAATAAGAATGACATACATGGATAATAACCAAACTAGTGAATATATGGCATCAAATGATTCCATCTAAGATTGATAATTATGTTTTTAATAACATTTAAATAATCATTTGGAGAAAATTAAATTTGATTGAATATTACACAATAATTAAAAAATTGGAAAACATTTTAGGAAATTTATTTATTAAGTAACCATGAAAAAATATATAAGAATATTTAAAAATTATTTTAATCATTACATTGGGAAAAAAATTGTTTCCCATTAAAAAAACATATTAAAACATCAATCATTTTCATATTCACATTTTTTAAATAAATATGAAACCATATGATGTTAGATTTTATAAGAATTTATAATATTTATTGAGGAAAATATAAAATCCAATTTTTTTCAAATTTATTTTTTAAAAATCCTTCCAATTTAAATAAACCTAGAATTTATATAAAAGAATATTTAAAACTATTTTAAAAAATATATTGTGGAAAAATTCGATTCCAATTTTATAATCACTATTTCGGATTAATAATATGTATAATATCAATATCTTTGAAAATAACCATGAAGACATATAATATATTATAAAATAAAAAAAATGGCTATGATGGATTAAAATCCCTTTCCTTTGATAAAAATTATAATAAATAACACTTTTTTTTATTTTGGGAGAAACTAAATCATGTATTATTTTTGAAAAACAACATGATTATTATGATCAAAAATAGTTTATCAAAAAATGTGAACAATTTTCATTAATAAGTAATTTCACCCTTGTTATAACAATATATGAATACATTTTTATTAAATATTATTACAAATAAGAAATAGTATTTGACTAAAAATAAAAATTAATAGAAATTTTTTTTAAAATAATCTTCCAAATTAATCATTATGTAAAGTAAGGAATGTGAATTTAAAAAATTTATTATTCTAATATAATCATAGGTGAGATAAGACATGATTTTTATTAAAGATTTTTATAAGATATTATCACTCTAAATGTTATCATATAAATTCCTGATAAATGATGAAATTGTGACATAAAAAATTTACCACAATAAAATCATTGGATTATATTTCCATGGAAATTGATATCTTCAAATGTATATTTATATCCCAATAATTTTCATCAAAAAAATATGAAAATGAATTCATTCTTAGTATATATATTACGAAATGAAATATTCATTTAATATGGCGTGTGTCTCAATGAAGTAAAAAATAGAGGCAAATATACCTTATTAAATTAGTAATATTATAAATCAAAAAACTAAAGAAATAATAAAATAATAATAAATGATTAACACCATTAGTGGAATATATTCATGATATTACATCTTATATAATATTTATTTACTCCAAATAAATTAAATGAGTGTGGAATTTCCTTATGTCTCTCATAAATAAAAGAATGAATATAAATACCTTAAATTTAGTTTCAAAATCTTTAATACAAATTAAAATGCACTATATAATAGATATAATTTTATTATACATATATTACCTAAAAATATTGATTTATATGACATCATATATTATTGTCATATTATTTTTTATTGCTTGTTTATTAACAATGCTTTTTTAAAGTCACATTTTCTATAATAATTTCTTTTTAATCTGTGGATGAATTAATCATTTATTTATGGTCCTATTAATTTTATCACTCTCAATTCATCTCCAAATTTTTTTAATTTATAGAAATATCATAAATTTTAAAAAAATTATATTTTTTAGTAATCCATAAGATTTAAAGACATAGGATAAAATACACCTTTCATTGAGAGTTTAAAAAATTCATAAACATAAACATTATTTTCATTTTCTCAATGCACAAAAAGAATATAATATAAATTAAATATAAAAATTAACAAGAAAACTTAATTTCATATATATATATATCCCATATTTATACTACACCCCTCATTTTTACCAATTAGATAATGAATTAATGAATCACATCATTTGGCTAGACAATTTTCAGTCATACAACCATGTGAAATTATTTTGTTCCCATAACATGGAATGTATTACTATATAAGTTATATAATTATTCGTTTTTTATAATTATATAAAAGAATGTTATATATAAAAATTAAATTCATCATTACCTCCTATAGTGATTGCTAGTGATGGAAATGGATTAAAAATGGTTCAGGGGGCATCAGTCCCCCATGCCAAATAATGATGATTTCATATCAAATTTAATATATGAGGACCTTTTTTTAGGTTAATAAATTAAAATAAAAAAATTATATATATATGAAAGTGATTTAATTATATAATAATAATTTAATATTTAATTAACGTGTTATAAGAATATATATAATAAATCTCTTGGTTAGGGATATTACATATTCTTTGGAAAAAGTTTATTCTCTTTCTCCGAAAGGATTAAAAAATATATTTATTAAAAATAATCATCCTATTATTATAAAAAATGAGGATTTTTTTTATAGGTATTATCAGAACCAAATTATTTTTAATGTTTCAACTGGAGTAGAGAGGATGAAGCCTTTTATAAAATGGGGTCACTAGTACATTTATAATTTTTGAAAAGAAAAATGATCCTGCATTAGTTTCAATTTATAGTGAGATATAAAAATGATTTAAATAAATACTAAAAGCATAAATGTATAAATATTTATAGAAAATTAGTTTTGGAGAAGTTTTTGGTCATTTATAACTTTTATATTTTTACAATAACCCTATATGAAATCATATTTTTTACATGAACCACTGTAATTATTTTATCGTTTTGACTATCTATTTTTTTTAAATTAATTGAAAATTTTTAGATAAAAAAAATATTATTCCAAATATAGATTAATTTTTCATATTTTAAAATCACATAATTATTAAAATTAAATTTAATAATAGTCTGGATTTTATGATGATAAATCAGTTTTCCAAAGAGAGAATAGTCAAATATTTAATCTTTTTCTAATCCCAAAATTAATGTTAGTTATATAAAATATAATGGAATATTAGATATATATGTTAAATATTTTTACCTTTTGAACCTAGTAAAATCAATATTTATGTTTTTAAATGACATAAATGAATATAAAATTCATAAAAAAACAAATAATCTTCATTATTCATTGTAAAATATATATTATTGCAATGTAACAAAATATTTACCCTAATATAATTTTGAATTACTGATTTAAAATTATTTTTTGAAATAAATATACATTATATTAAAATATTAAATAAAAAAAACTAGAAATGTGGAACACTAATATTTATAGAAAAATATAATTTAGTATAAAATTTTATTCATTATAATGTTTTTTATATAAAAAACATAAGATAAATGATAGAAATTTTGTTGAATATAAATTATATAAATTTAATGAAAACCATTCTCCAAAAGTGATTTATTTAATATATTGAGATCTAACACGATTTTATGCCAAAAATAGTTTTTCAAATAAGGAATTCAATTTTTTAATATGATGTTAATTGAATATAAAAGTAATTTTTAACAAAATAATTCATTTTATGTAAAACTATAATCAACATATTTTCATTATTTAATTAATCTTATTCTACCCTCATTTAAAATATCTTAGTGCTAACATTCCTGTAATAAAATATTTTAATATTATTCCATGATTCATTGAAACTCAATATGGCTTGTAATAAAATATATGATTATGATTAAATATATTGGAAAAAATATATATTTCACAAGCACTCAGTGTGTTACATTATAAAACCCTTAAATAAATTATGATCTCTCAAATTGAACATGTGGTATGTAATCAAGTAATCATGGTTTTAAAATTTGAAAATCCCATTTCTTAACTCCACATATTCAAAATTATTAATAAATATTTCACAGGTAAAGGGATACTGGTATTTGATAAGTCCATCATTAGTAACATATACTAAGTTTTAATGATGTAAAAAAATTAGTGGGAACAGAAAAATAATGAAAACAATGGGAAATATAACACCCAAATTTTGATGGGTGTAATAGTGAACATGGGTAGAAGAATGTTTATGGACACATGGACATAAACCGAATAGTTGTGAAAATGTTCATTAAATTAATAAAAATTGTTTATAATATGACAACATTCTTATTTAAGATCATTTTCCTAATGTAGTGTTATTTTCATTAGAATAAATACATACTATATTTTGTTCTATTTTATAATTATAATCTTATACTTTTGTTTTACCTTGATAAATCTCCACTTCATCTCATACAATGAGTGATGAAATGTTCATGACTAATTAACTAAATATGATCCATAAAAGAATTATAATACACTAATTATATATTGAGTTATTATATAAAAATCTTTTGCATATGTTAGGTATAAACCTCCATGTGAATATTTAATAAAATTAAGAAAAAAACCTCTTTAAAATTCTTCTTAAACCATTTCATATATTTTTATCCTTATAAACATTAAAATAAATAATTTATAAAAAGTTCAATAAAATTACATTATTCAATGTACCATAAATCCTCCAAATAACAACAGAAGCTTCTAATTGTATCATAACAAATAAGTGAATACTATATAAATATTTTAAAAAAATTCATGGTAATAACCAATATTATATATACCATAATGAAAACATACATACATCCACATTCATTATATAATAAAAAATATTATTGAATATATTCCATATATCCCATAATGATATAAACTCCATCAATGATATAATATATAACTATGTTTATAAATCATTAATTAGGTCCATATTCATCAATAATATACACTTTTCTTTTTTTATATGATTAATCTCTTTATAAAAAATGAGCAGTATTTTTTCAACAACAAGATCATATTAAGGGTTATCATCCCTTAATAGAAATATAATATTTCTTAATAAATCGCTTTTGTAGTTCATCCAAAAAATACACTGATTATTCTAACATCATTATTAAAAAATATATACTACTCTATCATTATATATTTCATGATCTAGATAACACTTTTCTTAAATTCTCAAACATTAAAACAACAATCATTAATATTTTTCCCCACCCATTAACTCGAGATCAACATTAAATTCTTTACTAAAACATTCTAAACATATAAAATAATAATCATGGATTAACATTTATCAACATGAATTTAATACTTATTATAACCTTAAATATTTTATATAATATTAAAATAACACGTACTATACAAATAAAATTTGTAATCTCCTCATCATCTGCAGTATAAAAATTACTCTAACCACACTCAAAATTATCCTCATGTTCATTCCCCTTTGGACATCTATTTTCATAATGATCATATGTTCTACCATTGAATTATTTATCTATCAATTAAATATTAGTGAAACCATTTTTTCTCATCAAATTATTTGGCCAATCATTTAATTTTTATATTAAAATTACATGTTGTGTTTCTTTCATTTCTACACTCAAAATATATTCTTCTTCTATTGAGAAATTAACATGGTGCTTCTTACCACATTCTTGACTTATAGTAATGAAAATATTTATTCTTTTATTATCAAAAACACCTATTATTTCAACTAAAACTATAATTATACTATTTTATGATTTTAATAGTTTCTTATGATGAATGATATTAATCATATATTGTAATAACTAATTAGATATAATCACAGAATGATCACTTCTAGTTGTCATTGAATTTTGATTCTCATGAAAGAAATTAAATTTAACATTCAATGTTGATTCAATTTCTTCAATTTACCATTATTATATAAAAAATAATTTTTTGAGAATCAATGATCAATGTGGTGCACTACATAATAAAAAATTCACATATGTGATGCCTAATTCATTAAATCATTTGTTAAATAAATGAAACCATATGTTTATAATAGTTCATCAAATGTAATTATTTAAATACATCATTATGATCCATAAAGAGGTTTTTTATTAACAATGAATATAACCAAAGTAGTGTCATTCCATGTATGATGTAAGCTATGTTTTCATGCACAATGGGCAATCAAGATTAGAAAATGTCTTCATTTTTGTAGTTGTTACCCCTAGTTTCCATTGTTCTAGAGCTGCAACAACTTATAGAATGAAGATAAATATAATATTTATTAAAAACCCAATATTATATCCTTTACCAAAATTCCATTGTAATTTAATATACATTTAATAATCCTTATATATATCTATAGACACATACCTATATATATTATAATAAATATTCCAAATGGATTTTACAAATGTTCTCTAATATTTGACTACAATGGTTAGATAACCATGTACAATTATACCAAATACATAAACATCGGACAAACAATAAATGATAATAAATGTTTTTATATGAATTTTCATAAAATTTTATAATCAAATTCCTAAGGTTAGTAATTTCTTGTTCCATTTAATATAATTATAAATAAGAAATCTATTCATTGGTGAACCCAATAATCTTCAGCTATGTTACTAATAAATAGAATCCCTCTTAAGAATATTATATAATTTAATTTTCATCATAACTTATGGAATGGAATCACAATCAAGCATGACATCAGATTCTCAGTTAGTGTATACAAGGGAGATACGACGGAACAAACGAACATATGGGTTTGTGAAAATCATGATATCATTTTAAAACCACACCAATCATATTAATGATCATAATCAGGATTCATGAAATAACTATTGGTATTCCACAAAATATTAATCGTAATGATATCAAATAACATGATCTGTAAGATACAAAATTGTAATATGAATAATATATTTTGTGTAAACATTGGAATAGAAAATCATATACATAGTGTTGAAGGCTCTCTTAATAGTATATCATTGTAAAATGGGTTTACTGTACAAATTTCATAGTATTAAAAGTTTTATCATAATTCAATCATAGTGGAAAAATTAAAGTATAGAACCTAATTCACATGCCATTTCATTACGATATATTTCATGAGATATGTTTCATTACCCAGGTCATTTGAGGGACTTATAGATACCACCCCTTAGATAATCTAATGTTCATGTATGTGTGACAGAAGCTCATAAATCATATATCATATCATAACCCACAAAATTAAAATGGATTCATATACATTTAATTATATCATAAACTATGTAAAAGTGGGACGATTAATAATAATTTCATCATTTAATCACAGAATAACAAAAAGAAAAATGTGTTCCAAAAGAACATATTCATCGTATAACTAATGTTAGTGAAATGGGGTTATAAAAAAAATTAACCATTAACATATACCATCGCGATAAAGATTTAAAATTAAATCCTTATATATTTTCCCCTAGAATAATTATGTATCCCTAAATGAATAAAAAATAGATGAATATTTTTTTAGAAAACTAATTTAAAAAATCTCATAAGGGATGACAATTTATATGAAATTAACTGTTAAATATTGAATTGTCAGAGAATAGTTTTGATGTCATTTTATTCAAAATAACAAGAAAATATATGAATAATGATTTAAAAATAATTTAATAATTTTAATGTAGATAATATTCTTTATTATTCTAGAAGAAAATTTATGGAAATATAATATCCTTTTATTAGAAATTAAAATTGAAATAATATAACAGAAAAAATAATTTTCATTAGAAACATGAACTGAAGAAAATAACATTTTTCCATTGAGAAAAAACTTTTTAAAAAATAAATCTTTTTTATTTGAGTTTTCTTTTTATATTACCTTGACAATATATAAGGGATTATTTAAAAATAATTAAAACATTTCTTGTGGAAAATATCATTTTATCTTTGAATATTTTTTTTCAACCTAAAAATTTTCATAAGAACATTTCATTTAAAATTAAACTAATAATTTATAAGGAAAACATTAATAAAAAAAATAAAATGTGGGGATAAATATTCAATTCAAGCCATACTTCTTAAAACAATAATTATTATGTGTTTTTAATTAAATTAATAACATTTTTTTGGGAAATTACATAAATACTTATATAGAATGATTTGATAAAAAAGTAGAATAATAGTAAATTTTTTTAATGATTGATTAATTAAATTAAAAAAAAAATTAGTTTTTTTCTAAAAATTTTTGGGAAGAAAAATGGATTTCAAAGTAAGATAGAATGAATAATTATTTTTTGTAAAAACACACTTTTTACCTATTTATAAAATAAAATTAGGACTTTTTTTAGAAAAATATGAATCAATAGAACATAAATACAGGCGAAAATATTGTTACATCCCATGATTTCACACCCTCTAACATGGAAAAATGTTCATCTTTACGAGACATCATGTGTGCCTCCCCAAACACCTGAGGTAGCTAACTAGTAGTGGCAGTGTGATGATATAGTGTTAAGACTATAACCCATAGTATGGAGTTACATATATATGTATATAAAAAAATTATATAAATATAGTAATAAAAATCACATAAATTTTACAACATGAAACTATATAGTCTATGAGATACCAATAAACGAATAATGATGAATCATGTAACGATAAGATGAAATGAATATAAATGTAAATATAGAAATAATTCCATTAAAATAATCAACTAATCAAAAAATATCTCGAATGTCCTTGATCTTGAACCACATGTTCATTTTATCTCCAAACCTCATGTCATCTTGAAAAATACAAATCATGAATAATTTGTCTTACACTTTTCATAACCAGCATCAATGAAATAGTTTCGGGTAGCAAAAAATGTCCCAAATATGGTGTTAGTGTATCTTAGAGGGTCACCATCACAATTAATTACGTAAAACATTCTTATAATAATTTTATTAAATATTATAAATTTTTTTATTAATATTCCAATTAATACAATAAATCTATCAACTAGTTTCTTCGCAATGGTGGAATAACTATTAGTGTGTAGAATAAACATGAAAACCAACAACTATATATCAAATAAAAAAAATCATGTCCACCACACTATATAAAAATTCTAACATATGAATTGATAAAGACCACTCAATATAAGAATTAAATCATCACACATGAAAATAATGATTAATTTAATCATTAAAGAATTGAAATAACCACTTCCAACATAAAATAATAATTATATTATGGGACCAGGGTGATCAATTTCAATAAAAGGATTACAATATAGTACAAGGTATATTCTTCTCTATAAATGAATTTTATATTTAATCCCAAGGCATATACTATTAATCAAGAATTTATAGACACATTACTCATGAATTCATAACAGAAATGATATCACAAAATCATATCATAATGAGAAATTGTTAATTATGAAAATATTTATTTTTATTCCAATGAAACAATGATTTGTATATATATATATATATTATATTATATCCATATAAATTTCAAATAATCTATTTCCACTATGATTGGGTATCAAGAAATCACCTAAAATATCATGTCATGATAAACACAAATTAATCTAATAACAAATTAATATATATATATATATATTAATGGATTACCAAACCATGCGTAGACACAATATTTTCCACTATAAATTTGATCCAATCATTTAGTTACCATTAATAATTCAATAAGACAATGATAGAATTCAGTATTAATGTGATAATCATAACAATTCATATAATTCAACATGAACAGTCTATAGGATTAGGTTTTTGATTCCTTACCCTATCCAATGATTTGTTTTCATAATTAATGGTTATCTCTAAATGAAATAATGAAAATTAATATAAAAATAATGGACCTATATGATGTAATAATTAGATTAAATTTCTAAACAAACTATGTGTAAACCATTCCCCTCCACAACCATGAATGTAGTAAATGTTAGAAAAACAAATTAAAAATACTCATTAGGGATTGTTAATATGAACATGATTTAAATGAAAGGATAGAAGAATCCGAAATTTATTTTAAATCCTCTTAGTACCTAGGGGAGTAAGGAATACCCCAAAATATCGAAATAATGAAAATCACAATAGTCATAAAGTCAATAGGTCCTAGGATAACATAACATGTAACCCATTCTAATCATGTATTTGTAAATTAATGAGATATACTATAAATAAATCATATCTATTAAATATTTATCTCTATTGACATATGATGCAAATTAAGGATGTGATGTTTAACTACTTCACTTCATGAACTAGTTCCAGACATGAGGTTCATAGCAATTACAGAATTTGTAACATTTAAATGGGGTGTGATTGTTCGATGAAAAATTTTCTACTCTTTTCTTGAATATGGATATAAACCACCTCCAAGGACATACAATCCCAAGAAACCCACATAAACCCACTTAAACAATTTATTTATAGAATCCATTAATTAAAAAATATATAAATTTGTTAAAATTATTTCATATTCCGTAAAAATGGTTCTCCATCTCTGAAAAATAATTTTTCAACAAGGTTTTATAAAAAAAATTACAGAGGTATATACCATGAAAATTATGGGATTATAAAACCTCCCCACTATATAACTGCTCATCCACAAGCTTCTCCCTTTATCGTTGTGGGATCTCGGCAAACAAATAATTCCAATAAGCTTAGATATCAGACTACGTATACAATTTCGCTTCTAAAACAAAAATAGTCTTCTATTTCACAAAATAATATGAATAGAACTACCTTTGAGATATGTCACAATTTAGTAAGAAATCTATAATGTTTTTTTTCAAAAAAAGGGTACATCCCCAAAAACATAAATTTCTAGAATGTAGAACACATTAAAATTATCAAGATAATAGATATGATGTTGTCACACTTCAAAACAATCATGCATGTAATTTTAGAACCACTGTATTTCTAATATGTTCAAAATTGGTTAGACCATATATACTATATCAAAATAAAATAAATACATGTGCACTAGAATACCCTATTTACAGAAATAGTGTCACACCATCCTATGAATAACCAAAACAATATAACCAATCTGAAACTCTATAGGCCATCTCTGGTGGGTAACATATGAATTTTTCTAGACCATTTCATTCACCGTCTTCCACTTAATCAAAAAAATATTTTTAGACATATCCTGCAAGAGACTATGTCCAAGTGGTGCTGATTTACCAATTCAATAAAAAAAGTGAAACGAAACATACTTCTCTAAAAATCATGAAATTATTCTATATGGATTGCTTTTTAGGATTCCATTATATATTAAACTTCAATAATCTCCAAATATTTCTCCCATGAACATCAAAAATCCAAAACACAGTCATGTAGCATATCCTCTAAAACATTATTAGTTCGCTTTCATTGACTATCAGTTTGAGGATGATATGTTTTAATAAATGTTCATATGATACCAGATCCTTCATAAGACAATTCCAAAACTACTATTTTAATTAAGATATATATTTTAAATAATAAAACTAAAATCACAGTTTTATAAACCTTCTCATGCACATAGGCACTACCTAGATCATCAAGTGTGATGGTCGACCTCATCAGAAATATTTGGGATTCCTTTCTAAGTCAGTCCATGGTTACCCATACCACATCATTCATGAATGGAATCTTGGGAAGTCCAAATAAAAAATACACAATGTCAAAATAAAATTTTCAATCATGAATGGAAATAGGCAATATCATTTGATCTTACCTCTCATTCAAAACCCTCACATGAAGAAAGGTGAAACATTTCACTATAAAGCCTGGTACCTCCCTCTTTATTCAATGAAAACCGTACATCATATGGAGATCATGATACACAATTGTAAAAAAGGATTCAAAAATAATATTGAAGAAACGGAAACTCTCTTTGTTTTCTCCAGAATGCATTTTGGAACTGATACTCAACCACTAAAAGTTACGAATTTCTATAGTCATTATATCATTTCATAGGAGCCTCCCACCAATATTGCATGTCATTCAAAATAATTCCCTTGAGATCAGATAACTAATTTATCTTCATCTAGTCAAGAGTCACATGTATTATATATGTCAAATATAGATATACCCATCCCATGGACTCATTAACATGTAGATGTTTGTCTCAAAATAGTTCCATCAACTGAAACCCCTCATAAGTCTCCATCACTACTTATGTATACATCATACATGTCATGTAATTAGGGATGAAGTTACCCTTTCCTAAAGTATTAAACCACTATATGTAAAAAATAATGAAATTTCTTGACCAACCTTCACTTTGAAATATTCACATCCCACTGAGAAATGCTACACCTAAGGCTGTTATCTTCTATGTACATGATAAAATACTTTCATATAAGATAAAATATTCAACACCTCATGAAATATACCACTCATGCTGACTGAATATCAAAATTATTTTATTTCCTCTCATGAGGTATTATGTATCTAGAGACATATGCAAACACTTGATCCTACTTCATCAAAACCACTCTGAGTCCATCCTCAGATGCGTCATAATGCATGAAAAATAATTTAAATGTATGTGTACATAATGGATAATTATTGGGTTCAACCTTCACATTATCATCATATAATCCATATTATATGAATATGAATAAACAATACTGAAAACATTATTGGTCATCACTGACATCAGTTATACTAGATGAGAGAATACCTAGATAAAGTGCCGATGATAAACTAAAAAAGGAATAACTCCTTACATGTAAATGATTTTTTTTTGTTCCAACTATACCACATGTGGAATATTATCTATCTACATAAAATTTTAATCCTCTAATATGTCACAGAAAAACAAGTGTACATTATCAATACATATATTGAATTCGATTGTACTAGAATAATGTTTATTGAATCACAGTGTTCTTATAACAATGTCAAGATGTTAGGAAATATCAAAAGATTAATAGGAATAAATTAAGACACAATCGATAAAACAAACCAAAAACAATTCCATATAATTATTAAATATCTAATTTTTCATGTCCATGAATTCCTTTAGTGTGTTAATCTACCCAACCAATTTCACTGCAGACTCTAACAAGCCATGCCTTCCCCTAAGATTATTCTTATTAATGTTCAGTGGTCTCACCATCGGCATGTTATATCTAGATCTCAAATAGATTACAGAGAATATCCTAGAACATATCACATAAATGAATAAGTCATTTATATATGGAAGCTGATACGTGTTCTTGAACATCACCAGGGCCAATCTCTGATAATTCAAACATATAAAAATCGTATAACCAAATTTATTAGAAAAACAATTGGATAAATATATTGATAAACACTAGGTTGTATGATACCATTATACTCTATATATTCCTACTAATATTTTATATCTTGAAACTATACTGGTTCCATCTTATATAATGGGATAAGATTTAATATCCTCCTTACAACAATTAAATCATGGATTTAATCACCATGTTTGGTATTAATTAGTAGAAATCATAATTAAATACAACCTTAAAATGGTATCACAATTCTATAAAAGAATCAATATACACTCAACCATCTTTATAAATAAGTATTGTTTTTCTAAAACAAAATATTATTCAATTAAAACTAAATTGGTCCTACATTACCAACCTGACGATCCCATTCAAAATGGTGAGAATTGCCATCTACCTCAACAGATATAATGGTAACTATCCTTATATATTAGTCAAAATGATCCTGGTATATGACTAACAAATCTATAATATGAATAATGTTCAGACACATCATTTACAATAGAAAACGTTTCCAAATTAAAAGTTAACTACCAAGAACATTGCAATGTGGATTGAAATGATTAATATTCTCTAACTGAAAACCCAATACTATATCAATTTTTAAAAAATCATCCAAATATTTCCACATCCAAATCTATACAAATTTCAAAAATGGAACATAAAATATTAAAATGATGCTCATATTCCAGAAAACATACAAGATCAGATTATATATGAATCTACCTTTATTGGTATAATATTCTATATCCATATTATCTGGAATATTCTCTATAAATTAAAGCTAAATCTCCCCACTACCCTAGGCTCTAGTATTATTGACCAAAGCTAATATCTATTCCAAACAATTTCATTCCTAAATTGGGGTACTATATACTGAACCGTGACCTAAATGTATAGTAGAACTCGAGCAATCATTTTAATGGGTACTTGAGTTTCTCTAATTTTTGTACTTGTCCATATCCTATTCAACTGCTATGATGTTATAATTTTCTAAAAACATTTAATGATGAACCATCCTCCTACATCTATGGAAATCCTACATAGGGTATGGAAACATATACCAAATTTCTCCAAACATCTTACACTGATAGCTCTATCACAGAATGTGGTCCTAATATGGATACCAACTTCCTAGATTTCACTCCCTAGTATTTACTTGTAGAGAGTTTTCAGTGTGGTTCGCATTATCACCATAATAAAATCTCATATTTATTATTGTAAATAAATTATAGCCAATACATAACATCTATCTCATATTCCCATCCATGATGAGTGCCTAATTTAATACATCTGAAAATATAATCAGAATAAATAATTTCACCTATTATGTAATCTCATTGAAATTATCATCCTGAAAAAAATTTACCCTATAGATTTTCTTCGGATCCAATAAAGGATCAATGATGTATAGATTGTTGAAATATTTTTTTTATTCCATCAATGAAATTCCCTCTTGAGTTAGATACATTATTTTAGGAACATTCACATCCCATAACATCTCTTGATAGATTACCCTCATGAAATACTCCGAGACATCCTTCCATGATAAATCATATTATTACTCATAATACTATGGAATTCACCACATATTACTTAATGGTATATAGAGAATTTAAATATAAAACACACCCCTAAAATTTTGGGGTTTCTTAATGTACATTAAGATCATTTGTATTAACCCAATCAAGAACATGTATTCCTAGGGGCCTCACTCTTTAATAAAAATAGGCATATTAATAAACTAAAACTCAATTTTCAGTATAAACATTTAAGGGATGGTGGGAATAGTCTCCCATTCTATTGATTAATGTGACCCTTAAAAAGTTGTTTTGATGTTGAATATTAATATGATCCATTTGTGATATGGTAAAAAATCATTCAACTTCAACAAGAGCATGAAAATTTTCTCTCTCCAAATTCTCAACTCCAATTAAATGAAGAAGAATTTTTATATGCCTGAAATAAATTAAAATAATGGATATACCAAAAATGTTAACAAAAAAAGGGGGAAATAGGGAACCAATCCTTATAGTCTCTCAAAATATGGATTACATGTGTTTTAGAATGTCATAAAATCTCATTTCAATTCATTTATCTATAATAATAGAGATCTCAAATCAATTTCTATATCAGCTATTATATAACTCATATAATAATTTTTTCCCAATCCTAAAAAATTCATATATATATATATATTCATATGTACCTATACTAATGCAATAATAATCATCTCACACAATATTTTTCTATAAGTATAAATCCCATAAATTTTTTTTATCAGAATACATGTTTACCACATAGGTGAAATAATATAAAATGTAACACCAGAATATATTGAACAACTTTACAATAATTTTAATGTTAAATTTTCTCCCATAAATTTTTATGATAATTCCATTAAAAAGATCATTTCCATGTCCCTAAACATTATATTATCTTTTTTACCTTTACCCAAATTGTAAATGAAATTATAATAAAAGATATTTTCTTTGATACCAACTTATAATGATCCCTAATTTGAAATCCCCCCATGTGTCCAAATTGGTTTGGTTATGGGACATCAAAAAGTCCTCTAGGTATTCTAGTGTAATCCAACTACTAGAGAGGTGTATAGAAGGGATATGATACCCTATTGTATGGATTTACATATGAATTCAGATAAAAATAAAAATAAATGTAATTAAATAAACAAATATGGATGAAATAACACAACATGAAATTGGAAAGTAAACAATATAACAATAAACCAAAATATTTGACTCCTGTAAATACTAGATGAGATGTAGAAAAATATAAAAATGAAATAAACGTATATAAAAGAATCAAAATACTAAAATTAAATACAAAAGAACTTGTCTCAAACCCCTTGTTGGTAACATCTCAAAAAACCAGCCCATACAGCATGAAACAAATCATCAATTAGTCCCCTTTCACTTGTTCTAAACCTGAATCAAATCAATATTCATTAAAAAATAATGGTGGCCCAAATATGATGTGATTATATATTAGTATTTTTATACCAATATTTATGTAAAACATTGATTAATAATTATTTTTTGAAATAATGTGATACAAATGAATATTTATTAATAAATTAAAACAATAAATTCATCAACGAGATTTAGTAGCATGATGTAATGTCTCTAAACATGCAACAAAACCATTCTAAACAATAACCATATATTTATTTTAAATAACATAAATATATACTATTACCACAAATATAATAATTTCAAGATAGGACTGTGTAGAGCCCAAAAAATATAAGCATCACAACAAGGCACTAGACACAACCAAATCAATAGAAGAATTACATCACTGGAATCGGCAGAGCCCACTCAAAATATATATTAAACCATGGGACTGAATGTATCCCATTAAATATAATAATTTCAACATCGGACACAGATGATCCCTAAAAATAAATAAATTTCAGTATGAATCATTGGGCCTAACTCCCTATGTAATAAGTTTGTCATGTATCATTAATCATGCCCTAATAGAGAGTATATCCTAACATAATAACATAATTATTACTGGATGATTATGAAAATTAAATGTTAACATTAAATAACCATGTCATTTACAAATTAATTTATCAATATTGGAAGAATGTCCCATAAGCTATTACTAATTTGATTCTCTATTAAGAAATTGCGAACAATATCATCCAGTTCATAGAAAATAATAATACATTAGCCATTTCATATATATATTCAAGGGTTATAGTCACCTAATGGGAGCCCCATGTTAGGTCACTATAAATTGTATAAAAGCATGGATTTACCATTAATAAATTAAATAATTAATTATATCGCATGTCATGTGAGAATAAATCACAATATTGTAAATAACACACAGTTAAATAGAAAATAGCACAAGGATTTACACACCCTGCATTTATCTAATGATTTAGAAACACCAGATAAAGGTATTGAATATGTAATAGAAGGCATGTATGATCAAAAGATGTATTATAATTCACATATAATTTATATAAACCCACAAAAAGTGTTTGAAATAAAATTACTTCAATATCATGAAATGACATAGGAGATGCAAAAATATAATAATAACGACTCACCATAGATCATTCAATTGCACCTAAAATCTATAGGTAATGGGAATACTCCAAAATATCATGTAAATCATCATATATTTATGAAGATAATATTATATCCCATCAAATTGAGTGAATAACACGTTAGGTAGACATAAAAATGATGGGTTCGATGAATACATGTTATGGAACATTCACATTGTTTTTTATCAATAAATGTTGTCAAATAGAAAATAAAAATTCGTGTATTAATATTAATATTGAATTAAAATTTCATGAAATGAATTTTATTCATAATGTGTTACTGCCTTACATCATGAACTAGTCCGTAATATCAATGTAGAGGATGTTACATAAATGTGTTTCATAAACACGACGTATAATTTTCCAGTAAACATTTTTAATTCCCATAATCCATATAAGGATAAAAAAACTACATTTCACATAAAACCATATAAAATAATAATTAATTCATTTACTATATTTATAAATGGACACCTTTATTTTTTTACAAACATACAACCTTGAACATTTGGTCATTTAATAAAAAGAAATGTCTCTGCATCACGTAGTATGGCTTTTCCACAATGTTTCAAAATACCTCATCATTGGGTATACATATAAGATCATTGGATATTAGAAAAAATTTATTTATTTCTTGAGATATGTAACATAATATTTTACCATCTGAAACATAATCATAAATAATATTGATAAATTATGAAATTTTAATATAAAATCATAACCACATTGATTTTATAGAAATGAACGAACATGAAAGAATGATGATCAAATATAAAAGTACATCCCAATCACTATCATTATAATAATTATAATATAATTTAATTGGATGTATATACAACACATAATTAATGGTAGACAATAAGGAATCTCCGTCACATATGTAAAATCCTAGATCGATGTACCTTCCTGCTTTAGTAATATTTTGAATAGTATGTCCCAATAAGGTTGAACCACAAATGAAGCAATATATATAAATATATTTAGGTAATTCACAATATAATATGTCAGTTGGGATTTTTATACACATCATAAATTAAAATAGAGTTGAATTTTGATATGTCTCTAAGAAATAAAAGAGTAGAAATAAATATTTTGAAATATTACTTGATATCATCAATAGCGAATAATTTATCTGTCGTATATATATATATATATATATATTAATAAAAATAAATTCATTATTATAGATATAAATTGTGGAAAAATAACATGTCATTATGAATATGTAGTCTATTGTGCACATGAGTGATCATACCATATTCCTAAAGAGTAGAATATAAAATAGAATATTTAGTATTATATTTCCATAATTAAAATTATATCATAAATATAAATAATTAAAATATTATATATTATTATAGATAAAAGTGATATGTTTTGATGGAAAACTAAAAACATTAGTTTAGGTAGTAGTAGGTTTTCATACACATGAGTAATGATTTCATATTACATTTGAATGATGTCGATATAGATTTAGGTCTTTAAAATAACATTAAAACATTAAATTATACGTAATAAATATAAATTGTAATATCAATATGGTTTAAAAAATATTAATTATATAGTGTAATAAATAAAATAAAATTCTTGGTTTTCAATATTATCTATTCTTCAAAAAACATCATATATGGACTACTTCTATTGATTTTCACCATAATGTATCATATGATGGATTGATGAAAATACTAAAGCCTATACGATGAGATGAGGGAAGTAAATAAGATATTATTGGATTTAATTTCTTATCCAATGGGTTTTGAATGAGTTATTATTAGAGGAGTGTGGGTTGAATCTTAAAAGTTAGATGTGTGGAAGATATGATTTTTTTATTGAAAAAGTTGTGGCCCCATTTTTTAGAAGCTAGAAATGCACCAAATATGAAATTATTTATCCTAGATTATAATTATTATAATTTTTTTTAAAACGTAAGTATTTTAAATGTTTTATATAATATATATCACTTATAATTTTTGTTTTAACCCACAGGTATGTCACTCATTATCATAATCGTGTAAATAATTTTTTCAATTTTTCTGTTTATTAGGGTAAAAACAATTTTGTACTTATTTCATAATATAATTTTTTCTTATTTCAAATATGCAATCATCATTTTCAATTTAAATTCCAAGATGTGTCAAATTTAAATTTAAATGTAATCATGTAGAGCTGAACTGAAAGTGTTTTTACAAATGGAAATGTTCAGATGTTTTAAAAAAATTTATAAACAAATTTATTATCTAATATATTCCATTTAGCTAAATTCTATTAATAAATAAATAATTTATATAATGTTTCCATTATAACATTTATAGAACAATTGTAATTTTATAAAATCATTAAATTATATCATAATTCATTACAGAAAACATGATTTATTTATACTCATCAAAAAAATTATGTTCTTGGAAAATTATTTTATATTTACCCTATGAAAATATTGAAATTCTAATTTAAAACATTTCAGTCATTTTAGAATGAACATTTTCTAAAAGTGACCAAAAATATTTTTTAAATATGTTTTACCACTCAAGAAAATTTTGTAATTTCATAAAATATAATTTTAAGCATAAAATTAAATTTATTGTTATACATTTTTAGAAAATGGATAATATAATACAAAAAATTTTATTGAATATATATTATGTAAATTTAATTTAAATAAATAAAAAATGGAATTTTTTACACACCTAAATGATAAAGGGTTTAATGACTACATGATATGACCAATGTCAACAAGGTACACATTCCTTTACGGGAGCCTGTTTGATTAGAACTCCACAGTTAAGTATGCTTGTCCTGGATTAGTGATCTGGATGGGTGACCTCCTGGGATGTTTCTCAGGGTGTGTGTGAGTGAGGACCAAACACACTATAAATGACACGTATTGGCATGTGGGGACTGTTATTAGTCAGATTACTCGTTCGGGCACGTGGTGGAACCTAGGGTTGGTCCCACATGTCTGCAGGGCAACTAGTGGGCGGGGCCGAGTTTTCACATTTTGTATCAGAGGTGGTACCCAGCCTTATGGGTGGTGCACTGCCTGAGTTGAGATGTAGGGCCCATAACGAGAACGTTGTGCTCTAAAGGGGGGGGGTGATTGTAACACCTTCAAATGATAAAGGGTTAAATGAATAAATGATATGACTCATGTCAACAAGGTGCACCTTCCTTTTTAGAAAACTGTTTTATTAGAACTCCACAGTTAAGTGTGTTTGACCTGGAGTAGTGATCAGGATGGGTGACCTCCTGGGAAGTTTCTCAGGGTGTGTGTGAGTGATGACAAAACACACTGTAAAGGACATGTGTTGGAATGTGGGTACTGTCATTAGTCAGATAAATCATTCAGGCACATGGATTCTTTGGATCGAGACAGTCTTTTCGGTATATTACACTCAAGGTTTCGACATAGTTTGGGTAGGGGCGGGTTGGTTCAAACCCGAAACCAACTGGGCCCTCAGAGCGGAAACACTTATAACTAAAGGACCGGATGTCTGATTGATGTACCATCAACTACTTTGGATCCTTGTTGATGAAAAGGTTTTTTGGCATACTCCACTTAAGGTTCAGACGCAGATGGAGTTAGGTCGGGTTGGTTTTAACTTAAAAACAAACCAGGGCCCTGGAACAGAAAAACCAATAACTCTCAGACCAGATGTCCGTATGAAAAACCATCAGCGGCATTGGTAATATCATTGAGAAATGTATCCCTTGAGTATACCCTATGGGAGTTCGGGGTATAGTTGAGATACAGTCGAGTTGGTTCGTACACGAAACCAATCGGGCCCCTGGAATAGAAAAGCTAATAACTCACAGAATGAGCGTCTGATTGACGTGCCGTCTATTACGTTGAGACCCCTATGATGAGGCGGTACATTGTGTTACATCTACGTGACACTTCATGACACATGGACGTAACTCCCAATATCTTGTGAAACAGATCCTCCATGAGATGAGTGTATGGAGTGCGGAGACCTAGTAGCTGTAGACCTGACGACTGCTTGACCTATTCGACTCGGAGTGATTTCAATTAGCCTCATTGACGGAGTGCTCCATATTGGGAAGTATACCCACAGCGGACGGAGTTCCTAGTTTTTGGTAGCACACCCACGGTACTCGACAGTAGGAGTACCTCTGTAGGCTATTAGGGGGAGCGCCTAGTATTTGGTGGCAGACCCACAGCGGATGGAGCGCCCGATATTTGGCAGTAGACTCGCGGTACCTGACAGGATGAGTAACTCAATAGTCTAAGGTTAGTGAGTAGCGCCTTAGAGTCATGACTGGGACATTGTACTCGATAGAGGATTAGTTCTTTAGTAGTTGTGTTTTCGATAATGAAAATCTTGGTTTGGGCTGAGTCAAAGACCTTTATGTTTTACTCATGATTGAGATGGGTTACATGATAACTTAGGTATATGTATGAGAATATACCTGTGTAATGGTTATCTGTTGAGATATTTCTTTATAGTTTATCCTTGTTGGATTTAGTGAGACTTGAAGGTATTGGGGTCCCTACTGAGTAACTTTATACTCACCCTGCACGGGCTTTGCCCGCACCTCGTTGTGTTGGATGCAGACGACGGACAACGCTGACTGAGGCTGAGTGTATGAGGACTAGATGGTAACCATAGGTGCACACTCAATTTGAAGACACATGGAGTGGACCGATAGACGCAGAGTACTGAGGAGGACGTATATAGCTGCCCTTCAAGTAGGAACCCAGAGGATGACCCATGAGCTGCTTCACATTCAGCTGTTGTCTTTTTAGTTGTACTTTTCTTTCAGTTGTAGTTGTATGTTTCTTTTGGGATTGTATTTCGGGCCCCTTTGCACTTTCATCCCAATTGTTTTACTGCATTACATAGTGTTTTCTTCCACTTTTTCTCTGGTTGTGTGAGTTTTGTAAAGGAAATGCCTTCCCAGTTATAGGGATTTACGCCTTTGGTGCTAGTCGATAGACCATGGCCTGTGGAAGGCAGGCTTGGGGTAGTTACGATGCCAGCCCCAGGGGATAGGTGATGAAAAATTGAATGTAATGACCAGGAAATTTCAAGGAAAAGTTTTTCTTAATTTCATTGGAATTTTACGAGTACTCAGTTTCTAATGGAACCTGATTCTGAGGCCTGGGGTGCCCGGAATAAATTTTCAATGTTTTGTTTGGGTACGTTCAGTAAACATACGTGAGGGTTTTTCTATCTTTTGAACCGGTTCTTGGAAATTAAATCTAAGGAAACTGATGAACTCACAGCGCCAGTAATTTCTTAAGGGGACCTTTACCACAGTTGCGTTTTATACGGGTTGAAACATTAAAATTGGGGTTTAATAAAAGAAGTTAAATAAAATTGTTAGCACAATATTATTTATATATGTGGTAGTTATATCCTACAAAGGGGACTTAAGGGTGGGACTCACAACCACATAACATCCCATGTGGGGATTTATGTGACATTGGGCCCACATGAGCCCCAACCTTTCATCTCCCCATAAACTCCCTTAAACCCCATTTAAACTCTCATGTTTAATGTGCCAACTCTAAATTAATCTCCTCTTTCATTAAGGTTGTTAACTCCCCCTCCATAAATAAGACCTCTCACCTCCCTCTCTCCCTAATCAATTATGCCATCACATAATTAATTTGAAGAGTTTGAATTAATTTGAGTTTCACAACTATTATTTAAAATGGGAGACCCATTTTATTATTTTGGGTTGGCAATATTGGTAGGAGAGCTCTTGGGAGAATTTAGAAGGAAGTGTTCTTCTCAGACGAAGAACACCATCCTTCCACAAAGAACACCTCCAACGAAGAACGCGAAGTCACCAACGATGTGCCTTCTCTTATTCTTCCTCCACATCAAGGGAGGAGAAACCACTATGGGGAACATCGATATCGATGATGGATCTTTCTCCGACATCAGCAGAATCGACATCCTTCTTCCACGACGTCCGACCACCGCGACATTCGTCTTCCGCGGATTGACGACGTGTGACATCATTGCGAGGTAGGGGATTTGTGTTGTTTTTATACCTATAATTCATCATTGATTTTATGGTTTCTACCTCTAACATAGAGGACACATGTTAATTAACAAGACTGGACCCTCCACTGGTTGTTCGTTTGTGTGCGGGATGACGGGAGACGACGGAACGAGGCCACAACGACAATTTGAAGCTGTCGCAGTAAAGAACGGGTCCTGGGAGAGCCACTGGAATAGAAAGTTGGTATAATAGACAACTGGAGAATGTACAGTGGTTCACGGAAGGCGGCTCCGGCGGTGCACCACTAGAGAAGACCGCCGCAGATAAGCCATGACGGCAGAAGAAGCGGCACGACTTTACACCGCGCGAGTTGGGGGAGGTCGCACCTCCCAACGCTCGGCCAGCTGGCCGAGCCAGCATGCCAAGGTCGAGACGAGGCGGGCCACATGGGCCCATCCATGCCCAACCGAGCTGGACCCGGGTCGGGTCGACCGGGTTCGGGGCGACCCAAGGGGTGTTGGGCCGGGTCGAACCAGGCCTAGAGCACCTATTTTATGACCAGCTTCTATTAAATGCCCATAACATGAGCTACGGACCTCCGATCGATGGACCATCAGTTGTTCAGGATTCCTTGGATAGAGAAGGACATTTCTTTATATCACACTCAAGGTTTAGTCATAGTTTTTGTATGGCCGGGTTGGTTCGAACCCGAAACCAACTGGGCCCTCAGAGCGGAAATGCTTATAACTTAAGTATCAGAAGTCTGATTGACATACCGTCAACTATGTTGTATCCTTCTTGATGAGACTGATCTTTTGGCATACTCCACTCGAGGTTCGTACGTAGTTGGAGTATGGTCAGGTTGGTTTTAGCTTAAAAACAACCCATGCCCCTAGAACGAAAAGCTAATAACACTCAGACCGGACATCCTTTTGACGAACCATTAGCGGCCTTGGTTATATCGTTAAGAAAAGGTTCTTTTGAGTATACCCCATTGGATTTCAGGGTATAATTGAGATATGGTCGGGTTGGTTCATACACGAAACCAATCAGGCCCCTGGAAGAGATGTGCTAATAACTCACAGACCGGGCATCCGATGGACGCGCCGTTTGTAGAATTGAGTCCCCTATGAGGAGTCGGTCCTTTGTGTTACTTCTACGTGATAATTTGTGACATTTGAAAGTAACGACCAATAGCTCGTGGAGCAGATCCACCCAGAGACGAGCATACGGAGTGCAGAGACCTAGTTGCTGTAGACCTGATGACTACTTGACCGATTCGACATGGAGTGATTCGATTAGCCCAGTGGACGGAGTGCCTGGTATTTTGCGGTAGATCCATGGCGGACAGAGATCCTGGTAGTTGGAAGCATACCCATAGTACATGAAAATTGGATTACCTCTGTAGGCTATTAGGGGGAGCACCCAGTATTTGGTGGCATACCCACAGCGGATGGAGCGCCCGATATTTGGCAACAAACCCGTGGTACTCGAAAGGAGGAGTACATTAGCAGTATAAGGTTAGTGAGTAGTGCCTCCGAGTCCTGACAGGGCCACTATACTCAATATAACAGGATTTCTCCAGCAGTCTTGGCTTTGATAATGAAAATCCTAGATTGAGCTGAGTCAATGACCATTGTGTTTTCCACATGATTGAGATGAGTTACTTGACAACTAAAGTATATGTATGGTAATATACCTAAGTAAAGTTTATATGTTGAGATCATTTGTTTTGGATTATCATTATTGGATTTAGTGAGACCTTGAAGGTCTCGAGGTCCCTACTGAGTATAGTTATAGTCACCCCTGCACGGGCTATGCCCGAACCTCTTTGTGTTGGATGCTGATGACGGACAGTGCTCACTGAGGTAGAGTGTATGAGGACTGGACAGTAACCGGAGGTGGACACTCAGCGTGATGGGACACAGAGCGGACCGATAGATGAAGAGTGTTGATGAGGACGTCTGTACCTACCCTTCAGGTAGGAACGCAGAAAACGACCCAGTAGCTGCTTCACCATTATCATATTGTCTTTTCAGTTGTACGGTTCTATCGGTTGTATATGAACCATTCTTTTGGGCTTGTATTTACAGCCCCTTTGTACTTTCATCACACTTGTTTTACTTGTTTACATAGTGTTTTCTTATTCTTTTTCTCTGGTTTTGTGTGTTTTATAAAGGCAATGCATTCTCCATTATTGGGATTTACGACTTTGGTGGTAGTCGCCAGCCCCTGGCCTATGGAAGGCATGCTTGGGGTAGTTACGATGCGGGCCCCGGGGGATGGGTTGTGACAAATTGGTATCCTAGGGAGGTTCTACCACTGAATATAGGACTCTGATCATTCTTTTCTGTGAAGAAATAGTGTTAAGGGTACTAAGTGTGGTCTCTATTTCAGGGAGTCCAGTGTTGGTGCAGGCGGCCGACGTATCAATACACCATGACCCTGAATTTTGATTTCTGGATCAGTACACGAAAACACTGATTGCGTGTGTGTTTTTAAAAGTTTCCATTATTTCATCTCAAACTAGGCCAACTCACCAGGTATAGTATTTTTACAGTGTCACATTTGTTTCTTTCCGGATTCCTCCCCACAGATTACCAACTAGAGCCCTAAGAGTTCTATGTACTGACAGCTCATCGAGCGACGAGGCCCCAGTACAGGGGACCCTCCCAACAGAGTCACTAGAGGTACTATTTTCTGTTGGTCCACCAATGCCACTAGCCCCAGCATTCGACGATGCATGACACTTGAGTGCGCTGCATGAGTTCCAGCGCTAGAGGCCACCGAGGTTCTGGGGAGAGACGGACCCACAGGCGGCTGAGGATTGGATGGAGGCTATGGTGAGGGTCTTCAGGCTAGTAGGGACACCAGCGGACTTCATGGTGATCCTTGATGCCAGCCTTCTTTAGGTAGTAGTAGGTAGATTTTGGATCCTAATGCTCAAGATGCATGACGAGAAGTCACTTCTATGGGTAGACTTCGAGAGCATCTTCCTGGTAGAGTTTGTACTAGCCACCCTTCGAGCAGGGCAGATACAAGAGCTAATTCAACTACAGAATGGCAGCATGAGTGTAGCTCAGTACTCAACAAGGGTTACAGACCGCTCGCCCTACTCCACTGATATGGTACGAGGCCCATTCTTCAGGGCCGGAACCTTCAGGTAGGGACTCAGGTGAGTGATCAGAACTTCAGTTATCTCCCACAACTTTCTGACGCATACAAGAGTGTTAGAGAGAGCCCTTATAGTGGACAGTTCTTTTACTGATCAGTCTCCAGTAGTGGGACCCACCACTATATGACTTGCAGTGGATTCTTCTCCCGCTGGCAGTAGACAGCTGACACAGGGGTCCAAGAGGACCAGACCCACCAGAGGCCTACTGCATGACTCAGGTTCAGTTGTGCAGGGCAACCAGAGTAGTGACAGCGCAAGTCATGCCAGGATCGGGCTGTGTTACTCTTGCGGCGGGCTTGGTCACATGGCATAATATTGTCCAACCCTTCGTACAGATGTGCAATAGATAGATGAAGGACCTACCAAGCAGAGGCAAGGGTTTGATCAATGCGGACTACAAGGAGCCGACGACCGTGGTAGAGGAGCTGGCAATGCAGCTGGTGGTGTTTGACGCTTCGAGGTGTTGCCACCACCACCACTAGTATCTCCACCCCGACCGCAGGGAAAGGGTGGATATGGGAGAGCATTGCTTCAGACATAATCATATGACTATGGAGCTCTGGAAGCAGGTGGACAGGAGAGAGACTAGTTCCATGCATGGAGGCCTTTGTTCTTAGTGCTTCTAGTTTCCGTGTTGTTGTTGTTGTGTTTTCTTTGTGGCTTTGTACTTCGAGCTACAGTAATAAAAGACACTTATCTCCATAATGATTACTTTCTTGTCCTTTTTGTATGGTTGATAATTAGAGGCACTGGTTAAAACTGTTGACTTGACCCTCACTTGTGATATTTCTACTGGAAGAGACCCAGTAACCAGCACTGATGCTGACAGTGTCACTCAACCCATGGAGGCATGAGTAATAGTTGGATATTTCAGTTGTAGCGTCGAGGCATTACGATGTCATTCAATACATGAATTGTACCGTTCATGTTAGGATTTACTGTATTAAGAAAATAATGCGGTTCATCCAGGGGATGAGACCAGATCTCTCTTTTCAGCAGGGGAGAAATCTCAGCAGCTCTTGTAGAACGTAGACGAAGAAGGGTGGAGATGAGTTCTTTCAATTGGAAAGTATCAACATTTTTCATTGAGAGAATAGTTTACAGTTTACTCTAAAATCAATAGTCTCAAGTTTGTCTTGTCACAGAAGGAACTAAACCCGAGATAGCTTCGATGGCTTTAGTTACTCCAAGACTATGACTTCGAGATATTCTATACTCCTAGGAAGGGAAACGTTGTATCAGATTATCTTAGTAGGATATCGGGCATTCGTCTGTTAGGAGAGGTGAGACAGCATCTGACCACATTTCAGATATCCTTTGTGGATAGTGTTGGAGTAAGCACGTGTAGAACCAGAGATGGTTTAGGCTACGATGGAGAAGGTGCAGATCATCTAGGAGCGGATGAAGACTGCACAGATTAGACAGTAGTCATATGTTGATAGGAGATAGAGACCACTAGAGTTCAAGGTTGGCGATCATGTTTTCTTACGGGTCTCACTTAGATGAGGTCTATGGTGATTTGAACGGGGCAGAAAGTTATCTCCACGATTCTTTGGACCTTTTCAGGTCCTTATTAGAGTATGTGATGTGGCTTACCACTTGGTCCTTCCACTTCAGTTGCACCTGGTCCAGGATGTCATCCACGTATCTCAGCGAAGAGATGCATGCATGACCTATTCATCATCATTGACCACGGGATGAACTTCAAGGAGGTCCTGGTGGAGATTGAAGATCAACAATGGAGGGTCCTAAGAGGATGGTTGATTACTTTGGTGCAAATTCGCTGGTAGTATGGAAAACATCAGGGGAGCACAAGGGAGTAGGAGGCTCAGATGTGTGCTCAACACCCCTTTTGTTTCCCTAGTATGTGTTGTAGCTTTACGGGGATTTAAATCCATGAGGAGGGGGTAATGTAAAGACCTGAAAATTTCCAGGAAATTTTTTTCATAATTGTTTTGGAATTTTACGACTAGGATGTTTCTGACGACACCTGATTCCGAGGCCCGGTGTGCCCGAATTCAATTTCTTATGTTTTGTTCAGGTACGTTCAGTAAACGTACGTGCGAGTTTTTCTATATTTTGAACCGGTGCTCGGAAATGAAATCCGAGGAAATCGATGAACTCGTTGCTCTGGTAGTTTCCTAAGGGGTCCATTACTGCAGTTGCGTTTTATGCAGGATGAATGTTTAAAATTGGGGTTTAATAAAAAAAGTTAAATAAAATTGTTAGCACAATTTTATTTATATATATGGTAGTTATATCCTAAAAAGGGGATTTAAGGTTGGGACTCACAACCACCTAACTTCCTATGTGTAGATATATGTGAGATGGGGCCCACATGACCCCCAACCTTTCATCACCCCATAACCTCCCATAAACCCAATTTAAACTCAATTTTTAAATGTGCCAACATCCCATTAATATCCTATTTCATTACGTTTGTTAACTCCCCCTCCATAAATGAGACCTCTCACCTCCCTCTCTCCCTAATCAATTATGACAACACATTTCAATCAATTAATCTGAAATGTTTAAATTAATTTGAGTTGCACAAAACTTATTAAAAATGGGAGATCCTTTTTATTATTTTGGGTTGGCAATATTGGTGGGAGAGCTCTTGGGAGAATTTATAAGGAAGTGTTCTTCTCTGATGAAGAACACCATCCTTCCACGAAGAAAGCTTCCAAAAAAGAACGTGAAGTCACTGACGACGTGCCTTCTCTTCTTCATCCCCCACGTTAAGGGAGGAGACACCACCTTGGGGAACGTCTCTATCAACGACGACTCTTTCTCCGACGTCAACATAATCGACACCGATCTTCGGTGACGTTTGACCACCACGATGTTTGTCTTCCGTGGATTGACGACGTGTGACATCATTGAGAGTTAGGGGGATGTATTTTGTATAATTATAATTATTTGAATTACACCCTAAATATTGGGCGATTATTTGTTGTGTGTTTATTTGAACAACTAACGCAGTGGGTATGGACTAGAAGTCGAGTCTGGACCCACAGCCAGCTTGTTCGTGATGCGCGGATTGACGGGCGATGACGGAATGACGCCGCAACGATGATTTGAAGCCGTCTCAGTGATCAAAGGGTCCCAGGAGAGACTTTGGCACAGACTGTTGGTAAAACGGACCACCAGAGTGTGTCTGGTGGTCCGTGGAAGGCGGCGCCGTCGTCCGGTAGCGGTGGCACGCTGCAGGAGCAGAACGCTATGACGGCGGAAGAAGCAACATGAAATAACGCTGCACGAGTTGGGGGAGGCCGCTCCTCCCCACGCTCGGTGAGCTAGCCGAGCCAGCTGTCCCCGGCTAGGATATGGCGGGCCACGTGGTTCGGACACCGGCGTCGCTGTGCCGGCGAGGCGCACTGGTGCTGCCTTCCACGGAAGAAGCGACGCGACATTAAACTGCACCTGGGGGAGGTCGCGCCCTCCCCGCCTGGCCAGCTGGCCATGCTAGTGCCCCCCGGTCAGGTCGGGGTAGACCACGCGTGCCGGACCGCAGCCAGCTGGGTTGGGCCGCACCCTTCCGGGCTGTTTCAGGCTACGCCATACCAGGCCAGACCCAGAACCGAGTCGGTTTGGCCCAGTTTAGGCCGACCCAGGGTGGCTTGGGTTGGGTCGGACAGGGCACAGACCCCCTATTTTTGGACCTTTTCGTTTAAATGGTCATAACATTAGCTATGGACCTCCGATCGATGTACCACCAGTTGTGTAGGAATCCTTGGATCGAGTCAGTAGTTTGGGTATATTACACTCAAGGTTTTGGCGAATATTGCATACAGCCGGGTTGGTTCGAACCTGAAACCAACTGGACCCTCAGAGCAGAAACACTTATTACATAAGGACCGGACGTCCGATTGACGTTCCATCGACTATGTTGGATTAATCTTGATGAGATGGTTCTTTTGGAATACTCTTCAAAGGATTAGGATGTGGTTTGAGCATTGACGGGATGGATTGTACCAGAAATCCGACCAGGCCCCTCGAACGGAAATGCTAATAACTCACAGACCAAGCGTTCGATTGATGCGTCATCTATTGCGTTGAGACCCCTATGATGAGTTGGTCCTTTTTGATACTTCCACATGAGATTACGTGACACTTGGAGTGTCGAACAGTAGCTTTTGGAGCAGATCCTCTAGGAGATGAGGGTACGAAGTATGAAGACCTTGTAGCTGGCTAAGACCAGATGACTGCTTGTCCGATTCATATCAAAGTGACTTGACTAGACCAGTGGGGAGAACTACTATGTTGGGGTGGCATAACCATGGCGGAGGAGCATTACTGTATTGGGGCAGCAGACCTGTGGTACTCGATAGGAGGAGTGACTCTGTAGGCTATTATGGGGTGTGCTACTGTGTTGGGGCGGAAGTCCCATGGGAGGGATTGTTTCTGTGTTGGGGCGTCATACCCAGGGTACTTGACAGAGGAGGAGTACTTCAGAATTCTAAGGTTAGTGAGTATAATCTCAGAGTCCTGATAGGACTGCTGTTCTCGACAGAGGAGGAGTTCTCCAGCAGCCGTGCTTTCGGCATCGAGAATTAAAATCCTGGATTGAGCTAAGTCAATGATCTTTGTGTTTTTTTTCATGATTAAGATGGGTTACATGATAAATTAGGTATATGTATGGTCATTTACCTACGTAAAGGTTATCTTTTGAGGTCGTCATTTTTTGTTTATCCTAGTTGGATTTAGTGTGACCATGTGGGTCTCGGGGTCCCTACTCAGTATCATTATACTCACCCCTGCACGAGCTATACCTGCACCCCGTTGTGTTGGACGCAGACGACATAAAGCACTGACTGAGGAAGAGTGTACGAGGACTGGAAGGTACCCTAAGGTGGATACAAATCATGACGGCACACAGAGCAGACTGATAGATACGGATTACTGAGGAGGACGTCCGTACCTACCCTTCAGGTAGAAACCTAGAGGATGGTATGGGAGCCTCTTCATCATTCAGCTGTTGTCTTTTCAGTTGTACTTTTCATTTAGTTGTAGTTCAACCATTCTTTTGGGCTTGTATATCCAACCCCTTTAATATCATCACACTTGTTATACTGGTTTACTTTGTGTTTGCATCCTCTTTTTCTCTGATTGTGTGTGTTTTATAATGGAAATGTTTTCCCTATGTTGGTGTGAGTCTAGTGTTAGTGAGGGCGGCCAACGTATCCATACACCAAGACGCTGATTTCGGATATACAAATCAGTACCCAAAAATACTGATTGTGTGTGTGTTTTCAAATTCTTACGTTAGGTCAGCTCAAACCCGGTCAGCTCACTAGGTATAGTCTTTTGACCGTGTCACATCTGTTTATTTCAGGATACCTCCCTGCGAATGACTAGCTAGAGCCCCAAGAGTTTTACGTACTAACATCCCATCGAGCGACGAGGCCTCGGTATAGGGCCCCCTTATAGTAAAGGTACCAGCATTACAATTTTACGTTGGGCCATCGATGCCACCAACCCCAGCAGGAGGCGATGCTCTCCGCTTGAGCACGTTGAACGGGTTCCAGCACCAGAGGCCACCCAGGTTCTGGGCAGAGACGGACCCACAGGTAGCAGAGGATTGGCTGGAGGCTGTGGTGAGAGTCTCCAGGCAAGTAGGTACACCAGCGGACTTCATGGTGATCATTGCTACCAGCCTTTTTCAGGTAGCAGCAGGTAGATGGTGGATCCTGATGCTCCAGATGCATGACGAGGTGTCACTTCTATGAGAAGATGTCGAGAGAATCTTTCGAGCGCAGATTTTACTAGCCACCCTTCAAGCGGTGCAGATATAGGACCTACTTCAAATGCAGCAGCACAACATGAGTGTAGCTCAGTACTCAGCAAGGTTAACAGACCTCTCGTGCTACTCCACTGATATGGTACAAGACCTGTTCTTTAGGGCCCTGACCTTTATGCAGGGACTCAGGTGAGAGATCAGAGCTTCAGTTATCTCCCACAACTTTCCGTCACAAACAGGAGTGTTGGAACGAGCCCTTCTGGTGGAGAGTTTCCTTACTGAGCAGTCTCTAGTAGTGGGAAACACCACTATATGACTTGCAGAGGATTCTTCTACAGCTGGCAGTAGACAGACAACACAAGGGTCCAATAGTACCAGACCCACCAGTGGCCGATGTCATGACTCAGGTTCTGTTGTGTGGGGAAACCATAGTGGACACAATGCCAGTCATGCTAGGAGTGGGCAGTGTTATTCCTGCGGCGGGCTTGGTCACATGGAACCTGACTATCTGACCCACCATACAAACGATATGCAGATAGATGAAGGACCTCCCAGGTGGAGGCATAGGTTCGATCAAGGCAGACCACATGTCGCAGGCAACCGTGGTAGAGGAGCTGGCCATGCTGCTGGTAGTGTACGACACTTTTAGGTGTTTCCACCACCACCACCAGGAGGTCCACCCCGACCCCATGGGACGAGTGGATATGTGAGAGCACAACTTCAGGCAGCTGAACCATATGACTATGGAGCTCCGGAAGTAGGTGGACAAGAGCGAGACTAGTTCCAGGAATGGAGGCCCTTGTTCTTGGTGCTTCTAGTTTCTCTATTTTTGTCGTTGTGTTTGCTTTGTGTCTCTATACTTCGAGATGTTGTAATAAAAGAAACATTTCATTGTGATGTTTACATACCTATACTTCATGTATGGTTGATACTATGAGGCATCGGTTAAAACTGTTGACATGACCCTCACTTGTGATATTTCTACTGGATGAGACCTAGTAACAACACACTGATTCCGACAGTGTGACTCAACCCTGGGTGGTGCGAGTAATGGTTGGATCTCTTAGTAGTAGCGTCGAGGCCTTACGATGTCATTCAAGACATGAATTATATCATTCATTTAAGGATTGACTAAATTAGGCAAAGAACGTGGTTTATCCAGGGGATTAGAACAGATTTCTCTTTTCGGTAGACGAGAAATCTCAGTAGCTCTTGTATAACATTGACGAAGATGGGTGGCTATGAGTTCAATCAATTGTCTAGTCTCACCATTGTTCGTTGAAAGAATGGGTTATAGTTTACTATAATCTCAATAGTCTCAGGTGTGTCTTCTCACAGAAGTAATTGAACCAGAGATAGAAGTGATGGATTTATTTCCTCTAGGACTATGACTTCTAGATAATCCATACTCTTTTGAAGGGGAATGTTATAGCAGATTATCATAGTAGGAGATCGGGAATTCAGCTTTTAGGAGAGGCGAAACAACAGCTGACCTCATTTAAGATTTCCTATGTGCATAGAGATGGAATCAGCACATGTAGAACCAGAGATTGTTCAGGCTATGATGGAGAAGGTGCAGATCATCAAGGAATAGATGAAGACTGTACTGAGTAGACTATGCTGATAGGAGACAGAGACCATTGGAGTTCAAGGTTGGAAATCACGTTTTCTTACGAGTCTCACATCGACGAGTTCTACGGAGATTTTGTTGGGTGGGATGTTATTTCCACGATTCATCAGACCGTTCCAGGTGCTCAGTAGAGTAGGCGATGTGGCTTACCACCTAGTCCTTCCACTTTAGTTGCATCGGGTGCATGATGTCATCCACGCATCTCAGCAAAGAGAGTCGTGAAAGACCTATCTATCATCATCAACCATGGGATGACCTTCACGGAGGTCCCGGTGGATATTGATGATCGACAGGATCAGGTCCTATGGGGACATTTGATTCCTTTTTTGCACATTCTCTGGATGCACGGAAACCTTCAGGGGAGCACATGGGAGTAGGAGTCTCAGATGCGTGCTCAATACCCCTTTTGTTTCCCTAGTATGTTTTGTAGCTTTACAGGGATGTAAATCCCTGAGGTGGGGGTAATGTAGATACCTAGAAATTTTAGGGATGTTTTTTTCTTAATTTCATTGGAATTTTATAAGTATGCAGTTTCTGACAGAACCTGATTCTGAGGCCCGGTGTGCTCGGAAACAATTTCCGATGTTTTGTTTAGGTACATTCAGTAAACGTACGTGCGAGTTTTTCTATCTTTTGAGTCGGTGCTCGAAAATGAAATCTAAGGACATCGATGAACTTGCAGCACAAGTAATTTTTAAAGGGTCCCTTACAACAGTAGTGTTTTATGTGGGTTGAATGTTTAAAAATGGGGGTTTAATAAAAGAAGTTAAATAAAATTGTTATCATAATTTTATTTATATCTATTGTAGCAATATCCTACAAAGGGGAGTTAAGGGTGGGACTCACAGCCACCTAACATACCAATTGTGGATATATGTGAGGTGGGGCCCACACGATCCCCAAACTTTCATCTCACCATAACCTCCCTTAAACCCTATTCAATATCTCTTGTTTAATGTGCCAAATTTCTATTAATCTCCTCTTTCAAAAAGTTTGTTAACTCCCCCTCCATAATTGATACCTCTCACCTCTCTATCTCCCTAATCAATTATGCCAAAACATTTCAATCAATTAATTTGAAGTGTTTGAATTAATTTGAGTTGAAAAACACTTCTTGAAAATGGGATATCCTTTTTATTATATTGGGATGGAAATATTAGTGGGAAATCTCTTGGGAGAATTTAGAAGGAAGTGTTCTTCTCTGACGAAGAAAACTATCCTTCCATGAAGAACGCCTCCGACGAAGAACGCGAAGTCACAAACGACGTGCCTTCTCTTCTTATTCCTCCTCATCAAGGGAGGATACACCACTCTGGGGAACTTCACTATCGACAATGGCTCTTTCTCTGATGTCAACAGAATCTACACTGTTCTTCTGTGACGTGCGACCACCACGACGTTCGTCTTCCGCGGATTGATAACGTGTTACATCATTGTGAGGTAAGTGATTTTTTTGTTTTTATACCTGTCATTCATTGTTTAATTTATTGTTTGAACCTCTAATATGGAGGTCATGGGTTAAAAAACAATCCCAGACCCTCTGCTAGTTGTTTGTTTGTGCGCGGGATGATTGTCGACGATAGAACGGGGCCGCAACGACGATTTGAAGTCGTCGTAGTGAAGAATGGGTCTTGGGAGAGCCTTTGGAAGAGACGGTGGGTAAAATGGACCACAGGAGCGTTTCCACAGAAGGAGGAACTGGTGTGCCTCACCGGCATGGTGGCGCCGGTGTTCGGCGGTGGCGGCACGCCGCCGGAGCAGTCCGCTGCGGCTGATTCGCGGCGGCGGAAGAAGTGGTGCGGCTTAACGCTACACCAGTTGGGGGAGGTTGCACCTCCCCAATCTCAGCCAACTACCCCCGGCTGGGTTGGGGTGGGCCACTTAGGCAGGGCCGCACCCAACCAGGCCTGACTCAGATCCGGGTCAGGTTGACCCGGTTCGGGCAGACCCAGGGGATGTAGGGCTGGGTCGGACCGGGCACAGACCCCCTATTTTCGGACCTTCATCAGTTAAACGCCCATAACATGAGATACAGACCTCCGATCGATGCACCATCAGTTGTGTTGGATTCCTTGGATCGATAACCTAGTTTTGGTATATTACACTCAAGGTTTTGGCGTATTTTCGGTATGTCTGGGTTGGTTCGAACCCGAAATCAACCAGCCCCTCGGAGCAGAAACACTTATAACTTAATGACCGGACGTACAATTGACGTACCGTCAACTACGTTGGATAATTCATGATGATACGGTTCTTTTGGAATACTCCATTCGAGGTTTGGACATAGTTGGAGTACAGTCTGTTTGGTTTTAGCTTAAAAACCAACCGGACCCCTAGAACGGAAAAACCAATATCTCTCAAACCGGACATCTGTTTGACGAACCTTCAGCAGCGTTGGTAATCTATTTGAGAAACGGTTCCATTTTGTATACCTCATGGGAGTTTGGGGTATAGTTGAGATACATTCGGGTTGGTTCATACACGAAACCACTTGGGCCCCTAAAGCAGAACAACAAATAACTCACAGACCGGGCGTCTGTTTGATGTGCCGTCTATTACGTTGAGACCCCTATGATGAGGTGGGACTTTGTGTTACATCTATATGAGAGTTCGTGACACGTGAAAGTAATTACCAATAGAATGTGGAGCTGATCCTGTAGGAGATGAGCGTACATAGTGCAGAGACCTAGTAGTAGTTGACTTGATGACTGCTTGACCGATTCGACTCGGAGTGATTCGATTAGCCCAGTGGATGGAGCGCCCCGTATTTGGCGGCATACCCAGGGAGGAAGGATCGCCTGGTAGTTGGAAGCAGAGCCACAGTACTCGATAGGATGATTACCTCTGTAGGCTATTAGGGGGAGCACCCAGTATTTGGTGGCAGACCCACAGCGGACGGAGCGCCCGATATTTTGAAGCAGACATGCGGTACTCGAATGAAAGAGTACCTCAACAGTCTATGGTTAGTGTGTAGTTCCTCGAAGTCATGACAGGGCCACTATACTCGACAGAGGAGGGGTTCTCCAACAGTAGTGGTTTCTATAATGAAAATACTAGTTTGAGCTGAGTCAATGACCTTTGTGTTTTCCACATGATTGAGATGGGTTACATGATAACATATGTATATGTATGGAAATATACCTAAGTAATGGTTATCTGTTGATATATTTCTTTGTGTTTTATCCTTGTTGGATTTAGTGAGACCTTGAAGGTCTCAGGGTCCCAATTGAGTATCGTTATACTCACCCCTGCAAGGACTATGCCCAAACCTCATTGTGTTGGATGCAGACGACGGACAACACTAACCGAGGAAGAGTGTACAAGGACTGGACGGTAATCGGATGTGGAAACTCGGCTTGATGACACATGGAGTGGACCGATAGATGCGGAGTGCTGAGGAGGATGTATGTACATATGCATCAGGTAGGAACCTAGAGGATGACCCAGGAGCTGATTCACCATTCTACTGTTGTATTTTCTGTTGTACTTTCTTTCAGTTGTAGTTGTACCTTTGTTTTGGGCCTGTATTTCTGGCCCCATTGTACTTTCAGAACACTTGTATTATTGCTTTACATAGTGTTTTCTTCCGCTTGTCCTATGGATGTGTGAGTTTTATAAAGGCAATGCATTCCCAGTTATAGGGATTTACAACTTTGCTGCAAGTCGTCGGTCCCTGGCCTATGGATGGTGGGATTGGGGTAGTTACGATGCAGGCCCCATGGGATGGGGCATGCAAATTTGTATCAGAGGGAGGTTCTACCACTGATCATAGGACTCTGATCATTCTTATCTGTGAAGAAATAGTGTTAAAGGTACTAAGTGTGGTCTTCAGTTCAGGGAGTCCAGTGTTGGTGCGGGCGGCCGACGTATCCATACCCCATGACCCTAACTTCTGATTTCCGACTCAGTAGTGGAAAACATTGATTGTGTGTGTGTTTTCAAAAGTTTCCATAAAGCCAGCTCAAACTAGGTTAGCTCACTAGGTATATTCTTTTGACCATGTCACATTAGTTTTTTTATGGATGCCTCCTCGCAGGTGACCAGCTTGAGCCCCGAGAGTTGTATGTACTGACTGCCCGCTGAGTGACGAGGCCTCAGTACAGGCCCCCTCTCAGCAGAGGCACCAGCAGTACTATTTTCCATTGGGCCACCAATTCCACCAGCCCCAGATACAGGCGATGCACACCGCTTGAGCGTGCTGCATGATTTCTAGTGCTAGAGGCCACCAAGGTTCTAGAGAGATATGGACCCACAGACTGTTGTGGATTGGTTGGAGGTTGTGGTGAGAGTATTAATGAAAGTAGGTACACCAGCGAACATCACGGTGATCCTTACTGCCAGACTTCTTCAGGCAGTAGCAGGAAGATGGTGGAACCTGATTCTCCAGATGCATGATGAGGCGTCACTTCTATGGGTAGACTTTGAGAGACTGTTTCAAGTGAAGTTTGTATCAGACACCCTTCGAGTGGGGTGGATACAGGTGATACTTCAACTACAGCATGGAAACATGAGTGTATCTTAGTACTCCGCAAGTTTCACAGACCTCTCGTACTACTCCACTATTATGGTATGACACCCACAGTTCAGGGACCAAACATTCGAGTAGGAACTCAGGTGAGAGATCAGAGATTCAGTTATCTCCCACAACTTTTCGACACAGACAGGAGTCTTGTAGTGAGCCCTTCTAGTGGAGAGCTTCCTTAATGAGAAGTATCCGGAAGTGGGTCCCACCACTAGACGACATGCAATGGATTCTTCTACAGCTGGCAGCAGACAAATGACACAGGGGCCCAAGAGGACCAGACTCACTGATGGCCGACTGCATGACTCAGTTTCAATTGTGTGGGGAAACTGGAGTGGAGACAGAGCCAGTCGTTCCAGGAGCAGGCAATGTTACTCCTGCGGCGGGATTGGTCACATGGCATGTGATTGTCCGACCCTTTGTACAGACAATCAACAGATAGGTGAATGAACTCCCAGGTAGAGGTAGAGGTTCGATCAAGGTGGACCGCAAAGAGTAGGTGACCGTGGCAGAGGATCTGGCCATGCAGCTGGTGGTATACGACGCTTCTAGGTGTTTCCACCACCATCACGAGGAGGTCCACCCTGACCGTAGGGAACGAGTGGATATGGGAGATCACACCTTCAGGCAGCTGAAGCATACGAATATGGAGCTCCGGAAGCAGGTGGACAGGAGCAAGACTAGTTTGAGGCATGTAGGATTTTGTTCTTGGTACTTCCAGTATCCATGTTGTTGTTGTTGTGTTTGCTTTGTGTCTTTGTACTTAGAGTTGTAGTAATAAAAGGCACTTGTATTTCTGACATTTACATTCTTTTCCTTTTTGTATGGTTGATACTAAGAGGCTCTAGTTAAAACTGTTGACATGACCGTCACTTGTGGTCTTTCTACTTTTGGAGACCCAGAAACCACGCACTGCCACCGATAGTGTGACTCAACCCTTGGAGGCGAGAGTAGCGGTTGGATCTTTTAGTAGTAGCGTCGAGGCCTTACGACATCATTCAAGACATGAATTGTACCTTTCATGTCAGGATTGACTATATTTGGAAAGGAACGTGGTTCATCCAGGGGATGAGACCATATTTATTTTTTCGGCAGAGGGGAAATCTCAAAAGCTCATGTAGATCGTAGACGAAGACGGGTGGAGATGACTTCTTTCAATTGGATAGTCTCACCATTGTTCGTTGAGCGAACAGTTTACGGTTTACTCTAAACTCAATAGTCTCAGGTGTGTCTTCTCACAGAAGGAACTGAACATGAGATATCAGTAATGGAATAAGTTACTCCAGTACTATGACTTCTAGGTAGTCCATACATATGGGAAGGGGAACGTTGTAGTAGATTATCTTAGTAGGAGATCAGGAAGTTAGCTCTCAGGAGAGGAGAGAAATTAGCGGACCACATTTCAGATATCCTTTGTGGATAGTGATGGAGTCAGCACGTGTAGAACCAGAGATGGTTGAGGCTGCAACGGAGAAGGTGCAAATCATCCATGAGTGGATGAATACTGCACAGAGGTGACAGTAGTCCTATACTGATATGAGATAGAGGCCACTGGTGTTCAAGGTTTGCGATCACGTTTTCTTACAGGTCTCACCTCAAAGAGGTCTATGGTGATTTGGACAAGGCGGAAAGTTGTCTCTACGATTCTTCAGACCTTTCCAGGTCCTCAGCAGAGTAGACGAGGTGGCTTACAGCCTAAACCTTCCACTTCTGTTGCACTAGGTGCATGATTTCATTGACGTATCTCAGTGAAGAGATGCGTGCACAACCTATATGTCATCAACGACCACAGGACGACCATCACTGAGGTCCCGGTGGAGATTGATGATCGACAGGAGGGGGTCCTACAAGGATGGTTGATTCCATTGATGCACATTCACTGGCAGCATAGAAACCTTCAGGGGAGCACATGGGAGTAGGAGGCTCAAATGCGTTCTCAGTACCACTTTTGTTTCCCTAGTATATGTTATATCTTTACAGAGACATAAAGCCCTGAGTTGGGGGTTATTTAAAGACCAGAAAATTTCAAGGAAATTTTTTTCATAATTTCTTTGGAATTTAACTAGTATGCTTCTTCTAATAGCACATGATTCTGAGGCCCGTTGTGCCTAAAATCAATTTCTGAAGTTTTGTTCGGGTACATTTAGTAAACGTACGTGCAAGTTTTCTTACCTTTGAACTGGTACATGGAAATGAAATCTGAGAACACCGATGAACACGCAGTGCTGGTAATTGCTTAAGGGGATCTTTACTGTAGTTTCATTTTATGCAGGTTGAATATTTAAAATTGTGGTTTAATAAAAGAAGTTAAATAAAATTTTTAGCACAATTTTATTTATATCTATGTTAGTTATATATCCTACAAAGGGGAGTTAAGGGTGGGACTCACAACCACCTAACGTCCCTTGTGTGGATATCTGTGAGGTGGGGCCCACATGATCCCCAACCTTTCATCTCCCCATAACCTCCCTTAAACCCCATTTAATCTCTCTTGTTTAATGTTCCAAATTTCCATTAATCTCCTCTTTCATTAAGTTTGTTAACTCCCCCTCCATAAATGAGACCTCTCACCTCCCTCTATCCCTAATCAATTATGCCAACGCATTTCAATCAATTAATTTGAAGAGCTTTAATTAATTTGATTTGCACAGAACATCATAAAAATGGTAGAGCCTTTTTATTTTTTTGGTTTGGAAATATTGGTGGGATAGCTCTTGGGAGAATTTAAAAGGTACTGTTCGTCTCCGACGAAGAACACTGTCCTTCCACGAAGAACGCCTCCAACGAAGAACGCGAAGTCACCAACGATGTGTCTTCAATTATTCTTACATCTCATCAAGAGAGGAGACACCACCATGGGGAATGTCGCTATCGATGACACTTTATCTGATGTCAACGAAATGGACACCGTTATTCCGTGACGTTAGACAACCGCGATGTTAGTATTTTGCGGATTGATGACGTGAAACATCATTGCGAGGTACGTGGATGTTTTTTTTATAATTATAATTATGTGAATTACACCCTCAAAGTTGGGTGATTTTTTTTGCGTGTTTATTTGAACCACTAACGACGTGGGTATAGACTAACGAACAATTCTGGACCCACCGCAACTTGTTCTTGATGTGCGGATTGACGGGCAATGATGGAACGGAGCCACAACGACGATTTGAAGCCGTCGTAGTGAAGAACGGGTCCCAGGAGAGCCATTGGAACTGACTGTTGGTAAAACGGACCACCAGATCACGTCTGGTGGTCTGCGGAAGGTGGCGCTAATGTCCGGCAGCGGCAGCGCGCCGCCGGAGCAGAACACCGTCGCTCAGCCACAGTGGCGGAAGAAGAATCGCAGCTTAACTCCACGCCAGTTAAGGGAGGACGTGCCTCCCCATGCCCGGCTAGCTGGATGAGCCAGCTGCCCCCGGCCAATCTGCGGTGGGCCTCATGGGGCAGACGCTGACACCATCAGGGCAACGAGGCACGCCAGCGCCTCTTTCCACGGATGAAGCGGCGCGACATTAAACCGCTCCTAAGAGAGGTCGCGCCCTCCCGACCCGACCCGCTGGCCGAGCAAGCGCCCCCTCGGCCGAGCTGAGGTGGGCTATGTGGGCTAGACCACACCATCCACGGCCAGGGAAACGCCCTACCGGGCCGGACTCGTACCCCAGCCTGGTCGACCCAATTCGGGCCGTCCCGGGGTGGGTTGGGCCGGGTCGGATCGGGCCTAGACCCCTATTTTCAGACCTTTTTCAGTTAAACGGGCATAACTTGAGCTACGTACCTCAGATCGATGCACTGTCAGTTTCTTTTGAATACATGTATAGAGATGGTTGTTTAGGTATATTACTCTCATGGTTTCGGTGAAGTTTGAGTACAGCCGGGTTGGTTCGAACTTAAAACCAACAGGAACCTCGGAGCGGAAACATTTATAACATAAGGACTGGACGCCCGATTGACGTGTCGTGAACTATGTTGGATTGCTGTTGATGATATAGTTCTTTTGAAATACTCTACACAAGATTCAGATGTGGTATGAGCATGGTCGGGTTGGATTGTACCCGAAATTCAATCGGGCCCCTGGAACAGAAATGCTAAAAACTCACAGACCGAGCGTCTGATTGATGCATAATCTGTTGCGTCGAGACCCCTATGATGAGGCGGTATTTTTTGATACTTCCATCTGATATTACGTGACACTTGGAGTATCGATCAGTATCTCGGGGAGCAGATCCTCCGGGAGACGAGCGTACGGATTATGAAGACCTTGTAGCTGGCTGAGACCTGATTAAAGATTGTCTGATTCGTATTAGAGTGACTTGACTAGAACAGTGGGGATCACTACTGTGTTTGGGTGGAAAAACCATGGCGGAGGAGAGCTACTGTGTTGGGGCAGCAGAACCACGGTACTCGACAGGACGAGTACCTCTGTAGGCTATTAGGGGCTGTGCTACTATGTTGGGAGGCATACCCATGGTAGGAATCACTGCTGTGTTGGGGCGACATAACCATGGAAGTGGACAAAGGAGGAGAACCTTAGTAGTATAAGGTTTTTGAGTAGCACCTCAGAGTCGCGACAGGACTTCTATGCTCGACAGAGGAGGAGTTCATCAGTAGCCGTGCTTTCGACATCGTGAATGAAAATCCTAGTTTGAGCTGAGTCAAAAACCTTTGTGTTTTCCTCATGATTGAGATGGGATACGTGATAAAATAGGTATATGTAATGGAATATAACTATGTAAAGGTTATCTATTGAGCTAATTATTTTTGTTTTACCATTGTTGGATTTAGAGAGACCATGAGGGTCTTGGGGCCCCTAATGATTATCGTTATACTCACTCCTGCACGGGCTATGCCCGCACCACATTGTGTAGGACACAGACGACAGACAGTGCTGACCGAGGTAGAGTATAGGAGAACTGGACAGTACCCGGAGGTGGAAACTCAGTGTGATAGCACAAGGAGCGGGCCGATAGACACAGAGTGCTGAGGAGGACGTCAGTACCTACCGTTCAGGTAGGAACCCGGAGGACGATCTAGGAGCTTCTTCACTATTCAGCTGTTGTCTTTTCAGTTTTACTTTTATTTCAGTTGTAGTTTTACCTTTATTTTCAGATTGTATTTCCATCCCCTTTTTACTTTCATCACACTTGTTATACTACTTTAATTAGTGTTTTCTTCTGCTTGTTCTCTGATTGTGTGAGTTTTATAAAGTCAATGCTTTTCCAGTGTTGGTGTGAGTCCAGTGTTGCTGCGGGTGGCCGACATATCCATACACCAGGACCCTGACTTCTGATTTCTGACACAATAAACAAAAACACAGATTGCCTATGTGTTTTCAAAAGTTTAAATTTTGTCAGCTCAAACCAGGTCAACTCAACAGGTATAGTCTTTTGACCATGTCACATCTAGTTCGTTTAGGATGCCTCCCAATGGATGACCAGCTAGAGCCTTGAGAGTTGTACATAATGACAGCCCACTAAGTGACGAGGCCTCAGTACAGGGCCCCCTCCCAGTAGAGGCACCAACAATACTATTTTCCATTCGGCCACTGATTCCACCAGCCCCATCAGCAGTCGATGCACGCCACATGAGCGCGCTGCACGAGTCCCAGCGCCAGATCCCACCTAGGATCCTGGGAGAGATGGACCAACAGGAGGCTTAGATTTGGCTGGAGGCTGTGGTGTGAGTCTTCAGGCTAGTAGGTACACCAGCGGACTTCCTGTTGATCCTTGCTGCCAGCATTATTTAAGCAGTAGCAGGGATATGGTGGAGCTTGATGCTCCAGATGCATGATGAGGCGTCACATATATGGGCAGACTGCGAGACCATGTTCCGGGCGGAGTTTGTACTAGCCACCCTTCGAGCGGTGCGGACACAGGAGCTACTTCAACAGCTGCAGGAGAGCATGACTGTAGCTGAGTACTCAGCATGGTTCAAAGACCTCTTTCTCTACTCCACAGATATGGTACAAGACCCGTTCTTTAGGGCCCTAACCTTTGAGCTGGGACTCAGGAGAGAGATCATATCTTCAGTTATCTCCCACAAATTTCCAACAAAGAAGGGAGTGTTGGAGCGAGCCCTTCTAGTGGAGTGTTTCCTTGCAGAGAAGTCTCCAGTATCGGGACCCACCACTAGATGACTTGCAGTGGATTCTTCTATAGCTAGCAGTATACAGACTACACAGGGGTCTATGTGGACCAGACTCCCTAGTGGTCGACTACATGACTCAGGTATAGTTGTGTGGTGCAATCCAGAGTGGAGACAGTGCCAATCATGCTAGGAGTGGGTAGTGTTACTCCTTTGATGGGCTTGGTCGCATGGCACATGACTATACGACCCTCCATACAGATGACCAGAAGATAGATGAAGGACCTCCCAGGTAGAGGCAGAGTTTCTATCGAGGCAGACCACAACGATCAAGCAACCATGGTAGAGGAGCTGTCCATTAAGCTAGTAGTGTACAACACTTTGAGGGGTTGCCACCAGCACCACCAGGAGGTCCACCCCAACCGCTGGGAACGAGTGGATATGAGAGAGCACAACTTCAGGAACCTAATTCATATGACTATGGAGCTCCAGTAGAAGGTGGAAAAGAGCGATACTAGTTCTAGGTATGAAGGCCTTTGTTCATGGTGCTTCTAGTTTACGTGTTGTTTTCATTGTGTTTGCTTTGTGTCTTTGTACTTCGAGATGGAGTAATAAAAGACACTTATCTTTGTGACATTTACTTTTCTGTTCTTTTTTTATGGTTGATACTAAGAGGCTCTGGTTAAAACTGTTGACTTGACCTTCAATTGTGATATTTCTACTAGAGGAGACACAGTAACCACATATTGATTCCAACAGTGTGACTCAACCTTTGGAGGTGATAGTAACAGTTGGATCTCTTAGTAGTAGCGTCAAGACCTTACAACATCATTCAAGACATGAATGTTATCGTTTATGTTAGGATTGACCGTATTAGTCAAAGAACATGGTTCATCCAGCGGATGAGACCATATTTCCTTTTTCGGAAGAGGATAATTCTCAGCAGCTCTTCTATTACGTAGACGAAGAAGGGTGGATATTATTTCATTCAATTTTATAGTCTCACCATTGTTCGTTGAGTAAACAGTTTATAGTTTACTCTAAACTCAATAGTCTCAGGAGTGTCTTCTCACATAAGTACCTGAACCTGAGATAGCAGGGATGGCTTGAGTTCCTCCAGGACTATGACTTCGAGGTAGTCCATACTCTTGGGAAGGTGAACATTGTAGCTGATTCTCTTAGTAGGAGATTGAGCATTCAGCTTTTAGGAGAGGTGAGACAACAGTTGACCACATTTCAGATATCCTTTGTGGATAGTGATGGATTCAGCACGTGTAGAACCATATATGGTTCAGGCTACGACGTAGAAGGTGCAGATCATCCAGGATTGGATGAAGACTGCACAGAGAAGACAGAAGTCTTATTCTGATAGGAGACATAGACCACTGGACTTCAAGATTGGCAATCATGTTTTCTTATGGGTCTCACCTCGATGAGGTCTACAGTTAGTTGGTCGGGGTAGAATGTTATCTCCATGATTCTTCGGACCTTTCCAAATCCTCAATAGAGTAGGCAAGGTGTCTTACCATCTGGTCCTACCACTTCAGTTGCACCGGGTGCTTGATGTCATCCACATATCTCAGCGATGAAATACGTGCACGACCTATTAGTCATCAACAACCACAGGATGACCTTAACGGTGGTCCCGGTGTAGATTTAAGATCAACAGGAGAACGTCCTACAAGGATGGTTGATTCATTTGATGTGCATTTGTTGGCAGCATGGAAACCTTCAAGGGAGCCCATGGGAGAATGTGGCTCAGATGCGTGCTCAGTACCCCTTTTGTTTCCCTAGTATGTGTTGTATCATTATGGGGACGTAAATCCCTAAGGTGGGGGTAATTCAAAGACTCAGAAATTTCAAGGAAGTTTTTTTCTTAATTTCTTTGTAATTTTACAAGTGTGCAGTTTCTGACGGCACTTGATTCTGAGGCCCGGTGTGCCCGGAATCAATTTCTGATGTTTTTTTTGGGTACGTTCAGTAAACGTACGTGCATGTTTTCTATCATTTGAATCGGTGTATGGAAATAAAATATGAGGACACTGATGAACTCTCGGTGCCAGTAATTGCTTAAGGGCACCTTTTCTATAATTTTGTTTTATGCGGGTTGAATGTTTAAAATTGGGGGTTAATAAAAGAAGTTAAATAAAATTGTTAGCACAATTTTATTAATATCTATGATAGTTAAAACCTACAAAGGAGAGTTAAGTGTGGGACTCACAACCACCTAATGTACCATGTGTGGATATATGTGAGGTGGGGCCCACACGAGCCCCAACCTTTAATCTCCCTATAACCTCCCTTAAACCCCATTTAAAATGTCTTGTTTAATGTGCCAACATTCCATTAATCTCCTCTTTCCTTAAGTTTTTCAACTCCCCCTCCATAAATGAGACCTCTCACATCATTCTCTCCTTAATCACTTATGCCAACACATTTCAATCAATTAATTTGAATAGTTTGAATTAATTTGAGTTGCACAATACATCTTAAAAATGGGAGAGACTTTTTATTATTTTCGGTTGGCAATATTGGTGGGATACATCTTGGGAGAATTTAGAAAGAATTGCTCTTCTTAGATGAAGAACACCATCCTTCCACGATGAACGCCTCCAATGAAGGACTCGGAGTCACGGACGATGTGACTTCTCTTCTTCTTCTTCCGCGTTAAGGGAGGAGACACCACCGCGGGGAACGTCTCTATCTATAATGAATCTTTCTCTGACGTCAACGGAATCGACACCGTTCTTCCGCGATGTTTGACCACCACGACGTTCGTCTTCCAAGGATTGAAGACATGCGACAGCACTGCGAGGTTGGGGATTTTTTTTATTTTTATACTCGTCATTCATCATTGAATTTATGGTTTGAGCCTCTAACACGGAGGTCACAGGTTAAAGAACACGCCCGGACCCTCCACTGGTTGTTCGTTTGTGCGTGGGATGATGGGTGACGACAAAACTCGGCTTCAATGGAATTTAGGAGCCTATGCAGTAATTTTCAGGACTCGAGCTGACTTTCGGGATAGATAGAAGCTAAAAGAGACCACCAGAGCAACTATGGTGGCTCGAGGAACCTCGGGGTGGCGCGGGTCACCGACGACCGGAGGCAGAGGTCGTCGTCGGCCGTCCGGCTGGAGGTGGTGGCGCCCCAACATGCTGTTGGAGAAGTATTTCCATATAAGCAGCCGCAACAGCGATGCGGTGGATCCCACGGCCGTGCGGGATCTGGAATGACTGGGGGTAGGGCCAGCTGGCGCCGCTGGATCAAATTAGAGCCCCCCCGCTCCACATAACCACTCGGCCAGACTCCTGGGCCGCGCCAGCCGGTCCGGGCCATGCCCAACTAAGCCGGACTTAGACTCGGGATGGTTCAACCTGGTTCAGGCCGACCCAGGGTGGGTTGGGCCGGGTCAGACCAGTACCAGACCCCCCATTTTCGGACCATTTTCGGTTAAACAAACATATATTGAGCTACGAACCTCCGATCGATTCACCATCAGTTCCGTATGATTACATGGATGGAAAAGGTAATTTTGGTATATTACAGACAATATTTAAGCGATGCTTGTGTAAGACCAGGTTGGTTCGAACCTGAAACCAATCGGGCCCTCAGAGCGGAAACGCTTATAACTTGAGAACTAGGCGTCTGATTGTCGCGTCGTCGACTACATTGGATTCCTATTGATGAGATAGATCTTTTGGAATACTATACGTGGGATTAAAATGATACTAGAGTATGGTCGGCTCGGTTTTAGCTTAAAACCCAACCGGGCCCCTGGAACGGAAAATCTAATATCTCACAGACCGGGCGTTCGATTGACGTGTCGTCTATTGTGTAGAGACCCCTATAAAGACACAGTTCTTTGTGTTACTTCTACGTGAGACTTCATGAAACATGGAAGTAACGAACAACATCTCATGGAGCAGACCCTCCCAGAGACGAGCGTACGGAGTGCAGAGACCTATTAGGTGTAGACCTGATGACTACTTGACCGATTCAACTCGGAGTGATTCGATTAGCCCAGTGGACGGAGCACCATTTATTTGGCGTTATACCCATGACAGACATAGCGCCTGGTAGTTGGCAGCAAACCCACGTTACTTGACATGAGGAGTACCTCTGTAGGATATTAGGGGGAGCACACGGTATTTGGGGGCATACCCACAGTGGACGGACACCTGGTATTTGGTAGCACACCCGTGGTACTCGACAAGATGAGTACCTCAGTTGTCTAAGGTTAGTGAGTAGTGCCTCAGAGTCGTGACAGGGCCACTATACTCGACATAGGAGGAGTTCTGTAGCAGTTGTGGTTTCGATAATGAAAATCCTCGTTTGAGCTAAGTCTATGACCTTTGTGTTTTCCTCATAATTGAGATGAGTTACTTGATAACATAGGTATATGTATGAGAATATACCTATGTAAAGGTTATCTATTGAGATCTTTTATTGTGGTTTATCCTTCTTAGATTTAGTGAGACCTTGAAGGTCTCGGGGTCCTTACTGAGTATCGTTATACTCACCCCTGTACGGGCTATGCCTGCACCTCGTTGTGTAGGATGCAGACGATGAACAACACTGACCGAGGCAGACTGTACGAGGAATGGATGGTAAATGGGGTGGACACTCGGCATGACGGCACACGGATCAAACCAAGAGTTTCAGAGTACTGAAGAGAACGTATGTTCTTACCCTTCATGTAGGAACCCAATGGATAACCCAGGAGCTGCTTCATCATTCAGCTGTTGTCTTTTCAGTTGTACTTTTCTTTCAGTTGTATCTATACCTTTCTTTTGGGCTTGTATTTCTGACCACTTTTTACTTTCAGCACACTTGTTTTACTGCTTTACTTAGTGTTTGCTTCCACTTATTCTCTGGTTGTGTGAGTTTTATAAAGGAAATGCCTTCCCAGATTTAGGGATTTATGCCTTTGGTGCTAGTCGCCATCCCCTGGCCTATGGAAGGAGGGCTTGGGGTAGTTACGACTCGGGCCCCGGGGGACGGGTCGTGACTGTATTTATTATGCTATTTGGATAAAAAATGTTTTTAGGATTGATAGTGGTATTTAAAAAATGGATTTCCTTTATTTCCAAAATGTATGTATTTTCATTTATAATAAATATGCCGCCATATAATTTTTATTATATAAATGGGAAAAACATTTATTTTTATAATTTTCTTAATAATATTCAATACCACCATTATAAAGGCTTGTTTAAGATCTAGACCTTTTCTAGAGATGTATCAAGATTTGTTTCAGTTATTATGTTTCTTTTTTTCTTGATTCCATTTCATTTGTATTTTACCTTTGGTTGAACTTTGGTTGAATTTTAAAATTTTGGAAGACAATGGGAAAGTCCATGTTTTGGGAATGATTTTCAAAAAATGTGCAGAACAACCCAAATAACTGTAAAACACTGAAAAGTGTGTGTTTTCATTGGTGGTGAATGTTTTATCAAAATGTGGGCCCTTTTATGATAAACCATGAACCATCATAAAATATATTCAAGGATAAGGAACACAGTTTGGGTAAAACGTGTGCCCCTTCCCAGGAAACAAGGAATTGGAATATAATTCACCCAAAAATTAGATATTAAATCACCCAAACTACTATAAATTACCAAATTTGAAAACCATTAGTCCATATAAATTAATACATTATTTTAGAGAATCTTATATGGATTTAAAGATATTATATCCTCTGTTAGTCATGATTAAAATACCAGATTGAATATATTCACCACACCTTATAATAGAATCATATATTGTATTATTTTTTTCTCTACCTCCATTCCTCTTCCATACTATAAAGGATTGTAATTAATATATTTATTATATATAAATCTAATATTTAAGATCTATATCTATAATCTAAGGATAATTATTTGTATTTTAATGATGTAGGTGTCAAATTTGGATCTCACTCAACATCATTGTACGAATAAAATTTTTGGTATTTATTTTGGGAAATTTGTTATCAAAAAATAATTTTTGGAAGTATATTATTCAAAAACCATAGTCATGTTTCCAATTACGTGCATGTAATGATACAGTTTTTAGGGTTCGTTTAGAAATTGTAAACCACAAAATTGAATTATTTAATGTGTTAATTTAATTAATTTTGGGAAAGTGGATTCGGATGAATAATGCGAATTCAGAAAATGGATAATTAATTGCTAAACTAATTAAATGATATTGAGGTTGTGAAATCATAACAATAAATAGAACTATTAAATATACTATATTAATATGGTGAATTTTGATAAATAATTTATGAATTATTTATTGTATAATGATATTAAAAATTGAATGATTAATAAATGATTTAATTATATGATTATTGTGATGGTCATTGTTGATTAATTTATTTTTTATATTTTTTAAGGGAAATGATGTGATAAACCAAATTTTGAGTTATAAGTGAAGTAGATATGAATAATAAATTTTTCAGTTAGTTAATAATTTTGAGATGACTAATTAATTATTAAGTTAATTAAAAATGATGAGAAGATTAATGAATTTGTGAGTTAATTAATATGATTAATTAATAGTTGAGTTACATAATATAATTGATAAAAGTAATTAATTTTTTACTTAATTAATTATATTGAGGTGATTAATTCATTTTTTAATTAATAAATATGATTTAGAAGATTAATTAAATTTCGAGTTAATTATTAGGATTGATGAGATTAATTAACTCTTGGGTTAATTAATGAGATCAAGGAGATTAATTATTTATATTGTTAATTAATATGGTTTATATGATTAATTAATTTTGGAATTATTTATTGAAATTCTGAATGGTAACACTAAAATTCATATAAGAAATGTTATCAAGAATGTTATCAATGGAATTTAGAGATATTAAATGAGATATAGGGTGGTAATAGTTTAATTCAAGGAAATTATATCCCTTGGGGATAGTTTAAAATATTATGTGGACTATATAATGTATTGAGGTTCTAGTTTTCTAGAAACTAAAGGAGTTTTTGTTGTCTGATAAAAAATAATTTGATAATGTGATCACTTTTTTATGAATTGTTTTTAATTCCTCAAAAAACTACGTTGATTTTTATTAAGTAGATATTGATTTATATACCATTTCATGTGGCCTTGTGAGTTTTCCTCACACCCTACTTAGGATTCCAGATTAGTACCCAAATAGATTTCATGGTATCTAGATATGATAATGGAAAAAGACCAAGTTGGTATAGAGCTCAGATAAGGGAACCATACATTTCTAAAGACACGATTGGATGTCTTCAGAGTCCTTATTAAAGAGATATTGTTTTGAAAATAGACACATAATTTAGAATTACATATCAATATTTTTGTTTTAATATAGTATTGTACTTTGGTTGCCATGTTATAATGGAATTTCTCCGGTAATGATACCATTTGGTTATTCAATTGTAATTTTTCTTATTTCCACTATTTTATTACACTTGAAAAGGAGGGTATAGTTTGCACGAGATCCATATTTTACTGTTTCATCTGGTCGAATGCCTCTAGCATATGGGGAGGTGCAAATGATGTCATGTAATGGACCGACTCGTGGAACCTGTGTATGTTACCCAGGCCAGGATGTTAAAAGTTTGTAGGAATGGTTAATTTTATTTTCTTTTTATTTTGTATTGCTATTTTGTATGGGTAGAAATGAGAATATGATTATTTTTCCATGGTTATGATCTTTTTCAAGGTATTAGTTAACCCGTGTATAGGGGAGAACACATGCTCTGTCACGACCCAATGTTTTTCAATAGAAATTCCCTTCTTATAATCATGTCAGAAAATCACATGAAAACACAACATATGAACTACTAAGTTTTAAGTGACCTTTAATCATAATTTTGTCACTTTTGTGTTTGGAATTTTGAAAACATAACATACACGGTTGTGTTCAAAATGATTTTTGGAGTCTAATAAAACAAAAATAATTTTTGATGAATAGTAACCTAACATTATGAATAGTGACATACCCTTATGAATAGTGATATACCGTAATGGATAGTAACATCAACTATGATAGTATAAAAATAATATTCAAGTGAATGTATGATGTATCTATATTCTAGAATAAGTAAATGCATGTATTAAAACTAGTTTTTATAATAAAATACGATTTTCATTAAATATTAAATTAAAAATATTTTTGAGAAATATTTTTGAGAAATATTTTTGAATAATGGACTTCATTTTTGGATTCTACATGTCGAAAAAAATTTGGGGTAATTTTTTGGAATTTTTCTGAAATACATGAATTTTTTATGAATTGTGAAATACAGTAATTTACAAAATATGCTAAATAAGCTAATTATAGGATCATGTGTGACCTTTTGCTAATGTAAGCCCACTTCATTCAGGATCACATGATAAATTTACTATTCTTGGTCATATAATACTCATTATTCCTTCTCTTGTGGAGAAATAATAAACTAATGAGTTTTATACTATGAAAACCCCACTCCCTCCACTGTAAAAACCACCCTTCACACCCTCATTTACTCAAAACTCTGAAGCTCCAAGCCTTCTCTAAACTCTTCCCAAACATCTTCCATATCCTTTACCCCACATCCGAGAGCTACTATTCTCATAAAAAAACCATGAAAAGTCCCTTAATTAGGATCTCAAGAGGAGGATTCAAGAGGTAATTTCTCTCCCTCTTCTCCTTTAATTCCCGTTCAATTTCATGTTATTTTCTTATTCTCTACCACCTATCTTCATCCAAATGGTATTGTAACTCTAGTATTATACATGTACTAATATTTTATGCAGATAATGGGTTATTATATCATCCATCCCCATTTCCCTCTTCCTTTTATTTTACTAAAGAGAACGTTTCTTGTGAGGTGTTAATGTATCACCTTCAAGAACAATATGTTTTCTTATTCAATTTCTACATTCATATCTGGTCATGAAACCATTTTTATGGTTGAACTAGACTATTTTATATGTTTTATTTAATATTTCATGTTCCGAATCTAACTTATGTACATATTACTAAGTGATAAAATAAAACAAGTTCGTTGTGGTCGAAACTATATAACACATCCAAAGGCACATAAAATCACTTAATGAAACCATAATGAACCATATTAAAGTAAACAAGGTTCTATATTTCTAATTAATGAATATAATTTCATTATAAAGGATATTAAAGAGAAGGAAGAATTTAGATACAAGGTATGGGGAAATTCTCAGACCCAACTATCAACCTTCAAGTTCTCCCCCTTTCACATCATTTTTTATATGGTTACTCCTTAAAGATCATTTATTAATCATTGTCTTTCCTTTTCTTGGATATACTTAAATGTCCCTGGTTTTTATGTCAAACAAAATGTTTTCCAAAACAACTCCTCTTTGAAGAACGCAACTTTTACTACTCACTCGAATTGGACGGTTATTGTAACATGTATGTTATTACCTATTTATTTTTGGAAACAATAGTTTATGAATGTGTTCATATGAGATTAAACCCATTGCTTTCCATTGGTTAGTTATTTTAATACTTGATATGTGTTCTATTTGGAAAGCATGATAATGATAATGTTATGATGTGATGGTTGTGCCTGAAATTATATAGCGCAATATGAATGTTTCAAAGTGATGAGTGCACTTGGAATTTTACAGAGCTCTAATGTTGTTGGTAAAGTGATGAATCTCATAAATAAATGTGAAATTATGTGTGAAAAATATGATAGCTTGGTTCACAAGTAAGTGTGGTTGGTAACCACTAATACATGATGTTTCTTTTTTATGCATTACCACATTTCAAATCTTATATTTATAATTCCTCTCATGTTCATGATCTTTTTCCCATGTTTTGATTATGCTCACCCCATGTTATATCTTTCATATCTATCCTCTTACTGGGATTTTAGCTCACCCCTTTTGATGTATATCCTTAGGTGGCTATATGTAATAAAGATATGAAAAGTGCCAATAAGAATCTAGAGAAGAAGAAATTAAATAAATGTTTATGCTTACTGTAGTAATTTATATGTGTGGTCCTAGTTTTCCCAAGACACTAAACCTTTGGATCCTCTATTTGTAATACAATTATGTTGTTTATCTTATATTTATGTAATATTAATATATGAAAAGGTTGGGTTGCTATAGTTTGTATTAGAGGAAAGGTTTAGTTATTTTAGGAATTAGGATTAGTGAACCCTAGAGAAAACCTACAGCATGGGACTAAGTACAAATATGCAAACAAATAATATTTACATAGGGATCCCATATGTTATGTTTTTGGTATAAATTGATTAAATTAAAAATTTCTTCATGAGTTGTTTACTTATATTTTGTTCTTACCTTTTCTATTTTATAAAATGGCGGGAACCATGAGAAATCAGGCCAATAACTCGTGCGAGGGCCAATGCAACGATTTCCCGAATGACATCCCAAATGATTTGGGAGGTGGAATTCAGAACTTCATGGTGATGCATATCCCATTATATCAGGTTATGAACAACAACCATAAAAATTGGGAACTACCTCCTTCACCAAAGAGGGAGAAACATGCTATCAAATGTTTTATATGTATACGAACAACAATGTTTAGTGGATCTTCTTATCCACTAGTTGTGGAACATTGGGTTAACTCCATGGAGAATATCTTTCCATTGCTTCACTATTTTCATACGGAGAAGGGGAATCTAGCCGTTTATCATCTCTATGGAGAACCAGATCAATGGTGGGATTTGATTAAGAACAACATGCCAAGGGGGGAAATTGATGAATATAAAGGGAAGACTTTATGATAATGCTTCATAATAAGTATTTCCCACAAACTGTTCATACGAAAATGGAGAGAGAATTCATAGAGCTCAAGGAAAATGAATGAGAATTTGTCACAACCTATGAAGAGAATTTCACAAGGCTTGCAAGGTATGATTCGAGTTTTGTTATAAAAAATGATAGTTAAATTGATAGATTATTTAGTTGATTAAAAACACACCTTCAAAAGGATCTTGCAATTCAAGACGTTGGGAGTTATGAAGAAGTTGATCAATGCGTTCTCAAAGTGGAGATTTACTTTGGAGAATGGTCAGATGGCTATGGGGATAAGAAATGAAAGATGGAGTTTCAAGTTGGTGGATCTAATGATAAATGTGGGAAGAAAACTCAATTACCCATATGCCAAATATGTGGGAAGTTGCACCCGGAGAGCTACATTAAATGGACGAGGAAATACTGGAAGTGTGGGAAAGAAAGACATCATGGGCAAGAGTGTCAAAAATACATGAAAAGGAAGGGGAATGTAGTAGAAGAAAAGGGAGAACCACCCTGGGTTCAATGCTACAACTACAAGGAGCAAGGGTAGTATGCAAACCAGTGCACTGAATCTCGAGTTCTCAAGGGTAATCAATACCAACTGCCACCAAATCCAAAGGAACAAGGGATGGATTATTCCATCACTACTACGGAAGTGGAGAAGGATAATGATGTCATACATGGTACCATTCATATTCACTCAAGAATAGAAAAAGTCTAATTTGATTCTGGTTCTACACATTTCTTTATATCATTTATGTTTTCTAGAAATATAGAATTGAAGGCCTGAAACCTTGAAGTAGAGATATCTATAAAAACACCAAGTGGTGAAATCATTGCAACCCAAGTGTTTGAATCTTCTCCCGTTGGCGTATGTGGGTAGATTCTTCTATAAAATATCGTAATACTTCCCTTGGTGTAATTCGACAATGTAATAAGAATGTATTGGATCTTGTTATATAGAGAACATATCAATTTTGGGGAAAGGAAATATCCTTTCATATTCCGAACCATCCCATGCTCCTCTACAAATTCAAGGAAGATCATGAATCTCTTTTGAAAAATCCTTCAATGGTGTGGGTGTTGATTCCCTATGAGGAAGCATACCTCACCCAAATTGTTGAGATGAAGTATAGTTCTATCCTTGAAGAAATTCCCTTTTTGAGGCAATACAGTGATGAATTTCCCAGAGAGTTACCCAGAATTCCCCCGAATCGTGAGGTAGAGTTATCAATTGAACTCATACTTGAAGATACTGTTATCTCGAAGTGTCCCTATAGGATGGCTCCTATCAAACCGGAAGAGTTAAAGAAGAAACTACAAGAGAATCTAGAAAAAGGGTTAATATGACCTAGTGCATCACCTTGGGGTGCACTGGTTTTATTTGTGAAGAAGAAGGTTGGAACAATGCGGTTGGGTATATACTATTGGGAACTCTACAAGATCACTATAAAGCACAAGTTTCATTCTACAAGTATTGACAATTTGTTCGATCTGTTAAGAGGATTTCAATACTTCTGAAAGGTGGATATTTGTTCTGGATATCATCAGGTAAAGGTGAAGAAGGAAGATATTCAGAAGACTTCCTTCTGTACAAGGTATAGGCAATAAGATTTTTTTTGTGATTCCCTTCAGACATACTAATGCCCATGTAATCTTCATGGATTTCATGAATATTGTCTTTATACATTACCTTGAAAAAATATTGGTAGTGTTTATTGATTATATTCTCATCTACTCTAAGAGTAAGGAGGAACATGAAGAACAACTAAGACTTGTGTTGGAGACATGGAGAAAGGGGAAGTTATATGCCATGTTACGCAAGTGTGACTTTTGGATGAAGTAAGTCACATTCCAGGGACATGTGATCACGTGTGAGGGAATTTATGTGGATCCTTCAAAGACAAAGGCTATTGGGAATGTCCCGGGCCCTCTAGTGTCATAGAAATTCGTAGTTTTCTTGGATTAGCTAGGTACTACTAATGTTTTGTGATAAAATTCTCACGATTGTCAAGCTCACTAACTAAGTTAACATGGAAAGGGGTAATGTATGTCTAGACAAAAGAATGTGATGGAAGCTTTAAGTAGCTAATGGTAAGGATGATCAATGCACATGTACTCACACTACCGAAAAGTGGAGAAAGTTTTGTGATATATATTGATGCTTCAACGAAAGGATTGGGTTGTGTACTAATGAAAAATGACCATGTGATAGCCTACGCCTCATGATAGTTGAAGATACATGAGCAGAACTAGCTGACACATGATCTAGAGATGGTAGTCGTGATTTTTTCCATGAAAGTATGTCGGCAGTACCTTCATGGGGAGAAGTGTGACATATACACTGACGATAATATCCTAATGTATATATTCACACAAAAGGAGCTCAACATGCATCAATAGAGATGGTTAGAGAAAATAAAGGATTATGATTTCTCTATTCACTATCATCATAGAAAGAATAAGAAGGTAGTTGATGCTCTAAGAATGAAAGAACCTGATACTCTATCCATATTGTGGATTGAGAAAGAGCCTATCTTCTTGGTTATGCAAAGAATAGATTTGGAAATCAAAAGGTCAGGGGATACATCCTACCATGCCCAAATGATCATCCAACTATCCATCCAATAGAAGATTAAGGACGCACAAAGGGATGATGTGGAGATAAAAAAGAGGGTGAATGTAGTAAAAGAAGGGAAGCTACAAGAGTTCCATATCGATGATGATGGTGTGATTCGGTTTGGAACGCAGCTTTGTGTGCCCTCATCCCCCGGTATAAAGGAGGTATTGGATAATGCACATAGCTCAACTTTCTTTATCCATCCTGGGATTTCCAAGATATACTGTGATCTACGAGAACAGTTCTGGTGGGATAACATGAAGAAAGAGATTGTGGAATATATATAAAGTTTCTTGGTTTGTCAGAAAGTTAATGCTGAGTGACAAAAGTCCAATGGTATGATGCATCCATTTCCTATACCCACGTGGAAATGGGAAAATGAAACTATGGAGATTGTCATGGGTATCCCGAAAGACATCAAATAGAAAAAATGAGATATGGGTTGTGGTTGACCGACTCACCATGAATACCCATTTTATCGCTATTTGGGAAGATCTCTCGCTTGAACAACATACAAAGATATATGTGAAGGAAGTGGTGAGACTGCATGGATTTCCACTCTCGATTATCTCTGACATTGATTGAAGGTTCACATCTTTATTTCGGTGGAGCCTTTAACATGATTTGAGTACTGAATTAAATTTCAGCACGGCCTATCACCACCAAACTCATGGCCAATCTGAACAAACTATTCAGACGCTTGAAGATATGCTAGGAGCATGGTCTCTAGAATTCAAAGGTGGATGGGATCATCACCTATCATTGTTTGAGTTCTCATACAACAATAGTTTTTACTCGAGTATTCACATGTCTCCATATGATGCTCTATATGTAAAGCTATGTAGAACTCTAATCTGTTGGGATGATGTTAGAGAAAGAAAGATACATGGACCCGATGTTGTGCAAGAGATGACCGAGAAGGATCAAGTCATCCAGAAAACACAACAATGATTCTCAAAGTTAGAAAAAGAGCTATGCTAACAACCATCTAAGGGACTTGGAGCTCGACGTTGGATAAAAAGTCTTCCTGTGAATATCACCAAGGAATATATTAATGCGATTTGGAAAGAAAGGGAAGCTTAGACCAAGGTACATTGGCCCATTTGAGATCCTTGATCGCATAGGATCCATGGCCTATCAACTTGCACTTCCACCAAATGTTCCTCAAGTTCATGATGTGTTTTACGTATCACTCCTGATGAAGTACCTACCTGACCCCTCACCTATACTAAACCCAGAGGTGGTACAACTAGAATATGATCTCTATTATGAGGAGAATCCAGTAGAGATTCTCGATCAGAGAGATATGGTTCTACAAAACCAGACACCTCATATTGTTAAAGTGTTGTGGAGGAACCATAACATTGAGGAAGCAACTTGGGAAACAGAAGATTCAATTAAGGAGACGTAACCTCACCCTTTTGTGTAAATTGAAATTTTGGGGGCGAAATTTCTTTACTGGGGAAGAATGTAACGACCCAATATTTTTTAATGGAAATTACCTTCTTATAATAATGTTACAATATCACATGAAAACACATAAAAACATACTACTAAGTGCTAAGTGACCTTTAAAAATAATTTTTTCACTTCTGTGTTTGGAATTTTGAAAATCTGACATACATGGTTGTGTTCAAGATGATTTTTGGTGTCTAATAAAACAAAAACAATTTTTTGGTGAGTAGTAACCTACCCTATGATGAAATAATTATTTTCAAAAATTAAATAATTTACTGATTGGGGATTATTTTGAGTAATTTTGTTTTCAATGAATATAATTAATTGTTAATATAATAAATGTATATTAATATAGTGAAATAGGAATAATTAATTGAATAACTAATTATTGGATACAAAGATAGTTAATTTGAATTATTAATTAATGAATGAGTTATAACATAAAGTTATTTGGAATTGAATATTTAATTATATGACTAATTTTGTGAATATTGGTATGATAGATTTTGATTAATTTATTTGTAAATTAATTAAGGTAATTGATATGATGAACTAGTTTTTTAATGTTTAATTATATTGATATAGTTATTTGATTATTGAGTTAATTATTTATATTGACACAATTAATCAATTGTTGATTTAATTAATAACATTGTTATCATTATTTAAATTTTGAGTTAATTAATAATATTTAGATGATCAATTAATGGTTAAAATAATTAATAATATTGATTTGATTAATTAATTTTGATGTTAATTAATAATATTGAGAAAAATAATTAATTATTGAGTTAATTAATAAGATATGTATGATTAATTAACTATCACGACCCCCTCCCACCAAAGATACCCCTCCTGATCTAGCAATGGTGAAAGGGAGATAATGACCCCTGAGTCCCGCCTCCAGTGGGCCCTGAGGTGGCGACTAGGACCAAGGGTATGAGTTTTTCACAAATATGGGAGGCATTACCCTTTTTATTTTTAAAGATTGGGAAATTGGACAAGTCAACCACAAAAAGGGGAAAGATCAAGTGTATAGAAATAAATCCAAAACAATACCACATGCATGTTTAAACAAGTTTATAACAAGGTACAAGTACATGAAATCTAAAAGTACAATACCAAAAGAAAACAAAGGTACAACAACAGCAACAACTCCAACTGTCCGACTAGTAGGGTCCCGTACGGGCCTGGTAGTCCTCCGGGAAACCTGAATGTAAATGTAGGGTGAGCATACAATTATACTCAGTAGGGAAACCTAAATCTCTCGTGCATAAGTGGGGAGACATCCTAATGTCTCTTGAGAATAGCAGAAGAAACCTAGCAATGATTTCTATCCACCCAACCTCACCAGCCACACTCACCAAAACACAATCTCAGAAGGTAGTAGTATATAAGAAACAAGAGTATTTGGGTACCCTGCACCATTTCCCTTTAGTTAGCTACTCTTCCTAACGATGAACGTCCTGGCGCTGCCACACTCTCCCCACCAGCACACACCTAGGCCTCAGAACCACGTATCACACCCACACACACCTGGGCCTCACAACCATGTATCCCGCCCACACACACCTGGTCCTCACAACCACGTATCCCGCCCGCACACACCTGGGCCTCACAACCACGTATCCCGCCCGCACACACCTCGGCCTCACAAACACGTATCCCGCCCGCACACTCCTGGGCCTCATACTGAAGATTATTGGGAAATAGTAGAACCTTCCCAAAGAGTCTTGGCCTAAAACCACCCCAATTGAAACCTACCCGAAGAGTCTAAGGTGTAAGGTCGCCTCAACCCATCACAACCTAGGGGAGAAGGAGCAGGAAGGAGCTCGTAACTAAGGGAAAAACACCCTCTCCCATAAAATGGGAGTGTTCATCACTAAGTGCTCAACATGGGTGGGGTGTGATAAAACACAAAAGATATAGATACATATATCTATATACGAAACACATAGCCCAACCTATGGATTCTAAACAGAAAACTGAGCACGTGCCTCGGCACTGCTACTACGATGCATACAACAAACAACTCCAACCCCATTTAGGTTTTCACATTTCAGTAGAATTAGTTTATTTGGTTCCTTAACTACTGGGAAACTATCCACAACCAACCACATCGATCGTTCAAAAAACATATCCCTGCCATCCACAAACCAAGTTAGGAAAAACATAAGCAGCACAACAAAGTCCTTCTTATTAACCATCCAATCCCATTAATTATTATTTCTGTTTCATTACCATGCCCCACCATTCATTAACTCTTTCACATTTTATTTAACAATCACAACCCATAGCCCTTTCACATTTAAACCCAGCCCTATAGCCCCACTGCCAACCACAATAACCACAACCGCATCGTACATCATCACCCCTTTAATACCATTTATTGCAGCCCCGCTGCCCGTTACCAACACAACATTCACACCAACCCACAACCAAGTCAACCACAGCCCCACTGCTCACCCGATCCACAAAAAACCACAAAACACCCCCATCACATGCCACGTAACCAAGCCAACACCCACATGTTCATTATTATATTTTGTTTAACCAGGGTGATCACACAAGGGTTCTAGATTTTAGATATCCAACTTTACGTGATTAACCAATTTCCACATTCCACATGGTTTCCACCCGTAAGATAAATCCAGAAGGAGAGGGAAACATTTAATTGCCTAAGAAAATGCCCACAATGACCGTGATTTTCAGTAGTTATAAGATCATTCAATTCACAACATAAAATCACAGGATAAAAATGAAAGAATAACAACATACACAATCTTCCCCATCCCCATTATACAATCCATTTATTATCTTTGTTAAACCGGTTCAAAAGTTTTTCACGTAAACAAGAATACACCCACCCCTCATGATGCAAAAATTAGAGAGACGAAGGTAAAATCCCTACCTCAATAGGTTCTTGATCGCAACGCTACCTCAGATCAACCTTAGAAGACGTCCTTCGGCATCCGTCACATCTGTCAGGTCCTAGAAAAACCTCCATAGGTGGATGTCGGAAAGGAAAGGCTGAAGGAAAGACATCAGATCCAATCTCGGAATCTCTGCCTCATCATTACGATCCCATGGCCACTGACGGATCGTAAATCGGATCTCCGACGAAGAAGTTATGGAATAAAGAGCCTTCGAGACTCTTGAGAGAGCTCTGCTCAGAGGAGAGGAGAGGAGATGAGAGGAGTGAGTTGAACTGAGGAGGGGACCCCTCCTTTTATAGGCGTGAAAAGAAAAATTACATGGTGTGTAATTTATGGTAAACGGCGTGTACTCGGTTCTTTCACACGGTCTCCACGTGGCTTCCAACACAGCTCTACGACCATTGACTGGTCAACACACGGTTTGAGGGTAACACATACGCGGGGAGGGACTACACGGCGTGTAGTTTAGACACATGGCGTGTAATCATTTATTGCACACGACAAGGAAACGTCTCCAACACGGCACATGGCCATTGAATGGTAACACGTATGCGGGGAAGGAATACATGGAGTATAGAACTGGTCACACGGCGTGCACCCATTTATTGCACACGACAAGGACACGGCTCCAACATGGGGTATACCCGGAAAGGGGGTACACGACGTGTACTCAAACTACACGGCGTGTAGTTTCAAAATTCTGGAAAGTGTGGGAAAAGTCCATTTTACCTCCAAAACACTTCTTGACCTTCTTTTTGACAATGGAATGGGCCGAAGAGGTCCGGGCCATTACATCAGATACCTCTTAAAACATTATCGTTCCCGAGAATTCAAAAACCAACTCAGAGGAACCCAACAAGATACCTCTTAGGGTTCTCGTTATAACAAGAACCCAACCAACAACCCTAATCATATGTGTTAGTAATTCCTTCTCCTATGTCGAGATATTATCCGGTTTAGGCGGCACTGACTCACCTGCACGAGTTTAATCACATCCTTATTAATGCGTCTCGATTACGAATTGGGTCTTCCCACTTTCATACATTAGTATTTTTTTCAACTCGAACTACCCCCAACACCACACAACCAACTCACTACCTGAACACATGGTTTTGGGAGGAATTCCTTCTCCTATGTCGAGATATTATCCACTTTAGGAGGCAATGACTCGCACGCACGAGTTCGATCGCATCCGCTTTAATGTGTCTCGATTAATGGTCAGGTTTTCCACTTTTCCACACATCCGGACATGTTACACATTACCAGGGAACAAGGAAACAAAAGGTCTCACAACTGACAAGCGAAGCATTCCATATGACAAGGGTACCGAGTACAACATCAACACAAGCTCAGAATAACAAGGGAAAAACACAAGTCCAAACAACTCCGGGTACTAAGTGTGCATCTGGGTCTCCCGCTCCCAAGTGCTCTCCTCGAGGCCGCCATCCCTCCACAACACATGAACCAAGGGAATGGTTCATCCACGGAGCACCTTCCCTTTACAATCTTCGATTCTGACTGGTCATTCCTCGAAGGTCACGTCGTCCCTCATATCTAGCTCTCCCCATTCGATAACATGGGAGTCGTCATTTAAGTATCGACGAAGCTGGGAGACGTGGAAGACATCATGAACATTCTACAACTGGGGTGGAAGGGCTAGCTGATATGTCACCTCGCAAACTCGCCTCAACACCTCAAAAGCTCCGATGAACCTAGGTGAGAGCTTTCTCCCTTTCCCAAACCTCCGCTGCCCCCGTCGAGGGGAAACCATCAATAACACATGATCCCCCACCTCGAACTCCAAGTGTAACATCCCAAGTAAGTAATGAATAATAGATATTTTTTTCTGTTTCTATTAGTGAATTAGATAGTGTTTAGAGGCTTAAAAGGAAAATAAATACAATCTTAAGCATGGAATACACTAATATTTTAAAAGATTATTTTACTTCCTTTTGATGGAAACCCATCTTTTAAATCTATATTTTGACAATTTTATAAGCTCTGTTTTTCAAAATAAACTTATTCTTTATGATTGGGACATCAAAATTTACTTTGTGTAATTTTTTGGTATTTTTCTGACAAAGTTCATTTTTTTAATCAATAGTGAAAAATACTGCATTTTACATCAAAACTGATTTTTCATCTAATTAATTTATATTATTTGATTATATTTTGAATTGGTTTTAAAGTTCAATTAGAATATATTTTTACCATTTAATCCAATAATGGTCTTTGGAATTTATTTCACTTTGAAATTGGACTTAAACTAGTGTCAATCTTTTGATACTTATTGTTTCATAAAAACATGCTATTTGCTCTGACAGCAAGAATTAATTATTATATTAATTAATGTAACTTAAATGTCTTATATTTTTAAAAATATACATCATTTTTGAATTTGGAATATCAAATATAGCTTAGGATGATGTTTTGGTATTTTCTGAAAAATATCAATTTTTGATGAATAGTGAAACCACTAAGTGGTACTTAAAAAATTGATTGTTCGTTTAAATGAAATTTTACCAACTCTGTGTTTTGAATTTCAAAAGTCCGACATACATGGTTGTCATTAAGAAGTAATATGTGGTTCAATGCAATTAAAATAATTTTTTGGTGAATAGTAACTTTTATGTTTTTAATCGCGATTAGAGATAATTAGTGTCGTTTAAGGTAAAAATAATGTTTTAATAATATGAGATGAGATTGACACATTTCCTAACCTAATTGGATGTGTCATGGGCGACCAAGAAAATCCATGGGTCAACTTGGGGACCCCATGGATCCACATTGGTTGGGAAAGGACATAAATAACTTTTTATTTAATGTAAAAGTAAAAACGACACAAACATGAGATGTTTTAATAAAACAATTTTTACATGGGGTTATACAAGTCAGATTTTTTACTATAAATATTTATTAGAAAGATAAAACTATTTCCTACATAATTATATTTTTTTATAATTTTTAGACATGTAATATATTAAATTATTTCTGACATCATGATGACGGAGCGATTACCTCATTAATAAAGGATTTAAATAAAATGAAAAAATAATATAAAATCTATGACCTACACATGTCAAAAACCTGTTGGATGGGTATATTTCGAACCCTTATCACCTTAGAGTCGAATTATATTAATTTGGGACCATTAAATCCTAAAATCATTTTAAAATAAAGGAACATTTCTTTACATTCCAAGAGTGCCCCTCCTCTCCTCTTATAAAAGGCCCCCACCTCTACCTCCTAACCCACACTTCCAAAGACTTTGGATTGCCCAACCCCTTCCCATTATGTCTCTCCACATCCCTATATAACAACTTGAAGCCTCACTTTGGGCAGAAGTCTTCCCAAGGAATCCTTTGAGCTCAAACAAAGGGAGTTACCTGATTTTAAGGTAATGTCTTCACTTGAGTCCTTTTGTTTTATTTTGCTTCTCCAACCCCCTAAAATCTTTTTATTCATTTATTTTGTAAAAAATACATTATCTTAAATATACTAGGATGTTGTTATAATATGTATTCGAGCTACACTTACACACACCTACATCTAATGGTTAAATAACATACTGTTTCTGTGGATGGTGAATTTCTGCCTCCCGAAATGATGATTGTTCAACACTATTTTAACACCTTAAAAGGTGGACATTAAGATAACACTATATTTATATATGATGTATAATATGTTTATCCTTTCCTTAAGATTCTTTATTTTTTATTTTTGGAATACCTTTATGGTTTCCATTATGGGTAAACGCGATATCTTCATTTAAGGAAGTGCAGACTACCGCCCACTCAATGTGATTTGATTTATTAATGCCATTTGTGGGTTGTATTAAGGATGTAATTAATGGTATTATATATGATATTATACTGGAATTATAATATAACTTTATATCATTATGATTCCATTCTATAAAATATGAAATATAAATGAATGTAGTGTTCATGCGTACGTACGGCTTACCGTCTCCATGAACGGTGAATTTCATTTCTTACCTCTAAATGATTATGTAATATTATAAATGCATGTATATACTAGATATATATGATATATATGATATATAAATCATTATAATAACTATGGATATAATGGATACATGAACAACTTGTAATTATAAAGAGCATATTTTGACTCAAGTACCAATGATTGTTAAAATGACCGTTATTAACTAAAATAATTACATAGTGTTCATGACATGGTCATAAGTGATATAAAAGCAATAATGAATGTGAATAAGGTCCTTAAGCAAGTAGAAATTAACTCAAGTTTATTATTCAGGAGATTAAAGAACGATCAAGTCATGTCGGACCTGAGGTATCGGACTTCGTCTCAATCGCCTTTCATTGAGGAATATTTTATTTTATACACAACCTTCTTTTATACTGTGAACAAACCCCTTTGACTTTTATGTTTATCCAAAAGGAATCTTTTTTATATGAAGTGTTTTACTAAATGACAAAGGGTAATGTTTTTGTTTTACTTATACGGCGACAACGACTTCTCTTCCGCCGTGACCATTATTTGAGTTTCGGCTTTCTCTACAAGCCGTACATTTTTTTAAAAGAAAAATAAATACCATGTATTACTTTTCTTTTATTTTGGTATTGAAAATGGGTTTCATAATGTTTTTATATCAATGTGTTGTATTGATATCTTGTGATTGAAAAATTGAAATGTTATGTTTCTTTATTCATGTTTTATGTGATATGATTATGTTGTGGTTCTTGGGCATTATTATGAAGATGGGTGGTTCTGTGATAAACTAATGGCGGGTGAGCCCGATATAGCTCTCCAATGCATTGGGTAACGCAAAGGAGTGAAACGTTAAGGTTTCTCCGAATATATTTAGGGAATATATTGTGATGGGTATTCCAAATGTATCCAAGAGTGTTACTCCCTACGTAAGAATGTTATAAATGACTCAATTTACCTTTATGTCTTATGATTTTTATGATTTATTCATGATTTGATGAGGTATGTTAATGTGCTTATGTTTTATGAGTAATGTATGATTTCATTGATTCTTATGTATAATGTACTCATGTTTCCTTTCCATATTTTTATATCCCTTACTGATCTTTTTATGCTCATCACACGTTTTATTGATATGTTTTTCACAGGTCAAGGGAAAGGTACATGATATGATGATAGTGTCAAGGAAGTGTCAAGAATTAATCCATCTATTATTTTAAATATGTTTCCGTTGATGTGAAAAATGAATACTATCTTTATGTAACCACTTTGTTTAAATGTGGAATGTAATGAAAGTTTTATGATCTAATTCTCTAAAACTCAAAACCTGAAAATATTCTCAATGTGTAATCTTTTAATAACTCAATATTAAGTAAGGTTTAAGGCTGGGGCCTTATAGTTGGTATCAAAGGTTGGTTTAGATAACATCAGGAGTTAGAATTATATTAACTGATTATCCAAAAATATTTTTTTATGGTCAAATTGAAATGTTATAGCATTTGAAGATTACCATGTTGCGTCATCTAAGACATGTTTGTTCGGAATAGTTTCCTGCATAGGAAACAAGGAAGCAGTGCTAGGAAGGCATACAAAAAGAAATAACCTTCCAGATCAGCATCTTGAGATGGTCAGAATTGGAACTGAACAGTTTGTTGTAATAATAGCGTAGTTGAGTGAAGCGATAAATGGCAGTGGTATCCATGCACGAGATCAGCCAGATCAACCACAGAGGAACATGTCAGTGGTGGAACATTTCATGAGGCAACATCCCCCATCATTCAGAAGATCATCTGACCCTGTGCTAGCTGGAGGGTGGATTAAAGCACTATAGAAGATTTTCGATGTCATGGGGTGTTCATCCAATCAAAAGGTTAGTCTTTCTATTTACCGTTTGGAGGGTGAAGCAGATCAGTGGTGGTCGATGGTTAAAAATATCAGGGACGCTGATGATATTGATGCTCTCGATTGGGATGAATTCAATGGTATGTTTCTTGAGAAGTATTTTCCTAAGGCTGTTTGACTTAGGATGGAAAAACAATTCCTGGAATTGAGGAAAGAGGAAGACTCAGTGGACCCCTATCAATAAAGGGTCACTCGATTGGATAGGTATGCTCCAAATTTTATACGAGACCTTGATAGTAAAATCAATCATTTTTACTCAGGATTAAATCCAAAATATCGAAGGGCATTAGCTTCTCGTGAGTTTAAATGTTATGAAAAGCTTGTTTGATGTGCTAAGAAGGTGGAAATGCAGTTTGCTGATGATCAAGTGTTCTATAACAACCAGCAGAAGAAGATACTGATGTGGCAGGAGAAAGGAATGAATTCTTCAAAAAGGTCTGAAGGTAAGAAAACTAAGTTTCAAATTTGTGATAAATGTGGTAAAAGGCATGCTGTGGATTGTCTTCTGAATTCTGGAAAGTGATACTGATGTGGTAAGATGGGACATAAGGCTTGTGGTTGCACTGAAAAAGATCAGGGTGACGGTAAGACCAAATTTGATTTCCAGTTAGTGAAATGTTTTATGTGTTATGTGATGGGTCACTATGCAAACGAGTGTCTGAAAAAGAGCTTGAGTGATGGGAAGCAGTTAGACTACATGCAGAAATGGGTGGTGAAATCCTTTGCAAATACTTTAGAAGATGTCGGGCCATCAAATGAAGTTTTATCAGGTACTTTTTTTGTTTTTTCAGATTATTCCAGTGTGTTGTTTGATTCGGGGTCTACACATTCTTTCATCTCTAAAAACTTTTCTAGTAAAATGGGAATACCATCTCAAGAAATGAATCCTGAACTTGTGGTAAAGACACTTGGGGGAAATGTTGAGGCAAAACGAATTTATAAGAATAATCCTATCCTTATCCGTGGAAAGAACCTACTTGTGAACCTTATTGTTTTACCTCTAGTAGAGTTTGATGTTATCCTGGGTATAGATTGGCTCTCTATTTACCATGGTAAGATTGACTGTAGAGCTAAAGAAGTTTCTTTTCAAAAAGACTTTCAATTTGTGTAAAAGAATGAACCCTTACTGTTGATAACATATCAAAAGGACGAGAAACTTGTAAAATATGGAAATGAATATTACCTTGCACACATCGTTGAAAATAAAGGAACTGTTCAGATTAATGATGTGCCAGTGGTAAATGAGTATCCTGATGTTTTTTCTGATGAGTTTCCTAGAATAATACCAGATCGGTAAGTTGAGTTTACTGTTGACTTAGTTACTGATGCTAATCCAATTTCAAAACCCCCTTATTGAATGGCTCAAATTGAACTTTTAGAGTTGAAGGAGCAATTGTAAGATTTATTAAAGAAAGGTTTCATTCGACCTAGCACATCACCATGGGGTGCTCCTATTTTATTTGTTAAAAAGAAAGAGGGTTCTATGAGACTTTGCATTTATTATAGAGCCTTGAATAACATTACTGTTAAGAACAAATATCTTTCGCCTCATTTCAATGATTTGTTTGATCAGGTCCAGGGAGCTCAGTATTTTTCCATGATTGACCTGGGATCGGGGTACCATCAGTTGAAGGTAAAGGAAGCAGATGTTCTGAAGACTGTGTTTCGTATAAGATATGTCCATTATGAATTTATAGTAATGCCTTTTGAGATAACCAATGCACCTGTAATATTCATGAACTTAATGAATATAATTTTCCATGAGATCTTGGATAAGTTTGTGGTTGTTTTCATTGATGATATTTTGGTGTTTTATAAAAGTAAATAAGAGCATGAAAGACATTTAAGGGTCATTTTTTAAACCTTGAATGAAAATAAATTGTATGTGAAATTCAGAAAGTGTGAGTTTTGGTTGCAACAAATTTCTTTCCTTGGTCATATTGTTTCTAAAGATGGGATAACTATTGATCATGCAAAATCAAAGGTTGTGGATGAATGTCCAGGACACACAAATGTATCTGAGATTCATAGTTTCCTTGGTTTGGCAGGCTATTACCGAAGGTTTGATAGAAATTTTTCATGATTATCTGGTCCAATGACTAAGCTAACTCGGAAGGGTGTTAAGTTTATCTGGACAAAAGAATGTGATGATTGTTTTCAGGAGTTGAAAATAAGATTGGTGAATGCACCAGTTTTGGAACTACATTACAGGAATGGTGAGTTTGTTATCTACAACGATGCTTCTTTGAAAGGACTTGGTTATATCCTAATGTAGAATGACCAGGTAATTGCTTATGCTTCACATCAGTTGAAAACTCATGAGGTAAATTACCCAACACATGATTTGGAATTAGCTGCTGTTGTTTTTTCTTTGAAAATATGGAGGCATCATTTGTATATAGTAAAGTGTGAAATATATACCGATCACAAAATTTTAATGTATATATTCACTCAAAAATAATTGAACATGAGACCGAGGAGATGGCTAGAATTAATCAAGGATTATGATTGTATAATTCATTAACATCCGAGAAAAGAAAATAAAGTGGCTGATGGTTTGAGTTGAAAAAGTAATACTTCATTAACAATTTTGCGTTTGGAACGTGATCCTTTCGTTAAGGATTTGATGAACTTTGGCATAGAAGTTGTTGGTGCAAGATTTCATTCTGTTTTATTTCAGGTATCAGTGAAATCTTTTCTATCAGACATAATCAAGCAAGCACAGAAGCAAGACAATGAGTTGCAGAAAAAGGTAGAGCTGGTTCAGAAAAGTGATTTGCATGAATTCAAAATTGATAGTGATTGTGTTTTGAGATTTGGGAAGAGATTGTGTGTGCCTTGTGATTCATAGTTGAAGAGAGAGTTGTTATGTAAAGCTCATAGTTCTTCGTTTTCAGTTCATCCTGGTAGTACTAAGATGTACAGAGATCTGTGGGAGTATTACTGGTGGGATGGAATGAAAAGAGATATTGCTGATTTTACTGTGAAGTGTTTGACTTATCAGCAGGTTAAAGCAGAGTGGCAATTACCAAAAGGGATGCATTGGCCTCTACCAGTGCCAAAGTGGAAATGGGAGAATATATCCCTAGAATTTGTTGTGGGATTACCAAAGACATCTCGAGGTAATAATGCAATCTGGGTTGTTGTTGATCGCTTGACTAAATCATCTCCTTTCATTCCTATTCGAGATACTTTCTCTCTAGATGAACTTTCTCGATTATACCTTAAAGATATAGTCAGGTTGCATGGAGTTCCTCTATCGATTGTATCCGGTCATGATCTCGGGTTTACTTCTAACTTTTGGAAGAGCCTTCAAAAGTCATTGGGTACTAAATTAAATTTTAGTACAACTATTTATCCTCAATCAGATGAGCAGTCAGAACAAACAATTCAGAACTTGGAGGATATGCTACGAGCTTGTTCGATGGATTATCAGGGAAGATGGGAACAACATCTTTCTTTGTTTGAGTTTTCATATAATAACAATTTTCATTCCAGTATACATATGGCAACATTTCAGGCATTATATGGGAAGCGGTGTCGAACTCCAGCTTTCTGGGATTAAGTGGGTGAAAGGAAGTTGATGGGACCAGAATTGGTAGAATAGTTGGCAGAACAAGTTTAGCTAATATAGAAACACATGAGAACAGCACAGAGCAGACAGAATAGTTTTGCAGACAATAGGAGGAAGGATCTCTCTTTTGAGGTAGGTGATCATGTTTTTCTCAAAGTATCACCATGGAATAGTGTGATGCAATTTGGTAAGAAAGGAAAACTGAGTCCAAGGTTTATTGGACCATATGAAATTCTGGAGAGAGTTGGATCAGTTGCTTACCGAGTGGCTTTACCTCCGATTTTATCTCAGGTACACAATGTTTTTCATGTTTCGAAGCTGAGAAAGTATATGCCAGATCCATCTCATGTTTTGAGTCCAGAGGTAGTTCAGCTGGAAGAGAACCTATCTTATGAGGAACAACCGGTCCAGATTCTTGACCACGTAGAGAAGGTGTCACAGTATAAGGTGATTCATCAGGTAAAGGTTTTGTGGAAAAAGCACATGATTGAAGATGTAACATGGGAATGTGAAAATGCAATGAGGTCTATATACCCCCACTTATTTGATAAGTAAATAAACTGTGGGGACAAAATTTTCTAAAGGGGGGAAGGATGTAACATCCCAAGTAAGTAATAAAAAATATATATTTTTATCTATGTCTATTAATGAATTAGATAGTGTTTTAGAGGCTTAAAAGGAGAATAAATCCAATCTTAAGCATGGAATACACTAATATTTTTAAAATAATGTTTTACTGCCTTTTGATGGAAAACCATCTTTTAAATATATCTTTTGACAATTTTATAAGATCTATCTGTCAAAATAAACTTATTCTTTATGATTGGGACATCAAAATTTACATTGTGTAAATTTTGGTATTTTTCTGACAATGTTCATTTTTTAATGAATAGAGAAAAATACTGCATTTTACATCAAAACTTCTTTTTCATCAAATTCATTTATATGATTATATTATATTTTGAATTATTTTTAAAGTTAAATTAGTATATATTGTTTCCATTTAATCCAATATTGGTCGTTGTAATTAATTTCACTTTGAAATTGGACTTAAACTAGTGTCAAACTTTTGATACTTATTGTTTCATAAAAACACGCTATTTGCTCTGACAGCCAGAATTAATTATTAAATTAATTAATTTAACTTATATGTTTTGAATTTTGTAAAATTGACATCATTTTTGAATTCAGAATATCAAATATAGCTTAGGGTGATGTTTTGGCTTTTTTCTGAAAAACTTCAATTTTTGATGAATAGTGAAACCACTAAGTGGTACTTAAAAAACTATTTTTTCGTTTAAATGAAATTTTCCCAACTCTGTGTTTTGAATTTCAAAAAATCCGACATACATGGTTGTCATTATGAAGTAAAATGTGGTTCAATGGGATTAAAATAATTTTTTGGTGGATAGTAACTTTTATGTTTTTAATCGCGATTAGAGGTAATTAGTGTAGTTTAAGGTAAAAATAATTTTTTAATAATATGAGATGAGCTTGAAACATTTTTTACCCTCATTGTATGTGTCATGGCCGACCAAGAAAATCCATGGGTCAAATTGGGGACCACATGAATCCACTTTGGTTGGGAAATGACATAAATAACTTTTTATTTAATGTAAAAGTAAAAATGACACAAACATGAGATGTTTTACTAAAACAATTTTTACATGGGGTTATACAAGTCATATTTTTTACTATAAATATTCATTTGAAATTAAAAAATATTTCCTACATCATGATTTTTTTTTATTTTTAGACATTAAATATATTAAATTATTTTTGACATCATGATGATGCAGCGATTACCTCATAGATAAAGGATTTAAATAAAATGAAAAGATAATGTAACATATATGACCTAAAAATTTCCAAAACCTATTGGATGGTTATATTTAGAACCCTTATCAACTTATCCTCGAATTATATCAATGTGGGACCTTTCAAATCCGAAACTCATTTTAAAATAAAGGAACATTTTTTTACTTTCCAAGAGTGCCCCTCCTCTCCTCTTATAAAAGACCCCCACCTCAACCTCCTTAACCACACTTACAAAGCCTTTGGCTCGTCCAAACCCTGCCCATTTTGTCTCTCAATATCCCTCTAGAACTCCTTGAAGCCTCACATTGTGCAGAAGTCTTCCCAAGGAAGCCTTTGAGCTCAAACCAAAGGGAGTTACCCGATTTTAAGGTAATGTCTTCACTTGAGTCCTTTTGTTTTATTTTTATTCTCCAACCCCCTAAACACTTTTTATTAATTTCTTTTGTAACAAATCCAATAAATTACATATACTAGGATGTTGTTATAAGAAGGATTATAGCTACAATTACACACAACTACATCTAATGGTTAAAGAACATACTCTTTCTGTGGATGGTGAATTTCTGCCTCCCGAAACGATGATTGTTCAACATTCATTTAACACCTTCAAAGGTAGCCATTAAGGTGACACTATATTTATATATGATTTATAATATTTTTATGTTTTCCTTAAGATTCTGTATTTTTCATTTTGGGAATACCTTTATGGTTTCCATTATTGGTAAACGCGATATCTTCATTTAAGGATGTGCGGACTACCGCCCCCTCAAAGTGATTTGATTTGTTAATGCCATATGTGGGACGTATAAAGGATGTAATTAATGATATAATATATGAAATTATACTGGAATTATAATATACCTTTATATCAATTTGATTCCATTCTATAAAATACTAAATTGAAATGAAAGTAGAGTTCATGCGTACGTACGGATTACCGTCTCCATGAACGGTGCATTTCATTTCATAACTCTAAATGATTATGTAATATTATAATTGAATGTATATACTAGATATATATGATATATATGATATATACATCATGATTATAACTCTGGGTATAATGGATACATGAACAACTTGTAATTATAAAGAGCATATTTTGACTCAAGTACCAATGATAGTTAAAACGACCATTATTAACTAAAATAATTACATAGTGTTCATGACATGGTAATAAGTGATATAAAAGGAATAATTAACTTGAATCATGTTATTATGAAAGTAGAAATTAACTCAAGTTTATTATTCAAGATATTAAAGAATGATCGAGTCAAGTCAGACCTGAGGTATGGGACTTCGTCTCAATCTCCTATCATTGAGGCATATTTTATTTTATACACAACCTTCTTGTATATGGTGTATAAACCCCTTTGACTTTTATGTTTATGCAAAAGGAATCTTTTTTATACGAATCATTTTAATAAACGACAAAGGGGATTGTTTTTGTCATACGTATGCGACGACAACGACTTCTCTGCCACCGTGACCATTATTTGAGTTTCGACTTCCTCTAAAAGCCGTGCCTTTTTTCTAAAAGAAAAATAAATACCATGTTTTAATTTTCTTTTATTTTGGTATTGAAAATGGGTTTCAAAATGTTTTTATATCAATGTGTTGTTTTGATATCTTGTTATTGAAAAGTGGAAATGTTATGTTTCCTTTATGGATGTTTTATGTGAAACGATTATGTTGTGGTTCTTGGGAATTATTTTGAAGACAAGTGGTTCTGTGATAAAATAAAGGCGAGTGAGCCCGATATAGCTCACCAATGCATTGGGTAACATGAAGGAGTGAAACATTAAGGTTTCTCCGAAGAGATTTAGGGAATATACTATGATGGGTATTCCAAACATAACCAAGAGGGTTACTCCCTACGTAAGAATGTTATGAATGCCTCAAGATACCTTTATGTCTTATGATTTTTATGATTTATTAATGATATGATGAGGTATGTTAAAGTGCTTATGTTTTATGAGTAAAGTATGATTTCATTGATTCTTATGTATACATGTACTCATGTTTCCTTTCCATATTTTTATATCCCTTACTGATCTTTTTATGCTCATCACACGTTTTTTTTTGAAATGATTTTCACAGGTCAAGTGAAAGGTACATGATATGATAATAGTGTCAAGGAAGTGTCAATAATGAATCCATGTTTTATTTTAAATATGTTTCCATTAATGTAAAAAATGAATACTATCTTTATGTAACCACTTTGTTTAAATATGGAATGTAATGAAAGTTTTATGATCTAATTCTCTAAAACTCTAAACCTGAAAAGATCCTCAATGTGTAATCTTGTAATAACTCAAGATCAAGTAAGGTTTAATGCTGGGGCCTTATAGTTGGTATCAAAGGACGGTTTAGATAACATCAGGAGTTTGAATTATATTAACTGATTATCCAAAAATATTTTTTATGGTCAAATTGAAATGTTATAGCACTTGAATATTACCATGTTGCTTCATCTAAGACATGTTTTTTCGGAATAGTTTTCTGCATAGGAAACAAGGAAGCAGTGCTAGGAAGGCATACAGAAAGAAATAACCATTCAAATCAGCATCCCGAGATGGTCAGAATTGGAACGGAACAGTTTGTTGTAATAATGGCGTAGTTGAGTCAAGCGATAAATGGCGGTGGTATCCATGCATGAGATCAGCCAGATCAACCACAGAGGAACATGTCAATGGTGGAATATTTCATGAGGAAACATCGCCCATCATTCAGAAGATCATCTGACCCTGTGCTAGCAGAAGGGTGGATTAAATCACTAGAGAAGATTTTTGATTTCATGGGGTGTTCAGACAATCAAAAGGTTAGTCTTTATATTTACCGTTTGGAGGGTGGAGCAGATCAGTGGTGGTCGATGGTTATAAATATCAGGGACGCTGATGATGTTGATGCTCTCGATTGGGATGAATTCAAAGGTATGTTTCTTGAGAAGTATTTTCCTAAGGTTGTTCGACTTAGGATGGAAAAACAATTCCGGGAATTGAGGAAAGATGAAGACTCAGTGGACACCTATGAATAAAGGTTCACTCGATTGGCTAGGTATGCTCCAAATTTTATCTGAGACCTTGATAGTAAAATCAATCATTTTTACATAGGATTAAATCCAAAATATTGAAAGGCATTAGCTTCTTGTGAGTTTAAAAGTTATGAAAATCTTGTTCGATGTGCTAAGAAGGTGGAAATGGAGTTTGCTGATGATCAAGTGTTCTATAACAACCAGCAGAAGAAGAGACTGATGTGGCAGGAGAAAGGAATGAATTCTTCAAAAAGGTCTGAATGTAAGAAAACTAAGTTTCCAATTTGTGATAAATGTTGTAAAAGGCATGTTGGGGAATGAGTTCTGAATTCTGGAAAGTGCTACTGATGTGGTAAGATGGGACATAAGGCTTGTGGTTGTACTGAAAAAGATCAGGGTGATGGTAAGACCAAATTTGATTTATAGTTAGTGAAATGTTTTAAGTGCTATGTGATGGGTCACTATGCAAACGAGTGTCTGAAAAAGAGCTTGAGTGATGGGGAGTAGTTATACTACAAGCAGAAATGGGTGGTGAAATCCTTTTCAAATACTTCAGAAGATGTCGGGCCGTCAAATGAAGTTGTATCAGGTACTTTGTTTGTTTTTTCAGATTATGCCAGTGTGTTGTTTGATTTAGGGTCTACACATTCTTTCATCTCTAAAAACCTTTCTAGTAAAATGGGAATACCATCTCAAGAAATGACTCCTGAACTTGTGGTAAAAACACCTGGGGGAAATGTTGAGGCAAAATGAATTTATAAGAATCTTCCTATCCTTATCGGTGGAAAGAACCTACTTGTGAACCTTATTGTTTTACCTCTATTAGAGTTTGATGTTATCCTGGGTATGGATTGGCTCTCTATTTACCATGGTAAGATTGAATATAGAGATAAAGAAGTTTCTTTTCAGAAGGACTTTCAGTTTGTGTACAAGAATGAACCCTTACTGTTGATAACATATCAAAAGGCCGAGAAACATGTAAAATATGGAAATTAATGTTACCTTGAACACATCATTGAAAATAAAGGAACTGTTCAGATTAATGATGTGCCAGTGGTAAATGAGTATCCTGATGTTTTTTCTGATGAGTTTCCTAGAATAATACCAGATCGGTAAGTTGATTTTACTATTGACTTAGTTACTGATGCTAAGCCAATTTCAAAACCCCCTTATCGAATGGCTCAAATTGAACTTTTAGAGTTGAAGGAGCAATTCCAAGATTTATTAGAGAAAGGTTTCATTCGACCTAGCACATCACCATGGGGTTCTCCTGTTTTATTTGTTAAAAAGAAAGATGGTTCTATGAGACTTTGCATTGATTATAGAGCCTTGAATAACATCACTGTTAATAAAAAATATCTTTTGCCTCATATCGATGATTTGTTTGATCAGGTCCAGGGAGCTCAGTATTTTTCCAAGATTGACCTGGGATCGGGGTACCATCAGTTGAAGGTAAAGGAAGCAGATGTTCCGAAGACTGCGTTTCGTATCATATATGTCCATTATGAATTTGTAGTAATGCCTTTTGGGAAATCCAATGCACCTGCTGTATTCATGAAATTAATGAATAGAATTTTCCATGAGTTTTTGGATAAGTTTTTGGTTTTTTTCATTCATGATATTTTGGTGCTTTCTAAAAGTAAAGAAGAGCATGAAAGTCATTTAAGGGTCATTTTTCAAACATTGAAAGAAAAGTAATTGTATGTGAAATTCAGAAAGTGTGAGTGTTGGTTGCAACAAATTTCTTTCCTTTGTCATATTGTTTCTAAAGATGGGATAATTGTTGATCCTACAAAAACAAAGGTTGTGGAGGAATGTCCAGGACCCACAAATGTAATTGAGATTCGTAGTTTCCTTGGGTTGGCAAGCTATTACCGAAGGTTTGTTAGAAAGTTTTCACGGTTATCTGGTCCAATGACTAAGCTAACTCGGAAGGGTGTTAAGTTTATCTGGACAAAAGAATGGGATGATTGTTTTCAAGAGTTAAAAAGAAGATTGGTGAATGCTCCAGTTTTGGAACTACCTTACAGGAATAGTGAGCTTGTTATCTAAAACGATGCTTCATTGAAAGGACTTGGATGTATCCTAATGCAGAATGATCAGGTAATTGTTTATGCTTCATATCAGTTAAAAACTCATGAGGTAAATTACCCTACACATGATTTGGAATTAGCTGATGTTGTTTTTTCTTTGAAAATATGGAGGCATCATTTGCATGGAGTAAAGTGTGAAATATATACCGATCACAAAATTTTAATGTATATATTCACTCAGAAATAATTGAATATGAGACAGAGGAGATGGATAGAATTAATCAAGGATTATGATTGTACAATTCAGTAACATCCGGGAAAAGAAAATAAAGTGGCTGATTCTTTGAGTCGAAAAAGTAATACTTCATTAACAATTTTGCGTTTGGAACGTGATCCTTTGGTTAAGGATTTGATGAACTTTGGCATAGAAGTTGTTGGTGCAGGATGTCATTCTGTTTTATTTCAGGTATCAGTGAAATATTTTCTATCAGACATAATCAATCAAGCACAGAAGCAAGACAGTGAGTTGCAGAAAAAGGTAGAGCTAGTTCAGAAAAGTGATTTGCATGAATTCAACATTGATAGTGACTGTGTTTTGAGATTTAGGAAGAGATTGTATGTGCCTTGTGATTCATATTTGAAGAGAGAGTTGTTATGTGAAGCTCATAGTTCTTTGTTTTCAGTTCATCATGTTATTACTAAGATGTACAGAGATCTGCAGGAGTATTACTGGTGGGATGGAATGAAAAGAGATATTGCTGATTTTACTGTGAAGTGTTTGACTTGTCAGCAGGTTAAAGCAGAGCGGCAGTTACCGAAAGAGATGCATCAGCCTCTACCAGTGCCAGAGTGGAAATGGGAGAATATATCCATGGAATTTGTTGTGGGATTACCAAAGACATCTCGAGGTAATAATGCAATCTGGGTTGTTGTTGATCGCTTGACTAAATCAGCTCATTTCATTCCTATTCGAGATACTTTCTCTCTAGATGAACTTTCTCGATTGTACCTTAAAGATATAGTCAGGTTTCATGGAGTTCCTCTATCGATTGTATCCGGTCATGATCCTAGGTTTACTTCTATCTTTTTGAAGGGCCTTTAAAAGTCATTGGGTACTAAATTAAATTTTAGTACAGCTTTTTATCCTCAATCAGATGGGCAGTCAGAACGAACAATTCAGACCATGGAGGATATGGTACGAGCTTTTTCGATGGATTATCAGGGAAGTTGGGAACACCATCTTTCTTTTGTTGAGTTTTCATATAATAACAGTTTTCATTCCAGTATACAAATGGTACCATTTCAAGCATTATATGGGAAGCGGTGTCAAACTCCAGCTTTCTGGGATGAAGTGGGTGAAAGGAAGTTGATGGGACCAGAATTGGTAGAAGAGTTGGCAGAAAAAGTTCAGTTGATATAGAAACACATGAGAATAGCACAGAGCAGGCAGAATAGTTATGCAGACAATAGGAGGAAGGGTCTCTCTTTTGAGGTCGGTGATCATGTTTTTCTCAAAGTATCACCATGGAAAAGTGTGATGCAATTTGGTAAGAAAGGAAAGCTGAGTCCAAGGTTCATTGGAACATATGAAATTCTGGATAGAGTTGGATCAGTTGCTTACCGAGTGGCTTTACCTCTGAGTTTATCTCAGTTACACAATGTTTTTCATGTTTCGAAGCTGAGAAAGTATATGCCGGATCCATATCATGTTTTGAGTCCAGAGGTAGTTCAGCTGGAGGAGAACCTATCTTATGAGGAACAACCGGTCCAGATTCTTGACCATGTGGATCAGGTGTTATGGAATAAGGTGATTCATCAGGTAAAGTTTTTGGGGAAATCCCACATGATTGAAGATGCAACATGGGAATCTGAAAATGCAATGAGGGCTAAATACCCCCACTTATTCGATAAGTAATTAAATTGTGGGGACACAATTTTCTAAAGGGGGGAAGGATGTAACATCCCAAGTATGTAATGAAAAATAGATATTTTTATCGATGTCTATTAATGAATTAGATAGTGTTTTAGAGGCTTAAAAGGAGAATAAATCCAATCTTAAGCATGGAATACACTAATATTTTTAAAATATTATTTTACTGCCTTTTGATTGCAAACCATATTCTAAATCTATATTTTGACAATTTTATAAGCTCTATTTGTCAATATAAAATTATTCTTTATGATTGGGACATCAAAATTTACTTTGTGTAAATTTTGGTATTTTTCGGACAATGTTTACTTTTTAATGAATAGAGAAAAATACTGCATTTTACATCAAAACATCTTTTTCATCTAATTCATTTATGTGATTATATTATATTTTGAATTGGTTTTAATGTCAAATTAGAATATATTTTTACCATTTAATCCAATAGTGGTCATTGTAATTAATTTCACTTTGAATTTGGACTTAAACTAGTGTCAAACGTTTGATACTTATTGTTTCATAAAAACACGCTATTTGCTCTGACAGCGGGAATTAATTATTAAATTAATTAATTTAACTTATATGTTTTGAATTTTTTAAAATAGACATCATTTTTGAATTCGGAATATCAAATATAGCTTAGGGTGATGTTTTGGCTTTTTTCTGAAAAACTTCAATTTTTGATGAATAGTGAAACCACTAAGTGGTACCTAAAAAACTAATTTTTCATTTAAATCAAATTTTACCACCTATTTGTTTTGAATTTCAAAAAATACGACATACATGGTTGTCATTAAGAAGTAAAATGTGGTTCAATGGGATTAAAATAATTTTTTGGTGAATAGTAACTTTTATGTTTTTAATCGCGATTAGAGGTAATTAGTGTAGTTTAAGGTAAAAATAATTTTTTAATAATATGAGATGAGATTTAAACATGTATTACCCTAATTGGATGTGTCATGGCCGACCAAGAAAATCCATGGGTCAAATTGGGGACCCCATGGAGCCACTTTGGTTGGGAAATGACATAAATATATTTTTATTTAATGTAAAAGTAAAAATGACACAAACATGAGATGTTTTACTAAAACAATTTTTACATGGGGATATACAAGTCATATTATTTACTATAAATATTCATTAGAAAGTAAAAAAGATTTCCTAAATCATGATATTTTTTTTATTATTTTTAGACATTAAATATATTAAATTATTTATGACATCATGATTATGCAGCGATTACCTCATTAATAAAGGATTTAAATTAAATGAAAAGATAATGTAAAATCTATGACCTAAAAATGTCCAAAACCTATTGGATGGTTATATTTAGAACCCATATCAAATTATCCTTGAATTATATCAATGTGGTACCTTTTAAATCCTAAAATCATTTTAAAATAAAGGAACATTTCTTTACTTTCCAAGAGTGCCCCTCCTCTCCTCTTATAAAAGACCCCCACCTCTACCTCCTTAACCACACTTCCAAAGATTTGGCTTGTCCAAACCATGCTCATTTTGTCTCTCCATATCCCTCTATAACTCCTTGAAGCCTCACATTGTGCATAAGTCTTCCCAAGGAAGCCTTTGAGCTCAAACCAATGGGAGTTACCCGATTTTAAGTTAATGTCTTCACTTGAGTACTTTTGTTTTATTTTTATTCTCCAACCCCCTAAACACATTTTATTAATTTCTTTAGTAACAAATCCAGTAACATCAATATACTAGTATGTTGTTATAAGAGGGATTATAGATACACTTACACACACCTACATCTAATGGTTAAGGAACATACTGTTTCTGTGGATGGTGAATTTCTGCCTCCCGAAATGATGATTGTTCAACATTATTTTAACACCTTCAAAGGTGGCCATTAAGATGACACTATATTTATATATGATTTATAATATTTTTATGGTTTCCTTAAGATTCTGTATTTTTCATTTTTGGCATACCTTTATGGTTTCCATTATTGGTAAACGTGATATCTTCATTTATGGAAGTGCGGACTACCGCCCCCTCAAAGTGATTTGATTTGTTAATGCCATATGTGGGACGTATAAAGGATGTAATTAATGGTATAATATATGATATTATACTGGAATTATAATATACCTTTATATCATTATGATTCCATTCTATAAAATACGAAATTGAAATGAAAGTAGAGTTCATGCGTACGTACGGCTTACCGTCTCCATGAACGGTGCATTTCATTTCGTAACTCTAAATGATTATGTAATATTATAAATGCATGTATATACTGGATATATATGATATATATGATATATACATCATTATTATAACTCTGGATATAATGGATACATGAATAGCTTGTAATTATAAAGAGCATATTTTGACTCAAGTACCAATGATCGTTAAAACGACCATTATTAACTAAAATAATTACATAGTGTTCATGACATGGTAATAAGTGATATAAAGGAATAATGAACTTGAAGAAGGATATTATGAAAGTATAAATAAACTCAAGTTTATTATTCAGGAGATTAAAGAATGATCGAGTCAAGTCAGTCCTGTGGTATGGGACTTCGTCTCAATCTCCTTTCATTGAGGCATATTTTATTTTATACACAACCTTCTTTTATATGGTGTATAAACCCCTTAGACATTTATGTTTATGAAAAAGGAATCTTTTTTATACGAAGCATTTTACTAAACGACAAAGGGGAATGTTTTTGTCGTACGTATGCGGCGACAACGACTTCTCCGCCACCGTGACCATTATTTGAGTTTCGACTTCCTCTAAAAGTCGTACCTTTTTTTAAAAAGAAAACTAAATACCATGTTTTACTTTTCTTTTATTTTGGTATTGAAAATGGGTTTCAAAATGTTTTTATATCAATGTGTTGTATTGATATCTTGTGATTGAAAAGTGGAAATGTTATGTTTCCTTTATGCATGTTTTATGTGATACGATTATGTTGTGGTTCTTGGGAATTATTATGAAGACGGGTGGTTCTGTGATAAACTAAGGGCGGGTGAGCCCGATATAGCTCTCCAATGCATTGGGTAACATGAAGGAGTGAAACATTAAGGTTTTTCCAAAGAGATTTTGGGAATATACTATGATGGGTATTCCAAACATAACCAAGAGGGTTACTCCCTATGTAAGAATGTTATGATTGCCTCAAGATACCTTTATGTCTTATTATTTATATGATTTATTCATGATTTGATAGGTATGTTGAAGTGATTATGTTTTATGAGTAAAGTATGATTTCATTGATTCTTATGTATACATGTACTCATGTTTCCTTTCCATATTTTTATATCCCTTACTGTGCTTTTTATGCTCATCCCATGTTTTTTTGAATGTATTACACAGGTCAAAGGAACGGTACATGATATGATGATAGTGTCAAAGAAGTGTCAAGAAAGAATCCATATTTTATTTTAAATATGTTTCTGTTGATGGGAAAAATGAATAATATCTTTATGTAACCACTTTGTTTAAATGTGGAATGTAATGGATGTTTTATGATCTAATTCTCTAAAACTCTAAACCTGAAAAGATCCTCAATGTGTAATCTTGTAATAACTCAAGATTAAGTAAGGTTTAAGGATATGGCCTTATAACAAGGGCATCCTCCGACGATCATCATAAGACTTATGTCGGTCCTGAGCTGCTTTAATCCTCTCCCGTACAAGCTGGACTTTCTTTGTGGTGCTCTGCACTACCTCTGGCCCAAGAGAACCTGCCTCACCAACCTCTACCCAGCAAATGGGTGAACGACATGGCCTTACATACAAAGCCTCAAATGGTGCCATTCCAATAGTACAGTGGAAGCTTTTGTTGTAGGAAAACTATACTAAAGGCAAGTATCATACCCATGATCCTCCAAAATCCAGAATGCATGCTCGCGGCATGTCCTCTAACGTCTGGATAGTCCGCTCCGTCTGCCCATCGGTCTGGGGGTGTAAGGCAGTTCTAAGGAATAGTTGGGTGCCAAAAGCATGTTGTAACCACCTCCAGACTCATGAGGTAAAACGAGTATCCCAATCTGAGACGATAGTCCTCGAAACTCCATGAAAACGCACCACGTCTTCTACGTACCTCTGTGCAAGGTACTCACCGGGCCCGACTCCTTGATTGCTAAGAAGTGAGCTGATTTCCTCAGTCGATCCACCACCACCCAGATAGCATCATAACCAACCTGAGCTCTGGGTAGTCCTGTGACGAAGACCATTGAGATTTCATCCCACTTCCACTCGGGGACATCTAAAGGGTGCAACAAACCACTGGGAACACGGTGTTCAGCCTTCACTTGCTGACACACTAGGCATTTAGCCACAAACTCCGCCACTGCCCATTTCAACCTGGGCCACCAAAACTATTTACGCAGGCCTCGGTACATTTTTGAAACTCCTGGATGTACCGCAAAGGCTGAGCTATGGAAGTCACGGAGAACTCCCACATGCATTGCCTCCGGAACAAACAACCTTCTGTGGCAAAGAATATGATGTCGGCTGTCCTCTGACCATCCTTCTAGATAATTCCCATGATCGACACGATCCCACATCACATCCACCTCGGAGTCCCCCCACTGAGACTCTTACACCTGCTGCATCAAGGAGGACTGCACCGTCATTTGAAACAAACAGCCTCTAACACCTTCTACCCTGGCATCCAAGTGTAAGGCAGCCAACTCTCCCATCGCCTTCCAAGCATCAGCAGATTCCCGAAAAACTTCCTGATGCAACTTCCTACTTAGGGCATCAGCCACAAGGTTTCCCTTACCTTCAGTGTAAGAGATCTCAAAGTCATAGTGTTAAAGAAACTCGACCCATCTCCACTGCTGTAGGTTCAGGTCACGCTGGGAGAAGATATAACGCAGGCTATTGTGATCTGAGAAGACCACAAAGCGCTCCCCAAAGAGGTAATGTCACCACAAATTCAATGCGAACAATACTTCTGCAAGCTCCAGGTCATGGGTTCCATGGTTACGCTCATGAGGGCGCAACTGGCTAGACCCATAACAAATCACACCCTTCTTCTGCATCAGCACGCACCCCAGACCAAGGCCAGAAGCATCCCAAAACACTTCATACAACAACCCTTCCTCTGGACCCCTGAGTATGAGAGCACTGACCAACTTATACTTCATGTAGTCAAAAGCATTCTGGCACTGCTCACTCTATAGGAAGACCTGGTTCTTCCTAGTCAAAGCTGTCAATGGAGCAGCGACTCAAGAGAAGTCTGAAACGAACCTCCGATAGTAACCTGCTAACCCCAGGAAACTATGAACTTCTTCCATGCTCTTGGGTACTTCCCAAGAAACAACTACCTCCACCTTCGATGGGTCCACTGACACTCCATGTTAAGACACCACGTGCCCAAGGATGTGTACTTCTTGTGTCAAGAACTTACACTTCGACAATTTCCCATAAAGCTGGTGGTGTCGAAGTACTTCCAAAACTCTTCCCTGAGATGGTCAACATGCTCGTCCTCTGATCCTGAGTAGATCAGGATGTAATCTATAAACACAATGACGAACCGGTCAAGAAACTCTCGGAAGACAAAGTTCATAAGTCCCATGAACACAACTGGTGCATTTGTAACTCCAAACAGCATTACTACAAACTCGAAGTGCCCATACCTGCACATGAAAGCCGTCTCCGAGATGTCAATTTCCTTCACCCTCAGTTGATGATATCTCGATCGTAGATCAATCTTAGAAAACTAACCTCCTCCCCTCAGCTGGTTGAAGAGATCATCTATCCTTGTAAGGGGGTAACGGTTCATGACCGTTACCTGGTTCAACATTTGGTAGTCTATGCATAGCCTGAGACCGCCATCTTCCTTCTTCACAAACAAAATTGGAGCACCCCATGGCGACACGCTGGGTCGAACAAAACCTTTCTCCATCATATCATCAATATGAATCCGCAACTCCCGCATCTCTGAAGGTTCCATCCGATAAGGGGCCATCGAAATCAAACGAGCACCATACTGTAGGTCTATCCCGAACTCAACGTCATGTTGGGGGGGGGGGGGTAGGGTCACAACCTCCTCAGGAAAAACATCGAGGAAATCCCCAACAACCTCTGGGACATCCATCATCTCTGTATCAGTTGGAACCACTGATAATCCTCCCTACAAGGAAAGGAGAGGCTCCACACGATGGCTTCCCACCTGATGGCTCCTCTCACTGACAAAATATACGCTATGCCCATCTATGTCAGAGAACATGACTCTTCTCCAGAAGCAGTCGATAACAGCAATAATAGAAAACAACCAATCGATGCCTAGGATGACATCGTATGGCTTCATCTGTAAAATAAGAAGGTCCCCACTAGATCGATGTGGTCCCAACGTCAGCCCACATCCCAGGCAAACACAAGATACACTGGTCTAGCCCCCATCTGGTGTACTCTGTACCAGTGGTACAGAAAGTATCTCTACATCTAGTCCCAAAGCATGGGCTGTACTAGGTGCAACAAAGGAGTGTGAGGCTCCAGAATCGTACAAAGAAGAAACAAGAGTGCTGAACAAACAAATTGTACCTCGTACTACCTCTAGTCCCGCTGGAGCTGCCAACTCTGCTGCGTGAAACTGTCCACACCCAACTCCACTTCCTCTCTGATGTCGTCCACCTCCCCGACCTCGCCCTGGTCAAGGTCCCAGAGGAGCACCCTGAGGTCGGATCACTCCCACAAAGTCTGCCCTCAGAGGAGCATCGACCTGCTGCTGCAGGAAGGGCCTCACCAGCAACTGGTGCTGCTGAGGTGGGTGTTGACCCTGCCCACCTCCACCGTACTGAGCTTGGGTCGGGCACCGACTCTGAACATGCCTGAAACCTCCAAAAGGAAAACACCTCGGTCCTGGGCTCGCGGAAAATGGACGAGGACCTGAAGATCTGAACTTGAACCGCTGGGGCCTGCTCCCCACTGTCCTGAACCTGAAAGGTCCCGTCGCAGGAGACCTGCTACTGACCGCCTTTCCCTTCGACGAACCTGGCTGGATCCCCTCTCGAGGTGCACATCCCAGCGAGGGCATCATATCTACAACCTCTGCCTTCTTATATACTACCAAGTAAGTCAGAAGGGTGAAGGGGGTGACAACATACTAGAGCCAAGGACGGAGCGCCTCCTCCAAACGTCTCGCCCGAGACTCCTCATCCGGAAAGAGATCCAGAGAAAAGTGCAGGAGATATGTGAACATGATCCCCAGCTCTCATACCGACATACTCCCTTGCTGAAGGGAGAGTAACTCATGCCGTTTCACCACCTTGATCATGGATGAAAGGAATTCCTCTCGGAATTCCTTCTCAAAGTCAGCCCATGGAACCTCTGCCTTTATCCTCTCTCCGAGGTAGAGCGTCCACCATTGTCGCACCACACCTCTCAGCTGACTGACTTCTAGGGGAACCCAGTACTCCCTCAGAGCATGAATAAAGGTAAAAGTGATCCCTAGCTCCTCAATCCACCCCTCTGTCTCCATATCTGAAATACTACCCTCGTACTTCTTGAGGGTCTGCCGCTGGAAAGAACAGAGAGTCTTCTACCATTGGCTATCTTCCTCCTCTCGGTCAATCCTCAATTGATCGACCGCCTGAACCTACTGGCCCTCGACCGTCTGAGCCACCTAGGGACGATGTCCAGGTGCCATAGCTATACGGTAAACAAGGATCGCCTAAGCCCAATTAATAAAGAAAAACTCAAGGTTTCATTTTATCATTTTATTTCAATTTCTTTCCCAGAACACCCAAATCAAGTAAAACACAACCATGATGATGCATGTACCTTCCATAGTGTCTCTACCCTTCAGTCAATATAGTCTCACTTGGTCGTTTGGTAGGCTCAGAGTCCTTGCATCGGATCACGGGGGGCCCTAAAATCTCGTGTCCTAGCCGGTCTTCCCTGGCCTATGTCACGCACCATTATTAACTAACACTCTTTCCCTACCATACCATGCAATCCTTAATGTTCCTAACTCCAAACTCCATCCTATCTCTCAACCATCACATTTGATACCATTCTATCACCACCCCCTCCCACCAAAGATGCCCCTCCTGAGCTGGCAATGGAGAAAGGGAGATAATGACCCCCGAGTCCTGCCTCCAGTAGGCCCCGGGGTGGCGACTAGCACCAAGGGTATGAGTTTTTCACAAATATGGGAGGTATTACGCTTTTTATTGTTAATGATCGGGAAATAGGACAAGTCAACCACGAAAAAGGGAAAGAGAAAGTGTAAATAAATAAACCCAAAACAATCTCACATGCATGTTTAAACAATTTTATAATAATGTACAAGTACAAGAAATCTCAAAGTACAATACCAAAAGAAAACAAAGGTACAACAACAGCAACAACTCCAACTTTCTAACTAGTACTGTCCCACACAGCCCTGGTAGTCCTCTTGGAAACCTGAAAGTAAATATAGGGTGACTATACAAGTATACTCAGTAGGGAAACCTAAAGCTCTCGTGCACAAGTGGGGAGAAATCCTAATGTCTCGTGAGAACAATAGAAGAATCCTAGAAAAGATTTCAATCCACCCAACCTCACCAGCCACACTCACCAAAAAAAAAATCACACAAGGTAGTAGTATATAAGAAACAAGAGTATTTGGGTACACTACACCATTTCCCTTTAGTTAGCTGCTCTTCCTAATGACGAACGTCCTGACGCTGCCACACTCTCCCCGCCCGCACACACATGGGCCTCACAACCACGTATCCTACCCACACACACCTAGGCCTCACAACCACGTATCCCTCTCGCACACACCTATGCCTCACAACCACGTATCCCGCTCGCACACACCTGGGCCTCACAACCACGTATCCCGCCCGAACACACCTGGGCCTCACAACCACGTATCCCGCCCGTACACACCTGGGACCCATCGCGAAGATTCTTGGGATATAGTAGAACCTTCCTGAAGAGTCTTGTTCTAAAACCACCAAAATAGAAACCTAACAGAAGAGTCTTAGGTGTAAGGTCGCCTCAAGTCATCATAGTCTAGGGGAGAAGGAGCAGGAAGGAGCTAGTAACTAAGGAAAAAACACCCTCTCCATTAAAATGGGAGTGTTCAGCACTAAGTGCTCAACATGGTTGGGGTGTGATAAAACACAAAAGATACAGATATATATATGTATATACCAAACACACAAACCAACCTATGGATTCTAAACAAAAAACTGAGCACGTGCCTCGACACTACTACTACGATGCATACAATAAACAATTCCAACCACATTTAGGTTTTAACGTTTAAGCGGAATTAGTTTATTTAGTTCCTTAACTACTGGGAAACTATCCACAACCAACCACATTGATCGTTCGTAAAACATAACCCTGCCATCCACAAACCATGTTAGGAAAAACTTAAGCAGCACAACAAAGTCCTTCTTATTAACCATCCAACCCCATTGATTATTATTTCCGTTTCATTACCGCGCTCCACCATTCATTAACTCTTCCACATTTTATTTAATAATCACAACCCATAGCCCGTTCACATTTAATCCCAGCCCTACAGCCCCGCTTCCAACCACGATAACCACAACTACACCGTACAACAACACCCCTTTAATACCATTTATTGCAGCCCCGCTACCCATTACCTACACAACATTCACACCAACCCACAACCAAGTCAACCGCAGCCCCTCTGCTCACTTGATCCACAACAACCCACAAAACACACCCATCACATTCCACGTAACCAAGAAAACACCCATATGTTCATTATTCCATTTTGTTTAACTGGGGTGATCACACAAGGGTTCCATATTTTAAACAGCCAACTTTACTTGATTAACCAATTTCCACATTCCACAGGGTTTCCACCCATAAGAAAAATCCAGAAGGAGAGGGCACCATTTGATTGAGTAAGCAATGGCCCCCAACGACCGTGATTTTTAGTAGGTAGAAGCTCATTCAATTCACAACATAAAATCATAGGATAAAATTGATAGAATAACAACATACCTAATCTTCCCCATCCCCATTATACAAGCCAGTTATTATCTTTATTAAACCGTTTCAAAAGTGTTTAACGTATACAAGATGACACCCACCCCGCATGATGCACAAATTAGAGATACGAAGGTAAAATCCCTACCTCAACAGGTTCTTGATCGCAACGCTCCCCCAGATCAACCTTAGAAGACGTTCGTCGGCAACCATCACTTCTGTCGGGTCCCAACAAACCTCCTCAGGTGGATGTCGGAAAGGAAAGGCCGAAGTAAAGACAACTGATCCAATCTCGGAAGCTCCGCCTCGTTGTTACGATCCCGTGTCCATTGACGGATCGTAAATCGGAGCTCAGACGAAGAAGTTATGGAAGGAAGAGGCTTCGAGTCTCTTGAAAGAGCTCTGCTTAGAGGAGAGGATAGGAGAGGAGAGGAGTGAGTTGAAAGGAGGAGGGGACCCGTCATTTTATAGGCGTGAAAAGAAAAAGTACACGGCGTGTACTTTATGGTATACAGCGTGTACTTTATGGTACACAGTGTGTACTCGGTTCTTTCACACTATCTCCACGCGGCATCCAACACGGCTCCACGGTCGTTGACTGGTCAGCACACGGTTTGAGGGTAACACATACGCGGGGAGGGACTACATGGCGTGTAGTTTAGACAGACGACGTGGACTCATTTATTTCACACGGTAAGGAAATGGATCCAACACGGTACACAACCGTTGACTGATAACGCGTAAGCGGGGAAGGAATACACAGCATGTAGAACTGTTCACACGGCGTGCACCCATTTATTGCACACGACAAGGACATGGCTCCAACACAGGGTATACCCAGAAAGGGGGTAAACGACATGTACTCAAACTACACGGCGTGTAGTTCCATAATTCTGGAAAATGTGGGAAAAGTCCATTTTACCCTCCAGAACACTTCTTGACCTTCTTTTTGACAATGGAATGGGCCGGAGAGGTCTAAACCATTACATTAACTGTTTACTTAATAAAAAGGATTGATATTATTGAATAATTATTTTTTTATGTTATTAGATTCATAAGATTAATTAATAATTTAGTTAATTATTGAGATTTGAGATGATTCATTGATTAGTGAAATAATTAATGATATTATGAATTGTAACGATATAATTCATATTATAACTGAGATCTATAACGAAAAAAATTGAATTATGGGATCTCATATGATATATTTAATGCAAAAAGTTTAACTATAGGACATTATATCCCTTCGGGATAGTTTTACTCTTTCATGGGACAAAGAAGATATTTAGGATTGAGTGTCCATGAAACCCCTAGAATTTATGTGGTTAAATAAATAATAATTTGATAATGGGATAAATATTTATTTTTTCATTGTGATAATTTCATTATAAATATGTGTACACTAAAATTGACTTGATATTGGTTTAGAAAATTTGGTGTTATACAATGTATTGGTACCCTTACCCTATTAGAGCTTCTTGATTGGTGCCATAATTGATTTCATGGATGCAGAAAACAAAATGGGAAGAGACCCTGTGTGATGGGCTAAGTAAGGATAAATATTTCGATATTTTATTAATATTTTCTCGTCTTTTTATACTGGAAATGATCAGGTTATTAATGATTTTGTTATGTAGTGGAAATTTTATTATTCTCTATTACACTAATAAATGAATGTATACTCTTCTCATGATCAATATTAGTCACTAAAAACTACTTGTAAGCCTCTAAAATATGCAAGTCTATTCTTGATTTCACATATTAGAGCACCTTGGGGAACTAGTGTGAGGCACATCAGATGATAAATTAAATGTTGAAATTAACTATAGTTTATATACAAAAATAAAAAATGTATCAATTTTTATTTAATCTCAGAGATAAATATAATGAAAAATATCAAAATCATTAAATTTATAAGAAAATATAAATATTTATTGAAATATCAGTGTGTTGAAACAATGGTAGATTTACTGAATGAAAACTATATGCTAAATTCATGCAGAAAATATTTCATCGGCTCAATAGACTAATTTTCTAGATTTATTATAACACATACAGAATAAAATGACATCAGTTTTATATAACAACATATACAATTTTTATGATATATACGATAATATGATAGAAAAATGAATAATCAGTAAAAATATTATTCTATTAAGTGACCAATTCTATATGAATGATAATCTCTTGTAATTTATCTTATTCTTCTATGTTATTTTTGTAATTGTGTTCATATTTATTTTTTCACTGTCTTCATAATTTTTTTTTCATATATCGATGTTTTGTCATATCATCAATCATTAATTTTTTATACCTTAAATTAAGTTCATTTATATTTTTCATATATGTTTCAATGTTATAACAAATCATTATCAAATTGAAAATTCCATATAATCATATGCATGTCGCTAATATGCAGGGAATAGTAAAAGGGTAAATAGTTTAATATATACATGGTTAATTGGTTGGATTAATTATTTGATTCTAATTTGAATAATTATTATATAATATCAACTCTAGTTATTCATATTGATTAGACCGAGATAAGGATACATGAGAATAGATTTAAAATAATGATTTTAAAAATTTACCAAGCCGAGTGAATTCTTAAAAATAGATCATTGAGTACTGATTAATGAAACTATGATGATATGTTCTTATTTATTCTTTATATAAAAGAATAGTGTATCATAATGGGATGATCTCAATGAATTAATCAGAAAAATCATTTACTAGAAAGAGTTTAGAAATAATTACATTATAATTATAATGAACGAAATAATTTTGATGATAATATTTTCATTAATTATTTTTAATAATAATAATATATATGGAAACATTATTAATTATAAAAAATATGCACATTTTAAAACTATTCAATTATTTTTTAGAATGTTTGATAACAATACATTAAAGATTAAATGGGATGGATTTTCAAATTTTTCTTCCCAATAAATAAGGATAATATATTTTAGATATCATTCATTCATCTAGTTTCATGACTGTATATGTGGGATAAATAATCTTATCTTATAACATTTTTTATATAAAGGATGGATCCAAAATGCTTAATTGTTTTATTTTATTTTATTTACAATCCAAGGAACTGCTTGTATGATGAATAAGAGGTAAAATATGTCGGATTACTAGTTAAGGTAACAATATAGACACATTTATTAATTAGAGGCATCAGTTATAGACTCCAGTTAGAGGAGTAGTGTTTGATTTTTATCCAATGGAATATATGAGATGTTTTTTATTTGAGTCAAATGAAACAATGTAATACCTGATGATGATATAGAAAACAATGGGGAAAATATTATATATAGAGGGTATTAGACAATGTATTTTATGATAATCATTCTATAAGATAATATGATATTATTATTCATTATTTTTCGATATAAAAACATGTAAATAATTAGAGAAAATATAAATACATTATTAACTTACAGAATTAGTATTAAAATTGTGGTATCATTTGTATTTAATTCATATGTTTCCTTATATACTTTCAAGATATGATATATATATGTAAGATTGATCTATATATTTGAAAATTATATAAACTCTATCAAATTGAAGGGTTTAATTACATAAGTATTGAATTATGAAAATATGAAAATGAATTTCTGTTTATTTTCATTATATATCATATACTTAAGACCATCATGATTTTAGTGTTAAATACTTTAAAATATATTTTTTAAAAAATATCATACTGATGGTGGTTTTAGATTTGTTTTTTATTTTTTAGTGATTTATTATGTATTGAATATTTTTTTTATAATATTAATTTTAATCTCCAACATAATTTTTTTCTATAACTAATAGTAGTGGGTTTTCTAGTATAAAATTAGTTTATTAATATAGTTTTGGGTTATATAATATTGGACTATTTTTAGTTGTTTGTTGATTGGAGTGACCACTTTTCAAGGATGATATTCATTATTTATATACAATAATAGTGTTTTGTAATTATGAATAATTTTCAATACTCAATTAATTCCTTTATAAAATAAAATATATGAAAATTTTATTACAAGTTATTTTAGTATTTATTAATGTGTTTTTATTAGGTACATATAGTCATATATGTTGTTTAACATTCAAATACTTTATAACAGTACGTATCATAAAATGTATTTAGATTCCTTGTGATTTGGATATTGAGATGTGGATGCTACCTTGACATGACTAGGTCATTGTTTATATTTTTAAAAAATATTGAATCATAATAAATAACATATAATGGGTTTAATTTTACTTTGTCTCGTGGTATTCCAATGGTGTTTACAGTGATTTTTTATATAAAATATGATTATGATTTTGATTTAAGGATTTATATTATTGATTTATTTTTTCTAGGGCATATTCCTTATTATTTGACACATTGGGATGATATTTTTTTCGAATCATATTGAATGGAAAATTAATTAATTACTAGATAAAAGGAATTTTAATAATGTGATATAAAAATTAATTTTCCAATCATTGGGATAAATTACATATTTTACCTGTTTAATAGTGTTTGTTTGTTTTCAATAAATTATTTTGAATATGTATATATTTTAATTAGGGTAAAAAATAAGTTAACAAAAATATTTCATATATTTAATTTTTATATCCATTTTATGTCTTAGGTGATGTTTTATTGTTTTACAAATTTACCGTAGTTGGTAACAAATCATATGAATGTGTTATTTCAAATATATCAAGATAATTTTATGGGTATTCACCATTAAATTATTTTGGTCAATATGATTGGTGGACTATTGTGGCAATCCTGGTATGTTAAATCATTTTCGTTTTTTATATAAATTATATGTAATAATTTATATTATTGAGATTTGGACATGTGAATTTTATTTTGTATATCAGGTCATTACCCAAAAAGTCGGGATTGATAACCAAATGAATACTAATGTTTTTCATTTTTTGACTTTTATTGAAGTAGGTTTCTAATATAAGGAGTCCATATGATACGTGACAAATTATTATAGAATTATGGCTAAGATTATAATGTCTTTACTCATGTATTATCATAAGAGATGACTGCTAAATTTATTACATATATTTTTCAGTAATAAAACAATTTTAATTGTTTGATGGAAAATATAAAAATATATATTGTTTTTGGATTACCTATGGTCAGTATTCATTATTTAATATGCTAATAAGAATTATATCGTGTTTTTTATTTCTCTAGATGTAAAATAAAATATTTTTCATTAAGTGTCTGGATAGTTTTATACTTAAAACATTACTATTATACTAATAATTCATTCAATACAATTTTTTGTGGGAGTTTATTATTTAAATAAGTTATTTTCATGGATGAAAAATATTTTTTTTTATTATTTTTATTTAAATTTACAAATAAATGTTATCATAATCATTATAAAAATATATTTTTTATATAGATTCGTACTCATCAATTTTATAATATTTATTTAAAATTACTACATGAAATGATAATTTATCGGATAATTATATGAATAGATTTACTTTTGATTTGTATACATGATAATGTGTTGAGAAATAAAATATTATTTTGTTAATTTCACCAAATAAACTATTTTATATCGCTATTCAATATGAACAATGAATTTATTCTATAATTATTATATTTTCTTTTTTCTATAATATGTGTTTTTACTAGGGTACCCTAATATATAATTTTATATATGAAATATTATAGATTCAGATACATTGGATAGTTATGTTGAGTATGATGATCATCATGCCTTATTCAGTATAATTATAAAGATTCCTTTTCTTATAATGCATTTTATTACATTTGATTAACATATTTCATCATTGTTATCATATTAATGCATTGAAAAAATATATTAGGATTTGGAGAAAAGGACTTATATCCTATAATAACGAGGGAAATATAAATGTTTTGTATATTATTATATAAATACTAGTTGGATTGTGTCCAATATCATGTTCTAGATTTCTTTGACAAAAATTCACAAAACTATTGTCAATGTTGGAAAAAATTTACCTATACTTAATTACATGTTTTCCATGATGTATGATATTTTTATATTATTTAAATTATATTGGTTTATATAATGAATTAAACAGTTTTTATATTATTAAAAAATTTTATCAGGGTGTGAAGTCAAAAAATGAATCAGCTAATTAAGTGATTAAATCTCAATGAAGATCTGTTGATATGTGTCTCATACAACAATATTAAGATAAAACCACAAATTTATATTGTATTTTGTTGACATATTTCTTCCCAATTCTTTAATTTCACAACATTTGACAATGAATTGGAGAAAAAATGAAAAATAATACATTTATTATAGTGTATTTTTTAATAATATGTTTGGTATTTAAATGGTTTAGTCGAAGTTAATATATTCATATAGGGGTTTGGAACATGAAATTGTTTTCATTTTTATTTATTATCATTCATTTTTTTGCTTTGTGTGAGAGGTTATATATTTTTTGAATGGACCCAAAAAATGAATGTATTAATTGAAAGATTTTAAATATGTTATTATAAAAATAAATACCTTTCCATTAACAAAAAAATATTCTCTACATGATAGGATGAAATGCTTGATTTTTTTAGACACATTAAATGTACCTCAAAATAGTAACATAGATTTAAAATGTTAAACTCCCAAAATAAGAAGTAGAATCAATATCATGATAAAGATTCTATGGAATCAATATTCCCCACCAATTTCAATATGTTTGTATGAATGTAAAATAATATTCTTTTATTTGGCCAAAAATATGTCTCATAACAGTATTATATTTTTTCTAAATATGTTATATGAATAAACTAGTACTAATTTAATAATAATAACATTGATAAATGATCATGACTTCAATTTATGTTGTTATAGAGACACTTATTTATTATTTGGAATCATAATTAGAAACAAGTTCCTCCAATTCACTCTTTGCAAACCAATGATAATTAAAATATTAATGTCCTTTTATAGAAGAAAATATCTTATAATTTTTTTTAAATCACTCAAATTTTTTATATTTTTTTATTATATTGATTAAATATATATATTTTTCATAATGTTTTGGTAGAAAGATTACTTTATATTTTGAATTTATTAATAATTAAAATGTATAAGTTCCATATAACATCCTCAAAAAAAATTTATCTGCTATATTATTAATTTTCTAAAGTTTATACATGTCCTTGAATCATAGAATGAAATTTAAAATCATGGTAAATAATTTATTACCAACAAACATTCATTCTATTATTATATCCATAATCCGAATTGGTGTTAATATTTTACACCAATTTTTTAAATTAAAATTTTCTTTTTTTTTCATTTCTAAATCAACATTGACAGGTTTGGAAATATATAGAATAATATATTTCATTATATAAAATAATTACTCATTTCTTATTTTTTATGTCGTGATTATTCCAGAAATTACTCAACCAAATATACTATTTTATAAATATAGTTTCCTTTATTAGTGGACTGACCATTAAAAAGTATTATTTTTTATAAACAATTTTTTTCATATCCAATTTCACTTTTATGTTTCAAGTAAACACATTTCATTTTATCATTACCGTTAAAATATTATTTTTGATGTCTCATTTGTCCTTATTCATCCATAGATACTCTACCGTAGATTGATTTATTAATATGATAAAAGTAAATGAATTAAATTAATAATTATTAAACTTTGATTTTTCTATCATGATAATGTACATTAATTAAAAATTAGAGATACTATTTATAAATTATGTATACTATTTAATTATAGGATATTGGAAAATATCATCTTTTTATTTTAAAATACTTTCAAATTATTCATATAGTCTCTTAAAATCTAACTGAGACTTCTCCAACAATTATTCTATAACATGACCTTGTAAAAAAAATTATACAGTTTTAGTATAAAATTTATTTACCAAATGAAAAAATATATTCAATTAATCATATCCACATCAAATCTTATTAATAATAGAAATTCATCATTATAATGTAAAAAATCCTTAAAAATTAGATAAGATCAATAACCACGTTCACAATTTCGTTTTTATAAAAAACATTATTGAAGAATATATTTTAAACTCATTTCATGTATAAGTAATTCATAATAATAAACAGCCAATCAAACATTTATCAAATTCATTTTATAAACAAGAACATTGATTATTAATAACATGTTAAACATAAAAAAGTTGCATACTTTGAAAACCACATTATCTATGATCCTCTTGGTACCATAATATAAATTGTTAAATGAAAACTATTGATACTGAAAAAATATAAAATGAGAGAAATAATGAGAATGATAACATCACATTATTCTCATAACTACTCATAGATAATTTAAATTGATAAAAATAGTTATCCATTATCATAGAACCTTTTGTAATAGTTCATAGTTTATAAAATGTGTCCATAGATTTCATATTTTTAATATAATGAATTATTTTTGGTTTTCTAAAATCAAATACAATATTTTCATACCCCTTCACATTTTTTGAGTTTAATGAATTTCAGTTTTAATAAATATTACTTCATATAGCATCAATACATAATATCTATATACTCAAATGGTTTCAAAACATATAATTTCATTACACCCCAATATTATTTTTATCCCCCTTTGTTATTAGATAAATAGTGTTAAAAAGTGATTGTTTTTCAAATTTTTATTTAACAATAATAAGAAAAATAAATAAATATATGAACAAGGGGATTTAATGAAAAAAAATACAATTAGATACAAATTGATGAAATCCCAAAAATATTGTAAAAAATAAGAAAAGAATGATAAGTAAGTATTTTAGCGAAAATATCTTCATCTTGAATCATTTTAAAAAATTATAATAATCTCACTTTTTCACATATAAAAATTGATTTCGTTATATATTATATCAATTTCAGGAAATTTCAATATTTAAAAAATATTTCATAAATGTGGAAGTCAGCATTTATTATAATATTTTTGGGAAGTAACAATTTCACATCCACAATATGTCATTCCTTTTATGTTCCCATAAAAAAGATGAATTGTACCAATAATGGGAACTAGATATATCATTTAAGAGTTTATAGAGTTAAATATAATTTATCTTTTAGTATTCGAATGAATAAACCTATCACATAGGAAAAAAATAAATGGGATGTACCCTTTATAAAATCAACATTTTCTTCCAAATAATTATATGAAAATCTCAACACATCAAGACATAATTTTAATAATTATTCTTACATAACGATTTTATTCATATTATATAAATCAAATTTAACTTCACAACCCTAATATGGGGATCATTTATTGAGCTTTTCTAACTATAATGGAGGGAAGAATATTGATAATATTCATCATTATTTTTTATGTATAGAGAACTCCATATAATATTCTAAATTTCTATAAAATCGGTATCTCATCCAACATTATAAAAAAGAGATCTTAAAGAAAATTAAAATTTGAATGGAATTGAGATTTAAATTCTCTATTCCAATCATCTTTATATGACCATGTGAATAATAACATTTTATAATTCCATGTGGGAAAATTCTGTTAAGAGATTTGATATCAACGAAATTTTCTCATCTCCACAAGCATGAACATCTAAAAAACAATATTTCATATAAAATTTCAGGAAAATTTATTTCATCATTACCACTACATATTTTATCATATTCATTATAACTAAAAATTATTTACATTAAATTATGAATTTTTTTAAATATATTTTTGTGCAATGGCTGAAACCTCTCATACATATGTATTAATTCATTTAGATGTATATTCATCACATTACACAGACACACACATGAGAATCATAATGGTATAATACATTATAAATCCTGAACACATAAATAACTATCCCATTAGTGGGTTACATCATCTCCCATCATGTTTTCCTTATGTGGAACCCATATTATAAACATTACACAGTATAACATTCATAATAAAATATGGATAATAAATATAATAAATGGTGAGATAATATTATTTTAAATACTAAACCATTGTGATATCAAAATTATAATGGGGATAAGGCTGTGAGAATGTGTGAATAAAATTTAAAATCTATATCGTCCATATCATAGATCAAAATATTTGAGTCATGGAATAAATTTTATATGATTGAATGACATGAATAGTAATAGAATCAATGAAAATAACCATTGAGTACAAAAAATTGGAATAAGAAATTGTTTTTGTAATTAATATAAACAATTAAAATATTTTCAATTATAATTCAAAAATCAATTAAATGTTTATTACAGTGGAATGAGTCACTCCCCATACCATTACAGTAATGAAAGTTTACTAATAAGACTAACAAATCATAAAAATTACCATACTTAAATAGGATAACATTGCATTCCATTCAAGTTTGACTCGTTTTATAATACTAAATACTTAATTAATTTTAGTTTAATTTATGTCCCACATATAACATAATGAAAATAATATATATTTTGTCTGCACGATCATGAACGGTTCATTATATGAGAATCCATGAATAGAAATGGGCATCGTAAATAATTTATCATATTAGAACCCATGAAAAGGATTGACTTTCAATAAAATTTCATTATTGAATAACTAATGTGAAAGACCATATTTAATAACCATTTAACCATTTAATCATTCAATAACCAATGTAACAATTACTATTTTCATAAGGGTTTTATAATGGAATATCATATAGATGTAAAATGTATTTCATTAACATGTTTCTATCATAAACAAAAATAATTCCACAAAATAATAAAAATAATTTCATTGGATACTATTCTTATTAATTTATATGTAACATAAAATGTTTCCATCATAGATGAAAATTTATTTTGACTGACCACTTGGATATGGAATGAAAGAAAATGACAATCAAAAAATGAAAAAAATTAACGAAAAATTCAAAATCGTTTTCATTGAAAATGAATTGTAAACATTATAAAAGATGTTTTTAAAATAATTTTAATAATATAATAAGTAAAATATCATTTCTCATTGAATTTTAAAAACCATAAATCATTAATAAAATACTTTTTAGTGAAAACTGCCTTTTAATTTTTTATTCATTCATAAAATCAAATAATGGACATTATGGGGGAAATATCATTCGTTACATGCACATTCAAAAGAAGTATGTTTCAAATTTTCTATAAAATACAATGGTGGATTGATTGTAAAATTGAATTAAAATTCCATCCAACAAATTATCTAAAAATTCATTCATGGGTTAAAATTTCATTATCAAATAATTTGAAAAATGTAACATCGTTTTTAAACACATTTTAAAAAAAATATTAATAGAAGATGTCTTTTACTAAATATAGTAATTAATATGATTTTATATCTAAAAATTATATTGTAATTTGAATTGAATAATGATATGATAATTATTGGAGACAGTTTACACATAATAATTAAATAGAGTAAAATAAAAGTCACAAGTCTCAGGAGGGATGGATTTTAAGATTTAATCATAAAATTAAAAACCATAAAAAAATTCGCAAAAATGATGAGAATGTATCATGAAACCATTTCTACTTTTTTCACATTTAATAAAATAGCATTGAAAGAAAAAAAATATAACTCGTCTTAATATATCTTTAATAGATTGATATTTAGGATAAACTTGTTATTGGGGGTTTATTGAAACATCCTGAAACCCTTTATATGTTAACCCCCTCATATTTAGTTATATTTATATTTAATTGGGAATGTATTTTGACTCCCAATGATGTAGAAAATTTGATGAGAAATGTAAACTGTTGTTTTGGGATGTATCATTATTTTAATTATTTTAGTCTCGGTATAATAGTGTAATGTCGTAGTGGGGTTACCCATATGTTTTGAGAAAAAAGGATGTGGTTTTCTGTTTGTAAGAAAATGTAGTTTTTTATCTAAAGGGAAGTTACACACTATTTATATAGTAGGAAACATATACAGTTTTTAAGGATCATTTAATGAGATGTGCACACAGTGTTAATGAATACAAGATGTGTAATGAAAGACTTTTATTTATAATAAAAAGATGACGTGTTTTCATCGAATTCAGACCCAAAAGGCTTAATAGTGTGTTAAGGGATTAAATTAAATGTTAATATCATGGGTAGGGTTTTTAGGTCATCATATGAGTGGTATGTTTTTTATTTCATACAAATATCTTTCCCATATCATCTTAGGGTACATCTCGACTAATTTTGGAAACCAGTGTCCCTTCCAAGTAATTTTGTTTAGAGATTGACCATTGTTGCAGTTATAGTTCATCTCTTCATTTTAGAACTAATATACTTTTCTACATTTACATTTATCATGTTACTTCCATTGTATTGAGTAATTTTATCTATAAACCTCGAGTTAGGTTTCTCTTGAATCATTTCAAGAACTGTTCTGTGATCATGCACTAGGTTCTGATTCTTTGTTCATTGTGTCATAGCTAGTATCCATTCAAGATTTATGTGTTTTTTCCTATTATACTCCAACTATATTTTAATATTAAATCAATTATTTAATGTTTAGATTGATTCTAGGGCCACATTAACAATTTTTTCATGTTGGTGGATCCCATTATGATCATGTGAAACCCATGTTTTGAGGATAGTGGTTCAGTCACTAGTCTATGTTTGTAAACTATATTTCTCTAATTTGATTATAAATTATTTAATTTTTTTATTTGTGCATCTATGTAAATAATTTTTTTCATAATTGATGTCTCTCATATATATTTAGTAAAATAAAATGACTATTTAAATAGTTGTGAAGTAGTTTAGTGAAATGGGTTTCAAAGAATGATATAATGTAATGAATTGATTAAATAGTTTATAAAATATTTGTCATGATATTCCATGATTTATTATATTCAATGTCTAATAATATGCCTCATTAATACTTTATATGGGTGGGGTGGGGGTTCTCATGTGGATTTCCTCTACTACATTAGCATGTTTTTCAAGACATGGTAGACATATTTGGGGGTTATCATTATGGTTTACTCCCTATCACATTAAACTCAAATGATATATCTAGATTCTTCTTGTATGTGTGACTATATATTTTATTGTTCATTGTCATAGTTATCTGGAAATAATGTTATCCATTTGGTGTTGTTACCTATTCTTCATAGAGGATTTATAATGTTTTGGAATGTACTATTATAAAGATGCATAATTGGGTTTAACATGACAGTCAATGCATGAATAGGATTTATTTGATATATATGTTAGAAAAATGTATATGAAATTATTTAAAAATTATTTACCTACTTTATTTGTAAATGTTGAAAAGACAAGAAACTTTCTATTCTATTGATAAAAACTTCTATAATTTATATCATTTATTGTTATTTCAATGTTTAAAATGCTTTAATTATTAGTTAGAGACTTGATATGTAACTCCATGATGATATAATATAGACAATTTTATATCACATAACGAGTTACTCATTAGTGGTATGTGTACCTTATTATGTTTTTCAGTATATGTAATGGAAAGAAAGCATATTATGGTAGTGATATTCTTTTTTAGCTGGGACTAGGTATCTAGATGGTTTGATAGTGTGATTATTCCAATGATTTTATATGGAATCAATTTTGGTATATATTTTCATTTTTTCATCGTTTTTTATTGGAATTTCTCATGGAGATTGTTTTTCTTTCATTATGGATGTATCTTTTATGATGTTGTATTTATAGAATAATATATATATATATATATATATATATATTGATGTTTTCAACCATTCTTACATTTATTTCATATTCCTAGTCATCAGCCTATGGGGATTAGGAATGTCATTCAGGTTTGTGTTCAATAGAGATAAGTTCCAGATTACGAAGGGTATTTGAGCCAGTTTTAAAAAATGCTATCAATTTTTTTATAAAAAGACCTTTTGGGAACATTATTTATATTGGTGATGGATTTTAGTCATTTGAGAGGTAGACTGAGTTGAGTTCCTAGAAAACACTTCCCATGATGAGACTCAAGTTACCATAGATGATGGTTCTACATCTAATGTTTCATTTTTGACAATACAAATAGTTTTTTCTTAATGGTTTTATTTTTTAAAATGATATTAATATATATTATCATCATTTTTTCCAGTGTAGAGCGATATACCTCAAATATTTGTTTTGTGAGTTACTAAAGAGTGTGAAACCGATTCACCTCATGTGAATCCTGATTTGATAAACAATTTATATAGTATATCATGTGGTATATCAATTCTATTTGGAAGAATATACTATAAGATTAAAACATAGTAGTGGTTTTATATTTGTGAGATTTAGGAAAAACATATTTATCCTAGACATTTTTTCATGAGAATCTACATTCCCGTAAAAGTTATTATGAAATTTATATGATAGTTGTATAACATGAAAAGATTGATTATATAGTTTAATTGAAGTGTACCCGTTATAGTATCAAAGTGATCTGAAAGAAGACCAATTTTTTGCATCCCATCATGTTATATTGTGATTACATCACACATAATGATATATATGTGGGTTTAGATAAGAATATATTAATGAATCTATAATTCTATCTGTTATTTCTAGAGTCTCTAATATTGGTCATACAAGCATAGTTTCAGTATTTTTAGAAGCAACAACCTTGAGTGTCGATGATAATTTATCAGGTTGCGGATCTGGTTTGATTTTTTTATAGGTTATAAATAATGACTATCTATAAAATAATAATTAATTTCGTGGTTTTTGAATATATATCAGATTCGATGTATTCATGAGTATTGTTCGACCAATTAGTAATTACTGGATAGGTCTACAATGAAAAAACTGAGTATGGATGTGGCAGTTTTATATTATTCCTCATCTACACCACCAAGTGGTAGCTATAGTGGAAGGCTATTGAATAATATGTAGTGGAATATAGATAACACAAGTGGGGGAGTTGGTTCTAGGTTGATAGATATTTTGGAAGCCCATTTTATAAGAATATATGTTCATATTAATTTAATTCCATGTGGTATGGTCACAGACACATTTCTTTGTTGTATGTCACTTATAAACTTCTGTAATTCTTATGGATGTTATGGTCATCTATGATTATTCTATCCCTATATTTATACACCTATTTATAGTTATGTATCATCAAACTCTAAGTCAACTACAACATTGTCAATTTCATATAAGGCTAAAGAGATCCTTCCATGGTCCTCCGATTGAATTAACCATTAAAATGATTCATATGTCATTAAGTTGGTATTTTAATTATCCTAACCTGAATATAAAAAATATTATGACTTGTATGATTCCATGTCCACCATTTTATTCAAAAAAGTAAATTAATTTTAGTGATGAAAACAATTAACTAACACAAAATAGAGAAAACACAATATGATTTTGTTTTACTTTTGTAAAATATTCAATATTTAATTTTTTATTTTTTGGAATAATAAACACCTCAATATGACGCATAATGTTACCTGTAATACTACATGTTTCGATTTATCATATTAAAAATATCATTTGAATACAAAAATTATCACTTAATAAAAACGGAGAAAACATGATTGTATTTCCTTGTTAATTTTGGGAAAGATTTATAATAAATTTTTTATTTGTATGAATCATTAATTTGACAATACCACACATGAATCCACCTATATGACTTATTGTTTATGATTCCAATTTTAAATGAAATTTTAGTAAAAATTAAAATTAATGTACACAAAACGAATGAAACACATATTGATTATTTTCATACAACTGAATAATGGTCCATAAGTAATATGGTATGTGATGGAATCTTCGGAAGCTCAATTAAACTCATTGTTTGGCCGGTATAACAAAATGTGTGTCTATTTATTCAAAATTAACATTAATTTATATAAAAAAACTAATATACTAAAAATATAGAAAACAGAATCATATTGTTTTGGTATATTAGGAAAATGATACATAATACACTTGTGAGTGTTAGGAATAAGACGTGTCTTAATCTAATTCATGGTGTGACTGGTATGACTCCAAGTGTATTTTTTCTAATATGAAATTAAATTTAATGAAAAAAAACAATCATTCTATAAATGTGAAACCACATTATTATTGTTTTTAGACAAAAAACAAATTATCCATAAATCATTTATGATTTTTAGGAATCAATCATTCGTCAATTGGACTCATGGTGTGAATTCTATGACTACAAATGCACATTTTCCATCAAAATTGACATTAATTTTTGAAAAAATATGAAATACTCCATAAAATTGTCTTTTTGTATTTGTTTCATTAATTTATTTTCATATAAATTAATTATTTTTATCTAATTTTTATAATTTATATTTCTATTTATATATATAGTCTATTGTTATAGCACATAGCATGCCCAATTTTCTGTCATGTCGTGTGATTTAGCATCACACTGCAATATTCCCCTTTATCAATGCTACTAAATATGATGATAAAGGATACCTTTATCACTGTTTTTACATGTCCTAATATAGATCCATATATCAGAGCTTGTATATGTTTCAAATAATTTATCATATAACAACACTTCTAAAATTGATGATAAAGAGTCCCTTTATGAGTGCTACATAAAAGCGTTGACAACTGGTGTCTGTAATAAGCACATTTAATAGCAACGATAATATTAATCTTTATCAATTCCTTTATTTTCATTGATAATACTACCCCATTAGAGTGATTTTATTATGATAATAAAATAATTTTCCTTCTAACTTTGATGAGGTAGTCAGTGTTTTTCTAGCGCTGATAAAGGCCCATTCTATAATTGTTAAAAGCTTCTTTTTTATAGTGATTCTTAATTCATGAGTGAAATTTAATTACGTATGAAATTTAGACATGAGGAAGGTTGTACTCACAACAACCAATGCAATTTGAAAAATAATATATTAAGATATCCACAAGGGATTACAATTTCCTTCAAAATGAACATATATCTAGGGTTGATGCAAAGTGATTAAACATAGATCAATATCCAGGTCCTAAAAAAGACATCTCAAAAACATATTTGTAATCTATTGTTCCTTATAAGATATAATAGAATGTGGTTCTTCATGAAGTCCTTATCCATTAATTAATTTTAATCCCAAGAATAATTTTCAAAGGTAATTCTTATCTAATAGAGATAATGTGATCTGAAATTTTAAGGAGATTGATTATATCCAATGTAGAATTACACCCTTTAGTTTTTTGGGGTATTATAAAGAAAAAACCCTTGGTGATGCCTTCAAATGTCCTTATTAGTATATATAATTATTGTATCATCCTTCTGAATTATGGTATTTCATTAATGACTCGCTAAAATACTTTGAATAAATATATGTAATGATGAATATATCTTTTTATATGTTAACTCTAGATACAAAACATTATATAGGATAGTTTCCGATGATATACCCTTACCAACATATGTTTATTGTTTCAAGATCCAAAACCTTGCAAGATGTAACATGTTTTTACCTGTGTTACGAGTTACCAATTTACTGAAATTATATTATTAAAAAAATTCACAAATATTATTAAACAATAATTAATATAGAATCCATGATAATATAAAACATAAGGGGAACCAAGAAAATGTATCATATATGAATAAAAATAAAAACATCCTCAAAACTAAAGGGTTGTGTTGTAATAAATCTCATTTAAATTATAATTAATATAGATAAATACCAATCACATAAACCTTATGCTAGGTTTTCTAAGAGGTTTAATGCATGATTAACCATAAACTCATAAAACTAGGATAGTATGTACAATTCTTGAATTGATATTACATGAAGACATATATTAATCTATAATAAATTCAACATGTTGATGATTCCAAATTCATATAACAAAAATATCATTACAAAAAACAATTCCACCACATAATTCATTAATCTAAATATAAACACACATCGGTCATTTAACATAATTTGTTGGAATGGAATATTTTTTCCTATATTATATGGTCTAACTGTCAGTTTAATAAAATAATCAGATAAATCCCATAATCGACACATATAACAAATTGAATTTCATAAATACTCATTTCATTATGACCATCATTTCCTCATAGAAAAAATATTACTCTCTGTTTTTTATATATTATTATGATATTGTTATAGAATTTTTGATATATATAATGTTTAATATTTATTCGTATATGATAATTACCACACAAAAATTCATAAAATTTTAATTTTTTCCTTATTTTATGAATTAGTAAAATCAATATAGATTGTGTTTTCCATCGTATATCACGATAATTCACCTGGAAAAATCAAAAAAATCGTTTACTTTAGTCATCATCAAATTTGTATTATGAAAGTCTTTGAATTTTTCATCACATTATAGGATATCATGATTCTTCCTTGTTTATACCATTAACTAATATCAAAAAGCATTGAATGGTCAATTATAATCATAGTGAAAAAGAAAATAATAATGGTAAATTTAATGTTTTTTATTTTGTGAAATTTTCATTATAACTCAATGAATCCTTACTCGTAAACATCAAAATTCGTATTCATTTTTCAAATCCATCATGACTGTTTGTTAAGAGTATTTTAATTTAAAAAACATATCCCTCTAAATTCTCAATCCAAAATTGTAGTGAGGCCCATTATCATAGACTATGTGATGATCATGTGAACCTAAAAGATCGATTTTCAGTGTTATAAGGTCATTGTACCCTAATTTATGGGACAAATATAGTGTTAGAATCTATGAAATAATTTAATGGTGATGAGAACACACCTCTATATACTTTATCAAAATTCTATGTTATTTTTCAATACATTGACCAATATAATGACTTATCCTTATATATATACATATAAATTTCCCTAGGGATCTCACTATTGTTTTCTCATAAATGTTTCTAATGGTTAAAAACAAGTGATATAATACCAGAAAAACATAAGAAAACATATAATAAATATATATTACATCTATTTTTTAGAAAATTTATTTGATTTAGAGAACACAGTACATATGATCATAATGTTTTTATCCAATCAGAATACCAAATTATAAAATAATATTATATGAGTGAACTAAATTATCTCGATATATGATATTCATAATGATATGAATCATTAAAAATGTCATAAATAATACCTCTAATATGAAACTTTGTAAATAAAAAAATTGAAAGTGTGAGATCATATTTATAGTAAGGGTAAACTTTGAAGATAATGTAACACCCTTAGATTTTATAAATTATTTTCTTCCAAATTAATTAATTTTTATATATGTATTAAATTCCATAAAATAAAATTTAGGCATACATTATTCTTAAAAAAACCACTCTTGTGCCAAATGTGTCAATGTCTTCGGTTGCATTAAACATAATAATGTGTTTCAACTAGAAAAAATTATATTATTAATATATTAATTTAAAAAACACCTTTATTAATTATCCATAATAAATAGTATAATGAGTATTAATAATGAATTTTTAAATACCAAGCATAATGGTTTTATATAATGAAATCATATTGATAATAAAATACATAGTTTTTTTATAAAATCATTATATGTTACAAAAAATTATTTTTTCAGGAAAACATTCGGTATTATTTTTGGTAAATTATAAAATTAATTTCCTTCTCACATTTAGAAAATCACATTGATTAAATAAGAATTAATTTTGAAAGCACAATGTCAAAATTTTCGTAGTGTGATTTCCTATTTTTTCAAAACAGATATTTTTATGAATATTGAAAAATACTTAATTTTAATTGAAAATGAACATTTAATTTATTATATATAAAATTAAAAATATATATATATATTATAAATTTATATTGAAGTTATATTAGATAAATTATATATCTATAAATCCAATTTTGTTTAATGGAATAATTTTCATATAAAAATTGGATATAAAAAATATGAATCCATTGATCATTTATCATTAAAAACCAACATTCTCGTCATCTCTATATGATTAATAATAAATAAGAATTTTCAAATTTTCTAAATGGTATTTTTGAAAATATATTCCATATTTTAAATTAAAATAACATAAGTATCATAATATGTCTAACATAATTTTTTAACAAAAATGAATAGCGAATGCAGTGTGAGTTAATTTTTATGGTTATTGTAAAATTTTATTTACCCTATCATAAACTAAAAGGATATTTAAAAAAATGAATTATAAACATGTACAAAAAATAGGTTTTGGAATTATTAATACCATTAGACATAAAATGTTTTACTATTGTCTATTATTGACCTTTCTGATATATAAAAAATTAGTGTGTTCTCAATTCTATTAAAAAATACCAACTGTGTCTTATCGAGATGTATCAATGATAACCCCTCTCAAACATTTAACACACATTAAAAATTGTTTTTATTTTCCCTAACAGACACAAATAACATCCAGATGTTCATATTCTTAGAATTTACATTTTATTTTTTGCTTAAAGACATTATTTAATAAATTTTAGTGTAATCAAATGTAGGTTAGAAGAAGAAGGAGAAGTAATGTTCATCAAGATGATATTTGTTTAATATCATCATATACCACCAAAAATATTTTATATATCAATAATATATAATAAAAATATAACCTATATATACATGGGTTTTTTATTTTATTTAAGTGACATATATCTAATTACACATCCATCAAGTGTGCCATGAAATCATCATTAATGTGTTCAATGGACAACCTCCTCATGATCCAATGTCATTAATTTTTTACATTTACTCATCTAATAGATGGAAATAATGATGTATTTATTTTTTATATATGGTATAAATTATACGTATTATTTTATAATTAAATATAAAATTTTAATATTTCATATAGATTTATGATTTTCATTTTTTAGGAATTCAGTAATGTTGTTTGTATGTACGAGGGACTACATCCTAGTGAAGCATTATGATTCATTCACAAATAAAGTCGAAGGTATTAAGGATTTATTTAATAAAAAAATCATATTTATGAAGAAAATTGATTATTTTTTTAATAATATAACATTTAAATTACCTTTTTTCAAACAAATAATAATATGAAAATAACATTCATGGGTACGTTCAACATACCATATCCATGAACATTTAATTTCAATTCATATAAATAAATAGTATGTATTATTATTAATAAATATATATTGAATATATATTCTATTTATATCACATTTATCATTCATTATATAAAAGTTCCATGGTGAATTTTTGTTGAAGAAAAATATGGAAAATAAAAAACACAAAAAAAACTAAGCTTTTATTTCTCAAGATGTAACTTTAACATGGCATTTTTAATAAATAGATGAAAAGGGTATTAATGAAAACATATATTTTGTGATATATTTGAATATCTTTATATAGCTTATATATAGTAAACATATATTGATTATACATGACATTAAAATGAGTAGGCTAAATTAAACACCTAAGGTAACATATTTATTTTCATCATTTTTCTTTCTTTGAGACGTATATATTTTTATAATTTTTTTTCATTAACATGGTGTATTTAAAAACCATGGACAAATAATATAATTAATTTATTCATCCTCATGATATTTTATGATTCAATTTATTTTTTTCATTCATGGGTATCATAATTCATATTACCCATGTGGAAACGAATTTATATAAAAATATCAGCATTTTATCCGTTTGTTTATGAATAAGTCCCCAAAAAGGAATTATAAAGATATAAATATCTATAATTTTCATTAATTATCTAATAATATTATTATTCATAATATCATAATGCAATTCTACCATTTAAAAACTTTTTGGTACATAAATACATTGAGAAATTGATGTTAATAAAATCATACTTCAGTTTTCTCTTCGATAAGGAAACTGCATTCATCCAAAACCCTATTTTATAAAAATATTTTCAATGATTTATATTATTCTATAAAATAATAATGAGATATTTTTAACCCATTTTGATTTATTTATTTTTAATGGGGTCATTATTTAGTTTTCCAAAACTATTCTCCTTTTGATTTTATTGAAAATATAAAATGAATATTCATTTTAGTGTGTATAGAATGAATAGAATCTCTCTAAATCAATAACACTAATTAAATTGATGATTAATTTATATTTTTCAAGACTATTTAATTGAAAAGGGTATTGATAATTTTATATTTCTAAAAAAAATTCCAATTTACCAAGGTTTTTTTACACATGAAATGTATTAAATGACATTTCAAAATTATTTCACATTGAAGATGACATATATCAGGGTCAATAATTTTTTAATGGGGATATGATCCATAGATAAAATTTATGTTGTAACTCTGAATGATTTATGTTTTGATTAAAATATGTTTATCAAACCCATTTCTCATCTTCAGGTTATACAATGAGGAAATTTTTATCAATCCTACTACTTTTCATGGATTATTAAATGTCTAAATTTATCTAAAACATATCTTTTGTCCATAGGATACGATATGATGATATTCTTATGATAACAATTTCATTTAATGTGTTATGATTTTATGATTTTTCATCATATTTAGGAATATATAAATATTATTTTTATTATGAGACATGTGATATCTATACCTCCCTCCCATGGATTGGATAATAATATATATCTCAAAATATTGGATGGACTGGAGAGGGAAGTATACTGAATTTAGTAAAACATATCTAGAACAGAGAGTGAAATTGGATCAATAAGGCAGGTCTATAATGTGGATTGAATGTTGTATAATATTACATGGATGGAATGGGTTGTGAACCCTAGATATTAATGGACATTTACTAATATATAACAATTGTAAGTGATGATTCAAAAATATAGAAATTAATTTCATTGATTTTTTTGTATAAAATAAATTCAATGTCTTATAACAATGTTATTCTCAGATGGATGATGTTTATTTATTCTTAAAATCTTCATGTATTATGAATATCCAATCATTATTATATGAATATATATTTATCATTGATATATACGGTATGGTTTTCAAATATTAAAATCATTTTCTCATAGACTTATGTTCATTTTAGTCGTACTTGTCTCTTTATTTACACATACTTAGAATCCAAAGTCACCAATTCTAATGTTTCATTTCAAGAAGATATAGAGATATTTCGTTGGTAGTATATGACTAAGCAGGGTCTCGTATTTTTAGAGTACATTGGTAGATAATGTAGCTCACTATTGTACTTGTGATTATGTTCCATTGTTTCTATATGAACTAAACTATCTAGGTAGCGAGGCATGTGATTATGTAATGTAATTTATATTAATAACTACTTATTTTGTGTCTATGTATGTTAATAATGTGACGATTTAATTAGTACTAATTATAGTTTTAAATATCCTTGGGAAACATTAATGCCAAAACATTACTCTAATCCCTAAGTACATGTCCATAGAAATTTTTAAGGATAAGTCAATGTATTTTTAGATTTCCTGGAATTCTGGAAATGTATATACTAGTGGTGTCATGGGAATACATACCTATATAGATAATACATGTTTAATTATATATGTAATATATATAACAAATGGTGACATCTTTAAAAACGTTATATTTAGATGTAATTGATTAAGAATAATTTCACAATGAGGGAACTTGTTTCACATTAATCATTACACTACTAGGGTATATACTTGAAAAATTTACTAACTCATTAAGGATAATTAATATAGATTTAAATAATGGATGTCTATGAATAAAATATGATAAAATAAAATATTCATTGAAAATAATATGGTTTCATTATTTAGTCATCATATAATTTATTTCTCATGATTATGTGGTACCTCATTTGGTTTATTCATTACTAAATAGGATTTTTTGTTTTATTCTATGGTTCGAACATAACAGAACTAAGTTAATTTTCCGATCAACATAAAATTAAATTATGATCCTCAATATATTCTAATAAATATTGGATATGTAATGAAAATTATCATTTAAATTTTCAAACACCATAATTAGGATATTAATTATATTTTAATTCCCATGGAGAAACTTCTGGTATAACATTATATTGAGTCATTCATGAGGAAATGTACCCCTTCCTTCTATGAAACTATTTATAATATTGTTACAAATAATTTATTAGTACAATGAAAAGATATTTTCCATTCCTAAATGATTGAAAAAAATAATTCATTTTCGTTTACTATCATTTGGATGATGAAGAATATCAATTTTGGACTATAACTATGAATACAAGTAAACATTATAAAATCAACTGCACAAATTGAAATGAGTTCAGGAACATATTTTTCAAAATGTTAATTCCTCATATAATACATTCAAAGTTTAATAAAGTTTTATTTAATAAAAATGAATATAATTATTAATATATTATTACTTATTAAAAAAATATTTTCATGGATTGTGCGGTATGCTTATAGTATTATAATCCATTCTAAATGTAAGATTCATTGATTATTCAGTGGATTAAGACAATATCACTAATGAGAGTTTTCTATATTAACTATAAAACATTATGAAGTGATTTTTGTGTGTTATTAATGATATTTTTGTGTATAAAGTTACCTATCTATCTCATGTTGTTGACTACAAATTGAAGATGGAGTTCAAAGTAAAGTACAAAAACAATGGAGAGAATAAGATTATATTTACATAGTTTTCATAGTATGGGATGAATCATGGATGATATTATGATAATGGGATAAATAAATGAATAAATTTTTTAAGGGAATTAATTTAAGATGTTTATTATCTATGTGACAGATGAAATTTAGAAAAATATACAAATAGGTAAAATACATAATAGATTGAACATCCCATACTTCAGTGCTGAATGTCTATGGATAATTGTAATTATTCTAACTAGTGAAAACACAAGTTGTTTAATGATGATAATTGACATTAATATTTTATATGTCGATAGGAAATCGGGAAATTTAATATGATAATAGTTATTTATTAGGGTTTTGATAACAATGTGGTTAATGGAACAATTTACATCCCTTATAGAACATCTAATGTCATATTTTACTTTTCATCAACAAATTCATTCATACCATTAGGCTTTTATATGCATATCAAGAATACACCCATATGAATATATATGAAAATATTAGCGAGACTCTAAAATGGTATAATGATCTCATATCATGTTTTTGATTCCACTTCTATTTAAATCTAGAGTATATGATTCTTAAAAATCATTTCTTTCTTCCTCTGGTGGAATATGATGTCATTATCGGCATGCCTTTTATTTACCTAAATAAATTCCAAAATAATTGTGTTGGAGTGGTAGTAACCTTTAATATATCAACCCATAATTTCATTTTATATCAATATGATGATATGTATAAAATTTCCAGTGTATATTGAATCCCTTTTATGGATTGTAATTCCCATTTAGAAGGGATTTTTATCTCCAATGGTTGGATACAAACAAAACATAAATTATATTCATATTGTTCTTGATTTTTTTAAAATTTTTAAAACAAAAAATATTTTTAAACCACAATATGATGTTTGGTTTTCAATATAACTCATAACTAATTAGACAAAAAATTTCAATGACTCCCTATACATTGTCCATGATTGAGTTATAAGAATTATAAATGAATATCTATGGAAAATGTGACAATGTAAAGATAGGGAAATGAAATTAACATAAGGTAAACCTGTAGTTTTTTATTAAAAAAATTATGGATAAATTTTATTTTACCTAAACTATTGTGATAAAATTAATATTGAAATAAAAAACATTTATATGCTTCTTTATATTAAGGACTTCGAGTACCAATAGGGTGGAGCCCAGTCATTTTACCAGATTGAACTTCATTCAAGATAACATCCATTATGGTTCCACAATATGGATATACCCAACATGGAACCCCGTAATAGAAATAGACACTAGGAATATTTATTTGTTATATTTTTCATTGGCAATCCCCCTTATATCTTAAAAAATTTAATGAATATATTTCTTTGGGATTATATTGATCTATTTGTTGTAGTTTTATAGATGATATTATTATTTACTAAATGTTTATCGAACATCATGAACAATAGATTATACACTAAAAAATTATAATATTAATTGATTTTATCTTAATATTAATGTGTTTAAAAGCCTATAAACATCAGCTTTTTTAAATATTATAAATGGAAGAACACATCACATCAAATTTTCAAATAATGTTTAATATTCAAATTTGGCCCAACTTAGGTATGTGTCTATGGAAATAATTATTAGAAATATTTGAATTTTATATTTTGGGATATTTTAAAATAATTTTATTAAAACTATTTCCTTTTGTTATCAATGCATGAACCTAAGGCGAGGCTGAAAATTGTTTCTATGATTGATGATATTGCGGGACAAAGCATAATGGGCCTTAAGAATTTCATTCAAAAATGGAGACCTCATTTCAATCCAAATTAATATAATAATATTATTAAAAATTTATATTGTTTTGGGGATAATTTTATTCAATTATGTAAAGATCTAATTATAATGCTTTCAAGGATGTTCTGGGAGCTGAAGTGGACATTTAATTTCTTGCCCTGATTTTAAGGATAATATTTCTCCCTAAAAATTTCATCATCATATACATATGGAAGAACCAATTTTTATTAAAATATTATATAGTTTATAGGAAACTTGGAATATTCTATCCCCTTATATGACCACTTATAATTTTTATATATTTAATTTCCAATTATAACATAAAAAATGGGAATGAATCTAATCCTATTATTCTGGTCAAAGTTGAGAAGTCCAATTTCCCTTGATTTCACTCCAACCTATTAATATTTTAATTAATTGATAGGTATTTTATTAATGGGGATTGAAATAAGTCCCTGGTATTTCTTTTGAAAGTATATATTGTTTATGGTATTGGTGAATCCATGTATTTCATTTAATTATATTATTACACATTCATTTTGAAATCATGTGTTTATTTTTATCATATTATTTTTCCATTCAACATAATTTTATAATAAAATTTCATATTTTTATATTATTAAATTCTTTTTAATATCATTCTTCGAACATTTCCTTTTGAGTTAATACATTCACATCATATTTCTTAAAATTCTTCACACAAGGGTGGAATTATAATTTTTATCAATGTATTTCATCTTCAATTCCTCCCTCATGAGTCTACATGCTACTTTCATTGGAAGAATAGAATAAAGCATTCATTAATGAGGTAAATAGTGCACCATTATTGTGTCCGAAATAATTTTATATATTTGAAGTTTAAAAATAATAAAAAATTTATCATGAAGGAGGAAATAATTTTATCATTCAAATTCATATTTATTGTTGAATATATAACTTATATAACCTAATGTAAAAATTAATTTACTATAAGTTATATGTTTATGTCATTTTTTCTTTAGATTAAATTAATTAATATAAAGTGTCATTATGACTCCGAAGTTGAACCATCAGGTCCCTATATCAATCAAAGGATGACCAAGGTAGGAAATGTATCAATTAATATGATTATGACACATGTTATTATAATTTTATATTATTATAATATTATATTTTTACCCTTATTTACTAGATTTACCCTTTAACCATGGTAAATTATATTTTTACTAAAGTAAATATTCATAATGTCTAAAAATAAAAGACAGTTATTTATATAATTTTGACCTCCTGATTCCAAATATGGGATCCATTTTTCAAATTTCAAAACACAAAATAGGTGGAAATTAATTTAAAATTAATTAACGTAGTCAAAACACAAAGCGTGTTTTTAAGAAATAGTAAATATCAAAAGATTGACATATATGTATGTCCAATTTCAAAAAGAAATTACATCTAATGAACAAAATTGCATTATATGGTAAAAGATATTCAAATTTAAATTTAAAACCAATAAAAAGATAATCATATATTATAAATAAATTAGATTAAAATGAAGTTTTGAATTATAATATAGTATTTTTCATTATTCATTAAAACTTGAACATTATCAAAGAAATAAAAAAATTTGATCCAATGTAAATTTTAATGTCCTAATTAAAAATAATAATAATATTTTGTCTAATATAATATATTAAAGTGACCAAATTTATATTTAATGAGAGTTCTCCATCAAAAGACTGTAAATTGACCTTTTAATAAAAATTATAGTATTTATGCTCAAAAACAGATTCTTTCATATTTTAAGCCTCTAAAATTTATTGGATAATTTAAAACATATACCAAAAATATATATTTGTACTAAATTTAGTTCCCTCTATTCTAGCCAATACAACAACTAGGCGTTAATTACCATTTAAAATAATAATATTATATTATTATTTTTTAGTATAACTTAATGTTGGGTGCAACATAATATTTCAAAGAAAATAATTGTTTCATATAAAGTATTACATAGAATATAGAGTCACCTTTAATGTAAAATTAATATTTAAATCACAAATATTAAGAAATATGAAAATGTCATATTCTTCAGTTACCGGTGGTGTTACACGTATCATGAAGACATGTGATTTGTTCTTGATTTATAGAAAATAAAATTTGGATGGGTTAAAAAAATTTATATACATGAAATAGAAATTATTTTGTTATTATAATATATCAATTAACATTATTTCAATCAACATTAAAAATTTAAATTCTATGATCATGCATATATATAACCAACAATCTACATAATCTTTTGAAAACATTTAATATCACTAAATTAAATGGACTATAATAAATACACATATAATAATTTTATATGATTTTTTTATAATCGTAATAAATATGTAGAAATTAAAACCATGATCAATCTATTAGGAAAAAATAATAACAAATAAAAACATATATGGAAAAAAAATCTGGAATTATGCATGTTGCAACATTATCATTAAACTGTTAATAAACAGGTACAAATAGTCATAATCATATAATGTATGGTATTATAACGATTAATATTGTTATATAATATATATAAAATAAAAAAATAGTTATTATATAATTTTTTTCATGAGTATGAAGTAATTCAAGGACTAATGTAATGATTTTTTAATCAAATTTTCATCTTAGGGATAGTTATTGTTTCAAGAACCTAAATTCATTAAATTTGTGTATATAATGATTGTTGGCATGTAATATAATGAATATATTATTCATAATTTTATTTTAATATTCTTGTTATGTTTTTTTCGGGGGCTTATGATTCAATTCTACCTAAGAGTTAATTATTTTACATCACATTTTTTTCATCGATCGTGGATCATTCTTATTTAGTCTCGAATATTGAAATTTAAAGATATACCAACCACTAATAGCTATTAAATTTTTTTCTACATTGATTATTCATGAGATTTTCCATTAATGGTATAATTATAAAACTATTTTGTAGTTTAAATCGTGTAAAAAATTATTTAATGAAATTCGACAATAGATATTTCTTCCATCAATAATCCATTTTCCTATAAAAAAATATTTTATAAAAAATATTTAAATATTTATTATTAATTTCTGAAACATTTATTAAATAATCTTCTAACCATGTATTAATTTTTATGAACATGTTTTTAATTTAAACATTCTATCATTTTCGAAAATAATTTTTTGGATATTTCATGGGAATATAAAATGAATCATAATTTTAACAGGTATGAAATAAAAGGAATTATATGGATTCATGAACAATAATTATATTTAATATTACATTATATTTTTTAAGGTTATTGTAAAATAAAATGATATACAATAATTTTTATGTCTTAAAAATATTTTTTCTAATATTAAAAGATATTTTCCTCATGAAAATTTCAAATTGATATTCAATAATTATTTTATTCAAAGATGACATCTTTTGGTGTATCTTTTTTAATAATAGTGATTTGTTTGTTGGATATAATTAATTTTATTTCTCAAAATGGTAATTTTTTTTGGATGAATTTTATAAAAATGATTTTTTATCCATGTTTTATACAATGATGAAATTAGTATGAAACATGATTCTTTTCTCAAGTTATTATATGATGAAATGATTTTTAAAACTATCTATTTCCCACATGTAATGATATGATTATTGGTTTGTATTAAAATTTCATTTATTGGGTTATGATATGGTGAATTTTTATTTTTTTGTACACATTAATATTTTATCCTTATTTAATTGGTAAGAATATATCTCCCTCTAATTCATTGGGTTTATACTTATATCTCATGATATAGAAAATAGAAGAACTGGGAGTGAACATAGATAAGTAATCGAATTATGAAACAAGGTTTTAAATTGATCTAGTAAGAAAGGATTGATATTGGGATTGAACTCAGTTTGCTGAGATAGGGTGGGAACATGGAGTTAATCTGGATGAGTAAATGACATTATTTGTTATGAGTGTCTTGGTAGTGTGCCTTAACTAATATATAAATTATTTCATATTCATATGGGTATGCCAATAATTCCATGTCATATTCTAATTATGTTCACCCATGGATCAGTAACATGGATTTCATTGGGATTCATTTAGTCAAGAAATCTAATAACTATTACATAACTTAATATGTATAACTTTTATATTTAGTATTTGGTTTTTAAATATATTTTTTTTGTTCTCATACGCCTATGTTCATGTTATTATTATGTGTCTCCATTTTTTACCTTTACTAACAATCAATTATCACAATATATTATTATTCCATTACCCAAGTTATGAATTTATTTATTATGTATGATATGAATACAAAGGTATCTAGTTGTGAAGAACATAGTGGGAGATTATGTAACACACTTATCAACCATTATTAATATTTAATTATCACTAAACACATGAAACAATTGTGGTCCCCATGTGTATTATTGTGTAATTTAATGAATATTTATCATAAATTATTTAATTTCTGTCTATGATATGATGGGGTTGCAATAGATATGAACATATCATGTCTATAAGAATATTAGAAGATGATATTAACACTTTAAACCAAAACAATATTAATCATATACTAAAATTTTTTGTCATGGAATAAATCATGTTATTTTATAATACTTGAATCATATTTGAATAAGATAACATCAATCATTATATAAAATAATGGGATAATACCTAAATTTTATTCCTAAACTTAACCATAAAAATCAATTACCTATTATTTCAAGGATCATTGATAGGACTTTAATAGGTGAAAATAATCACTCCCAAACCATCATTATGCTAAGGTTCACACAAAAAATTTTCATAGTAGAAATAGTCACTTAATAAACATGGTTTATTCAAAATTATATATCAATTTATGCCATTATATATAAATCAAAACATAATTATTTGAAATGATATATAGGTCCCACCCATCACAAAATAAAAATCATACATACTATAGGCACATGTACTTTAAAAAATTCATCATAAATTTACCCTTGAAAATAATTAGGCTTCTTTAAACATTAATCATACTGTAACCTATGAAAAGAGAAGGGTTTCCTAAACATTTAAGCAAAGAATAATATGTGGATAACAAATAGGGTTCATAAAAAATTGATATTTTAATTGTATATTATTCAATAGAAAAATAAATTGGTTTTATAATCAATTTGTCTTGGAATATTAATATAATGTTAATCAAATTATGGTAACATATACTAATAATAATGATAAACCATACATTTAAATATTTAGTAAATGTGTTCAGGGATCAATTCCCCTCAAAATCATAAGTAACAACGAATGATGTCATCTGAGAGGGAAAATAATTTTTAATGATATCTTGGAATATTTCGATGCTAAAATATTATTTCAATATTAGAAAAAAGTTAATGACAAAAATTAAATTTTTTGTTTTGAAATACCATTTAATATTATAATGGACAGTAAAAAATCATTTCAAAAATTTCATGGAGAAAATATACTTCCGATATGGGAAAACATTATTCAATACATTTACATTTTATTATTTATTTTCATTGAAAATAAATTATAAAATTGTATTATTGAATATATAATAAAAATACTGGTCATGATGATGAAAATCTTATTCAAGCATTAAACATTGAAACAATGGTTACTTTCATATCATCAGAAATTGAAAAAAAAATCAGATTTGGAAAAAAATAACGATCTAATAATACATTTTTAAAAATATATATTTATATGTAAAATTTTTATTAATTAATCATTGTATAAAATATAAAATAATTCATTAATACATTTTTAGAAAACATGGTTTTAAAAATCAATCAATCAGGGAAATATAGGTCATTTTTATTTAAACCCATTTTCATGGAATCATCCAAACATAAAGAGATGAAAATGAATGGAAAAAAATTATACCCCTAAAATATAAAGTGGATAATATATATCATGATTTTATTTATAGTTTGATTATAATATTCTCTCAAAGTAAAAATAAATATAGTCAATAACAATAAATAGTTTCATTGTATCACAAAAAATGTGCCACATTTAGAAACAATGAATTTAAATACTAGTTAATGAATAAAATTATATTATACTTAATATATCAGGAATACATGTGATTAATTTTTTAAAATTATAAATATATAATTCACATAAAATAAGGTAGGTTCATAACATAACATATCACTCAAATAAGTAAATTGATAAAAACATCAATTATCAAATTTGTATTAATTGAATAATAATACCAATGAAATAGATATATAATAATGTATGATAAAAGAAAAATAATTTACCTTATAATAATTATCTAAAACATTTATATAGAAAATATTCATAATAAAAATTAAATTGGAGGTTAATTTGTCATGTTCCACACTAAAGTAAAAAACTATAGATTGTAATCAAATTCATTAAGTCTTGAATGATTTTTTTAAACAATATAAAATTCTATAAAATGTATATATATTTATTATAAATTTATTTTATAAAAATAATTCTTTAAATCATTGAATATATTATTTAATAATTACCTTTTATTACATGTTTGTTAACAATTCGATGTAAAAGACATGAATTAAGAAATAATTGATTTTTGATTCATCTATATTCTGATAAGATATTTGTTCTGATATTAAATTGACGATGGATCAATATTCTACACATTATTATCCATGTTATTAATATCATATATTTTTAGTATATATTTATTTATATAAATTCAAAAAATAGAGAGAAGAACTAAAATACATGTTTATGGAGATTATTGATCATACATACACATGCACACAATCTAAATTTCATCTACGTATTGAATAAAAAATGTACAATATTTCATTTAAATTCATTACATGTTTTCATTCTTATTAATCACATATATTCATCAAACCTAATCTTATTACCTTCTATGTAAAGTATTATTTAATAATATCTCTTCAATATGAGCCTATATGTTGTACACACAAGCAACCTTATCATATTCTGATAAATAAGAATGTAAGAAGGTGAATGAGATATAATTATTTCAAAATTATGATAATATCATAAAGATCATATAAAATATTTTAATTAGTCATTTTATCTGGCTGTGAGATTTGGTGATGAAAAAAATTAACATTGGTTCACGAGGTAATAGTTTCCCAAACACATGATTGTTAATTTCATATTACATATGACAGGAGAGAAACATTATATATTTTAAATCATTAATATAAAAATATTTCAGTATATATTATATTTGGTTTATTATATCATGATAATAGAGAAATATTTTATTGAGGTGGAAAAGGAAATAATATAACAAAACCATATTAAAAATTTTCCTCTTTTTCGGAGTGCCTTATTTCTATTATAACTAATCAAATCACATGAGTTATTTATAATAATATAAATTCTATTAGTATGTGCAGAGGAATTTAAATAATGTATATCGATAGGTCATTACATAACAAATGGGATTTGGATGTGCGATGGTATGTGGTAAGAGGGTAACTATAATATTTGAGATGAGTAAAACACTTATTTTTTTTTAAAGTAACAGGTTTTCCCACATTTTGGTATTACACATAGATAAAATATAAATGATAATAAACTAATATAATATTTTTGTTTTATATGAGTATATAATATTTCTAAAATGTTTATAGGTAATTTTACCCATTATTATTTCAGTTTAAATCCAAGGAAAGCCATTTTCACCTTAACGACAGTAATTAATTTTTTTGATGTAACTTTACACTATGGTTATAAATTATGTTTATGTAGATAGAAAATATAAATAATTATGAATTTAAAATTGGAATACATTTTCAAAAAATTACATTAAAATAATTGAAGATTCAATTTAATATTAATTTAGGAGACTTGATGAAAAATCCGTTATCCAAAGAGAAAATATTCAATAGATTATAATGTTCTAATATATAAATTCATTATGAATATTGTTAAAACAAACTAAAATGTATATATATATATTATAATTTTTATACTAAATTATCTTTAAAAAATATTGAATTTATAAATTCTATAAATGGTATTACAAATCCTATTAAAACCCATTATATTTCAATATTCCGGGAAAAATTTAACCATTTAAAAAACTCATAATTAATCAGACTAACATAATTTTTTAAACATAAATTTTTAAATTATTATTAATTTTATATTTATGATTTATATATGTGAGAAAAAAATTAAAAATTGAAGCAAAATAGTTTTTTAGAAAAATATTTTATGAAGTATAAAAAATTATTTATTAATAATTATATATAGAAAAATATGATAAACTTTAAAAAATTTATCTAATATGAAATATATAATTATTATTATAATAATTTATATAATATTATTATTTTATTAAATAGGTAAAACATGTTCGTGTTCATAAATATTATTTTTCAAAAAAATAGTTCCTTACTTTTTTTTGTTTTTTTATTTCTAATTAATTTTTGACAAAATAATTACATTTATATACATGTTTAAAAAATTTATTTTCATAAATTATTTCATCATACTATTACTCTTTATTCAAAAAGAAAGATGATAAATACCATATCTATTAACAATATTTTACTTTTATATCAATTATCATTTAAACTCGTTATTATATATAATGTAATGCTAAACATTGTGTTGATTTTAATAAAATATATTATAATGTAGAATTTTTTATAACAATTGTATTTCGAAATGACATATGGTGTTACATTATGACATAAAATTGGATATTAAAAATAAAAATCATTATTTAGGAATGTATATGAGAATTAAATGTTAATGGGGAAAATATTAACCCATAAATTCTATTTTAACTAGACCAAATAATTATCTTTTTATACAATAAATTTATATATTGGGTTCTTCAATATAAACCACTTCTTTTAAATCATTATTCATGAATGAAGACATGACATTCATTCAGAATATATTGTATTTTCAATGGATTTCAATATAAAAAAAATGGAATAGTAATATCCTTGAAAAGGATAAATGGATATATCATTGTAAATTTCCTAAACAACAATGTAACCGTTAATAAAATGTCATGATTATATTTTACAAGACTCAACATTTTAATTTTTCTTATTATTGAGAACCAATTCAATTACAATAATAATAATTTAATTATTTTATATTCCAAATTGAATGCATCGTTCTTATATATCTAATCAAATAAATTATATTTATACCATCAAACGAATCTTGTACCCCTAAAACATATTCAATGTATGTTTGATAAAAATGTTAAAACAAAGAGTTTTATTGTCATTCATTAAAAAATTGTCTTAATTGAGGATTCATTCTTAATAAAATTATTAAATTATATAAATAAATGCATTATAACACTTATATGGGGAAAATGTGGTTATAAATAATCCATTTGAAATCTCAAATCATCTTCATTATCGTTAAAATCTGAAGAACATTTACCATTTTAAAAAACGACTCCCAACAAATTTAAAAAAATAATTTCCACTCCATTATTTATGGAATCATTTTCATTTTTCTAAATTGAATTAATTGTGTAATCTAAAACCACTATTATATATAATAAATAAGCATCCATGTATGGTAGTTTTAAATGATTTACCCTATTAGTTTATAATGATAATCGAGAATGACACAATCACAGCCAATATATTCAAACAATACAAATTTTACCCATATTATCATTTAAAATGATTGGGATATATAATAATATATTTTATGTCAATAATCAAGAATATTTGTAATATAAATCCTATTTGGAATGAAAGAAATTAGATTTTAATATAATATAATTAAATTATAAATTACTTATAATATATCATCTATTAAAAAATACTATGAGGGTTAATTTTTGAAAACATAGTATGATCCATACTAGAGAAATCAATTTTTCTATTCATAATTTTTTTTCATATAAAGTTTAAAATTATTATTATGAATAAAATTGATTTAAAAACCCATCGAATAATTGTATTTTATATTCAATATCATTATATATAATATTATTCCTTTAATGGAAACCATAATTCTAGAACACATGACATATATAACATTTTTCTATCATAAATCCATCAATTTATTTTTTTAAATTATAATATTCAATAATATAGTTAAAAAATATATAATTGAAATAAAATAGTTATGTCTATTTTTTTATTTCATATGTATTTATATATTATAAAGTATAAGTTTTAATGGATGACCAGATTGAAGAAGTATATTTATCTATTGAAAATTAATAATTATTCCCATTAGGTATATTGAGAACATATAATTATTATCTGTTTTAATTAAGTCACATCAATGATATTATAATTTATTTAATTCATTATAAATTAATTTTATAAATATATGCTAATTTTATTTTATTCCTACTTTTATTTTCATCCTTCATTTTTATTTAACAGAAAATTCTATTATCTATATCTTGAAATAGATTTCACCATATATAATTTAATCATGTTAGTATGCCATCATTAAATAATCTATTCCCTAAAATTTCCTAGTTTGGAATGATTTATATACATCATCCATCACATAACTATATGGAAAGATGAAAATTATGATTCAATCCTTCCATAAAAAAAATCATTCGTCGATTTTAATAGATCATCCCCGGTCATAGTTGACTAAAAACCATTTATTTATAGTGAAATGTCATCTGTAATGTCTATTGAGAAACAATTAAAAAGTAAATCCTTTTTTGTGTTATAAAAATACTCTCTTTTATTAGGTGAATATAAAATATCATGAATTTATAAATTATCCCATTGTTTCTCATTACCTACTAATTATTTAACATTATTTTCACTCTTCTTCTTCATATAATTTTGACTATATCAATTTTATATTTATAGCTGTTATAAGTATGGGGATTTCCCTTTTCATATATAATTATATTAGGTATAATTTCTCACTTAATGAAACCAGAAAAAAATATCCTTACTAAAATATTAATTTAATTATTTTAAAAATACATATAACAAATAGGAACACACCCCATTGAACAAATGGTTTATTTATAGACAGATTGGAAATAATGAACTAATTTAATACAAATCATGTGAATATCTATCCATAGTCGCATAACATAACAATATTTAATAAGAATATATCAAGTTATAATAATGGTATTACCTACGAAAAATAATAATAAGAAATGGGTTACCATATATAAATTTTAGGATATAATGTTTGGATAATTTATCAGACAAAAATTGAAAAAGTATATGATTATGAGATAAATATCATATTAAAAGAACAAGATAAAATATATTATAAACATGAAATGTTTAATATTAACATGAGATTGTATAGAGATGAATAATAATTAATTAAATTTATTTCATCGATCAAAAATCATCTCAATAATTGTAATTATTTTTGGATTACAAAACTGTGGGGAATATTTTACAAATAAGAAATATTATGATAACATGGAATATCATGAAAATAAAATTCATATTTTATATATTGTTTAATAATATAATAGAATAATAATTTATTCATAACCCTTATAATAGGATAACCAATATTGCAATCAAATTAACACTATATTATTTTGAACCAAATAATTATTTTGATGCTTAAAATTATCAATGAACTCATTATTTCCATGACATTATATGAAAATTGAATCATGTAAATGCCATAATTTAACATGAGTTATAATATTTATAAAATTTATTATAGTGTGGTATAATACACAATCCATTATCATCATTGAATATTTATACCACTTAAAATTATTCATCATTATATTAGAATCATTCCATGGAAATAAATGGGTTTACCAAACTATTCAAATATGATTTCATTATATAAAAATTTGATATTAAAAAAGTTAAAGAAAAACATTGAAATTGAATCATATAATAATTATATATTTTGAGTGAACCAAACTAAAAAAAATAAGAGGTAAACAAAGGTGTATACAAATAACTTAAATTAAAAAATATTTCATAATAATTTCAAAGCATTGTCATACAATATGAAGTAAAAATAAAAATAATAATATTTTTTTAAATGAAAAAATGATTTTTTTGAAACTTTATTTTAATGATTTCCATTTATGGGTTTTATCACAATAAACATGTGTATCATTCCAATAAATCATGAATGGTACATAATGAAAATAATTGTCTTCATTAATATTTTTGGGTTATATTATTGAAAAACCAAAGAAAATGTCAAAAGTATTAATTTAGAAAAAAATATATAAAATGATAAAAATAAAATTTTATACATAATTATATTTCCTTCAGTTCAATATATATTTTTTGAAAATAGAATGTGTTAAAAAGCTTTATTTTTAGGAATGACACTAATGATTCTAAAAATTATTCTACTATTTTGGGAAAAATTTATAGAGAAGTTATTGTGGAATATGAGAAGAAATTTACCCGAAGAAAGAAACAATATTACATATTTTATAGGGAAGTGGTTATATCAAATAATTATCAATATAATTTTAAATTAAAAGGGCTATTAGAAAATGAATAAAAAAATTATTCGATAGAATACTTATCTAAAATTTCTTATTAGTTTCTTGCAATATATCTGATGGAACAAAAAAAATTGTATCCTTTTTTTCAATTTAATCAATATATTCATTTAAAAATTCATTCAATGTAGTTCCAGTATTACCATTTATGTTTCATATATTTATTAATATTTTTTTATCCTATATATTATTTTTTTATAGTTTTTTTATTGTTATATACTCATATGAAAATAAAAATACTACAACACAATCATTGAGTATAAACATTTAATATATTAATTATTTTTTATGTTAAAATATTTCATTTTCATATAATTAAAATTTTCTTATCTCATTAAATAATTTTATTAGATATATTATTTTAATAAAAAACAAAGGGTAAATATATTTATCAAAATTCACAAAAAAAATTGATTAACTGTTAATAATGAGTTAAATAGTAATATAGAAAATCTAGATCTATAATATTGAAATTTTATTAATATTTAATTTTATTGTTATTTTCATTTTATATCACATTTTCATATAAAATGTGTTTTTATAGGATCATATCTTATGGGGTTATACCGAAAAAAATATAAACTATATTAAATGATCATTGATTATGGTTATGAAATTATGTATTTTGAAATTATATATTTATAACACAAACATAAAGATATTATATATATTTTTTATTTTTTTAATCAGTTTTTTTATAGAAAAAAATTAATTTCAGGAAATATTATGGTTATCCTTTATTGGTGGTAGTTTACATGAATTCAAGATCGATGTTGTATTGTATTTATATTATTTGGTAATGGAATAAATAATAGTTTTTCTGTTAATACAATAACTCATCATAATATTAATAATAATGAATTAGTAATATTACAATTTATTTTAAAGTTGAAAATGATGAAATTATGGATGATAAATAAAATATATGTGAGACACGTATGTAGAATAAATTAGATTTCTCTTATAATGATCAAAATTTTTCATGCTGTTTTAAGAATCATATGGATAAATTGGTTTATAAATTAAAGATTATATTATTGGATGATTTTAATGTATGTAACCCAATTATTTTGATGATATAGTTTTTACATTTTGTTGTGTAAGTCTATACCTTTTATAAATGTAGAAAAGTGTTATTTTTTTAATACCCATAATTTTTCAATAATGAAATGAATATTTCCAATGATTATTAATTAAAAAAAATATGAAATAATGGTTTCTTGGTTAATATAAGGTTGATAAATCCCCCACCATTAATTTTTCCTCATTTTATTTTATTTACAAGCCATCAACCAATTGATTTTAAGATTTTACCATTTGGGTTGTTGAATACATTAAAAAAAAATTTCTAAAAAATATGTCTTATAAAACATAAGATAAAAAATTATATGAAATATTAGTTATCTAATACCAATTTTAATTCAATTATATTCCATAAAAATTTCCATGGAATGTAAAATTGTCGTGAAATTATTATTTTTTTGTATATATTATATATTTTCTATGAAAATTTAATTTCCACCATTAAGTTTTATCAATTTTATTTATTAATGACTTCTAATTTAATAATTTTTATTATATTGGTAAATATGATTAAAATAGTATTTTTATAGTTGTGTAGAAATCATTAATTAATTTTATTAGATTATAAAATTAAAAATTTATAATGAAATATTTTTTAAAATATTATAGTTTTATCATTAATAGACAATTAACATTAATAATAGGAATTTATTTTTAAATTCATAAATATTATGTAAAAATTATGAAATTTTTTACATTAAATTATTTATATAAAATTATTTTATTTGAATAAAATTTCTATTGACTTGGAAAATGATTTTCCAAATCAGGGCACATGATCTATAAATTTTTTTTTTTAATTTTAAATTTTAAATAATAATTTTATATTTTTTACTATAAAATTAAAAGGTGTTTGAAAATTTTGTATAATTGAATTTATAAGCACAAAATTTATGGAAATAATATATAAAAAATACATAATATCTTGTATTTTTAAATTTTTTTCAGTATAGGGTTGTGATTTATATAATAAAATGTACTCATCAAGATATAAGGAAGAGTATAATATAAAATCATTTGGGGTTACATTGATTTCCCTTAATATATTTGATGAAAATAATTTTTATTACATTTATGAGATCATATGATGGATCCTTTCACTTATTATATCTTCATGTTCTAATATATAATTCTCAAAATTATGATTTGTCCACAAATTAGTGACTAATGGGTGGTATGAAACCATACAACCTTGTATGATCATAAAATAATCAACATATATTGTTCTACAAATCAAATTTCATATTTATATTTTATTACATTTTTTCTCCATGAAAGTGAAGGATCAAGAATGTAGATCCTCTAAAATGATATGTCAAAACATCTGGTACATGGTATAGTAGTTGATGGATGTTACAAAATAGGCTATAATATTGAAAAGATCATGGTTCTCAAAGGGAACATGTCATATATTGATTTCCATACCATTCATCCAAAATATCATATCTTTATTCAGTAGATATATTAATTATAACCCCTTGTCCCCATTTTTAAACACTATATCTTATCATTAAGTATATTCAAAACTCTTATGTTTCCATTATTCTCCCCAAATTTAGAACTAAAAATAATGCACATCCTCCATTACATCTTTGAAATGGTTAGGGAAAACCAATAACCTTGTCTATAATCAACCAAACATGATAGAGTCGGGTATCCCATCATGTAAACTGAATTTTAAGATATTATTTTAATGATTGAATTAAATGTTTCATATATTAATATTCTATAAGTGGTTTTTTGATCTCTACATCATTGAAAAATACATTTACCATGATTTGATCATATCCTGTAGAGTTATAATAATCATCTCATTATTACCATCAATTTGAGGATGATAAGAATCATATAGCCTCATATCTATCTCAAATTAATTCCAAAGTATTCACCAGAAAAATGATAAATAGACTATTCCATGATCAAATATAGTGCAATGAGGTAATCCATGTTGCTGTATTATTTCCAAAAATATAAACCATAATGAGTCTTTAAATTTTGAAATATTATTCATTATAATATACAGTCATAATATTATTAGGTAATATACTATAAAAAAATATGATTATGTTCTTAAATTTTCATGGGTATCTCTATGATGAAATATATGCATATATATTTTTAACAACATACATATTATTATGGTTAATGAATCACTCATAACATTAAACTTTTTTTATCGATGTTAACTTTATAGAATATAATCCTTATAAAAAAATATATCGAACATTTTAGCATAATGATAAACAATATTAAGTTTTATTTTTGATATATAATCATATTTATAATCTAATTATTAATAGAAAAGTATGATTATGATGAATAATACAAAAGAACATTGTTCAATATACCATTTAAGGGGTCATATATCTGGTTCAAAATTATATAACCCATCCCTTATCATAGTTTATCTTTGGAATCTTCAGGAAGAAATTATATTTTTCTACCTCATTGTTCCAGGATTTAATTATTTTCATATGTTAGGATGATCGATTTGTTAGTTGGGGAAGATTGGATTTCTCACATCCTATCATGGTATCATGATTATTTATCATATAATTTCTGAGAATCATGAATTTGTTAGTCCTCATCATATATAGTGGGGACTGGTGATTACTACACTATAAATTAGACATTATATCTTCATTCCAGAAGTGTTAATATATTGGGTGTTAATAATAATTTATCAAATCAATAGGGTCCATTTGATTATATTATAATCATTTTATTCAAATATATAAATCATGTTCTAATAATAATATTTTATACCTGAATTTATTACATTTAGAAACATTCTTGAAACCAATAATATAATAATATATAACGTATGAAAAAAATCATGCTTTCAATATGATTTTCACTACAGTGTTCAACTATATTGTGGAATAAGAAACTAAATGGTCATTTTATAGGGGGTCCAAACAAAACCCTTGATGATAATAAGTTCATATTTAATGACTGTTCACTTTTAAGGGTAACAAATTTATATGTGTGGTGACTGGATGGTAGTTAATTGAAACAACAATCATATCATTATTCTAATGAAATATTATACCCTTATATATAAAAATGAATATTATATTTTATATCCATGATAAATTACTCAATATGTGTAGTAATTATACATCTATCACATAAAAACTACAGATCATGAATATTGTGATTATGATGGCTCATCTGAAAATTAATTATATTTATTCATTATTCATATAAGGAAATATTTATTAGGAATATAGGTATGATTAGTGTAAATATATGTGTCATTAAATATCACATTATAATTTTTAAATATAGGTATTATAATATAAACTTCATTTACATAATAAAAATGAAATCAAAATGTTCGTCCTTTATATATTTAAATGTAATAATGTTTTCTATAAAGTCAAAAATTCGTCATAATCATATCAAAATATATATATAAGATAAATTATGATACTAGGAAATATAAAAATGATAAATGTTATAATTATAAAGTCAGAGTTCTTAGGAAAAATATTGAGTGTTATACTTGATATATTTTTTCTTTAGACTCTTATCTAATATTGTCCTAATCAATGCATAATCTCAGATAAATATCGATATCATATGTAATGTTAAAACAAGTCATTGATAAATGGTAAAGGATACATGATTATAACCATATTATTATTATGATAAATAAAATAAATGTACCAATTCATCAATCTATTTTTTTTGACAAAGGGGAATTTTGCACACCTCAATGAACCACTCTCAAATACAAAGCCCTTTCCCACATTCTCTTTTAGTACCATTATTAATTAGTCCAGTTTAATGGGATCCATTATATATGTAATCCTTTCAATATACCAGGATATAATATTAAATTGAATTTAAAAATAAATATCATAAATTTTGATATAAAATTGATGTTTAGTAGAAAATTTACTATTACAGTCTCAGGATAATGGAATGTCATTGATAGTGAGTTCCTCCCAATTATTTTATAAAAATAGTCCATCACTTGTGTTTGTTAAAAACAATATTATAAAATATTAATCATTAACGTTTTCATATTCATCATTTCATTTATAAATTATATCTTGAATATTTTTTATATTAAATGATTATATCTTATATTAAAATATGATATGTTCTTAACAAAGAGTGATACATTTAATTTCTAATATTTCACCATAGTATACTATGGGAGTTATACCAATATTCACATAGAGTACAATTTAATAAATATAAACTACATAATAATAATGTATCCTCAGATGAATACAAGTTGTCCAATAATTTGTCCTAGATATATTATTGTGCATTTTTTGTTGATAAGATTTACGATTCTCAATAAATTTATATGATATCCTAGAACAAAAAAACAAATAATTAATAAGAAAATATTTACTGAATTATAAAGTAAAAATTAACTAAATAATTATTTTAATCCACCTTTTTAATTATGATTTTTATTATCCATATTATTCCATAGGATATGTATGTATTGGGTTATATTATCTTCTTTTTTCTTAAACACATGTAATTGGTTTTTTAGTGCATAGAATACAGGAATATAGTGTATTGTTTTTTTGGTGGTGCATTAGTAGTGTCATTTTTTGCATAAATTATATTAATCATCCATTATAACTACTTATGTAATTATTAACACACAGTTCTTATTTTCCACAGTTAAAACATACCTCTGATCCCCTATAGAAAATAATCTATTTTTGATTGAAACATTTGTTTCCCATATGAAAATTAAAATCTCTTCTTACATGTGTATTGTCATCACAAAATAACAATTAATAGACAATCCTTCTCATTTCACACTAAGCATTATATTATAAAAACAATATATATACATTAGGGTCCCATCAATAAATCTCTATATTGTAACATAAGTCACTAATGTGAAATTCCATTCAACAGATTTGATATAATACAATTTTGACGAATTAAACTTTACATTTTATATTATGGTCAAACATGATTCATATATCATATGTATTCTATACCTTTAATGAAATATTTCAATATATTTATCCACTTTATTATTCAATTAAAAAATACCCTGATTCATTTTCATGGATAGTGTCCATGGAAATTATATAGTGAAAAATAAAATCATCATCTCATCAAATTCCATTGAGTCCATTAAAAAAATAATCTCTAAAAAAACTGTAAATTACCAAAACAATTATTTCATGGAATAAGAACTAGAGAATGAAATTATATTTTATATTTGTTGGCCACCGCATATAGAGACAAATGGTTTTAAAGACACTATGAAAGAATTTTAGAATTACTGAATGAATAACATGATATTGAGCTTCTAAATGTGTGTTGTTTTTAGGATCCCAACATAAATTTAAAATTTTCTCAAATATTGAGATATACAGGTGAACATTTCAAAAAATATCATATAAATTACTCAATATCATCAGGTGTACCATTGGAAAAAACTCTATATTCTTTCCCAAAAATATTTAACTAAACTATTTTTGGTTTCCAACATTACATCGACTAAAGTAAATTTTTTAATGGGTATACATAAAATTATTATTGTTTATATAATTAAATTATGACCCATGGGAAGAAGAGTAGATACATTTCATGAAAATGAAAAATTATAAATCTCTATGTTTCAATGTAGTTTATATAATATTAATTTTTTAACATAACTAGATCTATAAAAAAATTCATTAAAATGGATTATAATGTGAATGTAAATTATCCAATAATGATCTCACATGAGTCTCTATAATTGTGTGTTTTACAAAATAAATAAATTAGGTACCATTTAAAATATTTATTCAATTCTAATCCTTCATTTTTTATGTGGTTTCCCATTGGTGAATTTCATAGATAGTAAATCCACATTTAAATCACCATTTAGTGAAATAACATATACGAAATCACATAATCTATAAAATTAAAATACATTTTGATGCGTTATCATTTTAGACATATAAATAGTCAAATAAAATATATCCTCCATTCATATACCTATAATAAATAATGAAATATTGAAAAATTAGCAATCTCTACCATAATAATATTTAATGGCAATAAAGGTAAAAATGTCATTACAAATACCTATTTTCCCAATTAATATAATTTGACTCAAAATAAATTTAACAACACGGGGACATAATTTTTTTGTTTCATGGAGACCAGTTAAATTATAATTTTTCATTATAATTGATGATATCATGTACAAATAACTATGGATTTTTACAAGGTTTTCGTAAATAATCACGAGAAATAATCATATTAAAAAATAGGTCAGTAGAATCATATGAAATTGTCATTCTCACACCCTCAATAAAGGAAAATTTTATCATTCTTTGTATGACCATTATTTAGAAGATGATTATTATGGGGGGTTAAATACATTTTATATATTAACATGTGAACATCGTTTATAATAATTAAAAGTGTTGATAAAATAAAATTGAATAATGATTATAGTTAAATCATAAAACCTATGACATGTATGAAAATTAAAATAAATAACAATATAACCTGTGAATGTGTAATAATATTGAGAAATTTTTTAAATTTATTGAATTACAAGAAAACATGGTATATCAGGATAATGAAAATAATCCATGAAAATTTAAATGATATGATAAAACCACATAAAATAATTTAGATGAAAAATAATTAAAAAATAATGAGAAATATCAGTATTCCAACATTATTTTTACCAATCCCATTATGTCCACTCTTAGACACATGAGAAAAATCATAATTCTCATTTTAATTTGTAAGAAAATAAATTTCCTAGGACATACTGTCTAATGAGATGTGTTGATAAAAATTTCATCAGAGGGAGATAAATGATCTAACAATAATCATCCTTAAATATGTGTTCCACTTATAATTAGTAATCCTCAAATAATAAAGAACCTAGGTAAGATAATGATATCCCTAATCTATTATAAACCCATAAATATTATAAACATTAGAAAACATAGCATGTCATAATTAATATTTTATATTTATAAAATTAATATTAAAACATAGAGGGCAGTAAATACATCACTATATGAGAGATGATGCATGGATGAATAATATAAATAAAATTTATAATGTTTTAAAAAAACCATTTGAACATTGTTATATTAGAGGATGTTAAAATAAAATTTAAAATATCTACTTCCAAAGAGAAATATAATAATTTGAAAAGATGTTTATAGTGACTCTAATGTAATTGTTCCATTGTTATAAAAAAATAATCAAGCTAATAAACATGGAGTGGAAAATAAGGAAATGAAATTATTTCTGTAATATTTTAAGGATTTTTATATAAAAATTCAAAATGGATAATGATCAAGAGAATTATTTTTAATCATGATGTAATATAATATATGAGGATCAAAAAAGTCAACACATTTTTTATTTTCATTAATGAAAAAATAAAAAATAATAAAAACATAGACATATATTAAATAACTACTATGTATGAATGAGATTTATTTATAATAGAAATATATATTTAAAAACATTATATAATGGAACTATTTATTGTATATGAGATGTAATTTACCCAATAAAATATGGGATATATCATAAACAAATATGATAATGGGAGGATAGTGTAATTATTTAATAGTGTATTTTAATATGAAAGGATATATCCAAATGATAAAAAATTGATTAGATGAACCGCTTATCAGAAATTCCTACTTAGTTGATAGAAATATAACATATGGTTTATAAAATAAATCATCCAAATTTTATTATTTATAAAATTATTAATTTTATATGCATTTTATATATTTCATACACATCATTTTATGGATAATATATTAATTAATTATGGATTATCTTCTTAATCATGTGTTAGTAGTTTTTTTTTCATTTTTTAGATTTTGATAATGAAAATAAAAATAAAATTTACATTGTATTGATCATATAAATATTATATATTTTATGGTAATTGGATAGATCATAATTTTTTTATGTTACGATATAATTCAATGAGAGTTTAAATTTCATTATAGGGGTAAAAAATAATTATTTTTTTTAAATTTGTAACAAACAATTGGAGTTGTATTAATGTTGATATAATATTAATTATATATGTACTTCAAAAAAATCTATTAATACTTTCAGAATATATTTTCTTAATACTAATATCTAATTTCCTATTTAATTCCATGATAAGGATTTATAGGATGATTTTTAATGGTGGTTAAATCGACAAAACATGACCAATTTGTATATCGATGGGTGAGTATTATTATAAAATTTATTATATTGAAAATATAGCCTTAATAAAAATAATAATTATATTGTATATCATATTTTAATATTATTAATTATCTTTTGTGTGGTTTGGGGAAATAATTTTCTCTGATATGAAAAAAAATCAATTGAAGTTAGTGGTAGTTTTCACATACGCACAATTGATAATGATTCATTTTTATGAGTGGATAGAGAGTAGTAAATACTTTATTTATATTCATAAAAAAAATTAATTATATTAATAATACAAAAATCATTAATTTAATATATATCCCACATTGTAAAACTATTAAATTTTAGAAGAAAATTAATTAAAAAAAAGACATAATCATAAAAATTATATATCATCTATTTCAATGCCAAATGATAATGATGTATTTTTAAAAATAATTATGGACAAGATGACAATGAATGTGGAATTGGTCTAAATGGGTAATTAAGATGAAATCTTTTAATAATAATTATTAAGGGATAGTTTCATAAATAATTGGGGGATGCTTTTTCCTTTTATAAGAGAAAAATATGATATTTTTGGAAATCAAATTATTAATCAATTATGATGTGAATTTATAAAATTCTAAAAATTTCAATAACTGAGAAATTATTTCTTTTTAGGAGATATATGATCAGAAAAACCTCTAACCCTAATTTTCACATATTTTATAATCAAATTATTGCATGTTTACAATAGGGGTCTTTATATGTTTTTCAGTTTTTGAATTCATAACAAGATTATAACAATATAATTATTTTCTTATTAATAAAATGATAACACATTTTATGAAAAAACATTTCTGAACTAACATTTTATACAAATATAATATATTTCAATTGGAATTTAATTTATAATTATATTTTAAACTATTTAATTTAGTATAACCAAATTTTTATGTGAATTAATTTTTTTCTACCGATGAGAGTCCAAAATAATATTTAGTATCTATAAAAAATAGATTTTTTATTTTATTTATATGTAGGATTAATTATTATATTAAATTCATTGTAGAAAATACACTTATTAATCCAATTAAAGTAAAAAATTACCACTATAAGGAAAATTAATAAAAATAATTATTTCTTCAACTATTATCATAAATAAAATTAATCATGAAAACCATATTTTCTACAAAAAAATAAAATTGGAGTGTTTTTATAAGGACATATCCTTAAACATTAACTAATCTTAAATTAAATGGATAATTAATATTGAAAATCTTTTCAAGATTATAGTTTTAGAGAATTGGGTCATAACATTTACATAACAACATGAATATTACATGTATTCAATTCTACTCAGTATCCATTTTTTGCATAAAAAATACTATTGAAAAAAAGAGTCATGTCTAGTTCCATGTTTTAGACAACATGACTTTTCCTTTACCCCATCCTTGACCCTTATTCATCTTTAAGTCCTGTGGAAAAAATTTCAAAAACATAGGATGAGTATAAAAAGATCAGAAAGGGATATATATTAAGAATTGAAAACATTAGCCCGTCAATAAATAAAAAACAATGAAACCATAATTCTAAATCATAACATACCTCATGAAATCATAAGATTTATGAAAAACACATAGAAATCATAAATAATAAAGTTAAATTATGGAATAAATAACATAAATACATTTTATCAATCATATCTATAGAGGGAATAACAGTTGGAATACCCATCACAGTATATTCCCTAAATCAATTAGGAGAAATATTAACGTTTACCTCTGTCACATTACCCAATGCATTCAAGAGTATCTCGGGCTCACCCGTAGCAGGTTTATCATGGAACCACCCATATATGTAAAAAATTCCCAATATCCATAACATATTCATATCCCATAAAACAAATATAATGGAAATTTAAAATTTACACCTTGAAATGACAATATATCGTTTTCAATAATTGAAATTATTTAAGCTTTTATCAAACTATTTTCAATACCATTTAAAATATTGAATAAAGAGATTATTGAATCAAAGTGTCCCATACCACTTTGAAGATTTTAAAAGAAATTTCAATTTCAATTCATTCATGTACATATGAATAAATACTTAAAACCAATATCAAAATATGGACATTAATGTGAATTATTTATAAAAATAAACCTTTAAAACTTTTAAAACGATTTATTAGTTAAAGAGTTTTTAACAAAATGAGATACCCTAGAGTAAAAATAATTGAAGAATAACATTTCATTATAACGTAACTATATCATGAGAATAAAGGTGTTCATGTTATAATATGCCAAAGGATAGTATATAAACAATATAAGAGTGAATTTGTGCATATCAACAATAATGTCTCAAAGGAAATATAAATTGGGACGAAATCCCTTATAGGGATGGTATCCTTGGATTAATGATAAAAAAATTACATAATTATGTGTGAAAAATATAACTACAACCCATATATGTGGATATTATGTGTAAAACAAATAGTGGTTATTAACACATATTCATAGCACAACATAATCAAGAAGTATATGTTTAACCCAAAAAATTGGAATGTGGATAAGAAGTTTTCTTACTGAAATTCGATAGCCTAACAGCGTAACATTAAAATTTATAAAATAATTTGATGAGAGAGAAAATGATATCTCATCACATGGACATAAAATTTTCATCAATAATGATATATAGGAACATATCCAAACTCAATAAGTTGTAAATTAAAAGACACAACAAAAAGATATTTTTAAAAAAGATGAGGATGAATGTTTCCCTTAACGATTTGGTAACTTACGAAACATACACCCCATGAAAAAAAGATCAAAAAATGAATAGGTAAATACCCATAAGATAAATTATATTATACAAATAATACAATCATGGATAGTACATTCTCCACACAAAATGAAATAGTGTCTAATATAGCATGAATCACACAGGAATAAAAAGTGAGATAAAAAACCCTTACCTCGTTGTAATCAGTTGAGTCATATGAGAAAAGGTAATAAACACAAAATGAATCACATAATACCATGAATATAAATAGATTCATGATAATATTATCAAATGTAAGTACATAATACACCACATGAAATATATTAGTGGTGAACAATGGAAATCTCACGGAATTAAATGTGATATAAGAAATCTCTTACCTCGTGTCCAACTTGACCCATATGTTCGTTGTAATTCCTGGATAATAAAAATAAGTTAATTTACCCTTGTTTAATAACATTTTAAATATATATTATTACGTTTATATCATTTATTAACTTGTAATAACAGTTAGTTAAAAATTTGAGTTCATATCAGACATTTTGTCGATGTTCAGAATTTGAGATAAAAATGAACTTGTTATAATTACAATTTTTCCATGTTGTAAAAACTAAATTATACATAGAATTATATTAGTAATTTAGGTGTCATATATATCATATATATCTAGTGTATACATCTATTTATATTAGTAAAAATCATTTGAAGATAAGAAATGAAATTCATCATTAATGGAGAGGGTATGTCCTGCGTACGCATGAACTCTACTTTCATATATATTTTATATTTAATAGAATGAAAACATAATTAAACATAGATATATTATAATTACAGTATAATATCATATATAATCTAATTAACTACATCTTTATACATCACACATAATGCATTAACGAGTCATGTCACTTTGAGGGGGCGGTAGTCCGCACTTCCTAAAATGAAATTATCACATTTTTCTATTAAGGAAACCATAAATGTATGATATAAATGAAAAATAAAAAAACATAATGAAAATATAAAAATAATATATATAATATATAAATATAGTTCCTTCATAATTTCCACCATGATAGGTGGTAGAGTTAATTAAACAATCATCATTTTGTGAGGCGTTAGTTATCCATCCACATAAACATTATGTTATTTATCAATTAGATGGAGGTGTGTGTAAGTGTAGTTTGAATAATTCTCATTAAAAAAACCAAGTATATTGAGGATAATTATGTATTTATAAAATAATGTAATAAAAATAGTTTAGGAGGTTGGAAAAGTAAAATAAAACAAAATAACTTAAGAGAAGACACTACCTTTTAGTCAGCTAACTCCCTTTGTTTAGTTCCAAAAGGGATTCTTGATGTGTTTTCAGCCTATGTTATGGCTTCCAAGATGAATAGAGGGATCTGGGGAGCTTATTTGAGCAGATCTTACATGAGTAAAAGTTATGAAATGTGTGAGAAATGGGTTAGAAGTGAGGGATTATTACAAGGGAGAGGATGGGGTCTTTAAGAATGTTTGAAACAATTATTTTATTATAACCTCATCTTCAGTTTAAAAAGGTCATATATTTATTAAAATCAATTTTAAGATGAATCATGGTCAATCTAAAATAATATAATATTAATTGGATAGGTTTTGGATATTTGTTTAATATTTATAATTTTATTTATTTAAATCATTTATTAATGAGGAATATATTGTATTATTTTTGTGTCATAAATAATTTAATTTATTTGATATCCAAAAATTATTAAAAAACACCATGATGTTGGAAATATTATTAGATTTCCAAAGAATTTTTATAGTCTAAAAGATAACTTACATAACTGCATATAAAAATTTATTTACTAAAAGATATTGGTTTATGTCATTTTTGTCTTTAATTTAAATTAATTAATATAAAATGTCATTATTACAATGATGTGGCTCCATGGGGTCCCAAATTCGACTCATGGATGCCCATGTTTGGATATTTATCAGCCAATATTATTAGGGCACATGTTTCGGTATTATAATATTATTATAATATTATATTTTACAATTACATACAATATTTACCATTTAGTCATGGTAAATAACATATTTATTAAAGTAAATATTTAAAATTTATAAAAATAAAAGATATCTTTACACAATTTGGACCTACTGATTCCAAATATGTAATCCATTTTTTTCGAAATTCAGAAAATATAAGTTGTAGAAATTAATTTAAAATTAATTTCTGCTGTTAAAATTAATATCATGTTATTAAGAAATAATAAATATCAAAAGATTGACACTTATTTATGTCCAATTACAAAATTAAATTAGTTTCAATGACCAAAATTAAATTAAATAGTAAAAATATATTCTAATTAAACTTTAAAACCAATTAAAAATATAATACAACCATATAAATATATTATATTAAAAGAAACATTTGAATTAAAAATACAGTATTTTTCAGTTATCATTAAAAATTGATCTTTATTAGAAAAATACCAAAATTTCATCCAAAGTAAATTGTGGTGTCCTTATGATAAAAAAGAATTTTAATATGTCAAATATAACATATAAAAGTGATAAAAACTATATTTAATGATGTTTCACCATTAAAAGGTGGTAAATCGACCTTTTTGTGAATATTAGAGTATTTATTCTTAAATTCGAATTCTTTACTTATTTTACGACTCTAAAATTTGGTGGATAAATGTAAAAATATTCAAAAAAACATGTATAATCATGTTAGAGTTAGTTCTATTCATTCTCATCAATACAATGACTAGGAATCAACTACCATTTAACATAATAATATTATATTATTAGTGAGCAACCTATGATTTAAAAGAAACCCATTGTCGTGTATCAGGTACGCGATCGAACATGGAATCCCGTATTAGTAGAATTAATATTTAATTCACAAATGTTAATAAGTATGAAGAATTTCATGTTCATTACTTACCTGGGATATTACAATTTATATAATTTTTACATACTTATTAATAAATATAAATTAATTTTATTTTAATTAAATTTTGATGTCCAACAAATGTTAATATTCATATTAAAAAATATAATGAGTATAAAAATTCTAATATAATGTTTTTTATGCATAGTGTAATTTTTTATTTCATAAATAATTTTACAACATTTTTATATGGCTATTATTTTAATTTTTAACAAGAAATTTTATTTTTATAATATATAATTCATTTTTAAAAATATTAATTTATTAATTTATGTAATTATTTTATTTAGTTTTCATTTTATTATAAGTTAAACTACTTGAAATGATCTAAGGAAATTTATTTACTATATTCATAAGTTGTTATATTCTACCCTATTGAAAATAATTCATTCTTTGATATTTTATTACATTTAATAAATTATATGAGTGTAGTTTTAACTCATAAAATCCATATATTCTTGTGTATATGAATGGAAATATTATTCTTCCACTAAATTTTGAATATATGGGAGATAATTATTCACAAATAATTCTTTCCATGACCCAGATTCGCCTTATAATGTTCATCAAAGAAATTATAATGTTTAAATTGTAAATATTATATTATCTTCACATGTGATGGATCTTTTATGTTCATTCTCTTAAGTGATATGTTCAAGATACATTTAAAATGATATATATGTGGTAGGAGAAATAGGAAATAATCTATGATCCTGATATGATCAAGGTTATATAAGGTACCATTTCATCTACGTCTAAAAATTGATTTCTTCTGAAATATCCTAACCATAGTAAACAAAAATATTTGAGAAAAAGAGTATCACTAACATTACACTCATTATCATGTTGTAAAATATCTACAAAATACATCAATTTACTTTTACCCACATTAAAATTTCAGTTACAAGTGTTATATTTATCATTCATTTATTGGAAACATGCCTCGACCTATTAGGATCTTCTCTCTATATTCATTGAAACATATGGGTCACCAACATTAATTCATGTAAAGTTCAATAAATGATTCCATTTTTATTTGGGAATAAATATGATTAGTTTTTTAGAAAATTATAAATCGGTAGTATTAACCCTTATATCAATTGAAATCCATTGAAAAAGATGTCAATATTTCAACAAGATTTTCAATTGCCAAACAAAATAGATTGTCTTTGCATTGTATAAAGGTAGTGATGAAAATCATATCTTCCAAAATTTCTACATGATGAATTCTCAAAAATGTTACCAAAATCCAATTATCCATATTTGAAATAATAGTGTGACTTATTCCATACACCCTTACCTCCTCTCTTATATATTCATTTTCAAGTAGGTAAAGAGAGAAATAATACTTGAAATGTATAAAATAAACTAAATTATTTAGGAGAGGAACTAAAAACAAATATAATTATCTTCTTTGGATGGATTGATAATATATATAATGAAATATATGGTGATATTTACCTATTATCAAACTCGTACAAGTAGGGAGTCCAATATACCATTTGAACTATTTTATGCAGAATTATATTGATGGAACTTCCAACCATCAACATACATATTATATACCACTCTCTATAGGAAATCTAACATGATTTTTTGTTTATAACAAAATATATCATCATAGAACATTGATTAATTTATAATGATGAGTTATGATCCTCATCCAAAACTTCGTTCTCCAATTCCAATTTTGGTGGGAAACATATGTGGAATCCAAACTATATAAATCCTTATATATAATAGATAATGTTTGGAATGATAAATATATTTATTTATATCTCTACCTAGCCATATTATTATTATTTTGGAATAATTTGTATTACATGATGAATAATATGTTAGAATTGATATTATTTACCAACACCAATTATAAAATCACGATTCATCCTATATAAATATTTTTTATTACATTTGTTCTATAAGGAGACATCCTAAAACATAACATAATCATGGTCATTAGTTATGAAATCAACATATCTACCATATAAGATATTTTCAAGTATTTTTTTAGAGAATAATTTTATAACACATAGAGTAAAAAAATATATAAAAATTAAAATCACTTGATTACTGACTATTTTTCCTATAATATAATAACCGAATAATGAAATGAATAATAAAGTATGATTTCAATTTTGGAAAACCATCATGAATTTGAACATGAGTTATAAAATTCATTTATTTATCTGTAAATCATATGAAAAATATTTTAATGCATCAGATCATCTCATTATTCAAATTATGGTATATTAAAATTAATAAAACTGTTATCCAATTGAGAAACATGAAAACTTTGAAAAAATTTACCTTTATCATTAGAGATCATTGATTTTATATTGAATTAAAAATACATGTAAAAAATCAAATTAACTTTCTCACAAATGATGTTGTAAACTCCATAGATTGAGTTTTTAAAAAAAATTGATAAAATATTTTATGAAATTCATAACCTATATAAAGATAGTTTAATAAGTAATTTTTGGCCATATAAATTCAAAGGAAAAATATGTTGGTAACATCACCCAATTTAAATATTAAGAAATATAAAATTAGATAATACATTAAATATGTGTCTATGAACACCTATCATATATGAAGTAATGGGATCACATAGTGTTATTTAGGATAACTTAATGTTTGTAATGTAGTTGACCCACCATATTATATCTGTGTTCTTTCATTTGTTATGTATAATTATATAGTATAATATCATGAAATTTACCATCACTGAACATTTCAAAAACACTTATCGACCCCTATAAAAATCACCTTTGGAACTGAATGTCTAATTTTCTATTAAAATATCATTTTCAATAACTACATAGTATATTTTATTGAAACCCCATTTTTAACACCACAACACCCATTTCATTAAAAAAAGTAATATAAAAATTCCCAATTTTTTATATTCTAAATTGAATAAAAATTAATATCATATAAAGGAAGAGAAAGGTAAAATAATTATTACGATGTAAAATATTAATTTTCAATTTATTAGATAATTCTGAACATTTCAATTATAATTGTAAAAAATTTTGTCTAAAACATTTACAAAGATTCCTTTTCATAAAATTTTCAATAAATTAATATATATATATATATATATATTGTTAATTATATATTTTGTTGTCCATATATAAACAATCATAATTTTTTTAAACAAAAAATGTTATATTAGAGATATATTGGAATGTAATATTTTAAAATAAGAATTTTAAATTAAAAAAGTCTAATATAATATATAAAAAATCGAATAGTAATTCCATTAACTAATAAAATTTAAAAAAGTTTTAAATATTATGATAATTGAAAAATTAATGATATATCATGTCTGTGGTTATTTATATACACATTTGGAAACAATATTTTTGTTTCATTTCAAAATATTTCCCAATGAATGGAATTTGATATGAATCTTCTTTCCTTGAGTAAGAAATGTCATTAACGTTTTTTTATATTCTTAAAACGTATAATTTTTTTTATTTAAAAAAATTATATTAATTATTATTATTTTTAATTCACTTAGTACCATTTTATATACAATTCATTAACTTATTAATAGAATATCATTTTTCATCATATTTGTATTTTTTTAAAAAATGACATTAGTAGGTTGATTATTATTCTTAAATGTCATTACATTAGCGTATAGAAAATAATAATCATGATATAATAATAATATTTATTCATAAACTATAAATTTAAAGAGAATAATTGGAAATATTTTTGAAAAATTAACAATGATACAATCACTGAGATGGTATGTAATACATATGAATTAGAAACATTGACATTTTTAAACAATAAATATAGATAGGATATAATTAGAATGTTATCATTCAAGAATTATTATAATATTTTATGTACAAAATTAATTCATTAAGTATAATTATATATATCCTTCCATTTCTGTGGTGGTTAAAAAAATAATCACATTACATCATGGTGGCGGTTGTCCTCACGTACCAAAATGGAATTATCATTTGATAATGAAAGGAAAAAATGATATATTACATTTTGGAATGGTATATATATTTCATTTATGTCACAATTGTTTCATTTATATGACATATGTTAAATTATTCTATCCTTATTAGAATACATGTAAAGAGTTAGTGATAAATGAATAACATCACTTCACAAGGTGGTAGTCCATCATACCCATGTGTTACATTATCATATCCCAAATAGAATGGAATGATATAAGATACAAGTGATATAAAACATTTATAAATATAAATATTTTATACGTATCATATATAAAAAAATACTTTCAATCAATCATTATATCATCTCGTGTGGGTGATAATGGAATTCTAATTACATTAGTTCGTTAGGTGGTAATCCATCAAACACATGAATTATGATTTAATATCACAATTTATAGAAAATTAGATGGATTATGGATATTGAATTAACATAATAAAATATTACTATATTTGATATACAAGTTTATTTCTTATAATAATAGTTCATGAATATTTTAAGGATGTTTATGCCAAAAAAAATTATATTTATAAATTTTACCACTGCTTGGATAACATCATTTTGATTATACATAATGTATTTTAAAATGAAATTATGATAAAAATATAAAAATATATCTATGGATATTAATTGAAGAATTATTTTTGGTGTTTGTTGGATCAAATAATATTTTTTGGTAGTGTAGTGTGGTGAGATTTTATATGACTGCTGAGATCACATATATATTATATTTTACAAAAAATGTGGAAACACCTTTTTTCATCTAAAATCGACATTATTGAGATATAGAAAAATTAGTGTATAAATATAGAAATAAAATACATATCATAATTTTTTTTAGCTCATTTTAACCCATATGATTTTAATTTAACCCCTCAAGAAATAAATTTTTACCTTAACCATGGTAATTAACATTTACTATTTAAATTATTAATTAAGGTAAAAAATAAATTTTACATAAATATATACTTTAAATTTTTATTATAATAATTATGGAATATTTTTTATTGACATAATTACTTATAATTTCAAATATTTTTTTCAAATGAACCCACAAACCCAACAAAAATTCTTGTTTGTGAGAAATATATATTTCACAAATATGATGCATTCATACTTTCTCTATAATTATTAATTACAATTGTAACAATATTGAAAAATATTTGTCAATAAAATATATATATATATATATATATATTAAAACATTCTTCACTATGTATTACTATAATTAATTGAAGTTATAAACCATATACAAATTTAATATGTTTTTAGAAAAATATAGTTTTAAACCTAAAACAAATGTTCTAAAAGGCAATTTAATGTTCAAATTAAAAAATATATATTTGATCAAATATAAATTATAATTTTTTTTAATATATACTAATATTACTAAACTTATTTTATATTTAAATTACATTATTTTTTTAAAAATAAATGATATTTTTTATAAAATTAGTATTTTACAATATTCACTCAATATTTAAATATTTTCATAAAAATAAAATTTTTAAAAAAGAAATTGATACTGTTCTTTGAAATATGATATTAACTATTTTAATTTTAAATAAAAATAATAAAAATTAAATTTTTACTATAATCCTTATAAAAAATTGTTCAACTAAAAGTATTTAAATAATGATTTAAGAGTAACAACATATTTTTATAATGAATATATCTATATAAATAAACATTATAGTGATTTATTCACTCACTATATTGGTTGTGATGTTATTCTTCCTTTTATATTTTTTTCATAAAAATCGTATTTAGATATTACATAATTGGTGATATCATAACCTCTTGGAATTTTCAGAATTCCAAATTTTGTCTTAAACAACATGTTAATTTCTTAAAACTATAACTTGGTGAATCAATGTATTATATAAAACTTTATATCTACATTCAAGAACTTGAATAAGTTCTCCCATATATGAATAGACCACATATAAATTAAATAATTCTAGTATAAATATATGATATGAATCTACTGTATAATTTCTTATCATTGTTCAATGGATGATAATGAGTACCAAGGAATAAAATGAAGTCAAAGACACATAGTTTGAAAATGAATCCAAAATATTCAATATTTCATACAGTCTAATGAAATATGGATGTAGGTTTTCATTTTTACAAAATATAAGATAAAATTTCCATGGATATATACATATATTAAAATTATCACCTACATAAAAATAATGTTTTTCCACTATTTTATTCATAACTATAATTTTGTATCAAAGCCACCCTCATATTTTGGAAATTCAATAGGAACTTATGCTAAAATATTATTACATTGGTATCTTAAACATTTATTCCCATACATTATCCTAAAACTTTTTTGAGACATCATGTTCCATTTTATTAATCACATGGTAAAATTTGTATACTAGAATCAAAATAAATGTTTTACGAAAACTCCACCAAAAAATTTAGTTCGACCAAAATTAAATTATAATAATTTAACAAAAATATAATCATACCAATAAAAGTTTAAATAATCCACCAAAAATCGCTAGTATTCTGATTATGAAATGTAATATTGATTAAAAATTGGGTTCCAAAATATTCATAAATTCCTATTAAAAAATTATACGTGAATATAGAATCGTGGTATTACCTAATTGAGAGAGGGACACCATGTATCAAGAGTATAACCATAAGATAAAGTCAAAAATTATTAACCAATGAAATAGTACATAAAATTGAATGGAAAAATATATATTAATATTATAGTTCAACAATAAACCAAAAACACATTTTTACATCATTAGACTATTTTAATACGACCCTGAGTTATAATTGTATATTTTTCTAATTTCTATTCTGGCACTAGATATAGTTGAAGTGTCCCTTTCATTAATTTACAATATTCTTTACTATACTGATAAATAAAAATAATCATAATAAATTTAGCAAGAAAATCATTTGATTCTATCCCAACAGTTATAATTTTTTGGTCTTTGTGAAGCCTAGTTTATATTTGATGAAAAAATGAGGACTAATGAGCTTCACTAAAAAACTCTTTCGTCAAAAAAGAATCTCATGCACACATAATAATTCTCTAAATTGTAAAACACCATATTAATAAATATTAAAATAATTAAACATAAACATCTTATTGTATTTGACATTTTCCTACAAATGATGATTCTTCTTATTGTTCATTCTTAATAATTTATTACAATGTTTATTTAACTAAAACATAAAATTATATATGATATACCCATATCCCCAACATATAATAAAATATTCACCAAACCATTACCCATAGGTTCAGGTGTAGAATGTAACATGGTTGAAGTTTCATTTTTTTTCAAAATAATGTATTGTCAAAAATTGAATGATTATCCAGAATTATAAAAAATCATGCAGCCATAATCCATTATTTGTTCTATCCATCTACTCTGTGCAATGTTCATCTCATTTTTAGATCTTTTTTAATTTTAAATTTTAATTTAATTATTAATTTTATAAATTAATTAATAGAAATTGTCCCTATAAATTTTTAAATGATTCCCTATAATAGATAATTCTTGATCATGTGTAAGGAAACACAACTCATATTGTTAAAACTGAAATAATGCATAAGAAATTACCTGAACTTCTTTCATCCTAAATAAAATAATTAATTTCAATGAATGATCATTTTAGATGATTAATTCAATATTGTATGGATGGTAGGACAAAACAAATGAATTTAAAAATCATCTCGTAGTTCTATAATACCATTACCACACTCTTATGTCCAAGTAAATTTAACGCCTTTTCGAGATAACGAAGAATGTTTCCTTGACAATTGATAATGGGTTTCAACAATCAAATAGTTGTTACCATATAACCTATGAAAACAATGATTGAAAATGATATTTGTGGGACTATTCCATTATACATTGACATTTTTAATCATGTTAAATATTTATTCTATCATTGGAAAAAATATTTCCATTGAATAAACTTTTTAGCAACAAAAAATACACAATTTCCAAATTTCCCGAATAGTTTAATTTCAATTAGTAATTAATAACCCAGTATGTGTATTTCATATCCCACTATACTTTTATATTATACCAAAATTTGATCACTAATAATAACCAAAAGTATATCAATAATACAAAGGAAAATATATTATCTAGGTATATAAATTCAGTAAGATCATATGAGTTCCCAAAATACATAAATACAAACTCATATTTCTAATATCTAGTCTGAAAATATATCTATATAATTTAATCCTTGTTACCTTGAGTTGATGCTACCCGAACCATATACCATAATTAGAAAAATATTGAGACCAATATAGGTGGTAAATAATTATATGAGGACAAGAATACTTGTTCTTAACTATTCTTGTATTAAAATCTATATTTCCAATTCCATTTTTACATTAGAGAATACTTTTTTACAACAAAATAGGAACCCCCATGGTGATGTTCAAGTTTGAATTAATACTTTATCAATCAACTCCATTATTTTTGAACTATAAAACTACAACATCACCCATTCGATAAAGGATTCGATAAATAACAAACACATCATATACTAATACAATTGTTAACTCTATATCATTATCAAGAATAATACCAAAAATATCATCTTGAAATGAATTAATTATTTCTTTCTATACAAGAACATCACTAATCTGAAAATTTTATTTATGTTCAACAATATGAGATAGGTAACCATTACAGCAATCTATAACCAATTTTCACCTTCTAGATAAGTTACCATTGACATGAATTCAATAAAATTAACTTCTTTTGCTCTGAAATCTATATTCTAATGAAACAATGAAAGATTATTCATACCACGAATAATATTACCTTCACTATGGACAATTAAAAGGATTTATAAGAAATAAAATCCCACACAATATAATATAAGGATTCATAATAATAATAGTGTAATTAATGCTTCGACATGATGTTCCAATGAGCATTCATATCATCATTTAATTTGATGATATTTCCATTTAACATAAAAAATTTCTAAAAAATTAATAAATGGGATTATCCAAATTCAAAATATTAAAGATGATTAATTACATTAAATTAGTACCAAACATTATCATCATTTCATTTTACACTCCAAAAACACCTATAGTACTAGAAAATGACATTTGTACACATTTCTATTTCTAGCCATGATGATTTACATTAGGTGAAATTAATATCATACACATGTTCTTATATTTATGCAAAACATTATAAATAATAGTAATAACTAAAGGATGTTATTGATAACCCTAGTATTTGGTTTTTCATAACTTGTTTTTGTAGTTCTAATACATGTGACAAAACTATACACTAGGGAAAAAAATATCCATATCCAATCAAACATTTATTGAATTATTTTTAACATATTGAATACTTGGGGTGCGTACCTGATGACTTTAAAACAAGTTAACTTTATTTTTCTTATATCTTGATGTATCATCTTGTTACCCTGATCCGATATGTTTTCCATTTTTCGGTGTTTTCATTTGGTTCAAAGTCATTATGAGTAGTTTTTTGGACATTATATATGATTCAGAGCTAGTACATGTTGTGTACCTGATGTATATATAATTTACATTCTTTTTTGAACTGGTACACGTCGTATAACTATGCTTCAGGTTGTGTAGGGTGTAAATGATGGGTTATTAATCCGACATGACTTGTTTTTATGTGTTAAAATACCGTGTGGACTACACTATATGTCATATCCATGGATTCTCATAATGAAATTTTTATTTACATTTAATACTTTCATTTTTATGGGGTTTTCCATGCATTTTTTATGGAAATGGTGGGTTTTTAAAATTTGGACCAAATTGTGACCACATTTTCATGATTAAAAATAAATTTGGTTTCTTTTATAACTCCTTAATTTTTAATCATTTTACACCCATTCCACTTCCCAATTAGAAAAACCATGTATTTTAAAATAGCCATATCCATTTGGACCTCATATGAATACATAATAATGATGGATTTGGGGTTTTTATTAAGCAGTTAGGAAAGCCCAAAAGCTCATTTTATGTCTTAAATATATTTTCTTAATTTTTCAATATCTCATACAATTTTTATGTTTTTTTGGTGATTCCAACTCTCACCCAAGTCCACTTACCCAAGGAGCGTCCCCCTTTCTCTCCTCCCCCAATTAGGAGCTCAATTGAATTGAAAATTTGGACGAAAGGTATCTAGATTTAACAAATTTTCCATATTTTAAGAGGTAAATTGATCCATTCATAAATCCTTATATTTTTACTATTTTCTCCAATTCCAGTTCATATATTACCTCCTCATCCTTATTCAATCCTCAATTTCATTTTTGGTTGATTTGAAATTCTGATACTCGTGTATATGGGTCGTTTTTTTCAAGATTTATTTGGTTAGTTTTTCTCTCTTCATTTCCATTACTCTCTTATGGTCTTCTACCACATTCATGAAATTATACAGTGTCCAGATGTTAGGGTTCATATATAGGGTTTTATATGGGGTATTTTTGGTGAAATATTATGGTTTAGGGTTTGTTTTCACTTACATGTGGTGTGACATAGGTTTGGTTGAGGTTTCGTACCATGATTCACGGTTTTTGACTCCAAATGTATGTTGTCCCATGTGTACGAAAATTTTTATGAGTTATTTTTCTTGATTTACTGGCTTTAATGTTCCAATTATGCTTATTGTGGTGCAAAAACTGTTTGGATTGATATTCTTAACCGTTTAATTTTATAGTTTTATGATGCTTGAAATTTAGTGATTTTCAATGGTAAATCTTGGGGAAATGTTTGGGTGAATTTTATAACACATGAAAGTAAATTATTGGGGTTTAATGGGGATGAAAATTATTTTCTATTAAGGAATTTGTGTCATGTGGGTCTTGAAATGGGATTTTTGAATGGGTTCAAGTTGTAATACCATGTTGTACTTCTTGGAAGTGATTTTTGAAAACATGTGTTTTTCATGTGTGTCATTTGTGGGGATAATTGATGTATTTTTATCACACTTTTGGGTAGTGTAATAAATGATTCTAGGGATTCCAGTTCTATTATTTATTGTTATTGGTATGATTTTGGAATTAAATGAGGGATTTGAAATGGGTTTTGTGTGCGAAACATGGTTACACCCCTTGGGATTGTTTTATTAAAATTGTGAATGTTTTATTTTGTTGAACATAGTTGGAAAATGGTGTATATATACTATTTGGTGGATGTGTTCACATAATATTGGATTTTTAAAGGTAATTTTGTTATTTAAGATTTAAATTATTTTTTTTCATTTTTTATAATGTGATGAAATGTTTCAGCAACTAGAAAGAGAGCTGCGAAAGATGGTTGTGGGATGTTTTCTATGAGTGTGTTGTGAAAAATGAATTTTGTTGATAAAAAAAGTATTATATGATATTTTAGTGGGATTTTATGTGAGTTATAATATCTTTTAATGGTTTTATAAAATTATTTAATGGATTTTTGGAAGTGTTAATGAAATGTGAAATGTGTTATCAGATGTTTTTTGTGTGAGTATTATTTCAAAATGCATTTGAATGAAAAAGTAGATTTTTGTGACTTCTATGATGTACATGTGTGATGTTTTTTGAACTTGTGATGTGGAAATGATTTTTTCATGTGAAAATTATACATCATAACTTGTTGAACATGATTGAGCATAATGGGAAAATCAAGTATCTAGGAGGGTGGATGTGTACTATTAGGTTAGTGAATCTGTGGGGTTTGGCCTCAGTTTCAAGTAGCAATATTTACACTATGAACACTAAATAAACAATGACGGTGATGAATTGGGACAACTATGTTATGGTTAGGTTCCCCACATGAGGCTTGTGCACGAGAATGGATATTGTGATGGTAACTCACACTGATAGACGAGGTACTTGGGACCCACAATGATCTAGTGCCTAGGGGTAATTTCCTATTGATTGTGCTCATTATATCATTCCTTCGGGATAAAATATATTTTTATGGAAAAATATGTTTCTTGGGAATTTATTTTAAGAGTGTTGATTCTTTAAATTATCCCACAAGAAAACTAACTTTTTTTATGTTTCATCTTTAAGAAATTATAATTGGAAATTACATGTTTTTGAAAACAAGCATGATTTTTATCTTTTAATGTTTATCACATGGAATCTCATACTTGTGTTTTCCTTCTAGGATTTTTCTCACACCCTACATAAACCTTTGGGTGTAAGTATACTTGGTTATTTTGTTGTCAAAGGATTGGTACAACTTTTTTGCGAACAGTTCAGGTTTCTACCAGTCCTTCGTGTTGCGGTGTTGTGGAGATGGCATGAGGGAGGTGCCTCTTTCCATGTGGAGGTTCTTTGGATATCTTTAATTCTGTTTTTACCTTTGTAATGGTCTTTAATAATAGTTTTAACTTAGGTAATTATGTTTGGAAATTTTGTAAAAGTCAATTTTAGTTGAAAAATCCATATTTATTTTATTGAGTTTGTTTGTTGTTTAATGCTAATAAACTTGGGTAAATATTTCCCAAACATCATTTTATGATACATGATAACTTGTGTCATACATTGGGGACTAGTAATTCCTTTAGGACCTTGTTTGGTGATGGGTTATGTGCCGGTTTTGGTGGTGATTATATTTGGTTCATAACACTACATGACCAAGGGTTCATGTCCTGACTTGTCTCACACCAAGGTTGAAGTCCCTCATTAAGATGTTTCGCAATTCCCTATATTATAATAATTCATTTCTCACAACCACAAACTTATCCTAATAAATTTTAGAGGCACCCCTCCTTCCATATTTTTCTGATCGGCTATTGATCATCATTACATCTATAGTGAATCTCTCAAGGTAAGAGTACTTTCTGGTCCATTATTGAGATTGATCATGGAAGTGCCCTGGATTTTTCATGTTGGATCAGATGATCTATGTTGGTTGTTTCTTCTTGTTCCCTTATAGATACATTGTCATATCTCATTCTAGATATCTTCCCTTTCTATCATCGTGGTCCAGTGGGTGTTCAAACATGAGGTACGTGGGTTTCCACTCATTTTCTGACCCTTTTTTTATATTTATATTAATACTAAGATGCATGGATTTAATTATAGATCCATATTTTATATATTTGGGTTTCTTTGATTTTCGATTATGTTGTGGGTATGTGCGACATGAGAATTGGGGTAGGCAGTTCTGTCTCTAGCCTATGATAATTACCATGATGGTTATTGCTTTAAGAAAATGATTTATTACATTGGCATGATTGATTGTGGATGTTGAGAACCGGTTTTTAAAATATAAATATTTTCCTTTTTTTGATAAATGGATTATTAAATGGGTTTTAATGATTTTTATATAAATATAATTGGTTTGAGGAAAAGAAAAAATGGTTTATTTTAGGTACATTGGTGGATCGATTAGCATGAGGACATCATCCATTGTTCTGAGATTATCAAGGAGGTTTCACATTATGATTTCCTCTATTTCACAGGCCTTTTGTTCTAAGAGACAAATATTTATATTTTGGATGGTTTAATCTGTGGGTATTCTCGAGTACTTGAAGCTTGCTGTTCTAGGATTGGGTTTTTTCACATGATTATTGAGGTACGAGTAGTCTGCGGCCAAGTGTTGTGGTATTCCTTGGTGTTGTTATACCTAATCATCTATTTTGTATTACTTGGATTTTCCATGTTAGCCTTGATATTAATGTTTATTTTTGTGGAAAGTGTTATGGAAATTTCTTATTTGAAATTGATATACCTCCATTTCTTTCGGACTGTGGAAAAAAGGAAATGTTTACCATGTTTAAATTTTAAATTCTAATATATAATTTTTTTATACAGATACATGGTGTGTAACACCTTGTTTGGATCCAAATGGTCTTGTTAGATCACCCACAGTGCACCTCTTCAGTGTCACATAGACCTATTTTTGTCTTCATATATAAGGAAAAGAAAGGCGTTGTAGTGAGGCAGTGAGGTTTGTCTGATCTGGTGGTCAGATGGTGGGATTTTCACACACCATCACTTGGAACTATAGTTTTTAGTTTTCCCCTATAAGTAGACTTGCTTGTTGGAGTTTTATCTACTGTTTAGTTTTTATATTTCAACATTATTTATTAAAGTTATGTAATATATATTTTTTAGTAATTTTATGTTTCTTCCATTCAATATATATGATTGTGATGTGGTAGTTTAGGTTGGGATAAATGATTCCCTCATTATTGTAATTCCATGCTTGGGTGTTTGTCTGTAGTTAGTGGGGATCGGGAATGTCCTTTGTGTATCTGATGGATCTGGTCGGGTGTCAGGTTTGGGGGTTACCATGGTTAGATTGATACTGTTAGTTAGGATAAAGGGTTTATTATCAAGAGTTCATGTCTTGGGACATTTTTTAGATAGTATATAGGAAATTCATGTCATGAAAGGTATGATGCAATTTTTCCATGGCCAGATCATACCAAAAAGAGACTCATGTTTACATGGGATGTTGGTATGTGTGTCTCTAGTATTGGTTTTTGTTATGAAAATCATCGTTTTAAAATGTTTTTTCTAGTTTAGAATATTTTTTGTTTTGTTTTATGAATGTTTTGATGTTTCGGTGTATAATAGTAATTATCCAAGACTTCTTCCATAGGTTCCTCAGGAAATTACAGTTGATGCTCTTCAATGGAACCCACTTATAGATCAGAACCTAATTGAGATGATTGTACGAGAAGTTAGTTCTATTGATCAGGTTGTGCCACATGTTTATAATATTTTTTTGAGGTACAACCTGGAGTGTGAGGAGAGATAAATTGATCATAGGATTTCATTCTTGATAATCCCCCATCCATTAAAAAATCATCTTAAACCCAAGAGGCAGAGAAATGGATGTAATGGATTGATTAAATATTTGAGTTCTTAGAGACATGTGATAATATTAGAGAGAGGTGTGTAGAATTTAGAATTAAGGTTTCCAGCAACTTTGGTTGGATTCTATGGTCCAAGAAGAAAATCGTATGTTCCTGGATGGGATGGTTTTATAACCCTTGTTCATTCATAAGTTTTTCCCAGATTCTCTTATGTTGGCAAAGTCATTGGAGTTCATATCATTATAGTCAGTAGAGCGATCAATGTCAGTATACACCAACTGATTTGCTGATATTTCCCTTTTTTCACTGAACATTGTATAGAATGACCAGTTAAAGGCTCTGAGATACCTGTAGGCTTTGCGACATGATATCGGATCATATGTGGTTATGCTAAATATTTCTTCCTATGTAGAGACGATATATAGATATATGATGGAATAAGTGAATATTATAATCAAGCTCACCATTACCACCACTTCTCTTCCAACTAGTGACAAATTTAGTGGCATTCATGTGATAGAGAAGAAGGGGAATGACAATCATAGAAGTGGTGGAAGTGGGTATTAGTGACAAGACTTCTATTCAATATATGTGGTAGCTGGCAGTGTGCCTCTGACTTCCTATTAGTGAGGATATGGAGGAACAATAGACATTCATTTCTTATTCCCGCAAAATTCGCAATAGCTACAAACATGTTTGTCATTTAAAGTATTTCAGTAAATCTATTAACACACCACATTATGGTTTGGGTTCTCCAACTCCAATAGATATTATGGTACAGTCATAATCTTCAAATACTATAGGGCTCTATCAATATGGCTCAGACGTGAAGCATTTACACATAGTAGATGAGTTTCTTGTAGAATTTGTTGTAGGCCTGTCAACCAAGATAGGTACTATTCTTATTGAATCATCAGTGGGAATTTCATTATTTTATACTAGTGAATCTCACTCATTTATATGTGACAAATTTTTAATGTTATTAATCTTATATATATAACTTATTCCATTTATAATGTATTTTGCTTCACCTCTTTGCATGAAGAAATAGAGAAGGTTTTGGTGTCCCTCTGCTTCATTGACAATGGTTGATACATAGTCTATGTGATATTTTTTTTCTTGAACTAGATCTCTTTTATTGCATCATTGATATGAACGATATTTCCACTCATCCAGATAGTTTTGATTATTATAGGTGGGGGGTTTTAATTATTGATATATATGGGAGCTCTTGTAGGTTTTAGGGAGTGCGTGACCTAAGGTCGGGTCATGTAGCACCTTATCACCCAAATCTCATTAGTTTATTGATTAGTGTTTTATTTGATCTCAATTACATTTATTTTATTTTTGACCTTTCTATTTTTGATAGATATTTACATTACATTTTTACAAAAAAATCTCTCCATTCTTCCACTAAAAAGATAAGTAGAGTTTATGATTGACCTGGTGTAACGGAGGCATCTATCTCTCTGCCTTCTTTTTGTAAGGCACCAGCTATGCTGAAAGTGATCAAAAATCAGTTGGTAGACCTGTTGTAAAAGGGTTTCGTTCATGATAGGGTTTCTCTTGGTAATCCCATGTTCTCTTTTCCATTAATGATGATAGTTCACCTCAGTTATATGTGGACCATTGTATGCAGAACTGAGTAACAGTCATGAAAAAAATATCAATTTCATTAGTGGATGGTTTTTTTGATTAGTTAAATGGGAGAAGTGGTTCTCGATGACTGATCATTGGTCAATTTATCATCATCTCAGAGTTCGAGAGTATGATATTCCATTGATATAACCTAGGTGTAGACATGGCTATTCGGAATAACATGGGATTTCATTTGGTATGACTAATGATTCTGAATTTTTATAGATTTGATGAATAAAATATTCCAGAAATATCATGAATCTTTTTTTAATGTTCATGGTTGAATTTATGCGTTACTCAACTTCCTATAATGACTATGACCACCATCTATGTATGGTTTTGGAAAATCCATGAATTCGCCGTCTATATGGAAATCTTCTTAAATAATGATTATGTAATAGTGAAGTGAAGTTATTGGGGAAAATAATTTATAATCATGGCTTATCAGATGATCCAAAGAAGGTATGGGATTTTATATCTTGTAAGGAACTGCCAAATTTATTTGTGATACAGAAATTCCAAGGATATACTGGATATAACCAATGCATTTTTAGGGACTTCTCTAAGTTGGAGTAACCTACGACTGCTCTTACCTAAAAATAGGTGAAATTTACATGGGATTCAATGTGTTAGTCTTGTTTGATGAAGATAAAATTCTTCTGGAATTATATCCTATTCTAATATTACATGGTCTTGGTAAGGGTTATGTGGTGTTTTTTTATGCATCTAGTTCTCCTTTGGGAAGTGTGCTAATTATGGATGATCATGGTTTATCTTAAGCCTATCCTTTGCTCCGACCGAATGAATGGAGCTACCCCACCAATGATTTGGATCATGTTGTAGTAAAGTATGAACATAAGTGGTGGTGGAACAATTTATTTTTGGAAAATCTCACTGCCTTTTGTGATAATTAGATAATGAGATATATCTTCTCTTAGAAAATCTTGAATCTCATTTCGTACTATTGGTAAAATATCTTTAGATGTTCGACTTCTAAAACACCTACAACATGGGGAAAGAGAATGGTTTTGAAAACTCTCATAGAATGAATGTACCATTAGAGGATGACATAGAATTGAATGAGGAGTAGAACCTTATGGGTATTCTCACTCAGCTACACTTGGATGCCTTAGATAATGTTTTAGGCATGGTTGTGACTAGAGATTAGTTATCATCATCTCTCATGGAATCTATTTTTCAATTTCTATTGCATGGTGGTGATTTTTAGAAGACTAATGAAAGACTTTAGGTTGGGGAGACAATTTTTGGTTGGTCACATTCTTCTGATGGAATACATCACTTCATGAAGTGTTTTTTCATCCCCACACCTATGATGAGTTATTTATTGTTTCATTTTCATAACTCTTCATGGGTCGTTCATCCAAAATCTATGATATTTTATTGTGATATTTGAATATGATTTTGGTGGTTGGGTTTGACGTTGGGCATCACAGACAATGTTTCCCACTATTACAACAGCCAATGGATTATGTAAGAGAACATAAAACACTTTGGGATGCTTCATCCTCCTCCGGTGAAGGTTTGGAAATGGGATTATGTATCCACGGATTGTTTTGTTGGGATACCATATACACACTAGGTGAAAATGCTATATTAGTGGTGGTTTTATCAGCTGATGATGTCTTGTCATTTTATTCTGATCAAATATACTAATAAGGTTGATGGTGTAGTTATGTTGTACATTCAATAGATTTTGAAGTTTAATGGTACTCATTATTCAATTTTTTTATAGGGATCCTAGATTTACCATAGGGTTCTAGAAAAGTCTTCAAGGCGAAATGGACACTCAGGTCAAGTTGACCAGAACATACCATCCATATAATGATGACATGACAGAGCATGTGATTCAGATCATGTATTATATGATCTATTAATATGTCTTGGATTTTTATGGATCTCAAGATATAAAATATGGAAACCCGCCTTTTTTATTCTATAACATTTCATTACATTTTTAAAATAGAGGATATTTAATGTCTAGTGTATAGGAAATCAGGGACAATATACATGAAAAAATTAAACATTATTCTAATACACCTGTATGTATTAATCACAGTTTCATCATTTGTACAATTATTTCATCTCATAACCTAGAGACATACATCATAATAAAGGGTGAGCATAAGGTTCAGTAAGGAAAGCAAAGGAATATGTATACTTGTAATATCAATAAGAACTTGATGAAAAACATAATGACATGAGCAATGGATGTTGAGGCATATCATAATGAAAATTAAATGAATCATAACATGAATAGGTGGATACAACATTATATTTAGACATTAGTAAACATATCACTAAGGTTTATCCCCAATGTATTATAAAAATTACCAAGGTTATTCACCAAGGTATCGTAAAACTTGTCGTCTCTTGAGATTAAATTCATTACCCAATTTATTGACTATCAGGGTATCCCATTAATATGTCTTTATTTTCATGTGATTCACATATATTATAATAATAAATTTCTTAAATAGATGAAATTGTATAAAATAAATGGGTTTCATGTCAAAATCATGTTGTTTTAAAAAAGAACATAAAAATAAGATCATTTTGTAATTTATAATCCATGTAAAGGGAGTGAGGGTTATATGTTTCTCAATTCTAGAATCAAGTAGATCAATTTTATTCCTTGAAAAATACCAATGGATATGAATTTAGATTTTGGTAATAACATCTGTAAGGCAGTATACAGTTTTGATAAAAAGAGAGAAATTTTGAGATTAAAACACTGCAGCATAACATCGATACAACATGGTTTTAGAAAACATTAAAAAGAGAGGGGTTAGAGGTAACCTGTAACACCCCGGGTAAATAAAGAATATAACATCATTATATTTATCCATATTTGTGAATCAAATATTAATATAACTTTAAAAGGGATGTAATGCTCGATGGCGTACCCAATACGCAACAACGAGTTTCTTGGGAATCTTACGTTTCACTCTAATAATAAAATAATATTATTTTAAATGGTAGTTAACATGTAGCCGTTGTATTGGCGGGAATGGAAAGAAATAACTAAAATATGATTATATATATTTTTTAAATGTTTTTACATTTATCCAATAAAAGATAAAGGCTTAAAATATGGAAAGAATTCAATTTTAGGCGTTTATACCCTAATTTTCACTAAAGGTTCACTTATCGCCTTTTGATGGAGAATTGCCATTAAATATAGTTTTGATCACTCTTATACATTATTTTGGACAAAATAAAACTCTTCTTTAGAATCGGGACATCAAATTTTACTTTGTGTAAATTTTTGGAATTTTTCCGATAAAGTTCATTTTTTAATGAATAGTATAAAATGTTGTATTTTAATTCAAAACCTCTTTTTAATATAATTTATTTATATTATTATATTATCATTTTAATTGGTTTTAAAGTGAAATTAGAAAATATTTTTACCATTAAATCCAATAGTGGTCATTGGAATTAATTTCCCTTTGAAATCGGACTTAAACTAGTGTCAATCTTTTGATACTTATTGTTTCATAAAAACACGCTATTTGCTCTGACAGCGGGAATTAATTATTAAATTAATTAATGTGACTTATATGTTTTGAATTTTTTAAAATAGACTTTATTTTTGAATTCCGAATATCAAATATAGCTTAGGGTGAATTTTTGGGATTTTTCTGAAAAACTTCATTTTTTGATTAATAGTGAAACCACTAAGTGGTACTTATAAAAACTGATTTTTCCATTTAAATGAAATTTTTCCATCTTTGTGTTTTGAATTTCCAAAAATCCGACATAAATGGTTGTACTTACGAAGTAAAATTGGGTTCAATGGGATAAAAATAATTTTTTGGTGAATAGTTACTTATTAAATTTTTAATCGCGATTAGAGGTAATTAGTGTAGTTTAAGGTAAAAATAATGTTTTAATAATATTAAATGAACTTGAAACATGTCCTAACCTCATTGTATGTGTAATTTCCGACCAAGACAATCAATGGGTCAACTTGAGGACCCCATGGAGCTACTTTGGTTGGAAAATGACATAAATATCTTTTTATTTAATGTTAAAGTAAAAAATAACACAAACATGGCATGTTTTACTAAAACAATTGTTACGTGGGGTTATACAATTCAGATTTTGATTATAAATAGTCATTGGAAAGATAAAAGGATTTCCTAAATCATGATAGTTTTTTTTATAATTTTTAGACACTAAATAAATTAAATTATTTATGACATCATGATGATGCAACGATGACCTCATTATTTAACGATTTAAATAAAATGGAAAGATAATGTAAAATATAAGACCTAAACATGTCCAAAACCAATTGGATGGGTAGATTTAGAAACCTTATCACCTTATACTAGAATTATATCAATGTGGGACCCTTTAAATCCGAAAATAATTTTCAAATAAAGTAATATTTCTTTACTTTCCAAAAGTGCCCCTCCTCTCCTCTTATAAAAGGCCCCCACCTCTACCTCCTTACCCAAACATAAAAAGCCTTTGGCTCGGCCAAACCCTTCCCATTTTGTATATCCACTTCCCTCTCTTACTCCTTGAAGCCTCACTTTGGGCAGAAGTCTTCCCAAGGAAGCCTTTTAGCTCAATCCAAAGGGATTTACCCGATTTTAAGGTAATGTCTTCTTTTCAGTCCTTTTGATTTATTTTGCTTCTCCAACCCCCTAAACTCTTTTTATTCATTTCTTTTGTAACAAATCCAGTATCCTAAATATACTATGATGTTGTTATAAGAAATATTCGAGCTAAACTTACACACACCTACATATAATGGTTAAAGAACATATTGTTTCCGTGGATGGTGAATTTCTGCCTCCCGAAACGATGATTGTTCAACATTCTTTTAACACCATCAAATGTGGCCATTAAGATGAAACTATATTTATATATGATATATAATATTTTTATTTTTTCTTTACGCTTCTGTATTCTTCATTTTTTGGCATACCTTTATGGTTTCCATTATGGGTAAACGTGATATCTTCATTTAAGGAAGTGCGGACTACCGCCCCCTCAAAGGGATTTGATTTGTTAAATACCTTATGTGGGACGTATAAAGGATAGAACTATGATATTATATATGATATTATAATGGAATTATAATATAACTTTATATCATTATGATTCCATTCTATAAAATAAGAAATAGAAATGAAAGTAGCGTTCATGCGTATGTACGGCTTACCGTCTCCATGAACGGTGTGTTTCATTTCTTACCACTAAGTGATTATGTAATATTATAAATGCATGAATGTACTGGATATATATGACATATATGATATCTACATCATGAATACCATTCTGGATATAATGTATACATGAACAACATGTCATTATAAAGGGTTTATTTTTGACTCAAGTACCAATGATCGTTAAAATGAACGTTATTAACTTAAATAATTACATAGTGTTCATGACATGGTAATAAGTGATATAAAAGGAATAATGAACTTGAAAAAGGTTCTTAAGAAATTAGAAATTAACTCAAGTTTATTATTCAGGACGTTAAAGAACGATCGAGTCAAGTCGGACCTGAGGTAAGGGATCCTACTCCTCTCTTTCATTTTAAGTACACTCTTTTATGTCATTCCTTATAAGCTCATCTATCTTGTGATTGGGATGTTATTTTATATTAATCTTACTGTAATTTTTCTGTTCATATGATGAGAGACCCTATTCTCTCTTATCAATCCATTTTTTATGTTTTGAGTGGCGTCGTTAGGCTGCCGAATTTTCGTAAGAGATCTAACCCCTCTCTTTCTCTTTAAGTAGTCTCTTTTATGTCACTTCTTTTAAGCTCCTCTTTTTTTATGATGGGGGATGTTATTTTATATTCCTCTATCTGTAAATTTTATTTTAATGAGATGAGATACCCTATTTGATATCATCAATCCATTTTTGGATGTTTTAAGTGGCATCGTTAGGCTGCCGAGTTTTCGTAAGGGATTTTTCATCTCACTTTTATTCCTGTGAGATTTATGCTACATTTTCCACAATTTCTATTGAGTGGTTTATGTACTTCCCATTATATTACTAATTGTTTAATATAATTTCTATTATGAGTATTTATATCAATATTGTATTGTCCTTCTTTCACGAGGTATATGTTTCGAAAGATACCCATGTCGGTAAGGGAACCTTTCACCCTCCTCTTTTAAAAAGACATCTTTTGTTGGGTCTTTTAATTTACATATTGTTATGTTGGGATATGTTCTCATATATCCTTATTGATGTAAATTTTATGTCCAAGTGATGATATACCCTTTTCTTTTATCTCTCATCAACTCATTTTGATGTGACGCTGTTAGGCTGTCAAGGGAACTTCTTAATCCAATTTCTAATTCTTTGGGTTCAACTTGTAGTTATTGAATATGTCATCCTTTGAATATGTGTGAATGAAATTTTATTTTTTTACACTTAATATCCACTTATATTAGGTGTATTTATATTTTTCACACATAATTTTGAGATCTATTTATCCTTAATTTAAGGATAACTTCTTTATAAGGGATTTCATCACATTTGACATCTCTATTGAGACTTCATTGTTGTTATGCACCAATTCACTCTTATATGGTGTATATACTGTCCTTTGGAATATTATATCATGAATAAAGTTATTCTCATGATATTATAAAGTTCTGATTAAATGTTATTCCTCAATTATTGTATTCAAGTGTCTCTAATTTTGGTAAAAACCCTTTAACCAAAATATCGCTTTAAATGTTTTAATGATTTGTTCTTATTAATATCCATATTTTCAAAATGGTTTTAAGGATTTATTTATATGGATATTAATGATTTAAACTGTTAAAAGCTTCAAGGTGGTATGGTACACTTTGATTCAAAAATCTCTTTATTAAATATTTTAAATGGTTTTGAAAATGGTTTTTTAATGGATTCATAATTTCAATATCCTAAAATGTTATATTGTGATTGAAATGTGGAAATGTTATATTTCCTTTATGCATGTTTTATGTGATACATTTATGTTATGGTTCTTTGGAATTATTATGAAAACGGGTGGTTCCGTGATAAACTAAGGGCAGGTGAGCCCGATATAGCTCTCCAATGCATTGGGTAACGCGAAGGAGTGAAACGTTAAGGTTTCTCCGAAGAGATTTAGGGAATATAGTGTGATGGGTATTCCAAAAGTAACCTAGAGGGTTACTCCCTATGTAAGAATGTTATGAATTCCTCAAGTTAACATTATGTCTTATGATTTCTATGATTTATTCATGATTTGTTGAGGTATGTTAAAGTGCTTATGTTTTATGGGTAAAGTATGATTTCATTCTTATGTATATATGTACCCATGTTTCCTTTCCATATTTTTATATCCTTTACTGAAATTTTTATGCTCATCCCAAGTTTTTGAAATGTTTTTCACAGGTCAAGGGAAAGGTACATGATGTGATGATAGTGTCAAGGATGTGTTACGAAATAATCCATGTTTTATTTTAAATATGTTTCTGTTACTGGGAAGAATGAATACTGTCTTTTATGTAACCACTTTGTTTAAATGTGGAATGTAAAGCAAGTTTCATGATCTAATTCTGTAAAACACTAAACCTGAAAAGATCCTCAATGTGAATTATTCATTTAATTCAATATTAAGTAAGGTTTAAGGTCGGGGCCTTATAGTTGGTATCAAAGGTTGGTTTAGATAACTTTAGAGGTTAGGGTATTCTCTAAGCACAAGTGACATTACCATAATTGTTAGGATTTTAGAAAGAGTCCTTGTTTTAGATAAACTGAATGAGTAAGTATATCTTAGTGTTTATCTTCCTCATTAGTACATGATGGTTATGTTGATATACTCACACTGACCTTTTTGGTTTTAGTAAATGGCTGGATCTAGCAGGCACCAAAGTGACAATGGGTTTGAAGGAAACTGTGGTGGTTCTCTGATTAAGATACTGGATGAGATGGGGGATTCAATGAGGAATCTCATAGTTGTTCTAAACCAACTATCAAGGAGTCATGATCAACCACTTCAACCTTGGTGAGTTCTCTAATGCATCATGTACGAGATGGCTAACTCGATGTAGAAATTCAGGTAATAATTATTAAGGTAACCATTAGGGTTTATATGATCCTTAATTTTTAGGTAATTATGGGTTACTCTATGATATGATGGAAAATAAAAGGAATGAGATAAACTTGAGGTTAAAATATGTTATGATTATTCTTGAAGATTTTATCTCATTTTGGGGAATTTTTTAAGAATTATATTGTTTTGGAAAAAGGACAACACGCAGACCGTGTGACAACCCATCGCGTCGGACAAAGTCGTGGGAATCGAACCCACAACCAAAGTGCGACTGGTATTTGTCGCCTACCATTGGACTACGTGAAGTCCCTGGTTAGTTTGACTGATTCTTTCTAGTTATATGATTTTATTAATTAAGAGTAAGTTGATTTTGGGTTATTTATGAAAATGATTAACCTATCATGGAGGATATGTGATTAGGTTAATTACTTTTCAATACTAGACTTTAGGAGCAACAGATGTTGTTTGGAGATAAATGTTACGATTTAACTTGGAAGACTATGTGACTAAATCCTTCAAATATTTGGGTTTCAATCTTATATTGGTTTACATTGAAGAATTTTATGGACAAATTGATTATCGAATGGTCCCCATTGAACTTTGGGTTTTGTTGGACAAATTTTGGATATTAAGAATATATTTTTTTATAAGGGGTTATCCTTTTCTTGATTATCTGATCTTGTACTAGCCTTTTTGGTTTTGGTTTTGGTTAAAGTCTAAATATATGGGAAGTATATAGTTCTCTTTTGTGGATTAGGTGATTCTCTAGAAGTTGATTATAGTACTCTTAATGTGAACAAGTCTTCCTAAATACTCGTCTTTTGGAGAAAATATGAGTTTGTGTAAGGAATCTAATAATAGTTGAAAGTCAACATGATAAGTGATTATGTTTCCTTATGAATAAATTCCTCAATAAAAAGTAACTTAAAACAAAAATGTTGTCTATTAACTTTTCCTACTGGGGAATCAAATACCATTTAACCCATCACAAGTTTGTGATTTTCTCGTGGTTAACTTTCTCCTAAACATGTTTTCTATCACTCTTCATCAGAACATGACCCAATGTTTTCTCCTCCATGTCCATGTTTTCATAATTGGAATCCTATTATGGGTTAACTCGGGTGACCTTTGTATTTATCTTTCTTTATTTTAAAGTGATTGTTTTACCGACTCTTATTCCGATGTGGGACTTTCAAGGATGTTTCCAAGCTCAATTCTAAAATTGCGAGGACGCAATTCTCAAAAGGGGAGAAGGATGTAACACCCCGGTTAAATAAAGAATATAACATCTTTATATTTATCCATATTTTTGAATCAAATATTAATATTACTTTAAAGGGTATTTAATGCTCGATGGCGTAACCAATACGCAACAACGAGTTTCTGAAGAATCTTACGTTGCACTCTAATAATAAAATAATATTATTTTAAATGGTAGTTAACATGTAGCCATTGTATTGGCGGGAATGGATATAAATAACTAAAATATGATTATATATGTTTTTTAAATGTTTTTACATTTATCCAATAAAATATAAAGGCTTAAAATACGGAAAGAATTCAATTTTAGGCTTTTATACCCTAATTTTCACTAAAGGTTCACTTATCGCCTTTTGATGGAGAATTGTCATTAAATATAGTTTTAATCACTCTTATAAATTATTTTGGACCAAATAAAACTCTTCTTTAGAATCGGGACATCATATTTTACTTTGTGTAAATTTTTGGTATTTTTCCGATAAAGTTCATTTTTTGATGAATATTGTAAAATGTTTTATTTTAATTCAAAACCTCTTTTTAATCTAATTTATTTATGTTATTAGATTATAATTTTAATTGGTTTTAAAGTGAAATTAGAAAATATTTTTACCATTAAATCCAATAGTGGTCGTTGGAATTAATTTCCCATTGAAATCGGACTTAAAGTAGTGTCAATCTTTTGATAATTATTGTTTCATAAAAACACGCTATTTCCTCTGACAGCGGGAATTGATTATTAAATTAATTAATGTGACTTATATGTTTTGAATTTTGTAAAATAGACTTCATTTTTGAATTCCGAATATCAAATATAGGTTAGGGTGAATTTTTGTGATTTTTCTGAAAAACTTCAATTTTTGATGAATAGTGAAACCACTAAGTGGTACTTATAAAAACTGATTTTTCCGTTTAAATGAAATTTTTCCATCTTTGTGTTTTGAATTTACAAAAATCTGACATACATGGTTTTCATTAAGAAGTAAAATGGGGTTCAATGGGATAAAAATAATTTTTTGGTGAATAGTAACTTATTAAGTTTTTAATCGCGATTAGAGGTAATTAGTGTAGTTTAAGGTAAAAATAATGTTTTAATAATATTAAATGAACTTGACACATGTCCTAACCACATTTTATGTGTCATGGACGACCAAGAAAACCCATGGGTCAACTTGGGGACCCCATGGAGCCACTTTGGTTGGAAAATGACATAAATATCTTTTTATTTAATGTTAAAGTAAAAATAACACAAACATGAAATGTTTTACTAAAACAATTGTTACATGGGGTTATAAAATTCAGATTTTTGATTATAAATAGTCATTGGAAAGATAAAAAGATTTCCTACATCATTATAGTTTTTATAATTTTTAGACACTAAATAAATTAAATTATTTATGACATCATGATGATGCAGCGATGACCTCATTATTTAACAATTTAAATAAAATGGAAAGATAATGTAAAATCTAAGACCTACACATGTCCAAAACTAATTGGATGGGTGGATTTAGAAACCTTATCACCTTATACTCGAATTATATCAATTTGGGACCATTTAAATCCGAAACACATTTTCAAATAAAGTAATATTTTTTTACATTCCAAAAGTTCTCCTCCTCTCCTCTTATAAAAGGCCCCCACATCTACCTCCTTAACCAAACTTCCAAAGCCTTTGGATCGGCCAACCCCTGCCCATTTTGTATCTCCACTTCCCTCTCTTACTCCTTGAAGCCTCACTTTGGGCATAAGTCTTCCCAATGAAGCCTTTGAGCTCAAACCAAAGAGATTTACCCGATTTTAAGGTAATGTCTTCTTTTGAGTCCTTTTGATTTATTTTGCTTCTCCAACCGCATAACTCTTTTTATTCATTTCTTTTGTAACAACTCCAGTATAATAAATATACTAGGATGTTTTTATAAGAAATATTCTAGAAACACTTACACACACCTACATCTAATGGTTAAAGAACATACTGATTCCGTGGATGGTGAATTTCTTCCTCCCGAAACGATGATTGTTCAACATTCTTTTAACACCTTCAAAGGTGGCAAATAAGATGACACTATATTTATATATGATATATAATATGTTTATGTTTTATTTAAGCATCTGTATTCTTCATTTTTGGGCATACCTTTATGGTTTCCATTATGGGTAAACGCGATATCTTCATTTAAGGAAGTGCGGACTACCACCCCCTGAAAGTGATTTGATTCGTTAAATACCATATGTGGGACGTATAAAGGATAGAAAAATGATATTATATATGATATTATACTGGAATTATAATATACCTTTATATAATTATGATTCCATTATATAAAATACGAAATATAAAGGAAAGTAGCGTTCATGCGTACGTACGGCTTACCGTCTCCATGAACGATGCGTTTCATTTCTTACCACTAAGTGATTATTTAATATTATAAATGCATGAATGTACTGGATATATATGTAATATATTATATCTACATCATGAATACCATTCTGGATATAATGGATACATGAACAACTTGTAATTATAAAGAGTTTATTTTTGACTCAACTACCAATGATCGTTAAAATGACCGTTATTAACTTAAATAATTACATAGTGTTCATGACATGGTAATAAGTGATATAAAAGGAATAATGAACTTGAAAAAGGTTCTTAAGAAAGTATAAATTAACTCAAGTTTATTATTCAGGATGTTAAAGAACGATCGAGTCAAGTCGGACCCGAGGTAAGGGATCCTACTCCTCTCTTTCATTTTAAGTACACTCTTTTATGTCATTCCTTCTAAGCTCATCTCTCTTGTGATTGGGATGTTATTTTATGTTACTGTTACTGTAATTTTTATGTTCATATGATGAGAGACCCTATTATCTCTCATCAATCTATTTTGGAAGTTTTGAGTGGCGTCGTTAGGATGCCGAATTTTCGTAAGAGATCTAACCCCTCTCTTTCTCTTTAAGTACTCTCCTTTATGTAACTTCTTTTAAGATCCTCTATTTTTTATGATGGGGGATGTTATTTTATATTCCTCTTACTGTAAATTTTATTGTAATGAGATGAGATACCCTATTTGATCTCATCAATCTATTTTTGGAAGTTTTAAGTGGCGTCGTTAGGCTGCCGAGTTTTCGTAAGGGATTTTTCATCTCACTTTTATTCCTGTGAGATTTATGCTACATTTGCCACAATTTCCATTGAGTGGTGTATGTACTGCCCATTATATTACTCATTGTGTAATATACTTTCTTTTATGAGTATTTACATCAATGTTGTATTGTCCTTCTTTCACGAGGTATATGTTTCGAAAGATACCCATGTCGATAAGGGAACCTTTCACCATCCTCTTTTTAAAAGACTTATTTTGTTGGGTCTTTTAATTTACATATTGTTATGTTGGGATATGTTCTCGTATATCCTTATTGATGTAAATTTTATGTCCAAGTGATGAGATACCCTTTTCATTTATCTCTCATCAACTCATTTTGATGTGACGCTGTTAGGCTGTCAAGGGAACTTCTTAACCCAATTTATAATTCTTTGGGTTCAATATGTAGTTATTGAATATGTCATCCTTTGAATATGTGTGAATGACCTTTTATTGTTTTACACTTAATATCCACTTATATTGGGTGTATTTATATTTGTTACACATAGTTTTGAGATCGATTTATCCTTAATTTAAGGATACCATCTTTATAAGGGATTTCATCACATTTGACATCTCTATTGAGACTTCATTGTTGTTATGCACCAATTCACTCCTATATGGTGTATATACTGTCCTTTGGAATATTATATCATGAATACATTTATTCTCATGATATTATATAGTTCTGATTAAATTTTATTCCTCAATTATTGTATTCAAGTGTCTCTAATTTTGGTAAAAACCCTTTAACCAAAATATCGCTTTAAATGTTTTAATGATTTGTTCTTATTAATATACATATTTTCAAAATGGTTTTAAGGATTTATTTATAAGGATATTAATGGTTTAAAATGCTTAAATCTTCAAGGTGTTATGGGACACTTTGATTCAAAAATCTCTTTATTAAATGTTTTAAATGGTTTTTTTAATGGATTCATTATTTGAATATCCTAAAATGTTATATTGTGATTGAAATGTGGAAATGTTATATTTCCTTTATGCATGTTTTATGAGATACATTTATGTTATGGTTCTTGGGAATTATAATGAAAATGGGTGGTTCCGTGATAAACTAACGGTGGGTGAGCCCGATATAGCTCGCCAATGCATTGGGTAACGCGAAGGATTGAAACATTAAGGTTTCTCGGAAGAGATTTAGGGAATATACTATGATGGGTATTCCAAACGTAACCAATAGGGTTACTCCCTATGTAAGAATGTTATGAATTCCTCAAGTTACCTTTATGTATTAGGATTTCTATGATTTATTCATGATTTGATGAGGTATGTTAAAGTTCTTATGTTTTATGGGTAAAGTATGATTTCATTCTTATGTATATATGTACCCATGATTCCTTTCCATATTTTTATATCCCTTACTATGCTTTTTATGCTCATCCCATGTTTTTGAAATGTTTTTCACAGGTCAAGGGAAAGGTACATGATGTGATGATAGTGTCAAGGATGTGTCAAGAAAGAATCCATGTTTTATTTTAAATATGTTTCCATTAATGGGAAGAATGAAAACTGTCTTTCATGTAACCACTTTGTTTAAATGTGGAATGTAATGCATGTTTCATGATCTAATTCTCTAAAACTCTAAACCTGAAAAGATCCTCAATGTGAATTATTCATTTAATTCAATATTAAGTAAGTTTTAAGGCTGGGGCCTTATATAACCCATTAATAATAGTGTCATGATATAGTTTAAGGATAGAATATCATGCATATATGAAGAAGGTATGTTTATTTTAATGACATACCTCATGAAAAAAAATTGAAAGAAAAGAGAAGACACAATATATTTGTCAAAAAATCGAGAGCTTAGCGACGTCACATAAAAATTCAAAAAGTTAGTTGATGAGAGTGGGAAGAGTCTCTCATAATTTGGATATAATATTAATATAAATATTAAAATATAAAAACATACCATAACATAATAAGATGGAAACTATGAGACACAATATAAAAGAAGTCATGACATAATAGAGGAGGGTTATGGGTTCCTTTACCTTGAATCATTACTTCAAAAGCTCAATGGTTGGGTCCTTTGGGGCTTGATGGAACCATGGGAGGAAAATTTGAGAAGTTAAACGACCAAATATTCAATTAAGAGGAATTTGGAATGATGTTAATGAAGGAATGGGTTCGTATTTATAGAAAAATTGAGGGAATATTTAATTAATTTCTTAGGGACACCTGATTAGTTGTATTTGTAAAACCATGGGATTTCCCCGGGTATTTCCCATGGAATTGGAAAATTGGGACATCTCAAAACATATATTAATATTCGCTAGTTTCCATGAATTATTACATCATGATTACATCACTAATGATGTTATTAAACACATAGAAACCCAAAAATGTATTTTTTTACAATTCATTGAAAAAAATCATTTAAAATAACTAATTAATTCACCATAACCAAATATCGATTCTCTAAATTAAAAAATGAACTATATTTAATGAATATAATTTTCTTATTACGGGATATATAATTTTTAGGTAAAAACACTATTTACCTGAACAAATACCAACACATAACTAATAATTTCAGAAACAGTTATTTGCTAATGCTATAATATCACATTACCAAAAAAGATTCCTAAATTATATTCATACATTCCTAAGTGATGTTACTAGTCCATTGGTCACATTACTATTCATATGGTTAATTTTAATTTTCATTATTTACTATTTACTAAAAATTATTTTGATCTCATAAAAATATAAATTTTTTACTGATCAAAATAGTAGAAGACATTTTTTTTAAAAATCATTTCAACTTATTAATCTTTTAAGGTATAAAAATTAATTTATGATAACATTTTTCAAAAATTAATCCATAATATGAAGATTCTATAAATTCATCATATATTTATTTTTAATTTTAAAATTCAAAAATTGTATTATAATAAGAAATAACAATTTTATTTACACAAAAATATACACAATGTAACTAAGTCCTCGTTACAAATTCACTTATAGCACCAGCATAGGACCTAAGTGTATGGTGTGCTATGGTGATAAAATCTTTGTTCATCTTATAAAACCTTTCCTATGTGGTGATTTCTATCAACTTGAACTACTCCCTTAGGTGGTTACGTTCAAGCTTCATGTGTTGAAGCTCAGCTTGGCCTTGGCCTAGATTAAAGCCAAGTTATGCAACCTCCTTCCCATACTGAGAAAGATTGTATTCTTACCTGAGTCTACTGGATGGGGACATCAAATCTTTGTTCTGTTTTAATTATCCATGATCACCTCTATTTATAAACAATAATCATAACGTTAAGAAATTGGTTTTCAACGGTAATATTGGCCAACAGTCATATAACAGTCAAAACCCGGTGATATTATTTTAATTATTAACACTTCATTAATTAAAGTTTATAGTCTGGTTGAGTATATAATAATATAATACACAGATTCAAAAACAAATATTCAAAAGTTTGAGTCGTTAAATTTTCCCCCCTTAATAAATTTCATCCTCAAAATTTCACCTTGTACCCTCAAGAGGGAAAAGTTGTGGGTACTTTTTACTTATAGAGTCCTCTAGTTCCCATGTGGCTTATTCATATTTGTTGTTCCTCCACAACACCTTAACAAGTTGCATAGTCATGTTGCGTAGAATCTTGTCTCTATGATCAATGATCTCCACCAACTGCTCCTCATAAGATAAGTAATGGTCCAGTTGTACCACCTCTAGATTTATTACATTTCAAGGGTCATGTATACACATTCTCACTAGGGATATGTGGAACACATCATGAACTAGTGCTTGATTTGGAGGATGTTAAAGTTAATAGGCCACAAATTCTATACAATCAAGGATTTAAAAGGGGATAATTTACCATTGAATGAGCTTCCCTATCTTCCACAAACTCAGGACACTCTTCCAAGGTGAAATTCAAAGAAATACTTTGTCACCAACATCCAACTCGAAGTCTCATCGATGGCTGTCAGCATAGCTCTTTTTCCAACTACGAGAAGCCTTCATGTGTTGACAGATGGAATCAATTTTTTCTATCTTCTCCTGCCCAAGATTGAGCCCAAGAATATTTATCTCACGAGCTTCATCCCATCAGGTAGGAGTTATATATCTCTTCAAATATAGTGCATCATAGGGTGTCATTTGAATGCTCGATTGAAATATATTGTTGTTAGAGAACTCATGTAATTTGAGATGTTGATCTCATACACATTTAAATTCCATTGATCATGTTGTCAGCATGTCCTCGAGTACATTAATAGTCCTTTCATATTAGATATTACTTTTTTTGGTGATATGTCATACTAAAATTAAATTTAATGATATGATCATATTGAAGACTTCTCCAGAATTTTGATGCTGGCCTTGGATCATGATCAGATATGATAGAAAGTGAAAATACATATAGCCTTACTATATCCTTTAAAATAATCATGGAAAGTTGGTCAAAAGATAAATCTTCTAGGATGGAGATAAAATGGGTAATCATAGTGAGATGGTCCCCAATATCCCATATCGCATAGCTTCCTTTAGAAGTTCCCGAGAGACTAGTGATGAAGTACATAATGTTATTGTCCCACATCCATAGAGGGTATGGGTAGTGGTTGCAATACCCCTTTAGGAACGTGCCACTCTTCCTTATCTTTCTGACCTACTAGGAACCTTGATGTGTAGCCAACAATATCAATTTTAATATTATCACACTAATAATGATCATGAAGGTCCCTATATATTTTCTTGGTACCAGGATGTATAGAAAAATTAGATATATGAGCTTGATCCATCTTCTCCTTCATTATTTCAAGAGAAGATGGAACACATAGTCTTGTACAAAATTTCATAACAACAATTTGATCCATATTGAACGTAGGAAACTTCCCATCCTTCACGACCTCATACTTCTTCCATAACAAAGGATCTTCACTCTAAGATCTCTTGATATTCTCTAGTAATGATGTCTGAGAAATAATTTGGGTTATGGTTGATGATGTCCCTTCCCTTATAATTCTAATGTCCAGTTTACAAGGAAATTGATCAAAGTATATCTTTGAATCCTCATCATGCAAAGAAAAACTTGGTCTTTCTAACATAATGCATTAGTGAAATTTTTATCTCTTCCAGGCTGATAATGATTTGAACAATCATTTTCTTTAAGAAGATCAAACCATATCCTTTGTCTCATGTTCAATTACTTTGGTGAGAAAATATACATCAAACATTGATGGTCTATGTTTGAATTACAATTCTCTCCAAAAATATAGTTCCCCTATATATTTATATAATAAACGACCACAACCTTCTCTAGATCATGGTTAGGATATTTTTGCTCATGAGTATTCAAATGTCGAGATGCATAAGCAATGAAATTGACATTTTGTATGAGGACACACCCAAGCCCTTTTAGAGACGCATCACTAAAAATAATAAATACTTCTCAACATGAGGGAAGAGTTAACACTGTTGTATTAACTAGTCTCTTCGTCTTCTATTAGAAACATTCTTCACACTCCATTGTGTAGATGAACTATACCTCTTTTCGAGGTTACATGGTTAACAGATTAGAACGTATTGAATTATTTTTTACAAACCTCCAGTAATATCCTGCTAATCCATGGAATCTATTAATCTTAGTTGTTGTGTAGGCTAAGGCCACTACTCAATAAATTTTGCCTTTGTAGGGTCAACATTGGTTCCATCATTAGTTACAATGTGCCCCAAGAAAAAAACATGATGCATCGAGAATTCACATTTGCTGAACATTCCAAAAACCCTCTACTCCCAAATTGTTTTCAAAATAAACCATAGATAATCCTCATGATCCTCATGAATTTTAGAATATATCATAATATCATTAATAAAAAATTAAAAAATGATATCAAGGAAGTCCTTAATGACTCAATTCATCAAATACATTAAAATAGTCGGTGCATTAATCAATATGAAGCACATAACAACATATTCATAATGCCTATATATTGATCAGAAGGCAGTTTTTGGAATATCATCCTTCTTCACCATCAATTTATGATAACTACAATTAAGATCAATCTAAGAAATAAATGAGACCCTTGAAGTTGTTAAAATAAGTTATCAATTCAAGGAAGATGGTATTTTTTCTTCACTGTGATCTTGTTTAATTTTATATAATAAATGTATAGCTACATTGATACATCTTTCTTCTCTACAAAGAGAATATGTTCTCCCTAAGGAGACATAATTCAATGGATAGACACCTTCTCCAAAAGTTCTGTGATTTTCTTATTTAATTAATCTATCTCTACATATTCCATTATATATAGGGTCTCTGTAATCGGATGAGATCCAGGAAGGAGTACAATGAAGAACACAACCTCTCTTTCCAGGGGAGGTCCAGGTAACTCTTCAAGAAATCCAACAATGTATTCCTGGATGATGGGGAAATTTTTTATCCTTAATCAATCATATCCTTCTTCTTCAATGATCAAATCCATAAATATTGAAATATGAGATTCATGTTGGAAAAGATCAGGTTTATATATCTTACTATAGAAGATAACTATAGGTTTCTCATTCATGATTACTAAGATTTCCTTGCTTATGCAACTGATCCTAGCATTAATATTTGAGATCCAATCCATAACTAGTATAATATCGAAATATAACATGGGAAGGACTACTATATTTTCAACAATATTGTTCTCACTAAATTAAATACAATATTTTCTAAACACTGACGATGCATGTATAATCTCTCAAGGAGTCTTAACTAATAAGCCTACATTTAGAAATTTTGGGGTTGATTCTAAATTCATTTGAAACATGGAGGAAATAAAATAATTCTTAGATCAAGAATCTAAAAATGGACTTGGTAGTTTTTAGAGAACAAAAATAGTACCTACCACCACATCATTCAAGGCTTCAAATTCTGTTGTCATGATAGAAAAAGCATGACCTTGATTCTTAGTCCTTTTTTGAGGTTAATGGTGGTTCCCCTCTACTGTCCTTGGATTTGGACAAGGATTGGAAATGTTCCCTAGTTTCCCACACTTATATCATTGGACATCTAATAGGGATTGAAACATTTTTCCTTGGTAGTTAGTGTTGGGAAGTTGTGGCTCCACCTCACTATGACCATTCCGTACAATATGGTCATCACTTCAACACTTGTAGCACTTCCCACTCCCCAGTAGGCAGTTACTCAAATGTTTCTTCCCACATTTATTAAACGTGGGATATTGCACTTGCATGCCACTTCTTCCCTGATCTAAGATTCTCCATAGTCTTTTCTCAATTTATCTCTTCTAGTCATTTGATTTATGAGACCATTTCAACTCACCAAAATCCAGTTCAACTTTAATCGCACTCAGCATGATCTATTCATAGCTATCATATTCATGGTTGTATAGATTCTACTGTAGATAATGACTCAGTCCACTAAAGAATCTATCAACCTTAACATTTAGATCCATGAAAAATCTTGAGAGGTAATTTGAAAGCCTTGTGAATTTAATCTCATAGATTCCTATAAATTTATTCCACATTTTCTTCAGATCGAGAAACTCCTTCCCAATTCATGTTCTCATGGAATGAGGGGAATATTTATTGAGTAAGATCCCTCATAACTCTTCCCACTCTATAGCATAAAACTGTACTCTTGCCCTCATGATTTTAATTTGTTCTCACTGCTAATCAGCTTCACCCTCTAAGAGGTAAATAACTAGGGTAACCTTATCTTGTTCTAAACATTGGATCATAGAAAATATCTTCTCGATAGTGGTAATCAACTATTCATCAATCAAAAGGTTAGTAGATCCACTAATGGTTGGTTGTTGTTGATGCATAAATGACTCAACACAATTTTGTTTACTTTGCTGTGTGGTTGGTCTCTCATCTTGATTCATGTTGATTCCCATAACTATAGTCATTTATTTCATCATTACCAGGAATGTTTCTGTTACGACTCTCATCAGAGGGCCATCAGCACATGGTCCATTGTGGTCACCATTTTCACGGTTCCTCATATTTCCCTCCATTATCAAAAATAAAAAAACCTTAGTTAAATTCTTATGTCATTTACTATGTTTTTAATTATAATCGATTTTATGTCTTAAAACATCATGCTTAGATAATTACATTTTTCTATAAACACTTCATAATGATATATAAAAATCTTATGATTAACAAAACATACCTCCCAAGAGTGTCAAAACAAGAGTGTTGTAAGGCTTGTTTTCATGTACTGTGATAGGCTGGGTCATGTTAGAAACTCATTGTTATATTTTTCACTCCTATGTATATTTGTGTCAAATGCACATCCACTTGTTCGTATCCAACCAAGGAATTATTTTTCGGAAACCACTTACATAATATTTCAATAAAATACGAAGATGTTTTATGATATTTTAAACATTTTAACTATGTTTCTTCCAAACATTTCATAGAATAATTTACTTAATTAACTAAACTATCCTTTGATACCTACTATCCCATCCTTCGTTTTTATTAAATAAATTTTCATTGCATTTTCGAAACAGATGATCTTTAAAGTCTACTGTCTTGAAAATCAAAGAAAATATACATGAAAACATAAATAATTATCCTGATCCACATATAAGTCTTCATAATATTATCGTCCTAAGAAAAATTACAGCATCTCATAACCTGGAGTCATACAAGAAATGAAATGGTAGGCATAATTCCCAGAATGGAAAGAAAATAAATCAGTTCACTTGTGATATCAATATGAACGTGGGGAAAACATAAGGATAAGAAAAGTAGAAGTATAGGCTTATCATAATTAAATTTACATGATTCATAACCTGAATATGTGGCTAAAACATTTAATTAATACATTCATGAACATATCACCAAGGTTCGCTGTCGTGGTGTCATAAAAATTACCAAGGTTATTCACTAAGGTATCTTGAATCTTTCGATCACTAGAGATTAAATTCTTAAACCAATGCATTACATAACTATGATGGAAAACCATTATTATGTATTTATTTTCATTTGAGACACATAGATCATAATAATACATTTCATTAATAAACCAAACCTTATAAAATAGATGGGTTTCATATCAATATCATGACGTTTTAAAAAGTACTTAAAAAAAGATCATTACGTCATTTATAACCCATGGAATGAGAGTGAGGGTTATATATATGTAAATTCTAGAATAAAATAGATAAATTTTATGCCATGATGAATACCCCAAGAAATGAAAATATATTGGGTTATTGACATAAATAAAATAAGAGAATTTATTTAGAAAAAGAAAGAGATTTTTAGAGGAAAATTCTGCAGCACAACATTTATACATCATGGTTTCAGAAAACATTAAAAAGAGAGGGGACGTCAGTAAACCATTCAATAGAGATTCATGATACATTATAAGGATATAATAACATGGATATATGAACATCGTATTGATATTTTAATGACATACCACATGAAAAAGAAAACTTGAAACAAAAAAGAAGATGTAATTGTTTTGATAAAAAATCAGCAGCCTCTTGGCATCACATAATAATTCATAAAATCAGTTGATGATAGTGGAAAGGGTGTATAATAATTTGAACATAACATTAACAGTAATAATAATGTACAAGAACATATCCTATCATAATAAGATGAAAACTGGGAGACACAACATAAAGGCTTTCAGGACGTAAAAGATGAGGGTGAAAGGTTCCCACACCTGTAAAAGTAACTTCAAAAGATGGATCGTTGGGACCATGGGGGCATGAGGGAACCTTTTAAGGACACATTTGGAGGTAAAAAAGAATATATACTTTTTAGGAGGGATTCATAATGAAATTAATGAAGGAATGGGTTATTATTAATTGCAAAAGAGAGGGGTTATTTAATTACTTCCCAAGGGACACCTCATCAGTGATATTTGAAAAACATTGGGCTTTACCATGGTATTTGTTTATTGTATTGGAAACATGGGACACCTAATCAAATATAATACTATTCACAAGTCATCTATATTTATTACATAATGGTTACATCCGAAATTATGTCATTAAAGACACGGAAATTCAGAACTATATTTTTACTATTCATGGGAAAACAAAACAATTTATAAAAATATCATAAATTCAACATAACATAATATTGATGCTACGAATAAAAATATGAACATAATTTTATGAATATAATTTTTTGAATAAGAGATAATTAATTTTAATGTAAAAACACTATTTAACGGAAAAAAATAGTAATACTTAACTAATAATTTATGAAACAGTAATTTACTAATGTTATAATATCACATTACCAAAAAAGATTCTTCAATTATACTTATAATTTATAAAGTTATGTTACTATTTCATTGGTCACATTACTATTCATAAGGTCAAAATTACTATTCATACTTTTCTATTCACTATAAATTAAGTTGATCTTATTATACTATATATTTCTTATTGATCACAACTATAGAAGACCATTTTTTTTGAAAATAATTTCACATTATTATTATTATTTAAAGTATACAAAAATAATTCAAAATAACATTATATGTAAAATTCATTAATATTATGGAACTTTTATAAATTCATCATATATTTATTTTGATATTTGAAAATTATAAATTTTACCATATAAAGAAATAACAATTTTATTTATATAAAATGATTATATAATGTCACTTAATCCTTGATACATATCCCCTTATAACACCTTCATATGACTTAATTGTAGGGTGTTCTATAGTGATAAAATCATAGGGCGCCTCAGACAACATTGCCTGAGTGGTGATTTCTATCAGATTGAACTTATCCCTTAGCCAGTTTCATTTAAGAATCCCATGTTGAGGCTCAGCTTTGACTTGGTCCAAAGCAAGGCCTAGTGCTACAACCCCCTTCCAAAGCTCTGATAATTGGGTTTCTTATGGGCCGATTCTACTGGATGAGGCCATTGACTATTTATTCTATAGTAATTAACCATAATCACTTTTATTTATAAACAAAAATCCTAATGTTACGAATTTAGTTTCCATCAGTTATATTCACCATTGATCATATTGAATTACAATCATATAACAGTACAAACCTAGTGGTATTATTTAAATTATACAAACTTATTCAACTAAATGAAGTAGTTTTTTTAGGCATGAAATAAAATATTACACAAATTCAAGATACAATTATTATTTAAATGTTCAGTTCGTTACAGATATCTTGGACTAGATGTTTTCATTTACAACAAAATTTATCATTCCTTGATCAGAATGGATCTATTAGATGTATTCTATGGTTACCCGTGAAGATCATCTCTTTGTCGGGAAGAGGTGGGTAAAGTTTCCTTGGTAGGATAAATACTGGTTCAGGATACATCAATGAATATTCAGGATGTGTGATTAAGTCTGGTTATAATCCAGATTTGTGATAAATCATATACAGATTGATAGTTTTTTTATTTTGAGTTTTCCGTAGGTGACTATGTGTTAATGAATTTTTCTCATTGGTTGGGTCTCAGTCATATTGTAAAATAGAGAATGTTGGCTCCATGAAATATTAGACACTTTTAGATCACTGGATGGTTTGGATAGAATCATTTTTAGTTATCATTTCTAGCTTAGTTGACAGGAATTATATATTTTTTCTATATATGTCATATCTGGAAGTATCACCCCGATCCCACACATGTTCAGAGCTGAGATGAAATTATGTTAGATATAGAAGATTTTGTTTTGGTTGAACAAGTTGAGATCGTTGACTCTCAGGAAAATGTCTTTCATAGTATGTTGATTCTTTTGGTCATAGTTATATGCTAATAAGGTCCATATTCTCTTGATATTTAGTAATGTGAATCCATGACGAGTGAGTAGTGGATTCATCATTTTATAGGGATTACATCTTCCACATGTCTTCTTTAGGATGTAAATTATTTATGGTGGGGATTTTTTAACATCATGTTACCTATAATGGGTATGTTTTCGGTTTTTCTTATTTCCATTTTGGATATAAGTCACTAGAAGTGGTTTTACAGACATTATGCAATATGTAGAGAAAGTACACATTGGGTACATGTGGTACTTGTCATGTTCAATATACTGTGAAATGGTACTAGTCATGATCCTTAGGAATGCATCATGTAGGGTGTAAATGACATGTTTTTAATATTTGGTGATGGGTTTACGGTGTACATATCCAGCGTTTCCATCCCGACATGACCAGGGGAAACACGTCATAATTTGTCACATTCCAAGGTTAATTTCACTCATTTTAATGTATGGATTATCCCGTTATTACACGAGTTGTTTTCTCACAACCATATGCTACTCCTCAGTTATTTTATGAGGTTTCCCTCTTTTCGGATCAATCCAATCAGCTTTGTATCTTCGTCGCATCTACGATGAGTCACTCTTAGTAAATGTTCTCTATGGTTATTCATTACAATTGATAATTATAGTGATGATGATTTTTGGTGCCAGATCAATTGATATAAAATGGTCGTTACATCATTGTTTCTTCTAGATCCATTGTGATATCTCGTTCTAGATTCCTTATCTTGAGTTGGTTATGGTGTGGTGGTCATTCATCCTCGAGGTATGTGGGGTTATTCTCTTGCACCAACATCCTACATTTAGATTTGGATCAATCCTAATAAGTGGGTATTTGATTAGAGGTTTTCATCGAATATGTAAGGTTTTGTTGGGTTTTTATTCTATATAAGGCATGTGCAACCTAGAATTTGAGATTAGTGGTTCCATCTCACATCTATGATGATGAGCCTAATTTCTATATCATAAAGAATTAATTTAGGAAATTGGCATGATTTTTTGGGTGCATTTCAGAATTAGTTTATTTTATCATTGGGGGATTCCATTGGTTTTTGATAAATTTTTTGGGATGTGGTTTTTAATTTCATTAAACACAATAATATTTCTTTGTGGAATAAAGAATATGGAATAACATAGTTACATAGAATGATGGATTAGGTTGAAGACACAATCCATTGTTTTGGGTTTATCATGGAGGTTTGTCTTTTGGATTTCCTATATTTTATATAATGGTTGTTCTAGGGGGATGCTATTTAATTTTTTTTTTGTGTTTTAGTAAGGGTTATTCCTTTTGTTTATAGTCTCGTTGGTCTAGGATCAAATGTGTCAACTTGATTATTGTTGTACAATTAGTCCACAAACTAGTCCTATAGTATTCCAAGATGTTTTAATACATGTGCTTCTATTTATTATTTCTTTGAATTCTGAGTCAGCCTTGATATATATTTATTTAATAGGAAATGTGATATAGAAAAATGTTCTTTGAAATTGATATATCTAATTTTTTTAGAACTATGGAAATGGGAAATGGATAACATGTTCTCAATAAAATTTCATTACTTCTTATCATAGAATGCATTATTTTTCAAATGATTATACATTGGTTTTTATAGAGAGATCTGTTGTTGAATAGCTGGGTGGGATGCAACTGTGGCTTTTATCTCACACCCAACACACCTCTTCTACAATGCATAAATGATTGTTTATCTTCCAGTATATGAAAAAGAAAGTTTGTCACTATGTGGAAATGATGTTTTTATCAGCTAGTTTGTGTACCATACAGTGATATGATGGGGGATTTCCCACATTTTCACTTAGAGTAGATATTTCTTATTGTCCCTTGTAGTTTTATTTTTCTTTTTTGGATTTTACCTATTGTTGAAATTGTTTATTTTTTATTTCATTTCTTACACTTATGGAATATATTTCGGTTAGTCTACCATGGTTTCATACATTATATATATATATATGTATTCCATGTGGTATATCATGTTTGGTGATTTTTTTCTCACCATTTTTTCATTCAATGTTCGAGTTCTTGTCACCAGCCCGTGGGGATCAGAAATGCACTTCACATTTATGATAGATCAGGTAAGGTGTCGGGTTTGAGGGTAACCTAGGTTTGTTCATTACACTTAACCATTTATAATTGTTCTCATTAGGAGAAAAATACATGTTAAAAAATCCATATATAAATTATCATGACAACTAACCACATTCTAATAACATTTAAATTATCATAAAGAAAATGATCTTGGTACACTTGGTTTCGATCTCAATGATAACTGAATAATTTTACAATCAATGTCCCATATAAAATTTATCACATAAATAGAACATATAGTTATGTTTTAATATTAGGTGAGCAGTGAATATTCATCACTATTAAAGAATTCCATCCATTATTTTTCCATCTCATGTATATAAACCATAGTCAAATAATTATAAATTAAATTATTCCTAATATTTTCACATTTAATGGAATATATTTTATATTTCATTATTTTGTTCTTAACTAATGACCATCATTGATCAGGATCACCATAAAAAAAGGAAATAGTTATATTTTATTATTTCGAACATATTAGTACATCAATTATATTCTTCAGTTCATCAATCAATCCACCAGTTACCCTATGAACATATGATCCACCAATGGATGGGTAATGTTACCCCATTAATTGACCTACAAAATAAATTTTCCTTCGGGGTAGATCTTTATACTCTCAATCATGGATACCATCACTATAAGTATATTTTTTTAACTCATCCATCATTATAATAAAATTATTCTTTTCTAATTCAAACCATCATGGGATATTGATTTGGGAGGACTCTTTTTCTATTTGTTCCTTCCTAGTAAAGCTTCTATGTCTCCATAATAGATATCCATTTCTATAAAACATAGCATAAATGAAGAGACATTATAATATTAAAATTTTATGACATTTTTAAATAGCTATTATATATAATAATTATAGGAAATTATATTAAACTTATTCTAAAATCTAATATTTTATAATCAGACCTTTGTTACAAATTATATTAATCCATCCATAAGAATAACATATTATTTATTTTTATTCTTGAATTTAATTCATTTCAAATTAATTATATTTTTATTTTTATGGTTTTAAAAAATTGTTTCATTACTCATAGATGTAAAAACCATATCATTCAATGTGATTTTTTTATTAAATTCTATTTCGCCAAAAATATTAAACCTTTAAAATAAATAATTATTCATTTGCATATAATATCTTCAAGAAAATCAACATGACTTATTCATTTATTCATCATTCAATAATCTCTATGATAAAAATATTAAGACATCGAATGAGAAATAAAATAATAGTAATATGCACAAAATAGAATAAACTTATTAGAAAAAAATATATAATCAAGTAATTTTAACCTTTATCATTAATGTTCTTTGAGAGTATGAAACAATTCCATTTAAAATAGAATAACCGTTAGTCATGTCTCAATAGAAGCCTACAAATCATAACAAAAAATTAAAATCCATTTTCAAAATCCTAAAGGCTCACAGTTATAACCCATTTTAAACTCTTTTAGGAAGTAATTATATCCTAGTAAAACCCATAGAAGAAACCTGAATGTATATCCCTTCCTTTTCAATATCAAGACAAGTATATTTACCCATTTCATTAGAAAATGTTCTATGTGCACCAAATGTGTAATCTATATCAATTTCACATAGTACAATTTTGGATAACCCATTGTATAAGTTTTGAGGAGATATCCTAGTTCTATCTCAAAGAAACTATTTATACATCAAAAAAATGAATTATTATATTATTAATATTTTTTTACATTTTTAAATGAGAAATTTTGTAAAACAATTCAATAATTCTATATGAAAATATGTTTTATCTATCAAAATATTTTTTCCCTATAGATTCCGATTTTCAATTATTAAATACCATTAGTTATTAAAATCCCATTTTTTATTTCGAAATTCCCTTTTCTATTGAAAACTAATTTCTAACACCAAAATAATTTTACCTTTTGAGAAATATTATTTTAATAAGAAAACAAAAAATAAATATAATAGTTTTCATTATTTTAATAAAACATAAAAACATGGAAGGGAATCACCACATTGAATAATTATAATTGTAAAAAACATATTTTGTTTATTTATTTTAAAATAGAACATTCCTTTAATAGTTTTATAAAATATTATTTATACGACATGTGAAAAGATTTATTTTAAACCCTATAAGTTTAAGTCAAAATTTTCCTAAATTATAAACTTATTTCATTAATTTACATACAAATCATTCATAAAATTATTTTAAACACATTTACATTGAAGGGAATGTATCATAAGGAAAACATAAAAATTAATTTTTTAATTAAAAGTCTCTTACACTTGGAAATCACTTGAATCATAAGAATAATCATTTAAAAAATATTAAAAACATTAAATTTTATTATAATAGATAATATAATTATAAGACATTTAAATTGTATTGTATATTCACATTATAAAAGAATATTGTTTCATGAAATCCGAATATGCCACAATGAATGGAAATTGAAATGGTGTACCATACCCTGGGCCCAAAATGTCAAGCAAGATCATAATAATATTCAAAAATAATAATATTTTCAATAATTTATATATTTATAAATATTTTCATTTTAATTTATAATATAATTTCACCTATTAAAATGTTATAAGAAATTACTTATTCATTTATGTTTACCTTGAATGATTATAATATATTTGGTTTATAAACCAAAATCACTAATGTTGGTAATTTTTAGTGTTAGTGGTTATTATTTTGACATCTCCAAAAAAATTATAGTTACAAAATTATTTTATTTATATATTATTTATACATTTAATACCAATAATGAAATATGGTTATGAAAAATGAACTATCTTATAATCACTGAGATGGATAGTCATACTTACACATGAATAATGATTCTAATTTTCAACGATCATTATTGAAATGATGTAACTAAATAATTATCAATAAATAATAATAAAAATATTTTTTACATTGTATTATTTATTTATATATTATTATATATATCATTATTGTGATATGGGTTTGGAAAAAATAATCACAACTATTCGTGGATATAGTAGTTCACACATAGTAGAATAATATAATCACTATTAGTGTAAAAAAGAGAATGATATTTTATCATTTCATGGTGATAATTATTTTAATTATATAATTTTTATTTTATTTACCTCACATAGAATAAACAATTTTATCCTTATTACTTTCTATTTTAAGCATTACTAAAAAATCATTAACATCGCTTCATTAGGAAGCTGTTTAATATAGACATGATTACCATTATCAAGTCCTCTATGATATATAATTGAATAATTTATTTATGATATATAAACTAAATAAGTATAAAATCGTATAAATATAAAAAATATTATTAATTTACATCATTATATCAAGGAATTAGAGGTCATTATGGAAAAATAATGACATTGGTTTTTCATGTTGGTAATCATTCCTACAAATGAATGAGGACTTCATGTCCCATTTTATGTAAGTGGAGTTATACTAAAGTAATATGATTAAAAAATCCTCTAAATGATATATTTTTGTGATTCTTTATAATAAATTATGTATATAATTTTATATATTTGGGAAAATATATGTAAAAATATGGGAAATTTACCTCTTCTCATGACAACTCTTTAAGTAAAAACCTAAATTCTCCCCCTATTGTATTAGTGTTAAAAATATGTCGTATATGATGGGGTAGTTAATGTATGATGTTCCATATGAAGGGATTTTATAGTCCAATGGGTTTAGGAATTATTATGTGTCAATTAGATAGGGTGGCCTTTTATAAGTGTTATGAGAGTCACACATGTAATATTTGAAAAAAATAGTTTACCCATTCAACTTATATGTAATAAGGATAAAAATGGTAAATTATTGAGGCTTATAAGGCTTATAGTTAAAATATTTGCAGTCAATATATTTTATACTAGTTTTTTTTATTTTAATAGTTATCATTTTAGACAAACCACTTGTAATTTATTTTTTACCATAACCACAAAAATTATTTATTACATTTTTCAAAATGAATATTGTATGAATATATAATAATATAATAATATAATATAGTTTTTCCTGATTGAAAACATTTAGTTAATTTTTTAATTTTAAATTAATATATGTGAAAAAATATTTATATAAAATTAATCTCCTAAATGCGATGAAAATAGAGTTTATTGAAATGTATTTTTCAATAAAAGAGGAAATTATATTAACTCTATGATTAATCATTATTGTAATTTGATTATAAATTAATATATATTTATAAATAATATGAAAATTTAATTTGAAAAATTCCCCATTAGTTATTGTTTTAAGTAATTAATATGTATAAACGTTATTTATATTAAAAATATTTCCAGAAAATTTGTGTTTTAATCCCAAAAATAATATTATATGGAAATACAATATAAGGGTGATTTTTTTTATTATATTTATTATACTATATAATTCTTTTTTCATGTGAAATAGTATTACAAATATAGGGCGAATTTTAAATTAGTTATTTTTCAATGATATTACCCTTATAGAAATATCAGTATTTTACAGTGTTCCATGAAAAAGAGTATTAACATAAAAATCCCATGAACTTATCCTTAATAAATTTTTTAATTTTATTTTAAAAAAAAATTAAAAAAAAATTTAAATTAAAAAATATTTGAATTTAACATTTAAATAAATACTTATCTTTATATAGCATTATTAGAGAAATTTTGAAATTTATTTATTTTGATTTTATTATTTTTATAATTATTATAAATTTTTTAGAAATCTATATATCTATATATCTATCCTTATCTTGGTTAATAAAATTTAAAATTTTATTAATGGATATAATATAATATTATTTCCTATAAGAGAGTCAACCATTTTGTTATCATCCTCATGTGGACATGTATTTAGCATAATTACATTTAATCAATTGAAACCATATCCTTTAAAAAATTGAACTATATTTTTATGAATATATAATTCTCTCATTATTATTATCTATATTCACAATATAGTATTGAAATAATTTCATTAAATTAATAATTCTCTTATCAATACTATTATTTCTAAATAATGCTTCTCATAATATTATTATATATTTTTAATTAACATTATGAATAATAATATATCTATTCATTATCCATGATGTAGAAACCAAAGTAATTTTCAATACATCACTGTATATTACAAGCCCTTACCCTTTTATATTAATTAATATGAAAAATTGGTGACAAACTTCCTTTATGGATCATTAAAACTTCATTCACATTCCACTATTAAAAGCATTGTCACATCATACAATGTTAAAATCTATACTTTATATGATATCCATGATAAATTTATTAATATTTAAAATAACTTTATTATTATCCCATGAAAACATAAAATATTGTTTACAGTGGTTTTTCCATAATATTTCTCAAAAATATCAAATTATCATGGAACTATATATATTCCCTTTCTCATGATTACTGACCTATGATTGATTCAATATGTCCCATGAATTTATAACTAATAAAATTACAATATATATTTTTATACTCCTGGGCATTCATAGAATCAATAATTTATCACTATATCTTTCACTACCCAAATGAATATATAATAGTACTAACATCAAAAAATTGATAATGTATGTCTCTAAAGATATTATTTATTAAATCCATGATGATAGATAGAGTATTTATAAATATAAATAGAATATTATATTATTCATAGTTCCCATACCTCATAAGTATTTATTTTATTGAAATATACTACATTTTTTACACAAAAAAAAATATTATCAATGTCAAAGGTTAATAATAAAAATTTATATATCTCTAATCGCATTATTGAATATATAATTTATAAAAGGTTTAAGATTCATTCCCATAATGAATTTTTTTTAGATACACTATAATCAATTTAATTATTTATTAATATAAATTTACATTTGAAAAAATATAATAGGGAATAGAATATTTTTCAGTGCAGAATATATAAATATACTCTAGATTAGAGAGTAGTTTCTAATTCAATTTCACTATGTCAAGAACCATTCTAGATAACCCCATTGTAATATTAATGAATCTATATGTGGGTTTTATTGAATAATGAATCTAAAAATATTCTTGATGACCTAGATGTGAATATGAAAATAAATTGGTACACTATCATACAATTTTAATTCCATAAACATTTATTTCGTCAATATAATATTCTGCCCACAGTACCTCATTTCATTGTACTATGACCGATATTATTTAATTTTGTTTATTTAGTTTAAAATAATTGTTCCAATGATACATGATAATATTTTGATTATGCATTTTTAATGATAAAAGATTATACCAAAAATTATTATGTGGTCATGGAAGGGAGACATCATCAATTTCTATGAAAACATTTATCAATACATTAGGATTTATAACTAGAATCTCAATGAGTATCATCACCTCATTCTTAAAAAAATTCAATATATTTCATATAAAAATCATCATCCCAAAAGTTGTGTTCCTATAGATTGATGAATAAACTATTTTAAGGAGAGGTAAAATATATTTTATAACAAAATATTATAATATTCAATTATATGATGTAGAATAAAAAAATCATAAAGATCTATATATTAAAGGATATTTGGAAATTTTCACTATTAATTACAATGATCTTCCTCATTAATGGTTATTAGGATTTCTCTAACTAGTTTCCTTGGTTTATATGGGTTTTCAAGACAATTCCCATAATTTTATATTGAGTTACTAAAATTATTTTATTAATGACCACGATCCATTATTATAAAGAATTTTTATATGGGTGGAAAATTATTAATTTCTCCATCTTCATTATAATATTAATTAGTCTCTTATTAAAATATATGGAGTTTTAATATTCGTGACATATTTTTTCCACATTTAAAAACATAACTACTTCTGTTTGGAAATTATTCTGATTCTTCATATATCATTTATTTCATGTTTGAAAATACACACTAGTCTAATATTGTTTCTTATCATCAATGTATAAATGATTATCATAATTACATTTCATTTCCCTAGAATAATTATTTTTTCCAATTTGTATTTATATATTATGATCACATCAATCTGTATTTTCGTAGTCTAAAAAATCAGTACAACATAACTCTATTTAAATATAATTATTATAGCCATTAATTATTGAATTGATTTTTCATTTAATTAAAATATGAAACCTCAAGATTCTTGTGAAATTTCCATCATATTGTCCAATAGATTCATCTTATTTTTTATTTATATAAATTTAAACTAAAATTATTATCTCATGAATATTGTTTTGAACATAATCATTGAAAAAAACGTTCTTTATCACTTTGACCTTATTTGAGTTTATACATTAAATTTATATGGCATTTTAATGATATTCAACCATATTACAACTTTATTATCAAAATAGTAGATGTAAAAAATAAATATTTCATGGTCATAGAACTAGAGAATAAAAAATGTATTTTACATACAACTAACACACAACATAGGAACCGCTTCATTACAAGACCTTCTAAATGTGTTTTGGTGTCCAGTAATGAGTGTCTTGATAGTGAGATTCATGATAAATTTTTTAGGCTCATAACACATTTATAATAATTTCATAGAACAATATAATGTCATGTTAATGTTTATGCAAGGATTTACATCAAATGAAAAAAAATATGTTTTCCATTGTGAAAATATCCAAATAATCCATCTCTACTATAAATATAAATATTTTTTAAATTTACCAGAATTACCTCTTTTAAAAGAAAATTTGGATGATAAGACATAAAATAATTAATTAATAAAAAAGAAAATTATGATCATCAAATTTGGAATAAATATTAATAGGAAAGCATTAACATATAGATCACTAAATTCATTTTATATTACAATTAGTATGTTTTATAACATTAGTATATATAAATTAAAATCCTTTATAAATTTTCATCAATATAATGAGAAATAACTGATGTCAAACCCCTATGGGTATCCAACCATATGTGGAATCATATTCAACCTCTTTGTTCCCTACAAAAATGATCAATTCAATTATCAACCATATTTTTCTGGATGATATATCCCTATGGAATTTGTGGTAGAACAATTTCTACTATTAAATAAATATATATATATGAATTTAATTTCTATGAAACAAAATTATAAATAAATTACCAATACAATATTATGTATTCTAAATTTTTTATATATCCTTTTTATTTAAACATATTCCACGTCGTCCAATTTCGAAAACAAAGAAATGTACATCCAAAAAATCAATAATAAAAAATATGAGAAAAAACTAAATTGAACATTGATAATTCTAAGGAAATAATTTCATGATTAGAAGAAACCAACGAAACAAATTCTAGGAATTTAATTTACAAATATTTTTCAGACATGATGATTAGCTACAAAAACTTTTTATTTTATAACACATGTGAACATTTCAACATAATCCAGCTAATCTATATCATTTTACAAACATGTCACGTGCCATAATAATATTGATTATGTCATACATTTAAAAAGTAAAAAATGGATATGCTTGGATTCAATGTTAGTTAAATCATTATCATAATTTATCATTTCATAAAAATGATGAGGAACATGAGTATGTGGAAAATATACTTGGAAATAGACATTTGAAAAAACATGATTATCAGAAAACACACTATACCAATAAAAGATCAAAGTACTATCACAACGTGTAATATTTTTGTTATTAAATTTCTAGAAACATATATAAAAAAAATAAAAGTCAACAGATTATTATATTATATTGAGAGATATTTAAAAATAAAACAATGAATAGAAACATCATATATCCTAAAAATGAAAATTTTCATTTAAATGTGGAATATTATGATTAAAACATTATAATTGGGAAACCCCATAATAATTAATATAATTTGTTTGAAAATTAATTATTACCACGCTATTTCGAAAAAATCCTTTTATATCCACGCTACTTAATTTTAGAAATTTTATTATGTCTATTATTATCTGATCATACATATAATGTCATGTTTGGATTGTACAATGATATATAAAATTAAAAAACCTAATTTGAGAAAAATAAAGTAAACCAACCTTCAACTTCCAAACATTTGTTTGATAGTTACCATTGATAATAAAAATATGTCAAGGTTACCATGAAAATAAATTTATTTCATAAAATATATAAAACACCACTAAATATGGACATATGAAAATATAGGTTATCAAAAATATGATTTTGTAATGGAATGATGTATTGATAAAATAGAGAGTTTTATCAAAACATGAGATCATTGGAGATAACCCTAGGATGTAATATATGTTGAGAATGTACAAATTTGATCACTAAAACTATTAAATGTTATTAAATAATACGATGTTCTAATTATGTAAAACTGTTTATCTGAAAATTGATGTCATTTAAAACCAAATTATAATGATTCCAACATAAATGATCCTTGAATATAAAATATTGTACCATGATCATAAACCCAAATTGGTAATTAATTTTATAAAATGAATTTGTTAATATTTTATGTGTTATTAAATAAAACCCATTAATTAGTAAAATATTAATGGAATTAATATTAAGAAATTTGTAAAGAAAAAAAATGTGGATTTTAAAATATTTTTTTGGAAGTCTTCAATTCAAGAAGATTTATTTAAAAAAATACATTTATGAAAGGACTCATTTAAATGAATTTGTTCTTTTATTACCAAAAATAATAATTTTATTACAAAAATCATCATATAAAATATTAGCTTTACAAAGTTAGTATATAGTGTAACCATACAATAAGTGTATTTTCAACATAAAATATGGGATTGAAATAATCAATAAATTATTTAAATGTATATTCAGGTATCAAATGTAATTACCCATGGTATTTAAAATTCAGTAAATGAAACCCATATCATAAATTATTATATAGTTAACTACATAATGAAATCTTATTCAAAATACTTTAGTATCATGATAACCTATATAATTACTATTTATATATAAAATTTCTTCCATGTTGAAAAATTTAATAATTTAAGGGAACTATATTCGTCATTTTATATTAATACTTCATACATAACATAACAATATAATCATGAATCATACATGTATAGTTGAATTAGAAAAATTAATTCTTATAAACTTTTTCATAAGATATCTATAAAATTTCCTAATATGTTCTTAAAAATCATAAATAGTATTAGAATTGACATGCGTAAAATATATTTTAATATATTGGGAAAATTAACATATGAAATAGTGAACTTTTATTATCAATATGTACACAAAAGTGTTATATCAAGTATAAAATAATAATAAAATTATCATATGGGTATGTTTAAATGATATAAACATTTAATAAACTTATCCAACAATTAATATAACATAATATTGTGAAATATCATTATTATATTATGATCATAATATATTAATATAAAAGATATCAATGAACATAATCGTTAAAAATTATCATTGGAAATATATTTAAATTTTTTATATACACAAAATAATTGAAAAACATTCTTGGTACAGTTAAATATAAATAAGAAGTATATAATAGTTGATTGATTTCACTATGTGAAAAATTTGTATATGAAATTTTCTCTCCCTAGAGTATCGTTCTGGAAAATGGAATTTAAATAACATGGTTCACTCCCCACTGGATCCCAATTTATCTTAGGAGATATCCATCATTTCCTAATGAATAATAGAGATATATAAATTGTTCCCACCCACCACATAAGGAAAATGATTCATATATATATATATATATATTTAAAATATGATTAATCATTCATCATTTCATAACACTTGAAAATGTTCTTGGTTTTATAAACATTTAATTATGTCTTAACCCTATGAAATGAAAATGTTTTCATAAATTGGTCATTATTTCATCATTTAGTTAGACATAAAAAACGAAATATAATTTGAATAAATCCGAAAATCATAATAAAAAATGATTTATATAAGTAATTAGGTTTCTCTCATTAAAAAATATCCATATTAAAACATATATGGCATAAAAGAGATTAGAATTATATGAAAAAAATAAAAGACATCTGAAAAAACTTCTTGAGGAAAAAACATTACTATTAAAAATTGCTTATTTAAAATTTAATGATTTATTATTCACTAAAATACTATATTATATTAATATAAAATTCTATACATATACAAGATGGATCAAATCATTGAGTTTTAATTACTTCTTGAAATCCTATTTTTATAATGTACATTAAAATACTGAGTCCATTCATAAATTTTGTTAAATAAAAAAATATAGTCATTTATGGAAATGGAATGTTGATTCCTTTTAAAAAAATTATTTTTATGTTCAAATAGATTTAAAAATAAATTATTCAATTATTTCTAGAAAATTAATAGAAAACATTTTTTTAAAACATGTATATAGAATAAAAAGATTTACAATTATGGATAAAAATAATTTCATTCTTCATTATAAAATATTACATCATACCAATGAGATAAAGAATTATAGAAAATTAAATGAACTATTTTATTCCAATGAAATAAAAATTTTATAATAATAAAATTATATTCCAGAGATATAGACAATCAGACATCATTATGACAAAATAATAACAATAAATCCTCATAAACAATATGATTATAGCATAGAACTCTTATATCGATTTCCCATTACATAAAAAGAAATCTATCTACCTCTATAATTAATTATATTTATAATTGTATACAATAATCATTAAAATAATAATATTTTCACATATTATACCTTTATAACATTTTAATATTATTTATAAATATTCTATTAATTAAATCATCATTTATGTGTTTAAATTATTTCATTTTTTCTGGTGAATTTCATTTTGTTAATTTTAATCCAATCTATTTAAACATGGAATCCTAATTTACCAAATTTAAATCATGATATAAATATAATATATATTAACTTAATAAATAAATATATATTATGGAATATGAAAATTTGATATACAGAAAAATAAATTTCGCAATCTATTGGGATTGTATATTGTATGACCACATGCATGTTTTTTTATTATATAGAATAAAAGAACATTACATATTAATTAAAATTACCAAAGTGGTTATTTTATAATATAAATATTTCATATATTCATAAAATAAATATTTATTACAATACATATAAATTTGAAATGATAAGTGAAACAAATCACTTCATTGAGGTGGCAGTCCACACAAAAATATGAGAAAACATTGTAGATTTATAATATATTAGATGATAACATGGTGGATATAATATTACATTATATAAGAATTATTATTTCATAAATATCATATATTAAATTAAAAATTATCATATAACCCATCTATAATATATGATAATGATAATATAATTTTTTTCTAATATGGAGATGATAATTCATGAACACACATGATAGATACTGACACATGAAATTATATGGGATAAAGGGTAGATAATAGATGTTTCATAATCATTAAAATGCTTCCATATATCATTTATACTTATCTATTAGGATAGATTCTATAAATTTATATTTGATAATCAATTAAGTAAAAAAATAATGTTCGATGTTAAAATTAAAACTGCTTATTTGTATTAAATCTTTTATATAACAACTTAAGGAATCTATGGTTCATATTTTTTGAATAAAAACTTTTATATATTTTTCATGATGAAGGTCAGATTATAATTTAATAGGAATTGTTTGTAGTTCAAGGCTCTTTGAATTTTATAGAAGATAATGATGAGGTTCTCTTTTATAACTGAGAGACCTAGTACTACATGAATTACATACAATATTAATATTTAAAAAAGTTGAATTTATTAAAAATTTATTCTAAATTAAAAATGATATTATTGTAATGATTGATTCTATTGAATTGATATCAAAAAATAAAACATAGATATTTTTTTGATGAGCAATAATCCTTATCTTTTTTATCCCCTCCGTTAAAAACTTTTAATGGTTTCCACAGAAACATCATTTTTAATCATAATAGATTATTAATATTATTTTATCGTATCATTGGGATCTAAAAATTACATGGGATTATTTTTTATATATTATCATATCCACCATGTCCTCTTTCATATTATTTATTTTTTAAATTTATTTTGATAAAATATAATGTGTATAAAATATAATAAATTACATATTGTACTCTATTAATTTATGATGAAAAATAATTTTAGAAATACATAAATGAAAATATAATATTATCAATTAATAGAAAAAAATAACTCTATATTTCCATCAAATAAATTTATATATATATAATTCAATTGAATTATATTTTATGTATTTTAAAAATAATTTATTTTATTAATATATTAAATGGTGAAATATTTTTTCAGAGTTATGTATACATTTTTGGTAATTATATATTTACATTAATTATAAACAATTAATATTATTAATATAATTTCATTAATCTTTATATTACAAAAATAATTTATTCAATCAATTAATTATTATCTTATTTGATCACATATGAAATATATTTAAGTAAAAGCGTGACGATTTTTTTTTCATAAAATAATATATTAGTCACATTCTTGTATAATTATCCATTCTAATATAAATTTAGACTCTAAGGAAATAATTTTAAAAATATATCAATCAATTATGAATGATGATTAATTAATGGGGATCTTAAATGTTAATTTTTACCATATAATTTAAAGACCCGAGATTGATGTACATGGTGATTATATTTATTTTGAGGAATAGATAATACAGGACACAAACAAATTCCCAAAGACCTTATTAATTTAGTTTCATTGGATACTCATAAAATAATCTTCTAGACATGGTGAAAAATAGTTAACATCTCCCATAATGATCTTCCCCTTTTTTTTACTACCTAAAACCTTTCTTTATATACCGGGGAAAATAAAACGTAGAAATGGTGATCTCAAATTCACAGTAAGGGTAAACCTAGATTACATAGAACAAACCATTAACATTTGAATGTAAAAACATGAACATAAAGTTTAAAAATCATAATCATGAGCAATAACATAAATCAAGGAAGTACATAAGACATATATTATAAAGGAACATTAATCGTGATAAAATAGTGTCGGAAAAAAATGGAATTGTAGAAAACCATTATGCACATAATATGATTTCCATCATAGCCAAGGAATTTCTTCCAAGACCATCGTACAGATTAACCTCTCCATGAACAGTGTGTTTCATTCTTAACTCCAAATGATATGGAATATTATAAATACATATAAAATAAATATATATGATTTATAACATATCTAAATCATGAATTTCATTCTATAGGTAATGGAATTTTGAGAACTTAGATAATTTTTAATTATAACAATTTTATTTTTGACTAATGTTCTGATCATCGACTAAATGCCAGATATGAAATCAAATAATTAAAAAATTAATGTAGAAAGGTATTAAAAATTATTAAAGTAATAAAAAAATTGAAATATTTTCTTATGGTATTTGAAATTAACTTACTTTTATTATTAAGGATAAACACAAATCATACGAGTCTAGTCGGATATGAGGTATGGTGTTTCTTTTCTCACGTTTAATTTCTTGAGATTTTCATTGTTCACAAACAATTTATTGCATATTGTGTATTGTTTACATAAATTTGATATTTATTATAATGAAACCATTTATAGTCATGGAATTCTATGATTAATATTTTGGTTATTATCTTTTGGTCATACGACTCGATTGATTACATCATGGTTAGGTGTTTTCATCTATCTTTTTATTCATGTGAGGTTTAGGCTATATTTTCCACTATTTCTTTTTCTGAGGTGTATGTACATCCCATGATTTTATTAATTTTATAATATATATTAATTTATTAGTATTTAAATGTTTATTTTAGGTTCATTCTTTCATGTTGTGTATGTTTTGTAAGTTACCATATCGATCGGGGAACTTTTTAACCTAATTTCTATTCCTTCGGTTAATCCTCTAATTCTTAATAATGTTATGTTATAATTATTTGTGGAATCACTATTTATTTTTTTAAGATGTTATTTCCACTTACCTTTGGGTGGATATAATTTTGATACACATAATCACTCCCTTGATAAATTTTCATGTCGTTGATTTGAACATGATAAGGGTAATCTTAACTAAATTTACATTCATCGAGTTAAACATCCATGTCAATGGTTTTTTAAAAAAAATGAACATGGGTGAATTACATATGATTTTTTTACACTAAATATCTAATCATACTGAGTGTATTTATACTTTTTACACTTTATTATGTAATTTATTTATCCTTAAAATATGGATACATATTTCATAAGGGATTTCATCTCAATTTACATTCCATTGTGACTTCATTGTTATTACGCACTAGTTATCCATTATATGGTGTTAATACTGTCCTTTGGAATATTATATCACGAATCCCCTTATTTTCGTGATATCATATTTTTTCTATTAATTTTATTCCACAATTATTTGTATTCAAGCATATTTCATTTGGTTATGAACTCTATAAATAAAATATCATTTTAAATGTTTTAATGATTTATTTTTCTAAATATTTTGCATTAATGTACATGTTTTAAAAATGGTTTTAAGGATTCATTTATATGGAATTGAATGTTTTGAAAATAAAATTCGTTCCAAAAGCTTCAAAGTAGTATTGGACTCTTTAATTAAAAAATATTTCTATTAAATATATTAAATGGTTTTGAAAATGGTGTGATAAATCATTTATTATGTCAATAACATAAAATGATATATTGTGATTATAATGTGGAAATTTTATCTATTTTTTATTCTTGTTTTATGTGTTATTAATATGTTATGGCTATTGGGAATTTTTTACGCATACGGGTGGTTCCGTGACAATCCTAAGGTAGGTGAGACAGAGATAGATTTATAATTAATTTTGTAACATTAAGGAGGTAAACGTTGATGTCTCTCTTAAGAGAATTATGGAATATATTGCGATGGGTATTCGAAATGAAACTACCAATGTAGATGTGAAATAAATAATTTATTTTTGAAAGGGATGCCACATGTTTCTTTTTTGATTTATGATTTCTATGATTTATTCATAAATCATATGATTTCATGAGGTATGTTAAAGAGCCTATGTTTTGTATGTATTGATGAAATAAAGTTTTGAATCTTTATTTTATAACCCTTAATATGATTTTTATGCTTATCCCACTTTTTTGAAATGTTTTTTCACAGGGTATATGTTAGGGTAAGAGAAAATCAATACTCAGGAATATTTATATAATGAAAAGAATAATTTTAATTTTAAGAATTTTTATTTTATGAAAAAATTGATACTAAGAAGAAGTGTCTACATTGTAATTTTTGAGATGTAATGTAATTATTATGGCCTAATTTTCTAAAACTATTAACTTGAAAATATTCCCAATGCGAATTATTATCTTAATTCATGATTATGTATTGTTTAAGGCTTGGGCCTTCTACTTGAACTTAGTTCAACAGGAAAATATCATTTCTCCTTCCAAAACATTTTATTTTTAAAAATTTCAGGAAATTTTAAAAGGATAGAAGTTAATATAATATATACTAAAAAACATATAAAATAATCATAATATAAATAATTATTTTTGAAAGTGTAAAAAAAATTTCTTGCCATATATGTTAAAAAACATTCCCCTCAATTATTTTTCTGATAAAGTCAATATATACCACGTATCGTAATCAAAAGAATGATTTCTTCCATACAACGTATTAAAAGTCTAAAACAGGAAAAATGAACTTAAAAATACATGAAAAAATAGTACATACATTATGTGAATATTTTTAGAACAGATGATAAAGATATCCCATAGATGATACTTAATAATAAACAATCTCAGATAAAATGAAATTGGAAAAGTTATCCATTGCCTTAGGTCTTATTTCTTCTCGATATTTATGAAACTAATGTATAAAGTTTTTAAACATATTATTAACTTGTAACGAAACCATAAAAATATTTATGATATCTTATATGATTCACGTAATAATTTAAATTACCTGTTCATTTATGAATTCCATGTTAACGAAACGTTTTGGGTAATAATCGTTTCATTTATCATATATGTTTTGACTTGTTACTCTAGATATTAGTATATATATATCATGATTTACATACTTACATATTTTAAAACATTATATATATATATATATCATATATAATCATCATATAAATATATATAATATATAGGTAATAGGAATTCAATACACCATTCATGGAGATGGTATGTCATACGTATGCATGATTGTTCTATTCATTTCCTTATTAAATTGAATGGAAGTAAGTAAATAAAATATATATATACATATAAATACAGTATCATTATTATTCAATATATTTCATTATTATTTAATATATAAACTTTATAATGATTCTTGAATGGTTAACATGGGGAATGAATCTCATTGCGTCGAGGAGATAGTAAGTCGTACGTACGTAGGTGCAGTGATTTCATTTTTCATAGGACAGATAGATATTGAAATATGGTTGTTTCATATTTATAATAACATATTAGTATAATAGTGATACTGATATTATTACTTTATAATTAAACAACTATGGAAAAGGAAGTATAAGAAAAAAAAAATTAAAAGAATCGGGAGAAGAGATTACCTCTTCCTTAATGTACCTCCTTTAAATTTTCTCTTACGGTACTTGTGTTGGTATTTTGAGAAGACATGAACCTCTAAAATGTAACTTGTGATTTTGTGCAGTGAAATGGTAAGCTGTTGTCCGACCATAAAGGATCAAATTGTTTTGAAATGTTTTGAATATTTTTTTAGCCTTATCTTTTTTGTGTTACCCATATTTTACCCCTTTTAATCTTACCTTCGTATCATGTCATTTACACATTGTGGGTTAATGTAATTACCCTATCATGTAAAATGAACCAAAAAAGGTTATTTAGGAAATATTTGGAATTATATTAACTATTTGGATTAATATAATAATATTAAGAATATATTATAATTTAATAAGCTATTTTATGTTTATATTTAATATTTTTGTCAATTTTGGACACTCTTCATATTTAACATTTTAAAAAACTCATAAAAAACCAATTCCATTGCAAAAAATTAATTCCTCATCACTACTATGTCAATTTCATCTAGATAACATGGGGATGGCATAAAAATAATCAAATTAAATTTATTTTAATATGTATAGATTTATTTATTTGAATCGTTTATTAATGAGGTGATCATCATAATTGTGTAATAAATAAATATTTTTATGTAATTACTAAAAATTATAAAAAAAATTAACATGAGTTTGAAATTATTTTTATCTTTATTATTACTATTTATAGATATAGAGATATGTTATTTAACACTATATTAAAATTGATTTAGTAAACGATATATGTTTAGGATATAATTATCTATACTTTAAATTAATTCTTAAAAAATTTTATTTTCACATCCATGTGATTCCATGGGGTCTCAAAATCTACCAATGGATGACCATGGATGGAAATATCTCATCGAATAGTATTATAACATGATTTAGGGTAGATTAATATTACTATGATATTATTTTTTACCATTTTTACCAGATTTACCTTTAACCATGGAAACAAAATAATTACAGAAGTTACTATTCATAATGTACACAAAATAAAAGTACCTATTTACCCAATTTTAACCTTATAATTCCAATTATGTAATCCATTTTCCTAAAATAAAAACAAAGACTTAATAGTAATTAATTTAAAATTAATCCCATTTTTTGAAAAAAATAGGTTTTTGTTTAAAACACTACAAAAGATTGAAATGTTTCTACATATGAATTCAATGTAAGATTAATTGAAAATGAGCTAAATTGTCATTAAATATTAAGATATATTCTATATATACATTAAAACAATACAATCATATATTTTATTCGTATAAATTAAATTTATGAAAAAGTGGGTTTCATTTAAACTTTAGTGTATTTCAACTGTTCATCATAATATGAAAGTTATATAAAAAATATAAGAAAATTATCCAATGTAAGTTATTATATAGTTATTTAAAAAAAATATTTTCTATAATATATCTTATAAAAGTGTCAAATAATACATTTAAAATGATTGAGCCGTCAAAAGGCGGTAAATCTGCAATTTTTTTTAAAATTACTTCTTTTATCAAAATAATTGATTTTGTTCTCATATAATGTTACAAAAAATGTGGAATATGAATTATAATGGCATTTAAAATTCAATATATGGTTAATACAATTCAAATAGTCTTGTGGATATCACACTAAATAATATTATATTAATAATATATCATTGTTTAGTTAAACTCGGTATCGCTTACTATGCAAGCTATCGAGGATGGTTGATCTTGTATGGAATGCGACCAAAATCTGTGTTTCATGTAATGAATGATTCCTTTGGTGTTTCATATAACATAATGAAAACATATTTCATTTATACATTGAATAATATCTATACTTAGTGTTGCGTGAAATGAATTCTATCAAAGGAACATTATATTGTGTGCAACACAAGCCAAGAACAGTGTTGCTCTAACTGGAAGATAATACTGTGTTGTCCATAAAACAAGATAATATTATTTTAGCATACAACACCTAAAATAAATGGAATTATAAATAATATATCTCATAAAATATCATGGTGTTTCATTCTACCCCCCATAAAATGAAATTCTTCCACGAAATTCATCGAGGTTATAAATGGTTTTCTACATGAATGTTTATTTCATAGAAATCCACGTTGTAAAAAGGAATAATAGAACATAATTCTAAAAAGAATAGTGAGAAATGTAATAGTTAACCAAAGCAACTCATCACTAGTATTTCACATAAGAAAACATAGGTCAGAAAGAAGAACATCGATATGGAATAGAAATATATGCATCATGTTCTGATAGATAGTGACAAAGAGAAAGGTGTGGAGAAAGTTTACTATTAGAAAGCTGTAAATCTATGATGAATTTTTTGAGTCAATAAGGTTTTCCTTATGAATTTTTCTATTCATTAATTCATGGAAGATATTAATAAGTCATCAAGGATTCCTTATGACTTTATCATTCCTCTTGTTTTGAAAATCACAAACACCTTTTCTTAAGGAAAATTTCATTTTACCCCTATTTTACCACAATATGGAAAAAAATTCCCAAAGGAAATTTACCCTTACCTTGTTCATTGGTCATGTCAATATTTTTCTTATGTATGAAAATCAGATTCATATCTAAAATATTGGAATTTTAGAACACTTAGATATGAGGTATTCTATTTAAGACTCTGAATTCTGGATACGATCTCTAATGAAGTACAACTCTGAATTAAGGATATGAACTATAATGAAGTTCAAATCTGAATTTTGGATACGAACTCAAATGATGTTCAACTCTGAATTATGGATATGAACTCTAATAAAGTTCCACTTTGAATTCTGGATATGAAATCTCATGAAGTTTCAATCCGAATTCTGGATACAAACTCTCATAACGTTACACTCCTAATTATGATATAAATTTCTCAAAGTTTTGACTCCGAGTTCTCTGAATTCAGACTCCAAACTCTGATGAGGTATGACTCCGAATTATCATAAACATAGACTATGAACATTGTATCTTCTGGATCCGAATTCTAGTGAAATCAGACTCTGAATTTCATTTAAATTCAGACACCATATTTCTACTGAATGCATGTTCTGAATTCCTATAAAACAGTATCTGAATATTCTGAAGTTTATAGACTCTGAATTTATTTTTACTTCCATTCCGAACATCAACTTTTTCCATTCCGAACATTCATTTTCTACTCAATTATGAATATCAGTTTAGTTATGCTTACACTTGTTCTATTACAAAATGATGTCATGATTTCTGTTATTAAATAACAGATGTTTGAGTGACACTTGGACAAGTCCCTCCAAAATTCATGGAAGAATATGTCCATTTGAAGAGGGAGCCGACTGTTGGAGCTTCACCTATATATTGGATCTCATTTGAACATGCTCAGAACTTTTGGATCTTTTGGAATTTTGCTGATCAGAATTTTCTTGAAGTGATTTCTAGAGAGAGAGGCTCTTATTAACTCTCAAGCTGTATGCAGAAATTTTTAATAGCTTGTTAAAACTTTTCCTTGTGCAGATTTTCCTCGTATGACTCCGATTGTTGTTGGGTACAATCGAGGGCTTCTGGGGATAGGCAGACATAGGTTCCAACACCTTGAAGTTAAGGGCCTTCTTGCTGAGGAAGACAGAGGTTCCGACTACGAGATAGTTGAGGGCTTGCAGGGATAGCAAGACAGACTCTGATCTTTCTATCGAGGGCTTACCCTGGTGTGGGTATTGACAGACTTTCTTGAATGTATAAATCAAGGTACCATTATCCAAGGTTTTTGGATACCATTCTTTTTGGGTTAAAAGACTTATTACATGTTACTTTTTTTTGTTACAAGTTTTTCCACTGCATTTTGTATTGTTCAGGAAAGTATAATTTCTTATACTTCCTCATCCTTGTACACTGATATAGTTAGATTCTATACTCTTTAAGGTAGAATATTAATCTTTAGAACTTTTGTTAATTTACATTTTTGGAATTACTTTTCCGGAATCTATAAATATTTAGTACTCCTATAGGTCTTGTGAATTATCTTGTTTAACCTTATTAAACATAACCATCATAAAATTTCATAATGTAATTTTTAAAAGGTACAATTCACCCCCCCCCCCTCATATATCTGATAATATCATTTTATTTCGATCCTCCATTTTATATTATAGAGTATATAATACTTAGTCATATAACATCCTAACAATTAGTATCAGAGGAGGTTCAATCTGAATTAATCACACAATTAGATTTGGATGAATTTATTCTTCTTATAACATTCAGAATTGCACTTTCGGAATTGAATTTCCATATTCATGTTTTTTGGAGTCTATTTTTTGGACTCTTAGTTCATATTCACTTTGAGATACTCTTACTCTATATTTTCTTGCTCTATATTTTCCTTGTTTACAAATTCACTTTCTATAAAGTTTGTGTGAAAAGTATTTTTTTAAGGATGGCAGGGTTAAATATTGGATCCATTTACAATCTTAATCCAACTAGACCACCCATTTTTTATGGTATTGATTACAAATACTGGATAGATCGCATAAAGACTTTCATTATCAACACTGGGGTTGAATATTTTTTTATTCTTACTAGTGGATACAAGATTACTAATAAAGAAATAAGTTCCATTAAAATCAAGAAAATCATGATTACCAACTGAACTATATGGTACACAATACTTTAATTTGTTCAATGATTAGAAACATATATAGTAAATTTTTTTCTTTTGAAGATGCTTACAGTATATGGAAGAAACTTGAAGTTTCACATTTTTTATATATAAAGTGATTGAGACTAGAAGAGCCATGTTTTGAGCTGAGTATCATGGTTTTAATTTTCAATATGGAGAACCAATTTGTAAGGTGCAACAAAGATTCCTGACTATCGTGAATAGTTTACAATAAATGGGTGAAAAATGATTGGATGATGAATCTCTTGTTAACAAGATTATTTGAATCATGCCGAATGAGTGGGAACCTAAGAGAACTACTATTGATGAGAACTGGAAGGTTACTCAAATTTCTCTTACTGAGTTGTTTGGAACTCTTATTCATCATGAAACTAGAATGAAGAGAGATGTTGTAGATGCGAAGAAAAAAAATTTAAATGGAGGAGTTGATTTTATAAAGACTTTTAAATATATTAAATCCAAGACTCCTGAGAGACTTAATAGATCTAAATCCACGAAATTCATTATTCAGTCAGAATCAAGTGATTCAGAAAAGTCAGAGAATGAATTATCCAATCTTTCTCGAAAAATGAACAAGATTGTAGCTTAGAAGAACCATCAGAATAAATAAATGATAAGAGACTACAGAGATAATAAATATGGTGAAGTTACGTGTTATGAATGTAGAATAATAGGTCAAATCATACTTGATTGTCCTTTGTTGAAAAAGAAGGAAAAGAAGGAAAGGAATTCATAAAGGAATAAGAAGAAGTTTTATCGATCAAAGCTCATGAAAAGTCTTAAAGCTAATGCTACTTGGAGTGCTAGAAGTGGAGACTCTTTAGAAAGCGAATATTCTGAATATGATTCATCATCATAGAAGAAAATAGGATTCATTGCTACTACTTCATTCCACAATACGTGTCATATGGACAATGTACGCTCTCCTAAGTCTTTAAAAAATTTATCTCATGATATGAATTAATATTCCGAAAATAGTAATTCCAATGAAGATAATTCATCCTCAAAAAATTAAGAACCTTCATATGAATAAGTATATAGATTTTCCAAGTTATGTAAAGCAAAAAAATTGTACAATTTCTAAGAAATTATACAAGGAAAATACAAGGCAGGAATTATTAAAAAAGAAATTTCAGATATTTCTACAGATCATAGAGATAAAGATGAGCTGTTAGAAAAAAATTCTAAAGACCTTGAGAAAGAAAATTCTGATAAAAAAGAACATTCTAAAGATCTTAAGAATTCTATTTCAAAGATAAATGTTTTTGAGGAAAAATCTAACTCTAATAAAAGGATTCCTGAGGATAGAAATTTAGTCATCAGTCTAAAATTGGAGATATTATCCCTTAATAAGCTTCATGAAAATTTACCTCTGGAAAGGAAAAATTTTACAAGATGTATTCTCAAACTAAACCTCAAGGAAACACTACTAGAGTAGGTTATACTCACCAAAAACCAGTTTTCAAAAACAACTATTTTTTCCCTCTAGAGCCCATTTTTGCACTATGTGTCAAAGTGGTGGGCATTGGAAAAAAATTACTCCTTAAATAGAGTTCAATCTCTTGGGTTTCAAAAAGATTATTTTTCTAAACAAATGTGGATACCGAAAAAAAATTTTCTAACAATTCTGGATCCAAGCAAGTTTGGATTCTGAAAACCTAATTTTTTTCTTATTTTCAATAAAATAGAGAAAGTACCAACAATATTACATGGTACATGGATATTGGATGTTCTCGGCATACGACTAGTAACAAATACTATTTTGAGAAGATTATCAAAATGAAAGGAGGAAAAGTAACTTTTGGAGATAATTCATCGGGAGAAATTATTGGTATAGGTAATATCGTTCTTCTTGAAAAAACATTGATTTCAAAAAAAAATGTTAATGGTCTTAAGAAAAACCTGATCAGTATAAGCCAATTAATTTATTAAAGTTACCTTGTGAATTTTAGGAATGATAAGTCCCTAGTACACAATTCCAAGGAAGAGTTTATTCATTATGACTATAGGCAAGAGAATGTTTACACACTAAACTTATAAGACCTTGAGAGCCAATAATTACCATTCCTTAGTGCAATGGAAGATCATTCTTGGTTATGGCATAGAAGGTTAGGACACTATAACCTTAGGAACTTATGTAATCTTTCTAAGAAAGGTTTATTTAAGGATCTACCGGAGCATAGATTTGATTCTTCAAAAGATTGTCGCACCTTTCAATATGGCAAGCAACATAAATCATGTTTTAAATATGTCTGTGAAGTCTCAACTACTAATGCATTATAGTAAGTACATATGGATCTTTTTGTTCCAACACAAACTGGAAGCATTGGGGGATTGTACTATGTATTTGTTTTGGATGATGATTACACTAGATTTACGTTTGTCTATATTCTAGCAATGAAGTCTGAAGATTTTTAACATTTCAAATGTTTTAGAGCCCAAGTTAAATATGAGAAAAACCTTCCATTGAAAACTATCCATAGTGATCATGGAGGAGAATTTCAAAATTATGATTTTGAAACTTTTTGTAGTAGAAAAGGTATAACTCACAACTTTTCAGCACCTTGAACACCACAACAAAATGGTGTTGTTGACAGAAGAAATATAATTCTTCAAGAAATAACTAGAACCATGTAATGTGAGTATTCTTTAGCCAAACATTTTTGGGCTAAAGCTGTAAGTACTTCTTGTTATATTATAAATCGAGTTTTGATTTGACCTTTTTTTAATTAAACTCATTATGAGTTATAGAATGGTAGAAAACCTAGACATTCCTACATTATTTTTTCCAGATACAAGGTATTCATACTGAATATTAAAGATAACCTACCCAAATTCACACCAAAATCTAATGAAAGAATTTTCATAGGCTACTCCAAATCTTCTAAGGATTATAGAGTTTTTAACAAAAACACTTGTACTGTTTATGAAACAGTACATGTCAAATTTTATGAAACTGGTCCTTCTGTTTTTAAAAAACCCCAACCTACATCCTCATATTTGTTTTCAAAAAATGATTATCAACATTTTAGAGAAAATTCTTTTGATAAGTAAAATGTTCAAGAAGATACTTCTGAAACATTTACCCCATAAGATTTATTACCCTATGTTGATGAACTGGTTTTACAAAACCCATATCAGTAATTTATAAAGAATCATCCCAGTGATAGTATCATTGGAGATGTTAATCAACCTGTAAGGACTAGAAGTTCATTAAAAATGAAGTAGAGCATCCATAATTCCTTTCCCAATAAGAACCAAAAATCAATGTTGAGGCTTTAGGTGATGATGATTGGATTAAAACCATGCAAGATGAACTAAATTAATTCGAAAGGAATAAAGTCTGGAACTAGGTTGAAATACCTAAGGAATCATCTATTATTGGAGTAAAATGGGTCTTCAGAAATAAGTTTGATGAAATTGTAATCATAGTAAGAAATAAATCTATATTAGTTCCTAAATGCTATAATCAACAAGAAAGAATAGACTATTTAAAAACCTATGCTCCAATAGCTATAATTTAACTTATTCATATTTTACTTTCCTTCTCATCATTCTTCAATTTCAGTATTTTTTCAAATGGATGTAAAATGTGATTTCCTTAATGGATTTTTCAAGAGGGATTTTTTGTTGAATAACCTCCTGGTTTTGAAGATACAAATCATCCAGATCATGTTTTTAAACATACCAATGCTTTGAATGGCCTTAAACAAGCCCCTTGATCTCTGTATGATATACTTACAGGATTTATGCTACAATATAACTATGTTAATGGAAATGCAGATCCAAACATTTTTATAAATAAAGATATGAAAAATGTTTTGATTTTTCAACTTTATGTTGATGAAATTATATTTGGTTCAACTCATCAAAATTTAACTAATTCCATTGTGGATATAATGAAATATATGTTTGAAATGAGTATGATGGGTGAGATAACATTTTTCATTGGTTTACAAATTTCTCAAAAATCGGAAAGAATCTTCATATCCAAACATAAGTATATTAAAGATCTCCTTAAAATGTATGGATATAACAACACTAAGAGTTTAAGTACTCCCATAGGTACCTCAAACAAACTTGATCATAATGAAGCTGGGAAACTAGTAGATCAAATATCTTTTAGAGTTATGATAGAAAGTTTACTTTACATGAAAATTAGTCGTCCAGACTTGATGTTTTTAGTATGCTTATGTGAAAGATATCGATACAATCCTAAGGAATCTATTTTAAAATCAGTGAAAATAATTTTTCACTACATAAAGGGAACAATGGATTTATGAGTATTTTACTCATCTAGAAATGATTTTGTTTTAAAAAGATTTTCAGATGCTGACTTTGTAGGATGTAGAATGGATAGAAAATGTACATCCAGAACTTGTCATTTATTAGGAGATTCATAAGTTTCTTGGTCTTCAATGAAGCAAAACTCAGTAGAACTCTACACTGCTGAAGCTGAATATGTAGTGGCTGGAAGTTTTTGTGCTCAAGTGCTGTGGATGCAACACACACTCACAGATTATGGCTTGTGTTTTACTAAGACTCAAATTTTGTGTGATAACTCAATTTCCATTGCCCTTAGAAAAGACCCTCCACATTACTCTCGTGCAAATCACATAGATATTAGACATCACTTTCTTAGGGATCACACACAAAAAGGATATATCATTCTTCAATTCATCAGAATGCAAGATCAACTTGCGGATATTTTCACAAAATCGTTACCTACCAATAGATTTGAATACATTAAACAAAATTTAGGAATGATAACTGGGAGGTAATCCTCCTTTATTAAATTCCTATTGAATTGATCTTCTAACAGTAATAAACTCATTTTCATAGGGGGTGTACATTTTATATTGAATTTTTTTCAAAATATTTTCAAAAAATAATATTTTGTAGTATGTTTTTCGAAATTTTCACAATGAAATTTTCGTATTGTAAATTTTCATATTGAAATTTTCATACTGGAAATTTTTTTAATGATGTTTTTGTAATAGAAATTTTTGTAATGAAGTTTTCATACTAGAAATTTTTATAATAATGTTTTCATACTGGAAATTTTCGTAATAATAATTTTCGTAATGGAAATTTTTTAAAGGAAATTTTTGTAATGAGAATTTTCGTAACGGAAATTTTTGTACTCATATATTTAGTAATCAGGTTTTGGTACATAACGTTGTTGCATATTTTTTTCCCTCATGTTTATTTTTGTATGTTTTTCAGAGTGAGTGTTTTGTAGTCAAATTTTTTTCATGAAGAGTATCACCTATCACGAATAAACTTCCTAGCCAATCCAAAAGGTATGAATTTCTTACTTAAGTTTTAGTAATCGTTTTTCTAGTTTCTTGTAGTTTCTTTTTCATTTAAAATTTCTCAGATTTGTTTCTTCTTAAATCAATTTTTTTTCTTAAAATATCAAAAGATCAGATTCAACATTTCCTTATGGGTATGTTTTCAACTGTCAGATCAGATTAGAGAGTATTTCAACCGTCAGATTGTTTTTGGAAGTTGAAAGGTCACCTCCATCGCCTATATAAAGGGGACCCCTAATGTTGTCCCACATCGTTTTCCAAGCTCTATTATCTCAAAGATCTGCCTCAGTTCTTAAATATTGTTATGAATCTCTTATAATTCCATGAATCCAAATGTCTGTAGAAGCTGCTTCTCTAGAAAATTCTTCCATGAATCCAATATCAAAATGGAAAATATAGCGGGAAAGAATGGTCCATCAAAAAATTTTCAAGTATGATTCTATCATCTCTAGGAATATCAAGGTACATGGTTGGGAAGATGTATTCATATCTAAGACAGGTGTTAAAGACATAGTCTATCCGGAATTTCTCAAAGAGTTCTATGAATCAGTTTGTATCTTCGAGGACGAGGGTAGATAAAAATTTTCTTTTAATTGTTATGGGAAGACCTACATACTCACTTACACCAAGGCTACAAGTTTGGTGGGGTTAGCATATGAAGGGGAAGATGATGTTTTCTCTCACAGGCTCCCGGATGCTCAATGAAGTTTTGTTAAGGTAAAGGGGTTACAATGTCTTGTACTTGATGATGTCAAGACAACAATGATTTCTCGACTATCTTCTAACAATTGGATTTTTCAGTTGTGGGTACAAGTTTTTATAGTACCAAGAAAGGGTGACAAATATACTCTCATGAAAAATTATATATATATTTTAGAATTCTGGGTAGATCTATGGAAAATCAATCTGGAGAGGCATGTACTTGTTAAAATCAAGAATATTAAGGATGGAAAAATTAGATCCCAAATTATCATGTATCCTGCCTTACTTTTGATGATTATAGTTTAGTGTCTTGAGTCTTCAAAGATTTCTTGCAAATCCAAGTATCAGAATTGCAAACTGATGCTTTTTAGTGATGATACGATGGAAGGAATGAATATGGATTTTTCTAAGGAGTCAAAAAAGTTTTATGATCTTCTAGAGGGAGAGGAAGAAGTCAATCCGGAAGTTGTGGAAAAGTTTGAACAATCTAAGAAAGCTGAGAAGAAGAGAAAGATGAAGGAAGTGGAGGAGTCAAAAAAAAATCCTCAAGCTAAAGAAGCTCAATCTGTACCTCCCAAACCAAAGAAACAAAAAGCATATCTGGATGAGGTAGCTAAAAATGGAGGGAAGATAAGGAAAAGAGGAAAGAAGGGGATCCTCAGTTCGGCTTGGACCATGTAGAGGCTACGGCCTTAAGAAAAATAGCTTCTAATGAGCTTTAGGGGAATGAAAAGGAGAAGAAGATGAAGAATAAAATGTCTCAGACTGAAATTGTTCAATATCTACTAAAAGCCACAGAATTAGCATCTGAGAATATTCAAGTACCGGAAACATTCCTTGTTGATCCTTTACCTGAGTCTCCGTGGAAGAGTTTCGTCACTTGGTTAAATTCTAAAGAGAAAGATGTTGTTGAATAGGTAGAAGAAGAATTTGTTGTAGAAATCGATGAAGAAGTGGAAGTAGTTGTAGAAGAATAAGTAGAAGAAGAAAGTGGAAATTTAGATGATATGATTATACAAGTTGACGAATTTCATGATAAGGAAAATCCATCAGAAAATATACCACTCCGGTCATTTGAGGTTGAGTCTTCAAAGCCTGTCACTCTGGGAAACAGAGGTAAGAAAGATGTTAAGAAATATGAAGACAAGGAAGACGAGAAAGAGAATGAATTTTCTATAGAAGAAAGCTATAAAACCCACTTTATTGAGGAAGGGGAAGAGAAGGAAAAACCTGATGAAGACAAGATAGTTCAACTATCTGAAAGTGAGGAATCATCTCTTGATGAGGAAGCCATTCTAAAAGTTGATATGGGTAAGCAAGTGCTTGTTGACACCCCAATGAAATATATTATAAGGAAAAAATCAAGTTGGAGGCCCTTCTAAATGGAAACTGGTGGAAATTGAATAATAAAAATCACCTAGAATGATGTCATATTACAATTCATCTGCTTTTGGACACGATTTTATTGTTGAGTCTCTGAAGATATTGGTGGAAACAATTCTGATCATTCCTACAATAGACTCCACGTGCCAGATTATTTAACACATCTTCAATTAGAAGACTGAATCCTTATCCATGGTGATGGATAAATTTGTGATGATTGAGGTGGATCACAAAAATTTCTTTATCGATTATGAGGTCCAAGGAAAATCATGCAGCAAAATTACTTTATGGTCTAAGAAAATCGATGAGGATTTCACAGAGTTTGACACCTTTCAGAAAAATGTGAAAGAAGATTTTGATATTGAGGATGAAAAGATGAAGAATCTTCAGGATAATATGACCCTTGTGCAAAATACTAGAAATCAGTAGGTGAAGGATATGAATGGAAAGATTAATTATGTTTCTCAAAGATAGAAATGGGAAAGAGATCTCTAGATTGGGATCGAAGAGAAGCGTGAAAAGCAGGATGAAGTACTTAAGGCTCAGTATGAGTCACTGAAGACTCAAGAGGACAGGATCAATGCCTTAGAAAAGAAAGCTGAAGAGGATCTCAAAGACCTAAAGAAAGTATAAACTCTTCTGAAGAAGTTATTACCTAAGGAAAAAGAACAGAAATAGTCCATTCCGATCTTTTGTTGTATTGTTTTTTTCCTTGTAAAAATACTGCTAATAATAATGGAATTCTAGATGCTTGTTTTCCTGTATGTCTAATTTATGTTTTAGGTATATTACTGTTTTTCCATTCGCTAATTTGTTTTGAAAATCACAATGGGGGTGAAGGAAAAAGAACTCAAAAGGGAGAGGGAAAATCTAAAAAAGGAAAGAAAAATTTCTAAAGAACTATACTTAAATAAGGGGGAGTTCTCATTACGAATTCTTCATTCAAATGAAATATATCATTTCTTAACCTAGAATACGATCCTTAGAGTTTCAAAGCCTAAGGGGGAGTTAGTCGTATTCACCATTGGTCATAAACAAAGGGAGATAATATTTAATTATAAGTCTAGAAATTTATTCCACGTCATTATATTCTTTTTCGTAAGGATGTGTGTGCTTTCCAAAAAGTGGGAGATTTTTGTGTCAATATGGTTTTCCTTATGTCTTTTTCCATTATTTCATTCATGGGAGAGATTTCTAAGTCATAAAGGTTTCCTTATGACTCGATCATTCCTCTTTTTTTGAAAATCACAAACACATTTTCTTAAGGAAAATTTCATTTTACCCCTATTTTACTACCATAAGGAAAATTTACACCCCAAAGGATATTTACCCCTACCTTGTTCATTGTTTATATCAATATTTTTCTTAATTTTGAAAATCAGATTCACATCTAAAATCTCAGAATTGTATAACACTTAGATATAAGGTATTCTGTTTAAGACTCTGAATTCTAGATATGAAATCAAATGATGTTGAACTCCGAATTAGGGATACTAACTCTATTGAATTTCCACTCAAAATTTTGGATATTAACTCTCATTATGTTTCACTCCTAATTCTGGATACGAACTCTCATTAAGATCCACTCCGAAATCAGATTAAAAATTTCTCTATGTTCTGACTCTGAGTTCTCTAAATTTAGACACCGAACACTGATGAGGTCTGACACCAAATTCTCATGAACATAGACTCTGAACTTTGTAAGTGATAGATCTGAATTCTAGTGAAATTAGAATGTGAATTTCCTTGAATTTCAGACTTCTAATTCCTACAGAATTTAGGTTCTGTATTCCAAGAAAATAGAATCTGAATATTCTTAAGTCTATAGACTCCAAATTTATTTTTACTTCCATTCCAAACTTCATCCTTTTTCATTCTGAAAATTACTTTTCTACTCCATTTCAAATATCATTTTAGTTTTTCTTTAATTTTTTCTATTACAAAATTATTGTGTTCTTTTTGTTATTAACTAACGGTTCTTTGAGTGACACATATATAGGTCCATCTGAAATTCATGGAAGAATATGACTATTGGAGGAGGGATCCGACGGTTAAAGCTTCACCTATAAATTATATCTCATTTGAACGTGCCCAAAACATTTGGGAATTTTTGAATTTTGGTGATCAGAATTTTTGAAGTGATTTCTAGAGAGAGAGGCTCTTATTAACTCCCAAGCTTCATGCATAAAGTTTGAATAGCTTGTTCAAATGTATCCATGTGCATATTTTCTTCGTGCGACTCCGATTGTTGGTGTGTACAATCGAGGGCTTCTAAGGATAGGAAGACCGAGGTTCCAACACATTGATGTTGAGGGATTCCTGACTGAGGAAGAAATAGGTGCTGACTACCTAATAGTTGAGGGATTAGGGGATAGTAAGAAATACTCTGATCTTCGTATCGAGGGCTTACCCTGGTGTGGGTAAGACAATATTTCTTGAAAGTATAAATCATGGGACCTTTATCCAAGGCTGTTGGATATGCTTATCTTTGGGTTAAAAGACCAATTAATTGTTACCTATTTTTGTTAAATGTTTTTCCATTGAATTTTTTATTTTTTGAGGAAAGTATACTATCTTATACTTCCTCATCTTTGTACTCTGATATAGTTAGATTCTATAAACATTAAGGTAGAATCTTAATATTTGTAACTTTTGTTATGTTTCATTTTCGGAATTACTTTTCCAAAATCTAGAAAGTCTTTAGTACTCATAGATTTCTTCTGAATTATCTTGATTAACCTTATTAAACATAACCATCCTAAACTTTCCTAAGGGAATTTTTAAAAGGTACAATTTACCCCCCTCTTATATCTGAGAATCTCATTATTATTTCGATCCTACATTTGGTATTATTGAGTATATCATACTCAGTCACATACTATCCTAACAGATATATGGGACCACCTGATTCATCAGATAAGAAGGTACTTGGATAAAAATTTTCATTTTCAAGATCATTTTCCAAAAGATGATGAATATTTCATGAGAAAAAATACTTACCTGATTTTTGTACAATATCACCATTGTTCATGCATTGAACAATTTATACATGATCTCTTAAATAAATGAAGCAGAATTTTTCATTTGTGAAATGTTAGTAGATCATGTGATAGAATGATAGGTCATTCCATATGTCTCATTAGAAAGGTTAGATCATGTTATCAAATAAGAATAAGTCCACCTATAGTGAGATAATACATTAATCTAACAAACATAAAATGGAAAATATCATATATTATCCATAAATAGATAAAATTACAATCCTTTAAATAATATAAAACCTAGAAAGTGGTTTACTAAATCAACATAACATATATCCACAAAATCTCATTTCGTAGTCCTTGGTTGTCACATTCCAAACACATGAATACCTTAATCATGTATTCTATTGAAACATGATAATAACATGAATTACCATAGAACCATAGTGAAAACATGAATTCTGCCAAAATTATACTTTTCCACATTAAAAAATTCCAAAAATTCAATATTCTCAATCCATGTTATCACTTTGTCCTTATTCTAATAATGAGGTCATAAATACTACCAAACATACCTTTATCTACTTATCCCTTCATTATGTGCATATCATGTGCTTTCCAAAAATATTTCAATCACTTTTCTTGGATACTAGTACCATATTCTTATAGAAAACCACAATGGACCATAGATATTCCAATATTCCATAATATAGTAAATGTACCTCTATAAAATTCTTGAATACCAATACCAAAAAACATGAATCCAACCTCTTCAATTATTTTCATTGAATAGGTCCTTCCTCGATTTATAAGTAACCTATTATATAGGGGAATTGAGTTGGGTAATTCCCATATTCTCCACATAAATGAAATTGAACACCATGATAGTTTGTCACTCTATGATCAGTTTCCCCACACAGATAATATATTCTTCTCCATTTGAGGTATTCTTCAAGTTTCTTTTTCTATTATTATTCATATATAGAATGCTTAATCTCCATTCCTATATGTTCCTCACCACCAAAAGAAGCATAAAAGTCTATCATCCCTTTATTTGATGACTTAGGAATACCACTAATGTTCACCTTGTTAATCATATTTCGCCACAACTAATTCATCATAATCACTATATATTTGTCTCTAGGATTTATGCATTTTTTTCTCATATTCACTAATTTTACATCAGATTCTGTGTTTACCCAATTCATTCTGGTTCACTCCATTGAATAAAATCATAAAATATTGTGTAAAAAACTGTTAAAATAATGAGCAACCAAAAATTCATAATACGTCACTTGTAGAATGTCTAAATAATGACACATTTCTAATCCATGACATCTTAGGATAACCCTAGGTTATTCATGGTTGTTAACATAATTCTAGGATAGTAACCTGCATTTATACTAATCCTTAGGGAAATCCATAGATATACCTTAGAAATATCTCTAGGGCTATCACTAAATTTTTTACATCCTAGTCTTTAATGTTTTACTAAAAATCACTATGATATCAACTATTGAGACCCAAACAAGACATACATGGTCATTATATATCTTTTGTGTAACACATGATACATGACAAAAAATAATTCACAATGATATTATTACATTAGTGTCTTTGGAAACTCGGAACATATTCTTCTAATCAAGGTGGAGGGTCTTAAACATCTCCCATAAAGATCATACCTTTTTGGTTTTTACCTAAACCCATTCAATATATCATGGGGAAATGAAAACATAGAACATGTGAGCTCAATTTCTCAGAAAGGGTAAACATGTATAATATATAACAAACCATAAACATTTGAATGTAAATACATCATCATAATGTTTAAACAACCAAATCATAAGCAATGACATAAATCATGGAAGAATGTAAGTCATAGATCTTACGTAAAAATAATAATGATAAAATAGAATGCGAATAAAATATGGAATTTTGGAAAACCATTAAGCACATATTATGATTTACATAGTAGTCAAGGCATTGCTTCCAAGACCATAATAGTGGAAAATCTCCATTACTAAACTGAGTTTACTTTCTGTTTCGGCCATATATTATTGAACCAGAATCACTTATCATTCCAGCTATGTCTATATAATGAGATATAAAACATTACCAAAAGAATTTTAGGGATATATATGTCTACCCATCCCATAATGAAGTCATTCGTACTTGTGCCACAAAAATATAAATCATTCATCATTTCATAACCATTATAATAAAATGGGATTTTTAAATAGCATTCCATCATCACATAATCCATATAGGATAAGTGGACATCATGAAAATAATTCCATCATAACGTATTCAGATCTAAGTAATAATAGAGATATAATCATAACGCTTTGTAATCATAGATGGAAAATAATTTTTCTAGAACACATGATCATAGTTCATGAGGAAAATATCTTTTCTTCTTCAAAAACACTTTTTCTTTTTTCAAAATGTCGTCCAATTTTAAAATAATGGAATTTAATTGAAAATAATTTTAAAAAAAATAAATTAAGATTTATGAAAATAATTCTATGTGAAAGTGTAAAAATCATTTCATGCTATGTAAGTTAATAAACCTTCTCCTCGTACATTTACATAAAATGTCAAAAAGATCCTTGTATGAAAAAAACCATGATTTCTTTCATTCCATGTAGTAAAAGTAAAGAGGGGTAAAATTTATTTTAAACATAAATACAAAAATATTACACATTTTATGAGAATATTTTTAGAAAAGTGATAAATATGTCCCCAGTAGATACTTACAATTTTTTTTGGATACAACAAGATTGGAAATGTTATCCCCTACCTTAGGTCTGATTTCTTCCACATGTTTCTAAATATTTTGTATAGTGGGTAAAAACATATTTTTAGTTTTTAATAGAACCATAAAAATATTTATTATATCATATATTATTCACATATTAATCTATATTACCCATTTATTTATCAATTCAATGTGAATGAATTTTTTTTGATAATAATCGTTTTATTTATTATACATGTTTGGAATTGTTAATCTTGATATTATTACATAGATCATGATTTAAATACATATATAATTTAAATTATGATTTTGATATATATATAAATATAATAGATAAGTAAATGGAAGGGAATACACCGTTCATGGAGACGGTAAGTCATACCTACGCATGTTGCTATTTTCATTTCCCTATTTAATTAAATGAAAGTAAGTAAATGAAATATATATATATATAAATAAATTAGAAATATTATTTAATATATTTAATTATTATTTATTATATTGTCTCAATAATCATTCTTGAATGGTTAACATGTATAATTATGCTCAACTCATCATGGAGATCGTAAGTTGTACGTTTGTTCCTTCTTCGTAGGATGGACAAAAAGTGAAATATGGTTTTTTCATATTTATAATGACTTATCAGTATATATGAGTTATACTGTGGTTATTAAATTACACTGAAATAACTAAATAAATGTATGTAGAAGAAGAAATTAATATTAATGAATTGGTAGAAGACATTACATGTTCCTTGACATACCTCCTTTAAATTTCCTCTAAGGGCACTAGAGATGGTACTTTTGGAAGACCATAGCCCCTAGAATGTAACTAATAATGTTTATAGGAGATATGGGATGGTTTTTTCTATCTTTAAGGCTAAAAATTATAGAATATTAGAGGGATGGTGTGCCATTTTATATGGGTGGAGAGGGTCAAGATATTAAAGTTCTAAAATATTAATTTATAATAATTTTAATTTCAATAAAAAATGTTCCATAAAATTTTTAATTCTAGTATAAGATGAATTTGGTTTGAATAAACATCACTCAAAAATTGTTTTAAATGTTTGGAATATCTTTTTATCCCTATATTTTTTGTTTTACCCTTATTTTACACTTTGTAATCTTATCGTGATGCCATGTAATTTATATATAGTGGGTTACTGTAATTACTATATAATTAAAAACGACCAAAAAAAGTTATTTTTTAAATATTTGTAATTAAATTATCTATTTATCAAGATCATAGATTTTAAGGATATTTAATATTATTTAATAAACTATTTTATGCATTAAGTAATGATTTATTTCAATCTTGGACACTATTCATTTTTGACTTTTTAAAATATTCATAAAAACCTGATTCCTTAGAAAAAAAGTAATTAACTTACTAATAATATGTCAATGTCATCCAAACCAATTGTTGTTGGTTTCAAAATTTTTAAATTAAATTTATTTTATTTCTATAAATTCATTTATTTGAATCTTTTATTAATGAGGTAATCACTACATTATAATTGTGTTATAAATAAATATATTTTTCTACTGTCTAAAAATTATTAATAATATTCCATGATGTTGAAAATCATGTTATATTTATAATTAAATTTATATACATATTGATCTGTCATATGACCCTAAATTATAATATATTTAATAAAAATATATATTTACATTATAAATATCATTGATTTAAGTTATTTATTATAAAATGTCATTTTCATATCCAAGTGAATCCCTGACATCCCAAAATCGACCAAATAATACTAATGGTTTAATATAAAACATCAAATAGGATTATGAAATGTTTTATGGTTGTTTAATAATTATATAATATTATTTTTTTGACTATATTTACAATATTTACCATATTTAACCTTTAACCATGCAAAATAAAATAATTACTAATGATTCTATTCATAATGTCAAAAAATAAAAAGTACCTATTTACACAATTTTAACCCTGTGATTCCAAATATGAAATTTATTTTTTCAATTTTAAAACTCATAAGTTGCAATAATTTTATTAAAATTATTATCGTTTTCGAAAAATGGGTTTTTTTTAGACATTTCAAAATATTGAAATGTTTCTACATATGAATTCAATGTAAACTTAATTATAATGAATTATATTGTCTTAAAATATAAAAAAATTATATTTAAATTTCAGAAAAATTTAATAATATATTTTATCCATATATATTATTTCGATGAAATTTTTTGTTTTCAATTAAAATTTAGCATATTTTAACTATTCATGAAAATATTAAAGTTTTCATGAAAATATAAGAAATTTATCAAAAGTAAATTTTTATGTAAGAATCAAAATAAGAATTTTATATTTAAAAATAGTACTTTTAATAGTGTCAAAAACTATATTTAAAAAGGGAGTCCCATCAAAAGGGGGTAAAATAGATTTTTTTTAAAAGACATTTTTATCCGAAAAAATTCATTTTATTCCCAATATCATGCTCTAGATAATTTTTAATTTGAATGCTAAGGTTATTAAATTTTAAAATGAGGTTAATAATAGTTGTAATGGAAATTTTATATCTTATTAAATAATAATATTTCAATAATATATCATTATTTAGTGAAACACGGTATTGGGTACAACACAAGCTATTGAGGAAGGTTCCTCATCCATTGAATGAAAGCCATGTCAGTGTTGCGTGTCATGAAAGAATCCTTGGGGTAGTTTATAAAATAATCCAAATTATGTTTGTTTATACATTGAATAAAATCTATACTCAGTGATGTGTGAAATTAATTCTATCAATGGAACTTGAAATTATGTGAAACACAAGACAGTAACATTGTTGTGTATACTACAAGAGAATACTATGTTGCATAAAGCACATGCTAATTTGGTGTAGAGTACAACATAATAAATCAATGAAATTAAAAATAATCTATCTTATAAAATAGAAGGGTCTTACATGTAAGACCTAATTATCAGATTAATGAGACGATACAACTAACCCAATAACTATTCATAAATAGTAAAAATAATTTGAAAATATTTACCTTATTTTTTCAACAATATTTTTAATAAGTAATAAATTATTAAAATTTTATTTTAAGTAAGTGATAGAAATTTTTTTTATATATGTTCAAAAAAGTTCCAAAACAGTAAAATCAAATTTCATTCATAATACAAACATATATATTCTTATCCCCTGGCTAGAAAAATGGATGATTAATGATAAAACTACTTCGCATATAAATAATATAAAAATTGAAATTATATTTTTTCAGGAATTATGGTAATATTAATATATTATGAAATAGAAATATTATAGAAAAAAATCTATTTTTTTAATATACATATTTTCTATTTATAAAGGACTTTTTTCTCTTATTAATAAATTGATAACTAAGAAATTCGAATATTAATTTTTAAACAATAATTATTTCATTATCTAGTTTTTCATACTTAAACCCAAAAATATTATAAATAGGTTTTATAATTATTCTATATTATGCTTCATTTAGAATTAATGATGGGTTAACCACCTGATTTCAAAAGGAATTTTTTTTAAAAAAATATCATAAAATATCATTGTGTTTCATTGTACCCTGCTTAATGTAAATCCAACCATCAATGATCACTTTTCATAATTGAAAAATGATAATATATTTTTTTCATTACGTAATGAGGTTACATTATAGTTTCTTTGAATTGTTCATTCTTTATAAAAAATGTTAACAATGAGAGTACTCTTAATATCTAATATTTTATCACTGCAACATTATATTCATTCATTTTTTTCTTCATAAGAATGATCAGAAAAAAATTGTGTTACTTTTAATTTTATTACTTTGTTAGGATCTGGTAGTTACTTCTACTAGAGAGATACATTGAATAGAACGTGTACATTAATGATGTTCAGTAGAAGCTCTAATTCACAATATACAAGCAATACTGGATCAATTACATAAAAGGATCAAAATTACAAGAACTAAACAATCACAACTTTTTGTGTTGCATTAATTTATTCCATTTTGAAATTAATATAAATCAATTATTAATAAAATCATATTCTAAATCATGTAGATGATTATTTGTACAATTTTCATTTTACACTATGGTTACAAGTGATTTATTGATTAGTTCTATCATTTTCATCTACCATGTCATATAGATAAGGACCATATAGTGTTATTTCTTTAATTTAATCAATTAAATTATCTGTTTAACATATCCTTTAATTATTATTTCATACAGATCCATCTGAATTATTATGTAAAATCCATTATCTTATGATAATTTAATATATATAAATGGTTGATCCCAAAACAATTTGAAATCCATTGAACATGGACTTAATATATACTCAGCATTTTGAATGGTCCTCTTAGACTGAACATCTATCTGATGAAGATATATGATATTGAATCTAAATATTATATTGTGATATTTTTCAATAAATTAGAAAAAAATTGTAAACCACGACTCATGTTCGATAAAATAAATTTTTTACTCAATAAACCCTTAGGATATAATTTCTGTATGATAATGGACTAGACCTTCCTAGTCCATTACATTTTCAAATTCCGGTGTTTGGGGTATCCTGGTGACCCACAGTGGCACAATAAAGATTTGGCCAAATTTCATGTCGAACGAATTGTGGAACAGAATGGCATCAGTTGCACCAATGGCCAGCAGTTTCACAGATGGTCTGTCAGTGGCACTAATCAACATTGGTACTAGGGCAATAGTGAGTCATTTCTAGTTTCATAGGACTTCATTGTTTCTCTCCAGTAACATATATTTTGACGTAAAAGTTTTATAATTCCACTTTCAAAGAAATATAAGTGTTGTAAAAGTTGTTTTAAACCCCTAAGAGTCATGTGACACTTGAATTACAAAAACGTGGGGCATTTCACACCATTTTTTGCATTTTCCAGACTCCTCTATTTTCCAGTTTCTACATTGTTATGTGTTTTCTATGTTAAAAGTAAATCTATCAACTCACAATTGTCCACCAGTCTATATCAACCATTTATAAGGGGAATTAATAAATCTCCATTAATTTCAATGTCTGAAACCTCCATTCCATGTGGTTATGCCATTAACCGACATTTATGTACATTGAAATCATTACCCTAATTTTAGGATCTGGCCTCTTATTCTGCTGAGGCTCTCTCGTCCTTCTTTCTTTTTATTTCTCAAAGGGAACCTCGAGATATCCTCCCGAAACAAAACATGTGCTAGGTCTGTAGCCCTTCCCCCTCATCCTTGGAGTTCTTACTACATTTCATACATCCCTATTTCTTCGCATAAGGATAAAACATCAATCCTTGATCATCTATGAAGGATTTTTCCCATGTTATTTATTTATTATGCATCATGCGAGGCTAGTTTGATGATGTTCTCTCAAGATGTAGTTGAAACCAAATTTAACAAATATAATAAATAGATTTCAAATAATGAAGGTATGGGAATGTTGATGATGAATTTTTTTTATACCATATTTTTTATGTTGTGAATTGTATGGTAATATGCCCACTAAAAATCGTGTCAAATTTTTAGTCAATTATTGTGCACTACTGAAGAACTAATTTTCTGGATACTCTTCTGATTTAATAGTTGTAACATAGAAATTGTTTAATTACATTAAAATGGTTGATAAAATGCATTCCTGATGAATATAAACCCTTGTTCGAATACCCCAGGTAACCAATGAAAAGAATGAATTTTATGAACGGTGTTGGATGAATCTAAAATCTCCCTTGCTATGTTCTAATGATTGAATGGTTGTTATAGTTGATTAAATATGGGGTTATGTGGATGTGAATGGAATCACTAATTGAGAATTTGATGGTTTTTGAATCTGAGGCTTTGTAGAGCCAGTATGTTGGGGCTTTTATTGGTTCTAGTACTTCACGGGATCTATAAGAACCCTTTTTTAGGTTGTTACATATGAGAGAACCAAGAGTGAATACAAAAACACTTGATTGTGTTTTAATACAATTTTTGTTTTTGCTAATGGTTGCGCATGTTTGTTTCTCAGTCATGAAGTAATATTTAAATGACATCATTTTAACTAGATAATGAGAACTGGTATAATGGGGAACTATTTTCTATAAATTTTTTGGGAACTAGTTGTGGCTATTTTGTACATGTGAATATATGGATTGAATATAGAGTGGTTGTGTAATGGCTCATCATTGGATTCGGGACCCTTAGGCTGGGTTGAGTGCCTGATTACCTATATTTAAAATAATTAGATCATTTGTATCTAATAATAACCCCACCCTATTGAGAACATCATGATGAACATCCTCTATTTCATGGGGGAGGGTTTTTTTCAAACATTTCTATGAGTGGATGGTTATTAAAGCATTTTTTCTCTATCTCACAAGTATCCCAAGACACTTCAGGCTGGCAATGATGGTCTCTGGTTCATTATGTCCCAAGACTCATTAGGAAAGGTGTGTTGTGGTGGTTGGCCCAGGTGTTAGTGGGTATGATTGTTTCCCATGGGTCTTCGTGATGAGTCTTAGGTGTCATTGGATGTGGTAGTGGTAGTTCTATCCTAGGTTTCTTCGAGGATGACAATGGTTGATTTAGACAAGGTGCCTATGGAAGTGGTGTAGGTTTTTGTGGACCAGGTGTTTGTAGGCATAGTTATGTGTGGCTTTCATTTCCCAGGTTATTGTGGGTGGGATAGATGTGTGTTTGGGATGGCCCATGGGGTTGTTCTTGGGTTGGTAGTGGAACTATAGTGGAATTTGTGGGGGAGGTATGATATGTAGAACGTCCTAACTGACTAGTGGGAATGTTGTGCGAGGTACGAAAATATCGATGTGCAATTACAATTATTTTACATGACCTTTGTTATTCGGGGAGTGTTCTAGGGTGAGTATTGTTAGATATTTTTTCATGAAAGGTGTTTTGGTTACACTATTTTTCATGAGGATTTACAATGACTCCCCACTTTTGAACGAGGGCTTTCGGTTTCCCTACTTTGTTTACCTGCATATTCACCCTAACTATATAAAATATCTTACAGGCTTCCCTAAGATCATTGAGGATCATACTGGACCTTACTAGCTTGGGCGTCCAGTTTTTGTCATTGCTACTTTTCATTTCCTTCTTTGGTTAAATTCTCTTAGAGTTTCATTTACTTTTTTTCAATTTATTTTGTATATGCATATGGAAATGGATTTTTGGATTTACTTTTACCTTTAAATCTTGTATTTTTTTTGGGATTTACCATGTTGAAACTCGATCATATTAAATAAAAGGTTTAATTCCATCCATATTTAGTGATATTCTATAACCAAGGTGTTAGTCACCACTACGGGGTATATTTAAGGTTGTACTCAGGGGTCTCTATATGTCATTTAACATGAAGAAGGAAGGGTATGGCAGTTTGTTGTCCCATCCCTCTTCTTGGAAAAGTCATGTCATTCAAAGTATAGTATCAGAGTTGATAGTTGAATGATAGGATGGTGATCAGGGTTAAGAACAGTGTGGATTGCATGGTATGGTTGGGCAATAGTGATATCAATTGTTCTTTCATGAAATAATCATGGGAATACCAACAAGGAAACAAGATTTTAGGGCCCCAAGTTATCCAATACAATGACTATGGTCCAACTAAATGACCAATAAAGGCTACATGGATTGTATGGTAGAGACCATAGGAATGGTACATGAATAATTATGAATTGTGTTCTTCTTTATCATGAGTGTTCTGGAAAATTGAAAATAAATAAAAAAATTAATCAAAATTTTAATGGAATTTTCTACACTACTTGGTCTTCGTAGTTTCATGTTGCTTTTTCAGCTATGGCACACAAACTTCCTCTATGTGTAGTATGGGAAATCTATGCCCAACAGGATGATTTGGTTGATCAGTAGTGGATTGACCGAGACGAAGATAATAAAAAGTGGCACAAGACACTAAGTTCTTTCTTATCGTATAACCTCTAGATGTACGAGGGTAGTGTGTCCAACATGGAGAGATATTATATGCCTGAGGAGTTGTTGATCACCTTAACTATGATCTGTGCTCTGAGGGAGTACTAGGTTCCATTGGAATTTAGTAGAATGATCGGAGTGATGTGTCAGTGGTAGACACTCAACCTCATAGAGAGGATGAAGATTGTGGTTTCAGGGGGTTCCATTAAGAAAGTGTTCATGGTGTAATTCCTTTCTTCCACAATGACGAATTAAAATAGGTAAGAACATTTCCCCATCTATAAATGTAGTATGTGAGTAAGGAAGTTTGGGATCATGATCAAGAATATACATTGTTGTTCCCCAGACAATATCCCAAATGAGTAGTGTCAGGTAATACTCTTAGAGGAGGCACTCCAACCTTTTGTTCAGTATGATGTTTCTCCTTTCACTCTAAGAACATACATGGAGGTTTAGAAGAAGTATGAAGTTGTGGAGAGGATGCACACATTTGGAGGTGTTCCCTGGGAGAGGTGCCAATTGTCCTCGTTGAAGGGGAAGGCTATTATCGGTAGGCCTCCATCATCACGGCCATGCAAGTTTCACCAGGTGGGGAGAAGGACTCAATCTTTCCAGTTTTGATCTCCCAGCACTCACACATTACCCAAGAGCCTAGGACGGAGGTGCTTTACCATTAGTATCCATGGTAACTATTTGAATTCGTGTCAAAACTAAGTGCAGTAGAGTGGGGGTGGGATGGTACAATGCCCACCTCAGTTGCACCTATTTCAAGCCAGACCTTTTCTACAACCATAGTAGGGATGATGAGCTCCTGATCCACCAAGGGAAAACGGTGCTAGAAGAGGCCACCTTAGTGCGCTCATCAGGGACCTCCAACAATGATTGATTGAGGAGGTAACTGACAAAGGAGGGGGAGAAGAGTGGGTGTGGGAAGTGACTTTCCATGAAGGGAGAAGTTCTTGTAGGGCCAGAAAACGCTTGAGGTATGATCATTTTTTAGTACTATAGTATGTTCCTTGTCTGATTCTGGACCTTCTTAATTTTTTTCACATACTATATCCCATTAATTTGTTATATATCTGGAGATACATTCCATGCCCCCAGTGTTGAGTATTCCAGTTGGAGGTCTGACCATCATGTTTGTTTTTTTGTAGAGGATGAATACTGATGTAGGAGCCGCATCAGTCCAGTGGGGATCTCTTTCTAATACAAATGCCATCATACTATGTGATCCACGGAATGAGCTAGTTATTTTTTGTGCACACTATTATCAAATAAGTCTATATAAGTTTTCTGTTATCAGATATGGGTGGCTAGCATATAGCTTTTGTGGGACATGTGGTTTCCATGTGGGTAACCAGTGAGTGGAGTACCTTATTTCCATCTTAGCTAAGTTGTTAGTGGAGTAATCAGACTCAATGATAGTTAAGGTTCCATGGACTGTTAGTGAGTTCATGGATGTATTCCTTGAAGATGTTGTGACTCTACCCTCTCGGCGTGATGTTGATTTCAGGATAGACATGCAGCTTGGTTCCCGTCTGATTTCAATTGATCCCTATCAGACAGAGCCTTCTGAGTTACATAGTAGAGCATTCAGGTTGATTTCCATAGGATGAAGGGTTTTATCGATCCATGAACATCACCATGGGTTGCTCCAGTATTGTCCATGAAAAAGGCATATGGTGGTCTCAGGATATGCATAGACTATTAAAGACATAATCAGGCGACGATCAAGAACCATTACCCCCACTCGAGGAGAGATTTAATTTGTGACTAGTTGAATGGGGAACATAGTTTCTCTATGATCATCCTTCTATCTAGATTACATTAGTTTAATATGTGGGAGGGTGATATCTCTAAGGCTACATTAAATATCATATTAGGGAACTTTGATTTCATTGTTAGGTCGTTTAGTGTTATAAAAACACTAGTTTTTTTCATGGGGATCGTGAACTTTCCTTTTGGTGAGTATCTAGACCAGTTCATGTTTGTGTTCATTTACAACATCCTAATCCGGTCATGGTCGTAGAAGGATCACACCAAGCATATAAAAACTATTTTGGAGGTCCTCCGACACCACTATCTTTACAAGAAGATGTCCATGAACAGGTTATAGAAATGAGTGGTGCACTTACATTGACATGTGGTTTCCCCACAGAGAATATGAGTGGTCCCATTGAAGGTAAATGTAGTTGGTTATTGGGAAGCACCCAACAACATATTGGAGGATCGTATTTTACTAAGACTGGTAGGATACTGCCGAAAGTTTGTTCTTGACTTCTCTCTAGTGGAAGTACCTTTGATGGCCTTGAATAGAAGAGGACATGTTTTAGTTTGGGTTGATCAGTTCCAGAATGAGTTCAAATATTTTAAGGGGAAGCTAGTCAGTGCCCTAATGATGAAGTTGGTATAGGACATGGTATCATTTTAAGGGCTCTTTCAGGCCTCCAGTCTAGGGTTGGGGTGCATGATGATGTTGCAATGGGGAGTGATCTATTATGGGTCTATGCAATTACAACCTCAAAAAATTAACTATGCCACCCATTTACTAGAACATATAGTGTTTTTGTTCACAGAAATGTTGTGGTGGCATTACATAATTGGGAAATTCTTTGTGGTCGTAGTAGTTCACAAGATCTTGAGGTTTGTCTTCTCCCAACATGACCTAAACTAGCTGAAGCAGAGGAGAATGGAGTACCTCCAGGACTAAAACATTGTGATCTCTTACACCTTAAGAAATGTGAACATGGGGGATGATTCCTTAAGAATGAATCCATATAAGGATATTGTTTGGTTAAAAAAAAATTCTTGGAATGCAATGGAAGAGTTTTTGGCTTTAAATCTGTTCATGAGAGTGGAATATGATAGAGGTTGTCTTTTTTTGATGACATTGTTGACTTCCTCAGAACGATGGGTGGATGAGTCTTAGTGGGGAGATGTTTAGGTTAAAGTGATGTGTGGTCATATTAGATAGGATTACGAACCAGATGGATGGTTAGAGGATGGTCACAATCAGATATTGTTTCATAGGTAGCTATTTTTTCTGATGGAAATGCATGAGGGGGTTCTCAATGGCTTCCATAGCTCGGCCCTAGAGGTAAACTGTGGAGTCTCCAAGATTTATCTAGTCCTTTGAGGACAGTTTTGGTGGCCTAGAGTATAGCAGGAAGTGTTATAGTTTGTGGACAAATGACTCATGTGCAGTAGGTGAAGGCATAAGATAATGATCACAACGGTCTCTTGCATCCCTTAGACGTTCCTGATTGGAAGTGGGATGATGTATTAATGGATTTTGTCATAGGACTACCCATAGTTGAGGGAGGCTATGATCCTATATAGGTAGTTGCAGACCATTTGATGAAATTGTCTCACTTTATAGAGTTAAAGGGTCGAGCACAGTAGATTCCTTAACACAGAAGTATGTGGGTGAAGTTGTGCGGCTTCACCGAGTTCCCAGAACCATTGTTTCAAATCTAGATAAATGCTTTACTTCATGAGTCTAAAAGGGATTATAAAATTCTTTTGGCACCCAACTATGCCTTATCCCGGCTTTCCACCCATAGATGGATGGGAAGATAGATAGGATCATCCAAATCATAGAGAATATTATGTAACCATGTGTTCTATTCTTTGGAGGATCATGGATATGACCTTTTCTCTATATATATTCTCCCTAAAAAGTTTATATTACCTTACCATTGGAATTTTTCTATTTAAATCCTTATACGAGAAAATTTTTCTTTCATATATGTGTTTGGTAGAGGTTGGAGAGGCATATGTTTTTCTCCTAGAGGTGGTGTAGAGTATGATAGAGAAGGTGTAACTTGTGTGTGAGAGGATGAAGGCAGCTCAGGACTAGTAGAATATGTATGTCGATCATAGGAGGAGACCCTTAGAGTTTGAGGAGAGAGACTACATGTTGTTATTGGTCTCCCCTCAGTGTGGAAAACAGATGGTCGACAAGGGGAGTAAGCTTTCTCCAAGGTTCATTAGACCCTTAAAGGTTTTTGGATGAGTCGGTGTGGTGGATTATCAGCTAATTTTACCACCACCACAAGTGAGTATCCACAACGCCTTCTATGTATCTTAGCTCCATCATTATCTACATGATGACTCCCACATCCTCAACTATGGAGAGTTGGATATTGAGAAAATTCGACGTTTTGGAGAGAATTTTGAGAATCGAGGACTGTACGGAGAAGGTGCTTTATTGATGGACCATTTCCATTGTTCATGTGTTCGAGAGTCATTGGGATGTCGATGAGAGTACCTAGGAACAAGAGCCATAGATGGGTGCTTTATACCTAGAGTTTTTCTGAGTTTTTATATTATTTTTACTTTGTTCTTTGATGTGATTCAATGCTCAACCTTCTTTTCTATTAGATGGGTTGTTTCACTTGATCTCTAAATCTGTTTGAAAATTATAGTCTATTGGGAGGAAAGGATATAATCCCTAATCATGACACATTATTTAGGATGCGATTAAACCCATACAAATATGTTAGAGCCCTCCAAAGTGTATATTATCTTGACATGGAGAAAGGCACTCTATAATCCAAGATTCTGGATGGTGTGAACTTTCAATGATTGTGTGGTTACTAGGGGGAGGAATGGTACTGTTTCGGTGGATGTTCAAGAGATAGATGATAGAGGTGTTTCTATATGTTGCAGTTTAATTTAGGAATTCGAACAATTCTAGGGTGGTTTGTCCTTGAGAGATATCTTATGAGGTGGTTGTTCAAGCCCCACTCTTTTCATCGAGATTAATCATAAATTCTTGAGGGAGTGAATAGTTTCATAGGTATCTAATATAATGGAACAGACCATCCTTATTCATTAAATGGTAAATTTATGGTTTTTAGGGAATCATGGGGTCCATCAATGACTTGTTAAAGAATTTTCATAATTTTAGGTTGAAAAAATAGTGGCATTGATGGGAATTAGTGCCACTGAAGGGCATCGGGGGCACCGATCAGCCATCAGTGACACTAAAAGACCATCAGTGGAAACAATGGGCCTTGGTAGCACTGATGGGCTGTTGGTGGAACCGATCATCCATCAGTGGCACTGATGGGCCTTCCGTGGCACCGATCAACATCAGTGTCAGGGAAACGGTGACTCACCCATTGGTGAGTGATTTCCAATTTCTCCAGAACATTCCATTTTTTTTCTGTAACGTATCTTTTGACGTAAACATGTTTTAATACCCCTTTAAAATAAATTTAAGGGCCATAGAATATTTTTTAAACCCCAATGAATATGGAGACCTTTGAATTACAAAAATGTGAGTCAGGTGAAATGCCCTTCTACATTTTTCATTCTCCTTTTTTTTAATTTTCCCATTTTACTTGTTTTCTTTGTTTAAAAAATATCAATCAGCTCACCACAGTCTGTTGGCCTATATCCACCATTTACAAGGGGAATTATAAAAACTCAATTAATCTCAATGTGTAAAGCATTCCAACTATTTTGATGAGACATGATTTGAATTTTACAAACATCAAAAGTTTCCCCTAGATTTTAGGATCTGGCATCTTCATCAGTTGAGAACCTCTTTTCCATCTTCCTTTTTTATTCTCTTTGTGTGTCTCGAGACATACTCCTAAGACAAAACATGCACCATTTCTAGAGCCCTTACTACTCATTATTGGAGTTTTTTCTGAAGGTTTCACATCCGGAGTTCTTGGTGTCAGGAGAAATAATTGATCCTTGATCATCCAAGTAGGGGTTTTACATCATCTCTCTTTACTGTTCATCATGCGGGGTGGGTATGATGATGTTCCATCTAGAGGCAGAAAAAACAAACTTTAACTAAGATAATAGATCAACTTTTAAGTAATGAATGTGCTGGATAGTTGAATATGATTGTTATGTTATACCTTTTTTATGTTTTGAATTATATGTGATTATTTCTACAGAAAATAGTGGATGTTGGTGGTCCTTTCATGCCTACTATTGAAGCTATTTTTTTCTTAATAATATCATTATTTAATATATATAACATGAAAACCATTTATTCACATAAATTTGGTTTATTAATTGGATTTATGATGAATAAGAACGCTTGTGTGATCACTTTTTTTAAACATTGGAATGAAGGAACTTAATGAATGGGGTTGGATAATACTGAAAACTCCCTTGCTCTTTTATGATGATTGTATGGTTGTTCTGTTTTATTTAGTATGGGGTTATGTGGATGGGAATGAAATATATTTTTAAGAAATTATTGATTTTTTAATCTAAGGCCATGTGGAGACAGTATGTTGGTGCTGGGTTTGGTTCCAGTACATTGGGAGATCTCACAGATCCATTTTGATTTTTTTCATTTCAGGGTGAAATTGGAGAAAATTCCTAAAGTCTTGATTGGATGTTTTTTATAAGATTGTTATTTTTAATTATGGTTTTGCCTATTAGTTTCATGGATGTGAAGGATTATTTAAATGAAATACTTTGAGCAAGATAATGAGAACATGTAAAATGGAGAACTGTTTTCCAAAAATGTGTTGTGTTGTGGTTGTGGATGTTGTGTGCTTGAGCATGTAGGGATATTAGTAAAAGTGGTTTTTTATGGACTGGTCATTGGTTTTAGGACCCATTGGATTGGATGAGTTCTTGATTACCTATATGTATTGATTTTTTTTCTATATCTTATACGAACCCAACCCATTTGTATTACTTCATGCCGAACACCCTCATTTCATGGGGGAGGGTGATTTTCAAAACATTTCATTGAGTGGAAGGTTATTTTCTCATTTATGCTAACTATTCTAGGTAGCCCAAGACCCTATCAGAAGGTTGTGATTCCCTAAGGTTCATTATGTCCATAGACTCTTCATAAAGGGAATGTTTTCCTTATTTTCCATGGTGTGTGCAGGCATGTTTGTTTCCAATGTTTCTTTGGGATGATTCCTAGGTGTCATCAGGTGAGGAAGTGTTTGTTCTAGCCCAAGGGTCATCAATAATGGAAGTGGTTTTTTTTGGATCATGTTCATTTAGGAATGTTGGTGGTTATTGTGTCCCATGTTTTTACACGTGTGGATGTGTGAGGTTTTGGTGGACTAGGTGTTTGCAGTTGGGATATATGTGCGGATGGGATGGCCCTTAGGGTTGTTATTGGCATGGTAGTGGTAGTGTAGTGGAATCTTTGGGGGAGGTTTGATGGGTATTATTTCCTAACTAAATAGTTGTAAAGAGGAGATGGGTACCCTAATATCGATGTGATATTGCTATTATTTTACCTGACATGGGTTTTTGAGGGAGTGTTCCTTGGTGAGGTTGGGTGGATAGGTTTCCTTTCTAGGTGTTTCAGTTATCTCACTTTCTCATGGGGCATTATATTGCCTCCCCACTTGTGATTGAGAGATTTTGGTTTCCAATATCGGTGTACCTGTACACTAACCCAACATATATAAGACAACTTTTAAGTTCCCAGGAGGAAATTAATGATCATTCATGTCCTTACTAGCTCATACATCGGGATAGTTTATGTTACTTATTTTCTTTTCCTTTATTTTTGTAGTTTCCCTAATATTTTCATATAATTTGTATCACATTAGTTTTCACATTCAAATGAGAATGGATTTTCTATTTACTTTTACTTTCTATTTTTGGTGTTTTTGGGGATTTACGTCATTATCATTGGTGTTATTAAATAAAAAGGGTAATTACATCCATTTTATGAGAGATTCTAAATCATTGGTACTAGTCCCCACCCTAGGGCCTATTAAATGCAGGGATCATCGGTCACTATCACTCCTTCAACGTGAAGAATAAATGGTCGGTTTATTTTTTTACTTCCCTCATCTTGGTGAAGGCAGGTTGTGACATGTATACTAGGGAAATATTAATAAGAGGGAAAAACATAATACAATTAATTGTAATGACTTTTAGAATGGTAAACTGTCCTGCACAAAGAAACAAACACATAAATATATTTCTTCATTTTGTCACAGTGAAAATATTATTTTTTAAATTAATATATACTTATATTCACCATTTCATGGATGAATAGAGAATGATGAACTATGATATTAATTAAATATATCAGTCATCATGTCTTGTGTTGACTAAAGTCACAAATAGTTCATAACCTTATCATTATTTCATAGTGAATATTGGGCTTAGGAACATTTCCTTCCATATTTACTATGTCCCCATGTAACACAAACAACTCAATAATCCTAACATTAATTGATTCATGAACAGTTGTTTTAGAATCAACATATTTATTCCCATTAATCGGAAATTTTATAACATTCCACTAAAAATTGTTAAATTTTTATTATGTTTGGATCCTTATCATAAAAATTATTAATATGATCTTTTATATTGAGAGAAACATCAACATTTCTTTATTATAATTGTTGTATAATATTGACATGTAGTAATACTTTATAATCATAATTAATTCTTTATTATATATTCATTCATTTTTATGTGACTATATTATTCAATACATTAGGACTATTATATATATATATATCCATTCTATGAAACTCCAATTATTTTATAGAAATTTTTTTGAAAAATTTATGGTTGCTAACTTCATATTATGTGATGGTTAATTTTTCTATTAAACCATAAATTAATATGGGGTATAATCTATAATCATATCATTATAGAATAAGAGGCATCACCTTCCCTTTTCAATACATCTATATAGATAAGAAAAACTCTCTACTATAGGTCTTTTAATATATAGATATATTTATTAACATTCAAATTAGTATTACAATATTTTATTCAAATTCATCATTCAAATAGAAAATTTCCTCTATATGTGTTAACTTGGATAGTTGATTAGATAGAAATAGTAAATTATCAATAATGATTTTAAAATATCCTTCCATGCTAAGAATAATATGGATCATATTCAACATTAATAGTCTAGTGAGACATTAAATATCATTTTTTATTGATGGATCTATAAATATACCATCAATTGAGATTTTGTATCCCAATGGAGAATATTTTTTTTCCAAAACTCACATAGTGAAATATTTTCATAAAACATCTCCATGGATATGTTATATAGTATAATCCTCCAGTTAAATACCTGAACACCATTATCATATGATATTTATGAATATTTTATGTAAATATAATTAAAATATAATCTTTATATTATCTAAAAACTGTATTCATTAAAAAATAATAATCGATATGGAACAGGAATGTCTAAAAAAACATGTTATAAATTCATATTGTTTATCCTTTGTGATGAATGTTTTCATGGCCATAAAATCTTTCTTAAACATCAGTTTATTATATAAATTTTTTTATCAATATTGAAAATGTAATTTTATGGTGTTGAATTTTAAAAAAAATATTACAAAGTGGCCGATGAAATTTAATCATTAATATTATCTTGTTAATTTCCATATAATCATTGAATGGTCAATTTTATTTATAATTTTTAAAAATAAAATGAACATTGAATGCTATAGGATAAACACGTATATGAATAAATACTCTCTCAGGATGTACATAATGTTGAATCACCTATTAATTCCCACAAATCAATCAAGTCCTTTTTATATGGATTTAATGAAATATTTCTTTTCTACATTTAAGAGATTAACTGAGAAATTAACATCAATATTCATTTGAATACAATGATACTCTTATAAAAACATATCAATCGATAATTATACCATATGAAATAAAAAATATTATGAATAATAATTCAATCCCATATAATACAATAAAATTTCATAGGATGTATATAACTATCATTAGACAGATATATGATCATTGGTTGGTTAAAGATATCAAATTTTCCTTCCATTCAATAAAAATTGATTTATGTGTTATTCAGTAAAAAACAATCAATCCCATGTTTATAATATTATTCTATAAGAGTCTGAATAATGATATTTTTATGAAAATAATTCCTCCAAATTTCAATTATAGCTGCATCATAGACATCATATTTTCTCATCATACAATTAAGGGTTTTCAATTATAATTATATTTATAATAATTGTGGTGGAGATATCAAATAACTATAAAAATATTTTGATATAAAAAATTTGTTAGATGCTAAATAAAATATTACATTATATGTTTATGAGTCGATAGTATGTGCACATTTAACGACATTGTTATCATACTTCGTATTTTATATTGTGAAAACATGATACATCCCTTCATCACTTGAATTATTATTTTAAGGAAATTTATTTTTAATCGTCGACCTTGATGTTTTTTCTCTACATAAATTAAATACCACAATTATTTCATTTGAAACACAGCTGTGGTGGTGGTTCATCCATCTGTGATGTTCTCCCTCCATTTTATATTATCATCCCATCAATATGAAATTAATTTTCCCAAGGACCTTCTTTTAAATAAATTATTTTTCTCTTAAAAATTTCCTCCATGTTTCCACCCAAAAATCATCTATAATCAAATTCTAATCTTCTTCACTATAGTATTTTAAAAATAATTAATTACATAATTATTTTCTTATACAAACCAATATATTGGTATTAAATTTTAATATAAACATCTACAATGATAGTAAATGTAATGATTTCTTCATAGATAACAATGCACCTTTTGGATAATATTCCTCATTAACATAGTTTTAGCTCAATAAAATTTTTTATCAATAGTAAATTGATGTTATATGATAATACCAAATGTGTACATCACATATATTTTAAAATATTACACACATGTACTATTATATTCATTATCCTTATATGATAACTTAAAACGTTACTTCTCCATTTATGTGTATATAATATGTAAAATTTAGGTAAATAAAAATAATGTCTCAATATTTTCCTACTCATGTGATTAATTTTCATAATAATGAATCATATTCTATAAATTATTTTACCATTGATATACATAACAGGGAAGATGATAAAAAAAATTATATAAAATTTCAAGCTCGTAATGCTGTAGAATGTAGAATATCATTAAAACAGAAATGATCCATTAATAATAATATTGTGGATCTTTATACCCCCTAAATGAAGGTAGAAGTCTTTTAATTATGGAATAAACTGAATATTTCCCTCTTATTATCAATTGAAAGCTCAACATGATTCATATCATCTCTAGTAGTATAAGCATACCATCATGATTTTTCATTCTAGCTCCCATAAATTTTTTGTCAATTGTAAAATAATACAATATGACATCATATTTTGTAGTAAAGTGATTTAATTGGGATATTTCATTTGTCCAAAAACAATTATAATAGAGTTATAGACTATAATCATACAAAGAAAAAACGTATTCAAGAAAAAATTATTCATATCACATATTAATAAACAATGTACAGTTTCAACCAATGACACCTTATCATTAGATATGGGTTTCTATGTTATTTAGGTATTGAAATGACTCATAATTCATTGAAAATAAATTTTGTTTTAACCAATCCATATCTTTTTATAGGGTCAAATAATGTAGGAAATGAGGGCACACTCGCCATGCATAAAAATAATGGTCAATATATACTTGGAAAACATATTTCATTATTATTACCCTAAGATGAATATTTTTTTAAATTTTTTCCACATGTAGAATTCATTCAAATTTTTTTACTAGAAAAACCCCACTCATTTGATTACTATATCATATGAATTTATCCTATAATAGAATTATCCGAATGAATATTATAAAAAAATTAACATCATTATTTACAATGTTATCTAATATATTAATTTATACCATGAATAATGACTCATACTATTCATGAATATATATTACATTATATTAGATTAGTATTAATTATAGAGTAAAATGATCCATTCCAAAAATCATATAGGTATTGTGATATTGGAACAATGAATTTATATTATAAAATTTCATAATCTTTCTACATATTCTCCAAATATATTCATTGTATCTATAATAATTTTTAGAATTATAATACTAAAATCTATTATTTATATACTTGGGCAAGGGAATATAAATATGAATTAGATATGATTCTTATTATGGGTACATATTAGAGATATCAATGATCAGTTAAAAAAATCCTACATCAAGTGTCAGAATATTTGATCGTGGAATTGATTTCTATAACAAGTATATTAGTTATCATAAAACTGAGTCATTTGTTAAATCATAAAATTACAATATAAATTAATCTTATAATAATTAATAAACATGATACATGAGAGATTAAAATTTATATAGGCCATATATTTTTTCTGTACACAATATGAGAGAAGATAATTTCCATATTAGTCACGGATCACATCCAATACAATAATAGGGTGTGGTGATAACTCCTTACAATTTTTTTAGTTTTCACTCACATGTATATCATAGTGGACATTTTCCCTTACTAAACTATATTTAGTTCCAATTTGAATCCTATTTAACACATTATGTATAAATAATTATTATATGAAATACATGGATATATAATTCTACTCCCACACATCACATAATGAGAATTAAAATTATATGTTCCACATGAATCTAAATATATCATTATATTACAAAAAAAGTAAAAAAATTGTATTTCATAACTATTTCATTATATAACAACAAATGTAGAGGAAAAAAATTTCATTAAAATTTGACCATTTCATCATGAATTAAATTTTTGAATTGAAAAATGTTTCATAATCATATTTCAATCACAATAATAAAATATCATGAGAAAAAATCAGGATGGTATCATTGTATCATATCCCAAATAAATAATTCACACCATCAATGGATGTCATGGTATATGAATAACTCCATTAATATATAACTTCAATCATTTCATGGGGATGATAAAAATATTATTTTGAGATAACATATTTAATATATTATAAATTTCTAAATACTAAGGAAATAAATTTCAAAAATCAAATAAAATTTGTTACTTGTAATGAAAATATTAATTAATTGATTGGTTATTGAGGAATTATGTTTAGTTATTTCCATGAATATTAATATAATGATTACATTCACATATTTAGTGAAATGTAAAAAGAACCATGAATTATAAAATAAAATTAATGTTGTATTTACTTTATAAAAAAATTAAATCCTTTTTATGAATCCCATTAAACAATTATATTATAATACTAAAATATTTCATTAATATTTTATTAGAAATGACGGACCTAGAAGAGAAATTAGTTTCAACCAATGAGTGTGATACTTGAATATTTAATTAGATAATATTATTATGATATTTTGTGTTCATAAATTCTGTAAATGAACAAAAAAAATTATTCCAATGAAATAATAAGAGAATAATAAAATTAAAGAGAATAATGAGATATAGAGGATATTATTTCTTCATCAAAACAGAACAATAAACCTTACCGATATACAATAAAATTGTAAAATAAAATTCTTACCCTGATTTACATATTCAAAAAAAGTGAACGCATAATCATGTCAAATAAAATTAAAATTTTTATACATATATACCATGATAATGTATTTAATTATAATTCCACATATAATACCTTAATAAATTTCTAAAACCCATTTACTAATAATCCACTATTGATTTCATTATTTTTAGTAGTTAAATATTATATTTACTCCAAATATATTTGTATTTCTATTTACAAACATTTAATTTTATCATGGATAAATATTTTAAATTTTTCTTTTCATTATATAAATATCATATTTAATTTTTAAATATATATATTTAGTTATACACAATATACTGAGAGTTTCATGAACCAACCTAGGTCATCCCAGAACTAGTCTCCTGAGCTGATCCATGGCATAGCCCAAAAGGTATTATCAGTCCACATGGGATGGCAACTAATATTGTGCATCAACATATTAGAAATAGGTAACGATTTATCCCAATAAACAAACCATAATCTAAACGGTAGAAAGATTGAAAATGTTAGAACCCAATATTTTTCCAAAGGAAATTACGTTCTTATAAATATTTCATAAAATATCATGAAAACACAACATAGTGAACTACTAAGTGTTACGTGACCTTTAAACATAAGTTTGTCAATTTTGTGTTTGGAATTTCAAAATTCTGACATACACGGTTGTGTTCAAGATGATTTTTGGAGCCTAATAAATCCAACAAATTTTTTTGGGAATATTAACATAACTTATGAATATAACCTACCCTGATGAATAGTAATATGGCCCTTAAGAATAAATAATTGACAAAAATAATAGTAACCTTACCAATGAATAATTAAATAAAATTTTGGAATCTTATATGCAATGGTATTTTTTTAAGCCATAAATAATTAAATATAAATATTTATTTATTTTTAAATAAAATATATTTTCTTAAAAAGAGTTCATAAATTAACAAATCTATGTCTTTTTGATTTAAGATAGTTTTATATAACCTCAGGTAATTTTTGAAGGCATTATAAAATCAGTATTAATTTTAAAAATTGGTTTTTTCATGTAAATTATGATTTTAATTAAATATTAAATTAATATTATTGAGAAATTTCTTTTTGAATACATCATTTTTAGATTATATGGGTCGATAAATGGTTGCGGTAAATTTTTGGGATTTTTTAGAAATACTAGAATTTTTATGAATTGTTAAATACCATAATTTACAAAAATAAGCTAAATAAGATAATTATAGAGTCAGTTATGATATTTTGATGATTTAATCCCACTTGGTCTGAGATCACATGATAAAATTACTATTAATAGTCATTCATGACTTACTATTCACTGTCGTGTGGAGAAATACTAAATTAATTTATTTTATATTAAAGAAATCCCATATCCCCTCTTCTCTAAATTCCACCCTTCACATCATCATTTCCTCACACCTCTCAAGCTTCAAGCCTTGCCTAAACACTAGCCATCCATATTTCTTAGCCCCTCCCCCCATGTCCAAGAGCTTCTGATCTCATCAAAAGACCAATCCTAAGACCTTTAATGAGGATCTCAAGAGTAGGATTCAAGTGGTAATTTCTCTCATTCTCTACCTTTAAATTCCGTTAAATTTCATGTTATTTTCTTAATCTATGCCAACCTATCATTGTCTGCATGGTTTGGTAACTCCAATATTATGCATATAATGTAATTTTATGATACTAATAGGATATTATATCATCCAACCCCATTTCAGATCTTCCTTTTATTTTGTAAAAGAAAACGTTGTCTGTGAGGTTTTAATCTATCACCTTCATGAATGACATGATTTATTTATTCAACATCCACATTCAGATCTGGTAACGAAACCATTTTTATGGTAGAACTATAATAATTTATTTATATTATATCCTATTTAATGTTCTATAATGAACGTATGATCATATTACAAAATTATTAAACAAAACAAGTTCATACGGTCGAAAAACCACCCAAACTAACCCAAACAATCATCATTTAATTCATACCAAATGATTCATCTACATGGAATATAATATAATTCATTATAAGATAATTTTATCTTATATAATATTATTAGTAACATTAAATATATGTTCTGGATTTTTATCCAGGTTCTACACGAATGTCAAATTTATGAATAAATGTGAACCGCTCAAAACCATAAAAATAAACATTCCCAAACAATGTATTTAAACTCTATAGCTCCTCTAAAGGCCAATAAAAATAACTTAGTGAGACCATAATGAACCATATTCATGTAAAAAAGTATATGGAATTGTCAATTAACGAATCTAATGTGGTTATACATGACATTAATGTGATGGAAGCGTTCAGATACAAGGCACGAGGAAAATCTCGAACCCAATTTTCTTTATTCGGGTTCTCCCTCTTTCAATCCATATTTGGTTTGGTCACTCATTAAAAATAAATTTTTCATCATTATCTTTCCTTTTATTGGATATAAATGTTTTATACTAATGTTAATTTAAAAAAATGTTTTCCAAAATACCCATTCTTTTAAGAACTCACCACTTACTTCTCATTCAATGTTGATTGTTCTTGTATCAAGTATGTTATTCCATATTTCTTTTGGGATCCCAATGTTTCTTAATGTGTTCTTATTATATGGAACTCATTCATTTCCATGGGTTAGTTATTTTCATAATTGATATATGTTCTATGTGGCATGCATGATAATGATAATGTTTTGATGTGACGGGTGAAACCAAAATTATATAGCTCAATATGAATGTTTGAATGTGATGGGTGCACCAAGAATTATACAACACTCCAATGCATTGTTTAAAGTTATTAATCTCATGATTTAAAGTGAAATTAAATGTGGAAAAGATTCATGTTTTCTTCACAAGTATCTTTGATAGTTTACCATTATGAATTGATGTTTCATTTTTAAGCATGTGCCACATTTCATGTTTTATATTTATGCTTCCTCTCATGTTCATGATCTTTTTCCCATGTTATGATTATTCTCAACCCATGCTATATTTATCATATCTATCCTCATAATGGGATTTTAGCTCACAACTTTTGTTGTATATCCTTATTTGACTACATCTACTAAGGATTGGTCATGTTCTAATAAGAAGAAAGGGAAGGAGGAATTAAATAAATGTTTATGCTTGATGTTGTAATTGTTATATATGGTCCTAGTTTTCCCAAGAAACTAAATCATTGTATCCTCTATTTTTAATTCTATTATGGTTTTTATCATTAAATTGATTTAATAGAAATGTAATAAAAGTTTCTGTCACTATAGTTGGTATCAAAGGCAAGGTTTAGTTAATTTGGAAATTAGGATTAGTGAACCATAGAGAAAACCTCTAACATGAGACTTAGTCCAAACATGAACACAAATAATTTTTACATAGGGATCCCATAAGTTATTTATTTAGTGAAAAATGTTTAAATGAATTATTTATTCATGACATGTTGAATTTTCTTTGGTTCTAACATTTCCTAGTTTAGAAAATGGTGGGAACTAGGAGAAACCTTGCCAATAACTCGTGTGAGGGACAATGAAACGATTGCACAAATGATATCCACAATGATTTTGGATGTGGAGTTCAATAAATCCTGGCTATTATGACCCAAATATCTCAGGTTATGAACAATAACAATAATAATAGAGAACTTCCTCTTATACCAAAGAGGGAGAAACTTGCTATCCAATGTTTTATGCACCAACGACCATTAATGTTTATTGGATCTTCATATCATCTAGTTGCAGGATAGTGGGTTCAACTCCATGGATATTATTTTTTATTTCCATCACTATTCTATGATGGAGAAGGTGACTCTAGTCATTTATCTTCTTGATGGAGAGGCTGATCAATAGTGGCATTTGATTAATAACATCAAGACAATGGAGGAATTTTATGAGATGGAAGGGGAAGACATTAAGATCATGTTTCTTAATAAGTATTTCCCATGACCTCTTCACATTAAGATGATGAGTGAATTCATAGAGCACAATAAAAAAGAAAAAGAATTTGTCACAACCTACGAAGTGAATTTAAAAAGGATTGTAATGTACACATCATGTTTTTTTATGAACAATGATAGAAAAATTGAACGATTATTTAGTTGAATAAAACCACAACTTCGAAAGGCTCTTTCAATTGAAGAAATTGGGAGTTATGATGAAGATGTTCGATGTGCTCTAAATGTACTTGGGCAAGGGAATATAAAGAAGAATTAGATATGATTCTTATTATGGGTATATATTGGAGATATCAATGATCAGTTAAAAAAATCCTAAATCAAGTGTCAAAATATTTTATCGTGGAATTGAATTCTATAACAAGTATAATAGTTATCATAAAACCGAGTCATTTGTTAATTCATAAAATTACAATATAAATTAATCTTAAAATAATTAATAAACATGATACATGAGAGATTAAAATTTCTATAGGCCATATATTTTTTCTGTACACTATATGAGAGAAGATAATTTCCATATTAGTCACGGATCACATCCAACACAATAATAGGGTGTGGTGATAACTCCTTACAATTTTTTAGTTTTCACTCACATGTCTATCATAGTGGACATTTTCCCTTACTAAACTATATTTAGTTCCAATTTGAATCCTATTTAACACATTATGTATAAATCATTATTATATGAAATAGATGGATATATAATTCTACTCCCACACATCACATAATGAGTATTAAAATTATATGTTCCACAAGAATCTAAATATTTCATTACATTACATAAAAGTAAAAAAATTGTATTTCATAACTATTTCATTATTTAACAACAAATGTAGAGGAAAAAAATTTCATTAAAATTTGACCATTTCATCATGAATTAAATTTTTGAATTGAAAAATGTTTCATAATCATATTTCATTCACAATAATAAAATATAATGAGAAAAAATAAGGATGGTATCATTGTATCATATCCCAACCAAATAATTCACACCATCAATGGATGTCATGGTATATGAATAACTCCATTAATATATAACTTCAATCATTTCATGGGGATGATAAAAATATTATTTTGAGATAACATATTCAATATATTATAAATTTTTAAATACTAAGGAAATAAATTTCAAAAATCAAATAAATTTTGAAACTTGTAATGAAAATATTAATTAATTGATTGGTTATTAAGGAATTTTTTTTAGTTATTTCCATGAATATTAATATAATGATTACATTCACATATTTAGTGAAATGTAAAAAGAACCATGAATTAGAAAATAAAAATAATGTTGTATTTACTTTATAAAAAAAATTAAATCCTTTGTATGAATCCCATTAAAAAATTATATTATAATACTAAAATATTTCATTAATATTTTATTAGAAATGACGGACCTAGAAGAGAAATTATTTTCAACCAATGAGTGTAATACTTGAATATTTAATAAGATAATATTATTATGATATTTTGTGTTCATAAATTCTGTAAATGAACAAAAAAAATTATTCCAATGAAATAATAAGAGAATAATAAAATTAAAGAGAATAATGAGATATAGAGGATATTATTTCTTCATCAAAACAGAATCATAAACCTTACTTATATACAATAAAATTGTAAAATAAAATTCTTACCTTGATTTACATATTCTAAAAAAGTGAACTCATAATCATGTCAAATAAAATTAAAATTTTTATACATATATACCATGATCATGTATTTAATTATAATTCCACATATAATACCTTAATAAATTTCTAAAACCCATTTACTAATAATCCACTATTAATTTCATTATTTTTAGTAGTTAAATATTATATTTATTCCAAAGATATTTTTATTTCTATTTACAAACATTTAATTTTATCATGGATAAATATTTTAAATTTTTTTATTCATTATATAAATATCATATTTAATTTTGAAATATATATATTTAGTTATACACAATATACTGAGAGTTTAATGAACCAACTTAGGTCAACCCAGAACTAGTCTCCTGAGCTGATCCATGGAATGGCCCAAAAGGTATTCTCAGTCCACATGGGATGGCAACTAATATTGTGCATCAACATATTCGAAATAGGTAACGATTTATCCCAATAAATAAACCATAATCTAAACGGTAGAGAGATTGAAAATGTTACAACCCAATATTTTTCCAAAGGAAATTACGTTTTTATAAATATGTCATAAAATATCATGAAAACACAACATAGTGAACTACTAAGTGTTACGTGACCTTTAAAAATAAGTTTTTCAATTCTGTGTTTGGAATTTCAAAATTATGACATACACGGTTGTGTTCAAGATGATTTTTGGAGCCTAATAAATCCAAAAAAAAATTGGGAATATTAACATACCTTATGAATATAACCTACCCTGATGAATAGTAATATGACCCTTAAGAATAAATAATTGACATAAATAATAGTAACCATACCAATGAATAATTAAATAAAATTTTGGAATCTTATATGCAATGGTATTTTTTTAAGCCATAAATAATTAAATAAAATATATTTTCTTAAAAATAGTTCATAAATTAACAAATCTATGTCTTTTTTATTTAAGATAATTTTATATAACCTCAGGTAATTTTTGAAGGCATTATAAAATCAGTATTAATTTTAAAAATTGATTTTTTCAAGTAAATTATGATTTTTATTATATATTAAATTAATATTATTTAGATATTTATTTTTGGAAAATATAAATCATTTTTAGATTATATGCGTCTAGAAATGGTTGCGTTAAATTTTTGGGATTTTTCTGAAATACTAGAATTTTTATGAATTGTTAAATACCATAATTTACAAAAATAAGCTAAATAAGCTAATTATAGAGTCAGTTATGATATTTTTCTGATTTAATCCCACTTGGTCCGGGATCACATGATAAAATTACTATTAATAGTCATTGAAGACTTACTATTCTCTGTCGTGTGGAGAAATACTAAATTAATTTATTTTATATTAAAGAAATCCCATATCCCCTCTTCTCTAAATTCCACCCTTCACAACTTCATTTCCTCACACCTCTCAAGCTTCAAGCCTTGCCTAAACACTGGCCATCCATCATTCTTAGCCCCTCCCCCCATGTCCGAGAGCTTCTGATCTCATCAAAAGGCCAATCCTAAGACCTTTAATGAGGATCTCAAGAGTGGGATTCAAGTGGTAATTTCTCTCATTCTCTACCTTTAAATTCCGTTAAATTTCAAGTTATTTTCTTATTCTATGCCAACCTATCATTGTCTGCATGGTTTGGTAACTCCAATATTATGAATATAATGTAATTTTATGATACCAATAGGATATTATATCATCCAACCCCCTTTATCATCTTCCTTTTATTTTGAAAAAGAAAACGTTGTCTGTGAGGTTTTAATCTATCACCTTCATGAATGACATGATTTCTTTATTCAACATCCACTTTCAGATCTGGTAACAGAAACATTTTTATGGTAGAACTATAATAATTTATTTATATTATATCCTATTTAATGTTCTATAATGAACGTATGATCATATTACAAAATTATTAAATAAAACAAGTTCATACGGTCGAAAAACCACCCAAACTAACCCAAACAATCATCATTTAATTCATACCAAATGATTCATCTACATGGAATATAATATAATTAATTATAAGATAATTTTATCTTATATAATATTATTAGTAACATGAAATATATGTTCTGGATTTTTATCCAGGTTCTACACGAACGTCAAATTTAAGAATAAATGTGAACCGCTCAAAACCATAAAAAGAAACAATCCCGAACAATGTATTTAAACTCTATAGCTCCTATAAAGGCCCATAAAATAACTTAATGAAACCATAATAAACCATATTCATGTACAAAAGTATCTGGAATTTTCAATTAATTAATCTAATGTGGTTATTCATGACATTAATGTGATGGAAGCGTTCGGATACAAGGTATGAGGAAAATCTCGAACCCAATTTTCTTTATTCGGGTTCTCCCTCTTTCACTCCATATTTGGTTTGGTCACTCATTAAAAATAAATTTTTCATCATTATCTTACCTTTTATTGGATATAAATGTTTTATACTAATGGTAATTTAAAAAAATGTCTTCCAAAATACCTCTTCTTTTAAGAACTCACCACTTACTTATCATTCAATGTTGATGGTTCTTGTATGAAGTATGTTATTCCATATTTCTTTTGGGATCCCAATGTTTATTAATATTTTCTTATTATATGGAAATCATTCATTTACATGGGTTAGTTATTTTCATAATTGATATATGTTCTATCTGGCATGCATGATAATGATAATGTTTTGATGTGACCGGTGCAACCAAAATTATATAGCGCAATATGAATGTTTGAATGTGGCGGGTGCACCAAGAATTATACAACCCTCCAATGCATTGTTTAAAGTGATTAATCTCATGCTTTAAAGTGAAATTAAATGTGGATAAGATTCATGTTTTCTTCACAAGTATCTGTGATAGTTTACCATTATGAATTGATGTTTCATTTTTAAGCATGTGCCACATTTCATGTTTTATATTTATGCTTCCTATCATGTTCATGATCTTTTTCCCATGTTATGATTATTCTCAACCCATGCTATATTTATCATATCTATCCTCATAATGGGATTTTAGCTCACACATTTTGATGTATATCCTTAGTTGACTACATCTACTAAGGATAGGTCATGTTCTAATAAGAAGAAAGGGAATGAGGAATTAAATAAATGTTTATGCTTGATGTTGTAATTGTTATATATGGTCCTAGTTTTCCCAAGAAACTAAATCATTGTATCCTCTATTTGTAATTCTATTATGGTTTTTATCATTAAAATGATGTAATATAAATGTAATAAAAGTTTGTGTCACTATAGTTGGTATCAGAGGCAAGGTTTAGTTAATTTGGAAATTAGAATTAGTGAACCATATAGAAAACATCTAACATGAGACTTAGTCCAAACATGAACACAAATAATTTTACATAGGGATCCCATAAGATATTCATTTAGTGAAAATTGTTTAAATGAATTATTTATTCATGACATGTTGACTTTTCTTTTGTTCTAACATTTTCTAGTTTAGAAAATGGTGGGAACTAGGAGAAACCTTTCCAATAACTCGTGTGAGGGACAATGAAATGATTGCACAAATGATATCCACAATGATTTTGGATGTGGAGTTCAATAAATCATGGCTATTATGACCCAAATATCTAAGGTTATGAACAATAAAAATAATAATAGAGAGTTCCTCTTATACCAAAGAGGGAGAAACCTGCTATCCAATGTTTTATGCGCTAACGACCATTCATGTTTATTGGATCTTCATATCATCTAGTTGCACTATAGTGGGTTCAACTCCATGGATATGATTTTTTATTTCCATCACTATTCTATGATGGAGAAGGTGACTCTAGTCATTTATCTTCTTGATGGAGAGGCTGATCAATAGTGGCATTTGATTAAGAACATTATGACAATGGAGGAATTTTATGAGATGGAAGGGGAAGACATTAAGATCAGGTTTCTTAATAAGTATTTCCCATGACCTCTTCACATTACGATGAAGAGTGAATTCATAGAGCAGAAGAAAAAAAAAGAATTTGTCACAACCTACGAAGTGAATTTCAAAAGGATTGTAATGTACACATCATGTTTTTTAACGAACAATGATAGAAAAATTGAACGATTATTTAGTTGAATAAAACCACAACTCCGAAAGGCTCTTTAAATTGAAGAAATTGGGAGTTATGATGAAGATGTTCGATGTGCTCTCAATTTAGAGATAGAGTTTGGAGAAAGTTCCTAGGGCATTGGTGATATGAAAAAAAAGATGGAGTTTCAAGTCGGTGGATCCAATGAAAAAGGTGGCAAGAAAACTCAATGAACCACATGCCAAAAATGTGGGATGTTGCACCATGGGAATTGCCTTAATGGGATAGGGAAATTCATCACGTATGGGTATGAAATACACCATGCTCAATAGTATAGAATATACATAAAAAGGAAGGAGAATGTGGTGGATGAAAGGAGAGAACCTTCCATGGTTCAATGCTACAACTGTAGGGTGCTAGGGCACTATGCAAGCTAGTTCTCCAAACATCGAGTTCTCGAGGTTAATCAGCATCAGCTACCTCCATAGACAATGGAACAAGGGAAGGATTATTCCATCAGAACTGCCGAATTGCAACAATATAACGATGTTGTAAAAGGTACACCTTTTATTCAATCAAGAATTGAAAAAAGTCTTATTTGATTTTCGTTCTATTCATACCTTTATTTTTAGAAATTTTACTAGAACTATAGAATGAAAGCCCTAAATCATTGAAGTATATTTATCTATAAAAACACCAATTGGTGAAATAATTGAAACCCAAGTGTTTGAGTCATCTCTTTTTGATGTATGTGGGAAGATTATTGTAGTGAATCATGTAACACTTCCATTGGTTGAATTCGAAACTATAATGTTAATGGATTGGCTCTCTTTATATAGAGCACATATTAGCTGTAGGAAAATGGAAATATCTTTTAAAATTTTAAACCATCTTATGATCTTCTACAAATTCAGGGATGATTATGAATCTCCTTTGAAAAATCCTTGTTATTTGTTGGTGTTCATTCCCTATGAATAATCATACCAATCCGAAATGGTTGGGTCAAAAGATAGTTCCAACCTGGTGGAAATTCCCATCATGAGGGAATACACAGATGTATTTCTCAAAGACTTACCCATTATTCCCCCAGATCAGGGGTAGAGTTCTCAATTTATCTCATACCCGGAGCTACTCCAATCACAAAGTTTCCCTATGGGATGGATTATATCGAATAAGATGAGTTAATGGCACTGCTAGAGAATCTGGAAAAACGGTTCATACACCCTAGTGCATCACGTTGGGTTGTGCCAGTTCTCTTTGTGAATATGTAGGATGGAACAATGCGGCTATGTATAGATTATCATTTACTCAACAAGATCACCATAAAGAAAAAGTATGATTTTCCATGTATTGATGACTTGTTCAACCAGTCATGTGGAGCTCAATACATCTCAATGGTGGATCTTTATTCTGGATATCATTAGCTAATGGTGGAGAGGGAATATATTTAGAGGACTACCTTACATAGAAGTTATGTCACTATGTGTTTCTTGTGATTCCCTTTGGACTAACTAATGACCCGGAAATCTTCTGTAATTTGATGAAAAGAGTCTTCAAACATTACTTGGAAAAATTTATGGTAGTGTTTATCGATGGTGTTCTCATCTACTACATGAGTATGGAAGAACATGAAGAACATCTAAGACTTTTATTGGTGACGTTAAGAAAGGATAAGTTGTACGCCAATTTCAACAAATATGTCTTTTGGATGAAGGAAGTCACATTCATGGTACATTTGATCAAAAGTGATGGAATTTCTATGAATCCATAAAAAAGGCAATTGGGGAATGGAATATTCCCTCTAGTGTCACTGAAATTGGTAGTTTTATTGCATTATATGGGTACTACTGATGTTTTTTTTCAACAAAATCTCATTTTTTTAAAGCCCACTAACTAAATTAACATGGAAATGGGTAATGTATGTTAGGGTGGAATAATTTGAGGGAAGCTTCACGGAACTAAAGAGAAGGTTTATCACTACACATGTAATCACACTACTGAAGAGTGGAGAATGTTTGGTGATATATAGTGATGTTTCAAATAAATTATTTGGTTGTGTACTCAAGAAACATGATAATGTGATAGCCTATTCCTTACAGCAGTTGAAGATCCATGAGAAGAACTATTTAACGCATGATCTAGTGCGGGTAGCCGTGATTTTTTCCTTCAAAATCTGGCGGCACTATCATTATGGAGAGAATTGTGACATATTCACTGACCAAAAGAGCCTAAAGTATATATTCACACAAAAGGAGATCAACAAGAGTCAAAGGAGATAGTTAGATCTAATCATTGATTATAATTGCTCTATTCACTATCATCCAAGAAAAGCGATCAAGGAAACTAATTCTCTTAGAAGAAAAGAACCTACTACTCTATCCATGTTACGGATTGAGAAAGAAAATATCTTCTTGGGAATGAAATGAATGAATTTAGAAATCATAAGGGTTGGGGATACATCATAACTTCCCAAATTATTTCACAATCATGCATCCAAGATATGATTATGAAAACAAAAAGGGATGATATGGATATAAAAAAGAGGGTGAATGGAGTAAAGGAAGAGAAGTTGCACGAGTTACATATCTACGATGATGGTGTGATTTGGTTTGGAATGAAACTTTTAATGCCTTAATTGCCTGGGATATTTAAGGATATATTGGAAAATTTACATAGCTCATCATTCTTTATCCATCTTGGGTGTACCAATATGTACTGTGATATCTTAGAACACTTCTGGTGAGATAACATGCAAAAGGAAATCACAAAATATATCTCAATGTGATTTGTATGTTAGAAAGTTAAACAAGAGTGAAAAAAGTAGAAAGTGTTGATACATCCAATGCCTATACCCATGTGGAAATGGGATAATGTAACTATGAACATTGTCACAGGTCTCAAGAAGAAGTAAAAGGGAAATAACGCGATATGGGTTGCGGTTGAACAACTCCCAAATACTCCCCATTTTATCACTATTCGGGAAGACCTATCGCTTGAACAAATAGAAATGATATATGTAAAGCAAGAGGGGAGACTATATGGAGATCCACTATCAATTGTCTCCGAACATGATCCATGGTTCACATCTAATTTCTGGAGTAGCCTTCAACAGGCTTTGAGTACTGAATTAAATTTCAGTACAACCTATCTCTTCCAAAGAAATGGCCAATCTGAAAGGAATATTCAGACAATTGAATATATTCTAATATCATAATCTATAGAATTCAAATGTTGATGGGATCAGCATCTCCCATAGGTTGAGTTCTCATATAAAAATATATTCCAATCGATTATTCTGATGGATCCAAATAAAGGTTTTTATGGAAAGCGATGTAGTACTCCAACCTATTAGGAGAAAGTTGCAGAATGAAAACTAATCAGGCCAAATATTGTCGATGAGATGACAGAGAAGGTTCAAGTCATCCAGAAACACATTAAATCTTCTCAGAGCCTGCAAAAGAAATATGTTAACAACTGTTAAAGGGACTTGGAGTTCAATGTTGGAGATAAAGACTACATTCGAATATCACTAAGGAAGAGAGTCATGTGATTTAAAAAGAAAGGGTAGTGAAGACCATAGTACGTTGGACCATTTATAATCATTGACAAAATAGGAGAAATGGACTATCGACTTTTACATCCACCAAATATGGCTCATTTTCATGATGTGTTTCACATATCTGTGTTGAGGATTTACATACCTAATCCCTACCAAGTAATGAACATAGAGGTGGTACAGCTGGAAGATGATCTCTCCTATGAGGAGCAGATAGTAATGATTCCGGATTGGAGAGATGAGTTTCTACGCAACAAGAAAACTCACCTTGTCAAATTGTTGTGGAGGAACCATAAATTAGAAGATGCTACATGGGAACTAGAGGATGCGATGAAGGAAAATACCCTCACATGTTTCTGTAAAAGAAAATTTCCATGGATAAATTTTATAAGGAGGGAAAGAATGTAATGGCCCAAAAGTTTTTCAATCAAAATTACCTTCGTATAAATATGTCATAAAATCATATGAAAACACAACATAATAAACTACTATGTGCTAAGTGACCTTTAATCATAATTTTTTCATATCTGTGTTTGGAATTTTGAAAATTAGACATACACGGTGGTGTTCATGATGATTTTTGGAGGCTAATAAAACCAATATAAATTTTTTTGAATAGTAACATACCCTTATAAAAAGTAATCTACCCTTATGAATAGTAATATGACCCTTAGGAATTTCAAATAATCCAAAATAATTGTAACCTTACCCATGACTAATTATATAAAATTTGTGCATCTTATATAAAATTGTATTTTTGTAAGCCATAAATAATTAATTATAATTAATATTTAATTTTAAAAAAATATTTTCTTAAAATGTGTTCATAAATTAAAAAATATATATCTTCATGATTTATGATAATTTTATTAGGCCTCACATAATTATTGAACTCATTATAAAATCAATTTTATTTTTAAAAACAATTTTTTTATGTAAATTATTATTTTAATTAAATATTAATTTAATAATATGTAGATTTATTTTTGAAAAATTGACATAATTTTTGGATTCTATACATCGTAAAATCTTTGGGGTGAATTTGTGGGATTTTTTTGAAATGCATGAATTTTTGATGAATAGTGATATATCATAATTTTCAAAAATAAGCTAAATAAGCTAATTATAGGCTCATGTATGATATTCTGAAGATGTAAGACACAATGGTTTGGAATCACATGATAAAATTACTACTCATAGTCAAGGAAGAATCATTACTCCTTGCGTTGTGGAGAAATAATAAATTAATGAATTTTATATTATGAAATCTCTTCTCCCCTCAACAATAAATACAACCTTTCACACCATCATTTCCTCACACCTCTCAAGATTCAAGTATTTTCTAAAATCATCCAAAAATATTCCCTATATTATCCCCTTGGACAATGTGCTTCTAGTATCATTAATAGATCAAGCATTGACCCATTAAGGAGGATCTCAAGGGGAGGATTCAAGAGGTAATTTCCCTACTATTCATTTAAATTACATTCAATTTCAAGTTATTTGCTTATTATCTCCAAAAAGATCATTGTAAAAATGGTTTGGTAACTCCAGTATTATACATATTCTAGAATGTTATGAATCTAATAGGATATTATATCATCCAACCCCCTTTCTCCTCTTCCTTTTATTTTATAAAAAAATGTTGTTTGTGAGGTGTTCATTCATCACCTTCAAGAACGACATGTTTTATTTTTAAATTTATACTTACTGAATAGTTCATGAAACGTTTTTTATGGTTGAACAAAAATATAATATATTTATTATGTCTTATTTAATGTTCTAGGACTAACTGATGTACATATTAATAAATGTTTAAACAAAATCAGTTCGTTGAGGTCTAAAAAACGCCTAAATTAACCCAAACTATCATCATCTAATTTTTATCCGATGATTCATCTACATGGTATATAATATAATTCATTATAATATCATTTTAAATTTATTAATATCATAAATAAAATCAAATATATGTTCTGGATTTTTTCCATGTTATTCATGAACTTTCATTTACGAATTCATTTGAACCGCTCAAAACCATAAAAACAATCATTCTCGAACAGTGTTTTTAAACTCTATAACTCATCAAAAGGATCATAATATAAGTTAATGAAACATAATAAACCTTATTAATGTACAAAAAGTTCTTGAATTTTCAAATAATGAATTTAATGTTGTTATACCCAACATTAATGTGAAAGAAGCGTTCAGATACATGGTATGGGGAAAATCTCGAACCCAATTTTTTTTTCGGGTTCGCCCTCTTTCACTCCATTTTTGGTATGTTAAATACAGGAAAATATATTCTTCATCATTATCCTCACTTTTCTGGGATATACATGTCTGATACTGATTTTTGTTTTCAAACAAAATTTTTTCCAAATGAAATATTCTTTTAAGAACTCGCCTTTTACTTCCCATTCAAGTTTGGTGGTTATTGAATCAAGTATCTTATTCAATTTTTTTGGGAACCCAATGTCTATGAATGTGTCCTTATGTGATGAAAATAATTCCATTACATGGTTTATTTATCTTCATTACTGATATATTGTTTATGTTTCATTCATGATAATGATAATTTTATGATGTGACGGGTGCGCGTGGAATTATATAGCGCAATATGAATGTTTGAAGGTGACAGGTGCACCCATAATTTTATAGTTCTCCAATGCATTAGGTAAAGTGATGAATCTCATGAGTAAATGTGAAATGATGTGTGAACATGATTCTAGATTTTTTCATAATTATGTGTGATAGTAAACCACTAAGACATGATGTTTCATTTTTATGCATTGCCACATTTCATGATCGATATTTATGCTTCCCCTCATGTTCAAGATCCATTTCCTATATTATGATTATTATCACCCCATGCTATATTTTTCATATCTATCCACTTACTGGGATTTTATCTCACCCCTTTTGATGTATATTGTCATGTGAATTCATGTTCAAATAAGAGTTAATGTGAAAATAATAAGCTAGGGATGATGTAAATAAATAAAAGTTTATTCTTGATGTTGTAATTGCTATTTATGTTCCTAGTTTTCCAAAGACACTAAACCATTGGATCCTTTATTTATAATACTATTATGTTGTTTATCTTTAAAAAATTATAATAGTAATGTTAGAAAAGGTTGGTTCCCTATAGAAAATTAGTATAATACAAATATATAAACTAAAAAGAACATCATATACATGAAAATAAATGGTAAAACAACTATAAAAGTTAACCAACCACACTAGACGACCACACTATCTCAATGTGACCCAATGCATCACTATCTATCACAATGAGAAACAGTCTCCCAAAGGTAGTAATTTATAAGACAAACCTACAGAAGGTCTACAAATATAATAAAACAATATACATGAATATTAAAACTCTATAGGGTAGCCCGATAATATATTTCACAATGCACATGAATTAAATTAAAAGAAACAACAATTTTCAGGTTATAACTAAAATTTATTATTGTATCATTTTTTACATGTTTTACTTAAAAATGTAAAACTATTTTCCCTTATTCATTTTTAATTCATTGTTTCATTCATTAGAGATACCATATAATTTTCAAGGGGAATGTGATGTTTTTATTTACAAATTTCAAAATGAGGCTGAAATATTTTTCTTTTCATAAACCATTTTAAAACCAAAAAAAATAAAATTCTATGGAAAAAATTCACAAGGAGGAAATATAGTGACAATGCATAATAGGAAATAGAAATAGTAACAAAGATATCTGAATAGTCATTATGATAAACTAAAAGATAATAGACACTGTTGAACCAAAGAGAACTAGAATAATCAAGAAGACACCAAAAATGAGATCCCATCCCCGGTAGCAGGCCATAAATAATTAAATAAATATTCTCAATAAGCTCAACTACTCTTTCTCATGATAGACTGAAGAAAATTCCTAGTGAAATATACTATATATATCACCTAAAAATGGTCACTAGTCAGTACATGAAGTACTAGTGAAATAATAATTTTTAAATTAATCATTCAATATGCTAGGTTCCTATTTATATTGTAAATAATATGAGTGAGAATATTAATGATATCCAATAATCCAATCATAGTACATACATAATAGTAATTAAGAATAGTCATTTACCCAAATCTCCCCATGGATTAATATCATACGTTGAAATAATTAGAGTAAGAAGGGTTCCAACCGAGGAACCCAGATAATGGATAACAAGGATTCCATAATGAGGACATACCATCCAATATACGAGATGAGGAATGAGAAAAATCCAATATAGGTTTTCATAATAATCAATTTCCTCAATTTGAAAAAGTTTCCAAATATACCTATAAAAATTTCCCAAAACTACCAATTATCAAAAATGTAATTCATTTCCATTACGTGGTTTCAAACACACCATTAACATTAAAAAAAATTTATAAAAAACATGGGAAACGTTTCCACAACCCATTCAAACAAAAAAATGTTTTATTTGAAAAAACTAACCAGGACATTACCGAAAACATGTTCAAAAATGCATCAAAAAACAATTCACACTCTATTAGAAAGCCCAAACATAATTGTAAAACTAATATGAGGAACCCAAAACATAATTTCTCACATTTACAACACATTTAGAAATCACTGTTATGCATTTCCTATTACAAAACACTCACAAAATCGAACAATTAATTTAATCGAACACTTGGTGTTCGCTATTTAATAAAACAACTCTAACTATAAAAGAACAAGGCTTATAACTACCATTTTCAAAACAAACATTCAATCAAATGACCACTTATCAATATTTATCAGTCATTAAATTTTTGAAAAGCATGAAACTAACAATTCTTAAATTAAAAATCCTTGTACCGGGGAAATCCTCCCTCAAATCCATGGTGCGCCAAAAACGATACATCAAAATCTCTCAACACTATTTCATCCACCCTAGATCTACCAAGTAGATCCCTAAAAGTACAATAGGCCCATAATAAATAAGGGGATAACCCAATCCGAGGTTGACACGACCATGGGGAAAGCGAAAACAAAGAAATAATGGGATGAAAAGGAAGATGGAAGAGAGGATACACAGGAAGGGAAGGATTTCCTGAAGAAAACATAAATATTCCCCAAATATTATTGAAAAATAACCAACAAGTATCACGAAACAAGAGATAATGATGGGGAGTACCATATGTTCGAAAACCGAAATATATTTCAACAAATGGGTTGTTTAATAATTTAAATTTAATTTTCAAATTAAATGTGAATCAACTCGTAATGGCATGTATGATTTTGTTTCCTGGTTTTTAAAACCATGTGAAAACCATATTAATCATACTAAATGAATATGAATCATGGAAGGATTATTTTTTAGGGTTTTTGAAAACCATTCTCAAACATTAAAAACCGAAAAATTGGCCAAAAACCTCAAATGAAACCCCAAACACAAGGTAATCCTCCCTAATGATCCATTTATGATATAAACACAATATATTGAAACAATGAGTGTACCATAGTCTCCACCATGAAACACCCACCAAAAAAGAACCAGGGGACAAACACAGTAAAAAAATAAGACAAATGAAAACTTCCAAATTTAACCCATATGACACCCTGAACCTGAGAATAAGACAATATTTCTAATTAAACCAGATCAAAAAAATGAAAAATCAGGTGTGACAATTCTATCCACCATTAACACTTTTCCCTTATGGAAATCAACTTCACTTTCTAGTTTATTTATCAATGACTAAGGATTATATATTAACATAATACTTCATATTTTAGTCATGAACATTGTACTGAGCACCAACATAACTCAAGACAATTTCCCAAAATTGAACAACACTATAAACACACCTCTTAAAAACAATGAGAATGATCAAACCCTCAAGATTAGATCACCTATAATTGGGAGAACAGAATACACTTCCCATCATTAAAAAATGGAGCCAAACCATTAATTTATATAAGAATACTCAAAATATCACCCAATTTTATCCCCATTATTAACAAAAACATATAAAAACCCAAATGAAAATTCAACTTGTACTAGAATCGGGCCACTCCCACAATGGCCAACCAGACATCCTTACAACGGCCTATCAACACCTTCGAAGAAAAATGTGGCACAATCATTTACACTCCCAACTACTGAACGATGTGTATAATAATAGATCTAATAAAAAAATTTTACGTCCATGAACCCCCACCACACAAGGTAGGGATGGAAAGAGCCCAATGATTGGACCTCTATGTCCACACACGACAACCAACCAACATTTAACTCACATGATCAGATAAAAACTGTATCTCCACATGATTCACAAGGGTGGTCCATACAAGGATGCTGGTCATATATGAAAATTATAGAAGGACCTATGAGGGTAAATTCGCCCCACTTGTTGTGACCATAGAAAAATAACATGGATGAATAAACTGAAACTGATACATAAGAATGTCCATACCACAATAGTGGATGCACAAACATTAACAATCTTCCCAAACTATCAAGACTCCAATGTACACAAAAGATTCACTCTAAGACCGATGGATGGAGCTATGATCTATGAAGAATCTACTTCCTCATAGTTAGGATGTACTAATCCCTAATTGGACCCACTATTCTTAGTTCTATACGAAACCACATGGCACAATGAGACCTAAACAAAGGATGATGACACATACTAGGACACACATTCTCAAAATAAACCTATCATCCAAACATGGACATAGTTATTTACACCACTATTACCCTTCACTCCATACGGGGAGAATAATAGACATTGAAAATTGAGAAATAAACAGAGCACAAAGGGATCCAATCCATTATAAATTACAAGGAATGAGAAACTTCCAACATTGGTTTCCATAGTAAACATTTTCTTCAATTTCAAAAACATTCTAAACATGCTCCTAATCATTTCCCAAAAGCCACCTTTATCAAAAATGTAATTCATATCCAATAAAATGTGTAAACACACCATTACATTAAAATTAATTTATAAATATCATTCAATTTGTATCCACCTAAATCTCAACTAAAATCCATTTTATATGAAAAAAAAAATTTCTATTATTGAGTATACGTGCCAAAACACATTAAAAGAAAATACCTATAGATTTGGAAATCCAAAAACTACCTCGATACCCCATAGAAGAAAACCCAAACGTGATTTCATACATTTCCAATACCTTGAGAAATCCAAACAATGCATTTTCAATTACAAAACACACATAAAATCTATCCCAGAATTGAATCGAACACTTGGTGTGAACTATTTATTAAAACAAGTCTAACTTTCACAAAACATTGCTTAAAATTACCATTTTCACATAAAAAAATTAATCTAATGACCACATATCAATATTTATCAATCATGGATGGTTTAAAAATAAGGAAACTATCATTAATAAAAATAAAAATATAATTTTAATGGTAAATCATACCTCGAACCAAGGCTCAACAACAAAAAAAATACCAAAATCACTTCATGCGGGTTCCCCCACCCTTGATCTACCAAGATGAGCCCAAAAAGAACAAAACACTAAAATAAACATAGGGAAACCTGAACACTTGGTTCACATGACCATGGGAGAAGAAAAAACCACCAATAAAAGAGGGGAAAAGGAAGAGGGAAGAGTGGAGAATTAGAAATCGAAGAATTTGATAAAGAAAACACCATGAATCTCTTACCATTGTCAATAAATATAAAAAAAATGTCAAAAAACAATGGAAAATGAGGGTGAATATTTTTTGTCAATTTCAAATAGTTAAGTCACCAAATGGGATATAGAATCACAAAAAATGAATTTTTGAATTAAATTCTATTCATTCTATATCAGGCTACATATTTTTTCATCACACATTAACAAATTTTGTGTGAACCAACTGAATTCTAATAGAAAAATATACAACACTGATGGTTTTTGATCCATAGTTTAGGAAAACTATGATCAACCCGTGCTACCCAACAATTTACAAAATAATATTCAAATGAAACCCCAAACCCTTGGTAATCCCACCAAATTATACTTGAGTGATTTAAATACAATATATGCAAACTATGAGTGTCAAAAAATATCCACAATCAATCTTTCTCCCAAAAATAAACAAGGGAAACCCCTGGGAAATAAACTATAAATAGGAACAGTTCAAAATTTGATGACCATCATACTCGGAACATGAGAAAAAGGCTTTGATTCCTATTTAACCCTAAGAAAATCCAAACTTTGACAAACTAGGTGTAATAGAGAGAGAGACATTAATAACATGGTTAATGGAAATGGAATGTTGTATGTACGCATTAATGATGTTTCTAATTTCCAACATACAAAAAAAGTAATGGGAAAAATTATTTGTATATAAATACACTATTAGATATAGGACCTATACCAATAGTTTGGATGAACCGTTGGTAAAGGTCGCTAATTTGACCCATAACATCAGTTTTTCCAAAACTGTTGGTATAAGTCACTAATATAGACCTATACTGTAACTCCCCAAGCTTCTACAGTGCACTTCTCTTTGAATAATGTGATAGCGTGTGTTGTACGCAACACCGAGTTCTAACACACCATAACCAATCAAACCAGCCGTTATGAATAGTAATAACTAAATTTTGAAATTATATATATTTTATATTTCAAAATGGACTTTATTTTTGGATTTGCAATATCAAATTTAGCCTAAGGTGAAATTTTGGTACTTTTCGCATAAATTTAATATTTTGATGAATAGTGAAAATTACTAAATTTTAATTAAAAAAAACATTTTTATTAAAAAAAATTAATAATGATAAATTATTTATTTGAGTGGTTTTAAAGTATATTAAGAATATATTTTTACCATTTAATATAATTTTGGTCATTGGACATAATTTTACAATTAAACCGGACATAAACAAGTGTCAATCTTTTGATAGTTATTATCTCTTAAAAACACGCTTTTTGTTTTAACAACGGAAATTAATTTTAAATTAATTTCTACCACTTCTGTGTTTTGAATTTGGAAAAATGGATTCCATATTTGGAATCAGGATGTTCAAATTGTGTAAATGGGTAACTTTTAATTTTAGACATTTTGAATAATTACTTCGGTAAATATTTTATTTACCATGGTTAAGGGTAAATCTGGTAAATAAGGGATAAAAAATTAATATTATAATAATACTAAATTACCCTAAAACGTATCCTAGACTTATTGGTTGATACATGTTCGACCATAGTCATCTTTGGGTCGATTTTGGGACCCCATGGAGCCACTTGTATGTGATAGGGACACTTTATTTCAATTAAGTTAAAAGTAATACAAAAATGACACAAGCATATATCTTTTAGTAAAACAATTTTTACATAAGGTTATATATGTTGGATTTTCAAATGAAAATATTCATTAAAACTCTAAAACTATTTCCTAAATAATGATATTTTATTTATAATTTTCATAGATTACATAATTTAATTTATTTATGACACAATGATGATGCGGTAATTAACATAATAGTAAAAATTTAAAATAATTGATATTATAAATACCCAAATAAATATAATTTGAGACTATTAATGAATTACAATAATTTTATAGGATAACATGACATATTTTTATTCATTTAATTAACTTTTTTCTAATTAATCATTCTTTTATGAGTTTCACAAAAATCAACTCTTGATTAGTGTCAAAATTGACATAAAAGAGTTTTTAAAACAAATATTATATTATTAATTGATATTAAATTTATAAAAATCTGCGGTTCGGCCAAGAGACGTATATAATGATATTTCTACCATTAATGGACCACTTGGGGGTCTCTGGGATGTATATAGTATGTTTATTACCTATATAATATAAAAATACAAAGTGACATGGTAAATGTCAAACTAATAAACTAAGAGTTAATACTTAATGATAAGGTTAATATAGTAACCCAAACCTGTCTAAATTCTATTGGTTGAATGTTTTTAGACCTATACCCACCTTAAAATTTAAATAATTAACTTTGGAGCCATTAGAAACCGAATATGAATTTATTATAAATTAATATTTCTTGCTTTTCCAAAGGTGCCCCTCACCCCTCTTATAAAACGGCACTCCTCCTTCTCATTTCTTCACACCATAAAAGACTTTTGGTTCGCCCAAAATCTGCCCAAATACTCTCCAAACATCCCTCACTACATCCTAGAGGCCTTAGTTTGATCATAAAGCCAACATAAGGATCCCTTTTGATCAAATCAAAAGGAAGAACTCGAAGAAGAGGTAATGATTTCACCACCCTTTTCCAAGTTCATTTCTTCTTCCACTTCTTATTCCTTTGTTATTACCATTCTAAAATAATAACTCCAGTATCATATATATATTGTGATGTTATTATAAATATGGTACAACCATATTCAGTATTCTATCCACCCTTTGAATAACATGTCACCATACGTGCGTACGTACGGCTTACCGTCTCCACGTCGTGGTGTAATTGTTATTCAATATATTATTATTTGGATATGTATAATAATGATTTGTAACTCATGTAAATAATAAATATAACATGTTAATGAATCTGTATATATGATATAAGATCCATTTATATATTATTTTAATATCAAAAGAATGATATTGTCTCTCGTGCGTACGTACGGACTACCGTCTCCTCGAACGCGATGAGATTCATTCTCCATCGTATCCATTCAATTATCTTTATCATTTGATGATTTAAAAATGATGTTTAAGGACTTGATATCATTCTGGATATGAATAATATACAACCTATCCATTAAAAACATGGCTTACATAATAAAACATATAAAATAAAACGAGTAAGTTAACACCTGCAACAATGATAATACTAAGATATTATTAACAAATCAATGTTAAAAGTTCATATATGATTTCATATTAATGTATATGATTCTTGAATAATTTAATAACAATTATTTCACCATTATACAGGAGTTTAACCTACCCCAACCAAGTAAAAGTACAAGGTAAGGGTTTATTTCGCAATCTCTTCACTATCAGAGGTTGTTTATACGTAATAATCTACTTGGACTTCATTATCATCCACGTCCATGTTTCTTAAAAATGTATTTCAAAACAATTTTACTATTTAAAAGAATATGGGTTAAAGTAATTTATACCCTTTTTTGACTTTTTATAAGTGTTTTATAAAGGAATCTTTCCGTCGTTTTCCAAACAAGGTGCTTTTTAACCTTTTCGACAGAATTAAGGTAAGAATGTTTTTTTATCTTATACGGCAGGTGCAGTTATTTTTCGCCGTTATAAAATCGTCAAAGCTTCCTTTACAAGCTTATAAGAATATTTTCAAAGAAAATGTTTTATTTTATAAATATACGACTCTTAAATGATTTCAAAATAGAAATATATATTTCTATAAAAAGAGTTTTGATTTCATCTATGTCAACATCCTTTGATGATTTTTACGCTTATTTGAAGTTGATTTTTTTTATGATACAAAAATCCTATATTGTATTGAAGGTTTTGTGATATTTTTGACTGTGGATGTGCTATTTTTAAACCATTCATAGTTTATGGTGAAATTATTGACATTCTGTATGCTAGTATTAATATGAATGTTTATGTTATGTTTTGATCCTTTTCATATGGGAATACATTGGACTTAATATGTGACGGTTGGAGCCCGTTATAGCTCCTCGATGCATTGGTAGGTCTCATGAGACAAACTAGTGTCTTGGCACAAGGACTTGACAAAATCTTAGTTGTATTCTTGGCACGAGGCCTTGGCTATGTGGTTATGATAGTCTGGAATTATGTATTCCATCATTATGAAAGTAGTAATTTATATTGAATGTGATTATTTGATTAGTAGAATATCCATGTGAATAATAAAATGGAATTATTTTACTTTACTATTTCCATACTATGTTGAAGTTCAAGTTTAAAAGACTTTTGTTCTAGTTATACATTGTCTTAAATGTTTATTCTTATTTATGAATGTTTCCGCTATATTGTTATCCTTACTGGGCATTTGAGCTCACCCCTTTTCTATGTTTTATTTTTCCCAAGATGTGAAGAAGTAAGTTATGAATGACCTGCAGGGATATTATGAGGGGATAATAGTGTGGACTATGGAGAAATTATGTTGTTGTAGTAGTTTTACACTTTATGATATTATGTAACACTTATGAATATATCTAGTGCTTCCAAGGCTACTAAACCAATCGGTCTTTCGAGATTTGATCTTTCTAGTGATCATGCCAATGTTATGTAATAATGCACCGACTCTAGGTAACTGGGGTTGGGGCATTACAGTTGGTATCAGAGGATGTTTAGTACAAACCTTGGAATCTAGATTTATATAGTCTCTGATTAGAGCACGTAGACCTAAGATGAACTTTTAGGATTAGTATAGATGAACATCCTAGAATTTTGGTATTGTAGAAATTTTGTGAGTTTTCCGAGCAATACATCCCTGTCTGGATACGAGCAGGTAGAGACGACTCTGGCACATATGTACCTAGGGGTAAAACCCGAAAACACCGCTTTGAGTTAGACTCAAACGGAAACTTGTGCACGACAACGAGCCTTGTTGCACTCTTGGTTAAGACACTCCTGGGGGATATGCTTAGGATAACTCTCATTTTCTTTAAAAATCATTATGAAGTGTTTATGAGTATATACTTCCTCAAAGAAAACATTCTTATAATTATGGATTATAACCATAAATAGTTCAATTTATGATAAGTGTTTTATAAGTATGGGATTATGTATTTTGATTCATAAACTGATCTAGTTTATGCCATTGTTTAGAAATAGCGCCTAGTGGAAGAAATGGAAACTGTATCAATGCACGCACTCCATGTAGGGATTTCCCTCCTACTCAAGATAATTATTGTGGAGCTGGTGATGAAACTGGTGCCGATCAGCTAATCACCATACTGGGACAACTCACTCAGGTTATGTATAATAACATTACCCGTATGGAGCACCCCAATCCGCAGCATGGGGGATCAATGTTAGATCGATTCATGAGGCAAAAACCACCAACGTTCAATGGGAGTACAAATACCTTAGTAGTTGAGCAATGGATAAATTCCCTAGAGAAAATATTTCAGGCTTTGGGGAGTAGTGAAAGGGAAAAAGTTATCATGGCAGTTTACCGCCTCACTAGATGTGCTGATCAATGGTGGTCATTGATTCAAAACACGAAGGAAGATGATGAAGTATCAAATATGTAATGTAGGGAGTTCAAAGATCTCTTTTTAGAAAAATAATTTCCTCACGACCATCGAGCAGATATGGAAAGGCAATTTCTGAGTCTGAGACAAAAGGAGGATGAGAATGTCACAAAGTATGAGGCTAACTTTACATGGTTTGCATGGTATGCTGGAGATTATATATGTAACCCAAGAAGTAATATTGATCGTTTCATTGATGGGTTAAAACCATTTCTTCGTCGAGCATTAGTCTCACAATCCTTTTCATCGTACGAGGACATTGTCTCATGTGCTATCAAGACCGAAAAGGAAATCTCTAAGTCTTAAGACTTTAAAGAAAAGCAAGAGAAGAAGAGAACTACTGATCAATCTGGGAATGGAAATAAGGGGAAGAAGGGAAAGTTTGAATATCCATCCTGTGGTAAATGTGGTATGAAACACCCCGGTACTTGCTTGAAGGGAACAGGAGTCTATAACTTGTGTGGTGAAAAAGGCCACCAAGCTAATGATTGCAAGGGGAAGAAGGAAGCTACCAATGTTCAGTGCTACAATTGCAGGGAGATGGGGCATTATGCAAATGAATGTCCTAAGCGTTAAGAGAACTTACCTAAAAAAGGAAAAGGGATCAAGGCCAAGCTTATGCTATCACTAGTGCTGAGGTAGAAGCTCCGAAAGACGTGGTGGCAGGTAATTTAATGGTTTTCTCAAGTTTAGCAAATGCATTATTTGATTCTGGATCATCGCATTGTTTCATATCTTCCCAGTTTGCTAACAAAATTAGATATTTCCAATTTGATTTAACAAGGGAGTTGTCAGTTAAAACTCCTAAGGGAAGTATCATTGCAACAAAGTTATTTGAATCAGTCCCCATTAGAGCAGATAAATGTTCTTTATCTGCTGATCTCATCGTCATACCTATGATTGATTTTGATATAATCCTCAGTATGGATTGGCTTTCAGCCTATGATGCGAAGACTTATTTTAAGAAGAAAGAGGTTACGATTCTTGATGATGATGATAAGCAACACCTTATCATTAGAGCAGAATCGTCACCACCTAATTCTTATCAAGATCCACCCCTAGTAGCTCAACTAAATTAAATTATTGGGGAGGAAGAGAATGAAATAACTGTGTGTGAGGAAAGGAATGTTCAAATAGAGGATGTACCTGTTGTGAATGAATTTGTAGATTTATTTCCGGATGATTTACCTAGACATCCCCTAGAATGAGAAGTTGAGTTTTCCGTTGATTTAATTCCTAGATCAAGGCCTATATCAAAGACCCCTTATAGAATGTCCAATTTAGAATTAGTCGAACTAAAGAAACAACTAGAGGAATTGAGTAATAAGGGATTTATTTTCCCTAGTGTTTCTCCATGGGGAGCCCCTGTTCATTTTGTTAAAAAGAAAGATGGATCTATGAGGTTATGTATCGACTATAGGGAGATTAATGCCATAAAAATAAAGAACAAGTATCCCCTACCTCGCATTGATGATTTATTTGACCAACATCATGTAGCTCAATACTTTTCAAAGATTGACCTTCGATCTGGATACCCTCAGTTGTGTGTGAAGAAGGAAGACATTCTGAAGACACCATTTCGAACTAGGTACGGGCATTACGAGTTTACTGTAATGCCTTTTGGATTGAATAATTCACCCTCTATATTCATGGATCTGATGAATAGAGTTTTCAAGGAGTATCTCGATGAATTTTTGGTGGTATTTATTGATGATATCTTGGTATACTCCAAAAGATATGATGATCATGAAAATCACTTGCGCATTATCATGAAGACACTGAGAAGACATGAATTGTATGGGACGTTTTGCAAGTGTGAATTCTGGCTTCAGGATATTTCTTTTCTTGGCCATATTGTCTCTAAAGATGGAATCATTGTTGATCCTTCTAAGACCAAGGCAATCCATGAATGGCCAGCACTGACGAGTATAACTGGGGTACATATTTTTATTGGTTTAGCAGGTTATTATCGACGTTTCGTCCAGAATTTTGCCCGATTGGCTAACCCATTAATGAAGCTCACACGTAAAGGGGTTAAATTTGTTTGGAAAAAAGAGTGTGAAGAATGTTTCGAAGAACTGAAGAGAAGATTAGTCAATTCTCCTATATTGACTCTACCATCGGGGAATTATGGGTTCGTTATTTATAGTGATGCATCGGAGAAAGTACTTGGTTGTGTCCTGATGCAGAATGATAGGGTTATTGCCTATGCATCACGACAGTTGAAAATTCATGAACAAAACTATCCTACTCATGATCTAGAGTTATCAGATGTGATCTTTTCTTTGAAGATATGGAGGCACTACCTCTATGGTGAAAAATGTGAGATTTATACTGATCACAAGAGTTTGAAGTATATTTTCTCACAAAAAGAACTCAAAATGAGGCAAAGGATATGGCTTGAATTACTCATGGATTATGATTTCATGATACACTACCACCCGGGGAAGGAAAACAAGGTGGAAGATTCGTTGGGCAGAAAAGATCATGGAGTTTTGAAAAATATGAGAATTGAAAGGGATCCAATTTTAATGGATCTAGTGAAGATGGACATGGGAATAACCAGGGAAGGAGAAACATCAATTCTTTTTCAAATGGTTGGAAAACAATCTTTACTAGAAAGGATTATGAGTTCTCAGACTAATGATGGTGAATTTCAAAAGAATATTAAAGCTGTGAATGATGGGAGATTGAAAGATTTTGTGTATGAAGATGGAATTTTGAAATTCGGGAAGAGGATTTTTGTTCCCGATATACCTGATCTAAAAAGGGAATTGCTGGATGATGCTCATAGTTCCAATTTCTCTATACACCCTGGGAGCACCAAAAAGTATAGAGATTTGAAGGAAAATTTTTGGTGGGACAACATGAAGAGGGAGATTGCTGATTTTGTGTCAAGATGTATAGTTTTTCAACAAGTGAAAGCTGGAAGGAAACAGCCTGGAGGAGTCATGCAACCCCTTCCCATACCCGAGTGGAAATGGGACAATATTACGATGGAATTTTTAATGGGGCTACCAAAGACTCCTAGAAGGAACGATGAAAAATGAGTTATTGTTGATCGTCTTACCAAGTCAGCAAATTTTCTTGCTATAAGAGAAGATCTACCACTGGAACGTCTAGCAAGACTATATATTAATGAAGTTGTGAGACTTCATGGAGTACCCCTATCGATTGTTTCTGATCCTGATCCCTATTTTACTTCAATATTCTGGAAGATTCTTCAGAAATCCCATGATACTGAACTTCATTTGAACACTCCCTACCACCCTCAGACAGACGGACAATCAGAACAGACTATTCAATCCTTATAAGACATGTTGAGATATTTCTCACTTGACTTTCAGGGTATGTGGGATCAATATTTACCTCTGGTAGAATTTTCCTATAAAAATAGTTTCCATTAGAGTATTCAGATGGCACCATATGAAGCGTTATGCGGAAAAAGATGTTGCACACCAACCTGTTGGGATGTTGTTCGTGAAATAAAACTTGTAGGTCCAGAACTGGTGGAGGAAACGATGGAAAAGGTGAAGGTAATCCAAAATCACATCAAAGAAGCTCAAAGTAGGCAGAAGAGCTATGCTGATAATCGAAGGAAGGATTTTGAATTTCAAGTCGGTGATCACGTATTCATGAAGGTATCTCCATGGAAGGGATTCATACGTTTTCGTAAGAAATGTAAATTGACTCCCAAGTACATCGGACCTTTTGAAATTCTAGAACGAATTGGGGCTGTAGCTTATCGATTGGCAATGCCGCCAAGCCTCTCCAAAGATCACGAGGTGTTTCACGTATCTCTGTTGAGGAAATACATGCCTGACTCAACGCATTTACTCACATATGAGGTGTGAGAACTGGAACCCGATATGTCTTATTGTGATGAGCCTGTCAGGATTCTTGATACGAGAGAACAAATACTGAGAAACCGGACGACGCGTCTGGTAAAAGTATTATGGAGAAACCATAAGATGAAAGAGGCAATGTGGGAACCCGGGGAACTTATGATGAAGAACAACCCGAGTCTTTTCACATGATAAGTATTCTAGAAATTTCAAGGACGAAATTATTTGACGGAGGGGAGAATGTAACACCCCAAGCTTCTATGGTACGCTTCTCTTTGAATAATGTGATAGATTGTGTTGTACGCAACACCGAGTTCTAACACACCATAACCAATCAAACTAGCCATTATGAATAGTAATACCTAATTTTTGAAATTATATGTATTTTATATTTCAAAATAGACTTCATTTTTGGATTCGGAATATCGAATTTAGCCTAAGGTGAAATTTTGGTACTTTTCAGATAACTTTAATATTTTGATGAATAGTGAAAATTAAAAATTTTAATTAAAAACAACTTTTTTAATCAAAATAATTAATACTGATAAATTATGAATTTGAGTGGTTTTAATGTATATTAATAATATATTTTTCCCATTTAATATAATGTTTTTCATTGGACATAATTTTACAATTAAACCGGACATAAACAAATGTCAATATTTTGATAGTTATTATCTCTTAAAAACACGCTTTTTGTTTTAACAACAGGAATTAATTTTTAATAAATTCCTGCCACTTCTGTGTTTTGAATTTGGAAAAATAGATTCCATATTTGGAATCAGGTTTTTCATATTGTGTAAATAGGTAACTTTTAGTTTTAGACATTTTGAATAATTACTTTGGTAAATATTTTATTTACCATGGTTAAGGGTAAATCTGGTAAATAAGGGTTAAAAAATAATATTATAATAATACTAAATTTCTCTAAAACGTTCCCTATCCTTATTGGTTGATACATTTTTGACCATAGGCATCCTTGGGTCGATTTTGGGACCCCATGGAGACACTTGTAGGTGATAGGGACAATTTATTTCAATTAAGTTAAAATTAATACAAAAATGACACAAGCATATATCTTTTAGCAAACCAATTTTTACATAGGGTTATATATGTTGGATTTTCGACTATAAATATTCATTAAAACCTAAAAATATTTCCTACATAATGATATTTTATTTATAATTTTTAGAGATTATATAATTTAATTTATTTATGACACAATGATGATGAAGTAATTAACATAATATTGAAAATTTAAAATAATTGATATTATAAATACCCTTATAAATATAATTTGAGACTTCTAATGAATTAAAATAATTTTCTGGGATAATATGACATATTAGGATTGATTTAATTAACTTTTTCGAAGTAATCATTCTGTTATGAGATTCACAAAAATCAACTATTGAATAGTGTCATAATTTACATAAAAGAGTTTTTAAAACAAATATTATATTAGTAATTGATATTAAATTTATAAAAATATAAGGTTCGGCCAAAAGACTTATATAATGATAGTTGTATCATTACTGCACCACTTGGAGGTCTCTTGGATGTATATAGTATATTTATTAACTATATAATATAAATATACAAAGTGACATGGTAAATGTCAAACTAATTAACTAAGAGTTAATACTTAAAGATAAGGTTAATATAGATTCCCAAATCTATCTAAATTCTATTGGTTGAATGGTTTTCAACCTATCCTCACCTTAAAATTCAAATAATCAACTTTGGAGCCATTAGAAACCGAATATGAATTTATTACAAATAAATATTTCTAGCTTTTCAAAAGGTGCCCCTCACCCCTATTATAAAAGGGCACTCCTCCTTCTCATTTCTTCACACCTTCAATGCCTTTTGGATCGGCCAAACACTGCCCAAATACTCTCCCAACTTCCATCACTACAACCTATAGGCCTTAGTTTGATCAGAAATCCAACCTAATGAGCCCTTTTGATCAAATCAAAAGGAACAACCCGAAGAAGAGGTAATGATTTCACCACCCTTTTCCAAATTCCTTTCTTCTTCCACTTATTCTTCCTTTTTTATTACCATTCTAAAATAATAACTTCAGTATAATATATATACTGTGATGTTATTATAAATATGGTACAACTGTATTCATTATTCTATCCACCCTTTTAATAACATGTCATCATATGTGCATACGTACGGCTTACCATCTCCACGTCGTGGTGTAATTGTTATTCAATATATTATTATTTGGATGGGTATAATAATGATGTGTAACTCATGTAAATAATAAATAAAACATGTTAATGATTCTGTATATATGATATACCATCCATTTATATATTATTTTAATATCAAAAGAATGATATTGTCTCTCGTGCGTACGTACGGACTACCGTCTCCACGAACACGATGAGATTCATTCTCCATCGTATCCATTCAAGTATCATTATCATTTGATAATATAAAAATGATGTCTAAGGACTTGATATCATTCTGGATGTGAATAATATACAACCTATCCATTACAAACATGGCTTATGTAACAAAACATATAAAATAAAACGAGTAAGTTAACACCTGAAACAACTATAATACTAAGATATTATTAACAAATCAATGTTAAAAGATCATATATGATATCATATTAATGTATATGATTCTTGTATAATTTAAAAACAATTATTTCACCATTATATAGGAGGTTAACCTAACCCAACCTAGGAAACTTACAAGGTAAGGGTTATTTCGTAATCTCTTCATTATCCGAGGTTGTTTATACGTAATAATCTACTGGGACTTCTTTATCATCCACATCCATGTTTCTTAAAAATGTCTTTCAAAACATTTTTACTATTTAAAAGAATATGGGTTAAAGTCATTTATACCCTTGTTTGACTTTTTATAAGTGTTTTATAAAGGAATCTTTCCGTCGTTTTCCAAACAAGGTGCTTTTTAATCTTTTTGACAGAATTAAGGTAAGAATGTTTTTTTAACTTATATGGCTGGTGCGGTTATTTTCGGCCATTATAAAATCGTCGAAGCTTCCCATACAAGAATATAAGAATATTTTCAAAGAAAAGTTTTTATTTTATAAATATATGACTCTTAAATGATTTCAAAATAGAAAGAGATATTTCTCTAAAAAGAGTTTTGATTTCATCTATGTCAACATCATTTGATGGATTTTACGCTTATTTGATGTTGATTTTTTTTATGATACAAAACTTCTATATTGTATTGATGTTTTTGTGATATGTTTGACTGTGGATGTGATATTTTTATACCATTCATAGTTTATGGTGAAAGTATTGACATTCCGTATGCTAGTTTGAATACTAATTTTTATGTTATGTTTAAACCTTTTTCAAATGGGAATGCATTGGTCTTAATATGTGACGGGTGGAGCCCGCTATAGCTCCTCGATGCATCGGTAGGTCTCATGAGACAAACTAGTTTCTTGGCACAAGGCCTTGACAAAATCTTATTTGTAGTCTTGGCATGAGGCCTTGGCTATGTGGTTATGATAGTCTGGCATTATGCATTCCATCATTATGAAAGTGGTTATTGATATTGAATGTGATTATTCGATTAGTAGAATATCCATTTGAATAAGTAATGGCATTATTTCATTTTACTTTTTCCAAACTATGTTTAAGTTCAAGTGTAAAAGGCTTTTGTTTTAGTTATACATTTCCTTAAATGTTTATTCTTATTTATGAAAGCTTCCGCTATATTTTTATCCTTACTGGGAATATGAGCTCACCCCTTTTCTATGTTTTATTTTTCCCAGGATGTGAAGAAGTAAGTTATGAATGACCTGCAGAGATATTATGAGGGGATAATAGTGTGGACTATGGAGACAATATGTTGTTGTAGTAGTTTTTAACTTTATGATGTAATGTAAGACTTATGAATATATCTAGTGCTTCCAAGGCTACTAAACCAATCGGTCATTCGAGATTTGATCTTTCTTGTGATCATGCCAATGTTATGTAATAATGCACCAACTCTAGGTAACTGGGGTTGGGGCATTACATATACCATCGGTTTGGGAAAAAATGTTTGTATAAGTCACTAGTTTGGACCAATACCAATGGTATGACCAAAACCATTCCTATAGGTCCAACATAGTGACATTACACCAATAATTCTGGCCAAACCATTAGTATAGGGTGGACCTATACAACCTGTTTTGGCCAAACCAGTTGTATATCTCAACAAATAAAAGAACATATACCAACGAATCTCAAAACCATTGGTACATGTACATACATTCTTTTATGGAATCTTTCATTAAATATAATTAAATAAATAAAAATTCAAAATACAAAAAATATAATTAAATATATTTTTCAAATTATATTCACAAAAGTCAGGTTATGTTAGTGTTTAGGTTGTTGGATTATAGACGAGAGGTTTCGCGATCCAAAAAATGCAAGGCTTTGTTTTTGAATTAAATATACCAACGGTTTTATTAATCCTTTGGTATAGTTCTATACAACAATTATCTCAGAACCATTGTTATAGACCTCTCCCCATGCCAAACTAGCCAATGGTTCTCCAAACTATTTGTATAAGCTATACCAACTATTTGGAGACTTATACCAATGGTTCCAAAGCGATGGTATAAGGTACTTATCTATTAAAAATAATAATTATTATATCATAAAAATCATATATATCTATCAATTCCATCATCATTTCAATTCATAAATAATATATATTTGAAAAATGATACACATTGTATTGTGTATGTACAAATAAACCAAGAAACACAACCATTGTTATCATATTCCAACATGATGGATTAAAAGAAATTATATTTGATTTCGTCATTAAAATATATATATATTTACTAAATATAATATAAAAATAGTAATATATTCATAATAACCATACATAAATGACGGTGATGAAAAAATATACACATATCTATGTAGATACCAAAATAAATATTTGTACAAATGTGATAATATCTCTTTCCAATTGATAGAAAACATTGTGTATAATGGGGATTTAATTATTATTATAATGTTTCATCATATTTACGTAACTAATTATTATAATCTATGATAATTAAAAATTTTGATTTATTTAAAATGATCAAAAAGTGTGACCAGTTATGTCGTTTATCTATTGTTTGATATTAATCCCACATGTTTACATTTATGGATCATGTGGTAAGTATTTTGGGATGAAATAAATCAACTAAAATGAAGAAAAATATGTATATAGGATAATATATAAGTCATTAGATAGCATAGATTGTTTAATATGTGGTAATATATGAAATTGTAGGGTTTACTTATATAAGTTATAGGAGGGGAACTCTAGTAATCTATAAAAAGATTATAATATATCTGAATAAGTGATTTTCCAGAAGAGTTATTCAAAAAGATTCTATATTTGAGATAATATTGGAATTTTTAAAAGACAATCATCCAAAAAATGATTAATGAGTTTTTGTTTTTTTAAACCATTTCTTATGAATTAACACCATAGTTAGCATATTTTTACCTAACCAATTGAATCAACTTCTCACTATTAATCTTTAATAATTTTATATATAATTTTCAATATGACCATAAATATACATGTGATGAAATTTTAGACCATATGTTATACACCTTATCCTCTTCAAATATATTTATATTTTTTAATTAATTTAATGTAATATTTCCATTATAAAATATCCATAATGTAATTTTTGGCACTATTAATGTAAGCAGATAATAAATAAACCATGAAAATTAATGTCTTTGAAAATAATACATTAAAATAACAATTATATGATAAAATATTAAATAATATTTTTATAGATTAGGTTAACTAGGTTGAATTATATTAATTTTTAAAATATTTAATAAAATTTATGTTAATTTTCTATAAATTGAAGTATCATTATGTAATATTTAATTAATAATTTCAATTCATAACATATTCAATAAAATTTAAGAAACTAACAACATGGAAAAAATTCTAATACTATCCAAATAACATTTATAATTTGTTTTTAAATTATTGTTTCCTTTAAGTACTCATATATAAGAAATTTAAATGAAATATATTGAAATTATTTATTATAATTTCATAACATTACTATAGAAATTTTCATTGAAACCATTTCATTAATAATATATATTTAAATCCAATGATAATAACTATCTATTTATAAAAATGAAATAAAAATTAACAATAAATAATATTGACCATAATAATTTGTATCATCCTCAATTATCATGTCATACCGTCTAATTAGGTGATAAATTTTTCTATATTTAATTTTCATAATTATTAAAAATAAAATGTACAATATTTATAAATAAAATTGACCTCGTATTTCTAAATATTGGATTAATTTTTTATAAATCAATTTTTGTAAATCAAAAATTAATAACATCAAAATAAGTGTGAAACACATGATTGAAATGTTATTAAATTATAAAATTTTCCAAAAAATATTGGATATATTTAATAATATCATGCCTAGAAATAATTTTATTTGAAAGTAAAATAGTTGTTTAAAAAATTAATATAAAATTTTATTTACAATAATTAAAAAATAATGATGAATTTGATTTATTAAAATATAAAACCAATTCTGAATAACTATATTTTATAAAAAATATGATCATTTAGTAACAAAAATATTTTTAGTATTTTTAATAAATCTTTAAGTAAGGGTTTCAATTTTTTCATTTGTAGAAAATGAATGTTACTTTATTTTTATGATCAATTTCCACATAAATATTATTGGATAGTTCAAATACTATACTATATTACAATTTCATTATACATGGGGTTGTGTCTATCTCTACCTATCAAAATAAAAAATTATTACAAGAGAAACATATCATATTTTCCTAGGGAGTTGTACTACCAATGAAATTCATGGGGATGAATTCTTTTTTACAAAATATTTATGATATTTTTTATATTATCAATAAAATAATCATCTTTTAATTTAATAAATTTCATACCCCACATCAAGAGGCATTATCTATAATATCACACTTCTTATAGTCCCATTAGAAGTTATCTTTTAGATCACCATATATTATCATCATTATATAATGAATACATAATGATGATAATTATGATTTGATAAAAACATAATTATTTATTAAAATATGGTTTCACATACCCATTTCAAGTATCTGATCATTCTATCATGTTAATAGTTGATATGTGGAAACATTTTTAGCATTTATTACAACTCCACATCCATGTTCTGTACATATATAACCCAATCATGGGTGAATGTATTAGTTTTCATCTGATATTGATTACATTTTTTGTCACACCCCGACCTTAAATTCGTCTCTATATATTTAATTCTTGGTTTTGGATTCTCGCGCCGATGTCCGAGCTAGGTCCCGAGTTAAATTTCTTTCGTCATTTAATGTTTTTGGTGGGTTTTAGACTCGTGCACGGGCACTGCGTGGTTAGAAGTGGCCGTGCGGTCGCCCTAGGTGCTTGTGCGGGTGCCCAAGCGGTCTGCATTGAGGCGCACAATGTGTGCGCATTTTTTTTGGCGTACGATGAGTGCGCTGGGACCCCGTTTTCAGAATTTGATATTTATGTGGTCTAAGTTAAAAAAATAGTTGTTAATAAAAATAGTAATTTTATGTTGTTGTTGTTGTTATTATTATAATTATTATTATCCTTTATATTATTTGTATTATTATTAGGAGTTAAAAAAATGTCCCTAACCCTAACCAGCGGCGCAACCCCCTCTTCCCCCGTTTTTTTCTTTCTTTATTCCTGCGGCACGCCCCTTGGTTTGCGGCCTCCCCTGCCAAGCTCCCTCCGCCTCGCCCGGCCGTAGCAGCCCCGACCCTCTCCTCCCAACGTGCGTCGCCCCATCCCCGCGATCTGTCCTCTGCCGGCTCCCTCTCGCACCACCTTCACACTCGCCCCCTGTTTACCCCCTGCACGGCAGCGCCTTCCGCCGGCTTCGCCTCACCCTCATCTTCCTGCCGTCCCCGTCGTGTACCCACTGCCCCAGCTCTGCACTCACCTCCCCTGTCCGCAATCCTCCTCCCGATCGGATGCACCGGCAGCGCCTCCCCCTCAAGGATCCCCGCCGCACTCCCCCTCCACTCGACCTCGCCCCTCCTGGTCCCGGCCTCCGACCCTTATACTCCAGCATACCGCAGCGCACCAGGATCCCTCCCACTGGCATCCTCAGACCAGCCGCACGCAGCCACTATCCCCTCCTACCTGCTCCACCTCTCACTGCCCCTGCTCCGTCCGTCCGACGACACCCGCTCCCCTTCTCCATTCACAAGCCAACCGCTCCCCCTTGTCCAGGCCGTCACCTCCTATCCCCTTGCCTGGTCCGGCGAGTGGATTCAACTTTTCCGTTTTAGATGCGCGCTCGGTCCGCAAGGCGTTGCTTCTGATTCCTTTAATGTTTGTCACGCTCGATCTGCTTTGAGGTAGGCTAATCCGCTTACTCCTTTCCAAATAAGTCCATATGATGCTTTCATGTATTTAATTAATTCATTTGCTTGATTCGTGCCTTTTCAAGTTAATTGGTCAATATGTTTTGATGATTTCAAGTTTGTTTAAATCTACAATTGTGTTCTTTGTTTTTATTTTATGGTGTGTTAGATGTTTTAAAGTGGTTTGGGTTTCTCTTTTTAAAATTGTTTTATAAATTATAGTGTTTTGGGAAATAATGTAGATGGTGTGTTTTTCATTCTGGTCTTGTTTTGGTTAATTTATAGAAGTGTTTAATCAATTTTTTATTGGGTGTGAATTATATTTTTAAGGTGGTGAACATGTGTAAGTGCTGCGAACATTTCTTTTGAAAGCGACGATGTTTTGTGTGTACAAATGAGTGTGTTATTTTTTTTAAAAATGTTTTATGGGTTGGTTGTTAGGTGCGAGACATGTTTTGGTTGTGATATTTTCAAAAGGTGTCGAGCTGGTTATTTTGCATTGTTTGTTTGTTTGGATAATTTAAATTCCATGTTTATGCGTTTTTATTTGTCTTTACGGTTGCAGCACGTTCACAAGGTTGCCCCGCGATATTGTTGCCATCGGTTAGCGCTTGCCTGTACGCCTGCGCGAGGCTTGATGCGCCTTTCTGTTTGGACAGCGAGCCGAGGTAGGTCCCCCATTGCACTTACCTTTAGATTTATAATTTATTAATTTCTTGTTGTTTTTTTAATTTTTAATGAATTATAAATAATATTAGATAATAAAGCTTTAAATTATTATTTAGTGTGAAAAGAGCCGTTTATTTTATACCGAACACTTGGAACATTTTCTTGACGGGCGGACACCCAGTTTTGAAAGAATGCATGTTTGGACTTAAAACATAATTCATGGCATTTCAAATGTACTTCTAGATTTAAAGATAAATGACTTCTTCTGAACAAGTTTTTGAGATTTTTGAGAAATGAAGTTTTACTTTAAAATTGGCGAAGGCCCGTTTGGCAGTTTAATAAAAATAGATTATTTTGGAAAACCCACTCGGGGGTGATCTTTGGTGTGAGTTGTTTTCGTGAGCTGTATGTGATGTTGGTGCATCGTGACAGATTAATTTACATTGTGGACGCACCCCCTTTTTATTGCTTGTAATGACATGGGAACCTTGCATATTGAGTGAATTTTCTGAGAACAATTGCTGCACTAGTTTATATTACGCAATGGCTAGTGTCCCCATAGCAGGGGAATACTGAGTTATTGCTACTATGGGGATTGAGCCCCTCAGTTAGGCCATGAAGGGCTATGCCGGGCGTTAGGGCATTATGACGTCATCGAGTTAGGGCATGCCTTCAGGATGAGTCACATTTATAGTACGTTCTGGATTGTTCACGATATCCTAGGTTCAACACATGTTTCTTTTAGTGTTCATTTGTGTGTGGCAGACGATTGAGAGGTCGAGTTCGGTTACTGACCCATGTGTGCCACTTTTACCATTTCCCTTAGTGTGTGTTGTGTGTGATTCTCCTTTTGACTAACAACTAAAGTTTGGATTTCTAAATTGTTCTCAAAATGTTTTAAAAAAAGAAAATGGAATGCACCTGTTTCTTGCAACATTAAACTTGTTCTAAATTAAAAAGGGCAATGGACTATTACTTGTTTTAGAAATTAAAGTGTGTGGAAACCATTTATTATATAATGTAGTTCAAACTAGAAGTTGGTAAATTCTTTATTTATTGGTATGTGCTTTGGGATAGAATTAGTCAGGCCTACCTACTGAGTTTTAATACTCACGCCTATAGTGTTTTCTTGTTTTTAGTTCTGTTGCAGGTTCCAGATTCAGTTGTTCGCCTTGAGCGATGTTGGTTGTGGTATTGGAGAGTGACCCATGGGGTTACCTGGAGTTTGGATCGTGGTCAGGTTAGTAGTCTTGTTGGTTTCTCTTTCTTTACTCATCTTTGTTCTATTTTATTTTCCGATGTTTAGTTTATTTTCCTTTGGGCCAAATCGTTCCCACCTGCTTAATTTTGATGACCGGCACTAATTGCCAGCGCGTGGGGATCGGGAACGCCCTTCGGGCCATGTCGCGAGCTGGCTCGGGGGACCGGTTCAGGTTCGACCCGGGTTGGTTCGTGACAAAATGGTATCAAAGGAGGCCCTTGTTATTTGGGATGTCTGTTAGATGGAGATTAGGATTGTTGGGACTTGAGTGGTAGGTACGGGAAGGATGTCATGAACCCTCGCCCGTTCTGCACCTCGAGTCACCAGGGATAGTCCGGGAATCGAGTCTTTGTTTCGTTTTGGATTGTTTTGGATTAAGGGATGACAACAGAGGTAAGCCGATGTTACATCGTAATTTCACATGGAGTAGTGACCCATGTGGATTTTGGGTACATGGTTTTAATTCCTCCTAGTGGTCAATGCCTACTTGGGACATGCCCCACTACCATGTCACCGGGTTATGCGTGACTACTAGTCCCTCACTGTGGTGTTTGATTCAATTTAAGTGTCGTTTTTGTTCCGGTTGGTGTTAGTGAATTTTTTGGAAATGGAAAAAAATGGGGTTTTGAAAATGAGACTGATTTCTTTTAAAGGACTTTAAATTTATGAAATGGGTTTTAAAAACTAAAAGCATTTGGTTTGGAAAACTGATGTTTGCTTTGAAATTGGTCGAGATCGGTTTGGGTTAAAACCTCAGGTACTCTTTATGGACGTTTGCACATGTGAGAAGATACATGGAAAGTGCGCGTTGGTGCGTATGAATGAAAGTGGATGAATACAGGTGTAACGGTTCATGGGATTACCTGGGTGTGTTTGAAATTTAAGGCTTTACTTGGTTTTCTAAAATGGCCTTTAAAGAGGAAAATGGTTTTTGGAAGGGAGTTTTGTTTAAAAATTGGATTTGGTATTTGGAAAGTAGCCATGAAAGAAGGTGGTTTTAAAAAAATAAAATGAAAAGCAGTTTTTGGGTTGTGATCGCGATTGTTTGTTTCTTTTGAACTGGTTTTTTTGGATGAAGCTGCTTTTTTTATGTTACTTTGAATGATATCGGTTTCGGATGGGTGTTATATATGTTGTTCAAAAATGCCACCCAGAAAGGTTCCCAGAGTTTTGATGAGTCATGCCCAACTTTTGGTCCTTCTTGGACATTGCCTGTACTTAACGGTGATCGGAGTCCGTTAAAGGTAGTTATGTGGTTTGAAGAGGTCAAGTGCTCTTTAGGATGTTGGGAACTCCCAAAGCGATTAGAGTGCGTGTTGTTTTGGGTCTATTTGAAGGTCCAACTTTGGACGAGTAGGAGTTGTTTGCCCCGCCTTTACTGCATGTTGGGATGATGTGGTATGTCTTTATAGCTGTCTTCGTTCAATGGTATACACTTGTGGAGGTGAAGGCGAAGAAAATGGAAGATCTCATGTGTGTTCAACATGGCCAGTAGATGGTGACAGTGTATGTTGACCATTTCAAGGATCTTGTGTCTCTTTTTCTGGGGGTAGTGTCACATGACTAGATGAAGGGTTCTCCCTTCATCAAGGATCTTCGTCTAGAGATCAATGAGTGAGTCCTCCCTTTTTGGGAGCATCACTTTTGAGAAGTGGGTGCATGATGTGTTCTTAGCTGAGTTGGTCTCCGGAGTGCAAACAGTTGAAAATCCACCGTATCCAGTTGCTCGTGAAGGTATCCTATCTAACGAGCAGAGCGTGTTAGGCAAATTTGTTTCTAAAGAGTTCTTTGCAGTGGCTCTAACATCCAGTTCGTCGGACTGTCTAATGGTGTGCCGTCAGTGTGGACGTTTAGGTCATGCAAAGCCATAATGTCACACCCCACTGAGGACATGCCATTATTATATATGTCTAGGTCATCTAGAGAATCTTTGCAGGAAGCGTCGTCTATGGAAGACACCGTGACCTGAAGGATTCCAGTGCCTGACTGTGAGGCAGGAGATGCTTCAGCCATCAGATCCCCAGCCATAGGTCTTGGGGTGAAGCTCGTGCGCAGTCAGGAGTTGTCGGGGGTGTGATGCCTCAATTCGGGTTTCGTGTTCCATGTTGTCAACAGAACATTTAAGACCTTCGGTTCTCGTCCTTCCACTGTTAAAGTTTTGGTGTTATTATAGGTTCATTGTGTCGCTGTAAGGTTGGGGATAAACGTGTTTGTTTGTAATCCAAACAGTCTTGTTTGTCAGATTATGGTGTTCTGGGTAATGCGTTTTCTTTTTATTAAAAGTATGTTTGGACCTTGCATGGGTTAATCTTGGTTTAGCGGTGTTCGTTTGGATATATAAATGGTTTTGAGGGGAACAGGTTTGTGGTAATGCTCGAGTTTACTTCATGGGTTATGTTTATCTCAGAGGTTTCTTTCATGTGTTCAGGATTTTGGTCTATGTCTAGAGTTCCATGTTTTAGCAGAGGCGTTGTTTTTCTCGTTCTATAAAGGTTAGATTGGGAGTTCCCGCGTCGCCCCCCCCCTTCCCGAGGTGGTATGGTCGAGTGTTAAATTTTCACAGTAGTTGAGTTCTTGTGGTGGGGAGAACCCTCTCGTGTTCTCCTATTCTTTTATGTTGTGGTTTCTCTTGATTTTATTTGGGCATGAATTCTGGTTTGGTCTATCGTTTGACTGTGTGACTTTCTAGGGGCAGAAAATGTCTGTGGTGGGAAGAATTGTCACACCCCGACCTTAAATTCGTCTCTATTTATTTAATTCTTGGCTTCGGATTCTCGCGCCGATGTCCGAGCTAGGTCCCGAGTTAAATTTTTTTCGTCGTTTAATGTTTTTGGTGGGTTTTAGACTCGCACACGTGCACTTTGATGTTAGAAGTGGCCGTGTGGTCGCCCTAGGTGCTTGTGCGGGTGCCCGAGCAGTCTGCGTTGAGGCGCACAATGTGTGCGCATTTTTTTTTGGCGTACGATGTGTGCGCGGGGACCCCGTTTTCAGAATTTGATAATTATGTGGTCTAAGTTAAAAAAAATAGTTGTTATTAAAAATAGTAATTTTATGTTGTTGTTATTATTATTATTATAATTATTATTATCCTTTATATTATTAGTATTATTATTAGGAGTAAAAAAAATGGCCCTAACCCTAACCAGTGGCGCAACCCCCTCTTCCCCCGTTTTTTTCTTTCTTTCTTCCTGCGGCGCGCCCCCTGGTTTACGGACTCCCCTGCCGAGCTCCCTCCGCCTCGCCCGGCCGTAGCAGCCCCGAACCTCTCCTCCCAACGCGCGTCGCCCCCTCCCCGCGATCTGTCCGCCGCCGGCTCCCTCTCGCACCACCTTCACACTCGCCCCCTGTTTACCCCCTGCACGGCAGCGCCTTCCACCGGCTTCGCCTCACCCTCCTCTTCCCGTCATCCCCACCGTGCACCCACTGCCCCAGCTCCACACTCACCTCCCATGTCCGCAATACTCCTCCTGATCGAATGCACCGGCTGCGCCTCCCCCTCAAGGATCCCCGCCGCACTCCCCCTCTACTCGACCTCTCCCCTCCAGGTCCCGGCCTCCGGCCCTCATACACCAGCATTTCGCAGCGCACCAGGATCCCTCCCGCTGGCATCCTCAGACCAGCCGCACATAGCCGCTATCCCCTCCTACCTGCTCCACCTCTCACTACCCCTGCTCTTTCCGTCCGACGACACCCGCTCCCCTTCTCCATTCACAAGCCAACCGCTCCCCCTTGGCCAGGTCGTCACCTCCTATCCCCTTGCCTTCTACGGCGAGTGGATTCAACTATTCTGTTGTAGATGGACGCTTGGTCAGCAAGGCGTTGCTTCTCATTCCTTTGATGTTTTTCACGCTCGTTCTGCTTTGAGGTAGGCTAATCCGCTTACTCCTTTCCAAATAAGTCCATATGATGCTTTCATGTCTTTAATTAATTCATTTTCTTGATTCGTGCCTTTGCAAGTTAATTGGTCAATATGTTTTGATGATTTCAAGTTTGTTTAAATCTACAATTGTGTTCTTTGTTCTTATTTTATGGTGCGTTAGATGTTTTAATCTGGTTTGGGTTTCTCTTTGTAAAATCGTTTTATAAATTTTAGTGTTTTTGGAAATAATTAAGATGGTGTGTTTTTCATTCTCGTCTTGCTTTGGTTACTTTATAGAAGTGTTTAATCAATTTTTTATTGGGTGTGAATTATATTTTTAAGGTGGTGAACATGTGTAAGTTCTGCGAACATTTCGTTTGAAAACGACGATGTTTTGTGTGTACAAATGAGTGTGTTATTTTTTTAAATGTTTTATGGGTTGGTTGTTATGTACGAGACATGTTTTGGTTGTGATATTTTCAAAACATGTCGAGCTGGTTATTTTGCATTGTTTGTTTGTTTGGATAATTTAAAGTCCATGTTTATGCGTTTTTTAATTGTCTTTACGGTTGCAGCACGTTCGCAAGGTTGCCCCGCGATATTGATGCCATCGGCTAGCGCTTGCTTGTACGCCTGCGCGAGGCATGTTGCGCCTTTGTGTTTGGACAACGAGCCGATGTAGGTCCTCCATTGCACTTACCTTTAGATTTAGAATATATTAATTGCTTGTTGTTTTATTAATTTTTAATGAATTAGAAATAATATTAGATAATAAAGCTTTAAATTATTATTTAGTGTGAAAAGAGCCGTTTATTTTATACCGAACACTTGGAACATTTTCTTGAAGGGCGGACACCCAGTTTTGAAAGAATGCATGTTTGGCCTTAAAACATAATTCACTGCATTTCAAATGTACTTATAGATTTAAAGATAAATGAATTCTCCTGAACAAGTGTTTTGAGCTTTTTGAGAAATTAAGTTTTACTTTAAAATTGGCGAATGCCCGTTTGGCACTTTAATAAAAATAGATTATTTTGGAAAACCCACTCGAGGGTGATCTTTGGTGTGAGTTGTTTCCGTGAGCTGTATGTGATGTTGGTGCATCGTGACTGATTAATTTACATTGTGGACGCACCGCCTTTTTATTGCTTGTGATGACATGGGAACCTGGCATATTGAGTGAATTTTCTGAGAACGATTGCTGCACTAGTTTAGGTTACGCACTGGCTAGTGGCCCCATAGCAGGGGAATACTGAGTTATTGCTGCTATGGGGATTGGGCCCCTCAGTTAGGCCATGCAGGGCTATGCCGGGCATTAGGGCGTTATGACGTCATCAAGTTAGGGCATGCCTTCGGGATGAGTCACATGTATAGTACGTTCTGGATTGTTCACGATCTCCTAGGTTCGACCCATGTTTCTTTTAGTGTTCATTGGTGTGTGGCGGACGATTGAGTGGTCGAGTTCGGTTGCTGACCCATGTGTAACACTTTTACCATTTCCCTTAGTGTGTGTTGTGTGTGATTCTCCTTTTGACTAACAACTGATGTTTGGATTTCTAAATTGTTCGCAAAATGTTTTAAAAAAAGGAAATTCAATGCACCTGTTTCTTGCAACATTAAACTTGTTCTAAATTAAAAAGGGCAATAGACTATTACTTGTTTTAGAAATTAAAGTGTGTGGAAACCATATTTTATATAATGTAGTTCAAACTAGAAGTTGGTAAATTATTTATTTATTGGTATGTGCTTTGGGATAGAATTAGTTGGGCCTACCTACTGAGTTTTAATACTCACGCCTATAGTGTTTTCTTGTTTTTAGTTCTGTTGCAAGTTCCAGATTCAGTTGTTCACCTTGAGCGATGTTGGTTGTGGTATTGGAGAGTGACCCATGGGGTTACCTGGAGTTTGGATTGTGGTCAGGTTAGTAGTGTTGTTGGTTGCTCTTTATTTACTCATTTTTGTTCTATTTTATTTTCCGCTATTTAGTTTATTTTCCTTTGGGCCAAATCGTTCCCACCTACTTAATTTTAATGCCTGGCACTAGTTGCCAGCCCGTGGGGATCGGGAACACCCTTTGGGCCATGTCGCGAGCAGGCTCATGGGATCGGTTCAGGTTCGACCCGGGTTGGTTCGTGACATTTTTTTCTTATCTATTATTATTACATGATCCAACTTAAAAAATTCATGAAATATTTTATTTATTTTGATCATCAACATCGTAATGTAAAATATTATCCTCGAATAATTCCCCAACCATGTTATTCTCCATAAAATACTAAAAAAAATTACGCATTCATATAATTTACTAAACTATAATTATATCTATTACAAAAACTAAAATATTTCAATATGAATATATAATTTATGGGTTTATTAGTATTATCATTGTAACACTACTCACCATATTGATTAATCATACATATTTGAAAATGTTAAAATTATGACTTCCAATTTTAAATTACTGGTATGATTATTTTTTATGATTAATATTCTATTGGAAGGGGGTATAATTTATTACTATATAATAATACATAAGAAAACATCATGTTTTTTATATTTATTAACTACTTTTTATCAATCACCCTTCTGAATTGTAGGGTAGTGTAACTATAGTTATACTGAATAAAAACCACATCAGCACCTTGAAATTTTAACCAAACACCTCTTTTCAAATGAACATTTATTCCTTTTATTTTATACTTGTTATTTTATTTTATATCACTCAGAAACCTCCAATAGTTTTGTTAGAATCTTTCCAACTAAAGAAATTGTGGATTCCAGCCACAATATTTTTTTTGTCCAATTATTAGTTGAATTATTCTTAGGTAAATTTATAGATATACCTTCACATATAATTACAATAACGATGAATGAATTTTTTATAAATAATTGTAGTAGCTAAATTTTGAATTAACCTCATTTAATACCATGTTATTCAACCTATACCTTATGTAATCGTCCTGATCATACTCAGTCATTAAATATGATATTATATCATCAATTATTAATAACAACTAATTATAAATTTAATCAAGAAATACTATATTTTTCATATTAGTGAACGTTGTTTATGAAATGGTATTACCAAAAGGAATCACATTAAATTCATAATTGTATTATGTAAGTTAGAATGTGTTCCCAAATAAAGAATACATGTGAAATAAATTTTAACATACAAAATATTTATAAAAATTGAAACATATTTTGTTCAACTCAATTAATATGAGAGAATTGTTATACGGTTTATAAGATACTCGTTCATCATAATAATCTTGTAATTTTCCTGATAATAAATGAATTTTTTTGAATTGTTATTATTCTACTAAAAAATTATTTATCCTAATGGTAATATTCATTTCAATTTGATTCCTTTATAATGATACTAACGTTGTTGAATAATATAAATATCATAATTAATAAGGTATATTCATATGGTCCCAAAAAATTATCTTATCCCTATACATGTATTTTATAGAAAGCTCAAATTCATGCATTAGGATAAAATTAGTTAAAACATCTAGTTAAACAAAGAAATGTTCTAAAAAATTTGTCATTTAATCTATTTTTACATGGCCTCAATTTTTATTGATTTCAAACATCATTACTAGTTTGTTTGGTATATATATAAATATATGAAAGTTCCTCTCACTGTTCTTATTAAAGAACTTACATTTATTGAATCATTAGTTGATTTAGAATATTTAATAAAACTTACCTTCCTATAATACTTATATGGGATGTATTTGAATTAACAAATCCATTCCCTTTATCACATCAAATAATAATAATAAGATGAACAAAAACATTGCGGGGCATAAATACCCAGAAACAAATACCAGAGAGGATGTATAACTTGATATTATGTTATACTACAAATTTTAATGCATAAAATCACAATTTCAATACATGTTCTTTCGGTAAATATTTATAATAAAACCAAAAGTCCAGTATTATAAAAATTTAATTTGTTAAAATTAGTTTTATTTTATATTTGAGAACTTCAAAATTAGATTTGTTTAATTTTTTAAGAATTTTAAAAAATAGTTATAATTTTTGTTAACATTGGAAAATTATGATTTAAAAAATATCACTATTAAGAAATTTTAAGGTATAATAGTAATATAAAATATTTAAAATTTTAATGAATATATATATAATAGATAAGATAATTCTTATAAAAATATTATATTTACTAGAGGTGTTTATTCCTAGAATATTTTACATATGTGTAATGTGTTTTAAAAAATATATACTATTCCGATATATTCTCTCTGAGTCAAGTATACAAAAGGTTCATTTTTGTTTTGGATTGGTATTATTTAATAATAACAATAATTATTTTATTTCTAAAAATATAATTAATACCATTGGAATCAATATTATAAATTAACTTGTCCCAAATCATTTTTATTAAAATAACAAATATCAATTATCTTATAATTACATTATACAATTTTATAATAAAAAAAATCTAAACATCATTTAAAAAATTAATATTTTAAAATAAAAACCAAAAATTTATTAATTGAAATTATTATTTTTAATATTTTTTAAATAATTTTTTAATATTATTGAGTTAAATAATTTGAAAAATTAATATAATTGATATGATTTAAATAAGTTTATTGAGTGGATTAAACTAGTATATATGGGAAAAATTCCAGATAATATTTTATAATTTAAATTAGAAAAATATTTTGTTAAAATAAATTATTTTTCAAAATTATATATTAATATGATCCCCATGCATAATATAATGTAATATTCTTATTTAAATAATTTATTCAATTCTATTTGTGTCCCTAAAAAGACATATTAAATGAATAATCTTATTTCCCGCACTCATAATCATTGGGAAATATAGAATATAAAATAATTTATAATATTTGTTCATATATTCATTCCATTTTTCATTATATTTTGGACCTCACTGAAGATAATCCGATGAGGGCATATGATTTAATATACATTAAGAGTTTTAATGAAGAGGTTATTGTCTTACCGACTCATTCGTGGATTATTGCTCGATAAAAAATATCTAAACATTTTATATACATACTTATGTGATGATTTTAATATCATAAATATAAATATATAATTATTATTAATATTTTTGTACAAAAATTTCTACCTCATTTCTGTTAAATGGTAAAATATTGTAAAATTTTTGTGAATGTGTGGACTACCAAATCCACAGTTCGATGTGATTCATTTTCTTTAACAATAATTAATTGTAGGTTATTATAATGCATCATACCTTAATATATGTAATTTAGTAAATATTTATGATTTTTGAATTATATGATTTTTTCTACATCATTAAATTACCTTATAACTGAAAATATAATTTTTTTCTTATGCTCTTCTAAAAAACCAACTCCACAAAGCATTTTGATTAGTTTTTCATTTTAGAACTAATGTGATGGTAATAAATATATATTTAATTTTCATATAATATGACTGTAATATAATAATTATAATGTGATTATTAATAATTATTTGTGTTTTTTTTCTCTATCAAAAATTTGGAAAATTAGTCAATTATATGTACATACAACCATCTAAAAATAAATAGGTAATTCTTTTTTCCATCATGATATAATATGATTCATTAAAGAGACGATATAATGATAAAAATAGATACTAAGGATTTCCTTAATAAAATAATTATTTCTTTACCATGATTATTGCTAACAGATATAAATTCAAAGTGAAAATATATATGAAAAAATAAATAGTTAACAAATATAATAATTGTGATAATGAATTAATGATAAATTTTTTTTGATAAGATGTTATAGTTAAACAATTTATGGTTTTATAGGATTGAATATCAATGTAGTATAAAATTATAATAAATTTTAAAAAATTATTCATTAGGTTGAACTAATGAATAAAGTCATACTAAGGTTTTGGGTTCATTTTAAATTATCATTCTTACTCGAGTTTATTATTATTTCAGTTTCTATATAAATAATTAAATGATGATTTTATATTTCAACCCTTATCTTTTCATATCCTATCATTTTTTCATTATATTTCTAATTTTTAATGTTTCTATATGTATGTGCTAAAAATCATGAAATTCATTTTTAGGGAAATCCTTATTATTCTATAATTCTTTTAGGAATCCCTTTCAACAATCTGCATGAAATATTTAACAAGTTGTAATTTTTTTTTGTTTTCTTAAAAGGTGATTAAATTCTGTTTTTTCCATTGTATGAATAAAAAGTGGATAATTTATGATTAATATTATTTTAAATTTTGAAGATATAAAATTTAGATAAAATATTGTAATATAAAGAGTGTTTTTACATTAATCACATGAATGAATTTGACATCCATATTGAATATTAATTTATTTTAATCATCCGAAAAAATATTCAATGGTTGTAATTGTTTTCTCCATATTATTAATATTTATATATAAATTATTATGAAAATCAATTGTTAACAATTTTACATTTTATATATATGTTTGTTAATTTTTTAATGTACTTTCATTGATGTCAATAACCCTTTATATATTATAATAATGAAATCCATTTATTTATAAATTTGAATTATGATCATGATGTTATAATTATTTAATTTACTAAATATTATATTTTATTATTATAAATATAAATGTTAAAGTATGTATTTAATTTATAATGATTTATTTAATATTATAAAAGAATTTGACTTTATTTGTGATGGGAGATGCCCATTATAGTCCCTAGAGAGATATGAAAGTATAATGAGTTAAAAATGTTTTGGTATTGAATATAACATTATAATTTAAACATGATTTCTTTGAAAGAGTCATTTTTTTTAGAATTTTACTACATAAATGTATACACTCTATCAGTATTAAATTTTTTTATTTATGTTATAATTTATGTCGTTATTTCATCCTCGTATTTAATATCATTTCTTATATTTCTTATATAGAATAATTTATTATCGTTAACTCTTTCAAATTATTATTGCTTTACTTATACTATGATAACATCTATTTTTCACTTTCCATTGATGACAATCTATGCTCACCCTTTATTATGTTATACAATCCTCGTGTTTACATGAATATATTTAGGAAATTTTTCAGGGTTGCAAAAGAATATTATATAATAATGTCTCCATAATTGAAAACAATATTCCACATTTTAAAATGTAGTCATATAATAAATAATGTTTATACTTTTCATAGACTAATAATCTATTAGATCATTTGTTTTTCTAATAACATCTTTTCTCACATAAAGTAAAACTTCTACATTCTATGGGTTACATGACCAAGGGTTTAAGAACCCCAACACTATTATCTTATATATGGGGAAAAATTATTACATTTGATTAAATACAAGGGTTCCAATGTTGAATGAATATTTATTTTGGTATACATAGATAACTAGATACGTATATGACACCAATCGTACATTTAGAAGAGAATTTAATTCATATCAAAATAAAATACTCATTTTATTTAAATCACATTAAAAATTTTATTCCTTAATTCATAGGGGATGAAAAAAAGAAGGTTGAACTCAACTGTTTATGTAAAATGGAACTTGAAATTTGTAGATAAGTAATAAATAATATTTAAAGTAAAATAAATATAAAAACATGTCATTTTTTAACAATTTCCGTACAAAATGTATCCATGAATAATATCATTACACTGATCACTTGGATAATAATAACTAAATTTTCCAGGAAGGAAATGACTTATATAGGACTTCATGATCAAAATAATCTTGATATTAGTATTTTGATTATCTTAAGAAAATATATATTAGTATATTGGAATTTATACACAAAAATACATTTAATTTGATCATCTGGTTTTTCTAATGATCCCTATCAATGTATCAAGGTGATATCTATAATATAGACCTTCTTATGAATACATTTCCTATTATTTATTCACATATTTAATGAAAAATTATATTTTGAAATAATTTCCATTATCAATAAATATTTGTTTTGAATAATGAATATGGAAAATCTAAATTATCCATAATCAATCAAATAACAATCAAATTAAATCCTATTATGAAAAAAATTTATACGATTTAGTTAATAAAAATATCTATAATACCTTGATTATGGTGTTTTTTAGAGAATTTTATTTAGTTATTATGAGAAATATAATGATTCATAGGGATGTTAACGACCATTAAATTAATAAGGGATAAGATATGACCATTAGTTCTTAAGATATATAGGTTTTATAAAAATATCAAGAAATATGAAAAAATAATGAAAATTTAATTGAAATATAGAAAGAAAATTTCATTAAATATTTTTATTTAAACAAATAGTACATGTAAAAGATGCTAAGTTTCAAAAAAAATATAAAACATATATAAAGTACATTAATATCGTATAGGTTAAAAATGATACATTTGGCACATGTAATGAATATTGAAATTTATCATTTTAGAAAAATATTAGATGACTCTTTTCATACATTTAAAATATGGAATGTATGACATAAATTTTACATAATTAATTAGTTGATAAATATAAATGGCCATCAAAAACCCATTATGAGAAATATAGGCATGGATGAAAATTATAAAATATTACATGAGATATAAATCCATTTTGCTATAAAAATTCATTATTTAATTCATTTATTAATGATAATTTGTTTTGGAAATATGTAAAAAACATACATGTATCCAGGATATGAATATTGGTATTTATTATTATGAATAAATATTAATATTCTTTCTAATTATTTAGTCCAATTCTAAAAAAGAGAGTTAGATTGTGATATAAATTTTATCCAATTCTGTAAAATTAATATATTAACCCTAGGAAATAGTAAACAATATTTTAAACATTAATAAAAAATAATAAATAGGTATTCATGTAAAATATATCAAAGGGTACGTATATTCACACTAGAAATGTTAATATGTGTATAATAAAAAATATTATTCAATGTAATGTATATTGAAATGAAATATCATACCTCAAAACTAGATTTAGATCTATATTTTTTATCCTCATCTATAATTATTTTAAACATGTAACTATTTTTCTACATATAACTATATATTGAATTATAAAAAAAAATATGATCATTAATTAGATATTATCCTTGATTAATTAAAAATATTATATTATTAATATTGGTTGTAGTGTTAATTACCTTATTTTGTCATGCATGTTTAGTAATGGAAATTCATGTTTATTGTTATATGTATAATCACATAATTCATATACTTCTATTATTATTATATATATCATATTCACTCATTATTTATGTATTCCTAATCAATCCATAATAATTGACATGAGAAACGAATCACATCACTTTGTGGAGATGGTAGGTCAGACGTCCACTTGAGTGACATTATAATTCCATAATAGTGACAATTGATAGGTATAAGATGATATATTTATTTTTAAGAATCCATTTAATTTCTTATATATTCATTATTTACATCATGAGGGCTATGCATGTGATTCAGTGACGTGAATCCAACTACTTCTTTTCACATGGAAATAGTATACTGTACACAAAACTGATAGGTTTCCATTCCAATTTATATAAAAGTATATGTGTAAATATTATAACATCATCATTATATAATATAATTAGTTGGAATATAAATATCTATTTATATTTAAATTATTAATAAAAATTTTATGGTGAAAAACAATTTGTAAATATAATGTGTTTGTTGAAGGTAATTTTCATTTCGTGTAAGATCCCAGTGGGTTTTATAACTAGGGAACATAAGTTTAGTATTTTGGGAAGATAACCACTGCAAGAACATAGATAACTATAATGTGGAATTATTATTTTAATACTGGATGTTCTAAGGGGTTGGATAGTTGTGATGAAGATAGAAGAGGATGTTTACATTTAAAATTGAGGTGAGTGGAATGCATGTAATTATTCATTGGGTTTATATTATGTCATTTCACATTCAGGAATATATATATGTAAAATATCTCATATATGATCGGGAAAGGGGTATGTTTGAAACATAAGAAAACCAATGGGGATTAATCATGTTTTTAGGACATAATAACCCTTATCATCAATGATTGACCCATGTTAAATTGTTTTACACTTTAATGTGGTAATTATATTATTGGTATTTAAATATTCCTTATCCAAAAAAGCTAATATTAAATTAAAAATAAATATTAATTTTTATAAATAAAACATTTTAATTTATCACATAATATTAATATAAAAATTTACAACATTCATTTTTATTAAAATCCCACAAAACATATTGAAATATATTTTTTCATGGAAAGTATAAGATAACCGTACATCAGTTTTATAATTATTAATTATCACTATATTAATTTAAATTCATATAGTACTATATATAATAAAAATAATTAATTTAAATAAATTTTCATAAAAAGAAATTAAAATTATTTAAAGTGGATAAATGTTGTGAATTATTTAATGATATATATTTTATAAAAGAAATTTTTCTTCTGAAAATTTAAATAAAATCTTCTAAATGATTATATAATTATTTTTTAAGAACAATATGGTAAATAAATTATTAATTTTATATATTAAGAAACAATATTATAAATAATATGATGAAGAGTTAAAATATATATTTCGTATTATTCACAATAATTATATCTAGGAAATTTTTTGAAAAATTCATTCAAGAATCATTTTGACAAACTATGCTAAAAATTATATTCCTTTTATATAATTAGAAATTTTTTACCATGACAATAAAATTTTAAATTTCATAATATTATTATTGAAATATAATATCTAATTTTTATAATAAATCAATTATAGGAAAATCCTCCCATTCTTAAAAAAAATAAACCTAAAAAATTTCATGGTTCTTTGATACGAATTAAAAGAGTGTAGTTCTTATCCACAACATCCTAGGTTACAAATTTAGATCCTTTATATTTTAATTCATTTGATTCATCTGTACATTTTTACTAATATAATTATTCATTTTGGGGTCTTCATAGTAAGGTATATAAAAATTAATATGTGTTTTACCTAAGGTGATACCATGCATTTCGTTTGGAGTGCTCCTCCAAAATAATGATATATGGAACACATAATGTACATAAAAAAACTGGTGCAATTTTCAAATGGGAAGAAAAAATACATACTCTTTCTAGTATTTAAGAATGTTTTGATTACTAGGTACTCTATATCCCTTTCTTAAAAAACCATAAAATCACAGTCAATGGTGTAACATTCATTAAAAGATGATATTCAACATGAAATTCCATCCCTTTACTTTAGTTGTCAGTATAACACTCTTAAAAACCTTGATCATCCTTTATGTGAGTATTAATATTATTTTCGATTACTATTATCTTCTTAACATGTTCTAAGACTACTATTCCCCTTTCAGTAACTTCATTCCAACAATTTGTAGTATGAAATTAATTTCTATATAATGAAACATATTATATAATGTTAACAAATAAAAAATCTTCATATAAGAAAAAACATAAAAAGTGAATATTGATACAGTGTGACATGATATAAAATTTAAAAGGGACTTAATATATCATATTATAGTTTACTAGTACCATCATTGTGCCTACTAGCTTCATGATTGGTGGTGGATTTTTAAATGAATTTATTATCATGGTCCTTCAGATGACTCATCTAGAATATTGATATCAATTGGAAGTGATGATCTGAAAAAATTGATTGTAATACACTATAAATTATTTTCACATCATTGAAATATAATTTATCATGTGTATCAATGGGTAAATATTCCATTTTAGTAAGTAATTGTAAATATTTGGTTAGGAGATAACAATTATTGCATATAAACTCAATTTTAGGAAGTGTGTAGTAATCGAGTGAAAGATTCAATTTTATTTAAATCTCAGCCCCAAATTGGAAAATTTAGTGGATTCTTGAATCATAAAATATATTGTATCATAACCTATACCATTGTAATAACCAATTATCTTGATATATTTCCCATAATTTATACATCATTATATCCCAAAAAAATATACAAAAAATCTTTGTACTTCTTGGTTCTAGTTGTGTATTTAGAAAAAACTAATCTATTTGAATCATCCAAAAATTACCATTTATCCCAACTTTATTAGGGAAACATAACAGTTTTCCGAATTTTATAACACAATATTATAAAATTAATTCTTATAACATTCTATTTGTTTCAATATTACTTTCTTTCTCTAATTTCTCATCGTTGTATTGTGAAATTATATCATTAACAATAAATACGGATTGGGAGTAATTTTGAAATGATGTTAATTATCCCTAACCATATTAATTCCAATATCCATATTTTCAAGATCCATGAACTTAATAACCCTTCCAATCCTTATATTTATCATAAATACATGACCAATACTAATCAACGAGAATGATACTTTATTTGATATCCCTATGATGTACAATGTCATGAAATCATAATCCATTAGTAGCTCAATTCATTTCCTTTTTCACACATTGATATAATATTGTGAAAATATGTATATTATCCTCTTATGGTGTATTCATAAAACACATAATATTCTATATGAAATATATCTACATATATTTAGTGTAAATTTAATCTCCACCAACTCAAAATCATGATTTTTATTGATCATTTAATGATTCATTAACATTAATGATAACATTAAAATTATCTTATTATTATTTATAAGGATAAATCCCTTTAAATTATTTGATGCATCATTTCATAAAACAAACCAATAATTACATTATAGAATATTCAAAATCAGTGAATTGATCAATCTCCAATTCAATTATTCAAATAAGTATTCACCTTATTTTATATTTATAAACATATACCATTAACTTTTAATGATGGAAAATGGTTTTTCCAATCAAGAAAAATAATGAAAAAATAAGAAATACTCAATCTCTAATCAAATGAAATTTCATTCCTTGCTTTTTGTCAATAGGGTAGGTAATTATTTTTCTTGCATTATCTTTATAAGATCAAGTAAAATACCATTATTGAAAACAATATGTCCCAGAAATAAAACAACTTATAGACATAATTCACAATTTCAGTATTTTTAATTTTACTCAATACCTTAATGAGTATCAATAAAGATCCTCATGTGATTCTCTTTTTCCACATTAACCCTCCTTATTATTGTAAGTATATTCCACCTAAAAAATATAAATATATTTCTGGAATACTCTATTAATCAGAATAAAAAATATAGTTAGATCATTATTTAATCCATATACAGTTTATATAAACACTTAATTTATATAAATCATTGTATATTTTTTATTCTATATATATTCCTTTACTCCTAATTAATATTTTCATGAAAAATTCAAAATCTATGAAAAATATTGATCTATATGATACTGATGAAATGATTAAACCACATGAGCCTATTGATATATATTAATAAATGTAATAAATTTTATTTTTCTATAATTAATTTTTTTCATCATAGATATATCTTCAATTTTATTGAATCACATAGGGTCACAACATGGTGATACATTATGGTGTATTATTCATTTTTCATGCATATCATCTTTTTTTATTCAAATATGCTAAATTTTTAGCATAAATTCTCTATGGATTCCATAATATAGGCCATGCGTCTTGGATAATATAAAATAAAAACCCAATAACCATGATTTATAAGATGAAAATATATTTCCTTAGGAAAAATATAAATTTTTTTTGAACAATATGAATATCCACAAATTTTAAATTAAACTATCCATCTATATATTTTATTTTATAAGTATAAAACATTATTTCATTGATATGTAATAATAGGTGTGGATATAGAAGTAGAACAAATGATGATGTCTCCAATTTAAGAATTTATAATTCCAAAAAAAATTTATGACTATTATTTTCATTAATTTAATAATATATTTAATAATAATATTATAAAATTAATTCCTTATCAAGATTTAAAATTACTTAATAAATGTAAATGATAACAAATAAATCAATAAATAAATTATTATGTGTCATAATGGGATAATATTGAAACATCCTTACTACAGTGATACTTGAACATGGTGTTTTTACCGACTACTCCTTTAATATATATCAAATCAAAATTGATAAATTTTATGAGAAAACATGAATCCATAAATGTTTTTTATGATCCTAAATAAAATTAATCATTTTTTAAATTTGATGTTGTGATTAATATACTTACCACCATATCATTTTTAAATATAACCTCAGACGTAGTGACCAAATAAAATTGTAATTATCCCCTTATCATCAACAGTTGTAACTTCACATTCTCTATGGGAAATTTTATTTCAATAATTCCTAATTTCCTTACATTATAAAAACTATATTGTATTTTTTATCTTAATTTATAATATATTTTTTATCTAGACGACCCTATTCGCTACACATATATCAAATTTCTATGTCATTCATGTCATTTGTATAATGTTTGTTGCTCAAAATATCATATGAGAGATATTGATTCATTTAAATTATCTTATTCAATCCGTTCAATTAACATTTTTTCCAATATCTCTTCATATTGATTTACAATTATTATTTATGATATAGAACACCATATATCTATTTTGATGTTTCATTGCACAAGTTCATCACATGATGAAGTAGTTTAAAGAATAATGGGACATCTGAGACTAGGATGAATCCCTTTAATAAAATGAAAATTCATTATTTTTTAATAGTGTTTTTATCTTAAACATACATCAATTTTCTTAAAAATGTACAATAATGATTTGATACACATTTTTAATCCTTGTATATAATGTCGAGTAATTTTTACTTAATTTATATTAATTTCTCTTAAGGGGAATACTTATTGAAGAAATTATTTTTTATATCTCTCCATTCATTGTGTAATTTTTCCTCATCCACCCCCATATATGGGATGAATGATTACCACTGATCAGCCTCTCCCATGATAAAATATAATATATGTATAAACCATTTATTTTCATAACATCAGTTTTCCTAAAATAATATTTAAGGGGACTTAACAAATTTCTCATATGCCACTAGATTGCTAGTACCACAAAAAAATGAGAGATTATTTTTAATGAGGTAATCCATCATCAGGGAATTTCACTATGGAAAATAATATTATCCATTGAAGAATGGATATGTGACATAAACAAAATCAAATACCCTGACATATCTATGATCTACTCAGTTCCATCGACCATTTTATTATATTTATCTGCATATAAATATCTACATTTCCAACTACTATTAATAGAACTGATTCCTATAAGTTCCATCTATAAAAATGGTAATATAACATATTAGATCATTATATTAGGAATTTTATTTCAGGTGTTAGAAAACTACATCTAATATAACTCTTAACTTAAATTTAAAATTTATTCACTCTTAGTACTGGTATTATAAAATTTGATTATGTGGAAATATATAAATATTTTTGAATAAATCAAAATGGATAGTATTGAAAATGTAAATTAACCAAAAATATCCAATGGGTGTGTCAAAACAAGATTATATTAAGGATTTTTTTTGCATCATGTGATGATCATGTCAAATCGAAATGATACCTTTTTAGAGTTATTACGAGTAGGTACAAATTCTCTATGACAATTTACAGTTGTAATATATTTCTAGTGACTTAATTATATTGTAAAAACACAATTCTATTCATTAAAAAATCAAGGATCTCATCATATAGGTATCAATATATTCATATTATGTTTTATTTTTATATTCCCTAATATATGATTTCTAAATATTATTTTGAGGGTTATACTAAAATTTACCTGATGCAAAATATAACATCAAAAACTCAAATATCCAATAGCTAATGGTCAATTAATTATATTAGAATATATCAATTTTTTCTATTATTAAATTATAGAAATGAATACTAATTAACAGAAACTGGAAATAAATTTGATAAATAAATAAAATTGGGAGTATAACAGAAACTATTTCAAAATAATATTCATAACACCCTTGAATCTCTATCAAAATACTTAACATCACATTTTTCGGAGATGTAAAAAATAATGGTAATCTTTAATAATTATAATGGATTTTTTAGTGGATTATATCACAAGTAGATACATTATTATTATTATATGAAGGCAAAGAATAGAAATAACATAACATTTAGTCAATAAATTTGTAACAATATGTGTTGGTGGATAATATAATTACAATACTCACATACATAATGATAAATTAAAAATAATTGAATAAAATTATTAATACGGAATATAATAATCTCTTACGTCATAATATCAAATACATGATTTTCCATGCACCTATTTAGTTATGTAGATCGGTATGAAATAAAAATAAATTTATTGATTTTGGAAAATTGATTTGTCTTATCAAACATATTGATGTATCGATGGGATATGTAACCACTCGTCAAATATACGTACAAATACATTTAATTACTCAAATATCGAATTTTAATATAAATTAAAACACAATATTCATTATCTGTAATTATTTATATGGAATAATAAATACATAATGTCAATATTTTTACCAGTTAATAAATTATCATTCTAATTAAAACACTTAAAGTCTAAATGGTACATAGTTTTGGAAAAAATCAAATACATGACCTAATTAAATTGAATATCTAATATAAACTCATGTAAACAGAACATACACCAATTAAATTTTCATTATGAAGTTGTTGACCAAAAAATTAATATGGTATATGTGATGGATATCAGTTTATATGAAATCTAGTCTTTCTATTAGATCGTGTCACATGAAAGAATAATTAATATTCATGTAATATATTTTTAGGATCCATAATTAATAAATTTGTAATACAAATCAATTGAAAATGAGTAGATGAAGATAAATTTAATAAAATGGTTAGGGTGATAGAAAATCTAGTCTATACAATTTATGTTTAAAATAAGAATTTTTAGATTTTAAAATATTGTCAATGAAGAAAAATTTTGAAATCAATAAAATGTTACTTGCCTTTCCACTTGAAGAAATCATGGATGACATAAAAATATAATAATTAATCGCCTATTAAATTAAAAAATACACTTTTGAGATGATTTTGAATAAAATGGTTATGGAAAAAATATACCATGTTAATGAGATATAAAATAAATTTTAATTATACCTTGAATTTCATAATTCAAGAGATCTAGATAGGTATATTTGGATGAATATAAAAAATATATAAATATTTAGATGATTATAAAATTATTATATATTATAATGGATAAATGATATGATTTTTTTAAGGAAAATAATTATAATCCTAAAATATTGCTAGATTTGGTTGATGATTTAGTAGAATACTAATATTATATAAATTTTAAACCCATGAAATAATTATTAGTAATTTTAAAATTACTAATCATTAATAAATATGTCTTTTTATTAAATATATTAAAGATGCAATACATTCACAAAAACAATGGGAATGAGTGAATTGTATAAATATATCTCAATAGAAAGAAAATTGAGTTGAAATCCCTATACTCTTGTATAACATTTGTTGAACATGATTTAACCTAATGTATATATTTTTTTAAAAAATTATTGATTTATAATATGAAAATGTTTTTGTTTTTAACAACATATTTTTCTTCAATAACATCTTATATCCAATTCGATCGAAATAAATTTTAATTAAAAATATATCATGTGTTCATTTCCTTATTTTCTGAGACATATGTTGTTGTGGATATACAATTTCATGTGATATTTATATATTTAAACCATTAATAGATTTATAATAATGTTATAAATGTCATATGAAATATTTATAAGCATTTTTATAGTAATTCATTAATGGTGTATATTGAAAATGGGTCACATTACTTTGTGATATGATAGGTTATATATAAACACAATATACATTATCATTACTTAATATACAAAATTATAATGTATTTTATCATATATTTAAAATAAAAATTAATTAAAAGCATATGTAAATATCAAACATGAGTCAACCCAACACAACCCCTAATTCAACCGGCCACGCATCTTATCAGACATTAATGATCATCATAGGCTGGTGATAAACATTTAGCATAACCAAGCATTTCATGTAAAAGATGTCAGTATTAGTATATTAATAAGTCCCATACATATAATTGGATTTACATAACATTATCATCATACTTAACTATACAAATATAATAAGACACTATAAACAATGACATAATTCAATAAAATAATCAATATAGAACATGACATGCACAAACTTGAAATTTTAAATCATAAACTACATTTTCAGAAGAATGGTGTATAAGAATAAGAAAACGAGATCCAAATAAAACAAAATAGATAATAAACCTAAATATTTATTCCACATTAGTCCTTCTTTATTATACCAATATTACTATAAAAACATTCTAGTGGTTATCCTGATGTGTTACCTTCGATAATCATTTGTTTTCCGTCCTATGTGTCTTAAAAAATTAAAATTAAAATTTCCAAAAGGCCAATGAAGGTTGTAAGTAATTAATACCAGTATTATTTTCACAACAATATAATTATGAATTTTAAACATTTAAAACAATAGATTAGATTTAATACATATTAAAAAATACATATTAGAAAACATACCATTTTTGATACACCATAAAAAAACCATTTTTTTATTATTGCACAAAAATATTCGCAATTAATTGTCAAAAAATATTAAATAAATATAAATTTCCAATCATATTCCATAAATACAACACAAAATGGAAGGAATAATATCATAATTATATAATTACAAGAGTGATAAAATTGTATAGTATGTCCCATCACATAAATTACAAGTTATAAAATTATTAAGCATACATACCTTTATAGTGTGATTAATTTACATACATTGGATCAAACCATATTTCATAATTTGGGTGAGTAAACAAGTATATTATATAGATAAAAAAATAGAATCTTTCATTATAATCCTAAGGAACGACATGAAACTCTCATTGTATTCCGACCCAATGGCTATCACAGTACCATTGAAATCATGATGGATGCTAACATGTTCCTCCTTCAGATAGAAGCCATGGAATACAAGTCATGATAATATGGAATCAATCACAATTTTCATTTTAAGGCCCACATAGTACCAAGAAAAATATTTTTATCATACCCATGTAAACTGATGTTATATTATATGAAAACAAAATCATAATAAAAGACCACATATCAAACATGAAATATAATAATCTATTTCATAAATAAAGACATTTTTTAAAAACAAATTTTAATACATAAATACGTTTGTAAAAAACAATATGAATCATTTTTGAACTATTATGTCCCATTGATTTATTTTATAAAACATATAGTATTAATACATTGGATACCAAAGGGAAAACCCTTTATAAACCACCTAATTTCCCAAAATGTCGACAAATACATGAAATGTTGAATGAAAACTATACATAAATCAATTATTTTTTTATTTAAAACATCGACCAAAGGTTGTTCATTTATTAATTTGTATATATAAAGAATTCCTTTATATATAATCACCTACTTCAAATTCAATATAATTCCCATTTGTAACGATAATGGACAACCTAAATATGTATAATAATTCATCATACACATATTCCTCCTGAAAACAACCAATATCCCAATCACAACATAGTATTCAGCCAAAACCACTTATATAGTTAAAAATATATAAATTAAAAACCATAAAAATATTCGGTTTGGGGGAAGAAGATAAGTCAACAAAATCAAATTACATCAAAAAAACATCATGAATCCAATATAAAACCATAATTGATGGAGAGGGGAAGATCCATCAACAAAGGGTATTGGGTTATCATTATGTAGAATGAAAATGGTCAAAAAAAATACCTAAAGTAACAGTGGTGTATTTTGGTAAAAAAATCTATTTTATTGTGATAAAAATAGTGCCCCATGGTTTGGTAGGACAATTTGGAAAACAATGTACCGACCATGTAGGTTCTACTTTAAACCCAAATAATGTGCCACTTGGTAACACATTGGATTAATTTTCTAAAAAACAATGATATGACTAAGAAAACCCCAATTGTCACAAAATGAAACACCCGCTCTTGGATATTCAAATGAATAGAAAAAATATGTGCTAATTGTGTGCCTTTGACTATCTTTACAAAAACAATTATTTTTCACTTTATACAACAAATAACAAAAATAACGGATTAAGGGTTATATAAAACTAAACATTATACATACCAATGACCCATATGTTGTCACCAACACCCCACCATCCAATTTTCACACCCATAAATTTATCAAGATTTTCTATAAGAAAATTAGTGTGGCCACTTCTCCCCCAAAAAACAATATTTCTCCCATGTATCATTGATATATACAACTATATGGAAATATAAAGGGAAAATTTTATCAAATTGATGTGGATCACGTTGTTATAAACATCTACCAATATAAAAGGATATTCCACCACACATTTATCATACTATAGATCAAACTCATTCCACTCAAACACATGTGATGGGTACACATGGTAACTTCCTAGATATAAATCAAAAATTATTTCATGGATCATGATTAGACATCGTGGTATCTCTAAAAGATATCATACCTTAAAAATTCATCCAAAAAACGAAATGTCCTGAAATAATGGTGCAATAATATCCCAAGCATCCACAAAGGACATCACCCGTGCATAACATATACTTAGAGAAACCCAGGATCAACAATATAAACAAACCAATGATGTCAGTGAATGTGGGAATATAACCTTAGTGTCTTTGAGGTATAAATGGCCATTTATAAAATATCTATATAATAGTGGTTGTCATTACGATGATTCATTCATAATCTATGGAATTCCCACCTACCCAATCCATGAACAACATGAACTAAAATATGAACACATATAATATCTCAAAATTGTTTATCCTAATAGCGCAAACATAAATATTGTTAATTGAAATCTTATAAAATAGACAATTATATTACCACAAACCAAAAAAATTCAAGAATAGACTTCTGAAACATATACTTGATATTTTGTAAGGCATGTTGAGACTGGAAATTATTTATTGGATTTCACTTATTTCTGATCCTCGATTTAGTTCTCAAAACTTCTTATAGTCCCTTATAGAAGTGAGATGTGAAATGTGCATCTGAATCATAAGAAATTTTTTAGGACTCTATGTGATACTTATAATCTTGTTGAATATACAATCATATGAGGTGATCTACAATTTTCAACACCAATCAAATAATATTATGGGTTGACTTCATCATAAAAATGATGATCACCTAGATGGAATCATTCCAACGAATTGTACAAGGTAGAGGGACCTCGAAATACAACGATATCTAATCTAACACCTAGTAAAACACGTGAAGTGGATGAAAAATACTATTTTGACAATTATTGATTTTACACATCATTGGAAATGTTAGGAACATGGAAAAATATATTTCCACGGTACATCTCATTCCTTGCAATCAATACCAGCATCTCAATGTATAAAACATCTAGATATCGCTTTAGAGAACTGAAAAACTATAATTGAGTTCTTAATGCATAAAATCCTACAACCATTATAAATCAACATCATTAAAAATCCATAATGGAATAGAAAAATTAGGTGACATAGAGCAATATTGTGAAGTATCCCAACCATTTAAGTCATTGGTAAGCTTCTGAAAATCCATGTCGAATCCTTATTAACTCATAACACAATCAATAAAAGTGGGTATATACTACATAGTATTCATGAAAAAATTCGCTCCATCCTCATACACATATGGAATGAGATAAATAAAATTTCTCCTAAGATCCCACTCATTTACTAATTCATTAATTTATGGATAATGGTGATTTCAACTCAAGACATTAGAGATGAATATATCTTTACTAAGCTTATATAAAATATCCAAAAAGAAGATTCTTAATGTAATATATAGATTTTAATTTTTTGATGCTATGGTCTCTCTTCATGAAAATATACTCCAAACTCATAATATTTAAGAATATTATAAAATTATTATGGATATATATATTTTAACAATCATCAATTCATGAGTCACAACTAAAATTTCCATGTCATGGGTGTAAATATTACTTTCATGTTGGTGTAGATATTGGGATACATTATAACCCACCTATTTATCATTAATAAGAAAATATAAAATAAATAAATTGAATGAATCAATTTACATTCACACGATATCCCAATATTATGAAGGACCAATGTATGTTCAAATTTCAAATAGGTCTTTAAATGCTCATATTCACATTCTCACATCTCAACCCACTCAACATTCACCCCATTACATGTCAAATAAATCAATATATAATCATCTTAGAAATCCCTAAAAATAATATAATACATAGATAAAAAATATATATTTTTTGATCAAATTTTTAGGCTTCCCCAAATAAATTACTTATTAGACATTCCTTGGATCCAATGATATTTCATCATAGGAAATCAAATGGGCCAGAATAATTAAATTATGAAACCATAATTGGTAGTTTTATTTCATTTCAAAAATATAGTGATCATTTAATAAAAAAACAATCCTATATATGGTTATAAATATCCTCCTATGTCTTATAATACACTAACATTTCATCCACAACCCGCAATATGACAGAGTAAAAAATGTTTGGTGATCCAGTTCATCAATTTCATAATGAATGATAGAGCCTTTATAAGCCCAAAAATAATTAAAAAATATTCTATGTGTCTATTCCATCACAAGTAAAGAGACATTGGATCATAATTTCTCTATACCATTTGCTTGTGGTTTCCTGATCTCATATTTATATTTGAAAACAAATAAGCCCCTCTGGCCTAGTGAATCCAATTAATAATTTGATAAAATCGATAATTATCCATTTGTGTCACCTTATTAGGATTATTATATCTATTTAATGTAATTTTATATAATCCTATATATGTTTAAATACTAGTGTATAAGAAAATTGGGATGTTCTAGTATGGATAATACCACTTCCCTTAAGAACATGTAGCTGAAATTTTGTCTTATTCTACATGGTGTGTTCTAGGAGATTGGAAAGTGAGGAAATACTTCTCATCATGGGATGTTGGTCAACTAATAACATAACATTCAATTAGGGTATAAACCCAAATAAATCATCTAGAAACACATCATCATACCTATTCATGATGAGTGGATGTAAACCTACTGAAAACCCCCCAACATCCCAAAGGAATAACCAAAAAAAAGTTTCCTAAGAGAAACTCTAGCTTCAAACAGTGTATTCATTGCCTCCATAATCATGGATCCCAATAACACTATAATACAATATTTTTATAATTAGGTAAATGTAATTAGACCATACAGTTATAATAGTCCAATATTTACTTATTAATTATCATCCAATCAATTACACTAATTGATTCAAAAATAACTTGGTCAAAATAAACGAATTCTTGAATGACCATCACACTATCTACCACAACAAAACACTCAGGGAACATGAAAATATTTTTCTTCATTTAATACAATGTGAATGGAAACTACCAAACATATTAAATCCACTACAAAAACATTATAATATATAATCTCCATAATTGATATAAAATAATGGGATGAATATGTATCACAAAGTTTAATTTTATCGATGATGAAAGAATTAGTAAACCAAAAAATTTGGCCAAAATCAAATCTATGTCATCTAAAATAACCTCAGTCACAAAGAGAGTCGATATATTATACTATCCATGTTTTTTCCTACGTAATAATATCTTCTACCATGACTGTCATAACCTTCACCAATGGAAGCCTTATAATTCACCTGAGAACCCTTAAAAAAGAGGGAGCCTACAATACTTTAATCGAAGGACACCTAATAAAAGAGATATATATTCCTCTAATTCCCATGCAAATGAAATATACTCAGTTTCTATATTTGATTTTGTTTACAATGTAGATCCTTTATACAATGATATAAAAAATGGATTTTTTTTCTTGAAGAAGTGATGTTGAATAACCCTTATGAATGATGGAAACTCTATCCAGTTTCATGGTGAGACTCATCTTACTAAAAATGTTTCCATGACTAAGAACTCTGGCCTCAACATAGTTATGTAACTCAACTAGGATATGTATATCTTGTAAAACATTCATAATCAATATATTCTTTATAAAACCCCTTTGAATAGGATAGTACAAAAAAGATGGTTGAGAATATATCTGGTCATTGTCCTAAAGAGTATCTCAAAACATTGATCCTTATGGTGACTAAAGTCATAGAATCCCAGAGTGTCATGAAAAATCTTTCAAAATATAGTGGAATACTCCATCATGTAATGTTCATAGTTCTTTATCAATAGGAAAACATGGCCATTTTCCTCTCTCAATCTCATATTATTGAAGTTGAGATTAACATTCTCCTTGACTGTGGTCAATGTGAGATCCTCATTACTCATCAAGATAACCATTGATTCCCACCACATAAATCATATTCCATCCATAAATTATCTAGAAGATTCCCCAATAGAGTAAACATGTGTTATACCCCATGATTTTATGTTATGTATATTCTTTAATAAATTCATCTTCTTTGATAGTATTCATTTCATCGAACACTAAACATAAATGAACAATGATAGGGTATTAAATATTATTATTTTAACAGTATGCATTATGTTGGATATTGTGAATATGAGTAAATAAATTTTTAATGTATAGTTTACACATTTTTAGAAAATGAATTAATTGTGAATGAAAAAACTCAATATGAATGATGGTTTATTATAAAAAACCCTTCTGTTATGCCTAGAACAATATTTTATCAGATTATATTTTGTTAGTAAAAATTATTTAAAAATACTAAATAATTATATTTTTATATATTCAAACAAATGTTTTTAAATTCATCCAATTTTCTTGATGGACATAAAACAAGAATAAAAACAATGTTTAGAATAAAAGATATATTTTTCTAATAGGATATTTATAGGTCTTAAGTTAATTTTATAATATTCGTTTTTCCATTACATATCAGACTTATCTTTAACCATGGTAATAAAAATTTCTACCAATGTAAATACTCATAATGCCCAAAAATAAAAGTATCCAATTATCATAATTTGAACCTACTAATTCTGAATATGGAATTTTTATTGAATTTTTCAAAACAAATAACTTTCAATAATTAATTTAAAATCAATAATGTTCTCATAATGAGAGAATGAGTCTTTAAAATGATAAAAGATTGAAAATTATTTAAACGTTTTTAAATATAAATTCAATCTAAACATAAACCCAGTTTCCATCATTATATTAAATGGTAAAACTATATTATATTTTTACAATAAAACCATTCAATATTATAATTAATCCATATAAATTATCTCGACGAAAGAAGTTGTTTTTTATTAGAATTTAGCTTATTTTCACTATTCATGAAAACATAGAAGTTGTTAGGAAAATAAAAGAAATTTATTTAAAGTGATTTTTTATAAACTGCTTCAAAATAAAATATTTATGTTTTCATATAAAAATTATTAATCTGTCAAAATATTAATTTAAAATCGGCTCACCATTCATAGGTGTAGGTTTTTTAAAAAAAGGTATTTATACATGAAATAGGGTTTTATTCATATCCTATGACAAAATATCGATATGATGAATATTAAAAATAACTTATAAAATATATAAGACATATATACCCCCATTAATTTCGTTAGAAAATGTAATTCACTCAAAATACAAATATCTTATTGATTTATATTTTTCATTAATAATTGATAGACAATGAATCAATAATGCATGTTCATAAGATAGTTATAATTATTACTGCTAACATGACAACTAGAATTTAATTGTAATTTTATAATAAGGGAAACTCATAGTTCGTTTAAACTCATGATTTCCGGAAAATAATGGTACTGATGATTAATTATTATTTAAAGAAAATATTTAAAAATAACGTTAGGGTGTTACTTAATACCCCCCATTAACTGAATTTCCAATTGAAATTTGTAACATTAGAACACATATATGGGGATAACTATCCCTCATAATATCCTCAATTTCCTATGTAGATTTATCAAATTGATAGTCCCTCAATAAAACATTAACCATTCGAGTGGTCCTGTTTCATAGAACTTTTTTTGCAACGATCCATAATCTCTATATGTTGTTTTTCATGAGAAACATATTTCTCCAGTAGTACAACTTCTGATCTTAGTACATGTTAAATATCAGGAATATACTTTCTTAGTAGAGATACATGGAACACATCAGGAACACATGAGAGATTCCGTAGAAAATAAAATCGGTAAGCTACCTTTATAACACGATACATAATTTCAAAAGGAATTATATACTAAGCGATCAGCCTTCCCTTATCTCAAAATATCATGACTCTCTTCCAGATAGATATTTATAGGATCACCTTATCACCCACTTCAAACTCTCGGACATTTATTTTGTTGACAACATAACTTTTTATCAACATTGAACTTATCTTATGTGTTACTGAATAGATTTGAACTTTTCTTCCAATTCATCAACATGATCATGGCCTGATAGCTTTCTTTCCCCAACATCATCCAAAAATGATAGAGGTTTTCACTTATTTATATAGAGGGATTCATTAGGATATACATTAATACTAGAGTGAAATATATAGTTGTATGAAAATTCCACGAATGGTATGCGTTGATCCCAACCACCATTAAAATCCATAGGGAAAGATCTGAACTTGTATTCCAGAGTTCGAATTGTCCTATAAGACTATCTCTCTGTCTATGGATGATAATCAGTGATGAAACATAACTTTATATCTAGTGAATGCTGAAGACTTCTCTAGAACATCATTGTAAACCTCATATCCTGATCAGATATATTTGAAAGTGTAACACCATGAAATCATTACAATGAATTTACCAATATCTTGGAAAGGTCACCAAGAGAGAAATATTATCAAATAGATATTAAGTGTGTCGACTTCATATTGCAATCAAATATAAACCAAATTTCAATATTTCCTTTTATATTTTGTGTGATGTCTAATGAAAATGTCCATAGTGATGTTTTCTCATTTCCATTATTGTATGGGTAATGGTTGTTACATTCCTTTATAATTATGTCTCTCATCATTAACTTGCTGACAAACCAATCGTCTAGAGACATAACTAGAAATATCTCTTTTCGTGCCATCCTGACATATGTACTCTTCCGTATCCCAATAAATCTATGTGCTTCCAGGTTAAATAAAGAATGAATAACTGTGAGGCTCATAAATTATATCTTTCATTATTTCAGGTATGGGAGGAATAAAATTTTGAATACTAAACCTTTTTATTTCATCACAATCAAGGTTGAATTAATGAATATTTCACATCTTCTTTTGTAAATGTATATGTTCTTTATGTGCCTCTTTAATCATAAGTTATATTGATGGTTAATCATTCATTTTAGAAATATATTATTTCTCCCCATACATTATAATTTCAATATTAATCCATTGAAATTCTATAAATATTTGATCATTCATGATCCTAATCATGGAAAAGTTTTCATGATTTTTTCGATTCAAATCATCTTCCACCTTGTTCACATTATCAAGATTGTAATGTATTGAGAAGTCATAATCGCTAGTAAAATAAAACTATGTTCATTGCTATTTATTAATTTCTTTTTCTGTGAAAATATACATTATACTTTTATGATCAACAAAAATATCACACCTTCCATCATAAAGATAATACGCCCATAACATTAAATAATAGATTAAGGCAGCTAACTCCAAATCATGAATTCTATAATATTGCTCATTGATTTTCAATTGCTGTAAAAAATAGGCTATCACCGTATCATTTTTTAGGAGAACTGATCCCATCCCCATATTAGATGCATCACTATAGATCTCAAACCATTCTCCACTACAAGGCAGTGTGAGACCAGGTGCAATTTCTATCCTTCTTTTATCTTTGAAATGATCTTCACATTCTTCCATCCAAATGAATAAACTCATTTTCGAGTCAACTAATTGAGTGGATTAGATAATCATTAAAAATCATTCACAAAACATCGATAATGTAAACTGAATCAAGAAAATTTCAGATCTAAGTTACTGTTTTGGTCCCTACCATAATTCAATAACCTCTATTTTTGATGGATCCCCGGATATCCCCTCTCATGAGATTATGTGACACAAAAATGAAACATTCTGAATCCAAAATTCACATTTGGTATATTTTTCATAAATTTTTTCCTTTTATATGGTCTTAATTACAATTATAAAGTGAATATAATGTTCTACCCTACTCTTTGAATAGACAATAATATCATCTATAATGTTTACCACAAACTAATCAGAATAGTCTCTAAAAAATATATTCATTTGATCCCTGATGATAGCGGGGAGGTTATTATTAACAAAAGGCATTACTATAAATTCATTGTGTCTATAAAATTTACGGAATGTCACCTTTGGTATATCCTCATTTTTTGACCCTTAATTCATGTTATCCTAAACATAGGTCAATCATGGAATAGTGTAAAGATCTATGTAATTGGTTGTAAATGTCATCAATTAAGAGAAGATGATACTTTTTCTTGATAGGGATCTTGTTATGTTTTCAATAATCAATGCAGAGTCTCATTGATCTATATTTCTTCTTAACAAGGAGAATAGGTTATCCCCAATGATACACACAATGGTGTATGAATTATTTATTGGTATTCTATTAGAGTTTCATCTTCAATTCTAGAAACTGAATTGGGTCCATTCTATAAGGATTCAGTGAAATAGGCTTAGATCCACTTATGGGTTCTATAGAAACCACAATATCACAATTTGGGGGAAGACCTATAAATTCATCTAGAATGACATCATCAAAATTCAATATGATGTGTGTATTCTTTATTGTTAGTTTCTCGCAAAACATTTGAGATAAACAACATTCATTTATTTGAATGAGGACCCACATGATGGAAGAGATTTATACAGGAAGGTGATATAAATCCTTGCAATGATATATGATCATATATAGATATGGAATATGAAATGTGACTTCCCTTCATTGGAAAATGATTTTTAATCTATATAGAGAAATAAAATCCAAGCCATGAATCACATGAAATTATTCTATAGGAAGGGACACAAGATTTTCAGGAATCACATTCCATCAAAACTTCAACCAGAGAATAATTATAAACTTTTGATGCGACTATTATGGCATTAGGATTTGTCACAGATATCTCAAAATCTATTTGTTGAGATAATAGAGTTTGACCCTTATCAAATTCATCAAAAATAAAACATTTGGTGGATCTATGAATCAAATAAAAAATTTCTATATTAGATTTCATGGTATCTGCACCTTCCACCACTTCATTATCGTACTACATGTCACTGAGAGTGATTTCACGTGACTTTATTTCTCCGTTGGCCTTAATAGTTTGTTGATGTCAATCATCGTCAATAACCCTTGTATTTGGGCATTGATTTTCATTATGTCCCATTTACGTGAACTTATAACATTGATAAGCAGGATGTGCATTCTATGAATCATTTTCATTGTTCACATCACTGAACATATTTTTTCCATACCTTCAGCATTCAATTTCAAGATGTCCTTATTTTCCAAACATAATGATTTTACTAGTCCCTTTATGAAAAATCACTCCATGTTTCATTCCACACATTGATCATAAGGAAACCCCGTCTTATTTTTTGTGTGGTCTTTATTTTTTCCTCTGATTTCCATTTTTCTCTTCTTATCCAACCCATATGGCTGGTGGTTTACTCCAGTATCCATATCATCCTTGAGAGCATATTGAACAATTTTGGTGTAGCTATTGAAGGCCTTTAGGGATAATTCCATTCAGATACGTGGTTTTAAGCCACTAAAATTTGATCAATCTTAATATTATCTTGTATTATAATTCTAGATGTATAACATGCATATCTTGTAAAATTTTAATCATAGATACCAATTGATTCATAATCCTTTTTTTAATGTTCAAGGAACTATTTCTCTATCTTTTATTGAAGAATATAAGGAAAGTACTTACGTAAAAATAAGTTCATGAAATTTCCACATTCCAATGACTCAATATCATCTATTTTCCATATATCCTTGATAAGATTCAAACACTGATTAGCTTAATATTATAAACAATATACTGATAAGATGTATTTTTCAAGTTCATAACATTGTAGAACTAAAATTATTTTTTAGTGGTAGTCATCCATTTTTCAAACACTAATGGATCTAATGACCCGCTGAACGATGGTGGATGATTTCTCATGAAGGTCTCAACAAAAGTTTTCTCTATACTTTTCTCATTAGGATGTCTAGAAAGATTCATATCATCAGAAACATTTGTGAGAATGGCTAAAGGATTTTGAATTCTATCTCAAATAACATTTAATTACTTAGGGGGGATAATCCTTGCATTTCCCTTAACATTTCACATTAACTTGGTTCCTTCAGGTTCTATCAATTGACTAAAACCACATACCATAGTGTGATAAATACTAATCTTATTAGGAAAACCACTTAATCAAAAAAAAAATTCAATTTAGCACACTTTAGGTTTGTTCCTAGGTTATTAATGGTCATTTATACAACACTAGGATTGTATCGTATACATAAACTTATCCATTGGGTTCTTACTAAGGATTTTTCATCCTATTTTTTAATGGATAACAGTACCATTTCTATGATACCATATATTGTGACCCATAATTTACATACATTATTATTACATCAGAATTGAAGTATATACATTACAACATATATCTAAACCATTACAGAACTGTATTTGTATATTGTCTATAAAAACTGGGAAACCTAAACAACTAGTTCATAAAACATCTACATTGGCTCCTATTTATTTCATCATAACAAGAATCATTTTTGGAATATCATACTCAATAGCAGTCTTCATAACTTGGGGAGAAGCAAAATATGAAATGGATTACTCAAATGATCACTAAGGGTAATATAAGGAAATATCAATCATATCATTTTCATAAGATCATAACATTTACATATCTTATCACACATATAAAAGATCATAATATAATGTCATTGGAAAAATAATAAAATTGAAATGTAATCCCAATAGTAAAAACATAATACATGAAATTTTGTGTCATATACACATAATTATAGAAAATTGTATCATATTAGTCAAGGCTCATTTCAAAGAACATCATAGCCGAAAAAGTTCATTACTGAACTAAGATCACTCCTCGATCCAGCCCTGTATAACTGAACCAGATATAATTTCTGTTCGAATCATGTTTATCTCATGAGATATAAATCTTTACAAAATTAATTGGAATGAGTTATAGGTCCCAAACATCTCATAATGAAACCAATCATATGAGTGCCACAAAATCATAAAAAAATCACACTGCATAACCCATGAGATATAATGGGTTTCAAACACATCATTCCATCATAAAATATTCAAAAAAAATTATAATGATAATTCCATCATTTTCCCACTAAAATCAAAGTAATAATTGTGATATAAAAATAAACCTACGCAATATTATATGGAAAATAATTCTGATAGATCGCTTGAGCTATATTCTAGAGAAAAAAATTCATCCTTCATCATAATCATTTTCAATTCTCAAAATTTGAAACAATTTTGGAACATATAATGTTATATGATAGTAAAAATTTAATATTGTAGAGGATAATTAAATAAAATAAAGGATTTTGAATGTGTAAAAATATTATCCTATTGTACAAGTAAAAAAACATTCATCTCGTACTTTTGCTGATAATTTCAAAAAGTACCTCTTACCGAAAATGAAAAAAATATTCCATTCATACCGTTTAATAACATTTTCAAATTGGTTAAATTGACATTAAAATTTTATTTAAGTATATAATGAATACATTGAAATACATATATTCTAATCATAGATGTGGATGATAAATATCCCCTATTAAATACAAACACATAAACAATCTCAGAAAAAAATTGAGATTTTCCAATTAATCCCTTACCTTAGTTCTGATATGATTCGTGTTTATCTGAACCTCCTGTATAATGATTAATATAATTTTCCTTATTTATTCATGATTCATAATAATTTTTATGATGATCATATTTTTATCCATTTGTTATGAACATTTCACTATTACTTATTATTCGGGTATTTACTACTTTATGTTCTTATGCATATTTTTTCATATAAGTCATTATTAATATTTTTAGGTTATAGTTATATCATATTACCAAATGGATTTAGTATAATATATATAATATTTATTCTTTAATTAAATTATATAATCATTGTTTAATTATGATTATGATTAACGAATCACATCACACCTTGGAGACGGTAAGCCGTACATACACATGAGTGATAATATCATTCCTATAATTGTTGAATGGAATTGAAATGGATGGCGTAAAAAATATTAGAATTAGTTTCATTTTATAATAATAAAATATTGTTATTTTTTCCACCAATATATCCATTAATGATTGGTCGTGGTGAAAAAAAATTACACTAGGATGTGAAGATGGTAAGCCATATGTACGCATGTGTGGAGATTTTGTTTATCACAGGATGTATAAATGGTTAAATAGGGTTGTTTCATATTTATAATAACATATAAGTCTGTTATTTATTTTGATGTTATTAAATTATAATGAAACAACTAATGAATATGAAAGATAATAATAAATAAATTTGTATGAATTAGTAGAAGAGATTACCTCTTCCTCGACGTGCCTCCATTAAATTACCTCTTAGGGCACTAGAGATGGTCATTGAAGAAGGCCAAAACCTCTAGAATGAAAATAAGTATGTTGAGAAGTAAAAAAATGGCTGGGGGTTTCTAATCTTGGAGTATCAATATAATGTGAAGAGGTGAGTTAAGAGGTGCACTTTTATAATTGATGTGAGAGGCACTCTTGGAAACAATAAAAATATTTATTTATTTTAAAATTAATTCCCACTTAAAATCCTCAAAAAATGACCCAATGTATAAGATAAGATGATATAGGGTTTTAATCTAGTCAACCAATAAATTTTAGGCAAGTGTTAATGAAAATTTAGAAATATCATTTTAATTAGCACCCTGTTATACTATTTAATTTTAATTGTGGTAATAACGTTTTAAATATCAAATGGTTATAAATATTTACTTATATAGTGTTAATTGACCAATAATGGATATATGATGACATTATAGACCTAATTATTTAAATTTTTTTATTTATCAATATTTTTCTGATATTTAAATAATTTAATAAATGTTATTTTTATAACATCTCAATAATGTCAATTTTGACACTATTTATTTATTTGACAATAAAAAATATTCAAATAGATGATATATTTAGAAATAAATTATTTAATACACTCATAAAATTTAATAAAAACCCATATAATTCCTTTATAACATTAATTAGTTCATATTGTAATTCTTTTGAAATTTTTAATAGCATTTTTTTGGTATTTCTATTACTAAAATAATTTATACATCACCATTGTGTCATCTTTAATGATAATTATTTTATCTCTAAAAATTTAAAATTAATTTCTATGATGTACGTAATTATATTATAGTTCTCTACACTATATATATTTGATATTATATCGTATTTATATATATATATATACATATTAAAATTAATATACTTTTAAAAGATGGGAATGTGTCATTTTGTTACATTCATTAGTTTTTATTGCATTCATGTCATATTCATAGAGAAGTGGCCATAAAGATATCTCATTTAAAAATATAGATTACAAAGCCTAATATAGCCATTCAATACAATTTTTATAGGTGTCAACATGATTTCATAATAATTTTTTCACTCTTAATTACCTGATTTACCTTTAACCATGGTAATAAAAATAATTACCAAAGTTATTATTCATATTTCCCAAAAATAAAAGTATCCTATTAAAATAATTTAGACCTGCTGATTAAAAATATGGAATCCATTTTTAAAATTTCAAAACACAGTAGTTTCAGTAATTAATTTAAAATCAATCCCATTCTCGGAATGAGGGAACATGTATTTTAAAACATCAAATATTACAAAATATTGAAATGATTTTATATATGAATTCAATGTAAAATTTATTAAAATAACATTAATTATATTAAATTTCAATAATATAAGTTGTTTATACTTTAAAACCATTCAATATTGTAATTTAGCGATATAAATTATCTCAATGAATGATGTTGTTATAAATTAAAATTTTGTGTATTTTCACTATTAATTAAAACATGAAAGTTATCATAAAAATAACATAAATTTATCCAATGTAAATTTTTATATACCTATTCAAAAAAACATTTTTATCTTGTCATATAAATTTTTTTAATGTGTCAAACTATTAATTTAAAAAAAAAAATTCTATTCAAAGGTGTAAAATTAACATTTAAAAAAATATTTTTATATATCAAATATGGTTTCATTCATAAAATATTATTAATTTATCCATTTGATCAACATAAAAAATATTTTATTAAATATATAAAAATATATATCTCATTAATTTTATTACCAAAAGAAATTTTATCAAAATTCAATTATCTAATTGATTTATATTTTAAATAAATAATTGATAGCCATTGAGTTCATAATTTATTTTCATAAGTTTGTTATAATTATTTCCACTAAACTCACGACTATGCGATAAAGATAGTTTTATAATACGGGAATTTCTCACTTCTTTTAAACTCATGATCATGTGAAAAATATACTACTAATGGATAAAAACTATTTATAGAGAATATTTCAAAACAATTCATCCTAGAGATAGATTCATTTCACTTACATGTCATAATTTTAACATTCAAGTAATTTTATCTTATTCTAAATCATAATTATGTGGTGACCGTATCATTTATCTTTCCCTCTTATTTATAGGATGTTTTATTTCACATATTTTTGATATGGGTTTCCCTTAATGTAATTTTCAGATATAAACTATTTATATATAAAGGGAAATTTAATAGTTTAAGGTGGAATTTTATTAAATTATGGGTTAAGGAAAACATGCTAATATTTTACGATGTGTCTCTTCTTAAATAAATTCAACTTCATTCATTTTAAATGTTACACACTACATAAAACCTAATGCAACAGTGATAAAATATTAAATATATTTGATTAATATCTGGACAATAGGAAGAAGATTTTTGATTAGATTATTTATATTATGAAAATATTTTTCAAACTTTTGTATAAAACAAATTCATTAAAAATGAAAATAATGAAAAATTAAAAATAATGGATGTATTTGTATTTAAAAATCATTATACACACAATAGTATTTAATCATAATAAATTTAATTAATCACAATTAGTAAAAGACAAATATTTAAATTTAAAATTTATATATTAAAAAATTCTTTTAATTTTATCCAATTTTTTTAATAGATTAATCATAGGAACAAAACCAATATTAAACATAAATGTTTATATTTTTCTAAATATAGTTTTTTCATCTTTTTGTGGAACCCTTATTTATAATCAGGATTTTGAAAAATTTATAATTTATTTAAAAAAATAATGTATTGTCTATATTAAGAATATCAGCATCTACTTGGTTTTTATTTTTGTTATTTTTCTAATCAGTTTCTTATTTTGTTGAATAAATAAAAAATAGTACAATTTTATTTAACAATAATTCTCATAAAATTTAGTCATAGTTTTGTGTTATATATTTTAATTTTTTAAAAGTATAATTAAATAAATATTTTATCATTTAATCTAATTTATGTGATTGGAATGCAGTAAAAAAAATTGGTTAATTAAACTATTTTAATATTTTGAACATTTTTTTATGAAAAGAAGTTATATTGTTCCATCCTCACGGATGATTTTAATTTTATTTAACCCATTTATATATTTAATTTTTTTTAAATTGATTCCATATTTGGGATTTAGAAGTCAACCTTTTTTAAAATATGTCAATTTTATTTATGGACAATATTTATGAAAACTATATTTTTTTTAATTACCTCACGTAAGGGTAAATTGAATTAATAATTGTAAAAAAATATTACATGTATTATCAAATTACCCCAACACTTTGAACATTTATTGTTGGTTATAAAGAATATTTTGAAATACATAATTTGGAAACATGGACGTGGATGATAAATAACCCCCAGTAAATACTTAAAAATAAGTAAAATCAGATAAAAAAAAGTTTTGAAACATTATCCCATACCTAATGTATGATGTGCTTCATATTTAGTAAAACCTCTTGTTTAATGATTTAAATAAATTTAATAATTTATTCAAGAATAATAATCATTTTTTATGATCATATTTTTATCGGTTTGTTAGTAACATTTCATTGTTACTCGTTATTCAGATATTAACTACTTTAGGTTCTCATGCATATTTTGTCAAATATGTTCTTATTCATATTGTTAGATTATTATTATACAATTTACATCATTGTATTAGTAAAATATATATCATATTTATTCTATAAATCCTTATATATAATCTATCATTAATGATGATTATGTATAATGAATCAAATCGCATAGTAGAGATGGTACGTTGTATGTACACACGAGCAACAATAACGTTCCCATAATTGTTTAATGGTATTGAAGTGGATGATGTATAATTTCTCATAATTAGTATAATGATATAATAATAATATATATTAATTATTTCCAGCATTATATCCTTCCATGTATGGTGGTGGTTAAAAACAGTTTACACCACGACGTGGAGATGGTAAGTCGTACGTACGCAAATGTGGTGATTTCATTTTTCGTAGTATGGATAAAAGGTGAAATAATGTTATTTCATATTTATAATAACATATCATTATATTATTGATACTTATGTAATTACTTTATAATGTAACAACTACTGATGAGGAATAAAAAGAAGAATGAAATTTGAATGAATTGGTAGAAGATATTATCTCTTCGTAGGCATGCATCCTTTATATTTTCTCTTAGGGAGCTAGTCTTGGTCATTGATGTCCAGAACCTCAAGAATGAAAATATGGATGTTCAGAAAGAAATAATGGTAGGGGTTGGCCAAGATTTATGGCTCAAAATTAAGTGAATATTTGAGGAAGGGGGGTCTATTTTATAATTGAGGTGAGAGGCACTTTTGGAATCCTAAAAATTATTAATTTGTAATAAAATCAATACCAAAATAAAAACCTCCAAAATGTCCAAATTTTAATGATGAGATGATATAGGGTTGACATATCCTCAAAAAAAATTTCAATTGTGTTTTTTGTCAATTTATACAATATAATTTTAATTAAAACCTTGTTATTCAGTTTAATTTAAATTTTTTTAATAACATTCTAAATATTCCATTGTAATAAATATTTGCGTTTATGGTATTATTTTACCATTAATGGTTATTTTATGACATTGTATACGTTATTATTAAAAAAATTTAATTTTTAGTTTTTTTATGATTTAAATATTATTTAATAAAATTTTATTGTTATAAAATATGAATAGTGTCAATTTTGACAATATTCATTTATTTTACATTAAAAAAAATCTAACAAAAGATAATTTCGAAACAAATTATTTAGTACAATCCTAAAATGTCATAGTCACCTTGATTATTTTTGGAACTCTTTAATTAGTTCACTTTATATTTTTTCAATATTATTAAAACCATTTATTTGATATTTCCATTAATAAAATAATTTCTACATCACCATTATTTCATCATTAATGGTAATTGTTTAATCTCAAAAAATAATAAATCAATTCTTATGATTAATGTATGGATTTATATTTCTAGATACAATCTATAGTCGAAAATATCTCATTGTAATACATAAATAAAAATTAATATTCTTATATAAAATGATATTGTGAAATTCTGTCACATTCATTAGTTTTTATTGCATTAATGTCATATTCATAGGTATGTGTCCATAAATTGATTAAATTTCAAACAATAGACGATAAAGGTCTAGATTAGTCATCTAATAGGATATGTACAGGTGTTAAGCTAATATTATAATATTATTTTTTCCATTACTTACCGGACGCACCTTTAACCATAGTAATATAAATTTCTACTAAAGTAAAAACTCATAATGCCCAAAAATAAATGTTTCCTATTTACATAATTTGAACCTACTAATTCCAAATATGGAATCTATTTTTAATTTTTCAAAACACATATGTTTCATTAATTAATTTAAAATAAGTCATGTTCTTAGAATTACAGAATGAGTCTTTCAAAATATAAAACATTGTAAAATATTTAAATTTTTTTACATATAAATTCAATGTAAACATAAATCCAGTGACAATAATTTTATTTAATTAAAAAATAAAATTCTATTATTAAAATAAAACCATTCAATATGATAATTTAATGATATAAATTATCACGATGAAAAAAGGTGTTTTTAATTAAAAATTAGCATATTTTCACTATTCATCAACACATGAATGTTGTCAGAAAAATATCAGAAATTTATCAAATGTTAATTTTTATAAACTGATTTAAAATAAACATTTTATGTTTTTATATTAAAAATATTATTATTTCAAAATCTTAATTTGATATGGGTTCAACATTCAATGGTGTAAAATTATTCTTTTTAAAAAATAAGAATCCTTACATGAAATAGGGTTTTATTCATATCCTCTGAATTATGTCCATTTATGATTCCCCATCTATGGAACCAGTTTATTCTACTACACCTGACCTATCCACATGGATCGGTGAACGTCGGGACTTACGGTCGCGGTTCGTTCCTCCACTGCGGCATAGAGCTGCATCCCTCTTATATGGTGTGTTGTTCCCCTCCTCAATGGAATTCAACATTGGCATGGAGAATTTATCAATGTATCCAAAAAAGGTCAGTCTCCCCTATCCATCATGGTGCCTTCAGCCTCCGTTGCCTCCTCGCAGTCAGCAAAAGGTGGCAGTTACATCCTATAGTTGCTGATTCTATCACGCCGACAGAGCTCCTACAAGCCTCCGATGAAGCTCAAGAGGTCTATTTACTTTTATGACTACTCCAACTAATCACCTAAAATTCCACCTTGACTAAGTGGCCCCCAGTTACGTGTTTCCATCAAGTTGAACATTCTCCCACAAAGGACGCATCATGAACATGTTCGGTGGAGGGTCCAAGACGTGTTCAAATTTGCCTTTACCCTCTGCGTAAGAATTTTATCATGTTGTTGAAACAATTATCATCATGAGATTTATTAAAACCACCAAATGAAACCCCACAAAAACCTCCAACCAAACAAATGTGTCTCGGATAAAACTGTTTGTTGTTTGATCCACATTCATCATATTAATCGTGAATGGAGAGGGAGAATCATTTAATATCTTAAAAAATATAAACCCCCCACCTCAAACTCATTTGGGAGATACTATGGATTGGGGAGATGAACTCGCATTCAAAGGTGTTCATCATCCCCTATCATTTTCCGGTTTGAATCTTATAATGGTCATAGAAGCTCTATTCTATGTTGGTGGAAGATGTAGAGGACACATCATTAGAGGATCCTCTCGTGAGTGACCAAAACCCATGCTGAAGAATTTATTAAATAATTATTAATCTCTCGTGTTGTGTTTTACATTATGATTCCATAACTAACTATAATTAATGTGTCTATTAAACACTTAAGTGTTGTCGTTACAAAACCAAAGAAGCAATAGGTTTACGACATTAAATGTATCCCATTAAAAATATGTCTTTTCACCATGTTCCCACCACCTTCGCTCAACCTATAGCGAGATACTGTGTAACAGCCCAAGATTTTTAAAAAAATATTCTTTTTAATTTTATTAAAGTCTTGTGTTGTACGCTACACCAAAAGGAGCTTGCACAACACGAATCCTTGACTTGCCTTGCATTACACGCAATCACGACCTTCCTCGATAGCGTGTGTAATACGCAATACCGAGTTTCACTAAACAACGATATGCTATTAAAATATTATTAAAACTAGCCACTATGAATAGTAATAACCACTTTTTAAAATTCTGTAAATCTTATTTTTCAAAATGAACTTCATTTTTGGATTCGGAGTATCGAATTTAGTCTAAGGTGAAATTTTGGTACTTTTCGGATAACTTTCATATTCTGATGAATAGTGAAAATTACTAAATTATAATTAAAAACAACTTTTTTAATCGAAATAATTAATAGTGATAAATCATTAATTTGAGTGGTTTTAAAGTATATTTAGAATATATTTTTACAATTTAATACAATGTTGGTCATTGGATGTAATTTCACATTTAAACTAGACATAAACAAGTGTCAATCTTTTGATAGATATTGTTTCTTAAAAACACGCTATTTGTTTTAACAGCGGGATTTAATTATAAAATTAATTAATGCAACTTTTATGTTATGAATTTGGTAAAATAGACTTCATTTTTGAATTCGGAATATGAAATATAGCTTGGGATGAAATTTTGGCATTGTTATGAAAAACATCAATTTTTGATGAATAGTGAAACTACTAAGTGGTAGTTAAAAAACTGAATTTTTCATAAAACTTAATTTTACCGCTTCTGTGAATGGAATTTCAAAAATCCGAGAGACACGGTTGATGTCATTAAGTAAAATGTGGTTTAATGAGATGAAAATAATTTTTGGTGAATAGTAACTTTTTACTTTTATTTACCACGGTTAAAAGTAAATAGGGTAATTAAGGGTAAGAATGATATTAATATTACCCTAACACATGTCCTAATTCTATTGGACAAGTTTATCTCGACCAAAAACAACCTTAAGTGTAAAATATTATCATTTAGGCCCACTTGGATTAGATTAGGACATTTATTATTAATTTATTTAAAGAAGGGTTAAAATAGTTAAAATCAAAGTTTAATAAGTAAATCATTTTTAATATGGGGTTATACATAAGATAAATTCGATTGTAAATATTCATTAGAAAGATAAAAAGATTTAATACATGATGGTATTTTATTTGTAATTTTTAGACATCAAATAATTTAATTTATTTATGACACAATGATGATGCAGTAATTATCTTATTAATGAAATATTGACATAATTGATGTTATAAACACCAAAATAAATATAATTTGAGACTTTTTATGAATTACAATAATTTTCTAGGTTAATATGATATATTATTGTTGATCTAATCAACTTGGTTCGAACATATAATTCTGTTATGACTTTCAAAAAAATCATATATCAAATAGTGTCAAAATTGACACAAAATAGTTTTTAAATCAAATATTATATTATTAATTGTTATTTTATTCCTAAAAATCTAAGGTTCGGCCAAATGACTTAGATAAGGATATATATATTAATAATAAACAATTTGGGGTTCGTTTGTCATGTTATAGTAAGTGTATTAACCATATAGTGAAAGAAAACAAAAAGACACGGTAAAAGTTAAATTATTTAACTTAGAGTAAAATCTAATTGATAAGGTTAAAATAATACCCTAAACTTGTCTAAATCTTATTGGTTGATAGGATTTCGACCCATCCCCACTTTAGCTTCGAAATAAGACCCTTTGGAACCATTATAAACCGATTTTGACTTTAATATAAAATAATATTTTGAGGTATTCCTAAGGTGCCCCTCTCCTCCCTTATAAAAGGACACCTCCTCCCCCTCCTCCTCACAACAATTTGAGCACTCAAGCTCGGCCAACCCCTGCCAAAATCTCTTCTCCACTTCCCTAGCAACATCCTAGAGGTTCTGGTCTTCCTCAAAGACCAATTTTAGTGCCCTAAGAGGAGGTCTCAAAGAGGCACTTCAAAGAAGAGGTAATTACCGTTACCAATTCTTTCATCTTTATTTCTTCTTCCACTTCTTCTTCTTAGGTTGTTTCATTATGAAGTAATAACATCAGTATCACTCATATACTGATATGTTATTATAAGTATGAAACAACCCTATTTCACCATCTATCCATCCTACGGAAAAAGAAATCACCGCGCGTGCGTACGTACGGAATACCGTCTCCACGTCGTGGTGTAATCTATTTTCCACCACCACCTTACATGGATGGGTATAATGGTGTAAAGAATAACTATACATAGTTATTACAACATCATATTGATTCTGATATATTGTATAATCCACTCCAATTAAATTCAATATTCATAGAAATGATATCATCGCTTGTGCGTACGTACGGAATACCGTCTCCACGACGCGATGAGATTCATTCTCCATGTTAACCATTTAAGAATGATTATAATGTATATATAAGAAATAATAATGAAATATATGACATTATAAAGATACTGGATTTATGTATATATATACATATGTATGTCATCTACTTACTTCCATTTCAAGACAATAAGGAAAGGAAAACAGCGTTCATGCGTACGTACGGACTACCGTCTCCATGAACGGTGTTTTTCATTTTATTTATCTATCTATTATATATATATATATATATACTGAATATATATGATATATAAATCATATTTTATATTCTGGAAGTAAGTAAATCATGATATAAGTAATAATGATGTCAAGAACAACAAGTCAAAACACCTACGATAAATGAAACGATTTTACCCAAAACGCTTCTTTAACATGGAATTTACAAAAGAACGGGTAATATAATGTCATAAGTGAACCATATATGATATCATAACAATGAATATGATTCTGTAATAAGTCAATGACATTATTTAAATCATTATACAGGAGTTTCGGACACATACGAAGCAAATTGGACCTAAGGTAAGGGAAATATCACAATCTCATTTTTATCCGAGATTGTTTATTCGTAAGTATTTACTGGGGTGTATTTTATCATCCACATCCATGTTCCCTCAATATGTAATATTATTTACATCCACCTACAATTTTTTAAATCCAATTTTACCCTTCTATGAGTTTTTAGTAAAGGATATGAAAGGAATCTTTTTTCGTTTTTCGTACGAGGTACTTTTTGACTTTTCCGACAAAAGTACGAGAAGAATGTTTTTTTTAACTTATAAGGCACGAACGGATTTTTACGGTTTTATAAAGCCTTATTTTCATGAACCTTCCTCCAAAATATTTCATGACTATTTTTAATAAAATCTCTTTCTTTTAAAATTGTATGATGTTTTGTGAAAAGAAATCGATTTTGAAGAAGAAAGGATATTTTCCTCAAGAATTCATTTCAAGTGATTTATCAAAATTATTTTCCATCTAAGATAATAAAGGGTTCTGTTTCTATCCATATTTTTACATTGATTTGACTATGTTGTGATGGAATTATGTTTATGAATTCTTTTATCTTATATGAATGGTTTTATGATGTCATGTTGTTTAAGAATCCCATTTTTATTACATGGGTTATGCAATGATGTATGATTTATGATTTTGTGGCACACATAAGAAAGGATTCATTAAGAGATGGGTGGGACCTATATCTCCCTCCAATGCATTGGGTAAAGATTTCATATCTCATGAGATAGACATGGCTGGAATGGTAGGTTATACCGGTTCAGTGAAACAGGACTGAAACGAGGATTACTCGATTCAGAAAGGGACTTTGTCCACTAAGATAGTCTTGGCAATGAGTCTTGACTAACAAGAAATGATTCTCTATGATTATGTGTGTATGCCACAATGAGTAATGTTTTAAGTTATGATTTCATTTCACTACTATGATTTATCCCATGTTATGAAATTATGCTCTCTTTTGTAGGATAAGATTTCCAAAAATGTTATGTTCTTATGAAAATTATGTGATTGATATTTCCTTTGTTTACCCTTACTGAGCATTTGAGCTCACCCTTTTATGTTTTCTTTTCCCCAGGATATAAAGAAAGGTTTTAGGTAAAAAAAAAGAAGATCTTTATGGGAGATGTTGAAGATCTTTCACCACGATTAGAAGATTACGTTCCGAGTTTCCAAAGACACTAAACTATTACGGTCCTTGTGTGTGTGTTTTTGTTATGTACTAAGTATTCCGCAAATGTAATGTAATGTCCATGTACGTCAGGCTACGGGTCTCTACAGTTGGTATCAGAGGAAAGGTTTAGTCAACCATTGGAAACTAGGATGCGAAAACGTTATTCAGATCCCTAGAGATATTTCTAAGGTATGTCTAGGGATGCCCCTAAGGATAAGTATACGTATAGGATATAGTCCTAGAACTATGGTAACGATATTAGATTAAACCAAAGATGTTAGATATTTAAGTTACTCCCCCTTTATTATGATTTTTGCCTCTCACACTATTCTTTTTGGGTTTTAGAATATGGCTGGAAACAAGATGATTCACGATAATGGAGGATATGATGGACAATGGAATGATATTCTTCATGAGCAACCAAATGAAATGGGATTTGGATGCCCAAACATCATTATTATGCCGAATCAGCAATCTCACAACATGATCAATAAAGTAAAATTTGGTAAGTTTCCTGACTCGACTAATAATAGAAAGATGGAGTTCCATGATGATCATAGAGGAAAGAAAGTTCAATTTCCCCTATGTAAATCATGTGGGAAGAGGCATCAAGGAGAATGTTTCAAGGGAACTGGAAGATGCTTTGGGTGTGGAAAAGAAGGACACAAAGCAAGTAAGTGAAAAGGAAAAGGGTCGGTTAACACCATGGATGAGGATAATGGTATTGCTACGACATCAAAAATGGTTAAGTGTTTTAAATGTGGAATGTATGGGCATTATGCAAACAAATGCCCTAAGGGAAAGACTCATGAAGAGAATCAGTATGGTCATATGGGTAGTATTTATGTGGATTATGATGAAGAGACTACAAATTATATGTGAGATGAAAGAATTTTTGAAGCTCGGTCAATGGTTTGAGAATGTAGTGGAATGATTACATGTTTATCATGTGTAATTTTGGAATAAAGAGACATCTATGGATTGTTACACTGTTTTCTTTCCTTGTGTTTTGAAAGTGTATGATTAATGTTACCAGTATCCATGAAAGGTTATTCAGATATTTTTGGAATGTAGATGATATGCGCATAATGAAGGGATAAGGAGAAAATTAAATGTTTGATAGTATTCATGAGCTCATGATTGATATAAGGACTAAGTGATATCATGGTTTGAGTATATAGAATTTTGAGGATTTTGGTATGTGGAAATTGTTAACTTTTAACTGCACTCATGTTTTCAATAATGTATTCAAGAGAATACACGATTAGGGACTTTGAATGTTTGGAATGTGACCAACAAGACATATCTTATGATATGTGGGGATCAACGACAGTATTAAATCTCTGGTAATCGTTGTCACTATATTATGAGAGTGGACTGCAGTATTATGTATAAGCCTAAAGATTAGACTGGATTATGTTGGACATAAGTTAGTATTGTTTAAGGATAGAAGATTTTCGATATTATTGATGGGATGTTATAGTAACGTAGTTTTAGAAAAAGGAAAACCTGCAGGACGGGCGACAGCCCATCGCTTCGGACAAGGCTGTAGGAATCGAACCCACAACCGAAGTGCGACTGGCCTTTATCGCCTACCACTAGCCTACAGGAAGTCCCTGTTTAGTAGAAACTAGTTTTATTATATTAAGCAGTATGATATATGAAGTATAAGTCCATTTTAGGAACCATATATGATTAATCTCACTATAGATCGACTTATGCATATAATTTTTTCTAACCTTTTGTTTGAGACAGATGGAATGACCCGTCATTCTATCACATGATCTGCTAATAACAAATTCAACTTCATTTATTTAAGAGATGAAGTGGAAATTGTTCAAGGCACGAACAACAGTGAGATTGTACCAAAATAAATTAAGTATTTATTCTAATTCAAATTTTCAACTTTAGGGAAATGATCTTGAAAACCAAAAATGTTGTCCTACTGATCTTATACCTGATGAATCAGATGGTACCTTATATCATCACAAATCTATGGATTTGTGATTACTGGCTTTTCCATAGCCATGTTCTCTACCACTCTCCATCATAACATGATGGTTAGATTTCTCTTCCATATCCATATTTTCACCTATGTGGAAACCCAATGATTAGTTTATTTGGGTAACCGTTACGTTTCATACTTTTGTTTTTAAAGATTGGTTTTGATATTCCTTTTTACGATGTGGGTTTCTATTAAAGAAACTTTCGAATAGTAAACCATTTATAACCCCGACGAATTTCGAGGGCGAAATTCATTTTAAGGGGGGTAGAATGTAACAGCCCAAGATTTTAAAAAAAATATTCTTTTTAATTTTATTATAGTCTTGTGTTGTACGCTACACCAAAAGGAGCTTGCACAACACGAATCCTTGACTTGCCTTGCATTACACGCAATCACGACCTTCCTCGATAGCGTGTGTAATACGCAATACCGAGTTTCACTAAACAACGATATGCTATTAAAATATTATTAAAACTAGCCGTTATGAATAGTAATAACCACTTTTTAAAATTCTGTAAATCTTATTTTTCAAAATGAACTTCATTTTTGGATTCGGAGTATCGAATTTAGTCTAAGGTGAAATTTTGGTACTTTTCGGATAACTTTCATATTCTGATAAATAGTGAAAATTACTAAATTATAATTAAAAACAACTTTTTTAATCGAAATAATTAATAGTGATAAATCATTAATTTGAGTGGTTTTAAAGTATATTTAGAATATATTTTTACAATTTAATACAATGTTGGTCATTGGATGTAATTTCACATTTAAACTAGACATAAACAAGTGTCAATCTTTTGATAGATATTGTTTCTTAAAAACACGCTATTTGTTTTAACAGCGGGATTTAATTATAAAATTAATTAATGCAACTTTTATGTTATGAATTTGGTAAAATAGACTTCATTTTTGAATTCGGAATATGAAATATAGCTTGGGATGAAATTTTGGCATTGTTATGAAAAACATCAATTTTTGATGAATAGTGAAACTACTAAGTGGTAGTTAAAAAACTGAATTTTCATAAAACTTAATTTTACCTCTTCTGTGAATGGAATTTCAAAAATCCGAGAGACACGGTTGATGTCATTAAGTAAAATGTGGTTCAATGAGATGAAAATAATTTTTGGTGAATAGTAACTTTTTACTTTTATTTACCACGGTTAAAAGTAAATAGGGTAATTAAGGGTAAGAATGATATTAATATTACCCTAACACATGTCCTAATTCTATTGGACAAGTGTATCTCGACCAAAAACAACCTTAAGTGTAAAATATTATCATTTAGGCCCACTTGGATTAGATTAGGACATTTATTATTAATTTATTTAAAGAAGGGTTAAAATAGTTAAAATCAAAGTTTAATAAGTAAATCATTTTTAATATGGGGTTATACATAAGATAAATTCGATTGTAAATATTCATTAGAAAGCTAAAAATATTTAATACATGATGGTATTTTATTTTTAATTTTTAGATATCAAATAATTTAATTTATTTATGACACAATGATGATGCAGTAATTATCTTATTAATGAAATATTGACATAATTGATGTTATAAACACCAAAATAAATATAATTTGAGACTTTTTATGAATTACAATAATTTTCTAGGTTACTATGATATATTATTGTTGATCTAATCAACTTGGTTCGAACATATAATTCTGTTATGACTTTCAAAAAAATCATATATCAAATAGTGTCAAAATTGACACAAAATAGTTTTTAAATCAAATATTATATTATTAATTGTTATTTATTCCTAAAAATCTAAGGTTCGGCCAAATGACTTAGATAAGGATATATATATTAATAATAAACAATTTGGGGTTCGTTTGGCATGTTATAGTAAGTGTATTAACCATATAGTGAAAGAAAACAAAAAGACACGGTAAAAGTTAAATTATTTAACTTAGAGTAAAATCTAATTGATAAGGTTAAAATAATACCCTAAACTTGTCTAAATCTTATTGGTTGATAGGATTTCGACCCATCCCCACTTTAGCTTCGAAATAAGACCCTTTGGAACCATTATAAACCGATTTTGTCTTTAATATAAAATAATATTTTGAGGTATTCCTAAGGTGCCCCGCTCCTCCCTTATAAAAGGACACCTCCTCCCCCTCCTCCTCACAGCAATTTGAGCACTCAAGCTCGGCCAACCCCTGCCAAAATCTCTCCTCCACTTCCCTAGCAACATCCTAGAGGTTCTGGTCTTCCTCAAAGACCAATTTTAGTGCCCTAAGAGGAGGTCTCAAAGAGGCACTTCAAAGAAGAGGTAATTACCGTTACCAATTCTTTCATCTTTATTTCTTCTTCCACTTCTTCTTCTTAGGTTGTTTCATTATGAAGTAATAACATCAGTATCACTCATATACTGATATGTTATTATAAGTATGAAACAACCCTATTTCATCATCTATCCATCCTACGGAAAAAGAAATCACCGCGCGTGCGTACGTACGGAATACCGTCTCCACGCCGTGGTGTAATCTATTTTCCACCACCACCTTACATGGATGGGTATAATGGTGTAAAGAATAACTATACATAGTTATTACAACATCATATTGATTCTGATATATTGTATAATCCACTCCAATTCAATTCAATATTCATAGAAATGATATCATCGCTTGTGCGTACGTACGGAATACCGTCTCCACGACGCGATGAGATTCATTCTCCATGTTAACCATTTAAGAATGATTATAATGTATATATAAGAAATAATAATGAAATATATGGCATTATAAAGCTACTGGATTTATGTATATATATACATATGTATGTCATCTACTTACTTCCATTTCAAGACAATAAGGAAAGGAAAACAGCGTTCATGCGTACGTACGGACTACCGTCTCCATGAACGGTGTTTTTCATTTTATTTATCTATCTATTATATATTTATATATATACTGAATATATATGATATATAAATCATATTTTATATTCTGGAAGTAAGTAAATCATGATATAAGTAATAATGATGTCAAGAACAACAAGTCAAAACACCTACGATAAATGAAACGATTTTACCCAAAACGCTTCTTTAACATGGAATTTACAAAAGAACGGGTAATATAATGTCATAAGTGAACCATATATGATATCATAACAATGAATATGATTCTCTAATAAGTCAATGACATTATTTAAATCATTATACAGGAGTTTCGGACACATACGAAGCAAATTGGACCTAATGTAAGGGAAATATCACAATCTCATTTTTATCCGAGATTGTTTATTCGTAAGTATTTACTGGGGTGTATTTTATCATCCACATCCATGTTCCCTCAATATGTAATATTATTTACATCCACCTACAATTTTTTAAATCCAATTTTACCCTTCTATGAGTTTTTAGTAAAGGATATGAAAGGAATTTTTTTTGTTTTTCGTACGAGGTACTTTTTGACTTTTCCGACAAAAGTACGAGAAGAATGTTTTTTTTAACTTATACGGCACGAACGGATTTTTACGGTTTTATAAAGCCTTATTTTCATGAACCTTCCTCCAAAATATTTCATTACTATTTTTAATAAAATCTCTTTCTTTTAAAATTGTATGATGTTTTGTGAAAAGAAATTGATTTTGAAGAAGAAAGGATATTTTCCTCAAGAATTCATTTCAAGTGATTTATCAAAATTATTTTCCATCTAAGATAATAACGGGTTCTGTTTCTATCCATATTTTTACATTGATTTGACTATGTTGTGATGGAATTATGTTTATGAATTCTTTTATCTTATATGAATGGTTTTATGATGTCATGTTGTTTAAGAATCCCATTTTTATTACATGGGTTATGCAATGATGTATGATTTATGATTTTGTGGCACACATAAGAAAGGATTCATTAAGAGATGGGTGGGACCTATATCTCCCTCCAATGCATTGGGTAAAGATTTCATATCTCATGAGATAGACATGGCTGGAATGGTAGGTTATACCGGTTCAGTGAAACATGACTGAAACGAGGATTACTCGATTCAGAAAGGGACTTTGTCCACTAAGATAGTCTTGGCAATGAGTCTTGACTAACAAGAAATGATTCTCTATGATTATGTGTGTATGCCACAATGAGTAATGTTTTAAGTTATGATTTCATTTCACTACTATGATTTATCCCATTTTATGAAATTATGCTCTCTTTTGTAGGATAAGATTTCCAAAAATGTTATGTTCTTATGAAAATTATGTAATTGATATTTCCTTTGTTTACCCTTACTGAGCATTTGAGCTCACCCTTTTATGTTTTCTTTTCCCCAGGATATAAAGAAAGGTTTTAGGTAAAAAAAAAGAAGATCTTTATGGGAGATGTTGAAGATCTTTCACCACGATTAGAAGATTACGTTCCGAGTTTCCAAAGACACTAAACTATTACGGTCCTTGTGTGTGTGTTTTTGTTATGTACTAAGTATTCCGCAAATGTAATGTAATGTCCATGTACGTCAGGCTACGGGTCTCTACAGTTGGTATCAGAGGAAAGGTATAGTCAACCTTTGGAAACTAGGATGCGAAAACGTTATTGAGATCCCTAGAGATATTTCTAAGGTATGTCTAGGGATGCCCCTAAGGATAAGTATACGTATAGGATATAGTCCTAGAACTATGGTAACGATATTAGATTAAACCAAAGATGTTAGATATTTAAGTTACTCCCCCTTTATTATGATTTTTGCCTCTCACACTATTCTTTTTGGGTTTTAGAATATGGCTGGAAACAAGATGATTCACGATAATGGAGGATATGATGGACAATGGAATGATATTCTTCATGAGCAACCAAATGAAATGGGATTTGGATGCCCAAACATCATTATTATGCCGAATCAGCAATCTCACAACATGATCAATAAAGTAAAATTTGGTAAGTTTCCTGACTCGACTAATAAGAGAAAGATGGAGTTCCATGATGATCATAGAGGAAAGAAAGTTCAATTTCCCCTATGTAAATCATGTGGGAAGAGGCATCAAGGAGAATGTTTCAAGGGAACTGGAAGATGCTTTGGGTGTGGAAAAGAAGGACACAAAGCAAGTAAGTGAAAAGGAAAAGGGTCGGTTAACACCATGGATGAGGATAATGGTATTGCTACGACATCAAAAATGGTTAAGTGTTTTAAATGTGGAATGTATGGGCATTATGCAAACAAATTCCCTAAGGGAAAGACTCATGAAGAGAATCAGTATGGTCATATGGGTAGTATTTATGTGGATTATGATGAAGAGACTACAAATTATATGTGAGATGAAAGAATTTTTGAAGCTCGGTCAATGGTTTGAGAATGTAGTGGAATGATTACATGTTTATCATGTGTAATTTTGGAATAAAGAGACATCTATGGATTGTTACACTGTTTTCTTTCCTTGTGTTTTGAAAGTGTATGATTAATGTTACCAGTATCCATGAAAGGTTATTCAGATATTTTTGGAATGTAGATGATATGCGCATAATGAAGGGATAAGGAGAAAATTAAATGTTTGATAGTATTCATGAGCTCATGATTGATATAAGGACTAAGTGATATCATGGTTTGAGTATATAGAATTTTGAGGATTTTGGTATGTGGAAATTGTTAACTTTTAACTGCACTCATGATTTCACTAATGTATTCAAGAGAATACACGATTAGGGACTTTGAATGTTTGGAATGTGACCAACAAGACATATCTTATGATATGTGGGGATCAACGACAGTATTAAATCTCTGGTAATCGTTGTCACTATATTATGAGAGTGGACTGCAGTATTATGTATAAGCCTAAAGATTAGACTGGATTATGTTGGACATAAGTTAGTATTGTTTAAGGATAGAAGATTTTCGATATTATTGATGGGATGTTATAGTAACGTAGTTTTAGAAAAAGGACAACCTGCAGGACGGGCGACAGCCCATCGCTTCGGACAAGGCTGTAGGAATCGAACCCACAACCGAAGTGCGACTGGCCTTTATCGCCTACCACTAGCCTACAGGAAGTCCCTGTTTAGTAGAAACTAGTTTTATTATATTAAGCAGTATGATATATGAAGTATAAGTCCATTTTAGGAACCATATATGATTAATCTCACTATAGATCGACTTATGCATATAATTTTTGCTAACCTTTTGTTTGAGACAGATGGAATGACCCGTCATTCTATCACATGATCTGCTAATAACAAATTCAACTTCATTTATTTAAGAGATGAAGTGGAAATTGTTCAAGGCACGAACAACAGTGAGATTGTACCAAAATAAATTAAGTATTTATTCTAATTCAAATTTTCAACTTTAGGGAAATGATCTTGAAAACCAAAAATGTTGTCCTACTGATCTTATACCTGATGAATCAGATGGTACCTTATATCATCACAAATCTATGGATTTGTGATTACTGGCTTTTCCATATCCATGTTCTCTACCACTCTCCATCATAACATGATGGTTAGATTTCTCTTCCATATCCATATTTTCACCTATGTGGAAACCCAATGATTAGTTTATTTGGGTAACCGTTACGTTTCATACTTTTGTTTTTAAAGATTGGTTTTGATATTCCTTTTTACGATGTGGGTTTCTATTAAAGAAACTTTCGAATAGTAAACCATTTATAACCCCGACGAATTTCGAGGGCGAAATTCATTTTAAGGGGGGTAGAATGTAACAGCCCAAGATTTTAAAAAAAATATTCTTTTTAATTTTATTATAGTCTTGTGTTGTACGCTACACCAAAAGGAGCTTGCACAACACGAATCCTTGACTTGCCTTGCATTACACGCAATCACGACCTTCCTCGATAGCGTGTGTAATACGCAATACCGAGTTTCACTAAACAACGATATGCTATTAAAATATTATTAAAACTAGCCGTTATTAATAGTAATAACCACTTTTTAAAATTCTGTAAATCTTATTTTTCAAAATGAACTTCATTTTTGGATTCGGAGTATCGAATTTAGTCTAAGGTGAAATTTTGGTACTTTTCGGATAACTTTCATATTCTGATAAATAGTGAAAATTACTAAATTATAATTAAAAACAACTTTTTTAATCGAAATAATTAATAGTGATAAATCATTAATTTGAGTGGTTTTAAAGTATATTTAGAATATATTTTTACAATTTAATACAATGTTGGTCATTGGATGTAATTTCACATTTAAACTAGACATAAACAAGTGTCAATCTTTTGATAGATATTGTTTCTTAAAAACACGCTATTTGTTTTAACAGCGGGATTTAATTATAAAATTAATTAATGCAACTTTTATGTTATGAATTTGGTAAAATAGACTTCATTTTTGAATTCGGAATATGAAATATAGCTTGGGATGAAATTTTGGCATTGTTATGAAAAACATCAATTTTTGATGAATAGTGAAACTACTAAGTGGTAGTTAAAAAACTGAATTTTTCATAAAACTTAATTTTACCGCTTCTGTGAATGGAATTTCAAAAATCCGAGAGACACGGTTGATGTCATTAAGTAAAATGTGGTTCAATGAGATGAAAATAATTTTTGGTGAATAGTAACTTTTTACTTTTATTTACCACGGTTAAAAGTAAATAGGGTAATTAAGGGTAAGAATGATATTAATATTACCCTAACACATGTCCTAATTCTATTGGACAAGTGTATCTCGACCAAAAACAACCTTAAGTGTAAAATATTATCATTTAGGCCCACTTGGATTAGATTAGGACATTTATTATTAATTTATTTAAAGAAGGGTTAAAATAGTTAAAATCAAAGTTTAATAAGTAAATCATTTTTAATATGGGGATATACATAAGATAAATTCGATTGTAAATATTAATTAGAAAGCTAAAAAGATTTAATACATGATGGTATTTTATTTTTAATTTTTAGACATCAAATAATTTAATTTATTTATGACACAATGATGATGCAGTAATTATCTTATTAATGAAATATTGACATAATTGATGTTATAAACACCAAAATAAATATAATTTGAGACTTTTTATGAATTACAATAATTTTCTAGGTTACTATGATATATTATTGTTGATCTAATCAACTTGGTTTGAACATATAATTCTGTTATGACTTTCAAAAAAATCATATATCAAATAGTGTCAAAATTGACACAAAATAGTTTTTAAATCAAATATTATATTATTAATTGTTATTTTATTCCTAAAAATCTAAGGTTCGGCCAAATGACTTAGATAAGGATATATATATTAATAATAAACAATTTGGGGTTCGTTTGGCATGTTATAGTAAGTGTATTAACCATATAGTGAAAGAAAACAAAAAGACACGGTAAAAGTTAAATTATTTAACTTAGAGTAAAATCTAATTGATAAGGTTAAAATAATACCCTAAACTTGTCTAAATCTTATTGGTTGATAGGATTTCGACCCATCCCCACTTTAGCTTCGAAATAAGACCATTTGGAACCATTATAAACCGATTTTGACTTTAATATAAAATAATATTTTGAGGTATTCCTAAGGTGCCCCTCTCCTCCCTTATAAAAGGACACCTCCTCCCCCTCCTCCTCACACCAATTTGAGCACTCAAGCTCGGCCAACCCCTGCCAAAATCTCTTCTCCACTTCCCTAGCAACATCCTAGAGGTTCTGGTCTTCCTCAAAGACCAATTTTAGTGCCCTAAGAGGAGGTCTCAAAGAGGCACTTCAAAGAAGAGGTAATTACCGTTACCAATTCTTTCATCTTTATTTCTTCTTCCACTTCTTCTTCTTAGGTTGTTTCATTATGAAGTAATAACATCAGTATCACTCATATAATGATATGTTATTATAAGTATGAAACAACCCTATTTCACCATCTATCCATCCTACGGAAAAAGAAATCACCGCGCGTGCGTACGTACGGAATACCGTCTCCACGCCGTGGTGTAATCTATTTTCCACCACCACCTTACATTGATGGGTATAATGGTGTAAAGAATAACTATACATAGTTATTACAACATCATATTGATTCTGATATATTGTATAATCCACTCCAATTCAATTCAATATTCATAGAAATGATATCATCGCTTGTGCGTACGTACGGAATACCGTCTCCACGACGCGATGAGATTCATTCTCCATGTTAACCATTTAAGAATGATTATAATGTATATATAAGAAATAATAATGAAATATATGACATTATAAAGCTACTGGATTTATGTATATATATACATATGTATGTCATCTACTTACTTCCATTTCAAGACAATAAGGAAAGGAAAACAGCGTTCATGCGTACGTACGGACTACCGTCTCCATGAACGGTGTTTTTCATTTTATTTATCTATCTATTATATATATATATATATACTGAATATATATGATATATAAATCATATTTTATATTCTGGAAGTAAGTAAATCATGATATAAGTAATAATGATGTCAAGAACAACAAGTCAAAACACCTACGATAAATGAAACGATTTTACCCAAAACGCTTCTTTAACATGGAATTTACAAAAGAACGGGTAATATAATGTCATAAGTGAACCATATATGATATCATAACAATGAATATGATTCTGTAATAAGTCAATGACATTATTTAAATCATTATACAGGAGTTTCGGACACATACGAAGCAAATTGGACCTAAGGTAAGGGAAATATCACAATCTCATTTTTATCCGAGATTGTTTCTTCGTAAGTATTTACTGGGGTGTATTTTATCATCCACATCCATGTTCCCTCAATATGTAATATTATTTCCATCCACCTATAATTTTTTAAATCCAATTTTACCCTTCTATGAGTTTTTAGTAAAGGATATGAAAGGAATCTTTTTTCGTTTTTCGTACGAGGTACTTTTTGACTTTTCCGACAAAAGTACGAGAAGAATGTTTTTTTTAACTTATACGGCACGAACGGATTTTTACGGTTTTATAAAGCCTTATTTTCATGAACCTTCCTCCAAAATATTTCATGACTATTTTTAATAAAATCTCTTTCTTTTAAAATTGTATGATGTTTTGTGAAAAGAAATTGATTTTGAAGAAGAAAGGATATTTTCCTCAAGAATTCATTTCAAGTGATTTATCAAAATTATTTTCCATCTAAGATAATAAAGGGTTCTGTTTCTATCCATATTTTTACATTGATTTGACTATGTTGTGATGTAATTATGTTTATGAATTCTTTTATCTTATATGAATGGTTTTATGATGTCATGTTGTTTAAGAATCCCATTTTTATTACATGGGTTATGCAATGATGTATGATTTATGATTTTGTGGCACACATAAGAAAGGATTCATTAAGAGATGGGTGGGACCTATATCTCCCTCCAATTCATTGGGTAAATATTTCATATCTCATGAGATAGACATGGCTGGAATGGTAGGTTATACCGGTTCAGTGAAACAGGACTGAAACGAGGATTACTCGATTCAGAAAGGGACTTTGTCCACTAAGATAGTCTTGGCAATGAGTCTTGACTAACAAGAAATGATTCTCTATGATTATGTGTGTATGCCACAATGAGTAATGTTTTAAGTTATGATTTCATTTCACTACTATGATTTATCCCATGTTATGAAATTATGCTCTCTTTTGTAGGATAAGATTTCCAAAAATGTTATGTTCTTATGAAAATTATGTGATTGATATTTCATTTGTTTACCCTTACTGAGCATTTGAGCTCACCCTTTTATGTTTTCTTTTCCCCAGGATATAAAGAAAGGTTTTAGGTAAAAAAGAAGAAGATCTTTATGGGAGATGTTGAAGATCTTTCACCACGATTAGAAGATTACGTTCCGAGTTTCCAAAGACACTAAACTATTACGGTCCTTGTGTGTGTGTTTTTGTTATGTACTAAGTATTCCGCAAATGTAATGTAATGTCCATGTACGTCAGGCTACGGGTCTCTACATACTGAACTAGTATTTATACTAGAAAATTGTGTGCCTCCTGTATAGCTTCATGATTTGGGGGTACAACTAGAGTACAATTTGGGTTTTGAGTTCATATAACTGAGTGTTTCTCCATGGGATGCCTTGATTTTTTTGTCCAAGAAGGAAGACAATAGTTAGAGTCATTATGTAGACTATCAGCGCCTGAACTAGGTGACCATGATGAACAAGCATTCACTCCCTTGGATTGATGATCTCTTGAATCATCTGATTGGATATCGGTGGTTTTCAATGATATACCTCAAACCATGACATCATAATTTTAGGGTACAAGATGATGACATACTGAAGGGAGCCTTCAGATTCTAGTATGCCCACTATGAGTTCTTGGTGATACCTTTCGTCGTGACCAATGATTCGAAATTGTTCATGGGGCTCAGGAACAGGATCATCAAGACTTACCTTGATCTCTTCATGGTGATTTTCATTAATGACATATTGGTATAATCTACATTGAAGGTAAAACATTCTACTCATCTACAGATAAATCTAGATACACGCCAAGATAGCCAACTCTATGTAATGATCTTGATTATCTATTTCTGGATACGGGAGGTTAAATTTTTGGGAAACGTTATCTTGGATGATGGATTTGGAGTTAATCCATCAATGATAGAGGTAATACATTCTTAGAAGCCACCGCGGTGTCTAACCGGGGTCTGGTGTTTCCTAGGCTTGGCTGGGTACTATAAGAGATTCGTAGCTGAATTTTCTAGAGTAGCATCACCCTTGTATGCTTTGAGAAACAATGTACATCAATTCATGTGGACAGAGAATTGAAATAAGATTTTCCATGAGCTGAGGCAGAGTCTGATGAGTGCCCCCATATTGGGGCTACCAGAAGAGTTCATTGGGTATGTAGTCTACTAAGATGCATGAGGGATCAGACTTGGAAGTGTCTTTAATAAGGATCAAGCCATCACTGCCTATTGCTCATTAAAGAAAAAACAACATGAGAAGAACTACTCTACCCATAAACTAGAGTTTGTAGCATTGGTATTCTCTTTGAAGATGTGACAGAACTACTTAATGGTTTAATAGTTTAATTTCTACTCCGATAAAAAAATAATCAGGTATATCTTCTCACAGAAGGAACTGATCCTAAGACAATGATGATGGTTGGAGTTCATTCAAGTCTATGACATTGAGGTAGTCTATAATCTAGGGAAGGAGAATGTGTTGGATGACACACTCAATAGGAAGGCTTGGTTACTGATTCTGAGTGAGGTGACAAGGTAGCTAGCCACAATGTTGTTATCCTTTGTGGATAAAGATGGAGCGGATAACATCCATTCTATTATTGCCACACCCCCACTCCTTAAGTAAATTCGGGAGGCCCAGGTTTGGGATGTCGACTTCGAGGCCCGATGTGCCCATATGTTCTTAGGACATGATCTTGAATGTTTTTCAGATGTTTGGGAGCATGAATTCTTTTTTTAAATGATGTACCATGGTACCAGTGATTCTATAGGAGGAGGTGTCAAGGGATTTCCACACATCCCATTTGACAGAACATCATGTGGTTCCTAAGATGTACCAAGACCTTCGACGTTAGTACTGGTGGCCCAAGATTAATAATGCAGGGGCAGAGTTAGTTTGGAAATTCCTCACTTGCCAGAAATTGAATGTTGAAAACGAGGTTCCAGCAGGAATGACTCGGCCACATGAGACGCCTGAATGAAAGTGGGATGGAATCTCCATGGACTTTGTGATTGGGCTAACACGTACTTCTATGGTCCAAGATTCCATCTGGGTGATTTTTGACCCACTCACCATGTTGGTCCACTTACTATCCATCTGAGAGGAGGTATTATTAGGGGTGTAGGGACGCCTCTAGATACATGAGATCGTATGGATTCCGAGGGTTCCATTGACAATTTTCTCGTATCATGACACTTGTTTTCCATCCTGATTGTGGAAGGTATTGCAGGAGGCAATCAAAACTCAGCTACATTTGATTACCTCCTTTCATCCACAGACAGATGGTCAGATGGAGCGAACCATATAGACACATGGGGACATGCTTCTTGCTTGTGTCCATGATTTTGGATAAATTTGGGAGGACCACCTGACCCTTGTAGAGTTCACATAAAAAAATATTTATCACTCCACTATTGGCATGACACTATATACGGCCTTGTATGGGTGACCGTGCAGATCACTGCTATGCTCGATAGACATAGGGGAGTCAGCACTTATGGGTCCAAAGTTGGTACAAGATACCACTGAGAAGGGGAAGATCATCTATGAGTGGATGAAGACTACACAAATATAGACGAAGTCTTATACTGATAGAATACAATGGGCCTTGGAGTTCAAGGAGGGAGACCATGTCTTCTTATGGGTCTCATCCCGATGAGGATTGCAGAGATTTGGTCGGGGCAGCAAGCTATGTCCGAGGTTCATCGGACCTTTACATATCCTCAGTAAAGTTGGAAAAGTGGCATACATCATACCTCTTCTCCCATAGATTACATGGGTGCATAATGTTTTCCATGTGTCCTAGCTGAGGAGGTACTTTCATGATCCATCACATGTTATCGACATGTGAAACCATGACAAGGACGATGGTGTGACATTCGTGGAATTCCTAGTGGAGATAGAGGACTGATAGGAATAGGTCCTTCATGGGTGGTCAATTCCTCTACAGCATGTTTGGTGGCAGCACAAGAACATCCATGAGAGAAAATGAAAGCAAGAGCCTCTTATACGTGCTAAGTACCCCCATTTGTTTCCCTAGACATGTTGTAAATTTTGGGGATGTGAAACCCTAAGTCGGGGAGGATGTAATGACATGGAATTATTCATATAATTTTTTTAATATTATTTTGTATTTTTACAAGTCTATGAAAATTGAAGGAACGTGATTCCATGGCCCAAAAAACCCGAAAAGGAATTTTGAAAATTTTTAAGGTATTTTTAGTAATTGTGCATGTGATGATTTCTATCAATTGAACACATGATCAGATTAAAATCTTGAGGGAACTATTGAATTCATAGCACTGAGATTCTCTTTGGTGAAGCATAACTTCTACAAGCATGGTTCATATGAAAAAGATAATTTTTGGACATTAAAAAAATATATAAAATAACTCTATATTTATTTTAGACATTCCCCGTAACCATTGAGTGATAGAGGTGGGATCGTGGTGCAATTTCGAACTTTTAATGGGATAATTTTAATGGATTAAACCTCTTATTTAATGGGTTTTGTAATGATAATTCTTATGAGTTTAATTGCCTCGTTATTTTTGGTAAGTTAATGAATCATAATGTTACACACATTTTCAGAGTTTAATCTATATTTAATCAATTCATGGGATTATTTTTTGGTCACTAATGTGTGGAACCTTTGATAAAATTTCAGGGACAACTTCCACGAATGTAAAATGGAGCTTCGATGACCATTGCGGGATTTAAAGGTAACAGTGACGAGCGATGAAGAACTACTTAAAATGCTGGTTTATCTCCCTCATCCATAGAATCTTCTCAACGAGTTCGAGGTAGGGTTTTTGTTTATAGGTTTTGTGTATCATACTATTTTTATTATGTTGAACCCTTCCCATGTTATGATGATAACATGGAGGAACGAGTCGAACGAACAAGGCATGAACCCTTTGCCGATCTCAGAATTGATTGGGCTCTTCATGGGAGACCGACCAATATTGTATCAACATGAATCCAGGGGGGCCAAAGTAATGGAAACATATTGCAAGACCCATAGGTGCTGTAAGGAAGAGAATCAGATCACCGGAGCTTTACCGGTGCCTGGCTCTCACCGATCACAAAGAGGCGGCAGTGCCTGAAGTCAATGTGAGGGACGTGGTGACTATCCAATGATGGCCATGTTGATGGAAACAGCACGATGCGACAGCGTGCATCATAGGAGGTATGCGGCTGCATGCAGAAGCAGAGGGAAAACATGCGCCCACGAGTCCGCTGTTTACCGATCCATGTGGACTAACGGGTGGAGCGGTGCCAACTGGCGTCATTGATGTTGGAACCTGAATGACTAGAACATTAATGAGGGGAACTGAACCCCACACCCATCCAATGGGCTAGGTAGGTTTTATTGGCCAGGAGGCCTGAGTATAGACGGGTGGGCTAGGCTGAGCCCGCAGCCTAGCAGCTAGTCCGGGCATGGCCCGCTGGACCGTTGGACCTCCCGTCCCACTGGCTCGGCGCGGACCACCAGTTGGGCACCATGGCCTAAAGGGGGTGGGGGTCAGATTCACTCCCGAATGGCACAGTTGTTCGGATTTCTCCATTACCGGAACATGTTGGTGATGATCCACCTGGCTGATCTATGTGAACCGATCAATATCAGAGCTGTGGGGGTGGGTCCGCCCTCGGATGCTGCTCCGAGCTGCAGCCCTCCTCTGTATCAAGCTATCTCGGTGCCGAACCTCGTTTAATGCTGCCAGCATCGGCCAACCTCCCTTTTCCACTGCGGATCCTTTGGACACCGCACCCACTTTGTAGCTGAAGAGAGTTTGTCGCCTACACCACCATGTCTAGGGAGCTTATGTGGGCCACTAGTGAAGCTCTGGTGGTCTGATTTTCATGTCGCCTACACCTACGGGCCTTTAGAGATTTCACTTTTACGGTGTGACCCCCATCGCTTCATCTTACTATCATATCTGTCGATCACCCACAATAAACACAATCAATACCGAAATCGGAAGAGGGTGCGAGCCTTGATCCTTCAGCCTGCGTCCTCCATGTTATCATTATGACATGGGAAGGGTTTAACATCATAAAAAAGAGATGAAACATTAAAACCCTTAAAAACACAAAACATGAACTACTATGGAAGAATTTTTGGATGAGGGAGATGAAACCACATTCAATGGTGTTTGTCATCGCTCGTCATTGTCCATTTTGAGTCCTCCAATTTTCGTTGAAACTCTATTCTGTGTCGGTGGAAGATGTTGTCGGCACTTCATCTGAGGTTCCTCTCATGAGTGACCAAAACCCATGCCCATGATTTTTTTAAATAGAGATTAATCTCCCATGCTGTTTTTAAAATTACGATTCATTAATTAACTATAATTAATAAGTCAATTAAACACATAAGTGTTGTTGTTAAAAAATAAATGAAATGATATGTTTAAGACATTAAATGTCTCCCATTAAAATTCAGACATTGCACTGCAGTCCCACCACCATCACTCTTCATTTGTAAGGACTGAATAAAATAACCATAGATGTTTTTTGGTAATGTCCAAATAATATCTTTTTCGTCTTACCCTTGTCAGTCAAAGTTAAGCATTTATTAGGCGAATCCTGCTGTTGTTAATTCACGATGTCCTTATATTTTTTATCAAATCACTGGTTAAAAATATAGAAATCGATTCATGATCCTTTAAATAATGAACATTTAAAAAGATCAAAATTCAATTCCGGGCTCTCCAGGGCTCGGAATCACTTGCCTTCATTTTTTGAAGAATCATAAAATTCCCTAATAAATTTTAAAAAAATTTATAACTAAAATTCAGGTTCTTTAGATAATTTCATCAAATAATATTATAGATTAACTAGAAATATTATAATTTTATTTATATTTTCTCAGTATTTTTTCACATTTATAAGATATTTTGAAAAATTAATTTAATGAATATTGTCAGAATTGACTCTAAAGATGTTTTAAAATAAATAATAGTATGTTAAATCATATAAAATTGATTAAAATATAAAATAAGTACAAAAAAGTAATTATTAAGATATCATATATTACTCATTGTTGTTTGATTGTCCACTTATAGTAACTTAAGTTAATTTAAAAGTTTAAAAACATGTTTTTAATATAATAGTTAAAGGGAATAAATAAGGGTTAAAAGAAAAAGAAAATGGTAAAAATGGGACCTAAAATTGAATAAAAATTATTATTTGAGACAATTTTTACCCATCCCCATTTTATATACAATTTCACTGACTTTTCATCAAGTCAAAAATGGAATTTAATTTATATTAATTTAATATTTTGATATTATACAAAAGTTTCTCTCACCTCAGTTAGAAAACAAATCACCCTCCCTCCCATATTCACATAAAATTGAGCCTTATAAATCTCCAAATAAAAATCCATGTCTACTAATAACAATTTAATCCTTTTTAAAAACGTCTTTGTGTTCTATAAAAAAATATTGATCCATTAGGATGTGATATTAGGGATGTACATTGAAAAATGAGCTAATTGTTTTACAATGATATTCAAGTTCGTTTCTTCTTCTACTCCCTCTTCATGTGTTTCTCCATAAAAATGCAGTAAATAAAGTATTATATATATTAATTTATATTATTATGGTTATGGTTCAAGAATATTCCATGATTTATTCATCGAAAAATTAATTAAAACCTCACCTATACATATGTGTGCCTTAGAAACTCCACATTGTTGTGTAATAATAATTTTATAACCACTATTTTGGATAGGTATAATAAATTAAATAATGTATACATATGACACATAGAATATTATATTAATTTTTTATAGTAAATATTTCATCCCATTCCTTACCCTTTCACAAATAACTAAAGGATTCCATCACTAGTGTGTATGTACGACCTACCACCTCCACAAAGTGATGTGATTAATCTTCCATATCTCATTGTAATGATTGGAATAAGAAGTTATTTAATGATTATATATGATATTTATTATTTTAAAATAATTATTTATATGTTTTATATATATACTAAAATATTTAACTCGGACATTCATGACAAAACAATCAAATGAAAATGAAGCAATCAACAACCGAAATAAAAGAAATAATCCAATGTTATCAAAAATGGGTGATAACTATTTTAATAAGATCTTATATGATATAGTAAATATGAGTTAGGTAATTATATATGTTACAATCAAGTTTAAAATAATTATACATGATCTCAAAAAGAATTTTTACTAAAGGAAGTATATAGTAAGGGGCTTCATATCAATCACCTTTCATTGAAGTATAGATTTATGTTATACACCCACCTTCTTTTAGGAAGTTTATATAATACCCCTTTCAAATATCATTATATTTATTAATTTATATAAATATTATTTAATTTTATGTAAAATTTTATTCTTTCATGGGACATATGATTTAAATGTTCAATGTGGTATGTGAATCCTTGAATGTTTACCAATTTAAATATGATATATTTATTCACATCTCATTATTTTTTATATTATATTTCATTTTTATTTATATTGATATAATAGGATGATAATAGAAATGTCATTTATACTTTTAATTTGAGACAATTTTTTTCAAAAGAAAACTTATATCATTTTCTAAAATAAGCTATTTATGATTTTTTAATCAAAATAATAAATGATTATTTTTTAAACTTAACTGACCTGAGGGGGTTCTTCCAGCTTCATTATGAATTAATGTTTTGATGATTCCTATATAATATTACTAGGTTATTTTAAAGTAATGTGATTTCATTTATATTTACATTTTATTTAAATAAATAAACTATTTCAAAATAAAATCGATATTTATTTGATACTTTTTCATGAATTTTTTGGTTTATTTTAATCTATTACAAAAACCACCGATAAATCTTATGCATAATTGTTTTTTATATCTTATGATTTTATTTACTATATTTCACTGGATATTTCAATATTCATTTTGACTATGGATGTTCAATTATGATACCATTCATAATTTATGGATAAATTATTCATATTCTGTATGATAGTTTTAATAATAATGTTTACATGAATATATCCAACCACATTCACATGAGGAAGGAATTGAACATAGAATGTGTCTGGATGGAACCAATATTTCCCATTAGTGCATCATTGTGTCTCATGATACAATATACTTTATGCTTTCTATAATTTTTTACATTATTATGATTGGTTTTCATTCAAAAACATTGAAAATATGTTTATGATGTACCAAAAATATTATTTCATTATTATAAATTTAGTTACTTATATTACATATGATTATTCAACTACTAGAACATCAAATGATATGATTTTTTCTACGGAGAATTTTTATATGACATTATTTGATCATCTTTTTTCCTGGCATATCATAATCTTATTATTTATTAAATCGAATATGTTTCAGTTAATAACCTTTTAATAATTGGTTTCCCTTGTTTATTATATGTTTTTTTGTATGTATACCCTTATTGAGCATCTTATATCCCCAATTTCATATGTTTCATCATTCCATTGGAATATAAGAATTACAATAGGATACAAATGCAAGGATTAATAAAGGGGGAATAATGAATGATTCCGTGAAATAATTTTTTTATGTTATGTTTTAAAATATAATTTGAATTTCACATATTTAACTAGTTTACCAAGACTACAAAAATATTTGAGAATTTTTTAGGTGAGTCGTTAAATCTTTTTCCAATGTAAAAAAATAAGGAAAAGGGTCTAGGATATTGATTATGGAATGATTACATCAAGGGTCATCAATAACTCAATGATCCATTAAACATGATCCACCCTCCCCTCATTCTCATTGGGCTATTTTTTACCAAAGAACACCAATGTATTTTATATAAAAAATCCTTATTATGTTCATATAACCAAATACTCTCCCCACAACCAACATGACCATTGATTATAATCTTATGATTCCTATACTCTTTAAATTATTAATAAAAAGGATGGATTTTATCATTGGTGCTATACACTACACCCTCATTATTCATGGATGATTTCCATCAAGAATAAATTTCCACAAGATAGAAATAAAAATTTTCATCATGGTGAATTTACAAGAGATATTAAAAAATAAACCCATGAATAAATCATTCTAAAAAACCCCAACTGATCCCAAAAAATAACAAAGATCGTGGATAAAACCATGGAAACTCATGTATAAAAATGAAGAATAACATTCCATGTACTACTTCCTTCATACCTATCCTAACATAAATATCTGATTTCAAGTCTATAAAAAACTATCAATTAAATACCGACTCAGATACAATTGTATAATGAACCATCTCGGGTTGTCTCAAGTCATCACCAGAGGAAACCCAAAACATAGCCCAATACATGTTCCAAAGCTTCCTAGGATTTCTATAATGACCACACATAACCAACCATCTACTGGGAATGATTATACCGTAGGTTAATTGATACTAAATGTACATAAAATGTGACAATAAAACCATTATAATCATTGTAAAAACCATAGATAAATAGATATCATACACCAAGATATACATCAATAAAAAATATATTCCACCACTTAACCTATACATACATTATATCACATACCAATACACAATATATAAAAGAATTCTGGATAATTAAAAACAATGAATAGAAATAAATCCCAAGGGATAAAAAACCATAAATGAAATTACACACATATCAAACCTTGAAAAAAATTGCCTCCTTAATAAAAAATAAATGACAATAATCAATATAATTCACCCATGAACATGGGACCTATCACACATGATTTTTTATTTCTATCTTATGATTGGGTTAATCCTTTAAAATAATGTTTTCACATCGTGTTTTGGATTTGAAGGTTATAAATTACTATTTTGGGATGTTTTTTTATGTTTAACGGTTTTGGAGCACCGTTAGGGAAAATCGCACACCATTATCCAAGAAGTCATGTGGCTTAAATATTGGTGGTAGATGCATGGATCATTGCTTTTTCGTTATTTTTCAAACCATTCTACAAGTGTTTGGGGTTTCTATAAGTCATGTTATATCCATTTTACAAGGTTAGTTCACTATTTTTGAAACTATGTCGCCAAACTACAAATTGTTTCTTTGAGAATAAATCATTTGAAAGTACCTTTTTCCCTTAGAGACTTTTAACTCCAATATGACCATTTATTCCACCCAAAATCTCTTACATCCCTAGGGGAAATCCTACATTGTTCTCAAAGACTTTTCCATCCACCAAAATTTTTATCTATGGGATTTTATTATTATTTTGTAGTGTCCTATCAAGGTATGTTTATCCTCGATTATATATCCATTTTCTCTTGATTTCATCTTATTTAATGGTCTTTTGAAGTGGGGTTCATGTTTTCGAATATTTATAATTGAATGTTTTGGTTTCTTATGGTTCATATTGTGTTTTCTCATGGATAGCAAGACCGGTGTGGAGATGATTTAGGATTTATCTGTCAAAGAAATTATGATTTTTATTGGATTCCCTTTTTACATGCATTACAATTTAAGATTCATTGGTTTCATGAATTTCACAACATCGATATATGTTTAATAGTTATGCATGATCATTGGAATATTTATGTGTCTATGAAATTTCATGATTTATTCCTTGTGTTTGGATAAGTGTCATTGTTTTGTTGAATGATTCACAACAAGTGTTTGAAAGTTTTACCATTTGGTTTTTTTCACTGGCTTGTGATATATAAATAATGGTTTGGATTTAGAAATGTATTTTTGGTATCCAAAATTGTGGTTTGGATTTGTTAAATTAATTTATAAATGGTTGTAGACTTGAATGTGAAAGGTGTTTGGATTTTTAAAAATGTTTGGCATGAGATGATTATTTTTGGCATAGTGTAACATTTTTTAAATTACTGAAAATATTGATCAATAAAACTCCACATAGATAATCTCTTTGCTTTGATTATATTTAATTGATTATATGTACCTATTATGGAGTCATAATTATTTATTATACTAAATGAATGGAATGATTTCATTGTCTACTACACACAAACCATTTATTGGGTGGAATGAGAGATCCTTAGTGTGGACTCCATTTAGATTTAATGCCTTTCAGGTATGTTATTGATACTTATGGTTGACATGTGGTGAATTATTTTGGGAGTTTCTTTTATATGATATGTTATCATGAGATTGAATTATCAGTTTCAATTGGTGGCTCATCACAATTTTGATATACACCATGAAAGGTGAAAACATCTAAGTGGGTATGTTTTCTAAGAATGGTTTTGGGACTACCATAGTATTAGGCTCTGTGTAGTGTCTAACTATATGGGTATATATATATTAATTATTTTATGCAATAGTTCCCCCTGATCAATCCATGAATGGTGTGATCGAGTGTGTTGGAAATATTGATGTCATAAAGTAAGGAATACTATTTAGTATGATACAACATGTATATTATCTTCTAGATTATTCATGAGTTCTTAGGTTCTCCAACGTATATCAATACTTATTTGATAGGGGATGATTTTTGAGATGCATATGGTGGTTGGTTACTATTATGTGTTTATCTCAATTGACGTTATTATGTGAAAATTATTAGTGATAACATGTGTTGTGTGCTTTTCTATGAAATGTAATTTGGTGATTTTTCAATGGTTTAAGATCTTTTTTTGGAAAATTTATTTCACTCATGTACTCTACATTGATATTAAATATAATATTTCTTGTTTAAAATACTTACGTAGCCTCCACAGAAGTGGAGGTGGTATTATATGGTAAATAGGTAATTGGACGATATTTGGTTTTAATGTTGCACAATGTGTTGGAAATATAAAATTAAAAAATTTAATTTCAAATATAATCTTAATGTTTCATTATTTAAAGAATGTGAATTGAGAATATATTTTTTCAAGCAATAGTACCGATTTTTAATAAATATGTATATAATTATTTCTTGTTTGAGGCTTGTAGTGCATGTCTCAATATAGTTTCGATCTACATTGGATATGTGTGGGTTTGGAATTGGACAGTGACCCTCAGTTTCACATGGATATATTGTGGTTTTTAGGTCTATTTTTGGTTTGTTGATGAGGTTGATGTATTTCGATAATATGTAAAAAAATGTATAGTTTGGATTTTTAATTTATAACGGGATTTTAAATTTTTCAAAAGATTTTTTTATTTATATTAGTGGATTTTATTCCCCTATATCTCCATTGATTCCCTAACACAAGTTTTTTGCAAATAAAGATTAGTAATGCCCCTCTAGACTTGTTTTAGGTCAGTTCGGGTGACCATTTCATGGTCAATCCTGGTAGGTTTTTGAAAAATGTTATCAGAGAAAAAATCCTTTAGAGAACATAAGTTTGAGAGTGATATTTTGTATTTAGGGATTTGAATGTATATGTAGTAGGTCTTTAAGAACCTCAGGGAGTATGTACAAGGGTGTGTATGTCCAATATATTTTATACCAAACCTTGGGATTCCATGGGAATTTGGGATTTATTTGGTTTCTTTGGTTATTTATGATTGTTTTTTATTTGGGAAAGTAGAAGAAATGCTTGTTCTAGATGTCCTTATGATATTGTAGGTCAAGGAATGCTACTGGATCCGTGGATATGGTCCTTAAAGATAATCTATGATTATGGAATGATTGGAATACAGCCAAAAGCCATATAACTACGTCAAACATTAACACTACATTACCATTGGGAGATGTTACGTGTCCTTCTTGATTCTGAATATTATTCAAAAAACTTATTTTGAAATTGATAAAAAATGTATTTAAGTTTTTGTGGTATGGATTTTGAATTATAAAAAATGAATTTTCATACTTGTTTAAAACATTATGTTTTGAAATATGTTTTTATATGGGAAGACATTAGATTATTAGTCAAATGATTCTTTATGGAATCGTTTTGAATGGTATGAACAAGAATTTTTAATGGAAATGATGAGAAATTTCAATTTGAAAGAAATAAAGTGAATTTATGTGTGGAGTTAAAAAATATATTTTTTTTTAGTGTTTGGTGGATTCTTAAAAAAATTTAAAATTGGAATAGGATTATAATTTATAGGTTGAATTTGTGGGTCATATGTTTCATATTTGAACGTTCTAGAGTTTGGATTTTACCTTATTTATTCTAATGTGTTCTTATAGGTAATGGTATGTGTGGGAAAATGGATGTATGATGTTTTGTGAAGGCAATAACCAATATTAGTATGAGTTTTTCTGTTTCTGGTTTGGCACAATAATGTGGATGTTAGAGGCTCCATGTAATACCATTGGTGAGCGTGCAACCCACCACATCTGTATTCCATATAATGTATTTTTAAAAAGATTATTTTGATTTTTCTAATAATAAGTACTGGTTTGGATTGTTTTCCAATGATTGTGAATGTGTTGTTTACATACTATTTTGAGATTAAGAAATCATTTTGATGAGTTGGTTTTGATTGAGCTCTTGGATTTATTATTTCCTAGTGTATTCCTCCATAGATGATTGATAGATGTCAATGGAATAGAATGAATGATTTTACAATCTCTAGAGATTCCATTGGAAAATCCTAATGACAGATTTTCTGAGATTAGATTGTTGAATCCTAATTTATATTGTGGTCAATAAGATTATTTTGAAGAGGAAGAGTGATATAGAAAATTGAAAGGATCATTAGTCTTCTAGAGATCCATGAGTTTATAAATGTGATGTTCTGTAACATTAGGTTTGAATGTCTGACTACAAATTATTATAAGTCATTAAATCAGATGAAGTCTTGAGAATATCTTACCTTTGAGTTCATTATGTCTTCATTGATCTATCTATATATAACTATGTTGGTGAATGTAAACAAGTGAATGAAGATTAGATATTTACAAGAAGGTTATGGAACATTGTTAGAGTACCTTATTCATTTTTTGGACATAGTTTGTTATTATATAGAGAATGTTTCCAATTATTATTTTGTGAATATATGTTTTAATTATGAAAATCTTCCTAATATGAAGATAAATATATAAGAGATTGGTCTAAACTCCATTTTTGAAGTACTAAAGGAATCTTCATGGGATGAATATTTGTTAATATGAGTATTTTGGGAATCCAAATATCCTCTAATATGTGAATGCAGTGAAGTGAATTCTTGTAAGGATATAACAATGAATCTTGAAGCTATTGGTGATGGTTGTTGAATTAATATTCTTTTATATCATTCATTATATTTATATAATCATTAGATCATGTCATGTCACTTGTGCATCTAACCATGCTATTAAAATCCATCATGTACAAGTTCTTAAAAGACCCCTCATTCCTATGGATTCCTATTTCAATTGACATATTTATGGTGCTTCCAGGAAGTGATGTAGAACTAGATCCACCAATTTAAAATACAACCCATATTTTTTTCATGATTATGGTTCCACATTAGTATAAGTTTACATTCAATTTCGATATAATGTCTCCTTCTGTTGAAAAAATTATTCTCAGTGAGTTTTATATTGTTTAAAATATATGGGAATATAGGGTAATATCTTGAGAAATCATATGTTAATTTTTTTTCACTTTGTAAATTTTTAGATCTTTATTTTATATGTTTAGTTGTGTTTGTTCTGATTATTTTTTCCATTATTTATACTTCTTGTGAGTTCCATGGTTTGATTTCTAGAGTATATGATTTCCTACTTGGGTTTTGGGTTTCAATCATATAGAGTTGGTTATCCTATATGGGGAATCCTTTGGGTGGGTGTTTGTGGTTTTTCATCTATCAGTCCTTTCTTTAATTTTATATAGTTGGTTCTTATATCTATGAGGGCCACCATGGTTTTTGTTAATATTTCATGTGGAGTAAATTAGTGGTAGTTTATTTATAATGGTGGGGAGTCACTTTTATCTCCAAATGTTTTTGAATCAGTTTTATTATAGTATTTTTTATATAATGGGAGGATTATTCTGATGTTGTTTTATTTCATGTACTATTTTGGTTTTGGTGGGAATTGTGAGTCTTTGGAGTTTTCCAAATGGTCCTGTTAGAAGCCTGGTTATAGAGGTTTTATATTGTGATTACATAAAATTTATCATGAAATGGTATCTATTTTTTGTTGGGTTTTCGGAATATTATGTATGTTTTATTGTGATGATTTGAGAGGTTCATTTATTGATTGTATGGATTATGTGGTTTTGAGAATCCATTATATTTGAACGATCAACTGGATGTTATCGTGGATTTCAATGGTAGAAAAAATATTCTAGGTTGAATTGTCACACTAGGATATTTCTTTTTAAAAAATCTTTGGTTTTATCATTTGGGCCTAGGTTTTTATCTCATGTTTCAGGGGAGACCATTTTTTATTTTTAGTTTCAACATTTTCTTATCATATTTAACATTTTATAGTCATCGTTATGGGAAATAGTGCACCATTATCAACACTACTATGCATCATAAGTGTTGGGGAAACATCATGGTGTTATGCTTGCACATAGATTTCTATAAATCAAGGAATGTGTGTATGGAGGATCTAGGTCATTGAATATCCATTTCACACTGTTAGTGAATTGTTTATCAAACCGTGAACCAAACTGGCCACAGTTCCCATGTCATAAAATAGGTGAAATAAAATATTTTCAATCTCTCTATTATAATCATAATAATCACATTTATACTCCTCCTAGTTTATACTACATTAGGGGAGATCCGCCATCATTATCTAAGCCTCCTCCTTAATCCAAATTGTGGATCTAAGGGATTACATCATGTTTTGGTGGTGTTTCTCAAGGTATCATTCTCATCTCTTCTCCCTCTTCCTTGTCTGTCAATTTTCTCCTCATTTAATATTATGACATGGTCAATTTGTACATGTAGTCATGATTCAATTGATTTATATTGTCGGTTTTATCATCTTGGGGTTCCTTTTGGTAGTTCTTTCCTCTTGGGACTATTTTTAGTTGTTTTGTGTGTGTGTTATTGAACAACTTGTGATTTGAGGCAGGTTTCACTTTACAATTTCCATTAAATTTAATATTAATTGTTTTTATGATTTTATAACCATTTTAATATATTAAGTTGTGATTCATGATAATTGGAATATATATTTGGTTTGAAAATTATCTATTTCTTCCTTGTTTACTGATAAGTGATATTGATTTGTTAAATGTTTCAGACCAAATTTTTGATTAAATAAATAGATGTCTTTAGTGATTAATTTTTGATATCTAAACCATGGTTTTATTCTAAAAAATAGTTTTTGTATCCCAAAGGGTGAATTATATTTATTAAATTAATTTATAAATTACATTTGACCAGAAAGTTAAGGTTGTATGGATCTGTAAAATGTTTTGGTATGTGATGATGGTGTGTGGACCATTTGACACTTTTGTGAAATTGGCGAAAAAATTTATTCAGAAAAATATCTTTGGATAATCCTATTTAATTTTTTATAGTTAAGGATTTGGATTTCCTCACTATGGTATCCTAGTGATCAATTATGTTGAATGGGTAGAATTTCCCCACTATTGAATATTGATAACCCATTTAGATATATAGAACTACAATCCTTGGTGTATATTCCATTGAGATTTAAGAGCATTTAATTATTTCAATGATCCTTGGGGTGGACTAGGAGTGTTTATTTTGGTTATTTTCTTATATGTTATATTTTTTCAGGTGATTGAATGGTTGGTTGGAATTATAAGCTCAAATGTATTTTATTTTACATCTTGACATGTTAACCTATCTTAGAGGGTAAACTTTTGGAGAATGATTGCATCACTAGATTAGTATTACACTCTAGGTAGAGACCCATAGTATGAGTATATTTCTTTGTTTCTTTGTGATATTTCCCCTTGGCGATTCCTTGTAGGGTGACATTAGTCATGTGGGTGTTATTATTTTGATTGACTAAGGCATGATTTCTATGAAGAGTCAACCTGTTAAATATGATCATGATTATTCATGAGGTCCTTGGTTCACCCATTCCTATTATAATTTATTTAGATATCATATATGTTTGTTATAAAATTTTTTGTTGGTTAAATTTACTTGCTAATATCCATTTCCCTTTTTATGTGATTGTTGTTGGTGCCCTCGTTTTTGTGTTACTCTCTTATGAAAATTGATGTGTTAATTTTTCAATGGCTCTTGAAAATGGTTTTGGAATATTTTTTTCACTCCATTAATTTATTTTCGTAATAAATTTCATCATTCTTCTAAAAATAATAATGTAAGAGAAGGTGGGTTTAAATGGCAAAGTTTATAACATAATGTGAATAGTTTATATGTAAAAAAATGTGGGTAAATAATAGTTACATATTTTGTGTTTCCAAAATAATTTTCATTTTTCATTATAAACATTATATTCATCAGGAATATATATATTAGGGAACACCATCTGATTTTTAATAGGCATGTCTATAGTCATTTGTTTTTTAGAATATTGTGCAGTTCAAAGCTTAGTTTTTATCACCATTGAAGATAAGTGGTATTATTATGGGAGAGTTACCTCAGGGCCACTTGGAGTCATTATGTTCAGCATCATAGTTTTTATTTTGTTTTTATTTTGTTTTATTTTCATCTTATGTAAATTTGTGTTCAGTTCTATATTTAATTTTTAATGGGAAAATCTATTTTGATGAAGTTGATTAGTTTATTAATATTGGGAATATTGATACTGTATATTTCTATTGATTCCATGACTGTAGATTCTAGATCGTGAGGATTGTGATCACCTCTTGCGCCTTAAATCAAATCAGCTCAGTTGATCGATTAAGGGATGACATGAGATGGTTGATAATGTGTACATTTCTATACCTATTTCTAATGAAATTAGCATGCATCCAAATTCGAAATTATGGAATGAGGAAAAAAATCTATTATGATACAAATGTGAATCTATTATTGGAATTTATCCATAAAAAATATAATAGTTTGAATTAATTTTAAAACATAACCACATTTATAACATACCTTTAGCAGTTGACCTTTTAAATCAATTTGGTACTTATCAATTTTTGAATCTAGTATTTCAAAAACAAATTCCAAATATGGCTCATATAAATAATCATTGGAAAAACTATTAATAAAACATTTAAGAAAAATTGGAGATATTATTACATATTAACATAAAACCACCTATATATGATGTCATAATAAATATCTTTACATTAAGTGTAACTAATCAAATGAAAACACACATAAAAACAATAAGCATTTGTATTTTAAATAATGGTGATTGAACCATCAGTCCTAACATGAGTGACTAAACATTTATTCTAGATATCTATAAAATATGTCAGGTCTCACAGTATTCCCAGGACCAAAAATTTAATCTCTCATGATCTTCCAATCTAAATGATCTAGTGGTCAAATGGAATCCACAATGGAGGGTCACAATTTCCTCTCACCATTGTATCTTGTGGCCAGATTGAAAAATAAATATGGAATATCAAATGGTTTTCCTATCAATGGATCACATGATCCCATGACCAAACCCATCAATCACAATATAATTAATCAATTCTATAATCAATTCAAACAATATCACAGACATGTTTGGTATCAAAAAACCTATATGACATAATTTCACAAAAAAACTATTCCCATTGTTTCGAAACAAATTTATCATGGTAAAAAAATTTGAATCCTATTTATGAAGACATTTAAAAACATTAACAACCATTGAGTTATTTTAATAATAAATTTTATTCATATAGGTGATAGACATAGGAAAACCATTTTTAATAGCCTATTTGAATAATTGTTTTCAAATACATAAAATTGGGAAAAATATCAACCATAAATCCATAATTTATAAATTTTAACCATAAACTAATTTTGATACATAATATAAAATGAACCCTTGGAAAATGACAATATGTAAAATCAAATACCTGTAATTTGGTCCTAACGTCGTCTCTATAATTCATAAACTTCCAAAATTTGTAAAAAACGGCCTTACACAATTAATTTAATGGAAATTACCATATACAAACATCATTTACAACCAACACTATATTTTTGGGTAACCTATCTATATAAAAATTTATGAATAATTCCTGAGGAGGGTGAATATAAAAAAAACAAAAAACCAATCAATCAAAAACCACATGAATCCGAGAAAAAAATATAAGGAACAAGTGATTAAACTCATCTAATAAAGGATATGTCCTTCAAAAAATAGTAGATTAAAATTTCCAGATAAATCTTAAAAAACATTGAACAATATTTTTCCAAAAATATACTTCTAAAATTCTATATAATGGGAGACAAATTTGTACACATTGTAATGAAAAAAGTCCACAACCATGTGTGTTCCATAGTATGACCGAAATGTGAGACACTTTGTTACACCTGGGTGTTACATATTTTGAAATAACATTATCAATCCATGACCATTGATAGTATCATAAATTTACTAACCCTCACATCGATGGACATAGGGTTTTACAAATAATGTGCCAACAATGTTCATTGGCCTATCTATCAAAAATTTATTCTATTCCACTGATGGCACCGGAGAAAGGCATGAACATATGAAATTATTTATAAAATAAAAAAAATAGATTCACAATGTACTTTTTGGGTACGACATCATATATATTCATTATTTTAATAATTATTACTCTCATTGTAGGATGATTATGGAAAAAAAGTACAATGGTTCTCATAGTGGGTATTCTTCTATACACATGAGATATGAATTTTATGACCATTTTATGTAGAAGGATATGGATAAATATTATTACAATATTATTTAAACACCCGATATATTTATTATAATTATTTTATTTTTTAGTAATTAATAAGATATAATTTATGTTAGTAAAAGATGTGGGAAAAATTATGGGTTTTTTTAAGTTAATTACCATCACTTATATGAACATCATATGGAGAGATTTTTATGGAAACTAGGATTTATCATCTTATACGATGAAAAAACTAATATTTTGATATATATTTTGGAGATATATTTTTCTTGTTGGTGATTATGGTAAATATATTGACTTGTGTGATGATGTAATGGGAGGAGGTGGCCTTCTAAAATTCAGGTGAATGGTATACATATAGTTTTTCATTATTTTTAAATAATTTGATCCCAAAATCAAGGAAATATTAATCTAAATTAGAAGCTAATTGAATTGAAAAATGTTAATGTTGAAATACTAATAACCAAATTTTTTGGATATCTAACGTTTTTTTGAACCATACTATTTTATAGTAACCACCAAATATAACTGTTTTATCTTTTATCAAAGAAATTAATTTTTTTAAATATTACTTTTTTACAAAAAAAAATATCATCACCATATAAAATTATTCAAATTATTATTATTCCTTTTATTGAATAAATTTTTCGAAATTAATTTCATAGAAGTTTTATAATGTAATTTAATAATGAAAAAAATGTGTTGAAATTTTTTATTTCATGGAATTTATTTTTAATGAATAAGATGATATTAAATTATCAATATTACTAGTAATTATAATTATATGGATCTATATTCATATATTAAAATTAAAAATATATAAATATTATTAAAATAAATAATAGTAAATTATTAATTTTATTAATTAAAATATATAATCATTATTTTTTTATAAAAATACAATTTGTGAGAAAAAAATTTTTATAGAGTGTTAACCTTTAAATAAAAATGATATTATCATCCTTTATATTTGAAAAATACTTAATGAATTTTTAATTCTACATATTATTTCAAATTATTTTTTAAATATTTAAATAAAAAAATTTTTAGTTATTCATATAAACATATCCCTAATAGAACTATTTAAATATTAATTGTATGATTAATTTTAACTAGTATAATCAAAATCAATATAAATAATTTTACATTTGACTTTACACTAATTGAGATAATATAATGTGAATTTCTTTATTGTTATATTGCAATAATATTCTCACATTGTATAATTGAGGTTCCTGAGATACACATGGTTTTATAGGGGAGCTGTATACATGAGATGTGACCATAATAACATTAGTTTATACATAGAAAATTTTAAATATAATAATTTAATTAGTTATTTTATAACAAATGAAACATAATTAGAAAAATAATAATATCTAGAACCAAATTTATATAATATATTTTAATTTTTATTGAGGGTGATATTTGTAAATATCACCACATTATTCTAATGACCCACATTGATGCTTTTGATCAAATGATATTTCATATTTTTTCTAGGATTTTTTGTTTTTTACATTGATTCCATTATTATACATTATACTATTTCACTTAATGAAATAATTTCCATATATTTTATATCTATATAACTGGAGTGAGGGTAGTTCATTTAGCTGAGCATTCTATATAAATTTTTTTTATTGTACCTCTATAAATCATATCACACATCATTATCTTTATGACATAAATCTCATTATTAAAGCATGTAGAAATATTATTTGGTCATGAATCTATTATTCATTCAAAAATTTGATCATAAAATTTTAATATTATGTCTTGATAGGGTTTTATTATTTGAATTTCCATAAACTAAAAAAGTTATTTTCAATTTCCTAATCCATGAGGATAATATTATATTCAACTATCAAGTTCAACATTGAGATAACCAAAAAATTACATCATCATAAAAAAAGTGATCTATTGACAATGCATGTAATTTTCTTGGATTTATTCCCATAAATTATTGATCCACATTTCTTTGATAGTCAATGACTAATCCATAAGAATAAAATATAGTCATGATGAAATATTCTTTATTTTTAATTATTGACACATCACCAATCCTCTTATTTTTATGGATTTTTTTAATTATATTATTAAGAGCATAGGGAGTGTACGTACTAGAAAAATATAACCTTAAAATTTTCAAATGTAATTCCATAAATATCATCCTCATTGATTTTATTATTATTAATTTATGACCATTGATCAGTTTCACCATATAATAATAAATGTAGAAGAAATTAATTTCATGCTCAAATCACTACAAACCCAAAAATATTTTATATGGTACTAATCTATTTCTCAGTAATTAGTGGATCAGATGAGACATTAATGAATTACTTTCATTTCCTCAACAACACAAATGAAAAAAATGAATTTATTCATTTAGGTGATAATTGGAAGCTAACAATGATTACTATTTAGAGATATGATTCGGAGAATAGAAATAGTATTTTTACATCAAAATGTCATTACATTGAGTTTATCTTATATAATCACATTTATTAATACATTAAATTTCGTGTCAACATTACTCAATGTGATTCCATAAATTTACTAATTATAGAATCAAATGTTTCATTCTCTATCATCATCAATTATTTTGTGAAATCATATATTTTTGAAAATAATTCTAATTAAAATCTATATTATGAGACATTATAAATAATCTTTATCTTTTTATGTTCATTGTTTTTTTATTCATTCCAACATATGTTATATTTGATTGTATCATTATAATCATCATTATAAAATATCTAATAAATATTTACAAAATTTTCCAATAACAAATTTGTTTCCCCAAAAATTACCTATAAAATATTATATCATTTTAGATTAGTCGTCCATGTGGTCTATAATAATAAACATCGTATTATAATGTTTGATTGGAGAAATTTCTGAATAGATACATAATAAAATTATGTCATTAATGATCTTAATAATCACAATGATATAATTTATTAATATAAAATTGTCTTCTGCATTCAAGAATCATTTTATCATTGACAAGAATGATACTAGAACACTCTATTTATGTGTTGATAATAAAAACACAATATATTATATTTCATAATGAATATTCCTTTACACACATTAATATTTTTCTTCATCATTTGAAATGGGAAATGTGTGTCTCAAAAACATCATTATATGTATGGCTATCATCTATATAGAATTATGCTTTAGAAAATTATGAATATAGAATTTAGGAAATCGTATTGAAATTTTATGCCTTTAATTTTTATAATTGTACTTAAAAAATATACTATAGTCCTCTCTGGGACTAGTTTTGTAGATTTTATAGTAGTATCATTCCAATTTTTTATTGTATTTTTGGATTCCATTATATAGTACATGGATATGGATGAATATAATGATCATTACACGATTCACATTTTGTTAATTCTTTGAAATCACAGCCTATATGAAAAATAATCTAATTTTTAATTATTTATCAATGATGTTTAGTTCATGGCGTAGAAAGATTTATATCATGAAATCTAAGATGATCGTAAAAAGGAATCAGTGATCATGTCATTTTATGTTCCATAAATATATATAATATTTTATTTATCTATGGATATTTATTATATTCTATGTTTTATTTACTATATTTTTGGATAATATTTTCACTATAAATGATCCACACCTAGATATGGGTGATTTCTAATGGTTTCTGATGTTTCATCCATTATTCGATTATCGAAACTAGTCTTTCACCTCAATAATGATCCATACTCTACTAGAGTAATGTATTGTTATGATGATTATTTGATTCATTAGGTTTAAATGTGAGATGTGTACTTAAAAAGTTTAGTATGTGGTGGATAATAACCCTGGTTGTCATCATCCTCACAAGAGTAATTATCCCCCATGATATTGGATGAAAAAATCTCATGAATTATAATAATTGTTGTGAAAAATAACATTTTAATTAGTATCTCATCATTCTATCTGATAAATATAGTATTGGGTATATATTTTTATAATATAATGGTATTTTAGATAGAGGGAATCAGAGGAATACCTTATTTTATTCAAAATAAACCTATCACATACATATTTAATTGGATATGAGGTTGGTGACTCCATTAGAATAATATTTTATTGCAATGTTTTGAAGGATGTAAATAATTAATGGAACTGGATTATACTCTTTGAAAATTTGAACGTGAGATCTAGAGAATAAATGTCTAGTACCATTATCAAGAATGTTATCTAGATGTACTCTATTCATGAGTTGTATATATAGTATAACCATCATGATATGTGTAATAGAGTATGAAATAATATTTATATGAGGAGGAGACTATCATTAAATGGTCACTATCATATAAATTAAATATTTTATTCGGAATAAATTCTTTCATAACTTAATCCATGAGGATGGTCATGTTAGGAGATTGAAATAATTTTTTCCCTTTTCTACCTAGAAATGCAATAATTATTTATGACATAATTATTTTATCTTGGATTCCAAGTATGAAATGTGATATTTCTAACTATTTATATAAATTATACATTATCTCGATGATTATGTTTGGGGAATAAAATCCATCCGATTTTCTTTATATTCACAGCATAATAGGATGAATATTGAATGATATAAAATTTTTTATCATTATTTTATTACCTTAATCTTGTGAATGTAATAACATCATTTAAATAATGATTTACTAGTTGATAAATCCACCTCAATTTCATAATAATTCATGAAAACATTTATGTGAATCACTCTGGGATCCATCTTATGAATTAGATTTCTCTATTTTATTAGATTCCAATGGAATTTTTCTCAAATATTTGTGCTCCTTTGAATTATTCAATTTTAATATTCCTATTTGATGCAATGTGACCTAATTACAGGTTGATTAAAAAATTGTCATATGGTGGATAATAATATTGAAATGGATATTCATGTTATTGGAGTTATATAATTTTAACATTTCATCAACTTTAGAGGTAGTTGGGGAAACCATTTGAGTGTAAATTAGTTCATAATTTTAAAAACATGTCAATTATATATATTAAAGCAATATTTTGAAATTCATATGTAGAAACATGCAACCCATCCGTATAGTTACTTGATATAAGTAAAGATTCATCGATAGGACCAAGAACAGTTCTGGAATCAACAACAATGATTAAGACCATTCATTATTATTTTATTATAAATTAATTATTGTACAACCCAAATATGTATATTTATATTATTAATAATAAATTTTAGTTTCGAGTTCAGGACTAGTTTTTATTAAAATTGTCACATAAATTAGTTCATCGATCATTCTAAATATAAGATAAGATAGATCCAATAAATATTTGGATGTTTGAGATCATCAAAAAACTCATAATGTAGGTGTATCAATTGAAATTAAATCCCCAATTTTAATAAACCCATTAAAATTGTATTTTCTTTCATCATAAAATGTCTCAGGCACATTAACATATCTATGTTAATTTTGTTAAATGTCCTGAAATAATGTTTAATAATTTACCTATATATGTTATAATGTATTTCAATATTTTTTAAAAATAAATTCAATACTAAATAACAATATAGTATTATGTCATATATCGAATAATAAATAATGTATGTTAGTTAATTGGGATCATTTCAAATAATATCTCATATTTATAATTTCATTGTTGATTTTCTGTCAATTTTTTTATAAAATATTATAAAATTATTCCATATATCATATATAATGGTCTATTTGGTTATATTCTATTTACATTTCTAATGACATTCTTGATTTAACCATGTAACTTATATTATAATCTATGTTGTGAAAGTGGAAAAATATCATCATTTCAATAAACACATAAATTCTATAACATAATATATATATGTTTTCATAAAAATTATCCTTATTCATTTATCCATATTGTGTGACCCTCTAAGCCATCTTAGAGATAGTTAATAATAATGAATTCTATAATATGTACAAATAAAAATGATCCACCTATAAAGAATAATAATATATAATTAAAAAAAATCATATGGCATGACATCAATTAAACATGTTTATCATTTAATAGATTTAAAATTGAAATATGATATAAAAATATATGTAATTATCTCTTACCATTTAATATTACATTTAATAATAAAGGGAATTAATTTTTTCTAAAACCTTGATATTAGGTCAATTTTTCTTTTTTATAATTTTTTATACTGACAAAAAATAGAAATATCATCATGTTTACATTGAATTAATATCAAATTATAAACACTTAACCAAAGAGATATCAATATCAAATATCACACCATAGGATATGGTTGTACAAACCTTCAATCATTCTCAGTTGATGGTCTAAAAATAAAAAATATTTCACAGGAGGATAAATATATTCTTGGCTTAACAGAAATACATTTCATAATCAGTATCATAAAAGGCCCATTATATGTTATTGATATTTATGATTTAATTATTTTATAAAAAATAAGACAGTTCCATGTATTTTTTTATTTTCTAATTGTTGAAATATAGATTTAAAATGAATCATATAGACTTATTATAACAAAACATTTTTGTAATCATCAATGATCTATAATTTATCGGTAATAGAACAGACAAATATGATTTCCTTTCTATTGATTATTCTTCGTATCACATTTTTAAAATCTGTGGAATGGAAAATAAAATTTTAAAAAATCTATATGATCTACGTGAGACATTAGTTTGGGATTAATCATGGTCATACATTGAGATGTTAATTGTCATTTTCCACGATATACGTATTCATCAAATTTTAATTAATGATATAATAGAGTCTAAACATTATTATAATATGTCATATTTAATGTTTAAAATATATATTTAGTATATTAAGAAACCCATTGATTAGTTTTCATAAAATTTTATCTCATATGATAGACCACACAAGATGAAGAATATTTTCTATAGCTTTAGTTTTTTCAATACACATTTCATATTAATGAAATTCATTTCCCATCAACCTATTATATAATGATAAAACACCTTATTGTCCTTTTTTAAGGATTAAAATATATTTATAACTTTTTGTAATAACAATTTGAGAATGAATCATATTATAAAGGATTATCATTAATATATTAAGATTCACATATATTTACAACAAATGTTCCAAAGGTATGCTTTTATTGTTTTTATACAGAACCCTTTCAAAATAGATCATGAATATCATATAAAATTAAAATTAAGAATTTCATTGTGATTATATTCTAATAATATTTTATTACGTATTTTATAAATCTTTACTAAAACTTCCTAAAATCACATTGAATAAAAATAACAATTAAAATATTATTTTATTATATAATAAATATTTTCTTTCACCATAATCATCTCTCGTTAAAAATAATGAATCCTAATAGACTCATATAATATTCATTCACTATAAATTATGAGGATAATAGACATAAAAACCATTATGTGTAGAAATAATAAATAAATAAATTACTTTAATATTTAATAAATGAACTAGAAACCAATACATGAAAAAAAATTATTTTATGCATTTGATGAAATATTAGGAAAAATTATTTTATTTAATATCATTTTCCACTATTTTTAGGGTTAAATATCCCACAAAATTTAATTAAACGTGTAATATAATATTATAAATTTTATGAAATATATGTTACAACAATCATAACATATATTTAAGGAAATACTAATTATTTATATATATTATTTCTTATTATATAATTTATTTTTATTATATAAATAGATTTACATAGCCATTATTTAAATCCATATTAATATTATACAAATTTGGGAATAAAATTATTGCCGAATTAATGTTCGTATTAAATTTTTAAAATAAATTAAAATGTTCTACCTATCTAAACATTGATTTTGAAATCCCAAATAATTATGAAATTTGTATATCACACGCTACTAATAATTATTATTCTAAATTGATAAATTGAATTATGTCTGATTATTAAATGATATGGACACTACATTGAATTTTCAATTTCATATCATGTATTCAATACTATTTCATTTAGTGGTGAATGTGAACCTCCTTAATAACATATTTTATTTTTGTATGAAAAAAGTGGATAGATTTAAAATTCTGCATTTTTTTTATAAAATCATAATCCTTATTTTATATCCATTTTAAATTGAGAGTAAAAATACCTTTCATGAGGAAATATCATAAAAATTTAGTTATGATTTAATATTTTTTTATTAATGGAAAAATACAGATGTATTTATTATGACCCCACTTTTGAAAGAGGTTCAAATTCATTTATATTTAGTTAAAACCTCATCAATATTTTATTTTTTCATTAAAACCTCGTTATAACACATTTATGATTGATGGTTTCTTTTTAAAATAAAGACTAATTAATGGTAGAGAATCCTAGTAAAACTAAATCACTATTTGAATGCATTTAATTAGGTTAATTAAAATGGAAAATAATTGTGAATTTAAATCATGGTTTGAATGTTAATACCATATCATAAAGAATTCACCCTGTGAATCCCATTCTTGTTGTGAATATGTTAGGACCTTATTTATTAAACGATTCATGTCCCCTCATTAACTTTTCCGCCTTCCAATGAATAATACCCCTTCACCGAATGAGGCTCCATCCATTCCTAAATCTAGTATTTGAGGTTTCTCCCTTATTTGAGATATTATACCTTTGACACAACTCTGATGGATGTATATTAGTAAGTGATTTTCCACTTAATTTTTTTATGTTCTCTTATACCTCCATCATTATTGTATTTTGGTGTTATATGTTATCCCATGTTTTTAGGGAATTAGAAATATTTTCTAATTTCTTCAATTCTATATTTATTTAATTCACAATATTTGATGATGAGGGTAATAGAAAAATATGGTAGTTAGTATAGTTATTTTAACCTATTGCATTGTTGATTTTTATCATGTATCATTGTGCCTCTCACTGGACCCTCCTACAAACACCGTGTAAATATAAAATTAATTAAACCAAATGAGGTTTCTATGTTATTGGAAACCCTACGTATCATCTATTGGGGTGACCACCATGAAATGAAAAATTCCTAACAATTTTATTACATAATGGCCTCAGATATTCAGGATTTGGAATAATTTCAATGTCCCTTTTGAGTTGTATTTAATTTCCACTTATGTATTTAACATATTTTCAAAATTGGAACATGGAAAAATGGTGGGCCCTATGTAAATATCTCATATATCATTTTATAGCTTTAATTTCTAATATAAAATCAAATTTAAAGTAAGATATATTTTTTTTAATTGTTTGTTATTAATGATGGCTATGATAGTTCATTCATAGCATGTCGAGGGTGATTTAAGGGTCCTAATTTTGGACACATTGGTTTGTATCATTGATATTAAGATCTAAAAGTTGAAATATATTATGGAACATCAAGAGTGATACATTGGATCATTATAGAACTCCATCGATGGGTTCATAATGTAGATGTATTTTTGATTTCTGTGTGTGATACCTTCTTCTGTATTGGATTTCCATTTATTGGATTAGTAATTATTATTGGAACAAAATTCCATGAGAGATAACCTGTACATGATGTGTTACTCAATGGATGGAATCAAAGATATATTCATTATAAAAGGTCATGAATTTTATTTGTTTCTTCATATGGGTTCCTTAAATTAATTACTAAGATGATGGCTTTACTGGTGTACCTAGAGAAGTAACATGGATTCTTTTTGTTTGATTCCTTAGAAAGGATTACGATTATAATTAAATAAAAACAAATGATTTATATTATATCTAAAAAAACATGGTTGGGTTCGGACCATGATATACAATTGATTTACATGATAATCTAGTAATATTTCCATGTAAATATTCCATGAGAGTTATAAAACCACTCATATAAAATGATGGATTGCATGGATATATTCCTCGACATCCATACAATTGATAAATTTCTATATAGATGAATACATATATGTGTATATTGATATGATGTCTATATATACATACATAAATATAACAGTACATGCATAGTAACATCTGTTCAGAGACACATGGGTTAGGAAAATGTAGGTAATCTCAGTTTGAGGTCCCATTAGAATCCTGGTCTGATATGATTTATTTATTTACTTAATTCCTTACATTGATTTTTACATACACAATTCGCGTGGTATATACAATGATTTGACAATTATAGATGACATTGGATATGACATACTGATTATTTTTCACCCCATGTTTGGGTTTCCAGTTTGTTCCCAAAGAATCCTTATAGATGCATTATCATAAAATGGTAAGAAACCGTCACTAGTTGATTGACTTACTATATTAATATAAAGTAATGATTATAGGATAAATCATATAGATAAAATGTTATTGAAGGCAGTTTTTGATATTTTTCATTTCTTATCACATGTTCTATATCCAGGTATTCATGTATCTCAATTATTTCCCCTTTTATGTATATCTTCTGAAAGGAGAATCATTTCTCATGATATACATTCAAATTATGTATGTTTATTATAAGAAAAGGTTTTATACCTTTTTTTCTGCATAAAATTATCATATATCACATTGTAATGCTCTGATCATGGGGTAATAAAGTTTTAACCATGCGATCATAGAAACCTCACTATTATTCTGATTATTCTAGCATACATTGAGTCATGATTGAGTCCATATTCCCAACTATGGTTATATACATAGTATTGAAATTTCTTTTGTATTTTAAATAGTGAATCTAGGGGATTATTTTCTTTTAATTTACAATATTGTAGTCACATAAGACACTATTAACATAAAATAATTATTCAATGAGTTTATTCATAGGAGTAGCTAAGTCATGTCCAAGGGAATTACATTTTACCAAGATTATGATAATGTTGTTTTGGTTTAAAATTATTATATATGAACATATGATACCAATGGGGGACCCAATGTAACACCCCAGGTAAATAAAGAATATGACATTTTTATATTTATCCCTATTTTTGGAAAAAATTTCAATACTAATTTAAATGGAAAGCTATGCTCAATGGCTTACCCAATATGCAACTACGAGTTCCTTTGAAATCTTACATTGCACTCTAATAATAAAATAATGTTATTTTAAATGGTAGGTAACGCATAGCTGTTGTATTGACAGGAATGAATAGAAATAACTAAAATATGATTATATATTTTTGTCAAATATTTTTACTTTTTTTCAATAAATGTTAGAGGATTAAAAATGCAAATGAATCCAATTTTTTAGCGTAAACATTCTAATATTCATTAAAAGGTCGATTAACCGCCTTTTGATGGCGAACCCCTTTTTAATCCACTTTTTGAAATTTTTATAAGGTCTATTTTTCAAAATAAACATATTATTTATGATTGGGACATTGAAATTTACCTTAGGATAATTTTTGGTATTTTTCTGACAATATTCATTTTTTAATGAATAGTGAAAAATGTTGTATTTTAAATCAAACCCTCTTTTAATATAATTTATTTATATGATTAGACTATATTTTTAATTGGTTTTAATGTTAAATTAGAATATATTTTTACCATTTAATCCAAATTTGGTCGTTGGAATTAATTTCACTTTGAAATCGGACTTAAACTAGTGTTAATCTTTTGATACATTTTGTTTCATAAAAACATGCTATTTGTTTTGACAGCGGGAATTAATTATTAAATTAATTAATGAAACTAATATGTTTTGAATTTTGAAAAATATACATCATTATTTAATTCGGAATATCAAATATAGCTTAGCGTGAACTTTTGATAATTTTCTGAAAAACTTCAATTTTTGATGAATAGTGAAACCACTAAGTGGTACTTATAAAAACAGATTTTCCGTTTAAATGAAATTTTGCAATCATTGTGATTTTAATTTCAAAAATACGACATACATGGTTGTCATTAAGAATTAAAATGTGGTTCAATGTGATTAAAATAATTTTTTTGGTGAATAGTAACTTATTAAGTTTTTAATCGCGATTAGAGGTAATTAGTGTAGTTTAAGGTAAGAATAATGTTTTAATAAAATTAAATGACCTAGAAACATGTCATACCCTTATTGGATGTGTCTTGGATGACCAATAAAATCCATGGGTCAACATGGGGACCCCATGGAGCCACTTTGGTTGGAAAATGACATAAATATCTTTTTATTTAATGTTAAAGTAAAAATGACACAAACATGAAATGTTTTACTAAAAACATTTTGAAATGGGATTATACAAGTCAGATTTTTGACTATAAATAATAAAAGGAAAGCTAAAAAGATTTAATACATCATAGTATTTGTTTTATAATTTATATACATTAAATAAATTAATTTATTTATGACATAATGATGATGCAACGATGACCTCATTATTTAACTGTTTAAATAAAATGGAAGGATAATGTAAAATATAAAACCTAAACATGTACAAAACCTATTATATGGGTGTATTTCGAACACTTATCACCTTATCCTCGAAAAAAATCAATGTGGGACCATTAAAATCCGAAACTCATTCTAAAATAATGTAACATTTCCTTACTTTCCAAGAGTGCCCCTCCTCTCCTCTTATAAAAGGCCCCCACCTATACCTCCTTACCCACACTTCCAAAGCCATTAGCTCGGCCAAACCCTGACCATTTTGTCTCTCCACATCCCTATCTAACTCCTTGAAGCCTCACTTTGGGAAGAAGTTTTTCCAAGGTAGCCTTTGAGCTCAAACCAAAGGGAGTTACCCGATTTTAAGGTAATGTATTCACTTGTGTCCTTTTGTTTAATTTTGCTTCTCCATCCCCCTAAACTCTTTTTATTCATTTATTTTGTAACAACTCCAGTATCATCAATATACTAGGATGTTTTTATAAGAATTATTCGAGTTACACTTACACACACCTTCGTCAAATGGTTAATGAACATACTGTTTCTGTGGTTGGCGATTTTCTGCCTCACGAAACGATGATTGTTCAATATTCTTTTAACACCTTTAAAGGTGGCCATTATTATTTCACTGTATTTTATATATGATATATATGGTATTTATGTTTACTATATGCTTCTGTATTTTATATTTAAACCATAACTTTATTCTTTTCATGTTGTGTAAATGTGATAATTTCATATGAGGAAGTGTGGACTACCGCCCCCTCAAGTGATGTGACTCGTACATGCAATACATGGAACATATAAAGAATTAAATTAATTATAATATGTAACTTATATAACATATATATTATACTTTAATTATAATATATATATATATCATTTATTTTTAACTCTGTTAATATGACAAAGAAAAAATGAAAGTAGCTTTCATGCGTACGTACGGCCTACCGTCTCCATGAACGGTGCTTTTCGTTTTTATCTTTAAATGATATGTAATAGTATAAAATGAATATGTACTGGATATATATGATATTTTAATCATTAATACTATTCTGGAAATTATTTACTTATAACTACATGGACAATCAATTTCCAAACAAGTTCATTTTTGACACATGTACCAAACTTCGGCAAAAACGTCTGATATGAACTTACATTATTAAACAATTATTATAACATTATAATATGTGATATGAACTGAATAATAATATTTGAAGGAGGTCCATATGAAATTATAAATTGACCAAAGTTTATTATTCAGGAATATAAAGAAACGAACAAGACAAGTTGGACTTGAGGTAAGGGATCCGACTCCTCTCTTTCTTTTAAAGTACACTCTTTTATGTCATTCCTTTTAAAGATCACCTTTCTTGTTATTGGGATATTATTTTATATTACTATTACTATACTTTTAATTTTCATATGATTATATACCCTATTCTCTCTCATCAATCCAATTTGGAAGTTTTAATGGCGCCGTTAGGCTGCCGAGTTTTCGTAAGGGAATTTTCATCTCACTTTTATTCCCGTGAGATTTATGCTACATTTTCCACAATTTCCTTTGAGTGGTGTATTTACTGCCCATTATTATACAATTTGTGTTGAATAATTTCATTTATGTGTATTCACATCTTCATTGTATGACCCTTCATCCATGGGGTGTACGTTTCGAATGTTACCCAACTCGGTAAGGGGACCTTTCACCCTCCACTTTTTAATAGACTTCTTTTGTTATGTCTTTTAATTCACATACTATTATTTTGGGATATATTCTTTTATATCCTTACTGATGTAAATTTTATTTCCAAGTGATGAGATCCCATTTTTATCTCTCATCAACTCATTTTCTGAATTTTGAAGTGATGTCGTTAGGCTGTCGAATTTAACAAGGGAACTTTTTAACCCAATTTCGATTTCTTTGGGTTCACCATGTAGTTATTGAATATGTAGTCCTTTGAATATGTGTGAATTGCATTTTATGGTTTTACACATAATATCCACTTATATTGGGTGTATTTATATTTGTCACACATAATTTTGAGATTGATTTATCCTTAATTTAAGGATACCTTCTTTATAAGGGATTTCATCACATTTGACATTTCTATTGAGACTTCATTGTTTTTATGCACCAATTCACTCTTATATGGTGTATATACTGTCCTTTGGAATATTATATCATGAATCCATTTATTCTCATGATATTATAATGTTTTGACTAAATATTATTCCTCAATTATTATATTCAAGTGTCTCTAATTTTTGTAAAACTCCTTTAACCAAAATATCGCTTTAAATGTTTTAAATATTTGTTCTTATTAATATCTATTTTTTCAAAATGGTTTTAAGGATTTATTTATATGGATATTAATGGTTTAAAATTTTAAAAGCTTCAAGGTGGTATGGGACACTTTGATTCAAAAATCTCTTTATTAAATGTTTTAAATGGTTTTGGAAATGGCTTCTTTTTGAATGGATTCATTATTTCAATATACTAAAATTTTATATTGTGATTGAAATGTGGAAATGTTATGTTTCCTTTATGAATGTTTTATGTGATATGATTATGTTATGGTTCTTGGGCATTGTTATGAAAACGGGTGGTTCCGTGATAAACTAAGGGCGGGTGAGCCCGATATAGCTCTCCAATGCATTGTGTAACACGAAGGAGTGAAACGTTAAGGTTTCTCTGAAGAGATTCAGGGAATATACTGTGGTGGGTATTTCAAACATAACCAAGAGGGTTACTCCCTACGTAAGAATGTTATGATTTCCTCAAGTTACCTATTATGTCTTATGATTTCTATGATTTATTCTTGATTTGATGAGGTATGTTAAAGTCCCTATGTTTTATAGGTAAAGTATGATTTCATTCTTATGTTTATATGAACTCCTGTTTCTTTTCCATATTTTTTTTAACCCTTACTGAGCTTTTTATGCTCATCCCACATTTTTGAATTGTTTTTCACAGGTCAGGGGAAGGGTACATGATATGATTATAGTGTCAAGGAAGTCTCAAGAAAGAATCCATGTTTTATTTTAAATATGTTTCTGTTGATGGGAAAAAAAGAATACTATCTTTATGTAACCACTTTGTTTAAATGTGGAATGTAATTCCAGTTTTATGATCTAATTATCTAAAACTCTAAACCTGAAAAGATCCTCAATGTGTAATCTTTTAATAACTCAAGATTAAGTAAGGTTTAAGGCCTAGGCCTTATAGTTGGTATCAGAGGTCGGTTTAGATAACATTAGAGGTTAGGGTATTATCTAAGAATAAGTGACAGTACCATAATGGATAGGATTTCAGAAAGAGTCCTTGTTTTAGATAAATTGAATGAGTAAGTATATCTTAGTGCTTATCTCCCTCATTAGTACATGATGGTTTTTTTGATATACTCACAGTGTCATTTCTGTTTTTAGTGAATGGATGGATCAAGCAGGCACCAAAGTGACAATAGGTTTGAATGAAACTATGGTGGTTCTATGATTAAGAGACTGGATGAAATGGGGTATTCAATGAGGAAACTCGTGGTTGTTCTAAACCAACTATCAAGGAGTCATGATCAACCACTTGAACCTTGGTATGTTCTGTAATGCATCATGTACGAGATGACCAATCGATGTGGAAGTTCAGGTAATAATAAAGGTAACCATTAGGGTTTATGTGATCCTTACTTTTGAGGTAATTATGGGTTATTATATGTTATGATGGAAAATGAAAGGAATGAGATAAACTTGAGGTTAAAATATGTTATGATTATTTTTGAAGATTTTATCTCGTTTTGAGGAATGTTTTGACAATTGCACAGTTTTGGAAAAAGGACAACACGCAGACCATGTGACAACCTGTCGCATCGGACAAAGCTGCGGGAATCGAACCCACAACCAAAGTGCGACTGGTATTTATTGCCTACCACTGGACTATGTGAATTCCATGGTTAGTTTGACTGATTCTTTTTAGTTATATGATTTTATGAATTAAGAGTAAGCTGATTTTGGGTTATATTTGGAAATTTATTAACCTATCATGGAGGATATGTGATTAGGTTAACTACATTTCAATACGAGACTTTAAGAGTAATTGATGTTATTTGGAGATAGGTGTTAATTTGTACCTTGGAAGACTATGCGACTAAATCCTTCAAATATTTGGGTTTCAAAATTAGTTTGGTTTACTTTGATGTATTTTATGGACAATTTGTTTATCGAATGGTCCTCGTTGAACTTGGGGTTTTGTTGGACATGTTTTGGAGATTAAGATTAGATTTTCTTTTTATAAAGGGTTATCCTTTTCTGGATTATCTGATCTTGTACTAACCTTTTTGGTTTTGGTTTTGGATAGAGTATAAATACATGGTAAGTATATAGTTCTCTTTTGTGGATTTGGTGATTCTCTAGAAGTTTACTATAGTACTCTTAATGTGAACAAGCCTTCCTAAATACTCGTCTTTTGGGGAAAGTATGAGTTTGTGTAATAAATCTAATAAAAGTTGAAAGTCAACATGATAAGTAATTATGTTTCCTTATGAATAAATTCCTCAATAAAAAGTAACTTAAAACAAAAATTTTGTCTATTAACTTTTCCTACTGGGGAATCGAATACTGTTTAACCCATCAAAAGTTTGTGATTTTCTTGTGGTTAACTTTCTTTTAAACATGTTTACTATCACTCTCCATCAGAACATGACCCTTTTTTTCCTCGATGTCCATATTTTCATTCTTGGAATCCTAGTATGGGTTAACTTGGTTGACCTCTGTACTTATCTTCCTTTATTTTAAAGTGATTGTTTTACCGACTCTTGTTCCGATTTGGGATTTTCAATGATGTTTCTAAGACCAGTTTTATAATTGAGAGGACGCAATTTCCAAAAGGGGGGAAGGATGTGACACCCCAGGTAAATAAAAAATTTGACATTTTTATATTTATCCCTATTTGTGGAAAAAAAATTCAATATTAATTTAAATGGAACGCTATGCTCGATGGCTTACCCAATACGCAACAACGAGTTCCTTTGAAATATTACGTTTCACTCTAATAATAAAGTAATGTTATTTTAAATGGTATTTAACACAGAGCCATTGTATTGAAAAGAATGAATAGAAATAACTAAAATATGATTATATATGTTTTTCAAATATTTTTACTTTTTTTCAATAAATGTTAGAAGATTAAAAATGGAAATGAATCCATTTTTTAAGCATAAACATTCTAATATTCTTTAAAAGGTCGATTAACCGCCTTTTGATGGAGAACCCCTTTTAAATCCACTTTTTGAAAATTTTATAATCTATACTTTTCAAAATAAACATATTATTTATGATTGGGACATTGAAATTTACCTTGGGTTAATTTTTGGTATTTTTCTGGCAATGTTCATTTTTTTAATAAATAGTGAGAAATGTTGTATTTTAATTCAAAACCTCTTTTAATATAATTTATTTATAAGATTAGACTATCTTTTGAATTTATTTTAAAGTTAAATTAGAATATATTTTTACCATTTAATCCAATAGTGGTCATTGGAAGTAATTTGACTTTGAAATCAGACTTAAACTAGTGTCAATCTTTTGATACATTTTGTTTCATAAAAATAAGCTATTTGTTTTGAAAGTGGGAATTAATTATTAAATTAATTAATGCAACTTATATGTTTTGAATTTTTTAAAATAGACATCATTTTTGAATTCGGAATATCAAATATAGCTTAGGGTGAACTTTTGGTAATTTTCTAAAAAACTTCAATTTTTGATGAATAGTGAAACCACTAAGTGGTACTTATAAAAACTGATTTTCCGTTTAAATGAAATTTTTCCATCTTTGTGTTTTGAATTTCAAAAATCCGACATACATGGTTTTTATTAAGAAGTAAAATGTTGTTCAATGGGATAAAAATAATTTTTTTGGTGAATAGTAACTTATTATGTTTTTAATCGCGATTAGAGGTAATTAGTGTAGTTTAAGGTAACAATAATGTTTTAATAAAATGAAATGACCTAGACACATGTTCTACCCTCATTTTATGTGTCATGGACGACCAATAAAATCCATGGGTCAACTTGGGGACCCCATGGAGCCACTTTGGTTGGAAAATGACATAAATATCTTTTTATTTAATGTTAAAGTAAAAATGACACAAACATGAGATGTTTTACTAAAACAATTTTTACATGGGGTTATACAAGTCAGATTTTTGACTATATATAATAAATGGAAAGCTAAAACGATTTCCTACATCATAGTATTTTTTTTTATAATTTTTAGACATTAAATAAGTTAAATAATTAATGACATCACGATGATAAAACGATGACCTCATTATTTAACGGTTTAAATAAAATGGAAAGATAATGTAAAATATAAGACCTACACATGTCCAGAACCTATTGAATTGGTGGATTTAGAACCTTTATCACCTTATCCTCGAAACACATCAATGTTGTACCATTAAAATCCGAAACTCATTCTAAAATAAAGTAACATTTCTTTACTTTCCAAGAGTGCCCTTCCTCTCCTCTTATAAAAGGCCCCCACCTCTACCTCTTTACCCACACTTCCAAAGCCTTTATCTCGGCCAACCCCTTCCCATTTTGTCTCTCCACATCCCTATATAACTCCTCGAAGCCTCACATTGGGCAGAAGTCTTCCCAAGGATGTCTTTGTGCTCAAACCAATGGGAGTTACCCGATTTTAAGGTAATGTATTCACTTGTGTCCTTTTGTTTTATTTTGCTTCTACAACCCCCTAAAATCTTTTTATTCATTTATTTTGTAACAAATACTTTATATTCAATATACAAGGATGTTGTTATAAGAAGTATTTTAGCTACACTTACACACACCTTCATCTAATGGATAATGAACATACTGTTTCTGTGGTTGGCAATTTTCTGCCTCACGAAACAATGATTGTTCAATATTCTTTTAACACCTTTAAAGGTGGACATTATGATGTCACTATATTTTATATATGATATATATGGTATTTATGTTTACTATATTCTTATGTATTTTATATTTAAACCATACCTTTATTCATTTCATGTTGTGTAAATGCGATAATTTCATATGAGGAAGTGTGGACTACCGCCCCTCAAGTGATGTGACTCATACTTGAAATACATGGAACCTATAAAGAATGAAATTAATGATAATATGTGACCTATATAACATATATATTATACTGTAATTATAATATATATATATATATATATCATTTATTTTTAATTCCATTAATATGACAAAGAAAAAATGAATGTAGCGTTCATGCGTTCATACGGCCTACCGTCTCTATGGACGGTGCTTTTCGTTTTTATCTCCAAATGATATGGAATAGTATAAAATAAATATGTACTGGATATATATGATTTTTTAATCATTAATAATATTCTGGAAATCATTTACTTATTACTACATGGACAATCATTTTTCAAACAAGTTCATTTTTGACTCATGTACCAAACATCGACAAAAACGTCTGATATGAACTAACATTATTAAACAATTATTATAAAATTATAATATGGGATATGAACTGAATAATAATCTTTAAATGAGTTCCTTAGGAAATTATAAATTGACCAAAGTTTATTTTTCAGGAATATAAAGAAACGAACAAGACAAGTTGGACTTGATGTAAGGGATCTGACTCCTCTCTTTCTTTTAAAGTACACTCTTTTATGTCATTCCTTTTAAATCTCATCTTTCTTTTTATTGGGATATTATTTTATATTAATCTTACTGTAATTTTTATGTTCATATGATGAGAGACCCTATTCTATCTCATCAATTCATTTTGGATGATTTATGTGGCGCCGTAAGGCTGCCGAGTTTTCGAAAAGGATTTTTCATCTCACTTTTATTCCCGTGAGATTTATTCTACATTTGCCACAATTTCCTTTGAGTGTTGTATGTACTACCCATTATTATAAAATTTGTGTACTATAATTTTATATATGGGTTTTCACATCATCATTGTATGACCCTTCTTCCATGGGGTGTACGTTTCGAAAGTTACCCAACTCGGTAAGGGGACCTTTCACCCTCCACTTTTTATAAGACTTATTTTGTTATGTCTTTTAATTCACATACTATTATGTTGGGATATGTTATTTTATATCTTTGTTGATGTAAATTTTATGTCCAAGTGATGAGATGCTCTTTTTATCTCTCATCAACTCATTTTATGAATTTTGAAGTGATTCCTTTAGGCTGTCGAATTTTACCAAGGGAACTTTTTAACCCAATTTCTATTTCAGTGGGTTCAACATGTAGTTATTGAATATTTCATACTTTGAATATGTGTGAATGACCTTTTATTGTTTTACACTTAATATCCACTTATATTTGGTGAATTTATATTTGTTACACATAATTTTGAGATTGATTTATCCTTAATTTAAGGATACCTTCTTTATAAGGGATTTCATCACATTTGACATTTCTATTGAGACTTCATTGTTGTTATGCACCAATTCACTCTTATATGGTGTATATACTGTCCTTTGGAATATTATATCATGAATAAATTTATTATCATGATATTATAATGTTCTGACTAAATGTTGTTCCTCAATTTTTGTATTCAAGTGTCTCTAATTTTGGTAAAACCCCTTTAACCAAAATATAGCTTTAAATGTTTTAATTTTTTGTTCTTATTAAGATCTATGTTTTGAAAATGCTTTTAAGGATTTATTTATATGGATATTAATGGTTTAAAATTTTAAAATCTTCAAGGTGGTATGTGACACTTTTATTCAAAAATCTCTTTATTAAATTTTTTAAATGGTTTTGGAAATGGTTTCTTTTTGAATGGATTCATTATTTCAATATACTAAAATGTTATATTGTGATTGAAATGTGGAAATGTTGTGTTTCATTTATTCATGTTTTATGTGATACTTTTATGTTATGGTTCTTGGTCATTGTTATGAAAACAGGTGGTTCCGTGATAAACTATGGGCGGGTGAGTCCGATATAGCTCTCCAATGCATTGGGTAACGAGAAGGAGTGAAACTTTAAGGTTTCTCCGATGAGATTCAGGGAATATACTGTGGTGGGTATTCCAAACATAACCAAGAGGGTTACTCCCTACGTAAGAATGTTATGAATGCCTCAAGTTTCCTTTTATGTCTTATGATTTCTATGATTTATTCATGATTTGATGAGGTATGTTAAAGTGCCTATATTTTATGGGTAAAGTATGATTTCATTATTATGTTTATATGAACTCATGTTTCTTTTCCATATTTTTTAACCCTTAGTGAGCTTTTTATGCTCATCCCATGTTTTTGAAATGTTTTTCAGAGCACAAGGGAAGGGTACATGATATGATGATAGTGTCAAGGAAGTGTCAAGAAGGAATCCATGTTTTATTTTAAATATGTTTCCATTGATGGGAAAATAAGATACTATCTTTATGTAACCACTTTGTTTAAATGTGGAATGTTATGCCAGTTTTATGATCTAATTCTCTAAAACTCTAAACTTGACTAGATCCTCAATGTGTAATCTTGTAATAACTCAATATTAATTAAGGTTTAAGGCTGGGTCCTTATACCCAAATTATTTGATGTGTTACTATTATTTATACTATTATTATGGAAATTATTTTCACATGTCATGGTATTCCTAGGGGGTAGAATCTCATGAATCAATATATCCACCAAGGGATTTACATTTCACGAAAATTACCTTCCATATTTATGTTTATCTGTGTATTTCATGTTTCATAATATTGGTTCCTTAACAGTTATGTAATCAGAATATTATAATGCTTCATTCAGGGATATGATGAATTTCTAATTATATTTATCACGTCAACATAATCGTTTTTTTACCTTAAGACTTTATAGTAGTACCATAATTAACTGATTATAAAATTATTTATTCATGTATCACGACTTTCATATTATTATATATTATTTTATGTGCCTACATGAGTTCTAATTGTAAATCATGAAGATTTTATTTATATAAATTGTGAATATTTATTCACTTAATCAAATAATATTATATTATCTATTAGTATAGGATCTTATATATAAGGTCCAGGTCATAGTAACATGATTTTCAAATTAAATATTTTAAATCCCATACTTTTTAACATGTTAATGATTGAACATATTACTAGACAATGAAATTTATATATATATGTTTGAGTTAGAACATAACTAAATTTAAATAATTAAATAAAAAATATTTGCATTACATACGGATTTCATTTGAAATGTATATGGTGTTTTCCTATATAACGTAAAATTAGCACTCCATATAACTGGATCTCTATAGTATTATATGATCCATTTAACTTCTGCCAAACATAGTAGAGGGTAATTGATAGTGTCTATGTGGTACTCTCTCACACTTCTTATCAAATAGACATCACTATAGTAGTTGGCACAGATGTGTGACACATTCATAAGAGTTCTTTTTTACGGGTTTATTTCCATTATCTATGATCATATATATTATTAACAATTATTTTAGGAATTTATTTAGAAATTATAGAGTCATTCCACTATAATTTCCTCATGTCATACATCTGTATGGTGGTTATGATCATACTCTTGATGTTGTGGTCCTGGAGCCGTAAGTAGGTTCTTTTATGGAGAAACATGAGTAACCTACTAATATCCAGCCTTAGAGAATCGATGATTAGTTCATTGATATCTTCTTATTCTTCATGAAGTCTGTATAAGGTATTCTCCAACCTAATGCTTCTATGGATATGTTGACATATGTATTCCAATAGTAGCATCCTCAAATCATCTCAGTAGGTAGTGGTCCTCATGCTACCCAGTCATGGCCGGAGGCATTGTTGTTTGTATTTCAATACTTAGAGACCCATCTACAGTTGAGGATAAATATAATAACAAATAAAATTCATGATTCCACATGGTGTGGTGGGAATCTACCACTCTGGTAGGTCGACATAATGGTGTGGTCTAAGAGGACTAACATACAACCTTTTGGGATTAGTTCATTCCAAAAATACTTACAGATTTCATGTTTATATAGTTTATGTATCCATAATAGGATAATATGTATTTTAAAAAGTATTCATCTCATTTCATTGAGCATAAGTTCTTCACACATACCATTTCCATAATGTGTTCATGAATGAGTTATATTTCATAGATGGTCTTGCATAGGACATCCAATAATAGATTAATGACATAATAAAAAAATATGATTTTCAGACAGTAAACCATGAACACATTACATAGATGAAGTTATCAGATGCTATTAGTGTGATCATGTTATGTTCAACGTATTTAAAATGGTACAATTCCTCGAGTAGATGAAAACATCAGTTTGAGTATTCTTTCATGGGTTGATCCAATCCGATGGAATGCAGAGATGGTTGGGTGGTCTATCACCTATATTGTAGAGAACTATTTAATAATATCCATTGAATGAAGGAACTAATTTATTATTGAATTTCCCCCAGTGTCTATTGTGAAGGGACATATATTACTCAACTTTTGGGAGAAGAAGAAATATTTCCACATAGCATATGAAATTAGGATATTACTGATCAATTTGGTGGATCACTATGGGGATGATTGATTTTTGTGACAGGAATGAATCTTGTCGCACATAATCGGTCGAAGAGGATATTTGAGATGGGACTTGGGGTCCCGTCGCAAAATGTTATGCACAGTTTGGCACGGTTTGAGCAGCAAACCACACGGAAGTGTATTTTCGATTGGGTGGCACATTCCATCACAAATAACAGGAGGCAGTAAATACTATTTTCGATGGGAGAATTCCCCCATCGCAAATAATCGGCAGTGGTAATTACTTTTTTGGGACATAATGTTGTTCGGTCGCAAAATGTGTCTCGGAAGGTAATTTATTGAGATGGGACATGTCGCAAATTCAATTTTTTCTGCCGATAGTGATTAATGTGGCCGAAGGTATTTGCGACAGGAGCCATCGCAAATAGTCTCGTCAAATCCAATCCAACCTATATACACCCCCATCTATTTTCCTTCATTCCCCTCAAATCCTACGTTCTCTGTCTCTCTATATTCAAATTTTAGAATGAATTTTTCTGAGTTTAATTTTTTACTAATAATATGTGAAGCTGTCTGCAATTATAAGAGATCACTTTTAAAGGTATTTATGTTTTATTTGATTTTTTATTTATTTCAATTTTATATATTACGTTTAAATTTTTTTGATTAGTTTTAATTAAATTTGATTTAAATTATTTTGTCATCAGTATTTATTTGTAAAAATAAACAGAAATTATTTGTACTAATTCTTAATAATTATTAGTAATTTGTAATTATTAACAATAATTAGAAATGAATATAATTAATTAGTGGTAATTAGTAATTTTTAGCTGTAATTTGAAGTAATTAGTAGAAAATAACAACAATTAGTAATAATTAGGAAAAAATAATAATAATTATTTTCAAATAGTAATAAATAGTAATAATTAGTAGTAAAATGTTATAATTTGTAATAAATAGTAATAATTAGTAATAATTAGTAATAATTTGTAACAATTAGTAATAATTAGTAATAATTAATAATAATTACTAATAGTCAGTAATAATTAATAATAATTAGGATTAATTAGGATTAATTTGTACTAATTGGTAATAATTAGTAATAATTAGAAACAATTCGAAAAAATTAGTAATAATTAGCAATAATTATTAAAAATTAGAAACAAATCGTAATAAATAGTAATGAATAGTAATAAATTGAAAAAAAAAATTAAAAACCATACTAAATAGAAAAAAAGTAATAAATAGTAATAAAGAGTAATAAATAGTAATAAATAGTAATAAATATCAATAAATAGTAATTGAAATGAATGATTAGTAATAAATATATATAATTAGTAATAAATTGTAATAAGTAATAAATAGTAATAAATAATAATAATTAAAATTAACTATAAATAAGTAGTAAACAATATCAACAAATAGTGACAAATAATAATAAATAGGAATAAATAGTAATAAATATTACTAATTAATAATAATTATGGTACTACTGTAATGTCATCGTCCACCTCGGTAACAGTTGTGATCTCATAATGAACTTATAGAGAGTTGGAAGAAATAAAATAAAGATATGCATGAGCAACTGTAGTAGAAGTAGTTATACGAGGAGAATATGCATCGATGATAGTAGCAGCAGTAGCATGAGGAGGAGATGCGTCGATGCAGCAGCAGCAGCATGAGCAGATGGAGTACATGCGCCATTTGACTCCTATTTTAGGGATGGATTTCCCTCCGCCATCTCTTCCAGCTCCTCCACATCCCCTAAAAGAGAATACACCCAATTGATTTTTATGTAAAAACAATTGAATTAATTTTTTTTGTAATATCAACTATTTACAGTTTTTGTCTTTTATATGGGTGTGAATAAGGCTTAATTTTTTTTTATTTATTATTGTTTTGAATATTTTTATCTTTTATTATTTATTATTAGTATGATATTTTTTAATGTTTCGTTATTTTACTAATAATAATAATGAATATATTTTATGAATTTTCAATATTTTATTGCGAATATTGAGAATTTTAATATTTTCTTTTAAATTTTTTAATAATATAAATAATATTTTGTGTATAATAATAATTATATTAAATATACTTTTTATACAGTATTCATGATGAGACCTTTCGGGATGGGGTCACGTTGTAAATATTTGATATATATATATATATATGATATTTGTGACTGTAAAAGGAAACGTCACAAATAATTTTATCCGATGGGATTGTCAAAAATGTTTAGGTATATATAACATATATAAATAGAAATCTATTTGCAATGGAATGATGGGCCCATCAAAAATTGTTTCTATATATATAATGTATATAATCAGAGATATAATTTTGATTGGACGGGTTCCCATCTCATGTAGTATTTTTCGCAATGATCCCATCACAAAAAAACTATTTACGGCATTGTTTTCTACAACGTTCTATTTTCTGCTGGACCACGTCATAAAAGGTCATTTATGATGGGATCACGTCATAAACATAATGTTGAAAATACATCATATTAATTTTTTGGATGTGTCTGAGGTATACAGACCTTAGAGGTACATCACCAATAGAGAAACCCAACTTAGGATAACCAGGTTTCATTTTATTTAGACAAATCAAATCAAATATAACTTCTGAAACCTGCTCCCTAGGTGTATATTTTGGGGCATTATAAAATTCAATATAATATTCTAGTAGAATTAATTTAGTTTCTTGATTATTTTATATTGTATCATTTCATTCGATAATATCTTACCCAATTGTGGGCTGTTTAGGATAAGAAATAATGAACTTATATATTGTCATGAAATTCAACCCAATGTTTGTTTTATAAACCAATAGTGCAATCCTATAGAAGGTATTCACCAATGTAATCAGTATTTGTCAATATTTAAGTGCTATATTTACCTCGATATAACATGTGTATACATCAAAGACAATATTGAGTCGGTGGTGGCATAATATGAGGATGTTTTTTTCTATAACTTGATCGAGTCATTCACAAAAAATGAGGGAGGTACATATAATCATATGGGAGATTGGTATTTTCAGTGGAGTTGAACATTGCTCGAAGTTTGTGGGATGAGAGGAATGAGAAACTATATAGACATTCCCTTTATGATAAACAAGGGAGTAAGAAATACAAAATTCCATCCAAATGTGGATCCTTTCAAAGTTATTTTCCTAGATTACTTTTCATCATTAACTACTATATTATAGTTGGATTTCACCATTGATATTTTTCATGGAGAAGAACCATTGACTATTCAAGAATACAGTATAGGTACTTCATATCATCATAAGCTCAAGAGGCTAATGAATTATTTGAAAGCTATGGTTTTTTAAATTGAAATTAGATCCCCATGTGGTTAACATATTATATTCAACAATAATCGATATATATATCCTACATGCTCTATGTGCATTACCATTAGTTGAATTTTCATAACATTAAAATAAAAGTATCATCTTCCTCACATAGATGTCATATTTGTCAGTATACATGGAGAAAATATAATCACCATGATTGATTTGAGGACATTATTCAATCAGATTAATATGAGATCACCATACATTCCATGAATGAAATTACTAATTATATATTCTCTATATGGATATTTTGTTATGATTTTTTTGTCTCATGGCATTTTTTAGCTATCATGGCCTAGAGGAATCATGTTTTACATGGGTACCAGGATTCATTTTTAGAGGATCTTTTGGAAAAAACATTAGTGAATTCTCAAAGTCAACATGAACATGTAAGAAAAATTATGATCATGAGGAATATATTATGATAGAATCACTTGTATGATACGATTATCTAATGAATTTTTGGGATTGATATGGTTCCCTTATAGGGTCACATACTCATAGGAGAATGATTTTATTCCTCCCATGATATTAAGAGAGTCATAGTTTTGAGGGTTAATCCCATGAATTAAATTAGTATATAAAATTTCTAGGGAAATATGGATTTCATGGTAATTTTATACACAACATTTTCTACCCAGTAGAACATATCACAATATTTAATAAAATTTATTTTATATTTATATATTTAGATTTATTAGGAAGAAATTATCAAATGATGAAGGAGAAATAAACATTACCACTGATCTTGATTTTCCAATTATGGGAATTAGTTATATAGCTAATTTTTATGTATCATTAATCAAGGTAGGATCAATGATAAAGTTTGGGATCTTCTTGTAAGATATGGGTCCTTATATTTGATACATCAATAGTAGAATTACCCTATTCATGACCACAATGATGAATGTGTGTTCAGTATTTATTAGTGTAGAGGAATTATCTATTAGGGGATAATTTCATCAATCACATTGACAATAAATGTCTCAAATAAATTTCCTCATAGTATGATTTATATATTATGAAATGATGGTTGGTATAAAACATGTTGTCATTAGAAAATGATCTTATTTATAAACCCATTAATGTAATTATAGTAGCTATCACCTTATGTAGGTGGAATCAATCCCATGTCATCCGAGAGGATATTAGTATGTGTTCTTTGATGGCCATTTTTCAGATATTCTCATGGAGGATTACGAATATCAGGGAAAACGTTACTAGTAGCTACAATTATGATATAATTCTTTATATAGTAGGTATGGATTGAACATATCTTTTATTATTCGGGCATATACCTGAGGGAGTGTGTCTCATTAGAGGAAACACCAATTATTTGGGTTATGTATGTGGACAAGATTTTGTATGTTGATGGTCATATATGTGTTTCTTCATACATATGGAAAAAATTTACCTAGTAGTATCATTCAACAATTTACGAAAATAAATACTAGGATTAGAAATAATTATATAGAAATTAATGTACCATTTTTGTGGCCATGTGTTCAATGATAGATCAAAAAAAATTCACACAATGTTTCACCTATATAGAGATGAAGGCATTCCACTAATTGATTATTTTTAACTTTATATCTTATATCCATTCCAATGATTATATGTGATGATGTCACCATTGAATTCATAATATAATAATTCGGATCCCCATGAAGCATGAACACAAAATGGTGATCATTCAATGTTTTACTAAGGTCACACACTTTCATTTGTTAAATGTGTCCTTTTCATTGGATTAAATAAGTATTACATAAATTTTATAGATTGTAATCCTTCATGATGTTTCTTATTTTATCATATAGTATATGAATTCCTAGTATAAATCATACTTGTAGAAATGGTTATAAAATCTAATCAACTCAATGGTTCATATGAGTAAATAAAATCAACCTATGTATATTAGATATCAATAAGTATGTGATATGTGTAATATAGTACATGATCAAGGAATGAGTCCTAGACTTTTAATGTTCATTGGATAATAAAATATTTATAATAGTGTTTTAATATAACAATATTTTGTTATGAAACTATTCGATGGTATCCATATGATCACGTATATGGTATATTTTTTTATTAAACCTGATTCTATTTTGAGGTAGGTGATGTAATTCTACTAGGAACACATCTCGTTCATGATACTTTTGTGAAGGCACACATTTTTTAGAATCTTATATCATAAAATCAATTTCAAATGACTAGTATTACATATCTGCACCACCATACTCTACTATTTTAGGTGGGACATAGAGTGTTTATATGATTTTTAATTACACTGGGACATAAATATATTTCAATATAGGATAAGTTATCACCATGATACATGGGTCATTTTTAGATCATTGAGATACTCTACCAAGTAGTCTATCAATTTTCATCATATTAGTGGTACCAATCCTTGCATGAAATATCACATGTATAAAAGGATTTACATTTTTATTATGATCCATCCCATGTTTTTGATCTTGGAGATATTGAGCTTCGAGTAGATGTTTCATTTGACAAGCATCTGATATATATATTTGAAATGAGAACGAAGGTTCCCTATGGTAGGTGAGTTCCTATTGTTCAGATGTTATGAGAGCATGTTTTTTTATAGTATGAGAACTATTAGATATAGGTCCAAATATATGCTAAGTTGTTAGATTATTTCATAGATGTAGTTTTACCACACTCTAAATGAACCATGTGGATGATTTTTTTCTGATTAGAGGATGTAATGTCCTGAAATTCTTGAGGTGTAATGATTCTTTAAAATTTGTTACATTGTTATTTTTATTTTATATTTATTATTTGTTCATAGGGAATATTACATCATGTAGGAAAACATTTTTTTGGAAATTTTGTAGCATGATTATTGAATCAAAGATGTATAAAAATTTCTTGATGTGAACACAACTCATGAAATGAATTGCATAAAATAGATGCAATGAATTTAATTTTAAATATGAAACTTTTTGTAGTTACATGGGGAATTAACTACTTAGTCCCATTAATATCATGAATATTGAATGAATCATATTTTTAAAGGTGATGCCCCCATCATTAAAATATCCCTCTTCAAATATGTAACACCACCTTGTCACATTATTTTTCTCCTATATCTCTATCTAGTCCTTGAGGTTTTCCATCATACAGGATATGATGCATTTTCTATTAGATTAATTGAATTATTATTTGAATGTGACACACTCTCATCAATCTATTATTTTGTCATCTCACCATATTCCATGCAACATTATTTGTGAACTAATATGAACTCTTTTCAAGGAATTTGTATATTTTTATTATTTTTTCGATTGTAAAATTATATCGAAGAATACAGAAGACAAATAGAGTATTTCCAACCTAATGTAGGATGTCTAATATTTTATACTGATATATTTTTTTATTAGATTCTCAATTAATCCATTCCCCAAACAAATATAATGTCACATAATAAATTTTAGATGAATTATATTATATATTTCTTCCTTTATTATCAATATTATAGAATTAATAAAATCGTCTTGGTTGAGTAATACCACATCATGATCCAACCATATTTTTTATCCTTACATATTTTCCTTGAAGAATAATTCATCGAAATTAATTTGAACTGCCCTTTTGAGTTGTATTAATCTTTTCTCTATGAATTTAATATCCTTTTGTAAGTTTTGGAAGGAGAAATTATATCACATTTTTATAGTCCATTTTATTCACGTTGTTTCTTAGATTATCCATATTATAATACTATTCAAATGTAATTCAAAATTATTTTTTGAATGGTTTCATTTTAACACAGGATATGATAGTTCCTCAATAACATGCCAAAGAATATACCAATGTATTAATTTATGAAAAATTGGTTTCGAATATAATTTTTAAAAACAAGAATATGTAACTGATTAAAGCATCTCGAAAGTCATAAATAATTTCATTATAGAAACCCAGGGATATTCTAACATGAAATATTTCTTTAATCATCCGATTATTTATATGTAGTTCTCTATTGATTAAACTAATATATTTTTAATTGGTATTATTACTATGCCTTTCCATGAGAGATACTAGGTTTGATATGTGGTACATGATGGATAGAATATGATGGTTAAGATTTATATAATATCATGTCTGATAAATGGGTCTTCATATTGGGGCCTTGTATGAACTCTTACATAGATAGTTTGAGAATCATACTAGGAATGATAACATGGTTCCTTTTCCTATGACACTACACAATATATATATATTCTAATTAATAAATAACAAATTATTCACTCCCAAATAAAATATAATGCTTTGTTTTATTATATTATTCACACTATTATTATATAACAAGAAATTTATATTTCCATGATCATATGTAACATGTGTTGTGAAACCCATCTTAATAATTGGTGGACACCTTTGATATATGTCGGAGCTGTAGAACATTGTTTCAGGATATAAGACATCATATAAGTATCACTGAATATGAGTCCCCTTTATAAATAATTATACATAAATATTCATGAATTTTGATTTTAGTTATGTGAAATATAGCCTATGATGATGGAGGTTGTGTTGGTTGAGTTTTTTTGCAGAACATTATCTAATATAATTTTTTTACACAATATATAAAATTTATATTTACCCGCAAAATACTAATTATAAATTAGAATCCTGTATATTTATAGTTTCCAATATTAGAGGATTAATAATTATATCTCACACCATTTTTTATATTCCCATTGCTATTCGAACCGAACTTATTGATACAGTTAAGGGCAACTAAAAGACTTCATCTATAGATGTTTGTCATACTATCCTATAATGGACTATGATTAAAGAGGAATTAACCTATTCTCATTATTATAGTTCCTGTAATGTTTTTATCATTTGGTATTTTTGAATCACATGTTTTATCATCCTATACCCATGCATCATATTCACTTCACGTTTTTTGTATGTTAGTTTAAATGCATATATTTTTATATATGATATTGATCCAATTTCTTCTTTTTTATAATATCTGGATGGGGTTTTTTATTCAACCTATGACTATTTATTTATATTTTGACTACTTACTATTACGATATACTATTGTGTTACAATCTATAATGGGGGTATAGACACACAACCATGCCATCATAGACCACCACAACCAGTCCAAATCCAATTTCATTCTGGTTAATTCAATTATGGCAATGTGTCCAACAATGTTTTGTTTCATATGAGCTAACAAGTCCTGGAAATCAACATTTGGGGATGGTTTTATCTTCTCCCAACGATCCAATATTTCCATGAATATTATCTATGGTATCCCATGGTTTCAATAAGAATAGATGGTACTAATATGAGAGTCACTTTTAGTTTATATCTAGTGATATTTGTTAACAAAACCACATTATCCTCATGAGAGTACAATTTTTTTGGTGAACTAATTATTCATTTTTTTCTCATAAATTTCATATTTAAATGTAGATTATTCCATTAAAAATATATTTTCTTATTAAATAAAATGTAGTAACTTCTAGTTGATATCAAACTTTACCCCCCATCATTGTTATTAGTTCAGTGTGTTCATTTCCTTTTCCATCAACAGATTCTATTAAACTAAATAGATTAGCCTGTAGTTTCCTCCTCAGAATAAGTATTTTTATATAAAATTAGCATTTTCGATAGTTACCTCATGCATTTATATGTGTTAATACATTATTTAAATAATATATATCATTTACACATAATCCAATGATTGAAAATTATTGTATCATTGGAAGACACATTATATAATTTTATAATAGGAATTTATAATAAAAACATTTTTTCATAAAAACTATAATGTTATCCTAACTACCATTCAACACTTATAAAATTTGATGATATCCTAGAGATTTTATAGAAATATGTATATGAGATAAAAATCCTAGTAGTAGAATAATTATTAAACTGATTCAATACACATGAGTTATGATGTAAAACATGATAACATTAAAATATTGGATCTTGAATAAAATTATATAGGAATTGTAACGCCCTGACCCCAATTACCCAGAGTCGGTACATTATTATGTATCATTGGCATGATCACAAAGGATCAAGTCTCGAAATACCGATTAGTTTAGTAGTCTTGGAAACACTAGATATATTCATATGTCTTATGTTACATCATAAGGTAAAAAAAACTACAACAACATCTTGTCTTCATATCCCCTCATACTATCCCTACAGGTCATTCATAAATTACTTCATCACATCCTTGGAAAAATAAAACATTGAAAGGGGAGGGCTCAGATGTCAGTAAGGATAACATTATAGAAGAAACTTTCATTGATAATCATAAACACATAAAGAAACTTATAACTAAAACAAAAGCCTTTTAAACTTCAACTTCAGCATAATATGGCAAAGATAAAATGAAATAATTCCATTTACTTATTCACATGGATATTCTACTAGTCGAACAATCTCATGCAATATCAATAACCACTCTCATAATGATGGAATCCATAATGCCAGACTATCATAACCACATAGCCAAGGCCTCGTGCCAAGACTACAAATAAGATTTTGCCAAGGCCTTGTGCCAAGACACTAGTTTGTCTCATGGGACCTACCGATGCATCGAGGAGATATAACGGGATCCACCTGTCACTTACTAAGTCCAATGAATTCCTCATATTAAAAGTTTTAAACATAACATAAACATTCGTATTAAAACTAGCATACAAAATGTCAATACTTTATCCACAAACCATGAATGGTATAAAAATAGCACATCCACAGTCAAACCTAACTCATTCGATAAAATATGGAAGATTGTATTGTATCATATTAACCTCAATCGAGAATAATGAAGGATATTGACATAGATGAAAAAAATCATCACAACTATTTGAGAGAAATATCCCCCTTTTTCTTGAAATCATTTAAAAGTCACACTATTTGTCAAGAATCCATTTAAAAATATATTTTTGAGTCAAAGTGTCCCATACCACTTTGAAATTTTTAAATGGATTTTTAGTTTTAAAACTTTAATGTCAAAATAAATAAATCCTTAAAAACATTTTTAAAACATGGACATTAATGAGCAAGATTTAGAAGAATAAGTCTTTAAATCATTTAAAAATGGTATTTTTGTTAGAGTTTCTAACCAAAAGAGAGACACTTGAATACAAATAATTGAGGCAATAAAAACATTGTAATATAATGAGAATAAAGGGATTCATGATATATTATGTCAAAGTACATTATATACACCACATAAAAGTGATTTGGTGTATAACAACAAAGAAGTCTCAATGGAATGTAAATTGAGATGAAATCTCTCATAAAGGCCATATCCACAGGATAAGGATAAATCAACGAAATAATTATGTGTAACAAATACAAATACACTAAATATTATTGGATATTCAGTGTAAAACAATTAATCAACATTCACACATATTCTTGTAAAAACTACACCAATGAATTGGATGTTTATCTCAACAAATCGATATTGAGTAAAAATTACTCTTATCAAGTTCATACCGATGACTTGAGAATTTATCAATGGAGTGATTATATGTATAAAAAGTATATCCACAGAAATGGGAGTGGAAATTATGACATAATCAAATGAATAGTTATTCCACAAATAATCTTGGCGTAAAATAATCAATGAAGTATGCATAAAGCCGAATGAGTGGAAACTGAAATTTCAAATTCCCTTAACAATTTGGTAACATATGAAAAATGCACCCATGAAAGAAGGATAATACAATGATTACGTAAATATCCATAAATTAATTCATATTAAAAAATGAATAAAATCATGGGATGTACACATACACCACTTGCAATAAATAAGTGGTGAACAATGGAATTCTCATGAAATTAAGAGCGAGATAAGAAACCCCTTACATTGTAATTTTTCCTTGGTCGAGGGTAGGTTAACCTCCTGTATAATGGTGAAATAATTTTTATTTAATTATAAAAGAATCATATGCATTAATATGATATCATATATGATCTTTTAACATTGATTTGTTAATAATATCTTAGAATTATCGTCGTTTCGGGTGTTAACGGGTTCATTTTCCTTTATATTTTTTTTGTTATTTGATTCATATTTTTTATTAATGGAATGTATATTATTCATATCCATAATGATATCAACAGTTTAAACATTATTTTTAATCATTAAATGAGAATTAGTCTTGAATGGATACGATGGAGAATGAATCTCGTCGCGTTTGTGGAGACGGTAGTCCGTACGTACGCACGAGTGACAATATCATTTTATTGATATTAAAATAATATTTAATTTTATTGTATATCATATATACAGAATAATTATCATGTTATATTTATTATTTACATTAATTACACATAATTTTTATACCCATCCAAATAATAATGTTTCGAATAACAATTACACCACGATGTGGAGACGGTAAGTTGTACGTACACACGTATGGTGACATGTCATTCAAAGGATGGATAGAATACTTAAATATGTTTGTAACATGTTTATAATAACATCAAAGTATATATAATATATTGGAGTTATTATTTTAGTATGGTAATGACAAAGAACGAATAAGTGGAAAAAGAAAAGAACTTGAAAAAGGGTGGTGAAATCATTACCTCTTCTTCGGGTTCTTTCTTTTGATTTGATCAAAAGGGCTCTTTAGGATGGCTTTCTGACTAAAGGAATGCCTCTAGGATTAAGTGAGGGAAGTTGATAGAGTATTTGGGCAGGGGTTGGCCGAACCAAAATGCTTTTAAGGTGTGAATTAATGAGAAGGGGGAGTGCCCTTTTATAAGAGGGGTGAAGGGAACCTTTGGAAAAGCTAGAAATATTATTTTATAATAAATTCATATTCATTATATAATGGCTCCAAAGTGGATTATTTAATATTTAATGCGGGGATAGGTCAAAAAACACTAATAAAATAGGACTTATACAAGTTTGGGTAACTATATTAACCTTATATTTAAGTATTAACTCTTAGTTAATTAGTTTCACTTTTAAAATGTCTCTTTGTATTTTTATATTATATGGTTAATAAACATACTATATACATCCAAGAGACCACCAAGTCATCCTTTAATGATACACCTATCATGATATAAGTCTCTTCACCGAACCTTAGATTTTTATGAATATAATATAAATTAATAATATAATATTTGTTTTAAAAATTCTTTTATGTCAATTTTGACACTATACAATAATTGATTTTAGTAAAAATCACAACAGAATTATTAATTCTAATAAAGATAATTTAATAAATCATAACATTTCTTATTTACCTAAAAAAAATTTATTTATAAAAACTCTCAAATTACATTTATTTGGGTATTTATAATATCAATTATTCTTATTTTTCATTAATTAGGTAATTACATCATCACCATTGTGTCATAAATAAATTAAATTATATAATGTCTAAAAAATATAAATAAAATACCATTATGTATTATATATATTTTTATATTTCTAATGAATATTTATAGTAGAAAATCCAACATATTTAACCCTATTTAAAAATCGTTTTTCTAAAATATATATGCTTATGACATTTTTGTATTTATTTTATCTTAATTAAAATAAAGTGTCATTATCACTTACAAGTGGCTCCATGGGGTCCCAAATCAACCCATAGATTCCCATGGTCGGAAATGTATCCATAAATAAGGTTAGGACACGTTTTAGGGTAATTTAGTAATATTATAATACTATTTGTTAACAATTATTTACCAGATTTACCATTTAACCATGGTAAATAAAATATTTTCCGAAGTAATTATTCAAAATGACTAAAAATAAAAGTTACCTATTTACAAAATTTAGACATAATTATTAAAAATATGGAATCTAATTTTCCAAATTCAAAACACAGAAGTGGGAGATATTAATTTAATATTAATTCCTGTTGTTAAAACAAAAAACGTGTTTTTAAAAGATAATAACTATCAAAAGATTGGAACTTGTTTATGCCTGGTTTAATTGTGAAATTATGTCCAATGAAAAACATTGAATTAAATGGTAAAAATATATTCTAAATATACTTTAAAACCACAAAAATTCATAATTTATCAATATTAATTATTTCGATTAAAAAAGTTGTTTTTAATTAAAATTTAGTAATTTTCACTATTCATCAAAATATGAAAGTTATCAGAAAAGTGCCAAAATTTCACCCTAGGCTAATTTCGATATTCCGAATCCAAAAATGATGTCCATTTTGAGAGATATAATTTATAAAATTTAAAAAAGTGGGTATTTCTATTCATAATGTCTACTTTGATTGGTCGAGGTATGTTAGAACTCGAAGTTGCGTACAACACACGCTACTATACTAATCAAAGACAAGCGTACTGTGGAAGCATGGGGTGTTATATTCTCCCCTGCTTCAATAAATTTTGTCCTTGAAATTTTTAAAATTGGGCATTGGAATATAATGGAAATTCCCACATCAGAAAAAGATTCAATAAAACTATCACTTTAAAAGAAAGAAAGAGAAGTTCAAAGGTCACCCGAGATAACCTATACTAGGATTACATATATAAAAACATGGATATGGATGATAAAATTAGCGTCATGTTCTGATGGTGAGGGATAGAAAACATGATCCGGAGAAAGTTAACAATCAGAAAACCACAAACTTGTGATGGGACAAACGGTCATTAGTTTCCCAGTAGGAAAAGTAAATGGACAACAATTTTATGATAATTTATTTAAGATACATTACCAAAAGATGATGAATTCATTTCTGAGATTGACTAAGAACATAAATAGATATACATTTCTTTGTAATGTTTCCTTCTTTAATAAATTCCTAGTACTAACTCATTTTTAAACGATGAGTATTCAAGAAGACTTGGTCACACTGGAAGAGATAGAATAAACTTTTTATAGAATCACATGATCCACGATGGATAAACTATATATTTACCTAGTCTTTATAGATTAATCAAAACCAAAATGGTTAATATAAGATCTGATGATCCCCCAAAAGGATATTCCATTAGAGAAAGAAACAATAATCTTAATTTGTAAAATTAAACCAACAATACCCCAAAGTTAAATAAATAACATTCAACAATGAATTTTCCTTGAAATACTTTAATATAATCCAAACTAATATTGAAACCCAAAACATTTAAGAATGTAGTCTTCCACGTTAAAATGTACCTCCAAATGACATTAATTACTCTTAAAGTCACATACATAAAAGTAATTAACCTAATAATTTCCATAAATAACCCAAATCACTATAAATACACAATAAAAACATAGATAAAAACCCACCATTACTCCTCAAATGAAATCCCATAATACTCTATTTTCCTTTGGCATATAGTGTTCACAACAAAGCAAACAACTTCCAAAATAACATTTATCACATAATCACCAAATCATTTTCCTATACTAAGGGTATTCATTTGATAAGACATAAGATCCCAAATAAAATTTTTATTGATAAATAAAATAATTTAACTAAAAATAATAGTCACACTAACCTGGGACTACACATAGTCCAGTGGTAGGCGGTAAATCCCAATCGCACTTTGGTTGTGGGTTCGATTCCCACAACTTTGTCCAACGTGATGGGTTGTCACACGGTCTGCGTGTTCTCCTTTTTTAAAAACTATCTTCTATAAAATTACCAAAATGAAATAAATTCCTCAATATAACCATAACATAAATTAACCACAAATATTATCTCATACCTTGCATTGTCATCCCAAATTATAATGACTTATAATTGCTTCAAACCCAATGATCATATAAAACCAAATGGTTATTTATAACTATATCCACAAGAGAAAAGATAATTTTTCCTCAAATATCATTCTCACATGGAAAATTGAGGGGTTAAAAATACAAGATAAAGTTATTCCAAAGTAAAACCATCAATAAGCAGCACTAATAATTTTTAAACATTTCTCCAACCATTTTTTCCTATATAGCTTCTTCATTGGCCAAGTAAATATCCTATAGAATATGGCATTTACTCAGGTAATGGTCAGGTCCCCTAAATTTATGGCAAAGTATTGTAAATATATTCTTTTTAGCATTTTTATCTTCTTCCAAAGTACTCTTCAATTTTTTTCGTCAATTCTTTACTTTATGTCCTTCCTTCCCGCACGTAAATCATTTCTTTATTCCATAGAGACACTTTCCGTGGTGTCACCATCCACATTTCCTGTAACACCCCATGTAAATAAAGAGTGTGACATTTTCACATTTATCCATATTTGTGAATAAAATATTAATATGACTTTAAAGGGGACGCTATGCTCGATGGCATACCCAACATGCAACAACGATTTTCTTGGGAATCTTACGTTGCACTCTAATAATAAAATAATATTATTTTAAATAGTAGTTAACGCCTAGCTATTGTAATGGAGGGAATGAACAGAACTAACTACAAAATAATTATATATGTTTGTCAAATATTTTTACTTTTTACAATAAATGTAAGAGGATTAAAAATGCGAATGAATCCAACTTTAAGCATAAACATTCTAATATTCTTTAATAGATCGATTAATCGCCTTTTGATGGAGAACCTCTTTTAAATCCACTTTTTTAAAATTTTATGTGTTATATTTGACAAAATAAAATTCTTCTTTAGAATCAGGACATCAAAATTTACTCTGGGTAACTTTTTGGTATTTTTTCGAAAAAAGTTAAATTTTTAATGATTAATAAAAAATGTTGTATTTTAATTCAAAACCTATTTTTAATATAATTTATTTATATGATTAAATTATCTTTTTAATTGGTTTTATAGTGAAATTAGAATATATTTCTACCATTTAATGCAATAGTGGTCATTGGAATTAATTTCACTTTGAAATCGGACTTAAACTAGTGTCAAACTTTTGATACATTTTGTTTCATAAAAACACGCTATTTGTTTTGACAGCGGGAATTAATTATTAAATTAATTAATGCAACATATATGTTTTGAATTTTTTAAAATAGACATCATTTTGGAATTTGGAATATCATATATTTCTTAGGGTGAAGTTTTGGTAATTTTCTGAAAAACATCAATTTTTGATGAATAGTGAAACCACTAAGTGGTACTTATAAAAACTGATTTTCCGTTTAAATGAAAATTTTCCACCTTTGTGTTTTTATTTTCAAAAATCTGACATTCATGGTTTTCATTAAGAAGTAAAATGTGGTTCAATGGGATTAAAATTATTTTTTGGTGAATAGTAACTTATTAAGTTTTTAATCGCGATTAGAAGTAATTAATGTAGTTTAAGGTAAGAATAATATTTTAAAAAAATTAAATGACATTTACACATTTCCTACCCTCATTGGATGTGTCATGGACGACCAAGACAATCCATGGGTCATCTTGGGGACCCCATGGAGCCACTTTGGTTGGAAAATGACATAAATACCTTTTTATTTAATGTTAAAGTAAAAAAGACACAAACATGAGATGTTTTAATAAAACAATTTTTACATGGTGTCATACAAGTCAGAGTTTTGACTATAAATATTCATTGGAAATCTAAAAATATTTCCTACATCGTTTTATTCTTTTATAATTTTTAGACATTAAATAAATTAAATTATTTATGACATCATGATGATGCAGCGATGCCCTCATTATTTAACGATTTAAATAAAATTAAAAGATAATGTAATATCTAAGACCTAAACATGTCCAAAACCTATTGTATGGGTGGATTTCGAACCCTTATCACCTTATCCTCGAAACACATCAATGTGGTACCCTTAAAATCTGAAACACATTCTAAAATAAATTAACATTTCTTTACTTTCCAAGAGTGCCCCTCCTCTCCTCTTATAAAAGGCCCACACCTCTACCTCCTTACCCAAACCTCTAAAGCCTTTGGCTCGGCCAAACCCTGACCATTTCATCTCTAAACATCCCTCTATAACTCATTGAAACCTTACATTGGGAATAATCCTTTCAAAGGAAGCCTTTGAGCTCAAATCAAAGGAAGTTACCCAATTTAAAGGTAATGTCTTCACTTGTGTCCTTTTGTTTTATTGTGCTTCTCCAACCCCCTAAAATCTTTTTATTCATTTATTCTGTAACAAAGACAGTATCTTCAATATATTAGGATGTTTTTATAAAAAGGATTCGAGCTACACTTACACACACCTAGGTCTAATGGTTAAAGAACATACTGTTTCCGTGGATGGAAAATTTCTGCTTCCCAAAACGAGGATTGTTCAACATTATTTTAACACCTTCAAAGGTGGCCATTAAGATGTCACTATATTTATATATGAAATATAATATGTTTATGTTTTCCTTAAGCTTCTGTATTTTTCATTTACGGCATACCTTTATGGATACCATTATGGGTAACACGATATCTTCATTTTAGGAAGTGCGGACTACCGCCCCCTCAAAGTGATTTGATTCATTAATGTCATATGTGGGACGTATAAAGGATGGAACTAATGGTATTGAATATGTTATACTACTGGAATTATAATATACCTTTATATCTTTATTATTTATTCAATTTAATACAAAAAAAAAGAAATGAAAGTAGCGTTCATGCGTACGTACGACTTATCGTCTCCATGAACGGTACATTTCATTTCAAATCTCCAAATGTTATGTACTATTATAAGTACATATATATAATGGATATATATGTAATATATTACATCTACATTATGGGTATCATTCTGGAATTATAATATATATATCTCTCATTTTGTTTTAATTCCATTAATATGGCAAAAAAATGAATGTAGCGTTCATGCGTACGTACGGCCTAACGTCTCCATGAAAGGTGATTTCAATTTTTTTATCTCCAAATGCCATGGGATAGTATAAAACGAATATATACTGGATATATATGATATTTAAAACATAAATACTATTCTGGAGATGATGTACCTATAACTACATGGAAAATTCTTTTCCAACAAGTTAAATTTTTACTCATGTACTGGACATCGACAAAAACGTCTAATACGAACTCACTTTATTAACAAATTATTATAACATTATAATATGTGATCTGAACTGAATAATAATATTTAAAGGAGGTCCTTAATCAATTATAAATTGAACTAATTTTATTATTCAGGAGATTAAATAAGGATCGAGTCATGTCGGACACGAGGTAAGGGATCCTACTCCTCTCTTTCTTTTTAAGTACACTCTTTTATGTCATTCCTTTTAATATCATCTCTATTATGATTGGGATGTTCATTTATATTAATCATACTGTAATTTTTATGTTCATATGGTGAGAGAACCTATTTTATCTCATCAATCCATTTTGGATGTTTTGAGTGGCTTAGTTAGGATGCCGAATTTTCGTAAGAGATCTAACCTCTCTCTTTTTTTAAGTACTCTAATTTATGTCACTTCTTTTAAACTCCTCTTTGTTATTATGGGGGATGTTTTTTTATATTCCTCTTGATGTACATTTTATTTTAATATGATGAGATACTCTATTTGATCTCATCAATCCATTTTTGTAAGTTTTAAGTGGCGTCGTTAGGCTGCCGAGTTTTCGTAAGGAATTTTTCATCTCACTTTTATTCCCATGAGATTAATGCTACATTTGCCACCATTTCCTTTGAGTGGTGTATTTACTTCCCATTATTATACTCTTTGTGTAATATAATTTCATTTATGGGTACTTACATATTCATTGTATGACCCTTCTTCAATGGGGGGTACGTTTCAAAAGTTACCCAAGTCGGTAAGGGAACCTTTCACCCTCCTCTTTTTAATAGACTTATTTTGTTATGTATTTTGATTCACATAATATAATGTTGGGATATGTTATTCTATATCCTTATTAATTGAAATTTTATGTCCAAGTGATGAGATACCCTTTTTATCTCTCATCAACTCATTTTATATGTTTTGAAGCGACGCCATTAGGCTGTCGAATTTCTGTAAGGGAACTTCTTAACCCACTTTCAATTATTTGGGTTAAACCTCTAATTATTGATTTTATTATTCCATGATTATGTGTGGAATATCTATTTTGTAGTTTCCACAAACCATTGTGTGGATATACTATTTATACACATAATCATCTCATTGATAAATTCTTATGTCATTTAGACGGACTTGTATCGGAAATCATAACTCAATATCATTTTATTGAGTTAAATATCTATGCCATTGGTTTTGTTTTTCCATGATTATGTGTGAATGACCACTGATTGTTTTACACTTAATATCCACTTATATTTTGTGTATTCGTATTTGTCACACATAATCATATAATTGATTTATCCTAAAGATAAGGATACCGACTTTGTAAGGGACTTCGTCTCAATCTCCTTTCATTGAGGCATATTTAGTTTTACTCACAACTTTATTTTATACGGTGTATAAACCCCTTTGACATTTAATTGTATTCAAAAGGAATATTTTTATACGAAGCATTATACTATACGACAAAAAGGAATGTTTCTTTTAACGTATGCGGTGACAACGACCTTTTCCGCCGCCGCGAGTATTATTTGGTCTTTGGCTTCCTCAACAAGCCGTAATGTTTTTTAAAATGAAATAAATACCATATACTCTATTATGTATGTTGGTATTGAAAATCGTTTTTACAAAGGATTTGTTATGTCGATATATTTAAGTGATATATTGTGATCGAAATGTGGAAATGTTTTCTTTCCATTATATTTGTTTAATGTCTTATGATTTTATAATGGTACTTGGACATTATGATGGGTGGTGTCGTGAATACTAGGACGGGTGGTTATGTTATAACCTCCAATGCATTGGGTATGGAAGTCAGCTGTATGGCTATTCCATTAAGTATGTGTGGAAGTCGGCTGTATGACTATTCCATTAAGTATGTGTGGAAGTCAACCATATGGTTAATCCACTTAAGTATGTTTATGTCCCAAGTTACCTTTATATGTTATCGGATCTTTATATGTGTTTTATGATAATATTTTGGTTACAGAAGGGTATGTAATGAACTTTTATTCAGTGAAGAGTTTTTACTACTTCAAAAAGGTGAAAAGTATTACTTTGATAAAGTATACATGGTTTACTTGTTGTTTGGAAAAACTAACAGTTTTCATTCTATGTGTACCCCTTAATGAGCTTTTTTATGCTCATCCCAGGTTTTTGAAATGATTTTCACAGGACTTAACGTGGAATAGGGTCAAGGATGGGATCAAGGGGAAGTCATGCTACCTAAAACATGGAACTAAGCATGTTTCTTTTTAAGAGTTTTTATTTTATTTAACTTAGTATAAGTTTCTACTTGGTAATCTTTTGAGATGTAATAGTTATGTCCTAATTTTCTAAAAATCTAAACCTGAAAATATCCTCAATGTGAATTATTCATTTAATTCAATATTAAGTATGGTTTAAGGCTGGAGTCTTATAGTTGGTATCAAAGGTCATTTTAGATAACTTTAGTGGTTAGGGTATCCTCTAAGCATAAGTGACATTACAATAATGGTTAGGATTTCAGAAAGAGTCATAGTTTTAGATAAAGTGAATGAGTAAGTATATATTAGTGTTTGTCTTCTTCATTAGTACATGATGGTTTTGTTGATATACTCACACTGATATTTCTGTTTTTAGTGAATGGATGGATCTAGCAGGCACCAAAGAGACAACAGGTTTGAAGGAAATTGTGGTGGTTCTCTGATTAAGATACTAGATAAAATGGGGGATTCAATGAGGAAACTCGTGGTTGTTCTAAAACAACTATCAAGGAGTCATGATCAACCACTTGAACCTTGGTATGTTCTGTAATGAATCATGTACGAGATGACCAATCGATGTGGAAGTTCAGGTAATAATTATTAAGGTAACCATTAGAGTTTATATGATCCTTACTTTTGAGGTAATTATTTTTTATTATATGATATGCTGGAAAATGAAAGGTATGAGATAAACTTGAGGTTAAAATATGTTATGATCATTTTTGAAGATTTTATCTCGTTTTGGGGAATGTTTTAAAATTATATAGTTTTGGAAAAAGGACAACACGCAGACCGTGTGACAACCCGTCGCGTCGGACAAAGCTGCGGGAATCGAACCCACAACCAATGTGCGACTGGTATTTATCGCTTACCACTGGACTACGTGAAGTCCCTGGTTAGTTTGAATAATTCTTTTTAGTTAGATTATTTTAGGAATCAAGAGAAAGTTTATTTTGGGTTATCAATGGAAATGATTAACCTATCATGGAGGATATGTGATTAGGTTAATTACTTTCCAATACGAGACTTTAAGAGTAATTGATGTTATTTGGAGATAAGTGTTAATTTGTACCTCGGAAGACTATGTGACTAAATCCTTAAAATATTTGGGTTTCAATATTATTTTGGTTTACTTTGAAGTATTTTATAAACAAATTTTTTATTGAATGGTCATTGTTAAACTTTGGGTATTGTTTGATAAATTTTGGAGATTAAGAATAGATTTTTTTTAAAAAAATTATTATCCTTTTGGGTATTATCTGATATTGTACTAACCTTTTTGGTTTTGGTTTTGGTTAAGGTCTAAAGACATGGGAAGTATATAGTTCTCTTTTCTGGATTAGGTGATTCTCTAGAAGTTGATTATAGTACTCTTAATGTGAATAAGTCTTCCTAAAAACTCGTTTTTTGGGGAAAGTATAAATTTTTGTAAGAAATATTGTAAAAGTTTAAAGTCAACATGACAAGTAAGTATGTTTCCTTAAGATCGAAAATAAATTCCTCAATGAAGAGTAACTTAAAACAAAAGTGTTTTCTGTTAACTTTTCCTACTGTGGAATCGAATACCTTTTAACCCATCACTAGTTTGTGATTCTCTTATGGTTAACTTTCTCCTAGACATGTTTACTATCACTCTCCATCAGAACATGACCCTTTGTTTTTTTCCTCCATGTCCATATTTTCATTCTTGGAATAATAGTATGGGTTAACTCAGGTGACCTTTTTACTTATATTTCTTTATTTTAAAGTGACGGTTTTACTGACTCTTGTTCCGATGTGGAATTTTCAATGAAGTTTCCAAGCCCAATTTTAAAATTGCGAGGACGCAATTCCCAAAAGGGGGGGAGGATGTAACACCCCAGGTAAATAAAGTGTATGACACTTTCACATTTATCCATAGTTGTGAATAAAATATTAATATGACTTTAAAGGGGATGCTATGCTCGATGGCGTACCCAACACGCAACAACGAGTTTCTTGGGAATCTTACGTTGCACTCTAATAATAAAATAATATTATTTTAAATAGTAGTTAACGCCTAGCCATTGTAATGGTGGGAATGAACAGAACTAACTACAAAATGATTATATATGTTTGTAAAATATTATTACTTTTTACAATAAATGTTAGAGGAATAAAAATGTGAATTAATCCAATTTTAAGCGTAAACATTCTAATATTCATTAAAAGATCGATTAACTGCCTTTTGATGGAGAACCTTTTTTAAATCCACTTTTTTACAATTTTATGTGTTATATTTGAAAATATAAAATTCTTCTTTAGAATCAGGATATAAAAATTTACTTTTTGTAAATTTTTGGTATTTTTCCGAAAAAGTTCAATTCTTAATGAATAGTGAAAAATGTTGTATTTTAATTCAAAACCTCTTTTTAATATAATTTATTTATATGATTAGATAATCTTTTGAATTGGTTTTAAAGTGAAATTAGAATATATTTTTACCATTTAATCCAATAGTGGTCGTTGGAATTAATTTCACTTTGAAATCTGACTTAAACTAGTGTCAATCATTTGATACATTTTGTTTGACAGCGGGAATTAATTGTTAAATAAATTAATGCAACATATATGTTATGAATTTTATAAAATAGACATCATTTTGGAATTCATAATATCAAATATAGCTTAGGGCGAATTTTTGGTAATTTTCTGAAAAACATCAATTTTTGATGAATAGTGAACCCACTAAGTGGTACTTATAAAAACTGATTTTCCGTTTAAATGAAAATTTTCCACATTTGTGTTTTGTATTTCAAAAATCCGACATAAATGGTTGTCATTAAGAAGTAAAATTTGGTTCAATGGATTTAAAATAATTTTTTGGTGAATAGTAACTTATTAAGTTTTTAATCGCAATTAGAGGTAATTAGTGTAGTTTAAGGTAAGAATAATTTTTTAATAAAATGAAATGACCGTGACACATTTCCTACCCTTGTTGTATGTGTCATGGACGACCAATAAAATCCATAGGTAAAATTAGGGACCCCATGGAGCCACTTTGGTTTGAAAATGACATAAATACCTTTTTATTTAATGTTAAAGTAAAAATGACACAAACATGAGATGTTTTACTAAAACAATTTTTACATGGTGTTATACAAGTAAAAGTATTGAATATAAATACTCATTGGAAATCTAAAAATATTTCCTACATAATTGTATTTTTTTATAATTTTTAGACATTAAATAAATTAAATTATTTATGACATCATGATGATGCAGTGATGACCTCATTATTTAACAATTTAAATAAAATTGGAAGATAATGTAATATCTAAGACCAAAACATGTCCAAAACCTATTGGATGGGTGGATTTATAACCCTTATCACCTTATCCTAGAAACACATCAATGTGGGACCATTCAAATCTGAAACTCATTCTAAAATAAATTAACATTTCTTTACTTTCCAAGAGTGCCCCTCCTCTCCTCTTATAAAAGGCCCCCACCTCTACCTCCTTACCCACACCTATCAAGAATTTGGCTCGGCCAACCCCTGCCCATTTCATCTCTAGAAATCTCTCTATAACTCCTTGAAGCCTCACTTTGGGCAGAATCCTTTCCAAGGAAGCCTTTGAGCACAAATCAATGGAAGTTACCCGATTTAAAGGTAATGTCTTCACTTGTGTCCTTTTGTTTTATTTTGCTTCTCCAACCCCATAAACTCTTTTTATTCATTTATTCTGTAAAAAATCCAGTATCATCAATACACTAGGATTTTTTTATAAGAAGTATTCAAGCTACACTTACACACACCTACGTCTAATGGTTAAAGCACATACTGTTTCCGTGGATGGCGAATTTCTGCCTCCCGAAACGATGATTGTTCAACATTCTTTTAACACCATAAAAGGTGGCCATTAAGATGTAAATATATTTGTATATGATATATAATATGTTTATGTTTTCCTTAAGCTTCTTTATTTTTCATTTATGGAATACCTTTATGATTTCCATTATGGGTAAACGCGATATCTTTATTTTAGGAAGTGCGGACTACCGCCCCCTCAATGTGATTTGATTCGTTAATGACATATGTGGGACGTACAAAGGATGGAATTAATGTTATTACATATGTTATTATACTGTAATTATAATATACCTTTATATATTTATTATTTATTCAATTTAATACAAAAAAGAAGAAATGAAAGTAGCATTCATGCGTACGTACGGCTTATCGTCTCCATGAACGGTACATTTCATTTTTTATCTCCAAATGTTATGTACTATTATAAGTACATATATATAATGTATATATATGTAATATATTACATCTAATTGATGGGTATCATTCTGAAATTATAATATATTTATTTCTCATTTTGTTTTAATTCCATTAATATGCCAAAAAAATGAAAGTAGCGTTCAAGCGTACGTACGGCCTACCGTCTACATGAAAGGTGCTTTCAATTTTTTATCTCCAAATGCTATGAGATAGTATAAAACGAATATATACTGGATATATATGATATTTAAAACATATATACTATTCTGGAGATGATGTACCTATAACTACATGGAAAATTCTTTTCCTATAAGTTCAATTTTTACTCATGTACTGAACATCGACAACAACATCTGATACGAACTCACTTTATTAACCAATTATTATAACATTATAATATGTCATATGAACTGAATAATAATATTTAAAGTAGTTCCTTAAGCAATTATAAATTGACCAAATTCTATTATTCAGGAGATTAAATAACGATCGAGTCATGTCGGACACGAGGTAAGGGATCCTACTCCTCTCTTTCTTTTTAAGTACACTCTTTTATGTCATTCCTTTTAAGATCATATTTATTATGATTGGGATGTTATTTTATATTACTCATAATTTAATTTTTATGTTCATATGGTGAGAGACCCTATTTTCTCTCATCAATCCATTTTGGAAGTTTTGAGTGGCGCCGTTAGGCTGCCGAATTTTCGTAAGAGATCTAACCTCCCTCTTTTTTTAAGTACTCTCATTTATGTCACTTCTTTTAATCACTTATTTGTTATGATGGGGGATGTTATTTTATATTCCTCTTGATTTACATTTTATTTTAATATGATTAGATACTCTATTTTATCTCATCAATCCATTTTTGGATGTTTTAAGTGGCACCGTTAGGCTGCCAAGTTTTCGTAAGTAATTTTTCATCTCACTTTTATTCTCGTGAGATTTATGATACCTTTGCCACCATTTCCTTTGATTTGAGTATGTACTTTCCATTATTATACTCTTTGTGGAATATAATTTCATTTATGGGTACTTACATATTCATTTTATGACCCTTCTTCAATGGGGTGTACGTTTCGAAAGTTACCCAAGTCGGTAAGGGAACCTTTCACCCTCCTCTTTTTAAAAGACTTATTTTGTTATGTCTTTTTATTCACATACTATTATGTTGGTACATGTTCTTATATATACTTATTAATGTAAATTTTATGCCCAAGTGATGAGATGCCCTTTTTATCTCTCATCAACTCATTTTATAAGTTTTGAAGCGACGCCGTTAGGCTGTCGAATTTCTGTAAGGGAACTTCTTAACCCACTTTCAATTCTTTGGGTAAAACCTCTAATTCTTGATTTTATTATGCCAAGATTATTTGTGGAATCTCTATGTTGTAGTTTCCACAAAACTTTGTGTGGATATACTATTTATACACATAATCATCTCATTGATAAATTCTTATGTCATTTAGATGGACTTGTATCAGAAATCATAACTCAATCTCATTTTATTGAGTTAAATATCTATGTCATTGGTTTTGTTTTTCCATGATTATGTGTGAATGACCTCTGATTGTTTTACACATAATATCCACTTATATTTTGTGTATTTTTATTTGTCACACATAATCATATAATTGATTTATCCTTAATCGAAGGATACCGACTTTGTAAGGGACTTCGTCTCAATCTCCTTTCATGGAAGAATATTTAGTTTTACACACAACATTCTTTTATACGGTGTATATACCCCTTTGACTTTTAATTTTATTCAAAAGTAATCTTTTTATACAAATCGTTTTACTAAACAAAAAAAATAAATGTTTCTTTTAACGTACGCGGTGACAACGACCTTTTCCACCGCCGCGAGTATTGTTTGGTATTTGGCTTCATCAAAAAGCCGTAATGTTTTTTAAAATGTAATAAATACCATATACTCTTTTATGTATGTTGGTATTTAAAATTGTTTTTATAAAGTATTTGTTATGTCGATATATTTAAGTTATATATTGTGATCGAAATGTGGAAATGTTTTCTTTCCATAATATTTTTTTAATGTGTTATGATTTTATAATGGTACTTGGACATTATGAAGGGTGGTGTCATGAATACTAGGACGGGTGGATACGTTATAACCTCCAATGCATTGGGTATAGAAGTCGTCAGTATGGCTATTCTATTAAGTATGTGTGGAAGTTGGTTGTATGGCTATTCGATTAAGTATGTGTGGAAGTCGACCGTATGGTTATTCCACATAAGTATGTTTATGTACCAAGTTACCTTTATATTTTATGTGATCTTTATATTTGTTTTATGGTAATCTTTTGGTTACAGAAGGGTAAGTAATGAACTTTTATTCAGTGAAGAGTTTTTACTACTTCGAAAAGGTGAAAAGTATTACTTTGATAAAGTATACATGGTTTACATGTTGTTTTGAATAACTAACAGTTTTCATTCTTTGTGTATCCCTTACTGAGCTTTTTTATGCTCATCCCATGTTTTTGAAAAGTTATTCATAGGAATTAATGTGGAATAGGTTCAAGGATGGGATCAAGTGAAATTCATTCTACCTAAAACATGGAACTAGGCATGTTTTTTAAGAGTTTTTATTTTATTGAAACTTAGTAGAAGTTTCTACTATTTAATCTTTTGTGATGTAATAGTTATGTCCTAATTCTATAAAACTATAAACCTGAAATGATCCTCAATGTGAATTATTCATTTAAATCAATATTATGTATTGTTTAAGGCTGGGGTTTTATATTTCCTGCATGATGGAAATTGAGGATTCATTTCTCCATGGTCTCCACTACTGGAGCTCTTATCATTCATCACCATCCACTTCTTTGTTGAGTCCAGAAATTGGTTAATATTTATATTTTTTATTATATTTTGGGAAAATTGATTTAGCATGAAGGAGATATCTTTTACGCCTATCAACATTCAATTTTGTTTCTCATTGCACCACGGTTCCCACCTTGTACATCATTCTCAAAGTCACTATGAATTTCTTGGAATCCATCAATTGGATAAAACAAAAAAGCATTGTGTGAGTAACAGTAGTCATAAAATCATTTAGAAAATGTCATGTCCCCATATTCTCAATTTGAAACACATTAGGATCAACCAAGGCCATTTACTATCATATTATATATAATACTTCAAATCGGTTTGTAAATAAAATGTAAATTATCCAAAGCATATCCCCCAGGAGTGTCGTAACCAAGAGTGCAGCAAGGCTCATTGTCGTGCACTAGTTCCCGTTAGAGTCTAGCTCAAAGCGGTGTTTTCAGGTTATACCCCTAGGTAAATCTATTCAAGAGCTGCCTCTACCTTTTCGTATCCAGACAGGGATGTATTGCTCAGAAAACTCACAAAATCTCTACAATACCAAAATTCTAGGAAGTTCTTCTATACTAATCCTCAATGTCCTTCTTAGGTCTATCTGCTCTAATTAAAGTTTATCTAAATCTAGATTCCAAGGTTTGTACTAATCTTCCTCTGATACCAACTGTAACACCCTGACCCCAATTACCCAGAGTCGGTGAATTATTACGTATCATTGGCATGATCACAAAGGATAAAGTCTCGAAAGATAGATTAGTTTAGTAGTCTTGGAAACACTAGATATATTCATAATTCATACATTACATCATAAGGTAAAAAAACTACAACAACATCTTGTCTTCATATCCCCTCATACTATCCCTACAAGTCATTCATAAATTAATTCTTCACATCCTGGGAAAAAAACATTGAATGGGGTGAGCTCAGATGTCAGTAATGATAACAATATATCAGAAGTTTTCATAGATAAGCATCAACACTTAAAACAATTTATAACTAAAACAAAAGCCTTTTAAACTTCAACTTCAGCATAATATGGAAAAGATAAAATGAAATAATTCCATTTACTTATTCACATGGATATTATACAATTCAAACAATCACATGCAATATCAATAACCACTTTCATAATGATGGAATCCATAATCCCGGATTATCATAACCACATAGCCAAAGCCTCGTGCCAAGACTACAAATAAGATTTTTCCAAGGCCTTGTGCCAATACACTAGTTTGTCTCATGAGACCTACCGATGCATCAAGGAGCTATAGCGGGCTCCACCTATCACTTACTAAGTCCAATGCATTCCTCATATGAAATGTTATAAGCATAACATAAACATTCATATTAAAACTAGCATATGAAATGTCCATACTTTATCCACAAACCATGAATGGTATAAAAATAGAACATCCATAGTCAAACATAACACATTCGATACAATATAGAAGATTGTATTGTATCATATTAACCTCAATAGAGAATAATGAAGGATATTGACATAGGTGAAAATAACCATCAAATCTATTTGAGATAAATATCCCCCTTTTTCTTGAAATCATTTAAAAGTCACAATATTTGTCAAGAAGCCATTTAAAAAAAGATTTTGGAATCAAAGTGTCACATACCACTTTGAATCTTTTAAAAGGAGTTTTAATTTTAAAACATTAATTTCCATATAAATAAATACTTAAAACCATTTTTAGAACATGGACATTAATGAGCAAGATTTAGAAGAATAAGTCTTTAAAACATTTAAAAATGGTATTTTAGTTAGAGTTTCTAAACAAAAGAGAGACACTTGAATACAAATAATTGATGTAATCAAAACATTGTAATATCATGAGAATAAAGGGATTCATGATATACTATGTCAAAATACATTATATACACCACATAAAAGTGATTTGGTGTATAACAACAAAGAAGTCTCAATGGAATGTAAATTGAGATGAAATCTCACATAAAGGACGTATCCTTAGGTTAAGGATATATCAACGACATAATTATGTGTCAAAAATATAAATACACTAAATATGATTTCATATTCAGTGTAAAACAATCAAAGTACATTCACACATATTCCTTTAAAAACAACACCAATGAATTGGATGTTTATCTCAACAAATCAAGATTGAGTAAAAATTACTCTTATCAAGTTCATAGTGATGACTTGAGAATTTATCAATGGAGTGATTATGTGTATAAAAAGTATATCCATAGAAAGGGGATTGGAAATTATGACATAATCTAATGAATAGTGATTCCACACATAATCTTGGAGTAAAATAATCAATGAAGTATGCGTAAAGTCGAATGAGTGGAAATTGAAATTTCAAATTCCCTTATCAATTTGGTAACTTATGAAACATGAAACCATGAAAGAAGGTTAAAAAAATTATGATATAAATATCCATAAATTAAAGTATATTAAAAAATGATTACAATCATGGGAAGTACACATACACCACATGCAATAAATAAGTGGTGAACAATGGAATTCTCACGAAATTAAGAGCGAGATAAGAAACCCTTACATTGTACTTTTTCCTTGGTTGAGGGAAGTTTAACCTCATGTATAATGGTGAAATATTTGTTATTTAATTATACAATAATCATATTCATTAATATGATATCATATATGATCTTTTAACATTGATTTGTTAATAATGTCTTAGAATTATCATCATTTCGAGCGTTACCGGGTTCATTTTCAATTATATTATTTGTTATTTGAGCCATATTTGTTATTAATGGGATGTATATTATTCATATCCAGAATGATATATAAATTTTAAACATTATTTTTAATAATTAAATTAGAATTAGTCTTGAATGGATACATGGAGAATGAATCTTATCGCGTTCGTGGAGATGGTAGTCCGTACGTACGCACGAGTGACAATATCATTCTATTGATTTTAAAATAATATTTAATTTGATTTTATATCATATATACAGAATCATTATCATGTTATTTTTATTATTTACATTAATTACACATCATTATTATACCCATCCAAATAATAATGTTTTGAATAACAATTACACCACGACGTGGAGACGGTAAGCCGTACGTACACACGTATGGTGACATGTCATTCAAAGTATGGATAGAATACTAAAATATGGTTGTACCATGTTTATAATAACATCATAGTACATATAATATACTGGATAAATTATTTTAATATGGTAATAACAAAGAAATAAGAAGTGGAAGAAGAAAGGAACTTGAAAAAGTGTGCTGAAATCATTACCTTTTCTTTGGGTTTTTCCTTTTGATTTGATCAAAAGAGATCTTTAGGTTGGATTTCTGACTAAAGTAAGGCCTCTAGGATGAAGTGAGTGATGTTGAGAGAGTATTTGGGCCAGGTTTGTTTGAACCAAAAGTCTTTTATGGTTTGAATTAATGAGAAGGGGGAGTGCTCTTTTATAAGTGGGGTGAGGGGAACCTTTGGGAAAACTAGAAATATTATTTTATAATAAATTCATATTCAGTTTATAATGGCTCCAATGTGGATTATTTAAAGGTTAAGGTGGTTATAGGTAAAACTACACTCTACCAATAGGATTTAGACAGGTTGGGGTCACTATATTAACTTTATCTTTATGTATTAACTCATAGTTAATTAGTTTTACTTTTACAATGTCTCTTTTTATTTTTATATTATATGGTTAATAAACATACTATATACATCCAAGAGACCACCAAGTGGTCCATTAATGATACAACCATAATAATATAAGTCTCTTGGCCGAAACTTAGATTTTTAGGAATTTAATATCAATTAATAATATAATATTGGTGTTAAAAATTCTTTTATGTCAATTTTGATACTATTCAATAATTGATTTTTGTAAAACTCATAACAGAATGATTACTTACAATAAAGATAATTAAATAAATCCTAACTTGTCATATTAACTTATAAATTTTTTTTTATTTATAAAAAGTCTAAAATTACATTTATTTGGGTATTTATAATATCAATTATTCTAATTTTTCATTCATTGGGTAATTACTGCATCACCATTGTGTCGTAAATAAATAAAAGTATTTAATGTCTAAAAAATATAAATAAAATACCTTTATGAAGGAAATATTTTTATCTTTCTAATGAAAATTATTTTCTAAAATCCAACATATATATCCCTATGTAAAAATTGTTTTGCTAAAATATATTTACTTATGTCATTTTTGTATTTATTTTAACATAATTAAAATAAAGTGTCATTATCACTTAAAAGTGGCTCAATGGGGTCCCAAAATCAGCACAAAGATACCCTTGGTCAGAAATGTATCCACCAATAAGGTTAAGAGACGTTTTAGGATAATTTAGTATTATTATAATATTATTTGTTAACCCTTATTTACCAGATTTATCATTTAACCATGGTAAATAAAATATTTACCGAAGTAATTATTCAAAATATCTAAAAATAAAAGTTACGTATTTACAAAATTTGGACATCATGATTCCAAATATGGAATCCATTTTTAAAAATTCAAAACATATAAGTGGCAGAAATTAATTTAAAATTAATTCCCATTGTTAAAATAAAAAAGCGTGTTTTAAAGAGATAATATCTATCAAAAGATTGACACTTGTTTATGTCTGGTTTAACTGTGAAATTATGTCCAATGAAAAATATTGAAGTAAATTTTAATAATATATTCTAAATATACTTTAAAACCACTAAAATTAATAATTTATCAATCTTAATTATTTTGATTAAAAAAGTTGTTTTTAATTAAAATTTAGTAATTTTCACTATTCATCAAAATATGAATGTTATCCGAAAAGTACCAAAATTTCACCCTAGTCTAATTTCGATATCCCGAATACAAAAATGATGTCCATTTTGAGAGATAGAATTTATAAAATTTCAAAAAGTGGGTATTACTATTCATAACGGCTCCTTTGATTGGTCGAGGTGTGTTAGAACTCGAAGTTGCGTATAACACACGCTACTGTATTAATCAAAGAGAAGTGTACCGTGGAAGCTTGGGGTGTTACAGGAATAAAATATAGACAATTAAATCATTTTTTCATATAAATAAGGGGATGTGGAAACTCCATAAATAATTACATGAAAATTCATCAATGATAACTATCATAGCGATATCACATGGTGGAAAATGTAGCATAATATATTATGTTGACACCATTATTCTACATATAACACAATATGAGAATAAAAAATTTATATGTTAATTGGATTAATATATTTTAACACTCTCCATAACTTGTATGTGACTATTTTTTCTCATATAAAACCATGCAAAAAATAAAGAAATGGTTTACCATTATTAAGAAATGGGATCAGTTATCCTATAATAAACATTAAAAAAATTCGTTTATTATAATGTTATCAATAAAATATAAGAATAAATTCTTATTGGAAACTCAAAAAATAGTAAAATATAACATATTATGAATGAAAATATCTAATTGAAGTGTAAACATGAAAATGAGTTGTTTTTTAGCATTATAAATTTTCTAATTACGAAATATATTATGAAGTTTAATAATGTTTCCTTAATGTTGGTAAATTCATAATTATTACCAAATAACATAAATGTACTCAAAAATATATCATGATAAAATTTTTTATTTTAGAAAATATGAGTGGATTAAAACATATAGTTATGTGTACTTGAAAGGGGTAAGAAAGGGAGAAGTTCAAATTAATCGAGTTTTATTACATAGAAGATTTGAGAAGGGAAACCTTAAAAAAATATCTTTCACATCAATGAAATATTAATTAAAATAAAAATATATGAATTTATCATATATATATATATATTATGATGTTTATATAATAATAATTAAGAGGTAAATTGGGGAAAGGAGAGAGAGTCTGTGTAAACCAAATAAAATAATGATTTTTGGAATGATCACTTACCGTATGTCGATATACATTACATAGTTCACATAATGAAATTTATAATAAAATAAAATTCATTAATTATATAATCCATGCAACACCCCAAGCTTCCACGGTACGTTTCCCTTTGAATAATGCAATGGCGTGCATTGTACGCAACTTCGAGATTCTAACACACCACAACCAATCAATCTAGCCGTTATGAAATTTTATAAATTATATCTCTCAAAATGGACTTCATTTTTGGATTCGGAATATCAAAATTAGTCTAGGGTAAAATTTTTGTACTTTTCGGATAACTTTCATATTTTGATAAATAGTGAAAATTACTAAATTTTAATTAAAAACAACTTTTTTAATCGAAATAATTAATATTGATAAATTATGAATTTGACTGGTTTTAAAGTATATTTAGAATATATTTTTACCATTTAATTCAATGTTTTTAATTGGACATAATTTCACAATTAAACCAGACATAAACAAGTGCAAATCTTTTGATAGTTATTATATCTTAAAAACACGCTTTTTGTTTTAACAACGGGAATTAATTTTAAATTAATTTCTGCCACTTCTGTGTATTGAATTTGGAAAAATGGATTCCATATTTGGAATCAGGATGTCCAAATTGTGTAAATAGGTAACTTTTATTTTTAGGCATTTTGAATAATTATTTCTGTAAATATTTTATTTACCATGGTTAAAAGGTAAATCCGGTAATCAAGGGTTAAAAATAATATTAAAATAATAAAAAATTACCATAAAACATATCGTAACCTTATTGGTTGATACAGGCCCGACCATGGGCATATTTGGGTTTATTTTGGGACCCCATGGAGCCACTTGTAAGTGATAGGGACACTTTATTTTAATTAAATTAAAATGAATACAAAAATGACACAAGCATATATCCTTTAGAAAATCAATTTTTACATAGGGTTATATACGTTGGATTTTTGACTACAAATATTAATTAGAAATATTAAAAGTTTTCCTACATAATGGTATTTTATTTATAATTTTTAGACATTAAATAATTTAATTTATTTATGACACAATGATGATGCAGTAATTACCATAATAGTAAAAAAATTAAAATAATTGATATTATAAATACCCAAATAAATATAATTTGATACTTTTAATGAATTACACTAATTTTATAGGTTAATATGACATGTTATTAATGATTTAATTATCTTTTTTAGAAGGAATAATTCTGTTATCAGTTTTACAAAAATCAACTATTGAACAGTGTCAAAAGTGACATAAAAGAGTTTTTAAAACAAATATTATATTATTAATTGATATTAAATTCCTATAAATCTACGGTTCGGCCAAGATACTTATATCATGATATTTGTATAATTAATGGACCACTTGGGGGTCACTTGGATGTATATAGTATGTTTATTAACTATATAATATAAAAATAAAAAGTGAAAGGGTAAATGTCAAACTAATTAACTAAGAGTTAAAACTAAAATATAAGGTTAATATAATGACCCAAACCAGTCTAAATTCTATTGGTTGAATGGTTTTAGACCTATACCCACCTTAACCTTTGAATAATCAACTTTGGAGCCATTATAAACCGAATATGAATTTATTATAAATTAATATTTCTAGCTCTTCCAAAGGTGCCCCTCACCCCTCTTATAAAAGGGAACTCCTCATTCTCATTTCTTCGCACCTTAAAAGACATTTGGATCGGCCAAACCCTGCCCAAATACTCTCTAAACTCCCCCCACTACAACCTATAGTCCTTATTTTGATCAGAAAGCCAACCTATGGAGCCATTTTGATCAAATCAAAAGGAAGAACCCGAAGAAGAGGTAATGCTTTCACCACCCCTTTTTAAGTTCCTTTCTTCTTCCACTTCTTCTTTCGTTGTTATTTCCATTATAAAATAATAACTCCAGTATCTTATATATACTTTGATGTTATTATAAATATGTTACAACCATATTCAGTATTCTATCCACCCTTTGAATAACATGTCACCATACGTGCGTACGCACGACTTACCGTCTCCACGTCGTGGTGTAATTGTTATTCAATATATTATTATTTGGGATGGTATAATAATGATGTGTAACTCATGAAAATAATAAATATATCATGATAATTATTCTGTATATATGATATACCATCCAAATATATATTATTCTAATATCAAAAGAATGATATTGTCGCTCATGCGTACGTACGGAGTACCGTCTCCATGAACGCGATGAGATTCATTCTCCATCATATCCATTCAAGAATAATTCTCATTTGATGATTACAAATAATTTTTAAGGACTTGATATAATTCTGGATATGAATAATATACATCCCATTAAAAACAAATCTGGCTCTCATAACAAAGAATAAAAAGTAGAATAAACCCGTTAACACCCGAAATGATGATAATTCTAAGATATTATTAACAAATCAAACTTAAAAGATCATATATGATATCATATTAATGTAAATGATTCTTGTATAATTAAATAACAATTATTTCTCCATTATACAGGAGGTTAACCTACCATCGACCAAGGAAAAAGTACAAAGTATGGGGTTTCTTAACTCACTCTTAATTTCGTGAGAATTCCATTGTTCACCACTTAATTATTGCATGTAGTGTATGTGTACTGCCCATGATTGTATTCATTGTGTAATATACTTTTATTTATGGGTATTTACATCATCATGGTATGATCCTTCTGTCATGGTTGTATGTTTTGTAAGTTACCTAATCGATAAGGGAATTTGAAATTTCAATTTCCACTCATTTGGTTTTACACATATTTCATTGATTATATTACCCCATGATTATGTGTGGAATCAATATTCATTTGATTATGTCATAATTTCCACTCCCCTTCCTGTGGATATACTTTTTATACACATAATCACTCTATTGATAATTTCTCAAGTCATTAATATGAATTTGATAATAGTAATTTTAACTCATTCTCCATTTGTTGAGTTAAACATCCAATTCGTTGGTGTTGTTTTTACGAGAATATGTTTGAATGTACCTAATTGTTTTACACTGAATATACAATCATATTCAGTGTATTTATATTTGTCACACATAATTATGTCATTGATTTATCCTTAACCTAATGATATGACCTTTATTAGAGATTTCATCTCAATTTACATTCCATTGAGACTTCGTTTTTGTTATACACCAAATCACTTTTATGTGGTGTATATAATGTACTTTGACATAGTATATCATGAATTCCTTTATTCTCATGATATTAAAATGTTTTTATTACCTCAATTATTAGTATTCAAGTGTCTCTCTTTTGGATAGAAACTCTAGCTAAAATACCCTTTTTAAATGTTTTAAAGACTTATTCTTCTAAATCTTGCTTATCAATGTCCATGTTTTAAAAAACATTTTTAAGGATTTATTTATATGGACATTAATGTTTTAAAATTAAAACTCCTTTTAAATGTTTCAAAGTGGTATGGGACACTTTGATTCAAAAATCTACTTTTAAATGGCTTCTTGACAAATAGTGTGACTTTTAAATGATTTCAAGAAAAAGGGGGATACTTCTCTCAAATAGTTTTGATGATTATTTTCACCTAGGGAAACATCCTTCATTATTCTTTATTGAGGTTAATGTGATACAATAAAATCTTACAAATTGTATCAAATGAGTTATGTTTGACTGTGGATGTGCTCTTTTTATACCATTCATGGTTTGTGGTTAAAGTATTGACATTTCGTATGCTAGTTTTAATACGAATGTGTATGTTATGTTTAAACCTTTTCATATGGGAATGAATTGGACTTAATAAGTGATGGGTGGATCCCTATATAGATCCTCGATGCATCGGTAGGTCTCATGAGACAAAATAGTGTCCTGGCACAATGCCTTGAGAAAATCATATTTGTAGTCTTGGCACGAGGCCTTGGCTATGTGGTTATGATAGTCTGGAATTATGAATTCCATCATTATGAAAGTTGTTATTGATATTTCATGTCATTGTTCGAATAGTAGAATATCCATGTGAATATGTAAATGGCATTATTTAATTTTATCTTTTCCATATTATGCTGATGTTCAAGTTAAAAAGTCTTATGTTTTATTTATAAATTGATTTAATTGTTTATGCTTATCTATGAAAGCTTCTGCTATATTGTTATCCTTACGGAGCATCTGAGCTCACCCCTTTTAATGTTTTATCTTTTCCCAGGATGTGAATAATTAATTTATGAATGACATTCAAGGATAGTATGAGGGGATATGAAGACAAGATGCTGTTGTAGTTTTTTTTTAACTTATGATGTAATGTAAGACATATGAAAATATATAGTGTTTCCAAGTCTATTAAACTAATCGGTCTTTCGAGACTTGATCCTTTGTGATCATGCCAATGTTATGTAATAATGCACCAACTTTGGGTAACTGGGGTTGGGGCGTTACAGTTGGTATCAGAGAAAGTTTTGTACAAACCTTGGAAACTAGATAAACTCTGATTAGAGCACGTAGACCTAAGATGATCTTTGAGGATTAGTATAGAAGAACTTTCTAGAATATTGGTATTATAGAGATTTTGTGAGTTTTCCGAGCAATACATCCCTGTCTGGATACGAGCAGGTAGAGGAGGCTCTGGCACAGATGTACCTAGGGGTAAAACCCAAAAACACCACTTTGTGCTAGACTCGAACAGGAACTGGTGCACGACAACGGGCCTTGCTGCACTCTTGGTTACGACACTCCCTTGGGATATGATTAGGATAATTTACATTTTCATTACAAACCGATTTAATGTATTATATATATAAGATGAGATTAAATTACCTTGGTTAATCCTAATGTGTTTCAAATTAATAATATGGTTAAATTTTAATCTCTAAATGATTGTATAACTACTATTACTCACACAATGCTTTCTAGTTTTAGACAATGGCTGGATTCCAAGGAAGTCATAGTGACTTTGAGAATGATGTACAAGGTGGGAACGGCGGTGGAAATGAGCAAAAAAATGGAATCTTGATAGGCGTAAAAGATATCAACTTTACGCCAAATCATTTTTCCAAAAATATGATCAACAATATATATATTAACCAATTACCAGACTCAACAAAGAAGAGAAAGGTGATGAATGATAAGGTCTCCAGTAGTGGGGACCATGGAGAAAGAAATCCTCAATTTCCATCATGCAGGAAATGTGGAAGGAGACACCCAGAAAAGTGTATCAATGGGACAAAGAAATGCTTTACATGCGGGAAGGAAGGACATAAACTGAAGAATTGCTGAAGAAGAATGAAGAGTACTATGGAAGAAGATAAAAATGGTCCCAAGAATTCATTTACAGTCAATTGTCATAAAAGTAGTGGACCTGACCATTACCCGAGTGAATGCCCTATTCTATAGGATATTTTCGTGGTCAAAGAAGAATCTATGTGGAAATAAATGGTTGGAGAAATGTTTAAAAAGTGTTAGTACTCCTTGTTGATGGGTTTACTTTGGAATAATCTTCTCTTGTATTTGTAACCCTGTAGTTTACCATGTGAGAATGATATTTGAGGAATTATTATCTTTTCTCTTGTGGATATAATTATGAATAACCATTTGGTTTTATATTATCATTGGGTTTGAGGAAATTACAAATTATTATAATTTGGGATGAAAATGTAAGGTATGAGATAACATTTGTGGTTAAATTATGTTATGGTTATTTTGAGAAATTTATCTCATTCTGGTAATGTTATAAAATATAATTTTTGAAAATGCACAACACATAGACCGTGTGACAACCCGTCGTGTCGGACAAATATATGAGAATTGTACCCATAACTAAAGGGCGATTGGGATTTATAGCCTACCACTGGACTAAGTGAAGTCCCTGGTTAGTGTGTCTATTATTTTTAGTTAAATTATTTTTTTGATCAATAATAATTTGATTTTGGATCTTATGTCTTATCAAATGAATACCCTTAGTATAGGAAAATTATTTGGTGATTAATTGATAAATGTTATTTTGGAAGTTGTTCACTTTGTTGAGAACACTATATTCCAAAGGATAATAGAGTAGTATGGGATTTCATTTGAGAAGTAATGGTGGATTTTTATCTATGTTTTTATTGTGGATTTATAATGATTTGGGTTATTTATGGAAATGATTAGGTAAATTACATTTAAGTATGTGACTTTAAGAGTAATTAATGTCATTTGGAGATACAATTTAACATGGGAGACTACATTATCAAATTCATCTATGTTTTGTGTTTCAATATTATTTTTGGATTATATTGAAGGATTTTAAGGACAATTGATTATTGAATGGTATTTATTTAACTTTTGTGTATTATTGGTTTAATTTTAGAAATTAAGATTAGTGTTTATTTCTCTAAAGGAATATCCTTTTGAGGCATCATTAGATATTGTACTAACCATTTTGGTTTTGATTAATCTCTAAAGACAATGTTAATATATAGTTTATCCTGCATGGATCATGTGATTCTATAGAAGTTTATTTTAGCTCTTCCAGTGTGACCAAGTCTTCTTGAATACTCATCGTTTAAAAAAATGAGTTAGTGGTGGAAATTTATTAAAGAATGAAACTCTACATAAAAATTAAGTATATATCTTTATATTCTTACTCAATATCATATATTAATTCCTCATCCTTATGTAATGTAACTTAAAACAAAAAATGTTGTCCGTTTACTTTCCTACTAGAAGACTAATGGTCATTTTTTCCTAACACAAGTTTGAGGTTTTCTTATTGTTAACTTTCTCCTGATCATGATTTCTATCCCTCTCCATCAAAACCTGACACTTAGTTTATCATCCACATCCGTTTTTTCCTACCTGGAATCCTAGTATGGGTTATCTTGGGTGACCATTATACCTCCCTTCCTTTCTTTTAAAGTGATATTTTTATTGACTCTTTTTCCGTTGTGGGACTTTCCATTATATTCGCAAGCCTGATTTTAAAAATTACGAGGACGCAATTTATTGAAGGAGGGAAGAATGTAACACCCCAAGCTTCCACGGTACGTTTCCTTTTGAATAATGCAATGACGTGCATTGTGCGCAACTTCGAGATTCTAACACACCACCACCAATAAATCTAGCTGTTATGAAATTTTGTAAATTCTATCTCTCAAAATGGAATTCATTTTTGGATTCGGAATATCGAAATTAGCCTAGGGTAAAATTTTGGTACTTTTCGGATAACTTTCATATTTTGATGAATAATGAAAATTAATAAATTTTAATTAAAAACAACTTTTTTAATCAAAATAATTATTATTGATAAATGATTAATTTGAGTGGTTTTAAAGTATATTTAGATTATAGTTTTACCATTTAATTCAATGATTTTCATTTGACATAATTTCACAATTAAACTAGACATAAACAAGTGCCAATCTTTTGAAAGTTATTATCTCTTAAAAACACGCTTTTTGTTTTAACAACGGGAATTAATTTTAAATTAATTTCTGCCACTTCTGTGTATTGAATTTGGAAAAATGGATTCCATATTTGGAATCAGGATGTCCAAATTTTTTAAATAGGTATATTTTATTTTTAGACATTTTGAATAATTATTTCGGTAAATATTTTATTTACCATGGTTAAAAGGTAATTCCGGTTATCAAGGGTTAAAAATAATATTATAATAATAACAAATTACCCTAAAACGTATCCTACTTTTATTGGATGATACATGCCCGACCATGGGCATCTTTGAGTCGATTTTGGGACCCCATGGAGCCACTTGTAAGTGATAGGGACACTTTATTTTAATTAAGTTAAAATCGATACAAAAATGACACAAGCATATATCTTTTAGAAAATAAATTTTTACATAGGGATATATATGTTGTTTTTTCAACTACAAGTATTCATTAGAAAGATAAAAATATTTCCTACATAATGGAATTTTATTTATAATTTTTAGACATTAAATAATTTAATTTATTTATGACACAATGATGATGCAGTAATTACCATAATAGTAAAACAATTAAAATAATTGATATTATAAATACCCAAATAAATATAATTTAAAACTTTTAATGAATTAAACTAATTTTATAGGTTAATATGACATCGTAGTAATGATTTAATTAACTTTTTTCGAAGTAATAATTCTGTTATCAGTTTTACAAAAATCAACTATTGAACAGTGTCAAAATTGACATAAAAGAGTGTTTAAAATAAATATTATATTATTAATTGATATTAAATTTCTAAAAATCTAATGTTCGGCCAAGATACTTATATCATGATATGTGTATCATTAATGGACCACTTTCGGGTATCTTGGATGTATATAGTAAGTTTAGTAACTATATAATATAAAAATAAAAAGTGACATGGTAAATGTCAAACTAATTACCTAAGAGTTAAAAATAAAAGATAAGGTTAATATAATGACCCAAACCGGTCTAAATTATATTGTTTGAATGGTTTTCGACCTATACCTACCTTAACCTTTGAATAATAAACTTTGGAGCCATTAGAAACCGAATATGAATTTATTATAAATTAATATTTCTAGCTTTTCCAAAGGTGCCCCTCACCCCTCTTATAAAAGGGCACTCCTTCTCATTTCATCACACCTTCAAAGCCTTTTGGTTCGGCCAAACCCTGCCCAAATACTCTTTCAACTTCCCTCACTACAACCTAGAGTCCTTAGTTTGATCAGAAAGCCAACCTAATGAGCCCTTTTGATCAAATCAAAAAGAAGAACCCGAAGAAGAGGTAATACTTTCACCACCCCTTTTCAAGTTCCTTTCTTCTTCCACTTCATCTTTCGTTGTTATTATCAATCTAAAATAATAACTCCAGTATCTTATATATACTGTGATGTTATTATAAATATTGTACAACCATATTCAGTATTCTATCCACCCTTTAAATAACATGTCATCATACGTGCGTACGTACGGCTTACTGTCTCTACGTCGTGGGGTAATTGTTATATAATATATTATTATTTGGGTGGGTATAATAATGATATGTAACTCATGAAAATAATAAATATAACATTATAATGATTATTTATATATGATATACCATCCAAATATATATTATTTTAATATCAAAAGAATGATATTGTCGCTCTTGCGTACGTACGGAGTACCGTATCAACGAACGCGATGAGATTCATTCTCCATCATATCCATTCAAGTATAATAATCATTTGATGATTAAAAATAATGTTTAAGTACTTGATATCATTATGTATATGAATAATATACATCCCATTAATAACAAATATGGCTCACATAACAAAGAATATAAAGTAGAATAAACCCGTTAACACCCGAAATGACGATAATTCTAAGATATTACTAACAAATAAATGTTAAAAGATCATATATGATATCATATTAATGTAAATTATTATGGTATAATTCAATAAAAATTCTTTCACCATTATACAGGAGGTTAACCTACCATCAACCAAGGAAAAAGTACAAAGTAAGGGGTTTCTTAACTCACTCTTAATTTCGTGAGAATTCCATTGTTCAGCACTTAATTATTGCATGTGGTGTATGTGTACTGCCCATGATTGTATTCATTGTGTGATATAATTTAATTTATGGGTATTTACATCATCATGGTATGATCCTTCTTTCATGGTTGTATGTTTCGTATGTTACCTAATCGATAATGGAATTTGAAATTTCAATTTCCACTCATTTGGCTTTACACATATTTCATTGATTATATTACCCCAAGATTATGTGTGGAATCACTATTCATTTTATTAGGTCATAATTTCCACTCCCCTTCCTATGGATATAATTTTGATACACATAATCACTCCATTTACAATTTCTCAAGTCATTGATATATATTTGATAAGAGTAATTTTAACTCATTCTCCATTTGTTGTGTTAAACATCCAATTTGTTGGTGTTGTTTTTACAAGAATATGTGTGAATGTACTTGATTGTTTTACATTGAATATCCAATCATATTTAGTGTATTTATATTTGTCACACATAATTATGTCGTTGATTTATCCTTAACCTAAGGATACAGCCTTTATGAGATATTTCATCTCAATTTACATTCAATTGAGACTTCTTTGTTGTTATACACCAAATCACTTTTATGTGGTGTATATAATGTACATTGAAATAGTATATCATGAATTCAATTATTCTCATGATATTAAAAAAAATTTATTACCTCAATTATTTGTATTCAAGTGTCTCTCTTTTGGTTAGAAATGCTAACTGAAATACCATTTTTAAATGTTTTAAAGACTTATTCTTCTAAATCTTTCTCATTAATGTCTATGTTTTAAAAAATGGTTTTAAGGATTTATTTATATGGACATTAATGTATTAAAATTAAAACTCCTTTTAAAAGTTTCAAAGTGGTATGGGACACTTTAATTCAAAAATCAATTTTTAAATGGCTTGTTGACAAATAGTGTGACTTTTAAATGATTTCAAGAAAAAATGGGGATATTTCTCTCAAATAGTTTTGATGATTATTTTCACCTATGGAAACATCCTTCATTATTCTTGATTGAGGTTAATGTGATACAATACAATCTTTCATATTGTATCAAATGAGTTATGTTTCACTGTGGATGTGCTATTTTATACCATTCATGGTTTGTGGTTAAAAGTATTGACATTTTTTATGCTAGTTTTAATACGAATGTGTATGTTATGTTTAAACCTTTTCATATGGGAATGAATTGGACTTAATAAGTGACGGGTGGGGCCCTATATAGCTCCTCGATGCATCGGTAGGTCTCATGAGACAAAATCGTGTCTTGGCACAAGGACTTGACAAAATCTTATTTGTAGTCTTGGCACGAGGCCTTGGCTATGTGGTTATGATAGTATGGAATTATGCATTCCATCATTATGAAAGTGGTTACTGATATTGCATGTGATTGTTCGACTAGTAGAATATCCATGTGAATATGTAAATGGCATTATTTCATTTTATCTTTTCCATATTATGCTGAAGTTAAAGTTCAAAAGGATTTTGTTTTAGTTATAAATTTCTTTAAGTTTTTATGCTTATCTACGAAAGCTTCTGCTATATTGTTATCCTTACTGAGAATCTGAGCTCACCCCTTTCAAAGTTTTTTCTTTTCCCAGGATGTGAAGAAGTAATTTATGAATAACATGCAGGGATAATATGAGGGGATATGAAGACAAGATTTTTTTGTAGTTTTTTTACCTTATGATGTAATGTAAGACTTATGAATATATCTAGTTTTTCCAAGACTATTAAATTAATCGGTCTTTCGAGACTTGATCCTTTGTGATCATGCCAATGTTATGTAATAATGCACCGACTCTGGTTAACTGGGGCCGAGGTGTTACAATCAATTAAAATTCCACATATATTTGATTGATTTTAATTTAATTGAGTTTATTTAGGGGAATTTTATTGTATTTTCATTTTTAGTTGCACTATTCTAAGAGAATTCCACTCGTAGATTCATGGTCTGTTCACTTATGTATAATTATAGATGTTCATGTAAAAAATATATGAATCTTTAAATTTGAAATTATTTGATATTCATTCATCTATAGGTGTATAAATTTATCCTTATGTAATTTTTTCTATTGTTTGGCTGATTCAATTGATAAAAACAAAATGATAAATCATATATTTTTAAAGGATTTCAGACCATCTCATACTTCATGCATTTTATTTAATATTTATAGATTATTTTTAAAACATATATAATATAAATTTTTATTTCATTAAAAATATTTATAATTTAGTTGAATCCATTAATTATTTAATAAGTGGAAAATGAAAACCCATCGACGTCGAAGGTGGTTAAATAACATCAAATGAACACTGGTTTCATTTTTATTCGAATAGATGGAGTTGAAAGAATGAGTGGATAGATGATATTCCATAGGAAATATAAAATTCCATATTATAACATATATATGGAATACTATACTATATTGGATGATGGAGTTTAGTAGAACACAACAGAATAAAATAAATTAAAATATTTTGTATAAGAATGTTAACTCATTAATACAACATCTTTGATGGAACCCTTAATAACCTGTAAATCGTTTTTTGGTGAGACCAATGTTTTTTGGCGAGATGATTATGGGTAGGATAGTGTTTGGATGGGATATTTGAAATCCTAATGTCGTATATGGTGTGAGGATAAAGGATGGTGATGGGTGGTATTTATAAGGGAGAAGAGGGGTGTTTATTATTATTATATTCACTTGTATATTATTTTCAACCAGGAAAAAAATATTATTTATTATAGTGACTATATATAGTAGATGGTTCTTGTGATTTAAATCTAATTGATTGTTACAAAATCCATTGATCATTAATTTATTTATTTGAATTATAATGATTAATGTTGTAAATTTATGTATTTCAGTATTCAAAAAAAATTTAACTAATATATGAAAAAAAACTTATAAATTTATAAGGATTATATTCCAAAAATGAAAACCATTTTGTGGATAAAATTTATAAATATGAGAAATTTAATTTTAAAATTATGTAATCATGTATTAAAAAATATTGAATTTTTTTTCATAATATGTCTTCTGAACTTATAAAAAGTTACTTCTTGTCACATAATATTTTCAAATAATTTTAATAATACATAACATTAATTTATAAATCCAATTTAGGAATATTAATTTTATTCCAAATAATTATTTTCATTATAAACATTCAAAATAATCATCAAAATTTTACCGAAATCCAACACATAATTTTTCTTTTTTAAAAAAAGAATTATCTCTATAATGATATAAATATATAATAAAATAATTTTTTCTATTAACTAAATTTTATTTTAAATTTTTATATATTATATTACTATTCAGATAATTATATTACTATTCCAATGTTCAAATTTCTATTCAGATGGTTAGATTTATATTGGTCATATGGTATTCATAATACTAATTGTCTCTTATTGGATTAATCCTTCTATCACTTATATTTGCTTTCAATTATATACACATATTAATCATAACATTTAATATTTTGTAATTACCATTATTTTTTATATCTACATTTTATTTTAATAGTGTCGTCATTCTGGTGGATTGAGAATATCCAAATTATTCAATTATATTCCTATAATTCTATATTTTTTGTCCTGTTTAATATTTTTTATTATTATTAAATTTTTGGACTAATCCATTCATCATTTATGAGAATTAATATTTTTCTGTAAGCGACATCATTACTTTATAATAAATTACGTAATTATTAGAGTTAATTTTTCTTTGGTAATATTTTTTGGGATTACATTTTCCCCAAATAGAAAATTTCAAAATTGGAATCTCATATTTTATTATATGGTGAATAAAGGTGTGGTTACTTAACCATCATATATTCCTCCAGTTCCCTTGTCCCCACCATGAAAATTTCATTTTCTATATTACCTTAACTATGTGATTTCTGTTGTTACATATAACATAATATCTATAGTCTATGAAATTTAGAATCTCATCCTCAAAAGAGAGATCATACCCTAACTATATCACAACTAAAATACATACATGTGATGGATCCGGTATATAATTCCTCAATATGAAAATGTTGAATAAATCATGTACATGACGCATGGTTTGTGGGACTTCTAATTGATTTTCCACATATTTTATGTGACCTAGAATATCAAAGTGTCCAATATACATGGGACATTTTATTCCCTTCATCCCAAATATCAGGAGTCTATTTCGTCAAGAAATTGAATAGAATATCGTATCATTATTCTAAAACACTAAGTATCATAAATGTAATAATGACAAGATCATATGTTGAATTTTTTGTACCTTAACGTGTTGTTAGATCATATTCACCTTTTTTATCATATCCCCGACCATATCAAGTTTGAGAATCTGGTGTTCACCAGCTTTATCATATCATACATGTGGTTGACATCTTTTTACATAAAGGGTTTCAAATGTAATGACTTTGGATATTTTAGGTGAAACTTTTGTTGTATAATAAATTTACTAGTGGAATATATGGTTCACATTAAACATTAAAACCAGTGGAGCGATGTTACATTTTTTTAAATATACTAATTAGATTATAAAAAATTATAGAGGTTATAGTCAATGATTAAGTTCAACATACTGTTTTTTTCATTTCCGAGAATTTTCGAAAATGTACTGTTACATAAAATATCGTTCCTAAATACAATATAAAATGTTAATCCATGAATAATCAAAAATTCTCTGAAGTATATAAATTTAATTTTACTTGGTGATAATACCTATACAATTTCAATAAAATTAACAGTCTATGTAACACAATTCCTAATATCCCGTAAATAATTATTTCCTCTGGTTGTCTTCAAGTTATAGGGAAAAATAATTTGTGATGTTTTTTAATTTTCATTTAATTATGGGTAATCATTTCCTCATCCATTCATTACATATATGTTAATTCATATCTTGATGACATAATAGTATCATTATTGAATATATATAGTGACCTCTTTCTTCATAGTTTCCTATATAGTCCACTAAAAATTCTCGATACATCTTTTTTATACCTATATTGATAGAGAAGTTATTTTTATGTGAATCATTCAAAATATTATTTTTTTTTGTATTCTATGGTCCACATTTTCATGACCAAATTATCACGACTCCCTCCACATCAATTTGGACCTCTAATGATTTCCAAATTATTATAGCTTCTACCTTCTTATAAATATCGACATCATCACTGTAGGAATCATTTATATATATTTAACACATATATTTCTTCAAAGTCATTTATGAATATAATGATGTTGTTACTTCATTAGGATTCTCGTGTCCATCTTTTCTATGAAAATGATTCTTAAATCAGTGTAAATTTAAATCATTGATAATTTTTTAGGATCTATCCTACATAGTGAATATAAAACAATTTTTTTCCTGAATTCTAGTTGATTGAAAAAAAAACAATACATGATGATCTTTAACAATATTCATGGATTCATATTATGCTCTTTTATTGGAAATACATATTATAGGCCCTTTAGATTACATTACTTCCAAATCTTCTCCCCATAGAGATAATGAATCAATATTATCAATGCAAAGATCAAAGAAGCCAACGATAGTCCATGAATGAGATAATTCTTATCTTGACCATTAAGATTCCTTAAGAATTAGTCTATCACATTTTAATTTTTCATTACTGAAAAACCGAATCTATTATGTGAGAAATTATTGGACAGACGAATGTGTTCATAATTATGGGTAGTTTTTGTGATGGTGAAATAATAAGCCTCTTATATAACTCATTAAATAATAATTCTCATTAACTATTCCATAAAATCATCACAACCAAGCATATCATCTACGATTGTAATTTTGAAAATAGTGAGATGTTCTTGACAAACCATTACAAATATCTAGCTACTCTAAGGAAATTATCGATCAAGGTTATAGATATTGTACTGGTCCACTATTCATTTCAGTTATATTAAAATGGTCAAAATTTACCCCTTTGGTAGTGATCTCATTCTACATCCATTATTTAATCATTATACACAACACACATTATTTTACAAAAAATATTGTGTCTTATTTAACAATGTTGTTATATTAATATACAAATTCACTTCACAAATAACCTTTTGATTTCATTTATAAATAGATCATATATTAATAAAACTACAAATTAATTATCATATACTATGAATTCAGTATTAATTTTGTCCATTTATATTTATTGATAAATAGTGGTAATGAATGGAATCACTATGAACACATTGTTTATATACCTTCTTAAAAACCTAGTCTTGGGAATACATAAGTGTAGTCTATTAAAATTTTAATGCATATAAGAATGACCATATATCATTCCTAAATCATTTTAGATAGATATTCATTCGGATAATGAAAAAAATATATTATTATGAATAATATTCCTTTTAATATCAATCCTTTTGCTTTCATTTGAATTGATTCTGAGGATGGTATAAGAAGTGGACTGTGTTGTCTAGTTCATAATAGTTGAAGTTTTATTTTCATAATGATACCCAACCTAAGAACCATCATCATCAAATACCAAATAATGATGTACAAAAATATTTTATGGTAATTTCATTTTCAGAATTTTTTTGGCGGTTGGGGGGGTTACACTATCTAGATGTAGTACTTTTAACCATAACTATTCATCATATTAACAAAACCTATATATTTTAGGTGGTGTTTGATTAGTTATACAAATGTAGACATATTTGAAACAATGTATTGAACCAAAACAAAATATACATGTTCTATTCATAAATGGATAACCAGGGTACATATCAATGCATAGTTATTAGGATCCACATTAGAAATACTGATAGAATATTCCATTCCTTAATTCCTATGAAGTTGATTTCAATGATTTTCACTGATAACACTTAATTATTAGAATTGGGTCACATAATAAATGCCTTCAGTATAATTGATAAACTGTATTGTATGACGAGTTTCATTTTTTTTAGAAGGTGGTGCCTCAGTCAAAGACCGGGGCACAAATTATTTTATAAAAATAGGGAAGCTACAAAAGACTGAAAGAAAGAATCTTATTACAATACAATTGTATTATGAGTTTCATGTTTATACATCCATTCATCCCATTGATTAATGATATTCTTAAAGTACCATGATCAATGATACGAATAATGAACCAATTTTTAATATTTATAAATCACCTGGATCCATTTATAGAGATTTTTAGATTCTTATTCACACAATTTTATTACAAGGGATGTTATTTTATCATTCATTCATAGTTTTATCTATGGATCATATCATATTAAACTTCATTTTAACCTTTTATACTATGATCAAATGATTTCCTTGAGAGCCTCCACTCTTCTTCTCAACATTAAGCGTACAGTAAACAATATACACATAGTTTCAATGTCTTGAATAACAAAATTTTTTTATAAAATCATTTTTAATACACTTTAGAATATAAAAACATTTTGTTCGGTGTTTTTGAAAAAAAATTAGCCATATCATAGAAGATATCTATAGTATTCCTTATATTCCATGACAAACATATTTTATTTTTTCTTTATTCTAGTGAACTCCCTCACATTCTTATGACTGATTATTCTTGTATTATATTTATTAAAAATTATTTTTGTGAATCCTTCTAATAAAATGGAATGAATATATATGTTGAGATTGTTTTTTATATCAATGTACACCACTAATAAAAAACCATATAAAAATAATAATATTTTTCCATGACATTAACATATTTTGAATATTAGAGTATAGATAATATCATCCCTAGAAAGTCAAGCCATCGTAACATGATGAAGGGATCAGAATATCCACTAATAGTGGGAGGCCATTTTCTCATAAACTATTAAATTAAAAATTTATCTTTATTTGGATAATGTGGTAATTCAATAATATTCATGTTGTTGTTGATAACATGACCTTGCTGATCTAGTACTTTTATATTGTTTTATGGTCTAATTCTCACCAAGTTTTTCATCTCATTAGTGAAAACATCACAATACCTATTTTTCTATTTAATATAATAGGTTTCCTTGTCTACCACTATTGACTTAAAAAATAAAAATAAAATTATGGGTTTTTAATACATGGATAATATGTATAAAAAATAAATTATGAATATATAAGTTATAAGATACAAATTTATTGTATATTCTAACATATTATTCACTATACTTATATTTATGATATGCATTAATTTTTTTCAAATATATAGACTTATAAACATGGTTTATAAATATGTTATCTAGTCCAAATCTATGTAAATAACAAGAAAATCCTATATTATAAATCATAGGGACAAAATTTATTTAAAAATAATAGTACATTATTTTAAACATAAATATCCATTAAATAAAAATATGTTATTGAAAACACTAATGTCACTGAAAGAATATAAAACTAAAAATGAAAACATGAACAAATAATAAGAAATTTTTTATTAATCTCCCTAATGAGAAACTAAATCACAATGACATCCTATAAGACCATGGGTTAAACGTGTTGATAAATAGAAAATATGGGTAATGTCAAAGCCTCGTACTTGGAATAAACATGAAATAGAGAAATCAAAAATTAGTTAGCATGAATAACATGATAGGATAAAATCTATAGTTCATGAATAAAAATATGGAGTCATATAAAATTGATTTTGGAATTATATGGCACTGTATATATAAGAATATTGAATAAAAAATATCAATAAATAAACCATAGTAAAGTTCAACAGCCAATACAATATCACATGGTGGAAGGAGTCTCATTATAGACTCAGTTTAATCCATAATCCAAAACATAACAACACATCTCAGAAAAAAAACACACAATGAATTTTAGTTCCATATAAAAACTCCCATCAAAACATATACACGCGTAATTGTTCTACCTACTGAAATAAATCATATGGAAATATAATCATTCCATTATGATTTAATTATGTCTAATCAAAGGCCATATCATAATAGTTACCATTAAATTGGGATTTTATCCTTATTATATATGACTAAAAGAATTAAAATTAAAATATTTCAAGAATAAAAATTTCCATATAAAGCTAAAAATATAAATATAGTGGTTGGGAAACAATATCAATGTTCCACATTGGTAAAATTATATGGAAGAGAATAATATTTACTAAAAGAGGAAAACAAAATAAATAATTCCATTAAAATATAAATGGAATAATATATAATTTTATGATAAAATGTTTTATTGTAGAAAATAATAGTGGATTGAAATATTTTTTTATTTATTAAAAATGGGTAAGAAAATGATATATTCCCTTTAATTACGTTTTAATTTTTTTGAGAATTTATAAGGGAATATTTCAAATCCAAAAATTACAAAATAATAATTATATATCGATCTTCACATTTATGTTTTGAAAATAAATAAATAATATAGAATAATTATATAATAACAATTATGAGATAATTTGAGTAATAAAGTGATAGGTAGTTAGATAAATCAAAATGAAATATATAGATGTTAGTAGAGATCTCTTAAATAATTTAGAAATTCATTATGCACAGGTACATAAATTCCTAGATAATAAAATCAGATTCATTAGAAACATAATTTTGAACATATTATAAATATATTTTATTAATCATAATATTTTTTATTTTCACATATGGAATTTTTTTGAGTTTTAATGATCAATTACATTTTTTTGGAGCATTCATTTATTCCTTTCACAGTCGGTTCACATTATTGAAATTTTTTTATTCTTTTACAATATAAATATTAATAAATAATAGAAACGAAAAAGTATTGATGCACTTTAATATGATTATACTTTATTATTTTTCATATTTATGACATATTTATGATTTATTTGATAAAAATTAATTATAAATGCTATGTTTATTTTTTACGCAACCATCTAAAAATAGTTCTTTTATTTTAATGGAAATATACTCATTCCGGAATTTGAAACCACACCCAAAATACATAATTATTTCATTATAATAAATTAGAATATAATTTCTACATTTTATGATGTAATTAGTTGAAATTGAAAACTCATAATCCTAAAAGGAATATTAACAAACCAAATATGGAAAATGGATTAGTTTTTCAATGAATAAGAGGATATTAGAAAAGGTGTGAATAGATGACATTCCATTAGAAATACAAAATTAAAGTATATATATGATAATGTAAATATTATTATAGGTTGGATAAGGGAGGACATTCTAAATTAAAATAATAAAATTAATTAAATGACGTAGTATGAGAATGATACCTTTTGAAAATCATCTCCATTCTAAATCACTTATGAAAATAGATGAAATATTGTTTTTACACCAGTTTATCATGGGGATAGTTAGAGTATGTATGATACCACCTGTTAGAATTTTCTAATTATTCATGGATTTTGAGGTGTTTGGATAATGGATGGTGATGTTTGGTACATATAAGGGGAGGATAAGGGTGCTTTATACTATTACATTCTATAGTTAATTATTTTAAACCATGAAAAACAATATAATTTATTGTCATTACTATATAAAAAAAATGTTTCTTCTCAGTTCGATATAATTGGATATTAAAAATCAATGACACAAAAATTCCTTTATTTGATTTATAATGTTAAATACTGTAAATTACCATATTTCACATTTCCCAAAAAATATTATTGTTTGAGGGAAATAAAAAATATTTACCCTAACCTATTTTGGACATGCATATTTTAGAAATTTAAACCATTTTAAGAAAAAACCTTCAGATGAGAATGTTAGTTTTTATAAACAATATACTTATATTAAAAAAATTCTAATATTCATATTATAATCACATTTATTGATCTACGAAAAATTGCCTATGGTATCATAGAACATTATTCGAATTATGATAAAACATATTATTAATAACTTAAAAAATTAAATGATTTTAAAATTTACATTAATCATTATATATTTTATATGATTAGAAATAAAAAATCTAAAATTTATAAAAAAAACATAATTTACCATTTTAAAACAATTATTTACACAAACTATACTATAAATATATAATAATATCATTTTATATGATACCAATGTATTGTTATTTATATATATAGGTGGGGATAATATTGTAACATAAAAAAATAAAAATTAAAACCCTAAGATTATTATTCCCATGGTCAAGATACTATTCTAAAACTTAGTTTTATAATGGTCATATGGGTACCATACTTAATCTAAATTCCACGTTTTACATTATTTCGTCCTTAAATTATCTTTCATATATTCTTCATGTATACATTCATTTTAAATATATATATGTTTCCTTATTATCATTATGTTTTATTTCTATATATTTGTTCGGGAATGTGGTTGTTCTAGTTGATTGAGAGGATCCAAATTTTCAAATTTATATTCTCTTATTTTATATTTGCATTCTTATTATAATATATAAAAAACAGATTTTTTATTTTTATACTAATATGTCATTATTCATTATTTTGAATAAGGTTTTATTTCATTCTATATTTTATTTATTTACAAGGTATAACATGTGATATTTATCAGAAGGGATATTTCATTGGTAAAACATGGGTTTTTACTGTTAAGTAACTTCCCCCAGGGCCCATGTCATGACTACCACAGGCCCACCTTATATAGTCCAGGGGATGCTGACTAGAACCGAGTAGTAATATCCCAAAAAAGGAAGGTGTTGTCTTTAAAATTGTACACATGCACAAAGAAAAAGCTGTGGAAAGTAAAAAAAATTAAACCTCAAATGTCACTAATAGAATAACTAAGCCTAAAATACAAACTAATAGTATAAAGGGTCCAGAATACAGGTCCAAAAACATATGAATGAAAAGATACGATGATCCATTCACTCGAGACCCTACCTGAATGGTTGGCGATGGGTAGCTTCCTATTGTCGTAGAAGTATGCCCGTCTGTACAGTCTCACTAAGCACCACCTCTTCTTGAACAGCCAAGGACTCCTTCAATGTGTTGATCACATGTACAAGACACGACATGTTTTAGCGAATCCCATGTAGGGGGAGTAACATAATAGTCATTAGGGACCCAAAACCATAAAGGAAAGACCAAAAAGGAAAAAAAATAAAGACAGAAATGAAAATATAGCTCACATAATGTAAGACTTTAGGTAGAGAAAGTAATATTAATATTTTTAAAGATGAATCATCATGAACTTCTGATGGATACATCCTTGATTAGTCACTGAGGTTTTCTCATCTACTGGACTACTGAGTTATGCTCGGCTACAGGACCAGTGAGTTCTACTGGGCTATTGGAGCACACAGGTCCACTCAGCTACTAGACTATTCATGTCTACTCGGCTATTTGACCATTGTGGTCTAGTAAGCAAATAATCCACTGAGGTCTACTGAGCTATTGGACCATTAATTTATATTTGTCTACAAAAAAACTAATGTCCTCTTGGATACTAGAACAAATATTTTCTCTCTTATATTAGACCCCTGATATCCCACTCATTGCTTCATTTATGTCATAGTCACCCGTAGTATTCTAGCCATCCAAAGAACACAATTCAGGTTGAACCTACACATCAATCCGTCTGCTGTATTACAACTTCCATGAAAACTAACATAGAGAATACCCCATGGAGTATCTTATCGCAGGGGTCCCAACGCCACTGAAGACATGTCAATTGGACTCACTATCTAAATGATATTACAATTTCAGTAAATTGGGGTCGATTGCATCCAGGCCTAGTCCGACATTGTGAAACCCACCCAAAGAACCCCACTTGGGGGGTCCGGCATGACCTGAATCGGTTAGGTCGACCCGATATGACACAGTAGGGACATTCCCATTAGGCCTTGCTACGCCCGACCTGGTTTGACAATGGGACCATCCTGCAGGGTTGCCTAGAGACCCGGTTATCATCTTGACCTGCCTGACTTAGTCAAAATGTTTTTATCCAGTCGGTCCACCCAACAACCTTCTTTCGCACACATCCTAAACCGTAATTTGGTGGGGCAATTCTTCTCCATCCTTGGCTTCCTAGTGGCCTGATTTACTGCATCATCCTAGCATGCATTGACATACTAGCTCAAGTCCAACCTAAACAAAGACTAGCAACCATTTTTTATAGCCACACGGCCAGATGAGGCTGGCTACCTCCCTCTACTTTTTCTCGAGTGAGAAACTCATTATAGAGCACGATGCATCCGACCCTATGGATCAATCCACCTGATGTGACACGTGACCGGCACTACCACCCTACACAGACCTGACCCATGGAGTCTGCAGCCTCCAACACGCCGGCGGTCTCCTCCGTGTGCCATCAGACATTCTATGGTTGTCAGTTCTTCAATCTAAATGTGCTTTAGGGCTTCGCAGGGAATCATCATTACCTTTTTATTATACTCCTCATTTATCCATACCTTCTAGGGTCCGACCTCATTTAAAATCACTCCTTGGAATGATCTTACAAGAGCTCATGGGTCCATCGACAAATAATAAGAAGAGAGATAGAGAGTATCATAGAGAACACCCAATGAAAAAATTGGCCTTTGTTCATTTCATCCAATAATTTTTCTTATTAAGAAGATTGTGAGGAATCAATACAAATTGATACTATTAAATACCCATATCGAATCCCACAGTGACTATTTCCCAATCTCTCAAGGGGAATCAATCTTCATATTATATTGGTAGATAGTTTATCCACGTTCTTAATTTAGAGGGGAGAATGGCAGAAAAGAAATCACTAAGATTTAAACCCTTACCAGGGAAAAGGATATTGGTCAAGGAAGATCACTTTTATATATCCATCGATCTTGGGATCCAATTATCTTACCAAGGGTATTGTCACCACATTCTGATTCACTGGTGTTTTTCATTGTGTATGTTTCCTTCATCGTTCGTTTGAGTAATTCTATGGTTGTTCATCTTCCCTAAATCTCAGTTTAATTATAGAAGAAAAACATGATGTTTATTGCATCATCACGTCACTCACTCATTAATGGGTTCATTAATGGATTAATCATCATGACAACATTGTAAAAAAGTGTTGATGAGTCGCAAGAAAATGATAAATTGAATATAATAAATTAACATTTGTGAGTTAATTTATTTTTCTTCTAAAAGTCCCAAAAACTATCATTTTCAGAAGACCCGTGCCGGTAAATTTTAGACCCTTCAAAAGAGAATTCTGATGTTTTGAGTTCAATAGTGCCATCTATTTTTTTATTCGAGAACCTATTTAAAAGTTCTAATATCCAGCTCACATGATTATTTAATTAACCTTAAAATAGTTTAAATATACATTCTTGAAACTCTAGGCCGCCGAATCACATTCCTTCTTAGATCCTAGTATATAAATAATCACATTTAATTTAAAAAAATGTGCATGGAACTTCATTGAATTACATTCTCCCCACCATTGGGATTTTCCACCCTAAAATTCAAACAATGTCTAATCAAACCAATGGGGGTATTAAGCACGAATTTGAGCCTCTCGCTCCCACATTCTCTCTTGGAGATTCATGTACTTCTAACATACACAGACTAGAGAAATCGAACATCCATGATGTATCCTCTCTTATCGATCCTATATCTCCATCCATAACTCCACAAATTTTACTCCGTCATCAATCTAAAGCTCTCCACAGCCAACCATGTGAGAAGGTTAATCCACGTATCTCCTATGTTGTGATATGTGGATGATATTGTGAAACCTATCTAACTGTGGTGGAAGATCCATGTGGTATGCCTTTTATCAAACTCTATGAAATATTACGAAAGGCGTGATGAACCTCCGATATAACTTGCTTCCCCGACCATATCAATATATCCCTTATCAAGGAGAGACAATAAGAATATGTGTCCCCCTCCTCAAACTCCAAGGGTCCCCTTCTCCATTTATCATATGTCTTATTTCATATTTGTGTAGTATTCATCCACTCTCGGATAACCTACAACTTCACATTTGTAGCCTGAACCATCTCTCGACCAATGACTATTGATTCCCCTGGGTCATTCAAGCATAACGGTGAACTGCATGGTCATTTGTAAAGTTCCTCAAATAGTTCCATAACAATTTTTGAGTAATAGATTTTTTAATACAAAAAATCAACCAATGGTAGGTGGTTATCCCAACTACAATTAAAATCAATAATTCAAGAACGATGCATATCCTCCATGGTCTGTATGGTCCTCTCTGTCTAACCATTGGTCTGTGGGTGAAGGGTTGTGGCCAAGCATAGTTGAGTCCCAAATGAGTCCTGAAATCCCTTCCACAAATGGTATTTAATAAATTCATCATGATATGAGACTATCATATATTGGACAATGTGGAGTTGAACTATCTCCTATATGTAGAGTCATCACATGATCTCTATGGAAGCATTCTCTTCAATGGGTAGAAAGTTGGTCGATATGGTGTGTTTGTCAATAATAACCCAGATGGTATCCTTCCCCCTAAACATACATGGTACGCCTGTCAAAAAGTCCCTAGATATCCCATCTCACTTCAACTCTTGTAACTAGATGGGTAGTGTCAAAACTAATGGATCCTAGTGCTTAGCCTTCACTTGTGGACAAGAGAGGCATCTTGAGACTATCTTTTCCACTGCCTTCTTCATAACTAGAAATTGTTACTAACATTGGATGTCCTGGAACATCATCCCCTAACCTAGATATACCATCAAATGGGATATATTTAACTCCCATAACTCCTCCTCCAGCAATGCCGCTGGTTCTATAGTGCATCCTCTAAAAATGATGACATTCTCTATATCTTTAGAATATCCATCAGAGTCATTCACTTTGAACATATGGGAAAGTGTAGTCTTGCAACTAGAATCTCTGAGTTGTGACTCCATTACACTCTATAGGATTTGAGGGTCCACTACCATCGGATAATGGAAATATGTCTCCTCAGTATCTATAAAGGATATTGAATATGAGGCCAACTATTCTGAGGCCTTGTTCAGTAGTTGTGGAATAGCATGTCCTCCAAAGTGTATCTGCTACAATTTTCCCGTTTATATGAGTATAAACTATTTCGAATTTATTTTTTTGGAGGATATATTTCCAACATTACTCCCTCATATAATGATCCTCCTAAAAAATATATACTTCAGTCACTTGTGGTCAGAGTAGACGATGAATCATTCACCCATAAGGTAGTGTCTCCACATATTCAGTGTGAATACCACTGCTACCAACTCAAAGACATGAGTCTCAAAATTCTTCTCATGTAGACTCAAGTGTCACAATAAATAAGAAATAACATCTTGGAACCACATGAAGACACATCAATGTCGTGTTCTAGATGCCTCCAAAAACACCACGTAGTTGGTTCCCTCAAATGGATGCCTCAAAATTTGAGCACTCATACAACATTTCCTCAACTACTGAAATATTTGTTGGCAGCATTCTATAAATACAATGTGTTTTCCCTTATTCGTAAATTTTTTCATGGGAACTACCACTCTAGAGATGTCTTGAAAAAACAACTAATTATACCGAGCCAACCTATGGAAAATTCATACCAATGTAACAATATTGGTTGGCTCAAAAGAAATCCACCCCTCGATCATCGCTAGATCAATTTCAACTCCAACCTCTGAGATGACATGTATATAGAAGTTGGACTTTCGTATATAATAATCATACTTCGACTACGTTCTATAAAATTGGTACTCATTATGTGTTTATAGAACCATCCTCTGGTTTATTACATTCTAATCCTCAGTTGTTGAATATAATAAAATGTCTTTAATGAAGACCACTACAAACTAGTCTATGTATAGCTAAATGATCTAGTTTATGAGTCCCATGAAAAATTCTGTGGATTTCGTCATGAAATTTTTCATTAAAGTACCCGTAGTTGTTGTAGCGGCATATTATAGCCATCTTCGAGATGTTCTCATCTCGCACTCGAAGATGGTTATAGAATCATTAGAGGGCTATCATTAAGAATCATCAACCTCACTTTAGCTGATTGAAGTGGTTATAAATCCTAGGTAACTGAAACATTCTCTTCAAAATCAACTGGTTCAATTACTAGTAGTCCACATATAAGCTCAAGCATATGTATGCCTTCTTGGAAAACAACAATGGGGCTACCCATGGTGATGCAATGGGCCTTACAAACCACTTACTCTATAAGTCCTCCAATTGTACGCCTAGATCTTGATGCTATGCGGGAGGCATAAAATATTCATCTATAGATATAGGTTTGATTATGTGGTATAGATCAAGGTATAAGAGAACCTATCTAGGAACATGTAGTACTGTAACATCCATTAGTAATACTTCCTCATTATCATACACGATTATAGGAAACTATGGACTCTTCTCATCCCCATCATCGAGGGTCATACAAGACAACTGATTAGTGATTTGATGAACCCTCATATATACAAGTCCATCACATGATTCCATGTTTTTCATCATTCCGATGTAGGGAAACCTATTAAAATTTTAGTGGACACACATCACTATGAATGTAAAATAGTCAATGTGAGAATGAATAGCGGATAGGCAGTCTATACCTAGAATGAAGGCATAAGGCTTCAACATCGCTACTATGAGATCACAATAGATGTTATAACCTCAAATAGTTTTCTCACACTGTCAGAACCAGTGTGAGATCATATAATCGCTTCACATAGGAGTCTCTAATCATAATAATCGGTCTTATGGATCGATAGAAATCTTTGAGCTCTAAACAAGGTCTGGGATAATGATAGAGTGACTATAAACCATGTCTACACAGAATGCAGCTAAAATGGGGAACATAATGATCCCACCTCATATCATCTTATGGACTTTTAGACTATAGTCCTCAATTTCTTGATTCTAAGACAACACATGTCCACATACTCTAAGAGAACATAGTGGACCACCTGGGAGAGGTGGTGGTAGTACCTCGTGCCTACACCAACCTCCTACCACTCATCCCACTCTTCTACCACATCTGCCGCCTGGAGGAACACCTTGATCATGTATCTACAACAACCTTGGTGGTCCCTTGAACACTTTTTATGCCTCTATGTCATGATTCGGTCAATCATGATCCATGTTTCCCTACACACCACATGTGTAGCATACTCTACAAATCAGTTGACTCCCTCTACCTTGGGAGCCTCATTCCACATCCCTGAGTCATGGGACCATCGTCTGAATGGTTTGGCCCATTGGGCCTCTGTTTCATCTGTCTACTACATACCACGAATGACTCAACACCATGATTCGTGGTGGTAGGTCCCATCATTGGTTCTTGGTCTATGAGGGATCTCTCCGCTAGTAGAGAACACTCTAGAACCACAAACAGTATAGGGATGATGAGGTAAATCAATGATACCCTGATCTCCACTCGGAGTCCCCTGTCAGTGGTATGGGCCCAAAAGAAAGGGCCTAACATGATATTCATTACGTAACGAGAGATGTCTGTGAACCTCATAGTTTACTCAACATCAATCAGTGTACCTACTGTAGGAAAATCAACTGTTGTATGCGCACTGAGTGCTATTTTTTGGGGAAGAACACCTCCATGAAATGATATTCAAATTCAGACCAGGTGAGGGTTGACTCCTCATGTGTTTAGATCATCAAAGTCCATCATCTCCTTACTGAGTCTTATGAGTGGCTTGTGGGTAGAACATAAATATATTCATGTGGAATCATAACTAAGAATAATACTCATATCACCGCATCCAATGAATGATCAATAACTTTGAGATATGTCTTCCCACTGAACCTTAGAGTTTTCTATCTCTAGAACTCATGTAACGCACCAAGCCTGCGTGGGTCATATATCAGTAGCATCAGTAGTAACTAGTGACCAACAAGTGGTGGTAAAGTCGGGACACTGTTCGAAGGATCCATCTCAGTCAATGGTCCCTGTAGTAAAGCCTCGTCACTCAATTGACCATCCTCATGGTCACATACTGGAATCCTGAATGGATGTCTGTGGGGAGGAATCCTAAAATATGTGTAGTGTATTAAGATTAATAGGTAATTCATGGAGAGATGACTCTGACTTAGAGAGATCAAATGAAAACATTCAAATACACATGCAACTGGTGTTTTCATGTACCGATTCAGAAATAAGAATTCTTGTTAATGATATATGGATACATCGGCCGCCACACCAACAATGGATTCTCAGGCATGAAATATGATATTTAAATTCCTAAAATTGTTTCCCCAAAAAACATTACGTACTCATTGTTCTTTTGGTAGATCTGACTATAATCTAATACCACTTTGTCATGACATGTCCCCTAGGGCCCTTGTCATGTCTTCCCCAAACCCACCTTCCATAAGATAGGGGGTGGTGACTAGCACCAAGTAGGAATATCTCAAAAAAGGGAAGGCATTTACTTTAAACCTATACACATGCACAATGCTCAAAATGTCGAAAGGATGCACAATGTTAACCCAAAATTTCAGTGAGACTACTATTGAGAGTACAGTAAAAAAATAATGTACAAAGGGGTGGGAATAAAAATCCAATACCACCAAGGAATGTAAAACTGATGATATCCATCTTCATAAGACCCTACCAGAATGTTGGGTGAAGGGTAGCTACCTGTTATTGTAGATGAACACTCATATGTCTAGTCTCACTGAGAAACACCTGGTCCCAGACCACCAAGGTCTCTATCGAAGCATCATGATCTTTCAAGAGACAAAACACGTGTGAAAGAAAACCATACAGGCATGATTAACACAATACTCAGTAGGGACCAAAAATATTAAGGTAAGACCATAATAAATTACCACAATGTGATACCGCAAAGCAAATACAGTGGAAACCATGTAGAAAACAATGTATAGAATGTAAGATTATCAGTCGTAAAGCTGAATCATATAGCACTGCTAAGGGACTCACCCATGAAGAGTCCTTATGGTTCTATTGGATATTAGAACATTATGTTATACTCAGCTACTGGACCCCTGAGGTCCATTGGTAAACTAGACCAATAAGTTCTACTCTACTATAAGACCACTAAGGTACACTCTGTGACTGGACCACTCAGTTCTGATCAACTACTGGACCACTGAGTTGCACTAAGCTGCATGACCAATAAGGACCAGAGAGTTACATGACCACTTATTTTCAATTAGATACAGGACCATTGATGTATGTTGTTCTACTAGGACACTGAGGTCCCAAACATCATAATTTTCATGTTACAGTCAGCCCCTAGATTCTCACTCTCAAATGAGCTTGATTTCAAGAGAATCTTGTCCCCATGCCAATGGTCTTCTCTCGACTTCCACTAAAACTCCCATAATGTATACTCAATGTTACTCTGCATCTCAATGGACCCAACACCACAGGTGTAGAATTAATCACAAATTTAGTTTAACATATATTTGTGTTTTAGTAAATAGGGGGCGATTGCGTCTAGGCTCGGTTCGACTTGGTCAGACCGACAAGAACAACATAGCCCGGGGGACCCGCAAGAGGCTTCATGGTTTTTAATGAACCAATCCTCCTATGCCAATTGTGTCTTTCCATATGTGGCCTAGTTAGGTAGTGGGCCTAGTTAGGTAGTGGGTACATCCCACCCTTCAATAATGCATCCAAATATGTTTGTGTCCTCTGCTGCAGTTACACGCTGGTTGTTTCCCCTAGGATCCAGCAGACATGCTCCGTTGGTCCATTTTTAGATCCTTATACACTTCCAAAATTATTGGGGTGTAACTATCACTACCATGTAATCCTCCCCATTTTCCATCACTTTGGTGCTCAACCTCATTTGGAATCCCCTCGGCAAAGATCTGACATGACCTCATGGGTCCATTAGTAATGATCAAGGAGAGATAAAGAGAGAAGGGATCATATAGAACAGCCAATAAAAAACCAACCTTTGTTTTCATCAACCCTAAAATGTTCTTATTATCCAGATCACGAAGCATAAATTTAAATCACTAATATTTAATCCCATATAGCATCCACCAAAAAATATTCCTGAATACCACATGGATAATCCATCTATGGTTCATCATGTTAGAGTGTTTATTTGTGTTATTTGTTTAGAAGGGAGAATGGGGGAAAATAAATCACTATCATTTAAACCCCTTCCTAGGGAATGTTTTTCTGCCGAGGAAGATCATATTTCGTTGTCCATCAATCTCCAGTTCTGAATTCCTATCCAAGGGTATCATAGCTGCTTTCTGATTAGTCAGTGATCATCTTTGGAAAGGTTTTCTTCATCATTCAACCATGGAGATCCAGGGATGTTTGTCAACCTTGAATCCTTGTTGAATTATATGAGGAAGACATGTAATGTGTTCCATCATTGCAACGTTGATTATGTAGTGAGGTTCAATGATGGATTCTATGTCACGTTGTTGATGCCCCACATCATTGACATGTCGTTAAATAATGATTAAGAGAAAATAATAAAATAACTTTGTGAATTTATATTAATTTTCTTCTCAAAGTCCTGGAAACTATCTTTTTCAGTTGACCCATGTCGGTCGATGTCAGGACCTTCCTAGGAGAATCTTGAAGTTATGACTTCACCATTTCCATTAAATCCTAAATTCAGGAAATAAATTAAATGTTATAAAAACCCACTCAAATGATTATTTTATAAACATTAAAAATAGTTTGATAATACATTCTATCCACTCCAATCCACGGAATAATTTTCTTCTCACAGCCTGGTCTTGAAATAATAAAATATAATTTTAAAAAAATACACGAAATTATAGGGATATTAGAGTTACACTTGTTGTGATGTTTGTAGGTTCAATATTTTATTTATTAAAATTAGATAACTCCTTATAAATCGATGTAGTTTTCCCATACCCTTCTTTTCTAAACCCCATCCTTCGAAGAATGGAAAAATGAATAAATAAATTTCAGTAACGTGGGATGTGGTGTCTAGGTTTCCTGGGACTATGATTCAGTAATTTGTTACATTTCATTATTCATTGACATGAATTTCAAATTTCATTGTATTTGTTTCATTATTATGTAGTCATGATATGTCTTCTTGATTTGTTTTTTTCTCTATAACCAAAATGCATGACTTCCAATTTTAGTATTTGATGATGAGTTTCACAAACATAGATCGAATAATTATATTCTAGTTATGATCACGTTTTACTCCCCAATAATGAATCCATTGTTTATTTTTTATTATTTATAATGATCAGGCTATTTTCAAATATAACAAAATATGTGTTTTGGTTATATGATTGATGTTGTGTCTGGGTTTCTAGAATATGAATATTTTTTCTTTATCTTATATCTCCACTAATTTCATTATTGTTTGTTTCTTCATGAATAGATTTTTATGAGATGAATATCATACTTGAGGAATCAGGTTTTAGTGTTTTTGGGGAAGGACACTATAGTGATAGATTCATTTTGGATAGGATAATTGTGTATGATATCATTTTTAAGTTGATGTGATAACATACGAACTATTTGATAGAGATTCATATAGAATAAAATTATATTATTGACCCATGAGGTTATCTTTACAGACAATGACCGAGTATCATTTTATTATATTGGTTTTTAAATATTAATTTTAATTACTTTTATGGGTTTCTTGTTTGAAATGTCATTATTTTATTTATGATATATATTTTTTGGTATTGAAAAAAATAAAAATAAGGGAGGAGTCCATCTAATGAAATATACATCATTGGGAAGGGAAATTATTTTTTAACCCATTCAATTAATAAACATTTTGAATAAGGGCTGAAAATTGAAATCAATATCCATTTGAAGATATAATGGAAGCTCCAACATGTTGATATCTATAATGATGAAATTATGATACCTAAATAATATTAGTATGACTTTTTTTCAATAATATTAACATTATTTACAATTATATTTATACTTATATAAACCATTTTTAATCCCACTTGAATATTAATCATCTATTTGAACAAGATAAATAATTTACAACTCATGAAACACTAAGACATAGAACAATTAGATGTAACAAATAATGTTTTGTCTATTTCAATAAGGATCCTAATAGTTATTTCCTTAGGATAATTATTTTTAATTTATCTTTTCGATGTCAAATTCCATAGGGAGAATTATATTTTATTTAAATATTTTTTCTTTTTCTAATTAATATCATAAATCATATTAACAAATATATATACTAATTTTATTATAAATACATCAATGAATATTATTGAAACATTTCATTATTGAACAGAAAATTAGGGTTCCTATAACATTATATCATTATATAATTAGTAATGAATTCATCTTTCATAGAACAACATGTCTGCTGACATTGTATTCATATGTATTTGATTTGATTACCAAACCCATGTGCGAGAAACTGGTTTTTGGGTGTCAATAATTTTCATATATTAATGGTTTCATACTCTATAATTTCAATAAAATATTAGTTGATACACAATAGTATACGAAATTTATTATAAATATATTAGATTCCAATTCAAATCAATAGTTATATTAAAATAACTAAATTGAATAATACAAAACTGTGTTAAAAAGAACAACTTAACCTCATGATACTCACAATTAATATATAAAAAAATAAAGATACCATGGAAGAAGAAGATAAAGAGATAATTTTGAAAAATTAGATGATATGTTAAGATAATACATGTTGATATGAAACCAATCCATGTAAAATCCAATTAACTCAATATGACCCACATTCACTCACTGCATGATAACCCCATTAAACAATAGATAACCTTTACAAAAAAATTGATAGAAAATATATTCTTAGAACCAAAATTGAAATAGGTGAGATAAAAATGATAATTTTTATGAATGGTATAATTTTAAAAAAAACTAGTAAAATATTATGAAATAACATGTATTATACCACTCAAAATAACATCCATTTATTAATGTTTTAAATATAAATTAAGGAACTATTTTTGTCACGTCCATGGGTGATATTAAAAAATATCATTACAAAATAACATTTTTTACACATTCACCATCATTATATTATTTGTAAACTAGAAAACACATTTTCTAAAGAACATTTAATAACACATTAGGTGGTACATATATATTATTAGATAAAATACGATCCAAAAATAATTTCATCTTCCCAAATTTGTTTCTCAATATCATATTAGAGAATAATAAATCCATTTTAATTGAAATAGTATATTCGAAAATATTTTTTTTATATGTAACTAAAATTATAAATGAACTGGATACATATAACATATAGGAAATAATATGGAATCATTGTTTAAAGAATTAAATTCTATAAATGACGAAATTATATAATCTATGTCATGGGGATACTAGGAATGTTTAGGACTCTAGTAAGCTTGGTCCTAAAAATTTAATTAAGAAAATATAAAAACAAAAACACACATCGTACATGTGACACAAAGAGCACCGCCAAACCAGAAGTGGAAACAAAACATCCAATGACCCGCACACTATCGGCAACAGACCCAGTCACACATAGGTCAGGATAAATCCAGCTCACACCCAAATCGTGCTCCAGCCAAGCTCTAACCACCCAAATCCCAAGGCACACAAATCAAACATAACATGCCCCATCAATCACTGTTAATCACACTAGACTACTCCAGTCAATAAACTGTCAATTCCCACACACAAATCCCATCACCAACCATGCCAGCGCACCACCCTAAATGCCTCGTATTCCGAAATCGCATCTTGGGAATGCACCATGGGAAGCTGCTTTTCATTTTTCCACGCCACATCCAGTCCATATGCATCCCAATTAGACAAACCTCATCCTAAGGCTGAGGCTCGAGGCTTCCTCCCATCAAATTCGTCTACATGTCTCAATACCAGTGTCGTTGGCCCACGTCGAAACCGTGTTGTAGCATCACAACTGCCCATCATTTCCCATGACAGATTAGAACCTAAGTCTTCTCTGCCACCCAAGGTTGCCCTCGGCCACACACCACAATGATTTGGGCAAGCTCCCCCACCCACAGAGAAATCGTCACATCCCCGAAGCCCATGCCGCAAGCAACCACACTAGTGAGCATGCCCCGAGGTCTTCTCAAACCTTGTCGGATCTGCGTCACCGGATTTCGCCTTATGCCTCCATCTCGCTATGCCATCCAACAAGCTATGTAATCAGATTATAACCCACAACCCTTGCCTGCTCAACCAAAATATGATCATCGCCGACTTATGCCTTGCACCGCCGTCTCGCAACGCCATCCAACAAGCTCCGCCAGGATCCCAAGTCCTGCACCTCACCCCACCGGGATCCCTTACACATCGAACTGACATCGGGAAATTGTTGCCAACAACCCCAGCCTGGTCTTCCATCAACACCAACCAGTCGATGATGTTAGTCTGCTCAGAGGAATCCATAACCCGCGCCAAAAGACGTCCCCACAATCCATCATCGTCAACCACAAAGGTGGAAACCTCAACGTGATGCGACAAAAACCACTGCAAGCGTCGACATGGTGTAAACCACACCCCACATCATTGTCAACCCGAACACCTTCAATAACACGACTATATTGTTGAATCACATCGATCTAACCCCTAACTCCTATCGAAGCTAAGAGATCAATTGTATGGGAACCACCACATAGAGCAAACATATCATAATGACCCATAATTTCATTGTTTAAACCCCACGGTACAAGACTGCATAAGCAATCTTCATCGAAATGAAGAGAGAGAATCTCTCCATCGATGAGAGGAAAGTTCCCCAACACTCCTATCATAGGGATACAAACATTGTAACATATAGTCCTATGATCTACTAAACAAGTTCCCTATGTTAGGGCACCACATGACATATGGGGTGCTTCCCCCATCACCATATAGACATGAATAGTAGTGAGGGTATGATGTGATAGATGGGAACACTATACCAACATTATTAGAGTGAAAAAACAATATAAGGATGATAAATAAAATTAATAAATAAAAATAAATTTTTATGTAATCATTTTTTCAAAATGGCTATAAGCCAATAAAAATTAAAATAAATGTTTTTTATCATTGTAATGTCTTGTGTAATAAGAAACCCCAAAAAAAGGCACTCCCAATATAGGAAAAGATGTAATCACTTTTACCCTCTTATATGCCATGTACCAGATACAATCACATTAAATTAAAATATAGTTCATTTTTTTATCCTAACTTGTCACCCTGACGTCTTTAATGGTACCCAATGACGGCCCGATCATGGATTCAGTACAACATAGTGGGACATAACCAAGGTTGTCTATAACAATAAATGGGAAAATAATAGTTTATGTGGAACATATCAAAACAAGATTCAAGCATTGAATAATCTAGTGTTCCTATTCAATAATGTTTTAATTGTCCAATTGTTCATTTCAATATGGAACTCATACCAATGAAAATTTATATAGACCATGTTGGTCAACTGAACCATATGTCAGAGGGGTTTTAGGTTGAAATTCATGGATCAACCGTCATTATATAGAACTTGGATTCAGACCACCAGGTACAACCTTCAAGACCATGAAGTGGAACTCCATGTACATCATCACATCCCATTTTTGGAAATAGTTTTTATAAACCATCAAGTCACATGAATAAGTCCATCTGAGGAAAAAATAATGAATCATGGTAAATTAAACATCAAATTAACCCTTTCATGGGAGGGGATAACCAGTCAAACCACTAACCAACCCTTAGTGTGATTTTGGAAGGCCATCATTGTGACCTCTTGTATCATTTTATTAATAATCAAAAAGTATTTAATTTTCCATATTATATGGTTATATTAATTCAAAATGGACTGAATTCCCATATTTTTTCAGATTCACAATTTTAGAACAATACAATAATTATTTCCAGATTCCTCTCTGTTGAAATACATTGTAACTAATATTTAACTATTAATCACTTATATAATTAATAATAAACAATTCAATTTTCTCATTCAAGTTAATCCGAACACCCATTTCTTCACAATAGAAATAAAAAATAAAAATTCAATTGGTTTAATCCCATAAAACATTCATATCATCATTTAATAGATCATTTATTGTTTTTTAGTGAGAGTAACACCCCATGGTTGTCCTTAGGTTTAGTCTACTCATCCATAAATGATTCATTGTAAATCTATAGCATTGAAAACATCATTTGAATGCCAAATTTATCATTTATTAATAATTATTTAAATTTTATTCACAAATAAACAAAAGAAAAAAGACATTGACAAGTATACATGTCAATAATTTGGTAAATAACATATAGAACACGTAAACCAAGCTCATTGAAATAATTCATCTGAAATATATAAATTGGTTCAAGATTAAAAATTCCCAAATTCTCAATGAATAAATATTTTGAAAAAAGTATTTACGTCTATGAAAGGAGTGAAAACATTCCACTATTATTAATCCAAAAAATTGATATAAGATCTCGAGCAGACTCACCTAGATCTTCAATTGGTAAAAAATAACGTATCAATTGATATTGCATCAAATAGAAATTATCCACGGGAAAAATTGCAGAAAAGGATTCATACATTATTATTTATAGATGGAAATTGGGAAAATCATAAAATAATTATTAATTATATTTGTGGATTTACTAAAATACCCAATAATTAATGTGGTTTATTTTTTTCATGTAGGATTAAAACAACCAGGTGAAAAAAGTGAAAATCCCATTACAAATGTTGGGTCTTGGTATGAATTTTTTTTGAGATCCCACATGGTTTTAAAAACATGTAGAGGAATTTTTTTTGCTATATCATTGGAATCCATGTTTCTAGGTACCCTAATGTAGAAATTATCAATTTTTCAACACCCTCATTATATGTCCCGTAAATATTATTTTTGATTAGTTCTGATAGTGGTCCCACCATATTATCTACATGGTTTGGCCCGTTTTTATCCATGTCCATGTCATGAACTCCCTTAAACACCCAAATGTACTCTAACAATCTCGATATGAATTTAATTAACCATTTAAAAAAATATAACTTGAAATTCAAATCAAAACATACATCCTAAAATAGATGGGATCATAATAACACCACATAATATAAGAACTCATTGACAAACACTCAAAATATTTCATAGACATCCATGGTGAAATTTTTTGGTTAATGGTCCAACATATCCATTTATAACTCCCACGTTTCCTCCAAATATATACCATGATTCCAAAAAAGAAACTACCCAATGTCATGGTTCTAACCTAAAAGAATAATCATTATGATCCATAAAATGGCTTATAATCACATTTATAGATTTTAAAGACATTAGATAAAAATCAATACAATCAATCACATGAGACAGGATTGGAAGATTCAAAAAAAAATTGGACACTTGAAAAAAAAACACATAATAACATGTGGTCAGGGAAGATCCAATCAGTATGGTATCAGTCTAATCCCCTCCACATTATCCAAAATTCCTTTATTCCATGTCCCAAATAATCCATGTTTTTGTAACCCAATTGTGACTCAAAATTGGGGACACCCAAATCAATACACAGTCACTCACAATAAAATCTAGATTTATAAAATTTTGAAGTGTGTACGATCTCCATAGTTTTTTATCTTATCCATATATTTGAAAATCAATGAAACCTACCTTAAAATATCATGCACAAGACTTGACCCTAAAACAAATTCATTCCCCCTATTTAATGACACATAATTATGACATGAATGGGATACTATAGAGTTACTCGTATAGTTTCGTGTTAACAACCACATAATAACTATTTTTATTTGTGAACTCAATTATACAATGTTTTTCACATAACATATAGAACAGACATGGGAAATATATCTCCACATTTCATGTAACACATTTATATTAAATTATGATTTACTATCCATCTATGCATGGAAATTCATATTCAAAATGAATTGACAACATAGTTCCATATGTAAAAAATTAAAAAATCATGCTCTAAACCATGGATCAAGTTCTGATATGATATTATGTGGTACCCAGAGAAGATATTATATCTATAAACCATATATGTTATCAAACCACTCAATAGTATTAGTTAGATGCAACAACTAGAAATGTGAACCCTTTAAAATTTGATCCAAAATCTCTCATGTAATGTCATTCATCCAAAGAATTATCAAAATATATTCAAATAATATATGCTCACATCATCCAAACATTTAACCCCAAATGGGAAATTCATGAATGAGTATAGTAGGTCATTGATGTGAAGACTTAACGTATATACAAGTGTGGAAGCTTGTCATGAATCCAAAAATATTCTTTATCATTCTCATGCAAAAAATATTTATATGATGAAGATGGTGCATCATAGTCATACCACATTTTAATTCCTCGATCAACACATGAAAATGCTGCATTACAATTTCCCACATATTAGTAAAAACTATGACATGTTATCAAACAAGAGTTTATGTAATACTTGTAAATATACCAATCAAATATTGGATCCCCACCTTCTAAAAGATATCTCAATTATACATATTTATAATCCTCAATCCACATCCTCTTAACAAGGTATAGAATATATGGATGAAATGAAAATTAAAACAATTTTATCGGATTATTCTACACCTAAAACATAAAATCGTTTTATTGAACAAATACATCACCTACCACTATGATATAGACTCCATACATATCTTTGTATCTGTCTTCCAAATAAAAATGTATGCCTCATTATTTTTCTTCTTCTATATATAAAATAAATATAATTTAAAATTATTTAGGTCCTCAACCAATATATTCTACTAATGATTCAAATATGGATTTTAAAATATGTAGATAAGGATCCTCTTGTGTGTATAAGGAAAAACAATTCCCATGATTATAATTAAACCTTTTTTAAAAAAAATATTCTACTATTAACCACATTATATTATTCATAGGATAATTCCATTTAAGGGGCCTCAATTTCCATGATCCAAAAACCATTATTACATCTCTGTTTATAAACACTTCACTAGGTCAAATCCTAGATTCATTCCAAAGTAATCCAAACTTCGTACCCAGTTCAGATAACATTAGTATTGGTTTTTTGGGAAAATTCTTCTTCAGTTACTCGAATGTATTATAATAAGATTTATACCACTAAAATATTTAAACTTCTTGGAAAATCGTGATGGTTATAATAAAAAGTGAGTTAAGTAATTGATCAACATTATATAATAACATGTTAAACCCAATACAAAACCATTTATCAAAAATATTATTGGGATTATCCCGAGAAACAACTAGTATAACATTAACTAAGTAAAATGATAAAAAATACTCTTAAATTATGTGACCCAAATAATGTACCTTATCGATAAAAAATAGAAGTTTTATAAAAGTTTTAAATACAATATTCTCGTAGTGTACTTGGATGAGGAAATGATTTTTAGAATGATCGTAGTGAGTCTGAGAATATTCCAATAATTCATCTGCAATGGAATCCTCAAAAGGATCTAGGTATGGGAGAAATGTTCAGTTCCCTAAATCCATAAACATATAAGGTGTTTCACCATTATAAATTGCATTATTATGAACTCATATAAACCATACATTACATTTAAATAAAAAAAATGGTCGATTAAAATTTATTACACATAAATTATGATACACTTACAATATAAATATTTTAGAGAATATAAAATCAAAATTAATCTCATCTAAAGATTCAATTTTATGTGAAATAAATACCATTTCTTAATCACCATCTGAATCGCCCTCGAATAATCAACACATTTCCATAACATTAAATTTTCTTACAAATAATCTATTATTACTGAATCCCATGGTTGTGTTCCCATAAGAATAAATCCCTTAGTATATAACACCTTCAAATTAGACTTCTACTTTTGGATCTATGATATTTTTATCTTGAATTGAATAATTGAAATAGGAACAGCTCCAAACATTAGTTCTATTGTGAATTCAACCTCTATATCAAGTGGAAAACCAAATAATTAATTAGAAAAATATCCTAAAACCAATTAACAATATGAGGAAATACATAATCCTTATCTCATATTATTGTTTGCAGTATACCTTCCACTAATGTTATGATTTCAAAGATGTTCCAACTAATTGGACATTTATGGCCTAATTGGATATTACATTCCATAATATTGACATAATTTTCACCCTCATAAGATGTGAACCTCACAATGATATTGTGAAATTAAATATTATTAATATAGAAAGTGAAGAGAATACATATATATTATCTATCCATAACCCATCGTCTCTTGTGCATACGAGTATCAAAAAAATTGATATCCACCAACATTGTGGGTAGACTCCATACGTTGATGGAGACCCTATGATGAAATCCCCAAAATAAAGGGCTACTAACATAACACCAAACATGTAATCCCCCTCCAAACCATGTAATAAAATAAACAACATTGATATAAACTAATTTGAGGCACGTATACTAAATAAATCACTCAAAAGAGTAGAAGATGCAAGAATCGTACCACTAAAGTTCAATGGTCTATACTCTCCACTAATGGGTGTGTGATAAACAAAATGAAAATAGACCATTCATCTACCCTGAACTCTTATATGATTTCTTTGTGGTTAATATCACAATGGATAAGGATTCTGCTTTACTGAATTACATTGTTCTCACATAACACAAATAATAGGTAGAAATTTTACTACCTGTCTGATATGGGGAATCTGATCCCCTATTTGAGATCTGTATTGGTAAAGGTCCCACATCACTTGAAATATATATATTATTTTTAAAAAAAGATTTTATATGACCCATATTTTTGGAAGGACATCGTTCAACAATTTTTCATGAAATCTATCCACACACATGGGAAAGTATAATGGGGAACCTATATGTTTTTCCAAACCATGAAGTAGTTTTGATTTCGATTCCAACAACATCAGCACAATTTTCATGACCCCCTTACCAAATTTTTATTACCTGTGAACCATCTCATTTATGACACAATTTAATAACACATGGTTATTTATAACCCTTCACAAACCATAGACCTTTTATTTTATAGACTCATTGTAACGCCCCAACCCCAATTACCTAGAGTCGGTGCATTATTACATAACATTGGCATGATCACAAGAAAGATCAAATCTCGAAAGACCGATTGGTTTAGTAGCCTTGGAAGCACTAGATATATTCATAAGTCTTACATTACATCATATCGTGAAAAACTAATACAACAACATAATGTCTCCATAGTCCACACTATTATCCCCTCATAATATCTCTGCAGGTCATTCATAACTAACGTCTTCATATCCAGGGAAAAATAAAACATAGAAAAGGGGTGAGCTCAAATGCCGAGTAAGGATAACAATATAGCGGAAACTTTCATAACTAAGAATAAACATTTAAGGCAATGTATAACTAAAACAAAATCCTTTTAAACGTGAACTTCAACATAGTATGACAAAAGTAAAATGAAATAATGTCATTGAATTATTAATATGGATATTCTACTAATCGAATAATCACATGCAATATCAATAACCACTTTCATAATGATGGAATGCATAATGCCAGACTATCATAACCACATAGCCAAGGTTTCGTGCCAAGAGTACCAATAAGATTTTGTCAAGGCCTTGTGCCAAGACACTAGTTTGTCTCATGAGACCTACCGATGCATCGAGGAGCTATAGCGGGCTCCACCCATCACATATTAAGTCCAATGCATTCCCATATGAAAAGGTTTAAACATAACATAAACATTTGTATTAAAACTAGCATACGGAATGTCAATACTTTCATCATAAACTATGAATGGTATAAAAATAGCACATCCACAGTCAAACATATCAAAAAACCTTCAATACAATATAGAAGTTTTGTATAAAAAAAATCAACTTCAAATAAGTGTAAAATCCAACAAATGATGTTGACATAGATGATATGAAAACTCTTTTTAGAGAAATATCTCTTTCAATTTCGAAATCATTTAAGAGTCATATATTTATAAAATAAAAAATTTTCTTTGAAAATATTCTTATAAGCTTGTAAGGGAAGATTCGGTGATTTTATATAGGTGGAAAATAACTGCACCCGACGTATAAGTTAAAAAACATTCTTACCTTAATTATATCGAAAAGGTTAAAAAGAACCTTGTTTGGAAAACGACGGAAAGATTCCTTTATAAACCACTTCTAAAAAGTCAAACAAGGGTATAAATGACTTTAACCCATATTCTTTTAAATAGTAAAAATGTTTTGAAATACATTTTTAAGAAACATGGATGTGGATGATAAAGAATTCCCAGTAGATTATTACGTATAAACAACCTCGGATAATGAAGAGATTGGGAAATAAACCCTTACCTTGTACTTATCCTTGGTTGGGTTAGGTTAAACTCCTGTATAATGGTGAAATAATTTTTATTAAATTATACAAGAATCATACACATTAATATGATATCATATATGATCTTTTTACCTTGATTTGTTAATAATATCTTAGTATTATCGTTGTTTCGGGTGTTAACTTACTCGTTGTCTTTTTTATGTTTTGTTACATAAGACATGTTTGTAATGGATAGGTTTTATATTATTAATATCAAGAATGATAGAAAGTCCTTAAACATCATTGTTAAATCATCAAATGATAATGATACTTGAATGGATACGATGGAGAATGAATCTCATCGCGTTCGTGGAGACGGTAGTCCGTACGTACGCACGAGAGACAATATCATTCTTTTGATATTAAAATAATATATAAATGGATGGCATATCATATATACATAATCATTAACATGTTATATTTATTATTTAAATGGGTTACACATCATTATTATACCCATACAAATAATAATATATTGAATAACAATTACACCATGACGTGGAGACGGTAAGCCGTACGTACGCACGTATGGTGACATGTTATTCAAAGGGTGGATAGAATACTGAATATTTTTGTATCATATTTATAATAAAATCACGATATATATATATGATACAAGAGTTATTATTTTATAATGGTAACAAAAAAGGAAGAAGAAGTGGAAGAAGAAAGGAGCTTGAAAAGGGGTGGTGAAAACATTACCTCTTCTTCGGGTTCTTCCTTTTGATTTGATCAAAAGGGATCTTTTGGTTAGCTTTCTGATCAAACTAAGGCCTCTAGGTTGTAGTGAGGGACGTTGAGAGAGTATTTGGGAAGATTTTGGCTGAACCAAAAGGCTTTGAAGGTGTGAATAAATGAGAAGGAGGAGTGCCCTTTTATAAGAGGGGTAAGGGGCACCTTTGGAAAATCTAAAAATATTAATTTATAATAAATTCATATTCAGATTCTAATGGCTCCAAAGTTGATTATTTAAATTTTAAGGTGGGGATAAGTCTAGAAACATTCATTCAATAGAATTTATACAGGTTTGAGTTACTATATTAACCTTATCATTTTGTATTAACTCATAGTTAATTAGTTTGACATTTACCAAGTCAGTTTGTATTTTTATATTATATAGTTAATAAACTTACTATATACATCCAAGATACCCACAAGTGGTCCATTAATGATAAAAATATCATTATATAAGTATCTTGGCCGATACTTATATTTTTAATAATTCAATATCAATTAATAATATAATATTTGTTTTAATGACTCTTTTATGTCTATTTTGACACTATTCAATAGTTGATTTTTGTGAAACTTATAACAGAATTATTACTTCTAAAAAAGTAAATTAAATCACTTATAATATGTCATATTATCCTAGATAATTAGTTTAATTCATTAAAAGTCTCAAATTATATTTATTTGGGTATTTATAATATCAATTATTTTAATTTTTCACTATTATGGTAATTACTTCATCATCATTGTGTCATAAATAAATTAAATTATTTAATGCCTAAAAATTATAAATAAAATATCATTATGTAATAAATCTTCATATATTTCTAATGAATATTTAAAGTCGAAAATACAACATATATAACCCTATGTAAAAATTGTTTTTCTAAAATATATATGCTGGTGTCATTTTTGTATTACTTTTAACTTAATTAAAATAAAGTGTCCATATCACCTACAAGTGGCTCCATGGGGTCCCAAAATCGACCCAAAGATTCCAATGGTCGAACATGTATCAAAAAATAAGGCTAGGACACGTTTTAGGTTAATTTAGTTTTATTATAATATTATTTTTTAACCCTTATTTACCGGATTTACCCTTAACCATGGTAAATAAAATATTTACCGAAGTAATTGTTCAAAATGACTAAAAATAAAACATACCTATTTACACAATTTGAACATCCTGATTCCAAATATGGAATCAATTTTTCCAAATTCAAAACACAGAAGTGGTAGAAATTAATTTAAAATTAATTCCTCTTGTTAAAATAAAAAACGTGTTTTTAAGAGATAATAACTATCAAAAGATTGACACTTGTTTATGTCCGGTTTAATTGTAAAATTATGTCCAATGACCAAAATTATATTAAATGGTAAAAATATATTCTTAATAAACTTTAAAACCACTCAAATTCATAATTTATCACTATTAATTATTTTTATTAAAAAGTAGTTTTTAATTAAAATTTAATAATTTTCACTATTCATCAAAATATTAATGTTATCCGAAAAGTACCAAAATTTCACCTTAGGCTAAATTCAATATTCTGAATCCAAAAAGGAAGTCCATTTTAAAATATAAAATATATATAATTTCAAAAAGTAGGTATTACTATTCATAACGGCTAGTTTGATTGGTTATGGTGTGTTAGAACTCGGTGTTGCGTACAACACACACTATCACATTATTCAAAGAGAAGCGTACCGTAGAAGTTTGGGGTGTTACATTCTCCCCTCCTTCGAATAATTTCATCCTAGAAATTTCTAGAACAATTATCCCATGAAAAGACTCGGGTGGTTCTTCATCATAAGTTCCTCGGGTTCCCACGTTGCCTCTTCCATCTTATGGTTTCTCCACAAAATGTTTACCAGATGCGTCATCCGGTTTCTCAGTACTTGTTCTCTCGTACCAAGAATCCTCACGGGCTCTTCACAATAAGACAGATCGGGTTCCAGATCTAACTCCTCATAGGTAAGTACATGTGTTGGGTCAGGCATGTATTTCCTCAACAGAGATACGTGAAACACATCGTGAACTTTGAAGAGACTTGGCGGCATTTCCAATCGGTAAGCTACAGCCCCAATTCATTCTAGAATTTTGAAATGTCCGATGTACCTGAGACTCAGTTTACCTTTCTTACCAAAACGCATGACTCCCTTCCATGGAGATACCTTCAGGAATACATGATCACCGACTTGAAATTCCTAATCCTTCCTTCGATTATCGGCATAGCTCTTCTGCCTACATTGAGCTGCTTTAATGTGATTTTGGATTACCTTCACCTTTTCCATCGTTTCCTCCACCAGTTCTGGACTACAAGTTTTCTTTCACCAACGTCATCCCAACAGGTTGGTGTGCGACATCTCTTTCCGTATAACACTTCATATGGTACCATCTGAATACTCGAATAGAAACTATTGTTATAGGAAAATTCTACCAGAGGTAAATACTAATCCCACATACCCTGAAAGTCATGTGAGCAAGATCTCAACATGTCTTCTAAGGATTGAATAGTTCGTTCTGATTGTCCGTCTGTCTTAGGGTGGTTGGCAGTGCTCAAATGAAGTTCAGTATCCAGGGAATTCTGAAGACTCTTCTAGAATCTTGAAGTAAAACGGGGATCACGATCAGAAACAATCGATAAGGGTACTCCATGAAGTCTCACAACTTCATTAATATATAGTCTGGCTAGACATTCTAGTGGTAGATCTTCTCTTATAGCAAGAAAATGTGCTGACTCGGTATGAAGATCAACAATAACCCATATTGCATCATTCCTTCTAGGAGTCTTTGGTAGCCCCATGACAAACTCCATCGTAATATTGTCCCATTTCCATTCAGGTATGGGAAGAGGTTGCATGACTCTTCCAGGCTGTTGCCTTCCAGCTTTCACTTATTGACAAACCATATATCTTGACACAAAATCAGCAATCTCCCTCTTCATGTTGTCCCACAAAAAATGTTCCTTCAAATCTATATACATTTTGGTGCTCCCAGTGTGTATAGAGAAATTGGAACTATGAGCATCATCCAACAATTCCCTTTTTAGATCAGGTATATCGGGAACACAAATCCTCTTCATGAATTTCAAAATTCCATCTTCATACAAAAAATCTCTCAATCACCCATCATTCACAGCTTTAATCTTCTTTTGAAACTCTCCATCATTAGTCTGAGAACTCTTAATCATTTATTTTAAATATGGTTTGACAACCATTTGAAAAAGCATTGATGTTTCTCCTTCCATGGTTATTCCCATGTCCATCTTCACTAGATACATGAAAATTAGATCCCTTTCAATTCTCGTATTGTTCAAAAATCCATGATCTTTTCTTCTCAAAGCATCTGCCACCTTGTTTGCCTTCCCCGGGTGGTAGTGTATCGTGTAATCATAATCCTTGAGTAATTCAAGTGATCTCCTTTGCCTCATGTTGAGATCTTTTTGTGAGAAAATATACTTCAAACTCTTGTGATCAGTATAAATCTCACATTTTCACCATAGAGGTAGTGCCTCCATATATTCAAAGAAAAGATCACAACTGCTAACTCGAGATCATGATTAGGATAGTTTTGTTCATGAATTTTCAACTGTCGTGATGAATAGGCAATAACCCTATCATTCTGTATAAGGACACAACCAAGTCCTTTCTTTAATTCATCACTATAAATAACGAACCCATCATTCCACGATGATAGATTCAATAAAGAAATTGACTAATATTATCTTCAGTTCTTCGAAACACTCTTCACACTCTTATGTCCAAACAAATTTAACCCCTTTACGTGTGAGCTTCGTTAATGGGTTAGCCAATCGGGCATAATTCTGGAAGAAACGTCAATAAAAACCTGCTAAACCAATAAAACTACCTACCTCAGTTTTACTCGTCGGTGCTGGCCATTCTTGGATTGCCTTGGTCATAGAAGGATCAACAGAGATTCCATCTTTAGACACAATATGGCCAAGAAAAGAAATCTCCTAAAGCCAGAATTCACACTCTCTAAACTTCCCATGTAATTCATGTCTTCTTAGAGTCTTCAAGATAACGCGCAAGTGATTTTCATGATCTTCGTAGCTTTTGGAGTATAAAAATATATCATCAATAAATATCACCACAAATTCATCGAGATACTCCTTGAAAACTCTATTCATCGGATCCATGAATACAGAGGGTGCATTAGTCAATCCAAATGGCATTACAGTAAACCCGTAATGCCCGTACCTGGTTCGAAATGTTGTCTTCCGAATGTCTTCCTTCTTCACACACAACTGATGGTATCCAGATCGAAGGTCAATCTTCGAAAAGTATTGAGCTCCATCCAGTTGGTCAAATAAATCATCAATGTGAGGTAGGGGATACTTGTTCTTTATTATTATGGCATTAATCTCCCTATAGTCGATACATAACCTCTTAGATCCATCTTTCTTTTTAACAAAATGAACAGTGGCTCCCCATGGAGAAACACTAGGGAGAATAAATCCCTTATTACTCAATTACTCTAGTTGTTTCTTCAGTTCGACTAATTCCACAGTGGACATTCTATTTGGGGTCTTCGATATAGGCCTTGATCTAGGAATTAAATTAATGGAAAACTCAACTTCTCGTTCTGGTGGATGTTCAGGTAAATCTTCTAGAAATACATCTAGAAATTCTTTCACAACAGGTACATCCTCTATTTGAACATTCCACTCATCACCCATAGTTATTTCATTCTCTTCCACCCCAATAATTGAATTTAGTTGAGCTACTGGGGGTGGATCTATATAAGAATTAGGTGGTGATGATTATGCTCTAATGATAAGGTCTTCCTTATCATCATCATCAAGAATCATAACCTCTTTATTCCTACAATAAATCTTCGCATCATAGTCCGAAATCCAGTCCATACCGAGGATTATATCAAACTCAATCATAGGTATGATGACGAGATCAGCAGATAAAGAACATTTTTGTGCTCTAATGGGGACTGATTCACAAAACTTTGTTGCAATGATACTTCCCTTAGGAGTTTTAACTGAAAACTCCCATGTTAAATAAAATTGGAAATATCTAATTTTCTTAGAAAACTACGAAGATATTAAGCAATGCGATTATCCAGAATCAAATAATGCATTTTCTAAACTTGAGGAAACCATTAAATTACCTACCACCACGTCTTTCAGAGCTTCTACCTTAGCAGTAGTGATAGCATAATCTTGGCCTTCATCCCTTTGCCTTTTCTGAGGTAAGTTCTCTTGATGCTTAGGACATTCATTTGAATAATGCCCCATCTCCCTGCAATTGTAGCACTGAACATTGGTAGCTTCCTTCTTCCCCTTGCAATCATGAGCATGGTGGCCTTTTTCACTACACCTGTAACAGACTCCTGTTCCCTTCAAGCATGTATCAGGGTTTTTCTTACCACATTTACCACATGATGGATATTCAACCTTTCCCTTATTCCCCTTATTTCCATTCCTAGATTGATCAGCAAGTCTCTTCTTCTCTTGCTTTGCTTTAAAGTCATAAGACTTAGAGAATTCCCTTTCGGTCTTGATAGTACATGAGACAATGTCTTCGTACGATGAAAAGGATTGTGAGACTAATGCTCTATGGAGAAATGGTTTTAACCCATCAAAGAAACGATCAATCTTACTTCTTGGGATACCTATATAATCTCCATCATAACTTCCTATCCTTGTAAAGTTAGCCTCATACTTTGTGACATTCTCAGCCTCCTTATATCTCAGACTCAGAAATTGCCTTTCCAAATCTGCTCGATGGTCACGAGGAAAGTATTTTTCTAAAAACATATCTTTGAACTCCCTCAATTCCATATTTGATACTTCATCATCTTCCTTCGTGTTTTGAATCAATGACCACCATTGATCAGCATCTCCAGTGAGGCGGTAAACTGCAATGATAATTTTCTCCCTTTCACTACTCCCCAATGCCTGAAATATTTTCTTTAGGGAATTTATCCATTGCTCAGCTACTAAGGGATTTGTACTCCCGTTGAACATTGGTGGTTGTTGCCTTATGAATCGATCTAACATTGATCCTCCACGCTGCGGATCAGGGTGCTCCATACAGGTAAGGTTATTATTCATAACCTGAGTGAGTTGTCCCAGTATGGTGATTAGGTGATCGGCACTAGTTGCATCACCAACTCCACTATAATTATCTTGAGTAGGAGGGAAATCCATACATGGAGTGCGTGCATTGATACAGTTTCCATTTCTTCCACTAGGGGCCATTTCTAAACAATGGCCTAAAATAGATCAGTTTATGAATCAAAATATATAATCCCATACTTATAAAACACTTAACTTAAATTGAACTATTTATGGATATAATCCATAATCATAAGAATGTTTTCTTTGAGGAAGTATATACTCATAAACCCTTCATAATGATATTTAATGAAAATGAGAGTTATCCTAAGCATATCCCCTGGGAGTGTCGTAACCAAGAGTGCAGTAAGGCCTGTTGTCGTGCACTAGTTCTCGTTCGAGTCTAGCTCAAAGCGGTGTTTTCAGGTTTTACCACTAGGTACATCTGTGCCAGAGCCGCCTCTACCAGCTCATATCCAAACAGGGATTTATTTCTCATAAAACTCACAAAATCTCTACAATACCAAAATTCTAGAAAGTTCTTCTATACTAATCCTCAAAGTTCATCTTAGGTCTACGTGCTCTAATCAGAGTTTATCTAAATCTAACTTCCAAGGTTTGTACTAAACTTCATCTGATACCAACTGTAACACCCCGATCCCAGTTACCTAGAGTCGGTGCATTATTACATAACATTGGCATGATCCCAAGAAAGATAAAATCTCAAAAGACCGATTGGTTTAGTAGCCTTGGAAGCACTAGATAAATTCATAAGTCTTACATTAGATCAGAAAGTGAAAAACTACTACAAAAACATAATATCTCCATAGTCCACACTATTATCCCCTCATAATATCCCTACAGGTCATTAATAACTTTCTTCTTCACATCCTGGGAAAAATAAAACATAGATAAGGGGTGAGATCAAATTCCCAGTAAGGATAAAAATATAGCGGAAAATTTCATAAATAAGAATAAACATTTAAGGCAATGTATAACTAAAAAAAAGCCTTTTAAACGTGAACTTCAACATAGTATGGTAAAAGTAAAATGAAATAATTCCATTTACTTATTCACATGGATATTCTACTAATCGAATAATCACATGCAATATCAATAACCACATTAATAATGATGGAATGCAAAATGCCAGACTATCATAACCACATAGGCAAGGCCTCATGCGAAGACTACAAATAAGATTTGGTCAAGGCCTTGTGCCAAGACACTAGTTTGTCTCATGAGAGCTACCGATGCATCGAGGAGATATAACGGTCTCCACCCGTCACATATTAAGTCCAATGCATTCCCATATGAAAAGGTTTAAACATAACATAAACATTCGTATTAAAACTAGCATACAGAATGTCAATACTTTCACCATAAACTATGAATGGTATAAAAATAGCACATCCACAGTCAAAAATATCACAAAACCTTCAATACAATATAGAATTTTTGTATCATAAAAGAAATCAACTTTAAATAAGCATAAAATCCATCAAAGGATGTTGACATAGATGAAATCAAAACTTTTTTTAGAGAAATATCTCTTTATATTTTGAAATCATTTAAGAGTCATATATTTATAATATAAAACATTTTCATTGAAAATATTCTTATAATCTTGTAAGGGAATCTTCGAAGATTTCATAATGGCGGAAAATAACCGCACCCTCCGCATAAGTTAAAAAAGCATTCTTACCTTAATTCTGTCGAAAAGGTTAAAAAGCACCTCGTTTGGAAAACGACGGAAAGATTCCTTTATAAACCACTTATTAAACGTCAAACAAGGGTATAAATGACTTTAAACCATATTATTTTAAATAGTAAATTTTTTTTGAAATACATTTTTAAGAAATATGGATGTGGATGATAAAGAAGTCCAAGTAGATTATTACGTATAAACAACCTCAGATAATGAATAGATTGCGAAATATACCCTTACCTTGTACTTTTCCTTGGTTGGGGTACGTTAACCGCCTGTATAATGGTGAAATAATTGTTATTAAATTATACAAGAATCATATACATTAATATTATATCATATATGATCTTTTAACATTGATTTGTTAATAATATCTTAGTATTATCGTTGTTTCGGGTGTTAACATACTCGTTTTCTTTTATATGTTTTGTTACGTAAGCCATGTTTGTAATGGATAGGTTGTATATTATTCATATCCAGATTATAGAAAGTCCTTAAACATAATTTTTAAATAATCAAATGATAATGATACTTGAATGGATACGATGGAGAATGAATCTCATCGCGTTCGTGGAGACGGTAGTCCGTACGTACGTACGAGAGACTATATAATTCTTTTGATATTAAAATAATATATAAATGGATAGTATATCATATATAAATAATCATTAACATGTTATATTTAGTATTTACATGAGTTAAACATCATTATTATACCCATCTAAATAATAATATATTGAATAACAATTACACCACGACGTGGAGACGGTAAGCCGTACGTACGCAGGTATGGGGACATTATATTCAAAGGGTGGATATAATACTGAATATGGTTGTACCATATTTATTTAACATCACATTATATATATGATACTGTAGTTATTATTTTAGAATGGTAACAAAAAAGTAAGAAGTAGTGGAAGATGAAATGAACTTGAAAAGGGGTGGTGAAAACATTACCTCTTCTTCGGGTTCTTTCTTTTGATTTGATCAAAAGGGCTCCTTCAGTTGGATTTATGATCAAACTAAGGACTCTAAGTTGTAGTGAGGAATGTTGAGAGAGTATTTGTGCAGATTTTGGACGAACCAAAAGGCTTATAAGGTGTGAAGAAATGAGAAGGAGGAGTGCCCTTTTATAAGAGGGGTGAGGGGCACCTTTGGAAAAGCTAGAAATATTAATTTATAATAAATTAATATTCGGTTTCTAATGGCTCCAAAGTTGATTATTTAAATGTTAATGGGGGTATAGGTCTAAAAAAATTCAACCAATAGAATTTAGACAGGTTTGGGTTACTATATTAACCTTATCTTTAAGTATTAACTCTTAGTTAATTAGTTTGACATTTACCATGTCACTTTTTATTTTTATATTATATAGTTAATAGACATACTATATACATCCAAGAAACTCCCAAGTGGTACATTAATGATCCAAATATCATTATATAATTCTCTTGGACGATCCTTAGATTTTTAGGAATTCAATATCTATTAATAATATAATATTTGTTTTAAAAACACTTTTATGTCAATTTTGACACTATTCAATAGTTGATTTTTTTGAAACTTATAAAAGAATTATTAATTCGAAAAAAGTAAATTAAATCAATAATAATATGTCATATTATCCTATAAAATTAGTTTAATTCATTAAAATTCTCAAATTATATTTATTTGGGTATTTATAATATCAATTATTTTAATTTTTCACTATTATGGTAATTACTACATCATCATTGTGTCATAAATAAAATAATTTATTTAATGTCTAAAAATTATAAATAAAATATCATTATGTAATAAATCTTCTTATCTTTCTAATGAATATTTAAAGTATAAAATCCAACATATATAACCCTATGTAAAAATTGTTTTTCTAAAATATATATGCTGGTGTCATTTTTGTATTCATTTTAACTTAATTAAAATAATGTGTTCCTATCACCTCCAAGTGGCACCATGGGGTCCCAAAATTGACCCAAAGAAGACAATGGTTGAAAATTTATCAACAAATAAGTCTAGGACACGTTTTAGGGTAATTTAGTTTTATTATAATATTATATTTTAACCCTTATTTACTGGATTTACCCTTAACCATGGTAAATAAAATATTTACCGAAGTAATTATTCAAAATGTCTAAAAATAAAAGATACCTATTTACACAATTTGAACTTACTGATTCCAAATATGGAATCCATTTTTCCAAACTCAAAACACAGAAGTGGTTGAAATTAATTTTAAATTAATTCCCGTTGTTAAAACAAAAAGCGTGTTTTTAAGAGATAATAACTATCAAAAGATTGACACTTGTTTATGTCCGGTTTAATTGTAAAATTATGTCCAATGACAAACATTATATTAAATGTTAAAAATATATTCTTAATATAATTTAAAACCACTCAAATTCATAATTCATCACTATTAATTATTTTGATTTAAAAAGTTGTTTTTAATTATAATTTAGTAATTTTCACTATTCATCAAAATATTAAAGTTATCCGAAAAGTACCAAAATTTCACCTGAGGCTAAATTCGATATTACGAATCCAAAAATGAACTCTATTATGAAATATAATATATATATAATTTCAAAAAGTAGGTATTACCATTCATAACGGCTAGTTTGATTGGTTATGGTGTGTTATAACTCGGTGTTGCGTACAACACATGCTATCACATTATTCAAAGAGAAGCGTACCGTAGAAGCTTGGGGTGTTACACTCATTTCTATAACATTAATATTAAAAACTATTATAATTACCTCAATCAAGATCGTACTCTTAAGAATAAAGTAATTATCCAAAATAATGATTGATAGTAAATATTTAATCATGAACATACCACCTCATAGGTTGGGGACATTACAAATAATATTTATTAGTAAAAACCCAACGAAATACTAAATAAGAGATATGTATCCTATGAAAATCCATATAAATTAACAAATAACATCTTGAAGAAGTGAATGGAACCCTTTGATGAAACTATAGAACAATTCACGATCTAATTACACATATAAGACGAGTTTTTCAACATATAATATCCCTTTATAGCTTGGGATACCATGGGAAACATAATAAATATCATTATTACTCACCCTGAATTAAAAAAAAATCATTCAGTAGTCCTTATATAATAAATAATATGACATGAATAATTCATTCCGTATACATATTTGATTTTATTTCAACTATATAAAATATAATAATTGAGATATCAATCAATTAATAATAATAAGACTATTAGTACTAAAACACGAAAAACCTATTTCTCACTTCCAACAACCTCACATGAAATAATAAATATATCTAATCCTAAGTGTGACATTATTTATTAATGATATACGACATACAATGTGGCTTCATAATTTTCATTTTGTATATAATTCAAAATATAATATTAGATGGGCAAAAATGCTCAATAATTATCTTGATTAAATTTAGTAAATGTTCATTTATTTATAAACACATAACAGCTTCAAATGCTAATCATAATTAAACCCATTCTAAAAAAACATTTTCAAACATCATTTAAATACATAAAGTATTTATTATATTTAATTTCAATTTAATATATCATTGCACATATATTAAATTCATTTAATTGTTAAGAAAAAAATTTTTAATTTTAAAATTATCATTTAAAACCAACACATATTTTAATATGATGTCCATATGTGGGACAATTACTCTTCACCATAGAAAATCTATTTTTATATAAGGATGATTAATTTTAATAGAAACATAGTATTTCATTGAATATTATGAATAAGATAAACCTCTAAACAACCATTCATAAATGTGAGATGTACCATTGAAATACACTACAATTATCTTATAAATGTAACATTTAGGAACTAATATTTCAGAAACTACAGAGGAATCAACTCTGTATAATTTACTAGAAACAAAAAAAACAATCCCTAATAACACATATCCAATGAAAAATACTTTTATATTGGTGAATATTGGTAATAAAAAGAATAAAATATAATCAATAATCTGAAAAAAACAAAAAAATTAAAATACACTATAAACCTTATTATCTGCAATGCCTATTAGTAGGGTTCATGAGTAGAATCCAAACTAAGGGTTTTTATTTTAAGGGGATATATAAGATGGATATTGGAGGTCATGAGTTTTTAAATTGAATATTACAGTTGAAATAAATGCAGAGGACGTATGAAATAAATAAATAAGATAGAGATAACTCCCTATATAATGCATGGTATGATGGATAATTGAGAGGACACGAGAATGAATCCATAACATGATAATAAACAACAGATAGATATTTAAATTCAAAACAAAATAAAATATTGTAAAATCTCAGGGTTATGCATAATGTTTTGGTAACTTATCTGTCTTGAAATGGACATAAAAATAGAATTCATAAAATGGCTACAAGGTTTAGAAAACCATACTCTAACTATAAAAAACATCTATGATTAAAAAATTCATTTTTTCATGGATTCCAATATGTTATCTCACAATTGTGATGAATTATTTCACTTTCTCTCAATTTCAAGAAAATTCAATTTTTTTCACTAGAAAATTATTAATTTTTATGAATCATGCACTACCCATGTACATAAAATTGATGAAGAATAATGCAAATTAGAATGATCCATACACCAATGATTCAAGATGTTTTATTCAAAATAATGAATTATGTCAATATGGAAGGGTAACAGGTTCTAAAATATCAAATTACAAAACCACACGCTGTATAAATTTTATAATATTCCAAATAAATTAAACTAAAAAACAATATTAATATGAATTGATAAAATTCATCCCAAAAACCTAATTAGCATCCAATATTTCATTGATATATGGTATGGGAAAAAATAAATCAAAAAATGTTGACACATATAAGATATGTCAATGGTATAGGGATGTTTAAATATTTCTAGTAAATTTTAATAAATAATTTGAAATCCTACTCAAAAAAATAGGTATCATATACTTAATATTCATCAAATATCCAAAAAAACTAACCCAAAAAATTGGAAAAATATATTAAATATATACTAATTCTATGTCTCCCAGTGATTAAGGATTTCATTAATTATTTTGATGTAACATATATCCCTATCTATATAGAGTCACCCACTCATACTACCTTTATTGCAATTATCTACCAGGGGAAACACTTAATTCTACCATCCATGATGAACTAGAAAAAATAATTGATATGAAAAATAATTAAATGATAGGTTATAAACCCGTATAATATAAAACTAAGATGGAAAATTAATTATTTGGTGTTGAAACTAATGAACAATTATGAAATAAAAAAAATTCCAATTAAATTATTTATTTATCTCCTAAAATAAAATATATATATTTAAACAGAAACACATCTAAATAGTACATGGGCATTATACAATCATTCCATTAAAAAACCATGTAAAAGTTAAATCTATGACATCATTCATGGTTCACCACCTCATGATGAACCCAAAAATAAGAAAATATTCACTATATTGTGACTAATATCAACATGTTACACATCATTATTATTCTTGAAAATGCGTAAATGGAAATCCCATGTTAAAATATAAAAATAAAACTATAGAAATTTTCCTACAGAAACCTACTAGATATGTCCGAAAATTAATTAACAATAATGAACACCATAATCAATAATAAATAAATAAATTTGTAACCAAAATACCATCAAGGAAAACATATAGTGTGAATAATCTAAAGGATCTCAATGAACCCTAATCTAAATGAGTGAACATATCACACTAAAAAAAGAAAAAACAATAAATTGTTTAATTTTATTAAAATGATATATAGAATTAAAATGTAAACAAAACTACACAAGGAGAAATGAAGCTGATAATTGAGGTGTAGGGACAAATATTGCCTTCGATAGGAGAAGTATTTCACTACATTTAATCATCTATATTCTAGGTAGTGAATATATATATATATATAATAATTTCTTTGACCTTTTGGATCATAGTTGATGATAATAGTTTTCAAGTTTTTAAGAAAACATTAATGGTGGTGCATTTTACATTCATAAAACATGAAAAAAGACAACAATTTTAAATTATCACATACTGAATAACTTATATTTAATATTTTAAAAATCTACACACATAAATTATAATGTTTAAAAAAATAAAACAATCCTCTTAATCATCTCATTATAATAATTTAATTTAAAAATATAAAATTTTAAAACGAAAGCCTACAAAAAAGATGAAATAAAATAATATTTATTTAATTAAAAATTACATCACCTAAAAACTATTTCAATAGAAGCCTACATTCAAACAAAATAAATTCCTTTATTTTTACATTAATTTCAAAAGAATTTATATTATTATTTATTGAAAACATCAAATTTAAAATAATCTCATAAATATCATATCAGAAACGAATTATCAACTAATTTTATAAATTTTTTTAAAAAAATTAAACATTTACATATGAAGAAAATATTTAAAAAATTATAATTGGTGTAATGTATCATTAATAAAATGTCATGTAGATAAAAATATCAATTTTTATGGAAGAAAATCAATAACATAAAACCCTTATATCAAAAACACATAATTAAATCTCATTGAGGAAAAAAGGATCATGAAACTACAACTAAATATTTGTGAATAAAAAAACTACATTTATTAACATCATACTAATAGTGACCACTATTGAATCAATTAATATAAAATTTAATCCAAAAAATAATTTCATATGTAAAATAAGGAAGTATCATGGTTTGAACACATGAGTTTACTAACCGTATTCCAATTTTGTTAGAAAATCTATTTTTAATTTTTAAAACAATATCCATAGATACAAATGGATTTTAATAATATGTAACATATACATAGAGATTTCATTGTTATAATATTTTCAATACAATGAATCAATGAGATCTCTAAAATCGAAACTGTACTCAATTTATATCATAATATAATAATATTTTACCTATACACATTAATATTATACTAGAAGTACCTCAGACCCATGAAACAAAATTACAACAACCCATTGTATCATACATATTCAAATGAGAGTGAGATAATTGAACTCACCCTAAACCAACCTTATTATTTATTACATCATTATCTACATTAATCCTGATAACCAAAGTATCATGTAGTTTAATTATGATACAAGTCCATCTCAGGATTTGAATATCTAATTACGTGTATATGGAACCAACCATGTGGGACTAAATACATCACTAGAATATGTTTGATTATAGAAATGATGTGGGATCTCATTCCCCATAGCATACATCCAAGTTATTTATTATCATGAATTTTAATTTGGCAATATTCAAACTGTAAATAAATGTTATTAATTTTTAATTTCATCCTATAAGAATCGTTCATAAAACCCTATATATTATACTTCCATGTATAAAATAAATATTTTTATTTTAAAAAATATGTTTTAATTTGTAATTATATACATTAAGAAACTAAACATCCCATAAGTATGAAAAATGATAAATAAATCTAGATACAAAATAGAATTGTATAAGAATGGAATTTGGACTAATTGGATGAGAAAAAACTATCACGTGGAGTGAAAAAATACATGATAGAGTCAACATTAGTTTCATCCTTCTAACCCTTTGTGACTCACCACCTAACATCTTAATTGATCTCAAGAAATCCCAAAAAAAAATCTAGAAAGAGAAATGAGAATTGGGAAATGAAATATTACAAGGGAAATATATACACAGAATTATGAAAACAATAAGTAAAAAAAATATTCCCGATAAGATTTCCAAAAAAATCATCTTCTAATATCATTTAAAAGAAACCCCATTAATAATAGTATGATCTTTCTCTATATAATATATTTTTATAACATACATGTGTGTTTTGAACAAGATAAAATTAAAAATCTCCTTGAATAAAACATTCCCATTCTATTAATCACCATAATATAATTCATATTTTTTTTTGTTAAACTGTATTACGATAATAGAATGAGGTTTAATTTCTATATCTATGAAAAAATTAATATATCAAACTATTAATAAAAATTTCATTTATTATCTCCATTTTTATTAAACACGCATTCCTATCCTCTAATGTAATAATAATACATAATATTGCATGTTTTTTAGCTGATAAAAATTGATAACTAATCATGATTGTATCGAAATATAGATACAAATTTACTATACGTTCAGAACATCATAATTGGTTGAAAATGGATCCTCGTAATCAATGATGTATTGAGTTAAGTTAAAATTTAAATAATTATATCACTAATAAAATGTCCGACAAGGGATAATTATTCAGGATAATTCTATATGAGTCAAAAAATTTGATATTGAAATTAAAATAGGCTCCTTACGAAACAAAGAATAAAATTTAGAATTCATGAGTAATATTTTTTGAGGGATTCATTATCATAGTATAAATATAGGGGAACATTATTCTACAAAATATCATTACCGTATAATTTCTTAACATGAAAATAAAATATAGAAATGTTTATATAATTTATTATATTTAATAAATGATTTTTAATATTGATTTTATCATAACATATGTTGGTTGTTTTATCATATAAAAATATATCATATTGAATAATATGAATTATACTATATAATGACCAAATGGTAAGGGAATCTAAAATAAAATATTTCATGAGGATATATATAAAATAAAATATAAATAAGATAAAAATTTCTTAGAAATAATATTTGGATTTTAACCATTATATGATATATTAAATTAGTAGAAATATGATATATAAAAAAAATTTAAAATAGATTTCAAAAACTAATATGTAAGGTCCATGAAAATGACTAACTTTTATAGAACCCTTGATGTTATTTATATGTTCTACAATTAATTTAAATATTAATCTTTTTTACACTGAGTGAATGACTTTTATTGGTCACATTGGTATAAATACACTGCCATAAACATTACATTATCTTGAATTAACTAGATAATTCACATTGAGGATCTTTTCAGGTTTAGAATTTTATGGATTTAGGCCACTAGTATTACATTACATCTCAAAAATTACAAAATAGGTACTTCCACACAGTTTCCATTATTTTCATAAAATAAAAACGCTCGAAAAAAAACACTACGGGAAAAATGAGCAATTGCGACGGGTTATTTGCGACGAGATTTATTCCCATCGCAAATAGTCATGTTAAAAACTTATTTGCGACGGGGTTATTTCCCCGTCGCAAATAAGGAGGCTTTTGCGACGGGATTTCTTTCCCCGTCGCAAATAGTTTTCCCGCGATGCGCGCCAAATCGCGGGAAAACTATTTGGGACGGGATTGCTTTCCCCGTCGCAAATAACCGGCGGCGGTAAAAGGTATTTGCGACGGGAATATCCCCCCGTCGCAAATAACTATTTACCGGTTGACCGTAATAAATGTTGGCTAAGGTATTTGCGACGGGTACCGTCGCAAATAATAATATTTGCGACGGGAATCCCGTCGCAAATGGTCCCGTCGCAAATAATCTAACCTATAAATACCCCCATCCGTTTTTTTCATTTCATTCTCATTCCTTATCTTCTCCTTCTCTGAAAATTATATTTCTAGAGTTGAGTTTTTCTCCAGTTTAATTTGTTTCTCCGGAGCTGATATTAAAGTTTTCAAGAATGATCGAAACAGATCATTTTTCAAGGTATTTTTAATTTTTTATTTATTTTTAATTTTTTATTAGTTTCAATTATTATTAATTAGTTGTAATTTAATTATGTTTACATTGTTTTATTATTTAATAAATTTAAATTATTAGTATTGTTTGGTAATTAGGAATAATTAGTAATAATTTTTAATAATTAAGAATAAATATTAATAATTAGTTATAAATACCAATAATTAGGAATAAGAACATTATTACATTATTAGTTTATTTTATTATTAATATTAAAATAATATAATTTTTTATATATATACAATTCTTTTTTCATCTGTGTGTTTGCTGTCTTCACACGTATTATTTGTATGTGGAGATAGAAAACGCACAGATGAAAGAAGAATTGTATATAAATTAGAAAATTATATTATTTTAATATTAATAATAAAATATATTAATAATGTTATTATTTATAATTATTGGTAATTATTTCTAATTATTGATAATTATTCATTTAATTACTAATAATTAGAAAAAATTATCAATAATTATCAATAATTAAGAATAATTAGTAATAATTAGTAATAATTACCAATAATAAGTATTAATTACCTATAATTAGTATTAATTACCTATAATTAGTATTAATTACCAATAATTAGTATTAATTAAGAATAATTAGTATTAATTACCAATAATTAGTATTAATTACCAATAATTTGTATTAATTACCTATAATTTATATTAATTACCTATAATTAGTATTAATTACCAATAATTAGTATTAATTACCAATAATTAGTATTAATTACCAATAATTAGTAATAATTAGGAATAATTAACAATAATTAGGAATAATTAGTATTAATTAGGAATAATTAGTATTAATTAGGAATAATTAGTATTAATTAGGAATAATTAGTATTAATTACCAATAATTAGTATTAATTACCAATAATTAGTATTAATTAGGAATAATTAGTATTAATTAGGAATAATTAGTTTAATTACCAATAATTAGTATTAATTACCAATAACTAGTATTAATTACCAATAATTAGTATTAATTACCAATAATTAGTATTAATTACCAATAATTAGTATTAATTACCAATAATTAGTATTAATTACCAATAATTAGTATTAATTACCAATAATTAGTATTAATTACCAATAATTAGTATTAATTACTAATAATTAGTATTAATTATTAATAATTACGAATAATTATCAATATTTAGGAATAATTAACAATAATTGCCAATAATTACCAATAATTAGTAATAATTACCAATAATTAGTAATAATTACGAATAATTATCAATAATTAGTAATAATTAGTAATAATTAGCAATAATTAGTAATAATTAGCAATAATTAGAAATAATTAGCAATAATTAGTAATAATTAGCAATAATTAGTAATAATTAGAAATAATTAGTAATAATTAGAAATAATTAGTAATAATTAGAAATAATTAGTAATAATTAGAAATAATTAGTAATAATTAGTAATAATAAGAAATAATTAGTAATAATTAGAAATAATTAGTAATAATTAGAAATAATTAGTAATAATTAGAAATAATTAACAATAATTAGTAATAATTAACAATAATTAGTATTAATTACCAATAATTAGTATTAATTACCAATAATTAGTATTAATTACCAATAATTAGTATTAATTACCAATAATTAGTATTAATTACCAATAATTACTATTAATTACCAATAATTAGTATTAATTACCAATAATTAGTATAAATTACCAATAATTAGTATTAATTACCAATAATTAGTATTAATTATTAATAATTACCAATTATTATCAATATTTAGGAATAATTAACAATAATTGCCAATAATTACCAATAATTAGTAATAATTACCAATAATTAGTAATAATTACGAATAATTATCAATAATTAGTAATAATTAGTAATAATTAGCAATAATTAGCAATAATTAGTAATAATTAGCAATAATTAGAAATAATTAGCAATAATTAGTAATAATTAGCAATAATTAGTAATAATTAGAAATAATTAGTAATAATTAGAAATAATTAGAAATAATTAGTAATAATTAGAAATAATTAGTAATAATTAGAAATAATTAGTAATAATTAGAAATAATTAGTAATAATTAGAAATAATTAGTAATAATTAGAAATAATTAGTAATAATTAGAAATAATTAACAATAATTAGTAATAATTAACAATAATTAGGAATAATTAGGATTAATTAGGAATAATTAGTATTAATTAGGAATAATTAGTAATAATTACCAATAATTAGTAATAATGATTATTAATTACCAATAATGATTATTAATTACCAATAATTAGTATTAATTACCAATAATTAGTATTAATTACCAATAATTAGTATTAATTACCAATAATTAGTATTAATTACCAATAATTAGTATTAATTACCAATAATTAGTATTAATTAACAATAATTGCCAATAATTAACAATAATTAGTAATAATTAACAATAATTAGCAATAATTACTAATAATTAGCAATAATTAGTAATAATTATCAATAATTAGCAATAATTAGCAATAATTAGCAATAATTAGCAATAATTTGCAATAATTAGGAATAATGAGCAATAATTAGGAATAATTAGCAATAATTAGCAATAATTAGCAATAATTAGCATTAATTAGCAATAATTAGAAATAATTATCAATAATTAGAAATAATTAGCAATAATTAGCAATAATTAGAAATAATTAGAAATAATTAGCAATAATTAGCAATAATTAGTAATAATTAGCAATAATTAGCAATAATTAGCAATAATTAGTAATAATTAGCAATAATTAGCAATAATTAGCAATAATTAGCAATAATTAGCAATAATTAGCAATAATTACCAATAATTTGGAATAATTACCAATAATTTGGAATAATTACCAATAATTTGAAATACTTACCAATAATTTGGAATAATTACCTTATTACATTATTTGTATATTTTATTATTAATATTAAAATAATATAATTTTCTATATTATATACAATTCTTTTTTCTTCTGTGTTTTTTCTGTCTCCACATGTAATATTGGCATTCTTTTTCAAAATTATCAACCTACTTGCCAATGGAGAGGTGAAAGTGAATGCCAATATTACATGTGGAGACAGATTGTGAAACACACAGATGAAAGGAGAATTGTATATAATATAGAAAATTATATTATTTTAATATTAATAATAAAATATACTAATAATGTAATGATGTTATTATTATATAATTAATATTTATGAAAAAAATTATATTAGTATTATTAAAAAAATAAAAAATCAATATAATATTAAAATTATCAATATTTGTAACAGGTTTTGCTTTATTCTCAATATATTCAATCCTTGCTTGTGTTTTTTCTAACAAATTATTCAAAACCAGTAATGCTTTTATATTTTATAGAAAAATATGGAACAACGAGGTCGTCAACAGTCATTATTAGATGACCGCATATGGATAAATCAACGTAGAAATCCAAATGGTTCTGGTTTAAATCCAGTATATATAGAGGGTGTGGAGAGTTTTTTATCATTTGCGGCATCAAATCCAGAATTTGTTTCAGAAGGAAAGATAAAATGCCCTTGTAGAAAATGTGCATTGAGAACGTTTGACATGTTTGACAAAGTGGGGGAACATCTCTTGCGTTTTGGTTTTCAAGCAGATTATGTTTTTTGGTATCAACACGGTGAACGCAGTTCTAGAGCAGGTGATACCAACTTGATTCTGGATCCATCCCAGTTTCAAGATTTAGTACATGATGTTGCAGGTTCATCTGTTCAACATATAGAAACTCCGGCTGATATAGCTTCAAATCCTGAGTTGGGACGGTCTGAATTTTATGAGTTGTTGAAGTCTGCTGAGGATGCATTATATCCTGGCTGCAAGATGAGTAAATTAGAAGCAGTTGCAAAATTTATGGCTATCAAATCAGATAACGGAATGTCAAACACATGTTTTGACCAGATATTTTCTTTGCTGAAAACACTGTTACCCGAAGGAAATGTTTTACCTGCAAATTACTATTAAAGTAAGAGGTTGGTTCGAAATTTGGGACTTACTTGTCAGAAGATTCATGCATGTTCAAATGACTGCATTTTATATTCAGGGGAAAATGAGTCGTTGGATAGTTGTCCCACATGTGGGCAACTGAGATATAAAGAAGGACAACACGGGAAGTCTGGTTTGATTCCTGTAAAACAGTTGAGATATTTTCCGCTTACATCCAGACTTCAGCGTTTATTCATGTCTAAGAATACAGCGACAATGATGTCATGGCATAAAGAGAATATTTCAACCGATAAAAGCTTGAATCATCCAGCCGATGGTGATTCATGGAAACATTTTGATAGAGTGCATCCATCATTTGCTTTAGAAGCTAGAAATGTTCGACTGGGCCTTTCCACTGATGGTTTCTGTCCGTTTGGATCTTATGGTAGTCAATATTCATGTTGGCCTGTTTTTTTAACTCCGTATAATTTACCTCCATGGATGTTGATGAAGGAGCCATATATCTTTTTGACTTTACTAATTCCAGGACATCCGAAGAAAAATATTGATGTTTATTTGAAGCCATTGATTGATGAATTAAATTTATTGTGGAGTACTGGTGTCAGTACATATGATGTTGCAACGAAACAGAATTTCATACTGAGAGCAGCATTGATGTGGACAATAAGTGACTTTCCGGCTTATGGGATGTTATCTGGCTGGAGTACACATGGTCAGAAATCATGTCCTTACTGTATGGGAGAGAACAAAGCATTTATGCTCATTCATGGAAAGAAACCTTGTTATTTTGACTGTCATCGCAGATTTCTTCCAGCTGATCATCCTTTTCGCAGAAACAGATCTCATTTCAGAAAAGGAACAGCTAAAAGGGATGGACCTCCAAAAATGCTATCAGGTTCGGAGTTAAAATCGGTTGTATTTTCATTACCTCCCATCACTTTTGGTCCCACAATAAACCAACAGAAAATTTCTGGTTTTGGGAAAGAACACAATTGGATTAAACGTAGCATATTTTGGAATTTGCCATATTGGTCTGATTTGTTGGTCCGACACATGTTAGATGTCATGCATATTGAGAAGAACTGTTTTGATAATTTGTTTCATACAGTTTTGTATACGCCAGGAAAGAGCAAAGACAATGTAAATGCACGTTTAGATCTTGCCCAAATTTGCAGGCGTCCAGAATTGGAACTATTTGAGAATGTCAGAACAGAAAGGTTACTGAAACCAAAAGCAGCTTATACACTGTCTAAAGAAAACCGTTTATTATTTTGTCAGTGGATTGCAGATTTGAGACTTCCAGATGGCTGTGCTTCCAATTTGGGTAGATGTGTAAAGAATGGTCATATTACTGGATTGAAAAGTCATGATTGTCATGTTATAATGGAGAGACTTCTACCCATTGGATTAAGAGGTCTGTTGAATTCTGTGATTTGGGATTCCATAACAGACATGTCTCATTTTTTTCGGGAAATTTGTGCGGCTACGGCAGATTATGATGCTCTAGGCAAACTTGAAAAAGATGTTGTTGTAATTATATGTAAACTGGAAAAAATATTTCCGCCGTCTTTCTTCGACTCAATGGAACATTTGATGTTACATTTGCCATATGAAGCCAAATGTGGAGGTCCGGTACAGTTTCGATGGATGTACCCATTTGAAAGATGCATGCAAAAATTGAAAATAAAAGTACGCAACAAAGCATCTGTTGAAGGATCTATTGCAGAAGCTTATTTGCAAGAGGAAATATCTTTTTTCTGCTCCCATTATTTTGAATCTGAGTATCCTTCAAAACACAACCGAATGGGACGGAATGAGAGGAATATTGATGAAATCGACAATCAATTATCTGTTTTCAACCAGTCAGAGCTTGGTTTTGGTGGAGTTTCTGAACGCTGGCTATCAGATGATGAACATCATAGAGCTCATATGTATGTTCTGCTCAACTGTGAAGAGATGACATCAGTTGTACTGTAAGTGTTTATATCACTTATTCTATCATTTATGTTACAGTAAATAACATTGGTTTTTATAGGTTGTATGATAATCATATCAAGAAACAAATTCCACAAATTACAGCAGCTGCCCTCGAAGAACGGCGACTGAAAAATTTCTCTCAGTGGTTTCAAAAACTGGTAACATAAATTCTTTATCATTTATCAACTCATTCAATGTATAGTTTACTATATTGATAATTATTTCACAAATATTCAGGTGTCTCGACATGCTGATAAAATTGACAAACGACTGTGTGTATTGAGTAACCCACCTTCCAAACTTGTTAAAACTTATAATGCATATGTGGTGAATGGATTTCGATTCCACACGCATGCATATGGGGAATCGAAAAAACAATGAACAGTGGAGTTAGCTTGAGAGGATCTCATCATCGAGAAAATGAAGTTGACTTTTATGGCATACTTGATGAAATCATTGAACTCTGTTATCTTGGACAACATTACATAACCATGTTCAAATGTCGGTGGTTGGATACAGATAGAGGCGTGCGTGTTCATCCGACTCATGGAATCATCGATATTAAATGTAAAAGTGTTCTCGCAGTAAATGAACCATTCTTATTGGCTCAACAGGCATATCAAGTTTATTATGCAAAGTACTGTGCAACATCAAGAGACTTGACTGATTGGTGGAGTGTAATAAAAATCAAAATTCGAGACAATCAGTTTAGTCAAAGTGAATGTGCTTTCACTGATGTGCAAAGAATTGAAGTTTTTCAAGAGAGTACTCAAAATCAATCTTTTTTACAAAGAGATATGAGTATCGATGACGACACCCCACATTTAAGAGTCGGTGATGATGATGATGTTAATGATGTCACACATGAATTTGAAATGGTAAGAGATGAAGCAACTGCAACTCGAATGGATATCGATGATGTTGAGGAGGAATATGAAGATGACATTGACATATATGAAGATGATGATGAAGATGAACACTTATAGAATTCCATGGTATTTATATACAATCATAATATGTATATATATGTATATATAATAGTAATTATCAATTATTTGCTAATATTAACATTTTCTATTTCAGATGGACGAGGCCACATTTCGTGAGTTGGCGGAGGCTGACCTGCCTTTCGATGCGGATGAGTTGCTGACAGATGACCCTCAGCCTGCAGGCGCTCCAGGGAGTACGCGGAGGGGGCGCGGTCTTGCACGATTGATGATTCCTGACCCCGTCCCCGAGCGACGTCCACGTCTTGGGTTTGATCCGCGCACCCGGAGGTGTGATAACCTGTGTAATAACCTGTGAATTTGACTAAGATTTCATTAATCTATTCACATAATAAATGTTTATTATTTTTTCAGTTTTTCGCATATAGCAGTCGGACAGGGCAGCGCTATTTTGCGCAACTATTTCTCTCAGCCGTGGACCACATGGGAGCAGATTCCCATTGATGTGCAGCAGGCCATGTTCGGCCATTGGTTGGTATGTACGTAAATAAATAATTTTTATTTTGAAAATTATTTCATTTCTAACTTGATATTTTGATTTATTTGTAGGGTTTATGGTATCCGATCTAGGATACCATGCGTGACGCCATCCACGAGGCATGGGAGGTGGCCATGCGTGATCGCCTTCGTCAGTTTTTGCACAATTTAAGAAAAGCTGCGATGAAGAAAGCAGGAGTGTCAGATTTTGAGGAGTCATGTAGAGCACACCGACCAGAGTACATTTAATCCCATGTATGGGATGGATTATGTGCGCACTGGTTGAGTGGTGACTTTCAGAGGAGATCATCGGTGGGGAGGCAGAATCGGGGGAGGCAGGAGGTGACTCATCGAGCTGGGAGTCGTTCTTTCAGTACTCATAGACAGCATCTGGTACGTACATTATTTATAAATATTTTATATAACTATAAATATTAACAGTTTATTTTTTATTCTTATAGGCTGTCGAGCACCCCGATATTACAGAGTACGACGTATATCGGAGGATGTATAGTGATCCTGCTACTGGGGAGCTCAGAGGTGATCGTCAGCATCACATCGTGGTCAATATTATTTGTTTTCAAATTTAAAAATTAACTGCATATAATATATTCACAATTTTAATTTTAAATTGCAACTATAGGAGTCATATGAGGCCGCAGCGGCACAGGCCCGGCCTGAGAGTCAGGCCGAGTCATCAGATCAGACCACTGCCCGTCAGTTTGATGAGGCGGCATGGATGCAGGCCACCCAGTATGCCTTCGAGAAGGGCCGGGTAGTTGGTATCGGCTCTCGACTGACTCCCGGAGATTATTATGGCAGTGCTGCGATGTCGGCGTCCAGCTCGAGGGGAGCTCGTGCATCTTCTTCTACACAGTATGAGGAGCAGTTGCGATCTTAGACTGCACAGATAGAGAGTCTCCGACAGGAGCAGGAGTAGATACGTCAGCAGCATGAGGAGGAGCGTCGACGCCAGCAGCAGCTGTACGAGGAGCAGACGAGTCGGTGGCAGCAGCAGCATCAGGAGCAGATGGAGTACATGCGCTGACTCACTCATGCTTTAGGGATGGAGTTTCCTCCACCACCATCTGCAGATCCCCCACCTCCCCCCCTCCTACAGATTAGAGTTTGTATTTCTGTTATAAAATTTGTGAAATCAAAAATTTTTTTTTTCTATTCGTAGTTTCTGTCTCATTATAAAATATTAATAATATTATATTTTTAAATAATAATATTAATATGAATAATAATAATATTTATATTTTATAATATTAAATTTTATATATATATTAAAATTTTATTTATATAATAAAATTTTATATATATATTAAAATTTTATAATATTATAATTTAATTATTTTTTTGTAATACTTGAATTATTTTAATATTTGAATGTAAAATAATTCTATTATTTTTATATTAATTAAAATAACTTATTAATATTTTTTTATTTATGAATTATAATTATAATATTATTATATTAATTAAATTATTTATTAATATTCTATTATTTTTATTTTTGAATTATAATTCTACTATTATTATAGTAATTAAAATAATTTATTATTTTCATTTGTAAATTATAATTCTATTATTATATTAATTAAAATAATTTATTAATAATTTATTTTTTTTATTTTTTTTATAGTATTTGCGACGGGATACTATGCCCGTCGCAAATACTAGTATTATTAATAATTTTTAATTTTTTTTTAAAAAAGAGTATTTGCGACGGGTCCCGTCGCAATTACTATGAATAGTATTTGCGACGGGTCCCGGTTCCCGTCGCAAATACTAGTATTATTAATTTTTTTATTTTAAAAAAAACGTTATTGCGACGGGACCGTCGCAAAAACTATTTGCGACGGGTCCCGTCGCAAAAGGTATTTGCGACGGGCCCGTCGCAATAACTGTTAAAAAAGTTTTTTACAAAAATACGGAATACTATTTGCGACGGGGAGAATGCCCGTCGCAAAAAATGGCTTTAGCGACGGGCCCGTCGCAAATAAGTTTAGTTGCGACGGCGTTTTCCGCAACGGGCTATTTGCGACGGGACCCCGTCGCAAATCGCCCGTCGCAAATACCTGTTTTTCCAGTAGTGAAAGATTCATGTCTTGTTCCATGTTTTAGACACCATGACATTTCCTTGTTCCCATCCTTGACCATATTCATCTTTATGTTCAATGAAAAAAGAATTCAAATGCAGGATGAGCATAAAAAGCTTAGTAAGGGTTATAAAATAATGAAAGGAAACACTAATTCATCAAAATATAAGCTTTTTGTCATAACGCATTAAATAATAATATTTATAAATAACACAAAGTAATAAAAAATCATAATGGTAACTTTTGGCATCCAAAACATACGTACATTATAGCTTTTACAGCCACATAGGGAGTTACATTTGGCATACACATCACAATATATTCTGTAAATTTCTAAGATGAAATATTCACATTTATCTCTTCCACATTACCAAATTTATTGGAGAGATATCTCAGGATCACCTGCCCTTGGTTCATAATAGAACCACCCGTATATGTAAACAATTTCCCTGAACAAAAACATATTCATCACAATTAAAACAAACATAAAGCAATGATAACATTTCCACATCATATAATTATATTAACATAACAAATCCATTATCAAAACCATTTTCAATAAAAAAAAATATGTAAATGAGTATTTGGTATTTATTTTCCTTTTAAAAACATTATGGCTTGTTAAAGAAGCCATATATCAAATAATACTCATGGCAGCGGAAAATGTCATTGTCATCGCTTACGTTGAAGAAACAGTTTTTTGTTTAGTAAAAAACCTCAACAAAAAATATTCCATTTTAATGAAATTATAATTCAATAGGGTTTATACACCATATAAAATAATGTCATGTATAAAACAAAATAAGCCTTAATGAAAGGAGATTGAGACGATGTCCCTTACCTCATCTCAGACTTGAACAGTTCGTTATTTAATCAACAGAATAATAATAAAATGATAATTTCTAGTTTATTAAGAACATTTTTCCTATTTATGATTCATTTTATATTATGTTTTACCATGTTATAAATATTATGTAATTATTTAATTTAATAATGGATTTTTCGTTGATATTTGGTAATTCAGTCAAAAATGAACTTCATATAATTACAAGTTGTCCATGTGGTAAAAATTCTATTATTTCTAGATTAATATTCATGATTTAGATATCATATATATCATATATATCTAGTATATATATGTATTTATTATAAAGTATTACATTTGGATATATGGAATGAAATGCACCGTTCATGGAGATGGTAAGCAGTACATACGCATGAACGCTACATTAATGTCTACAATGTATTTAGTAGAATGAAAAAACTATTCAACATAGGTATATTATACATCCATTATAATATCATATATAATTTCAGTAACATAATTTTTAATATGCTCCACGTATGGCATGAATGAGTGATATCACATTGAGGAGGCGGTAGTCTGCACTTCCTCAAATGATATTATCGCGTTTACCCATTATGGAAACCATAATGATATGATATAAATGAAAGATATAGTAGAATATAGACAATATAAATGAAATATATATAACATATAAATATATTTCTATCATAATGTCCACCATAAATGGTGGTATGGGATGATTGAACATTCATCGATTCTTGAGGAAGTAGTTCGTCGTCTAGAGAAAAAGTATGTTCTTTATCCACTAGACAGAGTTGTGTGTATGTGTAGTTTGAATAAATCTCATAAAAAATCCAAATATATTTAGGATACTAGTTTTTTATGAAATAATGTAATAAAAATAGTTTATGGGGTTGGATAAGTTAAATAAAAGAAAAAAACTTAAGAGAAGACGTTACTTTAAAATCGGGCAACTCCCTTTCGTTTGAACCAGAAGGATTTCATGATGTACCTTATGTTTAATGTAATATTTTTTTATGGAATAAATGGATGAAGGGAGATTAATTGGGTAGATTAATTGGGAGGAAAGTGGATTGAGAGGTGTGAGTAAAGTGTTAGAGTTTAGGGATTTTTATAAGGGGGAGGGGCTCTTTATGAATGTTTGAAAATATTATTTTATTATAAAATTATTTTCGATTTCAAAATGTAAAAAAAATATTTAAAAAAGGTATGATGGCTCATGTTCAAAATAAAATTTTAAAATAATAATTTTATATGTTTTTTATATTTTTATAATTTTTATATTCTTAATTATTTAAATTATTCATTAATGAGGTAAACACTGCATCCTTTTTTTGTCATAAATAAATTCATTTATATAATGTCTAATTATTATAAAAAAATACCATGATGTATTAAATATTTTTATATTTGAAATGAATATTTAATGTTTAAGAGATAACTTATATAACCCCTTGTAAAAATTTATTTACTAAAAGATATGTTTTTACGTCATTTTTGTCATTACATTAAATTAATTAATATAATGAGTAATTATCACTCCAATGTTGCTCAATGGGGTCCCAAAATCGACCCAAGGATGACCATGGTTGAACATGTATCTCCCAATAAGATTAAGACACATTTTATTGTAATTTAATATTATAATAATATTATTTCCTACCCTTATTTACCAGATTTACCCTTTATCTATGGTAAATTAAATATTTACTAAAGTAAAAATAAAAAATGTCTAAAAATAAAACATACCTATTTACAAAATATAGACCAAATTACTCCAAATATGGAATCCATTTTTTAAATTTATAAAACAGAAGAGGCAAAAATTAATTTAAAATTATTTCTCGTAGTCAAAACAAAAAGCGTGTTTTTAATGTATTTATAACTATCAAGAGATTGACACTTTTTTATATCTACATAAAATTGAAATTACTTATAATGACCATAATTGGATTAAATGGTAAAAATATAATCCCATTACACTTTAAAACCAATTAAAAAAATATAACTATATAAATAAATTTGATTAAAAAGATGTTTTAAATTAAAATACCGTATTTTTCAGTATTCATGAAAAAATAAATTTTATCAGAAAAATACCAAAAATTTTACCAAAGTAAATTATGATATCATGATTCTAAAGAAGAATTTTATTTTTTCAAATAGAACATATAAATGTGTGAAAAACTATGTTTTAGGAGGGTTTTTCATCAAAAGGGGGTATATCCACATTTTAATGAATATTAGAGTATTTTTGCTTAAAATTTGATTATTTATTATTTGAAGCCTCTAAAATTTATTGGATAATATTATATTAGTATTTATCATTATGACCAAACATTTTTTTCAATGTAATATTTCAATGAAACTCGTTGTTGCGTATCGGGTACACCATAAAACATAGAATCCCCTTTAAAATGACATCAATATTTAATTCAAAAATATAAATAAATATGAAAATGTATTATTTTTCATTTACTTGTGATGTTACTTCCTTACCCCATTTAGGAAATTTAATTCATGCAATTTTTATTCAGTAATCAAATAAGTGGGGGTATTTAACCTTCATAGCATTTTCAGATTCCCACATTGCCTCTTCAACCATATGGTTTTCCAAAAAACCATTACTTGTTGTATAACTTTATTCTGCAACACTAGTTCTCATTGGTGAAGAATCTGGACTGGTATTTCTTCATAATATAGATTCTCTTCTAACTAAACTATTTTTGGATCAAAACATGAGATGGATCCCATATATACTTTCTCAGTATTGAAATGTGAAAAACATTTTGTTCCTGGTATAAAATTGGAGGTAGATCCACTCTGTATGCAACTGATCCATCTTTATCTAGGATTTCATTAGGTGTAATGAACATCAGACTCAAATTTATATTCTTACCAAAACGCATCACAATTTTCTATGGAGAAACTTTGGGAAAGACCTAATCGCCTAACTCAAATGAAATATCCTTACTCTGGTTATCCACATATCTTTTCTGCCTACTCTAAGATGTTCTCATGTTCTTCAGAATCAATAGAACTTTTTCTTCCATTTCTTCAACCAATTCGGGTCCCATAAACTTCTTTTCTCCTACTTCATTACAAAAAGCTGGAGTTGAACACCTCTTCTCATATAATGAATCAAAAAGAGCGATTTACATACTAGAATGAAAATTGTTACTATAAGAAAATTCAACCAAAAAAATATGTTGGTCCCAACTTCCCTGGTAATCCATTGAGCTAGCAGGTAGCATATCACACAAGGTCTGAATATTTCGTTCAGAATAAACATCTCATTGCAAATGAAATGTCGTAATAAAATTTAATTTAGAAACCAATGACTTCTAAAGGCCTTTCCAGAATTTATAATTAAACTTGAGATCATGATTAGATACAATAACGAGGGGAACCCAATGAAATATGTCTATCTCATTAATATACAACTGAGAATTTTGATCTAGAGAAAATTTATCATGAATAGGAAGGAAATGAGAACATTTAGTCAATCAATCATCAATAAGCCATATTGAATTATTACCTCAAGATTTCTTTGGTAATCCCATAACGAAGTCCAGGGAAATATTTTTCCATTTTCTACTCTGGCACCAGTAAACGATGAAGAGACTCTTTTGCTAACAACTTCTCACCTTTAACATGTTGAAAAGTCAAAAACATCACAGTAAAGTCAGAAATATCTATTTTCATTCCATCCCACTAGAAATACTCCCAATAAATCTATGTACATATTAGTACAACCATGATGTACTTAAAACAGCGAACTATGAGCTTCAATTAAAAACTCATTCTTCAACTATGAATCAAAAGGCACACATAATCTCTTTGAAAATCTCAAAATAAAAACATTATCAAAGTTATAATCAAGAAACATACACTTCTGAACCAACACTAACTTTTCCTGCAACTCACTGTCTTCCTTCAGGGCTTGTTTAATTCTATTTTATAGTGATGATTACACTGAAACTTAAAGCATAACATAAGAATTTCTTGCACCAACAACTTCGATTAAAATTTTTATCAAATATTAAATCAAAGTATTTTGTTCCAAACGTAAATTTTTTAATCTAGAATTACTTTTTAGACTCAAACCATCAGCCACATTATATGCCTTTTCTGGATGGTAATGAATTGTGCAATCAAAATCCCTGATTATTTTCAACCATCTCCTCTATCTCATGATCAATTATTTCTTGTGTGAATATATAAATCAAAATTATGTTCTTAGTAAGTAATTCAATATTTACTCCATACAAATGACGCCTCTAAAAATCTAAAAAAAACAGAAGATAATTCCAAATCATGTAGTGTAATTTATCTCATGGGGTTTCAAATGACGTGAAGAATTAGCAATTACCTGAACATTCATCACAAAGACACAACCAAGACCTTTCAAATAGCATCACTATAGAAAATAAACTCACCATTTTTGGAAGGTAATTCCAAAACTAGAGTATTCACCAATATTAATTTCAATTCATGAAAACAATCATCACATTATTTTGTCCAAATGTACATACATCATATTTAAGATAACATAGACAGTATGATAGATAACCATGAAAAATTTTCAACAAACCTCATGTAATAACACACTAATCCATGAAATAAATGTATCCCAGTTATATTTTTACATCATTCCAATTATTAAACATCTTTTTTTTAAATGATCAATATTTAGGCCATTATTTGAAAAAATTTCACCAATGAATGAAATTTGTTGTAACCAAAACTCACGTATGATGAATTTACCAAAGAGATTATTTTTTTAAGGTTGGAAAAAAACCCTTAAATAACATTCATATTCCTCTTTACCTTTTTAATAAACTAAAATTTAATCAATAAACACAACAAAAAAACTATCCAAGAACTCATGAAAAATTATATTCATAAGATCAATGAATACCATAGGTGCATTGGATTACCCAAAAGGCATAACTAAAAATTCATAATGACCACATCTAGTACCAAATACAGTCTTCAGAATGTCTTCTTCCTTTACTCTCAACTATTGGTACCCTGACCTCATGTCAATATTCGAAAAATATTAAGCTCCCAAGAACTGATAAAACAACTCTTACATATGAAGAAAATGATAATTTTTTGTTAATAGTGATGTTATTCAATGCTCTATAATCAATGAAATGTCTCAATAAATTATCCTTCTTTTTAAAAAACATGATAGGAAAACCCTATGGTGATGTGCATGGTCAAATGAATCATTTATCTAATAAATTCTGCAATTTCTTCATTAAATCTAAAAGGTCAATTTGACCCATTTGATAAGGGGGTTATAAAATATGCATAGCATCAAGAAATATGTCAACCGTTAATTCATCTTCCCGATCATGTATTATACCTATGATCTCATTAGGGAAAACATCAATGTACTCATTTACCAAAGGAACATCAGTAATCTGAATAGTTCCATTATTTTCAAAAATATGTGCATGGTAACATTCATTTACATCTTTTACTAGTTTCTAAGATTCATAATATGTAATCAGTTAAGGGTACATTATTGTACACAAACTGAAATTCATTCTAAAAAGAAACCAATTTAGCTCTACATTCAATCATAATAAGTCAAACGAAAAGTCAATCCATGCCCAAAAAAACATCAGACTCTACTAGAGACAAAAATAAGATTTGTAGATAGATTTTTTCTATACATAAAGACAAGAAGGTTATTATAATATAATTTTTTTTTAATATTTTCTCTTGTGTTTTTACTATACGTTAAGGATACATATCATATAATGAATTTCTTATTTTACAAGAAAACTTCATTGAAATTAAAGAGTGTGTAGACCCTGAGTTAAACAACACATTGGAATAATCTAAACAAACATATATTATACCTAATACTACATCATATGATGGACCAATGTCTTTTGAAGTATTTGAAAGGGATTTAACCACACATTTTTTCTTGTACTCTGGGTGCTTTCCCTCAGTTATGATCTTTGTTGGAAACTCATTTGCATAATGACCAATTTCATTGCAGTTAAAATATTTTATGGAATTTAAATCAGATTTTTTCATACATTTATCCTGATCTTTTTCAGTGAAATTAAGATCCATATGTCACATTTTACTACATCAATATCACTTAACAGAATTAAAATTTCATTCCCCATCATCCTATATACAACAATTTTCTCAAACTATAAACTTACATTATTACCATCTATCTTTTTTGAAGAGTTCTTCCCTTTCGTCTTCCACCTCGACCTCTTATTCTGGTGTTTTTCCAAGACCTCTTGATCACTGGAAAACTCCATTTCCACCTTCTCTACACATTAAACATGTTTTCATCACATTTGAAATCATTATAAGAAAATTAACTTCAATAGATTGTCTTTAATTCAGAGTTAAAACAGTTGATTTTACGATCAAGATCACATTGGAAATTTTGTGCGTACCTTTCCTGTCAAGTGAATTTTTCTTATAAGTATCCACTAAATCATCATCTTTCCACAATACCAAGATTTTGTTTTTCTATTCTAAGACAAACCACCTTAGGAAAATATTTTCCATGAAACATACCTTTGAATTTATCCAAATCAAGAGCAACAATCTACCCACTATACATGATATTTTTCACTATTGACCACCACTAATCAGCTTCATCATTAGAACGGTAAAAAAAATTACAAACCATTTGATGTTTTGAACACACCATGACATCAAATAACTTCTCCAGTGGTTTAATCTTCCATTAATCAAGCACATGGATAGATGATCCTCAGAATTATGGGGGATGTTTCCACATGAAATGATCCACAACAGACATGTTCCTCTGTGGTTGATCTAGATGATCTAATTCATGGATACCACCAATATATATAGCTTGAGTCAACTATTCCATCACTGCACAAAAACTATTCAGTTATGATTCCAACCATCTCATGTTGTTTATTTGGAAGGTTCTCTTCCCCATGATGTCATCCCATCATAGCTTCCCTGTTTCCTCTACAAAAAACATTTTGAACATAAAAGTATCTTAAGGGAAGAAACATAGTAATATGTAAATTCAATATCATTTCAACCCTTCTGTAAATTAATTTACAGACATTAATTTGACAATATTCTAACTCTTAATGTTTTCTAAAATGACCTAAAATACCAACTATAATGACATATCTTTAAACATTACATAATATTTAATTAATTGGATAATTCACATTGATGATCTTTTCAGGTTTAGGGTTTTAGAGAATTAGGCCATAAAAAATACATTACATCTCAATAATTAAAAATTAGATACATCTTCTCTGTTCCCAATTATTTCATAAAAAAATCATTAAAAAAAGATTCATGTCTAGTTCCTTGTTTTAGACAACGTGACTTGTCCTTGATCTAATCCTTGACCCTATTCAAGATTATGTTTTATGAAAAACATTTCAAAATGTTTGATGAGAATGAAAATATCAGTAAGGGTTATAAAATAATAAAAGAAAACATTAGTTCATGAAAAAAAATCATTTTAACAAACCTCATGAAATCATTATATTTATTAATAACACATTGTAGTAAGAAATCATAAATTTAACTTATGGCATCTAGAACAAACTTACGTTATAACATTGAAAGCCACCTAGGTAGTTAAATTTAAAATAAACATCACATTATATTCCCTTAATCTCTTAGGAGAAACATTCACGTTTACCTCCATCATGATACCCAATTCATTAGAGATCTATCTCGGTGTCACCCACCCTAGGATTATCACAGAACCACCCGTATACGAAAATAACGCTAAAAAACCATAACATATCCCTAACACATAAAACAAACATAATGGGAAGATAACATTTCCAACCAATTTAAATATATTGATATAAAAAATACATTATCAAAAACCTTTTAATAACCAAAACACGTAAAAGATTTTATGGTATTTATTTTTCTTTTATAAACATTACGACTTGTTAAGGAAGCCATTGATCGAATAACACTCATGGCGGTGGAAAAGGATGTTGTCACCACTTACGATAAAAGAATCATTTTTGGTCATTTAGTAAAAATCCTCATAGAAAAATATTCTCGTTGAATGAATTTAAAATTAAATGGTATTTATACACTGTATAAAATAAAGACATTTATAAAACAAAATATCCCTCAATGAAAGGATATTGAGATGATGTCCCTCACCTCATGTCTAACTTGACCCGTTCGTTCTTTAATCTCCTGAATAATAAACTAAAGATAACTTATACTTTATTAAGAAATTTTTTCAAGTTTATTATTATTTTTATATTACATGTTACCATGATATAAAAATTATGTAATCATTTATGTTAACAGTTATCGTTTTGTTGATATTTGGTACTGTAGTCAAAAATGAACTTCTTATAATTACATGTTTTTCATGTTATCATATGTAAATTTTTTTCAGAATTATATTAGTGATTTATATGTCATATATATCACATATATATATATATATATTAAATATATATGTATTTATAATATTACATAAAATTTGGAGATGAGAAATGAAATTCACCGTTCATGGAGATGGTAAGACGTACGTAAGAATGAATGATGACTTCATTTCTATTTCATATTTAATGGAATAGAAAATTAATTATAAAATGTTATATTATAATCCCAATATAATATCATATATAATTTCAGCAATGCCATAATTTATACATTCCATGTATGGAATGAACGAGTCATATCACATTGAGGGGCCGATAAACTGCATGTTCTCAAATGAAATTATTTCATTTACCCATTATGGAAACCATAATGGTATGATATAAATGAAAAATACAGAATCAAAATGATAATATAAATCTAATAAATATCACATATAAATACATTTCCATCTTAATAACCACCATAAGAGGTGGTAGGAGAAGATTGAACAATTATCGTTTCGTCAGGTAGTAGTTCGCAGTCCACAGAAACAGTATGCTCATTGTCCATTAGACAGAGGTGTGTGTATGTGTAGTTTGAATCCTTCACATAAAAATAACCTAGAATATTTAGGATACTGGATTTAATATTTCACAATTAAATAAAATTCCTTCCGGAAGTTGAATAAGTAAAATAATAGGAACAAACTTAAGAGATGATGTTATCTTTAAATCAGGTAACTCCCATCAGTTTGACCAAAAAATATTTTTTTAAGTTTCTTCTGCCAATGGAAAGGATTATATGTGGAATATAGGGATTTATGGAGCTAAATTGAATAGAGGATGGAAAATACAAGGTTCATGAGAGTTCTGAATAATGGGTTAGAGGTGAGGGCTTTTTATAAGGGAGAGGAGGTGCTATTTAAGAATGCTTGAAAATATTATTTTATTATATAATTATTTTTGGTTTCTAAAGGTCCAAAACATAATAAAGATAATGATAATATGAGAAATGGTCTAAATTAAATTATTATATAATAATTGGAATTGTTTTGAATAATGTTTAAATTTTTATTATCTTTTTTATTTAAATCATTCATTAATGAGGTAAACATGACATCCTTATTGTGTCATAAATAATTTTTTATATTTGATCCCTAAAAATTATAAAAAAAACTATCAAGATGTAGGAAATCATTTTAGCTTTATAATGAATATATATATAGTCTAAGATATAACCAATATAACCCCATGTACAAATTTATTTACTAAAAGATATATGTTAATGTGATTTATTTCTTTATATTAAATTAATTAATATAAAGTGTCATTATAACTATCAAAATATTGACACTTGATTATGTCCAATTTCTAATTGAAATTATTTCCAATGACCTAAATTGGATTAAATGGTAAAAATTTAATCTAATTAAACTTTAAACTCATTTAAAAAGATAATCTATCCATATAAACCAATTATATTAAAAGTAAATTTTAAATTAAAATAAAATATTTTTCAATATTAATTAAAAATTGAATTTTCTCAGAATAACACAAAACAAATTACCAATGTAAATTTGGATATCAAGATTTAATATAAGAATATTATATTGTAAAATAGAACACACAAAAGATACCAAAACTATATTTAATGAGGGTTCTCCATCAAAAGGTTTTTAATCGACCTTCTAATGAATATTAGAGTATTTATGCTTAAAATCAGATTCATTCATATTTTAAGTCCATAAAATTTATTGGATAAATGTACAAACATTTAACAAACTTGTATATTCGTATTTTAGTAATTATGTGCATTCTTTATAATACAACATATATGCGTTAAATACCATATAAAATAATATTATTTTACTATTTTTCATTATGATCAAACCTTGTGTGCACTTTAAGATTTCAAAAATACCCATTGATGCGTATCGGGTACGCCATCGAATGTAGAATTCCATTTAAAATAACATTACTTTTTAATTCAAAAATATTAATAAATATGAAAATGTAATATTCTTTATTTACTTGGGATGTTACAGAATTCCCCCTTTTGGAAATTGCATCATAAAAATTTTTATTCACTTATCAAATATGTGGGGATATTTATCCCACATAGATTTTTCAGATTCCCACATTGCCTATTCAACCATATGGTTTTTTCAAAAAACCATTACCTGATTAATTACCTTATTCTGTAACTCATTATCTCTTCAGTTAAGAATTTGGATTGGTTATTCCACATAAGAGTGATTCTCTTCCAACTGAACTACCTCTAGGATCAAAACATGAGATGGATCTGGAATATAATTCTTCAACATTGAAATATGAAAAACATTGTGTGCTTGGGATAAGATTTGTTGTAAAGCCACTATATACGCCCCTGATCCATCTTTCTCTAGGATTTCATACGGTCTAATGAACCTCAGACTCAACTTTAACTTCTTACAAAAACACGTGACAATTTTCCATAGAGAAACTTGAGAAAGACATTATCACCAACCTCAAATGAAAGATCTTTCCTTCGGTTATCCGCATAACATTTCAACCTACATTGAGATGTTCTCATGTGCTTATAATTAAAATGATCTTTTTCTACCTTCTCTTCTAGCAATTCGGTCCCATAAACATCCTTTCACCTAAATCATACAAAAAATATGGAGTTCAACACTACTTCTCATATAATTCCAAAAAATGGAGCCATCTTTATACTAGAATTAAATGTGTTATTATAAGAAAATTTATCCAATTAAATATGTTGGTCCAACCTTCCCTTATAATCCCTTGAGCATGCACATATAATATCATCCAAGGTTAAAATAATTTGTTCTGACAGCCCATATGATTATGGATGCAATTATATAGTAAAATTTAATTCATTACCCAAAAACATCTAAAGGACTTTCCAAATGTTCGAAGAAAACATGGGATCATGATCAGATATAATGGATTGGGGAACACCATGAAATCTGACTATCACATAAAAATACAATCGATAAATTTAATCTGGAGGTAAAATATCTAGAATAGGAAGGAAATGAGAAGATTTAGTCAATCAATCAACAACAACATAGATTGAATTATTATATCAATTTGTCTTTGGTAATCCCACAATGAAGTCCTTGGATATATTTTACCATTTAAACTCTATAACCTTTTAAGACTGAATCATCTCTTTTTGTAACTCCCTTCTCTTCTTTAACCTATTGAAAATTCAAACACTTTACAGTAAAGTCAATAGTATCCTTTTTTATTCCATCCCACCTGTAATACTCCCAAATATCATTGTGCATCTTTGTACTACCCAGATGAAATAAAAATGGGGAACTATGAGCTTTACATAACAACTCATTATTCAACTGTGAATCACAATGCACACATAATCTCCTTCCAAATAATAATATACAATCATTATCAATGTAAAAATCTAGAAACATACCCTTCTAAACCAACTATACCATTTTCTGCAACTCACTATCTTTTTTATGTGCATGCTTAATTCTGTCTGATAGAGATGATTTCACTGACACGTGAAATAGAACCGAGTAATTTCTTGCACCAAAAAATTCAATGACAAATTTTATCAAATCAACAATTGAAGGATCTTGTTCCAAACCTATCATAGTTATTATAGAATTACATTTTCTACTCAAAGCAGTTTCCACTTTTTTTTTCCTTTCATGGATGTTAATAAATTGTGCCATCATAATCCATGATTAATTCTCGCAATCTCCTCTGTCTCGAGTTAAATTATTTCAGAGTAAATATATAATTGAATCATTTTGGTCAAAATATATTTCACATTTTACTCCATAAAAATGATGCCTCTCAATTTTTAATGAAAAACAACTGCAACTAATTCCCAACAACGAGTAGGGTAATTTTAAACTCATGATGTTTCAACTAACATGAAGCACAAGAAATTACCTTATCACTCTACATAAAGAAACAACCAATTCCTTTTAATTAAGCATCATTGTAGATAACAAACTCACTATTTCTAGAAGGTAATTCCAAAACTAGAGTATTCACCAATGTTTTTTTCAATTCCTGAAAACAATCATCACATTATTATATCCAAATGAACATAACACATTTTCTATTTATCATAGTTAGTGGGCTAGAAAACCGTTCAATATTTTAAACAAACCTCCTATAATATCCCTTTTAATCCAAGAAAACTATAAATTTCAGTTATATTTTTGGTTCATGGCCATTCTTGAACAACTTTTGTTTTAGCAGGATCAATAATTATTCTAATTATCTGAAACAATATGAGTAGGGAATGAAATTTGTTTTAACCAAAACTCACAATTTATGAATTTCCTAAAATGTTTCTTTTGTTTTATGGTTTTCAATACAATCCTAAAATGACTTTCATGTTCCTATTTACTTTTATAATTAACCAAAATATCATCAATGAACACAACTATAAACATATCCAAGAACTCATGGAAAATTCATTTCATAAGATCCTTGAATACATCAGGTGGATTTGTTAACCCAAAAAGCATATCTAAAAATTCACAATGAAAATATCTAGTATAAAATTTGGTCTTCGGAATGTCTTCAACCTTTAATTTCAACTGATGGTACCCCGACCTCATGTAAATCATTGAAAAATATTGAGTTCCCTTGAGATGATCAAACAAATCATATATATGAGGGAAAGGATACTTATTCTTAACAATGATGTTATTGAAGGCTCTATAATTTATGAAAATTATCATTGAACAATCAATATTTTAAACAAACAAGAAATTAGAATCCCTTGGTGATGTTCTAGGTAAAATGAAAAATTTATCGAATAAATCCAGAAATTTATTCTTTTACTCTAAAAGCTCAATTTGATACATTCGATAAAGGGGTTTTCAAACTGTCTTATTATCAGGAACATGGTCAACATTATATTCAACATCCCGATCTAGTATTATACCAGTAAACTAATTTGTAAAATGTTCAACGTACTCATTTACGACTAGCACATCCTTAATCAGAATAGTTCTTTTGTTTTCAACAATATGTGAAACAGAACATTTATTTCCATCTTTTACTAGTTTATCATATTCTTGATATGTTATCAAATGTATGGGGTAATTATTGTATGAAAACTGAAATTATTTCTGATATGAAACATCATTATCTATGTATTCAATCTTAGAATGATAAATGGATATCCAATCCATGCTAGAAATAACATCAAACTCTACTAGAGTCCAAAAAAATTAAGGTTTTCATGTAGATTCTTTCCACACACAAGGGAATGAATGTTCGTATAATTTTTTTTCATCTCAACATTTCCACCTAGTGTTTTAACCAAAACTTCATGATTCATATCTTGAGATGGAATTCTTAATTTACTAGAAAACATCTCAAAAAAAGAAAGAGTGTGTAGACCCTAAATCAAACAACACATTGGCATTGACAAAAATAACAAATAGATTACCTGATTCTACTTCATTTGAGGGCCCCACATCTTCTGAAATAGTAGAAAAGGATTTCACCACCCATTTCTGCTTGTAGTCAGGTTTCATTCCCTCATTTGTGTTCTTCATTGGACACTGATATGCATAATGACCCATTTCATTGAACTGAAAACATTTTACTGACTGCAAGTCATATTTTGTATTAGTATTACCATGATCTTTTTCAGTTAATTTATGAGCCTTATGTCTATTTTTACAACATCGGTATAACTTACTAGAATTCAGAAGACTTTCCCCATCATGAAATTTACAACAATTTTCACAAACTGTAAACATATGTTTTTTACCATCAAGAATTTTTTAAGACTTCTTCCCTTTCATCCGCCACCTCGACCTCTTATTCTGTTTTTTGTTAAAGAACATCTGATCATTAAAAAACTCCATTTCCACCTTCTCCACACGTTGAACATATTTTTTCATATCTTTTGTACTCACAAGAAGAAAAATACCTTCAATACATTGTCTTTAATCTAGAGGTAAAACTTTTTATTTTACTATCAATATCTCGTATAATATTTGGAACATACCTTGCATGTCGAGTAAATTTTGCTTAATAAGTAGACACTAAGTCATCCTACTACCTAAATTCCAATAATTGTTTTCATCCTAATATGAACCACCATAAGTAAATATTTTTCAAGAATCATATTATTGAATTTTTCCCAATCAAGAGTACCGATATCTTCATTATCCCTAATATATTACTCTATCAATCACCACTGATCAGCTTATCCTTCAAAACTGTAAACAACAAGACTAACATTTTGATGTTCTGAACACCCCCATGACATCAAAAATCATCTCCAGTGCTTTAGTCCACACTTTTCTAGCACAATTTCTAATAATCCACTGATTTATGGGTGATGTTGCCCCATAATATGCTCCACTCCTTACATTTTCCACTGTGGTTGATTTGGAAGATATCATGCATGGATACCACCACCATTTATATCATGAGTCAATTGTGCCATCACTGCACAAAACATTTCAGTCTCGATTCCGACCATCTCACGTTGTGGATTTAGAAGGTTGTCTTCATCCTGATGTTTTCCCATCGTAGCTGTCGTGATTCCTCTATAGAAAACCATTATGAACAAAAAAATATATTCGGCGAAGCATCATGGAAATCGGTAAATTCTATATCATTTCAATCCTACCATAAATTAATTTATGGAAATTAATTTATAAATATTATAACTCATAAAGTTATCAAAACTGACCTCTAATACCAATAATAAAGATGTAATTGTAAAAATTACATAATCAGGTTTTAAATGGATAATTGACATTGAGGATCTTTTTAGGTATAGAGTTTTATAGAATTTGGCCATAAATATTATATTACATCTCAAAATTTACAAAGAAGATACTTCTAATCAGTTACCAATTTTCCATAAAATAAAAACCCTTGAAAAAAGTGTCATGTATAATTCCATGTTTTAAACTACATGAAATTTCATTGATCCCTTCTTTGACCCTATTCATCTTTACGTTCTATGAAAAAATTTGAAAACATGGAATGAGCATAAAAATATCATTAATATTTATAAAATAAAGAAAGTAAGCATTATTTTATCAAAAAATAAGCCTTTTTACATAACTCATGAAATCACAGGATTTATGAATCACACATAGTAACCCAAATCATAAAGGTAACTTGTGGCATCCATAACATACATACACTGTAGTTTTGGTAGCCATGCATGGAGTTACATATTGAAAACCCATCACAACATATTCCCTAAATCTCTTAAGATAAACATTAATGTTTGCCTCAATCACATCACCCAATGCATTGCTGATCTATCTTGGGCTCACCTGCCCATGGTTTTTCAAGGAACCACCTGTATACGTACACAATACCTAATAACCATAACATATTCATTAAACATAAAACAAAAATAATGGAAAGATAACATTTCCACATAATTTAAATATATTGACATAACAAATCAATTATCAAAACAATTTTCAATTGCATAATAAGTGAATGATTATATTGAATATAATTTTCTCTTAAAATCATTAGGTTTTGTTAAGGAAACCAAAGATCAAATAATACGTTCGGCGGCCGAAAACATTGTTTTCACCACTTAAGTTAAAAGAATAATGTTTTTGTTATTTAGTAAAATGCCTCGTAAAAAAATGTTCCCTTTGAATGAAATGAAATTTCAATGGTTTTTATACCTCATATAAAATATAGTTATGTATAAAACAAAATATTCCTTAATGAAAGGAGATTTAGATGATGTCCCTTACCTCATGTCCAACTTGACCCGTTCATTATTTTATCTCCTAAATAATAAAAAAAGATAATTTGTAAATGCATAAAACCAATTTTTGAGTTTATTAGTCTTTTTATATTTCTTATTACCCTGTTATAAACAATATTTAATCATTTAAGTTAATAATGATAATTTTGTCAATATTTGGTACTTGTGTAAAAAATGAACTTCTTATAATTACGAGGTGTTTATGTGGTTCAAAGGCAATTTTTCCAGAAAAATATTTATGATTCAGATAACATATATATCATATTTATATAGTATATATATTTATTTATAATATTACCTAACATGTGAATATAATAAATTAAATGCACCGTTAATGGATACGGTAAGCCATACATACGCACTAACACTAATTTATTTTCGATTTCATATTTAATGGAATATTAAATTAATTATTCCTATTTATATTATAATTCCAGTATTATGTTATATATAATTACAGTTACTCAATCATTTATATGTTCCACATATGGAATTAATGAGTCATATCACTTTGATGGCGCGGTAGTACGCACTTACTCAAATGAAATTATCGCAATTACCCATTATTGAAACCACCAATGTATGATTTAAATAAAAAATACAGAAGAATAGAGACAATATAAATATAATATATATCACATATAAATAATGTTCCATCATAATGGCCATCATAAGAGGTGGTAGGATAATTTTGAACAATTATCATTTTGTGAGGCAGTAGTTCACCATCCATTGAAATAGTATGTTCTTTATCTATTAGACAGAGGTGTGTGTAAGCGTAGTTAGAAGAAATATCATAATAACCACCTAATATAGTTTTTATACTATTTTTTATTAAATAAAGGAATAAAAAGAGTTTTGGGGGTTGGAGAAGTAAAATAAAAGAAATGAAAATAAAAGGAGAAGTTACCTTTAAATCAGGTAACACCCTTTGTTTTAAACCAAAATGATTCCTTAATCTACCCTATACATAATGTAAGGATACTAGGTAGAATATAGTGATGTATTTTGACTAATTTTTTAGAGTATGTATGAGACAAAGGGCTTGAGGGGTGGGAGTAATGGGATAGTTGTGAGAGCTTTTTAGAAGTGGGAGGAGTGGCTCTTTATGAATGTTTGAAAATATTATTTTATTATAAAATTATTTTCGGTTTCAAAAGGTCCAAAACATACTAAAGTAGAATATAAGAAGGATTATGTTTGAAATAAAATCATCCAATAAAAATTGGACATGTTTCGGAAGTTTTTATAATTTTTATAATCTTATTTATTTAAATTATTCTTTAATTAGGTAAACACTGCATCCTTATTGTGTCATAAATAATTTTATTTATATGATGTAAAATAATTATAAAAAAATACCATATTGTATTTAGTCATTTTATATTTTAAATGAATATTTATAGTTGAAGTGATAACTTATATATACCCATGTAATAATTTATTTACTAAAAGATACATGTTTTTGTCATTTTTGTAGTTACATTAAATTAATTAACGTAAAGTGTCATTATCACTCTCAAGTTGTTCCATGGGGACCATAAATCGATACAAGGATGTACATGGTCAGACATTTACTATCTAATATGATTATTATAGATTTTAGGGTAATTTAATATTATTATAATATTATTTTTACCCATATTTAACAGATTTAAGCTTTAACAATGGTAAATAAAATATATACAGAATAAAATACTCATAATGTCTAAAAATAAATTTCAAATATTTACACAATTTAGACCTACAAATTCAAAATATTGAATTTATATTTCCAAATTCAAAATACATAAGTCATATATATTAATTTAAAATGAATTCTCGTTGTCAAAACAAAAAGTGTGTTCTAAATAAATAATAATTATCAAAATATTTACACTTGTTTATGTCCAATTTCAAAGTAAAATTACTTCCAATGACAACATTGTATTAAACGGTAAAAATATAATATAATTACACTTTGAAACCAATTTGAATGCTTATATAACCATATAAATAAATTAGATTAAAAAGAAATTTATGAATTTAAATATATTATTTTTCACTATTCAATATAAAATTATTTTTATTAGAATAATACAAAAAATTAACCCAAATTAAATTTGGATGTATGATTCTAAAGAAGAATTTTATTTTTTTAAATAAAACATATTAAAGTGTCCAAAACTATATTTAATTAGGTTCCACCATCAAACGATGGTAAATCGATCTTTTAATGAATATTAATGTATTTATACTGAAAATCATATTCCTTCTCAATTTAAGACTATAATATTTATTGTATAATTGTTTAAAAATTTATCACATATTCTTATTCATATTTAAGTTAGTTTTTTTCATTCCTTCTTATACATCATCTAGGTGTTAACTAACATTTAAAATAGTATTTTATTATTAATTTTCATTATGATCAAAATGTTTTGTGCAATGTAAGATCTCAATGAAATCTATATTTCTGTATCGAGTACGCCATCAAACATAGCATCTCCTTTAAAACAAAATTAATATTTAATTCAAAAATAGTAATAAATATGAAAATGTACAATTTTTTATTTACTTGGGATGTTACACTTTGGTGTTGTGGTATATCAAAATTCATATATAATAATATAATAATATAGGACTAAAATGTTATAAGTGTCTCATTTGCATTGATATTATATTTGTCATATGGTATAAATATAGATGATATATACTAAGGTCCATAAATCTATTTTATATATATTTCACAAAAGATCGCTTTTAACAAAGATGAATAATGATTCAAAAAATAAAAACAACCAAAAAATGACATTTTATAAAACCAAATTTATAGAGATCTACTACTAGAACAAAATTATATTGTAGTATAAAAGTACACTTATATATTTTAAACATATGATTCAAAATTAAATGTAAAAAGAAAAATTTTTGATGTCAAATAACTATAATGAAAATTTTATATTAAAATTATTTTTCCTTCAAAACATGTGGATATGGAATATCCTGAATAATTTATATTATGAAACATATTATAAATACTTCTCATGTACAATAAAATAAAATTTAAATATTTTTGATTTTATCAATACATGATACTATAGATGAAATGTTAATATAAAAATAATATTAATATAATTAAAATGTTATAGTATTTACAAGTAAACAATATGAATGAAATTTCAATTTATTTTATGTTTTGATCTAATATATAATCTATTTACATAAACAATAATATAACTAATTTTGGAATGCACTAAAACATGTTTCAATTTTGGTTTAAAAAATATATATTCTTTGGATAAAAATATGAAAAATAAATTTAATTTATTTAATTTTTATGTATAGGATTATGTGAAAAAATGTTTTAATATGAAATATAAAACAAAAAGTGATGACCTTTCAATTATAAAATTATTTTCACAATCATGTGAAATAATTATCATTATTTTATTGTTTAATAATTTTATTATGTTAATATAAGATTTTAAATGTTCATTTATTAATATAAATCTATAGTACGACTTCATAAATTGAATAATATATATATATTAAAAAATATTTTTCATTATGTAGAGAACTATATTATTTTTCTAAGACATTGAAATATTTATTGATGTATTTCTAGAGGCTAGTGATGATATGAGAAGAGATTACAAGTGTCTGTGTGTCTAGAATTAATTGTATGACAATATTAAATATATTTTATATAATATATATCGAATTCAATAAAATACAAAAACATGTAAATAGAATCTTCGATCAGAATTTTTAAACCCTAGTAATGTTTGTAATGTGAGGTTTAACATATGCACGACCTATAGTGGCTTTTTATAGGGCGTTCAGATATAAAGGTAATGGGATGGAGTTTTTAATATAAAAATAATGTAATTTCATTATTTAATTTAATAACCAAGAGCAAATTCTATCCATAAATAAGCCATTATGATATCATAATCAAGATTAGAAACATTACCCTGAGATCATTGATACTATTTACTTCTTCCTATCATTATTGTATAATGATATATCATTTTCAAAACACTGGATCCTGGATGATCAATATTTAGTGAACGAAGAGACCCCTTTCATTCATTATGATGATCATTATTAATCGAATAATGATCCAAATTGAAGAAGGAATCCTCAATTAAATTACATAAACCCCTATGAATAAATTTCATTAGCATTATCATAGTTCATCTTTGATATTAATTAATTGTAATCCTTTTCATTTACAAGTGCACTAGTTATAATTTAATATTATATTTTTTACTTTCCCAATATATCAAAGTTTTTTTCATTGGGTAATAATAATTTAAAATTGTTCATTCAACTTTTTTGGGTGATTATTAACATATTTTTCTCCTAATTCTTTTCCAATTAGGGGAAAGATCTTGGTTATACTTTTACGGATGGTATTGAGAATTATTGGACCCCCATAGTCAATTAAAATTCATGTATGATGAACCAAATGATGAATTTGGGTTAGAATTCAATTCTTTGTTTCATGTGCGTGATTATATTGTGGATCCAAATACCAATAATGAATTTATAATTATTGGATACATGTATTTTTTCTTTGTGTTTCAAGTGAACAATATATGTTTCAATATTCAGATTTCAAAGGGATGTAAAGGAATATTATACATCACATCCATTGATTTAGAGAGACATGAATTTGATTTCATGGTTATCACAAAAATATACAGAACATTCATCAAATTTTTTAGGTTTCTGTGGAAAACCAGAAAATGCATTAAGTATTCTAAAGATGACACACGATGTAGTTTGGTTTTTTTGTGGATAATTATTCATGTGCAGTTAAATAACATACATTATGTGTAGTGTACACATGTTGTGAAACCCTAACTGATCGGAATGGTGTTTACAGAGGGTGCATGCATATGAGCCCATGTGGACTCAAAATCCATGTGTGCATAAAGAAAATCTCTATACATCATTGAGTGCACACGCTGGAGCTAGTTTTATATGTCGGGTACTACCCTTACCCTTAAAATCAATGTTCTAAATAACACATCGACATGAAAACATACACCGTAAAGTCAATGAAAATGAAAATCCTCTATTTATATGATCCACACTGGGTAGTCCACCTACATGTCTTATTGTTATACACGGTAATTTATTCATGTACTAACTAATAATTGACCCAGAAGTGGAGCATTCCACACTCCATGTGGATTATTTAGACGTAGTCTATGCTTACCTTTCATTTTGAGGAAAATTAAATCTCTCATATCATGATGGATTGGGATTGAAATTTGGGCTACTAGGTATCCTTTCATGTGTGTTATTTAGGGTAGAATTTGATAGTATCCACTATAGTGTCTTTAGAGATATGACTGAATATGCTTCAATAATTACACATATTTACATCATTTTGGATGATAGATGCGATCATGAAGTATCATTAGAGCACCAACCTCCAACTGATCTTGGAAAATGACCTCTATCTGGTGAGTTGTACCCCATATGGAATTTTGTTTTGGTTTCTAAAAATTCTAGGTGCTACCTGAAATTTTTTTTGGTATGGTTCCAATTTATAATTATTGGTATGACAATATGGAATTTTGTATTGGTTCCCCTTTTTATCGAGTGGTACCACTACTATGAAATTTGGTAATATGTTCTATAAAATCACAGTGATACCCTCATTGCATTTTGTGTACCAACCCTATATATAATGAGTAATATCCCCCTATCAAATAGGGAGAAGTTTCTTCTATAACATTAAGTGAAACCACCCTAAATCATTTGGGGGTTGGTACTATGATTATTAGTTATCCTCCCAAGGCATTGTGGAATAGTGGTGAGGCATGGGACTTCAACTTGTTAACATAATGGGTATTAAATAAATGAAGATGGGAATAATCTATGTACTCTTTAAAATTATGGGAAACATTCCTTGGGTTGGGTTGTGAGATGGAGATCTCCATATCTCTCATTTCAGTTAATTTTGTTTAAGAATATATATATATATATATATCAATTACATTTGATTTTTTACATTATTTATTTTTGGATGAGCTATCTATTTTCATTTCACGTCATTCCTTATACTGATCTCCCACAATATATTGGGACATCCTACTGGGTATGATTATACTCACCCCTTTATGAGATTTTACCACAAAATATCTTATCATACACAGATGATGAACAAGTTTTCAATGTTAATAGAGGTGTATTTTGATGCCTGGTATAGTGGGTCATGTATAATGAATCAATATTTTTGATCAATAGATGGGATCATTAATCATTTATATTTTAATTTTTCATACTTATGGACATATTTTTGGTTATGTGTGTATATTTTCCCTTTACATTTCAGTTTACTTGTTCAAGATCTTTTACACCATATATATTTTTTCCTGAGTTTTTATTCGATAGATATTAAATGTTTTTATTATTATTAACATGCATTATTTTAGGGATATTGTATAGTGTGTGCATATAGGTACATTACAAAAAGGTATCCCATATGTGATATTCCTTTAAACACTTGTCTCTAGCCCCTCTCCTATAGATGTAGGCATTGGGTAGTTGCAGCTCGATCCCCTTTTGTGCGGGTCATTAAAATATTGTATTAATGATGGATCCATCCATGGGATGGTGTTTGGAGTATTCCACTAATGAGTATGTGATTTGAAATTACAAAAACAATGAAAAAGTGTTTCATGTGTGGATTTCAGTATATAAAATCTGGTGTTGATCCTGTAGTCGATGCTTCTATTATCAATGTCCTTGACTACCTATAATTCATGGAACCCAAAAGCCACGAACTTCTTCATCACATTATTACATATTCATATATATTTTATTAAGATCCCATGGGATCAAAATTTGTTTTGTGTTTTCAAAACCGAAATAACATAAATGATACTGATATTGCATTAGTAAAATAGAATATAAAACATTATAAATAATCAAATGAAATGATCAACATCCTTGAATGATTACTCAGTGATATCTTATCCATAAACTATAGAAAAGAAACAAAAAAAATGTCTAAAATCCTCAGTAAGGGTTAGTAAAACTAACTAAATAATGAATCAATAAAAATAAATCAAAATGGAATAGAAAATAACTAATATCATATATCATTCAAATAACTAGATAAGGAAAAATCCTTATCTCAAAGAATATATCATAATCACATGCCATTGAATTGATGAATTAAGAACGAACAAAATCACTAGAAAATGTAAAATAAATAATCTCATGAATAAATTTTAACTACATATATGTGATGGAAATTCACCGTTATTAGATTCCATGTGTCCATGGTACATAAAAACTTTACTGTCAACAACTTTCAGAAGAATGTTATCAATATCATTAAGAAAACATATAATTTGGCCAAATATTTATTGTCATGATCTATTGATCCATCCAGGGGCTATCTATAACTAGGTCCACCCATATAATACCAGTCAAAATAATTCATCACATATTGAATAATTAATTTAATTAATGAAAATTTTCCATTATTATGTATTCATATTGAATAAATTATTGAAATTTATCAATAATATCCCAGTTTATCGAATTAGAATAAACGTGAACACTATATGTAAAAATGTTTTATAGTTTAGGTAATCATAATATATATTTAATTAGTAAATAAAAATTTATGATAAAATTTTCATAAAAAGTTATTGTTTCATGATAAGGTTAACAATCACAAAATAATGTGATAAAAAAAGATATTTTTTACCACAAGATCATTATCAATTCTAAACATATTTGATAAACTAATAAAATGTAAATCATTAAATAAAATTACTATTAAAGGACTCATGATATAATATATCAAATTATGTAGTATACACACCACAAAATAATTATGTGGTGAATGCAGCATTTATCTCACATACGTAAAAAGTGAGATGAAAATCCATTACCTTATCATTATTTTTCATTGTATGGTATCTAACCTCATGTATAGTGTTTATTGCAGTTTAATAATTTTTAATTGAACAAAATTCATATTTATATTATCTTATATTATCTTCATAGAATATATTATTACCTGTTTGTTAGTATTCATTCATTCATTTCCCTATTTTTGGAGTCAATTTCTAAATTTATCTTGTATGTTTTGACTTTTCATTAATTATTTCTATGATGTACCTAATGAATCCTTAATGTGAATAAAATAAAAAATTATTTAAATATAATATATATTTACTATATATATATTTATAATAATCTATAAATTTTTTGTATATATAACGAAATTCACCCTTCAAAGAGATGGTCGGTCGTATGTAAAGATTAATGATATATATATTTATTTTCACAAATAAAATAAATAAATTCTCTGTGTATAGAAATATATAAGAATTACACTATCATATGTATTTCATTTATGTAACATTTTTTTATTAAAAACATAATTTATATTTTCTAATTATAATCTGAACGTATCATAATGCTTTGAGAATGTGGTAATACACTCTTTCAAAAACAATATTATCATGTTTAAAAAAATTGAAAGAATGATGTTATGTGTTACATTAAAATATGTAGAACTATAATGGGAAAATAAATAATATATTTCATATATCTAATTAATTTTAATCATAATTCATATCCATGAATGGTGGTAGAGGAAAAACGTATGACATCATTCTGTGAGGTGGTAGATCACCAAACACACGATTGGTATGTTTGTCGCCCATTTGATGGATGTATGTGTATGTGTAGGTAAAAATAAAAATATAAAAACATATAATAATATTTATGATACTATTGTTTTTATATAATAATTATATATTAATATTTTAGGGGTAGATAATGAAAATAATTCAAATTAGCTCAATGAAAGATGTGTCATCTTCTTTGGGTAACTCTTTCTTCATTGAACCAAATGACTTCCCTAAATTGATTTATTACCAATGAGTTGATTCTACAAAATAGGGATGGATTTTGGGAGATTATTTTAGCATATTTTTGGAGAGATTAATGGCCTGATACATGTGAATATGTGGGAGGGTTGAGTTCAAATTTATAGTGGAGGAGCATTAGAATTCTTTTAAATTTTTTAATGAACATTTACAATCCCATTTTTTCAATTCCATGTTGATAGAAAAATAGTCCAAATAATTTAGAAGTGATGATAGGGAAAAAATATTCCTAGAAAAAAAAATTATTAGATATTTCTATGTCATATTTTCCCTTATGTTTATGGTCTAGTATTTTGTTAATATAATTTATCTCTTAAACACATTAATATATTATAATCACTTCCCATAATATTTTTTGTCAAAAAATAAGAGAACTATATTATACATTATAAAATTTAATTATTAAATATATGGAATAAATTTTTTCCATATTTTAATAATTAATGTTGAAAAAATTAATTTAGAATTATCATCATTGACAGAACTACAAATAAGTTTATTAATGTAAAAATGTTCAAATATTTTTATTTTTTATATCCAATTTCAATGTGAAATTGATTAAAATAAAATATATTTTATTAAAATATGTATTAATTATATAATTATACATTAATCCAAATTTAAATATATATTTATGTTTCAAATAAATTAGATGTAAAATATGTTCAGGATGAAAATTCAAAAATATAAGTACTCATAAAAAAGTAAACATTTCACCAAATACTGAAAATTCATCATAACTTAATTTTAATGATTAATTTTATGAAAAAAATTCATTTTGTCATATAAATTTTATTTTTGTGAACAAATATTTATTTAAACAATTTTTTCCATTAAAAGGATGTATAAATTCTATTAAAAAAATAGGTTTTAATGTTTAAAATTGTGTTAATTCTTATACAATAAAAAATAAAATATATTTTTTCACTCTAAAAAATTATTGGATATATATAATATAATTAAACTATATATATTCTGTAAAGAAATTGGATTTAATTGAAAATGAAAAAAGTTACTAAATAGTGTTTTGTTTAAATCGGGTATTTTGTGCACCACAAACTACCTTTTTTATTTTTTTATTTCAAGCTATTAAAATAATTAAATAAAATGAAAATGGAAAATATTTTAAACTAATGTAGTGATAATTTCATCTATCCTACGAAAATTTATTCATCGAATTTTTAGGTGTATTACCTTCCAAAAATATGTGCGCAGATATCCTTCATTGAATCCTCTAATTCCCATGTTTCTCTTCCATTTTGGGATTTCCAAAAAATAACCTTAACAAAATGTGTCATCCAATTCCTCAAAAATTTTCTATGGTATCATAAATATATATTGTTTATTCATAGTATGAAATATCCGGTTCAAAATCCATTTCTTCATAGTTGATTACATGAATTGGGTCTGGCATGTACTTTAATAGTGTAGATATATTGAAGACATCATGCACCTTCAAGATATTTTACGGCATTGACTAACAATATGAATTAACTCCCATTAATTCAAGAATATCTTATTTTATGATGAAACAAGGACTCATTTTTTCTCTCTTACTAAAAATTGATAACAACCACCCATGTAGGGACATTTAGTAGAACATGATCTCTATCATGAAATAGTAAAATTATCATTATTTATCAGAAAAACTATTTTTCATACATTGTTTTGTTTAAATTGATGTGGGATAGACATTAACCTATTATTCTGATTGAAAACAGGTTCATGGAATATTAATCTATATTTCCAAAATTCATCACAACCAGTTGGAGTATGAAATATATTTCTATATAATGCATTATATAATCAAATTTCAATATATGAATAGAAACTATTATTATCGGAAAAAATAAAAAAATGGTAAGAATGGATACCACATACCATGAATGTCATTTCAGTATGACCTCAAAATGTATTCTATTGTTTGAATAATTCATTTTCATTATCCATTAGTTTGGGGATGGTAGGATGTTCTCAAATAAATCTCAGTGTCATATGAATTGTGGACAATTTTTTACAATTTTGATATAATGTTGGCATATATAAAAATTTATAGATGTGCATGGTGAATTATTAAAACCCCATTAATATAAATCATTATGCAGTTTTGAAGGGTAATTTATTCCTATATATCCATAAGATATGCATATTTTGTCAGGATATAAACAATAATCCATATAACATCATTATTTGAAAGATTCATTGGTAGTCCCATGAAAAATTCCAAAATAATTTCATCTCATTTATTCAATGGAATTGGAAGAGGTTACATGACTTCTGTAAGACAATACATTAAAAAACACTATTTATGAAAACCTAAACATAAGGAAATATAATTATCAATATCAGTCATCATGTTATCCTAAAAAAAATTCCTCCATTTCCTGATATAAAATTCTTTTACCATGGTGTTCTAAAATGTTGAGTCTATGAGCATTGTCCAATAATTTTGTTTTTAGATCTTCTATAGATAGAAAACATACTCTGTTTCCAAATTATAGAAGACCATATTTTGAAATAAATGATTCTAATTTTCAATGAATAATGGAATTAATTTTTTTTGATGTTATCATCACCATATTTAGAATTCATTGTCATCTCTAATAAATTTGTTTTTGTAGTCTCTTGAATAAATAATTATGCATCCCTTTAGAAATCCATATATCAATCTTCACATGAACCATTATCATATGATCATTCTCAATCCTCAATTGGGTTATAACTCCATGATCCTTTTGACTCAATTGATCTAGTCCCTAATTTTCATTCATATGTTGGTATTTTAAGGAGAAATAATTTTCATTGAGAAGATCAAAAAGTCTTTATTGTTTCATGTTGAACAGTTTCTGTGATAATATATATTTTAGGCTTTAGGAACCATTTATGTCTAAAATATTTCACTATATAGATAATTTTTTCATATATTCAAAGATATTTTTAAAACACTAACTCAATATAATGGGGTGTATAGTTAGATTATTGAGTATTCAAATTCATTAATGAATATGAAATAAAATTATCATTTTCTATTTGGAAACAACCACATACCTACCTCATTACATAACTATATATGAAATATACACCACTTCTAAATGGTAGATTCAATGTCTGATAATTGAATAATATTCTATTTAGTTTGACTAAAATTTCATATAATTTATTTTTATAGGCAAACATGACCTATTTATGTTTAATATTTATTAATGTATTAGATAATCTAGAAAAATTCTGACCAAATTATCAGTATTAACCTTAAAATCCAATGAAACTACATGCATCAGTTATGTGTTTGGGGGTAATCAATTTTCCAATATTCATTTTCATTGAAGTATTAACTAATATTCCATCCTTGGAAACAATATTTCCATGAATTAATAATTTGTGTGCCCTAAATCACACTTACTAAATTTCCCATATAATAATTTTCTTTATCAATCTTTTGGACGAACTAAAAGATATTCTATGAGTCCTCATAGGTTTTATGATACTTCAAAATATCATTAAATAATGCCCAAAAATACCAATAATATATTACATGAATAATGTTTTCATTAGTTCTCTAAAAAATGGTGTGTTAGTTAATCAAAATGGAATTACTATAAAATTATAATGTCATATCTCATAAAAAACAATGTCTTTATAATATAATCCTTCATTTCATGAAATTTGTGATACTAAAAATGAAAATAAATATTCAAAAAATATTGTTCTATGTGATATTGATCAATAATGTCATCAATGTGACTTAAATAATACATTTTATTCATTATAATTTAATTTATTTCATAATAATCAATGAACATCCTCAAGGATCCATATTTTCATCTACCAAAGAGATCAAGGGCTCCAAAAGGTTAATTAATAGGGTGAATAAATTATTTGTTACCAAAATACGCTAGTTGTTTCCTTCACCACAATATTTCCAAAATGTCCATTACATAGGTTGTTTCTGATATTAGCATTGCATCAAGGATTAAAACTATAGAAATTTCAACTTCCCACCCGAGGGTATGTTCATGTCATTTATCAAAAAAATGCATCAATATTTTCATTCATAATAAGTATGTCCTAAATTTTAAGACTACCATATTCATCATATGATGTCATTTTCTCATCTTCCATGATAATTTAATTACATATAGATACTGATGGTGTATCTGATAAGAATTCGGTGAGGAATATTGGGCTCTATATATAAGAAATTCAATATCATCCTCCAAAATTAAAATTTTATTCCTCTAAGAATAATGTATTTATATAATAATTTGATATAAAATCTATATAGAAAACTATTTCAACAAAACCCATGGGTATGATAAAAATTATTGAATTTAGATCATTTTTCTATTAAATAATCGAGTCATCCAAACACATCATTGTTGTAATGAGAATTTCTATATAACTTTTTCTGACATTTATCTTATTAAACCAAAAGGGAAATGAAAAGTTTTCTTGGGAAACTGAGTTGATATAAATTTATAAAACTATGCTGAATCAAAAAATTAATTGGGAAAATTTATTTATATGATTAATGTACTTTTCCCCATGTCATTATGTACTTCTATCTCACCTATCGTGATTACATAAGCTTGGCCATCTAAAATTGGCATCATTTTCTGTATATTCCATTAATGATTTGGGAATTCACTTGGTTATTACCCCATCTACTTGCCATTATAACAATGAATATTAGTGTTTTCCTTTTTGAACTAAAATTAATTATCATGGTGACCATTTATCCAAACAAATATCAACCTATCATTACCATTATTAATTTCCAAGGGTTATCCTTTCTGTAGTGTTCACATGATTGGTGAGAAATTAATTAATATATACAATCTTGCTGTGAGAGATATATCTCTTGGGAGTGTATTTATCCCATAATCATTATCAAAATGGTCTTATGATGAAAACAACTTCTATATATTTTACCTTCTAGAAGTGTTCGATATCTATTATTGGTGAGTTGTTCTATTATAACCTTTAGTTGTCACAATGAAACCCTATGATTTCATCATTGTAATTGATTGGTTTCCATGGTCTTGACTATGATGGACTGTCACAGTAGGAGTGTCATATTTCTTCACATGTATAGGACTAGATTATACATTTTGAGGTAGAGTGAGAGAGATCCAATGGAAGGTAATGTGGGTTTACTGAGTATTTTGAAATAAATCATAAAGAAATATTTGAAGACTGTATAAATTGTTTTAATAGGCTATTTAGTTATAAGGATTATTTATTCCAAAGAGAATTTCCCAGAAATCTTACCTGAGGATGTTTTAGGACTACTTATATGGGAGGATATTGAGTCCTCTATCTATATAATTCTGGGCCAACCCTTATATCTTCTATAAAAAATATGGTGGCCCTACCAATCTCCTAAAATATGGTGTTATTTTGAAGACCATCATTTTAATTGTTTCATAGGGCACAATGTTTCCCTGTATGAAACTTCAGTTTTATTATATAAAAATAAATTTATAAGGTAGAATCATAGTGTATATTTTCTTCTCTAAAACCATTCCATGATAAAGAAAAATAAAAAATTTATGTTTATTTTTGATCATTTTTATCATTCTTGATGCATGTGATGGTAATTTAATATTGATCTTTGGATGGCAACCAAAAGATGAGATATCTCAAGGCTACTACTTGAAAATTGGAATTCCGATGTCGCTATAGACACAATATATTATTAGAGAATTCATTTGGTGTGACAAATTTTCCCTCCATGTTTAATGATTTGATGAACTCGATATTATATCCGAAAAAGGATTTGTTTCTTTCACAATGATGTCATACTCACATAGACTGCATCAATGTTGTTGAAAGAAGATCACTTTATGATGGTTCTATATTTACTTTTGGAGAATAATCATTATTGATATTTACTGAAGATCCGGTTTCAATTCACCATTTTCACTAACTTGGGAATTTATTTCTGATCATGGTTTGGCAATGGAACTCGTGATGATCAATGTCTTTATTTATGGAGGCCCATGAATTTGTAAGAAATACGTAGTTCTCATTTAATTGAGGTTTACTATTAAATTTTTTCTGTATAATTATCTAGGATTACAACCCAATTAACAATCTTTATAGAGAATGGACTGGTATTATGACAATGAATCAACATTTGATAGGATCATGGTTCTAAGACTCCACCCAATTTCCCATTTCCCATTATTATGGGAATAATTTTTTATCAAATCAATATACACATTACTATTTCATGTATAATACATCATTGAGATTATATATCATTTTACGATATAAATTAATATATATATAATATCTATAGAACTATTACTGTGTTATTATTTTATTCATATATCAATTATGGTAATGTTTCCATGATATATTTATAGCATTATTTTTTATGAAATTTTGTGTGAAACATTATTGTTATTCATGATTAAATTTTTCCTCCAAAAAAAAATTTTGATTAATTAAATTAATAAATTACTCAAAATTGGATTTTTTATAAACAATCACAAGGAAATATATATTTTATTGGATTTTGATAATGTTGTTTCCCATTCCATGTCAAAATTTTTTTATGTTTCATGATTTGTAGGCATCACATATAGTATATTTATTTTCTCCTATTAATTGTTTGGATATATACCATAATACTATTATTACATTCATAATAAATTGGGTAAATGGAAATTTTTTACGAATGGATTATATTGTTATTTTTGAAATGAAATTTTTCCCTATAATATTTTAGATAAATGATGGATGTGTCATACAGATCACATTTCCACCATGGTTAAAAATATTTTTTATATTTTTATGATTTTTCATTTATCAGTACTTCTGATGAAGTTCACATACAAATTCCATGTCCGAATTTTTTTAGATGATAAAGATTATGTCATGAATAAATTATCCATAATATATAAAATATTGATATAAATAATCTATTATTCATGATATCAGAAGGGATAGACATGAAAATCATTTATTTATTTTTAATGGAATGAAAGAAGTGGTAAGGGGAAATTCATTTTTGATCAGAGTCCATTTTTATATCATCTTGATATAAATTGTATGATAGTTAAAAAAGACACATATATCAATTAAAAGTAATAATAGATAAAATAAAATAATATTGAGAGAGTGAAAAAATTAAGGGATGATTCTAAAACTCCTATTTGTCGAGAAGGCATTAAAATGTAAATATGGGAATTAATAATATTTTTATATCATGGGAAACCTATGTATCAAATTTATAATACCCCAATTTATTATATTGATAAATTTTAAAGTAATTTGATCATAATTGTTCATATTTTCACTCAAATCATTTTAATGAATGGAATTTGATTATGTAATACAGGTTTTCAATTAATAAAATTCAAGAAATTCTAAATGATTAAAGATAAATTTTGGAGGAAATAGATGATGATAATTACTTTAAATAAAGTGTTACATCTCGATGGATGGAAAATTTAGATGAAATAAATTATCATGTTCTAAAAAATGTTATATGGTTTGTACTATTCATTCTCAGACATCAAAATCAATTCATGTCTATATAAATATCAACCAATATGAGATGTCACTATGCAGAGATAATTAAAAATATTGATGAAATGGTTTATGATGAAGTTTGATTAACCTAGTCTTTGTTTGATAAAATAAATCATGATTTTTCAATTATGGTGTGAAATGTATGGTTTGGTAAATCCTATGATGAATTAATCTATTTGGTCATATTTTTACTCCTCACATAACATGGCCATTTTTTATTAATGTTCGAACTCTTCCTCTATTGAAATCTATGAAAAATATTCATATTAATTATTATACTAAAATAAAGACCTTATGATAATTGAAATGATATTGAATTACCCTTGCATACTTTAAAATTATGGTTAAATAATACATAGGATATTGATGTGAACATCTTTGATGACTCTTTAAAATATATATTTGGAATTCATTTATCCCATATTTGGAAATTAAATATCAGCATAGTATTATTTTTATATGGAATCAATAATTCATTTCAATATATCATAATAATAGAAAGAAAATTTGTAGGTTTCATAGAATTATTGGCATTTAATAGCCAACTAAACGCGTGTCAACAATTTATTTTCTTAATAAATTGAGAGATTTTAATTTTCATTAGGAAGATGTCACATTAAATCTATAACATGGAATAATATTAACAGTAAATCTGCACATGTATGAAAAATGAGAAGAATGTTTTCGGATTTTCAATATTTGTCTACATATTTTATATGTTATTATTTAATATATTTGAGGTTGAGAAAAATATATGTGGTACGATTCTTTCAAATAATTTAAATATCAACGGGAAAAACAAATATGACTTATGATCTCATTGACCCTTCCCATCTTGTTTAACCAATTCCCTACATCATTGTATTCTAAAATTAATATTTTATTAAAATTTATGTTTTAAAATGGCATGGTGTTTTTACAAGATTATTTTTTTCATATGTAATACAGGTGTGTGTTTTGTTAAATTTTTCATTATGAATTTTAATACCAATGTTCAAATAGTAAAAATTATTTATGTGTAGTTTTTTTATATAACAATGTACCGAAGGACCAAATTGAAAAATATCAAAATTATAAAACACAAAAATTTCCTAATGAATAAATGACAAAAAGAAAAAATATAGTAGATTCCAAAATTAAAAAAATAATAAAATGATCAAATAAACAAATTAATAAAATGACAAAATCAAGAAATAGCCAAATTGAAAAGTGCCTAAATAACCAAATCACCAAACAACCAAATTGAAAATAGTATGTTATTAGAATGATCAAATTCCCAAATGTTTAATTGCCCAAATGGTGGAATGTACAGATTCCCAAATGTCTATATTCCCAAATGAAAAAATATACATATGACCAAATGAAAAAATAAACATCATTATAATTGGATAAGTTCCCAACATGAAAATTTCTTATATGGACAAATGGGAAAATGACACAATGGGAAAATAAAAAAATGGCCATATGAAAAAATCAAAAAATGGAGAAATTTACAAATATACAATTGTCCAAATTCCCAAATTAACACATTTTGAAATTCTTAAACTCATAAATAGCCAAATGACTAGATTCCCTAATGCCCAAATTTCCAAATGAAAAAATGAAAAAATTTTAATTTCCAAATTACCCTATTTAACTTTATTAAAAATTTTGAATTGAAAAAATGTCTAAAATTTAAAATGAAAAAATTAGAATATGAAAATATAATGATTCCAATTTCCAATGCGGGAAAATTTCATAGTGGAAAATTGGTTGAAGGCCAAAATGACCAAATATGCAAATGTTCAATTTCCTAATTGACCAATTAAATAATATCCCCAACAAAAAAAATGTGAACATGAAAATATTACCTAATGGAAAAATATGTAAATTCTTCAATGGTAAAATTGCTACATTAGAAAAACAATAAATGAGCAATTGGACAATTATCCAAAAGCCATAATTTCTAAATGACCAAATGTACAATTGAACAACTAAAAAAAATTCACAAATGGAAAAATAGAAATTTTTTGATTTTCCCAATTGTACAAATGAACTGTTGGAAAAATTATGAATAGTCTGAATAACCAATTTAACAAATAGGGAAATGTACAATCATGAAATTCTTCAAATTATAGAAATTTCTATATTCTCAAATGACGAAATTAGAAAATAACCAAACAATATAACTATAAAACAGAACTAATATGAAATTGATAAATATTATTATGTGGGTGACTATCTAAATGATGTAGAACATATAAAAATGGAGAAATGATCAAAATTTACTTCATTCCAAAATGTCATATTGTCCAAATTGAATAGTCAAAATAAAAAATTACAAATAATGTCTAAAATGATTTTTTTAAATTACCAAATAAAAAAATTTACAAACAATCTAACAATAAAATTACAATAATTATAAAATGATCAAAATTACCATGTCACTAAATAACAACATATAATTACACATGTATAATTTTTATAAAATGATAGTAAAAGAGAAATCCATATCTTACACATATTCCTCATGATAATTGCATTATATTGATTACAGTATCCTAATATAATAAAATTTTCAATTATTTTAATATTTAGATACTCTGTAATTTTATATATTTCATCAACAACTAAAACTATAATTCATGATTGTTTTAACAATAATATATTATTAAATAATGTAATATTATAGTAATGAATTATAATTATAACAAGAGTTATTTTTCATAAATGGTTGTGTTCCTTGTGAAAAAAAATCATGATGAGAATGAATAAGGATGGAAGTGCTGTAAATTCATGTAGACTATAAAGTTTTGTATATATTTTTATTGATATATCATAATTAGATATGTAATATAAAATTAAATAATAAGGTTATATGTACAATAGTGTTCCATGGATCAACATGATGAGGGTGAATATGATATCTTTAGGAAAATTGATCATCTAATACATGTATTATGTTAGGAGAACCATGGGAGTGATTGATGTTGACATAAAAAAATCATATCCACAAGGTATTAGACCTCATATGGTGCCTCTTAGACCTTTTAACCCAGAATGATGTAAATAGCCTGTAAAGATAGAGATGAAGATAAAGAATAATTATTCATGATCATGAATGTGTAAACATTTTCAATGAATAGTTCCTAAAATATATTATATCTATATTTCCACCACATTCATCCAAGGATAGTGTTATTTATTGTTCATTTATGGGATCAATGTCCACTTTACATGATTCATCGACTAATGTCGATGAGGTCCTTATTGGTTTCTGAGCTGATGGTTGTGATGGTGGTGGTGGTGGTGGAGGTAATTATGATGATGGTGGTGGTGGTGGTGTGGTGATTATACTTGTGATCTAGTATTTGATGATAGAGATGATTGATATGGAACTGGTGGTGATGGGAGAGATATTTATACCATCCATTTTTGAGTTTCTATAATGATACATATTTGTATAACTAAAATAAATTGATGATGTGGATTTTTTATGTATGTAACAGTATTTCAAAATGTTTGAAAATTATTTATAACTTGATGGTTGAATGATAAATATATAATAATTGTAATACATTATATGTGTATAATGGATTGAATTTTTTAATCAGGTTATCTGAGAGGTTCTTGATGGTGTCGTAGTTATCTAATGGTGGAATGTATCTATACCCATGATTAATAAAATGATGGGTATACTTTAGTTATGAACAACAATCTATACCCATCGTTTTAGAATCCTTTTGTATAGACATATACCTACTATTTCTAGTGATCATTTGGTATTAAGAAATAATTATAGGTTATACACATTGTTTTCTAATAAACCATGGTGATAGACATATACGAACTACTTCACCAACCTTGGTTCTAATAACTCTGGGTATATCCTATCCCCATTGTTTTTTGGGTTATACCAATGATTTGTAAGGGTTGTTCAATATAAATATTTATATAATGTCCCCCTACATATTTATTGCATCTTAATGGGTATATATATGTTCATCCATGCATGGGAATTTTCCTACATGTGTCATGTATAATGTATATAGTGGAAAAGCTAGAGGCGAGTATAGAAAAGATTGTGATTCTGGGTGCATTGCTCTGCATATAGTGGTCGAATCTGGGAGATCAAGGTAAGGGTTATCTCAATATTTAATTTTCACATTTTATTATGTTTGTGCATATTTGGGGTAGTTCATGATTTTTTAAGATGAGGGACTATTATGTTTTCTCAATACTCTTCCATTGGTAGTAAGGGAATTCTACCTTGGGGCCATCCTTCATACTACATTATGATCCCAATTCTGTACTATTTAGATTGTTGATATTATTTTTATTTTGGTTAACTTATTTATAATCTCAGATTACATAAATTTTCATGACATATGTTTCACTAAATGATACTCATCCCACAAGTTAAATCCAAAATCTATAAAATTTTAGTCATGTTTTAGATTATTTTATATAGTAATGATTCAAGATGTGCATCACATTTATATTTTTTTTCAAAGGAATTATGTAGGAGTCTCTTATAATGGGGCTATGGTTTTATTTATTTTCATTTTCATTCTAAATTTTGATTAATTAATTCCATTTTATGTTTCTTATTATGGTATTTATGCTAACTATAGGGTCTGCATATTTGTAAATTACAATGTGAGTTTTTTTGGATCACTATTGTGTGTATGAAAAAATATTTTCTTTTTAGTCATTAGGGCATATGTGTGAATTTCATTTATTATATAGGAATGGAATCAAATTAATTAGTTATATTTTGTTATTAGAAGGCTAATGAATTAACATGTTTATATGGGATTTCAACTCATAAAATTTAAATGTGGATAATATTTCAATAGAGACATCATGTGTTATTCGAAAAGTATAGAATGAAGGTGTATCCAACACGATTGATATAAAGATTAAATTCAAAATGATGTTCTGAATTTAGAGAGTTATCCATCAGAATTTATTTTCGATATTTGAAACTTTGTAACCTATTTAATATTATATTATATTAGAGTATTCACAGGTAAGAATACCATTTTGGATGGTGAAAGTAATCATTAATGTCATTTTGTATATATATTCCCCCTAAAGAATAATTCATAATGATGCATAAGATATATATGAAATGGACATTGGCACTACATTAATGATGTTATAGTAGGGTTTTCAAATGATGTTGTATATTTAATTCTGTATTTAAAATAATTCAAATGTTACTAGTTGATAATATATATTTCCAAGATACCTTTAACATAATGATTTCATCATATAATTTCATATGAAATATTTTATAAGTTATGAGTATGATATGATGACATTATTATCACATGAAACACATTATGTACTACATTGATTTATTAAGGTTTTATTATTACATAAGAAATAACATGGTTGTGCAACTCCATAATGTTATTTGTCTTGTTATAGTGAATATGATGTAATATATATTTTCACACAAATTTATAAACTTATTATATTTTTCTTAGTAGTATTTTATTCCCAAACAAAATATAGAAATACTAGTGTATGAATTGTCATTGATTTTAGGGATCAATGTTTAATAAATTCACTTATGTTGGGTTCTTATGTATGATTAATCATTTATTATTACAGTTAATCAATGGATATATAATAAGTTATTTTTTTGTTTCATGAATTTGGAAAAAAAATAATTTTGATTTAAAAATGTGTTAATAAATATCATGAATTTGTAATATTTTAATGCTTCATGATATAGTTAATAATGAAATTACATGTGTTGATGGTATTATGTTTTCCATAACCATGATATTCAACACATTCATATAATAATTATGTATACATTTACTATTCATTCCATGGAATATATAAAATTTCAAGAGAGTAGTCCCCTTAATATATGGTCAATTCAATTTTCCAATTTTTAAAATCATGCATAATTTTTTTGAGGAAAATTTTTAGGAAATTTTACATAATATTGGTGAAATAGTTTTTTGAGTTAATAATTAATAACATAAAAGTATCATCATTTCATTATAGGAGGATATAATTAATATTGATTATTTAGTACATGTGTGTCATAGTTTACATATATAAAAGAAAAATATATATATAATACATTTTTCGCATGTCCCCCAATCCATGTCAAACCATAAATGAGAATTTTTATATTAACAATTTATTTTATTGAATTAATATAAATATATAAAATAACCTCATGACATCATAAACCTAAAACAAAAGTAATTAGTAAATAAGAACTATAAAAACCCATATGAGATAATAACAAATAAATGTAAACCATCACATCTCAGGTATTTCAAAATACAAATTCTTCTCAAATGGGATAGAGTGAAAGTTGAGGTAGGTATCAATATGATATATCAATAGCCTAATAGATTAAAAAACAATGAATTTAATTACTTAATGCCTATCCTACTTGCCAATATTTTTTGGTGGGGGTTTAATAATTCATATACCAAAATTATATAATTTTAACTCAACCCCACCCCTCGGGGAACTAATTACTAATTAATGTAATTATATATATCATCTAACCTAAAATACAACATTTATATCTAGTACTAATGAAATATTTATCAATGGATAAAATTACCATTGTTTCCTCATTATATTAGTTATTTAATTTGTCAATTACTATTTCATTTACAACCCATCATAAGTTCATTTTATAAAATTTCATAATTATTAAAATCCAAACACATTTATATTCGATATGAATTCAATTCCATTGTTTATTATTAATTTCATAATAATATCTGAGGAATCTTATGGTATCCATTTAACATCTCTATTTAACATTCACACATAATATACCTTGATCAAGACTAGATTTATTATCTATGTATTTTAGTTGTATTATAAAACTCAATCCAAATAATCAATCCTTATTCCCAACTCATAGAAAAATGAATGTTGGATTTTCCCATACTGAAACAATGACTCAAATCAGGAATTCAACCCCAATATCTATATCATTAACAGAACCCTTGAAATAAATCAATTCAATCCTTGAATATCCACTCCTAATAAAATTTATATATATCCTCCACAAGAATATATAATAAAAATAAAAAACTAATAGAACAATTTATGGAATAAATTTAATAGAATATGCACTTATTTCATTCATTAACGAGGGAATTACACATCAAAAAATATTATTAAATGAGTTAAAAAAATTTAATTCCAATTGAATGTATATTTATATGTTTTTATAATATTTAAATTATTTATTTTTCATTAATAATTCATGAAATTGGTTAAATTCACATATTTATATGACTTATAGAGAGTTATATCAATCACATTGGTCATTTCATTCTTTATTATACATAATTTACCAATATTATTTAATAATTTAAATTAAATTTGATTCCAAAATATAATTCTAAATATATAGAAAGGGAATGACAGAAATAATGAAGATGATTCTCAGTGAACGTATGTGGTGAATTTGAGGATGTCCTAGAACCACCCATTCAGTATCTAGTATCTACGATGGAAATAAATAGGTGAAAGGGAAATGTATTTAATGATATAATACTCACAGAAAATTATGTTATTGATAAAAAAATTATCACTTTATAGATGAATAATATAATTCACAAATCCATACATATGTCATACAAGACCCAACACTACTATAAAATGGAGGAATTGCTTTCTCCGGGTGATGTTTTGAACTGGATAATGTGGGGAGCCTAAATGTCATATTGAATCCATAATATAAATTTTTAACCATGGATAGTCCACTGAATACCCCCAAAAATATAATTTCCATGAGTACATCAATGTCATGGAGGTAAACTAAATTCCATTTCTAATTGGGGATTCTCTGTAAGAGTACACCGTGACTACAATAACCACACCGTGAAATATCACATGGATATGTCCCTATTCATCTAAGGGAATCCACATGAACCAAAAATCATCATTAATTGGGTATTAAATCTCAATTTTGTTCAGTATGGAACCACTATGGAAAATTTAACACAATGATATCAAGGCCTATGGGGTAGATATCTGAATAATTATCAAGAAACTCTATTTAAATCTAATGTGTTGAGGTCCCAAATACACACATTTAAAAAACATTAGGGATTCCTTGATAATTCTATAAAATTAACTCCCCCATCTCTTATATAAATGTGTGTTGTACATCATAATTGAAAATCCATCTCCTCCTCCCTATCAAAAACTTTCTCAATGATGAAACCCTAAAATCCCAAAAATTCCTCGATAAAGGCACTAATGTGACCATATCAATACAACTTGTCTATATATGATAGATAGAATTTTCTTGATAACAATATTCATATATATAAATGATTTAAAAAACATTATAATGGAGAAATTTGGTTATAATGATACATTTCATCAGAATTCTTAGTGTGGGATCATTGATTCATGCATTATGAATTGGCACATAGGGTAACATGGAATGATCCTATATACATGTGATAATAAATCTATATATTAATCATAATTTGAAAATTTTCTTTTATGGGTTTCATATAAACATTATTAGTTGAAAATAATTTACTTATATTTTTAATTACATGTTGTTTATAATATATACAAAAACAATAGGTCTAATTTTTTATGTGGTAGGAAACACGGCCATTAGCATGTTATTGGTTTTTATGTGAAGTGAATTTTATGTAGAAACATTTTTCACTTCCATTATGGTGTACATATGTGTGTTCATATATTTATACCAAAATTAATTTTTTAAATATTGTTATATAGAAATTTGTAACTCCTATATCTTCGAATTTCAGAATATTCCAGTAAAATGATATAATGTTTAGCCTCATTGGGGAATTTTTTTATGTTGTCAATGTTCTTAATTATTATTTTATACCACTATATTATGAGGATGTTATATTTGTGGTATCACATGAATATTATCTGTATTTTAGGGTAGTCAATAACTATAAACTGGGGTTTAATACTATATATTTAGATGATAGATGTGTATTATATTTTTGTGGGGCTACTGCATTATAATTTTACATCGATTAACACATAAAACACCATATGTATTTTATGGCAATGTGTGGTTAGAGAATATAATTGATTTCATTGAGATCATTATGCGATTCAAAGGTCTATTTGTGAAAAATATTGTGACCCAATTAATTATAGAAACCATAATTATTTATGAACCCACCAAAAGATAGATGGTATTGTTTGTCCGGGATATATTTAATGAATTATTATCATTGAAGTCCATTAATTTCATTTTCTTTAGTATAATTTACAATTAATATCAATATATATATATATATATATATATATATCAAGAGTGTGAATTATAGAGAATATTTATGTTCATTTTTTACTTATATAATATTACCATATTTATTAATATTTTTTAGTATCTCGTAAATTTTATTCAAATAAACACTTGAAATAGAATGAGTCTTAGATTGTCCATATAAAAAATTATTACATTCATGTCAGAATGATTTTCATGAGGTATTATTATATTGTGGACTTAATGCAATGCATCGAATTTATGTTCATTGTATAGGAGATTATATAGGGTTACTACTATTTTTGTAGTGGTTTAGGAACTCGAATATTTGATGAATCTAGTGCTTCCCTGGGAAAATTTTAGGAATAAAATCTCAAATGAGATGTGCCAATGTAGATATATATTTTCATTAGGTATAATGGGTCAATTATTTACAAATATATGGTAAATCCTTTTCTATTTTATTAATATGTGATGTAGTGTTGTTAAATATTTTTTCCTATGAGTCATCTGATGTATCTTAATGTATTGTTAGGAAGATTAATATAGAAATATAATTTGTTATGATGTGATATAAGGGTTTTGGTAAACGATAATGATCATATAAGATGAAAAATAATTGATAATTTTTAGAAGGTGCATAATAATACATTTGGACGTCATATGGGTGGCCATTATGAGGATATGGTTACTGGAATCTAGGGAACATAGTATCATATATTCTATAACATGAAATTCCATATTATTGTATGGTTTCACCATGTTAAATTTATGGATTTTCGGATGGTTGTGTTTTTTTGGGAAAAACTATTTAATTTTTTATAAGATCCTTATACTATTGCAGGTATTTTTGTATATTATACATTTAATTAAATATATGGATAATATATATGATAAAAATAATCATTTATATGATAATAAGTGGTATATTATTATTAGATGGATGTATATACATCATATGAAATTACATATCAAAATTAGTTATAGGGAAGAGGATGTATTATATTCAATATATTGTATATTGTTCTATAATTATGAATGGATATGTAAAATTGTGGGATTTAATTTTTATTTATTATATCATATTCGATGAAATATTACTGAGGGATTGGTCTAATACCTTTTCCGAAAAATTCAATTGAATATTGAGGTGTTATGATTTGAAACACATAGAGGGATAATATGCACAATCATATGAGAATAATATGTCATTTCATGTGTATGTTTTTCTCATATACACTTTTCTGGTGTATATATAGTGTAGATCTCTAATATAATTTTTTATATAGATATTTTAATGCTTCAAACTACTATTTTACAAATATTTGTAAAATTTCGATATTTACAACCCATTTATTTCAAAAAATATTCTATGTATATGAATATATTATACATCATTGATGTTGTAATAGTTGCGGAACCCATATCAATACCTTTTAATCTAGTAGGTACAATAGTGGTGGTGTTTTTAATGGTATTAAAAACTATGTACATGGTGAATGGATTTGTCCATGTGATTACCTTTCCATATTTTCTTCTGATTTGGTTATAAAAATAAGTGATTTCATCTTAAGATTTAGTATGGATTAGAAAAAAAATATAGAGTATAATATAAGAAAATTATATTGGACATGTAAACTTTTTGATTATTAAAAATTCCAATTGATGGTCATCCAATATTTATTTACAATGGAGATATCATTTATTGTTTACTATTTTTGAGGATATACCCATGAATGAATTTCAATGAAGGTATTTTTTATATAAGTACCCTAATATTTTATCCAATGTTATAAATATATTTGTGGTGTTATTAATACATACTTACCAGATCATAAAAATAAAATTGATAAATTTAAATAGTATTTGTTAAGGATGATATGGAATATTTTCTTTTTCATTGGTGTTTAATATTTAATAAAATGATATTTATCATTAATTAGTTCTATAACATCAATTATAAAAAAATAATTGTATTTATTATAAATTTAAAAGGATAAAGTGCATAAAAAATGTTTTATATGTTGGAATTTCGTTTAATAAATTTAATTTTCAGGTCATTAAATATTAATCCATGCCTATAATTTTGTTTCATTTTAGTTTTCAATTCAGTCACCCATGGATTTGATTATATTATATTCAGAAATTAATTAATATTTCTATGATTATTATTATACCAAAATGATATATGTATCTGATAAAATAATTTGGTGTGGTACCTTATAACTATCAATTATGAGATATAATATAAACCACTATTATGAATAATATTATCCAATAATATTACACAAAAACTATGTTTATCTACAATAATTTATTTAGATGATGGTTATTTATTTTTTCCTTGAGCTGTAGTATGACGTAGTCATAAATTATTTAAAGTAATATTCATTATCATTGGAATATGGTTAATGAAATGATAGTTTTAATCATTTCATGAAAAATAAGTTCCATATATAACAATACGAAATATGTCCATCATTGATGTTTCATGTTTTATGAAACTATTTATCCAATCCATGATTGTCATATATGATCCAAAATTGTTGTTTAATGTTATTGGATGACTTGGTAAATGAAGAATCCAATTTTTTTTTTAACATATACGAATATAATATTTAAATATTATATCATTATCCATTGTACTTTTTAATTTCCAACACCCATATATTCTCACATATGATACCATTTCCATTAACACACCAATTTTTACTTGTCATATCCCACAAATTAAAAATATATTGGATTTATTTATTGAATTAATAAGTTTCACTAAGGAATAATCTATTCACATATCATCTTCTTATCCCATTTGTTTCATCATGTTCAAATATCTCCCATGGTACTGTTCATCTTGGATGAATCGTATTGATATGGTTCTAATTTGTTCCAAGTGACATACAGTGATTGTGTTGTTTAAATGGTCACTCATGTTATGTTAAGACCACATCCATTATTCATGTCTATTTTAATTTGGCTTGTGTTAGGATCCACTAATATTGACCATTAAATTTAATAACCACAATAAATTATATAATGCCACAGCCTTAAAAGCCACATAATCTTGTGTTTTATCAATATTTTAAATTTAATTTATATTTATTATTATACATCCTTGTAACACATTGAATACATTTCTAAAACACGGGATGATCATATATAATATTAGTAAAGAATATAAAAGGAGGAATAAAACCATTAGTTCATGAATATTTAAAAATCCATGAATTTGTTTTCACAAAATCATAATTTTCACAAATAAAACATAAAAAATTTAGCTTACATCACATAATAATAACATACATACAAATAATAATATAAATCCTAAAACAGAAATGTGTCTCATGGAATCTATATCATTATTACATTGAATATTTCACAGATACATAGGGAGTAACATTCCTGGTTACGTTTAGATAACCCATCACATAATATTCCCTAAATATCTTAATAGAAATAGTATGGTTTACATTTGTTATGTTATCTAAATAATTTGAGAGAAATCATTGTCTCTCAATCCCTTGTTTTATTATGGAACCGCCCATATACATAATAAATTCTCAAGAACCACAATATAATCATAACACATGAACAAGCATAAATGAGTAATAATGTTTCCAAATCACAATCATAAGAAATCTTTTCAAGATATTTATATAATAAATGAATTCTAAAATCATTATTCAATAAAAATTAATAAAAATAGAATAAGTTATTTACTTTTATTTATGAAAACATTACGACTTGTAGAGGATGTCAAATTCCAAATAATGGTCACAGTGGAAAAAAGGTCGGCATCGCCACATTTGTTAAAAACATTAGTTTTTTCCATTTATTGTAATGCTTCATAGAAAATGATGTCTTTTGAAAAATATTGAATTAAATTTATTATCTTGAGGTATTATTATACACTATATAAAATAAGATTGTGTGTAAATAAATATATTCTTTAATGAATAAAGATTGAAATGAAGTCCCTTAGAATGATAGAATCCATATATTAATGATAAATATACGACGTAATTATGTGTTAAAAATATAAAAACACCAAATACAAATGGATTATACATTTAAAATAATTATAGGGCATTTATACATATTTTGGGAAAAACAAAACCAATAACATTGATATTTAACTCAATGAAATGAGATTGAATTAGGGTTTCCCTTATCACAAGTCCAAATTTTCTTCTTAATTATTTATATTCCTAAATAATAGACATAGTAAAATTTCCAATTTCATATAAACCTTTTTAATGTTTATTTTTCTTTTTATATTATGTATTACCATGTTATAGCAATTAGATAATTATTTTTGTTTATATCGGTCATTTTACCAATGTTTGGTGCACGATTTAAAAATCAACTCGTTATAATTAAAAATTGTCCACATGGTCAAAAGTTATTTATGTTTAGAATATTATACATGATTTAAATATCATATATATCAATTATATATTTATTTATAATAATTCATAATATTTGTTGGTATGACATTAAATTCACTGTTCATGGAGACGATAGGTCATACGTAGGATGAACACTTATTTAATGTCTTTAATAAATTATTGGAATGATAAATAAATGATACATAGATAAATAATAACTAAACTATATTTTATATGTTTTATTTGTAACATAATTTTATTAACCTCATCCTTTATATGATCTATGTATTGTTTAAATTACTCATATCATTTGAGGTGTCGGTAGTCCACACATCCTCAAACAAATTTATCATATCTAATGATTAATTAATGTATAATGGTATGTTGAATGTAAAAATTATATAATCATATAGTTAATATACATATTTTATTTTTTAATAGATTAATAAATTTCCATTATAACACCCACCATGAAAGCTTGTATGAGAAAATTGAAGAATCGTCATTTCATGAGGCAGTAATTTTTTGTACACAGAAGCAATATATTCTTTATATCCATAGATTGAGGTATGATTATTTTTAGGTCAAATACGTAGAATAAATACATAAAAGTATATAGAGGACATTTTAATTATTATAAAATAATAGAAAATCGAATTTTAGGGTGTTGGGAAAGGAATATAAATGAAAGGATTTTTAGAGAAAACATTACCTTAAAATTAGGTAACTCATTTTGATTTGATCCAGTGGATTCATTGAGTTTCCTTATAGCCAATTTATGGATTATAAGAATATTTTATGGTTATTTTGAGCTTATATGAGAAGAATTTGAAAGAGACAATGGTATTCGTAGGTGTTAGTATGGGGGTAGAGGTGGTATCTTCTTATAAGAGAGAGGAGAGGCACTTTTGGAATGTCTTGAAATATTAGATTATTATAAAATGATATTTGAATTATAATATCTCTAAAGTTATATATATCAAGTAAAATATGAGTATTGGTGGAAATACTCTCAAAAAGTATGTTTTAGGATGGTTTGGATCACATATTTATCCTTATAATTTTCATTTAACCCCTAGATAAATAAATCAACTCTTTCTATTTCTTCTAGTATTTTTACACTATATAGTCAATATACTTAATATAAAATTTAAATAGAACCTAAAGTGGATCATAAATGAAATATGTAAAATTATATATGTATTCTTTCCTAATATTATATATTTATTAGTGTTATATAATTTAATAAAATAATATTTGTTTTAAAAACTCATATATGTCAATTTTGAGAGTATTTAGTAATTGATTTTATGTAAAGATATAACTTCTTGATTGTAACACCCCAATATTCCACGGTACGTTTCCCTTTGAATAATGCAATGGCGTTAATTGTACGCAACTTCGAGATTCTAACACACCACAACAAATCAATCTAGCCGTTATGAAATTTTATAAATTCTATCTCTAAAAGTGGACTTCATTTTTGGATTTGGAATATCGAAATTAGCCTAGGGTAAAATTTTGGTACTTTTCGGATAACTTTCATATTTTGATGAATAGTGAAAATTAATAAATTTTAATTAAAAACAACATTGTTAATCGAAATAATTAATATTGATAAATTATGAATTTGAGTGGTTTTAAAGTATATTTAGAATATATTTTTACCATTTAATTCAATGTTTTTCATTGGACATAATTTCACAATTAAACCAGACATGAACAAGTGCCAATCTTTTTATAGTTATTATCTCTTAAAAACACCCTTTTTGTTTTAACAACGAGAATTAATTTTAAATTAATTTCTGCCACTTCTGTGTATTGAATTTGGAAAAATGGATTCCATATCTGTAATCAGGATTTACAAATTGTGTAAGTAGGTAACTTTTATTTTTAAACATTTTGAATAATTATTTCGGTAAATATTTTATTTATCATGGTTAAAAGGTAAATCCGGTAATCAAGGGTTAAAAATAATATTATAATAATAAAAAATTACCCTAAAACGTATACTAACATTATTGGTTGATACATGACCGACGATGGGCATCTTTAGGTATATTTTGGGACCCAATGGAGCCACTTGTAAGTGATAGGGACACTTTATATTAATTAAGTTAAAATTAATACAAAAATGACACAAGCATATATCTTTTAGAAACTCAATTTTTACATAAGGTTATATATGTTGGATTTTCAACTAAAAATATTCATTAGAAATCAAAATAGATTTCCTACCTAAAGGTATTTTATTTATAATTTTTAGACATTAAATAATTTAATTTATTTATGACACAATGATGATGCAGTAATTACCATAATAGTAATAAAATTAAAATAATTGATATTATCAATACCCAAATAAATATAATTTGAAACTTTTAATGAATTAAACTAATTTTATAGGTTAATATGACATGTGAGTAATGATTTAATTAACTTTTTTCGAAGGAATAATTCTGTTATCAGTTTTTCAAAAATCAATTATTGAACAGTGTCAAAATTGACATAAAAGAGTTTTTAAAACAAATATTATATTTTTAATTGATATTAAATTCTTAAAAATCTAAGGTTCGGCCAAGAGACTTATATCAGGATATGTGTTTCATTAATGGACCACTTGTGGGTCTCTTGGATGTATATAGTAAGTTTATTAACTATATAATATAAAAATAAAAAGTGACATGGTAAATGTCAAACTAATTAACTAAGAGTTAAAACTAAAAGATAAGGTTAACATAATAACCCAAACCTGTCTAAATTATATTGGTTGAATGGTTTTAGACCTATCCACACCTTAACCTTTTAATAATCAACTTTGGATCCATTATAAACCAAATATGAATTTATTATAAATTAATATTTCTAGCTTTTCCAAAGGTGCCCCTCACCCCTCTTATAAAAGGGCACTCCTCCTTCTCATTTCTTCACACATTAAAAGCCTTTTGGTTCGTCCAAACCCAGCACAAATACTCTCTCAACTTCCCTCAATACATCCTATAGTCCTTAGTATGATCAGAAAGCCAACCTAGGGAGCCCTTTTGATCAAATCAAAAGGCAGAACATGAAGAAGAGGTAATGCTTTCACCACCCTTTTTCAAGTTCCTTTCTTCTTCCACATCTTCATTCGTACAAATTACCATGATAAAATAATAACTAAATTATCTTATATATACTGTGATGTTATTATAAATATGGTACAACCGTATTCAGTATTCTATCCACCCTTTGAATAACATGTCACCATACGTGCGTACGTACGGCTTACCGTCTCCACGTCGTGGTGTAATTGTTATTCAATATATTATTATTTGAGTGGGTATAATAATGATGTGTAACTCATGAAAATAATAAATATAACATGATAATTATTCTGTATATATGATATACCATCCAAATATATATTATTTTAATATCAAAAGAATGATATTGTCGCTCGTGCGTACGTACGGAGTACCGTCTCCACGAACGCGATGAGATTCATTCTCCATCATATCCATTCTAGTATAATTCTCTTTTGATGATTAAAACTAATGTTTAAGGACTTGATATCATTCTGGATATGAATAATATACATCCCATTAATAACAAATATGGCTCACATAACAAAGAATATAAAGTAGAATAAACCCGTTAACACCTGAAATGACGATAATTCTAAGATATTATTAACAAATCAATGTTAAAAGATCATATATGATATCATATTAATGTAAATTATTCTGGTATAATTAAATAAAAATTATTTCACAATTATACAGGAGGTTAACCTACCATCGACCAAGGAAAAAGTACAAAGTAAGGGGTTTCATAACTCACTCTTAATTTCGTGAGAATTCCATTGTTCACCACTTAATTATTGCATGTGGTGTATGTGTACTGACCATGATTGTATTAATTGTGTAATATACTTTAATTTATGGGTATTTACACCATCATGGTATGATCCTTCTTTCATGGGTGTATGTTTCGTAAGTTACCTAATCGATAAGGGAATTTGAAATTTCAATTTCCACTCATTTGGCTTTACACATATTTCATTGATTATATTACCCCAAGATTATGTGTTGAATCACTATTCATTTGATTATGTCATAATTTTCACTCACCTTCATGTGGATATACTTTTGATACACATAATCACTCCATTCATAATTTCTCAAGTCATTGATATGAATTTGATAAGAGTAATTTTAACTCATTCTCCATTTGTTGAGTTAAACATCCAATTCGTTGGTGTTGTTTTTACAAGAATATGTGTGAATGTACTTGATTGTTTTACACTGAATATCCAATAATATTTGGTTTATTTATATTTGTCACACATAATTATGTTGTTGATTTATCCTTAACCAAAGGATACGACCTTTATGAGAGATTTCATCTCAATTTACATTCCATTGAGACTTCTTTGTTGTTATATACCAAATCACTTTTATGTGGTGTATATAATGTACATTGACATAGTATATGATGAATTCCTTTATTCTCATGATATTAGAATGTTTTTATTACCTAAATTATTTGTATTCAAGTGGCTCTCTTTTGGTTAGAAACTATAACTAAAATACCATTTTTTAATGTTTTGAAGACTTATTCTTCTAAATCTTGCTCATTAATGTCCATGTTTTAAAAATTGGTTTAAAGGATTTATTTATATAGACATTAAAGTTTTAAAATTAAAACTCCTTTTAAAATTTTCAAAGTGGTATGGGACACTTTGTTTAAAAAGTCTATTTTTAAATGGCTTCTTGACAAATAGTGTGACTTTTAAATGATTTCAAGAAAAAGGGGGATATTTCTCTCAAATAGTTTTGATGATTATTTTCATCTATGGGAACATCCTTCATTATTCCTGATTGAGGTTAAGGTGATACAATACAATCTTCCATATTGTATCAAATGAGTTATGTTTGACTGTGGATGTGCTTTTTTATACCATTCATGGTTTGTGGTTAAAGTATTGACATTTCGTGTGCTAGTTTTAATACGAATGTGTATGTTATGTTTAAACCTTTTCATATGGGAATGCATTGGACTTAATGAGTGAAGGGTGGAGCCCGTTATAGCTCCTCGATGCATCGGTAGGTCGCATGGGACAAAATAGTGTCTTGACACGAGGCCTTGACAAAATCTTATTTGTAGTCTTGACACGAGGCCTTGGCTATGTGGTTAAGATAGTCTGGCATTATGCATTCCATCATTATGAAAGTGGTTATAGATATTTCATGTGATTGTTCGACTAGTAGAATATCCATCTGAATATGTAAATGGCATTATTTCATTCTATCTTTGCCATATTATGCTGAAGTTCAAGTTCAAAAGGCTTTTGTTTTAGTTACAAATTTCTTTAAGTGTTTATGCTTATCTACGAAAGCTTCTGCTATATTGTTATCCTTACTGAGCATCTGAGCTCACCCCTTTCAATTTTCTATCTATTCCCAGGATGTGAAGAAGTAATTTATGAATGACATGTAGGGATAGCATGAGGGGATATGAAGACAAGATGTTGTTGTAGTTTTTTTACCTTATGATGTAATGTAAGACTTATGAATATATCTAGTGTTTCCAAGACTATTAAACTAATCAGTCTTTCGAGACTTGATCCTTTTTGATCATGTCAATGTTATGTAATAATGCACTGAATCTAGGTAACTGGGGTCGGGGCGTTACAGTTGGTATCAAAGGAAGTTTAGTACAGACCTTGGAAGCTAGATAAACTCTGATTAGAGCACGTAGACCTAAGATGAACTTTGAGGATTAGTATAGAAGAACTTTCTAGAATTTTGGTATTGTAGAGATTTTGTGAGTTTTCTGAGAAATGCATCCCTGTCTGGATACGAGCAGGTAGAGGTGGCTCTGGAACAGTTGTACCTAGGGGTAAAACCCAAAAACACCGCTTTGAGCTAGACTCGAACGGGAACTGGTGCACGACAACGGGCCGTTATGCACTCTTGGTTACGACACTCCTGGGAGATATGCTTAGGATAATTTACATTTTCGTTTCAAACAGATTTAAAGTATTATATATATATAATATGAGAGTAAATGACCTTGGTTAATCCTAATGTGTTTCAAATTGAGAATATGGTGACATGTTAATCTCTAAATGATTGTATAACTACTATTACTCACACAATGATTTCTAGTTTTAGTCAATGGCTGTATTCCAAGGAAGTCATAGTGACTTTGAGAATGATGTAAAAGGTGGGAACGGTGGGGGAAATGAGCAACAAAATGAAATTTTGATAGTCGTAAAAGATATCATCTTTATTCCAAATCAGTTTTCCAAAAATATGATCAAAAATATATATATTAACCAATTACCAGACTCAACAAATAAGATAAAGGTGATGAATGATAAGAGCTCCAGTAGTGGAGACCATGGAGAAAGAAATCCTAAATTTCCATCATGCAGGAAATGTGGAAGGAGACACCCAAGAATATGTCTCAATGGGACAAAGAAATTCTTTACATGCGGGAAAGAAGGACATAAAGTGAAGAATTGCTGAAGACGAATGAATAGTACTATGGAAGAAGATAAAAATGGTCCCAAGAATTCATTTACAGTCATTTGTCATAAATGTAGGGGACCTGAACATTACCCGACTGAATTCCCTATTCTATATGATATTTTTGTGGTCAATGAAGAAGCTATGTGGAAATAAATTGTTGGAGAAATGTTTAAAAGGTGTTAGTAGTCCTTGTTGATGGGTTTACTTTGGAATAATTTTCTCTTGTATTTGTAACCCTGTAGTTTACCATGTGAGAATGATATTTGAGGAATAATTATCTTTTCTCTTGTGGATATAGTTATTAATAACCATTTGGTTTTATAGGATCATTGGGTTTGAGTAAATTATAAATTATTATAATTTGGGATGAAAATGCAAGGTATGAGATGACATTTGTGGTTAAATTATGTTATGGTTATTTTGAGAAATTTATCTCATTTTGATAATGTTATAAAATATAATTTTTTAAAAAGGACAACACGTAGACCGTGTGACAAACTGTCACGTCGGACAAAGCTATGGGAATCGAACCCATAACCGATGTGCGATTGGGATTTATCGCCTACCACTGGACTATGCGAAGTCCGTGGTTAGTGTGTCTATTATTTTTAGTTAAATTATTTTGTTGATCAATAATAATTTGATTTTGGATCTAATGTCTTATCAAATGAATACCCTTAGTATAGGAAAATGATTTCCTGATTAAGTGATAAATGTTATTTTGAAAGTTGTTCTCTTTGTTGAGAACACTATATGCCAAAGGAAAATAGAGTAGTATTGTATTTCATTTGAGGTGTAATGGTGGATTTTTATCTATGTTTTTATTGTGAATTTATAATGATTTGGGTTATTTATGGAAATGATTAGGTTAATTACTTTTACGTATGTGACTTTAAGAGTAATTAATGTCATTTGGAGACACAATTTAACATGGGAGACTACATAATCAAATTCTTCTATGTTTTGGGTTTCAATATTAGTTTGGATTATATTGAAGGATTTTAAGGAGAATTGATTATTGAATGGTATTTATTTAACTTTGGGGTATTATTGGTTTAATTTTAGAAATTAAGATTAGTGTTTATTTCTCTCAAGTAATATCATTTTGAGGGATCATTAGATCTTGTACTAACCATTTTGGTTTTGATTAATCTCTAAAGACAATGTAAATATATAGTTTATCCTGCTTGGATCATGTGATTCTATAGAAGTATATTTTAGCTCTTCTAGTGTGACCAAGTCTTCTTGAATACTAATCATTTAAAAAAATTGAGTTAGTGGTGGAAATTTATTAAAGAATGAAACTCTACATAAAAGTAAGTATATATCATTATATTCATAGTCAATATCATAAATTAATTCCTCATCCTTATGTAATGTAACATAAAACAAAAAATGTTTTCCGTTTACTTTCCTACTAGAAGACTAATGGTCGTTTTTCCCAACACAAGTTTGAGGTTTTCTTATTGTTAACTTTCTCCTGATCATGATTTCTATCCCTCTCCATCAGAACTTGACACTTAGTTTATCATCCACATCCACGTTTTCCAACCTGGAATCTTAGTATGGGTTATCTTGGGTGACCTTTATTCCTCCCTTCCTTTATTTTAAAGTGATAGTTTTACTGACTCGTTTTCCGATGTGGGACTTTCCATTATATTTTCAAGACCAATTTTAAAAATTTCGAGGACACAATTTATTGAAGGAGGGGAGAATGTAACACCCCAAGCTTCCACGGTACGTTTCCCTTTGAATAATGCAATGATGTGCATTGTACACAACTTCAAGATTCTAACACACCACAACCAATCAATCTAGCCGTTATTAAATTTTATAAATTCTATCTCTCAAAATGGACATCATTTTTGGATTCGAAATATTGAAATTAGCCTAGGGTAAAATTTTGGTACTTTTCGGATAACTTTCATATTTTGATGAATAGTGAAAATTAATTAATTTTAATTAAAAACAACTTTTTTAATAAAAATAATTAATATTGATAAATTATGAATTTGAGTGGTTTTAAAGTATATTTCGAATATATTTTTACCATTTAATTCAATGTTTTTCATTGGACATAATTTCACAATTAAACCAAACATAAACAAGTGCCAATCTTTTGATAGTTATTATCTCTTAAAAATATGCTTTTTGTTTTGACAACGGGAATTAATTTTAAATTTATTTCTGCCACTTATGTGTATTGAATTTGAAAAATAGATTCCATATTTTGAATCATGATGTCCAAATTTTGTAAATAGGTAACTTTTATTTTTAGACATTTTGAATAATTATTTCGGTAAATATTTTATTTACCATGGTTAAAAGGTAAATCCGGTAATCAAGGGTTAAAAATAATTCTATAATAATAAATAATTACACTAAAACGTATTCTAACCATATTGGTTGATACATTCCCATCCATGGTCATCTTTGGGTCGATTTTAGGACCCCATGGAGCCACTTGTAAGTGATAGGGACACTTTATTTTAATTAAGTTAAAATGAATACAAAAATGACACAGGCATATATCTTTTAGAAAATCAATTTTTACATAGGGTTATATATGTTGGATATTAAACTAAAAATATTCATTATAAAGATATGAAGATTTAATACATAATGGTATTTTATTTATAAATTTTAGACATTAAATAATTTAATTTATTTATGGCACAATGATGATGCAGTAATTACAATAATAGTAAACAAATTAAAATAATTGATATTATAAATAACCAAATAATTATAATTCTAAACTTTTAATGAATTAAATAAATTTTATAGGTTAATATGAATTGTTATTAATTATTTAATTAACTTTTTTCAAAGGAATAATTCTGTTATTAGTTTTACAAAAATCCACTATTGAACAATGTCAAAATTGACATAAAAAAGTTTTTAAAACAAATATTATATTATTAATTGATATTAAATTCTTAAAAATATAAGGATCGGCCAAGAGACTTATATCATGATATATTTATAATTAATGGACCACTTTGGGGGTCTCTTGGATATATATAGTATGTTTATTAACTATATAATATAAATATAAAAAGTGACATGGTAAATGTCAAACTAATTAACTAAGAGTTAAAACTAAAAGATAAGGTTAATATAATGACCCATTCCTATCTAAATTCTATTGGTTGAATGGTTTGAGACCTATCCCCACCTTAAACTTTTAATAATCAACTTTGGATCCATTAGAAACCGAATATGAATTTATTATAAATTAATATTTCAAGTTTTTCCAAAGGTGCCCCTCACCCCTCTTATAAAAGGGCACTCCTCCTTCTCATTTCATCACACCTTCAAAGCCTTTTGGATCGGACAACCCCTGCCCAAATACTCTCACAACTTCTATCACTACAACCTAGAGTCCTTAGTTTGAGCAGACAGACAACCTAAGGATCCCTTTTGATCAAATCAAAAGGAAGAACCCGAAGAAGAGGTAATGCTTTCACCACCCCCTTTCAAGTTCCTTTCTTCTTCCACTTCTTATTTCGTTGTTATTACCATTCTAAAATAATAACTCTAGTATATTATATATACTGTGATGTTATTATAAATATGGTACAACCTTATTCAGCATTCTATCCACCCTTTGAATAACATGTCACCATACGTGCGTACGTACAACTTACCGTATCGACATTGTGGTGTAATTGTTATTCAATATATTATTATTTGTGTGGGTATAATAATGATGTTTAACTCATTAAAATAATAAATATAACATGATAATGATTCTGTATATATGATATACCATCCAAATATATATTATTTCAATATCAAAAGAATGATATTGTCGCTCGTGCGTACGTACGGAGTACCGTCTCCACGAACGCGATGAGATTCATTCTCCATCATATCCATTCAAGTATAATTCTCATTTTATGATTAAAAATAATTTTTAAGGTCTTTATATCATTCTGGATATGAATAATATACATCCCATTAATAAAAAATATGGCTCACATAACAAAGAATATAAAGTAGAATAAACCCGTTAACACTCGAAATGATGATAATTCTAAGATATTATTAACAAATCAATGTTAAAAGATCATATATGATATCATATTAATGTAAATTATTCTGGTATAATTCAATAACAATTATTTAACCATTATACAAGAGGTTAACCTACCATCGACCAAGGAAAAAGTACAAAGTAAGGGGTTTCTTAACTCACTCTTAATTTCGTGAGAATTCCATTGTTCTCCACTTAATTACTGCATGTGGTGTATGTGTACTGCCCATGATTGTATTCATTGTGTAATATACTTTAATTTATGGGTATTTACATCATCATGGTATGATCCTTCTGTCATGGGTGTATGTTTCGTAAGTTACCTAATCGATAAGGGAATTTGAAATTTCAATTTCCACTCATTTGGCTTTACGCATATTTCATTGATTATATTACCCCAAGATTATGTGTGGAATCACTATTCATTTGATTATGTCATAATTTCCACTCCCCTTCCTATGGATATACTTTTTATACACATAATCACTCCATTGATAATTTCTCAAGTCATTGATATGAATTTGATAAGAGTAATTTTAACTCATTCTCCATTTGTTGAGTTAAACATCCAATTCGTTGGTGTTGTTTTTCCAAGAATATGTGTGAATGAACATGATTATTTTACATGGAATATCCAATCATATTTAGTGTATTTATATTTGTCACACATAATTATGTCGTTGATTTATCCTTAACCAAAGGATACGGCCTTTAAGAGAGATTTCATCTCAATTTACATTCCATTGAGACTTCTTTGTTGTTATACACCAAATCACTTTTATGTGGTGTATATAATGTACCTTGACATAGTATATCATGAATTCCATTATTCTAATGATATTACAATGTTTTTATTACCTCAATTATTTGTATTCAAGTGTCTCTATTTTGGTTAGAAACTATAACTAAAATACCATTTTTAAATGTTTTGAAGACTTATTCTTCTAAATCTTGCTCATTAATTTCCATGTTTTAAAAAATGGTTTTAAGGATTTATTTATATGGACATTAAAGTTTTAAAATTAAAACACCTTTTGAAAGTTTCAAAGTGGTATGGGCCACTTTGATTCAAAAATCTATTTTTAAATGGATTCTTGACAAATACTGTGACTTTTAAATGATTTCAAGAAAAAGGGGGATATTTCTATCAAATAGTATTGATGATTATTTTCATATATGGAAACATCCTTCATTATTCTTGATTGAGGTTAATGTGATACAATAATATCTTTCATATTGTATCAAATGAGTTATGTTTGACTGTGGATGTGATATTTTTATACCATTCATGGTTTGTGGTTAACGTTTTGACATTTCGTATGCTAGTTATAATACGAATGTGTATGTTATGTTTAAACCTTTTCATATGGTAATGCATTGGACTTATTAAGTGATGGTTGGAGCCCGCTATAGCTCCTCGATGCATCGGTAGGACTCATGGGACAAAATAGTTTCTTGGCACAAGGCCTTGAAAAAATCTTATTTGTAGTCTTGACATGAGGCCTTGGCTATGTGGTTATGATAGTATGGCATTATGCATTCTATCATTATGAAAGTGGTTATTGATATTGCATGTGATTGTTCGACTAGTAGAATATCCATGTGAATATGTGAATGGAATTATTTCATTTTATCTTTTCCATATTATGCTGAAGTTCAAGTTCAAAAGGCTTTTGTTTTAGTTATAAATTGCTTTCAGTGCTTATGCTTATCTACGAAAGCTTCTGCTATATTGTTATCCTTACTGAGCATCTGAGCTCACCCCTTTCATTGTTTTATCTATTCTCAGGATGTAATGAAGTAATTTATGAATAAAATGCAGGGATAGTATGAGGGTATATGAAGACAAGATGTTGTTGTGGTTTTTTTTACCTTATGATGTAATGTAAGACTTATGAATATATCTAGTGTTTCCAAGACTATTAAACTAATAGGTCTTTCGAGAGATGATCCTTTGTGATCATGACAATGTTATGTAATAATGCACCGACTCTAGGTAACTGGGGTCGAGGCGTTAGAGTTGGTATTAGAGGAAGTTTAGTACAAACCTTAAAATCTAGATAAACTCTGATTAGAGCACGTAGACCTAAGATGAACTTTTAAGATTATTATAGAAGAACTTCCTAGAATTTTGGTATTTTAGAGATTTTGTGAGTTTTCTGAGAAATACATCCCTGTCTGCATACGAGTAGGTAGAGGTGGCTCCGGAACAAATGAACCTAGGGGTAAAACCCGAATACACCGCTTTGAGCTAGACTCGAACGGGAACTGGTGCACGACAACAGGCCTTGCTGCACTCTTGGTTACGACACTCCCGGGGGATATGCTTAGGATAATTTACATTTTCTTTACAAACCTATTTAAAGTATTATATATATAAGATGAGAGTAAATGACCTTGGTTAGTCCTAATGTGTTTTAAATTGAGAATATGGTGACATGTTAATCTCTAAATGATTGTATAACTACTATTACTTGCACAATGCTTTCTGGTTTTAGTCAATGGCTGGATTCCAAGGAAGTCATAGTGACTTTGAGAATGATGTACTAGTTGGGAAAGATAGTGGAAATGAGAAACAAAATGGAATTTTGATATATGTAAAAGATATCATCTTTATGCCAAATAAGTTTTCCAAAAATATGATCAATAATATATATATTAACCAATTACCGGACTCAACAAAGAAGAGAAAGGTGATGAATGATAAGAGCTCCAGTAGTGAAGACCATGGAGAAAGAAATCCTCAATTTCCATCATGCAGGAAATGTGGAAGGAGACACCCAGGAAAGTGTCTCAATGGGACAAAAAATTATTTACATGCGAGAAGGAAGGACATAAAGTGAAGAATTGGCGAAGAAGAATGAAGAGTACTATGGAAGAAGAAAAAATGGTCCCATGAATCCATTTACAGTCATTTGTCGTAAATATAGGGGACCTGACCATTACCCGAGTGAATGCCCTATTCTATATGATATTTTTGTGGTCAATGAAGAAGCTATGTGGAAATAAATGGTTGGAGAAATGTTTAATAAGTGTTAGTAATCCTAGTTGATGGGTTTACTTTGGAATAATTTTCTCATGTATTTGTAACCCTGCAGTTCACCATGTGAGAATGATATTTGAGGAATAATTATCTTTTCTCTTGTGGATATAGTTATGAATAACCATTTGGTTTTATATAATCATTGGGTTTGAGGAAATTAAAAATTATTATAATTTGGGATGAAAATGCAAGGTATGAGATAACATTTGTGGTTAAATTATGTTATGGTTATTTTGAGAAATTTATCTCATTTTTTTAATGTTATAAAATATAATTTTTGAAAAAGGAAAACACGTAGACCGTGTGACAAACCGTCACGTCGGACAAAGCTGTGGGAATCGAACCCATAACCGAAGTGCGATTGGGATTTATCACCTACCACTGGACTATGTGAAGTCCCTGGTTAGTGTGTCTATTATTTTTAGTTAAATTATTTTTTTGATCAATAATAATTTGATTTTGGATCTTATGTCTTATCAAATGAATACCCTTAGTATAGGAAAATGATTTGCTGGTTAAGTGATAAATGTTATTTTGGAAGTTGTTCGCTTTGTTTAGAACACTATATGCCAAAAGAAAATAGAGTAGTATGTGATTTCATTTGAGGAGTAATGGAGGATTTTTATCTATGTTTTTATTGTGGATTTATAATGATTTGGGTTATTTATGGAAATGATTAGGTTAATTACTTTTAAGTATGTGACTTTAAGAGTAATTAATGTCATTTGGAGATACAATTTAACATGGGAGACTACATAATCAAATTCTTCTATGTTTCGGGTTTCAATATTAGTTTGGATTATATTGAAGGATTTTAAAGAGAATTGATTATTGAATGGTATTTATTTAACATTGGGGTATTTGGTTTAATTTTGGAAATTAATATTAGTGTTTATTTCTCTCAAGGAATATCCTTTTGAGGGATCATTAGATCTTGTACTAACTATTTTTGTTTTGATTAATCTCTAAAGACAATGTAAATATATAGTTTATCCTTCTTGGATCATGTGATTCTATAGAAGTTTATTTTAGCTCTTCCAGTGTGACCAAGTCTTCTTGAATACTCATCATTTAAAAATATGAGTTAGTGGTGGAAATTTATTAAAGAATGAAACTCTACATAAAAAGTAAGTGTATATCTTTATATTCATAGTCAATATCATAAATTAATTCCTCATCCTTATGTAATGTAACTTAAAACAAAAAATGTTGTCCATTTACTTTCCTACTAGAAGACTAATGGTCGTTTTTCCCAACACAAGTTTGAGGTTTTCTTATTGTTAACTTTGTCCTGATCATGATTTCTATCCCTCTCCATCAGAACTGGACACTTATTTTATCATCCACATCCATTTTTTCCTACCTGGAATCCTAGTATGGGTTATCTTGGGTGACCTTTATTCCTACATTCCTTTCTTTTAAAGTGATAGTTTTATTGACTCTTTTTCCGATGTGGGAATTTCAATTATATTCGAAAACCCAATTTTAAAAATTTCGAGGCCGCAATTTATTTAAGGAGGGGAGAATGTAACACCCCAAGCTTCCATGGTACATTTCCCTTTGAATAATGCAATGGCGTGCATTGTACGCAACTTCGAGATTCTAACACACCACAACCAATCAATCTAACTGTTATTAAATTTTATAAATTCTATCTCTCAAAATGGACTTCATTTTTGGATTCGGAATATCAAAATTATCCTAGGGTAAAATTTTGGTACTTTTCGGATAACTTTCATATTTTGATGAACAGTGAAAATTACTAAATTTTAATTAAAAACAACTTTTTTAATCAAAATAATTAATATTGATAAATTATGAATTTGTGTGGTTTTAAATTATATTTATAATATATGTTTTCCATTTAATTCAATGTTTCTCATTGGACATAATTTCACAATTAAACCAGACATAAACAAGTGCCAATTTTTTGATAGTTATTATCTCTTAAAAACATGCTTTTTGTTTTAACAACGGGAATTAATTTTAAATTAATTTCTGCCACTTCTGTGTATTGAATTTGGAAAAATGGATTCCATATTTGGAATCAGGATGTACAAATTGTGTAAATAGGTAACTTTTTTTCAGACATTTTGAATAATTATTTCGGTAAACATTTTATTTACCATGGTTAAAAGGTAAATCCGGTAATCAAGGGTTACAAATAATGTTATAATAATAACAAATTACCCTAAAACGCATCCTAACCTTATTGGATGATACATTCCCAACCATGGGCATCTTTGGGTTGATTTTGGGACCCCATGGAGCCACTTGTAAGTGATAGGGAAACTTTATTTTAATTAAGTTAAAATGAATACAAAAATGACACAAGCATATATCTTTTAGAAAATCAATTTTTACATAGGGTTATATATGTTGTATTTTCGACTAAAAATGTTCATTAGAATGCTTAAAAGATTTCCTACATAATGGTATTTTATTTATAATTTTTATACATTAAATAATTTAATTTATTTATGACACAATGATGATGGAGTAATTACCATAATAGTAAAAAAAATTAAAATAATTGATATTATAAATACCCAAATAAATATAATTTGAAACTTTTAATGAATTACACTAATTTTATAGGTTAATATGAAATTTTTGTAATGATTTAATTAAATTTTTTCGAAGGAATAATTCGGTTATCAGTTTTAAAAAAAAATCAACTATTGAAGAGTGTCAAAATTGACATAAATGAGTTTTTAAAACAAATGATATATTATTAATTGATATTAAATTAATAAAAATCTAAGGTTTGGCCAAGAGACTTATATCATGATATTTGTATCATTAATGGACCACTTGGGTGTCTCTTGGATATATATAGTAAGTTTATTAACTAAATAATATAAAAATAAAAAGTGACATGGTAAATGTCAAACTAATTAACTAAGTGTTAAAACTAAAAAATAAGGTTAATATAATGACCCAAACCTGTCTAAATTCTATTGGTTGAATGTTTTTCGACCTATACCCACCTTTAAATTGTAATAATCAACTTTTCAGCCATTAGAAACCGAATATGAATTTATTATAAATTAATATTTCTAGATTTTCCAAATGTGCCCTCACCCCTCTTATAAAAGGGCACTCCTCCTTCTCATTTCTTCACACCTTAAAAGCCTTTTGGTTCAGACAAACCCTACCCAAATACTCTATAAACTTCCCTCACTACAACCTAGAGTCCTTATTTTGATCAGAAATCCATCCTAATGATCCATTTTGATCAAATCAAAAGGAGGAACCCGAAGAAGAGGTAATGATTTCACCACCCCTTTTCAAGTTCCTTTCTTCTTCTTCCACTTCTTCTTTCGTTGTTATTACCATTATAAAGTAATAACTCCATTATATTATATATAATGTGATGTTATTATAAATATGGTACAACCATATTCAGTATTCTATCCACCCTTTGAATAACATGTCACCATACGTGCGTACGTACGGCTTACCGTCTCCACGTCGTTGTGTAATTGTTATTCAATATATTATTATTTGGGTGGGTATAATAATGATGTGTAACTCATGAAAATAATAAATATAACATGATAATTATTCTGTATATAGGATATAACATCCAAATATATATTATTTTAATATCAAAAGAATGATATTGTCGGTCGTGCGTACGTACGGAGTACCGTCTCCACGAACGCGATGAGATTCATTATCCATCATATCCATTCAGGTATAATTCTCATTTGATGAATAAAAATAATTTTTATGTACTTGACATCATTCTGGATATGAATAATATACATCCCATTAATAACAAATATGGCTCACATAACAAAGAATATAAAGTAGAATAAACCAGTTAACACCCGAAATGACAATACTTCTAAGATATTATTAACAAATCAATGTTAAAAGATCAAATACGATATCATATTAATGTAAATGATTCTGGTATAATTCAATATCAATTATTTCACCATTATACAGGAGGTTAACCTACCATTGACCCAGGAAAAAGTACAAAGTAAGGGGTTTCGTAACTCACTCTTAATTTCGTGAGAATTCCATTATTCACCACTTAATTATTGCATGTGGTGTATGTGTACTGACAATTATTATATTCATTGTGTAATATACTTTAATTTATGGGTATTTACATCATCATGGTATGATCCTTCTGTCATGGGTGTATGTTTCGTAAGTTACCTAATCGATAAGGGAATTTGAAATTTCAATTTCCACTCATTTGGATTTACGCATATTTCATTGATTATATTACCCCAAGATTATGTGTGGAATAACTATTCATTTGATTATGTCATAATTTCCACTCCCCTTCCCGTGGATATAATTTTGATACACATAATCACTCCATTTATAATTTCTCAAGTCATTGATATGAATTTGATAAGAGCAATTTTAACTCATTCTCCATTTTTTGAGTTAAACATCCAATTCGTTGGTGTTGTTTTTACAAGAATATGTGTGAATGTAGTTGATTGTTTTACACTGAATATCCAATAATATTTAGTGTATTTATATTTGTCACGCATAATTATGTCGTTGATTTATCCTTAACCTAAGGATGTAGCCTTTATGAGAGATTTCATCTCAATTTACATTCCATTGAGACTTCTTTGTTGTTATACACCAAATCTCTTTTATGTGGTGTATATAATGTACTTTGACATAGAATATCATAAATTCCTTTATTCTCATGATATTACAATGTTCTGATTACCTAAATTATTTGTATTCAAGTGTCTCTCTTTTGGTTAGAAACTCTAACTAAAATAACATTTTTAAATGTTTTGAAGACTTATTCTTATAAATATTGCTCATAAATGTCCATGTTTTAAAAAATGGGTTTAAGGATTTATTTATATGGACATTAACATTTTAAACATAAAACTCCTTTTAAAAGATTCAATGTGGTATGAGACACTTTTATTCAAAAATATATTTTTAAATGGCTTCTAGACAAATAGTGTGACTTTTAAATGATTTCAAGAAAAAGGGGGATATTTCTCTCAAATAGTTTTGATGATTATTTTCATCTATGGCAACATCCTTCATTATTCATGATTGAGGTTAATGTGATACAATACAATATTCCATATTGTATCAAATGAGTTATGTTTGACTGTGGATGTGCTATTTTTAATACCATTCATGGTTTGTGGTTAATGTATTGACATTTCCTATGCTAGTTTTAATACGAATGTGTAGGTTATGTTTAAACCTTTTCAAATGGGAATGAATTGGACTTAATAAGTGACGGGTGGAGCCCGCTATATCTCCTTGATGCATCTGTAGGTATCATGAGAAAAAATAGTGTCTTGGAACAAGGCCTTGACAAAATCTTATTGGTAGTCTTGGCACGAGGCCTTGGCTATGTGGTTATGATAGTCTGGCATTATGCATTCTATCATTATGAAAGTGGTTATTGATATTGCATGTGATTTTTCGACTAGTAGAATATCCATGTGAATATGTAAATGGAATTATTTCATTTTATCTTTGCCATATTATGCTGATGTTCAAGTTCAGAATAATTTTGTTTTAGTTATAAATTGGTTTAAGTGTTTATGCTTATCTATGAAAGCTTATGGTATATTGTTATCCTTACTGAGCATCTGAGCTCACCCCTTTCAATGTTTTATCTTTTCCTAGGATGTGATGAAGTAATTTATGAATGACATGTAGGGATAGTATGAGAGGATATGAAAACAAGATTTTGTTGTAGTTTTTTACCTTATGATGTAATGTAAGACTTATGAATATATCTAGTGTTTCCAAGACTATTAAACTAATCGGTGTTTCAAGACTTGATCCATTGTGATCATGCCAATGTTATGTAATAATGCACCGACTCTGGGTAACTGGGGTCGGGGCGTTACATTGATAGATTCGGAAAAACTAAATTAACTCAAATATAACATTCCATAATGATCTGGAAATTTTTTTTATGATTTAAAATTTTTAAAATTGCAATTATTTTAATTCTCATAACATCATCAATTTGAGTAATTATTTAATTAGTTAATCACTTCATCATCTTTGTGTAATAAATAATTTTTTTTATATAAATACTTAAAATTATAAATAAAATACCATGATGAAAAAATATCTTTATATATATAGCTAATATTTATAGTCAAATATATCATTTATATAACCCCATCTTAAAATTGATTTAATAAAAAGGTACATGTTTAAGTTCTATTTTCATTTACATTAAATTTATTATTATAACATGATATCTTCACACCTATGTGGCTCCAAAATGTCTAAGGTTCATACAAAAGAATATTTTGGTTGCACATGACTCATACAATAAGAATAGTACACGTGTTAGGGTAATTTTATATTATTATAATATTATTTTTTTACCTTTTTACCTAATTTATCCTTTAACTCTGGTAAATTAAAAATATTATTGAAGTAACTATTCAGAATGTCAAAAAATAAATGGTACCTAATAACATAATTTATACTATATAATTCAAAATATTAAATCTATTTTTTCAAATTCAAAACAAATAATTTTTTTTTGTAATTTTAAAATTAATTTCCCTTGTCAAAGATAGAAAGTGGGTTTTTAAAAAGTAAAAACTATTAAATGATTAACCTATGTTTATGTCCAATTTAAATATAAAATTACATACAATGACCAACCTCAGATAAAATTAAATCAAACTAATTTATTTAAAATTTTAAACAAATTCAAATTATAATCTATCTATATATATAAATTCGACAATAAGGCAGTTTTGAATTAAAATACACTATTTTTCACTATTAAATAAAATATGAATGTATACATAAAAATAAAAAAAAATCCATCCAAGGACAACGTAGATGTCCTACTTCCAAACTTTAATTTTATTATGTCAAATAAGACAATTATTATTTTTCAAAATAAAATATTTAAAAATTGGTCTCTATTAAATGTCGGTAGACCTTTATTTTTTTTGACAAATAATTATTTTATCTGAAAAATTAAATTTGATGTCATATCATTCTTAGAAAACATATATGAATAAATTTAAGCATTAAATAGAATATATTTAATATATATTTCATTAATAAAAATCCATTGAGTGTTATTTTATTATTTTATAAACACAATTATTATATTTTAAATATATTTTCATAAAAACAAATCTTTTTATTTAAAATTGTTTTTATTTCTATTTCTAATAAATTTGGTCACCAATAAATCATTATTTAATAAATTTTTAATCATATATTCATAATTTAGTATACACTGTTTTTTACCTTTCTTCAAACAGTTAGGTTATAATGTTAATAATTAAATAATAATATTTAGTTAATTATTTAGGTATGATGTTGCATATAATATAAGCTATTGACCATATTGTTTATATCTTGATACATGGTATCTTATATCATCCCCCATTAATTAATTACATCCTCAAAATTTGAATTTGATCTTGGTAAATCATGTACGACTTTTCAAAATATCTTTATTGCAAACACACATCCCAAATTGAGTTAATAAAACTTCCACATTAAATGATTGAATGTGAATTACAATGATCACCAAAGATAACACATACCAGGGTTCCTTATGGCTAAACATGGATATTGAAGACAAACTATGATTCATGTTCTGATGGCACGTGATATAAAATATGATCATGATAATGCTAAAAACCATGAACCGGAAATATTTTGTGGGTTAAATATCCTTTTAAATTGTAGTAGGAAAATGTAAACAATTTTTTTTATTTAAAATCCTCATAATAAATTGGGGGAATTATTTTTACTCCATAGAATAATAATATAAGGAAATATAATTACTTTTCTTGTATACTTTCATCCATTAATCAAATTTCACCCAAAAAATCATCCTTTCCCCAAATCGATGAGTATTAATGATGAATTCCTAACTCCGAAAGCACTAGAATCAACTTTTATTGAATTACATAATAAAAAAATGATGATCAATATATTTCTTCTGTCTCTATACATTAACCCAAAAATGGGTTAGTACAATATCAAATAATACCCCCAAAATAATAATTCAATATAAGGAGAAGGAATATTTTTAATCTCAAAATATTTGCAGTAATACCAATGTTCTATAGAGAGCATTGGACAAACAAATGTCCTTATAATTTCACCAGATAATCCAAATTAATAATTAAACAAAAATTTAGATGGATTTGATCACATAGTCTTTCACAATGAATATTAACATTTATCTCCAAATAATATTGACTACTATTAATATCTCATATTGAAAATTAACTAACCCAATCACATATTCTCCTTGAATGGATAGTCATTTTAATAAATAACCCAAATCTCTATATGTTCATAATAAAAACAAAGATTTATCCAAAATAAAATTAAATCAGTACTCTAATGATATACGATATTATTCTATTTTCCTTAGGCATACAATGTTCCAAAAATAGCTAATATCGTCCCAATTGACAATTATTAGTTAATCACCAAATAATTTCCTATATTAAGGATATACTTTTCATAAATCATATGTTACCAATGCAAAATCATAATAAATCAATAAAATCATTTAATTAAATGAATATTTCTAACTAACAAGAGACTTCATGTGTGTAACGACCCATGTATTTATAAATATTACATTTTCAATTAAATTATTTATTATAAAAAAGATATTAATTTTAAATTATTGAGGATTCTTTTTCCAATAGTGTACTCGACTTGAAATAATGTGTTTCTCTGAAATCTTACGTTTCACACAACATTGAGTAATATAATGAAAAAAATATTATTATTATTACTGTTAATCGTTGTTAACTCCTAGCTATTGGAATTGAGATAATTAATAGTATCAACTAGATTTTAAAATATGGTTTTCACAAATTTAAACATTGATTCTTTGGATACCAAATTTATTAGAAATGAAAAAAACCAATTGAGTATAAAGGATGTGTTTTTATGAAAACATATTTAAAATTGAATAATTATCATTATAAAATCATATCACTTTGTGTAGATAGTTATTTAAGGAAAAATATATGTTATATATTCAATGAAATGTTATAAATTCCTATTATATGTATTTTTTATATGATATAGGAACAAATTCAAAATTTTAGATAAAAGAGTTATTTTTCAAATAATGTATTCTCAATAATTTTTGATGTAGAACCCTTTTTAAATTTATTTATTATCACATATATATTTTATATTCTAAAATATAAATAACTTTTTTATAATTGGGACATCAAAATTTACTTTGGATAAAATTTTGATATTTTTTTGTTAAAATTATATTTTCATGAATAGTTAAAAATACTGCATATTTATTCAAAACAATATTTTGAATTAATTTATTTATAGAATTAGAGAATCATTTTATTATTTTTTAATTTTAATCGTATAATTTTTTTCATTTAATATAATTTTGTCCATTAGATGTAATTTGCCTTATAAATTTGACATAAACCGATAATATTTTGAAATTTTTTTTGTTCTGAAAAATCATCTTTGGTTTTTACGATGGGAATTAATTTTATGATAATTTATGCAATGTATGTACTAGAAATTTTTAAAATTAGATTTTAAATTGGAAACTATATAAAAAAAAATTTGTAAATGAGTACCATTTATTTTCAGACATTATGAATAGTATCATCTTTAATTAATTAAATTTACAATGGTTAATGGGTCAATCAATTAAATATGAGTAAAAAATAATTATATAATAATATAAAACTACACTAAAACATTTAGTTATTCTATTTTTTGAGATATTTCAAAAATGTGAATCCTTCATTATATTCTTTGGACCACATGGACCCACTTGGGTGTGATAATGAAATTTTAGAAGAATTAATTTAACGTAAAAAAGAAACATATCATCAACATGTATCATTTACTAAAAAGATATTTATATAGGGTTATATAATTAATATCTATAACTAGAAATAGTAATTATAAATCTATAAATATTTTCTACATAATTTTATTTTATTTATTATTTTTAGACATTAAACTAATGCATTAAATTACGACAAAATGATGTGGTAATGATTACTTCATTAATAATGAATTCCAATAAATTATATTATAAATATTATAATAAATATTATTTGACATAATTTAGGTCATCAATGAATTTTCAGGACTAATATTACATTTTGGGATTGATTTATTGTTTTCTTGAAGGAATAATGTTTTTATAAATTTGTAAAAAGCTCATGTATGTATAGTGACAAAAATAGACATAATTCACACCTTAAAATATAAAATAGGTTATAAAATGATATTAAATTCCTAAAAATATATTATTAATAAAAGTGGTAATATATGTATATCTATTTCACTAATGTGTGTTTTCTATGACCTTTGACATGATAAGGTAATTACATTAACCTACACTATATAAATAAAATGATATAACTATACGATTAAAATGGCTAAAATAATGTTTGAACCCAAAAGGTAAGGGTAAATATATATAAATACATGTAAAAATCTATTGGATTATGGTTATTAAAAAAAGTATAATCCCATTTTCTAGTTAAATGAGATTTGGACCATTTGTAATCAAAATTGAATTTATAATAAATTAAATTTTCAAGAGTTTCCCAAAGTACCCCTCACCTCTTCTGTAAAAGGGAATTTCTTCTTCTCTTCATCTCAAAAATCCAAATCCTTTTAAATCCAAAAATATATTTCCATTAATCATTCTATTTTCCCTCCTATAATCCTATATGCATTATTTTTTGTAGAAGAAAATTCATGAAGTCCATTTGGCTCAAATCATAAGAAGTTACCTGATTTTGAGGAAGCGACTTTTCTCAAGTTCCTTTCCATTATATTCCTTTTCCACTCCTTATAAAATTATTATTAATTTACTACCTAAAAACACAATTAAAATAAATATACTATTATTTTGTTATGATATGTATTCTAATTACACTTACACACACCTCCATCATGTTGATAGGAACATTACATTTCTGTGTATAAGGAACTACTGCCTCACGAAATGATGATTGTTTAATTTTATAATACTACATATCATTGTATCCAATAGTAAGGTGATATAATCATATATGAATATATTATATTTATATTTTCTGTATTATTATGTATTTTCAATTTACAACATTCCTTTAAGCCTTTCCTTCTATGTAAATACGATAACTTCATTTGAGGAATAACGGACTACCACCCCCTCAAAGTGATATGAATTGTTCATGAAATACATCAAACAAATAAAGTATGGATATAATGAAAATATGTTTCATATATATCACACTGGAATTATATGATACCTATGTATCTTTAGTTTTTATTCATTTAAATATCATTTAAATGAATGATGTGTCTGTGCATACGTAAAACCAACCGTCTCCAAGAACAGTGCCATTAATTTCTTAGTTAAAAATGTTATAGACTATTTTAAATACAAATATATTGGATATATAGAATATAAAATTCATGGTTATTATTATTTAGGTAATAGAATAATTACCAAATGGATAATTTTCATCATAATAATTTTATTTTTGACTGAAGTACTGAATATCCACAAAACATCAAATATGATGTCAAATAATTATATAATAGATATCACATGGGAATAAGGGATTTAAAATTAATGATAAAATTTTAAAAGGTTCCAAATCAATTTGAAATTTACCTATGTATATATTTTACGAAATTAAAGACTGAACAGGGCAAGTTGGATTCAAGGTAAGGGAACTTTATAACCCAATTTCTATTCATTGGGATAAACATACACTTCTTGATTATATAATTCAATAATTATGTGATAAATGAATTTTGATATCATATCTAATATTTATACTTGATTTATTTGTTCTTATATAAATAAACATAATCAATCTAATTGATTAAATAAATTAACATTATATGGGAATTTTTAATCTCAATATCCACTCATTGGGTTTTACGAATATTTTGTTTAATATATTATTACAATATTATGTTTTGAACAAAAGATTAGTTATTTATAATGTAACTCCCACATTTCATTGTGTGGATATAATTTTTCAACACATAATCACCCCATTGTTAAATTTTTATGTCATTTATATGAACTTTTAAAGGGAACTTCTTAACCCAAGTTTCATTATTTTGGATAATCATCTACTTAAAGATTAAGTCATCCTATTATTATGAGAGAAATAAATTTTGACATGATATAATGTATTTATACTTAATTTATATGTATTTATAGTAGATACACATAACCATTTTATTTTATTAACAAAATTATCTTTGTAATGGAAATCATAACTTAATTTTCATTCATTGTGTTAAATATAAATGCCATGGGTTTTGTTTTTCCCAGAATATGTATGAATGACCTCTTATTGTTTTAAACTGAATATCCACTTATATTTGCTGTATTAATATTTTTCACACATAATTATGTCATTTATTAATATTAAAAATCATGATATGGTATTTTTATGTTATTTCAGCACAAATTTATTTCTATTGAGAACAGTTTGTTGTTATGTACCAATTAACTTTTTTGGTGTATATACTTCCCTTTTGCATATTATATCACGAATCTCCATTTTCTCATGATATTATATGTTTTGATTAAATTTATTTTTTGTTAATTTTTATTCATGTATTCTCACCAGTTGTAAGAGATGTTATAACTAAAACATATTTTTAAATGTTTTAATTATTTATTCATCTACATCAGTCTAACTAATGTCCATGTTTTCAAAAATGTTTTATAGATTTATTAATATGTACATATCTGTTTAAAAATTCTAACTCTCATATTTCATTTAAAATATTCAAAGTGTTATGAGACACATTGATTCAAATATATCATTATTAAAAGTTTTAATTTGTTTTGGAAATGGATTAAATATTTATATACATTGAATAGATTTCTTGTTATTTATGAGTGAAATGTTGATAATTCAATCTTTTATGTGTTATAATTATGTCATGGTACTTGTAAATTTGATGGACAGTTATAAGATCAACCAAATATTGGTTTTTCTATGATAATCCTAGGGCGGGTGAGCCCTTTATAGCCCTCTAATGCATTGGGTAACATGACATAGATAAATGATAATGTCTCTCCTAAGAGATATTGGGAATATAATATAATGGGTATTCAAAACACAATGATGAAGTCCACTCACTATGTATATGTGAATGATACAATGTAAGTTTGATATGAATTCCACAACATACCTTTTGTTTTATGACATATTTTATTTTTTTAGGAATCTTATGATTACATGTTGTAGGCTATGTAATTTATGTTTTATGGGTGAAAAGAATGGTTTTTTGAAAATGTTTTCATTAGTTTTAGACATTCATGAATTAAAAATTGTATTCCTTATTTTATATTCCATATTGATATTTTTATTTTCATCGAATGCATTTGAATTTTTCTTCATAGGGTATAAGTAAGGGTAAGATAATTGAATAATTCAAGAATAATTTATTTATGTTTTTTTTATTTTGTGAAAGAATATTTATATTGATTGGAAGTGGAAAATATGTTAATTTGGAGTTGTTATGTTATAGTTATGGACCAATTCACTAAAAATATTATCCTAAAATTATCCTCATTTTGAAATCATTACTTATCTCAATATTATGTAATGATTAAGGGGTGGGGCCTTATAGTTTGTATCAAAGGAAAGTTTTACACAATTTCGGAGATTAAGATGTTTTATTAATGGTTAAGGATATTTCCTAGGGTTTATAATTTTAAGGTATTTTATATGCTCAAGGACATAGAAACCCATTTTGAGGCTTATGTTATTTCATGGTGATTAATTGTACTTTTGGAGACATTTACTATTGTGAATATTTTGGGTCATTTGTTTTTGGAATGAATAATGTGAGTTATGAAATAACCGATGAGGTTAAAACATGTTATGGTAATTTCAGAGGATATTAAACCGTATTTAAAATGTTAGATGAACTATATAGTTTTTGAAAAAGAAAAAAAAATAGACCCTGTGAAAACTTAACACATCAGACAATGATGCGAGAATTGAACCAAAAAACCCAATTTTGATTGGGATTTATCGTCTACCAGTGGCTTACGTGAAGTACCTATTTAATGTGATTAGTTTATTATAGTAAAATTATATTATTTATTAAGAATAAGTTGAATTTTAGAACTTATATTTATTAAAATAAAACACTTATTATATGAAAATGATTTGATTATTAAGTGATAAATTTTATTTTGGAAGACATTCAATATTTTGGTTACTTTATATGATTATGGTAAATAGATTACTTTTGTCTTTAGTTGAGTAATGGTTCAATTTTTTTTTGGGAAAAATCTATGATCATTTACAATGGGATAAAGGTAAATTATAAAATTTTAGTATATGATTAACCAATCATGGAGAAAATGTTATTTGGTTAATTACATTTATGACTATGAATATTAGAGAAGGTGATATTATTTGGAGTTAAATGTTAAGATTTATCGAGGAAGAAAATGTGGTCAAATACTTCTAAATTTTTATGTTTTGTATTAGTTTACATTATTTTGATGAATTTTAAGAAAAAAGTGAATGTTTAATGGTCATTATTGAACATTGGGTATTTCCAGTTGAATTTAGAGATCACGATTTTTAGTTATTTTTATAAATAATAATTCTTTTGGGGGATTATCTGATGTTGTATTAACAATATTTGGTATTTTTTAATGTTCAAATTCAAGTGAAATATATGATTCAAAATTTTTGGATTATGTTATTATCTATATATTGATTATAGCTCTTTAGGAGTCACCAAGTCATCTTTAATACCCATTGTTTGTATAAAAGATGAGTTCTTGGTAGATATTTATTTAATAATGAAACACTAGATGAAAAGTAATTATGTTTTCTTATTTTCATAGTCTATAAAATGTATAAATTATAAAACTATAAGTAAATAATCCTAGAAAAAAAACATTTTCCATTTAATTTTCTTATTTTGAAATAAGTGACTATTTAACTAATCACTACTTTATGGCCTTATGGTTGCTAAATTTCTTTTTATCATGATTTATATCACACTCTAAAAGAAATTAATGGTATGGTTTTTCTTCTATCTCTATTTTTTCTTACATTAAATACAAGTATGTGTTGTCTCAGGTGACATTTTTTACTTCACTTTATTTATTTTAAAGTGATTTTTTATTGACTCTTTCTCTGATGTGGGATTTTCAATGAAATTTCCGAGCCCAATTTTAAAATTATACTGAAAAAGTTTCCAAAAGTGGGGAAGGATGTTATGACAATGTAACACCCAAAGCTTCTACGGTACGCTTCTCTTTGAATAATGTGATAGAGTGTGTTGTACGCAACACCGAGTTTTAACACACCACAACCAATCAAACTAGCCATTGTGAATAGTAATACCTACTTTTTGAAATAATATATATTTTATATTTCAAAATGGACATCATTTTTGGATTTGGAATATCAAATTTAGCCTAAGGTGAAATTTTGGTACTTTTCGGATAACTTTAATATTTTGATGAATAGTGAAAATTACTAAATTTTAATTAGAAACAACATTTTTAATCAAAATAATTAATATTTATAAATTATGAATTTGAGTGGGTTTAAAGTATATTCAAAAAATATTTTTACCATTTAATTCAATGTTGGTCATCGGACATAATTTTACAATTAAACCGGACATAAAAAATGTCAATCTTTTGATAGTTATTATCTCTTAAAACCACGCTTTTTGTTTTAACAACGGGAATTAATATTAAATTAACCTCTGCCACTTTTCTGTGTTGAATTTGGAAAAAATGGATTCCATATTTTGAATCATGATGTTAAAATTGTTTAAATTGGTAACTTTTATTTTTAGACATTTTGAATAATTACTTCGGTAAATATTTTATTTACCATGGTTAAATGGTAAATCCGGTAAATAAGGGTTAACAAATAATATTATAATAATACAAAATTACCCTAAAACGTGTCCTAGCCTCATTGGTTGATACATGTTCGACCATAGTCATATTTGGGTCGATTTTGGGACCCCATGGAGGAACTTGTAGGTGATAGGGATGCTTAATTTTAATTAAGTTAAAATATGTACAAAAATGACATAAGCATATATATTTTAGAAAAACAATTTTTACATAGGGTTATATATATTGTATTTTCGACTATAAATATTAGTTTGAAAGATAAAAAGATTTCCTACATAATGATATTTTATTTATAATTTTTATAGATTACATAAGTTAATTTATTTATGACACAATGATGATGTAGTAATTACCATAATAGTGAAAATTTAAAATAATTGATATTATAAATACCCAAATAAATATAATTTGAGACTTTTAATGAATTAAAATTTTTTATAGGATAATATCAAATATTAAGATTGATTTAATTAACGTTTTTTTAAGTAATCATTCTATTATGAGTTTCAAAAAAATCAACTAATGAATAGTGTCAAAATTGACATAAAAGAGTTTTTAAAACAAATATTATATTATTAATTGATATTAAATTCCTAAAAATCTAAGGTTCGTCCAAAAGACATATATCATGATATTTATATCATTAATGGACCACTTGGGTGTCTCTTGAATATATATAGTATGTTTATTAACAATATAATATAAAAATACAAAGAGACATTGTAAATGTGAAACTAATTAACTTATAGTTAATACTTAAAGATAAGGTTAATATAAGTACCCAAACCTGTCTAAATTCAATTGGTTGAGTAGTTTTATACCCATCCCCACCATAAAATTTAAATATTACACTTTTGATCCTTTAGAAACCGAATATGTATTTATTATAAATTAATATTTCTCGCTTTTCCAAAGGTGCCCCTCACCCCTCTTATAAAAGGGGACTCCTCCTTCTCATTTCTTCACACCTTCATAGCCTTTTGGTTTGTCCAAACTCTAACCAAATACACTCCCAACATCTCTCAATACAATCTAGAGGCCTTAGTTAGATCATAAAGCCACCCTAAGGAGCCCTTTTGATCAAATCAAAAGGAAGACCCCGAAGAAGAGGTAATGATTTCACCACCCTTTTCCAAGATCCTTTCTTCTTCCACTTTTTTTCATTTATTGTTACCATTATAAAATAATAAATCCAGTATCATATATATACTATGATGTTATTATAAATATGGTACAACCATATTCAGAAATCTATCCACCCTTTGAATAACATGTCACCATACGTGCGTACGTATGGCTTACCGTCTCCACGTCGTGGTGTTATTGTTATTCAATATATTATTATTCGGATGGGTATAATAATGATGTGTAACTCATTTAAATAATAAATATAGCATGTTAATGATTCTGTATATATGATATACCATCCATTAATATATTATTTTAATATCAAAAAAATGATATTGTCGCTCGTGCGTACGTACGGACAACCGTCTCCACGAACGCGATGAGATTCATTCTCCATCATATCCATTCAAGTATAATTATCATTTGATGTTTTAAAAATTATGTTTAAGGACTTGATATCATTCTGTATATGAATAATATACAACTTATCCATGACAAACATGGATTATTTAACAAAACATATAAAATAAAACGAGTAAGTTAACACCTGAAATGACGATAATACTAAGATATTATTAACAAAGCAATGTTAAAAGATCATATATGATATCATATGAATGTATATGATTCTTTTATAATTTAATAACAATTTTTTCACCATTATACAAGAGTTTAACCTACCCTAACCAAGGAAAAGTACAAGGTAACTGTTATTTCACAATATCTTCATTATCCGAGGTTGTTTATACGTAAAAATATAATGGGATCTCTTTATCGTCCACATCCATGTTTCTTAAAAATGTATTTCAAAACACTTTTACTATTTAAAAGAATATGGGTTAAAGTCATTTATACCACTGTTTGACTTTTTATAAGAGTTTTATAAAGGAATCTTTCCGTCGTTTTCCAAACAAGGTACTTTTAACCTTTTTGACAGAATTAAGGTAAGAATGTTTTTTTGAACTTATACAATGGGTGCTGTTATTTTCCGCCGTTATAAAATCTTTGCACCTTACCTTACAAGCTTTTAAGAATATTTTCAAAGAAAATGTTTTATTTTATAAATATATGACTCTTAAATTATTTCAAAAATAGAAAGAGATATTTCTCTAAAAAGAGTTTTGATTTCATCTATGTCAACATCCTTTGATGGAGTTTACGATTATTTGAAGTTGATTTATTATGATATAAAACATCTATATTGTATTGAAGGTTTTGTGATATGTTTGACTGTGGATGTGCTATTTTTATACCATTCATAGTTTATGGTGAAATTATTGACATTTCGTAAGCTAGTTTTAATACGAATGTTTATGTTATGTTTAAACATTTTCATATGGGAATGCATTGGACTTAATATGTGATGGGTGGAGCCCGCTATAGCTCGTCGATGCATCGGTAGGTCTCATGTGACAAACTAGTGTCTTGTCACAAGGCCTTGACAAAATCATATTTGTCGTCTTGGCACGAGGCCTTGACTATGTGGTTATGATAGTCTGGCATTATGCATTCCATCATTATGAAAGTGGTTATTGATATTGCATGTGATTATTCAATTAGAAGAATATCCATGTGAATAAGTAAATGGAATTATTTCATTTCACTTTTTCCATACTATGTTGAAGTCCAAGTTTAAAAGGATTTTGTTTTAGTTATACATTGCCTTAAATATTTATTCTTATTTATAAATGTTTCGGCTATATAGTTATCCTTACTGGGGATTTGAGCTCACCACTTTTCTATGTTTTGTTTTTCCCAGGAAGTGAAGAAGTAAATAATGAATGACCTGTAGGGATATTATGTAGGGATATGAATGTGGAATATGTAGACAATATGTTGTTGTAGTACTATTTCACTTTATGATGTAATGTAAAACTTTATGAATATATCTAGTGTTTCCAAGGCTACTAACCCAATCGGTCTTTCGAGATTTGATATTTCTTGTGATCATGCCAATGTTATGTAATAATGCACAGACTCTAGGTAACTGGGGTCGGGGCGTTACAGTTGGTATTAGAGGAAGCTTAGTACAAACCTTGGAAGCTATATTTAGATAAACTCTGATTAGAGCACGTAGACCTAAGATAAACATTGAGGATTAGTATAGAAGAACTTCCTAGAATTTTGGTACTTTAGAGATTTTGTGAGATTTCCGAGAAATACATCAATCTCTGGATACGAGCAGGTAGAGGCGGCTCTGTCACAGATGTACCTAGGGGTAAAACCCAAAAACACCGCTTTGAGCTAGACTCGAACGGGAACTGGTGCACGAAAACGGGCCTTGCTGAACTCTTGGTTACGACACTCCCGGGGGATATGCTTAGGATAACTCTCATTTTCTTTAAAAATCATTATGAAGGGTTTATGAGTATATACTTCCTCAAAGAAAAAATTCTTATTATTATGGATTATATCCATAAATAGGTCAATTAATGTTAAGTGTTTTATATGTATGGGATTATGTATTTTGATTCAAAAACTGATCTAGTTTATTCCATTGTTTAGAAATGGCGCCTAGTGGAAGAAATGGAAACAGTATCAATGCACACACTCCATGTAGGGATTTCCCTCCTGCTCATGATAATTATAGTGGAGCTGGTGATGCAACCGGTGCCGATCAGTTAATCATCATACTGGGACAACTCACTCAGGTTATGAATAATAACCGTACCTGTATGGAGCACCCGGATCCGCAGCGTGGAGGATCAATGTTAGATCAATTCATGAGGCAACAACCACCAACGTTCAATGGGAGTACAAATCACTTAGTAGCTGAGCAATGGATATTTTCCCAAGAGAAAATATTTCCGGCTTTGGGGAGTAGTGAAAGGGAAAAAGTTATCATGGCAGTTTACCACCTCACTGGAGATGCTGATCAATGGTGGTCATTGATTCAAAGTACGAAGGAAGATAATGAAGTATCAAATATGGAATGGAGAGAGTTCAAAGATCTATTTTTAGAAAAATACTTTCCTCGCGACCATCGAGTAGCTATGGAAAGGCAGTTTCTGAGTCTGAGACAAAAGGAGGACGAGAATGTCACAAAGTATGAGTCTAACTTTACAAGGTTAGAAAGGTATACTGGAGATTATATACGTAACCCAAGAAGTAAGATTGATCATTTCTTTGATGGGTTAAAACCATTTCTCCGTCGAGCATTATTCTCACAATCCTTTTCATCGTATGAAGACATTGTCTCATGTGCTATCAAGACCAAAAAGGAATTCTATAAGTCTTATGACTTTAAATCAAAGAAAGAGAAGAAGAGACCTACTGATCAATCTGGGAATGGGAATAAGGGGAAGAAGGGAAAGGTTTAATATCCATCTTGTGGTAAATGTGGTAAGAAACACCATGGTACTTTCTTGAAGGGAACATGAGTCTGTTACAAGTGTGGTGAAAAAGGCCACCAAGCTCGTGATTGCAAGGGGAAGAAGGAAGATACCAATGTTCAGTGCTACAAATGCAGGGAGATGGGGAATTATGAAAATGAATGTCCTAAGCGTCAGGAGAACTTACCTCAAAAAAGGCCAAGGGATCAAGGCCAAGCTTGTGCTATCACTACTGCTGAGGTAGAATCTCCAAAAGACGTGGTGGCAGGTAATTTAATGGTTTCCTCAAGTTTAGAAAATGCATTATTTTATTCTGGATCATCGCATTGTTTCATAGATTCCCAGTTTTCTAAGAAAATTAGATATTTCCAATTTGATTTAACAAGGGAGTTGTCAGTTAAAACTCCTAAGGAAAGTATAATTGCAACAATGTTTTGTGAATCTGTCCCCATTAAAGCACATAAATGTTCTTCATCTGCTGATCTCATCGTCATACCTATGATTGAGTTTGATATAATCCTCGGTATGGGCTGGCTTTCGGACTATGATGCGAAGATTTATTGTAAGAAGAAAGAGGTTTCGATTCTTGATGATGATGATAAGGAACACCTTATCTTTTGAGAAGAATCGTCACCACCTAATTTTTATTTAGATCCACCCCTAGTAGCTCAACTAAATTTAATTATTGGGAAGGAAGAGAATGAAATTACTGTGGGTGAGGAAAGGAATGTTCAAATAGAGGATGTACCTGTTGTGAAAGAATTTTTAGATGTATTTCCAGAAGATTTACCTGGACATCCTCCAGAATGAGAAGTTGAGTTTTCCATTGATTTTGTTCCTGGATCAAGGCCTATATCAAAGACCCCTTATAGAATGGCCACTGTAGAATTAGTTGAACTAAAGACACAACTAGAGGAATTGAGTAATAAGGGATTTATTCTCCCTAGTGTTTCTCCATGGGGAGCCCCTGTTCTTTTTGATAAAAATAAAGACGGATCTATGAGGTTATGTATCGACTACAAGGAGATCAATGCTATAACAATAAAGAACAAGTATCCCCTACCACACATTGATGACTTATTTGACTAACCGCATGGAGCTCATTACTTTTCAAAGATTTACCTTCGATCTAGATACCATCAGTTGTGTGTGAAGAAGGAAGACATTCCAAAGACAGCATTTCGAACTAGGTACGGGCATTATGAGTTTACTGTAATGCCTTTTGGATTGACTAATGAACCCTATGTATTCATGGATCTGATGAATAGAGTTTTAAAGGAGTATCTTGATGAATTTTTGGTGGTATTTATTGATGATATCTTGGTATACTCCAAAAGGTACGAAGATCATGAAAATCATTTGCGCATTATCCTGAAGACTCCAACAAGACATGAATTATATGGAAGGTTTAGCAAGTGTGAATTCTGGCTTCATGAGATTTCTTTTCTTGGCCATAGTGTCTCTAAATATGGAATCTCTGTTGATCCTTCTAAGACCAAGGCAATCCAAGAATGGCAAGCACCTACGAGTATAACTGAGGTACGTAGTTTTATTGGTTTGGCAGGTTATTATTGACGTTTCTTCCATAATTTTTCATGATTGGCTAACCCATTAACGAAGCTCACACGTAAAAGGGTTAAATTCGTTTGGACAAAAGAGTGCGAATAATGTTTTGAAGAACTGAATAGAAGATTAGTCAATGCTCTTATATTGACTCTACCATCGGGGAATGATGGGTTCATTATTTATAGTGATGCATCGAAGAAAGGGCTTGGTTGTGTCCTTATGCAGAATGCTAGCGTTATTGCCTATGCATCACGACAGTTGAAAATTCATGAACAAAACTATCCTACTCATGATCTTGAGTTAGAATCTGTGATCTTTTCTTTGAAGATATGAAGACACTACCTCTATGGTGAAAATGTGAGATTTATACTGATCACAAAAGTTTGAAGTATATTTGATCACAAAAAGAACTCAACATGAGGCAAAGGAGATGGCTTGAATTGCTCAAGGATTATGATTGTACGATATACTACCACTCGTGGAAGGCAAAAAAGGTGGAAGATGCTTTGAGCAGAAAAGATCATGGAGATTTGAACCATAAGAGAATTGAAAAGGATCCAATTTTCATGGATATAGTGAAGATGGACATGGGAATAACCAGGGAAGGAGAAACATCAATGCTTTTTCAAATACTTCCAAACCATATTTACTAGAAAGGATTAAGAGTTCTCAGACTGATGATGAAGAATTTCAAAAGAAGATTAAAGTTGTGAATGATGGGAGACTGAGAGACTTTGTGTATGAAGATGGAATTTTGAAATTTGGGAAGAGACTTTGTGTTCCTGATATACCTGGTCTAAAAAGGGAATTGCTAGATGATGCTCATAGTTCCTATTTCTCTATACACCCTGGGAGCACCAAAATGTATAGAGATTTGAAGGAACATTTTTGGTGGGACAATATGAAGAGGGAGATTGCTGATTTTGTGTCAAGATGTATAGTTTTTCAACAAGTGAAAGCTGTAAGGCCACACCATGGAGGAGTCATGCAACCTCTTCCCATACCGCAGTAGAAATGGGACAATATTACCAAGGACTTTGTCATGGGGCTACCAAAGACTCCTAGAAGGAATGATGAAATATGGGTTATTGTTGATCGTTTTACCAAGTCTGCACATTTTCTTGCTATAAGATAAGATCTACCACTGGAACGTCTAGCAAGACTATATATTAATGAAGTTTTGAGACTTCATGGAGTACCCCTATCGATTGTTTCTGATCGTGATCCCCATTTTACTTCAAGATTCTGGAAGAGTCATCAAAAATCCCTGGATACTGAACTTCATTTGATCACTGCCTACCACCCTCAGACAGACGGACAATCAGAACAGACTATTCAAACCTTAGAAGACATGTTGATATCCTGCTCACTTGACTTTCAGGGTATGTGGATTCAGTATTTACCTCTGGTAGAATTTTCCTATAACAATAGCTTCCATTCGAGTATTCAGATGGCTCCATATGAAGCGTTATACGGAAAGAGATGTCGCACACCAACCTGTTGGGATGACGTTGGTGAATGAAAACTTGTAGGTCTAGAACTGGTGGAGGAAATGATGGAAAAGGTGAAGGTAATCCAAAATCACATCAAAGCAGCTCAAAGTAGGCAGAAGATCTATGCCGATAATCGAAGGAAGGATTTGGAATTTCAAGTCGGTGATCATGTTTTCCTGAAGGTATCTCCATGGAAGGGAGTCATACGTTTTGGTAAGAAAGGTAAATTGAGTCCTAGGTACATTGGAACTTTTGAAATTCTAGAACGAATTGGGGCTGTAGCTTACCGATTGGCAATGCCGCCAAGTCTCTCCAAAGTTCATGATGTGTTCCACGTATCTCTGTTGAGGAAATACATGCCTGACCCAAAGTATGTACTCACCTATGAGGAGTTAGAACTGGAACCCGATCTTTCTTATTGCGAATATCCCGTCAGGATTTTTGATACGAGAGAACAAGTACTGAGAAACCGGACGACGCGTCTGGTAAATGTTTTATGGAGAAACCATAAGATGGAAGAGGCAACGTGGGAACCCGAGGAACACATGATGAAGAACCACCGAGTCTTATCATGTGATAAGTATTTTAGAAATTTCGAGGACGAAATTATTTGAAGGAGGGAAGAATGCAACAACCCAAGCTTCTACGGTACACTTCTCTTTGAATAATGTGATAGTGTGTGTTGTACGCAACACCGAGTTCTAACACACCATAACCAAACAAACTAGCTGTTATGAATAGTAATACATACTTTTTGAAATTATATATATTTTATATTTCAAAATGGACTTCATTTTTGGATTCAGAATATCGAATTTATCCTAAGGTGAAATTTTGGTAGTTTTCGGATAACTTTAATATTTTGATGAATAGTGAAAATTACTAAATTTTATTTAAAAATAACTTTTTTTATCAAAATAAGTAATTGTGATAAATTATGAATTTGAGTGGTTTTAAAAAATATTCAGAATATATTTTTACCATTTAATTCAATGTTGGTCATTGGACATAATTTTACAATTAAACTGGACATAAACAAGTGTCGATCTTTTGATAGTTATTATCTCTTAAAAACACGCATTTTGTTTTAACAACCGGAATTAATTTTAAATTAATTTCTGCCACTTCCGTGTATTGAATTTGGAAAAATTGATTCCATATTTGGAATCATGATTTTCAAATTGTGTAAATAGGTAACTTTTATTTTTAGACATTTTGAATAATTACTTCGGTAAATATTTTATTTACCATGGTTAAAGGGTAAATCCTGTAAATAAGGGTTAAAAAATAATATTCTAATAATTTAAAATTACCATAAAACGTGTCTAGCCTCATTGATTGATACATGTTCGACCATAGTCATCTTTGGGTCGATTTTGGGACCCCATGGAGCCACTTGTAGGTGATAGGGACACTTACTTTTAATTAAGTTAAAATAAGTACAAAAATTACAAAAGCATATATCTTTTAGAAAAACAATTTTTACATAGGGTTATATATATTGGATTTTCGACTATAAATTTTCATTAGAAAGATAAAAAGATTTCCTATATAACTATATTTTATTTATAATTTTTAGAGATTACATAATTTAATTTATTTATGACACAATGATGATGCAATAATTACCATAATAGTGAAAATTTAAAATAATTGATATTATAAATACCCAAATAAATATAATTTGAGTATTTTAATGAATTAAAATAATTTTATAGAATAATATGACATATTAGTATTGATTTAATTAACTTTATTAGAAGTAATCATTCTGTTATGAGTTTGAAAAAAATCAACTATTGAATAGTGTCAAAATTGACATAAAAGAGTTTTTTTTAAAAATATTATATTATTAATTGATATTAAATTCCTAAAAATCTAAGGATCGGCCAAGAGACTTATATCATGATAGTTATATCATTAATGGACTACTTGGGGGTCTCTTGGATGTATATAGTATGTTTATTAACCATATAATATAAAAATACAAATAGATATTGTAAAAGTGAAACTAATTAACTTAGAGTTAATACTTAAAGATAAGGTTAATATAAGTACCCAAACCTGTCTAAATTCTATTGGATGAGTATATTTCGATCCATAACCACTTTGAAATATAAATAATACACTTTTGAGCCTATATAAACCGAATATTAATTTATTATAAATTAATATTTCTAGCTTTTCCAAAGGATCCCCTCATCCCTCTTATAAAAGGGCACTCCTCCTTCTCATTTCATCACACCTTCAAAGCCTTTTGGTTCGGACATACTCTGCCCAAATACTCTCCCAACATCCCTAAATACAATCTAGAGGCCTTAGTTGGATCAGAAAGCCATCCTAAGGATCCCTTTTGATCAAATCAAAAGGTAGAACCTGAAGAAGAGGTAATGATTTCACCACCCTTTTCCAAGTTCCTTTATTCTTCCACTTCTTCTTCCTTTGTTGTTACCATTCTAAAATAATAACACTAGTATCATATATATACTATTCTGTTATTATAAATATGGTAAAACCATATTCATTATTCTATCCACCTTTTGAATAATATGTCACCATACGTGCGTACGTACGGCTTACCGTCTCCACGTCGTGGTGTACTTGTTATTCAATATATTATTATTTGGATGGGTATAATAATGATGTGTAACTCATGTAAATAATAAATATAAAATGTTAATGATTCTTTATATATGATATACCATCAATTTATATATTATTTTAATATCAAAAGAATGATATTGTCGCTCGTGCGTACGTACGGACTACCGTCTCCACGAACGCGATGAGATTCATTTTCCATCGTATCCATTCAAGTATAATTATCATTTGATGATTTAAAAATGATGTTTAAGGACTTGATATCATTCTGTATATGAATAATATACAACCTATCCATGAAAAACATGGATTATGTAACAAAACATATTAAAGAAAACGAGTAAGTTGACACCCGAAACGACGATAATACTAAGATATTATTAACAAAGCAACGCTAAAAGATCATATATGATATCATATGAATGTATATGATTTCTTTATAATTTAATAACAATTATTTCACCATTATACAGGAGGTTAACCTACCCCAACCAATGAAAATTACAAGGTAAGGGTTATTTCACAATCTCTTCATTATCCGAGGTTGTTTATACGTAATAATCTATTGGGATCTCTTTATCATCCATATCCATGTTTCTTAAAAATGTATTTAAAAACAATTTTACTATTTAAAATAATATCGGTTAAAGTCATTTATACCCTTTTTTTACTTTTTATAAGTGTTTTATAAAGGAATCTTTCTGTCGTTTTCCAAACAAGGTGCTTTTAACCTTTTCGACAGAATTAAGGTAAGAATGTTTTTTTAACTTATACGGCGGGTGCGGTTATTTTTCCGCCGTTATAAAATCAACAAAGCTTCCCTTACAAGCTTATAAGAATATTTTCATAGAAAATGTTTTATTTTATAAATATATGACTCTTAAATTATTTCAAAAATAGAAAGAGATATTTCTCTAAAAAGAGTTTTGATTACATCTATGTCAACATCCTTTGATGGATTTTATGCTTATTTGAAGTTGATTTATTATGATACAAAACATCTATATTGTATTGAAGGTTTTGTGATATGTTTGACTGTGGGTGTGCTATTTTTATACCATAATAGTTTATGGTGAAAGTATTGACATTTCGTATGCTAGTTTTAATACGAATGTTTATGTTATATTTAGACCTTTTATATGGGAATGCATTGGACTTAATATGTGACGGGTGGAGCCCACTATAGCTCCTCGATGCATCGGTAGGTCTCATGAGGCAAACTAGTGTCTTGGAACAAGGCCTTGACAAAATATTATTTGTAGTCTTGTCACGAGGCCTTGGCTATGTGGTTATGATAGTCTGGCATTATGCATTCCATCATTATGAAAGTGGTTTTTAATATTGCATGTGATTATTCGATTAGTAGAATATCCATGCGAATAAGTAAATGGAATTATTTCATTTCAATATTTCAATACTATGTTGAAGTTCAAGTTTAAAAGGATTTTGTTTTAGTTATACATTGCCTTAAATATTTATTCTTATTTCTGAAAGTTCCCGCTATTTTGTTATCCTTACTGGGAATTTGAGATCACCCCTTTTCTATGTTTTATTTTTCCCAGGATGTGAAGAAGTAAATTATGAATGACCTTCAAGGATATTATGTGGGTATATGAATGTGGAATATGGAGACAATATGTTGTTGTAGAAGTTTTTCACTTTATGATGTAATGTAAAATTTTATGAATATATCTAGTGTTTCCAAGGCTACTAAACCAATCAATCTTTCGAGATTTGATCTTTCTTGTGATCATGCCAATGTTATGTAAAAATGCACCAACTCTAGGTAACTGGGGTTGGGGCGTTACAGACATAGGTATTTATAGAATAATAATTTTTCATTTAAATATTTTTTTTAAAAAGATATTAGTTTTTCATTTAAAGGGATTATTTTTCTGATGGATTACTCAAAATGCATCAACAGGTTTCTCAGAAATATTATGATTCCAACAACATTGAGTTATACACAAAAATAATAATAATATAATAATATTATTTTTAATGGTATTTAATGCATTGTTGTTGGAATGGAATAAATGAATAGTATCAACTATGTTTTGAAATATGGTTTACACATGGTCAAATAACTATTCATTGGTTACCAAATTTAATAGAAACGAAAATAATAACCAATTGTATTCAATGGATGTGTTTTTATAAAAACATATTTAAAAGATAATAATTGAGTTTATAAAATCATATCACACTTTATGAATTTTTATTTGTTGAGAAATATATGTTATATATTCCATGTACTTTTTTAAATTCATCTTATATGTTTTCGAGATGTGTTATAAGAACAAATTCCATTTTTGGAATATAAGAATTATTTTTAAAAAATGCAGTTTTACCACCATTTGATAGTGAAACATATTGAAATATTATTTTTTTTACTTATATCTTATATTTTACAATATAGACTTATTATTTAGTATAGGGACATCAATATTTACATTGGATGAAATTTAGATATTTTTTTGATAAAATTCATATTTTTATGAATACTGAACAATAGTAAATTTTAATTCAAAATTTCCTTTTCATATAATTTAATTATATAGTTATATTTTCATTTCAATTGGTTTTGTAGACTAATTTGATAAATATTGTATCATTTAATACAATATTTTTTAATTTAAAATAATTTCACTTTTAAATTTGACATAAACACATGTCAATATTTTGATCGTTTTTATTTCATTAAAACACGCTTTTTTTGACAATTGGAAATAATATTAAATTAATTTCTGAAAATTATGTTCATTGAATTTGAAAATATGTATTCAAAATTTGGAATCATATGGTCCAAATTGTGTAAAAAATTATCTTTTATGTTTTGACACTATAAATAGTAATTTCAGAAATTATTTTCATTTTCCAGGGGTAAAGGGTATATCAGGTAAATAAGGATAAAAATAAAATTATAAGAATATAAAACTACCTTAAACCAGTCTTAATCATATTTTTTGAGATATTTCCATCCATGAGAATCCTTGGATTTATTTTTGGTACCCCATGGATCCACTTTGGTGTGATAATGGCATGATATAAGAATTATTTTAAATTTGATAGATATTTTACATAAACATGTATCTTTTAATATAATTTTTTTTATATAAGGTTTTATAATTTAACTATTTGAATATAAGAATTCTTTTTAAATATAAAAATATACCCAAAATCATGGTATTTTATTTATATCGAATAAACATTAAATAATAAAAGTTACTTATGACACAATTTAGATGCACTAATTGCGTCATTAATAAAAGATTCAAATAAACGACACTGTAAATATTAAATAAATATTAATTGACAAAATTTATGTCATATAATAAATATCAAGATGATTATTGAATTTTTGTATTGATTCAATGTTTTTTAAAGGATTTAGTTTTTAATTAATTTGTAAATAAATCAAGTATCAATAGTGATCAAAATTGATATTATTCATAACATAAAATTTAAAATAGTTTATTAAATGATATTAAATTCATAAAAAAATAAAATTTGGCCAAATGGTTAATATAGGTCCAATTATGTCATTAATGGAATTTTTTGGGGTCCTTTTACATGATATGGTAATTACATCAACACACATTGTGTAAATAACCTGATATCAGTATAGGATTAAAAAGGGTAAAATAAGGGATTGAAAAAAAAAGATAAGGATAAAAAAATATTCAAAACATGTCTAAAAATTAATGTATGATGGGTATTCAAACCAAAATCTACCATTATTCTAATTAAATGATTTTTTACAATTTTTAATAGATATTTAATTTATTATAAATTAACATTTCAAGACTTTCCGAAAGTTCCCAACACCTCTTCTTTAAAAGGGAGCTTCTTCATATCTTTATGTCTCACTTCCCAAGAAATTAAAATTGGAAAAAAATATGTCCAGTACACTTTTAAAAATCTATAAATTTCTTCTAGAAGCCTTACATTTAGAATTATGAAACTCTAGAAAGCCAATTGGCTCAAATAAAATGATGTTAACTGATTTTGAGGTAACATATTCTCTCAAGTTCCTTTCCGTTATTTTCCTTCTCCTCTCCATATGATATTATTATTTTTTGATTATATAACTAAAAAAGTATGTTAAATATACTAGGATGTTGTTATTAGATGTATTTTAATTTCATATACAAACACTTCCACCCAATGTATTCAATCATATGTTTCTTTGTACGGTGAACTATTGCCTTATGAAATGACGATTGTTCAATTTTTGTCTTACCACCTCTCATGGTTCCCATTATTATGTCAGTATAATTTTATATGGTATATATTATATTAATATTTTCCATATTCTATTGTATTTGTATTTTAAAAATTCCTTTATTCCTTCCACAATGTGTAAATACAATAATTTAATTTTAGGAAGAGAAGACAATGGGCCCTCAATGTGATATGAGTCATTCATGCTATAAATGGAATGTATTATAAGATGGTGTTAATAAATTTATGTAATAGATATAAAATATATATTTTAATTTAATTATAACATACCTATGTTTTATTTAGATTTCATTCCATAAACATGAGAATGAAATTAATGTAGCGTTCATGCGTACGTACGATCTACCGTCTCAGTTAACGGTGCTTTTCATTTCTTATATTCAAATGGTATGGACTATTATAAATACATATGTATTGTATCTCTCTATATATATATATATGATTTTTAAATCATGATTAATATTTGGGATATAATGTACTAATGATTACATGTATAATTTTAATCATAAATTGATAATTTTTTACTAAAGTACCGAACATTGAAAAAACATCCGATTAGAAATCAAATAAATAAATAATTTCTATAAGAAGATAATAATTGATATAAAATGATTTAATAACATTAAAAAGGTTGTAAATCAGTTATATATTATCCAATGTTTATTATTTAAGAAATTAAATGATGAATGGGACAAGTCGAATTCATGGAAAAGGAACTTCATAACCCATTTTCCATTCTTTGGGATAATCTTATACTATTTTATTATGTCGTTATATGATTATAATAGACAAGAATTTTGACATATAATCTAGTATTTATACTTGATTTATGTGGATTTAGAGTGAAAAAAAAATAATCGATCAATTTTTGTAACGAAATAATCTTTGTTAGGGAATTTCTAAACTCAATTTCCACTCATCGGGTTTTGCACAAACATCGTTGATTATATAATGTCAATGATATGTGTTTAATCACTATTTGTTTGTTTATGTTTAATTAGTACATTAATTTGTGTGTATTTACTATTTCATCACATAATCTCCCCATTTATAAATTATTATGTCATTTATATGACCTTTTTAAGGTATTTTCTTAACCAAGTTTCCATTCATTGGGTTAATCTTATACATTTTGATTATGTCGCGCTATGATAATGTGAGAAATATCTTTGGATATCCCATCATTTATTTATAATTTAATTATTTTTATTTATAGTGAATACACATAATCAATAAATTTTATTAAAAAAATAAATTTTTAAAGGAAATCATTACTCTATTTACACTCTTGTAGTAGATATCAATGTCATTGTTTTTGTGTTACCAAGAATAGGAATAAATAGCCACCGATTGTTCGAAAATGAATACCCACATATATTGGGAGTAAATTTATTTTTTCACACATAATTATGTAATTTATTAATGCAAAATATTATGATATGATCTTTTAAAATATTTCATCCAAATTTAAAATCCATTGATACTTATTTGATGTTATGCACCAATTCAAATTAATTGTATATATACTACCCTATGACATATTATTCAATCAATGTCCTTTTTATCATGAGATTTTATTTTATTAATGTTTTTCATTAATTATTATATTTTATTTATTTTCTCACATGGTAATAAAATCATTTACTAAAATAAAATTTTAATTATTTATATTCTTTTTCAAATATATATTTCTCATTAATAACTATGTTTTCAAAATGGGGTTAAGGTTTTATTTATAGGGAAATATATGTTTTAAAATCATAACTCTAAAATTTCATTTAAATGAATCAATGTGGGTTGGGAAACATTGATTCAAATATCATTTTATGAAATTTTTTAAATTGTTTTGTAAAGGATTGAATATTTCAATAACATCAATGGTTTTCTTAGTATTGATGTGTAAAATATTGATATTTTCAATATTTTATGTGTGATGATTATGTAATGGTACTTTCACATATTACATGTGGTTACATAGAAATCTGAATATGGGTGGTTCAATGATAATCCAATGGTGAGTGAGCCCGTGGTAGCTGTCCAATGCATTGGGTAACATTATAGAAGTAAAAAAACAATGTTTATCCTAATACATTTAGGGAATATACAGTGATCAATATTCAAAACGTAACCATGAAGGTTACTCCGTTTTTTGATGTCAAAGATACAATGTATGTATGATATGGATGCCACATGTAACTTTTTTTATGCTTTATATGATGTTATTTAAGAATATTATGATTAAATGGTGTAAGATATATAACTTAATTATTATGGGTGAAAAGTATGATTTATTGATAATGTTTTTATGGGATTAAAATATTCATGGTCTAACAGTTTTAATATGTATTTTATATTACATACACGGATTTTTATTCTCATCCAATGTTTTTGAAAATTTTCTTCACAGGGTATAATGAAGTGAAATAGAAAGGAAGAATTCAAGAATAATTTTATCAATATAAGAAAATATGGTTTTTTTAAGGAGTTTTATTTTGTGAAAGAAAAGTGATAGTGAGTGGAGGACACAACATTGTAAATTTTGAGTTTTATGTAGTAGTTATTGTCGAATTGTCTAAAACTTTAAACATGAAATGTTCATAAATGTGAATTCATTACATATATCATGATTATGTAATGATTAAGGGTGGGTCTTTATAACGTAGGCCAATGGTAGGTGATAAATCACAGACCAAAATTGGTTGTCAGTTTGATTATTGAACCATTGTCTGACATGGTATGTTCTCACACAAGATAATCCATCCAATTCAAACCAGATCATCATGGTTGTATAATCCCATAAAACATGAGAAAAATAATGATTTTATTCCTACGAAAAATAACATGATTTTATTTCAAGTATGATTACCCATATTCCATATAGATGATATTATAAATTTTTTCATAAAGAACATGTAAAAAACTAAATTATAAGTTGATTATTAAATTATATTCAAAATAAGATATATAGAAAACAATAATGTAATATATTATTATCCTAATCGTTAGTTACTCATAGGGAAAACCATAAGGATATTATAATACACTATAACATATTTTAAATCATAATATAATTGGTCAAGTATAAGATCATGATAGGTTGAAAAACATGGGGTGAGATATCATGATAATCAATAAAAAAGAATTAATCAGTCATAAAAAAATTATGAAATAAAATATGTCATTTGACCATTATTATTATAAGGAATATAATTTTATTGAACAAATAATGTAATGAAATCTCTAAAAACAATAAATTTTCCAACAATGTCTTATGAATAACATTGAAATGTTTAATACTGAGATTACATTTTCAGTTGATGATGAACATTTTGAAAATGTCATAAAAATACATGAAAATGTAGTAATGAGTGGTATTATATATAAATAGTCAACATTTTGATTTCAAAATATAATTTACTGTACTGAGTAAAATACTTCCATTTCAATTCTCGAATGTCATATAGAGTACAAAATTTATTAGGGGATGTGTGAATAATAGAGAAAATTTACTAATAACATGTCATGTACACAATGAGAACATTTTAAAGAAATATAAAAAATAAAATGTTTATAAATAAACTGATTAAGGATAATGTGCAACACATAGTGAATGAAGTTGAGGAAGTGGGGAAACATGGTCCCTCAGAGACCATTGGTGGTGATGTTCATAAGGATAAGAAGCGGAGTGTAGAAAATACATTAGTGAGGCTGGTCTTTAGTGCTCTAAGGCGTGATCTTGGTATGGAGAAGGATCTCCCAGTTGATGCATCTGGATGCTTTTGGCGGCAAGAACCTATGTTTGACCATGTTGCTTCTGGGGATGGCACAATCGTGTGATGTTCAGATTCCCGTGTTGAGGAGTTGAAAAAGAAAGAGGATGGTGTTGGATGTGTGGTCTTAAATGATCCCATTGCTAATTTATTCCAAGAATTGGAGAATGAGAATACCTATAATGCTGGGGGAACTACATAACTGAATAGAAGTGGAAGAAATAAATCTTTTTCTGGTAAAACATCAGTGGAGAAGGGGGCTCATGGAAATTATCAATTTGAGGAACAAACAAATTTTCTAGTTATGATTTATGCTTATAGTATTTATCAGCCGGAGTGAGGAGAAACTGAGAAGTATAAAGAGGTGAACATCACTACAAAATGGGGGAACTCTCTGATAGTGGCAAGAAGAATGTTAGAAGCTTGGTCCGACCCTCTTACAGTGAAATTGTTAAGGCTAGGAAGAAAAAGATGTCCAGGAGTAAGGGTTCCATGTATGTTCCAACATGAACAAGGTTGAGGAAATATTATTCCTATAAGACAAATTTGGTGTCTACCTGGTCCACTATTTGTAAATATGGCGGGGCAGCCTATGTCTTGAAAAATGGTATGCAGTCTACTAAGAAGCTCATTTCTTTGGAGATGTTGAATCTTAGAAGGAAATATTCCAAGGTCTTGAAACACTAAGAGAGCTCAGAGTGGGAGCCAGCTATCGTGCAGGAAGAAATATATCATGGAAATGGTGAAGGGTATGACTTTTATGATATCGAGTTGTTTTTATGCCATCTAATGATTGCTGGTGCACTTTAATTTTATTTTAACAAATGGTCTGTGGATTATCCTCTGAGTGATCATTTCTGGTAATGTTGTGATCCTCTCTTCTCTAATGGTGTGTATATTATAATGACCTAGAATAAATTCAGGGAAATTTCTCACATTATTGTTCGTCAATATAGTATTAATAATAAAAAATCCCTTGGAGAATACAATAAATTTTTTATAAATAATGAATCAATGAAAAAATCAGTACTTCTAGAATTTAATATAGAAATAAAAAATGATTTGTAAAATTTCCATTGTAATAATAATGTGATCATTACACATATTAATATGAAAAATAAAATATTAATTTCACATATGAAATTATAAATTAAATTTTGGAATCTTAAAAGTAAAAAAATGATATAGTTATATCATTATATAAGTAACTAATTGTTTTAAAAATATTAAATAAACAACTTGTATTTTTGTTAGATATAAATATTTAATTAATTTTTTTAAAATTAATATAATTATATAAAATAAATATATTTTCATTATATATATTAATAATTTAATATATTTTTTTCTTATGAGTGTATGATAATTTTATGAGACCATAATTAATTTTAAAAAATGTTATAAAATCAGTTATATTTTTAAAATCGGTACTTTTTAAATAAATGATATTTTTGACTAAAAAATAAATTTATAAAATTTATAAAATTATTTCCTTAAATTTATTTAGTATTTTAATATAATATGTCAATAAAGGGTTATATATATCATTCTAGTTATTTCACAAATATGTTTATTTTTGGGGAATAGTGAAATACAATACTTTACTATATATATACTTTATAAGAAATATAATTACTCCATAAGTCATAAATTATGTTAAAACAATTATTTGGTAAATAACATAAATAATTAATGTATATACTAATAATTATCAATCTATTAATAGTGTTGAAGTAAAATAATATACTAATGATTAATATAATAAAAAAAACACATCTGTCTTCCACTATAAATACCACCCACACAACCTCCTCCCTTCAATCCAAAAAAATGAAAAAATTTCCCAAATTCTACCATGTAAACTTCTAAATCACCTACCCTATATCAAGGGAAACTGTTTCTCAAAAAATTACCAAAACCAATCCCCTTAATGAGTGTCTCATGAAGTAGATTTCAAGATCTTAAAAACCTCATACTTTTCGTTTATTTTCTTCTGAATTTATTTTATTTTATTATCCATCTCTAAAATCACCAATAAAAAGTAACATGATAAATTACATATATTATATATACTTTAATGTTATTATGTTAATGGAAAATCTGAATATCTAGTATCTTCTTAATTTTCATTTATTTAAAAAATTAATACCACGTCCAAGAGGTGCCTATTTACCGCCTTTATGTCCGACTTGTTTTAGGTTCATAATTACACATTAAAGGCTACTTATATATCCAAAATTATGGATGAAGATTATTTTATTATTCCTATTATAAGATATTTAGTTTTATTGAACCATTATATATAGATGATATTAATTATCAAGACAAAACAAATTCATAATGATCGAAAAATCACAAAAATAATCGAAATAATTATCATTAGACTTATATCTAATGAATCATCTTGATATATTTAAAAAAAATAATATATAATGAAATTTAATATATTCAATTGTCAGAAATATCATATAATATTAATTATGGAGAATTATTTCCATTTTACATGGTTATCCATATACAAGCAAAATTAAACCGATCATGAAATCCAAGGAAAAGAACTATACCGAATAATGAAATTGAATCTCATAACACAAAAAATAAAAAAATGAACATAATAAAATCATATTATATAAAATAAATTTTTAATTGGTTTTTAATTAATTTATTAATTTTTATAATTTAATTATCTAGCATATTAAGAAAAACTGTATAACACTATCAGAAAGAATTTAACGGTATCTTTTGAAACCATTATCATCATTCGGGTTGTGTCTTTTCCGTTATTACACTAATTTAACACTTTATTCATTTCGAATAATTATTATAAATTACGATTATATTTTCCATAAAATTTTACCCTTATAATTTAGTCATTATTTTTTGGGTAAATATATGTTATACAGGGTTCCATCCTCAATTCTTCCTTCCAGTTAAAGGGAACATCTCGATTTCATTCATATTTTAAATTAAAATTCATTTTCAAATATTGGACATCATTATTGTTTTATAATTTAAACTTCTTTCATTAAAAACTATATTTTTTCATGTATTGTTTTATAAAATCCAATATAAAACATACAATGTACTTTTTTTAAATATTCTTTGCTAATTAGAAAAAGAGGTTTTTTAATAAAGAATTCTCATTGATTTTATTAGAGAATATTCAACTACTTGAACTACTATTTTGAATAGTATGTTATTATACTATTGAAATATTATGAATCTCATATGTAATTTTTTATGAAATGGATAATGACAAGTTTTTCTATGGATGTGCAATCTTGATTCAATTCACTGTACTAATCAAAATGGTTAGTGATTTGGTTTATAGATTGGGGAATATTATTTACATTTTATATGTATATATTTTTTTGTTTTACCAAATTCATATGATGAATGAAATGGAGATAATAAGTGACTTGTTACACTATCTATATCTTTTGAATGCATCAATATGTCTCATGAGACAAACAGAAATGGATTTATCCAAAGCATTAACCACATATTTTCTGATGTCTTGGCTGATAACCCAATGGTTTGTTTCATAAGTCAAAAAATATACATTACCTCATTTTGATATTAGTATTTGATAAATTATATTATTTGTATACTAGAATTATATACATGGAAGTGTTTTATGAGACTCTTTATATGGAATTACTTATTTATCATTTATTCATGACATATTATTCTTCTGATTATGTTTAATATGCATGTATTTTTTATATTCTCCTTAACATAATTTTTTTTATTGAAGAATTATTTTTTATTTATTACCCTTCTGTTGAATTATTGATCACCACTTTATTATGTTTTATTTTTCCATATGATATGAAGGTGAATATTATTAAGGATTTATATATTAAATATTGGAGTTATGCATGTTTCCAATGAAGGATATATGTTGTTTTTCTTAAAAGTAGTAATGTAAAAATTATGTTTTTATATATTTTTTACAAACTACTAAAATATTCATTCCATTGGTATGTGAAAAAAATTTCATAGTACCAATGTAATAATTTTTTTCACAAATTTCAGGGTATTGGGGTTTGAGACTTTTTACATGTTTTCATATGATGTTTAGTAAAGACATGAGAAAATAGATATATAAAATATTCATTAGGGAACAAAAACTGTAGATATACATTGTAGATAATTATAGATGAATATTCTAAATTTGTTTAAATAAGATATTTTGTTAGTCTTCCATTTAATAAAAACATTTATTTATATTAAAAATTGATGTGGTTTCGGCACATATGTACACATTGGTAAAAAATTGTAAACTATGTATGGTGTAAGGACCCGTCATCAGGGCTCGTGCCGTGACAACCCCAAGATTGCCTTCTATAGGCCAGGGGCTGGCGACTAGCAAATAAGGCGTAAATCCCTATGCTGGGAAGGCATTGAATTTATAAAAAGTAAACACACACAATCAGAGTACACAACTGGAAGAAAAACAACAAGAAATACTATATACAGAAGAAGTGCTCAAAAGTAAAAGGGGTCGAAAATACAATCCCAATAGTAAAGAATAGGTATAACTGAAAACAAGAACAACTGAAAGTATGTAAATCATCTATTGGGTCGTCCTTTAGGGTTCCTAACTGAAGGGTAGGTAATGATGGCCTCCTTAGCACTCCATGTCCATCCGTCTGCACCGTTCACCGACACATAGAGTGGTCCACCTCCAGATACCATCAAGTCCTGCTACTCTCTGCCTCAATAAGTGCTATCTGTCATCTCCAACCAAAAAAATGAGGTGCGGGCACAACCCGTGTAGGGGTGAGTATAATTATACTCAGTAGGGACCCCGAGACCCTCATGGTATCACTAAATCCAACCAAGATAAACCACAATGTATGAAATCAACGGCTAACCAAAACATAGGTATATGACCATACATATGCGTAAGTTATCAAGTAACCCATCTCAATCAAGAAGAAATCACAAAGGGTCAATGACTCAGCTCAAACTAAGATTTTATTATTATCGAAACCATGTCTGGTGAATTATAGAAGTATAAATGATTAGTCGTGAAGCTATATCATCTTATTCTGTCAAGAGGTACTACTTCTGACTATACAGAGTCCGACCCACACCGGATCGATAGGTACTAACCCCCCAATGACCCACACAGGATCTGACCCACACATGATCGGTATACGCTGACCTAGACAGGATATTGAGCGCTAAACAGCACAGGATCGATATGCACTGACCTACACAGGATCTTTGAGTGCTGACCCACACATGATCATTCCCACATAGGATCGCTCGGTACTAACCTATGTATGTTCTGTCTCCATCCACTGCCTCACTACCAGCTACTAGGTCTCCATACACTATCTTCTCACCTCTAGAAGGATCCGCTCCATGAGCTACTAGTCGAACTCCATCATTCATGAAGTCTCGAGTAGAAGTATCTCAAAGTTCTGTCTCATCATAAGGGTCTCAACGCAAAATACGGCACGTCCATCGGACCCCCGGTTTGTGAGTTTTTAGCATTTATGTCCTAGAGGCCCGGTTGGATTCATGTAAGAACCAACCTGACCGTGACTCAACTATACCCCGACCTCTAGTGGGGTATACTCAATGGGACGGTTATGGTTCACGAATACTGGCACCGCTAACAGTTCTTCAAACAGACGTCTGGTGCTAATAAAATGCCCCAAGAAGGTAATGGGTCAGTAATGGACCCAGGTCCAGTCCGACCCGGTCGGACCAACGCGGCCGAACCCTGTCTAGGCCGACTCGGTCTGGGTCAACCTAGTCAGACTTATTGGGTTCGACCCAGCCCATTGGGTGGGTCACAACGCTATGTTTTAACCCGGTCTGCTGGGCTTGGCCCAGTGGACCACGAGGGTGGTTCGGCCTGGAAGTCACCACGTAGGAGGCTCGGTAACTCGTACTGAGAGATTGGGCCGGTTCGGCCTGTGACATAACGGGGGACACCGCAGGTCGGCTCGAGAGGCCGGTGGCCATCAGGCAGGCCGCGCGGGGCGCAGGCCTGATGGCAGGGCACCGGAAGGCTGCAGGTGCACCGGGTAGGCTACTGGGGTGCCAGGGAGGCCTTTGTCAAGGCGCGAGGGCACTAGGCAGGCCGTCGGTGGGGCACGGTGGTGCTGGGCAGGCCGTCGGTGGGGCGCGGGGGCACTGGGAAGGCCGTCGGGCAAGCGCGTCGGTGGGGCATGGGGGTACCAGGCAGCGCGCTGGTCGGGCACGGGGGCGCCAGGCAGCGCGCGGGGTACGCGGGCTGCGTGCCGGGGCAGCGCACACGGGTATGGAAGCGCTCCTGGGTGCCGTGGGGGCACCAGGTTCGTAAATGTCAGGGGTAGTGCGATCGTTGTTCATCATCTTCCTCGATGTCTCCACTTTTCCATGTCGTCGTCATCGAATAAGAACAACCAAGGGAGAGTCGGGCCATGTTTGTGCGGCCCGAGCCCTTATCGTTAGGGTGATAGATATTGAAGATTCTCATACCATATCATTGTTCGACGAAGAACAAGGTTTATATTCAAAGATAAATATAACACAAAAACTCCCTACGTAAAATTCGGTGATCAACGACGGAGTCGCGGTAGGCGGTGGTCGTTATGTCAAAGTGAGAGGAAGAAGATCTCAAAGAAGATGAGTTGAGGTAAAGTCGTCGGCGTTCTTCGTTGGTGGTATTGTTTCCCTTTCTTTCCCCGGTTGAAGAAGGGTGAAGACGACATTCGTCGTTCTTCATTCTTCGTGGATGACAGTTCTTCGTTGGAAGAATAATTCACCAAGGGTTGGGAATCACATCTCATTGCCCGCATTTCACCGCTTGGATAAGTCGACCCAAAAACATACTCCAAGCGTCCTTTATATAGGGGATGGAGGGTTTTTCTAAAATTAAGTTGTTATATAATTCAAATGGTATAATTAATTAACAAGGCTCCACCAAATTAATTGCACGAGGGGTGTCACAATTTATATGGAGGATGTCAAGAGGCCCCACTTTATTAATTAACATGTGTTGGTAGAATTAATTAAGGGAGATGCCACAAATTCAAAGATGTGGTTTTGGCCATTAAAAGTGGTTGTGGAGGAACCATTAATAGTGGAAGTTGAGAGTTTATGGTCTCCTCCCATTAACATGGGTCGGGTGGCCTCGTGTCGTCCCCACCACATTTCACCTCACATTGGTGATTGGGTTTGGGTGGGCCCCAGAACTAGAACCTATCATTGGAGGTTAGGGTGTGGTGGTCCCACCACCAACTCTCAAGTGGATGTTCCAACTACCTGTAATCACATGGCGGGTGGAATAAAATAAAGTGTAGCTACACTTAATTTTTTTTTGTTTTTTATAAAAATCCAAAAATTAACTTTTATTCCCGACCATCCGCCGTCGAGGTGAAAGTCTTCATAAGCGAATATTAGCATTGCAAGTTCAATGCTGCACTCAGATTTCAATTTAGAGCAACTGTTAAAAATTTATAAATCATCATTCGCACATTTATTGAACATACCCGAAAAAAATGTTCGGAAAATTATTATCAGTAACCCTCCCCCTACTACGGTCGAGGTTATGCTCTACCTTGGTGAAACACCTCCAAACAAACCCAAAGGTACTCTAGTATTTTCAATCCGAGTTACCATATAGAAGTTATTAATTTTAGAATAAAATAATTTTCAACTAATTATTTTATTTACAGCCAAAAACTATCTTTCTCTGGTGGCCCATGCCGACCAAAGTTAGTATCTGCTTAAAGAAATCATACACTCACGAGTTCATTAGTGGTCTCAGATTCTTAATCCGAGATACCGACCGTGAGTTGTAAGATTTTGAAAAATAAAATAACTTTATTTAATTATTTTATCTTTGGTTATTCCATTTTCAGTTATTCTCACAGGAGGCCCGCGCCGATTAAACTTAATGACGCCTAGGTTAAACCTGCCATCCTGAGTGCAACTGTGCCCTCAAAATTCTGATCCATGTAACTATTTTATAGTTATTCACTTTTTCCGGAAAAATGCTTACACGAGTTAATTTAAGCATAACAAAACATTGATAGATCATTTCGGGAACTTCGGGCCTCAGGATAGCACGCCATCAGATTTCGCAGACTCATAAAATTTCCATATAAATAAAAAAAATATTATATGGAAATTCTGGGTCTTTACATTCTCCCCACCTCAGGGCTCTATATCCCCATAATCCACAACTCAAAACTTGGTAAACAAGTGGGGGTACTGAGCATGCATCTCAGCCTCCTACTCCCATGTTCTCTCCTAGAGGTTCACATGATGCTAGTGAATGTGTACTACAGGTATCGACCATCCATGAAGGACCCACTCATGTCGATCCCTAATCTCTACTACAACCTCTGTAAAATTGTCCCCATCATCGACATCCAGTTCTCCATGGATGATGACACTGGAAAGGTCGTGCAAGTATCTCCTCAGCTGGGATACGTGGAACACATCGTGCACCGAGTGCAACTGAGGTGGAAGATATACGCGGTAAGACACCTCACCAACTCTGCTAGGGACCCAAAAAGATACAACTAACCTCAGAGATAACTTTCCGCCTCGTCCTAATATCTGTAAACCTCAGAGAGGTGAGACCCGTAGAATGACCTGGTCCCATCCTCGAATTCCAGAGGTCTCCGCCTCCTGTTGGCATATGAATTTGGTCTACTCTGTAGAGTCTATATCCGATCCTAGATGTACTGTAAGAGGGGATGTGGAACTCCCTCAACACATCCTCTTGAACTGACACTGGTAACATGGTACATCCTCTGAAGAGGATGACGTGCTCCCCACCTTAAGAAAATCAATCATGTGACTATCCTGAATATATATGAGCATGTTGGGCCTCACATTCAACATCTCATGTTGTGACTCCTGAATTCACTGAAGAATCGGGGGAGTGACAATCATAGACTAGAGGTAAGCTGCTCCATCCATATCCACGAAGGATAACTGTAATAAAGCCAAATTCTCTGTTGCCTCTCCTAGAAGCTGTATACCAGGCCTCCTACTGAGTACATCTGCAACTACATTCCCCTTCATAGGATTATAGACTACCTGGATGTAATAATCCTGGAGGAACTCAACCAATCTCTGTTGTCTCAGGTTCAGGTACTTTTGATAGGAGATATACCTGAGACTCTTGTGATCAGAGTACATGGTAAAATGTTCCCCCATAATATAGTGCTTCCACATCATCAAGGAGAAGACCACTAATGATATCTCCATGTCATGGGTAGTGTAGTTTTTCTCGTGTTGTCTCAGATACTGAGAACCATACACGATCACCACTCACTCCTGCATCAGGACACACCCAAGTATTGTCCTTGACGTGTCGCAGTACACTATGTACCCTATTAATTATTCTAGTATCCTCAAGATGAGGGCAATAGTCACCCTTTCACTCAGTTTCTAAAATCATAGATGGTATCTCTATGACCACACGAAGGGTTTCCCCTTCATTGTCAAGGCTGATAGTAGTGGTTCAACTCTGGAGAAGTCTGGAACGAACCTCGTTAGAATCCAGCCAAGCGGATGTATCTCTCCATTCAGGGAGGTAAAAATAGAAACATCTTTTGAAAGTATATCCCCAAACACTTCCAGTTATTCTGAAAACTCAAAACTCATAAGGATGAGTTTATCATGTGCTACCCTAGATTCCTTTTTCTCCGACCAAGTAAAAACACATTCCGAAATTATAGGTAAACTACAACCTTTTCACATAATACAGTCAATTTGAGTAGGAATTGTGGATGTCCAGTCCATACCCAAATTAACGTCGTAAGGTCTCAATGCCGCCACCTAGAGGTTCTATCCAAAACTGTCGTCTCAAGGGTCAGATCACATCGTTGGCATAAATGTGATTATCAAGTCTCCTTACAATGGTATATACAGACCTGAGGGTCAAGTCAACGACTTAACCAGTAACTCTAGGTCTTGAACAATATTCATGGAAAGAAGAAATGATTGGTACCTATGTCTATTAATACAGTAGCTAGTATAAGACATAGACAGTACCTCAAATCATTCCTGGAGATCGTGGGTCCCACCACATGACCACATGTATCCACTCTCTTCCTTTTTCTTTTAGAACCCCGAACATGGTGGGAACCATATTAGGGTGATGTTTGTAACATGTTGAAATGTATACCATCTCATGTTTCTCTCCTAGATCTGCTTCTACGACTGCTGCAATACAGATTCATCTGTCCTCTTCCCAAAACATTTTACATGCTCATGTCCCTGAGACTGGCACTAGTTTCCTCCTTCTCCACTATTATCATTCACTGGATGTATCCTCTCAGCCAAAAATATTCAACCACAAAGGATCTCTCTATCACCATAACATAATTAGAAATGCGTAGAGGAATAGTGCTATCTCGGATGTCATTAAACACACCTTTCTCTGAATTTTGCACCCTGAAGCATTGATCGTATCATATTCATCGAGTAACAAGAATGGTTGGTACGCCTCGACGAATACTGAGCTATCGACATATCATCATGCTGAAGCCGTAGAAGCTTAAGAGAACTCTCAACCACCTCCTCAAGCCAGTCCTCATCCGCCTATAAGTCGAGCTCGCCTCAGAAGAAGTGGGGTATCTGATGCTGAAACACATATAAGGAACTAAGCCTAAAAGTGTCCTCTAACAGTACTGCTGATTGTAACTACAGACCAACGAGTAGTGATATAGATGATACACTAACCAAGGGTACTATCTCATGAAACGGTCCACGTACCGAAGCATCATCACTATGCGGACCATACTCATAGTCACTCACTAGAAAAGACTAGTAGTTAAGATCACAGTCTGCTCTTCTAGTGTCTCAACTAGGTAGAAAACTCTAACAATCACCTCCAACTAGCCCTCAGATGTGTTGAAATATGTCTCACCATGAAACCTTAGAAGCCTCTACTGCCAAAACTCATGCAACACGCTCAGTCGGCGTGCAATGTCCTCTAGTGCGGCTGTTGGTAACTGCATCCTAAGGGGTGGTGGTGCTACTCGTACAAAACCCGAAGCTGCCAACATAGAAAGAGGGTTATACACTGGAGCCACGTCGATCCGTGGGCCGTTAGTGCATACAAATCTTAGAACTCTAACTATTTTTCTGCATGGAGGAATCATAAACAAATGCAATACATTCAAAATATTATACCTGGTCAGCTAACCTGATTGAGATAACATAAAGAAAACATTTGGAAACACACATGAAATCTGTGTTTTTATGCACCAAGTCAGAAATCAGAAGTCATGGTCCTGGTGTATGGATATGTCGGCCTCCACACCAACACTGGGCTCCTAGAACTGAAAATCGCACTTCGTACCCTTAAAACTATTTCTTCAATGAAAATAAATATCAAAGTCACATGTTCTACAGTATAACAGACTCCTCTAATTCCAATTTGTCACATCACGGGCCCCCAGGACAGGTCATGACATATTGGGCCTAACTTGGAGTAATATGGTACATTAATATAGGTGTTAATACGCACCAGGATTGATGATAATAGGGGACATTCTTGGGATAATTCACATTTCATTACATGTCATTATGAATGACTTAATAGTAAATGCATTCAAAGGAATCCTGGTTTATGATATTGAGATTAGAAATGCATTAATTTGTATTTTATGTTAAATGTTTCTATAGTTTGAAATTGTACATTATGATTCACAATAATATATAGAGTATTTGAATATTTATAAATTGATCCTAGTGGATGTAATTTAAACTATATCAATGCACATTCCTTGTGTATAGAGTTCCCTCATGTTGAAGATAATGATGATGTGACATGAGCTGGTGTTGGGGAAGAAAAACATATAACAATACTTGGAGTGTTGATATAGGGTTCAAATAATAACCTTACCCATATAAAGAATAATGATCTATAATAGGGAGGAATATTGTTTGGAAGCTTCAGAATAGAATAAACTCCATCATTCAATTTGACTACAAACCTATTTTTCTTTGATCAGTGGATAAGTTCTTTACAGAATATATTTCTCACTTTTTCAATTAACAAATTGGTATGATTATCATGGAATTTTATCATCTCATAGGAGATATGGATTTTTGGTGATCATTAATTCAAAACACGATTAGGGAAGAATAAATTTCTATGATGGGATAAAATGATAATATAGATATTTTCAGGAAAAACTATTTCCATTGTGAATAGTTAACATATATAGAGAGACAATTATTGAGTCTTAGATAGAAATAGGATGAAAAAATTTCATATAATGAACACAACATTACATTATTATCAAGGCATTAAGAAAACTAGATATGTAATACATGGAGAAGGATTTATCAATGCTTCTATGGGTTAAAACTATTACACCATAGGGCACTGGTCTCAAGAACATATTCATCAAACAACAATATATCTATTTTCATATCAAGATTGAGTATTAATTCAATATGCCATATTAAATTAAAGTAATATAAGAGTATTATAGAGTGGAAGAGTAAAAAATTGATAAAGTGAGTAATAAAAATGGAATTATCCAAAATGCAACACTTTTAGATGGAAACATCATAGTTCCTTCATAAAATGAAAATGAGTATGTTATAACTGGGTCGAAAAAGGCCACCAAACCCAAGATTTCAATGTAATGAATGATTATACCTATTTACATTGATACAATTATAGAAATATGGGATAAAATTCATATAATAGTTCTAAGAATTTATGTTATTTCCTTAAAAAAGACCAAGGGGGAATGACCAAGATTATGTGATCCCAACTGCGAAGTATGAAGATCCTAATGATTTGGTGGAATGTACATTAATACATTCCTCAAACATAACAACAGATTTATTTGATTATATTTTATCGAAATATGTTATCTATTAATTGTTTTTATAATAGTTTATTTTAATATTTTTATTTAATAAAATATTATTCATTCAGAACACCAATGAGATTTAATAGTGAAACAAAGATGTCTTAGTCAGTCTACATTATGATAGACAAACATACCTTTGATTAAAACATTATCATCATAACTACAGTTTGTTTTGATATAATCCTAGTTATGGGCGAGTTTTCAGATTATTATCAGATAATATATTGATTGAATAAAGAAGATAATTTTTATTAACATGATATAGAATCCATTATCATTAGAAAGTAATCTTTATCATATGGTTATAATCCTGATATACCCACAATATCCTTGTTGAATGAAATTCAAGGGGAGTAAAACAAAACATCATCAATGAATGAGGAAAAAAATCCTCATATTTGGTATGTACCTATTTTGAATGAATTCAATGATGTAAATATAAACAATAAACCAATAAAATCATATGGAGTACTAAATGGAATATTTCATCAATTTAATCCATGATCCTAGGCCAAATGAATTGAATTCTTATAAAAAGGACAATGTAGAATTTATAGAGATCAATAAACAACTAGACTAGTTATGTAATATTGTATTTATTTTCTCTAGTTTTTTCCAATGTGGAGTCTACTTTCCCTTTTTAAGAAGATAGATGGATCCGAAATATTTTACATTGAATATAGATAAATGAATTCTTTTAAAAGTAAACAAGTATCATCTACATCACATTGATTATTTATTTGATTAAAATAAATAAGATAAATATTTTATGAATATTGACCATAATTTTGGATATAAGAAATTGTAACATCCTGATACTATTTTTGGTTTTTCCAAAAACCCCTTTCTTGTTTGAGCTTTTATTGGGTATCTTTTGGTGTCACGTCGGGTGAATTAATGAGAATTTTGGTTGTTTCTGGGAAGGGGAAAAATGTACACATGACCTCAATTTGGTATGGAATACTGTGATCATGTTCTATGTTTTATACAGTGGGGTCCGCAAGGTCTGTGCACAATTTTCCCAAACCATGCATTGTTTCCTTTGAAACTGTGGTGACAAGTTTATCTAGATCCAAAATATTTATTAAAACATCTCGAGCCACTCTTTTTTGTCCTGAATGGACCACCCTATACTATAATAAGTTTCTCATTTTCTCAGATCTTCCGAAATGTATTTTTGTCCCCACAAACTACATCTAGAAGTGATCCTAATATAAGATAACTTTGTTCAATATCTATCCAGATAGTTTCCTTCTCCCCTTCTTTACCTCCCACGATCTCTCTATTTCTCTTTAGGGTTTTGTGGATCATTTTATTGATATTAAGATATTATATCCTTTTTTTGGGATCACAAACATTTTTTTGATTCCCAATTTTTTATCTTCATTATTTGTGGACAAATCATGATTTGGGAATGGAATTATAAGATCTTCTTTCTTCATTAAGTGGTTCCATTACATTTCCCAATTTTTAATAAACTAAATTCTTCTATTTAAATTTCAATTTTTTTGAATTAGTTTTAATTATTTGGTTTTTAATAAAAATGAATTAAATTTATTTTGTTTGAAAAACCCCAATTCTGATGAATTCTGTTTTATGATGATAAATGGGTTTTGAATCGGAATTAAAATTGATGGAATTATTTTGAAAATTTAAGTGTTGAATTAAAACGTGGACTGGATTGTGAAATTTCATGAATTCATTTTAAATTATGGTTTTTTCAAAACTGGATTAAAATGTTTTCATGGAATCTTTAGTGTATCATCTTAGTGGAAAAGGTATATTTTGATTAAAAATCCATTATGGGTTTTAAAGATAAAATTAGAATATTTGGAATTGAAAATGGGATGAATTGCATCTTCTATTATAAAATCAGTTTCGAATAATTTATTTCTACATGATAACGATCACCCATTAAGTAGATACAGAGTTATATTGGGTGGAACATAAAAAATTCTGAAATTTCAAAAATACCATACCATTGCATCCCATTCCATAGGCTTTGGTGATGAGATCCCTTTACCTTAATTCTAAAGTGGTGTTTGTGGATATTTTAATGTATTAATAGTATTGGATCCCTATAGCCTTGAAATATCATACCTATTAGGAACACGACCATGTTTATATCTTGTTTTCATTTTAGGGAGAGCTTATTTTAAATGGTTATAATATGATTAACAATCCTTGAGAATTTAAATAAAATATTTTATAAAAACTTTTTATTTTAACCATATTTCTTGAAATATTGTTTTTATGAAATGTATCCTTTAATTTAAGGGTTAATTAATGATTAGGATAATTTTCCATCATTTGATATGTGCATAATGAATTAAAAAAATGAATTTTCACATTTTAAATTCTAAATCCTGATTTTATTAAAAATTATTGATACACCAAACTTATTTTTTAACTCAAAGAATGTTTTGGTTAATTTGATATTGGAATTTATTATGTAATCTTTGTGTAAAATCCTTCTGCCTTTGGATCACATCCTAATTGTGCCTTTGGTTGTTCGTATATTTTTATAAATCAGGTTCAAGAAATAGAAATTGATCTCTTGGAGGGTGATTCATCTACATAACATTGGTTGAGGTGATTAGTGTACTTAGGGAATTTGGTTTTTTTTCCTTTTTAGGTAATTGGGTTTTATTACGTAGGTTCCTGTGCCTAATCCTCTTCTGGTACATTACTCCCAGTTGAGTTTCCCATTGTTATTCATATTTCCTTGTCTATTTACATATGATAATATTTTCGAGAAAATTTGTTGGTACATCCGTTTTTTAGATTCCAGGTTATACCAAGGAATCTGTGGGGATCTGGAACACCCTTTGGTCTAGGTTGAGATCGAATAAATTATTAGGTTACCATGGTACCTAAGATAGTTCGTGAAAAAGTGATCTCAGATAAAGGTTGGTTTATTTTTTTTTAAGTTATTATACAATATGATATATTTTTAGGACTATTAAGGTAGTTCTTATTGATTTTCTAGAAATATAATATATTAATGAACCATAAGTAAATAGGGGTGGTAAGGGAAAGACATCTTGTAGTATATTTCTTGTCATTTCCATGTTCTGATATAAATAGCTTAAAATCAAAATATTTTAGAACCTATTAGTTGGGATTACTTTTTTTCCTTGATTCATAGTTTGAGAATTATATAATTCCTTTCTTGTTGGATATAATTGTTTTATACGATCATTCCTCTGAGAAGATGTGTGAATCCATTCCAGGAAGAAGATGTTACTGATCCACAGTAAGAAAATACAGTCACTGATCCAAATATGATTGAGGTTATCATGTGCATTATCCCAGATTTGGTATAAGAACCCCTCGAGTTCATGTTTATCCACTAGTTGTGGAACCTCAAAAAGTCCTCCTCATGTTTTCTTCTCATGAGTTACTTAACTTGAAAGTAGCACTGTTGAAAGTCTCAAATGATCATCAAGACGGTGAGGAATGGTTGAGTAGTTTGGAATGGTTAATTGAGTTTTTAAAGGCACCCAATGATATAAATTTATAGAGTTCCACAGTCATGGTGGTAATACCAAGTAAGAGATGGTGGGACAATATGGTGACTATATGGAAACATGATTTATTATGTTAGAATGGAATCAATGTTCCTTTCACGGATATATTTTACCTAGATTTTATTATTTTTACCATGTCTACAGTTTTTTTATAATTGAGAATTCTGAAATGTCTATGGAAGAGTATGAGACACATTTTACTGAGCTTCTGAAATTGACAGAAGAGATTCTTGAATTTGAGGATGAAGGATCAAAGGATCGAGTTTAGACTTCATCAAGATATCAATTCCAAGTTTTTCTTTCTGATGTTGAATTTTTATACTATAGTACATGATAGCGTATTGATGGTCGAGTTGGACATAGCAGGTATGTCTGGGTTGTCTGGAAATTCTTATTCTCTTAGTGGCAGCGTGAGTTACTTCAAGAGGATAAAAAAATCAAGATGATTATTTTTTTAGTTAACGATGATCAGTTTTTTCTAAAACGCTAACATTATCAGGGAGAGGTCCTCTGGTTTGACACCAGTGTGTCTATACAAAGAATTATAAGAGGGGTTACACTAAGTCACTAAATAATTGGGGCTCATACATGCATTCCAGGCACTTTTAGTGGTTCTTAAATATTTATTCCACTACACGTAATGGGATAATATCATCATATCCTCCTAAACCTAGAGGTGAATCAGATAGTTCACGTGAAGAAGCGTTTTAGCCACAGACATCTAGAATGATGCTTCTTCATGGATTTGGAGAGTCTGTAGAGGAAACATAAACAAGTACAATAATCATGAATTGTACCATAACTATAGATTAGTCATTATAGACTACTTTATTTGATACAGGCACATCACATTAATTTATTTCATCCCACGATGATATTATTCATTATCATAATATGGAGGCTCTTTCTTATGCAATGTATATTAATACACACATAAGTACAATGAAAGAGAAGGGTCTCCATTTTCCCTCAATTGTTTTATCTCTATCTGATGTTGAGTTAGCTTGGACATTTCTAGATCTCAATGTGAAATCATTTGACATCATTTTTAATATGGATTGCCCCATTTCCAATAAAACAAGGGTTGATATCTATCTTCAATGTCTATTCTTCACTAAACCAAGTGTTGGGTCTCTCATGCTTCAAGAAGAATGGGTCCCGATCATGACTAGGGATGGACCATATTATCTTGAGTTGGGGAATATAATATTAGTCTTTTCCTTGGACATGGAGTGGGAATCGTTGAATAGGGATATCCCATCAGCTGTCATTGAGTTTCATGAAGTGTTTCCTTCTGAGTAATTTGGTTTCCAACCTATTATAGTTGTTGAGTTTTACATTGACTAGATTCCATGTAGTCATGTAGTTATTATTCCCTCTTACCAAATATAATTAGCTTAATTCAAAGAGTTGATGTCAAAGATGGATGATTTTATTTAAAAATCATTTATATGCTCGAGGGTGTAACCTAGGGCGGTGCCAATTCTCCTATCCAACAAGGTAGATTGTTCACTCATCCATTCCAATGTTTACAAAAATTTATATTGAATAACGGTAAACAACAATTATCTATTTCCACTGATTGAGGATCTATTTGATCATTTTAAGGGGGATATGTTGTTCTTTAATGTTGATATTTTCTTGGGTTATGATCGGTTAATGATAAAAGTATCTAAAATTTTGAAAACAACATTTCCGAATGGGTATGTCCATTTTGAGTACCTTTCCATGCCATTTGATTTAACAAATTATCCCACTTTCTTCATGGAATTAATGATATAAATTTTTCATGCGTATCTAGATACTGTTGTGGTGGTCTTTATGGATGATATTCTAGAGTGCACTAAATCCAAGGAGGATCGTGTGCATCATCTGAGAACAGTGTGATGTTTTCTATGAAATGACCGACTGTATTCCAAGAATTTAAATTGTGAATTATAGATATGGGAAGTGATGTTATTGGGACACATGGTGTTTAAAAATGGGATACCAATTGATCCTAAAAATTTTATTGCGATTATGAAGTTGGAACAACAACATATTGCCTTTTTGATTGGTAATTTCTTGGGTATAGTCGGATACTATCGAAGGATCGGGAAGGGCTTGCCAGTGTTGGATTCTTTGATGAATACTATTACTCAAAAGGGATTGAATCGGGTATGGAGTGAGAAATGTTAGAGTTCGTTTGGTGATCTGAAATTCTATTTGAATACCGCACATATGTTGAAACTTTGTAGAGACCAGGTAGGGCTATGTGGTATTTTTGGAAGCATCAGGATCAGGCTTGGGCTATGTGCTTATATATAGTGATCATGTTTTTGTCTATGGATCTCTCTAGAATAGTCCGTAGAAGAATAATTATCCGACCCAGGAACTTGAACTTCCAACTGTGATGCACAATCTCAAGAGTTGGCATCATTAAAATAATTAAGAAAATATTACTTTGTCCTTATTCCACAAAATCTTTAGTAATATCTTTTCTCAAAATTATTTGAGTATCTACCATGTGCATTGTGTGAAATACCTACATTTTATAGATATTAACATCACTTATACCATAATAAAAGTGAATGTCATTGGAGATTCATTGATAATTATGATTTCGACCCATGCAATGAAAGAATATTTGGAAGAGTGGAACATGATGGATATATTTTCCAAGTTGTATATTAGAGATCATGATATAGGGGAAAAGGATTCCATGGACAATTTTCTGTTGAAATTATCTCTTCGTGAAATGATTATTCATGATCAATAACTTGATGTTGAGTTCCCATAAATTAGAGACTCTTTTAATAGTGGGGAGACAGTTTTTTGGTGGTAATTTTCTAAAGAGGGTATTAAATGATATCATAATCATTTTGTGGTAACAGATTTGGTATGGAAATTTTCAATGGGATATTTATGTAAGTCTCAGTGGATTTTCCACCAAGGAACCATGAAGAGGTTCTATTAAATGAGGATTTTTTATTTGTGGCCATTTATAAGGAGCAACATTGTAATGTTTTTCTGTTATTTCTATACTTTTGAACAGGTGAAAGGTGAGCACCAAAAACATACAGGGTTACGTTAGCCACTTCTAGTCCCTCATAGAAGTGGTATGAGATCACTTAAGATATTGTGATCAGGTTTTCACATACCTAGAAAAAAAAATGTGGTTTGGGTGGTGATAAATAAGATAACGAAATTGGATGACTTTATAACCCTCCTTGATGTGTAATATTTTGAGGTGTAGGGAAGTATTTATGGGAATGTGATTGTTTGATTGCATAGATTTCTATTTGATAAAGACTCTAATAGAGATCCTTAGTTTTCTTCTCACTTTAGGAGGGGGCTTCAGTAGGTTCTGGGATCTAATGTTAGTTTGACATGACATATCTTCCATAGTTGGATATCAAGACAAAAATATCTATACATATTCTAGAGGATATGCTTCACATCTGTGTTAACGACTTTGGTGGATCATGGGATGAACACTAATGACTGGTTGAGTTTTTATATAATAATTGATTCAAGTTTGTTATAATATTGGGTCTTATTGAGGCCTTGTATGGAAAGAATTGTAAATAATAGGTTTATTGGTCGAAGATAATTGAATGTTCCTTAGTTTGACAATCCTTGGTCCAAGAGATGAAAAAATTGATTCAGTTGATTATAAAAAAATGATGACATCTCAGATCCAATTTATTTATTATTCTAATCATCGTTGTAGATATTTTGATTTTGTATTTGGTGACTTGGTGTTCTTGATGGTTTTACCCTTGTTGGTTCATCGAAAACATTGGAGGTAAATAAAACATTTCTCCTCATTTTGTTGTACATTTGAGGTTTTTGAGTGTGTGGGGAAGGTTTCATACTGGTTATCAATACCCCAAAAATTTTTGTTGATATATAAATTGTTTCTTTTATCTATGATTCAAATATATTTTTCTAATCTCTATCAGGTTCAATGTTTCATTGATATTGAAGTGGAAGCTAGATTATCTGTGACAAAATGGCTAGTTATGATAGTTTATTCTGAGACCAAAACACTACATGGAGTAATGATAACTTTGTTTCGTGTTCTATGGAAACATGGTTCATATTCAGAAAATATATGGTAGAGGGATGCAATGATTAGGGAGTAGTGTCCTCATATATTATATGGTGTGGCTTCTTTGGCATGAATTTGGAGGATGTAATGTTTTTATAGTGGGGCGGTCGTAACATCCTATTACATTTTCAGGTATTCCTAAACCCCACTTTTGTGTGATATGTTGGGGTTTATTTTGGGGTAACTATGGGTGAATATTTGATAAACATGGAGGATTCTGGGTTGGGGCATGGTATAAACATGATATTTTCATGGTTTATCAAACTATTTTATAGTGCCATGTTTTTTATAGTGGGATATTCATGGGTCGTGCACATTGTTCCACAACCATGCACATTTTCCCAAAAAAATGAGCGGAATGGGTTTTCATACCCTAAATTTATATTAAAACGTCACAAGTACCCCTTTAAATTCCATGATGGAAATCCTTTAGTCGTAATCTATTTTACCTTCTTCAGAGGTCCAAAGAATGATTCTTTCCCCCTCTAACCGCTTCAAAAAGCGGTGCAAAGATTAGAGAACATCAGAAAATCTCTTTCCGATTAGTTTCTTCATTCTATTCTCTTCTTCATGTGATCTATCTCTTTCTCCATAGGGTTCCAGGGATTGTGGTAATTAAAAATTTACATAATACACATTGTTTTTGGGACCATCAATTGTGGTTTGATTCCAATTTGTGTGATAATTGTTCTTCGTGGACAAATCATGAGTTTTGTTTAGTGTTGCAGGATCTTTTGTTTCCGGTAAGAGGTTATGTTACGATGCTCAATTTTTTATTAAACATAATAGATATATTTAAATTTCAATTTGTTTGAATACATTGAATTTATTTATTTTTTGAATAAAATGGGTTTCGATTGTCTTTTTTGTAAAAGAACGAAATTCTGATGAAGTGGGTTTTTTTTTTGGAAAAATGTGTTTTGGATGGGAAATGAAATTAATGGAATTTATTTGAAAATATAATTGTTGAATTGAAATGTGAAATGGATTACGAAATTTAATGAAGTGGTTTCAAATTCCCAATTTTTTAAATGATGAAAAAAAAATTTGATGGAAACCATAGGTTCTCATCTTTGTGAAAATGCATGCTTTGAATAAAAACTCATTATTGTTTTTATGGGTAAATTTGGAATTTTTAAAATAGAGAAAATGATGAATTGAATTTTATGTTATAAAATGATTTTACAATCATTTTTATTTTCAATAGTACATCAATGAATTCGGTAGGCAATGAGTTATTTTTTGTGGCACATTATGATTATACAATGTTCTGAACAATTATATCAACACATCACATTCCTTAAGTGATGGCGAGGTGATCCCTTTACCATTTTCCTAAAGGGGAGTATATACATAAATTTCCATATTAATAGTGTAGTATCCCAATAGATAGGAACTATCATACCTATTAAGAAAATGATCCTAGAGCCCAATTATTTTCTTTTTAGAATGATTTTATATGGCATTGTTATAAATTGATACACATGCATTGAGAATTTATATAAACAGATTTATATAATGGGTTTATTTAAGCCATGTTTTGTGATAAAGTATTCTTATGAAAATTATCATTTTATTTAAAGGGAAATTCCATATTTGAAATGTTTTACATCATTTGAGACGTGAATAACGATTTACTAAATGTATTTCCACATATTATACTATAAATAATGATTTTTTAAATACACTTGGTATGCCAAACCAATTTGTTCTAAAAAAGAGAGGAAATTTTTGAAATTTGATATTGGAATATAAAATGGATTTTTGTGTGAATTACTACTGGGCTTTGGCACACACCATACATGTGACTTCAGGTGTTTTTATATTATCTCCTTCTAGTTTTGAGCAGTAGAAATGGGTATCATGGGGGGGGGGATCTTGTTGCTCAACATTTTTCTTGGTGAGTTGTTTCTTTAGGGTCATTGGGATATTTATCCCTATTTTGGCACTTGGGTTATAGTATATTTTCCCTAGTTCATGTTTTATTCTTGTATATTACTCATAGTGAATATTTATTTCGTTATGAATACTATATTGTCTCATTATCTTCTCATAAAATTTAGTTGAAAATTAATTCCCTCATAGAAATTTTATGATTCCAGGTGGTAGTGTTCGACCTGTGGGGATCAAGAATGCGATTTGGTCTATGTTAGGACTGACTGGGTTATCAGGTTACCAGGGTACCCATGTTGGATTGTGACATCAGTTGCATTTAAAGAAGAAAGTTATTCAAAATATATAATTTTAAACCATGAAGGGACATTTTAGGATTATTGTAATTATTTATGAACGTATTAATGCACCATATATATTCATGGATCTAATGAAATGTTTTTTCATTGAATTAATTTATTATTATTTTTTGGTATTTACATATTATAACTTTGTATACATTAAAATCATGGAATACCATGAAAAACACAATGGTATTACTTTGAAAACTCTTATAAGAAAATTGTAATGTTGTATTTTTATAATGTGTGAATTTTGGATTCAATTGGTCGCTTTTCTTTTCTATATTGTCTCTATGGATGTAATATTAGTTGATCCTGATAAAAAATTGGTGGTTCAAGAATTTCCTACACCATCAAACTTAACTAATGTATATAGTTTCATTAATTTAGCAGGTTACTATAATTGGTTCATATTTAATTTTTCACGGTTATCTATCCTGTTATCTAAGAATAGAAGTAAATGGGATAACATCATATGAAAAAAATAATTAAATAAATGTTTATAAGGATTGAATTTGATATTAGTGAATTCTATGATCTTGAATCTACCATGAAAAATGATGTATTTTTTGTTTATATTGATATATCAAAGGAATGACTTCGTTGTGTCATTAGGAAGAATGGAAAAGTTAATGCCTATGAATCAATGTAATTAAAAACTATTTAATAGAACTATCCAAATAATATTCTTGAGTTAGCATCCATAATAGTATTTTTGGTTATATATATACTATATAAACATGCATAATTTATGTGAGATATATATATAGATTAAAAGAGGATGACATATATCTTCTCACATAAATAACACAACATGAAAAAAAATGTAATAGACTGTGATACTAAAGGATTAGGATTATTAAATTCACTATCATCCTAGGAAGGAAAATATAATATCCAATGTATTGAGCATAAAGGATCATCGAGTTAAAAAAATTGGGGATTTAAAGGGATCTTGGGTTCATGGATCTAGTGATGATGTATATACAAATTACTATGGAAGGTGAAACATCATTAATTTTTCCATTGGTGTCTCGACCATCATTATTGGAATGGAATAAAAATTATTTGTTTCCAGATGGGAATTCCCAAAGGAAAACTAATGTGGTGAATTATGGGGGTGTTTACAGACTTCATGTGTGACGGTGGATTTCTAAAATCTGGGAAGAGACATTTTGTTCGCACTATAATGGATCTAAAAGTAGAGTTATTAGATGACTCTCATTACCCAAATTTCTCTATACACCCTGGAATCCCTAGGACCTATAGATATTTGAAGGAACATTCCTAGTGGGATAATTTTAATTAAGGAATTTAAAATTATGTATCAAGATGTTTAGTTTATCAAAAGGTAATTAATGAAATAAAACATCCTAGAGGTTTCATAAAACAATTACCTATTTATAGATGGGAATGTGATGATATTGCTATGTATTTTTTGACTAGATTTCAAGAAACTCAAAGAAATAATGACACAATGTGGTTAATTGTTGCTCAACATAGAAAATCTATACATTTAATCCATATAGTGGAGGATTTTATTTTGGACTGCCTTATATGACTCCATATTAATTGAGTTTTCGGACATCATCGAACATATCTTTCAATAGTGTCAGATTGGGAGCGATGATTAAAATAAAAATATTACAAATTATTTGAAATCATTTGGACACTGAGCTTCATTTGATTATTTCATATCATACATAAACTGATAGGATGTTAGAAAGGAATAAAACATTAAAATTCATTTCAAGATCATGATCAGTAATCATTGTAGAAATACAAGTTCAATATATGCTTTTGGTTGAATCTTTCTACAACAATAGTTTCCATTCACATATTCAAATTGCACTATATGATATTCTGTAGGGAAATAGATTTAATACAACAAACATGTTTGAAGGAAGTTGGTGAAAGGATGGTTTTCGAGCATGGGGAGAATACAACAAATTTTTTTAATACTATTCAATCACATATCAACATTGTAAAATGTTAGAAAAAGATATATGTTGATAATATGATGAATTATTTGGAGTTTCGAGAGGGAGATCATGTTTTTTAGAATTTATATCCATATAAGTGTTTATTATGGTTTTGTAATAAAAGGGAAGTAAGCCTTAGGTATAGAGGACTTTTTGAAATTCTTGATATAATTAGTGTTGGGGATTAAAATTTTTCATTGCCAACTAAGATATAAGAAAACCATGATGGGTTCAACATCTTTTATTTAAGGAAGTAAATATCATACCTAACCCATGTTATCATATCTAAATATAAATAATTATAATGTGGGTACAAGAGGATGGTATGACGATAGACTACAAAAATATTTTTATTAGGGTAAATTCTATAATATTTTTGTTGGAATTTTTTGTAGGAAGGTAGAATGTAACAACCCATAATTATATTAGTGAATTTTACCTTTTATTGTTATTTTTATATAGTACAAATCACATAAAATAAATTCAATAATACAATACAAATTTTATGATTGAATAATGAATGAAATAAAATGTATTTCTCGATGTCAATAAACCTATAGGAATTGAATAATAACTCAAAATTGGATTAGTAATGAGACCATTAAAAATAGTAATCAGAATTATAGAATAATAACATCACCTATGAAAGTATTAAAATAAATTTGGGTATATTTTCAGTGAAAATATTATATATTAATATATTGATATAGATAACTATATGTTTAAAGAACTGTGTTTTAATTTTTTTCATGTAATACATATTTAATGAAAAACTTATAATTTTTAATGATATAAAGATATATAATCACAAATATTTTTCAATGGTTATAATATTTTTTCTTATGATTAGAAGATTACATTATAAGACCTTAATTAAGTTTTCAATGTGTTATAAAATCACTTATTATTTTAATAGTTTTATTTTACTAATAAATAGAGATTTTATAAAAAAAATATTATTATAATTAAAATATTATATTAATAAAAATGATTAAATTTATTGATTTCATAATTTAAAAAGATGTTTGTGGTGATATTTTTGGATTGAACAGAAATAGTTTGATTTTTTTTAAATAGTGAAATATGATAATATACCTTATATATAAATTATCAGATAAAAACTTTATTCCATGATTCATGACTTATTTATGCACCATAATCTATAAAATCTAATAATAATATAATTTATTCAATCATAATTCTATAAATATTGAAATTAATGAGACAAAATAATAAACTATTGAATAAATAACTGAAAAACACCGCTCTCCTCAACTAAAAATACCACCCATCAACACCACAACCCCTCATACCTATTAAAATTATTTCTATTTAGAATATCCTTAATATAGATTTAATAAGTTTCTCTCCCATTTCCTAATTCTTTTTTTCTCTATAAAATGACAAAAGAAATCCTGTTAAGGAGGATCTGAAGGAAGAGAATTGATGAGTAATAAATTTTCTTTATTTTATTTTATTTCATTCTGAATTTATTTTATTTTATTTTCATTCCCTCACCTTCCCTATCAAAAGTGAAATGAAAAATGATATAAATATAGATATATTATATAATATAATGTATATATGTTAATGAAATATCATAGATCATGTATCTTACTTGTTTCCATTTATTATTATGATGAAAACATCGTCCGAGAGGTGCTAATTTTCCACCTTTGTGGATGAAGCATTCTCATTTATCAATTCCACCATAAAAGGAATTATGAAAGAAATAATTATTATTATTTTTTGTTATTATATTATTTATAAATTATTTATTTTTCTATAACATGTATATATACAAGATATTAATTAAGAAATTATAACTTGTTCACGATGATCGAAAAACCTCAAAAATAATCTAAAAGATTTTCATTATAGATATATCAAATTGATAACACTCATTTCAAGAAAAAAATATATAATAACATTGAAAATTATGTTTGTTCATTTATAAAATCTAATTTTAATATTGTGGGATTATTTCCATTTTATATGCTCATCTATATACATGTAAAAATAAAATGTTCATGAAAACTAATGGAAATAACACTCTCGAATAATGAAATTGAATCATAAAAGTCATAATAAGGCTATAAATCTACTAAATATGATTATAAAAAATGAAAAATATGTTTATGAGGTACTGAATTAATTATTTAATGATTTTAATTTCATTATCATCGACAGTAAGTGAAACTGAAGAATACTTTTAGACATAAGGGAAAATTTTTTATCTCAAACCTCTATTTTCATTTGGGTTATGCCTTCTATCACTTTCAACCAATGTAATTATTAATTATTTTTTTTATAAATATTATAAATTATATATATATGTTCCAAAATGATGTATCCAGATTAGTTAACCATTATTTACTGGGGAAATATTTGTTTTTCAATGTTCTCTTCTTAATTCTATGTGACACACAAGCCTGGTTAAAGGGAACTTATCAATTTAATACACATTTTTATGTACCACAAAAAATATAATATAACACACAATTATTTTTATAAAATAAATTTTTTTCCTGAATGGTTATATTTTTTTTATGGTTTTCTTTAAAAAAAATTGAGAAATAAAATGATGTTTCAAAAAGAAATATTCCCTACGAAGTGAAATAATATTTATTTAACTCAAGAATTCTGTAATGATTTTGTTTGAGTATTTTAATCTATTTAAAAAAATATTTTAAATATTATTCATTAATATGATTTATATCTTTTTATTATGATCTACCATATTTTATTAAATGGTCCATGAATAGTTTATATGATGATGTTCCATATTGATATCATTCACCATACAACTCTGAATGGTTAGTGATTATGTTTATCAATTACGGAATGTAACTTATATTTCATATGTATATTTGGTCTATGTTTAAATCCATTAATATGAGAATTTAGTGGACATGGTAAGTGACTATTGGTTCCTTCTATTTCCCCTTGATAAATCGGTAGGTCTTATGTGACAAAACATAAATGGATTTGGTCGAGACCTTAACCGATTATTTTCATATGTGTTGTTCGAGGACTAACCAATATATTTTAAATGTACCACATTATGGATTACCTCATTTTAATATTAGTAATTTATTAAAAATGATATTATTCTTAAAATATCAATATTTTTTTCTTCCTTTGATTATTAATATTGAATTATAGATTTAACTTTTATTACTTCAATATTATGCTCAATTTTATGTTTTATTGGTATGGGTTTTTTTATTTTTCCTTGTCTAATATTTATGTTTATGATTGATTCTACTGAATTTTTTTCCATGATAATAATTATGATAATACCTTTCTTATTTATTATTTTCCCCATGATAAGAAGTTTTTTTATAATAAATGACTTCTATAGATCATCATTGTATTATAGATATTAACAATGATGTTTCAATGATGTTTGTTCTTTCAATAAGTAATGCAAAAAATATATTTTTAAATGGTTTTAAAATAATACTAAACTCTTTAGTCCTTTGGTTAGAGAACACCTATTCGTAGTACCCTTGTAATAATGTTAGTTACTTAATCTGAGATACTTAGGATGGGGAGTAACATCATAGGTAATTATAGAATAATAATCTCCCATATTTACTAATATCTGTGGATTAAATAGTAATTTAACTTATATGTATGCTATTATATATAGTTTCATTGACACTCAATAGTGGGTTTCATCATAATCTTACATTTCCCTCAAGAAAGAGTTATAGAGGAAAAAGAAAATAAATTATAATATTAATATTTTAAGATGTAGTTTTCCCATAGCCATTCAAATTTAGGGAATGAACAATGTTAACTGAATTATGGAAATATTGTTTATAAGTTATCACACAATTATTTATTTGTTACTCATTTATTGGGAAAAAATAAAGACCAACCAAATATAAAGGATGCATTTTAATACAAAAACTGGTTTTCATGTGAATAATAATGTTTATAAAATACTCAAATCAGTCATGTTGGATTATAAAAATGAAATATAAATTCAATATAATATTTAAAAATTATATTAATAATTTTGTAGATATGATATAAGAAAAAATTCATTTTTATGCATAGAAAAACATTTTTTGCTAGAAATATAATTTTGACCTCCTTTTGATGGATCACATTTTCAAATATAGTTTTAGACACACATAGAAGTTCAATTTAATAATATAAAAATATTTTTTAAAAGAGACATAAAAATTTACTTTTTTTAAATTTTTTGTCTTTTTACTGATAAATGACATTTTTTATGATTAGTGAAAAATAAATCATTATGATCGAAATCAAATATTCCATATAAATTATTTATATTGGTGGATTATTAATTTAATTGATTTTAATGTGTAATTATAGAATGTTTTTATCAATTAATCCAATTAATGTCATTGGAATAAATTTTACACTAAAATTTGATTTAAAAACATTTTGATCATTTAAACGTTTTTACTTCAAAAACTTTTTTTCTCGATCCACCAACGGAAGTAAATTAACATCTAATTTAACAAAATCTATGAATTAAATTTTAAAAAATATAAATACATTTTTGTAATAAATATGAAAATCTTGTATAATAAGATAAAATTATATTTTTATACATATACATATTATATTTTTATTCACCACAATTATGGGTATATTAGGTAATTAAAGGTAAAAATAATATTATAATATCATAAAATAAACCAAAAAGTTGCCCTAATTTAATTAGATGAGTGTCTATATACCAAAATCAATCATATATAGAAATTATACCCTTTTAAGTCACATGGGTATGAAAATGAAAATTAATATATTTTATTTAATTATAGGTTAAAAATTATATACTCATAGATTTAATAAATAAATACATTATAATATTTAGTTATATATATGATATATTCAACAATATATAGTACATACAAATATAAAAATATTACATACATCCTTATATGGACCCAATCTTAAAACATCAAATAATCATGAATTAAATGAATAATTCACATAGAGGATCTTTCCAGGTTTAGAGTTTAAGAGAATTAGGACATGACTATTACATCTCAAAAGATTACAAAGTAGACACTTCTACTAAGTTTCCATAAAATAAACACTCTTAAAAAGAAACATGTCTAGTTCCATATTTTAGATAGCATGTCTTTCATGAACCCATAGATGACCCTATTCACCATTATGTCAAGTTGAAAACATTTCAAAAACTTGGGATGAGCATAAAAATCCCACTAAAGGATACACAAAGAAGGAAAACTGTTAGTTTTTCAAAACAACAAGTAAACCATGAATAATTTATCAGAGCAATACTTTTGACCTTTACGAAGTATTAAATACTCTTCACCAAATACAATATCACCACATATCCTTTATAACCATAAGATTAACATAAACCCATATAAAGAACACATAACATATAAAGGTTACACGAGACATAAACATACTTAAATGGAATAACCATACGATCGACTACCACACATATCACTACATGGAATAACCATACGACCGACTTCCATACCCAATTCATTGGAGTTTATAACGTAACCACCTGTCCTGGTATTCACGGCACCACCCGTCATATGGTTTATCATGTAACCACCCATCAAATGCACAAGTACCATTATAAAATCATAAGACATAAAACAAATATAATGGAAAGAAAACATTTCCACATTTCGATCACAATATATCACTTTGATAAATTGACATAACAAATCTATTATAAAATCCATTTTAAATACAAAAATACATATAAGATTATATGGTATTTATTTCATATTAAAAAAAATACGGATTGTTGAGGACTCCAAAGACCAAATAAAACTCACGGTGGTGGAAAAGGTCATTGTCACCGTGTACGTTAAAAGAACATTCTGTTTTGTTGTTTAGTAAAACACTTCGTATAAAATGATTCATTTTGTATAAAATTAAATTTCCAAGTTTTTTATACACCATATAAAAGAAAGTCTTGTATTAGAACAAAATATGCCTCAATGAAAGGAGATTGAGACGAAGTCCCTTAGAAAGTCATTATCAATAGATTAAGGATAAATCAATTTCATAATTATATGTGACAAATATAAATACACCCAATATAAGTGGATATTAATTGTAAAACAATAATAGGTCATCCACACATATTTGTAGTATGGCAAAATCAAAAAGTATAGTTTTAACCCAAGGAATTGAAATTTGGTTACGAAGTTCCCTTACAAAAATTCAACAGCCTAACGACATCAATTTAAAATTCAGAAAATGAGTTGCTGAGAAAGAAAATGGTATCTCATCACATAGACATAAAATTTACATCAATAAGGATATATATGAACATATCCCAACATAATAATAGGTAAGTTAAAAGGCATAAAAAAGATGTCTTTTAAAAATAGGTGGATGAACGGTTCCCTTACCGATTTTGGTAGCTTTCGAAACATACACCCCATAAAAGAATGACAATACAACATTGATGTAAATAGTCCTAAACGAAATTATATTACACAAAGAGTAGAATAATGGTAATTACATACAAAAATCAAAGTAAATAGTGGAAAATGTAGCATAAATCTCCCTGGAATAAAAGTGAGATGAAAATTCAATTTTGAAAACTCAGTAGCTTAACGACGCCACATAAAACATCCAAAACATGTATTGAAGTGATCAAATAGGGTCTCTCATCATATATACATAAAATTTACAGAAAGAGGAATATAAAATAACATCACCCAACATAAGAAATATGAGATTAAAAGTAATGACATAATATAGAGTACTTACAAAGAAAGAGAGAGGTATGATCCCTTACCTCAAGACTGACTTGTCTTGTTCGTATCTTATATTCCTAAATAAGAAACATTGGTCAATATATAATTTCTTAAGGACCTCCATTAATGTTCATTTATCAATTCATTTCACATAGTATAATGTTATAATAATTAGTTAATAATGTGAGTTCATATCAGACGTTTTTGTCGATGTTCGGTACATGAGTAAAAAATGAACTTATTTGAAAAGAATTGCACATGTAGTTATAATTACCCTATCTACAGAATAGTATAAATGATTTAAATATAATATATATCTTGAATATATTCATTTTATACTATTCCATAACATTCGGAGATAATAAAATGAAATGCACCGTTCATGGAGACGGTAGGTCTTACGTACGCAAGAACGCTACTTTCATTTCTCTGTCACATTAATGGAATTAAAAATAAATGATATATATATATATATTATAATTTCAGTATAATATATATGTTATATAGGTCACATAAGTTCATTAATTTCATTATTCATACAATCCATGTACTGCATGAACGAGTCGCATCACTTGAGGGGCGGTAGTCCACACTTCCTCAAATAAAATTATCGCATTTGCACAACATGAAAAGCATAGAGGTATGTGTAAAATGTAAAATAAAGAAGAATAGAGTGTAAATAAATTTTTTATATATCATAAATAAATATAGTGCCATCATAATGGCCACTATAAGAGGTTATAGGAGAAGATAGAACAATCATCGTTTCACGAGGTAGTAATTAGCCATCCACGGAAACAGTACGTTATTTAACCATTAGACGGAGGTGTGTGTATGTGTAGCTCGAATAAATCTCATAAAAACATCCTATTATATTTAAAATACTGGTTTTTTTACAAAATAAAGGAATAAAAAGAGTTTAGGGGTTTGGAGAAGCAAAATAAAACAAAAGAACACAAGAGAGGACATTACCTTTAAATCAAGTATCTCTTTTTGGATTGAACCAAAAGGGGTTCATGAAGAGATTTCTTCCTAAGTTAATTCTTCTAGGATGAAGAGAGGGATGTAGAGAGATAACATGAACAGATTTTGGTAGAGCCATAGGCTTTTGAGGTTTGTGTAAGGGGGTATAGGTGGGGGCCTTTTATAAGAGGGAGGAGGGACACTCTCGAAAAGTCTTGAAAAGTTACTTTATTATTCAATGATTTTCGGATATTAAAGGTCCCAAAATTATATATTTCGAAAATAAGGTGATATGAGTTTGAAATACACCCATCCAATATGTTTTTGACAAGTTTAAGTGTTCGATTTTACTTTATATTCTCATTTTATTTAAATTGTTCATTAATGAGGTAATCACTGCATCATCGTGGTGTCATAAATAAATTAATTTATATAATTTCTAAAAATTAAAAAAATACTATGATTTAGGAAATCTTTTTATCTTTCCAATTAATATTTATAGTCAAAATAATTGTATTACCCCATGTAAAAATTGTTTTAGTAAAACAATACATGTTTGTGGATTTTTTATTTTAACATTAAATAAAAAGTTATTAATGTCATTTTCATACCCCAGTGACTCCATGGGGTCCCCAAGTTGACCCATGGATTATCTTAGTCGGAAATGATTCATCCAATAAGGGTAGGACATGTTTCAAGGTCATTTAATATTTTTAAAACATTATTTTTGCCTTACATTACACTAATTACCTCTAATCGCAATTAATAAAAAATAAAAATACATATTCAACAAAAAAATATTATAATCCCATTGAAACACATTTTACATACTAATGAAAACCATGTATGTCAGATATTTTAAACTCAATTCACAAAAGAGGAAAAGCTTCATTTAAACGAAAAAACGGTTTTTTTAACTTCCACTTAGTGGTTTCACTATTCATCAAAAAATGGAGTATTTCAAAAAAATACAAAAAATTCACTCTAAGCATTATTCTATATTCCGAATTCAAAAATGATGTTTGTTTTAAAAAATTATAAACATAAAATTTGAATTAATTAATTTAATAATTAATTCCCACTGTCAAAAAAATCACGTGTTTTTAAGAAGCAATATCAATCAAAAGATTGACACTTGTTTATGTCTAATTTCAAAGTGAAGTTTATTCTAATGACCACCATTAGATTAAATGGTAAAAATATATTCTAAATTAACTTCAAAACCAATTCAAAATATAAAATAATAATATAAATAAATTATATTAATAAGTGGTTTTGAATTAAAATACAACATTTTTCACTATTCCTTAAAAAATGAACTTTATCGGAAAAATACCAAAAATTTACACAAAGTAAATTATGATGTCCTGATTCTAAAGAATAATTTTATTTGGTCCAATAGAACATATAAAATTGTCAAAAAGTTGATTTAAAAAGGGTTCTCTATCAAAATCTAATTAATAGACCTTTTAAAGAATATTAGAATATTTACGCTTAAAATTGGATTCATTTTCATTTTAAGCCTCTAACATTTATTTGGATAAAATAAAAAATATTTGACAAGAATATATAATCATGTAGTTATTAGTTCTATTCATTCTTGCCATAACAATGGCTAAACGTTAGCAACCATTTAAAATAATATTATTATATTATTAGTGTGCAACGTAAGATTTCAAAGAAACTCATTGTTGAGTATTGGGTATGCTATTGAACATAGAATTCCATTTAAAGTAATATTATTATTTTATTCAAAAATATTAATAAATATGAGAATGTCATATTCTATATTTACTTGGGATGTTACAATCATGGTAATTTATTTATAATTTTTATTATAAGTATAATTTTATTTAATGTTGGAACTTCTATGACATAGTAATCAAGTTATTAAAGGAATAATCAATTAAATGAATTTAATAATATAAAAATAAAAATAGTTTAATTTTTTTGATGTAATCTATAAATTTTGTGGACTACGTAGACATATTAAGAATGATTTAATGTTTTTTTCATAGAAATCATGTTTTTATGAGTTTTTTAAAAAATCAATATATTAAATATTGTCAAAATTGACCTAATTAAATTTTTTAAAATATATAATTAATTCAAATGAAATATATTTTATAAAAATATAAATTTTAGAAAAAATGTTGGATAAATATAATACAATCATTAATGACTCATTAAATGGTATTTTGGAAAGATTTGGTAATTATTTTAACTCTAAATGTGTAAATGACATGAAAACAATAAGAGGTAAAAATGAGGTTAAAAACGATAAGGATTAAAATCATTTCATAATATTTGTATTTTTCACTTTATTATTTTAATTCTAACCATAATCCTAATATTATTTAAAGAAATTAGTTTTTATCCTTTGGGAATGGATCAATAATTTATATTAATATAATTCAATTTAAATTCCAATAGTTCTCATCCCATATTCTATTAAAGGGAACCCCATACTCTCTATTATTCATATATCAAAAAGATTTTCATATGGAGAATTTCCCCCTAAAAATCTTTCATATTACCTCCAAAAATTCCTGAATCCTTATTTTAGGATTAACACCATTCATTGATGTTCTAAGGTGTTATGAACTATGTTTTTCAGAAATAAATGTAGTGTTTTGATTAATGTGTTTCTATGTTATTTATTCTTCATCCTCCTTAAATTATCCTTCATCCAATATGAAATAATTTATCAAGTATCCAAAATTTACAAAATATTTTATTATTTTAATATCATCACCTTTTTCCAAATCATCATCCATGATTTGGGAAAGGAAATTATTATTCGTGCATATGTGTGAACTATCACCTCCATGAACTGATATAATCAATTTTCAATAAGCATATATCATAAATGGGAATATTGATGAAATTAATGTTCATATGTAATATTCAGGAAATATTTATCATTATAAGTGAATAATATATCAATTACTTGTGTACTTTCTATTCACATAAAAATAGAAATGTCGTTCGAGAATACCTTTGAATTATAACATCCATTAAGTCATCTGATTTACATATATTCACCACATCACTTTTATGATTTATAAAATTATTATAAAATGAATAAAATATAGTTAAGAAAGTTATTATTATTATGTAATTTTAAAATAATAATGACCATTTTTTCATATTTATAAATGAAAAATGAAAATGCTACTCATGTGTAGGTACGACATAATGACTCCCTGATCATAATACTGTTCATTTTTCATATCCATAATTTATTGATGGATTAAAAAGTACAATTATATTATAAAATTATAATAATTCAATGAATATTATTCTGTAGATTATGGATTAATGACAACAAACACTATTGACATCATATCAAGTTCTTATTCAAATCATGTTCAGAATTTCAATAAAACATTGAATTTGGACATTAATAATTATTTAATTGTTATAACATGAATGTAAGTGATATAAAATGAATAATAATAATGAAAAAGGTTTTGAGGCAAGTATAAATTAACAAATATTTATTATTTAGGAAGATAAATAACATATGTTATGAATCAGACTCAATGTAAGGGAGATTATCTGAATCTTCTTTCATTGATGCATATTATCATGTTATACACCACCTTCTTTTATTGTGTGTATAATTAGATCATTGGAATTTTAATGTCATTAAATCGTTTTAAAAAGGTATATTTTTACACAAATCATTTTACTAATCCTGAAAATGAATGTTTCTAATGTATTTGGTGATAATGTATTTTTCATCATCATGGACATTATTTAATATTAATATTCATTTACAATCATAATATTTTTAAATGAAAAAATATCATTTATCATTTTATGTATTTTGATATTGAATGTGGTTTTGATAATATATTTATTATATCAATGTATATTATTTATTTTTTGACTAGGAAGTAATAATTTTAGTTTTATAATTCATGTTTTATATGTTATGATTATGTTATGATTCATGGGAATTTCACCTGTATATTGGTTGTTCCATGATAAACTGATCGCAGGTGATCCAATGATATTTACACAATTAATTGGTTAATTATACCGAATTAAATGTTAACGTACCTCCTATGATATTTAATGAAGATATTTTTTTGGTATTTGAGAAATAACCATGAAGGATACTCCCTATATAAATATGAAATCTACAATGTATGTATGTTATGGATTCCATATGTTACCATTATGATTTATTATTTCTATGAAATTTTTTCAAGAATCATATGATTTCATCATAATGAACTTAAGTTTAATGGGTGAAAAATATGGTTTTTTGAAAAAAAATATAGAATTTGAAATATTCATGGACTAACAATTTCATTCTTTATTTTATATCCCTTATTGTGTTTCTGTGCTCATCCATGGTTTGTGTTGTTTTTTTCCATATGCTATAATGATGGGTTATAGAAAGAAAGAATTCAAGAAGATTTTATCAATAATAATAAATCATTTTTTGTTTAAAAATGTTTTAGATTATGAAATAATGGATAGTGTGTAGATGGTTATAAAGTGTAATATTTGGGATGTTATGAAATATATATGACCTAGATATAAAAAATTATAAACTAAAAATATCCTCATATGTGAACTGTTGTTAAAAAAACCAGAATATGATATGTTTAAGGCTGGTTCTTTTTAGGTTTTATTAAAGGGAAGGCGTTGATAACTTTATAGGTTATGATATTTTCTAGGTGCCAGTAAAAAATATCTTTTAATTTTGGAGTGTTATATGTTGAACATTATGTATTACAGTTGAATTTTGGAGATTAAAAGTTTTTAATATCATCCAATGGTTACTTATAGAATTGTTTTTTCTTATCATAAACATATTGTTCTTGTTTAAGGTATCGTGAAAGAAGAAATTTATATATAATATTTTTAGGATAATTTGATTAAATTGATGTTTACACATCTTGAATACTTATATTTTGGAGATAAAGATGGGTTTGTGGTTGAAATTGATTAATGGATGAAACCATACATGCCATGTATATATATTTACCTATGTTATCACTCTAGGAAGTAATCTATATCATCATTATTTTTATAATAATATTAAAACAAAAAACAGTTTTTGATTACATTTCCATCAAAGAAATCAAACACCGTTTAACCCATCAATTTTTATGGTTTTTTACATGTTATGTTTTTCAAGATAAGGCTTTCTGTAACTCCCAATCAGAACATGAGGGTTAGATTTCTCTTCTTTATCTATTTTTTCTACATGGTACCCTAATATTTGTTATCTCATGTGACCTTTATACTTATCATTCATTCATTTAATGTTTTTTTATTGACTCTTAATCTAATGTTTTATTTAAATAAACTAATTTTCAAAAGTGAAACCATAGTTAGAAATCGTATATTTTAAATTACTTGGATGCAATACCCAAAGGAGAAAAAGGGTGTAACATCCCAGGTAATTAAAGAATAATAATTTATTATACTTATTAATATTTATTAATTTCATTATAATTTTACCATAAATTGATTTAATTTCATATATAATACTTAGCATGCAATAATTAGTTTTACTGAAATCATATGTGTCACGCAAGTCTGAGTATACATGAATAAAAAATATATAGCAATATTATTATTTTTAGAGGTAGTTATCACTTATCAATTAAATTTAATATAATGAAAAATGATAACTATATTTTTAATAATCATGTTACACAAGTTTATATAATAATTCATTGTTTAGAAAATTAATTAGATGTGAAAATAAATACTAATTGAATATTCATATTGTGTTTGTATAAAAAATATATTTCAATTATTAATAATTGTTTTTATAAAATAATAAAACAAATATTTTTGGATTATATTAATGAATTAAAAATGAAAAAAAATTTAAAATAAATATTATATAATTTAAAGTCATGATATAAGAACCAATTCAATTTTCTGCCAAGAAAATACTTTTTAAAAAATAATTTTTACAGTATTTTGATGGTGGTCCTATAATAAATCTGTTTTTAAAAAAATTAATAAGTTCTACATGAAAAGAAAATTATTATTTTTAATATGGATAAGATTATTTACTATGGATTAGTATTTGTTATTTTTATGAAACGATGCATTTTTTAACGAATAGTGAAAAATACTGCATTTTAATTAAAAAATATTCTTACTACTAAATTATTTATATATTTAGTTTATTAAATATTTTGGTTTCAATGATTAATTATAGTTTTTATATCATTTAAACCAATAGAGGTCACTGGAATAAATTTTAGATTTAAATTGTATATAAAAACATTTTAATGTTTTGGATTTTTTCCTTCAAACTTATTGATTCTCGATCAATCAATGGGATTAACATTAAAACTAATTTAACCACATCTGAGAATTGAATATACAAAAAACGAAAATATATGGTTGTAATCATAATAATAAATGTGGCTTAATATGATCAGAATAATTTTTGTATAATAATTACTGTTAAATTTTATTTACCGTGGTTAAAGGTAAATCAGGTAAATAAAGGTAAAAATATAATTATGAAATTAATAAATTACCATAAAACATGTTCTAATTTATTTAGATGAGTGGGTTTTGAACATAATCAACATTTCATTGAAATTTTAACATTTTATGGAACTTTGGTTATGAAAATGACATTTATTATATTTTATTTAAAAATAATTTTAAATTGTAAAACTCATATTTTTAGTAAATAAATAAATTTTAATATGGGGATATATAACTATTATATTAGACACTAAATATACAACATAAAAATAAAAATATTACTTACATAATGGTAATTTATTTATATTATTTAGGAAATAAATAATAAATTTAATTTGGCACAATAATGGTGTTGTAATAGATTTATTAAAGGTAGAATCCAATAAATGACATTACAAATATTAATATAAAAATTATTCTTAATTATTTATGGCATCCATTGATTTTATATATGAATTTGAAATGATTAGAATTAAGTAATGTATATTTTATGAAGGAATCATGTTGTTATGAGTTTTTAAAAAATTCAAATAATTAATTGTGTCAAAATTGATGTAATTCGTGTTTTTAATGTTTAAAATATTTAATTATATGATATAAAATTTATAAAAAAATAATATTCATCTGAAAGCATTATATGACTAAAAAATGTCATTTATTCCCTATTCATCAGTCATTTTTCAGGATTTGGTAATTATATTGACTATTATATAGTAAATTACATAATAATATAACAATAGTTAAAAGGGGATAAAATAAAAATATAAGGATTAAAAAATACTAGATTTTTCTATAATTTTATTGGAATGAATATATTTTGACCAAAAATAATCATATCATTGAAATTAATCAATTTGGGTTAATTTTGAATAAAAAATAAATTAATATTTAATTAATATATTTAATAATTCTAAGAGTGCCCCTCCCCAATCCTAAAATAGGGATGCCATTCCACTCTATTACTCAAATATCATAAACCAATTGTATTATGAAATGTCTACCCGAAAACCATCCTACAAATTCACCCCCATATTCTTGAATCCGTATGTTATGAATAACACAATCCATTGAGGTGTTATGGTGTTATGAGAGGTGATCATGTGAATGAAATATATTTTTTTATTTAAGTGTTTCGATTTTATTTCTTCATCTTATTAATAAAATATCCATAAACTATGATGAAATTATTAATCGATTTTTAAAAATGTAATGTGATTTTATTATTTTAATATCACCCCATAAATCCATATCCAAATCCATAAAATCAGAATGATGTTAATTGTTCGTGCGTATATCTGAACCACCGCCACCATGGACCAATATAATTTATAATCCATAAATATCTCTTAGGAATGGTTATAATGATGGAATTAATGATAATATGTGATATTAATGACATATTTTTAATTATAACAGAATAATTTATCAATTACATTCTTAATTTCCATGTACATAAATATGATAATGTTGTTCGTGTGTATGTGCGAACTATCCCCTCTATGATGCGATGTAATTTGTTTTTATTCACCAAATAAATTGTATGATTTATATAATTATAAATAAAATTTTAATTGGTTTTTAATATAGTTATGGTCATTATTTAAAGATAAAATAATAATTACCTAGTTTCAATATTTATCTATAAAAATGGAAAAATTATTTATGCATATGTAATGACTACCATCTCCCAGATTATAACAATGATCATTTATAATAACCACTTATAATGGTTGAAATTTAAAAGCATTCAATACATATAAAAATGATAATAATTTCATGAATTTTATTCTAGATATTATTGACCTAATACCATATGTATTATTTACATTATACCATTTTCTTTTTTGACTCATGTTCTGAATCTTGAAAAAACGTCAAATACGAACATAAATAATTATTTATTGTTTTAAAATTATATTATTTGATATAAAATGAATAGTAAACCTGAAAATTGTTCTAAATAATGTATAAATTAACATCTGTTTATTATTTTTGAATATAATCTTATACAATCGAGGCATATTTTGACGTTGTAGACAACCTTATTTTATAAGATATATAATCAATCCAATTTATTTTTAATTTTATTTATTTATTTTTTCAAAACAAATAATTTTATGCAAAGTGTTTTAATAAATGAAAAAGGGATTTTTAACATACTTCGTGCTAATGAATTTTGGTATATTGTGACCATTATTTAGTATTTGGTTTCCTCTACAAGGTGTACTGTTTTTAAAAGTAATTTAATTACTAATTACGCATTTAGGTATTTAGGTATTGTGAATTTTTTTTATAATGGATTGATTATTTCAATATATATAAATTATGTTTTATGATCTCAATGTGAAAATGTTGTTTTTCATTTAGCCTTTTTTGTGTCTGTTATGACTAGGTTTTGGTTCGTATGAAATTATTTTTTATACAGGATATTCCCTATTAAAAAAAGTGTGGGTGAGCCCATGATATCACTTCAATTCGTTGCGTAATGTGAATCTATTAATGGAAAAGGTTTCTCTTAAGATATTTCAGGAATATTTTGGGATGTGTATTCTGAACATATCCATGAAAGTTACATCCTATGTACCTTTGAAAGCTACAATGATAATATGTTATGGATAACACATGTTAAATTTATGTATTTTAATTTCTATTATTTTTTCTTTGAATATTATGATTTCATTTGTTATATTAAATAAATATGTTTTTTTTGTGAAATGAATTAGTTTGTAGAAATTGATTCGTGAGTTTAAAATATTCATCGACTAAAAATTTCATTCTTTATTTTATATCACTTAATGAAATTTTGGTTCTCAAACCATGTTTTTAATATTTTTTCCATATGGTAAAATATTAAGTAAGAGAATGAAAGATGTCAAGAATATATTTTTCAAGAAAAAAAATCATGTTTTGTTTTAAAATGTTTTATATTATAAAAAATGGATAGTTAGTTTAGGTGGAGACATTGTAATTTTTGAGATCTTATGATATCGTTATAGCCTTTTTCTCTTAAAATATTAAATGAAAAATCACCTTATGTGACCTTCTAATTCAGAAAAAATGGAATAAAATATTTTTATTTTGTGTTCTTTATATGAGTTCGTTACATACATACATATTTATGAGATTATTTGTCTTTATTGATATAAAATTCATTTTATATAATGTTTTATTTTTTATATTTATGTAATTGTGTTATTGATTCAAATGTTTCAAATGTGGAAAGGGTTTTATATTTAAATCTTATTGAATATCTAGATTACTTGAGATTATGGTTAAAATGATTAAATATTTTGATATTACCCTAAGAAACACATTAATAATATGATTATTTGATTATATATTTACAATACAACAATTATGTAAATTTTTCTACACTTATGTTATAATGGGAAAAAACTATTATTAAGAAAACATTACATTTTATATCTTTTTAGTAAAATAAATAATTTTCTTCTATATCAATATTTTCTACAATCATTTAAAAAATGGTTTTTAATATAATTTTATTATTATGTAATTTAATTTTTACGCATTTTATAAATTTTATTAAATGCCTTTTTAAGAACCTCCTTGAGGTTTTCTGAAAAATGTAAATTTTCAAACTTTCTAAACTAGATTAAAAAGAATGATTTATTTTAAATTTAAAAGCATGAATGAAATGTCCCAAAATCGTAAATGATAATTGAATGGAATTTTAAATTACATGTTTTGAATTATAATTTTATAGAAAATTATTTCCATTATTTATGTTATTTTTTATGTATTAACATGTTTATTTCAATGTGAATGAGATATTTTCCACAATAAAAAAATTACTAGTACATTAAATTTATTTAACACATATTATTATATAAATAGGTGATACTTATTCTTTACTAGGGATAATATCCTATTGTTCCATCATTATTCATTAATTAGTTTGTTTATGATTATTTAGATTTTCTATTTATGAATCATATTTATTTTTAAGGGTTTATCTTATAGGGTTACGATTAATGATAATAAGATATTAATTTGAATTAATTATTAATTTATGTTGTTTTGGCCTGTTAAATACATGTAATGAATTAATCAATGATTGATAGATCATTACATAAATTTTTAGTTTTTAAACATGACTTAATGATAACAATTTAATTTCTTTTTAGGGTTATCTTATCATTATTATTTAAGATGGAAATATAAATCATATAAATAAGATTATGAATATACATATTTTTCATGTCCATATATTTGTGCATTGACCTAAAATTATTGTCCATAATAGAATACATGGACCAAGATTTTATGTCTATATTTCTATATGGTGACCCTGTTTATATGTCCATAAGATTATGAATAGACCTAGTTTTTTCGCCATAGGTTTTTTCAAGGAAAAGATTTTGTTTCCCTAACATAATGGGTGAATCTATATATATATATAAATGTCCATAATTATATAGAGTTATCTTTTTACAACATTTATATGTTTAGATTATTTTCTCCTCAGACATATTCATGTATTTCTCCATGATCCATATTTTATGAACTACCATATGTTATGAAATATCCCAAGATTATGATTATTTATAAGAAGGTAATAATTTTAAAATATTATTACCTTATTTTCATGGACTTATATTTATTTTATTCTCATTTTATAATTGATATCTCCCATTAATACCATTTGTAGTCATCTTAGAATGACATTTTCTTAGGTTTCCATTTCACCATTAATTGTAGAAATTTTTTTGTATATCCTGTATATAAATGGAAATAAGTTATCATCAGCATAGTATATGATAATATTGTTCAATTTTGGGAATCAATTTATATATCCATTGTTTCAAATTCACTATATATATATATGAATTATTTCACAAATAATACTAAAATATAATTAATTTTCATCTTGAAGGATGAAATATATTTGTATGAAAAGTGTGGGTAGATTCATCTTATTTGATTCAATTTGGAAGAGGACTTTAAACCGTTGACCAAATATTTATATAATTGAGTGGCCAAATCCTATCCCAAATGTCAAAAAAGTTCAGTTTTACCAAGTGATTGTATATCTTTCTCCCGGGATGTTTTTCCAAATTTCACTCCTCGAATTCTTAATTGTGATCTAAATCCCTCCTCTTATCTCAATGGTGTATCTCTATAAATTAAATGGTGTTTAATGTTGGGTTCATATTCATTTTATTCCCCCACTCTATACATGTTCCTAATTAAATGTATATTCTAAATTATTAATATATTGGATAGTCATTTTCAACTAATACTTAAGAACCTTTTCAATAATAAATTTATTTATTTTTAGGTTTCATCGAGTTTTTATTGAATCATTGTTAGGGTTTAGATGTGTGTTATGTAAACATCACTATTTAGTTGTTCTATTAGTGTTTCCATTAGTATTCATGGGTTTAATTTATATTTGTTTTGTATTATATCATAAATATATCACACGATAATTCCACTAATAAGAACAAATTAAATAGACATTTAAATGGGGATATAGTCACTTCATTGATCATGTCAGTTCCATTAATGACTATGAGACATGAAATATGGAAACCAATGTGGTGCTAAAATCATATGAAAACATAAATTTAGGATATAAATCATGGAAGAAGGTGTATTTATGAAATTTTAAATGTAATATTTATTGTTTTTAATTATAGAATGTTATATTAGGATCTTGGGATAAATATGTAAAATTAAATTTTTTCTGATATGAAAAAGGTAATAATTTATATATGGTTATTTTATAATTTTTAAGATGGAAAACTTTTTTACTCAAATGTTAGCAATTTTTCTATATTAAGAAAAAGATAGGTTGGTTGAATTAATGATTTTTTTAATGGTGACGTATATATTATACCATGGAAATGATGATAAATTATTAACATTAAACAGTTTGTTAATATATGTTAAAATTTATATGATAATGAATCTCTAATATTATAAATAATGTTGTGGATTCTGAATTTTAGATGAGTATACTCATATTTAGGGTTTCCAATGACTGAGGATCTAGGAACCAATTTTTTTTTTAATTCTGTGGTTAATAGATTGAGGCTCAATGCATTAATTTGTTTTACATGATGTGTGCACATAGACTTATTCTTTTTGATATATTGTAAAAAATTACCTGATAAATTGAAAACATTACGAGACATGAAATATACAACGAATATGTTATACGGTTTAAAAGTCTACAATAGAGGTTATATTTTTATTATTTGGTGTTATAGTGTAACATGATATACAAAGAGGTTAATTGAATACTCTTTATTTAAAAAAAATGTTTTAATCTATTAAAATATATTTTATGATTTTCACATATTTATAAAATTTTGTTTAATTGGATATTCCATTACACACCATTGGTAGTGTCCTATTGGGTTTTTATTCAGACCCTGCTTAGGATGAAATTTGTATATGATAATACATAATGACAACATGTTTAGACATGTGAAAGGGCCCTGATAAGTGGTTGATTTGAAGCTAGGATTGAGATGGATGAGGGAACTAAAAATGATGTTGTGACCCAATTTGGGGATTATCTATAGTGGCCTAGTATCTTCATCCAAATATATGAAATCTTTTTAAATTAAAAACCAATAAAATACACAAATAACCATTTTTAGAAGATAATAATATAGTGTATTTGGGGATTAGGTAAACTATATTTTAAATTATTGAATGGAATAATCATATTACATAATGGTTATCAAAAAATGTATCTTCTAAAACGAATCCTAAATAAAATAATATTTCTTTATACGGTGAAATGATATGTAAAAAATTGTGATCTTTAATTATCTGTAATGTTAAGCATGGGAGATACATAAGATGGAAAAGAAAATTTTCATGTGAGGACCTTATAATAACAGTTTTAAACCCCACCCAACATATTAAATATCATAATATTGATTAATGGAATAACGATTTGATGTTCATAGTATATAAATAAAAATATAATTGATAAAACTAATTCATAAGATAGTGTCCATGTCATTAGTCATATATTTGTGAGACACAAACACACACACACAACATGTTTTGACATTGTGAACATGTTTAATAATAGAAAAATTCACCATTATTTTAAGGACATCAAAACAATACAACATCAAATCTTATGGTCATGTAACAAGGTACACACATAAAATATTGTATAGGAATGAAAGGTTCATTCATAATAGTCTGAAGATGTAATCATGCTCACATGTAGAACAATGTACATGTATTATGGATCATGCATAAAATTGTCCAAATTTATTCACGTTCATGAATAACATATTTTTTCATTACATATCTATCAATACATAATTCATTATTAATTATAATTCGACTGAACCCACATAGAATCCCAATCATATATGTTCCTCATGATCCTAAATAATTTATCATATAATAACGCGTGAAATTAAACATGTTTCATAAAAATTTTATCATATCAAATTATATAGAATCTATAGAGGTTTCATAACCATTTCATCATTTAATCAAATCATGAAACATATGAAACGAAGTTGTTTGACAATAGTTTCATTATAGTATAACCATTGGATGATAAATGGGTTTTATAAACATATTTGTATCATAAAACATACATATAATAATAAAAAAAGAATATCCATAGTTCATACCGATAAGAATTCATATGATATATTAAATGTTTTCATCTAATATATAGAATGGTTTTGAATGATCCCTTGGAAATTTAATGTGGAAAATAATAATTAATCCTTGATAAAATATTTTTACAACTTAAGAAAATTAAAATTCATTTTATGTTAGGGTAACTATGAAATCATATAAATTTGTTTTTTCATAAAATAAACATATCAATGGTTGGAAATATTATTTATGATGTATATATTTAATAAACTATTCCATTCGCAATTTCAATGAAATATTAAATGTAATTATTTGAAAAATGAAACGGGGAAACATTTTATTAAAAATTAAAAAATTAAACATGTGGGAAAATTTATTTAATAAATAATATTATTAATGTAAAATAATATGTTTGAATTTTTCATATAAAATGCAGAATTAGATGAAAATTTAGTTTTCCACTTAAGAGATTAGAAATGATAATTTTTCATAAAAAAATTATTTTGAAAAATTGATTAAATAAAGGGAATAAAAATAAGGGAAAAAATACATTAATGACAGAATATGTGGTGACAAAATTTCATAAGTTTCATTAGTGATGGGGTTTATAATTATAATCATTGAAACCTTAAAAATGAATAATATCGATAAATGATATTGAATAATAAATCACTTACCACTATGGTAACATTGATTTATAAACCCCATAAAATTGATATAATAAAAATTGTTTCTAACTCACATAAATTTAAGGGGATTAAATATAAAATACATTAAATGGAATTATACCCATCACACCAAATATATGATTATTTAAAATGGAATATGTCTCAAAGATTATAATTTGGAGATGTGAGTCCATTAACACTTTTTTAATGTTTTGAATTAAGACACTAGATAAATTGAAAAATTAAATATAACATTGGTAACAATTAAATTATGGATATTAATTATATTACATGTCATATGGGTATTATATATAAAGAAAAATAAAAGAGGGGTGATTTGGCATATGTCTCCTATAAATAAAAGGGAGACATGAAATACCTAACCTTATAAATTCACTTCCTTCATAAAAATTGAAAACAACTATATACAAAATATATGTTCAATATATATATATATTTCCTAACCATTATTATTTATATCATATAACTTATTATTGTTATTATGAAATCTTATTAACTATTTATTATCAATTCGATGTAAAAGTCATGTTTTGAGGATATAACATTATTTTTTTGTGTATGTTTTGATTTCTTATTTTTTGTCATATTTATCAATCATTGATCCATCATATACCAAATCATAATATTCATCTAATTAACCAATTTATACATAAATAATTTTTTATGACCAACCATGAATGATGTTTTTGATAAATAAAGTGCATTACTATTATAGTGATATCAGGTCATACATATACATGATTTTATGATTTCATTTTAAAACAATCATTATAGAATAGTTAAAATGAATATTTTATATTTTAATAATTTTAATAATATAATAAATTAAATTTTATTCCTTCAAATATTATTAGTAACTTCCCACATGTGGTGTGGTAATATAAAGACAGACCCAAATTCCTTAGTGAAGGAGATTATCCAAATGTACATAATCCATGTTATCATCTTGTAGTGAGTGAAAAGTTAGGAAAAAAATTACATAATATACTTTAATAATGATAAATATGTATTTAATATAATAATATTGTACTTTATATAACATATATTCCTTATAATTACCTTTTTTATAATATGTGTGAAGTGTAATTAAAATCAAAATGACATAACAGAATGAGGTCTTAGTATGCGATAAATAAAACGGATATTATCATATCCCATATGGAATTTAATGTAAAAATGTTATCTCTTATATAATAAAAATATGTATTAAATTTTTATAAATAACATATATGTAATTCTTATTCATCATCATACCAAATCTATTATTTGTGGTGATGATAATTGAGTGGAAATTGTTCATGAGGCGGTAGTATGCCATACACTCAAATGATGATTTCATAACACATTTTATGGATGTGTAGATTGTTTTAGTTAATAATATTAACATGAAAACGTGTATACATATTTATAAAAGACAATTAATTTCTTATATATGATTTTCTTATAATACATTAATTATGTGGAGTAATAAATATAATAAAAATTATCGTTGAAGGACATTTAAAATTCTTCATATAACCTCCTAATGTATTTAGAAAAATCTACCATTTAATAGATTTATGAAAAAAAACTTCTACGATATGATTTGGGATTTTTGAAAATTATTTTTGAATTGAGGGCTGGTCCTAATTGTTCTGAATGTGTGAAAAAAAGATAAAATGTGGTTTCAATTTATATGTGAGGTTAGTGACACACATGAAATTTATGAAGATAAAATATTTTAGCCATGTTTTTCAAAATTTAGGGGAAAAATTATAAAATTTTGAAAAATAAAATTTAGGTTCTATATATGAAAATAAAATAAGTTTTAGAATATATTTTATGTCGTTTAAATCGTTATATATTTATTTTCCACCCCGATAACCCACTTTTTCTTAAATCATTATAGATTATGTTTATTGTTTACTCATTTAATTTTGGTAAAAAAAAATTAAATGTATATTATTTTATAGTATAAATTATTATAATTACAAAGAATTTAAAATATTTTCCAAATTAAATTAAAACAATTTGAATTTTTTAAAATTATTCATTTAAATAAGATGAAAATCTTGGTTTTTAAGGAGAAAATGATCAAAAGCATGATTTTTTTTGACATCAAAATTTAATATAAAAATTATTAATGTAACATAAATGGGGATAATAAATATATAATTCCAAAAATATTTATTTAAGCCCAATTTAAAATGTACATTACCTTCAGTAATAATTTAAAAAAAATTCAGTTGTTAATTTAAATTCATTATTTTCCACCATTCCTAAAAAATATTATTTTCAAAAAATTATCATAAATAAAAACTAATATAATTTATTCCTGATGATTCTAGAGATGATATTTATTTTTTAAAATAAATTTAATAATTTATCAAAGAATATTTTTATCATTATGAAAAAACATGTCTAAAAATTAAATTTTAGAAAATTATATTTTTTGTGTAATGTTATTTTTATTATTATATAATTTATATAAAACAAATATAATTAATGTTAAAAAGGTTATCAAGTATATAATATATACATATAATAAATTTAATTCAACTTTTTTTCTTTTATAACATATTGAGTAAAACCATTACAAAAATAGATTTTAGATCATGAGTGCATTTATTTTAAAATATTTGAATTTCTTCATTTTTTAATAATTAGTCACAAAAGTATTATTTCATTTAATTGTTTTAGATAAAAAAATTATGATTTTCTTAATATTATTTATTCGTTCCATTAAAATTAATTATTGATAACTATCATAAAATAATATTTTTAAAATAAAATATATTTAAAAAAAAATCAAAGTTGGATGTAATGAATTTTAAAATCAATGTTATGTATAAAAAATGTCAAAAATACTAAATTATTTGGAAAATGTATTTTGAAAATTATTCAATTGTTATATTTTAACCCAAATAAAATGAATATTTTATTGTTTATTCTTCTTCTTATTCAAAGAATTATCATTTGAAAATCTCCTCAATGAGACCGACATTGAGAAAAATGATTAATAAAACATTCGTTGGAAAAAGAAGATGGGAAAAAAGAAATTAATAATGAATAAAAAATAGTATGATTAAAAATATATGAAAAAATGTGGGATGATAAAACATGGTCATAAAAAAGAAAAATATCATCCAAATATTGAAGGATATTGATTGGGAACATTGTAAAGAGAATGATGACAACCACAAATACATTAACACATGATTCATCCAAATGGTTATCGATATAATCAAAATTAATAATGAAATTATAATATTATATTTCAATATACTTTTACTATGGTTATTTATTTCCATTTCAATCTACAAAAATAATATATGACATTGTAATTTCTTGATATCATTTTTTTCATCAGCCTAATTTCATTATGTGGGTTTTCATTGATCAAATCCCAAATCCTATATTAATCTTACCAATGAATATTTTAAATTTATGAAGAAATAAATAAGATTCATAATATAATATTAATTAAATAAATCTACCTCAATTGATAAAATAATTTATATTGGTTATCCAATATAGAAAAATCATTATATGGTAGAGATTGTCAATAATATAAAAAACTGCCTCCATTGTTTATCATAATCCATTTCATATATATTTTACCATATATAACTTCTAAAATTAATTAGTTAAAAATTGTCAATATATTTCCAAAAATAAATATGATTGTAATCATATATATATAATAAACCTTTTTAGGATTATCACATAACAATCTTGTTAATTGATAAAAAATATTTTCTATTGAAACATGGTAATAACCTATATTTCCTTAAGATATTATTGAAAAAGATATAATTCCTCATTAATTAAATTAATTTTTTTTTAATATGAAGTATTCCATAAATCTAAAAAATATTTACACTATTTTAATGATAGTATAATCCATTTTTTCAACAAATAATTCATCAGCTCCATTTTAATCACTATTGTAACATTTTGTGTTTCAATTTTAACAACTATTTATCCACAAATTATTATCATAACATCTATAAAAAATAAAATTTTATTGTCCCTTAATGAAATTTTGATTTTCCATTAAATCACATTTCTGGTATATCATATCCAACTTACATAGTTTTATTTTTCTTAATAAAAAATACATACTGAACAATAATAAAATATAAAAATATTAAAAATATATATCACATGAATTCTATTAAATTAATAATTAATAAAAATTGTTTTTATCAAACTGTATGCTCGGAATTATCATCATATTTCATTACAGCATATACAATTCATATTTAATTTTTAGTCTCTTCAACATCCACAAAAAAACAACACTCATAAAAAATGTTCTTTTATTAATGATTATTCCACTCCATACATATATTAGAAAAAATAATTATATTTATACATTCAAAACATTTAACATTCTATGATACCATTGGGTTCCACTATTTTCATCCATTTCACTTACTGTTTATTTAATTTTTTCCTTTATAGTTTAATTATTTGTCTAATTTTTCGCACTGATTCTATCTTCTCTCCCCTATTTGAAATTCCCTACAATGCTTCTATGGTAATTTTTTTAATTTATGAAACTAATTATTCATTACTCCATGGTAACCAATACATGAACCCTCAATGAAATCTATCATTCCCTTATTTGGTTATTTTGAATGTTGGAAAAATGGAATATTTTTAAAAATGTTTTGTATAATTAATCTGGAGTATCCACAACATCTTCAACTAGATTAATAGCCTCATTTGTCTTCTCTTCAGAAAATTTTCCACCACCTTAAATGTATAACCATATCCTTATAGTCTCTACAATTTACTAAAACCCAAAAATACATTGTTATTAATATTATTCATGGTGGAAAACATTATAATAAAGATAATATTAATTTATAGGATTTGTAAATCATGAAACATTATTTATAATTTATAAAACCTATGATTATTCGAGGTCATTCATGGTCATATTGTATTTAAAGCCATCAATGTTTTTAATATCGGTTTTGGGAATTTACAAAGCCTATATACCCGAACTATCATTCCTATTGTATATAATGTCTCATAATCCTGAACCATGTCTTGATCAAGTATTGGTGAATTCTCCCTTTTTAGAGTTATTAGCCAATGATTTTTCTCTTATAGAGAAGCATACACTTGTAGTAAAAAAATATGGAATTAGTTTTTTGGAAACCACTTTCTCTATCTCTTACGAAAATTCATGTGCATTTTATTTTACATTGACACATATTTAGACTTTTGGATTGATACATACTATGATATATAGGAAATATATCTCATAAGATCTCATTAATTTTTTCTCATACTATATTTCTATTGGTAACTTATACTTTCTATTAATAATAACTATTCAAAACCCATATTTTTATATATAGATATTTTATTTTTTACAAATATTATATAAATTACAAAAAAAACATTAATATTCGTTATAGTTGTTTAATTTCATTGGATATTTGGTTTAAAATATTCTATTTTGGAGACGGATCATTTACATAACCCATAAATATCATCCTCATTAGTACTCGTCACAAACATTTACTACAGAAATTCAGTTTTAATGACCTGTGGATAAGAAACATAACAAAAGGCATGACATGATGACAAGTAAGGATAAAAAATGGAGATACATAAGACTAACATGAAGATAAGGGTACTAGAACGTGAACATATAATTTTAAAAAAAATATGATCCATATTAAATATTATAAAACCATGAAATTACATAGTGATTGTATATTTTTATGATATTAATAAAAATAGAATAAATAACATAATCCATTAGAACAAAAAATGGAATAATAAAGTTATTCGATCCATAAAAACCATCATAAAAACATTGTAAACATGAATCAATAGATATGTTATTAATCATTATGATATATATCTACTATTTGGCCGTCCAAAAAATATAATTAGCAAGAAACCAGGTCCATTCATATCATTATTGACATGAAAGATATGTCTCTGTATAATGATCAAAACATTTAATCAGGTTCATGGATAAAATTTTCAATATGGTGAAAAAATATTATATTCTGAACATGTAACAATGTTGATTCATAAAATCGTGAAATTTTAATCTAGTTCGAACATATTCTATTAACTATGGAGTTATCCATCTTTATCCAATGCATTGATGTGAGATATATTTCCACCCAACACAAAATGATAATCAAAAATACTTTTTCCATGTGATAATAAAATAGTAAAAATATAATAAACCATTAAATGAAATGGGTTTCATAAACAGTTAATAAAATTATAACATATATTAAAGGGATAGGTTTCATAATCAATTTTCCATTTCATCATAGAATATCCCATAGAAAAATAAGTGTGCTTCTAATGAATTTTGTCATAGAATAAATAATGGAAGGGAAAGTATTTTCCTAATAACATCGCCTTCATAAACCATTCATAAAAGGAATAATTACTGTATAATTATTTTATTTTGCGATCAAATCAAAGCTTACATCAATTGATGTCATCTTAGATATATAAAATATTTTAAATATCACATGGAAAAATATAGAAGGAAAATAAAAATTCCACATTAAGAAAACAATTTAATCATAAAATATTGTAAAAATTCCACAATTTTAAAATAAAATTGAAAAAATTTAAATGAAACATCAAATAATATATTTGTATTGAGGGTGGTTAATTTTATTTACAATGTATAAGTGAAAATAAATATTCCTTTAAATTTTTCCTTAAAGGAAAAAGAAGATTTTTTTTGAAGAACAATAATTTTAAGTGAAATAAAATATAAAAAGAAAATAATGGTTAAAATTTATTGAATAAAAAACTTAATGGAAGATAAAAATAATTTTTTAATATCAATTTAGAAAAAATATATATATAACAAAAAGGTGTGTTAAACTCAAATATTGAATAAAGACAATTTTTCATAGAATCATTTTATTCAACATGTGAGTACATAAAAATATTAAAAATGATTGGAAAAATGTTTTCTGATGAAATAAAAATATTAGATAAATATTTTTGAGTTTATTGAGATATTATTTATAATATTTCATTACTAGAAGCATAATTATATACAATCTAGTATAATGATGATATTGTTTTCAAAAACCCGCTTCCCTTTTATAACATTTAATTATAAGATTCTTTAAATAGTGATTCTAAAATGGATATGTAATCAAAATAAATTTATGTATAATAATCATAATATTCTATCAATGTTATTATATTCACCGCATCAATTAAATACATGGTGAATAATGCATGTTTTTTAAATCAAATCATTTAGATATTGATATCACTTAAACCTTTTGTAAATTTTTATCATAAGTGACAATTAAAATAAAAATAAATTAATAAATGAATATCATTAAAAAAAGAAGATAAATATTATAAGATGATAATGGTAACTATATACACCACCAAAAATAAAAAAGTTACAAATTTTCATATTTATCCTGAAAATAAAAGGGAGACTAAATATACTATACCTGAAGTCTCGACATCCTAATAACACGATCAGACATCTAATATAATAAATATATGATTATTATAAATATATATGTGAACCCTAATTATATATATTAATTTACATATTCAATTTTTTTTATGACATTTTATTACCATTTTATTACCAATTCAATTATTAAATAATACGTCAAGTAATAACCACTAAACCAATCATGTATGTTTGGAATTTTGTTTACACATTTTTTATCATAGTTTCATTATCCAAAAATTAATAATCATTAAATAATTATTATATTTTAAAATAATTATAAAATTAAAATAAATCACTAATGAAAACGATGTAAATAATTTTTTATCCTTATGTAGTGAAAATAATATAATAGATAACATTTTTTTATTTAAATATAATCATAAATTTCAACTATGTGGTATTTTGATGAAAATAGTGAGTTACATCTCTTTATGAAAGTGGTTTTCCACACATACATGAACGACATTATTGTCTTTCAGTGTGTTTAATGGAAATAATGAAAATGATATATTTTCATTTAATAATTTTAAATATATAATATATATCATGATTATTTCATTTATATCTCATATAATAATAACTATTTTCCATATTATATTCAATGGAATTTATTAGTGAAAAACAAATCACATTTTTTGCAGTGGAGTAGTCGACTACACACACAGGTGAAGTTATAATATCCAATTCAAAATGGGAACTAAATATGAATATATTATATAATTACTCAATTTGTATAATTTTTTTATTTAATATTTATAATTTTTAGCTGTCATAATATCCAACCATGAGAGGTGTTAATTACAATTGAATGAAATCTATTCGTGATATGATATCCTACCATACCCATGAATGATAATTACATAAATGATATGATGGAATTAGATATATTTTTATTACATTAAAATAAAATTAAATCATCTTATATTAGGTATGACATATATTTTTTATATCATCATTTTTTAATAAAAATATAAATATTTAAAATGATAAATAAAATCAAATTGATTTTTAAAAAACATTAGCTATTATACAGGTATCCACAATAGGTTATCACCTCAATCTTTACTATATGTGTTTTTTACTAAAATAAATAATATTATGATATTATACATTTATATAGTTATCTAGGGCTTTTAAATTGGTGAAATTTTGTTTAGCGTAGAGTTCATTTAGTCTATGTTTTATTTGACTGTTTGTTTGGGTAGAAATTTGAGAATAATTAGAGAAATAGGGATGTCAAAAGTTGGCACATGATTAAGGAAAATTATGAGCCCCAACCCTATAAACCATGAATCCCGAGAAATAGAGGAATTTAATTGTTTTTAATGGATTGTTAAACTATGTTTCTATTTAAGAGTAACCATGAACATGTATAAATTTGGCATACCGTTTAGAAGTAAGGTTAGTGAAAATTATTGTCCCCTGTCAATGAATTTTTTTTGTGGGAATTAATGTCTTCTAAAAATTATTTTTTCAATTACCATAACCAACTAATTAGTCCCAAATTGAATCTCACTCCACTATTGGTCATTTTCATAATTTTGAGCTATCTAGATGCATTCCAGGCCTTCCTAACATCTATTCTTTGTAACAAGATTCTTGGATTGAAGATGTGAATCTCTTTCTTTGATGATGGGTTGATTTTATGCAGTCTTTTTATTTCAAGATTAACTGTATTAAAAAAATAGGGAACACTATTTCCATTTAACAAATACGTAATATATTGAATCATGCAGCCCTAGAGTCTAGTGTTGGTTAGAAAATTTGTTTACATCTATATATAATGCATGTTGTGGTATGGATGTTTCATGAGTAGATTTATCACATTTCACATTCTTTAGATTCTACAAAATTGAGTAGGATTAGATACATGAATTATAAAAAACTAAATTGATTGAACTTTTAATGAATCCTTGATGGTGGGGAGTCTCCTTTAGAATGGATCATATATGAGGATTCAATCTTCTTCTTGAAAAATTTGGTTAATATGCCTACCAGAATTTGAGAGGAGTTGATTATTGAATTTTAAGCATCGAAGTGGGTGGTACATCCTAGATTGACCCAAATGAATCATGAACTCTAAAGATAGTTTGGGTGGATATGAATGATAATTATTATTGTAGGGTTGATGACAAGATTCTACACCAGTTAGAAAGTGAAGTTCAATCATCAACCACAAGGAGGTTTTGTACAAACATTTTATACTCTAGAGTGGAAGTGTGACAATATTATAATGGATTTTTGTGTTGTCTATTAAAGAAGATATATAATAATGATTCTATTAGTATTTTTTGATTTAATCAATATAGTATAACATTTAATATATATATTAGAGACTTGTTTTATAGGGTACCTAGAATATTTTTATATTTAAGATATATTCCATCTGCATGGGGTTCCAAATAAAATAGTTTCATACCACCATTCGGGATTATGTTCGATATAATATAAGTGTATATAAAAGGTTTATTGTATGAATAATTTATAGAGTATAATATTACAGATGTATATTTTCTGAAATTCCTAACAAAGTATACTTTTTATTGAGGATATAGAGCATGCATGTTTTATAGACTTTTGTGGGTCTTAGGAGTGGAACCCGGCACTGGTGGAGTTATTCCATAATAATTGTTATCAGGAGCCAACACATAGAAATAAAAATGAGGCACTATATTGTATTCCATGTAGATAATCTGTATGATGGTTAGAGGTAGATGATTTAGAGTTGTTGGGACCGAGTCATATGCATGGGAGGTTTTTAAGAATCACATAAGACCATAAGAAGTCAATACCATTGATGTACTTATTTTCAAGACCTTCCACCACAGAATGGGCCTCCATATAGACATGTGTGATAAAATAATTAATGGATGAGAGATAATCCCATAATTTAACCCACCAATTAGTAAGTTACAATGATTGATTAGAAGAACCAGTCGTAATGGAAGGGACAATAATGGTTGAATCGCATTCAAGACAAATATTATCCCATCCATGATGATAATATTTCTCCACCTCCAACATAATACTAATAATTTCAGCTTCAAGAGATTATACAAAGCCACATGAACCATATAATCAACAAAGGACATCCCTATATGATTTCTGAAAATGGATCTATAGCCAGAGGACCTGGATTACCTCTGGAGGAAACATCATAATTAACATTAATCAATCCCTCAAAGGGGACCTGGAAAAATACCTCAAACATACCATGATGGGAACAAAATATAACTCTAACACCAATCCTATTAAAGGTAGTAAAATCATAGATAATATTTTAATAATAATGCTTCATTGGTGGACTAGATTTTCGAACACCAGCATGTATCGCACATAGTGTGGCCCCAATAGTGAAATGGAATCTATCCTGAATCACCTTCTTTCTAGAAAACCATGGAAAAAGAATATGTTCTTCTGCAACAACATGAAATAGATCATTGAGAAGGGGATAAAACTAAATTCCATTCCATCTAATGAAGACGACATAAATTGAATTGAAAAACAATTTAATATATAAAACATATTTATAAATAATTAAAATTAAAAGGTAGTTTTCATTTATCATTCATTATTTTCACTATTCATATACAATTATTTTTTTGAGATAAGTCTAAAAAAATAAATATATGTTAAATTTTAATTTATTAATAAAAAAATAATTTTTATATATTCATGTAATAATAATAAAAGGTTAACATATTATTTTTAACATTAATATGTAAATTAGATAAACATTATTTTTTAAAAAATATAATTTTTAATCATAAAATTTAATGGATTATTATATATTGTCTAAAACACACAGTTATAATTTTTAACAAAAGATTAATTATATTAAACATATGTTTAATTAATATAAACCACAAAAGTTATTTGTTTTAATTTATTGAGGTAACCCATTTTTAATTTTATGAAAATAAATTTTCAGAATATGATTTCATTTTTGTAAATATAGTTTTGCATTTTTATTTTAAATTAAGTAATCAACAAAACTTAATATTATATAAAACTGTGAAATATATATTATCTCAATTTATTTATTCCTATTAATACCCTAGGTTTCAATAAATATGTGATAATTATAATTCAACTACATTTAAATTTTATGACAAATTTTGTTTAATTTGATTGTACCTTGTAATTCCATCTATACTAAAAAATATGTGTATTAAAAAAATTAAAAAATCTAAAATACATTTAAATAATATATTATACAAAACATAGTGGTGGTACATTGTAAATTTTTCATTATTTTTTAAAAAAACATTTCTAGAACTATATGTATATTATATGGGTCTGTAGGCATTTATAATGTACTCAGGTTTCAATACGTTACATATAATTATCAAATGCGTATTATACATTCATCTTGTAATTACGTATTTTGATTTCTATTTTTTTTGAAAATGTGGTTATTTTTTCCCACATATGTCATAAGAATATTCTTAATAATCTTATGCCTCTAGAATATCTGGATTCATGATTATGTTTATATGATGAATCAGTATGTAAATTACTATGAGTGATCCAATCAAATATGTTATGTAGTTATATAATATGATCAACCTCTTAACAATTTATTTATTGTTTGGAAAATGTTGACATGGGAATCTGATGTGTTGTTCCTTGGAAATAGTCTCATTTATATGATTATGGAACTCATGTTGAAGGGATGATCCATGTTCTTTGGGTTGTATTGTGGTTCACGATGTTCTCTCTTTATAGTTGAAATTTTATTTCACCATTGCTGATACACTTGATATGTGATATTAATTATTTATTTGATTCTAAAAATAATAGATTGGAAATTACTATTTTATTTACATGATTAATTTTAGGAACATATGGATTTATATGATATATATCTTATTTGGAATGAATATAAAAACATGTTGTGGTATACTTTCTAACAATAGATAAAATTAATTTGGGAAATAAAATTATTTTTATTCATTTGATATTTAAATGAAATAGTACTTATTAATGTTGTAGTAACTGTGAGGAATTAAATAATGTCAAATGAAATTGAAAAAATCGAGATTAAAAAGAATTATAAATCAACTCATTTTCAACCCAAAGTAATCTATTCACCCTATAAATGGATAAATGATAGTGGTAATGGTGTTTCGGTTATATCTGTTTGGAAAGAGTATGTTTAATAAATTATATAAGGATAATTATAGACTATAATATTTAAAATTATTATATTTATATGTTATGTCAACTAAACCACATAATTTTTATTATATAGGGATTCATCAATGATAATGTTAAATGATAGGGGAAAATAGGACAATACTAAGTAGGAAACATAAGTAGTAGAACCATATCCACAGATTGCCTTTTTTAGATTTAAAATGTGATGTTACAATAAAATATTCATGATTTATAATCGTTATGTATGAAAATTGAGAATGGTTTGTTCGGACTATAATTTTAATGGTCCGGGCCTCTTCGGCCCTTTCCTTTTTCAAAAAGAAGGTCATGAAGTTTTCTGTAGGGTAGAATGGACTTTTCCCACAATTTTTAGAATTCTGTGACTACATGCCGTGTAGTGTGAGTACATGTTGTGTAGCACCTTGGAGAGTATACCCCGTGTTGAAGTCATGCCCTTTCCATGTAAAACAAATAAGTACACGCCGTGTAGCCCATCGTACACTCCGTGTAGTGTCTCCCCGCTTACACGTTACCCTCAAACCATTTGTTGACAAGTCAATGGTCGTGTTCTATGTTGAAACTGTGTAATTTGTTTTCCTTTCCATGTGAAATAAATAAGTACATTCCATGTAGCCCATCCTATACGTTGTGTAGTGTCTCCCCTCATACACATTTCCTTCAAACCGTGTGTTGACAAGTAACGGTCTTGTGCCGCGTTGAATGACGTGTTGGAAGCCGCATGGTAACCGTGTGGAATAGCAGAGTACACACCATGTAATAGGAAGTACATGTAGTGTACTATTGTTTTTCTCACCTATAAAAGGAGGGGACCTCTCCTCCTTTTCATACCATTCCTCTACTCTCCTTTCCTTTGAGCAGAGCCCTCCCGAGAGACTCCAAAGCTCTTTTGTACTATAACTTCTTCGTCCGAGCTCCGATTTATGATCCGTCATCAGCCATGAGATCATAACGATGAGGCGGAACTTCTGAGATTGGATCTTTTCCTTTCCCTTCAGCCTTTCCTTCCCAGCTTCCACAAGAGGATGTTTTTTCCAGGTTTTGACAGATGCGACAGACACCAACTGATGTCTTCTATAGTTGATATGGGGGAGCATTGTGATCATAACCTGTTGAGGTAGGGATTTTACCTTCATCTCCCTAATTTTTGAATCATCCGGGATGGGTGTCCTCTTGCATTCATGAGACATAGTTGAACCAGTTTAATGAATATAATAAATGGCTTAAATAACTGGGATGGGGAAGTTGTTATGGTTATCTTTATGTATCATATTGTAATTTTGTAAATTGAATAGGCTTATGGATACTAGAAATCATGGTTGTTCGAGGCCATTTCTTGCACAATTAACTATCTCCCTATCTTTCTAGACCGTTTTGGTGGATGGAAAATTTTTGGAATATGGAAATTGGTTAATCACGTAAATTTGGATGATTAAAGGAATATCTGGAATCATTGTGGGATCACCCCCGTTGGAACAAAATGGAATAATGAACATTTGGGTGTTGGTTTGGTTATGTGGTGTGTGAAAGGGGGGGGGGTGAATCCTGGGTTATTACGAATTGTATGGGAAATGGGGCTGTAGTAAAAGATATTAAAGGGGGAAATGATGTGGCACAAGCCATGTTTTGTGATACGGTTGTGGAGATGTGGTTATAGTTGAAGAAGGGCTACATTAATGGGTTGTGATATTAAAAGAATGTCTAAATTTGTTAAGTGAAATGTAGGGAATGATAATGAATTAAATGCAGGAACAATCATTAGGGATTGATTTATTATAAAAAGGTCGGTTTTTTGTTGCTTGTGTTATATCTAACTTGATTTCTGGTTGGCATGGTTTTTCAATGAAACACTTTTTTTGGTTTGATATTTTCCCAGCAGCTAAAGAACTAATAAACAAATACTGTTGAAACATGAAAACCTAAATGGTGTTTGTATTGTTTGTTAAATGCACGCTTCATAGTGTCAGTGCTGAGGCACGTGCTCAGTTTTTTTTTTTGAAGCCATAGGTTGCTTTGTGTGTTTTGTATACATATATGTATATGTATCTCTGTGTTTTGTCGTACCCCACCCATGTTGAGCACCTAGTTCCGAACACTCCCATTTCACGGGAGAGGGTGTTTTCCCCTTAGTTACTATCTCATTCCTTCTCCTTCTTCCAAAGTCTGTGATGGCTTAAGGTGACCTTACACCTAAGACTATTCAGGTAGGTTTCGATTGATGTGATTTTATCCCAGGACTCTTTGGGCTGGTTTACTATTCTCAAGAATCTTCGAGATGAGGCCCAGGTGTGTTCGGGTGGGGATGTGGTTGTGGTTTGTGAGGTTTAGGTGTGTTCAGGTGGGGATGTGGTTGTGGTTTGGGAGGCCCAGTTGTGTGCGGGCGGGGATGTGGTTGTGGTTTGGGAGGCCCATGTGTGTGCGGGCAGAAAAGTGTGGTAGCATCAGTACGTTCACCGTTAGGAAGAGAAACTAACTAGTGGGGGTAAATGGTCTTGGATACCCAATACTCTTGTTCTTATATACTACTACCAGTTGTTTTGAGTTTTTGGTTAGTGTGGATGGTGAGGTTGGGTGGATATAATTCCTTGCTAGGTTTTGGTTTCTTCTGTTGTTCTCAGTAGACATTAGGATGTCTCCCCATCACTGCCTGAGAGCTTTAGGCTTCCCTTCTGAGTATACTTGTCTACTCACCCTATTTTTACATTCCGGTTTCCAGGATGACTACTAGGACCGTGTGGGGCCCTACTAGTCGGGACAATTGGAGTTGTTGCAGTTGTTGTACTCTTGTTTCTTTTGGTATTTCACTTTTTGAGTTTCCTTGAACTTGTACACTGTTTCAGAACTGTTTAAACATTCATTTGGGATTGGTTTGGGTTTATTTTCATTTACTCGTTTTTTTATTTTGGTGTTTGACACATCCTATTTCCCAATCATAAATAATAAAAAGGGTAATGCCTACTATATTTGTGAAAACTCATACCCTTGGTGGTAGTCGCTACTTCGGGGCCTACTGGAGGCGGGACTCCGGGGTCATTATCTCCCTTTCACCATTACCAGCTCAGGAGGGGCATCATTGGTGGGAGGGGTTTGTGACATATTGGTATCAGAGGTGATGTTTGAGAGATAGGATGGAGTATGGAGTTAGGAATAGTGAGGATAGCATTGGATGGTAGGGCGACAGTGTTGGCTGATCATGGAGCGTGGCATGGGCCACGGAAGACCGGCTTGGACACGAGATTTTAGGGGCCCCTATGATCCGATGCAAGGACTATGAGCCTACTGAATGACCAAGTGAGGCTACATTGATTGCAGGGTAGTAACCCTGGGAAGGTACTTGCATCATCATGTTTGGGGATTACTTGATTTTGGTGTTCTGGGAATGAAATCGATATAATGTGATAAAATTAAACCATGAGAAATTTCCTTACTACTTGGGATTAGGTGATCTTTTTTTTACCGTATAGCTATTGCACCTGGACGTTGTCCCTGGGGGACTCAGATAGTCGAGGCCCAGCCGATTCAGGCGGATGATCAGTAGAGGATTGACAGAGAGGAGGAATATGATCATTGGCAGAAGACTCTCCACTCATTCCAGCGACAAACCCTCAAGAAGTACGAGGGTAGTATTTCAGATATGGAGACAAAGGGGTGGCTTGAAGAAATAGGGATAACTTTTACTTTGATCCATTCTCTGAGGGTGTACTGGGTTCCCCTAGTGGTCAGTCAGCTGAGAGGTGTGATGCATTAGTGGTGGATGCTCTACCTCGATGAGAGGTCAGAGGCAAAGGTTCAGTGTGATGAATTTTAAAAGGAGTTCCAAGAGGAATTCCTTTATTCCATGATTAAAGCCGAGAAGCGGCAAGAGTTACTCTCCCTCTATAAGGGGAGTATATCAGTATGAGAATTGGGGATCTAGTTCAAGGATCTCTTATGCTATGCTCCAGATCTCTTTTCGGATGAGGATTCTTGAGCGAGACGTTTGGAGGAAGCGCTCCGTCCTTTTCTCCAGTATGCAGTCACCCCCTTCACCCTTCCGATGTACATGGCAGTACAGAAGAAGGCATAGGTTGTAGAGAGTATGCACTCATAGAGAGGTTCACCACGAGAGGGAATCCATCCGTGTTTGTCAAAGGGGAATACAGTCAGCTATAGGTCTCCTGCGACAGGACCTTCTAAATTTAGGCCAGTAGGGAGTAGGCCCCTGCAGTTCTTGTTCAGATCTTCGGGTCCTCTTCCCTTTTTCACAATCCCAGGACCAACGTGTTTCTCTTGCATTGTTTTTGGTCATATTCAGAGTTGGTGCCTGTCCCATGCTCAGTACGGTGGAGTTGGGTAGGTTCAGTGCCCGACTCAGCAGCACCAGTGGCCGGTGAGGCCCTTCCAGCAGAAGCAGGACCCTACTCCTCCGAGGGTAGACTTTTCCAGAGGAGGCTGACCATAGGGTGCTCCTCATAGACCTCGGCCAGGGCATGGTCTGGGAGGTGGTTGACATCAGAGAGGCAGAGGATCAGGGTGTGGACTGTTGCACGCAGTAGAGTTGGCAGCTCTGACAGGACCAGAGGTGGTGCGAGGTACAATTTGTTTTTTTAGCACACTCAATTCTCTTTTGTTTGATTTGAGAGCTTTGCACTCCTTTGTTTCATCTGGTCTAGCCCATGATTTGGGTCTATACGTAGAGAGACTTTCTGTACCCCTGGTGCTAAATACACCAGTTTAAGTTCAGACCAATGTATCTTGTGTTTTCTGTGGATGTGGGCTGACGTTGGGACCACATTGATCTAGTGGGGATCTTTTTTGTTTCAGATATTGCAATATGATTTCATCCTGGTCATCGAATGGATGTTTTATATTATTGTCGTCATCGACTGCTTCTGAAGAAGAGTTGTGGTCTCCGATGTGGATGGGAAGCATGTAGCTTTTGTCGGCGAGAGGAGCTATCAGGTGGGAAGTCGGCATGTGAATACTCTCCTTTCCTTGTTAGGTGGGTTATCAGTGGTTTCAGATGATACAGAGATGATGGATGTCACAGAGGTTGTTTTGGAGTTCCTCTATGTATTTTCTGAGAAGATTGTGACTGTACCCCCCCCCCCCAACGTGATGTTGAGTTCGGGATAGACTTACAACATGGTGCTCGTCCGATTTAGATGGACCCTTATCGGATGGAACCTTCAGAGTTGCGGGAGTTGCGGATTCAGATTGATGATCTGATGGAGAAGGGTTTTCTTCGACCCAGCATGTCGCCATGGGGTGATCTAGTTTTGTTCGTAAAGAAGTCAGATGGTGGTCTCAGGATATGCATAGACTACCAAAGGATAAATTAGGTAACATTAAAGAACTATTACCCCCTTCCAAGAATAGAAGATCTCTTCGACCTGCTGAGGAGAGTAGGTTGGTATTCTAAGATTGATCTATGATCTGGATATAATCAGCTGAGGGTAAAAGATAGTGACATCTCGAAGATGGATTTTAGGTGCAGGTATGGGCACTTCGAGTTTGTAGTGATTTCGTTTGGAGTTACGAATGCAATAGCTGTGTTCATGGGACTTATGAACATTGTATTCCAAGAGTTTCTAGATAGGTTTGTCGTTGTGTTTATCGATGACATCCTAGTCTAATCAAGATTAGAGGAGGAGCACCTTGATAATCTCAGGGAAGTCTTGGAAGTCCATAGACACCACCAAATTTATGGGAAATTGTCGAAGTCTAAGTTCTTGATGCAAGAAGTACACATCATTGGGTACGTAGTGTCTCAGCATGGAGTTTTAGTGGACCTGTCAAAGGTGGAGGCGGTTGTTTCTTGGGTGGCACCCAAGAGTGTGGAAGAAGTTAGTAGTTTCATGGGGTTGTAATGTAATTATCGGAGGTTCGTTGCAGACTTCTCTCAAGTTGTCACTCCATTTACAGCTTTCACAAGGAAGAACCAGGTCTTTGAATGGAGTGAGCATTTCTAGAAATCTTTCAACTACCTGGAGGAGATGTTGGTTAGTGCTCCAGTACTTAGGTTTCCAGAGGATGTTTTGTTGTATGAGGTGTTTTGTGATGCTTCTGGCCTTGTTTTGGGGTGTGTACTGATGTAGAAGAAGGGTGTGATCTGTTATGGGTCTAGGCAGTTGCGCCCTCTCGAGTGTAACTATGCCTCCCAAGACCTAGAGCATGCACCAGTAGTGTTCGCACCGAAGTTGTGGAGACATTAACTCTTTGGGGGTGCCTTTTCATCTTATCAGATCACAAAAGCTTATGTCATATCTTCTACTAGTGTGTCTTGAACTTACGGTGGCAGAGGTGGGTCATGTTTTTTTTCAAGACTATGACTTCGAGATCTCTTACACTGAAGGTAATGGAAATGTTGTGACTGATTCCCTGAACAGGAATTCGAATAAGGAAGTTTTTTGGGAATCCGCCGATGCTTGGAAAGTTATGGTAGAGTTGGATACCTTGCACTTGGATGCAAGGGTTGAGGGTGTTAGAGGGTGTTTGTTTTAGATGATGGTGTAGTCCTCCTTTTTGCAGCAGGTGCAAGAGTCTCAGTGGGGAGACTCCGAGGAGGGGGTAATGTGGGATCGTATCGATCAGGGAAATGCTCCAGATGGATGTTCATAGAACAGCCAACATCAGATGTTTTTTCATGGAAGGTTGTTTGTTTTGGTGGTGCTGCATGAGGTAGTTCTTCGTGAGTTCCATAGCTCAGCCTTGGCGGTACATCCGGGAGTATAAAAAATGTACTAGGGCCTGGGGGAACAGTTTTGGTGCCTTGGATGAAATGGGAAGTGATGGAGTTTGTGGCTAAGTACCTACTGTGTCAGCAAGTAAAGGTTGAACACAGTTTTCCTAGTGGTTTTTTTTCATCCTTTATTTGTCTTCGAGTGGAAGTGGGATGACATCTCAGTGGACTTCGTCATAGGACTACCTAGAGCTCAAGGTGGTTATGATACTATCTGGGTAGTGGTGGATCGACTGAAGAAATCGTCTCCCTTCTTAGGAATTAAGTTGTCAATCCTTATGAGTACCTTATCACAAAGGTATGTAGACGATGTGGTGCGTTTTCAGGGAGTTGAAAAAACTATCATCTAAGATCGGGATACTCGGTTTACCTCACGAGTCTGGAGGCTGTTACAACATGATTTTGGCACCCAGCTTCGCCTTATCACTACTTTCCACCCCCAGAACGATTGACACACAGAGTGGACTATCCATACATTGGAGGACATGCTGCGAGCATGCGTTCTGGATTTCGGAGGATCATGGGTATGGCACATTCTATTAGTAGAGCTTTACTACAACAATAGCTTCCACTCTACTTTTGGTATGGCACCGTTTGAGGCTTTGTAATGACCCAAAGTTTCATTAATGGAAAATACCTCTTGATCCAGTTAAATGTATATTTATGAAAAATGTTTTTATAAGATGTAAACTTCTTTGGTTTTATGTAACGAATTGTGACCATTGTTAATATAGCCGTTGAACCGTTATCACATGATTAATATAAATATAAGGCTTTAACGAACCCAATTTTACTCAGACAAAGGAAGCGATGGCCTCATCCAGTAGAATTTCCCCATACAAAGCCCATTTGTCGGAGATCGGAAAAGAGGTGGCATCCTTGGGCTTCGCCCTTGACCAAGCCCAAGATGAGCTTCACCCTTTCAAGCTCGAACGGGAAAGTCTACGGGAAAAGTGGATGTTGATAGAGATTACCACTCGAGCGATGTTATCTGATCCACCCCAAGAGTCCGTCACCATCGCACACCTTACCCTTAGGTCTTATGCGGCTATTTTAAGGGGTTATGTAACTAATAAGTAGTACTATGATTCATGTACATTATTTTTGTATATAATAATGGATATAATTTTTAGTCATTTTTAATACATTGTTAATAGTTTTTAAAGTACAAATGGTGTTTTTAGTTATTATTTAATTAAGAAATCTATTTTATTAAATTAAGGGATTTTTGAATTAAATTATATTTTAATAAAATAATAATATTATTATTAAATTAATTTTTTATTAAATATAAATGATCTTATAATTTTATGAATGAAATTAAAAATTTTATTAAGGTTTGAAATCCATTTCTGTTAAAACCCGTGAATTTTCAATAAATGTCGGTTTTTATTTTAAAAGTGAAAATTAACATATTTATAAAATTATTTGGATAAAATAAATGTCATTTTTGGAATCAGGACGTCAAAATTATCCAATAGTGAATTTTTCATAATTTTCTAAGACAGTCAAATTTTTGGGTAAAAATTAAATATCGTTTAAATATATAATGTGTTTTATGACATCATTATGAACCAATGGTGATGTAATAAAATACCATAATCCTTATGTCCAGAAAATATACGTTTTATCATTAATATAATGTGATTTTGGGTTTGTTTTAATTACTTTTTCAAAGAATTAATGGACCCCTCAAGACATATTCAACACTTTTCCTTTTTAAATTAATTTCCATGGGTGTGTGACTCACCTCCAAATAAGCAACCTTATTATTTTAAGAATTTAGGACTTGGGCCTTATAAAATATTGTTTTCCTTGTCCCTTTTCCAAAACCCATGGGCATAAACCTTGGGATGGTTTGTGGTTTGGATAAATTTAATGTAAGGGGACCCAAACCTAAATAATAAATAATTCCCTCACCTTTCCTATATAAACCCACCCAACATACCACATCCTCCTCAATAAAATCCCTAGGAGTTTGTCCAAACTCTTCCCTATTCTTTCTAGAATCCTCCCATGGTGCCCCAAGCTCCCAAGAAGCCTCTCCCAAGCCTCTCTCTAGCCTTTGGAAGCACATTTCCAAGTAAGGGTTTTTTTCTTCCTTTATCATTTTTGTCAATTTTCATTAAGTTGTTTTTCCCTTTTAATTTAAATTATGAATGTTGGGGTATGGTTTAGCACCTCCACCATACTACCCTTTTATTGTTTGAATTATGGGATACCCCTTTCTCTCTCATTAAAATCCTCCCATGTACACCCGTTACTATGCCGAAATTCCAAAAGGAACTTCTCTCTCTACTTTTACATTCAAGAATTACTTTTGTATCATGAATCTAAAATACATTACAATTTTTGGGACATGTATCTATATGACATTGTTACTGTCCATTACATATAAATATGATTAGGATCCCATTTCTCTCTCATCAATCGTTTTTTATGAATTCTTATGTCACGCTGTTACGCTGCCGAAATCGCACAGATTTTCTAAGCCAATGCCATTGGGTAGTGAATACCATACCCATTTCTCCATCAAGGGTGTGCCCTTATAGCACTCCAATGCATTGGGTAAAGTATAGTATCATGATACGTCATGTGTAATGAGTGTTGACTCATTCTAATTCAAGTGCAATGAGGTTTTACTCGTTCTTCATGTGCAATGGGGGTTTACTCATGCTCCATGTGCAATGAGCCTTGGCTCATGCTAATTCAATATTAAGTGTTGTTGCCACATTTCCATGTTATGATTATCATGCTTTATCATGACTTTATGTTCATGTTTCTTATATGCTCTATTGATATGTCTATTGTCTAACATGTATTATACTCCTCATGTTATAACATTTGTACTCCCTTACTGGGCTTTATAGCTCACCATTTTCTTAAGCATGTCCTCAGGTTATCCCATGCAATGCTATGTACGAGGGAATGTAGTGGTCATGTAAAGGAAGTTTTCAATAAAGATGTTGTATTTCATGTTTTATGTTTTTATGTAATGATCCTAATCCCCAAAGACACTAATCCTCTATATCTTCTTTGTTGTATCTAGTGATGTTTTTTGTAATAAATCATGTTTATGTTGTAATAAAAAGCAGGGTTTTCATAGTTGGTATCAGAGGATAGGTTTAGTTATTTTTTGGATTAGGAAACCCTAGTAAAGACATAGATATAAGACTAAGTATAATAAAAAATCCATAAGTTTTGGTAAATACTAAGTAAGTGGTTTATCAAAAAAATACATCCCTGTCTGGATACGAGCAGGTAGAGGCGGCTCTGGCACAGATGTATCCTAGGGGTAAAACCCGAAAACCCCACTTGGAGCTAGACTCGAACGAGAACTGGTGCATGACAATGAGCCTTCCTGCACTATTGTTTATGACACTCCCGGGGATATGTTTTGATAAATTCACAATCTTAGTATGAACCCTTATTAAGGGGAAAATTCCCTTAAGAATATATGTTAGAAAGTAGATCATGAAAAACCTAGATTGAAGCCTATAGACTCATGAGTTAAAGAAATTAATGTTTATTTATAAGTCATCAAAATTTGTCTTTGGATTACCCTTTATGTGTTACCCCTAACTTTCCTTTTATTCCAGCCAATGGCCGGTAATCGGAGGACTTGGGCTAACAACCATTGTGAAGATCAGTGTGATGATTGTACTAATGAGATGCCAAATCCAATGGGAGCGGGAATCGTGAACTTTGTCATGCTTCTCTCTCATCTAACTCATGTTTTGAATAGAAACACGGGTCAAGAGTAATGTTCAACCCCCCCTAAGAAATAACAAGTCACTATCGAGAGCTTCATGAGACAAAGGCCTACTACTTTTAGTGGATTATCTGATCCCATGATCACTAAACAATGGATCAACTCCATTGAAATGATCTTCTCCATCATTCAATGTTCTGAACAAGAGAAGGTTCTCCTGGCTGATTATCGTATGGAGGGTGAAGCTGATCAATGGTGGACGTTGATAAAAAATACGAAGCCTGAGGAAGAGATTGAGGCTTTGTAATGGATGGAATTCCGGAAGATGTTTTTCAATAAATATTTTCCACGCACCCTCCGGCATTATATGGAAAGGGACTTATTTTCCCTCAAGAAAAAAGATGAAGAATCCATTGGAGCGTACGAGGAAAACTTCACAAGGCTTGCACGATACGCTTCTGGCATTGTCGTTACCCCTGAATGCAAGGTTGACCGCTTCTTTGGTGGGTTTAAACATAGCTTGCGGAAAGCATTAGTGATCCGTGACTTCGACAGCTATGAAGAAATTGTCCGATGTTCCCTCAAGGTCGAAATGAAGATCGAATAATCACAGGGGTATCATGGGGACAAGAAGCGAAAGTTATACTTCAATGTTGGCGGTCCAATGGATAAATCCAATGGTGCTTAGAAGTTCTAGCACCCCACTTGCCAAATGTTCGGAACGAAGCACCCTGAAAATTTCCTTAAGGGGATGAGAAAATGCTTCAGGTGTGGAAGAAAAGGGAACCTAGCTGTTAACTGTCGGCAAGAAGGACACGCGGCTCCGACAGAGGATAGGAATGCTCCGTTAGAACCTCAATGCATTGTTCAATGCTATAAATTCAAAGAACCGTGTCATTTTGCAAATTACTTCCCTAACCCATGGGTTATCGGAGGCAACCTACAACCTCCAAGACAGAAAGGAAGAGCTTTTGCCATCACTTCTGCCGAAGTGAACCCTGACAATGATGTGGTGATAGGTACGCTAGTTATTCATTCAAGAATAGAAAACATACTTTTTGATTTAGGTTGTATGCATTATTTTATATCTCGAAAGATTAGTTGAACAATCCCAGCACCACCAGAAATCATGGAAGTAAAGTTGTCGGTGAGTACGGAAAATGGAGAAATCATTGCATCCCATGAGTATATGTCCTCCCCTGTTATAATCTGTGGATCGAATTTCCTGGAAAAACCTCGTCATACTCCCTCTGGTGGAATTTGATGCAATTCTTGGCATGGGATGACATTCATTATATAGAGCCAACATAAATTGTCGGGAGAGGGAAATCACACTCCATATGGATAATCGACCCCCGATTCTTTACAAGTGTCAGGAGGAAGGTGAATATCCTTTAGATCCATCATCTCAAGCATAGATATTACTGCCCTATGAGCACACGTTTCTGGATCAGATGATTGAGTACAAAGAAGAAACTATCCTTGAATAAATGCATATTGTGAGGGAATTTGCGGAAGTGTTTCCCGATGAACCTCCTTGTCTTCCTCCAAGAAGAGATGTTGAGTTCTCAATTGAACTTATACCTAGGGAACTACCAATATCCAAGACACCATATATAATGGCTATTGTTGAGCTTGAAGAGCTGAAGAAACAACTACAGGAGAATCTAGATAAAGGGTTTATACGCCCAAGTGCTTCACCATGGGGTGCACCAGTCCTCTTTGTCAAGAAGTAGGATGGGTCAATGCGGATTTGCATCGATTATCGCAAATTTGACAAAATCACGATAAAGAACAAGTATCATCTCACATGAATTGATGACTTTTTCGATCAATTGCGTGGAGCACAATACTTCTCCAAGGTGGATTTGCGGTCGGGATATTATCAAGTAAGGGTGAAGAAGGAAGATGTCCTCCAGACTGCTTTTCGTACAATATACGGGCACTATGAATTCATATTAATGCATTTTGGACTCACCAATGCTCCAGAAATCTTCATGGACATAATGAATAGAGTCTTTATAGATTACCTTGTCAAATTTGTGGTAGTCTTTATAGATGAAATTCTAATATACTCCAGAACCAAGGAGGATCATGAGGAGCATTTAAGAACTATACTAAAAGACTTTTCACAAGGAGAAGATCTATGCAAAGCACAAAAAGTGTGAGTTCTGGTTGAATTAGGTCTCATTCTTGGTCCATATCATCAAAATAAATGGGATATCTGTGGACCCCTCCAAAACAGATGCAATTGAGGGATGGTCGAGGCCAACATCGGTAACAGATATCCGTAGTTTCTTGGGGTTAGCTGGTTATTATCGACGATTTGTGAGAACTTTCTCATGATTGTTTAACCCTCTTACCAAGCTAACTCGAAAGGGAGTAATGTTTTCTTGGAGTGATGAATGCGAAGAAATCTTCAAGGAGTTGAAAAGGAGGCTTATCACTGCACTCGTGCTCACTTTACCCACAAGTGGGGAGATTTTTGTGGTATTCAGTGATGCTTCGAAGAAGGGAATAGGATGTGTGCTGATGCATAATGATAAAGTGATATCCTATGCCTCAAGGCAATTGAAAATCAATGAGCGAAACTATCCAACACATGATCTGGAGTTGGAGGCGGTGATCTTTTCATTGAAAATCTGGCGGCATTATCTCTATGGAGAGAAATGTGAGATATATACTGACCACAAGAGTCTTAAATATATTTTCACACAGAAACAGCTTAATATGCGGCAGAGAAGATGGATAGAGCTCATCAAGGATTATGACTATTCAATACATTACCACCCTGGGAAAGCGAACAAGGTGGCAGATTCCCTATGTAGAAAGGATCCAACGATTCTATCAATGATTTGAATTGAGAAGGATCCAATCTTCTTAGACTTGATAAATATGGACGTGGGAATCAAAAAGAAGGGAACATAATCAATCCTTTCACAAATTATTTCTCAACCATCTCTTTTGGAAAGGTTAATGGATGCTCAAAAGGATGATTTGGGAATTTATGAAAAAGTGGAAGCTATCAAATAGGGGAAATCCTCGAAGTTTAATGTTAATGAAGAAGGAATTGTGCGGTTTGGGAAAAGACTATGTGTTCCATCATGTCTGGAGCTAAAGAAGGAACTTTTGGATGATGCACATAGTTCAAATTTATCTATTCACCCAGGGAGCACAAAGATGTATCGAGATCACCGAGAAAACATTTGGTGGGATAATATGAAGATGGAGATCGCCGAATATACATCAAAGTGCCTGGTGTGTCAACAAGTGAAGGTAGAGAGGCAGAAGTCTAAGGGGATGATGCAACCATTTCCCATACCAGAATGGAAATGGGAAAACATCACCATGGACATTGTCACCAGACTTCCAAGGACTTCCAAAGGCAACAATGAAATCTGGGTTGTTGTGGATCGTCTTATAACGACTGCACACTTCATTGCTATTCGAGAGGATTTCTCATTGGATCAACTGGCACAGATATATATCAGGGAAGTGGTAAGGTTTCATAGAGTACCACTATCTATTGTGTCTGACCGAGATCCAAGATTCACCTCTAAGTTTTGGAAGAGACTTCAACATGCTCTGAATAATGAACTGAACTTTAGTACGGCCTATCATCCTCAAACTGATGGCCAATCCGAGCGGACTATCCAAAAACTTGAGGATATGTTGATAGAGTGCTAAATGGTCATTAAAGGAGGATGGGATCAACATCTTTATCTGCTTGAGTTCTCTTATAAAAATAGTTTCCACTCGATCATCCAAATGGAACCATATGAAGCCCTGTATGGGAAAAGGTGAAGAACACTAGCATGTTGGGATGAGGTCGGTGAACGTAAGCTGCTTGTACCAGAAATGGTCGAGGACATGATGGAGAAGGTGAAAACCATTCAGCAGCATACCAAAGCAGCCCAGAGTCGATAGAAGAGTTATGCATATAATCGTCGTCGTGACCTCGAGTTTAAAGTTGGAGACATGGTTTTTCTACACATATCTCCATGGAAGAAGGTCATGAGGATTGGAATGAAAGGGAATTTATATCCAAGGTACATCGAACCCTTCGAGATTATTGATCGTGTTGGGGTTGTGGCCTATCGACAACACTTCCACCTACTATGTCCAAGGTGCATGATGGCTTTCATGTATCCCTCTTATGGAAGTACATACCGGACCCTTCACATGTACTCTCTTCCGAGGTGGTACAATTGGAAGATGATATGTCTTATGAGGAGCAACCAGTGAAGATCTTAGATTATAGAGAAAATTTTCTACAAAATAAGACAATGCCCCTCGTCAAGGTGTTGTGGAGAAACCACAAGTTTGAAGAAGCGACTTGGGAGTCGGAGGATATGATGAAGCTGAGTTACCCGCATTTGTTTTAGTGAGGGAAAAGGAAACTTTAGAGGGAGAAATTTCTTAATGAGGGAATATTGCAACGACCCAAAGTTTCATTAATGGAAAATCCCTCTTGATCCAGTTAAATGTATCTTTATGAAAAATGTTTTTATAAGAAGTAAAATTCTTTGGTTTTATGTTAATAATTGCGACCATTGTTAATATAGCTGTTGAACAGTGATCACATGATTAGTATAAATATAAGGCTTTAACGAATCCAATTTTACTCAGACAATGGAAGCGATGGCCTCATCTAGTAGAATTTCCCCATACAAAGCCCATTTGTCGGAGCATGGAAAAGAGATGGCATCCTTGGGCTTCACCCTTGACCAAGCCCAAGATGAGCTTCACCATTTCAAGCTCGAACGATAACATCTACGGGAAAAGTGGAAGTTGATAGATATTACCACTCGAGCGATGTTATCCGATCCACCCCAAGAGTCTGTCACCATCTCACACCTTACCCTTAGGTCTTATGCGGCTATTTTAAGGGGTTATGTAACAAATAAGTAGTACTATGATTCATGTACATTATTTTTGTATATAATAATGGATATAATGTCTAGTCATTTTTGATACATTGTTAATAGTTTTTAAAGTACAAATGGTGTTTTTAGTTATTATTTAATTATGAAACCTATTTTATAAAATTAAGGGATTTTTGAATTAAATTATATTTTAATAAAATAACATTATTATTATTAAATTAATTTTTTACTAAATAAAAATGATCACATAATTTTAAGAATGAAATTAAAAATTTTATTAAGGTTTGAAATCCATTTCTGTCAAAACCCGTGAATTTTCGATAAAAGTTGGTTTTTATTTAAAAGTGAAAATTAACATATTTAGAAAACTATTTTGATAAAATAAATGTCATTTTTGGTATCAGGACGTCGAAATTATCCAATAGTGAATTTTTCATAATTTTCTGAGACAGTCAATTTTTTGGGTAAAAATTAAATGTCGTTTAAATATATAATGTGTTTTATGACATCATAATGACCCAGTGGCGATGTAATAAAATACCATAATTCTTATGTCCAGAAAATATATGTTTTATCATTAAAATAATGTGATTTTGGGTTTTTTTTACTTACTTTTCAAAGCATTAATGGACCCCTCAAAACATATTCAACACTGCATTTTTAAATTAATTTCCATGGGAGTGTGACTCACCTCCACATAAGCAACCATATTATTTTAAGAAGTTCGGACTTGGGCCTTATAAAATATTGTTTTACTCGCCCCTTTTCCAAAAACCATGGGCATAAACCTTGGGATGGTTGGTGGTTTGGATAAATTTAATGTAAGGGGACCCAAACCTAAATAATAAAGAATTCCCTCACCTTTCCTATATAAACCCACCCAAGCTCCCACTTCCTCCTCAATAAAATCCCTTGGGGTTTTTCCAACCTTTTTTCCTAATCTTTCTTAAAATCCTCCCAAGGTGCCCCAAGCTCCCAAGAAGCCTCTCACAAGCCTCTCTTTAGCCTTTGGAAGCACATTTCCAAGTAATGGTTTTTTTCCTTTATCATTTTTGTCAATTTTCATTAAGTTGTTTTACCCTTTTAATTTCAATTATGAATGTTGGGGTATGGTTTAGCACCTCCCCCATACTGCCCTTTTATTGTTTTAATGATGGGAGACCCCTTTCTCTCTCATTAAAAGCCTCCCATGTACACCCGTTGCTATGCCGAAATTCTGAAAGGAACTTCTCTCACTTATTTTACATTCAAGAAATACTTTTGTATCATGAATCCAAATTCCATTACAATTGTTGGGACATGTATCAATATGGACTCCTTACATTCCATTACATGTAAATATGATGAGGAACCCCTTTCTCTCTCATCAACCGTTTTTTATGAATTCTTATGTCACGCTGTTACGCTGCCGAAATCGCACCGATTTTCTAAGCCAATGCCACTATGTAGTGAATACCATACCCATTTCTCCATCAAGGGTATTCACCTTTATGCACATTTACTTATTGATTATAAATTTTCATGTATGAATTAGACATTCCTTTATCATGGAATAAATGATTAAGATTTATGAAATCCATGTTTTATGAGTCATGTGGCACACTTATGCATGAAATGAAATGTTTAAGAAGGGTGCACCCTTATATCACTCCAATGCATTGGGTAAAGTATAGTATCATGATACTTCATGTGCAATGAGTGTTAACTCATGCTAATTCATGTGCACCGAGGGTTTACTTGTGCTTCATGTGCAATGGGGGTTCACTCATGCTCCATGTGTAATGAGCCTTGGGTCATGCTATTTCAATGTTAAGTGTTGTTGCAACATTTCCATGTTATGATTATCATGCTTTATCATGCCTTTATGTTCATGTTTCTTATATGCTCTATTCACATGCCTATTGTCTAACATGTATTGTACTCCTCATGTTATTCCATGTGTACTCCCTTACTGGACTTTATAGCTCACCCTTTTCTTATGCATGTCCTCAGGTTATCCCATGCAATGTTATGTACGAGGGAATGTAGTGGTCATGTAAAGTATTATTTCAATAATGATTTTGTATTTCATGTTTCATGTTTTTATGTAATGATCCTAATCCCCAAAGACACTAAACCTCTCTATCTTCTTTGTTTTATCAAGTGATGTTTTATGTAAAAAATCATGTTTAAGTTGTAATAAAAAGCAGGGTTGTCTTGGATTTGTTTGGAAGACTAGGCCGTTTACCCATTTGTTGGGAAGAGGTTGGTGAGACAGGTGCTCTTGGGCCAAAAGTAGTATAGGTCACCACAGATAACATTCACCTTGTGTGTGAGAGGATGAAAGCAGCTCAGGACGAACATAATTCCTATGCTGATCTTTTGAGGAGGCCCTTTGTGTTCGAGGTGGGAGATCATGTGTTCTTGACGGTTTCCCCTTGACGGGGGCATAAGAGGCTTGGGAAGAGGAGTAATCTCTCCCCTAGGTTCATCGAACCTTTCGACTTGCTGAGGTGAGTCGGCGATGTGGCATATCAGCTGCCCCTTCCACCTTAGTTTGAGAAGGTTCATGATGTCTTCCACATTTCCCAGCTTTGTCGGTACTTACACGACGACTCTCACATTATCGACTTGGGAGAGTTAGATATGAGAGACGGCGTGAAATTCATAGAACGAAAAGTCATAATCGAAGATCGTAAAGAGAAGGTGCTCCATGGATGAACCATCTCCTTGGTTCGTGTGTTGTGGAGGCATGGAGGCCTCGAGGAGATTACTTGGGATCAGGAGGCTCAGATGCATGCTCAGTACCCGAATCTGTTTTGACTTGTGTTTTTCTTTTCTCTTATGAGATTTTTTTTGATGTTATACTCCATACCTTTGATATATAGAATGATTGGATTTTTGGATGTGAAAATTTTTGTTTACTTGTTCTATGGAAGTGTGTAACATGTCTAGATGTGTGGGGAAAGGTAAAAACCTGATCCTTAATCAACACGCATTAATGCAGATGTGATTGAACCCGTGCGGGCGAGTCAGTGCCTCCTAAAGCGGATAATATCTCAAAATGGGAGAAGGAATTCCTCAAGCCATGTGTTTGGGCAGTGTATTGGTTGTATGGTGTTGGGGACAGTGTAAGTTGAAAAAAAAAGAAACAACATCCTAATATATGGAAGTGGGATGACCGAATTCTTAATCAAGACACATTAATATGGATGCGATTAAACCAGTGCAGGCGAGTCAGTTCCGCCTATAGCAAATAATAACTCAACATAGGAGAAGGAATTTCTAACACCTATGACTAGGGTTGTTGGTTGGGTTCCTATTATAACGAGAGCCCTAATAGGTATCTTGTTGGGTTCCTCTAGGTTGGTTTTGATTTCTCGGGGAGAAGAATGATTTAAGAGGTATCTGGTGTAATGGCCCGGATCTCTCTGACCCTTTCCTTTGTCGAAAAAGAAGGTCATGAAGTATTCTGGAGGGTATAATGGACTTTTACCACACTTTTCATAATTTTGGGACTACACGCCGGGTAGTGTGAGTACACGTCGTGTACAACCATGCTGATTATACCTCGTGTTGAAGCCGTGTCCTTGCCGTGTGAAATAATTAAGTACACATTGTGTAGCCCATCATAAACGTCGTGTAGTGTCTCCCCGCATACACATTACCCTCGAACCATGTGTTGACTAGTAAATGGTCGTGTGTCGTGTTGAAGTTGTGTACTTGCTGTGTGAAATAAATAAGTACATGTCATGTAGAGTCTTCCCGCGTACGCGTTACCCTCAAACCGTGTGTTTACTAGTCAACGGTCGTGTGCCGCATTGAATGTAGTGTTGGAAGCTACGTGGCGACCATGTGGAATGGACGAGTACACGTCATGTACAAGGAAGTACACACCATGTACATTTGTTTTTCTCTCCTATAAAAGGAGGGGGCCTCTCATCGTTTTGTGACCATTCCTCTCCAACCATTTCTTTCGAGCAGAGCCCTCCCGAGAGACTCGAAAGATCTTTTCTTCCATAAATTCTTCGTCCGAGCTCCGATTTACGATCCTTCAGCAGCCACAAGATCGTAATGATGAGGCGGAACTTTTGAGCTTGGATATATTGTTTTCCCATCGACTTTCTCTTCACAGCATCCACTCGAGTAGGTTTTTGCCGAGTTTTGACAGAAGCGACGAACGTCGAAGGACATATTCTAAATTTGATTTGGAAGAGCCTTGTGATCATAACCTTTTGAGTTAGGGATTTTTCCTTCGTCTCTCTAATTTGTGCATCATGCAGGATGGGTGTCCTCTTGCTTTCCGAAGACATAGTTGAACTAGTTTAATGAAAATAATAACTGGATTAATGAATAGGGATGGGGAAGTAGTTATTGTTATATTTGTTTATCTGATTGTTATGTTGTAAATTGAATAGGCATATGCTTACTGAAAATCACGGTCCTTGGGGGCCTTTTCTTGTGCAATTAAATGTCTCCCTGTCTTTCTAGACCGTTTATGTGGATGGAAACTTTTTGGAATATGGAAATTGGTTAATCACATAATGTTGGATGGTTAAATAAATATCTGGAACCCTTGTGTGATCACCCCCATTTGAACAAAATGGAATAATTAACATGTGGGTGTTGGTTTGGATATGTGGTGTGTGAAGGGGGGCGGTGAATCTTAAGTTATTATGAAAAGGATGGGTAGCAGGGTTGCGGTAAAAGAAATTAAAGGGGGAAATGATGTGACACGAGTCTTGTTTTGTGATACGGTTGTGGAGATGTGGTTATAGTGGTAGCATGGCTGCAGTAATGGGTTGTGATATTAAAAGAAAGTGGAAAGTTGATAAATGAAGTGTGGGGAAAAATATTGAATTAAACGCAAGAACAATCAATGGGGATTGATTGATGATAAAATGGTTGGTTTTGTGTTTTTGTGTTCTATCTAACTTGATTTGTGGTTGGCAGGGTTTTTTAACGAAATGCTTGGTTTGGTTTGATATTTTCCCAGTAGCTAAAGAACTAATAAACTAATTCTGTTGAAATATGAAAACCTAAATGGGGTTGGGATTGTTCGTTGTATGCATGCTTCATAGAAGCAGTGCCAAGGCCCATGCTCAGTTTCTCTATTTAGAATCCATAGGTTGGGCTGTGTTTTTGATATACATATATGTATATGTATCTTTTTGTTTTTTCACACCCCACCCATGTTGAGCACCTAGTACCGAACACTCCCATTTCATGGGAGAGTGTGTTCTACCCTTAGTTACTAGCACCTTCCTGCTCTTTCTTCCATAGGATTTGATGGCTTGAGGTGACCTTACACCTAAGACTCTTCAAGTAGGTTTTGATTGGTGTGATATTAGCCCAAGACTCTACGGGAAGGTTTATTATTCCCTAGAATCTTTGGGATGAGGCCCAGCTGTGTTCCAGCGGGGATGTGGTTGTGGTTTGTGAGGCCCAGGTGTGTCCGGGCAAAGATGTGTTTGTCGTTTGAGAGGCCTAGGTGTGAGTGGGCATGATGAGTGTGGTAGCATCAGGACATTCACCATTAGGAAGAGCAGCTCACTAGTGTGTTTTTGGTGAGTGTGGCTGGTGAGGTTGGGTGGATAGAATTCCTTGCTAGGTTTTGGTTTCATCTATTTTTCTCACGGGACATTACGATGTCTCCCCAACTATGCATGAGAGCTTTAGGTTTCTCTACTATGTATACTTGTATGGTCACCCTATGATTACATTCATGTTTCCAGTAGGACTACCAGGGCCCTGCATGACCCTACTAGTTGGGACAATTGGATTTGTTGCTGTTGTTATACTCCTGTTTCTTTTTGGTATTGCACTTTTTGAGTTTCCTTGTACTTGTACTTTGTATCAGAACTTTTTAAAAATGCATTTGAGATTGGTTTGGGTTTATTTTCATTTACTTGATCCTTTTTATTTTGGTGTATGACTCATCTTATTTCCCGATCTTAAATAATAAAAAGGGTAATGCCTCCCATTTTTGTGAAAACTAATAACCTTGGTGTTAGTCGCCACTCTGGGGCCTACTGGAGGCGGGACTCGGGGGTCATTATCTCCCTTTCCCCATTTCCAGCTCAGGAGGGGTATCTATGGTGGGAGGTGTAATGAAAATAATTGATATGAGTTCCTGGTGTAGATTTTTTGTCACTCGTAATATAGGGTGGTTAAGAGATTCCATAGAAATGGATTGAGTCTATCAAAATTATTATTGATCATGTGGGAACTCCACTAAATATGATGAATATGTTGGTGGAATAAATATTTTTATGATTAGTGATGCATTTTGGGGATATTCATGTTTAGGAAAGGATTATTCGTGACAATGCAAAAAATTACATAATTAAATTCAAATATTTACACTTGTTTATTTAGCTGTGGGAAAACATTTTTTATGTATATTGGTGTGATTAAAATTCCAACCTAATATTTTTCAATATAATTATTTTTCTTAGGTAGTGAATAAAGATATAATTTCTTATGGGATCTGGAAGGAGTCCTATAGTGGGGTACATACATTTTGTAATCGGTGATCTTGTGGAATATACACAAATATATAGAAGAATAATTATATGAATAGTAAATATTGTGGTGACATGAGAGAAGTCATGGGATTGTAAAATCCAATTATTATTGTTATTCGGTAATCAATAATGATTTCCATAATCCTCCTAACAATTGATGATGTTTTCATTCACCAACACTATTCTTCTAATTATTTGAAAGGATTATACATGTATTTTTTTACATAATGCATTTTTAGTTGTGTACTTATTGAGTACCTAGGTCCATATAAATCACCAAAATGGGATCATTTTCACTACATTATATGGAGGTTTGTGTTAAAATTTACATTCTTGATGGGTTGGGATAGGAGGTCCATCGGGGAAATAAAATCCATTTCATCTGTGCATTGCATCTGTTGAGACCCTCATGTATGTTTAGGCATGATGGAGAGGTTAGATGTATTCTCTTTATTCTATTCTTGATAAAAAATAGGATAAAAAATTATCTATGTGATGTATGACTGTTTGTGATTCTATGATAGTTACTATTTTATTTGAAAGAGGATATTTATTAATTATTTTATTTAGTTGGTACATGAATTGTTCCAGTCTAGTGGTGTAGATCTTTTTTTGAACTTTTTTTTCATCAAATATTTGGCAGTGAAATTGGGGACTATCAGTCATTTTAATGGGTTCTACCTTGATGTCATTGAGTAAAATTTTCATGTAGTGTCTAATTGTGCTTTTCATGATGGATTTTGACATGATACATGTTATTGCCTAATTAGTTATAAACAAATATCATATTAACAATTATCATCAAAAGATAACTTTCATATATCTAAAGGGTCGAATTTATATTCATCACGGAGGGTGATAAATCTGAAAATGGTGTGTAGAGTGATTTCATCAATAATTATGTGAGAACATGGACCATGTTTTTAGTATTATTCTAGGCAATATGATACATGAACATGATGCATTATCTTCAATGGTGGAATGATTTTATACCATGTTCTCTAAGGATTTTTCTATCGTTCAAATTTATGGATAAATTGATATTAATATTGAGTTGATTCATGGATATGATTGACTTCATATTCAATTATATGTAATATATAATTAATATAATCAAGAGTTCAAGACTATGAAAATGAAATTTGAGGAACAATTACTCAATTGGTGGAGTAAGGCACCATGGAAAACTCCATTTTTCATTATTAATATGTAATGTTTCATTTATATTTCAATTATTGGATTTGTAGCAATATTTAATTCAAAATTTTTATCATCTACATTATATGAAAGATCTTTAGGAATCATTGAGGGGTACAAGTGATTATTTTATAATTTAGATAATATTATGCTATCATATACTAAGGAAGATACCTTATGACATTCCACGAAATACATTTAATAGTAGGTATCAATTTTATGTCATTTTTTTAGTTTTATGGGCTCATTAACACAAATTATATATTCACCCGATTTATTATGACAAATTTATTTTGTTTTGGATCATTTTTGTGGTCTTGTTGATATAATATTACAATACTCTTCTCTTATACATGAGACAAAAAATCTGAATATCATGACAACAACAAGAAATTATAAAGTTATAACTGGATATATTCCAAGCTATATAAATGATAATTATAGGTTTTAATTTTAATTGTAAAGGTTCACATCATCCCTAAATATGTTGTTTCATTGTTCACTGTGAAGGTATGAGTAGTTGATTCTTCCAATCATAAAAAACTTCATAAAAATATTTTGGTGGTAATGGGATTCTACCAAAGGTTCATTATAAATATTTATATGACATTTGTTCCATTTGTGAGCCAAAAAAAATTAGGGTAAATAATTTTCATCATAGGATTAATGAGTCTATTCATTCGTGGATGTATAGAGTCAATTTACTAGAACATAGATTCTGAAGAAAGCAATGATTGATAAAAAGTATACTATGTGTTATGACTCATATATGATTAGAAATGTTTTATTGTGGTTTGAAATAGATTAATAAATATTTTAAAACCATAAAAATTATCATTGATAATTAAAAACATTATTTTCGTCCATTTACAGCTAGATTTTGTGTTGGGTCATGTTTGTGGAAAACAATGTGGGCCTTTTAAGTCTTAAAAAGTAATATTTTCTATTTTGGATAAATTCTTCCAAAAATATGTTATAGAATATAGAATATAAGAATATTACATACAATATTCTACCCCTAAATGGTATATATGGTTTCACCATAGTGTTATAGTGGATTATATGATTCAATACATATTAAACTGTCATTTTTAGGGAGTTGAAGATGATATATGATTTAAAACGTAGAAATAATAGTAGAGGGTTATTGGGAATGTAGCATAGTGGTGAATTAAACCATTCCATAGAAGCATTTCTAAATTAGTTAATGAAATTATATTTTTTAGTGTTCATCAAGATGAAAATCCCTTAATAAAATTTAAATATTATAATTAATTTTTTCATTATAATTGAATTACATTTATCATTTCATAATTATTGATGAAATTGTAGAGGCATCTAATGGAGTTTTTTCACATGTATCAATCCCTCCCAATACTATAATCTCATTCAATGCATTCCCTATATCTTGATCACTAGTGAAATGAAGAATAAAATCAACTCCATTGTTAACACCATGATCCTTTGTAGTTATAGACTTAGCAAGTTTATATTCCAAAATCATCTCCTCAATACTGTGGTTTTTTTGTTTCCATGTTTCAACCCTTCATTATTCAAATTCAGGATTCTTTGTATGACCCACAATACAATAGTAATATATCATATGTCATGTTAGACATTTATATAGTACTATTCTATAATGAAACTTATTAATGGAACAAGAATACTCATATATTTATATAGATCCTTATTTCCCCTCCCTTTATAAATCATGAATGAGTTCCTAGTTGATGATGATTGACCCCAAATAACATTTCATTCGATAATTTGTATTGTTTCATAATTGTATAATCTATAACACATAAAATTGTGTTTTAAAACTACTTTGAGTAGTCTTTGGGATGGTGTTATGTTCAAGTTGGTTTCAAAATTTTGGTTTGGTGGATGATGCCAATAGGAAACCATGACATTGATAGTTTAAACCCATGTGGTCAAAAGATCATTAGAAACATTAGATCTGGATTACGCAATATTCCATTATATAATTTTTTTTATCCCATAAAAATTGATAATTTTTGTTTTTAATTTCAAATGGGTGTGTGTATAGACTATAAAAACCATATTGATATTTATTATATGATTACAAGAATAATAACATGTTTCCATGAAAAGGTGTGATCAAATGACTATATTTATTTATATATATTCATAATTCTAGTATTCATTCCATGAATTCACTAACTTGTATATAAATTACCATTTTTAGATGTATCCTTCATAGTGATTGAGATATGTTCTCAATTGTGATATGTCTATCTCTTCATTTAAGAGTGCTCATGTCCTGTAATTCAAGTGAGGAAGATCCTAAGAACAAGGTGTCGGTACATTGTATCCTTTGATACCATGTTGAAGATGAACTCACAATATCTTATAATTTTCCATGTATCATTCCCCTGAGGTATCAAAAATCACATCTAAAGGATATTGGTAAGCTTGAAAAAATTTAGTGATTTAGAACATTGTGTAGTATGTTTTCATGACTCTATAAGAATTTCATATTTTAGATAGTTTTGTTAATAATGACATCTTCTCAATATGATTCAATAATAATGATAATATAGAACCAACAGGTGTCTATGGTATCTTGGTTTGTGCATGACATATTAGATATTATTTTTATAGTTATTTAGTTGTTAATTTTTTTTATTATAGATAAAGGTTGTTATTAAATAGAATTCAATGTTAGGTAACATTGGTGTTGTCATATTAAGTCTTACCTCAAACCTTACAAGGGAATTTTTGGATGCTTTTATATTTCAATACTAGTGATCAATTGAAGGTAATGGACCTTGTGATGAATAACAAATAATAGGTTCATGGAAAGACTAGTTGATCTGAATAGATGTTGTATGACATCACATTTCAATTTCTATTTCTATAATTCACTATACATAATACCTTCTTTCCCCATTAGGAGACTATGGTTTTTATTTGACATGTAATTTTTTCATTAGATTTGGTGTGTGTAATTATGTAAATTGAGTATTTTTTATTTTTTATTATTGATCATATGAAATGATATTATGTGTATAGTCTCAACACATATTGACTAACTCACATTCTTGTTTTTTGTGTCTTATTTCTTATGGGGTGGTGAACATGAAGAAATATGACCCTCTAGATTAGAAATAGAGTATCCAAATTGGTTGTTAGAAAATTTTATCAGTGAAACTAAACTCAAAAACTTATTTAGCCTCTTTTCCATTATTTTGGAATGGGTGAACAAGATATATGATGGCGGGAATCAGGATAATGAAATATAGTAATTCCTAACCAACACTGAATGTTTGACCTCTCAAATTCCATGAAGTGGTGAAATTATTAATTTTAATTACCTTTAATGAAATTCTCTTTAGTAAATGTGAATAATAATGATATCCAATTTACGATATTTTTTACGAAATTCATATATGGTGTCTATGAATTATGGTTCATTTGATAAATATATATTTCAATTCTTGTGTTATAATATATTTCATTAACTAAAGGCCTATATTTTTTTTATCTATTACGGTTAGTTTTTATTTATTTGATATAGCAATCTTTCTATGTTTTTGTTATATATCGTTACTCGTATAAATTTATAGAAGGGATGCTTTTTTGTTTATATATATATGATGTATGTTAATATTATGGACATTTGAATACAATGGTTATTTTTAGGAGTGTATATAATGGGTTCTGGGTATACTCTTAGGTGAAAATTAATTGACCGCTTAGGATTGATAGGTTTATTTCATGTTCCTAGTATTCATTTTTTAGAAGATGTTTCATCATATATGTTCAATTAGATCGTTGCCTGTGAATGTTACCACATAATAAATTCTAGAACTTTTTCTAGTGATTGAATGAATTTCCTCATTCTATAAACCATTGTGATCCATGGTAATAAGTGACCTAGATACCTTGTTCATGTATCCTCAATCCATTCTGGGCCCATAAGCCACATGGTAATAAGGATTCAGTGGTTATCGTTGGAAAAATTGTTGACTGCGTCATGAATCAAAAGGATATGAAGGGGACGTAAAAAATGATATATTGAAAGGATCCACAAAGAATTAGTATGAATTTATGTGTTAGTATAGATTAATTGAATAACACTGCTAGGATGATTTCGATATATCATTTAGAGAGATAGTTCATAAAATATTAAATATTGACCAAGAAAAATATTTCCGTGTTTTAATATTAATACATTATAGTATATTCATATTCAACTAAACATAATTATTTTCACTATTTTAGTAAAATTCTATAATTGGTGTGGCTCATAAGGTAAGTCTATTAAAAGTTTGACAATGATATAAGCATTAATAACATGTTCATAGTAGTGATGTAAAATTCCTAATAGAGGATATAATGAAGGATATGAAAACATAGTTGAATTTATAGGTGTAATGAGTTTCTATTCCGTTAGAACTCTTTACAGAATATATTCGTGGACCTCCAAATTCATCCTTATTTATTTCTTCTAATATCTATAAACAAATTTAATGGGAAACACATTAGAGCAGTGTCATTCATGTGTAGTGGAACATGTTTTATTCAGATACTTTTGCTGGTGATCCATATTTCATTAATTGCGAAATGTTCAGACACTACACTTAGGTATTCTCTCAACACTCTAGATAAAATGTAGATAATGTGGAAAAATAAGAAATATGTAGTTATTGATGCACAAAAATGGTCTTGGACAACCAGATTGGTGGTTGAATGAGGGTATGGTCATTCTTATAAATTTTCTTTACTTATCCTTTGGATCATAACATGATTATTATGAGACTACTTTGTTTTATCCTAGAGGCATGGGTTAGGAAGTCATCGGGGAAAACCTACTGATTTTCATTACTTACCCCCTGCTTTGGCATGTTGGTGCTTTTGCAGATGTCCTTTACTGGGATATTGGCAAGGGAAAGGTGGCACATGTGTTTAGCACTACTTCATGATTTATTGAGCTATTGGTAGAGTTGGAGCATGGATCTTGTGGAGCCATGGAGTCTTGTTTTTCATTGAGTCTTGCAGGTTGTCTTTCCGATGTTTCCTATGTTTTAGTTTTGGATTCTTCTATTGCACTTTTGTTGGTTTAAAATTGAATAAATGGATGAACTATATTTTTTGTAAATCACGCATCATATAGTGGTTCCTGGGAGATGTTTGTTTAGTTTTCGTTGTTTTTAGTTGTCTTCATTCAAAGGTTAAATCATCCCCCATGTTTTTTGAAACCCTTTGATGTTTATTTCCAGCCTTTGGCACTTTGGGGACATCGCTTAAGGCCAAGTAATGACTCGTTGAGCTCTCAAGCCAATGAGAATTGGAGGGTCATTACAAATGGTATAAGACTGGTCCTTCATTTGAGGTAAAAATGGTACCAGCTTGTTTGGTCCTTTCCCAACAAGTGGCCACTTATGTTCATGGTCTTGGAGTTGAAATACCTTCTTGTCCATTATTTGGGTTCGAATCATAGAAAGGAGAAGGATTGTCAGAACATTAAAGGTATAACATAATATGATTTAGCTAACCCCTTTATGCTGAACTTCAAGTTACTCGGGTGTTGGGTACATAAGTGTTTTGGATACACTTCTAGAACATTGTAAATCTCATTGTCATGGGTTTAGCCAATGAGATGAGAATTACATACATTGTAGAGGAATGACTTCCCACTAGGATTGCATATATCAATTTGATAAAAAGATTATGGTTTGATGAAAAAGCGTGATTTCTGAAAATGTCAAGCATGTTTTCAAAAGAAATGTTTTGAAATGATAATGGTTAATGTATTTTGAAAATAGATTTATTTTGAAAAGAAAGAACAAGTTTGTTTTAGCGATAGTTTGAAATCAATGTTGTGATGTTGATGTGATAGAAATTGAAATGCTAAGCCTTCAGTTTCTAGGAAGTGAGACTAACGGAGTGCGTTGTTTGAATAGAAAATGGAACCCGTTAGAAGTCGTAGAAACCAAACGGAAGAGGATGTGGAGAATGTGGTTTCACCTGAGCCACAGCTGAACCAACAGCTAGTCCAAAGTATAGTTCAAGCACTTCAGGCAGTGAACATGGGGAATTAGAGGGATGATTCAATGCATGTAGACCATTCTGTCTAGTTCTAGAAGCAGAACTCACCCATCTTCCGGGGTGATTCTGAACCAGAAAAGGCGGAGGTGTGGATAATCAGGATGAATAGTATTTTAGATTTCATCGGCACACAAGTAGAGATGAAAGTAAAGCTAGAAACGTATATCCTAGAGGATCTTACTCAACAATGGTGAGAGCTGGTGGAACAGGCTAAGGTGGATCAAGGCCTGAGCCGGGAGGAATTTGAGGAATTGTTTAATCAACAATTCTATCCTCACACGTTCAAGATCCAGAGGACAATGAACTATTTCATCCTGAATCAAGAGAATATATCTATCATGGATTATGCGGCTACATTCATGAATTTAGTACACTTTTCACCGGAGGATGCTACAAGTGCATTGATGAAGGCACACATTTTTTAATCCTTGTTGCGACAGGAGATTCACTCAAAAATAGTTGTGCTCTGTATTACGGATTATACGGAGATGGTAAATAGAGAAACAGTAGCTGAAAGAGACATCTCAGGAGTTATGGGAGGAGGAAGTATGATGATACCCATAGGAATGGGTGAGAACTATAATGCTGGAAACAAGCAGAAGAGGGACACCTACTTCCTAGGTGGGAGTGCGAATCAGAATCAAACAGTTGGATTGGTAAATCTTCCTCCACGAACCATGATGAAAGCCAGGTGTTTTCAATGTGGTGCAATTGATAACATGAAACAAGAATGTACATCACCACAGAAAGCATGTCTCAATTGCAACAAGATGTGGCATATTCAGCGATATTGTCACAGTGCTCTGAGGTCGGGTGCGCGTGACACTACCTAGGCGTCACAAGTATCCTATGCTTCGACAGGTCGAGGATAGAAAAATCAGTCTCGCCAACAGAACAGAGCTAGTTATGGTGATTCCAGGAATACCATGACTCTTCAGGTAGGGTAATCTCAACAAGGAAATAAGGAGGAATGTGTAGAAACAAAGCAATTATATGGAGCGGAACTTGTTATTCTGGATGATCATCCTGGACCGTCTATGGTGAGAAGTAAGATTCTTTTGAATTCTATCCTCATGCAAGCATTGTTCGATACTGGTGCATCAAATTATTTTTTCATTCTCATATGGATGATTTTATAAACATAAAAGTTTTAATGATTCCCTCTGTGATAAAACATAAAATACCTCTCAGTGAAAGAGAATGTAGAGCCTTCGTGTGTAGAGAATGTTCTATAACTGTTGATGGAGATGAGATGAAATGGGATTTCTCTGTGCTGGATATGGATGTCTAGGATATAATCATGGGTATGGATTGGTTGAAAAAGTTCAGGGTTCGCATCGAATGTTATAGCAGAACATTCAATTTCTCAACTGAGGTTGGCGTTGAGCATCTCTTTATAGAAGAAAGAGTGGTGAAGACAGGTGCAACGAGATTGTTGGTACCAACAGTGGCAACGATCTCTTAACAGTTGTCTGTATTAAACATGGAATCGATGGATGAGATCGTGAGTAACAGTTTTCCAGTAGTTTTGGATCAATTTCTAGATGTTTTTATAGAAAACTTCTCAGGGTTACCACCTATAAGAAAAGTGGAGTTTACGATTGATCTCCTAACGAGAACCAGTTTTATCTCACTTTCATCTTATAGGATGGCACCAACGGAGTTAAAGGAATTGAAAGTGCTGTTAGAGGAGGTAGAAATCAAAGGATTTATTTGGCCAAGCGTGTCTCCGTGGGCATCACCGGTTTTTTATAAAGAAAGAAGATGGAATCGTGAGGATACGTGTGGATTATCATAAACATAACCAAGTTATGATAAAGAATAGATATCCACTTCCATGAATTGTTGACCTGTTTAATAAATTTAGGAAGCTCAGTGGTTCTCTAAGATTGACTTATGGTCAGGATATCACCAATTGCGAGTTAGGAAAGAGGATATTCCAAAGATAACCTTCAAAAGAAGATATGGACACTACGAATATGTAGTCATGACTTCCGGTCTAACGAATGCACCAGCGGTCTTTATGGATTTGATGAATCGGATATTTCAGCAATATCTGAATTCTTTTTTTGTGGAGTTTGTCGACGACATATTATTGTATCAAGAACAAGGGCTCAGCTTGAGCAACACTTGGCGATAGTGTTGGAAATCTTGAGAGACCATCAGTTGTACGCCAAATTATTAATGTACGATTTTTGGATACAAGAGGTATGCTTTCTGGGCGATGTTGTTTCGGAGAAAGGTGGTTAAGGGGATCCAGAAAAGATAAAAGCTGTTCTTTATTGGTAACCACCGAAGAATTTCTTTGAGATACACAGTTTTCTTTGTCTAGCTAGTTATTATCGATGCTTTTTCTGTGACTTCTCACGGATAGCTTTGCCTATGACAGCATGGACAAAGAAGAACAATGTATTTCAATGGACTGAGGAATGACAAAGATCTTTTCAAGAGTTGAAAACCCATCTTACATCAGCACCTATCTTGATATTTCCAGAATCAGGATAGGGGTATGTGGTGTATTGTGATGCTTCGGGAACAGGGTTGGGTTGTGTTCTCATGCAAGGAGACCATGTTGTTTCTTATGGGTCACTGAAGTTGAGGGTGCATGAGAATAATTACCTAACACATGACTTAGAATTGGCTGCAGCCGTCCATACTTTGAAGACATGGAGACATTATCTCTTTGATGAGAAATTTACTGTGTTTACGGATCACAAAATCATGAAACAATATTTTCTCACAACGAGATTTAAATTTAAGGTAAAGTAGATGGATATAGTATCTTCAAATGTTCGACTTCGGCTTGATGTATACATCGGGTAAGGGAAATTCGGGGGTCGATGCATTAAGCAGGATGTTGTACACTCAGTTAGCAAAAGAAGCTTCAGACGAATGGCAGTTGATGTCAGTCTTAGATGACATGCATGTGGAATGTGAAAATCGAAGTGATGTTACGGTTTTCTTTTCAGCCATGCATGTTCCTGATTTAGTGGATAGAGTAAAGGAGGCACATGCATCCGATCTAGACTATGTTTTAATGAGTCCAAAACTCAATGGTGGGGAGACCATTGAGGGATGGAAGCTGGATGTGAGTCCAGTTTTTCGATTTTGAGATCAGATAGTTGTACCATTAACTGATCAAGAACAACTTCTTCATGCTTACCACCATTCCAGTTGGGTTGTACATCGGGGTACCAAAAATATGTACAAGGCGTAGAAGACACATTTTTGGTGGAGCGGCATGTAAAGGAAGGTGGAAAAGTTCATCTCGCGATGCTTAATTTATTAGCAGGTTAAAGAAGAGCATCAGAGACAAGCTGATATGTTACCGTACATACCTATTCAAGTTTATAATTGGGATCAAATAGCAATGGATTTTGTTACAGGTCTTCCAAGAACGGTCTGGAAACACGATGCCATTTGGGTGATAGTGGATCGTCTAACCAAGTCTTCCCATTTCATCCCTATTCGTGAAACTCATATGGTGGAAGATCTTTCAAAAATCTATATCCTTTAAGTGGTAAATAAAAATGTTGTACCCATTTCAATCGTGTCAGATAGAGATCTGAGGTTCACATATCGCTTCTAGAAATCTTTACAACAAGCCCTTAAGACTCAGTTGAGTATGAGCACAGAGTATCATCCTCAGATGAATGGTCAATCTGAGCGGATGATACAAACGTTGAAAGAAATGTTGCAGGATTGTGTAATGGATTTTGGTGGCTCATGGTAAGAGCATATAACATTAGTGGAGTTCTCATACAATAACAACTATCAAGATTTAAAAATCATTGCTCCATTTGAATCATTGTATGGGCATCCGGGTCATTCTCCACTCTGCTAGGTGGAAATGGGTAAAGCTTCACTAGTTGTGCCGAGACTAGTCCAGGAAACAACAGATAAGATTCAATTGATATAAAATAGGATGGACACGGCACAGAGTCGACAGAAATCCTAGGCATATCATCACCGAAGACCCTTGTCGTTTGCGGTGAGTGATCATGTCTTCTTCAGGATCTCTCCAAGGCTTGGAAATTGTCGTTCAGCAAGTAGGGAAAATTATCTCTCCAATATATAGGCCCTTTTGAGATACTAGAACATGTTGTCAAGGTGGCACATCGGTTGGAAATACCACCACGGTTCAGTACAGTGCATAATGTGTTCCATGTATCTCAGTTGAAGAAGTATCAGCCCGATCCAGACCATGTGATCATATGGGATCACGTTGACATAGAGCCAGATGTTTCATTGGTACATATCCTGGTGCAGATTGTTGATAGGCAGGATAATGTCTTTCATGGAAAAAGTATCGGTCTAGTGCGGGTTTTATTGCAGCATGGTCAGGTTCAAGAGGAGACTTGGGAATGCGAGAAAGAAATGAAAGAGAAGTGGCCAGAACTCTTTCAATAAAGCGATGGTTTTATACTTTCCTAGGAAGGAAAGGCCAATGGTGGGGAGAATGTATTACTCCCTATTTTTGGTAATTAACCCTTGTTTTAAGGTTTTTAATTGAATAAAGTACATGGGAGATGTTCAGAGAATGTTTGGGTGACTTTTAAAGAGAAAAAGGGCATGATGTGGGGCCACACGGGCTGCGAACAGTTTTCCAAACCATGCGGAAGCCGTGTAGGTGATGGTCTATGGGACAGGGGAGAGCACACAGTGCGCGCACGGTTTGGGAAAACTGTGCGATGAGGCCATTCATGGAGGATGGCCACGGCAGAAGCTAATGAACGGTTAGCACAGTGTTTATCAAACCATGTGGACAAACCGTGCAATCACATAAAGTTAGATCCTAAAATTTTGGATCTAACTAGTTATTCATTTAAGGGCCTCTTTTAAACCTCATATGCGGCTCTAAATCATGATTACTCTCCCTTGAAGGTTGGAGGACTTCTTCAAGGCGTTTCAGAGGTGATTCAAAGGGTTCTCTTGACGAATCGATGTCGGATCCTTAAGGTATGTCATCGTTCTTGACGGTTTCATAGATCTACATAGATCTACTTCTCCTATTCTATCTTTTTCTTAGATCTATGCCTATTATGGGTAGATCTAAGGGTGTGGATGCCAAATATGACATGTTTTGGTCTTGGTTGTGTTAGGAGGAGAGATCTAAGGAGGATTCTTGGAGTTTTGACCCGGTGTTCTTGAGCGTTCTTCGACCACTGGTTGGTTTCAGCCAAATTGTTGAGGTATGTGGCTTCACTCTCAATTCCTCTTTCCTAGAACATGAAGGCTTAGTTTAATTTGACATAACTGCTTTGTTTTGATTGTGAAATGTTGGTGGAATGAAATTTATAATTCCTCTTTAGTGATGATTTGTGGGTTATGATGGAATTGTGGAAATTGAGAGAATGGTTTGTGAAAAGTGGTTGGGTTCCTTGATTTTAAAATTTTCTTTTTAAAATTTGGATCTGCTGGATTTGGAAAATGGTTGGTGGGAAAAAGGTTACCAATGAAAGGGTTGTATTATTGAAATTGTTTTGGAATGGTTGAAATGGTGTGTTTTTGGGCATACTTGGTGTGTGTTCATATTGCATTTATGGGGATTAGTTGAAATATGAAAATGTGATCAGTGAAAAAAGTGTAATGGCATATGTGGAATATTACCTTGTGACGACTTGTTAGATCGAAGAGAGACGGCTCATGAGTATGGAACTGTCATAACGATGCATGGATGGGTGATGATGTGATTATGTGGAATAAAATCTTTTTGCGAAGGTGGGAATGTGTTTTTGATTTGGGAATTTGGTTTTTTTTCTTTTCTTGGAAAATATGGTTTTTGGTTGGAAGAATGGTTTTGTTGGAAAAATGGGTTTTATATAAAACATGTAATATTGTGAACTATTTTGGAACTATTTTATATAAATTGTTTCGTATAAATGTGCATACATGTTTTATCCAAGAGGTATGGGTTGAGAAGTCATCAGGAAAAAACTACTGAGTTTCATTACTCACCCCTTTCATTGGCACATTGGTGCTTTTGTAGATGTCGTTTACCAGGATGTTTCCAAGGGAAAGGTGGCACATGTGTTTAGCACTACTTCATGATTTCTTGAGCTATTGTTAGAGTTGGAGCATGAAGCTTGTGGATACTTGGAGTCTTTTTTGTCTTTGAGTTATTCCGGTTGTCTTTCCGCTATTTCCTCAGTTTCATTTTTTTGGTTTTGCTGTTGCACATTGGTTGGTTTAAAATGGAATAAATGGATGAACTATCTTTTTTTTAAATCATGCATCATATAGTGATTCCTGGGATGTTTTTTTAGTTTTCGTTGTTTTTATTTGTTTTCATTCAAAGGGTAAATCATCCCCCATGTGTTTTGAAACCCTTCGGCATTTATTTCTAGCCTTTGGTGCTTTGGGGACGTCGGTTAAGGCCATGTAATGAATTGTTGAGCGCTCAATCCAATGAGAATTAGCTGGTCATTACAGTTATCCGGAAATAGTTTTTTCATGTTTGTGGAAATATCATCGTTTCATTCAATCAAACTATGAACTTTATATGAGTTTCTATTCATTCCATTAACATCGCCATTGATTTTATCCATTATTATGGACAATACTTCCAGATCATCATCTTGGTTATCCTTATTATTCTTAATTTCTATTCCCACATATACAAGTATTTTTTTAAAACCTTTTATCAAGAATGATTCTTACTTATTTTATTCATTTAATTTAATATCCAATCCCTTTTTCAAATGGGAAAATTCATATATATTTTTCATTGAATTTTTTCAACATCACTAGTTCCATTATCACATATAATTTATGGATATTCAGTCATTACATCTGTATTATTGATTGAATAAATAATCCCATTTTCTAATTATTCGAAACATGTGTTAAGTACATTGTAGGGTTCCTCAAACTAAATCACACACAATCCAAAGACACATCCACACTAAGTAATTCCACATGACATTTAATTCATTATTGATATTTTTCAAATTTACATGACCCACTAATATTAGATAATAATTAAACATCATTATTAAAAATAGAATAATTCTTATTAAAATAAAAATCTAACAAAATATACCTACCCTTTGACAACAATTATTATTCACATAAGATCATTATATACCCAAAGAGGGAGGTGAATTAGGTTTTGTATATTCTTTTCAAAATTCTTTTTTCAAAACATGATCATGAAAAATTTATTATGTGGATCCCTTATTTTATTCCTTAGTATTTATGATAATATTATCTTATTAAACAATACATGTTTATAATGAATAGAAATTAATGAAATAATTATTGAAAATGGAAAAATAGGTTTTTTACATTGTTCAACCTCAGAGGGATTTTTCCCGAGAGTATAAAAATGAAATGATCCAATTTACAAAATCCAATAAAGCTCTCTACTATGACATGGTTTAGTATAGATCACTATTCTAACCATTTTCACTATCTTATATGATTTATGGAAAACACTATTAATTTCATGGTTGATTCACTTGATAGTTTCTTTGATGGACCATTAATGGTGTAAGGTATCACCTTTCTCATCTTCATTTTATCAATATTCTATACTTGATTCATCTATTTTTTATGGACATGTATGATCCATTATTCACAATATTTATTTCATATCAAATTGTAGATATATGATCTATTGAATTTATTTCTTGGATTCCCCTTCACTTCTGTAAAAACATATGTATGCTAAAAATCCACATTCCAAACACTTGGAATAAACTCTACTTTTCTTTATATACACCAATTATACACTCAAACATTTTCAGGATCACAAAATAATGCTAATAATTCTTTTCACTACCATTGATGTAGAAGTTGATAAATAATTTCTAATAGTAGTTTTGACTAGCACAAAACCTCTAACATTTTATTCACATTACTTTTAATTCAGATATCAAAATAATATTACTCAAATGGGAATGCTGGTATTTATCACTTTACACATGACTCTAGTGTGATAAACCTATTCAAGTCACCTTAATGGAACCCATTTCAAAATACCATAGACTGTAACACTGTGTGTAAGATCATGGATTGTATAAAATTATGATAGATCTTGGAATGATTCCATTGTGTGATATCTTGGGGTGTAAATGATTTTGTGAGAAAAAACCTTTTTGTCCCCTTCCAAATTATCCTAGAGGGTAACCCATTACATGAAATCCTAGAAGGAGACTCCTGGTGTGATATCCGAGAAATGAACCTTGTGGTCGGATCATTTTCATCATTATATTTTACTCAAATCACGCGCATCGAAGGACATTGTTTAGAATATGTGAATCATAATAACTTTTTTATATTATGTTCATTTTGATACATTGTTCATATCACGGGTGTTGCAAGTTATGATTTAGAGCATGTGCATCATGAATCATTTTTTAGATCATGAATGGGAGGTATTTTTCAGATCATGCGCATCTTGAGACCACATTTGGATCATTTCCATCATAAGACATTGTACATATCATGCGGATCATGATACTAGCATAATATCATTCTCATCTCATGAATATTCTCATTTCATGCATATCATGATACCTTGTTCGGAACCAGATCATTATGACATGTAGTTCCATATATGAGAAACACTTATGCATTGTCAATTATCTATACAATTATTCATCAAGCTAATCCACATCTTCAAAGTGTTTCCTTTATATAAATTTTACAAAACACATCATCATAATTCATGGATAGGTCATTGGGTATATATTGGAGATAGTCCAACAAATTAAGTCCAAATAACATGGAATGTCGTTTATTGCACAACCACAAAAATCTGCAACACATCATTTCATGATCCAATAATGTTAATAATTTACAGTCATTATATTTTAATCAATTTTGGCATAAAATGATTTTTTTATTTGGGATGAGATAAAAATACATTCATGAATGTTTCATGATATACCATCAAGAGAACCAATAAGAATCATGTTGTCCCATGATTTTTGAACAACAAAGAGTTACCACAAAAAATTCCATGATTTTTTATATTCTTGATCTTCATGATATATTCCCCATATATACTTTATTTTTTTTCTTCATGAGATTCAAAAAAATTCAACTAGATATCAGTTGACAATCTGGTGGTGCTTCAGGAGATTACATTAAGAATTCCAATTCCAAGACAACTCTACCAATCATGAGATCATATATCCCATTCTCCATTATATAATAAATTATATCTCAACTGCAATATCAGTTCCTATATTAATGCTTTTTTATAAAAGATGTCCCACTATTTCATGAGATCTCACATTTCACTCTTTTGAAAGATCATACCTATCATGATACCATGAGATCGTACATTATTCAATTTTTTGATATGAATATTTTTTCACATTTCATAATAAATTACAACTCTTTTTAATGGGATTAGGAATCCAAGAGATGAACAAGATCATACACACCATGATTTAACAATATAAAAAATTCATGCTCCAAATGCATGACTTCTTCGGAAAAAAACCTTCATCGATGACCTCAAAAATTGTCAGAAATAACACTCAACCCAAATGAACCAACAAGTGTAATTAGTTCCCACTAATTTATTACACAAATTCATCGACTATGAGTTGAAGATATTTATGGTACGAGAGTCTTAGGTCTGTCAAATGTTCTCAAAATTGGTCTCAGTATATATTATCATGTAAGGGATGAGGCTATAGAAGGGGATATTTCATGTGTATTTTTTTGAAAATACTCCAATATATGTTGTAGGATAAATAGTTAATATATAATGTATTATTTTAATGACAAATAATTGATAAATTTCATTTTTTTATAGTGGTGGTTCCCATTCATTCAAATTTCCACAAGTAGTTTAATGAGATTACCTATGGTCTGAGTTAATCAATGAGTTATACTATATTCATACAAAAATAAGAATGAAGATGGATTGTATTTAATGTTTCCCAACATATCCAATATTTTTACCACACTATGGTCCTCTGGTTTTTTTATCATTATAGAGTTGATGAATTTCGATTGGAATCCTTGAAAGAATTGGAGGATGCGTACCTTATCTCAAATTGAAATGTATTAACATCCTCATTAACTCACATGTCTAAGGTCATAATTGATCATTATAACATGATAATTATAACTAGGGGAAATAATTATTGGATCATACTTGATATTTTTTTTTAAAAAAAATATTACGCAAATTATTGGTTTTGAACATTTAGCATGATTAATAACAGTCCCTCGACTATTCCACTAGTCATGGCTCTATCTAAGAATGTCGTTCCAGAGTATATCACAATAAATTCTCCTAAGAAATTTTTTTACAATGAGATAGATATCACATTTTATGATCAACATGTTTGGATTTTCCAATATCCAATAATACCAATTGATTTAATGGTTCTCATGTTTTAACATAATGACATAGTGATCAAGGGAATTTTAAGGCTGATTAATTATACCTTGGGTGACCTAGTGTTATTTTATAAGAATGTAGATGGTAGTAACCAACTCAATATTGATAATAAGATGTTAAAAGTACTATTGGTGATGAAACATTAATCTTTTCCACAGATCAATGATCTATATAATCAATTGACTGATTACCAATGGATCACCAATATCAATTATAGATTAGGCTACCACAATATGTGAGGTAATATAAGGGAAATTACGAATATATGGTTTTAGATATTGTATGGGATATATGTGTACATTGTTATTATTTTGGGTATAAAAACATTTAGATATTTCTCACATCCAACCTACAAAATATTTTCCACCCATTGCCTCAAAAATTTTATAGGGGTTTGTAGATGGAATAATTATCTAATCATCAAAGATATTGTTTGATACAAGGAACCATAAAATAATCCTCAAAACACATTGAGCATCTCATAATTAATATATTTTGTTGAAGTGTTAGTAATAAACATGAGGATTGATCCACATAGTAAATTATATTTATGAGAATGCTAAATCAATGGACCCAATGAAAGTTGAGGAAATCATTTCCTAAAGAGGTCGCTGATTCTGGTTTATTATAAGATATTATCTTTTTTTATTGGTATTGTTTATATTTTCTCTCTAGATTATCCTAACATATAGCACCAATGAATTTATTATTGAATACATGATTAAAATTATCAAGGTCATAGAACTATAATGATTATTTTCATAGGTGAAAATAAATATTATTATAGCTCTAGAATTGATAAAAAACAATATAAGGATATGATATAAAGAATAAATTAAAAAATCATCAATTTTTTTGGTAGATGTAATAATATATTTATAGATCGTGGTATATAATGGTTGACATTAGTCATGATGTATTGTGTTGGACTGTGATATAGATTAATTGGAGGAGGAAAATATGGTCCATGGTCTACTGTTTGGGTGATGGTATATGATATAGATGAAATATTATTCACTATAGACTATTGGAGGAATAAATATATATTAACATAGTGGGAAATATACCTATAAGAGAGTTAAGGGGTTAATTATATTTTTATTTTTTGTCTTTTAAATAACATAGAACCAAAAAATTGAATTATTTTAATTTTTATCTTATCCAAATGATACTAGCTATGAATTAGTTATTTCAGAGGCAAGTATAAGTGAAGTGTCACTTGATATGAATGATGGATAATTAGTGGATGTCTAAAATAGAATCTCATGGATATATGACTTGTGAGAATAAAATTATCACATTGTAAGGTTCAGAGTGAATGAATACTATATAAGAGTGAATCCCAGAGTGTTCTACGGAGAACGAACATCTAGAAAGCATTGATCTAATGTATATATGGATCATGGAAAACAATTATGTTCTCATTATAGGTGAGAAATTAGTATTAAATGAATCCAAAAAAAAATTAGAATATGGGGGATTACCATGTATATAGATGGTATGTGTATCTTTTTTCAAGAATGATGTTTCATGAAATCATGTGCTAGTTCTGGTGGACATGGATGAAGATGGACATGGATGGTTTTTATGTTGATTAATTACCTAATAAATAGAAAAGGTGAAGAATTTGTGTGGCTGTTTTTTTTCATTGACCTTTTAAGACCATGTGGAATTAGGGGAATGACATGGTATATTTTTTGAAGGGGAAAACTAAGAACCTGTGGTGTAATCAGGAAATTTATTTTTTTTCAAAAAAATAATTTAAACCTATTAATTATTTCAAATCACATAAACTTCTTTAGTGGATATGTTTTTAAATATATATGTCATTGATATCATATACTATCATGGAGTTTCTTTTATAATTATATAAAATAAATAATCAACTTATACATCCTCATATTAGAGGTATTATATAAATCCTAATGAGATATCATAGATTTAACACATTGTAAAATCCTCACATAGAGTGATTTTCTAAGAGGACTATATGAGTATTGAGGTCATGTTTCAATCTTGAATTCTAGAATTTTGTGGAGTGTTAGATTATCAAATTTTATTTTTTTACATACAACAACATTTATCTTCATTGGATTTATATGTCAATTACAACTCTCTTAAAGAGAGGATGAAATTTTCACTACTTTCATCACTTGATATATGTTAAGAAATGGCTGTGGTGAAATTTTATTTTTGAATATATCCAAGATAATTTAGATGTCTTAAAAGTGGATTATCAACAGTCGTGGTAAATATAGATCATTTTCAAATAGTATTAAGAGGCCTATAGAGTTCTCCATGGGTGATTAGGTTGTATTGATATTTAATATTTTGTTAGTTAACAAATATATGATGAATCGTGGAAATAATGATGTGAAGTTTGTTACACCCTTTGAGATCACTGATAATGTATTTTTATTGTCATGTATTCTAGTCATTTCTACATCTTATTTAAGCATGAATGATGGGTACCATGGTTCTAAATATCGAAGGAACATATTCGATCATGTGCAACTTGTATATATTGAGAAATTTTTTTGGAAAAATATTATATCTTTTTGAGAATATTCTGTGTTGATTTCATATTAAAATATTAAATTCCTTTTGTGATAACGATACCAATATTATTGTTTCCTGGGATTTATGTGAAAATACATGGTGAAGATTTTGAGCGAGGGGATGACATTTGAACTCAGTGACATTATTTGTTTGAATTCATATCCTTGTGATACATATCGATGATGATATTTTGATATAGGTTGATATTTATGCAAAACCAGGAATATTATTTTCTACATAAAAATAATAACCCCCCATTATTACATTTATTCATAGATGTTTTACGATCGGTTTATTCCATGTCCACCAAGATAGGTTTAGGGAATATTTAATATGATTTCAAATATATTCATTAAAATTGTGTTGTGTTACACCATAGATATTATGACCATGTTATGGAGGAGTTGATATAACAATTATAGATATGGTTATACGATAATCATAATTTTGATCAATGGATGCACAAAATCCAAAATAGGGGCACTATGTTATTAATGTTGATGTATGGTTTTCATCATAGACAACATCATAGAGGATGTTTGGGGAGGTTACACTATAGAGAATTAAACCATTCATTATATTTAATTCTGTATCAAATATAGATATAAATTCTCAAATGAGTACATCACGGGTTAATTACAATAATAGGTCATTTCTATTTAAATTCATAGATACATTCAAGTTGAAATACATTATTTATTCTATAATTGAATATGGAATTAAAGAGGACATTAAAATGAATATTACATATTTGTTTATCAAATTAAAGAACATTATTTCTATATTCATATGACTTATATATATATGTTTAAATGAATTTAGATGAATTTAAATTTTAATTTCCACTACTTATGATACAGGGATTCTTGATTCACCATGATTCTATACTATAATTCACCCTTCTACACATTAGTGTCACATGGCCCCTCAATATCCAATATATATATATATACCATGTTTTTTTATATAGTTCCCACCATAACGTATAAATATCTCATTCACCATGGTAGTCATATTCCTTGTACACCGCCATCAATAAGTTAATTTCAAATACAGCTGAGAACCCTTAATTTCTAGAATTAATTTATCCTCCTCAACTCTAAGACATGAATAAATTCCCATTTTAAAAAAATTTTACCTTATAATGAATTGGTACTCCCATTATTCAATTTCAATATTCCTAACACCATAGTATTTTTAATGTATGAAATCATGCGGTTCATAAATTCCCTTCAGTATGTTCATAGTCAGGTTGGTGTGAGAGTGTCATTAAGGTGATGAAACAGTCGACAAACATCGATATTGAGATAGAAAACTATGTAGTAGGATGTTCATGAACATCACAGGCTATCATTTAAAAATGATATCATGATATTAATATTTTCCTTCTAGTAATTGATGATATATTCTTTTTTTTATCCCAAGTAGTTTTGTGTGTAGCCCATGTAAGAAATTGTGATATTTAATCAATGAGTGTAACTAGATTATCCTACTATCATTATTTATTATGAAAAAATGTTCTTATTTACAGCTTGTTTTTAATTATTTTGGTTTTCCATTGTTAAATGTTATTGTTCAGTCATTGAATGTTTAATGTATTAGTTTGGAAAATTTACCACGGGTTTTTATTTAGTTATATTACATGTTGTTAGAATAATGTTAATTTTTTTATTTTTAGTTATTATGATATATTTTATTTTTTCCTCTATTAAATTTTCTATATTCTCCCTATATTTTAATTAGAGGTTCACTTCATGTTAGTTTCATCTAACATAGGGGGTTTTGGGACATTGGTTACATGAACAATTGATTGAACTAATATTTCAAAAGAGCTATGAGGGACATTATTGATGATGTTTGAGAGAGTTTTTATTGTTATGAATAAGTTTACAAACATATAGAAAAGTATTTGATTGTATTTTTACATGAAGAGATGACCTTTGGAGGTCATTGTTGGTGACTATGTTTTCTTGAAATTAACTCATTATCCACAGAATCAATGATTTTTGATTCTTGTAAATCTATCAAAGAGAATCGTTGGATAGTTTGTCGTTTCAAATCATATGGTAACATTGGATTTTAAATATGAAATTATTTAATAAAAAAAAGGTATAAAATATTTTTTACATTTTCATTCTCTTTAATGGTAATGCCTAATCATACAATATTTATTTACTGCACTAATATCAAATTACTTCCTAAGGAATCATACATTAAAAAACCTATGCAATTTAGAAAATGGTGTAAGAAGAATTTTTTTTTGAAATTGAGTTCCAATTGTATGGATACTATGGTATAGTATATATATAAATAAATGATTTTTACTACGAGATATAGTTAGAAACTTTGGATTAATGGAATGAGTTTTTTAATTGATATTCATAATAATTATTCTCATGGATTAGATTTATTTAGAGGGGGATAATAAATTTGACACATATTTTTTGTTTCTGTTATCTGTTAATTTAAAAAATATATGTTTTGAGAAATTAATTAATGGTTCTGTGTTTTGGGAAATATTGTTGGGTATTAGTGTCTTTTAGAGGAATTTTCTTGTATTATGATCATAATATGTTTTTCCAAAAGTGTTCTTATCTTCATGGAAACTTTATAGAATAAGGGAGAAGCTCATGAGTTTTCTATGTCTAAATATAATAGTATAGAAAAGTTTGTAGACTAACCGAAAAAAAGAGACAAAATCTAGAGGCCATAGATGTTTTTTTAGGGTTTGTAATCCCATGAGTCCAAACTGTGAGTGTTTTAAAAAAGGTAGTAATACATGAAAAGCTAGCACATGGATTGATAAATACTGTAACAAAATAAGTGTACCTAACATAATGTGTATAAAAACATAATAAATATACATTAAAAACCCAATTTTACCCATTATCCTTCCAAATTTAATGTCCCCTAATCCTATATACTCTATATCCCTTACATTGTTTATTCCTTCCCTTTATATCATGAATATTGTGGATCCAATCATGATGATGATCAACAATTTATCCATGTAATGTAAATAACTCTATTATTCTGCTATCTACATTGTCTATCATCATTCCTTTGAAATTCATAATATATGAATTATTTTATTTCTTGATATATTGATTCTTATGACATATAATGATGAATTATTGGATCGTTCTCTATCATTTGTAGATATTGTAGACTGTTATCTTTATTTCTTTCAGTTGTTATTATAGATTTATTAGAGGAACCTGATAGGTATATTATTTTGGTTCAAATTGCATGGAACTAGAATCATAATTAATATTTTAATAGAACCATTATGTATATAAGATGGGATAAGTTACATGGATTCGTTGTGTGTGGGATCAAACTCGTTCGAGACTTAAAGTGACTTTTTTATCATCTTTAGAAAAGATAAATAATTTGTAAAAAAAATATTAAGGTATTATGTTACATTACATTGAGAGAAATCATATACTTATTTTTTTATTATTTATTATATTTATTGGTTTATATCATTTGATCATGATTCTTAAGGATCCCATGTGTGTTTTTATATTGAGACTCTCTATGAAACTTGATTCCTTGTTCATGATTGAATGTCTGCTAACTACATTTGATATTGATCGCATGATAATTTTCTTGTCTCTCAATTCTAACAATGACATGATGTTTTCAACTCTTATATTATTTACAATATTATTTGTGTTTATTATTACATTAAATGTGTTTCTTGGGTATCATGCTTTTGTAATGTATAAAAATAGTTAGCTATTTGATGGTACTATGTAAAAATTGTAAAATGATAATGATGGGCCTGAATAAATTATATGGAATTTACGGACATAAAGAAATACCCATGGTAGAAACATTTGGGGTATGATGACTTTCATTCCCAACACAATTAATAATATTTATATGATTTACATGAGTGAAAAAATATGATGGAATCGGGTTTTACAATCTTAAATCCAAATAATTGAGTATTGAGATTTGGTATGGCAAACATGTGGAAAGAACCTAATCTATGAGTTTTAAAAATGAATAGGAATGTTTACAAACCATTTTGATTGATTAGAGAGATGTTCAAAAAATGTATTTCTATCACTTTGTCACATATGACATTATTTAGAATATGAATTATCAACATATGATATTTTATAATTTATTTCAAATTTATGAACATCATGGTATAAACAATTTGTAATTATGAACTGTAGTTAATTACAAATTCATGTTTAACTGCAACATATTATTAAAATCACCAGAAAAAATAAATTTTTATATTTAAAAAATTATTTATTAATTATCTAGGTAAGGGAAGTAATCCAATGGAAGATATATTAGTTAATTAATATGGATTTTGCAGTAATGTTATGATATAATCTTGGAGATACCGTGTTATTTATTATTATTTTACAACACATTAATATTAATTTTGGTTTTCCACAATGGAATAATTATTTTTTTGACTTAGGTGAAACCTGTTAATAAAATATTTTATCATCTCCCCTGACACATTTCATGTAATATTTTATATTGGATTATCATGAACATATATTTTAAATGATTGTATAGAATTATTATTGTGACTATAGAACCTTATGATTCAGCAGTGGCCTCTTGTGAATGGGGACGTGAATATGAAGTCATGTTGATCTCAAATTATTATATAATGGTTCTGTTCTATTAACAACAGTCACCCTACTTGATGTGAAGGTCCATCTTTTGAAAGAGGTTGACTATGGAATCCCATCATAAAATTATTTAAATGATTTTCATTTTTAAAAATTTATAACATGAAAATAAATTATTAATCAAGAATATATCACATCATATATAGTAGTAATTTATCAGGAATTGGTAATATTGTGATTATTAAAATGTATTGGTATTATTTCTTACTATCATTTATATTTTATACAATTTTATATCCTGACATATTGTATGGTTATGATGGTGGTTTTAAATTCGTATATGTTCACATTTTCCATAGGTTTATATTATTAAATATTTTAGATATTCTATTAAATAAATGTGGATCATTTTTTATCTTTTATTTTTCGTATTTTTGATAAATTGTCATAGTTACTAACCATATTCCAAGGGGGTGACATTTATTGAGGAATGGAATCTATTTATTTTTATATTATTTGTGATTGTGTTTGTAAAATTAAAGAGATATTGTAATTACAACAACCTGTATATTTTTTATTCTTATATTTTTTGTTCAATTTATTAATTTCTAAATTTTATTGATTGAATATTTAACCTAATAAATGGAAAAAACATTACACTTGTTTAAATCAACATTCATGCAAGATGGTGTGAATGAATCCATTTTAGGATTATATTCATTCTCGATGAATATAGAAGTGGATTTAATTTTTTTGTGAAAAAATAGACAATTGAGTAGACATTATGTAGGCTAATAAGTAAATTTCCTAACAAGAGATAAACCTAGAAAAAATAATAATAAAAGGGAATTGTTCATAAAATTAATATTCTTCCACATTTTTCAAATTTTCAATTTCATTAATTTAATAATGATCTCAGTATAAATAATATATTTTTATGAATAATAATTTCTGGGTGAAATGAAAATATTTTTTGGATATATAATGATTATAATATAGATGAAAAATTAAAAAATTATATGGTTAATATAATAGTATATATATATATGTTTGTATATGTTAATGTTTATAAAATATTTATTATTAAAGTAGTTTATTTTAATTATTTTTCTATGTTTTTATCCTAATGATAATTTTGGGAAATATGTCATATAAAATAGTTTTTATCTTTTTTCAATATATATTTGATAATAATAAATTAACATTCATTCAAGATTCATGAAAATATCTTGAGATGTGATATAATAATAAAAAGTAAATGATATAACATCGGGTTTTTTGTAATGAAGGAGTATTCATTTTATATATGAGTTAATATTTAACATTCATGTATCTTATTAAATAGTTTTCAATGATGATATATATATCATTAGAATTTAAATTTTATGATTTTTTTTAATATAATTAAATTTATTTCATGAATCGTCACACACACACACATATATATATATATATATAATATTTTAATTCCATACACTTCATAGAAATTCAGTGTAACTATGGATTACATTGTATCAATCTTATTGGTCATTTTTAATTCTTATCGATCATATACACATCTAAAAAACAAAAATATATTATAATTTTTAGGTAAAATCTAAAATATGATATTTACTATAATATTAAATAATTTTGACTGGACATTTGCAATGTGTTCCTTTCAAAAATGAACAATAAGTGTACAAATATTTCTAAAAAATAATTATTATGACAGACAACACAAATTTGTTTTTTGTGATGGTGTCTCCACATGTCAAAATATTTTTTGATAGTTATATATATGTTATCATTTGTGATGGGATTGACATTTCATCACAATTAATTTTTTCAAAAAGGATAACAATGTAGACTAAAATAATGATAAAATATAAACAAATTATAAAAAATAATAAATATATTTGAAATTAAATAAATAAAAATAAATAAAAAATTTTAAAAATAAAAATAATTAAAACGGAATAATATAAAAAAACAAAATATATTAAATTTTATATTGATGAATTAAAAAATTATTAAAAAAAATTATTTCCATTCATATGTTTATCATGAAAATTGTGATAAAAACATCAATCACTAGGGGTAATTTAGAGGACGTATTGAAGGTAACTTCATCTATATACACTACACTAAACATCGCTTGCACTATATCATCTTTTATCATTGTACCTCATGTGCTCGAAGCTTCTCGACATTTTTTTCCTCATTATATTGAAGAAACACATCATAATTTCTACACATGGAATCAATAACCTCATCCTGAATATTAATATTCTCTTCATACTATATATCTGATGATGAAAACTATCCATGATCTACCCTTTAGTTAGATAATGACAACATGCATGTTACATAATAACTACCTAGCATCAGTCCTTAACTAACACCAGCATCCTGGCCTTTCTCAAAAGCGTACACAGTATCCTATATCTATATTTCATTTCTGTCTTAAACCTCATTAATATCATGAATCTTATTTTGTGTGAGATAATTTGTGACATCATATGACTCATTAAAATGAAATTTTATATTAAAATTTTAAAATATTATTTGAATTTAATATTGACACTAACAAAATAGTCCTAAAAAATATTATAATTCCTTCCAGTAGTAATATATCATTTCATAGGATTTATGTACATCCACTTTAAAAAATTGATCATTGTAATGATAGTCTCATAATTATCCTATGAGAATATCAAACTAAATTGTTATAATTTACAATTATACAAATTTCTAAACAAATGATGTTACTAAATGAAATCAAATATAATGGAATGAACCATTACTATCTATATGCACAACCTATGACCTCACTCATACATTTCAATCTAATAATGATCAAATTTGAAACCATATTTCATCCCATATGAGAAAAATATATCAAAAACATGAGATGATATTTAATCATGTCTATGAATGTTAAGAAAATATGACTTCGACATTTTTTTTACTTCAAATGATTAAGAAAAAAATGATTAAAATTCACATAAATGTAGTCCTCCTTGATAGACCTCCTCATGCTATCATCGATTAGATACCATAAATAATAAAAAGAATTAATATTTTGTTGTAAAAATTTATTAAATATTAAAAATAATATTATATAAATAGATACCAACCAATGGTTAAACATGCATTTCTATACATAAATGGGAATATTTTCCCATGTAACCTATCATCCAAAAATAATAATTCTACAGAATTCCGCTCCCATATACAATGGTTATATGAAAAAATATGTTAACGAAGAGGAAATATTTAAACCATTAGAAAATAAATATATTATGTTTTAGTAATGATAATGACTATTAACTATATTTTAGAGTTGAACATACAACTGTATGCGTGGTTACAAATAAAATGTGGATGTTGCACTAATATATGGTCAAAAATCATCAATACTAAACATCACAACCCCTTCTAGTAGATGGGGAACTATATTCATCCAATTCCTCAGATAAAGAAGCATCATGTTTGTCACTTGGATATATGACAACCACATGTCTACAAAAGAAATGTAACGACCCAATGATTCATTAATGGAAAATCCCTCTTGATCTAGTTAAATGTATCATTATGAAATTTTTTTTTATAAGATGTAAACTTATTTTGTTTTATGTTATGAATTTTGACCGTTGTTAATATATACGTTCAATAGTGATCACATGATTAATAGGCTTTAACGAACCCAATTTTACTCAGACAAAGGAAACGATGGCCTCATCCAGTAGAATTGCCCCATACGAAGCCCATTTGTCGGAGCTCGGAAAAGAGGTGGAATCCTTGGGCTTCTCCCTTGACCAAGCCCAAGCTGAGCTTCACAATGTCAAGCTCGAACGAGACCGTCTACGGGAAAAGTGGAAGTTGATAGAGATTACCACTCGAGCGATGCTATCTGAGCCACCCAAAGAGTCTGTCACCATCACACACCTTACCCTTAGGTCTTATGCGGCTATTTTAAGGGGTTATGTAACAAATAAGTAGTACTATGATTCATGTACATTAATTTTGTATATAATAATGGATATAATTTCTACCCATTTTTGATACATTGTAAATAGTTTTTAAAGTACAAATGGTGTTTTTAGTTATTATTTAATTAAGAAACCTATTTTATTAAATTAAGGGATTTTTGAATTAAATAATATTTTAAAAAATAATAATAATAATATTAAATTAATTTTTTATTAAATATAAATGACCTCATAATTTTATGAATGAAATTAAAATTTTTATTATGGTTTGAAAGCCATTTCTGTCAAAACCCGTGAATTTTCGATAAATATCAGTTTTTATTTTAAAAGTGAAAATTAACATATTTAGAAAATTATTTGGAAAAAATAAATGTAATTTTTGGAATAAGGATGTCGAAATTATCCAACGGTCAATTTTTTATAATTTTCTGAGACAATCAAATTTTTGGGCAAATAATAAATACCGTTTAAATATATAATGTGTTTTATGACATCATAATGACCCAATGGTGATGTAATAAAATACCATAATCCTTATGTTCGTCCAATATATGTTTTATCATTAAAATAATGTGATTTTGGGTTTTTTTTGCCTTACTTTTCAAGGCATTAATGGACCCCTCAAGACATATTCAACACTTTTCCTTTTTGAATTAATTTTACATGGGAGTGTGACTCACCTCCACATAAGAAACCTTATTATTTTAATAAGTTCGGACTTTGGAGTTATAAAATATTGTTTTCCTATTCCCTATTCCAAAAACCATGGGCAAAATCCATGGGATGGTTTGTGGATTGGATTAATTTAATGTAAGGGGACCCAAACCTAAATAATAAAGAATTCCCTCACCTTTCCTATATAAACCCACCCAAGCCCCCACTTCCTCCTCACAAAAATCCCTTGGAGTTCGTCCAACCGCTGCCCTACTCTCTCTAGAATCCTCCCAAGGTGCCCCAAGCTCCCATGAATCCTCTCACAAGCCTCTCTCTAGCCTTTGGAAGCACACTTCCAGGTAATGGTTTTTTTCTTCCTTTCTCATTTTTTCCAATCTTCATTAAGTTGTTTTGACCTTTTAATTTCAATTATGAATGTTGGGGTATGGTTTTACTCCTCCCCCATACTACCCTTTTATTGTTTGAATGATGGGAGACCCCTTTCCCTTTCATTAAAATCCTCACATGTACACCCGTTACTATGCCGAAATCTAGAAAGGAACTGCTCTCTCTTCTTGTACATTCAAGCAATACTTTTGTATCATGAATCTAAATTCCATTAAAATTGTTGGGACATGTATCTATATGACCTCATTACTGTCCATTACATTTAAATATGATGAGGAACCCCTTTCTCTCTCAACAACCATTTTTTATGAAGTCTTATGGCACGCTGTTACGCTGCCGAAATCGCACCAATTTTTTAAGCCAATGCCATTCTCTAGTGAATACCATACCCATTTTGCATCAAGGGTATTCACCTTTATGCACATTTACTTATGGATTATAAATTTTCATGTATGAATTCCATATTCCTTTATCATGGAATAAATTATTATGTTTTATGAAATCCATGTTTTATGATCCACGTGTCACACTTATGCATGAAATGAAATGTTTAAGAAGGGTGCACCCTTATAGCGCTCCAATGCATTGGGTAAAGTATAGTATCATGATACGTCATGTGAAATGAGTGTTGACTCATGATAATTCAAGTGCAATGAGGGTTTAATCGTGCTTTATGTTCAATGAGGGTTTACTCATGCTTTAGGTGCAATGAGCCTTGGCTCATGCTAAATCCATGTTAAGTGTTGTTGCCACATTTCCATGTTATGATTATCACGCTTTATCAAGACTTTATGTTCATGTTTCTTATATGATCTATTGATATTCATATTTTCTAACATGTATTGTACTCCTCATGTTATTCCATGTGTACTCCCTTACCGGGCTTTATAGCTCACCCTTTTCATATACATGTCCTCAGGTTATCCCATGCAATGCTAAGTACGAGGGAATGTAGTAGTCATGTAAAGGAAGTTTTCAATAAAGATGTTGTATTTCATGTTTTATGTTTTTATATAATGATCCTAAGCCCTAAATACACTAAACCCCTCGATCTTCTTTGAAGTATCAAGTGATGTTTTATGTAATAAATCATGTTTATGTTGTAATAAAAAGAAGGGTTGTCATAGTTGGTATCATATGATTGGTTTAGTTATTTTTGTCATTAGGAAACCCTAGTAAAGCCTTAGATACAAGACTAAGTATAATAAAAACATCCCTAAGTTTTGGTAAATACTAAGTAAGTGGTTTATCAATCAAATACATCCCTTTCTGGATACGAGCAGGTAGAGGTGGCTCTGGCAAAGATGCATCCTAGGGGTAAAACCCGAAAACACCGCTTTGAGCTAGACTCGAACGAGAACTAGTGCACGACAACGGGCCTTTCTGCACTCTTGGTTACGACACTCCCGGGGGATATGTTTTGATAAATTCACAATCTTAGTATGAACCCTTATTAAGGTAAAAATTCCCCTAAGAATATATCTTAGAAAGTAGATCATGAAAATCCTAGATTGAAGCCTCTAGACTCATGAGTTAAAGAAATTAATGATTATTTATAATTAATCAAATTCTATCTTTGGATTACCCTTTATGTGTTACCCCTAAATTTCCTTATATTCCAGCCAATGGCCGGTAATAGGAGGTCTCAGGCTAACAACCGTTGTGAAGATCAGTGTGATGATGGTACTAATGAGATGCCAAATCCAATGGGAGCGGGAATCACGAACTTTGACACGGTTCTCTCTCAGCTAACTCAAGTTTTGAATAGAAACACGGGTCAAGAGGAATTTTCAACCCCCCTAAGAAAGAACAAGCCACTATTGAGAGCTTCATGAGACAAAGGCCTCCCATTTTTAGTGGATCATCCGATCCCACGATCGCTGAACAATGGATCAACTCCATTGAAAAGATCTTCTCCATCCTTCAATGTTCTGAACAAGAGAAGGTTCTCCTGGATTCTTATTGTATGGAAGGTGAAGATGATCAATGGTGGACATTGATCAAAAATACAAAGCCTGAGGAGGAGATCGAGGCTTTGGAATAGAAGGAATTCCGGAAGATGTTTTTCGATAAATATTTTCCATGCACCCTCCGACATAAGATGGAAAGGGACTTCCTTTTCCTCAAGAAAAAAGATAAGGAATCTGTTGGAGCGTGCAAGGCAAAATTCACAAGGCTTTCACGATACACTTCTGGATTTGACGTTACCCCCGAATGCAAGGTTGACCGCTTCTTTGGTGGCCTGAAACCTAGCTTGTGGAAAGCATTAGTGATCCGTGACTTTGACAGCTATGAGGAAATTGTCTGATGTTCCCTCAAGGTCGAAATGGAGATCGGAGAATCACAAGGGTATCATGGGGACAAGATGCATAAGTTAGACTTCAATGCTGGTGGTCTGATGTATAAATCCAACAGCGCTAAGATGTTCTAACACCCCACTTTCCAAAAGTGCAGAAAGAAGCACCCTGGAAATTGCCTTAAGGGGACGAGAAAATGCATCAGGTGTGGAAGAGAAGGGAACGTAGCTGTTAACTATTGGAAAGAAGGACCTGTGCATGCGACATAAGAGAGGAACGCTCCGTTCGAACCTCAACGTGATGTTCAATGCTACAAATGCAAATAACAGGGTCATTTTGCAAATCAGTGCCCTAATCCAAGGGTTATCGGAGGCAACCAACAACCTCCAAGATAGCAAGGAAGAGCTTTTTCTATCACTTCTGCCGAAGTGAACCCCTACAACGAAGTGGTGATAGGTACGCTAGTTATTCATTCAAGAATAGAGAATGTACATTTTGATTCAGGTTATATGCATTCTTTTATATCTCGAATTTTTAGTAGAACTATCCCAGCACCACCACCAATCATGGAAGTAAATATGTCGGTGAGTACAACAAATGGGGCAATCATTGCATCCCATGAGTATAAGTCCTCCCCTGTTATAATCTGTTGATTGAATTTCCGAGCGAACCTCGTCATACTCCCTCTAGTGGAATTTGATGAAATTCTTGGCATGGATTGACTTTCCTTATATAGAGACAACATAAATTGTCAGTAGAGGGAAATCACACTCCATATGGAGAATCGACCCCCGATTCATTACAAGTGTCAGGAGGAAGGTGAATCTCCATTAGCTCTATCATCTCAAGCATGGATATTACTGCCCTGTGAGCACGCATATCTGGCTCAGATGATTGAGTCCAAAGAAGAAACTATTCTTGAGAAAATTCCTATAATTAGGGAATTCACAGAAGTGTTTCCCGAGGAACTGCCTGGTCTTCCTCTATGAAGAGATGTTGAGTTCTCAATTGAAGTTATACCTGGGGCGCTACCAATATCCAAGACTCCATATAGAATGGATGTTGTTGATCTTGAAGAGATGAAAAAACAACAACAGGAGAATCTCTATAAGGGGTTTATATGCCCAAGTTCTTCACCATGGGGTGCCCCAGTCCTCTTCATCAAGAAGAAGGATGGGTCAATGCGGCTTTGCATCGATTATCTTAAACTTAAGAAAATCACGATAAAGAACAAGTATCCTCTCCCACGAATTGAGGACATGTTCGATCAATTACGTGGAGCACAATACTTCTTCAAGGTGGATTTGCGGTCGGGATATTATCAAGTAAGGGTGAAGAAGGAAGATGTCCCCTAGACTGCTTTTCGTACAAGATTCGGGCACTATGAATTCATAGTAATGCCTTTCGGACTCACCAATGCTCCAAAAATCTTCATGGACTTAATGAATAGAGTCTTTAGAGATTACCTTGACAAATTTGTGGTAGTCTTTATAGATGATATTCTAATATACTCTAAAAGCATGGAGGATCATGAGGAGCATTTAAGAACTGTACTAGAGACTTTGTGGAAGGAGAAGCTCTATGCAAAGTACAAAAAGTGTCAGTTCTGGTTGAAGGAGGTCTCATTCTTGGGCCATATCATCACAAGCAGTGGGATATCTCTGGACCCCTCCAAAATAGATGCAATTGAGGGATGGCCGAGGCCAACATCGGTAACGAATATCCGTAGCTTCTTGGGGTTAGCTGGATATTATCGATGATTTGTGAGAAATTTAACACGATTGTCCAACCCTCTTACAAAGCTAACTAGAAAGGGAGTAAAGTTTTCTTGGAGTGATGAATGTGAAGAAAGCTTCAAGGAGTTTAAAAGGAGGCTTATCACTGCACCTGTGCTCACTTTACCCATAAGTAGGGAGTTTTTTGTGGTATCTAGTGATGCTTCGAAGAAGGGATTAGGATGTGTGCTGATGCAGAATGATAAAGTGATATCCTATGCCTCAAGGCAGTTGAAAATCCATGAGCTAAACTATCCAATGCATGATCTGGAGTTGGAGGCGGTGATCTTTTCCTTGAAAATCTTGCAGCATTATCTCTATGGAGACAAATGTGAGATATTTACTGACCACAAGAGTCTTAAATATATATTCACATAGAAAGAGCTTAATATGCTCTAGAGAAGATGTATAGAGCTCATCAAGGATTATGACTGTTCAATACATTACCACCCTGTGAAATCGAACAAGGTGGAAGATGCCCTAAGTAGAAAGGATCCAGTGATTCTATCAATGATGAGAATTGAGAAGGATCCAATCTTCTTAGACTAGATGAATATGGACATGGAAATAATAAAGAAGGGAACATCACCAATCCTTTCACAAATGATTGCTCAACAATCTATTTTGGAAAGGTTAAAGGATTCTCAAAAGGAAGACGTAAGAATTCAAGAAAAAGTGGAAGCAATCAAAAATGGGAAATCCACGGAGTTTAATGTTAATGAAGAAGGAATTGTAATGTTTGGGAAAAGACTATGTGTTCCATCAAGTCCGCAGCTGAAGAAGGAACTTTTGGATGATGCACATAGTTCAAATTTCTCTATTCATCCAGGAAGCACAATGATGTATCGAGATCTCTGAGAAAACTGTTGGTGGGATAATATGAAGAAGGAGATCGCCGAATATACATCCAAGTGCCTGGTGTGTCAACAAGTGTAGGCAGAGAGGCAGAAGACTAAGGGGATGATGCATCCATGGCCCATACGAGAATGGAAATAGGAAAACACCACATGGACTTTGTCACCGGACATCCAAGGACTACCCAAGGCTACAACGCAATCTGGGTTGTTGTGGATCGTCTTATAAAGACTGCACACTTCATTGCTATTCGAGAGGATTTCTCATTGGATCAATTGGCGCAGATATATATCAGGGAAGTAGTAAGGTAGCATGGAGTACCACTATCTATTTTGTCTGACCAAGATGCACGATTCACCTATATGTTTTGGAAGATCCTTCAACATGCTCTGAATACTAAACTGAACTTCAGTACAACCTATCATCCTCAAACTGATGGCCAATCCGAGCGGACTATGCAAACACTTGAGGATATGTTGAGAGTGTGATCAATGTACCTTAAAGGAGGATGAGATCAACATCTTCCTCTGGTTGAGTTCTCTTATAATAATAGTTTCCACTCGAGCATCCAAATGGCACCATATGAAGAACTATATGGGAAAAGGTGCAGAACACCGGCATGTTGGGATGAGGTCGGTGAACGTAAGCTGCTTGGACCAGAAATGGTCGAGGAAATGGTGGTGAAGGTGAAAACCATTCAGCAACATATCAAGGCAGCCCAGAGCTGACAGAAGAGTTATGCAGATAATCGTCAAAGAGACCTTGAGTTTAAAGTTAGAGACATGGTGTTTCTATGCATATCTCTGTGGAAGAAGGTCATGAGTTTTGGAATGAAAGGAAAGTTAAGTCCAAGGTACATCGCCCCCTTCGAGATTCTTGATCGTGTTGGGGTTGTGGAATATCGAATAGCACTTCCACCTACAATGGCCATGGTGCATGATGTCTTTCATGTATCCCTCTTAAGGAAGTACATACCAGACCCTTCACATGTACTTTATTCTGAGGTGGTACAATTGGAAGATGATCTTTCTTATAAGGAGAAACCAGTGAAGATCTTAGATCGTTGAGAAAATGTTCTACGAAATAAGACAATGCCCCTCGACAAGGTGTTGTGGAGAAACCACAAGTTTGAAGAAGCAACATGGGAATCAGAGGATATGATGAAGCTGAGATACCCACATTTGTTTTAGTGTGGGAAAAAGGAAAATTTCGAGGGTGAAATTTCTTAAGGGGGGAATATTGTAACGACCCAAAGATTAATTAATGGAAAATCCATCTTGATCCAGTTAAATGTATCTTTATGAAAAATGTTTTTATAAGATGTTAAATTCATTGGTTTTATGTTAAGAATTGTGACCATTGTTAATATAGTCGTTGAACAGTGATCACATGATCAGTATAAATATAAGTCTTTAACGAACCCAAATTTATTCAGACAAAGGAAGAGATGGACTCATCCAGTAGAATTTCCCCATACGAAGCCCATTTGTCGAAGCTCGGAAAAGAGGTGGCATCCTTGGGCTTCGCCCTTGACCAAGCCCAAGCTGAGATTCACCATGTCAAGCTCAAATGGGACCGTCTACGGGAAAAGTGGAAGTTGATAGAGATTACCACTTGAGCGATGTTATCCGAGCCACACCAAGAGTCAGTCACCATCGCACACCTTACCCTTAGGTCTTCTGCAGCTGTTTTAAGGGGTTATGTAACAAATAAGTAGTACTATGATTCATGTACATTCTTATTGTATATAATAATGGATATAATTTCTAGTCATTTTTGATACATTGTAAATAGTTTTTAAAGTACAAATGGTATTTTTAGTTATTATTTATTTAAGAAACATATTTTATTAAATTAAGGGATTTTTGAATTAAATAATATTTTAACAAAATAATAATATTATTATTAAATTAAATTTTTATTAAATATAAAATATCATATAATTTTATGAATGAAATTAAAATTTTTATTAAGGTTTGAAGTCCATTTCTATCAAAACCCGTGAATTTTTGATAAATGACTGTTTTTATTTTAAAAATGAAAATTAACATAGTTAGAAAATTATTTGGATAAAATATATGTCATTTCTGGAATCAGGACTTCTAAATTATCCAACGGTGAATTTTTCATAATTTTCTGAGACCGTCAAATTTTTGGATAAAAATTAAATACCGTTTAAATATATAATGTGTTTTATGACATCATAATGAACCAATGGTGATGTAATAAAATACCATAATACTTATATTCGGCCAATATATGTTTTATCATTAAAATAATGTGATTTTGGGTTTGTTTTACTTACTTTTCAAAACATTAATGGACCCCTCAAGACATATTCAACACTTTGCCTTTTTAAATTAATTTCCATGGGAGTGTGACTCACCTCCACATAAGCATCCTTATAATTTTAAGAATTTTGGACACGAGTATTATAAAATATTTTTTTTCATCTTCCCTTTTCCAAAAACCATGGGAAAAACCATGGGATGGTTTGCGGTTTGGATTAATTTAATGTAAGGGGACCCAAACCTAAATAATAAAGAATTCCCTCACCTTTCCTATATAAACACACCCATGCTCTCACTTCTTCCTCACTAAAATCCCTTTTAGATTGTCCAACCTCTTTCCTACTCTCTCTAGAGTCTTCCTAAGGTTCCCCAAGCTCCCAATAAGCCTCTCACAAGCATCTCTCTAGCCTTTGGAAGCACACTTCCACGTAAGGGTTTTTTTCCTTCCTTTCTCATTTTTGTCAATTTTCTTTAAGTTTTTTTGCCCTTTTAATTTCAATTATGAATGTTGGGGTATGGTTTCACACCTCTCCCATACTGCACTTTTATTGTTTGAATGATGGGAGACCCCTTTCTCTCTCATTAAAAGCCTCCCATGTACACCTGTTACAATGCCGAAATCCCGAAAAGAACTTCTCTCTCTTCTTTTACATTCAAGCAATACTATTGTATCATGAATCTAAATTCCATTAAAATTGTTGGTACATGTATCTATATGACCTCATTACATTACATTAAATGAAAATATTATGAGGAACCCATTTCTCTCTCATCAACCATTTTTTATGAATTCTTTTGTCATGCTGTTACGCTGCCGAAATCACACCGATTTTCTATGCCAATGCCATTGTGTAGTGAATACCATACCCATTTATCCATCAAGGGTATTCACATTTATGTATATTTACATATTGATTATAAAGTTTCATTTATGAATTCCAAATTCTTTTATCGTGTAATAAATGATTATGTTTTATGAAATCCATGTTTTATGATCCATGTGGCATACTTATGCATGAAATGAAATGTTTAAGAAGGGTGTGCCCTTATAGCGCTCCAATGCATTGGGTAAAGTATAGTATGATGATACATCATGTGAAATGAGTGTTGACTCATTCAAATTCAAGTGCAATGAGGGTTTACTTGTGCTTCATATGCAATGAGGGTTTACTCATGCTTTATGTGCAATGTGCCTTGGCTCATGCTAAATCCATGTTAAGTGTTGTTGCCACAATTCCATGTTATGATTATCACAATTTATCATGCCTTTATGTTCATGTTTCTTATATTCTCTATTGATATGCCTATTGTCTAACATGTATTGTACTCCTCATGTTATTCCATGTGTACTCCCTTACTGGGCTTTATAGCTCACCCTTTTTTTATGCATGTCCTCAGGTTATCCCATTCAATGCTAAGTACGAGGGAATGTAGTGGTCATGTAAAGGAAGTTTTCAATAAAGATGTTGTATTTCATGTTTTATGTTTTTATGTAATGATCCTAAGCCCCAAAGACACTAATACACTTGATCTTCTTTATTGTATCAAGTGATGTTTTATGTAATAAATCATGTTTATGTGGTAATAAAAAGCTGGGTTGTCATAAGAAATCATATGAATATTCCTCAAAAATATGAAACTCGGAAAAAATATTTTAAGAATATATTTGAAAATTAATGTTATATATATATATTAATTAGGTCTATATGAAAGATGTAATTTTTTTAGTACTCATATTCATTAACATATTCATAAAAGATGGGGTCAATATCTTAATCGTCTTCCTTGGTACTGTAAATACCCAGTTGGATATCAACATTATCTTTCCCTAATTACATAATACATAATTTGATACATCTTAAACATCTTCATAACCATCGACCTTTAACTATGGAGTTCCATCATCGATATTCTTGTGTCTTGATTTAAAAATTTTACATGATGCATTATATTAAAAAAACTAAATACCTTGAAAATAAAATGAACCCCTTTCACTTTTCATATAATTATTTTTAAGGGATTTAATATTTATAATTCTCCTCTTATCAATTAACAGTCTTTAATAAGTACAATAATATGAATAATGATGTTGAGGTTCTAAAGTAACCAAAAAAGACCAATTTATTTCAAAGGATTTTTTTAATGTCAATTATTTTATGGTGTTGATGAACATGAAATATTTAATATGTATCAAAACAATGAGATTTACAAATCAGTAAATAAATTTTAATTGGATAAATAATTTCAATTATTTAATATAACATGTCAGAAATGTCAATGTAACATTATCTAAGATGATATTAAACCAATAAAACACAAATAATCAATGTTTTTTATTCCCAATATACACAAAAAAATCAAAACCATTCACCACATATTCATTATATACTTTAACCATTTTGGATGATGGTTAACTCAATACAGACCATCATTTACAAATATTATCAACATGATGGGATACTTAAAAACTCCAAAACAGTTGTCAATATAAATAATAATAAATTTGTTGGAAATGTAAATCTATCTACAGTTAAATTGAAAAGACTTTGAAATAGGTAGGTATAATTATTTTTTTGATGGTGTGTAAGGGAGTCATGGGTAATTTGTGGAAAATATTTCTTAATATGATCATAATATTATCTAAATATAAAATAATGTTACATTATATTAAATAATATTATAGAGTTACTAATTGTGTCATTCATTTTAAAAATCTTTTATATCGTCATTTTTGATAATAACATATATATGAAACATATGAGTATCATCATCTTGAGAAAGAGGGTCCAAAAATAATATAAACAACCATAATAACCAAATTTTCATTATCCATTAGTAGAATTAACAAATCACGCATTACATGCCTCTATGAAAAAAATGATATACAATAATAAAATGATTCTGTGAATCACCATCACAAGGATGATTTCATCATTTTACAGTTGAATTATTTTATTTGTTCCATGAAATTAATGAAACTAGGTTCTAAGGAAAAAATAAACACTACAATCTAGTTTTAAGAGGAAAATATAAAATCAAATTATTGGGAACCAATATGGACATTTCTTTTTAAGCTTAATCCTACCATGATTATCGACATGTTAAACAACTAAATTTAACTATAATAAAATATGAAATAATTTATTATTTCCTGAATATTCTAATAAAAAATATCTAAAATACATATTATCCTCTTTCTATAATATCAATTGGTTGGAAAACCATTTCCTTCCAGTAATAGTTGTTTTATCGAATAGAGTATCTATTAAAAAAACTAATTTACATTTCATTATAAGTTATGATAGACAAACATTTTTTACACTCCTGGAATTATTCTATCTTGCAATGGAGATATAAGTAATATTGTGAAAAACATCAGCAAGACAAATAATTAAGACGGTTCAAACTCAGGAATCAAAAAAAATTATTATGAGTTAGTATTTATTGAAACGACAAACCAACTACCTAAAATATAAAGGATTGAATTTTATTTGGTTATAGATAAAAAATATTATTTTATTATCCAAAACATCATTGACCATGTTAGTATAAAAAATCATTCCAAAAACTAAAATTAAATATATTACCGCTAATATTGTCAAATGATTCAATTATCCTCATATCACATCACCTAGAAGGTCACTAAATTCTCTCTTCTGAAAAAGATTATTTTTTAAAGGATGAATATGATAACAAATCATTAACAACGTAAATGTATATAAAATTCATACATGAACCATTTTGATTCATGTGATGATTTATCCATTAATTATCTTAGAATAAAATAGTTTTTTAATATCTTTAAACAATATTTATACAAAAAATAGAAATTTAATGTATACAATTTGATTAATCAAACTTATATAATATACTCTATTAGAAATATTAAAAAAAATTAAAAAATACATGTAAATATTAAAAATTCTTTTTAATGAAAACCGTTCTAAATTTGGGAAATTTTTAATATTTTTTTCATGTTATCAAAATTATTTTACTAGGATTAATTATCAATAATGTAAATTGATGGTTGGATTTATTTTATAATTAAATCATATATTATTGTGGATGAAGGAGAACATAGAATTATTGAATTATATAGAACCTTCATTCGGAAAATTTGGTTGAGAGGAAATAATTTACAAATCTATAAGTGAATATATAACAAAAGATTCTTTTTAAACTTATTACAACCCAATTTTAAGAATAAGTATACATTTATAAAAAAATCAAAGAATCAAAAATTCATTTGTATCATTAATAATTTATAGACAAATAAAAAACATGAAACCTAAAAAAGACATTTTTTTAAACAAATATAAAGACCAAAACTCTAACATTGAGACCTTATATCAGCTTCAGATTACCTGGGGAATATTGGAAAAATGGATGATCAAAAAATCCATGTGTTGGAATAAGCATTATAATAAATAAAAATTCATTGGATAGAAGGAATAATATGACGACATAAAAAGGCATGGTAAATGAATAAGCATATTAAAGAATAACATACATAATATGGGATGATGTAATAAAATAATCATTGTAATGTTTCAAGAACATAAAACAGGAAATAATCAGGTGTCAATGATAATTTTGACTAGATCATGATTGATAACAGACCCCCATGAATATTATGCATAGAGCATGAGTCTTGGATAACCACCAAGATCATTGCACATAGATCATGAGTCATGGGATTCCACAAACACCATTAGAGATGATGTCTCATGATACAAATCATTACATAATGAATTAAAGATATGTCTAGGTGCACCCATTATAAAAGTTTAATGAATATTTTTCTCACAAGAATAATCATACATAATGAACAAAACATTAATATATGGGTTATCCCTAGATGGATTTAGGTATCCTAACTTTGTAAAAAAGCATAAAATGGGAACATAAAAATAGTTCCCATGATGGAATGGATTTAATTAGGAAATGAACATTCATAATGGAATGTAGGCAAATAAAATGATAATTTTTTTCAAACTAGAGGGAAAACATGTTTATTGTTTTTTAAACAGTATAAATAATACATTTTTTTGATGATTAAGAAAAATATTAATGATAATTTCAAGATCAAAAAACAAGTTTTAAATATATAACTATAATAGAATGAAAATATTTTTTCATTATAAATTGAATGAATTTATTAAAATAATATCATGTTAAAACATATTATGGAGTTCACATGAAATCAGGAAATTTTTATAGAAGCTCCCTATAATTGGGATTACATAACGAGCATAATAGACAAGGGAACCTTTTGAGAACATATATTTTGCATCCAAATATTGATGATAAGTTATAGAGAAATGGGTCTTCAATATATAAACAAAATATTTAATAATTTCTCAAAAAATAATAAAATTTACTTTAGGGTAAATAAAGTTAATGAGTGTCGCAAATAAAAAAATAGGAGGTTTAGAAAAAATCACTTATATTATTTTTGAAATGGTTATGAACTTGACCTTAATCTATTGGATAATTTAATTAAATATATAAATCAACTAATTCAGTTATTTTATTATTATTATTTTATTTATTTCTATTTTTTTAAGTTCATTAATGTCATTTTTATGAGTTATATGATACAGTTTCATACTTCAGAAGTGTTCATTTCCTTGTATGTCATGATAAGTTGGTTTTATACATGTATAGAAAAGAACGTAACATTAAAATAGATAATTAAAATTAGGATTCTAGGTTTTTAATGAAATTATTGAATATTATATGGTATTATAATTCATTTTGTATCCTAATTTGATGATGAATCCTTAGATACAACATTAATGATATTTGTAATTATTAAGTTGGAATTATAGATCATCACAAAATATTTTTCATTTATTATTTAATATGATGATTAAATAATTTTTACTGAACATTAAATAGGTTTTAATACATATATTATTGTATGGTATAACCACAAAAATGGTTTTATCACTACCCTTGAAGGATGTAACACCAAGAGATGTTATAATATATAAATATATATATATATATATAATGTACTATGTTATATGTAACACCAGAGGAATCTTTCACTACACACAACATTGTCTTGGCTAGCATTACTTACAAGAGGAACCTTCATTGATAGCTTGTGTTGTACGCAATACCGAGTTTCACGAAAAAAAGATATATTATTATAATATTATGAACATCCCATTATTAAAAGTATTAACATTGTTTTAAATTTCTTAACATTAAAATTCATATTAAACATTTTCTAGAATGAGTTATGAAAACAAAATCATTTTTTTTGGAAAAAAGAAGTATTAAAAAAAAATACAATTTTACCTCCTTTTGATGGTACACCCATTTAAAATCTAATGATTGAAAAGATTATAAGTCCAATTTTCTTTTAAATTTTTTTTATTTTGAATCATGATCTAAAAATTTAAATTGGATAAATTTTTTATACTTTTCTGATAACTTTCATATTTTGATGAATAGTAAAAATATGGTAAATTTTTCTTAAAACAAATTTTTACATAAAGATAATTTATAAGGTTAAATGATAAAATTTAATGGTTTTAAATTATAAATAAAATATATTTTTACCATTTAATATAATTTATTTCATTACCATGAATTTTTCATTGATTTCATAGGTAAAAACTTTTCAATCTTTGACAATGTTGTGTCTTTTAAAACCCATTTTCTTAACAACGAGATTAATTTTAAATTAATTAATTCCACTTATTTGTTTTTAATATTGAAAAATGGATTCCATATTTGGATTTTGTGGGTCCGAATTATGTTAATAGATTTTTTTTGACATTATGAATAGTAACTACAGTAATTTTTATTTACTATAGATAAAGTTAAATCAGGTAATTAAGGGTAGAAATAAGATTATAAAATTACACAGAAACCTTCTAAAATTCTATTGGATGAATAAACGTCAACCCATATCACCTAAGGATCGTAATAGATTCATTTCATTGACTTATGACCATAAAAATGATATAATTATTATTAATACCAATGAAAGTGACAACATGTCACTTTCTTATATCTAATAAGTGTAATAATTTTTATTTAGTGATAATATTAATAAAACCTCATTGATAAAAAATCTCCATAAATATAATAGACTTATATACATCATGAGAATTTATTTATAATTTTTAGTTATTAATTAATTATCATTATTAATGGCATAACAATGATGTAGAAATTATTTTATATATTGAAATATCAAATAAATGGTTTTAAAAATATTAAAATAAATAATATATGAACTAATTAATGTTCTCTACAAATTTTCTAGATGAATATGACATATTAGGAATCTATTAAATATATTTTTCAAATATATTCTCTATGTGGATTGTATTTAAATGAAAATATATGAATAATATCAAAATTGACACTATTGTTATTTAATAAAAATAACATATTATTCAATTGATTAAAAATCAAAAAAATATTTAAAAATTATAAATTGAAATTTATATGGTCTAAAATGTGATAATTTATCCCATTATGGACAAATAACAACACATAAGTAATTATTTATAACAATCTAAAATATAGAATATTATTAACACAAATAAAATTAAATAGATTAAATGAGTATAAATCAAGTTGATAAGGTTTATAATAAATTTCTATAATGTCTATATTGTATTGGTTGATTATATTACAACCCTATTCATCTCATCTACAAATTGAGTCATTTTAGAGGTTTTTAGGTGGGCTTTGAGTTGATTATAATCTAATATTTTTATGTTTCCAAAGGTGCCCCTCTCCTCCCTTATAAAAGGGAACCTCCTCCCTCTCCTCTTCACAAAATTTTGAGCCTTCTAGCTCAGTGAAACCCTGTCCATTTTCCTTCCCCACTTCCCTATAAAAATTCTATTGGTCCTGGAATTCTTCAAAGAAAAACTTTAGTGCCCTAAGAGGAGGTTTAGAAGACGCGCATCGAAGAAGATGTAATATCCTTTACCGAATATTTCAAATTTATTTCTTCTTCTACTTACTCTTATTTATGTGTTACATTATAAAGTAATAACATAAGTATCACTCAAATACTGATATGTTATTATAAATATTAAACAACCCTATTTCACCTTCTATCCATCCTATAGAAAACGAAATCACCACGCATGCGTAGGTACGGAATACCATCTTCACGAAGTGGTGTAATCTATTTTCCACCTCCACCATACATGGATGGGTATAATGGTGTAATGAATATCTATAAATGATTATTATAACATTATACCAATTCTATGATATTCTATCTTCCATTCCAATATGATTCAATAATTATGAGTATGGTATCATCACTCGTGCATACGTACGGCTTACCATCTCCACTGTGCGATATAATTTTTTCTACATGATCTTCAATATACCATGATTATATAAATGAATTGAATGAATAAATATGATATATATTATAATAATACCATTCTGTAAATTATATAAATATAACCTAAAAATAAGAACATGACACTATCCGACAAAACATACGTATGAAAATAAAGCAGTTAATACCCAAACAACGATTTACATAGAAATATTACTAACAAAAGGGTAAAAATATGAGTAAAAATTTTATCATAAAAATAATTATGATTATTTAATAAATCCTTAAAATTATTTAAATCATTATATGGGAGGTTTAGATATATATGTACTATATCAGACCTAAGGTTTGGAAAAATCACACAATTTCAATTTTTATCTGAGATTATTTAAGCTTCGATGTTTACTAGGGAATATTTATCATACACATCCTTGTTTACTCAATTTGTAATTTATTTCTATCCTACAAAAAAATATAATTCCAATTTTACATATTGGTGAATATATTAGTAGAATATATTAAAGGAAACATTTTTCGTTTTCAGTACGAGAAACATTTTTAACTTTCTGAACAAAGTACGAGAAGAATTTTTTTTAAAGTTATAAGACATGAATGAAATTTTATGATCTCATAGAACATTATTACCATGAATCTCCCATTACATGTATTCAAGTTTATTTTCAATAAATTTCTTTTAGTTTAAAATTTTATGACTTGTTGAGAGTGGAAAAATGTTTTTGAAGTAGAAAGGATATTTTCTTCAGGAATGGAGTTTTAGTGTTTTATCAAAACAAATTTCTATATAAGATAATATAGGGTTAGGTTTCTGTACCAAATTATTACGTTTATTTGATTATGTTATGATTGAATTATTTTTTTGATGTCCATTTATCTTATGTGGATTATGTTATGATGGCATGATGTTTAAGAATCCCATTTTTATTACATGGGTTATGCTATAATGTATGATTTATGATTTTTTGGCACACATAAGAAAGGTTTCATTTTGTGATGGGTGGGGCCAATATCTCAGTCCAATGCATTTGGTAATGATTTATATCTCATGAGATAGAAATGGTTGGAATGACAAGTTAATTCGGTTCAGTGATACATGATTGGAATGAGGAGTGAACTCGGTTCAGTAATGGACTTTGTCCCCAATGATGGTCTTGGAAATGAGTCTTGACTAATATGAAATGATTTTCTATGATAATGTTTGTATGCCAAAAAGTATTATGGATTATTTTATGATTATTGGGATTACATTTCACTATTATAATTTATCCTATGTCATGATATTATGATCACTTTTACAGGTTAATATTTTGAAAATATTTTATTCTTATGCATATGATATGATTGATATTTCCTTTGTTTACCCTTAAATATCATTTGTGCTCACACTTTTTATGTTTGCTTTTCCCCATTCCAGGAATAAGGGTATTAAGTAGGATATAGCAATAGGGACCTTAGATATGATGAAATAAATGCGAGACAATGTAGATGATTTATGAACCAGTTGTTTATGTTTCATGGTTTCTAAAGACTCTATACCTATAATTTCCTATCATGGTTTTCCAATATGTTGTAATAAGTATGCTTCAATTCTGATGTAATTACAATGTATGTAATGTATGGGTCATTATAGTTGGTATTAGAGTAAAGTTATAGTTAACATTTGGAAACTATGATGTGAACGCTTTAGTAAGAACCCTAAATATATGTTTAAGTATAGAAAAAAATCATGGTGTTTTAGTAATGTCCATGAATAACCTATTATAAGACCAGAAGTGTGAAATTTTATTACGAATTATGTGGTTTTCATATTGTAATTATGTTGCTCACACTAGGATTCTTGGTTTTAGTCAATGGATGGAACCTGAGGGAACCGTGTTAATGGTGAATGTGATGGGAAATGAAATGATTGTCCCCCTGAGAAATCAAATGTTATGGGATATGGAATGAAAAATCTTGAAGCTATGCTCAAACAAATCTCTCAAGGGATGATTCATGCATGACTTCCAAATGAGAAAAGGTAGGAGCAAGAATCTATTGAATCGTTTATGAGGCAATGTCCACCTTCATTCAGTGGGTATTCTGATCTATTATTGACTGAACAGTGGTTCAGTACCACTGAAAAGATATTTTTAGTTCTAAAATGCTCTAAACATGATAAATTCATCTTAGCAGTATATTTTTTAGAAGGTGAAGCTGGTCAGTGGTATAATCTTATCAAGAATATGATGCAAAGAGAAAAAATTGAGTCTATGGAATGGGACGAGGTCATGAAAATATTTTTCAATATGTACTTTCCTCGTATTCTTCGAACAAAGATGGAGAATGAGTTTCCTGAACTAAAGAAAAGGGATGATTATTCTATTGGTACCTATGAAGAAAATTTTACAATACATGAAGGGTACACTTCCGGAATTATTATCAAACCTGAGAGTAATATCAATCACTTATTTAGTGGCATAAAACCATGTCCCTCAAGGGCATTATACATAAGGGACTTCAATAGATTTGGGGAAATTGTTCGATTTTCTCTCAAGGTCGAGATGGATATTAGAGTATCCCATCAGTCATATTGGTTTGATAAGAAGAGGAAAATGGAATTCAAAGGAAAATCTAAAGACCACACTGAAAAGAATTTGATTTTTCCCTTATTCTCAATGTTAATAAAGATACATGGATGGAATTTCCTTAAAGGGACATGCAAATTTTTTAGATGTGGACAATAAGGTCATCGGGAAATTGAATGTCGATGTAATGGGAAGAATATGTCTAATGATGCAAATAAATAAAGCGATAAAATGAATAAACCTCTTACACTTCAATGTTACAAGTGCAAGAAAATGGGGAATTGTGCTTATCAATTCCCTAATCCAAGGGTTGTTGATGATGATCGACATCTACAAACCTTTAATTCTAAAGAAAAAGGAAATTCACATGCAATTTCTATCTATGATGTAGAGTAAGATGACAAAGTTGTGAAAGGAACACTTATCAGCCACTCTAAAGTAGAAAATGATTTATTTGATTCTAGACCCACCAACTCTTTTATTTCTAAAGAATTTTATAATGGTATTGTCGTACTACATCAACAATTATATATTGTATTAGATGTGACAACATCCAATGGCATAATAGTCGTATCAAAAGTTTTCAATTCTTCTTCTATTAATGTTTGTGGGAAAGTGGTTCATGTAAATATTGTGATCCTTCCTATAGTGAAATTTGATGCGATTCTTGGCATGTATTGACTTTATTTATATGGACCTTCTATCAATTTCCATAGAAGGGAAGTCACATTTCATATTCCTGACCAATCTATGATCATTTATTGATTCAAGGATGAATATAACCTTCGAGTGGTAATTTCTTCCACCTTATTGGTCTTGATTCCAATAAATGAAGGGTATTTATCTCAAATGGTTGGAGAAAAACTCATGATTAAGAATATTCCAATTGTATGGGAGTTTTATGATGTATATCTAGAGGAATTCCCATTTATTCCACGTAATCGTGAAGTTGAGTTTTCAATATAACTCACACCGGGTGTTATACCAATTTCAAAGACACCTTATTGAATGACCCCAATCGAGTTCCAGGAATTGAAGAAGAAACTCCAAGAGAATCTTGATAAGGGATTCATACGCCCTAGTTCATCAACTTGGGGAGCACTTGTTCTATTTACTAGGAAGAAATATGGATCAATGAAACTCTACGTTGATTATCAAGAACATAACAAGGTCGCTATCAAGAACAAATGTCTTCTCCCATGCATTGATGACTTATTTGACCAACCATGCCATGCTCAATACTTTTCCAAGATTGATCTTTATTCATGGTATCATCAATTAAGGGTCAAAAAGGAGGATATACCAAAGATGGCATTCCATACAAGTTATGGACATTAAGATTTTATAGTGATGCCTTTTGGTCTTACTAATTCCCATGCTATCTTTATGGATCTATTGAATATAGTCTTTAGAGACTATCTTGATCAGTTTTTGGTATTCTTTATAGATGATATTCGTTTATATTCAAAATGTAATTAATAACATGAAGTTAACTTGAGAATTTTATTGAAGACCCTGTGAAAGGAGAATTTTTATGCCAAATTTACCAAGTGTGAATTTTCGCTTTAAAAAGTATCATTTTTGTGTCACATAATCTCAAAAGAAAGGATATCTGTGGATAGAGAAAAACCCGAGGATATTGAATGATGTTCATGACTAGAAATAGTAACTGAAATCCAAAGTTTTCTTGGTTTATCTAGGTATTATAGACGTTTTGTGAATGATTTGTAATGATTATCTAACCCACTCAGCAAATTTACATGGAAAGAAGATAAGTTTGTTTGGACAGAAGAATGTGTAGATAATTTCAAAGAGTTAAAAAGAAGGTTAGACAGTGCACCTCTGCTCATATTTCCTTGTAGTAGAGAAATGTTTGTGATCTATAGTGATGCATACAAGAAGGCGATGGGATGTGTTCTGATGAAAAATGACGTGGGGATAGCTTATGATTCACAATAGTTGAAAATCCATGAGAAAAATTACCTAACTTGTGATTTGAAGTTAGCTACGGTAATATTTGCATTAAATATTTGGAGGAATCATCTTTATGGTGAAAGGTGTGATATTTATACCGATCATAAAATTTCAAATTATATTTTCACACAAAAGGATATGAGTATGTGACAAAAAAGATGGTTGGAGCGGATTAAGGATTACGACTGCTCGATTCATTACCATCCAGGGAAAGCAAACATGGTGGCAGACATATTAGGTCGACAAGACCATGCTAGGTTATGCATGCTAAGGATCACAAAAGAACCAATTTTTAAGGATTAACAAAGGATGGATCATGGAATTTTAATGAAACGGGAGATATCTTATATTTATCAAATGAATGTTCAACCATCCATAAATGTGATGATTAAAGAGGCATGAAAGGAGGATGTTGGGCTACAAAAGGTGGTGAGAAATGTTCCTGAATTCAACCTCGATTATGATTGTATAATAAGGTTCAGGAACTGTGCCTGTACTCCTCCCATACAAGAATTAAAGAAGGAGATACTAGATGAGGCTCATAGTCCTCCATTATCTATTCATCCTAGAATTACAAAGATGTATGCATACCTAAAAGAGTACTTTTTGAGGGATGGAATGAAAGGAGATATCATCGAATATGTCTCTCGATGCTTGGTTTGTCAGTAAGTTAAAGCTGAGAGACAAAAGTCTAAGGTGATGTTACAACCATTACCCATACTAGAATTTAAATGGGAAAACATCACCATGGACTTTGTCACTGGAATTCCTAAAATATCCAAAGGAAATAATTCAATCTGGGTTATAATTGACCGTCTTAAGAAGTCGGTACACTTCATTTCTGTTATAGAATATTTCTCTCTTGATTAGATTTCCAGGATATATGTAATGGAAATGGTATGATTTCATGGAGTAACACTTTCAATTTTATCTGATCGGGATCCGAGGTTTACCTGGAAGTATTGGTGAAGTCCTCTGCATGCTCTAGATATAGATTTGAGCTTCCTCAATGCTTATCATCCTCAGATAGATGGTCAGTTTGAGAGGAAAATTTAAACTCTAGAAGACATATTGTGAGCTTTCTCTAAGGATTACAAAGGTGGTTGAGATCAACAACTACCTCTGGTGGATTTTTCTTATAATAATAGATTTCACTCCAAAATTTAGATGGCTCCTTTTGAAGCTCTCTATGGAAATAAATGTAGAACTCCAACTAGTTGCGATGAAGTTGGGGAAAGAAATCTATTAGGACGTGATCTTGTTGATGACATGGAAGAAAAGGTCATATATATTCAACGACACATAAGAGCAGCTCAGAGTCGACAAAAAATTTATGCCGACAACCGAAAAAAATACCCAGTGTTTAAAGTGGGAGATAAAGTGTTCTTACGAATATCTCCTTGGAAGATAATAATGAGATTTATAAAGAAGGGTAAGCAGAGCCCTAGGTATATCAGTCATTTTGAATGTCACTACACATATATGGTACCATCATGGTTTTCTAATATGTTGTAATAAGTATGCTTCAATTATTATGTAATAACAATGTATGTAAAGTATGATTCTTTATAAAATAGGTAGTGGAAATTGAAAAATCAATGTCTGTTAATGTGATAAAAGAACACATCCTAGATGATGTTTTCATTTTTATAATAAAAGGGGATGAGAAAAGAAGTGAGGATGGGTAATTCCATAAACACAATAAAATTTTAGTACATAAAATACACAAGATTTTTCATGTACCTTGGGGAATAGAAGTTGATTATATAATAATAATAAAAATTAAATTTAAAATATATTTAACAAAAATGAAATTGGTTTTTAACTCTTGAGTTACTTGAGAACCTCATTAAGTGGGTAGGTTTTGGTCTTTTATTAAGACCAAAACCACTAGGACGTGGGGGGGGGGGGTGAGAACTAATTTTATCATAAATTAGAATATGATATATTATTGGTTGGTGTAAGGAGAAGAGGTGGTGAGGGGTGGTATTTATAGGTTATGATATCAGTGTTTTCTGATTATATTATACATTAGTTATTATTTTTGGATCGAAACCTTTTATATTTTTATAATTTTCATAAAATATACTTATAATAATTTATTATTGTTTAATACTTTGGGCTTACATCAACCATATATATTATATGATTCCATAGATCATATATTTATCATTTATGGTAAATTATCATATTGTACGATCCACCACAAATTAATAAAAAACCCAAAAATTCAACCTCAACATCTTTCGACGTGTAATATTCAAAAATGAACTCCATTTTATGATATAATTTTTTAAATATAATAATTTTTTATTTTTTATTAAAAACATCATTTTCATTAAAATTAGTGATTTTGAAATTATAAATGATTGTATAATAAACTAAAAAATTAATTATTTCCTTATAAAATTTAATTTTAATAATAATAAAAGAAAATAAAAATATATAGATACATTATATAAAAAAAATTTAATAATTATATTATTTTTAAAATTGAATATAAAAATTTCTATATTCTAAAAATTTAAATACATTATTAATATTTCTGAAATATATTATTTACATATAATATGAATATATTACTATTTATAAGATATCTAAAATTTATTTATTCATTCGTGGGTTAAGTTACTAATCAATTGTCAATTTTTATTATCATATGGGTCATATTACAATTCCAAATTCCAGGAATCAATTCCATTGATATAGGTTCCATAACATTTTACATATACCTTGTATTCCATTAATACTTCTTGTATACTGTATTTAGTCTATTCCCTTTTTTATTTTATTTGATTTATATTGTAATAAATATTTATATGAAGGAAATTTTCATTGATATAATAATGGGTGGGAAAATTATTCTACCCCTAATGAAAGCTTTACTTAAAAATGTTTTGTTAAAAACTAAACCGATGGCCTTCTCATTCATTGAATAATATGGTTCCCATGTATCCTCTTTGTAATTATGGTTCTACCAATGTACATTGACCAAGTTCATGGTCATATTGAATTGAAAATAATCACTATGATCCATGATTTTCATAGGTTGATCAACATACGAGAGACTATTTTCTAGTTGGATCACCTCGAAATTCAGTACATGAGAGGGATCTTATATGTACTCCCTCATGATGGATATGTATAACACATCATATACATTAGACATGGTTCATGGAAGTTCTGGTCGATAGGCCATGAATGCAACATGATCATGAATATAAAATGATCTGATGTACTAGTGAGAAAGCCTTCCCATCTTCCTAAATCTCATGATCCTCTTCCATAGAGATATTCTAAGAATACCATGTCTCAAACCTTAAACAATAGGTATATTCTATAATGGTCTGCATAACAATTTGTTTGAAATTTGGCTTCCCAGATACTCTACTGAATTCATTTCACCTTTTATGCAATATCTTTTATCATTATAGGTTCTATCAGCTTAGGTTCATTGACTTTTTTCCCACATTCTAGTTTTATGCAACTCTTCCTATAAATGGATTCATATTCAGGAATTTGGATGATATATTCAATATTTTTTTTGTATAATAACTCTACAAGATGTAAATTTTGTCCCATTCCCCACATTATCTTTGTAGTCTACTCATATTGGACATTAGTTTGAGGATGACATACAATAGTGAATTTCATCTCAGTGTTTAGATCATGTTGGGGAATTTTCCTAAACATAAAGGAGAATCATGGATCTCGATCGGATACAATCTGTTGTGTTAATCCATTAATAATTTTGAATTCTATAATTAATATCCATGATAAATGATGCTCGGTAAATTCATCTTAAATTATGATAAAGTTAGATGTATTTATAAGACTGCCCACTGAAACCCATTCAACAATGTTTATAATGGATTTCTCTGGATCTCCATTGGTAAATTAGTTGTATAATTTTTCCCATTTACATGATATTATGGAAAATGTTTGCATCATATCATTACCCTTTTTGACATAAGGCTTCATATATTGACATAAAAGGCGCATTTATGAATATTTAATGATCTTCTTCTTCATATTCCACCCCCAATAGTATTTATGAATATTTTGATACAATGTGTTGTTCTCGAAGTGAATAATGATGGTTTAGAAATGTTTATCATTCATACACTCACTCTTAATAATTGAATTTGATGGTACACATAATTGTGACCAAAATCATATTACTCCATCCACATTGATCATTAAATCATATGATTTTCATTTCTTATTGCTTCTATACATTTATTAATTTCCATATATTTATTTTAGAATTATTTATTCTATTCATATGGGATGTTTGAAAAATCATTATTGAATGTATTAATGATGTTCCTTCATTAATGATTCTCATGTATATCTTGTTCAAGTCTATAATGATTTTATCCTTTTCAAATCTTACCATTGATAATGATGTAGGATCCTTTCTATATAGAGAATTAGACACCGTGTATTCATTAAAAGGATTGTAGTGGATTAAGATGTCTTAATCCTTGATGATCTCTAATAGCATTTTTTATTGAAACTATTAATACAACTATGATAATATATATTTTAGGATCTTTTGATTAGAATATTTCTCACACTTATCCTCATCAATATAATTCCTATATATTTGTAGTGCAAATATCACATCTTCCAAGTATAGAGCATTGGTTTTATAGTTGATCTCATGTATTTTTTAATTATTCATTAAGTATTCTATTAAATTGTCAGTTCTCATTATTAAATAGCATATTCCATTATTTAAAGCATCTATTTACACCCCATGGAGTTCACAAATTGTTGTTAGTGAGAGAACAGGGTCGTTGATAGATTTTTTTTTCCATTAATTGAAGCAACATTCATATTCACTAGTCCTTTCAAACATCCCTCCATTCAGATTATTCTAGTTTAGCGGATTCGAAAAACATGAGAAGTTTATCACAAATAGTCAGTAAAACCCATCATGAAAAGGAAACTATCGATCCCCATTGTTGTTTTTATTATAGACCACTACACAATTTATTTTACCTTGGAAGGGTCTATAGATATTTTATTACAGGTGACAACATTACCTATGTATGATTCTTCATTCATCTAGAACACAGAAGTATTATACTTTTCCTAGAGATACTATCTCCACAAAGAATTAAGCCTAATATAAATATTGTCATCATAATCCTCCATTATTTTTGAATATACCAAAATATCATTCATAAAAATTACTAAAAAAGTCAAGTTATTATCTATAGACACTATTCATAATGTCTATGAATATTTCTATAGAATTAAATTGTCGGAAGATAATCCCTAGAATGTCATAGTGTCCATACCACATTCAAAATGTAGTATTTGGAAAATCCTCCTTATATACATTTATTAAGTGATATCCTAATCAATGGTCCACCTTATAGAAATATCATACCCCACATAGAAAATTGAACATTCCATATTTCTATTGAAGAGGATAGTTGTTCTTTATCATGATTTTCTTTTGTTGATGATAATAAATACATAGGTGTACTGATCCATCCTTCTCATTTACAAAGTTGATAGGTGCACCACATGGTGAAGTAGTTGGGAACATAAAATCCATTCCTTGTTCTCATTTAACTACTTCTTTAGTTCATCTAGCTCAATGATAGAAAATCAATATGGTGACTTTGATATAGGTAGAAATCCATGAATAAGTTCACTTGAGAATCGAACATCTTAGTTAGGAGGAAGACTAAACTATAAGAGGAACAAATCAGTATAGTCCCTCACAGTGGGAATGTTTTATACTCCATTCCCTTTTTATTTTAAAAATGATATGCTTACTCATAATGTAATAAAATCCAAAAGATATATAATGTTTTATAAGTGGATTCATCTTCATCCATACAAATTTACAGAATTTTAGGATTCATCGATATGTGATGTGGAATCTCCCTTTCTTAACCTTCTACGTAGTATTTTTATAAGTATATCCAATCCATTCCCAAAATATCATCAAACTCCACCAAGGTAAATAAAAAATGATTTTATAGGGTGGTTTAGTCATAAAAGAAATTACGGGGTGATGTTATATACTTTAGATTCAATAATTTCCCATTTTTATGTTCTCAATGATAACTCAACATCAATATATTGTGGTGTTTTTTTAAAATTTATACTAAACTGGCATGATATGGAAGAATGAATTGAACCAGAGTAAAATACACCGCTCATTATTTTTGACCGAATAAGTAGTGTACCAATAACCACATCATTATTTGGTTCAAACATAGTAGTATAAATATCATATTCCCTTATTTTTTAATTCAATGGTTTTTTTTGATTATTGACTCCCTCAAAAAATCTATTACAGAAATAGTAGTCATAATTAAAATATTCCATGCATTTGAAACACTTCACTATATGCAGATTATTGATATAAACCGGCATTTATTCATCCAAATTTGTGGGATTCTTCATATCCCTTTGGAAGTTAGTTTCAATATTCACATCTCATAAAAATTTCATGAATATATTGGTTCCCATTAGACAGTTCCCATTGTAATTGTTCCCAAAATTTTGAAACATTGGATGTCGGGGTTTCATTCCATCATGGGACATAAATGTTTATCATCCCATATTACGCTCTATTTGAGGATGTTTTTTTCTGGAACAATAATACCACTGAGAGTCCCTTATATCATTTTCAACAATTATTTCATAGTTGATAATATATTTATATCTATCAATGTATCAAAAATACAATTCTTTTAATAGACTTATATTATGTATAATATATATGTGACCCATATTTCATCTCATGTTCATGTACAAAACATAATCCTGCTGTGCAAGCTATGTGATGATTTCATTTTATACCATGATATAATCCTCTTCCTTTTTCTTCAATCCAATGAACTCCCTTTCTATATAAAGAATGTATGTTTAGTAAAAATATATATTGAAAATTATTTTCATTAAATATTTCAATTATATGGAATAAAATTTGTCTTTGAGCATCATGTTATAGATAATTTTCCACCATTGGTATGATTCCCCATTAAAATGATATAATAAAATCACAAATTTAAAATATAATCAGTTTTGAAGGATTAAAAATATAATATAAATATAATGTACCCATTTTTTCATGAGGACGGTATCCGATTTTCAACTAAACATGCGAGGCGTTTTTTCACAAGAAGGATTCAGCAACACCATTCCCTTTATTACGGGAATTAGGGTGTTCCATAGGATAAAAATAGTTATTCATAAAATGATCAGTGGAGAAAGTACTTACATGATGTTTTGAGAACCCATCCCTATAATATTTGTAACATCATTAGTTATATCATCACATTGACTATAACATTGATTGTTGTTATGGGTTATATGATTTCAATCCACTAACAAAAAATAAATACAAAATTATTGGCCATGAAGACTGTGATAAAAAGAATAAAAACTAAAACATTTAAAATTGAAGGATAAACATGTAAATAAAAAGTATATCCTAAATTTTGATACATTATATTTCAATCTTGGTTATATATATGGATGGAATTTTAACATGGGGTCTTAATAAAGTGATCTAGTTCTAATCTACAAAAAAGGAATTTGATATGATACCAATTATATCATTCATATCATTGTACACATTCTATTACATAATTTTATGTACAATTAACTATTAATATACAAGTCAAGGATCATAACATATATTTTCATTAGAATATTAGACACATCATTGAACAACATGAAACCTAAATAAAACACCTTTTTTAATCTTCATTCAGATATCCTAACTAACTTTTAACACTTATATCTTCATAGAATAACTTGCGGAATACATGAATAATGTGATGAACTAAAAATAATATTATGGTAATAATCATAATAATTTATTACATCACATTGGTTAGACAGAATAACATGATGGCATAAAATGTATTGGAACATGAACAAACGCATACAAGCCTACCATCTAAAACATGGGGTCATTTAATCATGGAATCATAGTAATGTGGAGGAAATATAAAACAAGTAATAATCATGAGTCAATGATTATTTCACATGGATAAAAATTCAATGATAAAAACTGAGGCACTTTCACCTGGATCATGAGTCATGCTGGACCACCAAAATGGCTTTACATGGAACATGATTCAGGGTAAAACCCCAAGACAATTTCCCATGATGTATCATTTGACTATTCATTATATGATGAATTATAGTGATATCTTGGTTCACTAGTCATAAAATTTTCAAGATTATGTGTTCCACATGATTAATCATAAATATGCAATCAATCATAATCATAATGGTTACCCATTGAACAAATTTGGTTCAATAACCATGTCGAAAGTCAAAACGAAAGTGATTATAATATTTCATTCCATGAAATAATGGATTTAAATCATAAATGAAATCTAATAAGGAAAATAGTCTGAGATAATTATATTTTATGTCACACTTCTGTAAAAAAAATATAGTATTTGATAAACTATATGAATAAATCATTTTTGTGTTGTTTATGGAAAAAATTAATGTAAATTTAATGAGAAAAATGAATAATATTTTATATAAACCCAAAATTTAACAAAGATAGTTTTTCATGATATAATATATTATATTGTAAAAATAATGGTGGATTAAAATATATAATGGGGTGTACGTTGAATTATTTATAAATTCAAGATGTTCCCATTAATAAGGAATGCATATTCATAATAATTGACAAGGGATCCCTCTAAAAACAAGTATTTACCATTAAAGAAGGATGATATAATTTGGATACATAGTTTAGTGACATAAAAACATAATTTAGAAATATTATATAAAAGTAAATATGAATTACATTGTTGTAAATTGTGAGGAGGAGTAACTAGAAAGAATAATGGAGGTTGGGGTTAGATCTGTTACCATATGTCTGAAATGGTTCTTCCCATGATTTTCATATTATTAATAATTTGATTAAATGGGTAAATTAATTAAATAATAAGAATTTATAGCTGTTATTGATTTTTATAATTTTTTTGTTCATTTATGGCCGTTTGGAAGAGTTATAAGATAAATTTTATCATTCATGGACATTTGTTTCTGTGGTTTTCATTTTCAGTTACATGTATATATTTATGAAAAATAATGGAAAATTTGAAATTATATTAACAATTAAAATTATATTTTGTATTGATGATAAATAATATTATATGGTCTTATAAAACATTTTGTTGAAATATGTTAGGATGAATCATTAGATAAAATATTAATGATATCTATTAAACTAATTTTTTAGATTTAGATAATAAAAAACTAGCTCGGTTTTATTAATTAATATCATTTATATTAAGATGTTCAAGAACATTACATAGTATTTAATAAATATTTAATAATTTCATAAGAGTAAAGTTATTTTATGACCGTTCTCGTAGGTGAAAATGGTAGTTGAGAAAAATCATTCCCTGAAATTCATAAATATCCAAATCATGGAAAATGTTTTCATAATTATAATAAATTGGGAGGGGAAGAGAAATAATGGATTTTTTACAAAAATATAATAAAAATCCAATATTTTAAATACTCTAGAGTTATCATTTTACTTAGATACTAATGGTTAGGGGAGAATATAAACCTATATATAATTTAAATGAAATTTAAGGAAAAAGAAAGAGGATTTTACCTATTCAGTTATTCTCTTCTAGATGGAACCACATTCACTTAGATCCTTGGATGATTTTCCCTCTAATAGATTCTAAGAACCTTATCCACGATAGTGTCTCTCCCCAACATATCCTTCCTCTTCTTCTATCATTATTTATGTCAGTATTCTTCTTGGTCACTACTAGACCAGATGCTGGCGCCAGGCTACAACACCCCATGCCTGCCTCCAATATCCCAGGTTGTGGAAACTAGCACCAAGAAGGCGTATAATTACCCTGGGAGTAATTTAATCTATACCTTCATTCACTAACACATCTTTATGCTAAAAAAGATATTAAATGTAAAAACCATAGTCATCCATTTCATGAAAATTCATATATCCTACAAAAAGAATATAAGAGAAGTACATAAATAGAAAAAGGAAACAACACCATGCACAAAATATAAGTTTAAAAGTGTCCATATTTCCTAGAAGCACGAGATAACTATCAACTACAACTTCTATATATCTCTAGGTCCATGCTCTGATAATCACCTTGGTTTATCTATCTCCCTATGATCTGACCACAAAGAGTCTTCTATGGACTCCATCCAAAGGATTGTGCTCCACATAAGAAATGAAACATGTGCAGGAAAATCATATGCAAGGGTGAGTAAAAAAATACTGAGTAGGAAACCAAAAAAACTGAAAAAGGGATCAAATAAAAATAAATATTCAGGTAGACCTAGCTAAAGGGAAACCCATTCGATAGGGAAACTCCATCTCAAACCATCTCCGATTGTACATGACATGTCAGCTCAGTCCAACCCAGAGTGTCAATCTCGATATGTGACAACACCACAAGGACTCATCGAAATAAAAAAGATATAATATTCTAAGATTCTAAGCCTCATGAGGTTAAAACATCATACCAAAAAACATTATTTTCCTTATATAATCTTACAATATCCAAAAACTAGTATAGCACACTCTTGGAGCTCAACCACCTGATTGGACCAATCAGAGAGTTGTACTCCAATGGTGTCAACTCTACCTTTATTAATGATACATGTGACATAACACACTCCATTGGGAAAATTTTACTATTTCTGACTCTAGTTCCTAGAGAAATAGGTCTTGTAATCATTACCTCATGCCTAGCGCAAGAAAAAGAAACCTAAGTGTAGGGTCGCACCCCTCACCAATAAACAAAATGGAGGGAAATGTTCTGTAGAATATTAACCATGTGCATCCTCTCAATCAAGATAGAATACAGGGAATCGGGTCTCTCCACGGTATTGTAGTTGAGGGTGTAATGCTCTAAAATAAGTCAAAAAAACATTGGTTACTCTTGTATGTAGTGTCCCAGACCTCAGTCAGTCGCGGGAGCCCTAACCCTTATTGAGGTATTATTCACATATAATGGATGATCATGTTTCATATAATTATATCCCACAACTGAGGGAGCTCCAATCCCATTGGAGGACCCTCTTCCCACAGCTACTCTGAGACGGGGGAGTAAAAATCCATAAGTGAGGACTCCCACACTAATCAAACTGGGGAGTACTAATAATGAAGGACTCGTATCAAGATCCAACTAGGGAGTACTGCTTCATAAATAGAGGAACCACACCCTATGCTAGTACATGAGTACCACTGAATGACTAGAAGACTCCACCCTGGTAGTACAAGAGAGTATCAACTATACACACACGTTTACTATGATGGCACCACAACCTTATATGATATGGGAGTACATACCACAGTATTGAAAACTGACTCTCGAACATGTTATAGTATTAAAAACTATTATATATCAACACATATGGAGGACTCATGTGATAGAACATAAGGGGAGTACTGAATCTTAGAATAGAGGACCCACAACGTAGGGTGACAGGGGAGTACCCAATCTATTTATATGTCATATATAGAGGATCCACACACTAGTCCACTAAAGGAGTACTAACTCAATGTATATAGAATACACTCCAGGATCAAATATAGGAGTAATTATCTAACTTCATGAACATCACAAGGATAACTGGACACTAGTACTTCATAGGAGTAACACCCTCAGAGGAAACAACACAAATGTAATGAACTAATACCCACAATGTGGGAGTCCTAGCTCAACCAAAGAAGATTTTAAAAAAGATACATGTACCCTAGATTGAAAGGGGATTATCAATCCTAGCATCTCTCCATAAGAACAACATTGATCTCCAACATCGGTATAGTTCTTCTCCACGAGCATCTTGATTGAATTACACCATATCGTATCTTGTAATCAATAATGGATGCCAACACCACATCCTACGTGGATAACAAATAGGAATAAAATAATCCAAATCATGAAGATGATTCCCATTGATGGAGATTCATAAGGAGGATGATCCATGGATGATCTCCAAGTGGTACGTGGCATGAAACATGGCATACATGGCTTGTGATATCACCAATGCACCTAGATGTGTATCTTTTCCACATAGGTTCCAAACCATTTTTGGGTACCCAGCTTTTAGATGTGGTGTGCATCATTTCCCTCATCTATCACCCCATGGATGTGTTCCTCATATACACGGACCAGCAGAACAGGTTCCTCACAATCCATGTATCCCATAATACATGGAATGTTTGGATAAACGACCAACTGCCTGTGTAGTTTAGACGTTTCAGTGTATCATACCTCATTTTCAAGTATCGTGAATGTTTTTTATTACACAACCATGTGTTTTAACATGGCTATCCCCATCCACATCCTAGGATTACATGGTTTTTGACACTACACAGCGTGTAACCCCTATACATATCATGTATTCTCAAATGTTCATCTTCCATGAATATGAATTTTTACATAGAATGTTTCACTGAACATCATGAAATTTAGACCATATTTTCTATTTTATTATAAATATATATCATATTTCAAAATTTTATAAAATTTTATTGTATAAATTAGATTCATATTTTTCACACTTACACAATGAGAAAACGAGTTTTTAATGTCAAAACCTACAAAAGTTTGAAATGTTATTAAATATATATTCAATGTGATATTGATTAAAATGATGTAATTTGTATTAGATGATAAATATTTATCTAATTATAATTCTAATTCATTCAATAATATTATTTATAATTTTAAATAGTTATGATGAATTTTTTTCAATTAAACATAATTTGTTTCCATATTTCATAAAAATTAAACAAATAATAAAAATAAATTATTTTTAACAAATTAAATTAGTCTAATAGAATTTAAAGTATTAATATAATGTATAAAATTATATTTTTTAAATTCATCATGAATGAAATTTTAATGTGGGTTCCATCAAAATGTATAAAAATTAAATTTTTTTATGATATTTTTTAAATTGAAAAATTGTATTTGTTCTTATATCATGTATTGAAGACCCATATGAAAATTTTTAAAACTTATATTTAACATATTAAATATATATATACATATATATTTGATAAATATAATCCAACATGTGTTATTTTTTAATTTATTAGCACAAATAACAATTGTGTATATTTAAATACCTTTATATAACAAGATTTCATTTTATTAGAAAATTGTTTTATATTATATTATAATTAATTATTCAACATATAATTATGTATATATATACATGTAATCAATATCAACATAATTATGTTAATATGTTCATTTAATCCTTCACAATGGATGGATATAGTTGTAAAAATAAATAATAAGTTTTTTTTGTTAATTTAAGCCGGATATGGCATATCTTATACACCATCAAACATAATATTTCCATTTTAGAAATTCAGGATGTTATAATTTTATTAATTGTTTATGGTATCCAAAAATCATAATTTAATTAATAATGAATTGTTTCTAATGATTATGAATATCCGTAGATGTTTTATGAATCTTATATCCAATATACCTTTAGTAAAATACATCAAAAATATAATTCTTGACTCAAAATACATAAATGGATAATTTGGATGAGATTCCATTCCTCCTTTCATACACATAGTTATTATCAAAAATTAATTGCAATATGAATTTTATTTCTACAGATAAGTCATTTCCCCACTCAATTGAGGCATGTTTCTATGTGTCAACTTAATCATTTATATCGTGGGAAAAAATGAGGAATATTTACTTCTCAGTCTCCATCACATGACCATTTTTCAGTCTCCATTACTCTAATACATTGTGAGTTTTGTGTAGGTTATGTTATATGATAATTATATTACTGAAAAAATGATTAATTATAAGAAAAATATATTTCACCCCATTCTTCATCGCATTTTTTCACATTGAAATCATCTTGGTCATTATATTATTTATCATCATTATTTCGTTGGATTTTTTTCATTGAAAAAAAATATCACAGTTCATGAAATAATAATCATATTTGAAAAATTATGTTATAATTTGTAGGATTTCCAAATTATTATACCATATTAATGATCTAATATAACATATTTTTAACCGAGGTTATTCATTGTCAAAATCTTTTCAAATACTTAATATTAGGTTATAAGGAAAATATGAATTTGTATACCCAGTGGGAGTGAAAATTAATGTGCACTGTAAGAACCATTGTCACACACCATGTGATGATCGGGTCTTTGACAATAATTCTTTTTTTAATGTAATTAGACATAGGTACCTATATACTAGGAATGATTATAATTTTATTACCTATAATGGGATATTATTTTTGAATACTCTAATAATATATTCCTTACTGCTACAATAGAAGGAAATTTTCTATATAAAATGGAATTCTTGTTGTAGGGTTATATTACATAATCTATGTTTTCTTAAATATAGTATCCCATATTATTACTAAATATCTAATGATACAATCTATTGATTCCTTGAAATGGGTAACCACACATGAGTTTCTAAATTATTATATTTTCATAAATATGATAGAATCACATCCCTTATATCCAAACTATTTTTTAGTCTTGGGATACTAGATATATATCAAATTATTACATTGCATTTGAATAAACCAATAATAAGTTTTTTTATAAAAAATTAGTACTATAGAAAATATCCATTTAGATTATTCATTGTAAACAATGTGAATTTATTCGGAAATGAAAATAATGGGGAGATAAATATCCCAAGAAGGGATAAGTACAATGGAAATAATTCATAACTGAATAATAAAAATCAATATAGCATTGTAATAACTGAACTCACATTCCATGAAATTAATAAACTGACAAGTATGTGCATCCAGGGATAATATAATTTCGAAAATATCATGTATAAAAATCTATATGGAATATAAAATAAATAAAACCACATACCTTTTAATCAATAACATTAATTTCATACATGGATGGAATAATATATATGGAAGGATAAATAATTGAAAACACATTTCTTTTAATACTAAAAACTGATAATGGAATTCATCCATATCTAATTTCATATTGAAAATCCCATAGATAGTAATAAATGTGTCACAAACCATCCCTTGGGGCCCGTGCCGTGACTACCACAACCCCACCTTCCATAGGCCAGGGGCTGGTGACTAGCACCAAAGGCATATTTCCCTAAAACGTGGAAGGTATTACCTTTATAAACTATAAAAAAACACATCAAAATACACATATTGATATGAAACACAAAGTAAAACTCTGTAAAAATTGATTAATGAAAAAAAATGGGGCCGGAAATACAATTCCAACTGTAAATTACAAGGAAACTAGAAATACATGTACAATAGAAGGAAAGTAATAATAGTTTCTAGTCATCTTATTGGATTCCTACCTGAAGGGTAGGTACAGATAGCCTAATCAGCACTCCATTTCCGTCAGTCACCTCTGTGTGCCAATTCTTCATAAGACCCACCTCCAGGTACCTTCCAGTCCTGGTACTCTTATCCTTGATAAGCACTATCCGTCGTATGAATCCAACAGAACATGGTGTGGGCATATCCCGTGTAGGGGTGAGTATAATGATACTAATTAGGGACCACAACACACTCAAGGTCTCACAAAATCTTACAAGGATAAACCACAATGTTTTAAATCAACAGATAACCCCACATAGGTATATTTCCATACATATTCCTAAGTTATCATGTAATCCATCTCAATAATGATGTAAAAAAAAGTTACTGACTCAGCACCCACAAGTATACAACTTATTTAGAGAGATAGAGATGATTATATATAGCCACTCAATCATCTACTCTAGCGATCCCATGTAGGATCCATGAATAGTAGTCAGAGCTGTCAAACCAACGTAGGATCTAGGAACAGTTTTTTGAGATGTCGAACCCATGAAAGATCTGGGAAAAATAGTTAGAGCTATCAAAAACAAGTAGGATCCATGAATAGTATTCAGAGCTGTTGAACACATGTAGGATCCAAGAACAATATTTAGAGCAGTTGAACCCACGTACGATCCAGGAACAGTAGTTAGAGCTATTTGACCCATGTAGGATCTCAGAAGTGTTTATGGAGATATCGATCCCACGTAGGATCCAGGAACAGTAGTCATAGATTTCGATTCATCAACATCCACAAAGTCCCATGTTTATGTGTCTAGAAGATCCATCTTGTCATAAGATAACCAACATGATAGACAAAATGTCAATCAAATGCCCAGAATGAGAGTTAATAACCTTTTATTTGTGTGGTCCCAGTTGAATTCATGCACAATAAACCTGACAGTATCTCAACTATACCCCAAACTCTAGTAGGGTTTACTAATATTGACAGTAAAGCTCTAAGATTGTGAGTGCCACTGACATTTTGTCAAACGGATGTCTGGTCCCAATGATATGGTCAAATGAAAGTAAAGGGTCAGTAATAGGCTCGGGTCTGGATAGACCGGGTCGGACCGACCCGACCTGACATAGTCCGGGATGACCCAGTTCTTGTCGAACCGGCTTGACCCATTGGGTCCGGCCTCGCCAGTTGGGCAGGACAACCCATTGGGTTCACCCTGGCCCGCTAGGCCCAGCCCAGTGGGCCGCAAGGGTAGTTCGGCTTGGAGGGGGTCGCATAGGCGGCTCATCCTAGTGGCATGGATCCAGTTTGTCTCAGAGTGCTGTGGGGGCGCGGTTCGACGGCATGGCCCAAGAGGATGGGGCTGGTTCGGGTGGATCGACCAGGGAGGACGGGGCAGGGAGTCACGGTCCGCCAGGGGCACCAAGAGAGCACAAGAGGCTGACGACGGTTGAAAGTCGGGCAGCGCGGGCCGACACAGTTCAACCGGGGCACACGGGAGGCCGGTGGTGGCTAGAAGCCATGAGGAATGGGCCGGTGTGATTCGGCCGGGGTACACAAAAGGCCAACTGCAATAGGGAGCTAGGAGGCATGGGCCATCGTGGTTCGGTCGGGGTGCATGAGAGACCGGCGGGCGGCCGGGTGCCAGAAGGTGTTGTCTGATGTGGTTTGGCTGGAGCGTCGTGAGGGCGGTGTGGGTTGTGGTGACGACGGGTATTGTAGGCGTTGCATGTAGCCTCCATCGCCCTGTCGTTTCGTCACCATGCTGAAGAACATCTCAAAAAAGATTGACGGAGGGAGTTGGGCCATGTTAGATTGGCCAAAAACCCTCCGCATTTCCAATGATAGCAATCTGTTAATAAGAATAAAGAACAACAACCCACCATCAAATGGAAAATATCCCCATTCTTCATAATCAAAGAAAAGAATAACATGTAACTTAAATAAAATTAAACCCCTTCCTATGTTCATTGATCGTGGATGTTGGAATGAGAATGTAGATGTGGATTCATTATATACACGAATGTCCTATGTCGAAGGAGATTCCAAGGAAGGAAGTTGATGTTGAGGTCGAGGTCTATGTTCTTTGTCAGATGGAGCATTATTCGTTGGTGGAATACATTTTTCATTGGGATCATTCTCCCAAGTTCCCTCCTATCCCATGTTCCACCAAAATGAGAATGCCAATCCAAAATAATAGATTAAGTTATCTATTATTTTGTTGGAAAGAATTCGAAAAGCCAAATGATTAAGGTGGGTGGCACAATTAAATGTTATAGGTGTTCGCACATTTTATTGGCATGTTCATTGGCACAATTAATTAGGTAGAGGAGGTCAAGAGGCTCCCCTCATTTATGAGGGAGTTGAGTGGTTTCCTCATTTAATTGGGGGGTTTAGTCCCAGGTGGTCCCCAGATCATAACCACTCGTGGAAGGTTAGGTTCGGGTGGTCCCCACCAACATAAACTCTCATGGGAGGTTAAGGTGTGGTGTTCCCCACCTCCAACTTCCACATGAAGGCTTTAAACATCAAGAATAAAAATAAATCTACACAACATTATTTTTATTTAATTCTTTCACTAAACACCCCAAAACAATATTTTATTCCCGAACAACTGACATCGAGGTGAATGTATCCTTAAGAGAATATCGGCACTATGAGTTCAATGGTTCCCTCAGATTTCAATTTCGAGCACCGGTGGAAAAGTTATAAAACTCCTCTCTCTCATTTACTGAACGTACCCAAAAAAAAATTCGTAAAATTATTATCAGTCACCCTTGACCTGTGATAGTTGAGATTAGGCTCTGCCTCGGGAAAAACGCCCCATATAACCCAATTGTACTCTCATATTTTTCAATCCAAGTGACCTTTTAGAAGTTATGAATTTTACAATAAAATAAGTGTAACTAAATTATTTTATTTACAGCCAAAATATAACATTCACGGGTGACTTACATCACCCAAAGTTAGTATCTTCATAAAGAAAGCATATCCTCACATATTTTGCGGTGGTCGTGGATTTCTAATCCCAGTTACCATTTGTGAGTTATAAGAATTTGAGATATAAAATAATTTATTTAATTATTTTATTTAAGATTAGGACATTTTTTGTTTTGGTCACAGGAGGCCCGTGTCGACTAATATTATGTTGTGCCTAGGTTAACCCACCATATTGAGTGCAATGGTGCCCTCAGATTTTTGATCTGAGTAACCATTTAAGTTTTATTCCACTTTCTCAAGAAAACTACTTACATGTGTTATCCTAACATAACAAAACTTCAACAGATCATTCCAGGCACTCCAGGAATTGGAATCATATGTCGTCAGATTTGACGGATACGTAAAATTGCCATATATTTAAAAAATATTACATCGATATTATAGGTCATTACATTCTCCACACTTCATGGATATATGTCCCTGTAATCCACAAATCATAACTAAGGGAAAAAGTGGGGAAACTGAGCATGCATCTAAGCCTCCCGCTCCCATGAGCTCTCATAGAGGTTCTCGTACTACCAGTGAACATGCACCTGAGGTATCGACCATCCACAAAGGACATGCACCTGTCGATCTTCAAACTATACTGGATCCTTTTAAAAAGTCACCCCATCATTGATGTGTAGCTTTCCATCGTCGATGATGTGAGAAGGGTCGTGCATGTATATCATCATGTTGGATACATGGTAGATTTCATGAACCCATTGCAACAGAGGTGGAAGAGCTAAGTAGTATGCCACCTAACCAACTCTGCCAAGGACCTGAAAAGGTATAAAGAACATCGAAGATAATTTTTCACCTTGGACAAATCTCTGTAAACCGTGTCGAGGTGAGACCCGTAAAAAGACATGGTCACCATCGTCAAACTCCAGAGGTCATTGTATCCTATCGAAACATGAATTATGAATACTCTGTGTAGTGTTCATCTGATCATGGATGACCTGCACCTTCTCTGTGGTATCCCATACAGTCTCTGGTCCCATGAGTGTTGACTTCCCTAGGTCAGTCCAGCACAAAGGTGATCTACATGGTCACCCTTACAACGCTTAAAAATGTGCCATCCCAATGTTGGAGTGATTTCTGTTGTTGTATGAAAACTCCAAAAAAGTTAATTGATCATCCCAACTGTGATCGTAGTTGAGGAAACAAGCACGCAACATGTCCTCAAGGGTCTGAATGGTCTTCTTGGTCTGGTCATCCGTCTGAGGATGAAAGGCAGTGCTCAAATGAAGCTATGTGCCAAAAGCCTCATGTAACCCCTCCCATATCTAGGAAGTAAAATGTGCATCACGATCGGAGACAATCGTCAAAGGTACTCCTTGTAGCCATAAAATATCCTACACATACAGGCGTCCCAATATCCTTACTAAACCCTCCTCTCTGATCGGTAGAAATTGGTCCGACATGATGAGTTGGTCGACTATCACCGAAATCTAGTCATGAACCCTGGATATACGTGGAATTCATGTCACGATGTTCATGGATATATCATCCCACTTCTACTCTGGGACCTCTAAAGGCTGAACCAATCTGGTTGGCACCTAATGCTCCGCCTTCACTTGCTGAAAAGTGGGTAACTGAGTGAAAAACTCCTCAATTTCTTTCTTCATTCCCGGCCCCCAGTGCATTCTTCGGAGGTCCTGGTACATATTTTCCACTCATGGATGTACCGCGAGATGGGATGTGTGGAATTCCCTCAAAACATCATCCAAAAGTGACATTGGTACCATGGTATGTCCCCTGAAGATATTGAAGTGCTCCCCACCCTCAGAAAATCCATCAGGTGCTTGTCCTTTAGATATCTAAGCATGTCATGTCTCGTAGTCAACATCTCTGTGTTTCACCATCATGACTCGCTAAAGGAGTGGGGGAGTGACTATAAGAGGATGAATAAAATCTTCTTCTTCTCAATCTACAGAGGGTAACTACAAATCAACTTGTTCCTCTATTGCCTCACTCAGTAGATGCAGGCCTGACCTTCTGATTAGTGTGTCTTCTACCATGTTCCCCTTCCCAGGAGTATAGCATATCTCAATGTCAACATCCACTACCAAAAGGGTGAGGCTATCTGACTCACAAGTGATTGTATAAACCCTCCTATGCATGAGTTTATCATGTGCATCCTGGGATTCCTTTATCGCCAGTCAATGAAAACTGAATCCCAACATTGTAGATAAACCACAACCTCATTGCCTAATAAATTCATTCTGAATGTGAATGGTGGATGTCTAGTCCAAACCCAAACTATCATCGTATGTCCTTGACACTGTGACTAAGTGGTTCCAACCAAAACTCTCATCTCAAGGGTCAGTTGACGCCATTGGTGTAAGTGTGATTATTGAGTCTCCTCATAATGGTATCTCCAAACATGAGGGTCTAGTCAATGGTTTAGCTGGAAACTCTCGGTCCTCGATAAGATTCGTGGATGGAAAGAATGATTGGGAACTATGTCTACTGATATGGTATCTAGTAGTAGACATAGAACGTACCCCAAATAATTCTTATATCCCTTGGGTCGCATTCCATGACTGCATGCAAACTACTCTATTCCCCTGTCCTCTAGCTCCCTGAGCCTGGTGGGGTCCACAATATAACGGGGTGTTGGCTGTAAAATGTCGGAAAGTACACAACCTCATGATGATATCCTAGCTCTACTTCCATGTTTACTACCCTGCAAACTCATATGTCTCTAACACTTCCACTTCCCGAGACATTTTACATGCCCAAGTCTCTGAAACTAGAGCCAGTTTCATGCTTTCCCACCACTATGATTCACTGTTTATATCCACTCAGCCAAAGAAAATTCAAACACAAAGGTTATCTCTAGCACCCTAACATAAGTTGGAATGCCTAAAGAAATAGTGTTGGCTTGGATTTACTTTAAACACACCTCTCTCAGAAGTTCGAGCCCTGAAGCACTGATCGTATCATATTCATCAAGTACCAGGGATGATCTATACCGCTCCATGAATACTCAGCTACCAACATGTTGTCCTACCGAAGCTATAGAAATTCCATAGAATAGTCAACCATCTCCTCAAGCCAGTCCTTAGCTTCCTGTGAGTTGGCTCACCTCAGAACATGAGGGATATCTGATGCTAAATCAAGAATAAGGAACTAATCCTACATGTGTCCTCTACCGGTACCTCCGGTTGTAACTGCTGAGAAACGGGTAGTGATATAGCTGGCACACTACATAAGGGTATTTTCTCTAGTAATGATCAACGCTCCTAAGACTCATTACTATGAAGAACATACTCATGGTCACTCCATGAAATAGACTAGTAGCTAAGATCACTGTTTTCCCTACTAGTGTCTCAACTAGATTGGAAAATCTAGCAATCACCTTCAGCCAGCCATCAGCTGCATGGGAATTTGTCTAGCCTCGAAACCTCATAGACCTCTACTGCTGGAACTCATGAAAAGTGCTATGTTCTCGTGCACTGTCCTCCAGTGTGTCTGGTGGTATCTAGTACCCAACGGGTGGTGGTGCTACTGGTACACCACCCAAAGGTGCCAACATAGTAAGAGGGACCTACACTGGAGCCCCATCACTCGGTGGGATATCAATGTGTACAACTCTCAGAAATCTAACTAGATATCTGCATGGAGAAATCCTAAAATATTATGTTGCGACACAATGAAAAGATTATACCTGTTGAGCGGACATGGTGAGATGACATAAGAAATCACAACGAAAAAACACATGAAATCAGTGTTTTCATGCACTGAGTCGGAAATCCGAAGTCAGGGTCCTGGTGTATGGATATATCGGATACTGAAAAAACACTGGAATCCTTGAACTGAAAACCACACTCACTACACTTAACACTATTGCTTCACAGAAAATATCAGAGTCTTATGTTCTGCGGTAGAACTGAAACCTCTAATATCAATTGTCACGCCCTATCCCCTGGGGCTCGTGCCGTGACTACCCCAATCCCGCTTTCCATAGGCTTGGGGCGGGAGACTAGAACTAAAGGCATAATTCCCTAAAGCTGGGAAGTAATTTCCTTTATAAACTGTAAACAAACATAATAGAATACACAGATTGATAAGAAACAATAATTAAAACTGTATTACAAAAGAGTAATGAAAAGTAAGGTGTCAGAAATATAAGCCCAACTGTAATGTACAAGGAAATTTAAAATAAATGTACAACTGAAAGAAAAGAAAAAAAATGTTTGGGATTTACTCCTTGACTCCTACCCAAAGGGTAGGTACGGATAGCCTCTTTAGCACTCCACGTTCGTTAGTCACCTCCGTGTACCAATTTGTCGTAACATCTACCTCTAGGTACCGTCCAGTCCTGGTACTCTCAGACTCAATCAGCACTATCCATCTACAACATCCAACACAATGAGGATCGGGTATAGCCTCTGTAGGGGTGAGTATAATGATTCTCATTAGGGACCCTAATACCCTCACGGTCTCAAAAAATCCAACAAAGATAAACTAAAAAGTACAAAATCAACAGATAACCCCACCTAGTTATATGCCTATACATATTCCTAAGTTATCAAGTAATCCATCTCAATAATGAGGTAAACACAACAGTTACTAACTCACCTCACACATGTATACAACTTATGTGGAGAGATGGAGATGATTAGATGTAGCCACTGAATCATCTACTCTATTGAACCCACGTTGGGTTCATCCCGGCCCACTGGGCCTAGCCCAGCCCGCCGCGTAAGCGGCTCACCCTGGTAGCGTGGAGCCGGTTCGGCTTGGAGCTCCATGCGGGGCATGGTTCAGGCGGCTCAACCTGAGAGGCCGGGGTCGGTTAGGGTGGCTCAACCCAGGAGGCCAGGGCCAGTTTGGGTGGCACGACACGTGAGGCCGAGGCCAAGAGAAGCCGGACGATGGGGTTCGGGAGGGGCACACAGGAGTCCGACAATGGCTGGAAGCCTTGCAACGTCGGCTGACGGGTTTTGGTCGTGGCACTTGGGAGGACGGCGTGTGGCCGAGTGCTGGAAGGCAAGAGTTTTCAAGGTTCAGTCGGGGCACACGAGAGGCTGGCGTCGGCCAGGAGCTGGGAGACACGGGCCGGCACAGTTCATCCGGGGTACAGGGGAGGCCAGTAGGGGTAGGGATCCAGGAGGTGCAGGCCAACGAGGTTCGGACAGGTTTCCCGGGAGGCTGGAGATTTCCAGGAGCATGGAGGCGCGATCCGGTGTGGTTTGGCTATGGTGCACGAGAGACCGGCGGGCGGCCGGGTACCGGGAGGCGCGGGCCAGCGTGGTTTGGTCAGAGCACCCAAAGGGCGGCGTGGGTTGGGGAGATAGTGGGTATCGCAGTCATTGATTGTCGCCTCCTTTGCCTCTTCGTTTCATCTCCACGATGGAGAACATCACAAAAGATATCGACAAAGGGAGTCGGGCCATGTTAGTTTGGCCCGAACCCTCCGCATTTAGGGTGATAGAAATCGGTTCATAAGAATAAAGAACAAAAACCGAACCAAAAAGGAAAATATCATTGTTCTTCATTTTTAAGGAAAGTAAAAACATGGACCATAAAATAAATTAAACCCCTACCTTTGTTCGTTGATCGTCAACATTGGCGCGAGAAAGTTGTTGTCGATTCATTGTAGATTAGCACAACCTTTGTCGAAGGTTATTCTGAGGAAGGATGTCGATGTTGAGGTCGAGGTCGACATTCTTCATCGGATGGAGCGTTCTTCGTCAGTGGAATGAATTATTTATTCGGATCATTCTCCCAAGTTCTCTCCACTCCCAAGTTCCACCAAAAGGAGAATGCCAAGCCAAAATAATAGAATAAGTTATCAATTATTTTTTTGAAATAATTCCAAAAGCCAATTGATTAAGGTGGGTGGCACAATTAAATGTTAGAGGGGATAAAACATTTAATTTTCTTGTGCGTTGACACAATTAATTGGGTAGAGGAGGTCAAGTGTCTCCCCTCATTTGTGAGGGAGTTGAGTGGTTTCCTCATTTAATTAGGGGGTTTAGTCCCGGGTGGTCCACACATCAAAACCACTCATAAAAGATTAGGCTCGGGTGGTCCTAACCACCATAACCTATCATGAGAGGATAAGTTGTGGTGGTCCCCACTTACAACTTCCACATGGAGGCCTTAACCAACAAAAAAAACTACACAACTTTATTTTTATTTAATTCATTCACTAAAAACCTAAAAATTATCTTTTATTCCCGACCTACTACCATCGAGGAGAAAGTGTCCTTAATCAAATATAGGTGATGCGAGTTCAACGGTGCCCTCGAAGTTCAATTCCGGGCACCGATTCAAAATATACAAAACATTGCCCGCACGTTTATTGAATGTGCCCAAAAAAGGTTTGGAAAATTATTATCAGTAACCCCTGACTTGTACCGGTCGAGGTTATTCTCTGCCTAGGTGAAATACACCCCAACCAACACAACAATACTCTCACCTTTTCAATCTAAGTTACAGTTTAGAAGATATGAATTATACAATAAAATAATTGTCACGTAATTATATTATTTGTGGAGAAAAACTAAATTTTTTTTGGGGGCCCGCATTGGCCATTATTAGTATTTTCATAAAGAAAGAATACCCTTACAAGTTTACCTATGTTCTCGGATTTTTAATCTTAGTTACCATTTGTGAGTTACAAGAATTTAACAAATAAAATGATTTATTTAATTATTTTATTTACGATTATGCCATTTTTTGGTTCTCATAAAGGAGGCTCGTGCCAACTAATCATAACTCATGTCTAGGATAAACCCTCCATCTTGAGTGTAACAGTTCCCTCAGATTTATTATCTGAGTAACTATTTAAGAATTATTCAACTTTTCAGGTAAATTGCTTATGTACATTAACATAAGCTTAAGAAAACTTCAACGGATCATTCCAAGAACTCCGGGCCTCAGAATCACGCGTCGTCATATTTCGCAGACATATAAAATTCCCATATATTTAAAAAAAATATTACAAGGATATTCTGGGTCTTTACAAACTAAATACTAAATAATGGATATTGTTAATTATTTTATTTATTTTTTTAGTTAAATTATATCAATATTCTAATTACCTTTCACCTAAAGAAGTAATATATACTATGTGAAAACCAATTTAACTATGGTTCCCAACATATTCATCGCATAAGATTACCAATGCATTGAGGTCCAGTCATTAACTTATTCCCCTCAATGTTTGATAATAATTCATTGAATTGCATTTATACTAAATAATAATATTAATTCCAATTCATTATGACTTAAAATCTTATATGCATGTTGTGTAAAAATTGCATATTTCACAATATTTACCTAGATAAAAAAAACAAATATCAATTTAAACATAATTTTTAAAAATGTTATAATGTTTTGGTAATTAATTTATCCATTATAAAGAATAATTTAATACAGGTGAAAATTAATTTCCATCTGAATATGAATATTTAATGAAAAAAGAAAATGAATATTAAATTTATATAAGGTTGTGAATGTAAATATTTCTCCATATCACAGTGATTATAATAAATATAAAGAATGATTACTGATGGAATCAATACGATATATAAACATTAGAGTATGAATAAATATATATTAAAAATTATTAATCAAAATAACATAAAATAATTTTTAACTACTTTAATGAATAAAATATCAATTTCATTTTGGAAATCTTTTTTAAATTGAATTTATTGAAAAATAATATTAAAAAAAAGATTATTAATAATGATCCTCATAAAAATTATGAAGGGCAACTCAAATAAATTATTGTCAAGATTGTGGGTAACATCATACATTATGTAAAAGTTAGTTGTAACATTCATTTTTTAAAGTGAAAAGGATAAAAAATATCCTTGTTCGTAAAATGAGAAAAATATTCCATTAATATTTACTATAAAAGAGAAAATGGATTTTTCATTAAAATAATACATTATAAACAATCAAGAGAAAAAATTGGTGAAAGTAGATTTTAAAAATATATTTTATAATATTAATAATATTTCAAAAAATATTTTGTGAAATGAAAATTTTTAAGTAATCATTTTTCCGAACGAAGAGAGTAATGAAGTAGGTTTTTTTTCAAAAATTATTGTAATACATTATGAGTACCAAATATTAAAAAGTTTTACTAACATATTAGTTGAATAAAATTAACTTGGTTCTTTATTATTTTTCATGTATTTTCATAGAACTAATATTAATCAATAAAAAATCTCAATTAGAACCAGATTGTGGATAAAACCACTAAAATGATCATAACACTGATGTGAGAATTAGTAAATCCATATATTAACTACATCAAACTATAATTCCTAAAAAAAATTTAAATGAAACATAAAATATTTAATACTAAAAAAAACATATTCCTCGAATTATATGATCATTGAAGTGTAAGTTGAACCAAATTAGTGGAAATTGAGTTAAAAATCCCATGCCTAAAATTTCCTTTTTCGTGAATGTCATTTAACATCATTTATTCTTGAATAAAAAGATTTATTAACTAAATAATAATTCATATTATTATGCATACTATCATATAAGATAATTTTCTATCCTAGTTTGATTATTATATTACATTATTTTAATTTTTCAAGTGGTAATTGACTTATTTTCACATGCATTTCATATCACGAATAATGTAGTTCATGCACATATTTTGTAGTTATATAAAAATATTATAAAATTCATGAAATAATAGTCAAATGTTTCATAAATTTTACTTTTATTAAAAATCATGAATTATTGTCATAAAAAATGAAGAATGTTACATTTGGGGAGATGATTGGACATATACACACGTCAATAAAATTTCAATTTATCAGATTTAATTATAAAAAAAGTGGTAAATACAATGTTACCATTGAAAATTCATAATTATTTCTAAAATATCATATTATGTAATGATATATTTCATCCATGTGGTGTTGTGATGATAATAATTTCAAATCACTTCGTGAAGGCAGTAGTCCACATGTACATGAATAAAGTTTCCATGTTTATGTGAGTTAAATAAATATAAATAATCTGATATATATTATTCATATATAATGATAAATATTTTATAAAAAGAAGAGTTCTTTCATTTATATCCCAGATAATCATTATAATTACCATTAACACATTCCATGTGAAGCATTAGTGAAAGATGAATCACTTCTCTTTGCCATACTACAGTTCATTATACACACAAGCGACGATATCGTATCACATACAGAATGGAAGGTAAAATTTTACTATTGATGTAGACAATTAATATGTATAAATATGTTATAAATATATTATATATACATATATAAATTTTTTTGATCATCATTTTCAATATTTATAGGTGGAAATTGAAAACTCAACTACATCTTTTTGGGAGGCAGTAGTCTCAAGAAAACATGATCGATCATTTCATTACCGATTTGATAAATGTGGACATGGTTTTAAGAAATAACTATATTATAATAAATTAATCCATATCTAAGATATTGTGGTTATTATATTATTATGTTTTAATTAAACTTTAATTTTATGGAGAATGTTGTAAAATAAATATTTTCCTTAAAGATCATTACCTCTTCTTCTGGTTTCCTTTTTAGAACATTACTAAAGAATTAAAATATTAAACATTAACCCATATTATGAAATATAGGATGATTTGAGATATTATGTAATTTTATTTGAATAGGTATTGGTATATCCAATTATTTTTATGGTTTGATAAAATGAATACATGGTCTTTCATATTATTTGTTGGTGTGAGGACACACATGATAGTTTTGAAATAAATTGTGTTCTCCCACATTTTCCATATGTCATAGGGGCCTATATTGAATCATTATAAATCCATATAGGTTTCTTGGTTTATATATTTATAAATAATTGTTTTTAGATAATATGATAGGTAATTTTAATCGTTGTAATTATTGTTTAAAAGCAGATAAATCAATTTTTACATTAAATGTTGTAATAAAATTTAACTGCATATTCTATTCATTTAGTAATAAATACATGTTGAACTAGTTAGTAATTTAATATAATTATTTTTATTGAAATTATGGAAATAATATTTCAAAATTAAATTATTATATGTTGGAATATATGTTTTATAATCAGTCCCATAGACACGATGAAAAGCTAGTTTTTAATGAGAAAATATTCAAACATTTACAATGTTTTTATGTCAAAATTAAATTATAACATTTTAAAATGAACAAAATTAGATTAATTGATTTATTATTTATATAGCTATAGATTATAACATAATTTAACTATAATTTTATATTATTAATTATTTAAGTTAAAACATACAATTCTATTAAAATTATGTATTTTTAAAATTCTTCAAAATATTAAAGTTTTATGATAAATACCAAAATATTATAAAATGATAGTTTAAGTATTACTATTTAAAAATTGAATAATTTTCTAAAAAATATATTATTATTATTTAAAATTATAATTATAAATTACATGTTGAAAGTGAGACTAAATTTAATTTTAGATAAACATTATAATTCAATATAGAATTTTTATTTTAAATGATTCTTACTCTATTTCTATTACGTAGATAAACATAATTTTAATTGTTTTAGTTTTTAAAATTATTATACACAAATTTAATCAGTCAGTGATGAATTATAATATTCTAACTAAAAATTTTTATAATATTTCACATTTCAATTAAACTATATGTTTCATTTCACACAAACTACACTCAACACTGAATGTAATGCAAGATAAAATCAATGTTACATTTGCTGAATGAAATTGAATTAATTTAAATTTTTTATAAAATTATATTTATTATTGTATAAAATTTATATATCTTTGTTTATGATGATTATTTATTTTAACATATCCTGTCGAATGACAGGTTTTAATTTTTGAATTTCAGGCTGTTACATTAAACTTAACAAAAATTTTAAACGTTTTAAATGCATAAAATAATTTGAAAAATATATTCATGGATAATATCAATTTAATAAAAATGGATTTTTTTGGGATATATCTATTTTAAAATACATCAAAAAATTGCATTAATAAAATGTAAATTATCCTAGTTATCTCTCCTAGAGTGTCAATCCCAGAGTGGAGTATATCCCATTATCACGCGAGAGATGATAATCGTTACATTATTAATGAATAAAATTTAGATTTATATACCCTAGGTATAACTATTCCAAAATCACATGAACATGTATGATATAAAAAATGTTTCAATTCATTTAAACACCGCATAAAATATTCTTTATTAAATCATTAGTTTATTATTATATAATTATTACAACAACATTTCATATGGTGATGTTCTATAATCAATGATATTGTAAATCTAGGTACAAGGATTTCTAATAAAAAACCAATTATACATACTATAGATTCCCAAACAGTAGTAGTCTCCAAATATTATTTGATTAAATATATAGGAATAAGTATGTGGAATTAAATCAATATGGATTGAATAATTTAGAATTATTATGTAAGATAAAAACATTATTCAAATATTACATTTGAAAAACTAACAAAATTGTTTTCATTTTTTAAATAAATTAATCACTCTAGAATATATATTATTATCTAATTTAGTATAAATAATAGATTAATTTGAATGGAATAAAAATAATTGTGATCTCATGTTCTCGATAAAGGTAATTTACAATTTTAGCTATCATGAATCAATAAGCATAGTTAAATTATTAATGTAGATAATTGAAAATAAATATATTTAATTAAAATTACTATCACAATAAGATAAGGAAAAATAAATGTATCATGTTAAATAACAGAAAAAATAGTTCATTTAATCAATAATCTTTCAATTAATTATTACTAGAGGTAAAATCATTTAGAAAAACTCATAGATAATAATATCAAGACTACCAATGATGGAAAAAACCAAGCATGCCCGGTTTCCAAAAATTTTGAATAAAACAATTGATATTAGAAAAAAATAGAATTATGTGTAAATCATGTCTGAAAAACTGAAGTCATATAAAAAGAATAAACATACCCAGCATGGCTATAATCATATATGGGGTCAAAATTTGGTGATTCCCATTCATATTGTTTGATGTATTGGTTTAAAACATGGATGTACTTATCCCTAACCATGATATTCTCTATAGTAACATGCTCCATAATATAGTGCATGATCTCAAACAACCATTTGGGATCATCATCCATTTACCATGAATTATTATAGTATTATCTGGTAAACACAATATTTGTCATATTAGTGTAATCATTCTTCAGCCATCATTTTGGGTGAGTAGTGATGACTCCCTAAAAATCCTTACCCTTTGTCCATTTATTCATGATGATTTAATTATAGGATAAATATTAACAATTCCTAATAGAGTGGGAAACATTGTCATGAACCCCTCCTCAGAAGGAGTACCCCTCCTAGGATGGAAATGTGAGAAGGGAGATAATGACCCCCGAGTCCCTCCTTCAGTAGGCCCCGGGTTGGCGACTAGCACCAAGGGTATCGTAAACACACAAAAGGGAGGCATTTCCCTCTAATAGAACACATGAAAAATAGAGAGATAAGAGAAAAACCAACCAACTCCAACTCATATTTCAATATAAATTAAATCCCATGTACACATTTGAAATAACATGAAAAACTACTACAACTAAAAGGGGAAAACTGTATGTACAAAAACAAAGTAAAAATAGCAGCAACCACAAGCTCGAACAGCTCCTGCAACCCCAAGATTTTCAAAACTACCTGGATCTCCAACATACCCCAAGTGTCCTGAAAAACATATATATATATATATATAGGATGAGTATAACACTATACTCAGTAGGATCCAACCCTAGATAATCTTCTGAAATAGTAAATAAATAATTGTAAAGCACAGAGACCTACTAGTGAAGCTAAATAATTACCCAAATAGATATACTATGATCCTAGCCTCACCAAGTCTACTTTCACCAAGATTCACCTCGAAGAGTGTATTATAAATAACTAATATCAAGGGTACCCCGATACTACTTCCGCACGAGTTTTCCTCTTTTCCCCAATGCCTCAAATCCTTACAATCTCTCCCTCAAAAAGGCTTTCCCGCAAACACATGGTTGAAGCACCACAAAATACACCTCGTGCAACACAACCACCACATCCATGTAATCCATGTAACCATGTTGTTTTTGGGTTCCACCACATCTTGCATAATTTTTACCATACATTAGGCATTATACCTCAAGATATTACAACCCACACACTGAGTATGGATTCTCAATCCATCACAACATATCGATGTTACACCTACAGTAGTCCTTAAGGAACTACACCTAGAATATATGTGTGTGAATAACCACAAGCCACTACATCCCTCTAACAAAATATATGAGGAAAACTAACCATTGTGCCTACCTACACATGTAATTAGCATGAGAATAAAGCAGGGCCAAAGGGGGTAGTTATCCATCCATCCTCCTTGTAAAATTCGATCAGAGGAATCGAAACCCGAGAGAAATCGTCTACGAACCTCCTTTAGTAATCTACAAGACCAAGAAAACATCGCATCTCTGCCACTATTTTGGGGATGCCAAACACACAACTACTACTATATTTGATGGATCCACAGCTATTCTCTCTTGGGACACAACATTCCCCAAGAAATGGACTTCTCGATCCAAAAAACACACACTTTGACAACTTCCCATACTATAGATAATGATGAAGAACTCCCAAAACAGTGTGTAGATGTTGTGCATGCTGTTTCAAAGTCATGGAGTATAAAAGAAATGTCATTAATGAAAAACACAATGAACATATCCAGGAACTGACATGAAACTACATTCATCAATCCCATTAACACAACTATGGAATTCTTAACTCCGAAATACATTATAATGACCTCATAATGCCCATGACGACAATAGAATGTATTCATTGGGATATCCTCATTTTTTATACACATATGATGATATCCTGACCACAAGTAGATCTATGAGAACCATCTTGAACACTTCAGTTGATCAAATATATCATCAATCTGTGGAATAGGATAGTGATTCTTAAATATAACTTTATTTAAGAAATGATAATCGATAAACAACCACCAACTGCCAGTACAGTTCTTCACGAACAAAACTGGTGCACCCCACGGTAACACACTCATCCGAATAAAACATAACCATTGAAAAAATAAAATTGTATACGTATCTCTCATAACTCATAAGGGTCCATCCATTATGGATATATATAGATAAAATATGCTCCTGACTGTATCTTGATCCCAAACTCGATCTCTTGTTGAGGGGGTTAATATTACAACCTCTACTAGAATGACATCAGGGTACTCATATACACCCTTAGAAATTCCAACATTTGAACCTCTAAAGAACTCAAGGTCAGATCATCAATCAAGGATGATAATTATTGAACACGCCTCTGACCAATCAGAGGGTCTCGCTCAGCAACAAACTAAACAAGCTCTCCATCCTCACAGATGAACAAAACCTACCATATGAATAAATCCACGATAGCCTACATCGAATACAACCAATCCATGCCGAGGATGAAATCACATTTTTGAATTCATAAACATAGGAAATGTCCTCAAGAGTGGTGCTACCCCATCACTAGCTCATAGTCTCTACATACTTCAAACAAGTCAACTTGACCTCCAACTGGCATAGTCAACACCATGGGAACTGGAATCCTCTCAACCAAATTTCCCATAGCATGGAAAAGGGTAGGTGATATTAAGGAGTGTGTCTCTCCATAATCAAAAAAGGTATACAACAAGGTATAAAACAATTATAGTGTACCTAAAACGACGTCTGGCTCACCCTGCACTGACAACACTAAAGAATGAAGCTGACCATGACCTCCCCCATGACCTCTCCGACCCTGATGATGACCTCCACAATTGACATGCACTGCTCTCTAAAGATGAGAAGCATAATGTGATTCTCCTCTGCCTAGTCCATCCACCCTCTACTAATCTAAAGCTAGTGCAACCTGCTTTTGCTGCCTCGGCTAGAACTGACTCAACGAAAGAACCTATAGGAGTACCTTAAATGATCGATGACTATAGTAAATGATTTGACACTCTCGCTATGGATTACCTTGACTATTACAAGGAAAACATTCACATTATCCCTTGAAATATTCCAGATAGTGACTACCCCCCCCCCCCTTGGAGAAATGAGATGCGTAGGGCTGAGACCTACCCCCGGACCAACAAAATCTCTTCTGCCCTGAAAACTGGGAACCCTAGACAATTGATCTACTATGCGAGGAATCATAAAGGCTCCCTTCTTATCATGATCCAATTCTAGCCAATATTCTCTCGATGACCTCTTCCCTCCCCTGCACCTCATGATATGTCTTTAGAATGAATAGGGTGTAACGCCCCATCCCCAGTTATCCGGAGTCGATGCATTATTACATAACATTGGAATGATCACAAGAATGATTAAATCATGAATGATATATTTGTTTAGTAGCCATGGAATAACTAGATACATTAATAAAGTTTACATTACATCATAAAATGAAAACTACAACAATATAGTCTAGATAGACCACACTCTTATCCCCTCAATCTATCCCTATAGGTCATTCATAAATTACTTCTTCACATCCTTGGAAAAATAAAACATAGAAAAGGGGTGAGCTCAAAAGCCTAGTAAGGATAACAATATAGCGGAAAAATTCTTAAATAAGAATAAACATTTAAGGCAGTGTATAACTAAAACAAAAGCCTTTTAATCTTGAACTTCAACATAGTATGGTAAAAATAAAATTAAATAATTCAATTTGAATATTCACATGGATATTCTACTAATCAAATAATCACATGCAAAATCAATAACCACTTTCATAATGATGGAATTCATAATTCCTGACTATCATAACCACATATCCAAGGCCTCATTCCAAGACTACAAATAAGATTTTGTGAGGGTCTTGTGCCAAGACACTAGTTTGTCTCATGAGACCTACTGATGCATTGAGGAGTTATAGCGGGATCCCCCCATCACATATTATGTCCAATGAATTCCTCATATGAACAGGTTTAATCATTACATAATCATTCGTATATAAACTTGCATATGAAATGTACATACTTCATCTAAAAACCATGAATGGTATAAAAATAACACATCTACAGTCAAACATATCAAAAAACCTTCAATATAATATAGAAGTATTTTATAATAATAAATCAACTTCAAATAAGGGTAAAATCCATCAAACGATGTTGACATATATGAAATCAAAACTCTATTTAGAGAAATTTCTCTTTTTATTTTGAAATCATTTAAGAGTCATATATTTATAAAATAAAACATTTTCTTTGAAAATATTCCTATAATATTTTTACGGGAAGCTTCGACGATTTTATAACGACGACAAATAGTCGTACCCACCGTATAAGTTAAAAAAATCGTAGCTTAATTCTGTCGAAAAAGTTAAAAAGCACCTTGTTTGGAAAACGACGGAAAGATTACTTTATAAACCACTTATATAAGTCAACAAGGGTATAAATGACATTAACCCATATTCTTGTAAATAGTAAAAATGTTTTGAAATAAATTTTTAAGAAACATTGATGTGGATGATAAAGAAATCCCAGTATATTATTACGTATAAACAACCTCGGATAATAATGAGATTGCGAAATAAAACCTTACCTTGTACTTTTCATTGGTTGGTGTAGGTTAAACTCCTGTATAATGGTGAAATAATTGTTATTAAATTACAAAAGAATCATATATATTTATATGATGTCATATATGATCTTTTAACATTGCTTTGTTAATAATATTTTAGAATTATCATTGTTTCGGGTGTTAACTTACTCATTTTCTTTTATATGTTTTGTTATGTAAGCCATGTTTGTCATGGATAGGTTGTATCTTATTCATATCCAGAATGATATTAAGTCATTAGATACTATTATTAATCATCAAATGAGAATTATAATTGAATGGATACGATGGAAAATTAATCTCATCACGTTCGTGGAGACTGTAGTCCGTACGTACGCACGAGCGATAATATTAGTCTTTTGATGTTAAAATAAAATATAATTTTATGGTATATCATATATACATAATCATTATCATGTTATATTTGTTATTTACATTAATTACAAATCATTATTATACCCATCCAAATAATAATATATTGAATAACAACTATACCACGACGTGGAGACGGTAAGCCGTACGTACGCACGTATAGTGACATGTCATTCAAATGATGGATAGAATAATGAATATGGTTGTACCATATTTATAATAATATTACAGTATGTAGGAGATACTGGATTCATAATTTTATAATGGGAATACCAAAGAATGAAGATGTTGAAGATGAAATGATTTTGAAAAAAGGTGGTGAAAACATTAACTCTTATTCGGGTTCTTTCTTTTGATTTGATCAAAAGGGCTCTTTAGGTTGTCTTTATGATAAAAATAAGTCCTCTAGGTTATAGTGAGGTACGTTGAGAGAGTATTTGCTGTGGGGTTGGCCGAACCAAAAGGCTTTGAAGGTGTGAATTAATGAGACGGGGGAGTGACCTTTTATACGAGGGGTGAGGGGCACCTTTGGAAAAGATAGAAATATTATTTTATAATAAATTCATATTCGGTTTCTAATTGCTCCAAAGTGGATTATTTAAAGATTAAGATGGGGATGGGTCGAAAACCTCTCATCCAATAGAATTTAGACTGGTTTGGGTAATTATATTAATCTTATCTTTTAGTTTTAACTCTTAGTTAATTAGTTTGACACTTACCATGTCACTTTGTATTTTTATATTATATAGTTAATAATCTTATTATATACCTCAAATCGACCCCCAAGTGGTATATAATGATACAAATATCATGATATAAGTCTCTTGTCTGAAATATAGATTTTTATGAATTTAATATTAATTAATAATATAATATTTGTTTTAAAAACACTTTATGTCAATTTTGACACTATTCAATAATTGATTTTTGTAAAACTCATAACAGAATTATTACTTCAAATAAAGTTAATTAAATCAATCCTAACATGTCATATTAACCTAGAAAATTATTGGTATTTATAAAAAGTGTCAAATTACATTTATTTGGGTATTTATAATATCAATTATTCTAATTTTTCATTAATTATGTAATTACTCCATCACCATTGTGTCATAGATAAATTAAACTATTTATGGTCTAAAAATTATAAATAAAATACCATTATGTAGGAAATCATTTTATATTTCTAATGATTATTTACAATCGAGTTTTTCTTATGTATAACCCTATATTAAAAATGTTTTAGTAAATAAACATTGAATTTAACTCATTTAACTCTTTTTTGAATTAAATAATAATAAATATCCTAATCTAATAAAAGTGGACCTAAATGATAATATTTTACTCCTAAGGTTGTTTTTGGTGGATATACACTTGTCCAATAGAATTAGTACATGTGTTAGGGTAATATTAATATCATTTTTACCCTTAATTACCCTATTTACTTTTAACCGTGGTAAATAAAAGTAAAAAGATACTATTCACCAAAAAATATTTTAATCTCATTGAACCACATTTTACTCCTTGATATTAACCGTGTCTCTCTGATTTTTAAAATTTCCACTCATTGAAGTGGTAAAATTATGTTTTATGAAAAATTCAGTTTTTTAACTATCACTTAGTGGTTTCACTATTAATAAATAAATGAAAGTTTCTAGAAAAATACAAAAAATTGGCATAAGATATTTTTGATATTATGAATTCAAAAAATGATGTCTATTTTACCAATTTTAAATCATGTAGTTTTAATTAATTAATTTAAATATTAATTCCCGTCGTCAAAACAAATAGCGTCTTTTTAGAGATAATAACTATCAAAAGATTGACACTTGTTTATGTCCGGTTTAGTTGTGAAATTATGTAAAATGACCAAAATATTATTAAATGGTAAAATATATTCTAAATATACATTAAAGCCACTCAAATTAATAATTTATCAATATAAATTATTTTGATTAAAAATGTTGTTTTTAATTAAAATTTTGTAATTTTCAATATTCGTCAAAATATAAATGTTATCTGAAAAATTAAAAATTTTCAACTTAGGCTAAATTCGATACTCCGAATACAAAAATGAAGTCCATTTTCAGGGATAAAATTTATTAAATTTCAAAAAGTAGGTATTACTATTCATAATGGCTAGTTTGATTAGTTTTGGTGTGTGTTACAACTCGAAGTTGTGTACAACACATGCTACTGTATTATTCAAAGGAAAGTGTACCGTGGACACATGGGATGTTTCATTGTAAATTTTTGATGTCCCCATTATAAAAGTAAATTTATTTAGTCAAATTGAATATATAAAAGATTAAAATATTGGATTTTAAAAAGGGTTCACTATTAAATGTTTGTAAAAGTGAAATACTGAAAATGTATTTGTTCTTACATTATATCTAAGAAACTCATAATATGGATTATAAAATTATAAAGATTATATAAAGTTTATAATTTAGTTAATAAAATTTATAACCTCTTTTGAACGGCTTTTTTGGTAAGTCATGGCGCGCTTGAACTCGGTGTTGTGTGTAGTGGATGTTATTGAATTATTTTGAAGAAATAAAACACTATGAAATCATGGGCTGTTACATGGGGTGACCTGGCGCTAGATCTGTGGATGCAAGGCCTCCTCAAAATAACTCTCCATATTCATCTTGTCTGGGAATATCTCCAATGCATATTGTAAAAAGGTTACTAAAACAGATTCAAAACTATCACACACTACAGCTCCCCTCTCTATGTGTATGAAGCTCCTGGTGACTTGACGCATTCGCTGTCGAAGGAAAAAACATGAAACTAAAATTTTCATGGAGGTCCTCCAATGAAACTACTGAATCATCACGATCCATGATGAATAAGAACCACCATTGGCTCACTTCTCCCCAAAGAATCATCAAAACCGTGGACTCCCACTTCTCCTTCCGAGCACGGATCGAATTGATTCCTATCTCGACGTCCTCTGTTAGTCTTCCATGTCTGCATCTGAAATGAAGAACTCTTATTTCTGCAGACTCTAGCACTGAAACACTTAGAGTTTCCACCTCCACGAGTCTTTATTGTGAACATCTATCCTGCTATGATCTACTAGTTATGCTGCTGCACATCTTTTATGAGATCCTGATGAGGTCGTCAACCATGAACCATACCTATAAAATTACAAACAGTTAGGGCTCATAAACCTAGAATATAGAAGAATCATCATTAATTAATTAATTTTTTTCTTTTATTAATTATAGTTTAACCTATCCCATGGTCTACCCATTCAAACACAGTCACAAATAAGAATTATGCATGAACCTTTCCTATGTCTCTACCCAGTAACATCTATCACCTCATTTAGTAGCCATTGTCAATGAAAAGGTTCATGCATCAGATCACAGGGGGGGGCCTAAATGCCTATGTATCAGCCAGTATCCAATGTTTATATCACTTTTTAATATTGACTGACACTGTTACCCTACCAACCCATGCAACCTCACCTGTTCCTAAAACCAAAATCCATCATATATCTCAACCAAACATTGGATACCACTATATTATAACCCCTCCCCACAATGTTTACCTCTCCTGGGATGGTAATGTGAGAAGGGAGATAATGACCCCCCGAGTCTCGCCATGAGTAGGCCTCGTGCTGGTGTCATGCACACAGGGTATACTAAACACACAAATGAGGGGTATTACCCTCTATGAGAAAACAAGGAAAATATTGAGATAAGACAGGCACCAACCAAGTCCGACTCAATATGTAATATGAATTAAATCCCATTTACACATTTTTAATATCATGAAAAAATAATACAACTAATATGGGAATATTGTAAGTACCAATGGAAAGTAAATACAACAACTACCACCAGCCTGAATTGCTCTATCCACACCAATAATGTTTAAACCATCTGGAACTCCAACCTACTCAAAGTGACTTGAAAAAAAGTTTCTTTATACATAGGGTGTTCATAAAAGTATACTCAGTAGGATCCTCTATAGATCTTATTTTTCTAATGTAAAGATAGAATTCTAAATCATATTGAACAAAAGGTGAAACTTTGGCATCACCTAAACATGTATACTATGTTCCCATCCTCACAATGGCTACTCTCACTCTGTATCACATCCATTATTATATAATATAATAAATAATATCAAGGGAACCCTTGCACTACTTCCCCAATAGTTTGCCTCTTTTCCAAATCATCGCAGGTCCTATGAATCTCTATCCCTAATTGATTGCCCGGAGACACCTCGGTAACACACCACAACATGCACCTCATGCAACAAAACAACCATGATGACGTAAGAAATGTTACCTAGTAGTTTGAGGTAGCCACCACAGCTCGCATAATGTGTATCGTACGTCGAGTAGTATACCTCAAGACATTACAACCCATACACCGAGTAAGGATCATCAAGCCATCACATATTATACATGTTACATCTACAGTAGTCCATAGGGAACTATATCCAGAATATATGTCTGTGAATAAACACAAGCCATTACTGCCCTCAATACACATATATGGGGAAAAACTATTGTGCCTTCTAGCACAAGTAACTACCCAGATAAGAGAACAGGGCTAATAAGGGTAGTCAGTTATCCATCCTCCCCCCGTAATGTTTGAAAAAACACCCCCATGGCTCAGATTCCATGGGGTGTTAGTTTCTAAAACCGACAGTGCGGAGTAGCAAATAGAAACATAAAAAGTAAAAAATATACTATATCTCACAACCACATTATGGGAATAGCCTTTTCATCGACTCAACTCAAGCTAATATCTTTCATAATCCCAGTTAACATATCAAAAACATTGTATCTTATAAGAACATAACTATTTAAAGATCTTGATTAAATTCAATCATTCCCTTTTTATCAGTTTCACATTACATTAATTACTTCTTTAAAAATTAATTAACCATTAATAATTTCCAAATTTTTTTCATTAGCATCACAACCAAATCCACTATTCCTTTAACAAATGAAACCTCAGCATTGCGTCCCTGTAAGCTCCAACCCCATTGGTTAGAATCATTTATTCAATTATATATTAATAAAATTATTACATTACCGCATTCCCAGTCATTATAGAAAGGAATTCTATGCTACTATGCATAAGGTGGATAATACGGTGAGTAGATGAACTACCCGTCGAGTCTTCGCTGACTATAACAAGAGCATAGACTCGTCCTCCCTTAGGAAGGTAAACACAGAATGCTTATGGAAGACCCCATGTGTCTTTTCCCCTTTTGGAAGGAGGGTAAGCAATCCATATACCTTTTGGCATGTTGAAATTAATGAAGATAATGAACCAACATGAAACAGTAAGGTTCCAAACAATCACATCTCACCCATTCCATCATCTACGGTGTCCTCCACAATTCCACATGCATAAACAAATGAATTTCTCCACTCTATGTTTCAACTGATTCCACAAACAATTGGCCACCCTACCACCACATATCACAACATCCCTCCAAGCTCACATCAAAATACAAGAAATAGGTAAAAAATATTATATCAATTTGGATATTGGCCTTTAAACAAGAAAATGGTCACTCAGAACCTTCAAACATGTTTTATTTTATCAAAAAACTAGCTATTTAATCCTTCTTGAATTAACCCATTTATTATACATAGGTTCCAACTTCTGGAAACCTAAACAGCTAGCTATCACAATTTTATTAGTCATTCTTACTGCATCAAAATTATTAACATCAAATACATCAACTAAAAGCTGATTCATCTACATGCCACTTTATTTTAGTAAAAGAATTATCAATTAATTCCAGCTTTATGTTTATTACCAATTTCCATCTAGAACAAAAAGCTAAAAAAGTAAAAATAGACATCACAAAATCTAGAAAAACAAGTCGCAATAACATACGGTCAAAATAAATTTATTTATAAGGTTAAAATATTTAATATGTCAATTCCATTGTGATCCAATGGGATAAAACATGCAAACTCTACAGTCGTACATAAATAAATAGAGAATGAACAAATCCACTATATTAAACACTAAATGATGATCTATATATGAGAATGACCTACATAACAAATTATGATATCCACCCTTGTTACAACTGTATCCACTTGAGGATGCATAGAAAACACCACACCAGTCAACATACAAGAATAATCCATTAGGAAAATGGTGATAACATTTCATGAAAGGTCAAGGATAAACAGATGGAGATGAACCCCATAGAATAATGACAGATCATACATTATATCGACTATTGATTGACAGTCCTTGGCTGTACCAGAAAAATATTGTGCTCTAGCAGTAAGAAGAAATTAAAGGGGATCCAATGGATGGAGGAATTTCTGACCGTACAACTGCTATGAGATGGAAAGAAAGGTTTGAGAATCTCAAACCAGTGAAAAAGGAGGAATAACAAGGGAGGAAGATATCTCACCCCTTTTGAAGATTTAATTGAGAAACGGTTTTTGATATGATGGATTTTCCATTAAAAGAGGATGGGAACAAACTACACGGTTTGACTAACTTAAAGCATCCCAAGCATAAGGAAAATTAATATAGGAGTTACGGACTTTAAATCGGCCTTAGAGTCATTAAAATGTGTCTTTAAAGGTTTTTTACGTTAAAGGAAACATCAAAGGGGAGAAACTATAGAAAGATAGATACACTCTTCACAAACTCAAATTTTGGAAATGTAAATAAAGGCTACAGTTAGAACCTCACCATTCAAGAAACACTATTTATGAACTCAAAATTTGGAAAAGGAAATAGAGGCTACTGTAGGAACCTCACCATTCTGGACAGACTGTTCATGAACTCAAAATTTTCCAATGGAAATAGAGGCTACTGTGGGAACCAAACCATTCTAGAAACACTATTCATGAACTCGAAATTTGGAAAAGGGAATAAAGGTTACTGTTGGAACCTCGCCGTTCTGGAAACACTCTTCAGGAACTCGAAATTGGGACATGGAAATAGTGGCCACCATTAGAACCTCACCATTCTAGAAACACTATTCATGATATTGACATTTGGAAACGGAAATAGAGGCTACCGTTGGAACCTCATATCTATAGAAACATTATTCATGAAATCAAACATTAGAAAAGGAAATAGAGGCTACCGTTAGAACATCACTATTCTAGAAACACTATTCATGAACTCAAAATTTGGAAAAGGAAATAGAGGATACCATTGGAACCTCACCATTCTAGAAGCATTGTTCATGAAATAGAAATTTTGCAATGGAAAAATAGGCTACCGTTGGAACCTCACTGTTTTGGAAACACTATTCGTGAACTCAAAATTTGGAAAAGGAATATATAGGCTACCATTAGAACCTCGCCATTCTAGAAGCACTATTCATAAACTCAAAATTAGGAAAAGTAAATATATGCTACAATTGGAACTGTTCAGAAGGATACTATTGGAACTATTCACATAAGCCTTCCGATGGCTCTGTTCAAATCAGTCTACCGTTAGATCTATTTATATCGGTCTACTGGTGGTACCTTACTGGTCTTTAAGCCTCACTGGTCTCAAATTCTCACCAGTCTAGAAACATTATAGGACTCGAAATTTTGCAATGTGTTGGGAATAAGTCAACATTACCTCCCAGAACACCTCAAACAAAAGATTTATGCACTATAATGGACCAGAGAGGTCTGGGCCATTACAATCTCTTTCTTTATCATCATTAGAGACACCCCCACCATTCATAAGAATGTAAATAACAATATATTTTTAGAAACACCTCTGGAATAATGATGTCATGACCCATACAATGGGGTCTGCACCGTGACTACCCCATCACCGCCTCCCAAAGGCCAGGGGCTAGTGACTAGATCAGAATGCCTCAACCTGCAAGTGGGAGGCATTTTCCTGAGTACCTATACCCACAAATGTGCCCAAACATGTCCATAACACTATAAAGGTAAAAAACTATCACTAAAAAGGTGAGTTCATGTACAACTGATATATGTGGGATAGAATAAAAATCCAACAAACAAACCAAAAATTGAGAAGTTCAAAAAGGAATCTATGATTGACATCCACCAAAAATCCCACCTGATCGAGAGTGTAGTGTAGCTACGTGAAGACAAATAATTACTCCATGTCCACCCGATACTAATGGGATCTGTCGGGTCCCAGGACACCATTTCCACCATCATAGCGTCCATCAGTCCTTCCTCCATGAGTACCATTAAGTACTGGTCCATCAAGGTCTATGTAAAATCACCGAATGTCTGCACTTGACAAAACACATGTGGGTGAATCCCGAACATGGGTGAGTAATATAATTCATAGTAAGAACCCAAAAAAGAGAATTTCTGAAAACCAATCATCAATGTAAATCTTGAAACACAAGAACACTCATAATAGGAATACATTATGGGTAGTGATAAAAGAATAATTCGTCACATCATCGAACTCCTCCCCGGTTGATAAACTCAACCTCTAACAAGAAAATTTGGACTTCAAAGTCACATAGTAGTGCTTCCCACTAAATTGGACAGCTAAATTACACCTCATCATATCATAACATGGGCCTCTAAAGTCACACAAAAGTGCTTCCCACTAATCATGGTAAACTAAGAAACTACTCCTCAACGTCTATCATGGGAATGAAAAGTAACACAGAAGTAACTGACCCTATGGGCCTGTAAATTCACACAAAACTGCTTCCCATGTGCTATAGTCAAGTATCAATGAGTCATAAATTAGTATTCCTCATCTCTCAGCCAACTATTGGGTTCTGTCCATAGCGTACATGGGAGAACCACTCCTCCATCCATTATTCACATATCAACTACCATGAAAGCCTCCTCAATTAATTACAAAATATCAGAATCATCGAGAGGGTCGCAATGTCTCAAATGGCTCATCAATCAGTCATGTGTTTACAAGATATGTCTGTTTTTGTAAACAAGGGCCGGTTGAGTCAGGGCCCGGCCAGACCCGGTCAGACAGGCTCGAAAAATCCAGCCTGGATGTCCCACATACATTGGTTTAACCAAAATCGACTAGACATACCTTAGTTTGGGTCTGCTTCAGTCTGTTCCGGCCTGGCCAGTCGGCCAGGCCCAATGGGCTTCACTAAACCCAACCTTGGTTTTCTAAAGGTCCTGTCCGCCTAGTCACCCGACGACCCGTTATATTTTGGCCTAGCCCAAAGGGTGAGGGTCTGTACTACTTGTGTTGTTCCAGCCCACTGGGAGGGGGTCCGACCTTCTGGAAATGTTCCAGCCCACCGCCATGGGTCAAGCCCGATGGGATGTGGGACTAGCCTGCAAGGTCATGGGTCAGGCCCACCAGATGGGGGGGACGACCCACCAGCCCAAAGATCGGCCAAGGTGGTGTGGGATAGAGTTCTGCAGCCTAGTAGAGATGTAATTAGCTGCTACGGCCATGTGACCATGGATCGATGAAGCATCCATATGGCCCAAACACGGGTTGTCCATACACGCAATGCCCGCCTGGCACCGCGTCAACTAGTGGTTGTTGTGGCTAGCAGAATGCGGCCTCCCAACATTGCAACCCACCAATGGGTGCACCACTATATTTCACCTGAGGCCTCCACTGTGGGCCACCATCGTCCACTCTCGGTGGTACCTTCTACGGGACACCAAAATCAGTCTGGTGGTCCATTTCTCAATGATTATGTCTCTACGGGCTCCGTAGGATGTCGTCATCACTGTGATGCCCTTAGAAACACGTTGATAACATGTTGATCATACAACCTCTAAGAATGTAGAAATAATTACTTTGAAGGATTGAATGGGGCATGTTAGTGTCGGCATGCGCCCTCCGCATGAGAGTTTTATCAACATGGGATGTCTGGGAATTCCAATTAAATCAAAAAATGATAATCTCAATTCTCTAATAATAAATTCCAAAATAAATTTACCATCCCACATAAATGCATGATTCAAAGATCAATATGTTCATGGGTTGATCTATGTTTGTCATATCTTGAAAGAATTATCATGGAAGAAATTTAAATAAAATAACTCCTACCTCATTGACACTCAATGCCTCTTCGTTTCATCCTCGATGATTCAAGACGTCGATGTTGTTCGGCACTTTCAACTCCAATTTTCACGGTGTGTCAAATATGTTTGATGTTGTTTGACATTTTTTGTTCTATGTTGGAGAGTAATTTCATCATAGGTTCATTGGAGAATCCTCTCAATTTAAATAACCCACTCTCCAATGCATTATTTTAATAAAAATAAATATGTCGTAGCATTTCTGTTACACTATTATATTTCTAAAACAACAAAGCGGTTATTCTTGCCTAACGATCCATTAAAGATATTCTTTAATTGCGACATGTCTTCACCTCATTGCTGGACTATTGTGTCACCGTCCGATGCTCAGCCATGTGATAGAAAAAAATAACTATTACATTTTATTTTATTATTTTTTTGAAAAGTTCCAAAAAAAAAACATTTTTGATCATCCATTTCAAGTCGATGTTATGTCATTTATATGAGAATCATGGAATTTTTATTTCAATGATTCCCTCATATTTTCAATCTATGCTCTAGTTATAAGGTTTAAAAACCCTATTGACGTTTCAATGAATGTACCATAAAAAAATTAAAATTTATGTTCCGAGCACACTGGCCCTGAGAATCTCGTGCCTTCAAAGCATGTGGTATCAGAATAATTCCATATAATTAAAAAAAATTACATGTAATTAATAATACATTATAACTGATATCTTTAATATTCATTCAATGTTCACCAATAAATTATGGTTTGATATTGATTTCCACCAAGGAAAAACATTGATAATTCTCCAACAGTTCTATGGTCATCAAAAAGTATTTCATTAAAATCAATTTGATTTGGTTTATTAAGATAATCTAGTTGCATAACCAAATTAAGGCCCGATTGGCAAATTTTTCATGGAAAATTTCATGTGGAAAATTCCCCACTGCATATTTCAAATTATATGGTTTTCCATTCATCTCATGAATAAACTCATCATATTATAAATCTTCAAAATGATTTTAATTTGGGATATTAACTTGTGCCTTCATAAAATTTATATCATTCTCTTTCCCTTCCAGTCCTTCAATGCTACATTTCCCCTCATACAAAGACCCCAGTTTTGGGACCTGGGATACAAGTAGATCCTTATATCAATATGTACCATTATCCTCTATTTCTATAATTCCATATATCAAATACATAACTCATTTCCAATTTAAATTTTTATAATTATTTTAGCACTTCATGACACATTGAAATCAAGAGAAGACATTATTCAACTTTGGATTTAGGTGTAACGTGCATGCATCCCATTATTGAAAATCATCCCCAGATTCATCTCCCACCATTCCCATGACACCTTGTTAATCAACTCTGACAACATCCGGGTTGATTCACAGATATCTCACCTTTTCAGAAGATTCCACATATTTTATCCCTATAGAATGTTCTACCACCTGCTATATCATCTTGTCACGAGCCTTGATCAAGCCTCCACACCTTCAATTCGCTATTTCATGTCAAAGATTCTTAAAAAAATCACATTAATTTAACAAAGATTCATAGATATTCAGTTTCTTATGTTGGAATTATTATCATATGGAGAACCATATAAAAATGACAACATTATGTTAGAAATAAACATCAACACACACATTGTGGGTGAATAGATGGAACACTGATTTAGTTTTAATATCCAAGAAGATAATTATTCCTACCATGTTTACTAACATGTAGATATTTGAGGGGTTTAAGATGGTTAAATGTAACACACCGACTCTACCCCATTGGCTTGAGGAGGAGTTGAGGGCTACTTGGCCTTAAGTGACTTTACCAAGATGCCAAAGGCTGGCAATAAATGTCGAGGGCTTCAATATTAAGTTGTGCAATGATTTTTCATTAAGAAAAAACCAACCAAGCGAACATTTAATGATGCATTCACTTTCAACGGAAACATGTATTCCCAAAAGACAACTAAGTAGTTCGACCACAAAACTCAAAACCAACACCACTAAACATGTCCACACAACATCAGAGTACACTGAAAAAGCCAAAAAAATCAAACACCACAAGCCATGACACAACCATAGCTCCACACCAAGATCCAAGCTTCAATATCCATCATGATATCACAATTCTCCACTAAAGGAGGGGTATGCCTTACCTTTGTCCACATCCCGGTATACAACATCTGCAAAATACACCAACATGCCAAAACAGGGGGTGAGTACTAAAACTCAGTAGGTTTTCCCCAAATCACGTCCGTACACATGCCACTAGGATAAAACTATTAGCACATTTATATAAAATAGTTTATATATAATATATCACAAGTGCAACCATTTTCATAAGCCAAACGTGCCCTTAACAAGACATCACATCCAAATCAAGCAACCAAGGGAAATACAAACAAACAAGACACAATCCATTCCAACCATTACACAATATCAGAACAATTCAATCTTGAAAATCAATGCACACAAACAACCATAACAGTAGAGCTTCTATCCAACCCGTTTCACCCATTCACAACTCATGGCACTTCTCGTTCAATTATCCTTGATGGCAGCTCTTCCGTCTACTACCCATGACCTTTTTATAGTCTTACATCTCACCACTTCCCGACAATATTCACAACAAGCCAATTCCATGAATATAACCCAAGAAGGTCACAATCACATGCAATCAACCAATTCCATTTCATATCAATCCACTTCAATAAATCACCCATTTATTGAAAACCATTTTCCATACAAAACAACATTTCAATAAAACAACCCATTTATTGAAAACAATTTTCATCAATCATTTTCAAAAATCAGCCATAGCATCCAATTCTAAAATCTCTATTTTAAAATACACAAGAATAGAATTTCACCATAAAACACCCTTTTTCTGAAAAATCCCCAAAACATTACCCAAGGGATTTATAACCAGTTTTGCACATCAAAAACAATTAATTTCAAAAAAAAATTATTTGTAACCAAAACCATGAGCTCTAACCAAGTGGATTCGAGAGAGAAGCCACCTACCTTTAGGGTTCCTGAGAAATCAACACACAAACAACCGCGCCTCAAATCAGAAAAACGCACCACTGAATCCTCTATAGAACCCCATCCCTACATTCAAAAGCCTTAAAATAATCATCGAGGGCAACCAGAACCCTTTATCTACACACAATAATTGTAGATCTGGAAAACCAAGAATGATAGGGAAGTAGATCTTGAGAAAAACACATGGAAACCATGAGAGAAGACTTACCCGGGACAAACCACCTTCAATCCGCCAAAAATCCTCTTGAAAATGCTTCCCAAATGAGTGGGAAATCTTCCCCACACCTTGAGAACCAATGAAACCGAGTGAGAAACGAGTGGTAGGATTTTTGGATTGAAATAGGTTAACCCTGAGGGAGACTGAAACATATAACTCTATTTTTAAGTGGCCGCACGGTTCGCCCTCACGGTTTGGAAAACCGTGTGCTAACCTTGCACACGATACTGCCTCGAGAGAAAGGGTTTTCCCGGTTTCCTCACACGGTTTGAAAAACCGTGTGTAGACCGTGCGAATCCAACTGTCTCCCTTTCAAGGTTTCCTGTAGAATCTGCACAGTTTCCACTAACCGTGCTCAAACCGTGTACCCCTTTAAAAGCCTCCAAACTCATCAAAAACCATTCCAAACTCTCCCAACCTCTTCCCAACACATATCATGCACTTTAAAAACATAAAAAATGTATACAAAAATGCCACATACCCCAAAAAGAGGGTACTAAATTATCCCCACCATTGGAATTTCCATCGTCAGAAAGTAGTGAACCCTCCCTTTGCCGAAAGTGCTCGGGCCACTGCTCGACCATCTCTTTCTCCCTCCCCCATGTCTCCTCTTGAATCTGACTATTATTCCACTAAACACAAACTAAAGCATTTATTTTACCACACAATACATTCTCTTTCCTATCCACAACCCACACTAGAACGTGAACTGATGAAGCATCTGGTTCTAGCTCAACATGATCACATCGAATAACATGTTCACGATCTGGATGATACTATTTCAACTGCGACAAATGAATCACATTGTGCACCTCACTAAACCTAGGTGTAAAATCCAAATGATAAGCCACCATTCCAACCCACTCTTGAATCTCAAAATGTTCAATATACCTTGGAGATAACAAAAACCTACTTCCCAAAGCGACGTTGTCCCAACCTAGGAGAGATCCTCATGAAAACATGATCACTCACCTCAAACGGCAATGGCCGTAGACAATGATCCACATACGAAACTGACGAATCTGAGCTTTCTCCATTCTCTTCCTGAGCAACTTGATCTTCTCCATAGTCTCTTGGAAAAGGCTCGGTCCAACCATCGAGGACTCACCCGTTTCCACCCAACATAGTGGAGAACGACATGGCCGCCCATACAATGCTTCAAACAGAGCCATCTATATGGATTCCTGCTAACTGTTATTGTATGAAAACTCAACCAACAACAAGTTATCCTTCCACGGGCCACCAAAATCTATAACACAAACCCACAACATATCCTCCTGAATTTTTATCGTCCACTCGGATTGACCATTCGTCTGAGGGTGATACGCCGTACTCATGGACAACATAGTTCCAAGTGCTTGCTATAAGGATTTCCAGAAACGAGATGTAAACCTCAGAACTCTATGAGATACGATCGAAATTGGAACATCATACCTCTATACCACCTCCCGGATATAGCTTTTGGATAGATCCTACACCGTATGAGATTCACGAATCGGGATGAAATGGGCCGACATTGTTAGCCGAACCACTATCACCCAAATGACATCGTGCTTTCTGAAAATTCTTGGGAAACCTATTACAATATCCATCGCTATCTGGTTCTACTTCCAAAAAGGGATTGGTAAAGACTACAACATTCCTGTTGGCCTCTGATTCTCTACCATGACCTGCTGACAAGTCAAGGATCTCGAAACAAACTCAGCATATCTTCTTTTCATGCTAGCCCACCAAAACTGCGCTTTCAATGATTTTTACATTTTCATGAATTATAGGAATAACATCCCACGTGGAATGATGATACGCCCAGAGAAGATCCTCCTGTCATGAAACTGGTACAACCATCTGATTCTGAAAACACAAAACTAAATCATTATTCAGTTGCTAACCCTCAATGATCTCCCCACCATTGAGTCTCCACCCCAAGGTCAGACACTCAGAATTAGATATCAGTTTCTCATTAACCAGGACAACCAAGTTAGGATCAACAAAACTGGAAATAATACTGCTCTATTGCCCTGGTCCTCACATTCCTACCACATATCTGCTATAACGGACATCAACTACCACTGGTATGATGCACATTTTACCACCTAAGAATATGATTTTCTATTTAATGCATCCTCGACCGAATATCACTTAACCGGTTTATAAATCAAGTCAAAATAAAACATCTAGAGATTTTACATACATCTCATTTTCCTCAAGTTTGAATCCCTTTTGTGAGAAAATGTGCTTCATGATCTTATGATCTGTATATACCATGAATTTATCACCAATGAGATAATGATGCCACACTTTCAAAGCATGGACCACTACTGCCAACTCCAAATCATGATTTGGGTAGTTATTCCCATGCACTCTAAACTGTCATGGGCCATATGCAACCACATGATTCCTTTGAATCAGAACGCACCCCAACCCTGATCCCGATGCATCACAATACACCACGTACCATTTTCCTAGTTCTGGGAAAACAAATATTGGTGTTGATTTAAGGACATACTTTAGCACTTCGAAACACTACTGACACTACTCATTCCACTGGAATGGAATAATCATCATTGTCAAAGCTGTCATCGTTGAAGCCAATCGTGAAAAATCACAAAATAAACGCCGATAATACCCAGATAGACCCAGAAAACTCCGTATCTCAAACACATTATTTGGTGGTTTCCACATGATAACAACCTCTATCTTTTTTGGATCCACTAAAAAACCTCTTTCAGAAATCACATGGCCAAGAAAACGATCTTCTAATATCCAAAATTCACAATTTGACAATTTGGCAGACAACCGATGATCCCTCAAGATCCCAAGCACTGTCACCAAGTGATGCTCATGCTCCACCCTTGTCTTTGAATATTACATTATATTGTCTACAATAAGCACCATAAATGAATCCAGATATCTCAGAAATATCTGATTCAACAATTCCATAAGCACCACTGGCGCATTTGTTAGACCAAAGGCAATAACCACATATTCATAATGGATATATATACTTCTGAAAGCTGTTTTATGAATATCGTCCTTCCTCACCCGCAATTCATGATATCTCGACCACATGTCGATCTTAGAGAACCACTGGGATCCCCTAAACTGACAAAAAAATCATCAATTCATGGAAGTGGATATATATTCTTTATCGTAACCTGGTTAAGTCTACGATAATCAACACATAGCCTCAAAGTTCCATCTGAATTTTCCCCAAACAACACTGGTGCTGCCCACAGAGACGTTCTAGGCTAGATAAACACTTTGATTTATAATTATTCCAACTAGACTTTCAATTACCGCAATTCAGCTGGTGCCATCTGATAAGATGAAAGTGAGATCCGACCTGTCCCTGTAAGGAGATCAATCGTAAACTACACTTCTCTTACAAGTGGTAAAATAGAGAATTCTTTTGAAAAAACATCATTAAAATGATCCCCCACTATTGGAAGAACATTATGATCAAAATCATCTACCGATTGAAATGACAATACCGCCAACTGATACGATAATGTATCCAATTTTTGTGCCAACATACTTGTTTCACCATACCTGTCATGATTTTCTCCTCTAAATAAATGTATAACACCATCGTGTGTTGTGAAATCCTTTGTTCACTCATCATAGTCAATGTGAACATTAACAGCCACCAGCTAATCCATTCTCAGGATTACATCATGCCCATCCATCTCAAGTATTGAGAAATTCCACGGTATCTCACTTCACCCACAACGATTCAACATGCTCTACACAAGAAGGCTCGAAACTCTCTTAAATCCAGAGGAGTTTAATGTTTAAAAATGAAGGGCATCATTTCTACTCTTAAACCCAGCATATAAACCACATGTGCAACAATAAAAGAGTGTGATTCACCCGTATCAAACATCACTTGCATCAAGTTATAATTTAAAATAATTGCACCTCACACCGTGGATGGTCACGAATGATCATCCACCACAACCTGCTCAGCTCCAAACACATGTTTTCTTGCCACACTCTACTCTTTATTTCCCTGCTGAGGTGTCATGGTATTCCGAGAATCACCACGACCCCCTTTACTCTCCTGACGAGGGGTGTGCTGCTGTCCCCATCCCATCGAAACATATTACGTATGCAATACCTGAGGAGTTTTATGCTCAAAAGACCTCGTAACCTTCTAACAATAACGATGTAAATTCCCCATCTCCTTACAATTATGACATGCTCGAGGCAGTGTCGTACAATCCCGTGTGATGTGGCTCGTAGAACCACATTGAAAACATCCCGGATTGCTCTAGTGATTCAGAGGAATATTTACAGATCCTTCCATCAGATTATATTCTATATTCCTGCCCTAGGAATAAGTGTCCCTCATTTTCATTAGATTTACAACTATTCCCCATGGGTACCACCATGATTCCTCCACCTGAAGTGCCCAACATATCCCGCTCAACCACTGAGGCTCTATTCACCATGTTTTTGAAATCATCTATACACATCAATGCTATCTCTGAATGGATTTCTTTCCATATCCCCGCTTCAATGATCCTTGCCTTCAAAAAAATGCTACCTGCCACCTCGGGTGCAATCCTCAGTATGTTTATAAAAATAGCTGCATTCTCCGTCACAGACATAAGCTCTTGATTCAAATTGATGAAATCAGTCGTATGCAGAATTATAAACGTATGTGGGTAGAATTTTTTATTAAACAATTCCTCAAAGCCTTCCCATATGATTCCTTGGTCTGTCCCTGCTTGGACTACCAACTGCCATAATTAAAAAGCAAGATCTTCCAACATATATGTGGCCGGTATCACTTTTAACTCTACAATTGTTCACAAAAACTGGAGGATATTGTCCATTATATTCAACCATGTTTCTTCCCTCTCCAGCTCTAAATCACCCCTAAAGATGGGTGGATTATACTTTTGAAACAGAACTACATGATCCACATGCCTTTGTTCATCCAAACTATTCGTACTTTCCTCAGCATGGAAAGCAAGCACTATACTTTGCACTAGTTGCTAGTTCACCTAAGGCTCAGGTGCTACCACATTCCTAGAAGCCTCCTCCGGTTGGTCTCAATGACGCCTACCCGGTGCCATTTCTATAAACCGATAATAAACAATCATGAGTCTCACTTCCGTGGACATCACGAAATCCTATTTCAAATCGTATTACAGAACATTATCACAACAAGGCTTTCCACCTTTTCCACATGTGCCATGTTTCACCATTTTGAAAACAAATCCATTTTCAAAATACCAATTTATTCACATTAAAATTTCACACATTCAAATCACAACATAAATCATTATACCTCAATGAAATATGCATCCTAATGGGAAGTCATTTCTACCATGCATGTCATGCTCTTCTCATTGGCTACACCCACGACAATGAGATATGCAATGCCTATAAGTGTCTCCTAAACCCATATGTACCAAACTCCTTGGTATCTTGAATTTCATTATAAATGTGATATCTATGTCCTTTTATACTATAAATTCCATTTTCTGACAATCCTACACCTTTCTACCACCCCGACTCATGGAATGCACCACAACAAATGTCAACACCAAATCTGAAAATCAACTCCAAAGGACCAAAAAAACTGATATTACCTGTAACACCCCGCCCCTACCTCATTGACTTGAGGAGTCGGTGAGGGCTACTTGGCCTTATGAAATGTTCGCATGACACCAAAGGCTAGAAATAAATGACAAAGGGTTCAAGATTATGTTGAGGAACAGTTTTCCCTTAAGACAAAACCAACCAAACAAACAACTAATGATGCATGCACTTTCAACCAAAATGTATATTCCCAAAAGAAATACAAGTTGTTCCACAACAAAACTCTAAACCAATACAAAAAAACATGTCCACACAAAATTAGAGTACACTGCAGAAGCTAAATAACCAAACAACACAAGCCTTGAAACCACCACAGCTCCACACCAAGCTCCAAGCTCCATGACCTATCATGACATCACAATGCTCCACTAAAAGAGGGAGATTCCTTACCTTTTCCCACATCACGGTATACAAAATCTTCAAAGACACCAATGTGAAAAAGTAGGGAGTGATTACTGAAACTCATTAGGTTTTCCATAAATGACATCCCTACAGACGCCGCTACGATAAAACTGTCATCACTTTTACATTAAACAGTTTATATAAAATAAATCAAAAGTGCAACCATTTTCATAAGCCAAACGTTCCCTTAACAAGCCATCACATTAAAACCAAGAAAACAAGGGTAATCCAAAAAAACAAGCCAAAATCCATTCTATGCTTTACACATTAGCACAAAAATTCCATCTTGTAATGCAAGGCACACAAACAACCATAAAGGTGGAACTTCTGTCCAACCCGTTTAACCCATTCACAACTAGTGGCTCTTCTCGTCCACTTATCCTTTATAGTGGCCCTTCTGTCCACTATACATCCCCTTTTTATAGTAGTACATCTCAATAATTCACCACAACATTCACAAGAATCCAATGCCAAGCATATTACACAGGAAGGTCACAACCACATACAATCAACCAATTCCATTGCATATCAATCCACTTCAATAAATCAACCATTTATTGAAAACCATTTTCCATTCAAAAAAAAATTTCAATAAAACAGAATTTTTGTTGAAAACCATTACCATCAATCATTTTCACAAAACAACCATAGCATCCCATTTTAAAATCTCTATTTTAAAATCCACAATAATTACATTTCACAATAAAATACCCATTCTACCAAAAATACTCAAAAAATAACCCAAGGGATTTCTAACCAATTTTGCAGATAGAACATAATTAATATCAGGAAAACCAATTAATTGTATCAAAAAACATGATATCTGACAATGTCGAGTCGATAGAGAAGCCAACTACCTTTAGGGTTCCTGAGAAATTGACCCACGAACAACTGTGCCTCAAATACAGTGAACACACCACTAAAACCTTTCTAGATCCCCTTCCCTAACATTCAAAATCCTTAAAATAATCATCAAGGCATCCACAGACATATATCTACACACATCAAGTGTATATCTAGAAAACCAAAAAAGATATGGATGTAGATCTAGAGTAAAACAAAGAAAAACAATGAGAGAAGACATACCTGGGAGAAACTACCTTCAATCTTCCAAGAAACCTCTTCAAAATGCTTCAAAAATGAGTGGGAAATCTCACCCACCCCCTAAAAACTGAATAACCGAAGTGATCCATGAGTGGGAGGACGTTTTGAGTGAAATTGGTTGAGCCTGATGGATCCCGGGACATATAACCCTATTTTTAAGTGGTCACATGTTTCACCCACACGGTTTGGAAAACCATGCACTAACCATGCACACGGTACTGCCTCAGTAGAAAGGTTCTGCACGATTTCCATGCATGGTTTGGAAAACAGTGTGCATGCTGTGAGAATCCTCCTGTCTCCCTTGCAAGGTTTCCAAGAGACTCTGAATGGTTTCCACTAACCATGCTCAAAACGTGCACCCCTTTTAAATCCTCCAAACTCATACAAAACCATTTCAAACTCTCCCAACCTCTTCCCTACACATCTCATGATCTTTAAACACATAAAAATGCATAAACAAAGGCCAAATACCTCAAATTGGAGGTACTACAAAAACAATGTTTAGGGAATCATACCCCGATTGATTTCATGGTAGAATCCCATTTTATGTAAAATTCATAGTTATATTAAATAATAAATAAAATGAGTACATTGAAATAGTGAGGTGCTGATGGAAAGGCCTGAATCATATCCCCATTAGAGGTGAAGAGGATCCTGAATTTTCCACCATATAGGATCCCTATCATCACTCGATCCTGTAGTATCCATGACCAAAATAAAAACTTGTAGAACTCATCCACCGAGGAGCATTGATCCTAGAATCTTGTGATTATTATCCATAATATAAGAGCGGACACCTCGTTAAATTCCGAATGAAAAACGAGGACATTTGGTCACCGATGGAAAAATTAGACACCTTAAAGAAGATAGAGATTATATAAAATGATAGATGAAAGTCATGGTTTGAAAAGTAGATGAATTAGGTATAGATTCCATCAAAGGGTGGTAGGTGCTTCTCCCCCAGCATAGGGGGAGTGGGAGTCAGATCAACTTTCACCACCATATATGGTATCAAGGGGAGTCCGCGAAGAGCCTATGATGAATCTTCTTAGATTAAATCTTCTATATGAATCATAATAAATAGATTCTTAAAAATTTAAATGATGAATTATTATATTTCATTTCATTGGAACATGAATCCTATATGTCCAATATATTCCTTAAATACTATTTAAAAATTATGGGTTAGAATCCATTTAAATAAGGATACCCAATTAATCCATCTCATGATGCTTATTGGTTAATTATGTGGTTATCTATAACTGGGCCCCACATATGTATGAACTCCCAATGAATAAATAATATATATATAAGAAATGATTTAATTCAATAAGAATATGAATTATCAACATTTATTTTTATTGAGTAAATATTATTGATTTATTAATATTCCCCTCTATAAAAAATTAACATTCAATGAATATAATCATATGTAGAAAAGGCATAACGTATAAGAAATAAAACATATCAATGATAAATAATTTACATATATATATATATAATTTAATGACATGGATCATATGTAAGTTAATATTTCAAATGATATTTAATTACTACATAAATGATTTATTTGAATATATATTCCTTCTATGGTCAAAATGAACATAAACTAACCATAGAAATAATAAATATTTTATAAATAAAACTGAAACCCATTACATTAATAAAAAATTGTTATTTTAATTTATGAATAATAACAATATAAAAATCATTAAACACTTCCTTGAGAAAAAATCCATTTTCATACTGATTATAACTTTTGATGACTAATATTTAACAAATTTTTTTAAAATTATTTATTTTAAAAGAATACACGTTACTAAAAATGTAGTAGTTATTTCCTCTATTAGTTAATGATGGGAAAAAAATTAGTAGATTTCATGTATATCAAAATAATATTAATTTAACATTTTTAATAAAAGTAAAATCTATATTTTTAGAAAATGACATGATGAATCCATTCATAATATTTAATGAAAAATAAAAATTGGTAAAAATTTCCATAATAAATCAATTTGAATTTTATAAAATAAATCCGATAAAAAATTTTGAAATTGATTTTTTGGATGAAAAAATATTTATGACTAAAGAATGAAGTGAAGATGGATTATTTTAATAATATATTATCAATAATATTATGTATTAAGTAGCTGATAATTGGAATATTACATGAAAGTTTTCTGAACAACCATATTTTAAGAAATTTCTTTTTACTATATATTGATTCAATAATTTCCATTAATGTATTCTCAAGATAAAATAATCTTGATTAAAATGAGATTTCCATATAAACCCAAACTATTTTTATAACATTAATGCGAGCAATAAAAAAATAATATATTATGTGTTTCTAATTTAAATAAACATAAAATAACTATATATAAAATATAATTTATCCTAATCTCAATTCAAACATAATAATTTGATTTCAAATATAATGTATATGTAATATAACATAATGACTATAAATTGAGTTGAAAAATTATTTACAACATATTAAATGATAAGAAAACACTCATTGAGTAATATAAATAAATATGAATCAATAAATACTATTAATTATTAATGAATCATGAAACTATTTAAAAAAATTTAATTTTATATACCATATAAAATAAATGGCTTATTACATACAAATGTTTCTTAATGAAAGAAATTTGAGAGAAAATCCCTTATCTCGTACTTTAATTTGCTTGAAAATTTTTATACTCATGTATTATTGTTGTAAAAAATAATATTATTATTTTAGAAATATAATTATGTTAATAATATAATATATTATAAATTTTTACATCTTATTTATTTTTTCATAAATCATTATTTATTTTCAATATTTTGTCTGTTAGTTTCCATGTTTTGTCATTCCTTCACTATAATAGATGTTCTGGTTGTATTTTATATTATATATTTAAATAATCTACTGAATAATAATAATAAAATTATTATCATATTAACATTAAAAAATACTTTGAATACTAATCAAGAAATATGTTTTCATGAAATGATGTATTTTATGATCACAAAGGCGGTAAACAATACACAAACATGACAAACATTCCTTTATCCAATGATAATCATGCAATGAGTTATTTAATATTTTATATCTGTAGGATGTTCATTATTACATATGTATCTTATAAATTATTTAAATATGCCAATATATATCATCCATGTGGTGTTGCGATGAAAAAAATTCTAACCGCTTAATGAAAGTGGTAGTCCATGCATACAAAAACGATGTTATCATTTTTCATTGTTTGATTGAAATTGATATATTAAAAAATTATAGATGATATATATTTATTAAAATATTAATTTTTTCATGTATAAAAAATATATTCCACATATTTATACTTACTACCTTTTATGTAATGCGTTGGTGAAATGCTAATCACATCACTTCCTGAGGAAGTAGTCTTCTGAACATAGGAGTAATGTTATCATATGTCCATGTAAATGGAAATAAAAAAAGTTTATATATAATACAATGGATTCATTTTTATAATTATATTATTAATATAATATATATAGGAAATTTATATTGATAATCATACACAATTGATAATAGTCGTAATGAAAAATTGAATGACACTGTTTCGGGAGATTATAGTCCTCCATACAAACATATTTTGCATTGTAAAACATTTGAAGGGTTTGGAGATGGTTTTTGGGAATTAATCAAACATAAAAACAATAATTAAAAGGAATAAAATGAGTTCATTATATCTTCATATTTCAATATTAATTTAATTTTCTGGATAAATTTTTTCCAAAATAGGAACGTTGAAGAATGTTACATGATCATTGGGTAACATCAATAATATTTAACTGAAATCGAGTATCGATAATATTAATCAATGCCTAAGGCTTCTAGGATGATGTGATATATTTTTAATTGATTTGGTAGGTATTTTCCCAAAAAAATATATTTTTATGGGTTTAATAATAGATTATTTTTCATGTCAATTTATAAGTGTGATGAGTGGAACACTTGTAATTTTTTTATGAAAAAATTTATACCCTTTTTTTTCTTATGAAATTTAACTAAAATGGATTATTATTATGACATAGAAAAGAAAGGTTATATATATAACCATAAAATATATTTTATTAAAAACTAGTGTTCATTTTAAATAATATATGTTTAACTTAACTACTTTGTTCATTTTTATTTTCAATATAGTTGTTTTATGTATAAGCGGGAACTACATACATCATGCTTGAATCCCAAGTTAAATGATGATTAAATGAATGTGGAAATTCCCATCCAACACAAAACCGAAGGAGTCCTCGATCCAAGCGTCACCCCACTAGTCGATGTCTCGTCACTACTATATGTTATCATCGTCCACTATCATCGTCAACATCGACAACACCCAAACTGCCAGAACTGATGACCAATGTATCCAAATATAGATATATATATTTAAACAAATTTTACTTTTAAAAAAATAAAAAAATATTTTAAAAAACAAACATTGTAAATAGTTTTTTTATATTCACAATATAATTTGGAAAAACATTTCGTTGAACATTTTTGATAATATAAACGATTATAATTTCAAATATACAATCCATTTTTAAGAAAAAAATATATGGTGAAATGTCAAAATTCAAATTAATCCCACAGGCGTGATGAGAATCTGAGATTTCAAAGGAAAAATGTCCACAAAATTTAAATATTTTTATGTAAAAATTCAATATTAATGTGGATAATATTTCAAAAATATGAATTATATATATATATATATGAATAAATTTATATATTTGAACTAATTTTACATCAATATAATTTCAACAATAATTTTAATTTTTAAAAAATATTAATGAATATGATTAATTAAAATAAAATCCATTATTTTTCTCAAGTCATTAAAATATTAAATAAAAAACCAAAAAATTTACCATTCGACTGTTTTCAAGATATTATTCAAAAAAAAGAAGAAAATTTGATCTAATTTTTCTTCTAATACTTGTGAAAATAAATTTAAAATTATTGGAACTATTCTAAAGTAAATCATGTATTCTAAAATATATAGTTTTTTAGAAAAAATTTTATTCTATTTAATTTTTTAGTTTTTATTATAATATATGGTAAAAATAACTTTAATAGTTTTTTAGAATGTTTAATATATTTTTACCTTATAATTAATTTAGACTTATGGTTACATGTTTTTCAGGATATCAAAATGATTAAATTTAATGAAATATATTTCCATCTCTATTTAAGATAAGATTTCATGTCATAAATGTAATCACATTAATTTTTATTATATTATAATATCAAGGTGTTAAATAATTATGAAATTAAATCCTAAAAATCTTAATGTGTTTATAGTTTTTAATAAAAATAATTAATGATTTTTTTCTATATGCCATTTGAATCAGTATTCCCCATCACTGTATTATGGGACATCACAATGGGAAAATCTTAAATGAAATCTATCTATATAACAAACTGAGATTTAAAATACAACTAATATACTCTTTAATTAAAAATTTGATGATCTATAAAGATAAAAAAGTACTCATCAATTTTAATATGATATATTAAATTAAGTGAAATCAATAATGCTTATAACTAGAGTTGAACATGTAATAGTAATATTGAAGTGGCTGTGACTACAAATAAAAAATGAGATCAGTGTCTCTTGATAAAATAATAAAAATGTTCTAAATTAATACTTTTAAAAAATAAAAATTTATTCCTTCATCTATATTTTAAAAAATAAGAGAATAAATAATTCTCACATTCAATTTGTCAAAAGTTAATCAAAACTGATTAGTCAATTTAATAGTATGATCAACATTGGAAAAATATTTCAAAATTTCAAAAATTAGAGATAAATTGGACATTAAATAAAAATAATTTCTCTTAGTACCAAATAAAACATGATCACCAATGATTTTCCTAGACCATTTTGATTAAAAAAATCAGAAATCAATTAATCAAATACAACACCATTAAAATAAACAACATGCCTATGAAAATACACCTAAAAAATCCAAAATTTATAAATATAAATCTTTTGAAACAAATAATGACACAAAATATATTCTTATACATTATTAAATTTTAGAGAATCAAACATATCAGTCATCCAAAATAAAAAATGGTAATTATGGACACTGACTTATACTAATCGAGAATTCATGAATCCTGATATTCATTTGTAGAATATTATATGTATAGTGTTCATTAAATTCAAAAAAATAACCCATTATATTTCAAAAATAGAAACATAAAACAAGGATTCCAAATATCATTCCCTATCACCACTATATTGGGATATCATGAACATAAATCTATCCCTATCAAAAAAAATTCATTATTTAACTGATTGAAAATTTATTCTATCCTTGAGATAGATCTATTATTATTAATACCACAAAGTCTAACCATATTTATTCAGTGAACAAAATAATACATACTTATTTATTCATGGAAAATAAAAACTATGCACCTCATATTTACACATTATTTTGAAGATACATATTATTAATAAAATCATTATTTCCAACAATATATAAAAAAATTAGATTTTCTTTTAAATATTGTAACCTGAATATCTGAGTGAAATCGTATTGTTACATTATATAAAATTAAATATAATTTCTAGGGACAAAAAGAAAACATCTATATTTAATAAATCCAGAAAATAATTTATATCTATTGTTAAAAAAATAAGATCCAACAGAAAAATAATTTACCAGTCCAACTAATAGGATATATAGGGGAGTTATTAGAACCCATATGATATTCCCGCTCATGAAATTAAGACAATGTTGTATCCTGAAATATCAATGATTAAAACTATATTATTAAATTAATTATTATGCCATATATATCCATTAAATTAATGAAATCATATTCTTATATCAGTTGTACAATGAAATTTTATAATGTATTATCCTACCCCATCATATTGTTACATACCTAATACATAATGATAAATATATTTAACATAGAAAAGAACAAAAATAGTGAATCTATAGGTTCCAAATGTTGGAATGACAATATCATATATTATTATATTTTATCTAAAGATCATTTTAATTGTTGGTAATATTAACTATTCTAAATTTAAATGGATGATTCCCTCACATATTTATCATATGCATAGTTGGATACCACATTTACAACCACACTAAACACTTTTATCCCTATGAAATGATATATCATAGGATTGAACCATGGATAATATTTATCCACAACAGTGATCAAATTATTCTATTTCCAGCAACTAATAGGAATTGTAAGGGACTATTATTGGAATTTCATAATAATATGATAATCTAAACATAACTAGAAACAATGAAGTTTCAAAAATAAGAAATGATGATTTTCAATAGTGTAATATAATAATAAAAATGGATAAATTATCTGATTATATTCATGAGAAAAAATAATTAAAACACAATATAAAAATCTACATCAATTACAAACATCCACATGATCAAAATAAACAGTACATCATCAAATGAGAACAATTATCAATTAGTATATTTAGTTATATGATTTTTTAACAATAATCCATGATGAAATAGTCTAATCAAGTATCACATTTAATATATTGTCTTTATCCCACTGATTACTAATATTATGAATTTTTAATATCAAGATACTATTCTAGATTAAACAGTGCATCAATTTTTCATTATTTTAAGACATTTAATGCACATCAGGATTCATGATATATGTGTAATTAAAGAATATTGTTATAATAAACCAAAGGATAACACACACTCAAGATACCCAATTAATGGGTCTCTATATATTGATACATCAACATATTTTTTGATCTATAATGAAATTATATATGAAGGGTATTTGTAGAATATACTTATTTTTTTACTAATCCTAAAATATATTAAATGTGATCCACATTTGTGTCACTAAAAATTATATTGATTTGTATGTTATGTGATTAAATTCTATCTCTTATAATGAATTGGACTAAATTTGACAAATAGATCATTTAATAACATCTCTCTATCCAAATCATATAATCTAAATTTAATAAATACATTAGATCCCACTCATTTGGATTTATTGATGAAAACATAAATATTAAATTTCCCTCCATGATTCCATTAACATTGATCAAATTTTTTCAATCCAAACTTTTTTTTTAAAAAATAGATAAATAACAGTTTCTATGAAATTCCATGTTTATATTTCTTTATAATTAAGAATAATATTATATAAATAATACCAGGGAATATAAACGTTAATTTCTCTCACATAACCAATATATTATTATTGTATATTTAGTCATCATCATTATCAATATTTATAAGGCCCCAGCCTTAAACCTTACTTAATCTTGAGTTATTACAAGATTACACATTGAGGATCTTTTCAGGTTTAGAGTTTTAGAGAATTAGATCATAAAACTTAAATTACATTCCACATTTAAACAAAGTGGTTACATGAAAGATATTATTCATTTATCCCATCAACGGACTCATATTTAAAATAAAACATGGATTATTTCTTGACACTTCCTTGACACTATCATCATATCATGTAACCTTCCCTTGACCTGTGAAATACATTTCAAAAACTTGGAATAAGCATAAAAAGCTCAGTAAGGGATATAAAAATATGGAAAGGAAACATGAGTACATATATACATAAGAATGAAATCATACTTTACCCATAAAACATAAGCACTTTAACATACCTCATAAAATCATTAATAAATCATAGAAATCATAAGACATAAAAGGTAACTTGAGGCATCCATAACATTCTTACATAAGGATTAACCCTCTTGGTTATGTTTGTAATACCCACCATAGTATATTCCCTAAATCTCTTCGGAGAAACCTTAACGTTTCACTCCTTCGCGTTACCCAATGCATTGGAGAGCTATATCGGGCTCACCCGCCCTTAGTTTATCACGGAACCACCCGTTTCCATAACAATTCCCAAGAACCATAACATAAACGTATCACATAAAACATGAATAAAGGAAACATAACATTTCCACATTTCAACCACAATATAACATTTTCGTATATTGAAATAATAAATCCCTTCAAAAAGAAACCATTTCCAAAACCATTTAAAACATTTAATAAAGAGATTTTTGAATCAAAGTGTCCCATACCACCTTGAAGCTTTTAACATTTTAAACCATTAATATCCATATAAATAAATCCTTATAACCATTTTTAAAACATGGATATTAATGGGAACCATTAATAAGAATAAATCATTAAAACATTTAAAATGATATTTTATTTAAAGTGTTTTTAACAAAATGAGAGACACAATAATTGAGGAATAACATTTAATCAGAACTTTATAATATCACGAGAATAAAATAATTCATTATATAATATTCCAAAGGATAGTATATACACCATATAAGAGAGAATTGGTGCATAACAACAATGAAGTTTCAATAGAAATGTTAAATGAGATGAAATCCCCTGTAAAGAAGGTACCCTTAAATTAAGGATAAATCAATCTCATAATTATGTGTGAAAAATATAAATAAACCAAATATAAGTGGATATTATGTGTAAAACACTCAAAGTTCATTCACACATATTTAAATGAGGACATATTCAATAACTACATGTTGAACCCAAAGAAATCGAAATTGGGTTAAAAAGTTCCCTTGGTAAAATTCGACAGCCTAACGACATCACTTCAAAATTCAGAAAATGAGTTGATGAGAGATAAAAAGGGTATCTCATCACTTGTACATAAAATTTAAATCAATAAGGATATAGAAGAACATATCCCAACATAATAGTATTTGAATTAGAAGACATAACAAAAGAAGCCTTTTAAAAAGAGGAGGGTGGAAGGTTCCCTTACCGACATTGGTTTCTTTCGAAACATACGCCCCGTGAAAGAAGGACAACACAAAATTGATGTAAATACTCATAAAAGAAAGTATATTACACAAATATTATAATAATGGATAGTAAATACACCACTCAAATGAAATTGTGGCAAATGTAGCATAAATCTCACGGGAATAAAAGTGAGATGAGAAATCCTTTAGGAAAACTCGGCAGCCTAACGACGCCACTTAAAACTTCCAAAAATGGATTGATGAGATAAAATAGGGTCTCTCATAATATTAAAATAAAATTTACAGAAATAGGAATATAAAATAACATCCCCCATAATAACAAATAGGAACTTAAAATAAGTGACATAAAGGAGAGTACTTAAAAAGAAAGAGAGAGGTTAGATCTCTTACGAAAATTCAGCAGCCTAACAATGCCACTCAAAACATCCAAAATGGATTGATGATATAGAATAGGGTCTCTCATCAAACTAACATAAAAATTACAGTAATAGTAATATAAAATCACAACACAATAACAAGAAAGATGAGCATTAAAAGGAATGACATAAAAGAGTGTACTTAAAAAGAAAGAGAGGAGTAGGATCCCTTACCTCGGGTCCGACTTGACTCGATCATTCTTTAATCTCCTGAATAATAAACTTCAGTTAATTTATACTTCCTTAAAACCCTTTTAAAGTTTATTATTCCATTTATATCACTTATCACTATGTCATGAACTCTATGTAATTATTTTAGTTAATAACGGTCGTTTAAACGATCATTGGTACTTGAGTCAAAATATGCTCTTTATAATTACAAGTTGTTCATGTATCTATTATATCTAGAGTTATAATCATGATGTATGTATCATATATATACTATATATCCAGTACATATTAATTTTATACTATTCCATATCATTTGGAGATAAAAAACGAAAAGCACCATTCATGGAGACGGTAGGTCGTACGTACGCATGAACGGTACTTTCATTTTTTTCTTTTTCATATTAATGGAATTAAAAATAAATGATATATATATATATATATATATATTATAATTCCAGTATAATATATATGTTATATAGGTCACATATGTTCATTAATTTCATTCTTTATACATTCCATATTTTGTATGTACGGGTCACATCACTTAAGGGGGCGGTAGTCCGCAGTTCCTCATATGAAATTATCGCATTTACACAACATGAAAAGAATAATTTTATGGTTTAAATATAAAATATAGAAAAATAAAGTAAACATAAATACCATATATATATTATATAAAATACATTTACATCATAATGGCCACCTTTAATGGTGTTAAAAGAATATTGAACAAACATCGTTTCGTGAGGCAGAAAATCGCCAACCACAGAAACAGTATGTTCTTTAACCATTAGAAGGTGGTGTGTGTAAGTGTAGCTAGAATAATTCTTATATAAAAATCCTAGTATATTGAAGATACTGGATTTTTTACAAATGAAATGAATAAAAAGAGTTTATGGGGTTGGAGAAGAAAAATAAAACAAAAGGACTCAAGTGAAGACATTACCTTAAAATCGGGTAACTCCCTTTGGTTTGAGCTCAAAGGCTTCCTTGGGAAGACTTCTGCCCCAAGTGAGGCTTCAAGGAGTAATATAGGGATGTGGAGAGACAAAAGGGGCAGTTGTTTGCCGAGCCAATGGCTTTGGGAGTGTGGGTAAGGATGTAGAGGTGGGGGCCTTTTATAGGAGGAGAGGAGGGGCACTCTTGGATAGTAAAGAAATGATATTTTATTTGAAAATCATTTTCGGATTCAAAAGGTCCCACATTGAAATAAATCGAGGGTAAGGTGATAAGGGTTCTAAATCCACCCATAAAATATGTTTTGGACATGTTTAGGTCATAGATTTCACATTATCATTTCATTTTATTTAAATCCTTTATTAATGAGGTAATCGCTGCATCATCATGATGTCATAAATAATTTAATAAATTTAAAGTCTAAAAATTATAAACAAAATAGCATGATGTATGAAATCTTTTTATATTTATAATTAATATTTATAGTCCAAAGGATCATTTATGTAGACAAAATTAAATATATTTTACTTAGGTGGTACATTCTTTGTCACATTTAACATTCTTTAAAAATAAAAAGATAAAAAGTCACTTTCTCACAAAATTGATTCCATGGGGCCCCCAAGATTGGTACAAGGCATACCGTGGTCGGCCATGAGACAACCAGTATCCTTAGGACACATTTTGTGGTCATTTTTTATTATTATGATATTATCCTATTATCTTTAACTACCTGATCACTCATTAATCAAGATAATTAAAGATAATTACCGTCGTTACTATTCATAATGTCCAAAAACAAAAGAGTCTTAATTGCATAATTTGGAACTTCTGATTCTAAATATTTCATCCATTTTACCAAATTACAGACACATAAATTGAAATAATTAATTTAAAAAAAACTTCCCGTTGTCAAAACAAATAGCGGGTTTTTTAGAAACAATATTTATGAAAAGTTTGGCACTTGTTTATGCCTAATTCCAAAGTGAAATTAATCCCAATGACCATAATTGAATTACATGGTAAAAATATAATCTAATTACACTTTAAAAAAATTAAAAAGATAGTATAACCATATAATAAAATTATATGAAAAAGCAGTTTTGATGTAAAATGCAGTATTTTTTCACTATTCATAGAAAACTGAACATTGTCAGAAAAATACCAAAAATTAACCCAAGGTAAATTTCAATGTCCCAATCATAAATAATATGTTTATTTTGAAAAATATAGCTTATAAAATTTCCAAAAAGTGGATTTAAAAGAGGTTCACCATTAAAAGGCGGTTAATCGACCTTTTAATGAATATTGGAATGTTTACTCTTAAAAACTGGATTCATTTGCATTTTTAATCCCCTAAAATTTATTGAAAAAAAATAAAAATATTTGAAAAACATATATAATCATTTTGTAGTTAGTTCTGTTCATTCCCGCCATTACAATGGCTAGGCGTTAACTACCATTTAAAATAATATTATTTTACCATTAGAGTGCAACTTAAGATTTCAAAGAAACTTGTTGTTGCATATTGGATATGCCATTGAGCATAGAATTCACTTTAAAGTACTATTAATATTTTATTCACAAATATGGATAAATCTAAAAATGTCACACTCTTTATTTACCTGGGGTGTTACATCCTTCCCCCCTTTTGGGAATTGCCTCCTCGCAGTTTTAAAATTGGGCTTGAAAACTCCATTGAAAGTCCCACATCAGAAAAGGAGTAAATTAAACTATCACTTTAAAAGAAATAAAGGGAAGTACAAAGGTCACCCGAGTTAACCCATACTAGTATTCCATATATGAAAATATGGACATGGAGTAAAAAACAAAGTGCCATGTTCTGACGTAGAGTGATAGTAATCATGTCTATGAGAAAGATAACAATAAGAAAATCACAAACTTGTGATGGGTTAAACGGTATTCGATTCTCCAGTAGGAACAGTTAACAGACAACATTTTTGTTTTAAGTTAATTTTTATTGAGGAATTTATTTTTGAGCTTAACTAAATCATAATGAAACATACTTTTCATGTAGACTTTCAACTTTTACTAGATTCCTTAATCAAACTCATATTTTCTCCAAAAGAAGAGTATTTAGGTAGACTTGTTCGCATTAAGAGTACTACAATCAACTTCTTGAGAATCACCTAATCCACAAAAGAGAACTATATACTTCCCATGTCTTTAGACATTAACCAAAAACAAAACCAAAAATGTTAGTACAAGATCAGATAATCTAGAAAAGGATAACCCTTTATAAAAAGAAAATCTATTCTTAATCTCCAAAATTTGTCCAACAAAACCCAAGGTTCAACGAGGACCATTCGATAAAAAATTTGTCCATAAAATTCTTCAAATTGAACCAAAATAAGTTTGAAACCCAAATATTTGAAGGATTTAGTCACATAGTCTTCCAAGTTAAATCGTAACATTTATCTCCAAACAACATCTGTTTCTCCTAAAGTCTCGTATTGAAAAGTAATTAACCTAATCACATATCCTCCATGATAGGTTAATAAATTTCCATAGATAACCCAAAATCAACATACTCTTAATTCATAAAATCATCTAACTAAAAGTAATCCGTCAAACTAACCAGGGAATTCACGTAGTCCAGTGGTAGGCGATAAATACCAGTCGCACTTGGGTTGTGGGTTCGATTCCCACAGCTTTGTCCGACACTACGGGTTGTCACAGGGTCTGTGTGTTGTCCTTTTTATAAAACTCAAAAAATAACCCTAGCATGTTTTAACCTCAATTTTATCTCATGGCTTTCACTTCCACCGTAACACATAGTAACCCATAATTGCCTTAAAAGTAAGGATCATATAAACCCTAATGGTTTTTTATAACTATGTCCACAAAAAAACAGATAACTATTCCTTGAATAAAATTTTCATATATTAAACATCAGGGTTACACATAATATAAAAAGTCTTCTAATGTAACCCCATCATCAAAAGAGACTTAATACTCTTAAGAATTTCACTATAACTCTTGATGCCCTTATATGTTGACATCTTACTCATTAAACATTCTTCAAGATCCATTAACCATTCCTTTCCAACTTATTCTGAAATACTACTTTCCTACAAGAAAATCACGAATCATATCCTAAGATTCCAAAATAGGAAAACAATAGTCATTAAATATTCCATACCTTTGATTGGTCATATTCAGTTTCTTCATCCTCAATCGGAATGGAATTAGGTATTGGTAAACGAACATTTGTACGATCTTGGTGATCCCATTCACGAAACTTCTTCATAGGGCATGTGTTTGCATAATGACCATGCACACCACATTTAAAACTTTCAATTGATCCCTCAGAAAGAAATTCTTTCCCTTTCCTCGAGTCAACTGGATGCTTCCTTTTTCTATGGCAGGTTCTTGCTTTATGACCTTCATTTCCACATCTATAGCATATTTCTGTCCCTTTGAAACATTTTCCTAGGTGTTTCTTTCCACATTTTTGACACAAAAGTTTTTGAACACACTTACCTTTATGATTATTACATGTAGTTCCATAGGGATTTGTTTCTCCCATATATGATACCATAGAGAAATCACCAAGGTTTAGGTTGTCAATCATGACTCCAGATAGTTGGTTGAGGATAATCACAAGAGTTCTCATTGATGCTCCCATATCATTCAATTGCTTGCTCAAAAATCTATCACAGTTTCCTTCACATCCACTATTACATTGGTGCCTTCTAGATCCAGCCATTTACTAAAACCAAAAAGGTCAGCGTGAGTATATCAACAAAACCATCATGTACTAATGAGGAAGATAAACACTAAGATATACTTACTCATTCACTTTATCTAAAACTAGGGCTCTTTCTGAAATCCTAACCATTATGGTAATGTCACTTATGATTAAAGAATACCCTAACCTATAAAGTTATCTAAACTGACCTTTGATACCAACTATAAGGCCCCTACCTTAAACCTTACTTAATATTGAGTTATTACAAGATTACACATTGAGGATCTTTTCAGGTTTAGAGTTTTAGGTAATTAGATCATAAAACTTGCATTACATTCCACATTTAAATAAAGTGGTTACATGAAAGTTAGTATTCATTTTTCACATCAACGAACACATATTTAAAATAAAACATGGATTCTTTCTTGACACTTCCTTGACACTATCATCATATCATGTACCCTTCCCTTGACCTGTGAAAAACATTTCAAAAACTTGGGATGAGCATAAAAATCTCAGTAAGGGATATAAAAATATGGAATGGAAACATGAGTACATGTATACATAAGAATGAAATCATACTTTACCCATTAAACATAAGCACTTTAACATACCTCATAAAACCATGAATAAATCATAGAAATCATAAGACATAAAAGGTAACTTGAGGCATTCATAACATTCTAACGTAGGGAGTAACCCTCTTGGTTACGTTTGGAATACCCACCACAGTATATTCCTTAAATCTATTCGGAGAAACCTTAATGTTTCACTCCTTCACGTTACCCAATGCATTGGAGAGCTATATCAGGCTCACCCGCCCATAGTTTATCACGGAACCACCCGTTTCCATAACAATGCCGAAGAACCATAACATAAACATATCACATAAAACATGCATAAATTAAACATAACATTTCCAAATTTCAATCACAATATAACATTTTAGTATATTGAAATAATGAATCCATTCAAAAAGAAACCATTTCCAAAACCATTTAAAACATTTAATAAAGAGATTTTTGAATCAAAGTGTCCCATACCACCTTGAAGCTTTTAAAATTTTAAACCATTAATATCCATATAAATAAATCATTAAAACCATTTTGAAAACATGGATATTAATGGGAAATAACTTAATATTCCCCTCTGCAGATCTCATGCTTAGATCCTGGAGCTTCGGTTCAATCTCTTTTAGGCCTGGTGCTTTCCACATCCGAGAATGGGACAGGAGTTTCAACCCCTCTGAATTAGGTAACAGCTCAGCTCAGGTATGGATCAAAATTTTTGGTCTCAGTTGGATTTTATGGCATCCTAGAATTCTTTATGATATTTCTCTTGCCATTGGAGTTCCTATTAGAATGGATAATGAAACTGAAATGGCTAGATTCAGCCACTATGCTAGATTCCTTATTGAGATTGATCTCTGCTCAACTCTTGTTGATAGGGTTTATCTTTCCACGGATGATGAAGAATTAGAGCTGAGAATTTAATTTGAGAGGGTTCCTAGATTCTGTCAAGCCTGTAAGGATCTAGGTCATGATGCTATTTCATGATGGAAGCCTATAATGTGAAGCATATTCTCTCTTAAGGGGCATGACTCTATGTCATGTGGAAAAGTTGATAGATTGAAGCCTAAACCTGTTATTTTGGATCAACTGAACAATGATCTTTTACCTACTGACTCTAACAGTAGGGATGTCCCAAGAACTGACAATTCAAATCCTTTGAATTCTAACAGGATAAGTAATCCTATTAGGAAGTCATGGGTTGAGATTGTGGAACAGGGAGAACCCCTTTCACCCCTGCATGCTAGGCATGGGGCTATAAAGGATGATAGAACATCTTATGTTTTAGAATCTCCAGCTCATATTAATGTTGGTTCTGGAAATCTGGGAACTGTGAAGACTGTCACATATGTGATTAGCACTGATTTGGGGTCAGAAGAGTACTCGAAACAGGGTCTTCAAACTGAATCTGATTCTGGACAAAAACTGAATGTAGCTGTGGCTACATTTCAGACTTTGACACCTAAAGATAGCTATGATGCTAATGATAAAATGAAGGCAAAGATGGTTGGTGTTTCTGCTGATGTGAAGTCTCAAACTGTAGGATTCTGGGAGCTCCAAGTTGGGGAAGGGTCCGAGAATACCACTAATATGCTCTCTTCGGTGGATAAATTGCATGATGTTCAATGCAGGGATATTGATCCCACTGATACTTCTTTAAATTATATGTATGTTTCTTCTAATACTGCTATTGTTTCTCTTGTACTAGGAGACTCAAATCCTTCAGCAGGTGCTGTGCATCCTTCGGGGGGAGTTTTTTGTGATTCTCCCACTGCCAAGATGAAGGTTACTATTTCAGCATGGAATGAGGATGACAAATCTGAAGCAGTGGACTGCATGTGGCAGCAAGCACAAACAAGAAGCCAAAAGAAGAAACAATGAAAGGAGGAATTGAAGAAAAATGAAGATGATCAAACTTCCAGTTCTGATGAATACCTCGAAAATCTAATGCATAAAGCTTATGAGATTTCAGAATACTACTCCAGTAGAGGTATAGGGCGTCTCAGCGGCAAAATGAGGAACGAGATAAGAGCACAAGAACGCAAAATTGGTGACAAGAATAGGAAAAAGATCGGTCTCCAATAATGTATGGCTTAAAATGTTTCCATGTTATTCTCCCCTTTTACCTTTTTTTTATAAATAAATTTATGGGGATTGTCCCCTTATCCTTAAAAAATGAGGACCATTTATAAGGATAAATCATTAAAACATTTAAAACGATATTTTATTTAAAGTGTTTTTAACAAAATGAGAGACACAATAATTGAGGAATAACATTTAATCAGAACTTTATAATATCATGAGAATAAATGAATTCATGATATAATATTCCAAAGGATATTATATACACCATATAAGAGTGAATTGGTGCATAACAACAATGAAGTCTCAACAGAAATGTAAAATGAGATGAAATACCCTGTAAAGAAGGTACCCTTAAATTAAGGATAAATCAATCTCATAATTATGTGTGATAAATATAAATACACCCAATATAAGTGGATATTAAGTTTAAAACACTCAAAGTTCATTCACACATATTCAAATGAGGACATATTCAATAACTACATGTTGAACCCAAAGAAATCGAAATTGGGTTAAAAAGTTCCCTTGGTAAAATTCGAAAGCCTAACGACATCACTTCAAAATTCAGAAAATGAGTTGATGAGAGATAAAAAGGGTATCTCATCACTTGGACATAAAATTTAAATCAATGAGGATATATAAGAACATATCCCAACATAATAGTATGTGAATTAAAAGACATAACAAAAGAAGTCTTTTAAAAAGAGGAGGGTGAAAGGTTCCCTTACCGACATGGGTATCTTTCGAAACATACTCCCTGTGAAAGAAGGACAATACAACATTAATTTAAATACTCATAAATGAAAGTATATTACACAAATAGTAGAATAATGGATAGTAAATACACTACTCAAAGGAAATTGTGGAAAATGTAGTATAAATCTCGTGGGAATAAAAATGAGATGAAAAATCCCTTACAAAAACTCGGCAGCCGAACAACGCCACTTAAAACTTCAAAAAATGGATTGATGAGATCAAATAGGGTCTCTCATCATATTAAAATAAAATTTACCGAAAGAGGAATATAAAAGAACACCCCCCATCATAACAAAGATGAGCTTAAAAGAAGTGACATAAAGGAGAGTACTTAAAAAGAAAGAGAGAGGTTAGATCTCTTATGAAAATTCGGTAGCCTAACGGCACAACTCAAAACTTCCAAAATGGATTGATGAGAGAGAATATGGTCTCTCATCACATGAAAAGAAAAATTACAGTAATAGTAATATAATATAACATCCCAATAACATGAAAGATGAGATCTAAATGGAATGACATAAAAGAGTGTACTTAAAAAGAAAGAGGGGAGTATGATCCCTTACCTCGGGTCCGACTTGACTCGATCGTTCTTTAATCTTCTGAATAATAAACTTGAGTTATTTTCTACTTCCTTAAAAACCTTTTTCATGTTCATTATTCCTTTTCTATCACTTCTTACCATGTCATGAACACTATGTAATTATTATAGTTAATAACGGTCGTTTAAACGATCATTGGTACTTGAGTCACAATATGCTATTTATAATTAAAAGTTGTTCATGTATCTATTATATCCAGAGTTATAATCATGATGTATATATCATATATATCATATATATCCAGTAAATATTCATTTTATACTATTCCATATCATTTGGAGATAAAAAACGAAAAGCACCGTTCATGGAGACGGTAGGCCGTACGTAGGCATGAACGCTACTTTATTTTTTTTTCTTTTTCATATTAATGGAATTAAAAATAAATGATATATATATATATATATATTATAATTCCAGTATAATATATATGTTATATAGGTCACATATGTTAATTAATTTTATTCTTTATACATTCCCCGTATTGCATGTACGAGTCACATCACTTGAGGGGGCGGTAGTCCGCACTTCCTCATATGAAATTATCGCATTTACACAACATGAAAAGAATAATGTTATGGTTTAAATATAAAATACAGAAGCATAAAGTAAACATAAATACCATATATATCTTATATAATATACAGTTATATCATAATGGCCACCTTTAAATATGTTAAAAGAATATTGAACAATCATCGTTTCGTGAGGCAGAAAATCGCCAACCACAGAAACAATATGTTATTTAACCATTAGACGAAGGTGTGTGTAAGTGTATCTAGAATAATTCTTATAAAAAAATCCTAGTATATTTAAAATACTGGAGTTGTTACAAATGAAATGAATAAAAAGAGTTTAGGGGATTGGAGAAGAAAAATAAAACAAAAGGACTCAAGTGAAGACATTACCTTAAAATCGGGTAACTCCCTTTGGTTTGAGCTCAAAGGCTTCCTTGGGAAGACTTCTGCCACAAGTGAGGCTTCAAGGAGTAAGAGAGGGATGTGGAGAGACAAAATGGGTAGGGGTTTTCCGAGCCAATGGATTTGGGAGTTTGGGTAAGGAGGTAGAGGTGGGGGCCTTTTATAAGAGGAGAGGAGGGGCACTCTTGGAAAGTAAAAAAATGTTACTTAATTTGAAAATGATTTTTGGATTCAAAAGGTCCCAAATTTATATAATTCGAGGGTAAGGTGATAAGGGTTCTAAATCCACCCATCCAATAGGTTCTGGACATGTGTAGGTAATATATTTCACATTATCATTTCATTTTATTTAAATCCTTTATTAATGAGGTAATCGCTGCATCATCATGATGTCATAAATAATTTAATAAATTTAATGTATAAAAATTAGAAAACAAATATCATGATGTAAGAAATAATTTTATCTTTCTAATGAATATTTATAGTCCAAAAGATCATTTATGTAGACAAAATTAACAATATTTTACTTAGGTGATACATTCTTTGTCACATTTAACATTCTTTAAAAATAAAAAGATAAAAAGTCACTTTCTCACAAAAGTGATTCCATGGGGCCCCCATGTTTGGCACAAGGAATTCCATGGTCGGCCCTGAGACAACCAGTATCCTTAGGAAACATTTTGTGGTCATTTTTTATTATTATTATATTATCTTATTATCTTTAACTACCCGATTACTCATTAATCAAGATAATTAAAGATAATTACCGTCGTTACTATTCATAATGTCAAAAAACAAAAGAGTCTTAATTGCATAATTTGGACCTTCTGATTCCAAATATGTCATCCATTTTACCAAATTCCAAACACATAAATTGAAATAATTAATTTTAAAAAAACATCCCGTTGTCAAAACAAATAGTGGGTTTTTTTAGAAACAATATTTATGAAAAGTTTGGCACTTGTTTATGCCTAATTCCAAATTGAAATTAATCCCAATTACCATAATTGAATTACATGGTAAAAATATATTATAATTACACTTTAAAACAAATTAAAAATATAATATAACCATATAATTAAGTTATATGAAAAACAAGTTTTGATGTAAAATGCAGTATTTTTCACTATTCATTGAAAAATGAACATTGTCAGAAAAATACCAAAAATTAACCCAAGGTAAATTTCAATGTCCCAATCATAAATAATATGTTTATTTTGAAAAATAGAGCTTATAAAATTTTAAAAAATTTGATTTAAAAGAGGTTCGCCATTAAAAGTCGGTTAATCGACCTTTTAAAGAATATTGGAATGTTTATGCTTAAAAACTGGATTCATTTGCATTTTTAATCCTCTAACATTTATTGAAAAAAATAAAAAATATTTGAAAAACATATATAATCATTTTGTAGTTAGTTCTGTTCATTCCTGCCATTACAATGGCTAGGCGTTAACTACCATTTAAAATAATATTATTTTAATATTAGAGTGCAACTTACGATTTCCAAGAAACTTGTTGTTGCATATTGCATACGCCATTGAGCATAGCATTCCCTTTAAAGTACTATTAATATTTTATTCACAAATATGGATAAATGTGAAAATGTCATACTCTTTATTTACCTGGGGTGTTACAATATTAAATCCATTTCATTCATAATTCATTCCATATCATACTTGATACCCTAGGTAAAACGGAAACATAATATGGGTGATCTCAAAATATCAATATTTGTAAAAATAAACATTAATAATTGAATGTTATCATATATCATATATGGTTTATGTGGTTATGAAGACATAATTATAGTGAATGAAATAATAGTCAATGAAACCATAACCACAAAAACATGTATCACCATTCGTGAAACATAGAATAAAGAATTAAAAAAATTAATATAGACAATCATTAGAACTCATTATATATGTGAGAGCATTTTTTCTCACATGAATCATTATAAATCCAAATAAATAGTTTATTTTTTTATATAATGGAACAAAATCATTAATGAACTCTTAATGAATAAATAATTTTCCATTAAAAATTGAATAAGCATATACTGAAAATAAAATATAATTATAAAAATAATATAATAATTAACTAATTCTTTGGAGTTTTATCTAGCCACACCCATTGAATATGGAATAACAGTCTCATCTGACACAATATACATTCACCCATCACATTATATTAAACATGAAGCATAAATAAATTATATGGAGATTAAAATTTTATACTACAATCATATAGTAATATTCATTATTTCATTTATAACATAAAAAATACATGGATAATAAATGGGTTTTACTGATATAAATTTTAAATCATTTTAACATGTGGGGATGAAATAAGACTCATAAAAATATCATTAGAATTTGAATATGCAACAAAAAAATAATTGAGTTCCATGCAAATCTATCGGAATCTTGATTAACCATATGAGGAGAAATATGTTCTGTAGCAATTATTTTAAACATGATTTTACCGGGGAAATGAAATGGATTCTATAAAAAATCCTTTAATTGTGAGTATCCCATGAAAAAAATTGGTTCCATAGTAGTATCATGGAAACAGAAAAAATTCATATCGAAAATTAATGAAGATACGATCATTATAAATTAATTGAATTTGAGATTTTAAATAACAAAATATATCACACTATATAGAAATTTTTTTTTCAATATCAATTAGAGTAGTTCTTATAGAAAATACAATTTATTTGTAATTTTATTATTATTATAAATATAGAGAAATTATTTTCGAAATTTTTTGTCTTTGAAAATAACCTTGATAATGTGTAATTTAATATTCAATGAATACAATTTCCATTGTTCTTGAAAAATAAATTTATGAAATAATAATTAAAAAAATTTCATTTGAATTTTTTTAAATCCATATAAGAATTTTTGGGAAAATAAAAATATTTTTCGAATAAATGTTCTAAAAAATATTAGAAATGTGTAAAAATATAATTCAAAAATAACTTTAAAAAATTAAAAAAGGTATAAAATATGATTTTATAACATTTTTTTGGAGGAAAAATGGTTTTCGATCAATGAAATAAAAAAATTACTTTTGATTAAAAACATATTTTGAACTCATAAGAAACTAGATAAAATAATGGGAAAACAATTATTACCATTAAATTACCATATCATATTGAAATAAATGTTTTTTTGTGGTATTTATCATATTTTTTCATCAAATGATTCATAAACATGATGAATACTAATAAACTATGAGATTGTTATAAAACCAATACCACTTTGGAAAAATTGAATCAGAAGACCCATGATGTATTAATAATAGTGAAAATGTAAAATATAATGAAAACATGGTAATTAATGAAATGATATTTTATAGGTACAATATATACACATCAAAAAAATAGTATATCTGCATAACATAACATTTTTATCGAAGAATGAAAATTGTGACAATCATACCATACCTCTTTGGTATCACTTGAACCATGACACCCCTGAAAGAGATATTCTAAATGGATATTTAAATCCAGAAAAAAATATAAGTTGATTTATAATTTAAATTAAATGTTAGTAAATAAACTACAAAAAAGTAATAAGTGGTGAATATGGAATGTGTCTAAACTATTTAAAATGTGAGATGAAAATCCCTAACCTTGAGTCCTAACATTACATGATTTTCTATATAATCATGTATAATAATATTATATAATTTATTTTACTAAATAATAAAACATTCCATGTTTAAGTCCTTACTATTATATCATTTAATATATTTTTGTTTCATGACATATAAAAATACATAATCAGTTATGTCACAACAGGTGTTTTTTATACATTCAGTTCATTATTAAAAAATGACTTCTGTTTGTTGAAAAATTTCAATGTTTTAATCATTTCAACATATCATGAATAACAATCAAAAAATATTTCTCATATTTATTCCCAAATTATTAATATAAAACATTAATTAAATATGGTTATGTAAAATGATTAATGTTCTTATCATGGTGATGGTACTTTGTAAAAACTCTTGATGATTTTTTTAATTGTCTTTATGAAAAGAAGGTAAGTAATATTAAATTAATAAATATAGATAATTATATAATATATTCATATTATTTTTGTAAATATATTTGAATATAAAATCCATGTGTTGATGTTGTTAAATGTGTGTTACATCAATTATGTATAAGATTTTCCACACACACACAAATGACGTTATAATTTCCGAGTGTAAGATAGAAAATGAAATATTATCATCTCAAAATAAAAAATATGTAATTAACATAATAATTAATCTATTTATATAATATTTATTCAAAAACAAGTATATATAACCTTCCATGTAATTTGTTACTGAGAAAAGAATCATATCCCTTTATGAGGTGATAGTCTGTTGTATACACGTGTTACATTTTTGATTTCCTAATAGAATTTAATGTGAAAAAGTTATATATATTATATAACTAGAAATTAGGTATAATTATGTTTTAAATATCATATATATATATATAACATCATTATATAAAACCATGAGTGGTGGTAATAGAAAAATAATGACATATGTTTTTGAGGACAAATTCATTGTTCTCATTAATGATGTATTCATAATCCATTTAATAAAAAATCATAAGTATTTAGGTTTTTAATTTCCCATTATAATATATATATATATATATATTAATTTATTTATTTTATTTTATAATAGTTTTATAATTATAATATGATGATGTGTTGGAAGAACTGATATGAAAATTCTCATTAAAGAACATTGTCTCTACTTTGGTAGCTTCTTTCGGTTTTCCTTGAAATGATTCTTATGATATATGTATATATATATATATATAATTTTAACACATCCAGTATGATAGGATATATTTAAGGAAGTTATAATTTTCATATTACTTAATCCAAAGGTCTTTTCATGTGTGAAAATGAATGGATAATGGTGGACTTTTATAAGTCAGGAATGTTACAAACATGTAATTATAGTAATAAAAAATTTTACCCACTAGTTTGACATTTCACAATTGTCAAAAATTGATTATTGAAGATAAATATACATTTTATGGTATAAAATTTACCATAAAATACACTGCCGACAAATTTTCAGTTGATTTTAAACCATATCATTTTATTTTAACCATTTGATAAACCACTTTTTACTTTAACCGTAGTAAATAATTTTTTTATATATTCAATATACAATTTGGTACTATTTTTTAATTATTAGTAAATATAATTTTTTTATTATAATTATTCAATGAATTTAAAAAATTTAACTCATAGAATGGGTAAATTGAAATAAAAAAAATACAGAGGCCATGATAAAAACTGATTCAAGAAGTTTATCATTCAAGAAAAATACAATTTTATATTAAATCATAGAATAATTATTATTATTATTTGGGAAATAAATTAATAATAGTTGATATAAAGTCTATAAATTATATTTAATACATTCCTCATTATGTAATATTATAATTTTTTAAAATTAATAATAATTTTTTTGTGATAAATTATTTTTATAAAAATCATCTTTTAAATCAAAAAACAATGGTATACTAAAATAAAAAAAATGATTATTAAAATATAATTATTTGTGTAAAATATCACTACATAATAGAAATGTTACATGTAATAATATTAAAAAATATTTTTATTCTAAATTACAAAATTTAATGAAAAATATAGTTTTTCAAACAATTATAATTATTAACTAATCAGTGAAAAATATATAAATTCATAAATGTACCAAAATATCATCAATACATAATTTTGTATAAGATCATAAAAAAATTATATTCAGTCTCTATAATAATTTTTCTATATCATCTGGCAAAATATTATACATATTTCAGAAAAATCAATAAAAATCATTGTTGAAGAATAATATAACATTCCAAAATATTAAATGATAATTTACTATAAATTTTAAAGTAGTTTACATTTATTATGATATATATATATTATATATCAAAAGGTAGTTAATATTATTAATATTATCCCTTTTATTTGGTATTTTATAAAATTTTAATATATTGTGGGCTATTTATTCTCAGTGTTCTGTGTTGATTACTGTATTAACCATAGAAATGAGAATAAATATATTTAAAACAAATATATCATACAGTATTATGGTGTTAAATTATTTTCTATGAACCTTGTATGTTTTCATTTACATTATCAATAAAATTTGTTATTTTAATATCTCAGGGTATAATGTCTTCGTCCTTAAATGATTTTTCAGCAATGTTTTGGTGCTATCTAATTAATCAATGGATGAAAATTTTAAAATACCAATTTTTTTTGAAACACACATCATTAAATGAAATATTGAAACATCCTCTAGATAATAAAGAAAAGGACATGTGAAGTATATATATATAATCACAAAATGTATTTCTACATTCTAAAACATTTGTGGGAAGTAAATATTTTGAAATATAAGAAAACATTAAAGCCCATATAAGAATATAGAGTAAAAAATATCATATATATAAGAATTAATATAATGATTATGAAAATTTTATGATCCAAAAAACAATAAACATATGTAGAGTAAAGAAAATATATCTTATCATCATAGGTAATTTTAATATAATATTTTTGTATCAATCCATCTCCTATAATTGAGGAATTACTTTATACATAGTTACTATTAGAAAAATGAACTTTACATACATAAAAAACATAATATCATTCATTAATCAATGTCCATTTCTATATAAAATTTTTCACCTAATGGTGAGAATTCAAGATGGATTTTATATCACTGTATATGAATTAAAATAAACTTTTAAAGGACAATTAAATATAATAGTTTTAATTATTCTATTACACCTATCTATACATATTAGAAAAAAATGATTAGAAATTTATATGATTTTAATCAAAATGAGTTAACCAACATATGATGATATAATAAGTTAATCTCTAAACTTTAATTGTAATACCAAATGTTTAAACATAATAATTCATTAAAATAATCATCAATATAAGTTTCCTTAACACAAAATATTTTATCATACTGTTCGTCATTCAGGAAAAAAACATTGAGACTGTGTTTTCAATAACATTAATCATGGAGTCACCATATCACATTTATATAATGTAGATATATATATTCAAAAATTAGTGTACCCATTATTTCATCAATATCTAATGTCATATAAACCTTAAAGGTTATCAATAAATAAAATAAAATCTCTATAAAATATAAATTCATCCAGAATATTAAAACAAATAATTTAATATACTATATTAAAATAAAATTTATAATTATGTTACATTACAAACATTATGATTTCTTCAGTTAAAACATGAAAATTGATGTCTAAAATTTCAAATATATGATTATAATTAATATTATATATCTATGACGGTATCCATGGAACTTATTATAACACCACATGATGATATCCTAATCACCAATTTTATCTAACCACGTCTTCTGATAAAAACAATTACATCCCCTAAAACCCACACTCATGGCTCTGTTGATGAAATCACAAAAATTACACATATGGTGTTGATACAGAAATATTTGACCAGATTTTTTCTATCCAATAATTAAAAAATAAAATGATATATTGTTATCAATCAATGTATGATGAAATATTTTCATATAGAGTTTTTAGAAATTACAAATATCTCTTACATAAAAAATATCTATGTGTCTACATGATATGTTGTCCCACAAAACACAATTTTTTTTATTATATAGTAATTAAACATCATCACCCATAAAAAACCCCATCTAGACATAATTCATTCAATATCATTATTTCTGACATAATGAAAAAGTAAAAAATAATAATGGTGATATCAAATTCTCAGTAAGAATAAACATAAATATTATTAATGAAATTCCATAATTGAGCATAAAATGTGATGTATGTTATGATGATATAATTAAATTGTATAAATAATTAATTAAATAAACAATATCCATAAATTCCATAATAATATATCATGAAACATAGAAAAATATTAATAATGGAATGGTTCAAGATAATCAATAATCATGCTCCATGTAATATCAATATTGATCAATAGAAACATTTTATACCCATGGAATGAATATGTCAAATAATTTCGTGTCATTGAACGTCATCATCATATAACCATTACATAAACCATAAAAATATAATAACCATACATTTTATTTCATATGTACTTCTCTGGATAACATATTAAATACCCAATGAATTTATGATCTATCTGGGTACAACAATTGAATAATATATAATGGTCCCACCTAGTACAATTTTGGTTAAACAATCATATTTATGTTCCCTAAAATGAAAAATAATTTTTATAGATATTTTTGTTTCATAGTAAATCTCATAAAAAATTAATTATTCCATTCATGGCATTATTAAATTGTGAAAGAAAGAAATGTTGTATAATATTCTCATCGAAATATGTTTCAAATATAGAATATAAACGGGTTCTATAACAAACACATTGAGAAATGAATAAAACAATGAAAATAAATAGGTTCCATAACAATATCATTGAGAAATCATTAATCCTTATTAAAGAAATGAGATCCATAAAAATAAATTTGAAAAATTATATTCATTTTGAAATGAAATTGGATCAATTTGAATATCATTGAAACCTAATTAACCTGTTTAAAAGGAATGAGATCGCAATATATTATTTTGAAATAATAAATATCCATATAGTGAAATATTGTTGACGTTAACATTATAAATAATACCCACTAGAGAAAATATAATAAAAATATATATCTTATTAAATGAAGAATTGTTTTTAGGGAACATTTGGAATATTACATTAAGAAAAAATCAATTTTTTTTTAAAAAAATATATATTAATTTTATAAAAATTATTATAATATTTTGAAAAAAATATTCAATGGAAATAACCATTATATCAGATATATTAATAATGTAATAAAAATATTTATTATAATGGAAATTTATTGAGGCACTACACATTCTAAAATATATATTACTTTAACATTTTTATTAAAAGAAAAAATTGTATTTCTATGGAAGATGAAAGGATAATTCCATAAAAATTGATGAAAACTAAATCATTGTTATTTATGAAATAAAAAAATCACGTTAATGAATTGAATGATATGGTTGGGAAATGTTTTTGTAAAATAGGTTTTCAAGAAGAAGGATTTTCCAAGGAATAGAAAAAATAACAGAAAATTTCAAGAATACATTTAATTGAACAATTGAGTCCATTAATTGTCGAATGGATGGGAATATTATTATTCTAATTAAAAAACAGAATAAAATTAATGATTTTATTATGAGACAGATAATAATATTTCATCCGCAGAATCATAAACATTAATAATCCTGAAAGAAGATAAGATTGATTCATAAAACCATTAATAATTTTTACACATAGAATTATAAGACCCCTGAACATATATCATTAAAAGGGACATAAAATATTATGATAATATGTAATTTCATGATATTTTATGTCAAATGGGTTTTATATGATCCTAATAATATATTTTTAATTTATAACAAAACATATAAGTTAATGAATGAAAATTGAGAGAAAATTCCTTTATTGATTTGGTATCTATTGAACAGTAAACACCATGAAAGAGAGATACATACAGGGTATGTAAAAATATATAATTATATGGATAATAATAATAATAATATATATTCAATTTATTTATATATATCACATAAAATAAATATTTTTTGAGTACGAAATGTGTATTTTAGAAAGAATCATTTTTCCAGAAATCTCATTCCTTGAGTCCAGACATTCCATGAATTCCCATTCAATCATGTATACAAAGATTATATAAATACAGTTAATTTATAAAAATATATTATTGGAATAATAACATAGTCATATATTAATATTTATTTGATTATAATTTCTAATATGAATGCATAATTAGTTATTTCCACATTTGGTGTCTTGGGGATTTTTGTTTCATTGTTTCAAAATGGATTTGATTTTTTAACAACGGTCAATGTCATCCTTATTGCAACATATTCAGATTAGATATAATGAAATATTAATGATAATTATTTTTGATTTATAATTATAAAAATAATAAAAAATATTGTTTATGAAAAACAAACTATAATATTATTATTGATATGATAGGACATATAGGAGCATATGTAACGTTTCCATTTTTTATGATAAAATGAAAGTTTGTAATATTTTATCCTTCCAAAATGATCTTAAAAAATGTAAAAAATTATTATTTCTTTTAATATACAAAAACGGTGATATATATATCATCCATGTGGTGTGGTGAATAATTTAGTATCATATAATTTAATAAATTTGGTAGTCCACACATTCAAGAACAACATTATAATTTTTCATTGAATAAAATAAAATTATGTATAAAATATTTGTAATTATAAATATGTTTTTCATATTTTTTATAATTTAAATTATAAAAAATATATTCATTAAAATTATCTTTATTATAATCCATGTAACACACTCATTATAAACTAATCCCATTGCTACACGAGACTGTAGTGAACCATACACACATGCAACAATAGCATATCCCATACAGATTGGAAAAGAAAAATCTTAATAAGATCAATTTATTATAGAGTAATAATAATGTTATAAATATTATATATATATATATATATTACCGACCACTATACACACATTTTAGAGTTATTAATGAGAATCAAATGAAAACAAATTCACGATGAGGAAGTTCTATATAATGTTAAATGATGATTTCATAAAGAATATTATTGATGGGTAGAGGGATTTAGGTTATCCAATTAGAGAAAATATAATTATATGAATTATAATTTATATATTAGATAATAATTTTGTAATTAAAATTTAAAGAGGATGAGGAAGAAAAAAATAAAAATGTGAATTGCAGAACATTCCAACTCTTATAGGAAGATTATTTTATTGCATACCAGAAGGCTTGTTAAAATTTATGTTTGTAAAAAATAATTCCTCAAGGATTAGATTTGGTATGTAAGGAAATAAATTTTCTATGTCATATATAAAAAAAATATTATTTTAACGAGTTATGTGGAGGGAAGTGGGGGTATCCTCTTATTAGTGAGATGAGTGGAACACTTGTAATTCATGAAATTAAAATCATGTACCCACATTATTAAAATGAAATATGTGTAAAAATATATTTTTATTAGGAATAACACTAGAAAATATCCAAATCAGTCAATAAAATATGTTTTAGACAAGTGTATAAATAATTTAAACCCTTTTTTTAGAATAGAAGCCTAGTAAACCAATTTTTACCATTAACGTGGTAATTACTTCGTACAATTTTCACTCTTAATTTGTGGAAAAAATTAATTTAAAAATATCAGATAATATAAATTATTGGATAGAAAATTTTGGATACCATTTTACACAATTAAACTAAAATAATTTGAAATGATTAATTTTAAAAAATCCATATACATGATGAAAAAAATGAATTTAGGGATGTGTACTTTTAAAGAAAAATATGAATTCACATTATCCTAATAACTAATTAAATTAAATAAATAATTAGAAAATTAATTTTTTTTATAAATTCAATTCATATCATTTAAAAAATTAAACATTGGGGATTATGATAATTAATTTCAAAGATGACACATGTTGCACATTTAAACCTCTTAAAAAAACATGCTTTAGAAAAAAACATATACTAAAATAGCAGATAATGTGTATTCATATGTAAATAAGTTGATTAAATATGAAAAAATGTTAAATTTTTTATATTAAATTATATTTAAAAAATAAATTATCCTTTTTATTATGTAATTTATTGAATAATAATGAAATTTTTACGAAAAATGTGATTTTCACTCTTTATTAAGTAATCCATAATTTTTGAAAGGTCATTAAATCTCAAAAAATAATTATTTTGATATTCTTATCAAAAACATGAACTTTAATTTATTACATAATATTTCTAAAAGTCCCAAAAATGTATTCAGAATTTTTTTCACTGAAGGGAATTAATTTTTTTTATTAAAATATAATTTTAGATAATAAAATTAATTTGCTATTTTTTTAACTACTTAGTAAATTATTTTCAAAAGAATAATTATTTTCATATATATATATATATCAAATTTAGTTTCATGTCATTAATAACCTCAATATTAACATGTAAGTTATAATGTTAATAAATATCATCATATATTTATGCTTGGCGTTGCATTTTAAATATGTTTTGAATCATAAAAACATATTGTTTAATGTATGAAAATCTATAGAAAGAGTTAATTTATTAAAAAAAATATTTTCTAAATAGTCATTGTTTTTTGTTCTCATTTATGATAATTTTTTATTTCATTTCGACTATAAAACATAATTTTTTTCTCTTAGAATAATGATTTTATACAATACTCTTTTTAAATTAAACACGAATGTAGAACATGTAAAATTATGTCCTACAACACTCATCCTATACATCCAATATAGCAATAAAATTATCAATTGAAAAATTCTATTAAAACGAACAAACATGGACCCCTAATGGACTAATACACACACACACACAGAGATATATATATATATATATATATATATATATATATATAAAATAACATAATCCTATACAAAGGAACATGTAATTCAAATATGAAATCATTAGTTTATTATTTTTTATAAAAAAATAACCAAATTGGGAAATATGTGAATTATATAGGATGAATATACCACTTCATTATTTTTTTCTATTAATATATAATATCATAAATTCAATATTGTAAAATTATATGGTCCGTATAATGTATCATAGGGATAAATAATATCCAATATCATTTCAATTAATTCATCTAACATTACAGAAAATATTTAATTATTACTGCAGATTATCAAACTACTACTTTTCCAGTAGTTTCATATACGCAATATATATCCAAACCCATATGTATATATTTCTCATATCAATAAATCATGATGAATATCCTCAAAAGAAAAAAAGATAATCATTTGGTGACCCTTGAATCATACTAACAATATAACATTTCATTGAGACTAGCATTAACGATGTAAACACATATAAATGGACGAGGTTCAAATTTAAAAATTATGAACAAAAGATAAACTAGTAACCCTATAATGGTCCATTATTATAGTATATATAATTACATATTCTTATCAAAATAAATAAAAATTATAAAAAAACATCCAATGATAATATTATTTTAGTGCCTTTGGAAACATGGAATCATAAACATTGTTACATAATTGAGGTACATTATCTCACACAATGTTATTAATAACTACCACACATATTATAAAAATAAAACATAATATAAGTATTCATATATATGGAAATGAAAAATAAAATATGGTGTTCTCAGATGCTCAAAAATGTTAAATAGGAAGGCACGTAATCATAAACCTAAGAACATGGATACATGAATTTGATTATAACATTAGAAGCTCTCACCCTTCATATCAATGATAAAAAAATGAATAATTTCATATATCATAAATGGTTATAACACTTTAATTTTAACGAAATATGGAACAGGATCATTGAATTTATAATATAATAAAAAGACATTGAATTTTGGATGACACAAAAAAATATAAAACCCTATGTAATGGAATCCTACCAAGTCCATTGCAATATGTTATGTTTGGAATAATCACATGTCTACCTGCATTGATAATTTTATCCCCTATTATTTCAGGATTGGTATAACCTCTCATGTACCTCTTTTACTAGACATAGGATGTTCTCCCATACACCCTCTTATGTCGGCCTTCAAATGCCCTCCAGTGAACCCTTTGAGCTCAAAGAACATTTATCATTACCAAATGTATTATAAGAAGACATGGGTCCCCTCATATCAAAATGAAATCATAAATTAATGTGCCTATAAAACATAAAATTCATATCATAACCCATGAAATTAAATTGGTTTCATAAATATTTAATCATATCATATCAAATGGATAAGATAGAGCTTTCATAATGATTTATCAAAGCATAACCCATGAAGAAAGGATGGTTGTTTAAAAATATAACCCATGAATGTGAAACAGATTTTATAAACATAATTCCATAAAATAGAAACTATTATAATATTTAATATAAATTGAATAATTGAATTGTTTCCATGTAAAATAATGCGAAGCACCAATAAATTTTATCATCGAATATAAATAATTTTGAAGGATATTTTTTAAAAACATCATGATAAATTTATAACTTCTCCATTGATTAATTTTTCTTAAAACATAAAACCATTTGAAACACATTTTGATGAAAATAACCTTAATTCTTATAAACATGTAATTGAAAACATTTTGAATGAATTTTTCCTTTGAGGTGATTTAATGGGTTTTAAAACCCATTTGAAAAAAATTTCCTTAAAAATAAATTTAGAAAATTAAAAAAAATTTACCATATAAACAAGATAACAAGGATTCAAATTAGTTATTGTGGGTGAATAGATACATGTCATTTGAGGTAAATGGAAATTATTTTTTTTTCACATGAAATTTATTTGAAAAATTTCTCTTTTGGAAAGCTATATAACGATTCCTTTGAAAAAATTTCTCTAAGAAAAAATTGAAAATATGATTATTAAATATCATAGTATATTATTATAATATTATATTTTTTTGGAATATGATGGTTTTAATGGAAAATATATTTCAGACCGAAGAGAGAGGTAATGTGATATTATCTTAATTACATTTTTTAAAATGTCATATTTACTAAAGAGTGGGAATAGTTGTATAAATACATGAAGACATATAGACTAACAATATTAGAAGAAAAATCATCAGTGGTCCCTAAATATGAATCATGTGATTTCATTAATGAAAATAAGATCATATTAAATCTTGATAAATAGTTACACTATTTCAATAAACTCTATCTACATAGTAATATTGAAGAATATTCCCCTAGTAAGAAAAAGAAATTACAAGTAGCATTAAAATCACATGAAAATAAGTATATTCATCATAAAAAAATAAAATGGTTTTATATATTACTCGTATAAATGTATAGGTTTATAATGTGGCATGTTTCTCTAGAGAGAAAAATTGATTCAATAGTACATTACCGAGTTGTTAACTTTTTAAATATCAACAACAATACAAAATGATTATAAAACGGTTATTTAAATACCCATATATTTATTATTAGAATATTAAAATACATTAATGGTAATTATATACACCCCATGAAAAGATTTATGTTGTTAATATGTGATGTATCTCACGATAATAAATATTGAGTAGAAATTCCCTTACATTGAGTTCGACATGTCTTGCGTGCCTTTGAATTCCTATACTTTATGTAACTTGTTTAAATTTTCACAAAAGGGTTCTTTGGATGGATTTATTATCAAAATAAGGATTCAGGGGTAATGGTATAGATTTTGGGGTTCTATTTTTATATATTTTGGTTAGTCCAATTTTTATTAAAAGGAGATAGGAACTGAGGTCATAAGAGGAAATTTATAGTGGAGTAGGTGTGGCTCTCTTGTAATATTCAGCAAAAGAGAAACCCCACTCGCATTTTTTAATTGTTCATGTATCCAATAATGGTCCAAAATAATGAAAATGATGTATATGGTTTAAATATATCAATCTAATGGATTTTTAACAAAGTTTTAGGTCATATGTTTCTATATGTTTAGGTTATAGTCCCTTGGTATTCTCAATTTTATATTAATCATTGAAATTATTTTTAATTAACTTCCCTAATAATTTTTTCAAAATATTCATTATCATATTAGAAATTATATATTACTCTAATTTCATAAATGGAATAAATTATATATATATATATATAATCATATAAGTTGAAGAAATTAATTTAAATTTAATCCCATTGATGGGACAATAATGCAGATTTATAAAATAAAGGGATTCAAATGTCTGATTAGATCATACAACCAATATCAATGTAAAATTCATTATAATGAAATAAATATAATAAATTAGATTTTTTTAACTAATTGAACATTAAAATCATTTAAAATAATAAAACATCATTATAAATAAATTATATAGAAAATTTTCTTTGAGATAAATTTTAGTATTGTGATGTTTTAATTAAAAAATGAAACTTCAGATAGAGACATTGAAATACTCCCTAATCTTATTTTTCCATTTATAAATAAAAACTGATTATTTCTGAAATATAATATTTTTAAATAAAAACATTTATATATAAATTATTTTCTCCATAAAAATGTGGTAATCATGCCTTAGTAAAAAAATAGGTCTTTACTGTTTAATATTTGGTTAGTACAACGTAAATTCCTGTCAAATATAAGTTATGTATATAAAAGATATTTGGTATACGATATAAAATATTTTTCACATTAATATCTATTAATAATTGTAATTAATTTAATTTAATAAGATAAAATAACATTATGATCAAAAAATCAATTTTCTATAAAAAATCCAATTTTTATTAAATTGATTTAAATATTCACTGTAACTACTGGAATCATTTTATACATTTATAAACTATATGATTTCATATGATAGTTAATGATATTGATAGTCGATATATTACGATCACGTTTATGTATTAATTTATTAAATAATAACATTTTAATAATACATTTTTATTTCAAGAAAATGAATATTGTGTGTTACGTATGCCATCGTGGGAAGTCAATCTTATGTATAACATAAGATAAACATTATTTTCCATGTGGGTAAAGTAATAATTTCAGTTTCATGTCATGAATTATTGACTTTTTATTTTATATAATGCATTCCAAACTTAGTGATTTTATATATAAAAACAATTTTAAATGTTGAATGAAGTGAAAAATATCAAAAAAATATAAATTAAATCAAAAACATTATATTTCAAAAAATCATAGTGTGTAAAATACTACCAAAGATAAAATTAATTTCACCCTCTAAGTCAATTTGTTTATAAATGTTTTTATTCATGAATATTAATTTCATAGAAACCCACATCATAAAAATTTGTTCGTAATATTGTTATAGAAATGCGATATTTGGAAACATGATAGATGTCCAAGGTAAAATATAATTGGGTTTCCAGATATGATAACATATGTGGGAAGAGAAAATATGGAGTTGGAAGAAAAAAATATATCATTGACTAATTTGGTTCATCAGTAACAAATAACATATTTATCCAAAAAAATTAACAAAAAATTATACATTAACTAGCTCATCATATGGGCTAGTAGTATGTGGGAACCCTTATCATCTTCCAGTATTTGGTTTAAAACCCACTACCTTACATGATATTATTGTTTTTCTCATGACATATATGATGTCATTTTATAATACTATAGTAAAATTATTTCAAAAATCAATATGATGGACATTTCCTAAATAATATTAATCATAAGATGGTTTTTAAAAAAGAATTTCCATAAACAAATCACTTCATAAATAAATCATATATTTTATAACATAAAAATTATGTAAATGGTTATCCTTATAACCATTTTGAAAGATAAAAATACAAAACCATATAAAAAGGTCACAAAATCAACATAAAATTGATCCCTCAAATATCAAAATGTATCTATTTCTTATCACATTCCAATCATGTGAATGCCTTCATCATGTATTCTATTGAAACACTATAATAATTAGAAATACAATAAATAATTTTTTAAAACATGCATTATCCATTATTCAAATTATTACATGATATATTTCATAAATAGAAAAGTTCAATAAACACAATCATTGATAAAAAATACTTATATTTAAAAAATCCTTTATCAATTCCACTATAATCCATATCATCCAGTATACATATTCATTTCCCCCATGTATCTTATACAAACATCATGTCATTAAAATTTCCCACACATTAACAGTTATTTTTCCCCTTACCATGTGTTTCCCATGATTATCATATTTTCATTATATCAATTTTCCAGTCCCATAGAAAAAAAGATAAAAAAATATCATGTAAATCCTTATGGAAATACATAAAATGAAAATTTCTTTGATATTTCACTATTCATACTTCAAAATTTGGGATTATAAATTCCTAGAAACATTAATGTTTCCACTTCATCAAAACATATTAAGAATTTTAACTCGTCCTATTATGTAATAAATTTATTTCCATTCACATTTTCTCCATAGTCTCATCATCATCATCATTATATAGATTACACATACCTCCTTGATGACTAATTTCATATGTTTTCCATGTAGGGAATAGATTCACATAATGGGCATTCATTCTACACTGAAATCATTTGACCTCTAATAATGTCATGGGGAGGAAAATATGTCTACCCATTTTTTTTATCCAAACACTTCATTTTCCCATTTTTATTGCTACTTTTTTCCCTTCTTTTCCACAATCAAAACAACATATTTTTCATCCAATACATTCACATAAGTGTTTCTTTCCAAAGTATCTCTACAGAAGAAATAGAAAATTCTTTTTTACATTGTCTCTTTTACCTGAACTCTCAATGATGTGGTCTTTCCTATTCTATTGTGTTACCATGTGTAGGTTATATTACTCATATTTAATCATGTTACTCAAATACTAATTAGGAGTAATCACAATATCATTCAATTGAGTGATCATCCCATTTTACATCTCATTCACAAATCATGAATGACAATCAATGTTAACCCAGTTCCTTCTGATTCCATCTATTAGAAAAACCAAAAATAATTTAATAAGAAATTATATTCATAGTTTTTCATTCGATAATACTGAAACTATACATATATGTTATATAAAAAACTACACCAAACACACAATCGATGTAAAATTATATTTATTATTAGATATTCATAGTCATGTTCTATTAAGATCCATCATTATAGATCATGATGATTTTGTGAATTCCCAAGAATGTCCCCTTGGAGTTTCAAATTAGGTGGAGAGTAATGCCCATTATCATTTAACAGATTTACTCAAGTCAGGATCGGGGAATATTTTGAGAGTTGTTACCCCTAGGTCCAACTGTTCCATATAAAAATCCATTTGTAGTTTCGAGATATTGTTGTATTTCTAGAAAACCTCCCACACCATAAATTAATAAAATTCAAATATATTTTTAAATGTTTAAGAATCCGTTTACTTATCCGTTGACACGTCCCTCTACGTATCCTTATAAATATTCATCAGGATCTCAATAAGTTTTTCTCATCATTGTATACATAGTTTTAGTAAATCGATGATATAATACAAACTATATTGACCAAATAAAATGGTTCGTAGATATTACATCACATTTGTGGAAAAAATTACACATTACAAAAACAAATGAACAAAAATAATATTAGATTGGTTCCTTTGGAAATCTGGAAACATAATGACTAGTACAATGTGATATACATTATCTCCCCTAGGTTTGTCATTTTTAAAACCCTTTTATGAAAAATAATAATAATTATAAATCCTCAAAACCAATTTAAAGATACATAATAAGGGGTTATATATGAAGATAAATAAATTGAAGAACAATAGGTACGTACTTATAAACAATGTCATATGGGAATGATTGTGTCATCAAAACAATATAAGACCACACTCATCATATTAATGATCATAAACATGATGCATGACAAATATTAGGAAAATTCATAAGACATGTATCACATTGAAATAAAGATCATGATCCATGAAGTCTCAAAATATTAATATGATATATAATTCTCATAGACAATTAATAATTTAAAAATCATATTACAAGGATGCATACTAAGACCATTGTATCATAGTCGGCTTGGGAAAATAACTCATATTTCTACTTAGGACATGGTATTCCCTCACATGTTGTAATGACCTCATCCATACAATTATTTTCCTCATAAACTATAATGGATGAAACAGAGATAATAGAACTCATGTCTTGTCTCCGACAGGCCCTTGGGTGTGGACCACCAAAAAGAGCATACAAATCCATTTAAATTCGGATACATTTCACTTTTTTAAAAAAGATTTGGAGTCAAGATATATCAACCTAAAATCAATTCCAATAAATATATAATATAAATCCAAAATCCGTCCAAGCATTCATTTTTAAAATAAAACTTTTACAAATGAAATAAAACTCCAAAATGGTTACCAAATGAAGGATAATAGGAGACATAATAACTATCCCATTGTTTTAGCTAGAAACATCAAACATAGTCCACATATCCCCCCTTGAATCCTAAATGTGGATTCTCATACATAGGTTGATCATAATATTAAACATTGTAGGAAATACCAATGTATCTCTTGCACAAGTGGAAGGATGAATTATAATTCCCCACTGATAAAATAGAAGAACCAATAAACACCTTTCAAGGTATACTAGCCATCTCATCCTCACCCAATAAATCTTACCAAGTAACACAAGTCTTGTAATCTAAAATATTAATCACATCAATGATTTGTGTACCCCACTCTATTTCTCTATGGTTTAATCACTCTAACCTAATTTGAAACATCATCAAACTCGCAGCGCTTCTGAAAGAACCATGCCATAACCCTCCCACACACACATTGGCCAAAAACCAATCACATCCCACCCAAACACAGCTATGCAACAACCCAGATATCATATAATCCCTAATACACCTAGTAATAAACAACACATCTCATCCCGAAAGCATTAGGGAAAGAATAACACATCTCCTCATGAAATCACCTAGCTAAGAAAAACCCACCTGCATAATAATGGTACTCCCAAAACGCATCCTTTTTAAAAAACCATTCAACCTCACCGCATAAAAGAGGGATCATAGAAGACCGTGTGGTCATCCATCCATCCTCACACTGGGATGTAGGGGAAAGACATCCTCCCCCATGGGGATTGGGGAGTTCCCCACATAGTTATCAACCAAGGTGGGTGTGTATAGACATCACATGGAAAATATATACCAAACACTCAATCCCAACCTATGGTTCCCAAAATGGAAAATCATACCATAACTATAACCCTTTTACTACTACCTCAAAATGCATCACAACAAATAACATGTAACAAACACATTCACATTTCCAAACAATTATATTTAACCATGTCTATTCTTTATTAAATAATTTATTTAACCATTAAAAAGAAATTCGGGATACTACTAAGGATGACCAACATCAAGATATTGAAAAAAAATCTCATAAGGAAGAAATATTGATAAACAAAATTAGATTCGAATTCTTCTATGCTTGTTACATATTCAGGATTTATCTTTCTTTAGAAGCATAAGAAGAATTATGCATTCTACTCATTGAGATTATCTAGGTGAACCACCCATACAAATGACCATTATCATTCTTGAAACTCATCCCACTCAATTCATGATCCAACAGGACGAGACCCCAACTCACAACCTCATCCGACAACACAATTCAAAACAACTAGACCTACAACCTCACTACACCAAACTCCCCATCTATTCAAAAATTAATCTATATCTCAACCTAATTTTACAATACATGGCCCGGTTGACATATCACCAGCATTTTCATCCACATCACCACACCAAACAACACACAACACAGACAAGTTCTTTATAAATGTACCACCACACTAACTAGAGTGTTCCCACACATCACAACCAACCCACATCATATCTCGTATGTACCACCCAATCAATCATAGCTATCCCACACAACAAATCTCCCCACATAAAAAATAATTTTACAAAACCATATTTAACAAGGAATTCCTTATTTAGTTTCACTTTTTTACTTAAGGGTTATCTAAAATAATGGGAAATCTTAGATAATCCACTTATTATCCATTTTTATATTCTTTAGAAATATCTATGTACAAGTTCTGACGTCCCGGACCCAGCTACCCCTCAACCTGAGCCCCGAGCCCGGATGACCACATTACCCCTGGCTCGTCTCCCCATAAGCCAGGGGCTGCTGACTAGCAGTGGGGGTGTAAAGGTATGTTAGTGGGGAGACTGTACCCCCATGTCAAAGTACACATTGGAATACCAGCAAACTGATAAAAATAGCTGAAGCACAACCAATGGTAAAAAAGAGAAAAAGGGAAACATATAAACCAAACAACAGAAGTAAGGAAACCCTGATAAATATAGAAAATCCACATAGGTAGGCTCTGATAAAAAATAGATGCATGGAATGCTGATACAGTAGATCTAGCTGGAAAGCATTCAATACAGTAGTACTTAAATGGAACAAAAGTAGTCCACGATCATCTCTAGCCAAGCTCGGTCGTCTGCTCTCGATCTATAGCTTGAACATACACTTATCAATAACCTGAAGCTAAGCCCTTTCCCCTACTAGTACCTGCAGCAGTAATGTCTACACGGGTTCCAAGGAGGCCTCCCAGGTAGGGTGTGAGACAATTCTTAGTAGGCCACCACCAACTATGTCTACATGTAATACAAATAAGTGTTCGCAAAATAAATAGTGTGTAGAAAACTGAAAGTATGTAAAACAATGATAAACAACCCTCCCGCTCAGGTTCCAGAAGGACACATGGCGGGTCTACCTAATTTAGCTCATGGATGGTATACTAAACAATCACCAGGGGTATATGTACATAGATATAGGTTATCACTGGCACATGGTAAGCATGCCTCTCATCTACTCTTCTCACATAAGTAATAATCATTACTGGCACGATGTATGAATTCCTATCATCCACAAGAACTGTAACTGGCGTGGGGAATAATTCCTCCAATCCATAAAGGATATATAGGCTCTGGGTATGCACGCCTCACACCCTCACAAAAACATTCATCTGGCACGGGGTATGATTTCCTCCCACCCAAACATGGGTTATCACAAGCATGTCAACACAGTATGACATAACAATTAACATCACAATATATACAAGGCAATACATCTTATATCATTTCACAATATATAAGTCTTACCATCTTGTAATTTTACATAATCACATGTCAAGGCAACATACATTTCAATTCATTCCAGGTGTTCATGCTATCTCATCCTAGCCAACCTCTAACCGAGTCATCTCATTTGCCTAACATGGAAAATGAACTTTCAAGACATATCATTAAGTTCCAAAAGTTAAAAATGGCCAAATCTCAAGGAATATCACCTATGGATGACCTTACCCTGTCCATACCTCATCTAAAAACCCCAACATGGTTAGATTCATCAATCTCATACCACACTTACAATTTAGATATGCAGCAGTCAGTATGAATAAGGGGTTTGGCGAAAGGCAAACCACAATACGACAAAAAAAACATGAAAACGTCAAATACTGAAATGGAAACCACGTGACCACCTACCTTAGAGATGTAGACATAGGATCACATGATATTGACCTCAGATTTGCAGTAGTTTAGAAGAGATCTTGGTTCCATTCCAATGCACTGAAAATAGGTCATATGAGCCTACATCAAAATAACAAGACGGAAGGTAAGATTCACCTAGGAAAGAAGGGTGCGTGAGGTAAGCCTTACCAAGGGAAATCCAATTATTCCATTGGATCATGATTCGGACACCGGGGGAAGAATCCACTAGGAAAAAAGAGGGAGGAGGTTTTTGGAGCTCAAAAGAGGGATCCCCTCTGTTCTGTCTGTGGGAAAGAGGAAGAAATATGGTCATAAGGCATTTAAAAAAAGTATAGGAAAAAATAGTAAAATCACCCAGAACAGGGTCAAAAGTTTTAGCCAGAGAGTTTACCAAACCATGCGCAAACTGTGCACACCTCACTTCCTCCAGACCAAAGGCTGCATGGTTTTTTTAAAACCATGTGAAGACCGTGCGCAGGCCATGCACCACTGTATGCATGCCCATTTCTCAAACTCCCAGGCTCCAAAAAAACCCGTCACACTCCCTAGACCTTCCTTAGAATGTTACACACCTTAAAAAGACTTTAAGGAATGATTTTAAAGAAAATCCAATTATTTATACCTCTTCCAAAGAGTCCAGTCATTACAACCTCCCCTCTTTAAATAAACTCGTCCCTGAGTTGGCCTTCTGGGGGTACTGAGGTGTCATCAACGAAAAGCTCTAGCCATTGAGAATGTATATCAGCCTCCCACTCCAAGGTCTCATCCTGTACCCAGCCACGCTGCCATAGCAGCTGTACAAAGAGGAATAGACCTGCCACGATGTGTATTCACACTCCGGACAACATATCACATCATATAATCCTCAAAAGAAACATCCATATTTAGTTCAACCTCAATAGGCTGAAAAACATGAGCTTGATCTAAACGGTACTGGCGTAGGTGAGATACATGAAAAACTTCGGGCATAGACAGATATATCTACAGAAGTGTATGCTGGTAAGCTACTGGTATGATCTGATTCATCACCTCAAAGGGTCATACGAACCTCGGTGAAAGCTTACCCTACATTTGTATATGTCTTTTCTCCAACCAGGGTGAGACCATCAAGAAAACCTAGTTCCCAAACTCGAACTAAAGAGGTCGCTGGTACTTGTTAGCATAGGACTGCTGTCTAGACTTAGTTGTCTGCATACGCTCCCTAATAAGGTGTATCTTCTCTATAGTATCTTGAACCAGACATGGTCCTATAACAGCTGTATCCCCTACTTCAAGCCAACACAAAGGCGAGTAATAAGGAAAACCATATAAGGATTCATAGGGAGCTATCTCAACGGTAGCCTGGAAGCAATTGTTATAACTGAACATGACAAGAGGAATGTGTTTCACCCATGATCCTCCAAAATTGAGAAAATAGGCATGTAACATATCCTCTAGTACCTTTATAGTCTACATGGTCTGTTCTTCAGTCTATGGGTGATGGTCGTGCTCAAAAGTACCAGCGTACCCAAGGCCTTCTAGAAACCCGACCAGAACCAAGATGTAAAATGAGGATCTCGGTTCGAGAAAACAGAACGAGGTGCTCCATGAAGGTGCACTATTTCCATGTCATACAGTCTTCCAACGTCATCAACCATGAAGGCCTCTTGCACAGGTAATAAATGTGTGACCTTCATCAGACGGTCGACGATAACCCATATTGGATCATTGACACAGGGTGACCTTGGTAAACTGGTTATAATGTCTATAGAAACATCGCCCCATTTCCACTCCGGAATGGACAATAGCTGCAAAAGCTCTGCTGGATGCTGATGTTATGCCTTCACCTGCTGACAGGTGGAATAATGCGTGATAAAACCAGCTATCTCCCGCTTTATGTTAAGCCACCCGTACTGTCATCGCAAATCACTATACATTTTTCTGATGCCTGGGTGAACTGCCCATGTTGAGGCGTGGAAATCCCTTTTAAGATCCTCTCTGATGTCTGCCGGGACCCATGAACTTCCACAAAACAATAATTTATCACCTTCATCCATGGTCCCATCTGTAGAGGCATCATCATCGAAACTTTCTCGTAGAAAAATGCCTTCCGGATCTAATAACAATCTTGCCCTGACCAGTTCCAAAAGAGTAGATGTCACCGTTAAGGCTGAGAGAACAGTCTGACCCTATACCTCTTGACCCTCAACATGCATCTCTGAAAATAGGGCCATCAAATTCCACTCCTCATTAGATTCCTGAACAACTTGTGACTGTGTTTTCTTGACTCAGCGCATCAGCTACTGAATTTCCTTTCCCAGAAGTGTAGGCCAGTTCGAAATGAAAGGATTGTAGGTAATTGACCCACCTATGTTGCCTGAGATTCAAATCCCACTGAGTAGAGATATATTTGATGCTTTTGTGGTCAGTGAATGCCACAAAATTATCTCCCAACAAATAGTGTCTCCAACAGCATAAGGCATGTACAACTACTGTGAGCTTGAAGTCGTGCGTTGGATAATTCCATTCATGTGGCATTAACTGATGGAAACCATATGCAATGACTCGCTCAGCCTTCATCAAGATAGATCCAATACCAACACCTGACATGCCACAATAGACCGTATAATCTTTGACTGGATCCGTAAACATCAGTATCGTTGTGGAAGTTAGTCTCCCCTTTAGTTCCTGAAAAGCTACTTCACAAGGTTCTGACTAACCGAATCTCACACCCTTTTTTGTCAAAGAAGTATGCGGTGCTACTAGCCGTGAAAATTCTTGAATGAAATGCCTATAATATCCAGCAAGCCCCAAGAAACTCCTAACATCAAAGATTTTTTGGGGCTACTCCCACGAAATTACAACACTAACCTTCTCAGGGTCAACTGAAACTCGAGACTCAGAAATAATGTAACCAAGTAAGTGAATTGTATTTATCCAATGGTGGCATTTACTAAGCCTAGCATAAATTTGATGCTCTCCTAGTGTATTTAACCAGATATCAGGATGGTTTGCATGGTCATGTCTCGAGCGTGAATAGACTAAGATATCATCCAAAAATACAACCACAAATAAATCCATGTAAGGGTAAAAAATCTGATTCATAAGAGCCATAAACATTGCAGGTGAATTCGTAAGCACAAATGGCATGACTATGTACTCATAGACACCATACATGATCCTGAACGCCGTGCGAGGTTTGTATGGAGTCCAACCATGCACCTGGTGATAGCCTAACCTCAAATCTATCTTTGAAAACACCTTCACCCCTAGGAGCCGATCAAAGTGGTCATCAATTCGATGTAAAGGATATTGATTCTTAACAGTCAGCTGATTTAACTTATGGTAGTCCATGCAATGATGAAGGGTACCATCTAACTTCTTGGAAAAGAGAACCGCTGATCCCCAAGGATAAATACTCGTACATATAAATCCTTTTGCTTACAGGTCCTCCAGCTGACTCTTGAGCTCCAGAAGATCCTTAGGTGCTATCCTATAATGAGGAATGGTCACTACTACTACTCTTGGTATAAGCTCAAAAGTAAATTCCACCTCTTTCACTAGAGGTAGACCATAGAAATCATCAAGAAAGACATCACTGAAATTCTCCAACATAGGAGGATAAACAAAGGGTTTTATCCCTTGGTCATCGAGATAAATACTGGAATCTTTAGTTGTGACACCACCTAAACACTAGTGTTCTGGTCCTGCTCGTGTCACACTAAGATCCCATTCATCCTTATGCATATACATGTCGCCCTATGGTTACGTAAGCACCACCCTACGATAATAGAAATCAATTCAGGCCCTATAGGGAACTATCCAGTCCTTCCTGATTATTACATCAAAACCTATCATATCCAGAACGTACAGGTTCCAAACAAAAAGGTAACTTCCCACCTCGAGTGGAAAATTCTGACAACCACGAATGACCTCTTAACAGATACCTAAATGGGTATCTAACGTGATCATACCATGATATGACTCAACGTCGAGGCCCAATGTTCAATTAATTGCCTATGATATAAAAGAGTGAGAAGTGTTGGTGTCAAGCAAAACAAATACTAACGTAGAGGAAACTAGAATAGTACCTAATATAGTAGATGGTCCGACGTACTGCTCCTAAATCATTCCCTCGACTGCATACAACTGACCAAAACCAAGGCCCTGAGTCACAACCTGGCTACCATGAGCAGACCCACCCTGCTGGCACTGAGAGTCATACACCTAACTACCTCTTCCTCGACTGCAGCCATGGAATGATCGGCTGGCAGTATTCCAGCCGCCTGACTGACATGATCATGCCAATCCCACACCAGATCGTGGAGTTGGTACAGATCCCTTCTCACTAGGCCCTGCGGGAAAAGACATGTATAAATGGTGGAGATGGCCCAAACTACCACAACATATGCACTCCACTAGATTTAGTGTACATTGGCTCCTCCAATATCATGGCACCCACATTGGATACCGATAAGAGTACCACCCAAGAAAAGGGTCTGACAACCACCAACACCATAAGAGTCTTCAAAACGCCGCTTCTTCCCAGAAGCAGATCCACTAGAACCCTTAGGTGCCGAACCGCCCTGGTTCGCACTGTCCGCATCTCTCAAATTTCACTCTGTGATCAAAGACTGATTGACAATTTCCATAATGGTTGTCAACCTAAATACGTTAACCTGCAACTAAATGGCATAATGTAGCCCATCCTCAAAATGCCTAGCGGTTTTGCGATCATAAGCAGGTTGTGTAGGAGCAAAAATCACTAAATTAGTGAAATTGGGAAAATATTCCATGACTGTCATGGTACCTTACTGCCGATTCATACACTCCCTAACTCTATCATACATCAATGTCTGGGGAAAGAAATAATCATATAAGATAGTCTGGAAATCAGTCTAGATCATATCTCTATGGAGTCCTGACTGGGTGATGAAATCCCAACACCTCCGGGCTAAACCCCATAGCATATAAGCTACGAGGTTTACCCTCCACTCTGGAGGTGTCTTGAGGTGCTCGAAGATGGCCATAATATCTTCCAACCCAGACTCTGCAGCAAGTGGTACTCCATATCCCATAAAAGTAGAAGGATGTTGCAATTGAAACTCGTGGGTCAACATTGCCATACTCATGGAAGGTCTCACTCCACCTTGCATACTCTGCATCATAAGAAAGAAGCTCTCACAGAACTAGGCATCAATTCCAATATCAGGAATAGAAAAAAGATCCATGGGTGGCTCAACAGGATGATCAACTAGCAGCTCAAGGCCAGCCACCTCATGAACGTGATAGTCACCGCCTTCAGCGAACGAGACTTGAGGAAGTCTCAGAGGCATTGTGCTACATTGCCAAACGAACATCTCAAAAGAAGAAAACAACAAATTAAAGGTTGAAATCTAGAATCTAGGACAGGTACTAAGCCTCCCTACCCCTAAGATCACTTATCCACACCCATACGAGTTCTTAGTAATATCTTCTACGGTTGAAATTTAACATAATCTAGTGATATGGAATTTCCTCCCTATAAGGGCCCATACTCCTCGTGATCATAAAGATGACACACACATGGATGTAATTCTTCGTTTACTTGTGCAAATCAAGTATTTGAATTTCCTTTAACAAAAATGGTTTGTTTAGTTGGAATGTCTTGTTCTCATCCATATGGGCCCACACACCTTATGAACCAAAGAGTGACACCCACCAAGTCCACATCATTCCTCAATTCACAATCAAAAGAATAGTTATCATAGTTTCACACATATTAAAAAGTCATGGAAATAAACAGCAAGAAATGCACGCTGAAAATTTAAACGTGGCATTGCAAGATACATGGAGTAATCATATTGTGCCTATCATGATGCATGTTCTAATATATAACCCTTATTTCATCGGGTCTAACCCAGAATACAAATTCCAACATTGAAAATGTCAACAACATCACAAAACATGTGAAGCACCCAAAGGTGAAATGGAATAAATAGTAAATATAAGAACAAATAACATCATAAAGTAGGAAACTTGGCACATACCTTGTACATGGGTTCTCAATGCCCATGCACGGCTCATGGCTTAGTCCCCAAGAGTTCCCAGTATCCATGTCTATTGTCACCAAATAGTAAAGAAATAAAGAAAGAAATACTCTGATTCCACATTGTGACGTCTTGGAGCCGACTGCCCCTCATCCCGAGCCCCGAGCCTAGTTGGCCACATGACCACTGGCTCATCTCCCCATAGGCCAGGGGCTACCGACTAGTAGCAGGGGTGTAATGCTAAGTCAGTGGAGAGACTATACTCCCATGTCAGAGTACACAGTGGTATATCAGCAATGTAATAAAAATAATGGATTCCAAACCAATGGTAATCATGAGAAAAAGGGAAACATTCAAACCAAACAACAGAAGTAAAAGAACCCAAATAAATGGAAAAAAGCCACATAGGCATTTTCGGATACCAAATGGATCCATGGAATGCTGATAAAATAGATATAGCTAGAAAGAATGCTATTCAGTAGTACAAAAAGAGAAGAAAAATATTCCATGAGCATCTCTAGCCATGCTCAGTTATCTACTCTAGATCTCCAACTAGAATATACACGTATCAGCAACCTGAAGCTGAGACCTTTCCCCTACTAGTAATTGGAGTAATAAAGTCTACATGGGTGCCATGGAGGCTACCCGAGTAGGTTGTGAGACAAGCCTAAGTTGGCCACCACCAACAATGTCAACCTGTAATCCAAATAGGTGTTCGCAATAAAAAATAGTGTGTAGGAAACTGTATGTATGTAATGTAACATAATAAACAACCCTCCTGCTCAAGTTTCGGATGGACACCTGGCGGTTCAACCTGATTCAGCTCATGGATGGTATTCTGAAAAATCTATAGAGGTATAAGGACATAGTTATAGGTTATCACTGGCATGAGGTAAGCATGCCTCTCATCCATGCTTCTCACATAATTAATAAACATCACTAGAACGAGGTATGAATGCCTCTCGTCCACAAGAATTATAACTGGCATGCGGAAGAATGCCTCCCACCCATAAAGGATATATAGGCAAGGGGTAAGATTTCCTTCCGCCCTCACTTGGAGATTCATCTAGCACGGGGTAAGAATGCCTCCTGCCCACACACATATATTCATCTGGAACGGTGTAAGAATGCCTCCCTCCAACACACGGGTTATCACAAGCATGTCAACACAGTATGGAATAACCATTCACATAGCAATATATATAAGGCAATACATCTTATATCATTTCAAAATATATAAGGCAATCCATCTTAAAATATCACATAATCACAGATCAAGGAAACATACATTTCAATTCATTCATGGGGTTCATGATATCTCATCATCGCCAACCTCTAACCGAGTCATCTCATTTTCCCAAAATGGAAAATGACCTTTCAATACATATCGTTAACGTCCAAAGGTGAAAAAGGGCCATATCTCAAGGCATATCACATATGGATGACCATACCCAGTCCATACTTCATCTAAACACCCTAAAAAGGTTATATTCATTAATCTCATACAATATGGGTCATTTAGATATGAAGCAGTCATTATGAATAAGGGGTTTGGTGAAAGACAAATCACGAAATGACGAAAATAACTCAAAAAGGTGAAAACCCAAAATGGAAACCACGTGACCACCTACCTTAGAGCTGTAGAGATTGGATCGCTTGATATCGACCTCAGATTTGCAATAGGTTGGAAGAGATCTTTGTTCCAGTCCAAGGCCTTGAAAATAGGGCATATGATCCTACATCAAAAGAACAAGATGGGAGGCAAGATTCACGAAGGAAAGAAGGGTTCGTGAGGTAATAATTACCAAGGGAAATCAAATGCTTCCATTGGATAAAGATTCAGACACTGGGGGAAGAATTTATAATGAAATGTGAGGGTTGAGGGTTTTGGAGCTCAAAAGAGGGCTCCCCTCTGTTATTTCCACGGGAAGGAGGAAGAAAGAAGGCCTTTAAGATTTTAAAACAGGTAAGGGAAAAATGGTAAAATCACCCAGAACATGGTCACATGATTTAGGCGCATGGTTTACCAAATCGTACATAAATCGTGTGCACGTCACTGACCCCAGACCAAAGGCCGCACGGTTTGTCTGAAACTGTGTGTAGACCTTGTGCATACCGTGCACCACTATCTTCCAGACCATTTCTAAAACTCACGGGCTCTGAACAAACCCTAGACCCTTCCTAGAGCTTACTTAGGATGTTACACACATTACAAATTCTTTAAGGAATGATTTGAAAGCAAAACCAATGATCCATACCTTTTTCAAATAGTCGAGACATTACACAAGTGAACAAAAATGATTTAAAAAATAAAATTGTTTAGTATGAAACCAAGGAAAACTAAAGGACATACTTTTCATAGGTGCATTTATCTTGTACAGTTGACAATAGGACAATCAAACTCATGTCTAAAAAAAGAATACAAAAAAACCCCTCTACCCATTTGAAAGTTTATTTAACCGAATCTTATATAAATTTAAATTTGGAAAACCGATAACTAATAGTATATAATATAAAAACCCCCTCTCATGTTTCACAATTAAATATAGAAAATGGAATCCTACCATGTAAAATCATTTCAATTCCTCCGTGAATCACAACTCAGAGAACAATTCTCATAAGGGACAAGTGCACCACTAGAAATGAATATCATTTTATTTTGCATCAAAATATTACCAAAACAATGCCAAAAATTCCAACTCAATCCAACAAGTGCAACGATATCAAATCCAAGGGTAAGAAAATGATGAGACATATGATAAAGATAAGAAAAATCACCATGGATTGACCTCTGAACGCCATCGAACAACCACTGAGATCAAAAACTGGAAGTGGGATGATTAGGGATCGAAGAACACCTCAAAGAGACTATGTTTCATTTGGATTGAGTGGAAAATATAAAATAGAAGAATGAATGAAAATTAGACAGAAAAGATCCTTAAAAAATTTATTGTTGTATTACATGACATGTAATACTGTTTCATGTAGTGTGCTACCGCAATTTTAGTTTCCCCAAAAAACAAGTCACTGCTCCATTTATTATTTCTTAACCAGAAAATATGAAATGTTGTTATTACTTTAAAAAAATTACGAAAAACGATTCATTTCATGTAACCACATTTAACGATGTGTAATCTCTCTTTTTCATGCCTTTAAAAACCGAACCTATCTTAAATCCTAACGATCCTCCCCAAATATTCTTTAACCACCAACACCTTGAATGTATCAGAACAGGAGGAAATATTTCATTATATAATAATCTTCTCAAATGATTCACATACACAAGAATCCAAAATGATGCCTAAGAGAATGTGGGGTCCAAACAACTACCTCATGAGATACCTCTCATGGATGTAGTTGTACTTGAAACACCTCTAATATCTAACAACATGAACATTAAATGATAAACCACCATTTTTTTCTTGTAAAAACTATTGGAAACCTCTCCATCCATGAACACATCGTCATGAAATCTACTAATAGAAAACACTGTGAAAAAGTCCACACCATCAGTACGACGATGCATTTCAAAACACAAGAATCTTGGAATCTCGTTCTCTTTGTCATGATACAATATGGGATTGGTTGCACTAACTCCTCACATGGGTTTAATTGCATCCTAGTTAAAGAGTATAAATTAGGAATCGAGTCTCTTTATTTTTACATGTAAGTAAAATATCACTCACTGCCCCACAAACAGGTCAAGCCATGGGATAACAATTTATTTCCTAGAAAATGTTAAAGTATTACATCACAAATCAAAATAGAATTAGAAAAAACTCAATCATAATTTGGGTACATGGAATGTATCATCACTTCTCTCTCTCAATTAATCTCTTACAGGACCCCATGCATCTACAACACATTATCCAAAGCTAGGGTCCATCTATTGTGAACCTTATATTGATGAACAGATATCACTATCATCTTAAACATGTATGTCTTATCATCCTCAATATCAAAAACTAAACATTAAATTAAATGTGAGTTATCAAAAATATATAAATAATGTTTACTTATGTGGAAGATATTATGGATACTCTTTAACTGCAGTGGTTATGCCAACTGGTATTCCACATCTCTGTAAACTCAAACACTACCTATTTCATATATCAAAATAAAAAATACATCCTCAATCCATTGTACATCTTATTAAATATTAGTTGTACTGATAAAGGTTATATTTGAAACTCATTATGGTTACCCTTGATCATCTTCACTAGAATGAACAACATGTTCAGTAACACAAACTGGTTCCAGAAAACCTTTTACCACCCCACCAGAGCATCACTTTGTCCAACCAGATTACCAAAAAACTCCACCTCTATGTCTCCCCACTAATACTCCACCTAATGATTTATTATAGAAGCTTTTACTATCATCTAAAACAAAAATACTCTACAACCATCCACAATTTTATCTATGTGCATGGATGACAACTCCTCCATCACCCTCTAAGCGTCTGCAGATTTCTAAAAATCTTTTTTCTTTGACATTATTATCAATGAATCTCCCAAAAAAATCCCTTCTATTAAATTATATGTGATACCATAATCCTAATAATAATTGAATAGTATCAACTGCCACAACCACATGTTCAGATCACATTGAGAAAATATATACCTCAAACTCTCGTGATCTATAAAGTCAAAAAAATGCTCCACAATGAGGTATTTTCACAAAAACATAAGATCGAACACTACTGTTGAGAACTCTAAATCCTTATTGGCATTTTTAGGGTTTATAATACTAATATTCATGGCCCGTAAGAGATCATTTCTCGTTTTTGAAACATGATGCATCCCGATCACAAACTGATAGAATCCTAATACACCTCCAACATCACTCCATCCACAAGAAAATGGAGTGCTGGAGAACTAACCAACTTCTCCATCAGGTAATTGAACACATCCTAGAACATCTCACTCCACAAAAAAAATATTTTTCCATTCTCGTAAGCTTTATCAATGGAACTACAAATCAAGAGAAATATTCTACAAACATCCAATATTAGACCACGATTCCCAGAAAAATGTGAACATCTTTTACATTCTTGGGTTCCTCCCATCAAACAACCACATAAACCATTGATTCTTCAAAATCCACACCCTATTTTGACACCACATCCCTAAGGAAATTCACCACATGATTCAAGAACATACACATGGAAAACATTATGTAGAGATGGTTTTATCTACGAACCAGCAAGATTTTTCTGAGATGCGCAACATGATCCCCCTTTGTCTTTGAGTAGATCATGATTTCATCGATGTAAATGATGATAAATTGATATATATATATATATATATATATACTAATGAAATATTGGTTTTATAAGCCCCATGAAAATGGATGGGGATTTACTAACACTGGAAAACATAACTAAGAACTCAAAGTGTCCATACCTACATCTGAATGTAGTTTTCAGGATATCTCCCTCCATCACCCTAAACTATTGTTACCTAGACTGCATGTCAAATTTTGGAAACCTACATTCTCCTATCCTCTGGTTGAAAAGAATGTATATCCCTAGATGAGGGTAAAAATTTATAATTTTTATATGATTCAGCATCATTTAGTTGATGACCAACCTCAGACCAGCATCTGGATTCTTTGAATAAAAACACTTGATCCCCCAATGTCGACACATTGGGTTTGATAAAACCCATCAACATCAAATAATTTATCTAAATCCCCAAATCTTGGAACTCATAAGCTTCTATTATATATAGATCCATTCATATTTATGAAGCACCAGGCTATACGACTATCCCTAACTCAACATCATATCGATGGGGTACCATCCGATGCTCCTTTGGTAAAACATCCAGGAAATCCCAAAAAAATATGAAATCCTTTAACATTTCAGTTCCCATAATTTATTTTGAAATTTAATCTAAAAAATTATGAATGGACCCTACACACTGAGTACCACCCAATTACCCCACTCACTATCTAAATCTACATTATGACCCACCACATTTGAATACACATCTCTCCTCTAGTAAAAGATGATAAAAATAAGTATTAAATACATCTTGTCGATGTCATACTTGAAATCATATGGTTTCATCTGTAGGATGAATATAACCCCACAGAACTAATGCAGCTACAACATCAATCTATGCCCTCGTACACATCAAATAAACTGGTGTATCCTCCAACAAGTTTACTCAACACAAGGGGAACTAGAATACACTATTTTTCTTGTTATAGAGCATCATCTAGATCATGTTAAAAAAGGTGTTTGAAAATTCAAAATAAAAAACAACACAATAAATTTTACTAAACAAACACATTGTACCTCTCAAGATCTTAAGCCCTGCTAGAACTATTACCTCCACCACATGATACTAACCATGCCCATATCCTCATCAACATTTCCAATAACGTCATTCACGTCCAAACCAAGGTAGAGATACCTAAGAAAAATTATATTGTTGGACCCACCTAATATGTATCCACTCGTTTGAGCAAGATCCATTTTTCATTATTACTGAACTGGCCTATCTAGAAATTGTAGTGGAGGTTGGAACTAAACCTATCCACCTCCTCCATAATGATATTGAACACCCAGTGGGATCAGATTGTCAGGATAACCACAAATCCCAAAAAAGAAAAAATTTGGTTCCATGTTCATAGGAAAGGCATTAGTACCAAATTGATGAAAATGTAGCTAATGAGGTCAACTACATGCCAATTGAAACCTCGATGGCCCTTGTGTTAGAGACCTAAAACATATAACCTTTCATATTGAAGAGCTTTTCTCACTCCCCTCTCATAGTAAACCTCCTCGTGAGTGCATCTGATCAATCCACTCCACTAAATTATGAACCACCATGTACATTAGAAAAATAATAGGAGTAACCATGTAATGGATAAATTGATGAAGTATATCTAGTAAACATCTCACATGAGGCTACACATTCAAAAAGAAATCTTGTGTAAAAGAAAGGGGATCATTGAACATGATCCCTATATCCTATATCAACTTACACCATTGTTTTTGGTATAGTGTCACATGAATATTTTCGTCTTTCATGGTTGATGATATGAAATTTGATCGACACTACTTATCAATGTCAATCAATGAAATTACATCTTCCTGATTCTCCACCAATAATGCATCCACCACTAACGTGCATCTCATTACATATGACACCTCCCAATGGAACCTAGTACTCCTTCAGATCACTTATCAAAATTAATGCGATCTAAATCTCCACATTCCAGCTCTTTGTATCCATTTCTAAAAAAATTCTTTTGTACTTTCACATTTCCTATCATGGGAAAACACACCACATCATCTACCAATAGTCATCTTACTCAACTAGATTAACTCACCATTAAACAACCATGATATATATATTTATCTTTTCAGTCTATGACAAACATAGAAGATGTCTAGGAGACATAGGAGAAAAAGAAAACAACCATTTATTCAGCCTAAGATGTATGTAATTCAAGGTTCATTTTATCTTGTAGATAACATTTTTTTCATTTTTTTCCTATTTCATCCTTACCAAATAATAACAATTCAATTGAAAACACAAGTCATTTTTATAAATTTACAATTCCTAGGGTATATAATATATAATCGGAGTATTCTAACATGGTTATTCGGTAGGCTTGGAGTCCTTGAATAAGATCATTGTCGGCCTTAAAATCTCTTATCCAAGCTCGTCTTCCCAAACCTATGTCACACCACATGATAATCTCCACATAATTCCTCTACCAAACCATGAAATCCTCATTGTTATAAAATCTAAACTCTATTATATATCTAAATAATCAAATATGACACCATTAATTCAGGATCATGTCCCTCCAATTTCACCACTTCTGAGCTGGTAAGGGAGAAAGAGAGATAATGGGCACCCCTTCCATGTCTAGCCTCCAGTAGGCCCCTGGGTGGAAATTAGATGCATGGTTATAAAAATATCAGATAAAATGGGTGGAACATATACCTTCTTGGGAAAAAATATGGGGATATAATATTTGTCAACCTGAAAACAACTCAAAGACATATATAAATGAAAAACAAAACCCATCTCATGTGCATGATTAAACTAAAAATTTTACCAATGGAATAAAACTCTAATTTAAGTACCAATATTAAGGAGAAGCTGTTGCATAAAAACTATCCCAAAACCTAATATATTAAGTCCTATAACAAACCATAAAGTATTCCAAGAAGCCTGAATGTGGTTTTATAGACGTAGGGTGATAAAAATGTTATTCTAAATAAGAAAAACCTATTTCTCTCTTGCACAGGTGGAAAGAATCTTACTAATGCCCTTAGGAGACAATAGTACAACCAAAATACTCCAATAAATGTATAAATGGATTCCCAACCTCACAAATAAATTATCACCAAGTAAAAAAAGTCATGTAACGTAATATACGAAGCACAACAATTATTTTGGTACTACACAAAACTACCCACATGCTTAGTTTCTCCTTCATTGTGGAAAATATCCTCACACACCCACCTCGTCCAAAATAACCACATCACAACCTGCTGACAGACACTTGGGATACAAACAACATAACATCATGACCACATAAAAATGGTCCACAAACTGCATCACATACCTCCCACACATACTTTGTACAAAAACCACAACACATCCTGCCTACACACACTTGGGGCACAAACCACATCAAATCTCTTCTTGAAGTCACGTGGGAAATCACAAAACATTTCATCATTAGAAAAATTGGGAAATCACAACACATACCATCCATGAAAAAAAAGTGAAATTAAAAAAAATAAAATCCTAAGAACACATGAGAATGCACAAGTCTCCCGTACACACCTGGGCCTCACATAATAATATCCTTCCAGAAGAAGCATGGGTTATAACTGCTTAGAAGTGGGAGAAGGGAAGAGGACATGTGCATCCATCAATCATCCCACCATGATGGTTTGGAAAAATACCCACCCTCATTATAATTGGGCTGTTCAACACGTTATTTTAAACTAGGGCGGGTGCTTATTTAATTTTCAATGAAAAGAAAAGTACGCACATATATGATACCAATAAGTATAACCCAACCCATGGATCCCAAACTATAGAACGAGCTCACAAATAACACCATTTTGTTGCTTCTTAAAAATATATCACAACACAAAACATGTCATAAACCCATTCAAATTTCCTAAAAATTCCATTTAACCACTTCCATTCATTATTAAAAGATAATATTTAACCACCCCATAACTATTTGGAAAACTGTTAAGCAGGATCAAAAAAATGAAACACCGTGAATTTCACCTCAGAACATGGAAGTCCAGATAACAAATGTAGCCTCACATTCAAATAAATTTAAAATTCATTCAATATATATTGATCTATAGAAAAATAGATGCATTCAATAAGCTACCCATGCAGATTCTTTGGGTGAAGCTTCCATACCAACAATCACTATCATTATTAAAACTCATCCCACTAAAATCACATCTGAACCAAACCCCAACTCACAACCCCATCCTATGATATATTTCCACAGAACAATTTTTTCATCCTTATTAAAACAAAGTCCCAATCCATTTCATAGTCAATAAATATTTTAATACAAGATTAAAATACATGCTCAGGTTGTTAAATCATCTACATGTTCATCCAAAAAAAACCTTCCAAACCAACCCACAACACACACTTGTGCTTCATAGACGTACCAAAAGATAGTCCAATGTATACCCACACATCAAAAAACATTCAATTAATATATCTTTTATCCATTTTCACACAGATGAAACTAATCCACACAACACATCACCCACACACCAAATCAGAAAAAAACAAGATTTACAGAGGTAATCTTTATTTAGTTTTACTTTTTAATTCATGGGTAATCATAGAAACCGGGTAATCCTAGGGAATCTGTTTATTTTAAAGTGTACATTAATTAAATATTTCCATGTAAAATTGTTATGTAGAAATTAAAAAATATTAATCTTTTTTAAACATGTCCATGGAAAACCAACTACCATGATTTTTAGTGTGATTTTTAGCCCATTCAAATCACAACATAATTAATCAAGTGATAGTGACACAACTATAAATGTACATTATACTATTTCAAACTATATGATTATAAAAATTCTATCCAGACATCCAAATCAATCCATCTCATACCCTGAAAAAAATCTCAATGTAAGAATAAGAGGAAAAAAAATAAGAAATAGAAGAAAACTCACCACATATAATCCCCAGATCACAATTGAGAAATCATTAAGGTCAACAGATTGATATGTGAGGAATAGTGATGAATGAACACCTCTTAGAGCCTATGGGTTGTCTGGAATAAAAAAAGTATAGAAAAAGTCCTAAATAATTAATATTCATCTGATATGTTTTTTAAAACAAAACTAGAACGTGGTATGATATGACATGTAATGCCCTTTCATGTTGTGTAGTGATCGGGGGATTGTTTTTAACAAAAAATGTTGTCCCTCCCAATTTATTTTATTTTTGAAACCACAAAAATATTACACAATAAAAATTATTTTATAAAAACCATGAAACTGGGTTTCATGTTGTGTAACCGCGTTACACAACTTGTAATCAAATTACACGACATGTAATCACTGTATATGCTAACTTTAGGAACTGAACCGCTCTAAACTCACCCTAAGCCCACCTAGAACATCTCCCACACCAAAAAAACAAAAATAAATGAACATAGAGGACAAAAAATGTACATTTATATCCTCTTATTTTGGTATTGGGATGTCCACTCGTGTACCCTCTTGCTTTAGGCTTGGTATGTCCTCCCATGTGCCCTCTTGTTTTGGTCATGGGATTCCCTCTCATATATCCATTGAGAACGTAGAAGATTTACTAATAGATAATTTATTAGAGAAGAGGTACATATCTCACCCAACTCAAAATAAAATCATACATAAATATTTCAGAAAACCATCAAACATCATGTCATAATATAATAAATGAAATGGGTTTCATAAACCTATAATCATATATTAGCTTCTAGAAAATATATATATGTTCCAAAATCAAATCATTGCAGAATAACCCGTGACAATAAGAGGGTTTAATAAAAATATAATAATGAAATTTTATTTAATTTCATTAAAATCATTCAAGAAAACTTAAATCATTCAAAGAAATAATATAAATGGAAATATTGAATCATTTTATAAGAAAGTCAGGAGTTACAGCCAAAATTGTTATATTAGATGGGAAATTATTTCTAGATTTATTTTGAAAAAAATTATTGAGGAAAATATCAAATATCCATTGAAATGATATTCAGGAATCATATAACTTTTTGAAAACCATTTTCATGAAAATAAATATGAAATTTTATTAATAAGAATGTAAAACTTTTTGGAATCTTCTTTATTTTGTCAAATTTTATGGGATCTTGAGAATTTTCTGAAAACCATTTCATTGAAAATAACCATAAAAAACTTCAAAAAAATTATCAATATAAACATGGAATCATGGAAAAAAATAATTGACAAAGGGTAATTTCATATATTCCATACAATGTAAAATGAGCATTCATTGTGAATGGTAAATTGTCTATAAAAATGCCTTATTAGTAAAGCATCAACCTTAGTCCATTGAAAACATTGGTAAAAGAAAAAAAGTTTAAACATTTATTTTAATGATCATATAATATTAAATATTATTGAAATTATTTTTTATAAATCATGGATATAAGGACCTTGTATTTCTAATCAATGAGGGAGGTAAATTCATATTTTCTTAAAACAAAATTCTCAACTATCATCTGTACCAAATAGTAGAATTTTTTTTACTAATACATTATTTAATTAAGACTCTCCCAATGAAAATAAAATTCATGATTATTATTTAAAGAAGCATAAATAGATTTCAATAATAAAAACATGATCATAAACAATCTTCATAAATGGTGACATCATTTCAATAAACTATTACCACATGGTAATATTTATTCACATCCCCTTTGTATGAAAATAAAATTATAAAAAACATTAAGATATCATGAAAAGAAGGATATTCATGTAATAAAATGATAATGGTATTTTAAATACCTCATATAAAAGTATAGTATTATAGCATGACATGTGTATCAAATGAGAAAAATTGAGAGAAAATTACTTTACTAATTTTATAACATTAGAAACATAATCCCCATGATAGAATGTTCATAATATAGTTTTGTAAATACACACAGATTTAAGAATATGACGAATAAAACACATTAATGTTTATTGTATACATTAATGTTTTTTATATATTTTAGTGGTAAATAAAGCATGTATCAAATGTAAATAATGAGATATATGAAATTCTATTAACTAGAGTTTGTCTTTTCTCATGTGACTTATATTCATCTTCTAATGGTAAATACTTTTTCTCTCTATAAAGGGATTCCTTGGATGGATTTATTCACAAATATAGGAATCAAGTAGGACAATAATACTTTTTTGAGGTATTTTTGAAGATTTTGGTCAGCCTAATATAGAATAAGATTTCTGATGATGTGGGAGGAGAGGGTACCTTTAATTGGGGATGAGTTGTGAAACACATTTATGATTTTTGAAAAATGGAAACCCCATCCACTTTTTTTTTATTTCCATTGGATCAAATAATTCCCCAAATTCCATAAAAGGAAGTATAATGGAAAAATATGGTAATAAAACGTCTTTTGGTAATGTTTCTCTGTCATAGTATGCTATATGTTTAGGGATTATCCACTAATTAAAATTAATTTGATCAAAATTGTAGTATTTAATTTTAATTATATTGACTAATATTTTTGATCAAAAACTATGTTCATATTATTATAAATTATAAATTATGATGGCTTATAATATGATTTTTTTTTACAAATTATATTCATAGAAGTGGATGAAAATAATTTAAATTTAATCCTGCAGACGAGACGAGAATGCATGTTTTTAATGTAAAAAATCACGAGTTTGATAATTTTTAAAACCAATATCAATTTAAAATTGATTAAAATAAAATCAATTGAATAAATTGATAAAACAATTTTCCTTTTTATATATAAAAATAAATTAATATTTAAAATTTTCATTATAAATAAAATAGATTAAGAAGAAGTTTTGTGTTAAATTTTAGTATTTTTACAATTCATTACTAAATGAAACATCAGAAAAAAAAATTATCCCAAACATAATTAGTTTTTTTATAAGTAATAAATGATGTTAATTTTGATATATAAAATTTAAAAATGAATCAAAAAATATATTTAACGTGGGGTTTCCCAAAAAATCATTAAAGGTGCCTTCATAAAAAAAATTGGGTTTTATGTGTCATATTTGGAATGTTATTATCTAATGCCTATAATGTATATTGGATGAATCTCAAATATCTTTTATTGAATAATTAAAAAATATATATATGTATATATTAATATAATCTCACTTACTAATTTTTTATATATAAATTAATATGAAAAAAATATCTTTCTCAGCATGAAAATAATTTTTTATATAAATATTCCTTTTATAATCAATTGATTTTTATATTAAATATAAATAATGAATTAATTTTTTACAATCATGTACCACATTATTTTATTAATTTAGATAATACTATTCATAACCACTATATTAACATCATGGTTAACTCTTAATGTTAGAAATAATTATATTTTCATAATATATTCTTTCCTGGAAAAACACGGTGTTGGGTGTTATGCAGGTCGTCAAAGTAATTCAGTCTTGCATATAACGTAAGCTACCATTAGTGTTTCATTTAGAGAAATATAATATTTTTGTTTCATATGGAGATTAATTAAATTTATATTATATATAATACTAGAAAAACTATGTTCTTGGATATATAATAAATATTTTCATTGTTGAATGAAATGAAAAATATTAAAAAATTTAAATGAATTAGAAAAACATATTTTGCAGCATCTCAGGGTGATAAAACCATAATCTATTTGATATTTGGAAAACCAAAAAAATATTTATTTTAAATATATAATATAATAAAATAATATGAAATATAATTCCAAAAAACAAATAATAATGGTGCAGAAATGTATGAAACCATGACCACTGTGATATATTCGATTCCACCTAAATGACTAACTGTCTCCAGAGAAAATATAAAATAGATATATAAATACAAATATATATAAATGTTTTTGTGTGTGTGTGTGTGGCAGATGAAGTAAGAATACTTAATCATATCTGCTACTAAAGCATTCCAAAATGTTTTATTGGCCATGCAATCGCTTCAAGTTCAATATGTACATATATCATCATTACCATACTACTACAAAACATAGCCTCTTATCGAAAATAAAAATTATAAAAATTAATTATTAACATATTTATATAGCATTCAATATATACCATTGTAGTTCGGTTAAATGAATGTAATGAAAGACCACCTCATTACTTTCACATATCAATATCTTCTTTCATTTCATATCATCATTGTGAGGAAACATAAAAATAAATTATACCCAAAATATATTAAAAATAATATAAAATAACATTATCCCATTATAGATTACAGTATTTATGAATTATAGATACAACAATATGGAGTATTCAAAATTATATTTAAATAATAAGTATGGAATAGAAGAAAAACCCTTGGTACCGATGTCCTTATTTGATAATAAAAAATATTATACAACTTGGTTTATAGTGTGTATGATATTTAAATTAAATATATTTCTATCATAGTATCCCATAAGTGATTCAAAGGGGTTTACTCCAAATAAATCACATTCTTACAAAATTTGTATCATAACCTCTAAATCCCAAACATGATAGCCATGAAAACATTTAAACCACTTTATTCAACTACCAAATTACCATTAAATCATAAATAATGGCGTTTTTTATTCAAATAATTAAATATATCCATTTATAATTTTTTCAAAAAATTCAACATTTTATTATTTTTATTTAATTTAAAAACAATAATCTCTCTTTGACCACACATTATTAAGAACATAAAATAAAATCATAATCGATATATATTGTATTGATAAACATTATATATTAATTTATTGTTCCTTAACATAATTATAATTCAATACAAGTTCCATGAAACTTTTCAACTATATAGCAATGACAAAAAAACCACTCAAAATACCACAGTAAACACCATAATAAAACATGTCATCAACAACTATTGTATTAAAATATTACACCTTTTACCACATAAACATGATATTACATACCTGTTAAAACATAAAAAAATTGATGGACCTGCATTGCTACTATACCATATTTCCCACACAAATATTAACTTATTTAATCAACACCAAATACCCCATTATTGATAAAAGTAAAAATATATGATTAAAGTAATTTATCATAACAAGAATAATTAATTTGTTCAATTTTTCCATTAATTTTTTTTTTAAAATAAATATCATGGAAAACAACACTAAACATTAATGATTTAATTGATATTAATTAATTTCTATAAATTAGTGAAAGGAATATTTTGAAATGCGATTATACAATATCAGATTATGAAAATAATATCTCAATAGTACTATATGAAAATATAGGTGTATTATGTCTTGTGTAATGAAATTGATTTAAAAAATATAATACCAACCACACATTTACATTTTTTTATATAATACATTATTTAAAAATTTAGTACAAATCCATGGTCCTATGTAATTAAAAAAAATCATAGTATTTATAATTTTGAAAATATATTTTTTTAATTTCCTTCATGATAATATAGTTATTTATACTCCATAAATTAATTATTATTTATCATAGGTATTATTATTTTTATCTATTCAAAATTATTCAAAGGAAACTGAAACATCATTTTGAATAGAATGAAATCATAATCACAAATCCCAATGTAACTCTATTAAATCCAATAATGAAGGGAAAAAATACTCATGGAAGAAGAAACTTATGATTATGTAATTATATAAATGGGATTGTACTCAAATATAAAGAAGTGTTGTTTAATGATTTTGATTGAAAAACTATTTATATATGTTAACTGATATATGTGGATTCCCCACTGATTTTATTGCGGTTATAATAAAATAAAATAATTCCAATTAAATATGATTATAATTAATATTTTATAATGATATTAGAAAACTATAGAATAAATATATTGTGAATTTTATCCTATAATTACATTGATTTTTTTTTTTAAAATAATTATGTTATGTCACCGGGAATGTTGATGGTAAATCATTTTAGCAACAAATATAATTATCTATTTCTAAATTGTAACTAAGGATTTCAATTTTTAACACTCAATATCTTTTTGATTGATGGGTGATCCTAGAACTCTCTCTTTACACATGATTCTGTTATATAATAATATTGAAGAATGGAAATGAAATATGAGAAAATAAACTATATAGAAAAAAATGACAACAGATCATCCACGACCCAGTGGAACTATAAAAAAATTCAAAAAAAATATCAATATAATAAAATAAAAAGTAAATCACCAAAGGATACACAGCACTATAATATCAATAAACTGATTACAATTAATCCTTTATAATATTTAATCCATATACCTACAATAATATTATCCATATGGCTTCCCATGTAGTAATTTTTTATAGATCAACATTTCATATCCCTCATCCTTTTTGTTTCAATATGATTTTCAATCCGTCATACATAGACATATAATTATCACGTGTCTTCGTCCATACCCCACAACATGAGGGAATACTAGACACCATAAGTCATTTAATCATTGAAAAATCATAATGACCTATCATAGTTAATCCCTCATGTTTATTTTTGACCTCCATTTATATCCATATTTATTTATCTTTTTTTTTGAAACTTCTCACAATGAATGTATATAAATATTTGTTCAAGAAGATCTATACAGTAACAAAATCATTTTTATTATTTATATATTATGACATAAGCCTATTTGGATATATAATAAAATTATAATATGGTAAAATATGTTTTTTTTTCTAAAACTCCAAATAAAATCAGATGGTCTATGATATATTTACACATTACCTCATGTGCATATCCACTTACACCATAGGTTAATAACAAGTAGCAGGGGTTTGATGTAATGTCCCATGGATTCTATAAACTCAATCCTAATTTAAAATAATTGATTAACTACCAGGGTATATTAGTATCAAGCATATTATATGGAATAATAAATATAAAATATATTTAATGTGTTTTTGTTTTAATTAGAATCAATATTAAAAAATGATACAATATTTTATTTCCAATTGTGACGATGACATTTAAAAAAATAAGTATAGAAAACATATAAGTGTATATAGGCCACATATATTAGTGTTATTCTTATCTCCATACTCGTATCATTATATATAGCTAAATGATCAATCACATATATCATCCCAACATTTACCTCAAATAATTAAGGGTTACTCATGTTCTAATAATTGATGTCCACATCAGGAGGTTGTTTGTATAACATTGTAATAAACCATCGACATAGATCAGTACATGTCTAGTAAATGTACTATATTTTAATGTGGTGAGCATGGATGGTAAGAAAATAAAAAATTATTTTATAAATTATATAATAGTAATTAATAATCTAAAAGGAATAAGTATAAATGTAAACAACCTTATGCTAAGTGGCCATGTGCTTACTGACAAACTTCAAACCCCGTACATACCTACTTTTTCACTATACTATAAAAACATAAAACATAATTATGACATATTTTTATTTGCGGGTTATTCAAAATTCATTTCTAACACCCCCAAGTGATAATACAATACATTCCATTCTATTGTCTGAAGCATTCCAATTCTCGATATTCCATTACTCTCATCTTGGATGATCAAAAATAGATTTCATAAGAATATTATATATGACGATGTATATAAATTAAAGATAAATAAATATTTTATAAGAAATAGGATGTGATATAAAATAGTAAATAAGTTCAACAATGATCTATATCTTTCACTTTCCACAAATGAGTTAAAATCCTGAATTTTCCCATATTGATAAAGAAAATAATTATGAGGCCAAAAATCAAATTAGTTTCTCTAGGATACACATAATCTATGTTTGTAATCATAAAACATAATTATCATGGAATACAAAGAAACATTAAGTGATTAATCATCAAATATATGTTTAATGAGCTATAGACACTCAAATACACACCTGAGTAAATCTGTATCCATCGATGACTATGAAACAAGTAAATATACAATGTCTAATATTGTCATTATAATATTTTTTATCTAGAAAGAAAATTAATTAAATTAGTTATAAAAAGGAACTATTTAAATAATTAGATATTTAAATCGATACCTTATTTTGTATCATTCGATAAATAAATTAATATTTAATATGATACATTCATACTGAGGTTTGGAATTAAGGATCATATTACTAATTCATTTAACCTTATATAACATGAAAATAAATAATACATAATATAATATGGCCTTATACACAGAACCACCCATATCAAACTAATCAAACCCATATCCATTTATATTCCATCTACATTGTTTGAGTTTTTAGTTCCATTCGTCTACTAAAAATCAACATGTGGTTCTTCACTCACCAAAGAATTCAAAATAATGATTTATATTTATATTATAATGAACAAAATGAATATATGAAACGTTTAATGAATAGAGTAAAAAATAATTTATGATGGAATTATCGGATGTCACAACCAACCTAGAACCACAACCAACCACTAATGGATGGTATGTAACACAAATCTAAAATCATTCTAGTAGAAATCCATATTTTAAATGATCATGAAAAAATCCAATTAAATTTAGATAAATTGATTCCATTATAAAAAAGAAACCCATGTTATGAATGTTTACTAAAATTTCGATCAATAATTTTTTATGTACTCATGAATTTTGTTTTATTCAATGATATAAAAATGATGTATATAACTATCATAAATTGATGAATAAATTATCATAATTAACACAAACAGTATAATATATCACCATGGGACAGACCGTTTTTTAAATACAAAAAATTGAATATTATATATTAACATGATATCCTTTATCGATTATAATACAAATCTTAGTAATACTATGAAAAATCAATCAATATATTATGGAATTTTCTTCAAATTCACTGTCATGATGCTTAAAAAAGATGATCAAATGTCAATGATAATCATGATTTAGAGCATTCAAGGAGGAAAACACATGATCAAATCATATGTTTTGTAACATAATAAGATGATCATCAATGAGGGATGAAATATAAATCTACAACCTAAGGAGGATGAATGATGAAATTATTGATGAAGAAATTTGGTTTTAAAATTATATTCCATCGGTTTGAGTCTAGATCAATCTATATCAAATGGATATTTTTCAAGGAGGATGAGGGGATTTCATGATTTAATGTAAATTCAAAAAAATTGAAAACCCTATTAAACCTAATGGCTACAAGGTCTGTGATTTCTATATGATACACTAATTAGAGATGGTATGAATTCCACACAAGTAATCTAGTGGATTACAGTACACTTGATGCATGATCACCTAATAGATTGTGAAACTTACAAGGAAACTGGGCTACTTCAATCTCCACCTGCTGGCTAGTGGGGATACTAAATTACATCACAACAACAGAATAAAACTTCATTAGGGATGACCTTTATAAGTTCCGTAAAAAAGAAGTGATAATTGTGCCCTTTATTACTGAAAAATCATGCATGGATAAAGGGTATGTTTTATTAGAAATTTTTTCCTAGTGATGATAAAATTCACCTTTTATGAGTATATGATTTTAGAGCTAAAAAAAGGAAACCATTGTGAGAGAAATATTTTGAACATATAATTAAAACCCTTAATCAGGACATTATTTTTAGAGCCCAGAATGAACCCTTTATTTTTTATTTTTTATTGCTGATAAAAGTAGAAAAAAATAAAATATTTTTTTAAATAAGAAAATCATTAAATAATAATAATAATAATAATAATAAATACATATATAATTATTGATAAAAATGAAAAAATAGATTATACTATATATTAATTATAAATATTAAATATTTGATATATTTATATGTGTAAAATAATAATTAATCAACATCATTAATTAATTAATTATTAAAAATATCAAACCTTTTATTTATTAAATAATTTTCGACAATGTTAATAAATGATATATATTAAATATATTGATGTATATGAATGTATAGAATGATTATTTATTTAATTGAAAATAGTATTTATGATTTTAAAAAAATATTCATTTATTTAGTAAATAATGGATTTTAGTTGAAAATCCATAGGAATTAAAAAAGATTACAAATTGAATCGAGTGATAGAAATAATTGAATGTTATTTGATTATTCAATTTTACATATCTCAAGCATATTATATTTCTTTCAAATATATTCAATTATGTTATTTTTATATATACACACTCCCATACATATTTTTTGTGTGAATTTAATCAATTAATATTTTTATTTTTATTTTTATTATGTTTTTATATTTTCAATATGTATTAATCTTAATTTAAATATATTTATATGTTTTTTACTGATTTATTTTAATCAATCTTATCCAAATTTTCAATATTTTACTCATTTTTAACTAATAAATTTTACTTATTTTTTACAAGCACGCACTAAAGAATAAATATTCATTAGTTATTTTAAAAATAAATTTGTATGAAAATTTGTTAATATATATATTTAAATATATATATTTACCATCTTTATAAAATTATAATTATAAATGAAAATATAATATTTCATTAAAATTTATTTATATAATTATAAATAAATATTTATAATTATATACTAATATTTTTTTAAATAAGGAATATATTTAATATATTTGTAATTATACAAATATATATAATTTTATAAACAACATTTTTAAAGAAAAAATTTATATAATAATAAATAAATAATTACACGTTCAATGAATTTTAAAATTATTATTTTCGAAAATGTAATATTATATGTATTATAATTATATATAATAATTATACTTTTTTAATTTATTATTATTTTTTAAATTTGAATTGTTTTTATCAGCGCTAAAAAACATTAATGTAGATTTATTTTATCATTTCTTATTATCACACCATCGATTGATGATATCTTTATTAGTGCTATTTTAGAAGTACAAATATATGTTTCATGATCTATATTAAGAACCCTTAACAATGTGAACATGTTTGGGACATCTGAAGCGCTCTACAGAAGAAACATGTAGCCAGTACTCCACATTATTGAATACAAGCTCAAATATATGATATAAACTGTGCTCTAACTATTCCAAGACTCGAATCTAAGGCTCTAGAAATTAATATGTTGAACCAACAGAAGGCTATAATTAAATCCATGTTTATCTATATCTGTAATTTCAATCACTTATCCACTAAACCTTCTAATCCCATATCATTAAATCCCAATATATTCAGTTGTATTATTCTATAATAAAAGAACCCAATATCTATTATTGTTTAGATATATTGAATTATCACCTTCCTTGACAGCATGATTCTCTCCATGGGATAAAATTGGTATTGTTCGACTAGAAATATATCAATCCTAATGTTGGGTGATGTTGTTTTGTTGTATAATCATCTCCCAATACCTATATTCTATGGCATCTAGCTCTTGAAGTCATAATATTTTGAATATTTCTTCCTTATATTAGTCGGTGTTGTATTTGGTTTGGAATATTTCATTGAAAATCACAAGGGAACAACTTTTTTATATTTTGATTGTCATATTAATGATCTATGATATTATTGATTATCCTATAAACTAAGTAAAATGTTTCACCAATCAAAGAAATTTTGATATTATACCTTATATAATCTAAAAAAACTAAATTATGATTCCTTCAATCTTAAATAATATTTCTTATACATATTTGAGTTCCAACATACTTTGATCATTCACTTACGTGTTGTAGTGAGTGTGATAAAATCTACTTCGAAAAAACCAAGAGTTATTATGTAATGATCCAACCATTAATACAAGGTACTCATAAATTTTTTTATGTTATACATAGAATTAGTTAACTTGAAATCTATTATCTCATTTTCATCTATAATAAACCAACATGGTTTCAGAATTTATATTCACTCATATGGACTCTATTGAGGAACAAATATTAGAGATTCATTTGGTATATTTTTGAATATATTTTAACTGAAATTGTTAAAAAAACTCTAATGGTTTTCAACTGGGCTATGATTTAAAATATACAATTAATATAACTTATTTTTATCTATTGTTTTTCTTTTTTACACTGTTCATTAATTATTTTGAGCTAGTTTTCCATATTCAATTAGTTTACTACTGAACACGCACTTTATTATGATAACATTTTTTATTAAAAGGAATGAAGAATTTCCCATATTAAATTGTTCTTATTTTGATCAACTACCTATTGAATATACTTGATCCAATTATCATCCTTCTCATCCTTTCCAAATTATATAGAATATTCTTTTGAAACATCTATGTTTTTTTGAAGATTGTTATTCCATTGAGTATTAATTGGAACACACCAAACATCGTGGAAATTATATTTCCTAATTTTATCAATTCATGTATTTCTTGCTCTGGAAAAAATATATCCATCATTGATATTATTAAAAACTAATTATTACTTCATAGAAATCAAATGATTTCATCCATCAGACATCAACTAAACAATATGTATGTTTTACATTAATCCATCAAAAAACGTATCATTCATTAAAAATGAATTTTGCACACACCTTTTGTAATATATGATCACCATAAAATTAATTATCACAAATGTGATGAGTTTAATCCTTGAGAACATGATGTAGTAGTACTATCATCTTCATCTACATGATCCCAAAAACATTTATTTATCTAATTTTTTTCATTGTACTTGTCCCTCATATATTTTATATAGACTGTACCACTCGGAACAATCATCATCATGTGGATGACTACTGATTTGATTATTTAAAGCAACATAGGGTAGTGTACACAAGATATTGAGGATGATTTCAAAACAAAAAATTCAATAATAACTATTTTTAAGATGTTATAATTAGGATGAAAATCGTTTATAAAATTTTTCTTGGAATGATTTCAATGAATAACACATACCAGTGGAGTTTTTTTCTCTTAAATTAAGTTATACATTCTCTATGAAGCACAATTAAATTGTTTGAAACAATAAAATTTTCATTTTCCCATATTATATTTATTTATATCATTCACCTTTTATAATGAATATCTTTTGATATTTTATATAGTTATTGTACGAAAAGTATATTTTATTAACCAAATAATTTATCTTAAATATCTATTCGATGAATAAATGCATCAATAAAATGTATCTTATTTTATCATCAAAATACTCACAAATTTGTTGATTTTTGGGGTGACCTATTTTCATTTTATTCATAATTATTTTTTTACCATTATCATATACCTGTGGTCAAAATATAATTAATAGTAAAATCATTATCTATAGAATTAATTAATTGTTTAATGTTTTAATAATTAATTTTTTTAGTATTACTCTAAAAAAAATTTATTTCGTCTACAAGTGGATTCTATTGTTTGAGTTGGTTTGGTTTGTTAAAATATTCTAATGATTGTGATGGATTATACTTCATTCCATCAAATGAGATAATTAAAACATGGAAATGCCTCATGAAAGCATATATGCATCAAGGAACGTTGCATTCTTTCTTCATAACAAATTAACTATATCATCATTTTAAAAAATATTGTTTATTAATTTAATTATACTTTATATCTAGTACTTATTTTTATCACAAATCAATTTGGATGCCATATTTTTTATCTTGTATTATAATTAAGCCACAAAATATATAAAATGATTATTTCTGCCAATGTAACAATGATTTCCATTTCCATTTTCATTTTTTAAAATTTAAAAATTGCACATTGAGTTGATGTTTTAGAAAAAAAATCATTCTTGTTATTGAAATCCATAATACTATAAAAATATCATGTTCTATTATGGTGAATTATCTTTATCTTATTGACACATGAGAATCCATTTCTCTAATGACTTTCAATAATGAGAATATTTTTTTGGCTTTGATCCTCAAGAAAATATGTACTGTTAGTAGTTTGACATAGAAATAGAATAAAAATGTACTTAAATTGAGAGTTATGATTTTAGATTCTATTATACATTTATGGATCATCTAAACCTCAATACGACACTCGATGTTAAATTTTTGACTCAAAGTGCTTTTTTTATTTAAAATTTACAGTACCTTTAGTAAAAAGGACAACTGACGTATTCAAAAAGACAAAAATATATGATTATTTTTATAATTTATGTAAATGGTCCATCAGACATTTATGACATCTAAAAATCATGTTCAAATAAATCTTATTCATGGTTTGACCACTATGACTCAATTTTTCCATTATTAGTATAAAATCAATTAACTTGTTCAAAAAAATTATCTTTGAAATAAATACAAAACACAATATTATTTTTCATGAAAATTTATTAAATTTATTAACAATAAATTGTTGAATTTTTGGAATTATTAATATATCAAAATGATACACTATATGATCATTATTTTTCAATGTTCATGTTTTATATTTAAAATTATAGTTTAGTAAAAAAAAAGTAATGTACTCTAATCTGAGAAACCAGATTTAGATAATTATGATATTTTAGTTTAATTATTTATATTTCATTTGATAAATGTATGAAAATAATGTGTCTCAATCATACACATGGTATCCCTGGAATTACTCAAATAACATGTTTTTATGTAAAAATGAGATAAATTTTACAAAAATGAAAAACTGAGCTAGTCAAAATCAATCAAAATCATGATCATTTTTTCATAATATATGGGATTGATCCATATATCATTTTTGACATATAGGTATAATCATCTCATCAATTCAATACATGATGTTCTTAGTACTACTCAATGTGTTCTTTTTCAGTTTACAATCATTAGTTAAGTCCAAAAAATTTCACACACTGAAAATTAAGAAAATGATGTCGTATTTTTTTTTTGAAAATTAAGGAAATTGAATCATAATTCATTTAAGTTGTATTTTAATTGGCCTCATTTCAAACTGATAAATTATGTTATTAGTATGAGTCAATGTTCATTTTTCTAGTGTGAAATGATAGTTTAGTAAAAAAAATAAGCGTACTAAAAACATTGTCAATGCATATGAATTGCATAGATAATTTTTTAAAATGATAGATATGACATTTGGGTTTTTATGGAGTTATCCAAAACTCAATCTAAAACAATGTGTGACCAATATGACTCCACTGTATATCTTTATTTAAAAGTGACATCAATTTTAGTAAAAAGGTCTATTTATCTACAAATAACATGAAAATGAAGTTATATAGATTTTAAAAAATAATAAATCTATCCATACATCATTTTTTATGTTTAGGAATTTTTTTTCACCTCTTTCCAATTCTTGGTGTTACCAGTATTACTCCATGTGTGTCATTTTATTTAAAATTTATATCAATTTTAGAAAGAAGGAAAACTAACAAACTAAAAGATAATAAAACTAATTTGGATGATTTTTATAAATTATGGAAATGATACATAAGTAATTTGGGAAGTATATGAATTATTCACAACACAATCAGATACACAATGTGGCCGATAAAAATCAGTGTGTCCATTATAAATTTAAAATTTATAGTTTTTTTCAAAAAATGTAACTTACTAATAACTTAGAAACACATATGGATTTTTAAAAAAAAATTGGAATGTAATTCATAAGTCATTTGGGACTTGTTCTAATTGGAATCAAGTAAAAAATATACATGATGTGATATGTATGAGCCAATGTATGTGTTTCCCATTTTAAAAAAATTCATAAAAAATACAAGTGACATACTCAAAATTTAGTAAACAATTTCATATTTTTTATACTATATTAAAATGATCCATCTGGCATTTGGGATATGTAAGAATTATAATCACCTTAATCCAATACACAATTTTACTAATATTATTCATGGTCATATTTTTATTTAAAATTGTATCAATTTCAGTATAAAGGGAAACTAACAAACTCAAAACTATGAAAATGAATTTAGATTGATTTGATATAATAGGGAAATTGTCCATATTTCATTTTTGATATGTAGGAGTTTGATGTACTTTAATCTGATTCATGAGGTCGCTTTTTATGAATAAATTTTTTTATTAGTTTTTAATTGATATTATTTAAAAAAAATATTCACTCATTAGTAATAGAAAAAAAACACACTCATATTTTCATGATAATTTAGAAAATTTATTCATAAATCAATTTTGATGTGTAGGAATCGGTAAAATCTAAAACTAATACATGATGTGATCAGTATGATTTAATGTACGTGTTTAATGATTGAAATAAAATTTTAATAATAATCCAATGTGACCTACTCAAAAATGAATAAACACATTCAAATTTTTTTGATACATTATGAAATGATCCATATGACATATGGGAGGTTTATGAATTATTCAACCCTAAATCCAATGCCTGGTGCAATTTATATCACTCCATGTGTGTATTTTTAATTAAAAAGGACATCAATATTATTGAAAAGGACAAAAAACTTACTCCAATGCAAGAAAAAGAATTCAGATTGTTTTGATAATTCCAGAAAATGATCCATAAGTCATTTATTATATGTATGAACAATTATCACCTCCATAAAATAGAATATTTATTGAGTATGACTCATTATGTCAGTTATCAGTTTAAAAGCGTCATTTTGTTCATTAGGTGTCATTTAATAAAAATGAAAAAAACACAATCTAATTTTCATTATATTTTATGAAAATAGTTCATAATTCATTTTGGAAATCTATGAATTAGTATCCTGACAAACCGAAAAAGGATGTGACTGCTACCAGTAAATGTGTATGTTTCTATTTTAAATGCAACTTTTTTAAAATAGTCATGCCACATGATAATAAATTAGAATATAACCTCATATTGTTTTAATACAGAAGGAAAATTATCCATTAGTCATTTGAGTTTTATAAAAATAATCTACAAAAACATATGATAAACAATTTCTCTAATATGTATCTATGTATATCTTTTCAATATATAAGTATCATTTTATTTTAAAACACACATCAATCACAAAAATCAATAAAACTACCATAGCTTTTTTTGTCATTATCATATAATATGTTACTTAATAATTTTATTTTTTATTTTTATCTTATATAATTTAGTTAATTTATAGAGATATAATTCTCTAATGTGAACACAGAATAGTGAGATGTTAAAAAATCAACCAGAACTCAATATGATACATACATTTCATTATATGAATCATTGTTATGTTAAAAATGGCATTTTATGTTAATTTATATCATCACTTTATTAAAACTATAAAAAGTTTTTTGTTGTATCGGTGATATTTTTTCTTGTGTAGGGGTAATTATCAAAAGAAAAAGGAAGACCATTTTTTATGAATGTATCCTATTATTCGTACATATGTAATTGTATAATCCATAGTTTTAAATAACTATAATATATTTTCTTTTTCTACTATCTGAGTTGTAATTTTTATTTCATTTAAAATAAGTATTTCTATATTATATTTCTGATTTCATAGTGTTTTTTTGCTACAGTGTGATGCTCAAGCACACTATACCACTTTTGTAGTGTGATTTCATAGCTCACTGTATTGTGCCACTTTATTAGTTCCTCTTTACCATTAATAAAAAGGCTATTGATTTTAATCACTCTCATTTCGTCAACACAACTCTATCATTTATATTGATAGTTTTTAGAATTCTTAAAGGGCTACTTTGTATTAGTTATTTTTATAGTATGTTATAATTGATGTCCATGAAATATATACTTCAACCCTAATGTTTGGACTGACTCCTAATGGATAATTCATGTATAAAAGTTGCATTATGGTTTTCAACATAAAGCATATGAATTTGAAAATCTGCCACCAAATGAATCATCAACCATAGTTACCTATAAAAATACTTATAAATTAATTAATATTGATAAAAATGTTTCTTGATGTTACAATATAATAATGACATAATATATAATAATTTCCCCATAATAATAATTATTTTCATTGACATGTTTTAGTTATAAGTGATTTTTCACTCTTTATTTTCCTTAATCATCCTTTATAAGAATGTATCTACATTCTGTCATTGAATAACAATTAATTTTTTCAAGGAAAAACTCTTCCTTAAATTTTCAACAATCTATTTCATAGAGACTCTATAATGTAATATCAATATATGAACCAAAATCTAGATGTTATAAAAACATTGAAACCATAATAAATAAATTCATCCACATCAACAAAACATTGTGTAACAACTAATTCATTTCGAAGAATCAAGGGACTATACACAACCATAATCATCATAGAAATATAAATATCAGTAGTATGACATCATAAATAGTTTAATTTAGATCCATCACACTGCATCATGACATTGAATAAAATAATTCTTGATAACCAAACTATGTTCTTAATAATGATCTAAAACAATGAGTCACTACTATTTAGTGTATGCAAAAACATACAGATAATTCATGGGAGGCACTAAATAAATTAGTAAACCCCCATTTTTATGGAATATGATTGTTTCAATGTTTTTGAAAATATATATATATTTTAACAGAGATACGCTAGTTAATATATTTCAGTCAACTACCAACAATGACTCTCATATATAAAACTAGTTATTACATAATTCCACACATCAATTCTAATTAATCATATATGTAGTTATTGGATTAATATAACTTCATCTATATATATTTAATAGATATCAGTTGAATTTTATATGTATATTTATACAAACATGAACTGGCCTTAATACATATAAACATGCATCCTTCCCTACTGATCCAACTTCCTCTCTGACTACACTAATTTTTTCTGAGTCTAAAGAAACATTATTTCACCAATAGATATCATAGTGGTGTAATGGTTAGTCCAATACAACACTAAGACCATTCTAGTGATAGGAATACATGACACTTTACCTGTGTGTATCTTCCCAAAAAGGTTATATCAATTTCATCACTATATTATATATACATTGGTCTACATAGTCCTTGACTAATATGTCATCTAATTATATTATAAAACATTAAAATTTCCTACAACCAATTTCTAAATAAATTAACATTTCCATTCAGCGAAAAAGAATACATTGGATGCATTACAATATATTAAATGAAAAATTATATATGTACTTTTTGTTATCATTTATCCATAGTGTAGGTTACGAATGAAATTTTTTTTTGGTATCTTCCCCACAAAAATGATTCCATTTTTAACCACTACATATTTAAAAGATGAAAAAATTTCATTGACTGTACAATAGTAACATCTTCCATTTATGAAAATGAATTTTGATATTCATACCTATCTACTTGTATAAAAACATATTTTCTATCAATACCTATATGGATCATGTAAAACATGTTAGTTTCCGATTGTAATGGTGTCATGGAAATGAAATATTCGTTGTTATTAAAACAAAACCTTTATTAGGTTCATATATTCAACCAGAAAAATTTGCAATGATCATGACACCATTCAACCCCAATAATTCCAACCTCTAGTTACATAACTACTACATTACTACATATTCATTAAACATTTTCAAAAAAACATACATAATGTTATTTATAAAGTGTTATTTCACATGAGTAACAAATATATGGGCATGGAAACCAATAAACATTCTTCAATACCCATTATTTATGTATTTATCTATACCAAAACATTGAAATGGTAGAGATACTCTATAGAAATTCAAATTAATTTTTACCAATATTAATAGTACACTACCTATCACCAAGGAGTCTATTAGGGTCATAGATTTCCAACCCATAATATAACACACCTATCTAAAATAAATAAGATCAACACTTGTTAATCAACTGAAGGATAAATATAAATCAGTATAGTAGGAAAAAACATAATCCTTCCTCGGTTCCACTAGTTTCCAATCAAATAAAAACCCGTCTTTGTATAATGGATTCTAGTACAATAGATTCTATGTACTCTAAGAAGCAGTACTATAAGTACCACCCATCCAAAATCCATTAAAATATTAAAAAATAAACATAGTATTTTCATCAATGAAAAATCATAATGAATTTAAAATTTTGACCCCTTTACATCGAGTATCCATATTTGGGTCAGTTTCATGTTATACTTTGAACCATCATGGAAATTACTAGTTAAATATTCTAGAAAAAATTCCGTAAAACCTATGTAATTATTCACTAGGATCCATTCACTTGTCAAGGTATTTTAAGATCATATCATATACAATGCGTGATATATTATCTCTTTAAAAACCCCCATCAATATTAATTACTTTTTTATTGTTTTCTATATGATACGATAATGGTATACATAGAAAAAAATAAATGTTCTTATAGTTGGAACCTTGATCAACTAGACCTACCCAAATGATACTCAAATAATGTCTTGTGACACCACCTTCTACGAGTGGGATGAAAACAACAACACTATTGTAATCTTCGACATCATTTTCGACAGCATTGTAATCATCATGATCTAAAATGAATAGAGATGAACTTTATTTGAACAGATGTAGAAACACATTGGGTTTCATGCAAAATAATTTCCTCAAAAACATACTTGTGGAATGAAAATACTAGTTTTTGTAAAAAATGGAATCTTATAATAAGATAAATCTAACACTAAAGAATAATAAATTCAATATAAGACAATTTTTTTAATATGAAGCATATGGATCCTCTCATGTATATGTTTAGGAGTCAAAATAGTATCAATTCTAAAAAATATAAATTTATTTGTGTTAGACATGGTGAGAACATATAATCATAATAGAAAAATATGGAACATCAATATAATTTCCAGTTTAGTTTCACATCCATCCAAATTTGTGATAAAAATACACATGATTGTCCCTCATCACAATATTCAGAACAATATTATGCAACTTTATACAATCACACCAAAACAATAATTTCATATTTGATTAGATACCATTTTTTTACACCATAACATGAATGTGATGAACCTAAAACAGATGTCCTCAAAAAATTTACCCATACTCAATTGCAACAAATGAAAATGACATTCAAGATCACCATGGGATACAGTCTAAACATGGAATATAAAAAACAATGTAAAACATTCACCCAACATGGAGATGTCAAAATGAAATATATATGAATATAAATAAATTTACACTAACAAAGAAATTGATGCAACTAAATATGTTGATTACAATCTCATATAGACGAGTCAAACATCAAAGGATGATAACTGAAAAACTAATACTATAGTAGTATCCAAATGATAGTGTGAGAAAACAATCATCATCTAAAATAAGGTTATGACCTTATAAAATTACATAATATTGAATTAAATGAATAATTCACATTGAGGATATTTTTGGGTTTTGAGTTTTAGAGAATTAGGCCATAACTATTACATAACAACTTGATTACTAAAACTACACACTACTACTATGTATCAATTTTATTCATAAAATAAAAACTCTTAAAAAGAAAAATGTCTAGTTTTATATTTTAGACAACATGAATTTTCCTTGATATCATACTTGACCCTATTAATATTTATGTCCTGTGGATAAAAAATTCAAAAAAGTGGGATGAGCAAAAAAAATCTCAGTTAGGGTTATAAAATAAGGAAGGAAAAAATAATCCCATCAATAAATAAAAATCAATGAAACTATCTTTTTCAATCATAACACACCTTATGAAATCATAGGATTTATGAATAACACACACAAATCATAAATCATAATGGTTACATAGGTAATCCATGTCATACATACATTGTATCTATCATAGCTACATCGGGAGTTACATTAGGAATACCCATCATAGTGTATTCCCTAAATCTTTTAGGAGAAACATCACGTTTACGTACAACATGTCACCCAATGCATTAGAGAGCTATCTCAGGCTCACCCACCCCAGTATTTTCATGAAACCACCCATATACGTAAACAATTTCCAATAACCATAACATAATCATAACATATAACACATGTATAAAGGAAGGACAATATTTCCACAATCCAATATATCAAATCAATATATTGTAATAAACAATGTTTTATCAAATCATTTTCAAAACCATTTAAAAAGAGATTTTAGAATCAATATGTCTCATACCACTTTGAAGTGTTTAAATGAATTATCATTTGAAAAAATTAATGTAAATATAAATAAATCATAAAAAAATATTGAATACATGGAAATTAATAAGAAATATATAGAAGAATAAATCTTTAAAACATTCAAAACGATATTTTTGTTAATGAGTTTTTTAACAAAAAGATAGATGCTTGAATACAAATAATTGAAGAATAACAATTAATCAGAACATCATAATATCATGATAATAAATGGAATCGTGATATAATATGTCAAAAGACACTATATACACCATATAAGAGTAAATTGGTTCATGACAACAATGAAGACTCGGTGGAAATGTAAATTGGGATGAAATCAATTCTAAATATGGTATCCTTAAATTAAGGATAAATTAATCACATAATTATGTGTGAAAAATATAAATACACCCAATATAAATGGATATTAATTGTAAAAAAATCATATTTCATTCACACATATTTAAAGGATGACATATTCCATATGTACAAGTTGATCCCAAAGAATTGAAATTGGGTTAAGATGTTCCCTTGTAAAAATTCTACCATCTAATAATGTCACATTAAATTTTAGAATATGTGTTAATGAGATAAAAAGGGTATCTGAACAATTAGACATAATTTTTACATAAATGAGGATATTGAACAACATTTCCCAACATAATAAGATTAAAATTAAAATGCATAACAAAAAAAGAAGTCTTTTAAAAAGAGGACGGTGGAAGGTTCCCTTACCGATTTGGTAACGTACAAAACATACACCCCATGAAAGAAGGATCATACAATGAAGATATAAATACCCATAAATTTAAGTATATTACACAATTATTACAATCATGGTTAGTCGATAAACCACAAAAATGGTAATATTGGAAATATAAAATGAATCTCACGGGAATAAAATGTGAGATGAAAATCCCTTACCACGTTGTAATCAATCGAGTCTTATGAACTAATGTTAATAACCACCAAATAAATCACAAAATACCTTGAATATAATTATAATCATGATAATATATATATATCAAATGGCAGTACACAATGCACTATGAGAAATAAATAAGTGGTGAACAATGGAAATCTCATAGAATTTAAAGTGAGATTAGAAATCCCTTATCTTATGTCCGACTTGACCCGTTCGTTCTTTAATCTCCTGAATAATAAACTAATGTTAATTTTTACTTTCTTAAGAAAAATTTTAATGTTTATTATTCCATCAATATTACTTATTACCATGATATAAACATTTTGTAATCATTTAAGTTAATAACGGTCGTTTTGTCGATATTTGGTACTTGAGTCAAAAAATGAAAACCTAATAATTACAAGTTGTTCATGTGGTAAGATATCCATTATATTCAGAATGATATTAATGATTTAGATATCATATATATCTATTATATACATGTATTTATAATAGTACATAAAATTTAGATGTAAGAAATGAAATGCACCATTCAGGGAGACGGTAAGTCGTACGTTCTCATGAACGCTACATCCATTTTTATTTCTTATTTTAATGGAATTAAAAACATAATGATACATAGTTATATTATTATTCCAGAATAATATCATATGAAATATTATTAACTCTATCCTATATATGTCCCACATAAGGCATTAACGAGTCATATCACTTTGTGGTGGTGGTAGTCCGCACTTCCTCCAATGAGATTATCGTATTTACCCACTATAGAAATCATAAAGTATTAATATAAATGGAAAAATAAAAAAGAATAAATAAAACATAAAAATAACATATATCATATATAAATACTATTCCATCATAATGGACACCATGAGAGGCTGTTGGAGATATTTGAACAATCATCATTTCGTGTGGCGTTAGTTTTCCATCCACAGAAACATTATGATCTTCACCCATTAGATCGAGGGGTGAGTATGTTTAGTTAGAATCCTTTTCATAAAAACATCCTAGTATATTCAGGATACTGGTGTTGCTACAAAATAAAGGAATAAAAAAGTTTAAGGGTTAGAGAAGTAAAATAAAAGAAAACAATTTATGAGAAACTATTACCTTTCATTTGGGGAACTGCCTTTGGTTCAAACCAAAGGACTTATTGAAGTACCTTATGCTTAATGTAAGGCTTATAATAGGAGGATAGAGATTTAGGGATATTAATTGGGCAGAGTTTGGATGAGGCAAAGGGCTTGAGAGGTTTGAGGAATTGGTTAGAAGTGGTCTTCTTTTTTAAGGGTGAGGAGGGGCTCTTTAGGAAAGTGTGGAAATATTATTTTATTATATAATGATATTCAATTTCTTAAGGTCCAAAAAACATTAAAGTCAAATATAATATGACTCATAGTATAAATAATATCATTAAATAAGAATTGGATATGTTTTAGAAGTGATTTTAATATTTATAATCTTATTTATTTTAATTTTTTATTAATGAGGTAAATAGTACATCATTATTGTGCCATAATTATTTTAATTTATGGGATGTCTAAAAATTATAAAAAAATATAGTGATGTAGGAAATCATTTATATTTCCAATGAATATTTATAATCTAAAATATAATTTATATAACACTATATAAAAATTAATTTACTAAAACATTTTTGTTTATGTCATTTTTTCCTTTACATTAAATTAATTAATCTAAAGTGTCATTATCTTTCATAAGTGGCTCCATGGGGTCCCAAAATATACCCAAAGACGCCCATGGTTGGCCATTAATTATTATATAAGGTTTATACATGTGTTACGGTTATTTTTAATTATTACAATAATATTTTTACCATGAATTACCCTATTTACATTTAACTACAGTAAATTAAAGTCAAAAGTTACTATTCACCAAAAATTATATTCATCTTATTGAAAAACATTTTACTTCTTGTTAAAAACCATGTATGTCGGATTTTTTAAAATCAATTCACAGTAGTGGAAAAATTTCATTTACATGAAAAATTCAGTTTTTTAACTACTATTATGTGATTTCACTATTCATCAAAAATTGACGTTTTCCAGAAAACTACCAAAAATTCAGACTAAGATATATTTGATATTCCAAATTCAAAAATAATGTATATTGTTCTAAATTCAAAACATTGAAGTGGAATTAATTAATTTTAAATTAATTCCCGTTGTTAAAACAAATAGCGTGTTTTTATGAAACAATAACTATCAAAAGATTGACAGTTGTTTATGTCCAATTTCAAAGTGAAATTAATTCCAATGACCAAAATTATATTAAATGGTAAAAATATATTCTAATTACACTTTAAAACCAATTAAAAAGATAATATACCTAAATAAATAATTTAGATTGAAACACAGTTTTGAATTAAAATACAATATTTTTCACTATTCATTAGAAAATAAACATTATCAAAAAACTGAAAAGAATTTAAACAAAGTAAATTTTGATGTCCCTATTCTAAAGAAAGATTTTATTCGGTCAAATAAAATGTACTAATGTGACAAAAAGTGGATTTAAATAGGGTTCTCCATGAAAAGGCGGTAAATCGTCCTTTTAATGTAAATTATTCATAAAATTAGATTTATTCACATTTTAAGCCTCTAACATTTATTTGATAAATGTAAATACATTTAACAAACATGTATAATCATATTGTAGTTATTTTTGTTCATTCCCGCCAATACAATGTCTACGAGTTAGCTTCCATTTAAAATAATAATATTATATTATTATTGTGCAATGTATGATTTCAAAGAAACTCGTTGTTGCGTATCAGGTATGCTATCAAACATAGAAACCCCTTTAAAGTAAAATTAATATTTAATTAAAAAATATTAATAAATATAAATATTTCATATTCTTTATTTATCCAGGATGTTACATCCTTCCCCCCTCTTGGGAAGTTTGTCCCCCCAATTTTAAAATTGAGCTCAGAAACTTCATTGAAGGCCCCAAATTGGAAAAAGAGTCCATAAAAACTATCACATTAAAATAAAGGAAGAGAAGTACAAAGGTTACCTGAGACAACAGATTCTAGTATTCCATGAAAACCTATATATGGGGGAGAACAAAAACCATCATGTTCTGATGGAGAGTGATAGAAAACAAGTTTAGAAGAAAGTTAACCACCAGAAAATCACAAACTTGTGATGGGTTAAACAGTATTTGATTCTCAGTAGGAAAAGTTAACAGATAAGGTTTTTGTATTAAGTTAATTTTCATTGAGGAATTTATTTATGAGCTTAACTAAAAACATAAGGTAACATACTTACTTGTCTTGTAGACTTTCATCTTTTACTAGATTTCTAACACAAATTCATATTTTCTCCAAACGATAGGTATTCAAAAAGAATTTTTTCACATTAAGAGTGATATAATCAACATTGAAAGAATCACATAATCCAAAAAATATTAACTATATATTTCCCATGTCTTTAGACCTTAACCAAAATCAAAATTTTGAGAACCAAATCAGATAATCCCCATAAAAGATAATCTTTTACAAAAAAAAACTACTCTTAATCTCTAAAATTTGACAAAAAAACTCCAAGTTCATCAAAGACCATTCAATAAAAAATTGTCCATAAAATTCTTCAAAGTAATCCAAACTAAGATTGAAACCCAAATCTCAAAAGGATTTAATAACATAGTCTTCCAAGATAAATGTAACCATTTATCTCCTAATAACATCAGTTACTCTTAAAGTATCATATTGAAAAGTGATTAACCTATTGAAATATAATCCATGATAGGATAATCACTTCCATATATAACCCATGATCGACTTATTATTGATTCAGAAAGTCATCTTACTAAATAGAATTAGTCATACTAACCCGGGACATCATTTTTCTAGTTGTATATAATAAATACTGGTCGCACATTGGATGTGGTTTCGATTACCGCAGAATTGTTTGATGCGACATGTTGTCACATGGACCATGTGTTGTCCTTTTTCAAAAATTATATAATTTTATAATATTCCCAAAATGTGATAAATTAATAAAAAATAACCATAACATATTTTAACCACAAATGTTATCTAATAACTTTCATTTTACATCCCAAAAAATGTATTAACCTGTAATTGCCTCATATTCAAGGATCATATAAACCCAAATGGTTCTTTATAACTATATCCACAAAAGAAAATAATATTATTCCTAGAATAAAATTTTCATATATCAATCTTTAAGGTTACACATACAATAAAAAGTCTTCTTATGTAATTATAATAATCAAAAGATCCCTAATACTTTTAAGAATTTCACCATCATAAAATCTACCATAACTGTTGGATCCCTTATATGTTGACGTATTACTCATTCAACATTCTTCATGATACATTAACCATTACTTTTCACCCTATTCTGAAATACATCTTTCCTACAAACAAAATCATTAATCATATCCTAAGATTCAATAATATCAAAACATATGTTAAGAAATAATCCATACCTTTCATTGGTGATTATCAGTTTCTTCATCCTCATTCGGAATGGGATTAGGTATTTGTAAAAAAATATTTGTACGATCCTGGTGATCCCATTCCTGAATCCTTTTCGTAGGACATGTGTTTGTATAATTACCATGCACACCACATTTAAAACATTCAATTGATCCCTCAAAAATACCTTCATTCCATTTCTTAGAGTCAACTGGATGCATCCTTTTTCCATGGTAGGTTTCTTCTTTATGACCTTCATTTCCACATCTATAGCTTCTTCCTATCCCTTCGAAACATGTTCTTAGGTGTTTCTTTCCACATCCTATACTCATAGGTTTTTGAACGTACTTACGTTTATGATTATTACCTGAACATCTGTAGGTACTTGTTCCTCGCATTTTTGTTTCCATATAAGAATCACTAGGATTTAGGAGGCAAATCATGACTCCAAATATCTGGTTGAGAATAACCAAAAGTTTCCTCATTGAAGATCCCATATCATTCTGTTTCTTATTTAGAAAACAATCACACTTTTTTCTTCACATCCGTTGTTACTATGGTTCCTGCAAGATCCATCCATTTACTAAAAAAAGGTTAGTGTGAGTATATCACTAAAATAATCCTATAATATCTTATGAGGAGGGTAAATACTAATAAGTAAGTTTTCATGTTATCTTAAACTCAATCACTTTATCTTAAAAAACTATTACTCTTTCTGAAATCCTAACCATTATGATAATGTCACTTATACTTAAAGAATACCATAACCTCTAATGTTATCAAAACTAACCTCTGATACCAACTATAAGGCCCCAACCTTATAAAATTACATAATATTGAACTAAATGAACAATTCACACTTATGATGTTTTCATGTTTAGAGTTTTAGATAATTAGGCTATAACTATTACATAAAAACTTGAATATTTCAAGTAGACCCTGCTCCTCAGTATCCATTTTTCATATAATAAAAATGCTTAAAAAGAAACATGTGTAGTTCTGTAGTTTAGACGACATTAATTTCCCTTGATGCCATCTTTGACCAAATTCATCTTAAAGTCAGGTGGAAAAAATATCAAAAGCATGGGATGAGCACAAAATGCTCAGTAAGGGTTGTAAAATAAATAAGGAAAACATTACCCCATTAATAAATACAAATCAATGAAACTATATTTTTCAATCAAAACATACCTTACGAAATCATAACATTTATGAATAACACAAACAAATCATAAATCAAAAAGGTTAGTTATGGCATACATATCAATATTACATTGTAGTTATCAAAACTACATAGGGAGTTACACTTTGAATACCCATAACATCATATTCCATAAATATCTTAGTAGAAACATCATGTTTACCTCTGTTGCATTACCCAATGCATTGGAGAGCTATCTCGGGCTCATCCACCCAAGTATTATCACGAAACCACGCGTATACGTAATCAATGCCCGATAACCATAACATAATCATAACATATGACACATTTATAAAAGAAATATAACATTTCCACATTCCAATTTATCAAATCAAGATATTTAAATAAACAATGTTTTATCAAATCATTTTCAAAACCATTTAAAAATAGATTTTTGAATCAAAGTGTCCCATACCAAATTGAAGCTTCAAAATAAATTATAATTTGAAATATTTATTTTCCATAAAAATAAATCCTAAAATCCATTTTTAAAACATGGACATTAATAAGAAATACTTAGAAGAATAATTCTTTAAAACATTTAAAACATATTTTAGTTAAAAAAATTTCAACAAAATGAGAGACGCTTGAATACAAATAATTGAAGAAAAATTTTTAATCAGAACTTTAAAATATCAATATAATAAAAATTTTCATGATATATGATTTCATAGGTCTATATATACACCATATAAGAATCAATTGGTGCATAACAACAATGAAGTCTCCGTGGAAATGTAGATTGGGATAAAATCCCTTATAAAGCTGGTATCCTTAAATTAAGGATAAATCAATTTCCTAATAATGTGTGAAAAATACAAATACAGACAATATAATTGGATATTTAGTGTAAAAAAAATCAGAGGTAATTCAAACATATTCATTAGATGACATATTCAAGAAGTACAAGTAGATCCTAAATAATTGAAATTTGGTTAAGAAGTTCCCTTATAATAATTCAACAGACTAATAATGTCACATTAAAATTCAGAAATTGAGTTAATGAGATATAAATTGTATCTCAACACTTGGAAATAAATTTCACATCAATAAGGATATTAAATAACATATAACAACATAATAAGATGTAAATTAAAAGACATAACAAAAAGAAGTCTTTTAAAAAGAGAAGGGTGAATGGTTTCCTTACCGATTTAGTAACTTACAAAACATACACCCCATGATAGATAGATCATACAATGTAGATTTAAATAACCATAAATTTAATTATATTACACAATGAATAAAATCATGGTCACTATATAAACCACACAAATGGAAATAGTGGCAATATAGCATGAATCTCACGGGAATAAAAAGTGAGATGAAAACCCCTTACCACGTTGTAATCAATCGAGACGTATGACCAAAAGTTAATAACCACCAAATGAATCATATAATACCATGAATATAAATTTAATCATCATGATATATATATAAAATGTATGTACACAATACACCACAAGAAATAAATATGGGGTGAATAATGGAAATCTTATGGAATTAAAAGTGAGATAAGAAATCCCTTATGTTGTGTCTAACATGACCATTTCGTTCTTTAATATCTTGAATAATTAACTAATGTTATTTTTTACATGAATAATAAACTTTTTAAAGTTTATTATTCCTTTTATATTACTTATTACAATTTTATAAACATTATGTAATCATTTCAGTTAATAACAGTAATTTTTTCGATATTTGGTACTTGAGTAAAAAAAGGAAAACCTTATAATTACAAGTTGTTCATGTGGTAATATATCCATTATATAAAACATTATATTAATGATTTAGATATCATATATATCCATTATATACATGTATTTATAATAGTACATAAATTTAGAGGTAGGAAATATAATGCACCATTCATGGAGACGATACAACGTACGTACGCACGAACACTACATCCATTTATATATCTTATTTTAATGAAATTAAAAACATAATGATAAATTTTTATGATATAATTCAAGTATAATATATTATAAAATATTATTAACTCCATCTTTTATACATCCCACATAAGGCATTAACGAGTCATATCACATTGAGGGGGTGATTGTATGCACTTCCTCCAATGAGATTATCGTATTTACCCACTATAGAAACAATAAAGTATTTCTAAAAAATGGAAAAAAATACAGAAGCATATAGAAAACATAAACATAATATATTTCATATATAAATACAATCCCATCATGATGTCCACCATGAAAGGTAGTTGGAAATATTTGAACAATCATCGTTTCACGAGTCGTTTGTTTTCCATCCACAAGAACATTATGTTCTTCACCCATTACATGTAGGTTTGTGTAAGTGTAGTTTTAATACTTATCATAACAACATACATGTATATTGAGGATACTGGTGATGTTACAAAATAAAATAATAAAAATAATTTTGGGTTTGGAGATGTAAAATTAAAGAAAACAATTTAAGAGAAACTATTTCCTTTAATTAGGGTAACTCAATTTGTTTTGAACCAAGGGACTTCTTGAAGTGCCTTTTACCTAAGCTAAGGCATCTAAGAGGAGGATATAGAGGTAGGGAGCCTATTTTGGAAGAGTTTGGATGATCCAAAAGGCTTGAGAGGTGTGAGGAATTGGTTAGAACTAGTCTCTTTTTATAAGGGAGAGGAGGGGATCTTTAGGAAAGTGTGATAATATTATATTATTATATTATTATATTTGGTTTCAAATAGTCCAAAAATAATTAAAGTCGAATATAAGATGACTCATAGTCCAAATAATATCATCCAATAGGAATTGTACTTTTTTTGGATGTTATATTAATATTTATAATCTTATTTATTTAAAACTTTTATTAATGATGTAAATACTACATCATTATTGTGTCATAATGAATTTAATTTATATGATGTATAAAAATTATAAAAAATACCATGATGTAGGAAATGTTTTTATATTTACAATGAATATTTATAGTTGAAAATATAATTTATATAAAACCAAATGAAAATTAATTTACTAAAAGATTTTTGTTTTTGTCATTTATTCCATTACATTAAGTTAATTAATCTAAAGTGACATTATCATTAATAAGTGGCTCTATGGGGTCCCAAAATAGACCCAAAAATTCCCATGGTCGGCCATTTCTCATCAAATAACGTTAGGATATGTGTTACGGTAATTTTAAATTATTACAATATTCTTTTTACCTTGAATTACCGTATTTACCTTTACCAGCGGTAAATAAAAGTCACAAGTGACAATTCACCAAAAATTATTTTCATCTTATTGAACCAAATTTTACTTCTTTATAACAACCATGTATGTCATATTTTCAAAATTCAATTCACAGATCTGGTAAAATTTCATTTAAACTAAAAAGTCAGTTTTTTTAACTACTACTAATTGATTTCACTATTCATCAAAAATTGATGTTTTTCCGAAAAATACCAAAAATTCTGCCTTAGAATTAATTGATATTCCGAATTGAAAAATGATTTCCATTATTATAAATTAAAAAAATAGAAGTGGAATTAAATATTTTAAAATTAATTCCCATTGTTAAAAGAAATATCATGTTTTTAAGAAACAATAACAATCAAAAGATTGACACTTGTTTCTGTCCAATTTCAATGTGATATTAATTCCAATGACTAAAATTGGATTAAATTATATAAATATAGTCTAATTATAATTTAAAACCAATTACAAAGATAATATAATTATATAAATAAATTAGATTAAAACACAGTTTTGAATTAAAATACAATATGTTTCACTATTCATTAGAAAATGAACATTATTAGAAAAATTCCAAAAATTTACCCAAAGTAAAATTTGATGTTCCCATTCTAACGAAGAATTTTACTTGGTCAAATATAATGTATTAAAGTGATAAAAATTATATTTAAAGAGGGTTCTCCATTAAAAGGTGGAAAATTGGATTTTTAATGTGTATTATGCTTAAAATTTGATTCATTCATATTTTAAGCCTATAAAGTTTATTTTATTAATGTAAATACATTTAACAAACATGTATAATCATATTTTAGTAAGTTTTTTTCATTCCTGCCAATACATCGACTAGGAGTTACTACCATTTAAATAATAATATTATAAGATTAGTGTGCAACGTAAGATTTCAAAGAAACCTGTTATTGCGTGTCGGGTACGCTATCGAACCTAGCAACCCCTATAAAGTAAAATTAATATTTACTTCACAAATATTAAAAAATATAAAAATTTCATATTCTTTATTTATTAGGGATGTTACATCTAACCATCTAGCAACAAAAACATAGCTGACATGAATCTTGTACACCTCTCTACGGCGCCATGCATTTCCATTAATTAAAATACATACAATGGTCTATTCACCAACAAAAGGAAAAACATGTTGCTAGATAACATTATCATTAGGGTATAACCAATGGGATCCAGAACATGTATAAAAACAAAAATACATGCAATGTAAAATTTAATAAATATTATTCATGATACATTATTTATTTTTTATTTCAAATCCATGGGAAAAAATAAATTTTCAAAATTTTCAAAATTTTCAAATAAATCTGGTTAATTAGTTTCAATGCCCTTCATATAAATATATTTCATAAAAAATATATCATATCAAAACAAACCAAGTTTTGAATCATAGATCTTATCAAATCCATTGCAGTACAATAACAGTGTCACATACTAAAAGAATCTGAAATTGTAAAGACACAAAAATTTCAAAGGATTTTTTTTATTAAATTCTTTGGAATTTTTCGTGTCCACAGTTTTTGATGGCGCCTGATTACGAGGCCAGGAGTGCCTGGAATGATCAACCGAAGTTTTGTTAAGCTTCAATTAACACGCGTAAACAGTTTTCCTGAAAAAGTTGAATAACTCTTAAACGGTTACTCGAATCAAAAATATGAGGGCGCCACTATTCTCATAATAGCGGGTTTACCCTAGGAACTACTTATGTTTAGTCGGTGTGGGGCTCCACTGAAAAATCAACAAAATGGCATAATAGTAAATAAAATATTTAAATAAATTATTTTATATTTCACATGCTTATTACTCACAAACGGTAGCTCAGATTAAAAATATGAGAACATCGTAGAACTCATGAGGGCATGTTTTTTTAGGAAAATACTAACTTTGGCCGGTGCGGGCCAGCAGAAAAAGTTAGTTTTTGGCCGCAAATAAAATAATTAAGTGACAATTATATTATTGTAAAATTCATTACATCTACATTGTGAGTCGGATTATAAATCGAAGAGTACCATTGGGTTTTTTATGTCATGTTTCACCTAGGAAGAGCCTAACCTTGACTGGTTCAAGTCGAGGGTGACTGATAAGTATTTTCTGAACTTTGTTGGGTACGTTTAGTAAACGTACATTCGAGATTTTATATCATTTGAACCAGTGCTCAAAATTGAAATCTGAGGGAACGGTTGAACTCGAAATGTTGGTAATTGCTTAATGAGTCCATCACTGCAGTTGCGTTATGATGAGTATGGAATTTTGTGGTTGGATTTTTATTTAATAAAATAGTAATAAAATAAAGTGAAACGATTTATTTTATTATTATGTTGCCATGTGTTGTGTGTGCGGTTATTTGGTTAAAAGGTCCACATAGGATTGGTGATGGGACCACCACACCCTAACCTCTCATGGGAGGATAATTGGGGTGGGGACCACCCGAGCAGCATAACCTCCCACGAGAGTTTATGACGTGGGGTCCACACGTGGCTTAACCCCCCCATTTAATGGGGAGGGAGAAAAAACATCTCAACACCCCCATCAATTAATTTTTTGTGACGACGTAAAATTAATTGATGTCAATTAATATTATGTATCAACCTGAAATTAATTGATTTTAATTAATTTTATGTGATGACGTAAAATTAATTCCTGTCAATTAATATTATGTGTTGATGAGAAATTAATTATTGTCAATTAATTTTATGTGTCGATGTGAAATTAATTGTTCTCAATTTATTTTATTTGTCAACATAATAATTAATTGTTGTCAATTAATTTTCTGTGTCAACATGAAATTAATTTTTTTCTTTTGTTTTGACGTATTCAAGGTTGGGGAAACTTCTTGTCATCCTCTTTTTTATTATTGTGCCAACGCATCTCTTAAATTGTTCCAAGTCAATTTAATTCGCTCGACACCCCTTTTTAATTAAGTAACCATCATTGGAATTTAGGAAGGCTCCTAATAATTGAACCATCATAAATTCCACGGTGGTTACATACCTCTCCCCCTCTCCTATATATAGGGATATTGGGAGAAGGTTTTGGGACGACCTCACCATGAAAGGAAGCGCTGGTAAAGTATTTTGATGCCTAACACTTGGAGAAAATTATCTTTTCCAATGAAAAACGTGTAGACACCGACGTCGACGCTACTTCCTAGGTTTCTCCCTCAGAACCCCCTTCCGACGCAGGACTTCTTTGACAACCCTTCTTCCTTCCTCTTCATCGTCAACAGACCGATGCACATGCTCAGAAGTGAAAGCATACTGCGAACGACAACAACACCGTCTTCCCCCGCAACAAACGAACGCCTAACAATTAAAGATGTAGGGGTGTGTTTTATGTTGTTTTATGTGTAATCATCTCTGGTTAAATCAACTTATTGACATGCTTTCTATCATTCTAACGTGGAGGGTTCGGGCCGCATGAACACGACCTGACCCCTCCGTAACCTTTATCATTTTGGATCATTGGATCGACGGCGACGTAACACCGGAATGGAAATGTGGCGACGACAATGAAGATGTAAAATAGAGGTCCTACTCCTGAGACCATCACGAACCCCACCACCAGTCGGACGGTGCCCTACCTGCCTACCTGTGTGCTGTCGGCGCGCCCCACCTCTGCCCGGTGCCCTCTTGGCGCATACCCGGCGCCCTCCCAGCGCCTTCCCGGTGTGCCCCACGCCCTTCCCAGACCACCTGCGGCCTGTCCACACCCCGCACAGCCCGTTGTTGGCCTCTCGGGCTGAGTCTTCCGATATGTTCTCCTCGCGGCACCGGCCGGACATGCCATAGGCCTTCGGCCCTAATCGCCCACGTGGCGACTTCAGCCCAAAATGTCCACACAATATGCTGGGCGGGGCCTAGGGGACTGGGCCAAACTCAGTGGGCTGAACCGCCCAACGGGCCGGTCACACCCAGCAAGTCTGACCGGGTCAACCCTGACCGGGTCTACCCCATCTGAGTTGGGCTGAGTTGGTCCGACCGGGTCGGACCGGACCTTGGACCACTTTTGACCCTTTGCTTGTGTTGGCCATATCTTTGGAACCAGACGTCCGTTTGACGAACCGTCAATAGTTCTGGTAATCTGTTTGATAATCTTTCCCATCAAAAATACCCCATGATAATTCAGGGTATGGTTGGGATATGGTCAGTTGGTTTGTACACAAAACAAACCGGGCCCCGAGACAAAAAGGCTAATAACTCACAGACCGGGCATACGATTGACGCGCCGTCTGTTGAGTTGAGACCCCTATGACGAGGCGGTCCTTTGTGATACATTTACGTGAGACTTCATGACACTTGGAGTATCGACGAGTAGCTCGTGGATCAGATCCTCCCAGAGACGAGAAAATAGAGTACGAGGAGCTAGTAGTTGTAGACCTGACGACTACTTGACCGATTAGACTATGAGTGATTCAACCAGCCCAGTTTGGCAGAAGACCCATGGCGGAAGGATTGCCTGGTTTAGAAACAGACTCACAGTACTCGACAAGAGAAGTACATCTGATGACTATTAGGGGGATAATCCGGTTAGGCGGCAGACCCACAGTAGAGGAGCGCCCAGTTTGGCAGCTGACCCGCAGTACTCGACAAGAGGAGTACCTCAGCAGTCTAAGGATCGTGAGTAGCACCTAGGAGTCATGAAAGGGACACTGTACTTGATATAGAAGGATTTATCCAAAGGTTTGGTTTCTTTAATGAATATCCTGGATTGATCTGAGTCAGTGACCTTTGTGTTTTCTTCAAGATTGAGATGGGTTACTTGATAACCTAGGTATATGTATGGGAATATACCTAAGTAAAGGTTATCGGTTCATATAATTCTTTTTTGTTTATCCTGGTTGTATTTATTGAGACGTTGAGGGTCTTGGAGTCCTTACTGAGTATCGTTATACGCACCCCTGCATGGCCTATACCCACACCTCGTTGTTTTGGATGCAGACGATGGACATCACTGACCGAGGCAGAGTGTACGAGCACTGGACGATACCCGGAGGTGGACACTTGGCGTGAAAGTACACGGAGCGGACTGCTAGACACCGAGTGTTTATGGGGACATCTGTACCTACCCTTTAGGTAGGATCCGTGGTGGACAATCCAGGAGTTCTAGTCACCTTCCGGCTGTTTTTCTTTCAGTTGTACTTTATTTCTGTTGTAGTTTTACCTTTCTGTTGGGCTTGTATTTCCAGCCCCTTTGTAATTTCAGCACACTTGATATACTTCTTTACATAGTGTTTTCTTCCTCTTGAACTCTGGTTGTGGGTGTTACGTTTTATAAAGGCAATACCTTACCAGTTTTTAGAGAATTACGCCTTTCGTGCTAGACAACAGCCCATGGCCTATGGACGGCGGGCATGGGGTAGCCACGATAAGGGCCCTGAGGGACGGGTCGTGACAAATTGGTATCAGAGGACGTCAGTTATACCGCATAACTTAGGACTCTGATATTTTCATTCTATGAAGCAATATTGTTAAGGGTACTAAGTGTGATCTTTAGTTTAGGGAGTCCAGTGGTTGTACAGGCGGCCCACTGATCCATACACAAGGACCTTGACTTATGATTTCCAACTCAATTCACGGAAACACTGATTGCATGTGTGTTTTCAAATGTTTCTTTTAATTCAGCTCAAACCAGGTCAGCTCACCAGGAATAGTTTTTGACCGTGTCGCATCTGTTTCTTTCAGGATGCGTCCCCACAGACGACCAGCTAGGGCCCCAAGAGGTGTACGTACTGACAGCCCGCCGAGCGGTGAGGCCTCAGTACAGGGCCCTCTCCGAGTGGAGGCATCAGTGGAGGCACCAATGGTACTACCAACCATTGGGACACTGATGCCCCTAGCCCCAGCAGCATGCGATGCACACCGCTTGAGCGCACTACACGAGTTCCAATGCAAGTGGCCACCTAGGTTCCGGGGAGAGACGGACCCACAAGAGGATGAGGATTGGATGGAGGCTATGGTGAGAGTCTTTAGGCTAGTAGGGACACCAGCAGAATTCATGGTGATTCTTGTTGCCAGCCTCTTTCTGGAAGCCGCAGGTAGATGGTGGAGCCTGATGCTCCAGATGCACGATGAGGCAACACTTTTATGGGCAGACTTCGATAGCCTATTCTGGGCGGAGTTTGTACCAGCCACCATTCGAGCGGTGCAGATACAAGAGCTACTACATATTTAACAGGGTATCATGATGGTGGCGCAGTACTCAATGTGGTTCACAGACCTCTCGCGCTACTCTACAGATATGGTACTAGACCCATTCTTCAGGGACCAGACCTTCATGTAGGGTCTCAGGTGAGATATTAGAGCCTCATTGGTTTCTCAATGCATCCCAATGCAGGTAGGGGTTTTATAGCTAGCCCTCCTAGTGGAGAGACCACTAGTCGACATGCAATGGAGTCTTCTGCAGTTGGCAGTAGACAGATGACACAAAGGTCCAAGAGGACCAGACCTAAAGGTGGTCAACCACACAACTCAGGATCAGTAGCATGGGGCACACAGGGTGGAGACAGAACCAGGCATACCAGGAATGTGCAGTGTTACTCTTGCAGCGGGATGGGTCACATAGAACGTGACATTCCAACCCACTGTGGATATGATCAGCAGATTGATGAAGGACCTCCCAGGAAGAGGTAGAGATTCGATCAAGACGGTCTGCAGGGCAAAGGTGGACGTGGTAGGGGAGCTCGCAGTGCCTTTGGCGGTGGACGACGTTTTGACATGTTTCCACCACCACCACCACCAGGAGGTCCACCCCGACCGCATGGAATGTGTGGACATGGAAGCGCAAAACATCAGGTAGCTGAAGCATACGACCATGGATCTCTAGAAGTAAGTAGACAAGAGAGGGACTTTTTCCAAGCATAGAGGCCTTTATTAATGATTCTTCTAGCTTTGTAATTGACATTGTTTGTGGTTGCTTTGTGTCTTTGTACTTTGAGCTACAGTAATAAAAGACACATGTCCTTATGAGCTTTGCTTTACTTCCTTTTTGTGTACTAAGAGGTTCCGGTTTAAACTGTTTACTTGATCCTCAATTTTGAGATTCCCACTGGAGGGGACCCAGTGACCATGCACTAATGCTAACAGTGTGACTCGACCCTTGGAGGCGAGAGTAATGGATGGATCTCTTGGTAGTATCGTCAAGGCCTTACAAAGTCATCCATGACATGGAATGTACTGTTCATGTCAGGATTGACTCTATTAGGAAATGAACGTGGTTAATCCAGGGGATGAGACCAGATTTCCCTTTTCAAAAATGGAGAAATCTTAGCAGCTCTTGTAAAACGTAGGCGAGGTGGCTTACAGCCCGACCGTTCCACCTCAGTTGCACTGAGTGCTCGACTTTTCCCATGTATATCAGCAGAGAAGATGCGTGAACGACCCGTCCCACATCATCAACCACGGGGAGCTAAACATTGATGATGGGGCGAATTTCACATAGGTTCCAGTGGAGATTGAGGATCAATAGAAGCAGTTAAAGTATAGCGATTCCCAACAATTGGAGAAACTTATCTTCTCCAACGAAGAACGCGAAGACGCCGATGCCAACCCGACTTCCTCGCCTTCTTCCTCGGAACCCCCTTCTAACGCGAGACCTCTTCGATGAAAATTATTCCTTCTTCTTATTTTTCAATGGACCGATGGATAAGCTCGTAAGTGGAAGCATACGGTGAACGACAACAACATCGTCTTCCCCCGCGACGAACGAACACCCAACAATTAAAGAAGTAGGGGTGTGTTTTATGTTGTTAAACACTTAATCATATCTCATTAAATCAACTTCTTGACCTGCTTGATATTGTTCTAACGTGGAGGGTTCAGGTCTCACGAACAAAGCTCGACCCCTCCACAACCTTTATGGTTTTGGAACCTTGGATCGACAGCGACGTAACAACGAAATAAAAATGTAGTGACAAAAACGATAATGTAAAAGAAAATTCACCCACCCCGCAACCTCTGCAATCCCCATCGCCAATCGAGCGGCACCCGACCAACCTACCTAAACGTTGCCGGCGCGCCCCGCACCTACCCGACGCCCTCCGGGTGCGTACTCAGCACCCTCCTGGCGCCTACCCGGTGCCCTAGCCGACTTCCCGACACACCCCGCACCCTTCCCGGTCTACCAGCGGCATACCCACACCCTGCTCGGCCCACCGTTGACCTCTCGAGCCGAGCCGTCTGAGCTGTGCCCCTCGCGGCACCGGCCGGACCTGCCACTGGCCTTCGGGGCAAATCGCCCACGTGGCGACTTCGGCCCCAATTGTCCTCGCAGTCTGATTGGCTAGTCCCAGCGGACTAGGCCAAACTCAGCAGACTGAACCGCCCAACGGGCCGAGTCAGACCCACCAAGTCCAACCGTGTCGACCCTGAATGGGTCGACCCCGTTTGAGTTGGGCCGAGTCAGTCCGACCGGGTCGGACCGGACCTGGGCCCACTTTTGACAACTTGCTTGATTTTTCCATATCATTGCCACGAGATGTCTATTTGATGAACCATCAGTGGTGCTGGTAATCTCTTTGAAAATCGGTCCCATCAAAATAACCCATGATAATTTAGGGTAAGGTTGTGATATGGTCGGTTGGTTTGTACATGAAACCAATCGGGCCCCCAGGAAAAAAGGCTAATAAGTCACAGACCAGGTGTACGATTGATGCGTTGTCTGTTGAGTTGATACCCCTATGACGACGCAGTCTTTTGTGATAATCCTACGTGAGACTTCTTGAAAATTAGAGTATCGACCAGTAGCTCGTGGAGCGAATCCTCCCAGAGACGAGCAAACAGAGAGAGGAGACCTAGTAGCTGTAGACCCGACAACTAGTTGACCGATTTGACTCGGAGTGATTTGACTAGCCCAGTGGACGGAGCACCCAGTTTGGGGGCAGACCCCTGGCGGATAGAGTGCCTGATTTGGTAACAGACCCATGGTACTCAATAAGAGGAGTACTGCTGACAGTTATAAGGGGGAGCACCTGGTTTGGCGGCAGACCCATAGCGGAGGAGCGCCCAGTTTGGCAGCAGACCCGTGGTACTCGACAGGAGGAGTACCTCAGAAGTCTATGTTTAGTGTGTAGTGCCTCAGATTTGTGACAGGGCCACTGTACTCGACAGAGGAGTTCTCCAGTTTTTTGTGGTTTCGTTAATGAAAATCCTGGTTCTAGTTGAGTCAATGACCTTTGTGTTTTCCTCATGATTGAGATGGGTTACTTGATAACTTAGGTATATATATGGGAATATACCTAAGTAATGGTTATCTGTTGAGATATTTATTTTTTGTTTATCCTTGTTGTATTTAGTGAGACCTTGAGGGTCTCAGTGTCCCTACTGATTATCGTTATACTCACACCTGCACGGGCTATGCCCGCACCTCGTTGTGTTGGATGCAGACAACGGACAACGCTGAACGAGGCAAAGTGTACGAGCAGTGGACCGTACCCGGAGGTAGACACTCGGCGTGACGGTACACGGAGCAGATCAATAGATGCAGATTGTTGAGGATGAAATTTGTACCTACCCTTTAGGTAGGATATGTGGTGGATGATCCAGGAGATGCTAGGCACCATCCAGCTGTTTGTCTTTCAGTTGTACTTTCATTCAGTTGTAGCGGTACCTTTCTGTTGGTCTTGTATTTCCGGCAACTCTGTACTTTCAGCACACTTCTTATACTGCTTTACTTAGTTATTTATTCCTCTTATACTCTGGTACTGTGTGTTATTTTTTATTAAGGCGATGCCTTCCCCGTTTTTAGGGAGTTATGCCTTTGGTGCTAGACGCCAGCCATTAGCCTACGGAAGGCGGACATGGGGTAGTCATGATACGGACTCCGAGGGACAAGTCATGAAAGAAATCAACCAAATTCATAGGAAGCACTAATTCATGAATCTCAAACGGTTAGGATTATTTGTAAAATTTTACCTAAAAGAGAATATCACACATCCATCAAGACCTTATACATATTAATCAATAAAATATAAAAGATGAACACCCTAGAAATTGAACGATTATTATGTCTAACAATTCCATAGAAAAACTGTTTCATTCCATGAAATTTAAATACTCACTATTGATTATATAATTATTTTTTTAATAATAATAATATTATTTAATCTAACAAAGAATTGTACAAATAAAAATACTTCTTAAACTGTTGTATTTTCTATAATCAAAATGAGTGTTGATATAAAATATAAAATATTACTTTATTTTTCATGAAATAGTATTTTTATGTCTTAATGAAAATTAATTTCCATAAATAAATATAATATTTAATAAATAATCCAAAATAATAGATTCATTATATTACTGTATGATTAAATATATATAATTTTTGTTTTAATAATATTATATTAAGGAAAACAACATTCATATATATTCTAGGTAAATATAAATTTTAAAATCATTATATAAAATTTAATTAATATTTTATATTTTCAGTGAATGTATTATATTACATGATTATTTTTTTTTCAAAATAAATATTTTATTGGATAATTTATTTTTAATAAAAATTTATAATTGAAAACATGTTCACTTTTTTAATAGAAATATTTTTATTCTTAATAATTTTATAATATGGGAATAAAATTGATTTTAAAAACAATATTTATACTATACTCCTACTAAAATATTATAATTATTATAAACATTTATGAAATAATATTTATAAAAATTGATAATTTTATCATGAAAAACAATAAAAATATGGAAAGGTAAAATTCAATTGAATATATTATCATGAACAGAAATATAATAAATTTAAAATGTTTTAAATTTTAAATTTTGTTATATATAATATTAAATTAATTTTATAAATTTATATCTATAAAGTATTTACTGTATTTATCATCAATAAAATAATTTTTTTAAATTTATATAAATTTAAATTAAATAAAAAGATTTAGGTTAATTATGTGGAATTTCATATTTGTATTAAATAAATGAATAAATAAAAAAATAATGGATTGAGTGGGTAAAAAATTAAAATGGAGTATATCATATCCAATGTTTCCTTTCCAGGTAGAGTCGAGCATTATCGAAAATGAGTGGAAGAGTCCCATCCACAAAGGGGACTTGATGAATGGGATGAATGAAATACTAGGTCCTAGATGAAATTGAGTTTAGACCATGAATTAGGAACTAAATGCCCAAGTTATATAGCCCAATTGAGGGATCATCCACCGATGAGGATTTATTTTGGATGTATTTGATCAAGTCTGAAAGAGATTTATTTTAGATGAAGGATTGAGATAAATCTATTTTATGTTATCATATTTCTCTTAGTAATCTGATTTTAAAATCATTGATGGATGGTTTTTTGTTTTAGTTTTTATTTTTTTATCTGTTTTTTATCCTATTAAATGTTTATTCATTGTTTTATTGATCCATAACTATTGTTGTATATAATTTTGAATTATTCATTTTATTCTAGTATTAAATTGATAATGGTTTTATTCTTTAAAGACCCTTCTTTTTTGTCTCATCTATAACATTTTTGAATCTCATTGATTGGTTGTCAAGAAGTTATTGAATGACCTTTTTATTTTAGTTATCTTTCTCAAAAATCATTTATCCATGACCCTTATTTTGTCTTTAAGGTTTTTTATTCATATTATACTTGTACAAGCTCAATAAATTTATTTTGTTTGCTTGTTTTTTAGTGTATAAAATTAATTTTTTGAAAAAGGGTTTGGAGGTAGAGTCATTCGATAAACAAGGAATACTATAACCGGATGATAATGTCATTGTTCACTTTTTCAAAAATATTATTTTTTTATGAGTTTTTTAGTGAAAATGTATTCTCTTAATGAGAAGAACAAGTCTCCTACATATAAAAAATACATGGAATTATGTATATTCTGTACGATTTTTTACATGGTCATTTTGAGAAAAATACAACCATCTATCATTAAAAAGTCTAAAATCTTGGATTTTAATATTTTATTTTAATTTTATTAGGTATATGATTATTCCCATAGCCTCTGATTTCAAATAAGATCCTTTAAAATTAAGTAATTTATTTATATATAACTCATATAATTTCAAATTTACATTTGATGAAATGGTATTGTGATTTCAAAAAAATGTATTTATTTTTACTCTATATAAGTAATAATAATATTAATAATATCTTATAATTATTATTTTATAAATTTATCATTAAATAAATATATATAAAATCATATTTAATAAATTTATATTTAATGTTATTTGAAATTTTTGATAATGTACAAGCATATAGATTATCAATGCATTACACAATCCTTTCTTATTTAGAAGACATATTTTGTATGTTTTAAATGAGAATTATAATTTAAAAAAGTATTTAATGAAAATATTAAATTGTTAGAGTTATTAAATGTTAATTTTTTATGTATAATTTTCGAATTATTTATCAATTATAATTTCATATATTAAATATTTATCGACTAAATTGTATGAAAAATAATTAGATTTCAAATATTGAATATATAATGTTGTTTTCTTATTATAAAAATAATTTATGTAAGTTTTCTAGAGTTTGGCTCGATTGAGATTTTGAAAAGATGATCTAAAAACGTTTTATTAAGAATTGATGTTTATGATATGGTTATCAAATGGGAGAATAAGGAATGGGATTTACAACATCAAATCATGGTACATTTTCCAATTGTTGGTATTTTTTGATCACTTGGTTTTGATATGTTATTCCTAGAATAAAATTAATCCATAAAGAAAGTATTATTTATTTAAATTATTTCAATGATAATATCCATATATTTTTTCAAAAATATTGTTCATAATTTAATTTCAAAATAACAACTAAATTTTAAACATTTTTGAAAAGTATTCTAAATATATAATAAAAATGTATATTTTATTTATAAAATTTTTAAATAGTTTTTAATCTATTTTTTATTACCATTTTATAGTAATGTTTAAAACCACTTAGTTTGAAATTTTATTATCACCAGGCATTTATAATTATTTTCACAGGTGTTTTAAAAATTCTATGATCGATGAATTTTCATAAGGAGTTAATATATGTAATAAAAATTTGTTGTTTTATTTTCAGTAAACATAGATAATTTTTTTTTGAATTTTCCAGCTCCTATACTACAAAATATCATGGGATGTAAAAATTTTAGTGTATATTCTTGTTATCTTTAATAACAAAGAGAAAATTGATTTTTACCCCTGAATTATAAATTGAAGTATTGAGCTACTAACATTTCATATCATATGGAATTTTCTTCACAAATTTTGGAGATCAATCATTGGATTTTGAGGGGAAAATCTATGTAAAAGAATTTTTTGACTCAATTAGTTATTTACATTCCATAAAATGATCGAGCATTTCATTATTCTAATAGTGGTAAATTAGAATTTTCATATTCCCGGCGTATGAATTGTGAGTGAAAAATAATTTATGTAAAGGGTGAGAGAAGGTAAGATCCCATTATAATAAAATAGTATATTTATTTTTATTAATTTATTATTTGATAAATTTCAATATAATTTAAAACTAATAATGAATGGTTTTAATTAAATAAATTCTTAAAAAGAGTTATTTAAATTATTCAAAATGAGTTTTTAGTTAAATTATAAAATATTACTTTATGTTCATGAAATATTATTTTTATATCAGAATGATAAAGAATTAATTTAAAAAAATATTCATTTCATAAAATAATAAAAATTAAAATATTATTTATTTGTCAAGTATCATTTTATATGAACAAAATTTAGAATAATTATATATTTTTAAGAAAAATCGTTTCCATATAAATTATATATAGATATATATTTAAATTTACTTTTTAAAATTATAATTAGTAGTTGATATTTTAAATTAAATTATTTTATATTATATAATGACATTGTATAATAAATATTAATAATCTTTAAAATAATTAAATTATAAATAATTGTAATATTTAGAGAAAAGAATAATTCTAATAAATGTAAAATTGATACTTATAATAATAGAACAATATAGAAATTAATTAGATTCTAAAAATTGAACTTATATTATATGGTAACTAATATTTTATAATTATTCTAATTATGTTTCATCCTATTTAAGAAAAAATGATAATGTCAGGTCAAAAATGTATAAAAATAAATGAAGAAAAATTTGATGATAATGTATTATTTAAAAATAGATATTACAAATTCCAATATTAATGAATTATGAATAATGATATTAATATTATTAAATTAATTTCTATAAATAATAATGTTAATTAATTCAATGTATTTATATATAGGAAATTGATTTTTTATTAATTTTTAATCACATAAATTTATAAATAGATTTATCATAATTATATAGTCTTTCATATGAGTACACAAAACGAAGAATTAAATATAATTTGATCGATTCAGGGAGTAGATTTTTTGATGGGGTAAATAAAAACAGATGTTTTGTTTCTGGGAAGAGCTTACCACATTCAAGCACATGAAAAATAATCTCGACCTTGGAGAGGGAAAAATGAAGTGATTGAATCTAATGCAAGATCTTAGAGAAAATTAAGAAACAATTTCGAATTATATTCAGAATTCCTGAGGGATTGATCTTATTAGAGGGATGGACCAATGATAAGGAGTAATTTTGTAAATATTCAAGCCATGCCGAAAGATATGGGTTGTAAAAAAGGGATCGATCATGACCTTTTTGTGGGTTTCTTCATCCAATAAATATTTTTATTTGGAGATCATAGAAGGTTTATTATTTATATTAATTATAGGTGTTTCAATATGTTAATTTTTCTGAATAAATTCATATTGTTAATTTTATTCTTTTCTTATTATTAATGTAATTATTTTTCAATGATCCTCTTAAATATTGTATTGAAAAGAAACTGGCCTTGGTTGACAAAAATAATTCATTGTTTATTCTACGTCAACATTTTAATCTATCATTGTATGGTTTTCAAACAGTTGATGTGAGGCCATCATTTATGGATTTTATTTGTAGGAAATAACAACACCGCCAACAATAGGGTTATTTTTGATGAAATATTTATTTATATGATTCTTATGGAGACTAAATAAATTTAATATATCAGGTAGATTATTTTTGTAACACCCCAGACCCATGTAAATAAAGAATAATACCTCTTTATATTTATCCATATTTGTGAATAAAATATTAATATTACATTAAAGGGGATGTTATGCTCGATGGCGTACCCAACACGCAACAACGAGTTTCTTGGGAATCTTACGTTGCACTCTAATAATAAAATAATATTATTTTAAATGGTAGTTAAATCCTAGCCGTTTTAATGGCAGGAATGAACAGAACTAACTACAAAATAATTATATATGTTTTTCAAATATTTTTACTCTTTACAACAAATTTTAGAGGATTAAAAATGCAAATGAATCCAGTTTTTAAGCGAAAACATTCTAATATTCTTTAAAAGGTCGATTAACCGCCTTTTGATGGCGAACCCCTTTTAAATCCACTTTTTGAAAATTTTATAAGCTATATTTTTCAAAATAAACATATTATTTATTATTGGGACATTGAAATTTACCTCGGGATAATTTTTGGTATTTTTTTGACAATGTTCATTTTTCAATGAATAGTGAAAAATACTGCATTTTACATCAAAACTGCTTTTTAATATAATTTAATTATATGGTTATATTATCTTTTTAATTTGTTTTAAAGTGTAATTAGAATATATTTTTACCATGTAATTCAATTATGGTCATTGGTATTAATTTCACTTTGGAATTAGGCATAAACAAGTGCCAAACTTTTCATAAATAGTGTTTCTAAAAAACCCGCTATTTGTTTTGACAATGGGATGTTTTTTTAAATTAATTATTGAAATTTATGTGTTTGTAATTTGGTAAAATGAATTAAATATTTCGAATCAGAAGGTCCAAATTATTTAATTAACACTCTTTTGTTTTTGGACATTATGAATAGTAACAACGGTAATTATCTTTAATTATTTTGATTAATGAGTAATCGGGTAGTTAAAGATAATAAGATAATATCATAATAATAAAAAATGACCACAAAATGTGTCTTAAGGCTACTGGTTGTCTCATGGTCGGCCATGGGATGTCTTGTGCCAAACATGGGGGCCCCATGGAATCACTTTTGTGAGAAAGTGACTTTTTATTTATTTATTTTTTAAAAATGTTAAATGTGACAATGAATGTATCACCTATGTAAAATATTTTTAATTCTGTCTACATAAATGATCATTTGGACTATAAATATTCATTGTAAAGCTAAAATAATTTCATACGTCATAGTGTTTTTTTTATAATTTTTAGACCTTAAATAAATTAAATTATTTATGACATCATGATGATGCAGCGATGACCTCATTATTTAACGATTTAAATAAAATGGAAAGATAATGTAAAAACTAAGACCTAAAAATGTCCAAAACCTATTGTATGGGTGTATTACGAACCCTTATCACCTTATCCTCTAAACACATCAATGTGGGACCATTAGAATCCGAAACTAATTTGGAAATAATGTTACATTTTATACCTTTCCAAGAGTGCCATTCTCTCCTCTTATAAAAGGCCCCCACCTATACCTCCTTAACCACACATACAAAGCCTTTTACTAGGCCAACCCCTGCCCATTTTTCTTTTCCACATCCCTCTATAACTCCTTGAAGCCTAATATTGGGCAGAATCTTTTCCAAGGAAGCCTTTGAGCTCAAATCAATGGAAGTTACCCGATTTCAAGGTAATGTCTTCACTTGAGTCCTTTTGTTTTATTTTACATCTCCAACCCCCTAAACTATTTTTATTGTTTTCTTTTGTGACAACTATAGTATACTAATTATACTAGGATGTTTTTATAAGAAGGATTCGATCTACACTTATACACACCTACATCTAATGGTTAAAGAACATATTGTTTCCGTGGATGGCGAATTTCTGCCTCCCGAAACGATGATTGTTCACCATTATTCTAACACCTTCAATGGTGGCCATTAAGACGACACTATATTTATATATAATATCTAATATTTTTATGTTTTACTTAATCTTCTGTATTTTTCATTTATGCCACACCTTTATGGTTTCCATTATGGGTAAAGGCGATATCTTCATTTAAGGATGTGCGGACTACCGCCCCCTCAAAGTGATTTGATTCGTTAATACCCTATGTGGTACGTATAAAGGATATATTTAATGATATTATATATGATACCATAATGGTATTAAAATACTATTAGGTATCATTATGTTTTAATTCAATTAAATATGAAATAGAAATGGAAGTAGCATTCATGCATACGTAGGCTTACCGTCTCCATGAACGGTGCATTTCATTTTTTAACTCTAAATGTTATGTAATATTATAAATGCATGAATATACTAGATATATATGATCTATATGATATCTACATCATGAATAATATTCTGGATATAATGAACATTTGGCCACACGAACAACATGTAATTGTAATAAGTCCACTTTCGACTTAAGAACCAAATATCGGCAAAACAAATATTATAAACATAAATGATTACATAATGTTTATGACATTTTAATAAGTGATATAAAAGGAATAATGAACTTGAAAAATATTCTTAAGGAAGTAGAAATTAAATCAAGTTTATTATTCAGGAGATTAAAGAATGATCGAGTCAAGTCGGACCCGAGGTAAGGGATCCTACTCCTCTCTTTCTTTTTAAGTACAATCTTTTATGTCATTCCTTTTAAAGATCATCTTTCTTGTTGTTGGGATGTTCTTTTATATTACTCTTACTGTAATTTTTATTTTTAAATGATGATAAACCCTATTCTCTCTCATCAATCCATTTTGGATGATTTGAGTGGCGCCGTTAGGCTGCCGAATTTTCGTAAGAGATATAACCTCTCTCATCCTTTTTAAGTACTATCCTTTATGTCACTTCTTTTAAGCTCCTCTTTGTTACGATGGGGGATGTTCTTTTATATTCCTCTCACTTTAAATTTGATTGTTATATGATGAGATACCCTATTTCCTCTCATCAATCCATTTTGGATGTTTTAAGTGGCGCTGTTAGGCTGCCGAGTTTTCGTAAGGGATTTTTCATCTCACTTTTATTCCCCTGAGATTTATGCTACATTTTCCACACATTCCTTTGAGTGGTGTATGTACTGAAAAATATTATACAATTTGTATAGTATAATTTCATTTATGGGTATTCACATCTTCATTGTATGAACCTTCCTCCATGGGGTGTACGTTTCGAAAGTTACCCAACTCGGTAAGGGGACCTTTCACACACCTCTTTTTAAAAGAATTCTTTTGTTATGTCCTTTAATTCACATACTATTAAGTTGGGATATGTTTTTTTATATCCTTATTGATGTAAATTTTATTTCCAAGTGATGAGATGCCCTTTTTATCTCTCATCAACTAATTTTCTGAATTTTGAAGTGATGTCGTTAGGCTGTCGAATTTTACTAAGGGAACTTTTTAACCCAATTTCGATTTATCTGGGTTCAACATGTAGTTATTGAATATGTCATATTTTGAATATGTGTGAATGAAATTTTATTGTTTTACACTTAATAACCACTTATATTGGGTGTATTCATATTTTTCACACATAATTTTGAGATTGAATTATCCTTAATTTAAGGGTACCTTCTTTATAAGGGAATTCATCACATTTGACATTTCTACTGATAATTCATTGTTGTTATGCACCAATTCACTCTTATATGGTGTATATACTGTCCTTTGGAATATTATATCATGAATACATTTATTCTCATGATATTATAAATTTCTGACTAAATGTTATTCCACAATTATTGTATTGAAGTGTCTCTAATTTAGGTAGAACCCCTTTAACCAAAATATCACTTTATATGTTTTAATTATTTGTTCTTATTAATGTCCATGTTTTAAAAGTGGTTTTATGGATTTATTTATATGGATATTAATGGTTTAAAATTTTAAAAGCTTCAAGGTGGTATGGGAAACTTTGATTCAAAAATCTCTTTATTAAATGTTTTAAATGGTTTTGGAAAAGATTTCTTTTTGAATGGATTCATTATTTAAATATCCTAAAATGTTATATTGTGATTGAAATGTGGATATGTTATGTTTACTTTATGCATGTTTTATGTGATACGTTTATGTTATGGTTCTTGGGCATTGTTATGAAAGCGGGTGGTTCCGTGATAAACTAAGGGCAGGTGAGCCCGATATAGCTCTCCAATGCATTGGGTAACGCGAAGGAGTGAAATGTTAAGGTTTATCGGATGAGATTTAGGAAATATACTGTCGTGGGTATTCCAAACGTAACTAAGAGGGTTACTCCCTATGTATGAATGTTATGAATGCCTCAAGATACCTTTTATGTCTTATGATTTTTACGAGTTATTCATGATTTGATATGCGTATGTTTTCTGGGTAAAGTATGATTTCAATATAATGTATATATGAACTCCTGTTTCCTTTCCATATTTTTATAACTCTTACTGAGCTTTTTATGAAAATCCCCAGTTTTTGAAATTTTCTTAACAGGTCAAGGGAATAGTACATGATGTGATGATAGTGTCAAGGATGTGTCAAGAAAGAATCCGTGTTTTATTTTAAATATGATTCCGTTGATGGGAAGAATGAATACTGTATTTTATGTAACCACTTTGTTTAAATGTGGAATGTAATGCAAGTTTCATGATCTAATTTCTTAAAACTATATACCTGAAAAGATCCTCAATGTGTAATCTTGTAATAACATAAGATTAAGTAAGGTTTAAGGCTGGGGCCTTATAGTTGGTATCAATGGTCAGTTTAGATAAATTTAGAGGTTAGGGAATTCTCTAAGCATAGGTGACAGTACCATAATGGATAGGATTTCAAAAAGAGTCCTAGTTTTAGATAAAGTGAATGAGTAAGTATATCTTGGTGTTTATCTTCCTCATTAGTATATTATGGTTTTGTTGATATACTCACACTAACCTTTTTGGTTTTAGTAAATGGATGGATCTAGCAGACACCAAAGTTAGAATTGGTTTGAAGGAAACTGTGGTGGTTCTCTGATTAAGAGGCTGGATGAAATGGGGGATTCAATGAGGAAACTCGTGGTTGTTCTAAACCAACTAGCAAGGAGTCATGATCAACAACTTGAACCTTGGTATGATCTATAATGCATCATGTACGAGATGACCAATCGATGTGGAAGTGAAGGTAATAATTATAAAGGTAACCATTAGAGTTTATATGATCCTTACTTTTGAGGTTATTATGGGTTATTATATGTTATGATGGAAAATGAAAGGCATGAGATAAACTTGAGGTTAAAATATGTTATGATCATTTTTGAAGATTTTATCTCGTTTTGGGGAATGTTTTAAGAATTATATTGTTTTGGAAAAAGGACAACACGCAGTCCGTGTGACAACCCGTCGCGTCGGACAAAGCTGCAGGAATCGAACCCACAACCAAAGTGTGACTGGTATTTATCGCCTACCACTGGACTATGTGGAGTCCCTGGTTAGTTTGACTGATTCTTTTTAGTTAGATGATTTTATGAATTGAGAGTAAGTTGATTTTGGGTTATCTATGGAAATTTATTAACCTATCATGGAGGATATGTGATTAGGTTAATTACTTTTCAATACGAGACATTAAGAGAAAATGATGTTGTTTGGAGATAAAAGTTACGATTTAACTTGGAAGACTATGTGACTAAATACTTCAAATATTTGGGTTTCAATCTTAGTTTGGTTTACTTTGAATAATTTTATGGAGAAATTGTTTATCGGATGGTCCTCGTTGAACTTTGGGTTTTGTTAGACAAAATTTTGGAGATTAAGAATATATTTTCTTTTTATAAAGGGTTATATTTTTCTGGATTATCTGATCGTTTACTAACCTTTTTGGTTTTGGTTTTGGTTAAAGTCTAAAGACATGGGAAGTATATAGTTCTCTTTTTGTGTATTAGGTGATTCTCTAGAAGTTGATTATAGTACTCTTAATGTGAACAATTCTTCCTAAATACTCGTCTTTTGGAGAAAATATGAGTTTGTGTAAGGAATCTAATAAGGGTTGAAAGTCAACATGATAAGTGATTATGTTTCCTTATGAATAAATTCCTCAATAAAAAGTAACTTAAAACAAAAATGTTGTCTATTAGCTTTTCCTACTAGGGAATCGAATACCGTTTAACCCATTACAAGTTTATGATTTTCTTGTGGTTAACTTTCTCCTAAACATGTTTTCTATCACTCTCCATCAGAACATGACCCTTTATTTTTTCCTCCATTTCCATATTTTCATACTTGGAATCATAGTATGGGTTCACTAGGGTGACCTTTGTACTTATCTTTCTTTATTTTAAAATGATTGTTTTACAGACTCTTGTTCCGATGTGGGACTTTCGAGGATGTTTCCAAGCCGGATTTTAAAATTGCGAGGAAGCAATTCCCAAAAGGGGGGAAGGATGTAACACCCCAGGTAAATAAAGAATATGACATCGTTATATTTATCCATATTTGTGAATAAAATATTAATATTACTTTAAAGGGGATGCTATGCTCGATGGCGTACCCAACACGCAACAACGAGTTTCTTGGAAATCTTACGTTGCACTCTAATAATAAAATAATATTATTTTAAATGGTAGTTAACGCCTAGACGTTGTAATGGAGGGAATGAAAAAAACGAACTAAAAAATAATTATATATGTTTGTCAAATATTTTTACTCTTTACAATAAATTTTAGAGGATTAAAAATGCAAATGAATCCAGTTTTTAAGCGAAAACATTCTAATATTCATTAAAAGGTCGATTAACCTCTTTTTGATGGTGAACCCATTTTGAATCCACTTTTTGAAAATTTTATAAGCTCTAGTTTTCAAAATAAACATATAATTTATGATTGGGACATTGAATTTTACCTTTGGTAAATTTTTGGTATTTTTCTAACAATGTTCATTTTTCAATGAATAGTGAAAAATACTGCATTTTACATCAAACCTGATTTTTAATATAATATAATTATATGGTTATATTATCATTATAATTTGTTTTAAAATTTAATTAGAATATATTTTTACCATGTAATTCAATTATGGTCATTGGTATTAATTTTACTTTGGAATTAGGCATAAACAAGTGCCAAACTTTTCATAAATATTTTTTTCTAAAAAACCCGCTATTTGTTTTGACAACGAGATGTTTTATTAATTTAATTATTGCAATTTATGTGTTTGGAATTTGGTAAAATTAATTACATATTTGGAATCATAAGGTCCAAATTATGTAATTAAGACTCTTTTGTTTTTGGACATAATGAATAGTAACGACAATATTTATCATTAATTATTTTGATTAATGAGTAATCGGGTAGTTAAAGATAATAAGATAATATCATAATAATACAAAATGACCACAAAATGTGTCCTAAGGCTACTGGTTGTCTCATGGCCGACCACGGTATGCCTTGTGCCAAACTTTGGGGCCCCATGAAATCAATTTTGTGAGAAAGTAACTTTTTATCTATTTATTTTTAAAAAATGTTAAATGTGACAAAGATTGTATCACCAATGTAAAATGTTTTTTATTTTTTCTAAATAAATGATCATTTGGACTATAAATATTAATTGGAAAGATAATAACATTTCATACATCATAGTATTTTTTTTATAATTTTTAGACATTAAATAAATTAAATTATTTATGACATCATGATGATGCAGCGAGGACCTCATTATTTAACGATTTAAATAAAATGGAAAGATAATGTAAAATCTAAGACCTGAACAAGTCCAAAACCTATTGGATGGGTGTATTGAGAACCCTTATCACCTTATCCTCGAAACACATCAATGTGGGACCATTAAAATCCGAAACTCATTTGGATATAATGTTACATTTTATACCTTTCCAAGAGTGCCCCTCCTCTCGTCTTATAAAAGGACCACACCTCTATCTCCTTACCCACAATTCCAAAGCCTTTGGCTCGGCCAAACCCTGCCCATTTTGTCTCTCCACGTCCCTCTCTAACTCCTTGAAGCCTCACATTGGGTAGAATCCTTTCCAAGGAAGCATTTCAGCTCAAATCAAAGGAAGTTACCCGATTTTAAGGTAATGTTTTCACTTGAGTCCTTTTGTTTTATTTTACTTATCCAACCCCATAAGCTCTTTTTATTTTGTTATTTTGTAAACAATACATTATCTTAAATATATTAGGATGTTGATATAATATGTATTATAGCTACACTTACACACACCTACATCTAATGGTTAAAGAACATACTGTTTCCGTGGATGACGAATTTCTGCCTCCCGAAACGATGATTGTTCAACATTCTTCTAACACCTTAAAAGGTGGACATGAAGATGAAACTATATTTATATATTATATCTAATATTTTTATGTTTTACTTAAGATTCTGTATTTTTCATTTATGTCATACCTTTATCGTTTCCATTATGGGTAAACACGATATCTTCATTTAAGGAAGTGCAGACTACCGCCCCCTCAAAGTGATTTGATTCGTTAATACCATATGTGGTACGTATAAAGGATATATTTAATGATATTATATATGATACCATACTGGAAATAAAATAATATTATGTATCATTATGTTTTAATTCCATTAAATATGAAATAGAAATGGATGTAGCGTTCATGCGTACGTACGACTTACCGTCTCCATGAACGGTGCATTTCATTTCTTAACTCTAAATGTTATGTAATATTATAAATGAATGAATATACTGGATATATATGATATATATTATATCTAAATCATGAATAAAATTCTGGATATAATGAACATTTGGCCACACAAACAACATGTAATTGTAAGAAGTCCACTTTCGACTTAAGAACCAAATATCAGCAAACCAAATATTATTAACTTAATTGATTACATAATGTTTATGACATGGTAATAAGTTATATAAAAGTAATACTGAACTTGAAAAAGGTTCTTAAGGAAGTATAAATTAACTCAAGTTTATTATTCGGTAGATTAAAGAATGATCGAGTCAAGTCGGACCCGAGGTATGGGATCCTACTCCTCTCTTTCTTTTTATGTACAATCTTTTATGTCATTCCTTTTAAAGATCATCTTTATTGTTGTTGGGATGTTATTTTATATTACTATTACTGTAATTTGTATGTACAAATGATGTGAGACCCTATTTTCTCTCATCAATCCATTTTGGAAGTTTTGAGTGGCGTCGTTAGGCTGCCGAATTTTCATAAGAGATATAACCTCTCTCTTTCTTTTTAAGTACTCTCTTTTATGTCACTTCTTTTAAGATCCTCTTTGTTATGATGGGGGATGTTCTTTTATATTCCTATCGCTATAAATTTTTTGGTAATATGATGAGATACCCTATTTCCTCTCATCAATCCATTTTGGATGTTTTATGTGGCGTCGTTAGGCTGCCGTGTTTTCGTAAGGGATTTTTCATCTCACTTTTATTGTCGTGAGATTTATGCTATATTTGCCACAATTTCCTTTGAGTAGTTTATGTTCTACAAAATATTATACAACTTGTATATTATAATTTCATTTATGGGTATTCACATCTTCATTGTATGACCCTTCTTCCATGGGGTGTACGTTTCGAAAGTTACTCAACTCGGCAAGGGGACCTTTCACCCTCCTCTTTTTAAAAGACTTTTTTTTGATATGTCTTTTAATTCACATATTATTATGTTGGGATATTTTATTTTATATCCTTATTGATGTAAATTTTATGTCCAAGTGATGAGATGCCCTTTTGATCTCTCATCAACTCATTTTCTGAATTTTGATGTGATGCCGTTAGGCTGTCGAATTTTACCAAGGGAGCTTTTTAACCCAATTTCGATTTCTTTGGGTTCAACGTGTAGTTATTGAATATGTCATCTTTTGAATATCTGTGAATGACATTTTATTGTTTTACACTTAATATCCACTTATATTGGGTTTATTTATATTTGTCACACATAATTTTGAGATTTAATTATCCTTAATTTAAGGATACCTTCTTTATAAGGGAATTCATCACATTTGACATTTCTACTGAGACTTCATTGTTGTTATGCACCAATTCTCTCTTATATGGTGTATATAATATACTTTGCAATATTATATCATGAATCCATTTATTCTCATGATATTATAAAGTTTTACTAATTGTTATTCCTCAATTATTGTATTCAGGTGTCTCTAATTTTGGTAGAACCCCTTTAACCAAAATATCGCTTTAAATGTTTTAATTATTTGTTATTATTAATATCCATGTTTTGAAAGAGGCTTTAAGGATATATTTATATGGATATTAATGGTTGAAAATTTTAAAAGCTTCAAGGTGGTATGGGACACTTTGATTCAAAAATCTATTTATTAAATGTTTTAAATGGTTTTGGAAATGGTTTCTTTTTGAATGGATTCATTATTTCAATATCCTAAAATATAATATTGTGATTGAAATGTGGAGATGTTATGTTTAATTTGTGCATGTTTTATGTGATACGTTTATGTTATGGTTCTTGGGAATTTTTATGAAAACGGGTGGTTCCGTGATAAACTAAGGGCGGGTGAGCCCGATATAGCTCTCCAATGCATTGGGTAACGCGAAGGAGTGAAACCTTAAGGTTTCTCCGAAGAGATTTAGGGAATATACTATGGTGGGTATTCCAAACGTAACCAAGTGGGTCACTCCCTACATAAGAATGTTATGAATTCCTCAAGATACCTTTTATGTCTTATGATTTCATTGAGTTATTCATGATTTAATATGCCTATGTTTTATTGGTAAAGTATGATTTCAATCTAATGTATATATGAACTCATGTTTCCTTTCCATATTTTTATAACTCTTACTGAGATTTTTATGCTCATCCCAAGTTTTTGAAATGTTTTTCACAGGTCAAGGGAAAGGTGCATGATGTGATGATAGTGTCAAGGATGTGTCAAGAATGAATCTGTGTTTTATTTTAAATATTTTTCCATTTATGGGAAGAATGAATATTGTCTTTTTTGTAACCACTTTGTTTAAATGTTGAATGTAATGCATGTTTCATGATCTAATTCTATAAAACACTAAACCTGAAAAGATCCTTAATGTGTTATCTTGTAAAAACTCAAGATTAAGTAAGGTTTAAGACTGGGGGCTTATAATTTTTGAGTATGTAGATTTATTTTTTTGTGAAATGGTATAGAGGCGAAGACATTTTACAAACTATTGTTTTTGAATGTGGATTCCAGTATTGTTGATTTTTTTATAATTCTCAATTCAAGAGAGTTATGAAAAAAAAGTATTCTCCATAGAAAATGATCTAGAATCCATCATTTAAACATTAAGGGGGCATTTATTTTTTTAATCATAATTCATTTTATTTTTTATGAAATTACAAATGTTTTGTTAACTTCTAAAATTTGTGTTTGTAAAATTTTATGTTTAATTTTATTGGGAAAATGTTTATTCACAATGCCTTTGATTTCAAATATGTCTCTACAATATATGAAATTAATTATTGTTAAAATCTTATAATTTTTACAACATATTTTTTGAAATATTACAATTTATTAAAATTATTTATTTCAGGTAATTAATTTATTATTTGTATGTAATAATAGTATTTATATTATAATCTAATTAAAATTATATATATATATTTATATATGTATTTCATTTTTGAAGTATATATTAAATAATTTTCAATAAAATAACAATTTATGTGATTTTAAAAAATTGATAATGAAATTGAATATTGATTATCCATGAATTATTCATTCCATGCATATTAATTAGGCATATGATATATGTTTTTAATTAAAATAAATATATAATTAGGAAATTACTTAAATTTTTTAATTAAGAATGTAATAATAATACATTTTTAGTATAATTTAAAATGTAATTAAACATTCAATTTTTATGAAATAGGGATTTCTTGTAGGAATTTTACAAATAAAATGATTAAACAATGTTAGATGATATAAAATTATTTTGTTTTATTAAAATAATATATGATGGTTTCCAAGTGTTTTAGTGGATTTAGATTATAAAGATGAATCATCAATATGTTTTATGAAAAATCAATATTATGCACTTGGGTATCAAAACGTGAGAATATGGAATGGGAGAGAGCTCATGACATCAGTGTACATTTTCATATTGTTGACATTTCTTGTTCCCATATGGTTTTCATAATATATACCAAGCATAAAAAATTATCCATATAGAATGTATTATATTTCAAAATAGTTTTAAAGGGAAAATCCAATAGTTTTTGGAATCTTATTTTTAAATTCTTAAAGCAATTAATATTTTATTTAGAAATTTGTATTATATTTCACACATAAAATATAAATATTTATATTTATAAATTAGATATAAATGCTTTTATAGAATTTTTAAAATATATTTTCACCAAAGTATTGATCTTAGTTAAATAACCCCTTACTGGGATATTAAATATTCAACCCTTATATTAAATGTATTTTATATGAGTTTTTGAAATTTGATAATGGTTAAAATCTCTAAAGTTGTAAGAGCATAAATCAAATTATTTATTTTATTTTATTTAAAATTTGAAAATATTTTAAGGTGTCATCTATATATACATAAACTAGACTAGAAAAATTCATATAATTCAAGACGTTTTATTACTTGTATAGTAATATTTTATAAAAAATAATAAAACCAGTAGTTTTATAACTGAATACTGAATTGTGTTTTCTTTGTCATTAAAATAGAATGCCTTGGGATATGTGAAAATCCTTTGGAATAATACTGAAACAATGTTGATGATACATGTTCTTATACTATCATCCAAAGTACCCATGTCTTACCATGTGTTGTATTTCACAAACCATATGATAATTTTTAGTTTAGAAAATAATTTTATAAAACCATTTCAAAATTCATTGGAAATCGAATTTAATTTCCCCATTTATGGAAATTTTTTTTATCAAAACACAGTGCCCTAGAAAGAAACACAATAATTCATGTCATTCAATTACATTTAATAAGATAATATTAAAAAAACAGAAATATCGTTCAGTGACATAGTCTAGAGCTGGAACCAACTATATCAAAAAATATGTTTGCACACTTCTGTAATGAAATATACCAAAAAATGAAACAAAAAATTAAAAAAAGATGCAATTAAATCAATCTATAAATCTCAGAATTCATTAAATAAAATAAAATCATCAATAATGAAGAGGAAACATTACATACGTAATAAAACTTGTCACATCACATCCAACGAGAAACTACCCTCACAACTAGACAACATATAAGATATTGAAGTTAAAAAAGATAATAAACTACCCATATAAATAATAAACAACACAATAAAATATTGCTACAATGATCAATGAATATAGAGAACAAAAAAAGGATCACACATATTGAGAGAAAAAACCCAACCAAAATTCTTATTAATCGATTAGAAAATCAATCCTAAACAAATGCAGGCCCCCAAAATCTATAGAGAAGATCCTAGGTATAAATAGGAAGAGATGAATATCAATTGATAAAAATATGATTGGATCATTCCCCTAAAATAAATCCCTATGAAAACAACATGGAGTGTAACCTATTTTAATTGTATGTATCCATGGAGATAATATATGGTGAAATGTCAATTCATATGTTATTAAAAAATTTACTTATTACATTACTCAACATTTTACCATTACGAAGTGTGTAATAATTCACGATGTGTACTCGTCTCATGAAAAGAGCTTGAAAGCCATTAAATGTCATGAATCATATTCCATGACTTATAAATTTCATACTGATACTCCAAACTGTAGAATCTTACTGAAAAAATCAACACACCTATACGAATATCCAAACATGGGGATAACCCAACAATGCAATTAATATGTTTATCCTTGTTCTCTATTAATTTTAAAAAACATACTTACTTAAACATTATGTAGAATTTCATTTCAAATTTTATCCAGCATTGAGTGTATAAATAAAACCCAAATTAAAGAGGAGAATTAGATCATTGGAGGATGAAACCTGAAATAAATAAATTGATTTTACAATTTCACTGTCATAATGCATTTCATACCAAAAAATGTGGATGTAAATTATTTTTAAAATAAGCTATAAATATTATGTGTCATTAATGACTCATGATGACACGTCACATGATAATATTATATGTGATACCATAAAACATTGACAAAAATAATCGACATCACACTTATGACTATTACATTATAGTTTATGGTTTTAAATGGATCATCCACAATATAAACATTTGGATGCGACTCAAAATCTTGTAATCAAAAAATGTGATAATGATTACAATTGAAATTAAAAAGCTTCAATATGTTGAAACCCAATTAATGTATATCAATATAGAATGGAATTTTATTATGTGAGAAATCCTCACAATCCATAGAGTGATCGAAAAGATTCAAAAAATCATAGATCCATATTAACAGTTTTACATAGTGATGGTGGCTCCTCCAAGGAAAAATTGTCTAGAAATCTCAATCAGGTACAAAAAACACTAAAGGATGAGGACATTGATACATATGATAATTTATGTTGACAATTAAACAAATAGATTCCAACATATTTCATGAATCCTTTAAGACATCACTAGATCGAAATTCAATCCATCCAAATAATCAGTTCTAACCTATTCTTAAAAAATTTGTGATATTAAGGAGAGACCATTAAAAGCATTGAAAGGAACCATTATGATTGAATAAAAATGAATTTTGTTTTAGGATACAAAAAAAATCCCAATCAAATAATCCACCAACATCCATGACACATTCTTGGAAGATATCCTAGAACTAAAAATCTTTCTCTCTCCATATATATACATTTGGATGATTTTTTGTACATAATCTAACTCGAGTCCCCATTGCATCTTCAATACTCCAATAGAATAAAAATGTAAAACTATTATCCAGTTATATACATACAATAGAAGGATCCCAATGCTGCCTGAGAATCTGTTTCATGTACTATATAACATTACCTTCAATTTCATAGGTTTCACTGATCAGAATAAGAAAAAGGAGAATTTTTCAACAGATCAGTTACCACCCTGATTGAATTCTTACATTATGGGGTTTATTGTAATAATGAAAAAAATTCACACATTCCTCATCTTATTTTAAAATTATCATTAGTAGTGGATGGAAGAAACCTAAAGGTTCATATATTCTCTACCTTTATATATTGGATGTGGTAAATATGAGACAAATAATTCATAGTTTATGCTTCATTCAGATCATGAGAACCTCTATATCATTTCATGATATATCATCATAGTTTTAGGATAAATAACCCCAAGTGAAGAATGTTAACAAAAATAATAATATCCCTATATATAATGTGATAATATATGATCACTATAAATGAGAATATCATCTGAAGAGATATACCATCCTAAAATATTCTCACAACATATATAGATTCTCTAATTCCATTGAAGTCATAATTAAACTACTTACACTATATAATTAACGAATGTTGAGAATATGATCATTGAACAATATAAAGAACCGTGAACCAAATAACATCATGAACATCCTGATGCAAATGTGGAAAAATCTAAATAAGTTTACACTCTTCCTTCACTTATATATTTTCTTTCTACAAAAAATTTCTACCAATTTTAGATCGAATGGAAATATCATTTCCTAGGATATAGGTTTTATTGATGTTGAATAGCTTATGGTATTCCATCCATCATCACGATCTAAGGCTCAATTATCTTTTATACATTATATATCTCTAAATCTTACTGTCAAAAATATATTTCATCCTTTAACATTAAAGATACATCGTCCATGACTTAAAAGCATGAATAACTGTAACTATATGAAAAACATGAGCATGATAATTCTTCTCATGAGGTCAAAAATTCTAATATGTTCATGATAGCACATGATCATATTTCATATGAACACAACCCGATATAGTGCTATAAGAATAAAAGAAAATCACATACCCCTTCTAATAATTAGGTAAGATCATAACATGAGCCTATTCCATAAGACGAAACATATCATTAAAATAAGACTAGAAATTGTTTCCCCATTTGAAATTTATACCCTTATTAGTATGAGAAGTCATAGGATATGCATACTTTGCGAAATCCAAAATACAACTAAATTACCCTATCAGTATAAGGAAGTTATATATCTAAAAGAATATTTCGGGATCCTACAATGATAAAAAATACTTTACCAACTCTATAACAACTAAAAATCCATGATCAATAATAAAATTCCCTAAAAAACACATCATGGATCTAGAAACATCATTTAAAATATTTACATAAAATAATTTACTCCTTAGGATTTCCAACAACACACTAATATGGATTCTATGCTCATGACCTAATACCACATTAACCAAAATACAATCCATGAACACTACCCAAAAAATTAATAGATACTGATGGATCAAATGAATTATCAATTTCATAATATATAAAAATGAATTATTCAAAGAAAATAGAATCCCAAGATATTAATAATTGATATGCTTCCTAATAAAATCCATATTTGGTATATCAGATTATATAAAAGCTAGATATAGATGTCCTGACTAGTGAAAAATGATAAAAAAACATTTCACTAATTAAATGATGGTAAAAAACATATACATGAGAAAATGAATATTTTTTTAAAATTTTACCTTTTATATCATGTGATCATCCATGCACAATCATAGTAGACCACATTCCATCATGGAAATTTCCGCTAGGGATTCTAATGTAAAAACACTAGGGAGAAGAATATCCTTTTCCATTAGGTTATTCAATAGAATATTGATATGGTTTACCACTACTGGTGACATAAAATATGAATGTACTGTAACATGATATGTTTCTAGAACTATGAAAATTATAAATTCCACTTTTATACCTCGAGTAATAATCTAAGATTCCTATCTACAATGAATAAAAAATCTTGAACAACTTCTGTAATATATGTAATAGATGATTATTCATAAATTATAACAATAATATATGATAAAAAACTCAATTTCTAGGGAAAGAAAAGTCTTATATGGACATACCTCGGATCCCACTCTCTATGAAGCACTTGCGAGCACTAGTTGGTTTTCAAAAACAATACACATGGATTCTAAGAGTTATCCTTAGATTTATAAAAATCATCAAAATCCATCTCAAAGATGAATTCATAAATTTTTTTATCATGAACTATAAAATATCAAACTAACTCTACACCATTTACTAAATGCACAATAATAGGAAACTAGATGACCTACTCCTCCATAGTTCAAAGAGAAGTAAAAAACTCCATCAAAAAGGGCATGATATCCATTTAATGGTTAAATATATCAACAAAAATACAACATATAAATGAGTATTGTAGTATATTATCAATCAATGAAATTTATATTGAATATGAAATAATAGTTTTGCCTATTCCCATCACCAGACATACATATACCTCCACTGGAAACTCATATAATGCAATATGTTTACTCATTACTGAGGCATGTGGATATTGTTCTGTATTCATTGAGGTATCTTACAATGTATTAGGAGACTTCAAAAAAAACAAATCCTTAGAATTATTTAGTATCTTATAATACTGAATAAAACATTTCAGGTTACCATAACAAATACAACAATTTCACATATTTATAGGTGATGTTCCAGAATATCATGTGTGGTTAAAATTTTCACACTAATTTGAAGACTTTTATTTTTAATATGATTTTTATAATAACATTACATCTATGAAACACCAACAACACACATCAAATTGTTCTTCCACTTCCCCTTTTTCATTGGTGCACCACTGAAGCGCATACTAGTTTAAAGTGAATTGGTAGAATATCTATTATATACTTCCTTGTAATTTTCATCCATCATATCCATATCCACTATCTAAGAATAGTTTTAAATAATATACCTCAATACATATAATATGATACTAATTTTTATACCATGTATGTACTTCTAGGATATGAATGTTTAATTTATTACAACATCTTGTTTAAAACAAATCTTCTAGAAAAAAATAATTTCTTTACAATGAAACTAGATTCTATCCCTACATCAAATAGATGAAATCTACGGTTTTTTACATTATAAAGAACTATTAGAAAACAATAGGAAGAATATTTTCTTTAATCCCATCCTTGACAAGACCATGTTCCTATATTTCAGTACCATTAAATCACAACATCTCATTCGTTTATCCCCCAAGATGGAATAATGCACGAAACAAGTCTCAGAGGTATATTTCTCCACACCGAAATCTATATTATGAAGAAAAAATGAAATAACCAAACAAAAAAACATAAAACAAATAATATAAAAAATATAATATCATCGAGAACCCATGATAATATACACAAATCACAACATCATAGAGAGTCTTGAGTCTCATTATTAAAAGTGGTGGACAGAATCTTAATGAAATAAACCTCTAATGTCTTGAAAATCATATCTATAATCATAAAAATATCAACAGACAATGACCCCTGACGAAAGGCAGTATCTCATACAAATGTGTGACAAACCCACCTAGATTAGCATTGAAATTGGTACCCAAGAAAAATATCCACCTATATAAATGGTGTTCTTTTTCCCATGGGTTGGAATCTAGAACATGGGAAACACCAAAAAAATAGATTGAATGATTTCTCCCAATCAGATGTAGAAAATATAACATATATATACATGTACTGAATAAAAATTTATTAGAAAACATTAATATATATATATATATATATCTTATAATTTTGTAAAATCAATGGATGTAATACAACTGAAATGGGTGAAAATAATAACCTTGTAAAATTTCTTATAATAAGGGATGATAAAACTGAAATACATACTCTAACATTCCCTATATGATATTGTGGGAATACACAAACAATCTGACAATCAATATAACCAATTCATTCATATATAATACCATCTATCCTCATTTTAGCACATTTATTTTCCCTAAAATGAAATACATAACCTGTCCATTTCAGTACTGAATGGGTAGGTAGTGTGTCAAATAATATCCCAAGTAGTGTCTAACTCAACTGTTCAATATTGAACCTCTAATTAACAATCCCTGAATGATCAACATTAAATAAAATATGAAATTATTCATTTTAATAGTTATTATATCAAAAACATAAAACACCATTTAGTTTCCCATTTTCAAAATTTCCAAATAAATAACATAAATTTGTATCATATAACATCCATACATATATATCATTAATGATATATCATAAAAAAACAAGGATTAAAAATTATATCAAATACATGGTATTACAATGATAATAGAGCATACCAAAATTATCCCATGTAATTTAAATGAATAGGTTACATCACACAAAGGATGGTACCAAGCCAAGAAAGCTTTGATACCAATATTAAACATATGAATTTAGTTGTACATGAATTATCGATACATATGCATCAAGCATAGAGATAATAGGAACATAACACAATATGGACCCCACAACTATTCGAAAATGCCCCAAGAAAAAAAGTCATATCATATAGTGGAAATCCCCGTGTGGAAACTAGGATATTGGGGATAAGAACAATTATAATTCTTTCCACCTATGTATCTTAGAATTCCCAAGAAAATATTTTTCCAAAACAATTCTTCAAACCATTTAATCATTTTATTATTTGAAAACCATTTCAAAAAACCATTTCACAATTCATTGGACATCATTTTATTTTCCCAAAACCAACGAAAATAAATCATCTAAAAAAATACAATTCCTCATTCCCAAAAGAAACAGTCATATCATTCTATTCAATTTAATAAATTATTTTTTCAAAAAAAATATGCAAGGTGGAAAAAAACATCTAGCTAAAATCATAAATTACACATCTATGTAATGAAATACACTACGAGGGAGATCCTAAAAATTAAAATGGTGTCCATTAAATAAAAATATATATATCATAATTGAATAAATAAACACCCATTAAATGAATGAAATGTAAAAAACACATAATTCATAAATATAGATCCACCACACCACAAACAAAAAGGAAATATCCTGTAAAACTAGATAGTACAAAGACTCTATAATAAAAATAATTCAACATGAACACCGAGAATGAAAATAGTAGTTCAATAAAGTGGTACTAACATTATTAACAGAAATGAACAAGAGGTAATGATTACTCAACTAGAGAGATACAACCAAACTGCAACAATGGTCAGTCATAAGAAAACCATTTGGATTTAATAGTGGCTCTCAAAAACACTAGAGATGATAACTAGTCAAGAGTTTCATATGAATGAATAAAAATATAATCTAATAAGAACAATAAAATACATTACCGATGAATTTAAATAACCATTAAAATTTAAATATATATCACGTAATCCATAGGTGTCACAAAGACTGTATAACACATCACTTATTAAAAAATATATTTTATAAATTACACAAATTTTCTCTTTCCATGAATATAATTTTTCTTAACCTGAAAAAAATATCCAAACATGATCATGGATTGCATTAGGCATTCTGTACTCACATTACACAATGTAAAAATTTACTACATGTAGAGACAATAAAATATTCATAGATGAAATCTAAAAACACATTATGTGTTCTCTAAACTCTACGAGAACCCCAAAAATCATGTAACACGTTTATATTACGAATAAATAAATTAAAAAAATTCTTCCTTTAAAATTAGATCATTTTTCTGATATAATTTTCTCCATCATCAGGATACCAATACACACTGAAAGAAAGAACAAAACAATAAATGATGAGAACAACTCTTGAATGTGTGTAATGTGATGTTTCAAAAAGAACAGTAGTTTTAATATGGAGTGACATAGGACAACATGTTTATCACTCTATATGAATGTGGTGGCCTCCAAATAGTGATTCTATAAAACAAATTCATATAGAGTTTATACCCTCATGAATAGTGAAAAACTAAAAATGAATAACCAATATATAATAGGAAAAATTTATTAAATGGATTAATAAATATAAAACATTATATAATTATATGAATTAATATATATAGTAAACAATATAAAATGATTCAATAGTTTATTTCTTATTAGGATGATGAAATAAGAAAAATTCATAGATGAGAAAAAATATACAAAGCTCTGAAACTACATGACTTACTACATCCCAGACACTAGACTCATTTAATTCTATCATACTCAATGATAAATCCTAATAATCAGTCCAAATTATATATAAAAAAGTGAGGGCTCCTAGGGTACCCATCTAAAATGGATGCATGAGTGTGGTGTGCTTAAAACTAAAAAAGACACACTAATGAGGTTACCTATAAGAGATGTAAATATTTTGTTTGAGAATGTGATAAAAATAAATCTATAGAATAATGAAAAGTAAGTGCATAAAAATATTTAGTATAAAACTAATCCCTAATTTAAATTTATGATAATTTAGACCCATTAATTTTGTGTTCATTCACTCCAAAACCAGATTTCATACATACTCATTCATGCTTTGACTACATTCTGTAAATAACATCACCACACATCCTAACCCATCTACAAATATGGGATAGTCTAGAAACAATACATACACAACACATTAAGGGGATAATCAAATATATATTAAAATATTCTCAAATATTTTCATTTTTCATACTTGTACAATATGCTTAATATGAAGGTTCGATTGAATGTGATATAAAAACATCACATAAGATAATGGATAAAAAATACATTTCAATCACCACATCATAAACTGTTATATAATGATTGAATAAACATCAATGTATAATGAATAATGTGTCATAGATATCACATACCACTTGGTATGAAAAACATGTATTGTCCTAAAATGTATAAAGACAAGGAAAATTTGATCAAATGTAAAAATATGTGTCACATGATGGAAAAAAAAAAGAAAAAAACCATAAGATCAACAATCATACACATGTCTCAAGTACTACATAAAAATCCTTGTGATTAATCATCAATCATGGGTCTCATTATAAAAAAATTCACACACACATAAAAACCATTCAATAATTAGCCATCATGGTCTAAGTATCATGCTAGAAAAAATTGAAAAAATGTACCATTAAAATTTTACAATTTATTAGGAGTGTAATATTAATTACTAAGAATATCATTTTTTACAATATATAAAAATGTATCATGTCCCTTCATTATAAAATATTATATCAATCGATAAAAATAAACCCATTCCATTTATATAACTATTATGAATTAATGAGCATTCTCAAAAGGTGGTTAACCCTATATTTTATATTAATAAATGATATATCTTTCAATTGGGTAGTTCACATAGAAACAACTTTGTTAGATAATGTTAATCCTCATCCAGGAAATGCAAAACTACATGGTATAGAATGTTGTCTTTCAGTCATACTCTAACAATCATCATAATGTTAATATCATTAAGAATAACACAAAATAAATAAATATAAAAATATGATAATTAATTAAATGAATATAACAAATATATAACAAAAAATGGAATGGAATACTACATGATAGAATTACTAGATAACATCACCTGGATAGGGCCATGACCAACCACCCATGGCGATATCATAAATTGATTACATATTTATATACTGAAAAAACCATAACAAACTAATTAATGTAAAAGGATACTTTAATGTAATATTATTGATTTATATGGAGGAAAAAAATAAAATAATATTCCTTTAGTGTGATAATATTTAATATATTTCGAGACAATCCATAATAATTTAATACTCTAATATGAGAAAATTTCACAAAAAAAATCTCTAATATAATTTCAATGTAAACCCTAATGTCGAAAATCCAAAGAAGATGCACATGGTAATAAAATGAAAAGAAATTTCCACCAATATTATGTATTCAACATCACATGATACCCTATATCATTGAACTTCCAATGAACCAATAGTATTCTAATAATTCATGAATATCACATGTATATATCATCTGATTACATATGTATAAAAAAAACTGAATATCAATATATGAACAAGGATATGATACGGAATAAGATTCAAATGTAAATAGTAATTTAATGAATTTAATGAGTTACAACATACCAATTATGTTGTATTTAGTGTATGGAAAAATTAACAACCATTATATAAGGGTGTATTAGGCCAATATTAATAAATAATGTAGTATTTCACAAATAATAACGTTTATTTTGAGTCTATATCTACTCTAAATTGATGATATATATTAAAGGTATAAATATATAAGACCAAAAATTTATAAAAACAAATTAACAGTGTTTACCCTACAGTAAACGATAGGCCCCTATTCGATAAATTAAAAAAAATATATTTAGTTATATAGTTTTAGCCTCCCAATCTAGTCGTTCAGCAATGGTACCAGTTATAATGAAAAGACAAATGATATAAATGATCATCATGAGGATTCCAAATAGGGATCTTTAGTGGAGTTGGAGGGGATACCAAGTGCTAATTCTAAGAAGATATATGATTAGAAAGGGATAGAGAATGATACAAGAAGCATGTTAGATGTTGAGAATACATCAAACAACAGAAGTTATATTATTCGTTAGAAGGGTCCAACACAAGGGCTGGTGGGACAATGAGTTAAAGGATAAAGACATAGCTAGCAGAACCCCCAAACAAGTCATTATTTTTTAGGGTTGGAGAGATTGACTCATGATCAAAATATTAAAACTGTTGTTGAAATAATATGTGAGATAACGACAAATGTCTTCTCAAATGGTAGGATAATAAAATGGGGTAATGTATTACTCGTAACTACTGAAACCAATAGAGATCATGTGAGGTAAAAAGAAGAAATATAAGGAGAAGAAATGCTTGCAGGTATTGATTATTATCCTCTAAGGGAATCCTGAAGATGCAATGGATGATGTTGTTGAGGCTGGTGAGGGAAAATCTTGGAAGAGGAATTATCTAAATAGAATCCATTAGAATTTTTTTCCACTCTGATGAAGAAATGGTGGTGGAATTTCTCTACATCAATGGTACACTATAAGAGGTAGATTAAGGGATGGGTAGGCTGCATCGGGTGGATTTCATTTGTGAGCAAGCAGTGTGGATCAACTAGTAGGATCATATACTGATAAAATGTATTGATAAAGAGAAGCTAAATAATGAAGATTACTCTTAATCATGGAAAATTCTCACAGATTTCTTTCAAAACATCATCCTTGAAGATCTAGATCCACATTTGCACTCTATCTCCTAGAAACACTCCAGAGAGGGAAATTCTAATAGGCATGTGTTCTATTTCAATAAATTTGTGATTTTTAGGGAGTCCCACCTGGAAGAACTTATGTGGCTTCTCATTTTTCCGCAATTTTTTTTATAATAAAAAATATAATTTTCAGCCAGTAGCACTAGAAGCTCAGATTTTATAAAAGGGAAGATGGGATGGAAAATTACACATAGGTAAGACATCTATTTTGGATTGAGAGACTTGACCATTGAGAGTGAGATACACTATAATTTATTTTATATATTATCTGGTGATTTATTTGATACTAAATTCTATAATTCCCATATTTATGCACAATATGGGGGTTGATTGAGCTTGATGGTTGATCTCATGAGCGGATTTAGGATGACGGATTCACTATTGGGACTACGATCTTAACACAAATTTTTATACAATGGGGTTTATCTTGAGGTTTGACAGTATCATTTAATATTGGATCTTTACATCTATGAAATTTTTTGATTCAACTATATTATGTTTAATTTATTTATTATTATACCTTTCCTACATAGATTATAAATGCATGAGAGTTCTATTTACATCTCCAATGTGCAGAAAATATATCAATCGTGTAGAGTGGGATATTTAGGTAGTCCGATAAGAGGGAATTACTTATAAAATCGGAGATCTCATTGCCCCTGTATTGGGTATATTGTTTTATTATGTAGTTGTAAATAAGGTTGAATTTCCACTAGTAGTTTTAATGTTTCCAGATGTTTTTCTTACATAATTATAAAATATTTTCACTTGATATTAATGTTGATTTTTAAAATCATCTCAATCTAGGATTTGATCTTGTTTCTATTGAACAATATTTAATGAAACTCACAGTGAATAATGATCTTAAGATTGAGCTGGAGGATTCATAAGATGAGGTATTTATCCATCACATATGTCACCTTAGGCTCAACAGAGTTGTATGTAGAAAAAGTATAAGGAGACTTTACTTTAATTTTTTTATTACACAATCATGAAAAATATGATTTTGAAAAACTGTTATCCTCACCAACATATTGATGATATATTTGATAATTTGAGAGGATAATGGGTGTGTTAAATGATATAAGTTAGTTCATTATTATATTAATTAACAGTTCAATCTTCTGACATATGAATGACTACTTTTAGAAGAAGATATGATATTTTTGTGTTCATATTATTGTTTATTAAGAGTAAAAAAAATAGCAGATTTTTTTACGTTCCTGAGGAATATAATCATATATAATTAACAAGATTAGTTTTTTCTAGTGATTGGGGATGGAATATTGTTGAACCCCAATACAGCTGACTATCATTCAAAACATATTGATATCATCATGATAACATCAATAGATAAGTAGATTTAAATCATTATATCTTAGTGTTATCTTTTTATTAATAGGGTACACATATTAGGTTGAATAATCATGAATTTAGGTGAGATTTTTGTCCTAGAGAATGTTTAGTTTTAGGTTTCATGGTAGCATCCCATAAATGTTTTCGATATCCATATCTTCTGAGGTTAGATGTGAAATATCATAAATTTGCTATATAATTTTCTCAGATGGAAACACCAAATTAGATCATCAACAATAAAAATTTGATGTTTCGATGGTTAAGGAAGGAAATATTTTCATCTAGTTGTTGATGTGGAACATTACATAATCCTCGATATTGATCCTACCACAGACATGTGAAGAGTATATGGTGTATTGTGATTCTTCTAGGATTAGACTCAGAACATTGATGATATAATGAGATATATTTTTTGTGTATGGGTCTCAGAATTTGAAGCCACATGAATGTAATTTACCTATGAAATAAATTTAGTAAGATGAAATATTTTATACAATTATGTCCATGTTTCATTATATGTTGGTTCAATAGTTTTAAATATAGACAGATCATAAGATCTCAATGTACGTCTCTTCCTAGTGATATTTGAATCTTAATTAGTAGAGATAGGTAGATAATATGTAGAATATAGAAATATTTATAACATATATTATCATGAATGGATAATATGTGGAATACACATAGAATATGAATACTCAGGAACAAGTTTTTCTACACTATAGTTCTCATTAGATGATTATGGAATCAATAGTGGAGATATGTGTTGTGATTCCAAATATTCATGATTATATGACACTCATATAAGTTTCAATGGATTATAAAAGTTTAATACATATCATAGACAAATAGTATGATGATCTAGAGTTCATTTAATTGAGAAAATTTAATAATGATTGAGATTCAATTTCCTATTGACACGTATGTCTGGATGAGATCGTCTATGTCAAAAATCAGGTTTTTGTGTCTCTAAATTTGTATGATGAGCATATTTTTGAGTTTCTTTCCATTAAGTGGGTTTTACATACTGTTTTTAGAAAAAAATTATCAATAACTACATAAATTTTTTTGGTGGCCAATCGTGAAAATATATATAGTAGGATTCGTGACATGATGTGAAAATTGTCAACAGTTGAAGGACAAACAATATAGACCTAGTTATTTAATTATTCCATTTATCATTCTATTATGGAAGTGGGATGAAATTAATATGAATATTGTTGTAGGTCACCAAATTATGCCCCAGAATAATTATGTTATTTGGATTATTTTGGAAAATTTTAATATTTTATAACATTTCTTGCATATATCTGAGACATTTTCATTTGAATAACCGGTAGATTAGTGTGATCAGGAGACAGTTTATCTTCATAGTATTTGAAATAATTATGTTTCAGATTGGGACTCATAGTTAATTTATCAATTCTTTTATTTCTCACTGAAGGTTCCGTGTATGTTCTCTTTAGTTTGTATTTCTACCATCATACATATGTGAATACGTATAGAAATATATAGTTTATTGAGGATATGCATTGAGAATGATTTATAGAATTATGTGATTCTTTACAGATGCTCATGGAACTAGTGGATTTTTGGATTTTATTGCATTATTTAGGAAAATATATAGATGTAAACATACCAGGGTATTGATAATTTTCCTTGAATATTACCTCTGTACTGGATGGATACAGCTGAGTCTGATATTTTGGTACAAAGTCTCATGTAAGAAACACCACATCATAAAAAATAGATTTGTAAGAATATGACACATATTTGAGTAAAAATATATCATTTACTAACAAATGTTAATTTCTCATATATAATACTATGGTTGATCATGTATTTCATTATGTTCCTCTATGGTTGGGTCCCAAAAGGATAAAGATACATGGAAAAATAAAACCTAGGTTTGTTGAACCATTTCAGGTTGTGGAGTGAATCAGGAAAGTGTCATACCAAATTAATTTTTTATAGAGATAAAATGTCATTCATGATATTTTACGTGTGTCCCAAATTTAGTGGAATCACCCCGACTCATCTCATTTGATTATTTTGGATGATTTTGTTTTTGGGATAGATGAAACCTTTAAGAAAATTTTGATAGGATGTTTTCATCATAGGGAGACTATATTGTGGGGAGAGAATGTTCTCATACTTCATGTGTTACGGTAATATTTTATTGTACAATATAAAACATCAGATAGGGATGGTTAAATGAGGGATCAATGGACAAATAATTTTTACATTCAATTATATATATAAATTAGAGTACAACTCCATGAAGAGGTATTAAAATGTCGATGGATTAAAAAACGATTTCATGTTCTGAAAAGTTATTGTTCAATTTTATAGATAAAAATTTCCAAAATTATCATTAAATTTCATTTCTCTTAAAAATTTGGGTGTGTTTGGTTTAATGTGTGTGAAAAAATTAAGAAACATGGCCTTGTATGTTTGGATAATGGTTTTCCCAAATGGTACTCCATGGCCCAGCAAGATATGAAACATAAGATATAGGGGTTTGGCATACCTGGTTCACTTTATTTCAATAAGTTTTCATAAAAAGTATAATCTATTCACCCCTTGGGTGAGGCACACATTTAATGTGTGTGGTTGGAGGAAACTGTGCACTCTGAGTAATAAACGAGGCATAAGAGAATTTAATTGACCAATTTTTATTTAAAAAAAATACAAGTACCCCTACCATATATCCTTAAATTCTCCATCTCAATCCACAATTTATTTCACTATATTCTAGGGCATCATGGAAGGATTACATTAATTCAGGCCTACTTAATTTGAGATTTGATGCGGATATTGAAGATATACACCCATCCAAGTAAGAGGATATTATCCATTGTGGTTTCAATTTTTTTCTCATCATTCTGTAATTATTAGTAGTCACATTTCAATATATTGTTTTGGATGTAAATAATTGATTGTAGATCTAGATCATTAATTATGGGATCTTTACTCATGTGATCATCATTTATTTTTTATGATCTAGATATTGTTTTATATCATTATTATGTAAAATGGTGTATCTTTCTTGGATGACTACATTTTAACACGTTTGTTAAGTGGTTTATTATTCAAAACAAATATTTGTGGTTTCAATTATATATATATCTAATATTTATATGGTTCATTTAAAATTTCATTTTTTATTTGAATTAAATAAATGGTAAGTATGGAATTAAGAGTTTAAGAATCTATAAAAATTAATTATTTGATTAATTATCATGATATATAATTTTTTTTAATTGTGTAATAAGGAATCATGATATTAATTAATGAAATATTTAAATGTGATTTGCATAATTAATTATTAAATATGCAGATTTTGAATTGGATTCTTAATTGTTTAAATAAATATTGATACAATGTGTTTTTGATGTATTAATTAATAGTTTATTAATTTAATTTAATTGATGTGATTAATTAAATATTGTATTAATTTATTGAATTGATATTATTATTGAATTGCTGAATAAATTAATTGAATTAATTTTCTCTCTATCATTAAATTAAAATAAATTCATGAATATTTCACATTTTCATATTTATTTTTCATCTATTTATGTTTTTCCTTTCCATGAAATTTTCCATTATAATATTTCAGAATAAAAACTAGTTAAATTACATGCTAGAATAATATTTAAATTCTAATATTTTGAAATTTACTTGTTTAAATATTTTTAAGAAGTGTAATATAAGAAATTTTGTTTTTAATGATTGAAAAAATTCTTCTAAACCAAAAAAATTACATTGGACTTACATGTTCCCTTTATTTTTTTAAAATATCTTCATCACAAATATTTTTATAAATTTCTTCCATATGTTTTATATACATTCTATATATATTAATATTACGTTGAATATCACTAAATGTGGGATAATATATTTTTTATATTTTAATACAAATTATATCTTTAATGTAATTCATATATGAGGGGACATTGGGATTATTTTCCTCATGAAAAGTGATGCATCCATTAATATTAAATTATAATGAATAGATTATCACACCCCTTGTTATTTTTTAGAAAGATTTCCCAATTCAATTGTGGTTAAAATAGAAATGATAGGCCATTTACATCATGATAGGTTTATCTCACCATTCAGAAAGCATCACCTTTAAATTTCATTTATAATTTTACATCTCATTAATTATTCTAAAGATTTTTCTTATATTGGAACAATGTTTTGATGAACTATTTATCATTATTAAAATATTATCATATATGTTATTTAATTTTATATTTTTAGTAAATCCTTAAGATATATTCGTCCATCGTAATAATACTCGAGAGTTTTATGATATATTTTTTAAATAAATTTTATTTATTTTAGGGAATCCTATAAAACCATGAGATTAAATATAAAACAATATACTAATAAAAATTTAGTATTTAAGGTTGAATTTAAAAACAAGCTAGCGGATTTTTGGGTATGAATTTTAAAATATAAATAATAATAAAACATTCATTTTTTTTTAAATTATCTCATTTTATATCAATTAGATATAATGAAATACAAAAGAATATTATGATAAATATAGATGGTATTATTTGAAATAGTTTTTATACACATAATCTATTTTTATCTATGTAAATTATATTAATACATTCTTATGAGTGATTTCATAAAAATTTATATTTTATTTATTAGGTAAAAATTTCTAACATTCAAGTAATATATTTTTTTAATGGAATAAAAACATATCTAGATTTTTTATTAAAACTATATTTTGTAAAAATGATTTTCATTATAATTTTTAAAAATAATGTAAAATGAATTATAAATTATAAATATATAAAATAATTTACAATGATTTACATATTTGGATTCATCCATATTAAAAAAATTTAATATTATCAACAAATTTTTTAATCAAAATGTGTAGTTGGATATGATATATAATTTCATTATATGGGTTGGTTATCCTATGTGATATGGTTAAAATTTTGACAATAAATATGAATAATTTAATTTATTATTGATATTTATATCATTCCACTATAATATTTGAAAATTTATTATTTTTTATACATTTTTCTTGAATGATGTTGTAATATAATTAATCATGTGATAATTTCTATTTATGTCCTCTCACAAACATATAAAAAAACTCCAACACTCCTTTTATACTAACAAAATACGAGAGTTCTATTTTTTCTATATCCCTCCCTAATAACATATTAAAATTTATCCCCATGTCGTATAGGATCATTTTTTATTATAATACCATACATTTATGGAATAACATGTAATATGAAGGATGTTAATCAATAAAACAGTTTAACTCTTAACCAATTACATTTAGTTTTATTTCTCATTTTTTTAATCTAAATAATGTGTAATAATATGAAAATATAAAAATCACTAAATTCAATATTTGTTATACTTATTATGATAGTTGATCAACAATTTTATAACCCATTTCCATCCAATCAGAAAACAATATATATCTCATGAGTATGTGTGGTCTACCACTTATGCATTGTTATATGCTTTATTTTACATCAACAAACTTAATGGATGGTTATTTTTATGTAAATAAAGATTATATATGAAAATTTTAATATTGTTAATGTGTATTTTATATAATATATTGCCAACAATCTTTTTTTATTCACACAATAAATGATATCATCTTTATTGCACATATGTATAGTCCTACCACAACACATAAATGTGATTTTTTTCATCACCTCATAATAAAAATAATTATATGATGTTATATTATGACTAAAAAGTAATTTAATACCATGACTATGATTCTATAGATGAATAAAAAATTAGAAAAGTGTATTTCTAAGAACAATCAAATCGAACCATGCATGTATAAAAAACCAGTTTAAACATGAACATTCTATTTATTAGATAAATTATTAATATAATGATATATAGAAATTATAATTGAAATAGAAAACCCATTTAATATATTAATAAGGATGTTTTATAAATTAAAAATATATAGATATTTATAATATAAGATATCTGAACATGTATGATGAAATATATTTCTTGAGTTAAGGGATGTACATTACATTATCATTTCTTTTCAGGATTGTCAATGGAGAATTACTATTAAGGGTAATGATAAATATCATATCAATAAATGATATTATACATAATTAACACAATATATTCCATTAATTTTTATTTATTTGTCACCTTACCCACTATTTGTTTTTTAAATGTATTGAGACAATATTTTTCAAGAATAATTCACATTGTTTCCTCTTTTAAGAAAACATTTCATAAATGTTCACGATTATCAAAATATTTATAAAAATATTTTTACCCATGAATAAAATGTTTTAAAATTTAATTTTCATTTAATGTAATATTATTAAAAAAATATATTAAATGACATATTTTTTAATCTACACTTTAAAACATTTTTGTTCTCAAATATGTGATATTCATTTTCTATTTCATCATATATGGAATGAATAAATTATACCATGGTCAAGAAAAAAAAAGGAATGGATGCTAAAAATATTTGTTTCCTTGATCAATTAATACTTAAATCAATTTTTTCATTTATATTTATATTTATATTTTTATTTTTATCAAAATAAAATAATAATTTTCACCTATTTTCAAAGAAACATTCAAATGTCATTTAAAATGTATTTATTATTTATTTTGACATTATTTATTGATTTTTATTATAATATCGGTAAATGAAAAGATGATACAATGAACATTACTTAATTTTATGGATGATGATGCTAATTATTATTAATGATGATTCAATTAAAAAAATTCCATTGGTTAATTAACATATGATTATACCATTATTGATTATATTTAATTCCCCCAAGTTATGTTAGGATTAAATGATGAAATATTTATGATAGATACTTCCATTACATATCTAATGATATGTTGATATGATTAATATTTTATTTTTGGATGGAAAACATATATATGATTTCCATTATATAGTAGGTGGCCCTAGACTTTTATATCCATTCAACGTATTGAGTAAATATTGATATATAATAAGCTAATATGGATTACAAAGTGGAGTTAACATAGATAATTAATATACTATATATAATAATATAGTCTTGGTTCTAAATCATGAAAAATTAAAGAATGTAATCTGGAGTTTACATATTTAGCTATGAAATTCTCAACATGACCTCTTGAGAAAGAATATATTTTATATGATTACATTTATTGCAAAAATTAATTATTATTTTTATGATATATTCTAATTAATCAAAGATTATTTATAATGATTACTCTCACATAATACGTTTGTACTTTTTTATGAAAAATCATTTTTCGACGATTTTTTATAAATGACCATTGATTTACTGGGTATGATTCACATTATTTAGGCTCATGCTATCTTACCATAATGATTTATTTTCTCAAAATGATATGTAAATTGATATCTATTATTTTTACCATTATTAGGAATCATTTGTTAGCCTTTATTTTGTTTAATTTAACATTGTTGTGAAAAATTAGTTTAGAAAGAGAATGTATTTGAACTATACTATGATATAAGATCCTTTTTGGGGAGATAATGAATATATGTCTGAATATAAAATGATTTTTTATGTAGTCTTGAAAGGGAAAAACTCTTTACGGTTCATGTGTATATATTGTAATGAAATGTATTAAATATTAATCTAAAAGGATGTAATATACATGTTTTTATTGCCTGGTATTTCTCTATTGGTTTTACAATATAGTTTCGTTATATTCCTGATTAGTATGAGAGAAAATTTTTTCTAAATCCTATCGGTTTTGGGTAACTATATTAAAACCCATAATCAGTAAGTATTTATATTTATTTCTATGGAAATATATACATATCACTATATTTTAATGTGGATGCGAATGAGGAATTAAAGCATTAATGTCATAATAACTCTAAAAGTAGTATATTTTTTATTAACACAGTAATCACTATATATTGAGTGGGTATAAATTTTCACTCATTTCTATATTCTCTAAAAAGATATTCATCGGTTACTTAAAATTTACATTATGAACAATATTAAATGATTTTAATAGATGATGTACATGAATTATTTATTTTATTAATAAGGATCAAATTTCAAAACTATACATCATTATTAGAAATACATAAAATTATCTGTTATTATTAAATTGTTTGTCAATGTTTTTATTTTATCCCATATTTTTTATTTTTGACTTAGTTAATTTCATGGCCTGGGTAGAATTGTGTAAACGACAACTCTAAATAGTTGTAAAATATATTTCCTCATGATGAACCACAAAAAATGAAATATAATTTATGAAATATAATTTCCTTTATTGTCCATGTATTAAAATAAATTAAATGTATTAATATTAATTTTATTAATAAAAACATTTAATGGAGGGTAGAACAAATAGTTAAATATATAATTTTAAAATATCAGACATTAATCAATAGATTGTATTATCTTCATATTTATATGCATTTGAATAGTGAAATTTAAAATATTTTCCAAAGATCCCTATTGATTAAAATATGAGATGGTGTATTTTGTGTGAGTAAACATAATTTTGAACCTAATGAATTCTATAATCTTATTTAGAATATCAGGAAATAAGAATAAATTAAATAAAATTAATGGGATGAGTTTTAGATGAATTTTACAATAGGTATATGACGAAACACATTATAAATTATGATAAAAATAATTCTTAATTTTTAATCATAAGGATGAAAAATCTATTAGTACACATGTGTTAAATTTAAAAATACTTTCCAAGTATTTTTATTGGGTTTTAACATCGACCATAAAATATAAATAGATTATTTATTTAATGTACCAAGTCCTAGTCTCTATGTTAAAAATTCAATATGATTCAATGATATATATGATAAAATATATTCCTCTACACTGATGAAATTATTAAATATTTATGATTTGTAGTGTTCCCATTATATTTGGGTTAAAAAAATAATGATTGAATTGTGAATAAATTATAATAATTATTCCAATATTTTAAATAAAATAAATCACCAATCATGTGATAAGTATTAGGTCCCAACCTTAAACAAAACATATTCAGGTGTTTTTGAACAATAATTCACATTTTATGATTTATTCAGTATATTGTTGTAAATAATTAGTCTAGAACTATTGGATAACAAATATAATATTTACATGTACCCACTTCTACTAACAATCTATTTTTCATAATATATGACATTTTATAATAAAACATCGTTGAAATTTTCAGATAAAAATATTCCGGAATTCATCATATATTTGAAAAATAATTATACTCTATGGATTATTATTAAAATATTGGATTAGCACAAAAAATCTCATAGAGGTATAAAAAATATGGAATGAAACCATTAGTCCATGAATATTTTAAACTTTCAATTTTTTCCACAAAATCATAGTATTCATCCATAATGCATAATCTCATTAACATATCTCATGATATATTAATGTTCCTTAAATTTTTCATAAAAATAATAAATCATAAATGTAACAAGTTATATAGATAACATACTAACATTGTTGAGTTCACTGCTACATAGGGAGTATCCTCTATTGTTATGCTTTCAAAACCCAACAATATATATTCTGTATGTCTCATTGGAGAAACAATATCATTCAACACAATGTCATTACTCAATGCACTGGAGAGCAATAACGGGCCCACCTGCATAAGGATTATCATATAATGACCAATATATAAAACAAATTCCCACGAACCATAACATAATCATAATAAATAAAATAGGAATAAAAGAAAAAATACAATTTCATCATTTCAATCCAATATTATCATTTCAAGAAAATTATATAATAAATATTTTCTCAATACTATTATGAAAACTAAAATACATAAAAAATGAAATTGTATTTACTTTTCATTTATAATCATTAAATATTTGTAGAGGAATCAAAATTCCAGATAATGGTCATGACGGTAGAAAATTATTTGTCGCTTTATATGATAAAAACCCTTCAATTTTTCATTTATTATAACACTTCCTATAAAAATAATCCCTTTAAAAACATTTTAGTGTAAATAAATGTCATTGTGGTTTATAATTCAACTTATAAATGAAGGTTCTATATAGCATAAAAATATGATTCAATGAAAGGAGTGGTATAAAATGATCCTTACCACAAGTCCGATTAGTCTTGTTAGTTTGGTATCATTTTAAATAATAATAATAATAAGCTAATATATAATTACTTCATAACCCTTTTCATTTTTATCATTAATCTTTTATCACTTAATATATTGTTATAATAATTACATAATTATTTAACAACATATTTGAAATTTTTTCAATATTCGTAAGATGAGATGAAAATTAATATGGTATTATATCAATACTCATTATGGGAATAAGTTAACCATATCTATTAAAATATTCATGAATTTATTATCATTTAAATAAATAAATTTTACATTTAAATCTGACCATGAGATATGGTTATGAAAAATGAACAATGATATACTCATAGAGACGGTAGGGGGTACATACAGAAGGGGTAATGTTTCCATTTTTCCATTTAACATTATGGAAATAATGTAATTATTAATTGATATTTAAATTTTAATCATAAACTTATTATAATGAAATTAGTAATTTAAATATAATTATATAAATTATATAGGTGATGTGAGGAATAATGGATCAAAGCTCTTCATGTAGGTGATATAGAAGATATAATCACGAACAACATTATCATTTTCACATGAATAGAAAGAAAGACCAGAATTGGGGTATTATTCTATTATAATGATCCAAATTTCATAAATAACACCTATTAAACATATTTACATAATAATAACCATTCTTGAGATATTTTTAATGAAAAAAAAATTATATCCTTTCTTGTAGATGATAGTTGACACATATGCACGAATGATTAGTTCAATTTTAATTTTATAGAAGTGGATATTTATATATGTGATAATAATAAAATAATAACATCCAAGTAAAATGAGGATACTATAGATATTATTTCATCATATTTGAAGTATTTTTTATTGATGAATAATATAAAATAAAATAGAAACACATAAATAAAAACATTTCCTTTCCATAAGATGATGACCTTTCATAACATCTTAACCCGACTAAGGATAGTGTTCTACCTTAACTAAGTAATCATGAATTTGGTGAGTTATTCTAGGAAGGGGTATGGGTGGATCATGGATGATACAAATATTTTTTGATGTGCGTGTAATGTATAGTAAGGGGATCACTTTTATAGGTGTGTGGAGGTGTACTCTGGGAATTGTTAAATGAATTAAAATAATATTAACTTTTTTTTATATTTGTATTGGACCCAAACTGATTTATTTATATGATATGATGATTTTGGGTCAAAATATCATCATCAAAATAATGTTAGAAAGGTTTTAAATTTTTATCAATCTTTTTGAACCCCTTTTAACTCTTATAGTTTTATCATGTATTTTGCAATTTCACATTCAAAAAAATTACCATATAAAAATCAATTTATTTATTAAATAAATGAGTATGAAAATTTTAACAAATCATTAAATAAAAAATAAAAAATTTATTTTTCATACCCATGAGACATTAAAATCTATAATTTTAGCCTAATTTTGATATTGGTCGAATCCCAATCATCCAATGAAATTAAGAAAGTTTTTAGGGTAATTTTGTAATATTATAATATTATTTTTATATTTATGTTCCTGATTTTTCATTAACTATGGTAAATAAAATTCGAATGTTACTAACCACAAAAAAATAAACCCTATTACACAAAATATTACACATTTATTACCATCAAAAGTATTCCTTTGTAAATATTCCATAAAATTAAGGGTTAAATTTGGTTTACTGTTAATCAGTTTGATGGGTTGATAAAATGGGATTTTGATATAAAATTGTAGAAAATATCACAATGTTTTTATATCCAATTTCAAATTGAAATTAATTCCAATTACCTAAATTGGAATAAGGTATGAATACTTATTTTAGTTACACTAAAAAAAATTAAACTAATAATCAAACAATATAAATAATTTATATGAAAAAGTATTTTTGAATTATAATTCTACATTTTTCCCAATTATTTAAAATTGAAGCATTAAAAATCAAATCAAAAATTCATCCAAATTAAATTTAATGTCATAAATTAGAAAATTAATTTTAATTTATCTTCTAATACTTATTAATTTTTCAAAAATTCTATTTGGTATATGTGCTTTATCAAAAGGCTGTTAGAATTCATTTTATAGATAAAAATATTTTTTAAAAAATATTGAATATATTTCTAAATAATATTTTAAAAAAATATAAGATAAATTTCAAAACAATATATTTAAATTATATTTCATTAATATAATCCAAAAATAGTGATTTAATTATTTTATAAACATCAATATTCATTGATTCAATTGTTCATGTTTATAAAATCTCATACATTTTATTCAATTTGATTTTAATTTAAATTATAATTATTTATCATTTTGATTAATTATTATATAAACATTTGTGACCAATATATTCATAATTCAGAAAAAAAAATTTACCCTCCATTGTAATAAATATATGATATCTACAACATAAAAATAATAATATTAGAACATATTATTGTTTTCTTGGTAAAACCCATACATTCATTAAACATAATATTTTAGAGAAACCAGTTATTTTGTGTCGAGTGTGTTATAGGTTGTAGATTCTCTTTTAAAAAATAATTACTATCTAAATCATATATATTAATAATCATGAAAAATAATTATTCTATAAATACATTTGATGTTAAATCCTCCCCCCCCCCCCACTTGGAAGTTGCATCCTCAAATTTTATATTTGGTTTTGGTAATTAGGGATTGACCTTTGAAAATTAGTTCTTTGAAATAACACATCAGAAAGTGTCAATAAGAACACCACTTGAAAAGAATGAAACTGATGTACAATGGTCACTTGACATAAAAAATATGAGGGTTCCATAAAGGAAAACATGGACATGGAAGAAAAGCTAACCATCTTGTTCTGATGGATACTGATTGATACATTCTCAGGAGAATGTAAAAAATCACAAAAAAATATATTTTTTATGGGTTAAAATGTCATTGATTTATTATTAATAAAGAAAAATATTAGATTTTATTAAGAGTATTTTCAAAATTTTGAGTAATTTATTTACTTCATAGAATATGAACATATGAAAATATACATTCTTGATAACTATAGTTTTATATGGTAATCAATTTCAACCACAAAATCTTTTTTTCTATAAACAATTAATGTTAATGTTAAATAAAAATTTATATAATAATGTAAACCATAAAATATTAACTACATAATTATTTTCTCTTAGTACATTAATCTAATCCAATATGTTTAAGATAATACAAAATTATTCTCTAAAAAATAAAACATTGGTTGATGAAAAATTATTTTTAATCTCCAAAATTCAAATATAATACATAGAGTTCACTATAGAACATTAAATAATTAACTATCAAAAAAATTTGTTAAAATAGTTTTAACTATGATTGAACCCCCAATATTATCTGGATTTCATAATAGTATCTTCTATGATAAATTATGACATCCATCTCTATATTAAAACAATTACACTAGATGTCTCAAACCAAAAACAAATTACCCTTATCACATATTTTGCAATATAAGTCAACAAATCCCATAAATAACATAAATTACCCCCAATCCCCATTAAAATAACCGATTTGTTAAAAATTTATTTCAAACATTTATACCAAAATAAAATCAAATAGTATTCAACATAGCCTGATTATATAGGGTTCCAAAATTCCAAACATCTTCCAAAATTGCATTGAATTATGAGTCAACAAATCATTTCTAATACTGGGGATATCGATTTGGTAAAACATTAGTCCCAAAATCATATTATTTTTATTTTATCAACCCATTTTACTAAAAATAAAAGGTCAAACTAATAAGGTACTTCATGTAGGCCATTTATACATGATGGACCCTTTTTGCCTTCAGATATTAGTTCGATTCCAGCATCCTTTCCAAATATGACAGGTTATCACCCATCCCATGGTATTTCCTTTATCTAAAACTATATCTTTCTTATAACATTATCAAAATATAATAATATCTTAAAAATTAACCATAACTTATATTATGAAAATAACTTTCTCATAGAATTCATTTTTCATCACAAAATGTAGTAACCATTAATTTGTTAAAAAATTTAACATAATATGAACCCTGAAGGTTGTCCATTACATTTTAATTATGTCCACCAAAGAGAATTAATAATAAAATAACATTTTCATGAAAAAACTTCTTTAATACATATTAATAATATAAAATAGTCTTTAAATTAACCCACATTCTCAAAAGAATATTAATTATATTAAAATATTTACCAACCCTTAGGTATAACATAACAATTAAATCCTTCATATGTAGGCAACATAATATTTCAATGTTATTAATAATATATTACCTATTCATTTACATCTTATATCTAAATACCTAATTACTAAAAATCATATCAATGGTTAATATCTTTGTGATTTATAAATATCAATCAGATAATGTTTGATACATCATGGATAAAAATATAATTTAAACCATGAATCTAGATTTCATTATCTTCTCGATGTTCCTTTTCCCTTCCAGCATGTTGTTATACATTAATAACTGAAAAATGAACACTAATTATGATATTATACCATTCGAATAATTTGGATGAGATGATATATTAATTTCAAAAAAAAAATTACCATGACCAACAAATTTGTTTACAAATATGAGTAGTTTTTTTAAATTGAACAATTTATTGCAGGTGGGTTGAATACTCTAGAAGCATTAAAAATCATTTGAACAATATTTTTCAATAAAATTGTTGATCAAATCATCAGGTTGGAATAAAAATTGAGTGCAATACAACTTTCTTACATCTCTTCAAATGATCCTTAGTCTACTAAAAATAACATATCATAATCATGAAAAGAACTCATATAAAATAATACTCTATAGGGTAATGTTAATAACATAAGTTTTTTTATAATAATCTAATATATCAACCTCATTATATTTATGATTATTTATGTTTTTATCCAATATACCAAAATTACCTTAATCCAAAAATATTTTCAATATTATAATGACCCTCTCTATTAGAAAGGATCCTTAACCTACACCTAGATAACATACCAACCTCTAATGTTATCTAATACATTCCATTAATAACAACTATAAGGTCTCAACATTAAAAAAACATATTCTGTTATTTTTCAACTAGAATTCATTTTCTATGATTTTATTAGTTTATCTATTTTATATAATTAGGCCATAACTATTTCATAAAATCTCAAATATTAAAATATTTACAATTCTACTCACTATTAATTTTTTCAAAATCTAAAACATTTAAATAATAAACACGAATTATTATTTCTTGATATAAATCCACATGTTATATTTTTCTCAAAGACCAATCTATATACCATATATAAATTTTTTCAAAATCATGAGATGAGTAGAAAAAGCTCAGTATGGGATATAAAATAAGAAAGGAAATAGTTAGTCTATGAATATTTTAAACTCATGAGATCATTTTCACAAAAATAATACTTTTCATCCATAAAAACAATGTCATTAAAATAACTCATCAAATCTTATGATTCTTAAAAAACTTTTCGCCGATCATAAATCTATAAGGAATCTTGTGGCTTCCATTACATATATACACTTTATCATTCATAGATACATTGGGTATAACCATTGTGGTCACATATGGAATAAACTTCACGGAATAATATCAAAATATCTTAGAAGAAACCTTATAGTATAACTTTATCTCATTACCCAATTCATTGAAGAGATAACATTGGCTCACCCATACCCAGTTAATTTCTAAACCCTAGAATAGAAAAGAAATTCCCATGAACCATAACATAATTATAACTTATAAAAAACGATAATGGGAAATTAACATTTCAACTTTGAAATAAATAAATATAACATAAAAATATTTACATAATAAATCCATTTTACAAACCATTTTTGATACCAAATTTCCAAATTATGGAAATGTTATTTATTTATCTTTTAAAAACATATTGTCTTGTAGTCGAATCAAAATACCAAATAATTGTCCCAGTGGCGGAAAATTCATTGTTGCCATATATGTAAAAAATCATTTTGTTGTTTAGTTAAAAAATTTATATAAAAAGATCACATTAGAAAATAATATTATCGAAATTAATATTCAATGGGACTGATTATACACCTTATAATGGAATGTGTTTTTTATCTTTATAACATTCTTCAATAAAGGGATATTGAGGAATAGTCTCTTACATAAAGTTGGATTTTTCTCATATGATCATTATATATTGGAATAATATACTTTTGTTAATTTATACTTGATTCAAAAAAATTATCACGTTAATTACTGATTTATTAAACTTACTACCATGTTTTAACAATTAAATAATTATTTATGTTCATTTTGGATGTTTTGTCAATATTTAGAACAATTGTCGAAAAAGAAGATGATATTGTGTAAATAGTCCATGTTTCCATAATTACAAAATCTCCAAAATAATCTTCATCACATTATTTTAATTTTAATATTTCAGTTATACATTCATATCAAACCATGATGTATTTTTATTTAAAACAAAAAAATTATAATCATGGAAATTGTATGTCGTACATATGCATGAGTTACATTTCCATTTTTCATTGACTATTATTAAAATAATTAAATTATCATTTTATATTTATTTAATTATAATAATTTCAATTAAATAAATTTAATCATTCAAATATACATATATAAATCATACATGGGATTTTATGAACAAAAACGAATCATATCACTATGCGGGGGTGATAGTTAACACGTATGCAATAATGATGTTATTATTATTATGTGCATTTAATGTAAGATCTTAATTGATTTATTAATCTATCATAATGATGAAAATGTCATTAGTGTCACATATAAACATTAATTCAATCATTATAACCATTCATGAGAGATAGTTATGGAAAAATAATTATATTTGTGTGTGGAGGTGATAGTTCACACATACGCACAAACAAAAAATTAATTCCCATTTGATGGATGTGCTGACAAATATAGTTGATTATATTCACATAATAAAATCCTATTACATTTATGACACTATATTTATGTTTTATTTTTGTTTTAAGGATATTTTATGGAAGATGAAGAAGAAAGAAAATAGAAGAAATTAATTAAAAACATCACATTTCCTAAAGATGATCACCTTTAATAAAACATTAACTCCAATAAAGTTGGTGTTCTTCGTAAAATATGGATTCAATAATATGTGGAGGTATTATAAGAAGGTCTTCAGTAAGATCATTGAAGAAAAAAAATGTTTTTCTTATTCATGTAATTGATTGGAATGAGTTCCCTTTTACAAGAGAGGGGAGGGGTACTGTTGGCATTATAAAAAGCACTTAAAAAAATAAATTTATTTTATATTAAAAATTATCTCAAATTGATATATTTATATTATATGATTCCTTTTGGTCAGAATAATATCACCCAATCAATATTTGAAATGTTTTGATTATTTTTTAATCCCTATATACTTTTAAATTATTTTAACTCGTAATATTTTATCAAATAATATATACTTTCAGAGTTTAAAAATTACAATTTCATTCCAAAATAAAATTTAATGATTCATAAATTACATTTTTAGAGTTATATAAAAACATTTTCCTGATATTATATTTTTTAAATTTCATATTAGTTATTTAAATAGTTTATATTTTAAAGTATGAATTATCTCAGTTTGAGACTATTCACTATATTAGTTTTTTAAAAACACATAACAACATGATTACAAAGAAAAAACTACCTTAAATCACTACTAAAAGTTCAATGGAATCAATATAATTCACATATGTCGTCTTAAATTTCAAAATTTAATTTATTTTTATATTATTAATATCATTTATTTGATTATCCCTTCAATAAATCTTTTACTGCATCTTTATTGTTTCACCATTAAATTTAAATATATATTTTATATAATTTTCAATTAAATTACCATAATGTTAGTAATATGATTATATTTATATGAAATATTTATCATTAAATATTTCACATATATAACTCTAAATGAAATTTTTTTAATTTATTAAAAATATGAGTATGAAATTTTTTTGGAAATATTTTAAAAAATATACAGTTAATGTCATTTTCATAACCAAGTTCCCTAAAATTATTAAATTTCAAAATAATTTTTATTTTGGTTTATAACCACTTATATAATGAAATAAGGACAAGTGTTGGGGAGAGTTTATAAATTTATAATATTATTTGGACCGTTAATTAGATGATTTAACATTAATCATAGTAAATTAAATTAAATAGAAATAATTAACCACTATTTTTTATCCAATTAAAACACATTTTTCATACCGATTAAGACCATGAATGTACATTTTAAAAAATAAATTCATACAAGTGCTAAAATTGTGTTCTATGTTAATCTGGTTGATTGATCTAGAAAACAAGGTCTAGAAGTCAAAACATTCAAATTTTAAAAACGCTTTTATATCCAATGTCAATCTGAAATTGATTACATGTCATAAATTGGATTAAATTATAAAAACATAAACCAATTACACACTAAAATATTTAAGGTATAACGTATCTATAAATAATATAAGCAAAAACCCATTTTTGAATTAAAATGAAGTATCATTCAATTTTCATTAAAATATCAAACTAAGGTAAATTTTGATGTCTTAATTAAAAATAAAAACATAATTTTTTCATATAGAACATATAAATGTTCGAAATATGAATATAAAATTAGTGCACCATCAAAAGGTTGTAAAAATAATGATTTTTGGACAAAATTTGATTTTTTGCATAAAATTGAATTTCTTATTACATCATGTATATATGTTATATAAAATGATGTTTTAACATAATATTTAATTTATATTTACTTTATATTATCCAACAACAGTTATTCGATTATTTTATCAGCACAAATATTTGGACATAAAAGATTGTTTTTGATAAAATCACATCTTAATTATACAATGGGTTTTCATTTTAAGATATAATTAATTTCCTTAATAGTGAATCAATATATAAACAAGTGTAAAAACATTTTCATAATTTATTTAACATTTTTCATTCCCTCAATTCTAAATTCTAGCTGAGAACCGCCAATTAATATAATAAAATAAATAAATATTTATATATATATTTATGATAATTCTTAGTCATGCACGAAACGTAAGATTTTAGAGAAACTCAATGTTCTATATCACGTACTCTATTGAAAATAGTGTCTATTTTAGGTAAAATTACTATCTAATTCATAAATATTTTAAAATATGAAAAACAGTTATTCTATAAATACACGGGATGTTTTAATAAGTACAGAGGGTATAAAAGTATATATTTTCTTATGGGGAATGTAAATTTTTTAACTATGGAAAAAATGTACATCATTTAGTAGAATTATGTTGTGGTTTGTTGAGTCATGTAAATAATTGGAATAGTAAAAATATCAGTTGAATGTTCCACTAACACTATAGTGATATAATTTAAATGGGTATGATAATCTAACAACTAAATTCATGTATATAATAGTTGATAGAGATTTTTGGCATAGACGACCTTCTTACCAAAGGGACAATGCGAATGATAATCTGATTACATATTCTAATTTGTTTCATGAGAATTATGTTTTTAAATGTAAACATACCACTAAATAAATATCTCCTAGTGTTTTATTTTTTCTATGTAAAACCAACAACTTGTATATAAATAATATTTAATGGGAATAAATTAAAAACATTAATTATTAGATTTTGTGTAATAATTTCAAAATATTATTATTATAATGATTACATATCATATTTATTTCCCATATCTAAGACAATTGTGTATGAATTATATACCTATAAATCTAATTTTTCTATACATTTTTCAGCTCTATATTATTTTTTAATATAATGAAACTCTCTATAAGGATTACATGTCAATTCTCATGAAATTGATGTAACATTTGGTATTTAGAAAAAAATAATAATCTTATTTTTTTGAGAGGATCAAAATAAGATTGAAAAAAATCATTCTTTTCATTTTAAAATACCTCTAATCTATAAGGGTAATTTATATCAAATGGAATTTGACAAAAACATAATTTCAAATAAGAATATTTTTCATGATTATGCTAATGTATTCCCAAATGACTACTCTAGTCTTATACAAAATAATGATATTGATTTTCTATAAAAATATTAATTATGATATACCTATTTCAAGGATTTAGTTTATAATATAGCTGATTGAGATGTAGTAGTTAATTATTTAACATATTGATAATCTTGATACGAGTATTTGGTTCCCTAGGGTATCCCTATGGGGTGCACATGTTATATATTTCAAGAAGAAATTTGGTTTAAATGATATTTTCAATTATTATCCTAGACATAACAGGATATAAATATTGATCATGTATTATATACACTATATATATTTTACAATATCATGGGAGATCAATACATTTAATATTTTAACATTTATTAAGTATAACATAAATTTATTTTCAAGTGGGGGATATACCCAACACAACATTAAATATGAGGTTTGGTAAGTATAAATATATTCTTATCCCATTTGTACTTACCAATCCCCCATTAAAATAACAGATATATATAATCGATTATTTATAGATTACTCTGATTAGATTGTGGTAGAAATAATAAATTATATATTTTTTACATTACAATATAATTTAAGGAAATCAATATCATTAGAGTATTGTGTTGGTGGCCCTATGGAAAGATATGTTGTATGATTAGTTATTTATGTGTGATTTATAGTTACAAAAATTGTCACTAATAGATAATTAAATAACATGTAATGGTATATTTGTAAGAATCCATTACAAAATTTTATCTTTTTGGACCCCAATGTTTTGATTATCCAATTAATGGGTACCTTCACAGGTCGTTTCATGATTTCCATGGATATATACGAATGTTTATGTTCCAATGCATAGTTTGAGTATTGTTTGACCAAGTTTGAAGCATGTTAAGCAAGGGATCACATGGTTGGTGAATGATTTGGAAAATATTGTAGCCAAATCATGGACTACATATAGAGGCTCGACTCTGGGTGAACGGTTTTCACATTGTTAGTAAAAAACCTATGACATAACCAAGGAAACCGTGCACCAAATGACAAAACATAAAATATTCCTAATTAATTACACAAAATTATTATTTACCCTAAACACCACCCAATCAAATTTAAATCAATTATTCTGTTTTTGGGAGACCTATAGAACCATTTTCACTTCCCGGGCCTCAAATATATTTGTATTAATGGTTCAATCAAAGCATGAATCATCTTCTTATCAGTCCATTTCTATTTGATCTTATATATCTCTTTTCCACATGATTACTTTTTCTAAAATGTTATGAATGCCATTAGTTTTTTTGAACCCTGATTAAATGGTGTCTAATTTTATATCAAGGATCATTCCTATACATTCACGATATATTTCCATAGATCTTATGATCACCATAGAAGTTAGAACATCGTAGATTTTTGCTACTAGATTGCATAATTTCCACGTTGGTGTTTATATGCTTAGAGATTTTTTAATTAAACTATTATAGATAATCTATAGATACTTGTTTTCTAATTTCAATCATAGTTTCTATGAAATTAACATATTTTATTACTCATATATTCTTATTTGACCAATTTCTAATCCAATTGAATATGGAATAAATTAAATGGTTCTGAAATTTATTTCTATTATATTATTCTGAATTAATAACTTCTATGTTTTTTGATTTATTTTCAAAGATATTGTAATATTTATTTTTATAAAATTAAGGGATATGGCCAGGGATTTGTTTTGATAAGTCAAATTCCTTAGTATGAATAAAATGAATTTATCTATTTTATATTTTCCAAATTTTTTAAATTTAATAAATTATTAAATGACCAATAATAATCTTTGAATGTTTTTTAATATTATTTTTAAATAAGAGTACATCAGTTATATTAAATAAAATATATATCTTCATTGAAAGAGGTGGTAAATAATTATTTTAAAATTTGTCCAATCCTTTTAAAATATTAATACTTCCATTCAATGCTTTAGGGTTGTCTTGGAATAAACAATTTTATGAAGGACCATTTAGAAGTTTAGTGATGATATGTTAGATGATGGGGTTATTGTGTAACATTTAAATATTGAATTGTTTAAAATAATTGCAATGACTGGATTATCATTTTAATAAAGTGTTTGGAATTTTAATAATGAATAGTGAAAGGATGTGTATTTGGTTACCTATGTAAAGGATGAAATTAGCTAAATGTTATTGAATTAAAATTTTATATATAATTTATAAATACCCACAAATCAACTGATTTTGGTGTTTATTATGAAATTGATGATTTTGATTAAATGATGAATACTTTAATTTGATTGTGAAATTAGATTGTGAACTTTAATAATGAAATGATTTTAAATCCTTGTTTATGAAAATTGATTAGAAATGGATTTGATTGAAACCCATATGTTTCATTTTTCTGAAAATGAATGTTTTTTTATTAAAAATATGTTATTTGATTTAACGAGATAATTGGAATATTGAAATGGAGAATGAGATTTATTTTTATTTTAATGAGTCTTAAAATAAATTTCCAACCGTTATTTTATATTATAGAACATGAAAGAATTAGGTTGTTAGTTAGTTATTTTGGGAGACACATTATGGTTTATAAAGTAGAAAAATGCATATCAGCACATCTTATTCCTTAGTTGATGGTAATCAGTTATCATAGCCTTTTAAAAGGGTTCTATGTGCATATTTATTCTTATTCATAGTGTTGGGTCACTATAGCTTCAAACAATCGTATCTATTTGTCACATAAACATGTTCCTCTCTTATTTGTATTTTAAATCTATATATATACATATTCCACTACTGTAAATTATTATACCTACCTAGTAAATTTATATAAACTGAATTATATAAAATTGTTTTATTGATCCAATTTTTAGAAATATATCATCATTTCAAATAGAATGATGGATTTTTTTAAAATATGTTTTTTCAATCCAAAACATTTAAAAAAATATGAAGCTCTTTTCATAGTTGTTAAACCACTGAGAATTAGAGATTCATTTCATGCTTCAGTTATAATTAATAATAACTTTGACTATACTATATTTATTCTTATACATCATAAAATTTCAGATGTATATTTTCATTTTTTCCTTTATTACCTGACATTATCTTGTGAAATTATTTTTAATGATTTAAAAGAAAATGATTGTGTTTTAAATAGTAAAAATCAATTTTTATATGTTTAGTATATATTATAATTTTAAAATGATCTAAACCATATTTTAAACTAATCCCTAAACACACCCATTTGTAATCCATTTTCAAATATTTGAGTTACCTTTTGATGTAATTGCATTGAATTTTGGGTGGAATCATATTATAATTTTTTTATCATGAAATACTTGTAAAATACAGTGTTTTTAGAACATTTTTATCTTATGATATATATGCATGATCACACCATACTTTTATGGGTGTTATGGTACATGGTGGGTGGTAGTGGACACCATGGAGAATGGTTTTAGTAGTTATGTTCCGCTTACAGTTTTCATTGTGTCTCTTTATACATTTTTGCAGGTATTGATCGATATGTATATAATGGTGTTTCTACTGTGTACTACATAATTGTAATAATTTTGGGGATATGTTGTTCCAAATTTTCACTTTTAAATTTCCAGCTACCTATTGTCGACCCATATAGACCAGGAACACTACATGGATTAGTGGAAAATCAGTTACGGTATTAGTTTAGATGGTGTCCTATGTTGGATCATTAAAAATGGACTAAAATTATGTATTTAATTAAATAGAAATACTTTAATTTTAAATACATATATTAATTGGGGTGAGTCTTGGTAGAAAAGAGATTATGAATGTGTCAGTATCCTATAGGTATTATGTGAGTGGGTGCTTGATCACCACACCTTCATGGTGATAGTTGAGTTACATAAGAAGTTGGGAATTGTGTCTTTATTAAGTGTTATTAGTTTTATGTTAAAAAATTATATTTATATTCCCAATGATATAATATTTTATTTGGGGAATCTGTTATGTTTTTTTGAACTAGCCTGAATGGATGTCTACATTGGAACCAATATTTCACATTCTGGAAAACTGTAATGCATCAGTGTGGATGATTTGGAAATCCATATGTGAATAGTTGTGAGGATAGTGCGTGGTTATCTATACCCTACCAAAATTCCTATTATAGTTTTACATGGTGATAAACTTAAAAAAATATGAATTTTATTACAAGTTACTTCACCCATGCGAGGTCAGTTATGTGGGTTATTTATTTGTGACGTTTGATGATATACTATAGGGGTTTCAATTTTAATCCCTTTCCAATAATATTATATCACTATTAAAGACTGAATTTTTCATTAAAACATGTTTTGGCTTGTTCTTTGAGAAATGTATCCAACTAAAAAAAAAGAGATTTCTGATATATTTTGGTTGGAAAATAAACATTCAATGATTATTATGCTATGTGATAAAACAATATTTTTATAATAAAATTAGATTTGTAATGAATTTAAATGGAAACTTTTTTGTTTATATAAAAAGGGGGTTAATGATTTCAAAACCATGGAATAATTTAAATATAATTTTAAAAGAATATATTAAATTAAATTGGATTTTAAATAAGATTTATTTTTTTAATGTAATGTGTATTGTTTAATGAAAAATGGAATCTTTTGTGTTTTTAAATTAATAATGTTTTGATTAAATTGGGTTGTTACTTTCATTAATTCCTATTGTGTTATGTTTTAGTATTTATTATAGACTGGGTTGATATTCCTAGGTTATGTGATGTTCAGAAATGTACCCCTAAATGTCCTTAATGAAAGATTGAATTTGGATCATATGATCCATTCCTTGGGTAATAATATTTATTTCTAGATGTTGAATCACAATTCCATAACTCAACCCAAAATTTGTATCTAGTGGTTGAGAAAGAGACATTGTAGACTTTAAATCCCATCTCTAATTTCTTGAATTGTGTCCCACCATTGATAATTTTGTATAAGGTTCTCTTGAGGTAGTATAGTGGCTTGAAAAAGTTGATGTGATCTTTGATACCATCAAGCCTCTTGAATATTAAGTTCATGTATATCCCCTCTTTATTCGATAGACCTAGCTAATATTGGTCGGATCTTCTGATTAACTATGTAATGTATGAAAATGTTTATTAGAAATTAATCTATTCCCTATATATTTAGTGGTTTTATCTTTTGGATGCGAAAAATATGAATTTGTTTTATTTCTTCTGTTCCAGTGAACATGATCTATGAGATGAAATTTATTCAATGAACTTGTCATGTTTGGAATATTTCATACATGTTCTAATTGTAAACATATTCAGTAATTCTGAATCTTTTTGAAAAGTTCTACCCCAATAACATGTAACTTCCATGAAATTTGAATGGATAATTATTTATCCAGGTATATATTGAAGGTCATTTAATGCAAATGTGGTGTTATAAAATCAATAAGAATAGATAAATTACACATTACCATATTAGAATGTTTTATATCCTTGGTAAAATAATAGAACTTCCACGTGTTTTTAGATTATATGACATGATGGTTCTATAATCTATGTTCAAAAGAAATGATAATTTATGAAATTTGTGGCCACTTAGGTTACTATTTGAGTTTCAATTAGTTGGGTAATTAAAAAACAATTTGATGAGGAACGTTAGATCCTAAATATAGGAAAGAATATGATTTAGGGTAATAAGTCTATATCTATAGGGATCATAGAGTAGATTTTCCCTCAGTGGAGGAACTTTTGGTTAGAAGCTTGTTGTTTCCAACATTGAAGTAGAAACTAGTTGATTTTTCATTCTTTTTTCTTTTCTACTGTTTGGAAACATTTTGGTTTTTGGAAAATTGATATAATATCACCTGGAAAATGTTTTGAATCATCTTTTCATTAATTTTGTAATAACGGAATCCTTCTCTTAGGATGTTTTTATGTTGTTCCACACTGTTCCTCATATTTTGATATGTTTGTTAGAGCTCAATTTTTATATGTCAGATAGTCTCTCATGTGTTAATATAGTATAAAATAAGGAATTGACTTAGATGTTTGATCTCATTGTAGTTGAACATGGATAGACCATTGGACTGATATTTTTTAACTTGGATGATTTGGATTTTTGAAAGTCCAGTCAAATGATGGTTATGGAGTTTGTTTCAATGATCTCTTCAAGGAATGATGTTCAGTTTGAAAACACATTGGTTACCATTGAGTACATACCCATGGTAGAAATTCTTATTAGTTTTTTACTGTTATATTTTATATATCACAATATAGGATTCTTCATAGAGAATATTTAAGCTGTATTCTTTTTATTCAAGGGACATGTTTTCTTATGTTATACATTTTGGTGAATTGATAAATTTTGTGGAGACCTATGATATGTCTCTTGTATTTATATTGATTGGTGACATGTGATTATCTTTTATTTATGATCTAGGAGTGGATAATATCATTATCCCTTGGGTGTGCCTCACTTCTAGACTACATGGCTATAACCTCACATGATAACTGAGAGAGTTCTTTTTTTGTCCTCAGGTTTTGTCATTCATAATGGATGTTTTATGGGGACACAAATTCTCATGGTGGGAAGTATGTAATGTGATGTTAATATTTTATATGTTTTATGGCCCAGCTAGTATGATTACCCAATTATTGAGTATCTTTACAAGTTATTTTTGGGATATTTTTAGTCTTTTTAAACCCTTTTTTCTCTAAGCATGCTTTATACACAGTTTTAGCATAGTTTGACAAAGTGTGCAACCTAGACTGTTGGGGGTCGCCCGGTTGGCACATAGTTTGATAAAGTGTAAATACAAACCATGAACTACATTTACTGTCTATATTCTAGGTTCTCGGTTTTCGCATGGTTAGTTAAATTCATTGTCATATACTAGGAAATTGTTCATGTGGTAAATAAACCTTCCACGATTTGCTATTAAGGACCATAAACCCCCTCCCAATTAACACAAAAAATCCTCCCAATAGAAATTAAATTTATTCTTCAGCATCAGGGATACCTCAAGATATTTTTTCATCAAAACTCTTCTCTTGGTGGATATAAATTATAATTAAATTAATGATCATCTTCTGGTGGGGAATTTTGTTCTTGATCATGGATCTCACTAATCTACTTGATTATTTCATCCTAAAGGTCATAAAATCCATTTGTTTTTCTGTATCATGACTAATTGGTGTGGAATTATAGATAAAATATCTCTTATATAATTTATGGATCTATTTTATTTGATTTGGTGATCTTAATCTATAGATAAATATCTCATAATGTTGTAGTTTCATTATGTAATTTCCATCTAGGTGTTCTTATAATTTCCCTTCAATTTGTATTTCATTATTTTTATATAATTTATAGAAAATTGATTCATTATTTCAATAAAATGTTCTATAAAATCAATCCCTTTAATTACTCATAAATTCCTATTTGAAAAATATCCCATGGAATTGAATATTTAATGAATTAAATTGTTTGTAATTTTATTAATCATAATTTTAGAAAAATATTAAATTCAATGATTTTTTTGGATTTATTTTCAAGTATCTTGTAGAAAATATTTGTGTAAATTTATGGGATTCATTCTAGGTTTTGATTTATAAAATAAGCATTCTTAATTTCAATGAAATCAATTTAACTATTTTATTTTTTCAACATCATTTTAAACATATTAATTCATTTAATCAACATGAACCCCCATAAAATGATTTTGATTTTGTTTCAAAATAGGTGTTCTTGTATATTTTGAAACAAATGACTTACCATCATGGAAAGTGGATGTAGACTGATGTTTTCAAGTTTATTAAATAATATTTGAATTGTAATTATTTCTTTATATTCATTGGTGATTCCGTGAAATAAATGATTGTTTTAATCTCCCCAATTGAATTTTGATGATTATTTGTGGAAGGAAGTTATTAAATTTCCATTTTAAATATTGATTTGTTTAAAAGGATTTAGAATGAATTGATGATTTTTTGAGGGATTATTAGCCATTTTAATATATAATTGTAAAATTAAGAGTTTGTGGTTACCCTTTTGAATGATGAATAATATTAATGGTTTTGAATAGAAATATGATTAAATATTATTAAAAACCAAAATTTCATTTAATTGGAATTGTATTAGGATTTTTATTGATCCTTACTGAAAATTAAATTTCACAATTTTATTGTGAAATTAGTTTGTGAAATTGAATGGTGAATTGCATTCAAATCCCTATTTGTGAAAATAGATAAAACTGTTTTTTATGGAAGCCAAGTAGTTTAAAATTTGTGAAAAGACAGTATTGGGATTAAAACGCTCTTATGGGTTTTAATGTTAAAATTGTCATATTGAAATGTATAATGGGATTTATTTGTATTTTAACTAGTCATAATATAAATTTTCCTTCATTTTTTTCAATTAGATAAAATTAATATCCCAGGTATATAAGGAGTTATTTATAGAGAAAAATCATTATTTATGACTTTGAAACCCAGCAAATCATCACATCTAATTCTTAAAGTGATGGAGATGAGTCATGTTGGTATTTTTTCAAGAAACGTATATACATACCTATTTGTATTCATGGTGTTCAATCCTTATTAATTGGAGCTATTATACATATTTTTCAGTCTACTATAATGATTGACTATTTGTACATGGATTATATATATATACAATCCACTATTGTAAACTATTATACAAGAATTGTGAAATGTTTAAAACTAATTTATAAAAAAATAACCCATTTTTTTAAGTATTCCATCTGTATAAATGTAATGAATGATTTGTTTATGTATAGTTTTGGGATGAAAGACATTTTTTAAAAAATTTAGAAACTCATTACTTGGTTGATATACCATGTAGCACTAGAGTTTTCATGCTCTCATCATTTATTGATAATATAAACCATGAATCTATTTTACTTAATTTTATTCATGTTTACATATTATTTTAATATTCTCGTCTTTTCTTGATTACACGATTGTAACATGTTAAATTGTTTTAAAAAAATTCAACGAAATTTTTCATTAAATAGTGAACTAGAATGTTTTAATATATTGATTTAATATATTATTTTTAAATGTTTAAAAGCCTAATTTTTAACTAATATATAAATATATCCATCTGTACTACTTTTGCATATTTGAATTACCTTATTAAGTAATTGAATTGAATATTTGGTGGAATCGTAATGGGATATTTACCTCACACCTAGCTTTATTATTTTGCTTTTTTGCAAACCATTAATATATTAAATCATGTGTTGATGCTCCATACGACATTTTTGGGTGACTTGGAACATGTTCGGTGGTCATGGACCATTAAGAGATGTTTTTTAGTGGTGATGTTCTGCTACAAATTTTGGTTGTGTCTCATTGTACTTATTATGCATGTATTAAATGATATGTGTATAATAATGTTTTTTTAATTGTACTCTATTGTCATAGTATATTTTATGGTGAAGTCATTGGTAATGGGATTTTTGAAGATTCCCATGTTCATGTCTTCAGCACTTGGGGATTTGGGAAAACACGTCAGGTTATTGATGAATCTTCTTGAGTATCAGTTAAGGTGGTATCCCGGGTTTCTCTATTACAATATCAATGGATACTTTAAAGATATATTTTATAGATCAGTAACATATACCATTAATTATACCCATTATCATTTTTTCTCTACATGGAAGGATAATACAAACACACAATTATGGATTTCTCATTGATATCTAACTTATTATTATTATGATTTAAAATAGACTAATGGTCATGTAAACATAAGAATGTTAATTTAATTTCATGAATATATTTAAAATAAAATTTAGTAAACATATTCTCACACTACCCTATGGTAGAGAGGGATTAGTGATCTATAGTGATGAATCAAAAGGTGTAAGGATGTTTCCTCATGTAGAATGATATGTGTAATTTTTATGGCCAATTTATGTTTAAAATTACTTAAAAAATCACAATAATAATTATTATAATTTTTTAGTAGTATTATAGACATAAAAGTATATAGGAAGTATATATATGGTGAATACTAGCTATATTAACTAATTATAAGACAATATAGTTTATATTCACATATAATTTTTTGAATTACCTCCAATTGAGAATATTTTAATTTTTTAAATATTATGATTGCTAAATACTTCACCATAATGAGATGTTGGATAAGGTACTAAATGATCTTAGTTGTAATGGACATGGATGTTTTCTAATGATTATGATTTAATGAGTTCCAATATGTATATAATTAACGAAGATATATAAAAAACTCATGGGTAAAGGGTATATATAATATGCTTCATAGCTAAATATTTTTCAATCAACAAATGTGATTATTAATGTTGAATATAAGGAGGATGTGTAAAGAAATTATAATGTGATAAATTTACATGATTTGAATAATTATTTCTTTGCAATGATACTTTTTAGAGTCGTTTATTTTAACAATAAACATGATATGTGAAAAGGGTATTTTTGATGAAGCACCATTTTTACTGTTCTTCATTAATGATAGATGTACAAAGATTAATAAAATGTTTTAAAGGGTATTTTGAGGTGGGAATCATATATTTGGATATTTAAATGTATGTCTCCCTATTTCTAATTTTTTAATATGTTATTTTGGAACGATATATATCAATGAGGATATCACAATAATATCACCTAGAAACATCAATATTGTATAACATGAACAAGGATTTGACAATGAACACCAAGAAAATTCAAAAGCAAACAATGGTATTATTTTAATATATTTCTAGAAAAAATAACTATTTCCATAACATGTGAGAATATTTATCTCATCATTAACACTAAAATAATTCAATGTGTATATTATATGAATAAATTGAGTAATAAATAATGTTATTTTCGACTGCGAACTATGGGTTTACATGATCTTATCTTTAATTATCCATCTTTTTTGAGTACAAACTTTATCCTTAATACTATATATCATTCTCATATGTATAATAAGATTTTTAAGACCATTAAAACCCAATATGATATCTTCAGACCTATTTGAATGGAAAAAAATTGGGGTCAAATTCTTTCCATGAATCAATTTTCATCTAATAATAGCTTCCACAATAATATTGATATGTATTTTAATAAATTCATGTATGGTAATCTGTAGAGTGATAAAAATTAGATAGTGAATTCAAGGAATGAGAGTCATTAAAATATGATATAGATGATTAAATGGAATTTAATTTCATAGGAATTTGACAACATAATGATAAAGCTCAATTTCGATATATGAGAAATGAATAAAAGTATTGGTGAGATCTAAACATTGATATTATTGATAAGGTATTCCAATGAGTTTATAATTTGATGAATGGTAATAAAATTTGATGAATGACAAATTTAAGTCAAATATAAATTATCCACCATAGATTCATTAATATATAAGAAGGATTCATATTTAATGGCTAATGGATAAATTACTCCATTGTTCATTTTTTGTTCCATGATTTCATCCAAATGACACACTTACATGACTATTTATATATAATAATCTCAATTTTATACCAATATATGTTGATGTATCATATAAGGATCCACTATTTAATATTTTATTTCAAATCAAAAAAGTTATATGAAAGAAGACTGCTCACCTACTCAATGATTTGTGGTGATAATATAAATATGGGAATGTTATGTAGGAACTCAAGTATGTGATATGGAATACATATCAACATTTGATTCTATCAGAGTGATGTTAATTTTATTAAAAAATTCATATAATTTGGTCAAATATAAAACACATATGTTTTATGTTATATTTCACTATTTTTAATATTTTGTTTCTCTTATTACCTTGTAAATTTTTAACACTGTGTTGAAATAAATTGCAAGACACTATTAATATATTTTTAATTATTTTTACATTTATTTCCATGTCATTTCATTATAGTGTGTGAATATTACAAAATAAATTATGTAAACATTATTGTTACACAATTATATAATGAATTCATTTTTCATAAATTTGATAAAAATGAAAATATGAGCAATTTTATGTAATTTGAGATGTTTTTAATAAAACAAATTTTCATGAAAACTTTTTTTTGCGGTTATAAAAAGAAATTATGAATTTTAATCTTATATTTTAATGAAATAAATAGATTATATTTTCATCGAGACATTTTAAAATCAATCTCATTGAATTTATATTCTATGTAGTAATAATAAATCCATTCTAATAGTGAATTAATTTTTTTAAAATGGTTTTTATTATATCTTACATGATTATCTTATAAATTTTATATATCATATATACAAAATTAATTTTTTGAAAATGATTCCATTTTTAAGATGAATTGTTAATATAATATATTTGTGTGAATTTAATTATTTCATAATTAATAGTTAAAAAACAAAATTGAATTACTATTGTTAGGGTTAAAAAGGGTGTAACATGGTAGGTTAAGCAAAGAGGTTTTGATTAAAATATAAAAAATAATTATTTAATTTTGTTTTATGATGTTTGAATTATAAATTTTTATCCATTTTTATTGAGAATGAAATTAATATATTTTATTAATTTTAAAATTTATTAGTGTTTCCTCTATATTCCATATCATAGTATAACAATATTCCATATTAAATAGTAATAATGAATCTCATATGAACCAAATCCTTACTATAATCTATAAATAATTTCCCTCATGATGACAGAGTGGTTAAAGAATTCATTGAATATTACCATTCTATGAATTATCATCTAATTCGATGAAAATTTCCACATAATGTGGTGTAACTCCAATCCAAGTACGTTGAATTTTATTTCTTCATACACCAAAACTAATTTATTTGTATAAATTCAAAAAAAAATTCTTATGTATCTCAAATATTCTTAATTTTTTATATAATTATGGATCAATAAGAATATGTGTGGACTGCCACCACAATGTTGTGATATGTTTTATTTTCCATAATCATAATCCATTATTTTATATTATGATTTATTTTTTGTTTTACATGATATTTATAATATTTAATTATTTTTAATTGAATGATATTTACTATCTTATTTCCATTACATTCTCTATAAAATGATAATTTACTGTATGCATATTTGTGGAATAGAAACTCCAACAATTTTTTATGACTCCTTTTGCATCAATAATTAATTTTAAATATTTTTATTAAAAAAACAACATATATGTATTATAATTATTTATTGATTATAATTTTTGTGGTGATGAAAAAATGACTATTTATCTTATATGAGATTCATCAAACTAAACCAATTATTGGAAGAAGACCATTTTCACCAAAATGATCATTTTCATGATGAAATTATGCATTAAAATATCATATTAAATTATAATAAAATTATAAAAAGTAGGTTTTGTATGAATATGGTTCCAGTATATATTTAAAATATATCTATATATATATTAATGTATATTTAAATTACTATGAAGAAGGATAAGGCTCGAGTTAACTGATTTACGATACAATCAAATTTCTTATTGAAACAGTCTATAATAAATATAAATTATTTGAAATTATATTTTTCTTTTACCTAATATACAATATATTTTTTTCAACTCCTTTTAATTTTATATTTAATACGCAATAGTACTATTATATTATCATTGTTACCTAAAATTATAGCTAATGTGTTTAAAAAACATTCAATGTTATTTGAATATTTGTTGATGAACAATTCCACCCATGTTTAGGAAACTAATGGTTGACTTCTATATTATTTTTTTCTAAATATATAATGATTCAAAATCATTTTATTAATAACAATTTAAATTGTTATAAAATTTTAAGTAATAAAACGATATTTAAAAAAAATATTTTTTACTTTTCTGCAAGTGGGAAATAAATTTTCTATTTTAATGTATATAGTATAATGTTATTTTACTACAAAAATTAACATTAATATCAATTAATGACTTATTATATGTTTCCCTTATGAATATAAATATAATTAATTTACTAAATATTCATTTATTTTTCTATAATAATATATTATCCATCAAAATTGATATTGATATAATGTTTTCATAGAATCGATTAAATGTTGATGTACTTGTGTTTTTCATACATAAAGATGTAAAAAATAAATTTTATAAATCATTTAGGTATTGATCCTATGATCCGTTCATATTATATATAATATAATGATAATTACATGAAACCTATTTCATTCACATAAGTTAAATTTTTATGGTTAAACTATTAAAATTTGATTTCTTTTCCCCCAATTTTGTAATGATGATGTTAAATGTATATAGAATCATTTCCCTCTCCATGGGTTATTAAATAGTCATAGGATAAATTTTTTATGATAATTTTGTCAAAAAATTATTTCATTATTTGATATGTGGGTATTGACAAAATATATATATATATACACAATGAATTGTTCGAAAAGTTTATATATCATGAGATAAAGAGGATGTTAATTTTAATATAACATTGTTCAGTATGGGAATCTATCAAATATGATAGTATTCTAAGTGAAAATATTCTACAAAAGAGGTTGATAATGGAATGATCCAAATTCAGTATGATAGAACTGGTTTTTACCATGAGATATGTGATATTTTTAATTCTTATAGGTATTTCCACAATATATGTCTATTTATAATTATATGTTTTCATTATTCATTATGGATTATTTAAGATTCTTCATTCATAAAATATATGTATTTTGGTATGAAAAATCATTATTCATTTATTTATAAATAATGACCATTAACATATTAACTATGATTTTAATAATATATGTTTATATTGTCATTAAATTATTCTTATGCAACAATAAATTATTCTAATTTATTGTGATATTTTATTTATACCCTTGCACTGAATTTTATATTTCCACTTCAAATTAATCACTTCCCTAATTTATGATGAAATATTTTACATAGGATATTCCTGTGAAGTGTAATAAGTGACACAATCATTATGAGAACTGTGGATGATCATTCATTAAAAATAATTACTATATATCTAGGATGTTAATGAAAGAAAACTATATAGATATATATAATGTATTGTTGTGTTAATTCTATAATATGTATATAAATGATACAATATCTATTTAGATAATTTTTGGGATTCTTTAGATATATCATGAGAAATGATTTAGAAAACTACTTCTTTTTCACAGTTTTTGTAAGGTTTATTATTTATATATATTAAATAATTCACATATAAATCACATATACATATACATATGATTATTACAATTTTGTTATAGGAATTCAGGAATATTAAATCCCTTCAATGAATTAGTTATTTCTTTATTTTCATTGAGATAAAATAAAAGAAAATAGAATGAAAGTATAATATTGTACGGAACTAAATTCATTATGATTTGTCAATTCACTTATATATTCAATGATTTTATTATTATCACAGAAACATATTTCCAGGTTAATTTTTTTCTCATATAGAGTTAATTTCATTGCATCATGTTTTTTGTAAAAAATTATTTTCCTTTGTTCATTTTAATGATGATTTATCAAGAATCATATTAACCATTTTTATTATGATCTAACCCCTGATGAAATGTTTATTAATGGTTCCATTACAAAGTGTTTGATATCAACCATTTTGTATATTTCCATTCAAATGTTATGAATTTGAGTATGAATTATGATAAGTTATTAAGATCATTTAGTGTAGAAAAAATAATAGATAAACGATAAATTTTACTATAAAAAAGTTTTTCAGGTAGTTATTTCTTAAGATAAATAAAAAAAGAATGTTTAATGATATTGATAAATGAATTTTGCCAGATAATATTTAAATGAACAAAATATCATAAGAATGATATATTTATATTTTTTATTCATTCCCAAACTATAGGTAGATCCTCCAAAACTAGTTCAATTTCATCAACATATTATAAAACAATATATCCTTAGAGGGTGTTACATTATGAAAACATAATCATGTTTCCCAGTACTAATTTGTTCCTTATTCCATTAAAACAACCTAATATATAACACATACTAAAAAATTGAATAGTTTTGGATTTCTTGGATTCTAGGAACAATAATGATTTCTATTATATATTTTAATTATAATGTATGCCTTATTAACTTCTTGAAAACATTTTCATACATTTTTGGTATATAATAGACATCCATGAAATATCCATCTACGATGCGTTATGGAAATTAAATAAGTATAATTCAAACTCAAATTCTCAACAAGGGGTCACATAAAGATCACTATATAATGAATGCATAAAATATTAACAATATTATAGATTTAAAAATTAATAAATGATCTATATAATAAAAAACATTAACATGAAATGTATCCCATGATATTATCACATTATAAACCAAAATGGTCATGAAGAATGAATATTAAGAAATTGAATGAATGAGTGAAGACATCAAAACCAATTTTCACGGATATACCATAGAGAAATAAAAACAGAATTTTGTATAAACCACATATGGATATATTTTATTAGGAATTCCACATTATTTTTCTATTGATACCCTACACTTAACATTACGGGGAGATAAAAAATGTCTGATTAATTAAAATTTTCTAATGTATTTAATATGTATTGAATGAACAATATAATAAATATTACATATACCATATTATGAAATATATATTCATATTTTATAAAAAATTAGTAAAATAAAAAATTCTACAATTAGTGAAATTACATTCTTTGTAATCATCTTTCAATTTATTCCTTATATAATATAGATCATAAAATTTAGTTAACACTGACATGGTACCAAATATATAAATCATATAACTAACATGTCAATTATGATGAATAAACATGTCAAATGTATGATTGAGACTTATAGTTTACAAAAATAATTAAATCAATGGTCTGAGAATATTTTTTAAAAAAATTATTTCATAACCTAGAAAATAAAAATGCAACATAGAAGGTCATAAATTATAAAAAATTTATTTTTTAGTTTTAAATATTTTTATTTTTTAAAAATTATTATATAATTTAATGAAGAGATAAAGTAACATTTTTATTATTATATATTACTATATTCAATAGTTTTGTATGGTTTTAACTTCATTATATGTTAACATCTTTTTTCAGAGTTAATATATAAATTTTTTATAAGTAAAATTCCATTCTCAAATGAATAATTTCAAAAATAATATATATAGTCATAGGAAAAATATTCAATCTAGAACTTATTTTGGTAGATATTAGTTATATCACGACTAATTTAAAAATAATAATTAATCATCATTTACCATGATTATATAGTCATTGTATAATAAATATTATGATTTGTATAAATTAATGGTTAACGAAAATTTATATTAAGAAAAATAAAACAAGATATAGATGATACTAGTCGGATCATTCCCTATGAATCCCATTAATCAGACATTTCCTAAATGATTTAATCCCCCAACCATTCCCTTGATTAATTAAACTTCTATGATTAATAACATAATTATACAATACATTTTATATGGGATACATTAAATCGTGCCATGAACCGATCCAAAAAAATGATCATTGTTGGAATCCTCATGTATTAATCATGTTTTAATGATCACAAATCCTATTCCTATTAATTAATCTCAATCATAATTGCACATCTTTCTAATGATCATCAATCTCAAATAATAACTACACATCCTGTTGTTGTGATAACAAATCTTATTGATGTTAATTACTCTATAATCATTAAGCTTAATCCATATTATTCATATTACAATCTAAATCTAAATATAGATATTTTTCTAAGTATAGAGACATCGTGATGTCTCACATAGAATGAAAAACTGTGTACAAGACACAGTCACAGTCAGACAGAGACCATGAATGACACTATGTAACACCCTAGGTAAATAAATAATATGAAATTTCTATATTTTACCCTATTTTTGAATAAAATGTTAATATTAATTTAAAGTGAATTCTATTCTTGATGGCTTACCCAACACGCAACAACGAGTTTTTTGGGAATCTTATGTTGCACTCTAATAATAAAATAATATTATTTTAAATGGTAGTTAACGCCTAGCTGTTGTAATGAAGGGAAAAAACAGAAATAACTAAAAAATGATTATTTTTGTTTTTCAACTATTTTTACTCTTTAAAATAAATGTTATAGGATTGAAAATGCGAATGAATCCAATTTTTAAGCAAAAACATTCTAATATTCTTTAAAAGGTCGATTAACCACCTTTTGATGGAGAATCTCTTTTAAATCCACTTTTTGAAAATTTTAGGTTTTATATTTGACAAAATAAATTCTTTTTTAGAATCGGGAAATCAAAATTTAAATTGTATAAATTTTTGGTATTTTTTCGATAAAGTTCATTTTTTAATGAATAGTGAAAATGTTGTATTTTAATTCAAAACAACTTTTTAATCTAATTTATTTATATGATTAGTTTATCATTTTAATTGGTTTTATAGTTCAATTAGTATATATTTTTACCATTTAATCCAATAGTGGTCGTTGGAATTAATTTCATCTTGAAATTGGACTTAAACTAGAGTCAATCTTTTGATACTTATTGTTTCTTAAAAACACACTATTTGTTTTGGCAGCGAGAATTAATTATTAAATTAATTAATGCAACTTATATGGTTTGAATTTTTTAAAATAGAATTCATTTTTGAATTTTTAATATCAAATATAGCTTAGGGTGAATTTTTGGTATTTTTCTGGAAAACTACAATTTTTTATGAATAGTGAAACCACTAAGTGGTAGTTAAAGAAACTGATTTTTCGTTTAAATGAAACTTTTCCACCTCTGTGTTTTGGATTTCAAAAATCCGACATACATGGTTGTCATTAAGAAGTAAAATGTGGTTCAATGGGTTTAACATAATTTTTAGGTGAATAGTACCTTATTAAGTTTTTAATCACGATTAGAGGTAATTAGTGTAGTTTAAGGTAAAAATAATGTTTTAATAATATGAGATAAGATTGATACATGTCCTACCCTTATTGTGTGTGTCATTTCCGACCATGAAAATACATGGGTCAACTTGGGGACCCCATGGAGTCACTGTGGTTGGAAAATGACATAAATACCTTGTTATTTAATGTTAAAATTAAAATGACACAAACATGAGTTGTTTTATTTAAAAAAATGTTAAATTGGGTTATACAAGTTAGATGTTTGACTATAAATAGTCATTGGAATGCTAAAAAAGATTTCATACATCATAGTTTTTTTTTAATTTTTAGACATTATATATATTAAATTATTTATGACATCATGATGATGCAGCGATGACCTCATTATTTAACGATTTAAATAAAATTGAAAGATAATGTAAAATATAAAACCTACACATGTCCAAAACCTATTGGATGGGTGTATTTAGAACACTTATCACCTTATCCTATTATTATATCAATGTGGGACCTTTTAAATCTGAAACTCATTTTAAAATAAAGTAACATCTCTTTACTTTCCAAGAGTGCCCCTCCTCTCCTCTAATAAAAGGCCCCCACCTCTAACTCCTTACCCACACTTCCAAAGACTTTGGCTCGGAAAACCCCTACCCATTTTGTCTCTCCAAATCCCTATATAACTCCTTGAAGCCTCACTTTGGGCATAAGGCTTCCCAAGGAAGCCTTTGAGCTCAAACCAAAGGGAGTTACCCGATTTTAAGGTAATGTATTCACTTGAGTCCTTTTTGATTTATTTTGCTTCTCCAACCCCCTCAAAACTTTTTATCCATTTCTTTTGTAACAAAAAAAAAGTATATTCCATATACTAGGATATTTTTATAAGAATTATTTGAGCTACACTTACACACACCATCGTCTAATTGTTAAAGAACATATTGTTTCTGTGGTTGGCGATTTTCTGCCTCACGAAATGATGATTGTTCAATATTCTTTTAACACATTTAAAGGTGGACATTATGATTTCACGGTATTTTATATATGATATCTATGGTATTTATGTTTACTATATGCTTCTGTATTTTATATTTAAACCATACCTTTATTCTTTTCATGATGTGTAAATGCGATAATTTCATATGAGGAAGTGTGGACTACCGCCCCCTCAAGTGATGTGACTCGTACATGCAATAAATGGAATGTATAAAGAATGAAATTAATGAACATATGTGACCTATATAAAATATATATTATACTGGAATTAAAATATATATATATATATCATTTATTTTTAATTCTATTAATATGACAAAAAAATGAATGTAGCGTTCATGCGTACGTACGGCCTACCGTCTCCATGAACGGTGCTTTTCGTTTTTTATCTCCAAATGATATAGAATATCATAAAATTAATATGTACTGTATATATATAATATTTTAATCATTAAAACTATTCTGGAAATAATTTACTTATAACTACATTGTCAATCATTTTTCAAACAAGATCATTTTTGACTCATGTACCAAACATCGGAAAAAACGTCTGATATGAAATAACATTATTAAACAATTAATATAACATTATAATATGTTATATGAACTGAATAATAATCTTTAAAGGATGTCCGTAGGAAATTATAAATTGATCAATGTTTATTATTCAGGAATATAAAGAAACTAACAAGACAAGTCAGACATGAGGTAAGGGATCCTACTCCTCTCTTTCTTTTTAAGTACACTCTTTTATGTCATTCCTTTTAAATATAATCTTTCTTGTCATTGGGAAGTTATTTTATATTAATCTTACTGTAATTTTTATGTTCATATGATGATAGACCCTATTCTCTCTCATCAATCCATTTTGGAAGTTTTGAGTGGCGTCGTTAGGCTGCCGAATTTTTGTAAGAGATATAACCTCTCTCGTTTTTTAAGTACACTCATTTATGTCACTTATTTTAAGATCCTCTTTGTTATGATGGGGGATGTTATTTTATAATACTCTTTCTGTAAATTTTATTGTTAAATGATTAGATACCCTATTTGATCTCATCAATCCATTATTGTAAGTTTTATGTGGCACCGTTAGGCTGCCGAGTTTTCGTAAGAGATTTTTCATCTCACTTTTAGTCTCGTGAGATTTATGGTACATTTGGAACCATTTCCTTTGAGTCTTGTATGTATATCCCATTATTATAATCCGTGTGTAATATAATTCCATTTATGGGTATTTACATATTCATTGTATTACCGTTGTTCAATAGGGTGTACGTTTCGAAAGTTACCCAAGTCGGTAAGGGAACCTTTCACCATCCTCTTTTTAAAAGACTTATTTTTTTATGTCTTTTAATTCACATACTATTATATTGGGATATGTTCTTCTATATAATTATTAATTTAAATTTCATGTCCAAGTGATGAGATTCCCTTTTTATCTCTCATCAACTCATTTTATGAGTTTTGAAGTGACGCCGTTAGGCTGTCGAATTTCTGTAAGGGAACTTGTTAACCCACTTTCAATTATTTGGGTTAAACCTCTAATTCTTGATTTTATTATGGAAAGATTATGTGTGTAATCTCTATGTTGTAGTTTCCACAATCCTTTGTGTGGATATACTATTTCTACACATAATCATCTCTTTGATAAATTCTTATGTCATTTAGACGGACTTGTATCAGAAATCATAACTCAATATCATTTCATTGAGTTAAATATCTATGTCATTGGTTTTGTATTTTCCATGATTATGTGTGAATGACCTCGGATTTTTTTACACTTAATATCCACTTATATTTTTTGTATTCATATTTGTCACACATAATCATATAATTGATTTATCTTTAATCTAAGGATACCGAATTTGTAAGGGACTTAATCTCAATATCCTTTCATTGAGGCATATATAGTTTTACACACAGCTTTCTTTTATACGGTGTATAAAACCCTTTGACTTTTAATTTTATTCAAAAGGAATCTTTTTATATGAAGCATTTTACTAAACGACAAAAAGCAATGTTTCTTTTAATGTATGCGGTGATAACGACCTTTTCCGCCGCCGTGAGTATTATTTGGTCTTTGGATTCCTCAACAATCCGTAATGTTTTTTTAAAATGAAATAAATACCATATACTCTTTTATGTATGTTGGTATTGAAAATGGATTTTATAAATGATTTTTTATGTCGATATATTTATGTGATATATTGTGATAGAAATGTGGAAATGTTTTCCTTCCATTATATTTGTTTAATGTCTTATTATTTTATAATTTTACTTGGACATTATGATGTGTGGTTCCGTGAATACCAGGATGGGTGGTTACATTATAACCTCCAATGCATTGGGTATGGAAGTCGGCCGTATGGCTATTCCATTAAGTATGTATGGATGTTGGCCGAATGGATATTCCATTAGGTGATATGTGTGGAAGTCGAGCTTATGGTTATTCCACTTAAGTATGTTTATGTCCCAAGTTACCTTTATATGTTATGTGATCTTTATATGGGTTTTATGGAAATATTTTGGTTACATAAGGGTAAGTAATGAACTTTTATTCAGTGATGAGTTTTTACTACTTCAAAAGGTGAAAAGCATTACTTTGATAAAGTATACATGGTTTACTTGTTGTTTAAAAAACGAGCTGTTTTCAATCTTTGTGTATCCCTTACTGAGCTTTTTATGCTCATCCCTTGTTTTTGAAATTCTTTTCACGGGACTTAACGTGGAATAGGGTCAAGGATGGGATCAAGGGAAAGTCATGCTACCTAAAACATGGAACTAGACATGTATCTTTTAAAGAGTTTTTATTTTATGGAAACTTAGTAGAAGTGTCTACTTTGTAATCTTTTAAGATGTAATAGTTATGACCTAATTCTATAAAACTCTAAACCTGATAAGATCCTCAATGTGAATTATTCATTTAATTCAATAATACGTAAGGTTTAATGATGGGGCCATATAGTTGGTATCATAGATCGGTTTAGATAACTTTAGAGGTTAGGGTATCCTCTAATCATAAGTGACATTACCATAATGGTTAGGATTTCAGAAAGAGTCCTAGTTTTAGATAAAGTGAATGAGTAAGTATATCTTAGTGTTTATCTTCCTCATTAGTACATGATGGTTTTTTTGATATAGTCACACTGACCTTTTTGGTTTTGGTAAATGGCTGGATCTAGCAGGCTCTAAAGTAACCGTGGATGTGAAGGAAACTGTGATAGTTTTCTGAGTGAGCAACTGAACGATATGGGAGCTTCAATGAGAACTCTTGTGTTTATCCTCAACCAACTATCTGGAGTCATGATTTACCACCTAAACCTTGGTGATTTCTATAAGGAATCATATATGCGAGAAACAAATCCCTATGGAACTACAGGTAATAATCATAAAGTTAAGTGTGTTCAAAAACCTATGTGTCAATGATGTGGAAAGAAACACCTAGGAAAATGTTTCAAAGGGACAGAAATATGCTATAGATTTGGAAATGAAGGTCATAAAGCAAGAACCTGCTATGGAAAAAGGAAGCATCTAGTTGACTCATGGAAAGGGAATGAAGTTATTTCTAAGGGATAAATATAATGTTTTAAATGTGGTGTGAATGGTCATTATGCAAAAACATGTCCTCTGAAGAAGATTCGGGAATGGGATCACCAAGATCGTACAAATATTTATTTACCAATGCCTAATGCCATTCCGATTGAGGATGAAGAAACTGGAAATGACCAATCAAAGGTATGGATTATTTCATAACTTTTGTTTTCCTATTTTGGAATCTTAGGATATGATTCATGATTTTTTGTAAGAAATAAGTATTTCAGAATAAGTTGGAAAGGAACGGTTAATGGATCATGAAGAATGTTGAATGAGTAAGAAGTCAACATATAAAGTCTTCAACAGTTATGGGGAAATTATTAAGAGTATTATGTCTCTTTTGATGATGGGGATACATTAGATGACTTTTTATAGTATGTGTAACCCTGATGTTTGATATATTAAAATTTTATTCAAGGAATAGTTATATGTTATTTTGTGGACATAGTTATAAAGAACCATTTGGATTTATATTATCCTTACTTTTGAGGTAATTATGGGTTACTATATGTTATAATGGAAAATGAAACGCATGAGATAAAGTTGAGGATAAAATATGTTATGATTATTTTTGAAGATTTTATCTCATTTTGGGGAATTTTTTAAGAATTATATAGTTTTGGAAAAAGGACAACACGTAGACCGTGTGACAACCCATCGCGTCGGACAAATCTGCGGGAATCGAACCCACAACCAAAGTGTGACTGGTATTTATCACCTACCAGTGGATTACGTGAAGTACCTAGTTAGTTTGACTAATTCTTTTTAGTTAGATTATTTTAGGAATCAAGAGTATGTTTATTTTGGGTTATCTATGGAAATGATTAACCTATCATCAAGGATATGTGATTAGGTTAAATACATTTCAATATGAGAATTTAAGAGCAACTGATGTTATTTGGAGATAAAAGTTAATTTGTACCTTGGAAGACTATGTCATTAAATCCTTAAAATATTTGGGTTTCAATCTTAGTTCGGTTTACTTTCAAGAAATTTATTGAAAAATTGTTTATCGAATGGTCCTCATTGAACTTTGGGTTTTTTTGGACAAATTTTGGAGATTATGAAAAGATTTTCTTTTTATAAATGGTTATCCTTTTCTGGATTATCTGATCTCATACTAACAATTTTGGTTTTGGATTTTGTCTAAAGATATGGGAAATATATAGTTCTCTATTGTGGATTAGGTGATTCTCAAGAGGTTGATTATAGTACCCTTAATGCGAACAAGTCTTCCTAAATACACGTCTTTTGGAGAAAATATGAGTTTGATTAAGGAATCTAGTAAAAGTTGGAAGTCTACGTGACAAGTAAGTATGTCTCATTATGATTTAATTAAGATCAAAAATATATTCCTCAATGAAGAGTAACTGAAAACAAAAATGTTGTCTGTTAACTTTTCATACTGGGGAATCGAATACCGTTTAACCCATCACAAGTTTGTGATTTTCTTATGGTTAACATTCTCCTAGAAATGTTTACTATCACTCTCCATCAGAACATGACCCTTTGTTTTTTTCCTCCATGTCCATATTTTCCTACATGGAATCCTAGTATGAGTTAACTCGGGTGACCTCGGTACTTCTCTTTCATTATTTTAAAGTGATTGTTTTACCGACTCTTGTTCCTATGTGGGACTTTCAAGGATGTTTCTGAGACCAATTTTAAAATTGTGAGGACACAATACCCAAAAGGGGGGAAGGATGTAACACCCCAGGTAAATAAAGAATATGACATTTCTATATTTAACCGTATTTGTGAATAAAATGTTAATATTAATTTAAAGGTAACGCTATGCTTGATGGCTTACCCAACACGCAACAACGAGTTTCTTGGGAATTTTACATTGCACTTTAATAATAAAATAATATTATTTTAAATGGTAGTTAACGCCTAGCTGTTGTAATGGCGGGAAAGAACAGAACTAACTAAAAATGATTATGTATGCCTGTCAAAATTTTTTACTCTTTACAATAAATGTTAGAGGTTTGAAAATGTGAATGAATCCAATTTTTAAGATAAAACATTCTAATATTCTTTAAAAGGTCAATTAATCATCTTTTGATGGAGAACCTCTTTTAAATAGACTTTTTGACAATTTTAGGTGTTATATTTGAAAAAATAAAATTCTTCTGTAGAATCGGGACATCAAAATTTACATTGTATAAATTTTTGGTATTTTTCCGATAAAGTTCATTTTTTTAATGAATAGTGAAAAATGTTGTATTTTAATTCAAAACCTCTTTTTAATATAATTTATTTATATGATTAGATTATCATTTTAATTGGTTTTAAAGTTCAATTAGAATATATTTTTACCATTTAATCCAATAGTGGTCGTTGGAATTAATTTCATCTTGAAATTGGACTTAAACTAGAGACAATCTTTTGATACTTATTGTTTATTAAAAACACGCAATTTGTTTTGGCAGCGGGAATTAATTATTAAATTAATTAATGAAACTTATATGTTTTGAATTTTGTAAAATATAATTCATTTTTGAATTCGTAATATCAAATATTTCTTAGGGTGAATTTTTGGTATTTTTCTGGAAAACTTCATGTTTTGATGAATAGTGAAACCACTAAGTGGTAGTTAAAATAACTAATTTTTCATTTAAAAGAAACTTTTCGACCTCTGTGTTTTGAATTTCAAAAATCCTACATACATAGTTATCATTAAGAAGTAAAATGTGGTTTAATGGGATTAAAATAATTTTATGGTGAATAGTAACTTATTATGTTTTTAATCACGATTAGAGGTAATTAATGTAGTTTAAGGTAAAAATAATGTTTTAATAATATGAGATGAGCTTGACACATGTCCTACCCTTATTTAATGTGTCATGGCAGACCAAGTCAATCCATGGGTCAACTTGTGGACCCCATGGAGCCACCTTGATTGGAAAATGACATAAATACCTTTTTATTTAATGTTAAAATTAAAATGACACAAACATGAGTTGTTTTACTAAAACAATTTTTAAATGCGGTTATACAAGTCATATTTTTTATTATAAATAGTAATTGGAAAGATAAAAATATTTCGTACATCATAGTATTTTTTTTATAATTTTTAGATATTATATAAATTAAATTAATTATGACATCATGATGATGCAGCGATGACCTCGTTATTTAACGATTTAAATAAAATGGAAAGATAATGTAAAATATAAAACCTACACATGTACAAAACCTATTGGATGGATGGATTTAGAACCCTTATCACCTTTTACTCTATTTATATCAATGTGGGACCTTTTAAATCTGAAACTCATTTTAAAATAAAGTAACATCTCTTTACTTTCCAAGAGTACCCCTCCTCTTCTCTTATAAAAGGCCCCCACCTCTACCTCCATACCCACACATCCAAAGCCATTGGCTTGGCCAAACCCTGCCCATTTTTTATCTCCACATCCCTCTATAACTACTTGAAGCCTCAATATGGGCAGAAGGCTTCCCAAGGAAGCCTTTGAGCTCAAAGCAAAGTGAGTTACCCGATTTTAAGGTAATGTCTTCACTTCAGTCCTTTTTGTTTTATTTTTCTTATCCAACCCCATAATCTCTTTTTATTCATTTATTTTGTAAAAAAACCAGTATATTAAATATAATAGGATATTTTTTATGAATTATTTGAGATAGACTTACACACACCTTCATCTAATGGTTAAAGAACATACTGTTTCTATGGTTGGCGATTTTCTGCCTCACGAAACGATGATTGTTCAATATTCTTTTAACACCTTTAAAGGTGGCCATTATGATGTCACTGTATTTTATATATGATATATATGGTATTTATGTTTACTATATGCTTCTGTATTTTATATTTAAACAATAATTTTATTCTTTTCATGATGTGTAAATGTGATAATTTTATATGAGGAAGTGTGGACTACCGCCCCCTCAAGTGATGTGACTCTTACATGCAATAAATAGAATGTATAAAGAATGAAATTAATGAACATATGTGACCTATATCAAAAATATATTATACTGGAATTATAATATATATATATATATATATAATTTATTTTTAATTCTATTAATATGACAAAAAAATTAAAGTAGCGTTCATGCGTACGTACGGCCTACCGTCTCCATGAACGGTGCTTTTCGTTTTTTATCTCCAAATGATATAGAATATTATAAAATTAATATTTACTGTATATATATAATATTTTAATCATTAATACTATTCTGGAAATTATTTACTTATAACTACATGGGCATTCATTTTTCAAACAAGTTCATTTTTTACTCATGTACCAAACATCGGAAAAAACGTCTGATATGAACTAACATTATTAAACAATTAATATAACATTATAATATGTTATATGAACTGAATAATAATATTTAAAGGAGGTCCTTAGGAAATTAAAAATTGATCAAAGTTTATTATTCAGTAATATAAAGAAACGAACAAGACAAGTCGTACTTGAGGTAAGGGATCCTACTCCTCTCTTTCTTTTTAAGTACACTCTTTTATGTCATTCCTTTTAAACCTCATATTTCTTTTCATTGGGATGTTCTTTTATATTAATCTTACTGTAATTTTTTTCCATATTATGAGAGACCCTATTCTCTCTCATCAATCCATTTTGGAAGTTTTGAGTGGCACTGTTAGGCTGCCAAATTTTCGTAAGAGATCTAACCTCTCCCTCTTTTTTTAAGTACTCTCATTTATGTCACTTCTTTTAAGCTCCTATTTGTTATGATGGGGTATGTTCTTTTATAATCCTATTGCTTTACATTTTATTGTAATATTATGAGATACCCTATTTTATATCATCAATCCATTTTTGTAAGTTTTATGTGGCGTCGTTAGGCTGCCGATTTTTTGTAAGGGATTTTTCATCTCACTTTTAGTCCCGTGAGATTTATGCTACATTTGCCACAATTTCCTTTGAGTGATGTATGTACATCCCATTATTATACTCCATTAGTAATATAATTCGATTTATGTGTATTTACATATTCATTGTATGATCGTTGTTCAATAGGGTGTACGATTCGAAAGTTACCCAAGTCAGTAAGGGAACCTTTCACCCTCCGCTTTTTAAAAGACTTATTTTGTTATGCCTTTTAATTCACATACTATTATGTTGGGATATGTTCTTCTATATCCTTATTAATTTAAATTTTATGTCCAAGTGATGAGATACCCTTTTTATCTCTCATCAACTCATTTTATGAGTTTTGAAGTGACGCCATTAGGCTGTCGAATTTCTGTAAGGGAACTTCTTAACCCACTTTCAATTATTTGGGTTAAACCTCTAATTCATGATTTTATTATGCCAAGATTATGTGTGGAATCTCTATGTTGTAGTTTCCACAAACCATTGTTTGTTTATACTATTTCTACACATAATCATCTCTTTGATAAATTATTATGTTATCTAGACGGACTTGTATTGGAAATCATAACTCAATCGCATTTCATTGAGTTAAATATCTATGTCATTGGTTTTGTTTTTCCCATGATTATGTGTCAATGAACTCTGATTGTTTTACACTTAATATCCACTTATATTTTGTGTATTCGTATTTGTCACACATAATCATATAATTGATTTGTCCTTAATCTAAGGACACCGACATTGTAAGGGAATTCGTCTCAATCTCCATTCATTGAGGCATATTGGGTTTTACACACAACTTTCTTTTATACGGTGTATAAAACCCTTTAACATTTAATTTTATTCAAAAGGAATCTTTTTATATGAAGCGTTTTACTAAACGACAAAAGGGAATGTTTCTTTTAACGTACGCAGTGACAACGACCTTTTCCACCGCCGCGAGTATTATTTGGTCTTTGGCTTCCTCAACAAGCCATAATGTTTTTTTAAAATGAAATAAATATCATATATTCTTTTATGTATGTTGGTATTGAAAATGGTTTTTATAAAGGATTTGTTATGTTGATATATTTAAGTGATATATTGTGATCGAAATGTGGAAATGTTTTATTTCCATTATATTTTTTTAATGTCTTATTATTTTATAATGGAACTTGGACATTATGACGGGTGGTGCCGTGAATACCAGGATGGGTGGTTACGTTATAACCTCCAATGAATTGGGTATGGAAGTCGGTCGTATGGTTATTCCATTAAGTATGAATGGAAGTTGGCTGAATGGATATTCCATTAAGTGATATGTGTGGAAGTCGACCTTATGGTTATTCAACTTAAGTATGTTTATGTCCCAAGTTACCTTTATATGTTATGTGATCTCTAAATGGGTTTTATGGTAATATTTTGGTTACAGAAGGGTAAGTAATGAACTTTTATTCAGAGATGAGTTTTTACTACTTCGAAAAGCTGAAAAGTATTACTTTGATAAAGTATACATGGTTTACTTGTTGTTTTGAAAAACTAACAGTTTTCATTCTTTGTGTATCCCTTACTGCGCTTTTTATGCTCATCCCAATTTTTTGAAATGTTTTTCACAGGACTTAACGTGGAATAGGGTCAAGGATGGGATCAAGGGAATGTCATGTTACCTAAAACATGGAACTAGACATGTTTCTTTTAATGAGTTTTTATTTTATGGAAACTTAGTAGAAGTTTATACTTTGTAATCTTTTGAGATGTAATAGTTATGACCCAATTCTCTAAAACTCTAAACCTGAAAATATCCTCGATGTGAATTATTCATTTAATTCAATAATAAGTAAGGCTTAAGGCTGGGGACTTATACACATTGTGACCAGACACCGTGAAGGACAAACCTTGACCAGACACCATGAAGGACAAACCGTGACCCAGACACTGTGAAGGACAAACCGTGACCAATCACCGTGAAGGACAAACCGTAACCCAGACACCGTGAAGGATAAACCGTGACCCAGAACCTGTGAAGGAAAAACCGTGACCCAGTAACCGTGAAGGACATACCGTGACCACATACCGTGAACCACATACCGTGAAGACCATACCGTGAAGAAGACACCGTTTACATAATCACTGTGACACTGTTTCTTAACTTTTTGTCAATATTATTTAAATAATTCTAACAGTAATATTTGATGTTTTTAATGCAATTAATGTTATTTAATGATAGTTGTTGGCATGTCAGGAAATTCGTATCTCGTACCTATGAAAAACGAATCATTCCTACTACCAGAACTCGTGGAAAATAAGGAAGATTGAGATGCAGTACATGTGCGTAAGTGTGACGATACAACAAGAAGAACATACATACACTCGAGAGCACTATGCTAAATAAGGAGAACAATCCCAAGAAAGAACGAGATTGAAAGACATTCAAAGAACTCTCATGAGTGCAATCCAATACCACTTAATATCACACAATGAGTCAAGAGATCATTTTCACTCCTGTAGAACACAAGATAGACTATGACACTATTTTTCAACAGAAAAAAACGGAGAAGGACTCACAAGCAGTTCGGCTGAATCCAATGAATCTAGAGCTGCATTGCTAATCACTAGAGCTTTCTAAACTCTTATCTGTTCTCTCTAAGTGATTTGTTTATTTACATTCAAGTAGTGTGGTTTACTCTGTATATCTTACACACACATTATCTTCTGCTCTAAACATGAGGATACCAAAATCTTCACTCAAAAACTTTTAACTCTTGTTTACCCATGTCAACTGTGGAAGAGGTCCTTGTGTGGCCGGGTCTTTTTTTTGTTTCCCACAAAGAACTATGGTAGAGGTCCTTGCGTGGCCTGGACTGTTTTGTAATCTTTTGTTAACCCTGATCTAGGGTGTGGATCAAATTTATATAAATTTGAGAGGAATAAGTCTCGGCTAGAGACTGGACCTCTTGTTATATCTGTTGTGCATATTTATTCTAAATTTAATTTATACTACATATATCTTTTATATTTCGCTTCTATTAATTTGAAATACAAAACTATTTTAAAGCAACATTGATAGTTAAATTATCATGTGTTTATACTTATTGTAAATCAGTAGGTTAGTTTCAAATTTTAGTTGAATCTTGTGGTTAAATTAACTGAGACCTAATCAATATTTGGGAATCTAAGTGAACATCTACAATCTATATAAATTCACTATAGTTTAACTTGTTTTATTAATAGGGGGATTTTAAATAGACAATATTTTAAAAAAAAATTTAATTGGAACTCAATTCACCCCCTCTTGAGTATCTACTCATACCAACAATCATCAAAACATCGAAATATTGATTCACTATATAAAAAAGTTCACTTTATTCATACAATAGAATTATCTTGGTTTTTGTAAATAAAACATAAAAATATTGTGTTTTATATTTTTATTTTTATTGAAATAATGATTATATTTATCACAATTTAATAATACATTATATATTAAAAAATAATTTGTTAATTTTTTTTAATATGATAAAACGCAAATAATATTTTTTTAATGTATTTTTTAAATAAATACTTTACTTTTTATGTGTTGAATATTTTTAAATATAAATTATATTTTAAAAACTATTTTTCTAGAAAATATTAATTTTTATATTAATAATTATTTAATTTTAGGATGTAAAATGTCGTTTTAAATGTGTAAAATTTATTATCTATTTACTAAAAAATAAATTTCAAATAAATTTTTTATATAAAATATTACATTTTCATACATTAATAGTTACATTAATTAAATAAATATTGTATTTTAAATAAACATATAAAAATTTACTAGAAATTAATTTTTCATATGTTTAAGTTATATTCAAATTTGTAGGTTAAAAGAAAATATATTATAAATATAATATATGTTTTATGATAAAATAAATGGAAAAAGGTGCTTTTATAAAAATTATATAGAGTATCCATGAGAAAATATTTTCTTCAAATAAAAAACTAGTTTTACAATTTTTTTAACATTATAAACCCTAAATGAATCTTTGATAAACCACATTATATTTAAGGGAATAGAATATATTATTACTTAACACAAAGGGCATCCAAATCAAAAAGGATTACCAATTAATTATTTTATTTCTAAATTATATAATACATAAAATGCCACTCAATGTTTTCAAAAAAAATGGGAAATCTAAGAAAGGTTTATGGTGTTCATAATATTTTTTTATACTATCTAAAAATAATTTATAGAAATTAATAAACTATTCCCCTCGTATTTTATATAAAATGCATCCATCACAATATTCATTTATTAAATACAATTTGATAACTATGAAACTATATTTCTCCGTATCAATATCCAACCAATGGAGTACAAAAAAATCAATAAGATATTTTGAATATTTTACTACCTCCCTCTAAAAGAGTGGGATCATTTCTTTATCCCAATTATTCAATAAAATTCTTTACATTACACCTTTTTACATCCATATTTCCATTTTGGGATTTATTTTTTGATCTTCCTTTTGTTGTGCTTTTAATTTTTTTGGGATGAGAACCCCCATTCACTATCGTTAGCTTTTTTATAAATCATTATTAACACATGTTATACTCCTGAAATTATTTTAGGATTTTCAAAAAAACATTTCAATAGTGAATAACCATAAAAATTTCCACACACTGGTATTAACATATATGTAAATATAATTCATTGAATGGGGATAACCATTCACTCTTATAAAACTCATTAATCTAGGGTTTGAATGTTATAAATAACATCCTTATATTGTGTGCAAGATAAGGTATTGATGTGCAGGTAGATTATATTAATTTGATAGGTGAGCCTTGAATTATATATCCCACCAATCCAATCAGTATGTTTTATTACCTATTTTGATTCCATTTTTTTAAAATGGAAGTTATAATATATACACTATGTTATTATGCATCATCATCATTATCTGACATATGTTTCTGATGCCATGATCTATATTCTCCCCACACTCCTATGTTCCCTTCATGTTATCACCTTATAATGTCAATCATTGAAAATGTTTATGATTTTGACTAATATTATGTTACATAGACATTACTCTTAACACATAGGTAATACCTTACTCTGGTCTTTGATATTTTGATTCCTTTGATATTATTTATGTTTCAACACATACTTTTGTACATCCTCGGGGTAAAAAATATATTACTAGGTTTAACATGTACTATAAAGAAATCTACTTGAGTTATAAACAATTCTACTATACACATGGCTAATTTTATTACCCCACATACCTAATTAACCAATGACATTAAGCCTCGTGATATTCGAAGATGGAATTATCCTTGTCTTTATGTTATAATTTATGATATATGGTTTATTAAAACATGGGATGTAATAGATGGTATCATATCGATGTATATTTATTTTTGGGACCAATATAAGAAAACCATAGTGAAATACAAATTTATAATACTGGACATATGAAAATATCTTTACATTTTTAATATTTTAGTTCTAGTCACTTCAAGAAAATTCATCCATATATGGACAAAAAATTTGGTTATGGTTGATAAACAGTTGTACATAGTGGTAGGAACACCTGAAAATGGAGAATAATGAATGTATCTATTATATTCTAGGTTATTACAACGAGACCACTCTTCAATCCAGGTTTAAAACTCTCTTGATATTTTTTTGTTTTAAATTCAAAATTATTCTTAAGAACGTTTTTTAAAAAAGAAAATCCCAAATAGTATTATCTAAAGAAATATATCAGGAATAACTTATAGTATAAACAATAATTTCATAGGTAATAAAATATATATCATTTGTGTGTAATTCTGTTTACGATTTTACTAGTTATAAAAATTGTTAATATAATTTTACATTAATTTAATTCAATGTATTAATATTGTAGAAACCTAGTAAACAACCAATGTGATAGGAAATATGAAGATTCACTAAATGAGATTCCCATCCTAATGAGAATAGTATTTTTGAATTTCATTAAAATTAATTATAAATAATGTTAGATATTGAAAATATATCTGAATTAAGAGGAACCCCAACATAACCTCTGTAATATAAAGTTTTAATTTACTACATTATGAAATAAAGTCCTCTCACATTTAGTTTATCATCTAATAACTTAATCATTGAACAACATATAGAATAAATTAAAATGATAATGTTCACAGTAAAATAAAATAAAAACGAGATGTTTATTTTAGATTATTATCATATTGGGGGGGATGTGTTGAATGTGGGATGTTCATAAAAAAATTGAAATCTTAAGTAAAAGATAAAATATTTGGAGTGGGGATGAATAATTGAATATTATTTTCTATACATATATTCCTCACATTCTCTATATTAATATATAATTTAATTTTCATAGATTAATGAAAATTGATGAATACTCCATTGGTAATATTAGGTGAGAATCACATGTGATATATGATAAACCTCGATTTTTTCACCAATTTAAAATGTAAAATTGACATATTATTTGGTTGGTTAGTTAAAAAATTATAGAAGCATAATGGCTTGTGATTGCTATGGTATGTAAGGGAATATTGATTAAAATTATGAAAATTATACTGGAGAAATCGAACAGTTTTATGATATTCAATCAGAAAAAAATTCAATATTGTGGGATGAGTAATCCAAAAAATTCATTGAATGGGGAATGAAATTATTTTAGGCTTGGGTATTAGGTGAACCTAATAGGATTTTGATGATGGGAGAGGCCTATTAAAGTTATAGATGACACAAATTCTATAGTCAATCCTTATCCTAATTTCTTATGTTTCACATAAATGATCATGTAAATTATATAAGTTAATTCTCAATTCCATTGGTTGTCAATGTATTGTGATAATAATAATCTCCATGGAATAGAGGAAAAGTGTACCATATGCCTTAAAAATCGTAAATTTGGATCCCAAAAATGAAGTCATGGATGGAATTATAGTTATTTATCCATGTATAGAGAATGTAATTTTTGGACTTATTTATTTTTACTCTATCATATAATTAATTTTTATTTTAAAAATTCCAAAAAAAAATTTGTATCATGTTATCACAGAAGATGAAAATTGGGTCAATCATTACCTTATATGCATATGAAATATCCAGAGTTAAAATTTCTGGGAATAATTAACATATGAATTATTTGATGCTCTATTTTGTAGAATATAAATGATGTTATCTATATAGTTGTTTATATACATACTTCCAAAATAAACGGATGATATATGGAAATCACCCTATGTATATAAATTCTCTCATCGATTCTAAACATGTAAATGGAGGAGAAAGAATCTTTATTGGAATAAAAAAAATATGAATATAGATTATTTCCTTAGGAGAATATCTATGATTCCAAAATAATTTACACTATAAAATTTATTATCCATTATTGTATGCCCATTGTGAATATTTTCATTGATTTTTTTCCTGAATAATTATTTTTTCTTTTTAAATTTATATAGGTTGACTTAACATAGAAATGTATAAATGAAACAATTCCAATATCCATTACAAAATTTAAAATTTATAATATTAAATTCATATATTGGAATATGTAACTATAGGGGAATCTAGATATATTTTATTTATACCCATTTTCTATACTGTTTTGTACACATGTCATTATCTTTATGAATAATGATTGGGCAATGCACATTTACATTGATTATTGTGAGACGAATAAAATCCTAATAAATATAATGTATCTTGTTTTGTCGATTAGATTATTTTCATATCTGCAATGGTGAGATTTATAAATCTCCATTGTAGATATTTTCTTATGGTTTTAACATTCAATATTGAAGAATGAGGATTTATTGATTATTTTAGTTCATAAAAGGTATAGTAACTATGGGTTCATAGTGACTCCATTTCGAAAAACTAATTATTTATTCATATTAAAAGTATGAATTAATATATTCTTTAGATATTACATAAAAAATATGTTTCATTATTTATTGAGGATATAATATTATACTCCAATTATTATTGTATCAATATGTCTAGTTAAATAATTTACTAAAGGACTTGTAGAATAAAAATATGTGCTTATAATTTTTGTAAATATGAGATATTTATAGATAATGTAACAATACTGGTTCATGATGTCACCAAAAAGATATGATTATGTAAAATTATAAAAATATGAAATATGTGTTTGTGCTAGATTGAAATCTATAATAGAAACCCATATTTTTTTGAGTATTATCTTGGAATATTTGAAAAGTTTTTTAGGAACATCTAATGAATTTCAAGCCCAATAATCCAGATAAATGACATGGGATTAATTTTTTATGTATAAATGATTGTGATGATAGAATTAATGAAACAAAAAAAAGTAATCACTTCTCTTGGACTAACATTAATAAAAAAATTGGAATGATTTATGATCTACATTTATGCGTTTAAAAGAGACTTGATTTTGTAATCATATAAGATGAAAAATATATAGTTTGTAACTACTTCCAATTATGTATCCATTTGAATAACATCATATTACCTGGTCATTACTTGTATTTAGTGGTATTATAATTTATAAATTGATGGGATTATATCTTTGGGGAGTTGTTTTACATATATATTTTTCATAAAATTATAATGTTTATATTGAAAAATTAATAGATTAATTTATTCCAATGAATGTTGTTAGAGTCAATAAAGGATTAAGATTATTCATTAAATAATAATATTTTTTAGTTAAACAGAGTGTAGTGTTTTCACAGTTTAAAGAATCTTATATCACTATCCGTGCTATTGAATTCATGGGATCCAATATTCATGGATAATTACAAGAAATAAATGGGAATAACATATTAGACATCATGAAAGAATTCTCAAATAAACACTCACTAATATATTCTTAATAATTTTGAGGGTTCCAATAATTATGAATTTCTTATCATTTAAATGATAGTGAGTATTTTGGATTTTATCATTGATAATTATGGAATTATAATGTTATGAACTCTTATTTGTGTCTATAAAAACTATTATTTAAATTGTAACTTCTGGATGAGTAATATATGTCATACTTATATATACTTCTATAATGAACTATGATGTAAATATATGTAATAATAAATTAAAGGGGTATGAAATAAAGTGGGATATTTTGAATTTTTATTATTAATGGTATTCATGATAGTTAATGGTGAATGACACAATTTTATGTTTATGGTGACTCCCTTACATGTATGAATATTTGAATGAGAATATGTAACCATGTATTTTATAATAGGAAACCCCAATACATCTAATGTAAATAATTACATCTATGTAGTATTTGATAACCATAAATATTTTCATTTTATCATTGAATTTTAAGATGATTTTTATATTATAAAACAATTTATGATATAATTTTTTGAAGTGGTAAGAATTTTTGGAGATCCCTTTATTCATTATATCTTATTAAGATATTATGTTTACCTCATGGTTATATAGAGGACATTATCAATTGTATGATATGGATTTAAGATTCATTAAAAATAATCAAATTCATTTGAAGGATAGTATGAGATAACCATTCATACTCTATATGAGATGATAATATCTTATTCAATGTGACTACAAGTATTATTGGTAAAAACCCTCACCCTAGAGGAGTTATCCTTAAACAATTGTTTCCAATCATATATTCAAAAAGGGACTTATAAAGATATATAAGGTAACAATTATTGTATTCTAACAAGTATGGGTTATATTGGGGAGATTGAGTTTATAAGACCTTATTTTTTAATTTCATATTATATAACATTTAATACATTCAATTATATGTGATATATATGAAAAATAGATAGAATATTTATATAGGAAATCATACAAATGATCTAGTGTTTGATATCAGATATATAGTGAGACATCATATATCACCGTCGAATAATTTCATCAGGACATGGAAGATGAAATTCCTCGTAAAAAGATACAACATATCCATTTAGATACATTATAACATCAAAGTCATGGAATATCATATTTCACTACCACACAACATATATCGTGTATATGATGTGGTCCATGTATCTATAACATGAAAGTAAATAATAAACACCTAACATGGTTGAAATCCAGAGGTGTTAATATTGAATAATTTCCTATAATACGACATGAATATAGAGAAAATTGAAATCATAGAAATTTTTTTTATATAACGTGAAAAATGATGTGGTAAAAGATTTGGGGTGAACCAAATGTACAATGGAAATAAATAAGAACCAGAAAAAGGAATGAAAGAGAATATATGCCATATTATTTACTGTCTAAAATGAATTTCCAAGGGGAAAATTCTTGAAGGGTGGGGGTAAAATGTAATTACCCAATTATTTATAAATAAAAAATTATTTTTATTAAATAACACATTATTTTGAAGTGTTTTTATATTTTAATCATACATTACAATGTTTATTTTGGACCATGATAAGCTATATTCTTCTGGAATTAAAATTTCATTATAAATAATGAATATTAATAATATAGTATTTATATAGTAACTAATGATGTTATTATATAAGAAGGATTATGATACAATCCAACTGGCTCAAGAAGAATGAATAAATTGTCCTGAATAACATGTTTATAAACATTGTATAAAATTTATAAATTATTCTATGGGAGATGTAATCACTGAGATTTACTCCTGATATATTCCATGATGATTTTATATATCTAAATAACGAGGGAATTGATTTATGGGAGATGCTAAATCATATAAAGATTATGGAAAAAATTTACTAAACCACCAAATGAATCTGTAACCATCATAAAACATACCATTATTTTATATAATTATTTAATAAGGTGTTATGTATCTTTACCATAATGATATAAATATATATGATATTATATTTAATGGAAAAAAGGAAAAATTCATAGAATATGTTACTATATAATTGATTATATAATGTGATTGTTAAAATTATATTTTTTACGCCTTGGAAAAAAATTAAATTTGTGGGATGAAAATTGTTTCAATGAATACACAATTTTTTATGCATTATATATTTTTTTAAAAAAAAATTAATAAAATATTCTTGCACAAAACTAGTTCATTAAATATAAAATATAATATAGTTTTATTATTTGAAATTTAGTTTTTATAACGATTAGAAAACTCATATCATTATAAAAACCTATTTTTTAATAATCTATTATGTATGAATTAATTGTTTTAATATTCAAATTCTAATATTTATATTGATCAATGATAATAATTATTGACAACAAAGCATCCAAATTATTCCATAGTGAATTATTTATAATTTTCTGAGATAGATCAATTTTTTTATAAATATAAAAATATACTATATATACTGTATGTACTATTACATCTTAAAACCCTATATGTGATGTATTATGTATTTAATTAATTCTGGAATCCATGTTAATGATTGAAATTTTTAATATTTAATTAATTTATAAGTGATCAAATCATAGAGGACATATTGATATTTTATTATTGGTATAATAGATACAAACTTGATAATCATATTACATTATAAAAATATGAAATAAAACAAATTATATTTGATAATTATTTTTTAACTTTTAGTACAACACTGAATATCAATTCCCAATACTTTCTCATATCTAGGATTAAAAAAAATATAAGAAAATATTCGTCTTAGTTCCTCAATAAGAGAAAGCGTAGAATGCATGCAATGAATAAACAAGGGAGAATAAACACGCGATCGAAATTAACTGAAACACAAGCCATTTAATAAAAACCATACACATAATATTGTAGGAATGATGGATTATAACATAATTCAATATAAATGATAATATGATAATGATCCAAAACCGTAAATACTCTAATTATTAATTCAATCACATAAAATATCAATATATTAACAAATAATGATTGAAACAACCAAAATGTATTGTCGAGGACTTGTGTTAATACATCTAATATCATCGATTAATTATGACAATGTTGCATTATAAATATTTATGTATTTGATAAAAAACTATAAATTTTGTCTCATGAGTACTAATGAAGCATCGATGAGCTATAGTGGGCTATGACTGTCCCTTACTAAGTCTAATGCATTTTTTATATGAAAGGGGTGAAACAGAATGCACGAAAATATTTTTATTTAAACTATAATTAATTATATAAATAAATTCTCTAATAAATATTCAAAATCATAAAAATCATGAATAATACTAGATGAATCAATATAATAGATCCCATCTTGGATCATAAAAAAACTGATGATTGATTTATTTGATGTAGTGAAATTCTATGAAGTTATCATTAAATTTTTTTTCAGAAAATTTACGATTAAATTTTTTTTACACCATTATGAAATATTTAAAAAAAATTTTAAAATTACATCTTTTGAAAATAATATTAAAAACATATAAAATAATAATTAAAACAATGATTAGTCATGATGGTGAAAAAATATGTTAATTCCATACAAGCTAACCGATTGATTTCAATAGCATTTTTAGAAATGAAAAATCAGTATTTCAATTAAAAACGGTATTATTAATTTTTAAAAAAAAAATTTAAATTGGTATAATATTTATCAATAAACCACTTTTAAAATGAAATGAAATATTTAAATATTTTTGGATAAAAAGGATTTTTGATGAAATTGGATTCCCTAGTAATGTGGGAAATAAATTCATATTTTGTAAAGAATTTTTCCAATAATTTTAAGTATGAAATAGTGCTTGAACTATAATATTTCATAAAAGACATTATTAATAATTCTATTTTATAAAGATATGATGATATTAATAAAGAAATATCAGATAATTCCCCAATGGGAGGAATAAACAAAAACAAATATGAATATTGTTGAGGTTTTGAAATATACATTTACCACATTGATAACATTTAAATAATAATCCCCATAAAATAAATTAAATCCAATGAAACAATAACTATTATTATGATATAATGATTTATTATATTACTAAATAATTTGAATATATTAAAACCACATAATGGAAATAATTGTATTATGTGGAAAATGTGTCACAAATTCAATAGTTAGTTCAGAAACACATACCAAGAGTACGACTCCCCATATAAATTCATTATATTCCTAAAAGATAAATTAATGTTAATTATTAAAAATCATTGTAATAATTACTTGTTTATTATCAATATTAATTCAATTATAACATGTTATATATTATTAAAAAATCAGTGAATTCTGTATTGTATGTTTTCATGTTATTTTTTTCATTTCCAAAAATGTCATTTATTGGTTTACTATGGTCAAAGAAGAAATTATATAAGAATCAATAATTTAATAAAAATTAAATAATAATCATATATATTAATTAATTATTCTTTCAAAAAGAATCATAAATGTTTATTAGGAAATATGATCTTTAATAAAATTAGAGAGATGATAGTCCATAAAAATTCATAAGTAATCATTATATTTCTCATTGATCACTGTGGAATGAAATTAAATAATATTATATAATTATAAAATTATAATAATATCATATATAGAATGATTTTTATTTAAATATAAAAATAAATATTATCTAGGTGGTGTGGGGAAGAAAACTGATTTACATCACTTTGTGTAGATGGTTTTCCAAATATAAAGGAATGACACAATAATTTTTTAATGTATGAATTAAATTATATATAATCATTTAAATATGATAAACTAATATTTAATAAAATTAATATATCATTTTACCACACATATTCTTTTATAATATCTATATTACTTTGCATGTAATGCGTTAGTGGAGATAATAATATTGCTTCACAATGTGATAATTTACAATAAACATGAGGATCATTGTCTGATATGCTACATAATGAAAAGAAAAATGTTTAATTAATTAATGAAACTTGAGTTACAGTTTTATTAATAATTTCATAAAATTAATTTATATCCATCATTATACCACACCTTTAGATGTGCTAAGGGTAGAATTAATTTATTTTTTTTGTGAGGCAGTATTTCATCGTTCACATGAATGCTGATTTCATAAAATATTTTAAGGATATATGTATTTTTTAAGAAAATGGCCGTGAAAAACATATATGAAATTTTTAGATATTTATGTTATTATATCATCAAGTTTTTATAATAATTTAAGGATTTGGTTGATGACATAAAAACATGATGTTTTGATTTCTATATCATCTCATACAACATCACAAGGATTATAACACATGAATTTATATAATGGGGTTATATAAAAAAATTTACCATATAATTGGGGGATAAAATTGGACAACTATTTGGGTAGTTAAAGATGAATCAAAAGGGTTTTATAGTTTGATGAAGAGAGGAGAGTGGTTGGACATTAAAATGAGGTGACTAGAATATTTGTAATTTTTTAAAATAAAAAGTTGTTAAAAAATTTTCACAATAAAAATGAATAAAAAATTTATAAATATAGAAACATATACATTATAGGATGGAAATCTGGTCATAAATTAGATCATAGACTTGTCTACGGGTCATTTTGACTATTACATTCTTATTTTATAGCCTTATTCAAGAAATTTTATCATTATTACTGAAAATAATTTTAAATATTTATAAATTTCAGTATGAATAATTGTTAATATTTAATTATATAATATAATTTTCTTAAATAAAAATTGAAAATCCATTTTTCTGAATTTCATACATTGATGTTGAAATTTTTAGTTTAAAAATAATCTCGAATAAATGAGGAGAAATCATGTTTTCACTAAGAATATGTTAATGATTACAATGTTATACATTAAATATTAAAATGAATCTAATGAACTAAATTAGATTATTAGAAATATAAATAAACCAATTTAACAATGAAAAGTATTAAATATTTGTTTAATTTATTAATAACAAAAAAATAATTTTCCATTTTAAATACAGTAATTTCGCCATTCATAAAATAATGATATCTGAAGAATGATAAAACATTTATAAGGAATTATTGATATTGTGATTTCATAACATATTAATATGATTTAAAATATAATTTTAAAAGTATTAAAAATTTATTACAAATTATGTACGAATGTGACATTAGATGATTTTTATGAAATGCCTTTTTCTTGAAATTATTTAATTTTTTTTGAGATGGTTAATAAGTGATCATAAATTAATAGATATAAATATACTTTATTTTAAAACTATTTTATACATATAATTTTAAATATATAGGTTTTAAATTCAAACTTGCTAATTTAATATCTAGATTATAGTGATAATTGAATAATAATTGTATTTTAATAGATTATCGAGATTTTTATACTAGGTTTTGTGTGTATTGAATTCATTAAAAAAAATAGATTTTTTATTTCAAAAAAATATATCCAAAAAATATATCGATGTTTCATTTCATTAAAAACATGTTGTTCCATGTAATGCATGATATTGAATATGGTTATAATATTTTAAAATCTTATAGAGTTATATTATACCCCCTTAATTAAATTCAATCCTCATAATGCAATAATTATATCATTAATAAATGGTTTGATATTCTAATATGTTTGAAATGAAACACCATGAAAATGGAAAATAAATCATACTGTTGTTAAGAGAGAAGGTAAATGAAAATTTTTTGTTCAAAAAATGATTACTAGGATTTTATGTCAGAGAAAATTGGTGGACACTAATAATAACGAAGAAAATATATATAGTTTTTGGGCTAAATATAGACCACTTATCACAAATATTTTACTGATAATTATAATGTTAGGGAACATAAAACCATAAATAAATTATAATGTAACAGACCATTGATTCATTATAAATAGATTTATTATGATGAAATTTTGTTTCAATGTCATTTTGAGAGTGTTCAATAAAATATTTACCACAAATATGGATAATTTTTTAAAATATACATTATAGATATATTTTCCTCCCCAAAAAGATTTCCTCATTTGGTTGTGATTCATCTATTGTAAACATAAATTACTACATTAATAAATTCATATTGATGATTTTTTATCCATTGATCCATAAAAATAATTTTCAACAGATTATAAGATCTACAAATGAGTAAAAATACTTTCTATATGTTTAAGAATGTTTTTTCAAGACCCAAAATTGTTATCCCAAATTATCTAATATAACAAATTAATCTGTGAATCATAATTTTATGAACACTTGTTCAAGATAAATTTTTATTTTAAATTTTCATTAAATAAACACACTAAAATATTAATTTTTACATCATATAGGATAGTGGGAGGAGTTAAATCGGCATCATTATTTTGTGGTCGATTAAATCCCCATATCATTTTTAGATGAAATTTATTATCACCAATCATGTGGGTTGCCCCTTTTTCCAATCATACTTATAATATAGATTTAGTTTCTCAAGATTCTATTAACAAATATTTACATCAAAAAAAAATATTTAATAAACCTTCAAGATGACTACTATCTTCATAAAAACCACATTGACATTAATATCTCACAATAGTGAACATAATGAGTGGTATCCTATAAAAATAATTTTTTTTCTAGGAGATCAATTAATCATTTAATCGATATTACTTTCAATTGATTTCAACCAAAACATGATCAAAAATCATTTATGATATTTCACTGTGTAAAATTCATATACGAGGGGCTCTCGAGAGCTCTCTCATCTCATGATAACCCAATGTGGGTTTCTTTACACACTTTGATGGAAGGTCTGCTTTGAAGGCATATCTATTTTAGTGATAGTAATGCCCTCATTATCTGTAATTTTATTCATTTTTTTTTTCGATGTTTCTTATAGTTCACTATCATTATCGGCTTTCTACAAGTTGTCTTTCATTATTATGTTTATGTTTCTCACAGTTGTGGATTTTTCTTAAATCCACCTCCTCTCATTATATATTACCAATCTTGTTGGAATCCACTGCTATTATGGTTAAATGGAGTGATAGGTGGTGTGGGCATGAGTTTGATAAGAGAATAATTTGTTGTTTGATTTGGTTATTGGTTTTGTGTGTGGGGGAGGGGTTTAATGCAATTGTTTTATATAAATGTTTCTATTTCAACCATGAACTATCTGTTAATGCTTTTACAAAAAACAAAGAACCCATTTTGGTCTAGGGATTTGGTGAACAATGATGTTTTGGGTTTGTAATGAATTCAATTGTGATAGATCTAGTATGTACCATAAATGTGGTTTTCTTCGTTTCTTCCTTGGAATGTTCCGTTGGGATTACCTAGTGTTTTATATATGTATAGGATTAATTTTTTTTGATATGGGATCAATTCTGTGTTTCTCGATATTATAATATCATATCTATTGAGCATTAAATTATGTACGATGGTGACTTGTTTAAGTCATTGTGGTCTCATTTATAGTGGAAGATTCTAGTTCTCTACTTAGACTGAGAGAATATTAACAGTATATTCTTGGGTTGGGGTACTAGTTATAAGAGATCATTAATGGAAGCATGGAAAATATAATCTTTTAGACAAATTGAGCCTCAGATTCTTATAACTAGGCTCTGGTTTCATAGTCTATCACTCAATTTATAGTCATCATGCTTGGGTTGTTTGCAAGGATGGTGGTTTCCATGGTTGATTTGTTATTTTTTGAGTGCTCTATGTGATCCTAGAGGCACTTCCTCTGTAGACTCCATCAATTAATTATTTTTAGGATTCAGTGTCAATGTGAGTGGCCTCTTGCCGCTGATATGTTTTAGTAGGTTGTATTTTGTTTGGATCACAAAAATGATGGTCTGGTTTCTCGAAATGGAAGGTGTTGATGACACGAATTGTTTAAATGTTTTCATAGATCAAGATGGATATCATGGATTGAGGGTTTCATGGTATTAGAAAATTAATTTAACTTATGAATTTTAATTTTGAACATGGATCTGTGTAATTTTTTAGATGAGGGATGGTGGTTGTTTTTAGTATTTTTTTTATTTTAAATTTTTTATTAATGTGTTATGAAATTTATTTAGTTTTTATTATATTATTCTTTATGAATATTTTTGTTAATTTAATGTGTTTTGTAAAGACCCGTAAAATTCAAGGGAAAATTTTTTCTTAATTTTCTTTAAAATTTTACAAGAGCGCGGTTTCAGACGGCACCTGATTCCGAGGCCCGGAGTGCCCGGAATTAATTTCCGAAGTTTGGCTCGGGTACGTTCAGTGAACGAACGAGCGGGAATTCCTAACTTTTGATCCGGTGCTCGGAATTGAAATCTGAGGGCACCGATGAACTCGCAGCGCCGATATTCGCTTAAAGAGACCCTTTCGGGAGTTGCGTTTGTTTCAGGTTGAAAGTTAGTTTTTGGGAGATTTATAAAAAAAAAGTTGAATAAAAAGTGTGAATTCTTTTTATTTACTTTTTGTAGGTTAAACTCCTCTCAGAGGGAGTTGGGGGTGGGACCCACACCCACTTAACCTCCCTTGAGAGGATTAAGTGTGGTGGGGCCCACACGAAACCTAAACCTCTCATCTCCCCTCACTCTCCCTCTTAATGGCTTGACAAGTTAACTTCAATTTAATTATACAATTCATGTATATTAAATAAGTAAGTTAATTTTGGAGTTATCCATTTTGAATTTCAAACCTTTGAAATTCTAGTGTGTTATGTGATAATAAAATAAGATGTTGTCTTATTTTATTTTTGGTTGAATGGTTTGTCTTCTTGAGAGGTGGAGAGCATCATTTTTCTTCTTCTTCTTCATCTCTGACGAAGATCACGAAGAACGTTCAACCTCAACGAAGAACGCGAAGGACGTCGTTCTTCAACGAAGAACTTCTCCACCGAAGAATACGGTCCATCCGCGACGCCGTATCCGCGACGTGACGTTCTTCTTCCGCGTCATCTCTTCCGCGACGGTTTTCCGCGACGAACGCCTTCGACAACGACTCTTCCTCCGACGTCAAAGGAATCGACACCGATATTCCACGACTCCGTCAACGTGCGACTATCGAGGTAGAGGTTCTTGAGTTCGTTGTTCACTTTATAATTTGACTTTCCTCAAGACTTGACGTAGAACGCTCAAGATCCGACGAAGAACGCCGCTCCGCTCTTCTTCGTCTTCGGTGTCAACGAGGGAGAACACCGCACCTTCCTCGGACAACCTTCGTCGGCGTACAAGGATTCGCCAACGACGTGCCTCTTCGGACGCGCCTCTTCGTCGTTGAATTTGACGAACGACGAACGCGTCGCCCGACCTCCGCGACGTCGTCTTCCGCGGAACGTAGAGCGATCTTCGATTTTATACCCGAGGTAGGGGTTGTCGATTTCTTTTGGTTTCCTTATTTTATTCTTGATCGTGATTTTATCAAGACTATCGTGTGACTTGATTTTATTTTGAGTTGCGTTATTATTTTAACGTGAGGGGGGCCGGACCGCACGAACACGGCCGAACCCCCCTCCATTTTTGTTGTTTAATTCTTGCGGTGGAAGCAAGTGGCGTGGTGCCGTCGCACCACGCGGATGATCGTGCTTATAATTTACGCAACGCCGTCACGCCACGCCGAGGAAAAAATCTTCAAGAACGCGACGCCGTCGCGCCGCGTTGAAAAGAATCAAAGTACGGCAAAGGGGCGCGGTGCCGACGCACCGCGCCGGATGACGAACGCCGCGGCCGGTTCCGGGCAGCGGCGGGACGAGAAGACCGCGGCCGGTTCCGGGCCGCGGCGGGACGAGAAGACCGCGGCCGGTTCCGGGCCGCGGCGGGACGAGGAGACCGCGGCCGGTTCCGGGCCGCGGCGGAAGGGAAGACCGGCGGCCGGGCCGCCGGCGTCGGAAGCCGAAGAGGGGACCGGAAATTTCCGGTCCCGTTGGAGAAAACCGGCCGGCCAGCTGGCCGGCCGGAAGTCATTAAAACCGGGGAAATAAATTCCCCGGCCGTCTTAATAAAACCCCCTCTTTAAGAGAGGGGGGGGGGTTCTTTGAAGGAGGGGGCAACCGGCCCCCTCGGATCCGCTCAAGCAGGCCCCCTCATGTGAGGGGGCGGTTTAGAAAAAAAAACGGCGTGGCTAAGCCGCGCCGCCAGAAGAAACGCGGGGCTTTGCCCCGCGTGCGTGCGGCCTCCCCGCTGGCGACAGCCGCCAGCGGCCCCTCGCGGCACCCCGAGCCGCCGCGGCCCGCCGCCGCCACCGCGGCCCGCCGCCGCCCCCGCGGCCCGCCGCCGCCGCCACCGCGGCCCGCCGCCGCCGCCACCGCGGCCCGCCGCCGCCGCCGCGCCGCCCGCCGCCGCCGTCCGCCGCCGCCGGCCGCCGCCGCCGGTCGCCGCCGCCGCCCAGGGGGGGGGGGGGGTCGGGCCGGGTCGGCCCGGACCCAGACCCCCCCGTTTCGAACCAGATTTACCTTTTGGCTCATAACTTGCGCCTCGGACCTCCGAATGACGAACCGTCTGCGGCAACGCGATTCTTGGATCGAGACGGTCGTTTCGGTATATCGCACTCAAGGTTTCGGATTACTTTGAGTTCGGCCGGGTTGGTTCGTTCACGGAACCAACCGGGCCTTCGGAGCGGAAACGCTCATATCTTGAGCCACGAACGTCCGATTGACGCGCCGTCAGTCGCGTTGCGTTCCTCTTAATGAGACGGATCTTTCGGCATACTCCACCCGAGGTTTAGACGCAGGTGGAGTACGGTCGGGTTGGTTTTGCCTTAAAAACCAACCGGGCCCCGGAGACGAAAAAGCCAATAACTCACAGACCGGGCGTCCGATTGACGCGCCGTCTGTTTCGTTGACTTCCTCTTGATGAGACGGAAATTTTGACATACTCAGCCCGAGTTTTGGATACAGTCGGAGTATGGCCGGGTTGGATTGTACCCGAAATCCAACCGGGCCCCTGGAACGGAAAAGCTGATATCTCACAGACAGGACGACCGCTTGACGAGCCGTCAGCGGCGTTGGTGGTTACGTTGAGTAACGGTCCCTTTGAGTTTACCCTATGGGAGTTCGGGGTACAGTTGAGATACGGCCGGGATTGGTTCGCACTCGAAACCAACCGGGCCCCTGGGACGAAAAGGCTAATAACTCACAGACCGGGCGTCCGATCGACGCGCCGTCTGTTGCGTTGAGACCCCTGTGACGAGTCGGACCTTTGAGACACTTCTTCGTGGAACTTTGAGATACTTGGAGTATCGACCTGTAGCTCGTGGAGCAGACCCTCCTAGTGACGAGCGTGCGATGTACGGAGACCGTGTAGCTGGCTGAGACCTGATGACTGCTTGACCGACTCGACTTGGAGTGAGTCGACTAGCCCAGTGGACGGAGCACTACCTGTGTGACAGTGCAGACCCGCGGTGCTCGTCCGGAGAGTACCTCAGCAGGCTACTAGGGGGTGTGCACTACGGAGTTTGGGTGACATACCTCGGCGGGAAGCACTACTGTGTTTGGGTGGCTGGCCCGCAGTACTCGACAGGAGGAGTACTTCAGCAGTCTTAGGTTAGTGAGCAGTAGCTCGGAGTCGTGACAGGACCACTGCACACTCCAGAGACGGAGCTCTTCAGAAGTTACGGTTTCGATAATGAAAATCCTGGTTTGAGCTGAGACTTTTGACCTTGTGTTTACCTCATGATTGAGATGGGTCACTTGCTAACTTTGGTATATGTATGGGCATATACCCGAGTAGTGGTTATCCGTCGTTTTCACAATCCTTGTGTTTCCTCATGATTGAGATGGGTTACTTGATAACTTAGGTATATGTATGGGCATATACCTAGGTAGATTTTATCTGTTGAGATCTTCTTGTGTTTATCCTTGTTGGTTTTAGTGAGACCTTGAGGGTCTCGGGGTCCCTACTGAGTATCGTTATACTCACCCCTGCACGGGCTATGCCCGCACCTCGTTGTGTTGGTTGCAGACGACGGACAGTGCTGACAGAAGCCGAAGGTTCGAGGACTGGACGGTACCTGGAGGTGGACTATACGACGAGGCGGTACCCGGAGGTGGACCACTAGGCGGGACATACTCGGAGTGGATGGCGGGACCCGAGGAGCAGAGGAGCTATCTGTACCCACCCTTCAGGTGGGATTTCCAGTGGACATCTCAGCGTAGCAGCTTTACTTTTCAGTCGCTGTTTTCCCTTTCGAGTTGTACTTTACAGTTGGGCTTGTATTTCCGGCCCCTTTTTTTCTTTTCAGCTCTTCTTTTTGTACTTAGTGTTTTACTTCCGCTTGTACTCTGTGGTGCTTGTTTTCTTTATAAAGGCAATGCCTTCCCAGTTATCGGGATTTTATGCCTTTGGTGCTAGTCGCCAGCCCCTGGCCTATGGAAGGCGGGCTTGGGGTAGTCATGGCACGGGCCCCGAGGACGGGTCGTGACAAATTGGTATCAGAGGTGGTCGGTTCTACCGCAGACTCTGATCTTTCTTTCTGTGAAGCAATAGTGTTAAGGGTACCGAGTGTGGTTTTCAGTTCAGGGAATCCAGTGTTGGTGCGGGCGGCCGACGTATCCATACACCAGGACCCTGACAACTGATTTCCGACTTTGTGCACGAAAACACTGATTGCGTGTGTGTTTTCAAAAGTTTTTCCCCTTAAAACAGCTCAAACCAGGTCAGCTCACCAGGTATAATCGTTTGATCGTGTTACGTTGTTTCTTTCAGGATGTCTTTTCTCAGACGACCAGCTAGAGACCGGAGGGATGAGCGTGCTGACAGTCTGTCGAGCGACGAGGCTTCGGTACAGGGCCCTCTTGCAGTTGAGGCACCAGCGGAGGCACCAGCGGTACTACCATACGTTGGGCCACCGATGCCACCAGCCCCAGCAGTAGGCGATGCACGACGCTTGAGCGCGCTGCATGAGTTCCAGCGCCCGAGGCCACCCAGGTTCCGGGGAGAGACGGACCTGCAGGCGGCTGAGGTTTGGCTGGAGGCTGTGGTGAGAGTCTTCAGGCTAGTGGGGACGCCGGCAGACTTCATGGTGATCTTTGCTACCAGCCTCCTTCAGGCAGCAGCAGGTAGGTGGTGGAGCCACTTGTTTCAGTTTTGCGATGAGACGAACTTCGCATGGGAAGACTTCGAGACCTTCTTCAGGGTGGAGTTTGTGCCAGTATCTCTACACCCCGAGCGTGTACAGGAGATTCTGCCTTTGCCGCGTGTTTTTCGATCAGAAGCCGAGTCATCTGTGGGCAGTAGACAGATGATGCAGAGGTCCAGGAGAACCAGACCAGCAGTTGGGCGATCTCGGGTTTTAGGACCGGTGGTGCGGGGCACCCGAGGTGGGGTCAGAGCCAGGCGTGCCAGAAACGGACAATGTTACTCCTGTGGCGGAAAGGGTCACCTGGCACGTGACTGTCCGACTCCTCGATCTGCAGGCTTGGAGGGAGCCACCGAGGTTGAGGCAGCGACAAATGCTGAAGCTCTGGGAGCAGGTGGACAGGGGAGGAACTAGTGGATACGTCTTTTGTACTTCTAGTTCCATGTTGATGTTGCTTTTGTGTAGCGTCTTATAATATGAGCTGCAATAATAAAAGATGCATACCTTTGTGATGTTTTCTTTCCTGTCCTCTTTTGTGATGTTACTAAGAGGTTCCAGTTGACTGTTGACTTGACCCTCACTTGTGAGACATCTACTGGAGGAGACCAGTTACCACACACTGATGCCGACAGTGTGACTCAACCCTTGGAGGCGAGAGTAACGGTTGGATCTCTTAGTAGTAGCGTCGAGGCCTTACGACGTCATCCTTGGTATGGATTAGTATCATCCATGTTAGGATTGACTGTTTTAGGCAATGAATGTGGTTCATCCAGGGGATGAGACCAGGTTTCTCTTTTCGGTAAAGAAGAAATCTTGCAGCTCTTGTGGGACCAGAGATGGTCCGGGCCACGTCGGAAGAGGTCCATGTCATCCAGGAGCGGATGAGGGCAACACAGAGCCGGCAGAAGTCATACGCTGACAGGAGGCGGAGGCCACTAGAGTTCGAGGATGGTGACCACGTCTTCTTACGGGTCTCACCTCGACGTGGTATTCGGAGATTTGGCCGAGGCGACAAGTTATCTCCGCGCTTCATCGGACCCTTCCAGGTCCTCAGCAGGGTTGGTGAGGTGGCTTATCGCCTGGCTCTACCACCTCAGATACACCGGGTGCACGACGTCTTCCACGTGTCTCAACTGAGGAGATACGTGCACGACCCGACGCACATCTTTGACCATGGGGAGCTTGACGTTGACGATGGGGCGACTTTTACGGAGGTCCCGGTGGAGATAGAGGATCGACAGGAGCGGGTCCTACATGGGCGATCGATTCCTCTTGTGCGCAACAGATGGCGGCACGAGAATCTCCAGGAGAGCTCATGGGAGCGGGAGGCTCAGATGCGTGCTCAGTACCCTCTTTTGTTTCCCTAGTTTTTGATGTAGCTTTACGGGGACGTAAAGCCCTGAGGTGGGAGTAATGTAAAGACCCGTAAAATTCAAGGGAAAATTTTTTCTTAATTTTCTTTAGAATTTTACAGGAGCGCGGTTTCAGACGGCACCTGATTCCGAGGCCCGGAGTGCCCGGAATTAATTTCCGAAGTTTGGCTCGGGTACGTTCAGTGAACGAACGAGCGGGAATTCCTAACTTTTGATCCGGTGCTCGGAATTGAAATCCGAGGGCACCGATGAACTCGCAGCGCCGATATTCGCTTAAAGAGACCCTTTCGGGAGTTGCGTTTGTTTCGGGTTGAAAGTTAGTTTTTGGGAGATTTATAAAAAAAAAGTTGAATAAAAAGTGTGAATTCTTTTTATTTACTTTTTGTAGGTTAAACTCCTCTCAAAGGGAGTTGGGGGTGGGACCCACACCCACTTAACCTCCCTTGAGAGGATTAAGTGTGGTGGGGCCCACACGAAACCTAAACCTCTCATCTCCCCTCACTCTCCCTCTTAATGGCTTGACAAGTTAACTTCTATTTAATTATACAATTCATGTATATTAAATAAGTGAGTTAATTTTGGAGTTATCCATTTTGAATTTCAAACCTTTGAAATTCTAGTGTGTTATGTGATAATAAAATAAGATGTTGTCTTATTTTATTTTTGGTTGAATGGTTTGTCTTCTTGAGAGGTGGAGAGCATCATTTTTCTTCTTCTTCTTCATCTCTGACGAAGATCACGAAGAACGTTCAACCTCAACGAAGACGCGAAGAACGTCGTTCTTCAACGAAGAACTTCTCCACCGAAGAATACGGTCCATCCGCGACGCCGTATCCGCGACGTGACGTTCTTCTTCCGCGTCATCTCTTCCGCGACGGTTTTCCGCGACGAACGCCTTCGACAACGACTCTTCCTCCGACGTCAAAGGAATCGACACCGATATTCCACGACTCTGTCAACGTGCGACTATCGAGGTAGAGGTTCTTGAGTTCTTTGTTCACTTTATAATTTGACTTTCCTCAAGACTTGACGTAGAACGCTCAAGATCCGACGAAGAACGCCGCTCCGCTCTTCTTCGTCTTCGGTGTCAACGAGGGAGAACACCGCACCTTCCTCGGACAACCTTCGTCGGCGTACAAGGATTCGCCAACGACGTGCCTCTTCGGACGCGCCTCTTCGTCGTTGAATTTGACGAACGACGAACGCGTCGCCCGACCTCCGCGACGTCGTCTTCCGCAGAACGTAGAGCGATCTTCGATTTTATACCCGAGGTAGGGTTTGTCGATTTCTTTTGGTTTCCTTATTTTATTCTTGATCGTGATTTTATCAAGACTATCGTGTGACTTGATTTTATTTTGAGTTGCGTTATTATTTTAACGTGAGGGGGGCCGGACCGCACGAACACGGCCGGACCCCCCTCCATTGTTGTTGTTTAATTCTTGCGGTGGAAGCAAGTGGCGTGGTGCCGTCGCACCACGCGGATGATCGTGCTTATAATTTACGCAACGCCGTCACACCACGCCGAGGAAAAAATCTTCAAGAACGCGACGCCGTCGCGCCGCGTTGAAAAGAATCAAAGTACGGCAAAGGGGCGCGGTGCCGACGCACCACGCCGGATGACGAACGCCGCGGCCGGTTCCGGGCCGCGGCGGGACGAGAAGACCGCGGCCGGTTCCGGGCCGCGGCGGGACGAGAAGACCGCGGCCGGTTCCGGGCCGCGGCGGGACGAGGAGACCGCGGCCGGTTCCGGGCCGCGGCGGAAGGGAAGACCGGCGGCCGGGCCGCCGGCGTCGGAAGCCAAAGAGGGGACCGGAAATTTCCGGTCCCGTTGGAGAAAACCGGCCGGCCAGCTGGCCGGCCGGAAGTCATTAAAACCGGGGAAATAAATTCCCCGGCCGTCTTAATAAAACCCCCTCTTTAAGAGAGGGGGGGGGGGGTTCTTTGAAGGAGGGGGCAACCGGACCCCTCGGATCCGCTCAAGCAGGCCCCCTCATGTGAGGGGGCGGTTTACAAAAAAAAACGGCGCGGCTAAGCCGCACCGCCAGAAGAAACGCGGGGCTTAGCCCCGCGTGCGTGCGGCCTCCCCGCTGGCGACAGCCGCCGGCGGCCCCTCGCGGCGCCCCGAGCCGCCGCGGCCCGCCACCGCCACCGCGGCCCGCCGCCGCCGCCGCGCCGCCCGCCGCCGCCGCCCAGGGGGGGGTCGGGCCGGGTCGGCCCGGACCCGGACCCCCCCGTTTCGAACCAGATTTAGTTTTTGGCTCATAACATGAGCCTCGGACCTCCGAATGACGAACCGTCTGCGGCAACGCGATCCTTGGATCGAGACGGTCGTTTCGGTATATCGCACTCAAGGTTTCGGATTACTTTGAGTTCGGCCGGGTTGGTTCGTTCACGGAACCAACCGGGCCTTCGGAGCGGAAACGCTCATATCTTGAGCCACGAACGTCCGATTGACGCGCCGTCAGTCGCGTTGCATTCCTCTTAATGAGACGGATCTTTCAGCATACTCCGCCCGAGGTTTGGACGCAGGTGGAGTACGGTCGGGTTGGTTTTTCCTTAAAAACCAACCGGGCCCCGGAGACGAAAAAGCCAATAACTCACAGACCGGGCGTCCGATTGACGCGCCGTCTGTTTCGTTGACTTCCTCTTGATGAGACGGAACTTTTGACATACTCCGCCCTAGTTTTGGATACATTCGGAGTATGGCCGGGTTGGATTGTACCCGAAATCCAACCGGGCCCCTGGAACGGAAAAGCTGATATCTCACAGACAGGACGACCGCTTGACGAGCCGTCAGCGGCGTTGGTGGTTACGTTGAGTAACGGTCCCTTTGAGTTTACCCTATGGGAGTTCGGGGTACAGTTGAGATACGGCCGGGATTGGTTCGCACTCGAAACCAACCGGGCCCCTGGGACGAAAAGGCTAATAACTCACAGACCGGGCGTCCGATCGACGCGCCGTCTGTTGCGTTGAGACCCCTGTGACGAGACGGACCTTTGAAACACTTCTTCGTGGAACTTTGAGATACTTGGAGTATCGACCTGTAGCTCGTGGAGCGGACCCTCCCAGTGACGAGCGTGCGATGTACGGAGACCGTGTAGCTGGCTGAGACCAGACGACTGCTTGACCGACTCGACTTGGAGTGAGTCGACTAGCCCAGTGGACGGAGCACTACTTTCTGAGGTGCAGACCCATGGCGGACGGAGCACTACCTGTGTGACAGTGCAGACCCGCGGTGCTCGTCCGGAGAGTACCTCAGCAGGCTACTAGGGGGTGTGCACTACGGAGTTTGGGTGACATACCTCGGCGGGAAGCACTACTGTGTTTGGGTGGCTGGCCCGCAGTACTCGACAGGAGGAGTACTTCAGCAGTCTTAGGTTAGTGAGCAGTACCTCGGAGTCGTGACAGGACCACTGCACACTCCAGAGACGGAGCTCTTCAGCAGTTACGGTTTCGATAATGAAAATCCTGGTTTGAGCTGAGACTTTTGACCTTGTGTTTACCTCATGATTGAGATGGGTCACTTGCTAACATTGGTATATGTATGGGCATATACCCGAGTAGTGGTTATCCGTCGTTTTCACAATCCTTGTGTTTCCTCATGATTGAGATGGGTTACTTGATAACTTAGGTATATGTATGGGCATATACCTATGTAGATTTTATCTGTTGAGATCTTCTTGTGTTTATCCTTGTTGGTTTTAGTGAGACCTTGAGGGTCTCGGGGTCCCTACTGAGTATCGTTATACTCACCCCTGCACGGGCTATGCCCGCACCTCGTTGTGTTGGTTGCAGACGACGGACAGTGCTGACAGAAGCCGAAGGTTCGAGGACTGGATGGTACCTGGAGGTGGACTATACGACGAGGCGGTACCCGGAGGTGGACCACTGGGCGGGACATACTCGGAGTGGATGGCGGGACCCGAGGAGCAGAGGAGCTATCTGTACCCACCCTTCAGGTGGGATTTCCAGTGGACATCTCAGCGTAGCAGCTTTACTTTTCAGTCGCTGTTTTCCCTTTCGAGTTGTACTTTACAGTTGGGCTTGTATTTCCGGCCCATTTTTTTCTTTTCAGCTCTTCTTTTTGTACTTAGTGTTTTACTTCCTCTTGTACTCTGTGGTGCTTGTTTTCTTTATAAAGGCAATGCCTTCCCAGTTATCGGGATTTTACGCCTTTGGTGCTAGTCGCCAGCCCCTGGCCTATGGAAGGCGGGCTTGGGGTAGTCACGGCACGGGCCCCGAGGACGGGTCGTGACATGTTTTCACTCTACCTCAAAGTGAGATTCTTATAAAATATTAAAATATAGAATTTCATAACCAAAATTCATATAAATTTAATTATTATGATAATTATATTTTAAATAAAATAATTTTAAAAAAATTACATTCTATATAAAAAAGTATATAATTTAAGGATGTTAGGTTCTATCAATTGATTTATATTTACCATTATCTAATTTCTATTTCTAATGTAAATTTTATTATATCTTATGTAATAACTCTCTGTGGTCCCCATATAGTTATAGTGGAAGAATTTTACATTAGTTGATTATTTTTTCCTATGAAATAAGGATAACAGTGTCCATTTTCTGTATATATGATGGATAATAAATTTTCTTTTCATGATTTTTCTAATGTGTTTCCTTCAAAAAATTACATTTCAAAAATTCTTTACCCCCTTTCAACCTTTTATCCACCATTTTCTGTAATGTTATCTTCTTATTTTAATTCCCATTGAAATCATGATACTTGGAGAACTATTTACTATATTGATCAAACATGTTAATAAATACTCATATGATAAGAGGGTATGAGAGAATAGATTCCATAATATGGTTATATTACTCAAATCATAGAAACAAAATATATCATGATCTTGGGATTACAAAGGTATTCCAAAACATGAACTGTTAAATAGGACTTCTTGGATTTATAAATAGATATTTTTTCCTCTTCATCCTATCTTATACAGAAGAACTATTGTTCTCTATCCAATCGTTCATCATGAAGAAAGTATATTTACGTGAATAGTAACTTGAGATCCTTCTATTAAATATTTATAAATTTATGTTCATATTTATTATTTCTGATCAATGACCACTCTTGGTCCACATCATCAGAGAGGATATAAACCATGATTTCAACATTTTTTATTTACTACATCATATGGAGAGATATCATATCTAAGGAACAAATCTATTTCTTATCTAAAAATGAATAATAATTCAATTTTAATGACTAATGCTGAAGACACATTATTTTGTTTAACATTTAAAAACAACATGGACTACAGCTAGGCTTCTCCAAATGAAAGTGTTTATTAGTCATATCCTAAGTGAGCTTCCCAAATAAGGTTATAATTTTATTAGTTCAAGGTGAATTTCCATTTATAGCTTCATTATCACGACAAGGACTTAAATTCTACAATGAGTGTGTTCGTATATATGGTTCCCATTACAAAATTTAGTTTCCATAAATAAAAAATTTAATAAACTATATGAGGTCATAAAATTATGAAACCACTTTTAAAATTTAAAAAACCATAAAAAACATAAAATATATTGTGATATTTATTCATATTAAATCTTATAATCAAAAAAATTGTTTATTTACGGATATCATTATTTAAAAATCCTTTATAAATTTCGTATATAAAATGTTAATTATTTTTAATAATATATAATGGGAGTGTAAAACCATGTGTGCATTAATTTCCACTATTATTAACTATGTGGCTATTGATTCAATCACAATGATCCATATTCAGAGTTACAACACCTAAGTACGTCAATAATAGAACCATATTTACATGTGGTATTCATATAGGGATTTGTTGAATGGAAAATTCAAAAATTATATACCATACAAAATGATAATTATTTTATTATACAAATATCTTAAAATTTATTCATAGAGATAAGTTCTTTAATCTTTTTTTTCCTAAATCATGTTCCAAAATATTCTACTACATAACCTGTGAAATAATCTATAGATCCCTCAAACCCATTAATTTTCATATGGTATCAAATTTAATACATTAAATAAGTATTAAATTAATAACATACAAATGGACCAAATACATAAATAGATTTTGGAAACTAGATAAATGCATGAAATTCACATTATATTTTAAATTTTAAAATACCCAAAGAATTTGATGTTTATAATTTCTGTATTACCCTTATTGTATCCTTTCATACTTTCAAAAAACACTCCCTCAAATTCTAGTAAATTTTATAGGTTTTAATGGGATAGATCAGATTCTATGTAAAATTAATCATTATCTATATCTATTAATAAATAAAAGATAATAAATATTTAATAGGTAAATAACTAAAATAGATTCCATTTAATCAATTATATGATTGTAATATAGTAGAAATAAATTGTTAACCAAATTTCTCTACATAAAAACTAAAATTACATGTAAGATATAGATTATGATATAATAAATAATTAGATAAAAATGTGTAATATACACTCTAACACCTCATTATTTTTGTGAAATAGATTATTAATCAATTTTATCTCATTGACCGATATCATTTAAAACAATAGAAATTTTTTATGATACCTAAAGTATTATTAAAATATTATAGAACAATTATAAAATTCCAATTCAATTCATTTTAATAAATCAAAACAAGTCATTTTTAAATAAACATTTAAAGTAGAATGAAGATAAACATAAATTCATAAAAAAAGGATCCCACATTTTTTAGTAAAATATTTTGTTTTGAATAATAAATTTTATCCAAAAATTATTTTTTTCATATATGTATAAGTTCTATATTTTATTTTGTAACATTAATATTATATTGAAATTTTAATTTAAAAGTAACCGTAATATATATTCTATGAAATTTCTGAAGACATTTAGTATTCAATGATTAGGAGAAAATTAATGATTTTTATAAAAAACTATATGATATTTTATAGTTTCAAAAATGTAAAATTATTTTTTATATATTTTTTCTAAATATCATATATTATATTATGAATTATAAAAATATATTTATGATTACTTATGTTTATTTGATACATCAATATTGAATTAAAATATTTTATTTAAAATGGGAATTCTTCAAATAAAATAGATTTCATTGTGTTTTTTCAATTGAATCTAAAACTATATTCTACTATTTATTTATTTATTTTTTATAAATAGATTCAATAATTTGTATTAAGATGTTTAAATTTTGTAATAAAAATTCTATTTTAATTTCATATGAATAAAAATTGTTGTAATATTAATTACATCGTTAAATGATAAAACATGTTAATTTGGACTAATAATAAGTGATAAGGATATGAGTTTTCATCTAATTTTTTATTAGACGATTTTTCATCAACACATCACTCATATGGTTCAAAATTGGGTTTTTAATAGTAATTTACCCAATAAACTTCAATTAATATTTTACAATTCAATAAAAGTTTTAGAATGTGAATTTTGTTTCCTTAAATATCATTTATGTGTCTACATGAGGTTACATGTAGGTAGTGAATGAAAATAAATTTATATTTTGATCATAATGATTTTTGTTTTGTGATATAAATATATTTTTTAATTTTTTGGGAAACATGATTATGATTTTGACATATACATCATTTCTTATTTATTGAAACGACATATAAGATAAACTCATTTTTTAATAAGTATACTAAATATTAAATGATTTCATAAAGAGGAAGTGTATTAAAATAAAAATAACTATAAAATATAAATTATTTTTTATTCATCATGATATTTTATTTATAATTTTAAGTAATTAATGATTTATCCTAAATTATTACACAAAATGTTTCTATGAATTATTTTTTAATATAAAATTTCAGGAAAATGATAATGAAAAAATTACAAGTAATATAATTTAATTTATTATAAAAGGATCTATGAATAATCTTGATGACTTAGTCATTTTATTGTTATAATGAAATATATTTTTCATGTTTTAAATTATTTATTGATATTTATAAAAGTATATGTTGTCATTAGTATCAAATTTTACAATAATGATATTTTTGGTATAAATATATAATTAATATATTTATAATACATAAAAATATTAAATAAATAAATTCAACATTATATTTTCCAATTTTTAAAAATGTTTTATTAATGGTTCAATTTTATATATATATAGAAAAATACAGCAACATGCTTCTAAAAAAATATTTTACCGTTATAAAAATTAAAATACACAAACTACGGTTTAATCAAATAGATAATGATTAAAATAACTCTAAATAAATTTAAATTAAATTTGGTAATGATATTACAAAATTACCTTGTCCTATAATCCTATCCATGAAAAATATTTTTTATTTGGATAGGAAAATAATTTTTTAAAATCTAATCTTTTGAGAAATTCCAAATGATCCCAACTCCAAAATTATAATGTGGAGACCTAATTCCTAACATCATGACACCACATTTCCCTTCTAGAGAAACCTTATCTGTAAAATATATCATATAAGATTTAACATACCAATTTTACATGTCATCATGTTCTCAAATTTCCATCCCTATTTCCCTTTAAAAAATATCAAAAGGACATGTTTTGAAAAAATAGGAAATCCCTCTAAACAATAAGTATATATTAATAATGATTATTTCCACCTCTAAATAATTTATTTATATAATAAAAAATAACTTTTAAGCTCTAAATATACTTAAATGTTATTAATATTATTATAATATCATTATGAAATATATATCCAATTAAATAATAATTGAATTCATCGATTGTTCTTATGTGAGATTTACTATCTCCACATTTCAATACAATTAATTATTCATAAAAAACATTTATTAATGTGTACTATGAATAGATTATTTATAAAATATAATATATATGATATAATTATTATTCTCGAAATATATATTATTAATTATATTTCTTTTATTCCATCAATCAAAAAATGAAAACCTCATTCTTTAATACATATAGCATATCCTATCAATGAGGGATGAAATTCATTTTTATATGTCTACATTCAATGAATGAATATAAATAAGTAAATAAATATTTTATAATATTTTTAAAACATGATTATATTTTTCAAAATAATGAATCAAATACAAAGGTATAATAACTAGGACTTATGAACAATAACATCCTTGGAAAATGAAATTGTAGTAACCTAGAATAGTCATTTTGATAAAATGTAATAAACATGTTCTAATATGTTATAAATATATAATACATGGTATAATAAAATTATTGTTATGGATTAAATAAAAATTAAATACATATTTATTAAATATTTGGTTTTTTCATGAATATATAATTTCAATACAATATGTTTGTGTTTTTTACAATATCATCGTTATTAATGATTGTTTATGATTAAGTCCTAATCATTGAGTACTTTTCTTCCATATCCATGTATTTTAAAAATAGTTATAATTTTGTTTTTCATATAGTCCTATGAATTTATAATGTCTTTTTTACCCTTGTTTTAATTTTTTTATAATATTTTCAATGGAGTATTTTTTCATTTGAAAATAAATCTACCTTTTTTAATTTTCAATAAAAATAATGATAATTTAAAAAAAACAGTTGCTCAATGAGTGGATTTTCCCTCTATCATGAGGAATTAATGTTTTGAATAATCCATCTTAGTATTAGAATAATGTTTTTAAATAAAATACTTTCATTTTTAAATCTATATAATTTATGTTTTTCCACAATTAAAATAAAATTTTCCTCAAAAATTATTTCATGTCATATTTATAAATCATTTTCAATATAAGAAAACATTATTCGATGTTAAATATTCATTAATAAGCATATGTTTTATTTATATCATCCATAAAAATTCTATAGATTGTATTTGTTTTTGAACGAATGATGATAATGAATTTCATTCCAATTTATTAAGTTGTGTGATGAGAAAATCATTCTGTCATTAATAATTTTATGATGAATTATTAATGTTCTTATAGACCACATATTTATTATTATTATTATATGGTGGGTAAGAAATAATCATCCAAAAAATTAATTGGTTAATTATTTTTATTTAATGTGATAGGCATAGATGAAATGGGAAATAAACCCCTCTAATTATGATAGGACTGAAAAAATAAATGATTTTTTTTTAACATGAATAAATCAAAAGTATACTCAGTTTAATATGAAATGAATGAAATTGGAAGAAAACATAGTTCAGTAAGGGTTTTTTATACATATTTTCATGGTATTGAATCATAACTAGGATGATTGGTTGTGGAGTGTACCCATTCCACTATGAGGAAAAGGGATTCCACTAGGATTGTGGTGTATCCAAACATGGTGGTGTAGCCCCCCTAGAGTCCCATTATATTTATTTTAAGTGCGACATGGATATTAATTGAATGAGTTCCCATGCATATGTTTATTCAAAAATTTATTTTTTCATTTTATGTATTATGTATCTATGTATATTAATTATTTTGTGATTCATTTATTATTAAAATAGATGCTTTATTTCTTGTGCCAATATTAGGATATTATATAAATAGGTTATTACATTAAAATGTAATGTTCATTATCTAATATCCTTATTATTATGATATTATTCATAATATCTCATGTATCCTTAATTTAATTTAACTGATAACCTGATATCATAAATTTTTAGGTTTCATTTTCCCATGATATGAAACTTGTTTTTAGTCAGAATTACTATGAGGAGAACTATTAGAAAATATATCAATGGGATATTTGGATGAACAAATAATTTAATATTATATATATAATATCCAAAATATGTAATCGATTACTCTTCATATTTGGATTATATTATAATATAATCAATATTCATCTAAATAGATGTAATATTTTTGTACAAAATTCTATAGTAGTTATATATGTTATGATTTTAGGGGTAATAAAATATTTAGATATTTGGGTGATATAAGATTTATAAACATTGGGATGTGACTATGTATCTGATAATATCTACATGTTTTCATAATGATCATTAATTATCTAGCTTAAACATAGGGATTCATTGACTAAAAAAAGTTTTAATTATTTATACATCAGATCTCATGATTATGTGGTTTTCAACAATGATTATTATTTCTCATAGAATACATTTTGGGTTATATAAAATTGAAAAAAAATAGAGGAATCATGTTAATGGTTAACATGCAAGAGAACTAAAAGATAATCTTTATGAGAAAAAAGGTAAAATGAGAGTAATAAGTTGAAACCTTGTCACTATTCATAATTATAAAAATCATGATATTATAAATTATCTCATCAATGGTGAGCATCATGGCCCAAAAAAATTGACAAATATTGATTTTTATGTTATCGAAATTGAAAATATGATCATATTTCATCATATATTTCATCTGGGAAGCTCCATCAAGGTGAAAATTTCAATGTAAATTAATGATTCACTATATGTGTAAAATAAGAAAACAATATATGTAATTGAAAAGGAATAGTGATGTTATATTTATATAAATGGAATTGAATATTGGGGTCAAGTCTCCCTCCCTCAATGTGTACCCATCTAAGGCCGACAATGGAGGGACATAAATAGTTACCCCACATGTCCCACCTCCAGTAGGCCCTGGGTTGGTGACTAGCATTATGGGTATAGTAACCACACAAATGAGAGGTGTTACCCTAAAAGGAACACATGAGAAAGACTGAGATAAGAAAAACACCAACCAATTCCCTACTAGAATAAAATATTATAGGAAAACCAAATACACAAATTTTATACCCTTCACGAACCACTAAAACTAAAAGGGAAAAAATTAATTACCAAAATAATGTAAAATGACGGTGACCACGAAGCCTTAACAGTTCTGGAAACCCCAAGCTAGTATTACCTAGCCTGATCTCCAACCTTTTACAAGTGACCTGAAAAAATTTTATATATACATGGGGTGGGTATAAAAATTTACTCAGTAGGATCCTCCCCCGAGCCACCTGTTCCATAGTAAAGAAAGCATACTATTGCACAACGAACAACATGTTAGACAAAATCACTAACAAATTATGTTTATATACTCAAATCATAAAATGGAAACTGTCACCATGTACCTCAATGATGTGTATATAATATAATAAAAAATATAAATGGTACCCCACTACCACTTCCCCATATGTTTTTCTCTTTTCCCCAATATTTCAAGTCCTAAGAATATCTCTCTAAAAGTAATCCCAAAATACCCCTATCCGAAGAACCACAACATGAACCTCAAGAAAAAAAACCACCACATCCAGGTCACAAATGTAACCCGTTAGTTTTATGAAGCTAGAACAACTCCAAAAACATTTATCATATGCTAGTTAAAAGACCTCAAGATATTATAGCCTATAAACATAGTAAGGATCATCATTTCATCTCATCATATTCATGTTACAACTATAGTATTACATATGAATCAATATCCAGAATATGTGTGTGTGAAAAACCACAAGCCATTACATACCTTCACACACATATATGGGGAAAACGAACAAATGTTTCTACCGGCAGAAGTCACTACAAAGAGAATAGAGCGGGGATAAAGGTGGTAGTCAGCCATCTATCCTCTAACCAAGATGATAGAGAAAACACCCCTATGGATATAAATCCTCGAGGTGTTATACATCGTAAACGTCATGGTACGACGACGTATAGAAACATAAAAATAATAAAATATAATATATATCACTTCAACACTATGGTAAAAACCAATTCAAAGACTCAACTACAACTAACGTCTATCGGACTCCCGACTACCATTGCAATGACTATGTATCCGATAAACAAAAAATCATTTAAATAGCTATAATAGATTATATTTTCAATTTTATCAATTGAAATTTACAATAATTTATTAATTATACATAAATTTACCATTATTAATTCCATATTACATTACATTTGTATTCCAACCATGTTCCATTCCCTCTTCACATAACCAAACCATGTCTACTGAACCTTTAAAATGTATCCTCAACATTGCATCTCAACAAGCTCCAATCCCATGGTTTTAACGTCATTGATTCTATAATTTATTAACATCACTACCACTTTTACATAATTCAATGTATTCTAAGAAATATTTATATGATAAAAAACATAATCTACTCAACACGGTGATTAGAATAACTACACATCGAGTATTTTCCTCAAATAGTATGAGTGTAGACCCATCCATCTAAGAGGAGCTTAACACAAAACTCAGTTGGCATACGTCATGAATCATTGATTATTTTAGAGGATGATTATGAACAAATAACTAGCTCAAGAACTTGGGAAAATATGTCATATAATAAAAAATAATTAAATAGATACCATTATCATATAAATTGTAATCACATATTCATCTTTTTCCATCACCCTGGATGTCCTCCATGACTCCTATATGCCTAAAATGATGCATCCCTCCACTCTAGTTGTCCATTATTTCCATAAAATCAACTAGGCCACTATTTCATCACATACCACAGTATCCCTCTAGGCTTATCCATCCCAGGCTCACACCAAAACACAATCTGTAGGAAATAAAAAACATATCAACTGGGATCATGGCGCTAAATAAAGCATTCATACTTGACAAACAACAATAACTCATAACTCAAAAGAATAAGGCTCGTTGCCTTTAAAAATAGAATAGAAACTCAGAACCCTTAATGGAATTATCTTTCTCACAAAAATAATTCATTAAATTTTATTGAATTAACTAATTCATTTAAAAATGCATAAATGAATCTATTTGATTATAATCAAAACACAAAAAAATGATTCTTTTGCATGCCACATCATCTTTATAAAATTATTCTAAAATTAATCCTAACATTATGTTCATGAAAAATTTTATTCAAGAATGAAATTCAACAAAAGCAAACCATAGATATCAAGCTATCTGGAAAATCAAGAGGAAAACTATTATCATAGTATAAGGTAACAACATATGATGGATTAAAATTCATTAATTGAGTTCAAATATTTATTATGTCATTTGAATTGTGATCTAGTGGATAAGACATACTAATTATTGGAAATCACATAATATAATATAGAATTCATGAATAACCTACTTTAAAATGTTTCATATGTTCTTTTCCAGGGAATAATCCAACACAATGGATAAAGATAACCTATCATGGAATGAATACATCCAACCGAGGATGTTGTGACAAAACCAAATGTACCAACACCCATGAATGTTAAATTAGAATCATGAAAACCACATAATAAAACAAGGACATGATAATAAACAGAACTAGATCAACGAATCCACTACAATAATGATTGAACATACCATCTATCGATGAAAGATCAATGTTTCCTAGAAGCACCCAAAAATGGGTGCTCATGTTGGGAAAACGGTCCTAGGATTTAGCATAATCAAATGTATCCTCAAGAAATAATGGTTTGGGAAATCATGTTCCAAGAAGATAGAGATTATATGAATGAAGGTAAGGGCCCTGGCATAGAATGACATGTCTCGAGACTCACAGAACGTGAAACAGTTGGATTTCTAGTATAACTAGATTTTAATAACACACAAATTTTTGACCAACTAAAAACCTCAAGACCCTTAAAGAATTAAATTTTTGAGATATGGGATTTGAATAATCATTAAATCACATAAAATAAGGCATTAAATTTATTTTATATCAATGAAAATGTCAACTGGGGGGTTTTTTAGGAAGTTGGATGCACTATTTGTAACACACCAATCTTCCACGGTACACTTCTCTTTGAACAATACAATAGTGTTTGTTGTACGCAACACTGAGTTCAAGTACACCACGACTTACCAAACTAGCCGTTCAAAAGAGGTTATGAATAATATTGACTAAATTTTAAATATTATATTATCCTTATAATTTTAATCCATATTATGAGTATCTATGACATGATTTATGAACAAATTCATTTTTTCAGATAAAAAAGTATTTTTCAAAAACAAAAATTTACCGACTTTTAATGGCGAAGCCTTTTTAAAACCAATATTTGAAACTTTTATATATTCAATTTGACAAAATGAAATTCTTCTTTAGAATCGAGACATAAAAATTTAGTATCAATAGTGTTTTGGTGTCTTTCTGATAACTTTCATATTTGGATGAATAGTGAAAAATTACTAAATTTTAACTGAAAACAACTTTTTTAATAAAAATAATATATATATCGAAATTATACGTTTTAATGGTTTGGAAGTATAAATAGATTATATTTTTACTATTTAATCCAATTATGGTAATTTTAAGTAATTTCACCTTGAAATTGGACAAAAAAAGTGTCAAACTTTTGATAGTTATTATGTCATAAAAATACGCCTTTTGGTTTCGAAAGCAGTAATCAATTTTAAATTAATAAATGCAACTTTTATGTTTTGAATTTGGTAAAATAGAATTCATTTTTGGATTCGGAATAACTAAATTATCCTAGGGTGAAATTTTGGTACTTTTCGAATAACTTTTATATTTTGATGAATAAAAAAAATTACTAAATTTTAATTAAAAACAAAATTTTTAATCGAAATAATTAATAGTGATAAATTATTAATTTGAGTGTTTTTAAATTATATTTAAATTATATTTTTACCATGTAATACAATGTGGGTCATTTAACATAATTTCACACTTATACCAGACATAAACAAGTTCCAATCTTTTGATAGTTATCATCTCTTAAAAAAACTCTTTTTGTTTTAACAACGAGAATTAATTTTAAATTAATTTCTGCCACTTCTGTGTTTTGAATTTGGAAAAATGGGTTCCATATTTTTAATCAGGATGTTCAAATTTTTTAAATAGGTAACTTTTATTTTTAGACATTTTGGATAATTACTTCGTAAATATTTTATTTACCATGGTTAAAGGGTAAATCCGGTAAACAAGGGTTAAAAAATAAAATTATAATAATACTAAATTACCTTAAAACGTGTCTTAACACTATTTGTTGATACATGGCCGACCATGGGAAACTTTGGGTCGATTTTGGGACCCCATGGATCCACTTGTAAGTGATAGGGACACTTTATGTTTATTAAGATAAAATGAATAAAAAAATGACACAAGCATATACCCTTTAGAAAAACCATTTTTAAATAGAGTTATATATGTTGGATTTTCGACAATAAATATTAATTAGAATGATAAACATATTTAATACATAATTTTATTTTATTTACAAATTTTAGACTTTAAATAATTTAATTTATTTATGACACAATTGTGATTCAGTAATTACCATAATAGTGAAAAATTAAAATGATTGATATTGTAGATACCCAAATAAATATAATTTGAGACTTTTTATGAATGAAACTAATTTTCTAGTTTAAAATGACATGTTAGGAATTATTTAATTAAATATTTTAGAAGTAATCACACTGTTATGATTTTTTTAAAAATCAATTATTGAATAGTGTTAAAATTGACAAAAAAAAAAATATTATATTATTAAATGATATTAAATTTATAAAAATCTAATTTTCGGCCATGAGACTTATATCATGATATGTGTATCATTAATTGACCACTTGGGGGTCTCTTGGATGTATATAGTATGTTTATTAACTATATAATATAAACATACAAAGTGACATGGTAAATGTCAAACTAATTAACTAAGAGTTAAAACTAAAAGATAAGGTTAATATAATGTCCCAAAAATGTCCAAATTATATTGGTTGAATGGATTTAGACCTATCCCCAAAATAAACTTTAAATAATAAACTTTGGAGCCATTCGAAACCGAATTAGAATTTATTATAATTTAATATTTCTAAATTTTCCAAATGTGCCCCTCACCACTCTTATAAAAGGGAACTCCTCCTTCTCATCTCTTCACACCTTCAAAGCCTTTAGGTTCGTCCAACCCCTGCCAAAATACTCTCTCAATGTCCCTCGAAACATCCCAGAGACCTTAGTTTGATTGGAAATCCAACCTATGCATCCCTTTTGATCAAATAAAAAGGAAGAACCCGAAGAAGAGGTAATGTTTTCACCACCCCTTTTCAAGTTCCTTTCTTATTCCACTTCTTATTTCATTGTTATTTATATTCTAAAATACTGAAACCAGTATCTCCTATATACGTTCATTTTATTATAAATATGGTACAACCATATTCAATATTCTATTAACCCTTTGAATAACATGTCACCATACGTGCGTACGTACAGCTTACCGTCTCCACGTCGTGGTGTAATTGTTATTCAATAAATTATTATTTTGATGGTGTAATAATGATGTTTAATTCATGTAAATAATAAATATAACATTATAATTATTCTGTATAAATGATATACCATCCAATTATAAATTATTTTAATATCAAAAGAATGATATTGTCACTCGTGCGTATGTACGGACTACTATCTCCACGAACGTGATGAGATTCATTCTCCATCGTATCTATTCAAGTATAATTCTAATTTGATGATTAAAAATAATGTTTATGGACTTGATATCATTATGGATATAAATAATATACATCCCATTAATAACAAATATGGCTCACATAACAAATAATATAAAGTAAACTGAACCCGTTAACACCCGAAATGACGACAATTCTAAGATATTATTAACAAATCAATGTTAAAAGATCATATATGTTATCATATTAATGTAAATTATTCTTGTATAATTCAATAAGAATTATTTCACTATTATACAGGAGGTTAACCTACAATCGACCAAAGAAAAATTACAAATTAATGGGTTTCTTATCTCACTCTTAATTTCATGAGAATTCCATTGTTCACCACTTATTTATTGCATGTGGTGTATGTTTACTACCCATAATTGTATTCATTGTGTATTATAATTTAATTTATGGGTATTTAAATCATAATTGTATGATCCTTCTTTCATGGTTGTATGTTTCATAAGTTACCAAATCGATAAGAGAATTTGAAATTTCAATTTCCATTTATTCGGCTTTACGCAAACTCCATTGATTATTTTACTCCGAGATTATATGTGGAATCACTATTTATTTTATTATGTCATAATTTCCACTCCCCATTTCTATGGATATACTTTTGATACACATAATCACTCCATTAATAATTTCTCAAGACATCTATATGAATTTGATAAGAGTAATTTTAACTCATTCTCCATTTGTTGAGTAACACATCCAATTCATTGGTGTTGTTTTTACAATATTATGTTTGAATGTTCTTTAATTATTTCACACTGAATATCAAAGCATATTTAGTGTATTTATATTTGTCACACATAACTATGTCGTTGATTTATCCTTACCCTAATGTTACAACCTTTATGAGAGATTTCATCTTAATTTACATTCCATTGAGGCTTATTTGTTGATATACACCAAATCACTTTTATGTGGTGTATATAATGTACTATGACATAGTATATCATGAATCCCTTTATTCTCATGATATTAAAATATTTTCATTACCTAAATTATTTGTATTCAAGTGTCTCTCTCTTGGTTATAAATTCTAACTAAAATACCATTTTTAAATGTTTTAAAGACTTATTCTTCTAAATATTTCTCATTAATATCCATGTTTTAAAAAATGGTTTTAAGGATTTATTCATATAGACATTAAAGTTTTAAAATTTAAACTCCTTTTAAAAGTTTCAATGTGGTATGGGACCCTTTGATTCAAAAATATTTTTTGAAATGGCTTCTTGACAAATAGTGTGACTTTTAAATGATTTCAAGAAAAAGGGGGATATTTCTCTCAAATAGTTTTGATGATTATTTTCATCTATGTCAATATCCTTCATTATTCTCTATTGAGGTTAATGTGATACAATACAATCTTCTATATTTTATCGAATGAGTTATGTTTGATTGTGGATGTGCTATTTTTATATATACCCTTCATGGTTTGTGGTTAATGTATTGACATTTTTTGTGCTAATTTTAATATGAATGTTTATGTTATGTTTAAACCTCTTCATATGAGGAATTAATTGGACATAATAAGTGACGGGTGGAGCCCGCTATAGCTCCTCGATGCATCGGTAGGTTTCACGAGACAAACTAGTGTCTTGGCACAATGCCTTGGAAAAATCTTATTTGTAGTCTTGGCACGAGGCCTTGGCTATGTGGTTATGATAGTATGGAATTATACATTCCATCATTATGAAAGTGGTTATTGATATTGCATGTTATTGTTCGACTAGTAGAATATCCATATGAATAAGTAATGGAATTATTTCATTTTATCTTCGCCATATTATGCTGAAGTTCAAGTTTAAAAGGCATTTGTTTTAATTATAAATTTCCTTATGTTTTTATGCTTATCTATGAAAGATTCTGCTATAATGTTATCCTTACTGAGCATCTGAGCTCACCCCTTTTAATGTTTAATTTTTCCTAGGATTGTGAATAAGTAAATTATGAATGACCTGCAGGGATAGTATGAGTGTGGACTATGGAGACTATGTTGTTGTTGTTTTCAGTTTATGATGTAATGTAAACTTTATTAATTTATCTATTTATTCCAAGGCTACTAAACTAATTGGTCTTTCGAGACCTGGTCTTTCTTGTGATCACGCCAATGTCATGTAATAATGCACTGACTCTGGGTAACTGGGGTTGGGGCGTTACAGTTGGTATTAGACGAAGTTTAGAACAATCCTTGGGAGCTAGATTTAGATAAAATCTGATTAGAGCACATAAATCTAAGATGAACATTGAGGATTAGTATAGAAGAACTTCCTAGAATTTTGGTATTGTAGAGATTTTGTGAGTTTTTTGAGAAATACATCCATGTCTGGATACAAGAAGGTGGAGGCGGCTCTGGCACAGATGTACCTAGGGGTAAAACCCAAAAACCCCGCTTTGAGCTAGACTCGAATGGGAACTAGTGCACGACAATGGGCCTTGCTTCCCTCTTGGTTACGACACTCCCAGGGGATACTATTAGGATAATTTACATTTTCTTTACAAACTGATTTGAAGTATTATATATATAAGATGAGAGTAAATGACCTTGGTTAATCCGAATGTGTTTCAAATTGAGAATATGGTGACATGTTAATCTCGAAATGATTTAATGACTACTGTTACTCACACAATGCATTCTGGTTTTAGTCAATGGCTGGATTACAAGGAAGTCATAGTGACTTTGAGAATGATGTACAAGGTGGGAATGGTGGTGGCAATGTCCAACAAAATGGAATGTTGATAGGCGTAAAAGATATCATCTTTATGCCAAATCAGTTTTCCAAAAATATGATCAACAACATATATATTAACCAACTCCCGGACTCAACAAGGAAGAGAAAGGTGATGAATGATAAGAGCTCCAGCAGTGGAGACCATGGAGAAAGGAATCCTCAATTTCCATCATGTAGGAGATGTGGAAGGAGACACCCAGGAAAGTGTCTCAATGGAACAAAGAAATTCTTGACATGAGGGAAGGAAGGACATAAAGTAAAGAATTGCCAAAGAAAAATGAAGAGTACTACGGAAGAAGTTAAAAATGGTCCCAAGAGTCCATTTACAGTCATTTACCATAAATTTAGGGGACCTGGCCATTACCCGAGTGAATGCCCTATTCTATAGGATATTTTCTTGGTCAAACAAGAAGCTATGTGGAAATAAATGTTTGGATAAATGTTTAAAAAGTATTATTGCTCCTTGTTTATGGGTTTACATTGGAATAATTTTCTCTTGTATTTGTAACCCCGCAGTTTTCCATGTAAGAATGATATTTGAGGAAGAATTGTCTCTTCTCTTGTGGATATAGGTATAAATAGCCATTTGGTTTTATATGATCATTGGGGTTTGAGAGAATTATATGTTATTATAATTTAGGATAAAAATGCAAGGTATGATACAAAATTTGTGGTTAAATTATGTTATGGTATTTTGAGGAATTTATCTCATTTTGGTAATATTATAAAATAGAGTTTTTGAAAAAGGACAACACGTAGACCGTGTGACAACCCGTCGCGTCTGACAAAGCTGTGAGAATTGAACCCACAACCAATGTGTGAATGGGATTTATCGCCTACCACTGGACTATGTGAAGTCCCTGGATAGTGTGACTAATTATTTTTAGTTAAATATTGATCAATCATAAGTTGATTTGGGTTATTATATCTTATTAAATGAATACCATTAGTATAGGAAAATGATTTGGTGATTAAGTGATAGATGTTATTTTGGAAGTTGTTTGCTTTGTTGTGAACGCTATATGCCATGGAAAATAGAATATTATGGGATTTCATTTGAGGAGTAATGGTGTATTTTTATCTATGTTTTTATTATGGATTTATAGTGATTTGGGTTGTTTATGGAAATGATTAGGTTAATTACTTTTAAGTATGTGACTTTAAGAGTATTTGATGTCATTTGGAGATACAATTTAACGTGGAAGACTACATTCTTATAAGTTTTGAGTTTTAATATTAGTATGGATTATTTTGACGGAATTTAAGGACAATTGATTATTGAAAGGTACTTATTTAACTTTGGGGTATTGATGGTTTAATTAAATAAATTAAGATTAGTTTTTATTTATCTCAAGGAATATCCTTTTGGGGAATCATTAGATCTTTTACTAACAATTTTGGTTTTGATTAATCTCTAAATACAATGTAAATATATAGTTTATCCTGCATGGATCATGTGATTCTATAGAAGTTTATTCTAGCTCTTCCAGTGTGACCAAGTATTCATGAATACTAATCGTTAAAAAAATGAGTTAGTGGTGTAAATTTATTAAATAATTAAACTCTACTTAAAAAGTAAGTATATATCTTTATATTCTTAGTCAATATCATAAATTAATTCTTCATCCTTATGTAATGTAACTTAAAACAAAAAATGTTGTTTGTTTACTTTTCCTACTAGGAGATTAATGATCATTTGTCCCAACACAAGTTTGTGGTTTTCTTATTGTTAACTTTCTCCTGATCATGATTTCTATCCCTCTCCATCAGAACATGACACTTAGTTTATCATCCATATCCATGTTTTCCTACCTGGAATCCTAGTATGGGTTATCTTGGGTGATCTTTATACATCTCTTTATTTCTTTTAAAGTAATAGTTTTATTGACTCTTTTTATGATGTGGGAAATTCCATTATATTCTCAAGACAAATTTTTAAAATTGCAAGGACGCAATTTATTAAAGGAGGGGTGAATGTAACACCCCAATCTTCCACGGTACACTTCTCTTTGAATAATACAATAGCTTGTGTTGTACGCAACACTGAGTTCAAGTACACCACGACTTACCAAACTAGCCTTTCAAAAGAGGTTATGAATAGTATTACCTAAATTTTAAATATTATATTATCCTTTTAATTTTAGTCCATATTATGAGTTTCTAATACATGATTTATGAACAAATTCATTTTTTCAGATAAAAGAAGTATTTCTCAAAAAATGAAATTTTACCGCCTTTTAATGGCAAAGCCTTTTTAAAACCTATATTTGAAACTTTTATATATTCAATTTAAAAATATTAAATTATTCTTTAGAATCAGGAAAAAATAATTTAGTATCAATAATGTTTTTGTGTCTTTCTGATAACTTTCATATTTGGGTGAATAGTGAAAAATTACTAAATTTTAACTGAAAACAACTTTATTAATCAAAATAATTTATATTGTTAAATTATACAGATTAATTCTATAGAAGTATAAATAGATTATATTTTTACTATTTAATCCAATGGTGTCCATTTTAAGTAATATCACCTTGAAATAGGATATAAACATGTGTCAAACTTTTGATAGTTATTATTTCTTAAAAATATGTCTTTTGGTTTCGAAAGGAGGAATCAATTTTAAATTAATAAATGCAAAATTTATGTTTTGAATTTGGTAAAATAGACTTCAATTTTTGATTCTGAGTAACGAAATTATCCTAGGGTGAAATTTTGGTAGTTTTCGGATAACTTTTATATTTTGATGAATAGTAAAAAATTACTAAATTTTAATTAAAAACAACTTTTTTAATCGAAATAATTAATAGTGATAAATTATGAATTTTAGTGGTTTTAATTTATATTTAAAATATATTTTCACCATGTAATACAATGTGGGTCATTGAACATAATTTCACATTTAAACCAGACATAATCAAGTGCCAATCTTTTGATAGTTATTATATCTTAAAAACACGCTTTTGTTTTAACAACGGGAATTAATTTCAAATTAATATCTGCCAATTCTGTGTTTTGAATTTGGAAAAATGGGTTCCATGTTTGTAATCAGGATGTTCAAATGGGGTAAATAGGTAACTTTTATTTTTAGACATTTTGGATAATTACTTCGGTAAATATTTTATTTACCATGGTTAAAGGGAAAATCCGGTAAACAAGGGTTAAAAAATAATATTATAATAATACTAAATTACCCTAAAACGTGTCTTAACCCTATTGGTTGATACATGGCCGACCACGGGCATCTTTGGGTCGATTTTGGGACCCCATGGATCCACTTGTAAGTGATAGGGACACATTATTTTTATTAAGTTAAAATGAATACAAATATGACACAAGCATATATCTTTTAGAAAAAAAAATGTTACATAAGTTAATATATATAGGATTTTATACTATAAATATTAATTATAAAGATAAAAATATTTCATACATAATTATATTTTATTTATAATTTTTAGACCTTAAATAATTTAATTTATTTATGACACAATGGTGATGCAGTAATTACCAAAATAGTGAAAAATTAGAATAATTGATATTATAAATACCCAAATAAATATAATTTGAGACTTTTTATGAATTAAATAAAGTTTATAGGTTAATATGACATGTTATTATTGTATTAATCAACTTATTTCGAATTTATAATTCTGGTATGATTTTTACAAAAATCAATTTTCGAATAGTGTCAAAATTGACATAAAAGAGTTTTAAAAAAAATATTATATTATTAAATGATATTAAATTCCTAAAAATCTAAGGCTCGTCCAAGAGACTTATAAGATGATATATATATCATTAATGGACCACTTGGGGGTCTCTTGTATTTATATAGTATGTTTAGCAACTATATAATATAAAAATACAAAGTGACATGGTAAATGTCAAACTAATTAACTAAGAGTTAAAACTAAATGATAAGGTTAATATAATGACCCAAACCTGTCTAGATTATATTGGTTGAATGGATTTAGACCTATCTCCACCGTATCCTTTAAATAATAAACTTTCGAGCCATTGGGAAAAGAATTAGAATTTAATATAGAATAATATTTCTAGCTTTTCCAAAGGTGCCCCTCACCCCTCTTATAAAAGGGCACTCCTCCTTCTGATTTCTTCACACATTCAATGCATTTTGGTTTGGCCAACCCCTACCCAAATTCTCTCCCAACTTCTCTAAAAACAACCTAGAGGCCTTAGTTTGATCATAAATCCAACCAATTGAGCCTTTTTGATCAAATCAAAAGGAAGAACCTGAAGAAGAGGTAATGTTTTCACCACCCCTTTTCATGTTCCTTTTTTCTTCCAATTCTTCTTTATTTGTTATTTATATTCTAAAATAATGAATCCAGTATCTCCTATATACTTTCATATTATTATAAATATGGTACAACCATATTCAGTATTCTATCCACCCTTTCAATAACATGTCACCATATGTGCGTACATACAGCTTATCGTCTCCACGTCGTGGTGTAATTGTTATTAAATAAATTATTATTTGGATGAGAATAATAAGGATGTGTAATTCATGTAAATAATAAATATAACATGATAATTATTCTGTATACATGATATAACATCCAATTATATATTATTTTAATATCAAAAGAATGATATTGTCACTCATGCATACATACGGACTACCGTCTCCATGAACGTGATGAGATTCATTCTCCATCGTATCTTTTCAAGTATAATTCTCCTTTGATGATTAAAAATAATGTTAAAGGACATGATATCATTCGGTATATGAATAATATAAATCCCATTAAAAACAAATATGGCTCACATAACAATGAATATAAAGTAAAATGAACCCGTTAACACCTGAAATGACGATAATTCTAAGATATTATTAACAAATCAATGTTAAAAGATCATATATGATATCATATTAATGTAAATGATTCTTGTATAATTAAATAACAATTATTTCACCATTATACAAGTGGTTAACCTACCGTCGACCGAGGAAAAAGTACAAAGTAAGGGGTTTCTTATCTCACTCTTAATTTCACGAGAATTACATTGTTCACCACTTATTTATTGCATGTGGTGTATGTGTACTACCCATAATTGTATTCATTGTGTATTATACATTATTTTATGGGTATTTACATCATCATTTTATGATCCTTCTTTAATGGGTGTATGTTTCCTAAGTTACCAAATCGATAAAGGAATTTGAAATTTCAATTTCCATTTCCATTTATTCGGCTTTACGCAAACTCCATTGATTATTTTACTCCGAGATTATGTGTGGAATCACTATTTATTTTCTTATGTCAAAATTTCCACTCCCCTTTTCTGTGGATATACTATTGATACACATAATCACACCCTTGATAATTTCTCATTCCATCGATATGAATTTGATAAGAGTAATTTTAACTCATTATCCATTTGATGAGTTAAACATCCAATTCATTGGTGTTGTTTTTACAAGATTATGTGTCAATGTTCTTTGATTTTTTCACACTGAATATCCAATCATATTTAGTGTATTTATATTTGTAATAGATAACTTTGTCATTGATTTATCCTTAACCTAAGGGTTCGACCTTTATGAAAGATTTCATCTCAATTTACATTCCATTGAGACCTATTTGTTGACATACACCAAATCACTTATATGTGGTGTATATAATGTACTTTGACATAGTATATCATGAATCCATTTATTCTCATGATATTAAAATATTTTTATTACCTCAATTATTTGTATTCATGTGTCTCTCTCTTGGTTAGAAATTATAACTAAAATATCATTTTTAAATGTTTTAAAGACTTATTCTTCTAAATATTTCTCGTTAATGTCCATGTTTTTTAAAATGGTTTTACGGATTTATTCATATGTAAATTAAAGTTTTAAAATTAAAACTCCTTTTAAAAGATTCAAAGTGTTATGGGACACTTTGATTAAAAAATATATTTTTAAATGGCTTCTTGACAAATAGTGTGACTTTTAAATTATTTTAAGAAAAAAGGGGGATATTTCTCTCAAATAGTTTTGATGATTATTTTCATCTATGTCAATATCCTTAATTATTTTCTATTGATGTTAATGTGATAAAATACAATCTTCCATATTGTATCGAATGAGTTATGATTGACTGTGGATGTGATATTTTTTTATTCCATTCATGGTTTGTGGTTAATGTATTGACATTTCGTATGCATGTTTTAATACGAATGTTTATGTTATGTTTAAAACTGTTCATATGAGGAATGAATTGGACTCAATAAGTGACGGGTGGAGCCTTCTATATCTCCTCGATGCATCGGTAGGTCTCATGAGACAATCTAGTGTCATGGAACAAGGCCTTGGAAAAATCTTATTTCTAGTCTTGGCATGAGGCCTTGGTTATGTGGTTATGATTGTCTGGCATTATGCATTCCATCATTATGAATGTGGTTATTGATATTGGATGTGATTGTTCAACTAGTAGAATATCCATATGAATAAGTAAATGGCATTATTTCATTTTATCTTTTCCATATTATGCTGAAGTTCAAGTTTAAAAGTCTTTTGTTTTAATTATAAATTGCCTTAAGTGTTTATGATTATCTCTGAATGATTCTACTATAATGTTATCCTTACTAAGCATCTGATCCCACCCCTTTCAATGTTTTATTTTTCCCAGAATTGTGAAGAAGTAAATTATGAATGACCTGAAGGGATAGTATGAGTGTGGAATATAAAGACTATGTTGTTTTTGTTTTCAGTTTGTGATGTAATGTAAACTTTATTAATGTATCTAGTTATTCCAAGGCTACAATACTAATCGGTCTTTCGAGACTTGATCTTTCATGTGATCATTCCAATGTTATGTAATAATGCACCGACTCTGGGTAACTGGGGTCGGGGCATAACACTATTCCCCAGTTTATCTGGAAAAAATATAACATATACCGATAGTTTAGTCACCGATAAATGACTCACGAACAATTACGGATTACTCACCAACTATTGTAGATGAATCACTGACAAATGACTCAACAACAATTGAAGATGAATTATTGACAGATGACTCACCAGCATATGACTCACTGACAAATGAATCATCAATAGAAGAAGATGACTCACTAACACCAACATATGATTATTACATACAAACAGTAATAAATGATGATAGCACAAATATAGATGATGATTAACCATAAACACTGATAGATGAAAAGGGCTCACCGATAGATGATAAGGAATCCTTAACACAGATAGGTGGAGATGACTCAATGACACCAACTGATGAAGATGACTCAAAGATGTCAATTTTCAAATCTTGCTCACTGATAGTAGTATTCACATCTGTCCCACTAACTACACTGTTAAAATTTCTATAAACATTTTCCGTATAGCTAGAAATTTATAAAATTTGTGGGAATCAGCTACCTATACCTCCCAGAACACATAAAAAACAAATTTCAGAAATGGAATGGATCATATATGTCTTATCCATTACGCTAGATACAACTAAAAAAAATTTCCATGATAATCCAAAACCAACCATGAGAGGAAACATAAAATGTGTCACAAAATCCACCATTTTAGATAATTCTAATGTATCTCACCAAAATGGGAGATCACCCACTTCATCATAGAAACAACTCAAAACCATTAGAAAACATCAACTTGTTCTATACACCTCTCTTGAGGGAGATACACATCAAAAGAGAGCTGGAAACTATAAGAAACTAGAGAAGCCATATCCTAAACAACTAAAGTTTATAACGAAAGAATTATTTTTACAAGATTATGGTAAAACATAAAATATAATAGGTTTCTAACCTTGAATCTGAATTAATCTCATCCATACAACCATTTCCCCACAAGACACTAACCAATGGGATAGTACATTCATGAAAAACCTACTCCTGGCGGTCCTAGATATCTACAGGTCGCTAATCGAAGGTTTCATCATCGTCAATGTTGATATCTTCCCAATCGGTGATGATAGTGTTTTTATAAAGATAAAGGTGGAGTAGTGACACATGAAAATCATCATTTATTATGATCATCTATAGGGGAAGTGCTACCTAATACGCCACGTATCTGACTACATCCAACACCACAAAAGGACAAACAAACCGATGATAGAGATTACTCCAAAGACCAAACCATTATTTCAAATGATAGGGAGTAAACATTAGAAACATGTGATAACTAATGAAATACATCAATGTTGTCCTCATATGATCAAAATATGATTCATGACAATCCTGCAGAACCTTCATCCTCCAATAAATCACATGAACCTGCTTTTTTGTGTTATTTAATAGTTCTGGCCAATGAATTTGTGACTCTCTAACCCCAGTCTATCCCAATGGAGAATGAAAATGTCAACCATATAAGGCTTTAAATGGTTCCATACTTATGGTGGAGTGGAATATGTTAGTGTATGAAAAATCCACCATGTTTTTGTGCATCATCCATGAATATCCAAAATCTAGGACACAAGAGCGAAACATGACTACAAGAGTTTGGATGGTCTAGTCTGTATGGTCATCCATCAGTGGATGAAAAAAGTTAAAAGGAATAGCTGAGATCTAAAAGAATTATGGTGACCTATTTTCTCTTTGGAGGTAAAACATTGATCTCGATAAAAATTTATCGTCCTATGGACCCCATTTAGTCTCACCACCACCTCCATGTATGACATCGAAAAAACCACCACTGATCTCGACTCCTTGATTGCAATAATGTGGGATTATTTGGTCCATCAATCCACAAATACCCATATATCATCACATCTAACCTATAGTTAGGTAAAACTAGTAACAAAGACCATCGATATTTCCTCCCACATCCACTAAGGAACCTCTAACGACTGGTGAGACCCACCTTGAAAACGGTGCTTGGTGTGCACCTTCTATTAGACCAAACCTCGAGACACAGTCTCTCCAACTACACGGTTCTTCCCATGCCACCAAGACTGACTCCTCAATGCTCGAAACATTTTTTTCATTCCAGGATAAACCACAAAGGTTGAACTATGATTATTTTAATGAACCATCTCCCAAATTTCCAATGTACTGAAGAGTGTTCTAAAAAATGATATTCAGTTTTTTTCATACATAGATTGACCATCAACATCAACACTACAAACAACTCGATAGATCCAGACCTCCTCATCATGATTCCCCAAGAGAGATTCCTCCAATTGCTCTTCTAGTGATGAATTCACCATCATCTGAGAAAGAAAAAATCTACCCCCAACTTTCCCATATCGAGATGTAATACTGAATAATCTTTTATTTCTCTCAACGAATCACCTGATGCACACACTACATCACTATAGAACTTCCTTCTTAGAGAATTGGATAAATAATTCCCCTTAATATGTATAAAAATTATTTAAATGTCATAGTCCTATAAGAACACTATTTACCTAAGCTGTCACAAGTTCATGTCACACTAGGAGAAAAAATTACTCAGGATTTTATGGTCATTGTAGACAACAATACTCCATCCTATGATGTAATTTCTACCCAACACAAGTGAAAAAACCAACACTATATAAGAAATATTGTTGGTTTCATAGTCATGTTCATGTGAATTTAACTACCATGGCCCATAATAAATGATTGACCTCTTGTGCATTCGAACTCAGTCTAACCCCAGAAGTGATTCGACACAGAATACCTCAAACTGGACTACATATACTAGAATTCAATGAACTAGAGAACTAATAAAATTCACCCTAGATATTCAAAAGAATAATGAAACTGATCAGTCCATATAAACTCATGATCCTTTCTAGTAAATTCTTTCTGAGTAGTCATAACCTTAGAGATATTGGCTACATACCTCCTATAATATCTGACAAGACTACTGAAAATTTTAACATCTTCCACTATCTTGGTTCTTCCCAATACAAAATTTATTTCATATTATAAAAATCCACAACTAATCCATTCATGAATACTTCATTCTCCAAAAACAAAAAATCTCATGGCCCAAAATCTCCCTTCAAAAACCTACCAAATAACTAATATCGATGATGAATACCAAAAAGGGAATGTGTTTTCTCTTCATGCTCCTCCTCCGACATAGAGTACACAAGGATTTCATCAGTGATGAAAACCATGAACATATACATGAAATCATTGAACACAACAATCAATATCCCCATGAACACATATATATAATTTATCACACTAAATAGAATCATAAGGAAATCGTAATTCAAATGATGACAATTGAAAGTAGTCTTTGAAATGTACTCACTATTCACATGCATATAATGACATATTGACAGCAAGTTGACCTTCTATAATCAACTGACACACCAAATTTTGTTTATTTATTCATTAATCCTTATAAGATAATATGGATTATTCACTATCACATTGTTTGAGAGATAATAATCAACACATAACCTATACTTCTACCAACCACCATAACGAAAAAAACTGGTGCACCTCACATTTACACATTCAGATGAACAAAAACTCACCATAAAATACCATAAAGCTATATTAATGTATCCCAAAACAAAGAAGGAACCATAATAAAAATGAAATATCTATAGTAAATCTTACTTGATATTTCTCAATCTAGAACTCACTCTCTTATCGAGAGTGTACCACTACAAGATCATCTGAAAAGACATTAGGGTACTCTTCCACTACCCAGGCTAATTCCAACCGATGAACCTCTGAATAACTCAAAATCAACTTCCACATCACGGATGACAATGGAAAGTCACTACATTGACCCATCCATGGGTCTCACTCTCCAAAAAAACACTTTTAGTACACCAACATCAAGGAATACCAACATTCTCTTTATAAAATCCACAATAGTCTTCATTTTATACAACCAATCATTTTAGATGTTGAAATAATAGGGTGTATTTGTAATCATTAGAAATATCCATATGAGAGGAATTTCCCTAATAATATCTCACAATATCTAAATACATCAAACAAGTCATCACGACCTTCAACAAGCGTAGTCATCCCCAAGGGCACTAGAATCCTCCCTACCACAAGTCCCTAGTCATGGAAAAGGGTAGGTAATTAGATTGAATGTGTCAATACATAATCAAGATAGGAATTTAACCTTGTAAAAAAAATGGATACATAAAATGATATCTAGAGCATCTAGTACTGGGATCGCTAATGCATATAGATGACCATGACCTAGTCTTTGACCACTATGACCCTGCTGATGACCACCCCCATTGATGCACTCTACTCTCTGACGACGGTGTTCTTATTATGGATATTCTCTACCTACAAAATATAAGCTATACAGATCTAATGATGGTGAAACCTTCTACCCAGCCTCGGCTAGAACTACCTCATAGGGGGAACTAGTAGTAGAACACCTGAATCAGGCTTAATGCTCCGAAAAGTCGGTCACTCTGATTGTTCATGATAACATCCTAAAAAAGGAAAAATGTCACACACCGACCGCGGATGTCTGTATTTGTTCTCCTTTCTTGGACCCAGTTTAAATTTTTCGGAGTTTAATTGCGATTGGTGGGTTTGCGCCAGTGCGCGGTCACCGCATCGTTAGAGGTGACCGTGCGTTCAGCCCGGGTGACAGTGTGTTCACCCGGTGATTTAAATATTATAATTTTTATGTTGGTATTTTATTATTAATACCTTTTTATATGTGTTATTGTTATTGTATATATGTTTATATACGTTTATATATATATGCGTAATAATGTATGTATATGTATAGATCTATATATGTATAAATATATATATATTTGTAACACCTTTAAATTAATTTATAATTATTATTTTAAATATTTGGTCAAAAATATTATTATTTGAATTAACTAATTTGTTATTTATTATTATTATAAGTTTTATTATTGTTATATAAGTTTTATTTTTATTATATAAGTTTTATTGTTATTAATATTATATGTTTTATTATAATTATTATAATTATAATTATTATTTTTATCATATATATATATATAAACATAAACTAATCCTACCCTAATCCCTCTCCCCGTAGCCGCCACCCCCCTCACCTCTCTCTCTCTATCCTCTCTCCCTCACCGCGGCCTGCAACCAGCCCCACCAACCCAACCGAACCGCCGCACCACCTCCGCCTCGCCGGCTCCCGCTCACCCCCGGCACCTCCGGCTTCCGCCGCACCCCGCACCCAGCCGCCTCCCTGGCTTCCGCCCCAGCATCCCGCTTCACCCCCGTCCCGGCCCTGCCTCCTACCTCCAGCGTCCGCGGCCTCCCGCTCTGCAGCTCCTTCGCCGGCCTCCATCTCCGGCGCATCCCACCGGCTTCCCGACCCCCTGCTCGCCCTCGGCCAGCCCGGACCCCCTGCTCGCCTTCGGCCAGCCCCGCCGCCCCTTCACCACGCTGCGGCCGCGCCCGCAAGCCGTCTCTACTCCCCGCCGAGCCCGCACCCAGCCTCCCTCCATCGTCGGCGCACCCTGCTGCTCCCCCGTTCCGGCCACCCCATCACCGCTGCCCGCACCCGACTCGCCCCGATCCGGCGTGCTCCCCCTCCATCGGCGACCCCCCCCTGTCCGACCCTGCTCTCGCTCAGCCCGGCGCACTCCCTCTCCGGCGGCCGCCCCTGCTCTCCCCCTGCGACCCCCGACCTCCGCCGGCCTCATCCCGTCGCCGTCCCGGCTTCCCCGCGCAACCGCCTCCTCCCTCACCCCGTTGCTCCGCAAACCCCCTGTAAGTATGTTTTTATTTTTATTTTATTTTTAAGTTAATCTTATATAACATTTATTATTTTTATCCTATTAATAATATTATAATTATTTCATTATTATTATGTTAATATTATTCTATCAATATTATTATTGTATCACTATATTATTATTATTATTATTATTATGATTACTAGCATATTATTAATATTATTTTATTATGTCATTATTATAATTAATGTTATCTTATTATAATTATTATTATAATTATTATTATATTATTATTGTTACTATTGTTATTATAATTATTATCATATTAATATTAATATTATTATTATTATATCATTATTATTATTATTATTATTATTATTATTATTTAATTATCATATTATTATTATTATATTATTATTTTTATTAATATTATTATTGTTATCATTATTTTATTGGGTATGCTAACATTATTTTTATTATTATATTAATATTGTTATTACTATTATATTATTATAATTATGCTAAATTATTATCGTTATTATTATTATTATTATTTTGTTATTATTATTATTATTACTATTATTAATATTGTTATTATTGTCATTATTAATATGGTTATTATTATTATTATTATTTTCTCACTATTGTTATTATTATTATTATTATAATTACAATTATTACAATTATTATCATTATTATTACTCTGGCTTTCACTTGTGCTTTGTTAGGGGTTTTCTTCATCAACTTATATTTGTTTTTGGTAGGTTTAGGATTTTAGGAACCGCGCAGGGCGTTTCTGAGAGAGCGCCATCGCTGCGCCTTGTTTCCGAGGTTCCGCCGTCTCCGTGCCTTTGTTTCGAGAGTGTTGGACTTTATCACGTGGCTTCGGACACACGTCGTGTCATCGCGCCTTGGTTCCAAGGTCGTTTTACCGCCGCGCTTGGATCTTGAGGTAGGTCTCCCTTTTCACTCGCCTTTAAATTTAGAATTTATTTATTCCTTGACTTTTTATTAAGTTTCAGTAAATTCAAAAGTATTAATAAGTAGTTATCTATAGTTTGGTGATCTGCTGATGATAAAAGTTGTTTTAATTCCAGCGTTTCATTAAAAGTGTTTTCTTGGATTTGATTGGTGCTTCCATGGTAGTGTTGCTAGATGGTTCTTCCTGAATAATGAAAGACATGTTGAATTGGGTTTTGAAATGTTTTGGCGTGTGTAAATTAGTAGATGTATTGTTTATGGAAAATGGTGTTTTCTTAGAACCTTGATTAGAGAAAACGTCGTGTGACCCTTTGAAATTGTTTTTGGAAACTTCATGTGTGGTTCTTGGTTGATGAAAGATGTTTTCATTTGTTGTGTGAACAAAAGTTTGGATTTCATTTGAGAAATAGTATTCCTTAAAAAGGTGATTAAAGGCCCGTTTGGATCTTGATAAAAGTGGGGTGCGTTTTGATATTAGAAAATAACTCTACTTGTGAAACAATTGTGTTCCAGGGTGATATGCTGATTTGAGTTTCTTAAACAAAGTTCTAAGTGTGTTTTGGTTTTCAATGAAATGGCGTGTGTAATATCCCTTTAGAAATGCTTTAATATGAAATGGTCAAAATGTAAATGATATGGCGGCCCGGTTGGCACTTTAATAAATGTGAAGTGATTATACATTTATATATATATATATACGTACTTGTGAGGGCATTTCTACAGGGGGACCTCCCTTCGAGGGTTGTCGTGTAGCGATGTCCGTGTAAGGGGTTGGCAAGTGCGGTGAGATGAGTCACGCGTGCGAGGGTCTCCCACTTACACAGTGTTACAAAAACAACTATGGGTTCCTGGGCGTCTTGTAGATTATCGAGTGATGGTTTCTTGCTAACCCTGATTAGACGGGTTGGTACCCTCTGGAGTTGTGGACAGGCCAGGTGGGATGTCCCACTGGTTGGCTATTAGGGCGGCCAGTTGGTTATTGACTGTGGAGTACCATGCCGGCAGGTAGTCTGAACCCTACTATGTCCAGGGGTTTTCTAGGGATGTTCAGGGTCGCCCATGGTAATTGCTAATAACTTCTGGTTTATTTTTTTTTTACTTGCACTTGGTTTTCCTTGCCTGTTTACCTTTACTTGCACTTGTTTTCCCTGCTTGTTGCTTTCAGTCATATTTCACAGCCTATACTGTTAGACTTTGGGAAAAATGGTTTTCAAATGAAAATTCTTTATTCTCTTTGGGTTAGATTTGAAAATGTAATACTTTGCTTTTTCAGAATGAGTTTAAAACTAATGAAATGGAACTAACTTTCGAAAAGGAATAAGGGAAATGTATCGTGTTTGATTTTCCAGTAAAGCATTATGAAATCTTACTTTTATACATTAAAGTTCAAACCTGGATTATGTAGATTCTTTATTTACTGGCAGTGCATTGGGATTTGTTGTGGGGCTCACCTACTGAGTACTTTTGTGCTCACGTCTATCTTTTACCTTTTTCAGTTGCAGGTCCCTTGTGTCCAGGTTTTTCCTGGCTTGAGTCGCTCAGTGAGGGAGCGACGTTGGTTGTAGTTGGGTGGTGACCCGTGAGGTCACGTGGAGGTATGTCGTGGTATAGTTTTGTTCGTGTCTTTAGTGTTTATTTGTTCTGTTCTATTTACTTTTTTTTGGGCTGAAATCGTTCCCAACGATCAAATTTTAATGCCCGGCACTTGTTGCCATCCCGGGGGGATCGGGAACGCCCCTCGGGACTTGCCGCGGACCGGCTCGGGTGACCGGTTCAGGGTCGACCCGGGCTGGTTCGTGACAAAATGGTATCAGAGCAGGTTCTTGTTATTTGGGTTGTTCGGTAGAAGGAGATTAGGACTGTCGAAACTTGAGGGGTAGTTCGGGAATTGTGTCCTTCTCTTTTCTGGTTTGTCTTGGATTGAGAGATGATAATGGAGGCAAGCCGACACTACATCGCGATTTCACATGGAGTAGCGACCCATGTGGAGTCCGAGTACGTGGTTTGAATTCCTCCTAGTGGTCGACGCTGACTTGGGACATGGCCCACTACCATGTCGCCAGGTTGAGCGTGACTACTAGTCCCTCATTTCAGTGATTGATGCAAATTTGGATGTTGTTTTCGTTTTGGTCTGTGTGAGTGCGTAGTTGGAAATGAAAAGGGGTTTTCGAAAATTGGACTGGTTTCTTTTAAAGGACATTAAATGTATAAAATGGGTTTTAAAACTGAAATATCTTGATTTGGAAATCTGTTGTTTTCTTGGAATTGGTTAAGAATGGTTTGGTTTGAAACCTCGGTTCCTCTTTATGAACGTTTGCACATGTGTGAGAATTCATGGAAAGTGTGGGTTGATGCACGTTTGAATGGAATGTGGATGAAGACATGTGCAATGGTTCCTGAGATTACCTAGGTGTGTATTTAAAGTTAAAGGCTTGACTTTGTTTTCTAAATTGGTTTTAAATGGGAAACAGTTTTGGAAAGTTTTGGTTTGAAAGTGGATTGGTTTTTGGAAAGTGATCTTGAGAAAGGGTGGTTTTGAAATAAAAAATGAAAAGGGAATATTAAAAGAGGAGATTTTGTTTGGGGTTGTGTTCGTATTTGTTTGGTCCTTGTGCTGACTGTTTTGATGAAGGCGCTTTTATTGATGTTGCTTCGATTTGATGTTGGTTTTGGCTTTGTGTTTTATATATCGCTCAGGAAATGCCTCCCAGAAAGGTCTCTAAGGATTCGGATAGGTCATGCCCAGTTTTTGGTCCTCCTCAGACATTGCCTATTCTCCATGGTGATCAGGGTCCGTTAGAGGCAGTGAAATGGCTCGAGGAAGTGGAGTGTGTCTTTATAATGTTGGGAACTCTCGATAATGTTAAGGTTCGTGCAATTATGGAGTTGTTTGAGGGTCCAGCTCTGGACCAGTGGAATAGGGTTACCCCATCATCAACGCAAGTTGAAATGACGTGGGATGTCTTTAAAACCGTTTTCATCCAATGGTTGGTACCTGAAGAAGTGATGCTGGAGAAAAAGAGAGATCTTGTGCATATTCAACAAGGTCAACAGACGGTGAAGGCATATGTTGACCATTTCAAGGAACTGATTCCCTTTTCTCCAGAGGTAGCGTCGCATGAGCTCATGAAGGTCTCTCTTTTCACTGGGGGTCTTCATCCAGAGATCAAGGAGTGAGTCCTCCCTTATAAAGACCTTTGTTTCGAGAAGCTCGTAGAGGAAGCATTCTTCGCTGAGTTGGTTTCCCGTGTGCAGGTGGTTAATACTTCAGTGTCCCCTGTTGTTGTTCGTAAGAGTTCCCCCTCTGGTGAGGAAAAGGCGCCAGAGATACCTGTTCCTAAGGAGTTATCCCCTTTGGTCTCAGCTTCCAGTTCATTAGATCGTTCGATGGTATGCTTTCAGTGTGGTCGTTTTGGGCATTTAAAGCCGTCTTGTTGCAACCCTCCGAAGACGTGTCATCGATGCAGTTGTCTGGGTCATCTGGAGAAGTTTTGTAGGAAGCGTTGCATGAAGAGGACGCTGTGATGGGAGAATGTCAGTACCTGACTGTGAGGCAGAAGATGCTTCAGCCATCAGAGCCCCAGCCAGAAGTCTTGGGGTGAAGCTCGCGCACAGTCAGGAGTCCCCAGGGGTTTGAAGCCTTGGTCCAGGTATTGTGTTCTGTGTTAGCAGTGGAACAATCAAGATCTTTTAGTACTTGTTTTTCTTCTGTTAAGTTTTGACGTTGTTATATGTTCATTGTTTTACCATGGGGTTATCATGGACTTGTTCTATTATAATCCAAGTAGTCTGGATTATGTAAATGTGTTGTTTTTCTAAAAAGTGACAATGGACTTGTTTTATGATAAATCTAGGTGGACTTGTCATGTGAATGTAATATTCTAAATCGTGTGTCCTTCTTAAAAGTGTGTTTGACTCTCGTGTGGGTTGACCTCGTTTTAGTTATGTTGTTGATGTGGTTATGCTTTGTGGACTTCGGTGGATCATGTCTCCAATTTGATAATGGTTAAATGTTTTTCTATGGATTTTACCTGGTGTTGAAGGTTGTTGACTCTGGTCGAGGATTTAATGTCTTGACGGAAGTGTTGTTTTAATCGTTCTATAAGAGTTGGTTTGAATTGGTTGGGAGTTCCCGCGTCGACCCCCCTTTTCCCTAGGGTTTTCTATTTAGATGGTCAACTTTTCTGCACTAGTTATGTTCTTGTGGTGGGGAGAACCCCTTCGTGTTCTCCCCTCAATCTCGGAGCCCAGTTTTCTCTTGAATCGGTCGGGTGTGGCCTGTTCTGAGTAAGGTCATCCCCGAGATTCTCAGTTCTCTCTGGTTCCTTTAGTTCCGTTGGGGCATGGACTTAAATCATGATCGACTTTTGGCCTGGTGACTTTCTGGGGGCAGAAATTGTCTGTGGTGGGGAGAATTGTCACACCCCGACCGCGGATGTCTGTAATTGTTCTCCTTTCTTGGACCCGGTTTAAATTTTTCGGAGTTTAATTGCGATTGGTGGGTTTGCGCCGGTGCGCGGTCACCGCATCGTTAGCGGTGACCGTGCGTTCAGCCCGGGTGACAGTGTGTTCACCCGGTGATTTAAATATTATAATTTTTATGATGGTATTTTATTATTAATACCTTTTTATATGTGTTATTGTTATTATATATATGTTTATATACGTTTATATATATATGCGTAATAATGTATGTATATGTATAGATCTATATATGTATAAATATATATATATGTGTAACACCTTTAAATTAATTTATAATTATTATTTTAAATATTTGGTCAAAAATATTATTATTTGAATTAACTAATTTGTTATTTATTATTATTATAAGTTTTATTATTGTTCTATAAGTTTTATTTTTATTATATAAGTTTTATTGTTATTAATATTATATGTTTTATAATCATTATTATAATTATAATTATTATTTTTATCATATATATATATATATAAACCTAAACTAAACCTACCCTAATCCCTCTCCCCGTAGCCGCCACCCCCCCTCACCTCTCTCTATCTCCATCCTCTCTCCCTCACCGCGGCCTGCAACCAGCCCCTCCAACCCAACTGAACCGCCGGACCACCTCCGCCTCGCCGGCTCCCGCTCACCCCCGGCACCTCCGGCTTCCGCCGCACCCCGCACCCAGCCGCCTCCCTGGCTTCCGCCCCAGCATCCCGCTTCACCCCCGTCCCGGCCCTGCCTCCTACCTCCAGCGTCCGCGGCCTCCCGCTCTGCAGCTCCTCCGCCAGCCTCCATCTCCGGCGCATCCCACCGGCTTCCCGACCCCCTGCTCGCCCTCGGCCAGGCCGGACCCCCTGCTCGCCTTCGGCCAGCCCCACCGCCCCTTCACCACGCTGCGGCCGCGCCCTCAAGCCGTCTCGCCTCCCCGCCGAGCCCGCACCCAGCCTCCCTCCGTTGTCGGCGCACCCTGCTACTCCACCGGTACGGCCACCCCATCACCACTGCCCGCACCCGACTAGCCCCGATCCGGCGTGCTCCCCCTCCAGCGGCGACCCCCCCCCTGTCCGACCCTGCTCTCGCTCATCCCGGCGCACTCCCTCTCCGGCGGCCGCCCTTGCTCTCCCCCTGCGACCCCCGACCTCCACCGGCCTCATCCCGTCGACGTCCCGGCTTCCCCGCGCAACCGCCTCCTCCCTCACCCCGTTGCTCCGCAAACCCCCTGTAAGTATGTTTTTATTTTTATTTTATTTTTAAGTTAATCTTATATAACATTTATTATTTTTATCCTATTAATAATATTATAATTATTTCATTATTATTATGTTAATATTATTCTATCAATATTATTATTGTATTACTATATTATTATTATTATTATTATTACTAGCATATTATTAATATTATTTTATTATGTCATTATTATAATTAATGTTATCTTATTATAATTATTATTATAATTATTATTATATTATTATTGTTACTATTGTTATTATAATTATTATCATATTAATATTAATATTATTATTATTATTATCATTATTGTTATAATTATTATTATTATTATTTAATTATCATATTATTATTATTATATTATTATTGTTATTAATATTATTATTGTTATCATTATTTTATTGGGTATGCTAACATTATTTTTATTATTATATTAATATTTTTATTACTATTATATTATTTTAATTATGCTAAATTATTATCGTTATTATTATTATTATTATTTTGTTATTATTATTATTATTACTATTATTAATATTGTTATTACTGTCATTATTAATCTGGTTATTATTATTATTATTATTATTTTCTCACTATTGTTATTATTATTATTATTATTATAATTACAATTATTACAATTATTATCATTATTATTACTCTGGCTTTCACTTGTGCTTTGTTAGGGGTTTTCTTCATCAACTTATATTTGTTTTTGGTAGGTTTAGGATTTTAGGAACCGCGCAGGGCGTTTCCGAGAGAGCGCCATCGTTGCGCCTTGTTTCCGAGGTTCCACCGTCTCCGTGCCTCAGTTTCGAGAGTGTTGGACTTTATCACGTGGCTTCGGACACACGTCGTGTCATCGCGCCTTGGTTCCAAGGTCGTTTTACCGCCGCGCTTGGATCTTGAGGCAGGTCTCCCTTTGCACTCGCCTTTAAATATAGAATTTATATATCCCTTGAATTTTTATTAAGTTTCAGTAAATTCAAAAGTATTATTAAGTAGTTATCTATAGTTTGGTGATCTGCTGATGATAAAAGTTGTTTTAATTCCAGCGTTTCATTAAAAGCGTTTTCTTGGATTTGATTGGTGCTTCCATGGTAGTGTTGCTAGATGGTTCTTCCTGAATAATGAAAGACATGTTGAATTGGGTTTTGAAATGTTTTTGTGTGTGTAAATTAGTAGATGTATTGTTAATGGAAAATGGTGTTTTCTTAGAACCTTGATTAGAGAAAACGTCATGTGACCCTTTGAAATTGTTTTTGGAAACTTCATTTGTGGTTCTTGGTTGATGAAAGATGTTTTCCTTTGTTGTGTGAACAAAAGTTTGGATTTCATTTGAGAAATAGTATTCCTTAAAAAGGTGATTAAAGGACCGTTTGGCTCTTGATAAAAGTGGGGTGCGTTTTGATATTAGAAAATAACTCTACTTGTGAAACAATTGTGTTCCAGGGTGATATGATGATTTGAGTTTCTTAAACAAAGTTCTAAGTGTGTTTTGGTTTTCAATGAAATGGCGTGTGTAATATCCATTTAGAAATGCTTTAATATGAAATGGTCAAAATGTAAATGATATGGCGGCCCGGTTGGCACTTTAATAAATGTGAAGTGATTATACATTTATATATATATATATACGTACTTGTGAGGGCATTTCTACAGGGGGACCTCCCTTCGAGGGTTGTCGTGTAGCGATGTCCGTGTAAGGGGTTGGAAAGTGCGGCGAGATGAGTCACGCGTGCGAGGGTCTCCCACTTACACAGTGTTACAAAAACCACTATGGGTTCCTGGGCGTCTTGTAGATTATCGAGTGACGGTTGCTTGCTAACCCTGATTAGACGGGTTGGTACCCTCTGGAGTTGTGGACAGGCCAGGTGGGATGTGCCACTGGTTGGCTATTAGGGCGGCCAGTTGGTTATTGACTGTGGAGTACCATGCTGGCAGGTAGTCTGAACCCGAGTACGTCCAGGGGTTTTCTAGGGATGTTCAGGATCGCCCATGGTTATTGTTGATAACTTCTGGTTTATTTTTTTTTACTTGCACTTGGTTTTCCTTGCCTGTTTACCTTTACGTGCACTTGTTTTCCCTGCTTGTTGCATTCAGTCATATTTCATAGCCTATACTGTTAGACTTTGGGAAAAATGGTTTTCAAATGAAAATGATTTATTCTCTTTGGGTTAGATTTGAAAATGTAATACTTTGCTTTTTCAGAATGAGTTTAAAACTAATGAAATGGAACTAACTTTCGAAAAGGAATAAGGGAAATGTCTCGTGTTTGATTTTCAAGTAAAGCATTATGAAAACATACTTTTATACATTAAAGTTCAAACCTGGATTATGTAGATTCTTTATTTACTGGCAGTGCATTGGGATTTGTTGTGGGGCTCACCTATTGAGTACTTTTGTGCTCACGTCTATCTTTTACCTTTTTCAGTTGCAGGTCCCTTGTGTCCAGGTTTTTCCTGGCTTGAGTCGCTCAGTGAGGGAGCGACGTTGGTTGTAGTTGGGTGGTGACCCGTGAGGTCACGTGGAGGTATGTCGTGGTATAGTTTTGTTCGTGTCTTTAGTGTTTATTTGTTCTGTTCTATTTACTTTTGTTTGGACTGAAATCATTCCCAACGATCAAATTTTAATGCCCGGCACTTGTTGCCATCCCGGGGGGATCGGGAACGCCCCTCGGGACTTGCCGCGGACCGGCTCGGGTGACCGGTTCAGGGTCGACCCGGGCTGGTTCGTGACAAAAAAAGTGCATGATTATTTTTTATAGGAATGGGCGCCGCTTCCCGTAGATAAATGAGATATTGAGGGTTGGGACATAACCCCTACCGAACAAAAACACTTCTGCCCTAAAAATAAAGGACACAAGACCATGTATCTACATGATTTTAAACCTTGACGACTCTCCTCATGCAATGATCTGATTCTAGATAATGTATTCCGGATGAACTCAATCATTTATACCACCTCAAGACACATCTTGAACATAAACAAGGAGACCTATCACAAGATCTCTGGAAACAAGTATTCCAGAAAGTGCATCTCTCTGGCATCATTTCTGGGAAACATGTTTGAATAGTATCACAAAATTTTCATGAAATGGATTTAAAACCCTTGAAATATGGAGATCCCCTATCAAATACAAATAAGCTCTGGGAAAATAGCACATATCTAGTTGAAGAATTAAAATTGGATATAGACTTGTCTCAAAACACCTTCAATGATAATGTCGACTCCTCGTGATCCCCAAGGAACAAGAACCACCACTACCTCACACCCACATGTTGCATCATCACAACCAATAACCCAAAGTTCTTCTTTTGAGAATAGATTGAGATTAATGGTATCTTTAAATCATCGAACCATTCATCATTGAATATATATAAAACAAGTCACACATACTTATGTAGACTCTAGCACAAAAACTATCATAATTTCCACTATCAAGTATCGTCATCATCAAACTCTACTCTTCATAGATCGACTTGGATAACATGTTGAATATATTCTACATGAACTAGATAAGGAAAAAGACATAGAAAAATATATAAAATGAAAAAACATTTAGGGATCGTAAACCAGAAATGTAGAACACTCAACATTAATTAATTATTTTATTTTATTCATTTTAGATTTACATATCGTAATGTATAGATATTTAAATATAGCCACAAAGAAGAATAAACCATTATCATTTCCAAGATGTCTACCCTAAAAAAATTATCAACTCATTTAGTAGACACTATAAACATTAAGGATCATGCATCACATCATAGGGGGACCTAAATACTCATGTTTCATATAGCCTCCCTTGTTTATAGTGATTTCTAAACCTAAATAACAATGATTCCCTTCCAAACCTTCCATCCTAACATGGGCCCAACTCCAAACTCCATCATATCTCTCAAACTACCTTAGATAACACTCATTAGTTAACCAACCCCAAAATACATACCCCTATTGGGATGGTAACGAGAGGATATAGATAGTTACCCAAAAGTCTCACCTCCAGTAGGCCCCAGTTTTTTTGACAAGAAATGAAGGTATAGTAAAAAAAATGGGAGGGATTACCCTCTAAGAGAACACATGAAAATGAGAGATATATGATAGAAACAAAACCACTAATAATTAGAGATAATTTAAAATAAATCTGAAGTAATAATATTTAATTAAAAGAAATAACTACTACAACTAGAGAGAAAAAATTCATCTACCAAAAGTGAGTAAAACAACAGTGACCATGAATTCTTAACATATCCTATAACCCAAAGCTAGTATAAAACGTTTGGATCTCCAACCCACTAAAAGTGACCTAAAATATAAATTATATGTACATAGGGTAAGTATAAATGTATACTCAATAGGATTATCCCTAAATCCTCTAGTTAAAAACTAATGAATGGATGCTAAAGAACAGTGGAAAATAAGGGAAGCAGACTCATTACCTAAACATGTATCCTATGTTCCCATACTGATGATGGATACTCTAAATAAGTATCTCATAGAGGGGTATATAATATAATAATGAACATTAAGGGTACCACTATACTGATCCCCCTAGGTTTTCCACTTTTCCCTAGTTTCGCACGTCCTAATCATCTCTCTCCAAAAATCCATACCCATAGAAACCTGGGTGATAAAACACAACATACACCTTAATTAACAAAACCATTGGGTCCACGCAACTAAAGTAAACAAGTAGTTTTTAGGAGCCATTATAGCTCAAATAACATGTATCAAATAATGGTTATTATACCTCGAGACATTACAACCCAAACATAGTGTAACAATACATAACCAATCAAAACATATCCATGTTACACCTATAGTAGTCCATATGAATCTATATTATAAATATATGTTTGAAAAAAACCATAAGACATTAATTCTATCTACACACATATATGTTGAAAACTAAATGACATGCCTAACAGCAAAAGTAGACACAAAGAGAAGATAACATAACCATAGTGGTTAGTCAACCATCCGTCCTCCTAACGAGATATTGGGGAAAATAGACCCATGGGCTCAGAATCCCCGAGGTTTCAGTTGAACTAACTGACATGGTGGGGTAGTGTATAGAAACATAAATAGTACAAAATATACTATAGATAACCACCACCATATGGTTATAACCTATTCATAGACATAACTGTTGCTGACGTCTCTCGGACTACCGAATTTTGTTTCTAAGACTAGGTATCATATAAGAACACAACCATAAAAAGATATATATTATATTACTTTATCCATTTTTATCAGTTTGACATTACATTAATTTCTTCATTATTCAATAATTTATAATTTTTAATTCCACATTACATTACATTTTCTTTCAGACCTCTTCCATTCCCTCCTAAAATAACCCACCCAATTCTATTGCTTTGAAATTGTATCCTCAACATTTCCTCCCATAAAGATTCAAACCAATTGTTTCAAAGTCATTGATTAAATAATTTGTCATCATCATTATCACTTTTCTATAATTCAAGCTATTCTAGGATGGAATTATAATCAATCAAACATAGGGGGAACAATATGTTGATTAGATGATCTACCTGTCGAGTCTTTTTTACACATAATAGTAGTGTAGACTCATCCATCCTTGATAATCTAAACATAGAAATCATGTGCCATTCCATTCCTATGTTCACCTATTTTGGAAGGATAATAAGTGAAACTAGCTGCCTCCAATAGTGGGAAAAGAAAATCAAATAAAATAAAAAAACACCAAAATCCTCATTCATATAAAATAACTGACCAACTTTAACCCATTCTTTCATCCCCAGTGACCTCCCTTACACCCATATGCATAAAAAGAGGAATATCCCCACTCTAGTCATCCACTACCACCACCAAAAACCTTGGGGCACCATTCCCCCACATACCACAATTTCCCTCCCAGTATAGCCATTACAGGCAAACAACACGATGCAATAGGAAAAAAAATATCAACTGGGCACTTGGACCTAAACATGGCATTCAACCTTCACACACAACGATAATTCATAACTCCATAGAATAAGGTGTTGGAAATTTAAACATATAAGGATAACTCATAACCATTCACGGAAATATCATAATTTCAAAACTAATTTATCATTCTTTATGAAGTTAAATTATTTATTAAATCATGTAAAACTGCATCCTTTTGATTATCATAAAAATACAACATCAATGGGATTATTTATCCTGGCTCATTATATTCATCCAATAAATCTATAATTGAACCCAAAATTACATTCTCTACAAATTTTCATCATGAACCACATGCTAAAAAAGTACTCATAGATATCACAATAACTAGAAAATCAAGAGGCAAACCATTATCATGGTATAAAGAAACAACAAATGATAGATTTCAATTCATTAATCCACCTCAAATATTTATTATGTCAATTTCATTGGGATATAGTGGATTAAACATGATAATTCAATGATTTCAATTAAAAAATATATAATACATGAATCCACTACCTCAAAATATTATTGATTTTTCTTTCATGAGAATGATCCAACATAACAGACAATGATCACCTTTCTTGCAATTATTATATCAACATGAGGATGTCGCGGCACAACCACACCAACTAACACCGATGAAAAAGTCTATAAGAAACATATATATCACATGTCATAACAAGGAAATCATAAATAGAGTAAACAAATCCCTGAGTCCACAAAAATAGTGATTGAACATACCTTTTATCAAAGATGGATTTACGCTTGCTGTTTTGAAAAAGATTATGGTGTACATGGTGGGAAAATAAATTCAAAGGATATATAACAATAACTTTTCTCATTGGAAAATAATTTTTTGGGTCATCCTGTACCAAGATAAAGAAGAATAAAAGAATGGACAAAAGGCGCATGGATTAGAAGGATCAGATCTAAGACTCATAGAACATTAATAGTTGAATTTTTTCTAAATTTGTTTCTCAATAACCCACACGGTTTGACCTATAAAGAACCTTGAAACCCTAAGGGGTAAAATAATAAGAGTTATGCGATTTAAATGATCACAAAATCTATTATAATGGGGATTTTAATGTATTTTACATGAATGAAAACACTGAAAGGGGTAAATTATTAAGGTTGAAATATTGTTTATGAGTTGATCTGAAGACACTCTAGAACCTACCGACAGATGACTCGCTGATAGTTGAAAATTTCTAACTAAAAGATGACTCACCGACAAATGAATATGACTCACTATGAGTTGAATAAGAATCATTTAATAAATTAGATTCTTCACTGACATAGATAGAAGAAGGCGTCTCACTGATTGATAAATATAACTCACCAAAACCGACAGATGAAGTTGACTCGCCAATGGGTGAAGATGAATCTACCAAAGAAATAGTTGATGAAAACTCAACAACATATGATTATGAATCTATAAAACCATCAAATGAAAATGAATCATCAACTCCTAATGATATCGATAACTCACCAACACCACCTGTGAAGATGACTCACCAAAAAATGAAGATGACTCACCAATGGAACTATTCACCTCATTCTCATAGAAATAACAGTTCACATCATTCTCACTTAATTCATTATTCACAAAACTAAAAACATTGTTCATAGAACTAGAAAATTGGAAATGTGTTGGGGATATGTCCCCATGACCTCATATGGAACCTCCAATACATGATTTCTGCAAATGAATAGAGTAGAGATGTCCGAGCTTTAACTATTGGTATTCTAAATTTATAAATGATTGTTAAATGTTTCTTAATGTTGAATATATGTTTATTATGAAAATAAATCCCGATGGGGTGAAAGAATATAAATATAATGAGAAATGTTGTGTGAGTAATGGTTATGTTGTTGATGATGAATGGACTATGAAGAAAAATTGAGATGATACAAGTCTTAAAAACTAAACAATGTATCCTAGATAATGGATTAATAATGTTTTGGAGTGATTGATTGTTGATTTGTTTTAAACCAATAATAATGTTGCATAAGTACTATTATGTTATATTTGAATAATGAAACATCTATGGATTGGTCTTATTTGGTTTCTCTTTAATTTTAAAGCATATAATGAGTAGTGAAGTTATCAATGAAAAATAAAAGAGGAGGAATGTTTCTATTTTTTTATAAAACATTATTACAGGAAATATTACCACAAATATAAAAATGATTCAAGGATAAAATTAAAATAAAAACATTTTTGTTTGGAAAAAAAATTAATAGAAGTATTATTAATGTCATTGGAAATGATCATTAAATTGATGAAAAGGGGGTTTCTGATATCATGGATTGAGTTTATAAATTATTTTCAATTTTTTTATGAGGAAAGATATAATTTTTGAATGAATGATTGTTTTCACTATGTTAGTATGGTAATTCATGTTAGTAACATGTTTTATGTGAATACATGATAATGGTATTCACATGTATGAGATGGGAATATTACGAGTTTTATAATGGTTTTTTGGAATAATAATGATAATTTTCATTTTTAATTTTAATGATCATATTTCGAATGATTTGGACTTTAATATATTGGGAGTTTCATAAGGATTTCTATTTTTTAAATTGTTTATGTTTTCTAATGGATGAGGATGTATATATTAATTTATTACATCACCATATTATTATTTACAAATATTTTATAAACATTGATAACCATTTAGTAATGATTATAACTAGAAAAAGAAGGGATAAATTATCATCACATTATGGTTCTTACGATCCAAAATTTAGTCATGAATTAAAATTAAATATAATTTTAATAGAGTAAGATTTGAATGATTTTATATCCATTAACTGTATCATGAACATTTTCTCTATCACTATTCTTTATTTTTTTCAATTATTTTTCCTTCTAGAGAAACATTTGATTTTTTCTACAAGTGTTTTCCTTATTTGATGTCCTAATTATAAATTATATCAATAAAATATTTTGATTACATGTATACCATCTTAAGTGATTTTTTATTATTAATTTATTTGATGTGTATTTCTATGAATTAATTATCTAATGATAAAACAACGATGGTCGAGCTGAATTTTGTTGCGGATATTCATTTTAACTGGGTCAATAATTTATATCCGGATATTTTTGTGAAATATATTTTTATGTAAAATGAAATCTATGATATCATATTTTTCATGAAATATAATATTTAGAAGAACCATGAGCTATTTTTAAAAATATCCATTAAAATGGAATAATATAATAATAATGACTAACTTATAAAATAAATTTCCAATTAAATACGAATATATTTGTAATTATATAAAAAATGATCACACATTATTTTAGTAAGAAAAATTTATTTTCACAAAAAATGTTCATAATTAATTTTTCATTATAATGTCATATAAAAAGTTTTTGAAAAAAAGAGTATTATTTTCGGTTGATAATTTTATAATTATGTTTTCTTATAATTCAATGAAAACATTTATTACTCATGGAATACTAAAGGAAAATATTATTTTTGTTGAAACCCATTATTCTTTTATTGTTATACGAAGGAAGAATTTTATTTTTTTATTTTTTAAAACTCTAAATAGATCATTTATATTTAATATTTTCCATTTTTTAATTTTGAAGTGTACATTATTTTTGAACATTGTATAAAAAAATTTGATTAATGAGGTCACTTTTCCTAACAAATTTTTTTAGGAATATATAATATTTAATATCAAATTAAGTGGTGAAATATATAGAATATGAATTAATGAAAATATTTTTATATTTATAATTATTAGGATATGATTTATTAATTATATAGCTTTTATTTTAGTAAATATTAATATCCATATTGAAAAAATTTATTACCTATGTAAAGGTTAAAACACGTTAATAATGATTATTAATATCAAATGAGGACATAATAATTCATACTCTTTTTTATTAGATGAATTTAAATTTAAACACAAAATATAAGGTTTGAAATTGAGTATTCTAATTTAAAGTTTTCCAAAAAAAATTACATATATATTTTTTAGTCAATTAAGATTAATAAATAAAATATTGTCTTAAATATATATTATATGTACACATAGTGAACATTTTTGTTATGAATGAATATAAGTGTCTATACTGAACATTTAAAACATACTTTCAATATAAAAAATTATTTATGTATTTTTTAGGCAACTTGGATAAAATTATTACCATTATAGTTTTTTATTTAATGCAAACCGATTTATATATTTCTCTTACTTTAATAAGAGATATATTTTTAGTATGGTGTTATCTTGAGTATATGGCCAATTTTAAATAGGCTTTCTGAATATGATATATTTATCTTTATTATGGTAATCTATATATAATTTTGTGTCATTTAAAAATTACACTAAATGTATTTTCAACTATTACTATGTAATTATTTAATTGATCAAAAAAGAAAAAATAACATAAAATAAAAAATAGAGTAATGTAATTTTGGTTATTGAAGATATATAAGAATTAAATATATTCCCTTCACATTATAGTTATATAAATAAACTTTTTTTTTGATTTTTACATGTTGTCATGATATTATTACGTGTCAATGTAGTGAATAGTATTAATACTAAAAGTAATGAAATTTTTTTACATTAATATTTGTTTAAATTATTTAAAAATAATAATAAAAATTCAAAATTAAAATTTATTATGATATTGTATAAAATTTCATCCATTTTACTCATATAGTCAAATTGAAACCATATAATAATAAAATTACAATGTTTAAATATTGTTAAATTTGTTATCTTAGAAAAAATTATAATAGGTTTACTAATAGATATTCAAAATGATATTGTTTTAAATAATAAAAAATATTAAAGAATTTGGTAATTATATTGTAACCTTATCTTAATTTACATTTTAAGATATGTCTAATTGGTTCTATTTTGATCGAAAATGAATTTATTATAACATAATAATCCGATGAATTCCAAAAACATTTTTCTCCTCATTTATTGAACAAATAATCCTCTTTATTTATTTAAACAACATTTATAATTTTATATTGGCCTTAAAATACCAATTCAAATTATAATATTTACAATCAACATTATAAATTTGTTGATCTTCTAAAAATACTAATCCAGAAGCCCTTTTATGGAGATCTAATAGAGTAATTTTGAAAAATAGGTAATCTCTCAAACTGATCATTTTATTTTTATAATATTATTATATCATATAAATATATGAATTTTATCATTAAATAAAGAATTATTTTTCTAAAAAATATAAAATCTTATTATGATTAGAAAAAACAATTATGCACCCTAGTTTCCATCAAACATGATGTGAATGTATTGCATATGTGTACGAAGTGATACAATTCATATTTCATCAACAAATTTTATTAATGAGAATTATTGTTCATATAATAACAATATGTGATATATCTTGTATAATAATTTTTTTTCAAATATTAATTATTAATTACCCTTATATTATTCCATCAATCAAAAAATGAAGACATCATTCATGCCTATATATTTCACACTATCTCTTTGAAAGGTGTAATTCAATTAGATATGTCTATAATATTGGAATGACAATGAATATATAAATAATAATGAATATCATTTTTATACCATTGTTATAATTTTGGATATAATTAGACAATGATCAACGTATAAGGACTACAACACCATAATTAAGACATGCTTGGAAAATGAAGCATTTATAAACTAGAAAATCGATTGTAATAGCAAATAAAAAATGAGTGATAAGACGTTATCAATTAATAAAGAATTTTAAGATATAATAATTCTTAAGGTAGAAATATATAACAAATCCATATTTATTATAATTCTAGTTTGATTGTTAAAAAAGAATTAAACATACACAATGTAAAGGATTCATTCAAAATATCTTCATTATTCAATATCATCTAAATTTATTTTTCTCTTATTGAATATTTATGTTTCATGAAGAAGATTTATAATTTTTTTGAAATGTTTTTTCATTTATTCACAGATTTTTAAAGGTATTATTTTCATATATTTTATATTTTTTAAAATTTAATTAAATTAATATTTTAAAAACTATAAAAAATTAAATATTGTGACTAATATTTTAAACTTTTGAACTACTATTTTTTAATATTATATGAAATGGGAGAATTTGTCAATTCCATGAATCATTAGTCAATTGATTCTTTGGATAAAATCTTATAAAGATCTTTTCAAATAAAATTTTATCCTTTTTAATTGGGTGTCTTTTCAAAAAAATGTTTTCAAAATGGAAGATATTTTTTAATCCAGATTAATTGAAATTGTTCATTCTAAATATTTTTATACAAAAAAAAAAGACTATTCGGATCACATATAATATTCTGGGGATATTATCCATGTATAAAATCTATATCCATTATATGGATGGTTTATGTTTATGCTGCTTGATTTTTATGATTATGTTTTCTATTCCATGAGTTGTTAAACATTGAAGTGTTTTTCTCATGGCAACATTTTTTATGAATGTTTTATGTTCTTTTGGAACACATATTTTTATTTTTCTTGTAATGTGATGGGTATGACATGTATTTATTTCCAATTTATTAGGTAATGATTAAAATCTAGTGATATATATATATTAAATAAATAGAATGTTAAATCAGATCTAATAAGTTATACTAAATAGGGAATTGAAGTAACATCAGTAATAAGTGACTGGAAAATAATGTTATATCAGTTCAGTATGGCATGAATAAAATGATAAGTGAAATATAATTCGTAGGGGAATAATTCCACCATTATTTTACTTGTAGTGAAAATTTACTACTACTCTTATTTAAGGGTTAAACCCATTGCACTATGTGGAAAATGGATGCCACTAGCGATTGTGGGGTGTCTTAAACAGGATTTGAAGCCTACCATTGAGTTCCATTTTTATATTTTGAAATGAAACATAAATACTAAGTTAATTAATCTCTATAGTTATGTTTATGAAACAATTTCAGGTATAATGTCACCCTCTCATGGTACATGTTCTATGGGTTTTTTAATTAATGTCTTATGACCATCAATGAATTTTTATAGACAAAATATTATGATATATAATATTTCAGGCATAACTATCAAATTCTTTTTCTTTGTTTATATAGACTTATTCCCATATTACACTATTTTAATATTAGATGTAGCCTTGTTTACTTTTACTGGGAATACTATTTTACCATTTTATTATGTTTTCATTCCACATGATATGATGAAATATTTTAGTAGATATTCTGAAGAAGGGTAATTGTTTGAATGATCTTTATGATATATGTCATAGATCATTCCTAAAATAATAATATCACACATGTAATCTCAAAATTCTGAAAAATAGTAATGTTATTGTGTGGATAATTTTTCATTTATTGAATATTCATCTAAATTGTGTATTATTTTTTAAAAAAAATATTCAGGTGTAATATCAAACAACAAATTCATAATGACAGAATGTGTAATACTAGATATCTAAAGTATGCCTTTCAGTCCATATTCCATTGATTTAAATAACATCAATCCACTATGGTATAAAATCTATATAAATGGTAAATGAATCATACAAAACCAAATCATGATTTTATCATGAGTGCTACAGATGATTTGATGCACTATAATTGGACCCTATCTCCACATACTAAATCAAATTCAGTTGTTATATAAAAGGGGTGAATCATAATTCACAAAAATTTCATATTTATACTATTAGATGAAGTCTAAGTACATTATCCAATAAAAAATAAATTCATAAAACATAGAGAGTTTTGTTAATGATGTCAACACAACATATCCATAGTGGATAATATGTAATATTGAGGGATGATGTGGTTTGTGAATATATATAACATATAAATATCACAAAAAACATTTTATTAATAATATACATTTTATTTTTAAAATTTTATTTTAATACAAAATTATTAAAAAACATATAGAAAAATAAATTCTATTAAAAATAAGCATTAAAAACATTAAAATTATTCAATAAAACAATTATATGTCATTAATGTGTAATTAAATGTTAACAACATACACATAAAATAAATGATTCCAATAATATTTTTCATAAATTAAAAATGATTATTATATTGAAAAAATCACTAATTTTATATTAAAAATTAATATTAAACAATAATAATGTATAATGATTTCATTAATAAATTTATATTAGAATGATAAAAAATTAATTATTTCTTTTAAAAAATATTTTTTGATGGATGATGATTGTTTTATTATGTGAGAAATAATGTTTTATCTTCTTAAAAAAATTGTCAATAAATTTAAATGTGAAAGACTAAATACATAGAACTATTTCCATAACAATTTCATAAATAAGAATAGGTGAATTTGTTTTAGAAATATATGTAAAATAATTAATTAAAGGGAGGTGAGGTCACAAAGTATCCTGAATAATGATTTGATTTTTAGAAAACCTTACCACTATGATGACTTTTGAATCATATTCACAATAAATAAAATGAATCCAAATAAAACATTATCAATATATTAAATTGATATATTCATGGCATAACATACTAAAATGGAATTATATGACAATAAAAAAGGTTATAAGTGGTGAATATTACATATTACACACAAAAGATAATTTTTTTTTGAGAAACCCTTACCATGACTCTGACACATCAGTATGTTACCAATATTAATGAATAATTAATTTAAATTAATTATTTTCTAGATTTAGATCATTTTTATTATTTTTATTAATTTTAATTTACTTATTTATGTTATATATATGAATACATAACCATTTTTGATTGCATCATATTCTTCAATGAAATTTGGAATATGTTCTAAAAATAAGATTTATAAGTTTAATATAGTCATCATTTTCATTATATAAAAATATGAAGAATATAAATCATGTCATAAATTTCATTTTATAAAACTATTATTCATTAAAAAAATCATGAAATGTTGTTTTGAATAATGAAATACTCTTCAATCATGAAGATTCTAGTCCATATGTATGCATGTATTCTGTTTCAATTATTCAATGATCTTAATGAAAAGTTGTTATAAAATATTTTATAATTAAAAAATTTTAAAAATATCATAACAACATTTTATATATTTCAATATACTTATATGTATATCATAAATGTTTTGTGGTGATGAAAAGAGATTCTCAATCCTCTGTGATGGATATGGTCCACACAAAAAAATAATGTTAACATTATTTAATTTTGGAAATAAATTTATATATTATTGTTTTATAATTATATATATTATTAATATTATAATTATCAAAATTATATCACAAATATTAATTATAATTATAATTTCATCCTTCAATATAATGCATTACTAAAAAACAAAAAACATAGTTTTGTAGGTAGATAATCTGATGTGTAGATAAAAAACATTATCATATCCCATTCATAGTGGAATGAAAAAATTTATATATTATATAGTGACACTATAGGAATAATAATTTTAAAAAGATTTTACATATATCTTATGTACATAAATATTCCCAAATTTGAGGGATGATCAACAATGAAAAAAAATCAGTTCAATGGTTCTTAGTTCTATATATAGATAAATGATGAATTCAAATCCAATATGACGGAAATTAGAAGTTTAATGTCATTCCCATATCCTCAAATATCAATGTAAATACCTAAAAAACATTATACCTGATCTGGTTCCCTACATAATTACATTGTTGGTACAATAAAGTGTTCATATTCCAATGGGATGAATTGTTTTAGGGAAATAAATCACCATATATGAGCATAAGTATAAAAATAAAAAAACATATAAAACCCTTTGGAAACACCCATATAATAATATATTATCCCTCCATGTCATTTATAATATAAAACTTCAAATATTGGTTAAAAATAATAAATAATAAAGTGGTGGTCATAGTTTCTCGGTGACAGTAATAAATAATGTATAAGCTATCAGAAATACAAATAAATAATATGGATTGGTGAATAACATAATAATTCAATTGAAAAAAAAATCAAAAGTATAAAATGGTAAGGATAAAAGAATATTAAATAATTCCATAAATAATAACATAATAATGAAACAAACCCACGAATATTCTACAGGGAAAATAATAAAATGGATTATATAGTACTTGTTTATCTGTTATAATAATTTCAAATATTTCAATGTATATTTTCAAAGCTAGGCATTGAGATTGAATGTGATTCGTAGGAATGGTCTTCCTTGACGTTCATCTCAGTTGATGAATGAATTATTGATCAATTCAAATCAGGATGTAATGAATGTAGTAACACCTCCCAAATTCATTTTGGGTGTGTTCTTCATAAAAAAATCAATCAGTTGTCAAGTTAGGACCAATCAATTTATTTTTTATGAACATGAGTAAATATGTCATGTAAGATGATTGTTGTTCTTGGATCTGCGCTCTTTTTTATCCTTTAGTTGTTCAAATTTATAAAACATACATATTTTTAATTTTTTCTAATATGGAATCACAGATCATAGTTTTTTTACAAAAAATCATGACTACTGATTTTTAAAGAGTGGTTTGTGGTAATTTTATCCTTCATTACTCAGATCTCTTCACCAGATGGATCCTCATAGTATTGGTTTGACATTATAAGGTGGTACCGAGCCTGATAAAACCCCCAAATTCATTGGAAACTAAATAATAAATAGCTTTAATGATGATATAAGCATATATACAAGATCATTATTTGTTTAGGATGACTGACTAGTTTATTGAACATCATGTTCATGATAAATAGATGTATGGTGGAATGATAAACGAATTGAGAAAACCTCGATGAACTATAGTGGGTGTTTTAAAAAAAATATTGAGATACGTGATGAATAGATAGATATTACTTTTTAGGATGATATTAGCAGTGTACCTATAGAAAATGAGCATGAATCAAGGCATATAAGTTTAATCTTCAATTTATACATAAAAACTGACATCACTCCAAGCACCAGGATGAGCACACATCATAAATCCCTCACCCGAATTAGTGTCTAGTGTTTTTTAATAATTATATATGAAATGATGTGTAATATCTATCACATTACATGTACCCATTCCATTTTTCGGAAACCCATGTGATGGGTCACACATAATAAAACACGTGTTGAGGTACATGGATTTGGTACATAGTTGTTCACTCTCATACATGGACATGGAAAGTAGAACAATGCCCTAGTGCCACTTAGCTTGGACACACCCTGTAGTCTACCAAAACTATTTTTACTAATACATGGGATGCATATATGTTCTAGTCAGGGACACTACCCATCGATTTATTAGGAAAACACACTTTTCGGGTCCCCTCATACATTGTGTACCCCTTGAGCTCCTCTAAGACAACTATGGTCACTTGTATCCCCTTCATTGAGCCTCAGATTATGGAACTTGAGAAGACTATCCTGGTTTTTTTCATATATATACTTTTATGGGGTCCTAGGTATTTTTTTAAGGTCTTGTAGTACCCCATCCTTCACCTTATTTACCTTTAGATTTTATTGATATATTTTCAATACACACAACCCATGATTTAAAAAAGACATTATTTTGTCACATTTTTCATAGAAAATTTTATTCAATCACATTTAGAGATTTTATATAGTGAAGTTACATATTATATATCCAAAACAAATATTTGGACACTCGTCTAATAGGAATATTGTAAAAACAATTTTCTTTCTTTTTTATGGTGAACCCATTTTAAACCAATATTTTGACAGATTTTTAAATTTAATATATCAAAATAAATTTATTTTTGGAAATAGAAAGATAAATATTTGGTTATGGTTATATTTTGGCATTTTTTTGTGAAGATTTAATTTTTAATAAATAATGAAAATACTTAAATTAAATTCAAAACATCATTTTTAATACGATTTATTTACATTTTTTAACTATATATATATATTGTTTATAATTTTAATTTGATTATGTTTTTATCTATAAACCTTATTTAGGTTATTGGAATATATTTTTCATTGAAATTGATTATAAAAAATTGGGAAAAATTACAATAACTCATAACCTCTTATATTACCAAATTTTTTGGTAAAATTATTAGTGAAATTGATTAAAATTATTTATAATTATTAATGTTAAATTGAGCCTCAAAATGGACTAATGCAATAATTTAACGCCCCAATTAAAAAATACCCTTGTCCAAAACCCATTGGATTGAAATAAATTGATAGTAATCTAACCATTTATGTGTTTGGATCATTTCTTATGACTTGATTTATGTATGATCATGTGCTACCTTAACTTGATTGCTAAATTCCCAAGTGGATCCATTTCCTTCCCTATAAAAGGCCATCACTTCTGCCTGCTCCTCACACTTCTCAAACCACATAGGATTGGACAATATATAAACATGTCTTCTACAGAAATTTCTCCCCTAATCCTATAATCATCTCATTTTTCAGAAATCCACATATTTAATCCATTTGTTTAAAAATAAAAGAAGTTTCCTGATTAAGAGGTAACATCTTCTTCACAGATTTTTTATTTCATTCCCATTAGACAGTCCCTATACTAATATTATTATATTATTAAATAAAAAAATAAGTATCCTGAATATAATAGTATTTTTTAAATGTAAGGGTCTGACCTACACTTACACACACATACATCTAATGGGTAAAAAATATTTTTTTTTGTGTATGATGAATTAATACCTCGCCAAAAAATGATTGTTCAATTATACATTTGCTGCCTCTCATGGTGTAAATTGTGATATAACATAAATTTACATATGATATATATTTTAATTATATAGTGATTAATATTCTGTATTTTTTATTTAGAACATACTTTTATTCTCTTAATGTGGTGTTAAAATGATAAGTTCCTTTTAGGAAGTGTGGACCACCACCCCCTCAATGTGATATGACTCGTTCATGCCACACATTGAACAAATAGTGGATAATATAAATAAAAAAATGTAAAATATAATATATATATATATATTTATATTTATTATACTTTACTTATATTATATATATATATAATTTATCATTAATTAGTTTAAAATTCAAAAAATAATGGAAGGTAGAGTTCATGCGTACATCTGACCTATTGTCTCTTTGAATTGGGCACTTAATTTCTATCTCCAAATATAATGGAATATTATAAATACATATAAACTAAATATATAAGCTATTTTATTCATATGAGACATGTTGTAGATGGTGAAACCAAGATATTTTTAATAATAACAATAAATAAAAATTCAAAACATACGTGAAAAAACTAGCTAATTATCATCCCAAATGGAAAAAATAATGAAAGAGTATTACCAAATGAGTAATACAATATTCTAATATGTTAACATATGATATTATAAAACTGGTAATTATTCTGGTATTATTTAGTAACATATTATAAAACTCAATATTGGTGGCCAATGAACACACCACAAAAATGGTAGGATAAGTTATTGGATTTAATCAAAAATTACATTTGGATGAGACATAATTATTATTATGCTCCAATTATTATTAATGTAGTTTATATAAATAAAATTTACATGTTATATCATTAATATACTTAATCTCATGATATTGTATTTTTCATTCAATTCATTTGGAATTATTATATAAATGTTTCAATGTGTTTTGGTACAATTTGAATGTCTAATGATTACTTTTCCTCGATATTATTATAAATTAATAAAACATTATTGTTAAATAAAATCATTTTAGATGTTATTGATAAATAAACATTCTCATTAAATCTACATATTTGATAAGGATGATACATTATTATATATTAGAGGAATTCTTGGGACCTGAAATACATGTATTGGGGACCGCTTAAGGAAATTATGAAATGTTGGGGACTAGTTAATGATGTCTCCTCAATGCATCAGTAGTCTATTGATGCAAATTAATTGGAAAAATAGATTAAATTTCCATTTGATGGTAAAGGTATAATGTGTTTGAGAAACATTAGGTCTAAAATATATGCAAAAACTTTACAGAGAATTCTGTTTTTATTTTTCCATGATATTATTTATTCAAATATCTACAAATGAATTTATTTTCCAATTCTTTGATTTAATGTCACATGACTTCAGATTCATTCCTTTCTTCATTTATATTCTCAAATGTAGTTAATAAATGGCTTAGATTATTAGTTATTTACCATCATATGTTAATTTTTTTCCATTGATTCATTATTCATTCTGCTTTACATACCCTTAGTGGTAATTTCATCGAACCCTTATTGTGTTTCTATTCTAGTTTATGAAGAATAAATCATTGAATAATCATTGAAGGATGGTGATTATTTTTCTTTTTATACATTTTTTTTGTATTTCCTATTTCAAATATCTTATGGGTATCAATTATGTAATTTGGATTTCTCAGACATCTACAATTATTGGTCCTTCGCAATTCTCATCCTTATAATTTTGAAAATATAATGAAATAATTCCCAGGTTCCAAGATATCTAGGGTTGGGGGTAATTGTAGGAATCAAATAGAGTTTTAGAAATACCCTTTAATAATAGATTTATAATGTATATATTTATTAGCACTATAGTAAGATAGATATTGAGGACAAGATTAGAAGAAAATCCAAGAATTTTGTTAAAGTAACGATTATGTGGGTTTTTCTAGAAATATATCCATATATGGATACTATAAATTGTCATGGTTCTAGTTTAGATGCACCTAACAATAATTACTTGTAAAATGTGTTTCATGATTGACTTGGGGTATCTTAGTACACTAAAAAAGGACTTACTACATACCTTGTTTGACACTCATGGAGGATTGTCTTAGTACAGTTCACATTTTTTACCAACCATTATGATATATTTAAAATTAATTATTTTCTAAAAATAACCCAAATTCATTATTCCAAGATTTGAAATTCTTAAATATTTATGCACTACACCATATTTTTATTTAAAAGGTTTGATTTTATTTGTTAATATATTGTATTTTTTTTGTTTATAAATGTTTCTTAGAAGGATCGATGTTGTCAATACTAATTGAAAATGTGTAGATTAGCATGTGGAGGAACCAATTCAACTGATATTGGAATAGGTAAAATCATTGAAATTTTAGGGAAACATTACCAGGTTATGAAAAATAACCTAGAATTAATGGAGAAACTTCTTCCATGGAGAAAATCTCCTATGTTGGACCACATTATATGATAGATGACCCCATTTTTAGTGGGACTACTAATCCAATTTTACCTAATAAATGAATTATGTATCTTGCGATAATATTTATGGACTTGGAATGTTATGAAAATGAAAATATTGCACTTATGGTCTACTGTCTCCATGGTCATGCTGATCATTGGTGGTTTCTGGTCGATAATACAATGGATGTTGAAAAAATTGAACTCATGCAATATAATAATTTTAATGATATATTCATCAGTTAATATATCCCTTATTAAAAAAATATCAAGATAAAGAGATATTTCGTTATTTAGAATCCGATGGACGAAGAGATTTTTGATAAATATGAATCTAACTTTATAAGGTCATCTAGGTATGTTTTATATTATATACACAACATAGAGTGTATTATTTACCACTTATTTTAAGTTCTCACACCAAATCTTGGAAGGTAACCAATTTCTCATACATTTTCATTCTATTAAGAAATTGTATGATGAGCAAACAAGATGGGTAATTAATTCTTAAGATCCTATGTACTCAAATGAATCCTAGATATGAAGTCTTATTCTAATCAAAATGATAATGGTCAGGTGTCAATGAATTTGAAGGGTATAATGAAAATTCTACTTTGTGAGAGGTGTGGGAAAAATCACAATAAAAAATGTTTGAATGATTATTCTGTCTTTTATAAGTGTGGAGAAGAGCTTTATCATAAAAAAATATAAAAATGGAAGAAAGAAAAACAACGATATTAAAGGATTCACATTTAGGAATATGAGTCACTACTCAACTGAATGCCTCATGATTCAATGTTATTTATCAAAGAATAGGGAAAGGTGATGGAAAAGCATATGTGATCACTATAATAGAGGTTGGAGTGTCAAAAGATATGGTGGTTGGAACACTAAAACTATCCAGAAATTTAGGTAATGCGTTATTTTATTATACATCATCACACTCTATTATATCTGCCATGTTTTCTTAGAAAATTATAGGTTTTCATTTTAACTTGATAAGAGGGTTTTTATTCAAAACACATAATGTTTTTATCATTGAAACTAAGAAGTGGTGGGTATTTCCAATTAATACACATAAATAGACCCTTTAAGATGACCTTATTATCATATCAATGGATGAATTTGAAATTTTTAGCAGTATAGAGTGGATCTCAAAAAATTATGCAAATTAATTTTGAAAGATAATGGAAGTCACAATTTTTAAGGAAAATGTTGAATCTGTCATTTTTAGAGAAAATAATTCCTCACTTGTTTCGTATTTTAATCCACCATCAGTATATATAATAAATTATATTCTTTGGGAAGAATATAATACAATGTCTCGTGAAGAATAAAATAATCATCAAATTGAATACGTACCAATTCAGTGGGAATACACAAACATATTTTTTAAGGATTTTGATGGACATCCCCCATAACAAGAGGTTCAATTAACCATTTGCTTCATACCAGATATATGAATAATATCAAATACACTTTTTAGAATGTATACAATGGGATTGGTATGGTTTTTGAAACAACTAGAGGATTTTGTTAATAAGGGATTTCTACCCCCTAGAGTTTCACCATGGGGAGCCCTTTTCCTCTTTGTAATGAATAATGATAGATCCCAGAGGTTGTGCATTGATTATAGGGATATCAATTCCATTACAATAAGTATAATGTATCTTATTCCTAACATTGATGACTTGTTTGATCAACTTTATGGAGCCAAATATTTTTAAAATATTGATCATCAATTTGAGAAACACCTATTGCGAGTGAAGAATGAGGACATTCCAAATAAAGATTATTGTATGAGGTATGAAAATTACGATTTGACAATAATTCCATTTAGATTGATTAATACACCCTCTTATTTTATGGACATAATTAACCAATTATTGATGGTATATCATGATGATTTTCTTATGGTATTCATTGATGATATTTTGCAGTATTCTAAATCCTATGAGGGACATGATGATCACCTGAAAATCATCTACACGACTCTGTGATGGAATGAATCATATGGGAAATTTACTGAATGATAATTATGGCGACAAGATGTATCTATTTATTGTTATATTGTAACTAATGATGGAATATTTTTTGATCCTACAATGAAAAAGGCTTGTAAAGAATGTCCTACCTTGAAAAACAGAATTTCGGTATGTAGCTTCATTAGTTTAGTAGGATACTATCGATGATTCGTTCAAAATATTTCTTGATTAGCTAACCCATTAACCAAACTTACACATATAGGGGTTATTTTTTTCTCGACAAACAAATGTTAAGAAAGCATTTCAGAAATATATTGATGTATATTCAATGTCCTGATTATGAATCTACCATGTGGTAATGATGGGTTTGTCATATATAGTGATGCTTCAGGGAAAGAACATGGTTTTGTGTTAATGAAAAATGAAAAAAATATTTTATATTCATCACTGAAATTAATGAATATAGAACAGAACTACCCACCCCATGTTATGGAGTTAGCTTTTGTAATCTTCACTTTGAAAATATGGATAAATTCTCTATATGGAGAAAGATGTGAGATATACATGGATAAAATACCTTTAAATAAATATTATCATTAAAAGAGATCAACATGAGAAAAACAACAGTGGATCCTACTACCAAAGGATTATAATTTCTCTATACTCTACAACCCATGGAATGAAAATTATGTAGGAAATTCTTTGATTCAGAAATATCATAGAGTTATAACTTAAATGAGGATTAAGAAGGATCATATGTTAATGGATCTATTTAAGACAAATATGAGAATTTCAATAGATGTGGATGAATCAATAATTTATCAAATGATTGTAAACCTGCCTTTATTATTGAAGATATTGAATTATAAATACGATGATGACGATTTTCATGATAAAATTAAAGGCATGAATAATGGAAAATTAGTATACATTGTTTTTTTAAGATGGTTCTCTAAAATTGGGAAAGAGGATCTGTATTCCATCATTACCTGAGATAAAAAGTGAATTTTCATATTATTCTCATAGTTCAAATCTATCTATAAACTATGGTTTCACAAAGATGTATATAGATTTGAAGAAATCATTTCTGTGGGATAACATTATACATGGAAATGTGGATTATGGGTTCTTATGATGGTATTATAAAAAGTAAAACATACAAGACCTCATTCTAAAGAGGTTTTGTTACCTCTTTTTCTACCTCTCTGGAAGTGTGATGAAATAAATATGGACTTTGACCCATGACATCCAAATATTCATAGAAAAGATGTAGCCATATGGGTTTTTTGATCACTTAACCAAATATGCACATTTATTTTCCATAAGATAATTCATAACTCTTGATCACCTCACAAGACTCCAAATTAATGATTTTTTAAGACTTAATGGTGAACCTTTATTGATTTTCATTAATTTAGACTCACAATTTAAATCAAAACTATGGAAGTTTCCTCTGAATGCTCTCGACACTGAGCTTTATTTGATCATAGGATACCATCTCCAAACTTATGGAAAATATGAAAGAACGATTCAAACTATGGGAGGAAAGTTGAGATCATGTTCACTCAATTTCCGTGGTATGTGGGATGAATACATACCATTGTTATAGTTTGACTGTAATAATAGTTTTTGTTCATCTATTCAAATGGAACCATTTGATGCATTATATGGTTAGAGATTTCATACTAAAAATTATTAGTATAAAGTGAGTGAATGGAATATCATGGGTTTGGAAATTGTTGAAGATAAAATGATAAGTGGTAAAGTCTATTATAGCTCATATAAAAACTCTCAGAGTAGGATAAAGAGTTATACTAATGACCAGAGAATGTATTTGGAATTCAAAATGGTAGATCTTGTTTTCCTTAAGGTTTTCCATGAAATTGTATTATAATTTATTGTAAGAGGGGAAATCTGAGTCATACCTACATCAGACACATCAAATTGTTTGAAATGTTTGGTGTTTTTTATTTTCATTTAGCATTATCACCATATCTAATAATATTTTACTAAGTGTTAAATATATCCCTCTTAAGGTAGTACATGCTTGATCCAATGCATGTTCTCAAATATGATGAAATAGACATGGAACCATACAATTTTTATTGTAAATAACACATATGAAATCAAGAAACTAGAGATCGAGTTTTGAGTAATCAGACGACTCATCTACTAAAAGATTCTAGAGAAATCAAAAAATGGTATTAGTGGCATTAAACCATAGGATTATATGAAAATGAAATACACAGATATGTTTGATGTTAATAACCCTTATATTTCTTGGATGGAATTTGTGTTGGAGTGATGAATGTATCAACCCATGAAACTAACTTATTTAACATTATATTTTGTTAATATCCTTGCTATACACTCAATACCAAATATAAACAAAACATTATTTAGTCAAATTTTTCATAGTCAATGAAATTATAACTCTTTTAGAGAGTTTATTTAGGAAATTTATATATAATATGTCCAAATAATTGTTTTACTGTCATCTAATAGGAATAACAAAATAGCAAACCCAGTATTACACATAAAATACATTATTTTTATTAATAATTGTTTTTCCACCTTTTATGGGATAATCCATTTAATGCCAAAATTGACCCGTTTAAAAATTTAATATATCAAAATAAACATATTAAATTTAATAGAAACACAAGAATAGTGTTGGGGTGAATTTTTGGTGTTTTTTCATTAAGGATACTTTTTCTAATGAATAATGAAAAATACTAAAATTTATTTCAAAATGTATTTTTTATCTAATTTATTTATATTGTTAAACAATAAATATATTTGGGTTTAATGTTTAATTAGATAATATGTTAACCTAGTAATCAAATTTTTTTCATTGTAATCAATATTACATTGAAATTGATTATAAAAAAAGAGAAAATTTGAGGACATTTTTACTCAAATAAACCCCATTATCATCCCTTCTGCACGATTAATTTGTATTTAATTTTAGCCAATTTTGGGATTGGAATTTGGGAAATAAGAATCAATATTTTGAATAATAATAATTATTTATTTCTAAAAATAAGAAAAATGTTATTTTCAAAAAATAATAGGGAATTTGGGGAAAATTTAATTATGATTATTAACATTGAATCACGATTAATAAGGGACTAAAAAATTAATTTATGGGACCAAATGACATGTCAATTTTTTCAAATCCCATTTTTAGGCCATATATCTTCCATTAAATTTTCCTTAATTATTTTTATTTTTTTAATTTGACTTATTTAGGTAAGATAATGTCCCCCGCTAACTTTTTCAAAATATTAAAATAGAGTACTATTACTTCTCTCTAAAATGACACCATGTATCCCCACTAATCAAATCTCTCAATATACATATGTTTGGGAATTATATGCCCATTTAGACTCCAAAAAAACATCCCCTCAATCTAAAATCATCCCATTGGTCAAGAATCCACCTAATTAATCCTTTCATTTCAAACCAAAAGAATTTACCAGATTTAGAGGTATGTGTTCTTCAAAAATTATTAGTTTCTTTTCCATTCTCTACTCCATATTCTTTTACAATTCAATGATTACATAACAAAACCAGTATCTTCAATATAATGAGATATTTTATTCTACAGGTTAAAATTATATTTACACACACCTTGATCTAATGGGTAGAATTCATAGTGTTTCTGCGTATGGTGAATAATTCGAGAGACTCACCTCTAGTATGGGCATCGCTTTGAAGCTACAGTGGTAGTTAAAAATGTGAAGACCAAGGCGGTTGAGCAGCGTGTTGTAGACATTTTTGGCCATTGAAAACATGATTTGGGTATAAATAGAGAAGAAAATGAGGGCCCATTTTCTGTTGGAGCTGCTGGTTTTGTTGGTACATTTCGGGTTGTGGCTCCATCCACATATATTATGGCAGTGCGCACAAGAAGTAGTAGGAATTATGGAAATGTGTCTCCTGGTGAGAGTAAGTCGAAGGCATGGAATGAGTGTGAGAAGGCTTCCCATGGGGTACGTATGACACAAGAAACAAATAAGTACACCGACTTGAGGAGAACACTTTTTTCCATTGACCTCAACAACCATTTTGGAAGCCTAAGCAATGAGTTAGAGTCTAATGGAAATTATAACGGCCCATCAGAGGCTGAGTCTAAGGGTGAAGAGAAGATCTTTGGTGATAATGGATTGGGAGGGGTGGGAAAAGTCTAGCACAACCAAATAAAGAAGAATGGGAATAAATAGAATAATAACTGAGGGTGTTCCATTGTTTCGAGGAAGTTGAATTCGAAGGGGCACAAAGTCTACCCCGACTATCCAAGACCGATGGAGACCCGATCAGCCAAAAACAGGGGGATTCAAAATGAGATAGAGATTATACCAGTGGAGGGAGAGTAAGGCCAAATCCCCTAGTCCCTGAGTCTCATATAAAATTTAATTAACCCATAATAGAATGAGAGAAATAATATGAGCTTCACCGTTATACAGAGGATGACTCACTGGTGGTATCCCATTGTCCGCATTGTGAGGCAGGAACTAGTATGGTTGGTGCAAAAGGAGTAAAGGTGCATGAGAGGGAACTGGTTTTACCTGCTAGGGTGGGAGTGGAGGGGATGCCTGGGGTGTTGTAAGGAGAGTCCATTATCAGGGAATATGCATGGGAGTTGTGGTTACAATCAGAGGAATTGATATAAGAGACTATGGTGTCCATACCTTCTTCTACTGAGATTTCAGAAATGATGAAAGCTATATATATACCATGTAGGAAAAGTTAAGGAATAAAGTGAGTTTATTGGAAAACCAAACCTAATCCTAGTCAGGGGTTTCAACATCAATAAAATATTTTAGGAGGAGTAATTACGAGCGTGGGGTATGCTAGATTCTCATTTCGAAGACATTATTATGGATGACCTCAACAAAAAGTTAACAACTATTTCATGGAATTTTTTTAATGAAGTTATGTCAAACAGGTTTAAGATGGGTTTTTATAATTTTTTTATGTGCTACAGTATATGATTTTGGGTTTTTATTGTTTGGTTTCACACTTCCTCTATAAAAGGGACTTCATAAAATTATATACGAGTGGATGGATGCTTATGTTGAACTACTACCTCACAAAATGATGAATGTTCAATTCCCTTTTACCACATATCATGACAGAAATTTTGATGGAATCTAGATATATATGTTGTATATGTTTCTTAACATTTTTTAGAATCATTAATTTTTATTTAAACCAAAACATTATACATTCAATGTTTTGTAAATATGATAATTTCATTTTAGAATGTATGGACTATGTCCCCCTAAAGTAATATGACTCGGTTATGCCATAAATGGAAGGTATAAAGGATGGATATAATTATACTATCTAACAAATATAGAATAAATATGATTCTATTAATATAATATACATATGTATAGTTTATCATTAATTCTTTTAATTGTAAAAATAATTGAATGTATCATTAATGCGTACGTATGGCCAACTATGTCCATTAATTGCACACATAATTTTTAATATCAATATTCTATAGACAAATATAAATACATATTTAAATAATATATTTGACAATAAAGTCATGATATATAATATAGAGATTACAAAACCATGATATATTATATAATAACTACAAATAACATGACAAAACATACTTTTGAAAACTAGGAAATTAACACCCAAAATAGATAAAATAATGAAACAGTATTTACAAATGAGTAATTTAATATTTTATAAAGTTTATATATGATATTATAAAAATAATTATTGTTCTTATATTAGTCACTAACATATTCAAAACCACTATGAAGGATCATAAACACTACAAAAAAGTAAAGATAATGTAGGGGATTTCATCTCAACATACATTTATTGAGACTAATTATTTATTATGTGCCAGTTTATGTTTATTTGGTGTATATAAAACCAATTGACGTGTTATATCATTAATAATTTTATTATCATAATATTATATGTATCAATTAACTCATGTGAAATTATTATTTAAATTTAGTAATGTGTTGTGTGTAACGTCCCAGTTCTGGGTCCCACTCAACGGGTGCCCCAAACCCGGTTCACCATGTGACCTCAAGAGTATTTCCCAAAATGCCAAAGGATGCCAACTAGCAGAGAGGGCCCAATTTTGATAGTGGGGAAACTTTTCCCTCTTTTTTCAAAGTGTAACGCAATAGAATGAAATAAAACATACGACAACATCGGAATTCGTAAACCATACACAACTGAATTAAACAACTACAGTAGAAATAACCAACTAGAATATAAATAATGGTGCAACATGCCTCAAATTCTATGAAAACAGCAAGAACATGTTACACAACAATACATTATAGTACATGTATATGAAAAAAAATAGAACAAAATAGCAGCTAGCATCACGAGCCTCACCCCAGTCCCATGCTCCCCTACACCTTAGCAGTAATCAAGTACCTATATAGGGACTCTTTCCCCTATCCACACATGCAGTAATATAATCTGTTTGGTCCAAAAAACATGGTCCAAACAGGGTGTGACAAATAAATCCTAGTAGGCACCCACCAAAGTCTCGTGCCCAAATGTATGTAAACATGCAAAACAGTGTGAAACATTATAAACAATAAACTAAGCAGTACTCAAAGTAATTAACATTACTAGTTATATTGCCATTTTAATTATTAATTGAACCATTTAATATTAAGAAAAAACCATAGTGAATTTCAAATTAAACAGTCAGCGTCCTTAGACAAGAAAAACCTCACCCTCAGGTAATCATAATCTCGCCCTCATGCCTTCCCCTCAGGCATAATAGAATATTCCATCAGGTGTACGATATTTCACCCTCAGTCATAGAAGTCAAGCCGTCAGGCACTAAAGGTTTCCCTTAGGAGAAATAGAATTTTTCCCTCAGGCTAATATAGTCACTCCCTCAGGATATAGTAAACACTGCCCTCAGGCCTAAGTAACCGGGCAATTCCCAACATATAAACATGAAATTTAAATACAATTCCTCTCAAGGAAAATGTAATGCATAATAAAACATGGAATACCCTTTGGTATCCTTTCCAAATGACTAAATAGAGGAATGCACCCCCAGGGTGGTCCTGGATCCAAGCAGCGATCCCATGTAGCATTTTAATATCACAGTTAATTACCTATACAATTCTTGGTATTTAAACAGCTACGACCTCATCCACACGACACCCCAACATGGGTTTGTGGCACAATAATTCACACAAACACACAACATTTGGTGAAATTAACACTAAGCCATCTACCATTAACACTAACAAACGATAGACACAAACGACGATCCTCGATTCATCCTAGAACGACGTAGATCTAAGGTGAAAGAAAACCTCATTCAAACTTAAATAACTTCCCTACAGGAAGTAATTTGTATGAACTACTCTTAGAGAAGGGAGAACTCGCCCGTGTAGTTCCATGGAGATCAAAGGTGTAGATAATGGATTCCCAACGTACGCTCGGCAGATCTCCAAAGCTCCGGCCTCCCTCTTCCGCTCCTTCTTCTCGTTCTAAGCCTTCCCTGTGAACAGGGGATGCTGCTGCCCATTTTAAGTGAAAAAAATGAAGTAAACAGCTTGTACTTCTATGTACACGATGTGTACTTACTTCATCTAACAGTTCATCTGGTGGTTTCCTGCCAGCGCAGCACTGTTCATCTACCAGCATCACTACACAGCGTGTCTTCTTGTGTACACGGTGTGATCGATTGCACAGTTGTCCACCGCCTTACTATTTTCCTACTGACTAATTACACGGTGTTTAAGGGACCACTACATGGCGTGTATTTGGTTTCTACCCCTTCATCGCCGACATGGCCACACGCCACAAGTACTCATCTGACACATCCAAAAGTACACGGCGTGTGGAAAAGTACACGACATGTACTTTCGAAATTTGGGATTTTCCCATTTTCATTTTCTTCTCAAAAACAATTAAGGAAAATAGAAATGAAGAAACCCGTACCTCAAAAAATAATAATCGGGTTCTTACAAACATCCCCCTAAAAGAAATTATTCCCCTAATTTCCCTTCCAAGGGTAGTGAAGAGATACCGTGAATAACTTCGGCCACTGAACACGTTAATTGGTCTCCTACTCCAAGGATTCTTCCTACACATGGCCATGCTTCCATAGCATCCATATGAGAGGAACTGACCGGCCTCAGAGAACCATCGTTCTCTTGTCAACGATATGGATCAGATGCTTCTCAAAGGACACATCTTCTTGAAGCTCAACTTCCTTGGGCTGAAGGACATGAGATGGGTCTGAATGATAGTAGCGCAACTGAGACACATGGAAGATGTCATGCATGTCCATGTACCTCTGTGGTAACTGCAACTGATAGGAAACAGGCCCGACTATCTCCAGAATCTCAAATGACCCCACATACCTCGGTGAAATCTTATCATGTCTCATAATCTACATGTGTCCCATCCTCGGAGAAACACATATGAAAACCTGATCCCAAACCACGAACTCCAATGGTCGACTACGGAAATCATCATAAGACTTCTGACAAGACTGTGCAGTAGCCATCCACTTCTAAATCAATCGGACCTGCTCAAAAGTCTCCTACACGAGACATGGTCCCAGTAAAGCTACCTCACTAGCCTCAAACAAGCACAAAGGTGATCGTCATGGCCTACCATATAAATCCTCTTATAGTTCCATCTCAATGGATTCCTGAAAGATATTATTATATTCAACCTTGAATAGAGATATATGGTTCTCCCAAGAGCCACTAAAGTCTAGGACGCATGCACGCAGCATATCCTCAAGCACTTGTATCGTACGCTCTAACTGGCCATCGGTCTGAGGGTGGTATATTGTGCTCAAAAGAACCTGTGTACCCACTGCCCTCTAAAAATTCTGCCACAAAAAAGACGTAAAACGAGTGTCCCTATCTGAAACAATAGAACAAGGAACCCCAAGAAGAGGTACGATCTCTCAGATATACACATTCATGAGCTCGTCAACTCCGAAGGACTCTATGATCGGAAAAAAGTTAGTGACCTTCGTGAGTCTATCTACAACAACCCACATGGCATCATTGCCTCTAGGTGACCTTGGAAACCCAGTCACAATGTCCATCACGACATCATCACATTTCCACATAGGGATGGGTAACTGCTATAATAGTCTGGCTGGCCTCTGATGCTCCGCTTTCACCTACTGACAGGTGGAACACCTCGTAACAAAACCAGCTACATCTCTCTTCATACTTGGCCACCAATAATGATGACTCAAGTCATGGTACATCTTGGTAACTCCGGGATTAACTGCCCATGCTGAAACATGAAACTCCCACATTAGCTCCGTGCGGATATCCCCTGGAACCCACACTCATCCCTGGAACCACATAATTTCATCATCGCAAATCATCCAACCAGTAGGAGGGTCCTCACTTGCCACTAACTCCCTTAGAACTAGGATATCTGAATCAGATAGCTCTCTCATCCGCACTCTATCTAGGAGGGTAGAAGTCATGGATAAAGAGGAATGATAGGTCTACCCCTGACTGTCATGCACCTCTAAATGAATCTCAGAGAACAAATCCATATGATGAAATTCACCATTGGCCTCCTGCACTGCAGGTATCTGAGTCTTCCTGCTCAGTGCATCAGTTACTGCATTACCTTTACCAGGATTATAGGCAAGCTCAAAATCAAAGGATTGAAGGTATTAGACACACCTTCGCTGCCTCAGATTCATGTCACGCTAAGTAAAGATATACTTGAGACTTTTGTGGTTAGTGAAAACCACAAAACTTTCTCTTAATAGATAATGTCTCCAACAGCGCAACACATGCACAACTCCAACCAACTCGAGATCATGGGTCGGGTAATTCTTATCATGTGGCCTCAACTGCCATGAACCGTACGCAACCACTTGATCTCCCTGCATCAAAACTACTCTTATCCCAATACCTAATGTGTCCCAGTAAACTATATAGCTCTTCCCTTGCTATGGAAGTATCAGGACTGGTGCTGATGTCAACCTTCTTTTCATATCCCGAAAGGATGTCTCGTAGGCTTCCGTACAAACGAACTTCACACCCTTCTTAGTCAAACCCATCAACGATGCTGCTAAATGGGAGAAGTCCTGTATAAAGTGTCTGTAGAAACCATCTAGCCCTAAAAAACTCCATATCTCAAACACATTCTTAGGTTGTATCCAGGAAACTACTGCACTCACCTTCTCTGGGTCTACTGAAACTCCTGCCTCTGAGATGATATGACCCAGGAAGTGAATCTGGTCCATCCAAAAATGGCACTTTGAGAGCATAACATATAGTTGATGCTCTCTTAGTGTACTAAATATGATCTCAAGATGGGTTGAATGGTCATGTAGAGTGTGAGAGTACACCAAGATATCATCCATGAATAGCACTATAAAAGAATCCAGATAGGGATGGAACACAAGATTCATCATAGCCATGAAAATTGTTGGTGCGTTTGTGAGTCTGAACGGCATAACCGTATACTCGTATATACTATACATACTCCTAAAAACCTTATGTACTATATTTGATGGTCTCATGCGCAGTTTTTGATATCATGATCTCAGGTCAATCTTCAAGAACACTCGTGCTCCATGAAGTTGATTAAAAAGATCATAAATCCAGGGAAAAGGATATCGGTTCTTAACCATCAACTGGTTCAACATTCGATAATCCACATAGAGTCTGAGAGTACCATCTTCTTTCTTTGGAAAGAAGAATAGAGAACCGCAAGGAGAAGTTTTGGTTCAGATAAAACCCTTTGAATGTAACTCCTTTATCTGCCTCTTGAGCTCCTGCATCTCAGGCGTGGCTATCCTATAAGGTGTAATGGAAACCGGTGCAACACCTGGCACAAGCTCGATAGAGAAATACACCTCACGCCTCGGAGGTAGACCTGAAAAGTCATCCGAGAAGACATCCCTGAAACGATGAACCACTGGAAGGAAATCCTTCTGACAAATCCCCTGTTCGTCCAGATGTAAACTTGTAATCTGGGCAGTGACTCCACCTTGAACATGATGCTCTGGTCCAGCTTGACTCACCTGAACATCCCATTCACCCTTGTATAGATACTCTCCACCCTCTGGTGACGTGAAACTCACTCTGTGACGATAGCAGTCTACAAAGGCTCGAAAGGGAACCAACCAGTCCATCCCAAGAATGATGTCATAATATTTCATCTCTAAGACATAGAGGTCCCAAAGAAAGTGACACCCACCAACTTCAAGGGGGAACTCCTTGCACTGACGCACACCGGTCTTCCTAGTCCCCAACAGAGTGTCTAGCGTCATGATATCAGAAGAAGTAGAAACATAGAGCCCAATGATCTCCAAAATGGGCACATATATAAAATTATTTGTAGAACCCATATAAAAATGTACTGAAGATAAGACAGAAGCTACTAGAATAGTACCCTTGACTGTAGAAGGACCGGGATCCAACTCCTGCTAGGTCTGTTGCACTTCATATGCCTGCCCAATGCCACGACCCTATGACATAGCCTGGCTACCCTGAGTTGTCCCGCCCTGTTGCCTCAGAGTTCCAGGTGTCTGCCTACCATGGCCATGACCACCATCTCTGCCTACACGCCCTGACGTATTCCAGTTCCCTGACTTGTAAAAAGCCACTAGTCCTGCTCCCACACGCGGAGTCTGCATAGAACAAATCTCACTAGCCACTGGTAGAAACACCCTAAAAAGCACTGCCGATGACCCATATTGCCGCAATCTTGGTACTCCACTGGTCACGTGGACACTACGGTCTTTTTTACCCCTCCATACCACACTAGTAGCACCTAATTGGGCCACCTGACGAAACTGTCTGGCTGGTACTGCCACCTTAAGAGAATTCCATTTGTCTCTTCCTCTTACCATCTGAAAGAGTACCAGTAACTGGCGTTGAACCACCCTTGCCCAAAACACTATATTCCCGTAGGTTACTCTCTGTAATCAACGCCGGATTCACAATAGAATGTATTGAAGGAAACCTGAAAACATTCTCCAGCGCTCAGATGTCATATCAGAGACCATCCTCAATGTGCATGGCCCTCAACATATCATCACCCACCAGAACGGGTGCAAAACGCTGATGCTCGTTAAAGCGAGCAGAATAGTCCATCACTAACATAAAGACCTTATGTAGATTCATGAACTCTCAATATTTGTCTGCCCTTAGCATCTCGAGAAAGAAGAAGTCATACAAGACTGCTTGAAAATCTTCCCACGACTTGTCTAGGTGATGATATGACTAGCTGGTAATGTCCCACCACCTCTTGGTGGAATCATGCAGCATGTATGTCGCGGGCTTGACCCTCCGCCCTGGAGGCGTCTCAAGATTCTTAAAAATAGTCTACAATTATCCTAGCCAAGAAATCACAACCTATGTTCCGTAATCCCCGTAAAATTTAGGTGGATGCTGCTGCTGGAAGATACGAGTCAGTGATCCCTAGATATGGCTGCCTGCGGTGCTCCCTGAAAGGTCTGCATGAACCATATTAAACCTTTACTGAACTGCGCCTTCGCACATGTGTTCGGTATAACAGATGGTGCTGCATATGGCTCTGGTAGAGGATCCACTGGTAGCCCATGGTCCACCATATCTAGAGCATGTGTATACTGACTACACCGCATGTACTATACTTCTCTTTCCCTGCCTGGGACCTTCTACATGGCTAAGCCACACGGCTCCTATTTGAACAAAAATACCCGACATGTATTTCTTCTACACGGCCTGTATGGTGTAATTTTCCAACTGCCCGTGTCACATGTGTCACGGCTGACTACTCGGCTTGACACTACATGACATGTGACACCCAAACACGGCGTGTACACTACCCCAATTTCCAGCCACACAACTTACTCCACACAGTCTATCCTCAGGCAAGAATACACGGCGTGTACCACAGGTACACGACATCTACCAGATGAGCTTTGCTGACTCATGTTGTTAGTTACATTGTCGGATTCATGGCGTGTTTTATATACACATGATGTGTAAATAAATGGATTTCCCAATCCCATGTTGTTAGTTACACGGCCGGGTCCCCAGGTCACACTACACAACGTGTTCCTCATTTGACACAACATGTTCAAGAAATGACTACATCGTCCCGTGTTTGTTAGTTACACGGTTGGGTCATCGGGTCAACCCAACATGGCGTGTACATCTGGTACACGGTGTGTTCACCCCAAACATTCCCCTTCCCCGTATTGCCGCCCACACAGTTTGTGACATTGGAAGAGACTACACAGCATGTACTCAGGGTACACGATGTGTACCCAAAAAGTTCGCTTTTCTTCCCGAACAGAAGAACATACACGGCGTGTTTATGTACTACACGGTGTGTATACTGGGTTTCCAGATAGTATGGCTCAGAAACTTCTCCAGAACCTAGAAAACACTGAAAAATAACACTTAAGTGCCAAATTTAGATCCGTGAGGGCCCATACTCCCCACGAATCATGTTTGGCATCTTATCTGTGTTATGAAATACGGTAAACACCCAATGATCCACCAAATTCCGTTCAATGGGGGCTCATACTCCCCAAAAACCAAAGTTTGACGCAAATTCTATAAATAGACTCATACCAAAAATACCCTATCACATTTAGGTATTTATGAAAAAAGCTATCACAAAAGCAAACTTTTACTAGCACAACATCTATCACAACAACATGCAATTTCTACTGCACCTACATGGCATGGAAATTATGCATGGAATGTGATTATAGAATATGCATAACTGATGCATGAGATGGAATTCCCTCATCTCATCGGGATGAAACTAAATAGAACACATGAAAAAATAAAAACCGCACATTACAAGTGTGTCACCCTTCGGTGAAAATCAATTCAACTGTCAAATTGAAAAAATCAAAAAAATTACAACACGAGGTAAATTAGATTTTCCCTATACATGTGTTAGCTACGCCCAGGCACAGATTATTACCAACTACTATTCTTGTCCTATCCTTGACTAAGGCTCCAAATCATAATTCAAAGAAAAGAACCCCCTCTGATACCACTTTGTAACGTCCCTATTCTGGGTGTCACTCAATGGGTGCCCCAAACCCGGTTCGCCACGTGACCTCAATTGAAATTCCCCACACTCCAGAGGTTTCCGACTTGTAGCGATGGTCTAGGTCTGATAGTGTGGAAATTATACCCTCATTTTTCAAAGTGTTACACAACGGAATGAAATAAAACATACGAAAACAGCAGAATCCATAAACTATACACAACTGAATTAAACAACTGTAGTAGAAATAACCATCCAGTATATAAATACTAGTGGAACAAGCCTCAAATTATTAGAAAATAGCCAGAACATGTTACACAACAATATAGTTCAGAACAAGTACATGAATGAAAAATAGAACAAAACAGCTGGTAGCATTGCGAGCCTCAGCCCGATCCCATTCTCCTCTACTCCTCAGCTATAATCAAGTACATGTATAGGGACTCTTCCCCTCCACACCTGCAGCAATATAATCTATTTGGGCCGAAAATAATACCCCAAATAGGGTGTGAAAATTAAATCCCAGTAGGAACCCACCAAAGGCCAGTGCCCAACTATGTGTAAACATGCACAACAGTGTGCAAAAGTTAATGCAATAAACTAAGAAGTACTAAAAGTAACTAAGTTTACAAGTTATATTGCCATTTTAATTATTCATTCAAACATTTAATATTAATAAAACACCACCGTGAATCTCTAATTAAATAGTCAGCGTCCTTAGACAAGAAAAAACTCACCCTCAGGTAATCAAAATCTCGCCCTCAAGCCTTGCCCTCAGGCATAACAGAATTTTCCCTCAGGCATACGAAGTGTCTCCATTAGGCACAAAAGTCTAGACCTCAGGCACGAAAGGTTTCCTTCATGTGAAATAGAACATTTCCCTCATGCTAATACAGTCACACCCTCAGGCTATAGTAAACACCACCCTCAGGCATAAGTAACCGGTCCATGTCCAATATATAAACATACAATTTTAATACAATTCATCTCAAGGAAAATGTAATGCATAATTAAACATGGCATACCCTCAGGTATCCTGGCCAAATGTCTAAACAGAAGAACTCAGCTATGGGGAGGCCCTGGATCCAAGAAATTATCCCAAGCAGCATTTTAATATCAAAATTAATTACTTATACAATTCTAGGTATTTTAACAGCTATAACCTCAGCCACACGATACCCCAACATGGGTTCATGGGATAATAACACACACAAACGCACAACAGTTGGAGAAATTAACACCAAGCCACCTACCTTTAACACCCACGAATGATATACACAAACGATGATCCTCGATTCGTCCTAGAATGACATAGATCTGAGGTGAAAGAAAACCACGTTCAAACTTATATAACATCCCTACGGGAAGGAATTGGTAAGAACTACTCTAGGAGAAGGGATAACTCACCCGTGTGGTTCCAGGGAGATCGACGATGTAGAAAACAGATTCCCAACATGCGCTCGACAGATCTCTAAATCTCTGGCCTCCCCCTTCTGCTCCTTCTTCTCGTTCTAAGCCTTCCATGCGAATAGGGTAGTCTACTTCACATTTTAAGTGAAAGAAACCATGTACAAAGCGTGTACTTCTGAGTACACTACGTGTACTTACTTCATTTAACTGTTCATCTGGCGGTTTCCCTCCAGTGCGACACGGTTCATTTGCCGACATGAATACATGGTGTGTATTCTTTAGTACTTTGCGTGTTCGATCACTCATCTAGCCACCGCATTACTATTTTCCTACCGACTGACTACACGTCATGTAATGGAGCACTACCTGACATGTAGACAGTTTCTACCACCTTCATCACCGACATGGCAATACACCCGTGTACTCATCCAACTTTTCCAAAAGTACACAGCGTGTTGAAAAGTACACGATGTGTACATTCAAAATTTGGTATTTTCCCATTTTCCTTATCTTCTCAAAAAAATTAATGAAAATAGAAAATAAGAAACCCGTACCTCAAAAATAAGAACCGGGTTCTTACATTGTGGGACACATTGGAATGTTTAATGTTTATTTTTCTCAATATAATTTTAATGTCAACAAAACATGTTGTTATATTACTTCGAGTGAGGTATTATTGGGAAACCCAAAATCATTATTCAATATGTATATAGGATAAGGCACAATATCTATTTGATATATGGTGAATTATTTAGACATTCAATACACATGTTCATGATCATTTAAGGAAATCCCTACAGGTTGGGGATTGGTAAATGAAAGACTCTAGATGATTAGGTAGTCTTTTTAGGTGAATTAGTTGTAAAAATAGTTTAATGTACCATATTAATGTAAAAATATTATTTTTCTTTAATAGAATGATGTCCAAAAAATAAGTATTTTATTTATTGAGAATTCAGATATTATTTAACAGTGAGATTTTTCATCGACGTGTCTATAAATGCATTTAATTTTATTTTTTTTATTTGATTGCATGTGCTATCAGTTTCATTCCTAGATATATTGAAATTCAAAAATGTAGTCTTTTAATGGCATGCGTTATATTTTATTTACCTTTCCATTTTAATTCATTTCCATTGATTCATTATCAATTCCACATTAATTAAACTTAGTGAGAATTCGATCTCACCATAATTGTCTTTAATTTACCAGGATATAATGAATAAATCATTAAAGAACCACATAATGAAGATATTTTTTTTAATGTATCATGTTTTTATTTCAAATTTGAAAATTTATTATGGGTATCATTTATGTAATCTGTGATTCTATAACAATTAAACGGAATGATCCATTGGTATTTTATTATTTTTAAGAATGTTATCAAAATGTAATAATGCACTAGATCCAGGCTATCTGGGGTCTAGGTGTAACAATTTTGATGTTTAATTTTGAAGGAATGTAACCTTTTCAAGAAATTATGTATGTTCTTAGTGAATAGGTGAGATAAAAACAGGTTTTTTTCTTGAGTAAAACCCTCATGCAAGGATGTGCATTGGTCCTTGATAACATTGAGTGGAACCCTCCATCCAAAATTGGAATGGGTCCTTAACAGTAAATCTAGAACCCCCATTCAGGTTAGGCAATGAGTCCTCAATATGCTAGAGTGGAGAACTATATCCGAGTTTGGAATTGATCGTCAAACAACCCTATGGAACCCTCCTAAACAGAATTGTATGGGTACTTAATGATCAGATTGGAACCCTCCATCCATGATTTTCATGGGTCCTCAACCATCACAGTAAAACCCAGAAATTGTACTAGTTCGTGGAGTACTCTTACTAGATTTCATTCACCTCAACTATGTGGAACAATATAATGTTCATTGGTTTGACTATGTTGTTTTATTCTAGTAATACAGCTATGATATTGAGCATCATTTACCATGTTTTAGAACTATTGGGTACTCTTACTCATGGGATGACCTGTGAGATTGATATCCACTTCATCTGATGTTTTAGGACTATTTGAATATATATATATATTGTATCCACATTATGGATTTGGACACTCTCCCTCTACAAGAATGGATAAATCTTGGGTTATTCTCTGTATATTTTATTTTTGGGTTCTCGTTGATGGATGAGTCTACTTTCATAATATAGATGGTGAGGGATCCAAAATCAATTCATCTAATCATAGTTACGAACCCCTTGGGATTGGAATAAGTTACCTCCACTCACTTCTTGGGTTAGGATATACTCTATCTCAGCACGGTGTTTTCTTTCATGTATTATGTCTTATGAAATTGATATACAAGTCGATCATGACTATATTAGGGATTAGGGATATATGGTTCTTCGATAGTGTATGGTGGTCAATTTTAGGAATTCTAGAGAAAATATCTCTTTAATCTTTTAAATTTACCATTGTGTTTTATGTTGGGATACATTTCTAATTGGTTGGGTGTTTTTTACACATTACAATCAATTTACACTATTTCGCTTTTATACTATCTATAGGTTCATGCATGATTGGTTCAATTTAATGAATTTATCATATCTTATTACCCCGCTACTATTTTTCATTATGATCGATGTTTTTGTGTGTATTTTTACATAAGAATATTCATTCCTGATTTAGTTATTCCTTGAATTCATTTCGGTACCCATGGCCTATGTAGGAGGGCTTGGGGATTTTGTGGCTCGAGCCTCATCATTGTTTTGGTCATTATAGATTGGTATCATAGCGATTTCATTCTTCATGATGTTGATCAGGCATACCAAATTAAGAGTATTTCATTTGGATTAGGGAATTTGTTTCAAATTAACTCAAGAATGGATCATATGCCATGAAATCTAGTGATGGGTAATCATCCAGTAAATTCATTCACCATATCCCTAGATACCTTCTTGTAAACTATTCATGCGGAGATATTTTTTACATGGTAAAATAGTGAATTCATCATATTTGAATATTTTATTGACATAATATATTTATTCATATCCTCATTGTATATATATATATATATGTGTTTGTGTGTGTGTGTTATAATCTAATAATGACTCTCTTTAATATCATTATGGATTCCTCCATGACAATAGCAATCAATGATACCAACATCGGTTTGTGATGTTGATTTTATGAGTAATGAGGACGTAGTTCTAGGTCCATCTGGATACCACTTCCAATAGGTGGGAAGGTAGTAGCATCTTCATTATCGAGAAGTAGATCATTCCAGTAGAGTATGCTGAGGCCACCGGGATGCTTAGAATATTATGTGTGTTCCAGAGTCACTGACTATTGAGGTTCCATGGCTGGACATATCCTCATGAAATAGAGGATTTTCAAGAGTCAGTGGTCTATATCATTAGAATGGTTTGGAAACTGATGGATCAGGTGGTTCCACTTGAATATATTATCTTCCATAGAGTAGTTGGTCATTTTATATCCTCATTACATAGATTCCTAATGACTTGACAATATCCGGTCATTTCTTCTAGTAGTTGTTCCATGAGTGGTTATACCCCTTCATCTTGTTATTATTATTAATTTAAATGATTTTGGAGATATAATATAGAGGTATGACAGTTGATGATTATTTAGAGAGGTTATATAACTTATATGGTTCTCTCTTATCATGTTGTGGGAAGACTACTTATGAAAAATAGTTAGAATGGACTCTGTAGTGAGGTGTGAGTCGGAATGGACGTTGTGTTCATCCCCAACATTGTATTGGTGCTTCAATGAGAAATTTGGAAAGAGAGATTTATGTCAATGTTTTTCCATAAAACTATATATGGTAGTGGGTACCAAAGAGCTCGGTGTTATGTAGTAGGTAGAAGATTCCATGTTCCATGATTATAGTACAGGATGTTCTTCGATGACAAGACTCAGACACCTGGTCAGAGTTAGTGAAAAAGACTAGAGAAGACTAGAGAGAGGTGTTGTATTACTTGTGATGGGAGGGGTCACAGAGAACAAGTCTACTCAACCAAATGTTCTTCACAATGCTGGTAGATAACTGATGGACCAACACAGCTAAGGCAACTCAATGATAAGGTATCTCCCCAACATAGACTGGGATGTCCCTGGGGTGGTGGTTCTAGAAGAGGAGTTAGAGGAGCTATTATTGGTGGATGTCCCTATAAGATCCTTTTACCAGCACCACAAGGCAATCCTTGTTAGTCTCATTGAACTAGTATACGGTTCCATTGATAGATGAAGGCCCTTGATATTTATTTTCTCATTGCATATGAGATTATAATATGTACAATCTATTCATTTTATACTATTTTTTATTTTAGTAGAAATAGGTTCTAGTCATTTTATTATATCATTACTCATGGAGTGATATCTGGATCTCCCATTTTTTGTTTCTAGCACTAAATATCTATATTCATGTTCAAGCATAGAACTCATCCTTTTTATCAAACATCTACTGGAAGTGTGATGTATCTCTTGGAGGAGAGTGGGTCACATAAGGCCTTTTGGACATCACTATGAATTCTCAAGATGTAATCATGGGAATATAATTACATTTAATTTTAAAACAAAATATTTAATGTCATCATAGACAAATCAGATATCTACACATTGATGTGATGACAATACCACATTCTCATGATTGGTATATCATGTCTTGGAATGTTCATTTTTTGATAATTATGTTTCATCTCCTCAATAATCAATTTGTATGTATAGCCCTTGGTGAATGAATATAACCATAAATATGGTTTCCTACAGTTGTGGTGGATTATATGTAAATATTTTTCCATTATGTTTTGAGACTAATTCAGAATTTTTTTTGATGTTTATAATTGGTTTCATATACGGAATCCTATTCTATCTTATATGAAGTATTGGATGGAATATAGTATGGTTTGTGAACATCAAATGTTGTTTGGGGACATTTGAGGGAATTGTTTTATCAGAATGAGTGTGTCCCCCTAGGAAGCTCCAGTCCTATTTGTGAAAAATTCGGACTGAAGCATACAAATTTATGTGGATTATAATAACCTCAACTAGTCCATGGTAATGAAAAAGTAACATGTTCAGAGGATTTATGATTTCATTACCTCATTATGATGTGTGGGATATTACTTAAAGACCAATCTCATATCTGGATTCCACTAGTTGACAGTTTTCATAGTAGACAGTACAAATTTTCCATGTTAATGTTGATGAGGACCTTATGAGATCCTATTTATTTCCTTGGGTATAATGAATTCTCTAACCTAGTTTATGGATTCAATGAACCAATTATTATATCCATTTAAGTAATAGTTTTTATATATTCATTGAGTAGATAATTATCTACATTACATAACAGAAGTATAATGTAGGGAACTTGATGTTTTTCATATACTGACATAAATAGTATTGGCTTTATGAAATGCTATAAAAGTGCCAACATCATATTAATGATGTTCAAATTGAAAGGCACGAAATTTTAAATCATGGATTCTTTTTGGATCATTTAAATATCAATGTTTTTCTTTTTGGTATCCATCCAAAAATGTTACCAAGGGGCGTAAAATTACTTCCTTTGTAGTACACTAATAAGTCTTTTTAGAAAACATCCCTAAAATGACAGCCCATTTTGCATCCTTGATGCAAAAAATGTTTTCATTTAACTTGTTTGAGAAGTTCAAGAAGTTCATTGAGGAGTTTAGGTAGAGGTTGATTATTGCTCCATTTTTGAGACTATTATAAGAGGATGGCATGAAGTTCTTATATTATTATGATTCCTTAGAATTCTGGCTTTGTAGAATGGGGATTTAAGGTTATTTATTATTCAAATACCTTTCATGGAGGTTCAGTCCTAATGAGAAAAACGATGCAAATCATAACCATTACTTAATAGGAGTATTATTTTTTCTCTATAGGTGAATACACAACCATCTAGAAAGTAAATTTTGATTTAATCAGACCACAATTAATTTAGGTACATCCTCACGTAGAGATTCTCAATCCTAAGATTGTGATGTTGGATTGAGCTCTTATAGGAATTGAAAATCATGATGGTCTATAGATCAAAGAAGGGTTACATAGTATCAGATTCTTTTAGGATTAATTCTCGGGATCATTACATACAGAAATAATCATTGTCATTTTCATCTATACATCTCACCCTTATGGAGGATGAGGGTATACTTTTTCTTCAATTTATGGTGTTGTATCCTACTATTCTCGAGTGTGAGAGAGAGTCCATGTTAGTAGACAACAATTTCATGATCTTATGTGATCAGATATCCATAGGTGACACAAAATAATAAATTTCTTAATTTTTAAATTGATTCATATTATTCTAAATAAATACAATTGTTCTAGTCATGATGCAGGAGGAAGTGATGCCAGAGTTCCAGACCTCTCCTTGTGTTCTATATCACAGTGTGGGGAAGATTCATATATACCTTCTCCAAAAGTTCTTATTTTAACGAATACGATGAAACATTGTAGACCTCATATCCAAGTGGTTTACATATTAGCAGGTGAAGGAAGATAACCATGTTAATTTTGGTTTGGTACATCCCTTTATATCAGATAGTGGACGTGGGATAACATATCAATGGAAACTGTCAAGGGGATTCCATGATCAATGAAGGGACAAGATACCATTTTGTTGATAATGGACCAACTAAAAAAGTAGTGAAATTCCACTCAATAATAATAAAGAGGTTGGTGGGGAGTTTGGAGTATCAATACATACTATATATTGTTCACCGTCTGGTGGATACATCGAAAATTGTCTCTGATCATGATGGGTGGTTTACATTGAAATTTAGTAGATTCCTCAAGGAGGAATTTGAGAATCTCGTGTGGATGAGTTTTAACATTTACCACAAGTCCAATGGTTAAATAGAGGAAAATATTCATGTGCTATAGAATATTATGAGGGCTACGTGTAAGGCATCGGCCATACCTATGAGGTTGAACTCCCCTTGGCAGTGTTTTGTTACAACAACTACTACAACTCTACTATCATCGGGTGATATTTTTGATTTCTTATATGTGGAATACTATAGGTCACCCTTGTGTTGGACAATGATCAGTGATACAAATCTGGTAGGCATATATATATGGTGCATGTTTCAATAGAGAAGGTCCAACTCATCCTTGAATGGATGCAAAAATCCCATAGTGGACAGAAATATTCTTTAGATTTCAACTGATGCCCGTTATAGTTCGACCAGGGATACCAAGATATGTTGACAGTATCCACATGACAACGATTGTGGAGGTTCAACCTGAGATCCATGCTACCATATAGGGTCATCATGTTTTAGAGGTTGACATATTTTTCTAACCACATTTCCCTAAAACTACTGATCGAGTGGGTTGATGAAGTCATCCTTGTGTCGAAATAGATGTGATTCAAGCATGACCACAGAAACATAATCTGCTGGGACGATCTAGAAATCAAGGAGGGGGCACCATTTCATGGAACCAGGTTGTGATTAGGGATTCATTGGAGAGGATCCAACATTAATGGAACATCCCCTTGGTTCGTGTGAGAGAGAAGAATGGAAATTTTTAGGAATGTTCCTCGGAGTGTGAGATTAAAGTGAAGGCTCAATATCCTGATTTTTTAATTGTTATTCTTTTTCATTAATGAAAATATTAATGGGTAGAATAATATATAGACATGGTATTTTCCTTTTAACTCTTTAAAAATTTTCAACATATATATAGAACTATGCACTAAGATGGTGTGAGATTCTGAGACACGGTGAGCCTGAAATTAATATTATAATAATATTAAATATATTTTATATTGCACACAAAAATCATATTAAATATAAATAGATAACTCATCAATGGTATATTATATCAATATGAAGATATAATAGTTGAGTTTGGAACATGGTGTTTACCATAGGTGTAACATAAAATGAGTTAATTGGGGAATTATAAACCACCACCCCACAATGTTACATTAAGTGTACTATGGGTATTAATTGATTATAATATTATTTAATTAATTCATTTTTATCCTAATAGATATATTATAAAACACAATTATAGAATAACATATCTGGGTAGGATCATAATTATGAATTTAAAGGTGAATCTTTCCTTCCTCATCCATCCTTCAAACAGAAGATAATATGATATAAAGATATAAGAAATTTTATTAGATCATGATGCACCAAATGTAGTAGTTACTCATAGAATTTTGGCTGGTTCCTTCTTCATAAATGATCTATCTGTAATTTTGGTAATATTCTTAGATTGGTTTTGATGATTTTTTAAATGTATTGATCAGATTGATTGTTAATCTTTGATATGCACTGCATTATAGGATTCTCATATTACAATGAATTGAAATTGAATTGTTCTCAATTTTTTACTAATATAGGATACATTATATTATTTTTGGTCCTGGAATACTTGTTAGAAAACATTTTAACATTATTTTATAGTGATTTTATCCCCCGATACTTTGTTTTCTTTACAAGTGGTATCCTTATGGTCTAATTTCCACATTGTCTAGCAGTATTGATTGAGGTCAGAACCCCAACATCATAGAAGACCCATGAATACTTAATTGATTGAATATATAAGAATATATATTGGATCATTGAGAGGTAATTGATGTTATTAATATTTTCATTACATATTCTACACTTTCATTACTTATATTATGTGAAATTTTCATAATATATGTGAAATATTAATGTTTTAATACTGTGTATAATTTTTTCGATTTTTCAGAAGTAGTCCAATTGAGTCAGTTTACTTTTTTATTTATAACTCTCACTGTACAGATCCGAATTGTGTGCTTATTGTTTTTTAGGATTTATTATTTAACTTCCCACATATCATTTTAAGGAATGATTGTCCAATCTTGTGATTTTAAGGGACATATTGACCACAGAATAAGGCCCACGGAATCTTTGAAAAATCATGCCAATACATGAATATTGAATTACTAAGAGCACTCCAAAAGTGAAAATTCATTTCTTCTCCTCAAACAATTGGGGGAAAACGTAAGGATTCTTGGATAAAAATTTACAATACCAAATCAAAATACATGGGGCCCAACTGATTCATTTAATAGTTTCCCAATATTCTAGAGGGGAATAAAATTTAGCAGAGTATTCATGACATATCCCATGATATAATAATAAAATAAAGATAAGAGATTACAATGTAAAAGTGTAGATATAATGGGATTACATTGTTGAATAATGTTTTTGGATTTGAAGTAATCTCCCAATTGATACACCCATTCACATTTTCCATCTTCTAAAACTTATGGATTGAAATGGATAGTTTAACATTGTATAATCAAACTGTGATACCATTGGCACCATAACTCCAAAAGACTCCATATTTTTAGAGAGGTCTCCCAAAATTATTTTCTACAGCTTTTCATAAGAATATATCTTGATATTTGACTATCTTAATATCCAAATTGGCTATGCTAGTGTAGGGACATATTGGGAATGGAAACAGTCGACTTCTTTGTGCTATAAATATATCCCTCTCCGCTTCTTCAAAGGTTGGAATTTCAGAGAAAAGAGGATAGGTTAGCATGACAAAGGCTCTTCCAATGGATTGAGAGTATCTTCCATACACATGTTTTTTACTTTAGAAACCATTCCTCCTTGCATCCTTTCATTTTCGTTTGTGTTGATCTTCTTTTGTAATTTTGTAAGTGATTGTTTTTTGTAGTTATTTTCATTGAAAGTTTATTCTTCAATATCTATTATTCTACTACAACATATTTATTTTAATATTAATTTTTTTAAAATAGTTTAAATGTAGTTGAATCCTCTCAGCTTATTTTTCTTTCTCATTATGTCTAATATTCATTTTCAATTATCATCATCATTTGTGTGTGTGTGTTAGATGCACCACACTTTTCTATGATTTTCCCCTTATGTTCTTAAATTATCATCATAGACATTATAAAAATATTAAAAATCATTTAAAAGGATGATTAAATCACTCATTATGTTGATTTATAATTTAGTGATGTTAGGTGATTGAGTGGATTTTCTTGATGAATATTCTTCCAATTAACATTGTGTATGCAGGAATTAATATGTCATGGATTAATGATATATTTTTTAACGTGTGGTTTCCATGGATTATTGGAACCATAAATACACTACCATCAACAATCTCTGATTTATATTAGAACCATAAGTTATTTTAAGGCATTGATTAGATCATTAACACTTTTGAATTCCAATCAACATTATCTTGTGGAGTGGGTGTGACTTTAAATGAAATATATTGAAAATCTCAAGGATATCACATGCATAACTACCTAAAAATGAACTCACACAAATCATTATCAAATTGTTAAATCAAACACAAATCATTAATCACTTCATTTAAGATATATAAAAAAATCACCCAATAAAAATACAATGAACATAAAACAATCAACTATTAATAAGTATCATCACTGAGGATTCAACATGTGTGCAGCAATACACATTAGCAGAGCACTGGAACCATGACCGGTCGATAGGCGATAATATGTCATGATTTCAAATGGATCCTTTGCTGGGGAGGGTGCTTTATGTAGTATTTATTTTCTTTTTATTGAAAAAACAAAAAAAAACAAAATTTACAAAATTTAAAAAATACACAATGAAAAACCTACCTCCTCATAAAATTCATAATTTTAAAAGACACAAAGAAAAACCCATCTTCATCTTTTTTCCAACATCTCTATAAATTCCCCATAGCCTCCCAATTGATCCCTTGGATTTTTTTATCCTGAAATTGAGTGAACACTTCGCCAACATAGGAGCAATGTAAGAGATAATCAACTCATCCAAGAACATGTCCTTGTCCAACCAGTTGAAATTAGAAATGGCCAATCCTAGGGAAGAAACACTAAAAGTACTTGCTTCCACTAATATGAATTAACAACCTTTTGGTGTCCAATAACCAAACATAGGGCTGACATTGAACTTAAATAGGGCTTGATTATCTTCTTCCTCACTTCCATGGTCTATCCATTGAGGATCTACATCTCCACATTAAAGAGTTCCAAGTTGGGTGCTCTTCCATGATGCCTCAAGGGGTTCCTGAGGAACAAATAAAACTTCGATCATTCCCTTTCTCCCTAGATGACTCTTCCATGTCTAGTATCTACTAACCTCATCCTGGTTGCATAACCGCATAGAATGTCTAGAAGTGACTATTCAAGGGAAATTATTTCCTGCTTCTAGTACTTCTTCTATCCAAAAGTAAATAAGTCTTATTCATTAATTCCCAAGTGAATAAAATCATGAGTAGAGGGATAGTTTTAAAATGCATGTTTAAATCATTTCACATCACCAAATTCCTAACCAACTCTTGATCCAATACATCTATTATAGGTTATTAGTGATTGGTAGAACTCTCATTGATTCCAGAAGTGGTGGTGCTCTTGTTGATAAAACTCATGCAGTTGCAAGAGATCTCATAAGAAACATGGTTGTAAACACACAATAATTCCATTATCTAGCACATGATATTGTAAAAAGGTCAATGAAAATAATTCCATAGAGCTGAACAAGATGACCAAATGGATAAGTGAACTTACAGGTCTTGTGCGACAAGTAGTTATGGCATACAAAATCCCGACCTCATCTTCTCCACAATATATGTCCCATGGACCTATCATGAATTGTGTAATCTATACTTCCCATCTCATCCAATTGACACATGTATGCATCTTCCAGAGGATCAATCTTATTCATCTGCACCAATGGAGCTCAATGCAGCATATGCTTAGCAGAACCACAGACCTCAACAATCTAGTCAATTTCTTAGAAAGCTAAACCAACCACAGAATGAGCCCTTATATTCTATATATAAACCTAACATGAGATATGGAAATACCATTTATCATCCCCCACAATACCCTTATCAAAACCCAAACCAATTCTAATATGGTCAAATTGTTGGAAACATCCAAAAACCTTACCCTTTTCTTCATCAACCACAACGAATTAATCCTCCCCTTATTCCATCTATATTCCACTATCCTAGTGAGCCTTACCAATTGCCAACCTAATAGAATAAATTTTTCAGAAACCATAATCAAGGTAATCCCAATTTTGGGGAAGCCTCTTCTTCCAAACAACCATGGGATAGTGTAGTGGATTATCTGGCCTCCTTTAGCCATTCCAGCCTCAGAAACACTGAATCCCAAATTGGTCAACTTGAATCCCACCTAAGACAACAAAAAAATCAAATTCTTCTCAACTCCCAGCTCAAACATTACCCAACCCCAAGGTTAATGTAAGTGAAATTTCACTTAGATCGTGAAAGAAAATTGATAGGCCTCAAGATAATTCCTCAATACCCCGTTGAATGTTGACCTTGAAAAAGAAAAGAAAAAGAAACATGAAAAGGAATCAAAAGCCATTCATTGACCTCCTTCCATTCCACTTAAGATTCCTATTACTATTCCTCAAGCTATTTCTAATCCAAAAAAGTCCATTGAACCCAATCCTAAAATTCTCGACATGTTTAGACATGTTGAAGTCAATATTATACTCTTGGATTCCATAAAAACAAACCTTAAGTATGCCATGTTTCTTAAATAATTTCACACCCACAAGAGACACCTTTAGACTATCGAAAATGTTTCCGCCTAGCTATATATTCCCATAAAGTGCTATGATCTAGGGGCCTTTACGGTTCCATTCCAAATTGGAGGTTCCAACATTGATGATTCTCTCTTATACCTAGGAGCCACTGTTAATGTAATTCCCAAATATATCTTCTATAAACATTTTTCATGTCCCTTAAATCCAACAAGTGTTGTTATTCATTTAGCCAATCAAAGCACTACTAGTGCTGAGGGTATAATCCAACATTTCCATGTATGTGGCAATGATTTTATCTTCCCTGCTGATTTATATAGCATTGAAATTGAAGGTCAGAGTAACTCATCTAGATCTACCCTAATTCGAAGAAGAACATTCCTCAGGACTACTAGAACCACTATTGAGGTCCATTCAAGCATCTTATCCATGGAATTTGGTGACTGGCTGGTCAAGTTCCTCATTTTTCAATCCACGAGAAACCAATATGAGGATCACTCTGCATTCTCAATCCATGATTTAGAGGAATCTTCTATGATTCAATTAAACCACAATACATCATGATTATTTTGTTATGAAGAGAGTGGATCTGGGGAAATCTGTACCATGATTAAACATGTCATAAATGGTGATGTTTATGTGGACCACTCATTCATTGACATCATCAATCTAGAGGATCTTGAAAAATATATTGAATCCCAAATCAACTCTGATTCTACTACTCCACATAGGAGAATATGACGAAAAATTAATATGAAGCAAATTATGTCCCTTGTTCTATTCATGCGTTCTCTAACCCGTTAATGAGAGATGATTCTGATCTAAAACATCTTACTGAACACCGGAAATATGCATTCCTTTTCCTTGATCACTCTTATCCTGTTATTATCTCGGCTTCAAATTATGAAAATGAGGAATCCCAACTATATCAAGTGTTATAGGAAAACAAAAAGGCCTTAGGATGGACCCAATATGACATTCCAATAATCAATCTTTCCATTTACATGCATCGCATCCATCTAGAGGAATCAACCAAACCAATTTAAAAACCACAAAGAAGACTCAATCCAATATTTCCTGAGGTAGTTAGGGAAGTGATCACCAATCTTTTTAAAGCTAGTATTATCTACCTAATTTCTGAAAGAGAATCGGTTTGTCTAATTCAAGTTGTACCTAAAAAGGGTGGGATAACTGTTGATAAGAATGAACATTGAGAGGTAGTCACAACTCGAGTGAAGAACAAATGGTGTGTGTGCAACTACTATTAGAAATTGAATGTTGAAACAAGAAATGATCACTAACCTCTTCCATTCCTTGATCATATACTAGAACAATTAGAAAGAATGAAACACTATTTCTTTATTGATGGATACAGCGACTACTTTCCAAATCCCAATCGCACCTCAGGACCATGAAAAGACTACTTTCACATTATCCATTAGTATATATATGCATGTAGAAGAATGCATTTTGGCCTTTTCAATGCTCATACAACATTCCAGAGGTGTATTATGATTATCTTTTCTGAATTCATTGAAAACTGCATGGATGTATTCATGTTTGACTACACCATTTATGGTGAGTTATTTGAATCTTTCTTGAATTGACACTCTCCAATCATCTAAATTCTTGTCAACTGTTACCTTGTGTTAAATTATTAAAAATGTCACTTCATAATTTCAAATGGGATTGTTCAAGGGGAAATAGAATCAAAATATGGTATTTATGTTGATCTTGAAAAAATTCAAGTCATTCAATCAAATCATGAACCCACTTCTGTTCGAGACATCCATTAATTTCTTGGTCATTCGTGTTTCTATCGTTAATTCATCTATAAAATCTATAGGATATACCTCCCACTCACTTGTTTTCTCCAAAATGATGTCTCTTTCCATTTCAATGAGGTTTGCAAGAGATCCTTCAGTGAACTCTAAATTAATCTTACATCTTCCCTGATAATCCAACACCCATATTGGTCAATACCCTTTGAGTTGATGTGTGATTCTTCTGATAGGGACATTGGGACCATTCCTATTCAAAGAAGAGGAAAATTCATAATGTCATATATTATTCCTAAATTTTTTTTTGCAAAACTAGACCCCACAACACTATGAATGAAAATAAACATTTTTAGTGGTTTTTTTCTTAGATAAATTACACCCCTATCTCTTAGGATCCAAAATCAAAATCATTATAGACCGTTTTGATATAAAGTTCTTACTCATGAAAAGTAATTCCAAAATATGGAAAATAAGAAAGATATGAATGCTCCAAGAGTTCGACCTTGAAATCAAATATATACTAGGATAAGAAAACCATATTTCTGATCAGTTGAGTAAGAATTTGTAATTATACTCATTCTGAAATAATTGATCTATAAATTCCAACTGAGCACCTTTCATCTCTCACTACAAAAATACCTTGGTAATCCCCAATTATTAATTACATTTTTTCTTGTGTTTTTTCTGAAATGATTTCATGATAACAAAAATGATGTTGAACAGTAATTAAAAATACTATTTTTTTGGTAGAAAATAATCATAGGAAAACTGGGTTAGACATGGAAATTTGGAGATGTGTTGATGAAATTGAACATTCTTTCCCCTTAGAATTCTATCACTCAAAGCCGGGTGGTGCCCATTTTGGACCACTAAGGATCTCTCAAAAGGTCCTCGACTCTAGATTTATTTCTCCTTCACTCTGCTAGGACTCACATCAGTTTGGTCAATCATGTCCCACTTACAAAAATTTTGGAACAATTTATTAATGAAATAAAATTCCCCAAAAGAAATTAATCAATTGTGAGATTTTCTATGTTTGGGTAATAAATTTCAAGGGTCCATTCCCCCCATTCTAATGGATTATCATATATTCTTCTAAAGGTTGATTAGGTATCTTGGTGGTTCAAGGTCAAACCCACTAGAAAGGATGATTCACAAACTATTATTTAGTTCCTAAAGACACACAACTTCTATGGATTTAGCACACCGCGTGCAATGATAAGTGACTTTGGAACCAATTTTTGTAAGAAAAACATGGAATCTATTTTGAAAAATAATGGTTTTGTATATAAAACATCAACATAATATCACCCCTAAACAAATGTCATGGCGGAACATCTTAATAAAGAATTGAAAAGAGTGCATTAAAGAATTGTAAAACCCACTAGAAAAGACTGGCCTGAATGACTTGGTGAAGCACTTTGGGCTTATTGAACTGCCTATAAAACACCCATTAGGATGTATCATTTTAGGATAGTTTTTGGTATATCATGTCATTTACCAACTGAAATCTAAAATAATAATTTTTGGGCTCTGAAAATAATTTATTTTGATTCTGAAAAATCTGGTGATGAAAGATTATTAAAATTAGCTGAACTAGAGGAGTGTAGACATGATTCATATGAGAATTACAATCTGTAGAAAGGAGACTCTAAGGTACTCTATGAAAAATAAATCTTGAGAAAGGTATTCCATGAAGGTGAAAATAAATTTCATTTAAATTCTTGATTTTGGTTTCACCTAGGTATGTTTAATTCTCATTGGGAAGGCCCTTTTGTTTTTACAAATGTTTACCCATTTGGTGCAGTGAAAGTCCAAGACCTTTCTTCAAAAATGAAAATCACAGTCAATGGACAACGATAAAATAACCACTATGAGAGGACACACAATCCTGGAAATACATCAACTTCCATCGAATCCCCAACTTTTGTATTCAACCCACCACAGGATGGAGATGGAAACCCACCAAATCCAAACCAGGGGGCACCTCTTTCCCTTTAAAACATCTTCCCCCTCTCCCTCTCCTCCCTCTATCTTCTTCCTCCCTTTATCAAATTTTCTTTTTTTAAAACAATCATCCTCATACTTTTTTATTCACTCTTCCTCTTTTGGGTGGGTGTATATTTATAAAAAACATAAAAAACATAAAAAACATAAAAAAATATTAATTATATTAAAAATCAAGAGTCGTTCTTACTCACTTCCAATTTTAAATTTTTTTCCAACCATTTTTTGGAGTTAAAATACATGGTTTCATCCCAAATATTTTGTGGTTTCTTTATTAATTTTGATAAATAATATTGTGTCAAAACTAACAAATTTTGAATGACCAATTTTTTATTTGGATAATGATTTTCTCTAGTTGGGATGAACAACTTTATCTTTGATGACAATGCTACCTATGGACATCTTTTCAAAATGTGTGTTTTTCACCCATATTTGTGTGTCTTGGGTTTTTGGAACATCGAGTTGAATTTCTATCATTAGTGTGCATTTCTTTGATAGAGGCATTTTCTGAACCACATGAGATTCACAATAGCCAAATAGCCTCCCATTTCCATTACATTAATCCTCCATTTGAAATCCACTTCAATCCTATAAAAACCTTTTCTTTGATAGACACATTTCAAGACCAATAACTTTTTCCACCCAATATCAACATGGATTTTCATTGAATAATTTTTTGAAATTTATGTGTGGGGGTAATGGATTTCATTTTTTGTACCCTTTATTGATTTCATCATGTTATCATATGGCTGAGGGAAAGAATCCATTCCACTGTGAGTGATATGTTTTCCTTTAGGGTGTTTTAGGGAATGAAATGTAATTTAATTTATGTTATTTTGTTAATGCTATTAAAAAGTGTTAAAAAATCATAAAAAATCAAAAAGCAGAAACAAAAAATTGGTTGTGCATTGGGTAGATCAAAAATCACTATTACATAACCGTTGATCTTGTAATAACTATTATAATTAGTGTCTTCAAGATATCAACTATGGGTTGTGAGATGAGTGTGAGATCGATTTCAAGTTTAGCTTTAAAAAATAATATAAAAACATTGATGAACACTTATGTCATTGGGAGAGAATTTGTGTTTGGTAAATATTTCATCTTCTCATCCCATTCAATTATTTTTTCTATCTTCTGTCTTTCATCACACAAGCATTCCCATGTAAATATGTGTTTTCATTTCCTTCCATGTTTCATTTAAAAAAATGATCATTTCTTTTTCTATGTTAGTGTTTTATCCTCATTTTCCCAAAATTTAGATATCATCTTACAACCATCCCATAGCCACAAAAAACCCCATTAAAAAACTCAATATTTTATACCACATTATGATAGTGAGTTGAAGTTGAGAGATTTTACAAACTCGATGATTTTCACGTTTTTTGGTGAATGAGTGAAACTATATAAATAATTATTATCATCTTGGAAGGGGTATGTTTTGTGGGGCACCATTTTCCGCTTCTAAATTTGAGCATGAAAAAATGATTTTTTTGAACATTGTTTCTACATAAACTATTGGTGGAATTAAATATTGATGAGTGATATTGTCTAAACCTCCCCTAATTAGGGAAAATAAAATTTTAATATTTGTTTTTGAGTGAAAATGATTTTTTCATGTTTTTATATTTTTTTCACATGAGGACATGCTCAAGACAAAGTGTGGGGGAGATGTGTTGAGTCAATAAGGTTTTCCTTATGAATTTTCCATTTCTTATTATTTTGAAAATCACAAACACCATATATTTAAGGAAAATCTCTTTTATAAGGGAAATCACTTTTATAAGGAAAATATCTTTTATAAGGAAAATCGCTTTTATAAGGAAAATCGCTTTTATAAGAAAAATTGCTTTTATAAGGAAATTTGCTTTTATTAGGAAAATAGCTTTTGTAAGAAAAATTATCCTTGTCATATTTTCATTATAAATATCCATATATTTCTTAAGTATAAGATTCATATTCATTTATATTCTTGGAATTATTTGAAACATTGATATGATGCAGTCTGTTTTAGGTTCCGAATTCGGGATGAGAGTTGTAATGATGTTTCACTCCGAATTCCAGATGAGAACATTAATGAAGTTTTATTCCGAATTCCGGATATGATCTCTGATAAAGTTCTACTCCGAATTCTGGATATGGATTCTCATTACAAATTCTGATGACAAACTCTCATTCCGAATTCTCATTCCGAATTCTCATTCCGAATTCACCTATTAAACAGAATCTGATTATCTTTGCTGTATACACTCCGAATTTATTTAGACTCCGAATATTATTATTTTTAGAATCTGAACCTTCATTTTTCTTACACTTTCATAATTTGTCTACTCTTTGACATTCTGTTTACACTCCAAACCTTCACTCCGAACTTTTGTGTTAAACATAAAACGATGTCGTACATTCTGTCACACTTGTTTTGTTATAAAAAGATGTCGTCTATTCTGTTATAAACTAATCATTGGTTAAGATACACATGTACAGGTCCCTCTGACTTTTTAGGAAAATATGACCATTGGAATGGATGCAGACCTTGCCTATAAATATGAGCTCATTTGAAAGAGCTCGATAATACATAGAAGTTGTTCGATCTAGATACCACACACTGCTAAGGTGATTTCTAGAGAGAGAAAGCTTTTCATGCCTTGTGCGTACTGAACCACTCGTTTAGTTTTTTCTTTGTGTGACTCTGAATTTTGGTGATTACATTCGAGGACTTCCAGGGATAGGAAGACAAAGGTGCCGACTACCTTGAAGTTCATTGGATTCCTTGCTGAGGAAGACAGAGGTTTCTAACTACCTTGAAGTTGAGGGCTTGTGTGGATAGCAATACAGAGACTCTGATCTTCTTATCGTGGGCTTACCCTGGTGTGCGTAAGACAGACTTGCATGAAATTATAAATCAAGGGACCTTTATCCAAGGTCGTTGGATAACCTTCTATTTGGGTAAAAAGCCTTATAACTTGTTACTTGTAGTTTTACTACTTGTTTTTTTCCGCTGAATTTTGAATTGTAAGGAAAGTATAACATTATTATACATCCCTAAATGTACTCTAATTCATTTATATTCTACACGCTTTAAGATAGAATCTCATATTCTAATCTTTAGTTTAGTTTAAACTTCCAGAATGATATTTCTGAAACCTACTTTCGGAATCTCATTCCAGTTTTAAGCAAGTACATAGAACATGAAGTTTATAACTTCATTCCATATTCCAATTTTTCATTTGGTGTAAGAGGTGTTGTGAATTTTATTATTTTAACTCTGTTAAACTTAGAAAAATCCTTGTCTAAGGAAAAATTTGTTATCTCTATCAAACTTTAAAGGTTCCAAAGGAATTTTTAAAGTATAAAATTCACCCCTCTAGTATATTGAACATCTACATAATTATTTTGATCCTACAATTGGTATCAGAGGAGGTTTCTGAAGTACATGTACTCACGTATAAGTTTTTCTTTCTCACTTTATCATTCCGGAACTTTCCCATTCCATACTTTCTCATTCCGAACTTTGTTATTACAAACTTTTTTCTACTAACAGGTTTGTGTGCCAAAGGTTATTTTAAGTATGGCGAGAGTTAATGTTGTTTCCATTGATAATATAAATTCTAAAAGACCACCAATCATTGATGGTAATGACTATGAGTACTAGAGAGATCAAATGAAGACTTTTGTTATCAATATTGGAGTGGATAACTTTTTTATACTTACTGGTGATTATAAAAATCCTGATAAGGAAGATAGAACTTTCACTAACCAGGAAAAGAAGGAGTATCAACTCAATTATAAGGTACGCAATACCTTACTTTGTTCAATGACTAGAAATATATATAGCCATATTTATTCTTGTGAAGCAGCTAATTGTATCTGGAAGAAGTTAGAGGTTTCACACTTTGGAACTTCTAAAGTGATTAAGACTAGGAGACCTATGCTTAGAGCTGAATACCATGGCTTCAACTTTCCTTATGGAGAACCAATATGTAAAGTTCAACAGAGGTTTATGACTATAGTCAACATCTTACAGTCTATGGGAGAGAAAGGTTTAGATGATGAATCACTTGTGGATAAGATAATCGATATCATGCCCAATGAGTGGGAATCCAAAAGAACAGCTATTGATTAGAATAAGAAGGTCACTCAAATTTCTCTTGATGAGATTTTTGGAACTCTTCTTCAATATGAAACCAGAATGAAGAGAGATTCTGAAAACATCAAGAAAAAGAATGGAAATGGTACTTTTTCTTTTACAAAAACCTCAAATCATATGACAACAAAGACTCCAGAGAGAGTAACCAGATCCAAGACTAAGAATGTTATTGTCCAATCAGATTCTACTGAAAGTAAAGTTTCTGAGAATGAGTTAGCAAATCTTGCTCGAAGGATGAACAAGATAGATGGCCAGAGAAATTTATAATCCAAGTATAAGAAAAATGAAAGGAAAGACAAGAAACATGGAGAAGTTACTTGTTATGATTGCAAGAGAGCTGGACATATTAGGCCAGATTGCCCTTTTCTCAAAAAGAAATAAAGGAAAGAAAGTCATTCAGACTAGAATAGAAAGAAGTATTATAAATCCAAAGCTAAGAATTTATTGAAAGCAAATGATACCTGGTGTGCCAGTGGTGGTGACTCTTCATATGAATCTTCTGACTATGAATCTTCAGGACAGAAGAATCTTGGTCTTATAGCCATACTACTTATTAACAATCATTGTTTTATGGCTAAGGTACAAAATGATGAATCATTGACCAATGTTTCTTTAAATTCTCATGATAGTAAGTATTATAACTCTTCTGATGAAGATTCCTCTTCTGATGAAGAAAATACTTTACCTACTTATGAAGAAGTTTCTAGGTTTGCTGAACTTCTTGAGATTGAGAACTCCAAACTCAATAAGAAACTTGATAAGGAAAACTCTAGGAATTCTATTCTTATGAATGAAATATAAGATCTTTCTAAAGATCATGATAGGAAAAATGCTGATTTTGAAAGTATTTCCAAAATTCTTGAGGAAGTAAGTTCTGAGAAGAGCAAACATTCTATAGAGTTAGAAAATGTAATTTCTAAGGAAAATGTTTTCGAGCCTAGATGTAGTTCTAAAACTAATGATTTTGAGGATAAAAACATGGTTATAAAACTAAAGCCCAAAATGTTTTCCTTAAAGAAGTGTTTATCAAAAATTACCCATGGTAAGGAAAATTTTGATAAAATGTATTCTCAAATACGACCTTTAAGAAATAAATCCGGATTTGGTTATACCCATGAAAAACCAATTTTCAGTAACAATTACATTGTTCCACAAAGTGCCCCATTTTGTACTAAGTGTCAATGTGGTGGTCACTGGGCAAGGAATTGTTCTTTAAAAAAACCCAATCTCTAGGATTTCACAAAGCTTATTTCTCTAAGAATTTGTGGGTACCTAAAATTTTGTTATCTAGAAATGTCGGGTCCAAACGAGTTTGGATTCCAAAAGTCTAATTATCTTCTTGATTTCAGGAAAATGAAGAGAGTAATAGTAAAAATACATGGTACAAGGATAGTGGATGTTCCTGGCACATGACTGGTAACAAAAGCTATTTTGAGAAGATTATCAAAACGAAAGGAGATATCATTCTTCAGTTTATCGGAACGCAAGATCAACTTGCTGATATTTTCACAAAATATTTGCCTTCTGATAGATTTGAATACATTAAACAGAAGTTAGGAATGATAACCATAAGGTAATCATTCTGCATTGACATCTTGTTGAACAATTCTCCTAACAATAATAAACTCCTTTTCATAGGGGGGTACATTTGACTGCAAGAGTAACTAAATATTTCAAAGTTAGTTTTTCAAACTTTTCAGAACTAAAATTCCGGAATGGAAATTTCCAGAATTGAAATTTTTAGAATGGATATTTTTGTATAGAAAAATTTTGGAATGGAAATTTTCGTATTGAAAACCTCCGGAATGGAAAATTTCATACTGTTTTTTCCATAACGAGATTTTCGTACCAAGACATCCATAATGAGTTTTTCGTTTTCAAACTTTTGCAATAAAATTTTCGTGCTGAAAATCATGTAAATTAATTTTGTTTCGTTTTATTTGATGAGTTTTTTGTAGTGCTTTTTGCGAACTATGTCTTTTCGTAATAAAGATTTTTTGTAGTTTTTTTACCCATTATGAATAATCCTCCATAGCCAATCCGAAAGGTATGATTTCCTTACTAATGTTTTCGCAATCATACTTTACTTGATGGTATTTTCTTATATTTTGTTTTTGGATAATAGTTTTTCATAAATCTTTGTTTTAATAAAAACCTCAAAAGATTGGATTCATGTTTTCATGAGAATTTGTTTTCAACCGTCAGATCTGCTCTCAGCTTGTCACAACCATTTGATCAATCGAGGAAGTTGAATCGTCTTCTCGTTGCCTATATAAAGGGGACCCCAAATGGTTGTCCCACATCGGTTTTCAAGCTCCAGCGTCCCGAAGCTCTTCCTATCTATTTTAAGGCCGTTCCGAACTTCATATTTCTCCATTCCAAACTTCTCAGAGGTCTTCAGATCTGAATATCTGTGGAAGGAGATTCTCAAGACATGACTTCCTCTAAGCCGATATCCAAGTGGTTAGTATATAGAGAAAGGTTGTTTCATCCTGATTTCTTGAACAAGTATGATTCTCTTATATCCAAGAATATTAATCTTAACGGATGGGAAGATGGTGCTGTGTCCAAGCCCGGTAATCAAGATGAAGTTTATTCGGATTTTCATATAGAATTCTATGAGACAGTTTCCTTCTATAAGGAAGATAGCAGGGAAAAATTATCGTTTAAGTCTTATGGAAAGACTTATAAACTTTCTTATGCCAAGGCAGCCAGCTTGGTAAGGCTGAACAATGAAGGAGAAGCCGAGTTCATTTCTCATGTTTTTCCCGATTCAAAGGGACGCTTAAAAAAAGAAAATGATTTGGAAACTCTCAGACTGTCAGATGACAAGGCTCCGATGATTGCTTCTCTGTCTACGAATTTTCGGATTCTAGAATTATGGTTACAAGGTCTTATCGTACCGAGGAAGGGTGAAAAAATTTATTCTAATGAAGAGTGAGCTCTATATCCTAGATTTTCTAATAAATCTAAGGATGTTTAATCTGATGGAACATATTCTTATTACAATTGAGAATGTTAAGAAAGGGAATTTGAGAGCACAGATCATAATGTATCCAGAAATCATCTCAAAGTTAATTTTCCGGGGCCTTGAGTCTTTCAAAGAGGCTTGCAAGTCTAAGCTGAGAGTTTTCAAGATTATGTTGGGGAGTGATGGTACTCTCAAAAGGATGGATGTTGCCTTTGATAAAGATACTGGTCAGTTGGTTGATCTACCTGCTCAAGAAGAAACAGTTCCGAATGTTTCTGAACCTGAATCCTCCAAGCCAATGAAGAATAGAAAGTTGAAAGAAGTTGATGTTAAAGCAGAGAATCCCAAATCTAAAGAAGTTCATTCCACACCTCCAAAACCGAAGAAAAAGAAAGATTACCCAGATGAGGTAGTAGCTAACTGGATGGAAATAAAAGAGAAGAGAGTGCAAGGGGAGCCTTAGTGTGGCTTGGATCCTGCAGAGGCTGAGGCCTTAAAGGAAAGGACAACTGCTGAACTAGAAAAAAAAGTGAAAGAAAATAAGCTCAAGAAGAAGATGTCAGAAGCTAAGGTTTCTCAGACTTTGTTGAAGTTTAACGAGATGACTTCTGCAAACATTCCCGTTCCGAGATCTTTTTCTTTGGAATCTCTACCTGAGACACCAGGAAGAAACATTGTTGCTCCGGAAGAGGCAGTTGCTAAGCATGTTGAGAAAGTTGAGCAGATTGAGCAAGTAGAAGAGCTAGAAGCAGTTTCCAAAGGTAGTGGTGAGACCGAAGATATTTTGAATCAAGTAGATGATTATAAGGGGACACCTTCGGAAAATTTGTTGCTCCGAACTTCAGAAGCTGAATCATCTAAGTTAGTCACTATAGGGAAGGATGAGGGGAAAGGAGAAGAGGAAGTAGCTTGTCATGTAGAGGAAGAACAACTTCTACATGTGGAGAATTTAGAGGATGGTGCTCAAAAAGTTGTTGGTGATGAAGACAATGTTGTTCAAGTGTATGACAGTGAAAAGAGAACTCTTGAACAGGACTCCATTCTAAAAAGGGACAAGGGAAAACAAATTTTTGATGATACCCCAAGATCAGTGGTTGTAAAGTGAAGGGAAGTTGGTAGTTCATCAAAGAGAAAGCTTGAGCATATTGAAGAAGAAAATTCTTAAAGCAAAGTCTCGGATTCAGAGTCATATTCGTTGGGGCATGACTTTGATGTTCAGGCTTTATAGAAGTTGGTGGGTACTATTCCGACTTTCTCGAGTATTGATTCAAGATGCCAGATGCTCCAACATTCTTTGAATCTAAAAACAGACTCTGTATCCATGGTTATGGAAAAATGTGTTGAGATTGAGGCTCAGTTCAAAACTTTCTTTGTTGGTTATGAATCCCACAAAAGATCTTCCAAGAGGATGACTAGTTTGTCAAAGAAGACTGTAGAATATATGAGGCTCTTTGATGAATTCCAAGATAATGTGAAGGATTCCATTGAGACAGAAGACAGGAAGATAAATGAACTTACTTCATCCTTTGAAGAAAAGTTGATATATGAAAATAATTTCCAGATTCAAGAAGTCCGAGATCTGAATGGGAAGCTAAATTCTGTTTCTCAAAACTGGAAGTACGAAAGGGTTCATCAGATTGAGTTTGAAGAGAAGTTGTTAAATAAAGAACAAATCTTGAAGTCTCAGGAAGAAAAGGTTCAGGCTCAGGAAGAAAATGTTCAAGCCCCGGAAGAAAAGATTGAAGCTCAAAATGCAAGAATTGTTGTGTTAGAGAAGAAAGCCGAGGAAGATCATAAAGACTTGAAGACGATAAAGACTATTCTTAAGGGTCTCATGGAGAAAGAAAATGATCCAAAATAGACAGATCCGATCTTTTGTTGTATCTAAACTTCTTTGTTGTTGAGCTTTCAAACTTAATGAAAATTGTGCGTGCTCGTTTCTTTGGTTTTTTCTACTAATTTTTCAGGTACTTTATTATATTTTCCATTCCCTCGAATTCTTTTTGATAATCAAAATGTGGGAGAAGGAAAAGAACCCTAATAAAGGGGGAAAAGGAAAAATAATCTGAACAAATTGTGAGAAAGAAAACAAAATCTAATAGAGTTTATCTAAGAGGGAGTTTTTCATTAAAGAATACTTTCTTATTCTTAATGAAATATTATTCCGGAAATATAGAATACGATCCTTATAGTATCAAATCCTAAGTGGGATTAAGTCATATTCATCAACTTTCATAAGTAAAGGGAGATAAGCATTAATGTTTTCTTTCTTCTTAGAATTTCTTTTTCGTAAGGATGTTTGTGCTTTCCAAAAAGGGGGAGATTGTTGAGTCAATAAGGTTTTCCTTATGACTTTTCCATTCCTTCTTGTTTTGAAAATCACAAACACCTTATCTTTAAGGAAAATCGCTTTTATAAGGAAAATCACATTTATATGGAAAATTGCTTTTATAAGGAAAATCGCTTTTATAAGGAAAATCGCTTTTATAAAGAAAATTTCTTTTATATGGAAATTGATTTTATAAGGAAAATAGATTTTGTAAGAAAAATTATCCTTGTAATATTTTCATTATTTATATCCATGTATTTCTTAAGTATAAGATTAGGATTCATTTATATTCTCAGAATCGTTTGAAAATTTGATATGAAGCATTCTGTTTTAGGTTCTGAATTCTGGATGAGAACTGTAATGAAGTTTCACTCTGAATTCCAGATGAGAACTGTAATGATGTTTTATTCTGAATTCCGGATACGAACTCTGATAAAGTTCTACTCCAAATTCTGGATACGAATTCTCATTACAAATTCTAATGACGAACTGTCATTCCGAATTCTCATTCCGAATTCACCTATTAAACAGAATATGATTATCTTTGCTTTATACACTCCGAATTTATTTAGACTCTGAATATTATTTTTGTTAGACTCTGAACAATCATTTTTCGTACACTTTAATAATTTTTCTACTCTTTGACATTCTGTTTACACTACGAACCTTCACCCCGAACTTTTGTGTTAAACTTAAAACGATGTCATACATTCCGTTACACTTGTTTTGTTATAAAACGATGTCATCTATTCTATTATAAACTAAATGTTGGTTAATTTACACGTGTATAGGTCCCTCTAACTTTTTAGGAAAATATGACCGTTGAAAAGGAGGCCGACCTTGCCTATAAATAGGAGCTCATATGAAAGAGCTCGATAATACATAGAAGTTGATCGATCTAAGGACCACACGCTGCTAAAGTGATTTATAGAGAGAGAAAGCTTTTCATGCCTTGTGCGTACTGAACCGCTCGTTCAGTTTTTGCTTCGTGTGACTCCAAATGTTGGTGATTACATTAGAGGACTTCCATGGATAGGGACACAGAGGTGCCGACTACCTTGAAGTTTGAGGGCTTCCTTGCTAAGGAAGACAGAGGTTTCCAACTACCTTGAAGTTGATGGCTTGCGTGGATAGCAAGACAGTGACTCTGATCTTCGTATCGAGGGCTTTCCCTGGTGTGGGTAAGACAGACTTGCTTAAAAGTATAAATCAAGGGTCCTTTATCCAAGGTTGTTGGATTCCCTTCACTTTGGGTTAAAAGACTTATATCTTGTTACTTGTAGTTTTACTACTTGTTTGTTTCCGCTTCATTTTGAATTGTAAGGAAAGTATAACATTCTTATACATCCCTACCTTTACTTTGATTCATTTAGATTCTATACGCATTAAGGTAGAATCTCATATTGTTATCTTTAGTTAAGTTTCAACTTCCGGAACCATATTTCTGGAAACTACTTTTAGAATCTCTTTCCAGTTTTATGCAAATACAAAGAACATGATGTTTATAACTTCATTCCTTATTCCAATTTTTTATTTTCTGTTAGAGGTGTTGTGAATTTTTATATTTTAACTCTGTTAAACTTAGAACTTTCCTTGTCTAAGGAATACTTTTTTATCCGTATCAAACATTAAAGGTTCCAAAGAAATTTTTAAAGTATACAATTCACCATCCCTCTTGTATATTGAGCATCTACGTCATTATTTCGATCCTACAAGTGGATGTTATTAACATTTTAATGACATATTATATTCTCCCTTTATAGATTTTATATGAAATATGCATAATTTGTGTGAAATATTTATGTTTTAATACTACGTATAATTTTTTAGCAATTTTAGAAGTTGTCCAATTGAGTCTGTTTACTATTTTGTTCATAACCCTCATCCTTCTGATCGAAATTGTGTGGTTATTGTTTTGTAAGATTCCTTATTCAATTTCTCACATATCATTAGTAGTAAGCATTCGTCAATTCTGTCATTTTAAGCATTATATGAACCACACAATAAGGACCTCAGAATTTGTGTAGAAAAACTACTCCATCCATAAATATTGAATTAATGGGATCAATATAGAGATTAAAATTCATTCATTCTCTTCAAACGTTTGGGGACCAATTTAAGGAGTCTTGGATAAAAATTTCAAAGCCCAAATCTAATGAAAAGGGTCCCAAAGGATTCATTTAAACTCATCCAACCATTCTGGATGAGAAATAAAATCAATATAGTATTCATGAAATATATCATGATTTATTTATCAAATAAAATGTATCTTTTGAAGTTGAAAAAACATTATATAGATGGCCAAAATTGTGGATGAATTGTTTGGATTTGAAGGAATATTCCTATTGATATACACATTAACATGTTTTCCTTCTAAAAAATATGGATTGAAAGGGAAATATTAATTTTGTTTAATATTACCATCATTACATTGGCTCCATTAGTCCAAATGACTCCATGTTTTGGGATAAGACGTCTAACATGATTTTATACAACGTTGAAGAAGAGACTATCTCACGATTTGGCTATCTTAATATCCAAATTTGCGATGCAATTGGAAAGACAGATTGGGAATGCAATCCATCCAATTACTTGGGCTATAAATACATCCCTATTCTTTCCTTCAAATGAGTTGGAAATTCAGAGCAAAGGAGGATAGGTTGGAAAGACCAAGGCTTTGCCAATGGCTTGGGTGGATCTATCATACACACATTTGTACTTGAGAAACCATTCCTCCTTGATTCCTTTAATTTACTTTTCTATTGTTCTTCATTTGTTATCGTGTAAATGTTTGTTTTTTGTAATTATGTTTTAATGAAAGTTTTTTTCATCATTATCTCTTATTCTCATCCACCTTATGTAGTTTAATATTAATGTTATTAAAATAAATCAAATACAATTGAATCCATAATCCATATTTTACTTTCTCCTTCAATCTATAGTTTGTTTTCAATTTCCATCATCGTTTTCCTATGTGTTTGAAGCACCACTCTTTTCTTGTCTATTTCATTTCTTTATCCTCTTAATTTATCATCATAATCATTATAACCAGATTAATAATCATTTTAATGTCCATGTAAATTTTTATTTGGGTGATTTATAATTTATGGATGTTAAGTGGTTGAGAGCATTTTATTGATGAATATTCTTCAACTTAATGTTGACTGTGTTGGACGTAACATGTCATGTATTAATGATTTGTTTTGTTTAACATGTGGTTTATAAGGATTATTAGAACCATAAATAAACTACCATCAACAATATCTGATTGAGATTAAGCCTTAAGTTAAGATAAGGATTAGATTAAATCAATAACACTTATGAATTCCAATCATCGTTATCTTATAGAGTGGGTGTGAATTTAAATGAAATATAAAGGAAAGCTCAATGATATCACAAAAATAACTCCCTAAAAATGAAATCACCACAATATTTATCAAATTGTTAAATCTAACAACAATCCTTAATCACATCATTTAGGATTTGAAAATAATTTACACAGTTAAAATACAATCAACTAAAAATTATCAACTATTAAAAAGTAAAAACATTGAGGATTTGACTGGAGTACTGCTATACACATTAGAAGAGCACCAGATCCCTGACCAGTTGATAGGCATCAATCCACCATGATTTCTATTAGGATTACTAATATGCTGATTAAATATAATGAAGTCAATGAATGCTGATGTGATAGTGTAATAAATGAATGATGAAACACCAAATGACCTCCAATGGCCATTTTCTGAAAAGAAATTGTCGATATAAATTATATACGGATAGATCAACCTTTTTGGAAGGTATTGGAACCATATCTAAAACATAGAATATTGATTCATGGTGTGCAACATGGATTATGTATTTCTTCAGAAATCCCGACTACATTCCATTATAAAGGATGAAAACAAGATGTGTACCCCCATAGGTGAGTAGGGGTTTGAAAAATGTAAAGAAGACATTGCATGTAATATATCTCACATGATGTATTCTCATTCACCAATTGGAAAACCATTGTGACTAGTCATATAGATGAGAATCTGGGATGAGGTACACATTGTACAAACACAGCTGTGTGCTCTAGTACACAAACACGATGAGAAACACATGGGCTTTCCCTAGGGAATCCCAGACATGACTTGTAAACCATCTAAATGACATGTTATTATGAACTATATGGATCCATGATCCAACCAAGGACAAAATCCCATGGTATAGTGGGAAAATATGTTTTCTGGGTCCCATCACTAAACATGTACCCCTTGAGCTCTTTTGGGAAAACATCGATCACCCGTATCAACATAATTTGAACTATGACTTAGAATGCGAGTAGCACATACTATGTTTTTTCTATATAAATGTGATGGTTCACTCGATTTTGGATTTGGTTATATGATGTGGAATGTTCTAGGAGCTTATTTTTTAAGAGATTCTTGATTATGACATTGATCGTGTAAAATCTCTATTGGTTTCATTTTGAATGAAATCATCCGATAGGTTAGGTCATGGGTCCTTGAGGAACTAGTGTACAACCAACATGTTGATATGGGAAAGGGTCCTCAACATTTAGAGTGTAAGCCTCCTGCAAGGTAGGGAATTGGTCAATGAATAACTAGTGGGGAACCCTCTAGTGATGTTGGCCATGGGATCTAAACATTCAACGAGGAACCCTCCAACATGGCATGTAATGTGTCATAGTTTATTAGAGTCAAACCATTATGCCATGTTTTTAATGGATTATAAACCCTTATGGTAGAACCCAACTATTGTTCAAGAGAATGGGTCCTCTACCTCTATTTATTACTCCTTCACTGTGATGAACATTTTTGATGATTGGCCTGACATGGGAGTTTTATGTTGAGAGGACGTGTGAGATGTTTAGAATCGATTCTAGGATTTTGGAAATTTATGGATACCATTTTTCTCATTTTGAGATATGAAATGGATATCCCATTACTCTCCCAGTTTGGGATTCATTGACTGAAAACACACACACACACACACACACACATATATATCATTCTTCATATATCCACACCTTGTATCCGAAAACTCTCTTTCTATAATAGGTGAAGGAATGAGGGGTATTTCATGTTCTATCAATTTTTAGCCACTTATGGTTCGATGTGAAAAATATATACTCTATGAGTAAATGTATAAATTAATGGATCAAGTAATCACCATGTAAATTCCCTTGTGCTTGTACGAGGTTTACTTCACCCTATTTTTCTATTTTATCAACCATTTTACTCTAAACTTTTAGTGTGTCATGTTCTATATACATTCCTTTACATCTATTGTATCCCTTACTACTCTTCCTTTATCTTTCAGGGGGTTGTACTGGGTATCATTATAATAACCCATTCATGGGATTTTACCACACATAAAATTTCTTATATAGATGAAAAACATGTGGACTATGACTACAATGTATCTTAGGGATACAAGAAGTTTTGACTAGTTATTTTGGTTGTAACATCAGATCTAGGATCATGGATCTCTTTAATATAGTTACATTTCCTATTTTATGTTAGGTTGGGAAACATTTCTATTTGGGAATATATTTTTCCATTCCACTTTTCCTTTTTTACTATTGTATTGTTTTACATTCTAGAGGTTATTGCATACTTAGTTTAATTTTTTTATTAGTTTCATATTTATTATTTCCATTTACACTTTGTCATCAACATGGATCCGTGTGTTTACATGTACTTCGGTGAAGGTTTCCCTGAGTTACTTAAAATATCAATTCATGTCACCACCCTATGTCTTAAAGAGTAGGGATTAGTGTAGTTTTGGTTCAATTCCTATCTTGAGTGAGGTTGTGACATGGAATATTAATAAATAACATCAAAATATGGTATTTAAATATTCCAGACATCATAACATATCATTATGGATTTATCCAAAACCTAATAAACTAGTAAGACATCATCATATACAAAAACTAGCTTGTCTCATGAGACCTAAAGATGTATCAAGGTGTCATAGTGTGCCCCATATTTTATATACTACGTCCAATGAATTTCTCATATGAATTTTGTGAAACAAAAAAAACATTCATATTAAAAAGCTAACACACAGAATGTAAATACTTCAACTATAAAACAAGAATAGAAGATCTATAGAAACCCTTATCACACACCCACTATAATATATAATATATTTTATCAAAATATATCAATTAATATAGGGAATAAAATCTAGAAATGGGTGTTTAATTAATGAACAAAACTCTAATAAAATCATTATGAATTTTCTGAGATAAATACAACTTTTCATTGGAAATATGAGTTCTTTTAGAAAAATCATTTGAATGAAATTGTATTTTAAGAAAGGTTAAACCCCAATATAAAATTAAAGTAAATTTTAATTATATTAATGGAAAAAATTATTTTAAACAGAATTGAAAACATGTTAAAATAGTGTTTAAAATGTGAAATATTAGTTGTTTTTATGAAAATAATATAAGAGTTGTTTAAGGGGGCAAGGATTAATATTATAAATAATACAATAAAAGAACTAAAATAGTTCATAAAGATAAATATATTGATTTTAGGAAAATATGTAATCCTTATAATAGATTATGGAGTGTATATAAAAATGGGAATGAAATTGGGATGTACCCTATAATCGAGATTTATTATCTAGAGGATTTGAAATAGAATCTTATAAAACAAGAATGTTTTCATAAAATAATGAAAAAATGATATAGATAATTTATTTTTTAACATATAAAAAAATTTATAATAATTATATAATAATAATGAACAATTTCATTGGTGTAAAGGATAAAAAGCATAACTCAAATAAAAAATGGAGGTTTGAGGAGAATCTCTTACCTAATGTCTGAAATAATTCATTAATCATCAAGGATAATGAAATTTTATTCATTAATAATTTAATTGAGAACCTATTATAAATTTATATCATTAATGTTAATTTTAGTGAGTTCATTTTTGGTTATTTGAAGAGTTCTCAAGATTCAATTTCATCTTTCAGAGGAGTTCGTTTCTTTGGATTGCAAAATTAGTTTACTTGTATTCATGTATACAATAACATGTGAAGTGGGAATTGATACCAAGAATTAAAATTATATATAACTAGTAAATTTAATGAATATTAAATGTTAATATATATAATTTTTTCTAGATATGATGATTATTTATTGGATAACATTTTAATGACAATTATTTGGATTATTTTGGCATGTTTATGATCTTAATGAACTAGTTTAAATATATTAATTAATATTTTGAATATTAATAGTTTCAGAAGACTAAATATGTTTAAATCTACATATAATAATTTTGGTTTCACAATATTAATATTTTTATAACCATCCATGAAGGTGTATTAGAAAACGGATGAATCCTCACCCGTGATCATGGTGATTCAGAGCCTCACGAATGAAATTTTTTTAAAAATAATAGAAATAAATTGATTGTTGAGGACCCATAATTACAAAAATATTCCATTATATATTTTATAGTAGAGTTTTCAATAATGTTTTGATTGAGGATATATATATAAAAGATACAAAAGGATAAGAAATTTAATGAAAATTAGAAATCCAAAGGGGAATTTTACCTCTTAAATTCCTTCCCTTCATAACCTCCATATGAAACATTTAAATGGTATTTTTGGTGAGACCAGAAATACTATAACATTTAGGATAGTTTAGGGAAATTAATTAAGGGCAAATTTGAAAAGGTTCAATTCTTTTGAGTTGTGGGGAGAAGGGGCTGTGAGGGGAGGTTTTTTATAGTGTAGGAGATAAGTGTTATTGATTATTTTATTCATTTGTGTCCAATTTCTTATCATGTCTTTGAATAATTTTGATTCCATGAAATAATATATTTTTGAGATAAGGATATGTACATATTATGGTGAAAAAATTAGAATTGAAACAATAAATAGTGTATCTAACTTATAATGCATATTTAGTATAAATTATGTTATTTCTGTGTTCTAAAAAATTTAAATTATGATAGAAAAATAACAAAAATTAACAGTTAACATTTTTTGATTTCTATTATTTTCAAGATGTTAAAATATTATAAAAATAATTTTTAAAATATGTGAAATTTAATTTAACATTAAATTGGACATTTATTACAAAACATTCAATTTTTAAAGTTATAAAAAAATTTATATCACATTGAAAATTTTATTACTATCTCATAATATTATATTATATAAATAATATCAAAAAAATATTAATATATGAATATATTTCATAAAAATAATTTTTCTTTCAAACGTTATATTAATTAATTGTTTTAAAATAAACATTTCTACAATATAAATATTAAACAACTTATATTATCATCTTAAAACAATTAATTACTTACTCCATGATATAAATATATCATACAATCAATTATAAGTTTCCTAGATTTTATTTCTAATTTTATTGCTGATGTTAATATTATATTGGTCATATTAATAATTTTTATTGTCAAATTACTATTCCAATGGTCAAACTCAATATTATTATACAGTTTAAATTAAGTGTTGTGTGAAGCATAAATTATTGGTGACATAAAATATTAAACGTGGCATACCGTATAATCATTGGTTGTTCAATTATCTCATCCATTAAAAAATTATCATCCTCAAATTTTTACAGAATCTCACCTCATTAATATATTTTTAAGTTCTTCATTATAAATTTCTCTAGTTCCTATGTCACCTCATCAATTAATTGATTTTTAGAAAGTACCTTTAGTAGTAGTGTCACCCGATTCATTAACCACTTTTCTATACTATCCAAAATTTGGTTAGGATCTTCACATTATGTTAAATTGTGTTTCAATTCCATTCCTTTAGATGTTAATACATGGGTTGGGTTTGATATTTTCATCCATAAAAAAGAGATATGAATAGATTGAGTACTTTATAATGGCTATGGGATATTTTTAAACAATAATCCATATCTCCAACTCCCTCCATGATTGAAAAGAGACTAATATAGCTGTGTATTAGATTCCCATTCCTTCCAAATCATATAAAACCCATCCACAAAGATACATTTATGAAACCATATTATACAAATTTAAATTATAAATCCATCCGTTAGTTCTTAGCATATAACATTTTCTTACATTGATTTTATTTGACATGGGTTTGAATAGTCTATACATTGATCATTTCTTCCTCTATAATATCTTGGAATACCTGCCAACTTTCACCAACATAACCCACCCCTGTTTGGGTAAAACATCACATTCCATACACTACTTCATATTATTGAATTTGAATACTTTGATGTAACTATTATTGTAGAAACATTATGACATATGCATAGAATGATCACAGATACCATGAATGTTTTGTGATCATCATCTAATAATATCTTATAATTTATTAAAATCCCTTTTAGACATCACATTAGTTTGAGGTTGATAATATGTATTTAAAATGAATTCTAGTGTCTACATTTTTCATAAGGATTTTAAATAATTTTTCTGTAAATAACGTGTCATGATGAAACAGAATTGAAAAATCCATAGCTATTTTGACCCATTTCAATGTTGGAATATGAATAGGTTGCATGAATCCTCTTGGATCATGTTCTTTAACCTAACCTATTTACATACTAGACATTATGATACATAATCATCCATTTCCCCATTAATTTTATCCCACATGATATTTTCTATCAAATATCGTTAGATAATTGTCCTACATGGGTGTATAGTGAAATTTTTGTTATCAGAATCAACCAATAATACTATTTTTAGAATTAATAAATAGGGAACACAATGCCACTTGACTAATTTAATAATTCCATCCTCATAAGAAAAGTCATCCAACATTCCATCATTAAGAAAACTACCATTCCTTTGGAAATTTTCATCCTTAGAAAAAATAACTTTTAATCCATTCCAATTAACATGTTTGGGTATCCAAATGAAATATTAATAGTATTTCACTTTCCCTAATAATTTTCATATCAATATTTTCTATATCATTTTACTCAAGATCCTTTTTAGTCCTGTTCTTAGTCAAAACTCCATGATCATTAATGGTCAATGCATCTTCTACATTATTCTCCATCAGAGGGTGGTATGTATGTAATAATCGTAATCCTTGAGTATGTCAAGAAATATCATTTTTTCATGTGGAGTTATTTATATGAGAATACATATTTCAAGAACCTGTGATATTTGTATATCAAAAATATTTATCCATAGATATACTAACTCAATAAATTCAAATTTAATATTATAGATTCAATCTGAAGATCGTGTGTTTTATAGTTCGGTTCACTAGTTTTAAACGTCCTGGATGCATAATGAATAAATATATCATTCAAAATGGAAACAAAACCATGTTCATTCATTGATGAATCACTATTATTTAAAACACAACTATTTCATGATGGTGGATTTTTGATTGTATAATGCACTAATATAGTCTTAAATTATTCCTAAAAATCGTCACATTATTTTTTCCATAGAAACATAACCCCTTTACAATAAATCTTTTTTAACATGTTAGCTAATCAAGAATTAATCTGAGTCAAACACTGATAGTAACCATCTTAACCAATAATATTTGTACCTCAGTTATGTTTCATGTTTTATGCAATTCCTGAACAACCTTTTTATATATAGGATCAACTATGATTCAATCATTAGATACAATTTGGCCACTAATGTAAATAGTTTGAATCTAGAATTCAAAATTGCTAAACAAACCATGAAACTCTTTCTTTCATAGAGTCTCTAGATAATTATGAAAGTAGGTATCAAGGTTCTAATAGGTTTTGGAATATATCATCATATAATTAATAAATTCCAAAAAAATTAGAAATTATATTCCTTGAAAACTAAATTCATTATATCCATAAAAACAGAGGGATCATTAGTCAGTTCCAATGGAATAATTGTAAACTCAAAATTTCCATACATGTATTTAAATGTTATCTTTAGTGTATGATCATTATAACAATAAAACAAAAGTCATCAATGTCAAAGATCATTTGTTGAAAACTATTGAGCTACAAAATGTTGATCAAATGATTCATCAATGATTGGAATCAGATACTTTTTGTTTATCATAATTACATTTATCTCGTTGTAGTTTATTAAAAACCTCATACATTATAATTGAATCATAAAAAAATATCATGAGCACTACAATATGAAATTATAGGGATTATAATTTCCTAATTACTCAATTCCTCATGTTTTTCCGTTATCTTTATTAACTCAAGTTTTTCCATTGTATAGGGATTCTATGATATAAGTCTATGATCACATTTTAATACAATATAATCCTAAACTTCTCACTCTAAATCATGTATAGGTAAATAATATTGATATACATCAATGAATTCTGGTACAATAGGTAGGTACCCAATTTTATGATTTCATTCCTTATATATATATATATATATATTCCCTTCTTACCCATGAATTTCATTTAGATGAGACACTATATGTGGATACATATATGAATCATATGATAATTTATCCCCTCTATATATGATTAATTCCATACATTCATCATGATTCAATATTTTCTTATTTTTAATATCATTTTTTCGGTGTACATTGAAATAGTGTTCATGAAATGTATTATATCAAAATCAACCATATTTATGATAATAAAATCAACAATTATAGAATTTTTATGTGTCATAATATGAACATATCGACACATTTTTTGGATATATATAAAGGAATGTGATGATCCAAAATCAAATAAATGGTTTGGTAAATTTTTTGGAGATGATTGCATCCTTACGAACATCATCCTCATTAGTTGTGAATGGATAAACATATCAATGTTCCTTTTCCATTTATAGGAGATTCATCCTTGATGAATTGAAATATTATTTGTATAATGTCCCATATATTTTAAATTTTTTCATTTATCCTTTGTAGTTTCATTGTTTCCAAGGAATTCATGAGCATGGTGGCCTTTTTATCTACACATATTAAAAAAATACCATCCAAAATATTCATGTTCCATGATGTTTCATTCTACTGTTATTGCAGGCCAGAATATCATCACTTCCCTTCATCCCCATATTCTTATTTATTTTTTAAGTGTCTTAGAAAACCACTTCTTCCCTTGATTTCTTTTAATAACATATGGCCTAAGGATTTTATTCTAGATCTTTTGAGCACTGAATACAATATCATCATCATTTGATGTGAAATCAGGGGTAGTTAGTTTTCTTTGAAGGAATGGATTTAACCAATCAAATAATCAAGCTATCATTCTATTTTGATAAAATATGTGATCGTCAAAATTTAATTAAAACCTTGTAATGATTTCTTCATACATTGAAACAATTTCATCATCTTTCTATGAAGGATTCAAGAATTTCTACTCCATATACGTTCATGTTCATGATAGAAATATTTTTCTATGAAAATAAATTTAAAATACTAGTATTCCATATTCACAATTTCCTCATTTTATTTTGTGTGAGGAATTAAGTACCATAATTGATATAAATATCCTTATATATGATATATAGTGATGATATCCTGCTTCAATTAGTAACAACATAAAGAAACATATATCTATTCTATTTATCATATCCACTAGTCTGCGATATTTGTAAATTTAGTCCCATTGAATAATGGATGTTTTTGTTCCATTAATTTTTATATCATTGTAAAAACATGATGGGGATTGGTCTTCTCCATGCGAGTAAGGTTGTATCTTATAAGATGATTAATTTGTCCCAATAGAGTTATATATTGTTCATATATATCTATAATAATATTTTTTAAATGGAAGATAAATATATACAAAGGATAAAATACTTTCAATAGTTTCATTTTACATCTTCTGTGTGCCATTTTTAAATAAGGAAATACACTAAATCAGGTTATAATGAGTAGTTTCAAATTAAGAAAATACTTAACATAAATTGAAAATTTATGTTTATCTAATCTAAGAATCATAATCATTGATTATGTGTGGATTTATTTACGTTTTGGTCATTATTAATTTTTTGGAAGGAAAACTATAATAATCTAATTCATATCCCTTGGGATAGTTATACCAACTGCACAATAAGGACTATTTTTGTGTAGCAATTTATATCGAGTGGGGTCGGATTAACCTAGTCATAGTTATTACCTCTATGAACATCTAGTCCATAATCATGTTTTCATGTAGTATCCTGATGGGGATGTATATCAATGATTAACCACATGATCTCGACCTTATTGGAATTCTATGATGTGCTTCTTTTCTTATATGCAATGTCTGTCTTAGGGTTATGTTCCATAATTTATGTTTTAGAGATCATTTTTTCATTTTTTTGACTAAACATCTTCTGATAACAAAAATATATACCCTGAAACCATAATCTTGGATCTAGTGCTCAAATTGATTCCATTTGAATTTTAAATGAGTGAACACCACCGAAGGGACAAAATAGTTTAGTGGAATTTGAATCCTAGATATAAACCTATATTTTACCTTACAACATGTAAGGAAAAACCACATAAAAACAAAATTTGAAACACTAATAAATTAATAAATTTTGTGTATATGTCACTCATAATAATAATCTTAACATCCTCAAGACAAAAAGAATATAATAAAGAGTGAGCTCATATGCTATGTAAGTGTATGAAATATTAGTTTTTTTAATACATGATTTCGCGAAAAAGATTTAAATAGGTGGATGTTAAATATTTATTTAAAATGTGTACTAAAGGATGGAATGGTGATGCTAGATTTCGGGTTTTTCCAAAATGCAGCAACCCTATAGTCTCCGTTCATATAAAACGAATATTATTTTACTATTTTTTTTTATTTTTTTTATTTTTATTTTTTCTTTATTTATATATATATAACAAAAATATTCATCAAATTTTGCCTATATTTACTACCCAGTAGTTGTTCCATTATAGTAGATTGGATTATGACAAAGGCCCTCACCCATGGATTCCGTTTATTAGGGGGATTTCCCTGGAAATCATTTAGAATTTCTGTTGTGGGATTCTGTTTCTCCCATTCCTATGTAGAATATTCTATATTTCTGATGTGGGATTCAAAACATGTTCGTGTACATGTATTTGAAAGAAAAAAAATAATAATTTGTATAACCAATATAAATGAAACATATAACAAAAATAAATATAAAATAATTAGTTAAAAAATAAAAATAATATTGTAATAAATATTGATGAAAAATAATTTATAAGATTTTGAAGGCACATTCTTTAAAGAAAAAAATGTTTCAAATAGTGCCACCCGGGCTGGGATGTTACAAAGTTGTATTGTAGTAGTTTTTGTCCATTATTCTATATATTTAATACATTTAATGGATTGGTAGAAATGATACTGGGAAGAGTCATGGCTTGTTAATGAGCACGTGCGTGGGAGATGCAAACCCATGTATGGGGCAAACTCCTAGTAATCATAGTGTAATTGTTGTGATTGATGTTTGTGGTTATAATTGGATATTATTTCACAATGGTTGAGGAACATATTGTGTGATGTGATATATGATTTGATAATTTTTTATCATTGACTCACAACCTTAATACGCATGAGATTTGTGTCTACATGTATCATTCTATGCACATAGGGATATTGTTACATGAATTATTTTAGGCACTCAGAGAAAAAAAAGTTTATGGTTCTGTTATTGAACATTAATAGTTTTTTAGTGATGTGAGATTGAAATAATGATGAAAAGGTTGAATAAATTTGTGTCTAATAAAAAACATAAATAATCTTACTATTTTGATTTATTAATTAGTGACGTAATTAATTTAAAAAGATGTAATTAATTAATTCAAGGAATTAATTAATGGGAATGTGCATACCCTTCTAAACTAAGGCCTAGTAGCATGATGGTTATGGGTAGTGATAAAGACTTGGTGTTGACTATGTGGCAAGAAATGGAAAAAAGGTAATGTTGAAACATGTTGTTTATCTTTCTCCTCTTATGTAATAGTAGGAAGGTATTCTTATGAGACCTAAGACTTCGACTTGAATTTATAGAGATATGCCACCAAGATTCATGCTGACAGTGAGATTGAGGGGAATAAATCATAAGAAACATCCAGATAGGGAACACAATGTGTTGTTTGTGATAGAAGAGGAGGTAAGGGAGATATTCCAAAATATATTTTCCCGTTTCATGATATTCATTGAGAGAGGCACAATGCAGGTTCTGAAAATCATGTCTGAGTTGACAAGGGTGTTTCAGATGAACCACACTCTGACTATTAATTGGGAGATGGGAACTGAGTAAGATAAATTATTTATTAAATCCATATAGAAGTTAATTTACCATTTAGTGACTCCAACTAAGAGGATTGTCTAGTTTTCTTCAATATGGTTAGGTTTTTAGTGAAGTACTTGTGGGAAATTATTGTATGATCTAGATAGATTGATAATATGATATACAAGGACTTTTGAGCTAATTTTGTGGAACACATCAATCCAGAGACACAAAAACAAGATAAGGCATCATAGATTATTCATATGTCCTAGTGAAGCATGACTATAATGGATTATTATGAACTTTTCACATATTTAAAGAATTTTGATCTTGCAATGGATGCAGTTGAGGCTTCATCAGAAAAATTATTTCAGGATGTACATATGTTTGAAATTATCTCCTTGGGGAATATATTTAGACTAAATAAACACTTAGATGTGGTGAATAAAGCTCTCATATCGGAGGGGAACCTAAAAGAGTCTTATAATACTACACATGTAGCTATAACTAGATGATTATGGAGTGTGCCATCTGAGAGCCAAAAATGTTGTTACATGAACCACAATTATGACAATGTAAAAAAGGTGGATAGTCATGATGACCAGTCTCAAAATATCATTATCTTGTGATTTTCCAACAATGTTATACTACATGACACAATCCCACAAATTTTCCTCAATCACGAGTAGAGTGCGGGTTTTTCTGCAAGGTGGTGTACCGACCGAAGGTCTGTAATAAAAATGATAAGCTGGTGCTGAGGGAGATTCTCCTAAGATTCAATGTATGTGATGTGGGTCTTCAACACTTTATAGGTATTGAATCTGGAGTTCAATTGACAGAGGAAGTAGAGGTAATGGATGTGGTTCATCAAAGTATGAGTGCCTATATCAGCAGAGTGCTGCTAATCAAGGGAGTCAGATGATGACACAAGGAAGAGGGTTAGGACAGTTAGATGCAGTGAATCCTACCTTCATGGGAAATGTGGATGAATCTTCTATATTGAGTTTTTGTTTTCTGGAAACTTATATGCCTGCTAGTTCCTTGATTGATATTGGTCTCTCCAAATCCTTTATATCTGAAAATATTATTTAGTATTTGAGCATGGAGGTGGAGTCTGTAAGAATTGTGATGAATATCGATACATATTTGGGAATGTGGTCTAGATATTTCTTCTTATTCAATTTATTTTCACTAGTTATTGGAGAATATCATTTTCTTTAGGATCTCTATATCTTGATATGATGGGATTCGACCAGATTATATGTATGGGTTGGTCAGTCGTATTCCAATCCCACATTGATTTCCACTATAGGAGAGTGACCATTGTGTCTCCTAAGGGTGACCAATATGTTCATCATGGAGACTGGGATATCAATGAATGCAGAGTAGGGAATATTAATCAACAACCAGGACAGCTCATAGAAAAAATAACATTTTTTCTTAATTATGGGTGTGTTTGGAAAGACATATTTCAACCAGTTGTGGATAATTTCCAATATATCTTTCTTTATAAATATATAGGGAATCCACACTAAAGAGATGTATAAGTCACTATTGAGCTCATGTTAGGGGTTGATATTGTGTCTATTCAACCTCACAAAATGGAAACAACTGAGCTTCATGAGATCAAGTGGATGTTATAGTAGTTTGAGTATAAATAGATTATCTATCTAAGTAAATCTCTTTGGGGATCACCGATGATGTTTACAGAGAAGGCTGATAGGGGCTTACAGTTTTGTGTGGATTATTGGAAGTGGGAAAAATGACAATGAAGAACTAATATCCACTTCCGCATATCGACGACCTCTTTGATCAGATGAAGGGGGAATGTGTGTTCCCAAATATCAATTTGAGAATAGGGTATCATCATGTAAGATTTTATACTTATGATATACATAGATGTACTTCTATTTGTAGGTATTCCCTTTATGAGTCATTCATAATGGTGTTTGGTTTAAAAAATTATTTATTATTGTATATGGACTTGATGAACATAATCATTCATCTATACTTGGATCTATTTGTGGTGGTGTTCATATAAGAAATCATGGTGTACTCTAAGACCCATTTAATTTTCTTCCAACCACTTATGATCATCAGGAGTACAATAAGAGAGCATCAGTTATACGCCATGTTATCTAAGTGTAATTTTTTTCTTGAAGGGTTACACCTTTTGGTGAACATAATCTCGAAATATGGTGTGGATGTGGAGATAGATGAGGTAAAACAAGTGGTTTCTTTGGAGTAGCCAGAGAATATTATTGATATTCAAAGCTTCTTGGGATTATTTGGATATTAATAGAGGATAATCTACAAATTTTCTTGATTGGTAGAACAACATTTAGGTTTGATAATGAATGGTAGGATTTTTGAATGTTTGTAAGAATGCGAGAATTATTTACAGTAGTTGATGAATCACTTGATATCAACACCAATATTGAATTTTCGGGATAGAGATGAGGATTACATAAGGTATTGTGATTCTTCATGGATCGGACATGGAGCTATTCTGATGCAAGGGGATAAAGTTATATTTATGGGTCCCACTAGATGAGCCCACATGAATGGAATTACCCCACACACAACCTCATGTTGGTAGAAAATGATTATTATCTTATGTTTTAGGACACTATCTTTTTGGTGAAACATTTACAGTTTTTATAGATCAAAAAATCATGAAGTATATATTTTCACAATGTGACTATAATCATTGGTAGTGATGATTGGTGGAGTATATGTAGCAATTTTTTTTTGAACTATCATATAAACAATGAAAGAGGAATAGTGTAGATGATGAATTTAGAATGGAAACTCGGACATTGTTGTCACATGAGTCGAGTGTGGAGTGGAACATGATTACTTTGTCGGCTTAAATGATTGTGTTCATTTCGGAGAGTCCGGAGATGATTACTCTAGTTTCCATAGCAGCAATGTCTACCCTTTTGAGATAGATTAGGGATATGAAGAATGAGGATCTGGAGTTTTTATCCTTAAGTGAAATACTTGAAGTTGAGGATACTCATTCAAACTTCTTGAATATGAGTATGAGTTCATCTATATTAATAATTTGGTGTTGTTTCCTATGATGAAGAGAGAGGAACTCATGGGAGAATTTCATACCTTGAAGTGGGTGATACATCCTGGGGTGGAAAAAATGTATCATGACCAACAATGATAGTTTTTTTCCATGCATGAAAAAGGAGATAGAATGTTTCGAGGCAAGATGTTTCACCTGTCAATAGGTGAAGTCATTGAATCAATGACTGGAGGTCTATTGTAACCATTGACTATTTCAGTATAGAAGTATGAGGACGTGACTATGGAGTTTGTGGTTGGTATTCCAAAGAAGATTATGAGTACTGATTATATTTGGGTCATTGTGTATCAAAGGATGTTGGTTGAACATTTCATACCTATAAGGGAAACCATTATAGTTGAAAAGTTGGAAGAACTGTTTGTTTGGGGGATAATTCATTTTCATTTGGTGCCACAAACTATAGTTTCAAATCGAGATTCTATCTTTACAACATGATTCTAGCCGAGATTTCAAAAGGTTCTTGGCACATAGGTTTTGTGATATACGACTTTCTACCCATAGGCCCATGGGCATTAAGAGAATATTATACAAGTGATAGAGGTTACATTGTTGTCATGTTTGCATAAAATTGTTGGTTCTTGAAAGAATAAATTTTATTTAGTGGATTTCACCTATAAAAATAGTTATCAAGAAAGTAGATAGATGTCACCATATGAGCCATGTTGTGGAAGACCTTATACATATATGCTATACTTGGTAATGGATGGTGAGTTAGTGTTTTTGGGACCTTGTCTTGTACAGTAGACATGTAATGTCACAGACCTCTCCGGTCCATTCATTTGTGAAAATGTGGTGTTAGAGGTGTTTTTGAACGTTACGGTGGCTTGGGGTGTGATTGGGTGGACTATTAAGGAGACCTAGAGGGTAATAGCTTTTTCACGGTTGGCACATGGTTTGCCTAAACCGTGTTGTCGAACCGTGCAAGGCTGGTCTTGGAGGCAGTGACTAATGCATGGTTAGCACACGGTTTCTCTAACAGTGCAGAATAACTATGCAGGCACTTAAAGTTAGATCCTAAAATTCATAATCTAACTCGTTTCGCCTTTAATCACCTCGTTTAAGCCACTAAGAGGACATAACTAAATATTACTTTCCCTTTAAGGTTATAAAACATCTTCCAAGCATTTTTTAGGCGATCTGGAGACTTCTCATTGCGAATCGAAGCCGGTTTCTCATGGTATGTGATCATTTTTGTTGGGTTTATTAGATCAACCGAGATATACTCCTCCTTTTCTCTCGGGATATTATATCTTCGGCTATAATGGGTAGATCTATGTGCGTGGATGTCGATTATGATAAGCTTTGTTCTTGGTTGTGTAAGGAGAAGAGATCTAGGGAGGATCCTTGGTGAATCGGCCCTGTCTTCTTGTTCGTTCTTCGACTGTTGTGGTTTCCGTCAAAACCGTTGAGGTTGGGGATTCATGGCTTCTCTAATCGTTTATGTGAAATCGTAGAGTTATCATGATTTGACCTTTGTAACACAATGGAATTGAACAAATTAAATACTTGAATCGGATTAAAAGAATTGGTTTTATCGCATGTTGATTCATTGTACCATGATAACAGTTTGCCTCTTGGTTTGATATATAGTGTGATATCTTTGTCTATCTTGTTAGCATGTTGTTCTTGATGAAGTTGATAAATAACGTAATGCTAGAATAATTGATAATTAATTGGCTAAAGATAAAGAGGCATGTAAATGAATCTGGTTGTTGTTGTTGTGGATGTTGTTCCTACTTGGTGGTAATTAAATTGAGGGTGATGATGTGTTTAATTCAGTTGGTTGGTAAAATTGAAATATGTTAGTGCTTGTTGTTTGATAGCCGAATGTCTTGTTAAAGGGCCAAGATCCCAAATTATTGTGATGTTTACTTTCCTGCTGCTTATGATGTGATGTGACCATGGGAGGGTGTTGTGATATGTGGGGGCATGGAGGCCTTTTTGTTGTGGTAGTGGATGACTCCTAGAGAGGCGAGTTGCATCGGTTTATGCATGTGGGTGTCGGGGAGGACACCAGGGATGATGGAATGAGATGGATGTTGTAGTTGGATGCTTGTTGATTCATGGTTTTTTATTTTCATTACTTTTCCCCACTGCTCAAGACAGCTGGTCTCTCTTATCATTCTTCCTAAGGAGGTGAAGACACATGGGGTATGTCACGTGCTTTCCGTGATTAGCCTCTCACGGTAGAATGGGTCTACACTCTTGAAATTGGCGGCACAGACTCGACGAGCAGTACATCTACTCACCGTGTTGATCCCTCTTGTCTTTAGTAGCATATGATGCTTTTCTAGAATGCCTGGGAATACGGGAAAGTAGTTCAGAAATGAAAATTTGATTAATTGATGTTTACCCATGGGGATGGAGATTCTAGAACCTAATGATGTGGTTGTAACATTAAATGAACATTTGAATTTGTGATGTGATGTTAATGGAAATTAATGTGGAATTTTTTCTTAGTTAATTAATGTTTAAATAAATAATTAACATACTATGGAATTGATAAAAAGGGAATGAAGTAATCTAATAAATCCATTTTAATGGTTCTGTGCTTATAGGATACCGAGTCTTAGAAGTGGCATCCTTGAGTCTGAGAGACGTTAGCTGCAGTTGTGTCTAAGACTAGGTTATGCCCATAGTGTTGTTGTGAGTTATAATATATTTTTTACTTTTTTTGTTTCAATACGCTACTCCACCCTATCAGAAAAGGAAACTATCTCCCTCAGGGATTCTGTGCCCTTGAGGGTATTTTCCCCAACATTCTCATGGGAGGGTGAATAGCTAACTACCCCCTTTGACCCTGCTCTCTTCTCTTGGTAGATATTAGTGCCATTAGGCACAATGATTAGTTTCCCCCATATATGTGTGTAGAAGGATGTAATGTCTTGTGGTTATTCATGCACATATATTCTGGATATAGTATCCAATGAACTTCTATAGGGTTAATTTGTATAGCCTGTGATGGCTTGAGGATCCTTACTCGGTGTATGGGCTGTAATGGATTGAAGTATAATACCCGAAGTATGATACATGTTATGCGAGTAGTGGTGGCTCCATGAAATGACTTGGTTACTTTTGGAAGTGAGGATGGTGTGGTGCATAGCCCAGGTATCTACAAGAAAGCCTTTCTGGTGCACGTGGTGCCGTTTGAGGAGCTTAGCCCAGGTGTATTCGGGAAAGCCTTTGGAGAGAGATGCAGAAGACGTATGCCATTGGGGAAATGTGGAACACCAATGGGGATTTAGAAGCAGGGTACCGTCGATATTATTTAATATATGCTATATTTATGTATGTGTAACATCGTGAGAGTATCCATGCTGATGTTGAAAACTTAGTATGCATGTTTAGGTGATGGGTTAGTTTCACTTATTGTTCACTTTCTTTAGTATGATTTCTTTACCTTCGCATGAGATGCATTGGGGAGGATCCTATTGAGTATACTGTTATAATCACCCTACGTATATATAAACTGTTTTCAGGTATCTTGGAGCAAGTTGGAGATCCAGGTGGCTACTACTAGCTTGTGGTTGGAGGAGTTTTTCGGGCTTGTGGTCATTGTCGTTTACTTTCATTTGGGTACTTGTAGTTTTCCCTTTCAGTTGTAGTACTTTTTCATGGAATTTCATATATGTCCTTGGTTTTCTTTTATATTTCAGTTCTAAGTAGGAGTTGGTTGGTGTCTATATTATCTCTCTCTTCTGCATGTGTTCTCATAGAGTGTAATGCCTCCCATTTGTGTGTTTAATATTCCCTCTGTGCAAGTCGCCAACCCGGGCATACTGGAGGCGGGACCCGGGGCCCATTATCTCCCTTTTTAAATTGTCGGCCCAGGAGGGTACACATTGTGGGGAGGGGGTCATAACAGAGTGGTATTAGAGTGAGGTTGAGGGATAGGATGGATTTTGGAGTTAGGCACATGTGATGTTGCATGGGTTGGTACGGTAACAGTGTCATTCATGTTTAGCAAGTGAGGTAAACAATAGATAGCAGCTAAGACATAGGCGTTTAGGGCCCCTATGATCTGATGCACAGACCTTTAAGTTCACAATGGCTACAAAACAAGGTGATACTAGTTTACGGGTAGAGACCTAGGAAAGTATCATGAATCATTATACTTTTTACTTGTTTTTGAATGGGTAGACCATGGGATAGGTTAACCTCAATGAATAAAAAACAATTAATTAATAAATGTTGAGCCTTCCATGTTCCATGCTTAGGATCTCAAAGTGTTTTTCATTTTACAGGTATGGATCTAGGTTGACATCCTCATCAGTTTTGCATAGAGGATGCCCAGGAGGCCATTCTAGCAAGTCGCTGCATGGTTGAGGTTGACGAAGATGACACTTGGAGGAAGACACTCCGAGAGTTTCAGAACCAGAGTCTATAGAAGTACGATGGCTCTGTTTCAGATGTAGTCGCAGAAGACTGGTTGGAGGAGGTCCAGATAGGCTTTAGTTTGATCCGTACTCAGAAGAAGCACTGGATGTCCTTAGCGGTGACGATGCTGCGTGGAGAAGTAAGGCAATGGTGGTTCTTATTCCTCGGGGATCGTGAGGAGTCATCGATCCCATGGGAGGAGTTCTAAGATAAGTTCAGAGTCGAGTTACTTTCCACAACTGCAAAGGCATCCAGTCTTCAGGAGCTTCTTACCCTCTGACAGGGGAGATACAGCTTTCGGGAGTTTGGGTTCTGTTTCAGGATCCTTTTATGATATGCTTCGGACCTTTTACCATAAGAGGAGGCCAGGGCGAGGCATTTAGAGGAGGCTTTGCATCCAGTGATCCAGCGCCAGGTCACCCCATTTATGATGAAGATATATCTCGAGGTGCTGGTGAGTGCAGAGGTTGTTGAGAGAACTTTGGAAAGGACCGGATCATCATTAGAGGGGAATCAGCATGATTCTTCACAAAACAGAGTTGTCGTCTGAGGTTCATGGTTTTCAGGGCAGAGTAGTTTTCGTTCAGCCGGGGGTAGGTCCCAACCCTTCACATCTCGTTTCTCCAGAGGCAGCAACTCTAAGGCCTATACCAAGGGATCATGCACTTGTTTTTCTTGTGTTTGTCGTGGCCATTAGTAGTGGGAGTGCCTGACCTTTCAAAGCAGTCATCGTGCACTGGGTGCTATGCTCCAGGTTCCTCCTTTGAGGAACTCCCAACTGAGGCAGTAGTAGCCAGTTGCACTTGCTTTAGATCACCAAAGGGGAGATGGGGCAGGCAGAGGACAGACCCATTCTGCTTCCCATCCTCAGAGAGTAGATCGCAGCTGTGTTAGTGGTTGCCATCAGGGTTAGAGAGGCCATGGAGGAGGTCGTGGCCAGATTTATGCTCTTTTGTTTCTAGCACCAGACAAGCAAGATGTTGTTCGAGGTACCCTTTGATTGTTTTTTACCTTGGTGTAAGACCTTTTTGATTCATGAGAGACACACTCTTTCATATAACCTACCCTTGTCCATGTTTAGTACTTTAGGATGAGAGGCTTACAGTGACCTTGGCGTTTATTATTCCAGTTGGAGGTCAAGATGACTTGTTTTAAGTATGTAGGGACTGTGAGCTGGTGTTGTCGAAACACCAAACTTGGGGAGATTTCATATTCATATAGATACAAACATATGATATCATCCTCATCATGGATTGGTTGAATTCAGTGCAGGATATCATGGATGGATTTAGGAAGAAGGTCATTTTCTTTGGTGACGATGGAGAGCCAATGGTGTTTGTTAGTGAGCGAGATCCTCGGATGGGACACAGGCGTGATCCATCCTTATCGTCCATGGGGGCTGAGATGATGCTGAGTTATTCAGAGGATTGGTAGTTGGCATTTCCTAGGGTCATAGAAAAGTACCCTATTGTCTTCCCAGAAGAGGTTCCATCATTACCCCCCTCCCCCCGTAGAGAGATCAAGTTATAGCCAGGAGCATCTCATATCTCTATGTCTCCATATAGGATGGACACTTTTAAGTTATGATATCTTCATATATAGCATGATGGTCTGTTGCAGTGCGGTTTTGTTCGGCCTTGTTTGTCATCATGGGGTGCACCAGTTCTATTCATGAAGAAGGCCGATATCAGTTTGTTCTTGTGTGTAGATTATCATCTCTTAAACAAAGTGAAAATTATGAATCATTTTCCTCTTCTGCAGATTGATTATTTATTCGATCAACTGAAGGGTGCAAGTTTGTTCTCAAATGTCGTCTTGCGGTTAGGATATTATCAGATGCGTGTGAAGGAGAAGTATATCCAGAACAATGCTTTTAGTTTCCGTCATGGGCATTATGAGTTCGTTGTAATATCGTTTGGTGTGACGAAGGCTCCAACTGTGTTCATGGTGTTGATGAATGCTGTGTTCTGTGAGTTCCTAGACTAGTTCATGGTAGTTTTCATCGATGAAATCCTTGTGTCTCCACATATGAAGAGGAGCATGAAGAGAATCTACGAGCCATTTTGGGAGTTATTCGTCGACATCAACTGTTTCGAATTTTGTCAATGTGTGAGTTTTGGACTCGAGAAGTCCGTTTCTTGGGACATGTGTTGTCCCAAGAGGAAGTAGTTATGGATCCATCAAAGATTGAAGCAGTTGTGTATTGGGAAGCTCCAAAGACTGTTTCAGAGGTGCGAAGATTCCTTGGTCTGGCAGGCTACTATAGGTGGTTCGTGTCCAATTTCTCACGGGTTGTGACTCCTCTGATAGCTTTGACCACGAATGATCAGTCATATGGATTGATTAGTGTCAGGCATCTTTTGATTATTTAAAGGTAAAGTAAGTAAGTGCTCCATTCCATTGTCTTCCTTCTGAGGGAGTTCAGTTTGATGTTTTCTGTGATGCATCTCATCTGGGGTTAGGTTGGGTTCTAATGTTGCAGAGGTCATTTGTTTCTTATGGGTCTCAGTAGTTGCATCCCCATGAACGAAACTATGTCACCCATGATATTGAGTTGGTAGACGTGGAGTTTTCTCTAATGTTGTGGAGACATTACCTCATTGGTGAACGGTTTGTGGTTTTCACTGATCATAAGATTTTGAGGTATGTTTTCTCCTAGTATTATTAAACTTATGACAACATCGGTGGATGGAGTTATTATAGGAATTCAACTTCAAAATATCGTATACACATAAAAAAGGGAATGTGGTAGCTAATGAGTGGAGACGACACTAACGTAGTGATGTTGTGTGTGAATCCGGTGATTCCTAGAAAGTAATGGAAGAACTGTCAGCATTACATCTTGATATGGGAGAAGTTGGGGTAGAGGTTGTATTTTTCTGATGATGGTACAATCATCCCTAGTGCAGAAGTTGAAAGAGTCCAAGTTGGGGGATCTAGAGGTGGAGTTCTGGAGAGACTGAGTTGTTTGTGGTGAGGCCCCTGATGGGTGGTCTGAGGATGAACAACACAGAGTGTCGTATTACAGAATTCTTTTTTTCCATTGAAAATTCACAAGATTGATCTTAGAGAGTTTCATAGTTCACCTATAGTGGTGCATCTTGGCAGGACAAAGATGTATTGATCCTTGATGAGCCAGTTTTGGTTGCCAGGGCTGAAGCGTTCAGTTGCGGAGCTTGTGTCGTGATGTTTGGGCTACCAGAAGGTGAAGGCCAAACACCATGTTCTTGGTGGTCCTCTCCACCCATTAAGATTACTCAGTGGAAGTGGGAGGAAATATAAATAGACTTTGTTATAGATTTATAGTAAACACTACGAGAATATGATTTTATTAGGATGGTAGTGGGTCGTTTAATGAAATCAACCCACTTTATAGCAATCATGGTGTCAAGATCAGTGGACGTTTTGTCGACGCAGTATTTGCAGGAGGTGGCGAGACTTCATGGAGTCCCTATGACGATCATTTCTAATCGAGATCCTCGTTTTACCTCCAGGGTGTGGAGAGGTCTCTAACATGCTTTCGATTCTCAGATATGCCTTAACACTTCTTTTCATCCCCAAACGGATGTCCAGACTGAGCAAAGCTTCTAGACTCTTGAAGACATGATGCGTTCTTGTGTTCTTGAATTTAGAGGTTCATGGATGAGGCACTTACCCTTGGTGGAGTTTTTCTAAAATAATAGTTTCCACTCCACCATCGGTATGTCACCGTTTGAAGCCTTGTATGGATGGCCTTTCCGTTCTCTATTGTGCTGGACTGGGGTTGGAGGGTCATAAATTCTCGGACGGAACATGTACTGAATAAAAAAGAGATGGTTCTGGTGATTCGTGAGAGGATGAAAGCTGTACATGATCATTAGAAATCATATGTTGATCAAAAAAGGAGACCCTTAGAGTTTAATGTTGGGGATCATGCATTTCTGAAGGTGGCTCCAAGTCATGGGTAGTGAAGGTTTGGTCGTGGAAGTAATATTTCTCCCTGGTTTGTTGGGCCTTTTTAGGTGTTATCTCATGTTGGAGTGGTGGCGTATCGAGTAGCAGTTCCACCGAAGATGAGTCAGTTACATGATGTTTTCCATGTATCAGAACTCTGACGTTATCTTCATGATGACTCTCACATCATCGATTGGGGAGAGATCAATGTTGATGGTGATGAAGCCTTTGAGGAGAGACCTATGTAGATCCACGACAGTAAGGAGAAGGTTTTGTGCAGGAATTCTATACCATTAGTTCATGTCTTGTGGCGACACTGTGGCTTGGAGGAGAGTACCTGGTAACGTGAGTCATAGATGTGTGTCCAGTACCCAGAGTTGTTTTATGTCTAACTCTTTTCATGTATCATTTTAACTTGTGTGGTTATGAAACATTCATTTTTATGAGATGACTTCCTTTGTTGCTTTGGTGGCTTTCTCTATGTTGAGAGGTATCTCGAGGGGTGTTTGTTCATACCCTGTTTCTTTTTCTCTTTTGTAGGGTTTTGGATTTTCAAGGACGAGAATGTTTTGAGAGGTATATGATGTAATGGCCCAGACTTTTCCACTCCATTCCTTTGTGAAAATGTGGTGTTAGAGGTGTTTTGTAGGGTTAATGTGGCATGGGGTGGGTTTGGGTGGAATTTTAAGGAATGATAGAGGGTAATAGATTTCGCACAGTTGGAGCACGGTTTGGTTAAACCATGTGGCCAAACCGTGCAAGGATAGTCTTGGAGGCAGTGGATAACGCACAGTTAGGTCACGGTTTGTCTAACAGTGTGGACTAACCGTGCGAGGTGTGTTTGACAAGGAAGAAGCTAACGCACAGTTAGTGCACGGTCTGTCAAACTGTGCGGACTAACCATGTAGGAACTTAAAGATAGATCCTAAAATTGTGGATCTAAATGGTTTTTCCATTAATCACCTCATTTAAGCCCCTATGTGGCCATAACTCAGGATTACTCTCCCTTGATGGTTATAAAACCTCTCCAAAGCATTTTGGAGGGGATCCGGGGGCTTCTCTTCTTGAATCGAAGCTGGTTTCTCGATGTATGTGATTCTTTTTGTTTGGTTTCTTAGATCTACCTAGATCTACTCCTCCTCTTCTCCCAGGAGCTTCGATATATTCTTGTTATGGGTAGATATAAGTGTGTGGATGTCGATTATAATGAGCTCTAGTCTTGGTTGTTTTTGGAGAAGAGATCTAGGGAGGATCCTTGATGAATCGGCCCTGTCTTCTTGGGCGTTCATTGACCGTTGTGGTTTCCATCAAAACCGTTAATGTAGGGGATTCATGGATTCTCTAATTGTTTATGTGCAATCATAGAGTTATCATGATTTGACCTCTGGATCACAATGGAATTGACCTAATTAAATACATGAACCAAATTAAAATTATTGGTTTGATCGCATGTAGTTTCATTTTACCATGATAATGGTTTTCCTCTTGATTTTCTAGATAGTGTGATATATATGCCTTCATTGTAAGCATGTTTTTCTTGATGGAATTGATAAATAACGTAAAGAATGAATTAATTGATAATTAATTGGATAATGATAAAGAGGCATGTGAATGAATCTGGTAGTTGTTGTTGTGGATGTTGTTCCTTCTCAGTGTTAATCAAATAGAGGCTGATGATGTGTTTAATTCAGTTGGTTGGTAAACCAGAAATCTGTTAGTTCTTGCTGTTTGAAGGTCGTATGCCCTGTTAAAGGGACAAGAGCGCAAATTGTTGGGATGTTTACTTTCCTGCAGCTTCTATTGTGATGTGACCTTGGGAGGGTGTTTTGATATGTGGAGGTATGGAGGTCATTTGTTTGTTGCCTTGGATGACGCCTATAGTGGCGAGATGCATTGGTTTAAGCATGTGGGTGTCGGGGAGGACACCAGGGATGATGGAATGTGATGGATGTGGTTGTTGGATGCTTGTTGATTCTTGGTTTTTTATCTGCTTTACATTTCCCCACTACTCAAGGCAGTTGGTCTTCTTTACCCTTCTTCCTAAGGAGGCGAAGATATGCATGGTATGACACATGCTTTCCATGTTTAGCCTCTCAAGAGAGAATGGGTCTACGATCTTGTTATAGGCGGCACAGACTCGACGGGTAGTATATCTACTCACCGTGTTGAGACCTCTTGTGTTTAGTAGCATAGGATGATTTTCTAGAATGCCTGGGAATATGGGAATGTAATTCAAGAATGAAAATTTGATTAATTGATGTTAACCCATTGGGATAGAGATTCTAGAATGAAATGACGAGGTCGCAACTTTGAAGGATCATTTGATTTTGTGATGTGATGTTTATGGAATTCAATGTTGAATTGTTCTTGGTTAATTAATGTTTGAATAATTAATTAACATAAAATGGAATTGACAAAAAATGGAATTAAGTAATATAATAAATCCCTTTTAATTGATGTGTGCTTATAGGATATCTAGTCTTAGAAATGGCAGCCAGTAGTCTGAGAGACTTTAGCTACAGTTTTGTCTAACACTATGTTACTCCCATAGTGTGGTTGCGAGTTATAATATATTCTGTACTTTTTGTGTTTCTATACGCTACTCCACCCTGTCAGTAAGGGAAACTGGCACCTCAAGGATTCTGAGCCCTAGGGGGGTGTGTGTTTTACCCAACATTTTTATGGGAGGGTGAATGATTGACTACCCCCTTTGACCCCGATCTCTTCTCTTGGTAGATATTAGTACCATTATGTACATCAGTTAGTTTTCCATATATATGTGTGTAGAGGGATGTAATGACCTGATGTTATTCACAAAAATATATTCTGGATATATTATCCCATGGAATACTATTGGTGTAATGTGTATAGGTTCTGATGGCTTGAGGATCCTTACTTGGTGTATGGGATGTAATAGCTTGAAGTATAATACCCGATGTATGATACATGTTATACGAGCTGTGGTGGATCCCAAAAACTACCTGGTTACATTTGGATGTGAGGATGGTGTGGTTCTTAGCCCTTGTGTCTTCGACTAAGCCTTTTTGGTGCACGTGGTGCAGTTTGTAGAGCCTAGCTCAGGTGTATTCGAGCGTGAAATTAGAGAGAGATGAACATGATGTATGTCGTTGGGGAAAAGTGGCAAACCAGTGGGTAATTAGTAGTGGGGTACCCTTGATATTCTTTATTATATGATATATTCTTGTATGCATTACATGGTTAGAGTATCCATAGTGAGGTTGGAAACATAGTATACCTATTTAGGTTACGAGTTAGTTTCACTTGTTGTTCACTGTGCTTTAGCATTCATTATTTACCTTTGCATGAGATGCTTAGGGGATGATCCTACTGAGTATACTATTATACTCACCCTATGTATATATAAACTGTTTTTCAGGTCTCTTGGAGAAGGTTGGAGATCTAGCAGGTTTCTACTAGCTTGTGGTTGGAGGAGCTGTTCGTGCTTGTGGTCGCTGCCATTTCACTTTCTTTTGGGTACTTATAGTTTTCCTAATCAGTTGTATTAATTTTTCATGACATTTCATATATGTACTTGGGTTTCTTTTATATTTCAGTTCTGAGTTGGATTTGGTTGGTGTCTATCTTATCTCTCTCTTATACATGTGTTCTCTTAGAGTCTAATGCCTCCCATTTGGGAGTTTATTATACCCTCGGTGAAAGTCACCACCCCGTGGCCTACTGGAGGTGGGGCTTGGGGGTCATTATGTCCCTTTTCACATTGCCAGCCCAGGAGGCATACACTTTGTGGGGAGGGGGTCGTGATAGAGTGGTATCAGAGGGAGGTTGAGGGATAGGATGTATTTTGGAGTTTGGCACATGTGAGGTTGCATTGGTCGGTAGGGAAACAATGTCATTCATATGTATGAAGAGAGGTAGACACTAGATACCGGCTGAGACATAGGTGTTTAGGTCCCCCTATGATCTGATGCATGGATCGTTAATTTTACATTGGCTACAAAACAAGGTGGTACTAGTTGCAGAGTAGATACCTAGGAACGTATCATGAATAATTCCTCTTTTTTCCAGTGTTTTAATGGGAATACATTGGGATATGTTAACCTAAGATGAATAAAAAGAAAACAATTAATTAATAAATGACGAGTCTTCCATATTCCATGCTTAGGAACTCTAAGAGTTTGTTATTTTGCAGGTATGGCTCGAGGTCGACGTCCTAGTTAGGTTTTCATTAAAGAAGCCTAGAATGCCGTTCGACCAGGTCACCGTAGGGTAGAGGTTGATGACGATGACACTTGGAAGAAGTCACTCCGAGAGTTTCCGCACCAAAGTCTGCAGAAGTAAGATGGCTCCGATTTAGATGCAGTCATGGAAGACTAGATGGAGTAGGTCGAGATTGGCTTCAGTTCGATCCATGATCAGAAGGAGCACTAGGTGTCCTTAGCTGTGATGATGCTGCGTGGAGCAGTAAGACAGTGGTGGTTCTTGTTCCTCGAGGATTGTGAGGAGTCAGTGATCACATGGGAGGAGTTCTGATACTTGTTCAGAGTCGAGTTCCATTCCTCAACTGCAAAGGCGTCCAGTCGCCAGGAGCTTCTTACCCTTCGAAATTGGGGCTATAGTGTTCAGGAGTTTGGGATCAGTTTCAAGAACCTTTTACCATATGCTTTAGACCTTTTACCAGACGAGGAGTTTAGGGTGGGGCAATTAAAGGAGGAATTGCGTCCAGAGATCCTGCGCCAGGTCACCCCATTTATGCTAAAGACATATCTCGAGATGCTGGCGAGGGCGGAGGTTGTCGAGAGGACTTTGGCCAGGACTGGATCACCACGAGAGGGTAATCAGCATGATTCCTCATGAAGCAGAGCTACATTATGGGGTTCCCATTTTTTAGGGTAGAGGAGTGTACATTCAGTTGTGGGTAGGTCCAATCCCGTCACATCTTGTTTCTCTAGAGGCAGAAACTCTTAGACCTATGCAAAGGGATCATGTGCTTTTTTCGTGTGGTGGTTGTGGACATCAGCAAGGGGAGTGCCCGACCTCTTAGAGCAGTCACTGTGCACCGGGCGCTATGCTCCAGGTTCCTCCTTTAAGGTATTTTCAGTTGAGGCTGCAGCAGCCAGTTGCACAAACATTAAATCACCAGAGGGGAGATGGGGTAGGCAGAGGACAACCCCATGCCGCTCTCTGTCCTTAGAGAGCAGAGCGCAGTCATGGTGGTGGTCGTCATCAGGGTTAGAGAGGTCGTGGAGGAGGTCATGGTCAGCTTCATGCTCTAGATATTCCAACACTAGATGAGCCAGATGTCATTCAAGGTACCATTTTCTTGTTTTCTACCTTGGTGTATTCCTTGTTTGATTCAGGAGTGACACACTCTTTCATATCACCTACCCTAGTCCATGCTTTGGGACTTGAGGTAGAGAGGCTTCCAGTTCCCTTGGCATTGACTACGCCAGTTGGAGGTTGAGCTGACAAGTTTGAAGTATGTAAGGACTATGAGCTAGTGTTGGGGAAACACCAAACATGGGGAGATTTCCTATGTTTACTGATACAACCATATTATATCATCCTCGGTATTGATTGGTTGTATTCGGTGTAGTCTATCATGGATTGCATCAGGAAGAAGGTCATTTTCTTTGGTGCGGATGGAGAGCCAGTGGTGTTTGTTGGTGAGCAAGATCCTCTGATGGGGCATAGGCGTGTTTCATTATTATTGTCCATGGCGGCTGAGATGATGCTGAGTTCTTCAGAGGTTCGGCAGTTGGCGTTTTCGTATGGTCATATAGGAGTACCCTGATGTCTTCCCAGAAGAGGTTGTAGCATTACCCCCTGATGATAGATCTAGTTTGGGATCGCGTTATAGCTAGGAGCATATCCTTTCTCTATGTCTCCATATAGGATGGCCCCTTCAGATTTACTATAGCTGCGTACATAGAGTGATGGTCTATTGCAGTGCGGTTTTGTTCGGCCAAGTGTGTCACTGTGAGGTGCACCGGTTGTGTTCGTGAAGAAGGCTGATGGCAATTAGCAGTTTTGTGTCGATTATCATCGCTTAAAACAAGTGACAATAAAGAATTTCTATCCTCTTTCATAGATTGATGATTTATTTGATCAACTGATGGGCACCAGTTGGTTCTCAAAGATCAACTTCTGGTCAGGATATCATCAGATGTGTGTGAAGAATGAGGATATCCCGAAGACCGCTTTCCGTTGTCATCTTGGGAATTATGAGTTTGTTGTAATGTCTTTTTGTGTGATGAATGATCTAGATGTGTTCATGGGGTTTGATGAATGCTGTGTTCTGTGAGTTCCTAGATATGTTCATGGCAGTTTTCATCTACGAAATCCTTGTGTACTCTACATATGAAGAGGAGCATGCAGAGCATCTACGACCCGTTTTGGGAGTTCTTCGGCGACATCAGCTATTTGGGAAGTTGTCAAAGTTTGAGTTTTGGACTCGAGAAGTCCGTTTATTGGGACATGTTGTGTCCCGACTGAGAGTATCCATGGATCCATCGAAGGTTGAAGTAGTTGTGTCTTGGGAAGCTCCCATGACAGTGTCATAGGTGCGAAGTTTCCTTTGTCTCGCAGGATACTACAAGAGATTCGTGTCCAATTTCTCACGGGTTTCGACTCCTCTGATAGAATTGACCAGGAAAGATCAGCCTTTCATATGGACTGATTAGTTTCATCCAGCTTTTGAGTATCTAAAGGAGGATTTACTAAGTGCTCTAGTCCTTTATCTAAAGGAGAAGTTTGATGTTTTCTGTGAGGCTTCACATTTGGGGTTAGGCTGTGTTATAATGTAGTAGAGGTCAGTTGTTTCTTATGGGTCTCGGTAGTTGCATCCCCATGAATGCAACCATGCCACCCATGATCTTGAGTTGGCAGATTTGGTGTTTTGTCTAAAGTTGTAGAGACCGTACCTCATTGGTGAATGCTTTGTGGTTTCAATTGATCATAAGAGTTTGTGGTTTGTTTTCCCCCAGCGTGACATGAACTTATGAAAACATTGGTGGATGGAGTTATTATAGTAATATGACTTTGAAATATCGTATACACCTGGAATGGGGAATGTGGTAGCTGATTTGTTGAGCTAAAAGTCACATAGTGATGCTGTGCGTGAATATGGTGATTCTATGAGTGTAATGGAAGACCGTTCAGCATTAAATCTTGATATGGAAGAAGTCGGAGGTAGAGGCTGTCTTTTTCAGATGACAGTGTAGTTATCCCTGGTGTAGAAGGTGGAAGAGTCCCAGTTTGGGGATCATGAGGTGGAGGTCTGGTGAGACCGAGTTTTTTCTAGTGATGGCCCTGATGGTTGGTCCGAGGATGAACAACACAGAGTTTTGTATCATGGAAGGATTTTTTTCCCATCGCGATGCACAAGACGGTCCTCAGAGAGGTCCATGGTTCTCTTTTAGTGGTGCATCCTGGTGTGAAAAAGATGTACTGATCCTTGATGATTCAGTTTAGGTGGCCTTGGCTGAAGCATGTGGTTGCGTAGTTTGCGTCTCAAGGATTAGTCTGCAAGAAGGTGATGGCTAAAAACCATGATACTTGTGGTCTTCTCCATCCATTAGAGATTCCTTCGTGGATGTTGGAGGACATATCAGTGGACTTTGTTACTGTTTTACCTCGAGATCCGAGAGTTTATGATTCTATTTGGATGGTAGTGTATTGTTTAACAAAATCATCCCACTTTATAGAAATCACGGAGTCAAGATCAGTGGATGTTTTGTCGAGGCAGTATCTATAGGAGGTGGTGAGACTTCATGGAGTCCCTAGGATGATTATTTCTGATCGAGATCCTCATTTTACCTCCAGGGTGTGGAGAGGTCTCCAACATGCTTTCTGTTCTCAGATATTCCTTAACACTACTTTTCATCCTCAAACGGATGGTCAGACAGAGTGAACCATCCAAACCCTTGAAGAAATGTTGTGTTCTTGTGTTCCTGACTTTGGAGGTTCATGGATGAGGCACTTACCCTTGGTGGAGTTTTCCAACAACAATAGTTTCCACTCCACCATCGATATATCTCCATTTAAATCCTTGTATGGACAACCTTTCTGGTCTCCATTGTGATTGAATGGGGTCAGAGAATCAGCAATTCTCGGACCGAAGCTAGTGTAGAATACAACAGAGATGGTTCAGGTGATTCGTGAGAGGATGAAGGTATCCCAAGATCATCAGAAATCCTATGCTGATCAAAGGAATATACCATTAGAGATTAATATTGGGGATCATGTGTTTCTGAAGGTGACTCCCCATCATGGGCAGTGAAGGTTGTTTCGTTGAAGTAAGATTTCTCCCCAGTTTGTTAGGCCTTTAGAGGTGTTAGCTCGTGTTGGATTTGTGGAATATCGAGTAGAACTTCCCCCGCAGATGAGTTGGATACATGTTGTTTTCTATGTATCGCAGCTCTGATGTTATCTTCATGGTGACTCTCACATCATCGATTGGGGATAGATCAATGTTGATGGTGATGAAACCATTGAGGAGAGATCAGTGGAGATCCAAGACCGTAAAGAGATGGTGTTGCACGAGTGTTCTATCTTCTTAGTTTGTGTCTTGTGGCGACACGGTGGCTTGGAGGAGAGTACCTAGAAATGTGAGTCACAGATGCATGTCCAGTACCTAGAGTTGTTTTATTTCTCACTCTTTTCATGTATTTTTGTACCTTGTGTGGTTATGAAAAATTAATGTTTATGAGAGGACTTCCTTTATTGCTTTGGTGGCTTTCTCTTTTTTGAAAGGTATCTCGAGGGGTGGTTGTTCAGACCCTGTTTCATTTTCAATTTAGTAGGGTTTTGGATTCTGGACGACGAGAATATTTTGAGAGGTATCTGATGTAATGGAACGAACCTCTCTAGTCCATTCCTTTGTGAAAATGTGTTGTTAGAGGTGTTTTGGATGGTTAAGGTGGATTGGGGTAGGTTTGGGTGGTCTTTTAATGAAAGCTGAAGGGTAATAGCTCTCGCACGGTTGGAACACGGTTTGCCTAAACCGTGCCGCCAAACCAAGCAATGTTGGTCTTTGAGGCAGTGGCTAAAGAACGATTTGTGCACGGTTTGCCTAAACATGTGGACTAACCATGCGAGGAGTGTTTAACGAGGCAGATGCTAATGCATAGTTAGCGCATATTTTGTTAAACTGTGCGGACTAATCATACGAGCAGTTAATGTTAGATACTAAAATTGTGGATATAAATCGTTTTGCCTTTAATCACCTCGTTTAAACCCCTGGGTGGCCATAACTCGGTATTACTCTTCCTTGATGGTTAAAAAACCTCTCCAAAGAATTTTAGAGGCAATCTGGGGGCTTCTCTTCACGAATCGAAGCCAATTTCTCAAGGTATGTGATACTTTTTCTTTGTTTTTTTAGATCTACCTAGACTTTCCCATCCTATTCTCTCAGGATATTAGATCTATTCCTGTTATGGGTAGATCTTTGTGTGTGGATGTTGATTATCATGATCTCTGGTCTTGGTTTTGTTAGGAGGAGAGATCTAGGAAGTATCCTTGGTGAATTGGCCAGGTCTTCTGGGGCATTCTTCGACCGTTGTGGTTTCCATCAAAACCGTTGAGGTAGGGGATTCATGGCTTCTCTAATAGTTTTTGTGAAATCATAGAGTTTTCATGATTTGGCCTTTGGATCACAATGGAATTGACCTATTTAAATACTTGAACTGGATTAAAATAATCCGTTTCATCACATGTTGTTGCTTTGTACCTTGATAATAGTTTGCATCTTGATTTTCTAGATAGTTTGATATCTATGACTTTCTTATTAGCATGTTGTTCTGGATGAAATTTATAAATAACGTAAAGCATGAATTAATTGATATTTAATTGGATAAAGATAAAGAGGCATGTAAATGAATCTGGTTGTTGTTTTTGTGGATGTTGTTCCAAATTGGTGTTAATCAAATTGAGACCGATGATGTGTTTAATTCAGTTGGTTGGTAAACCAGAAATATGATATTGCTTGTTGTTTGATGGACGGATTCTTTGTTAAAGGGCCAAGAGCCCGAATTGTTGTGATGTTTACTTTCCTGCTGCTTGTACTTTAATGTGACCCAGGGTGGGTGTTGTGATATGTGGCGGCATGGAAGCCTTCTGGTTGTGGCTATGGATGACACATAGAGTGGCAAAATGCATTAGTTTTTGCATGTGGGTGTCGGGGGGGACACCAGGGATGATGGAATTGGATGGATGTGGTTTTTGGATGCTAGTTGATTCTTTGTTGTTTATCTGCTTTAATTTTCTCCAATGCTCATGGTAGTTGGTCTGACTTACCCTTCATCCGAAAGAGGTGAGGTCACACGGGGTATGACACATGGTTACCGTGTTTACCTCTCAAAGGAGAATGGGTCTACGCTATTTCTATAGGTTGAACAGACTATATGGGTTGTATATATACTCACTGTGTTGAGCCCTCATGTGTTTTGTAGCATAGGATGCTTTCCTAGAATGCCTGGGAATATGGGAAAGTAATTTAGAAATGAATGTTTGATTAATTTATGTTAACCTAAGGGGATGGATATGATGGAACATAATGATGAGGTTGTAACGTTGAATCAACATTTGATTTTGTGATGTGATGTTAATGGAATTCAATGTGGAAAATTCCTTGGTTAATTTATGTTTGAAGAATTAATTAATGTATAGTGGAATTGATAAAAAGGGATTGAATTAATATAATAAAGCCCTTTTAATAGTTGTGTGCATTTAGGATAACTACTCTTAGAAGTGGCAGCCCAGAGTCCGAGAGACGTTAGCTATAGTAGAGTCCAAGACTAGGTTATGCCCATTTTGTGGTTGTGAGTTATAATATATTCTTTACTTTTTGTGTTTCTATACGCTACTCCACCCTGTCAGTAAGGGAAACAGGCACCTCGAGAATTCTGAGCCCTGGGGGGTGTTTTCCCCATCATTCTAATGGGAGGGTGAAAGGCTAACTTCCGCCTTTGACCCCGCTATATTCTCTTGGTAGATATTAGTCCCATTAGGCACAATAGTTGGTTTTCCCCATATATGTGTGTAGAGGGCTATAATGGCTTGTGGTTATTCACAAACATATATTCTGATATAGTATCCTATGGACTAATATAGGTGTAATGTGTATAGGCTGTTATGGTTTGAGGATCATTACTCAGTGTATGGTCTGTAATGGATTGAAGTTTAATAACCGACGTATGATACTTGTTATGAGAGCTGTGGTGGCTCACGGAAACAACCAGGTTACTTTTGGTTGTGAGCATGGTGTGGTGCTTATCCCAGGTGTCTACGGGAAAGCCTTTTTGGTGCACATGGTGCAGTTTGTGGAGCATAGCCCAGGTGTATTTGGGAAAGCATTTGGAGAGAGATACACAATGTAACACCCCGACCCCAGTTACCCAAATTCAGTGCATTATTACTTAACATTGGCATGATCACAAATGATCACGTCTCTAAAGACCGATTAGACTAGTAGTCTTCAAAACACTAGATATATTCAAAAGACTTACATTACATCATAAGGTAAAAAAACTACAACAATATCTTTTCTTCATATCCCCTCATACTATCCCGGAATGTCATTCATAAATTACTTCTTCACATCCTGAGATAGATAAAACATTGAAAGAGGTGAGCTCAGATGCTTAGTAAATATAACAATATAGAAGAAGCTTTCATAGATAATCATAAACACGTAAGGCAATGTATAACTAAAACAAAATCCTTTTAAACTTGAACTTCAACATAATATGGTAAAGATAATATGAAATAATTCCATTTACTTATTGACAAGGATATTATACTGGTCGAATAATCACATGCAATATCAATAACCACAATCATAATGATGGAATGCCTAATGTCAGACTGTCATAACCAAGTACCCCAGGCCTCATGCCGACACTACAAATAAGATTTTGTTAAGGCCTCGTGCCAAGACACTAGTTTGTCTCATAAGATCTACCGATGAATCGAGGAGCTATAGCAGGATCCACCAATCACCTACTAAGTCCAATGCATGCCTTGTAAAGACCCGTAAATTTCAAGGAAATTCTTTTCTTAATTTTCTTTGGAATTTTACAAGAACGCAGTTTCTTACGGCGCCTGATTCCGAGGCCCAGTGTGCCCGTAATCATTTTTCGAAGTTTGGCTCGGGTGCGTTTAGTGAACGGACGAGCGGGTTTTTCTAACTTTTAAACTGGTGCCCGGAATCGAATTCTGAGGGCATCGATGAAATCGCAGCGCCGATATTCGCTTAGAAATGCCTCTTTCGGAGTTTCGTTTGCTCAGGTGTGGTTTTTAATTTTCGGGCTTCAGGTTAAGAAATAAAATAATTTTGCGACAACTTTATTTTATTTCACATAAGCCACTTGGAATCCACTTGAAGCCACTTAAAGGTGGCTTGAACTGATTTGAACTAGATAGGGTGCTATCCAGAAATATCCTACCCCCTTGGTAGGATATTTGTGAGGTGGGGCCCGCACGAGCCCTGCCGTTTCTTTCCGCTAAGAAACGCACCCGCGAAAACCCGTCTTTATGAAAGTCAACTGACGCGTTTCTTAAAATATTAACAGAACATTTAATTGGGAGGTTTATTTCGTGAATTAAATGGGTAGTTTCATTCGTCAAATTAATTCAACGAATTAATTCAATCGTTTCTCAACCAGTTTTCAAATTCGTTGGCGTAATAATAAAATAAGGCCAACGCATGACCTCTGGTTATTTGCGCGTTGAGAGGATTTCAGAGGACCCTTGTATCTTCTTCTCCCTCGCGAAGAACACGAATAACGTTAAGAACGCGAAGAACGCCGAACCCGGAAATCGACGACGCTCCCATCCGAGACGTTCTTCCCCGCCCCGATCTCCAATCACCAACCGTTTGAGGTGAGTGATTTCGGGTTTCCTCTAAAGGTTCATTTTGGTTTTAAACGAAACACAGATTTAATTATTTATAATTTAAATCTGTTGTTCTTGGTCCGTTGTGCTCTCCGACTCAACGCCGGATTCCGCGACGACGCGACGCCTTCCCGTGAGGACGCGACGATCCCCCTCTTCCGCGACGGGCAGTTCCGCGAAGAACGCTCACGACGAAGACCAACGAGGTAGGGATTTTATAATTTTGGAATACCCCTCTTTATATTCCCGTGAACGTTCTTTAAAAATTAAAGAACCGGTTTCAAATGAACAATTTTATTTTATTAAAATTGTCGGTTCATGTGTTGAACAATTTCTCCTGTTGTTTTTATCTAACGCAGAGGGTGCGGGTCAAACGAACACGGCCCGGAAACCCTCCGCCGTTCTTAGTGTTTTTCGGATTTGGCGGGCGACGACGGAACGTGCCGCAACGGATGTTTGATGATCCCGCGGTGAAGAACGGATCCCGGGAGGAACAACGGCGCAGACGAGAAGGAAAATGGGCCACCGGAGCGACTCCGGCGGCCCGCGGAAGCCGGCGCGGCAGCGCCGGTGGCCGAAGGTGGCGGCGCCCATGGACCCACGACCGCATGGGTCCGGCGCGCCCGGGTGTCCAGGGTGCCACCCCGCGGGTGCCGCGGGGTTGTCACGCGACACCCCCCGGGTGTCCAGGGGGGGCACCCCGCGGGTGCCGAGGGGTTGTCACGCGACACCCCTGGGTGTCCAGGGCGGCACCCCGCGGGTGCCGCGGGGTTGTCACGCGACACCCCCGGGTGTCCATGGCGGCACCCCACGGGTGTCGCAGGGTTGTCGCGCGGCCCCCCCCGGGTGTCCAGGGCGGCACCCCGTGGGTGCCGCGGGGGTGTCCCGCGGGTGTCCCGTGGGTGTCCAGCGGGTGTCCCGCGGGTGTCACGCGGGTGTCCCGCAGGTGTCAGGCGGGAGCGGCGGCTCCTCCCGCGTCGGCCACTCGGCCGCCCGGCCGAGCCGATCCGGGCGGGCTGAGCCCGACCGTTCCGACCGGGTCGGGCCGTGTCGGCCCGGGCCCGGACCCCCCGTCTTCGGATGGTTTTCGTTCAAACACCCGTAACATGAGCTACGGGCCTTCAAACGACTCGCCGTCAGCGGAAACACGATCCTTCGATCGAGACAGTCGTTTTGGTTTATCGCACTCAAGGTTTCGGAATAACTTGAGTTCGGCCGGGTTGGTTCGTACACGAAACCAACCGGGCCTTCGGAGCGGAAACACTCATATCTTGAGCTACGAACATCCGATTAACGTGTTGTAAGCTTCATTGAATTCCTCTAAGTGAGACGGATCTTTTGGCTTACTCCGCCCGAGGTTTTGATGCAGGTGGAGTACGGTCGGGTTGGTTTTGCCTTAAAAACCAACCGGGCCCCTGGGATGAAAAATGCCAATAACTCGCAGACCGGGCGTCCGATTGATGCGCCGTCTGCGACGTTGAGTTCATGTTGGCGATACGGAACTTTTGGATACATCAACTTCGGACTTTGTGTCAGTTGATGTATCGGCCTCTCGGCTCGTGGAGTGGGCCCTCCCGAACGAGCTTGCTATGTGCGGGAACCCTAGTGCTGGCTGCGACTGCTACTTCGACAGCGACGACTGTGCAGAGATCCTCCGTGGACTCCGACGACGACCGTGCGGAGATCCTCAGTGGACTGTGGCGACGACTGTGCAGAGATCCTTAGTGGACTGCGACGACTACTCCACTCAGCGATCCTACGTGGATCAGTGCTACAGGTCCTGTGTGGGCCCGGTCATGTGTGGGCCCGATCCTGTGTGGGTCCGATCCTGTGTGGGTCAGCGCTCAGCGGTTTTATGTGAGCCAGCGCCTACATGTCCTGTGTGGGCCCGATCCTGTGTGGGTCATTGCGGGGGTTAGTTATCTATCGACCCTTCGTGGGTCCGATGACTTAGATGGATCAGTGATCATCTTTATCGTCATCCGAAGAAGTATACCTGCGTGAGCTGAATCTTCTGTTTACTCTCCTTTGTCGATTGTGTTGAGCTATCCTGTGTGGATTTACTGTATACTCTCCTTTGTGGATTGTGTTGGGCTATCCTGTGTGGATTTACTGTTTACTCTCCTTTGTGGATTGTGTTAAGCTATCCTGTGTGGATTTACTGTTTACTCTCCTTTGTGGATTGTGTTGAGCTATCCTGTGTGGATTTACTGTTTTCTCTCCTTTGTGGATTGTGTTGAGCTATCCTGTGTGGGTATACGTTTTGCTTTCCATTGTGGACTGGGTTGTGCTTGGGATCGGACGTTGGAGCTGAACGAGAATTGATGACTTAGGTATATGTATGGGCATATACATAAGCCGTGTCAGATGTTACTTTGTGATTGTATCTTTCCTTTGTGGATTATCCTTAGTGGATTTCGGGAGACCTTCAGGGGTCTCGGGGTCCCTACTGAGTAGCTTATACTCACCCCTGCACGGGCTATGCCCGCACTTCGTGGTGTTGGTTGCAGATGACAGACAGCACTGACCGTGGTGGAGGCGTGCGGAGCAGGACGGTACCTGGAGGTGGACCACTGGGCGGGACGTGCTCGGAGCGGACGGCTGGACCGAGGAGCTGTGGAGGCTATCTGTACCCACCCTTCAGGTGGGACCTTCAGAGGACGGCTCGACGTTACGGCTTTTCTTTACAGTTGTTGTTTTCCCCTTTCAGTTGTACTTTACAGTTGGGCTTGTATTTCCGGCCCATTTTACTTCCAGCACAGCTTGTTACAGTTTTACTTAGTGGTTACTTTTCCGCTTGCTTACTCTGTGGTGCTTGATTACTTTTCAAAGGCAATTCCTTCCCTTTTGTTGAGATTTACTCCTTGGTGCCAGTTGCCAGCCCCTGGCCTATGGACGGCGGGCTTGGGGTAGTCACGGCACGGGCCCCGAGGACGGGTCGTGACATGCCTCATATGAAAGAGTTTGAAACATAACATAAACATTCTTATTAAAACTAGCATATGAAATGTCAATAAGTTATCCACACACCATGAATGGTATAAAAATAGCACATCTACAGTCAAACAAAACTCATTCGATACAATATGGAAGATTGTATTGTATCATATTATCCTCAACAGAAAATGATGAAGGATATTGACGTAAATGAAAATAATCATCAAAACTATTAGAGAGATATATCCCCCTTTTCTTGAAATCATTTAAAAGCCACACTATTTATCAAGAATCCATTTGAAAAAAAATTGGAATCAAAGTGTCCCATACTACTTTGAAACTTTTAAAAGGAATTTTAATTTTAAAATTTAATATTACATATAAATAAATCCTAAAAACCATTTTTTAAAACATGGGCATTAATGAGAATGATTTAGAATAATAAATCTTTAAAACATTTATAATGATATTTTAGTTAGAGTTACTATCCTAAAGAGAGACCCTTGAATACAAATAATTGATGTAATAAAAACATTATAATATATATGGATTCATGATATAATATGTCAAATTACATTATATACACCATATAAAAGTGATTTGGTGTATAACAACAATGAAGTCTCAATGGAATGTAAATTGAGATGAAATCTCTTATAAAGACTATATCCTTATGTTAAGGATAAATCAATGACATAATTATGTGTGAAAAATATAAATACACTCAATATGATTGGATATTCAGTGTAAATAAATCAGAGGAAATTCACAAAAATTCTTGTATGAACAACACCAATGAATTGGATATTTAACTCAACAAATAGAGATTGAGTTAAAATTACTCTTATCAAGTTCATATTGATGACTTGAGAATTTATTAATGGACTGATTATGTGTATCAAAAGTATATCCATAGAAAGGGGAGTGGAAATAATGAAATAACCAAAAGAAAAGTGATTCCACACATAATCTTGGAGTAATATAATCAATGATGTATGCGTAAAGCCAAAATAAGTGGAAATTGAAATTTCAAATTCCATTATCGATTTGGTAACATATGAAACATACACCCATGAAAGAAGGATAATAAAATGATGATGTAAATATCCATAAATTAAATTATATTACACAATTAATACAATCATGGGCAGTACACACACCACATGCAATAAATATCTAGTGAACAATGGAAATCTCACGAAATTAAAAGCGAGATAAGAAACCCCTTACATTATACTTTTTACTTTGTAGAGGGTAAGTTAACATCCTGTATAATGGTGGAATAATTTTCATTGAATTATACATGAATTTTGTACATTAATATTATATCACATATGATATTTTAACATTGATTTGTTAATATTATCTTAGTATTATCATCGTTTCGGGTGTTAACGGATTCATATTCCATTATATTCTTTGTTATGTGAGCCATATTTGTTATGGATGGGGTGTATATTATTCATATCCAGAATTATATAATTTCATTAAACATTATTTTTAATCATTGAATTAAATTTAGTCTTGAATGGATATGATGGGGAATGATATGATGGAGAATGATTGTCATCGCGTTCGTGGAGACGGTAATACATACGTACACACGAGCGACAATATCACTCTTTTGATATTAAAATAATACAAAATTGGATGTTATATAATATATACAGATTAATTATCCTTTTATATTTATTATTTACATGAATTACACATCATTATTATACCCCTACAAATAATTTATTGAATAACATTTACACCATGATGTGGAGACGGTAAGCCGGATGTACGCACGTATGGTGACATGTCATTAAAAGGATGGATAGAATACTGAATATGGTTGTACTATATTTATAATAACATCATTGTATATAGATGATACTGGAGTTATTTGTTTAGAATGGAAATAACAATGAAAGAAGAAATGGAAGAAGGATGGAACTTGAAAGAGGGTGGGGAAAACATTACCTCTTCTTGGGGTTCTTCTTTTTGATTTGATCAAAAGGACTCTTCAAGATGGATTTATGACTAAATTAATTCCCTTAGGATGAATATAGGACTGTTGAGAGGGTATTTGGGTAGATTATGGCCGAACCAAAAGGCTTTGAAGGTATGAATTTGAGAGAAGGGGGATTGACCTTTTATAAGAGGGGTGAGGGGCACCTTTGGAAAAGATAGAAATATTATTTTATAATAAATTAATATTCGGTTTAAAATGGCTCCAAAGTGTATTATTTAAAGGTTTATGTGGGGATAGGTAGAAAAAATCTTAACCAATAGGTTTTAGGCTGGTTTGGATCACTATATTATCCTTATCTTTTTATTTTAACTCTTAGTTAATTAGTTTGACATTTACCATGTATCTTTATATTTATATATTATATAGTTAATAAACATACTATATAATTCCAAGAGACCCCCAAGTGGTCCATTAATGATAAACCTATCATTATATAAGACTTTTGTCCGATCCTGAGATTTTTAGGAATAAAACATGATTTAATAATATAATATTTGTTTTAAATACTCTTTTATGTCAATTTTGACACTATTTAAAAATTGATTTTTGTTAAAGTCTTAACAACTTTATTAATTAGATCCAAATTCATTTAAGAAATTTTAACATATGATATTAACCAATAAAAGTTTTTATGTCATCCAAACTTTCAAATTATATTTATTTTGTCATTCATATTACCAATTATTTGACTCTTTCATTAATAATGAAAATAATGCATCATTATTGTGTCATAAATAAAATTAATTATTAAATTTCTAAAAATTATAAATAAAATTTCATTACGTAGAAATATTTTTATATTTCTAATGAACATTTATAGTCTAAAATATAACATATATAACCCTATGTAAAAATTGTTTTTCTAAACGATATATGCTTATGTCATTTTTGTTTTTACTTTAACTTAATCAATATATAGTGTCATTATCACTTACAAGTGGATCCATGGGGTCCCAAAATGGACCCAAATATGTCCACGGTCGGATATGTACCAAAAAATACAGTTATAACACGTTTTAAGGTAATTTAGTAATATTATAATATTATTTTTTACCCTTACATACAGGATTTACCTTTTAACCATGGGGAATAAAATATTTACCCAAGTAATTATTCAAAATGCCCAAAAATAAAAGTTACCTCTTTATACAATTTTTACCTCTTGATCCTGAATATGGAATCCATTTTTATAAATTCAAATCATTCATGTGGGAGAAATTAATTTAAAATTAATTCCCATTGTTAAAACAAAAAGCACTTTTTTAAGAGATAAAAACTATCAAAAGAGTGACGGTTGTTTATGTCTAGTTTAAATGTGAAATTATGTCCTATGACCAATATTGTATTAAATGGTAAAAATATATTATAAATATGCTTTATAACCACTCAAATTCATAATTTATCACTATTAAATATCTGTATTAAAAAAGTTGTTTTTAAATAAAAATTATTAATTTTCACTATTCATCATAATATATAAGTTATCCGAAAAGTTCAATAATTTTACCCTAGGATAATTTTGATATTACGAATACAAAAATGAAGTCCATTTTGAGAGTTAAAATTTATAAAATTTTAAAAAAGTGGGTATTATTATTCAGAACGGCTAGTTTTATTAGTTGGTGTGTGTTAGAACTTGAAGTTGCATACAACACACACTACTATTTTATTCAGTGAGAAGTGTACCGTGGAAGGTTGTGGTGTTACATTATCCCATCCTTTAATAAATTGCATCCTCTATATTTTTAGAATTGGTCTTGGGAATAAAATGGAAATTCCCAAATCAGAAAAAGAGTCAATAAAACAATCACTTTAAATGAAAGAAAGAGAAGTACAACGGTCACCCGAGATAACCTATACTAGGATTACATCTATAAAAACATGTATATGGATGATAAAATAAGTGTCATGTTCTGATGGAGATGGATAGAAAACATGATCAAGGGAAATTTAACAACAAGAAAACCACATACTTGTGATGGGACAAATAGTCATTATTTTCCCAGTAGGAAAAGTAAGCAGACAACATTTTTAATTTTTTTACTTTTATGTTACATTACATAATGATGAGGAATTCATTTCTGAGATTGACTATGAACATAAAGAGATATAATTACTTTTTAATTAATGTTTCATTCTTTAATAAATTTCTACTACTAACTCATTTTTAAACGATGAGTATTCCAGAATACTTGGTCACACTAGAAGATATAGAATAAACTTTTAGAGAATAACATGATCCACAAAGGTTAAACTATATATTTACCTTTTCATTACATAATAATCAAAACCAAAATGGTTCGTACAAGATTTGATGATCCCCAAAAATGATTTCCATTAGAGAAATAAACACTAATCATAATTTCTAAAATTAAATCAACAATACCCCAAAGTTAAATAAATAACATTCAATGTAGAATTGTCTATAAAATCCATCAATAAAATCAAATTGAAACTCAAAACATTGAAGAATTTGGTTATGTAGTCTTCCACGTTAAATGGTATCTCTAAATGACATCAACTACTCTTAAAGTCACATACTTAAAATTAATTAACCTAATCACATATTCTCTATTATAGGTTAATCATTTCCATAAATAACCCAAATCACTATAAATCCAGAATATAAACATAGATAAAAAATCCACCAGTACCCCTCAAATGAAATCCCATAGTATTCTATTTTCCATGGGCATATAGTGTTCCAAAAAATGAGAACTTATTCCAAAATAACATTTATCACTTAATCACCAAATAATTTTCATATACTAAGGGTATTCATTTTATAAGACATAAGATCCCAAATAAAATTATATTGATCAATAAAATAATTTAACTAAAAATAATAGTCACACTAACCAGGGACTTCAAGTAGTCCAGTGGTAGGCGATAAATCCCAATCGTACTTTGGTTGTGGGTTCGATTCCCACAGCTTTGTCTGACGCGACGAGTTGTCACACGGTCTTCGTGTTGTCCCTTTTCAAAAAATATATTTTATAACAATACCAATATGAGATAAATTCCTCAAAATAACCAAAACATAATTTAACCACAAATGTTATCTCATAGCTTGTATTTTCATCCCAAATTATAATAACATGGAATTTCCTCAAACCCAATGATCATATAAAACCAATTGGTTATTTATAACTATATCCACAAGAGAAAAGATAATTCTTCCTCAAATATCATTCTCAAATGGAAAACTACAGGGTTACAAATACAACAAAAAATTATACGAAAGTAAACCAATCAACAAGGAGCACTAATACTTTTTAAACATTCCTCAAACCATTTATTCCCACAGAACTTCTTCTTTACCAAGAAAATATCCTATAGAATAGGGAATTTACTCAGGTAATGGCCAGGTCCCCTACATTTATGGAAAATAACTGGAAATGGATTCTTGAGACCATTTTTTTCTTCTTTCATAATATTCGTCATTTTTCTTCGGCAATTCTTCTGTTTATATCCTTCCTTCCCGCACGTAAAGCATTTATTTGTCCCATTGAGAAACATTATTGGGTGTATCCATCCACATATCTTGAATGATTGAATTTGAGGATTCCTTTATCCATGGTCTCCACATTGGGAGCTCACATCATTCATCACTTTTCTCTACTTTGTTGAGTCCAGGAATTGGTTAATATATATATTATTGATAATTTTTTTTAAAATTGATTTGTAATGAAGATGATATCTTTTACGCCTATCAACATTCCATTTTGTTGCTCATTTCCACCACCATTCCCACTATCTAAATCATTCTCAATGTCACTATGACATCCTTAGAATCCAGCCATTGACTATAACCAAAAAGCATTGTGTGAGTAACAATAGTCATAAAATCATTTAGAGAATATCTTGTCACTATATTCTCAATTTGAAACACATTAGGATTAACAAAGGAAAATTACTCTCATCTTATATATAATACTTCAAATTAGTTTGTGATGAAAATATAAATTATCCTAAGCATATCCCCCGGGAGTGTCGTAACCTAGAGTGCAGCAAGGCCCGTTGTCATGCACCAGTTCCCGTTCAAGTCTAGCTCAATGCGGTGTTTTTAGGTATTTTCCCCAGGTACATATATGCCAGATCCGCATCTACCTGCTCATATCTAGACTGGGATGTATTGCTCTGAAAACTCACAAAATCTCTACAATACCAAAATTTTGGGGAGATATTCTATACTAATCCTCAAAGTCTATCTTAGGGCTATGTGCTCCAATCAAAGTTTATCTAAATATTGCTCCCAAGGTTTGTAATAAACATCCTCGGATACCAACTATGACGCCCTGACCCTAGTTACCCAGAGTCGATGGATTATTAAATAACATTGGCATGATCACAAATGATCAATTCTTGAATGATCGATTAGTTTAGTTGTCTTGGAAGCACTAGATATATTAATAAGTGTTACATTACATCATAAGGTAAAAAAAATACAACAACATCTTCTCTTCATATCCCCTCATACTATCCCTGCAGGTCATTCATAAATTACTTCTTCACATCCTAGGATATATAAATCATTGAAAGGGGTGAGCTTAGATTCCCAATAAGGGAAACAATATAGGAGAATATTTCATAGATAATCATAAACACTTAAGGCAATGTATAACTAAAAAAGCCTTTTAAACTTGATCTTTAGTATAATATGGAAATGATAAAATGAAATAATGCCATTTACTTATTAAGATGGATATTCTACTAGTCGGATAATCACATTAAATATCAATATCAACTTTCATAATGATTTAATGCATAATTCCAGAATATCATAACCATGTAGCCAAGGCCTCGTGCCGAGACTACAAATAAGATTTTGGCAAGTCCTCGTGCCAAGACACTAGTTTTTCTCATGAGACCTACCGATTCATCGAGAAGCTATAGCAGGATCCACCCGTCACTTACTAGTTCAATTCATTCCTCATATGAAAAGTTTGAAACATAACATAAACATTCTTATTAAAACTAGCATATGAAATACAAATAATTTATCCACAAACAATGAATGGTATAAAAATAGCACATCCATAGTAAAAAATAACTTATTTGATACAATATGGATGATTGTATTGTATCATATTAACCTCAATATAAAATGATGAAGGATATTGAAATATATGAAAATAATCATCAAAACTATTAGAGATATATATCCCCCCTTTTCTTGAAATCATTTAAAAGTCACACTATTTGTCAAGAAGCCATTTTAAAAAATATTTTTCAATCAAAGTGTCCCATACAAATTTGATACTTTTAAAATGAATTTTAATTTTAAAACTTTAATTTCCATATAAATAAATCTTTAAAACCATTTTTAAAACATGTACATTAATGAAAATGATTTAGAATAATAAATATTTAATACATTTAAAATGATATTTTATTTACAGTTATTAACAAAAGAGATACGCTTGAATAAAAATAATTGATGTAATAAAAAAATTTTAATATAAAGGGATTCATGATATAATATGTCTATGTACATTATATACACCATATAAAAGTGATTTGGTGTATAACAACACAGAAGTATCAATGGAATGTAAATTGAGATGAAATCTCTTAAAAAGACCATATACATAGGTTAAGGATAAATTATTGACATAATTATGTGTGAAAAATATAAATACACTCAATATGATTGGATATTCAGTGTAAATCAATCAGATGACATTCACAAAAATTCTTGTAAAAACAACACCAATGAATTGGATATTTAACTCAACAAATGGAGATTCAGTTAGAATTAGTCTTATCAAGTTCATATTGATGACTTGATAATTTATAAATGGAGTGATTATGTGTATCAAATGTATACCACAAAAAGGGGAGTGGAAATTATGACATAATCAAAAGATTAATGATTCCACACATAATCTTGGAGTAAAATAATCAATGAAGTATGCGTAAGGCCGAATGAGTGGAAATTGAAATTTCAAATTCCCTTATCGATTTGGTAACATATGAAACATACACCCATGAAAGAAGGATCATACAATGATGATGTAAATATCCATAAATTAATTTATATTACATAATGAATACAATTGTGGTTAGTACACACACTAAATGCAATAAATAACTAGTGAACAATGGAAATCTCACGAAATTAAAAATGAGATAAGAAACCCCTTAAATTGTACATTTTCCTTAGTCTAGTGTATGTTAACATCCTATATAATGGTGAAAAAATTTTAATTGAATTATAAAAGATTTATATACATTAATATGATATCATATATTATCTTTTAACATTGATTCGTTAATAATATCTTAGTATTATCATCGTTTCGTTTGTTAAGGAATTCATTTTCCTTCATATTATTTTTTATGTGAGCCATGTTTGTTATGGATAGGGTGTATGTTATTCATATCCAGAATTATATCATGTGTCAAAACATTATTTTTAATCATAGAATTAAATTTAGTATTGAATGGATACGATGGGGAGTGACTCTCATCACGTTCGTGGAAATGGTAATCTGTACATACGCACGAGAAACAATATCACTCTTTTGATATTAAAAAAAATATAATTGGATGTTATATAATATATACAGAATAATTATCCTATTATATTTATTATTTACATGAATTACACATCATTATTAGAACCATCCATATAATAAGTTATTTAGTAACAAGTACACCACGTCGTGGAGATGGTAAGCCGTACATACGCCCGTATGGTGAAATGTCACTCAAAGGATGGATAGAATACGGAATATGGTTGTAATATATTTATAATAAAATTATAGTATATAGAATATACTAGAGTTATTATTTTAGAATGGAAATAACAATGAAATAATAAGTGGACGAATAAAGGAACTTGAAAGAGGGTGGTGAAAACATTTGCTCTTCTTCGGGTTCTCCCTTTTGATTTGATCAAAAAGGATCTTTAAGATGGATTTATGACTAAAGTAATGCCTCTAAGATGAAGGTATGACTGTTTAGAGGGTATTTTGGTAGAGGCTGGACAATCCAAAAGGCTTTGAAGGTATGAATTTTAGATAAGGGGGAGTTCCCTTTTATAAGAGGGGTGGGGGGCACCTTTGGAAAAGCTAGAAATATTATTTTATAATAAATTAATATTCTGTTTCAAATGGATCCAAAGTGGATTATCTAAAGGTTATGGTATGGATAGGTCGAGAACCACATAACCAATGGGGTTTAGATAGGTTTGTGTCACTATATTAACCATATCTTTTTGTTTTAACTCTTAGTTAATTAGTTTGAAATTTACCATGTCTCTTTATATTTTTATATTATATAGTTTATAAATTAACTATATACTTCCAAGAGACCCCCAAGTGGTCCATTAATGATACACCTATCATTATTTAAGTTATTTGGTATAAAATTAGGTTTTTAGAAATATAATATGATTTAATAATATAATATTTGTTTTAAAAACTCTTTTATGTCAATTTTGACACTATTTAATAGTTGATTTTTGTTAATGTCTTAACAACATTATTAATTCTAAAAAAATTCATTTAAGGAGTTATAACATATCATATTAACCAATATATTTTTTGATGTCATAAAAACATTCATATTATATTTATTTTATCATTCATATTACCAATTGTTTGATTCTTTCATTAATAAGGAAAATATTGTATCGTTATTGTGTCATAAATAAAATTAATTATTATATGAATAAAAATTATAAATTACATTACATTATGTATAAAATATGTTTATATTTATAATGAATATTTATAGTGGAAAATATAACATTTATAACCCTATTTAATTTTTTTTCTAAACGATATATGCTAATGTAATTTTTTTACTTTAACTTAATTAATATAAAGTGTCATTATCACTTACAAGTGGATTTGTGGGGTCCCAAAATCGACTCAAAGATGACCATGGTCGGAAATGTATCATCCAATAGGGTTAGGACACGTTTTAAGGTAATTTAGTATTATTATAATATTATTATTTTACCCTTATTTACTGGATTACCCTTTAACCACGGTGAATAAAATATTTACCGAAGTAATTATTCAAAATGTCTAAAAATAAATGTTATCTATTTACACGATTTGAACCTCCTGATTCTAAATATGGAATAAGTTTTTATAAATTCAAAACACATAAGTGGTAGAAAATAATTTAAAATTAATTCCCATTGTTAAAACAAAAAGCGTATTTTTAAGAGATAATAACTATCAAAAGATTTACAGTTGTTTATGTCCGGTTTAAATGTGAAATTATGTCCAATGACCAACAATGTATTAAAAGGTAAAAATATATTCTAAATATTCTTTAAAACCACTCAAATTCATAATTTATCACTATTAATTATCGTCATTAAAAAAATTGTTTTTAATTAAAATTTATAAATTTTCACTATTCATCATAATATAAATGTTATCCGAAAAGTACCAAAATTTTACCCTAGGCTAATTTTGATATTACAAATCCAAAAATGAAGTCCATTTTCAGAGATAAAATGCATAGAATTTCAAAAGGTGGTTATTATTATTCATAACGGCTAGTTTTATTAGTTGGTGTGTGTTAGAACTTGAAGTTGCGTACAACACCCGCTACTATATTATTCATTGAAAAGCGTACTGTGGAAGCATGGGGTGTTACAAATAAGGATTATGTAGTTGGGGAAATGTAGAAACCCAGTGGGGATGTAGTAGCGGGGGACCCCTGATATTCATTATTATATGTTATATTCTTGTATGTGTTAATTGGTGAGAGTAGCCATGGTGAGGTTGGGAACTTAGTATACCTATTTAGGTGATGAGTTAGTTTCAATTGTGTTCAATATGCTTTAGCATGATTTCTTAAAATTTGCACGAGAGGATTTGAGGAGGATCATACTGAATATACTATTATACTCACCCTGTGTATATATAAATTGTTTTTCAGGTCTCTTGGAGCTGGTTGGAGATCAAGTTGGTTATTTCTAGCTTGTGGTTGTTGGAGTTGTTCGGTCTAGTGGTTGTTGTCGTTTTACTTTCTTTTGGGTACTTGTAGTTTTCCCATTAAGTTATAGTAAGTTTTCATGGAATTTCATATATGTACATGGGTTTCTTTAATATTTCAGTTTTGAGTTGGAGTTGGTTGGTGTCTATGTTATATCTCTCTTCTGTGTGTGTTCTATTCGTGGGTAATGCCTCCCATTTTTGTGTTTATTATACCGTCGATGCTAGTCGCCAACCCGGGGCCTACTGGAGACAGGACTCAGGGGTCATTATCTCCCTTTTCACATTCTCGTCCAAGGAAGGGTACACTTTGTGGGGAGGGGGTCGTGACAAGGCATCAGATCTTGTGCAGTTAATTTGAAAACTTATGGCTATGACTTTGAGTATACAGAAGTCATATGTTTGTAGACATAGATGACCCATATATCTTATAGATAGCGATCATGCATTTTTATGGGAGATTCTTTAGTGGGGTATCTTCAGGATATTGAGACAGGTCATGTTAAGGCCTTTGTTTTTTTGAAAATTTTCGGTAGTGGACAGAATTGTGCCATTGGCGTGCTGATTGGCCCTTCCATAGAAATAAAAAATAATGCATGATTTTTTCCATGTTTCAAAACTATGATTGTTTAAGTCCAACTCTTCTCACGTGATCTATTTAGATGAGGTTAACCTCATAAAACATTCCTCTGTTGAGATGCATCTCAATGACATCATGGATCGTAGTGAAAAAGTGTTGTAGGGAAATATCGTGCCATTAGTTCGTTTGTTAGGGAAACTTGTAAGTGATAAAGAGGACACATGGGAATGAGATGTTGAAATGATGTCTCAATGACCCAATATTTTTGCCTCATACGCTTAATGATACTCAGGAGTGTGGCTAATGGCGGAGTTAATATAAGGTGGGGAGATTGTAATATCCACCCTTTTTATGATGTCATCTATATCCCATTTTGAGGTACATTTTTATATTTTATGTTCGATTGTTTAGAACTTGTTATTTGAGGTGAGTTTGATAGTTTTTTATGGAAAATTAATTGATATAGGGTTGTGTGTGGTTTTTTTATAGTTTTAAATACCATGGACCTAATCCCAAGTAACCATACAATCCTAGAAAAAGAGTTTCGTATGCTTGGTGCAAGATTTAGCCTAACCATGCGCACCAACCTAGGAAACCATGTGTGCATGTTATTTTATCCAAAAATAAGTTTTTAAATAACCCAATTCCACAAGACCCCCATATTTATACCTATGATCTATGTTGTGGAATTAGAGGCTATCCTAGATCTTTCCAATGGTCTTCCAAAGTGAAACAAACATAGTTTTTTGAGATATAATGCTTGGACTGATGATCTTCTCTATTCCTGGTAAGTAAATTTAGTCCCATTGATTCTTCCATTCTATCCGATATCATTCTCTAATACTTCCATGAAATATCTCAATTGTTTCGCTATATAAAAAATAATGATTTGAGATCTACATTTTGGACTGTGGATGTATAATTATATCATTGAGATCTTAATGTTATTAATCATAATATTGAGTTTAGTTTTTTAGATTAGGATCATGATCAATGTCTATGTTCTTCTAGAGTTTTGGATATTTCTATTGGGAAAATCCATCAAAGAATTGTGGTATGTGGTTTAAATCGATTACCCATAGTTGTGGATTTGATAAGTGAATGTGAGATTGATAAGTTTCAATATTTTCTTTGTCTTTGATATCCTAAATTGGGACTAATTAGGCATGTTCTTTTAAATTCTAATGATTTGGATATATAAATGGTTTATTGATGATTTAATCATGGATCTAAGGGACTGAAAAAACCGATAATTTATTTGTGGAAATTGATAATAATTTTGAATATTTTAATGGAAATTTACAATGTTGTTGGGTATTAGATAAAGAATCAGGGGGAATTAATTATGAGAAAATGATTGGATATCTAAGAAAATTAATGATGAATTAATTTTGATCCAATATATTGATTAAAAATATTTCATTGTGAGATTAATCATTAAACATTGAGATTTTATTTATATATATAATTGTGATGAATTAATTTATGATTATGATATTTTTGGATTGATTAATTAATTGATGATGTAATTAACGAGTTGTGCAATTAGTAAATTTATGGGATTACTAATGTATTTTGATATGTTTAATATATTTGTGGATTAGTAAGTGAATTATGTGGTTAATTATTGTGTATTAATGAATTATTTAAATTATAGATAATGTGGGTTTTAGAAACAGAGTTCTAGGCGGAATGAGAAGTTGTGACTTGGACATGGCGTTCCTCCCCAATCATAAACCAAGGACTTGTGATGTGTGGTGCAAAATATGATGATCTACACCGAATGATAATTGGGGTGTTATACAATGTGATATAAACTGAATGAGATTTTGGGTTATTGACATGGATTTCAACACCACAAGTATAACAGTATTGAATTATGATTTAAATAAGAGACATGAATTTAAAATAGATTTAATATTATTATTAAAATATAAATGACAATGTGATAACTATTTAATCCTCATTTGAAATTATTTATTCATAAAATTTGACAAATTGTTTTTTGACTTTAGTTTTTTTAGACACTATTTTTGGTGGCCAAATGACTTGAACTCGCTCCATATTCGATCCACCCGATTGGAACCTAAGCGGACTTTGGTTTTTCAATAAATGGCAAGGGAACTTCCCTAGGATTTGTGTATGATGGGGAATAGAGCGTGGGGGAGGTAAATAAAAATCATTCTGTAACACCATGGGAGTAATTGTGACATTATATATTTTTTAATTATAGACACATGACACCTATATTTTCATAGCATGTTATCCCTTTCTAGTTGATAATTGTATTTCTTGTTTGGAATATAATGTGACTTGGTATTTTTGTTATTATTTATATGCCTCTATACATGTTTATTGTTGTTTCTTCTATTAGTGTTTTATTCTGATAAAATATGGTATGGTATCCCTTATACTAAATTACTAGACCCTCACTACTATTCGTCACAGTATTTCATAAAGGGAGGTGCGCATTAAGTCATATATCGGACCAGCTCGGGGAACCGTTTAAAGGAAACCCTCTGATTATGGTTATCCCTCATCGGAGTAGGAGGAGCATGAAGAACCCTTATTTAAGGGGGGTGTGTCGATACATATCCCATCATGAGGCCTCTTAATTGGGAATTCCTGATAGTCACAGCCTACAGAAAGAAAAAATGTGTGGGCTAGGCCCACATTGGACAATATCAAGACTCTGGGTTAGATTGGGCTGTTATAAATATAATGAGAGATAGTGTTAATTTCATGTGCCAATGGGGATGTTCGTCCCTTCTAGGCATGTGGATTATTAAAATCACACATCGATGGAGGAGGAGCATGAATTACTCCATTATAATATGGTGTTTGGATACAATTACCAATATTAGGCCTTTTCTCATGGGATTCCCAATTGAAAATTCCCAGGGAATGCAAAACCGTGCGGGCTTGGAAAAAAAGGACAATATCAAGATCGTGGGATGGACTGGGTAATTATATATATATAGGTTCCAAAATAGAAAATAAGTTTTAATATACATATTATATTTTATATTAACTATAATCATTGTTATATGACCATCCTTGGAGGTTTTATTAGAAAACTAAAGAATCATCATCCACGAAGTTAGTGAATTGACACCTCATATAAGATATTTTTATTTATATAAAAAAGAGGAAGAAGACTGATTTGATATTTTATATTTCTTAATTATAACCAAATTAATATATATATATATATATATTTTATTAATGACTTATCATCCATTTTAATATATATGATGTATGGAATTGTTACGAAAATATAATAAATTGAATGAATTTTAAAGTAAAAATAAAATATTTATGTAGTGAATTCATGTTCTTGAAAAATTGCTTATGGAACTTTTAAAAGGTATTTTGGGTGATAGAATAAATAAATAAAATTTAGGGAGAGGTGTTCGAGAGGTATTGTTTTAAAATTAAAAAATATTAAAGGCAATTTATGTGTGAAGATATTGGGTGGTATTTATAGAGGAGGGGAGTGTTTTTTAAATATTTTATTCATTAGTTTTTAATTTTGTCTCAAGATTATTAAGAGTTTTTATTTCATGATTAAAAATAGTAAATATATAGATATTTTGAGATTATGGTTTTTATCATTAACGATTCAATAATTAGTGTATTTCACATATAATTTATATAAAATGGAAATTACCGTATTAATATATTCATAATAGTTGTAATATTTTTGAAAAATCTCTAATTATACCCACAACAATTTTCGATGTGTAAAATTATAAAATTATATCCATTTTATGAAAATAATTCTCTAAATATTTGAACATTAATATTTGTCTAAAACCATCATATAATAAATAATATTTATTTGAAAATTATAACGGAATTTATAAAACATTGAAATGAATTTTAAATTCTCATAAAATTATCTCATAATTATTATACAACAGAATATTATTTTAGAAATGTATTTATTAAAATATATTTTATTTTTACTCACTGTATTAAATTTAGTTTTGTAAGTAACATGTTATTTAAAAAAATCCAACACTAAATTTATCAATTTAAAAATATTTAACTACTTATACCAATATATAAATATATCATATTTTCATATATATGATTCCAAAATATTATTTATACTTTCATTGGTTATTTTAAAATTAAAATTTTTATATTTTACTCCTAATGGTCACATAACTATTGAAATGTTCTTACATAATATTATATTACAGTTTAAACTATGTTTTGCATGAAGCATAAACTATCCATGTTAATAAATTTAAAATTAAGCATACAATAAAATAAGGGGGCGTTACAGTCCTTATATTGAATATAATAATTTTATTATATATTCCTCGTTTCCTTGTAATTTAGTAATGTGGATGATGAAATAAATCATTTACCTAGTGTTATTAATTTAACATTACACATAAAACCTCTCTATGAACATACAAAAAATATTTCTTAAAAGGATTTTAGACCAAATCAAGATATCCCTAATGACGAGTTGGATGTTGTGAATTTTTTTATATTTATTTTATTATCCAAATTGATTTGAAAATCAGATGAATATATGAAAAGGTGAGTCCTTTAATATTTGGGTTCATTGTAAAAAAATTAATTTAAGGAAATAAAAAAATGTACACCCTTATTTTCCACAAGAAAAAAACTTCATAATGAATAATTATAGATTAATATAAATTCTAAGGTAGAAATATGAAAATAAAATTTTTATCCGGCAAGGGATTTGGTAATTTTAGTACATAAGGATCTAGTTTAACAACCTTGATAAAACTATTTTCACCATAACCATAGTGAATAATATTTTATCCTTTCACTATTAATTATATTGTGAAAAAATAACATAAAAATATTATATAATAGAATTTTTTCTGATTCGAAATAAAAAATTAGTTTTTGAAATTTCCATATCAAAAAGTGGGAAATATTAATTTTATGTTAATTCTCTAGAAACGCTGAAAAATTGGGGTTTCAAAGAGGAAATTATCTAGAGACTACATTTTTTTATATCAATATTTATTATGCATGTTATTAAAATGGAAAAAATTATATTAATATTGAGCTCATAATATTATTTTAACATTATATTTCTTAAAATTTTAAATTATATTTTTAAATAATTTAAAGAAATGTAGTTTAAAAAAAATACTTCTTATTTTTCTCTTATTTGTTAAAGAATAATATTTATGAAAAGTAAAAAAATAATTTCAATAACATAATTTTTATATAAATATTTCAAAATTTAAATTTACTTTTCACAATAAATTTTTAACAAGTTTTAGAAAATATTTATATTTTATATCACAAATCATGAATAAACAACAATTTATGAAAATAATGTTCATCAGAAAATTATTCTTTTTCATTCAAATGGAATTAATTTTATATATAATATATAGTTATTGATTTTATTTATTTTATAAATGTGTAATCTATATGATATTCATTCTTTTGGTTATTCTATTTGTACCCTATAATTTGTCTACATGTATATGATGGACAACTTTATATAATGATATATTAATAGCAAGTCACATTTCAATAATACATGGTGTTGTGCTCATAAAAAGCTGTCTATGAGATGAAATTTATTTAAAAATAATTTTATCAAATTTGAGGGTGTTAAATTCCCATTTATTCTTACTGTTCCATTTGATACATGTTATCAAATATGATGTTCCTATTCATAAATACCAGTGAGTTACATGATAAACACTATAAAAAATATATTTGATAAAAAATACATAATCAATTTAAAATAATTTTTTTCTTATGTTAGTTGATTAATTTCATAAAATAATAATTAGTCTCTAAAAACCATAATTATATTTAATGTTTACATTAACATCTTTGTGTGCAGATAACTCACTTCCCCAACATGAGGGAAATTATTTTAATGTCTTCGATTATTATCATTATAAAATACTGAAAAATATTCATGTATAGAAGAAAACTCATAAACCATTATATTGTTTGTGAAATGATTATTTTTTCATACATTAACAAATAAACGATGATTATTAATTTATAATGAACATAAATATATTTTGGTAGAAAAAATACAAAAATCATCACATTCCTTTCTAATAACGACCAATTATAATTGAATTTAATTTGAGTTTCTCTCTCTAGAGACCACCCATGGTATTCACACAGTGTTAAAATTATCACCCCTATTAATTAGAATAGCCATATCAAAGTGATGAATCATCTCATTCTTTACGTTATTCAATAAAAATCTATTTAATATGAACTTTTACTTCCAGTATTTCATTTTCTAAAAAGTTCTTAAACAATGTTATTTATACCATTATGATTTTTATGTTATAGTAGAAACATTCAATCTTCAATAAACCCTTCTATAAATTCTTATTTTCTCTCATTATGAATAAAAATATAACTTATTTTCATGAAAAAAATAATTCTGTAATTAATACCCTTCCCCACTTCCAGTTAAGTACATTAACATAGATGTACACATAATTCATTGGTTTAGTACTTGAATTTATTTCATCCCCTTATATTAATGGATGTAATAATAGTGATCAAATAAAAATATATGTTCGGTAGACAATAGTGAATACTATCTAAGTACATTATATTAATGTGATCGGTGGGAAAAATTATATAGATCTCCAATGAACTTTGTAATTTTTTTATCCCATGAAATACCAAGTATGGTTAATGTGAGGTTATCTGAAAAAATATTGTATGAAGTCTGAATATTTATCTTTAAATAAGTATTATGATGTAATTAATTTTTTTATTTCCAAAATTCATTATTTCCCATCTATTATAATCATATTCCAATCATCGATGTCAATGTTTATGATTCATACTCTTAATATGTCACCTCGATATATCTATTGATTCATATGTACTAATTTACCATATTTTATTTTTTAATTGTTCCGTTATTAATTACTATATTACACTTTTTTTATGTATTTTATGTAGTTATCCTATTCTATATTAGATTATTATGGTTTTACAATTGAATGATAGGGTGTTTTAAATAAATTTTATAGCATATATCATCATGTTATTTGACAATTTCATATATGAAAAAATAATTTGGGCATCATGATATTGGAAGGTTTAATTATGTGTGTATTTATGAATGTAATCATGAATTATGTATTATTCAAATATTGGTTATCATATTTGTAATAGAAATAATTATTAAATTCTCTCTGAATGACTGATTGGATTCTTAGGAATGTATATAAACCATCACTTTGTAAATTGTAATGATAATACTAAAATAAATAGTGAAAAATATTTTATTAATAAAGAATTGAATATGAATTGAAAAATTGATTTCACTATATTAATGAACTAATGTGGATCACATTAATTGATTAGAATACCATTGATTTCATTTTTTATGTGTTTTAAAAATATTTATGAATCTAATAATGGAGTAATTTTTTATTAAATGCTTTTCGATCAATTTTTTGATGATAAATTATAAATATTAAATTTATAATATTTTGATAAATCCATCTATCATATAGGGAAATTCGATTTTTCATGAATCTAATGTCAAAACATATCAAAATATAATATAAAAAACACTCAAATTTTTTTTCTATGTGATTTAATATTATATAGATATTTTATAAAAAAATTTTATATATAACATATATTAATCCACATTTACAAATTTAGATCCATATAAACACATTATAAAAACATAATTGAATTGTAATACGTAAATTATATTGAAAAATTAAATTAAATTATGGAACATTCAAGGTAATACATCTTCAAAATGTGTTTATATATATAATCTGGATTTTCACCAAATGAAATTTCATATTATTACTTTTTCCTAAAAAATAATTTTCATTATTTAGAGAATATATGAAAGAAAACAAAATAGATGAATTCTTCTAGTATAAATTCAAGATATAATTTTTTTAAATATTATCCATTTAAATATATAAATTATTTTTTAAAAGGTAAATTTAAATATCCAATTTAATAATTCCTTATTATGAAAACATATATTAATGATTTTTCTTAAATAATGAACTTGATATTCCACGGATGATTGATCTAAATATCTAAATATAGAAAAATTTGATCTGAACTAAGGAAGATTCATTAAATATTTATCAATTTAAGTCTAAAAAATATTAAAAATACCAAATTCAATCAATCATAAATAGAATTACTGAATCCATATATGATGTGTTGTAAAATTTAAATCGATGTCCCAAAATTGAGGACGATAGTGAGTTAAATGATATATCAATTGGACAAAAAATAAAAATATCTCAATCCTACTTTATAAAAAAGGAGTTATCCTTCCATGTGAGGTTCATTAATTTTGTCCATTCTAATAATAATCATTATTATAACACAGTTCCACATATGTAAACATGGGAAACATAAATATTTAGTTTATAATGGTGATTTCATGGTTTCATTTAATCCATATAAATAAATAACATTTAGCGTGAATATAAATTAACGATCTAATAAAAGTTTCAACAAATCCAAATGAATAATTGATGATTTAAAGGATGAAATAATAGATTATTAATAAGGATCATTTAGTGTATCATGAGATTGAGTAATATTGTAACACCTGAGACTTTTATGTTATATAAATCATCAAAGGAATATTTTTCTACACACAACACTTTCTTGGCTTGCATTACACGATATCGCGACCTTCCTCGATAGCTTGCGTCGTACACAATACCGAGTTTCACTAAACAACGATATGCTATTAAAATATTATTAAAACTAGCCGTTATGAATAGTAATAACCACTTTTTGAAATTCTATAAATTTTATTTTTCAAAATGGACTTCATTTTTGGATTCGGAATATCAAAATTAGCCTAGGGTAAAATTTTGGTATTTTTCTGAAAACATTCAATTTTTGATGAATAGTGAAACCACTAAGTGGTAGTTAAAATACTGAATTTTTCATAAAACATAATTTTACCGCTTCTATGAGTGGAATTTCAAAAATCTGAGAGACACGGTTGATGTCAGTAAGTAAAATGTGGTTCAATGAGATGAAAATAATTTTTTGGTGAATAGTGACTTTTTACTTTTTTTACCACGGTTAAAAGTAAATAGGGTAATTAAAGGTAAAGATGATATTAATATTACCCTAACACATTTCCTAATTCTATTGGACAAATGTAATTCGACCAAAGACAAACTTAGGAATAAAATATGACCATTTAGGCCCACTTGGATTAGATTAGGACATTTATTATTAATTTATTTAAAGTAGGGTTAAAATAGTTAAAATCAATGTTTAATAAGTAAATAATTTTTAATATGGGGTTATATATAAGATAAATTAAACTATAAATATTCATTAGAAATATAAAAAGATTTTCTACATAATAGTATTTTATTTTTAATTTTTAGAAATTAAATAAGTTAATTTATTTATGACACAAAGATGATGCAGTAATTATCTTATTAATGAAATATTTACATAATTAATGTTATAAACACCAAAATAAATTTAATTTGAGACTTTTTATGAATTCCACTAATTTTCTAGGTTAATATGACATGTTATTATTGATTTAATTAACTTTTTCGAACTAATAATTCTGTTATTATTTTCACAAAAATCAATTACTAAATAGTGTCAAAATTGACAAAAAATAGTTTTTAAAACAAATATTATATTAGTAATTGTTATTTTATTCCTAAAAATATAAGGATCGGCCAAATGACTTAGATAAGGTTATATATATTAATAATAAACAACTTGGGGTTCGTTTGTCTGCTTATAGTATGTTTATTAACCTTATAGTATAAGAACACAAGAAGACACTGTAAAAGTAAACTTATTTAACTTAATGTTAAATCCAAATGATAAGGTTAAAATAGGATCCTAAACTTGTCTAAATTCTATTTGATGAGCGGATTTCGACCCATTCCCACCTTATCTTAGAAATATATCAATTTTGAGCTATTAAAAACCGAACTTGACTTTATAATAAAATAATATTTTTAGTTTTCCAAAGGTACCCCTCTCCTCCCTTATAAAAGGGCACCTCCTCCCCTCTTCCTCACACCACTTTGAGCCTTCAAGCTCGGACAAACCCTACCAATTCCTCCTCTCCACTTCCATAGAGACATCTTAGAGGTCCTGGCCTTCTTCAAAGACCTATTTTAGTGCCCTAAAAGAAGGTCTCAAAGAATCACTTCAAAGAAGAGGTAATGTCTGTTACCGATTCTTTCATCTTTATTTCTTATTCCACTTCGTCTTCATTAGTTGTTTCATTATGAAGTAATAACATCAGTATCACTCATATATTGATATGTTATTATAAGTATTAAACAGCCCTATTTCACCATCTATCCATCCTACGGAAAAAGAAATCACCGCGCGTGCGTACGTACGGAATACCGTCTCCACGTAGTGGTGTAATCTATTTTCCATCACCACCTTACTTGTATGGGTATAATTGGGTAAATAATGACTATATATGACTATTATAAAGTGATACTAATTCTGAAATAGTATACATACACTCTAATACAATTCCACGATCATAGGAACGATATCATCACTTGTGCGTACGTACGGAATACCGTCTCCACGATGTGGTGCGACTCGTTCTACAGGATCTTAATTTGATAATGATTATATAAATGAATTGAATGAATGAATATGATATATATTACACTAATACCATTATGGAAATGAGGTATCTATAACCTAAATATAAGAATATGAATTTATTCAACAAACACGCATAAGAACAAAAAGTTATAAACACCCAAATAACAAGTAGCAATGAAATATTACTACTAAGGAGCTAAGAAAATGACCATATATGATATCCTAAAAATAAGTATGATTCTGGAATAAGTCAATAACATTATTTAAATCATTATACAGGAGGTTCAGACACTTACGATGAAAAACGGACCTAAGGTAAGGGAATATATCACAATCTCATTTTATCCGAGATTGTTTATAATTTGGTATTTACTAGGGTGTATTTTATCATCCACATCCATGTTTCCTCAATATATAATATTAATTCCATCCACCTACAATTTTTTTAATCCAATTTTACCCTTCGGTGAGTTTTTAGTAAAATATATGAATGGAATCTTTTGTCGTTTTTCGTACGAGGTACTTTTTGACTTTTCTGACAAAAGTATGAGAAGAATGTTTTTTTTAATTATACGACATGAATGGATTTTTAAAACATTATTTCAAATAAGCATCCTTTACAAGTTTTCAAGTTTATTTTTAATCATCTTCTTTTAGTTTTAATTTTTATGACAAGTTAAGAAAAGAAAAATGTTTTTGAAGAAGAAATGATATTTTCATCAAAAATGGAGTTCATGTGTTTTATCAAAATTATTTTCCATCTAAGATAATAAAGGGTTTTGTATTTATCCCTATTATTAAATTGATTTGATTATGTTGTGATGGAATTATTTTTATGAATTCCTTTATCTTATATTAATTGTTTTATGATGTCATGATTTTTAAGATTCCCATTTGTATTACATGGGTTATGCAATGATGTATGATATATGATTTTGTGGCACACATAAGAATGGTATCATTATGAGATGGGTGGGACCTATATCTCCCTCCAATTCATTGGTTAAAGATTTTATATCTCATGAGATAGACATGGTTGGAATGGTAGGTTATACCAGTTCAGTGAAACATGACTGAAACGAGGGTGACTCAGTTCAGAAATGGACTTTGTCCACTAAGATAGACTTGGAAATGAGTCTTGACTAACAAGAAACGATTCTCTATGATTATGTGTGTATGACACAAAGTTTCATGTTTTATGTTATGATTATTGTGATTACATTTCACTGCCATTACTTATTCCATGTTATGAAATTATGATCTCTTTTGTAGGTTGAGATTTCCAAAAGTTATGCGCGTATGTATATGATGTGATTGATATTTATTTTGTTTACCCTTACTGAGCATTTGAGATCACCCTTTTGTATGTTTTCTTTCCCCAGGTCAGGAAGATGGTTATTAAGTAAGATATGCCAAAAGGGACTATAGATATGATGAAATAAATGGGAGACAGTGTAGACGCTTTATGAACCAGTTTTTTATGTTTCCCAGTTTCTAAAGACAATATACCTATAGGGTCCTTTCGTGGTTTTGTTATATGTTGTAATATGTATGCTTCAATTTTGATGTATTAACAATGTATGTAAAGTATGGGTCGTTATAGTTGGTATCAGAGGAAATGTATATTCATCCTTTGGAAACTAGGATGTGAAAGCCTTAGTAAGAAACCTAAGGATAAGTCTAAGCATAGAACACAATCTTAGTGTTTTAGAAATGGCCATGATTAACCTAGGATAAGACCTTAAGTGTGAAATTTTATTCTTGATTATGTGGTTTTCCTATTATAATTAGTGTTGCTCACACTATTCTTCTTTTTTTTAGTCAATGGCTGGAACCTGAAGGAACCGTGTAAATGCGGAATGCGACGGGAAATGCAATGATTGTCCCCCTGAGCAACCAAACGTTATGGGAGCTGGAATGCAAAATCTTGTAGCCATGCTCACACAACTTTCTCAAGCTATGAATCATGAAGGACTTCCAAACGAGCAAAGGAAGGAGCAAAATTCTGTTGAATCCTTCATGAGGCAGCTCCCACCTTCTTTCAGTGGGTCTACTGATCCATTAGTTGGTGAACAATGGATTAGTACTACTGAAAAGATATTTTCAGTTCTTCAATGTTTTGAACATGATAAATTCATCCTAGTAGTGTATCTTTTGGAAGGAGATGTTGGTCAATGGTGGAATCTTATTAAGAATACGAGGCAAAGGGATGAAATTGAGTCCATGGAATGGGACGAGTTCAAGAACTTATTTTTCAATATGTACTTCCCTCGTATTCTCCGAACAAAGATGGAGAAAGAGTTTCTTGAACTGAAGAAAAAGGATGATGAATCTGTTGGTACCTATGAAGCAAATTTTACAATACATGCAGTGTTCGCTTCTGGTATTATTATCCAACCTGAGAGTAAGATTGATCGATTTTTTAGTGGCTTAAAACCAAGTATTCGAAGGGAGTTAGCCATAAGGGACTTCAATAGCTACGAGGAAATCGTTCGATGTGCTCTCAAATTCGAGATGGAGATTGGAGTAACCCATCAGTCATATGGGTTTGATAAGAAGAGGAAAATGGAATTCAAAGGAAAATCTAAAGAGCACACTTAAAAGAAGATGAGCTTTCCCTTATGCTCAAAGTGTGGAATGAAACATGGAGGGAGTTGTCTTAAAGGGACAAGTAAATGTTTCAAATGTGGAAAGTAAGGTCATCGGGCATTTGAATGCCGCGATGATGGGAATAAGATGTCTAATGATGCAAACAAAGGAAGGGATACACATAATGAACCTACTACACTTCAATGTTTCAAGTGCAAGGAGATGGGGCATTATGCCAATAAATGCCCTAATCCAAGGGTTGATGATGATGGTCGACGTCAACAAACTCTTAAGGCTAAAGACAAAGGAAAGTCACATGCAATTTCTATCAGCGATGTGGAGTATGATAACGATGTGGTGAAAGGTACACTTACCATCCACTCTAAAGTATAAAATGTTTTATTTGATTCTGGATCCACCCACTCTTTTATTTCTGAAGAATTTTCTAAGGGTATCACCATATTACCTCAACAATTGGATGTTGAGTTAGTTGTAACAACACCTAATGGTACAATAGTAGCATCAAAAGATTATAATTCCTCTCCGATCGAAGTTTGTGGGAAAGTGCTTCCTGCAAATCTTGTGATCCTTCCTATAGTGGAATTTGATATGATTCTTGGCATGGATTGGCTTTCTTTATATGGAGCTCATATCAATTGCCAAAGAAGGGAAGTCACATTTCATATTCCAGATCAATCTATGATCGTCTATCAATGCAAGGATGAACATAACCTTCTAGTGGAAATTTCTTCCATTTTATGGGTATTTATTCCACTAAACGAAGGTTATTTATATCAAATGGTTGGTGAGAAACTCATGATTAAGAATATTCCCATTGTACGGGATTTTGATGATGGCTTTCCGGAGGAATTACCGGGTCATCCACCGAATCGTGAAGTTGAGTTTTCAATAGAACTCGAACCGGGTGCTTTTCCTATTTCAAAGACACCTTATAGAATGGCCCCAATTGAGTTGAATGAATTAAAGAAGCAACTTGAAGATAATCTTGATAATGGATTCATACGCCCTTGTCTGTCACCTTGGGGGGCACCTGTTCAATTTGTTAAGAAGAAAGATGGATCAATGAGACTCTGCATTGATTATCGAGAACTTAACAAGATGACTATCAAGAACAAATATCCTCTTCCACGCATTGATGACTAATTTGACCAACTACGCAGAGCTCAATACTTTTCCATGATTGATATTCGTTCAGGGTATCATCAATTAAGGGTCAAAAGGGAGGATATACCAAAGACGACTTTCCGTACAAGGTATGGACAATAGGAATTTATAGTGATGCCATTTGGTCTTACTAATGCCCCTGTTATCTTCATAGATCTGATGAATAGAGTCTTTAGAGACTATCTTGATCAATTTGTGGTAGTCTTTATAGACGATATTCTTGTCTATTCAAAGAGCAAGGAAAAACATGAAGATCACTTGAGAATTATATTGAAGACCCTGAGAAAGGAGAAGCTTTATGCCAAATTTACGAAGTGTGAATTTTGGCTTCAAGCAGTTGCATTTTTGGGTCACATAACCAAAAGAGGGGATATCTGTGGATCCAGCGAAAAAAGAGGTTATCCAAAGATGGTCGAGACCAACAACAGTAACTGAGATCTGAAGTTTTCTTGGTTTGGCTGGATATTATCGATGTTTTGTGAATGATTTTTCACGATTATCTAATCCACTAACCATGTTGACTCGGAAAGGAGTTAAGTTTATTTGGATGGAGGAATGTGAAGAGAATTTCAAGGAGTTGAAAAGAAGGTTATCCAGTGCACCTGTGCTCACACTGCCTTGTAGTGGAGAAGGGTTTTTGATCTACAGTGGTGCATCCAAGAAGGGATTGGGGTGTGTTCTTATGAAAAATGATATGGTGATAGCTTATTCCTCACGACAATTGAAAATCCATGAGAAAAATTACCCAACACATGATTTGGAGTTAGTTGCGGTAATCTTTTCATTAAATATTTGGAGGCATTACCTTTATGGTGAAAGGTGTGATATTTATACTGATCATAAAAGTTTAAAGTATATTTTCACACAAAAGGAGCTGAATATGCGTCAATGAAGATGGTTGAAGCTGATTAAGGATTATGACTACTCAATCCATTACCACCCTGGGAAAGCAAACAAGGTGGAAGATGCATTAAGTCGACAAGACCATGCTAGTTTATCCGTGATGAGGATCACAAAAGATCCAATATTTATGGATTTACAAAGGATGGATCTTGGAATTATAATGGAAGGGGAAAAATCTTATCTTTCTCAAATGAATGTTCAACCATCTATACATATGAAGATTAAAGAGGCACAAAAAAAAGATATCGAGTTACAAAAGAAGGTGAGAAATGTTCCTGAATCCAACCATGATTGTGATGGGATAATAAAGTTCAGGAATCGAGTTTGTGTTCCTCCCATCCCCGAATTAAAGAAGGAGATGCCGGATGAGGCTCATAGTTTTTCATTCTCTATTCATCCTGGAAGCACGAAGATGTATAGGGACCTGAATGAGTACTTCTGGTGGGATGGCATGAAAAGAGATGTTGCTGAATATGTCTCTCGATGCTTGGTTTTTCAACAAGTTAAAGCTGAGAGACAGAAGTCTAAGGGGATGTTACAACTATTACCCATACCCGAATGGAAATGGGAAAACATCACTATGGACTTTGTCACAGGACTTCCTAAAACATCAAAAGACAATAATGCTATCTGGGTCATAATTGATCGTCTTACAATGTCTGCACACTTCATTGTTATTAGAGAGGATTTCTCTCTAGATCAGCTTGCCATGATATATGTAAAGGAAGTGATAAGATTGCATGGAGTACCAATTTCTATTATATCTGATAGGGATCCGATATTTACCTCGAAGTTCTGGAAAATTCTTCAACATACTCTGGATACAGAGTTGAGTTTCAGCACTGCTTATCATCATCAGATAGACGGTCAGTCTGAGAGAACAATTCAAACCCTAGAAGATATGTTGAGATCTTGCTCTATGGATTTCAAAGGTGGTTGGGATCAACACCTACCTTTGGTGGAATTTTCTTATAATAATAGCTTTCACTCTAGTATTCAGATGGCTCCTTATGAAGCTCTCTATGGAAGGAAATGCAGGACTCCAACTTGCTGGGATGAAGTTGGGGAAAGAAAGCTATTAGGACCTGACCTCATTGATGAAATAGCAGAAACTGTCAGATCTATTCAACAACACATAAGAGTAGCTCAGAGTCGACAGAAAAGTTATGCCGACAACCGAAGAAAAGACCTAGAGTTTGAAGTGGGTGATAAAGTGTTCTTACGGATATCTACCTGGAAGAGAGTCATCAGATTTGGAAAGAAGGGGAAGTTGAGCCCTAGATATATCGGTCCTTGCGAAATACTGAATCGTTTTGGGAAGGTAGCTTACTGATTGGTGCTTCCACAGAATCTCTCTCATGATCACGATGTGTTCCATGTATCTCTCCTGAGAAAGTACATACTTGATCCTTCACATGTACTCAGCTCAGAAGTTATACCGCTGGAGCAAGATCTTTCTTAAGAAGAACAACCGATAGAGATTCTGGATCGTAGGGAAAAAGTCCTACGAAACGAGACCACTCGATTGGTGAAAGTTTTATGGAGGAACCACCAATTAGAAGAAGCTACATGGGAGCTTGAGGATATGATGAGGGAGAGGTATCCTCATCTATTTGTTACAAAGTGACGAATTTCGAGGGAGAAATTCATTTTAAGGGGGGTAGAATGTAACACCCGAGACTTTTATGTTATATAAATCATCAAAGGAATATTTTTCTACACACAACACTTGCATGGCTTGCTTTACACTAAATCACGACCTTCCTCGATAGCTTGCGTCGTACGCAATACCGAGTTTCACTAAACTATGATATGCTATTAAAATATTATTAAAACTGGCTGTTATAAATAGTAATAACCACTTTTTGAAATTTTATAAATTTTATTCTTCAAAATGGACTTCAGTTTTGGATTCGGAATATCGAAATTAGCCTAGGGTAAAATTTTGGTATTTTTCTGAAAACATTCAATTTTTGATGAATAGTGAAACCACTAAGTGGTAGTTAAAAAACTGAATTTTTCATAAAACTTAATTTTACCAATTCTGTGAGTGGAATTTCAAAACTCTGAGAGACACGGTTGATGTCAGTAAGTAAAATTTGGTTCAATGAGATGAAAATAATTTTTTGGTGAATAGTAACTTTATACTTTTTTTTACCACGGTTAAAAGTAAATATGGTAATTAAGGGTAAAGATGATATTATTATTACCCTAACACATGTACTAATTCTATTGGACAAGTGTAATTAGACCAAAAACAAACTTAGGAATAAAATATGACCATTTAGTCCTACTTGGATTAGATTAGGACATTTATTATTAATTTATTTAAAGTATGGTTAAAATAGTTAAAATCAATGTTTAATAAGTAAATAATTTTTAATATGGGGTTATACATAAGATAAATTCGACTATAAATATTAATTATAAAGCCAAAAAGATTTCCTACATAATCGTTTTTTATTTGTAATTTTTAGACATTAAATAATTTATTCTATTTATGACACAAAGATGATGCAGTAATTATCTTATTAATGAAATATTGACATAATTAATGTTATAAACACCAAAATAAATGTAATTTGAGACTTTTTATAAATTCCACTAATTTTCTAGGTTAATATGACATGTTATTATTAATTTAATTAACTTTTTTAGAACTAATCATTTTGTTATGAGTTTCACAAAAATCAGTTACTAAATAGTGTCAAAATTGACATAAAATAGTTTTTAAAATAAATATTATATTAGTAATTGTTATTTTATTCCTAAAAATCTAAGGTTCGGCCAAATGACTTAGATAAGGTTATATATATTAATAATAAACAACTTGGGGATCTTTTGGCTTCTTATAGTAAGTTTATTAACCTTATAGTATAACAACACAAGAAGACACGGTAAACGTAAACTTATTTAACTTAATGTTAAATATAAATGATAAGGTTAAAATAGGAACCTAAACTTGTCTAAATTCTATTGGATGAGAGGATTTCGACCCATCCCCACCTTAGCTTCTAAATATTTCCATTTGAAGCTATTTAAAACCGAACATGACTTTATAATAAAATAATATTTTTAGTTTTCCCAAAGGTACCACTCTCATCCATTATAAAAGGGCACCTCCTCCCCCTCTTCCTCACACCACATTGAGCCTTCATGATCGGCCAACCCCTGCCAATTCCTCCTATCAACTTCCCAAGAGACATCCTAGAGGTCCTGGTCTTCTATAAAGACCAATTTTAGTGCCCTAAAAGATGGTCTCAAAGAATCACTTCAAAGAAGAGGTAATGTCCGCTACCGATTCATTCATCTTTATTTCTTCTTCCAATTCTTCTTATTTAGTTGTTTCATTATGAGGTAATAACATCAGTATCACTCATATACTTATATGTTATTATAAGTATGAAACAACCCTATTTCACCATCTATCCATCCTACGGAAAAAGAAATCATAGCGCGTGCGTACGTACGGAATACCGTCTCCACGCCGTGGTGTAATCTATTTTCCACCACCACCTTACTTGGATAGGTATAATGGTGTAAATAATGACTATATATGACTATTATAAAGTGATACTGATTCTGAAATAGTATACATACACACCAATACAATTCCACGATCATAGGAACGATATCATCACTCGTGCGTACGTACGGAATACCGTCTCCACGATGTGATGCGACTCATTCTACATGATCTTCATTTCATAATGATTATATAAATGAATTTAATGAATGAATATGATATATATTACACTAATACCATTCTTGAAATGAGGTATCTATAACCTAAATATAAGAATAAGAATTTATTCGGCAAAACACGCATAAGACCAAAAAGTTATATACACCCGAATAACAAGTAGCAATGAAATATTACTATTAAGGAGCTAAACAAATGACCATATATGATATCATAAAAATATGTATGATTCTGGAATAAGTCAATAACATTATTTAAATCATTATACAGGAGGTTCAGACACTTACGAAGCAAAACAGACCTAAGGTAAGTGAATATATCACAATCTCATTTTATCCGAGATTGTTTATACTTTGGTATTTACTGGGGTGTATTTTATCATCCACATCCATGATTCCTCAATATGTAATATTATTTCCATACACCTACAATTTTTTAAATCCAATTTTACCCTTCGGTGAGTTTTTAGTAAAATATATGAAAGGAATCTTTTGTCGTTTTTCGTACGAGGTACTTTTTGACTTTTCCGACAAAAGTACGAGAAGAATGTTTTTTTACATATACGACATGAATGGATTTTTAAAACATTATTTCCAAGAAGCATCCTTTAAAAGTTTTCAAGTTTATTTTTAATCAACTTATTTTATTTTAATGTTGTATGACATGTTATGAAAGGAAAAATGTTTTTGAAGAAGAAAGGATATTTTCCTCAAGAATGGTGTTCAAGTGTTTTATCAAAATTATTTTCCATCTAAGATAATAAAGGGTTATGTTTTTATACCTATTATTACATTGATTTATTATGTTGTGATGGAATTATTTTTAAGAATTCCTTTATCTTATATGAATTGTCTTATGATGTCATGATGTTTAAGATTCCCATTTGTATTACATGGGTTATGCAATGATGTATGATTTATGATTTTGTGGCACACATAAGAATGGTATCATTATGAGATGGGTGGGGCCTATATCTCCTTCCAATGCATTGTGTAAAGATTTTATATCTCATGAGATAGACATGGCTAGAATGGTAGGTTATACCGGTTCAGTGAAACAGGAATGAAACGAGGGTGACTCGGTTCAGAAATGGACTTTGTCAACTAAGATAGTCTTGGCAATGATTCTTCACTAACAATAAATGATTCTCTATGATTATGCGTGTATGCCACAAAGTTTCATGTTTTAAGTTATGATTATTATGATTACATTTCACTTCCATGATTTATTCCAAGTTATCAAATTATGATCTCTTTGGCATGTTAAAATTTTCAAAAGTTATGCGCTTATGTATATGATGTTATTGATATTTCTTTTGTTTACCCTTACCGAGCATTTGAGCTCACCCTTTTGTATGTTTTCTTTCCCCAGTTCAGGAAGAAGGTTATTAAGTAAGATATTCCAAAAGGGACTATAGATATGATGAAATAAATGGGAGACAATGTAGATGCTTTATGAACCAGTTGTTTATGTTTCCCAGTTTCTTAAGACACTATACCTATATGGTCCTTTCGTGGTTTTGTTATATGTTGTAATAAGTATGCTTAAATTTTGAATTATTAACAATGTATGTAAAGTATGGGTCGTTATAAATATGAATATGATGGAAATATAGATCTTGATGATGGTGAGGAAGAGGAAAACTATTCTATTTTGTGATTTCACTAATCTAATATATATCCTAATACTAGATTTCAATCATCCATGTTTCCAAACCATGTTCTTCCATGTCTGTTATTCTAGATGTGTCGCTCCACCGTATGTCCATGTCTCTCCACCCCACGAGATCTCCTTTTTTATCTTCAGTTTTGTATTCCGATCCTACTGAGATTATCATGGGTTTGCACCAACATTACCCCCGCCCCTCTGTCGTCCTCCCTCTCCTAGTATACCAGCTCTCTGGAGTCTTCTTTCGTTGACCACCTTCTTATCCCGATTTCCACTATATTCTCTGCAATTTTCCTTTTCCCGAACGCAATTGAGATTAATCTCTCATAAAATAGGGATCTCGAAATCTCCCCACGTCTGCATCATCCACCTCCCGAGTTTCTTGTAGTTCATCGTCCTCATAGATCGTCTTCCTCCTTCTCTCGGTTTCAATATACCTCTCCATCGTGTTCAATCTCACCACCATTTTTCCAATAACAGTTTCTTCACTGCTCGTGTTCTCCATCCAACACTCATGTTTTTTCTTCCTTCCACCATCACATGTATTTTTCTCAAAATGTTCATTTCCACACATGAACCCATATGCTCCACCAAAATCTTGGATCCCAACCCCAAATCCCCAGTCATCTAAATTATTTCATCTGTCCTCGAAAACCTAGCTCAGTGGGTTAATGAAATTTTTATAGCAAACCAATCCTCTCGCTACGAAAACTTGTCATATCTCAGCACCCAATATCAACCACAGACTCATCCATCTCCAGACAAAGATAATTTTCTATTTCAATCATCCCTGAAAAATTAATATTGGCCTTTTACTCTATCATCTTAAATTATTCATAAATAATTTCCATACAGTATTAAACTATATGCATTATGGGATATGAAATTAGGGACCCACATCCTTTATTTTCTATCAAGAATTAGGAAATAAAATGGATTTTGTGGTTGTTTATATCTTTACCTGTATGTTCCTTCACCGAACCTAAATTTCCACTATAGAAAATATGTTGTGTTATACTTACCCCCTGATATAATTGTCTCTCTAATCTATAATATGCAGTATTTAGGTTCTCATTAGATTTTCTGTAATTTATTTAAATACAAAATCTATTAGGAATAAAAATTTATTCATTGTGTATATTAATACTCCAAATCTACAATATCAAATATTAATTTTCAAATTATATCTGTATTATATTCCCCAATCCCTGCAGATTTCCTTTCAGTTTTAGTATTTTTTCGCTTTATTTGGATTTTTATTACAATCTCTACTATTCAAATTTATAACATATATAATTCATTATATATGATTTTTTTCTATATGGATTAAATTCTTGTTCTCCTTAATACAATATATTTTGGAATTATGTTTACTAAATATCTCTCAACATCATCCAATACTAATACATCTCAGCCAATGTTACTTTATTTTTAATTTCTATCTTCATGTGATAGTTCTTATGATATATTTTATCTGAATGAATTTTCATGTTCAAAATTTATTAATATAAACCTATATTTTTAAATAATGATTTTATAAATGATATGTTTATCGATGCATTCATTTTTTGGATTTCTAGGGTTGTGTTCACATTGAGGAACACGTATTTCAATCAGAAGGTTTCAATTCAGATGATTTTTATACCTTTGAAATAAAAAATTATTTCTTTGTATGGTTATTCAACTGAATAATCTAATTATTATCTTAACATTAATCTATATCTAGGTTGTATTTAATAATGAAATTCATGTCTGGGTGCCTGGTATAGAACTATGATTATTTGTTTGAGTGTTTTATGTTATAAACCACAATTGACTTGGTTCCCAGTTATATGGATAACTGAATGCTGGATGTTTCCATATATTTGTTCTACAGTGTAAATTTAATGATATTTTTTCATCATGCATGGATTTTAATAGGATGGAACTCTCAAAGATGGTTGTAAATTTACTCCTCACACAAATTGAATAGTTTCCAGATGCATACAGTATATGGTTTGTTTTCCTTTATAATATATCTGTACAGTTAATCAGTGGTTTTAACTATTCCATTTAACATAATTTTTGGATGTGGTATCACTACTATATATAGAGGTATGATCCTAAATATCATAGTTTTTTATATTATAATTTTTTCAGTGTATTAATCATCACTATTTCAATTTATCCATCTATTTTTTGAATCATATATGCTGAAATTGTGGTAATTCGCATTATGGTATGTTCCCCTCATGCCATTTAGGTATTGTTTAATTAACCTATTTGAGCAGTAATGAAATGGTTTTTTTTGTATCAATCTGTAATTTTATTGATGTTGTTTCAGTGTTTTATTCATCACTTTTTTAATTTTTACATCTATTTTTTATGCATTGATGATGAAATGGTGGTCATTCACATTATGGTATGTTATTCTCATGCGGTTTAGGTACTTTTTAATTAAACTATTTTAGTAGTAATGATATGGTTATTGTGGAATCATTATGTAATTTTAATGAACATGTTTCAGGGTTATATTTGTTCATATTTATTTAATATAAAAATAAATATTTTACTTTTTTGTTAATATCTATACAAATATGTAAAATGGAATATATTTGTTTATATTTTTTATACTTCCATTTATATTTCATTTTATACTGCAATTTATATTGCACTTTATGTTCATTCATTATGTACTGAAATTTCAGTATACATTCTTGTTTTTAGATATGTTTCTATATAATTTCACATTGAAGTTTATATTGAAGTTTATATTGCATTATCATTTATTTAGATTTCATTTCCCTTTTAGATTATATTATAAATCATGTTGTTTCTTTATGAAGAATACAATTTCCTTCTGTAAGCAAGAATTAACATGCATGCTCATATGTGAGTTTGGCCGATACTCTAGATTTTTGTATTTCCATCAATTAATATTTTTTCCATTTTTGCAGTTGTATCTATTGATTTTATTTATACTTTATGAATCCAACTCAAAGTATCACAACCCTTGTTTTGGTTATTTAGTTGAATCTTGTGTATCCTTATAGTTTGTAATAACTTATAGAAATTAATTACTCAAATTTTTTTGACCGAAATTTTTTTAATAGTGTTCATATGATTAATGATTTTATGTGGCTCTTGAGGATTTTTTATGCAGTGTCTCATTTTAGGGCCATCATAGTTTACTATAGTAGGCGAGAATCCAAAAATATCAGTACAATGTTTCTGTATTATTACTACTCCCGCACAACTATTCAGATATGTATAAATAAAATTCAATATGACAAACAATGTATGAAAAATTTTCATGCCATCTTATTTGATATGTAGTCACATTACTTCTCCATGTGTTCATATATTAACCACGTAAATTTTTTTACCCTACTCTTGTAAGATTCCAATGCGTAAAACAATACATTAGGAACTAAACTATCACAATCATGTGAAATTTGAAAAAATTGATTGATTTTTTTAGCTGTAATAGCAAGGTAACACTACAGTTTGATCATTTAATTTATTTCCATATTTGATTTACGCATAATGTTTTTTTGGAAAAAAATATATTAGACCATTTTTTACATAATGTTAAATGAAATATGTTTACAATGTTTTCTGAATGATCTTATTTCATTGATACTTCATGACATATGTTCCCTATTTATTTGTTTTCTATGATCCATATAATGTTTAAAAACATTCTTTTCATGTGTTTAATTCACATATATTTCATCATGTTTCATCTCCTTCTTTCTGGTTGTTTTATTTTTCTAATTGACCTATTTTTTCTTAGACTGTGATAGACATGGATTTTTTTGCAAAGTATTTCCACCTGTTGGCTAGGTATCTATCCAATTGTTAATCTAATTCAATCAATCACTATCTACCAAATTTCTTACTTTATTTCCATGATGTGTGAGCATAAATGGAAGGGATTATGTATAGAAAATTTCTAACAGTCCATATGATTATGATAAACCACAAATTTCAAGAAATGTTGTCAATTCTATTAAAATATCAGGAGATGATGATTCAATGCATCCATAGATTTGTTGGAATTTCCACAAGTAGGTAGATGTGTTCTTTATAATTTAATGCTTGATCTCTTCTATCCTATGGATTGATTGTGGTAGGATTTTAGCTTTAACGAAATTAATCATGTTAGCACTCAAGATGATCAGTGTTTTAGTTTATCAACTTCAAAAATATATTTTTTAAGAAGTTATCAATGTTGTAATTGGAAAAAATGGCTTATGAATTGACACTATGAAAGTGGGGAAAGGTGAATCCTTCTCTGAGGATGATCCTATGAAATGCATGGTTGGATTGATTGATGGGGTATAATTTGTTGGAAAACATAACAGTGAAGTAACTGATCTTTCAATGTTCCAGTGGATGACAACACGCCTGGTATCTTCATTAAAGGATGGAACAATATGCACATTACCATTTTCTTCTATTTGTGAGTGACTGTTGATTATATTTAAACTATTATGTGCATATCGGTCATCTGTTATCCATTTCCAGTGCGGGTGATGTGCATAAATCAAATGTGTTTAATGTATATACTTAATGTGGATTCAATTACACTATAATATTTCTCATCCTGGTTTCACATAGACAACTCTAAACATTTGAAATCAAAGTCTGTATGTCATTACTGATGTCAAATTATCATTGTTTTATTTTTATAGATTTTATAATATCAATTATCCTATTATCTATTCACCATTCAAGCTCATTCCAGGTTCCCATATTTTTAAATTATTCAAATTGGATTTGTAGTACCCCTTTTCAACAGCATTACCTACATAAAAATAACATTAATTAATCACTACTATGGTTGAATAAAGTAACTATAAGTATATGGTGGTTCGAAAATGTAACACCCCAAGCTTCCATGGTACGTTTCCCTTTGAATAATGCAATGGCGTGCATTGTACGCAACTTCGAGATTCTAACACACCATAACCAATCAATCTAGCCGTTATGAAATTTTATAAATTATATCTCTCAAAATGTACTTCATTTTTGGTTTTGGAATATCGAAATTAGCCTAGGGTAAAATTTTGGTACTTTTCAGATAACTTTCATATTTTGATGAATAGTGAAAATTACTAAATTTTAATCAAAAACAAATTTTTTAATCAAAATAATTAATATTGATAAATTATGAATTTGAGTGGTTTTAAAGTATATTTAGAATATATTTTTTCCATTTAATTCAATGTTTTTCATTGGACATAATTTCACAATTAAACCAGACATAAACAAGTGCCAATCTTTTGATAGATATTATCTCTTAAAAACACGCTTTTTGTTTTAACAATGGGAATTAATTTTAAATTAATTTCTGCCACTTCTATGTATTTAATTTGGAAAAATGGATTCCATATTTGGAATCAGGATGTCCAAATTTTTTAAATAGGTACCTTTTATTTTTAGACATTTTGAATAATTATTTCGGTAAATATATTATTTACCATGGTTAAAAGGTAAATCCGGTAATCAAGGGTTAAAAATAATATTATAATTAAACAAATTACCCTAAAACGTATTAGAACATTATTGGTTGATACGTGTCCGACCATGGGCATCTTTGGGTCGATTTTGGGACCCCATGGATCCACTTGTAAGTGATAGGGACACTTTATTTTAATTAAGTTAAATTGAATACAAAAATGACACAAGCATATATCTTTTAGAAAATCAATTGTTACATAGGGTTATATATGTTGGATTTTCGACTAAAAATATTCATTATAAATATAAAAATATTTACTATATAATGGTATTTTATTTATAATTTTTAGACATTAAATAATTTAATTTATTTATGACACAATGATGATGCAGTAATTACCCTAATAGTAAAAAAAGTTAAAATAATTGATATTATAAATACCCAAATAAATATAATTTGAAACTTTTAATGAATTACACTAATTTTATAGGTTAATATGACATTTTTTTAATGATTTAATTAACTTTTTTCTACAGAATAATTCTGTTTTCAGTTTTACAAAAATCAACTATTGAACAGTGTCAAAATTGACATAAAAGAGTTTTTAAAACAAATATTATATTATTAATTGATATTAAATTCCTAAAAATCTAAGGTTCGGCCTAGAGACTTATATCATTATATTTGTATCATTAATGGACCACATGGGGGTCTCTTGGATGTATATAGTATGTTTATTAACTATATAATATAAAAATAAAAAGTGACATGGTAAATGTCAAACTAATTAACTAAGAGTTAAAACTAAAAGATAAGGATAATATAATGACCCAAACCTGTCTAAATTATATTGGTTGAATGGTTTTCCACCTATCCCCACCTTAAACTTTGAATAATTATCTTTGGAGCCATTAGAAACCGAATATGAATTTATTATAAATTAATATTTCTTGCTTTTCCAAAGGTGACCCTCACCCCTCTTATAAAAGGGCACTCCTCCTTCTCATTTATTCACACCTTCAAAGCCTTTCGGTTCAGCCAAACCCGGCCAAAATAATCTCTCAAATTCCCTCACTACAACCTAGATTCCTTAGTTTGATAATAAATCCAACCTAAGGATCCCTTTTGATCAAATCAAAAGGAAGAACCCGAAGAAGAGGTAATGCTTTCACCACCCCTTTTCATGTTCCTTTCTTCTTCCACTTCTTCTTTCATTGTTATTACCATTATAAAATAATAACTCCAGTATCTTATATAGACTATTATTTTATTATAAATATGGTACAACCATATTCAGTATTCTATCCACCCTTTGAATAACATGTCACCATACGTGCGTATGTACGGCTTACCGTCTCCACGTCATGGTGTAATTGTTATTCAATATATTATTACTTGGGTGGGTATAATAATGATGTGTAACTCATGAAAATAATAAATATAACATGATAATGATTCTGTATATATGATATACCCTCCAAATATATATTATTTTAATATCATAAGAATGATACTGTCGCTCGTGCGTACGTACAGAGTACCGTCTCCACGAACGCGATGAGATTAATTCTCCATCATATCCATTCAAGTATAATTCTCATTTGATGATTAAAAATAATGTTTAAGGACTTGATATCAGTCTAGATATGAATTATATACATCCCATTAATATCAAATATGGATCACATAACAAAGAATATAAAGAAGAATAAACCCGTTAACACTAAAAATGACGATAATTCTAAGATATTATTAACAAATCAATGTTAAAAGATCATATATGATATCATATTGATGTAAATGATTCTGGTATAATTCAATAACAATTATTTCACCATTATACAGGAGTTTAACCTACCATCGACCACGGAAAAAGTACAAAGTAAGGGGTTTCTTATCTCACTCTTAATTTCGTGAGAATTCTATTGTTCACCACTTAATTATTGCAGGTGGTGTATGTGTACTGCCCATGATTATATTCATTGTGTAATATACTTTAATTTATGGGTATTTACATCATCATGGTATGATCCTTCTATCATGGGTGTATTTTTCGTAAGTTACCTAATCGATAAGGGAATTTGAAATTTAAATTTCCACTCATTTGGCTTTACACATATTTCATCGATTATATTACCCCAAGATTATGTGTGGAATCACTATTTATTTGATTATGTCATAATTTCCACTCCCCTAACTGTGGATATACTATTGATACACATAATCACTACATTGATAATTTCTCAAGTCATTGATATGAATTTGATAAGAGTAATTTTAACTCATTCTCCATTTGTTGAGTTAAACATCCAATTCATTGGTGTTGTTTTTACAAGAATATGTGTGAATGTACTTTATTGTTTTACACTGAATATCCAATAATATTTAGTGTATTTATATTTTTCACACATAATTACGTCGTTTATTTATCCATAACCTAAGGATACAGCCTTTATGAGAGATTTCATCTCAATTTACATTCCATTGAGACTTCTTTGTTGTTATACACCAAATCACTTTTATGTGGTGTATATATTGTACTTTGACATAGTATATCATGAATTCCTTTATTCTCATTATATTACAATTTTTTTATTACCTCAATTATCTGTATTCAAGTGTCTCTCTTTTTGTTAGAAACTCTAACTAAAATACCATTTTTAAATGTTTTAATGAATTATTCTTCTAAATCTTGCTCATTAATGTCCATGTTTTAAAAAATGGTTTTAATGATTTATTTATATGGACATTAAAGATTTAAAATTAAAACTCCTTTTAAAAGTTTCAAAGTTGTATGGGACACTTTGATTCAAAAATCTATTTTTAAATGGCTTATTGACAAATAGTGTGACTTTTAAATGATTTCAAGAAAAAGGGGGATATTTCTCTCAAATAGTTTTGATGATTATATTCATCTATGGAAACATCCTTCATTATTCTTGATTGAGGTTAATGTGATACAATACAATATTCCATATTGTATCAAATGAATTATGTTTGACTGTGGATGTGCTATTTTTATACCATTCATGGTTTGTGGTTAAAGTATTGACATTTTGTATGCTAGTTTTAATACGAATGTGTATGTTATGTTTAAACCTTTTAATATGGGAATGCATTGGACTTAATAAGTGACGGGTGGAGCCCGCTATAACACCTCGATGCATCGGTAGGTCTCATGAGAAAAAATAGTGTCTTGGCACAAGGCCTTGACAAAATCTTATTTGTAGTCTTGGCACGAGGCCTTGGCTATGTGGTTATGATAGTCTGGCATTATGCATTCCATCATTATGAATGTGGTTATTGATATTGAATTTGATTTTTCGACTAGTAGAATATTTATGTGAATATGTAAATGGCATTATTTCATTTTTTCTTTGCCATATTATGCTGAAGTTCAAGTTCAAAAGGCTTTTGTTTTAGTTATAAATTTCTTTAAGTGTTTATGCTTATCTATGAAAGCTTCTGCTATATTGTTATCCTTACTGAGCATCTGAGCTCACCCCTTTCAATGTTTTATCTTTACCTAGGATGTGAAGAAGTAATTTATGAATGACATGCAGGGATATTATGAGGGGATATGGAGACAAGATGTTCTTGTAGTTTTTTTACCTTATGATGTAATGTAAGACTTATGAATATATCTAGTGTTTCCAAGAATATTAAACCAATTGGTCTTTCGAGACTTGATCCTTTGTGATTATGCCAATGTTATGTAATAATGCACCAACTCTGGGTAACTGGGGTCGGGGCGTTATAGAAAAAATGACATCATAAGAGGGAATCATCAAAGATCTAAATAATGTGGAGGTAGATGCATGATACAGTGATTACAAGGAAGAGTTTCAAGGTAGAAACATGTTTCATTTAATTTCATGACATTTAGTGATTATAGGTTTCTAAAGTTAACATTTTAGGAATATTTTGACAAAAATTATATGTTCTATTTTCATATATTATAACATGAAATTTACAAACATATCTTGCTTTTTCTATTGATGATGCTATTTATTTTTTAACAGGTTAATATCTTCTGCAATTTCATGATGAAGCTTCATCTCAATAATCTATTGATTTGGAATCTCTTACATCGATAAGGGATGTTCAATGATATGTTTGTTAATTACATATTATTAGTTTTTCAGTTAGTGTTATACTCAACTTTAAAAAACAAGTGCTCTTTATTTGTGTAATATAACACAATTTTCACCCGTTTTATCATTTTGTGAATGCATTTTATAGTTATATCTATATCAGGTTTTCCATCAACTGAAATACATTTTCGGTTTTGACAATCATATACTTCCTTAAATAGGTATCTCCATTCCCATTTTCAAAGAGCATTTCAACATTCCTTGAGATAACAATTTATCCTGCATGTCATATGGTATCATATAGGCAGATTTAGCTTTGATATTTATTATCAGTTATTTCTAAATTCACACACCTTATTTCGCAAAAATACATACAATTCAATACATATGCATCAAAAAGTGAATTGAAAATATGAATATAATTTCTCTATAATTTAATATTTTATGGGATGGTATTATCATGTGTCTCTATAACACGTCAGACACCTATTTTCTTCATAACAGGCCAAAGACATATTTTAATTAAAGATAATATTTAAATTTGTATGTTTAAGTATTTTAGCGTGGTATACCAGGATTAGAATTCATAGGTTGTGGGGTAAAACAAATTTATGATGATTATATCATAAACCATTCCATCATGGATTTATGTGAAAAAAATCAATCTTCTATTGTCAATGATAAAAAATAAAAAAATTCCATGAATATCATGGTGTATGTACTGTTGTTACTATCATTGTTTTTGGGTTATGCCTATTTATATTATGTTACCATTTAGTTTTTTTATAATTCAAGTTGAAGTATTCTTATTTTCATCATTTTTTCTATGCAGAAATGTATGATCCATGATTTGGAAGATGAATATTTTTACAATGTGACATAATTTCTATATGACATTATACAACATAAACTTACATTTAATAATTGATACAGTTCTAAAAATACAAACATTAATTAATATGTTATATATTTTTAATTTCATATGTCTATTTGAATGTTATTTTAATTCATGTATTTTAATTCTCTCTGCTAAAAATAATTTTTGATTCTTTAAAAATTCTCATAGATATTTTCAAATGTATTAATCCAAAAAATTTCTTCTAACATAATTATGTATGTATATTTTTTTCAATTGTATTCTAAAATTATGTATCACTATTTTTAAATTTCAATATATTCCATATTTATATTCTTTATTTCCCTAATATATACTCTAATATGTTTTTTATATACTCTCTGTCAAGAATTTGTATGTTTTATTTTGTATAGTTTTGGCAAACATATGTTTAATTTAATTTATATATTCTCTTATATTCCCCAATATGTTTTTCACATTCTCCTAAATATTCCTTTTTGTTATTTTCTTTTCTTAATTATCTTTATATGTTTTAAACTCTATATTTTGTCGAATTATATTCCAATATTAAGTATCAATATTTTTAGTTTTCAATATATTCAAAATTAATGATCTTATTACCATTGAAATATAGATTTTTCTTGTAGAATATAAGAACATAAAGTATTGTCATGCCAATGGATGAGTGAGTACTAGTTTGTATCAATGATGATAGTAGTATACATAGTTTTTTTTATTTTGTTCTTATCCATTGAGGCGATATTATGTACTGATAAGTAGAATAATAGGAGGTAAATTTATGTTGTAAATTTCCATATCATATTTATCAATAAATTTAATTATTGAGAAGTGATAATATGAGGTTACATGTTTCTAGGAATACATATGATGATGAGATATTCCACTAAAATAATAGGAAATTCAATATGATTATATTTTCTTATTTAACGAATGATTAATTAATTTAAGGTAGTATATCACCCATATATATTTTATATTATCCTTTTTATAATAATAAAATACATGAATTACATTAATTTAATTCATGTATATGTTTATTTTTTGACACTATATGATATTTACGACTAACATTAAAACGGGGTGATGTGAAATCAAATGACTAATTTTTTGAAAATATTAAATAAATATAGTGAAGATTAAGTAAGAGAAGTATTATTATATATATTCATTATTATACCATGTTATAATATACATGGATATGGGAAACCCTATACCTTTTTTATATTTTTATTATAATAATAGTGAACCATATTGGGGAGTATGACCAACATGGTAAGAAATTGGTAGTAGTATGATCCTCTGTAACAAAATTTTGAACCATTTTATAAATTTAATTTCAGGTATGTAGTTGATTATTTAATTTTAAAATATAATAAATAACCATTTTTATAAAATGAACACAATTTATTAATTCCAAAAGAGGGTTTAGGATATTTATTAAATTTATGGCTTAATGAGAAAACTATATTAACCCCCACTTATTTTTATAGAAATCATTTATTTGGAATATCACATGGTATCATATAACTCTCAATCTCATTAGATGAATATATTAAATATAATATTTTTATTATTTAGTATTTTTAAGTTAATACATCGGGATATGATTAATATTGGGTCATATATAAAAATTGAAATTATGATTATTATTGCTAAATAATATATTACTTCAATGAATACACTCTTAAATATGATATATAATCAATATAATTATTAAAATTAAAAATCTGGAGAATAAAATTATTCAATCACCTATTCTTGTGCATTATATTGGTAAGTGATAATCTATTGAATATATTGGTTGATATCCTTTTAGTTATTATAGATTATGATGTTGAGATTTGTATGATTACTCATTTTGAATTATATTTATTCTAATAAAATGTGTTATCTGGGTAATATATCTAAAGAAGTTATTGTGAAAATATATTTTATCATTAAAATATATGAAGAAAAAAGATTTATATAGAAATATTCGATTTCATTTTTATAACCAGTGAGAAATTAAATTTGATTATGAAACATCCTACTTAAATTAATTATTGGTAATGAAGAAATTGTATCTCTTTCCAATGTGAAAAAGATTCTGAATGAATAAAAAATTAAAAGAAATTATTTTCAGAACGAAATGTTCAATTTTACTATTAATTTATTATTTCATTCCTTAGAAATGTTCCATAAATAATACCAAAATTATATGCCTTTGTGGTAGATATTTATTCATAATGTTTGAAAGAGACTTATAAATCCTCAATGTTTACAATGATAATGCATGATACTCAAGTTAATAGAATAATAGAAGAATGATAACCAAAGACATAGATCAAATAAGGATTAAAATAATCCTCAAAATATAAGATTACTTTAGTAAAAAATTATATAATATAATTAGGATACAACCCATTATTGAAATTATAATTCAATAAATTAAATATAGTTTACCAATCAATCAAAATAAGCTACAACAATATTGATTAAGGATAAAGTAGTATCCATGTCACTCTTATTAAAAAAATAACCCATATACTAACAAATGTGGGACTCAATAAGTTTTAAATTTCATAGAGTGGGGGATATAAATCCTAAAAAATAAAAATATATACAAATAGAAATTAAAAGGTAATGAAAATTATTCTAGTGATAAATATGAGAATGTACATAAAAACAACCACTTAAAATGAGACAATCCTATTATAATTCTAGTCTAACAATATCGATCCAATAATGCAAGACATCACCACTCTAAATTCAAAAGAACAAGGTAAGTGGAAATATTTTATGAAGATAAATGTCTGTAAAAATATAAATTTATTTGGGTAAAATATAACTATATTAAAATGATAATGATTTAATTAAAAATTGGAAAAAACTATTAAAAATAATAACTATAATAGTGATGATAATATTACCAAAATAGAATAATATTTTTAAATACTATGACCCTAGTTTTCCACTATCAATGTTTACTTTAATGCACTGGTTCATGATTAAAGATATCACATGGAAAATGAATGAATGTTTTCATATTATTGGAAAAATTGATAAAAAATATAATTTCACATTACATTTGAAAACATAAAACAAAACATTTTATTTTATTTTAGAAGACCATTGTTTCTTAATGATTGTACCTTTATATGAGGTATAATACTCTTCCTCGATGATTGGGAAAGGGATTAAAAAAAATTGTATGCTCAGATTCTTAGTTAATGTATTTGTATTGTTGAATAAATAAAAAATAAATATGATATTGTAAATATATCAACATAAATAATTTAGAATGTATTTAAATTAATAAATAACATGATCATGAGGAATAATAGGTGTTTAATAAATGATGATTAAATAATTCCATATATCTAAATACAAAATCTTTAATCTTATCTAGGTATGCAGAAACTAACTCAATAATAATATTTTCAACAGTAAATAATATCATAATGGGGGAATTAGTAATTTCTAACGTCCTAATAATACCATAATGTCATAATTCCACGAATTATTAAATATATTGGTAAAATAGATTCAAATTATCTAGATATTTTGTGTCATGATTAATTTCAATTATTTTAGGGTAATTAATGGCCACCATTGATCACTTATGGTGTTTAACATGTTAATTATTGGGAATTATAATAAAATAATCAACTAAATAATTTTTTTTGAAAACTATAAAATAAATTTTTAATAGTATATATAATTAATAAACATTAATTGAAACAATGCAGATTATTACTAAGACAGTTATCAATATATTATATCCCATATCACTCTAACCATAATCCTTCTAGATAGAAAAAAATTACGGTATCAGTAATACATATTTATAGTGGATTATATGTAATAAAATATTTATTATAATTTATAAGTAGAAACACAAGAAAAATTAATTAAATAAATTAATGAACTTGTTACCCTATTGACATTGAGAATCACTAGAATGAAATATACATTTACTGAATATTATTATATAATATTTAATTGGAATAAATCATGGAAACATGTAATTGATGATTCAATACATTTAGTTTTCATTGTGGTATGAAATTGGGTTTATCTTATTTATTGTAATAAAAGAATTTGCAACATTTTTATTAAAAAAATTAAATGTATATTATTTCAATAAAATTTAATGGTGATTTCCTTAAAAAATAATGTAAAAATTTAAACCAGTTTAACAATGTCCTTTGAAAATCAGATTATAACTGAAAAAAATATTTTATTCATTTGTATATATTTTTTCATGGAGGTAGAATAATTTTATCCTGAATAGTGAAATGAATTATATTTCCCTTAAAACAATATGTCAGCAATGATAGTTCATATAAAGGGGACATTGAATGGAAATCATGAAATATGTAGGAATATCCATATAAAATGATTGTTTTTTGGAATAATTAAAAATGATATAATGACATCCCAAGTAATGACACAAACAAAAACAGTGCAAAATAATGATTGAAAGTTAAAATAAAACATTTTAATGTAGGAAAAATTTCAATTATAACCCCCATTAAGGTAATAAAATTAAATGAATCCTTATATACAATGAATATTGTTTTATTAAAAATATTAAAAATCATTTTTTCATATATACACCATAGAAAATAAATAATTGGATAATTTGGAATTTTTCTCAAGATAGTAATAATGATATTGGAATCCTATTCCATAGTTATGGTTTTTATTTTATATGACCAAACCTATAGTATGACCCCATATCATCTATTTATTAACTATTCATCATTAAAAACAATATTTTTGGTTATAACTACTTCATTTTTCATATATGATTTTTTAATAGTTTTTATTTCACTTTTAAACGAGGTTCTATATTATAAATAATGATAATTACTATATAAATATCATACACGATTATTTTATATGTATTTATGGTGACCCATTATTCTTACAAATATAAAATGAAATTCAAAATTCATGGAGACTCTTAGACATACTTACACATGATAGTTGCATAAATTGTTAAGCGGATGGATCTAAATGAAGATAAAAATATTATAACGTTCATGAATAATTAATATATCATATATATATATATATGGAATATATTCAATAAACAATAATTTATTACCATCAATGTCAAATGAAAATGACTAACGAGTCACATATTTGTGGGGAGGTGGTTTCCTAAACATATCCATGATAGACATAATAATACTCTGATAAAATATAAGGTCAGAAGTTATATGTGATATTATATTTTTAAATTTAAAAATGTTTCCAAAATACCAAATAAATAAATAAAATCAATAATTCTATTTATCTATGAGAGGTGGTGTTGTAAAATTAATAACCTAAAATTATGAGATGACAATCTACCTTACAATTGATCAATGATTCATTTTTCTATTTTATTGAATAGGGGATGAATTTTGGTTTCAAACATGACTTAATTACTTATAATTATATTTATGATATCTGGTTCCTTTGTTTAATAAATTTTGGAGATATTTAATATGATGTATATAAGGGAAAAAATAATGACATGTTCGTAATAACTATACCTCATTATATTAGTATATCATCAAAACTATTCATAATGACTTACAAGAAGAGTGCTATAATCAAAAGAGAGACTCTACAGAATGTAATGGGATTTATCTAATTTAATTGGATAGGTATTGGATGAATAATTTTTCTTGAATTGTTGGGTGTAGAGGAGTGTTAGTGTCCTTTTATATATGGGTGAGCGGAGCTGCTTGGATTTTTTAGTTTAACACCCAATAATCCCAATATAACCATACTCATAATGACTAATCATTACTATTTTTAATATTTATTATGAAAAAAATAAAATATAACCATTTGATGATATTTATTATACATATTCCTCATATGGAATCAATAATAAAAAATTGTACTCATAGTTTTAGAATAATTCAATATAAAATTAAAAATAGAAAATTGATGAAAAACTAGTTTTCCAATAAATAGTGATCTTAAGTATACAAATTATTTACCAGATACCATGACATTAAATTGGTTTCAATAACCTAAATTGAAGTTAAAAATAAAAAATAATAATTCAATATTCAATAAAATTATAAATACAAGGTGATGGATTTATATTATGTAACTGAAAATGTTGTTTTGAATTAAAATCACTATTTATCAGTTCTCATGAAAAAATTAGTATTTCCAATCAATTTGAAGACCTTATATGATAAACATGAAACATGGGTTTCAAAAAGAAGTTCATATTTGTATATATTTCTTTACTTTGTTAGAATTATAATTTATATATTTGTGAAAAAAAAGCCACAACAGTATTATAGAAAAAATATAATTTTTAATAAAAAGTATATTTTCTATGAAATATAGTTTTATATAAAATAGATTGATAATGGTTGACTTTATGTAATATATTTTTAAAAAATGTAGTTTCAAAATTTATATTTTCTTATTATTAATTATACAATTAACTTTAATATTTTCTTAAATTCCCCCTATTATGGGTTATTTAGACATGTGGTTGTGTGTGTCATAGTTTGTCAAATAAGCTATATTTATATAAATGAAATTTATCTTAAATTAATTTTTTTTGAAATTCTATCATATTTCATCAAATATTGCCCTACAATATATTATAGTGGAACCAGATGGAAATATTTTGGTAGTTTCTTGTCATAAATTTCTTTGGTTACAACATCTTTATATTGTCTTGTAATTTCCATTATGTACCTTTACCAATGAAGTTATATGAATCCTAAAAAAATTAACATGTTTATTAGGATTCTGTATAGGATCCTTTATGTATGATTTATCATGTTACTATAATATTTCAACAATGGGGAAAACATATGTTTGGTCTAATATCTACTTCCTTAATATTGATCTGTTTAACATGACAATTTATTTTTTGAAATTTTCAGTTATATCCAAATATTATGCTACCACTCTAGTTCAATATATAATATAAAAAGGTATGACATACCTATATATTAGTTTCAATTTTGTAATGAAAATTATATAACATTCCCATTAAAATTTAATCATGAAAACATGACCACCTTCATTAAATTACAAATCATTCCTTTATTTATTAATTTGTCACACATACTTTCACTGATAATTTTTTATATGTATTTGAATATTAATTTTCATTACCATTTTTCCATTTTTTTTAAATCAATAATATTCCATTCACTAAAACAATCCATTGAAGTTCGACTACAACATATCATTATTTATAATGCTTTAGAGGGTTCCATATGTAATTAGAAATTGAATCAATTTTTATAATATAACTATACCATTGGGAAAAAATACCATGCATACAATTAAATTAAATATATCTTTACCTCATCGTGTTCAATAATTTATAGATATATATTTTTTATAGTCCATTTGGCTGATGTAGATTAATGGTGCAAAAATAAAGTCTAAAATCAAGAGCCATGAAATGATTTTTCCATTATTTTATCATAAATCATGGAACATGATAAAAAAAATTAATGTATTTTATAATTAAGTCTTATAAAATCATTAATATTGATCCATATAAGGTAATCAAGTTGTATATATTCTATTAAAGTTATTAAATGTAATTATTTGGTGTGGCGACCAACAATTCCCCATAGTGTTTCTTTTTTTTCTAGATGTCATCTGCAATAAATTAATAATGTCTATTGTATTGTCATTAAATTTCCTTAAATTAATCTTATTATGTTTCATGATAGCTCAATAATGATATCTCTATACCATATCTTATTGATACCTGAGAAATATTTGATAAGAATATATATTTCAATTATCACATTAGCCTACCAAAAATGATCCACCAAATCAATATACATCTTAGTGTGATTGGGGATTATGGGGTATTTCAAACTAAGATAATTAAATAGGAAATATCTCTTTAGATTTTTTGTTTATGAATCATATAGTAAAATTAATAATATCATATATATATTTATATATATCATCACATACAATGTCTGCCAATTTTTCATTATCTTGGAAATTATTTTTCTTTTGAACATTTTCATTGTAAGTCTGTGATCTATTCATATATTGTATCAATGAAGGTTGAATATGGATTTTAAAATGGTGTGATATATTCCATTACAAAATAATTCATGTTTTTTTTCATTTCTATACCCATTAATATATCATCCATTTTTATCCTCATTTTGTTCATAAATCCCTGATTATTCACCTTCATTGTTTCATCTTTATAATTTTCCTAAACTTGATAGTTGTGTATCTAAAAATCATAACCATAGGGTTGATCTATCCATTTTAATATAGAAATATTTTTTGATTTGAATGAATATATTTTTTATCATTATTTTGATATATTTATACCTAATAGTTTTCACCATACAAGAAATGGTTCAACATATTTAAGGAAATTATTTCTAATTAGAACTCAAAATCATGGGACAAATTTATTTTTTCTTTCCCCATTAATTACCATAATTTTGAGCTACTAACCATTTAATTGTTCAAATAAACACGACGACATACATTTTTTCATGAGTCAAAATAAATCATTGATTCTTCATTTCTTGTGGGTATTTTCAAAATATGAGAATTCAAAGATATCAACATCAATTATTCAAAAAAGTCTTCACTATATTATTTCATGATGAAATTATACACTTTTCAACAAATCAGGTATAACATGTTACCCAATGTAGATTATTTTATCAAATCTAAAAGTAAAAAAATAAAAAAAATGATACTATGTACCTTGATTATTATACTTTTTATAGTATATTCATATATTGTCTTTCAAATTGTAGGATCTAATGAGATTTCATTGATGGATACAATAGTTTATATAAAATAGAAATTATGAAGCTTGATTTCAAACATTGTAGATTTTAAATATACTTGTTTCTTCTTATTTTATAAATTATGATTTGAATCTAATTCATCTAGTCCTTATAGATATTATAATACAAAAATATATCATAAATTAAAAAATTATCATTATATTCATTGATTAATATGTTCACTTATTCTATAAAGATGGAGGGTTTGATACTAAATCTCAATGGAATTAATGACAACTCAAAATTCATATACCTCCAACAAAAATAATTCAACCAAATTAATTCCTTTATAACTAAAATTTTAGGATTATGTAAATAAATGAAAATAATCATATAACATTTTAAACCATGATGATTATTTAATTTGTAATCAAGGAGTGTTAAGCGATATTTTTAATTTCATACAATATATAATTTTTTTCTATAATCAATCCATAACACCATAATTCTACCAGTATTCCTGACAAAAATAAATTGTTCTCATGAATAAAAATAAAAAAAATAGGGAATATAAAAACATTGTCATACAACATAACGTTTTTGTTTATTATACCACACTAATTCAATAATGGAAATTGTATATGATCTATTTGATTTCGATCATATTTTAGTATTTATATCAATTAAAAAACCAAATTCACACTCATTTGGACACCCACGTAATTCCATAGGAATTACATCAATTTATTCTTATTATATAGATACATATTCAATTTTAAATTCCATTTACTTCAATAGTTTTTTATCATGTGCCTTAATAATATCAATATGAAAAGAAAATGATGTAGGATATATACATGAAATGGATTTTTAATCCCCCCTCTAATGATAAGTAATTAAACATTATAATATTGAATAATAAATTATTGATCCATTACAATTAAAATTTTCACCATATATTAAATTATAGTCTATGAAAATTATTATATCCAAATTTTCCATTTTTAAAATAAGAAAGTTAGTAAATATAGTACATTTATGTATAATTATAGGACCTTACTGACACATTTTTATTATGGTATGATTTTCAGTAGTATTCATTATTGATTACTTCATTATTAATGTTTTTGGGAAATACATTATTTTCAGGAACAACATCGACTATATAAAAATTTGAAAATATATGAAATCCAATATTAATTTAGATATATTTGTAGAAATTATTAATGTACCTACTACTACATCATTATCAATTTTATCCATAACTATTTGTTTCATGTGTGAATTTATACATTCAATTGTAATTTTATAGTGTAAAATTACATTGTCCACTATGAAAATAATTTTCATACTAGCACATATCCTTAATGTAGAATAATTTCATATTGGAAGATATTTTAGATCAGTTGAAATCACATGAATTGTGTACTTTGTCTCTAAACTCATAGAATACTACCTTGCACTTTAATCATATTTGAAAATGATTTATTCCACACTTATTAAAAGTATGAAATTCAAAACATCTTGTATTCAATAATTTCCTTATCCTTTTTTCAAATTTCACAAAAACTATATTATTTTATTTATTTCCATTAATTATATATTACATATAGTATTGATTCATCTTATTCAATGTACATGATACTATAGACCCATATAATGCGAGTGTTTATGAGACTTCATCAAATTGAAGTATTGTCTTATTGCAATCAGAGAAAAAATCACTATTTCTATTAGGAATATGTACATACACCACATCATACATTTTTGTTCCTATTTAGTTTGTTTCATTCATATTACCATTATCATCTTGCTTTGTTTTTGGTATTATGACTTTTGTTACCATATCTGAATATTAGTTGAGAGGAAAATGTTTTTAATGTCACTAAAAATACACCGACAGATTTTTTATGATATTGACATAATATATATTAATTATATATATTTTATCGAAATAAATATTTTTTATATAGGAAAATGATTAATTGCATTCGTGGATATAGAAGAAGATATATATACATGACTGGTGTGTCTATTTTTCTAAAAAATGGCAGATAGAATGGTATAAAACATTTAAGCATTAATGAATAATTATTATATAATATATATAATATAGGTTGAAAAATTTATCCTTATTACCATCAATGTTTTAATAAAATGAAAAATATATCTTATCGACATGTAGAGGTCATAGTATACACATTTACATGAGAGATGTTATCGTTTGACAATGGAGTGAAAGGAATGAATGAATGTAAATTTAATATTTTATTTTAAAAACTACATTTCAATCATAAATAATATATATAAATATAATATATCGTTATTTATATATGTGAGTCATGGTGATTGGAAAAATATTACATCGATCCACGAGTCAATAGGTTGTCATCCACACAATCAATGCTCCAATTTCACATCTTATTGATGATGTGATGAAATTAGATTATAAAATTAATATAATTAAATCATAATATATGTATAGAATTATTATTTTAATATAAAGAAATATATTATATTATAACGAGGTAACTAAAGAAATAAAACTAAGTTGTTGTGTTATGAGTTATATCTCTTATCCAAGGAACCCCATTTTATATATAACTAAAACATAACTAGAATGGTTTTATGATGATAAATAGAATCTATTTTGAATGAAGGATATAAGGAATTTATTTTTGAAGGGATTGGATAATCTAATTTACTCATCATGTTCATAGAGTATAAGATAAGGGATGACATTTATAAGTTGTTCGGAGGAAGCACTAGTAATTTTTTGAATGAAAAAAATCACCAATGTTTCCACTAAAATGAATTATCTCAAAATTAGGATTATTTATCCATATATTATATAAGTTATAAATATCTTAAACCATTATAAATTTTAATTGTTTCTTTTTTTATTTTAAATCCTATCATTTTAGTTTAATGCATAGAAACCATGTTTTAGACATAACTCTGATAATATAATGTTAATTTTTGTTTTATAATTTTGAAAATATTTTATAGAAATAATTTAATTTAATTAATTGTTTTTAATCAAAATATTTACACCATATTAAATTTTTTACTTCAATTTTTTTGATGAATTTATTTTAGAATTATTCCTAAAAATGTTCTGAATTTTTTTTCACATGTAATGTTTTCTTTTGTAATTTATGGTCATATAAATACTAATCATTCCATAAAATTATTAAATTTCTATAAATAATAATTTTGATTAATTTATTTCGGATATGATGTTCATATTTAAAAATAAATTCACTAAAAATGGTACAAAAAAAATTATTTTGCGAAATTTTATCAAACCATTTTTAGGAAAAACTAATGTTTTTGAAAAAATATTTATTTCTATATAAAATAATCTACTTTTATTTGTCTAATAGATTTATATGAATTGAAATAATTTTATACAAGTATAAATCATATTATTTAAATAATTTAGTTATTTATATTGATATTTTTCAACTTAACTCCACGGTAATAATGATACACCGTATTAATATTCATTTACAATGGGGTTTCCCAGATCACATGTAACATAAGTGATAAATTAATTAATAATACATTGATATATCATAAATCATTAACATGTTTCAATATATATCTATGAAATATATTTGAATCGTTTAAAAAATTCCATGAGTTTTGAATTTTTTTATGTTAGTTATGAAGAATATTTTTAAAATACTTCCTATTGTAATATCTTTAAATATGGGCACAATAATCAAAAAATAATTCATAAGATATGGAATAAATAATATAAAACATTATTTGTAGGTATTCATGGAATATAAGTATGAACAATAAACTATTGAATGTAATTAAAAATTTAAACATGGAGGTTCATTCTACAAAGATGAATTCCCCATATTATAGTGTTATATTTAACATCATAACAATTTTTAAAATAACCATGAATCCCAAAAATGATTTTAGAAACATGAAATTGAAAATTGAACAAAATTATATATGATGTTCCTAAATTGTTATCATTTGTGACACACATAAAGCGGTTTGGATGCTACCAAATAATATAAATGTTAAATATGATGAAGAGTTTTTGTGTAGGAGAAATATGGAAGGTAATTGTGTAAGTAAATGTTTTACATGGTTTCCTTAAAAATTTATGTTATCAATGAAAAATAGAATCCACATTTTAGTTAATGTTTGGATATATTTTCTGATGATATGAATTCCATTCCAAAATTGAATTTTTTTATTATAGAAAAACATATTTGTAATATTTTTATATACAATTTTATGTCTTTTAAAACGATATATAATGTTTAAAAGATAGAATTTTATATATAATGGAGTGATTGGAATATAATTCATGTTAATAATAATTTCATAAAATTGTAGAATCACTTGTTACACAAATATAAAAAAACATGGACATAAAAAGGAGAAGAATGAATGAATAGGTCATGGGAATTTAGACCTATATTAAGAATTGTTTCTTGGTAAAGAAATCTATGACACCCCCATTACAATAACTGAGGTGTTCATTGATGATCCAACATTGAAATATATATTTTTATCGTTTTTCAATTATCTTGTGTGTAGATAATAAATGATTTATAATATACATTATGGGTACGATAAAAAAATATTATTTATGGTCCCACTAAATAACTAATCTTTGTTAATATGGCTATATAGAAGTCCCTTGTATAATCTATGTGACAAAGAAGGATTAAACTATCCTATCAATATAATATCATTTATTTGATTTTATTAATATGGGATAATTAGTATCTAATTTAATAGGAGATTTTTTGGAACATGGCATCATTTTATATAATTTTACACATAATCAAAAGATCCTTTTGGTTCATGAAAATTTTAATCAATAATTGATATAAAAAAATAAGTTATTTAAAATTTTGGATATCAATGTTTTCCAAATATTTTACTGGTGTGTTCATGAATGGGATATAAAAAAATAATGTAATTTTTACTAATTTAAGATAATAATATGGCAAAAAAGTGATCCATCATTTTTCATTCATATGATGATTATGCTGTAATTCCATTATGATAGTCACTGGAAGATAAAAATATAATACTCAAGATTAATTCCATTAGATCTGTATTTAAGGGAGTTTATGAAAAGATATGGACGGGTAGACCATGTTGTGTGATGGTGTTTATATCTAGTGATAGATTTGGAAAATGTGAATATCAATTTGAAACAAAAAATTACAATCATTTCTCATGTGGGACATGTTTAGAATATCATTTGTAGAATAATTTTCTATTTTAAGAATGTTTATTGAAAATAAAAAAAAATAAACCTATTTACATTCAATTTTTTTTTTATTTTTTATGAAATGGTGAATTAAAACCACATAAACATTGTAGTTATATTGATATTAATTAAAATATTAAAGAAGGTTTTTATTTTAAAAATATTTTTTAGATACTAGAGTTTTATATATTTTTTAGAGTGGTGTAGAGACCCCAAATCTTGTTCTCGGATACCAGTGTAATATTATTTCGTATAATATACTTGATATCTCTACCCAATTGAAATAATAGTTTGTCTGACATAAATAACTTGATACATAAATTCATTGTAATTTACATTAGAAATAAAATATAAATCATATAAATTGTAATTATTTTCATCCTTGAACTCATTAATATATTCCCTCTTCAAATATTCAAGAAAAGAATAAATTAATTGGTGATATTTATTAATTAGTTATAGTAACAAAAATAATAATATATAATTGGTAAATATAGAATAATAAATATCGAAATGAAAAAAAGCACATTCAATTTAATAAATATAATAAATAAAATTTAATCCACTAATATTATCAGTAATGAAATCTCCTAGATAAAAATATAGATATTCATAATTTTTAAAATTCATAATATAATAAATCATGATATCAGACATTATGAGAAATATACCATCAAAACCATCCACAATCACATTTTAAAACAACATGTTAGAATTTTCCAAAAACTCTGTTAATTCTTACATTCTGATTTTTCTCAGAAAATTAGTCAATGAATCAAAGAGATAAAACATTTTAGTTCCTACATTTCACATCATGTCCAATTTTTTCATTATAGGTTGAATGATAAAATTAAATTCATCAATAATATTTAATATCTACAATTATACATATAGAGTGAACAACATGGATTATTAATATTTTATAAAACATTTTAATAACTTTAGAAGTAAAACATTATATGTATAATTAATGTATAATTTAGTCAGTATGAATATAAATGATGAAAATAATATTTGTAAATAAGGAAAAAAATATTTTCCCTTCATCTCATTAAAGTGAATTATTTATGGAATTTTTAATGACTACAAAATTAATCATGAATGAGAATTTCAGTACTTCTCTAAGTCAAATTGATAATAAAAAACTGGTGAATGAATAAGAATGGTTTTCTGAAATAATATACCTAGAAAATTATATTTAAAATACTGGTTCATTTTCATTGATGAATAGAAATGCCAAAAAATTATCTTTGTTTAAATTCTTGATGAAAATAACCATGTAACTTATTTAATAACTTTTAGAAAGAAAAATATCTACAATAATATAAAAATATTACTTAATATCATCCAAATATAAATGTGATAGAATCGTTAATTGATTTTGTATCTAGTATTGTTAGAGATTCCATTAATTTTGAGTATGTTAAATCGTAGTTTTACATTATATTATCAGTAACAAATTACAATACCATATATCAGAAAAGAGTAGACAATTCATTTTTACTATTTTTATAACAGAATTCATAAGTAATATTTAATTTAATTAATAACTAGATAATATTATAAAATAATTATAATATTTTAATGGATATATAGATATTTTAGAAAAAAATTACAACTGAATAGAAAATCAGGGTGAGTTTTTCATTAAAACATAATTTCTATATAATGAGTACATAATGAAATGAAAATGAAAGTAAAAAAAATTTCTATACATAAATTTTTTTTAATAATATTTATTGTCTTAATGATAGTGATATCAACTCCTCCCAACACTAAATTCTGAAACATTAAATATCTATAATAATGATGAGATTTAAAAAAACATACAACTGTGGTTACATTTGAACTATAAACCTAATGACTGAATATTATCCAATAATGCCTTAAATATTATTACAAAATCGTGAATCATGAATTGACATGTAAACTTTCACTATAAACACTACATATATTAGGTTAGGTTGATAATATTATATTATTCCTTAAGGAAGAGAAATTGAGGAATAGTCCCTTACTTGAGAGTTGGCCCGTCATGTACGTTGTTTATCATCATGAATAGTAAAATTAATTATTATTAACTATATTAATAATCTTTTATAATTTTTTATTTATATTATATGAATATTTAATATTTTATTCTTAATTACATAGCCATTTATATCCATGTTAGTTGTTTTGATGAAAATAGAATAATTTGTTAAAAATGATATAGGTTGGTTGACTATGATCAAATAGGGAATTATTAAATATTATAAAATATATTAACAGTTTTAAAATAATATTTTTTTGATAATTTTAAATAATATTTACATTAAAAAAATAAATATTCTTCATAAAAATATTATTTGTAACCATTAGGGATATTAGTGGTTATATGTGTCCATGAGTAACATTTTTAATTTTTTAATGATCACAATGAAAATATGGTATCTATAAATATATATTTCTATAAATTTAATTATTCCATAAATAGTATTTTTATTTAAAAAAACCTAAAATCTATTATTCTTGTAATGTAATGGTGAAAAACGGATCACATTACTTCATGGAGGTTCGAGTACACACTAACACATAAGGGGTTTTATCGTTTTGAAAAATAATTTTTAGGAAATAAGTAATACCTTATATTAAAAATACATAAAAATATTTTTATCATAATTATTTTATATATAGATTATTTCCATATTAATAACCTCCCTGATAATGTTGTGATGGAAGAGGAACAACTCAAATATGTGGAGACAATAATCTATACAAATGAAAATGATATGTTTTATCTTTTCATAATATTAAAAATGGTTTGACGATGAGGATACATTAATCATAATTAAATTTTTGTTAAAATTTGTTATTGAGATACTATTTTATGATGGATATAACATATCTATAGGTAAATTAATAATACATAAGTAAATAGGTTCTATAATGATGATTATGTTTTATTTTAAAAAGCACTTTGGATATTATTTTATTTGTTATTGGGTATGTATTTTGCATGTTACATAACCACAATACCATTGATAAATATTTTGAGAAAATACATGTTTAGTGTTTTGTTTTTTTCGATAGCTCAATGGGGTTTTTATAATTAAGAGGGAATGATGTTGATTAATAAGAGACAGGAGGGTAATTTAATGAATTTCAAAATGTATTAAATTATTATAAATTATTATTTATACTCAAATTCTTCTAAATAAATTTAAACTGAATGTATGGTGATTAAGAGTAAAAATAATTTCATTAAATTAAATGTTCATAGTTTTTTTCATGTATTTTACATTATCTATTGCATTTAACAAATAATTAACACATTTGGAAATTAGATCAGTTGTGTTGGTTTATAAAATTTAATGATCAATAAATTTTAATGAAAATTAGTAAAACCTAATTAATAGACCATGTATTATGTATAAAATAATTTTACATTCATTTTTAAGAAAAAAATATATTTACGAAATTTATATCATTTAATAATTATTTTTCTAAAATATCATTAATGTTATTTTGTTCACTATTTATTATAAATGACATTAAATTAAACAACTTGTTGATTGAATTCAAATATAATTCATTCAAATTTAAAAAATATATAATATTGACCTATAAAATTTTTGGGACTAGTTATTTCATTAATATTATAAAATTTTTTATTTATTTAAATTCATTTATAATTTTTAAATTTTTAAATGATTGGTATTTAATGTTATATAAGAATCCATTATTATTATATTATCAATAATAATTAAAAATAAATAATAATGATAAAAAATATAGTATTATTTCATTTAAAAATTTATAACCAAATATATGTTATGTTAATCCACATGATAAATTATTAATCATATTAAATTATGATTACTATCATTTTTTCATTAGCCTATACAAAAAATATTTTAAATATCTAAATAATATAAAATTTAAATTATAATGAAATATTTTAAAAAAAATTATACTTTTCTATCAAATTGAATCATATAATGAAATTGGGTCATGTTTGGGGTTGTTTTTAATGTATTATCACATTGGTTAACCATAATTACTCAATTTACGTTACTGAGGATATAAATAATCATTATTGGTATTATTCATAATGAATAGATTTAATAGGGACCCATTAAAAAATATTAAAAACCTATTACTAAATATGAAATCCATTTATAATGATTAAATTTAAATAATTTGCAAATGTTTATTTTGGAATAAAATGATAATTGCTATGAATTATTTAAAAACAAATATTTAAATTAAAATTATTTAATATTAAATTATAGAATAATATTAACTCAAATACACATTATTGGATAATTATTCATATTAATGAACTAATTTTAACTTAAATTAGTTGTACAAACTAATTATAATATTTAAATACAGGAAAAAAAAATATAGTTTTTAATAAAGTGTATAATTTTTCACTCTTAATTATATATTAAAATTTTCAGGAAAATCACAAATATAGACCCACAAAAATATTGGATATAGTGATTCAAAAAATTATGGTAATTTTTCAAATATGTTTTTATAAAATGGAAATACATTTATATATTATTTTTTAACAAAAATAAATAGTCTTTTTTCTTGATAAATTTTTTTATTTTGAACAAATATGGAATTTATAAAAAATACATATTATTTCATGAAAAAAAATATTATTATTTAAATATATCAAGAGAATTTATATTTTTAATTTTTTTACCATTATCAATACATAATAGTATCATGGATATTTTGGTGAAAATAATATTTTGATACACTTTTTTGGTTCACATAATGTTGATCTCAAATATCTCATATTTGGGTTTTTGAATAAGGGGAAGGTTTGTCAAAATATACAATATAGTAATAGAAGTGAAATATAACACCTAAGTACTAATAATGGGAGATGGTGAACATGATCAAGCGAATGATAATGGTCATAATACTAGAAATCTATATTTTTATAAAATAACATCAACTCACAAAAAATAATTATAATATGATAATATTTTTGATTCATTATATTTCTCAAAGAGATAAATAATTATTTAACATTCTAGAGTATATAAAATTTAAATTTTATCTATTAAATAATTAACATCACTATATCATTCTTTCTTAGAATAATTAGTTTTAAAATTTAAAATTTAATATGAATGATATAATATCGACTAATAATGGATCACATTTTCCACAAAATTATATCAACATATTTCTCATATCTATAAATTTTATAAAACAATGAAATGGTTACCACATGACATGATAATATCATAAAATTATAATACTTAATATGATGAAATAATGTATTTATCTATAATATTTCGATAATAATGTCACTGTTTCAACATATAATATGTATAAAATAAATTACACTTCCCACAAATTAAGCCCATTATTCTCATCATTGATGAATGTTTAAAAGTAAAAAAGTGATGTCATCTATTTTAACATACATTTAAAACATTTAATTTCAGACATCCCAAAAAATTATTGATGATAATCACCATTTTAAACTTATAGGTCACATATACACCATCCCAGTTTAGAATCCCAAAAAATATCAAAATTCTCCATGATCAATAACTATATAATTACACAACTTATAGAAGTTTACTATAATCCTAAGAATTTAATTTGGATAATAATCCTAATACTATATCCATAGATTAACTATTAATATAATATAAAATATCACCTTATTTACAAATAGAATTATAAAAATCTCACTACCTAATATATCATACACAACCTAACCAAAAATCATTTTTGAGACTAAAGTGTTATTCAAAAAACAATAGTGTATTCTGCACAATACAAGTTAAAAGCATAAAATGATCATAAAATCTCATAAAATAATAACTCAAAATTTAATATATTCCACTAAAATTATGGAAAATATAAACATTTAGTTCCTAGATTAAATATAATACTCTTAATTTAACCCTAAATGACAACATATATCTTCAAAAAATGATCAAATTTGTTAATCTCCAAATAAAATAACAATTTATTGAATTTTTTCATAAATCAAAAAATGATATAAATTTCACCAACAATAACCTAAATAATATATTCATTAAATAATTATCAAATATAAAATAAGTTTTTCTGTTATATTTAAATATTCAATTTTAAAAATACAATAAGTTTTTTATTCAGATAATAAATTTTTTTCCGTAAAATATTACAATACTAAAAAATTAATTATATTAATAATCAGTAAAATTTAATATATAAAATAAAGTCCATTAATAAAAAATAATATTTAATCTTCAATAGTTATTTATTTATTTTTAACACATAATATCATTAATATAATTCAAAATAATTTCATTTATTCCACTTCTTGTATGTGGGAGAAAATAAATCATTAAATTGACTTGGGTTTAACCCTTGTATTATAGCACTGACTTAGATAATAAATTTGTTTTTGACACTTAATACACAATCAGATAAATGGATTATATTGAATATATTTATATATATAAATCTAAATAATAAATTGTTATCTTCATTTTCGAAAACTATGGCTTTTTTCTCCACACACACAATCACTTTCACATTCAATTGAGACATTCTAGTAGGAATATAATTATAAATAACTATAATGGGGGATATTCAAATTTTCTTCATTGTTTTTTTCCTCCCATCTTCTAAAAGAATTCTAACCATCACATGTTTTTTCTGTATGATAGTTTATCATAATGTCTGTAACTAATCAAATAATTTGATAACTAATTATTTAAACTCAAAATATCATTCATCTAAGTAATCAAATAGTTTGGTTTCTTATAATAAATGAATTTGAGATCACATTTGATGTTAAAAATATTCATCATAGTTTTAGTAATTGAAATTATATTAATAATACTACCAGAAAAACTAATCATAGTGGGAAACAATATTAAATTGATAATATCGAAATTCTAGTATATTATCATATACATAAACTTATACTCTATGTCAATCATAGTGTAATGTTTTTTAATAGATATTTTCTTAAATATTGTTCACATAGTTGTTAATAAAATTTCACTAATACTAACTATAATGATATCAACTATAGTAACACAAAGAAAAGAACATATCCAATATGATAATATATAATAAATAACATTCTGAAGTACTAAAAATATATCTTATTTTGATGACTCAAACAAATACAATTATCCTATTAACAATTAATAATTTAATAAAAAATTAATCACAAAAAGTTTTATAAATCCATTAACTAATTAATAAAATACCTTTTATATTTATGGGGGGGGAATAAACAGTGATATGGGACACTCAATTACGAAAACAGGCATAAAAAAATTTCATTGATATTAAAATAATAATTAGTATCATAGTGTAAAAAAAATATTTACACATGCACTTATATGTATAAGGTGAGATGAATATTCACACAGGGATTATATAAATAAAGTACATCATGGGATATGAATATCATAATTCTACCTAACGGAAATGGTTTCTATTAGAAATCAATATTTCATAGAAAATTTTATATCTATCATCGAGGCCCTACAGCACCAGAGTTAATAAATACGTCTAATAAAACACCAATACCAATTTCTTTTCGTCATAAATTGTTATTTCATGATACATAATGATAAATATACTTTGAATATTATTTCAAGAAGCAGTCATCATTGAATTTATAATAAATTACCTATATGATGAATTAAAAATATTAATTTAGAAACTGTATAAATTGTCCAAAATATTTTTTGTCTATTAATAAATGCAGATAACATAGTTTCAATAGTTAATCATATAAAATTCAATGTGAAACAGAAAACATATAAATCATGTATGGATTTTACAATAATAAAATAAATGATATAAAAAATATCAATATTAGGGATAATTTAAAGAATAATGATATCATGAAATTGAATATTTCACGGGAATGTTATTGGTTACAATGTTTATGAATAAATTGATTGTAAATAAATTTCAATGTAAAACTAAACATAATCTAACAAGATATAGAATAATTAATGTATCACACTAATTATATAAAATTATTTATATGTAAAAACATTCACTCAATATTAAAAATATAATAAAATAATGTTAAAATAATTCTTGAGGAAAACCCCATTTAAAATTTAGAATAACATAATAAAATGTTCTCAAATGTTAGTTAAAATAATTAATTAGAATGAATCCATGTAAACATGTAAATTTATATACAAATAATTTATTTTTCAAGATAGAGGAAATTTCAATTCATGTTGTGTATAAATTAACAATGATTCCATTTATATTATCAATTAGAAAAAACCTCCTAGTTTGGGAAATTACATGAATTTATCTTTTAAAAAATTTTGAAAAAATAAAAGCATTTGTAAAATAGTAATTAATAAATAATATAATAATATTATGAAATTTTTGGAATCAATGTTTCTATATATATTTTATATTAGAAAAATATTTCAAACATAGTAGAAAAACAAGGTCAGTTTTACTTTAGAACATTATTTATGTATATTGGGTAAATAAAAAATAGAAAATGAAATTAAAACATTTAATTTTCATAAATAACTAGATTGGGAGAAAATATACATCTTTTGTTTATAATAATCATGAAATTACCCAACTAATTACTTATAATTTTTTAATAATGTTTAAATTTGGAACTAATATATTACTAATTGTGTAAATTTATATTTCCAATAAAATTAATTGAATAGAAATAAATAAAACGATAAATATCATTTACAAATTAATAATGATGATATAAAATATGTAATGGATGTATATACCCCATATAAATGAATATTCGTTCATAAAATTAAATGATACCTCAAAGAAGATATATTTAAACATAATACATTACATCTAGTTTGAATCACCATGTACATTCCATGTATTGATGATTTATAATCATATGTCATTTTTTATTTTATTAATATCCATTTCATATATATTATTCCATTTATTATATTTTTTACTAAATTATGTTTAATTATTTAATCATTTAATTTCATGTCGGACATTCATAAGATATTTAGAATAACATTTTAGAATGAATTTTTTATGTTGAATTTTTTAAATTGCTTAATTAATCAATATTCCATATAACAATATTATTGAAATAATTGCTATTTTTTAACAAAGGTTGGTAATTTAATTAAAATAAATAAATATTTTTATAGAAAATTTGCTATGACACAATCATAGAGATATTATTCATAAATATGCATGAATAACATTTAATATTTTTGTAAAATAATGATCGAATGATGTTATGTGCAATTTTTTAATTATTGATTCAATAATATGTCATAGTTACATTCAATTTATTTTAAATAAACTTATATATACATTTGTGAGATACAATAGTGAAAAATGGATGACATCACATTGTGGATGTTGTCACCCAGATGTACACATGATTTGCATTATCATATTCCAATACATTATATGGTAAGATGTTATATACGAAATTTTAATTATAGAATCATATTTATAACATAAATATAAAATATATTTATATGTTAAATTAATATCATATATATTATCCAAAATATAATTATGTCTTCACTTCTATCCCCTTGGATTCATAAATTAAGGACTATAATTTTTTCTCAATTAAGAATGTTACCATAGTCAAGATAGCTTCAGCAGTTTTTTCATTCAATCATTTTGTGATATCATTCAAGTGTATGTTTTTATGATATTACATCATCAATTTAAAGGTGGATCCCTCACTCATGGGTTGAATGATCCATTCCATTATGTTCTTAACAATGTGTATAATACCACCATGATTCACCTCTTAAAGGTAGTTTCATTGGTCAACACAATATAAAAAATCATCAGTAAAGATAGTGAAATCTGGTTGGCCTCATTCTCAATTATAACTGGTTCCCAAATTAATTATCTTTGTCATTGGAATGAATATTTTAATGGATATCATTACTATCTCAGAATGTGTCAATCATCATAAAAATCCCATTATTTTTGGCACCAATACCCATAATAATTTTATTGAGAATTTATAAGATATAATCGTCTATAATATGACCTTCATGATCCTTTATTATTTTACTATTTATTGTGTATTGATCAATTTGGTTTAAAAAAATTAGATTCATCTCATATTTATGTTCTGATTAATGGTTCCGTTGAATTTTATTTTATTTTTTATAGAGGAGTTTGGAAATTCAATCCCCTATCTAATATTATATTTTCCTCTATTAAGCATTATATTAGTATGATTTTAATATTTTAAATGGTAGGAGATAATTGAATTCATTAGATATAGAAATGAATGTTAGTATCCATCCAATTTACTAAATTTTGATGGATTCAACCTTTTTACTCAATAGAATAAGAAATATATCATAAACATTAATAAATAAATTTTTCCTTATGATGACATATCTAGATAAGTGGTTTTCTAGAAAGAATCATTTATTTACCTTGGTATGGAAATCCAAATTTATAGTAAGGATTACACATTCAATTAATTTGGTATTCTATAGGGGTTCATATCTTTTATTTATCATGGTGTCCTATGTTCTGGGGAAACACAATGGTCTATTAATATTATAGTATCATCATTCATATCATTATACAAATTTATTCCATGATGTTTATATATTTTTTCATGGATGGGAATTTTAATTTATTTAAATCATTCATCACTTAAATGTTTGTATATTATTTTATGGTTTTCAATGCCTTACTTATCTTATTAATAATATTATTATATCAATTAAAAAATATAGTTGGAGTGGTAATATTCTAGAAAGGATGTCTGCTATGGTTTCCTAGAAAAATTGTTTCTTGTCATAAGACTAAGTGGTTATGTGTTTTAAAACTCATCATTATTTCAATAAATTTTTCCTAGAAAATATTATGTGCAGACTAGTCTAGTGTAAGAAATAGAATCATGAATTTCTTTGAGCATGATTTATGTCCAAACCAAAAAATTGGATCCTCTGACATATGAACGGCTCGGTTTATCTTCATTTAAAATATATCTAAAATGATGTTGATTTTTATTAAAGTTAGTGTGTCTTAAGAGATACCTCACATAATTTCATGATTGAAAATTGGTATTCACCACATTGGTATATTCCCTCATGAATAATAATGTAAATAAGGTTTTAACTCTCTCAAATTTAGAGAAATTAAATGATATGGAATTTTTTCTTGATAATATTTGGGACACTATACACAACGATTGGTTCAGATGTTGGGATGGATTTTTCTTGTTAAATATATTAGTTAGTGATTTAGTTTCATACAAACAATTCTATATACATCATTCTAGTTCAAATAGGTTCATTTAATGACTAGGAAAAATTGTTCAGTGTTTTATTTCCCCCCCCCCCCACACATTTCTTTTTTGTGGTTCAGTTTAAGGGAAACACCCAACATGTCACATTTTTCATATTCTTGGGATCTCACTATAATATTGATGTTCCCACCATCAGAAACACTTGTACAATATAAAACATCATTTTTATTATTATTCCATTGCATCATCTATGTAAATGGATCATTCTAGTTTTATTATGATTTGACTACCTCAATGTTTTTAAATTTATGCGTTCATCAAGGGATGTTTGGTTTTACCAATATACTATATTCCCCATAATCACTATAATTCTACTTATGGGGAATTTATTTTCATTATTTTTAAATATCACAATATGTGGACATATGATAATCCAATGTTCATTAATGAATCGTCTTTTACATAGTTATTTTTAACAATAATATATGTCAATCCTTTACAAAAGGATTATCTATAATTTTAATCATTAAATTTATGTCATCATTACCATTTTTTATTTTTTATATTTTCAATCATTCTTATGTAATATATAATGTTTTCTAAAAATATCCTTTTTCATGATGGATTGAATTTATCCTTGAATGATCTATCAGAGGTAACCACTACCATTTAGGTTATAATTTTATCTTTAGAGATCATCATGGGGATGAATTTTTCCTTCTATTATCATTCTTATGTCTTTTCCCACTCACATAAGGTTGATGTTTTGGCTTTTATTTCTATAATTGGCGATGATAATCATTTTGTTTGGAGTTATCACTTGTCAAAATATGATTATTCTATCATTGTTCAAACCATCAGAGTATAATCTTCTCATTTTCTATGGATGTTAACTAGAATGTGGATTTTATTTTTGGATTACATATCATCCATTGATTAAGTATTCACTCATGTCTATTTGGAGGCCAACTCAAATTGAGATGGGTTTTCTTATAAGGGTACTAATGGTAATTACCTAGCAAGGACAAATCAAATTACTAAGGATATTTTTCTTCTTATTCAGAGCGAACAGAGTAAAATTACACACTTTAGACTTATTAAATGTTGCATTATTTCAATATAAATATATACTTTGTTCTTAGAAAGGAATGAGATTTTAAAATAAAATGTAATGTTTTTACTGAAAAATAATTACACCGCTATATCTATATTATAATCCCTACATATTCATGATCAATAATATATCGTTATCTAGGATGCAGAATAGATGGAAAAAAGTTATAACATTATCATTATAACATATATGTGTAATTATGATACCAGAGGTAGTATGTTATAATAGATAAAATATTTTTATATTATATTTAAAAAGAATAAATTTTATAGAATAACTAAAGAAAATTACATCTTAATCCAAATAGTTCTTTTAAATCATTTCTTAATGGACCAATGGTGGGATTGTTTCATGGGATAGTACATATTGAATATTTATATGGATGTTGGGATAATATATTGGTAGTAGTAGATGTGAAGTATTTCTGAAAGTGTTGTTACTAATTGATAGAATTTGTATCCTTTTTATGTTATTGGATGGGAATTTTTTCATTTTGGAGAAATATATATCAATATAAATTATTTTTTTTATAAAATATTGTTCAAAATATAAATTATTCGAATAAGTGATGCAGATTAGTTGAAATACTCTTATAATGTAATTTTTTTATATCATTTTCTATTTTTACAATTATATTTTACTTTTAACCATACATTAATATTTCATTGATAGTTTACAAAAAAATTGATCTTCTAATTTATTTAGGAGTCTATATTATTAAAAAACTATGACAAAAAATCTCAGAAGATTATGTTGTTTTATATTTTTAGCGATATATAATTAATAGGAAAGAAATAAAATTTTAATGAAATGTTAATCATTTAATAATATATAAAATTAAATTAAATTTTATTAATTTAATTATTACAAAATTCATTTAACTTGATTTTGAAATTAATAAAATAACTTAAATATTAATACAATCCATTCACAGTCCCCTTATATGTAATATATTATAATCATATACATCATGGGAACTAATAATTAATTAAAAGTATTTCACATTTAATATTTTTTACATTTTTTTACATTTATATTAAATGAGTAAGTTAGGTACATTTTTTATAATAATCATAGTTTTTATTTCATTAGAAGGTATTTAAATTTTTCAAAAAATCGACAGATCATTTATATAACATATGAATATGTATAACTGATCATAATTTTTATTGATATATTTCATAAAATTTTAAAAATATTATCAAAAGAATAAGGCAGTTTTTGTCTTTTTATTTTACTTATATTTTATAAAGGTAAAAATTTGAAAAAAATATAAATAGATAATATTCATTAATATTTGATTACTATGAAAATAATAGACTAATTAAATTAATATAACCATGATTTTGGTTTATTTTTAATCCCATATCAATATATTATTAACCTTAATTAATCAATTTACATATATCATAATTCAATTATTTTCTATGTATATTATTCATAATTAATAATAATATGTGAAAACTATTTTTGGGAATTATTTCATTTTTAGTGTAAAAATGGTTTTGATAATAATTTAATTTATAAAAGTTATTTAAAATAAAATTCATGTATTAATAATATTGTTAAATAAATAAATTTTTATTAATTAATTTATAAAATAGTACATCGTACATAGTTAAAAATATTATTGTTTTTAGAAAAAACCTGCATTTTTTGATAATTCCCTGTAAATTTCATATTTCTAGAAAAATAACTCCAAATTATCCAATGTAAAATGTGGTATGATTATAAATTTTTTTTCATTTTATAAAAATAATTTTATATGTTTTAATCCAAATAAATATTATTTTATTAATAGAAAAATAAAAAAAAGAATATTTGAAGAAATCTGTAGTTAGAAAATTAAATTAGAATTTGTATAAATTGGGCATTTGTTTCCAATTAATTAATAAAAAAATTATTATTAACAATGAAATAAATATATATTATATAATATTATTAAACCTATTAATATATTTCAATTTATTAGGTATGTGATTTAATAATAATATTTTAATAGTATGTCATATTTTATATAAACTCAACATCATGTATCGCATATGATATCAAAATAATTATTCTATTACAAATCTATGTATATTAATATTTGGTGAAATTTATCTATTTACTATTAGAAAATATGTGTGATTGATTAGAATGTGTTACCATTATAGATGTAAATTCAATGAATATATACTATCAAATTCAATATTTTGAATAAATTAATTTTTGGGGAATCTAGATATGAAGAATCTAAGGTCTTCTCTTATAAAATATAGGATTAAAAGAGGTGATCCCCATGTCTTTAGAAAATATAAAATCATTAGTAATATTTTTAATAGATTAATAATGTTGTAATTGTGTCCATGTGAACAACAGAAAAGAAAAGTAGATAGATGTGTTAAAAAAAATTGTTAGATATTAACATTATAGAGATGTAGAGAATAATCAAGTTGTACTTTTGTAATATTCTCTAAAAATATTTGATTATACATAATTGAATTCATAGTGAATTGAATTATAATTGATAAAAGAATAGTATTATATCGATGAACTCAATGATGAGTTATTTATTTATAGAACTTTTCTTGGAAATATCTTTTATATTTTTAGTAGTGATAAAGAAATTTTAATTTTATTTATTTTATAAGATTAGATACAGATGAAGTAGTATAGAAAAAATTTAAGTTTTATATTTTATATAATTCTTGGTAATACTTTTATGGAAATATAATCGTTATGTTATTATTAATCAAAGACCCCAAAATTATTAATGTAATTGAATACACATATAAGAGGATAACCGAAAGAGGATTTCATCCAAAATGAAATTTTAAATAAAAATTGAAACTAATATTTTATAATATAGAAAGATGATGTCTTAAGAATATTCATAGTATGATACACATACCCAAATCTCAACCACATATGTGAATTTAGATTTTTTTTACCATAGATAATAATTCTAAAAGATAAGGCTTCATGGAATGTAATACGTAATATATATTTATCCTCAAATTTTATGGTGAAGTCCACATAATCCAATTTACCATATGATCATGGTAAAATTATGAGATTTCTCAGTTTGTCGAATTTCTTGATGACTATAAAATATAAAAATTATTATTTTTTCATTAAATTGAAGATATTATTGTGTTTTAAGTATACTTGACATATTTTTCTATATATTATAATTTTACCATTTGTGAGGGAACCTGTATAGTTTAGGATTTTTTATTTTTTATTCAATATTATTTGTAAATCATTGAAACTATATTTTTATATAATATTTTTTATATTTTATGATTGTTTTCATGGATGGATATGTTTTTCAATTAAAACAATCATGGTCAATGGGTGAAACAATTCATCTCATAAATATAAAAATAATATTATTTTGAAAATTATATTATTCCGTGTAAATAAATTTGTGAATTTAATTGAAAATTACATTTTTGTGATTATACCATGTCACATATAAATATATTTTTCAGTAAATTATCCATATTTGGAGGCGTATTAACCTTTCAACTAATTATGTATATTATCCTCATTTAATTCATTGACCACTCCATGGTTATTATAAAAATTCATTAGTTTTATATCTATCGGAACATATGGTCTCTTGGTAGTATATTTTTAAATGATTAAGGAATTTATTAGGTTTTAAGATCCACTATTTCATGAGAGTCCCTTTTAATTATTTCATTCTCTATATATTTAATCCTTTAATCCAATAGTATCCATTAACAACATTTTTGGTTGTCCACATTATAGTATAATTATACTACTCCATACAACTCTTGATGTAGATATACACGAATGAACAATATTATATTCCATGTAAGGGTGGATGTTTGATATAATTCTACGTAATGTATTGATAATTTAGGTTGAACATAAAATTTTGGAAAAGATTATTTATTTATAGTAATTTTATTCTATTAAAATTTTTTATCTTATTTTTTTCAAAATATAAAATAATAATCTACTAAAATGTCTGAACAATATTAATATTATACTAATTATTATATCTATTCCTGGTAGTTGGTGATGGAATATGAATTACATCAACTCTGATGGAAGTAGTCCTTCATACACACGATCGAAATTTTAATTTTTCATTTGATGGAATATAATAACAATATAGGTTATTACATAATAAGAATAAAAATATAATTATATTTTAGATACATGAGTAATTAATATTTTATTTATAGTTAAATTTGAATATGATAATAAAAAACATCATAACAAAGATAATTTCCATCTCTTACATAAACTCTATATCAATACTTTATTAAAGACACTTTTCAAATTTTCACATAAAAAACATAATATATAAAATTTATAAGGATTCTATAATGATATTATGATAGAATTTTGGAATATAAATTAATTTTGGGTGTGATGGATTGAGTGGAGATGGTTTTATTTTTTTAATTTAAGAGGGGTGGAAATTTTTAATACCCAAAACAATTCAATAATTCAATGTCAATATAAACACATTTTATTCACAAGTAAATAATTAATAAATTTTCAAGAAGTGATGTTATATATGAAACTCCATTACATGATATGAAACACGTTTTTATCATGTTATTCCATTCTCTACTAACTATATCTATTTAATATATTTTATTTTTCACCATAAAAACTAGATTATTTTTATTTTAAAATATAATTTTTCTATTATCAATATGAATAAATGTCCCATATTAAATAAATTTTACCTAATGCTTCAAAAGTTATAATTATACATATAAAATAAATTTTTAATTTTTAACAAAATTAATTTTTACATTGTTGTTTGTAATGTTGAAAACATTTTTTTAACAAAAGTCGTGGTAATTAAATTTTACTAAAATCAATATTAATGATAAAAAAAATTTAAGTCCAACATATTATATAATATTAATTAATTTCATTTAAAATATTATATCCTCTTTAACATATTAAATTCAAGATTTTGTTATATATTAATTTAAAATTATATTTGCAAGAATGATGAAAATCAGGCCTTCCAATAAAACGATATATTAAAAAATTGTTTAACAATATCAAAAACATAATAGATACCGATATAATTTATTGGTTTAGTATTAATATAATTGATCAAATTCATATATGAATACAGTTTATAAGGAAATGGAAATATATATGTGAATGAAAATAAAATATATTTTTTTATAAAATGAAAAATTCCACATTATTCACCAAATAATTATTTTATTATAATATTATTGAAAACTCACTCAAAAAAATTATAAAATTTTTATATCATTAATGATGTATATTTTTTATATAAATGCTCGAAATTTTCAGAAATTATTTTTTAAATATTTGTGGAATATGTGATGAAGTAGTACTTTTTAAAAATAAAATATTTATTCATAAAAAATGTAATCTTATCATCCCATGAGATGTAAAAATATTAGATTAATGATAAATAAAATCATTGAATATATTATATATTAATTTCATTGAAATATTTAAATATTATAAATTAATTCAACTCATTAATATAAAAACTCATTTTTATCATAATGAATGTCTTTTATAGAATATTTATATAAAAATATTATCATAGTTTAAAAAAAATAATAGGACTTTGTAATGCGATGAAGAAAAAAATTTGAATGATACGTAATATTTTTTTCCATAATTTTTTAAATTAAGAGTGGAACTAAAGAAATGTATAACCTAGTAAAGTAATTTTCTAATATATAGAAGTGTAATGAACTTCTATAACACAAGTAATGATGGTTTTATAGATGATCCGAAATATCGTGTATAGATGTTACCTATACAAGGTATTAACGTCATAAGTACTTAAGTTATGTTGATTAAATATTTCAGTAAGTCAATTATACATATAAATATTATTTTATTTGGTTCCATTATATTACAATATTATTTCAATTATACTCTATCCTCTTATAAAAGATACTATACTTTTTCCATTTATTTTTTTAATACACTTTTTTTTGTAAATAATGATAAATGGGGTCATAAAAAATTTATTCTAATCTCTAATGTGATGTTTTATAACATTTATAAATATATTATAACAACACTTATAAAATTTATAAAAGTTTCTAAAAATATATCCAAATTAAGAATGGTTTTTCGATATGTCAATTTATGGGGGTTAATTTCACATAAACCATTTACTATTTATAAAAAATAAAAAAATAAAAATATTTTTCTTATTTAGTATTAGAGGTTTTTAATGTATCATTATTTCATAAAAATTTTATTTTCTACATTACCGTTTTTTTGTTCATTAAACAAACTATACGCTTTGTCTATGGGAGCACTTGTGTGATCATATTCCTCATGAAGTGAGAATTTTAATAAATTATTTTAGATGGATAAGAAATTCTAAATTACAATTATATTACTAACTATCAACACAATAAAAAACTTATTTATATATTTTGTTCATGGATTGAGTTAAATTTATATGTGTGGAAGAATAATTTAATGTTTGTGTAGAGTGCACCACTTATCCCTTGTATGATCTCCCTTATGTAACTCATTATAGTTATTTATATTATTATTTTGGAATGGGAAAGGAGTCATGGTTTTGGGGGTAGTCATTATAATATATTAGTTTTGATTAAGGGTTGATCTAAATATTTGTAATGTGTATAGTCATGTAAAGGATGTGATTTTTTTATATATGTAAAATCTCATTACATTTCCATAAATTAATAATTTTATTTAAGGAAAAGGAATAATATAAATGAATAATATAGTGTAGTGACTTTCATGTGGCATATCCTACCTCAAAAATCCAATATCATACATCATATTGAAATTTTATCAAGTTTTGAATGTTTTGGAAGAAAAATTATCCCAATTTAGTCATGTTGTTTTTAATCTACTGTCACCCTTGGAAAATATTCATATTAAAAAAATTAAATGTTGCATTAAAGAATTTTTGAGTCATTCTTATCTAAAATATATAACTCAATTTATTATAAAATATTTATAATATTTAGAGGATTTTTTTATTTTTTGAATCACACTCAAGCATGATTACCAAGTGTCAGGGTGTCATTTTTTCATTGACAAGAGATACAATTTTTTACATATCATATTCTAAATTATTTTATCTGTGATGAAAATCAAGAGACATGAATTTTTACAACACCATTTTTGAAAACATAATCTTCACCTTATGGTATTAATTAAAACACTATTTATATAAATTGAATTGTTTTTCATATATATCCTTATACACATACTATAATTATATTTAAAGCTATAATAAGAAATGGATAATGTCAAATAGTTAGTAATGGTAGGAATATATTAGATGATGAAATATAATAAATAAAAATTTAATAATATTGAAGGGATAAGTTATTTTTAAATAATTGAATATACTTATTCAAATCATATTTAAAAATATACATATATTACATATATAATAAAATAATCACATTTAGTATATCAAATAATTTAAAAATTATGGAATCTGTTCAGCTGGACACAGTAATCATATCATCGATGCCTTATGAAGTAACATATTACATAAAATGGTATAGAATATTTAAAATGCCCATCTTGTTTATTTCAATATGTCCAACCAATTGGAAGATATGGAATTAATGTTTGGGATCCACCAAATAAAATATATACCAATTCCTTAATTCTATAACAATACAATACAACTAATTGAAACATTACATAACTATTAGTAAATAAACATATTGTAAAAACATTCAAAATAATGTCTATATTATAATTGAAAAATCATCATAGAACTTATAGAAAAATGAAGAGTATTATATCAATATATAATATTCACACTAGATCATATAATACAACCATTAATGATTATAAATATGAAAAAACATTTATGGAATCATTTTAATATTTCATGATGAAATATCCAAGATCATAATGACTAAAAAATTAAAATAAAAATACTGAAAAATATTTTTGATAAAATTATTCAAAATAAACCCTATATAATTTTAATTTAACAATAATGATCAAGATGGGTAGTAATTATGATAAAAAAATTCATATGTGTTATATATTAATAATGAAAAATATATTCACACATTTTGTATAAATTATCTTTTTTGATAAATAACATTGAAAATAAATTTAAAATTAATATATTTTTTAAATAATAGTTAAAAATTATTTTATTTAATAATTTGAAAAAAGAATAAATATTCATGAAATCATTATATTGAAATCATAGACCAATAACACGATTATTTTTAATTGAATATATTACAAGATTGTTTTAATTAAAAATTTACATGAAACTAATTAGTTCATAAGGAGAAAAAAGGAATTAAAAATATATAATCTATAGATATAATATATCCGATGAAAATTATTCTTTTTAATGATTGAAATATCACGTAATTAACAAAATAGATTATTCGACATAAAAAAAATAGAAAAAGTTGGGATTTGGAACTATCTTTTACCAGTTGTTTTAATTGCACTGTAGTTGATTTTTTTCCACCTGTATAATGAAATTTTAATTCATTATAATAATATATTAGAAACATATATATATACATATATTATAATATATTATTCACTTCAATCATTTAAAAATATTTTATGAAAAATCCTATTTTAAAATCATCGTTAATTAGAATTAATATATTTTTTACATTGGTAGTATCTTTTCATGTGTCATATACATGGTTAAATAATAGTTGTAATCATAATAATGGTATAAATATAAAATATATTTTTTTGTTTATATTTATAATTGTTCATGAATAGAAAATAGGAAAAACAAATCGCATTGCTTCATGCATTTCATACCCCACCCACACCCCCCTGATGGGACCGAAGACCTTCGTTTTTATTTATTTTTTGATAATCTCCCTTTCAAGGGATGAGGGGAAAACCATACAAGTCCCGTAGGATCATATATTACATGGCCCGTATGCTTAGGATATTACATGACACTAAGGACATAGGGAATTCAACCAGACTATCTACATGAAACTGCCCCTCGCAAGCATCTGCATCATTATAGTTGTTATCCACCATCCCATGGTCATATAGATAGGTTTCTTGTACAAGGACAGGCTGGTCCCAATGTCATATCCTTACCCTCTCATTCAAAAAAAATTAATTTGGCACTACTATGGTGAGTGACCCAGATCTAAATCCTCTTCTAGGGCTGATCATTTATTGTAGTGTCTGTCTTGGGAAACTACATGTGGCCTGAAGGCTATGAGGTGGCCTGAAGGTTTTAAAGGTGGCCCAAAAGCCCTACTGCCACGAAGGCCTAGGTGGCCTGAATGCCTTAATGACTCCAAACCCAAACTAGTGGCCTAAGGTGAATATTTCTGGCTGCTATAGTACCGAACAGTATCTAATATAGTAACTGCTATTGTATCCCGCATAGTGTACAACTGTGCTACAGTCCCAATATAGTGTATAGTTCAGCTGCAGTACCGCACCGTTTATAGTAATGCAACAGTTACTACTACAGTACTCCCAGAAATATTCCACTATTTGGTTTTCAACCTGGGTCTATTGGATTCACTTAAGGATGCGTCACAAAATGGGATGAGGCTCATGTGTTCATATTCAATATATGATAATGAGAGTGGTTACAATTTTTTGTGTGGAATTGTATGAAGAAAAATTGTAATATAAATTTTATGAAATATTATAAATTCTTAAGTAACATATATATTGAAAAAATTCCACTTTGTTTCAATTCAATAAATTTTATAATGAATAAATAATTATACCACTACATGTAGAGGGTAATCCATATGTGTAGAATTGTGGTGTCTTCATTATTCCTTATAATAAGAAATATTTGTATTATAAATGGAGAAAACATTATTATAAAACACGAAAATATTAATTATAGTAATGATTATTAATTAGAATGGGAAAAAAACATTAAATAGGTGGGGTGGTTATAACATGTTAACACTCGGTTGATATTCGTAATTCTACATTAAAAAGACCTATTTTTATGACTCCTTATGAATTCGTTTTTGGTCTATAGAAGATAAAAAGGACTCTTGGTAATTCATAAAATTAGTAGGAAAGGATTTATATAGGTAAATTCCTATATAATCTGATCATGTTAACAATATGTCTAGGGATCAGTGGTTACTATTTTTCATGTAAGTGAAATGACACATATGTAATTATGTAAAAGATTTTATTAATATAAATTCTTTTTTATTTGAAAGTTGGTCATTATATTCAATGAAAATATGTTTACTATAATAATTATGATATAAATTCATCCAATAATTATTATGATGGTTTCTTCTTTTATTATAAAAACAAAACCCATTAATATTATCCATTTATCCTGTTTTATCCTTCAGTGATGGGATAAATGATAACCATGGTCACTATTCATTATAACTATATTTTTTTGACTAATATATTTATGATGAATCTAAAAATGGAATAAATATAACATGATTAGACTAAATTATTATGAATTAATTACTTGTAATATATATTTGAAAAATCTAACAAAACCCCTTTTTTGATAAAATAGTATTTTAATAATAAAAATTAAATTCCATAAAAATAAAGCATATAGTTCAATAAAATTTAATTAATATGAGTATTATAAATCAACTGATTATTTTTTTATATAAATTTTTTTAAAAAAATAAACCAATTAAATATTATACTAATATGAAACAACTAAAAATATTGTTATTTGAAAGAAAAATTATTTATTTTTCAAAATTAAAAATAATATATCCCTATGTTCATCATTATATTTTGATAAGAAATATATTACAAATATAATATTTATTTGATGTAAAAAATAGTTTCATAATCATTAATGTTCTTTTAAAATTTTTATAATGATATAAAATTGGGAGTATTATAAAATTTGTCACGACCCCCTCCCCAGAAAGTATACCCCTCCTGGGATGAAAATGTGAAAATGGAGATAGTGACCCCCAAGTCCCGCCTCTAGTAGACCCCGTGTTGGCGACTAGCATCGAGGGTAAAATAAACACACTAATGAGAGGCATTACCCTCTAAGAAAACACGAGCGGAAGAGAGAGATAAGATATACACCAACCAACTCCAACTCAGAACTGAAATATAAACAAAACCCATGTTCATATATGAAATTCCTTATAAAAGTACTACAACTAAAAGGGAAAACTACATGTACCCAAAAGAAAGTAAAAACAACAGCGACCACAAGCTTTAACAGCTCCTGCAACCACAAGCTACTAGTAACCAGCCTGATCTCCAACATTCTCCAAGTGACCTGAAAAATAGTTTATATATACGTAGGGTGAGTATAACAGTATAATCAGTAGGATCCTCCATGAATCCTCTCATGCAAAGGTAATGAAGCAAGCTAAAGAATAGTGATCAAAAAGTGAAACTAACACTTCACCTAAATAGATATACTATGTTCCCAACCTCACCATGGCTACTCTCACCAAGTAACGCATACTAGAATATATCATATAGTAAAGAATATCCATGGTAATCCTCTACTACATCCCAACTAGTTTTCCACTTTCTCCCAATGAGATACGTCATTTGCATCTCTCTCCAAAGGTTTACCTGAATACACCTGGGCTGAGCTCCACAAACTGCACCACGTGCACACCAAAGGCTTACCCGAAGACACCTGGGCTAAACACCACACCATCCTCACAACCAAAAGTAACAAGGTAGTTTCGAGGAGCCACCACAGCTCGCATAACGTGTATCATATGTTGGGTATTATACTTCAAGCCATTACATCTCATACACCGAGTAAGGATCCTAAAGACATCACAGCCTATACAGGTTACACCTATAGTAGTCCATAGGATACTATATCTAGAATATATGTGTTTAAATAATCACATTCCATTACAGCCCTCTACATACAAATATGGGGAAAACTAACTGTTGTGCGTAATTGCACTTGTATCTACCAAGAGAAGAGAGTGGGGTCAAAGCGGGTATTCATCCATTCACCCTCCCATCAGATTGTTGGGGGAAAACACCCCCCAAGGATCAGATTCCCCGAGGGGCCATTTTCCCTTACTAATAGGGTGGAGTAGCATATAGAAACACTAAAAGTACATAATATATTATAACTCACAACCACACTAAGGGAAAAATCTATTCTTAGAAACAACTGCATCTAACGTCTCTTGGACTCTGGGTTGCCACTTCTAAGACTAGGTATCCTATAAGAACACAACCATTTAAAGAGCCTTTTTAGGTTAATTCATCCCCTTTTTATCACATCCACTGTACATTTATTAATTCTTCCAATATTAATTAACAAAGAACAATTCCACATTAAATTCCATTAACATCACATCCCAAAATCAAATGTCCCTTCAAAAGTTACAATCTCATCATTATGTTTCCAGAAACTCCAACCCCATGGGTTAACATCATGTATTCTAACATTCACTATAGAATAACTTTCCCCATATTCCTAAGAATTCTCGAATAACATCTTATGCTACTAATCACAAGGGGGATCAACACTATGAGTATATGTACAACTCGTCAAGTTTGTGATGCCTATAGCAAGAGCGTAGACCCATTCTCCCTGTAGAGGCTAAACACGGAAAGCAAGTTGAATAACCCATGTTTTTCACCCCTTTCGGAATAAGGGTAAGAAAAACTAGATGCCTTGAGTAGTGTGGAAAAGAAAGGTATATAAACAACCAAAGAATTTACAAGCATCCAACAACCATATCCATCCCATTTCATCATTCTTAGTGTCCTCCCCGTCCCCCACATGCATAAACCAGTGCATCTCGCCACTCTAAGTGTCATCCGCTGCCACAACCACAAGACCTCCATGGCCCCACATATCACAACATCCATCCAGGATCACATCACAACACTAGAAGAAAGATGGTAAAAATCACAACAATTTGGGCTCTTGGCCCTTTAACAAGGAATCCCACCTTCATACACATGAACTAATAGATTTTAGGTTTACCAACCATCTGAATTAAACACATCATCGACCTCAATTTGATTAACAACAGGTTGAAACAACATCCACAATAATAACAACCGGATTTATTTACATGCTTCTTTATCTTTATCTAATTAATTATCAATTAATTATAGATTTACGTTCTTTATCAATGTCATAAAGAACAACATGCTAACAAGAAAGGAATAGATATCACACTATCTACAAAATCAAGAGGAAAACTGTTATCACGGTACAAAGCAAAAACATGCGATCAAACAAATTAATTAAATCCAATTCAAGTATTTAATTAGGTAAATTCCATTGTGATTATAAGTCCAAATCATGATAACTCTACTGTTGCACATAAACAATTAGAGAAGAAACGAATCCCCTACCTCAATGGTTTTGATGGAAACCACAATGGTCGAAGAACTCCCAAGAAGACCGGGCCCATTCACCAAGGATCCGCCCTACGTCTCTTCTCCTAACACAATCTAAACTAAACCTCATCATAATCAACATCCACACACATAGGTCTGCCCATAATAGGTTTAGTTCTAAGATACCGATAGAAGAGGAGGATTAGATCTATGTAGATCTAAGAAACCATACAAAAAAGATCACATACCTCGAGAAACTGGCATCGATTCGTGAAGAGAAGCCCCTGGATTGCCTCCAAAACGCTTGGGAGAGGTTCTTCTACCTCCAAGTATGGGTAATACTGAGTTATTGTCGCTTAGGGGATTAAATGATGTGATTAAAGTCAAAACCAGTTATATCCACAATTTTAGGATCTAACGTTAATTGCCCGCACGTTTAGTCTGCACGGTTTAACAAACCATGCGCTAACCGTGCGTTAGATTCTACCTCGTCAAAAACTCCTCGCACGGTTAGTCCACACAGTTAGACAAACTGTGCACTAACCATGCATTAGACACTACCTCTATGCCAATCCTTGCACAGTTTGGCCACACGGTTTTGGGAAACCGTGCGCCAACCGTGCGAAATCTATTACACATTAGCTTTCCTTAAAATTACACCCAAACGCACCCCAAGCCACCTTACCCTTACATAACACATCTAACACCACATTTTCACAAATGAATGGATGATATTGGTCCATGCAATTACATCAGATACCTCTAGAAACAATCTCATCCTCGAGAATCCAGAACCCTTATAAAGAGAAAACGAAATAGGGTATGAACAACCACCCCTCGAGATAACTCTCAAAAGAGAGCATGAAACCAAAGAAACAATGTAATCCATCTCATAAACATGAATGTTTCATAACCACACGAGTTACAACAATATATGAAAATAGTATAACATCAAACAACTCTGGGTACTAGACACACATTTGTGACTCACGTTCCTAGGTACTCTCCTCAAATCCACTGTGTCACCAAAAGACACGAACAAAGGAAATAGAACACCCACACAACACCTTCTCCTTGCGGTCATGGATTTCCATAGGTTTCTCACCAAAGGTGGAATCATCATCAACATCAATCTATCCCCAATCGATGATGTGAGAGTCATCATGAAGATAACATCGAAGCTGCAATACATGGAAAATATCATGTATCCCACTCATCTGCGGGGGAAGTACTACTTGATACGCCACAACTACAACACGAACTAACACCTCAAAAGGCCCAAAAAAGCAGGGAGATAGCTTAATCCCATGACCAAACCTTTACTGCCCACAATAGGGAGTCATCTTTAGAAACACATGATCCCAAAAATTAATCTCCAAGGGTCTCCTCCTTTGACCAGCATATGATTTCTAATGATCTTTCACTGCCTTCATCCTCTCATGAATCACCTGAACCATCTCTGTTCTATTTTGCACTAGTTTCGGTCCGAGAATTACTGACTCTCCGACCCCATTACAGCACAACGAAGAACGGAAAGGTCGGCCATACAAGGATTCAAACGACACCATAACGATGGTGGAGTGGAATATATTATTGTAAGAAAACTCCACCGAGGGTAAGTGCCTCATCCATGAACCTCAAAAAAAATAACACTAGAGCGCAACATGTATTCATGTTTCTGGATGGTTCACTCCGTCTGACCATCCATTTGAGGATGAAAAGTAGTGCTAAGGCATTCCTAAGAACTGAAAGCATGTTGGAGACATCTCCACACCTTAGAGGTAAAACGAGTATCTCGATCAGAAATGATCATCCTACGGACTCCATGATGTCTCACCACCTCCTCCAGATATTGCCTCAACAAAAAATCCACTGACCTTGACTCCTTGATGGCTATAAAGTGTGCAAATTTCATTAAATGATCCACTACCACCCAAATAGCATAATAACCTCTTGGAGCTCGAGGTAAACCAGTAACAAAGTCCATTAAGATGTCCTCACACTTCCACTAAAGAATCTCTAATGGATGGATAAGACCACCAGGAAAATGGTGTTCGACCTTCATCTTCGGGCAGACTAATCATCGAGATAGAAACTGCGCAACTGCACGCTTCAGCCCAGGCCACCAGAACTGACTCCACAAGGATCAGTACATCATTGTCAAACGAGGATGCACCGCTAAAGGAGAACCATGGAACTCTCTTAGGACTGTATCGTGCATCGCCAATGGAACAAAAAGCCTTCCATGATACAACAGAATGTGTCTTTCATCCTCAGACCAACCATCTAGGACCTCACCACAAACAACTCGGTCTCTCCAGACCTCCACCTCATGATCCCCAACTGGGACTATTCCACCTCTTGCACAAGGGATGATTGCACCATCATCTGAAAAAGACATCCAGTACCCCCAACTTCTCCTATATCAAGATGTAATGCAGAATGTTTTTCTATTACTCTCCTAGAATCCCCAGATTCACGCACAGCATCACTATGTGACATTCGGCCCAGCGCATCGGGAACAACATTCCCTTTTCCAGGTGTATATGATATTTCGAAGTCGTATTCCTGTTAGAAATCCATCCAACAACATTGTTGTAAGATCAATAACACTGGGATAAAACATACCTCAAAATATTATGATTAGTGAAAAACATAAAGCATTCACCAATGAGGTAATGTCTCCAAAACTTAGAAGAAAACACCACAGTTTCCAACTCAATAACATGGGTGGAATAGTTGTGTTGATGGGGACATAACTACCGAGACCCATAAGAGACAACATACCTCTGTGGCATGAGAACACAGCCTATCCCCAGCTGCAAAATGTCACAGAAAACAACAAACTGAACTCCCTCATCCTAAAGACAAAGAACTGGATCACTTACTATCATCTCCTTTAGATACTCAAAAGCTGCCAGACACTGATCAGTCCATATGAATGCCTGATCTTTCCTATTAAAAGCTGTCAGAGGATTCGCAACCCATGTGAAATTGGATACGAACCTCCTGTAGTAGCCTGCGAGACCAAAGAAAATCACACCTCTAACACTGTCTTGGGAGCTTCCCAAGACAAAATTGCTTCAATCTTCGATGGATCCACAGCTACTCCCTGTTGGGACACAACATTCCCTAAGAAACGGACTTCTCGAGCCCAAAAAACACACTTCGACAACTTCCCGAACAGATGATATTGACAAAGAACTCCCAAAATGGCTCTTAGATGCAATGCATGCTCCTCTTCATTTGTGGAGTACACAAGGATTTCATCGATGAAAACTACCAAGAACTTGTACAGGAACTCACGGGACACGTCATTCATCAACCCCATGAACACATCTAGAGAATTCATCACACCAAACGACATTACAACAAACTCATAATGCCCATGATGAAAACCGAAAGTATTTTTCGGGATATCTTCATCCTTCATGCGCATCTGATGATATCTTGATTACAAGTCAATCATTGAGAACCGATTTATGCCCATCATTTGATCGAATAAATCATCAATATGAAGAAGTGGATAGAGATTATTTATTGTTACTTTGTTTAAGAGTTGATAATTGACAGACAACTACAAACTGTCGTCAGCCTTCTTCATGAACATAACTAGTGCACCCCACGGTGACACACTTGGCCGAACAAAACTGCACTACAACAGATCATCAAGCTGTATACACAGCTCTCGTAACTCAGACGAGGCCATCCTATATAGAGACAAATATATAAGAGATGCTCTTGGCTGTAGCTCGATCCTAAACTCGATCTCTCGACGAGGGGGTAAGGCTACAACCTCTTCTGGGAATCCATCATGGTAATCCTCTATGACCCTAGGAAGCACAAACTGATGAACCTCTGAAGAACTCAGCATCATCTCAGCAGCCATGGACGATAAAGATGGAGCGTGCCTGTGAACCATCTGATTATCTCGATCACCAACAAACACCACTGGCTCTCCATCAGCACCAAAGAATATGACATTCATTATAAAGAAATGCACGATAGCATGCACCAAATACAACCAATCCATGCAGAGGATGACATCATATGGTTTTACCCTTAAACATAGGAAATCTCCCCAAGAGTGGTGTAGCCCCAACACTTGCTCACAGTCTCTACATACTTCAAACAAGTAAACTCAACCTCCAACTAGCATAGTCAACACCAAGGGAACTTGAAGCCTCTCTACATCAATTCCCAATGCATGGACAAGGGTAGGTGATATGAAAATTTATGTCACTCTTGAATCAAACAAGGCATACACCAATGTAGAAAATAATAAAAGGGTACCTCAAATGATATATTTCTCGTCTGGTGGTGGAAATTATAGTGCATGAAGCTAACCACGACCTCCTCCAAGGCCTCTCTGTATCTGATAGTGACTACCACCATGACCGCTCTCTGCTCTCTGAGGATGGGGAGAATCATGGGGCTTTCCTCTACATGCCCCATCTCCCCTCTGCTGATCGAAAGTTGGAGCAACTAGCTGCTGCAGCCTCAGTTGGAACTTCATCAAAGGAGGAACCTGGAGTGTATCACCTGATGCACTATGTATGCTCTGAAAGGTCGGGCACTCCCGCTGCTGATGGCCACGACAACCACAAGAGAAACAATATTATGATCCCTTGGAATAGGCTTTGTAGTTGCTGCCTATGGAGAAACGAGATGTGAAGTGCTGGGACATACACCCTGCTGAATGGAAACTCTTCTGCACTAAAAACCGAGAACCCCGGACCGCTGCTCTGCTTCATGAGGAATCATGCTGATTCCATTCTCGTGATGATCCGATCCTGGACAAAGTCCTCTCGACAACCTCCGCCATTTCCATCACCTCGAGTTATATCTTCATCATAAATGGGGTGACCTGGCACTGGATCTCTGGATAGAAAGCCTCCTTGAAATGCCTCGCCCTGACCTCCTATTCTGGTAACAGGTCTGAAGCATATCATAAAAGTTTCCTGAAATGGATCCCAAACCCCCGAACACTAGAGCTACCCTGTCGAAGGGTAAGAAGCTCATGGAGACTATACAACCTTACAGTTGAGGAATGGAACTCGACTCTAAACTTGTCTTGGAACTCCTCACATGGGATCACTGGCTCCTCACGATCCCCGAGGAACAAGAACCACCACTACCTTTCTTCTCCGTGCAGGATCATCACAGCTATGGAAACCCAGTGCTCCATCTGAGCATGGATCAAACTGAAGCCTATATCGACCTCCTCCAACATGTCTTCTGTGACTACATCTGAAATGGATCCCTCATACATCTGTAGACTCTGGCACTGAAACTATCCGAGTTTCTTCCTCCATGTGTCGTAGTCATCATCCTTTACCATACGTCGACCTACTAGATTGGCCTGCTAGGCATATTTTACACAAACCTGATGAGGACGTCGACCTGGATCCATAACTGCCAAATAACAAAAACATAGAGCTCCTAAGCCTAGAATATGGAATAATAAACATTTATTAATTAATTTTTTTCTTTTTATTCATTTTAGGTTAACTTATCCCAAGGTCTACCCATTCAAAATCAGACACAAAGAATAAGGATGCATGATCCTTTCCTATGTCTCTACCCTGCAACTAGTATCACCTTGTTTAATAGCCATTGTAAACTTAAAGGTCTGTGCATCAGATCATATGGGGCCCTAAATGCATATGTCTCAGTTGGTATCCAGTTTTACCTCACTTGATAAACATGAATGACACCATTTCCCTACCAAACCATGCAACATCACAGGTTCCTAACTCCAAACTCCATCCTATCCCTCAACAAGACCACTGATACCACTCTGTCATGACCCACTCCCCACAAAGTGTACCCCACCTGGGCCGACAATGTGAATAGGGATATAATGACCCTCGATTCCTGCCTCCAGTAGGCCCCAGGATGGAGACTAGCATAAAGGGTATAATAAACACACAAATGGGAGTAATTACCCTCTAAGAGAACACGTGCGGAAGAGAGAGAAAATATAGACACCAACCAAATCCAACTCAGAACTGAAATATAAAAGGAATCCATGTTCATATATGAAATTCCACGAAAAAGTACTACAACTAAAAGGTAAAACTACATGTAAACAAAATAAAGTAAAAACAGCTGTGACCACAAGCCCGAACAGCTCCTCTAACCTCAAGCTAGTAATAACCAGCTTGATCTCCAACCTACTCCAAGTGACCTACAAAACATCTTATATATACGTAGGGTGAGTATAATAGTATACTCAGTATGATCCTCCCTGAATCCTCTCATGAAAAGGTGAATAATCATGCTAAAGCACAGTGAACAATAAGTGAAAGTAACACGTCACCTATATAGGTATACTAAGTTACCAACCTCACCATGGCTACTCTCCCCAAGTAACGCATACAAGAATATATCAAATAGTAACGAATATCCAGGGTACCCTGCAACTACTTCCCCACTGGTTTTCTGCTTTTCCTTAACAACATATGTCATGTGCATCTCTCTCCAAAGGATTTCCTGAATACGCCTGGGATATGCTCCACAAACTGCACCACGTGCACCACAAAGGCTTTCTCGCAGACACCTTGGTTAAGCACCGCACCATCCTCACCACCAAAATTAACTAAGAGAAACCACAACTCACATAACGTGTATCATAAGCTGGGTATTATAATTCAAGCCATTACAACCAATACACCGAGTAAGGAGCCTCAAGCCATCACAGCCTATACATGTTACACCTATATTAGTCCATTGAATACAATATCCCAGACATATGTGTGTGAATAACCAATGTCCATTACATCCCTCTACGCACATATATGGGGATAACTAACTGATATGCCTAATGGTATTAGTATCTACCGAGAGAAGAAAGTGGGGTTAAAGGGGGTAGTCAGCCATTCACCCTCCCATCAGAATGATGGGGAAAACACCACCCAGGGCTCAGAATCCATGAGGTGCCAGTTTCCATTACTGACAGGGTGGATTAGCGTATAGAAACCCAAAAATTACAGAATATATTATAACTCACAACCACACTAAGATCATAATATAATCTTATACACAACTTCATCTAATGTCTCTTGGACTCCGGGCTGCCACTTCTAAGACTAGGTATCCTTTATGAACAAAACCATTTAATGAGCCTTATTAGGTTACTTCATTCTCTTTTAATCGTTTCCATTGTACGTTTATTAATTCTTCCAACATTAATTAACCCTGAAAAATTCCATAGTAAATTTCATTAACATCACATCCCAAAATCCATTGTCCCTTAAAAATTTACAACCTCATCATTAAGATTCAACAAACACCATCACCAAGGGTTAACATCATTTATTCAAACATTCTTACAGAATTACTTTCACCATATTCCTAGGAATTCTAGAAAAACATCATATGCAACTAAACACAAGGGGGCTCAACACGGTGAGTAGATGTGCTACTCGTCGAGTCTCTGTCGCCTATATAAAAAGCATAGAACCATTCTCCCTATAGAGGCTAAACACAGAAAGCACATGGCATACCCTATGTGTCTTCGCCTCTTTTGGAAGAAGGGTATGCAAGAAAAGCTGCCTTGAGTAGTGGGGAAAAGAAAAGCAGATAAACAAACAAATAATCCACAAGCATCCAACAACCACATCCATCCCATTCCATCATCTCCGGTGTCCTCCCCAACACCCACATGCATAAACCTATGCATCTCTCCACTCTAGGCATCATCTGCTGCCACAACCACAAGGCCTCAATGCACCCACATATCACAACATCTATCCAAGATCACATCACAACACAAGCAGCAAGAAAGTATTCATCACATCAATTTGGGGTTTGCCCCTTTAACAAGGCATCCCGATTTCATACACAGGCACCAAAAGATATCAGGTTTAACAACCAACTAAATTAAACCCATCATAGGCCTCAATTTGATTAACACCAAGTTGGAACAACATCCCCAACAACATCATCCAGATTCATTTACATTCCTCTTTATCATTAGCCAATTAATTATCAACTAATTTCAGATTTATGTTCTTTATCAATTTCATCAAGAACAACATGCAAACAAGAAAAACATAGATATCACACTATCTAGAAAATCAATAAGAAAACCATTATCACGGTACAAAGCAACAACATGCGATCAAACCAAGTATTTTTATCCAGTTCAAGAATTTAATTAGGTCAATTTCATTGTGAACCAAAGGAGAAATCATTATAACTCTACGATTTCACAAAATCAATTAGTGAAGCCACAAATCCCCTACCTCAGTGGTTTTGACGGAAACCACAATAGTCAAAGAACACCCAAGAAGACCAGGCCGATTCACCATGGATCCTCCCTAGATCTCTTCACCTAACACAACCGAGACCAAATCTCATCATAATCGACATCCACACACTTAGATCTACCCATAATAGGTGTATATCTACGATCCTGAGATAAGAGGAGGAGTAGATCTAGGTAGATCTAAGAAACCAAACCAAAAGGATCACAATCTCTAAGAAACCGGCTTCGATTCTCGAAGAGAAGCCTCTGGATCACCTCCAAAACGCATGGGAGATAATCTTATACCTCTAATTAAGGGTAATCCCATGTTACAGTTTCTTAGGGGATTAAACTAAGTGATTAAAGGAAAAACGATTTAGATCCACAATTTTAGGATCTAACATTAACTGTACAGACGATTAGTCTGCACGGTTTTACAAACTATGCGCTAACTGTTCGTTAGATTCTGCCTCGTGAAACACTTCTCACATGGTTATTCCGCAAGGTTAGACAAATTGTGTGCTAACAATGCGTTATCCACTACCTCCAAGACCATCCTTGCACGGTTTGGCAGCATGATTTCGGAAAACTGTACGCCAATCGTGCGAAAGCTATAACCCTTTAGCATTCCTTAAAAGTCCACCCAAATGCAGCCCAAGCCACATTAACCTTCAAGAACACCTATAACACCACATTTTCACAATGTAATGGACTGGAGAGGTCCATGCCATTACAAAATTAGTAATTTTCAGTATTATCAACATATTCATGTATTATTGAGAATACAAAAACTAAAAATATATAATGACTTTGAATTATTGAGTAAATAAGTGAAATTTATTTCATCATATTAAATTTATATAAAATTGGGTTTTTTTTTCAAACACACTTTTAATAACATTATGCACATTGTTCTATGGATTCCATAGAATGAAAGGATTACTTTAATATAATCTCAAATTCTATTATCTTCCATTTATAAAAACATATTCTATCAAATTATATAAATATTCACCTGAAATATAGATGTTTATTTTTCATCATCTTAACATTATCTGGATCCCATTTTACATTTTTTATCCTTTTATTTCATCAAACTACCATTATATTATGAGTAGTCTGGTTCAAAAACCCTTGATTTGTATGTTTAACAATCTATTTAGTATCTTCACTGTAATAATGTTCACATTTATATTTTATTTAATAATATTTTATCACATGTGTTGCATTTAGAATTATAATAGTATATAATGATATATGGAGCAGAAAATGATCTTCATAGATTCTTGGTGAGAATTTTCAATTTTAATACAATTTAGTAATATATTTTATAATATAAAATATTTTAATATACCTAAATAATAAATTCACTTTCCTAGAAATTCAATATAATCAATAAATAGATATACCCTTAGGGAAATATAATACCCTACTTTTTTATCTATTATTCTATTATAGGGGTGCCAGAAATTCAACCAATTGGTTATAATTCAACACTATATGACCACCATATAATATAACTTTTACAACCCCTAAATAATTATTTTGAATAGGGGATGTCCTAAATATCATTTTTAAAGTTACCTTTGGCCAATTTTCTCTATCATCAATAGAAATAACTTTATATTATAGAATGGAAGGAGATTATTAGATCAAGTCCAAATTATTCTTAATCCTTGAAATATATTCATATATCTATGTTTGATATTTTTTTTCGTGAAGTTAAAATGACTATTCATTTTATCCTACACCCATAGGTGTAAGAAGTAACATGTTTGTATAATTCCTTGATCGAACCGAGATATACCAATGCAAAGTAACGATCAATGTGTATGTTTTGTTGAATCATCATCTTATATCTCTTATAGATTTATGATTACTAATAGAACACTAATTAGTCTATATTATATTGAAGTATTGGTAGTGATATAGTTGATTCAATGGGGACCCCGTATGATGATATATATAACACTCAACAATGATGTTTGATTATTGGTATATATTTTTTAATTAGCAATATTTGGACTCTTTTTAAATTGATAATGTTTTCAATTCATATATAGTTAATGGTTCATTGATCATTATCTAAACATGAGGATTTTTACATGTATGAAAGATGAATTCAGGTTGCATTAATCAAATGAATATTGATTATCTGAATTTGATTACATTTCATAAATATATATGATTTGGAATAATTATACAAAACATAGAGATATGTGATTCATGAATAACATTATTCGCCTATTTTATCCTGATTATTCAATATGAATTTTTCAATAAACATCCATAAATGATTTAGGAATCATTAATTATTGATCTCATTATTTTTTTGCAATACCTTGTGTTTCATTATTTAATCCTTGTTAAATTTTGGAGTTCTTCATCAACGACATTTATGTTGCATGTCTCACACTCTTTACTTCTCTCATACAAACATGTTTCTATTGGATGATTTATTTGTCATAATGGATAATTTGTCATTAATGATGGTAACTGCATACGTCTGTTTTTTTCCTAGGGAGCCATATATGGGACATGTTTGAAATTGAATCGTTAGAGTATCATTTTTTCAAATCTTTATTTAAATTAAATTTTCTAGGTAAAAATCATAAAATTAATAATTTTTTTTAATCACAATTATTAAATTTATAATAAATGTGGTTGAAAAATATTATTAATATTTAATATTTATTTTATATGTATATATATATGTACTCATCCATTGATATAAATATCATTATACTATTTTCATAAATTGATCATGTCGTTTTTTAAATAACTATAATGTTAATATTTAACTCCTAAATATAAATATAAATATATATTTATAATATTTATTTATTACATTTTCTTCCCATTTTAGTTTTTTATTTTCAATATATAATAATAACTATATATGTAAGAGATTCAATCCTCGAAGCACAGTACATTTTGAGTTTTTAGTGTTGGATGAAACTAAAACCTATTCATGGTTGTTTGGATTGTGTTTGAGGATTTTTGGTTGATTCATTGACAAAATGATATGGATTCAGTGTGGATATGTATATTGTATCATAAGGATAGTGGTTATGAATTAGTGTATCCATGATATAATGTAGGGAATCAAGTGGAGATAAATGATATTATTACCTAATTTGTGGGTAGTAGCACACTAGGTCTTATGCTACAGCATGATCCCATTCATGGTAGTGGGGCTACATGGGATGGGGAAAATAGTGTCGTTGTATAGACTAGATGATCATTAATGAGATATATCCATTTATCATAAATACTATATTGACCAAGCATTGTGGCATATTTTTCCCTCCGTATACGCCACAAAATATCATTTTTCAAGAAGGGTTTCTTGTAACAACCAATGATTCAATGTAATTTATCATTTTAAATTTAATATCATTGATAAAATTCATTACACAACAATATAATCATAATAAATTAATTAAATATATTTATTTCTATATGGTAGTTATGACATAGAAATTGGAATCTACGTAATTAATGTGATTAACTAAATATTAAAAATATATTTTATACATGTTTACCATATTAATTCATTTTTACCATTAACTATAAATAGAATAAACCAATTCAATATAACCAATGTATTATTATTAAATTTTTTTAACCCCAAATAGAATCTTATATTAATAAATTAAATAAATCATTGTTACTAAAATGTATTAATTAATTTTTTTTTCATTTACAATAAAATGTTTTAAATTCATACAATGATTTCTATATACAGAATACAATAAATATATACGATTTTTTACATTAAAGGTAAATTTCTTAAATATTAAAAATTTCATACTTATAATGGGGAAGCTATTTAAAAAAATATTTACATGTTTATAAATTTAATTTGACAATATGATTATTATTATGTTCGAATATCAAAATTATCATACGCTAAAATTTCGAATCTTTTCATGAAGATTTATATTTTCTATAAATTTTGAAAATAAATTATTTCCATAAATGTGTAAATTCTTGACACTATAATGTTATTTTCATTAGTTTGAAAATTAATAATTTCTTAAAAACATAAAACAACCCCTCATCATTTATAAGTACCACCCCTCACCGCACCATTTCTCCTTAGAAGACTTTTAATTCCTCAAATGTCTTCCAAACCCTATCATAATAACATTACAATGTTCCAGTTATTATTGTCTCACTAAAAAACCAATTCCAAGGAGATTATGATGCCCTTAAAAGAGGTATTATTCAAGAGGTAATGTTTTCAATGAACATATAATACTTTCGTTTGTTCTTATACATAATGCACGCCTCCTTCATCTATTATTGTAGGATTACTGTAGAACAATTTATATACTGGAATTTTATGTTTATAATGGAATATTTAAAATCAAAATTTTTTATTACAACCACTTATTTAATGAAACAAGACTATTGTCGAAATCAAATAAGTTAATTAGGTCTCAGAATAATTATTTTATTCATTTTTCATAACCACGTTCATGGCTGCTTAAGAAAAATAATTTAGTTAATTATAATTTTTATAAGAATATTATATGTTATATAATGATTCATATATATTATTATATAATGACCTTCCCCTTGTTTCTCAGAGTCGGTTCAATATTATAATACAACGACTTGATTACAAGAATGTCATATCCAAAAGGAATGAGTAGATAAGTAGATTTGAAATGCCTGATAGATATATATGTTCAATATTATAACTTCAAATGAAAAAAAATAAAAGTTCCATTAGGAGCATCCACCAATCGATGGATATCCCTACAAGTCTATCATAATATAACACTTCATTTCAAGGAAAAAATGAAACATAAGAAGGGGTGAGCTCAGATGCTCTATAAGGGTATAAAATACTGTGTAATATATCATAAAAATAAACCATAGGCCTGGTGAATAATTGAACACCCATGACTTTATATATATTAATCTAGAAGATAGTATGGAAGTAATATGAGCGGAGAAATTATTTCCACAATAAAATAAAATCATGGGTATTCTTCAAGTTGAATGACGACATGAATTATTAAGAAATACCATCAAAATGAGGTAAATTATTATGCCAGAAATTATTAAACATATCATCAAGTCCTCTACCAAGAAAATTAAAAATTATTAAGGTCTCGCCTAAAACCACATCAAAAAATTAGAAAGACCTCATCCAAGTCCATATATATTTGTGTCATGTAACTTACTGATGAATTAGGGGGATATATAAGGCCCCAACTATAAAATAATAATTAAAATTATATAATCATATGAATGAGGATAAACCAAAACAACATATAAATTCTTAATGAAACTAAAATAGGAAACATAAATTACATTCCTCAAACATTAAGCCTAAACACTATCCATTTTGGGTAAATTATTGAATTGTATTAATATAGAACATCCAAATTAAAACCAATAATAAATTGTTAAATTTTATATGGTAGATGAAATCATAAATATTAATACCAATAATACATAATAATCAATATGAGTGTTGAAACTGATGAAGATACTGTTATAAAATCAGCAAGTAATTATTGAGATAAATACTCTTTTACTATAAAAAAGTGTATGTTTAGAAAACTGTATGTTTAATTCAAGAAATAAATAAAGATATTAATTTTATAATAAAGTGGGATATTTTATAGGGAATATGGTGTCTACAAATTTAATATATAGTGCCAATAAAAATAGGTAATAATTTGTGAAGTTCCCATGATTAGGGCTTGTATTTTTGGGAAAGATTTCTGTAAGATCCTTTTAAAACATATAATTCACCATAAATGAAGGTAGGATTCTAGTTGGTACACATACATATAAAATTAACACCTAATTTATGAGAAGTAGATATTAATGAATACAAATTTAATTGATGTTTGTAGATAATAAATGTAACCTGAATGAAAATGGACGTTCGGGTGGAAAACCCTTACCTTATGTCCGAATGTGTTCTTCACATTATCTTAATAACCTGAATTATCATAATTAAGTTCCTAAATTTATTATTCCAGAACCTTAAAAACATTTAATTAATTTTATTATTACCATATTAGGTTCATTCATGGACTTTTCATAGGTTTGGAGATTCAATTTCATTATTTGGTGAGTGTTTTATTCATTTGTTTACAATATTAGATTACTTATTTTCATGTTCAGATAAACCTATAGAATGCGAATTTTTTTATTTAATTGTAGTTATATCTTATTAGTAAACATATATAATATTACATTTTTATAGAATTAATTTTTTTTATTTTTAGTGAATATGAATCATTATATAAAACCTTAATGACAATTGTTTGAGTAATTAGGTTATTTTTAATCATAAAAAAACTCATTTTGATATACAATTAATACAATTTTTTAAAAATAAATTATTGAACCTTTTATAGGATATAATATATATATTATAATATTTATCAACCATAAATATGGTTTTATTACCATAATTAATGATTTTAATAGAAAATTAAAACACACCATCTTTGAATGTAATAAATTATCACATCTCAGATGGTGTTTTCATTTCTAATATAAAATAAGGGGAAATGAAATATGATGTTGGATTATTCCATAAACATAAAATAATTCCAATATATTTATGGTACACGAGTAATTAGCACATCAGAATAAGGAACGGTGAGGAAAGAAAATTAAAAGAATGGAACTCGAAATAAATAAAAAGAGAAGAGGAATTTACCTCTTGATGATATCTTCCTTGAGAGAAACTTTAGGATAGAGGATTAGGTATTTTTACAAAATCAAGGGATACTGGATGTCATATAGTATAATGGTTGGATATTTGAGAATAATTTATACAAGGAACAAGGCTTTAGAGAAGTGATGTGTAACACCCCAATCTTCCACGGTACACTTTTCTTTGAATAATACAATAGCGTGTGTTGTACGCAACACTGAGTTCAAGTACACCACGACTTACCAAACTAGGCGTTCAAAAAAGGTTATGAATATTATTAACTAAATATTAAATATTATATTATCCTTATAATTTTAATCCATATTATGAGTTTCTAAGACATGATTTATGAACAAAGTCATTTTTTCAGATAAAAGAAGTATTTTTCAAAAAAAAAAATAATTTACCGCCTTTTAATGGAGAAGCCTTTTTAAAACCAATATTTAAACTTTTATATATTCAATTTGACAAAATGAAATTATAATTTAGAATTGGGACATAATAATTTAGTATCAATAATGTTTTGGTGACTTTCTGATAACTTTCATATTTTGGTGAATAGTGAAAAATTACTAAATTTTAACTGAAAACAACTTTTTAAATCAAAATAATTTATATTGATAAATTATATATTTTAATTGTTTGGAAGTATAAATAGATTATATATTTACTATTTAATCCAATGATGGTCATTTTATGTAATTTCACCTTGAAATTTGACATAAACAAGTGTCAAACTTTTGATAGTTATTATTTCTTAAAAATACGCCTTTTGGTTTCGAAAGCAGGAATCAATTTTAAATTAATAAATGAAACTTTTATGTTTTGAATTTGTAAAATAGACTTCATTTTTGTATTCAGAATAATGAAAATATCCTAGGGTGAAATTTTGGTACTTTTCAGATAACTTTTATATTTTGATGAATAGTAAAAAATTACTAAATTTTAATTAAATTTTTTTTTAATCGAAATAAATAATAGTGATAAATTTTGAATTTGAGTGGTGATAAATTATATTTAAAATATATTTTTACCATGTAATACAATTTGGTTCATTGAACATAATTTCACATTTAAACCAGACATAAACAAGTGACAATCATTTGATAGTTATTATCTCTTAAAAACATGTTTTTTGTTTTAACAACGGAAATTAATTATAAATTAATTTCTGCCACTTCTATGTTTTGAATTTGGTAAAATGGGTTCCATATTTGGAATCATGTAACTTTTATTTTCAGAAATTTTGGATAACTACTTCGGTAAATATTTTATTTACCATGGTAAAAGGGTAAATCCGGTAAACAAGGGTTAAAAATAATATTATAATAATACTAAATTACCCTAAAACGTGTCTTAACAATATTGGTTGATAAAAGGCCAACCATTGGAATCTTTGGGTCTATTTTGGAACACATGGATCCACTTTTAAGTGATAGGGACACTTTATTTTTATTAAGTTAAAATGAATACAAAAATTAGAGAAGCATATATCATTTAGCAAAACAATTGTTACATAGGGTTATATATGATGTCATTTAGACTATAAATATTAATTAGAAAGCTAAAAATATTTCCTAAATAATAATATTTTATTTATAAATTTTATACATTATATAATTTAATTTATTTATGACAAAATGGTGATCCAGTAATTATCATAATTGTGAAAAATTAGAATAATTGATATTATAAATACCCAAATAAATATAATTTGAGAATTTTTATAAATTAAAATAATTTTATAGGTTAATATGACATGTTAGAATTGATTTAATTTACTTTTTTCGAAGTAATAATTCTTTTATGATTTCTACAAAAATAAATTTTTGAATAGTGTCAAAATTGACATAAAAGAGTTTTTAAAACAAATATTATATTATTAATTGATATTAAATTCCTAAATAGCTACGGTTCGGCCAAGAGACTTATATCTTGATATTAGTATCATTAATGGACCACTTGGATTTATATAGTATGTTTATTAACTATATAATATAAAAATAGAAAGTGACATGGTAAATGTCAAACTAATTAACTAAGAGTTAAAACTAAAGGATAAGGTTAATATAATGACCCAAACCTGTCTAAATTCTATTGGTTGAATGTATTTAGACCTATCCCTACCTTAACCTTTAAATAATAAACTTTTGGGCCATTTTAAACCGAATAAGAATTTTTTATAAATTAATATTTCTAGTTTTTCCAAAGGTGCCTCTCACCCCTCTTATAAAAGGGCACTCCTCCTTCCCATTTCTTCACACTTTAAAATCCTTATGGTTCGGCCATCCTCTGCCCAAATACTCTCTAAAATTCTCTTACAACAACCTAGAGGCCTTAGTTTGATCAGAAAGCCAACCTAAGGAACCCTTTTGATCAAATCAACAGGAAGAACCCGAAGAAGAGGTAATGTTTTCACCAACCCTTTTCAAGTTCCTTTCTTCTTCCACTTCTTCTTTCTTGGTTATTTATATTCTAAAATAATGAATCCAATATATCCTATATACTTTCATATTATTATAAATATTGTACAACCATATTCAGTATTCTATCCACCCTTTGAGTAACATGTCACCATACGTGCGTACGTACGACTTACCGTCTCCACGTCGTGGTGTAATTGTTATTCAATAAATTATTATTTGGATGGGTATAATAATAATGTGTAATTCATGTAAATAATAAATATAACATGATAATTATTCTGTATACATGATATACCATCCAATTATATATTATTTTAATATCAAAAGAATGATATTGTCGCTCGTGCGTACGTACGGACTACCGTCTCCACGAACGTGATGAGATTCATTCTCCATCGTATCTATTCAAGTATAATTTTCATTTGATGATTAAAAATAATGTTTAATGACTTGATATCATTCTGGATATTAATAATATACATCCCACTAATAACAAATATGTCTCACATAACAAAGAATATAATGTAAAATGAACACGTTAACACCCGAAATGACGATAATTCTAAGTTATTATTAACAAATAATTGTTAAATGATCATATATGATATCATATTAATGAAAATGATTCCTGTATAATTAAATAACAATTATTTAACCATTATACATGAGGTTAACCTACCATCTACCAAGGAAAAAGTACAAAGTAAGGGGTATCTTATCTCACTATTAATTTTGTGAGAATTCCATTATTCACCACTTATTTATTGCATGTGGTGTATGTGTACTACCAATAATTGTATTCTTTGTGTATTATAAATTAATTTATGGGTATTTAAATCATCATTTTATGACCCTTCTTTCATGGGTGTATGTTTCATAAGTTACCAAATCGATAAAGGAATTTGAATTTTCAATTTCCATTTATTCATCTTTACGCAAACTCCATTGATAATTTTACTCCAAGATTATGTGTAGAATCACTATTCATTTGCTTATGTCATAATTGCCACTCCCATTTTCTGTGGATATATTTTTGATACACATAATCACTCCATTGATAATTTCTCAAGTCATCGATATGAATTTGATTAGAGTAATTTTAAATCATTCTCCATTTGTTGAGTTAAACATCCAATTCATTGGTGTTGTTTTTACAAGATTATGTGTGAATGTTCCGTAATTGTTTCACAAAAAATATCCAATCATATTTAGTTTATTTATATTTTTCACACATAACTATGTCTTTGATTTATCCATAACCTAAGGGTACAACCTTTTTGAGAGATTTCATCTCAATTTACATTCCATTGAGACTTCTTTGTTGATATACACCAAATCACTTTTATGCGGTGTATATAATGTACTTTGACATAGTATACCATGAATACCTTTATTCTCATGATATTAAAATATTTTTATCACCTCAATTATTTGCATTCAAGTGTATCTCTCTTGGTTAGAAACTCTAACTAAAATACCATTAATAAATTTTTAATGACTTAATATTCTAAATCTTACTCATTATTATACATGTTTTAAAAAATGGTTTTAAGGATTTATTCATATGGACATTAAATATTTAAAATTAAAACTCCTTTTAAAAGTTTCTATGTGGTATGGGACACTTTGATTCCAAAATCTATTTTTAAATGGCTTCTTGACAAATAGTGTGACTTTTAAATGATTTCAAGAAAAAGAGGGATATTTCTCTCAAATAGTTTTGATGATTATTTTCATATATGTCAATATCCTTCATTATTATCTATTGAGGTTAATGTGATAAAATATAATCTTCCATATTGTATCTAATGAGTTATGTTTGACTGTGGATGTGCTATTTTTATACCATTCATGGTTTGTGGTTAAAGTATTGACATTTCATATGCTATTTTTAATACAAATGTTTATGTTATGTTTAAACCTGTTCATATGAGGAATGAATTGGAATTAATAAGTGACGGGTGGAGCCCGATATAGCTCCGTGATGCATCAGTAGGTCTCATGAGACAAACTAGTGTCTTGGCATAAGGCCTTGGCAAAATCTTATTTGTAGTCTTGGCACGAGGCCTTGGCTATGTGGTTATGATAGTCTGGCATTATGCATTCCATCATTATGAAAGTGGTTATTGATATTTCATTTGATTGTTCGACTAGTAGAATATCCATATGAATAAGTAAATGCCATTATTTCATTTTTTATTTTCCATATTATGCTAATGATCGAGTTTAAAAGGCTTTTGTTTTAATTATAAATTTCCATAAGTGTTTATGATTATCTATGAAAGCTTCTGCTATAATGTTATCCTTACTGAGCATCTTAGCTCACCCCTTTCAAATTTTTTTTTCCCAGGATTATGAAGAAGAAAATTATGAACATCGTGCAGGGATAGTATGAGTGTGGACTATTGAGACTATATTGTTGTTGTTTGCAGTTTATGATATAATGTAAACTTTATTAATGTATCTATTTATTCCAAGGCTACTAAACTAATCGTTCTTTCAAAACTTGGTCATTCTTGTGATCATCGCAATGTTATGTAATAATGCACCGACTCTGGGTAACTGGGGTCGGGGCGTTACAGTTGGTATCAGAGAAAGATTAGTACAAACCTTGAGAGCTAGATTTATATAAACTCTAATTAGAGCACATATACCTAAGATGAACTTTGGGGATCAGTATAAAAGAACTTCGTATAATTTTGGTATTGTAGAGATTTTGTGATTTTTCCGAGCAATACATCCCTGTCTGGATACGAGCAGGTAGAGGCGGCTTTGGCATAGATGTACCTAGGGGTAAAACCTGAAAACACCACTTTGAGCTAGACTCGAACGAGAACTGGTGCATGACAACGGGGCTTGCTACACTCTTGGTTACGACACTCCCAGGGGATATGCTTAGGATAATTTATATTTTCTTTACAAACTGATTTGAAGTATTATATATATATGATGAGAGTAAATGACCTTGGTTAATCCTAATGTGTTTCAAAATGAGAATATGGTGACATGTTAATCTCTAAATGATTTAATGACTACTTTTACTCACACATTGCTTTCTTTTTTTATTCAATGGATTGATTACAAAGAAGTCATAGTGACTTTGAGAATGATGTACAAGGTGGGAACGGTGGTGGAAATGAGAAACAAATGGAATGTTGATAGGCGTAAAAGATATCGTCTTTATGCCAAATCAGTTTTCCAAAAATATGATCAACAACATATATATTAACCGACTCCCGGACTCAACAAGGAAGAGAAACGTGATGAATGATAAGAGCTCCAGAAGTGGTGACCATGGAGAAAGGAATCCACAATTTCCATCATGCAGGAAATGTGGAAGGAGACACCCAGGAAAGTGTCGCAATGGAACAATGAAATGCTTTACATGTGGGAAGGAAGGACATAAAGTGAAGAATTGCCGAAGAAAAATGAAGAGTACTATGGAAGAAGATAAAAATTTTCCCAAGAGTCTATTTACAGTCATTTGCCGTAAATGTAGGGGACCTAGCCATTAACCGAGTGAATGCCCTATTCTATAGGATATTTTCTTGGTCAAAGAAGAAGCTATGTGGAAATAAATGGTTGGAGAAATATTTAAAAAGTATTAGTGCTCCTTGTTGATGGGTTTACTTTGAAATAATTTTCTCTTGTATTTGTAACCCCGCAGTTTTCCATGTGAGAATGATATTTGAGGAAGAATTTTCTCTTCTCTTGTGGATATAGGTATAAATATCCATTTTGTTTTATATGATCATTGGGGTTTTAGATAATTTTATGTTATTATAATTTTGGATGAAAATTCAAGGTATGATACAACATTTGTGGTTAAATTATGTTATGGTATTTTGAGGAATTTATCTCATTTTGGTAATATTATAAAATATAGTTTCTGAAAGAGGACAACACCTAGACCGTGTGACAACCCGTCGCGTCGGACAAAGCTGTGAGAATCGAACCCACAACCAAAGTGTGAATGGGATTTATCGCCTACCACTGGACTACGTGAAGTCCCTGGATAGTGTTACTAATTATTTTTAGTTAAATATTGATCAATAATATGATTATTTGGGTTCTTATGTCTTATTAAATGAACACCCTTGGTATAGGAAAATTATTTGGTGATTAAGTGATAGATGTTATTTTGGAAGTTGTTCACTTTGTTGTGAACACTATATGCCCAACGAAAATAGAATATTATGGGATTTCATTTGAGGAGTAATGGTGAATTTTTATCTATGTTTTTATTATGGATTTATAGTGATTTGGGTTGTTTATGGAAATGATTAGGTTAATTACATTTAATTATGTGACATTAAGAGTATTTGATGTCATTTGGAGATACAATGTAATTTGGAAGACCACATTATTATAAGTTTTGAGTTTTAATATTAGTTTGGATTATATTGAAGGATTTTAAGGACAATTGATTATTGAATTGTATTTATTTATCTTTGGGGTATTGTTGGATTAATTTTAGAAATTAAGATTAGTGTTTATTTCTCTCAAGGAATATCCTTTTGGGGGATCATTTGATCTTGTACTAACCATTTTGGTTTTGATTAATCTCTAAAGACAATTTAAATATATAGTTTATCCTGCATGGATCATGTGATTATATAGAATTTTATTCTAGCTCTTCCAGTGTGACCAAGTCTTCTTGAATACTCATCGTTAAAAAAATGAGTTAGTGGTGGAAATTTATTAAATAATGAAACTCTAATTAAAAAGTAAGTATATATCTTTATATTCTTAGTCAATATCATAAATGAATTCCTCATCCTTATGTAATGTAACTTAAAACAAAAAATGTTGTCCGTTTACTTTTCCTGCTAGGAGATTAATGATCATTTGTCCCAACACAAGTTTGTGGTTTTATTATTGTTAACTTTATCCTAATCATGATTTCTAACCCTCTCCATCAGAACTTGACACTTATTTTATCATCCATATCCATGTTTTCCTACCTGTAATCCTAGTATGGGTTACCTTGGGTGACCTTTATACCTCTCTTCTTTTCTCTTAATGTAATAGTTTTATTGACTCTTTTTCTGATGTGGGACATTCCATTATATTCTCAACCCCATTTCTTAAAATTTATAGGACGCAATTTATTAAAGGAGGGGTGAATGTAACACCCCAGTCTTCCACGGTACACTTCTCTTTAAATAATATAATAGCTTGTGTTGTACGCAACACTGAGTTCAAGTACACCACGAATTACCGAACTAGCCGTTCAAAAGAGGCTATGAATAGTATTAACTAAATTTTAAATATTATATTATCCTTATAATTTTAATCTATATTATGAGTTTCTAAGACATTATTTTTGAACAATTTCATTTTTTTAGATAAAATAAGTATTTTTCAAAAAATGAACTTTTACCGCCTTTTAATGGTGAAGCCTTTTTAAAACCAATATTTGAATATTTTATATATTCAATTTGAAAAAATGATATTCTTATTTATAATCGGGACATATGAATTTATTATCAATAATTTTTTGGTGTCTTTCTGATAACTTTCATATTTGGGTGAATAGTGAAAAATTACTAAATTTTAACTGAAAACAACTTTTTCAATCAAAATAATTTTAATTGTTAAATTATACATTTTAATGGTTTGAAAGTATAAATAGATTATATTTTTACTATTTAATCCAATGATGGATATTTTAATTAATTTCAACTTGAAATTGGACATAAACAAGTGTCAATCTTTTAATAGTTATTATTTCTTTAAAATACGCCTTTTGGTTTTGAAAGCAGGAATCAATTTTAAATAAATAAATGCATCTTTTATGTTTTGAATTTGGTAAAATAGACATAATTTTTTGATTTTTAATAACTAAATTATCCTAGGGTAAAATTTTGGTACTTTTCGGATAACTTTTATATTTTGATGAATAGTAAAAAAATTAATAAATTTTAATTAAAAACAACTTGTTTAATCGAAATAATTAATAGTGATAAATTATGCATTTGAGTGGTTTTAAATTATATTTAAAATATATTTTTACCATGTAATACATTTTGGGTCATTGAACATAATTTCATATTTAAACCATACATAAAAAAGTGACAATCTTTTGATAGTTATTATCTCTTAAAAACATGCTTTTTGTTTTAACAACGGGAATTAATTTTAAATTAATTTCTGCCACTTCTGTGTTTTGAATTTTGAAAAATTGGTTCCATATTTTGAATCAGGATGTTCAAATTGTGTAAATAGTTAACTTTTATTTTTAGACATGTTGGATAATTACTTCGGTAAATATTCTATTTACCATGGTTAAAGGGTAAATCCTGTAAACAAGGGTTAAAAAATAATATTATAATAATACTAAATTACCCTAAAACGTGTCTTAACCCTATTTGTTGATACATGGACGACCATGGGCGTCTTTGGGTCTATTTTGGGACCACATGGATCCACTTGTAAGTGATAGGTACACTTTATTTTTATTAAGTTAAAATGAATACAAAAATGACACAAGAATATATCTTTTAGAAAAACAATTTTTACATAGGGTTATATATGTTGGATTTTAGACTATAAATATTCATTAGAAATCTCAAATGATTTCCTAAATAATGATGTTTTATTTATAATTTTCAGACATTAAATAATTTAATTTATTTATGACACAATGGTGATGCAGTAATTATCATAATAGTGAAAAATTAGAATAATTGATATTATAAATACCCAAATAAATATAATTTGAGACTTTTAATAAATTAAACTAATTTTCTAGGTTAATATGACACGTTAGGATTGTTTTTAATTAACTTTTTTCGAATTAATCATTTTGTTATAATTTTTACAAAAATAAATATTTGAATAGTGTCAAAATTGACAAAAAAGAGTTTTTAAAACAAATATTATATTATTAATTTATTTTAAATTCCTAAAAATATAAGGTTCAGCCAAGAAACTTATATCATGATAATTGTATCATTAATGGACCACTTTGGAGTCTCTTGGATGTATATAGTTTGTTTATTAACTATATAATATAAAAATACAAAGTGACATGGTTAATGTCAATCTAATTAACTAAGAGTTAAAACTAAAAGATAAGGTTAATATAATGACCCAAACCTGTATAAATTCTATTGGATGAATGGATTTAGACCTATCCCCACCTTAAACTTTAAATAATAAACTTTGGAGCCATTGGAAACTGAATAAGAATTTATTATAAATTAATATTTCTAGATTTTCCAAAGGTGCCCCTCACCCCTCTTATAAAAGGGCACTCCTCCTTCTCATTTCTTAAAACCATCAAAGCCTTTTGGTTCGGCCAATCACGGCCCAAATACTCTCTAAAATTACCTCACAACAACCTAGAGGCCGTAGTTTGATCAGAAAGCCATCCTAAGGATCCCTTTTTATCAAATCAAAAGGAAGAAGCTGAAGAAGAGGTAATTTTTTCACCACCCCTTTTCAAGTTCCTTTCTTCTTCCACTTCTTCTTTATTTGTTATTTATATTCTAAAATATTGAATCCAGTATCTCATATATACTGTCATATTATTATAAATATGGTACAACCATATTCATTATTTTATCCACCCTTTGAATAACATGTCACTATACGTGCGTACGTACGGCTTACCGTCTCCACGTCGTGGTGCAATTGTTATTCAATAAATTATTATTTGGATGGGTATAATAATGAAGTGTAATTCATGTAAATAATAAAAATAACATGATAATTATTCTGTATACATGATATACCATTAAATTATATTTTATTTTAATATGAAAATAATGATATTGTCGCTCGTGCGTACGTAAGGACTACCATCTCCACGAATGGGATTAGATTCATTCTCCATCATATCAATTCAAGTATAATTCTCATTTGATGATTAAAAATAATGTTTAAGGACATGATATAATTCTGGATATGAATAATATACATCCCATTAATAACAAATATGGCTCACATAACAAAGAATATAAAGTAAAATGAACCCGTTAACACCTGAAATGATGATAATTCTAAGATATTATTAACAAATCAATGTTAAAAGATCATATATGATATCATATTAATGTAAATGATTATTTTATAAATAAATAACAATTATTTCACCATTATACAGGAGGATAACCTACCGTCGACCAAGGAAAAAGTACAAAGTAAGGGGTTTCTTATCTCACTCTTAATTTCGTGAGAATTCCATTGTTCACCACTTATGTATTGCATGTGGTGTATGTGTACTACCCATAATTGTATTCTTTGTGTATTATACTTTAATTTATGGTTATTTACATCATCATTGTATGATCCATCTTTCATGGGTGTATGTTTCACAAGTTACCAAATCGATAAGGGAATTTGAAATTTCAATTTATATTTATTCGGCTTTACGCAAACTCAATTGATTATTTTACTCTGAGATTATATGTAGAATCACTATTCATTTTCTTATGTCATAATTTCCACTCCCATTTTCTGTGGATATACTTTTGATACACATAATCACTCCATTGATAATTTCTCAAGTCATCGATATGAATTTAATAAGAGTAATTTTAACTCATTCTCCATTTGTTGAGTTAAACATCCAATTCATTGGAGTTGTTTTTACAAGATTATGTTTGAATGTTCCTTAATTTTTTCACACAGAATATCCAATCATATTTATTATATTTATGTTCTTCACACATAACTATGTCGTTGATTTATCCTTAACCTAAGGGTACAACCTTTATGAGAGATTTCATCTCAATTTACATTCCATTGAGACTTCTTTGTTGATATACACCAAATCACTTTTATGTGGTGTATATAATGTAATTTGACATACTATATCATGAATCCCTTTATTCTCATGATATTAAAATATTTTTATTACCTCAGTTATTTGTATTCAAGTGTCTCTCTATTGGTTAGAAACTCTAACAAAAATACCATTAATAAATGTTTTAATGACTTAATCTTCTAAATCTTACTCATTAATGTCCATGTTTTAAAAAATGGTTTTACATATTAATTCATATGGACATTATATTTTTAAAATTTAAACTCTTTTTAAAAGTTTCTAAGTGGCATGGGACACTTTGATTCAAAAATATATTTTTAGATGACTTCTTGACAAATAGTGTGACTTTTAAATGATTTCAAGAAAAAGGGGGATATTTCTCTCAAATAGTGTTGATGATTATTTTCATATATGTCAATATCCTTCATTATTATCTATTGAGGTTAATGTGATAAAATACAATGTTCCATATTGTATCAAATGAGTTATGTTTGACTGTGGATGTGTTATTTTTTATACCATTCATGGTTTGTGGTTAAAGTATTGACATTTCGCATGCTAGTTTCAATACGAATGTTTATGTTATGTTTAAACCTGTTTATATGAGGAATGAATTAGACTTAATAAGTGACAGGTGGAGCCCAGTATAGCTCTCTGATGCATTAGTAGGTCTCATGAGACAAACTAGGGTATTGGCACAAGGCATTGGCAAAATCTTATTTGTAGTCTTGGCATGAGGGCTTGGCTATGTGGTTATGATAGTCTGGCATTATGCATTCCATCATTATGAAAGTGGTTATTGATATTGCATGTGATTGTTCGACTAGTAGAATATCCATATGAATACGTAAATGCCATTATTTAATTTTATCTTTTCCATATTATGCTGAATTTCAAGTTTAAAAGACTTTTGTTTTAATAATAAATTTCCTTATGTGTTTATGCTTATCTATGAAAGCTTCTACTATAATGTCATCCTTACTGAGCATCTGAGCTCACCCCTTTCAATGTTTTATTTTTCCCAGGATTATGAAGAAGTAAATCATGAATGACATGCAGGGATAGTATGAGTGTGGACTATGGAGACTATGTTGTTGTTGTTTTCAGTTTATGATATAATGTAAACTTTATTAATGTATCTAGTTATTTCAAGGCTACTAAACTAATCGTTCATTCAATACATGATCTTTCTTGTGATCATTCCAATTTTATGTAATAGTTCACCGACTCTGGGTAACTGGGGTCGGGGCATTACAGTTGGTATCAGAGAAAGTTTAGTACAACTGTTGGGAGATAGATTTATATAAACTCTGATTAGAGCACATAGTCCTAAGATGAACTTTGAGGATTAGTATAAAATTACTTCCTAGAATTTTGGTATTGTAGAGATTTTGTGAGTTTTCCGAGAAATACATCCCTGTCTGGATACGAGCTGGTAGAGGTGGCTTTGGAACAGATGTACCTAGGTGTAAAACCCGAAAACACCGCTTTGAGCTAGACTCGAACGAGAACTGGTGCACGACAACAGGCCTTGCTACACTCTTGGTTACGACACTCCAAGGGGATATGCTTAGGATAATTTATATTTTCGTTACAAACTGATATGAAGTATTATATATATATGATGAGAGTAAATAACCTTGGTTAATCCTAATGTGTTTCAAATTGAGAATATGGTGACATGTTAGTCTCTAAATTATTTTATGACTACTGTTACTCACACATTGCTTTCTTTTTTTAGTCAATGGCTGGATTTCAAAGAAGTCATAGTGACTTTGAGAATGATGTACAAGGTCGGAACGGTGGTGGCAATGAGAAACAAAATGGAATGTTGATAGGCGTAAAAGATATCATCTTTATGCCAAATCAGTTTTCCAAAAATATGATTAACAACATATATATTAACCAACTCCCGGACTCAATAAGGAAGAGAAATGTGATGATTGATAAGAGATCCAGCAGTGGAGACCATGGAGAAAGGAATCCTCAATTTCCATCATGCAGGAAATGTGGAAGGTGACACCCAGGAATGTGTCTCAAGGGAACAATGAAATGCTTTACATGTGGGAAGGAAGGACATAAACTGAAGAATTGCAGAAGAAAAAATGAAGAGTACTATGGAAGAAGATAAAAATGGTCCCAATAGTCCATTTACAGTCATTTGCCGTAAATGTAGGGGACCTGGCCATTACCTGAGTGAATTCCCTATTCTATAGGATATTTTCTTAGTCAAAGAAGAAGCTATGTTGAAATAAATGGTTAGAGAAATGTTTACAAAGTATTAGTGCTCCTTGTTGATGGGTTTAGTTTGGAATAATTTTCTCTTGTATTTGTAACCCTCCAGTTTGCCATGTGAGAATGATATTTGAGGAAGAATTATCTCTTCTCTTGTGGATATAGGTATAAATAGCCATTTGGTTTTATATGATCATTGGGGTTTGAGAGAATTATAAGTTATTATAATTTGGGATGAAAATGCAAGGTATGATACAACATTTGTGGTTAAATTATGTTATGGTATTTTGAGGAATTTATCTCATTTTGGTAATATTATAAATTATAGTTTTTGAAAAAGGACAACACATAGACCGTGTGACAACCCGTCGCGTCGGACAAAGATGTGAGAATCGAACCCACAACCAAAGTGAGAATGGGATTTATCGCCTACCACTGGACTACGTGAAGTCCCTGGATAGTGTTACTAATTATATTTAGTTAAATATTGATCAATATTATGTTTATTTGGGTTCTTATGTCTTATTAAATGAATACCCTTGGTATAGGAAAATGATTTGGTGATTAAATGATAGATGTTATTTTGGAAGATGTTCGCATTGTTGTGAACACTATATGCCCAAGGAAAATAGAATAGTATGGGATTTCATTTGAGGATTAATGGTGGATTTTTATCTATGTTTTTATTATGGATTTATAGTTATTTGGGTTTTTATGGAAATGATTAGGTTAATTACTTTTAAGTATGTGACTTTAAGAGTATTTGATGTCATTTGGAGATACAATTTAATGTGGAAGACCACATTCTTATAAGTTTTGAGTTTTAATATTAGTTTGGATTATATTGAAGGATTTTAAGGACAATTGATTATTTAATGGTATTTATTTATCTTTGGGGTATTGTTGGTTTAATTTTAGAAATTAAGATTAGTGTTTATTTCTCTCAAGGAATATCCTTTTGGGGGATCATTAGATCTTGTACTGACCATTTTTTTTTTGATTAATCTCTAAAGACAATGTAAAAATATAGTTTATCCTACATGGATCATGTGATTCTATAGAAGTTTATTCTAGCTCTTCCAGTGTGACCAAGTCTTCTTGAATACACATCGTTAAAAAAAATGAGTTAGTGGTGGAAATTTATTAAAGAATGAAACTCTAATTAAAAAGTAAGTATATATCTTTATATTCTTAGTCAATATCATAAATGAATTCTTCATCCGTTTGTAATTTAACTTAAAACAAAAAATGTTGTCCATTTACTTTTCCTACTAGGAGATTAATGATCGTTTGTCCCAACACATGTTTGTGGTTTTCTTATTGTTAACTTTCTCCTGATCATGATTTCTATCTCTCTCCATTAGAACATGACAATTATTTTATCATCCATATCCATGTTTTCCTACCTGGAATCCTAGTATGGGTTATCTTCGGTGACCTTTATACCTCTCTTCTTTTCTTTTAATGTAATAGTTTTATTGACTCTTTTTCTGATGTGGGACATTCAATTATATTCTCATCCCCATTTATTAAAATTTATATGACACAATTTATTAAAAGAGGGGTGAATTTAACACCCAAATCTTCAACGGTACACTTCTCTTTAAATAATATAATACCATGTGTTGTACGCAACACTGAGTTCAAGTACACCATGACTTAACAAACTAGACGTTCAAAAGAGGTTATGAATAGTATGAACTAAATTTTAAATATTATATTATCCATATAATTTTAATCTATATTATGAGTTTCTAAGACATTATTTATGAACAATTTCATGTTTTCAGATAAAAGAAGTATTTTTCAAAAAATGAAATTTTACCGCCTTTTAATTGTGAAGAATTTTTTAAGCAAATATTTGAAACTTTTATATATTCAATTTGACCAAATGATATTATTCTTTATAATCGGGACATAAGAATTTAGTATCAATAATGTTTTGGTGTCTTTCTAATAACTTTCATATTTGGGTTAAAAGTGAAAAAATTACTAAATTTTAACTGAAAACAACTTTCTCAATCAAAATAATTTTAATTGTTAAATTATACATTTTAATGGTTTGGAAGTATAAATAGATTATATTTTTACTATTTAATCCAATGATGGTAATTTTAAGTAATTTCACCTTGAAATTGGACATAAACAAGTGTCAAACTTATGATAATTATTATTTCTTTAAAATACACCTTTTGGTTTCGAAAGATGGAATCAATTTTAAATTAATAAATGCATCTTTTATGTTTTGAATTTGGTAAAATAGACTTCATTTTTTTATTTGGAATAACTAAATTATCCTAGGGTGAGATTTTGATACTTTTCGGATTACTTTTATATTTTGATTAATAGTAAAAAAAATTACTAAATTTTAATTAAAAACAACTTTTTTAATCAAAATAAATAATACTGATAAATTTTGAATTTGAGTGGTTTTAAATTATATTTAAAATATATTTTTACCATGTAATAAATTGTGGTTCATTGAACATAATTTCACATTTAAACCATACATAAACAAATGCCAATCTTTTGATAGTTATTATCTCTTAAAAACATGCATTCTGTTTTAACAACGGGAATTAAATTTAAATTAATTTCTGCCACTTCAGTGTTTTGAATTTGGAAAAATTGGTTCCATATTTGGAATCAGGATGTTCAAATTGTGTAAATAGGTAACTTTTATTTTTAGACATTTAGGATAATTACTTCGGTAAATATTCTATTTACCATGGTTAAAGGGTAAATCCCGTAAACAAGGGTTAAAAAATAATATTATAATAATACTAAATTACCTTAAAATGTGTCTTAACCCTATTGGATGATACATGGACGACCATGGGCATATTTGGGTCTATTTTGGGACCCCATGGATCCACTTGTAAGTGATAGGTACACTTTATTTTTATTAACTTAAAATGAATACAAAAATGACACAAGTATATATCTTTTAGAAAAACAAATGTTGCATATGGTAATATATGTTGTCTTTTAGACTATAAATATTCAATAGAAATATAAAATGATTTCCTACATAATGATATTTTATTTATAATTTTCAGACATTAAATAATTTAATTTATTTATCACACAATGGTGATGCAGTAATTATCATAATAGTGAAAAATTAGAATAATTGATATTATAAATACCCAAATAAATATAATTTGAGACTTTATATAAATTAAACTAATTTTCTAGGTTAATATGACACGTTAGGATTGTTTTTAATTATCTTTTTTCGAAGTAATCATTCTATTATAATTATTACAAAAATAAATATTTGAATAGTGTCAAAATTGACATAAAAGATTTTTTAAAAAAAATATTATATTATGAATTGATATTAAAATCCTAAAAATCTAAGGATCCGCCAAGAAACTTATATCATGATAAGTGTATCATTAATGGACCACTTGGGAGTCTCTTGGATGTATATAGTATGTTTATTAACTATATAATATAAAAATACAATGTAACATGGCTAATGTCAAACTAATTAACTAAGAGTTAAAACTAAAAGATAATGTTAATATAATGACCCAAACCTGTCTAAATTCTATTGGTTGAATGGATTTCGACCTATACTCACCTTAAACTTTAAATAATAAACTTTGGAGCCATTGTAAACCGAATAATACTTTATTATAAATTAATATTTCTAGCTTTTCCAAAGGATCCCCTCACCCCTCTTATAAAAGGGAACTCCTCCTTCTCATTTCTTCAAACCTTAAAATCCTTTTGGTTCGGCCATAACCTGCCCAAATACTCTATCATCTTCCCTAAAAACAACCTAGAGGCCTTAGTTTGATCATAAAGCCAACCTAAGGATCCCTTTTGATCAAATCAAAATGAAGAACCTGAAGAAGAGGTAATGTTTTCACCACCCCTTTTCAAGTTCCTTTCTTCTTCCACTTCTTCATTCTTTGTTATTTATATTCTAAAATAATGAATCCAGTATCTCCAAAATACTGTAATATTATTATAAATATTGTACAACCATATTCATTATTCTATCCACCCATAGAATAACATGTCATTATATGTGGGTACGTACAGCTTACCTTCTCCACGTCGTGGTGCAATTGTTATTCAATAAATTATTATTTGGATGGGTATAATAATGAGGTGTAATTCATGTAAATAATAAATATAACATGATAATTATTCTGTATACATGATGTAACATTAAATTATATATTATTTTAATATCAAAATAATGATATTGTCGCTCGTGCATACGTACGGACTACCATCTCCATGAATGTGATGAGATTCATTCTCCATCGTATCTATTCAAGTATAATTCTCATTTTATGATTAAAAATAATGTTTAAGGACTTTATATCATTCTGGATATGAATAATATACATCCCATTAATAACAAATATGGCTCACATAATAATGAATATAATGTAAAATGAACCCGTTAACACCTGAAATGATGATAATTCTAAGATATTATTAACAAATCAATGTTAAAAGGTTATATATGATATCATATTAATGTAAATGATTTTTGTATAAATCAATAACAATTATTTCACCATTATACAAGAGGATAACCTACCATCGACCATGGAAAAGTACAAATTAAGGGGTTTCTTATCTCACTCTTAATTTCGTGAGAATTCCATTGTTCACCACTTATTTATTGCATGTGGTGTATGTGTACTACCCATAATTATATTCATTGTGTATTATAATTTAATTTATGGGTATTTACATCATCATTTTATGATCCTTATTTCATGGGTTTATGTTTCATAAGTTACCAAATCGATAAGGGAATTTGAAATTTCAATTTCCATTTATTCGGCTTTACGCAAACTCCATTGATTATTTTACTCCGAGATTATGTGTGGAATCACTATTAATTTTCTTATGTCATAATTTCCAATTACCTTTTATGTGGATATACTTTTGATACACAGAATCTCTCCATTGATAATTTCTCAAGTAATCGATATTAATTTGATAAGAGTAATTTTAACTCATTCTCCATTTGTTGAGCTAAACATCCAATTCATTGGTGTTGTTTTTACAAGATTATGTGTGAATGTTATTTTATTGTTTCACACTGAATATCCAATCCTATTTAGTGTATTTATATTTGTCACACATAACTATGTCGTTGATTTATCTTTAACCTAATGGTACGACCTTTATGAGAGATTTCATCTCAATTTACATTCCATTGAGTCATGTTTGTTGATATACACAAAATCACTTTTATGTGGTGTATATAATGTAATTTGACATAGTATATCATGAATCCCTTTATTCTCATGATATTAAAATATTTTTATTACCTCAATTATTTGTATTCAAGTGTCTCTCTCTTGGTTAGAAACTCTAACTAAAATACCATTTTTAAATGTTTTAAACACTTAATATTCTAAATCTTACTCATTAATGTCCATGTTTTAAAAAATGGTTTTAAGGATTTATTCATATGGACATTAATGTTTTAAAATTAAAACTCCTTTTAAAAGTTTCAAAGTGGCATGGAACACTTTAATTCAAAAATATATTTTTAAATGGCTTCTTGACAAAAAGTGTGACTTTTAAATGATATCAAGAAAAAGGGGGATATTTATCTCAAATAGTTTTGATTATTATTTTCATCTATGTCAATATCCTTCATTTTTCTCTATTGAGGTTAATGTGATACAATACAATCATCCAAATTGTATTGAATGAGTTCTTTTTGACTGTGGATGTGCTATTTTTTATATCATTCATGGTTTGTGGTTAAAGTACTGACATTTCGTATGCTAGTTTTAATACGAATGTTTATTTTATGTTTAAATCTATTAATATGAGAAATTAATTGGACTTAATAAGTGACGGGTGGAGCCCGCTATAACTCCTCGATTCATCGGTAGGTCTCATGAGACAAACTAGTGTCTTGGCACAAAGCCTTGGTAAAATCTTATTTGTAGTCTTGGCACGAGGCCTTGGCTATGTGGTTATGATACTCTGGCATTATGCATTCCATCATTATGAAAGTGTTTATTGATATTGCATGTGATTGTTCGACTAGTAGAATATCTATATGAATAAGTAAATGAAATTATTTCATTTTATCTTTTCCATATTATGTTGAAGTTCATGTTTAAAAGGCTTTTTTTAATTATAAATTGCCTTAAGTGTTTATGATTATCTAGGAATGCTTCTGCTATAATGATATCCTTACTAAGCATCTGAGCTCACCCCTTTCAATGTTTTATTTTTCACAGGATTGTGAAGAAGTAAATTATGAATGACCTGCAGGGATAGTATGAGTGTGGACTATGGAGACTATGTTGTTGTTGTTTTTAGTTTATGATGTAATGTAAACTTTATTAATGTATCTAGTAATTACAAGGCTACTAAACTAATCGGTATTTCAATACATGATCTTTCTTGTGATCATGACAATGTTATGTAATAATGCACCGACTCTGGGTAACTGGGGTCGGGGCATTACATGAAGAAAAAAGTCTGTGAAGGGGGGTTATAGTGGAAGTGAAGAGGGGTTTATCATTATTTTAATCAATATTTTATTGTTTTTCCAAAAACAAACTAATAGTTTTGATTATATTCAAATAAAAAAATAAATATGTGCATGTGACTATGAACCAATGGTAATTTATGTCATCCATGACTCAATTATGATGCATTAATTATATTATATAGAATATTTTGTAAATTATCAAATATCACTATTCACAAAAAATAAATGTATATTAGAGAATTCCCATAAATTCATCCTAAACATTTTTTATATATAGAATAACAAAATGTAATCTATTTTATCAATGTATGTTTATAAATATATGTAATTTAATTTTTAAAAGAAATCATTATTTTTTTAAGAATACAGTTTTAATTTTTTTTTTCTGATTTTATAAAACATTGAAAAATCAACCGATGTCTCATAAGTTTAATCTATAATAATTCGAAAAAAAAATATTTATTAAGGAATAATATTTTTGAAAATTAATTTTATTATATTATTAATATAAAATTATATTTAAATATTTACATCACACAAAAATACAAACACATAATTATTAATTTCTAATAAACATTATTTTATTTATAAGGAATATAAATATTTTTTATACTTTAATGGGTGTAATAACTATTAATAATGATTATATTAATAATAATAATGGTGTGTCAAAATTCATACAGTTCATGTTACTAATCACCAAAAATGTATGTTGGTCTTATAAAACTCTAAATATCTTAATAAATGCAACTTTGTATGTCAGTTTTTCAAAATTCAAATCCTAGTGGTGGTAAAATAATGTTTAATGTGTAGGTTATAAAAAAGTCATTTTTTCAGGGAATTAATGTTTCATGAATTTAATATTAAATTTAATTGAAAAATATTGGGTTGTTAGATTCTCCCCTCTATACAAAAACATCGTGCAAAAAATACAAAGAAAGTAACCTCAAAAAAAAATTTTGGTTGGTCTTCATCATAAGCTCTTCAGGCTCCGATGTCGATTCTTCAATTCTTTGATTTTTTCAAAGAACAATTAAAATTTTTATTCATATTCCTGAACACATACTCCTTAGTGTTTATAATTTGTATAGGCACTTTATCGTAAGATAATTTGGGTTCCAATTTGATACCTTTAAAATAGAGGACATGTGTTGTGTCTGGATTGTACTTTCTAAATATTAAGACATGGAGCACATTGTGTAAATTAGGTAGGCAAAGAGGAATTTTCGAATAAACATCCACAACTCTAAAATTATCTATAATTTCAAAAAGGCCAATATATATAGGGATCAGATTCCCTTTTATCCTAAAACATATTATTCCCTTCCATGGAGATATATTCTGGAAAACATGACCTCCTGGTTGATATTCAAAATCCTTACTTCAATTATCAACATATCTATTTTTCCTTTTTTGATATGTATATATATGATCTTGAATAGTCATTACCATTGATGTTGTTTCCACTACATGCTTTGGTCCCAAAACCTTCCTTTCTCCAACTTCATCCCGACATGTTGGTGTACAAAATCTCTTTCTATAAAATACTTCAAACGGTGACATTTGAATACTTTAATGGAAGATATTATTGTATGAAAAATACAATAATAGTAAATATTGATCCCAAATAACTTTAATGTCATGTAAAAATGATCAGAACATGCCCTCTAAGGTTTGGATCATCCTATCTGATATCCCAATAGTTTGAGGGTGATAAACAATACTCAATCAGAGCTCCATTTCAAATTTTTTCTATAGAGTTTTCCAGAATTTTGATGTAAATTGTGGGTCATGATAAGTAAAAAAATTTAGGTGTTATCCATGAAGTCTCATAACTTCATTGATATAGAGTTTTTCTAGGAGATCTAGTGGAAATTCACCCTCTTATATTGAGGAAATATTATGATTTCATTAGTCAATCAATAATTACCAGTGATAAACAATTATTCGTTTGAGATTTGGGAAAACCAATGAAAAAAATACATTATGATATTTTATCATTTCCATGTAAATATATGTAGACATTTCATGAATCCTCTTGGATGTTGTCTGTCGACCATTACATGCTGACTGACTAGATATCTTGATCCATAATCTGCAATTTGTTGCCTCCTATTGTCCCACCAGAAATATTCTTTCGAATAACTATAAATCATAGTTCTACATATATTTAGGGAAATTTGAAATATATGCATCATCTAATACCTTGTTTCTTAGCTTGGATATAACTAGAAAACACTGCTTCTTCCAAAATGTCAGAATTCCTTCTTCAGACATGATTTCATCCAACTTTCCATCATTCACTCCTTTAATTCTCTATAGAATATTATAATTTTAGGTTAATAATATTTATTCCATTCTAAGAGAGATGGTTTTGAATACAAATGAAAATGAAGTGATGGATGATCTTCTTTGATAATTACCATATCAATCATTATTATATCAATAAAAAACTGATCCCTTTCAATCCAAATTTTGGTTTGAACTCCACGAACATTGATGCTCAATGCATCAACTAAAAAATTTTATTTTCCTGGGTGATAATGTATAGAACAATCATAATCCAAATGTAGTTCAATACATCTTTACTGCCTCATATTGAGTTCTTTCTGTGCGATGATATATGCCATGATCTTATGATCAATATATATCCTAGATATTTTTCCATATAGATAATGTCTCTATATATTTTGAGCAATTATTAAATTTAATAACTCAAGATCATGAGTGGGAACGTTTTGATCATGAATTTTTAGCTTTCTAGATGTATAGGAAATGACACTATCATTTTTCATGAGTACACAACCATATCCTTTATTGGATGAATCACTCTATATCACAAATCCATCATTCTTTGATTTTAGAGTCAGGATCATAGAATTCACAATTACCCTACTGAATTTCTCAAAACAATCCTTACATTCATTTTCCATACAAACTTAATCCCTTTACATGTATTTTGGGTATGATAAAATAGAAATTTTCTGAATGAAATACCAATAATTACCAACTAAATAGAAAAAACTATGTACCTAATATGTTTTCACTGGTGTAGGCCATTCTTGAAAAGTCATTTTCTTCCCACAATAAATAGATATTCTATCCATAGAGACAATGTGTCCATGAAAGAAAACTGATGGAAGCCAAAATTAAATCATTCTATACATATTGTATAATTAATTTATTCATATATTCTTCAAAATAGTGCAAAAATTATTTTTATGATCTTTGTAGATTCTGGAGTACACTAAGATATCATTAATAAATACCAAAACGATGTCATAAAGATATTACTTGAAAACACTATTCATTAGATCCATGAAAATAGAAGGATCATTAGTAATTAAAAATGGAATTAAATTAAATTTTTAATGCCTATACCGGGTTCGAAATGGTATCACTGGAATATCATCATTTCTCAAATGCAATTCATGATTTCAAAATTCAATGTCAATCGAAGAAAAATATTAGTCTCTATGAAGTCGATAAAAATAAATCATCAATGTGAGGTAGGCGATACATGATCTTTTTTATAACATTGATCTCCATATATTCAATGTACAAACTCTTAGATTAATCTTTCTTCTTAAAGAAAAGTATAGGGGCTCCCAATAGAGAAACACTAGGGAAAATAAATCCATTATCACTCAATTCCTCTAGTTGATTAATAAATTATACTAATTCTATAGAGTATATTCTATAAGGGGTCCTTGGAATGGGAATTGAACCAAGAATTAATTCAATGGATAACTAAATTTCCCTCTATTTAGTCTGTCCAAGAAAATTTTCTAGAATCAAATATATATATACTTGAAAAATAAGTACATAATATATATGAAAATTTCATTCCTATCTTATATTTATTTCATTACATTCCTCCAAAATAAATGAATTCAGTATAGGTAGAAAGGGTTGACCAATATAATAATCAGCTGGGGTAATTTTTGTTCTAAGGATAAGGGATTCAACATCATTCTCGGAAGTTATAACTTCCCTATTATTGAAATAGATATTCTCACCATTACGTGAAAGACAAATCATACCAATGATTATATAAAATTAATCCATGTTTATAATGATATGCTTAAAAACTAAATTACATTTATCAATCATGGGGGGGACTGACTAACACATCTTGTATTCAAGGATACATGCCCTAGGAGTTTTGACTGGAAACTCATTTATTAAATCTAATTAGAAATGTATAATTTTCATGGATAATAGGGAAGATGTAAAAAAAATTGATGGTACAAAATTAAATAAATCATCAATTATGTGTGAGGGAATAGTTAATGTACCTACCACCACATCATTATGAACTTCAATAAGAATAAATTGAAATTCAATGCATGGATAATCGCATAATCATAAACAAGGTTTATTTTTGGAATTATTTATATTTAAATTCATCACAATTTATTATACTGGAATTGTAAATTATCTAAATATTATCCCTCATGATTGTCAAACTAGGTTCGTAGTAAAGCTTGTTGTTGTGTAAAAAGATACCCCGGGTCACGCTTGATACTCATTGTCAGTGTTTTCAGTCCTATGTACACATGTTCCAAAACCGAATCCACATTTAGTGTCTATAAATAGATGTATTTTCTAGAACTATCCACATAATATATTCCTTACCAAAATTCCGTGATGTTCACATATGATTATCCCTAATGACTATCATTGTGTTTTTTCCTTATTCTATGTTTTCGAAATAATGTTTCCATGTTTTCTAATAGACTTCCTCTGATACCAACTGTATAGTCTCGACCCTAGTTACCTGAAGGCAGTGCTATATTATGTTAAATAACCATGATTAAAATAATGTAATATCTCGTTGGTATGAATTTTTAGTATATTTGGAAATGTTGATACATAGAAAAGATCAACCTTACAACATGAAATGAAAAAAATTATAAATGATCCATTGGGATCATCCACCACTCTATTATTATCCCTAAATATCAGTAATAATATACGTATTCATATCTTGTAAAAAATAAAACATAATAATGGGTGAGCATAGATTCTCAGTAAGAAAAAGAAATACAATTGAAGGTATCATAAACACCAATATTTATCATAGTGAATAATTGATATCACATGCCATTAAAAATATTTTACTTGATCTTATTATGGATTAAATATTAGATTAGTAATTATTTCAATATTAAAACACATTCATGGGTATTATACTGGACAAATAACTTTGTGAAATAAGAATTTCATACTTTATAATTACAGAAATTCATATACCATACATTCTGAAATATTACATTTAGACCTCAGACAAGTCATATAAAAATGATTAAGTCCTTAGTAAAAACAACATCTAAAATTGGGAAAGGCCATCAATAAGTCCATAAATATTTTTCTCATGAGACCTATTGAGGCATATAAGGGCTCTAGCGGGCCCCTCCCATCACATAATAAGTCCAATTCATTCCTAAAATTAATGATTATAATAATAAACATCATATACACTCATATTGACACTATTATATGAAATGTAAATAACTTTCATGAATATTAATCTTAAACACTAACCATTCGGAATAAATTGTTTAATATTTTAAAGATAGAAAATCCATAGTAAAACTAATCATAAAACATTATATTAAATATGTTATATTATATAATAATGATTAATCTGAATAATACATAATATACCAAAAGAGTGTTGAAACAGATGAAGACACTCTTATAAAATCATCGAGTAATTCCTGTGATAAACACTACATTACTTTGGAAACAATAGTTATTTTGTAAAATCATATGTATAGAACCAGATATTAATTAAGATAGTATTATCATATTAATATTTGTGATTTTATAGGGATAATGGTCACTAAAAAGAAATTATAGAATGTTTTTGAACATAAGTAAGAATTTGATAAATTCAATAGAGTTGGGTTTGTATTTCGGGAATAATTTTTGAAATATATTTTTAAAAAATTATTTACCAACAAATAAAGGTAAGATTATTATTGATAAACATATATAAATCCTTAAAAATAAATTTCAGTCATGTAAATATTAATTAATAATAATTTAATTTATGTATTTACATAATAAAAGTCTCATGAATTAAAATGGAGGTTGAGGGGGAAACCCCTACCTTATGTCTATAGGTGTTCCTCATATGATATTAATGTCCTGAATAATAAAATTTAGGATCATAAATAAATAATTACAGTGCCTCATGAAAATTTATTTTATTTTTTACAACCTTATTAGTTTTTTTAATATATTTTTGATGGGTTAAGAAATTAAATTTCATTGTTTCAGAGAGTTTTCGTTCTTGGTTTCAATGATTGTATTACTCATATTCTTATACGGATAAAGGCATAGAATGATAATGGTTATCCAGAATTGATGATATATGTTATTAGTGATCATCTATAAGATTAAATTTTTATTAATTTTATTGGTCATGTGTAGTGATGATGAATCATCATATAAAACATTAATGATAATTATTTGGGTTATTTGGTGATTTTTGATCACAATGAACACTTTTTGATCTTTAGTTAATCCCATTTGTACAAAAAAAATATCATAAAATTAAATAATATATGATTCATACATTATTATATGTTTCAACAATAATTTTTTTTCATTACCAAAATTTATGACGGTAAGAGAAATTGTAAACTCGCCGTCCTTGAATGTGATAAATTATCACGTCTCAGATGGTGTTTTCATTAAAAGTGTAAAAGAAGGGGAAATGAGAGATTATGATAAATAATTCCATTATAAAAACAAAATTATAGTACATTTAATTTACTAGATTTATCATAGCATATGGATTAGGATATGTGACCAAATAAAACGTAAATTTATTAACATCAAATAAATGAAATGAAATAAGGAATTTACCAGTTGATGTTATAATCTGTGAGAGCCTATTTAGGGTAGAGTCTTTTAATTTTGTTTGAGACCAAGGGATACTGGATGTAGAGGTGGAGTATGGTATGATATTTGGCCATAATTTATAAAAGGCACACGTTTTTTTAGGCATAAAAATATGAGAGAGTGAGGGGAGGGGTTATAGTGGAGAAGAGGACGATTTTCCCGTTATTTTATTTTTTATTTTATTATTTCCCCAAAGGAAAACAATATTGTTGACTCGTGTGATAAAAAATGAAATAATACCATGTGAGTTATAACTAATTTTCATTTACATAATCCATGAGTCAAACATGCTGTTGAAATTCACTTATTTATTATATTTTATATATGATCAAATTTCATAATTAACAAAAAAATCTTCTATTTCAGAAAAATACCCACATTTCTCCATAACCATTATTCAATGTGTAGAATAAAATAATTCGGTCAATTTTAAGAAATTAAATTTCTAAATAATAGATATTTAATTTTTAAATAAATCATTATTTAGTTAGAAAATAAAATTTTTAAATTTTAAACAAATTTTATTATATGTTAAAAAATTAACTGAGGTCTTATAAAAATATTCCAATTCATAGGACACAAATAATTATTAAACAAAAAAATCCATGAAATATAATTCTATTAATTTATTAATTTAAAATAGTCATTAAATATTTATTACTGAATAAAATATCAACATGGAATTATTTATTTTTTAAATAATATATTTCATTTATATGTATTATAAATATAGGTCATAAATTCATGGGGTTGGTTACTATTAATAGGGGTATGTTACCATTCTTAATGGTTATGTTACCATTCACTAAAAAATGATTTTTCTTCATATCAGACTCTAAATATCATACTTAACACAATTGTTTATGTCATTTTTTTAAAATTCAAATCACAGAGGTGGTAAAATTACCCTTACTGGATAGCTTATAAAAAAGTGGTGTTTAGTAGATAATCAATTCATCATGAATTCAATATTAAATTTATTTTAAAAAAATTGGGGTGCTACATATATATACATCATATTAAATAAAAATAATTAGGTATTTTCTAAAAAACTGGAAAAAACAATCTAAACATTTTTCATTAATATATTTTAAAATGATTCATCATCATATTTGATAGAAAAATGATATATGTGTTACAACCCAGGTATTAATTAAATAATACATTTTCTATCAATTAATATTTATGAATAAATTTATTCATTTTCAAATAAATGGGATTTGTTTTCTAATAGCGTACTCAACACACAACTATAGTTTCTTTGAAATCATTCACTGCACACAACTTTGAGTTTTACTGAATAATAATATAATATTATTATTATTTTAGGTGGTAGTTAACGCATAGCCATTTTATTGGTGGGAATAATTAGAACATTCCATATTATGATTAAACATATTTTTACAGTTTTTTAATTCATCCAATAAATTTAAAGGCTCAAAATAAGAATTAATTCAATTTTAAGAATGAAATACTCAAATAATTTTAAAAGGTCGGTTTACCACTTTTTGATGGAGAACAATTATTAAATCTCGTTTTTTTCCCTATTATAGGATACATTTGAAAAATCAAACATCAAATTTAGAAGTGGGACATCAAGATACTTTTCATAATTTTTTGGTTTATTTTTGATCACTTTCATTTTTTAAGGAATAGTTAAAAATATATATTTGATGTCAAAACTACCATTTCATATAATTTATTTATATATTTATATTTTAATGTTATTTTTCGTTGAAGTGTAATTGTATTAAATTTATATAATTTAATCTAATTTTGGTCATTTGATGTAATTTCACTTTGAAATTGGAAGTAAATACACGCGAATCTTTTGGTATTTTGTTATTCATAAAAACACATTTTTGGTTTTGCAACGAGAAATAATTTTAAATTTATTTATGCAACTTCTGTGTTTTGAATTTAGAAAAATGGATTCCATATTATAAATCAGGATTTTAAAATTGTATAAATAGGTGCCTATTATTTTTTGACATTATGAATAGTAACATCAGTAAATATTTAATTTACCATGGTCAAAGTTAAATCAGGTAAATAAGGGTAAACAATAATATTATTATAATATTGAATAACCCTAACATAGGTCCTAATCCTAAATAATGAGACATTACTGACCATGGTGGCCATGGGGTCGATTTTAGGACCCCTTGGAGCCCATTGTGAGTGAAAATGACATTTACATAATTTTAATTTAATGTTAAGGAAAATAATACCCAATCATTGTATCTTTTAGTAAAACAATATTTATATGTGGCTAAAATAGTTTATGTTTTGACTATAAATATTCATTAGAAAGATAAATATATTTCCTAAATCATGGAATTTTATTTATAACTTTTAGATATTAAATTAATAAATATTTATGTGACACAACGGTGATGTAGTGATTACCTTAATGATAAATGATTTAAATAAATGAAATTACTAATATTAAAATAAATTTATATTGAAATTTTTTGTGTCATCAACAAATTTTTTGAATGATTATTAATATTTATATTTTAATTAATTATTTTTGTTCAAAATAATCATGTTTTAGGAATTTGTTTAAAAAGACATGATATGAATGGTTTATAAATTCACAAAAATGAGTTTTTTAAAAAAATATTATTTAACTAAATGATTATTAGTCTTAAATATAAAATATTCAGTTAAATGACTTATATAAGGTTGAATATTTCATTAATAAACCACTTCAGGTTTTATTGTCATTTTATTGTAACTATATTAACAATTTAGTTTGAATATTCATGAAGTCATGGTAAAAGAAAAATTAGTTAACTAAGGGATGTAGCAACAAGTTATGGTTATATTTTTAAACTATACTTGCCTAAAACATATTATATGAGATCTTTTGGACCCAAAATCATCTTATATTATAAATAAATAAATTTTGGACTATTTTATCCAAAAAACAAATTTATAATATTATAATACATTCAAAAATTCCTAACATGCCCTTCCTCCCTCTTATAAAAAATCACTAACTCTGCCAATTTAATTACACCTCTTAGGCCCCTTGGCTCAACCAATATCATCCCAAATAATATCCCAACATCTATATATTATTTTTATGAGACATACCTTATGCATAAAGATATTCAAGAAACCCTTTTGGATCCAATCAAAGGGAGTTACCAGATTTAGAGGTAACGTCTTCTACCAAGTAATTTTCTTTTATTTCCTTCTCCAACCACCTAAACACAATTTTATCAAGTAATTTATAAAAAAACCAATATATAATATGTAATATGTTGTTGTTTTGAAATGTATTCAAACTACACTTCCACACACCTCCATCTAATATATATGATCAAACTGGTATTGTGTACGGTGAACTACTTCCTCATGAAATGGTTATTGAATGATTTTCCCTACCACCTCTCATGGTGGTAAATAAGATGTAATATTTTTTTCATATGATATATATTATATTAATTTTGTCAATATTATTCTTTTTATTTATTTCAATCATTACTTTATTCATTCAATAATGTGTAAATATGATTATTTAATTTTAGGAAGTGCGAACTACTTCCCCCTCAAAGTGATATGACTCATTAATTCCATACATGGAAATTATAATGTATGGTATTAATTAAATTATAGATTATATTGTAATTTAATTATAATTTAATTGTGTATCATTCAGTTTTCATTCCATTATATATGAAAAATAAATGCAATTACTATTCATTTATATGTATGGCTTACCATCTCCATGAACGGTGGATTTCATTTGTTTCTCCAAATTTTATGTAATATTATATATATATAAGATGTATATGATATATATGATATCAAAATCATGAATATAATTATTTAGATAATGGACTTTTGACCCCAGGGACAATTTGTGATTAGAACAACTTCATTTTTGAGTCAACTTTATAATATCCACAAAACCAATGATATTAACATAAAAAATTCTGTAATGTTTATAAAGTTTTAAAAAGTGATATAAAATGGACAATTAACATCCTAGAAATTATAGATTAACGTATATATTTACTTAAGAATATAATTCAGGAAGAACAGGTAACATACAAGACAAGTCAGACTCAAGGTATGGGATCCTATAACCCTCCTCTTTTAGTCATAGAATTATTTTATGTTATGTATTTTAATTTCCATTATATTAAGTTTTTATATGTTATTATATATCCTTATATATTTATATTTTATTTCCATGTGATGAGATACCCTTTTTTTCTCATCTACTCTTTTTCGGAATATTAATGTAACTATGTTTGGCTGTAGAATTTTTGTAAGGGATGTCGTCTCAATGTCCTCTCATTGAGGCATGTTTTTGTTTATACATGTCATTATTTTATATGATTTATAATTAAACTATTTTTATTTTAATTTAATTCAATTTATTTCAAAGGGAATCAATTTTAATAAAAATTTAACTATACGACAAAAAGAATGAATCTTTTTGACGTACGTGGTGACAACAACTTTGTCAACGCAGTGAGTATTATTTGATATTTGGATTCCTTAAAAATAAGTAATGGTTTTTAAAGTAAAATAAATACCATATAAAAATTTTATGTTTTTTATTGAAAATGGTTTTGAGAAAGCATTGATTATGTCAATTAATTTAAATAATATATTGTGATTTCTTTGTGAAAATGTTATCATTCCATGATGCTTGATTTATGTGTTATGAAAATGTTTTGGGTCTTTGGAAATGATGATGTATATGGGAGGTTTCGTGATTAACCTAGGGAGGGTGATCCCAATATAGCTCTCTAATTCAATTGGTAACATGAGAGAGGTAATTGTTAATGTTTCTTCTAATAGATTTAGGGAATATACTATGATGGGTATTCAAAACATAACTCCCTCTGTAGATATGAATTTTACAATGTATGTATGTTATTTATGCCACAAGTAACCATTATGGTTTATTATATTTATGTGTTACTCATATATCTAATTATTTCATAAGCTATGTTAAAGAGCATATGTGTAATGATTGAAAAGTATTATCTCATTGATTTTTATTTATTGATGGGATAATTTTTTTTCAATATATTATAACCATTACTTAGTTTTTATTCACATCCCATGTTTTGAAATTTTTTCATACGGTATAAGGATGGGTAAGAGAAAGTAATATTTCCAGAAGATTTATTACATGAAAATAATTCTTGTTTTCTTTTAAAAGATTTTGTTTTATGAAAAAATGTATACTGGGTAGAAGTTTCTACCTATAATATTCATGATGTTATGTATATGTTATGTCCTAATTCACTAAAGCTTTAAACCTGAAAAGATCATCAATGTGAATTATTAACATAATTAAATATTATTTAATATTTAAGGATGGGGCCTTAGAATATGGGACAAAATAAAATCATGGAATTTCATTAATACCATTTAATTACAATTCTAGATTTTCATCCATTCTACAAGAAAATATGTAATTAACAGCAAATGAACTGAAAGGGAACTTTGAAACTACCACACTGAAAAGAATTAAATTAATAAAATAATACTAATGAATGGATTTTAATATGTTATTAAATGATCATATTATGTGTTATAAATTTGAATATAGTTCATAAATTAATTAAAAAGTCGTTGAAAAGTTATGTAAGTGGATTACAATGAGATAGTAATGTAAAGTATGTGATAATGATTCTTGCATCTCAAATTTAATTTTGTGATATATATTCATTATTCACAAATTAATCCAAGGGTGTTCTATATCTACATTATAATTATATATAATATCATGAATCTAATTTAATTGATGATATTTAATTTTAAAATTGATAATTATAACATTACGGGGAATAAGATTCGAGTGATTACAAAGTGGTACGTGATTTATTAACTAAAGTTCAATTTATTGGGATTAAAATATATTTGATGATAATGTTGTCATAATATTATGTGATATATGATTTCTTGATTATGTTGTATATCCACAATATTTGTTTTAATTTATATAGGATAAACATAATTGATTGGTTTTATTAATGCTAACTTAAATGGTATGATATGTGTGAGGGGAATTATTTTGAAAATATATTTTTTCTGTTTCTCTTTAAAAATAAATAATTTTTTTAAATATATATAATGAAATGTATTACCATATTTCATGTAATATTTATTCATTGAATATTCCATTAAATATTTCCATTATTTTTTTTGAATTTAAATGTTTTATTTTATAATTATTCATCATTTTAAATATAAGCGATTTTTAATTTGGAATAAGGGTACTTTCCCAAAAAAAATTCTATGATCACAATAATGTATTTTCATCAATGTCAATGCCTTTTTTTAATTGTGTATATAAATGAGGTTTATCCATTATGATACAATATTCATTATTTGATGAAATGGTTATTGGACTATTTTACTATTATGATATCATTCAGTATAATAATCTTGATGGTTTTTTATTATGTTCAGACAACTATGAAGGTTATTTACATTTGGTATTATAGTTTCATTAAAAATAAATATATAGATTATGTTTTTTTATGATCGTCTCCCCACAATGTGTACCCCTCCTGGGTCGGCAACATGAGAAGGTAGATAATGACCCCTATGACCCGCCCACTTTAGGACCTGGGTTGGCGACTAGCATCGAGGGTATAGTAAACACACGAAAGGGAGGCATTACCCTCTAAGAGAACACATGCAGAAAAGAGAGATAAGATAGACACCAACCAACTCAAACTCAGAACTGGGATATAAAATAAAACCCATGTGAACATATGTAATGTCATGAAAAAGTACTACAACTAGAAGGGGAAACCGACAATTACTCAAAAGAATGTAAAAACATCATCAACCACAAACTCGAACAGCTTCTCCAACCCCAAGCTAGTAAAAACTAGCTTGATATCCAAACATTCTCAAAGTGGCCCGAAAAACAGTTTATATATACATAGGTTGTGTATAACAGTATACTAAATAGAATCCTCCCTGAACCCTCTCGGGAAACTGAAAAGCAAACAAGCTAAATCACATTAATGAACAAGTGAAAATAACTCTTCATTTATACAAGTATATTTAGTTTCCAACCTTACCATGGATACTCTCTCTATGTGACACATACAAATGTATAGAATATAATAATTAATATCAAGGGTACCCCGATACTAATTCCCCATTAGTTTTCTGCTTTTCCCAAATATCCTATGTCCTAAGCATCTCTCTCAAAAAAGGATTGAATACAGACACCTAGGCAAAGCACCATAATATGCACCTCATGCAACAAAACCACCACGCCCACATAAGAAAGTACCCAGTTATTTTCTGGGAACCACCACAAGTCACATAACGTGTATCATATGTTGGGTATTATACCTCAAGACATTACATCACATACACCATGTAAGGAACCTCAATCAACCATTGCTTATACACGTTACAACTATAGTAGTCCATAAGATACTACATCATGAGTATATGTGTGTGAATATCCAAAAGCCATTACAACCATCTACACACATATATGGAGAAAGCTAACCACTATGCCTACAAACGTAAGTAACTACCAAGAGAAGATAGTGGGGGAAAATAGGGTACTCAGCAATCAATCCTCCCACTAGAATGTTGGGGAAAACTCCCCTAAGGGATAAGAATCCCCGAGGTGTCAGTTTCCATTACTAATGGGGTAGAGTAGCGTATAGAAACACAAAAATTATAGAATATATTATTTCTCACAACTACACTATGGGAATAACCTTGTCGTAGACTCAACTGCTGCTAACTTATCTCTGACACCCAGCTTCCACTTCTAAGACTTGGTATCCTATAAGCACACAACCATTTAAAATGCTTTATTTCCTTAATTTATTCCCTTTTTATTAGTTTAACATTACATAAATTAATTCTTTAAAAATTAATTAACCATTTATTATTCCACATTAAATTTCATTTGCATCTCACCCAAAGTCTATAGCCCCTTTAACATTACATCCTCATCATTATGTTCTAGCAAAACTCCAACGCCATGTGTTAACACCATTTATTCAATTATTCATAACAGAATTACATTCCACTATTCCCAATAACTCTAGAAAAACATTCAATGCTACTAAACACATGGTGTTCAACACTGCGAGTAGATGTACTACCTGTCGAGTCTTCACCACCAATAGAAAGAAAGAAGACCCATCCTCCCTTGAGAAGCTAAACACAGAATGCACCTAGCTTACCCTACGCGTCTTCGCCTATTTTGGGAGAAGGGTAAGCAAGACCAGCTACCTTAGGAAATGGGGAAATGTAAAACAGATAATCAACCAAAAAGTAATAGCAAGAATCCAATAATCACATCCATCAAATTCGATCATCCCTGGTGTCCTCCCCAACACCCACATTCATAAACAGATGCATCTCACCACCCTAGCTGTCATTTTCTGCCTCAACCCAAAGAGCCTCCTTACACCCACATATCACAATATCCATCCTGAATCACATCACAATAGAAGAAGCAGGAAGACAAAAATCAAAAAAAAAATGGATCTTGGCCATTTAACAATCAAGGGGGTAACTCAGAACCCTACAATGAATTATCATTCATCAAACTACATGTAGTTTAATCCATCTTGGATTAACTGATTATTATTTGCATGTTACAAATTTTGGAAACCTAATCAGTGAGTTATAACAAATAATTAAACATTCTTACTGTTCAAATTTTTTTAACATCAAATTACAATAAGAAACAAATTCGTTTACATGCCTCTTTATCTTCATCTAAACAATTATCAATTAATCCCGGTTTACATTTTTAACCTATTTACGTCAAGAAAGAACAACTTGGAAAATCAAGAATAGATATAACACTATCTAGAAAAACAAGAGGAAAAAACATACGATCCATATCAATTAATTTGTCATGTTCAAATATATATTATGTCAATTCCATTATCATCAAGTTAGATAAAACATAGAAATGATACAGTTGCATGTAAAAGAAGAGGGAAGCAATGAATCCCCTACCTCAAATTGCTCTTGAAATTCATTATACGAGAACAGTCCACACAATGGATCACGATCACCTCCTCTGGCAACAACTACATCCACCCAAGGATTCCATGGTACGAACCACCAATCAAAACCCATGAAATATACATTAGAAGCATGGAGATAACATGATATAATATGGAAAGCGGAAACAATAGAAGATGAACACAAAAATAAAAATAATAAAACATACCATATATCAATGATTGATGGATATGTCTTGGTTGCACCTAAATAGGGGGTGCACTTGCAGCAAGATGGACATCGAGGGAAACCAATTCATGGGGAATATATTTATCTCACGATTCCTGTGGGAAGGAATGAAAGGTTCGAGAATCTTGCACCATAGAATAAAGAGGAAGAATAAGGGAGGAATATATCATGTCCCATTTGATTATTTAATGGAGTGATAGAATAAGATACACTAGATTTTTCATTAAAAGTGGGTTTCATTACACCACACATTTTGACCAAGGAAAAAATCCTAAGCTTTATGAATACATAATATAGGAGTTATGGACATTGAATTGTCCTTTGAGTCCTTATAAAGAGGCTTTAAATGCATTTTAAATGAATGGAAATGTCAAAGGGGTGAAACTATTTGATGCTAGAAAAATTGTACACCGTACTGTTCTGGAAACAATGTACACCTACGGTTTTGGAAACATTGTACACCTACCATTCATAAAACATTGTTCACCCTACAATTCTGAAAACATTGTACACCTAACTTTTTTGATGAACTGTACACCTAATGTTCTGGAAAAAGTGTACACCTACTATTCTGTAAACACTGTAAACCTGCAGTTCTAGAAACACTTTTCACATAACACAAAATTTGGCAATGGAAAGAACATGTCACCGTTGGAACCTCACCGTTCTTGAAACCCTGTTCACTGAACACAAAATTTTGCAATGAAAGGAAATCATCACTATTGGAACCTCACCTTTGGATTGTTTACATAAGGTTAGAGATGACACTTTTCATATATGGTTACCATTTTTAAGTACCCAGAAGGTCACCGATGACACTGTTCATATAAGGTCACCGATGTCACTATTCACACATGGTCATATTTTCACTATTCACATAAGGCTACCGATAATATTGTTCACATAAGGTAATTGATGACACTATTCATAGAAGGTCTTTGATGCATGGTTACCATAAGGATACTGATGAAACTGTTCATAGAAGGTCACTGATTACACTATTCACAAAAGGTCGGTGATGTTACTGTTCACAGAAGGTCACCGACGAACTGTTCACACAAGGTCACCATTGCACTGTTCAAAAAGGTGTACCATTGGAACTGTTCAATGAATTTGAAAATTTTGCAATGTGTTGGAATTATGCCACCTTGACCTCCCGATACACCTCACACACCTGATTTTCGCAATGGAATGAACTAGAGAGGTCCAAACCATTATATCACATACCTCTAAAAAAATTATCGTCCTCGAGAATTCAAAACCAACCTAATGGGAAAAATGTAATGGGGTATGAACAACCACCCATCTAGATACCTCTCAAAAGGGACAAATCCACAAGAAGCAACAAATGTAATCCATATTATAATCATGAAAGGTCTAACCACAAGGGGACATTATTACATGGAAAGAGATAAACACCAAACAACTCTAGTTACTCAGCAGGTATCAGTGAACCACGTTCCTAGGTACTCTCTTCCATGGAACTGTGTCACCATAAGACACGAACCAAGGGGATAGAAGGCCCTCGGGACACATTCTACTTGCGGTCTTGGATCTCCACAGGTCGCTCCTCAAAGTTTGCATCATCATCTACATCTATCTCTCCCCAAACAATTACATGAGAGTCATCATGAGGATAATGAAGAAGCTATGATACATGTAAAATCATGTATTCAAATCATCTAAGGGGTAATTCTACTTGATATGGCTCAACTCCAACAGAAGATAACACCTTTAAAGGCCCAAAAATTCATGGATAAAGCTTACTCCCATGACAAAACTATCGCTACCCATAATGGGGAGTCACCTTTAGAAACACATGATCCCGAAAATTAAACTCTATGGATCCCTTTATGCCCTTGTTCTGGTCCTAGAATTACTAACTCTCCGACCCCATTCCTGCACAATGGGGAATGGGAAGTTCACCCATACATGGTTTTAAATGGCGCCATACCGATGTTTGAGTGAAAAATATTATTGTAATCAAACTCATCCAAGGGTAATTTCCTCATCCATGAACATCCAAAGTCATGAACACAAGAGCTTAACATTTATTCAAGATTCAAGATGGTTTTCTTTGTCAAACCATCCGTTTGAGGATGAAAAGTAATGCTAATGAATAGTTACGAATTGAAATCGTACTGGAGACCTCTTCACACCTTATAAGTAATGTGAGGATCTCGATCAGAAATTATCATCCAGGGGACTCCATGTTGCCTCACCACCTCTTCTAGATAATTACTTAAAAAAACTTCCACTATGCTTGACTCCTTGATTCCTATATAGTTGGAAAATTTTGTTAAGCGATCCACTACCACCCAAATATCATCATGTCCTTCCGGAGCTCGAGGAAAACCAATTACAATTTCCATTGAGATGTCCTCACACTTTATCATAGGAATCTCTAATGGATGGAGCAGACCACCAGGATCACAGTGTTCGGTCTTCACCATCTTGGAGAAAAGAAATTGAGACACAAACTCTAAAACCACATGATTTAGCCTAGGCCACCAAAATTGGATCCTCAGGGCTCGATAAATGTTTGTCACACCCAGATGCACCGCTAAACGCGAACTATAAAACACTCTGAGAACCATCTGACACATCGTCAAAGGAACAAAAAGCCTTCCGCGATACAACACTCAATGTTATTCATCCTCCATCAAACCAACATAGGCCTCCCCACAAACAACTCAGTCTCTCCTTACATCCACATTAAGATCTCCCAACAGGAACTCTTCCTCTTGCCTCACGAGATATGACTGAAGCATCATCTAAAAAATACAACCTATTCCCCCTACATCTCCCATATAAAGATATAATGCTAACAGTTCTTCCATTACTCTCCAAGAGTCATCAGATTCATGCACTACCTCACTACATGACTTCTGACTCTGCACATTAGCTACAAAATTTACCTTTATCGGTGTATATGATATTTATAAGTCATATTCCAGTAAGAACTCTATCCACCGATGTTGTTGTAAGTTCAAGTCACACTGGGAAAAAACATACCTCAAACTCTTATGATAATTGAATACCACAAATTGCTCACCAATGTGGTAATTTCTCCACAACATAAAAAAACACCATGTAAGACAACTCAAGATTTTTGAGTGGAATATTTACATTCATAGAGATGTAACTACTAAGACCAATAAGAAACAATTGATCTTTTCTGCATTTGAACACTACCCAACCCCCGATGCAAAGAATCACAGAATACATCAAACTGAACTCCCTCAACTGGAAGACAACAAAGTAGAGAACTTACTAAAATCAAATTTAGACACTCAAATGCTACTTGAAAATGGTCAGTCCATATGAATTCTTGATCCTTCTTAGTCAAAGATTTCAGAGGAGTCGCAACTCGTGAGAAATCGGCTAGGAACCTCCTGTAGTAGCCTGTGAGACCAAAAAAAATTTGCACCTCTAACACTATCTTGTGGATTCCCAAGATAAAAATGCATCTATCTTCGATGGATCCACATCTAATCTTAGCTGGGAAACAACATGCCCCATGAAATTGACTTCTTGAACCCAAAACACTCACTTCCACAGCTTCCCAAGCTGCTAATGTTGATGAAGAACTCCGAAAACAGTTTGTAGATTCTCTGCATGCTCCTTCTTAGATGTGGAGTTCACAAGGGTGATATCGATGAATACTACCATGAACATGTCCATGAACTCATAGAACACATCATTCATAAATCCCATGAACATATCAGGAGAATTTTTTACGCCGAATGGAATTACAACACACTCATAATGCCCATGATGACAAAGAAAAGTAGTGTTCGTTATTTACTCATCATTCACACACATTTGATGATATCCTAATTGCAAGTATATCAATGAGAACTAGATTTCAGTCTTATGTTGATCTAATAAATCATCAATATGTGGATGATGAGAGTGATTTTTTACTGTCACGTTGTTTAATTAATGATAATCGACACACAATATCAAAGTGCTATCATCCTTCTTCACGAACAAAACTGGTGCACCCCACGGTGACACCAATGGCCAAAAAAACCACACTATAACAGACCATCAAGATGTATATGTATCTATTTTAACTCATAAGGGTCCATCATATATAGAGACATAGAGATAGGAGACGCTCTTGGTTTTTTCCCAATCCCAAACTCAATCTCTAGTCGAGGGGGTAATGCTATAACCTCTTCTAGAAAGTCCTCAGGGTACTCTTCTACGACCCTAGTAAAGGCCAAATTTTGAATCTTTGAAGAACTCAACATTATCTCATCCATCATGGTTGATAAGGATAGAACATGCCTATGACCCATCTGAGGATCTTCCTCGCCACCAAACACCACCGAATCACCATCTGCACAAAACAAAATGACTTTTTTTCAGAAGTAATCCACGATAGCCTACACCAAACACAACCAATCCATGCCAAGGATGACATAATATGGTTGTATTCATAAACATAGTAAATATCCCCAATGAATGGTGTTGAACGAACAATAGCTCAAAGTTTCTAAATACGTCAAAAAATTCAACTCGACCTCCAACCGGCATAGAAACACAATGGGCACTGGAATCCGCTCTACCTAATGTACCAAATAATGGACAATGGTAGGCGATGTGAAGGATGATGTCACACCTGAATCAAATACGGCATACACCATGGTAGAAAATAAGAAAATTATACCTTGAACAATGTCTGGCTCGCCTGGAGATGGAAACGGTAGAGAATGAAGCTGACCACGACCTCCTCCATGACCTCTCTGACCAGATGATGACTACCACCACTGTCACGCTATACTCTCTAAGGACGGGGAGCATCATGAGGTTTTCCTCAGCCTCCCCCATCTACCATATTCTGTTCTAAAGCTGGTCTTACCTATTGCTATTTCCTCGACTAGAACTGCCTCAATGGAGAAACCGAGAGCAGAGAATCTAGTGCACGTTGATGGTTCTGAAAGGTCTGGTACTCCCACTTCCGATGACCTCGACCACCACATGAAAAACCAGCACATGATCCCTTGTCATAGGCATGGTAGTTGATTCCTCTAGAGAAGCGAGATGTGAAGGTCTATTACCTACCCCCTACTGAACGGAAACTCTTCTACCATGAAAACCGTTAACCCCGGACCACAGCTCTGCTTCATGAGGAATCACGATGACTCCCATCTAATGAGGATATTGTTCTACACCAAGTCTTCTCAACCACCTCTTCCCTCTCCAACACCTCAAGATATGTCTTCAACATAAATGGGGTGACCTTGAACTAGATCACTTTACACAAATCCTCCTCAAAATGCCTTTCCCTAGACTCCTCATCTGGAAATAGTTCAGATGCATATTGTAAAAGGTTTCTAAAATGGATTACAAACTATCACAGACTAGATCTCCCCTATCGAAGGGAACAAGCCTCCTAGAAACTGGACGCCTTCACGGTTGAAGAAATAATCTCAACCCTAAACTTATCTTGGACCTCCTCCCATGAGATCATTGACTCCTCACAATCCTTGAGAAACAAGAACCACCACTACCTCACTGCTCCACGAAACATCTTTACATCCATGGACACTCAATTCTCCTTCTAAGCATAGACCAAACTAAATCTAATCTCGACCTCCTCTAACCAGTCTTCTGTGACTGCATCTAAAACGGATCCCTCGTACTATAGAAGACTCTGGAGATGAAACTCTCAGACTATCTTCCTCTATGTGTCATCGCCGTCAACCTCTACGCTGCTGCTATCTGCAGGAATAGCATGTTGGATATCTTCTATGCGATCCTGACAAGGACGTAAACCTGGAGCCATATCAACAAAATTAAAAACAGTTAGGGCTCCTAAACCTGGAATATGGAAGACTGAACATTAATTAATTAATAGTTTTCTTTTATTAATATTAAATTAACCTATCCCCATTTCTACCCTTTAAAACATATGAACAATGAAAAATGAAGCATGATACTTTCATGGGTCTCTACCCTGAAACTAGTATAACCTCATTTAGTAGTCATTGTAAACATAAAGGTTTGTACATCAGATCATATGGGGCCCTAAATGCCTATGTCTCATCCAGTCTCCAGTGTTAACATCACTTGTTTAACCTGAATGACATTGTTTCCATACCAACCAATACAACCTCAACTAAGTCTAACTCTAAATTCTATATTATCCCTCAACCTCACCTCTGATACCACTCTGACACAACCCCCTCCCCACAATGTATACCCCTCATAGCCCGAAAATGTGAGAAGGGAGGTAATGACCCCCATGTCACGCCAATAGTTGGCCCCGAGTTTGCGACTAGAACCGTGGGAATTGTAAACACACAAATGGAAGGCATCACTTTCTAAAAGAACACACGTGATAGAGAGAGATAAGATTGACATCAACCAAATCCATCTCCAAACTGAAATATAAATGAAAACCTAAGTGCACATATGTAATGATATACAAAAGAACTACAACAGGTGGGTGGAAACTGCATGTACCCAAAGGAATGTAAAAATAGCAGCAACCACAATCCTGAACCACTCCTGCTACCTCAAGCCCATAAAAACCTTCTTGACCTCCAACATGCTCCATGTGGCCTGAAAACCAGTATATATATACATAGAGAGAGTATAACAGTATACTCAGTAGGATCCTCCTCGAATCATCTCAAGCAAATGTAAAGTAATCATGCTAAAGATAATTGATCATCAAGTGAAACTAACTTGTCATCTAAATAGGAATACAATGTTCCCAGCCACACCATGGCTAATCTTAGCATGTAACACATATAAGAGTATATAATATAATAAATTATATAAATGTTACCCTACTACTACTTCTCAACTGGTTTGTCTCTTTTCCCCAATATTGCATGTCCAAAGAATATTTATCAAAAAAGGATTGCTCGTAGACACCTGGGAGAAGCACCACAATATGCACATTGTGCAAAAATAACACCACGCCTGCACAAGAATGTAACCCGGAATTTTCCGGGAGCCACCAACACTCGCATACAGTTTATCATACTTCAGGTATTACACCTCAATCCATTACAACACATACATCATGTAAGGATCTTTAATCCATCACAACCTATAGACGTTACATCTAGAGTAGTCCATGAGATAATATATCCAGAATATATGTTTGTGAATAACAAAAATCAATTATAACCCTCTACACACATATATGGGGAAAACTAACCATTGATCCTACCATCACAAGTAACTACCATGAGAAGAGATCCGGGCCAAAGGGGGTAGTCATCAATCTATCCTCCCACCATAATGTTAGGAAAAAAACCCCCTAGGGCTCAGAATTCATGGGGTGTCAATTGACCTTACTTACAGGGTGGAGTAGTGTATTGAAAAAAAGTACAGAATATACTATAGCCCACAACCACATTATGGGAATAACCTAGTCTTAGACACAACTATTACTTACGTCTCTCGGACTCCCAGCTACCACATCTATGAATAGGTATCCTATAAGAACACTCCCATTTAAAAATATTTTTTCCTTACTTAATTCCCTTTTTATCAGTTCCACTTTACATTAATTAATACTTTAAACATTAATTAACCATTTACAATACCAAATTAAATTTCATTAGAATCACACCCAAAGTCCACTGCACCTTAAAAATTACAACCCCCTCATTATGTTCCAGCAAACTCCATCCCAATGGGTTAACATCATTTATTCAATTATTCATTACAGAATTACATTCCCACATTCCAATGTATTTTAGAAAAACATTCTATACTACTAAACATATGTTTCTCAACACGATGAGTAGATGTACTACCCGTCGAGTCATTGTCACCTATAACAAGAGAGTAGAACCATACTCACCTGAGAAGCTAAACACGAAAAGCATGAGGCATACACCATGCATATTTTCTTCTATAAGAAGATGGTTAAGAAAGACTAGCTCCCTTAGCATGTGAAGAAATGAAAAATAGATAATCAACCAAAAAGAAACAAGAAGCATCCAACAATCACATCCATCTTGTTCCATCATCCCTTCTGTCCTTCCCGACACCCACATGCAGAAACTGATGCATCTCACCACCCTATGATCCATTTTCTGCCACAACCAAAAGGGCATCCATGACTCCACATATAAAAACAACCATCTAGGGTCACATCACAGCACAAGAAGTAGGAAAACAATCATTTTAACAATTTTTCTCATGTCCCTTTAACAATCAAGAGAGTAACTCAGAACCCTAAAAATTATATTTTATTAGAAAACTGGTTCGTTAATCCATCTAGGATAAACTAATTTTTAATCTCAGGTTCCAAATTCGGGAAAACTAATTAGTAATTTATCAAAAATAATTAAACATGCTTACTACACCATTTTGATTAACATAAAATTACAAAAAGAACCAGATTCGTTTATATTCCTCTCTATCTTTAGCCAATAAAATATCAATTAATCTCGTTTAATGTTATTTACTGATTTTCATCAAGAATGAACATTTATGCAAAGAAAGGATAGATATCACAATATCTAGAAATACAAGATGCCAAAACATACGATCCATATCAATTTATTTATCCAATTAAAATATTTATTATGTCATTTCCATTGTCATCCAGTGTGATAAATCATGCTAACGATACAGTTTCACATAAAAGAAGAGAGAATAAATGAATCCTCTACCTCAAATGGTTATTGACGTTATTTATACGATAACATCCCACACAAAGTATCACGATCACCTCATCTCGCTACAACTGCATCCACCTGATGATTCCATGGAACGACTGACCAACCAAAACTGAATAAAACATTATTAAAAGGATGGATATCACATGATATAATATAAATGGATTCATAGTAGAAGGTAAACCCCAAAAGAATGACGATAAAACATACTTTATGTCAATGATTGGTGGATACTTATTGGTTGCACTAAATTAGGGGGTGCACTTGCAGCAAGAAGGACATTGAGGGAATCCAATCCACATAGAAAAGATTGATCTCACGACTCCTACGGGACGAAAGGAATGGTTAGAGCATCTCACACCAAGGAACAAATAGGAAGAATAAGGGAGGAAGATATTTTGTCCCTTTTAATGATTTAATGGAGTGATAGTTTAAGATACACTTGATTTCCCATTAAAAGTTGATCACATTAAACCACGCGGTTTGACCAAGTAAAAACATCCCGAGCCTTTGGAATAATTAATATTGGAGTTATGGAGTTTTAATCGGCCTTAGAGTCCTTAAAACGAGGCTTTAAATGCCTTTTATGTCAATGGAAGTGTTAAAGGGGTGAAACTGTAGGAAGATGGAGACATTATACACCCTACCGTTCTAGAAACACTATACACCTACCTTTCTGGAAATAGTGTACACATACTATTCTCAAAACACTGCACAACTTCCATTCTGGAAACAATGTAGACCTACCATTTTGGAAAATCTGTACACATACCGTTCTGGAAACATTGTTCACAGAACTCAAAATTTTGAAATGGAAAGGAAAGGTCACCGTTGGAACCTAATCTTTCTGGAAACATTTTTCATAGAACTCAAAATTTTGTAAAGGAGAGAAAAGGTCACCATTGGAACCTCGCATTTGGATTGATTACTTAAGATTACCGATGACACTCTTTATATAAGGATACCATTTCACTGTTCACAGAAGGTCACCAATGACACTATTCACATACGGTCATCGATGTCACTTTTCACACAAGGTCACCATTACATTGTTAACAAAAGGTTACAAATGATACTGTTCATATAAGGTCTCCAATGACATAGTTCACAGAAGGGCACTGATGCACTGTTTACATAAGGTCACCGATGCACTCTTCACAAAAGGTCACTGATGCACTGTTCACAATGATCTACCACTGGAACTATTCACTAAAATGAATAATTTGGAAAAGTGTTGGGGATATGTCACCTTGACCTCCCGAAACACCTCATAAACCTGGTTTTTGAAAATGAATGGAACAGAGAGGTCCAAACCATTACATGTTTCAATCCTTTAGTATGAGGCATGTATAGGATATAGTATGTGATTTTTGGGGCCCTATATAGCTTTTTATGCATTGGTGCATCTTAATAGAGAAACTAAGTTATGATTAAGCCATATTCTTACCCATTTATTAATTTCATGGAACAAATCCATGATGATGATAGATTATTGACATGAAGCCTTGATAGTGTTAGATTCATTATAATAAGTGTAGAAATATTTTTATGATTGTATGTATGAGTTCATTCTTTTTTAGAATAGTTATTGATTTCGAAGTCATTACCTGATTAATAATATATATATATATATAAGGATATGTTTTATAGATCAACGGATTATTTATGTTGAATTAGTGTATGATATTTTATTCTAACCATATTATTGAATAATTGTTCATTAATTGTGTCTTATGTACATAAATATTAGAATGATATTATTTATATATGTCTGCAAGAGGAATAACATGTATATGTATTAAGGTATTTATTCCATGAATGGATTATCCTCGTGGGAATGATAATGAATCTAGAGTTTCCTATAGAGCTTGAACTAGATCTATAAAAAGAGATGAAAAAATAAAACTATATTGGAAAAATTGACTCAGGATATGAACAATAACCCCACCCATATGGAGTGGAATGATCAATAATGTGGCTTATTAACGTTGTACCACCTCAATCAACTTCAACTTTTATCATTGACTAGAACTGAAATTCCTTTTGTAGCTGATCAATGAATATGTTCTTTCGAAAGGATATTTTTCAAATTTTTATTTAATGAAAATGATAAGGTAGTCATGGTAATTTATCTTATCTTAGTGGATACAAAAAAATTGGTGTTTAATGATTTAGAATAGTAAGTATTTTATGTAATGTACAACATGGAATGGAAGGATATACAGGAGATCTTCATAGAAAAATAATTTCCATGCATGGAAATAAGAGATATGGAGTGATCATTCACGTGTTACATAAAAAATTAAGATAATATTGTTGATATGTATAAAGAGAATATTAAAATAATAACAAGGTATCATATAGACTATATACATAATACAACATGTATCATAGATCAATTAATTGATGATATGAAACAAATTCATTTATGGGAACTAGACTACCAAACATTCTAATCATTTAAGGATACAAATTCATGTTACATAAAGAATCTCAATGAATATTCCATTCCTTATGACTTTAATTGTAACACCCCAATCATTCATGGTACACTTCTCTTTGAATAATACAATTGTGTGTGTTGTACGCAACACTGAGTTCAAGTACACCACGACTTACCAAACTAGCCGTTCAAAAAAAGTTATGAATAGTATTAACTAGATTTTAAATATTATATTATCCTTATAATTTTAATCCATATTATGAGTTTCTAAGACATGATTTATGAACAAATTCATTTTTTACGATAAAAGACGTATTTTTTAAAAAATGAAATTTTACCGCCTTTTAATGGCGAAGCTTTTTAAAACCAATATTTGAAACTTTTATAAATTCAATTTGAAAAAATTAAATTCTTCTTTAGAATAAGGACATAATATTTTATTATCAATAAGGTGTTGGTGTCTTTCTGATAACTTTCATATTTGGGTGAATAGTGAAAAATTACTAAATTTTAACTCAAAACAACCTTTTTAATCAAAATAATTTATATTGTAAAATTATACATTTTAATGGTTTTTAAGTATAAATATATTATATTTTTACTATTTAATCAAATTATGGTCATTTAAGTAATTTCACCTTGAAATTGGACATAAACTAGTGTCAAACTTTTGATAGTTATTATTTCTAAAAAATACCCCTTTTGGTTTCGAAACCAGGAATCAATTTTAAATTAATAAATGAAACTTTTATGTTTTTAAATTGGTAAAATAGGCTTCATAATTGGATTTGTAATAATGAAATTAGCCTAGGGTGAAATTTTGGTACTTTTCGGATAACTATTATATTTTGATGAATAGTAAAAAATTATTAAATTTTAATTAAAAACAAATTTTTCAATTGAAATAATTAATAGTGATAAATTATGAATATGAGTGGTTTTAAATTATATTTAAAATATATTTTGACCATGTAATACAATGTGGGTCATTGAACATTATTTCACATTTATACCAGACATAAACAAGTACCAATCTGTTGATAGTTATTATCTCATAAAACAAGCTTTTTGTTTTAACAACGGGAATTAATTTTAAATTAATTTCTGGAACTTCTGTGTTTTGAATTTTTAAAAATGGGTTCCATATTTGGAATCAGGATGTTCAAATTGTGTAAATAGGTAACTTTTATTTTTAGACATTTTTGATAATTACATCAGTAAATATTTTATTTACCATGGTTAAGGGTAAATCCGGTAGACACGGTTTGAAAAATAATATTATAATAATACTAAATTACCCTAAAACGTGTTATAACCCTATTGGTTGATACATGTCCGACCATGGGCATCTTTGGGTCGATTTTGGGACCCCATTGATTCACTTGTAAGTGATAGGGACACTTTATTTTTATTAAGTAAAAATGAATACAAAAATGACACAAGCATATATCTTTTAGAAAAACAATTGTTACATAGGTATATATATGTTGAATTTTAGACTATAAATATTAATTATAAAGCTAAAAATATTTCCTACATAATTGTATTTTATTTATAATTTTTAGACATTAAACAATTTAATTTATTTATGACACAATGGTGATGTAGTAATTACCATAATAGTGAAAAATGAGAATAATTGATATTATAAATACATTAATAAATATAATTTGAGACTTTTTATGAATTAAACTAATTTTATAGGTTAATAGGACTTGTTAGTATTGATTTAATTAGCTTTGTTCGAAGTAATCATTCTGTTATGATTTTTAGAAAAATAAATATTTGAATACTGTCAAAATTGACATAAAAGAGTTTTTAAAAAAAATGTTATATTATTAATTGATATTAAATTCATAGAAATATAAGGATAGTCCAAGATACATATATCATTATAGGTGTATCATTAAGGGACCACTTGGGGGTCTCTTGGATGTATATAGTATGTTTATTAACTATATCATATAAAAATGAAAAGTGACATGGTAAATGTCAAACTAATTAACTAAGAGTTAAAACTAAAAGATAAGGTTAATATAATGACTCAAATCTATCTAAATTCTGTTGGTTGCATGGATTTAGACCGATACCCACCTTAACATTTAAATAATAATCTTTGGAACCATTGGAAACCGAATAAGAATTTATTATAAATTAATATTTCTAGCTATTCCAAACATGCCCCTCGCCCCTCTTATAAAAGGGCACATCTCCTCATTTATTCACAACTTCATAGCCTTTTGGTTTGGCCAACCCCTCCACAAATACTCTCTCACCTTCCCTCAAAACTGAAGGACCCCGGGACACCCTGAGAGGGGAGGGGTGAATCAGGGTGACCACTTTTTCATTAATTGTGTTGGATCCTATTCCCACGTTGGTAGGAACTTGTTGAACCTGTATGATGATTATGATCAGAATGAAAACATTCACATGCACAGAGAAGACACAACCATTTTTACATGGTTCACCACTAAGGGATGCGTCCAAGGAGCATACGCCGACAGGTTGCCGGTCGTACCTCAATCCACTATGCTTTACTAGCTGCGGATACAAAATTTCGGGTATAGACACTATGTCCCAGGCTCACTGCCTTTACAATTGTTCAGGGATAGCTCACTGCGTCCCTCGGGTCACTCCCGTTGACTCCCCCTGGATCACTGCCGTTGGCGAAGTCCTACTCAGTTTATAGACGTGAGGGTCTCTTCTTCATTTGCATAAGAGTGCATCCTTTGTTGTATGTAGATGATCTATTGAAGACCGATTCTCACCAGAAGAAGAATATCACTTTTCCTCGAATGTACCGAGTAGTCTCTCGGCTTTCGTGCAGCTCCAAACACGCCGGTGGGCTTCAGCAAAACCAGGCGCGCTTCTTCAAGACAGTCGCGCAAGTCCCACTACGGCGCGCAAGTCCAAACTGGCATGCAAGTGTCATCAACACACATGCGCGACTCTTCCTTCCCCAACTACTAACTTGCGCGGTCCACTTCCTTTCTCTTCCAAACCACCTTGGGCGCACAGCCAAAAAAACCGGCGCGCAAGCTCTACTTGCGCGACAAAACAACCACCTGCGCGACTCAACCACCTGCGCGACGAGAGCTCGAACAATCTCTCGGCCTTGAACTTCGTTTGAAATGAGGAGGGGTGGTCTAGTATTTATAGGCAAACTGGACCCCCTGCGCGTCGGTGCACAAGTCCCTCGACGGCGCGCAAGTCCCTCGACGGCGCCCAAGTCTTGTCTTCAATAACCTCTGGCGCGCAACTCACTTGCGCGACCCACCCAACACTTGCGCGACCTTCTTTTCCATAGCCAAATTTTGATGTTCTGATCCTCAAAAACATATGGCGCGCAAGTCTTTTATCCTACAAGACCACGGCGCGCAAGTAGCTTTGCCAAAAACACTTTACTTTATTGGCCGATTTTTAGGACCAAAAATTTGGCAAACACTGGGAAACAGCGCCACCTTCACTACTATTTTCTGCTTGAACGATATGATCGCTTTGTTGGTGCACACCCTGAACTTCCACTGAGGATTGACAACAAACACAAACCATACACCAAATCATGCTTTGAAGAACCTGGTTCCAACAAAAACATCCTAGAGGCCTTAGTTTGATCAGAAAGCCAACCTATGGAGACCTTTTGATCAAATAAAAATGAAGAACCCGAAAACGAGGTAATGTTATCACCACCCCTATTCAAGTTCCTTTCTTCTCCCACTTCTTCTTTATTTGTTAATTATATTCTAAAATAATGAATCCAGTATATCCTATATACTTTTATATTATTATAAATATGGTACAACCATATTATGTTTTTTATCCACCCTTTGAATAACATTTCACCATACGTGCGTACGTACAGCTAACCGTCTCCACGTCGTGGTGTAATTGTTATTCAATAAATTATTATTTGGATGTGTATAATAATGATGTGTAATTCATGTAAATAATAAATATAGCATGATAATTATTCTTTATACATGATATACCATCCAATTATATATTATTTTAATATCAAAAGAATGATATTTTCACTCGTGCGTACGTACAGACTACCGTCTCCACGAACGTGATGAGATTAATTATCCATTGTATCTATTCAAGTATAATTCTCATTTGATGATTAAAAATAATTTTTAAGGTCTTTATATCATTCTGTAAATGAATAATATACATCCCATTAATAACAAATATGGCTCACATAACAAAGAATATAAAGTAAAATGAACCCGTTAACACCCGAAATGACGATAATTCTAAGATATTATTAACAAATCAATGTTAAAAGATCATATATGATATCATATTAATGTAAATGATTCTTGTATAATTCAATAACAATTATTTCACCATTATACATGAGTTTAACCTACCTTCGACCAAAGAAAAAGTACAATGTAAGGGGTTTCTTTTCTCACTTTTAATTTCGTGAGAATTCCATTGTTCACCACTTATTTATTGCATGTGGTGTATGTGTACTAACCATAATTATATTCATTGTGTACTATACTTTAATTTATGGGTATTTACATCATCATTGTATGATCCTTATTTCATGGGTGTACGTTTCATAAGTTACCAAATCGATAAGGGAATTTGAAATTTCAATTTGCATTTATTCGGCTTTACGCAAACTCCATTGATTATTTTACTCCAAGATTATATGTGGAATCACTATTCATTTTCTCATGTCATAATTTCCACTCCCCTTTTCTGTGGATATACTTTTGATACACATAATCACTCTATTGGTAATTTCTCAAGTCATCAATATGAATTTGATAAGAGTAATTTTAACTCATTCTCTATTTGTTGAGTTAAACATCCAATTCATTGGTGTTGTTTTTACAAGATTATGTGTGAATGTTCTTTGATTGTTTTACACTGAATATACAATAATATTTAGTGTATTTATATTTTTCACACATAACTATGTCGTTGATTTATCCTTAACCTAAGGGTACGATCATTATGAAAGATTTCATCTCAATTTACATTCCATTGAGACTTCTTTGTTGATATACACCAAATAACTTTTATGTGGTGTATATAATGTACATTGACATAGTATATCATTAATCCCTTTATCCTCATGATATTAAAATATTTTTATTACCTCAATTAATTGTATTCAAGTGTCTCTCTCTTGGTTAGAAACTCTATCCAAAATACCATTTTTAAATGTTTTAAAGACAGAATCTTCTAAATATTACTCATTAATGTCCATGTTTTAAAAAATGGTTTAAATGATTTATTCATATAGACATTAAATTTTTAAAATTAAAACTCCTTTTAAAAGTTTCAAAGTGGTATGGGACACTTTGATTCAAAAATCTATTTTTAAATGGCTTCTTGACAAATAGTGTGACTTTTAAATGATTTCAAGAAAAAGGGGGATATTTCTCTCAAATAGTTTTGATGATTATTTTCATCTATGTCAATATCCTTCATTGTTATTTATTGAGGTTAATGTGATACAATACAATATTCCATATTGTATCTAATGAGTAATGTTTTACTGTGGATGTGCTATTTTTTATACCATTCATGGTTTGTTGTTAAAGTATTGACATTTCGTATGATTGTTTTAATACGAATGTTTATGTTATGTTTAAACATGTTTATATGAGTAATGAATTGGAATTAATATGTGACGGGTGGAGCCCACTATACCTCCTCGATGCATCTGAAAGTCTAATGTGACAAACTAGTGTCTTGGCACAAGGCCTTGGCAAAATCTTATTTGTTGTCTTGGCATGAGGCCTTGCCTATGTGGTTAATATAGTCTGTCATTATGAATTCCGTCATTATGAAAGTGGTTATTGATATTGCATGTGATTGTTCGACTAGTATAATATCCATATGAATAAGTAAATGGCATTATTTCTTTTTATCTTTTCCATATTATGATGAAGTTCAAGTTAAAAAGGCTTTTGTTTTAATTATAAATTACCTTAAGTGTTTATGATTTTCTATGAAAGCTTCTGCTATAATGTTATCCTTACTGAGCATCTGATCTCACCCCTTTCAATGTTTTATTTTTCCGAGGATTGTGAAGAAATAAATTATGAATGACCTGTAGGGATAGTATGAGTGTGGACTATGGAGACTATGTTTTTTTTGTTTTCAGTTTATGATGTAATGTAATCTTTATAAATGTATCTAGTTATTCCAAGGCTACTAAACTAATAATTCTTTAGAGACTTGATCTTTCTTGTGATCATGCCAATGTTATGTAATAATGCACCGAATCTGGGTAACTGGGGTTGGGGTGTTACAGTTGGTATCAGAGGAAGTTTAGTACAAACCTTGGGATCTAGATTTAGATAAACTCTGATTAGAGCACATAAACCTAAGATGAACATTGAGGATTAGTATAGAAGATCTTCCTAGGATTTTGGTATTGTAGAGATTTTGTGAGTTTTCCAAGCAATAAATCCCTGTCTGGATATGAGCAGGTAGAGGCGGATCTGGCACAAATGTTCCTAGGGGTAAAACCCAAAAACACCGCTTTAAGCTAGACTCGAACGAGAACTGGTGCACGACAACGGGCCTTGCTACACTCTTGGTTACGATAGTCCTGGGGGATATGCTTTGGATAATTTACATTTTCTTTACAAACTTATTTGAAGTATTTTATATATAAGATGAAATTCAATGGCCTTGGTTAATCCTAATGTGTTTCAAATTGAGAATATGGTGACATGTTAATCTATAAATGATTTTATGAGTATTGTTACTCACATAATGCTTTATGGTTTTAGTCAATTGCTAGATTTCAAGGAAGTCATAGTGACTTTGAGAATGATGTACAAGGTGGGAACGGTGGTGGCAATGAGCAACAAAATGGAATGTTGATAGGCGTATAAGATATCGCCTTTATGCCAAATCTGTTTTCAAAATATATGATCAACGAAATATATATTAACCAACTCCCGGACATAACAAGGAAGAGAATGGTGATGATTGATAAGACCTTAAGCAGTGGAGACCATGGAGAAAGGAATCCTCAATTTCCATCATGCAGGAAATGTGGAAGGAGACACCCATGAAAGTGTCTCAATGGAACAATGAAATTCTTTACATGCGGGAAGGAAGGACATAAAGTGAAGAATTGATGAAGAAAAATGAAGAGTACTATGGAAGAAGATAAAAATTGTCCCAAAAGACCATTTACAATCGTTTTCCGTAAATTTAGGGGACCTGGCCATTACCCGAGTGAATGCCCTATTCTATAGGATATTTTCTTGGTCAAAGAAGAAGCTATGTGGAAATAAATGGTTGGAGAAATTTTTAAAAAGTATTAGTGCTCCATGTGGATGGGTTTACGTTGGAATAATTTTCTCTTGTATTTGTAACCCTGCATTTTTCCATGTGAGAATGATATTTGAGGAAGAATTATCTCTTCTCTTGTGGATATAGGTATAAATAGCCATTTGGTTTTATATGATCATTGGGGTTTGAGAGAATTATAAGTTATTATAATTTGGGATAAAAATGCAAGTTATGATACAACATTTGTGGTTAAATTATTTTATGGTATTTTGAGGAATTTATCTCATTTTGGTAATATAATAAAATATAGTTTTTGATGAAGGACAACACGTAGACTATGTGACATCCTGTCGCGTCGGACAATGTTGTGAGAATCGAACCCACAACCAAAGTGCGAATGGGATTTATCGCCTACCATTGCACTACGTGAAGTCCCTAGATAGTGTGACTAATTATTTTTAGTTAAATATTGATCAATAATAAGTTTATTTGGGTTATTATGTCTTATTAAATGAATACCCTTTGTATAGGAAAATGATTTGGTGATTAAGTGATAGATGTTATTTTGGAAGTTGTTTGCTTTGTTGTGAACACTATATGCCCAAGGAAAATAGAATAGTATGGGATTTCATTTGAGGAGTAATGGTGGATTTTTATAAATTCTTTTATTATGGATTTATAGTTATCTGGGTTGTTTATGGAAATTATTAGGTTAATTACTTTTAAGTATGTGACTTTAAGAGTATTTGATGTCATTTGGAGATACAATTTAATGTGGAAGACTACATTCTTATATGTTTTGAGTTTTAATATTAGTTTGGATTATATTGAAGGATTTTAAGGACAATTTATTATTTAATGGTATTTATTTAACATTGGGGTATTTTTGGTTTCATTTTAGAAATTAAGATTACTGTTTATTACTCTCAAGGAATATCCTTTTGCAGGATCATTAGATCTTTTACTAACCATTCTGGTTTTTATTAATCTCTAAAGACAATGTAAATATATAGTTTATCCGGCATGGATCATGTGATTCTATAGAAGATTATTCTAGCTCTTCCAGTGTGACCAAGTCTTCTTGAATACTCATCATTAAAAAAATGAGTTAGTGGTGGAAATTTATTAAAGAATGAAACTCTACTTAAAAAGTATGTATATATCATTATATTCTTAGTCAATATCATAAATGAATTCCTCATCCTTATGTAATGTAACTTAAAACAAAAAATGTTGACCGTTTACTTTTCCTACTAGGAGATTATTGATTGTTTGTCCCAACACTAGTTTGTGGTTTTATGATTGTTAAATTTCTCCTGATCACTATTTCTATCCCTCTCTATTAGAACTTGAAACTTAGTTTATCATAAATATACATGTTTTCCTACCTGGATTCGTAGTATGGGTTATCTTAGGTGACCTTTATACCTCTCTTTCTTTCTTGTAAAGTAATAGTTTTATTGACTCTTTTTTCTGATGTGGTACGTTCCATTATATTCTCAAGACCAATTTTTAAAATTGTGAGGACGCAATTTATTAAAGTAGGGTGAATATAACACACCAATCTTCTATGGTACACTTCTCTTTGAATAATACAATAGCGTGTGTTGTACGCAACACTGAGTTCAAGTACACCACGACTTACCAAACTAGCTGTTCAAAAGAGGTTATGGATAGTATTAACTAAATTTTAAATATTATATTATCCTTATTATTTTAATCCATATTATGTGTTTCTAAGACCTGATTTATGAACAAATTCATTTTTTCAGATAAAAGAAGTATTTTTCAAAAAATGAAATTTTACCCCCTTTTAATGGAGAAGCCTTTTTAAAACCAATATTTGAAACTTTTATATATTCAATTTGACAAAATTAAATTCTCTTTAGAATCGGGACATAATAATTTAGTATCAATAATGTTTGGGTGTCTTTATGATAACTTTCAAGTTTGGGTGAATAGTGAAACATTACTAAATTTTATCTGAAAACAAATTTTTTAATCAAAATAATTTATATTGTTAAATTATACAGTTTAATGGTTTGGAAGTATAAATAGATTATATTTTTACTATTTAATCCAATGATGGTCATTTTAAGTAATTTCACCTTGATACTCGACATAAACAAGTGTCAATCTTTTGGTAGTTATTATTTCTTAAAAATACGCCTTTTGGTTTCGAAAGCAGGAATCAATTTTAAATTAATAAATGAAACTTTTATGTTTTAAATTTGGTAAAATAGAATTCATTTTTGGATTCGTAATACCGAAATTATCCTAGGGTGAAATTTTCATACTTTTCGGATAACTTTTATATTTTGATGAATAGTAAAAAATTACTAAATTTTAATTAAAAACAACTTTTTTAATCGAAATAATTAATAGTGATAAATTATGACTTTGAGTGGTTTTAAATTATATTTAAAATATATTTTTACCATTCAATACAATGTGGGTCATTGAACATAATTTCACATTTATCCCAGACATAAACAAGTGCCAATCTTTTGATAGTTATTATCTTATAAAAACACGCTTATTGTTTTAACAACGTGAATTAATTTTAAATTAATTTCTTCCACTTCTGTTTTTTGAATTTGGAAAAATGGGTTCCATATTTGGAATCAGGAAGTTTAAATTGTGTAAATAGGTAACTTTTATTTTAGCATATTTTGGATAATTACATCGGTAAATATTTTATTTACCATGGTTAAAGGGTAAATCCGGTAAAGAAGGGTTAAAAATAATATTATAATAATAATAAATTTCCATAAAACATTTCTTAACCCTATGTTTTGATACATGGACGACCATGGGCATCTTTGGGGAGATTTAGGGACCCCATGGATCTACTTGTAAGTGATAGGGACACTTTATTTTTATTAAGTTAAAATGAATACAAAAATGAGACAAGCATATATCTTTTAGAAAAACAATTGTTACATAGGGTTATATATGATGGATTTTAGACTATAAATATTCATTAGAAATATAAAATAATTTCCTACATAATTATATTTTATGTATAATTTTTATACATTAAATAAGTTAATTTATTTATGACACAATGGTGATGTAGTAATTACCATAATAGTAAAACATTAGAATAAATGATATTATAAATACCCAAATAAAAATAATTTGAGACTTTTTATGAAATAAACTAATTTTATAGGTTCATAGGACATGTTATGATCGATTTAATTAACTTTTTTCGAAGTAATCATTCTTTTATGGTTTTTACAAAAATAAATTTTTGAATAGCGTCAAAATTGACATAAAAGAGTTTTTAAAAACAATATTATATTATTAATTGATATTAAATTTCTAAAAATCTATGGTTCGGCCAAGAGACTTATACCATGATAGGTGTATCATTAATGTCCCACTTTGGGGTCTATTTGATGTATATAGTAATTTTCTTAACTATATAATATAAAAATACAAAGTGACATGGTAAATGTCAAACTAACTAACTAAGAGTTAAAACTAAAAGATAAGGTAAATATAATGACACAAACCTATCTAAATTACATTGGATGAATGTATTTAGACCTATGTCGACCTTAAACTTTAAATAATAAACTTTGGAGCCATTGGAAACCGAATAATAATTAATTATAAATTAATATTCCTAGATTTTCCAAAGGTGACCCTCACCCCTCTTATAAAAGGGCACTCCTTCTTCTCATTTCTTCACACCTTCAAAGCCTTTTTGTTCGGCCAAACATGGCCCAAATACTCTCTCAAATTCTCTCACAACAACCTAGAGGCCTTAGTTTGATCAGAAATCAAACTTATGGAGCCCTTTTGATCAAATCAGAAGGAAGAACCCGAAGAAGAGGTAATGTTTTCACCACCCCTTTTCAAGTTCCTTTCTTCTTCCACTTATTATTTCTTTTTTATTTATATTTTAAAATAATAAATCCATTATATACTATATACTGTAATATTATCATAAAAATGGTACTTCCATATTCAGTATTCTATTCACCCTTTGAATAACATGTCAACATATGTGCGTACGTACGGCTTACCGTCTCCACGTCGTGGTGTAATAGTTATTGAATAAATTATTATTTGGATGGGTATAATAATGACGTTTAATTCATGTAAATAATAAATATAACATGATAATTATTCTGTATACATGATATAACATCAAATTATATATTATTTTAATATCAACAGAATGATATTGTCGCTCGTGTGTACGTACGGACTACAGTCTCCACGAACGTGATGAGATTCATTCTCCATCGTATCTATTAAAGTATAACTCTCATTTGATGATTAAAAATAATGTATAAGGACTTCATATCATTTTGGATATGAATTATATACATCCCATTAATAACAAATATGGCTCACACAACAAATTATATAAAGTAAAATGAACCAGTTAACACTCGAAATGATGATAATTCTAAGATATTATTAACAAATAAATGTTAAAATATCATATATAATATCATATTAATGTAAATGATCCATGTATAATTAAATAACAATTATTTCACCATTATAAAGGAGGTTAACCTATCGTCTACCAAGGATAAATTACAAAGTAAGGGGTTTCTTATCTCACTTTTAATTTTGTGAGAATTCCATTGTTCACCACTTATTTATTCCATGTGGTGTATGTGTACTACCCATAATTGTATTAATTGTGTATTATAAATTAATTTATGGTTATTTACATGAACATTTTATGATCCTTCTTTAATTGGTGTATGTTTCATAAGTTACCAAATCGATAATGGAAATTGAAATTTCCATTTCCATTTATTCGGCTTTACGCAAACTCCATTGATTATTTTACTCCGAGATTATGTGTGGAATCACTATTCATTTTCTTATGTCATAATTTCCACTCCCATTTTCTGTGGATATACTTTTGATACACATAATCACTCCATTGATAATTTCTCAAGTCATCGATATGAATTTGATAAGAGAAATTTTAAGTCATTCTCCATTTGTTGAGTTAAACATCCAATTCATTGGTGTTGTTTTTACATGATTATGTGTGAATGTTCTTTGATTGTTTTACACTGAATATCCAATCATATTTAGCGTATTTATATTTTTCACACATAACTATGTCGTTGATTTATCCTTAACCTAAGGGTACGTCCTTTATGAGAGACTTCTTCTCAATTTACATTCCATTGAGACTTCTTTGTTGATATACACCAAATCACTTTTATGTGGTGTATATAATGATCTTTGACATAGTATATCATGAATCCCTTTATTCTCATGATATTAAAATATTTTTATTACCTCATTTATTTGTATTCAAGTGTCTCTCTCTTGGTTAGAATCTCTAACTAAAATACCATTTTTTAATGTTTTAAAGACTTAATATTTTAAATATTACTCATTAATGTACATGTTTTAAAAAATGGCTTAAAGGATTTATTCATATGGACATTAATGTTTTAAAATTAAAACTCCTTTTAAAAGTTTCAAAGTGGTATGGGAACTTTGATTCAAAAATCTATTTTTAAATGGCTTCTTAACAAATAGTGTGACTTTTAAATGATTTCAGGAAAAAAAAGGGATATTTCTCTCAAATAGTTTTGATGATTATTTTCATATATGTCAATATACTTCATTATTCTTGATTGAGGTTAATGTGATACAATAAAATCTTCCATATTGTATTGAATGAGTTATGTTTGACTGTGGATGTGCTATTTTTTATACCATTCATGGTTTGTGGTTAAAGTATTGACATTTAGTATGCTAGTTTTAATAAGAATGTTTATGTTATGTTTAAACCTGTTCATATGAGGAATGATTGGACTTAATAAGTGATGGGTGGAGCCCGCTATAGCTTCTCGATGCATCGGTAGGTCTCATGAGAAAAACTAGTGTCTTGGCACAAGGCCTTAGAAAAATCTTATTTGTAGTCTTGGCACGAGGCCTTGGTTATGTGGTTATGATAGTATGACATTATGCATTTCATCATTATGAAAGTGGTTATTGATATTTCATGTGATTGTATGACCAGTAGAATATCCATATGAATAAGTAAATGTAATTATTTCATTTTATCTTTTCCATATTATGCTGAAGTTCAAGTTTAAAAGGATTTTGTTTTAATTATAAATTTCCTTAAGTGTTTATGATTATCTATGAAAGATTATTCTATAATGTTATCCTTAATGAGCATCTGAGCTCGCCCCTTTCAATGTTTTATTTTTCCAGGATTGTGAAGAAGTAAATTATGAATGACCTATAGGGATAGTATGAGTGTGGACTATGGAGACTATGTTGTTGTTGTTTTCATTTTATGATGTAATGTAAAATTTATTAATGTATCTTGTTGTTCCAAGGCTACTAAACTAATCGGTCTTTCGAGACTTGATCTTTCTTGTGATAATGCCAATGTTATGTAATAATGCACCGCCTCTGGGTAATTGGGGTCGGAGCGTTACATTAATGGAGTGGGAATGAAGAAGAGATATATATATAAATATACTAATATGGAGAGGTAGGGAAATAAGGATTTTCTTTAATGTGGAACTTCTATAAGGAAAAAAACAAATGTACATCAATAGAAGTAAGTGTATTTTGTTATATGTTTGGAATAAAATTCCACCATGATTAGTATTTCAATGAATATAGTGAATCATAAAATATAAAACAAATAAACTATAACGATATGTAGAACATCCAAAATGAATTCCTTTTGAGTCTATGGAATAAAACTCAGAATAATATAAGTTATCATTGTTTGTGTTATTCAGTTACTAAATTTGATGTGGAAGAATTAATTTAGTTTGGATTTTGGATCGACAAATTACCTTGTAAAAGTATTTTGTAAATGATATTTTGGTTATAATTACCGTTAAAATATTTTGATTCTAAATATTTATTTAATCATTATGGATTTTTATATTGGCATGTATTCCTTCAGGTTTTTTTAACAAAGTAATAATTGATTCAAAATGTGAAAATACGGTCTACATTATATTCTATTGGGAATATAATATATTCTTTATTGGGAAAATTTAGCCACATTGATTATAATTTTATTTCTTTTTTTATTAAATTTGTGAAATTCATTTTTTTCGAGTCTCAATAAAAAATACGAATGGAAATTATTATCTTAAACTATATATAAAATTGTTCTTAGAAAAAAATTCTATACCTTTTGTTTTCATTAAATATTTAGGGGATAATGGAATGAAATCAACATGATATGATTTATAAACATTTATTCATTCAAAAAAATCATAATTAATATCCCAACTAGGGAATAAATAATGAACTGTGGATTGATTTAAGAACAACAAAGTGTTGAGATTATGGTTATGAAATGAAAAACATAAAGTGAAATGACCCAAAAATTCGTTATTGGGCTTTTCCCTTGACCATACCCAAGATGAGCATGAATATGTTATGCTCGAGTGGAACCTCCAATGAGAGAAGTGGATGTTGATAGAGATTACCACTAGACAAATGCTATTTGAGCCACCCCAAGTGTCTGTCACCATCGTACACCTTACCCTAAGGTCTTAAATTTGTATTTTAAGGGGATATGTAACAAGACCCTAGCATTATTATTGTGTAGATTATTTAATATAACACAATATATAATTTCATTTTATTATTGTTACATTGTAAATATATTTTTAAGCACAAATACTATTATTTTTTGTTAATATTAAACTAAGAAATCTATTTTGATAAATAAATTGATTTTTGAATTAAATAATATTTTAATAAAATATTTTTAGTAAATTTCATTTTATTATGTATAAATGATCGATTAATTTTTATTACTACAATTATAATTTTTATTAAGGTTTGAAAGCTGTTTTTGTTAAAACCTATGGATTTTCAATAAATATCAGTATTTATATTAAATGTAAGAAATTATAATATTCCGGAATTTTTATTATAAATTGAATATTATTTTTGGAATCATAACATTGAATTTATCCAATGGTGAATTTTTCATAATTTTCTGATACAATGAAAATTTTGGATAAAAATTAAATATGGTTTAAATATATAATGGGGTTAATTACATCATAATGACCCAATAGTGATGTAATAAAATAATATAAACATTTATTTCGGCCAATATAAGTTATACCATTAAAATAATGTGATTTTTGATTTTTTTTTTGTTTTATTTTACAAAGCATTACTAGACCCTTCGAGGTCTATAAATCATTTTGTCTTTTTAAATTGCTTTCCTTGAGAGTGTCACTCACCTCCACACAAGATGACTTATTATTTTAAGAGGTTAGGAAATTGGAATTATAAAATATTGTTTTATACACCCTTTTGAAGAATACCACAGGCAAAAACCATTTTCTAGTTTGTTGTTTTGATTTGTTTAATGTGAGGTGTTCCAAACCTAAATAATAATCAATTTCTTCTCTTTTACTATATAAACCCAGCCAAGATCCCACATCCTTTTCACTCAAAGACTTTGGATATCTACCAAACCATTCCCTTATCTCTGTAGAATCCTCCCAACGTGCCCAAATCTCCCAAGAATCCTCTCTCAAGCCTCTCCCAAGCCTTGGGATCACACTTCCAAGCAAGGGATTATCACATTCTTTAGTTATGTCCCAGTTTCCTTATATTGCTATGCCCTTTTATTTTCAATTAGAAATGTTTGGGTATTTATTTTAATCTCCCTAATAATTCCCTATTTATTTTATAATGATGAAATACTCCTTAATCCCTCATTAAATTCCTCCCATGTACACATGTTACTAGGCTGGAATTCCAAAATGGATTTCACTTTCCTCATTTACATTCAAGGTATTCTTTTGTAATGTGAATATAAATTCTATTAAAATATTTAGAAATTTTTTTTAAGGACCCCCGTATAATATATTTCATGAAAATATGATGAAAAAACTCTTTCTCTCTTATCAACATGTTTTATGAGTTTTTATGCCACACTGTTATGTTTCCGAAATTGCACAATGTTTTTCCATGCCAAAGTCATTGTTTAGTGAAAACCTTGTCCATTTCTCTATCAATCGTATTCATCATTATGAAAATTTGAATATTTATTATATAGTTTCTTGTATGAATTACACATTAATTTATCATGTAATAAATGATGATTTTTAATGAATATATGTGTCACACTTATGAATGAAATGAAATGTTTAAAAAGGATGTGCTTTGATAGTGATCCAATGCATTGGATAAAGTATTGTATCATGATATTTCATGTGAAATGAGTTTTTACTCATCATATTTCAATTGAAACTAGGGTTTAATCATTCTTCATTTAAAAATAGTGTTTAATAATGCTCTATGTGTAATGAGCCTTGGCTCATTCTTATTCCATGTTAAGTGTTGTTGCCACATATCCATGTTATGATTATCATGTTTTATCTTTCCTTTTTGTTCCTGTTTCTATAGTTATCCAATGATATGACTATTTTATAACATGTATTTTATTCCACATTATATTTCATTTTTATTCCCATACGAGGCTTTATAGCTCACCCTTTTGTTATCCATGTCTTCAGGTTATCCCAAGCAATGCAAAGTACGAGGGAATGTAGTGGTAATGTAAAAGATGATTTCAACAAAGATATTGTGTTTCATGGTTTAAGTTGTTATGTAATGTTCATAAGTTCCAAATACACTAGACATCTCAATAATCCATTATATATCAATTGAAGTTTTTATGTAACAAATCATGTTTATGTATGAAATAAAGACTAGGGTTTTCATTTTTGGTTTCTGAGGATTGGTTTAGTTATTTTTGGGATTAGGATTAGAAATCCATAGTGATGAAATAGTGACAATACTAATTATAATAAGAACATACATACATATTTTTTGGTATTGAGAAAGTGTTTTATCAAGAAAATACATCCCTGTCTAGATACAATCAGGTAAAGGTGGCTCGGGCACAGATGTGCCCTGGGGAAAAACCCCCAACAAGGAGATTCGTACTTGACTTTGGGTGTCTTGGTATATGAAAATGGGCCTTGCTGCACTATTGGTTACGGCACTCCCAAGGAATATAATATGGTAAATTCACAATATTAGTATAAACCATTATTAATATAATAAAAACAATGACTTTAAGAATACCTGTTTGAAAGTAGATCATGGATAACATCAAATTTTGGTTATAGATTCATTAGATAAATAAATAAAAGTAATTTATAAGTCATATATTTTTTCCTTGGTTAACCATTTTTGTGTTACCCCTAATTTTCATTTCATTAAAAAATTATTAATCATTAGACTTCATGTAGTTTAATATCACAATTTTATAATTTCTAGAGGGTAAGTCAAAATTTGATATGCTTCATCGGCAGGATAAAGGATAGTTTCAAGATGGAGGTGGAAGAAACTCATTCAACACTCATTTCCCATCCTAAGGAATTACTATCTATAATTATTTTGAATTCAAGCTTGCGTAGTATCGCCAATTTCCATCATTTTTTCACGACTCTCAATGACATATCAAACACCTCCTCCATACCACATAATCATCGGGGATCATGACTCACCTATGATCAAATATTAATCTCCCAACTCTACAACCTATTAAGATGATGGGGGTACCATTAGGGTATTTTCAAATATTTCACCCTATCTCGAGAGTATGATGCACTATTAGATTTTAGAATAACAGCCAATGAGTGAGACCCTTGACCAGCATATATATATATATATTCTTATCTTCCTGTCTTTTTGGAAACCTAGCAAATATATTATAAAAACAACATTTCAAAAATTTCAAATCTGACTCTATCGGACTATTATACAAAAACCACATACATGGTGATGTTTTGAAACTATACTTTATAAACAATTGTTTTTCAAAAACTGCATCATATTTTCTATCGATACGATCCATGGTGCACAGACTGCATCCGGACTAAGTATGTTGAATGCTCTGAATGTGTGTTGAGGTATTCTTGGGCTGAGTGGACCCTCACCCTCTTTGATCAACGTGATATTGAGGGTCGGGGAATGATTAATGGTCATGGGAATGAAACCCTAAAGTCATGTTTAAATTTTATAGTTCATTATTTATGCTATCAAATTTCAAAAATGATATTTTTAGTTGGATATGATTGTAACTACCCTAATATTCATTATTGAAAATTACTCTTGGTCTATTTAAATATCATATTATGGTTATGTAAAACATATGTACTTATATGGTATTATGTTTTTGGATTTCAAATACTATTATGAATTGTGACCATTTCTAATATAATTGTTTAATAGTTATCACATTATTCGTATAAATATAGGTCTTAAAAAATCCAATTTACTCAGACTAAGGAAGTGATACCCTCATCTAGTAAACTTACCTTATACGAAGCCCATTTTTCAGATCACGGAATATAGGTGGCATCATTGGGCTTCGCTCTTGAACAATCATAAGACGAGGTTTAATATGTTATGCTCGAGGGAAACAACCAACGAGAGAAGTGGAAGTTGATAGAGATTAACACACGAGCAATGCTATCCGAGCCACCCCAAGATTCTGTCACCATCTTTCACCATACACTAAGGTCTTATACAGGTGTTTTAAGGGGATACGTAACATGACCATATCATTATGATTATGTACATTATTTTTGTATATAATAAATAATATACTTTCGTTTTATTATTGTTACTTTGTGAATAGTTTTTAAATCACAAATAGTATTATTTTTAGTTAATATTCAACAAAAAAATATATTTTGATAAATTAATAGATTTATGAATAAGATAATATTTTAATTAAATTATTATTATTAAATAACATTTTTTAAGTATACATGATTTAATAATTTTAATGTATGAAATTATATTTTTTATTCAGTTATGAAAGCTTTTTTTGTTAAAACACATGATTTTTCGATAAATATTGTTTTTTAATGTAAAAATTAAAATATTTCAAAAAATTATTGACATAAAATGAATATTTTTTTGGAATCAGGATGTTGAAATTATTCGGTAGTGTATTTATCCTAATTTTTTGGGACAATAGAATTTTTGGGTAAATATAAAAAACATTTTAAATATATAATTTTTCTTATGACAACATAATGACCCAATAGTGATATAATAAAATAATATAAACATTACATTCGGCCAATATATGATTTACTATTAAAATAATGTGATTTTGGGTGTGATGGATTTATTATAAAATCATTAGTGTACCCTTCAATGCTTATAAAACATTTTGTCTTTTTAAACTGTTTTCCTTGAGTGCGTGACTCACCTCCACAGAAGAAAACCGATTATTTTAAGAAGTTTGGCCATTGGCCTAAAAAAATAATATTTTCTAGTACCATTTTGATAAAACTATGGGAAAAAATCACTATCTTTTTTGAGGATGTGATTACTTTAATATGAGGTATTGAAAACCTAAATAATAACAAATTTCCATTCCATTCTATATAAACTCTCCCAAGCTTCCACTTCCTCTTCACTCAATGCCTTTTGAGATCGACCAAAACCTTCCCTCTTCTCCCTAAAATCCTCCCAAGGTGACTCAATCTCCCAGGAAGCTTGTGTAAAGCCTCTCCTAAGCCTTTGGGATCACACTTCCAAGTTAGGGATTCTCACTTTCCTTATTTATGTCCAGGTTTTTGTATCATGTAATGCACATTTATATTCAATTATAAATGTCGGAGTATTATTTTTAATCTCCCCCATAATTTCCTATTTATGTTTGAATGATGAGAGATGACTTTATCTCTCATTAAATTCCATCCATGTACACCTATTACTATTCTGAAATTCGAAAAAAAAACTTATCTCTCATCAATTACATTCAAATAATTTTATTGTACCATGCATTTAAATTACATTACAATTGTTTGGACCTGTATCCTTATAACCCAATTACTTTCTATTTAATTTACAAATAATGAGACATCCATTTCTCTGTCATCAACCATTTATATTAACTTTTATTTCATGACATTATGCTTCCAAAATTGCAGAACATTTTTCGAAGCCAAAGTCAGTATGTAGTGAATACCATGACCAATTCTCTATCAAGGGTGTTCACATTTATCCACATTTACTTATTAATTATAAATTTTCATGCATAAATACCACATTCTTTAATCATGAAATAAATGATTATTTTTAATGAATCCATGTGGCACACTTATGCATTAAAAATGAAATGCATAAAGGGTGTGTGCCATGATAGAACTCCAATTCATGGGGTAATATATAGAATCATGACATGTCATTTGAAATGAGTGTTTACACATGAAAATTCAAGTACAAAAGGGGTTTACTCATGGTTCATGTAAAATGAGGGTTTAATCATGCTCCATTTGCAATGTTCCTTGGTTCAGGCTAATTCCATGTTATGTGATATTTCTATATTTTCAATTTATGATTATCATGATTTATCATGCTTTTATGTTATTGTTTCTATTGTACCCCATCGATATTCTTATTTTCTAAAATTTATTGTATTTATCATGTTATTCCATGATTATTGCTTTACTGTGCATTATAGCTCACCCTTTTCATAGGAATGTCCTCGGGTTATCCCACACAATGTTATGTACGAGTGAATGCAGTGCTCATGTAAAAGATGTTTTCAATAAATATATTGTGTTTCATGCTTCAAGTTATTATGTAATGTTTCTAAGCCCCAACGAAACTACACCTCTCGATCTTCCATGGTGTATCAAATGAAGGATTCATGTAATAAATCATGTTTATATATAAAATAAATAGCAGGGTTTTTATATAAAGTATGTTTACATTATCAAGTGTTTATATATATAATAATATGATTCCTTATCATTATGAAAAGGTTTTTGGAATAATGATGTTATCAGTTTTCATTTCTTCTGATGAAATTAATGTTCTTTTACCCCATCACAAATTTAGGCATTTTAGGTAGTAACATTTATAATGACAATGTTTCATATCACAATCCATCAGAAATTGATAGTTATATTTCCATTTCATGATTCAATTTTCATTTCCTACTAATATTATCCTATAAGGATCCCTAATTATTTGGTAGTACTCTCAGTTCCCTTTCCCTCTTACAAATAGGATTTTTTATTAACCCAAATTACAATTTATATTCCATCAAATTAATTTTCAGGTTCCAAATTTTTATTTTCTAATTTAAATTTCAAATGGAAAGGACACAATTTTTTTATGGAGGGTATAATGTAACACCCTTTAATTTAATGAGATTTTTCTTTTTATATTTAATCACATCAAATACATATGTTCCCCATAACACCGATGATAAACAAACAAGTTATTATTATTTCTTAATTGTGATAGTTATAACATAGAAAATACAATGGAGGGAATGAATGTGAAAATCAAAATTATAAAATTATTTTGTACCCATATTTATAAAAAATAATATTTTGTATATAATTATTTACAAAATAAAAAACAATTTGGATATAAAGGATTAGTGTTTTTAAAAAAACAATATTTTACGCCCCCAATAGAATTTTATGTTAATTTATTAAATTAATCACCATTAATGAAATATATTACTTCAGTTTATATGTTTTATATCCTTTAAAAAAAATTAAATTAATTCGATGAGTTTTATGTGCCTAAGAAATAAAATCTAATTTTTATCTTAAAATCAATATTTTTCTAAAAGGAAATATTACTGACTTTTAATGGGCCACTTGTTATAGTAAAAAACAATGATACCATTATAAATTTAACAATAAATTTTATATAAAAAATTTAAATAGTAATATAAATATTATCCTATAGTTGATTTATGGTATTTTTCAGAGACGATTTTTTTGATGAATTGTGAAAAATACTGATGTTTAATTGAAAGCTGACAATTGGGTTAAATATTTAATAAGGAAAAATTATAATCGTAATGGTTTAATATATCACATTATATAAATTATAAATCTCTTAATAAAATTTAGATAATTGGATTCATTTATATATTTAATTTATTTATAAAAAATTCATTAAACTTTTTATCATTTTCATTCTAAAAACTATAATTTTCATCTAACTAGTGAGATGATGTCTAATTATAATTATTCTAATTCACTATATTTAATTTCATAAAATGGATTCCATATTTTGAGTAATATGTTCATAAATGGGTTTTTAAGTTATTCATATTTTTTAGAATAAAAAATTTTCAATCGAAAAAGGATCATTTATGGTGGTATAGGTAATATAAGGTGACAAGTTAATGTTAAAAGTTAAATGAATAAAATTAAAAATAACTAAATACCATAATAGTTGCCTAATTTTTTTTTGATCCTGCCTTAACATCCATTAAGAAATTAATTATCATCCGTATTCAAGGAAAATTATTCAACTTCAATGTTTTTGTTTATAATTATAAATTTATAATTATTTAATTACATAAAAACAATCCTTTTCAAGAATAAATTTATACATTCACCATTTTATTTATCCACAAAAGACATTATGCCAACAAATTTCATCCAAAAAAACTCCTACCAACTATAATACTAAAAATGTTCTATTAATCTCACCTATATAACAATGAAAAGGTATTTAAAATATTGTTCAATGAGGTGATATTCAAGTGGAAAATTACACAAAGCACCTCTCTTAATTTCATTTTTATGTTTACATTATGATCTACTCCATCAATCATAGACTGATAAAAAAAGAATAATTTTCATACTATTTGTTTATTTTTATAATGGAATAACTTATATATATCTTTTTAATTACATATTTTAATTAAAAAATAAATCTATTATTGAAATCATGTTGGTTGACCACCATAGTGAATAATTATTTTAATTGTTTTCCATTAACTTAAAAATGGGTAGTCCTAAAACTATTATACTGGAATTGTTAAATTATAATACATATATTATAACTTATATTATATTATTGAAAATATATATAGACATGCTATGAAAAAAAAATAAACTATATCATGATATTCAGAAAATTTACTAAAAATAATATTCAAAATTTTTTGCGAACATTTTATCAAAAGAATCGTCATCATATGTGAAATAAAATATAAAAATGGGTAAATTTAAACATATATATAATCTTGAATCCCATTTAATATCGAATATAGGGTTTTATTTATAATATGGAATATAATACATAATAATATGGAAATGAACTTAACATGTAACCGTGAAACGATCAAATCCGAAACAATTAGAATAATAAAATATTATTAATGAGGGAGTTATGAGATTTTTTAAAAGGATCATATAAGGTATTAAAAATAAAAAATAGTTTATAATTGAATTATTAAAATCCATTAAAGAATTATAAAATAGTTTTAATAATTCTACACTAAAGGGACGCATGAGGTATGTTTGTTCTTCTCTCTCATATAATTCATTGAGATATATTCCTTATTCACCAGTAATTCCTTGTTTTTTTTGTGTCTGTACAACCCATGGATATATAATATCTTATTGTTATTATATTTGAAGTATTAATTATTTCATCTATTAATTATTAATATTTTGGGGCATATAATTCGACTCATTACGTAGTGGTAAATGACTTTTTAACTCAATTTCAATTAAATTAGTTAAACAGTTATATCATGATTATATTATGCAATGATTATTTTGTAAAATAAATTTGGTTATATTATATTTAATTTCCATTTTTTATTTATTATTTATAGTTAACACACATAATTAGTTCATTTGATTAACACTAAAATCTATGAAATGATATCTGAAAGGGACTTTAATATAATCATTCAATTTTAATTTTTATCATTTATATTTAATGATTTTCACATTTATGGATAAAATAGAATTTCCTTATTCTATTTATGATTAATGTATTGAATATGACATTAAAATTTTTAATGTTTATTTTCAAAGAAAATGATATTTATATTTCTAATTTTTTTTAGTAGATTTTTTTTTAAATAATGAATTATATTTTCTGGAAGAATTTTTCAGCGATATTAAAATAGTATTTTCAATTATGTCAAAATCCATTCATTAGTCTTCTACTTACATGTGGATAATATTTTGTGATTCCATATTCCTTATATTATTTAATGTTTTCTGATTAGTTTGTACTATATTGATACTATTCACCATACTACTCAGGATCATTTTTTATTATGTGAGCATAATTTGGAAAGTTATTTAAATTTTTTATTCAAGTATAAATTGAAATGAATATTTTAATTATGTTTCACCCCTATAATATATAGAATTATCTAGACATAGTAATTGAAAGTATGATCCCAATATATACGGTAGATTCATGTGTAGTATTCTGAGACAAAATATATAGTGTATTTACCCATTTATTACTAATTTATTAGGTTTTTTGTATGGATCCTTAATGATAAATTATTTTCCTCAAGCATTAATAGTATGAGAATTTTCTACAGATGATAATAGGTATGTTTCAGATATTTTTCTTAATGTATTCAATCATTATCATATTAGTTATTGATATCTATGTGATGATTCAACTAGTTGCATATACATGGTTATGTTTTCATTTTCATGTAATTATTTACGTATAATTATTAGAACTTCCTCTATTCTTTTAATATTATTATGTAATTATTGATTCAATTCCAAATAATTAATTTTTTTACCTTTCCTCAATTTTGATCCCTTCTTTATTCATATATTCTATAGTATGTTTACACTTAATGATGATTTGATATAACCCTATTCTTATTTTTTATATTTAAAATTATACGATGATGTGTTATGTGATTGTTATGGAGTGACTCAGTAATGGGAATATTTACATTCTCAAATAAAATCCATTTTTTTGAAATATTATTTGAAAAATATATATTTTTCCAATACTATTAGACTATTTAGTACAATTGGAGATGATTCCATGTAACATAAGACATTGTTATAATGTAATATACCAAATTTGGGATACTGCGTTTAGGTTTTGCACAAGCTAAATATTCAATGAGGTTACATCATCATCTTCTAATTTAATGGTTGACTATAAATACATAAAGGCCACTTGAATCCTATTTATTAACATGGCTCTCTATCAATTCCTTAGGATACTAATAGGTATTTTTTAATCCATATGAATCCATTATGAATAGTATTTGAAAAATGAAACCCCGATATTAATCTACCATTAACACTATTGAGTTATACAACTTCCCTCTAGAGGTTTCTCCATATATTCATTAATTTTTCTCCCATATAACAATTCCATTTTATGGAATTTAATCTGAACAATTCATATGTATGTTTTTCCATAATATTATTTTGTTTCAATGGAATGACATCTACAATATATCATAATGTATCATGGGATAATTAATAACAGATCCGCAACATGGTTCCATTGTAATTTAATGATCATTTATCATTTTTAGTTAGCAGATTAATTTATATTAATATACATTTAAACAAAATAATAGTTTTAGCATATATTTTATATTTATTTGAACATATATTTAAATTAATAAATATTTTATCATGATTATAATTAGTTTTATATGAACTAAAATCTTGTTTCTTTTCACCGAGAAAATTCCTCACCACATTATTTGAAATATTATTTTAAATATATAATAACAATGTGTAGAATGTTGTTGTTCATGATATATAATCTTTTTAATAAAATTTTTTAATGAATGTAAATATGTAAATAATTGATTAATTTCCATTTGAATTTCTTAGGTGGAGTTTTTAATGACATTAGGGTTTGTGAATATTTTATGACAATCAAATTGATTCCATTACATGCTTAAATAAAAAATATTATCATTTTAATTAAAAACATTAAGGATTGAATTTGAATTATACTAATTTTTTTTTGATAAAATTATAGATAATCATAAAATATAATGTTACTTATATAAGTTTTTAAAATAATATATTTACTAATATCATTATGAAATCAATAATAGATAATGATAGTGGGATACCAGAGGATTCCCATAGATGGAACCTATGAATAATGAATCAGTTAATTTAATGTAGAATTAAAAACATATGTACTTGAATATAAATTTATGGGGATGTCATTACCAATTATCGTATAACATCTTGATTCATAATGTTTGGGATCCCAATGATCATAATTCAATGTGATCAATGAATGACATTTTTTAAGACCTAGTTTATCCTACAATATTTAGATGTTTTCTTTTATCCTTATCATGATCTCTAAATATGATCCATGAGTTATTATCATGATATGACATAGCCTTTTTGGATAATGATATATGGATATAGGAGGCCTAGATGATATTTATGTTGTTGAAAGTTGTGATTATAAAATTCCTCAGGATATCCATGTTTGTTTTAGGTTGAAGAAAAATATAATAGAGTTAGATGAAGATGGTCTTACATGCATTTGTGAAATTGATTGATGGTTTCATGATATTGATCGTCATAATGGTTTATGAATGGGATATTATTTTATCTTTGTTACATTCCGAAATTCTTGATCCTATGGTATGTTTATGTTTTCATATATTCTTCGTATTAAGTGTATTTTATGGAGTTCATGTAATATGGTATAATTTTTATATTGGATAATAAATTGTGAACTCGTGGAGTTGGATATTGATGTAATGAATATTTTTTCTTACACTAGAGAAACTATTGGCCTTATTTGATTCATTCTTATATGGAGAATACATGTATTTGAATGATTATAATGTTTATGGATAAACAATATTGTTCTTCAATTAGTGGTAATGAATCGATTAAAGTATTGTGAACTATTTAATGAAATGAAATAATTATATAAATATATAACAGTTTTTTGTGTTTTTAGGATATATATTTTGTGGATTGGTATATGGGAGTTCATTCAATAAACGCTTATAGACTATAGGAGGGTAGTTTCCATAGTATCCTGGTGTTTCAGAATGATAATTTACTACCCCTATGGCCCCTATCTTATCATGAGGTATTATATGGTACTAGTATGTGTATCAATTAGTTTCCCCATAAAACTGTGTCATGGGTTTTAATGTATATGGTTATTTATAGACAAGCATCTCAAGATATAGTATCAATTGGATTATTATAGATATTATTTTTATAGATTTTTATGGATAGAATTTCCTTACATAGTGTTTGGGAATTGATGGATTGAGTTATATTACATGATGTGTGATACACATCATATGGGATGTGGGTAGTCTATGAAAATAGTTTGTTACTCTATGGAGAATTCATGGGATGATGTGGTGAGTGGATGAATTATATGCATGTTGTTATATTTATCCTAGGAACCTGTAGTGTGGATTATTTTCAATAGAAATAGATCATGATGTACGATGTTGGAGAAGAGTGTATAAATTTTAGGGAAGTGGTTGAGGCTACACATGAGGTTTCATTATAATATTAAACTATATATTTTATGTCATACTAGCTGACATATATCCTCCGTGATGATAAGAACATAAAATACTAGTTTTGGTGATGTGTTAATTTTATAGTACTTTAGTTTGAATTTTTTATATTTTATATGATATAATAATTGGAGGATCCTACTGATTATTCTATTATTATCTCCCTGTGAATATATAAACTCCATTTAGGTTAGCAAGAAATGAATGTTTATTCGGATGGATCTTACAATTATAGGTTTTTCAATTAGTATTATGGGATTTTGGACACTTTTTTCATTACCATTCTCGTACTTTTAGTTTCCCTTTTAGTTTTTTAGTTATGTAATACATTACATGATTTCACTCAGAATTACATTTTATTTATATAATTAAATTTTCAATAGTGTAAAAATTTTATATTTTTATCTTATATGTGTTATCTATTATGCTAACTGATCCTACTTGTATGATAATTATACTCTATGATCTAGTTTCCAACTAAAGACCAACTATAATTGTTATTTGTTTAGTCACAATCCTTTTTCTCTCACATCCATCCTTAATGGGGTAGACATATGTTATATGTGTGATTATAGAGTTCAATCAGTGGCATATTGAGGGTAATAAAATATTTTGGAGTTAATAAAAAGTGAGATTACTTGTTCGTGTATGAAAGTAATGTATGATATGATTAGTAAGTAATTAAAATATAAGAAACTAGGTGAGAAAGAGTTATTTATGGAACCCTTTGATATCTTTCACATCACATGAGGTTTATTGATTTTTTTTAAATTTATTGATATTGGCTGCACGATGGAGATATTTTAAATGATCCTGAATAATTTTTCATTCATCCTATATTCTAAATGTGTATAATGAGGGATAATTAAAACAAAAAATCATAAAAAATTTAGTTATTAAACTAATGTTTACTATTCCATATTCCATGTTCATTAGTATAATTTTTTTCATATTAATGGTCTTCTTCCATTTGGTTTTCATCACCATGTTAAAAATGAATATGATGAGTAGGATGTGCGAGAAGAACACCATAGAATAGAGATTGGAAATAAAGACACATAGAAGAGGAGAATCTATCAGTTTTAGGTACAATGTCTAGAGGTGTTTATGGTACCCATTTCTTATAAAATTTCATAATTCTGGACATAGGATTTCAAGAAACCTTTTAGTTATATACATGCTCGAATAGACCGTTGAGTTTCATTGGTTGTGATTTTAATTTTTAATTAACAAAGGAAGTGGTAGATATTATTTATTTGGGATTGCAAGGTGTTTTTATCATGTGATAATTCTTGTGGATTTTTTGGAAATGATTATCTATATTTGATCATGAAGGTAGCTTATCTCAAGGATCAGTAAACCATTTGATATGAGAGTTCTAGTGTGAGGATTCTAGGTTATATTTTAGAACAAATTACTAATATAATTTAGAAATATTTCAAGAGGTGGAGGCTACTATTCAACATTTTTTAGAGGATGTTCATTCAGAGATATAGAGATAGGAAACCACTAACATGTCATTAATATATATTGATGTGCTCGAATGAGAATAGTTTATAGAAATATTTCTGGAAGGATTAAGAATATCAAAATAGGATATTAATTAGGATATCATAAAATGTATAACTATCGTTTTTTCCCAATTTCCATTAAATAAGATCTTTCTCTTATCCCACGATATGTCACTACCGTCATCATCTCATTTATCCTTTTGGGGAGGCCTTTAGATCTATGATAAGGGGTTAAACATGTGTTTTTAAAGAAGAGTCAATCACTATTGAAAGTGGAAAACATTTTTTTAAAAATTAGTGAGATCCAGGTGTATCAGACATTTTTTCTCTACTGACAATGTATGATCTCAGTTATAATAGCTATGTTGTTCCATTTTGTGATTAGTAGAATGGGGGAGGGTCTCAAAAAGACACCCTCTTAATTCTCATCATCCTCATATAGTATTGTTTTTCCATTGATTTCATCATCAATAAGGTCATTGTGGTCACATAATTACTAGTGGTCATCTTTATGTTCTATCATTGCCTTTTTTTAGTGATATAGACATCAATCGAAGAACCCTTTTCTTATTTTTTTAATATTAATTGATTTTTTCCTTAGAAACGAAAAATATCTTAATATCATCTTCCATTTCCCATTCTGTTCGTATTGTGGTAGGTATACATTTTTTCGATGCAATTGAATATGTTATTTGTATGTTGATATTAAATTTATGAGGTATCAAAATACAATGATCTTGTGTTAGGATAGAAACCCTACAAATGATGCATCATAGGTTTATAGATACATCGATATGATATTTAAATTCAATATATTTGTTGTATTTAGTGTAAGATATCATGGATTTATTCAGGGTGAATTTGGTGATATATATTTATGATGAATTTATAGTAATTTGTAATGGTGATAGAGACCTTAATATGGATTAAATCGATGAATTCCATTATGGGTTAGTGGATTTTGAGGTTATGATAGTTTCAAATTATAGTGCTTCGAATGCTTGTGGAAGAGTACCTACATGTTTTTCCCTAAAAGTTTAGGCATTATGTACTCATTGAGAGACTGATTTTTTAGAAGATATATATATTGTAATGTATCCAATTAATATGTTATGGTATAATATAAAAACGTTTATGTTGTCAAAGATGTGAGTATATCATAATGATCTTTTATATGAGGTTTTTTTGAAGACGGTGACACAATGTGGTGAACTGAGATTTTTTAATGATGGTTTAGGTATGATTGTGGATTTATATAAATTATTATCTCATAATCCTTGTAAAAATAGCAAACCAATATCCTCTTCTATTGATGTTCTATTTAATCAATCAGTTGTATTGAAAATGATGGATATCAAAATAAATTTTCTAATTGGATATAAATGTATGTGGGTAAATGAAGAAGGTATTTCATAAACCCGATTTATTTGTTTCATTGAAATGATTTTTTAGAATCAATCATATTTTTAATAATAATTATCCATCTTTGTAAATGGTGGATATAAATCTAATTTTTAGGGAGTTCATAGATATAATGACCCACATATTTTCTTTGTCTTGAGAACAAAATGAATCATTACTAGGCCTTAAAAGTCACCGAAAACACTAAAGGCTGGAAATAAATTCTGATGGGTTTTAAATGCATGTTTAAATGATTTACCCTTTAGGAAATAATCCATTAACCAAACTACCATTATAAGATACATTATTAAAACAAGGAAACTCAACCATCAAATTTATAATTAAACAATACCAATGTGTACTATTATTGAAAAAAACAATTTATAAATGTATATAATGAAAGATAAGAAAATGAATTCAATGAAAACCACATGAATCTATTCCCCACAAGCTCTATGATCAAACATCACCAAACAAACCATGTTTCAGGGTTTGGTTCTAAATAACTATGATACTTTATCATTTCACGTGTTCGGAATGATAACTTCTTTAAAAGTATAATCATACTAATAAATGTGTAAATATAAAACTCATTATTATTTCAATAATGACTTCACTAGTCACTCTACTAGTATATAATGTTTATAAAATTTTATAATAAACTATTTATATAATACAATTTCCAAAATATTTTACAATTAAATATAAACAACAATTAAAAAGATTTAAACCCAATAGTGGAAAAAGTTCAATTTCATAAATATTCTAGCAAGTCATACATCCATAAAAACCTAATAAATTCATTAAAATAACCTCTCACTAAAATTTTTGAATAAAAAATCCATTCCACTTAGTCAGATATTGAACTATGCATTATTTATTATTATAGATCCATACTGATGAGTAGTTTCTCATCCATATATGATGTTTCCAAAATGTAATTATATCCCATGGTCTAATACACCTTTGGCCCTGAGCACAAGGTCACATATCAACCAAGCCTCTCAATGTAATATGAAAACACATAACTATTATGCGATTACAAATTTAAAATAAAGTAAAAGGGAATTTTTGATCAATGAATCATTAATATAGTATAAACACACACCAAAACCCAATCCAACCCATTCTAAAACCAAGTGTGTTAAATCAATTCATCACATTTCAATAAAATTATTTTTTTATTGAAATCCATTAATAAATAAATTCCAAACACTCATAACATTTCTATGAAACTATTCCTTTAAATAAATGCCCTTTAATAAAATCCATTTACTATTATTCCTGATAAATCCGATTTTGAATCCATTTTAATATCATGATTCAAAAACATTATTCAAGTACACATTTTATTCAAATGCCCCTTAACTGATATTGAAAAATGTTTCTATAAACCAGAAAAAACATGTTTGTCATCATTTAATCTTTAGGTAATCAGTTTTAAATAATTCTAATTAGTTCTACTAAGAGGAGTCGATAGTGAATCCACCTACCTCATCCATTTTGATGAAAAGAAAAACACAAAATGGGAGCCAATGAAACAAAGTTGATTCACCATGATACGACCATAAATTTCTTCTCATAATACAAAAAGATCAAATATTATCATATTTGGAATCAATAATTTATATTTACCCTTAAGTGGCATAGATGTGGGATATATGATATGGTATAATAAGTATATCATGGTTGATCTAAGAAAAAATAATATGAATGATGAGGAACAACACTTACTACATGAATCGGGCTTAGAAACACCATTTTAGTGCACCAGATTGATTGAAGATTCTATGGGAGAAGTTATCATAACATCAATTAGCAAGTATAAAGTTTTAGGGCCACTAAGAGGAAAAATTAGGTAGTTACAGTAAAAACGAGTGAGATTCATTTTTTTTTCTATCATTAACTATGTGCACAGTTCGTTTAAACAGTTAGAAAATTCGTATGTTAACCATGCTTTACGAGCTGACTTATGGAAACCCTCTCACTTAGTCATTGAACTATATACACAAACATGTCCAAATTTTTCCAATGCTACTGCTTAATGCATATATTGAGCATAGTTTCTTCAATGAATTAAAAAATTATTAGTTAAAGTGTACACAGCCCATACGAATCCAATTTTTCACTAAAAACATATCAAATGTGAACCCAACTCTACCATCCATCACCATTACACTTTATAAATAGAAAAATAACAAATTAATGGTTCCATGTCTGAGACTGGGTGTACTATATTCTCCCCACCATTGGTCAATATGTCCTTAGAATGTTGAAAACACTCCCTCCCTTGAATGAGTTTTTTCCATTGCTATTTCATTTACTTATCATGTTACGAGGACTATTCCTAAAAATGACCATGTATCAATAAAACCCTCACCAGACTCATACATTTTCCATTTAAGCCATTCCCTTTCTTATACATAATCCACACTATGAATTGTTCCCATGAATTATACCACTCTAGGTAAATGTGATCCCATATGATCCCATGGTCTGTATAAGGATTAATGTTTTTCAATTTAGATACATGAATCATATTGTTCAGCAAACTAAACCCTGGTGTAAATCCCAGATGCTATTCCAAATCTCCCACACCTTCCAATATCTCCATAGGGCCAATATATCATGGATATATACTAACCTATTCCCCAAAATTATTATGTACATGCTATGGATCAATCCTAAAGAACACATAGTCTACCAACACAAATAACAACGTTCATCAGTGATGATCCACATAAGATTTTTGATTACTCTGATCCATTTATATCATCTTTCTGATCTAATTAAACTTATCCATAATTTCATTGAATTGGATCTACCAAACTAGAGATGTATAACTTGTTTCCACCAGAACATAGTGAAGAAGAATAAGGATTCCCATACAATGATTCAAATAGATACATTTTTATTGGATCCTGTTAGCTATTATTATATTAGGACTCCACTATGGGAATATGATCATCCCATGAGACACCATAACATATTACAAAATCACACAAAACATCTTCTAATATTTGCATCATCCTTTCATATTTCTCATTAGTCCGAGGATGATATGTTGTACTCATATTAAACTGTGTCCCATGGGTTTTATGTATGGATTTCTAGAAATTAAACATGAACTACATATATCATTATGAGGCTATAGAAACTGGTATGTCATTTCTCATAAAAACAAGTTGGATAAATATTACGCATAGATACTCAAATGTATGTGTTTAAAATATGTGGTTGAAATGGGATGACTGGGTGATTCGATCCACTATCATCCATATGGCATCTTTTCTCGGAACTATTCTTTTATTAAAACCCATTTTAAAAAATAAATTCCAAAACACAGTCAAATTTAATAAAACCATTAGATTTATTAAAACCCCCTAAATCAACTCTATTTAACTTATTATAGAAAATCCCATTGTTAATCCATTTTAAAACCCATAATCATGCACTGTATTAATGAACACCTGTTTCCATATAACCAAAAATTGGTATTTAAAAAGTTTTCTATCAATAAAAAATAGCTAGGTCAACATTATTTTATCATAATATAATCAATTTTAAATCATTATAATAAGTTATACTAAGAGGATTCGATAGTGTAGCCACCTACCTTGGTCATTTTGATGAATGTTGAATAAAAATGATGAATACTAAAAACCCGAGCTTATTCTCCACAAAAATTCCATACATATATTCAACTACTAAAAAAAGACCAATTGAAAACATAATTACCTTAAAAAATCTTACATCTACCCATAAAAATAGTAAAAAATTGATAATTAGAGGATAGAATTAATAGATCAATGCAGATCTCAAGAAAACGATACAAGAATGATTAGGAATGGCACTTACAACCATAATTTGGGAATAAAATTCCATGGGAGGTTTTCCAATTAGCCATGAATCACTTGTAAGGTGTTATCCTATATTCAATGGAGATTAATCCCATGGTAGGTACAATAATGAAAAAATACGATGTATTTAGAGGGAAATGTAGTTAGATAATAAATTATTATATGTAACATTATCTCTGTGAACTTTTATTTTGTAGAGTTATAAAAACCATGCTCTTACCATTCATTAGCTACTACATTATTGAAGCAATCACATGACCTCCAAGCATAGTCTACCTAACAGTACGCACATCAAGAAAATGGTACTGTCTCAAAACTATTACTATGCATGGTTTCTTCTTGGATTTAATCATGGTTTAGGAAAATTGTGTGAATCTCGTGTGCATCCCCTTTTCCCCCCAAAACATATAAAACGTTCCCCGAACAATTACATCCTTCCACCTTACACTGAATAAACACAAAAAAAACAAATTAAAGGCCACAAACTTGAAACAATGGGGTGTTACAACAGATATGTTAATGGTTGTTATCATAGATGACATACATCTATACTACATGTCAATGGATGAGTCTGAAAAAAGTTTGACTGTTGTTTTGTGATATCATCATCATACACTTCTGATTAAAATGTTATAAATGCATCAAGGATAGGATCATGATGGTTGTTAATAGGGGAATATTTAATATCTTCAAGCAGTGGTTTTGAATCCACCAATGATAGTGGAATTTTATTCTTTAGATGCCCCAAATATTATGGACATGGTGGTGAGCATCCTTAAAAATATAGACTTCAACGAGGGGATTTGAATGAATTCCTCTTTGGTTGTGAAACATATTGAAAACATAAATAGATAGAATCATGTTTAATTTTTAATTTATTTTTTTTAGGAATATTTTGGTTTCCTAATTGAGAAGTGGGCTACTTCTCCAGTCAATTGGTTTCATAAAAAATGAAATATGTTTTATTTTTTTAAGTTTTTTTGTCTTACGTTGTTATATGTTCAAATGTAGTATACATTGGGGTTTTTTATTGTGGATCAAATATCTTACATAAAAATTATCATATATATAAAACCCATTATTTCATCTTGGAAAAAATTACATTTTCAATAGATTTTTTGTGACATTACAACATTTATGAGTGTTTTTTGGTATTAAGGATCATAATAGAATGTCATAGATCTTCTCCCAACATGACTATAACATGAGGAGGTGTTAGTGGACATAATTATTTTAGTTTTACATATTTAATAATTCATATAAACAATTGAAGTAATTATTTTGAGTTGACTCACTAAGAATGAAGTTGTGTTCTATTGACATGCCTAAATTTTATGATTCCAAAAGAGTGATGGAGAAGATCCCCGTGATGATTCGTGATATTTGGGACATTTCAGTATGATTTTTTATTTTCCATATGATTATGTAGTTGTATTTGGTGTAGTGGGTGGAGATGTAGAAGAACAATTTCTATCACATAGATATAAAATATTTTTAAAATACTATTCATTATATTAGACAAAAGAAACAATGATGTTCTTAATGGTTTAGTTTCATTTCAATCACGGTGCAAAATAATATTTTTTCAGGAATGATATTAAGCATCTCCCATAATGATCTACCCACATATTATTCTTCAGAGACATATCCTACATAAAACTATTATTCATATCATAGGGAAAGAAATCAAAATAACTTCTGATATCATATCTTTGGTATGGGAAAACTAGTGGATATAAAAAGATAATTTGAATAAATGATTGTAAATATGAGAGTATTATTTTAATACTAGACCAGTCATGTCATATTTAATAAACATGAGTCATGGAATAATTGAACAATTTTCATAATTCATGTATGTATACATATTCAAAGAGAATGATCTGTGATAACATAACATTGGCACAAGTCACATATTTTTTGCACATAAAAAAATCCTAGAAATTGATTTAAATTTTGTTAAGCCTCATTGAAAACACAATTATAGTGGTATGGGTTCACAACCCAAAGAATCATAGTTTTCATGGTTCACTTCAAATAAAATCATAATGAAATAATTATATAAATAATATACGTTCACTACCCACTCCATTTCTAATATTATCATCATGTTTCAATTTTTACCTAATTTATTGGATGTAGATATATTTCCCAGTCATATCAAAATGAAATACATACATATTTGATCCACAACATCATACTACATTCAGCGGATTAGAATACATGAATTGAAATATGATTCATAATCATTTTAACATAACATAATATTTAGAAAATATATTAGTGAAATAATCACATTATCATTTAGTAAAAGAATAATCTCCCATAAAGAAGTGTGTTTCATAAGAACATTTGACATGAATAACACATAGAATTAAAATCGATTTTATATATATTCCAAACATACACAACCATATCTTGTGATACAATAAGAATGAATTCTTTGGATAATATCTGTAGTAAATTATATGTATTATCAAAAGAGGAAATCATAAATGGATGATGATGATGAATTATCACAAGTAATTTATATGGATGAAAATATAATTTCCACAATGGATAACACTTTTTAATTAATTAACCAATTTAAAATTCATTTCCTTTGAAATAATAATTTAAATCATACAATGGACTCTTTAAAAATAGTTTAATGAATATATTAAGGAATAAAACATTTATTTGAATATAACTATTTAAAATAAATAAATTGGAGAATTTTTTTGTAATCATAATCATTGAACATAAATATTTATTCTTCTAAAAGATGATTTAGAATGAAATTTCATCTATGATTTATGATAATATTTAAACTGGTACAAAAATTTAAATAAATACTTCTTTAACATTTTTTTGTAAAATATAAATATAAATTATTTGGAATATGAAATTACATATCCTATAAACTCATTTTATAATAATTTAAACAGGTGTAATTTGTTTTTAATAATTCATTTGGATTAGATTAAAATATATAGGATTTTCTTTGAATAAATTTTAATGGAAGAAAAAGGATTTTGGGCCGAAGAATTAAATTAATACAAATTTTCGTAAAATATTTTATTTTAAACACATTAGTATATTAAGAGAAAAAAATAAATTGTAAAAATTATTATCATATCATAAGTATATTAGTTTATTATCAGGTGTTTTTTGAGAGATGCATCATAATATATCATCATCCAAAGCATATAATAATAATAATACTAATTAATGATGGCATTGTTTCATAAAACCCTTACCACACTAATAAAGTAAAATCCAATTCCCCCAGAAATAATAACATTATAAGATACATAAAATAATACTAGAATAATTATATTTTTATATTATTTTAAAAAAAATTTATATGCACCTCAGAATAAAATATAGGTTCATAATATAACATGTATCATAAAAGGAATAGATATACAAAATTATCATACAACATTAAAATCATGTTAATAACAAACCCCCTAAAAGGTGATTACTCAAAACAGTTTTTAAATACCAAAATTTTTCAGTATATGAAAAATAAATAATATAATTGGTTTCATATAACTCAAATATAATAAATTTGTTTTTGATATGAAGTGTGTCTTACAAAAGAAAAAAAATGTCGCCAAAGTCCCTTATCTTATGTACGTACATCTATCAAACATGATAAAACAATATGGTATAATAAATATAATTTCTCTATAAATATATTAGAAAACTCATAAATATCTAGCTCATACCTTATTTGATTAACTTAGGATCATTTATTACTAATTTATTTTCAAATCTATATTAAATTAATGTGTTGGGAAATAAATGATTTTGTTTTTGTTTGTACTTTTATATGTTAATTTTTCGGTACTCACACATAAAAAATCAATAAATAATATCTATAATTTTGACAATGATAATAGTATCATAAATATTTATAATATATTTATATATATTCTACCTTAAATTAAAGTGATAAAAAGTGAAATACATTGTTCATGGAGATGATAGTCCATACCTATGCATGGAAACTATTTCCATTTTCATTAAGCATTGATGTAATAAATTTTTAAAAAAATGTATTTACTTCAGATTCCTAACTATGTTATATATATGAAAAATTATTATAAACAACAACCTTATTAAATTTCATCAAAATAATGAGGGGATCTGATAACATTAGGATGTAATCTATCGTACAAAAGAGAGAGATTATCATACTCAGTAGAATGAAAATTATGAAGGTATATATGATATAATTATTACATATCTATATTAAATTCAAAAATATCATATATCCAAAAAAATTTAACATTATATCTAGTCATAAGGGATGGTAATTGAAAAAAGGAATGTCTTTTGTTCGTTTGGTGGTAGTCATTCATAAAGATGAAGAAGGATTACATGTCCCATTTGATGGATGAGGAAAAGGATTTAGAATATTACAGTAACATGATAACATATCAGTATATATAATATGTTATGGTAATATATTATACTGTTTAAATAATAATTTATGTAGTTAGAGGAAGAAATAAAAAAACAATTTGTTATAAACATTACCTCTTCTATTGATGTATTATTTTTTATTAAACCGAATGGATTAATATGTATTATTTATAAATAAATTATTATAAAGATATATTAGAGATATAATGTTCTTATTTTCATAGGTATTGGTTCATACAATATTTTTTGGATGTGTTAGGGGGAGAGGAAAATGGGTGGTCTTTTATTAGTGATGTGGGTGCCACAGTTGTATGTTCGAAAAAAAGGATTACCAACAAAATTCCCATAAAAATGAAGGTATGTTATCAAAAAATAAATAGATATTATATAAATATATCATAAAATTGGTGGTGTAATATTATTTATTATTTACACCATTATCGTTTTATGCTTCCCTATTTGAAATACATCATTACATTAAATAGATAAAACATTTAATAATTATTTTACAATTCACCGATTTAGAAAAATCTTTTCACCATTTAGATAATTTTTTTTCTAATTACAAATATTTTATCTATATTAACAAATCCAACTCTCATTTTTTGTTGTATTAAATATATATTAACCTAGAAAATGAGAATAGAAATAATAATTTATGAATAAAACACATCACAAGTAAACAATGTTTTAATATCCATATTCATTATGGAAATTATTATAAGAACTATATTATATTTGGTGCTATAAAATTGACCAAATGTATCTTTTAAAACAATAACATAATACTTTTTGTGTAATTATAAGCATTAATAGAAATGAAAATTCTTAATGAAAACTAGTATCGTCAATATTCATCCAAAAAATGATCTTCTCGGAAAATTATCAATAATTCCAAGAAATATAATTTTGAATTATATATTTTATAATTAAATTTTATATTATAATAAAAATTATTTTAAATTTTAAAAATTTATAAGAGTTTCATAAAAGGAAATAGAACAGAAAGATAGATAAACACAGTCTTAAGCGTAAAAAATGATTTATTATAATAGGTTATATATCAAAATATTATTATTGTAAAATATATTATTGAATTCATAATATATGTATTTTATTAAAATAAACCCCCAAAAGTGATTTGTATTATTTTTCAAGGGATGATATCTAAAAAATTAATTAGTAATATATTAATAGTATGTCTTGTTTTTTATAACACAATTACTTGTATAACAAAATCTAAATTCATTTTTGAATGTCAGAAAAGAAAAAATCCATGTTTTTTATAAATCATGTTGTTGAAAATATTTAATTTATATAAAAAAATCATAAAAATCAATGTGTTATACACTCCCCCCATTAAAAAAAATTCATCTATATTCTTCATACAAGTATCAACAACGTAATATTCATATAATTCATAATATATCTATCTTCCATGGTAGATTCATTAAGTAGGTTCATATACCAAAAAATAGTGATAACTGAAGATTCATTGTTCCATGGGTCTTTATCCATATAACCCCAAATCTTCTATGGATGGCCTTTAAAAAAATCATTTCCAAGCTGTACAATAACTCAATTAATTAATGTTTATGGATCACATATTTTTATACTTTGTAAATGTACAATGAATAGATCATGAACCTGAGAGAGTATCAATGGATGTTACAAATAATTGTATACCATCCTCAAATGATCCATAATTTCAATGTGACTAGTATAACTTGGTTTTATTTTCACAATAATTTTTTCTCATGAAATCTATCAATATAACTTCTCACCAAATAAAAAAATTTACTTGCATGAATTATTATCCTCATATCATTTCTATTGAATTTTTAATTCCATTATTTTTTTGTTCAATGACTTTATCATTATCTTCCATTTAATTAACTTTCCCAGGCACAAATATCAATAATTCTACAAAATCATTTCAATACATTGCAGTTATAAAAATATGTCAATAAATTAAATAATCATGATCCTTTTTAATGTTAAAAGGAAATCTACTAATATATAAAAATAATATAGATGATGGTGTTGATCACCAAAATTATTAAAAAATGTGAATATGATCTTATTATATCATCAAGGGTATGGATTTTTCTCTCCAACTAATTTCTTTTTTATTGATGGAACCTAGTGTTAAAAATTATCTCTGTATACCTGGTATACTCGAGGATAATGGTTGCAGGTGTATTGAAATCATGTAGTGGTGGTTGATATATTATAATTTATTTTTATCATCATTTCTTTATACCATGATATAGTTTCTTGCATGTAAAATTTATAATATCATTATTTCATATATGAATGAATAATTACTTATAATTAATAACAATCATTTATGATAACTGTTGATCATACGAAATGACATAGTCAGATTGTATTAATTGAATTTTGAGGATCCAATGATTTAATCCCTCTAGTGGTGATCCACATGTGCTCTAATGAGATATAAAAAACACTCAAAATTCATGTGATATCATAGAAAATATAATTTATATATTATTTTTGTCTCTCATTCTTCTATCTTAGAGAAATAACTTTTTTGATACTCATTATTGAGAATGATATATAAGGTGTTAAGTTAGAATTCAGTGTGTGAATATATATATATATATATATTCCTAATTATTGTATGTATTGTACAATAAAAATAACCATATTATTCTTAAATTAGGTACTAGGAAAGGTTTTATTTAATTTAATTTTATATATTAAATTACATTTAATGTAATTAATAAACACCTGGAAAAATAATAGTAATATAATAATTATTTTATTGTGGCATTCACCAATTTTCCCAGTAAATAATTTAATGAAATTCTCTGGTAAATTATTAACTTTTTCAAAAAACATTTCATTCATCTATTCAAAAAATATATCATTTATTCAAAAAATAAATAAATAATATATTCAAAAGTAATTATTTTATTCAAAAATATGAGACAAAATATTTGATAAAAATATTGAATATATAAAATAAATAGTTTATTTACCATCCAATTATTAAATATAATATATTCATGGACATAATAAAATAATTTATTTAATAATAAAAAATTATTATATATTAGATAGGGAATATTATAGGGAAAAAATATTCAATATTTATTATTCTACATAAACGAGAATAATATTTATTCTAATAATGGAATTCAAATAAAATTAAATTCTGACCAACAAAAATAATTATTGTGTGACACCCTAGTATTTATTTACATTGTAATTTAGAGGTCATTCCTAAATTCAATGGTCAATTTTTAAAAACATGTCAAAGAACCCCAAATAATTTACTCAATGTTATAAAAATGAAAACCACATACAAACAAACACTGTATAATAAAATCATTTTTCATAACTTCTCGTCATGATGGATGAACATCCATCTCACCAACCAAAAAGCTCGAATGGTATTTCTCTAAATATATAAAACAGACAAATCAATAACCCATGGATATTAAACTTAGTGATATATTTCCATTCCAATAAATGGATAATTATAACACCTTCTATAAATAAGGATTGGAAAAATCCTCCCATAACTTATCCATTAATTATTTTTCACTCATGATGCACCCAAAAAAACCAGCAATAATAGGAAATGTTATTTACATAGTTCTAAAAATATATCTATACAAACGAGTTATAACATTCATTAATTATAATATTAATATTTCATTACCATCACACACATTAACATATAACATTATTCGATGAAAAAAAGACATGTAAAATTCCAACTGGTGGTTCTACTCTAAAAATCATTCATCATGTACATTACCATGTCAGAACATCCTAGGATGAATCATCATAAGATTAAGAGTACAATAACATAAATGTATATATAATATGTTTCCCGAAATAGTATGTTATAAAATCACAAAATAAATAATTAATAATATAACCATATCACATCAATTCACTCATTATAGTGGTGAACTACAATTTCACTATCAATGATATGTATACCGGAAGACATAATAACATTAAATTCATGCAGAAAAATGATCAGTATCTGAGAAGTAGTTCTCATAATAAAAAACAAATAGATTATACATGTAATAAATGTACTAATTTATTTTCCAATGAATCCATCTTCATTAGACTCTGACATGTACGAGATCTGACCATCTACAACATTCATTCCTCATGCCCTCACATGATAGTAATATATCTACTAATTATTGGATTTACTCTTGGGGTTTTCTATGTGGTATCCCATGGAAATAATACTCACTGATAGATCACCTTAATAATAAGAATCATATAAGTTATAATACTTCTAATTTAAATGAATCATCTACTTTTGTGACCTTGTCTTTTTTTTATGGTACACCACTAAAATATTTTTTTAACAGAGTGTGATAGTATATTTTCTGTAAGGTTCTATGTGATGAACTAGGATTATGTTCACAATCCAGACATTATCTATAGATTCCTCATTTTACAAAATAAAATATTAATTTTATTTTGAATCCGTAAACACAAACTACATTATGATCTTCAATCTCACGTAACTTCTTTACATTATGATGATGTGTCCCATATCTTCTAGGATATCATCTTGATCGATTCAAAAACAATAATCTTTATAACATATGATGAATAGTTCCAAATATCCTCCATAAATAATTAATATATTCTTAATACTCCCAAATACATATGGATAGTGACGAATTTTATCTAGTAGTGGTCAGCTGGATCAGCATGATATCATCCAACTAGACAAAATGCATATTAGATATATATTATAGTACATATCATATAATACATAAATGGACTGATCACTAAATATTATGGAATACTTTCCATCCTATTCCATTCTTCATCTATATGCGGAAACATTTTCCTGAAAAGATGAATTATATGTGACATTTGAAACAATTCCCTTTTATATTTTTATATATTAGATCTTTTCAGAATATTTTCAATGTATATTCCTAGAAATTGGTTGATAAACCTCTTGGATCTATCCTAATGAATCTTGATCCCAAAAAATATATGTTTCATATCCTAATTCTATAATTGATATGTTTTTAGGAAACCACACATTTATATATTTGTAAGACTCATGTTTCATTTAAAACGATTAATATGTAATAAAAATATACTATTAACAATGAAACAACACTCACTCTAAAACATTCATTTACACACATATTAATTTCATTCATTATGAAACCAATATATGTTATTGCCTCATTAAAGTCATCATTAAATTAAATAGATTAAGGAATTAGTCCATAAATGGAACTTTAAAACATGCATATCATATTGGTATCTATATGGGTCACAAACCATTCGAGATGACTCTTATAGATATATATATTAAATATGGCCACCAGTAATGAAGTCTATTTTTAAATACATTTAAATGATATCTTAATTATGGAATTTCATAATGAAATGTACAACTCTGATGGAATTCAACATTTCAACTAGGGAAAAGTATTCATCTTATTCAATTCTATGACGATTTTTATACCCATTTGAACTAGTAATTCCTTATAGGTATTGGCATGAGCATCCCTGACTTGTTTTTTCATAACCACCTATTTGCAACCAATCTTAATTAAATCAAACCGAGGGTCTTCCAAAATTTTGACATTGATTTTCTACATGCTATCCATATCAAAATTCATAATCTCTAACCACATTGCAACATAATTTCCACATACTATGTATTCTTAGGATGGAGTATCATAATTATCATCTAATAATGAGACACATTCCTTTGAAATTATAAGACCATACAATTTTGGTTGTCTATCATCTCTTGTACTCTTAAGTAGATATTGATCATATAGAACATTTGCTTCTTCCATGGGTTTTTGTATAATTTTTTCTTGTTCCAAATCTTGTGTATATTGATATAGTACATCATCAATCTCAATCATTACCTCAAAAAATATTTTTCAGAAAAGTGTAGTGTCCCACCCTTACTGCCACTAAACCATGTCCAAGAGAGTGTCCCCCATGGCCTCAACTACACCATCCTAAATGATAGTGGCTTTTGACTATATGGAAGGTATGGGGTTGTGTCTACAAGGATATCATTACCTCATTGATCAATTTACACACATCATTGAAGAATATAAATATAATAGTGGAATCAAATGAAAATATAGATGGTAGTATATGTAATGAATAATATATTAAATATAAATAAGAAACTTAGGGAAGTGTAATAATAATTAGCTGATACAAAACTGATGATTTTAATTATGTATATAAAACATCTAGTACTAGGGATTATTATGTACATAATATATACAACATGATATCAAAAACAAAAAAATGATGAAATCTAAAAAAAAAATCTCAAGAATATCAGAAGACTTATTCCCCTATAATCATCCTTTGTAGTATGAATTAATATATCTGAAAGAGAATGTTCCCCTTTAACATTTCTTATGGTCATAGAGCCAACTCACGTACCAAATAGAGATATATATGTGTTTGAGTTATAAATCGTAGCAGTTCAGAACACATGTGTTATAGGACATTCCATTCCACATTTTAAATAATTACAAAGTTTGATATACACTAAAATAAATATAATGATACTTTAGACACATTAACCATGGTCCTATGATCTTGAATGGACACCCAACCCAATCCACCCAAACCACCCTATGTCAAATGTCATTAAAGATTACCTATGAATGAATTATATTTATACAATTTAGAATAGTAAAAAAGGATTACTAAGGTATACCCACGTTATTTGGTTTTTTCATGGGGATTAATACAAATTTCATTACACAAGTGTTCATGTAATCAAGGGTGTCGCCTCACATATGAATTATAAATCTCATAACAATTATTAAATTGAATTCATTAAAAAAGATAAATCAATCCATACATCAAATCCATAAAATCTAATGGTAGAGTCATGATCATGCCTATAGAAATATAAAAACATCACATGTATCACTACTGGAACATCCAATATAATCCAAATCCACCAAGTACATCCCAGGGTACCCATACATCAACACATTTTCATTACATGCATGATAAATCTTATTATGAACCAAGTATCTCACAAAGGGGACCAAGTATCACACCATTGTGTCTATCAATGTTTTCTCACCTAGGGAGCCATTATCACTATGGTGTATATCAATCTACTTGGGAATCCCATTCCTAAAAATCCAAAGAATCTCTCCTAGCGTGTCGTGTCGTAATCAACCTAGAATAGTGATTCCATCCATGAATCCTTTATTATGGAACCCATATTCTCTCATAGTAAATATAATGTGATAAATAGCAAGAATGAACTATATCAGGGAATATATTTTATAATTTCTGGAAATATATTATTCAAATCAATAATACATGCTAACCAAGAAACCCATTTATTAAATTTAATCCAATCAATAATGGAACAACTCTTATAATATGTATGAATTAGATAATTCCAAGCATTTTCATGTGGAATATTTCAATATCATATGATTCCATGAATGAAAATACTTTAAATATAGTTCCAAAAACTATAATATGGCATATGAATTTAACACATCGAATTGAAATGTAACAACACACATGTCATTAATTAAATTCCACGAAATGATTCTAGTAAGATTAACTATGAATAGTAACTCGATTAATGTCATTCAGTTATGAAAGAATGAATTTTCAATGTAATAAATGAACAAAGATCATTAAAGTAGACCATTATGAAAAAACATTTAAAATGTGAGGTTTGGTCCAAATGCCCAAGGGATACATTCATTTCAACACACTCAACCCAATTCAATTTATGTGATGATTTGAAATCATTAACCAAGGGAAACACACACCCAAGGTGATTTCATTAACGAGTATGGGTATATTGGACATTTATGATAATTAAATCGAAACTGGTGGCCAATGTCATGGTATACACCCTTTTAATATGTTTCTCTATATACTAGGTTAAAAAAATGGATATACATAAAAATTTATTTACTATGAAATATCATGTATTTTCAAATGTTTTTATATGAGAATAAAAATAGAGTGTTGTTTTAAAAGCTATGAAAATGATTAGGAAAAACATATACACCATACCGTGTGGGCATAGTACTCGAAATCTCCAACAACACGATTGATTCAAACTAAAATGGAAGGAATGTAAATAGTTAAAAATTTCCTAAAAGAAGAGAATAAATCTGAACCACCTAAAATTGAACATATAGTTGAGAAGAAACATTGAAATAAATGATTGTGGAATATAGTTCTTCTCATGATTATTCTGTTTTTTCCTACAACGAAGATATTATAGGAGAAAATAAAGAGAAATAAAAGAAACCCATGAAGGTGGGGAGGGGGACTCGTTCACATGAAAAGAGTTGGAATAATTAGTGGAATATAGTTAGGTGAAGATAGTTATAGTTTAAACATTATATAAAGTAAAATATGTAATTTCACACCAATTTTATAGAGTACACGATCTTACCACAAAGATTTCTCAATCTATGGACCAATCACATGCAAGGATAGGCCTCATAGGTCACACCACATGGGATAAGAACTTGGTTTGACTAACCATGTTACACCATGTGTTTAATCGGTACATGAAACCTGAATCATGTTTCATGGTCATGCACCCTAGGTTTCATGGTTATAGACAAACCGTACGACCCAATATATTTTCCCATTTTATGTTCATTGAGATTCAATCTTTCCATAAACACCCCTGGTACATCCTTTAAACAATTATTAATATTTTTCAAGAAAAAATTTAAGGAATTAAATTAAATAATTAAGATTTCACACCATTGGAAAATTATGGGATCTTAGAACCTCCCCACTTTTAGAAAAATCATCCTGAATATTTTCTTTTGAGTGTTGAAGACCCTTTTCTATGAAGAGATTATTACAAAGAACACGAGAATCATCCTCTCACACTCATGTACTATCTAGAACATTTCTATGCATCCAAAATCACCTAGAATAAATAGGCGAAGCCACATCAAAGATACATTATTCTTATCCCACTAATAATAATTTGATACTACTTGAATGACACATCCACATCCGTGTAGATATCATTTGGATGAAACAAATCATATGGATAGGGATGACATTGTCAATGTTGAAATACATGGAATAGATCGTTCATAGCATAGACCTCTACAGTATCATCAACTGATATGATACCATAAAAATAATGAAATATATCAAATGGTTTTGTATATATCAGTGATAACTTGACCTTTCTCATGATTCATTTATGAGCCTATTAAGGTTATACACATATAAAGACCTGATGTCCCATACCAAACTCTTAAGTTAAAATGTGATGATCAATTTAATACTTCTATATTGACTGATTCATTTACATATTTAATTAATACATCAAGACTTACTCTGAAGACTCTTGAACAATATGAGGATCCAATTTAGATTATCCCATAACTCTAGCTACCATATAGAAGAATGAAAAATTATACCATAGAGAGCCTCATATAGATCCACCAATTTTTTACTAAATGACATTATTGCTGGAAAAATACGAAAATGGAATATTACTTCTATAATGAACCACCAAAATCAAATATATAGGTCCACATATTGTCATTTATCTACCAAATAATTTTCTCGGACTTCGCATCGATCAGAGGGTGAAATGTGGAACCCTATAGCACATGTGAACCTGATTCCTTCTACAACCCCTTCAAAGAAGAGAACCAGGAACCATTGATTGAAATGATTGAATGTGGTACACTATGAATTCACCTAATCTCTTTGATATATAACCTTCCGAACTCTATAATTTTAGAATGGTTCATTATTCAGTAGGAATTAGTTTACATTGGTGAACCTATCCATGATCACCCATACAAAATATCGACCTATAAGAGACCTCAACATTCCTATCATGAAATGCACAGTGAAATAATTCCATCTACACTATGGAATGGAGCGATTATGTTGATGTCTAGAAGTTCATTGGTGTTATGAATTCACCTGCTGATAGGTGGAACGTCTATTGATGAGCTCAGGTATCTGCATATTCATACCTAGACACCAATATTGATGACTTGTATCATTGTATATCCTAAAATGACCAATATGATCTTTTCAAATAGATGAATGAGATTCCCTCATCATACCATCTCGTATATTAAAAGGCAAAAAAATACTTCTATGATAGAGCATGGCCTCCCTACCCTCAAACAACACCACCATGAGGAGGGTTCTATCCTGTGATACTCTCCCTCATAATGATATCCTCTATATATGATAACAATTGAATATAGACCAATTCTAGAAGAGAGGAGGTCACTCCCAAAGCAACTAAAACTATATTCCCACTCTTCTCATGAGCCCAAATTAGAACACATATTCATAATCTACCACTCATTGTCAGCAACATTGATGGACTGCATATGGGTCTTCTGGCTCAAGGAATCATCAACCACATTATCCACATCAGGTATGCAAGAATGCTCAATATCAAATGACTAGACATATTCCACCTACTTATGATGACTTATATTCATGTCCATGTGAGTGGAGATGTATTTCAAGATGTTATTATCCATGTAATCAATCAATCTCTTTCCAAATAGAGAGTGCCTCAAATAGAGAAGATCATCAACCACAATTGAGAAATTAGGGTTCTATGTAGGCTAATTATTCTCATGAATCATCAATTGGTGATATCTATTAGCCACGACCTGATCATGTTTTTTCAGAACTTCCTCCATTCAAACTCATGAAGAATCACAATAGACTATATAACTTCTTCCCAGCTCAAGAGGAATTAGAATCATCTAATAAGTTAATACTCTTCTTAACTCCTAAAATTACATATCATAAGATACAATCCATAATAAGTGTATAACTTTATTTCTCTAGGCTGAATGAGGCACTTGTATCTGGGAGAATACCATAATTAATTTCCTATAATAGAAAAAAAAATCCCTTGTTAGATGTGTATAAAAGAGACATTATGGGGATGACCCCAATAAACCATGTTTGTCACCATGTATGGTTCAATTTTTATATCATCCTCAGATATTATAGGACATAATAAGTGAAAATTGATAATCCGAAAATTCCATTTACTAAACATCATATATAACACATTCACTCTAAATTTACTTATCAAGATATAAATATGGGTTTCATGTATTGGATTTTAGTGTGAATACAGTAAATTCATTCAAATAAGACTACCATGAAAGAATAAGGATATGAGAGAGAAACCCAATACATCAGATACCTGAAGGCATTAAATACATTCATCAAACAGAATAACATAACCAAATACTCATCAAAACTATACCAACTACATAATGGTTTACATGGTTTATCTGATGTTCTTATAGGAACACAATGATATCCTGACCTCATATTGAACATTAACAAGGTAGTTTCTCCTTGGATCTGATTAAAGAGATCATGAATATGATAAAAAGGATATCAGTTCATGATTTTATGAAAATTCATCCATCTATAATCCAACACCAATAACATGGTACCATCCGCATTCATAGAAAAATAATAGGTGAAACCTGTTGAGATGTTAGGGGTCATTTAAAAACTATAGTTTCAAGATCATTTTTCTACTTCTATTGTTTTTGGATCATTATAGGATCCATCATATTTGGAGGAATGGACACTGGTGTCATACCTGGAACTAGATCTATGGTTAAATAAACCTCTCAATTAATAGTTAATCTCTTGAAATATTCATGGAAAATGCCATTATGATGATTTTAAATATGAATTGAGTTTTACTAACTACATTTCCAGCTCTCTCATAAAGAGTCTATCTAACTATGTTGTTACTCTGCAATGTCCATCTCTAATTGGTCCATCATAATCCTCCTAGATATCACATTCCCCATTGTGGATAAATTTTTTAGATTCATGTGATATGAGGAAAACCATTTGGTTAATGTTTTCCACATGGGAATGATAATGAATAGGACAATATATACTGAGAATTACGTCAAAACAATTCATATGGTTTATAATTAAATTTCTGAAGAAACGACACCGTCATATACCAAGGGGGAACTCATTGAACTATATTATTCCATCAATTGTTACACATAATAGATTTTCAATATACATAACAATGTAAAATAACTCGATATCCATCATAAGACTCTCTACACACACAACAAATATGATAGTGTGATACTTCTATATCAAAAAGGGAAGAAAATAAAGTAGTTTTCACTTGATTACAACCTCTAACTGTTGATGGACCTAGAAGAATTTCCTATGATGATTTCTACAGTAAATATGGTTGGCATGAGCTGCAACACTAATATGATGTCTGACTATCCAATGTAGTTTCACTCTACTGACACTGTATATCTATCCCTGGGATACCTTGGACCTGACCATTCTTGCCTAGTCATGATTATCTAGTAGAGCACCAACTCTCATCCAGATGTGGCATCCCAGATCATGAACATGATATAGGTGATGGTACATATTATCTTCCAATAAATATTTTGATGAAAATTATGGACAAGGTTCTAAAGATAACCCATCCAGCTATAAACTATGCATTCCATCAGGTTCCTAGGGAAATGAATATCCTTATATGTTATCCTTACACACTAGTGGAAAACTATATAAATGTCAATATGTTCCCCCTAGCTTCCATGTCCCCCACATTCACTATCAATTTGTATCTCCCTATTACATGAAGAACATTCACTCAATTTTGTAAGTAAACTACCCTAGCTCATAGAAGTAGATTCTATAATATTTAGCTACCTAATAAAGAAAATGATAACAATATTTTTTAATTTAGTTAACATAAATATGTTCAAGTATGAGCGGACAAAATAACCAATCCAATCCTCAATACTCATCACAGTAGTTCATTCTTCATAGATTAGACATGAAGATATGTAATGGTAACGTCCCGGTTCTGGGTGCCACTCAACGGGTTCCCTGAACCCGATTCACCACATGACCTCAAGCGCATTTCCCCAAACAGCAGAGGCTGCTGGCTAGCAGCGAGTGCCCAGTTCTGATAATGGGGATACTATGCCCTCACTTCTCAAAGTGTAGCGCAATGGAATATAATAAAAACATACAACAACATTGGAAGCAATAAACCATGCAAATCACTTGAATAAACAATTTCAATAGATATAACCAACCAGTAAATAAATGTCGATGAAACATGCCATAAGTACTAAGAAAACAGTCAAAACATGTTACATATTAGTGGAATACAACACAATACAGAGTACAACAAAATGAAACAAAACATCTGGCAACATCGCGAGCCTAGGCTTGGTCCCATGCCCTCATACTCTTAAGAAACAATCAAGTACCTGTATAGGGACTGTTTCCCCTGTCCACATCTGCAGAAACGTAATCTGTTTGGGCCAAAAAGCATGACCCAAACAGGCTGTGAGAAATATATCTCAGTAGGCACCCACCAAAGGCCCGTGCTCAACTATGTGTAAAACATGCGACAAGTGTGCAATAGTAAAAATGCAATAAGATAAGAAGTACTAAAAAGTATCTAACTTACTAGTTATATTTTCATTTAATTATTCATTGAATCCACATAATATTTAGAAACCACCACTGTGAATTTCATAATAACCAGTCAGAATCCTCAGACAAGTAAAATCTCACCCTCAGGTAATCAAAATCTCACCCTCAGGCATAATAGAATATCACTCTTAGGCATACGATGTTTCGCCCTCAGGAACAGAATTCATGCCCTCAGGAATGAATGTTTTCCCTCAGGTGAAATACAATGTTGCCCTCAGGATAATACAGTCACACCCTTAGGCTATAGAAAAACACCACCCTCATCATAAGTAACTGTTCCATGCCCAATATAAAAACATGAAATATGAATACAATTCTTCTCAAGGAAAAAGTAATTCATAATTTAAACAAGGAATACCCTTGGGTATGCTGGCCAAATAGTTAAATAAGGGAATGCACCCCTCGGGATGGTCCTGGATCCATGAAATGATCCCAACCAACATTTTTTATCATAATTAATCAAATATTCAATTCTAGGTGTTTAATATAGAAATTGAATCCGCCACACGACACCCCAACATGAGTTTGTGGCACAAAAACGCACAAAACACAAAATAGTTGGAAAAATTAACACCAGGGAACCAACCTTATACGCCAACGAGCACTATACTTGAATGTCGGTTCCATAAATGCCCAAGAACGACATAGATCTGACAAAGAAGAAAACCCATTAAAATGTAATTAACTCTTGTTAGGGAAAGAATTGGTATGAACCACACCAAGAGAAGAGAGGGATTACCTGTCTGGTTCCAACGAGATCGTCTAAAGTAGAATCGGATTTGAGACGTGCACCTAGTGGATCTCTGAATGATCACTCGTCTTCTCCCGAGCAATCTTCATGTTCTAATCCTTCCCTGTGAAAAGGGGAGGCTACTACCCATTTTAAGAGAAAACACCAAAGTACACGACATGTACTTCCACGTACACGGAATGTACTTCCTTCATTTAATTGTTCATGTGGCAGCACCGCCACCCTGTTCATCCGTCGACATGAGTACACGACATGTACACCCGACTACACGGCGTGTACTGTCGCCCAGCTGGCGGCTGCTCCACTGCCTTATTGTTTTCGCCTACCGACTGACTACACAGAGTGTAAAGGACCACTACATGGTTTCTAGTCTGTTCCTATACCATTCGTCGACGACATTGATACACGCCCTAGGTACTCATCCCACACGGCCCGTGTACTCATCCCACATGGCCAAAATTACAAGGCGTGTGGAAAAAGTACATGATGTGTATTTCCAAAATTTAGGATTTTCTCCATTTCCCATATTTTCTCAAAAACAATTAAGGAAAAGTGAAAATTAGAAACCCATACCTCAAAGATAAGAACTGGGTTCTTACAAACATCCCCCCTTAAATAAATTCGTCCCCAAATTTCCCTTCCTGGGGTGGAGAAGATAATGCTGAGAATAACTCTAGCCAATGAGCACGTACGTCTGCCTCCGTCTCCCAGGTTTCGTCCTGCACTCAGCCATGCTTCCATAGAACCTGTATAAGAGAAACTGACCGGCCCCTGAGAAACTTCGTGCTCCTATCAAAAATACGAATCAGATGCTCCTTAAAGGAATCATCTATCTAAAGCTCAACCTCCTCTAGATGAAAGGTGTGAGACGGTTCTGAATGATAGCAGTGCAACTGAGATACATGGAAGACATCGTGCATAGACAGATCCTCTAAGGTAACTGAAACTGATAAGACACTGGCCCGACTCTCACTAGAATCTCAAATGGCCCCACATAACTCAGTGATAGTTTACCCTATCTCCTGATCCGCTTCTGTCCAAGCCTCGGTGAAACACGTAAGAAAACCTGATCCCTGACCACGTACTCTAAATGTCTTCTGCGGTGATAATCATATCATTTCAGACGAGACTATGTAGTATACATCCACTTCTGAATCAACTGGACCTCCTCAGAAGTTTCCTGCACAAGACGTGGTCCTAGTTGAGCTGCCTCACCTTCCTCTAACTAGCACAAGGGTGATCAGCATGGCCTACTATATAAAGCCTCGTATGGTGCCATCTCAATAATCCCCTGAAATCTATTGTCATAGGAAAACTTGAGTAAGTGTATATTCTTCTCCCAAGAGCCCCCAATGTCTAGGATGCATGCACCCAGCATGTCCTCTAGCATCTGTATCATACGCTCTGACTAGCCATCCGTCTGAGGGTGGTATGATGTGCTCAGAAGCACCTGTGTACAGAGTGCCCTCTGAAACTCTGCTAGAAAGAAGACATAATGCAGACGTCCCTATCTGAAATGATAGAACGAGGGGCCCAATGAAGATGCACGATTTCTCAAATATACAGCCTTCCGAGCTCGTCAACATTGAAGGTCTCCATGATCGACAAGAAGTGGGCTACCTTCATGAGTCTATCCACAACAACCCACACAGTGTCATTGCCACAAGGTGACCTCGGAAATCCAGTCACAAAATCCATCGCAACATCATCCCATTTCCACTATGGAATGGGTAACTGCTGTAATTGTCCATCTGGTCTCTGATGTTCTTCCTTCACTTGCTGACAGGTGGAACATCTCGTAACATAACCAGCTACATCATTCTTTATACCCAGCCACCAGTACTGACGTCTCAAGTCTCGGTACATCTTGGTAACCCCGGGATGCACTGCCCATGCTGAAGTATGACACTCCCACATCATCTCCTCGCATATATCCCATGTAACCCATATGTGTCCATGGAAACATAGAACTTCATCATTGCATATCGTCCAACCAGGAGGAGGGTCTACACTTGACACCGACTCCAGTAGAACTAGCCCTTCTGAATCAGATAGTTTTCTCATAATCACATAGTCCAGGAGGGTATATTTCACAGCTAACGGTGAAAGATATGTCTGCCCCTGACTGTTGTGAACCATTAGATGCATCTCCGAGGACAAAGCCATATGCTTCCACTCACCACTGGCTTCCTACAATACCTGTATCTGAGTCTTCCTACTCAGTGCATTGGCTACTGCATTACCTTTACCAGGTGTATAGGCAAGCTCAAAATAGAAGTACTATAGGTACTCGACCCACCTTCTCTGCCTCAGATTCGGGTCACGCGGAGTAATGATATATTTGAGGCTTTTGTGGTCGGTGAAAACCACAAAATGCTCTCCCAATAGATAATGTCTCCAACAGTGCTACGCATGCACAACTACAGCCAACTCGAGATCATGCGTTGAGTAATTCCTCTCATGCAGCCTCAACTGCCGAGACCCGTATGCAACAACTCGATCACCCTGCATCAACACTACTCACAGCCCGATACCTGATGGGTCACCGTAAATTGTATAGATCTTCCCCTGCTCAAGGAGTATCAGGATTGGTGCTGATGTGAACCTTCCTTTCAGGTCCTGAAAGGCTGTCTCACAGGCTTCTATCCAAATGAACATCACAACCTTCTTAGTCAAACTCGTCAATGGTGCTGCTAAGTGGGAGAATTCCTAGATGAAATGTATGTAGTAACCAGCCATCCCTAAGAAACTCTATATCTCAAACACGTTCATTGGCTACTCCCAAGAAACTACAACTCTCACCTTCTCTAGGTCCACTAAAACTCCTGCCTCTGAGATGATATGACTTAGGAAGTGAATCTGGACCATCCAAAAGTGTCTCATAGAGAGCTTAGCATATAGCCGATTCTATCTCTGTGTACTCAAAACGATCTCAAGATGGGTAGCATGTTCATGTCGAGTGTGAGAGTACACCAAGATGTCATCCATGAATACTACCCCAAAATAATACATATACGGATGGAACACTCGATTCATCAGAGCCATGAAGACTACTGGCATGTTCATGAGTCTGAACGGCATAACCAAGTACTCGTACAAACCATATCTGCTCCGAAAAGCTGTAAGCAGTATATCCGATGGTCTCACGTGAAACTGATGATTTCGAGATCTCAAGTCAATATTCAAGAACACTCGTGCTCCTTGAAGCTGATCAAAATGATCATCTATCCTCGGCAAAGGATATCGGTTCTTGACTATCAACTGGTTCAGCTACCAATAATCCACAGAGAGTCAGAGGGTACCATCCGCCTTTTTCGTAAAAAGAACCTGCAAAGCCCTCAGATAAGTACTTGGTCGGACAAAACCCTTTGACTTCAACTCCTCTAACTACCTCTTGAGATCCTGAAACTCAGGTGTGGCCATCCTATAAGGAGGAATGGAAACCGATGCTACTTCTGGCACAAGCTCAGTAGAGAAATCGACCTCTCGCTCCGGCGGTAGACCTGAAAAGTCGTATGGGAAGACATCCCTGAAACGATCAACCACTGGAGGTAAATCCATCTGAAAATTCCCCTAATCATCCAGATATAAGCTCGCAATATGGGTTGTGACTCCACCTCACCCACGATGCTCTGGTCCGGCTTGACTTACCTGAACATCCCACACGACCTTGTTTAGAAACTCTCGGCCCTCTGGGGACGTGAAACACACCCTGCGATGATAGTAGTCTAAAAAGGCTCAAAAGGGAACCAACCAGTCCATTATGAGAATGAATTCATAGCTCGTTATCTGTAATACATAGAGGTCCCAATGAAAGTTACCACACAAACCTCAAGGGGGCACTCCCTGCACTGATGCACACCAGCCGTTCTAGTCCCCAACGTAGTGTCTAGCGTCATAAAATTAGAATAAGTAGAAACACAGAGCCCATGTCTCTCCACAACGGGTACTTATATGAAACTATGTGTAGCACCCGTATTGAAAAGTACTAAAAATAAAATAGAAGCTACTAGAATAGTACCTCTGACTGTAGAAGGTCCGAGATCCTACCCCTGCTCGGTATGTTGCATTGCATATGACTGCCCAGTGCCGCGGCCCTGCGACATAGTCTAGATACCCCGAGCTATACCACCCTGCAACCTCTGAGATCATAGTGTCTGGCTACCATGGCCATGACCACAATCTCTACCTGCACGCCCTGAGGTATTCCAGTTTCCTGACTGGTAAGAAGCCACTGGTCCTCCTCCTGCATGCGGAGTCTGCACAGAACCCCTCTCACTAGCCATGGGTAAAAACGCCCTATAAAAGAACTACAGATTTCCCATCATTCTGAAAACCTGGCATGCCACTAGATCACATGGACATTGTGGTCTCTTTTCCCCCTCTCTGCCCACTGGTAGCACCTGATCAGGCCACCTGAAGAAACTGTCTGGCTGGTACTTCCACCCTAATAGAAATCCATTTGTCTCTTCCTCTTACCAGTAGAAATAGTACCTGTAATTTGTGCTGAACCGCCCTGGACCACACCGCTAGCTTCCCGCAGGTTCCTCTCTATAATCAGCACCTCGTTCATAATATCATGTAAAATAGGCAACCTGAAGACATTCACCATCGCTCAGATGTCATACCGATTACCATCCTCAAAACATCTGGCTCTCAACGTCTCATCACCCACCAGAACGGATGAAAAATGCTGAAGCTCAGCGAAGAGAGTAGAATAGTAAATCACCGACATGGAACCCTGCTGCACATTCATGAACTATCAAGCACTGTCTGCCCGCAGCGTCTCGAGAAAAAAGAAGTCAAAGAAGACTCTCTGAAAATCCTCCCACGCCATGTCTCTGTGATGCTCTGAATGGGTGGTGACATCACACCGCCTCTTGGTGGAATCACGCAGCATGTATGTTGTGAGCTTGACCCTCTACCCTAGAGGCATCTCAAGTTGCTCAAAAATAGTCTGCATCGATCCTAGCCAAGAATCCAGAGCCTCCGGTCCACCGTCCCTTGAAAACATAGGCCGATGCTACTGCTGAAAGATACGTGTCAGCTCAGCCATAGATGTGGCAACCTGTGGTGCTCCTTGAATGGTATGCATGAACCGCATAAAGCCTTCCTGGAACTGTGCCTCCGCACCTGCGTCCGGTATAACAGCTGGCACAACATTTGGCTTTGCTGGGGGATCCACTGGTACCCCATGGCCCACCATCTCTGGGGTATACAAGTTGCCGCTATCCTGGGGAACAACACGCAGTCGTCTTGGCGGCATGACACTACAAGGTCAAATGCACGCCTTAGAGCAAGATTAATCCAGGACCAAAAGTGATGGAACCACAAAGGGAATAAGAGGAAGACGTAATTTCATTATTTTCAAAACAAGACAAAACGGCGTGTATATGACTACACGGCATGTACTTGACATACATTCCCTACCCGGGTCCTTCTGCACTGCTAAGCCACACGACTCCTATTTAAGAAAAAACTACACGGCATGTATATAATCTTTATGACGTGTATGATGTTATTTTTCAACTACCCTTTTCGTTTGTGACACGGCCGACTACTCAGCATGACACTACACAGTGTGTTACACCTGCACACGGCGTGTACACCACCCCATATTCCAGTCAAATGGATAACTCCACATGGTATGTCCTTAGACAAGACTACACGGCATGTCCCATAGGTATGCAACATGTTCAACGAGCAGTGACACAGAACCGTGTTGTTAGTTACATAGCCGAGCCACCAGGTCACACTACACGTCGTGTTCATTATCAACACGGCATGTTCTATAAAGGAGTTCCACAGGCCCGTGTTGTTATTTACACTGCCAGACTCTGGGAAATCACTAAACGTTGTGTACATTCGGTACACGACGTGTTTTCCCCAAAACTTTCCCTACCCCATGTCGCCACCCACCCGGTTAGGGACACAGGAAGAGACTACACAGCGTGTACTCAGAGTACACGACATGTACTTAAAAAGTTCATTTTTCTTCCCGAACAGAAGGCCATACACATCATGTGTAATGATACTACAAGGCGTGTATACTATGTTTCCAGACAGTATACCTTAGAAACTTCCCTGGAACCCAGAAAATACTGAAAAACAACACTTAAGAGTCATGTTCCAACCCGTGATGGCCCATACTCCCCACAAATCGAAGTCTGACATCATATCTGTGGTATAACCAAAATAAATAGCTAATGATCCACCAAATTACAGTCAATGGGGGCCCATACTCCCCAAAAACCAATGTTTGGCGTCCATTCTATCAAAAGGCTCAAATAAAATTACCCTATTACAAGGTTGGTATTTTATCAAAGCAGCTATCACGATAACATTCTTTACTAGCACAACAACTATCACAACAACATGAAATTTCTAATGCACCTACATGGGATGGAAACTATGAATGAAATGTGATATCTAGCATGTGACTATATGATGCATGAGATGGAATAACCTCATCTCATTGGGTTTCACCTAAATAGAACCCATGGATAAAATATAAACAACACAATCACAAGTGCGTCACCCAACGGTGAAAATCATATCAACTATAAAAACTTGAAAAATCAGAAGAATTGTAAAAATACGAGGTAGACTGGCTTTTCCCTGTAAACGGGTAATCTACGGCCGGACGCAGCTTATTAAAAACTATCGTTCGTCCTATCCCTAACTACGGCTCAACATTGTAAGCCAATGAAAAGAACCCCTCTGATACCACTTTGTAACGTCCCGGTTCCGGGTGCCACTCAATGGGTGCCCCGAACCTGGTCTGGCACATGACCTCAAGCACATTTCCCCAAACACCAGAGGCTACCGACTAGCAGTGAGGGCCTACGTCTGATAGTGCGGAGACTATTCCCTCATTTGACAAAGTGTAGTGCAGCGGAATATAATAAAAACATACAACAACAGCGGAAGCAATAAACCATACACATCACTGGAAAAAACAACTGTAATAGATACAACCAACCAGTATATAAATGTTGATGCAACATTCCAAAAGTTCTAATAAAATAGTCCGAACATGTAACATAGCGGAGTAATACAATACAATACATAGTACAGAAAAACGAAACAAAACATTTGGCAGCATCTCGAGCCTATGCTCGGTCCCATGCCCTCATACTCCTCAGCAATAGTCATGTACCTGTGTAGGGACTCTTGCCCATATCCATACCTGTAGAAATGTAATCTGTTTGGGCTGAAAAGAATGACCCAAACTGGGTGTGAGAAATATATCTCAGTAGGCACCCACCAAAGGCTCGTGCTCAACTATGTGTTAAACATGCAACAAGTGTGCAATAGTAAAAATGAAATATGCTAAGAAGTACTAAAAAGTAACTAATTTACTAGTTATATTTCCATTTATTTATTCATTGAATACACTTAATATTTAGAAACCACCATAGTGAATTTCTAAATAATCAGTCAGCGTCCTCAGACAAGTAAAATCTCACCCTCAGGTAATCAGAATCTCACCGTCAGGCATAACATAATCTCCCCCTCAGGCATACGAAGTGTCACCCTCAGGCACTGAAGTCAAGTCCTTAGGCATGAAACATTTCCCTTAGGTGAAATAGAACATTTCCCTCAGGCTAATATAGTCGTTCCCTCAGGAAATAGAAAAACATCATTCCCATGCATAAGTAACTGGGCCATGCACAACATATAAACATGAAATTTGATTACAATTCCTCTCAAGTAAAAAGTAATGCATAATATAAATAAGGTATACCCTCGGTTATCCTGGCCAAACGGCTAAACAGAGGAACGGAACCCTCGAGATGGTCCTGGATCCAATAAATTATCCCAACCAACGTTTTATTATCATAATTAATCATCTATTCAATTCTAGGTGTTTAATATTGTAATTTCCTCAGCCAGACGACACCCCAACATTGGTTCCGGGCCCAAAAATGCACAAAACGCACGACAGTTGGGAAAATTAACACCAAGACACCTACCTTATATGCCAACGAGCGCTATACTCGAATGCCGGTTCCCGAAACGCCCAAGAATGACGTAGATCTGACGAAGAAGAAAACCCATTCAAACATAATTAACTTTCGTTAGGGAAATAATTGGCATGAACCACACCAGGAGAAGAGAGGGATTACCTCTGCGGTTCCAATGAGATCATCCGAAGCGGAATTGGATTCCAGACGTGCGAAATCAGATTCCAGAGATGTGCCCGACAGATCTATAACAGTTCGGCCATCCTCTCCCGAGCTCTCTTCCTGTTTTAAATCTTCCCTGTGAACAGGGGAGGCTACTGCCCATTTTAAGAGAAAAAAACAAAGTACACAGCGTGTACTTCCAAGTACATGACGTGTACTTCAAAGTACATGAAGTGTACTTCCTTCATTTAATTGTTCTTCTAGAAGCACCGCCACATTTTTCCTACGTCGACATGAGTACACGACATGTACTTCAGACTACACGGCGTGCACTGTCGCCCAGCTGGCGGCTGCTCTACCACATTACTGTTTTGGGCAGCCGACTGACTACACAGCGTGTAAAGGACCACTGCATGGTGTGTAGTCGGTTCCTACACCCTTCGTCGCCGACATGGATACATGCCCCATGTACTCATCCCACATGGCCAAAAGTACATGGCATGTGAAGAAAGTACACGGCGTGTACTTCCAAAATTTAGGATTTTTCCCCATTTCCCATATTTTCTCAAAAACACTTAAGGAAACGAGAAAAGAAGAAACTCATACTTCAAAGATAAGAACCAGGTTCTTACAATAATGAATCATGGTATAATTATTAGAACACTGAAGAACATACATTGATCCATGTTGAAGATGCATGAACTCTTCAGAACTATCTTTAATTATGTTTTGTAGAAAATATTAGTTGAAAAAACTTCTTATAGAATACTTACCATATTATATAGTGTTAATTATCTATCTAAGAAATGACATCACAAAAATGCATAGAAGAGTCTTGAATAATATAGGTAGAACCATGAAAACCAACTCTGGAGGAATATTATGGCGGTGAAATATAGAAACCATCAATAATAACCATTACTCTACAACAATAGGTCTACCATCCCATATGAATTTGGGTAGATGATACTACTTTAATTACTATATATGATCTTTCATAGTCAGGGAAAGACTAAGATGACCCCAATATAACTACCTATATCTAAGAAAACATCCATTAAATTGCGATTTTGAATGTTTTTAAAGATCATAAGGAGGTTCCTCAAGATTAAAAACATGATGTATAACTAGTGGATTATTGTCAAAAACCTTCATAGTCTGATCATCACCACTTTCTTTGTGTACAACAGAAGTCCTATGCACTGTAATTTCACTAAAATTTCCATTTTTGTACCATAGAAATGTTTTTAGGAAATATAGTGAAGCATGTAAGAAATAGAAAAGGAAGGTAATGTGCAAGGCCTTTCTATAATATGATACAAAAAATAAGGAAATTGATAAAGATGATATGTACATGGCCTACCTATGAACATAACATCACCTCCATCCTACACTAAGAGACCCTTATAGATAAAGTAGATAACTCTCAGAAGGATCACAAGTGATGTGATCTATAGACTATAGCTTGGTTAATGTCATGTAATTGTATCAAATTTCAATATTATATGGCTATTTAATTTTAAAATGTGGTATTCGTTTTATTTAATTTATGTAGTAATATCCATTAAAATGATAGAATTATTTTGTTCATCAATATAATTTTAAGGGTCTATACATATTATAAATTTAAATTATATGTCCATATACTCCAAATTATATCATTTCCATGTATGTAAATGTGAATTAGTTCTATATTTATTACAATATAAAAACTACATTTCTTATAAAAATAATGAACATAAAAAATCACCTGAAAAAATGCAGACGTGCATTGAATATATATATGGTATTTGATAATTCATTATTCTTTAATCCCTTTGGTTCCTAGTATGATTCAGGTAACGCAACACCCTTGTATATCTTTAGGAATGATAAATCTAAGTATGTATGAGGTATCACACATTGTGGACATATTATCAATCACGACATGGCGTAACCATGTATCAAATTGGTCCATCTATGTTTTAACTCCTTGTGAACTGGTTCCAATGATGAGTATAAGCAACTAACATGGTAGTTGTTTCCTTGAAAACTAACGCATGTCACCCTAGCATATTTATTCATTAAAAACTGAGCATAGTGTGTAAATTACTAAATCTATAATGAAAAACCCATGTTCTCTCTCAGTCTGTATTATGTGTAATATAAAAATAATTTCACATATCAATCCTCAGAATTTATATTTGGAATCCATATATTATTCACCTAAATAACATGTTCTTACCAAACCAACAAATTATTCAATTTATGCATGTAAAAAACAAAATAAATAATTGGAAAAGTATTGATAATATAAAATTAAGACAGGAAATGTGTAATATTTCAATATAATAAGATATAATGATTACTAAGGACTTACATATATTTCAAACACTATCACATGGAAAAAACATTTTACACTTTCAAATATCTTGTTACAAAAAACAAGTCCACTATGGAATTCCAATAACTCAAGTTGTCATGCTTATATGATCATAGAAATTCAATTTTATTCCATATAGATAATGCATAAATCCATATATATTTAATGAATGATATGAAACATTCATGTATAAGATTAGGCAATAAACATTTAAATTGTAATGGTGAGGCATAGAGTTGAAGGGATACATTCATGGCCATCCCTAAATCCCAATTCAATTAAAATTATAATTTAAGGCCATAAATAAAGTTAAACCCACACCCATACTAATTTCATTATGATAACATGAACATATAGGCCATTTAGGACTAGAACACCCAATGGGGTGGACATATTCATGGAAAACACCCTATGAATGGATTTCCACATTAACTAAGTTCAAAATAGACACAAAAAATAAATTATGTAAATATTTTTATAAAATATAATTTTTCTATGAATGGATATTTATATTATTACAATATTTAATTGTATAAAATTTCATTAATATGAGCATGGAAATCATTAACAATCTATCTCATTGTATTAGAGATCAACACATCCAACAACAATACTTGATTCAACCTAAAAAGAATGAAATATGAAGATTTAACTAAAACCAAAAATTAGGTCATGATTATTTCACAATAAAATAGCATAAATGATTGATGATAAAACATGTAATTATTAATATGTAAGGTATATATTTCGGAGATGATTCTATTACTTCTGATGGAGAGGATATCTGATTTGAATGGAAAGAGAAATTTGAATACCCCATATGGATCATGAGGGGGTGATCGTGAAACTATTGGGAGATGAAATACAAGATTGATTTTAAGTAGGAGAATAAAAATAAGGTTGAATCAGAAATTAATTGGAATATTCTAATTTCACCCCCATTTTATTCTACATAATGTTTGGCTGAATGGTATGACCAAATTGTGCATTAACAGTGCATAATGTTCTACCTCATAGGGAGCACCAAACAAGCTAGGTGCATGTTTTGACTAACCATGTCCACACCATTCATTATTACACAATCCTATATTTCAACATATTACATTTCTATTCACCAGGGGTCGCGTGGATATAGGAAAAAAATGTGGCCCAGTCAGTCCTTGACATTTTCGATGATACATGCATCAAACCATCCTTGAATACCCCTAAGACCACCAGTAAATACTCAATAATCTATTCATGGGAAATTTTACAGAATTATATAGATAATTTAAAGATATCTACATCTGGATAATGTCGTGATGTTATAACCTCTAATACTTAAGACATTGTTTCCCCAAGTTTCACTTTTAATGGTTGAAGAACGCCATCTGATAAGTGTTCTCGACACTGTACATGTACATCAGCCTCCCCTCCCTAGTTTGAACATAAAAACATACCTTATGACATAGATCCAAGTTTATCGGACAAAACCACCCTTTTATGGCCTACATTCTATGATCAAAAATACATATTGGATGATCCTTGAAGTAAATATCAACCTCCAGGTCGATATTTTCTGGATCAAACAAATGAGACATATCTTGATAATACTATTGAAGATGAGGTACATGGAAGACATCGTTCATGGGAATATTTATCTGAGTTAAACAACTGATAGGCCACCATCCCACCAAGTACCACTATAACGAAATGTCCAAAAAATATATGTGATTACATTCCCTATTTTCGGATAAACAATGTCCCAATAGAGGCAATACATGATGAATGACTAGATGTCCTAAATCAATCATTGAAGGTTTTCAGAAATGATAAGTATATGAAGTTTTTCTATATTGAGCTATATACATAATATTCTGTATAATATAAACATTCACTAATGTATATTGATCATGACAATGTCCTAGTAGAGCTACATCCCTTGGTTGTAGCCAAAACAAAGATGAATGTTACAGTCTACCAAATGGTGCATCCTTGAGGAAAATTTAAATAGTTTATAAATGTATTTCATGTAGGAAAAACTAACCAGAGGAATATTATATTTGCATCGACTTCTAAAATCAAGGACACTGACATGAATAATATTCTCTAACACCAGAATCTTCCCCTCAGACCGCCAATCAGTCTGAGGGTGATACATAATACTCAATAGAACCAATAAACCCAATTCCTTCTACAATAGTTTCATGAACTAAGATGTGAAACATGAATCACTACCATAAATGATATAAGGTAGTAACCCATGACGTTTCACTATCCCCCAAATATATAACATTCCTAAAAAAATTAATGAGAATGTAGTATAGATACGTAGGAAATGCGAGACATTGAATAATAGATTAAATATCACTAAACTCATCAATTCCTTGATGAGATGTTTGGAATTCCACTAAAAATCCATTTTGGGGTCATTCCATTTACCCTTAGTAATGGACATAATCTATAAAAGTATAGAAGGTTGATGGTTCACTGCTATCACCTACTGATAGGTGGAGAACCTAGTATTGAAGCTTGCTAACTACCTCCTCATACATGGAGACCAATACTGATGTTTTATATCATAAAACATATTGAAAATCCCTTGATAAACATCACAAACTAATGATTGATATTCATTCATCAGATATTCTCATATATAATAAGGCATTAAAACATTCTCAATATAAGGATGGGCCTCAAAACCATCAAAAACCCAACCACGAGCTAGGTTTTCTGCTCTAATACTCTCCTATAGAATGTGGCCCTCAAAATATATTTACTGACACAACCTGAATAATTATATAATATTCAATTTCAATACAATATAATCAATGATTGGATTCACATGATTCTATTAGACCTACACATGAAACTATGAAAATTTATCCTTCAACATCCAATCAATTATGCCATCCTGGATTTCTATAGATTTATCTTCCATTTCAACGCATACACCACAATATTTCCCTTACCATGTTTATAAAAAAATTAATATCAAAAGACATCATGTACTTCACCCACTTGCACTGCCTTAAATTCAATTCTCACTGAGTGGATATAAATTTCATTATTGTATGATGCATTTAAATACCAATCACTACCCATATAGATTGTTCCTATAACATCATAGAGGATGATACAAGTATTCTAACATGAGGCTGTGTGTTTGATAAATCCTCGACAATGTCCTTATATGGAGAGATAAAAAAGGCATGACTCAATCACCTTGCATCAGCACCACATCAATTCTGACTCTCGAATCATGAAAATAGATAGTATAAAATATACATGGATCAAGTAAAATCTATGTTTGAGATCATGTGGGTATTTATTTAAACTCCTAAATGCCTTCTCAAATTATTCATACCATTGGAACTGCACACCCATATTATTCAGGGTTTTGAGAGGTGATGTATTGTGGGAGAAGTCATAAATGAATCTCTTATAATAAAAAACATTCAATAATGAGCTTCTTATATCCAAAAAATTCATAGGATGATCCATGAAAACCATAGTTCAATCCTTCTCTAGGTCAACAGATGAACCTTTATTAGATTTTATACGACATAAGAAGTGAACCATAATAATAAAAAAGATGAATTTAATAATATTCGTAGGTTTTATGTTCTTATTTAGATTATGAAAAATATAACTATTGGTTTCTTGGTCTTGTCTTGATTTTAAAAAAACTATGATTTATTCTATAAAGACTAACATGGAGGAAAAAATTTATGGTGGGAACCCCGATTCATCTAAGCCTTGAAAATATTCAGAGCATTTGTCATTCCAACTGACATACCAAAATACTCATACAATCTTTACATACTCTAGAATAGTGTACATGGTATATCATGTGATACCATATAAAGAAGATGATTACCCAACCTACAATTAATCTGTGATAACAAAATATATCCTCATAACTGATTTAAGATATCCTATAAAGGATGTTATGCATAGTAGTTCATCATTGTAATCTAATTCAATACCCTATAATCTACACACAATAATTCTGTACCATCCACTTTCATGGAGAAAAGTAAAATTTGACCCCATTGATCAGTGTTGGATCATATAAAACCACTATCATCTGGAAATTCAAGACACTTATTGAGTTTCTGGTGCTATATAGGCGCCATTATATAAGGAGGAAAGAATATTGGTGTTGTAACTAGAACATTATCTATGGCGAACTCATCATATATCTTAGGTGATAATCAATATAAATATTTTTGGAGAACGTTGAATAAATGATCCAAAATAATAGGTAATTCTACTAACTTCATTCATTGATATCATATAGGTAACATTATAACTAATATGGTACTCTTCCAATCCAAGGTTTCCTGGGTCGAGATAGATATACATAGATATCACATTCACGCTTGCGGATATATGTGTTCCAATTGCGTGATATGAAGGAAAAAAATTCGTAAAATTTATCCACTAGGGATGGATAAAACACAAGCCATTCCATACCAAGAATGAAATCCAAACCAGTAAGTTCAATATAGAATGAATTCTAGAAGACACAACACAAACCTATCTCAAGGGGACACTACACATTAGAATATTCACTCTCTTCTAAAACCAATCAGAGCATTGATATATATAATTCCACATATGTACTCGATATTCAGAGCAGAATACTACAAACAGAAATTAAATATGAAAGTCATTCATTCACATGTATTTCAATGGGATGAAACTAATGTATGGTTCACCATAATTGTTTCTCAAACTGTTTATGACCATACAATCTACTCCACTGAGGCTGGATTCACATCATAAATATTAAATGAACTGTGATACAGATATTCTTCCATATTATCGAGAGTATATCCTATATTCTTATGATAATGATATGGGCCCTCACTACCTCATCCACAACCACTACAATCTCAACATAGTTGACTAGTTGAGGAAAACTCCTATCCTAACATGGACTCATGGATACTATACCTAATAGTGGTTCAGGTATAGATTATCTACAATTATATTTATGAGAAAAAAATGGAAGAAGTGATATAGATGACTCATCCCTTAGTAGTCTCAACATTCCATCATGTTCCTCATATATTGAGTCACTTTATGTCTTCTCATCCCATATTGTGGAAAAATCATAAAACTGTCACTAAGTGTCATCTTTCAGGCAGCACCGACACTAGAACCATTGAATCAACCTTTCTACTACATAAAAAACTATCACCCAATTTTGGAACTAATGATCCCTAGATAACATGACCATATTATCTAGGATTTTGGTCTGAAACAATGGAATGGTTGAATATATCTATCATGGTAGTATTTCAAATGATTATTCCATGTTAGAATACATCATACCCAAGATTATCCTCAAAAGGCCTTATAACAGACAATTCAACATCTGTGATAGTTGGAGAGAAAAAATTAATTTCACTGAATAAATAATAATAATAATGCATTGAAATAAATCACAAATAATGATGCATGAAATCACATGCTTGATATTCTCTCAGGGTCCGCACAGTGATGTGATAAAAAATCACATTTGGATGTCTTCCCTGATCATATCATGGTAAATAATAGACTGAAAATGTCCTCCCATCAATTCATGGTGGATCAATGAATCATGTATCGAACAAAAATTGCCTTCATCTATGGAGGGTTCTTCATGTGGTCAATATTGGAAACATATCCTCTATCTAGGATTGTTAAGTAAGAGGTCTCCCATACCTCAAGAATTTAAGAGGATGTTGTTGTTGGATGTGTGGTACAAGGTCTTCTATAGTCAGGGTAGGAATGAGAGCACCCTGAATAGAATACATGAATATAAGTAAACTATACCATAACTAAGCATCATAGCCTAGTGAAAACATATAATGAGGTGGCATTGAAGACACTAAAGGATGTAAATTTTTTGGCTCATGGACTGCCACCTCTAGAGTTTAATCATCACCACTCTCCTTGTATAAAATATAATAACGTCATGGTGCAATAGTACTACAATATTCACAACACACCACATACATGATTTTTATAATAGATAAAGAGTCATGCGATAATGAAAAACATAATGGAATGTGGAAGGCCTGCATAAAAAGTCACATTATAGATAAATGAATCTATAAAGAGCTTAAGTACATAGTGACCCTATGAGAATGACACCACTAAAATCCATCACCATTTATAGTTCTATATTAGAAGAAAAACCATAGAATGATCACAAGAGTCATGAACAACAATACAAAAATAGGTTAAAGTCAATTCACGGTCTCATATTTTCCGATACGGTGGCCATTTCATTTTAAGATGTTGTATTCATTCTCGTTCATTAACAAATTATTCACCTTTTCAACTATTAAATTATATGTTTCAACATTCAAATTTTTGAGGTCCATCACACCATATAAATTGAAATTGTATTATATAATAATCAAAATTATAATAGGTCCATTCAATTCAACATTGAATATTTGTATTATTATAAAAAAAATCTAGAATTACAATGCATAATAGAACTAGGAACAACATCAATGAAATTAAAAAAATGAATATTCACACTGAAATTAAATAGGGAATGGAATACATCACGTCACATTAATCCATATGGTGCATTTTATTATACATGTAATGTAATTCCCTCATTTCATTAGGATGAAGTACTAGAAATCATCTTTTCAATATCATTAGTATAATATCTTCAGAAATAATGTATGTCACCTTATGGTGAAGAAATATCAATCATAAATTGAATATACAATAACATCAATTCCCATCCACGTAATTATGGGATTCCCCGATACATTTTTTATCTACAACATTTCATATAGTCGGATCAAAAGCCAAATTTACTAGTCTTCTATCTAATCCGAAATAGTATTATAAGAGGAAAAAATACCCTATGATAGCAAATTGTATAACTTTTACCCAATCCTCACTGATACGCTCTGTAAGATGGTGGTCTACATGACCTCATGTGTATCTCCTCAAATTCCGAAGGATGACGACTAGTAGAGAGGGCACCGGGTGTCTTAATGGGACATTATGACCACATATATCATTGTAACGACAATAGTAAACAACATAAAGATGATAGATGATGTACAATATTAAGAATATAGAAGTGTAAGTAAAGAAATAATCCATGTAATGTAAATAATTAACTTCATCAATCTCAATAATGAATAATACAGAAAAATTTTATGATTATCAAGATTATATACAAAATTGTGATTAATGGTGATTAGGGGAACATATGAAATAAAAAATTATATCAATAGATGAGAAATAATTAAACCCACTTACATAAACTTCTCATGCATAAGCACAAAACTTTTCCCTAAACTACTTCCTATGCAGCATGTAATCAAGCATTGGAAACAGTGAACTTCCCAGTATACATTACTGTAATGATAAAGTATACTCAACCATCAATCGACGCCTGAGTAGGGTGTGAGGTATAATTCTCATTAGGACAGAACCCTTGGTGTCTAGACCATTCCATTTGATTGTGTAAACAGAGACAATGTGACATATATAATAAAATACATATAATTATATTTGATACATATAAACAATTTTTTATGGCTGCCTAAATGGGCATATCTCCCAAAACACCTACATTGGCCTATGACGAAAGTCTCATTGGAGTACCATTGTAATAATAATATGTTTACATGAGAAAATAATAATAAAAATGTTCTAAATTATAATGAATTCCTTGAATCATTGGAATTGGAATTGGGTCTAATCCATATGTCATAATACAAGTGTTCTAGTAATCAAGGAATATGAATTATATATTGAAGAGAAATATCATAATAATATTAATAATTAATGGTCCATCAAACATGATAAATCATTCAAACATTAAAATCATTCAAATCTAGTGGTGGAGACTGAGCCTATCCAAGTAAATTTAATAGAGTCCAAATAATTTCTACGTGAACATACAATATTATCCAACACCACTACGTCCATAAAAGGTAACCCATGCAGCATCTCTTTAATCACTCAAGTGATGTTATCAACGAGTCCATCCCTTGTATCTCACATAGGTGACTAAGTATCACCCATGGTATGGTTTATCCATATTTTCAATGTTTCCAACTGTGGATTCTATAATAGTGAACTAATATCACATAAGAGTATAAGAACTCACCCGGGAAACCCTTTCTTGGAAAGAATATCAATATCCCCCAGTGTGTCCAAATATTAACAAACTGAGCACGGTGTATCCATCAATGAATCCTTAATATGGAACAAATTTACTCTCCCAAACCGTATCATGTGATCCATAAAAAACAAGGCACATATAAATGAAAATAATTTAAAATTGAAATCCAGCAAATATTCATCACAATACCACATGCCTACCAAGATAAACAAGTATAAAATTTATGCAAATGAACAATGGAAAAACTCATATGGAAAAAATTTGAATTCAATATGATTAAACATGGTAATGAGGAATATTTAAATATTATATGCTATTGAGATTAACAGGGATTATCATAAGGTTCAAGACACCAAAAAAGGAATAAAAATTTAACAAAAGGAATTAGCACGTAACTAATCAGAAGAAATCAATGAAATTATAATAACTCAAGATAGAATTTTAACAATGCATAGATATTAGAATACCATACACTTGAGGAATATATAATTTTAAGGGAAATTATGGATCCATGAACATTATATTTTAACATTAACCAATATAAATTTTATAATTGAGTTTGAGGAATAAATATCAGGGGCTAAAATCATGCTCATCTACTCATCAAAATTCAAAGTATGTTATAATTTATAACCTATAACAAAGGGAAACAAAAATCCAAAGGAGATTTAATTAAGAAACCATGTTTATATAAGACATATATGGAAAGCACACCCAATGGGGTATCCAATGTCAAGGGAACAAACTATGAATGGGTTTCCTTATCAAGAAATTCCATTAACCCTATTTTACACTATGCATTGTTTGACCACACTGTTTTTCCTAACTGTGCACCAACCTCATGCAATGTTTCACCTCACTGGGAACACTCCATATTCTAGGAACACAGCTTGATTAAACATGTGTTGATAATTAATTTTATCGGTGTCTTAAGCTATCAATATGAAAAATATTTATATGCCTTCTGTCACACAAATTCATACAATCCATTCGTCAGTGTCTATATTTATAATTTTTGATGGTCAAGGATTCAAAGAAGTCACGTGAACCCCTGAGTCCTCCTTTAACATCATTCGAATAATAAAGATCTCCATTATAATGAATTATACCAAATAAAATTCTATCTATGTTCTGGATAAAGTCGGGACATTATAATAATATACTTGTAAAAAATAATTGTTTCTTATCAACGACAATAGTATTTTATGAATGATTGTATTGGTATTATCCCTATGATTCATTATAGTATTCTATTATGATAATATTTTTTACTCGTTTTAAATATGATGATAACATTATATCAACCAAAAATGCTTCACATCTTTAAACATGTATGTAAGACTACATAAGTTTTTTTCCCAATCCATTATTTTTACGGTATATAGTCATTTTATTTAGAGAAAACTATGTTTACTATATATACTATTGTTTGTAATGAATATCCCCAAAAGGTTAATAGAATGCATGCATGAATCATAATTTATTTTACCATATCAAAAAATTGTGGCTCCACATTTTGATTACAACACTACCATGAGGCATATAAGGATGGGTGAAAAGAGATAATATCCAATACTCAAGTAATAATTAAATTAAGTCTTGAATAAGATACTCTACACTATGGTCTTGGAAATGTTTTTTAATCTTCTATACATGCTGATTCTCAACATCATTATTTTTGTCATTGAATTTATCCACTGAATCTAAATTATAATAAATTATGTAGATATATCCATATCTTAAAAAAAATTATTTATTGTTATTGAGTATGAGTATACACCCATTAATTCAAAACTATATGGTGTACATAAATTATTGTGAACTAATTCAAATATATCTTTATATCATTCAACATTCCCACCAAATAGGTATTTTTTCATTTTTACATTTTATTAGGAATGATATAAACCATGTTTTTATATTTAAAAGTATAAAAATACCAAACATGATGTATTGTTTTCAACATTGTTTCATTTACATGACTTAGATGGTGATTTATAAGTTGTCTATGCAATGATTAAAATTGTAACACCTTGGTAATTGGGTTTCTAATTATAATTACCATATGTTTTCAAAAAAATATAAATGATAATTGTTTATTTTAATTAATAATAATACTTATAAATAATTATAGTGGAAAATTATTTAATTCAAATTAATGTTAAATTAATGTTATTTAAAAAATTAAATTTTGCAGTATACATTTGTGTTAAAGAAGGTTTTAATAAGAATATATGTATTTATTATTTATGTTATAAAATTCATTTTTTTCAAAATATTATTTATTTTAGGTTTTTAATAAAAATATATACATGATCTATTATAATTGTTTTGATAAATTATAATTTTTTTGAATATATTCACTAATAATATGATACCCCATGATTTTATGGTATGTTTCTTCATAAATAATTTCAAATCATTAAATATTACATATGAACACAACACTAAGTCTATTTAAAACAAAAACTTGTTATTATATATAATTAAGAAATGTAGTTATTACCTAGCCATTTATGTTAATTTCTCTTCTTTGGTGATAAGAAATTTCAATGATATGACATACACTGTGGTGATCTGTAAGATATTTAGAGTCTGATTTGACCAAATTACATTTTTTGTTGAATAGTTACATGAAAATTATGAATAGTAAAATAACCCTATTAATAGTAACATGATAATTATTTATAGTACACTCACCCATATTAGTATAAATAAATTTTAAGAACCTTATAAATGAGAGTGAATATTTTAAAATTTTATAATAAAGTTTTGGTATTTCCTGAGTAATAAATATTTAATTATATTTTTAAAATAATAAATTATATTAAAATAAAATTTATTTTCATAAAATATATTTATAAATCAATATTTAAATATCATATAATTCTATGATAATTTAATAACTCTTGACTTAATTTTTCATGGTATTATAGGAACAGTTTTTTATTCAAAAACAATATTTTTCAATTAAATAAGGAATTTATTTAAAAATTAATTTAAGTTATTTATAATATTATTTTCATATAATTTGAGTACATTTTCCAATATATGTGTCAAAAAACAGTAAATGTGAATTTTTTTGGTCTTTTCAAAATAAATTGAATTCTGGGAGAATACTGAAATACAGTAACATTCCGTATATATATATATATATATATATATATATATATTATAGGATAAATACACAATTCATGACATCATGAATGATATAGGAACAATTGGATAAAAATCACAATAAACTAATACATTTTTTGTCATAAGAATCAAACACTATTGATTGTCTTGAGAAAAATAATAAAATAATTAATTAGATATTGAAAAATCCCACCTATCCTAGAGTATAAACACCACCCCTCAGTCCCTCTTCTACAAACATATATACGCCTTGATGCTTCTCAATGTTTGTCCAAAATACTATTCCCTAGTATCTACTCACATCTAGAAATATATTTTCAAGGAAAAATACCAAAACCCTTTCACCTAATGAGGTTTCATGGAGGATATTTCAAGAGGTAAACCCTCTTCCTTTTTCTTTATATTTTCTTTTCAATTTGTTTTATTTACTTATATTATCCAAGATTTATCTCTAAAAAATTTCATTATAACTATAGTAAAAACTATGTACTATAATTATATATATATATATATATTATGATTCATCATCAATATCTTTATCCTCTATCATTTATTTTAAAAACGAAATCATTGTCAGGAAGGTGCCGATTTAAAATCATCATGGACGATGAACCTTCATTCACCAATATATCCTTAAATTGGCGTAATAAATAATTTTTTATGGATTTATAAAATTATAATTTTTTTTATTATAACCTATTTTATGTTATTTAACCAACATATATATATTATATTAATTCATACAACAGAACTTGTTTGTAATTATCAAAATACCATAAAAATAATATAAATGATTGTCATTAATGGTTAATCTAATAATTCATCCTTATAACATGTAACCAAATGATATATATTATAATTACAACAAATTTATTTACATTAATAATATATAAACTCATTTCATTGGGAATTATACACATTCAACATGATCTACTATACTGATATTCTATTATATCGATCTTTAAAACCATAAAAATTGAATTCTCCTAAGCGATTAATTGGTATCTTATAACTCATCTAAAAGTCAATAAATGAACTAAATAAAATTATAATAAATAAATGAAATTTTTATAAGGTACTGATATAATTAATTAATGGATTATATTTTATTATCTTGGATGTTAATGTCAAATGTAGAACCGGCACAAAAATAATGGTGTTTCTCATCTCACATTAATTTTCATCAGATTTTAAATATTCACCACTTATTTATTTTATGTGGTTGTTATATACTTCCCTATGATATATATTTTAATGAATCTATTTATCACCATGTAATTCCGTGATGAATTTTATAGTTATTAATTTTTGGTCATACAATTTGATTGTTTTCAATGTGGTATGGTTTTTCTCCTCTCACTTTTATTTCTTTGGGAAATTACTTATTCAACACTATTTCGCAGGTATGGTTTATGTATAATTATCATATATGTATAATATAGTGAATCTATTTATTTTAATTGTATTAAATATATAATTATGTGATAATTTATTTTGTGGCATGTGATTTAATTGATTACAAACTGGTAAGTGGTTCTACCTAATCCTCCATTTTTCAGTTGTGTTACTTTGTAAATAACATTACTCAAAGGTATTGATGAATTTTGTTGGTTTATATTTCATATAAATTATGTTTACATGTTCCAAAATCATATATCCACATTATATCATCCTTATTTTACAAGGATATACATGTTTTAAAATTTTTCTCTTATCAATTATTTCATATAAACAATCCTGATTCAAGGTAATTTTTTAAATAATTATCCATTTTTAGGTGCAATATAGATTCTATTTTAAGCCAAAATTATTTTAACAAAAAATCTAATCTTATCATTAATGGATATCTTTCTTATAATATAATGTTTTAAATTGAAACATGCATTTTCACTTTAAAATCACATTAACATTTTCTTTAACCATGAATAAATTTTTTTATTTCTATCATTTCCTAAATAAATTTTTTTCAACATGATTTCACTTTAGTGCAACATAATTTATGCCTAAAATATAATTTAAAACTAAATCCCATTTCATTTATTTGATATTCATGTATAAAATTTTATTTCATCACAAATAAAAATGAATTTCCAAAAGAAATCTTTTTTCAAAAGTAAAAAATGGAATTTTTCACATCTCATATTAACGTTTAGGATATATATGGCATGATCAACACTTATTTAATGAATTCGGTGTATGTAATAGAATTTTGATATTTCATATCAATAGTATACTTTTTATCATGATATTATAATGTATTATGATTTTAATGTTTCAGAGTGGTATGTGACACTTTGGAGTGTTTATGGAGTTTTTCTTCCAGAAATTTTCAATGGTATCATTTAAATGTATCATCATCAATAACAAAATACATTTTTAAATATTGAATTCATTGGGGTTTATCTCATATTATATCTTATATAATGAATTTATGATGTTTTTTTTAACATTTTTAATGTGGATGTGAAATTTTGATAACATTCACTATATTACTCAGAATGGATAGTGAATCTATTTAATGTTTGGTGAATGTTTTTTACATTTCATATATATATGATGTTCCTTTTGACCATAATAAAAAGAGGATTGAATTAAAAATAGAATGTGAAGTTTGGGTCTTTCTATAGTCCTTCAATGCATCAGTAGGTCTAATGAGACAAACTATATATTGTTAGTGGTTATTACTATTCATAACAGATAGTTTTAATAATATTTTAATAGCATATCGTTGTTTAGTGAAACTCGGTATTGCATACAACACACGCTATCGAGGAAGGTCGTGATTGTGTGTAATGTAGCCAAGTTAGGGTTGCGTGTTGTGCAAGACTCATTTGTTGTAGCGTACTACCCAAGACATCAATAAAATTAAAATGAATATTATTCATAAAATCTCTGGGTGTTACATTCTACCCCCCTTAAAATGAATTTCTCCCTCGAAATTAGTCGGGGTTATAAATGGTTTACTATTCGAAAGTTTCTTTAATAGAAACCCACATCGTAAAAAGAAATATCAAAACCAATCTTAAAAAACTAAAGTATGAAACATAACGGTTTCCCAAATTAACTAATCGTTGGGTTTCCACAAAGGAGAACATAGGTGAAAATATGGATATGGAAGAGAAACCTAACCATCATGTTCTGATGGAGAGTGGTAGAGAACATGGCTATGAAAAATCCAACAATCACACAACCATAGATTTGTGATGATCTAAGGTACCAACTAATTTAATCGGATATAAGGGAACTAGGACAACATTTTTGGTTTTCAAGGTCCTTTCATTAAAGTTGATGAATTAAAAGAAATACTTACATGATTTTGGTACAATTTCACTATTATTCGTGAATTGAACAATCATCACTTCATAACATAAAGAAATGAAGTTGAATTTGTTATTCGTGTTATGTTAGCAGATCATGTGATAGAATAATGGGTCATTCCATCTGTTTCAGACAAAAGGTTAGCAAAATTTATAATTCCATCTTATGGTTAGATTATTCGTATATGGTTCAAAAAATGAACTTATACTTCATATATCATACCACATAATAAAATAAAACTAGTTTCTACTAACCAGTAACTTCCTGTAGGCTTTTGGTAGGCGAAAAAGGCCAGTCGCACTTCAGTTATGGTTTCAATTCCCACAGCCTTGTCTGATGCGATGGGCTGTCACTCGTCCTGTAGGTTGTCCTTTTTCTAAAGATACATTACTATAACATCCCATCAATAATATCGAAAAATGTTCTATCCTTAAACAATACAAACTTATGTCCACCATAATCTATTCCATTCTTTAGGCTTATCTAAAATATTTCGGTCCAAGCACATAGTATAAAGAAAATGATTACTTGAAATTTCACATAAAAATCATGTGAATTCCATCATTTATCCCCCATATATCATAAGATATATCTTTTGGGTCAAATTACAAACACGTAAATACCTTAATCATGTATTCTCTTGAAGAATGAATACCCATTGAACCTTATTGAAAACATGAATGCAGTTAAAAGTTAACACTTTCCATACAAGAATCCTCAAAATTTCCATATACTCAAACCATGATATCACTTTGTCCTTATATCAGTCATGAGCTCATGAATACTGTCAAAAAATTAATTTTCTCTTTATCCCTTCATTAGGCGCAAATAATCTTCTTTCCAAATATATCTCAATCACTTTCCATGGTTATCAGTACCATAAAATTATTGAAAACCACAATAGACCAATACATAAATATTCCAATATTCCACGATTCTATATACTACATTATTTTGGAATCCCATTACATAAACACTTAATCATTACACAAATTCATTTTCATACTCAACATCACAAATAGTGATCACATGAGACTTCCCTTTATCCTTTTCCTTAAGAGGTTTCTCATGTTGATCATCATTAACCCTTGGATTAGGGCATTGATTAGCATAATGCCACATTTCATTTCACATGAAGCATTGATGTTTTGGTGGTGCGTTCTCTTCATTCTTTTCTTTATTCACACCATTAGAAACTCTTTATTATTACTTCAACACTCAGCTGCTCAATGACCTTCTTTTACACACTTAAAAAAATTTCTAGTACCTTTTAGACAATCTCCACCATGCTTATTTAAACACTTTCAGAATAAAGAAACATTCATCTTCTTTTCACCTTTGTTCTAGGATTTCACTGTGAACTCCATCTTTAGTTTCTTGTCAAAACCATGAGATGGATATGTTACACCAACTTCCATTTCTACCTTGATAGCACAACACACAATTTCTTCATAGCTAATAAAATCTCTTATAGCTAATTCCCTTCTAAGACTTGGTTTTAAGCCACTAAAAAATCGATCAACTTTACTTTCAAGTGGGATGATAAAACTAGATGCATACCTTGCAAGTCTTGTAAAATTCTCTTCGTATATACCAACAGATTCATCATCCTTTTTCTTTAGTTCAAGAAACTCCTTCTCCATCATTGCTCAAAGAATAAGAGGGAAGTAATTATTGAAAAATAAGTTTTTGAACTCGTCACATTCCATGGACTAAATTTCATCTCTTGGCATCATATTCCTAATAAGTTTCCACCATTGATCAGCTTCACCTTCCAAACGATATACTGCTAAGATGAATTTATCATGTTAAAAACATTGAATAACTAGAAATATCTTTTCGGTGGTACTGATCCATTATTCAGCAACAAGTGGATCGGAAGACCCACTGAAAGAAGGTGGGTGTTGCCTCATGAAGGACTCAATAGAATATTGTTCCCTTCTCTGCACATTTGGAAGTCCAGAATGATTCATAGCTTGTGTAAGTATTGAAATAAGAATTTGAACTCCATCTCCCATAGCATTGGTTTGTTTCAGGAGGAAAATCATTGCATTGTCCATTACATTGATCTACATGGTTCCTTCGGGTTCCAGCCATTGTCTAAAACCCAAAATGAATATTGTGAGAGGAAAAAATCATGCTAGGGAAAACAACATAATAAATGGGGAGTACCATCAATATCTAACATCTTAGGTTAAATTCTACGATTGTTACCATAGTTCTAGGACTATATCCTCTATGTATACTTATCCTTAGGGACATCCCTAGACATACCTTAGAAATATCTCTAGGGATCTGACTAACGTTTTTGCATCATAGTTTCCAAAGGTTGACTAAACCTTTCCTCTGATACCAACTGTAGAGACCCAATTCGTGACGTACATGGATATTACATTACTTTTTCAGAATACTTAATACATTAAAAAAACATACACACAAGGACCGTAACAGTTTAGTGTCTTTGTAAACTCGGAATATAAACTTCTAATCATGTTGAAATATCTTCAACAACTCCCATAAATGATCTTCACCTTTTTGTTTCCATACTTAAAACCTTTCTTTATTTCATGGTGAAAATAAAACATAAAAAGGGTGAGCTCAAATTCTCAGTAAGGGAAAACATAGATAACATAAAACAATCCATAAACATTTGGATGAAAAAACTTGAACATGAAATTTAAACATCATAATATTGAGCAAAGACATAAATCGTGGAAGTACGTAAGGCATATATCATAATAGAACATAAAACAAGATAAAATATAATGGGAATAAAACATGTAATTGTGGCAACCATTGATCACATGTTATGATTTCCATAGTAGTCAAGGAATTGCTGCCAAGACCATCTTAGTGGACAAAGTCCCTTTCTGAATCAAGTTCACTCCTCGTTTCAGTCATGTAACACTGAACTGCATTAACTTACCGTTCTAGCCATGCCTATATCATGAGATATAAATCATTAACCAATTAATTGGAGGGAGATATAGGTCCCACACATCTCATAATTAAATCATTCTTTCATGTTCCACAAAATCATAAATCATACATCATATCATAACCCATGTAATTTAATGAGATTTTTAAACATCATGCCATCATAACATAATACATATAAAAATTGGATATATTTTCATCATAAGAAGAATCAAACCTTGTAAATAATGGATACATTATACTTGAAACATAAACTTATTAAATAATTTCATTTTAGATGGAAAATAGTATTAATAAAAACACTTGAAATGAATTCTTGAGGAAAATATCATTTCTTTTCAAAAACACTTTTCCTTTCTTAACATGTCATAAAATTCTAAAAAAAAGAATTTTATTAAAAAAAACTTGAAAAATTGTAAAGGAAGATTCTTGGAAACAATGTTTTAAAAATCCATTCATGCCGTATATGTTAAAAAACAGTCTTCTCATACTTTTGTCAGAAAAGTCAAAAAGTACCTCGTACGAAAAATGACAAAATATTCCTTTCATATCTTTTACAAAAAACTCACAGAAGGGTAAAATTGGATTAAAAATACTTTAGGTGGATGGATATAATATTACATATTGAGTAAAAATCTATGTGGATGATAAAATACACCCCATTAAATACCAAAGTATAAACAATCTTGGATAAAAATGAGAATTGTGATATTTTCCCTTACCTTAGGTCTGATATGCTTCATACATTTCCAAACCTCATTTATAATGATTTAAATAATGTCATTGACTTATTAAAGAATCATATTCATTGGTATGATATCATATATGGTTCACTTATTACTTTATATTACCCGCTCTTTTGTAGGTTCCATGTTAAAGCAACGTTTTGGGTTAAATCGTTTTATTTATCATACGTGCTTGGGTTTGTTGTTCTTTATATTATTACTTATATCCTGATTTTATAAATTATAGAGTGTAAAACATGATTTACATATAATATATATTTCAGTATATACATATATATATGATATATCAATTAAATGAAATGAAATACACCGTTCATGGAGACAGTAGGCCGTACGTACACATCAACGTTGTTTTCTTTTCCTTATTGAATTGAATGAAATTACGTAGATGACATACATACATATACACATAAATTAAGTATCATTATTATGTCATATATTTCATGATTACTCATTATATATACATTATAATAATTCATGAATGGTTAACATGAAGATTGAATCTCATCGCGTCGTGGATACGGTAGTCCGTACGTACACACTAGCGATGATATCATTCCCATGATCGTGGAATTGTATTTGAGTGTATGTAAATTATTTCAGAATCAATATCACTTTAAAATAATCATATATGGTTATTATTTACACCATTATTCCAATCCAATTGAGGTGGTGGTGGAAAATAGATTACACCACGGCGTGGAGACGGTATTCCGTATGAACGCACACGCGGTGATTTCGTTTTCCCTAGGATGGATAGATGTTGAAATCGGTTTGTTTCATACTTATAATGACATATCAGTACATGAGCTATACTTATTTTATTAATTCATAATGAAACAACTAAAGAAGAAGAAGTGGAATATGAAATCAAGTTGAAAGAATCGGTAACGGACATTACCTCTTCTTTGAAGCTCTTCTTTGAGACCTCCTTTTAGGGCACTAAAATTGGTCTTTGAAGAATACCAGGACCTCTAGAATGTTTCTAGGGAAGTGGAGAGGAGAAATTGGCAGTGTTTGGCCGATCCTGAAGGCTCAAAGTGGTGTGAGGAAGAGAGGGAGGAGGTACCCTTTTATAAGGGATGAGAGGGGCATCTCTATAAAAACTAAAAATATTATTTTATTATAAATCCATATTCAGTTTTAAAAAGCTCCAAATTAATTTATTTCAAAGTTAAGGTGGGTATGGGTCGAAATACACTCATACAATAAAATTTGGACATGTTTTGTTTACTTTTTTTAACTTTATCATGTTGATTTAACTTTAAGATAGATAATTTTACTTTTACAGTGTCTTTTTGTGTTCTTACACTATAAAGTTAATAAACATACTATAACAAGAAAAAAGATCCCCAAGTTGTTTATTATGAATATATATAACCTTATCTAAGACATTTGACCTAAAAATAGATTTTTAGGAATAAAATAACAATTAATAATATAATATTTGTTTTAAAAACTATTTTATGTCAATTTTTCACTATTTATTAATTGATTTTTCTGAAAATCATAACAGAATTATTAGTTCAAATAAAGTTAATTAGATCAATACTAACATGTAATATTAACCTAGAAAATTAGTTGAATTCATAAAAAGTCTAAAATTACATTTATTTGGGTATTAATAACATCAATTATGTTAATATTTCATTAATAAGATAATTATTGCATCATCATTGTGTCATAAATAAATTAACTTATTTAATTTATAAAAATTTAAAAAAAAAATACCATTATGTAGGAAATTTTTTTAGATTTATAATTAATATTTATAGTCGAATTTATCATATGTATAACCCAATATTAAAAATTATTTACTTATTAAACATTGATTTCAACAATTTTACCCCTTCTTTAAATAAATTAATAATAAATGTCCTAATCTAATCCATGTGGGCCTAAATGGTCATATTTTATTCCTAATGTTGATTTTGGTCGAATTACACCTATCCAATAGAATTCGGACATGATTTAGGGTAAAAATATTATCATTTTTTCCCTTAATTACCATATTTACTTTTAACCGTGGTAAATAAAAGTAAAGAGTTACTATTCACCAAAAACTATTTTAATCTCATTGAACCACATTTTACTTACTGACATCAACCGTGTCTCTCGAAGTTTTGAAATTCCACTCACATAAGAGGTAAAATTAAGTTTTATGTAAATTATTAAATTCTCCTAAGAGGTGGGTAAAAGACGGTGAAAAGTTCAATAAAATTTTTATATATCAAAAATTATTATAAAATTACTCCAATTAATTAAATTGAACTTATATAGGTATTATGTATCAATTGTGACCTAAAATAAATTTAAATAAAATAAATAATTATTTAAATAAAAAGTCGGCTTTTAAATAATAACCTAGTGTTTTCACTATTCATCAAAAATTGAATGTTTCCAGAAAAATACCAAAATTTCACCCTAGGCTAATTTCAATATTCCGAATCCAAAAATGATGTCCATTTCAAAAATTAAAATTTACAAAATTTCAAAAATTTGTTATTAATATTCATAATGGCTAGTTTTAAAAATATTTTTAATAGCATATCGTTGTTTCGTGAAACTCGGTATTGCGTACAACACACACTATAGAGGAAGGTCGTGATTGCGTGTAATGAAGCCATGTTAGGGTTGCATGTTGTGAAAGACTCCATTATTGTAGCGTACAACACAAGACATCAATAAAATTAAAAAGAATATTTTTCATAAAATATCGGGGTGTTACATTCTACCCCCCTTAAAATGAATTTCGACCTCAAAATTCACTGGGGTTATAAATGGTTTAATACCCGAAAGTTTCTTTAATAGAAACCCACATCGTAAAATGGAATACCAAAACCAATCTTTAAAAACTAAAGTATGAAACATAACAGTTACGCAAATTAACTAATCACTGGGTTTCCACATAGGAGAACATAGGTGAAAATATGGATATGGAAGAGAAACCTAACCATCATGTTCTGATGGAGAGTAGACGAGAACATGGATTTGAAAAAGACAAAAATCACACAAACATAGATTTGTGATGATCTAAGGTACCGTCTGATTTCATCAGAAATAAGGGAACTAGGAAAACATTTTCTGTTTTCAAGATCATTTCCTTAAAGTTGATGAATTAAATGAAATACTTACATGATTTTGGTACAATTTCACTGTTGTTCGTGAATTGAACAATTTCCACTTCATCCCTTAAAGAAATAAAGTTGAATTTGTTATTCGTGATGTGTTAGCAGATCATGTGATAGAATGATGGGTCATTCCATCTATTTCAAACAAAAGGTTCGCAAAAGTTATAAGTCCATCGTATGGTAAGATTAATCGTATATGGTTCCAAAAATGAACTAATACTTCATATATCATACCTCTTAAAAATATAAAACTAGTTTCTACTAAATAGGAACTTCATGTAGGACATTGGTAGGCGATAAAGGCTAGTCGCACTTCGGTTGTGGGTTCAATTCCAACAGCCTTTTCTGACATGATGGGCTGTCACCCGTCCTGCCGGTTGTCCTTTTTTCTAAAACTACATTACTATAACATCCCATCAATAATGTCGAAAAATATTCTATCCTTAAGCAATAAAAACTTATGTCCAACATAATCCATTCTAATCTTTAGGCTTCTCTAAAATACTTCGATCCAAGCTCATAGTATAAAGAAAATGATTACTTGAAATTTCACATAACAATCATGTGAATGCCATCATTTATCCCCCATATATCATAAGATATATCTTTTTGGTCAAATTACAAACATGTGAATACAATAATAATGTATTCTCTTGAATAATGAATACCCATTGAACCTTAGTGAAAACATGAATGCAGTTAAAAGTTAACACTTTCCACATACCAAAATCCTCAAAATTTCTATAAACTCAAACCATGATATCACTTTGTCCTTGTATCAGTCATGAGCTCATGAATACTATCAAACCTTTCATTTTCTCTTTATTACTTCATTATGCACATACCATATTCTTTCCAATGATATCTCAATCACTTTCCATGGTTACCCGTACCATAAAATTATTGAAAACCACAATAGACCAATACATACATATTTCAATATTCCACGATACTATATACGACAATATTTTGGAATCCCATTACATAAACACTTAATAATTACACAACTTCATTTTCAAACTCAACATAACAAATAGTGATCGCATGAGACTTCCCTTTATCCATTTTCTTTAGTGATTTATCTAGTTGATCATCATTAACCCTTGGATTAGGGCATTAATTAGCATAATTCCCCATTTCATTTCACTTAATGAATTGAAGGTTTGGCGGTACGTTCTCTGCAGTCTTTTCTAAATTCACACCATTAGCAACCCTTTTTCCATTACTTTGACACTCAGCTACTCGATTAACTTCTTTTACACACATAAAACATTTTTGGTACCTTTTAGAAAATCTCCAACATGCTTCTTTCCACACTTTGAGCATAAAGAAACATTCATCTTCTTTTCACCATTGTTCTGATATTTCTCCTTGAACTCCATCTTTCGTTTCATGTCAAAACCATGAGATGGATATGTTACACCAACTTCCATTTGTACCTTGATATCACAACACAGAATTTCATCATAGCTACTGAAGTCTCTTATAGATAATTCCATTCGAAGACTTGGTTTTACGACACAGATAAATCAATCAACTTTACTTTTAGGTTTGATGATAAAGCTAGATGCATACCTTGCAAGTCATGTAAAATTCTCGTTGTATATACCAACAGATTCATCATCCTTCTGCTTTAGTTCAAAAAACTCCTTCTCCATCTTTGTTCGAAGAATACAAGGGAAGTACTTATTGAAAAATAAGTTCTTGAACTCGTCCCATTCCATGGACTCAATTTCATCTCTTGGCCTCATATTCTTGATAAGATTCCACCATTGATCATCTTCACCTTCCAAACAATATACTACTATGATGACTTTATCATGTTCAGAATATTGATGAACTGAAAATATCTTTTCGGTGGTACTGATCCATTGTTCAGCAACAAGTGGATCGGAAGACCCACTGAAAGAAGGTGGAGGTTGCCACATGAAGGACTCAATAGAATATTGTTCCCTTCTCTGCTCATTTGGAAGTCTAGAATGATTCATAGCTTGTGTAAGTATAGAAATAATATTTTTCACTCCATATCCCATAACATTGGTTTGTTTCAGGAGGAAAATCATTGCATTTTCCATTACATTGATCAACATGGTTCCTTCGGGATCCAGCCATTGTCTAAAACCCAAAATGAATAGGGTGAGAAGGCAAAAATCATTCTAGGGAAAACATCATAATAAAGGGGGAGTACCATCAATATTTAACATTTTAGGATAAATTATAAGATTGTTACCATAGTTCTAGGAATATATCCAATATGTATACTTATCCTTATGGACATCCCTAGACATACCTTACTTATATCTCTAGGGATCTCACTAACATTTTCACATCCTAGTTTCCAAAGGTTGACAAATCCTTTCCTCTGATACCAACTGTAGAGACCCAAAGATTGACGTACATGGAAATTACATTACTTTTGCGGAATACTTAATACATAACAAAAACAGACTCTCAAGGACCGTAATAGTTTAATGTCTTTGGAAACTCGGAATATAAACATCTAATCATGTTGAAATATCTTCAACAACTCCCATAATGATCTTCCCATTTTTGATTCCTTACTTAAAACCTTTCTTTATTTCTTGGGGAAAATAAAACATAAAAAGGGTGAGCTCAAATTCTCAGTAAGGGAAAACATAGATAACATAAAACAATCCATAATAATTTGGAAACAAAAACTGGAACCTGAAATTTAAACATCAAAATCTTGAGCAAAGACATAAATCGTGGAAGTACGTAAGGCATATATCATAATATAACAGCAACTGTGATAATATATAATGGGAATTAAACATGTAATTGTGGCAACCATTCAGCATATGTTATGATTTCCATAGTAGCCAAGGCATTGCTGCCAAGACCATCTTAGTGGACAAATTCCCTTTTTTAATAGAGATCACTCCTTGTTTCAGTCCTGTAACACTGAACTGGATTAACTTACCATTCCAGCCATGTCTATATCATGAGATATAAATCTTCACCCAATGCATTGGAGGGAGATATAGGTCCCACCCATATTATAATGAAATCATTCTTTCATGTGCCACAAAATCATAAATCATACATCATAGCATAACCCATGTAATAGAATGAGAATCTTAAACGTCATGCCATCATAACATAATCCATATAAAAAAATGGATACATTTTCATCACAAGAAGAATCAAACCATGTAAATAATGGAGACAGTATACCTGAAACATAAACATATTAAATAATTTCATTTTAGATGGAAAATAGTTTTGATAAAAACACATGAAATGAATTCTTGAGGAAAATATCCTTTATTCATCAAAAACACTTTTCCTTTCTTAACATGTCATAAAATTATAATCTAAAAGAATTTGATTAAAAACATACTTGAAAAAATTAAATGAATCTTCTTGGAAATAATGGTTTAAAAATCAAATCATGCCGTATAAGTTAAAAAAACATTCTTCTCGTACTTTTGTCGGAAAAGTCAAAAAGTACCTTGTACGAAAAACGACAAAAGATTCTTTCTATATCTTTTACTAAAAACTCACTGAAGGGTAAAATTGGATTTAAAAAATTGTAGGTGGATGGAAATAATATGACATATTGAGGAAACATGGATGTGGATGATAAAATACACCCCAGTAAATACAAAAGTATAAACAATCTCGGATAAAAATGAGAATTGTAATATTTTCCCTTTCCTTAGGTCTGATATGCTTCGTACGTTTCATAACCTCCTGTATAATGATTTAAATAACGTCATTTACTTATTACAGAATCATATTCATTTTTATGATATCATATATGGTTCACTTATGACTTTATATTACCCGTTCTTTTGTATGTTCCATGATAAAGCAACGTTTTGGGTTAAATCGTTTTATTAATCGTATGTGTTTGGACTTGTTTTTCTTGATATTATTACTTATATCCTGATTTACTCAATTCTAGAATGTAAAACATGATGTACATATAATATATATTTTATTATACACATATATATATATGATAGATCAATTAAATGAAATGAAAGACACCGTTCATGGAGACGGTAGGTCGTACGTACGCGTGAACGCTGTTTTCGTTTCCTTATTGAATTGAATGAAATTACGTAGATGAAATACATATCTACACACATAAATCCATTATCATTATTATTTCATATATTTCATGATTACTTATTATATATACTTTATAATAATTCATTAATGGTTAACATGGAGAATGAATCTCATCGCGTCGTGGAGACGGTAGTCCGTACGTACGCACGAGCGATGATGTCATTCCCATGATCGTGGAAGTGTATTGGAGTGTATTTATATTATTTTTAGAATCAATATCACTTTACAAAAATAATATATAGTTATTATTTACACCATTATTCCAATCCAAGTGAGTTGGTGGTGGAAAATAGATTACACCACAGCGTGGAGACGGTATTCCGTACGTACGCATGCGCGGTGATTTCTTTTTCCGTAGGATGGATAGATGGTGAAATAGGGTTGTTTCATACTTATAATAACATATAAGTATATGAGTGATACTGATGTTATTATTTCATAATGAAACAACTAAAGAATAAGAAGTGGAAGAATAAATAAAGTTGAAAGAATCGGTAACAAACATTATCACTTTTTTGAAGCGCTTCTTTGATACATCCTTTTAGGGCACTAAAACTGGCCTTTTAAGAAAACCAGTACCTTTAGTTTATTTTTAGGGAAGTGGAGAGGAGAAATTGGAAGGGGTTGGCCAAGCTTGAAGCCTCAATGTGGTTTGAGGAAGAGAGGAAGGAGGTGCCCTTTTATAAGGGAGGAGAGGGGCATCTTTGGAAAAACTAAAATTATTATTTTATTATAAAGCCATATTCATTTTTAAATAGCTCCAAATTTATTTATTTCAAAGTTAAGGTGGGTATGGGTCTCAATACTCTCATCCAATAGAATTTGGACATGTTTAGTTTAATATTTTAACCTTATCATTTAGATTTAACTTTAAGCTAGATAATTTAACTTTTACCGTGTCTTTTTGTGTTCTTACACTATAAGGTTAATAAACTTACTATAACAAGCCAAAATATCCCCAATTTGATTATAATTAATATATATAACCTTATATAAGTAATTTGGCCGAACCTTAGTTTTTTAGGAATAAAATAACAATTAATAATATAATATTTGTTTTAAAAACTATTTTATGTCAATTTTGACACTATTTATTAATTGATTTTTGTGAAAATTATAACAGAATAATTAGTTCAAAAAAAGTTAATTAAATCAATAATAACATGTCATATTAACCTAGAAAATTAGTTTAATTCATAAAAAGTCTAAAATTACATTTATTTGGGTATTTATAACATCAATTATGTCAATATTTCATTAATAAGATAATTATTGCATCATCGTTGTGTCATAAATAAATTAACTTATTTAATTTCAAAAAATTACAAATAAAATACTATTATGTAGGAAATATTTTTAGATTTCTAATGAATATTTATAGTCGAATTTATCTTATGTATAACCCTATATTAAAAATTATTTACTTATTAAACATTTATTTTAACAATTTTAACCCTTCTTTAAATAAATTAATAATAAATGTCCTAATCTAATCCTAGTGGGCCTAAATGGTCATATTTTATTCCTAAGGTTGTTTTTGGTCGAATTACACTTATCCAATAGAATTAGGACATGTGTTAGGGTAATAATAATATCATTTTTACCCTTATTACCGTATTTACTTTTAACTGTGGTAAATAAAAGTAAAAAGTTACTATTCACCAAAAATTATTTTAATTTCGTTGAACCACATTTTAAATATTGAAATCAACCGTGTCTCTCGGATTTTTGAAATTATACTCACATAAGTGGTAAAATTATGTTTTATGTAAATTTGCAAATTATCCTAGGAGGTGGGTAAAAAACGGTGAAAAGTTCAATAAAATTTTTATATATCTAAAATTATTATAAAATTACTCCAATGAATTACATTGAACTTATATAGGTATTATGTATCAATTTTGACCTAAAATAAACTTAAATAAAATAAATAATTATTTAAATAAAAAGACTGTTTTTAAATAGTAACCCAGTGTTTTCACTATTCATTAAAAATTGAATGTTTCCAGAAAAATACCAAAATTTCACCCTAGGCTAATTTCGATATTCCTAATCCAAAAATGAAGACCATTTTGAAAAATAAAATTTACAAAATTTCAAAAAGTTGATATTACTATTCATAACGGCTAGTTTTAATAATATTTTAATAGCATATCGTTGTTTACTGAAACTCGGTATTGCGTATAACAAACGCTATCATGGAAGGTCGTGATTGTGTGTAATACAACCAAGTTAGGGTTTCCTGTTGTGAAAGACTCCTTTGTTATAGCATACAAAACAAGACATCAATAAAATTAAAAAGAATATTTTTCATAAAATCGCGGGGTGTTACATTCTACAACCCTTAAAATGAATTTCGCCCTCGAAATTTTCCGGGGTTATAAATGGTTTACTACTCAAAATTTTCTTCAATAGAAACCGACATCATAAAATAGAACACCCAAACCAATCTTTAAAAACTAATGTATGAAACATAATGGTTACCCAAATTAACTAATCACTGGGTTTCCACTTAGGAGATCATATGTGAAAATATGGATATGGAAGAGAAAACCAACCATCATGTTCTGATGGAGAGGGGAAGAGAACATGGCTATGAAAAAGCCAACAATCACACAACCATAGATTAGTGATGATCTAAGGTACCATCTGATTTCATCGGATATAAGGGAACTAGAACAACATTTTCTGTTTTCAAGATCATTTCCAAAAAGATGATGAATTAAAAGAAATTAATACATGATTTTGGTACAATTTCACTATTGTTCGTGATTTTAACAATTTCCAATTCATCCCTTAAAGAAATGAAGTTGAATTTGTTATTTGTGAAGTCTTATAAGATCATGTTATAGAATGATGGGTCATACAATCTGTTTCAAATAAAAGGTTAGAAAAAGTTACAAGTCCATCTTATGGTTAGATTAATCGTATATGGTTCCAAAAAATGAACTTATACTTCATATATCATACCGCTTAATAAAATAAAACTATTTTCTACTAACCCGGAACTTCCTGCAGGCCAGTGGTAGGCGATAAAGGCCAGTCGCACTTCGGATGTGGGTTCAATTCCCAGAGCCTTGTCCGACGTGATGGCCTGTCACCCGTCCTGTAGGTTGTCCGTTTTTCTAAAACTACATTACTATAACATCCCATAAATAATATCGAAAAAAGTTATATCCTTAAACAATACAAACATATGTTCAACATAATCCATTCCAATCTTTAGGCTTATCTTAAATACTTCGGTCCAAGCTCATAGTATAAAGAAAATGATTACTTGAAATTTCACATAACAATCATGTGAATGCCATCATTTATCCCCCATATATCATAAGATATATCTTTTTGGTCAAATAAAGAACATGTGAATACCTTAATCATGTATTCTCATGAAGAATGAATACCCATTGAACCTTAGTGAAAACATGAATGCAGTTAAAAGATAACACTTTCCACAAACCAAAATCCTCCAAATTTCAATATACTCAAACCATGATATCACTTTTTCCTTATATCAGTCATGAGCTTATGAATACTGTCAAATATTTCATTTTCTCTTTATCCCTTCATTATGTGCATATCATCTTCTTTCCAAAGATATCTCAATCACTTTCCATGGTTACAGGTACCATAAAATTATTGAAAACCACAATATACCAATAAATAAATATTTCAATATTCCACGATACTATATACAACATTATTTTGGAATCCCATTACATAAACACTTAATCATTACACAACTTCATTTTCATACTCAACAACACAAATAGTGATCGCATGAGACTTCCCTTTATCCTTTTCCTTAAGTGGTTGCTCATGTTGATCATCATTAACCCTTGGATTAGGGCATTGATTAGCATAATGCCCCATTTCATTTCACTTGAAGAATTGAAGTGTTGGTGGTGCGTTCTCTGCAGTCTTTTCTAAATTCACACCATTAGCAACCCTTTTTCCATTACTTCGACACTCAGTTGCTCGATTACCCTCTTTTCCACACTTAAAACAATTTATAGTACATTTTAGTCAATCTCCACCATGCTTCTTTCCACACTTTGAGCATTAATAAACATTCATATTCTTTTCACCATTGTTCTGAGATATCTCCTTGAACTCCATCTTTCGTTTCTAGTCAAAACCATGTGATGGATATGTTACACCAACTTCCATTTCTACCTTGATAGCACAACACACAATTTCTTCATAGTTACTGATGTCTCTTATAGCTAATTCCCTTCGAATCCTTGGTTTTAAGACATTGATAAATCGATCAACTTTACTTTTAGGTTGGATGATAAAGCCAGATGCATACCTTTCAAGTCTTGTAAAATTCGCTTCATATATACCAATAGATTCATCATCCTTCTACTTTAGTTCAATAAACTCCTTCTGCATCTTTGTTCGACGAATACAAGGGAAGTACTTATTGAAAAATAAGTTTTGAAATCATCCCATTCCATGGACTCAATTTCATCTCTTGGCCTCATATTCTTGATAAGATTCCACCATTGATCAGCTTCACCTTCCAAAAGATATACCACTAAGGTATCTTTATCATGTTCAGAACATTGAAGAACTAAAAATCTCTTTTCGGTGGTACTAATCCATTGTTCAGCAACAACTGGATCGGAAGACCCACAGAAAGAAGGTGGGCGTTGCCTCATGAAGGACTCAATAGAATATTGTTCCCTTATCTTCTCATTTGGATGTCCGGAATGATTCATAGATTGTGTAAGTATAGAAATAAGATTTTTCACTCCATCTTCCATAACAGTGGATTGTTTCAGGAGGACAATCATTGCACTGTCCATTACATTGATAAACATAGTTCCTTCAGGTTCCAGCCATTGCCTAAAACCCAAAAAGAATAGTGTGAGAGGCAAAAATCATGGTAGGGAAAACAACATAATAAAGAGGGAGTACCATAAATATCTAACATCATAGGTTAAATTTTAAGATTGTTACCATAGTTCTAGGACTATATCCTATATGTATACTTATCCTTAGGGACATCCCTAGATATACCTTAGAAATATCTCTAGGGATCTCACTAACGTTTTCGCATCCTAGTTTCCAAGGGTGGACTAAAGCTTTCCTCTGATACCAACTATAGAGACCCAAAGCTTGACGTACATGGATATTACATTACTTTTTTGGAATTCTTAATACATAACAAAAATAGACACACAAGGATTGTAATAGTTCCGTGTATTTGGAAACTCGGAATATAAACTTTTAATCATGTTGAAATATCTTCAACAACTACCATAATGATCTTCCCATTTTTGTTTCCTTAAAACCTTTCTTTATTTCCTGGGAAAAATAAAACATAAAAAGGGTGAGCTCAAATGCTCAGTAAGGGAAAACATAGAAAACATAAAACAATCCATAAACATTTGGAAGAAAAAACTTGAACATGAAATTTAAAAATCAAAATCTTGAGCAAAGATATAAATCGTGGAAGTACGTAAGGCATATATCATAATAGAACATCAACCGTGATAAAATATAATGGGAATAAAACATGTAATTGTGGAAACCATTCAGCACATGTTATGATTTCCATAGTAGCTAAGGCGTTGCTGCCAATATCATATTAGTGGAAAAAGTCCCTTTCTTAATCGAGTTCACTCCTTGTTTCAGTCCTATAACACTGAACTAGATTAACTTACCCTTACAGCCTTTTCTATATCATGAGATATAAATATTTACCCAATGAATTGGAGGGAGATATAGGTCCCACCCATCTCATAATGAAATCATTCTTCGTGTGCCACAAAATCATAAATCATACATCATAGAATAACCCATGTAATAGAATGAGATTCTTAAACATCATTCCATCATAACATAATCCATATAAAAAATGGATATATTTTCATCATAAGAAGAATCAAACCATTTAAATAATAAAGAAATTATACTTGAAACATAAACATATTAAATAATGTAATTTTAGATGGAAAATAGTTTTGATAAAAATACTTGAAATGAATTCTTGAGGAAAATATCCTTTCTTCTTCAAAAACACTTTTCCTATCTTAACATGCCACACAATTCTAAAATAAAAGATGTTGATTAAAAAAACGTGAAAACTTGTAAAGGAAGCTTCTAGGAAATAATTTTTTAAAAATCCATTCATTCCGTATAAGTTAAAAAAAACATTCTTCTCGTACTTTTGTCAGAATAGTCAAAATGTACCTCGTACGAAAAACAAAAAAAGATCCCTTTCACATCTTTTACTAAAAACTCACCGAAGGGTAAAATTGGATTTAAATTTTTTTAGGTGGATGGAAATAATATTAAATATTGAGGAAACATGGATGTCGATGATAAAATACACCCTATTAAATACTAAAGTATAAACAATCATGGATAAAAATGAGAATTGTGATATTTTACGTTACTTTAGGTCTGATATGCTTCGTACGTTTCCAAACCTATGGTATAATGATTTAAATAATTTCATTGACTTATTATAGAATCATATTCATTGTTATGATATCATATATGGTACACTTATGACATTATATTACCCGTTCGTTTGTAAGTTCCATGTTAAAGCAACGTTTTGGATTAAATCATTTTATTTATCGTACGTGTTTGGACATGTTGTTCTTGATTTATTACTTATATTATGATTTACATAATTCTTGAATGTAAAACATGATTTAAATATAATATATATTTTTGTATATACATATATATATATATATGATATATCAATTAAAAGAAATGAAATACACCGTTGATGGAGATGGTATGCTATACGTACACATGAACGATGCTTTCGTTTCCTTATTGAATTGTATGAAATTACGTAGATGACATACATATATATACAAATAAATCTAGTATAATTATTATTTCATATATTTCATGATTACTTATTATATATACTTTATAATAATTCATGAATGGTTAACATGGAGCATGAATCTTATCGCGCCGTGGAGACTGTAGTCTGTACGTACGCACGAGCGATAATATCATTCCCATGATCGTGCAATTATATTGGAGTGTATGTATATTATTTAAAAATCAATATCACTTTTAAATAATCATATATAGTATTATTTACACCATTATACCCATCCAAGTAAGGTGGTGGTGGAAAATAGATTACACTACGGCGTGGAGACGATATTCTGTATGTACGCACGCGCGGTGATTTCGTTTTCCGTAGGATGGATAGATGGTGAAATAGGGTTGTTTCATACATATAATAACATATCAGTATATGAGTGATACTGATGTTATTAATTCATAATGAGACAACTAAATAAGAAGAAGTGGAAGAAGAAATAAATTTGAAAGAATCAGTAACATACATTACCTCTTCTTTGAAGCGCTTCTTTGAGACCTCCTTTTAGGCCACTAAAATTTGACTTTGAAGAAGAATAGGACCTCTTGGATGTTTCTAGGGAAGTGTAGAGGAGAAATTGGAAGGGTTTGGCAGAGATTGAAGGCTGAAAGTGGTGTGAGGAAGAGAGGGAGGATGTGACCTTTTATAAGGGAGGAGAGGGGCACCTTTGGAAAAACTAAAAATACTATTTTATTATAATGCCATATTCGGTTTTAAATAGCTCCAAATTGATTTATTTCAAAGAGAATGTGGGGATGGGTCGAAATAATCTCATCCAATAGAATTTGGACAAGTTTAGTTTACTATTTTAACCTTATCATTTTGACTTAACATTAAGTTCGATAATTTTACTTTTACTCTGTCTTTTTGTGTTATTACACTATAAGGTTAATAAACATACTATAAAAAGACAAACGAACCTCAAGTTGTTTATTATTAATATATATAACCTTATCTAAGTCATTTGGCCGAACCATAGATTTTTAGGAATAAAATAACATTTAATAATATTTTATTTTATTTAAAAACTATTTTATGTCAATTTTGACACTATTTAGTAATTAATTTTTGTGAAAATCATAAAAAAATGATTAGTTCAAATAAAGTTAATTAAATCAATACTAACATGTCATATTAACATAGAAAATTCTTGTAATTGATTAAAAGTCTCAAATTACTTTTATTTGGGTATTTATAACTTCAATTATGTCAATATTTCATTAATAAGATAATTACTGCATCATCTTTGTGTCATAAATAAATTAAATTATTTAATGTATAAAAATAAAAACTAAAATACTATTATGTAGGAAATATTTTTTTATTTCAAAGTAATATTTATAGTCTAATTTATCTTATGTATAACCCTATATTAAAAATTATTTAATTATTAAACATTGATTTTAACTATTTTAACTCTTCTTTAAATAAATTAATAATAAATGTCATAATCTAATCCATGTTGTCCTAAATGGTCATATTTTATTCCTAAGGTTGTTTTGGGTCGAATTTAAATTATCCAATTGAATTAGGATATGTGTTTGGGTAATAATAATATCATTTTTACCCTTAATTGCCCAATTTACTTTTAACCGTGGTAAATAAAAGTAAAAAGTTACTATTCACCAAAAATTACTTTCATATCATTGAACCACATTTTACTTACTGACATCAACCGTGTCTCTCGGATTTTTGAAATTACACTAACAAAAGCGGTAAAATTCTGTTTTATGTAAATTTGCAAATTTTCTTAGGAGGTGGGTAAAAGACGGTGAAAAAAGTTCAATAAATTTTTTATATATCTAAAATTATTATAAAATTAATCCAATGAATTACATTGAACTTATATAGGTATTATGTATCTATTTTGACCTAAAATAAATTTAAATAAAATAAATAATTATTTAAATAAAAATTCGGTTTTTAAATAGTAACCCAGTGTTTTCACTATTCATCAAAAATTGAAAGTTTCCAGAAAAATATCAAAATTTCACCTTAGGATAATTTCGACATTCCAAATCCAAAAATGAAGTCCATTTTGAAAAATAAAATTTTCAAAATTTCAAAAAGTGGATATTACTAATCACAATTGCTAGTTTTAATAACATTTTAATAGCATATCGTTGTTTCGTAAAAACTCGGTATTACGTAAAACACACGATATCGAGGAAGGTCGTGATTGCGTGTAATGCAACCAAGTTAGGATTGCGTGTTGTGCAAGACACCTTTGTTGTATCGTACAACACAAGACATCAATAAAATTAAACAGATATTTTTCATAAAATCTCGGGGTGTTACAGAGTGCTCTCTGTAGTGCCAATAACCTCAGGGTCAGATGACTCAAGAACCTCATCATCCATAGGTAGATCAGCCTCCAGAAACTGATGAAACTTTTCCGAGTCCATCTGAAACATGAAATGATTGTTATTAGAAAACAGTTGAAAAAAACTATAATGTATAGATATATTTTTTTATGTTTCTAATAAGCATTTTACTTTGTCAATGTTCATCTTCATCATCATCTTCATAGTTGTCAATGTCAATGTCTTTATCTTCCACATCAACATCGTAAATTTCCATATTAGTTTCTCTTTCATCGTCTCTTGTCATTTCAAATTCAGTTGTAACATCATTGACAACATCGTCACCATCGACCCTTAACTGTGGGGTGCCATCCTCGATATTCATGTCTCTTTGTAAAAAAGATGTGTTTTGAGGAGTGTCCTGAGAAATTTAATTTTCATTCACATCAGTGGAACCACATTCAGTTTGAGTAAACTGATTTTCTCGAGATTTAACTTTTATTATACTCCACCAATAATCCATCTCTTTTGCAGTAGCACAATGTTTTGCATAATTAATTTGATGTGCCTGATGAGCCAATAAAAATGGTTCCTTTACTGAAAGTAGACTTTTATGTTTAATATCAACAATTCAATGAGTCGGATGAATATACAAGCCTCTCTCAGTATCCAGCCATCGACATTTAAATATTGTTACATAATTCGGTCCCAAATAACATAGTTCAATAATTTCTTCAAACATGCCGTAAAAGACAACTTCAATATCTCTATGATGTGATCCCTTCAAATAAACACCATTATTCTTTTTTTTCATTGATTACTCATATGCACGTGTATGAAAGCGATAATCATTCACCACATATGCATTATAATATTTAGCCATTTTGGATAGTGGGCTACTCAATATATGCAATCGACAATCATTCTTATCAGCATGTACAGATACATGAAAAGTTGTAAAACATTTATCACTATTACAAGTAATAATTTTATTTTATATGTAAAACCAAAAAAAGAATGTATGTTACAAGTTTTTGAAACCAGTAGGAAGTTTTTTTTTCCGACGTTCTTCTAAGCCAGCTGCTGTAATTTGTGGAAATTGTTTCATGATATGATCATCATATAACCTACAAATATAATATGATTAATTTACTTTGACAGAATCTATAGAATAAGGGATAGGAGCACTCACTGTACAATTGGTGAGATTTCTTCATAGTTGAGTAGAACATATGTATGAGCTCTATGATGTTCATCATTTGAAATCCATCTATCCTGAACTCCACTAAAGCCAACTTCAGGCTGATTGAAAACTGAAAATTGATTGTTCACATCATCATCAACATTCCACTCGTTCCAGCCCATGCGGTTAAATTTTGATGGATATTCAGATTCAAAATAATGAGAGCAGAATAAAACAATTTCTTATTTCAAATAAGCTTCAGCAATTGAGCCTTCGACTGATGCGTTGTTATAGACATTTTTCTTCAATTTCTGCATGCAACTCTCAAATGAGTACATCCATCAAAACTGAACCAGACCTCCACATTTTGCATCATGTGGAAAATGTAATATCAAATGTTCTATTGAGTCATAGAAAGCTGGCGGAATCATTTTTTTCCAGTTTTCATATAATTACAACAACAGCTTCTTCCAATTTTCTTAGTGTATCGTAGTCTGTTGTCACCACACACATGTCTCGGAAAAAATATGATTTATCTGTTATAGAATCCCAAATAATATAATTCAACAAACCACATAATCCAATAGGCATAAGTCTTTCCATTATAACATGACAGTCATGACTTTTTAATCTGGTAATATGACCATTTTTAACACATCTTCCCAAGTTAGAATCATAGCCATCTGGAAGTCTCAAATCTGCAATCCATTGAAAAAATAATAAGTGACTCTCTTTGCTCAGTGTATAAGCTGCTTTTGGCTTCATTAATCTCTGTGATCTGACATTTTCAAACAATTAATGTTCCGAACTCCTGCAAATTTGGGCAAGATCTAATCGTGCCTTTACATTATCTTTAGTTTAACCTGGTGTATCCAAAACTGTATGAAATAAATTATCAAAATAGTTCTTCTCAATATGCATGACATCCAATATGTGTCTGACCAACAAATTAGACCAATATGGTAGATTCCAAAAATTGCTCCGTTTTGTCCAATTGTGTTCTTTTCCAATGCCATGAATTTTCTGTTGGTTTATTGTCAGTCCAAAAGTGATGGAGGGTAATGAAAATAAAAATTATTGTAACATTGTATCTGAGATCATTTTTTGAGGATTATCTCTTTCAATTATTGCTTTTCTGAAATGAGATTTATTCCTCCGAAAAGGATGATCTATTGGAAGAAATCTGCGATGACTGTCAAAATAGCATGGTTTTTTTCAATTCATGAGCATTAATGCTTTGTTGTCTCCCATACATTAAGGACATGATTTTGGACCATGTGTACTCCATCCAAATAAAATTCAATATGTCGGGAAGTCACTAATTTTCCACATCAACGAATCTTTCATTACAAAATTCTGTTTTGTAGCACCATCATATGTACCAACACCATGCACCACAATAAATTCAACTCATCTATCCATGGTTTTAAATAAACATCAATATTCTTTTTCGGATGACCTAGGATTAATAATTTCAAAAAGATAAAAGGATCTTTCATCAACATACATTGAGACAAATTGTACAGAGTTATAAAGAAAGGCCAACAAGAATACTGACTACCAAAAGATCCAAATGGACAAAAACCGTCAGTAGAAAGACCTAATCGCACGTTCTGGGATTCTAATGAAAATGCCTGATTAACTTGATCAAAATGATTCCATGAATCACCATGAGATGGATGAATATGACTTTTACCATTTGAAATATTGGTTTTGTGCCATGACATCATTGTCATTGTGTTCTGAGACATAAATAAACGCTGCAACCTGGGTGTAAGCGGGAAATATCTCAACTATTTTACAGGAATCAATCCAGACATCCCTAATTGAGCTTCTTTATACCTCGATTGTCCAAATGTTGGACAACTATCCAGTGAATCATTTTCACCAAAATATTAGATGCAATTGTTTGAACATGCATGGATCTTCTGATAACAAAGGTCCAGATTATGAACCAGTCTCTTGCTCTCATAATAATTAGTAGGCAACACATTTCCTTCAGGTAACAATGCTTTAACCAAAGAAAATATCAGATCAAAACATTTATTTGACATTCAATTATCTGATTTTATAGGCATAAAATTTGCAATTTCTTCTAATTTTCTTATCTTGAAACCATGATATAATGCATCCTCATCAGACCTGAACAACTCGGAAAATTCAGATGGTTCCAACTCGGGAGGTAAATCAACATCATACTCGATTTCAGTTTGTTGAACGGATGACCCCGAAACATCATGTACTAAATTCTGAATTTGTGATAGATCCGATATCGCATTATTTGTATCTTCTCAGGAACTGTGTTCTCCATGTTGATACCAAAAAATATAATCTGATTGCAAACCATAACACAAGATATGTTTCCCAACGATGTCAAATGTATCAAATGTTCTCAGAGCACATATTTAAAAAGGATACTTAATTGTCTCGTCTGAAACAAATTTTGGGTTTGATGATGCAAATGATAATAATGCTTCAACACCATCAACATATACATGATTTAAACTAGAACTGTTTGGATTTCTGTGCTGATTTATCCGAGAATGATCATCTAATCATGATTGATGTCGATTTCCTTATTCTGTATTCATATATATTTTTCTACAAAATTTAAAACAATTACTGTTGTTAAATAATTTGATATAAGAAAAAAATATCCTAAAAACAGAAGATACATAATTATAGTTATTTCTTAGTAATTACCAATAATTATAGGCGACACAGTTAGATTGTAATCATCCCCACTAATTATTATTAATTTATCAATACTTAACAATACTTGGAAAAATTAAATATGATTGAATAATGAAATAAAATTTTGTAATCATCATTGTGGAGATTTTATTACTAATTATTATTATTTGTTTCCAGCGGATTGGAAGAAGCTCTTTTTCCTGACGACTCAACTCCTTGCAAGGAGATGATTTGTTAGGGAAAAGATCCTCTTTTTTCCGATAACTCATCTCTTTTTAACATTCTCCCGACTAAAATCAGTATGAAAAACTTGCTCTAACATACGTTAAAGAACAGTTTTCATACTTATTTCAGTGGGAGAAAGTAGCAATGATATGAGACGTTGAACAAAAAGTAGCCGCCAATCCACTGGAAATTGTTCCAATTTATAACCATGTACTTGAATTTATTTGATTGTTGATTAATTATTACTAATTATTACTAATTATTACAAATCTCAATATTTCCAATAGATATTTCTGTACTCTTAACATGGTCAAATCATAAAGAGTCGTAAATTTTCAGGTCATGTCCAATAAAAATTTTGCGCCATCCATGTCCAATTTAAACTCTATAATTGTACTTACATGGTTGATCATCTCACAAGTAGTGTTGCAATAGGACAACACAAGTAATGTCATTGTCGTCATTAAGAATCATTTCACATGACCCTTTCCATAGAACATTATTCCTTGGAAAATTAATAGAACTACAGTATATTTTAATTATTTTTTCAAGAAAGAATGGTCTATATAAAAAGTCATGTGATATGATTCTTATAGATGAGAAAGACATGACATCGGTTGTCTTATTGCAACGCTACTTGCGAGGTGATCAAACACGCAAGAACAATTATAGATTTTAAATTAGACACGGTTGATGCAAAATATTTATTGGGCATGACCTGAAAATTGGTGACCCTTTAAGATTTGAAGATGTTACGAATAAAGAAAAACCTGTTGAAAATATTGATAATTGTAATATTTTATTAATTATTTATAATTTTAATAATATTAATATTTTTTATAAATATTAAACTTATAATAATAAAAAATTTATATTATTAGTATGTTTTAATTATTAATGTTATAGAAAAATAATATTTTATATTATGTTACTATTTATGTTACTAATTATATTACTAATTATGTTACTAATTAGTAACAAACAAGATTGACCGCTCATCTACCTCAATTTTCTTTTCATTTGTGTGTTGAGGTTGACAGGAAACTTCTACCACCACATGTAGTATTTCCTTTTACTGTCAAAATTATAAACCTCCTCACCTCTATGCTGGCGAGGAGGTTGATAATTTGGACACTAAAAGAAAATATTACATGTGGAGGAAGATGTTTCCTATCAAGCCTCAACAAACAAATGAAAAGAAAATTGAGGTAGATGAGTAGTCAATCACGCTTGCTAATTTTCCTAATTATTTGTACTTGTTTCCTAATTATTTTTAATTGTTTCCAAATTTTATTTATTTTTTTTATAATTATTTCTAATTGTTTCTTAATTATTTTTAATTGTTTCCTAATTATTTTTAATTATTTCGTAATTATTTTTATTAATTTCCTAATTATTTTTAATTGTTTCTTAGTTATTTTTAATTGTTTCATATTTATTTCTAATTGTTTCCTAATTATTTTTAATTGTTATCTAATTATTTTTAATTGTTTCTTAATTATATTTACTAATTATTTTATTTGTTTCCTAATTATTTTATTTTATTTTAATTTTTTATTAATTATTTTAAATTTTTCCTAATTATTGTTTCTTAATTATTTATTATTGGTTCTTAATTATTTATAATTGTTTCATAATTATTTATAATTGTTTTCTAATTATTTATAATTGTTTCCTAATTATTTATAATTGTTTCCTAGTTATTTATAATTGTTTCCAAATTTTTTCTAATTTTTTCTTAATTATTTATAATTGTATCTTAATTATTTCTAATCAATTAAATATAATTATTTTCTAATTATTTGATGATTATTTTAATTAAATATAATTTTTTCTTAATTATTTAATAATTATATAATTATTCCTAATTAAAAATAAATATGTCTAATTATTTCTAATTAAATATATTTATTTCTATTTATTACCAAAACATCCTCCGGGAGTGACGAACCAAGAGTGCAGCACAACCTGTTGTCGTGTACCAGGTTACCCTGAGTCAAGATCGAAACACTTTGTTAGAGTTTTCACTCCTAGGTACATCTGTGCCAGAGCCGCCTCTACTTGTTCGTATCCAGACAAGGACTATTTGGTACAACCACTTAATCTAATTATACAAAATAGCTACATAAATATTCTATTAAAAAAAATTAAAATTAAAAATAAAAAATAAAATTAACAATTAAAAATAATTTATGAATTAAAAAAACTATAAATACATTGGATATTTTGAAGCAGTTTGTGCCTGCAAACTCTATCTCTTCTCTTCTCATAAGAAAATATTATAATAAAAAAAATTCTTCTATGAACAGAAATTTAAAGAGAGAAAGGAAAAAATAGGAAAATAGATCTGAATGATTTGAAAAAATGAATGGGGGTACATATAGGTTAGAATATTTGTGACAGTATTATTTGTGATGGTGTAATGATGCAAATACCTTCGCCCGCATTAATTACGAGCGGCGGTTAAATGTGTTTTTGCGATGGGCCCTTCGAAAATAGCTGCATGCCGAAACACCATTCGCGACGGGCGGATATCCCCATCTCAAATTGTTGTTTACCACTGCCGATATTGGCGACGGGTCCCGTCTCAAATACCTTCACCTGCATATAATACGGTTTGTGGTTAAAAGGGTTTTTGTGACGGGCCCATCGCAAATACCTGTAGGCCGATATACCATTAGCGATGGGCGGATATCCCCATCGCAAAAGCCTATTTACCACCGCTGGTATTGGCGACGGGACCCATCGTAAGTAACTTCTGCTGAATACTGTTTTGCAATGGGTAATTGCACCATCGCAAATAGTATTTACCATCTCCGGGTACTTGCGACGGGACGAAGGCCACCGTCGCAAATAGGCTTCCCGCATTTTGGTGCACAAATCGCGCCATACCTATTGCGACGGGTCCTGCATTCTCATCGCAAATAACTGACCATTTGCGAAGGGCATATATTGCCATCACAAATACATTTTACGTCAGATTTATGGCGACGAGATTTATTCCCATCGCAAATAACCCATCGCAATAATCGATTTTCCCGTACTGATTTATTTCATTAATATTTAATGAAAACAGTACATGGCATTTTTACCTTTTTTTCATTGAAAGTATTTATTCTTCCCAATCATCCCTTTCATATTTTCATCTTTGTTTCTAGGTATCTTTGAATAAAATCACTCTATAATTGATTGAAATATGCTACAGTGATTTATGTTCACCTACAATCAATATTATAGAGCTATCATGACCCATTGAATGTCTCTTTTCTGTTTTTTTTGATTTCTCATTTCTTCATTCTTGAATAAATATATATTGGTAATTTTTTCTTGAGAAATATTCAGAGATATGTTTATATAGATACATTATTATACACAAAAATTATCAATTCATATTTTTAGGCAATATACAATAAAAATAAATTCATATATAGTTGTGGTTCAAGTTAAAATATTATTTAATTTCATGTCAGTCGTTAAACAACATGTAAACCATTTAATTATTTATATTCCTCATAATGAAAATATAATTTCTAATAATTTATTTTTTTCAAAAAAATGTTCAATAGCAGATATAATATAATGGTCTTGTTATTTAATATTTTTCACCAGACTTGGTCATGGTTTATATGAACTGCTCTTGTGTTTATTAAACAAAAGAATAAATTTTTCTTTTGTAAATAATTATTTTTATCAAAATATAGTGAATAAATATTTATAAAAAATAGACAATATATAAAAGAAATATTTTATTCCCAATCAAACAAATTAATATTTTATATATTCCTATAATAAAATATATTATTTATTAATAAAATTATATTTATTTATTATATTGTTAATATTAACAATAATTAAAATGGGACTAAAAATTTTATTTATTCTTAAGAATAATTTTTATTCCAATGCCTAATTTAATCATTATAAATATAAATTCCTAGTGATTGACCCTATATGGTTCCCCTTTGTGGTAATTTGGTAATCATTCCTTAATTTTAATATTATTATCTAATAACTTTTCAATCCACCTAAGAGATCGATTGTGATATCCTAATAATACATCAACATATGTATGATCAATAAGTAATATAATTACATTATCATACTATAATATCATGAAGGAATAAACTTTGTGTCACCAACATATATTATCTATATATACTTTTTTTCTACATAAAATATAGATTTAGTCTAATGGTGGCCATGTAATTCAATTAAAGGGGGAGATATTATCTTATTTAAATAATGATGGGAAAATATTTTATCAAGTAGACCATTAATGACATGTCCCTCATGATGCACCCAATGTATCTTACTTATACATGAACTATTATCATCATTTTTTATGAAATATATCAATAAATTAAATTTGTAACATGCATTAATAATAATATCAATGTCTAAGAACAGACAGAGATGCACCTAGTTAATAAAATTAAATGACACCGAAACATGAGGAATTCAAATTGGAGGGTCTTTTCTCATTGTCTTCGATCATTGATATTAACATGTTCGTCCAACATGAGAAGAATTTTCATCTTATTTTGAGTACTCTCACATTAGAATCTATGTAATAAGATCCCATCGTTGTACATTATCCAGCCAGAGAATAACTATTTATGAATATTGACATATCTAATCAATTTTTTCATTATATAAGGGACATAAATGTCCTTATCAATAAGAGGTACACTCCATGAAATTATTACAATATAGTGATGCAGAAAAAAATTAAATTTTTTATAAGAAGTTTTCATAATTAACAAAACATAGAATAAAAATTTAATCAAAGTACAAAAAATTAGTCAATAAACACCATGAAAACAAAGTCTTTTCAAGAACATTTAGGTAAACCACATATACAAATTATATAGAATAAAATATAGTACAAAAGGAAACCATTTTAGTTGTTAGAAATAAATTTTGGAAAATCGGTCAAATGATAAATCTTCTATAACAAAAACTATGTGTTATGATCTTATTCAATGGTATACATAATCCCATGTAGCATTATTCCATTTACATGTTTTGTGTTGATTGTCAAAAAAACAAATGGTGATGTCTTCCCAATTAATTTTTGTAATTTATGTTTTCTAATATGGATAAAGTTCATAGAATTATGTTACTCCATTTTCAATTACCCTTAACAAGATGTCATATAAATCATCGAGATATATACTCAGTAATATCCTTCGGTATGTTTTCCAACCTGAATTAAACATTCTTTCAGGAATGGTGTAACCAGTATACCCTAGTATTCATTATTTTTTTGGTTTGATACTAGTGGACCCTCTAAATGAAACATGATTTTACCAAAATTGGGGATTATCCTTTTTAAAAAATTATATAAATATTTAAATCTTAATGAGAAATAACCTATAATTACCTAAAAAAAGACAAGATAAGGACTATAATTTTCTAATAAATTTAGTAATACTTCAATAAAAAAATAATTCCTCATAAATTAAAATTTTAACTAAAACATATTAAAATTCAATGGGTTTATTTTCCATAAATATCTATAATAATATCCTTAATATTTATAATATACAATCATAGAACCACAAATGTGACGTCTATGACTATAAACATATGTTTAAAATTGAACTCATAAACCCATTATCTTATCCAAAACACTAAATTTAATATTTTATGATGATATATATACATCAAAATTAACATAATTCCTAGTGTTGTTTGAATTGGGATAATTGAATTTCTACTTCTGAAATACTTCATAAAAATAATTCATGAATACAAATACAAACACACTTCCATACTTTATCATAGTAATTTAGAATAACATATCTTGTTACATGGTCTAGGGGAAAACCCCTATATTATTTCATTGAATCAGATAATTACAAACATCCCCACATAGAAGAAAATTAATTCAACGGAATATTATTTCTCTATACCATGATTTTACTATAGAAAACATCTAACCACCCATTAGATGTATTATTCTATTTTCTTATTCCGAACATCATGTCATCAAAATTGAGGAATATTATTTATTATATGTTCATTACCACTGATAATATGAAATATACCATTTTCTCTATTTTGAGACATTAATGTTCTCATTGAAGTTATTTTTTTTAAAATATTTCAAGTTTATTCGTTAAGAATATTAAAAATATCATTCAGTATAAATATCATCCAATATGGGTTCTTATAAATAAATTTTCAATCAAATTTATTATTAACACATTTCATTCTTGGTATCTAAATTTTATGAAACAAAATATAATAGTGCTAGAAAAATTATCCATTGATGAGAACACCATAATAATTAAAAATCACTTATATGATGTATAGTTTTTTAATACTTCTTTAAAATAGATGACATTTGGAGTTTATCCTAGGTCATTCACTATAATCCTATATTTAAATAAATAATAATGTTTTTCAATAGTTTTTGAATTTCTAAGTCATATTCAACATAAATGAAAATCAATGTTTGAAATAATGGAATATTTTTGTGCACATATTGATGATTAATTCTGACTCAATGTGTATTTTTAGTGTTATTTCTATTTGGATCATAAAATACGAGGCCAAATCATCTTTTAGTAACCATAAATTGATGTAATTTCATTGAAACCACTATCTCAATATTTTACCAAAATTTGATAATATTTTCCATTACCTCGAATCATCATTAAAAATATTTATAGAAATATGCTTAGACATATAATTATATATATCACTAATTAATTAAAATAGTTGTTTCCAAAGGTTAACTAATCCTTTCATATCATACCATCATTAGTTATCCAAACATCTCCTACATATATATTAAGTATTTTCTTGATTAATATGCATTATGTTATATAAATACAGTCCTTATGATCATAATGTTATTGTTCCTTTCGAATCAGGGAACACAATATTCTTTTTTAATGGATTCTCTTAGACATGACCCATAATGATATCCCCATATAGTACTATTCTTAAATATTACCTACATGAAACCATTATTTTTTATATGGGGAAAGGAAACATAAAGAAGGGTGATCTCAAAAGCTTGAGAAGGTTATAGAATTGAGATATAAACATATCAAGATAATAGTTGTTCGGTAACAATACAATAAAATTATAAAACCATACAATTAATATCATATATCATAAACATGATCCATGGAATTAATCATGGGAGTATATAAACCCTGAATCATAATTAAATAAAAGAACATGAGCCATGAAAACATAACATAGGTATAAGACATATATTTGTGGCATAATAATAAAAATAGAAAATACTTTCAACAATATTCAATGAATATTTAAAAAACTACCATAGTTTATTGGGTTCACTCTCAAAAACTATCATTGTATTGATAGTTCACTTGTAGTTCTATTGTAATAGAACAAATAAAATATTAATATGAGTCCCCTACCATTCTAATACTATTTATCTCCTAATGATATAATATATACCAATTTCATTAGAGTTATATTTTGAACCCACTCATATCATAATGAATAAAATACCTATGTGTGATACATTATCTAAAAAAATAACATATCAAATATGAAAATACAAAATAGGTGTAACACCCCAGGTAAATAAAGAATATGAAATATTTATATTTATTCATACTTTTGAATAAAATATTAATATTAATTTAAAGGGGATGCTATGCTCAATGGCATACCCAATACGCAACAACGAGTTTCTTGGGAATCCTACGTTGCACTCTAATAATAAAATAATAATATTTTAAATGGTAGTTAACGCCTAGCCGTTGTAATGGCAGAAATGAATATAACTAACAAAAAAGTGATTATATATGTTTGTCAAATATTTTTACTCTTTACAATAAATGCTAAAAATTCCAATGAATCCAGTTTTAAGCGTAAACATTGTAATATTCTTTAAAAGGTCGATTAACCGCCTTTTGATGGCGAACCCCTTTTAAATCCACTTTTTAAAATTTTATAAGCTCTATTTTTTAAAATAAACATATTATTTATGAATGGGACATTTAAATTTACCTTGGGTTAATATTTGGAATTTTTCTGACAATGTTTATTTTTCAATGAATAGTGAAAAATACTGCATTTTACATCAAAACTGTTTTTTCATATAATTTAATTATATGGTTATATTATCTTTTTAATTTGTTTTAATGTGTAATTAGAATATATTTTTACCATTTAATTCAATTATGGTCATTGGGATAAATTTTACATTTGAATTAGGCATAAACAAGTGCCAAACTTTTCATAAATATTGTTTCTAAAAAACCTGCTATTTATTTTGACAACGGGGAGATTCTTTAAATTAATTATTGAAATTTATGTGTTTGTAATTTGGTAAAATGGATTACATATTTGGAATCAGATGGTCCAAATTATGTAACTAAGACTCTTTTGTTTTTGGTCGTTATGAATAGTAACGACGGTAATTATCGTTAATTATCTTGATTAATGAGTAATCGGGTAGTTAAAGATAATAAGATAATATCATAATAATAAAAAATGACCACAAAATGTTTCCTAAGGCTACTTTTTGTCTCATTGACGACCATGGGATGCCTTGTGCCAAACTTGGGGGCCCCATGGAATCACTTTTGTGAGAAAGTGACTTTTTATCTTTTTATTTTTAAAGAATGTTAAATATAACAAAGAATGTATCACCTAAGTAAAATATTTTTAATTTTGTCTAAATAAATGATATTTTGGACTATAAATATTCATTGGAAATATAAAAATATTCCCTAAATCATAATATTTTTTTTATAATTTTTAGACATTATATAAATTATATTATTTGTGACATCATGATGATGCAGCGATGACCTCATTATTTAACGATTTAAATAAAATGGAATGATATTGCAAAATATAAGACCTAAACATGTCCAAAACCTATTGGATGGGTGGATTTCGAACCCTTATCACCTTACCCTTGAAACAAATCAATGTGGGACCTTTTAAATCTGATACTCATTTCCAAATAATGTAACATTTGCTTACTTTCCAAGAGTTCCCCTCCTCTCCTCTTACAAAAGGCCCCCACCTCTACCTCATTACCCACACTTCCAAAGCCTTTGTCTTGGATAAACCATGCCCATTGTGTCTCTCCACATCCCTCTCTAACTCCTTGAAGCCTCACTTTGGGCAGAATATTTACCAAGGAAGCCTTTGAGCTCAAATCAAAGGAAGTTACCCGATTTTAAGGTAATGTCTTCACTTGAGTCCTTTTGTTTTATTTTACTTCTACAACCCCCTAAACTCTTTTTATTCATTTCTTTTGTAATAACTACAGTATATTAAATATACTAGGATGTTTTTATAAGATTTATTCGAGCTACACTTACACACACCTACATCTAATGGTTAAAGAACATACTGTTTCCGTGGATGGAGAATTTCTGCCTCCCGAAACGATGATTGTTCAACATTCTTCTAACACCTTAAATGTTGGCCATTAAGATGAAATTATATTTATATATCATATCTAATATGTTTATTTTTTACTTAATCTTATGTATTTTTCATTTATGGCATATCTTTACGGTTTCCATTATGGGTAAACGGGATATCTTCATTTAAGGAAGTGCGGACTACCGCCCCCTCAAAGTGATTTGATTCGTTAATACCATATGTGGTTCGTATAAAGGATATATATAAGGATATTATATATTATAAAATAATGTAATTAAAATACTATTATGTATCATTATGTTTTAATTCCATTAAATATGAAATAGAAATGGAAGTAGCGTTCATGCGTACGTACGGCTTACCGTCGACATGAACGGTACATTTCATTTCTTATCTCAAAATGTTATGTAATATTATAAGTAGATATATATAATGGATATATTTTTAATATATTACATCTACATTATGGATATCATTCTGTAATTATAACATATATATATCTTTCAGTTTGTTTTAATTCCATTAATATGACAAAAAAATTAAAGTAGTGTTCATGCGTACGTACGGCCTACCGTCTCCATGAACGGTGCTTTTAATTTTTATCTCCATATGCTATGGAATAGTATAAAATGGATATATACTGGATATATATGATATTTAAAACATCAATACTATTATAGATATGATGTACCTATAACTACATGGAAAATTATTTTCCAACAAGTTCAATTTTTGACTCATGTACCAAACATCGACAAAAACGTCTCATATAAAGTCATATTATTAACCAATTATTATAATGTTAAAATATGTGAGATGAACCGAATAATAATCATTATAGGAGGTCTTTAAGCAATTATAAATTGACCAACGTTTATTATTCAGAAATATAAAGAAATGAACAAGACAAGTTGGACTTAAGGTAAGGGATCCTACACCTCTCTATCTTTTTAAGTACACTCTTTTATGTCATTCCTTTTAAGCTCATATTTCTTATGATTGGGATGTAATTTTATATTACGCTTACTGTAATTTTTTTTTCATATGATGAGAGACCCTATTTTCTCTCATCATTCCATTTTGGAAGTTTTAAGTGGTGTCGTTAGGCTGCCGAGTTTTCGTAAGGGATTTTTTCATCTCACTTTTATTCTCGTGAGATTTATGCTACATTTGACACAATTTCCTTTGAGTGGTGTATGTACTTCACATTATTATAAACTTTGTGTAGTATAATTTCATTTATGGGTATTCACATCTTCATTGTATGACCCTTCTTCCTTGGGGTGTACGTTTCGAAAGTTACCCAACTCGGTAAGGGGATCTTTCACCCTCCTCTTTTTAAAAGACATATTTTGTTATGTCTTTTAATTCACATACTATTATGTTGGGATATGTTCTTTTATATACTTATTGATGTAAATTTTATGTCCAAGTGATGAGATTCCCTTTTTATCTCTCATCAACTCATTTTCTGAATTTTGAAGTGATGTCGTTAGGCTGTCGAATTTTTCCATGGGAACTTCTTAACCCAAATTAGATTTCTTTGGGTTCAACATGTAGTTATTGAATATGTCCTCCTTTGAATATGTGTGAATTATCTTTGAGTGTGTTACACATAATATCCACTTATATTGGGTGTATTTATATTTTTCACACATAATTATGAGATTGATTTATCCTTAATTTAAGGGTACCTTCTTTACAGGGGATTTCATCTCATTTTACATTTCTATTGAGACTTCATTGTTGTTATGCACGAATTCACTCTTATATGGTGTATATACTTTCCTTTGGAATATTATATCATGAATTCCTTTACTCTCATGATACTATAATGTTCTTAATAAATGTTATTCCTCAATTATTGTATTCATGTGTCTCTCATTTTTTAAAAACACTTCAAATAAAATATTGTTTTAAATGTTTTAATGATTTATTCTTATAAATGGTTCCCATTAATATCCATGTTTTCAAAATGGTGATAAGGATTTATTTATATGGATATTAATGGTTTAAAATTTTAAAATCTTCAAAGTGGTATGGGACACTTTGATTCTAAAAATCTCTTTATTAAATGTTTTAAATGGTTTTGAAAATGGTTTTTAAAATGGATTCATTATTTCAATATCTTAAAATGTTATACTGTTATTACAATGTGGGAATGATATGTTTCTTTTGTTATTAAGTTATGTTCTATGATTATGTTATGGTTATTGGGCATTGTTTATGAATACGGGTGGTTCCATGATAAACTAAGGGCGGGTGAGCCCGATATAGCTCTCCAATGCATTGGGTAACGCGAAGGAGTGAAACGTTAAGGTGTCTCTGAAGATATTTAGGGAATATACTGTGGTGGGTATTCCAAACGTAACCAATAGGGTTACTCCCTACGTAAGAATGTTATGAATGCCTTAAGTTACCATTTAAGTCTTATGATTTCTATGATTTGATGAGGTATGTTAAAGTGCCTATGTTTATGGGTAAAGTATGATTTCATTCTTATGTACATATGAACTCATGGTTCCTTTCCATATTTTTTTATATCCCTTACTGAGCTTTTTATGCTCATCCCATGTTTTTGAAATGTTTTTCACAGGTCAAGGGAAGGGTACATTATATGATGATAGTGTCAAGGAAGTGTCATGAAAGAATCCATGCTTTATTTTAAATATGTTTCCGTGGAGGGGAAAAATGAATACTATATTTTATGTAACCACTTTGTGTAAATGTGGAATGTAATGCAAGTTTTATGATCTAATTCTCTAATACTCTAAACCTGAAAAGATCTTCAATGTGTAATCTTGTAATAAATCAAGATTAAGTAAGGTTTAAGGCTGGGGCCTTATAGTTGGTATCAAAGGTCGTTTTAGATAACTTTAGTGGTTAGGGTATTCTTTAAGAATAAATCACATTACCATAATGGTTAGGATTTCAGAAGGAGTCCTAGTTTTAGATAAAGTGAAAGAGAAACATATCTTAGTGTTTATCTTCCTCATTAGTACATGATGGTTTTGTTGATATACTCACACTGACCTTTTTGGTTTTAGTTAATGGATGGATCTTGCAGGCACCAAAGTAACAGTGGATGTGAAGGAAACTGTGACAGTTTTTTGAGCAAGCAACTCAACGATATGGGAGCTGAAATGAGAACTCTTGTGATTATCCTCAACCAACAATCTGGAGTCATGATTGACCACCAAAACATTGTTGATTTCTCTAAGGAATCATATATGCGAGAAAAAAATCCCTACGGATGTACAGGTAATAATCATAAAGGTAAGTGTGTTCAAAAACCTACGTGTCAAAGATATGGAAAGAAACACATAGGAATATGATTCAAAGGGACAGAAATATTCTATAGATGTGGAAATGAAGGTCATAAAGCTAAAACCTGCCATGGAAAAAGGAAGAAACCAGTTGACTCGAGGAAAGGGAACGAAGTTCTTTTTGAGGGATCAATTGATTGTTTTAAATGTGGTGTGCATGGTCATTATGCAAACACATGTCATATGAAGAAGTTTTGTGAATGGGATCACCAAGATCGTACAAATGTTCGTTTACCAATACCTAATTCCATTCCGATTGAGGATGAAGAAACTGACAATGACCAATCAAAGGTATGGATTATTTCATAACTATTGTTTTCCTATTTTGGAATCCTAGGATATTATTCATGATTTTGTTTGTAGGAAAGAAGTATTTTAGAATAAGTTGGAAATGAATTGTTAATGGATCATGAAGAATGTTGAATGAGTAATATGTCAACATATAAGGGCTTCAAGAGTTATGGTGAAATTATTAAGAGTATTAAGTCTCTTTTGATGATGGGTTTACATTAGAAGAATTTTTATATTATATGTGACCCTGATGTTTAATATATGAAAAGTTTATTCAAGAAATAGTTATCTATTATTTTGTGGACATAGTTATAAAGAACCATTTGGGTTTATATGATCCTTACTTTTGAGGTAATTATGGGTTACTATATGTTATGATGGAAAATGAAAGGCATGAGATAAAATTGAGGTTAAAATATGTTATGATTATTTTTGAAGATTTTATCTCGTTTTGGGGAATTTTTTGAGAAATATACAGTTTTGGAAAAAGGAAAACACACAGACCGTGTGACAACCCATCGCGTCGGACAAAGCTGCGGGAATCGAACCCACAACCAAAGTGTAACTGGTATTTATTGCCTACCACTGGACTATGTGAAGTCCCTGGTTAGTTTTATTGATTCTTTTTAGTTAGATGATTTTATGAATTAAGAGTAAGCTTATTTTGGGTTATATATGGAAATTTATTAACCTATCTTGGAGGATATGTGATTAGGTTAACTACTTTTCAATACGAGACATTAAGAGAAACTGATGTTGTTTGGAGATAAATGTTACGATTTAACTTGGAAGACTATGTGACTAAATCTTTCAAATATTTGGGTTTCAATCTTAGTTTGGTTTACTTTGAAGAATTTTATGGACAAATTGTTTATCGAATGGTCCTCGTTGAACTTTGGGTTTTGTTGGACAAATTTTGAAGATTAAGAATAGATTTTCTTTTTATAAAGGGTTACCCTTTTCTGGATTATCTGATCTTGTACTAACCTTTTTGGTTTTGGTTTTGGTTAAAGTCTAACGACAAGGGAAGTATATAGTTCTCTTTTATGGATTGGGTGATTCTCTAGAAGTTGATTATAGTACTCTTAATGTGAACAAGTCTTCCTAAATACTCGTCTTTTGGAGAAAATATGAGTTTGTGTTGAAAGTCAACATGATAAGTGATTATGTTTCATTATGAATAAATCCCTCAATAAAAAGTAACTTAAAACAAAAATGTTGTCTATTAACTTTTCCTACTGGGGAATCAAATACCGTTTAACCCATCACAAGTTTGTGATTTTCTTATGGTTAACTTTCTCCTAAACATGTTTTCTATCACTCTCCAGCAGAACATGACCCTTTGTTTTTTCCTCAATGTCCATATTTTCATACATGGAATCCTATTATGGGTTAACTCGGGTGACCTTTGTACTTATCCTTCTTTATTTTAAAGTGATTGTTTTACCGACTCTTGTTCCGATGTGGGACTTTGAAGGATGTTTCCAAGCTCAATTTTAAAATTGCGAGAACGCAATTTCAAAAACGGGGGAAGGATGTAACACCCCAGGTAAATAAAGAATATGAAATCATTATATTTATCCATATATGTGAATAAAATATTAATATTTCTTTAAAGGGGATACTATGCTCAATGGCGTACCCAATACGCATCAACGAGTTACTTGGGAATCTTACGTTGCACTCTAATAATAAAATAATATTATTTTAAATGGTAGTTAACGCCTAGCCGTTGTAATGGCGGGAATGAACAGAACTAACAAGAAAATGATTATATATATTTGTCAAATATTTTTACTCTTTATAATAAATGTTAAAAATGCAAATGAATCCAGTTTTTAAGCGTAAACATTCTAATATTCTTTAAAAGGTTGATTAAGCACCTTTTGATGGCAAACCCCTTTTAAATCCACTTTTTGAAAATTTTATAAGCTCTATTTTTCAAAATAAACATATTATTTATGATTGGGACATTGAAATTTACCTTGGGTTAATTTTTGGAATTTTTCTGACAATGTTTATTTTTCAATGAATAGTGAAAAATACTGCATTTTACATCAAAACTGCTTTTTTATATAATTTAATTATATGGTTATATTATATTTTTAATTTTTTTTAAAGTGTAACTAGAATATATTTTTTCCATGTAATTAAATGATGGTCATTAGGATTAATTCAACTTTGTAATTAGGCATAAACAAGTGCCAAACGTTTCATAAATATTGTTTCTAAAAAACCCACTATTTGTTTTGACAACGGGAAGTTTTTTTAAATTAATTATTGAAATTTATGTGTTTGGAATTTGGTAAAATGTATTACATATTTGGAATCAGAAGGTCCAAATTATGTAATTAAGACTCTTTTGTTTTTATACATTATGAATACTAACGCCGGTAATTATCGTTAATTATCTTGATTAATGAGTAATCGGGTAGTTAGAGATATTAAGATAATATAATAATAATAAAAAATGACCACAACCTGTGTCCTAAGGGTTCTGGATGTCTCATGGCCGACCTTGTAATGCCTTGTGCCAAACTTGGGGGCCCCATGGAATCACGTTTCTGAGAAAAGTGACTTTTTATCTTTTTATTTTTAAAGAATGTTAAATATAATAAAGAATGTATCACCTAAGTAAAATATTTTTAATTTTGTCTACATAAATGATAATTTGGACTATAAATATTCATTGGAAAGATAAAGAGATTTCCTACATCATAATATTTTTTTTATAATTTTTAGACATTAAATAAATTAAATTATTTATTACATCATGATGATGTAGCGATGACCTCATTATTTAACGATTTAAATAAAATAGAAATATAATGTAAAATCTAAGACCTAAACATGTCCAAAACCTATTTTATGGGTGGATTTATAACCCTTATCACCTTATCCTCGGAACACATCAATGTGGGTCCTTTTAAATCCGAAACTCATTTTCAAATAATGTAACATTTTCTTACTTTCCAAGAGTGCCCCTCCTCTCCACTTATAAAAGGCCCCCACCTCTACCTCTTTTCCCACACATACAAAGCCTTTGGTTCGGCCAAACCCTGCCCATTTTGTCTCTACACATCCCTATATAACTCCTTTAAGCCTCAATTTTGGCATAATCCTTTCCAAGGAATCCTTTGAGGTCAAATCAAAGGAAGTTACCCGATTTTAAGGTAATGTCTTCACTTGAGTCCTTTTGTTTTATTTTATTTCTCCAACACCCTAAACTATTTTTATTCATTTCTTTTGTAACAACTCCAGTATCTTCAATATACTAGGATGTTGTTATAATAATGATTCGAGCTACACTTACACACACCTACATCTAATGGTTAAAGAACATACTGTTTCCGTGGATGGAAAATTTCTGCCTCCCGAAACGATGATTGTTCAACATTGTTCTAACACCTTCAAAGGTGGCCATTAAGATGAAAATATATTTATATATGATATCTAATATGTTTATGTTTTACTTAAGCTTCTGTATTTTTCATTTATGTCATATTTTTATGGTTTTCATTATGGGTAAACGTGATATCTTCATTTAAGGTAGTGCGAACTACCACCCCCTAAAAGTGATTTGATTCGTTAATACCATATGTGGTACGTATAAAGGATATATTTAATGAAATTATATATGATACCATACTGGAATTTAAATACTATTATGTATCATTATATTTTAATTCCATTAAATATGAAATAGAAATGGAAGTAGTGTCCATGCGTACGTACGGCTTACCATCTTCAAGAACGGTACATTTCATTTCTTATCTCAAAATGTTATGTAATATTATAAGTACATATATATAATGGATATATATGTAATATATTACATATAAATGATGGATATCATTCTGGAATTATAACATATATATATATATCTTTCATTTTGTTTTAATTCCATTAATATGACAAAAAAATTAAAGTAGCGTTCATCCGTACGTACGGCCTTCCGTCCCCATGAACGGTGCTTTGAATTTTTATCTCCAAATGCTATGGAATAGTATAAAATGGATATATAATAGATATATATGATATTTAAAACATCAATACTATTCTAGATATGATGTACCTATAAGTACATGGAAAATTATTTTCCAACAAGTTCAATTTTTGACTCATGTACCAAACATCGACAAAAACGTCTAATATGAACTCATATTATTATCCAATTATTATAACGTTAAAATATGTGATATGAACTGAATAATAATATTTATAGGAGGTCCATAATCAATTATAAATTGAACAAACTTTATTATTCAGGAATATAAAGAAACGAACAAGACAAGTTGGACTTGAGTTAAGGGATCCTACACCTCTCTTTCTCTTTAAGTACACTCTTTTAGGTCATTCCTTTTAAGCTAATATTTCTTGTGATTGGGATATTATTTTATATTAATCTAACTTTAATTTTTATGTTCATATGATGACATACCCTATTTTCTCTCATTAATCCAATTTGGATGTTTTAAGTGGCGTCGTTAGGCTGCGGAGTTTTCGCAAAGAATTTTTTCATCTCACTTTTATTCCCGTGAGATTTATGCTACATTTGCCACAATTTCCTTTGAGTGGTGTATGTACTGCCCATTATTATACACTTTTTGTAGTATAATTTCATTTATAGGTATTCACATCTTCATTGTATGACCCTTCTTCCATGGGGTGTACGTTTCGAAAGTTACCCAACTCGGTAAGGGGACGTTTCACCCACCTCTTTTTAAAAGACTTCTTTTGTTATGACTTTTAATTCACATACTATTATGTTGGGATATGTTATTTTATATCCTAATTGATGTAAATTTCATTTCCAAGTGATGAGATGCCCTTTTTATCTCTCATCAACTCATTTTCTGAATTTTGAAGTGATGTCGTTAGGCTGTCGAATTTTACCAAGGGAACTTCTTAACCCAATTTCAATTTCGTTGGGTTCAACATGTAGTTATTGAATATGTCCACCTTTGAATATGTGTGAAATAAATTTGAGAGTTTTACACTTAATATCCACTTATATTGGGTGTATTTATATTTTTCACAGATAATTATGAGATTGATTTATCCTTAATTTAAGGGTACCTTCTTTACAGGGGATTTCATCTCATTTTACATTTCTATTGAGACTTCATTATTATTATTCATCAATTCACTCTTATATGGTGTATATAATATCCTTTGGAATATTATATCATGAATTACTTTATTCTCATGATACTATAAAGTTCTGATTAAATGTTATTCCTCAATTATTGTATTCAAGTGTCTCTCATTTTGTTAAAAACACTTTAAATAAAATAATGTTTTAAATGATTTAATGATTTATTCTTATAAATGGTTCCCATTAATATCCATGTCTTCAAAATGGTTTCAAGGATTTATTTATATGTATATTAATGGTTTAAAATTTTAAAAGATTCAAAGTGGTATGGGACACGTTGATTCTAAAAATCTCTTTATTAAATGTTTTAAATGGTTTTGAAAATGGTTTTTAGAATGGATTCATTAATTAAATATCTTAAAATGTTATACTGTTATTTCAATGTGGGAAAGTTATGTTCATTTTGTTCTTAAGTTATATTCTATGTTTATGTTTTGGTTCTTGGGTATTGTTTATGAATACGGGTGGTTTCGTGATAAACTAAGGGCAGGTGAGCCCGATATAGCTCTCCATTGCATTGGGTAACGCGAAGGAGTGAAATGTTAAGGTTTCTCCAAATATATTTAGGGAATATAATATAGTGGGTATTCCAAACGTAACCAAGAGGGTTACTCCCTACGTAAGAATGTTATGAATGCCTGACATTACCTTTTATGTCTTATGATTTCTATGATTTGATGATGTATGTTAAAGTGCCTATGTTTTATGGGTAAAGTATGATTTCATTCTTATGTACATATGAACTCATTTTTCCTTTCCATATTTTCTTATATCCTTTACTGAGCTTTTTATGCTCATCCAAAGTTTTTGAAATGTTTTTCACAGGTCAAGGGAAGGGTACATGATATGATGATAGTGTCAAGGAAGTGTCAAGAAAGAATCCATGTTTTATTTTAAATATGTTTCCATTGAGGGGAAAAATGAATACTATCTTTTATGTAACCACTTTGTGTAAATGTGGAATGTAATGAATGTTTTATGATCTAATTCTCTAAAACTCTAAACCTGAAAAGATCCTCAATGTGTAATATTGTAATAACTCAAGATTATGTAAGGTTTAAGGCTGGGGCCTTATAATAGGATTCCTAAAACGATCATTTTAACAAAACCTTTTTCAAAAGAGAAATGTTTTAAAATATGATTATCACTCCATAATGTCATAAACAATCGGAAAAAATAGATTTTCATATGAATTTTATTGTTGTGTCACCAATTAAAGAAAAATAGTTTCATAAAAGTATTATTATATAAATCATAAACCATTATTATAAATTAATAAAAATGGTATATTTTTTATTGTGTCCTCGATAAAAAATATGTTAAATCAAATGATGTCATTATTGATAGAAACTGATTTTGATAGATAACGTGGAATTGTTTTTTAAGAAAACCCAATTTTCACATGGTAAAACACTTCTTAAAATTTAACACACGTTATAAACATATTTCATTGAAAATATCATGATAAAAATATATAAGATTAATTAAATTCAATTTAAAACAATCGAGGAGGAATTTAACCAAGTTATAAAAATCAATTTTTAGAACTAATAATTTATTAATAAATTTGAAATTATTTTTATTGAAATTAAAATTTTAATAATATAACAAATACATAACAAATATTGAGTTGTTTATAATGGTGAAAGATAATTTTCATTCCATATATATTAAAAAAATATTACATTCACAATTTCAGGAATGGCCAAATAATATTTCGTTTGACAAAAATAAGGATATTCTAGTGAAGTAAATGTTTAGAAATAAAAAAAACTAATAATTCAATATATAAATCATATATATAATTTAATGAAAAATTTTAAAATCAATTTCATACGACATTATTTTTTATTAGTACTTATTTAAGTCCAATGTAATATATAATCGAAAATTTTGTTAATAGAATTATTATGAACTATTGAGAACATAAAGAAGAGTAGTTGAATGGAAAAAATATATTATTTAAATATGATATGAGGATAATAAAATTTATTAGTTTCATGATATATTAATGATGATATTATATAAATGGAATCATTTTCATTATCAATCCCAATAAATGATGAAATCATATATTATAATTCTCACCAAATTTGTAATATTTAATCTTAATCCCTACGGAAGAGTTACATTTAATATAACTTATAGCAACATGATAATAAATAAATTTATGATATTAAAATTCAACATGTTATAATATCATCCTCATAAAATAATAGAGGTTCATAACAAATTTTTTTCTTGAAATGGGAAATTAAGACAATATTTGGCTACATATTTAGTATTAATTTAAATTTAAATTCCAAGGATGTGACCTAAAAAGTAGATCAATAAATCAATATAATTTCCATGATAATAATATATAATAAATTTATTTTAAGTATATAAAAAATATATATTAATAGGTCATCAATATTTCAATATTATAATTGAAGTAATATGTGAGATATAAATCTATTACCTTGAGTCTTGACTTCATTCATACACCTTAAAACCTCTTATAAATTAAATATATTTCTATTATAAATATATTAAATAATAATAAATATATATATATATATATCATATATATTATGAATTATTTAGTCAATTCTATTAATTTTTTTTATAAATCCATTTTAAAGATGCATTTCAAAAAGAAATACCATTTTCATTTATTTTATGATTTTTTATTTTAGTCATCTTACATTGATCAAGAATATTTATTCTCATGAATGATAATAATATCCATATATAAATTATATATATTCATAATAAAAGAATTAATATTAGTCCCTAAATATCACTGATTGAAAATGAAATAAACAACACTTGGGGATGATAGGTCACATGTAAACAAGAATGTGGTTTTCATTATTATTATACAATGAAATAGAGAATGATATGTAATATAATAAACATCACTAATATATAACCTATTTAATGGTATAAGAGAAGGATTTTGGTTACTCAATTAATTTAATAAAATCTAAAATATTTAATATAATTATATTAGTATATCAAAAACATTAACAAACGGATTAGGTGGTGGAAGAAAGAAAATAAAATTACTGTTTAGAGATTTTTTATAATAATTCAACTTCTCTTAACCAAAAAAATTTATAGGATGGATTTCATACATTACTAAGTATTATAGGATTAGAATAAGTAATTATTTCCTTTTTGAAATGAATTTAATATCAATGTTTTTGGCAAAAGTTAATAGTATAGAAGATGATGTGTCAATTTATATGTTCGGTGAGTGGAACACATGTAATGTTTTAAAAGAAAAAAGTATAATAACATTTATCAGATTATAAAAGAGAACTAATATGGTACATTATAGATCCAAAAATAGATAAGGTACATTATTGAAACAAATTGTGTTTTGGACATGTTTGGGTTCATTTTTTCCGTCATAGTTTTTGTTTAATCTACGGTAAACCCATTTTTGCAAGAACTAAAATCAATAATTAATATTATTTTTATAATAAAATGAGTTTAAAATTTTAATTAAAATTTTTATATAATAAAAATAATTCTTATTCGTTATATTTGATCCATTTTTAAAAAGTATATAACATATGTGGGAGAATTTAATTTAAACTAAAATATCTTATATGATAAGAATTCTGGGATACAAAGAATGTATTTTTATAAGTAGCGAATGTTTTAGTATTTATGTTATTATTTGAATATATTAAATTCGCCTAAATTATATTAATAGTTTTATAATTTAACTAAAACCAATTTTAAACCCATCTTTTTTTAATGTTTTTAAATACATTAATGGAATTAGAATTCCAAATAAAACCTAGTATTTTTCACTATTCATCAAAAAAGTCTTCTTTGGAAATTATGAAAAATCAACCAAATGATAATATTTTAATATATATATATATAATTAATTTTATTATTTTATGTTATTTTATTAAAATTGGAAAATATGTCTTTCAAAGAACTGAACAAAAGGTGTTAACAAATATTTTAATCAGAATTTTGTTTTTAGCACTAAAATGGAATTATTATTATATCATTTCTTATAAACATAGAAGATCAAATTCAAAAATATATTCAATAAATAATATAATAATTTTATTAAAATAATTCCAAAAATTTTTATTTCATAAATTTATCAAGTTATAAGAATTTTTTGTATAAAAATAGTTATTTAGAAAAATATTTTAGTATTAAATATGATATTAATTTCATATCAAATTAACTAATCAAAAAATTATTTATTATATATAAAATTATAAACTATATGTGTTAATTATTTAGTTATCACTTTTCATACTCATTATTAGAATGGAATTGAGATGAATATCAATTAAATAATAATATTTAAAACCATTTATTAGTTCGTTTAAAAAAATGTTTTGTGTAGCACAATATAAACTTAATATTTCATGTATCATAAGATAATATTTATGATTATAGTAATTAAATATATCAAAACGATTAAAAATACTAAAAAAGAAAAAAAATCATGTGATGATACACGGCGTGTCGTTGTCCTGGTATTCTAAGATAGAGGTATGGGGATACCGAACATGATTCTCCAACAATTTAATTTTCCTCAGTTAAAGTTGGGGGACAAATTGATGAAAATATTTATCATTTACCTCAAACATAGGTGAGTTTGTTTCTAAATGGATGATATAGGATCATTATACTAATTAATTCCACATTATGGTGATCAGACAGTGAAGCTTGTTGATGGTTTTATCGTGGAATTATATGGTGGAAGTGGTGATATTCTGTGTATTCTTGGAGATGATGTGATTTAATGATGAAACAATTATTACCGCTAGTGTATGGATAAGTCTTCACTATTATTTCGGCTTTCAATTATACTTTTTCATTCATTGTCATCTATATATGAACGATTATATTATTAAGACAATCTAGAATCACTATGTTATATTATATTATTTTTTAATATCTATTAGAGGTTCTTCACTGAGGCATGTTACCTTGTATGAGTTCACTTAAATAAATTTTTTTCACTCCAACAGATTTATTTATCTATTATAAGAATTATAATAATGACATAGACATTTTAGTTTATGATATACCATGTTTAGTGTGTTTGAATTTCTCACAGTAGAACTAGTTCAGAATGGGTAGATATTGATCATCTAGAGTTCAAGATGATGAATATAGCAGAGGATAATAATATATCCAATAATGGTCAAAGAAGGAGACCAATTTAGATTGATATTATTTTTCATATGTTATAGAATGCCATTCTTTTTCACATGAAGATAAGGATTGAACATTAGATTAATTTTTCTTCCCAGTTTGTTAGGTCATTCAAAGAATTATCGTTCTTTAGATCAATTCATAATTAGATAGAAATTATTTTAAAGGTGATATATATTCATAATGTTTTTGACATTTAAAATATCCATTGTTACCATTATGATGACTCTATCTTCTTTGATTTTAGATGGATCAATTTTGATAATGATATTACATTTTAGATACATTTTCTTTATATTCATAACTACAAAGTCATGGTGTTCATAGAAATTTTATTAAATTGGTTCACGGTTTATGGTGACATATTGTCAAAGAGGATTGTTCCATAGAATATTATTTTAAGATACATTAATATTACATTGATTTTTTTTGATTTTTAAGTTCTCATTTCATTTAATTATAGTAGATGTCGTTGAAACTTTCTGATTTACGTTAATTTTTTCTCTTGATTCTTTATTTTATGTGTCATTTATATAATATTAAATGTATGTCACATGTATTAGATATTTAGAATTTGGGTATTTTTTTAAAATCATTCTCTTATTTGTATTTTTAGGTTGATGATCTCATTTTATTCAAAGATCATTGGGAGATATCTTGCAGGGTTACTTTTTTATGACCTTGTTCGTTATTATTCTCTATAAGTTTAGTTTCCAATTATGTAAGAATATAATGTTTTAATATGTATTTTATGTGATTAAATATATCCTAGAGGTCATTTAATCATGTGTTTAGTTTTTTTTGAGGGACCAAAGTTGTTTTCTAGTGGTTTATAGGAGTTTTTAGGAGTACAATTCCCCTTCCATAAAATGGAAAAGATGTGTCATGGAGATATTTTTTTGTGACATAGTGCTTTCCGATTTGGAATATTTTATTTTTTGGTGGTATAGATGATATCTAAGGTGGGGGGTGATAAATGTTGGTAAATACAAGTTGGGGTGGGGTATCTATTACCTAGATCATAGGCAACATTGTGGTACCTATCTTATTATAGATGGATCCCTGGAATGGATAACAGAGTTATGATGTAGAAACCATATCGAATTTAATATGATTTATACATGGATCCTAGAAACATGTATAAATGAGGGTGGATTCAATGTTATTACTTTAGAAGTTCCATAGAATTACATTTTCTTGGGAGTGTTGCAGTGTTTCCCAAGTGGTGGCACCGTGTCGTCCAATTTACAGGAATCCTATAAATACTTATATTCTATATGATCCCTATTTTTTCAGTTTTTCTCCCTCAAATACCTAGATTAATTTAGAGTTTATTATTTCCATTATATGAAAATATAAATTAATATATACCCATGACTCCTAGAAATTGATCTATGGCGATTCATTGTGAGTTCTACTAGTTATACTTAGTGTGTTTTTGTATCATTGCTAACATTTTCACTTAGCTTCATTATACCATGTTATAATTCATGTTATTATCTTTTCATATGGGGTTGATTCATTTTTTTTAACATGAGTTATTTACGAGAACATTGTTCTTTAAAAGATAGGTTAGTATATATCAACAAAATTGGTATATTCTAATGTGGAAAACATTGAATCATTTTTGGTGGGATATTCATAGCATTCTCATATTTAATTACCAAAAATCATAGAAATATAATATTTATCACATTATATGGGAATAATATTAACCTAAATGTTTTGGATCGGATGTATCAGATCCAATCATTTTCTAAAATTTGTTGTTGGAGGTACTCTTAAAAGTTACGACAACTTATTCCAAGCACATTTCAAAATTATCAGTTCTGTGAACAATGTTTCTAGAATTGACTCACTTCCTTTACCAAATTTCCCAAATGGGGGAACAGAAACAGTGGCAACAAAATGATGGCTTGAGTAGTGTTTCAACAAACTGTGATATTTTTATAGATTTTTTATAGGCTTGACTCTTTGATATTTTCATGGATGTAAAATGATTTCATGGAAATGTTATAAGGGATTTAAGACATATTCAAAGAACATAAATCATATGATAATTTATACTAGTATACGGGAGGCATTTACTTCGATAAAATGCATGATTTTTAACAGATCAAGTCTTAATGGAAAATCCATTGTATATTAAATCGATGATCTGTTAAATCATCTAAATAGATGATATATATTCCTCCCTTGTTATTCCTTGTTATTACATAGTTCTAGCTATTCAATCCCTTCTTTCTTCCCATTGTATTCGTGCGTAGTGTTATAGCCTTAGTTCGTGTCTTCCCTAGTGTTTCTTCCATCTTCATGTGCTCCTACTGTTTCTGTGCGAACTGGAATTTCGATCTGTCCTTGTAATAAGGTATGTTATACCATCATTCTTCTGGGATCTTATCATTCAGTTCCTACTTTCCATGTTATATAATAAATCTGTATATTTTTAATAGAGTTTTATTTGGTGTTGGTGGGGGTGTCGGGGTCTCTCTATGTTCAGGTTTATGTGGTCTTCCAGGAGAGGTGATAATGATGTGTTTTGTGGCCCGTTCTCGTAAAATGAAAGTCAAAAATCATTTGATTTAGAGGATTCAGGGATTATCTATTATTTTACTTGAAACTATAGAGTTATCTTGTTTTATCACACTATATCACAATGGAATTGACCCAATTAATATTTTATAAAGTTAAATAAATTATTATCAATCATTTGATGTTATAACATATTTTTCCTAGATAGGGTGTTATCTATGATTTCTTTATTTAGAATGTCGTTACTGATGGAAAAGGGTAAAGAACATTTTTTCATGATTTATGTTAAATTAATTAGATACATATAAAAAGGAATATTTTTAATCTGGTTATTGTTGTGGAAAAATATTGATAATAAAATTTATTTAGTTATTCCTTTTTAAATAAACCATCTAAATCAGGATGGACTAACTAATGTTTATTTTTCATAATAGATAATTTCTGGAAGGGTTCTGAGATAATCATTTACTTTTAAAGGCCATGAGACTTATAAATAGTGACATGAGTGCTTGTTGTGCGTGAAGGCTAGATGTCGTGCATCGGGTCAAGCGACCAATTGCATGTTGATTATTTTCTCGGTGCTTGTGTTGTGGTGTGAGCCTGGGATTGCGGAGCCTCGAATATTTTTGGCTTATGTGGGGTAGGGATACCTATGTGGTGGGGTAGTAGTTAGTGCTTGTAGTGGAGAGAGGCATTGGTTTATGTATGTGGGTGTGGGGGTAGTCACCCGAGATAATTAAATAGGTTGGTTATGCATGTTGGATGCTTGTTGAATCTTGTTGGTTGTTTATCTTATTTAATTTCCCTTCATCAAAAGGTAGTTATTTTTACATACCATCTATCCTATTGAGGTGATGACTCATGGGGTATTCCACATTCATTATCTGTTTATCTTCTAGATTATGGATGGGTCTATTCACTTTCAATAGGTGGAAAAGGATTGATAGGTGGTCCATCTACTCACTATGGTGAGCCCCTTGTGTTTGATAACATAGTTATGATATTCTATAGTGCTTGGAATTATGGAAATTTAAATATGGTATTAATAAATGATTGTATAAATGATGTTTACCTTTGGGGCTAGATCTTGCTGGGATGGAATACTGAGGTATTTTGTATGAGAAGTTGTGGACATGTCTTGGATATGCCTTGGGGGATGAAACATGTTTTCCAGCTAATGAAATGTAATGCGGAATTCCTTACAATAAATTAGTGGTTTAATAATTAATAATGCAAATTGAAATTGATAATTAGGAATAAGTAACATAATATCTATATTTTAATGGATGTATTCTTATAGGATATATAGTCATAGTAGTGTAATCTGGGAGTCCAAGAGACATTAAATAGAGTTGAGTCTAAGAATAGATTTTTTTCATACTGTGGTTGTAAGATATTTTATATTCTTTACTTGTTTTGTTTATATACGATAATCCACCATTACAGTTAGGGAAATTGAATCCTCAGGTATTATGAGCCCTTGGGGTGTGTATTTTCTAACATTCTGATGGTTTTATGGATGGTTGACTACCCCATTTTTCCCCTCTATCATCTCATTTTAGTTATAAGTGCTAGTATACACAACGATTATTTTTCCCATATATGTGTGTACTGGGATGTAATTGATTATGTTTATTAAAACACATATTTTATGCAATAAGATTCATTTGTAAATATATATGAATAACATGTGTATGTTTTAATGGCTAGAGGATCACTAATTACCGTATGCAGTGTAATGTCATGAGATATTATGCCTGAGGTTTGGTACATGTTATGCAAGCTGTGGAAACTTCTTAAAAAAACCTAGTAACATTTGTTACATGGAAGTGGTGGTGTTGTTCCATGAGTTGAATGTTGATTTGCAACTCCATGTTGTCATCGGGCAATCATTTTTCGAGAGAGTTGCTTATAATGTACAAAGTTGGGGAAAGGTGGAAAACCAACGGGGAACTGGATGAATGTTACCAATGATATTCATTATTATATTATGTAATTAGGTATTAGATACATGGTTAGAGAATCCATGGTGAGGTTGGGAACATAGTAAAACTATTAAGGTGGTCAGTTAGTTTCACTTGTTTTTCACTATTCTTCATCATGCATTCATTAATATTGAATGAGAGGTTCTGGGGAGGATCAATCTGAGAATAATTTTATAATACCCTACGTATATACAACTATGTTTTCGTCAATTGTAGCAGTTTGGAGATTAGGATGGTTACTACTATCTTAGCGTTACCATATCATTTAATTCTTTAGGGTCACTCTAATTTTACTTCATTTTGTCACATGGAGTATTTCATTTGCACTTGTAATAGTCTTTGAAAGACTATACATATTTTTACATCGTTCCTTTTTTATATTTCATTATGAGTTTTATTTGGATGGTGTCTGTATTATCTCTTTTTTTTAATCTTTCTCTTATAGGGTAACTCATCCCATATGTGTGATCATTATACCCTTGGTGTTAGTCGCCAACCCGGGGCCAACTGGAGGTGGGACTCGGGATTCCCTATCCATTTTCTCATATTTATGGACTAGGAGAGGTACATGTTGTGGTGAGGGGAGTCCTGAGAGACTGGTAATAGATGTATGTATGAGGGAAAAGATGGGGTTTAGACTTAGGCTGAGGCGAGGATGCATGGTTTTGTATGTAAAAAATGTAAGTCATGTTTATAAAGTTTCATAAATATTAGAGAATGGGTAAGACACATGTTTTTATTGCCCCATAAGGACTAACACACAAAAAGTTATGTTCACAGTGGTTACTAAATATTGTCATACTCTTTGTAGGGTAGAGACAACATACTGTATCATGAATCATTCTACTTTTTAACTGTGTTTTAATGGGTATAAAGTGGGATAGGTTAACATAAAATGAATAAATTAAAACAATTACTTAATGATGAGACTTCCATAATTCAGATTTAGGAGATCTAGTTTTTTTATATTTTAGGTATGTATCCATGTTGATGTCCTCGTCTGTTTCATGCAGAAGATGTTCAGATGGCCATATCCGTAGATCTCCATAGAGTGGAGGTCGATGATGACACATGGATAAGGACACACTGAGTAATTTAGCACCAATATCAATATAAAACTAATGATTCTGTATCAGAAGTATTAATAGATTAATAGTTGGAGGATGTTGGGATATCTTTTAGCTCAATCAAGTTCTTGAAGAAGCAATGGGTGTTGTTGGTTGGGATGATTCTACTTGAAGTAGGGATGTAGTGGTAGTTATTTTTCCTCGGATATCGTGAGGATTCAGTGATTTCAAGGGATGTGTTCCAAGACATTTTTAGAGTCGAGTTTCCATATTTGATCGCAAAGGCATCCAGTTTCTAGGATCTACTTACCCTTGGATATAGGATATCCAGTGTATGAGATTTTTGAATTTGTTTTAGGATACTTTTATGATATTCTTCGAACCTGATGTCATATAAGGATGCTAGGGAAAGGCATTTGAATGAGGATTTTCATATAAAGATCAAGTCCCATTTCACCATGTTTATGATGAATAATATTTTGAGGTTATTTAGTGGGAATAGGTCATAGAGAGAATGCTAGAGTGAACCAAATCTTCACGAGAGGGTAGACATCAAAATTCCTCATAATGTAGAGTTGTGGTTCGAGGTTCATGTCTATTATAGAATATGTGTTTCTTCATGTACGGGGTAGTACACTGCACTTAGTATCTCCTTTCTATGGGAGAGGAGGGACTCTTATGCCTATTCTAAGGGATAGTGTGCTTGTTTTTTCCAGTGGAGGAAATATTCATGAGTATCGAGTTTTTCCTTCCTTTTAGAGCGATAAACAAGAACCTGGTGTAACACTCTAGGTTCCCATATTGAGTTAGTTCTATGTAAGGTAGTCATAGTAGGTTTCACTAGATTTGGATCAGTAGAAAGCACATGGGGTAGACAGACGATGTCCTTGGGATGTTCCCCTTCCTCTGAGAGTAGAGTGTAACCTTAGCGGTCGTTGTCATCATGGTCAAAGAGGTCACGGAACTGGTCGTTTTCAGCTTCAGGCTTTAGCGAGTTGAGTTCTATGAGATACAAATGTCATTAAAGGAATCCTTTTATTGTTTTCTACTTGGCATTATTCCTTTTTTTGACTAGATATCCATACACTATTTCATGTCACCTACCTATGTCCATGAATTGGGACTGGAGTTAGACAGGAATCTTGTGCCCTTGGTGTTGACTATTGAAGTTGGAAGTCGAGAACACATGTTTTTCTATATTGATACTATGAGCTAATGATGGGTAACCACCGCTCTAGGGGATATTTCTTATGTATATGGATACAACCATATGATGTCTTCATTTTCATGGATTTGGATGTATTCAGTATAGGCTAATGTGATTTTCTTCTAGAGGTAGGTGGTGTTCTTATATTATGATGCAGAGCCTATAGTGTTTTTCAGTGAGTGAGAACCTCAAATGGGTCAGAGGTGTGTTCCTTCATGTTCATTTGTGATAGTTGAGAAAATATTGTGTTCGTCGAAGGTTCAACAGTTGGTTGTTCCCATGTTCTTGAAGAGTACCCTGTTGTCTTTAAAGAAGAGATTTTATGACTAATCCATCAATGATAGATAGAGATTGAGATAGAGATATAGACCGTAGAATATCTTATATCAATTTCCCTATATAAAAATGTCTTTTATGAGTTAATGGGGATACATATATAGCTTGATGGTATATTGTATTCTAGTATTGTTCTACTTAGTGTGTCACTGTGGTGCACACCTATTTTTTTCATGATGAAGGATGATAATAGTTTGAATTAGTGTATCAATTATCATTTCATATACAAAGTGACATTGAAGAATCTATATCCACTTCTATAGATTGATGGTTCATTTTATCAACTAATGGGTAACACATTGTTATTGAAGATTGATTTGTGTTCGGGGTATCATAAGATGCGAGTGAAGGATAATGATATTCTGAAGACCATTTTGTATTGTCATCAGGGAAATTATGATAGCATGATGATGTCGTTTGGTGTGAAACAAGATCTAGTTGTGTTCATGGGGTTTATGAATGATGTGTTTTCTGAGATCCTATATAATTTCCTTGGTGGATTTCATCAAATACTTCCATGTGTACTCTTTTTCTAAGGATGAGATACAGAGCATCTGCATGCCATTTTGAGTGTAATTCGTTGACATCAATTGTTTTGGAAGTTGTCTATGTGAGATTTGTGGGCTCAAGAATTCCCTTTTAGAGGGATTTTTGTATCCCACTAGGGTTTATTTGTAAATCATTATATGATAAAAGATATTTTTTATTGGGAATCCGTCCAGATAGTTGCTGATGTGTGAAGTTTCCTTGTTCTGGAAAGGTATTATAGGTGGTTTGGGGCCGATTTCACTCAAGTTGCAACTCCACTGAAAGCATTCAACTTGAAAGATCGAGAAATAGTGTGGGCTGATCTGTTTTAGGAAGCATTCAAATATCAGGAGATGATGGTCAGTTCTAGAGTTATTTTTCATTTAGAATATAGATTTAAGTCTAACTTTTTATTCAATGCTTCATGTCATGGTTTAGGATGTGTTCTAATGCAGTATAGATCAGTTGTTTTATAAGGGTCTTGATAGTTGCATCCCCATGAATGTAACTAATCCACACATGATCTTGTGTGGGCCGGATTGGTGTTCAATCTGAATTTTTTGAGGCTTTACCTAATCAGTGAGCGCATTATAGTTTTCACTTATGATAAGACCATGGGGTAGTTTTCACCCAGTATGACTTGAACATATGGTAGCTTCTGAACAAAGGAGTTCTTATAAGATTATGAAATCATAATTTTTTATACACATGGTAAAGAGATTGTGGTATCCATTGAATTAATTTAGAATTCTTGTGGTGAGGCACTGCATGAATGTAGTTATTCATATAGTGTGATGAAATAGAATTTAGTGTTGAATATGAATATTGGTGGAGGTTGGGGTAGAGGTTGTATTTTACATATGAGGGTGAATTTTTCTCTGGTTTAGTAGGTCGGATAGTCCCAGTAGGGGAATCTTGAGGTTGAGTTATGGAGATACCAATTAGATTGCAATGAATCCCCTAATGGTTTCCCTAAGGATAAACAACACCAGTTGTTATTTCAAAGATGAAATTTCATTCATTTAGAGATGTGTGAGATGGTTCTCGGGGGGTTACATGGTTCACCGTTAGCATTAATGCTTTTTAATGAAAATGTAAGGTCCCTTAAGGATTCATTTTTGGTTTCCTAGGTTGAAGTGTACGGTTGTAGTGTTTGTGTCTCAATGTTTTGTTTTCCAGAAGTTGAAGGTCGAGCACCTTGTTCCTAGTGGATTTATCCAACCATTTCATATTTCTCAGTGGAAGTGGGTGGACATCTCGATGGAAATCATCATGAGTTAACCTTGAGATCAATGAGGATATAACCCTATATAGGTGTTAGTGTATTTCTTGAAAAACTCATACCACTTCATAGAAATCATAGAGTCGAGCTCAAAGGTGGTTTTTTGAGGAAATATCTAGAGGAGGAGGTGAGACTACATAACATCACGAGAGAAATAATTTCTGATCAAGACCCCATTTTACTAATAGGTTGTGAAGGTTTATAACATGTATTTGGTTCTTAGTAATTCCTTAGCAATGTATTTTATACAAAATTTTATAGTAAGATAGAGCGGACCATCCAAAATCTGGAAGACATGTTGTGATATTGTGTCTATGATTTTGATGGTTTCTGGATGATGAACCTACACTTGGAAGAGTTCCCATAGAATAATAGTTTCCACTTCACCATCAGTAGGGCACCATTTGAAGACTTGTATGGATGACCTTTTCATTCTCCATTATGTTGGATTGGGGTCAGAGTGTCTACGATTCTCAGTCTTGAGTTTGTAAAAAATATAACAGAGATGTTTTAGGCAATTAAGAAGAGAATGAATGTAGCACTTAATTGTTAAAAATTCTATAGTTCTCTTAAGGGGATACCTCTAGAGTTTTTCATTGGGGATCCCATTTTTTTGAAGGAGACTCCATGCCATAGGTAGTGTTGTTTTGGTCATGGGAGTAATTTTCTCCTTGGGTTGATGGGGATCCCCCATAAATGAGCATGATAAAAAATGTATTTCAAGTGTCATAACTCTATCATTTTCTTTATAATTACTATCTTGTCATCAATTGGGGTGAGATCAATTTTGATGATGGTTCGGCCTTTGAGCGGTGTCTTGTAGAGATACATGACCACAAGGAGAAGGTGTTGTGAGTTCATGATATTCTATTTGTTCTTATATTGTAGAAACACGGTGGCTTGGAGGAGGGTACATGGGAACGTGAGTCTCAAATACACACTATGTACCCCAATCTATTTTATGTCTATAATTATCATTTTAATTATGTTTTTTTCATGGTAATATACATTTCTTGGTTATGAGATGTCTTCCTCGTTTTGCTTTTCTGTATTGGCCTTTTTTGAGAGGTATCACCCCCAAGATAGTCTTTGAAAGCTATATGTGTGTTTCGTGTAGTTTTTCATGTTATTTTCATGATTTTGAGATGTTTCGGTAGTGAAAGCCTTGATATATATCTTGAATAGTGGTTTCTCGTACATCATTTTCTATTTCCCATAATGGTTGTTTTAAGATTATCGAGGAGGGGATTTTTTTTGAGAGAAATATGATGTAATGGCCTAGACCTCTCCAATCCATTACTTTGCAAAAATATGGTGTTGGATGTGTTAAGGTAATTCAATATGAGTAATTTCCAACATTGTTCCTGATTTTCTGTAATGTTAACTTAGTTTCTTGAACTGTGTAGTTTCCTTTTCAAAATTTCTAAAATTGTCGCACAAACATAGTGGCACCAAAAGAGTGGCATAAATATTATGGCATCAGAAATGTAGAATTGAACCAGTGACATAGAAATGGTGGCCCCAAAATGATGGCATAGAAACAGTGTTACCAAATTGGTTTCATTATTTGTGTTTCCACAACTAGGTCAATTTTATTTCCAAATTTCTAGATTTTGTCCATATTCTCTACAATTTCACATGTTTGACATTTCCATTGACATAAAATTCATTTAAGGTCTTTTTTTGTGGGATTAATGGCTGAATCAAATCCCATAACTCATATATTATTTTTTTTAAATCATTCTAAAACCTTTTACTTAGTCAAAATGAATGATCTTTGATAGATCCGATATTAATGGAAAATATAGAATATTGTAAACTGTTTCTCCGTTAAATATTATAGAGGGTCATGATATATTCCTCCCTTATTCATCATTACTATTAATTATTCATATATTCTTAAAAAATTTATACTATCTGATAGGAGTCGTGCGTATTATTGTCACCTTGGATCAAATCTTATTTTTAGTTTCTTCTCACTGCATGTGTACCCCTATTTTTGTGCAATAAAGATATATCAAACCATCTTCAATATAAAGTATGTTAAAAAAATTTATTTGTTCGTATCCTTATGTTCCTCTTATTAATGTTATGTCGTGTATATCCATCTTCCTAATAGATTTTTTTGTGGTTTTTGTTGGTGGGGTGTTGTCTTTACATATTTGAATGGATGTGGACTTCCCAGAGAATAGATCTTGATGAGTTGTATAATTCGTTCTTGTTAAAGAATTATATAAAACATTTTGAGTTATGGGATTCATGGATATCCTATTATTTTTCATTAAAATGTGGGGTAATCATGTTATATCTTGATGGATCATAATGTATTTGAAATAAAATATATTTGATCATGATAAATAAAATGCTATCGATCAAATGTTGTTTCCTATTATTTTTGAAAGATATTTTGATATATATTATTTATTTTATTATCATGTCATTCTTGATGGAAATTGGTAAGGAATGTATAGCTGGGATTATTTTTAAATTAAATGGATATTAATAAATAAGAATGTTTTTTATTCCAATTATTGGTGTGGTAAACTATTGATAATCAAATGGATGCATTTATGCATGTTTTAATGAACCTAATAATTCATGATAGATTAAATAACTATTTGAATGGTAAATGATAATTCATTTTTGGGATCTGATTTAACCTATTACTTGTAATGTCCATGTGCCTTGTTCTTGGAGTAGGGATTTCTCATTGTGTCCGAAGGCTTGATGCATTTTTTGGGGCCAAGAGACCAGTTTCGTGTTGATTTTTTTCTATAGGTATATTTTGTTCTCCGAGAATGGGATAGATGATCTTGGGATTCTATTGTGTAATGTGGGAAAAATTAGTCTCATGGGCGACGGTAGTAGCTGATTTTTATAGTGGTGAGAGTCATCGTTTAATGCATGTGGGTGTCGGGGAGGAAACCAGAAATGATGAAACATGTCAAATTTGAATATATGATGCTTTTGCAATCCTTTTTTTATCATATTTAATTTCCTTAATTATTAAGGATGTTGGTATTATATACCATATTTCCAAAGTAGTTGATGGAGTGTGGGGAATTCCACATACTTTATGTGTTTATCTTCTTGAGTATGAATGGGTATATTTTCTTATTATAGATTGATAAGTCTTCATGGTTACTTCATCTATTAACTGTGCTGGTGTGCTTGTGTTTGGAAGATTAGTTTTTCTTTTTAAGAATTCCTAGAATTATTGTAATGTATTAAATCATTTAATAAATGATTTCATAGATGACGTTAAGACATGGGGATGGAGAATTCTGGGAAAAATGATGAGGTAATATTTCTGAGAAACTGTGCACATGCTTTTTTTGTAATTGGATGGCATTGATCTTCGTGTGGTGCTAATTAATTGAAATGTGTAATTAATAATTATTTATTAATGGTTTAATAATTAATTAAACCAAGTGAAATAGATAAAATGGTAAAAGTAACATAATATCTCTCTTTAAATGGTTATATTCTTCTAGGATATCTGGTATTCGTAGTGGCATCTAGGAATCTGAGAGATGTTAGCTACATTAGTGTCGGTTACTTGGTATTTTCCATCCTATGGTTGTGATATATATTATATTGTATATATTTTGTGATTATAGAGGATACTCCATCCTATCTGTTAGGGAAACTGATATCCTAGGGATTCATACTCTTGGTGGGAGGGTGTTTAAACTAAAATTCGGGTGGGAGGATGGATGAATAATTAACCCATTCGTCCCCACACTATACTCTTAGTAGATACTTTTTTTAGTAGGGACAATATTTTTTTTCTTGTATAATTTTATAGAGGTTTGTAATGGATTATGGTTATTCAAACACATATATTATTTATATTGATTTTATGGACTACTATATGTGTAATGTGTATAGGTTGTGATGGATTGAGGATAGTTACTCGACATATGGGATGTAATGGCTTGAGGTATACTATCTGATGTATGATACACATTATGAGAGATGAAATGGATTCTAGAAAAAAAACATGTTACATAGGTTACATGGACATAGTGGTGGTGTTGCATGAGGTTCAGGTTATGTTTCTAATCAAACGTGTTTGTGGGAAAGACTTTTTTAGATAGATTCTTATGATGCGTTTCATTGGGAAAAAGAGGAAACTAGTGGGGAAGGGGTAGTGTGGTACCCATTATATTATTTATTATATTTCATACTCATGAATGTGATACTAGGATAAAGTATCCATGGTTTTGTTGGGCACATAGTATACCAATTTATGTGGCATGTTATTTTCAAATTTTTTAAGTAGGATTGTATATGTTTTCATTTTAATTTCATGAGCGAATCCTGGAAGGATACTACGTAGTATACTTCAATCATGTCCCTAAAAATATAAAACTAGTTTTTAGGTCACTTGGAGCAGTAAGGAGATCAAGATGGTTACTACAAGCATGGTGTTGGAGGTGATTTTTTGGTTTTGTGGTCGCTATTGTTTCACATCATTTAGGTACTTGTAGTTTTCCATATATAGTTTTTTTAATGTATTCATTAAATTAAATATGTGCTGTTGAATTTATTTTTATATTTTAGTTTGATCTGGAGTTGTTTTGTGTATATCTTATCACTAACTTCTGTACGTGTTCTCTTAGAGGGTAAAACCTTCCATCTGTGTGATCATTATACTCTTAGTGCTAGTCGCCTACTCGGGGATGACTGGAAGGGGGACTCGGGAGTGAAAATCTCATTTCTCACATTTCCGGCCCAGGAAGTGTACACATTATGGAGAGGGCGTTGTCACACTAAATATATGATACCATATTAAAATATAATTGGATTTGAAATAAATTATTTTTTATTTTATATGTGATAACTATTTTTCTATTGATTTTTTATAGAGTGATAAATCTACAGTAAATATTTGTATCATGTTGTTGTTATTTATTAATATTTTTTTCATAATGGAAAATTTAATGCACAAATCCATGGATTTAATATACTAATTTTCAATTTTATTTGAAAATATTACCTATTATATATATATCGTAATTTTTTGTAATTACGTGATAATCTATTTTAGGCAATTTTATTTTAGTATGCCGATGTTATTCTGTATTTTAATGAATTTTCTTTATAATTTTATTCATTCTAAATACTGTTGGTGATAAAACATATTATCATGCAAATATATACTGATAATTCCCTATGTTTTTTATATTGAAATTAAAACTAATATCTTGTTGATCATTGTAGTAGCATGTGATACCCTGATGAATTATATTACATGTATTTAGAGGGAATAAAAAATGAATTAGTTAATTCAAGATTGAATATTAATAGGATATTTGTGATAAATATTTTTGGTTATGAGTTCATTATTTCTAATACGTAATGCATAAATATTATTTTTGATTTCTAAGATCATATTGGTATGTGAAAGATTAATTCATTATAAATGTGGACAATATTACCACATTTAATATAAATTTTTTATTAATGTTATGTAATGTTCATTGGATATGATCCTTTTGATATAAGACTAGGATGACTATTCCTATGATGGATAATTAGATATGGTGTATGGAAAACCTAATGATGTGAAAAAATGATACAAATTATATAGATGCAAAGGATTTATTCAAGAGTGTGTTAGGGATGATTTCAAAGATGATGAAATGGGTTTAATACAGTCATACTCATTAAAATGATAATGATATATGATTTCGTGACTATTACATGTTTAATGGATGATGGATGGGTTTCCAGATTATCTGAATTTAATTCCCCATTACATTATTTTGATATACATTCTGGGATATTTTTTGATTATGACGTTTTATAAGATTACATGTATTGTGTAATTATATTGTAAATAAATAACAAACATTTAACACATTTTGTAGGATCATTTTAGAATGAAAATGAATTTTTTATCTTGAAAACAAGTGGGTGTGGTTTGGATTATATTGGATGTGTATATGCATGTATTTGACGGATAATATTTTTTATTGTGGAATATGATTTATGGTTAATTAATTGAAAAATTACTAATAATATTAAATTAATATTTTCAATCAAACAAAATAATTTAATTTATCTCCTTGAAATGACTGTGTGATTATTGGATTTCTAGTCCTAGTAGTGGAAACCAACTGTCAGAGTGAAATCATCTACAATTGAGTCTATGATAAGTCTAATAATGGGATTAAATGCTATATTATAAACTATATATTATTTATATGATACCCTACACCACCCATTCTTTTGGGACTGTATCCCAGTAGTCTATGGGAATGTGTTATCCCCAACATCATAGAGGGTGGACTGATGGTTTAATACAACCTGATGGCCCCACTCTCTTCACACGGTTGTATTATGTGTTGGAATGTCTTAAATGTGGGTTTTATACATTTTTCGTATGCTATTTAATACAATGTTGTAATTTAACTTATTTATCACAAGATATATTTTACAAATGATTATTATAAATATGATGTGTATACGAGGAGAAGGATTGTGTTACCTTAATCTGTGTATGTTCATTGAAGGCCTGAGGTATAATACATGATATAAGATATAGAAAAATATATTTTTGGTGGACTATAGAAACTACTTTGTTATAATATTGAGATGTTATTGGATGATGTAATAATTTGAAGCACAACTTTAATTTTATGATATTTAGCTATGTGTTTTAAGGATATAATATTCTAGAGGGATTTGGATCATGTCATGTGGAATTTTGGCTGAGTAGTAAAATAGTGTGGATGATGTAGTGGGTTACCCATAATTATTAATTATTATATTATATTCTTCCATGTATGAGATATATGGTGAATGGTTTTCTATGGTGTCATATGAAAAAATGTAAAACTATTTATTTGAAGTGATAGTTTTACCTTTGGTTAAATTTAAATTGTATTTTTTCATTTTCATTTTCAAGAGAGGATCCATCGAGGATCCTAAAATGTATATTGTTATGGTCACCCAACACACGTACAGACACTGATATATATAAATTTATGTTAATATGAGAAGTTTGGTTATCAGGATAGATATTAATAGCTTTTTTTTGTAGGAGTTTATTGAGAATTTATATCAAAATTTTCCATTCAGAAATTATACACATAGATTCCAATATAATTTTTTATTTATTTATAGAATTATAAGTATTAAAATTGGATTCCCTTTTATATATCACTGTAACTTATGATTGGTGTATATTGAAAATATATATATCTCTCTTGTGTGTGTTATATTAGTGGGTATTTACTCTAAAATGTTTTCTTATTATACCCACATTGATACTAATAATCCTGGAGTAAATTAGTTGTAAGATTCAGGTAGTCACCATCCTCCTTTCATTTCCATCCATATAGGGGTACACTCTGGGGCGATGGATCATGAATTTATAGAATGCTATAATTCCAATAATATAAATTTAAATCTAGTGACCATGTTTATATATAATGTTTTTAAATTAATTTAACTATATTAAAATCTATTATCCGTTAGATTATTCACATATATCATACTTCATAACTCACAATATTCATTTTCATATTTTTATTTCAGATCACAAAAATATCCTCCCAACTATGATAACCATTCAAATTAATTGTTTTTTATATAATAATCGGGATCTTAAAGGGTTAATTGGATGAGGGGATTTATGTTGTTTTAGTAAAATTCATCATAGTTATTAATCATCCTTTTTATGACAGTTTTATTTGTATAATATATTTCACATGTAATAATACCATTTATATGACATATGGATTTGTGTCATTTTATTTTTATATACAATAATGATTTAAAAAATTTATTTTGTACAGTTTTATATTTTATTACCCAATATTTATTTTTATTTTATATTTTCAAAATGAATGTATAAATATTCATCAGAAATATATATAAATAAAAGTGTTTTTAAAATATTATGAGTAACATTCTCCCCACCACCAAAATATGATTCATTCTTGAAATTATATTAATAACATAATATTTGCATTATTCATGTGTTTTTAAAATATATTCCTGAATAATGACATATCATTTAATGAGATACAAATTTTTTATTATTTTGAAAGAAAACAAAAAAAAATTAGTTCCAAAAAAACAAATATATACTAATATTATCAAATAGTTACTCAAAACAATCCTGATTGTTATGTGGGAGGAGTTTTAAGAGACTTATCATTAACAACCTCATTTTCAGGTACTATTTTCCAAACAAATGTATCAACCTTGATGAAAACTAATATTATTAATGTAAATTGTAAAATGGTTTTTAAAACTCAAATAGTGTATTTTTTAATAGAAGAATCATTTCATCATATAATTTATTCAATTAATCTATGAAATAATTCAATCAACCAATAAAATGTTCAATATATCCAATATTTTCATGACCAATTTCATAGTTGGTTTTATATGTTTTATAGTAATATATTTAATATTTAAATTTAATTAAACACTATAATAATATTTGGCCACGAGAATTTGATTATTCAAATGTTATCGCTATAGATTTTATAACTAGGTGTGTGGTCTTGGGCGTAGTCATCTTGAACTGAGTGAATAATGAGTTAATACTCGTATAATAATTTTCAGTGTATGGAAATCTATGTGATTATGTTCTATAGTTCCAGCTATATACTAGTATCCAAAACATTATACAATTTCAATGAAATAAACTTACTCTAAAATAATAATAATCATAGGATTTTATAATACAGATAGAAAATTATAATAAACATATCCAAATGTTTTTTTGTTATCCTAATCTCTATTAATAATAAATAATCAGGAAAAAATTTCATAACTGTGCTTTGAAAAAATCTATAAATACAAATACTATGTAAATAACATTTTCACCTAATTTCTATATATTATACTTTGCATCTCAGGAAAAAATTTCAGGATCCATTATAGGAAAGGGTGATTTATTTCAATGATCAACAATTTGAGAAATATAGTTACTTCATCTTATAAAAATTTATATATAAGTATGATGTAGTATACAAAATTATAAAATACCAATTATTTATAATGAAAATAATAAAATGGAGAAATAAATCATTAGATAGAGACATGTTCAAATTCATAGTAAGATAAATCATTAAATTAAGAGTTAGATCAAAATAATTTTAGAATGCTAGAAATATGTTTTTATATATGAACAAACAAAAATAACATTTTACAACATTTAATAATAACATATCATGTCATCGAAAATGATCCATCATGTAATGTATAATTATAAGGTGATATGAGAACTAAATTATGTAATAATATAATGATTTCATATGTTAATGGATCATAAATATATTATAAATATATAAAAATGGAATAATAAAAATATTTTAAGTGTAAAATCTGTGAAAAAAATTTAATAGATCCATTGGTGATTTGGCTCAATCAATATTCTTAAATGTTTATTGGATAAAATCCCTTGATTTTTTTGGTACACTACACATTCCAAAAAAGTACCAGATAACAACTAATTGATAATTGGTTGACAACCCATTCTGATTAACATTGAGGACAAGACCCTAAATGTTGATTAAAATAACTATGAATCCCATATATATATATAATATTTATTTATCAAATTACACAATAAACTATAAACATTAATAAATATAATCCAAAAAATAAAAATAATCATAATGATAATATCTAAATGCACATGTGATTCACCAATAATAGAAAAATATTATTTAAAATCATCATTTTAGATTATTTTATTTATTAAATGTCATTAAATTTAATTTCTATAATGGTACAATAAATATTTAATATGTAAATACATTCATGCAATGGTTATATCCACTGTTATTTTGTTATCTATGTCAATAGTTATCTATTATCATCGTTCATTCTATAAAAGACTTGAAAAATATTGTATGTGATGTTTTAATAATGGTTAATAATATAACTAATGTAATAAATTAATATATCGACATGTATATATTTTAATGTTTAATTATTTCACTATGAGCCTTTCAAGGTTCACATCCCATAAAATTTTTATAATGACTCATAAGAAACTTCTAGTGGTCCAATATATGATTCCACGCTCCATCATGAATCATGTTGGATTTAGTCCTCTAACAATTTATATAATCATTAAACATGGTCATAAAAACCATTTTACCATGTTATTTATAAGTTATATCTTATTATAGTATTTATTTATTATTTATAATCCTAATACATATTATTTTTTTAAAAATCATTATTTTTTTATGATGAATACCAATTTGGATCATGTAAAAATTAAATTGAATCAATATTATACTAATAGGACTGAATTTAATATCAATACAAACTATATCTTCAAATTCCTAACAGAATCAATTATCCAATATAAATATAGTTAAATGAAACTAAATCATTCAATAATGTTATGTCGAATCATTATGTTTAGTTTTTTGTAATTATTATTTCTTCTTTTTCTATGTGGTTTGATAGCATTTCTTTAATTGGTGTCATTATCATCTAAAAAATTATTTTAAAAATAAAAAGAATTTCAATATCAGTTTCTAATACCTAATAGTGAATTCTTTACTCTACACCAATTATATGAATAAAACATAAAAATAAATTGTATTTTTTAGTAATTATTTCAACAAAAGTTTTTAATTTTAAATGTTGAACATAAATTTACTATATAACATAAATAATTTCACCAACTAAATATTAAAAAAACAAAAAATAAAATAAATGGAAAAAGTAAAATTATGTATTACTAGACATGAAGAAAATAACTCATACATAATAAATAATCATGAAAATCATATAAAAATTAAGAAAGTCTCAAACTCAAGTATCTAATAAAAACTAAATCATATATCATAATGATACTAAACTAATAGAAGAACCAAAAAGTTTTGGATGTGTGTGTTTAATTAAGGTAGATTAAATAATGAAAATGTTGCGATTAAATATAATTAGAAACTACATTTATTGAAAAAATATATTGTTAACATTATTTCATATCCTTTTGCAATAAGACAAAGATATCATATTATGTCATACATAATAATTTTTTTTATATAGTGAATTTAATATATTGGTAAATAATATAAAATTGTTAAAAAAAATTGTGACAAAAAATATTTAATATAAACTAGATAATCTCTAAAAATAACATTAATCCTCGTCAAATATTGGCTATAATCCATATTCAGTCATTAATACAATACATAAAAAATATAATTTAGTTTTATAATTTAATTTTATGAATCATATGATAATATGTATTTTTTAAAAATATATTCAATAGAGTTTTTTTATTTCTATTAAATTCTATATATCATCTTATTGAGAAATATCCACAAGAAAAAATTCATTATTTTATGTGTTAAATATCAAAAATAATATAAGACATCCAATATTCAATAAAATATTATACAGTTTTTATTACATTAACATTTATTTTTAATGATATTAAAGGTATTGATTTGTTTTGAATTGTTCTTTTATTCTTGAATAGTTAGAAGAAGAATAGACCGACTTAGCAGTTTGTGCGTGAAAAAAAAGATTATTATTTATTGATTATCCAAATACATTATATTTGACTTATTTTGAACTACATGTAACTTAAAATTGAATTTTATTTACATATATTTGAGAATAATGAAAATAAAAGTAGATGTAAAATTTTTATGGAGTAATGAAATAAGTATAATTAATGAAAAATATGGGATCATGGGGAATGAAGATGTGACTATCAAAAAGTGTGGCATAATTGAGTTTGTGGGGAAGGATTTAGCTGTGGGACAAAATAAAAATCCCCTGATAGAAATTACATTTCAATAATTATTTCAAATCATTATAATTAATTTGATGAATACCATTAGTTTTCATTGAGTGAGAATAAATTGGTTACATTGAAAAACCTAGAAAAATAATATTATAAAATTTAATGAGATTCTGGAGCCCAAAATGTATATATTATTATCTAATTAATTGTTTTTGGGATTTAACTAAGTCTAATATGATTTTATATATTTATTATTAGATCATATTTATATTCCCCATTACCTAATAATTATATTGTAAATTTTTTAGGTATTAATGGAATATTATGAATTTGATGTTGTGGATGAAACCTTAGTGTTATCATTTTAGATTTAATATGTAGTACTTTATTTAGGTTAGTTGTGTGAAAAGGTTTAGCAAGATTTTATTATTGAAAATAATATTTAAATGATATAGAAAATATTTAATATTGAATTACTATTATTATTATAAATAGTATATGCTTAGTGGTTTAACCAATGATAAGAAAGGGATTTAGTTATAAATTTTTTGATATCTAATAAAAAACATCAATCTCAATCATCTTTCTTTATATTATTACATGAGTGAGGAAAATATTCACATTTAAACTGAATGAAAATTAATAGTTTAATGATGATGATTTACGTTAAATGAAATTAAAATAATCGATGTCCATATAAAAAACACCCATTCCCAGTAAAATAGTCTGATCCTAAAAATGGGAAAAATATATACAATATAAGTTTAGTAAAAATAAATATTATAAATTATACATATATAAAACATTTAATCCATGTATTATCAAATAGTCATCCACATTGATAAAATTTATTATCAGACACAACTAATATAGAATTGGACTATATTATTAATTAAATTATCCAATTTTATACAAATGATTATATTGAAAAAATTATAATGATTATGTGAGTACGTAAATATAAAAAAACATGGTAGCAAATTGAATATATCTAAATATAACTAAAATCATTTGAAAGCGATGTATTAGTTCACCATCTAATAGAATCCTAGAAAACAATGATTCAAGATAAAGAATCAGTATAAGAATAATATAAAAGTATATATAATAGAATGAAAACCTTTTTATAGGATTTAATAATTTTATAAAACATAATATAACTTAAAAATAATTTCACACATTCCTTATTTATACTAACTATGGTATATCTATATCATGTTCAACGGTTTTTTCTGTTGATGAGTTAAAAAGTAAAATTTTACAACCCTTAAACAACAAATAACATCATTAGATAAATCAAAACGATGGGCCGATTTATGAAATTATTAATGAGTTTTAAATTATAAAACCACACATTTCATAAATAATTTATTATCCAATGGTTGAAATTGAATTAAAATATATAGTAGAAGATGATGAATATAATTAATGTGTGGTACAGGAGGGGAATGAATAAAATTGATTCTTCTACTATATGAATAAAAAATGAATCAGTTAAATCTGTTATTTAACTAACTTTCATAAAAAATCATGTAATATAAAAATAATTAGAACAATCATTATTAAATATAGTATAATAAATGCAAAATAACAAAACCTAAGAATGAAGATTAATAGATACCATGTCATATATCTAAATAAATTGTACAAATTATATGGAACATTTTATTGAACTATGTTATGACGAAATTTTTATAATACAATGTTCTATGTTATATAAGTCATGGAATTCAATTTCATGTGTGGGATCATAAAATACTACATTTTTTCTTTTAATAGGATAGTGTGATAATACTTACGGAATTTATGATCCGAAATGATTATGCACAAGAAAAAATAATTGAACAATAACCAAAAATAATTTTTTTTCGCACAATATAAAATGATAAAAAAATATATATGTATTCATAATGAAAACAAGAAAATATTGATTCAATAGGAAAGGTGAAAATTTTATCTATAAATCCAACGACATGTTACCCAAATTAAGAATGACCAGCACTATAAGGCAACCATAAAGAAAAAAAACTAATCACTTATTCAACATTTTATTATTTGAAATCATTACAGTAATTCACTATCAGCTAAATAATACCAGAAAATATAATCCTCAACACCCCACTATAGAAAGCCCTCATTCCATCACTTTATAAAATAAGGTATACGAACCATTAAGTGATTGGGTATGTATTGAGCTAACAATGATTAGTAGGATCCCACCCATGTTTTTAATATCATTTATCTGTACTATTTTTCGAATGTAATCAATTAAAATGGAAACAAGGAAGGGAAAGTTTTTATAGTGTTATATATAAAAAACCTATTAAATAGTTCCATTTTACAAATATTTCACACAACAGGGTAAATAATTTTAGAAGCAAAAATATTAATTAAACATTTACACTTAGTAGTCAATAATTAAATGTTTATCAAAACCTAATAATAAAAAATACAATTGAATGTGGTATAACCCTTTTATGATAATGGTTTGGAAGTATAAGTTTCTTGTATAAAAAACTAAACAATGTATAGGGAGATTCATTTGCATGTTGTCAATATATCCATATCCAGACATGACTAAATACCATATAAATTTAATCCCTTTTATATTTCAATAAAATATAATTGATTATTCAAAAACTCACAATGTTTCCTAATGCTCCCATGTGAATCAGATTGGAAATCAATTTCAATGTGTAATAATGTTACCCATTTAATTAGAAACATTCATGTATCTTTAAAAAATCTTTCATAACCCATTTCCTATTACATTTATCAAACACTTGATAACCCCATTCATATATCTAATTATATGGACACCTTTTTTTATATAAATTCATTTCAAAAAAAATGTATCAATGTTTTTCTAGAATCATTTCTATTTACCTAATAAAATCTATAAAAATATCCATAATATTGTATAAATTATATTCCAAATATTAAACCACATAAATCAATCTTATTTGTCACACCAAATATTTTATTAGTAACTCACTCTAAATGAAATAAAATTAATGAATAAAAAGTAAAAGTAATATAACCATTTCAAGCATCATTTCATTTTTTTAATTGTTTTTAACGATAAGGGTGATCAACAGTTACCATCATAATGATGAACACTAAACCATGAAAGATAAAAAAACATTCCATGGAATGGAAATATAAAAAGGAATATATGTAAATTTTATATTGATTTTAATATGACCAATATATCCATGAAAAATATTCTGACACTAAATAAAATTCTAATAGAAATAAATATAATTTTAAGATGTTCACATAAAATTAAATATGAGTCACCAAAATGTACTAGAGATTAACAAAGAGATTATATAATAAAATAACATATGATTTAACATAAAATCTTCTTGATAAGACCTAGGGTTTTGAGAATAATTTCCCATATGAATGTTAGTGGATTTATATGCATAAAAATTATAAATTATATGAATATACAAAATTAATGGTATGAATGATGAATCCATGAAGATATAATATGTAATGGCTATTATTCTAAAAAAATTTATATCTATATAATTTATAATATTTCATTTCTTGATCTAAACATCATCTTAGATATTTTATGACATTTCTATCTAGAAATCAATATCCTGACTTCATTCATGAACTCAACAACTAAATAATTGTACATTCCCTATGTGAACTTGTTTCCATTGAAATAGTTCCACCTGTGTCTATTATTAATTCCAAAAGGTCATTTGATATTACTCACAACTAAAAATACCAATTAAACTATATTATATTTTATACATCTAATGGGATGATTCAATTATCCAATTAATAGTCTTCTTACATCTAAAAATCACATTGGGGAAGGATGAAAGGGAAAGACCTGAAACCACTACTCCAACACCGAAAATGCACATTACATTGTCTCTTATTAATTGGATCCATGATGTCATAATAACATGACAACATTGTAGAAATATAATGTGAGACAATCATATGATAATTATTCTCTTAAAATTTTTAGTCCAAAAAATATATATTGACATCTTAGTATCATTCCAACATATAAAATGTGATAGATCATGGTGGTACTTCAAGAGGTGAGAAATCTAAAATGAGTGAGGTATTCCTTTCAATTGAGAGGGTAACACCTCCAGAAGAGAATTATTAACAATAATATGATTTACCTAAAATGTTCCAATATATAATATTTCATCATTCCCAAGTTTCCCATAATGAATGTGACATAACATTTGAGAAAAAAACAAGAAGCCCTATGACCAATGAAAAATATTGAAGTTTTATGTAAATGAGATGTATATGATATCTTCCGACACATATCTATAATTATATGTACCCAACCTTATTACATTAATAATCAATAATTTAGTCAATAAATAACTTATTTTCACATTGAGGATAATTTCATGTTTATAGATTTAGATAATTGGACATAATGTAGAGAGAATTTTACACATTAATATGGAGTGGATATTATAAAAATAGTATTCATTTCATCCAAAATACAATACATTTCAAATAAAATATTATTTCATTGAAAATTATTCAAACATTTAATTGGGATTCCTTCTTAGTCTTATAAATCCTTATAACCTAATAAAATATATTAAAAACATGGGTTGAGCACAAAATCTCATTTAGGGATATTAGATTAAGGAAACAACACATTTTTTCCATGAATACTAGTAACGTAAGAAACCATTTTCAATAGACACACTTATCAACCATATATACTTACTTTTTGAATCCTGATATTTCCACCAGATTCAAAAATTTAAAAAGAACAAAAGTAGATCCATAAAGGTATCTTGAGGTATTTTTATATAATATTGTAACCCTCTCGACAACGTTATAATTTGTAACCCTCATTGGTACCTTACAATTTGTGTAAAAATTACAGTTTCACTTGGAGTAACCATATGGTAGACCACCAAAATTTACATAACCATTGAATTAGATGGAGATACAGGTCCCAACCTTCATCATAAACAATATCCATGAACTAGAACATGATCATACAATGTGAATAATTTTATAAAATCATATCTATTGAATTTTGATAAAAAAAATTAAAAAGTGGATTTTAAAACAAAACCCCTTATAGATATCATATAATTGATTAGAAACATAATGTAGTGGATGAAAAAATTTTATACACTGAAAATACACATAAATAAACATTATATATCCCAAATTTTTCATTCAATGGAATATTAATACAACATAAATAATTAAGTAGAAGGTTCACCCAAAGAATGGAAATCAGATTATGATTCCTCTTACCTCAGGGTTTTCATACATAAAACATATTTTAAAACTCCTGTATAATTGTTAAAATATTTTTATTAATATCTTACAGAAACATATACATCTTTATAACACCTTATATGATCATTTCACCCTTTATTTGTTCGTATTTTGTTCATATCATTAGTTTGAGGGCGTTCTTTACATGATTTAGGTGCTCGGTTCATGATGGATTTTTTATCGATTGGATGTGAAACATTATAATTTTAATGGAATGATATTTAAATATATACATAAAACTAAATTATATCATTTATCATTTGGAATTCAGTCATGATGATAGCTCAACAGTTAAAACAATATTGATATTTGTTTAGGTCATGTTGGCGATTCTTCGATCATAAAGAACTCCTTTGTTTTATAAATTAATAAAATGTTTTAAAATGATTCCATAACCTTATATAATATATAATATTTAAATAATTAACTGGTTGAACACTAAAATTGGTTTCAAGACTAGTATTGCAGAATATAAAATTAATTGAAATCACAATGTCCATGATTTTTGTAAATCTACACATCACGAATGATATTTGAATTTAATTATTAAATGAGAGATGAGTAGAATTATAATTGAGAGTCTTCCAAAAAATTGATGAAATATATAATATTTAAGATAATAGATCATTCATGCATCTTGGATAAGGGGAGGTGAGGAATGAAGATAAATTGAAAATAAAATGTAAATAAAAGAATGAAAAAATAGGATGTTTTCCTCTTCATCATTTCTCCTAGAGCTCCTTATTATGAAATTTTTTATTGGAATTTTGGTGATACCATTTTCTCTAATGCGTGGGGTGGAGCCTTTGGAGGAGTATTGGGCTGATCTTAGGTAAGGCCCATGTGACGAAGCAGCCCGAGTTGACCCTGAACCGGTCACCCAGGCCAGCCCGCGACAAGTCCCGAGAGGTGTTCCCGATCCTCCCAGGATGGTGACAAGCACCAAGGGAATCAATAGAGTACACAAGGGAACGATTTCTCCCATATATAAACAATCAAGAAAACAGGGGAAATAAACGGACAGCCCAAAATGAATTTGTATAAAAATTGAACTAAATATTTTTTGTAAAAGAATATAAAAGTAGAACAAAACCAAAAACTCAACTGAACAATCTCGATGACCAAATAACTCCTTGTGACTCTTCTAGTCACTCTAAAACACAATGATAAAATGTCTCCCCAGGTGATCGAAATAAATATGAAACCTGCACAAGGGCTAAAAAAAGAATAAGACTATAGGCGTGAGTGTTAAAACTCAGTAGGTTAGCCCGATATTCTATTCCCAATGCACATTCCATTAAAATAAAAGAAACATCAATTTATAGTTTTAAATTCATGATATTAAAGTATGGTTTTCAAATGATGTTCCGTGATATAATAATTATCAGACAAAAACATGCAAGTTTAATTAAAAAAAATCCATGTAACAATTTTTTTCAAAGTGGTGCAACCTTAAAATGAAAATAGTATTCAAGAGGGCTACATTAAATAATTTTATCTTTTAAATAAATAACATATAATACTGAATTTACCAACCAAACACACCGTATGGTGATGGTGAGTACAAAATAGCCAATGAGCACTAGTCACAGGAACACCCCTAGGAACTAGTTAGTTGTGAGCCCTGGGTACCTCGTATCTCAGTGAATGTAACCATAATAAATATCCATTCCTGTCCACGAGCCACTAGTAGGGAACATACCCATAACCAAGTGGTCCCCAATCATCATCATCATCATAGTTTAGTTAGTGTTGTCATCATAAAACTTGCTACGTGAAATAGAGGCCAACCCTCACAGAATCACTATCATACTAGTACATGTCCACCCACCAAGATACTCGGGATTCCCTTTAGTGCTCAATAAAGTTACACATATTATCAAATACACATTTAACATCCACATTACATTCCCAAACCATAAAAAAAATATCCCATAATATTTCTTCACATTTTATACATGAATCAACAAACTACTAAATATTTTGTTAAAACAATTTCATGAAGTGTATTGAGGCTTTGCACATAAAACTCATTCAAAAAAAGTCTTTCAATTATAAACACAAAACCAAACCAAACCAAATCATATTTGAAAGCCCTATAAACATTTAATAAAATCATTTAATGGACCATAAAACAATCCCAATTGTATAACTTGGTCTGCACAAGTAAAACACTCCTCTATTTCTAGGAAATGCCAAACGGGCCTTTAAACATTTTCTCAAAACTAACGTTTGACAAAGGTTTGCATTTTTTTATGTATGTGTATAAACACCATTTAAAGCAGGAAACATCATTAATAAATCTCTTATAATACTCAGGTTACATATTCAAAACACAACCATTTTCATAAAGATGTGAAACGGTCCATTTTTGGAAAACTCGGGCCAAAATAAGTTGTAAACCCAAAACTCACATATTTGTAAAAACAAATCCAAATTGGAAATAAATATAAGGACCAAAAAATAACATTAATCATTATTACAATTATTTTATAAATCTAAACAAATAACTTTTAAATCCCACATCACACATAAAATCCAACCGAGCAATTTACCAAACACAAGTCATGCGCTTTTTAAGAAAAACAATTTATTTTATGTATGTAAAAAGGAATAAAACACCAATTGAATGTCATATTTTCATTCAAGATATTGTAACATGTTAAAAATACCATAAAACATATTATAAACCTAAGAAAATATTTTCAAAAGATAACGGAACATTTAAAAAAACACTTGTTGAGCATTTTCATGACAAAACAACACTACCTTTCACAAAACAATGATTAAACAACCACTTTGCACACCAGAAAATTATCCAATGTCTTAAAAAAATAATACAAATTTATATAAGTTTAGGATAACATTAAAATTATGAAACTTTAATTATAAAGGCATGTGTAAGTGATATCCTACCTCAAATCCTTGGTGTAATTGAAACGCACACACGAAATCACCCGATGCAGGTTTATAAACCCTAATACTATAAAAAAAGACCTAAACAAATAGAAACCCCATAAAAAAATGGAATAAAAAACCGTAGGTATATCAATACTAGTGGACAATATAAATCCAAGAAATAATCAAAGGAGGGGGGAAGAGGAAGGAGAAAGGAGAAGGAATCTCATATTTCACCCTAGAAAACTCTTCGTCATCCATTATATCTGCAACCCTAGAGAGAAGGGAATGGATTGAAACAACATGAAGACACTTCTATGTTCTGAAAAAACCAGGGAAAGAATATTGGTGTCCAATAGAGTAATAATAGATTGATTTATGAATGATACAATTTACCTTGTCAATTCTGGATGATTTGAGGTTCCCTGAGAATTTTCATCATAATACGTGACTCATATGATATCCAAAGAGGTAAAGTCGATTATTAGGGTTCAGATAGGGATATTGGCTTTGAGGGGGAGGTGGAAAACAACAAAAAATATTAAAAAATGAAAAATATATAAATGAAACGAATTATTTTTTTAAAACAGGAAATGAGCCCATGGGTTTGCCCAATACCTAAATAAGTAACCCAAATTCACCCTGCTTTTGATTTTCTAATGGGTCCAAAAGGATAAATAAGTTTTAATATATCAGTATAGGACCAGTGGGAAGTTTAATGGGGAAAAAGGATGAAAAATAGTATATTTATAAAAGAAACAAATTCGGTTTTTAAAATTGGGAATGGGCTCACGGTTGGCCCAAATCATGATGTAACCACCCTTTATTTAAAAACTACTAAACAAACAATGGGGATCCCAAATTAGGGTGGTTAGACATATAAGAAACGTAAAAAATAAGGATTCATCTCACCAAATAGCAATGACATGGATCGGGATTTCCAATGGATTTGATCAATACAAAGACAAAAAAACCATGTGTGACATCCCAAGGCTTGAGAGGTGTGGGAGGAAGAGGGAAATGAGGTTGGTATTTATAATGTAGGAGGGGATGTATTTTACATTATTTGAATAATTATTATAATATTTTTTCTCAATACTATAAATAGTCATAATTCATGTGACCCAAAATAGTAATAATGGAATTGAGTATGATCCATGTGGTCCTATATTATCTGTGCATCACCTTTGATGTAGTAAATAAATTATTTAGAGTTTATAGTTTTTTATCGTGTTTTATGAGTCATAAAAAAATTTTAAGTTCATATAAATCCCTAAAAAAACACCATAATAATTTCTCAATGTTTAGAATTGAAAAATGAACTGCAATTTCTTGAATATTTTTTTGCAAATATTATTAATATATATTTTAAATAAAGTCATTATTTTTTAAAAAATAACAATTTTATTTTTAGAAAACCATGGTATTTACATTATCCCCACCACCTAGAAATTGTGTCCTCACAATTTTATTTACTTATTAAATAGTTGATGGTACCTTTCCCTAAAATAATATTCAGACTCCACTGTTTCTTGATCAAACATCTAGTTTCTCCACAAAACATTCATCTCGTGGATTTAATTATTCTGAAAAACATGTTCCCTTCGATCAAGATTTGGAGATGCTTTAACTCATAAGAAAGGTTCTCTTCCATCTGAACTTCATCTGACCTCAAAACAAGAGTTGATTCTGGTACATACTTTCCCAACATCAAATCATGAAATACATTATATACCTAAGATAAAAATGGAAAAAAATGTACTCAATATGCAACTGGTCCAACATTATCTAGGATTTCAAAAGGATCAATGAACTATATACATATCTTTCCATTATTACCAAAACACATCGCACAATCCCAAGAAGATATTTTAATGAAAATATGATCACCAGCCTTTAATGGAATTTTTTTCCTTCTGTTATCTGCATAACATTTCTTCATGCTTTGAGTATTCCACATGTTCTTCTGGATCATCATCACATTCTCCACCACTTCCTCTATTATGTTTGGCCTTATAAACATTCTTCAACTGACTTCATCCCAAAATGTTAGAATTCATGATACTTCTCATTCATAACCTCATAAGGTTACATATGTACACAAGAATGAAAACTATTATCATAATAAAACTCAACTAACCAAAGATTATGATCCCATCCCCCCTGGTAGTCCATTGAAAACGCTAGAAGCATATCCTCCAAAGTCAGAATTGTTCATTCTGACTGCCTATTTGATTGTGGATGAAAAGTAGTAATGAAATTTATTTCTATTCCAAAAGAATTCCAAAGTCCCTTACAATACATAGAACCGATCCTAGGATCACGGTCAAATACAATAGAAAGAGTAACTCTGTGTAACTTGAAAATCTGTTTGTGGTACATGTAGGTCCTCGGCCCAACAAGAGTGTGGTTGGGATGACACCCAATTTTGACTTTTACCATGATCAGTGATTATTCTGGGATCAATAAAATGATCAAAAACAGTCTCCATGGAATATAATCAATGATGTAGATAAATAAAAAAGAGGCATGAAGCCTTTAGGGAGGATCCAACACATCATGTTTATAATGAATATAATTAATTTTATAAAGAGAAATAATACTTGTGTCTTTGGTATTTTTCTTCTTTGATGCTGATGATCGTCTCGATTAAACCTTACAGATTATCTTGTTGTGATTTTTAGGATCCAAACTATAATCCCTCTAACGGTGATCCATATATGATCTGATGACCTCTGATCGACACCGCTCATTCTCCGGGTTCTATCACGGTGAATCGAGTCTCTAGTGTCTATTGTTTTTGATCGCTTGTTATCCAGCCTTGAAGAACATCTCTCATTATTGAGAGGGGAGAGAAGAGGATTCGAGAGAGAAATATTTTGGGTCAACAATTCGCAATTCACCAAGCGCGTGGTGTCGTGTATGCCACAATAGTGGTACTTTCCGATTTATAAACATGGAATTTCAGTTAAAATATTCCATTTCAATGAAATAATTAAATACATTATGGAAATTAGAGACAAACCATGCATTTAATAATAATACCACATCATTATTTATAGTGATCTAACTTGAGAACAGTAGTGCTATTTTAATATGTGCCAACAAGTAAAATAATTATTTACCATCTTGAAAATATTTACATTACTATCGGACTGACCATGGTCCGCTCGAACTTCACATCCTTTTATTAAACACCTGAATAAATAAATAAATAAATAAATCTCTTAAATAAGTAATTTATTTACAATCTATTAAATAAATATATATTAAATTTCTAATAAAATAAATAAATATATTTTATTTAATTTCTGTGTTCATATTTACATGAATTATATTATTCCATAGTCTATAGAAAAATATTTATTTCATTAATTAAATTCTATTAGAATTTTACATAGGCCACCAAAACACATTATGTGTGGCCCTCTAGGATTCTTTCTCATTGGCATTAGGCGGGCTTACCTAGAGTCCAAGAGTACTATCTAGCAGTGGGTCAAGGCACCCATGATAAAGAACATATAGTCACAACAACGACATCTGCATATGAATGCTCACTATGTAATACAATCCACTCGTGACGTAACAAACGTACCCTACATCCCACCAACTATCTACATGATGGTTTTTGTCTGTAAATAATTGTGAGTATTTTTTGACAGGTATTGACTATAATCTTAAAGTCTATGAATCATTACACTTTCACATTGATAGAAATATCTGATGACACTAGAAAATGAAAAATTTCTACATGCGGGTCTGTACTTATAATCTCATATCTTAGAGATTACCAAGTGCGATCTTCATGAGAGGAAGTATCATATGCTTATGAGTACTCACACATGACAGTATGCATTCTATGTGTCCCATCATAGCATTTCATCAAACCATGGAACTATATTAAAGAAAAGTGTTATAGCATTTAAGTGTTCTCATCATAGTGTGGAACTGCCATGACCTTATCAATACCACAAATACTCTAGGAAGTTATTACATTATAGTAATGCACAAAAATAAAAAATATGTTATAATACATTAAATATATATTTAATAAATTTATAATCACATGGTTCTAGGAAAGAAACTCTTACAAAATCCCACTTTGACTAGAGCCAACTGCCTACGACATTCAGTCTACTATAAATCACATGAGGATCATTTTTCTTGTTGAGTCAATGATTTAGTCAAGGTATCCTCCATGTTTTCTTCCATGGAAATACTAATCACTGTAACTTCCCCACTCTGAGAAAAATCGTTCAATATATGATACTTCTGAAGTATGTGTTGTGTCCTCTAATGTGACCTTATCTATTTTGTGAGATCCAACACTACAATATTATCACAGTACAGTGTGATGTGATCTTAACTGATTGGTATCACATCTAGCTTATGGATGAATCTTTTCATGCATACTACTTCTTTAACAGCCTATAAAGCTGGAATATAATCAGACTCTACTATAGAATCAATGACCACACTCTGCATTAAGCTCTTCCAGCTCACTACACCTCCATTAAAAGTGAAGGTGTATCCCGTTTATGACTTCATGTCATCTTGATCATTCTGGAAACTAGTATATACATATCCTCTAATGACTAGTATCCCATCTCCTCCACAAACCAAGAACATAACCTTAGAAAGCCTCAGATACATTATGAAAGTCTTGACTGACATCCAAAGGAGGTTACTGGGGTCTTCTAGATATCTTCCCACCACACTCAATGCTTAGGAATCATCCAGCCAAGTACATAGTATGGTATACATGATTGACCCATTAACTGATGTGAATGGATACTTTTCCATTGTCATTAATTACTCATTTTTCTGAGGACACATTTTATTGGATAGATGGATTCCATGTGACATTGGAAACAACCCCCTCTTGGATTGTTCCATACTGAATCACTTCAGTATCTTATCAATGTATGTACACTGAATTAGACCCAACAATCTCTTGTATCTATCATGATATATCATGATACCATGAATAGATGTTGCCTTGCCCATGTCTTTCATGTAGAATAATTGATTCAACCATGTTTTAATAGACTTCAATACTGGTATCTCTTTTCCAATGATTAATATGTTATCAACAAATACTGTTAGGAAAAATAATTCACTCCCACTAAAACGTTAGTGGAAACAAGGCCCACTTTCATTTTTGATAAAACCAAATTATTTTATGGCATCATAAAAACGAATTTTCCATGACCTGGATACTTTCTTTAATACATAAATTGGTTTTTGCAAACTTCCATAACTTATTGGCATCCTTTGGAGTCACAAACCCTTCAGGTTGTTTTTTGTAGACATCTTTCTGAAGGATCCAGTTATTGAATGATTTTTTGACATCAGTTTGAAATATCTCAGAGTCATGGTAAGCTATAATAGCAAGTATAATTTTGATGGATTTCAACATTGCAGCTTGTGAGAAGGTTTCATTGTAGTCAATTCGTTGGAATTTTTTAAAACCATTTGCTACTAGTCGTGCCTTATAGGTAGTGACTTGACTTTCCATGTCCAGTTTCATCTAAAATATCCATTTACAATGAAATGTATTTACATCAACTGGAGGATCTACCAAAATCCTAACTGGGTTTTCGTACATGGAATCTATTTCAGAATTCATGGCTTCTATAGACCTGGAAACGTCTGTGCCACATACTGCTTTTTTTATGTTATAGGATCATTATTATCAACTAATAAAAAGTCACCATCCACGTTAACTAGAAAACCATACCATCCTGGTTCTCTAACCTCTCTTGTACTCCTACGATGTACCTGTGTCTCTGGGAAATATTCTTCCTCAATGTGGCATTGTGGTATCTGTTCTTGTGCCAAATCTTGTGCACCTTGAGCCTCGACTTCATCGAAGTCTATCTCTCTCCCACTATCTCTTTTGGAAAGGTTCTCCCTATCATGTAATATGGAATGTCATGCCACTATAACATTTTTTAATAAGGGTTTTTATCGGTAAAAACCCCTAGTTTCCTTGGAGTATCCTTTAATGACACACTATGTGCCTCAGGGTGTGATTTTATTACCTGAAGAGGCCTTATCAAACTCTTCACTACCCAATAGATTTAAATTCGATAACATTGCTTTTCTACCACTCCAGAAGTTTTATAGAGTTCCATTAATCATTTTTTTGTAATTTTTTCACTATGTGTGCCGCTGTTCATAACACATATCCCCAAAAGATAATGGAAGACTTGCATGACTCATTATTGATCACACCATGTCAAAAAATGTGGGGTTCCTCATTTCTAGTACACTATTCCATTGAGGTGTTTAAGGATGAGTGAGTTGGCATAGGATCCCAAAATCTCGTAAGTAATCAATGAAGTCCTGATTATGATATTCCCCACCTCAGTGTGAGAGGATTTTCTTAATCATTTTACCAAGCTGGTTTTCAACCTCATTCGGGTATTCCTTGAACATATCCAAGGAATCCGACTTATACCTCATTAAGTAGATATATACATATATAATAAAATCATTAGTAAAATTTATGATGTATGAGTACCCACCCCTTGCATCAACTTTAAATGGTCCACACACATCGGTATGAACCAATTCAAAATATTCTTTAGCCCTTTCACCTTTCCCACCAAATGGGGCTTTGTTCATTTTTCTTTGTAAAATTGCATGACATACGCCAAGTTGTTTTAGTTCAGAAGAATCTAAATATCCATCTTGATGTTACTTTTTCAATCATTTCTCGTTTACATGACATAGCCAATGATACCAATGTTGGGTATGGTATGAGTAATGTGAAGTATCATTGTCATCGATTTCTATTACTTGGTTTGCGTAATCCAAAACATAATGACCACTGTATAAATGTGCCCTACAAAAAAATGGTATCTTTATAAAAGAAGCTACATTCATTCCCAAACACGAAATAAAAATCCATCAATATCATGTCTAGATACAGAAATTATGTTTTTGTTTACAGAAGGAACAAGAATACAACCCTTTAACACCAAGATCATCCATGTTGGCAACGTGAGGTGGTTGTCCCCGATGGCTATAACAGAAAGTTTAACTCCATTTGTTTCTCATTGATCTACCTCCCCCCGAAAAATCTTCTTGAATATACTTGGTTCCTATATTTGGATATATATGTGAGAACCAAAAGATGTATCTAATACCCAATTTGTATAAATAGATAGATTACATTCGATAATAAACACACATAAAGCTTCCCCTTGCTTTTTAGAATGGGTTCATTTCTTCTACCAGGGGCCCTTCTTTGCCACATGGGAATCTAACGACCTCCTATTCCCTTGCTTCCCCTTTGATATTACTTTTCTTGGATGGTCGTGACGATGCTTGGGTAATAAAACACTCTGCCTTCCCTTTTCTCTTATTTACCATATAGAGTGAAGGGTTTTTATGCTTTATATCTTTGTCCACTTGGAGAATGAGGATAATAATATCAGATAGAGACTTATTAATGTTGTTTATATTGAAATTGACCACAATGTTTTAAAAGCTCTGAGTAAGAGATGTGAGAATGTGATCGGTGCCCAGTTCATCAGAGTGCTTAAACCCTAGAACCTCCGAGCACTAAATGTAACCAACGATATTGACTACATGAGGCCCAGCTGGGGAACCTTCTCCATGATTACTCTGAATGAGTGCCTTAGATTTATCAAACCTTTATTGTCTTTCTCTTTTCTGGTAAAGACCACGGAGGTGCTCTAACATGCTATAAGCATCACTGTTTTCATGAGACTTCATGAGCTCACTAGACATTGATGACAACATCAAAAATTGAACATCAACCGTGTAATTAATATGTTTCTCATAGACCAAAAAATCCTCACCACTCACCTCCTTGTCATGAGGATCAGGTAATGCTAACTCCACCACGTAAGACATACGTTCATGGCATAGGGTAACCCGAAGGAATCTAAATCATTCTATGATGTTACTGCATGTAATGATGTTGTCTTTATCCAAAATTGATTTCATGGGTAGTTTGATTAATGATCATGTCATTTTTATTCAACAATTAAAAAAGTAGATCATTAGTATATTCTTGATTACATTTTATGAAAAATAATCAATTTTATTATGTCTCCCACAATTTTATCAATTCCCATTATGCCACACCATTGAACTCAGAATGTCTATTTTACATGAAATTATAGTGTAATATATCCATATTCCCCTTCACATAACCCCAACAAGGGTTTTTCATGTTATTAGAAGGTATTTAGGTAGGCTGGTCTTTGCCAATTGCAGGCTTGTAGCTCCGTGATATGTTGAGTGGAATCCCCAATCCGGAAATAATGACTTTGTAATTCCACAACTCTTTCCACCGACATTACACCACGTCTAGAAAGGGATACTTCTCTTGATGTAATATTTTTATGTCAACCCGAAACCTTTCATAAGGGTATCCTATTTAAAAGTAAGTGTCTTAACAATGGTTGGTCAAACACATATTTTTATTGAGTTTTTCACTTTAATATTGTAATGGAAGGCTTGTTATGAATTAAAATTTTATTTGAAGGATTTTTATCTCTTTTGCATGAATGGCTTATTTTCATTATCACACACATGTTAATATTAAGAGGAAGTTACTTATCTGATTAACCATGTCTTGATAATATTTAAGTATAAGTTTTGTTTATTTTAGTTCCATCATGCATGCTTGTTTAAAACATTAATTATTTGATCATCACAACACATCTATGAGGACAAACCATGCAACTGAAAAAAATTAAAATAAAGTAAATAGAATGATCATGTGTTTATCTAATGGTTAGTTTATCATGTAATTGATAAACTAACCCTGACTTATGGGAGAAACAACATGAACCTTTTGGGTTTGTGTTTACAGTTTCCTCATATCCACCTCTGTACCTCCTTGGATTGGTTGCGTCTAGGCTCCATCTTAAACCGCCTCAACATGCTTGGGAGTTCCATCCATTAAATATGACATTATTATCACGCATTTTGGTGAGTTGTAAAAGGGGTTTTACATAAAATGAAAACTTGGTCACACAAAACCTACATATTAATGATGTTTCAATGCCAAAAAATTCAATTTAAATAAATTAATTAAAACAATCCATCCACATACAAAGGTCTTGGAATAGCTCATGATCATCAATACATGCAACAATGTTTAAACATAAATAAAAATAGCATTTAATTCTTTAATCCTCTTCATTTAAGATAAATAACACTCAAATAAATTAATTATCTTCTTTTATTAACTAATCTATTTATCTTAAATCCTTTTCTGAATTTCCGTGATATTCTCAACAATAATAATTTAAAACTAATAAATTCATTTAAAATTTTATTTGTACGTAAATTGTACCTTATAGGAAACCCATTGAATTCTTTTTCATAACTATGCAAGGAGTAGATATTAATATTATGCATATGTTAAATTAAACACAGAAATATATATAACACATATCACATGTTGTGCTTCGGATTTAAGCCCACAAAATGGTACATGTCTATAGGGTTTGTAATAAATAGTAATAAATTTTAATAAATCTGCATAATTTGGATGAGTACACGATGTGAAGTTCTAACTACAAAGAGTGTACTATTATTCACTATCTATCTGAAGTACATGCTCAGGGAAACAACGTATTAGTGTACTTCAGAAATCGTCGGAGTACATGGCGTGTCCAGTGGGCCACACGCCGTATAGTTCCTCGTTACACTGTCTCCATCCAGGAAAACCGTGTATGGGGTACATGGTCCAACCCTAACCCTAAGGGACTACATAACATGTCCATTGGGCCACATGGAGTGTAATTTGGAAACTGTGTGCCACTTGTTACTGGTCAACACACAGAGTCATTTAAGACTTAAAAATAATCCAACACACGACTTGGTTTAGCACACCGGCCCGATGCATTTAATATTGACTACAATTTGTGTATTGCAGAATACACGCTGTGTGTTCTAGTCTTGTACAACCAGGATGCTTTCGCACCTCTAGATTAGATCTTTTATTTTATTTTATTCAAAGTTAAAAGAAATGCTTGTTTCTGTATGGTGAACTTGAAACAAAAGAAGAAGAATAGATATCAAGATTGTGATTTTCAGAACAATTAACATGAATTTAAAAAACTAAATTATTAAATGTGTTATTCATCAATGAAATATTTAAATAATAATAAACTATGATGTACACTCTTTGACACCACTTGTAGGTTTTAGGCACAGTGGAAGCGTGGTTGGGATGACACCACATTTTTATTTTTACCATGATCAATGGTTATTTTAGGATCAATACGACAATGAATGTTATTCTCCACGTAATATAATAAATTATTTAAATAAAGTAAAAAGTGGCCTGAAAAATATTGAGCCGATCATGCGCATCATATATATAATTAATTTAATTCATTTCATAATGAAAAATAATACCTATTTCTTTGATATATTTCCTTACTGATGATGTTGACCATCTGGATTGACCCTTCTAGATTATCTCATTGCAGCTGTAAGGATCCAAACTAGATACCCTCTAGAAGTGATCCACAAGTGCTCTGATGGCCTCCAATCGACATCATTCGTTCTCTGAGTGCTAGCGTGGCCAAACAAGTGTCTTATGTCGGTCGTTCTTGATCACTTGTTTTTCAGCTTTGAAGAACATTTCTCTTTCTTAATAGCGGAGAGAAGAGGACTTGAGAGAGAAATTTTTTAGCTCAACAATTCTCAATTCACCAGGCATGTAGTGTGGTGTATGAAACAATATGGGTACTCTCCTATTTATATACATGGAATTTCAGTTACAATATTTAATTGCATTGCAATAATTAAATACATTCATCAACAGAGAGAAAAACCATGAATTTAATAATAATGTTGTGTCATTATTTATAGTGAGCCAACTTGTGAAAAAAGAGAATTATAAATTAAAATCCGTGAAACAAAATAATAGCACCATTATTTTAATTTTGTGCCAACAAGTTAAATATTTATTTATCAACTTGCAAATAATTATTTTACTACCAGACCGACCTTGTTCTGCTCGAACTCCACTTCCATTTAATGAAAAAATGAATAAATAAATAAATAATTTATTCTCTTAAATAAATATTTTAATTACAAACTAGTAAATAAATATTAATGAAATGTTCATTAGAATAAGTAAATAAATTTTATCTAATTTATGAGATCATATTAACATGAATTAAATTATTCCTTGGTCTTGAGAATAATATTTATTTCATTAATTTAATTCAAATATAATTTAACTGAGAACACCAAAAACACATTGTGTGTGACCCTCTAGGATTCATTCTTGTTGGCATTTGGCAGGATTACCTGCATTCCAAAAGTACTATCTAGCAATGGGTTAAGGAACCCAAGATAAAGAATTTAAAGTCGCAACAACGACATCCATATACAAACACACACTGTGTAATAGAATTCCATTGTCGCAATAGCTCATCAAGATGGATTCATGATTGTTTGATCAACTTTTTTGCTTGATATGTCATACATTGACTACCTGAAATAAACTCGTCGTTACACCCTGGCCATGGAATTTCACGTGACGGTTCTACTTCAATAAAAGAGTCGAGATATCAACATCCATAAATGTAAGGGACAAATCATTCCTCGACTTGTCTGTTAATAACATGCCCCTCATGACACACACAACGTACCCTACATCCCACCAAATATTTGTGTGACGGTTTTAATCAGTAAATCAAAGTGCATAAGTCATGACACATATTAATTATAATCATAAAGTATAATTATCATTACACACACTCAAAGAGAGGAATTTCTGATGACACCAAATCATGCGGAATTCAATCTACCTGATCTTTTATCATAATCTCCAATATTAGAGATTACCATGTGCATACTTCATTAGAGGAAGTCACATCTGCTTACGAGTATTCATACCTGACGGTTTGTATACTATGTTTGCCATCATAGAATGTCATCCAACCGCAGAACTATATTTATGAATATTTTTATCGCATTTCAAGGTTCTCTTAATAGAATTTATCTTCCATGACCTTACCAATGAAAAAATACTCTAGAACATTATTACATTTTAGTCATGTAGAACAGTGAAAAAATATGTAACAATAAATTAAATATCCATGTAATCAATGTAAAACCACATGGTTCAAGGACACCAACTATTATAATACAATCGAGAAATCTGATCCAAAGACATTTTATCTATAATTGGAAGAAGATGATCAAATATTTTCAATTGATCAATAACAACCCAAATTACATTCTTATGAAGAGAAGTCATAGGTAATCCCACCACAATGTCAATTGCTAAATTCTCCCATTTCCACCCTGGCACTGGAAAATGCTAAAGAATCACCTTTGGTAAGTTCCATTATGTTTTAACCTATTGACATGTCAAATAATTCATGGTAAAATCCGAAATATCACACTTCATTCCACCCCACCAATAATACACAATAATGTCTTTATACATCTCAGTACTACCATGATGAACTGAAAATAGAGAACTATGAGTTTCAAACAACAAGTATTTCTTCAACTAGGAATCACAAGACAAACAAAAACATTTACCCAATCATCAAACAAAATCTTTATCAAGGTTATATTCTGGAAACATACATATTTTTATCAATTCTTCCTTTTAATGTAGCTCATGGTCTTCCTTCTTCTCTTGCTTATGTTTTTCTGATAATGATGAATACCCTAAAACCTGAAACAAAATAACAATATTTTTGACACCAATAATTTCTAATCCAAAATTCATCAAATCATTAATCAAGGGATCATGTTTCAAAACCAACATGGTTAATGATGCATGATGTTTTAAAAAAAGGGCATCAACCACTTTGTTTTCATTTCATGAATGGTAATTGATCATGAAATCATAATACTTTATCAGTTCAGGCCATCTACTCTACCTCATGTTTAATTCATTTAGATGGAATATATACATTATACAATTATGACCAGTATATCTTTTACATTTGGCTCATTATAAATGATGCCTTTAAATTTTCAAAGAAATAAACAACATATGAAAGTTACAAATAATATGTGGGATAATATAACTCATGAGGTTTTAGTTGTCTAAAAGCATAATCAATTACCCGATTATTCTGCATTAGAACACAACCATGTACCTTCAATGAAGAATAACTGTAGATGATAAACTAACCATTTTGGGAAGGCATGGACATAATCAGAGTATTCACCAATCTCTTCCTCAGTTCCGGAAAACAAATATCAAATTCTTCTGTCCAAATAAATTTAACTTTTTCACATCTTATCTTCGTTTGCGGGATACATAAATGTGAAATAGTTTTAATAAACTGTTAGTAACATCCTTTTAATCTAAAAAATCATTGAATATATATTACATTTATGGGGCATGGAAATTATCAATCATCTTTTTTTGGACGGATCGACTTTTCATCCTTACTTATTTATAATTTTTTAATGAAAATAAATTTTTTTCTACCAAAATTAACATTTTTTGGAAATTCTATACATTTTATTTTCCATTATTATCTGAAAAAACATCCCTTATATATTTTTCATGCTCAACTTTAATCTTATAAAATAATATAATGTCATCAATAAACACAACCAAAAACATATCCATGGATTCATAAAATATTATATCCATAAGATTTATGAATACATAAAGAAAATTATTTAACCCAATGACATAACAACAAATTCATATATCCCATATCTATTATGAATTTTTTTTCTATATGTCAACCCACATCACCTTCACCGGATGGTTTTTTGATCTCATGTAAATCTTGGAAAAGTACTGATCTCCCATGAGTTGATCAAATAAATCATTAATATAATGCAATAGATACTTGTTTTGAAGAGTGATGTTATTCAAGACTCTATAATAAATGAAAAGTCTATTGTAACCATCTATCCTTTTAATAAAAAAAATTGGGATTGTCATGGTAATGTGCAAGGATGAATGATGCCTTTATCAAGAAAGTCTTATCAATGATTTTTTTAACTCAATAAATTCAATTTGAGATATTGTCTATGGGGTTTTGAAATTGGATTAAAATGAAGAACTGAGTCGATTGTGAATTATACTTCTGGATCAGGTCAAACACCAGTTAACTCATCCATAAAATAATCGAGGTATTCATTTACCACCTGCAACTCAGTTATATGAATAGTTTCCATGTTTTAATAAATGTGATAAAGATAACATTCATTTCTATATTTCAATAGTTTCTCAATTTCCTGATTTGTTATGAATTGTATGGGTTCTTTCTTGAAATCATATTGAATGTTTTTTGGAAAAAACATTCTTCATATCTATAATAAATCATAACAAGATAAACAAAACTCTAATCCATTTCCATAATAACATCAAACTATACTAATGAAAAAGAAAAATGGTTTACAAGTAATGAATTTCCACATACCACAAAATAAATATTATTATAATTCTATTTTACTTTAATATTTCCTCCTTCTGTTTTAATAAAAAGTTATTATATCCTTTGTTTAGGTGATATTTCTAATTTACATGAATATTCCTCAGAAATATAGGAATGATTAGACCCCACATCAAATTATACATTATAAAAATTAGAGTAAACACAAGAATTAACAGATACAACTTCATTGGATAACACGACATCTGCGAATGTAGTCCCAAATGATATCACATGAACTTTTTCCTTGTATTATAGATTATTTTCATCAGTAGGATCACTTATTGGGCAGACCTTTGTATAATTATCAATATCAACACATTTAAAACACTTAATTGTTTTCTTATAAGGATTAGTCTTATTATCATTTTTATTACCATATCAACCCATATGTCCAAACCTACCACATTTAGAGAAATTCTCAATTCTGTTAAGGCATTCCCCAGGGTGCTTCTTGCCACACATTTCATAAACTATAAATTTGATATTCATACCATCATATTTCATTGGTTTATTCTTACCCATCTTTTATCATCTAGAATTCATTTTATACTTATTTCCAAAATGCATGTGATCAATAGAAAACTCCATCTCGACCCTCCAATCACATCAGACACGTTTCTCATAACTCATGAATTCATGGGAGTTCAAAACCCTTTGATTCCTTTTATTGAGTCATGAAGAAAAGTGGTTGATTTTCTAACAAGATCCAGAATAAGAATTAAAGGCAAACATCACCAGTCGAGTGAAGTTCGCTTAATCAAAAACCACTAAAAATTATTCCTTTTGTTTCAATTAATGGAATTTATTCTCCAAACTATGTCATACCACCTTGGTATAATATTTTCCAAGGAAAATTAAATTAAATTCATCCAACTCTATGGGATTAATATACTCTCTATCCCGGATATTCATTACAATTGACAACTACTGATCATCACCACCTTCAAAACGATAAATGGAAAGACATACATTTTGATTATCTAAACATCCCATAACCTCGAATATCGTTTCATGGGCATTAATCCGTTATGCAGCAGCTACTATATTAGAAGATCCATTGAAAGAGGGAGGGTGTTGTCTCATAAAATGATCCACTATTATCATGTTCTGTTGTGGTGCTTCTAGTTGTTCTCTTGCATGGATTACAGAACCATTTATGGTCTACGATATCTGTGCCATTACTGTCACAAACTATTCATTTCCAATCCCTACCTTTCGTGACTGTAGATTTAGAATGATGTTGTTCTGTTGATTCCTATCCTCATTAGCTTCCCTGCTTCTTCTGCGGAATACCATTCTGGACATACATATCATAGTCACAGTATCATTTTAATCCTTAAATTCTATATCATTTCAAATTAACCATATAAAAAAACATTTATGCTATTATATTAACATCATCCTAACCAATAATGTTATCTAAACCATCCTATGATACAAACTATAAGGACTCGACCTTATAAAATTACATAACTATAAATTTATTAATGAAATTTCTTCCTATCACATTGTGGATATTTTCATGTTTAGAGTTTTATATAATTGAACATAATATATTCATCAAGTTACACATTAATTAAGAGTGGATATCATTAAAACAATATTAATGTATTCCATAATATAATCATATTCAAATAAATCATGATATCTTTGAAAATTATTCAAATATTTAACTTGGCTTCCTTCTTTGTCTTAGATGTCCTTATAAACTGTTAAAATCCTTTAAAAACATGGGCTGAGAACAAAAAGATCAGTAAGGGATACAAAAATTATGAAAGGACACATTATTCCATGAATTCTTTTAAATAATGAAATCATTATCAAAGGAAAAAACTTATCACCCATATTTATATATATACATTGTGATTAATGGGAAATCCACCCATATAAATAGTGATGTAGAAGGAGAACCAAAATAATGGAAATCTGTTTAAGAATTTCTTTACCTCATGTTAGTCTTACTTAAAACTCATTTAAACCTCTCATATAATGGTTAAAAGAGTTTATTAATATGTTATAAAAATATATTCACATTTATAACACATTATATGATCATTTCATTACATAATTTGAACCATTAATTTTTATTTTTTTGTTTCTTGTTTTGTTTGGTGTGCGTTTATTACTTGATTTCCTTGATCGGTTCATGATGGATATTCTAGTCGATAAGAAGTGAAACATCAGAATTGAAATGGAGTAGTAGTTTTATATTTCCATCACCATAAATTACAACATTTTTCATTTTTAATTCATTCATGTGGAGATTCATGAGTTTAAACATTACTGCTATTTGTATAGTTTATTTTGGCAATTCTTCGATCGTAGAAATTCATTTTGATTTATAAAATAATATCATGTGTGAAAAATGATTCCATAACCATATATAAGATAAAATAAATAAATTATAACACGTTTCAACCATAAAATAGTTTAATGAATATTATATAAGAATTTAAATAAAATTAATATCACAAAGTCTATAATGTCGGTAAATCAAAACATAAAACATGATGCTGTCATTTTTTGAATAAATGGGACATGAAGAAATGTATAATGGTGAGTTTTCCAAAAACATAATAAAATAAATAAAATTTAATATATTGTATTATTCATGCATCTTGGATATGGGGAGGTGAGTACAGAAGAATTATTGAAAAAAAATCAACCGAAAAGAAATAAAATAAAAGAGGATGTCTACCTCTTGATCTCATCACCTTTAGATCATTCTTAAGGCCTTTGGATTATGAATTTTGGTCACACCTGCAGCTCTAGCATGTAGGGAAGAGGTATTGGAGGATAATTGGTCATAACATTGGTATTTTTCATAGCATGATAGGTTCTAGAGGATGATATAAATTAGGGTGGTATTTATAGTGGAGGAGGGGTGGTATTTTCGTTATCTTAATCATTATTATTATTTGTTTTCTAAAGACTAAGAATAGTCATAATTCATGCAACCCCAAATATTAATAATGCCCTGTTAGTTTGAACCAGGTAGTCATACATTATAATTTCATCATTTATGATGCATCAATTCATGTATTTATCATTTTTCTTATTTTATCATATTTTACTATTCATAAAAAATTATAAAATTTCTAAAAATTCCCAAAAAATCACCCTTACCATTTCTCAACTTATAGAATTCAAAAATGAAATCCGTATCTTGAAAATAATTTTACAATTATAGTTAATATAAATTTAAAATGTAATCAAAATTTATAGAAGAGTTACAATTTTATATTTAGAACTCATTTTTGACCCCTTCATAAATTAATCAACATATTATTATCCTATATCCTTATGAAAATAAAATAATAATATGATTTACTATTCATAAATGTCATATTACAATTGGCATCACTATTCATAACAGTTTGTTAGTATTTACCAAAAAAGGAAGTTGGTTTTATCAAACTCTAAATACTCTATTGAACACAATTTTAAATAACCATTTTACAAAATTCAAAACATAGATGTGGAAAATTTATTTTTAATGGAAAGTTATAAATATCTTCAAAAAAAATTTATGCATTTAAATTTATTTTTAGAAATCCATGGTGTGTTTCAATAATAATGAGTTGAAAAATACCATGAATGCTAACTAATGTCTCATAAAATAAAATTTTCATACAATTTTTGGAATCTCTTACATTTTTTCATCAAAATGATGACAAGACTGGTAGACTATACGATGTCCTGAAAGATGAACTTTAGATTGATGTTTGTTAAATCTCTTTATTCTAGACTTCCTAAGATCGTGAAAAATTTCACTTGATCCAACCAATGTCATCATGTAGTAGGGGGTAATGACCTCTAAAATAATTGTAGAATAACATTACAATCCACCCATATATAATGTAAATAACTACTCAATAAAGCATGATTAACCATCATCCATTGGGGATTTTACCAAAAAATGAAAGTATAGATGGGTTTCATATTTCAGACAATAGCGTAGGTAACCCCCTTAACCCATATGAATTCATTCATATACATAATAACCAAAATTATTATCATTACTGGATTCCATGAACTGAATAACACGAACTAATTTAATTAACATATAAATCACATCTGAGATAACCTTATTTCCATTGTGCTTCCATGTAAATCAAGAAATTAATCCCATATAAACTACATACATATTGAAAATTTTCACCATCATTGGTTGTAGAATACTAGAATTCTTTATGGGTATTTCCTTTATCTTGTGATTGGTGTAATTATGGGACATATATTCAATAGTTATATACTCATTATCAACTACTATATTGGATGTCAATTTTTGTAATATATCATTATAGTATAATGGTTAAAGGATCATCGAGTACTACAAAAATAATAGAATGATGAAATCATCATATTAAATAGGATGAATAACTGATTCCTAAGGAATATAACATCATCATTACACAGAGACCAAATTGAATCAATATCAAAAATATTGATGGTTCCTATGATTCCCCTTAACTCAATTTCTTGTTACTGGTTTTATAGAATTAAATCCATTACATATAGTGAAAAATGAATATTAGTTCGAACAATATCTAAATAATCTGAATGTAAGAAAAAATACTAATAACTGAATATCATTATAAGGTTTTAGTGATCCATGGATTCTATTCAATCATTATATGTATCAATCCATATAAGTGAATCAACATTGATATTTCCCATTCATGGGGTGTAGCTAATTTTTTGGATGAATATATTTATGTATTCTACTAACAACATATACATGATATTATATTCCTTTCTAGATAATAAATACATCATAATCATATAAATATATAATAAAATAAAACTCCCCCAAATTATAGTGTATCTATTAACTAATCACATTTATAAAATTGACGAGCTCCATAACTTGTGTTGGGTAATGTATCTTCTATAAAAATGATAAAAATCACAATATTCCACAACATGGACATTAACAATATGAAAAAAATCTATTTCTCACATTATATTGAATATAGTATACAACATACATCAAACAAGTCTTGATCAAGTTCAAAGTATGAAATGGTTCTTGTAAATAATTCAATATCTCAAAATAATAAATAAATTTAGTATCATAATGGAATTTTAGATCAATATAGAATGTCCATTAAATAGTGAGGTTATAATTTATATATCCTTGTAGTACCATATTTAGTAACAAGTAATACTGGGAGGGTTCATATATTGATGATTTCATATGGTTTTTAGCATGGAAAGACATCCTTCACCCTATCATGATTGACTATGATTACATGTTTTGAAATTAGAGGCCCTATGAAGATAACTTATTGTATATAGAAATAAAAATATTATATATTTAAATATTATTGATACACTCACATTTTCTGAAGAAAAACTCATATTGTGCTCATGCTCATGCTCATATATCAAATAAAACAATAAATTATCCATAAACAATATAATATGGTGTCCAGGTACTAATGGAATCAAATATTCATAAATTTTGTAAAACAAAAAGGATCATTAGATATTGTAAAATTAATTAAAATATATTCATAATGTAATTACCATATATTTTATGATGTATTCATGATAACTGACATTTGATTTACGAGATGAGGATGACCACAAAAAAAATTGATTTAAAAAAACGCATATCGATTTAATTTGTCTAACAAGGCATCCACACAATGAAAAATGAAATTCCTCTAAATATTACAATTTTAAACTATATATAGATCAAATTGAGATATTGTTAACCAATAACAATAATCGATAAGTGAATGGAATGGGTTGGGGTTACCCACGATGAAACACATTTCTAAGTTAATCTATTATCCATCTTGCCAACAACCAAATCATAATATCTTCAATATTATAAGACTATATGTGATGTGATATAATATAAATTAGATGTTTACCCTCAAACAAGAAAATGAAAAAATATAAATCCCATCTCATCGGATTACCCGAAATGTTTTACTAGTGAAAAGTATGAATTTCACTAATAATGAAGGGAAGATATATATGATAAGGAAAATTATAATACTCTCAATTAAATAAAAAACAATAGACTATATATTCCATTATACTAAGGATACACATGATCATACCTTATCTCACACACTCTCTTAGTCAACCAAGATCTCCCATCGTATTATTATAACATAAAATTATATTAATATATATAAATAATTTTATTATTTACAACTATCTAATAAATATGATAACATAAAACTAATCCATATTGACAATAGTAAAATCCAAAAATATATTAATGAAATCTATCTACTAATAACACATTATACAAAAAAATTATTTCTTCATAATTTATCAATCAGGTTTATCAAAATTAATAAGAAGTTATATGATCACCATTCAATGTTTCATCATATAAAAACCTGTTAAAAAATTTTGATTGTAAGGAACCTATGTCAAAAATAAAATATTGTATAGAATATAGGATCATTTTTTGTACCTATATATATGTGAGACCACATACAAGTTCACATAAATATCTTACACTATATGAATATACATTTTTATATTTTCTTAGGGAAAAAGAATTGCATATTTTAAGTATTAGATTACATCATAATGGGATTTGGATTTGAAGAACCCTAGTGTCAATGGGGAATAAACATAACCCAAAATAACCTCTATATATGGAATATCCAGCTAAAATAACTTAATTTTAATGTAGTTGTGAGACATAAATATGATTATTTCTCTATATTCCAACAATAATAGCTATTCCTATGAATATATCATTACATAGTAAATTTTGATGTGGGTGAAAAATAGATAGAGCCACAATAACCACCCATTATAACATCTTACCACATTACCATATTTGGATGAGATCTACAGAATATCTATATTGGTTAAAATGAATAGATAATCAATATTACAAAACCAACCTCTTAAAATTCATCCATCACAATCCCATCTAATATCTAAATATATGTTGCATACATTAACATATATATTAGTAACTTAATTGTAGTTTACAACACCAATAGGTATATTTTTCACTTTCATCCAATAATACATCATCACTTGTCAATAAATGTGTAAATGTTATACAAAATAAAAAGTTTCATGTGATACTGATCAGTATCCCTACCATAGAAATGGAAAATTCAGACCATTATATATAATTAGTTATTTTTATTCTAAATATTGAAATAAAATGCTTTTGAATCCATTCCACTGCAATCCAAAATGATTGTTTTCATCATCCCTGAAATCTAATTAATTATTTCTATCACCACACATCAAGAACATTGAAAAATTAATCATGATACAATCATGTGTCCCACGGATGTCAAATTCCTGATAGATATGGTTCAAATTGTCCACCAAACTTGTGGCTCATTTATACCCTTAATGTATGAGGGAATATAATGTGGGAACTTTCACGAGTGATCTTATCTCCAACATCTTTTTAATTTTCCACAAAATCATTGTTATGACCTAGTATATATACTTTTCCACAATATGATTTTCACATTTGATATAATCTAAAATATTCTTATCAAGTGTAGATTTAATTAAGTGGAATATCCCACTATATTTTGAAATATTACACATGTAATATATTTGAGAGGATTGTTTCTAAAAAAATTGATAAGAAGAGAATGATCAGATAATACAATAATTTTAGTTTAAACAATATGATGATAAAATTAAATTTTAATTAATTTAAAAAATAAAAATAGGATAGAATCATATCATTTTCTCGTGGTGACTCAAGGACATTCAATGTAAGAGCTAGATTTATACCCACAATAAGTGAACCCTTAAGTACCAAATGCATGTCTCATCTCATTAATCATACCTTTATTTGGAATAAAATTACTCTTATATTAAAATTTCATATTATTATCTATTAGACATGACCATAATTTCTCATAATTCGTCCAGGACATGACATGATGTGAGATCCCAAAAATGATAAGATGTCGATAAGTACCATCAAAACACACAAAAACAAGAGGGAATGAATTTAATCAAAACGATATGAGATAAATGGTATAAATGAATTTAGAAATTCCACAATTAAAGTAAAATCTTTTACTAACCCTAAATTATTATATATAGATAATACTTTTTAATATATAATTTTTTTTTATATTTAACCAATATATTCCAGGGGAATGTAATAGTTAATTATCTTTAGAGACAATATAAAAAATATTTTTGTATCTTGAATCATCATAAATACCCCACATAATGATCGTCGAATATTTTAATCTACATAAAAATTACCTTAAATGAAAGATTTATTCTTAACATCTGTAACAAAAACATAATAAATGGTGAGGTAAAATTATAAATATGTGTAATGAAGTTATATATTAGATGTGTAACAAACCATGTAAATAAAAAATAATATATTTTCATATTGATTTATTTTTGTGAATTAAATATTAATTTTACTTTAATGTGGATGCTATGTTTGATGGCGTACCCAATACTTAACAATGAGTTTATATGAAATCTTATATTGCACACAATGTTTGGTCATACTAAATAATAATAATATAATATTATTTCAAATGGTAGTTAACACCTAGTAATTGTATTAGAGGGAATGAAGAAGAACTAACCATACTATGACTAAACATGTTTCTTAAATGTTTTTAAATTTATTTATTAACATTTAGAGGGTTAAAATGTGAATGAATCTAATTTTAAGAATAAATATTGTAATATTATTAAAAAGGGCGATTTACCACTTTTTGATGTCGAACCATCATTAAATCTATTTTCAGTTAATTTATTTATTCAATTAGAAAAAAAAAATCTTATATCCAATCTGGGTGTCAAAATTTACTTTGGATAAATTTTTGGTATTTTTCTGTTAAAATTCATTTTTTAATGAATACTGAAATATATTGTATCTTAATACAAAACTGCCTTTTAGTATAATTTATTTATTTGTATAGATTATATTTATTATCGGGTTTAAAATTTAATTATATTATATTTTAACCATTTCATCCAATTTTGTTCACTAGACATAATTTCGCATTGAAATATAACATAAACAACTTTCAATCTTTTGATTGTTATTATTTCTTAAAAACCCCAATTTTTGTTTTGACAGTGAGAATTAATTTTAAATTAATTTATACAACTTCTATGTTTTGAATTTGGTAAAATAGACATAATTTGTGAATTTGGAATATCAAATATATAATAAGCTGAATTTTTGGAATTTTTCTTTAAAACGTCAAATTTTGATGAATAATGAAATCACTATGTATTAGTTAAAAACTGACTATTTCATTTAATAAAAAATTTTACGGCTTCTAAGAATTTAAATTTGTTAATCTGATATACATGTTTGATTATTTTATGTAAAATTCATTTCAATAAGATGAAAATAATATTTACTGAATAGTAACATTGGACTTTTATTTACCGCAGTTAAAGGTAAATATGGTAATTCTAGATAAAAATAATATTATAATAATGTTAAATTTCCCTAACATGTTTCATAATATTTTTTTTGATACATTTCCAACCATGGAAATTGTTGGGTCTAATTTGGGCCCCCATGGAGCAAATTAAGAGTGATAATGACTCGTTCTATTAATTAATTTAATGTAATGTAAAAAATGAAATAAACATATATCTGTTAGTAAATCAATTCTTGCATGGTTTTATGTATAATATATTTTTGAATAAAAATATTCTTTAGAAATATAAAAATATTTCCGACATCATGGTTGAATTTTTATAATTTCTAGACATCAAATAAATATTATTATTTTTGACACAATAATGATGCAGTGCTTACCTCATTAATGATTGATTTAAATAAATAAGATTATAAATATTAAAAAAATATCCAAAACCTATCCAATTAATATATGAGAATATTATTTCAAACAATGGATATATTATATTTTACATTAATATGTTTTGGACCTTTAGAAATTTAAAATATTTATATAATAAAATAATATTTTCTAACATTCCTTCAGATCCCATCCCCCCCTTATAAAAAGCCCTCACCTCTAACCCATTAATCACACCTATCAATCCCCTTTCCTCATCCAAAATATAGAAAAATAATTTCTCAAAACCCCACTCTTCGACCTAGAGGAATTACATTAGGCCGAAGGAATTTTAATAAATCTTTTTGGTTCAAACCAAAGGGAGTTACCAGATTTATATGTAATGTCTTCTCTTATTTTCTGTTCTTTTATTTTACATCTCTATCCCCCAAAACTCATTTTATTCATTTATTTTAGTACAAGACCAATATCCTCAATATACATGGTTTTTTAAATAGGAAATAATAGAACTACATTGTCACAAAACTCTGTCAAATTGGAAAAGAACATATTGTTTCTGTGGACAGTGAATTACTACCTCATGAAATGATGTTTGTTCAATCTTCTCCTACTACTGCTTATGGTGGCCATTAAAATGGAATAATATTTATATGTGATATATATTATAATTATATTTCTTATATACTTATATATTTATCTTTTATATCTTACATTTATGGTTTCCATAATGGGTAAATACATTATTTTCATTTGAGGGAGTAGAGACTATCGCCCCCTCAATGTGATAAGTATTTCTCATTCCATACATGGAACGTATAAATGATAGTGTTAATAAAAAATTACATAACATATATATTATACTAGAATATAAAATATTCTTATTTATTATTATGTTATAAAATCTTTAAATATACAGTATAAACAAAAGTAGCATTCTTGTGTTCGTACGACTTACCATCTCCATCAATGATGTGTTTCATTTATTAACTCTAAATGATATGAAATATTATAAATACACATAAAATAGATATATTGTATATATATGATATCTAAATCCTGAATATCATTCTATAGATAATGGTCTTTTGACCACATGGAATATTTGTAATTATAACATGTTCATTTTTTATGAAAGTTCTGAACATTGACAAAATGTCTGATATGAACTCAAATAATTACCTAATTTTTATAGAAAGGTAATAAGTGGTATAAAATAAATAATAAAAATGAAAAATGTTCTTAAGGAATTATAAATAAACTCTAGTTTATTATTCAAGAACAACACAAAACATACAAGTAATTTCGAACAGAAGGTCAGATTATGTGTGGATTCATTGTTTATTTATTTATGTTGTAATATACACTTCCCTTTTTGTAAATAATTTTTATACACACAATATTTCCATTGATAAATTATCATTTCATTGATATGAACTTGATTATTGTAATGTTAACACTATTCACATTCATTGAGTTAATCATCCAAGTCATTCATTTTCTTTAAAAAAGAATAGGTCTGATTGTTCTATGATTGATTTACACTGAATATCCAAATCATACTGAGTGTATTTATATTATACACACATTATTATGTAATTTATTTTTCCAAAATCTAAGGATACAGTTTTTATAATGGATTTTTTTCTAAATTTACATTCCATTGAGACTATATTTTTTAAAGCACAAAATCATATTTATATGGTGTTTATACTGTCCTTGGTAATATTATATCATGAATCCCTTTATTTTAACGATATAATTAAGTTTTGATTAATGTTATTCCTAAATTATTTCTATTGAAGCCTCTTTGATTTGGTTTGGAACTCTTTAACTAAAATATCATTTTAAATATTTTAATTGTTTATTTTTCTAAATATTTCTCATTAATACTGATGTTTTAAAAATGGTATTAAGGATTCCATAATATAGACATGAATGTTTTTTTGAATTAAAATTTATTTCATAATATTCATAGTGGTATGGGAAACATTGATTCAAAAATATAATTATAAAATGTTTTAAATGGGTTTGAAAATGGTTTGATAAATCATTGATTAAGTAAATATCATGAAATGATATATTGTGATTTCAATGTGGAAATTTTATCATTCCATTATTCTTGTTTTATGTGTTATGAATATGTTATGGTTATTGGGCAAATTTTTATGATTATGGGTGGTTCCTTGATAATCCTAGGGTGGGTGAACCTAAGTTAGCTCTACAATGTATATAGTATCATGATAGAGGTAGATGATAAAGTTTCGCCTAAGAGAATTAGGGAATGTACTGTGATGGGTATTCCTATTGTAACTCCCTACATAACTGTGAGAGCAAAAATATATTTTTGATATGGATGACACGTGTTACCTTTATGATTAATGATTTCTTTGTGTTATTTGTAAATCGTTTGATTTAAAGAGGTATGTTAAAGAGCTTATGTTTTGTATGTGTTGATGAACTAATGATTTCATTCGTTATTTTATTACCATTACTGAGATTTTTATTATCATCCCACGTTTTTTGAAATGTTTTTCATAGTTTATAAGCCAATGTAAGAGATAGGAAGAACTCAAAAAGATTTATATTAAGAAATGAATTATTGTTTTCTTTTAAGAATTTTTCTTTTATGAAAAAATGGATATTGAGTAGAAGTGTTTTCTTTGTAATATTGTAGATGTAATATAACAGTAATGTCCTAATTCTATAAACCTATAAACCGTAAAAGATCCCCAATGTGAATTATTAAATTAATTCAATATTATGTAATGTTAAATGTTGGGGCCTTATAGTTGGTATAAAATGTCATTTTAGACAACTTTAATGATTATGATTTTTTATTAAACACATTGGTAGTCTCTATTTACACTAAGTAAGTTAAATCCTTGTTTTAGAACTTTTTCAAATCAAAGATTGTCAGTTACAAATGGAAGGATGACAATATCAAACAACATTCCTATCTCTTCTAGATGACATGCTTGTAATAATTATTGCAAAGTCTTGTTCGAATGATTGTGAATCATTTTCTAGAAAACAAATCACTTGTGAGAAGTTATTTGAGATGTCAAACACCTCCAATATACCTCTATATCATCATGGATAATAGGTTGTATTTAATCAAATAATATTTTCAAAATATTATCAAATTTTCTAGAATTATAAATATTTTCAAGGAATTTTCACATATTTTACCTTATCATAATATTTTGAAGAATTTTATGATTTTGAAAAATTTGTTGAAGCATGAGATACTTTGGAAATCTATTTATATTTTCATATAAATTATGGTTTATAAGGAAATACATATAGAAATTTAAAATGACCAATGATTGAATGTTTCAACTAAAACTCAATCTGTCAATTTTATGAAAAGAATGTTTTATCATATATTTTGAAATTATATGTTAAACAAGATTATTATCCGAAACTATTTTTCTGTGAACACCCATATGACCCATGTTGTACAAGGTGTATTAGGATGAAAGAAGAAAATGATGTTGAAGGATATAAAAATCATTATTTCAATGAATAGACCATCTAATTACGTGAACAAGAAGACAATGAAACCATGTGGAAAAAATGATCAATGTATGATGTTCTTTTTTAAGAGTTTTATTCTATCATATGCAGTTGAAATAAAAAAATAAAAAAATATATAATTATTCATTATGATTTTGAGGTCTTAATGAGTTGGGAAAAAAATGAGGTGTATAAGACAACATTTGATGATATTATATGTAAGGTTTTTTTTAGTTTTTTAAAAAGGACAACCCGTAAGATGGGTGACTACCCATCACGTCCTGAAAGGCCATGAGAATCGAACACACAACCAAAGGGTGACAAGGGAGAATTGCCTAACACTAGCCTACGTTAAGTCCCTGGTTAGTATGAGTTATTCCATTTTATAAATGACTTTATAGATCAATAATAAGTTCATGTTTTAAATTTATGTTTTATCAAATGGATATCCAAATATTGGAAAATGATTTAGTGATTAAGTGATAAAGGGTATTTTGGAAGATTTTCTATCATTTGTGGAAACAATATAAGCCTAATGAATAATCTAATACTATGAGATTTCATTTGTGGAATAATGGATGAAATTTTATTTGGGATGAATCTATATTTTATAGCTTTTTGGGTTATTTGTGGAAATGATTAACATATCATATAGAACATGTGATTAGGATAATTACACCTCAGTATGAGTCAACAATAAAAGACGATGTGATTTGGAGATAAGTTTTAATATTTACAGTGGAAGACTATATGATTAAATCCTTATATGTTTTGGGTTTTAATCTTTTTTTGGTTTACATTGATGAATTTTATGGACAATTGGTTATTTTGTTAAAGGATTATCTTTATTTCTGTATTATATGCTCTGGTACTAACCATTTTGGTTTTTTTTAATGTATAAAGGCAAGGAAAATATATAGTTCTTCTTTTTTAGACTATGTTATTCTCTAGAAGTTGATTCTAGCACTTCACATGTGAAAACTCCATCTTGAATACTCATCATTTGGAGAAAAGATGAGTTTTTAGTAGAAATTTATTAAAGGATAAAACTCAACTTTGAAATTAAGTATGCTTCATTCTATCCTTATTCAATATCATACAAAAAATCTCAAAATTTATGAAAAAGAACATAAAAAAATCCCTATATAATTTTCCTACTGGGAAATGAAATACCTTTAAACCTATCACATGTTTGTGATTTTCTATTGGTAATCATTCTTCTAATAATGTTTTTTATCACACTCTATCAGAACATGACACTTATTTTATCCTCCATATCATTGTTTTCATTTGATTCTCGTATGGGTTTTCATTGGTGACCTTTTTATTTTTGATTAATTCTTTTAAAGTGATTGTTTTATTTACTCTTTTTCTAATGTGAGACATTTAATGACGCTTCGAAGCCCAATTTTAAAATTGTGAGGATGCAATTTTTAAAAGGGGGGAAGGATGTAACATCCCATGTAAATAAAGAATAATACATCATCATATTTATTAATAATTTTGAATTATATATTAATTTTAATTTAAATAGGGAAGGTAACTTTGTTAGATTACCTGATACGCAACAATGGGTTTATTTGAAATCATACATTGCACTGATTGTTGGGTCATACTAAAATATATTAATATAATATTAGTTTAAAAGGTATTTAATTACATCCCATTTTATTTTCAGGAATTAAATAAACTATCCATATTATGATTATACATGCTTCTTAAAAGATTTTATATTTTTCAAATAAAACTTATAGGCTAAAATTTTGAATAAACCAAATTTTAAGCATAAATAGTCTAATATTATTTAAAAATATTTTACCGCCTTTTATTGGCGAACACTATTAGTTTTTTTTGACTTATATATTTTCTATTTGAAAAAATAGAATTATTCATTTGAATTGGGACATCAAAATTTACATTGGGTAAATTTTTGGTGCTTTTCTAATAAAGTTCATTTTTTTAATGAATATTGAAAAATATTGAATCTTAATTAAAAAATGCATTTTAATAAAATTTATTTATATTGTTATATTTTCTTTTTAAAATGTTTAAAAGTTTAAATTTATTATATTTCTACCATTAAATCCAATTTTGTTCATCGAAAGTAATTTTACTTTGAAATTGAACATAAACAAGTGTCAATCCTTGTATAGTTATTATTTCTTAAAAAACATGTTTTTTGTTTTGACAACGGTAATTCATTTTAAATTAATAATTGAAAATTATTTGTTTTGAATTTTTAAAAATATATATCATTTTTTAATTCAGAATATTAAATAAAACTTACGCTGGATTTTTTTGTTTTTCTGAAAAACTTCATTTTTTTTGATTAATAATAAAAAAAGAGAGTAGTAGTTAAAAAACATGTTTTTAATTTAAATGAAATTTTTCTGCTTCTCTGAATTGAATTTTAAAAATCTGACACACATGGTTGTTATTAATAAGTAATATATTGTTCAATAAGAATTAAATAATTTTTTTAATTGTGAATTTTTTCTTTTAGTTTCCCCAGTTAATGGTAAATAGGGTTATTAAAGGTAAAAATAACATTATAATAACATTAAATTTCCCTATCATGTGTTATAATCATATTGGTGGATACATTTCGGATAATGGTCATCATTGTGTCTATTCTGGGACACCTTGGATCCATTTTTATGTTATAATGACACATTGTGTTATGTATTTTTTAATGTAATGACAAAAATGAATTAAACATATATCATTTATTAATTCAATTCTTAAATTGGGTTATATAAGTTATTTCATCAACTATAAATATTAATTTGAGAGATAAAAAAATTTCCTACATCATGGTATTTTTTTTAATTTTTAGACAACAAATATATTAAATAATTTATAATGCAATAATGATATAGTGTATTCCTCCTTAATGAATGTATTAAATAAATAAGATTATATACATTAAAAAAATATCCAAAACCATTCAAATTATTATTGGATGATTTTATTTCGAACAAGGGTCATCTTATCGTCAAATTTAATATGTATTGGACCTTTAGGAACCAAAACCTGTTATATAATAAAATAATATTTTCAAACATTTCTAAAGAGCCCCTCCACCCCCTAATAAAAAGACCTCATCTCTAACCCATTACTTACACATCTCAAGCCACTTGTCTCTTCTTTTAAGTTATATTATTTTCTTTTACTTCTACAACCCCACAAACACTTTTTTCCTTTATTTTATAAAAACATCGTATCTTAAATATACTAGGTTTTTGATGTGAGAGTTATTCGAACTACACAGACACACACACACCCATCTAATGGGTAAGGATCATATCGTTTCTTTGGACGGTGAACTACTGCCTCACTAAACAATTATTGTTTAATCTTCTCATACAACCTCTTATAGTGGCCATTATGATGGAACTATATTTACATGTGATATATATTATATTTATATTGTCTCTAGCATTCTGTATTTTTCATTTATATCAATCCTTTATGGTTTCCATAATGGGTAAATAAGTTAATTTCATTCGATGAAGTGGATACTACCTCCCACTCAAAGTTATACGATTCATTCATGCCATATGTGGAACGTATAAAAGATGGAGTAATTTAAATTACATAAAATAAACACTATAATTGAATTATAATATAACAATTTATTATTAAGTTTTTATTCCATAAAATATAAAATAGAAATGAAAGTATTGTTCATTTGTACGTATGACTTACCGTCTCCATCAACGATGTGTTTCATTTCTTAAATCCAAATGATATGGATTATTATAAATACATATTCAATGAATATATATGATATTTATTATTTCTAAATCATGATTATAATTATAGAGATAATTGAATTTTGACCACATGGACAATTTGGAATTATAACATGTTCATTTTTTACTAAAGTTCTAAACATCGACAAAATGACCGATATGAACTCAAATATATAACAAATTGTTATAGCATAGTAATAAGTGATATAAAAGGAATAATAAATTTGAAAAATGATCTTAATGAAATGAAAATTATCTTATGTTTATTATTCAGGGATAACACAGAGCATATTAGTCATGTCAGACACGAGGTATGGGGTTTCTTATCTCACTTTTAATTTCGTGATATTTCCATTATTCACCCTCTATTTATTTCATGTGGTGTATTGTTTAATTTTATTTGATATAAATTATCATGATTCTATTTATATTTATGGTATTATGTTATTCATTTGTTGGTTATTAACTACTGGCCATTCGACTAAATTGATATTAATGTGGTAAGGCGTTTTCATCTCAATTTTTATTCCAGTGAGATTCATACTATATTTTCCACTATTTCCATTTGTGCAGTGTATGTACTGCCAATGAATTTATTAAATTTTTAATATAATTTTATTTATTGGTATTAAAATCTTCATTGTGTGATTCTTTTTATATGGTGTATGTTTTATAGGTTACCAAACCAGTTAGAAAATGTTTTCACGCAATTTCTATTCCTTGGGTTAATCTTCTAATTCATAGTTATGTCATCCTATGATTATTTATGGAATACAAGTTTCTTTCATTATGTTTTAATTTCTACATAGCATTATGTGGATATAATTTTGATACACATAATTACTCCATTGAAAAATTCTCATGTCATTGATATGAACTTGATAAGGGTAATCTTAACTCAACTTCAATTCATTGAGTTAAACATTCAAATCATTGGCTTGTTTTAAAAAAAACAAGTATGAATGTCCTCTGATTTAATTAAACAGATTATCCAATCATATTCAGTGTATATGTATTTATCACACATTATTTTGTAATTGAATTATCTTTAATATATGTATATAGTTTTTATAATGGATTTCGTCTCAATTTACATTCCATTGAGACTTCATTGTTGTTATGCACCAAGTCATTTTTATATGGTGTTGATAAAATCCATTGGAATATTGTATCTTGAATCCCTTTATTTTTATGATATTATAATGTTATGATTAATTTTATTCACCAATTATTTTTTTTCAAGATTCTCTCATTTGGTTATGAAATCATTAACTAAAATATAATTTTTAATGAATTACAGATTTATTATTCTAAATATTTCTGGTTAATTCCCATGTTTTCATAATTGTTTTATGAATTAATTTATAAGGATTTGAATGTTTTGAAAATAAAATTTCTTTCAAAAGAATCAAAGTGGTATTGGATAGTTTGATTAAAAAACACTTTATTAAATGATTTAAATGCTTTTGAAATAGTGTAATATAGCATTTAATATGTCAATATCCTTAAATTATATATTGTTATTACAATGTGGAAATGTTATCTTTCCTTTATGATTGTTTTATGTGTTATGAATATGTTATTTTTATTAGTCATTTTTTACATATATGGGTGGTTCCGTGATAATCATAGGTAGTGTGAGCCCAATATAACTCTCCAATGCCATTGGTAATGTGATGGAGGTAAATGTTAAAGTTTCTCCTACGAAATTTCAGGAATACATTGTGATGGGTATTTCAAATGTAACTACCTACATAGCCACAAAATCTACAATGTATGTTTGATATGTATGCCCCATGTTAAGTTTATGATTAATGATTTCTGTGTGTAATTCATAAATATTATGATATCATGAGGTATGTTAAAGACCTTAGGTTTTGTATGTATTGAAAAACTAATTTTTTTCTTTCTTTCTTTTATAACCCTTTTTGAGATTTTTATGTTCATACCATGTATTTGAAATGTTATTCACAGGTTATATGGTATGTTAAGAGAAAATAAGAACATAAGAAGATTTATATCTTGAAAAGAACTATTTTTTTCTTTAAAAATTTTAATTTTATGAAATAATAGATACTTATTAGAAGTGTCTACTTTTAATTTTTTAGATGTAATGTAATAGTTATGGCCTAATTTTCTAAAACTGTAAACCTTAAAATATCCTCAATGTGAATTTTTAACTTAATTAACGATTTTTTAATGATTAAGGATACAACCTTATAAGATGTAATACAAGTATATCACATACTTATGGGTATGATAATTGGATATTATTCTTTATAAATCATTCATTTCATTATATATTGTATAAAAATGAGTCATGAAATTATGAATGGATATTTTTAAGACATTATAAAAATTAAAAAATTATCATGAGTTATGAGGGAATAACAATGGATTGAAAAATTTGACTTTTCTATATACATAGACCATCAAAATCATTTTATTTTATACTAAATTATCATTTAAAAGACTATAATATTTGATTTTGTTCACTAAATGATCCACTATAATCATAGGTTGGGTTTAATTCTTAAAATAATATTTATTATGGATTTAACATGCTATTCATCTTTAAACATAGTAATTATTCACTCCTAGTACTGTTATAGTGGTGTGATTCCATTGTTGAATTGTGTTCAAACACAATTTAAGTTCAAATGGTATCATGATTTATCAATATTTACCAAATTCATGGGATAGATTTATATTTATGATCCCACACAAATAATTATAAAAAAATAAATATATGTCTTCATCATTATAATATAAAATTAATAAAATTATAATAAATGAAATATAAATTATTTTCATAAACATTTCAATAATTTATATTTGTTTAACCAAAGAAAAAAACATTTCACTAATATATCATCATCATAGCCATGAAACATCAAAATAATAAATTGGATGGTATCGTTGGATAATACCCCTAGTATAGAATTAGTATTATCACAGAAGTTGTCATTGATGAAGTATTTTAATAAAAATAAAATTTGGACTATTTTTATTAAACCCCGTTTCAATTTCAAATTTGTTATTTAAAATCATATAAATATCCAATAAAACATGGATTTATCCTTGGAAATATGAAATGCATGGATCAAATATTTTAGTGGTATTAGGGGGTGAAATATTGTTCATATAATGTACATTAAAATAAATACTACATTAAGATTTTTGTTAAAAAATCATATGGACCTGATTAGGTTAATGAACATAATATTCATTTTAAGAGATTTTGTAATAATGAAATATTATAAAATATTAATTGGTTGAATAATATTATTATTTTAAAAACAATCCTATATTAATTTTGGGAAATCAAGTATAGGGAAGAAAATCTATCTTCATCCAAGGAGATAAATAATGTAGAATTTTGTTAAGATCATTATTTCATACTAATGAGTACATAAAAACAGTTCGATTATATGTATTATAATGAATTAAATATTATTGAATAATTTTCAATTTAATTTTTAGATTTTAATCTTGTATTTTCATCAAGGTATTATTTTCAATAAATAATCATTGTAAACAGTTATATTATAACCTAAAATGATTAATTCATATTAACAATGATTCAAAATATATCTAACATATTGTATATTAAATTTATAGGTATAATAATTATATTATAGAATTATGAAAATAATTTAAATACAATATATGGCTCAATAAAAACATTTTATCCAATAATTATTATAAATTATTAATAATATATGTTTGTTTCTCGGTGTTAACTATTTCATTTTTAATCAGATTTTTAGTTCTATTATTATGGTTCTTGTATATTGACCATTGTTAAAAAATCAACAAAATATTAATAATGATATATATATCATATACATTAATAATATATATAGTTTCGTATATAATGTTTGGATATAGGAAATGGATTACATTGATGATTGGGACTATAAGTCATACATACAAGTGAACAATGTTTTCATTTTTTGATGGATAAAATTTATGAAATATAAATAAATCTTCCAAAATATATTTTCTTTATGATATAATATATAAAACATATATATACAGATAATAAATAAATATTAAAATCATTATAAAATTGAAATGAAAATTATTCAAATTTCTCTATAGAGTTTGTAGTCCACTTATATGCATGAACATAATTATCTTATTCGAATAAATAATAATCAATGAAGGTAAATATGATATTATGATTTCAGGTGATTAATTAATTTTTTACTAATATTAATAATACATTAACCCATCATAGAATGTACTCATTATATTTGGTGATGGATAAATAAATTGTATTGCTACATAAAGGCAGTGGTAAAAATTTCGGCACCACATTTGATGTAATACAGTGCATATATCTAATTTTTCGTGATGGTAGTTACATTTTAGTATATTCAGGATAACGAATAAATTATTTCATGATAGGAACAAAATATATTCAATGGTATAAAAAATTAAATTTAATGATGTGGGGTCTGATGACGACCTCTTATTCAGTAGATCCTTTTGAGATCAATTGATAAAGAAAATAAGAATTTATTTATAATAATCCAAAAAATATAATTTATTAAAATGATATAATAAAAATTGATTGGTTAGTGAGTTGAAGTTAAATATGAAACAATGTTATTTAATAACGAGAAATTAGTTTTATACTTTAATAAAAAATAGAATGGGCACATAATGAATAAATAAAATTATTTAATTTTAAAATATTCTCCTTAAATGGAATATTCTGCCACGTGGCCATAAATTAAAAGGTGTGAAAACATATTTTTTATCTTTATCCATAAAATAATAATTTTATACACTTATGTGAAATTTTTTACATTATCATTAAGATCAATTTTTATGTTATACAATATTAACATTAATTATGGTAATCAGTTTTCAAATATAATGTGTTGTAAATTTTCATATAAGATTAATATTGGACAATAAACGGACAAGTTATCATGATATTGACAACATCATATCCACCATATCATTGTTCATGATTTTAAATATTTTTAAATAATTCATAAAATATTTATTTGATAATTTATCAATTGTGTATTTTTTTACATTATCAATTTAATTTCAATTTATTGACATAAAAATTGAATTTGAATATAATCCATTATTCTTGAAGTAAAATTATATACATATCTATAAAATTCATTGATAATATTTTTTCATCCAAATTTTGTTTCATTTAGTATTTTTAAAACAAATAGGTTTATATATCTATTACATGATTATATATTGAGCCAAAATTTCATAAGAATTAAATGGAATTATGAAATTACTAATAATATAAAAATTATTTATAAGAAAATTATTTCTTATATATTTTTATAACAAAATATTATCACCATTTGAACATATAAACTAAACTAAATCAAGAATTTATCATTTTAGAGTTTTCTTTAAATGAAATAAAATATAAATCCTGACCCTCGTGAAATTCCATGAAAATATCTTATAATCGAATTTGAGATGTATGTGGCGTAATTCCTCACAAGAAATCAAAAGACTTTATTTTTTTGTTTATTTTTAATTCATTACCACAATATTTTCATCCTTAATTTCATGATTTACCATATAAATTTCACCATTATTATTATTCATAATGCCTTAAAATAAAATGATAAATTTAAAAAATATTAACTTCATAATTCATAATTTAGATTCAAATTTTTCATCTAAATTTCATATATGTTTTAAAAAATAAGTTTAAAAAATATTGGATCAAATAGAATTGATGAAATATTTCCAATAAAATGAATTTGTAATCCCTTAAATTTTATTATATAAAAATTATTTAAAAAGATGATATAAAATTAATTAAGTTTTTTTGAAAAAAAACAATATCATATCACATTAAGAATAAATATAATGAGCCATTCCATTACACAAATTTTTTAATTGAAATAATTAGTTTTATAAAATTTTAGAATTTAATTATTCAATTAGTATGTTATCATTATTTTCTAATAAATGTAAAAATTAAACATAATCAAATTTTGAGGTACTAGTTTAATTATTTTAACATTTTAATCATATTAATATCTAAATATTCTTTCATTGTTCAATTAATTAATTTTTTTTATAATAAGTATGATACATAAATTTTTTTATGTGAAATATAACTGCAAATGTCAGAATGTAAAATTCTAAAACCACAAAAATTAAAATGACACTATAAATTTATTTAATTCCACAAAAACACGGGGATATGAAAATATAATTGAATTCTCATGTTCTAATGTATAAAATTTTAGTTTTTTAATTCTTCTACAGTAAATTTTTATATTTTTTGTCTTACAATGTTTCACATTGTTTCTATTTTATATGATACTTATTGTTGATCATCATATTAAACAACATGATATAGAGGAACAAACTCTATGATTATAAAATATAATTGACTCGATATGTAGACTATTAGTAGATGAACATGAAACACATAGTGGACGATAATATGGTTTTGTGGAAGTGATATGAAATAATATTCTATAGCAATGTGATCAATAATTTAGAATGGGATAAAATTAAATTCTCTATACATTGTATTCCTCCATAAAATCATGAATTTCATCAATATAGAAATATACAAGATTAAAATATAATTAAATTTTTATTACATATTTCATAAATGATATTAAAGAAAATTTCATTATTTTTTAGATGAATTGAAGTTAAACTTGGTGACAATTAAATTATCTAGAATTTCCTCATCTATATTAGGTCCTTATAGGATCCTTATCAAAGGGCATGAAAAAAACGAGTTCTACATTTCAAAACATATCAATATTCATATAAACACTCTGAATTATTGGGTGACAACCAATTCTGAATGAAAACTTGAATAAAATGATGCTGATAATAAAAACATAATATAAAATCTAGATAATAAGATATCAACATAGCCACTAGTGATCCAATAGTTAAAATATACTAAAAAATTTTAAGTGTATGATGATAAGTAATGAATCTAAAATCTATATGAAAATCCAAAGGAAGGTTTTAGTAGAAAATTGAAGTAATCCATGTATTCCGATAAGATACAATAATAACTGGTACACCTTGAATCATTTACAAAATAAAAACATATATTCTAGAAATATTTTTATAGTGCACAGATATTTATTAAATATATATTACATCTTTTTTTTGTAAATTTATTAATTTATACAAACCCACATATAAGTATTATAAATGAATTAAACCATTCAAAACATAGAATAATAAACCAAAATTTTTCATAGGGGAAATCCAAAATTTACCTCGATATTTGTCTAATTCCTCTCCCTTAATAGAAAAACCACACAACATATAATTATTCATAACATAGGTAAAAGACCCATATGAAATGGATAGATGGAATTATATGTAATGGTAAAGAATGTAGATATATATGATAAAAAGAACATAAGGGTATGTAAAGGGGACAATATAATATCAAAGCCATAACATGCATTTAAAATTCATAATCATGAGTAATGATATACATATCGGCTATTCTTAATACATTAATAATTAATAAATTAATGATTATGATCCGTGTGAGAATAGCATTAAAATAATACATGGAATTGTGTCATACACATAAAAATATAAAATCACTAGCATTGTAGTAAAGTTTCTCTACCAAGGATATGATTGTGAAATGTGATCACTCCAAAACCATAATAATATCCAATGATCGCTCTCAAGACAATAATGTTGGAAAATGTAAAAAATTGAATTAGGATCACTCTCCATTCCATTCCTTTATATCTAATGTGATAAAAATATATTTTCAATGCATTGGAGGGAGATAACAGTCCAATCTATCAAATAATGAAATCAAACATATTTGATCTAGAATATCACAAAAAATTTATCAAATATTATAATCTTTTTATAAAATATTTATTTTATGATCATTTTATCGTTTCATCATATCATAACCCATTGAAAATGAAGCATGTTTTATAATATGATTATCATGGTATTACTTGTGGAAGATAAATAGGTTTTACAATCATATTTTCCAATAAATTCATTCATAATAATAAGAATAATGGTATATTGGTTCATTAAAATAGTAAATAATAATTTAGATAAATTAATGACTATTTATGTGAAAAAGTTATTTTGACAGATAAATCACTAAGAATGATTTGTGGGGAAAATTACATTTCATTAAAAATGAAATTGAAAAATATTTACAATTTTTTTGAAATTAAATATCATTGAAAGTAAAATTTATTTTATATAATGGAAGTTAAATATCAGTTTGAGTTCATGAAAATTAAAATTCAAGAAAAGTTTTAAAAATTAAAATAAATACTCCTTTAAAATTATAGATAAATATCAAATGATCATTTTTTTGAAAATTACATGAAAATTGCATAAAAATAATATCATAAGGAAGGTTAAGTATTTCTAAAAATACAATTTATTATTCATTTTAAGAATTTAATAAATATTATTGAGAAATCCTTTAGAATACAAGATTTTGGATGGATAAATTTTTTGACTATAGATACATATAAAGATGAATTTTCAGAAAAGATTTATTTTAAACTATTAAGTACATTAACTGAGAAAAATGTATGTAAAACATGTATTATCATGATATAGAGATATTATAATAAATTTAATTTGTTTAATGAGAGATTTATTTTATAATTTTATTATCATAGACATAATTATACATTTTTCTCATAAACAATGATATTGTAACATAACATCTTTATCAACTGGGTAACATTTAATTAATTTTCCATTGAAATAATTACATGAAATGAGAAAAAATTGTGATGCTAATAAACAAGTTAATAATATTATATTTTAATGAGGCTATATATACAGCACATTAATATGATAGGTTCATAACTTTTCATATATCTTGAAAATGGAAAATAGATACAAACAAAATACCTAAATCTATGTCTCAACTTCCAACGTACATGTACAATAAAAATTCAATATATATATATATATATTTATTATAAATATAAAAAATATAATGAAATATATTATATAATATATTAGATTATTACGAACATTTATTACCCTTCCATTAAAAATTCCACATTGATGTCATGTTTCTGGAAATAACTACTTCGATTTTTAGGTATGTTTTGATTTGTTATTTTTTTCCACTTAATTTTTTATTCTATATATAATATCTACAATTTATTACATTTTATAGGATAATATATATATATATATATATATATATATATTGTGTAATCTATAATATTTAATGATATAAAATTAAATACATCATTCTTGGTGATACAAGATCATACAAATGCATGAAGTTGCCTCCATACTCTATAAGGATTGAAAAAATAATGGTAATTAATATATTACCATTCCAAAATAATTTTATTTTAATATATATGACAGACATTCATTAATATCATTTTTATTACCTATTATATATATCATGAATAAAAATCATTACTTCAATAGTTGGTAGTCCACAATACATAAGATTTCATTATAATATTTCCACTAATTTGGAATTATTGTTTTATAAGTCATATAATAATTATATAAGTACAATAAAAAAGTATATATCATATATAAACTTTTAATACATCATTATATCCTTCTATGTTATATGGTGATAGAAAACCACTAGCATCGGTTGACGTGGCAGTAGACTATTTTATGCACGATTGATGATTTCATATCAAATTTTATAGAAGCTGAGAGGGTTATAGTACTTAAAATTAATAAATTTTAATCAATTTATATGTAATATAATGATGTTATTATATCATATTGTTTTAATATTAATTTAATGTGATGTATGATAAAGTAATATCCAACATCCTATAAGGGGGTAATCTCTTTTTAGGAAAACATCATTTGTTTTTCACCACAATACTAATTAATTAGGATTTATTACAAAAATATTCTAGGATGGGTGAATGAAATGGAGGTAGTGATTTTTATATTTCTTCACTAATAAAATTGTTTTTACGTAATATTTAGAAAATATATGGTGTGGCCTTTTATATGTGGGGTGAGTGTCACCCTTGTAATTGTTTAAAATATTGAAATTTCGAGCCATGATTTTATTAATAAAAAATGATAATAAATAGAAAATTATTGATAATAAAATATATATAAGTTTTAAATTTAGATGTAAAATATTTTTTGTATATGTATTTTTAAAATTTTAATTCCTTATCATTTTCGTTTACCAACCAGGTAAATCTATTCCTTCCTTACCCATATAAATTTATTATTTTAATTTTTACAATTCAATATTTTAAATAATTATGATGGGATTATTATTTTATATAAGTTATTATAAAACTAAATATGGAATAATTATATAAATATTTCGTTCACAAAATTTGGAATTTTTAATTTAATTTTAAACATGCACATTTGAAAGGAATGTGATTGTCCAAAAAGATAATCTTAAAAATCATAAAAAGTTCAGAAGTTGATATTATATATATATATTACTCTATTGTAGTCAATTTGATTTATTTATATATAATTGATTTAATTTTTCATTTAAATTAAATTTCATACAAAAATAATTAATAATAACCATTACATGAAAATATAGTGTTCAATAAAAACAATTATCTTAAACTATTCAAATAATGTTTATTTTTTAATGGAAAATATATATAAATCACAATAGTTTAACATTGAAAATGTTATTTTAAAAATAATATTCTATTTTATTTAATTAATATAATACAATTTTAAAAAAAATAATTTTATAGTATTTCACAAAAAAAATATTATATAATTTAAATTATTAAAACATATAAACACATTTAAAAAAATTAAGTATTCATTTTTTCAATTAGTTTTCATTATAATAAAACATTATAACTAATATTTAGAAATTATATAATTGTTTTAATATATATATATGTTACTATCTAGGTTATAAAATATGTATTGATATATTATTATTAACATTTTTTCAGGGTACGTTAATAATTGCAGGTTTACATAATGCATACTAAAATTAGTGTTTCATATAATTGAACATATTCTGTAAAATATTTGTTTCTAAAAAATCATTTCAAAAAACATGAGGTTTTACATTCTACTTCTATAATGTAAATTATATTGCTAAAATTCATCACATTGTGATAATCAAATGAGGATACTTCTTCCTTATCATTTCACCAGGATCCCACATTTATTCTTCAAACAGGTTATATGTCCACAATTAATTGGATATGTGAGTAATATTTTTTCTCATTAAATTTTATGTACAATACTCAATTTATACTTTCTATTCCACAAAATATTTATCTTACTCTAGTAGTATGTCTAGTTTGTTAACTACGTGTGAAGGATTTGTCATATATTTTTTTAGGAATGTTACATAGAACACATCATGTTCCTTATTGAGGTTTGGTGGAAGAAAAAATTGATACACTATCATCAAGATAAAAATTTTAATTCTGAAGGGTATGATATACCAAGATATTAGTTTCCCATCATTACAAATATATTTATATTTATCTAATGAGAAATGCATTGAAAGTCTTGGTCTCTAACTATAAAGTCTTGATATAACTAACAATAATCAGTCTATGATTCCATATTATTGTAAGATGACTCAATATGAATCTAAATGTATATAAATATTTCTCATATTTAATAAGATATCTCATGTAACAATATATTTATTTCTAAAACATCAATACTAAACTTTGGAAATCAACAATTCTTTCCATTGATGATATCATACGGATCCATTATTATTCTATAATTGCAACTATTATTGTTCAAAAACTCATCTATAGAAAGGTGTTGATCCAAAAAACCATTGAAACCCATAAGAAATGAAAAATAAATATCTAATATAGTATTATTTTTTCTCTTATAGTGACTATCTTATTTTTTATGATATGATATACTAAAACATAACTCTATATGCAGATCCTCTTGAATACAACACTTAAACATCGAAGTAATCCTCTTATAGAAAAGAATTTTATTCTCCTGTGTTAAAAAAAATATAAGCGACGATAGATGATATATAGGAATGGAACCATAGACGGTAGACATTCATTCATCCATGATAGTTTGAGTAGTCTATATAACATTTTACTAATTTTTTCATCTTCCTTATGCTCTATATTTACTACCCCATTCTATTCAATTTCATGATACAAATACTCTTACACTAAGGCACCACATCCCCTACCATAGACTAAATGGCCTATTGAACTATAGCTTCCATCCCACTGAGGTGTATATTAGCCCCTTCCCTACACTCTTGCCTTTCATAACCTTTATCCACTAGGATAATATAGATTTATCACTCATAACCTCTTATTGTGACCGAGTCTCATATAGATATGACACTCTACTGTATTATATGGACAATATTAGTTCTTGTGGAAAATAATTTCACACTAATTCAATTGTAACAAAACATGATCATGAGAAGGATCTCAATGACACAAAATGTTAAACCCACTACTAAATAGGATGAAAATGTGAAATAAGTTCTTCTTAAATATAGAATAATAAATCGCAAATCACCAGGTAGTAATTTCTTGGACACTGCTCGTGGCCTCTTTAAAATTCCCTTAAATGATGAGTTCTTGATTTAGCATGTCTTCAATGATTCATAAAAGTATAATGATTACCTACAACATGATATCATAATCAAGAATGTCCTAGAAACATAATCTAATTGAGATATCATCATCTTACAATGATGACAAAATGTGTTGTAGGTCATTAAAACATTATGCATAGAGAAGAACCATTAAACCCTCCTATATAATATGCAAGAACCCATTCTTTTCTTCACCCCAATTTATTTCAAATTGAAATGACTCACGAACATAGTTTTGTATTCCTTCCAAGATAAATAATTTTTTTCCCATCATCGTTCAAAATATCACACAAATGCTTAGAATTCCCAGGAAGAATATTTGATTCATTAATTACACTATTAACTGTGAGTTTATCTGGAATCTTGGAAATATTCTATCATGAATCAATCTAGAACATAACTAGGTAGGGGCCCTATCCACCATAAATATAGAATGATGAAGAAGTTAAAACTCTCATGTGAACTCATTCATGGAAGGAAAATTATGAGCATGATCCCTTTATTTGGATTACATGACACAAAGGAAGATGTAACAAAGCTTAAAATTCATATAGTCTATAGGAATAATTGTATGTTCCGGTTCAACTATGTTTGGATCAATCCGATTTCGAGTCTCCTGACGGTTAAGTCAAAGATCAATAGTAGGCATTTTATATATAACAAAAATGAACAATATACAAAACTTTCATACAACATGGTCAACCCTACAAGTTACTTAAATAGATAACCACTAACTCCAGGTCTTTCTAGGCATTGATTACATGTATTTTAGCTTTACAAGAAAATTCATTCAATTTATTCATCAAAAATGATATCCCGGATCAAAATTCTATATGAAAGAATATATCACACGAAATAATTAGATATCCCCATGTCTTGAAACAATTCATGACAATATATCCATATGTTCTTATTATAATACATTTATTATCTTCTCACAACATACTAGTCCATGAGTAAAAATATCAAAAAGCACTAATATCATACAACAATAACCTCAAAAAAACATGTGAATCCCCCATGGATAAATATCATCAACTATAAGAGGAACACAACACAACATCAATCCTATCTCTCAGTAATTATATTCCCCTCGAGACATGGGTTTTCTACTCCATTGTACAATTGCATTTTGATGTCCAGACATATCCTAGACACATCTCCACCGGTCCCCAAATAGTAAAGTATAATAAAATAATACATCCTTTTTTGATTCATGTTTGTAATGTCCCATAATGTGACACTATACCACATCATCGAAAAATGTTGGTTATGATACATCATTCACATCTTCACTTATGTAAAAGATTATTGAGCAGCATATGGGATGTGAAATGTATAGTGGGAACACAGTACACCCTAAGATGAATTTTCAAAGTATTATAATCATGTCTTAATAGAATAAGAGTAATCAATGTAATGACATATAGGAAAATATACAAATAAATAATCTAATAAATAATTTGAGTTAACGTAATGACATGATGGAATATAACTATATTTCATTCTAGAAAAAATTAAAAAAACAAGAATCAAATAAATTACTCAATTTCTCGAGTTGTGAACTGAATGGTAGTCCCATGTTTAGTCACTCTTCCATATGCAAAAAAGAAATTTATAGAAGGGTTTTTTCCCTTTTCCCAAGTCTGCAACTAGGAAATATGACCATGTACTAGTTATTGGAATAGTTAGGGTGTGTGTATAAATTTTTAGGTCAACAACACACTATTTAAAAATTCATTAAAATAAAAATTGTAAAGAGATAATCAATAATAAAGTGTGTTAATTAATTTTTCAATTGATAAAATACTACAACAAACTACTTCGGCACTATGTCGGAATATATCTGAACATGTTTTATGAGCACACCAACCACAACCATATAACCAATGTAAATAACCATCTTTGATTCCATGGTACAATTTATAAGATAATGTCTTATAACCATGCCTACATTTACTATACAACTATGGTATAGTCACACCAATCAATCAAGGTCAAATCTCAATATAAATTATATTATAGAACAAGGAATAACCTTCTCTCTATAAGAATTATATCACATGGTTGGGAAAACCCACTCAATATCATCATTAAATAATATACATGTGAATATTCTAGGGTCGATCCTGATTTGTATGATTTACGAAATAGAAAAAATATATGTCATACATCATGAATATCACAACATCCCATCACAATTATAAATGGTTAACGTGAAAAATAACCACTATTATTTCATATTCCACTTCAAATTTCATTCATAATTGATTAAAAAATATTTAAATATTAAATAATCTAGAATTTAGGTATTATATAGTATGAAATCACTCTAGGACGCATGTCAAGTTAAACGTGACAGAAGACATCTTACAATTCAATTATAATCATGTTTCTCTCACACCATTAGTATCCATGAGCCACTTGAAAATAAATTTGAACTAGAGGGACTTCCATAAATATCTTCATCCATCTATTTAATTAATTTTTTTGAGGAAACATTGTGTCAATAAATATATTTCATAATATGGATAATTTCTAACCATACATGTAGTATGTAGACCCTACCTTTAAAAAAAGATACAACAATGCTTCTAAAATCCATTTCCCCTAAGGAATAAATTTTTTTTTGATTTAAAAGAGTTTACTAGATACATACTAAATTAGATCAAAATCATAAATATATTTTAGTTAATGAATTTCACCTCAATTCTATGATAATAAATAAGATAATGTAGAAATATATCAAATAATACTATTTAGGTATTTCCAAGAAAAAATGACATCAAGAAGTGGGGTTTCCACTCGAAATTCACATGGAAGATTCCCTATGTTTTAGAGGATTAGAGATGTAGTGGATGAGAATAAAAATCAGTTTTATATAATTTTAATATTAGATGGCCATTCACATTTACTATGTTTGAGGTGATTACATATCAGGTAAATGTTTTAATATAATATTCCAAAAAAACCCCTTCATCTTTGATTAATTTTTATTAAAACACATTAACAATTACACATGTTTTAATCCTTTTTTATGATGATTATTTTTTAAATGATTATTTTTTATCCAATTTTACTTTCAAAATATCTTATTTTTTAATAATTCCCTTCATCTCTTTATGCCCCCATGAATGAAATTACCCATTCATACCACAAATCCATTAATTCAAATTGGAATACATCCATAGACATTAATTCACTTTCTCTATCAAATGTTCTCTATATCCAAAAATTTGTATTCACCAATAAGGCTTAATAAAAATTCAAATAGAGACAAACATATAAAAATATAAGATCCTATAGTAATCTATATAGAATCTATTAATAAAATCAATGATGATATTAGGGTAATTTATATAAAATAATGGAATAATTATATATTCATAGTGTCCTTGAATTCTACAGAATTATTTTGTGGGTATATCATCAATATTTAACAATCATTTATGGTATATTAAATAAAGGAAATTCATCGAAAAACAATGATATCAAAGCTGTTTATCAAATAGATCATCGATATGGGGTCTAGAATACATATTAATTGAAATTATATTATTCATATCATGATAATAAATTTATTGTATCACTGATCCATATTTTATTTAAGAAACATAATAGGAGAAAATATAAGTGAAACTTCTCAAAAAATAAATCCCGGGAAAATATTATACTTGATTTTATTTTAATACATTAAACTCAATTAGGACATCTTATAGGGAGTCATTGAAATAGTTGTGGAATAATGTATGATTTCTATGAAGAAATAATCATGCCATTTTTTAGAAATCCTCGGAATGACATATATAATACAATAAAAACCGAATTCAAAATTGGACTATGAAAAATGTTGTGTTTCATTTCAACCATCTCAAAAAGATTAAATTCTTAAAATTGAACAAAAATTCAAAAAATGGATGTGATTTACATAATATATTATTATTTATCATCACACATAGAGAATATCATAGTTTAGAATTTAATATAAAATTTGACTTCCCATCTCCCAAAATAAATGTGGTAGTAATGTAGTGATATTAAATACATTACATATACAACCACAAATTAAACTAGAGAAATATGTTCAAGGAATAAAATAAGCACATTCATACAAACATAAATTATATAAGAATTATGTACTTGAGAGGTGAAGATCTTAATTTTTATATTTCACTTCTAATTCTACTTATAATAAATTTGGTTGAATATTTATTCCCAGAAAAGAATTTGTGTATAAATTTATGGATTTATCTACTATAAAAAATCCATTTATTATTCTAGAGTGATTGGTACTTGTACATTTCACCACATCTTTATCTCCCTCATCATCAGAAACAAAAAATTTAAGAGATTTTGAATTAAGAAATGGTTTAATAGTATGTTTATTTTAATGATAATCACTTACCATCAGAAAAGGAAATTATTTATCATAATTACCATACTCAATGATGTTTATAAAATTGATCTTGTGTGGGAATTTTAGGAATCTTTAACTCTATTGGATTCATTATCCATCTTATTCCCATAACATTGTATTTTTTTGCGGGATAACATTAGCTTATAAACATAATACATTTATTATTACCATTAAAACATGTTCCATAATTTATTAACATTATAATGAGAATAACAAAAATATCATCTTTATCCCTATATGATTTTTATATTTCTCTTTATATTTATTTTTATATTAATTTTAAAAATTGATGTTCATTCGTTACTATAAGCTCATTTTATATCATCATATAACATTGAGGAATATATGCATGACTATATGTATACCTTATGTATATAACCCTTCACCGTCTAAGTCGTAATCCCCTAAATAAATTGTCAATAATATTTTCATATTTGATCATAATAAAAAAAGTGTAGCATTCTAAACATTTCCTCATATGTTCCAATGAATTCATCATAATCTATCTTAAATTCACTGAACTCCATCCAAATAATTGAAGATATTATTCCATGAATGTCCTAATTGAATAATTCATTAGATATGTCAACTAAAACCAATTAAAAATATCATCTTGATCCCTTGTATTTGTGAAGAGAGACCACTATTGATCCTATTTACAATACAACAGATAGGCAGAAAATCGATATTTCATGATTGGAACAGTGGAGAATATAATATATATTTTATGATATAATGACATATTTTGAGATAACATGTTTTCTACTATTTACACTAAATTAAAGGTGTATGTTTCCTCATGATTGAAAAATATAATATTGATCCCTCTTTTGCTCATTTATATGTTTATCATGATTCATGGGTTGAGAAAGTAATGTGATAACTACATATGATTTTTCATATCATCCCCCATAAAATTTGACTAAACCAATAGAATATACTTATATTTTTTATTTAATATGAAATTAATAGGGTTTTCAGGTTCTATCCATTTACTAAAACAACAGAGCATAATGTAAGTGAAAATAATAATAGTGGGGAACCACATAATCATAAAACACATTAATAGGATGTCTGAAACCATACACTATATTTCTAATCTATGATTCCATATATTTATGTATGGTTAATCATAGTAATCATCTAATTAATTTCATCATAATAATTCATGAATATGTTTTTAATTGCAAAAGAATATCTCCCAGGAGTGTCAAACCAGGTGTACAATAAGGCCTATTTTTATATTGTAGGTGATGATCAAATCCAACTAATTATGACATTTTTAGTGTTATTAGTCAAAGATAAATTTTTTCTATAACCAAATCCAATTTTAATATCCCAAATGTAATTTAATTTTGAGTACACCACTCAATATACCCTTTACAAAAATTCAAATGTAATTTCATATACATATGCCCATCCCTGGACTCATATATAGTCATTCCATTAGAGATATCAGTAATATGTTCCCATCATATTATCCAGTGGTTACAAAAACCATACTCTTAAAACAAATATCATGACCTAGGATATTTATATGGATAGTACATAATTTTTTATTAGTATTTACTACATGACACAATCATAACACTAAGGATTTAAAATGTATACTTCTTTGGGAAACATTGAAACTAAAAAATTATAATTGAACAACATACCCTCATAATATATTATTTATTTATATCACCCCTCTTATAAAAATCAAACATAATGTATTTATTCATAACACGGGTGCTATAAACATATAAAATTTCCTTCTCAGATGATTAGTAAGGGTAAAAAAATTAATGATACATATGAATAAAAATAACAAAACGGCATGATGTCATGACAATGAAATTAGAAAATAATATAATTACTATAAAAGATCATAATATTCAGTCATGTAACTGTTATTTAATTTTCGTATGATATGAATCATTAATATATCAATGAACATGATCAATGAGAGCATACTATAGAAATATTCAAGGGAATTAGGTTATAAACATAAACAATGAAAACCATTTCCATAGTAGTAAATGATCACTACCGAGGCTATGAGTGTATAATATTTTAATTCTCAAAGTCATAATAGTATTCATGGTGGAATCCAAACAACATCATATCTAAAAAATACCATAATTGAAAAGGATTCCCTACCCGTTATAGTCCAATATATATCATGAGATATAAATCATTACCCAATACATTGGAGAGAGATATAGGTCCCACCAATTATCAATTAAAAATAATAATTATGATTCTCCTTAAAACATTCTTCATATAATAACAACTGAAATGAAATAGGATTCATTGGAATTTTACCATATCATAGACCACAAGAAAAGTGGCTGGTTTTACAATAATTTCATCTTATAATCAAGTATAAACTATGGGAAAATAATATGGTTTTATAAGTAACAAATCACAATTTAACCCATTAATGAAAATTGGTTTCATAAAATTACTCTCTTCATAATCCATTTAGATATAGAATAATATGGTATTGTTGGTAAATATTTCCAAAATATATAATGGTTCATCAAATAATATCATCTTAAATGGAAAATTATTTTTAATGATAAATCAAATGGAAGGGTTCTTGGGAGAGATAATGTTTTAATTAAAATAACATTTTAAAATTAAAAATTTCAAAAATATTTTAGGTATATGAATTTTTTTAAAAAATTTAAATCATTGAATTGATGAAATAAGACATTATGTGTTCATGATGATAGAAAAATATGAACATGTCATACATGTTAAAATAAATATTTCTTTCACACATTCTATAAAATCAAAATAGTATTTGATTTAAAAATGATATGAATAAATCTAATTACTTGTGGAAAATTTAAATAATAATAAAAGCATTTTTTAATGAGTTATATGGTTTAATTTCTTTAAAAAAATTAAATATATTTGGAATAAAATTTAAAGAAATTTTTTTTATGGAATTGATATATAATGAATAATTTTCATGAAAATTGATATTTTGACCTCCAAAAAATAGAAGGAGAAGAACATGAAGGGAAAATACTTATTATCTTAAAATTACCATTGGATAATAAATTTAATCAGTTTCATAAGATATGAATGACATTATTTAATACAGATAATGATAATCAAAAAAAATATTTATAATATGTGAGACAATAACAAAAAAAATTATTACTTTAAAAAATTATGAAATTTAATCCCAATGAATGAATGTAATTAAATTAAGTATAAAATATCGTGTGTATAATGGTATTAATGAATTTAATTTTAAATTGGTATCTATAAACACCTAATCAAATAAGATTGTTTCATAACATAATATATGACTCAAAGATAGATAATTGCTAAAAATTACCCAACATTAACACTAAAATTCATGAGTACACATTGAAGCCTACTATATTATAAGTATAATTTAATGTTATTCCAATTAACAAATCATAAATATATATATATCATAATATATTTTACTTTCATATTCATCTTATTACTAGTTTATTAACAATTCTATGTTAATGTAATGTTTGTGGCAATAACTACAATTTTCTGGTATGTTTTGATTTTTATTTTTTAGACATCATTAATTGAACATGTTTCACTCCTATATATAATGAAAAAAATTTATATAACAAAAATATTTTTTAAATATATATATTTCTATAGTAATTCTGTAATTTTTTGATATAGAAAATGAATTACATCATTCTCGGAGATGGTAATCCTTGAATATGCATGGACAAAATATCCTTTTCAATGAAGAATTTATAAAAATAAAGAAAAATTAAAAATTAAAATTATATAAATGATTTCATTCTAAAAATTTACATATTTTCATTAAACACATCCTTATATATTCCATGAATCATTTGAATGAATCAATCATTTTTTTGATGGACTAGTCCTCCAATAACCCAAGGGACATTATCATATTTCCAGGTAATTGAAATAAAGTAGCTAAATTTGATATAATAAATATATAATTTTAAAAATTTGATAAATATATTATATAATAATTTAATCCATAATTATATCCAATAATGAGATGTTGTGATGGAAAACAAAAAACATATATTTTTGTGGCGGTAGTTTGACATGAACACAAATAATGATTTTGTATCCCATTTAATGGAAGAAGACACAAATATATGTCACAATCATATCATTAATAAATATATTCATATTGAAAAATAATAATTAAATGTATCATCATTTTTAATTGAATTTTATTGATGTGTGTGACAAAAAATATAATTCTTGGTTCGGGGTGTTATCACATATTAAAAAAACATCTATTTTCTTCCACGAATATGATTGTATTATTAGTTTTATTATAAAAAGACTACTTCATGAATTGGATGTGTTAATTAATGATTTCATCCATGTATTCCGTTTCTAATCCTATTTTTTATATAGGGTGAAAATTTGAAATTAGGTTACTTTTTAAAATTGAGGTGAGTGGCATTGTTGTAATGTTTTCGAGAAGAAATTGTTTTCCATGTTTAAAAATTAAAAACATTCCCCAAAATATACCCCTCACTATTTTAGAAGATATACGGTTAGAACAGTTATAAAAAATGGGTGCCTTAAATTTTTTACGTAATTTATATCTATTATTATTTTTAGTTTAACCCCTCAAAAATGACATTTTTTATAAAAAAGTTAAAAAAAATTAATGTTCTTAATATTAAATATGGACCAAATTTAACATGACCTTATTAGATAATACCAATTTTACAATTAAAAATATTTAATACATTTTGCTAAATTGTATTCACATATGTTGCAATTTTTGTTTAATATTACACCTGTAGATGTGATGAGAAAGTTGTTTTCAAATGAGGAAAGGTTTAAATTGATAAAAAAACTATATATAAATTTATATCATAATTATTCAATAGAAATAATTAATTTTATTTGATGTATAATTTTGTTAATTGTATTAAAAATATTATTTTAAATTAAAATATTGCCTTAAATTCATTAAAAAATGTAAATTATCAATAAAGAGAAATATTTTTCAATATTCATAAAAAATTAAGCATATCAAAAATAATATAGAAACATCACCATAATATAATTTTGAAATGATGATTTAAAATATTATTTTTAAATAATCATGTTAATTTTCTAAAACTGTAAAAATGAGATTAATTTTTTAAAAAAATTACAAAATACGTTTTTTATGAAAATTATATGATTAAATCATATATAGATATTTCTAATACACAACATCTTTTTTCAAGATGTCTTTATTATAAAAACCATCACAATTAATAATTTAATATTAGTCATTAATATTCATATATGTTGGTCTGTGAACATTGTTATTATAATCACATTTAAATAATGATAGTAATATTTTGTTGTATCTCATTAAAAGTCAGTGCTGCATGTATTGAAATCTACACTCGATGTTGTGAGTAATGAAATCTATCTTAAAAAATAAACTTATTTGAAAAAAATTAATTCATAAAAACATTGGGTGATATAATTTTCAGAATATAAAAATTATATAATTGAAAAAATGTGTTCATACATAAAATCAGGATCTAGTAAATAATAAATAATATTATATAAAATAGTTTTTTAGCAGATTATTTTGAAAAAATATATAGTGATGTTTTCCATTATAAATTATAGTGTGTGTAATGTTTATAACATACCCTAAGACATTTTATCCATAACATGATATAATACTATGCACTAGGATACCTAATTTATAATATATCTTGTCATGTAGTCCAACTAGAAAAACTCATTCATATATCCATACATATTCATAAATACATAATAAATTGATAATAATAAAAAATTAGATTCATACATTAAAATCATTTATATATTCTTTTATGGATAAAAATCATACATTGTATAGGAACAAAAACATTAAATCACAACTAATGGTGAATATAAGCTCATTGATAAACTTATTTTATAGAAAAATTTACCTTTCTAGATAATTATTGGTTACATGGATTTATGGTTGAAAATTAATTTTATAATAATAAACTTTCACTTCTTCTATCTTTATTTACATATAAATCATATTTGAATACATAAATATTGGATTTTCATTAAAGCTTCTCATATATATGCATGATTTTTTGGACTCAGAATATTTACCACATTCTATCTTTCCAAGAGTTGAAATGTATTTGGTGGTGAAAAAATTTAATTAACTCCATTTTTCATATATGAAATCCATTTAACAATTTTTATTTCTATATATAATTTAATAATTTATGACTCATATATATACCACTCCATTATATATATTGATATGTTACCAATCACTTTAATTAAAAAATTACATCATCAACATCTAACTCATTATTACTATAATATTTACTTTGATCTTTCATATTTTTCAAATAATAATCTTAATATATATCATTCTACAAGATGAAACATCACAATACCATATTCTAATAATCACTATAGATCAAATGAATGTCTAAATTATAGGATTCTATAAACATAGCTACACTAGTTAACCATATACCATGATGTTTGATATTTTCCACACATTTTTTTCCATATATACAAGGATCAATTATCATTTAACATAGGTAGTGGAATAGACAACAATTATAAATTATCCAAAAATCCTCCATATTAAAGATAATAAAATATAGATATCAGTCATAGTGGTTGTTATATTCAATAATTAGATAGTTTCCATAATTAATGTTTAAAAATTTATACACTAAAGTGGACTTATTTATAGAAGAAACATACTATATGTATACATAATTCACTCATGGTAAATATTTTATTCTTTATATGCTAACATATAGTCTATTGTAACCTTTCAAATGATCTTCATAATCATCATTATATAGGAATATATAGAAATTTATTCTATAGTTATTTCAGTAAAATAAAGAAGGTAATATTTCATGACATTTTTCGTTAACTCTGTAATAACATATCCAACAAAAAATTTAGAAATAATGTAATAACTATAAACATAATGTTTACATATCTCACATGGAATGATGTATTGGATATTCTACACCTTTGAATTACATTATATATAATCTTGACTTGTATTTAGTTGTATAAAAAACAGAACATTTTGTTATTGATCAAAAAATAATCAATATGGGTTAGTGGTTATTTATTGTGTTTTTTATTATTATAGTATTCATATACAATGTAGTGTTACAAGGATTAATTTTACTTCTTAAAAAAACTGGAACCCTACTGTGATTGCGTTTTATAAAATAATCCCTTATCAAATATTTTCTTGTCATCGATTCTTCATTACATGAAAATCAATCGGTGTAATTCAAAATCATGTCATTGAAAAATATGTTGTATAATAATGGATATCCAATAAAAAGATGACATCATGATTTAGTTTAGGAATTTTTATTTATATTTGGAAAACATACACATCCTCTTAAAAAATAGGTATGATCAATATTTTAAGTGTATTTCTAACTAAATGACATAATCCCCACATTTTCAAATGAAAAATATCATATATAGTATCAGTAATTGCTATTTGATGCTTATATTATCATTACACAGACAGACTATCACAAGTTCATACAAGATATTAAATGTGAAATACCTTTCTCTAAATTTTATTTAGACTTTACGTAAATAATTTTAATCCATGAATATAATAATATATAATTTATATATTTGGATAACAATGATATTTGTAGGAAGAACAATCCCATAAAATTTAATCAGATAGTAATTTTAAACAGGAGATGTTATCATCATACCATGAAATTATTTAACTAATAATTCAATATCTCATAATTTAGATTATATTAAGTTACAAATAAAACATTTATCCGATATAAAATATCGGATGCTATTGAATTTTACTGAACATTATATGTTAATGAGTGGATGTTAGTAATACATCTCACCAATTAATCATCACATGCCATATTTGTATTAATGATCATTTCAGATTACCCTTTATCACGAGGATTAGAATGTATTTTATTTTAATCCTCATAATTTAACTACCAAATCTATTATTTAATTAAATAAAATAACTGATTAACATCACATTCTTGATTGATGATAATAATGTAAGGGTAATGGGAATGCCTTGTGAAATTTTACTCTTACATAAAAAATCATTAATATTATATTAATTTTAGTTCAAAAAAATACTTCTTCAATTTATAATATATAATAATATTATTTTACTAATATAAAATTAATCACATAATCCAAAACCACACTTTTGAGTAATTTTATTTCTATTTTATCAGGTTTTTAGTAATAATTAACCATTAATATTCATCTCCATACAAATGATAAACATCCGAAATTCCTTTTTTATTTTCATAAAACTATAATATAGAAAATATATTTTCTTTTTTTTAATTGATTATTTCATACACATGTATATTAGAAGTCCAAAAAATTGAGCTTTATGGTTCATCATGAAGGACTTAACATGAAATTATTCGCTCACATTATTTATTTTACTCTAAATAAGATTCGTATTTTTAGAAATCTATGTAAGAAATTTTAAATGATATTTCACTCATTATCCTGTTAAATTATGTTTTATATGGGATAAATAATTTCATTTTATATCACATTTATCATTTATATTGTTCCATTGGTTTCTCAAAATTTAATAAAAAATTGTTTTCTATGACCAATATTCCTCATAGGGTGAAACTAAATAATAATTTGATATAAATTATATGATTTCTAAATCATGAAAACATATTTTAATTTGCTAAATAATTGGTGATAACAAGTGTTTTTAAAAAATATGCCAATGTATGTTTTCAGTGTTTTGGGATGGTATATTTTGATGAAAAAAATATGTGGACATGGATAGTTTTGGATTTCTAGTTAAGTTGTTGAATAATTATGTTAAAAAATATCCATCATATAGGATGGATTCTTGGGAGGAGTTATAGAATATTTCATATACAACAAGAATTAATTTTTAAAAAATATTTCATTTCCAAAAATGCCTTATAAAAACATGTTATGTAACTTTGATTTACAAATATTTCACAATGAAAGGCATTGTAAGATTTGAAATGTATTTTGGATTCATGATGGATGGTTTTTATGATTGAATGAAGCATTTTGAATTCATGAGGTGTTGACAGTGAAAAACCATGACTATAAGTAACTTTATTATCATTTAAATTTCCATACTGCATAAAAAAACTATGTTCTTCACAAATGAGTTTTGACAAAAAAATTTAACAATGATGATATCGAGGGATTCTTATAGGACATGATAAAATTCTTATAAATATGCCTCACCCCCCCAGCAGAATGCATACATAAAATAATAATTAATATTCATATTAATGATATTCTAGAAGGTGAATAACGAAGGTTTTTCATTATAAAATGATCACAAAGAAAGGATGTTCAAAAAGGATATAAAAGACAATTATAAATTTTAATCTTTATGAAATTAATGATTTATAAGAAGGATATATAAAGAAACCAGCAGTTTAGAGCTTCATTAGGGCTAATTAATCTATGTGAAATGATGTTTATTATTAATGATTTGTTGATTATTATAATAAAGGTGATCTATAAGAAAGTTATGTGGTACATGTGTGCAATTTTTGTCCTTTTAATAATAGGGTAGTTTCATGAATTATGCATTAGAATCATACCATCATGAGAATCATGAATGTGTTAAAAAGTAATTTCCTAGTAAATATTTGTTAATGTGGTATTCATTATGTGTGTGAATGTTGACCATCAAATGAAAATCGATATAAAACTGATTATATATTCATTGATGATAATAAATGGACTTATGTGTACATAATATTTATTTAAATCTATTACATAGAGTTGAGAATGGAAGACAATAGAGGTTATTCCATACAATGATAGTGATCCATAGAAATAGAGAATGAGTGTGTGATCCCAGTGAAGTAGGTAGTTATCCAAAAACATTATAAAGGATGTGATCCTTTATATAGAAGTTATGTAGCCCAGATAGTAATTACAATGTGTTCTTTAGTGGATTTTGTAAATTATAACATTTCTATGGTATTCTCCTTAGATGTATCCTAGTGAGGGGGAACCATGTAAAATTGTTGTGCCTCATTCATAATTTAATTTCTGATCATACATTTTTATGGGAATGGTATAAAAGATTTTTTTTATTTTATGAATAAAGAATATACAAAGGGGATATTTGCCTGATCAATCATTCCCACCACACTCTCAATGTATTTGTTATATTATTCAAATACATTATTTAAAATAAGAAATCAATAGACTCATTAGAGAATGGGGACATCATCTTATATTATCCTTTAAAAAATTTCTTCATCACGCATAATGATCTTCCAATATAGTACTCTTTGTTGTCATTCCTCATATAAAATTATGAATCATATCCTATAAAATTGAAATATATAATAATGTGAGATCAGACTCTCAATAGGACTAAATGTTTTATAAATCAACTGTGTCATAAAAAAAACATGGGATTTTAGGTATAAAAACATGAGATTGTCATTTGTAAACAATACTCAACATATTATATTGAATTATTTTTTGAATGGAATAATTCTTCGTAGTTAACATGACATGAAACATAATTTAATTAAGGTATGTGAGTCATTAGAGTATAGTATAAGAATAAATCAAATGTTTCTATAATAAAAATATGAATATAAAATCATCTTCACAAATGTTATATCTCAATACAAATACTATCATAGTGGATGGGGTTCACTCCCAATTTCATTATACTCATATGCATGATTCACGCCCAATACTGTCATAGTAGATTTTTTCACGCCAAATTTAATCATATATTTAGTTTATGATAACTGTTAAGAATAACATATTTGATTGACTTCTTTAGTAAAATTTGTTCAATTCACAATATAATACATATTAAATAAAGTTATATCCATTTAACAATTTATTGGAGGAAAATATATATTAAGTACCAACCACATAATATTGAAGATCATATTCTTGTTTGGATGAAGATCCTGACAACCACATCATATCATAAACCATAAATGTCACGACCCACCCTCGGGGTCCGTGCCGTGACTACCCCAAGCCCGCCTTCCATAGGCCAGGGGCTGGCGACTAGCACCAAGGCATAAATCCCGGTAATAAGGGAAGGCATTGCCTTTGTAAAGTAAACAAACACCACAGAGTAAGCAAGTGGAAAGTAAACACTAAGCAAAAGCAGAGTACAACTGAAAGTGTGGAAAAGTAAATGGGCCAGTATACAAACCCAAACTGAAAGTAAAGTACAACTCGAAAGGGAAAACAGCAACTGAAAAGTAAAAGCCGCTACGCCGAGCTGTCCTCCGGTAATCCCACCTGAAGGGTGGGTACAGATAGCTCCACTGCTCCACGGGTCCCGCCGTCCGCTCCGAGCACGTCCCGCCCAGTGGTCCACCTCCGGGTACCGTCCCGCTCTGCAAGCCTCAGCCAAGGTCAACGCTGTCCGTCGTCTGCAACCAACACAACGTAGTGCGGGCAAAGCCCGTGCATGGGTGAGTATAAGCTACTCAGTATGGACCCCGAGACCCCTGAAGGTCTCTCAAATCCACAAAGGATAAACCACGAAGAAAGGTACAATCACGAAGTAACAACCGACACTGCTTAGGTATATGCCCATACATATACCTAAGTCATCAAATTCAAATACGCTCCAACCTCCGAGCCCAAGTACAACTCAGTCCACACAGGAAAGTAAACGTATTCCACACATGAAAGCAAAATGTAATCCACCCAGGATTGCACTACACAATCCACACAGGAAAGCAACAGGATTCAGCTCGCACAGGTATACTTCTTCAAAGGACGATAAAGATGATCTCTGATCCATCTAAGTCGTCGGACCCACGAAGGATCGATAGGTAACTAACCCCCGCAAGACCCACACAGGATCGGGCCCACATAGGACCTGTAGGCGCTGGTTCACACAGGACCGCTGAGCGCAAGGACCCACACAGGATCAGACCCACACAGGATCGGGCCCACACAAGACCTGTAGCACTGATCCACGTAGAATAGCTGAGTACTGTAGTCGTCGTCGTCGAATCCACACATGATCTCTGTACTGTCGTCGTCGCAGTCACAGTAGCAGTAGTAGCAGTAGTAGTCACAGTAACAGTCGCAGCCAGCACTAGGGTTCCCGCACACAGCAAGCTCGTTCGGAGGGTCCGCTCCACGAGCCAAGAGGCTGATACAACAACTGTCACAAAGTCCAGAGTTGATGTATCAAAAAGTTCCGTATCGTCAACAGGAACTCAACGCAACAGACGGCGCGTCGATCGGACGCCCGGTCTGAGAGTTATTGGCATTTTCCTCCCGGAGGCCCGGTTGGTTTTTAAGGCAAAACCAACCCGACCGTACTCCACCTACGTCCAAACCTCGGGCGGAGTATGCCAAAAGATCCGTCTCACTAAGAGGAACACAACGCGGCTGACGACACGTCAATCGGACGTCCGTAGCTCAAGATATGAGCGTTTCCGCTCCGAGGGCCCGGTTGGTTTCGTGAACGAACCAACCCGGCCGAACTCAAAGTAATCCGAAACCTTGAGTGCGATATACCAAAACGACCGTCTCGATCCAAGGATCGTGTTTCCATAGACGGTTCGTCGATCGGAGGTCCGTGGATCATGTTATGGCCAAAAGACCGAAAATGATTCGAAACGGGGGGTCCGGGTCCGGGTCGACCCGGCCCGGCCGGCCGACGGCGCGGTGGCGCGGCGGCCCGGTGCCGCACGGAGGAAGCACGCGGGGGGGGGGGGGGGGGAGGGGGGGGGCGAAGCCCCCCGCTGATTGGGATGGCGGCGCGGCCTTGTGTCGTGACCTTTGCAAGAAAACTGCCCCCACGTGGGGGCCGGCTTGAAGAAAAAACCGGGGGAACTCCTGCCCCCCTCAAGGGAACCGCCCCCCTCATAAAGAGGGGGGTTTTGTGAGCCGGCCGGGGGATTAATTTCCCCCGGTTTATTGCCATCCGGCCGGCCAACTGGCCTGCCGGTTTTCTCCAACAGGACCGGAAAATCCGGTCCCCTCTTCGGCTTCCGAAACCGGCGGCACGGCCGCCGGTCTTCTCATTCCGCCGCGGCCCGGAACCGGCCGCGGTGTTCCTCGTCTGGCACGGTGCGACGGCACCGCGCCCCTCCGCCGCACCTTGATTTTCCTCAACGCGGCGCGACGACGTCGCGTTTTTGATGATCCTTCCATGGCGCGGCGCGACGGCGTCGTGTAAGAAGAATTGGGCGAATATCCGCGTGGTGCGACGGCACCACGCATCCTTGATTCATCCGCAAAATTAAACACCAATAACGAAGGAGGGGTTCGGCCGTGTTCATGCGGTCCGACCCCCTCACGTTAAAACACAACTTAAAATCCTTCTTTAATCATACATGAACCACGAGCAAGGATAAATAATTAAACAATAATCCACAACCCCTACCTCGGGTATAGGTTCGTAGATTAGACAACGTTCCGCGGAAGACAACGTCGCGGAGGTCGGGCGTCGCGGTCGTCGTTCGTCAAATCCGATGACGAAGAGTTACACCCGAAGAGATACGTCATTGGCGAAACTACTTATGTCGACGAAGGGAGTCCGAGGAGGAAGCGGCGTTCTCTCTCGTTGACACGGAAGACGAAGAAGAGAGGAGCGGCGTTCTTCGTCGGAGCTTGAGCGTTCTTCGTCAAGTTCGAAGGTTCTTCGTGTTCTTCGTCAGAGTTGAAGAAGAAGAAGAAAAACTCCCAAAAGCTCTCAAGATGGCCAAAGTGTTCTAACCCAACAAAATAAAATAAGAGCTTATTTTATTTACAAACCTAACAAAAGAATTTCAAAGGTTTGAAATTCAAAAAGATTAACTCCAAAATTAAATAACTCAAGTCATTAAAGAGGGGTTAAGGGAGTTGGGAGAAGATGAAAGGTTGGGAGCTTCGTGTGGGCCCCACCACACTTAATCCTCCCAAGGGAGGTTAAGTGGATGTGGGTCCCACTTCCAACCCCCTTTGGTAGGATTTGTCAAGTTAAAATTAAATTTGTTCTTCACAAATTTTATTTAACTTAAACTAAAAACCCAAAAACTAACTTTCAACCCGCAACAAACGCAACTTCCGAAAAGGTCTTTTTAAGCGAATATCGGCGCTGCGAGTTCATCGGTGCCCTCAGATTTCAATTCCGAGCACCGGATCAAAATTTAGGAATTCCCGCTTGTTCGTTCACTGAACGTACCCGAGCCAAACTTCGGAAAATGATTCCGGGCACTCCGGGCCTCGGAATCAGGTGCCGTCTGAAACTGCGCTCTTGTAAAATTCTAAAGAAAATTAAGAAAAAATTTCCCTTGAATTTTACGGGTCTTTACATTACTCCCACCTCAGGGCTTTACGTCCCCGTAAAGATACATCAAAAAAAACTAGGGAAACAAATGAGGGTACTGAGCACGCATCTGAGCCACCCGCTCCCATGTGCTCTCCTGGAGATTCCCGTGCTGCCATCTGATGCGCACAAGAGGAATTGATCGCCCACGCAGGACCCGCTCCTGTCGATCCTCTATCTCCACCGGGACCATCGTAAATGTCGCCCCATCGTCAACGTCAAGCTCCCCATGATCAATGATGTGCGTCGGGTCATGAACGTATCTCCTCATCTGAGACACGTGGAAGACGTCGTGCACCCGGTCCAACTGAGGTGGTAGAGCCAGGTGATAAGCCACCTCACCAATCCTGCTGAGAATCTGGAAGGGTCCGATGAAGCGCGGAGATAACTTGCCGCCTCAGCCGAGTCTCTGAATACCACGTCGAGGTGAGACCCGCAAGAAGACGTGGTCGCCATCCTCGAACTCCAGTGGCCTCCGCCTCCTGTCAGCGTATGACTTCTGCCAGCTCTGAGCTGTCCTCATCCGCTCCTGGATGACCTGGACCTTCTCTGTCGTGGCCTGGACCATCTCTGGTCCCACTAGTGCTGACTCCCCAGGGTCTTTCCAGCACAAAGGAGATCTACAAGGTCGGCCGTACAACGCCTCGTACGGTGCCATCCCGATAGTGGAGTGGTAGCTATTGTTGTACGCGAACTCCACTAAGGGTAGGTGGTCCTCCCAGCTACGACCAAAGTCGAAGATACATGCGCGGAGCATGTCCTCGAGAGTCTGAATGGTCCTCTCCGTCTGACCATCCGTTTGAGGGTGAAAGGTTGTGCTCAAACTTAGCTGCGTCCCGAACGCCTCCTGTAACCCCTTCCAAAGCCGGGAAGTAAAGCGAGTATCTCGATCGGAGACGATAGATGATGGCACACCGTGGAGCCGCACAATCTCCTGAATGTAGAGACGTCTCAAGCTCTCTACTGAGCCCTGCTCTCTGATGGGTAAGAAGTGTGCCGACTTGGTGAGTCGGTCAACAATCACCCAGATGGAGTCGTGATCTCTGGAAGTGCGTGGAAGTCCAGTCACGAAGTCCATAGATATGCCGTCCCACTTCCACTCCGGAACCTCCAAGGGCTGTACCAAGACTGCTGGTACCTGATGCTCTGCCTTCACCTGCTGGCAGGTGAGGCATCGAGAAACGAACTCTGCTACTGCCTTCTTCATGCCCGGCCACCAGTGCTGTCGTCTGAGATCCTGGTACATCTTCGCCACTCCAGGATGTACCGCCAAAGGAGAAGTGTGAAACTCTCTCAGCACTTCCTCTCGCAAAGCTACTGGTACCATGGTACGTCCTCTGAAAAGGATGTCGTGCTCTTCTCCAAGGGAGAAACCATCAGGTGCCTGTCCCGAGGATATCTGTGCACGCCGTGTCTCACAGTCAGCGTCCCCACGCTGTGCCTCCCTGACTCGCTGCAGTAGTGGAGGAGTTACTGTGAGAGACTGAAGGAAGGTTGCTCCATCTCTATCCATGAAGGATATCTGCAAAGAGGCTAGCTGCTCCGTCGCCTCCTCAAGTAGCTGAATTCCCGTCCTCCTACTAAGGGCATCGGCTACTACGTTCCCCTTCCCAGGAGTATAGACTATCTCAAAGTCATAGTCCTGGAGGAACTCGATCCATCGCCGCTGTCTCAGGTTCAGGTCCTTCTGCGAAAAGACATACCTGAGACTCTGATGATCAGAAAAGACTGTAAAGCACTCTCCCATCAGATAGTGTCGCCATGTCTTCAGAGAGAAGACCACTGCTGCTAACTCCAGGTCATGGGTAGCGTAGTTCTGCTCATGCGGCCTCAACTGACGTGATCCATAGGCGATCAATGCCCTCTCCTGCATCAGAACACATCCGAGTCCGGTCCCTGATGCATCACAGTAGACTACGTACCCTACTCCCTCCTCAGGCAACCTCAAGATAGGTGCGCTAGTCAATCTCTGTCTCAGCTCCTGGAAGCTCTGCTGACATCTGTCTGACCACACAAAGGGTTTCCCCTTATTCGTCAAAGTTGTGAGTGATGCCGCAACTCTAGAGATGTCTGGCACGAATCTCCGATAGTATCCAGCTAGTCCCAAGAAACTCCGAACCTCAGTCACGCTCCTGGGTGGCTCCGATGCTAACACAGCCTAAATCTTCGCGGGATCCACTGCAACTCCCGCCTCAGAGATAACGTGTCCCAAGAAGTGGACCTCACGTATCCAGAACTGGCACTTCGAGATCTTACCATAAAGCTGGTGCTCTCGGAGTGTGTCAAGTACAACTCGCAAGTGATAGGTGTCCTCCTCCTCTGTCGTAGAGTAAATCAGAATGTCTTCGATGAAGACCACGACAAACTGATCGAGGTATGGCTGAAAGATCCTGTTCATGAGAGCCATGAACACTGCTGGAGCATTGGTTACACCGAAAGGCATAACCAAGAACTCATAGTGTCCATACCGACATCTGAAGGCTGTCTTCTGCACATCCTCGTCTCTGACTCTGAGCTGATGATAGCCTGACCTGAGGTCTATCTTCGAGAACCACCGTGCTCCCTTGAGCTGATTGAAGAGGTCGTCAATCCTCGGTAGCGGATACATGTTCCTCACTGTCACCTGGTTCAGGCGACGATAGTCAACACAAAGTCGCAAGCTCCCATCCGCCTTCTTGGCGAACAATATCGGGGAAGCCCAGGGTGAAACACTGGGTCGGATGAACCTCTTGCCCTGCAAGTCCTTCAACTGTACACGTAGATCTCGAAGCTCGGCGGGGGCCATCCGATATGCTGGAGTGGATATCGGGGCTGTCCCGGGATACAAGTCAATATAAAAGTCTACCTCTCTGCGAGGAGGTAGTCCTGGAACGTCGTCAGGAAAAACGTCCGCAAACTGATCCACCACTGCAGGAAAACCAAGACTCCGCACGTCAACTGCTCCAAGGATATGGCTAGCCAACTGATGAGTGATGGGCTGTCCTCTCCTCCGCGGAAGTCCATCCTGTGCTGCTAAGGCTCCCTTCTCGCCGGTGAAGGTGAACCTGCTCCCGTCGGTGCGTACACATCGTACCTTGCGCCTAAAACAGTCAATATGTGCATGGACCGTAGACAGCCAATCCATGCCCAAGATGACGTCGTAAGGCCTCGACGCTGCTACAAGATGATCCCAGCCGAAGCTCTCGCCTCCTAGAGTAAGCTCACACTACCGGCACCAGTGCGTAATCGTCGAGTCTGCTCCCGTAGGAGTCTCTAGCCGTAAGGATCGAGCCAACGGCTCTGTTGGAATCTCCGAGCTCTGAACAAGGGCAGTGGCTATGAAAGAGTGACTCTCTCCTGTGTCTATAAGAACTGCAGCAAGGGTGGAATAGACACAGATAGTACCTTGAATCATCTCGGGTGCGCTGTGGTCGTAGGCCTCTGCTGCCTGGAGCTGTGCCTGTCTCTGCCCGCCAGCTCCCTGTGGTCGGGGTGGACCTCCTGGTGGTGGTGGTGGCAGAGCCTCAAAGCGTCGCCCACCACCGGCTGCTCGTCCAGCTCCTCTGCCTCGTCCGCCTCCTCCCTGCAGAATGCCACGGTCGACCCTCTGCCTCTACCTCGATGGTCCCTCAACCATCTGTTGCTCCTCGGCACGGCGGGTCGGGAAATCACGAGCCATGTGGCCCTGCCCGCCGCACGAGTAGCACCGTCTGCCTCTCGTAAGACTGGCTCCACGCTGTGTGCCCCGCACTGCTGAGCCAGTGTCCCGAGGTCGTCTGCCCGAAGGTCTGGTCTGTCTGGACCCCTGAGTCATCCGTCGACTGCCTGCTGCAGATGACTCTGCCACGTGCCGCCCTGCGGTGGGTCGCTGCGCTGGTGTAGACTCAGCAAGGAAGCTCTCGATCAGAAGGGCCCGCTCCATTAATCCTGTCTGAGTCGGTATGCTGAGGGAGATCAGCGATGCCCTGATCTCGTGTCTCAAACCCTACTCGAAGGTCCGGGCCCGGAAGAAAGGGTCTCATACCATATCGGTCGAGTAGCGCGAGAGATCAGTAAATCTCGCCGAGTACTGAGCGACCGTCATACTGCCCTGCCGCAGCTGAAGAAGCTCCTGGATACGCACCGCACGAAGGGTGGCTGGGACGAACTCCGAGTGGAAGAGGCTCTCAAAGTCCGTCCAAAGTAGAGATGCCTCATCGTGCACCTGGAGCATCAGGCTCCACCATCGTCCTGCTGTTGCGTGTAGTAGGCTCGCAGTGAGGATCACCATGAGGTCTGCTGGTGTCCTCACTAGCCTAAACACTCGAACCACTGCCTCCAGCCAGTCCTCTGCTGCCTGGGGATCCGTCTCCCCGCGAAACCTGGGCGGTCGCTGGCGCTGAAACTCATGCAGTGCGCTGAGGCGACGTGCATCGTCAGCGGCTGCTGCTGGAAGCATCGGGGGCTCGGCGGGTAGAGCTACCGCCGGTGCCACTGCTGACAAAGGGCCCTGCACCGAGGCCTCGTCGCTCGGTGGCATGTCGTCATGCTCGACTCTCGGAACCCTAGCTGGCTGCCGTCTTGGGGCCATCCTGAAAAGGAAACAGGTGCGCCACGGTCAGAACAGTATACCTGGTGAGCTGATATAAGTAATCACAAAGAAAACTTTGAAACACACACGTATTCAATGTTTTCGTGCATTAAGTCGGAAATCAGAAGTCAGGGTCCTGGTGTACGGATACGTCGGCCGCCGCACCAACACTGGACTCCCTGGACTGATAACCACACTCAATACGCTAAACATTATTGCTTCACATAGAAAAGATCAGAGTTCACGGTAGAACCGAACTCCTCTGATACCAATTTGTCACGACCCGCCCTCGGGGTCCGTGCCGTGACTACCCCAAGCCCGCCTTCCATAGGCCAGGGGCTGGCCACTAGCACCAAGGCGTAAATCCCGGTAAAAAGGGAAGGCATTTCCTTTGTAAAGTAAACAAACACCACAGAGAAAGCAAGCGGAAAGTAAACACTAAGCAAAAGCAGAGTACAACTGAAAGTGCGGAAAAGTAAATGGGCCAGTATACAAACCCAAACTGAAAGTAAAGTACAACTCGAAAGGGAAAACAACAACTGAAAAGTAAAAGCCGCTACGCCGAGCTGTCCTCCGGTAATCCCACCTGAAGGGTGGGTACAGATAGCTCCACTGCTCCACGGGTCCCGCCGTCCGCTCCGAGCACGTCCCGCCCAGTGGTCCACCTCCGGGTACCGTCCCTCTCTGCAAGCCTCAGCCAAGGTCAACGTTGTCCGTCGTCTGCAACCAACACAACGTAGTGCGGGCAAAGCCCGTGCAGGGGTGAGTATAAGCTACTCAATAGGGACCCCGGGACCCCTTAAGGTCTCTCAAATCCACGAAGGATAAACCGCGAAGAAAGGTACAATCACGAAGTAACAACCGACACTGCTTAGATATATGCCCATACATATACCTAAGTCATCAAATTCAAATACGCTCCAACCTCCGAGCCCAAGTACAACTCAGTCCACACAGGAAAGTAAACGTATTCCACACAGAAAAGCAAAACGTAATCCACACAGGATTGCACTACACAATCCACACAGGAAAGCAATAGGATTCAGCTCACACAGGTATACTTCATCAAAGGACGATAAAGATGATCTCTGATCCATCTAAGTCGTCGGACCCACGAAGGATCGATAGGTAACTAACCCCCGCAAGACCCACACAGGATCGGGCCCACACAGGACCTGTAGGCGCTGGTTCACACAGGACCGCTGAGCGAAAGGACCCACACAGGATCGGACCCACACAGGATCGGGCCCACACAGGACCTGTAGCACTGATCCACGTAGGATCGCTGAGTACTGTAGTCTTCGTCGTCGAATCCACACAGGATCTCTGTACTGTCGTCGTCGCAGTCACAGTAGCAGTAGTAGCAGTAGTAGTCACAGTAACAGTCGCAGCCAGCACTAGGGTTCCCGCACACAGCAAGCTCGTTCGGAGGGTCCGCTCCACGAGCCGAGAGGCTGATACATCAACTGTCACAAAGTCCAGAGTTGATGTATCCAAAAGTTCCGTATCGTCAACAGGAACTCAACGCAACAGACGGCGCGTCGATCGGACGCCCGGTCTGAGAGTTATTGGCATTTTCGTCCCCGGGGCCCGGTTGGTTTTTAAGGCAAAACCAACTCGACCGTACTCCACCTGCTTCCAAACCTCGGGCGGAGTATGCCAAAAGATCCGTCTCACTAAGAGGAACACAATGCGGCTGACGGCACGTCAATCGGACGTCCGTAGCTCAAGATATGAGCGTTTCCGCTCCGAGGGCCCGGTTGGTTTCGTGAACGAACCGACCCGGCTGAACTCAAAGTAATCCGAAACCTTGAGTGCGATATACCGAAACGACCGTCTCGATCCAAGGATCGCGTTTCCACAGACGGTTCGTCGATCGGAGGTCCGTGGCTCAAGTTATAGCCAAAAGACCGAAAATGATTCGAAACGGGGGGTCCGGGTCCGGGTCGACCCGGCCCGACCCCCCCCCCCCCTGGGTCGGCCCGAACCGGGTCGACCCGACCCGGGTCCGCCCCGGCCCGGCCAGCCGGCGGCGTGGCGGCGCGGCGGCCTGGCGGTGGCGCGGCGGCCCGGCGCCGCACGGAGGCAGCACACGGGGGGGGGGGGGAGCCCCCCGCTGATTGGGATGGCGGCGCGGCCTTGTGCCGCGCCCTTTGCAAGAAAACGGCCCCCACGTGGGGGCCGACTTGAAGAAAAAACCGGGGGGCCTCCTGCCCCCCCTCAAGGGAACCGCCCCCCTCATAAAGAGGGGGGTTTTGTGAGCCGGCCGGGGGATTAATTTCCCCCGGTTTATTGCCATCCGGCCGGCCAGCTGGCCAGCCGGTTTTCTCCAATGGGACCGGAATATCCGGTCCCCTCTTCGGCTTCCGAACCCTGCGGCGCGGCCGCCGGTCTTCTCATTCCGCCGCGGCCCGGAACCGGCCGCGGTGTTCATCGTCCGGCGCGGTGCGACGGCACCGTGCCCCTCCGCCGCACCTTGATTTTCCTCAACGCGGCGCGACGACGTCGCGTTTTTGATGATCCTTCCATGGCGCGGCGCGACGGCGTCGTGTAAGAAGAATTGGGCGAATATCCGCGTGGTGCGACGGCACCACGCCTCCTTGATTCATCCGCAAAATTAAACACCAAGAACGAAGGAGGGGTTCGGCCGTGTTCATGCGGTCCGGCCCCCTCACGTTAAAACACAACTTAAAATCCTTCGTTAATCATACATGAACCACGAGCAAGGATAAATAATTAAACAATAATCAACAACCCCTACCTCGGGTATAGGTTCGTATATTTGACAACGTTCCGCGGAAGACAACGTCGCGGAGGTCGGGCGTCGCGGTCGTCGTTCGTCAAATCCGATGACGAAGAGTTACGCCCGAACAGATACGTCGTTGGAGAATCTACTTATGTCGACGAAGGGAGTCCGAGGAGGAAGCGGCGTTCCCTCTCGTTGACACGGAAGACGAAGAAGAGAGGAGCGGCGTTCTTCGTCGGAGCTTCAGCGTTCTTCGTCAAGTTCGAAGGTTCTTCGTGTTCTTCGTCAGAGTTGAAGAAGAAGAAGAAAAAATCCCAAAATCTCTCAAGATGGCCAAAGTGTTCTAACCCAACAAAATAAAATAAGAGCTTATTTTATTTACAAACCTAACAAAAGAATTTCAAAGGTTTGAAATTCAAAAAGATTAACTCCAAAATTAAATAACTCAAGTCATTAAAGAGGGGTTAAGGGAGTTGGGAGAAGATAAAAGGTTGGGAGCTTCGTGTGGGCCCCACCACACTTAATTCTCCCAAGGGAGGTTAAGTGGATGTGGGTCCCACTTCCAACCCCCATTGGTAGGATTTGTCAAGTTAAAATAAAATTTGTTCTTCACAAATTTTATTTAACTTAAACTAAAAACCCAAAAACTGACTTTTAACCCGCAACAAACGCAACTTCCGAAAAGGACTTTTTAAGCGAATATCGGTGCTGTGAGTTCATCGGTGCCCTCGGATTTCAATTCCGAGCACCGGATCAAAAGCTAGGAATTCCCGCTCGTTCGTTCACTGAACGTACCCGAGCCAAACTTCGGAAAATGATTCCGGGCACTCCGGGCCTCGGAATCAGGTGCCGTCTGAAACCGCGCTCTTGTAAAATTCTAAAGAAAATTAAGAAAAAATTTCCCTTGAATTTTACGGGTCTTTACAATAAAATTGAAATAGATTTTATATTCGTCTCATCACCTAATATTAGAATAACACATAGAAAATAATTGAAAATTATAAATATGGTTTCATTATACTCATAAACCATCTGAGATTGAAAAATAATAGTATCCTTGTTTCATATCCTCAATAAGGTATAATTGAAATCAAATTATGTTTCCAATATTTAAAAACCCTTACAAAATCATTATATTATATCTTCAGGGAAATTAATTTTTCACTTTTAAATCCCAGACATATAATTTAAAAATTAACAAAATATTATAAAAACAATTCAGAATGAATAAACATGAGAAAATTTTTGACGGATTATTCAAATCATTACATACTCATGATTTTGTAAAATATTATTCATTCCATATATGATAAAACATTAACTACATTTAAAAATTGGGTAAATATAAAAACAAAATCCTTCCAAAAAAATAAATCATAATTTGAACAATTATTTTAATTTAATAATGATTAGAACCTGAAATAATCATAAGAGATTATTAAAAATATTCTTCATTTTTTGTGAAATTCATGATTGTGTAATAAATATGGATTTCAGGACAATGGATAAATAATGATAGTATTCAATAAACTAATTCCTTTAGACTATTGAGTTTATAAATAAGGGAAAATGAATAAAAAAATAATGTAAAATTCTAACCGAAATATTTAAAAATTCATGTGACTCAAAAGATGATGATCATTAAATTTATTAATTAAATACTTCATAATTATTTAGCATGGACGAAAACGACATTGGAACTATAAAATCCTTACCTTAATTTAAAATTTCATTGAATGTACTTTATCCTCTAATATACTAAATTTAAATATATTATAATCTAATATCAAGATAATTATTATAATTATAATATCAGTTATTAACCAATTATTTGATGTATTAACAAATTTATTAATATAACCTTAATAAAATAGTTCATTATGTTTTATTAATATTCTGTTTCTGATTGAAATTACAGTTTTCTAGTTTCGGTATTTTATCAATAATATTGCCTCCAAAAAAAATTAATATTAGTAATGATATAATTATTTTATATTTATATATATATATTAATTCTACACACACACACACACATACATATATATATATATATATTCATCCATAATTGGTAGAAATGAATAAAGTGAATTACACTATTTATGGAGATAGTAGAAAATATGAAAATATAAATATTGATTTACCTTTACATATGATGGAATTAAATAATGATAAGTAATAATTACTCTTTAATGTTTGATTATTTTATAATATAAAAGATATATATAAATTAAATCTATCCATACTAACAGTAATGCATAATATAAATTTAAAAATTTGAATATATTCATAGAGGTGGAAGTCTGAAAAAATGCACGACCAATGATATCATTTTCCAGTAGATTGGAATGTAAGATGTTTTATTTGATTTTATAATTATGTAATTATAACTATGTTATAACGAAAAATTCATAAAATAAATTAATTGAATAAATATGTGGATTGAAAATGAAATAATTCTCTACATGGAAGAGGTAGTCTTCATGTACGAATGGGGGATTATATCAAATCCCAATACAAGTAAAATAGGTTAGATAAAGGGGGGTAAATTTTAATACTAATATTTTAATGCATTTCTGATATTGAAGTTGTAATCTGATGAAGAATATCCCAATATTTTTAGAGGAATGTGATGAAATAAATTTATTGACATCAGATAAGAAAATAATCTCATCTTCCAAAGATATCCTTTATATCCATTCCATCAAAACCATTTGATGGTATATTTAAAATAAAAAAGCTATTGTTTGTTTCAAGATATGTTTATAAGATAATTGGGTATTATTTTCTAACCATAGTTTGTTTAATTTGGTGTAAAGATGATAATGGTGTGCATTCAATTATTTGGGGTTGAAAGGACACATATGAAAATAATTAAATGATTTGAAATTTATATAAGAATTTTCATTTGAATTTGCAATAATGAGGTTATAATTATAAATCAAAAATATTATATAGTGAAAAATAATTCAATTAAAAAAATTAATTTGATTAAATGGTATTTTAAATGATATCATTCAATTAAATGCTTTTGTTAACCAAGTCTAAACATAACAAAGTTAATAACTATTTGACATTGATGTTTTATTATATTACATATATTGTCAATGTTGACTCATAAATGGCCAAGAGGTGAAATTTTGGAACACATATTTACAAAATTGGCCTCTATTAATATATTTATTATTTTTAAATTTATATAATAAAATATAATTTTATAAAATATATTTACTTTATTTACTAGAATTATTCCATTAATTTGACATTAATGACATCATGGGAATTGTGGAATTTTAATATATTCCTATAACAATTTACTAATATATATTTTTTAACTATTAATTTCTTATAATACTATAATGAAATCAAGTTATATGACTTTTACTATTTTTAAAATTACTTATTTTATGTTCATAATACATTATAATTTATATGACGTCATTGCATGCACAAATATGAAATTTATTAAATAAAAATAAATAAATTAAAAAAATTAAAAATTAAAATATTTATTTTAATAAGTTTATAATTCATGTATATTATTTTATTATTATTATTTGATCATATAACTGAAATCAAATTCAATAAGTTGATAATTTTTTAAAAAAACTATTGTGCTCAAAGACCCTTTTTTATTTAAAAAAGTGATCAATATTCTGTAGAGGAGATGAATTACATTGATCATTAGCCTAGTGAGCATTAAATACCATTAAATGGACCTCATAACCCATATTTTTGGCCCAATGGCCCTTCAGTGAATAGTGATTCTATAGTACATGGGATGATATAGTACTAACACTTTCACAGTTCTAGTTACAGTTTTTTCTACTGCTAAAGTGTCTTTAGTGCTACAGTTTTCCCATCACTATTGTTTTTCTACAATACCACTATAGTGAATATATAATAAATTATGTTCCTTTGGTTTTCAACACCCACCCCTGAATAAAAATTACAATGTTTTTTTCACAATTCTAAATCCCAACAATAATTTGTTGACATATTTAAATTTGATTTTCATAAAATAATGTAAATGTAAGATTAATATTTGTACAATAAATTTCAATAAAAAATCCATATATCATAATTGGATAATGATATAGTCAAATTCATGAAATATATTGATATAAGGGTAGCTTTATGGATGAAATTTAATGACATATAACATTATATTTGACCTTAATTACGCAACATATTATTAACCATGATGATAATGTTTACCAAGATTACTATTCATAATGCCTAAAAACAAATTATCCATGTTTTCCAAATTTAAACATATTAATTCAAATTACGGTTTTGAAATGATAAAATTTTATTTTTATTTTTTTTATAAAGAATATTATACTGTTAAACATTTAAAATGATATGAAAAAATGAATTCTATAAAAAAACATTAAGCCAAATAAGTGACTTATATAAATATAATATAAAATAATCATTCAAATGGAATTAATTATATTATTCTATGTAAAATTTATCTAATACAACATTAATAATAATAAAAATGACTTCTTATATAATTTTATGATTTCAAAAAAAAATTCATGTATATATAAAAACCAAATTTGTTACTAATTATTCAAGAATTAATCTTTTATAAAAAGAATAGAATAATCAATGTAAAAGAATAATTAAATGTTCATATCAAAAATGATATAATGATCACATAATATATTTTAAATTTTCTAGAGGTTATTTTATAAATGGAGTTTTATTTAATACATCCTATCAAATAACTGTATTTTAATTGAATTTAATTATATTATAATATCATGGGGTGTTACACTTCAAATAAAAAACTGTTTAAATGGTTGTGACATAACCAAATGCACAAGAATTATAACCCAAAATAATTTTTCAACAATATCCACCATAATAGAAATACAAAAATAGACACAACTACTTCATATTGTATATATATATAATTATATACACTCTCACCAACAATTAATCAAATCCATGCATACATAAAACTTATCACTTCTTTGTGGATACATTTCCTTTTATGTATCTCACAATACAAGGTCTACACAGCCATAATGGATCATAAATGATAGGGTAAAAACATGATTAGAAGTATCCCAACATGGTGTTCCATGTCATGTCTTTATAAATTAATCTTTAATATGGTCATTATAATTGAAAACATTGTAGGATATAAGGGAACATATTTGTATATCAAAATTAGGGTGAATAGTTATTCTTTTCCATATATTTCATAATAACATCATATAATTCCACTTTATTATTTGAAATATAAAATCGTTCTTATTAAATCATGAATTATATGATATCATTGAAAAACGTGTTAAAATCCAATGAACAATATAAATAACCTCTAGAATAATAATATTTTTGATAACTAGGATACCCATAAATCAATAAAAAAAATATTAATTAGTTCAAACATAAGTACCTAGAGCCAATAAATGTATAATCATTATATAGTAGAACACCCCAGAATGAGAACCACTTATATTTTCAATATATTCACAGACATAATGTGTCTTAGATCAAGGAATTTAAAAGGACCGAAAAAACTATCAATTCACCCTCTCTTTAGAAAATAACCAATTTATTTAGAAATCATTTTGAAAATATTTATAATTATTTTATCAGAATTCCAAGGATATAGATATAACCACATACTAAATTATTGGATTAGACACTAACCCCTATATGATCCACCCACATAGAATAGAATTGAACAAAATAAAAATTAAGTGATTCCAAAGAACAAATTATCACATATTATATTATAGATTAAATTATAAAATGGTATAAATGAGAGGATATATAAAAAATAATACCTCAAGAACATTAAATGCACTGTATCCTAACAACAAATTTTACTCAACAATATAATCATACAATGGATATAAAAGTGATTTTTTATGTGCCATAATAAGATTAATAGATCGTGAAAAATAAACTTGATACGACTTCTAATTTCAGGTAATGTGGATTAATTAACCATCCATATATAAAAGGGAGACAAAAATTAATATAGTTTAAAGAACATATATTATAATGGAATAGTATATGTATTATCCAAAAACTTATGGAGAGGACCATATATTTGAGGGAGAAAGACTATGATGAATGAGAGTGGAGTTAGATGTAAAAAACAAAATTAAATAGAAGATAAATTACTCTTTTTTTGAATTTTGTATTCATGATTGGATGTTTTGGATTTATTATATGATGAGTAACATGTCACATCAATTTTAAATCATGATATCCAAATTCATTAAAATAATATCACCTCACAAAAATAAAAAAAATTCACATAATAAGATGCAAATGAGGGATTCTTCCTTGAAGTATGTCTCCTCTTCACTATTCAATCACCATGTGTAATAACTCTTATAGTTACAGTTTATCTGATATCATTTATATCCACCTAGCATCCTATAGACTCTATTTTAATCAAAAAAATTGTTCCTTATAGATTCAATTGACACATACATATACCATGATGACACATTCACACTTCCAGTTAATGTTGTTATACTAACAACCTCTACTAGAAGATGACTTCTAAACTAGTAGTTCTATTATTAAATATTTATAAAATAATGTATAATATAATAATTACTATTTTTTAGAAAATAAATCAACTAATATGTTAATAACCCATCATGAATGAGAATTATATTTCTATAGATAAGTGGGAACAATCTGAAAAGTGTATTTCCAAATTTTAATTCCCATAACATTAATATTTTCATTATTCCCCAACAATACGTCAACCCATATCACAGATTTATAGTTACGTTATAATAAATGGGTAGTCATCCAACCCAAATATTAAAACTGGACTACCCAGATTGGTCATCACTATAAAAAATAATGACGAAAAACTCAAACATCATAAAGCAAAATTAATAACAATTTGTTACATCAAACACCCTATAAATAATATTATTCATATTCACTTATGCATCCATTAAATCATTTTTACATACAAGAAATCATTGATATTTGATGTCTTATAATTTTATTAAATACTTCGATTGTTTCGCTACCCTAGGAAATTAACCACTACATTATGATCCTAATAATGACTTGAGAAAATAAAATAATCCATTATAATATATGGTAGGCTTTTAGAATTTTGATTTTATAGACAATTCCATTGTTGGATGTATTTACAAATATTAATTTGACCTTTAGGAATGTATATTAGATTAATAATGAAATAAAGAATATATTATCAAGATATTTATCACACAAGGGAAGTCGTTTCAATGTTATTTGATTACATTGTATATTCAGAATTAGAACCAATCAAATTGAATCCCATACGTTATAAAAAAAATTTTATGCTCATAGATTGAATATTGAATCAGTATTCATAACTGCCACGATTTTATTTTAATGAAAATATTTAAATTTATATATTTTATAAAAAATATATTAAAAAATATAATTAAAATGATAATAATGAATAATTTATTTATAACCCCAGATAATAATATATATGTTACATTTAATATTCCTTGAATCAAATTAAATATATATTTCCTATATAAAAAATACTATTAAAATGATAAAATTAACAAAAATATTATTTTATTGAAATTGATACCAATAGAATTAATAAATTTAATATCCCATTGAATATAAAATAAAAATTCATATATTTGTAAAAAAAATAATTATTGTAAGTTCACCAAACATGATTAATATACCGTGGGAAGAAAAAAGTATTGATTATTTTCAGCATTAATGGAATAATTGATAATAAATGATTATAATTCTTCTAAAGGATTTTTTTTAAATATATTTAAACAAAATATTATATAATATAAATTAATTTAATATAGTTTTATCATATTTTTTTTATTTCAACAAATAATAAGACATTACACTAGAGAATTTTTTGAAAAATTTTATAGATAATATAATTTAAATTATCAAACCAAGAGATTAAAAACATTACCCAGGATGTGTGATAATTATGAAATTGATATAAATCCCTCATTCAAATTTAAGTACAAAATTAATTTATTTTTTTATAATTGAACTATTCATAATAGAATGATCTTCATGATTATTTCACATGGTGTAATGAAATTACTATATATATTTGCTAAATAACATGATGTTCATCTAGTAAACGATATATTCAGTTTTAAGAAAAACATAATCAAAATTATTCATAAAAAAATTCATACTACAAGTAAACTAAATGTTTAAGCCTTAAATTTAAAAAGAATAATTATTCATGTATAATAATGAAATATAATTGATCATGAAATATAAAAAATAATCTAAAAATCATTCATAAATATAAAATATTTTCGGGATCCATGTATATCATTCTAAAATATTTCTTATCAAAAAACCATAAATTACGAGAATGAATAAAATCAATTACATAAATTTTAAATATGCTATGATCCAAAAGACATAAAATGAATATTTCTACACTACTAACTAATTATCACAATAATCTATTCCCAACAAATGTTCATCAAATATTCTGTTATGAAAATCATTACTAAAAAAGTGAACGAAAAAATCATATAATACATTCAACCATAATTGAATATATATAACAATAAAATATTCAAAAAAAATATGAATATGATCTTCTAAAAAATTACAATTTCACCTAAAAATTGATCAATATATCACAATAGATTTTTTAATGATCATATATTTTCATCAGATATTTATAATGTTTATCAATATCATTTTCTTCCTTGATTAAAAGTAAGAAATGTTTTATGTAACATATATTATTAGAGAAATACTTGTATATCATTGATAGAAATAATATCATATATAAAAATGTTAAAAGATAACTAATATTATATTTTATATCTATCTTACATGGATTACAAATTTTAAATTTCTTTCACAGAATTTTATGGCTTTATGGACCATAAAAAAGGAATTATATTTTAAATTGGGCCATTTAAAGAGAAAAAATCAAGGGTTTGAGGAATTCATAATTATTCATAGTCACAATGAATTTTATATAAACCCTCTACATTACATAATTAAATTTATTTGATTACTAATGTGAAAATATGGTATCATAAAAAAGTAAGAATTTGACCATGAATATAATTCTGGGTTGATGTTTTTTATTACATAACATCCAAAACTAGGAAATTGTATTTTTAGTATTCTGTAAATTATGATTTTTATTAAATAAAAATATCTAAATAAAGTCATTTTTTATTAATTGATCCAAATCCATAATATTTAGTAATAAAGGAAATATATAGATAAAAATGAGGAATTTGAATCACCAAATATTGAAATCAAGAGATATATAATAATGTAAAACATTTAAATTAATTTTCATTAAATATTTAATAAGCCTATAACCTTGGATACCAATATTTATACTTTACAATATATTATAATCAAACCACAAAAATAAAATAAATAATTTTAAGAAAAAATAATTATGATTATATCATTTATATTGTTAATTATCAATAGAAACCACATAACAATATATTGTAAAATTTATATACATAGATTCATTAAATGAGTTATTTACATAATTTTGCATCCTCAAACACATATATCAAAGATTATATAATCTACCTAAAATAAAATATTATTGAGTACATTTATCAAACTTAATAAAAATTATTGTATTTAAATATCTCTATGAAACATCGTCTTAAAATTATAATTAGACATCGAATTTATTTGAAATTATTAAAAACACCATAGGTAAATTATAAAAATATATTTTCAAGTAATTATTTAAAGAAAATTAATTTATATTGAAAGAATTGTATATTATCATTAACAATCGCTTTAGTGAAAAACATATTAAATGAAAATCATATATAATAATATCTATTATATTTAAAAAAGTAACATTAAAAAACTAAATAATAAATAAAACAATAAAAACCAATATATAATGATTCATCAAAACTATTGGAAAATGAAAAATAAACATTCCAAAATATTTTCAATTACTGTTTACATATTATATTTCATAGTAATTAGTAAATATTAACTATATTAGAAAGAATATAAATATATTTTTTATATTCTATCATTCATTCATGTCATTTTCTCATTTCATCCACATGATTGAAACATGTGTCACATGGATTAAATAAAAATAATATATGAGTAAATCATAAAACAAACCCTTATTCTCTAAATAAATTTCATGATAAAATTTGATACACCAATAAAAATCAAGAAACAATAATATATCCTCATATATTAGTCCAAAAATATCAATTGAACAGTAATTGAATTTTAATGAATATATACCAATATGTCATGAATTGAAAATATATAACTTTTTAAAAATTCTGTACTTCAATTATTTTTCATAAAAAATAATCATTTATTATATAAAAAAATTATTTTCATCAACTCATTTACATCATTGAATAATAAAATATATTTAAAAAATGATTTAACATATATGCATGCTTGTCTCAAAATAATAAGATGATTCCTGTATCATAAATAATGATTATAAATAAATAATATCATTATAAATCATTAAAATAGTAAAAAAAAAGTATCGCTTCATATCTATTAACTGTTTAATGCATAACCTTAAATATAAAATTTTTAACAAATCACCATAAAATACAAATCCATTATAGTTATAAATTATTTTTTTAAAAAAACATGAAAATTAATTAACATTTTTTCATTAAATTGTTATAAAATTCTAAAATTAATTTGGTTGAACAATATGATCAAATAAATATATATATTCACCAATATCCCATTAAAACATTAAAACATCCATAAAAAGACAATTTATTTTTCATCATAATTAAATAATCACATCTATTATGACTCCAAATAATAGAAAAAATTTAGAAATTATATTTTTAATTTATGTGAGGAACACACAAAATTATATGATATCAATAATAAAAATACATTGATTCATTAGTTTATCATGTAAATATAACCACATAAAAACAAATCCTTTATAAAATATATGTATTCATGAATTATAAAATAAAAAATACAACAAGAAGGAAACATGATTATATAATCATTACTTAATAGTGAAATCATAGATGTGTTTAGATAAAATTACCTTTTGAAATGGATCAATCAATAATGATACAAAAAAATATTAAAATGGATTAGACATGTTAAATCCAATATTCCATTTCCTAACCTAAAAAATTCTAAACTGTCGAATTTATGTTATCCAACATAGAACAATATGTGGTCCATTATTCTCAATATATTACAATAAATTAATCAATTCATAGGGATCACATAAATATATAATTATTCCACAATACATTATGAGATGGCATATTTCACCTTAAATATATTAAAAAAGTGTATTACATTAACAAGACAGTTTCATCGTCATTATAAAATTTACCATGACTTAATCCTTCATAATATAATTTAATACGCAACCAAAATATCCAATGATGAAAATAATACATAGATACATTAAAAAACTCAGAATCTAAATGTCCCATTTTTTATTTGAACCATTAATAATGAAAAATAAAATAATATATCCAAAAGCCATATCATCACTCCCAAAATCCAAAATTCATTTACCTAAACACTATCACCAAAATAATATCAATCTAATGAATAAAATAAAATCATAAAATATATTTTAAATTAAAATTAATTTATTATCATCTTCATGAATACATAATTCATCCATTAAAGAATAAATAATTTACATTTTAATCCCATCCCAAAATATAATTCTCACACATCAATTTAGTCATCATAAAATTAAAATCACAATGTTTAAAATACTAGAATGATTTCATAAATATTATCAAAAAAATCCATGAAACTTAAATAAATTAAGACCGACAAAATATTTTAATCCCTTGATAAATTTATTACTTAATCATTCATTTATGTTAATATGATAAATCGTTATCATATAGGGTATGGTCTATAGGGTTAATTTTTACTCAACAATTCGTCTATATGTTGATTTTCGTTCACAATTTTCATGTCAATGAACTTTTAATACTGTTTTGTATCTAATTACATTCAAAAATAAAATAAAATTTATCATCATATACGGAAAAATGTAGACCACATATAATTAATTTCCAATCCTAGTAAAATATGAAGTATAATTCTTGTGTTAAACAGTATAACAATCACACTACAACACATTAAATTTCGTAAAAATGTATGTATAATATGACTATGAATTAAACTAAAACATTTTTGGAAGGGTATTTACTTGTTCAAAAATACATTTCCATTATCCCTAAACATTTTCTCCTCCCTTGATTAGTAGAATTATATTGATGGGTTTGAGAAATTTTCACCCAATAAAGAATCTATTTGGTCTAAATATTCTAATATTACACTATGTGAAGTCTATGACTCACATATATTGAATTCTCAATGAAATAGTGTACTAATAAAGATAGTCACATTTATAATACCTCAAATAGATCTACTTAAATATAAAGGATATATTTTTGACGAATATTTTATTGAATGAAAATGGTTCTCCCTTATAACTTATTTATGATTAATATATTTTAAAAAAATATTGTATTTAATTTGTTTCACTTATTGTTTATGTCCATTTAATTATAGATATAAATTTATACAATATAGTAATAATGTATCAAAAATGGATTGGGTTCCAGCACAATGTAATGTTATGATAATAATTTTTATTAGAAATTACCATGTATAAAATTATATAATGATTCAAAACTAACTAAAAACCTAATTAATATAATTCCACTTTACCATATCCATTATTTACATGAAAAAAACATTTTATCATGAAATTTAAAATCACCCAAATAGTTCAAATCCAAAAAAACAATTAATTAATATATAACTATAATACATTGATATATAATATTAGTAATTACTATATATATAATGGAAAAAGTAAACTCACATGAAATTTTTGGAATATTTTCCATGACCAATAGAGTATCCATTGATTCATGATCTTGGATATTTGAGCCTTCAATCAAAAACACCATAATATATCCCAGATGAAATAATACATGTAATATATTTTAGAATTCACTACAAATATTTATATATTAATCACAAATGGTATTACATAAGAAATGAAAAAAATACAATCCAATTAAAATAAATTTGAAACTATCAATACTATAACAATACATTCGGAGAATCACAATATATTTCGATATATATTGAAAAGGTAACTTTAAGAAATTATATGTGAGATTCCAATACTTAACGGAATATTAAAATATTCGCAATCATACGAGAAAAAAACATCTCCTTCAAAATTTTACATAAATAAATATATGGATGTAAAAAAATATCACCTCTATTAGATTCTAGCATCATGGACCACTTCCCCAAAAATATTTTCACTCAATTCTTTAGAAATAATTTATCATTTCACTTGAATTTTTTTTGGTATCATCATTTTAATCCTATAAGCTCTCCATCCAAAATAATGATTATAATTAAAAATCATATCAATGAAAGATATAGTAAAATTTATTTTTTAAAAGAAGACCAATAACATGATGATATGAAAATGTTTCTTTACTTTTGGTATGAATAACAAAATAAAATTTAAATGTTATTTCTTCCATAATTATACACATATGGAGAAAACAATATATAACTCTATGATATATAAAAATTTTATTTATTTAAAAATTCATATAGTCTTTAATTAGAATTCCTATCACAATTTTGATCATATTCGTTATGTGAATTTTAAATTCTACATAATGAATGAATATATTTTAGGTTATTATATATTTTAAAATATACCTCACATACTATGAAATCATTTAAAAACATGATTACCATAAAATCATACTTTTGACTATCAATGTAATGTTAATTCCATAAAATATCCTCTTAATTAATGTCATAGTATCCTTACCAACTGGAATGGTTGAGAAAATTTATTTTCCAAATTCAATTATTGATTATTATAGGTATTTCACTATAATATTATCTTGTTTTAAATAATAAAAATAAATGATTCAATAAATTGAATGGTCCAAATTATTCAAGAAATTTTTTTTTATTGTCATGTGTTAAAAAAGATGAGTCAAAATATTCCTTTAGTATTCTAGAATATATATATATAAAGTAAAAAAAATTTGTTTATATTCTATTTATAATTTAATAAATTTATAATTTTTTAGGTTTGGATTTAAAATAGTAGTCATTTATAAACATTACTCCTTATAATATATATATTCTTTTGTATAAATGCATATAATAATTATATTATGTTTATGATGTATATTGTTAACCATTTATATATATATATATATATATATTCTTTATTATCATATTTATTATCATACTCACTGAATTTTTTGGAAGTGAATTAATTTATATATAGAATATATTATTAAATAATATAAATAAAATTGTTCGAAATATTTTTATTTTTTATCATTTTCAAATATTGTGTAAACACACATATATATATAATTACCCAATCAATAATCATATATTATTTCATAATAATTTAAATAGTTTATAGAAAATAATATGTATAGTTATAGGGTCTATTTTATTTGTTATATTGGAAACAATAAGTCAAAAATTTAAAATATAATGGTTTTGTAATTACTTATACTAATCAGAGTACTCCTAAATCCCATAATACCTCAAAATGCAACATCAGATATTAAGGGGAAATTGATAATAAAAATTCTAATCCAACAATCATATTATGGGAAAGAAATTTAAAAAATAGTATGACATGGGAGTGTATAATGTTGAATCATAATTAGAATTATTATATCTAAGGATTCATGGAATAATGAAAATAATAAAATATATTAATGTAAAAAACTAACTCTTATCATAAAATTTTATCATCATTTGAATTTGAAACCATCATACACATTCCACCAAAATAATATATAAAGGATCTATTCTTTGTATTCATAACAAAGTTATCTTGAATAATACATCACTCCATTTGGTGGATATTATTACATAACATTCATTATGATATATCATGAGAAGTAATCATTACACAATGCATTTATGGAATGTATAATTCCAATATTTTACAATACATAATAAAAATAATATATATGTGTGACACATGGTTTCAATAAATATATCATAAATCAAAACTAAATAATATTTTTTTATATCAAATTCATGTTTTTCACCATGGAATAATTTATAATATAATAAATACAAACTAAATCATAATAATAAGGGATATAAATTGGATACAATGATGTTATTCATCATTGATGATAAAATAACCAAAAATAATATGAATTATACATATGATATTATCACAATATAATAAATTGTTCTTGTATTTAGGAAATAATTTCCCCTACAAAATTATATAGTTAGAATTTTGGTGGACATGCATCAACCATGTAATGGACTGTAAAGGATTACAATTGTAATGAAATTTTTAGACAATAAAAATATAAATCCATTGATAGGTAAGAAAACATCAGTTATGTATTACACTGTATATTTAAATAAAAATCTAATAAGCCATCATATAAATATGGTGGATTGTATCATTTTATGAATAACATTAAAAAACTACTCAACAAATATGTGAAAAAGTCATCAAATGATTAATAAAATTTCAATATATGTAAAATTATTAAATTTTAAATGAAAAAAATTTAAATTAAATATTTCCATTGAAAGTGATAATAATAATTTATTATAATAAAATAAAATCATATAGAGGAAAACATTATGAATTGAAAAAGAAATAAGAAAGATACCACTTCATGGAATCATGTACAATTGATTCCTTTTTGGATAAAAGTTTATCACAAAAAAATTAATTTAATAAATTTTCATATAGAAAATATGTTTTATTAAATTCATCACAGGTGAATTTTGTTAAGAAAAGTTGAATGAATTTATATCAGATCAATCTAAACAATAACATTTATATAATTATTATTTCACAATCCAATCCTATGAAAATTGGTTATCATTAATAAAACAAATTCAGAAAAACATGATGAAAAATGATATAAAACCATTCATTTATAATAGGTAAAAAAAATTGAATGTCACATAACATCATAAAAATACTTTTGATATATAAAACATGTAGATGAATGGAAAATATACACTTTAATGTATATGACTATATCTTATCAATAATGTTCTATTAATTGAGGTTTTATTTAACTAGTAGTGAGGATATTAAGGATTTTAATTTATATACATCTTTATAATTAAAATATATAAATTGAAAAAGAAATGGTACAAAAAATGTCTTCGTAGAAAAATTCTTGAATAGATTTCATGACTCCATGGAAAAAGGAATTAAGATGAGAAAAAAATTAAGTTTTAAATGACATTAAAATCACAATCCATTGATGGATTAAGAGAATAATAAACCATTAAAATTTAAAATAATAAAATATATACCATAATAATAAAATAATATGGAAGCATATTTAACATATAAATTGTAATTGGGTGATAATTTGAAATGTCTCTTAATGAAGAGAGATTGAAATAAAATTACCAAGCATTTATTATTGAAAGAAATTTTAAATTTAAATCATCTTCATTATAATTATCTAATGTTTAGTATAAATATAATTTCAATATTCCACAATATTTAACTCATTAGGGCCGATTTGTTATTTTTTGAACAATTTTTATTATAGTTTCCATAAACATTTGTTATTATGGGTTTTTCACTGAATTTTTTCGTAATAACTTGGATTTTATTCCCATAATAAAATGTGTTTTAAAATTTTCTCAAAATATCAAGAAAAATATTAGAATTTTCAATAACTTTCCATTAAAATATAATTTATATAGTAAATTAGTTTATCTAATCATTTTACTAAATATAGAAAATAAATTTTTCTATAACGTATCTTGATATAAAATTTACATTAAAATTATATAAAAATATTATTTATAGAATTTATAATATTATAATTTCATAAATATATGTTCTGATTATAAAATTATACATTATATAATGTTTTACTACCATTTATTTCATTTAATTATGAAGATTAAAGATAGATATCATCTCAAGGAGGCGGTAGTTTGTATATACAGGAGAATTCTAATATTCTTTTTGGAGAGTTGATTGAACATATATAATGCAATATAATACCATTTAAGATCCAATATAATTTTAAAAATAATATATTTTCATTTTAGATAACATTTTTATGTCATTATTAATTTTTCATTAAAAATTAAATGATTCATATCAAGGAAGTGGTAATCTGGACACAGAAAATAATAAAGAATTGTATTTTATCATATTGAGTGTAAGTGTGTAAATAATAGAGGTAATATTTGTTTAATATTGTCTCAAATAACTAATGATTATTATTTTATTATTATAATATTGTTCTGTTCGGTCTAGAATTGATAGAATTAGAAATAAATATTTATAAAGATGTGATCTCAATGTTGAAACATTGAAATTAATTTTCATGAAGACCATAAATTTAGCAGACATATGATAAATTATGGTGACGAGATGATTTCTTCATTGTAGTGGACTCCATTAGATTGGATTCCGGATTATTATAATGGAAATAAATAAATTGCAATGTGGTATTGGAAGGGTAAAAGTGACCAACCTTTTTTATCATTGATCAAGATGGTCTTTTCCAAAGAAAATAATATCATGTAATGGTTATGAATGGAGTAGTAATAATGTAAAGAGAAATATAATTTATTTTTGGAATATAATGTATTCAATAATTTAAAACCTTTATAAAGAGTTATATATGTTTTGTTGATCATGATAAATTATAAAAAATACTTTCATCTTATATTAGTCTTTTAAACACATAGTATGTAATGTCTCGGATTTTCCATGTATTATTTAAATATTATAGGGAATTGTTTTGAGACCATGTTCAGAGATGGCACATCATTATGAGGCCTGGTGATCTCAGAGTGGTGGTCCAAATTTTTTTTAGTTTAGTGAGTCAGCACTTGTGCGCGGTCGTGGTAGTTTACAAATGGAGGCCCAGATTAAACATCTGAGGGCACCGTTGCGTCCAGGGTGATGACTTTACCTACGAAAGAGCCTAACCTCAACCAATGAGGGTTGAGGGAAAAAAGCTAATTTTTGGTCATTTTAAGTAAAATAAAATAAAATAAATCCGCATGTTTATTTTATTTCTTTTTGGAAATATCTATTGTAGCGCAGCAACATGAGAGATGTTTTGGTCATTAATGTCATGTCAAAATGACACAAAAACAGCAATGCTGACGCATTAATGCCGCTTTGTGATGGGATGTAAAATACTTTTCCATTTTTATTGTAGTAATTGAACTTCAATCGTTGGAAGAGTATTGAGAGGAAACTTTGGAAAAAACTCTCAATGACGAATGATGACAAATCGAATCTGCGAATCATTACGCCAACAAGGATAGCGGATTTCGGCGATGACAGTAGCACAACACCTTTGTCAGTGATCGATCCTTTCTTAACTGTAGGGTTTTTTATTTCATTCCTCTTTCCCTTTTTTGAGTTTAAATGACAAAGGTAGATCAACACCAAACAGATAGATCTAAGGATTTATACGTTCTTGTGGGAGGGATTTCATTGGGATGATTGTGGAGAAGTAGTCCATGTTTTTTATTTTTGTATATTCGGTAATGTTTAATCCTTTTAACGGGAGATGATCAATGTCATGACAAACAATGGCGGAGGTTAGTTCCTCAATTTGTTCGATTGGTTTTCCTTCCCCCTTTTCTTCTCACGGGTTCTTCATGTTCTTTGTGTTCATTGTGGGGCGATGAACAATGGATCGTTTCACACCCATCATGAAGAACAATGATCCCAAACCGGAGATCCGACATCACAACAACCGAATGGAGGTGAGACGACCATGATGGATGATGAATCGGCTAAGATATGAAGACTTCATTCATCGATAATTCTCCACGCGGGAAGATCAAAACATGTTTTTGGAGCTGATCAGAAGTACTAAAACAAAGGAATCAGCCTCGTGGTGTCGGGCTGAGCAAAACATGAGTGTTCTAGGGAGATCAGATGACCGAATTGATTAACGGGGCATCACCAGATGATCAATGATAGAAGTATATGTTACTGGAAATTACAAAAATCAACGGTGTGTACTTTTGAAGAACACAACCTGTATTACAGGCAGTGACGACAAGGGTTTCAGGGGTCAGAGGTGAATCACATGGCCTGTAATCCTGGTCACATGGAATGTTGGACATTCTCTGAAGTTCTGCTTGTATTTTGGGAAGTACACGAACACAGGATGATCTACAAAGCTTCAAAAAATGGTGTTTACAACATGGTAGTGGTAGATAAGCGGGACTCGGTGTGTATCCTGGGGATACATGGACAGAGGATGGAGTACACGACCATGTAGTACATCACATGGCCAATCGAGGCCAGTAATGTGGGTCACCCTTGTACTGATTACACGGGTTAGAGTAAATGGAATGAAGACCATGTACGAGAACATGGCCAACGTACATGGAGCTGACCTTAGGCACTCAAACATGGTTTGTACACAGTACTACACTTCGTATACTAACAATTCTACACGACCACGCTTAAGACACGATCTGTTGTGCACGGTCAGTACCTGAGTTTTACAACACGTCGTGTACCTTTACTATATTTCATGTACATTTGGGAAAATGGTGTGGTCCTCTTGTTCACTGTATCATGGAAATCTTTTGTTTGGTTTTCTACCCCTTCTTCTCATTCCATAAAATGTTAGGCATCATTTCCTCACATAGGAGAATAATCTTTTCAGCATGACTTTATGTGATAGAGTCAGGCATCCATTTAAGAGGCCTGAATCGAGATTCTATATACATTCTTAACCATAGGGAGAGTCCAGAATCGACGTGACCAACTCCAACGGGCATCGATCGTCTTCCAATCAGGTGAATTCTGGATGAGTTGTGGTATCTTCCTTTCCCCTGATAGTGATCCACATCTATGTATCATGATCTTCCCCACTCAGGAGTGTGTCTCCCTTAATGACTGCATTTATGTATCGTAACCTTCCCACTGAGGAGTGTGTCTCCCATAATGAGTGTATCTAACTCTCGTGGCATTTCCCAAGAACCGTACGTCTTGGACAGACGTCATCAGATTTAGAAGACTCGTGGAGTGTGTTCTCCCACGATGAGTGCTTCGTGAAATCTTATAACTAAATCCCAAACGATGGTATACGGTTTTGTGATTTTTCTCTAGATCGTGGGTCTGGGTTTTGAGTATATCTGGTTTGTGTTATATGTCTTTTAGACATATATTGTGCATATATGAATGTACCTTTAATTTGTGTAATTCTTTGTGGTTTTCGGGGTTCTCTACTGAGTATTGTTATACTCACCTCTGCACAGGATTTTCTCGCATGTGTTGTGTCTTGTGCCGACTAGCAGCTTTTTGACAGAGTCCAGGGCGGACTAGGACATGACTGGGCTTTCCGATTTCCCTACTGTCCATGGTGTTCCTACGGTTATGAGTATCAGTCCCAATACCTTTTTGAGTTTACAGGTTGGACTCTGCAGTTTTCAAACTCTTGTTTTGGTGGGCTTATATTCTAGACAAGTTTACATTATGTACTTTACCATCTATCGTACTCTATTGGTTGGGATTAGTTGTATGCATGCATTTTTTCTGAGTGATTTTACATTTCAGCATTTTTGGGCTTAGAGCTGTGTGTGTGTGTATAGGTAGTTAGAAAATGCCTCCCATGTCAGTAATATACCTACGTGGTACAAGTCACTATCACCTGGCCTATTAGAGGTGGTCTTGGGTAGTCACAGTGTGGGCCCCACTAGGATGGTTCATGACAGAGTACTCTTAATTAAATTTTAATTTTCTCAATTTTTCATTAAAAAATTATATGTTGGTCAATATTATAAATAATTATGTTATGAATATGACTTTTTCAACATTTAAATTAATTCAGTAAATATTTGGGATATAATTATATTTAAAATCAAAACATATATGTTTGTTTGAAAATTTTATTAGAGAAATTTCATTTTTATCAAGAATCTTTATTAATCATATAAAGCATTTAACATGGATTAAATTTATGTTAATTAATTTAAAAATGTTAATAATAATGATTTTAATATTTTCATTCAAAATTTATCAATTAATTATTTAATACATAAATTTTGGTAATTTAATAACCCATAAAATTTTAAGGATTAAGGGTAAAATTTATTTAAAAATTGTACATTAATCTATATCATTAAAAAAATGTGTCACTTATTATAAAATTTCAATCCACTACATATATATTAATAATCCATTTCATTAGAATAAATATACATTAATTAATTTTATAATGTAATTTTTGTAATTTTTGTGAAGTTAGTATACTTTTTTAAAATACCATATATAGGTTTATAATTCAAATATTTTAATTAATAATTAATAATATTTCAAGAAAAATAAATTTTATGATGAAATAGTTTTTCTATTTATTTGGTTATGTTATAACATGACATACATATCAAAAAATAATGATAATTATATATAATTCATTCCATAATATTTATAAATTTTACACAACAATCGTTGAAATTAATTCCAAAATGAAATCAATTTATTGAAAATTAAATTCTCTTTTAAAATTATTTTTTGAAAAAATATATAATTAATAAAATAATTAAATATAATAAAATATATTTTAACCATAAATAAAATTTAATAATTTTTTTATCATTAATAAACTTGTTATGATTTAATGTTGCATTATTTTTTCATCTATGTATATATATCATAATTTGATTACTGCATTTATCACTAAAATTTTTTATAGATATCTTATGATGTTCTATATTGGTTTTTATGTCCATGAAGAATTTAGAGAATACCATTAAACATAATAAAAATTTATAGACAATAATAGAAATCAGGAAATTCTACCACTCATAATATAAATTTTTCTATGAAAATTTATTATCATTAACTATAAATATTAGATAACATAGGATAAATGATTGGAATTCACCATTATATTGTATATAATCTGATGTGAACATCAAAATAACAGTGAAGTCTATAAAATATACATTTTCCATAATTCATACAATGTATTGTTAAAAAAACTAGTTATTTTGGATCATGGGAAGGATTTTGTTTTCATCTTAAATGTTTAATTGTCAGCTTTACACTACTAAATGATCATAGTTGTATTACAACAGGTTGTTAAATATTTTAGAAATTAATGAGTTCTAATGGTTAAGATGAAAATTCTATTTTTTAAAAAATATCTTCATTTAGGAATACAATATTGTTTTAAGAATTAATATATTCAAAAATAACAATACCATAACACTAAATATTATCCTAACTATTTTAAATCACTGAATGTAGGGATGTAATGTTCTTAGAAAACAATATTGATTGAATAATTTTAATAAAATATAATACATTCACTATTTCATGTTGGGGTAACAAAAACCAAATTTGAATTATAATTCATATTGAAGGTCATTGAATATTATGCTTCTTGATTCTGGGGATGTAGAGGTTATATAATTAAACAATCTACACATATCCATTCCTAATGGAATTGAAATGTAAAATTCTTAATTATTCCAAAAATATGGCATTTAATTTTTACTCATTTATTTGTAAGATTACAATGTTAATTTCATATGATAACTAAAATTATAATTCTCTCACAATAGTTTGATGGTTTATGGACTCCTTGACCATATGTACTTTATTTATAGTACCCTATAGGAAATCTTTGTGATGATTTTATAAGAATTTTTTATTTAATAATTAGAAAAAAATCATCATCATCATCAATTTACCTTTAATGAGAATCCACATTTCCTATCTTTACTGGGTTGGGCCTTCGATAATGTTCTCATTGTTAATCATATTCCATGATATTATATTTTCCATAATGAAAGGGTTTAACATTCTATATAAAAATCTGATTTTTTTCAGTGATTTAAATTAAAGTACTCATATTTTCATCAATTTTCATTTATATATCAATGAATTAATCCATAACAACATTTCAATTTTATCTGATTTCATCATCTATGTAATTTTTGTGTGTTTTACACTAAATTGTAAAAAGTACATCATTCTGTAATTTTATTTTAGTTTTTTATCTTTTTATTTTTGTTTCATTACATTTAAAATATTGATCCAATTAGAGTGATTCCATTTCTATACGACTCATTTTTATGGGATTCAACAAATTTTTATAGATCTTGATGAAATTCAAATTTTCATAGGTGAAAAAAATAATCAAATTTCAAATATTTATAGATAATATAATGGATCCCACATTAGTAAATGTATACTGACTCTAGAACAATAGGTAAAATTGACGGTACTAAATATTTATTTGAATAAGGAAATGATTCAGAATTTTGAAAATGGAATATAATGGAAAAAGTATCCCATTAATGTGGTTATTAAATATTCCAAAATGGAAGACTATTATGTGAAACAATAGCTAGAAAAGGAATGACTCATTAATTATGTCATAACATACATTATAGGTGTCCAATGACATTGATTATAATATGGTTGATAAAAAACTCAGTTTTCAAAATCAATAAAAAACCCATTAGATATTTTTCAAAATATAATGAGAATAACATGAAACATCATTTGTAGGACTGATTTGGGAGGATCTATTTCTACACCAATTTCTAATCATCTTTTATTTATTTATTTATTTTACCACTTTTGAAATATTTTTTTTAATATATATAGGTCATTTCATTTCTTTATATTATGTCAAATTATTCCCCTTATTATTCATCCCATTCTTCATCTCATTGTATTGTTATTATTTTTTATTCATCATCTATTTCTATTTTATGATTTCCTGTGATTGTTTTTTTTCACCTTCATCATTTCACCAACTAGTTCTCTTTATTTTTTATATATATTTAAATATTTTTCTATTTCCATTTTTTACACTGACATATTATATTAAAATAAATTTTTATAACTGGAGGCTTGTCTTGTGAATTTTTTGTGGAATTTCCATAAACATTGAGCATCAATTATTTTCCATTATTTACATTTCTGATGAAAAATATTGTTTTGAATAGTTGTAAAGATTTTTCACCACAACACTAAACTCATACTCATGTTTATAATTTTATAAATTCTTTTACAAACCATTTTCTAGATAAAATACTTTCGTTTAACGATGTTGATCCATTCATCAAGTTATTTTGCATATGAGGGAGTCAGGTCCATTAAAATTCAACACTCATGATTTAGGTGTTCAATGAACCCTGATTTTAGGATGAGGTAAAACTAATATTTCAAAATCAATTCAAAATTCTATTCAACTAATTAAATGAACTGTAATTTATGAATTTTGTTATGTTATTTAATAACAAATCTATATTTAATCACCAACATGGTTAATGATAGAACCCATTAGCCAATCCCCAATATTTAATTCCATTATTTCCTAATCACGTCCTATAATTCCATGTATGTAAAAATTTAATCATTTATTTTATCATCTAAATTCCATTTTCATTCAGATATTAATTAAGAATAATAATTATTTTATTTGAATTATATTATATTAGTTAAATTTCAGAATTACCCTCTAGTGATATTTATGTGGTCAAACTCTATGAACAAACATGCAAATTAATTTCCATTTTCATTACCTTGTTTGTAAGAACTCGAATATTCGTTTCATGTATGTTTTTCCTTTTTGGGATTTTTTGAGAAAAATGGAGTTTCTAGAAATTTTTAAAGTACACACTGTGTACTTTCTGAGTACACTCCGTGTACTTTTTTCCGGATCGAAGCCGTGTGCAATCTGTTCCCGTGCCACACACACGTGGTGTAGGGGTGACGTGGAGGCCGCTTAAAGTGGAGTACAGAAAAACATATTACACGTCGTGTACTCTAGAAGTACACGCCGTGTAATTTCTTGTTTTTTCATTACATGGACCGGGATCACGCCTAATCGACAAAAAGATCTTCTTCTCCAGCTTCTTCGTCCAAGTGCGTTGGGAATCCACAGATCTTTGACGAGCTTCTGTTCCTCCATCCGTTCTCCGAATCGATGGTCATTGATTGAGATGGAATCACAGTGGTGAGTTATCTCTTCTGCTTTAGCCTTGTTCCATGTTTCCTCCTCACTTCAATGTTATCGTGGGTTGATAGTTTTTGGAATTTTCTCAGATCATCGACGTTCTAAGGGGAATCAATTGTCATGGTTCATGTATATCGATCTCTTAGCACCATGTTAGGTGGTTTGTTATTTTCCATAAGAAGTCTGTGAATATTTTGTGCAAATTCCACCAATTCCCTTGAACGGGGAATTTTGGGTTTCCTTTTTTGCCTCTGTTGTTTGTCATCTTTGATTGACTGCTTGAGTAGAGATCATTGCTTGAAAAATTGGATAATATATATTATATTCTTGTTCTTTTCCTTGTATGTTTTTCTCATTAGGCGTTTTTCCAGTTGTCATGCCTAGTTGTAGGAGAGTGGAACTATTGTATTGTTATGCTGTTGTGCCTTAGACTGATCGCCAAGTAGTTCTTGCATTTTACATGGGCTGATACGTGCACTATTAATGTTTATTTCACATTGAACTATGAGAACCTAGTGTAGTATACCATAAAGAGAATTGATGTAAGGGCTTCTCAAGAGTGTCTTTTAATATAATGTGAGACCACATGGGGAATTGATGATGAGTTCTTCCTCAGAGAGTTTTTAGTTCCTCGAAGAGGGCCACATGGGGAATGTGACGTTGAGTTCTTCCCTAGAGACCCTTTAGTACGATAAAAGACTATAAGGGGAATTTATGGTGAGTGCTTCCTCAGAAAGTCTACTTTTAGCTGAACCAGAGGGGTGAGACTGTGTGTGCCTCCTAGAGGGTTTCTACTACTTGTAGGTTGAACCAAAGGTGTTAGGCTATGTGAGCTACCCATAAGATTACATTTTTTCTACTTGTTGTTGATTGTTTACTTGGGTAATTTATATGCTAGAACAGTGGATTGTAGCTCCTGTGTGATTCTCTGTTTACCGTTTCCTGTACTTTTACTTTCCCTAAATTTATTGAGTATTAGGCATAGATTTTTGGTTGATTGCCTACTGGGATTGTATCTCACACCATTTTTGGGTCATGCTTTTGGGCCCAAGCAAACTTTTTTGTTGTAGGTATAGATAAGGGAATGCGCCTTCGACTATTGGAACTTGATTTCTTGGAGCTGGAGAGCAAGGGACCAAGTTTAGCCTTGAGATACTGTAGGAGTTGCTATTATTTTAGTACATTGTTTGTACTTGTATTTCAGCACATTGTTGTGTATGCTGCATTCCATAGAAACTCGTACATACTGCATCATTATCATCTTTACTATATATTTATTTCTTCCGCTGTTTGGTTTCAGTTTTTGCGTATTTTTTAATGATTCCTCTATTTACTGTTAATTGTTTTTTCGTTTTATACCATACAAAAAAAGGGCATAGTTTCCCCAATAACTTAGCAAGTCCCTCGCTGCTAGTCGGCAGCCTCTGGCATTTGGGGAGATGTGCTTGAGGTCATGTGGTGAACTCAGCATGGGGCACCTCTGGGTGGCTTCCGAAACCGGGACATTATAAGGTGGTATCAGAGGGTTTCCTTCCTTTTGACTTATTTTTGGAGGAATAGCCAGGGATAGGACAGATCCGGTACTTTGTGTTAAGTTGTGCCCAGGAGTAGCTAACTCGTGTACAGGGAAAAGCCTTATTACCTCGTTAATTGAAATTTTATGGTTTTGAGATTTACAGTTGATATAATTTCACCTAGAGTGATTATGTTGTCATATTTTGTTGTTGTTTTTATATTGCGGTTTTATTTCTGTCACAACCCGATAAGATGAGGGTATGTCATCTCATGCATCATATAGACAGTTGTTCGAAATCGCATGTCATGCAATCTTTCCATGCCATCTTGGGTGCATTAGCGATTGAATGTTATTGTGATAGACTTTTGTAGATTTTTCATTCTATTGTGATAGATTATTTGATAGAATTTCTGCTGCTTGATAGAGAACTATTTCTATTTTACATTGCTTTAATGAATGCAAAATCTTGATTCTTGAGGTGTTATGGGCCTCTTGAATCAGAAATTGGTGGATCATTGACCAGTTTTTCATTGAATATGACTATATTGGATGCCAAACTTTAGTTTGCGTGGAGTATGGGCCCACATGGATCGGAATATGGCACCATCATGCCTTATTTGTAGTGTTTTCTAGGATTCGGTGCAGTTTCAGAGCAACTTCCCAAAAAAAACCCAGAATACAAGGCATGTACTTTATATATACATGTCGTGTAGTTTTAAATCGTGTCATTGACTATGTGAGTAGAATCATGGGTTGTGAAAATCACCAGAATCACGTCATGTACGATAGGTACACGTCATGTACTAGTGAGAGTGTACCCGGCCATGTAACTAACAACACGGGTCGGGGAATCTCGAGTAGAACACGCCGTGTTGGATAGAAACACGATGTGTAGTCTTGTTCCAGGTACCCCATCATGTCACGAGCAACATGGGTCAGTGTTATCTTCTTCTATACACGTCGTGTTTTTCGGAACACATCGTGTAAGGGTCATATGTGTACTTGGTCGTGTTTCCAACAACACGGGTCAGGAAATATCATCAAGTACATGCCGCGTTTTTTCAGAACACGCCCTGTAGTCTCAACCGTATAGCCAACCATGTAGCTAGAAACACAGGTCATTGAAACCATGTCTACTACATGCCTTTTCCACTAGGAACATGCCGTGTAGTGTCAGTTTAATAAGACCATGTGGGTTAGCCGTGCAAGGAGACACGGGCAGGAAAACAGTGTTAAGTACACGTCGTGTAGAATTTCTACATGTCGTGTAGTCTTGTTTTGTAAATCTTGTGTGTTTCCTTCTCCAGTTTTCATTTTATACTCCCTGGTTCTCTATCCTTGTTTTACTAATCTAAGGTATGTTTTGATCTTTCAGATCTATGCCTCTGAGAAGTCCTCTGATTGTACGTCAGTCGTCAAGCAGTGATCAGATGCCATATATGGATGATCAGGGACTTCTTGCCGATCCTCCAGTCAGTCCTGCCTTCACCCTGGCTGTCATACCATTTGAAGGTGTTGATGTGCAGTTCAGGGAAGGTTTTATGATGGTGATTCAGACCTTTCAGGGAGCACCGCCTCCTTCCATGACTTTGGCAGACTTGATGTGGGTTTTCCAATAGCAGCATCCTCCCACTTTTCCAGGGGAAGGAGGACCTCAGGATTCATAGTCATGGCTGGAATCCATGTTGACCATTATTGAGCATCTGGAGATTCCTTCAGAGAGGCGAGTCAAGCTCGCTACCTACATGTTTGAGACTCCGCAAATAGGTGGTCAGATGTGATCTCAAATGGGGGTCATCCGCAGGTTATGGCTTGGTAAGAGTTCCAGCACATGTTCTATGACTACATATACCCGGAGACCATGAGGGCCGATCGAGCCCCAGATTTAATGAGATTAGAACAGGGTACTCTTGTTGTTATGTATTACTCCTCCCGTTTCACTGAGCTTCAACATTTCACACCCCTTCGGGATGGGGATTAGATGTTCATAGAAAGGAAGTTTGAGGATGGTCTCAGGCATTAGATTCGCTGCAGGTGAATCACATCCAGTTGACTTCCATCAAATCCATCATCAACCTGGCACTGATTGCAGAGAAATCTAAGAGACTCCAGAGCTGTGAGCTAGGGCGGCTCTGCTTCCAGATCTAGTTTTCCTCCAAATGACAACAAGAAGCACCATAGGGAGTCTACGCGCAGTGATCCTAGGAAGTGAGATGTTTCGTCAGGCAGCCCAGTGATATGCTACCAATGTGGCCGGTCAGGGAAAACGAGGCAGTAGTGCGAGAGAGACCCCATGGAGTGACGGTCTTATGAAAAAATGGGTCACCTTCAGTGTTTCTACAAGGTTTTCTCCCTAGAAGGTGGTGACATGAGTTCTTCTATGACTCCTCATTCTGGAGCAGCACCACCAGTATCTCACCATTCGTGAACTGGAGTTCCTCCGGCCATTCGAGCAGAGGTGGAGGTCGAGGCCATGGTGGTCAGAAACCAGTCCTTCAGTGTCAGCATGCTGGATCAGCTCAGAGCGGTCAGGCAAGGTCGCTGGGCCACAGTGCAGGCCAGTCTTTTCCCGTGGAAGAGAACTATTAGGAGAAAGATCTTGTACCTTCTACCATTCGAGGTATGATTTTAGTAGCCTCAGTTTTACCTTCAGCTCTTTTCAATACTGGTGTTACGCATATATTTATCTTTTTTTCCATCATGGAGTGCCTTGGGCTCTGTATCATTTCTTCTATCGACTCATTGACACTAGGCACACCTTTGGGGACAAGGACATCTATTGTACGTCAGTGTAGAGAGTTCCCTCTCGAGGTTTCAGGGTATCATTACTTATGTGATCTCTATGTCCTAGAGATGATAAGATATGATGTCATTCTCAGTATGGACATGTTGGTTCCCTTCCAGGAAGTCATCCATTGTTATCGCCGCAGGGTGAGTTTCATTTCACCAGAGGGTGAATCTTTTCTTAATATAGGCGAATGGGATGTTCAGGCGAGTCGATCTGGACTCGAGCATCATGGGCTATGAAGGGTGACAACCCAGATTTCTAGTCATTATATGGATGACCAGGGGACTTAATATTTGGACATTCCTCCGGTGGTGGATCGTTTCTGGGATGTCTTTCTAGAGGATTTTTAGGTTTTCCTCCGGAGCATGAGGTGGACTTCTCTATTGATCTTGTTCCAGGAGCAGCACAGCTGTCCATTCCTCCCTATAGGATGGCTACACCTGACGTTATAGAACTCAAGAAGTAGTTGGAGAAGTTACAGTCAAAGGGTTTTGTCTGACCCAGTACATATCCATGGGGTTCGCCTATCCTATTTACGAAGAAGGCAGACGATACCCTTAGTCTCTGTGTGGATTATCGGAAGATGAACCATTTGAAGGTCAAGAACTGGTATCCCTTGCCTAGGATTGATGATCTTTTGGATCATCTCCAAAGATCTTTTCTGTTCTTGAATATCAATTTGGGGTCTGGTTATCATCAGTTTCATGTTAGACCATTATATATATTCCTCTGACAGCCTTCAAGAGAAGGTATGGTCTCTACGAGTATATGGTCATGCCGTTTGGTGTCACGAATGCACTAGCAGTATTCCTGGCACTGATGAACCGAGTTTTCCATCCTTACATGGACTCATTTGTTGTGGTCTTTGTGGATGATATCTTGGTGTACTCCGACACTCGACACGACCATGCTACCCATATAGAGATTGTTCTGAGTACACTAAGAGAGAATCAGTTTATGCTAAACTATATAAGTTCCTCTTTTGGATGGATCAGATTTACTTCATGGGTCACATCATCTCAGAGGTAGGAGTATATGTGGTCTTAGAGAAAGTGAGATCTATAGTTTATTGGGAGAATCCAAAGAACTTTTTTGAGGTATGTAGTTTCCTAGGGCTGGCAGGATACTACAGATGCTTCATTCAGGACGTTTCACGCCAAGCAGCACTGTTGACAGGTCTGACAAAGATGGGAGTGAAGTTCTTATGTTCAAATTCTTTTGAATCATAATTGTAGGAGCTGATGGGAAGGATGATGTCAGGGTTGATACTAGTCATTCCAGAGCTTGGAAAGATCTACAATGTTTTTTGTGATTCCTCAGGTGTCGGGCTAGGATTTGTTCTTATGCAGGGAGATGTCCTCGTTGCGTACGGGTCTCGGTAGTTGAGGCCACATGAGAGGAACTATCTGACACACGATCTGGAGTTGGAAGCTATTGTTCATGCCTTACGTTGTTGGAGGCATTACCTTATAGGAGAGCACTTTGTGTTTTTCACCAACCACAAGTGTCTCATGTACATCTTCACACTGGGTGATCTGAATCTTAGACAGTGCATGTAGGTTGAGTATCATTAGTCTTTTGATTTCGAGCTTGCCTATACACCGAGAAAGGGAAATGTAGTGGCAGATGTGTTGAGTAGGAGAACTCAGATTCAGGCAGTTCAGAAGGCCAGCAGTGAGTGGAAGCTTATGGATCTGTTCTCTGAAATGCATCTGGTGGTGCACGACAGACAAGGACGGACTTTTTTATCTTCTATTGTTGTTACCTCTACACTACATGATCGGGTATGGATGAGGCAACTATCAGAATCAGAAGTCTTAGTCTTATAGGAGAGTGTGTCAGGAGAGCATCTTCCTAGATAGACTGTGGGATAAAATGAGATCATGCATTTCTAGGGACGTGTATGGGTGCCAGTAGACATATGCTAGAAGATGATACAGGATTTCTGTTCCTCGGTTTGGGCAGTTTATCCTAGCGTCACCAAGATGTATCGGTATCTTCATCACCAGTACTAGTGGCAAGGTATGAAGAAATATGTTGCTGGTTTCTTCTTAAGGTGTTCTACATGTCAGTAGTTGAAGGAAGAGCATCAGCGACTAATAGGCCTTTTAAAGTAGTTACCCATTCTGGAGAGTAAGTGGAATGATGTCGTGATGGACTTCGTGACCGGATTGTCGAGGTCACCTTAAGGGAACAATATTTTTTGGGTTGTCTTCGAAAGACTTACGAAGGTTGCTCAATTATTACCGATCTAGGATACCTTTAGTGTTGATGATCTGGGCGACTGTACATTAATGATAGTGTACGACTTCCTAGAGTTCCACACTCCATCATCTCATATAGGGATGCATGATTTATGTCTCGGTATTGGCTGGGGCTTCAAAAGGCATTGGGTACATAGATACATTTGAGTGCAACATTCCATCCCCAGATAGATGGTCAGTCCGAGCATACGATCCTGGTGATATAGGATATTCTTAGAGTTTGAATTCTAGACATTTTCGGTTCTTTGGAGAAGTATATTCCTCTTTTTGAGTTCACTTACAACAATTGTTTTCAAGTGACTATTCAGATGGAACCTTATGAGGCTTTGTATGGTAGGCAATGCCGATCACCCTTATGATGGATGGAGGTAGGAGAGGCAGAATTTCTGGAACTTTATCTTGTTTAGGAGACCTTAGAGTAGATAGAGTTGATTCATAAGTGGAGGGCCACATCACTATCTCCGCAGAAGTATTATGCTGATTAGCGGAGATGACCTCTAGAGTTCTAGGTTAGGGATCAGGTTTTCCTGTGTGTTGCACCGAGGTTGGGACATAAGAGGATTCTGAGACATGGTAATATTTCACCACGGTACGTTGGGCCGTTTGAGGTTTTGTAGAGAGTTGGGTCAGTCGCCTATCGGTTGCAGCTACCTCAGATGTACCCGGCTATGCACGGCGTCTTCCACCTCTCCCAACTCCGACGTTACTTTTCAGACACGTCTCATGTCTTTCAGCCCGAGGAAGTTTAACTCGAAGTAGATACATCGTTTGAGGAGCATCATATCCGGATTGTTGATCGTAGTACGAAGGTTTTCGGTGGGCAGTCTATTCCTTTATACTGGGTGCTTTGGTAGCATGGGTGAGTACAGGATGAGACCTGGGACAGGGAGGCCGATTTACGATCGTAGTGGCAGGAGCAATTCGGTTTTCTTTTTCTACGCCTCGCTAGGGAAATTTGGGGATGGATTTCTATTAGGGGTGATGTTTGTAAGAACCTGGATCTTCATTTCATGTATGTATTTCCTATTCGGGATTTTTTGAGAAAAATGGAGTGTCTGGAACTTTTTGAAGTACAATCCGTGTACTTTCCGAGTACACATCGTGTACTCTTTTCCGGTTCAAAGCCATGTGATGTTCGTGCCCGGGCCACACACACGGGGTGTAGGGGTGACATGGAGGCTGCTTAAAGCAGAGTATAGAAAAACCTAGAACACAACATGTAATTTAAAAGTACACACCGTGTACTATCTTTTTTCTTCATTAAAAGGACCGGTGTTGCGCCTAATTGACGAAAAGCTCTTCTTCTACAGCTTCTTCATCTGAGAGAATCTGGAATCCGCAGATCATTGATGGGCTTCTGTTCCTCCGTCCATTATCCAAATTGATTGTCATTGATTGCATTGGAATCAATGTGGTGAGTTATCTCTTCTTCTTTAGCCTTATTCCATGTTTCCTCCTCATTTCCATGTTATCGCGGGTTGAGCGTTTTTGGATTTTCCTCAGATCTTCGACATTCTAAGGGGAATCAATCATTGTGGTTCACGTATATCGATATCCTAGCACCAAGGTAGGTGATTTGTGCCATTCCATGTCTTTTATGTGAATATTTTTTGCAAATTCAACCAATTACATTGAACGAGGAATTGTGTGTTTCCTGTTTATCCCCTATTGTTTGTCTTCTTTTCTTGATTGCTTGAGTACATATAATTTCTTGAAAAATTGGATAATCTATACAGTATTCTTGTGATTCTCCTTGCATGTTTTGTTTTTTAGGTGTTTTTCCTATTTCCATGCATAGTTTTAGGATATTGGAACTATTGTATTATTATGCTGTTGTGCCTTAGACTGATATCCAAGTAGTTCATGAGGTTTACTTGGGCCGATACGCGCGTTATGCATGTTTCTTTCACACTAGACTATGAGAACCTAGTTTAGTATACCATACGGAGAATGGAAGTAAGGGTTTCTCCAGAGTGTCTTTTAATACGATGCAAGACCACAGGGGGAATTGACAATGAGTGCTTCTTCAGAGAGTCTGTAGTTCCTCAACGTGGGCCATAGGGGAATGAGATTGTGAGTGCTTCCCCAGAGAGCCTTTAGTACGATACATGACTATAGTGGGAATTGAGAGTGAGTGCTTCCTCAGAAAGTCTACTCTTAGCTGAACTAGAGGGGTGAGACTGTGTGTGTCTCCTAGAGGGTTTCTAGTACTTGTAGGTTGAACCATAAGGGTTAGGATGTGAGAGCTACCCAAAGGATTACCTGTTTTATACATGTTGTTGGTTGTTTACTTGTGTAATTTATATGCTAGAACTGGGGATTGTAGCTGCTATGTGATTCTCTATTTACTACTTCATACACTTTTACATTCTTTGTATTCAATGATTATCAGGCACAGATCATTGGGTGATTGACTATTTGGATTGTATCTCACTCCCAATTTGGGTCATGCTTTTGGGCCCAAGAAGACTTTCTTGTTGCAGGTATAGATATGGGACACCACCCTTTAACTTCTTGTACTTTATTTCGTGTAGCTGGAGAGTAAGGGACCAAGAATAGTCTTGTGATGTTGGAGGAGTTGCTGTTATATTAGAACATTATTTTTACTTGTATTTCAGCACGTTGTTCTGTTTGCTGCTTTCCTTAAATACTTGTACTTGCTGCATCATTATCATCATTGATATATATTCATTACTTCCACTGATTGGTTTCAGTTGTTGTGTATTGTTTACCACTTCACTTATTTAATGTTAACTTCTTTTCTTTTTATACATTTCCAAATGAGGGCATAGTTTCCCCAATAACATACCAAGGCCCTCGCTACTAGTTGACAGCCTCTGGAATTTGGGGAAATATGCTTGAGGTCTTGTGGCGAACCAGGAACGGGGAACCTCTGGGTGGCTTCTGGAACTAGGACATTACAATTTTAAACGGGGTCCCAAAAAATTTTGACGCCTTTTGGTGATCCCATTTGTTTTTTCTTATTATTTTCTATTTTCACATTGTATATATAATTTCATTTTATTAAATTAAAACCCCCAATAAATTCAGTTTCCATACTATTTTTAATCATGTAATTTTTCTATTAATAGAGAATCTACTGAAAAGTGGTTGAACTAAAACATATTATTCTGAGGTGTCCCTCCAATGAATGGTTGATTCTATTAAATATATTTATATTAATAAATACTATGTTTAGAGAGACACTCGTCATGCCTGGGAAAATTAAGGAAATGTTTTGTGATCTCTGAACTTGTTTGGAATGATTTGAGGCTAAGAAGTATGATCCACTAGGTTTCACTTTTTTGAAAGAAGAAATACAACATGTAATGGCCAATGTCAAGAAATTTCAACATTTCAACCATTTGATGAACATCATAATGAAATTCCAAAAAGTGGTAGAGATTGTATATAAAAACTCATGTGCTGACTAGAATATGTGAAATGGTTCAAATCAATTTAGGGTTACTAGGTAAAAGAATAAATATAATGAGATATTACCAAATACATGTTTCAAGAGTAATAAAAATATTACCATTATATATATATATATATATGAATAATAAAAAACACATATGGTGATAATTTTATTAATGGATGGTGGATATCGACTACCTACATCCATCCATTAGGGAATCACATTCAAAAGGAAAATATCACTGAATAAGGGATTGAAAGAAAACCATCTTACAGAGATGATCTTTTTTTGAACTCATTATGATCTTCTTTATCATAAGGTTATTATTGTATCAATTCTTGTTATAATGGATTTTCAGAATTTTTTATCCAATTCATTAACTTGTATGAAAATGAATAAGCCTAATGTACACCTAATTAAGAACATAAGAATATAACTATATTTATTGACCACGAATTCTAGGAATCCCATGAGGAATTCAAAGATCCTTATATCGAGGAATCAATGATCGGAGATACTCATATCGATAGAAACAAATGTCTTATTAAAAAGTCAAATAATATTTTTATTCATTATTATTACATGTTTTCTTTACCGTTTAATATTCAATTAACCCAACCCATATTGATCCAACACTAGAGAAGAGAATGGAGTTTTCATAAGAAGAAACCAATAAGTATGATGGCTGATACATCATCTAACCCCCTCTCTTCAAGCTATAAAAAATTTTGGAGTGGGGATGGAATCATTTATTCTCTTCAACTAGATCATTTCTCAACAACAATAAACTTGTCCATTTTGGGAATATCAACCTTTGGTGGTTCAAATTAGTTAAGTTACACCAATAATCAAAATTTGATTTATAGTTGTTATGACCCATTAGATGAAGAATTTTTTTTTTGTCTAAATGGGTGATCATACCAGGACCTCTCCTTTTATACATTGTAGAAATTCATATGTAAAAATAATAATTTGAATTAGTTAAATCATACTGATTACCCACTCTTATATATTCTATAATAAATAAGACTAATCTAGTTATTAATTGAATAACTTTTATACACCCATGATGGAAAATCGAAGCACAATATAGTAGAAGTAAATGGTTATGATTCATTAAAAAGGGGGATTGATTTTATAATTTTTCATTCATACTATATACATTTTCCACAAAAAAAGACTTTTATACCTCCGACTGATCTCTCAAAGCTTGGTACATCATTTTTTTGGGATGTACCACTAAAGGTGAACTATGGAACTCCACAAAACCATAGCCTACACCACAAAAGGAAAATTATCCCTCACTGAAGAAAATTCAGTTGTATCCATCCATAGACTATCCTTTTGGGTCAATGCAGAAAACAACCTAGTATCTCCAAAGTCCACCTCAGAATCCCACAAAAAGAACTGTTTCACAATATGTACGAATTATTACTCCATTTTTATCTAGAAAAGACAACCAATACTTTTAATGTTTTTCATATAAAGATTCGTCGATGATAACTATTCCATCACACTTCAAGAACATCATGATTCACACAATGAATTTCTATTAGTCTTCCTTCTCATTGCATCACCCACAACATTCCCCATTCCTAATGTAAATGAAATTTTAGTCATAATAAATCTATATGTTTATCTAGAAATGATAATTCATTTTTATGTCAAACATGGAGAAGACATACTTTAGGCTCTTATGGTCAGTAAAAAACAACTACTCACTGATTAGGTAATCTCACCACATCATCAAATCTATCTGCATTTCCACCAACTCTTGATCTTGTTTTTAATACTTATAATAATAGGGATGTAAATGATGAGACCTACAAGAACATCTCATCTCTATTGAAATAGAGAAACACCTAGTCATAAACATGAAGCATCACAAAAAACCTCAATATGAACACTCTATACTATAAAATAATGAAATTGAGTGTTGAATAACATATACATCAGGTACTAAAAAGATAATTGGATCTAGTCACTCTACAAGATCCTGGATCTAATCACATAAATGTAGTAAGAGAATTCACATCCTATAAGAAATAGGCTACAAACCTCATGTAATTTCCTACATGACCAATGAATATTTACACTTCATCCTATGTATTTGGGGTTCCCAAAACCAAATCCATCTACTTTCAATGTATGAACGTCTAAAAATTTCTTGGAAACATCACATCAATGGAAAATAATTCCCAATATCAAAACACACACATAGAAAAGTCCTAAATTAAATTTTCAAGATGAAGATCTTGCAAAGTGGAAAAAATATTACTTGTATGATCCTCTTTGGAATCAAAGTTCATAAGGATGTCGTTAATAAAAACCTCCAAGAACTAATATAGGCATTATATGAAAAATTCATTTATTGACCCAATGAATACAACTATTACATTCTTCTCACAGAACTATATCACATGAAACTCGTAATTACCATGAAAAAAATAGAATGTATTCTTCTGAATATTCTCATTCTTCTCTCACATATTATGATTTCATGACAGAAACATGATATTTGATAAAAAAAATATCTTCATGTCAACAAATAAATCATCAATCAATGTGATGGGGTAGATATTCTTCACTATTTTTATGTTCATGTCATGATAATCAATACAAATCCACAAGTTTCCTTCAAACGTCATCTGGCAATATACTTCTCCACCACAATGTGACACACTATTATTAATTAAATTGTGTGAAAATAGATAATTGAGTTTTACAAGAATATATCGCAACCCAAAAAGATGTTTCTTATTTGGATACATTGAGGCATTAGACACTCCTATTTTTTGTGTAATCCCAAACCAGATCAGCTATCAATTATTTAATTCTATGTCATCTTCTTGAAAAAAATTAGGGTAGTTCTCTATTGCCCTGTGTTAAAATCAATATTAAATCTCTAATATGAATATCATCAACAAAGAAATAAATGAATAAAATTATATAAAATTCTCTTAAACAATCCATGTTTGTCTTTAACAAATAAAAAAAGTTGTATCTCTATCAGTATCACAGAAACTGGCATTCATCACATAGAAATCTAGTATAAACATCACCAAATACAATCAATCCATTTTGAGGATGATTTCATTGGTGAGTATATGAAAATATATGATGTCTCCCCTAGAGTAGTGTTATCACAACAATGGATCATAATATCCATGTAATACATAAATGTCCTCTCGATCCCCAGTGGGTGTAGTCAACAGAATGGGAATTTGAAGGCTTTCTACTTCATGTCCCAAAAAATGAATGGGGTTTAGTGATATAAAGTGTTGTGTAACTCCTAAATCCAACAAATCATTAATCCATTTTGGAAACAAGAACAAGATACCTAAAACGATGGCTGGTATATCAATATCTCACAATAGTAAATCATCAAGTTAACAAGGAAATGATCTATAAACTATCTATCAATTTTAAGGAATGCCTCAATGGTGGTTCCATTCACTATGTGGATCAGGATCATGTCGTTGTTATCATATTCCTGCTTTATTTCATCTATATTAGTATCGTACGTGACCACTCTAAATTTTTTTCATCATCTAAAATTACCTCAATGATGGAACTTTGATATGAGATCCTAGAAAAAGTTAAACACTCATAATAGATAGGAACTCATTATTCTAAAAAACGCATCCTCCACAAAAAAAATTAATTGACTCATTGGAATATTTATGAGAGACATTGGACATGGAGAAATTATAGAATATAATATAGAACAAACCATAGGATGAAAAAAATTAATACGTCCAAAAAAATTGGACCCCCAGAGCATAACTATGCTTCATGATGAAACATGTCAATTCCCTTCTCATCATAAGGACCCATGATTAAACATTACATAATCATCAGTTAATTTATTAATTCACATCATAGATCTTTTCATGTTTAGAGCATTAGAGAATTAATTCATATCATACACAAAACAGCTTGAATATTACATGTAGACACTTCTACAGAGTATACATTTATTTCATAAAATAAAAATTCTTGAAAAAATGAGTCATGTCTATTACATGTTTTAGACATTATGAATTTTCCATGATCGCATCCCTGACCCGATTCATCTTTAAGCCCTCTGAAAAACATTTCAAAACATGGGATGATAATAGAAATCTAAGTTAGGTTTATAAAACAAAGAATGAAAACATTAGTTAATCAATACATACAAAACATAAGCTCATTAACATTCATCATGAAATCATATGATTTATGTAAAACACATAGTAATCAAAAATCATAAATGTAACTTGTGGCATCCATAAGATACTTATATTGTAGCTTTTACAGCTACATAGGGAGTTATATTAGGAATTCCGATCACAAAATATTCCCTAAATCTCATAGGTGAAACATTCATGTTTACCTCTGTCACATTAACCAATGCATTCGAGAGCTAACTCGGCCTCACATACCCTAGGATTATCAAGGAACCACATGTATTCGTAATAAATTCCCAAGAATCATAACATATTCATAACATATAAAAAAATGGTAGATATCATTTCTTCATTTTAATCAAAATATATATCATCTAAATACATTCACATAAAAAATCCATTATCAGACCCATTTTTAGTACCAAAATTTGTGAAAAAGTATATGCTATTTATTGTCCTTTTCAAAAAAATATGCCTTGTTATGGACACCAATGATCAAATAACACTCGCAGTGGTAGAAAAATGACATTGTGACAGCATACGTTAAAAAACATTATTTTTTGGTAATTTTATAAAATGCCTCATAGAAAAATTCTCCTTTTGAATGAAATGAACATTCAAACGGGTTTATAGACAGTATGATAGAATTTTTTGAATAAAACAAAATATGCCTCAATGAATGGATATTGAGAAGAATTCCATTACCTCGCATCCGACATGACATATTCATTCGTTAATCTCCTAAAAATAAACTAAATTAAAATTTCTACTCTCTTAAGAACCTTTTTCATGTCTATTATTCTTTTTATATCACTTATTTACATGTTATAAAAATTATGTAATCATTTATGTTAATAATGGTCGTTTTGTTGATATTTAGTACCTGAGTCAAAAATGATCTTTTTATAATTAAAATTTGTTCATGTGGTTAGAATACCATTATCTATATAATTGTGTTCATTATTTAGATATCATATATATCATATATATTGAGTATATATATGTATTTATAACAATACATAACATTTGGTCTTATGAAATGAAATGCACCAATCATGGAGACGTTAATTCGTATGTATGCATGAACGCTACATTAATTTCTATTTCATATTTAATGTAATGAAAACATAATGATACATAGTATATTAGAATTCTAATTTAATATAAACTATGGTTTTAGTAACTCCATCCTTTATACGTTCCACGTATGGCATTAACGAGTAATATCACATTGAGGGGGCGGAAATCTACACTTCCTCAAATTAAATTATAGCGTTTACACATTATGGAAACCACAAATGTATGATATAAATGACAAATTGAGAAGTATAAAGACAATATAAATATAATATATATCACATATATATACAGTTCCATCATAATGGCCACAATAAGCTGTAGTGGGAGAAGATTGAAAAATCATCGTTTAGTGACATAGTAGTTCATCGTGCACATAAAGAGTGTGTTCTTTACCCATTAGAAAATGGTTTGTGTAATTTTATTTCAAATTATATTCATTAAAAAAATTGATTATATTTAGGAGACAGTTTTTTTATTAAATAATGGAATAAAAAGAGTTCAGGGGGTTTGAGAAGTAAAATAAATGAAAATAACTTAAGAGGAGACGTTGCCTTAAAATCAAGTAATTCAACTTGGTTGCATGCAAAAGGATTTCATGAAGTATATTATGACAAAGGTGAGGATTATAGGTATCTTTAGAACTTATTTGGGTATATTTTGGATGAGAAAAGGGGCTTGAGAGTTGTGAGTAATCGGTAAAAGGTGGTCACTTTTTATAAGGGGGAGGAGGGGCTCTTTAGGAATGCTTGGAAATATTATATTATTCTGTATTGTTTTTTGGTTTCTCGAAGTCCAAAACATATTAAAGTTGAAGAAAAGATAATATTTTCTTGAAATAAAATCATTCAATAATAATTACAAAGGATTTATATATTTTTTTAATCTTTATAATTTTATGTATTTAAATCATTCATTAATGAGGTAAACACAACATTATTATTGTGTCAAAAATAATTTTATTTATTTGATGTCTAAAAATCATAATAATTCCCCTATGTAATAAATTTTTTTAAATTTAAAATAAATAATTATAGTTGATGAGATAACTTATATAACCTATTATAATAATATATTTACAAAAAGATATATGTTTATGTCATTTTTTCACTACATTAAATTAATTAATATATAGTGTCATTATAGATTTTATGTGGCATCATGGGGTCCTAAAATCAACCAAAGATTCCCATGGTTAAAAATTTATCAACCAATAAAATTATGACACATTTTTGGAAAATATAATATTATTATAATATTATGTTTACATAGAATTACCCTATTTTACCTTTAACCGCGTTAAATAAATGTCAGAAGGTACTATTCATCAAAAAAATTATCTTATGGAACCAAATTTTATTTACTAATCACAACAAAGTCAGTCTTCCTTTCAAAATTAAATTCAAAAAAGCAGCAAAATTTCATTTAAATGAAAATTCCGGTTTTTTAACTACTACTCAATGTTATCACTATTCATCCAAAATTGACGTTTTTCAAAAAAATACCAAAAATTCAGCCTTAGCTGTATTTGATAATATGATTTCAAATTTTTTTTCTATTTTTCCAAATTAAAAACATTGTATTTGGATTAATTTGATTAAAATTTAATCCCTTTGTCAAAAAAAAGTGTGTTATGAACAAATAATAACTATCAAAATATTGACACTTTTTTATTCCAATTTCAAAGTGAAATTACGTCCAATGACCAAAATTGGATTAAATGGTAATAATATAATCTAACTAATCTTTTAAAACAATTAAAATGATAATCTAACTATATAAATATATTATATTAAAAGGTAGTTTTGAATAAAAATATAGTATTTTACTAATCATTAAAATTGAATTTTATCAGAAAAATAAACAAAATTACCCAAATTTTTTTAATGTACTGATTATAAAAAAGAATTTTATTTTGTCAAATATAACATTTAAATGTGACCAAAACTATATTTAAAGAGGGTTCACCGTCAAAATGATATAAATAATCCTTTTAATGTATATTAGAGTATTTGTGGTTAAAATTATATTCATTTACATTTTAAGCCTCGATGTTTTATTAGATTAATGTAAAAACATTTAACAAACATGTATAATCATTTTTTAATATGTTCTATTCATTCCCACCAATACAACGGCTAGGTTTTAACTATGATTTAAAAAAAAATATATTATTATTATTTTTTAGTATAACTCAACATTGTGGGAAACATAATATTTTAAAGAAATCCGTTGTCACGTATCAGGTACGCCACCGAACATAAAAACCCATTTAATGTAAAATTTATATTTAATTCACAAATATTAATAAATTTGAAAATGTTATATACTTTATTTAATTACTATGTTACATCCTCCCTCCCCCTTTTAAATTTCATTCTCTCAATTTTTATTAAATTATCAAATAAATAGGGGTATTTATCTTTCATAGGATTTTATGATTACCATGTTTCCTCTTTATCCATATTGTTTTTCCAAAAAATCATTTACATGAATAATTAACTTAATCCACAACACTTTCACTTTTAGGTCAAGTATATGGACCGATTGTTCCTCATATAAAAGATTTTATTAAAAATAAACTACATAGGGCTCAAAACATGATATGGATCAGGCATATAGTTTGTCAACATTGAATCATGGAAAACATTTTGTACCACGGATAAACAAGGAGGTAGAGCCACTATGTATGAAACTGATCCAACATTCCCTAGAATTTCATAAGGTCCAATGAATTTCAAACCAAACATTCCCTTATTACCAAAACACATCAAAATATTCCCTATAGAATCTATGAGAAAGACATGGTCACCTATATAGAAAGAAAGTTCCTTCCTTTGGTTATTCGCATAAAATTTCTAAATGCTCTGAGATATTCTAATGTGATTCTTAATAAACTGATCATTTCCTACCATCTCGTCTACCAATTCTGGTCCCATCAACATCCTTTCATCTACATCATCCAAAAAATGGAGTTCGACACCACTTCCCATATAATGTCTCAAATGGAGACATTTGTATACTAGAATGAAAAATGTTATTATACAAAAACTCAACCAAAGAAATATGTTGGTCCCAAAGTCCCTGGTAATCTATTGAACAAGAAAATATCATATCGTCCATGTTCTGAATTGTTCGTTCTGACTACCCATCTGATTGAGGATGAAAAGATGTACTAAAATTAAATACAGTACCCAATGACTTCTGAAGGACTTTCCAAAAGGTAAAAGTATGCCTCGGATCACGATCAGATATAATGGATTGGGGAACTCCATGAATCCTAACAATACCTTTAACATAATACCAAGAATGTTGATCTAGAGACAACATCTCTTGAATAGGAAAGTAATGAGCCAATTTAGTTAGTCGATCAAAAATAACCCAGATTGCATAATTACCTCCAAATTTCTTCAGTAATCCCAAAAATAATTCTATTGATATATTTTACCATTTCCACTTTATCACTGGTAGAGGCTGAAGCAACACTTTTTGTAACTTCCTCTCTAATTTAACCCGCTAACATGTTAAACACTTCAATGCATAGTCCGCAATATCTCATTCCATTCCATCTGACCAGTAATACTCTCAAAGGTCTGTGTACATCTTTGTACATCCAAAATAAACTGAGATATGATAACTTTGAGTTTTATATAACTACTCATTCATCAACTGTGAATCACAAGGCATACATAATATCATTCCAGATCTCAAAATACTATCATTATCAATTTTAAAAATAGGCAACATACCCTTTTGAACCAACTCTTCTTTTTTCTACAACTAACTATCTTCTTTCTCCGCTTCAATGTCTGATAGAGATGATTTCACTGACACATGAAACAAAATATAGTAATTTCATATTCTATGCCAATGTTCATCAATTCTTTAATCAATGTATCTTATTCCAAATGTTTCGTGTTTAATGTATCATTAATTTTTCTATTCAAAGCATCATCTATTTTATTTTCCATTCCTTGATGGTAATTAATTGTGTAATCATAATCCATGATTAATCCCATCCATCTCCTATGTCTCATGTTCTATTCATTCTATGTGAATATATATTTCAAACATCAGTGATCGGTATATATTTTACACATTACTCAATAAAAATGGTGCCTCAAAGTTTTAATGCAAAAACCACAACCACTAATTCAAAATCTTGTGTAGGGTAATTAACTCATGACATTTTAACTAACGTGAAGCATAATAATTACCTGATCATTCTTCATAAGGACACATCAATGTCCTTTCAATGAAACATCATTGTAGATAACAAACTCACCATTTCTGGAAGGTAATTCCAAAACAAGGGCATTCACCAATCTTTATTTGAATTTCTGAAAACAATCATCGCATTCATTTTTCCAAAATATGACAACACCTTTTCATGTTAACAACGACTTTAAACTAGATAACCGTGAAAAAAGTTCAACAATCCTCCGATAATAACCAATTAATCCCTGAAAACTATGGATCTCTGTAATATTTTTTGGTGTTTTCCATTCTTTTAAAACTTTTGTTTTAGCAGGATCAACATTTATGCCACTTTTTTTGAAACAATGTATCCAAGGAATGAAATTTTTTTGTAACCAAAACTCACACATACTGTATTTCCCAAACAGATTTTATTATTTTAATGTTTTGAAAGACAACCCTTAAATGACTGTAATGCTCCAATTTTCATTTATAATAAACCAACATATCCTCAAGGATAACAACCACAAACTTATCAATGAACATATGGATGATTCTTTTCATAAGATCCCAGAATGTAGTAGTTTTATGGGTTAACCAAAAAGGCATAACCAAAATATCATAATTTCTTTATCTGGTATGAAATATATCCTTCAGAATATATACTTCCTTTACAATCAACTGATAGTACCCTGACCTCAAGTCAATCTTCAAAAAATTCTGAGCTCCCTAGAGCAGATCAAACAAATCATTGATATGAGGAAAATGATTATTGTAGTTAATTGTGTTGTTATTAAATTTTCTATAGTCAATGAAAAGCTCCATTGCACCATATTTATTTTTAAAAAACAAGACAATAGAACCTCATCGTGATGTGCTAGGTCGAATGAAACCTTTATCTAATAACTATTTCAATTTATTCATTCACTCTAAAAGTTCAATTTGGGCCATTCTATAAGAGAGTTTCATTATTGGCTTAGTATCATGAACTTATTACATAGTTAATTTAACGTCTCGATCAGGTATAATACCAATAAACTCATCAGGAAAGACATCAAGGTACTCATTTACCACTATCACGTCATTAATATGAATTGTTCCCCTTTTTTCAACAATGTGTTCAAGGTGAAATTAATTTCCAAAATTTACTATTTTTTCACCTTCCTCGTATGTTATCAAATGTAAGGGTTCATTATTGTACAATTTTTTTTAAAAGAAACCACTTTAGATCTGTAGTCAATCGTAGCATGATAAACAGAAGGCCAATCCATACCCAAAATAACATCAACCACTACTGGAGGCAGAACAATAAGGTTTTCTTGTAGGTTCATTCCTCACATAAGGACAAAAAGGTTCTTATAATTTTTTTATGTCAACATTTTACAACACTATTTTTTCCATATATTCAAGATTTATATCATGGGATGGAATTCCCAATGTAATATAAAATATATCAAAAATGAAATAATGTGTAGACCATGAATCAGATGACACATTGGAATAAACTAAAAAAATAGTGTACCTGATACTACTTCATTTGATGGCCCAAGATCCACTGATGTAGTTTCAAAGGATTTCACCACACCTTTCTGCTTGTATTCTAGCTTGTTTCAATCATTTGAGTTCTTTGTGGGAAACTCATTTGAATAATTACCCAATTTTTTTGGATTAAAACATTTTACTGACTATAAATCCTATTTTGTCTTACCATTACTCTAATATTTTTTAGTACAATTATGAGCCTTATGTCCCATTTTACCACATTGGTATCACTTAGCAGAATTCAAAAGTCATTCCCTATCATGATTTGTACCACATTTTTCACAAACTGTAAACATAATTTTGTTATCATTAGACTTTTTTGAAGAGATCACCCCTTTCATAAGCCACCAATAACTCTTATTCTGTTGTTTTTCAAAGTACACTTGATCATCCGAAAACATCATTTCCACCTTCTCTAGATATTGAATAATTTTTTAATTATTTTTAAACTCACCAGAAGATAAATACCTTCAAAACTGTGGCTTGAATACTGAGTAAAAATGGTTGATTTTACTATCAAGATCTCGTGTGGTATTTTTAGCATACATTTCCAGTCGAGTTAATTTTTTTAATAAATAGATATTGAGTCACCATACTACCTCAATTTCAGAATTGTTTTCAACCCGATCATGAACCACCTTATTAATATATTTCTCAAGAAACATACCATTCAATTCATCTCAATAAAGAGCATCAATCTCATCACATTTTGTGATATTTTTTTATAGTCTACCACCACTGATCAGATTCTTTTTCAAAATAGTAAACTACAAGACTACACTTTTAATGTTCTGAATACCCCATGAAATAAAAAATATTTTATGTTTAATTTATCTACCTTCATCTAGAATAGGATTAGATGATCCTCTAGATGATGGGGTTGGTTGCCTCATGATATTCTCCACTACAGACATGTTCCTCTGTGGTTGATCTCGATGATCCCATGCATGGATACAACCACTATTTATATTCAGAGTAAACTGTGCAATCCCTGCAACTTACTGTTCAGTTCTAATTCCAACCATTTTCTTAATTCTTATGTCGTCTCATCATATTTGTGATGTTTCCTCTGCAGAAAACCATTTTGAACAGAGAAATATCTTAGGACAAGCAACATGGTAATATGTAAAGGCTATATCATTTTAATCATACCATAAATTATTTTATGGACATTAATTCTAAATATTATAACTTCAAAAGTTATTTAAACTAAAGTATAATACCATCTATAAAGACATGGCCAATAACATTACATAATAGTAAATTAAGATAATAATTTACATCAAGGATATATTCATGTTTAGAGACTTTGAGAATTAGGTCATAACATTTACATAACAACTTGGATATTACATGTATACACTTATACACAATATCCATTTTTTCATAAAATAAAAAATCGTGAAAAAAGTAGTCATGTCTAGTTCCATGTTTTAGACCACATGACTTTTCATTGATCCTATCCTTGAACCAATTCATCTTTATGTACTATAAAAAACATTTCAAAAAATGGGATGATCATAAAAGGCTCAATAAGGGTTATAAAATAATGATATAAAACATTAATTCATCAATACATACATAACATAATCTCTTTAACAAACCCCATGAAATCATATGAGTTTTGAATAAAAGATATTAATCATAAATCAGTAAGTTAACTTGTTGAATCCATAATATACTTACATTATAGCAATCATAGATACGTAGGGAGTTACATTTAGAATACCCATCACAGTATATATACTAAATCTCTTAAGAGAAAAAATCACGTTTACCTCCGTACCATTACCAAATGCAACAGAATGCTATCTCAGGCTCACCTACCCTAGTTTTATCATAGAACCACCCATATAAGTAAACAATTTCCAAGAACTATAAAATATTCATAACACATGAAACAAATATGAAGGAAAGATAACATTTCCGAATTTCAATCACAATATATCATTAAAATATATTTACCCACAAATCCATTATCAAATTAATTTTTAAAAAAAAATATTTAAAACAGTATATGGTATTTATTTTCTTTTTAGAAACATTGTCTTGTTAATGAAGCCAAATATAAAATAATACTCATGTTGGTGGATAAGGTCATTGTCACCACATACGTTAAAAAGAAACATTAATTTTTTTCATTAAGTAAAATTCCTCATAGAAAATTGAAACACATTGAATGAAATTAAATGTCAAAGGGGTTTATACACCGTATAAAAGAAAGTTCTTTATAAAACAAAATATGTCTCAATGAATGGAGATTTATACGAAGTCCTTTACCTCGTGTCCTACATGACACATTTGTTCTTTAATCACCTGATTTATAATGTGACGTTCATTTCAAATTTCATGTGAAGCTATTTTAGGTTTATTAATATTATTATTTCCTATATTTCCATGTTAAAAACATTTTTTAATCATTTATGTTAATAATGGTGGGTTTTTCGTCATTTGGTACTTGAGTAAAAAATAAACTTCTTATAATGACAAGTTGTTTATTTGGTCAAGTTTCCATTATATAAAGAATGATATTATTGATTTAGATATAATATATATCATATATATCTAGTATTTATATGTAATTATAATAGTACATAACATTTAGAGTTATGAAATTAAATGCAACATTCATGGAGATGGTAAAACGAATGTACGCATGAATGATACATTCATTTCTATTTCATATATAGTGGAATGTAAAATTAATGATACATTGGTATAATATAATTATAGTATAATATCATATATAATTTCAGTAACTCTATCCTATATACGTTCCATTTATGGAATTAACTAGTCATATCACTTTGAGAGGGCGGCGGTCTATACTTCCTCAAATTAAATTACAGTGTTCACCCATTATGGAAACTATAAAGGTATAATATAAATGAAAAATATAAAAGTATAGAGATAATATAAATATAATATATATCACATGTAAATACAGTGCTACTATTTTTCCCACCATAATAGATGGAAGTAAAAGATTGAACAATCATTTTTTCGTGAGACAGTAGTTCACCATCCATAGAAACAATATGTCATTTACCCATTAGACTATGGTGTGTGAAAGTGTATAAAGAATAATTATCATAGAAACAACCTATTATATTGAGTATACTGGTTTTTTTATAAAAATGTAATAAAATTTTTTAGGGGGTGGGAGAAGTAAAATAAACGAAAATAACATACGAGAATACATTTCCTTTAAATAGGGTGACTCTCTTTTGTTTGAATAAAAATGATTTAATGAAGTGCCTTGTACCTAAAGTAAGGTTTCAAGGAGGAAAAGAGATATCTTGAGAGCTTATTTGGGATGATTTTGGGTGTGCCAAGGGTCTTGAGAGGTGTGAGTAATGGGTTAGAGGTGAGGGCTTTTTTATAATGGGAAGAGGGATCTTTAGGAATGTTTGAAGACATTATTTTATTATATAAATATTTTCGGTTTATAACGGTCCAAAACATATTATAGTCGGATATAAGTTTATTTTTGTTGAAATAAAATCATAATATAAGAATTGGATAGGTATTGGATAAATTTTTAATCCTTATAATCTTATTTTTTTAAATCATTCATGAATGTTGTAAACTGTGCATCATTATTTTGTCATAAATAGTTTAATTTATTTGATAAATAAAAATTTATAAAAAACTACCATGATATAGGAAATATTTTTAGATTTCAAATTAATATTAATAGTTGAAGAGATAACTTATATAATCCCAGGTATGAATTAATTTACTAAAAGATATATGTTTATTCTATTTTTAACAAAACATTAAATCTATTAATATAATGTATTATTATCACTCTTAAATTAATCTATGGGGTCCCAAAATAGACCCAAGGATGCCAATTGTCATAAATTTATCAAACAAAAGGATTAGGCCGATGTTTGGGTAATTTAATATTATTAAAATAATATTTTTACCTTGAATTACCATATTTACCTATAACCAAGTTAAATAAAATTCAAAAGTTACTATACATGAAAAAATTATTACAATCTTATTGAACCAAATTTTACATAATAATAATAACCTTGTAAGTAATATTTTTTTAATTCAATTTAAAGAGGTGGTAAATTTTAATTTAAATGAAAATGTCAGGTTTTAACTACAATTTATTGTTTCAAGTATTCATCAAAATTTGATGTTTTTCAGAAAAATACTAAAACATCAGCCTATTATATATTTGTTTTTATAAATTAAAAAATTATGTCTAATTTATCAAATTCAAAACATAAAAGTAGGATTAATTAATTATAAAATAATTCTCGTTGTCAATTCAAAAAAACTTGTTTTTATGAAATAATAACTATCAAAAGATTGACACTTGTTTATGTCCAATTTCAAATTGAAATTACTTACAATGACTAAAATTGGAATAAATGGTAAAAATATAATCTAATTAATCTTTATAAATGATTAAAAATACAATAAATCCATATAAATAAATTATATTTAAAGGAATTTTTGTATTAAAATACAGTATTTTTCACTATTCATTAAAAATGAATTTTATCAGAAAAATAAAAAAATATACACAAAGTAAATTTTGATGTCCCAATTCAAAAATAAGAATTTCATATTATCACGTATAACTTATAAAAGTGACCAGAACTATATTTAAATATGTTTTTCCATCAAAAGATTATAAATCGACCTTTTAAAAAATATTAGAGTATGTATGCCTAAAATTAGATTCATTCACATTTAAGGCACTTTATTTTGTTAGATAAATGTAAAAACATTTTACAAACATGTATATTCATTTTTTTTAGTTTTTTTCATTCCCAACATTACAATGTCTAGGCAGTAACTAAAATTTAAAATAATATTATTATTTTTTTATTTTTCTGTATAACTCAACATTGTGTGCAACATAATATTTCAAAGAAACCCATTGTTGCGTATCTGGTACGCCATCGAAAATTGCATCCCATATAAATTAAAATTAATTTTTAATTAATTTTTTTAATAAATATGAAAATTTCATATCCTTTATTTACCTGGGATGTTACACTCATGACGTCCAAGTTCTGGATAGTTTCATCTTGGTAACATCTTCTTTTAATATAACCATGATGTACGCATTTAGCCTAAATTGGGTGAACTAGAACTGAATATCATGATGGTAATCCACCACTATATTATTCTCCCTATCCTCTTTTTTGAGAAACTGGTTTAAATGATATCATAGAACGATAAATTAGTGGATCTCGAGCTCTCTCACAATTAATCATTCTTGTCAAATAGTATGTAACTCTTAGTGACTGGATTCTTTCAAAGTTAAGTAATTGACCTATATATTCACCAAATCTTAAAAATGCTTCAATTAGGCCTCTGACCCATTAGGAACCCTGAGGAAAAAGAACAACCACTACCACTATTCTCTATATATCATCGTCCCAGCCATCAAAACACAGTGCTCCTGCTAGGTGTGGATCAAACTGAATTCTATTTCAACATACTCTAAGATGACATCAATATATGAATTTAAAATGAATTACTCATGTAAAAAAGTTGAATAATTATTTTTTGGATCCAATATGATTATAAATCCAAGATACATTGTAATTTTCATGGAGTATTGATTATGATTTGTGTACTTTTTGGGATGTTTCCCAGTTATTATTGGAGTGAGGAAAAAGAAAACAAATCAAATTTTGTTGGCCTAAGGGGAGTTTCATTAGTTTAATGACACATTTTGTATTGTGGTTGGGAGCCACGTATAGTAAAACATAAATGTGTGTAAATTGGATGTTGAAAAAATTCATGGATTTTATTGCCTTTTTATACAGGGGTTTATGTGCTATTAGATGGGACCCGTTGTTATATTTATATCAGAGGAAGGACAATTCAGAAGTGCATCGGAAATTAAAGGTATGTGTTGTGAGGAATCATTGTACATGTTAATTCTATATTAGTCATCAGGATGGAAATTCTTCTGCAATGTTTCTCAGGGAGTGTGGACATGATGAAAAAGAACACTCAAATGATGATTTGTTTTCTGGTTTAGAAATTCATTCCTCTAATTTCCTTTGGGGAATATGGATTATCCCTACGCAGGGGACCACATTCCTATTGGGAAATTTGTTACTTCAAGGAGTCCATGACAATATGACCCTATGAATATAGGGATTCTATGATTCCAATGAGTATAATTTTATACATATTTTGTGTTATATGTGTTATAATTTAATTATGATAAGAGGTCAAATGCTTTTAATGGGGTTAAATTTTTTTTACTATATTTGATTATTGTTAATGGTTTTTATATAAATAAATTATTTAATGGTAAAATTTTGTAAATAGAAAAATGTTGTTTTTTTGGGAATGGCCATTTGAAATGGGGATGATGGAGTTTATTAACATAGAACATATTTGTTATATGAATTTTCATCTATGGAAATATTATACCCACATTGTTATTATGGGTAAAAATATTACTGATTTTCAATTGTTGAAAATATTATAAATTGTATACCCTAATGATATAAATGTTCTTTGTGATCCTATGTTTTGATGGTTGACTAAATAACCTTATTCTTGTTTGGGACTGACTGATGCACTGGGATCCGGATGGAACAATGTTTTGTAGGATGGATTGAAGTTCTATAATCGAATGGTATGGATATGGAATTACATATAATGGTTATTATGGTTGTAATTGGTTTTATAAATTCTTGAATGTATAGTTGTTTTTCTAATCCATGGTATGAAAATATTAATGGTTTCAGCACCAGGACTAATTTTATATGCTAGGAAGATATATATGTTTTGGGAACCATTACTGATTCTCCATTGCATGGTGATTTATATGGTAAAGGTACCTAGAGTCATTTTATAATGTGTTTTTAATTACAATTATGTTTTTAAATAATCTTCATGAAATCTAAAATTGTCCATACTCTACTTTTATATTATTTATATATCCGACATGGGTCATTGAATGTTTTTTATGTAAGTGAAATTGTGGACATTAGATCCCAATGTTCTTATTGATTACGACATATGATAAAAAATTACATTCTTATTGGCCTATTTTTGAATTTTACACATGAAAACATTATCATATAGAAATATTTATCTACAGACACTACTTGCAGTGGCTTAAATAGCTAAAATCCCACACATACAATGATTCAAAGGAACTTGTGTACTCTGATAGAAACTATTTATTTTTAGAGGAACTTCATTGTATAGACCTATATCATAGTCTAATATTTTGGACAATGGGTTGGGGAATTGAATTACATTATTGTGTATAGTCTATGGATAGTTTTCCTAGTTTTATTTCTAGTCATCTTATTTATTATTTTCATGTATGTATACCTGAGATGTATTGTATGCATGTCATTATTTTTTAATGATTCATCTCATAGTGGTATAAACATACTATTTTTACTAAATTTAACATAATGAATTTTCCTTAAACATATAGATATTATTTAATCTATTTTGTCACTCTGATAAGTTTTTACAGTAATCCAGATCAATCAAAATACACTCACACCACTAGTTATATGCATTTGAAAATTGAGGATGTGATCCTGAGGTCATTTATTGAACAAGCTCAATGAAATATTCAAGTAGAACTAAGGATGTGGTATTATAAATTTTTATCAGTGTTGTGAATTTGGTTCTAAAATTTGGTCATTTTAGAATGGTGATTATGATCCTGTTAATCTTTGGTATGCTTTTCTTGCATGGGATCCTCCATCCCCACACAAGAATAAAAAATCTAATTGCTGATGTTCGACATTTTTTCTCTATCTATGATTAAATTTTTACTTATTTTCCCCATAAAGTGGTGAAATATGTTATAATGTTACATATTTATGGGTTCTTTGTCTCTTTTATAGGTATTTAAAAAGAGGATGAATGTCCAAAAAACAATCTAAGAACATTGGATTGGTATTCCTCTGTTATTTATCTTCTGGTGGTTAGTTTCCAAGGAATCATCTATGATAGTAATTTATTTCCTATATGTGTCCATGTATAATTGTGATTAATTCATATAGTTATAAATGTGTTATAAAGGTTGGTATTTTAATTTTTTTAACATTTTACATATATTATATATAATTATAATAAGGATTACTATTTTACGAACAACTCATGTATGTACCATGTTTTAATGATTTTATAGTATACTATTTTTAACATGTATTTATAGTCTGTGATATTTTAATTTTATACTATTAGAGATGTGATAAAGTATCATACAATGTAAACAAAAATGTTACTAGTGGAAACTTATACTTAATATCAATTTTTTCTCTAAGGGAAACCCTTTTAATAATAAAACATGATTTTTTATTCAAGATACATCTTCAATACTTCCATAGATACATATTCTTTTTTCTAAACAATATTAATACATTTTAAAAATGTTTAATATCTTTTGATGAATAACATAACATTGTAAGGAAAATATGGTAATTAATATGTTTTCCTAGTGAAAAGAAGAAAACTAATTGAGAATAATTTCAAAAAACTCATTAGAAAACGTTGAAAAATAACTAAAGATATGTGTGAAATTATTACCATATTGCTTTTATGTTCACCCTTACAAATGGAATAAAAAACTATTAACATCCATTTCTGGATAACTCAATGAATTTGAAATCTAAAATGGGGCTCACACATTTTATATGATATATTGGGAAAAACAATTTCTCATGAGCATTAATGGGGCAGAGCCATTCGTATAATCTATATCAGTCTCACTTGTGGGTTTTAATTAGTCTCATAAATTCATATATAATTTCCGTGTTCTAAATAATGAATTAATTCCTTGAAAAAATATTTTAAACTCATGATAAAAACACTATCATATGATACATTACAAATTTATTTAATAAATCCTTTCTTAAAAAACTGTTTTTTAAATATAAATTGTCAACACTAAAGTACCAAAAAATAGAAATAATTATCCTAAATTAATAATAAATCTTATCATTAAAATTATTCTAAAAAATTAATTATAAAAAAAGGGCATAAATTTTTTTGTCGATGTATAGGTAAAGAATATGACATTCCTTGTGTTGTTTGTCAAAAATATTTATTTAAAAAATGTAAATACATTACCCATAAAACCATTTTAATGAAAATAAAATTAAAAATAAAATATTTTTTAATCTTTTTATCACATTATAATTAAATATGAAAAATAATTTCATGAATATTAACATAGTGAAATAGGGTATATAATTTAATATTTTGTCATTCAACGTATCACGTACCTCTATGAACATTTAAATCATAATCTCCTTGAATGAATAAAATTTAACCAAAAATTAAATAACATGATGATAAACAAATTATTGGTGTTATATGTAAATGGGGGATATATATGAACATCATAAATGATGTTGGTTATATAATAGAACAATATTTCTCAATGTAATGAGATTGAGATGAAATACATTAACCTGTGTCTCACTCATCTCATACCATATTTTTTTAGGAATAATAAACAAAAGTTAATTATTTTCTTCTTTGAGAGCCTTGTTCTAATTTAATATTCATTTTAAACGACTTAATACCATTTTATGACATTTACTAAATTATTTTCGTTCACTATTGATGTTTTGATGATATTCGGTACATGAGTCCTAACTGACATTTGTATGACGTAAAAAGTAAAATTTTTTATTATTCTATCATATCCACAATAATATTATTTAAATATTAATAAAATTTATATATCAATTATATATTAAATAAATTTCATTAAATATTTATACTATAAATTAACTATGTTATTATCATGGACATGGTATGTTGTATGTACGCAGGTGTAACACTTCCATTTTTTATTGATCATTATGGAAAGAATGAATGAAATATATTATCATTAGATATTGTTAATAATATAATTAATATAATATTAATTATTATTTTCACATATATATATATATATATATCATCCATGTGATGTGGTGTTGAAAAAATAATTGCATCACTTCTTGGATGTGATAACTAACATTTAGGCACAAACACCATTATCATATTTATGTTAATGGAATGGAAGGAACATAAATGATATATTTTATATTATATTATTATATATATGTAATTAATATCAAATATTATAATTATTTATATCATTATAACCAGTCTTGAGATCCGTTTATTGAAAATGAATAATATTAGTTTGTGAGGCGGTAGTTATCTGAATGCATGAATGATAATTATTTTTCTATTTGTTGGATATAGAGATGTATTTATTTGATGATATTAACATAATAAAATATATGTATATTTATTATACTATAGATAATATTTACTCATGGTTAATAAATATTTTAATGAAGTGGAATAGGAATGAAAACAAAATTACCTCATTAAGAATGATACCTTCTCTTCATAAAATCTCATTTTATTTTCACATTAAAAACTCTAAGGTGATGGTTATACATAATATAAGATAACTATTATGATATTATGGATTCTAGGAATGGATTTTTATTGATAATGGAAAAACCAAATATGGTTTTATGTGTATATAAAAGATAATAATGGGTTCCCTTTAATCGGAGATGGGAGGGGAACTATTGTAATTCATGAAAATATTAAATTAATAAAAATGAGTATTCTATACCAAATAAGAAAAATGTGATTCCTTATGAATATATTATGTAAATGGGTTGAAATAAATTCATCCTATAAAAACTATAGACGTTATTATTTCATTTTCTTCCTAATATTTTTTAACAACAATTAAACCCTTTCAAAATTTAATATGATATCTTAAAATTTATATTTTGTGGGTTAATATTTTTATAATTAAATTGAAAAAGAAAAATAAATAATTATTATATTTAATTATAATACTAAAATCTACAATTCAAAAATAAAATTCATGGATGAGAATAATTAAATATAATTATATTTATTATAGTATTTTTAGTATCTTTTATTTGATGATTCCATTGATTGGACATATACTTTATCTTCATTGTGTCACCATTAAAGGTAATTATTTAAATACAAAATATCATAAATTAATGATAATATTATTGATAAAAAATTTAACTTCCTATATAATATTTATAGTCGAACATATCTCTTACAAAACCACATTTTAAAAATATTCCATTTGTTTACGAAAAGCATGAAAAAATTGACAATCCGTTGAATATAATATTATAAATTTTATATTACCATAAAAGATAATATAAATGGTCTCATAAATAATATTTAATTTTTTGGTAGAAAAAAATATTCATCGAATAAAATTAGGACATGTGGTGTGCTATTTTTAGAGTCTTTTTTACCCATAATTACACGATTTCCATAAAATGTTTCAATAAAAAGATATAATTTTTTTTTAATTATATGTTAAAAATAGTAAGGAAATATTTACAATAATTAGAAATTATTATTTTTAATATGAAATGAATTTTCAAAATTCATAATCCCAATATGCTAAAATTAATTTAAAATTAATCTCATTAAGGGATCAAGAAAACACGTTTTTAATGTAAAAACATTCAAAACACTGATGTATTTTTATATATAAATTTGACGTGAAATTGATTATAATGAATTAATATGGATTATATAATAAAATTATATTTAATTATACATTGAAAATTCAAAATTATAATTTAATATTATAAATAAATTTGATGAATATATTTTTTTCAATTATATTGCATCATTATTTAACAATTCTTCAAATCATGAATATTATTAAAAAATAAAAAACAATACCCAAATTAATGCCCATATTATTCTCTAAAATAATTTTTTTTAAATATAATTTTAAAATGTGAATATAATATATTTAAAACAATTGTGCCATCAAAATTTTGTAATACAACTATTTGAATAATATTTATTTTATGCATAAAAATGTATATTTTTAATATATAATTTATAGAAAACACATAATATGAATTATAAATATTATGTTAATCATTATATTTATATATATATTTTATTAATATAGTCCAACAAGATTTGTGATAGTATTTTATAAACACATATGTTCATTAGTAAGTAACTTTTTAAAAGACAAATTTTACTATCAGTTAAATAATTTTTCTACATTAATTTATAATAAAATTTTCAATGATTTATATATACTTGTGTAAAAAAAATTTATAATTGAGCTAATAAAATTTCACTCGCACCATTCTAACATCAAGGTTATAATCGTGACATTTAAATAATAATATTCAGTTGATCTCTTAAGAATGATGGGGTGTATCATGTATGCTAACGATCTAATTTCTTTTCATAAAATAATTTAATGCTAAATCCCATACATTTTAATAAATTAGATCATCCCAATATGATCACGAGAATAAAAACTAAGGTATTTGACTTTTAAAATACATATTTTGAAATCCCAGAACTGAAATAAGATTAATGAAACACCCACAATAAATGAAACAAATGAATGTATGAAGGACAACTGAGATAAAACAACTCAGTTTACATGTATCAAAATGTAGAAATGGATGATAAAAAGGTCAATCATATTTTAATGGTGTGTTATAGATAACGTGGTCATGAAAATTTTAACAATCAATAAACCATAATTTTGTAATTGGTTAATACAACATTGATTAATCAGTAAGAAATATAAATGAATAATGTCTTTCATTGATGATTATTCTCATAGTGTTGACTAATTATTTTACTATATGGAAAATGAAAATATAGAAGAATAATTACTTCGCAAGTAGAGTTTCATCCATTCAACATTTTCCACCCCAAACACATATTTTTCTCCAAATGATTATTATTTATGATCAATTTAACATGCCTGAGTACATATAATTTTAAATTATTAGATTTTACCATTATTATATTTCAAAATTACATGGATTATTTTTGAGATAGGGAGCAGATAAATTGTAAAATTCTAAGGCTTTGCGTAAATGTTATAAATATATCCAATATAGTAAATATAATGTAAAGGGGGTTTTTATGAAATAATTTGAATAAATTTTGAATGGGTTCATAGAAAAGAAATCAGTGGGAATAATTGAGTTCATAATGGTTGTTTTACCCTAGGTTGGAAATATCATTAGTTGGAATATGTCAATTGTATAAATTTTTCGTTAGAATAAAATAAAAAAAATATGAAAAATTATTTTGATGTTTCAATGTTGTTTTCTCTTTAAAGCATGCATATTAAAAATTCAATGGACAATCCGTATGACCATGTAAATTTTATGAGTTCCCTTGGATCATTAGTGGTTACCCGGCTAGAAGACTATGATGGATTTTTAAAACAATGATCGATGAATGTGAGATTCAATAGATATTTGAAATGAATTGGATGTGAAAATAATTCTTCATCTGTGATCAATCTTAATCATGGTATTATTTCTTTTCTATTCCCCACCATCCTTCTTGAATATTATGATGAAAGTGGTCCAATCAATGAACTAATTGATCCTTCGGTCGACAATAATGTAGGATGAGATTATTACAAAGTTATTTGGGAGAATAAAATTTAATTACAACATTGTATATATTACAAAAAACAGTTTTGATCATCATGAACTTCAATAGAGGTTTATTATTCTTGTTTGATCTTGTTCTTTTATCCCATGACACATCGTTCATTGTTGCAGTTCATTATTTGACCCATGACTTGACACTTCTTGATGAATCGATCATTGTGAACACATTTCATTTTAATATGATCTAATATCTTATATCATTGATTAGAATGGTATTATAGTGGTGCAACTATAGATATTTAGTGATTTTGATGAAGAAATATTCTTTATTTCTCGTTCTTTGGTCTTCTTTGGAATAAAATTAGGAATGCATATTCAATACATTTTTCGTGAATATCTAGTGATGAAACTTGTTGATTTGGTTATTGAATGGAAAAAATTGGGTTGATCATGAGTATCTTGACATTGAGATCAATGGATCAGAGGTCGTAGGATCATCTGTTGTGTAGAGAGGATGGCATGAGTGTTCTAGAAAATCACACTGAACACGGCATGTAATCTAGGAATACACGGAGTGTGGGCCACACCCTAATATCTTCTATTTATATCTATAAGTTAATGGTATCACAAAGTATGCGGATATCCCTACATGGTGTGTGGCATCTCTCAAGATACTTGCCATGTACATGGGAATTACATGGACATATGGTGGAGTAAATGGGTTTTCTAAATGGATTGTACACCCCTACATAGACATGGGTCAGATTAATATCACGAGCTACACTGTGTAATGCTTCTTGGATATGGGTACATTGGAGGAAGCTATATACTAGAATATGGTCACAGTAAAGAATATTCATACACAACATGTTCTACTATACAGTCACAGTTTGATGACATTGGTTGTTTACATTAACATGACCCAGGTTCAAGGGACATGACATGTACCCCTTCTATATGTCGTGTACTCACTTAATGAGTGACTGAGGCTCTAAATTATCCGTTTATACCTATATAAATTGATAGAATAATATTTTTCTTTTCCCTCGTTGGTGTAGAGTAACATTATATCAACATCACTATATTGTGATCCCCTTGTGATATTGATTCATAGATAGGGTTTTGGAATCCCACTCTTTGACCAGTGTGTGGTCCTCTATGATTCCTAGTTCCCTAGTCGGATCTTGTTTAATTAGTATGACCTCCCTAAGATTGGTTTCTATCATCGATATGTTAGGACACATCTGTCAGTTTGGTGGAATTGATTATATATGATCCCTTTTATAGTCTATTGATTCCTATTAGGTTCATTTTGTCCCCATGAGTTTTAGGCATGAACCATTATCTAGGATTCAACATCTTAATTGACTAATGAATTTTCTTTTAATGTGGCCTTATGAGATTGACCTCATAATAGTTATTTTCTGATAATTTCATGTCCCGTTGAGTGAGTTCTCTGGGAACAAGTGTTGATTCAAGTAGAATAATGTGGCTGAATATTGGCTATGACAACCTGATGGCATGGTGTACTTCTTGAGAATATCTATTTTTCTATAATTCATTGAATTTTATATATTTTAATGAGATGAATACGCTTGTTCATTTGTGTTTAGTGTTTATGGGGTACCGTGAAGAGTATTTTTTTAAAATCCTCTATATGTAAAATTCATGCATGTATCATGTCCTGTGCAGATGATATCCCTTTTAATGGTATCATCAGAGGACATTTAATGGCTGGAGAAAAGCTGGATATTTATAGACCAATGTGTTTAATGTATGTTTACATTTTAATTACTGTTCATAGTAGGGGTAGGTTATACTCTATAGTTTTGGATGGAAATTTTTCAATATTTTCTTCTCAGAATATTACTTTCATTATATAATTTGGGATATTAGATGTATAATGGAATTGTTTTAGTTTTTTTTCATATCATCATATAGTCATCATTGATATTTTTTTGTGTTTCTGTGTGTTTATAGGTACTTTAGGACAATGAAACACATTTGTGGGATGTTATTACTCAGCACTCATCTCCAGAACATGGCCTATTGGATGTGGGCATATGGTAGTCATGTTCAAACCTTAGTATTTCATGTCATGATAGAGTATTATTATAGGATACAGTTCTACTTTTGGACTCGTAGTCTATTTTACTGGTTTTTGGAAAACCTGTGCACTGTTTCGAATTTATCTTTGAAGCCATTGATTCCATTGTTGTTGCAGAAGGTGATGTATGCATACACCATGAATTTCATCACCTATATTTCAACTTGTTACAATAAAACATTTGGTTTTGGGGAAAATTATTGGGATATTCATCATATATGAATGTGTTGTGGCTTCCATTATCTTTATGAGCCAAATCCCTAGATATACAATTTTTATGTAAGTACATATTATTTTATCTTAAGATTCCATGACATAGATGGCCAGCCAAGATTTTATAGAATGGACATGAGGATTATCTGCTATGTAATGATGCATTGGTACATGGGATTGTATCCTCGAATGAAGCTACGGGTGGCTTAACATATATACCGCCACCTATTGAGTATCATCTGGACCATTATAATAGATGAGGATACATTCAGCCAAATATTGTTTCACATGTTTCATATATCGAGACATCTAATGATTATGGGTGAACCAGACCCCTAGGTGGTTGAGGAATGGTTTGAGGTAGTCACTCAAATTTTTTACCTTTTGAGGACACTTGCTGATCAGATGGCAAGCTGTGGAGTGAGTCTTCTTCATAGCTCTATGAGGCAATGGTGGATCTCGATGACTTAATCACATGATGAGAGAACTCTATCATATTTAAATGTCAAGATTCTATTTAGCGATATGTTTTATCCATATAAAATGTGATCAGTATGCATATAGGATCTTTTTCATCAACATCACAAGAGTATGACCATAGTGGAGTATTAAAAAATGATTGATAATATCATGTGTTAGTCATTGAATATGGTACATGAGAATTTCTTCATGGGTCAATCATTTGATATGGTATTTCACCGATAAAATATTGCATTAGCGGTATATCTTATCATTTCAAACGATGCTGGAATGCCTATGTGAGACGTGTTGGTAGAATTTTTTTGGTAGTGTAGACCCTAGTTTGGGAGATATTGTGGGAACTCAGTAAATGATACCTCACTACTATGTAGCCCTTGGAAATCAAAGCTATCCAAGGGGTATAAAAGATTCAGGAGGTGTTCCCATGATTCTGGGTCTTTGGTTCATGGCTCCCGAGTTGTCAAAAATCCAGCAAGGGAAATGAAGTGTTTCTCTTATATTGGTCAATGACATCTGGAATGAAATTTCCGATCTGTTTATACAACTAATTGGGATATGATCGATGGAACATCAATAATGAAAAATAGGTCGGAGTAGGATGGTTTATAGGGAGTCGTATGTGGAAGAGGGATCGACATGGCATAGTGAGGTTTCCAGAGCATTGACCAATTACCACTACCACCCACCATGTTGTATATTCTAGGGTTACAGAGCTAATGGGATGGGACAAGGCCATCATCAAGCTTTAGAGGCCCATAACCCCAAGGGTCTAGAGATGATACGAGGTGTGATATATGTATTTTATACCATATAAGCAGTACCGATAGACATTGAAGGTAGAAATTTATTTCTTTCCACTTCAATGGTTCACGAAATTGAGATTTTAATTGATATTTTTACTTGAACCTTGTTGTTGAAGAATCCAACAAGAAACTACTCAATAATTTCTGACATCTTCCAACAGGGATACCATATTCTTGGAGGTGATAGTTTTATATGGGTATTTATTATTTCACCAATGAGGCAATATGAAGTTATCGTTGGTATTGACTAGATATATATAGTTCATACTCAAATTGGTTGTTTTAGGAAAAGGATGTGGTGTGTCTGTAGTGATGGAATGCTATTTTCTATTATGGGTGAAAAGGAAACTATATTAGAGAAATATTATCTAAGTAGTGTGAGAGTATGACTGATTGCTCTCCAATTATAAAACATGACTATGGGGGTAGTGGATGCTTTGGGTAGTGATTTAACTATAGTGGTGGTAGAGTATGAGTTTGTCTTTCTAGAAGATGTACCAGGACTACATCCCTGCCATGTGGTAGATTTCGACATACACTTGAATCCAGATATGATGCTGATATCTACAACAGTATATCATATGGATCCTATATATATTTGATATATCATGATGTAGATAGAGGAATTGAAGGAGATGGTATTTGTGAGACCATTTGTTCCCCCCTCCCCTCATTCACTCTAGTGATATTATCCATAAATGGGGATGATAAAATGAGGGTATGTGTGGATTACCATAACATGAACTATGAGACCAAGATAAAAAGAATCAACTCTCTAGAATCGATAACCTAATAGATCAGTTGAAAGTGGAACAATGGTTCTCAAATATCGACATCATGTCAGACTATCACCAGTTGTGTTACAAAATGAAGATATACCAAATTCAACCTTCAAACATAGGTATGGTCACAATGAGTACATGGTGATGAAATTTAGTTTGATGAACAACTATGTAGTGTTCCTCAGACCCATGAATCAGATAATTCAATATTTCATATATTTTTTCGTTGTTTTCATCATCAATGAAAACTTTTGTAATCTTCATCCATGGAAGCGCATACGAGAAACATGAGGATGGTCCTAGAAACACTCTAAGAGTACAATATATATTTAATACTCTCAAAGTGAATGTTTTAGATTTTATTGGCCCATATTCATGGACACATCATCTTGGGGGATAATGATTTAGTTGATACAATGATGATTGAGGTAGTCCTTTCATAGGATCCATCCAAGAGTGTAACTGAGGTGTGTTATTTCTGTGGATAGTATGCGTAATATCGATGGTTTTTACTCATATTATCCATAGTGGATGCACCCATAATATCCTTGAACATCAAAGGAAAAACTTTAGTGTGAAAAGAAATGATCTTCCAGCGATTTCGGGAGCTAGGGTTGAGAGAACCCGTGTTTTTTCAAGACTACTATTTTGAGTAGAAATTAGAATTTTTTTCATTTGAATATAAATAAACGGGTAAAATGGTCTTATCGCCTACCATTTGTTCTGGAATAATATTTCTTACCACTTAATTGTTACAAGAATATTGATTTTACACTAGTACTTTTGTTTGGTAGAAATCTGAGCTGTTCAAATTTTGGAATTATATTTAATACATAATATTTATTAAATTAAATGTTAATATATTTGTATATGTTTATTTGGCCGTAAAATTTGAATGTAGTAAAGGATTCATATTTTTTTCCTTTTTCTATGTTTGGAACAATATTTTTTTCCTAGGAGAGAAATAAATTTGATTTAAGCAATGGGAACAATTGGATATCATTTTTTTCATTCTACTTTTCTTTTTCTTTTCCATATTTTATCTTTTAGGTTCATTGATCATCCATCTCATTCACACCTCCTCTGATTCCACTCCTATGCTGCTCCAATTATGGGTAAAATGGAGAGGGATAGAAAGATATAGAGGGATGTGATGAGATTTATAGTCACAGATTCCATGATGCATTGGTTTAACATGAGACATACATTGACAATCAAAATGACCAATGCATGGGAGGTTTTTACCCAAGGGTAGGTGAGACTATTTATTCTCCATATATCCCAATATAATTGGTTTTTATATGTATTTATGGCCTTATATTATTTTCTTGTGGCCTATTGAGGGTTATTCTGTTGATTTGGGGGCCGAAATCTGGGGTTTCAGGCGATCTGGGTGTTTCTATTTTAGAAAACTATTTTACATGGCGTGAAGTTCTAGGGAACATGTTAGGTGTTATTACCATTTTGTAGAAGATGAATATTAATGGGGAATATTTTGTGCACATGGTTATACATGTTGTGTACTAGTAATTGTCCATGTAGCCGTGTACTATGGAATCATTACCCTTTTATGGGTACATGGTCATGTAGCTTATATGCCCATACCTTATATAGGGTGGCACACACTGAAAAAGTAGACAACTTCTCATAGTAAATAGAAAGGGAAATTTTGTGTCATATGAATGTACAAAATGTTGGGTACATGCTGTCTACCATTTTCACATGCTGTGTACCATGGGGATTAAATGCCTAGGATAAGAAGAGTACATACCCATGTGGGGCATTGGTAGTACTTGCTTTGTACTAATGATACACAACATGTACTTCCCCTTGTATCCCTTTGAGGTTTTTAAAGTTTTCATTCCCTAATGTCAAAAATAGACCCAGTAGTAGATCACTCTGAGTGGTTTTTTTGCGTAGATCATGGTGGGGAAACTCGTGGAGCATTATGAGTGCTCCTAATTGACGTTTTGAGTATCAAACTAAATAAAATGGGTATTCCTCCAACATAACATTCCATTTTTCTCTGTAGTGTGAGACCAGATTGTGAATGATCAGTTGGTTGTTCTGACCAACCTAGTTGAGATCATGATCTTATATGAGACATGAGTGATCCCCAATGACTTGTTCTTTTGAGGATGTTCTCTTTTTGAGGTTTCCCTTATAACCTATGTGTTCATGAGACCAATTTCTTCTATGCATCACATATCGGATTCCCTTTAATATATGTTGATCTAGGGATTCCTCTATAGGTTCCATTTCCAAATATATATTTTAGAGAATCATCATTGTGGTTTTCCACTTATTTTATCATTCTTGAATCTGATGCAAGATTCATCCCTTACTTTTAGATAAGGATCATCTGTATGATTCCTTAACTCATGTTGACTTGGAGGATATCAAATATAATAAATCTAATTTTTTATTTTGATTGACCATGTGGGTGCTCGTTGTTTGAATAACCCTGATTTGTTGTGTCATGTTTCAGTAGAGATGTTGTTTTTTCACCTAGAACCCATACAGAACTATTAATCCCATGGGGTTGTGGCTGGAGTGTTGGGTTGGGCATTCATGACACCCTCAATCGTCTGTTCTACTTAACTTATTTTTTTCTAACACGGTGTCGTTTACCAGAGGTTCTTCCATGTTAGTGGCTATAGAGCCTAACATGGCGTATATTCCCTCTTTTGGAATTCATGAATATTCTTATTGGATCTATTTTTCTTATTGGGATTCCCTTACATGATTTCATAGGATCTAAATTTTGATCCATGTTATTTTTCATATTTTAGTGAGACACAAAAGTATCACCGGGGAATTGGATATTGATCATCAATGTGTGTGTGTGTCTATATATATATTTAATTATTTATGATGTCCATTATTTTTTCCATAGAGAAATATGTTGAGCCATAAATATTTTCATTAATATTCATAGTGATACTTGGACTTACATTATAGGAATTCCTTGGATGGGATCATTGTTTTAATGATACTTGTTCCCTGAGTGATACTTGGATTCCCACTATTGTAATTCCTTGGACTGGCTAAATGGGATGATTTCTTATATCCCTTGGGTGAAACATGGATCTAGTTGAGGAATTTTCTAAAAAACATTATAGGGATTTTAAATATAATTAAATATTGAGTGAATCATAGATCTAGATGAGGAATTACCTGTATAAGATCATTGTTTGGATATGCTTTCACCCTTATTAAGACTTGGATCTAGTTTAGGTAGCCCTTGGACGGGCTCAGTGCGTGATAGACCTATGTACCCTTAGTTATAATTGGTTCCAATTGAAGGATGCATTGGATGGGCTCAGTGGGTGATAACTTATGTACTCTAACAAATACATTAATCTAGTTGAGGGATTCCTTGGACAATCTCAGTGGGTGATAATGTCATTTCTCTAAGTGTTACATGGATTCAAATCTTAGGTATACATTGGACGGGATCAAAAAGGCAGATGTCTTCTATTCCGGGGTGATACATGGATTATTATTATAGGCATACATTGTACATACTCATATATTAGTTGATATATGATCAAAATATATTGTTCTCATCCAAATCAGTTAAAAAACACAAGGGATGTAGCATCGTGTCACATGATATTTCCAAAAAAACTCATTAATATATTTCTTTATTGAACTGACCACTAGTATATGGTATCCTTGATTCAGTGATTAGAGGTGAGTACATGTGAACCCAGGAGTAGGAAGAGTGTCCCACTAATGGTGATAGGGATTACGAACCCTAGGATCCACTATGGGATCACGTTTGGATTTATTACTTTCTAGATGTGTTTCGATAATTATAAGAATATTGATATGCCATACACATTTAGAAGCACAATTAAAGGTTTCGTATCATGGTGGCCGACAAATATTATTTCTCACACTAGCATGTTCACCTCAGTGGTTGTTTGGACCTTATGTATTGATTTCAGGTTGATCCATAGTTTGATGGTATATAGGGGTGTGGCCTAGTGTAACATTATCAATAAGAGCTTCTCGTATTGTTCATGATTAGTCTAGTGCAGTTTGATAGTGTTTGGAGACTGGGTATGTGGTCTACCTCATAGATATTTGTGGAGCCATACGATTTTAATTTAAATATTTTTGTACTCATGTATCAATATGGTTAGACTAGTGTGTGAAAAATGTTGTATTATATTACATAGCTCTTCTGGATTTGGTATCATTCCATTTTGTGTAAATCAATGTTAAATTTAATTTTTTACATCTTCTGCACTCTATCTATGTACTATTCACTATGAAGGATAGTTAACAATTTCTTCCTTTACTGCATGCTCGGATATGATGGAATATTCTCTCCACTATAACAATCACTGTCCTTGATTCATTTTGGATAAAATTGGCATATAAGGAGACATTCTTGAGGCATAATAACGCGCCAGATTAGAGCGCTAGTTTAATGGCATCCGAGTCTGGATTTTAAAAGTGGTATCCAATAAATTATTTTCCTGGTCATTTCAATTTGGGATATTGTATACATTAGTATTAGGAATGTTATGGATGTTGTGATGGATATCCAACGGATGCATTGAGAACACTTGTTCTATTAATATGTCCCTGTTGCTAGGGGTTTGGGATTGTTCATATGATCTGTGATGTAACATTTGAATACGATTCATCCTTCAGTGATGAGAATGTTGTGTGGATGTTATGATTTACTATGGATATCTACCTTTTGTCCATTATAAATAGTCCATAGATATAATTTTACTCTTGGCTGAAAAATGAAAAATAACATCTCATAGATCATATTTGGTACAGATGATTCCCATAATACAATCCTCCTAGTGTGTGATTATACTGACGTGTGATGCTTTTACATCTCCTTACATTTATATATGAATTTGATGTAATTTTATTTGGAACTATGTTAAAGAAATTTATTATGGGGTTGATGACTCATACCTCATACAACGAAGGTGAAGTGACCTTTTGCGAAGATGTTCTATGTGTTTCCCTTTTATTATTCCCCTTACTTGGCATTGTTTCTTAGGTCCATGGTTATCTAGTTGGGATGTTGAGTATGATGTTGATGCGTACCAAGGTGTTTCTTATGAATTTGACCTCATGATTGATGTTCTTTCTGAGGATTTTTTGAGAGGATTAGGAGCTCGCTTAGAGATTATGGTTTTAGTTTATACCTTCATAGGGAATTGTGATATTTACCTTCTTTTAGAGGTTCTTATCTATTGGTAATGGTTCATAGACTTTGTGTCCAATTTGTGATGCATGTGTTATATGTATAGGTTGGAGACCTTCAGACCCTTGTTTTATAATTGGACCCTTGTTGGTTATCATCTTGTTTTTTCATAGGTAACCTGTGTAAGTGAGGTTTTCCCGTGTTTTAAGATTCCTTTTAGGAGAGTGATATTAGTATTATGATCATTTAAATGTCGAATCATTGTAAGTGATCATGTTTTTCATTACAGTAATATTTATGTATCATGTTTTATGAATCCTCTATGATGTTTTTTTTCAGGATTGGATTTGACAGGTAGGAGTGTTTGGGTGTCTAGTCGGGTCCCTAGTGTTTCAACTCTTTCTAATGTTTTCATAGCACTGGTAGATGCTTATAACTAGAATAATGTTGAGTGTAGAGCGGTTGTGGGATAAATAAGGGCACAAATATTGTTCATTATTTTGAAGAGGAGTTCCAAGGGAGATTATATATTACAAAACCAACTTGTTATGTAGAATGTTCAGTTTTTTCTTGTGAGTAATGACCCGTTGGAGTACTCTTCAGGGGATAATGTTAAGCCCTATTTGAAAATTGTATCATTTATATTCAAACTGTTAAGTGTCTTGGTGCATGCCAATGATCTTTTTTTAGACATAAAATGGACTTCAATCTCAGAGGTTGTGTTATTATGTCCCTATGTGTTAATAATGACATCATTTAATATTGGGTTACCATGAAATGGTTGACCTATGGGTGAATCCGAGTAATGTTTTGGAAGGATGTGAGTGTGGCTCAAAGGGAGTTGTACACACCTTTAGTGGAATATTATTATAGTCCTGGTAGATCTAATAATTCATTATCATGATTCTTCTTATGTATGATGAGAGATCTTATGCCCTATACCGAGCACTATTTACTTCTAAATGTTATTCCATGTTGAAGATGAGAACCTATTGAGGTTACACTCGAAGAGTGGTGTGATGTAATAAATATTGTGAGGATTGAACCATTGGCCGTTTTATGGTGGTGAACCTCACTATTAGTTGATCATATTCGTTTTCCATGACTTGTTGTTCTAGTAGTTTGGTTCTGAAATGAATATATTTGAGATATTATGGTGGGGACTATCAGAATGGTCATAGGTAAAGGTGAGCCATGTAAAAAGGTTATGTTGATGATATAATGTTATTCGTTGGATTGTCTAGATAGCTTGGTTGTGTAGATTCTAGGGTTTAGATCATGGTTTATAGCCTTTTCACCAATATTCTCAAAGACGATAATGTTAATGGTGGGGAGTTTGTAACAACCTGTTTTTTTCTTACTTCTTCGTTGAGAAGAAATTTTATCTTTTTCATTCATATAACAATAAAGGTGTTAAATGTTCTTTTCACCTACCATTTGATCTCAAATAATTTTTCTACCTAATTTTTTGGTCTTAGATTTATGGGCTTACCCAAGCAATGGAGTATTGTATAAATCATAGATTTTTATATTTAGGGGGAATAATTAATAAATAATTTTTATTAAAATAAATAATAATTTGTTCTTTTATCTTTTTTCCTCCGTAAAATTGGACCATAGTGTCAAATTATGTTTTTTTCATCATCATTGTGTCCAAATGAGATGTTTAGAATAGGTGATCCACTATCAGGAGTACAACACCAGGGCCGTCTTGGGACCCTTTTTCATCAATTATTTTTCATTTCCATCTTTTATATTTGTGTTCATTACTCCACTTTCTAAAGAACTCCTCCTGTGATAGTCCTCGTACAATGAATAAATGATGTATAAAATGTATAGGAATAAATATATAGATACTTAAGGGATGAGTTGTACCATGGGGGAGACCTCGACACACTAGTTCAATGTGCTACATTCGCAAACCATCAAATTGACTGAAACTTTGGTGGTTTCCCCCAAAAGATTTTTCCATTTAGTTTTTCACCATATATACCATTTAAAATAATTATTTCAGGTTTTTATAGCCTTATATTGTTTCTTGTGTCTACTTGATGGCCAATATGTTGCTTCGAGGGTTAAAACATGGGTTTCTGGCAATTCGAGGGTTTTCAATTCAGGGAAACCAGGTTATATAGTTTGTGGTTTAGAGGAACACATCTTGTGTTCTAAATGTTTTCAAAATATGAATATTAATGGCGTACACATAGTGTAAATTGTTTTACACACCAATAACCCATGCATGGTTACTCATTTAGGGGTAAATGGCCAGGTTACATACACAGACATACCTCTTGTAGGTTATCACACTGTCTAAATGTACCATGCTTGGCCATGTAAATGACCATGATAGTTGGGGGACATAGGAATGCACCTCATTTTGGGTACACACAGTGTACCCATTCCACATGTTGTGTTCCTAGGTAATTACACACCAAGACTGATGATAGTACACACCCATGTGTTGTGCTAGGAGTACATGCCCTGTTCCACGCCTTGTAATCCTTTGAGTGTTTTCCATGTTGTCATTAATTCATGATAGAATTGGACTAAGGATTAGTCCATTATGAGTAATTTCCATGTACATCATGATGGTGAAACCTGTGGCGAGATCTAGGGACTCTTAATTGGTGTTTTGGGGCTTTGACCTAAATAAAGGGGTTCTTCTTTTGGCATTTAGTTTATATTGTCTCCTGAGAGCGAGACCACATCATGAAGGATATATTGGGCGTTAAAACAATCCTAGTAGACAAATTTATATAAGATTATCTATGATATGTTTCCCCTAACTTATTATTTCTAGGAAATTACCTTTATGTGATCTCCCCTTATGTCCAATGAGAACTTGAGAACAATTTCATCTATGGATCCCCTGAGGTATTCACTTTATTATATGCTAATCTAGAGAGTCTCTTTTATGTACTTATACATGAATATATTTTAGATGTCCCGTGTTTTTGATGAATATATTTTTTATAATTTTTGTATGAGTTGTAATAATTTTCTATGTCTTTTAGATAAGGATCCCATGTAGGATTCTTTTTCTCTTGCTTACCCGGAGGATCCTGAGTAGGATGACACTCATTTCTTGTTATAAGGGACCCAACTGGTTGTTGTTTATTGAAAATATGTGAGCATTTGTGTCATTTTTGGGAAGAGATGGTGTCTGTGTTTCACCAAGACCTCATACCAAACTAGTAAGGCCATGGGGATATGGGGGAGTGTTGGGTTGGGAAGTTGGGCCCCTTCAATTGTCTGTTCTGTTTTGACATGGTTTTTTCTGATGCAACAATGTTTACAATAGGTTCTTCATAGTTGATGAATGTTGATCATTACGTGATGTATCTTTCTTCTTTTGGGATGCCCATATATTATTTTTAGGATCAGTTTTTCTTATTGGGATTCCCTCATGTTTTTACCTAAGATCAGAATTATAAGAGATTTTATTTTTGATATTTGAGTTATTCCTAGAATTATTACATTGGATTTTACTATTATGTGTAAATTTATATATTTTTTGAAATATATTTTTCTTGGATGCCCATAGCTGTCTTCAAGTATCTATATGTTGATCCTTAAATATTTACTTATATTCCCTGATTGATACTTGTATTTCCATTGTGGTAATTACTTAGACGAGCTTAGTGGTCTGATTATTCATGTATCAAGAGTGATAGTTGGAGTACCACTATAAGAATCCCTTGTAAATGCTATGTGGGATAATTTATTATATTTATTCACTGATTCATGGATATAGTTGAAGGGATTTCTTGGATTGGATTAGTGGGATTTTGAATATAAATATTACTTGTGTGAATTATAGATCTAGTTGAGGAATTCCTTGGATGTATCATTGGTTGTATATGATTGTATCTTGAGTTATACATAGATCTAGTTGTGGGATTCCTCATACTTTATTAGTTGGTGATATGCATATGTACCTTAATTTATACTTGGATATAGTTTAGTGATTCCATGGATGACATCAGTATGTGATAACTTGTGTACCCAGAGTGATAATTGGATATAGATGTGGGATTCCTTGGAAGAGATCGGTGGGTGGAATTTCATATGCTATGAGTGGTACATGGGTTCCAATTGTTATTTTTTTTATGGGATCAGCATCAATAGACTTCTACACCTTGAATTATACACAGATTCTTATTATTGGAATTTTTTATATGGGAACAGTGCCTTATTAATATATGATCAGAATGATTGTTCTCATATAGATTAATTACAGGCCTTGAAGCATGTCATAGAATCTCATTAGATGTTTGGATGTACGCCCTATGATCATTATTTATGGGATTGGTGATTGATATATGGTATCCTTCATTCAGTTTTTGGAGGTGAATATGTTTGAACCCTGGTGTCTGATGAGTATCCCTGCTGTGGGACATATCATTCTCAGAGAATTTATACCATTGAATGAATCATGTATATTTTGATTGGGATTGCAGAACCAAAGATCAAATTGATTTTTCATGGATTGATTTTCATGATGTACAACTCAATTCCCTTGCACATGATCTCTAGTTTACCATGATTATAGGCCAGAAGATTAATTTCAGTTGTATGTCATTTTATTGTATTCAAATACCAATTAATATAGTTATCTATTCATATTTGTATTAGTATGGTATTATAAATGTATACACATATAGATATTAAAATACATTAAGGTACATGCCCAGTTCACAGGGATTATAGACCCTAGGATCAAATGTGGGATCTTGATTGGTTTTACTCATTTTTATATTTATTTAAGTTAGTCTAAGAACATTTCTTTTTTATACACTTTTAGCATCACATCTATAGGTTTCTTGTCATTGTGGCCTACAAATATTCTTTCTCACCCCTTCACATCAACCTCGGCATACATGATGAACATATATCATCTTTTTAGGTTGCGCAGAATGTTCATGGTTTATAGGGTTAAGGCCTATTGTTTCATGATAAAGAGGAGTTGTATTTATTGTTCTTGATCAGGATAGTGTTGTTCAACATTTTTTGGAAACCGGGTACATCATCTTCAAAAAATTTAGAAGTAGTGACTTCTAATTTTACATTGAATTTATTTTATACAACTATATCTATATGTTCTGTCCAATCGGTAACCAGTGTTGTGCTTTTTGGCATAACGATTTGGGATTATGAAACATTTTATTTTTTATTAGAGAAATCTATATTTTTTCGAGTTACTACTTCCACACTCTATTTATGTACTTTTCATTATGTATGATATTTATATATGTTTTAATTGTTTCTTACTATGATTTTATGGAATAGTCTCCCCAATATCAAACCCTAGGCTCTTGCTGCTATTCAGTAGCCTATGACATATGGGGAGGCACCCATCAGGCCTAGCAACCCACTGCATGGAGCACCTGTTTAGTGGAATATGGGTCAGGACATTATAGAGGTAGATATAGAAAAGCACTCAAATATTGAGGTTACTAGAGGAGGGTTTCGAGTAGGTATTTTTTATTCATCAATGACAAAAAAATGTTTTTTTTGGAATTAGAAGTTAGAGGTTTTGGACTATAGTTCATTCCATTTGAGAATACATGCCTATAACTACATGACCCATGTCCTTGAGTTAGGAACTATAGTTTTCATATTTCATATCTGGTAAAACAATATGATATATGATCATTTTATCATATAATCAGAACAGAAGGGTCTCAGGTATATCTTCTCTAAGAAGGATGTCATCATGAGACAGAGGATGTTGATATTGTTCCTCTAGGATAATGAATTTGAGATTTTTTATACTACTTAGAAGGGGAACTTGGTGACTGATGTATTCATCAAGTGATCTTATTCTATGATTTTGGACAAGTTTTTGGAGTAGTTATCCATAGTGAAGTTTTTCTTTGAGGAAGTAGAATGTTCATTATTTAATAATTCGATATAAATTACCCTACCACTTGTATAATATATTATGGATACTCAATGTGTCAAAAGAGAATGTGTCAACTTAATAACTGATATATTCACTGTACATTATCCCTATTGGAATTTCAATGGAGGGGAGCATGATATCATATTCATATGATGAATAGTGGTATCTTTAGTTTTTTGAAAGGAGGGGAAAAATAAGTTTCAAAAATAACATTTGGTGATTTGTCAAGATGTTGAAAATATGTACAATGACTTGTGAAATCATTAATGGTTTATGTGCATGAATAAAAGTGTTGCCGAGTTTATATCCTGGTGACATAATTTTAAGCAAGTGAAGGCTGATTATCATTTTCAATCAGGTTTAACCCAACCCTTTGTAGTGCCATAGTGGTAGTGGGATGGGATATCCCAAGATACGTGTTTTTAATACCCCATATTTCTAGTGTACAATAATCCATCTAGGTGATAATTAATCGACTCACTAATGTTTCCCACTTCATATAAATTCGATAGTAGTTTTTAGTAGATATCACAGGATGCCAAATCATGCTGGAGATAGTAAAACTCCATGGAGTTCCCATGATGATCATATCTTCTCATAAATATCGTTTCAAATCTCAGTTGTGGGGAGGATTACATGAAGCCTTTGAGAACTAGTGATCACAGAGCACAATAGTCCACCCACAAACTAACATCCAAATAGAGATGACTGTTTAGGTCATGGAGTTTACTCAATGGGATTTCATTTTGGACCTTGTCTGGTGTTGGGAGGACCAAACACCCTTGGTTGGGTTTTTATACATCAAAATATACCATTGTAGGATTTTTATAAGTGATCGTGTTGTTCACCACAATTTTGTACTAATCTAGGAGAGTTGGAACTTGTAGGCTTGGAGTTTTTGTGAGAAACAACACAGAAGGTGTAGATCAACCAGGATTGGATTAAGACTACAAAAATCACTTATATGTCTTATACTGATAGGTGACAGAGGACTTTTGAATTTGAGGATAAAAACCTTGTGATCCAAAGGCATTCACCTAGACACAGATTACGGAGATTTGGCCGAGATGAGAAGATATATCAGATTATCATTATCCGGTTCTATATACTATATATAGAAGGATAAGTTTAATACCACTTATTCCAACCCTTATAATTATACCGAGTTCATAGTGTCTTCTACAAGTCATTGCTATTGATGCAAGTTCGTGAACAATTTAAAATTAACAATTGGGGTGATCTGGTCTTTGAGGATGGGGATAAATTTGATGAGTACCCAGTAGAGAATGAGTATAGGAATGAGGGGATTATCAATAGAAATTCAATTACACTTTTTCATCTTTGGAAGATGCACAAGAACCTTCCAATGATCACATGGTAGATGGTTGCTCAGATTCGTTCACAGTGACCGTATTATTTTTTGACCCCTTGTTATGGATTTTTTTTGTGTAAATCCCCATGGTGGGGATACTTTAAATTGTATTATTTTATGTTTATTAATTTTTCAATAACATATGTTTTTTTAAACCAAGCAATGATAAAGTGTGTGATTATGATGCCAGGTGTTCTGAGAATAAATATTCAAAATATTTTAGATATATTAAATACCACTTACATGTTATTTTCCTAAAAAATGATTAAATTATAAATGGATTAATAAATTTCAAAATTTAGTGTTGTATTGTGTTTAGAATTTTATTTTTACCAAGGCATGATTTGACATTAGTCAGTATAGGTCATTTGTAGTAATCATTTCATAGGTGTACGACAAATAAAATAATTTAACAAAAATTATATTGACATATTTTCCTAATTATCTTTTAAAATACCCAGTTATGGAAGGATTTACTATTTTAGCCAGATAACCCAATGAATTGGACGTGATTCATTGGAGTGGTGTAGGGAAACATATTGGTAGATGATGATTGTTTTTAAAATAAAAGATTGATGACCATTGGATTTAATGAATCTTTTAATAAAATGGGATACACCAATCATTCTTCATCAGTGATCGAACCAAAATTGAGGTAATATTTTGTTTTATGTGGATATATTCCCCATTCACGATTCATAATAAGAATGAAAACCAATAAATAGAGAGATATATTTTTACTTTTATTTTCTTATAGGATGTGTTTATTTCCTAGGGAATTTAGTTAAATAAATTTAATCTATTAAAATTTTGTATTTTTATGATGAATCTATATAAATAGGAACATCATTAGAGGTTTGTTCCTCTCATTTGATCATGTGTTTTTCTCCCTCGATTTATTTTTCATCATTGTAGTTATTTATATGGACCATGAGTCAACATTTCCTCATTAATAGATCATCTCTCAACTATTCTATGGTTCATCAATCAGATATCTTACATCTGGGATCAACACATAATGATTTATGTTTGATAATAGAGATAGAGTGATTCAAATGAATAATGATTCCTGATTACATTATCTTCAGAATTCATTGGAACAAAATAGTTATTTTCGATTTGATTAATTTTTAAAGTATTTATGGTGATGAAAAGCATTGATTTAGTGATGTCATGGAAAAAAGTGGTTGGATCATGTGTTTCACAACATGTTTGTTTATCGGTTGTGGGATGCAGGATGGGTTGAGGTGAGAAAATGAAGTTCATTGATTAGTTCAAAACACCATTGAACATGGAGTATAATATATAATTTCCTTGAATTTTCCCCCACCCAGTAATTAGATGCTTTGGGATCGGGTTAGAGATATGTATCACATGGATAGGGGAGTAACCTATGCCATATGTGATCCATACATGGAAAATTGGCATGTCATTTATAAATAAACAGACATTTAGGGGTGTACATGGGCTACCTACACAACATGTTCTCGCCAACACAAACATTAGTTGGATCGATTACATAGGCTAAGACCTGTAGTGATATATATACAAGGGTACATGAGATGATTTTTCATTCTAAAATATGGTTTGAGTATAATGGATTCCCACATATCGTGTACTACCACAAAAACATGTTTTGATGACATGTCCCATTTACTCGGTCTGGATCGAGGGTCAAGGGACATGATGTGTACCCCATCTACATTTCATTTTCTCTCATCAAGCATGCTTCCAGAATTTTTTTCTTAGTTTGGACTAGTATATGTTGTGTTTGTTCCCCTATTCTGTTCCCTTGTGAAATGAAGACATATAATATTTTCTACACTACCATATTATTTGAATCTATATCTGAATACAATTATATTAATATGGATGTTTAATTGGGTATCACATTACCAACTCAATTATTATATGTCTTGATAGTGGTCAATAACCCTAATGGTAGGATTATCATATCTCAAGTATATATTTCATCTTTCATTCATGTTCATCGGAAATTACTTCCTACGATTATTATGATTATCTCTTATTGAATCTGATGTTATTTTAAGAACAAATTTTATTTTATAATAATTTTATGATGAAAATCCACATGGATTTTATGTCGCATATAACATTTTAGATAGTACAATGATCATTTATCTCTATGGGGATTAATAGGAATATCAAATTAACAATATATAAATACGGTGGGTATTAATTCATACAATTGAAGGTATTTATCAATGTAGTTTTCAAAAAATATATACATTAAATATATTTCAAGAATACGAGATTTTGTTGATATATTTAAATATGACATTACTAGTATTTTTAATTTCTTGAATTTTCATTGAGGTGTGATTTCCTTCTATTTTATTTAATTATAAAAACTAGGCCTATGGGTAGGTTGTTTAATTTATGGAAAGGCGGTAGAAGGTCATATTTTAGTTAGAATCATAATAAATACATTGATTGTATCTATATAAATGGAATTAATTTAATAAATATCATTTATTTGGATATACAAACACCCTTTTATGATGTGTGGAGGGTCTTCCCTAGTAAAGAATGAATGATCATTACATAGTGTGACATGGACATTCACATCTTGTAAATTCCTAGTAGTATTGTTTTTATATTGGGAATGGGATAAATTTAAAAGATTAGTATTTTAATATGGAATAGAAGAGGATCCACATGGGAGACACCCTTCATACCTATGATAGGGACCCCTCTTCCTCATCCATACATTAATCATTTTCTTCATCAGTGGGTTCATTGGATTCCTTATCGTGTGATATACACTCTTAATACTTCTATCTTTATTATCCATTTCCACGTTTTGTACTATATCAGTGCATGAGCATATTCCATAACTTCAAGAAATTTTCTTAATTTTCTTAATTTTCTTAATTTTCACATTATATGTCGATTTAAGTGACAAAAATACATGACAAGGGTGATTCAGGTCATAGGTAGGTGGACTACCACTATAATCCAATTTATAATTTCATTTATATCATGAAACATTTAGTATAATTTTGGAATATTATAGAGAAACCTCCAAAAGAATTCAGAACAAAAATGTATTTTTCACCAATAAGGTTATGGGTATCATCAAATCATATTCTTGGTCGATCGAATTTACTTTAGCCACCTCTTTGAGGGTTCCCTTATATAAAGTCCCAATTACCTCTTAGAATAAATAAGAGAAACACATATTTGGGGTTTATATTCCCCAATAATAATTGTATCCAGAATTAAATTTAATTAATAGTTTGTTTTGGGATATGTTATGATATATTATTAATGCAATTATCAAATTGTTTAATATTTATAATTTGGATAACATGGTTCATGTATTATAAAATGCCATATTTTATATGAAATTGAGATAGGGATATTCAAGATACAATCATTTTTTCTTAAGAATGATTATCAAGAATAAATTTATGGATTTCAATAAAGGGATCATTATGAAATATACTTAAAATTTCTAAATGCATTTCATATACATTAGGATACATGATAGGTATGCATTGGATAGTCTCAACATGCATTTTTTCTACCACTTTTTCAGAGATTCATTTTCCACAGTGGGGACACAATGGATGAGATCGATGGTATGATAGTTATACCAGGTGACGAGTGATACTCAGTCGCTTAAATGTGATAATTGTTGCATTTTCTAGTGGTAGTGTGTTTACACAATACTGTGGGGGATAAATTTTATTCCATTTGTTGGGTCACATTGAAAGGAATCTTATATTATTGATTATTAATTATATTCCTAATGACATTCAATGGTCCCTTTATACGATTCACCAAGGATGATCACACGATATATTTCATTTAAATTAAATAGGTTCCATTTTATATTAGTTAAAGGGAGTTAATTCGTTCAATTAGTTGTTTTGTTCATCTAGAAAAATCACACACATGGGAAAATTATATATCTTTAAATGTTATATATAATATCTATTTTACATTATTACATAATATCATAGGTAACCTTGGTGAAAAGAATCACATAATAGGATGAATCATTTATAGTCAGTCAGTTATTCCTTTTGGAACCCCATACAATGTATTTATATATTTATTTATGTCCTTGTATTTTTTATTATTGCAAAAGACATCTATTAATAATCATGGTAGATTGATCTAGAACCCATTGTTTGTTGACAAATGATTACATATTTGACCATAAATTTACTACCCATGTAACTCATGAAGATTTAATGATATTAAGGGAAGATAAATGGATGCTTCTGGCTTGATATTATTGATTTCATATACTAGGATGGACTGCAAGAGTAGAGGACCGAACCAATGTTCATGAAGTAAGTATCTAAATATTTTTCCCATTTTATTTATTTTAGATAAAACAAATTATTCTGATTTTCATCGAAAATATTTTGTAATAATTTTTCTTTTAACTAGTTCATATTATCATTATAATTATATTTTAACTATTTTCTATCCATATTCATCCTATTTATTTATTGTAAATGTTTAATAATTTATAATAATTATTGTATAATTATGTTTCAACTACACATGTATATATAATACAACAATGTGAAACTACACATCATTATGGAAAAATATACTTATGGACATAACCTAGTACATTCCTTCTACTTGGTATCCATTGGTATAGTGGGACGCTTGAGTCCATGTGGCATATCATATTAGGGAATTGTTATGTGAAATGCAAGTAGAGGAACTACAATATAGTACTTGTTCCATATTATTCTATTTTTTTTTTTATTTTTTGGGTATTATAAGTTAGGATATAATTTATAAAAATGTGGTAATGATAATTTTCAGGCTAGTTACTGACCCATGTATGGGGAAATCCCAAAACAACCTAGGATACATTATTTTTGTTCTACATGGTGAATGTTACAGTTGTTTTAATATCACATATGGGAGATGATTTTATCTTGAAATGATATTATTCATTATAATATTATATTTATGATATTTCATTTCTTTGGTATGGAATGATAAGTAGTGTTAGTCACAATCATTAGACTCTACACTTAATGATTCACAAGTAATGCCTCTTTTATATCATATTATATAATTGTTTGAATTTCATATTTTCCATGTGATTATTGTGTGTTATTTGTGAGTTATAAATCGACGGGTTCAAATAATTATTAAATTTATAGAACAATTGGACTAATAAAACATCATGAATCGATCAAAATGGTTTTTTCTTGTTTATATTTATGATGAAGCCTAATTTAATAAATTATTCCATGGTTGAAGCAAGAAGAGATAATTTTATATTCTTACATACTAATAGAAATTATTTATAAATAATTATTGTAATTTATGATGATAATACTTCTATAATTTCACAATGGTAGTTAATATAATAAAAATAATTATGGATGACCTAAATTATCCTTATATTAAATGTAATGGTCATGTCACAAATACATGTCATACCAATATGAATTTATAAAAGCCTATGAGAGTTTATAAGGTGATACTAGTGACAAATTTATTTTTATTGTGATATATATATTCATATAAGTAATAATGAAAATGAAAAAAATAAATCATTTAAATGAAATTATTTCAACTAAATGGGGATTTCAATTGTTAGTTAACATGTCTTTTTCTCTAAAACCATGAAATTTTAAATCCATATATCGAAATCGTTGTTGTATTGTATTTGAACATAACATTGCCTAATCATATAATGGGAAATTAAATTTGTATCTTATGGTCTATCATTACAATCCTTATAACCTACACCTGGATTTAGGAGAAATATTATAGGTATTGATCCCTAAAAAAGGTTTTAGTAAAAAAATTGTCATTAGCTGTGGTTTATTCTCATCTATACAATCCTTATAACCTATACCTAGATTTAAGAGAAATATGATAGGTGGGGATCATTAAAATAAAGTTTTAGTAAATTAATTTCTTTAACGGCGGTTGTTTCCCAACTAGTGGTTGTTTGAATGACCACATAATTGTATATTGGTCGTTAATAAAACCCCCCAATCTTGCACAATCTCTGGTCATTTAGCGGCAGTTTTTTTCATGATAGCTTTATTATATATCGTAATTGTAACATTGAATAGGGTACTTATGATTATTGAGTTGCGGAAAATAAGTTTCAATAAAAACTAGTGGAATATAAATGAAATGACTCTAATTTCCCATAAACATATAATAGTTTATTTGATATAGCGGTGTTTCTAATTCACTACCACTAAAAAATATTTTATTTATTGTATTGAGTGGATATTACTAAAAACTAGAGAAAAATTATTGTTTTTTGATATTTAATTAAAAATTAACATAGAATAAACTAAAACAAGATTTTTTGATTAACCCATAATATATTTTTTCAAAGATTAACATTTATATGTAGAAACATATATAACTATTATAACCATACTATCAGTGAACACATAGATCTATCAACCAATATATCTGTCATGGATATATCCGTATAAAATATATCCAGTAAATATTGATTCTATATAGACATCAATGTCATGACCTACACAACATTTTTCTTCTTCCACATATTCTTGTCAACTAAAACAGACCACATCATCTCATGAACTATACGAAAAAAGAAAACATAAATTATAACTAAACATAATAAATAAAAATTGCATTAGAGACCCAGAATAATGATGTGGATCATAATGGGAAACCCTGTTCCTATTAACGAAATCCTCCACCTACAATGTAAACTATAAAATTTAAGAAATGAAATGAAAAATAACAAAAGATATAAATATATTCATAATACTACAAAAAAATATTTTTATTTTCGTAATAAAATGGAACAAACATAAAAATTAAATAATTAATATGTAATCAATATACAATTAAAACATAAACATGATTATTTATGATAATATTCAACAATTGAAACTAAAAAAGGGATAAGTGAATATTAATTTTAATGCAACATGCGGGGTTTTATCTTTAATTAATAAAAAAAATTAATGAATTTAAAAATCACATCATGTCCAATATTTCAAAAGAAACTAAGCAATGTTTTTCCAATGATTTAAAATCAATATGAGGACATTTTCTTGGTTTTTGAGAATTAAACTCACTTTTTAGTGTATTAAAACACAATAAAAATGTTTACTACTATCATAGGAAAACTATAATTTTATATGTCTTGTTTCTCGTAAATAAATTTTGAAAAAAAATATAAATTCATTAAAATAGTTTTTTGTAGTTCATTCGTCCTTCTTAACAAATTTTATGTTAATATAAAAAAAATAATGCAGTTAGAGCCATATCAGGAACATCGTGTATTTTATTTCAGTGTGGTTGATTCATACATGTCTTAAGTTACTTGTGGATAATCATCATAAATTATAAAAACAATATGAATCATTTCCTTAGTTATTTGAAGGACATTTTTCATTTTTACTAAATTTAATTTAAATTTTAAATTAATGAAGCACATGGAGTAATACTAGTCCTATAATGCATCAGATTGAATATTTTCTTATTAATACACATCTAAAAAGACAAATGAATCATTTTCCTAATGTTTCAAAAAAATTATAATGCATTTTCTCAGTTATGAGTACATCACATGAAATTTTTATTAAATTATCATTTTCAAATGGAAAAATTCTCTTGGACACATACTAATAAAATAATGTTTATGTTCAATATGATGTAAATTACTACTCATAAAAAATCATTATTGAATTGATTCTATAAAAAATACATAAAATTTCATCATGTTTGTAAATATATCAGTGAGTGAAAATTTTTTATCTAAAATTTAAATTTATAAATGATTATGGACACATTTAATCATACTGGGAACATCATGTAATAGTTTGAGGGTGGTTTTATTCATACATATCATAAATGACAAATTGTTCATTTTAACAAATTATTAATAATTGGAACCGATTGGGGAGAATGTGTGGCATGCGCCATCGTCCATTTTAAACAATTCGACTGTTGCAGATTCTTTCTCTTGGACATCAGTGCTCCCCTTACTTTCGGTGGATCTCAAATCTGGAACATGCCCTACTCAACTCTTGTTGGCCCCTACTTTCACCTCACATGGGGTTCAGGATTCGTAATCCTTGGTGGTGCCTCTATAATACCACACAGATCCACTTTCTAGTAGGTGTCAGCCGAATCTCTCCATCAGGGAGGTAGCCTTTTGATCGGGATCCCAATGGGGATGAATCTTGAATGCTCGCTTGGTATGCACAACGGTGTCACAGGAGGGTTCATTTGTATCGCTTGAGGTGTCTGTGGAAGCATTTGGGGATGTGGTGGATTGTATGAATTGTAACCTTATCGCCCATTTCGGTGCAGCAAAACCACCCATACCATTGTTCAAAATGTTCGTGGACTCCTGGGGGATGCTTGGACTTTCAATGTACTCCTCACTACATCAGAATTTCTTCTAATTGGTTATGGATGCAGAGGCATATTTCATCGACGCATGGTGTGAATCTCCATGGTCTTTTGGACAATGGAGGTTTAATTTGGCTTGTTGGTCAATGGATGCTCACAGGGGAAAGAAAGCCCCAATGAGGTTGTGTAGGTTTATATCTCTAGCATCATGATGCCTTTCTAGAATGGTCCATGCTGAAGGCCATTGATGACTCCCTTGACAATTATCTCTCCATGGATGATCGTACCATCGCTGTGAGGACTTGTGCGACACATATATCTGTGTTGAGTTCGACATATCTTCCCCTCCCTCAGAATGGATCTCCCTAATAGTACAGAACTCATTGGCGTGGATTCAATATGTATTCTTCCTGGTGTCCCCCTAGTAATGTTCTTCTCGTAGCCACTAGGGTCATTTGCTGCAAGTGTTCAAAAAATGAAGCAAACGTGACCAAGCACATGCCTAGGGTATAACGCCTAGAGGATCCACTTATATGACCCCAGTGGGTGTTGTGGATCCGTATTCTCTCATGCCTGCTCCCATGACTATGGTTCATGTGTAGACCATCCCTCCCAATCCAATGTTCAATAATTCCCAAATCAATTTGATGCATAGTGTTTGGACTTAGTAGCCCATTACCCAGAGAGTCTCTCATCAAAACCACTAACCCAATAGCTGATTATCTAAACCCCAACAACTATTTTCAAAGGGATGCATGGTTGTAAGAATGATAAGGTTACCTCCACTCCACCCAATGACTGTGGAGATGCTCCATCCTCTCCCAGTACATCCATCTAGGCAGTCAGAAGATCTAGTTGTACATGATTCTAAGGCTAGACTTGTCCTTCCAAAGGACCTAACCTCAATAACTATTTCCATTCTAGTAGATAGTGCTGGAACCAAGTGTCCCAAATTGATTTAATAGAAGAAAGGCATTGTAATTCAATCCCCTTCGTACTCAATGAGAGGAAAAATCATCAAACCAACTCCTCACTAATCTTCACCAGACTCTAACCGCCCTGTATTGTGTCCTCGCATCTATACGCGTTTGAGATTATGTCAGATGAGGGAGAGCACTCTACCCCACAAAAAGTAGATCGCGGTGACCAATTCAAAAGCAGGGCCACTAGGAATCTAAATGTTACCCATGATAATTGGGAACTCCGATGTCCATGGGGATTATGATAAAATGGATTCCCATACATCAAAGATCAAGAAGAATATGATTCTTATTGGGGTAGTCCTAAAACTTATGCAGTACCTGGTTAATATCAATGTGTTTTTTTGAAGAATACATATGAATTGATCCATGCACACTGACCCTGTTAATAAGAAAATCTAGGTTTTGCAGAAGTAGGAGATCCTGGTGGACATAATTTCGGCAGGAGATCTGTTTATCACAATGAATGTTACCGAAGAGGGGTAAAGAATCTACATGCCATTTTTTTACGGTAGTTGTGATATGCACAATAGAGGTCGTTTATTACAGGATCTAAATACAATCAACTCAGGTGACATCCCGTGGCTGGTGGTTAGGACCTCAACATTGTCACAGATCATAACGAGAAGTAGTGAATATGGTCAATCCCTCGGAAGGCCAGCTTGGTGTTTTTAAAATTCATTGTTGATGCAGCCCTTATTGATATGGGATACTCTGGTGACTGTTACACATAGTGCAACAAACAGAAGGAAAGTAGGTGATGCTAGTGTCAGATAGATTGGTTCCTAGAGAACATTAATGTAATCACCGTGTTTTTGAATGCCAAGGTTGAGCATTTTTTCATGGGTAGTTTTGATAATTCTCCCTTTCCCGTCCTATTGTACCTATTAAGGGATTCCCAAGGGAACTTCAGATTCAACAATTGCTGGACCAGATACCCTAAATATGACCAGATTTTCAGTGACTCATTAGGGGAGCCGACCCAAGGGCATACCTGTGTATCCATCCATAATAAGCTCCAGAAGATGAAAATTAGGCTACCAGAGTGGTCCAAGAGTCTTCCAGCTGGACATCAGAATATGGAGACACTAAAATAAAATATTGAGAGAATTGAAACTGTCCATAAGGAGGAGTGGAGTGATTAAATATTTGAATACCTTGTGGAGAAGTGGTATACAAGGGCTTTAATGATTCTTAAGTAGGACAGAATGTCTTGTGAGAGAGACAAGATCAAATGTTTGTACATAGATTACATGAATTTAGTCTTCTTCCAAGACTTTATCTGAGAAAAATGACACCCCATAAATCTAAATATCTATTTTTAGGATGGATCCATTATTGATGAACATGATGTAATCAGGGTCATGGATTTGAATTTTTTTCGATAAATTATAGTTGACCCCTACTCAAGAATTATAAGTGGATACCCAACTAGATAAGTGATTATTTGGAAAGATGTTCCCCCTTGGTCTTGTATTGGTACAGTGAAAGACAAAAAAAGATACGGGAGGAAGAGGAAATCTAGGAGGCCCTGAGATATAGCAACCCCGAGTGTGAAACATGCCTTAAATATTTCCCATGTGTGTGTTTTTAGGATGGAAGAGACATTTTAAAGGGTTATGTTAATGCTATGATACCATATTTTTTCAAGGGTGGGAGTCTTCCTTGGTTGGACTCTAATACATCCATTGTGATCATTCCTAAAATGGTGAAACCTTCCTCCCATGGAAAAATTATAGTCCAATAAGCATGTGAAACATAACCTATGAGATCTTGGGGAGCATCATGAATTTAATAATGTATGGGCATCTTCTTCTTAGGTTATATATTGAGCAACACGAGTTTTTAAAGGGATGATCCATCCAAGGGGAGGTGTCATTGGCGTAGAAAGTGTTGACAGACATCAACATCAACATGCATGGATCCAATATGGTGATTGAACTCAATATTTGAAAATTATATGACATAATTGAGTGGAGTTTCATCAACCGAGTTCTGAATACTATAGTACTCTCTCACAAAGTCATTGATATCACCTTAAAATTATTTTTCTCCTTGAGGATGGTTGTTTCTATTTTTTGGAAGACATATGGATTCATTAAGGTGACACTGGGGTTGCGGAATGGTTACCCCATCTCTGCCAGTATATTTATACTCATGCTTGACTCCCTTAGCTGCCTCACCAACAAAGAACTATCTAGTGGAGATATCATCAATTATAGGAAGGAAAATAATATTCATATCATCTCTCATTTGATTTTCACAGACAACAACATTATATTTATCAATGGTGGAAGGAGATTATTGTATGGCTTCAAGATGATTATAGAGGATTATTTCACATGGAGAATCTAGTTAATCAATAATTCAATGAGAAACCTCTTTATCTCTAGCAAGTGTTCTTCTCACTAGGCCTCCTAGAATTGTACTACTCTGGACATGTAGAAAATATATTTCCCAATGGAATATCTTGGCACACCTATATATTTATGGAGACTTTGAGTTCAAGAATCCGAATAGATTGTGAACATAATATCGGGTTTGGTGAATAATTAGAAGAACCGATATCTATCTTTTGGAGGCCAAATTGATTTTCTTAACTGTGTTTTACAGCCATCTGCATCCATGTTATGGCTTCTGCCAACATACCCAAGGGCGTCATCAAGAACATTAATACGATCTTGCCCATTTTTGTATGGGATTCTAGATCTGAACATATGAGGCATTGGGTGGCATGGGGGAAGATGGAATGGGAAATTCACGATGATGGAATCAATGTGACAAGCCTCAACATCATGATTCAATGCATGAAGGAAAAACATACATGGTATGTTATTGAAGAACACACACATTTGGGATGTCAATGAAAAAAATTCGGATGGGAATTATGGAAGCCACTTGAGGCCTGACATCTCCATTATGTGCTATGATTTATCATATCATCCCTACAGTCCAACAACATTTGCACTAGATTGTCATGGAATGTAACATCATTTTTTGGACTCTCAATTGGGTAGGTTTGGTTATCTGTTTTCGTAGCCATCTATCCCCTTCGATCACATGTAGGGAAGAAAGCATATAAACTTCATTATGTCAAACATTTTTGAATGAGGATTAGTGGGCCTTATTCAACTCAATGGTTATCTGCTCAGAGCATAACAATTTTATTTTCACTCCTTCTTCCTTAGGAGACTTTACTAGCATAGAATTTTGAATCCTTCATGTATGAGTAGGATCAGTGACGAAACTGGAATGATACAGTTTGGTGATCCAAAATTCATTCAATGTAAAATTTCCTAACCTAGATAATAAGGCAAACCTAAGTGGAAACATACATAAATATCATGAAAGTGGGTATCATCATGGCCTCTCGTTGTCACTGATGTAGACTGCCATAGGAGGAAATCATGTTCCACCTATTATTATAAAGGATAGTGGGATTAGGTAGTCTTGTCTATATTTGGTGGCTTTGATATGTCTACGGTTCATGACCACGATGTGGATTCTTCCTAGATATGTGGTTTCCCGAGACCTCGGAGGAGGGTATTGAATGAGTGGTGAGGTCCATCATCTTTGGTGGCATCTGTTGGTGCATGTGGCATGATAGAAACCAAGCTAGGTATGAGTGTACCAGTCCAACTTCAAGGATTACCATAGTGCATGTAAAGAACCTATTGATCGACACATCCTTCCTTTTATAAGACTATAGATATGCTCATTTTTGACGCCATATCATGATTCAATCCATTCCATCCCTGGTCTCTAGCATCAATCCATAGTGTCACTAAATCTGCTAGCACCACCCTAAAGAAGTATTTATGATTAATATGGAAGATTCCTACATTCATGGTTAAATGAAAGGTGGGGGCATAGTGCAGGACACTCGAGAGGAAGTCATTGTAGCCTTCACTAAGACGTATGGCAATGGAGACCATCTACAAGCTGATGAGAAATCTATGCTAATAGGTTTGTCCCTTTACAAAGAGAAGAACCTAGAAATATCACATATAGAGTCTGATTAAATAATCCCCCATGATGCCCTCAATGGAAGACATGTAACCCCTTTGTTTAATTAATATAAGGTCATAAAGTGAAAATAAATCACCTATCCACAATATTCAGGTTTCCCACACGTGGAGAGAGGAGAATAAGGTGACAAATCATCTCACCTCCATAGCAAAATCAGTGTTACATATTTTCACTAACACCCATCTATTAACACCAGAGGGATATAGTCAGATTAATAAAGATGCTCTCGGCCTCAGTTATTTTAGACCCCCATAGGATTTTTTCTTATCTTTCTCACCATTATCACCTTTTTCATCTCTTTCTCATCGTTCCTATTTGACTATTATTAATAAAAAATTTCCTGAGGGATGGATGAATAAATTATCTCAATAATAAAAATGTGTGTCTTTATTTTTTTTAGGTAATTTTTCCTTTTTATTCAAAATGTTGTCAATTTTAAATAAAAAGACACATTTTGAGATATATTGTTCACATTATACATAATATTGAGGTGTGGATGATTCCTACATGTACATATGGACATATGGATCATATTCCTTATGTATAGAAATTACATCATTGTGATCTCATTGTTTTCGGTATGTCACATATATTTTTTACTGTATTTTCATTTTAAACTGAATACAAGGACATTTAATCATGATGAACAAATCCTATATTGAATCAATGTGAGACTGATTCAAGCACATAAAAATTAACATATGGATCAATTTGACTAATTATTATTATCATTCAATCTTGTTTTATTGTATATCATTGAGTGATAAATTTTGATCTCAAATGTCGATTTCAAATAGATATCAGACATATTAAGTCATATTAGGGAGACCGTGTACCAGATTGTGGTTCTATGGTTTCCAACACCTCAAAAAGACTTATGTATCATTTTCCAAATATATTAAAGTAATGAAAATGTGCTATATAAGAATTTATTTAGTAATTTTTTCCATTTAAAAAAATTATTTTTAAAATAAATGAAAAACAGTAACTTAGAGTCATACTTATCACACCATGTGTCGGATTGTGGTGCAGGTGATTCATACACATTCGAATTGACATATAGGCCATTTTCCAAAAGTATTAAAACAATATGACAGTGTTTTCATTATTTTGGGTACATCAATTCTTTTTTCTACTAAATTGTAATTTTTAAATGGAATCATGAACTTTCACTCACACCAATCACATCTTGTATCAGTTTTACTTGACACAGATTCATACTTGTAAAAAATAACATATTAATTTGATGTACTGTATTATCAATAAAATCGTAGTGTGTTTGATTGGGTTCTAGAGAGTCACACTTTTTGAACTATGATTTTGATTTTAAACTGATAATAGACACATTGATCTATATTGGGGTCATTATGTATAAGATTTAGGTGTGCTTGATTCTGACACATAAAAAATGACATATGGAAGCTTTTCTGAGATTTTAAAAACAAAATTTTTTTTCTTCTATTGGAGTAGATTATTTCTTCTTTTTACAAATTGTAATATAAATTTTTTAAAAAACAAATACCGCCATGGAGTAATTCTAGTTACACCTTATGTCACATTCAAGTGAAATATGGATAATTTGACAAAATTATAAAAATAATATGCATTTTTTCTTTTTTTTGGTACGTCGCATTTATTTTTAATAAATTGTCATTTTAAACTAGAAACATGCAGTTTGACTAATACACATCAAACCGTGTCTCGGTTCGACATGAGAATGATTCCAATATGTCAAAAAAATAAATTATTAATATATTATCAAAATCATCATGAAAATACAATTTTTCAAAGTTATCAATGAATTTCAATTTTTTACTAATATGTCGATTTTAAACTAATAAGAGAAACATTTAATCTAACCGGTAATATCATGTATCAAATTGAGGTGTGACATATTCCTATATTTCAGAATGGAAATTTAGATATTTTATGAGATTTATCAAAATAATATGAATGTTTTTCTTGGTCTGAGTAGTTCATTTATTATTTTTACTAATAATAATGTCAAATTAAGAAAATTTAGCACAACGAGTCACACTATTCACACCTTATTTCAGATTGAGGTGTTATTGATGTGTATAAATCCCAAATAACACATTGATAATTGTATAAATGTATCAAAAAAATATGAATGGGTTTTATAGGTTTCATGACTGTCACTTTTCATTATTACTATTTTTTCATTTAAAAGAAATAATATAATCATTAAATCCTAAAATAAAATCATGTATTAGATTGATGTGATACCAATAGTTACATATCATAAATGAATTATGAATCAATATCTTAAATTATCAACAAAAATAGTGCATATTATCCCTGTTTTCAATTACGATCACTTTCTAAACAAAAATGACAATTATATATTAATAATTGAATCTTTTATTGAAACCAATCTCATAATGTATTAGATTGAGTTGACACTAATTATTACACATCATAAATGAAATATAAATTGTTTTATTAAATTATCAAAATAGAAATAATATATTTTCTCTGTTTTGAGTATGTTAGTTATCTTTGACAAAAATTAAAATCACATTTTAATATAAATATGCATTAAAGTCATACTAGTTACACTGTGTTACGGAGTAAGATGTAGTTTATACCTACACATCCAAAATTTTAATTACATTTCAAACCTAAAATTTTACCACGATTGTAATTTTCTTTCTGTATTTAACTTCTTCAATGTCATATTGACTTGATGTTATTAGTCAAAATACCTTTCTAATTTTTTAAATTAGAAGAGTTGAGTAAGATCATGCTCCCATAATATAATGAGAAGTCACCCAAATGGGAACAATATCTTCCTTTATTGATCTAACATGAGTTAATTGGAATGGTTTTTATAAAAATAACATTGAGCCAATATATATATATGGTAGTTTCAAAAATAAATTCAATTTAAATAGAAATCATGGTAACATTTGAATAAATAAATGTTTTATATCTTTTGTTCCATATTTCCAATTGTTGGATGAAAAATATAATTTATAAAATGATCATTTGAATGAACCAAATAATTGATAGATAAAATGATAAGTAAGTTAAATTAAAAATACTAGATAAAATTAAAAAAAATTATTAATATAAGTATTAGAAATTATGAATTGTGTCATGTTTGTAATCATTTCTGATGGAACTCCTTATTGTTATTATCTCACTTACAGTATCTAATTCCACTCTCTCATGGGTATGAACTGCCTCAAACAAACCAGCCGAACATGAACAAATGAATCCACCATATAATGTAGGTTTTACTAATAATATTAAAAAATTACTATAAATAAATTTTTTTGAGATGTTTCTTAGTTTTTATGAATTTATTTTAATGAATCATTGAATCATGAAAAAACAGAATTTCAAAATATAAAAAATTAAAAAAATGAATACTATTTTCTATAGAAAAATAAAATTTTTACTCTTATATTGACTTAATATTATAATGAGTTTATTAATTTAAAAAATTTGGTCAAAATAAACATATATATATATATATATATTTGTAATTAATAACATATTTTTATATATTTAAATAGAACAATATAATTTATTAGTTACATGTTACAAATCATTAATAAAAAATTCATTCAAATGTAATTTTTCTCATTATCATGGTCATCAAAAGTAATAATACATTATTTTAAAAATATAATTATTAAATAATTTGATATTATTTATCTAAAATAAACTTGCCTTTTTATGAATATAATTTCAATACGTGATGAAAACAAATTTAGTTATTTTCTTCAGAAAAATATAATTTTGATTATAAAATAATTAATGTTTGAAAAAAATTATACACCAGTATTTTATAAAAAAAATGAATATTTTTAATATATATTTAAATATTTATACTAAATAAACTTTTCGAAAAACATTATCCAATTTTTCCATTGTAGTCAATATTATTTCCCCCCATGTAATAACATGAGATCATATATTTTTTAATTTCTAAAAATCAATTTTTGAATATGATTTCAAAAACTGAAATAATAAATAATTGTAATGGAATAAAATAATGATATTTAATGAATTAATAGTTAACATGAAAGGAAACTATGTGATATGTGAGTGAAAAATCCAAAGTGATTATATTTAAGCAATTCGAAAATTATGAAAAACATGAAAACATATAGTAGTATGTTTTTATTTGTATTAATGTAAATCTTTCAATTAAAAATATCATGAATGAAACATGGTGTTGAGTTTTAAAATCATATTAAAAATATTTTATTATAATTAACCATATTGACTATAACGACGATTTCATTTGAGTAATAAAAAATTTATAACTAAATTAAATGCTCCTGAGTGATATATTAATAAAAACGTACAAATTTTTTGATGAAAATTATTATTTGATAGGATTTTAATTACACAATGATTTATATTACCAGAAACTTGAAGTCATGTGTCATTCCATAGCATTTATCTACATCTCCAAATCAGTTTTCTCTATCCAATTAAAAATAATATCAAACAAAACATATTATTACTCAAAATATAATTACATAATTCAACAAAAAAATGGATAATTAAATATTAAATGATTAATATCATGAGATATATTTTAATAGAAATTAAAATATTAATTATTAAATGGTTCAAATGAATATTACAATAATTTTTTTACAATTATGAAATTTTATAGTTATGGTATTTTCAATATTTATATTGCATCACTATATTATTATCTTGATATATTGTAATAAAATTATAAAATTATATTTATACGTCATTGTTGACCAAAGACGGTTAATGGAAAAAAAACTGTAAAATAATTATTACACAACATTCTTAAGAATAATATCCATCTTCTTATTTTTAAATTAAATTGTCATTTCTATATATATTTGAATTATAATTGACTCCCATCTATATAATTAGATGATTGTGCTAAACTATGAAATTTTGGAATGAGGAGTATAAATAATTATAACTTTTCTACACATCTCACAAACTACATCAGGGGAAAACATTACCCATAAGAAATATTAATTAATACATAGGGTAAATTGTTTTTAATTGGGAGGGGAAAACATGGTATATAATTCCATCAAATGATTTTCTGAGATGGAATAATGAATTTAATTTGAAAAATATGTGACTTATTAAATGTAATATTCATTAAAAAATAATGATTTTAATTTAGAGCAAGTCATGAGTTTAGTAAGTGGATGATTTCCATCATGTATTATCATATAAATTATCTAAAGCCCAGTCACATTATTCACTAACCTAAAAACTTTTTCATATGAATCATTTTAATTTTTACAATATTAAATTTATACTCTATCATGTAAAATAATTATAATATATAAATTAATTGTTGAGTTGTTACAAAAAAAGAAGACAATAAATAAAAACAGATGTTGCATTATTTTAAATATCATAATAATGAATTAAAATATTGTGTTGTTACGCAATATATCAATAATAATTGAATATCACATAACTTCAATCAATATTCATTGAATTGAAGTAAATGTACAACAAGTAGCTTTGTAATTAAAAAAGAGTGATTATGTGATAATGATAACATGATAAAACTATAACAAATATATCATAAATGACTATTTATAAAATGATAATTAGAAACTACATAATCAAATTGATGATATATAGTCATTTAAATCTTTTTATGAATTAATATGAATAGAAAGATCAATATAAATACTTTTAAATAATATTACTAATTAATTAATTGTAATCTTATACCATGTAAATACAAAAATATAAAATCTATAGAGAAAATACAAGTAAATAATATGTTTGTGAAATAACATATTTATTGTAACTGTGGGGAGGATGATGAAACCATTAGGGGGGTCTGTGTTACAACTAAAGAGGGTTACCAATATGGGGAGTGGGTGGAAATTTGTGGTGGAGGGGGTCTATGTCACAACCTATTATGCGGACAGAGTAGGGAAGAGGGATGTAAGAGGGGGGAGTATTGGTATCAAATTGTGGTTGGGGGGTCACAGGTGTGAGGGGTCATTGGATCGAGGTCGTGGGATCAATATTTCTGCTTGGGAGAGGAGATGAGGAGGGTTGGGGGAAAGGGGTTCACAGGATCATGGATTCCACTGGGAAGAGTAGAGGAGGAGTTTATGGGAGGTGAGGTAGGATGGGTTCGATTTTGATAGAGAGAGTTAGGGAGGGGTAGGTATTATAATTTTTTTTAATTTTTAGTGTCAGGTTTGTTGAAACCGCTGTAATTGAAAACATAAAAAATTTATCATTTTTTTATGAAACAACTTCTCTATTTTATGTTTTAATTCATATTTTATTTTACAATGGTTACTAGAACCACCATGGATAAACTGATGTTATCTATCTATATTCTTGTAGTTATTGGGCATTTAGTTTTATAATTTCACTATTTTCTATCCTCTTGTAAATATTGTACGAGGTGTGTTCCTGGATTTTGTAAATTTATGTTCAATTAAAACCCAAATTACATGATCTATAATGGTAGAAAATCCAAGATATAGAGGTTGTGGTCCCTGATCATCCCATTTTTACTATTTATTACCACCAACATAAACACTTATTTATCATCCCTTAATAATTGATTCCTAGTTTTAATATATTTTTTGTCAAATTATGAATTCCATAGGGGATTCCCCATTAAAACCCAACTATGTATGAGTTAACATGTGTGTTTAAAAACAAGTATCCTCTGACCATTTTATGTTACAGTGGACCTCTCACTACAGAGTCATAGATTGAGTCAATGTTGTCGATATTTGAGCATTTAGACAGGCCTATAATGAAAAGAACATAGATTTCTACTTTAATTTTATGAGAATATTCTTAGATTTGTTGTGATGTGATTAATTGTATGGAAATCATAATGTTATAGAATTACTGGTCTTCCATTAATCCTCTAATGAATACATATCCCCCATATATTATGTGCATAACAGTTTTTGAAGTTTATGAACCTACATAAGTGATCCATGTTTGTTGTGTGGTACATGGTTCACTTCTCCAAGACTCAACATTTTTAAATAACCATCATTATTTTATATCTATTAAAATTAATCTATTGAAGATGTGATTATGTTCACCATTATATCATTGGTTATTATTTTTTGCTGACTAACATTTTAGATATATTTAATTAGTACCTCATCACATAGTGAGAGTTGAGTATATGTGGTAATGTGTGAAAATGTATTTTGGATTATAGGAAAGGGTAAAAATTTTCTAGTGGCCTGAAGTGTTGTTTTGATTGTGAAAATGTGGGATGTGGCATCCCTATGACTTATACCAATAGAGATACAGTGTGTCAAAAATGTTTCAGGGTAGGGCATAAAAACCCTACTATACAAGGAACAAGATTAAGTGTTATGTTTGTGGTAGGATGGGTCACATGTAACAATTCTTCCAAACATTCCCTCATATCAATAAAGAGTAGGAATACATACTGAAATTTCATTCATGTAAAAGATAAGTATCATCATGTTAGTTTGGAAGTTGGTCTACTATTGCGAAATTAGGCTAGAAAGGTGGGTGTGTCCAAGGTAGTAAGAAATATGAGGTTTAGAGATAGTATATTGTACATCCAAAGATAATGGTGTTTTATCTCCGAGCCACAAATCATTCAACACTAGTATAGTTCATACTACGTAGGAGGAGGAGAGTCCAGGACCTTCTTCTGTACGAAAGACTATCCTAAAATTTTCAATATTATATTTTTCATTATTTGTTATAGGTTCATCACACCCATTCATACAATCAATAATAATGGAATTTATAGTTCTATAAATGGTGAACTTATGTTACATGATTACACTAAACACAATGTTATGTGTCTGATCTTATATAATATTCCCATGTTAGGAGTTCCTCTGTGAGATTGGTCGGCATCATTTCTTGAGGAATTCTACTTTCCAAAGGAAGACCATATTTACCATCATTCTCACAATATACTGGATAGTTACCTACCAGGAAAATATTGATTTATATAAAAATAGGGTGTCTTTTTCATCAACCTAGGGAATCACATATATGTATAAGGTTTATTGTGATATCCATGTGATTCAAGATGAAATCAAGATCCATGTGCTAGGATTGGTGAAGTCCAAGATGGATAGTCTCATTGTAAATGATTAGTTTATATGTCTTGTATAATTCATTATAGTGGTGATTCATCTGAAGGATTTATTCCTAAATTATTTATATATACCACATACTATGAGTTGGAGGAGTTTACCATTGATCTAGTTATAGCTTCTACACTAGTTTCCATTCCACCATATATCACAGAAAGTATAGAGCTACATGTACTCAATAAGAATATGGGTTACATAAAAGAAACAGTTTGCATTCGACCAAATACATCTATTTGGGGTTAAACTATAATTTTTATCCCTTATATAAAGGAATTATACTTATGTATTTTAGGGATTATCAATGGTTAAAAATGTTTAAGGTAAATAATTTGTATCCACTGCCCAATATAAATGACCTCTTCAAATAGATATGAGTAGTCAATGTTTTCTTTATGATAAATTTAAAGTGGGGTTACAAGTTAGTGGGTGTGAGACCATCCTACATATCATGTCAAATTTTTTTGGGATGATATAACATGTATAAGTTCCTGGTTATGTCATTCAAAATTATGAACATGCCTTCAATTTAATTTCCTAGATGAATCTAGTATTTCACCCACACGTGAATACAGTTTTTGATGTCTCTCTACACAACATATTGGTGAATTCTCAAACTAGACATGACCATGATAAAAAAATTTAGATCATGAATAATACACTTAGATTTCACTATATATATATATATATTTTTGACGGTCAATAAATTCCTCATTGGGATTTATGAGGTTTACATATCAGTTCATATCATTTTAGAGTGATTCATATCTATTATCAATGAAAAGGTGATCAGTATGATTTCATTGAAATCTCCCAACAATATCATTGGAATACATAGTTTCCATGGTCCGGGTGCATGAATTTTTCATTTAATTAAAGATTTTATTTCAATGATGTTCTCTTTATAGAACTGAATATGATAAATGTACAATTAGAATGATCAAAAGCATGGGTTGCCACCATTCAGGAGTATACAAGAGAGACTTAAATATATGTCTACCATAATTATTATAGAGTTTGGAATAATGTATAATGATTAATTTTATTATATATGAATTGGGAATGGATTATTTTGGACACAGGGTGGTCATATGATATATCATAGTTCTTCCCAAATGAGTCCTGATTAGTGGAATGACACAATGCATGACCTCAAGATAATTGTTGTGGTTCATGAATTATGTTATTGGAATAAGTATTTATCGCAAGAGAGGTTATACATATACACAGACCATAAATGTTTCAAATAAACCTCCTCATTGTGTGATATGCATATTTGAAAATTTATGTCGATATACTACTTGTTGTCGTTTAACATTCACATTCCTTACGCACTCGGGAACAGAAATAGTGTGGCTGATGTAATAAGATTGAAGAATATGACATAATACATATAGAAGGAATGTTGTAGGATACAATTAAAATGTCATTTTTTTCAAATATTCATGTAAATAATCATGAATATCAAGGGTATTTAGTTATACATGTTTTAACAATGACACACTCCCTTTTTTAATGGGTACATATGGGGTTGCTATTAGATCATGAGGGACTTGTTTTGATGGAGTGTGTCTTAGGTATGAACATATCAAAAGGTTTAATTGATGGTGGAAATGGTACCTAGATATACAATGGGAGGGCAAGGGTTCTTGATGATACAAAAGAAGAGTTTATGTGAGAATATCAATATTCTATTTAGGAAATTGTCTTTAGGGTTTCCAATATATAACAATTAATGCATTGATAGTATAATATCCCTATATATGGAGATATATTTTAGGCTTCATCATGAGGTGTTCCACCTATCACTATGTAAAAGTGAATCATAACTGACCTGTAGTACTTTTACAACCTCTATACATTCTAGAGTGGATATTTAATGATGAATAAATTTATTTTTTGATGGTGTTTCATAGATAATATCATCGATGTGGTTCAGTGTGGGTGATATTTGATATGTTTTCCAATGATTCAGACTTCCTACCTATCTAGGTGACATTATCATATTATAATCATTGGAGGATTTATAATAATATTATTATGGGTCTAATTTTTTTTTCCATTTTCTATCATATCAGATTATGATAAAAGAATTTACTTAATCATCTATAAAGGGTTTTTGAATACCCTAGTTTAATAGTTTCACATGAGTGTATCATACAACCATTAGAATGGTGGGATTTCTAACCAAACAATATATGTGTTAAAGTAAATGTTAGGGGTATGTTTCCTGGATTTCATTAGATTATAAAAAAATATATAAATATTGTCATTTTATACTATAATAAAATGTTATTGGAACGTATTTAGATGGATCATTATGATGCCCAATACAGTTCTCCATGTTGATCTCTCATGTTATAATTGGAGGTAGGTGATGAAGCATAACAAGTTCCATTTCTAATTCTGGAGACTTCATAGAATGTATAGTTGATTAGAAGAAATTCAGAAATAGCTCTATCCATGGTGAAGTTGAATACCAATTGTTTCCATTGATCACTATAGTTCAAGGTGGGGCATTGGGTATTTTGTGGGTATCTCATATAATGGGTCATATATGACATTAGAGATATGGGATTTTATCTCTTCATTATGTTGGCCATTTTTAGTTAATGGAAATATTTGGACTAGTAGCCTCTCAATTGTAGTTACCCTAGAGGTTTTATACTATGCATGACCACATTCATGTATCATTTTTTTCATCTATTTGACCAAAATCATCCATTATATCACTATAAAAATGATCTATAGATGGATTTATACATTAAATAAAATCTGAAAGATATCATATATCAGAGCATGATAAATCCCTTTGGGAATTCATTTCCTCTAGTTAGGGTGTCCTGGAATACCCAACATATATAGGATGATACAAAGGAGCAAGAGGATAGTGTACGTGATATGTTTTTAAAGTCTCAATTGATTTTTTATTACCCTTATAATGGAATCTTAGGTACATGTGTTTTTAATTAAGGGAGTTTGTGACATCGTACATTTTAAGTGATTTATATTTTTTTATAGATTTTTTTAAATGTTGAAATGATAAATAAGCGATTATTGGTTAATTTCATGAATTTTTTATGCATGTCGGATTGAACCATGATTGAAAAAAATTCCCAGATTATAATTAAATACATGGTTTATATTTAATACACTTTGTGTATTTGGGTGGTCATATTGCCTTCCATGACATGTATAGGCCATTCCCTGGGAGGGAAATCCCGATCCTTACAAGATTTTTAATGAACATATAATATGTTTAAAATCACATGATTGTTTTTTAAAGATAAAAGAATGATTAAAATGAAACCAACTTTTTCTCCAACACAGAAGATGATCTGTGAGAGAGACCTCCTCAAATCCTATGGAAGGAAACCCTCTTCCTCCTCTTTCAAGAATCTATTTTCATCTCTATAGAGTTAATTGGATTCCTCTATGTGGTCTATCCAATTTTATTAAATTTATTCTTATTTTAACCTTACTTAATGTTCAATATTTGAGTTAATGGTCATTTTACAAATTAATATAGAATTTAAAAAATATTACAGATTTATCTAGTTTTAGCTTAATTCAAAATTCTACACTAGATTATAAGAGATCATTGATTATAAGTTTTATGGTCTACATTATTCCCTAATATCTTAATTAATTTATATAATGAATTTTTTAGTTGTGTGCTAGATTTTTTCATCAATGAATTTATAATGTTTAATAACAAAAATTTAATTGTGTTTTATTCCTAATATGACCCTAGCTACTAGTGAATCATCACTTTAGTTGATTGTATTGATTAGATACACTCATATTGATGGTTCTTAGCTTAATGTAAAAATTTATCTTTACCTAAAATTGGTGAAATAACTTTTCGCAGTTTGTATTCCATTGAAATAAATATATCAAGATTTCAACCGAATTTTGAAATAGGTGTTTCTATAAGTCTATCCTTATGATTTGTACCATAATTGAATTTATTAAATATTTTAATTATCCAACATGTTTCATGTATTATGAAATTAATTATTTAAAATATAATTGAGTTATGGATAGAAAACATACTTCCATGTTATGTCTACTACAACAATTGAGATTTCATTTATTGACCATGAGGCATATTTTCATTGTACTCTAAAATTTGAATTTGTAAATGAATTCCATATATTCCAGGAGGGACATGTGGTATTACTAGGATTGGATCAGTGTGAGATTTCTCCATCCTCATGTGGGTGATATTGGTTCTCATGGGGAGACAACATGGATGAAATCAGTGGATTGATAGTCATAATAGGTCACAAGTATTACTAAATCCCCTACATGATATAGAATTTATGGATTAAAAGGGTATACTATTTACATTTTTTGAGGGTGGTATGTGGTATTATTTATATGGGTAACCATTGAGAGACTCTTATGACTTTGATTATTTCTTCAGTCTCTATCACGATACAATGGATCCTTGATATGGTTCAACATGGACGAGCCCAAGATAATACATATTTAAATTAATGATATTCTTTTTCAATTAATTTAAATATTGTTATTTTATTCAAATAATGGAAGAATACATCAATGAAAATAATACTCTTTGTATTGGTATTAATCTATACACATTATTTATAATATCACTTATAGATTTTATTATACATTCACATGTCACTAGGGTATATATACACACATCTTATGGAAAAGGAAGTGGAGTCTATCATGTATTCAATGTGGAACCCAGTCTGATTATTTATTTATTACTCAAAATGTATTTTTTTTCACAATAAAAATTAATTATTCTCTTATTTAATTGAACTAAAAATACATGGTAGTGGACTACATAATATATCTAACTCCTTGATAGGGTATCCCTTGGTACCGAATCAGACATCATCATTGTATGCGTATATAAAGGAATGCATAGGGATTTTGATGCATGATTTCTACTAACAAGTTGGAGTAAGAGAGAAATTTTAGGAGCCTATTCCAGTGAGTCTAGTAATAAAATATTTTTGATATTTATTTATTTTTTATAGAATATTTAATATTAATGTTTCTATTATATCTCTTATACTCATTATATGAATAGTTTCATGACGTGATCATCATCATCATTTTGAATCTATTTATTATACATATTTTAACTATTCATTTGTATAGGATTCTTAATTATTTAGAATATTTCTTTTTGAATTATGATTATGCATCATATCATTTTTTATAAATGTTGTGTTACACTCTAAATCATTGTATTAGTCTCCCCATGAATAAACACTAGGAACTCACAACTAGTTATTATCCATAAAAAATACATAGAGTTGTTATTGTTGTCACGTGGTCAACTATCTCGTGGAACCACTCAGAGGAATATAGGGAGTGATGATATATTCTTCTTTTGAATTTGAGGTTGTGTTTTTAATAAAACCCATACCTTATGATACACCAACACAAAATAAACCATATCGAATTGACCATATTGGGTTATTGTTAAAGATGTATAATGTGATGGATAATATTTATATGTTATGATTATTCCATAGTGAATCAGTTTTGGATTTAACTATTCTATTTTTTCAAGTAGAGATATAGGTAAATGTGTTTATTCTATAATAACCATGAATTTATAAAAATAAATATCATGAAAATTTAGCATATTCATAATATCTATGATTTTATTTCTCTATTATGATGAAATAAACACTTTTCCATTATTGATTTCCATTATGGATATCATAAATTGATTATTATGAATGCTCATATACCACATAATTCCATATTTTTTAGGCTTGGGAATTATAATTTTATTTTTATTCAATTTAAACCTACAAATATTCATATTTTTATTATGGTATTAATGAATTCATCCATTTGAGACTACTGTGATTATTTTATATTAGACATTAATGTTGATATAATTATATATTTAATATTTAATAAGGTGGATGAGAATCATTTATGAATCATAATTAGGAAAATGAAAAATGAGATGTTGGGAGAAGAATATAATATATTTAATTATATATTATAATTGGTTCATTCAGGGTCCATATATTCTTATATTTGGGTATATCAATGGATCCATAAAGATAAATGTTATTTTTAAATTGCATAGGCCAAAAAATTTATTGAAAATCCCCATGTTTTTTTGGTTATCATGAAATTGCTTATATTTTATACTTACATATCAAGACCAAATATCCACATAACTAGTTGAATCCCAGTAGATTTAAATTATTCTATATATATGAATGTAATTTTCATTAAATAAAGCTGAACATAAGATTAGATTGGGTAACTGGGCTCATCCAACCTTGTAATGGAGTTTGGAATCTAATATATAGTGATGCATCATATAAGAAACTGTGATGTTTCTTCTTGGATAATAATTTGGTGACATTATCCAGGTGAAAATAAAAAATTTAAGAGAAATGTTATTTATGTAATGATTATTAGATATAAATTGTAATTATAGCATTTAATATATAATGGTTATATCTATTTGGTCAATGTTGTGACATATATATGGGTTATAATATATATATATATATTCTAATAAATATAGTTTATTAAGTTATGGAAATTATATTTTGGGATGACATAAAAATTTGACCTCTCAAAACATTATCACACTATGATGAAAAACAATATAGATAAAGCACTATGATAAAATAAAAATACATTTTTTTTCTAATATATTGATTTAAATAGATCAATTATATATTATTTCACAAAATATGTATCATGAAATTATTATGAAAGATGAATGATCATATATTTTTATGAAAAATGGGTAATTATGCATACATGTGATTAATAAACAAGTATAGATGGAAGGTGAAAAACTACTGTAGAATGTGAGAAATGTTTCATGAGAACAATGATAATTTTGATGATATAATAATTTTTAGGAACCAAGTATGATTCCTACTAATATCACAATTTATGAAGGATTTGATTGATCAATCCCATATTTATACATTCTATATTCATCCTTAATGAATGAAGATTTATAATGATTTGATATAATATTTGTGGTGTAGAAAAAATAAATAGGATATTTTAGAGGGTCTATCTTATTGCATAGTATTTCAACAATATATATCTTAGAGGATATTTTATAGGTTATTTTATTAACCATGACTCATACTATAATTTAATTGTGAAACCATTACCAAATATTTCATCATCAGGATCCCAAAAACCCTCCAAATGGAACCATGTTATATGTCTGAGTTCTGATTTTCCTTTGATATCATTGTACTTTGTCACTATAATCTATGTTTTATCTCTTGATAAAAATTCCAATAAATATAATTAATATGTTTTGATATTTCATATAATACAACATTTATTTTTATGAAATCAATATCTACTATTTACATGGATATTATAGAGATTAATTTTGTTGTCTCTTAAAATTATGTTTATTTTTAGCAATACATATGATTGAAAGACAGATGTCCTGTCAGAAAATACCATTCAAATAAATGATGATTTTTATAAAATAATGATCTATATATTATATTTTTTTCAAGATTAAAACATTTTGATGGTAGATTTTTCTTTCAATATTATCATTCAACCAATAATTTAGATGTGTCCTCACAAATCTCTCCATGTAATAATTAAAAAACTAAAACTTATTAGGAAAAATTTGAATGATAAATTTATTAATATATAAATTAGTTGAGATAGTGAAGGATAGTGTTGAACACATTCATTATAATATATGAGAATCAAAATTTAGAAAAAAAAATTATGATGAAAATAATTAATGAGATCTAGAGATTTCTATTGTTTTCATTGTACTCTTATGGATCTGTTCTAGGAAGATATTTGGGTCATTTGGAAAAAGTTGAATGTTTAGAATAATAAATTGAAATACTAACAATATAAATTCAGTATGAATTGTAAAATATCATTTGTCACTTCCATCAAATCTATACATTGTTGAAGATGTGTTTCATGTCATTAAATTGAAGAAGTACATACATGAGCCATCACATGTACTAAACATAGTGTTCATTCGCATAAATAAATATTTTTCTTATAAGGAAACACCAATAATGATTATGGATCATATATTAATATTTTAATAAATTAGGATCATTCACCAATTCAAACATTTGTGCTGAAACTATAAATTATATAAACAATCAGAAAAGCATAAGGTCATGACTGGGGAGATGTATCTATATATTTTAGTTTCGATGAGACAAAATTTTGGTGGACTATATTTTATATGTGGGTAGAATTTAACACTTTGTGATATTATTATATTTCCACATCAAATAAAAATAAATTCTTTTATATAATTCCTCATATACATGATTGAGTTTGATTACACAATGAAATAATATAAAAATTAAAATATTTAATGGGGAATTTATACCATATAAATTTGAATGAAGGGAATGAATAAGAAAAAATAAATGATAAAAAATATCACTGGCACATGTATATAATGATTTCATCAGTTATCAAAAAAATAGATAATATAAAAAAAACAATTTTAAATTTTTTTCAAATTTTTTTTATTCACTCAATGTGATATTATCTTAAGAAATTAAAAAATTACTATTGATATTTGATTATTTGGAAAAAAATATAATAGAATTAATGAAATGATTTAATATTAAATTAATTTAATTACAAATTTGAGTTGATATTAAATGGTGTTTTATGTATAAATATTCATTATTTCATATAGTTTTTTATTTATTTTTTACAATATTAATATTAAATTGAATTATCCACATTTAAAGAATATTATGCACTAGAATCTAAATAATTTATGATTTATTACAAAATTTTTATATTTAATTTTTAGTTCTTTTAATAAATGACAATTTTTTGGGTGCATTATGGAGAACCTTATCATTCAAATATTGAAAATATTATGAAATTAATATGATTAAAGGACGAATTCAAGTATTTTATCATCTATTATCTCAAAATATAATTTTTAATGTACTCAATATAAAATATTTTCCCCAAATTATTTTGAAATAGAGAACCCAATCCTAAATTTTGATAACACAGGTTATACTTTATTACAGTTAATAAATTTAATTGGATCAATTCATTTAATAGAATTTTTGGATTATTCCACCAATTTTGGTATTTTCAAGAATAATAAAAATCCTTCCTTTTAATAAATTAATATAAAAATAAATTAATTCCAATTTATCAAATTTTTTAAATTGTGAGTTAATTTTTACCCTTGATATAAATAAATTTACTAAAAATTGTTTTTAATGTGCTTTGTGTAGTGATATTGAAAAAAATTAATTCAATAAATAAAAATTCAATTGTAGAAATTTATTAAATTTCATAAATAATTATTAATAAAAGGAATTTGTTATTTTATTTTCTTTATATTATTAGATTATGATAGTAAAAAGTGATTTTATCTTAGCTAAGGGTAAATTTTTGGTAATGAGGTTTGAATTACTGTGATTTCTTAAAATTTATTCATAAAAGGATAAGGTATTATTTTTTATGTATATCAATCATGTGAAATAATATATTAAAATTTCATGGTCCTTAGTGAATCATTCCATGATTTTTTAATTTAGTTTATTTTATCATTTTTGTATTTCCATGTGTTCCACTACCCTAACATATAAAATGGAGACTCATTTACTACATTATTGAAATATATTGACATTTATATCACACAAGATAACTATTATAGTGTCATTTTATATTTCATCCCCTCATCATGTATATTTATTTTATTTTCGAAACACTAACATTTTAATTCTTATAGTGTAATCCTAAATTAGTATATCAATAAAGTGTCATAACAGTTAATCGAGTACATTATATATTATTACAATTAATAGCTACTATAAGTAAAATCTATTATGTAAAAATTAATGAATTTAGTATCATCAATATAATTAATTCTTTTTAGAATAATAGAACATCCATTTTCCAATCATTTCCATAATTTTGAAATTGAAAATATTGTGCATGTTTACTTATGGACTACCAACTCTATGATGTGAATTGTTACATTTTTTATAACCGTTGAATATTAATCGTTATTATTGTTGATTCAATATAATATGAAATTTATGATATAATTATGTTTCTTTGATCATTCAATATTATTTATCTTTATTTCATTCCTTGATTTGTTACTACAAACAACATTTATCTGTATGTATTATCTACATTTGCAAAAAATAGTGTAAATAATATTTCCTTATATAACTGAGGTAGACGATTAATAATAAATATATAACATGTTATTATGATAATTATATCATTATTTTTTTATTCATATTATTGATCAATGATCAATGTACAAGGACTTGAATGTTCTATCTGAACCATGTTCGAAAATTAATAACTTATAAATTTGGAGAAATGTAGTGATAATATATTATAAGTAATAAATATATATATTTATATATGTGAATATTATTATGCAAATAATTTATAGTAATTCAGTTTTTATAATATAAGACGTTCATGCATGTATGAGTAATGAAAAAAGTTAATGTTGTAATATCATTTATTTTTTAGGATTGTTTTGGATAATTTTTTTGTGTAAATGATACTGACCATAAAAATATTACCAATTTTTTCATCTTGTCATTTTACATGTACTAGTATAATATATTATTACCCTTTTTACAATTTTATACCCTAAAATACAAATAAATGTTTTTCTAAATTTCTATTAATTTTGACAATATGATCATCCATAAATTTCATCCTTGTCCAAGTTTTCATTATATTTATTTATAGTGTATTTTAGTTAATTTTTATATAGTTATTTACAATTAATAAATTTCATAAAAAATTAATCAACTTATTCATATTCTATGTTCTTAATCAATGTACTTTTAACTCATTACAATAAATATCAAAGGAATCATTATTTTAACATACACAAAATGGATGATATTTCCAATAATTGTGATCTTATAATTCATTGAATCATCCATTGTATGATTCCATTATTCTTTTGTAAGAAAAAAATTTCCTTATTCTTTTAAAAAATTTAAAATTTAGATAAGTTATTTTATTATTAAAATTTTATTGTAGCTGAAAAATATTTCACTTATTTTATAAATTTGTTTTTATTATATGAAGAAAATAACTACATATATGTATATATATATATAAATTCATTAATAGGGATATGAATTTGTTATACCATCATTATTATTTAATTATTTGGTTCATGTTTTTAATATTGTAATTTTTATAAAACTAATTTCCCATTCACATGGTATTATATGATTATATGATGTACATTTCATGATTTTGTGTAATATATAGGTTTTTCTATCATTATTTTAATTGATAGATAAAAATAAAATATCATTCTAATGAATTGGGTAAATATATATATCATCATACATATATTATAAATCAGTATATGTGATAGAAACATTATAGGGTAAAATTAGTGATTCTTGATCCACTAAAATATAGGAAAAATGTGGACATGTTTGGTCCATTATAATATAGGAAACTTTTATTGATTCCTAATCCATTATGATTTGATATATCTATATTTTTCTAAGACATATGATATTTTTTCAATCCCTATGATTTGTTAACTTTTTAATTTAATGTTTATTATTATTTTTTAACTAATTTTTCATGATTTAATTATGATGAATTTTCATTCTTATGTTAAATTTCATTTTAAAGTACAGTTTTGTTTTTCATTAAACATGACTATTCTCTTAAAAATAATGGATATTGAAACTTTTGTGTTATAATAATAATATTCTATGAAATTTATTAGATTATAATTATATATGATAATTTATTTATATCTTCTATGGTTACTCTTACTGTGTTTCTGGTCTCCGCCTATCTTATGATTTTGTTACCCTTCTTATGAAGACATGACTAATAAAAGGAATACCATGATGGGTAATAACTGATGAGAAAATTATGTGAGATGATGGATATTGTTCTTAAATAATATTGTTATTTCTATAGTCTCCAAACACACTTAACAATTATGTTTCTACCACATTTCATAAATTTAGGTATGGATTATTCAAATTAAATGATCCAATATTTCCTTATAAATTTATTAGGTCAATTAATCTTTCAACAAGGATTTTTGTCTGTCTTGGGAGGACCCCATAGATTAAGTATATATAACATAATAAAACCCCATATAAAATTAAATTCAAAATTTTAAATGTGAGGCCTAATATGGTTCTTCATTTTATTCACCATTGTGTTTCATATAATGTAGTCAGTCAAACCACTTCATGTTGAGCCTCGTGTAGCACACATTAAGAAATTTTTACATAAATTTGATGGAATTTTTTTAAAAAAAATATTTTTGAATTCATGTGATGATAATAAAATTTTACTTGTGGACTTTTTTATACAATGAATAAATATTTTTTTTCTATTTCACCAATGTTAGGGAAACACCATATTTTGAAGCATTAAATGTTTATAACAATGTATATTTGGTCAATTATGGTTTTGGATGATATTGCAATTACATAATACATTTTATTCCTTCTTAATACCTTTAATACAAATATAAATTTATATTATATGTATGAAATTTGACAATATCACCCTGATCCATCACATTTGACCAAAATCGATGATATTGAGATAGATCCGGATGAATCATCAAGGGAACGATCTGTTTTTCTAGTGGATAGGGGTGACAATTTTTTCTATGATAAAATGATTCCTCTAGTTTGATTGTTATTTCCGAAAAAATATATAAAAAATCATGGTAATGATAATAAAATTTTATAGTCCATTGTGTGGAGTTATTGACCAATGATTGTTCTTGTTTATTTTTATGAATGTTCCCCGATGCATTATTATATAGTGGGGATGTTTTATCCAACTAGACCAGACCATTGAGGAAATTTTATATTTATATTTTGTAATAACTCTCATCTTAAATATATTTATATATAGTTTTGGAAAATAGAACATGTCATAGAGGTTTTTGGTGGGCTATAACCATGAATTTTAGAATTTTTGAGTATCTAGTGGTCATATAGTTCCTCCAGATGAGGCTACAGACCATGTAAAAAATCATTGTCAAAGAACACCATCTACCAAAAAAACACTACATTGTTGTGTTGATGGATTTTTTACAAACTTATTTATGGCTGTTGAATAAATTTTGTGGCACTATCTATATGCCACATGATGAATACTACTGATTATAGAGGAATAAATATTATTTTTGTTGGAGGTACCCATTATGACAAATAGTTAATAGTGATTTTGTATTTTTTTACCATTTCTGTATTGGGTAACACTATCATTGGCGAACAATTGTATATGATAAGTGACATTGCTTGTTTTCCATCCCAATAGATCGTTATTTAACTCATTATACAATCATAACTGACAATAAATAATATTGTGTTGATGTGGGACACATGGAGTGAATCTAATATTTTTGTAGAACTTTCGATTGTTGAATGGATGATATATGATCATATTAAAAAATTTAATTGCAATAATTTTCCACCATGGTAATGTAATGAAATTTATTTTTGGGAAATTTTCTATCTCTATAACATTTGTCCCAATGTATCAATCTAATATTTTTTTTTAATGTTAATTACAATGAAAATAAATTTGTTGTATATTTTTTATAAAATATTTATTATAAAAATTTCCAAAGTTTATATGATATATTTAATTGTGCTTTTTAAAAATTCAGGGTTTTTTGTTAAAGGTGAAAACTCTTAATAATTTATAAAATTAATTTAGATACATGTGACATAAAAAAATTGGCATCAAAATTAAATTTACCTTTTTTATGATTTATTAATTATAGATATTAAATTAAATGAGTCATCAATATCGACATCACAATGCATGAGTATATACTCAATAATCTATATCCTTGATTAAAAGATGAAGAATAATAATACATTTAAGGAAATAGATAATAATTTATCCCTTATTGACAAATCTAGATCACCAACCCACATAAAATCACACATTAGTCACTGTCAGATCAAATGTAACGGTCCAACAGGCATTGAGAGAATGATTAATTTTTTATATTGCATGTTTTTGGGAAAGTGAGTTCATTAAGAGGAAAATAGTAATAGATCAAAAAAATAATATAATTTATCATGATGCATTGTTAAGGTGCATGGATAATAAAATCATCCTCTAACCATACATGGCAGACCACCTCAAAACACAATTCACATGGTTGACAAGAATATCTCTACTAACCTTGTGTCAACTTTTTTATTCCCCTATGTCAAGCACTTCATGGTTTTTTTTGTGAATATAAAATATTTTTCTAAATCATGAACCTAACCATGAACAAAACTAGTGAAAACTATTTCATATTAATGTTATAATGGAGGTGTCACATGACTTCTACTAATAATTCTCAAATACAACACATCCATAAAACCCACCAAAGTATGCTACAAAAACCACAAAACCTCATGAAACATAACATTATCATTAAATATAAGTAAAATATACAATTAAAGATACATTTCCCTAAAACCATGGTTGCTATATTCATCCTACCCTTGTTAATTATGTAATTTTATTGTTTAAAACTATCATTGACATGAAAAATTTCATTCCATTTATTCAACATTTCATTATATATCTCTCACATTTCATCTATAATTAAACCATGATCCATAAAAACCACACTAGACTAATTTTTTTCCCACACGTGAAATTATATTACATATCAAAAATCAACATTACCATGTGATCCAATATATAATCTTACTCTAGTTCAATGTGATCCCACTAACCGACATTGTCATGACTGGGATGATACTTCATCAATTAAGGTACAAGAATAAAATTATGGACTAAAAAAAACAGTGGTGAAAATCCAACCAATATTCCACATCACCAAACCATTCATGTATCTCACGAGGGCCTATGTATTGAGGTGATAACATTAACCACATACCAAAATGATTATTCCCAATATATGGATATATTCTCAATAGCACCTAATCAATTACCTGCAATGATTATGGTGATTAATGATGATCCACACAATATTTATGATGACCCAGATCAAAAACAATATTATATTTTAGATAATCTGAATCCTTTTTCAATATTCTATGAGAAGTCTAGTTCGAACCTGTGATGGAACACCTAATCCCTCCAAAAAAGTACTGAATGGTAAGGAATCCCATAAAATTGTAAAAAAATATCCATACGTTTTGAGCCCTGATCATTCATTTTTATGATAAATTACCTAATGGTATTTGATCCACCCATGAGCAACTAAAATCAATTAGTTAGTAGAAATGAATATTATTTAATGTTTGGATCATCTATTTTGATTATTCAACTTTCTGAGGATAATATATCATCATAGTTTTTTTGTGATCCAAAGGGCATGGTTTAAGGATTTCCAAACCAAGGCTTAATCATCATATCTCGGTCAAATACTATTGAAATTGGGATACCATGAATTTTTACCGATTTTTGGATATATATATATTTTTGAAAATTATTCTACAATACAAGACTCAAAAATTGAGATGAAATGGGATGATTTTTTGGATTTTTCCCACTACAACCCATATAGAATCATTTTTCTAAAACTTCATAGTCAGACCTATTAATATTAATAACGAAATACACCATTTTATAGATGAGAATCAATAAATATTTTAACATCCTTGATATTTTTTGGTTGTATTACATTACTTTCTAGTAGGAAAGGAATCTCAAAAAAACATATCCATCATTCATTTCATCAAATCGCGAAAAATTGTTCTTCCAGTACCATACACAACTATAAAATCCTGATAATGGAAATTTTGTATTAAATGTTTTTAAATGAATCATTTTTTGATGACATACCAATTATAGTACCATCTAATTTAAAAACCAAAAAATTGTTCTTCTATTAAGATGAAATCCCTCAATGATCTCCCCACCATTGAGTTTTAATGCCATGAAAACACATTTAGAATCAACTTTATGTACCTATTTAACCTTTAAAATTAATCTTGGAACAAATTTAACCAAAAATAAATCCACCACTCTACCTCATTCTTCCCAATATATGCTCTTTTTGTATATCACCGACATCAGCTATCATTCAGCTATAGCATTTTTTTCCATCCAAATTAATAACATTCATCCTATAGAATCCTCTATAGAGTTCCATATACTTAGTGTGTAAATTATGTCAATGTCAAAAAAATCTATGATAATATATCCAACTTTTTTTTCTCAGATTACAAACCTATGGTGGGAAAAAGTGTATCAAACACTTATTATCTATAAACACTGTAAATATCTCAACAAATAAATAATGATTTTAGGTATACTATTCATGAACCACATCAAATGATTTCAAATAATTTTTCAGGTTGTTCCACTTAGGAAATAATAACTTCCACAATCTATAATAAATAAAATTATCTCCCCACATGAGAAAAAATCCCAAACCAGATCTCGAAGCATCACAACACACTATGAAACATTATTCTGAGTCAAGAAATATCATGATAGTGTTAATGTTTGGATAAATTTTTGATCTTGAAAATAATTATTACATTCATTGTTCAATTGTAATGGAAAAAATATCATTGTAAAACATTCCATTTGTGAGGAAATTAGTTTTTTTAATATATGAATCCTTATCCTGAATAGCAAGTCTGAATTATTTAAAAAAGGGAGAAAGATACTAATTCTAAAAATGTAAGTCTTGTCACAATCCCTCTTATGAAGAGATAAAAACTCATCAAGAAGATAGACATGACAGATGAAATCAACTCCACTAACCCCTTTGTTATCAAGGCCATCTACCACTGAATTAGATTCTCTATAGGTATGAGGGGTGATATGATTCATTAGAAGAAGATAGTCTAGGATAGTGACCCAACAATTCGTGAGATTCCAAAAAAATTAAAACATCCAAAACTAAGAGTAGAAACAATAGTAGTAGAATCACTTTTAAATGAATTGTTATTCCACCCATGTCTTGTGGTCTGCTCCAAAACAACGGTAATTCCATGCATCTAATACTCAAGAGAGGATGTGAAGCCACAAGTACCATGAAAACATCCAAGAACATTGCTTTGATGACCTATAAAAATGGCGCCATATTCGGAGGGACCATGATTACCATGATAAGCTCCCTCACAAATGACCTTAATCCGACTGAAAAGAGGATACTGAAAAAACACATCCAGAGTAACATACGATGGTAGGGAAACACCAATGATTCCTTTTCGAGATAGAGAGGTAAGATCATGAATTGAATGAGAACAAAAATCCTTTTTGGGGTGGAGGCCTTACAAATATCAAAGAGAACCTGAGTTAGAGAAGTGAAGGACGAGAAAGACATACCATCATGAAGATCCTAGATTCGATCATAATAGATATAATGAAAAATCACTACAGTAGTGACCATAAACAGATAAATAAACTAGTTGGACCGGGACATGGACCCCATCTCTGCATGAAGTCACGATTGAAGATCATCTACGACAGAGAGACATCAATATGATATTTAATGTATTTCTATATTGAAGTAGAAGAAACACAATTGAGGAAAAGATGATCTGCATCCTCCCTGTGCTAGTGGAAAGTAACACATATGGAGAAAATAGATATTCTATAATATTGAAGATAACATTCTGTAGGGAATTTTTTATGAGTACCTCTCCCAGCCGATATAGATCTAAAGGGTCTGATAGAATTCCTATGAAACATCTCCATCCATCGCGAAGTCTAGTCACAATGCAAAGAAAACCTGTAAAACAACACGGATGAAAGAATACCATTTTTAGTTGGCTACCAAGACCAAAAATCATCCCTATTAGAGAAACATAATTGATTATAATTTTGAAAATTTTTCATGGAAGGCCCTCCATGTGACCAATCTGACCCTTAATTGAAATATGAAAATCCAATATAGAATCTTCACCATTAATAAAATTTAAATGAGGAATACCATAAAAATTATCATTCAAAAAATCAGTAGAAGAATCCTCGGAGACTAAAACTGTGAGTGAGAATCAATTAAGACAAATATATTTATGAAAGCAGGCCACACAGAGGAATCAAAATTTTTAAATGCACCAATCTTCATCCAAATCATAAATTAACTATGAAAAAAAGATAGAGCCACATAATTGCTATTGAAAAGTCTCCACATAAAAGAATCTTGTAGTGAATCACTAAACAGATGAATATTTTTGATCCCCAAACCAATCATGTCATACAACATGCTACTGGTATTCCATAGAACCGTAGCTAGTTTCCTTTCAAGGATATCGCCACTCCAAATGATATTCTTAAGAGAAATATAGATATTCTTAATGAGAGAAATGGGCCTCATAGAGTGCTTAGAAACATAAACAAACTTGGAGACTATAACAAATTTAACCAAACAAACTCATTTAGATTTAGATAGAGTTTTCCCCTTCAATGTAGCCAAATTCATTCTAGACATGCAAAGAATCTCTGCAAAATAACAATCATTAAGCCTCACCCAAAATAAAGGCCCCCCAAGTAGTTAAAAGGAATGGTCTTATCATGAATTCAAAACTCTCTAGAAATGTCACTCATCCATTGAATAGTTATATTACTGCCAATGTAAACAAAAGATTTTCCCCAACTTATCTATTGACCCTAAATACCGAAATAATGGGAAAAGGACACCTTTATATTTATGATATTCATCTTATCACCGAAGGTGTAAATGATAATATCATCAACATAAAACATGTTATTGGCATCAAAAATTCCTCTACCCTCACTAATAGCCTTCATTTTTCCCTTACCATCCATGATGGATAAATTGAATCTAAGATAATCCTCTGTAATAGAGACGATAATGGCAGAAAGAGGGTCACCCTGCCTGACCCATCTAGAAAAATCAATGAAACCCTCTAGAGACCAAATTATTTGGATTGATATGTACGCAGAAAAAAGAATTGTTTTGATCAAAATGATATATGTACCATTAAACCCAAGCATATCATGATCCATGCAAATGAATCATAATTCATTATTTTAAAATCCTTCAAGACGTCATTCATGAGATCTTTATTCCCACCCATGGAAGGTTTCCATAAAAAATTCACACATCCAAAAGTAGTAATGAGACAATCCTGGATGGAACATCCTTTAATAAAACCAAACTTATTAGGAGAAACAATCCTGCTTGCAACCATAGATAGCCTTGTAGCAAGAATTTTACAAATGATTTAGTAAATAGTGTTGACCAAAGTAACTAGCCTGAATAGATGAATTTCATTGAAATTTATACTTTAGGAATCAAAGATATGAACTGAGCGTTCATGCCTTGAGGAAGAGCGCCAAACTTGAAAAAATGAACGGCAAGACTACAAAAATCATATTGAATTATATCCCAATAGGTTTGAAAAAAGAAATTACAAAATCCATATGGGCTCGGAGAACTTTCAGATTTAAGGATGAAGACTGCCTCTTGAATCTCATGTTTTAATGGTATAGAGGTGAGATTGGTATTGTAATGATCATTTAAAAGTATAGGAATTATACCCTCCAAACAATCCGTGGAAGGGAAGATTCATTGAAAAGGTCCTTTAAATAATCAATCACATGATTCGTGAGATCATCTTGACTGTAAAAAATATGATCCCCATTTCAATGCAAGGATAAAGGCCTAGAGATCATACGATATTGTTAAGTGAATTAAAGAACATGGAATTACTATCACCATCCTTTAACCATTTGGTATTACAAATATTCCTTTGTAATACTTCATTGAGATTCCAAAGATTATTTATCTTAGAAGAACTTTTAGATTCCCCTTAAACACCACTAGAGAAGTTATTAAGGGTGGTCTGCTCCTAAAAATTCAGGATATATATTTCATGAGAGAATATTTCCTGAACAAGAGAGTTAAAAAGTTCCTTGCTCCATGTTTTGAGAGCCCTTTTAAGAATCTTCAACTTGATAATACCAAAAAAACTCATCCTTCCTGTAATTCATAGAGTTCTAAATATTATCTATAATGTGTTTTCATTCTGGGTGCAAAATCCATAACTTGTTGAACCTAAAAGGAAATGGAGGCCTAGGATTGTTACCCACCAATCAACCGAAATAGGTTGATGATCTGAGTTGATTCTAGATATGATTGTACAAGAAAGAGAACCCCAAGCATCAAGGCATCCTTTATTGACAAAGGCCATATAAATTCTTCTTTCCACTAACCTGTTCAATAATTTTCTGTACAAAGTGTATTTAGCTCCAACCAAATTAATCTCATTAATCCCATTAAGATCAATGAATGATTTAAACTCTTGGGATGAAATAGAAATAAATATGGCCCCCATATTCACATCTGAATTCATGATGGCATTAAAAATATCCAAGGACCAACAAATGACTATAAATAAATGAATTGAGATCCCTCAAATCCAACCATAATATTATATGATCTTGATAAACATTATGGGCATGTACAATGGAGAATAAATAATGAGAACTCATGTAATTGAAAGAACATGTTACGTGTTGTTCACTACAAGCAATCCAACAGATGTTTGATATAGAATTATGTACCATAAACAATTTTTTTTTCTCCTCTAAAACATAATTATTAGATTTAACCAAATGAAACCCCATATTTTTTAAATTTCCAATTTTGGAAGAGAAAAATATTTTCGGTTTAGTGATCCCAATGATAAGAGGCCTATGAAGCTAAATGAAGTGCCTAAAAGACCTGATAGTGTCACGGTTTTCCAGCCCATGACAATTCAAATATAAAATATTTATTTAAATTTTATTCTCGGGTAATATCCACCTTTTTTGGATCCACCAAAATGTATTTTTCTACTTTTGGGAGGACTTCCAGGTTTCATTTTTGGGTTCAGAGAATCCTGAACGAGATCACTTATTTTGTCACTAGACTTTTCTTCTCTTGTTTTAATAGGTATCCCACTGTTCAGACCATCTTCACTTATTTGGGGTGAAATTAATGATATTTAATTAATATAATTTCGGTAATAGTGAACCATGCCATGTGTTATATGAACTAATAGACATAACATAGTGGTTTCTATGCGATCATAGCCTATAACACTTCTGGATCCCCAAAAACACATTGTTTTACATAAAATTGCGAATCAAATGTACATCATATTTCCATAATTCACACTTTGAATGTTTTAAATATATAATATGATCCCACAAGATACCCAACATTATACCCTTATGATTTTCAAGATCAACTATTTTATTATAATATACATGTATATCATTCCAAAACACACCCAAAAAACAATCCATATACCATTAAAGTATCTTATTTTCCAATTCCATAAAGCTTGATGGTTCATTCATAATAAAAATAATTTAATTCCAATAAACTCATAATTACCATATCTACTCTTGAATGATTCCTTCATATTTTCCACATTTTTTACCCACAATTAGTGATATCCGGAATGCATGTCAATTTTAGATAGAAATTTTCATCCCCTTGCAGGATCAAAGATGTAATAAATGTATGTAATAGGATATAGTCTCCTTATCATAACATGGATAAGATTAATGTAATTCAAAAAATAGATAGATAATTATATATTCATTTTGGAAAACAAAACTATTGATTCCCATAGAAACATTCTATGAAAAATGAACCATTTTTTAAAATCCCATCAAAATAGAATTTCCACTCCAATAATTCTATTGGTTTTTATAATAATAAGGTCATCAAAGTGAATAGTTCCCCATTAACTAATCATTTGTAAACTACACATCTATTGTGGGTGGAATCCCTATGAAATTATCATGAAAAACATCATGAAACTGATAAAAAAGTTTCTATAAAATCATTTTTATCGGTCACATACATAGATACCAAGAATAAATTTTCAAGAAATTATGAGATAGTTTCACATAATGGTTCCACCAATATTCTTCACAAGACTTCAAATTTTGACCACTAGTAAAAAATTCATAATTCCCTCATCAGTTGTAAAACACACACTTGAGGTATAAAAGTCGATCTGACATTTGAGCACTATAAAAACCCCTTATTGACTATTAAGCCATATAAATATATATGTATTATATCTATATAACAATTGAATTCATCCACAATGATATATATAGAACACACATTCCATATAAATTCTCAAAATTCATTTTTTCAATGAGGAGTTTGTATATTCAAAACAAAAGGCACCATCTCAACATGAAAACCCAGAATATCAACATCACATTGGTGTAAATGAATGGGATTGAACTATACCGAACAAATATTGAATAAGGTATGAATTCAAATGAATTTTACTTATCATCATCAATGGTCTAGTTTGATCATCCACATTAATTTTTTTAGGTCTATAAAATTTCTTACTCTGTGAGCCTTTTTCCTTATTATCCTATTGATTTTACAATATTTGAGAAGTCATGTATTCATAGAATAATCATGATGTGTTCCATTTTGATGATGGGACCTATTCTTATATACTGATCAAATTGAATCATATGATGTTTTAGAAACCTTTTATGTTCCCCTATCACCCATCCTTGGAGCACTTAGATAATATCTGTGAAGATGACTCATTTGTTTGAAATATTGACTAGATCTAGAGGGTTTATTATAGTACTAATTTATTTTATTTAAATAATAACACTTAAATTATGGTCACACACATTGTTTATGGATAAATATGCATAGATCCCACTATATAATTCAAATTCATTCCACCTACATTGAAAATGGTGACCTCCTTCTTCTTATTCCCATAATTAGTGTTACCACAAGATATATGGGAATAAACATGATTCCTCAAACCATTTTTCATGGGATATCTAATTCATCAACCAGTTATCTACATAAAATATCTACATAATATGATATAATAAGAATAAACTTATCTGATGTAATCATTTATCTAAAACCCAATATAAAATGCATGGATTCAAGGATGAACTTGTGACAATATTGGACATAATATGAACTATATTAATATATTTAGGTGCATAATCTATTTCATAGATATTATCCTTCTTCAATATGAATCATTATATTCTTAGATAAATTCCAATGTACGAGGATATAATTATTAGATGAATAATTATTCAAAAATCTCCCATGTCCGGTCTTGTAACAGTTTATATTGAACTAAAAATTCCAACCATTAACTTGTATGGTTTTTAGCATGTACATATCCATCATCATATTCTTCTCATCTGGTGTATCTAGGAAATTAATATTTTTTCCATCATATTAAAAACACAACTTATTATTATGGCTTTCAATCACCATGAATGTTGAGTGTTTCATGATTTTAGAATAGAATGGAATGACCAAAATTGATTTTTCAGTCCTTTATATTAATTATATCAATTTTTGAGGTTGTTTAATAATAACACGAACCAGTTGTAGGTTCACCTAGGGCTTTGGTTGTACCATATTCTTCACATCCACTTATAGTTGATTCATATCGTGCCTACATATTTCCATTTAATATAAAAAAGAAGACACTATTTATTATCACTATACATAAATTGGAGGATTATAAATATCAAATTCATCACATCACATATATTACAATAAGAATTTACAAGATTCATTTTTTTGAGTAATTTTTGAAATTCCACTGTTCTTTATGAAAATCAATCCATTTTAATCCATTTAAAAAATTCAACAGTTTTTTACCACGTAATAAATCATTTTCTCAAAAAAAATTAAAAAATCATGTTAGGATGTGATTAATATCAATTAATTTCGTTACATTAAAATCATTTTTACTTGTGATAATGAGGTTACAACACCTAGAAGTATCTCAAAATATTAATGTATCCAAAATACCTAATAATGTAATGTTGAGTATATAATGGTCATCTATGCCACATTAGGCTACTAATTTAAATTTCTAATGACCATATCATATTAATACTAATAAAACTCGTAGACTAATATTGAATTATATTGAACTCAATGATCGGACACACTGATAACATTTATTACATCAATCCCCACACTAATTGGATTAGTAAGTGGAAGAGGTGTTATTAGACTTAGGTAGCATCCCCATGAAACCAAATTTTCTTAATAAATTACATGTGAATCAAAACAATAGTAGAAAATTTCCCTTTAAATATCATCATCCAATCCTATATATCCATAAAAACTCCACCATATATATATTTCGAGACTAAAAAATAAAACTAAAAAAAATAACTACTATACTAGAGTAAAAAATGATACTAAAAACGAAAAACGCATAATAAAACCATAGAAGAAAAAACCCATCCGAATTAAAGAAATTAGAACAAAAACTACAATCATGCTCCAAGATCAAACTAAAACATCCCTAAAAATTGTATCATGATGTATCACTAATGAACATGGAATGTAGTTCATTTCCAATGACAACATATATAACACATTCAAAAATAAAAATGATCTCGTGAATGGGGTGATATTAAAATATAGGTGGACTTCCAAAATGAAATCCTAAATAATACCTATAGGATTGAAGACTTTCAAAATTTTATATAAAATAGTTCTAATCAATTTAAAGTAGTATATCTCAAATCCTAATTTTTTTCCAAACAAAAAAACATTTCCATGGAATGAAACATAATATTTAATTAAAATTTCGTATAATTCCATTGGATATTCACAATTTATAGTTCCAAATATCAAAAAAACCATACATAAATATATAGGTGATAGTTACCAAATCATTAGGGATCTCTTTTTTATCAAAAAATTTATCAAAGGGTTACAAATTCTAGGTGCCCCAATTGAACACATTCCTTCAACATGGTCACATCATATGAAAATGAACTCACAAAAAACGATGTTTTCCCAAACCCATTCAAAGAAAATAATTCCAAGACATTTTATTAAAAAAAACTCATTTATAGAAAAAATTTCAGAAAATATATTACTTGAGATGAAACTAAATATATATTTTTAAAATAACTATTATAATTTTTACATACAAATATTTTCATAAAACAATTCAATTTAAATCATTTTAAAAATCCATCCTTAGAGTGGTTTTTGCATCCTAAATAATTCATAAATTTCTAATTAATATTCATGTAATAAAATAAATTCTAAATCTATGTTTTCTAGTTCTAATTAAGAATATTTGATATATTCACCAACTAACTTTTATATATAATAAGAGATTAATTATGGCTTAAATATAAAAAAACCTATTAAAAACACCTTCAAACATACTTATATATTCATCCATTCAATAAATAAAACATTTCCCACTAATATTGAAATATAAAAGCATGGATATATTCCCAAAATACTAGATCTATGATTATATGATAAGGAAGAATAATAGTTATATGAAAAATGATGAATAAATATCACTTAATAATGAATTTGACCCTTTAGATTAGTTAGATCCAAAAATAAATTGCTCACAGATCAAATGGAATGATACTTACATCCGTGGTAGGGAGTATAATTCATGACACATCCTAATTATGGAAAAAATTACTATGTTATGAGACAAAGAACGATTTATCTACAATTTTTTTATCTATTTTATCTCATTGGACAGTTTAGGAGCACATTTTGAAAAATTGTGTTCTAACCATTCAAGAACCACACCTTATAAATTAGCATCACATATTCTCCTCTAACGATTAGACCAAACATGAACCAAACCTTGTTATTTTCCTCCATCCAGAACTGCATGTCTTCAACACTACATTACACATTTTGAAAAAAAAACATTTTCTTATCTGTGCACACAACTAGTGACCATTGTTCCCATTTCAATGTTATTGGTGGTGTTGCGTGATTATTAGTAAAAATCATCAAATTATTCACCAATAGAAAACCCTCCAATGTTTTTTAAACACATCATGAAAAAATTATAAACAATAAATGAAATTTATATCTACTTAAAATAAATATATAATTGGCCACATACCAGAAATAATGGGTTTTACATTCACCCCACTATTGACCTCTTGATGACTAGAAGGTAGAAAACGACCACTGTACAGAAAGAGTTCAAATAATTTTTTCAAAATTTCCTTCTCATACTCCCACATTTCATCATGGATCATACCTTTTCCCTTAAATCATGACTAATTTATTGATTTTCCCATGAATGAAATTATCTTTAATATTCACAATCTTCACTAACACGTGATCCAATGAAGCATATGTCTTTTGGTCAGCATCATGCCATTAAATCAGAAGGTTTGGATCATTTTTATACTACATTAATTGAGATCAATGAAACACATTACACGTTTAACTAATATTTTATATTAAATATGGGATACACCCCCTTACAAATACAGTTTAATATCTTCAAAGGGACTATGAATCAAGTAGATAACAATACATTCTAAACAAATAATTATTCCCCGGCTGTGTATATATTATCAACAATACATGATCATTTACCTAATATAACAATGATCTTCAACAATAATCCTTAAATGATCTACCAATATTATATGTCCCCTCCATTCTGTTTATGATCAGATAAATATTTTTCATTGTCTTTTTTGTTAGTATTAGTCCAAATAGAGAAGTGTCACATGTTTCTTCTTAACAAAGTGGAGAAAAGAAATGATTCCTATAAAATTTTTCAAGGGGATCCATATTTATCAATTATTATTAAATAAACATATAAAAGAAATCCAATAATAACACGTGATCCTCCAATGAACTAAAAAAATCCATTACCAATGCCCTATGAATGTCCACAAAACAATTGGATCATTGTTTTAAATTTTCCATATATTGGAAGATGATACTAGATTCCTGTAATCAACTGAGTCATAAGGTCTTAATATAATGATATTCAAAACCACTACATAATCTTCATATCCTTATAGGATACTATTGAAAATTATACACCATTTTTTACCAAGGTCAAATATTTCTATTTTACAAGTAACCCAAACTATTAAATTCATTTATATGGATAAATTGTCCCAAATTAGGATTTGATCCACTATCACCCATATGGAATCGTGTTTTTGAACCAACCATGGCATACCTCTTTATATAGACATTGTTATCTGCTCCCATTTTCCAATGGGAATCATTAATGGCTACAAATTTCCAGTTGGCCATTGTTAATCTACTTTAATTTAATGATATGGGATGAATCCAAGAACAATATCACATACATTTATTCTCATGACCCCCACCCATTTTTATTTTAGTGATCTGATCATCTTCTATACTATTGGATAGGAATCCCATCTCATTATGTGGTATGCATGAAGTATTTTTTCCTAAATGGAAAGCATTATGACCATCCAAACTCCAAAAAATAATGAACTTCTATCATGATTCTATCCCACAATGGAATCCTAAGAATAGATTTTTGAACACATATAGACAAATTCTGAACCATATATTTTTATGCCTTTTACATTTCCAACCAAATCAAGAAGATAAGAAACTATAATGAATATTGCAAATATACATCAGTGTTTACCATCCAATTGTATTTAATATCTTTTTGACAACAAATGACATTGAAATGGATCTGATTTTACCAACTAACTATAAATAAATATCATTATTTCATCTACCAAATGAATCTTTTACACTATGTTTCTTTTTTTTCAACATCAATCATTCAAAGTTAATATATTAATAATCATTTTTTTAGATTCAAATTTAGCTATGAAAAAATGTGTTTCAAATGTTTATGGTTTTTAATCACCAAATAAATCCCTCCAAAGAGGTAATAGTGGAATGTATTAATATCATAAACCAATGTAAGTGATTGAAAATTTTGTGTTGGGATTCTCAACTCATAAAGTTATAATTATAAAGATCCATTAAAATAATAATAACTCCTTATATGGGAACACACTAGAACACATTTATTGATTAATCATAATACTGCACATTTCATTATCTGGACTATGGAAATATCCCCATCAATTTTCATGAATAACGAATTTTGAGCTCTGTAAATTTATTCAAACATTCACAATCTCAAGATAATTGAACACCTTTCCATTTCAAATAATTAATTACTGATGATAGTTGTGAACATTAATGATGAAATCTTCGGTAATAACCATCCAGACAAAAGAAATTGTATGTCTCAAATACATTACTAATATGTTTCCGAGATTTCATATCATCTATCTTCTTTTCTAGATCAACAGAATGACAGTTTTCATAAAAAACATGGCCACAGAACCATACCTCTTATATTGAAGAACCACACATTGAATATTTCGCATATATGTGATGATCCAACAAGGCACCCATCATTATATCCAAGTATTGGTCATTCTGAAATTTTCCTATAATATACCAGTATTTCTTCAAAAAATTCCAAAACAAAAGAATCATTATTTTTTAAACTAATGTATTCATAAATTCTCTTAGGATGGGTGGTGATTTCGTAAGACCAACTGCTATATCAACGAAGACATAATTGACATATCTAATCTTCAATGAAATCATTGGAATCTTCTACATCTGGAACCAAAATTTGATATATCTTAAATGCAAGTCAATTTTAAAGAACCACTCGACTCCCCACAATTGACCAAATAGAATATAAAATCATGTAAGAGGATACAATCCATTATCATAACAGGGATAAGAATACAACAAACCAAACAAAGAATAATATTTCCATCCACCCATTTCAAATACATAACTCTAATACCCCCTGAGACATACATGTATGAATGATCCCATTTCATTAAATATCTTATATATAGTTGTAAATTTCCTATAATACTTTTTGTTTCACCCAAGAAGAATTAATTTAGTTAGGACTACACAATGGAAGAAGATTTACCTTAATCAATGATTTTCATGTGCGTGGAAAAAACGATAATTTATATGAAAAACATATAACAAATTACAAAATGTTTAAAAAACATTATTCCTAATTTAATATTCTGATGCTGATTTTGATGCTTCAAACATGTATGAGATAGATCAAACTTTTGGTGCTAATAATCCCACACAAATTTCCTTCACATTCTAATCAACTCTAATGAGATGCTTGACACAATAATCAATTTTAAAACTACAACTTCTATTTTAGTAGATGATGTGAGTGTCGTAAATTTTCAACCAATATACAACCTTGATTATGTTATAGACATCCATGTATAGGAAAATAAAATCCTAACTCTATTCATACCAATTTATAGTTATAGAACCTGATTCTCACAAAAAAATCATAAAAGTATTTTTTCATTTGTATTTCTTATTTCAAAATAGAATGAATCATCTACTCCTGAAAACTAGAAGATCAATAACATGAGATGAAATAAATTAATGTGATGAAATAAAATCCCACAAAGGATTTATAATTATATATTTAAAATAAATCATGCCACTCACCTTAAATTTTCCATATTGATCATCCAAGATCATTTTGTCAGTACTATACAATTACATAATCACTTAGCCTTGATATTTATTTCACTATTTTGATTTCTCTGTTTGATGAGTCTTGTAATTCTTATAATCGCTAGGGTTTTTGTGGTTTTTTTGGAATAGAAACAGTCTACTAAACTCATATCGTTAAATGATGTGATTTTTGAGAAATTATTGATGTGTCTATTTCACCTGAGCATGGAGCACTCTAAATATAATGTTGATTATGACCATTAGGTTTAAATAATGAATTTCCATTGGAGGTTCAGAAGAATAATGCATCATATAATAGAAATAAAAACAAAAAAATATAAGAGTGTTACCTTTTTTTAGGAGGAAGATTCAATGATCACACTGTTTAATTTTAATACACACAACCACCTTGGTAAAATGAGTCCATCTTCCACTAATTTCAAACATTAAAGTTACCAGTAATTCTAATAAGAATCTACATTGTTCCTTCCACAATATTTCATGATATGTCTTTTTATTCAATCATTTATGTATTCACTATATTATTTTAATTTGATATACAAATCATGAAAATAATTTAGTGATTTAATGGTCTTAATTCTTATTCAAATATGTATTCATTCATGGATGAAATTTCATCAACATTGGTTTAAAATTGATACACAATATCTGACATTTTTTCGCATAATCAATTAATTAGTAATTAACTTTATTTGATCCAAAATATCACATTACTGAAATTCCCCAAGCCAAGTTACCCAGATTAAGTGCATTATTACACTACATTGGCATAATCACAATGGGTGAAATCTCAAAATACCAATAAATTTAGTATCCTATAAAGTACTAGATACATACATAAGTTTTAAATTATATTATGAAATATAAAACAAAAATATTATGACTCTTTTAAACACACACATATCGCTTAGCCTATCCATAAAAGTGGGTCATAATATATTTGTTCGCATCATGGGAAAAATAAAACATTGAATGGGGTGAGCTGAGATGATTAGTAAGGATAAAAATATAGTGGAAATAATCATAAATAAACATAATCATTTAATGCAGTGTACAAGACTAAAACATACTACATTTAAACATATACTCTAGTATAATATGGAAAATAATAATCAAACAACTCCATTTACATATTCTCAAGGATATTCTACTATTCAAATAATCACATGTAATTTCAATAGCTAATTTTATAATGATGGAATTAATAATACAAGACAACATTACCATATTGTAAAGGCCATATGCCTGAACTTCAAATAAGATTTTTTCAAGGCCTTGTACTATGACACTATTTTGTCTCATTAGACCTACTGATGCATCAAGGAGCTATAGGAGTCTCCACTAATCATTTACTAAGTCCAATGCATTCTTCATATAAAAAAGATGAAACATAACCTTAACATTCATTTTAACACTAGAATATTAATTATTAGTACAATAACTATAAACTATGAATGATATAAAAATAACATATCCATAGTCAAACAGATTAAAAAACCTTCAATACAATATGGAAGATTTTATCATAATAAATCAACATCAAACAAGGGTAAAATCCATCAAAGGATGTTGACATATATGAAAAAAACAATTTGAAAGAAATTTCTCTTTCTAATTTGAAATCGTTTAAAAGTCACATAATGATAAAAGAAAACATTTATTTCGAAAATATTCTTATATGAATGTATGTGAAGCATAAAAGGTTTTATAATGGCAGAAAATAGACACACCAATAGTATAAGTTAAAAAAACATTTTTACCTTAATTTGTCAAATAGGTCATAATGTACCTTGTTTGGAATCGATGGATAGATTCCTTTCAAAACATTTTATAAAATGTAAAACAATGGTATAAATGAATTTAACACATATTATATGAAATAATAAAGAAAATTGAAATCCATTTCTATGAAACACATATGAGGATGATTAATATTTCCTAGTAGATAGTTATTTATAAACAAACTCATATAATAATGATATTGTAAAATTAACCCTTAGCTTGTAATTTCCATTAGTTGAAGATATATTAACATCATGTATACTAGTTAATTAATTATTATAATTTTATAATAGAACCACATACATAAATATTATATCATATATGATATTCTAATATTGCTTTTCTAATACTATTTAAGTAGTATCATTGTTTCAGGTGTTAACTGCTTCATTTTAATATATCTGATTTTTTACGCAATTCAAGTTTGTTATGGATATGATGTATTTGATACATATCCAGAATGATATTAAGTACATAAAAATTATTTTTATTCATCAAATGAAAATTATTCTTGAATTTTTACGATGGGGAATGAATCTCATCACGTTCATGGAGATGGTAAATCGTACGTACGAATGATCGAAAATATCATTTTATTGATGGTGAAATTTTATGTGATTGGATTGTATATTACCTATAATTAATAATTAACATGTTATATTTATTATTTAAACCAATTATACTCATTAATATACCCATATAAATAATGTAGTGTTTAATAATAAACAACACCACGCCGTGGAGACAGTTAGCCGTACAGACACACACATATGGTGGCTTTTCCATTCAAAGGATGGATAGAAAAATGAATACGATAGTACCATATTTATAATAACATCACATTATTTATAAGGTACTATATTTATTTTTTTGTTATGGAAACAAAAAATAATGAATAAGTGGATGAATAAAATAACATTGAAAGAGGTGATTATGTTATTACATCTTCTTCGGGTTCCTCCTTTTGATTTGATCAAAAGGTGTCCATAGAATGGCTTTAGGATCAATGTAATGGACATAGGTTGAATTTAAATTAGTTGGGAAGAAATTTGAGAAGGTTTTGGCCTTGAAAATTGGTTTTTGAAGTGATTTTTTGAAATAAGGGGATGTATCCTTTTATAAGAGATATGAGGGTCACTTTATGAAAAGTTTGAAATATTATTATATTATAAAATCATTATCAGTTTATATTGGTTATAAATGGATTTACATTGTGGATAAGTTTGTGATGGGTCAAAATCCATTCAACCAATTGGTTTTACAAAAGTTTAGGTCATCATATTAACCTTATCTTTTATATGCAACTCTTAGTTAAATAGTTTATCTTTTACAACATCTTATTTTATTTTGTATTATGTGGTTAATAACCATACAATAAAATGAGAAGTGAACCCCAAGTGGAATATTAATTAAATATCTATCAATATATAAGTCTATTGGGATATTCATTTGATTTTTAGGAATATTATATCATTTAATAATATACTATTTGTTTTTAAAACTCATTTATGTAAATTTTGACACAATTTAATATTTGGTTTTTGTGAAAGTAAAAAAGGCATGATTAATTCGAACAAAATACATTTAATCTGTCCCAAAAAGAAATATTAACATATATGATTAGTGGAATTAATAAAATGTCTCAATTTAAATTTATTTGGATATTTATGATATCAATTATTTTAATCTCACATTAATAACGTAATTACTCTATCACCATTGTGTCATAAATAAATTTAATTTTTTAATGTGTTAAAATTATAAATAAAATGCCATGATGTAGAAAGTATTTTTTTTCATTCTAATGAATATTTATTGTCAAATTTATCTTATGTATAACCCTATATTTAAAATTATTTATTTATTAAAATTTGAATTTAACACTTTTAACACATCTCTAAATAAAATAATAATAAATGTCCTAATCTAATTCTTGTGGATCAAAAAGGAACATATTTTATTAATATGGTTCATATTTGTGGAAATACAGATATCCAATAGTATTAGGACACGTGTTAGGGTAATTATAATATTATTTCTACCTTTAATCTCCCTATTTATTTTTAACAGTGTTAAATAAATTTAAAAAGTTATTATTCAGAAAACAAATCATCTTATTGAACCAAATCTTGCTTACTGATTTCAACATTTCTCTCGTATTTTTGAAATTAAATTAACAGAATTATTAAAATTAGGTTTTATGAAAATTTTCTTATGTTTCTAGAAGGTGGATAAAAGACGTTAAAAACTAAATAAAATTTAATATATCTAATCTTATTATAAAATGACTCTAATGAATTAAAATTGACTAATATTGATATTATGTAGCTATTTGGACTTCAAATTTTAATTAAATAAAAATAACAATTATTTAAATAAATTTTTTGTTTAGACAATAACGCAGCCTTTTTTCACAATTCAACTAAAATTGAATGTTTTCATGAAAATACCAAAAATTCACCCTAAGCTAATTTTGGTATTCTGAATTCAAAAATGATTTCAATTTTGAAAAATAAAATTTATAATATTTTAAAAAGTGGTTATTACTATTCATAATGGATAGTTTTATTGGTCATGGTGTGCTAGAACTCAATGTTGCATACAACGCAAGCTATTGTATTATTTAAAGTCAAACATGATGTTGAAGCATTGGGTGGTACATTATCCCCTCATTCAAATATTTTCATCCTCAAAATTTCTAGAATATTACTACACAAAATGATTCAGGTGGTTATTCATCTTATGTTTCTCAAGTTCCCATGTTGCCTCTTCCATCATATGGTTTCCCCATAGAAATTTTACAAAGTGATTCATCATGTTTCTCAACACTTTTTCTCCACTATAAAGAATATTGATAGGCTCTTCATTGTAAGACAAATCAATTTACAGTTCAATTTTTTATAGGTGAGTACATGAATTGTGTCACACATGTATTTTTTCAATAGTGATACGTAGAACACATCATAAACATTAGAGAGACAAGGAAGCCTTTCCAAATAGTAATCTAGAACTCCAATTTTTTCTTGAATTTCAAAAGGTCTGATGTAACTAGGACTTAATTTACCCTTTTTACCGAATCATATTATCAAGCTTACATGGAGATACCTTCAAGAAAACCTGATCTACTACATGAAATTTCAAATCCTTCATTGAGTTATCACCCTAGATATTTTTCATATTTTTATCTTCCTTGATGTAGATTTGAATAATTTTCATTTATTCCATTATTTTGTATACATGTTTGGGTTCAATGAGTTTTCTTTAACTAACACCATCTCAACATGTTTGTGTGCGACAACTCTTTCCATATAATGGTTCATATGGTTCCATCTAAATACTTGAATGGAAGCTATGATTATAGGAAAAATATACCATAGGATAATATTGATCCCTCATACCTTGAAAGTCAAGGGAGAATGATCTAAACATGTCTTCGATGGTTTGAATAATCAGTTATTATTTTCTATCATTTTCAGGGTGGTAAGAAGTTCTAAAACAATGTTCAGTGTATAGGGATTTCTGAAGACTATTTCAGAATCTTGATGTGAAATGGGGATCATGATCACAAACAATCAATAGTGGTAATCCATGATGTATTACAACTACATTAATATATAGTATTTCTAAACGTTCAAGTGGAAAATATTATTCTATAGCATGTAAATGTGCTAAATTGGAAAGACAATAACAATTGACTCATATTGCATCATTCCTTTTAGGAGTCATTGGTTTCCCCAGGAAAAAGTCCCTCATAATATCATCCCATTTCCACATAGGTATGGGGAGAGGTTGCATGACTCCTCCAGGATTTTGTCTTCTTTCCTTCACTTGTTGAAAAACCATACATCTTGAGACATAATCAGTGATCTACGTTTTCATGTTGTCCCAAAAAATGTTCCATCAAATCTATAAACATCGTAGTCATACCAGGGTGTATAGAGAAATTGGATCTATGAGCATCATCCAAAAAATCCGTTTTTAGATTAGGTATATCAGGAACACAATTTCTCTTACCAAATTTCAAAATTTCATCTTCATATATTATGTCAATAAATCTATCATCTTTAACAACATTAATTTTCTTTTCAAGCACCACATCATCAGTATAAGAACAATTTATCCTTTACAGTAATGATGTATTGACAACCATTTGAAAAAGTATTGATGTTCCACCTTCCATGGTTATTCCCATATCAATTTTTACTAGATCAATGTACAAAGGATCCCTTTAAACATTCATCATATTCATAACTCCATTATCTTTTCTATTGAAAGAATCTTCCACATTATTTTCCATCCCCATGATGTTCTTTGTAGTGAAATAAAAATTCATCAGTAGTTCAAGCCATCACCATTGACTCTTTTTGAACTCATTCAGTGGGAAAATATAATTCAAACTCTTGTGATCGATATATATCTCACATTGTTACCATATAAATATTGTCTTTGTATCTTCAAAGAAAATATTACAGCTGAAAACTCAATATCACGAGTAGGATAGTTTTGTTCATGAATTTTCATTTGCAGTGATGCATAGGAAATAACTCTATCATTCGAAAAAAGGACACAACCAATTTCATTATTTGATGAATCACTATAAATTACAAAAACATCATTCCCTGGTAGTAGAGTCAAGATAGGAGCATTGACAAATCATCTCTTCAGTTCCACAAAACATTTTTCATAATTTTTATTCCAAACAAATTTAACCCCATTATGTTTGATATTGGTTAATGGGTTTTCCAAATAAGAAAATTTCTAGATGAAATTCCAATAATAACTCAATGAAAAAATAAAACTATTTACCTTATTAATACTCATTGCTGCTGGCCATTCATGTATTGATCTACTCCTAGAATGATCGATTGATATACAATCATTAGAGACAATATCGCCATGAAAATAAATCTATTAAAGCTATAATTCAAACTTTCTAAACATCCCATATAATTCATTTCATCTAAGAGTCTTTAAAATAGTGTTCATGTTATTTTCATAATCCTTAAATCTTTTGGAGTATACCAAGATATAATAAATAAATACCAAGACAAATTCATCATGATATTCCTTGAAAACTCTATTAATTTGATTCATGAATATAGAGGGTGAATTAGTCAGTATAAAAGAAATTACTGTAAATTTGTAATTCCCATAACTGGTACAAAATACCATCTTTGAAATGTCTTCCTTTTTTTTGTGAAATTGGTGATATCCTGATTGAAGTACAATCATTGAAAAAATATTTGTCTCCATGAAGTTGATCGAGTTAATCACCCATGCGAGGAATGAGATACTTATTCTTTATTATTATATAAATGATCTCCCTATAGTCAATGCAGAACCTCATATATCAATCTTTCTTCTTAAAAAAAGAACCAGGGATCCCCATGGAGAAACACTAGAGATAATAAATGCTTCATTACTCAACTATTATAGAAGTTACTTTAGTTCCACTAATTCTATAGTGCCAATTATATAAGGGTTCTTCGATATGACCCTTGAACTAGGAATTAAATCAATGGAAATATCAATTTCTTATTCTGGAGAATGTCAAGGTAAATCCTCTGGAAGTATAACACATATTATTGTACAATAAGTACATCCTCAATTTTATCATTCCTTTCCTCACCCATCATTATTTCACACTCTTCCTCCCCAAAAATATAATTTAGTAAAGCTACTAGAGGAGGATCTAGATGAGAATCAGATGGTGATGTTTCTTCTCTAAAGATAAGTTATTCAATATCATCATAAAAAATTGTAACCTCATTCCTCTAAAAATAAATTTTCACATCATGGTATGAAATCTAATTCATACTGAGGATTATATAAAATTCAATCAGGGGTATGATGATGAGATCAATATATAATGCATGTTTATATATCCTAATGAGAACTGATTCACAAATCATTTTCTCAATGATACAACACTTAGGATTTTTTACTTACAACTCCCTTGTTATATAAAATTGGAGATATATAACTTTATTATCTAAATAGGGAGATATTCAACAATGAGAAGAACTATAATCAAATAATTAATTGGCCAAATTTGTGGAAAAATGATTATTTTACCTTCCACCATGTCATTCAGAACATAAACCTCTACAGTAGTGATTTCATAAACTTGAACATTCTCCGATGAACATTTCTAATTTGCGTTTTCTTCGCTATTAAGACATTAATTTGCATAATTATCCATTTCTCTACAATTATAGCTTTCAACATTGACAGCCTATTTCTTCCCTTTTCAATCACGAGGTTGGGGGCCTTTTTCCCCACTTGTAACAGACTATCATTCCCTTCAAGAAAGTACAGTAGTGTTTCTTCCCACATTCACTGTAAGAAGGAAATTCAAATTATCCATTCATCACATCATTTCCATTTCTTGAATATTCAATAGATCTCTTATTCTCTTTCTTTTCTTTATACTAATAAGAAATTCAGATTTTTTTTATCTTGATATCACCTGAGAAAAAAATCTTCTTATGAGGAGAAGAATTGTGAGACTAATGCTCGATGGAGAAACATTTTTATCCCATGAAATAATTGATCAATATTATTCCTTGGGTTTCGTATGTAATCTTCTACATGACTTGCTAACATTGTAAATTTAGCCTCATACTTTGAGAAATTCTCATCGTCATTTTACCTTAGACTCAGAAATTGACTTTCCATTTATGCTTGATGTTCTTGAGGAATATATATTTCTAATAAAAACTATTTAAACTCACTCCTTAATATAATGGATACTTCATTAGCTTCCTTTGTGTTTTGAATTAATGACCACCATTGATCTGCATCTCATGTGAGATGATAAACAACCATGACAACTTTTTCCCTTTCGCGACTCCATAAACAATGAAATATTTTCTCCAACGAACCTATCCATTTCTCAGCTACAAATGGATTTTTAGTCGCATTTAATGATTGTGGATGTGGCCTCATGGAACGGTCTTACATTGATCGACTGTGTTGTTGCTCAAGGTGCTCCAAACGAGTATAGTTATTATTCATAACTTGAGTGAGTTGTCCCAGTACAGTAATAAGAACTTAAAACTAGTTGCATCACCAGCTCCACTATAACTATCCTAGGACGGTGGGAAATCCCTGCATGTATTATGTATGTTGATATAGATTCTATTCCTTCCACCTAGCGCTATTTCTCAACAATGGAATAAACTAGATTTGTTTATGAATCATAATACATAATTACAAACTAGTAAAATACCTTACATAAATTGAACATTTTATGCATATAATACATAATAATAATAAAAGTTTTTCATTGATAAATATTTATATTGGTTTGCAATGAAAATGAGAATTATCCTATGAATATCCCCAAAGAGTGTCATAAATGAGAGTGCATCATGTCCTGTTGTTGTGTACTAGGATACCCTAGGTCATGCCGGAAACTCATTGTTAGTGTTTTCACAATAATGTACATCTGTGCTAGATCTCCTCTACCTACTCGTATCTGGACAAGGATGTATTTCATAGAAAACTTAAAAAATCTCTAAATTAAAAAAATTGTATCATGTTCTTCTATACTAATCCTCAATGTCATTCTTAGGTTAATGTTCTCTAATCAATGTTTTTCTAAATCAAATTTCCATGTTTTGTACTTAACATCCACGAATACAAATGGTGACTCCTTGAACCTAGTTACGTAGAGTTTATTACATAACATTGGAATGATCACAAGGGATCAAATCATAAAATATCGATCAGTTTAGTAGCCTTGGAACTACTAGATACATACAAAAAATTTAAATTACATTATGAAATGAAAAACAATAACATTTTGTTCCCTATGAAAAAACTCATATCCATTAGATTATCCCTTCATGACAGTCATCATATATATCTTCACATCTTGGAAAAAATAAAACATAGAATGGGGTGAGATGAGATGGTTAGTAAGGATAACAATATAACAGAAACTTTGATAAATAAGTATAAAAATATAAGGCAACGTATAAAACTAAAAAAAGCCTTTTAAAGATAAACACAAGTATAATATAGAAAATAGAAATAAAATAATTCCATTTACTTATTCACATGGATATTATACTAGTTGATCAATTACATGTAATATTAGTATCTAATTTCATAATGTTGGATTTCCTTATGTCAGGCATCATAACCAAATATTCACAGCCTCATTCCAATACAACAAATAATATTTTGTCAATGCCTTGTCCCATGAAAATAGTTTGTTTCATTATATTGGCCAATATATCGAGGAGATATTGCAGGCTCCCCTAATCACTTACTAAGTCAAATTCATTCCTCATATGAAAAGGTGGAAAATAACATAAACATTCGTATTAAAACTATCCTATGAAATGTTAATACATTAACCATATAACATGCAAGGAATAAAAATAAAAAATTCACAATAAAACATTTCAAAAAACCATCAATACAATATAGAAGATAGTATCATAATTAATCAACTTCAAACTGTTGTAAATTCCATCAATGGATGTTGACATAGATGAAAAAAAACTATTTGAGAGAAATATCACATAATATTTTAGAATAATATAATATTCACATTACTATAAATTATAACATTTATATTGAATATATTATTATAATTTTTTATAGGAATCTTAGCAGGTGTTATAATGGAGAAAAATTTCCACACCCGCCATATAAGTTAAAAAAACATTCTTACCATGATTTTTCAAAAAGGTCATAAAGGACCTTGTTTGGAAAACAACTGAATGATTCATTTCAGAACATTTTATAAAAAGTAAAATAGGGGTATAAATGAATTTAAAAAATATTATAGGAAATAGTAAATACTGTTTGAAATCCAATTTTAAGAGACATGGATGCGGATGATAAATAGATCCCATTAGATTCTTACTTATAAATAACCTCTGATTATAAAGAGATTGTAAAATTAACCCTTACCCTATATTTTTCCTTTGTAGAGGGTATATTAACCACTTGTATAATAGTCAAATAATTGTTATTATATTATACAAGAACCACATAAAAATTTATTATATCATATATGATCCTCTAATATTACTTTGTTAATAATGTTTCAGTAGTATCTTTGTTTTTTGTATTAACTGATTAGTTTTACTTTATATGATTTTTTATGTAAGTGATGTTTTTATGGATAATATGTAATTAATACATATATATAATCATATTATGTTATTAAAATATATTTTTAATCACAAAATGAAAATTATTCTTGAATGTTTATGATGGGGAAATAATCTCATCGTGTTCGTGGAGACGAAAATCCGTAAGTATACACGAGTGATAATATAATTATATTGATGGTTAAATTATATGTAATTGGATGGTATATTAAATATAAAGAATAATTAAAATGTTATATTTATTATTTACATCAATTATACTCATTCTTATACCCACCTAAATAATGAAGTGTTGAATAACTGACTACACCAAGACATGGAGACAGTAAGTCGTACGTACGCACGTATGAGGATTTTCCATTCATTGGATAGATAAAATAATTACTATGGTTGTACCATATTCATAATAAAATCTCACTATGTATAAGGTACTGAAGTTATTATTTTGGTATGGAAAAATGAAGTTTTTAGTGGAAGAAGAAAATAATTTGGAAAGAGGTAATGAAATTATTTCCTCTTCTTCAGGTGATTCCTTTTGATTTGATAAAAAGGGCACCAGAGTTTGGATTTCTGATCAAATAAAGGCATGTTAGTATAATATAGTATAGTTGGAAAGTTATTCTATGTGGTTTAGGCGAAGACAAATTATCATTATAAGTGTGATTGTGAGATAAGGGGATATAGCCTTTTATAAGAGAGGTGAGGGTCACTTGAGGAAAAGCTTGAAATATTATTTTATTGTGATATCATTTTTGGTTTATAGTGGATCTATATGGAGTTATATTGTGGATATGGTGGTGATGGAACTAACTTATTTCACCCAATAGGTTTTAGACATGTTTAGTACAACATATTAACATTATCATTTATATTTATCTTTTAGTTATGTAGTTTATCTCTTACAATGTCTTCTTATATTTTTATATTACATGGTAAATAAAAATAATATAGAATGAAAAGGGAACACCAAGTGGTTTATTGATGAAATATCTATAATTATATTTGTCCTTTAGAATAACCATGAATTATTATAAATATTAAATAATTTAATAATATAGTATTTGTTTTTAAAAACCCATAAATGTCAATTTTGACACTATTTAGAATTTGGTTTTTGTGAAAGTTAAAAAACATGATTACTTTAAAAAAATGTACATTATATCAATTTTAAACTGTCATATTAACGTTGAAAAATAGTACAATGAATAAAAATACTCTATTTACATTTATTTGGATATTTATAATATCAATTATTTCAATCTTTCATTAATAAGGTAATGCCTGAATCACCATTGTGCCATAAATAAATTTAATTTTTTAATGTCTGAAAATTATAAATAAATTAAAATGATGTGGGAAATATTTTTATCTTTCGAAAAAATATTTATAATCAAATTTATCTTATGTATTATCTTTTATTAACAATTTTTTAGTTATTAAAATTTTAATATAACACTTTTAACTATTCTTTAAATAAAATAATAATAAATGTATTATTGTAATACACATTGATCACATAAGACCATATTTTATTCCTAAGGTTTTTTTTGAAATAAACTTATCCAATATAATTATGACATGTTTTAGTGTAATTATAATATCATTTTACCATTAATTTCCCTTATTATTTCTTACCGTGGTAGATAAAATTCAAAACTTACAATTCACCAAAAATAATTTTCATTTTATTGAACCACATTTTACTTACTAATGTCAATTGTGTCGAATGGATTTTTGAAATTCAATTAACAGAAGTAGTAAAATAATGTTTTATGCAAATTTTTAAATGTTCCTAGAAATTTGGTAAAAGGCGTTAAAAAATTCAATAAAATTATATATATCAAATCTTATTATAAAATGAATACAATTATTTAAATTCCACTAAAATAGTTATTATATGTATATTTTTAAATTAAAATAAATTTAAATAAAAATAATACTTATTTAAATAAATGTTAGTTTTAAAAAATAACACAAAGTTATTCACTATTCATAAAAAATTGAATGTTTTTATAAAAATTCAAAAAAAATTACCCTAAGCTAAAATTAAAATTACAAATCCAAAATTGATGTCCGTTTTGAAAAATAAAATTTATAATTTTTTTTAAAGTGGGTATTACTATTCATAATGGTTAGTTTGATCGGTCGTGGTGTGATAAAACCCTATGATGCGAACAACACAATCTATTGAATTATTCATAGGGAAGAGTACCCTGGACGCTTGGGGTGTTAAAATTTATTAAAGGAATTATAAATTAGTGAGGATAGATTTTTTTAAACATTTCTTCAAAATTGACACATATCTTTCCTTATTCAAATATAGTATGAACTGTAAAATATCCATGATTTTATGAAAAATAAGGTTTAATGTATTCTTACAATATAAACTTTTTTAGATAATGTTTAAAGGAAATATAGGTTTATATTCAACATATTTATCCAGACATATTCTTTTTTGGGATCTAAATCACCATAAATTTTGGTTCGACTCTAATTTTGAAACTGAATAGGATGATCCTCATTCATTGGGTATTCAATTTATTTCCCACTCTTCATGGATTAAAATCATGGAAATTACCCCAAACCAACTATTGGTTCACTGAAGGCTTATGTTTAGCCACATTCTCTACAGCCACTTCTGATTGGTTCCTCTCATTCCTACATGGTGACATTTGGGATAACAGAAATGAAAAAAACATTTATTTTCACTCTCTAGAAACATAAGGAATAATAATTTCTGATTAACCATAGCGTACATATCACATCAATACATTCCAACATTAAAAAATCCATTTTCAATCTATTATTGAATATTCAACCATTATTTTTGAAAAACAATCAATTTTCTACAGTTTCAACCAATCAAAACCTCTCATCACAACAAAAATCGTTTAATGAACAATAATTATGTATTATGTTTGGGAATAAATTACAATAAATTCATTTCAGGCACTTTTCATTAGATAAACACATGAAGATGAGGCTAAACCACCCAGATGTGTCTCAAATTATCATGTACCCAATATCCATGCCAACTATAACTTCAACATAATTATGCTAGCTACACATATTTATCATCTATATTTAATTTAAAAAAAATACTATCTACTTGATATGATTCAAAATAAAGGACTGAACCATATTTATTTTAAATTAGAGGATAAATCATACTAATACTATTTATATCATCATGACCCTCTCAATTAGTATTGGGGAGAGGTGGTCGTTCAACTAGAAATTGGAACATCTGTATGACACCAATGTAAGGTGAAAAAGTCCAACTAATTCATATATTTTTTTTAAGTATTTAATTTTAAATATCACCATAAAAAAAGATAGGTATAAAATAATAATTCTAATGTACAATGCATTTGATAATAAAATATATATTGAAACCCCATCTATAATATCATATTTCAAGTGGAATACAAAACAAACAAAACATAAGGCCACTAATGACCCAATTACCCAAAAAAATAAATACATCCAAAATAAGTCTACCAACATAATCCAAGAGCCAACTCAACCAGAGCTGCCCATAGTATCATGATGCATAACTACAGAATAGTGAAACCTTGAGTTTACTTGTGTCTCGATATATAACATCAGAAAACTCATCAATGAGGGAATGTAAGGGTTTCTTATATAACTCAGTGGGACTTCCCCACTCACTTTGCAAATCATAAAACTACAATATTATACGTTATCACGTTTTTATAAAATATTTAAAAAAATTAATGTAACATTTATCACGTCCAAATTCTTTTTAAAACCTAAATATTATTCCAATTAATTAAAAAATACATTAAAATAATTACAATTCAATTTAGAATACCCAATTCGTGGATCCATATATCCACACAACCACACAATCATTCAAATTTTATTGTTATATACTCATGTGTGGCCAATTCTTGATCTACCAAGTTGTCCCAAGGAAACTATGTCACGACCCGCCCTCGGGGCCCATGCTGTGACTTCCCCAAGCCCGCCTTCTATAGGCCAGGGGCTGGCGACTAGCACCAAGGCGTAAATCCTGAAAAAAAGGGGAATACATTGCCTTTGAGAAGTAAACAAGAACCACATAGTAAGAAAACAGAAAAGTAAACACTAAGTAAAAAATTGTACAAGCTGTGTTGAAAGTAAAAGGGGCCGGAAATACAAACCCAACTGTAAAGTACAACTGAAAAGAAAAACAGCAACTGAAAGGAAAAGCCGCAGCGTTGAGCCGTCCTCTGGAAGTCCCACCTGAAGGGTGGGTACGGATAGCCTCCACAGCTCCTCGGTCCAACCGTCCACTTCGAGTACGTCCCGCCCAGTGGTCCACCTCCAGGTACCGTCCTGCTCCGCACACCTCCACCTCGATCAGCGCTGTCCATCGTCTGCAACCAACACAACGAAGTGCACGCATAGCCCATGCAGGGGTGAGTATAAGCTACTCAGTAGGGACCCCGAGACCCCCGAAGGTCTCCCAAAATACAAAAAGGAAAGATACAATCACGAAGTAAAATCTGAAACAGCTTAGGTATATGCCCATACATATACCTAAGTCATCAATTCCCGATCGGCTCCAATGTATGAGCCCATGCACAACCCAGTCCACACAGGAAAGCAAACGCATACCCACACAGGATAGCACAACACAATCCGCAAAGGAGAGTAAACAGTAATCCACAGAGGATAGCTCAATAAAATCCACAAAGGAGAGTAAACAGTAAATCCACACAGGTTAGCTCAACACAATCCACAAAGAAGAGTAACATAGGATTCAGCTCACATAGGTATACTTCTTCGGATGACGATAAAGATGATCACTGATCCATCTAAGTCGTCGGACCCACAAAGGATCGATAGGTACTAACCCCCGCAAATACCCACATAGGATCGGGCCCACACAGGACCTATAAGCGATGGCTCACACAGAACTGCTGAGCGCTGACACACACAGGATCGGACCCACACAGGACCTGTAGCACTGATCCACGTAGGATCGCTGAGTGCTGCAGTCGTCGCAGTCCACTGAGAATCTCTGTACAGTAGTCAACGCAGTCCACTGAGGATCTCTGCACGGTCGTCGTCGCAGTCCACTGAGGATCTCTGCACGGTCGTCGCTGTCGAAGTAGCAGTCGCAGCCAGCTCTAGGGTTCCCGCACACAGCAAGCTCGTTCGGGAGGGTCCGCTCCACGAGCCGAGAGGCTGATACATCAACTGTCACAAAGTCCGATGTTGATGTATCCAAAAGTTCCGTATCGTCAACAGGAACTCAACATCGCAGACGGCGCGTCAATCAGACGCCCGGTTGGAGAGTTATTGGCCTCTTCGTCCCAGGGGCCCGGTTGGTTTTTAAGGCAAAACCAACCCGACCGTACTCCACCTGCGTCCAAACCTCGGGCGGAGTATGCCAAAAGATCTGTCTCACTTAGAGGAAATCAACAAAGCCGACGGCACGTCAATCGGATGTCCGTAGCTCAAGATATGAGCGTTTCCGCTCCGAGGGCCCGGTTGGTTTCGTGTACGAACCAAACCGGCCAAACCCAAAGTATTCCGAAACCTTGAGTGAGATATACCGAAACGACCGTCTCGATCCAAGGATCGCGTTGCCGCTGACGACGTGTCGTTTGGAGGCCTGTATCTCTATTCACGGGCATTTGACCGAAAATGGTCCGAAGACGGGGGGTCCGGGCCCGGGCCGACCCGGCCTGACCCCCCCTGGGTCGGCCGAACCGGGTCAACCCTGTCCGACCCGGTCCGACCCGGCCGGACCCAGTCCGGGTCGGCCAGGGCGTGGCCGGCCCGGCCCGGCACGGCCGGGCGGCCGGGCGATGTAGGGGGGAACCGCTGGCCCCGCGTGACACCCCCGCGGCACCTGCGGGGTGTCGCCCTGGACGACCCGAGCGACGCGGGGGGGAGCCCCCGCCCCCGCGTGACAACCCTGTGGCACCCGCGGGGTGTCACCCTGGACAATCGGACGTGGCTTCAGCCGCGTCCCGCGCGCGCCGGACCCGCGCGGCCGCGGGTCCGCGAGTGCCGCCGCCGCGGCTTCTGTCGCGGCGGCCTTGTTTGGCGGCGCGCCGGGGCGCCGCCCCGCCAGCGACCCGCGCCTGCGGCGTCTACCGCGGGCCCCCAGAGTCGCTCCTGTGGTCTGATTCTATTCCCGTCTGTGCCGCTGCTCCTCCCGGGACTCTTTCTTCACTGTAGAATCATCGAACTTCCGTTGCAGCACGTTCCGTCGTCGCCCGTCAAATCCGTGCATCAACGAAGAACGGCGGAGGGTTGTCGGGCCGTGTTCGTTTGGCCCGCACCCACCGCGTTAGAGATAAAAAATGAGAGAAATATATTCAACACATGAATCAACAATTTTAATGGATTGAAATTGTTCTTATTGTCCAGTTGTTCACTTAAAAAAAGAATGATCACGGGAAAAAGGTATTAATCACAACAACCCCTACCTCGTAGCCGTCGTCGTACGCACGTTCTTCGCAGATTTGTTCGTCGCGGAAGGAGGGGATCGTCGCGTCGTCGCGGAAGGGCGTCACGTCGTCACGGAATCCGGCGTGGAGTCGGTGAACTCAACGGACCAAGAAACAACATATTTAATTTAATTATATAAAATTATATCGGTGTTTTGTTAAAAAAAACACAAGGGAGATTTAAGAGAATCGCAAAGTCTCTTACCTCAAACAGCTGATCCGAGATTCGTTTCGGAGGAAGAGACGTCGCAGAAGAACATTGAAGGAAGGGAACGTCGGCGTCGCGGAACACGGCGTCGCATCGTCGACTTCCACGGGTTCGGCGTTCTTCGTCGGAGGCCGACGTTCTTCGCGTTCTTCGCGTTCTTCGCGAAGGAGGATGAAGGCTCAAGAACTCTGACAAAACCTCTCAACGAGTTATCCTCCAAAAAGATTTGTTGGTATTATTTTATTATTATGCCAACAAACGAAAAAGGTAAGTAACGACCCATCAATTCGTTGAATTAATTCAACGAATGAAACCGCCCATTAAATTCATGAAATAAACCGCCCAATTAAATGGGGTGTTAAGGATTTAAGAAAACGCGTCAGTTGACTTTCATAATGACGGGTTTTCGCGGGTGCGTTACTTAGCGGAAAGAAACGGCGGGGCTCGTGCGGGCCCCACCTCACAAATATCCTACCAAGGGGGTAGGATGTTTCTGTACAGCAACCAATCTGTTTTAACTCAGTTTAAGTGGCTTTCAAGTGGCTTCAAGTGGTTTAAGTGAAATAAAATAAAGTTGTCGTAAAATTATTTTATTTCATAACTTTAAGCCCGAAAATTAAAAACCACACTTGAGCAAACAAAACTCCGGAAGAGGCGTTTCTAAGCGAATACCGGCGCTGCGATTTCATCGGTGCCCTTAGAATTAGATTCCGGGCACCGGTTCAAATGTTAGAAAAACCCGCTCATCCGTTCACTGAACGTACCCGAGCCAAACTTCGGAAAATGATTCCGGGCACACTGGGCCTCGGAATCAGGTGCCGTTAGAAACTACGTTTTTGTAAAATTCCAAAGAAAATTAAGAATAAAAAATTCCTTGAAATTTACGGGTCTTTACATTACTCCCACCTCAGGGCTTTACGTCCCCGTAAAGATAAATCATAAACAAGGGAAACAAATGTGGGTACTGAGCATGCATCTGAGCCTCCCGCTCCCACGTGATCTCCTAGAGGTTCCTGTGCTGACATCTGATGCGCACAAGAGGAATCGATCGCCCACGTAGGACCTGCTCTTGTCAATCCTCTATCTCAACTGGGACCTCCGCAAAGTCTCCCCATCATCCACGTCTAGCTCCCCATGGTCAATGATGTGTGTCGGGTCGTGCACGTATCTCCTCAGCTGAGATACGTGGAAGACGTCGTGCACCCGGTGCAACTGAGGTGGAAGAGCCATGCGATAAGCCACCTCGCCAATCCTGCTGAGGACCTGGAAAGTCCCGATGAAGCGTGGAGTCAACATGCCGCCTCAGCCAAATCTCCGCAAACCACGTCGAGTTGAGACAGGCAAGAAGACATGGTCACCATCCTCGAACTCTAGTGGCCTCCGGATCCTGTCAGCATATGACTTCTGCCGTCTATGAGCTATCCTCATCCACTCCTGGATGACCTAGACCTTCTCTGTCGTGGCCCGGACCATCTCTGGTCCCACAAGTGCTGACTCCCCAGGGCCTATCCAGCACAAAGGAGATCTGCAAGGTCTGCCGTACAACGCCTCATATGGTGCCATCCCGATGGTGGAGTGGTAGCTGTTGTTGTACGCGAACTCCACCAAGGGTAGGTGGTGCTCCCAGCTACGACCAAAGTCGAGGACACATGCGTGGAGCAGTTCCTCGAGAGTCTGAATGGTCTTCTCTGTCAGACCATTCATCTGAGGGTGAAAGGCGGTGCTTAGACGTAGCCGTGTCCCGAATGCCTCCTACAAACCCTTCCAAAGCCGGGAAGTAAAGCGAGCGTCACGATCAGAGATGATAGTCGATGGCAGACCGTGAAGTCGTACAATCTCCTTAACGTAGAGACGCCCCAAGCTCTCCACTGAGCCCTTCTCTCGGATGGGTAATAAGTGTGCTGACATGGTGAGTTGGTCATCAATCACCCAAATAGAGTCGTGACCTCTGGAAGTGCATGGAAGTCCAGTCACGAAGTCCATAGATTTCCTGTCCCACTTCCACTCCGGGACCTCCAAGGGCTGTACCAAGCCCGCTGGTACCTGATGCTCTGCCTTCACCTGCTGGAAGGTGAGGCACCGTGAAACGAACTCTTCCATATCCTTCTTCATGCCCGGCCACCAGTGTTTTCGCCTGAGATCCTGGTACATCTTCGCCACTCCAGGACGTACCTCTAAAGGAGAAGTGTGAAACTATTTCAGCGCCTCCGCCCTTAAAGCAACTGGTACCAGGGTACATCCTCTGAAAAGGACGTCGTGATCTGCTCCAAGGGAGAAACCATCAGGTGCATATCCCGAGGATATCTGTGCACGTCATTTCTCACAGTCAGTGTCCCCACGCTGAGCCTCTCTGACCTGCTGTAGAAGTGGAGGAGAGACGGTGAGAGACTGAAGGAAGGTTGCTCCGTCTCTATCCACAAAGCATATCTGCAATGCGGCTAGCTGCTCTGTCGCCTCCTCAAGTAGCTGAATGCCCGTCCTCCTGCTGAGGGAATCGGCTACCACGTTCCCCTACCCAAGAGTATAGACTATCTCAAATTCATAGTCCTGGAGGAACTAGAGCCATCGCCACTGTCTCAGGTTCAGTTCCTTCTGAGAGAATATGTACCTGAAACTCTGGTGGTCAGAAAAGACTGTAAAGCGCTCGTCCATCAGATAGTGCCGCCATGTCTTCTGAGCGAAGACCACTGCTGCTAACTCCAGGTCATGGGTAGATTAGTTCTGTTAATGTGGCCTCAACTGACGTAATCCATAGGCAATCACAGCCCGCACCTGCATCAGGACACACCCGAGTCCGGTCCCTGATGCATCGCAGTAGACTACGTTCCCAACTCCCTCCTCAAGCAACCTCAAGATAGGTGCGCTGGTCAATCTCTATCTCAGCTCCTGGATGCTCTGCTGGCATCTATCTGACCACACAAAGGATTTCCCCTTCTTCGTCAAAGCTGAGAGTGGCACCGCAACTCTGGAGAAGTCCAGCACGAATCTCCGATAGTATCCGGCTAGGCCCAATAAACTCCGCACCTCCGTCACGCTCCGGGGTGGCTCCCAAGCTAGCAATGCCTCAATCTTCGCGGGATCCACTGCAATTCCCGCCTCAAAAAAGACATTCCCCAAGAAGTGGACCTCACGTAACCAGAACTGGCACTTTGAGAGCTTTCCATAAAGCTGGTGCTCTCGGAGTGTGTCTAGTACAACCCGCGAGTGGTAGGCGTGCTCCTCCTCCGTGGTCGAGTACACCAAAATGTCGTCGATGAAGACCACGACAAATAGATCGAGGTATGGCTGGAAGATCCTATTCATGAGGCTCATGAACACTGCTGGAGCATTTATTACGCCGAAAGGCATAACCAAGAACTCATAGTGGCCATACCGACACCTAAAAGCCGTCTTCTGCACATCCTCGTCTCGAACTCTGAGCTGATAATAGCCTGACCTGAGGTCTATCTTCGAGAACCACCGTTCTCCCTTGAGCTGATCAAAGAAGTCATCAATCCTCGGTAGCGGATACATGTTCCTCACTGTCACCTGGTTCAGGCGACGATAATCGACACACAGTCGCAAGCTCCCATCCGCCTTCTTGGCGAACAAAATCGGGGAAGCCCAGGATGAAACACTGGGTCGGCTGAACCCCTTGCCCTGCAAGCCCTCCAACTATACCCGTAGCTCTCGAAGCTCGGCGGGGGCCATCCGATATGCTAGAGTTGATATCGGGGCTATCTCGGGGTACATGTCAATGTAAAAGTCTACCTCTCTGCGAGGAGGTAGCCCTGGAACGTCATCGGGAAATACGTCTGCATACTGATCCACCACTACAGGAAAACGAGGACTCTGCACGTCAACTGCTCCAAGGATGAGGCTAACCAACTGATGAGTTATGGGATGCCCTCTCCTCTGCGTGATTCCATCCTGTGATGCGAAGGCTCCCTTCTCGCCGTTGAAGGTGAACCTGCTCCCATTGGTGCGCACACATCGCACCTTGTGCCTAATGCAGTCAATCTGTGCATGGACCGTAGATAACCAATCCATGCCAAAGATCACGTCGTAAGGCCTCGACGCCGCTAAAAGAAGATCACAACCGATGCTCTCGCCTCCTAGAGTAAGCTCACACTGCCGAAACCAGTGGGTAATCGTCGAGTCTGCTCCCGTAGGAGTCTCTAGCTGTAAGGATCGAGCCAACGGCTCTGTCGGAATCTCCAAGCTCCGAACAAGGGCAGCAGCTATAAAAGAGTGACTCACTCCTGTGTCTATAAAAACTGCAGCAAGGGTGGAATAGACACAGATCGTACCTCAAATCATCTATAGCATGCCGTGGTCAAAGGCCTCTACGGCCTGGAGCTGTGCATTTCTCTTCCCTCCAACTCCCTGTGGTCGGGGCGGACCTCCTGGTGGTGGTGGTGGCAGAGCCTCAAAGCATCTCCCACCACCTGCTGCTCGTCTAGCTCATCTACCTCGTCCGCCTCCTCCCTGTGGACCGCCATGGTCGACCCTCTGCCTCTTCCTGGGTGGCCCCTCCACCGTCTGCTGCTCCTCGGTACGGCGGGTCGGGCAGTCACGAGCCATGTGACCCTACCCGCCGCAGGAGTAGCACTGTCTGCCTCTCGGAAGACCGGCCCCTCGCTGTGTGCCCCGCACTGCTGAGATAGTGCCCTGAGGTCGTCTACGAGAGGGTCTGGTCTGCCTGGAACCCTGAGTCATACATCGGCTACCAGCTGCCGATGACTCTGCTACCTGCCGCCATGCGGTAGGTCTCGCTGTGGACTCAGCCAGAAAGATCTCGATCAGACGGGCTCTCTTTAGCACTCTTGCCTGGGTCGGGATGCTGAGGGAGATCAGCGACGCCCTGATCTCGTGTCTCAAACCCTGCTCGAAAGTCTGGGCCCGGAATAAGGGGTCACGTACCATGTCTGTCGAGTAGCGAGAAAGGTCGATGAACCTCGCCGCGTACTGGGCGACCGTCAAGTTTCCCTGCCGCAACTGAAAAAGCTCCTGAATGCGCACCGCACGGAGGGTGGGCGGGACGAACTCTGAGAAGAAGAGGCTCTCGAAGTCCGTCCAGATGAGGGAGGCCTCAACGTGCACCTGGAGCATCAGGCTCCACCATCGTCCTGCTGCTGCGTGCAGTAGGCTCGCCGTGAGGATCACCATGAGTTCTGCTAGTGTCCTCACTATCCTGAAAACTCGGACGACCGCCTCCATCCAGGCATCGACTGCCTGGGGGTCCGTCTCCCCACGGAACCTGGGTGGTCGCTGGTGCTGGAACTCGTGCAGAGCTCTAAGGCGTCGTGCATCGTCAGCGATCAGCGATGGAAGCATCGGGGGCTCGGTGGGTAAAGGTACCGCCGGTGCCTCTACTGTCAACGGGCCCTGTACCGAGGCCTCGTCGCTCAGCGGGCTGTCGTCGCGCTCTAATCTCGGAACCCTAGATGGCTGCCGTCGTGGGGCCATCCTGAAAAGGAATCAAGTGCGCCACGGTCAGAACAGTATACCTGGTCAGCTGACACATGTAATCATGAAGAAAACTTGAAACACACATGCAATCAATGTTTTCGTGAATTAAGTCGGAAAACAGAAGTCAGGGTCCTGGTGTACGGATACATTGGCCGCCGCACCAACACTTGACTCCCTGGACTGATAACCACACCCAATACGCTAAACAATATTTCTTCACATAGAAGAAAGATCAGAGTCTGCGGTAGAACCGACCACCTCTGATACCAATTTGTCACGACCCGCCCTCGGGGCCCGGGTCGTGACTACCCCAAGCCCGCCTTCTATAGGCCAGGGGCTGACGACTACCACCAATGTGTAAATCCCGAAAAAAGGGGAAAGAATTTCCTTTGAGAAGTAAACAAGCACCACAGAGTAAGCAAGCGGAAAAGTAAACACTAAGTAAAAACTGTACAAGCTGTGCTGAAAGTAAAAGGGGCCGAAAATACAAACCCAACTGTAAAGTACAACTGAAAAGAAAAATAGAAACTGAAATGAAAAGCCGCAGCGTCGAGCCATCCTCTGGAAGTCCAACCTGAAGGGTGGGTAAAGATAGCCTCCACAGCTCCTCGGTCCAACCGTCCACTCCGAGTACGTCCCGCTCAGTGGTCCACCTCCAGGTACTGTCCTACTCCGTACGCCTCCACCTCGATCAGCACTGTTCGTCATCTGCAACCAACACAACATTGTGCGGGCATAGCCCGTGCAGGGGTGAGTATAAGCTACTCAGTCGGGACCCTGAGACCCCCGAAGGTCTCCCGAAATCCACAATGGAAAGATACAACCACGAAGTAACATATGACAAGGCTTTGGTATATTCCCATACATATACCTAAGTCATCAATTCCCGATCGGCTCCAAAGTCCGAGCCCAAGAACAACCCAGTCCACACAGGAAAGAAAACGCATACCCACACAGGATAGCACAACACAATCCACAAAGGAGAGTAAACAGTAATCCACAGAGGATAGCTCAACACAATCCACAAAGGAGAGTAAACAGTAAATCCACACAGGATAGCTCAACACAATCCACAAAGGAGAGTAACACAGGATTCAGCTCACATAGGTGTACTTCTTCGGATGACGATAAAGATGATCACTGACCCATCTAAGTTGTCGGACCCACAAAGGATCGATAGGTACTAACCCCCGCAAAGACCCACAGAGGATCAGGACCACACAGGACCTGTAGGCGCTGGCTCACACAGAACCGCTGAGCGATGACCCACATAGGATCAGACCCACACAGGATCGGGCCCACACAGGACCTGTAGCACTGATCCACGTAGGATCGCTGAGTGCTGTAGTCGTCGCAGTCCACTGAGGATCTCTGCACAGTCGTCGTCGCAGTCCACTGAGGATCTCTGCACGGTAGTCGCTGTAGAAGTAGCAGTCACAGCCAGCTATAGGGTTCCCGCACACAACAAGCTCGTTCGGGAGGGTCCGCTCCACGAGCCGAGAGGCTGATACATCAACTGTCACATAGACCGAAGTTGATGTATCCAAAAGTTCTGTATCGTCAACAGGAACTCAACGTTGCAGACGGCGCGTCAATCGGACGCCCGGTCAGAGAGTTATTGGCTTTTTCGTCCCAGGGGCCCGGTTGGTTTTTAAGTAAAACCAACCCGACCGTACTCCACCTGCGTCCAAACCTCGGGCAGAGTATGCCAAAAGATCTGTCTCACTTAGAGGAAATCAATAAAGCCGACAGCACGTCAATCAGACATCCGTAGCTCAAGATATGAGGGTTTCCGCTCTGAGGGCCCGGTTGGTTTCATGTACGAACCAACCTGGCCGAACCCAAAGTATTCTGAAACCTTGAGTGCAATAAACCGAAACGACCGTCTCGATCCAAGGATCGCGTTGTCGTTTACGACGTGTTGTTTGGAGGCCCATAGCTCAAGTTACGGGCATTTGACCGAAAACGGTCCGAAGACGGGGGGTCCGCGACCAGGCCGACCCGGCCCGACCCCCCTGGGTCGGCCGAACCGGGTCGGCCCAGTCCGACCCGGCCAGACCCAGTTTGGCCCGGCCGCGCGGCCGGGCGACATGGGGGGGAGCCGCCGCCCCCGCGTGACACCCCAGTGGCACCTGTAGGGTGTCTCTCTGGACGACCCGAGCGACGCAGGGGGGAGCTTCCACCCCCGTGTGACAACCCCGCGGCACCCGCGGGGTGTCGCCCTGGACAACCGGACGCGGCTTCAGCCGCGTCCTGCGCGCGCCGGACCCGCGCGGCTGCGGGTTCGCGAGTGACGCCCCTGCGGCTTCTGCCGCGGTGGCCTTGTCCGGCGAAGCGCCGGGGCGCCGCCGCTCCCGGCTGCCGGGGCCGCCGCGCCGGCTACCTGCGCCGTCAGCGGCTTCCACGGGCCACCGGAGTCGCTCCGATGGTCCGATTCTGTTCCCGTCTACGCCGTTGCTCCTCCCGGGACTCGTTCTTCACTGCGGAATCATCGAACTTTCGTTGTGGCACGTTCTTTTGTTGCCCGTCAAATCCGTTCATCAACAAAGAACAGCGGAGGGTTGTCGGGCCGTGTTCGTTTGGCCCGCACCCTCCGCGTTAAAGATAAACAACGGGATAAATATATTCAACACATGAATCAACAATTTTAATGGATTAAAATTGTTCTTATTGTCCGGTGCTTCACTTTTAAAAAAAAAGAACGGTCACGGGAAAAAGTTATAAATCACAACAACCCCTACCCCGTAGCCGTCGTCGTATGCACATTCTTCGCGGATTTGTTCATCGCGGAAGGATGGGATCGTCGCATCGTTGCGGAAGGGCGTCGCGTCGTCGCGGAATCCAGCATTGAGTCGGCGAACTCAACAGACCAAGTAACAACAGATTTAATTTAATTATATAAAATTAAACTCGTGTTTTGTTGAAAAAAACACAAGGGAGATTTAAGAGAATCTCGAAGTCTCTTACCTCAAACAGCTGATTGGAGATTCGTTGTGGAGGAAGAGACGTCGCAGAAGAATGTTGCAGGAAGGGAACGTCGGCATCGCGGAACACGGTGTCGTGTCATCGACTTCCACGGGTTCGGCGTTCTTCGTCGGAGGCCGGCGTTCTTCGCGTTCTTCGTGTTCTTCGCGAAGGAGGATGAAGGCTCAAGAACTCTGACAAAACCTCTCAACGAGTAATCCTCCAAAAAGACTTGTTGGTCTTATTTTATTATTACGCCAACAAACGAAAAAGGTAAGTAACGACCCATCAATTCGTTGAATTAATTCAATGAATGAAACCACCCATTTAATTCACGAAATAAACCACCCAATTAAATGGGGCATTAAGGATTGAAGAAAACGCGTCAGTTGACTTTCATAATGACGGGTTTTCGCGAGTGCGTTCCTTAGCGGAAAGAAATGGTGGGGCTCGTGCGGGCCCCACCTCACAAATATCCTACCAAGGGGGTAGGATATTTCTGGATAGCACCCAATTCGTTTTAACTCAGTTTAAGTGGCTTTCAAGTGGCTTCAAGTGGCTTAAGTGAAATAAAATAAAGTTGTCGTAAAATTATTTTATTTCTTAACATTAAGCCCGAAAATTAAAAACCACACCCGAGCAAACGCAACTCCGGAAGAGGCATTTCTAAGCGAATACCGGTTCTGCGATTTCATCGGTTCCCTCAGAATTCGATTCCGGGCACCTGTTCAAAAGTTAGAAAAACCCGCTTGTCCGTTCACTGAACGTACCCGAGCCAAACTTCGGAAAATGATTCCAGGCACACCGGGCCTCGGAATCAGGTGCCGTCAAAAACTGCGTTCTTGTAAAATTCCAAAGAAAATTAAGAAAAAAAATTTCCTTGAAGTTTACGGGTGTTTACAAACTAATACCAGGTTCCCCAATGGATCACACCCCTTAAATAGTGTCATATAAAATTCAAATGAACTCAAGCCAGCCTTGTATCCCAAAATTCATGAGAATCTAATATTTATAATACATTTTAATAAAACATTTCATTAATAGATAATATATATATATATTTTTTAAGTAAAATGGGAGCCATCATTTTAAAATCACCATTTTAATATTTAATACTCAATGTTTCCAAAAAACCATCAAATTTACACCTTTTCATAAAACCATAAAAAAGACGACTTCCATTAGTAATTACACAACTATTTCAAAATCAATTTCATTAAATACATTAAATTTGCTGATAATTCATATGTTTTTATTATAGAGGATCCAATAGATATGAAACCTACCTATCAAAGATAGTTTAAGATAAAGAGATATATAAACTTTAAAAACTAGGCTTTAAATTCCAAAAAACATCAATAGACCTCATTACAATGAACAATTATTCATATACCATTAGAATTTAACTAAAAAAAACATGTATATTTCTCTATATAATATAATCAACCATTTCTAGGGTGGGATGAATAATATATCTAAGGGTAATGATGATAAAAATCCCTTAGTATGGAATTGGGACCTCGAAAACACATAGATTCACCTAGGAATCTTTCTTAGATCGAAATGAATGGTATATATATCCTTAAAAGTAATAAAAAATCATTGTATTGATGGTTTATGGTGAAAATGATGGTTTATTGGGTAATCCATATTGGATCCAGGATTTTTTATTTAATTAATCTATGAGAATTATGTTGGAACACAGTTTGGAATATTGTTTGCTAAACATGGACACCCAAAGGCATAAAACACACCTTACCATGTTGGATCACATAATAAGAAAAACTGTACACCAACCATGCTATTCACCTTTGTCTATTCTTTCATGGTTTATACTGGTCATATAAACAGTTTGGAAAAAATTTGCTTATATTTAGTCACCATTTCGCCTCACACAGTATTCTTGAGGGGTTTTATTTTTTTAATAACCATTATCAAATCAAGAAGAAGCAAAATAACGTCAAATATATTCCAAAACATCACTTAACCTATCAAAATATATCATAATATTTATATGTACGTACTATAAATAAATAAAGGTTCATTTAAATAAAACTATGGTTGAATAATTTGAATTTTATGTGAATAAATAAACATCATTTATGAGTTATAATGTTGAATTTTATACCCATCCATGATCGAGTGAGGCTTCCACATGGAATTCTTCTGATAACTCTTTTCTTAAGGATCTTGAGAAATATATATTATTTTTTGTAATAGTAGATGACATAAATGGTTATTAGGATTCAAAAATAGATAATGAGTTGGTAAAATTTTAGTCTATTTTTAAAGTTACCACTACAAAATCATTGGATACTTCCATCATAGTTGTACTGATAACATATGATACACCTTATCACCCTATGATATTCTTTGGTAGATTCACTTGACACTTCATCTTACATTTTATTATTTCTCCATCACCCTACAATTTAAACTCAATATATCAATATTCTATTTCATCCATTAAATTATTTAGACTTGTGACCCGTATCTCCACACATTAAACTAAATACCAATCCCTTCATGAATCTCAAGAAACTATTCTTTCTATATTTATCAAAACATAAAAATTGTTCCATTATCAACATGTTTATTGTTTAATTATTTTTTTATTGGTGATCATTTGATATATTTTTATATTTTTACCCATGGACATGAATGATATTGAAAGTACCTTCTCAACATTTATTCCACATAAAATATTTCATTATATGATGAAAAATTAGGAGATACTAGTTCCCTTCAAGGACATGTCATAATCCCATTAGTTAAGTGTTCAACCATTAACTATATTCTCGATATATAATTATTATTATACATAACTAATCTAGTAATGGTATCCCTATAATTAGTAACACATTATTCTTAAATTTTTATAACATTGATGAACTTTTTATTCATATTTGTTTTTTTAGAGGGAATTATTTTTCCATTAATATATTATTAAAATTATTCCATTCCTCGAGTTCTATTTCTTACTCAACCCTAGTGTTATGGATTAACAAAAAATATACAAATAATTCAATTGAGATATGATAACATCATATTACTAGTTGTTATGTAATCCTCAACCATAATTTTTATGTTTGGTTGATTGGGTCTTGTTAAGTAGTGATTCAGGTGAAATTTGAAAAATATTTTTATGTTTTTTGGTTGGGAACATTTGGGGAATGGTTTCCCCAAATCTTACACCCACTCAATATGAACTGTGAAACCCCTGGCATTGTATATTTTCGCAATTAGTGCACTGTCTTTCTAAACATGCTGCCCAACCTAGATTACTACGTTAGTGGGATAATTTAAATTTTAAATTTTGTTACAAAATTAGGGAACCCCTATTTGATCTCTCCCTATAACCAAATTCAAAATATATTTAAATCATATGTCTTAGAGGCTCTCAATTGAATTTTTTGGATATTATAAACCCCATATTTAATAAATATAAGAATCAATTGAAGATCTAATACATCTCTGGTAGTTTTATATCCTTACATTATTTATATTTCTATATCTATTTCTTTCCCCCATATATTTTCTTCGACCAATATGATTTCGATGGATCTATAATACATTGATTTGGATCTTGAATGTAATATTGATTTCATGATATCAATTTTAGTCATTCTATGTTGGAATATATCATTGTGGTTTTTTAGTTATGCGAATATGTAATTTTATTTGATATTTTATTTTAAAAAATATATTAAATTGGTTTGATGATAAACTCATATTTCTATTTTATTGAAAAATTTATGAAATTATGAAAATTATATGTTTTAGTATTTAATGTGAATTTAAATTTGAAATGGAAAATTGCGCAAATTAATTTTTATTTGTGAATGATAATTTGAAATGAAATAATTCTCCATTTTCATATTATTTAGTTAAAATATGAGACCATTGGCCGCTCGTGGGTTATTTTGGATAAGCATTTTAGGATGGAAATTTCCATTAAATAGATTAATGATGATAACACTGAAACTATTATATAAGGGAAATCATATCCCAGATTGGAAGTTTTATGATTTATATTAATCATGATCTCAACGGATATGTGTACACCTATTTCCATGATAATTGAAGTGAGATTGTGAGGATCATATTACTAAAAACAATCATATCCCATTGAATAACAATTTTGTTATTATTGTGATTGTTCAGACTATAGAGTTTGTTTATAAAGAACTATTTTATTAATTACATATTATTTATATAATATTCTATTTACTAACTGTTAATAATACCATGTTCAAATGTCTTCCCATCATATTAATATTTGCATGTTTTTTAATATATAAATGATGTTTTATTCAATGACTCATATTATATATATATTTTTGTTGCATTATTTGTATTGTAATATTTGATTAAAAAAAACTATTTGAGGCCCTATTGGAATTTCAATCTCATGCCTTACCTTTTCCTTTAGTAATTTATATATTTCATTTTTCCATCTCAAATTAAAGGGGATTATCTATGGGGAGTTGGTGGATCATCATCATAATTTGGGATTAGAGTATTGAGCCCTTTGGGATGAAGAATTTATATTTTAAAATTTTATTATATTAGTGATTAATTTTTTGTTGTTTTACATTCCTTTTAAGTGTATTTTATTTTTACCCATTGGTGTTTTGATCATACTAAGGTGTATCTTTTTCATCCATTTTATACATGAAAATATCACTGACAATAATGTCTTTTATGTTTGTGGGTTCATGGAAAAATATGTGGGATATGGAATACACATTGAGAATTTTTAGTGATGAATTATTTATCAAGTTACTATGGTATATATGATAGTTACTAAGAAAATGGTATCAAAGGTGCATGTTATGAAACATTCAATGATGTTAGCATGCATCTTGGAGTATCATGACAGGACATGGGTGGTAGTTGAGAGTGATTTGCTGGATATATCTCATCATAATGAGACATTATTCACCATGTGAGGATTGTTTATGGATACTTGAAGAATAATTTTAATTCTTTTACTACTTTTTATTTGTATAGATTACATCGAATTACTGTTATCTTATCTGACATGATTATTTTTCCAAATTATCTTTTTGTATTTTTTTAATTATGTACTCTTCTGATGGAATAAATGTGGTTCTTTGATGTTTTGTAACATCGCGCTTCCAAGATGACAGGTGAATATACCCCTTGGGGATTTTTCTGGTGAACTGAAGTTAGGTAATTCTCTAATTAACCAAAAACATATTGAGAATATCATGAATTTCCTTCAAAATCTAGGATGTACACCTTCACTCATTCCCATTAAAGATCTAGCTATACAACTTTAGAGGTATAATTCTAAAAATTTGGATCTTGATTTTCTTCTCTAAAAACCTCCTTCATAAAAATAATCTAATATTCCTCTAAAACATTAGGATGGGTTAATGACGATTTATATTCTTTTTGATTTCATGGAAATCTTTATTCAAACATATTGATGTGATATAACTTAAAAGATAATTAACTAGAATTATGTTTTTGAATTTGATGGTTATAAAAAATAACAATTAGGGATTATAGTGGATGTAAGTAATAGTCCTCTAAACATACATGTTCATTCTAGAGTCTATACTGTAGGAACAAGCTATGGTGTTTTTCATCCATCAGCAGGTTTATATGACCGTGATAGAGTATTGATGGAGTAAATATTTTCATTATTTGTTATGTTTGATTAAATTATATGACATATTCGAATAAATCAAATTGATCTGATTTTCATCATTTATAGTTTTTTTATTGTATTTTGTGGTTATTTGTGAGAAATGGTTAATTCTAGAAATTTAAAAATTTTATAGAGCATCTATATTTCTTGTAAATCATTTTAAATTTTTATCTATATCAAGTGATTAATTTTTTGTAGGATTTCCATTATAGTGGGAATCAACGATCTCTTTAAGGCCTATATCTAACTCAACACAAAATGGCCAAGAAAAATCAATTGAGTGAAAAAAAATTCTAGATGATAGAATTGACACCACCTCAATTATTGAAGCATATCTCAGCCTACATAACCAAAAATGATGTTTTTCATTATTTAATAGAAATTATATTCCAAGACTAACCTTTATAGTAAATTTTAAAAGAAATTATGTAATTATGGAATCCAATGAATCTGGCATAATTGGAGGGATTTAAGCAGTCTCCTCTAGAAGAAAAAGTATTCATCCCTAATTAAGTCATAACATTAATTAAACTAGTCCAAATATTATATTATTTTTCCACATGCACAAGAAAATGAGGAAAAACATATATTAAGGAACCTAACCGATATTTGTTCATTTATGATGAGAAATTGATTCGTTCATTAAGATGAGTGAATCTAGAGGTAATATTTTCCACACTTAAGCCTATTTCTATGATTTTAAAAATCAATTCAAGGTTTTTGAAGTAGGTGAAATAGGGGCTATGTTGGTTGATTGGAATCCTACCGTTGTTTTTATTTTTTTCATAGTTCAATTAATTTATTTTCATCACCTATCAACTATATTACCCATCACATGTAGGGGTAAAACCATTGAGTTATCGGGGAAGGGGGATTTTCAGTTTTGTATGGTTGTAGTATTGGGATTAAATATAAAACCATCTTATTATTTCAAATGTTTTATTTTTTCATTGATTCCCATTTATCATAATGATTGTTTGTTTTATGTTTTGGTGTATTCATTATTAATATATTTTTTTGAGGGATTTTGATCTCCCTCCACCATGTGTAATTTTTCTTGATCGAGCGAATTATGTTAGGTGGTGAGAATCTCGCAATCGTTGGAACATGTGTTGAACAAGTGAAACGTTTAATGATTTATAAGGAGGAACAATAACTACTGGTACATTCCATAGTTTCTTAAGAATTTATTATGGACTTTAATCCAGATTAGAGTGGGTTATAGTATTTTCTTCCACCAAGGGTTATTGATAACTCCATCAAGAAGTCATTTTTTTATCATTCAATAGGATGATTTGTTGAATTATTTATATAATGTTGATGAAATTTTTAATTTTGATCCTACCATAACCCCATCAAACTATTAATCTACTTGTTTTTAAACACTATTTTTACATAGATTATTTTTAATGTTATATAATTTCAAAAACAAAAACCACTTATTTCTCATATATTTCGGTGAGAGATTTATTATTATGCACTCCTCTCTATAGAGAGCCTATGTTACCTGGAATTTTACATATTAACATCGGTAATATTTTTTTTGTGAATACCCATGAGAGGAATTTACTAAAACATGGTTGTGTTTCTAGAGAGGTAGTGCCATCAAATTTTTCATTTCTCTCTTTATTTTCACTTTTTTTATTTTGAATTCAAAATTTCATGACAAGAACCTAATACACTAAAAATTTCCATCTATGATCATCAATTTGAATTAACCATGTTGAGTAAAAATATAAATCTTAATTTTAAATCTTATTTTGAGGTAATTTATATTTGAAGATTTGAGTGAAACATCAACGGTTCTCTCTGAGGGAGTCACCATGGCTAGAAATCAAAACCCAACCCATATAGTCCTTTTCCCCATTATTCATTAATCGATATAATCTAAATGTCTTGAAAATATTACAAACTAATTTTTAGATGAAACCTAAAATGATTCTCTTGCTTCCAATGTTTCATGGCTTGGTAGTTGAAGATCTGAACAAACATATTAAAGTGTTGACACAAGCCTCCTCAAACATTAGACCTTGTGGAGTATTTGTGGAATAAGTAATGTGAAAGGCCTTAATATATTCATTGGAAGGATTATCCAAAGGATGGTTGTTTGTTCTATAACATGGTGAAGTTGATGATTGGAATTACATAGTGATATTCTTCTTGCAATTATTTCCCCCCCCCCCCTCATAAAGCATGACAATGATAAATGAGTTCTATGACAAAAGAAAATCAAATAGAGAAACCATTTGTGATTATTGGGAACGGTATAAAAAACTATTTACCAGCTTCCCAAATAAATCCATTGATGACCATAACATTCTTGACTTATCTAAGAAGGACTATTGTACAATTATAGAAACATTTTAGATGTATCATCTTGAATTGCATCGATTTAAATGTAATCCGAATAATCCATGGGATTGATTGAGAATATTTCCTCGAAATCTCAATAGATTGGTTCAATGTGTACTTTACCAATGGGTATTCATGCAGTATGAAATTATAATCCATCACCCATAATAGAATATAGTATTTAAGAGTTGACCAGTTTGGTGAGACATATGGCCTTTTAACAACTGTTTGTCCAACAAGCTCCAACTGTGGTTTCTGGTTTATGCTAATCACCAGATCATTTCACTGACCAACGTACTGAAATATATGGAATATAAACTTGTTTGGAAACCTTTTAGATGAAAACCATCCAATGAAATCAATTTTGTTGAGATTCTAACCATGAAAAATATGGGTTTTGAATCTGCATAATCGAGCGAGACCCCCAAAGCAAAACTTGTTTCAAAACCAACCCACATTTAATTAATAATTCCAAAATCCACCAACATTTCAACAAAATTAATCTTATAATTTTCCTTCAAAACACCATCCAACTTCATTACCAAGAACCTATGATAAACAATCCCCCACTAACCAACATTCAGTGGAGAAGCAACATCTCATGTTTGATGACTTAGAAGATAAGGATGATAATCAGAAAAACTCAATGGGATGTTTTGAAGAAATTATGGAAACAAATACAAAGAAAATTCCATCCCAAAATCTCTAAAACCCAAAAGTCAATTTTGACCTGATAAAATCTTGAATTGGAAGAGAAATCACTCTTGAATACACTATTTATTCTGGAAAAATACCACCTGAGTTGAGGGATAATGAAGTTTTATCTTCTGAAAATTCATTGAAAAATAACTACGATGAAAAGATTAAAGAGTAAGAGGATAAGGATAGGATGAGGAATATGAGACAAGAAACTCCATTTCAAAGGAAACAAAGTGATAAAATAGATGTACCTCCACAATTTTTCATAAGGGGTGATTGAATCTAGGAAATTATAGGAATAAGCTCTTTAAAAAGAAATTTTGGGAACCATACTAAATGTGGAAATCAATATACCTCTTCTCGAAGCACCAAATAATGCAATGTTTGTTGAAAATTTTAAGGATCATTTCACCAAGAAGTGGAGACATAAAGGAAATGAAAGTATCATCTTTGTATTAATAGTCTTATCCTTTATCATTCAATAATTGACAACCAAATTTCAAGATCCATGGTCAATTTATAATCCATGAATGATTAGTAATTTAAATTTCTCTAACAGTTTTTGTGATCAAGGTTCTTCAAATTATGTATTTCCTCACTCAATGAAAACTTCTATGTAAATTGGAGACTTGAATCCCATAAGATATGTGGTCTAACTTACAAATAGGTCCACAATATTCCCTACAAGAGATCTAGAGGATGTCCTTGTGAAAGTCAAATATCTATTGATCCCAGCTGACATTTAAGTGCTGAATATGGATGAATATAGGATTCCATCACACTCACCAATAATATTGGGGATACCTTAAATAATTATTGTCAAATACATCATCACTGTCCATGAGGGGATACCCACCATGAAATTTGGAGAGAGTATTATCCACTTCAATATTTTTGAACTCATGAGACACCCATCAGATGACCACTTAGTAATTTCACTCTCCCATGATGATGGTTCTGAATCCCATGATGTTTCAGGTATGTACTGTTAATTATTATCCTTTGGATAAAAATCATCCATTAAAAATTTCATTGAACATGTGGATTTTCAAATGCATGAGATTATAATTTCACGTTATATGAAGATGTAAAATCGGATATCAATAATATTTATTCAAATAATGAGGATGATGATTTTGTAACATGCATGATGGAGGACCAACCCTTGGATGTCGGTAATGTTGGTTTAGTTTCATCCCTTGAGTAACCCCTGATCTGGAATTTATACCACTCCCTACTGATTCGAAATATGTGTACTTGAGGGAGGAAGAAAATTTACCAATAATAATTTATAATAATCTATATGAAACCTATGAAAAGTCATTGATGGTCTTTTTGAGAGAAAATACACAAGAAAAAGGGTATATCTTAGTGGATATTATAGTAATAAACAAAAAATTATATTTACATATAATTGTTTTTTGGGAGATTCCAAAAATATCATAAATCCCCAATGGAGCTTGAATCCCACCTTAATAGATGATTTGAAGAAGGATATTGAGAATATCTTGGAGTGTAGGATCATATATCCCATATAATATTCTGAATGATTTATCCCAATTAATATTGTTCCAAAAAACATTTCTTAACCAAGGTGAGGAATGAAAACAATGAATTAATCCATGTAATAATTGAAAACTGCTTGAGACCGTGCAATAATGCTAGTATGTTGAATTAGGTCACATTGAATCTTCATTTCCCTATTCTCTTCGTTGATCTGATATAAGTGAAATAGTTTGGTATAACTCATTATTCCATTTGGATGGATTATCAGGTATTTTCCATGTACCCATTTCTCTCGATGATCAAGAGAAGACAACCATTATATGTGCCTCCGACACATATTCATATAAAAGGATGGGATTTAGATTCTGTAATTATCTATGTACAATTTGTAGGTTCATGGTAAGAATATTTTATGTTCACATTTAATATTTCATGGAGGATTTCCTATAAAATTAAATAGTTTTTAAAAAATATTCTGATCATTGATGTAAAAAACTAATGTTTTTTTCAAAACATGCATTGAAATGGATCTTTTTTTAAATTCTTAACAGTATGATATCATGTTTGTTAGATGAATTTTTCTTCAGAAAGTAATTTCAAAAAACGGTATTGGAGTTGATATATCAAAAATTGAAGTCATAAATTCTTTTCCATAACCAACATGTGTGAAGCATGTTAAATATTTTTTTACAAAATGATGGATTCAATAGTAGGATTGTCAATGATTAGAGTAATATATGTTCCCTCTATCTAGATTTTTTTTCATATATGTAGATTACCATTTAAATGGTGCATGTGAATAATATTTTGATGATATTAAGAGGATATTGATTACATCATTCGTGAATCAACCACAATATTGAGAAGAACCATTTAAGCTTATTTATAATGCTTTGAACCATGAAATAGGATAATTCCTTTCTCAGTGAATTCAGGGCAGGCCAAAAATAATTTCAGCTACTTCAAGATCCCGAGATGCTACACAATTAAATTACACTACCATATGAAAAGATTTTTTTGATGTTTTTTGTAAAGATGAGGAAATTCTGTGGAATTTATTTTTCTTAAATTCATGTGAATTTTATGCATCTGTAGTTTCTGAAGGCGCTTGATTTCGAGGCCTGGTGTGATTGGAATCAATTTCTGATGTTTTGTTCGGGTACATTCAATAAACGTATGAGTAGGATTTTATAACTTTTTAACGGGTGCTCGTAATTGAAATACATGTGCATAGTTGAACTATTAGCATCAGTGATTACATAGTGAGACCATCAATGCAGTTGTTTTTTAACGAGAAAAGAAGTAAAATATTGGGGATTCTAAATAAATTAAATAAAAATGAGTGTAACTCATTTTTAATTTTGTGGCGGTTTAATCCTCCAAGTGGAGGTTTGTGGGGGGGGGGGGCATGACAACCTAACCTCTCAAGAGAGGATATGGTGGTGGGGACCACACACACATAACCTCCCATGGAATCATATTATTAGGTGGTGCCCCCATGAGCATAACCCCCCCATTAAATTCCCATTATTTATTTGACACCTACCCTCATTAATTGGAACTTCTCACCTCCTCTAAATTTGGAATTTGAACCATTCCATTGCATTAATTAAATGAGTGGCCTCATTTAATTAATCACAACTTTGTGTTGTTGTTCGAATGAATTATTAGTGATCATCCTTTATTTGTTTTTTGGTGGTTGGCATAATCTTTTGGAAAATATTGAGAGAGGAGAGCTTCATCCTTCCAATGACAAGCCAATGAAGAACGAAAAACTTCTCCTTCGATCTTAGACCAAGCCAAAAGAGAAGGAGCCGCACGTGAAAAACGCCGATGAAGCTTCATCCTCGGACGCATCCCGATGACAACAAATTGATGCCCGCCATTTTTCCACAACTTATTCAATGTTCATCTAATCAAGGTAGGGGTTTGAGATTTACTTTTTATTCTACGTTGTTCAAATTGTAGAATGAGATTTTCCTTTTTTTTATCATCATAATGTGGAGGGTGTGGGCTGCACAAACACGGCCTGACCTCCCCTATGTGTATCTTCTCATTATGGCGATGGTGGTGGCGAAAAGAATGGAGACCAGCAACTAGCCGACCATTAGAATAACCGGAGGCGCAAGGGCTACCAGGTCACTAGAGGAGCGTGGCACCATCGTGCCACATGGAGGAATGGGCTACGGCCAAGCGGGTCGTGGCAGTGCCAAAGGGGTGTAATTTTATCACACTACGCCAAAGGCAGAATCCGTGGCCATGAGGGCCATGGTGGTCGGACGGAATGGGTGCGGTGTCAGCGCGCCTCGACGGGTCGGAGCCGTGACAAAAGGCCACAGCAGACGGATGAGGGTGGCAGGTTGAGCCGGCGGCACTCCACAAGGCGGGACCCTTCAGTTCTAGTGAAACTCCAAACCGGTACTTAGCATACGTTCCTTCAGATTCCAGGGGGTGCATAAACACCCCCCCCCCCCCCCGTGTGGCCGGGCCGCCCACTGGCTTGAGACCCTTTTCCGGACCGCCCCTAGGATGGGCCGCCATCCGCCGGGCTACCCTCAGCCCAACCGCCCATGACATGTCCGCACATCAGGTCGGGCCGCCTATTCAGGTTGGGTTGTCCCCTCGACTCATGACATTTCCTCGAACCGAGTCGGGGCCACGGACCGGTTTGGACCGAACCCGGACACGTTTTTCTAGTTTACACCTTTTCCTCCTCTTGATGGGCTATGTGTGTCCGTTTGAAAAACCACCTATGGAGATGGAAGTCTTGGAGCGAGACGATTCATTTTGCATACTCCACTTGAGGTGTGGTTGTAGTTGGAGTATGGCCGGGTTGGTTTGAGCCTAAAAACCAACAGGGCCCCTGGAACAGAAATAACAATAACTCACAGACTGGGCTTCTGATTGACGCACCGTCTATCGTGATAGTTTCCTTATGTTGATACGGAACTACTACATAAATCAACTCAAGTCTTTGTGTTAGTTGATATATCGACACATGGATCGTGGAGTGGACCCTCCCGGAATCGAACATGCTGTGTGCGGGAACCCTAGGGCTGGCTACGACTGAGATGAAAGGATCCTCTGTGGGTTCGACAACAGTGATACTGTACTAGGATCCTTTGTGGGTTCAATGGAGATGATACTGTACCAAGATCCTTCGTGGGTTCAATAGTAAAAATAATGTACCGGGATCCTCTGTGGGTTTGATAGTGATGACTTCTGTACCAGCATCCTAGGTGGGTTTGACAGTGTTGATACTGTTCCAGGACCCTAAGTGGGTTCGACAGAGGAGTTGATTCAGTGGCTACTACCAATAATATCTACCCCTCTACATGATTTGTATACCTATATGAGTTGAGTCTTGGATGTTAGTTGTTATCATCGTGATGATTAACTTTACTTCCTTTGTGGAATGAGTTGTGCTTGGGCTCGAGTGTTGGAGCTGGACTGTTATTTTTAACATAGGTATATCAATGGAAATATACCTAGGTAGTGTTGGTTGATACATAGTTATTGTATCTTACTACTGTGGTTTATCCTTAGTAGATTCTGGGAGACCTTCGGGGTTTTCGGGGTCCACTACTGAGTATTGTTATACTCACCCCTGCGTGGGTTTCGCCTGTACCTTGTGGTGTTATTTGCTGATGCCTGTTAGCAGTGATCCAGGAAGAGGGTGATAGGTGGGAGGCTGATCAGAGCTGGACAAGATGGGACATACCGCAGTGACGAGTTGTTCGTGATCTATACCTACCCTTAAGGTAGGATCACCCGGTGGACGATCCAAGAGCTGTTTTTCCATTTTAACTTGTACTTGTTGTTCAGTTGGATTTGTATACTGCCCCACTTATATTCAGCACACCGTTCTTTTTGATATTAGTACTTGTTTCTTCTACTACATGTGTTCAGACTGTGTATGTTACAGTTTTAAAGGCAATGCCTTCCCTTTTATCGGGAATTCTTTTTTGGTGCTAGTCACTAACTCCTGGCCTATGGAAGGTAGGCCTGGGGTAGTCACAACATGGGCCTTGAGGACGGGTTGTGAAAAATTGGTATCAGAGGAGTTAGTTCTACCTTAGAACATGAACTCTGATTCTTTTAAAAGAAATAGTGTTAGGTTTTTTGGGTGTGGTTATCAGTTTAGGGAAAACAGTGTTGGTCCGGCGGCCGACGTATCCATACTCTACGACTCTGACTTCTGATTTCCGACTCAGTGCACGAAAAAACTGATTGCGTGTGTGTTTCAATTGAATGGTTTTCTTCGTTATTAATTTGTGTCATCTCACCAGGTATATTGTTTTGACCGTGGTGCACCAGTTTATTTTTAGTATGGCCCCACGTAGGCTGCCAGCTAGGGTTTTGAGTTTCGTACAAAATGGTTGCCCACCGAGCGATGAGGCCTCTGTGTAGGGCCCCATCACAGTGAAGGTAGAAGAGGTACCACTACCTACTGGGCCACCGATACTACCAGCCCCAGCAGTAGAGAGTGAATGCCGTGTGAGTGTGTTGCACGTGTTTCAGTGCTAGAGGCCGCCAAGGATCAACAGAGAGACGGACCCAGAGGCAGCTGATGATTGGATGGAGGCTGTTGTGAGAGTTTTCATATTTATAGGGACACCAACCAACCTCATGGTGATCTGTGCCATGATTCTTAAGCATGAAACAGCATGCAGATGGTGGAGTCGGATGCTCCATGTGCATGACAAAGCATCATCAGTCTTGACAGACTTCTAGAGTCTCTTCCGGTCAGAGTTTCTTCCAGCCACCCTTCATGCGTTGTGGATACAGGAGTTAATACATCTACAATAGGGTAGCATGACGGTAGCTCAGTACTTAATGAGATTCACTGATCTCTCACTCAACTCCTCATATATGGTGCGGGACTGATTCTTCTAGGCCCGGACCATCGAGCAGGGACTCAGAGATGAGATCAGGGCTTCGGTGATCTCCCTCAGCTTCTTGACGCAGGCATGGGTGTTGGAGCGAGCCCTTCTAGTGGAGAGTTTTCTTGCTGAGCAGTCACCAGCAGTGATACCCACCACATGGTGACATTTAGCGTAGTCTTATGTAGCCGGTAGTAGGCAGATGTTGTAGAGGTCCAAGAAGACCAGGCCATCAGGTGGGAGATCCTAGGATATAGGTTCGGTTGTGCAGGGCACATGAGACAAAGTCATACATGCAAGGAGTAGGCAGTGCTATTCATGCGGCGGGTAGGGTAACTTGGCTCGTGACTACCCGACCTGCCATACAGATGAGCAGCAGACAGTAAAGGAACCTCTCAAGAAGAGGCAGAGGTTCGACTATGGTGGTCTATCAGGAGAAGTCAGATGTGGCAGAAGAGTTGGCCAAGCATTAGGTGGTGGAAAACGTTTCAAGACCCTACCACCACTAAAAACACCACCAGGAGGTCCACCACGACTACAAGGATCTTACCGACATGGGTGGTCTCAGCTCCAAACAGTCAAGTCCTACGACCATGGCACACCTGAGATTATTTGAGGCACTATCTGTGTCTACTCCACCTTTGTTGCAGTACTTATAGACACAGGTGCGAGCCATTCTTTTATTTTCGCTGCCCTCATTCAGTGCTCAGTGATTCTGATGGAGCCGTTGGATCGATCCTTACAACTATAGACTACTAAGGGAGTAAACTCGATGATTACACACTACTACCAGTAGTGTGGGATAACTATTGGAGATGAGAGATTCGGCTAGGATCTCATTGTAGTATTGTTGAGGCCTTAAGACGTCGTCTTGGTTATTTACTAGTTATCCACAGTTCATGCTTAGATTGACTGTATTAGGAAGAATGTGTGGTGTGTTTCTGAGGATGGGATGTGTTTTTCCATCATCAGCGAGAAGGGATCCTTTTCAGCGCAAGATGGACTTACCCAGTGGAGGGGGCAGCCGATCACACATCAGTTGGATAGTCTCATTCTTGAATCAGTTGATGTGCGGAGTCCGAGTTTTTCTGATTTGGTGGATCAGTACACGGATGTTTTCCCTGATGATGTTACTGGTCTAACTCCTCGCAGATAGGTGTACTTCTATATTGACCATTACCATAGGACTACACCGATATCTACTCCAGCATATCAGATGGCTCCCGCCGAGCTCCGTGAGCTGCAGGTATAGTTGGAGGACTCGTAGGGGAAGGGATTTATCTGACCCAGTGTTTCACCCTTGGCATCCCTGATTTTGTTCACCACGAAGGCGGATGGGAGCTTGATACCGTGTCTGGATTACAAGCGCCTGAACCAGGTGACCGTGAAAAACATGTACCCACTCATGGGAATTGATGAACTATTTGATCAACTCAAGGGAGAATGATGGTTCTCTAAGATTTTCCTTAGGTCAGGTTATCACGAGCTCAGAGTTGGAGACGAGGATGTGTAAAAGACGTCCTTCAGGGGTCTGTATGGCCACTAAAAGTTCTTTTTTATGCCCTTCGGTGTAACCAACACTCCAGCATTGTTCATGAGTCTCATGAAAAAGATCTTCCACCATTACCTCGATCTCTTTTTCATAGTCTTCATCGACGACATACTGATCTACTCGACTAATGAGGAGTAGCATGCCTACCATTTCCATGCAGTACTGGAAACACTTTGAGAGCACCATCTATATCGTATTCTCTCGAAGTTCCAGTTTTGGATTCGATAGGTTCACTTCTTTGGAAATGTCATCTTGGACGCTGGAGTTGTAGTGGATCCAACTAAGATCAAGGCAGTGCTTGCTCGGGAGCCACCCAGGAGTGTGACGAATGTACAATGTATTCTGGGATTGGATGGGTACTATCGTAGATTTGTGCGAGAATTCTCCAGAGTTTCATCACTGATTTCTACGTTGACAATGAAGTGGCAACCCTCGTGTGGTCACAGATATGCCAGTAGAGCATTCAGAAGATGAGGAAGAGGTTGACTAGTTCCCCCATCTTGAGGATTCATGAAGAGGGCGAAGTGTACGTAGTTTACTGTGATGCATCATGGAGTAGACATGGGTGTGTCCTGATATAGGAGCGAGCAATGATCACATATGGTTCTCGATATCTGAGACAACACAAGAAGAACTACGGTACCCATGACCTGAAGTAAGCAGCAGGGGTCTTTTCCTTGAAGATGTGGAGGCATAATCTGATGGGCGAGAAACGTATAGTCTACTCTGACCACTAGAGTCTCAGGTACATCTTCATGCAGAAGGACCTGAACCTGAGACAACGATGATTGCTTGAGTTCCTCCAACACTAAGAAATTAAAATTTTCTATACTCTAGGGAAGGGAAAAATTGTTGTATATTCTCTCAGCAGGAGATCATGCATTCACGTACTAGGAAAGGCGACATAGCAGCTGGCCGCGAAGCAGATATCCTTTGTGGATAAGGATAGATCAACCTTTATACAGTATATTATAGTCACTTCTCCACTACTTCAGTGAGTTGGGGAGGCATAGCGTGGGGATGTTGACTATGGGACGTGACATGCTCATATATCCATTGGGTAGGCACTTGATTTATTTTCTGAAGGTGGGGAGCACGCCATTCTCTTCAGAGGACATACAATGGTACTAGTTGCACTTCAGGAGGAAGTGTTGAGGGAGTTTCACACATCTCCTTTAGCGGTATGTCTAGGAGTGGCGAAGATGTATCAAGACCTCTGATGGAAGCATTGGTGTCCAGGTATAAAGAAGGCTATAGTATATTTTGTCTCACGATGCCTCACTTGTAAGCATGTGAAGGTGAAGCACAAGGTTCTTGAACGATTAGTTCCGCCCTTAGAGGTCCCGGAGTGGACGTGGGATGTGATATCCATGGAATTCATGATGTGTCATCCACGTACATCCAGGGGTCACAACACAATATTGGTGTTTGTTGACTAACTCACAAAGTCGTCCCATTTCCTAATGTTCAGAGTGATGGGTTCAGTAGAGATCTTGGGACACTTCTACAAACAAGAGATTGTACGACTTCTTGATGTTCCATCGAAGATCATCTCCGATTGAGATGCTTGTTTCATTTCTTGGATATGGAAGGGGTTGGAGGAGGCATTTGGTATACACCATTGTTTGAGCACCACCATCCATCCTCAGACAGATGGTCAAGATGAGAGGACCATTCAGACTCTCAAGGACATGATTCGTGCTTGCATCCTCGACTTCAGTCGAAGCTGGGAGGATTGTTTACCCTTGTTAGAGTTTGCGTATAATAATAGCTACCACTCCCCCATCTGTATGGCACCTTTCGAGGCACTTTATGGCTTACCTTGCAGATCAACTCAGTGTTGGACTGACCCAGGGGAGTCAGCACTCATGGGACCCGAGATAGTGAATTCTATAATAAAGAAGGTGCAGATCATCCTGGTGCGGATAAAGACATCATAGAGCTGGAAGAACACCTATGAAAATATTTGAGAGACCACTAGAGTTCGAGGATGGCGACCATGTCTTCTTATGGATCTCACCTCGATGAGGTCTATGGAGATTTGGACAAGGCAGAAACTATCCCTATGATTCATCAGGCCTTTCCAGGTCCTCGGTAGAGTAGGCAAGGTGGCTTACCTCTTGTCTCTTCCACCTCAGTTGCACTGGGTGCATGAAGTCTTCCACGTATCTCATCTAAGGAGATACATGCATGAACCGTCCCACATCATCGACCATGGGGAACTGGACATAGTTGATAGGGAAACATTCACGGAGGTTCCAGTGGAAATTGAGGATTGACAGGTGTGGGTCCTACGTGGATGGTCGATTCCTCTGGTGTGTGTTGGCTAGTAAAACATTAACCTCCTAGAGAGCACATCGGTGCGGGAGGCTATGATTCATGCTCAATACCCCCATTTGTTTCCTTAGTGTGAGATGTAGCTTCTGGGGATGAAAATCCCTGATGTGGGGAGAAAGTAATGACCCGGAAATTCTGTGGAATGTTTATTAAATCCATGGGAATTTTATGAGTCCGCAGTTTATGACGTCGCTTGATTCTGAGGCCCGGTGTGCCCAGAATCAATTTTTGATAATTTGTTCGGTTATGTTTAGTAAACGTACAAGCAGGAATTTATATCTTTTGATCCAGTTCTTGAAATTAACATCTGGGGGCACCGTTGAACTCCCAGCGTTGGGGATTTCTTAGTGAGACCATCACCGCCATTGAGTTTTAATGATAAAGGAGGTTAATTTTTGGGGATTCTAAATAATTTAAATAAAAATGATTGTATGTAATTTTTATTTTTGTGGCAGTTTAATATTCCATGTGGAGGTTGGTGGTGGGGTCCATGAGACCCTAACCTCCCAAGAGATGTAATGATGGTGGGGCCCACTTGCACATAACCTCCCTTGGGAGGATATTATTAGGTGGGGCCCTCACATTCTTATACCCCCCCATTGACTTCCCTTTATTAATTGGACACCTCTCCTCATTAATTGGCACTTCAAACCTCCTCTAAAATTTTAATTTTAACCATTCATTATCATTAATTAAATGAGTTGCCTCATTTAATTAAACACAAATTCGTGTTGTTGTGCGAAAGAATTAATATAGATCTTCCTTTAATTTTTTTGTGGTTGGCATAATATTTTGTAAATTATTGACAGAGGATTGCTTCATCCTTCTAATAAATAACCACTAAAGAATGAAAAAGATATCCTTCGATCATCGACCAAGACAAAAGAGAAGGATCAACCAGCAAAGAACGCCGACGACACTTATCCTCAGATGCTTCCTGACGTGAACGAATTGACATCTGCCCTTTTTCCATGACTTCATCACCGTTCATAGAATCAAGGTAGGGTTTTATGTTTTACTCTTCGTTCTACGTTGTTCAAATTGCATATTGAGATATGCCTTTTTTGACCATCATAAGGAAGAGGGTGTGGGCCGCCCGAACATGGCCCGACCTCCCCTCTGTTTACCTTCTCTTGATGGTGCTAGTGGAGGTGATACGCATGGCGATCAGCAAAAAGCTAGCTGTGAGAAGAACCGGCGGCGCAATGGATGCCGAGTCACCAGAGGAGCGCAGTGTCGTCGCGCGGAATGGAAAAATGGGCCATCGCCGAGCGGGCTGTGGCAGTGCCAATGGTGCGTGGTTCTATCGCACCATGCCGAGGGAAGAAGATGCAACCATGAAGGTCACGTCGGTCGAACGGAAAGGGCGTGGTGCCATCGCGCCTCGCAGGGGAGGAGTCGCGGCCAAAGGTCGCGATAGATGGAGGAGGGCGACTGGCTGATCCGGCCTCTGATGTCGCTCCACAAGGAGGGAAACTTCAGGTCTCGTGGCACTCAAAACCAGCGCTTATCTCCTGTTACATCAGAATCTGATGGGAGCGACGCCGCACCCCCCCCCCCCCCCCACCCCTTGTGGCATGGCCATCCTGGCCACGCAGGTTGCCCAGATAGCCACGCGGGCCAGCCAGGTGGCCGAGCCTCCCCTAGAAAGATGCCGCCTTTGGCCGAGGTGGCCTCAGCCTAGCTTCCCTTGTCCAGGCCACCCCTAGGCGGGGCCCCACTCGGTTGGGCCACCCATCGGGATGGGCTGCCTCTTTAGGCCGGATCATCCCCTCGGCTCAGGCCGTTACCTCGGACAGAGTTGGAACCACAGACCGAGTCGGACCACGGGAGAGACTGGGTCAGGCAGGCTCGTGCCGACTGCGTCGGACCGGACCCAGACCTGTTTGGCCAGTTTACTCATCTTCGCCCTCTTATTGGGCTATGGGTGTACGTTTGATGAACTGCCTATGGTGACAGAAGTCTCAGAGCTAGATGATTCTTTTGGCATACTCCACTTGAGGTTTGGACGCATTTGGGGTACAGACTAGTTGGTTTGTTCCTAAGAAAACTAACCGGGACACTAGAACAGAAATGCTAATATCTCGCAAATTGGGCGTCTGATCGATGTGTTGCATGCCCTGATAGGTTCCTTATTTTGAGAGAAAATACGGGATACATAAACTCAAGACTTAATGGTAGATGATCTGTAGACACTTGGATCGAGGAGAGGACCCTCTCGGAATCATGCGTGTTGTGTGCTGGAACCCTAGGTCTGGCTGCGAATGAGATGATAGGAACCTTCGTGGGTTCAATAGTGATGATATTATAGTAAGATTCTTCGTGGGTTCGATGGTGATGATATTATACAAGGATCCTCCATGGGGATGACAATGATGGTACTAGGCTGGGATCTCTTATGGGTTTGATAGTGATGACTTCTGTACCAGGATCCTACATGGGATTGACAACGCTGATATTATTCCAGTATCCTATGTGGGTTAGACAGAGCAGATGATTCAATGGCTTAAACTAATCATATCTACCCCTCTACATGAGTTGTATACCTATGTGATATGAGTCTTTTCTTTTAGTTGTTATCATTGTGATGATTAAATTTACTTCCTTTGTGGAATTGGTTGTACTTGGGCTCGAGTGTTGGATCCGGACTGCGATTGGTACCTTAGGTATATGTATGGGCATATACCGAAGTAGTGTTGGTTGATGCTTCGTGATTTTATCTAACTAATATTGTTTATCCTTAGTGAATTCTTGGAGACCTTCGGGGGGTCTCAGGGTCCCCTTCTATGTATTGTTATTTGCACCACTACACGGGCTTTGCCCTGACTTTGTTGTGTTCATTGCCGACAACAGTCAGTAGTGATTGAGGCAGAGGGTGATGGATTGGAGGCTGCATGGAGCTAGACTAGATGGGAGCTATCACAGGGATGTGTTGTTCGATATTTGTACCTACACATTAGGTAGGATCCCCCTATGGACAATCCAAACGCATTTATCCCTTTTTATATGTACTTGCACTTGATGTTCAGTTGGGTTTCTATACTGTCCCACTTACATTCAGCACACCTTTCATTTCTATATTTGTACTTTTTGCTTCTACTGATTGTGTTTAGACTGTGTGTGTTATGGGTTAAAAGGCAATTAATTCACTTTTATCAGGAGTTTTCCTTTGGTGATAGTTGTTAGCCCCTATCCTATGGAAGGTAGGCTTGGGGTAGTCACGTCACGGGCCCCGAGGATGAGTCCTGATTTTTTTTACATTTAGAACGATTTAGATCATATTTTCTTGAACCAAAGTCACTAGATTTTCTGATCATGCAACACATAGGTACTTGATGAAGACTGTTGAAGCTAAAGAGAATATTGTGAGATAGTTAATATATCTGTAGGAGTTCAACATAGAATTTACGGACTGTAAGGAATCTAAGAACCAATTGGTTGATCATTTAAACATACTTCCCAATAATGCGAAAACAAAATTCCAAAAAATGAACCATTTAATAATCATTCTCAATGAGATTAGTAGTAGTTTGTTGATGGATAATCTCTACAGTATGATGACCTAGTCAATTATTTTCTAACATCATAGGCCCCATATCATTTCAATTCTCACCATTTTAAAAAATTAAAAGATGAATCATGATATTAAATTTAGGATGATCCATTTCATTGGATGAATTTCAAATACCATGTGACATGAATATATTTTTCATGGGAGTGAAATTGGTTCTGTCAATGAGTGTTGTCATAATTTATCCTCTTGAAGACACATTAGACATCAATTGAAAACAAGGATATTTTTTGAATCTTGTAAATTTTCCCACAATATTTAATGGCGGTCCTGAATTTTTCAAAATTATTAAAAAATGATAATTTTTATGAATCATTTAATAGTGTGACGAAATTCCCCAACAACCACTTATTTTTTTAGATTTATTATTTTTGAGGGACATTTATTTTCTGGTTCATATATCCATCTCATTTGTAAATTATTATATCATGAATGTGGTTTGTTATGATTCCTAATGGGTTCAAGAATATGCCACCCAGACAAAAAATTCATAATTTGTTTGGGATTTCATCAGATCCAACATATTTCATAGATTTTGATTGCCTCTAGCCATCATCAGTGATCTAGGTACTTACATCTAGAGTATGAAAATGGTGTATTTTATAAATAAGTATGGGGTTCATCATAAAACATAATATCCTACTCACCAATAGAGAAATTGTCAAGGTGAAGTTTCCAAGAGGAATGTGAATGGAATTTTGGAGAATAATGTGAAACAAAACTGGAAGGATTTGAACCAAATTATAGAAAATTAATTATGGGATTATAGGAATGCCTCTAAAAGTCATATTGTAATGAGTCAATATTGGATAATTTTTGTCAAAAGTTTTCACCTACATGTGGAATTGGAGAATAACACATATTTGGATTTTAGTAAGATACATTTGGATCTTGAAAGTGCTATGAAATGTAGAAGGTAGCATTTTTATGCGATTTATGAAATTATAATGGAAAAATTTTAAAATTATAGTTTTTACATAGAGAGAATAATAGTGTCTTGTGATAATAAGATCCAACCAAAAGACATACAACCTAGAGAAAATGATTTTTTATTCAAGTCATGACTGAAGATGGTGCTAGGTAAACATCATTACATATAGGAGGGGCAATTTATGGTTACACATGTATATCATTTTTGTGATGTGAATATTGTAAAGGATAGAGAGAAAGATTCATTACCTATTAATGGACACATTCTAAAGGAATTCCATGAGAAAAATCAATAATATCTGTTGGAGGAAATCATACTCCTCCAACCGATCTGTAAATAAAATCCATCAGGTTATACCTTCTCATTATACTTTTTTTCTATTGTGATTCATTTAATAAAATTTCCTAAATTTCAAATCCAATTCAATTAATTGTGGAAACTGAATCGTTTAATTGTAGGGGAGGGAACCATTTTATTTTAGTATTTTCATCTCTTGATTGTTAGTTTCCATTTTTCTAAAATGTTTGTGTTTTTTAAAATTTTGGGATTTTATATTCTTTTTTTGGTGTTTTTTAAAAATTAGTGATAAAATGACTATTATTTCCATTTTTAAATCCATTTCAATGATTGAACTGATTTATCCAATGAAAATGATCTCAAATTAATGTTGAAAATAAATTTGTTTAATGTTATATTCTTTTGTAATTTCTTGAAAAGTACTCTAAATTTTGAATATCAGGCCATATCTCACTATATTTAGAATTGAAATAACATTCTCATGAGGATTATGAACTATTATTCTGTTATTATTTTAATTCTCATCTATTCATGATAGAAACTGATCATTATTTCATTAAAAAAAATATTCATTTATTCCCATCAAAACATGAGGGTATGTGGTAATGATTTTTTAAATGGTTGAGGAATTTAATTGAGTTTCTATCACACTTTTAAAAATAATCCATTTCATTATGGTATTTCTTGTTCATTAAATACATTTTTTTATAACCAACACATATCAAGTTAGGTTGGAGACATTTCAAGAGAATATTCTCTATTTGACCTGCTCATAAATTGAAATTTCATGATTTAATTGAACTTACGTGTGGGGGGAGATGTCTTCTATTATGGAACCTCATTTAATTATACTTTGGGTGGAAAATAAAATAATGATGAAATGTTTTTGATTATTGTTAAAAAACATTATATTGAATGTTGTTCCATTTTGAGGTGTATGAAAAAAATGTTCCTTTATCGAGCTTCTATTGGTGGAAAATGTTATTCCTTTTCTAAAGATTTCAAGAAAAATTATGTCTGGGAAGATTGAAATTTTCTCTTCTGAAATGATGAATGGAAAAATAATTCCATTTAGTTTTCATGATAATGGATCTGATTTTATACTAAATGGATAAATAATAATACCATACTTGAGTGAACATTATAATCATTCAGTTTTTCTTCAAAAAGAGCTAAGCCCTCCTCATTCAAACTCACAATCTTTAAAATCTAAATCCTATCAAATGGTAACTAGAGAAAAACTGTGAAATCACTTCACGATTATCATATATTCATAACTCACATAAGGTTGAGATGTATGAATTTATCAATCTTATAGTGACCCCTTCATTGGGTAGGATGATAAAAACATTGTTGAAAATTGATATTTGTGTGATGAGAGAAAATTCTAGTGAGTTAGGTGTATTATGTTCATGGGATGAGATATGAAGATGAAAAATATTGAATGATATAAATAGAAAACATGAATAATGGTTTTTTATGAGTCATGATATCCATTTGTTTATTGGTACGGAATTAGTAAATCTCATGAGCATGTGTTTGGTATATTAATTTATTCGAATTTGATGCTTACTTTTCTAGGACTCCAACTATTCTGTGTGGGGGAGTTGATAGAGTGTATATTTTTAATATTTCTCATGTGTTTTTTAATGACTTATTTTTTCAATTTAATAAATATTATCTGATTCGAATCATTTTAGTTTTTAGTGGATTTTGGCCTAATTGATGAAATAGTTTATTTCTGAAATTTTAAAAAATTTCTAAGGTGTTTGTACTTATGGTATCTCTTTTACAATATTCATCAAAATAAATTGTTTTTTAGTCATTCATTCCTCATGGTCTTCAACTTTTTCATATAGTCCCATATCCAATTTAACTAATTAGGGCCCTGAAAAATCCCACAACTGTAAAATGTTTTATTATTGTTAGAATGAAATCCACCTTTATTATTGTGGAAAATATCATCCTAAATAACTATAAATGAAAGTATTCTACCCAGAATATATATATATTTCATATTCAAATATTCATAGTAAATTTAATAATGAATTTTAGTAAATAAGGAATCCATTTCATGCACCCTTGTGGAGATAGTAGAGAAGTCTCCTTGGGCCAAAAATGTATTCTTTAGATATTAGGTAATAAATATTTTTACTCCTGTCCAAATATTCCAATATTGTTTGTATGAATGCTAATGTTATATGGGAACAAGTTTTATGAAGAAACCATCCCGATATTTGGAAATTTATGATGTGAAATTAATTTGATCTTTCTGAAGAGTTAATCTAGGGGGAATGTTTTCCAATCCTTAGGCTTATTTATATGAGTGTCCAATGCCATTCAAGGTTGTTGAAGAAGGTGAAATAGAGGATGTGATCGACGATTGGAATATTGATGTGATTTTTAATTTCACTTTTCAATTTTCATAGTTTTATTATGCCCTTTCATCCCTGATCAACTCTATTACCATTCACATAGATGGTTAAAACCATTGAGTGATCGAGGATGATGGAGTTTAAATTATGTAATGTTAGAGTATTATTGTTTAATGAAAAACAATATTTTTAATTTGAAATATTTTTATTTTTAAGGTTTCCAATTTATCTTAATGAGATTAATTTTTGGGTTTTGTTGTCATAATAATGAATATCATTGGTTGGTGTCTTTTGATCGCCCACTACCTTGTGAAAAATATCTCGATCGTGCAGATTATTTTTGGTTGTGAGTGTCCATTAATCATTGGCATGTGTGGGGAACCGGTGAAATTTTAATAGTTTTCAACAAAGAAACAATTCCCAAATGGTACATTAAATTGTTTTTAATAAATTGATATGATCTTCCATGGAAACAGAAGCGAGATTCATTGTTTTCTTCAACCATTGGTGATTGATAACTCGATCGAGGAGTGTGTCATTTATCATTCAATTGGAAAACAAGATGATTTTTTAATTATTATAATGACATCGTAAATGGATATCTTACCATAACCCCATCTCTCCAATCATCCACTTGATTTAAATATTTATTTCTAGTACATTTTTTTCTTTTTAAAATCAATCAATTTCAAAAACATCCTCAATATCGTTTTTAATTTTTAATTTAATAGCTTGACTATTGTGCGCTTATCTCTGGAGAAATCCTAGAATACCCAATTTTCTGCATTTTAACGTTGGTAATATATTATTCTTCCCTCCCCGTGATAGAAACCTGTAAAAACATGGAACCATTTTTGGGGAGATAGTGCCAACATTTTTTCATTCTCTCTATCTTTTCACTATTCTTATTTTCTCTTCCGAATTTCATGACGAGAATCTCAAAAATTGAACCTTTCCCCCTTGATCTTGTAATTGAAATAAACGTATTGAATAGAATTATAAATAATAATTTATAATATTAATTTGATTTAATCACTCCCAATTAATTGAGTGAAACATTATGTGTTCGCTTCGAAAATGTCACCGTGGCTTGAAATCAAAACCAAACCCTCAGGGACCAATGTGAACCAAAATTTCTTCATCAAAATAATCAACATGTCATGCCATTATGACCAAGTAATTTGAGATAAAAGATAAAATGATTTCATTTCTTTCAATGTTTCATGACTTGGTAGGTGAAGATCCCTACAAATATATTAAATATTTCACACATGTCTTCTCAAACATCAGACCTCGTGATGTAGATGAAGAATAAGTAATGTTGAAGGCAGTCCCATTATTATTTGAATGAGATTCCAATGAATTATTTTATGGTATAGAAACAAGAGATGTGGATGATTATAATGACTGGTGATATTCTTCATGAAAATATTGTTTCCCACCTCTATAAGCTCAACCATCAGAAAGGAGATCTATGCCATCAGATAATCATCTAGAGAAAACCATTAGGATTATTGTGGGAGATTTTGAATTCTATATGCCAGCTTCCCAGATAAATCTATTGAAGATAATCCCATTAATTTATTTTTCTATCAAGTAATTGTACACAATGATAGAAACCTTCTAGATGCATCATTTATTGGTGCATTAATTGAAAAGTCACTAGAAAAAGCTAATGGCATGTCAAAGAAGATTTCCAAGAACACTCAATAGCATTGTAGTAGTGAAACTAGATCAATAGGTATTAATTATCTAATATATTCTCAACCATCAGAACCGGTTTTGCGAGATTAAAGGCCTTAAAACATGTTTTTGACTAACAATGAAATATTTGGAAAACTACTTGAAAAAGAAAATAGGGACACCTTCCAAAAAGTAGAAATAAATTAATTCTTCATGAAGCACTAAAAAAATTCCAAATTACGATACACTTTTTAATGAAAAATGTCCCATAAAGTGCATGTATCAATGGAATAATGCGATAAAATGGTGAAGAACTATCTTATCCCTTATCACACCACAATTGAATACAATGTATCAATATCCAATGAATATTCCATTCCTTGAACCATTGTTTCATTAAATTTATTTAATGGTTTTTGTGATCTAGGTACTAAAATTAATTTATTTCCTCACTAATTATAAACCTCATTAATAATGAGAGACTTGAATCAAACAATATCTGGGATCCAGCATGAAAATAGATCCCTAGTTTTCAAAATTGGAGTTTCGGAGGATGTCCTGCTGAGTGTTAAAGATCAATTGTTCCCAGGTGAGTTCTATGTGCTAAATATAATAGAATATCTGCTTCCATCTCACTAACCAATATGTTTTGGGAGGCAATTCTTAAAGAAATCCAAAACCGTCACCAATTGAAATAATGGGACACTCACCATGGAATTTGGATATAGTAATGTCTAAATCAATATTTTTGAATCCATGAGAAACCCATCGGATGATCACTCAGTCATTTCACTATCCCATGAAGTTTGTACTGACCCTTTTGAAAAATTAGTAATTTTATAGGATTTATCATCCCTCGGAAGGACTTCATCAATTAAAAATATCTTTGAACATGTGGACGTGCAAAATGATATAGATTCTGATTTCATGTAGGAAAAAGAGGTAAATTGTATTTCCTTAACTATTTTTTCAATAATGAGTAATATGATATGGTTACTTGTGTGTAGAAGGTAAATCCCTTGGATGTGTGGAAGGTTAGTTTAGTTTCATCCCTTGAGAATCCCATGATCTGGAATTCAAACCCCTACCCACTGATTTGAAATATTTGTAAATTAGGTAGGGACAGAAATTATCAGTTATAATTGCTAATATTCAATCTAAAGCCAATGAAAAGTAATTTATAGATCACTTAAGAGAGAATATCTGAAAAATAATGTAAATTTTACTTGATATCAATGAATCAGCCCAAAAATATTCTCACATAGAATTTATATTAAGGGATATTCCAAACCTATTAGAAAGCCCCAAAAGAGTTTCAATCCCAACATAATGGAGGTTGTGAAGAATGAGATTGAAAAGCTATTGGGAGTTGGGATCATCCATCACATCTCAGATTCAAAATTTTTCAGCCTAATTCATTTACATCCAAAAAAACATGGCTAACGACAATGAGGAATAAAAATAATGAATTAATTCATTTGATAATTTAAAATAGCATGGGAGTGTGCATTTATTTTAGTATATTGAATTAGGTCACTCAAGAAATATCATTTCCTTATTTCCTTCATTGATTATATGTTAGAGAGATTGGTTGGGAGAATTTATTATTATTTTTGGATGGATTTTCATGTTATTTCTACGTACCCACTTCACTTGAGGATCAGGAGAAGAAAACCATTAAATTCCCCATTAGAAATTTTTTTCATATAAAAGGATTTCATTGGGATTATGTAATTCTCATGTTACATTTAATTTGTAAATGGTAAGTATATTATTTATCACATTAGAGATAGCTTGGAAGTTTTCTTGGATGATTTCATAGCTTTTGGAATCTATTTTGATCATTGTATGAAAAATATGGATAAATAGTTGATAACCTTCATTTAGATGAATCTTTTTTAAAATTTTGACCAATCTCATTTCATGGTTGTGGGTGGTATTTTCACTTGGAATGATATTTCTTGAAACGACATTGAATTTGATAAATTAATAAATAACGTGACAAAATAAATCTCTTAAAAAACATGTGTGAAGCTTGTTACACATTTGTTAGGACATATAAATTTTACAAGAAGTTTATCATTGATTTTGGTAAGATTTATCCCTCTATCTCTAAAAATCATTTAAAGGATTCTTATTCTGATTTTGACAGTTCATGTAGGGAATCCTTCGATGAGCTGAAGAGGATATTGACTAATCAATCCATGATGCAACCAATCAATTGGGAAGAACCATTTGGGCTTATTTTTTATGCTTAAAACCAAGAAGTTGGAATAGTCCTTTCTCAACTAATTGGGGCAAGGACCCAAATCATTTCCAATGCCTCATGAACCTTGAATGTGGCTCTATTCAATTACTCTACCACAAAAATGTGAATTTTACTATTTTTTTATTTATATTTATTTAGATCAAATCTACTTTGAACTAAAGACTATATTGTTATTGATCATGAAACTCTTTGGTACATGGTGAAGAAGGTTAAAGCTAAACCATGGCTAGTGAGATCGATTATACTATTGTAGGAGTTCATCAAAGAAATCAAGGACAATATTGAATCTAAGGACCATGTGATTGATAATTTAAGAATACAATTCAATAGTACTGATGTTTATATTCTAGAAAAATAACAATTGAATGATCACTTTCTAGGAGAGAAGTTTAAATGGTTGAAAGAGAGGTACCACGGTGTGCTAAAATTTTCAATAATCTTGTAAAATCTTAGGTCCCACCTCATTTCCATTATCATAAAATGCAAAATATGAAATTTGAATATAGATAATATATTTGGTATGATCCATTTATTTGAAATATTTTCATTGACCATGTGATAATAAAAAGTCTTACTGAGAGTTAAATTGGTTATTTCATTTATTATTGTATCACTTTAGCATTTGGATGCCACTTTAGACCTCAATGGATAGCAAGAATGTTTTTAAAGTGTATACATTATTGTACACTCATTATAAGGATGCTCATGAATTTTTAAAAATGTGTAATAAATAATGTTTTTCCAAAATCATTTCAATGGGACAAGAAATTCCCAAAAAACCAATTAATTTACTTGATATTTTTTAATTCATTGGGATAGATTATATGGGCCATTTACCAATTTCATTTGGTAATTATTATATATTTCTTGTGTTTGATTATGTTTTAAAATGGGTGGAATAAAAATCCATGGGGACAGACGATGATAATGCTGTTTGTGATTTTAAAAGGTATACCATATTTTGTAGGTTTTGACTTCCTAGAGCCACTATTAGTGATCTTGGTACTCACATTTTCAATAGGTGATTAGAGGGTTCACTGATGAATTATGGGGTTCATCATAATATATCAAATCCCAATCAACCACATGCAAATTGTTATGCTAAAGTGTCCTATATGGAAATCAAAATAATTTTTGAGAAGACTGTTAAAACAAATACAAAGGATTGGAGCCAATGGTTGGAAGAAACATTATGGGAATATAGAAAAGACTAAAAAATCCCGATTGGAATGAGTCTATATAGGCTGGATTTGGGGAAAATTTGTACCTACCTATGTAATTGGATAATAAGTCATATTGTGTTGTTATGAAGATTCATTTGCATCTTCATTGTGCTGGGAATGAGATAAGAATGTAGTTGCATGAGTTGGAGAAAATAAAAATGGATGTTTTGAAAATTCATGGATTTATATTGAGAAAAAAAGAGAGGCCCTAGGTATGATGATCCAAACAAATGTATTTCATCCAAGATAATGAGTATTTTTAATCATCACTTGACTTCTGCTGAGGCTAGGTAAATTTCATTATTGAGTGGAGGGGCCATTTACAATAACTTAGGTATATCCCTACATTGAATTGTAGATATTGATGGTTAGAGAGAGTGATCTAGTAACTATTAATGGATAGAGGCTGATGAAATCAACAAGACCATTCCATTAGATTTAGTGGTGTAGATCACAAGACTTCAACTTTTATATCAATAAAATACATCAGGTCATTCCTCTAATTTACACATTCTTGATGTTTCGATTGGACGAAAAATCTAATTACATGTTAAATCCTTTTGAATGCATTATTGCTGACTGAAAATTAATTTTTAATTATAAATAATCTTTTAAGGAAAAATTGAGAACCCATAATATCCATATAACATGCACATAACAACCCTCACAGAAAAACCCAAAACACTATAGGATCTTCCCCACCCTAGCAGTTTCTTCCTGACATCAAACCTTCATTGAAGAAAGACCCTTCAGAAAGCAGTCCTACGAAATAGTGGATGGGCATAGAACCAATGGAGAATCCATACCCTCTCATTCATCCAAGTCAATAAGGCTTGGACCATAGAAAGCTTCATTCTATGATCCCCTTCTGAAGAAGTTCCAAGAGGTTATTGGTTATGAAGATCAAACACCAGAACATAACTAAACAAAATGTTGATCTGAAAGGGAGCACAACACATACAAGAGGTCCTCACAAACCAACCAACCAATACACCCATCATAAACTGAATCTTTAATGGTCATCCTGAGATTACGAGAGTTTTAACCCCTAAATGATTTATATGGTAAAAATTAAACATGTGTGGTTGGACTATCCATAATAAGATCTCTGAGTTGTAGGGTAAGCTTGTCCCATGACTGATTATACTCCACAAGACTGATAATCACATTATGGAATCCCCAAACCAATATCGTTTCATACCTATCTATACAAGAATATTGGCACTCATAGAGAGTCATCCTAATTTGTCTCCAGATCATTTTAGAGGCCTCTTGTTTAGTTGAATTGAGTGTCAAAACATGTTCAACCACTTCATCATCTGAGCTCATGAGAAATTCCAATGGTTGTTGGAGTTCAACACATATTTTTCAAAGCATTTCCATATATTTTCCTTTCACATTCATCACTTACAGTGTCTCTATAATAAGAGGTGGGAAGGAGTAATCCATCGTCTCCTTACGCATGCCCATCATTGCTTCCAAGGAGGGAATAACCAAAGCACCTTCCAGCTCTTGAACCGTATTGTTAGTCACTTTATAATTATTGGGACATCCAGGTTGAGGCTAGAAACATGTAAATGAGTTTCCCTGCAATCATAATTCTCATCATGAGCCTCATTCATCACAAATTCCTGGAGTTGTGTTTCTATGTCCTCCTTCACAATACACTCCAGAGTCACCCCCCTCCAAAACAACTCTCGTTTCATCAACCTCAGTACACTTAAAACCTTTGCAAACTATAACATTTGTGTTGGCTCTTTCCTGCCTCACCCCACATGTTTTCTTCACCCATGAAATTTCTACCATCTTTATGTGTGGTTCCCCTTTGATTTATGTCCTCTTCATCATGGTTATTCTCAATTTCATCTTTTGTATTAACAACATCCATTGCAACCTCATTAAGATATTCTAATGTTGAATTCCTGATAGGTTCAGAAATTTCCATAACCTCTAACTTAATAGTAGTCGACCGAAGGCCAGCCAACCCCCCACCCTCCGGAGAATCCAAAGGCCATGTCTCCAGTGGGTTACCAATTTTAAAGGTTCCACTTACCTACACAAGATACTTGTGTGCCACATCTGGACCACTCACATATCCCCTATCATGGACCTTACCATTTCCTCTAAGAGTGACATCCAACTTGTGTGAAGAATTATTCTAAGCTCGTGGTACCCCATGAGATGCCTCATAAAACATCACACACGCCTTACACTGCCCAGTGAACCCCTCCTCATCACTAATCCCATAAAAATGGGGTCTCCCCTCCTAGTTTATAAGCCACTAACAAATGGCGTAATCTATTTAAGGTAGATAAATATTTCACACAAGACTCATACACTACCAGTTTCCTACATCAGTATTCCTCTCGAATTGTAATACAAATGAAATCTTGTGGCTTCCTAGAAACATATACCGCGACACATGCTATTTGATTAACTACATGACACACCTCCTTGTTATAACTATCAGAACACAAAATCATTCTGACGAGAATAACGAGAATACGAATACTCGATGGTTTCTAGAAAGGTTAATGAATGTTAAGGAAACTCAACCATATCGTTGTTGAAACAAAGTCTCGTTTCATGTTGTATTCATGTTTCTATCTATGTAATTCTAATCAGGACTCGTTTCGGTTGCGAGGAGCACATGACCATGACTTGATCAGGTCATCCTCCAACATGAAGCGAATCATAATGGTCATATTGTAGAGAAAACCAATTGTCACCCCATCCTAATGATCCCATGAACTGAAGAAAAACCAATGAAATATTTCCACCAATGGCCTTATCTGTGATAATCGAGCTATCAGAGACCGGTTGAGAAGCTCTGAAGATTTGTAGATCTCTATGAGGGACAATATCATATTACGGCTTCTTTTATACAAATTGCAAACCTATAGAGGCAGTGAGCATTTAATAAATGCTAGAGGCATCTCAGATTTAGAGAAGGGGTAGATATATGACTCAATTGCCTTGGAGGATGACGAAGGTCCCTCCCCCGCCGAATGGGAAGGGACCTCTATGATTATCGTCATCGTCAAGAACTAGGAGAAGGCATCACGAGTTCCCCTAGCATTCCTCTAATTTGGTCTCAACTCATTTAATTGAATTATTAAAACTACATCATTTACGTGTGGGGGTGGGAACAATTGGAGTTTAGTAATTTTTTTGTTTTATAATATTTTTCACATTTTAAAATTTTTTTGGTTTTTATTTTTCATTTTTTGGTATTATTTTTAAAAAAATTGAGTTGAAGAGATTATTATTTCCATTTTGGAAAACCATATCAATAAATGAAAAAATTTACTAATTGAAACTGAGTATAAATGAATGCTGAAATGACATTGTTTCTAGTCTAATTATATTGAAATATCATGAAAACTACATTGATTTTTTAATTTCATATCACATTTAACTGTCATTATATTTGAAATAACTTTCCCATGAGGATTTTGAACCACTTTTGACAGATAATTTTCAGTCACCTCACTTTTTTTGAGAACCTGTCCATACATGCTTTAACCAAAACTTGATTTATTCCAATCAAAAGTGGATCATTTGATATACATGTGATTTAAATGATTGTTGAATTTCATTGGTTTTTAAAACCCCTTTTAAAATGAATCATTTACATTATGGCATGCCATCTAATTTTATTCCTATTAGACCTTAGAATACATGAATATATTATACGTTTAGAAACATTTCAATCTGATTTTCCTTATCTAACCTTAACATGATGTGAAATTGCATGAACAAATTGAAATTAAGTGTCAGGGAAGATGTATTGTATTGTGAAAACACATTTGGTGATACATTGGGTGGAAAATAAAATGGTGAGATGATATTTTTTCTGCTGAAAAAAAATTCTATTGAATTTTTTTCTCTTTTATATATCTTGAAAAAAACCATGTACCTTTATTGAGCTTCTAAATGTGGAAGATTGTTGTGCCTTTTATAGTGCTTTCAAAGAAATTATGTTTTAGAAAATTGTAATTTATTCTACTGAAATGTTGCATGTTATGCACATTCCTTCAGTTTTTTTGATCGTGGAGCTGATTTTTTTCTAATTTGAGTGAGTATGAAATCATACTTTAGTGATAATTAGAATCTTTTATCATTTTGTCAAAAAATTATTAATCCCTCCTTGTTGAGTATCATAATTTTTAACATCTATATCTTATAAACCAGAAGCCACATAACAACCTTGAAAAGTCCACCTGATAAAAACATATCTTTGACTCACATCATGTGGAGAAGATAGAATTTATCAATCCTATGGTTACCCCTACATTGGTTTAGATGAGAAAAAAATTGTTGAAAATTGATATTTTGGAGATGAGAGAAAATTCATATTCTGTCAGTTTCTTGTGTTCATGAGAGGAGAAATAAAGAGGAAAAATATTGAATGATATGAAGGGAGAACATGGAATAATGGTTTTTTATTTGGATTGATATCCTTTGTTTTCATGATTTTGTATTGGTGGATTTCATGAGAATGTATTTTTAATTTCAATTAATTAAATATTGATGCTTACTTGTCCACGAGTCCATGTGTTATGTGTGGGGGAATTGATAGAGATAATATTTTAATTATTTTTATTGTTTGTTTTAAAGATTAAACCTCTTCCAATGATTCAATTTGTACTTATTTTCATCGTTTTAGTATTTTTAATGGATTTAGTGATTAATTGTGAAAATTGGTTTATTCAGGAAATATAGAAAATCTCTATAGCATCTATATTACTTGAATCTATTTTACAAATTTAATCCAAATGGAGTGATTCATCTATTTAGGATTTCTATGCATGTGTGCTTAAAAATTTTATTCTATTCCCTAATCTAATTTGTCACCAAATGGCCTAGAAATTAAATTCAACTAGAAAAAGTTTTTTGGCTAACAGAAATAGGCCCGTGTCAATTATTGAGTCATTTCACATCCTAAAAGACACAAAATAAACTGATTATAGTTGGAATAGAATTAATACTCTAACTAAAAACTGCAAATTTAATTTAATAATGAAATTCAGTTATTAAAGCATCCATTGCATGTGCCAATGTGGAAGGAGTTTAGTAGTATCCACAGGAAGAAACATTCTTCATCAGAAATTCAGTAATAACTAATTTTACACTTTTCTAAATATTCTATGATTTTGTAGTAGAATGTGTAACATCCCAAGTAAATAAAGAATAATAGATTTTCATATTAATTAATAATTATGAATTAAATATTAATTTCACTTTAAAATGGATGTTATGTTTTATGGCGTACCTGATACGCAACAATGGGTTTCTTTGAAATTTGATGTTGCACACAACGTTCAGTCATATGGAAATAAAATAAAATATTATTATTTTAAATGGTAGTTAACGTCATGGCATAGTATTGGAAGGAACAAATAGAACAAACCATATTATGACAATAAATTCTTCTTAAATGTATTTACATTTATCCCAAAAATGTTAGAGGCATAAAATGTGAATGAATCTAATTTTAAGCACAAATACTCTAATATTTTCAAAAGGTTGATTAACCGGCTTTTGATGGAAAAACATATTTAAATACAGTTTTGGACACTTTTATATGTTCTATTTTACATATGAAAATTATTGTATTGAATTTGGACATCAAAATTTAGTTTGGATAATCTTATGGTATTTTTATGTAAAATTCATTTTTTAATGAATAGTGAAAAATCATGTATCTTAATTCAAAACCACCTTTTAATTAAAATATATATATATGGTTATATTATATTTTTAAATGGTTTTAAAGTGTAATTAGATTATATTTTTACCATTTAATCCAATTTTGGTCCTTGGAAGTAATTTTGCTTTGAAATTGATTATAAACAAGTGCCAATATTTAAATAATTGTTATTTCCTAAAAAACACACTTTTTTTATTTGGCAACGTGAATTAATATTAAAATAATTAATGAATCTTTTATGTTTTTTATATTTTAAAATATACCACTTTTTTTAATTTTGAATATCAAAAATATCTGAGTGTGAATTTTTTATATTTTTCTAAAAAACATCAATTTTGGATGAATAGTGAAAACACCAAGTTCTACTTAAAAACCAATTTTTTCATTTAAATAAAATATTTATAATTCTATTAATTTAATTTAAAGAACCCATCATTCATGGTTGTTAATATTTTGTAAAATTTGATTCAATAATATTAAAATAATTGTAGGTGAATAGTAACTTTTGACTTTTATTTATCACGGTTAAAGGTAAATAGGAAAATTTAAGGTAAAAATATTATTATTATAACATTAAATTACCCTAACATGTGCCTTAATCCTATTGGATGATACATTTCTTACCATGGGAATCCTTGGGTCTCTTTTGTGACCTCATGGAGTCACTTAAGAGTCATAATGTAACATTTTTTTAATTAATTTAAAATAATGAAAAAAATGACATAAAGATATATCTTTTAGTAAATCAATTCATTCATAGAGTTATATAAGTTATATCTAATACTATAAATATTCATTATAGAGCTAAAAAAATTTCCTACATCATTGTGGTTTTTTTTATTTTTTAGACATCAAATTAATAAAATTATTTATGACACAATAATAATGTATTGTTTAACTCATTAATGAATCATTTAAATAAATAATGTTATAAAGATTAAAATAATATCCAACACCTGTCCAATTCTGATTGGATGATTTTATTTCGAACCGATGTCATCTTATATTCTACTTCAATAAGTTTTGGACATTTAGAAACTGAAAATCATTATATGATAAAATACTATTTTTAAACATTCATAAATAGCCCATCCCCCTTATAAAAAGAACTCACCTCTAACCCATTACTCATCACTCTCCATCCCCTTGGATCATCCATCCTATGCCTAAATAATCTCTCAAGATACCTCTATTTCACATAGATTCTATACCATAGGTATAAGGAACGTCAAAAAATCATTTGGGTTCAAACAAAAGAGAGTTACCAGATTTAAAGGAAATATCTCCTCTTAAGTTATTTTCTTTTATTTTACTTATCCAACCCCTTAACTCTTTGTATTCCTTTATTTAATAAAAAACCAGAATGATTTATATAATATTTTTTTTAATAATAAGGATTCAAACTACACTTAGACACACCTCCGTCTAATGGGTAAAGAACATACAGTTTCTGTGGATGGCTAACTACATGCTCCCAAAATAATGATTGTCCAATTTTCTCCTACCACCTTTTTTGGTGGTGATTAAAATGGAACTTTCTTTACATGTGGTATTTATTATATTTATATTTAATTTATACTTCTATTTTTTCAATTATATCGTACCATTACTGTTTCCATAATGAGTAAATATGATAATTTCAATTGAGGATGTGCGGAGTACCGCCCCCTCAAAGAGATATAACTCGTTCATGGAATACATGGAACATATAAAGGAGGGAATTAATTAAATTACATAACATATATATTATACTAGAATTTTATATATACCAATTTATTATTATTTTTTCAATCCTTTAAATATAAATAGAAAATATTGTAGCGTTGAAGCGTACGTACGCCTTACTATCTCCATGAATGATTCCCTTCATTCTGTAACTCTATATGATATGGAATATAAAAAAATACATATACACTGAATATATATGATATATATGATATCTAAATCATTAATATAATTCTATTGATAATGTACTTTTGACCACATGGACAATTTGTAATTATAAAAAGTTCATTTTTGACTAATGTTCCGTACATCGACTAAATGTTCGATATAAACTAAAATAATTATCTAATTCTTATAGAAAAGTAATAAGTTATATAAAAGAGATAATAAACTTGAAAAATATTATTATATATCTATAAATTAGCTTTTTTTATTATTTAGTAAGAACATGGAATGTACGAGTCAAGTCAGACACGAGGTAAGGGGTTTCTTATCTCACTTTTAAATCCATGAGATTTCCATTGTTCATTACTTTTTATTGAATTTTGTGTATTTTTTATAGCCTTTTGATGAAAATTATCATGATTCTATTTATATTCATTGAATTTTTTTATTCATATGTGTTTATTAATTTTTTTCTATAAGACTCAATTGATTAGAACGTGGTAATGGTTTTTCATATCAATTTTTATTCCTGTTAGACTTATGCTATATTTTATACTATTTCTTTTTGTGCAGTGTATGTATAGCACATGATTTTATTCATTGTGTAATATAATTTAATTAATTTATATTTAAATCTTCATTGGATGATATTTATTTCATGTGGTGTATGTTTTGTAAGTAACCAATTCAGTTAGGGAACATTTTTACCCAATTTATATTCCTTGGGTTAATATTCTAATTCTTAATTATGTCGTGATCTGATTAAGTGTGGAATCACTATTTCTTTGTTAATGTCGTATTTTCAACTTCGCATTGTGTGGATATATTTTTTATACATATAATCACTACATTGATAAATTCTAATGTCATTGTTATGAAATTGATAAAGCTATTCTTTACTAAATTTCCATTCAATGAGTTAAACATCCAAGTAATTGGTATAGTTTTAAAAAAGATCATATTTTAATGTCCTCTAATTGATTTACACAAGATATCAGATAATATTTATTCTATTTATATTTTTCACACATTAATATATAATTGATTTATCCTTAATCTAATGATACAGTTTTTATAATGAATATTATCTCAATTTATATTAAATTGAGACTTCATTATTGTTATGCGCCAATTCACTTTTATTTGGTGTTTATAATGTCATTTGGAATATTATAAAATGAATCCCTTTATTTTAATGATATTATAAATTTATTTTTAATGTTCTTCCTAAATTATTTTTATTCAAGTGTCTGTCATTTGGATAGGAACTTTTTAACTAAAATATAATTTTATATTGTTTGAAGATTTATTCTTCTAAATATTTCTCATTAATGTCAATGTTTTAAAAAATGTTTGAAGGATTCATTTATATAGACTTGAATGTTTTGAAATTAAATTTTATTTGAGAATATTAAAAGAGGTATGAAACAGTATGATTCAAAAATATCTTTATAAAATGTTATCAATGGTTTCAAAAATGGTGTGATGAAGCATTGATTGTGTAAATATATTGAAATGATATATTATGATTGCAATATTGTAAAGTTATCTTTCTTTTTATGCTTTTTTTATCTGTTATGAATATGTTATTGTTATTGGTAATTGTTTACACATATGGGTGGGTCCATGATAAACCTAGAGTGGGTAAGCCTAATATTGCTCTACAATGCATTGATTAATGCGATAGAGGTAAATGTTAATGGTTCTTCTAAGATATTTACGGAATATAAAGTGATGGTTATTCCAAATGTCCTGGTGCAGGTAAATTCTCAGGAACTACTTAATTGTTCTACAAACAAATTTTCAGTGCTGGCTGATGCTGGATCAAATGAGGCAAAAGAGATTGAATTGGCAGAGGATATTGTAGAGAAGGAAGGCAATTCTGGCCTAGACAGATTGAGTGGTGAGGGTAAAAGTCCCTGCGCTGCTGACACAATCAAGATATCTCAACGGGAAGGTGGGAAAGATGGAAATTTCAACTCTCCTTTATCCCATAAGAAGCTGTGGGGGGATATATCTGATTATGAAGAAGAGCTCCACAGTCACAAAATTTCTTACAGTGATGCTGTTAAGAATGGGACTCATGAGAACCTGAGAAAGCAGGTGAAGGAAAAAACTCAAATCAGGAGGAAGCCAATGAGAGATTACACGGATCTACCTAAACCAATGGTGACACGGTCTGCACACAAGATTGCAGAGTCACATGAAGATGGCATTCCAAATGGGCACAATGGCAAACGAAGGGGAGGGTCCCTGAAGAGGGACAAAGGATCCAGTGGGAAACAGCCGATCAATGAAATGTTGTCTGAGGAAATGCTTCAGAAGAAAAATATGTATCTTGAGATGATGAGAAAATATGAATCCTATGATTGGGAGTCTGCTGATCCAGGTGATGATTTATCTGGTGATGGGGAGAATGATGCATATGGTTTTGATGTAATATAGCATTTCCATTTTCTGTTGTCTTTAATTGCACTTTTCTTTTAATAAATTTGCGGGACCAGGCTTACGTCTGGTTTAAACTTTCCTGGTATAATGTTGGGTAAGACAAAGGAATCACTCAAGAAGATTTATATAATGAAAATAATTATTGTCTTATTTTATGAATTTTTATTTTATGAAAAAATAGATACTGGTTAAAATTGTATACTTTTTTATTTTGGAGATGTAATGTAATAGTTTTGGCATAATTCTCTAAATAATTAAACTTGAAATGATCCTCATTTTTAATTATTCACTTATTTCATGATTATGTAATTTTTAAGGATTGATCATTATAGTTGGTATCATAGGTCGGTTTAGACAACATTAAGGATTAATAGATTTTATTAGAAAACTATTTAGTCTCTACGTCTACTCATGAAGTTAAATCCATGTTATATAAATTTTTTAGATCAAGGAATGTAAGTTTAAAATGGAAGAAGGAGGCTCTCAAACAACATTCATATCTCTTCCTCATGACATTATTTCAATAAATATTACAAAGTAATGTTCAGATGGTTGTGAAACATTTTCTATCATATAACTCAATAGCAAGAAGTTGTTTGAGATATAAAACACATCCACAAAACCTCGATATCAGTGTGGATTGTGGGTTCAATTTAATCAAATAATATTTTCATAATATTCTCATATTTTCATGAAAGGTAAATATTATCAATTCATTTTCAAATATTTTACATTATCACATGATTTTGAAGAATATTATGATTTTCCAAAAGGCGCTGAAGAATGAGAACCTCACACAACCTATTTATATTTTCATTTAAATTATAGTCTTTCTACACATATATATGGTATTCTAAAAGTTCCATTAATTAAATGTATCAATTCAATATCAGAATGACTGTTTTATAAAAATAGTGTTTTATTAGATGTTTTGAAATTATATGTTATACATTATTATTTTCAAAAACTATTTTTCTGTGAACACCCATATGACCCATGTTGTACATGTTGTATTTGGATGAAGGAAGTGAATGATTTTGAAGGATATCTAAATCATTATTGCAATGCATGGAAATTTTACTTTTGTGAACAAGATGATAATGAAACCATGTGGACACCATGATCAATGTATGATGTTTCTTCTTTTTGTAATAGTTTTATTTTATCATATAGAGGTGAAATAAAAAAGGTAAATATATATAAGTCTTCATTAATATGTGTTGGTCATAATGAGGTGGGATGAAAATGACAAGTATAAGATAACCTTCTAGGATAAAATATATAATGGTTATTTTAGAGGTTTATAAAAATGAGAACCTGTAATATTGGTGACAACCAATTAAATCTAGAAAGCCATGATAATATAACCCACAACCGAAGGGATACAAGGGTGCATCGCCTACCAATGGCCTACATGAAATCCCTTGTTAGTATGAGTTATTCTTTCAGATAAAGGATTTTATTGATCAAGAATATGTTGATTTTGGGAACATATGTTTTTTCAAATGGATATCTATATTATAGGAAAATGATTTAGTGATTAAGTGATAAATGTTTTTTTGGAAGACGATCACTCTTTTGAGAAAACAGAATATAACTAAGGAAAATGGAATACTATGGGATTTATTTTGATGAATAATGGTGGAAAATTTATTTTTGGAGAATCTTTTTTATGGATATTTGGGTTATTGATGGAAATGGTTAACCTAACATAGATAATATGTGATTTGGATAATTATACTTCAGTATGAGACATTAGTATTAGCACACATTATTTGGAGATAAATGATAAGATTTATTCTAGAAGACTATGTTATTAAATCCTTCAGAGTTTTCGGTTTCAATCTTAGTTTGGTTTACTTTGAAGAATTTCTTGTAACATTTTTCATTTAATGGTCATTGTTGATGTTTGTGTACTATTTTTTGAAATTTGGAGAATAAGAATAATATTTATTTTTTAATGGATTATCTTTTTTTGGATTATCTGATATTGTACTATCCATGGTGTTTATGGTTAATTTCTAAAGACTGTGAAAATCTATATTTCGTTTTTTGTGGATTAAGTTATTCTTTAAAAGTCGATTCTAGCACTTTAGATTTCATCAAGTCATCAGGAATACTCATCATTTGGAGATAAGATATGTTTTTGGAAGAATCTTATTAAAACGTGAAACTCTACTAGAAAATTAAGTATATTTCATTATATCCTTAGTAAATCTCATAATGAAATTCTCCAACATTTTGAAAAGGAACATAAAACAGAAAAACATTTTCTGTTCACTTTTCCTTCTGTGCAACCAAAGACGGTTTAACCTATCACACGTTTGGGATTTTTTGGAGGTTGAAAAACTCCTAATTATTTTTTCAATCACTCTCCATGTGAACATGACATAAAATTTCTTCTTCATATCCTTATTTTCTAGTGATCCTAGTATTAGTAATCTCAAGGGACTTTTTTTACATCTCTATCTTTCTTATAAAGTGATAGTTATGTTGACACTTTTTCTGATGTTGGACTTTTAATGATGTTTCCAAGTCCAATTTGAAAATAGTAAGGAAGATATATCTAAAGGTGGAGTAGGATGTAACATCCTAAGCAAATAAAGAATAATAAATTTTCATAAATATTAATATTTGTGACCTAAATATTCATTTAACTTTAAAGAGGATTCTATTTTAGATGGTTTACCCGATATTCAACAATGAGATTATTTGACATCTTACATTTCACACAACATCAGGTGAAACTGAATACTAATAATATAATATTATTTTAAATGGTATTCAACGGCCAACTGTTTTATTGGTGGGAATGAATAGAATAAACCATATTATTATTAAACATGTTTCTTAATTGTTTTTACAATTATCCAATAAAAGGTACAGTCTTAAAATGTTAATTAATCTAATTTTAAGCATAAATACTCTAAAATTTTATAAAATGTTAATTTTCTGTATTTTGATGGAGAACCATCATTGTATATAGTTTTGGTCACTTTTATATTTTCTTTTTGAAAAAATAAAATTCTTCTTTATAATGAGGACAAAAAATTTTTCTTTGGGTCAATTTTTGGTATTTTGTTGATAAAATTCATTTTTAATGAATAGTAAAAAAATATTGTATCTTAGTTCAAAACTACTTTTTAATCTAATTTATTTATATGGTTAGATTATTTTTTAATAGCTTTAAAATATTAATTATATGTAATTTTTATAATTTAATCTAATTTTGGCCTTTAGAAGAAATGTCACTTTGAAATTGAACATAAAAAATTTCAATCTTTTGATAGTTATTATTTTGTAAAAAACATGCATTTTGTTTTAACAATGTGTATTAATTTTAAATTAACTTATTCAAAATTTATGTTTTTATTTCTGTTAAAATATTAATAATTTTTGGATTCAAAATATCAAATATAACATAGGCTGAATATCTGGAATTTTTCTGAAATAGTAAAATATTGATGACTAGTGAAATCACTAAGTAGTAGTTACAAAAACCAAATTTTCATTTAAAATAAAATTTTTTTACTTTTGTAAATTTAATTTTGAAAATCTGACATACATGGTTGTTATTAGTAAGTAAAATTTGGTTCAATAATATGAAAAAAATTGGTGAATAATATCATTTGACTTTTATTTACCGCGGTTATAAGTAAATAGGGTAATTCAAGATAAAATAATATTATAATAATATTAAATTACACTAAAACATGTCCTAATAATATTGGTTGATACATATCCGACCATGGAAATCCTTGGAGCTATTTTAAGACCCCATGGAGCCACTTATGAGTGATAATGACCCTTTATATTAATTAATTTAAAGTAATGAAAAAAATTACATTAACACATATCTTTTAGTAAATCATTTATTACATGAGGTTATGTATATTATCTCTTAGACTATAAATATTCATTTGAAAGATGGAGATATTTCCTTAATCCTGGAATTTTTTATAATTTTTATATATCCTAAAAATAAAATTATTTATGACACAATAATGATGCACTATTTACCTCATTAATGAATGATTTAAATATATAAGATTATAAAGATAAAAACAGTATCCATAACCTCTCCATTCTAATTGGATGCATTTATTTCGTACAAGAGTCATATTATCTTCAACTTTAACATGTTTTGGACCTTTAAAAACCTAAAATCATTATATATTAAAATAATATTTTCAAACATTTCTAAAAGGCCTCTCCTCCCCCTGATTCAAATCACTCACCTGTAACCCATTAGTCACACCTCTAAAGCCCCTTGGCTCATCCAAACCTTACCCAAATAAGCTATAAAGATCACTATGTTCCACCTAGAGGCATTAACTTAGATAGAAAGCACATCCAAAAATACTTTTGGTTCAAATCAAATGGGAGTTACCTGATTTAAAGGTAACATCTTCTCTTAAGTTATTTTCATTTATATTACTTTTTCAAACCACTAAACTCTATTTATTCCATTATTTAATAAAAAAATATAATTAATGTACTAGGTTTTCGATATGAGAATGGTTAGACCCACACTTACACAAACCATTGTCTAATGGGTTACGAACATATTGTCTGTGTGGATGGAGAACTACTACTTCACGAAATGATAATTGTTCAATATTCTCCTACCACCACTTATGGTGTCCATTAAGATGTCATTGTATTTACATGTGATATATATTATATTTAAATTATATCTATTATTCTTTATTGTTTATTTATATCATATATTTATGGTTTCCATAATGGTTAAATACGATAATTTTATTTGAGGAAGTGAGGACTACCACCCCCTCAACGTTATATGACACGTTCATGCTATACGTGGAAAGTTTAAAGGATGGAGTAAATTAAATTAAATAACAATGATATTATACAAGAATTATAATATAAATAGTTATTATTTATTTTTCATTACATTAAACATAAAATAAATATGAATGTAGCGTTCATTCCTACGTACGACTTACCGTCTCCATGAACAATGTGTTTGATTTCTTAACATCAAATGATATGGAATATTATATATATATATATATAATGTATATATATATTATATATATGATATGAAAATCATGAATATAATTCAAGAGATAATATATTTTTGACCACATGGGAAATTTGTAATTATAACAAGTTCACTTTTGACTAATGTTCCGATCATCGACTACATGTTTGATATAAACTCAACTAATTACCTAATTGTTATATAAATGTAATAAGTTATATGAAAGGATTAATAAACATGAAAAATATTATTAAGGATGTATAAATTAACTTATGTTTATTATTTAGGAAAGAAACGAAACATACTTGTCATGTGGGACATGATGTAAGGGGTTTCTTGTCACTGCGAATGAGCCTCAGCTCAGTCAGTGAGATCTGTTTATGTGCATTCGAGAGACCCAGGTTCAAACCATGGCTGATGCATAATTTGTTTTATTGTAGCAGAACTGTAGCAGGTACTGTAGTAGCCAAAACTATTCACCTTCGGTCACTTGTGGGGGCCTGGAGTCCTTAAGGCCTTCAGGACACCCATGTCCTTCGAGTCATTAAGGCTTTCGGGCCACCTCATGGCCTTCGGGCCACCTAATGTCCTTCCGGGCCACATGATATGCAATTGAATTGACAGATTCTACAAGGAACTACTAAAGAGGAGGAAAGAGCGGGGCACATTCACCAGGCCAGGGCTAAATAAATTGGGAAGAATGAGAGTTTATCTCATTTTCCATGGTTGACACATCTATGCACCTCTGAACATGGACTTTTTATCTAAACCCTCATTCAATGGTGGAGAGCTAATCAAGGTGCAGATGATAGGGAGGGGTGGTTTCAAGTAGTCAGGGTCTGTATGATATCCTTAAGAACTAGGAGTCCTATAATTTCTCCACGCATATGGGAAATGTAATATATTATCCTATTGGCCTTGTAAGGGTTCACTTCATCCCTTGAAAGGGGGGTTATCAAAAAATTAATAATAAAAAAGAAGGACTTCGGGCTCTTCAGTCTTACCTCACAATTAATTCCATGATATTTCCATTGTTCCCCAATTATTTACTGCAAGTGGTGTATCGTTTACATCCATTTGAATTCTATTATCATTATAATCTTTATATTCATGGTATCTTGTGATTCATTTTGTGATTAATAACTTTTGGTCATGCAACTCGATCGATTAGAACATGGTAATGGGTTTTCTTATCACTTTTTATTCCCATGAGATTCATGCTATATTTGCCACTATTTCATTTTGTGTGGTGTATTTACATCCCATGATTGCATTATTTTTATAATATAAAATAATTAATATGTATTTAAAAATTTATTGTATGATCCCTCTTTTATGGGGTGTATGTTTTTTATGTTACAACATCGATCAAGAAACATTTTAACACAATTTCCATTCCTTGGGATAATCTTTCAATTCAAAATTATGACATGCTATGAATATGTGATGAATCACTATTTATATATATATGTTATAATTTCCACTTCCATTTGTGTGGATATAGTTTTGATACAAAAAATCACTCCATTAAAAATTTCTCATGTCATTGATATGAACTTCCTAAGTGCTAATCATAAATAAATTTTCATTCATTGTGTTAAACATCTAAGTCATTGGTTTTTTTAAAAAAAAGAATAGGTGTGAATGTACTTTGATTTATTTACACTATATATCCAATCATATTGAGTTTTTTTTATATTTTTCACACATTATTATGTAATTGATTTATCCTTAATATAAGGACACAGTTTTTATAGGGGATTTTGTCTCAATTTACAATCAATTGAGACTTCATTATTGTTATGAACCAATTTAATTTTATATGGTTTTAATACTGTCCTTTGGCATATTATATCATTAATCCATTTATTTTCCTAATATTATTAATTTTTTAATAATTTTATACCCCAATTATTTGAATTCAAGCATCTCTCATTTGGTTAAAAACTCTTTAACTAAAATATCATTTTAAATGTTTTAAAGATTTATTCTTTTAAATATTTATCATTAAAGTCCATGTTTTAAAAATGGTTTTATGGATTCATTAATATGGACGTGAATGTTTTGAAATTAAAATTTCATTCAAAATCATCAACGTGGTATGAGACACTTTGACTCAAAAATGTCGTTATTAATAGTTTTAAATGGTTTTTAAAATGATGTGATAAATCATTTATTATGTCAATATCTTCAAATAATATAGGGTGATTGAAATGTGGAAATTTTATATTTCCTTTATTATTGTTTTATGTCTTATGAATATGTTATGTTTATTGGGTATTTTTTACGTATACAGTTAGTTCCTTGATTAACCAAGGGCGGTGAGCCCGAGATAGCTCTCCAATGCAGTGGGTAACGTGACATAGGTAATCATTAATGTTTCTCCTAATAGATTTAGGGAATATAAAATGAAGGTTTTTCCAAATGTTACTCCCTACGTAGTTATGAAAACTACAATGTATGTTTGATATGGATTCAACAAATTATCATTAAGATTTATGATTTCTATTTTTTTCATAAATCTTATGATTTCATGAGGTATTTTAAAGAGATTATGTTTTGTATTTATTGATGAACTAATTTTTTCATTCTTTATTTTAAAACCATTACTAAAATATTTATGCTCATCCCATGTTTTTGAAATGCTTTTCACAGGGTATAAGGCAGGTTAAGAGAAAAGAAGAACTCAAGAAGATTTATATCAAGAAAAGAATTATTGTTTTGTCTAAGAATTTTTATTTTATGAAATAAATGTATTCTGAGTAGAAGTGTATACATTTTAATTTTTGATATGCAATGTTATATTAATTTCCTAATTATCTAAAACACTAAACCTGAATGTATCCTCAATGAGACTTTTTAACTTAATTTGAGATTATGTAATGTTTAAGGCAGGGGCATTATCACATGCACAAAATGGAGGGTATGATTTTTTTAAAACATTTTCAAGATATTTTGTATTCCATGATTCTAAATTTATTTAAAATTTTAGAGTATTGAATCATGAGGGTAAATTTTACACCCCTCAAGCATATTTATTTTAGTGTCCACTTCAAATAAGTTTTGTATAAAAATGTGCAATAGGGGCTACACTAGAGGATTAGAATCCTAATGTGCTTTATATTTTCCCTTATCATTTTTATTAGTTACATTATTTTCATGTATTCTCCTATCAACTATATCACCCTTCACATTAATGGGTATAACTTTTCAGTATTCAGAGAAGGGGGAGTTTCACATTTGTAATGTGAGAGTCTTTTCCTTGAATTCAAAACCCACTATTTTTAAATGATTTCAATTTTCAGTGCATACAAATTATCTCAATTTGATTGTGTTTTGGGTTTTTGTGTATTAATTATTAATATATTTGTTTTAAGACTTTTTATATCCTTCAACATTGTGCGATTTGTCTCAGTCGAGATGATTGTTGTTATGTGTTGAGTGTCCAGTGATTGTTAGCACCTGTGTGGAAGTAGTGAAATTTTTCTAGGTTTCTAAAGTGAAACAATGCCCAACAAGGACTTTCTATAGTTGCTTTGGGATTTTTTCGGAACATCCAAACACATAGTAGTAGGTTCCATTGTTTCCTTTAATAGTGGATGACTAATAAATCGATCGAGGGATCATTTATTTATCATTAAATAGAAAGACAAGATGACTAATTTTTGTGCTGATGATGACATTGTAAAAGATATTCAAAACCTAAACCCATAATTCCCTTCATCAACATTTTTTGACATTATTTTTAATTTTATTCTTTTTCTTAAACCACAAATTTTAAAAAAAAATCACTCACATATTTCTCAAATTTTATGTTGACAACATTATTATTGTGTTCTACTGACAGGATAAAAACTAGGTTACCCACAATAATGATTTTTAACATAGGTAATATTTGTTTGTGTCACCCCCATGATATGCACTAGTCCTGTATGAAAACCATATATTTGAGTACATGTAGTTTTTACATGATATTTTATCAAATGAGAAGATTGATACTAAATTTTATGATATGGGGCTTCAATATGATACTCATTATAAAATTTTCCTACTAAATAATTATTATTATTATGACATGATGCATATGGATTTTATAGTTGAACATAAGAATGATGGTATGTTAGGGTTTATGGGCGATAATTTTTTCATCTGTGGTAGTTTTTTTATTAACCATAATTGGATGAGAATGTGTGATTAGTCTCATGATATATCTCATCAAGAAGGTTCTCATATGTAGGATTGAAATAATGATGTAGATGCTCAATATACAAGAGGGGGGTGAATTGTACACTTTAAAAATTTCCTTAAACAAAGGAAAGAGATGTGTTTAACAAATTTAAACAACGAAAATTCACAGCACCTCTAACATCAATTGAGAAATTGGAAAAATGAAGTTATAAAATTCATGTTCTATGTACTTGCTTAAAACTGGAAAGAGATTCCGAAAGTAGGTTCCGGAAATATGGATCCAGAAATTAAAACTTAACTAAAGATTTAAATATGAGATTCTACCTTAAAGAGTATAGAATCTAAATGAAACAGAGTACAAGTAAGGAATTATAAGAAAGTTATACTTTCCATAATATTACAAAATGAAGTGGAAACAATCAGGTAGTAAAAACTACAAGTAACAGGATATTAGTATTTTAACCCAAAGAGAAGGGTATCCAACAACCTTGGATAAAGGTCCCTTGATTTATACGTTAAAGCAAGTCTATCTTACCCACACTAGGGTAAGCCCACGATACGAAAATCGGAATCTCTGTCTTGCTATCCCTGCAAGCCCTCAACTTCAAGGTAGTTGGAACCTCTGTCTTCCTCAGCAAGGAAGCCCTCGAACATTAAGGTAGTCGTCACCTCTGTCTTCCTATCCCTAGATGTCCTCGAATGAAATCACTAACATTTTGAGTTTCACAAAGCAAAAACTAAACGAGAAGTTCAGTACGCACAAGGCATGAAAAGATTTCTCTCTCTACAAATCACCTTAGTAGTGTGTGGTCTCTAGATCGATCAACTTCATTGTTTTTTGAGCTCATTCAAATGAGCTCTTATTTATAGTGAATTTTCCAATGGTTGTCTCCCTCCTCCAACGTTCATATTTTCCATGAAACTCGAAGGGACCTATACACGTGTAACTCAGCCAACGGTTAATTAGAAACAGAAAAGACGACATCGTTTTATACGAAAGCATGTATAACAGAAAGCACGACAACATTTTGAAATGAAACATATGTATGTTAAATCTTATCAACATTTAGGAGTTATAGAAAACTATGAGTTTGGAGTCTAACCAAAATAAAATTCAGAGTCAATGTTAAGAAAAGTTTGGATTCTGTTTTATAGAAATTTGATGTCTGGTTTCACCAGATATCGGATTCTTAACTTGTAGAGTTCGGAGTCGAAGCACTTAAAGAGTTCGGAGTCGAACTTCTTAAGTGTTCGGAGTCGAACTTCTTAAGAGTTCGGAGTTGAACCACTTAAAGAGTTCATAGTCAAACTGCTTAAGAGTTCGGAGTCGAAAATCTTGAGAGATCGGAGTCGAACATCTTAATATTTCAGAGTCGAACTTCTTAATAGTTAGGAGTCGAACTTCTTGATAGTTTTGAGTCGAACTCATGAATGTTCGGTGTCAAGAATTTGGATTAAAACTCCATTACAGATTACATCCAGAATTTGGATACTAAAAACAGATAGCTCTAAATCTCTTAATTATATGGATCCAGAAATTTGGTTATGAATTTGGTTTTTGAATTTAAGAAAAAATATTGTTTTGTATAATAAAATCTAGGTTAAGGAAAATTTCCTTAAAGAAGTAAATTTTCCTTATAGGGGTAAAAATAATATTTTCTTATGTATAAGGTGTTTGTGATTTCAAAAACATGATGGAATGGAATAGTCATAAGGAAAACCTTATGGAATCAACAATCTCCCCATTTTTGGAAAGCACAAACATCCTTTCGAAAAAGAATACAAGGATTTTGAAAATTTTCATTAGACATTGAAAAACATATCTCCCTTTATTCATGGATAGAAGTGAATACAACTAACTCCCCCTTAGGCATTGAAATTCTAAGGATTTTATTTTGGTTTTCTGGAGTGGAGTTTTTATTAATGCAGGAATGAAAAACATCGTAGTGGGAAACTCCCCTTTTCTTTAAGGATATTTATCTTAGAAATGTTTCCTTTTATCCTCCTTAGGAGTAATTCATTTTCCTTCTCCCCCTTTGTGATTTTCAAAAATAATTTAAGGGAATGGAAAAAAATGTATGGTACCTGAAACATTAGTATATAACAATATAAAAACCAACCAGATAACCATTTCATTAGAGTTGAGGGAACAAAAATTTACAAGGAAATACAACTACAACAAAAGATCGGAGTGGGTTCATTTGTATTCCTTTTCCTTCGGAATGAACTGATTTAACAGGGCTTTGAGTTTCTTCAGGTCTCTTTGACCTTCCTCTTGTGGCCTCTCCAAGGCTTTTACCTTTTCTTCTTGAGCTTTTAATGCCACTGCCTGAGCCTCCAAGGCTTCTTTCTGCAACTTCAACAACTCATATTGATTTTCCATCTTCTTCTGAAACTCCATCCAGAAATCTATTTCATTTTTCCTATTTTGAGATACTGAGTTAAGATTCCCATTCAGATCCCTAACCTGTTGATTCTGTAAATTTTTCTCTTGGATCAACTTCTCAAGAATATCATTAACTATTTTATTCTCTATTTCAAAAGCATTTTGAAATTCAGCCTGAAAATTCTAAAAATGAACTAAATCATTATCAACTCACTTAGAAAACTTGGTTACCTTACTAAAAGACATCCTATGCACATCATAATCGATCAGAAACCTTTTCAGTTTAGCTTCCAACTTCACAATCTTATCCATGACCATGGATAAAGAATCCGATTTCTGATTCATAGTTTGTTGCAGCATTTGGCATCTAGAATCTATTTTTGGATGAATCGGAATTGTGTCCACCAACTTTCTCAGAGACTGAACCACATAATCATGCCCGTGAGATGATGATTCCAAATCAAAAACTTCTTTTTGAGATTCCTCTTCTTCAACTGACACCAGCTTCTTTCTAGAGGTACCACCAACCTCTTTCCTTATGATGATATCTTTAATGGGTGTCTCCATTAGAGTTATCTTTCCTTTATTAGATTTTGGAATGGGTTTCACATTAGGAGATACTTCCTCAGATACAGAAACATGAACAATCTATTCTTCATCTAGTTTCTGTCTTTCTTGACCTTCCTCGTGAAAATTCCTCTCATAGGATTCTTCTTCATCATACAACACATTTTCTTCTTCTTCTTCTCCATGATGTTTCTTGATGGCTTCCTCATCTCCCTTACCAGAGGTAAATATTTTTGAGGATTCAGCCTTATATTTATAATTCTGTACTTTCTTGATCAAAGTATCTAGATCTTCACTCTCCTCTTCTCTTTCTCCTTATTCAACTACTTAGACTTCATCAACTTCTTCATTTTCTTCCTCTGCGTCTTCAGTAACATCCTTCTCAACTTCTACAACTATTTCTTTACCCTTGCCTTTTTCCGGAGTGACATATATATTTTCTGGTAAACAAGGTTCAACACTGAATGATTCCGGAACTGGAAGCCTTTCGGAAGCCTACTTTGTATCTTTAAGCAAAGTTCACACCAGTTCAGCTTCAGACATCTTCTTTCTCATTTTCTTTTCCTTTTCTCGTCTCTCTAGCTCCTCTGAAGATTTTTCCTTTAATGTTTTAGCCTCAGAAGGGTCCAGTCCGAATTGAGGATCCCCTTTATTCCTCATTTCATTATCTTTCCTCCACTTGGTAGCTACTTCATCCGTATAAGTTTTCTACTTCTTCGACTTGGGGGGAGCACATTGAGTTTCCTTAGGCTGAGGAACTTCTTCATCAGTAACCGCTTCCTCAGCCTTTCTCTTCTTCCTTTTCCTTTTTTAAGGTTCCGAATATTGTGTTTCTTTTTCAGCTGCTTCAAATTCCTCCACAGATAAGGGGTAAAATTCTCCGGATTCACTGTAAAATCCCATCTTCATCCTCTTAAGCGTATCATCACTAACTAGCATGAGCTTACAATTCCAGATCTATTATTTTCAGGAAACTTTGAACGATTCTAAGCATCGAACTATCATCGTAGATAATAAGTCTGGAAACATGATAATCTGATCTCTCAAATTTCCTTATTTGATATTCTTGATCGTAACCAAGACATTCCTTATCAGATTTATCTTTCATAGATTTACTGAAAAATCTAAGACATAGTTATCACTCTTCTTCAGATTGTATTTATCTCCTCTTATCAGAACCAGAAAACCTTGCACCCATTGTTGATGTATTCTATTGTTCGGAGTGAGCCGAGCAATCTTAGTTGTTGAATCATACTTAGACCGAAGACACTTCAGTTCCTTCTCCTTATTGAAACATCCTTGCACATCTGGAAGTTTGTGAGAGCAGAATCCAGCTTCTCCTTCGTATGCTAAACCAAGCAGGATCACTGCCTTAGTGTAAGAAAGTTTATAAGTCTTCCCATAAGACTTGAAGGAAAACTTTTCTCTGCCCTCTTCCATCTGGAATGAAACAGACTCGTAAAAATCTATCAACAAATCAGTATAAAACGGATCCTGTTTATCTGAAATTGCTATACAAACATCTTCCAATCTATTCAGTTTAATATTCTTTGAGAAAAAAGAATCAAGCTTATTAAAATCCATATGAACTAATCATTCCCTGTAAACTAACCACTTTGAAATTGGTTTCACAATTGACATATCTTGATAAGTTGCTTCAACATAAATTCGGAGTGAAGTAAACTATAATATTCAGATCAGCTTCACAAGGATCGGAACCGGCCTTAATAGGAGTAGCAGAGATTCAAGATACAAATGTTTGGAAAAACCGATGTGGGACGAGTCTCAGGGTCACCTTTATATAGGAAAAGAATTTGACCGTTGGCCTTCCAAAATCCGTCTAACGGTTGAAAAAGTTATGATCTGATCTGACGGTTGAGATCAATCTCGTAAGGAAAAATATGACTCCGATCATTTAAGGTTTTTTTAAAAGAAAACAATCGGATTTGCGTAAAAACTACAAACTGAACATTTAAAACAAGGAAGAAACCAGTAAGAAAAATTTGATTACAAAACTATAAGTAATAAAATCAAAACATACGGATTATCAAGAAATATTATTTGTAATTAGTAATATTCTTCTTTAAAAAAAACCTCATTAAGAAAATTCCAGTACAAAAACCTCGTTACGAAATCCCCAGTCCAAAAATCATCATTCCGGAAGTTTTCACTACGAAAATTTCTATTCCGGAAGTTTTTAATACGAAAATTTAAATTCTGGATGTTTTCAATACGAAAATTTCCATTCCGGAAAATTTCAGTTCCGGAAATTCCTATTCCAGGAATTTTAGTTCCGAAAAGTTTGAAAATCTAACTCCGAAAAAATTTAGTTACACTAACAATCAAATGTACTCCCCCTATGAATAAAAGTTTATTAATTTTAGGAAAATTGTTCAACAATAAGTTAATGAAAAATGATTACTTTACTATTATCATTCCTAAATTTTGTTTAATACATTCAAATCTATCGGAGGGTAATGATTTTGTGAAAATATCAGAAAGTTGATCTTGCGTTCTGATAAACTGAATAATGATATCTCTTGTAAGTGTGTGATCCCTAAGAAAGTGATTCCTAATATCTATGTGATCTTCATGAGAGTGATGTGCATGGATCTTACTTAGGGAAATGGCACTTGTGTTATCACACATAATTTGAGTTTTAGTAAAACTCATGCCATGATCTGTGAGTGTGTGTTGCATCCACAACACTTGAGCAAAACAACTTCCAGCTGCTACATATTCAGCTTCAGCAGTGGAAAGTGCTACAGAATGTTGCTTCTTGCAGGACCAAGAAACTAATGAATCTCTTAATAAATGACATGTTTTGGATGTACTTTTTCTATCCATTCAACATTCACCAAATTCAATATCAGAAAATATTTTTAGAATAATGTCATTTCTTGAAGTATAAAATAATCCAAGATCCATGGTTCCCTTAAGATAGCGAAAAATTCTTTTTACTACCTTTAATTGAGATACCTTAGAATTGGATTGATATCTTGCACAGAAGCATACTTAGAACATTTAGTCTGGTCGACTAGCTGTTAATTAAAGTAGGCTTCCTATCATACCTCTAAATGACGTTTAATGTACTGGTTTCCTAGCTTCATCAAGATCTAAAGAATTGAAGGTACCAATGAGAGTACTTATACACTTAGTGTTGTCATAACCATACATTTTGAGATGATTTTTAATATTTTTATGTTGAGATATGTAGGTTCCTTCTGGTTTTTGAGAAATTTGATAACCAAGGAAAAAGGTTACCTCGCCCATCATACTCATTTCAAACTCATATTTCATTAGTTTTGCAAAAGAGTCGGTTAAAGATTGCTGAGTTGAACCAAATATGATGTCGTCAACATAAATTTGAACAAACAAAACATTTTTTGATATCTTTATTTATAAAAAGGGTTGGATCTGCATTTCCCTAAACATTGTTATTTTGAAGTAAAAATTTAGTGAGTCTATCATACGAGGCTCGTGGGGCTTGTTTAAGTCCATGCAGAGCTTTGGTAAGTCTAAAAACAAGATCAGGATGTTTTGTGTCTTTAATGCCAAGAGGTTGTTCAATTAAAACTTCCTCTTGAACATAACCATTATGAAAAGCACACTTCACATCCATTTGAAAATGTTTAAAATTAAATAATGCTGCAAAGGCAAGTAGAATACCGATAGATTCAAGTCTAGCTACTGGAGCATAGGTTTCTTCATAGTTTATTACCTTTTTGCGGATTATACCCTTTAGAAATAAGTCTGGCTTTATTTTTTTACTATGACTCCATTTTCATCACATTTTTTTTAAAACCCACTTTACTCCAATAAAAAGGGTTTCTTTAGGTCTTTCAACCAATATCCAGACATTGTTCCTTTCAAATTCATTTAGTTCATCTTGAATAGCTTTGATCCAATCATCATCACCTAAAGCATAATCAGTGCTTTTTGGTTCTAACTGGGAAAGAAATGTTAGATTTTCTATTTCATTTCATAAGGAACTTCTAGTCCTTACAGGTTGATTTACATCACCAATGATACTATCACTAGGATGATTCTTAAGAAACACCTTATTTGGGTTTTGAAAAGCATGTTCATCAATATAGGGTAGAAAGTCTTCTGGGGTAAATGTTTCAGAAGTATCTTCTTGATCATTTTCATTATCAGTAGGTTCTTCTATCAAAGGTTGATAAACAGTTTTTGAAAACACATCCGAGGATGTAGTTTGATATGGTTTAAAAACAAAAGGATCTTACTCATCAAATTTTACATGTACTGTTTCTTCAACAGTACAAGTATTTTTATTGAAAACTCTATAAGCCTTAGAAGTTGTGGAGTAGCCTAAGAAAATACATTCATCTGATTTTGGAGCGAATTTATGTAAATTATCTTTAGGATTCAGAATGAACACTTTGCAACCAAAAACTTTGAAGTAGGAATGTCTTGGTTTTCTACCATTCCATAACTCATGAGGAGTTTTATTAAGAAAAGGTCTAATCAAAACTTGATTTATAGTATAGCAAGCAGTACTAACAGCTTCATCCCAGAAATTTATAGCTATATAATATTCACTCAACATGTTTCTAGTTGTCTCTTGAAGAATTATATTTCTTCTTTCAACTACACCATTTTGCTGAGGAGTTCTAGGTGCTGAAAAGTTGTGAGTAATACCTTTTCTACTACAAAAAGTTTCAAAATCAGAATTTTGAAATTCTCCTCTATGATCACTATGAATATTTTTTAATGGAATGTTTTTCTAATTTTTAACATGAGCTCTAAAAATTTTGAAATAATAAAATGCTTCAGAATTCTTTGCTAGAAAATAGACCCATGTAAATCTAGTGTAATCATCAACTAGAAAAAACACATAGTATTTACCTCCAATACTTCAAGTTTCTGTTAGACCGAAAATATCCATGTGCACCAACTATAGTTCATTTTTTGTTGAGACTTCACTGATTGATTTAAAACCAGATTTATGTTGCTTTCCATATTAACAAGGATTACAAACATTAGAAGAATCAAATCTATGCTCTGGTAGATCCTTAACTAGTATCTTTGTAGAGAGTTTACATAAGTTCCTAAGGTTTCAGTGACCTAGTCGTCTATGCCATAACCAGTAGTGATCTTCTATTGCACTTAGACAAGGTAAATATTGGATCATAAGGTCTTATAAGTTCAATGTGTAAACATTTTCTTGCCTATTGGCTGAGGGAATAAATTCTTCCTTGGAATTGTGTACTAAGCATTTATCATTCCTAAAATTCATAAGCTAACCTTCATTACATAACTGGCCTATGCTAATGAGGTTTTGCTTGAGACCCTTAACAAATAAAACATTTGAAATCAATGTTTTAGCTAGAAGGACAATATTACCAATACCAACAATTTCTCCCTGTGCATTATCTCTGAAAGTTACCTTTCCTTCTTTAGTTTTGATAATCTTCTCAAAATAGCTTTTGATACCAGTCATGTGCCGGGAATATCCACTATCCATGTACCATGTGTTGTTGCGGGTATTCCCTTTGTTTCCCTGAAATCATGAAAATAATTAGACTTTCGGAATCCAAACTTTTTTGGATCCAATATTTCCAGATAACAAAGATTTAGGAACCCACATCTTCTTAGAGAAATAAACATTGTGAAATCCTAGAGATTGAGTATTGTTTAAGGAGCAATTCATTGCCCAGTGACCACCACATTGAAACTTGGTACAAAATGGTGAACTTTGAGAAACAAAATAATTGTTACTAAAAGTTGGTTTTTCATTGGTATAACCAAATCCGGATTTATTTCATAAAGGTCATATTTGGGAATACATTTTATCAAAATTTTCCTTACCATGGGTAATGTTTGATAAACACATATTTAAGGAAAAAAATTCGGACATGAGTTTTATATCCATGTTTTTATCTTTAAAAATCATTAGATTTAGAACTGGAGCTAGGCTCGAAGATATTTTTCTTAGAAATTACTTTTTCAAACTCTTTAGAAAGTTTGTTCTTTTCAGAACATACTTCCTCACGATTTTTTCAAATATTTTCAAAATCCTCATTTTTTATATCAAGATCTTTAGAACGATATAATATTTCTTTTGGAAGAATAGAATTCCTAGAATTTTTCTTATCATGTTTTTTATTGAGTTTGGAATTCTCAACTCTAAGAAGTTCAGCAAACCTAGAAACTTTTTGATAAGTAGGTAATGTATTTTCTTCATCAGAAGAGGATTCTTCATCAGAAGAGTTATAATATTCTATACCATTATAATTTAAAGAAACGTTGGCCTATGATTCGGCATTTCTTACCTTATCCATAAAACAATGATATTCAATAGGTATTATGGCTATAAGACCATGATACTTCTGTCCTGAAGATTCATAATCAGAAGATTCATCTGAAGAGTCACCACCACTAGCACTCTAGGTATCACTAGCTTTCAGAACATTCTTATCTTTGGCTTTATAATACTTCTTACTGTTCCTATATGAATGCCTTTCTTTCCATTATTTCTTTTAAATAATGGGTCAATCTGGTCTACTATGTCCAGCTCTCTTGCATTCATAACAATTGACTTCTCCATCTTTTCTATCTTTCCTTTCCTTTTTCTTATGTTTGGATGGGAAACTTCTCTGGTCAGTAATCTTGTTCATCCTTCAAGAATGATTTTCTAACACATTTTCAGAGACTTCACCCTCACTAGATTCGGATTGGAAAATAACTTTCATAGACTTGGATCTGGTCACTCTCTCAGGAGTATTAGCTTTCATCTGATTTGATGGGGTTGTAAAAGCAACAATACCATTTCCATTCTTCTTTTTGATGTTGTCAGCATCTCTCTTCATTCTGGTTTCATGTTGGAGAAGACTTCCAAATAGATCATCAAGATAAATTTGTGTGACTTTTTTGTTCTCATCTATAGCTGTTCTCTTTGATTCCCACTCATTGGGCATAATATCAATTATCTTATCCACAAGAGCTTCATCATATAACCCATTCTCTCTCATAGACTATAAGCTATTCACTATAGTCATAAATCTCTGTTGAACTTTTCAAATTTTTTCACCATAAGGAAAATTGAAGCCATGGTATTCAGCTCTAAGCATATCTCTTCTAGTCTCAATCACTTTAGAAGTTCCAAAGTGTGTAACTTATAACTTCTTCCAGATACAATTAGCTTCCTCACAAGAAGATATTTGTCTATATATATTTCGAGTCATTGAACAAAGTAAGGTGTTGTGTAACTTATAATTGAGTTGATACTCTTGCTTTTCCTGGATAGTTAAAGTTCTAATTTCCTTATCAGAAATTTTATAATCACCAGTAAGCATAACAAAGTTTTCCATTACAGTATTGATAAAAAAAGTATTCATTTGATCTCTCCAGTACTCATAGTCATTGCCATCAATGATCGGTTGTCTTGTAGGATTTAGATTATCAATAGAACCAACACTGATTCCTTCCATACTAAATCAACATGGGCAACCAAACTAGTTAGTTAAAAAAGTTCGTAATGACAATATTTGGAATGAAAATGTACGGAATGACAACGTTTGGAATGAAAAAGTTTGGAATGACAAAGTTCTGAATGACAAAGTACAAAGAAGTAAGATGAGCAAGAAAAACTTACTCGTGAGTATATGTATTTTAGATACCTCCTTTGATACCAATTGTGGGATCGAAATAATGATGTAGATGCTCAATATAAAAGAGGGGGGTGAATTGTACACTTTAAAAATTTCCTTAAACAAAGGAAAAAGCTAGGTTTAAAAAAGTTAAACTAAGAAAATTCACAACACCTCTAACATTAATTGAAAAATTTGAATAATGAAGTTATAAACTTCATGTTCTATGTACATTCTTAAAACATGAACGATATTCCAAAAGTAAGTTTCAGAAATATGGATCCGGAATTTAAACATTAACTAAATCATTCAATATGAGATTCTACCTTAAAGCGTATAGAATCTAAATGAAACAGAGTACAAGAAAGGAAGTATAAGAAAGTTATACTTTCTTTAATATTACAAAATGTAGCGGAAAAAATCAAGTAGTAAAAAATACAAGTTAAAAAGAAATATGTCTTTTAACCCAAAGAGAATGGTATCCAACAACCTTGGATGAAGGTCCCTTGATTTATACATTCATGCAAGTCTATCTTACCCACACCAAGGTAAGCCCATGATACAACGATCGGAATCTATGTCTTGTTATCCCCACAATCCCTCAACTTCAAGGTAGTTGGAACCTCTCTCTTCCTCACCAAGGAAGCTCTCAAACATTAAGGTAGTCGGCACCTCTGTCTTCCTATCCTCGGAAGTCCTCGAATGAAATCACCGACATTCGGAGTCGCACGATGAAAAAACTGAATGAGAAGTTCAGTACGCACAAGGCATGAAAATCTTTCTCTCTCTTGAAATTATCTTAGCAGCGTGTGGTCTCTAGATCGATCAACATCATTGTTTGTTGAGCTCTTTCAAGTGAGATCCTATTCATAGGCAAATTTCCAACGGTCGGATCCCTCCTCCAAAAGTCATATTTTCCATGAAACTCAGAGGGACCTGTACATGTGTAACTCATCCAACGGTTAATTAGAAACAGAAAATGCGACATCGTTTTATAATAAACCATGTATAATAGAAAGCACAACATCATTTTGAAATGAAACATATGTATGTTAAATCATGTCAACATTTTGGAGTTAAATAAAACTAAGAATTCAGAGTCTTACCAAAATAAAATTCAGATTCAATGTTAAGAAAATTTCAGATTCTGTTTTATAGAAATTTTTAGTTTGGTTTCACCAGAGATCAGATTCTGAACATGCAGAGCTTGGAGTCGAACCACTTAAAGAGTTTGGAGTCAAACTGCTTAAGAGTTCGGAGTCGAACTTCTTGAGAGTTCAGAGTCGAACCACTTAAAGAGTTTGGAGTCGAACTTCTTAAGAGTTTGGAGTCGAACTTCTTGAGAGTTTGGAGTCGAACTTCTTAATAGTTCGGAGTCGAACATCATAATAGTTTGGAGTCAAACTTTTTAATAGTTCTGAGTCGAACTCATGAAAGTTTAGAGTCAAGAATTCGGATTAAAACTCCATTACAGATTACATCCAAAATTCAGATCCTACAAACTGAAAGCTCTAAATCTCTTCATTATATTGCTCCGGAAATTTGGTTATGAATCCTGTTTTTGAATTTATGAAAAAATATTGCTTTGTATAAGAAAATCTAGGTTAAGGTAAATTTCCTTAAAGAAGTAAATTTTCCTTATGGGGGTAAAAATAATATTTTCTTAAGTATAAGGTGATTTTGATTTTCAAAACAGGAAGGAATGGAAAAATAATATGGAAAACTGTGTTGGCTCAACATCATAGACCCCCTGGAGAACCTGTAAGTGGCCCATTTACTCGATTCTTGTGTGTGAAGACTAGAAATTCAAAAAAAATCTTTGACGAACACACAATATGTGGTTATTATACTAATTCAGGACATTTATATACTATATTTTATATCTTTTCATCCCCACATATTATCAAGGGATCCTAATCACGAAAAATTACAATGGTTTAAATAGATGCATCATGATCTAAAGGCTACTGTAATGACATGAAATATTATAATTAAAATTCCATTATAATTTAATGTTAAATTTTGTTTATAGAAAACCCATTCACTTTTCTTGTTTTATTATATCTAATAGGATTCAAAATACCATTACGAATCTTTATCATTGATTATATAGTTGTTAATCAATGTTTACAAGATTTTTACAAATATAAATATATATCAAATCCAATTTACATGGACAAAGGAAGTGATTGAATCATCTATTAGAAATTTACCCTATGAATCACATTTATTAGAGCTTCTAAAAGAGATAGAATCAATGGGATTGACCCTAATAATATCCCAATATGATATCAAAAAAATTATGTATGAGATAAAATTTTTATTCAAAAAGTTAAATCCTTTAAAAATTATGGCCCAAACCATGTTTACGAAACGACAAAATAAATGTCTGACAGTGGAACACCATACTCTAAGCATGTACACCAATGAAATATATGGATACATATCAAGACATTAATAATATAAATATTTTTTTTATAGAATATTTCTTAATTTTTTCATTATATATGATTTTGATTTCTGAATAAATTAAACCTAAATTGTATTTTTAGATAATATTAAAATTCAATTAAAGGTTTATTTTGGTGAATTAATCGATTTTTTAAATAAATATTAATTGATAAAAACGTTATTATTAAATAAGTTTTATTATTTATAAATGATCATTTAATTTTTATGAAGTGAAATGTACCTTTTATAATGGTTCAAAAACTGTTACTGTAAAAAAACCCATCATTTTCTTAAAAATGCCAATTTTTATTTTAAAAGAAAAAATTATAGTATTTATAAAATTATTTATATGAATTAAACATTTTTTTGGATTCAGGGCATCTAAATTATACATTGTATATTTTTTCATAACTTTCTGAGACATTTGAATTTTCGGGTAAAAAATAAATACAGTATAAATATAATGTGTGTTTTATGACATCATAATGAGAAAAAATGTTGTAATAAATACTATAATGGGTGTTCTTGAAAAAATATTTGGTTTCAACTTAAAATGATGTAATTTGTTGATTCTTGTATTTTTTTTTCTTTATGAATCCTCCTAAAAAATATAATATATTTTATTAATTTCAATTTATTTATTTTAAAGAGTGACTCACCTCCACATAAGAATGGGTGATATTTTAATATGTTCAGACCATTTAAAAATAAAATAATTAATACTTCCCCACAATTTAAAAAACAATATGCAAAATCATGGGATGGTTTTGGTCTTTAAATATTTTATTTTACAGAGTCCTGAACAAACATTTGTAAAATATAATATAATTAAAATTCATTTCCAATATAAAAAAACAAAAGATCACACATTTATTCACTAAAAATACTTTTAGACCATCATTAATCTTCCCTGACCTCTTTATAGACGCCAAATTTTTCCTAATATCTGAAAATACCATTTTCAAGATTTTGGATCCACACACTCAAGAAAGAGTTCTTTATTTTCTCATCATTATAAATGTTTCATTATATTTTTATTCAATTTTATTATCAATTAAAAAATAATTTGTATGATTTATAACCACCCCAATATATTCCAAATTATATAAAAATGATGACATACCACTTTCCATCTCATTAATCCCTCCCACGAACACCAATTACAAGGCCAAAATTTCCTAAGCATCCTTTCCTTTCTCTTTTTATTAATGATTATTAATTATCGTATGCCATATTTTTTTAATTTTGTATACGTGTACAAGTCATTATTAATCTATGTTAATAATCACATCATTACCAAATAATGAGTGACCCTTTATAATCTCATAAACCAATTTTATTTTATTTTATGGGACATTGTTATGCTATAGAATTTTAATCGTGGGTTTTCATGACGAACACATTTTTTTAGTGAATACGATACCCATTTCCTTTAAAGCGTGTTCAATTTTATGAAAATATACATTTATATTTGGTAATTATATTTATTTATTCCACACTCCTAGATAATGTAATAAATTATGATGAATTTTAAAGCCATGTTTTATAATCTATGTGGAACACATAGTCATGCGAATTAAATGAATGTGAAGGTTGTACCCTGAATTATACAGAGCTCCAATGCTTTGAGTATTTTTTAGTATCATGATATATCATGTTGGGACATTGTAAATCCTTATTATATTTTGTTTATTTTTCATCCATGATGTTTTGGTTGTTTATCAATGACCTATGTTTATGATTTTGTGATTTAACTTGTTTCCACATTTCCCATGTTATTATTAAAATGTTATGTCATGATTTATTATTTATGTTCATTTAGGTATTATTGATTTATCTTATATATCATGTATTATTATATTAATGTTAAGATCTATTTATTTTCATACTGGTATTATTAGATAACCCATTTTTTATTTATTTCTCTAGGTTATCCAATGAAATATTACATCCATTAGTGTTAAAGAAGTTATGAATAACAATATTGTAATTCATGTTTAAAGCTGTAAGCAATGTACCTAATAACCAAAGTCAGTAGACATCTTGAGATTTGATGATGTATTAATTAAAATTTTATGTAATTAAATTGTGTTTTATAATTTAATAATGATAATGGTTGTACAGTTGTATCAATGTGAATAATTAGTTACTTTTGTGATTATGATTAGAAAACTCAAGTGAATTAGTCATGGATAGAAATATGTATAATAAAAAACCCAAAATTTTGGTTATTATATAGTAGTGGATTATCAAAAAAAAATCATCGTCTTCATACTAAAATAAATATCATTCAGGAAAATATATACCTTGGGGTAACAACTCTGAGAAGGTGTTCTAGGCCTAACTCGGGGTAACCATGTACATGAAAATTGGCATTATTGCGCACATTGTTTGACATTACGGGGGGTTATGCTTTCGTAAGTAATAATCTCATTTCTAAACATTAAAAAAGGGTTAACAATTTCAAATAATCTTATATGTTATGAAATATACAATGGATTACAATGACTAAAGCCTATAAATCCATATGTTAAAGAAATATATTCAAGTTATATGTTGTATATTTATGGTCAATAAGTTACCAATTATGTGTTTAAAAGATATATATACTCATAGTTAGTTTTTCTTTTATTATATAAAATGTTGAGGAATATAAGGAATATTTCAAAGCATTAATGTGAATAGCAATGTGATGAATTCCCCAAAAAAATTCCCAACCTGACAGGAGAAGGAATCACACACTTCATGATGATACTCTCTTATATGACTCATGTTTCGAATAAAATCCATGATTAGTAAGAGAATACAACCCCCCCCCCCCCCCCGCCCAAGACATTAAAAGAGACAACCTAATGCATCATGGGTCAATTGACTCTTACATTCAATGGGTAATCTGATCCCTTAATCATAGAACAATGGATCAAATCTATTGAAAATATCTTATCCATCCTTCGCTGTTATGATCAAGAGAGGGTACTACATAATATTTATCATATGACAGTTTAAGATTAGTAGTGGTGGAAATTGAAAATAATACAAATCATGATGAGGGAATATATGTAATTAAGTTTAAGTATTTATGTAAAATGTTTTTTGACAAGTATTTTCCTCCAACTATCCATCTTAAAATATAATGGTATTTTCATTCCATCAATCAAAAAGAAAATAAATATATTATTTCCAATGATGCAATCGTAATAAATATTAAATGACATTCCTCAGACATTTTCATTGCCCCAAAGAAAATGATTGGACACATCTTTGGTGGGATAAATCATTTCATAAGGTATGACTTGGTGATCTATCACATTTACTGATATGATGAAATTTTCTTATATTCTATTAATATCTAATTAAATATTGAAAAATATATTGGGTATCATGGTGATAAGAAGTAGAATGTGGAGATCAATTTTGGAAGTATTATAGAGACACATAACTATAACATGAATGTTCATCATCCCACATCCAAATGGTGTGGAAGAAAGAACCAGTAAATTTACTAACGTGTTCTAGGATATTCATTATGTTCTCGAAATAAGGGCACCATGCCAATTATTTTGTTACGAGAAACTTTCTATTATGATATAGGAATGGAATTCTTCTGTCAATCCTCAGCATATTTTTCATTTCCACAATAGAAATGAACCACATAACATTTAAAAACAATTAACAAAGCCAAGGGTTTTTTGAGACACCCAACGACCTCAATGGTATCCTGGTAATATATTTTTACATCCCAAATGTAAATGTGAATCCTTATAATGAAGTTGTGAAAAGTACGATTGTAATTAATTCAACAAGAGAGATCATTATTCATGATTCCAATTGTTGGAATTATTTCATACAATGATTGTTTTTCATAACTATCCAAATACAACCACAGAGAAAAGAAGTAATGATGTAAGTTACAAAGGGTATTGAGGAAATTGTTGTATCCCATGTATATAACTACACCACTATCACAATTTATGATCTGTAATATATTAGAGAAACATTTTATAATGCTTTTTTGGGAATTTGATGAAATTTTGGAAATGGACTGGCATTCAATATATTGATTCAACATATATTTTGTGATAAGTGATTCATTACCCATATTTCAAATCATCCCGTGATTCTGTACAAGTTCAAGGATGAGGATGAATCTTTTTTTTCACTGTTATCTCAAGAATTGATATTATTTCCCTACGAGAATGAGTATCTAGAAAAAATGATTGAGTATAAGGAAATAATAATCTATGAGGACATTCCCATTGTGAGCGAATGTAGTTATGTGTTTCATGAGGAATTGTTGGGTATTCCTACAAGAAGATATGTTGAATTTTAAATTGTGGTTATACCTGGGGGTAACCATTATACAAGAATATGTATTGAATGGATTTCATGGATAATGATAATCTAATGAAACAACTATTGGATAATTTGGATAAATGTTTCATATTCCAATCTTCATGACAATATGGTGCACCAGTCCTCTTAGTCAAGAAGAAGGATGGTTCAATGCACATTTTTATGAATTATCATTTTATCAATAAGATCATGATAAAGAACCATTTTACTCTACCTCAAAATAATTAATGGTTATATAATCTACATTGAGGAAAATACATCTTCTTAGTGGATTGGTGGTTTGGATATTTCCATGTTAGGTTGAAGAAGAATGATATCTCCAGTACTTGTTTTCATATAAGATACAAGCACTATGACTTCATAGATATGCCATTCGAACTCACTAATGCTCTAGAAATTTAGACGGATATGATGAATAGTGTCTTCAAGAAATATAATGATAATTGTTTTTGTATTATTTATAAATTATATACTATGGTTACAAAATATAATGTAAGACATTGAGGATCATTTGAACACTATGATAATGACCTTACGAAATGATAATTTTTATGAAAATTAAAGTAGGTGTTAGTTAATATTTAAGGAGGTCCCATTCATGGGTAATATCATCACAATAAATTGAATATATGTGGTCCCTAAAAAGACGGAATACATTTATGGATGGATGAGGCCATCATCGGTGTCAGATACCAATATTTTCCTCATGTTATATGGTTATTATAATCGAATTATGATATATTTATCATGATTTTTAGACCCTCTTACCAAGCTAACATGGAAGGGAATAATGTTTTGTATATTGAGTAATGTGATGAGATCTTAATGGGGTTGATAAAAAAACCTTATCATTGTGAACGTACTCACACTACCAACAAGTGGATTGATTATTTTGGTATTCATATATAAATCTAAGAAGTCCCTACGATGTGTGTTGATACAAAATTATGAAGTCGCTACCTATGATTCAAGGATGATGGTAGTTTGTGAATAGAACTACCCAACACATGATCTAGAGTTTTCTACTATGATTTTTGATTTCAAAATTTGGTGAAATTATCTCTTCCGAGATAAGTGTGAAATATATATAGATCAAAAAGGGATCATCAATTTATTAACATAGAAAGAGTTTAATATGAAATAATGAAGCTTTTTTAGTTGATAAAAGTCTATGACTACTTAATCCACTGAAATCGTGGTATATAGGATAATGTGGAAGATTTTAATAGAATAATGGATCCATAAATTTTTTCATTGATTATAATTGAGAGGGATATGATATTATTATATTTGTAATTGATTTACATGGGAATCATAAAAAGTATCATCATTAATCACATCCCAACTGATTCCTCAAATGTCTCTTATGGGGAGGTTAACAGATGCTCAAAGAGTTGGTATCAGAATTTAGAATAAATTGGAAGCTATAAGGAAAGGTAAATCCTAGGATATCAATGTTAATGATGAAGGATCAATGATATTTGGTTCAAGACTAAGTGTACCAGATATCCTGAGATAAAGAATGAGTTGTTGTATTTTGCACAAAACTCAACCTTCTCCATCCACCATGGAAGCACAATGGTGTATCACTCTCTTTAAGAACACTATTGGTTCGAAAATATGAATAAGGCGATCATAAAATATAAATGAATTTTTATTCTATGTCAGAAAGTGAAAGTGGAATATAATAAATCTAATGGGATGATGAAACCATTTCCAATACATAAATATTAAAGTGAAAACACTACCATTTAATTATTCACTGATCATTCAATGTCTTAAAGAGGGAATAATGTTGTATGGGTTTTGGCGGATCATGTTACAAATACTACACACTTCATTTAGATATCAGAGGAATTCTCACTCAATCTTATTTCACGGATATACATAAATGAAGTGGTTATCCTAGATGACGTACCACTATTTATTGTATCTGATTGAGATCCATGGTTAACATCAAGGTTCTAGAATTGTCTCTAGCATTCTGTAAATACTGAGTTGAAATTATCATGACCTATCACCCTCAAAATGATGGCCAATTTTATCATAATTTTGAAACACATGAGGACATGTTGAGAGCATTTCAATGAACTTCAAATGAGGATGTGATAAAAATATTCTTCTTGTTCAGTTATCTTTCAATCTAATTTTCCACCAGAGAATAAAAATATCTCCTAATGATTGATTTTATGTTAAGAGGTGAAACACACCATCATTCTAGGATGATGTTGGGTAACAAAGGGTTATATCATGAAATGGTCAAGGAAATGGTTGAAAATGATAAAACCATTCACCAATACATCGATGATGATCATTGTCAACATAATATTCATGTTGATAATCATCAAATAGATCTAGGGTTTGATGTTGGAGATATGATATTCTTTCACATATCACTATGGAAGAATCTTATGAAATTTTGTAAAAAGGGAATGCTTATTCAAAGTTACATCAGCCCCTTTGAGATCCTAGATCACATCAGAATTGTTCCCTATGAACTTATACTACCACCTAACATATATCTAATTCATTATGTATTACATGTATCACAAATGATGAATTAAATACCTAACCCTTCATTGTTACTCAATTAAAATATGATTTCATTAAATAATTATTATTAAAATGAGGAGAATATGCTGATGATCTCACATTTTATAGGCAATTTTCTGCAGAATAAGACCATGCACCCTATCAATGTGATGTCGAGATATCTTAAGTTCGATGAATCAATGTAGGTACTGGACGAAGTGTTGAGATATAATTACCCTCTTCAATATTATGGCATTGAAATGAATATTTTTTTGTACAAATTTCTCATTGATGAATATTGTAACGACCATAAATGTTATAAAGATAAATTTGTTATAATTTAATTTTTTATTGTGGTTATGGAGAACATAAGAACATTGTTTTTTTATTATATAAAATATTATTCAAAATAAAATTATGAATCAATATTGTTGAAAATAGATTCTTTAAACAATGTTCACATAATATTTATAAATATAAGTCTTCAATGAATTGAATTGACATGAAAAAATGAATTGATGGCCACATCTTATAGAATTGTAACCAATGAAGCACATTTTTCCAAAGATATATACGAAGATAAAATAACTTGGATTTTTTTTGGTAAATACCAAACTAATATGTATCAACTTAAGCAGGTGATAATCCATTTCTTGGAGAATTTCAAGCTCATATAGATCATATCCCAATCCATGATTGTCGAAAGACCCCATGAAAGTCTCATCATCGTGAGATTTACTCATATAGAATATGATGGTGTAATAAAGGGATGTGTATAAAGTACCTAATATTATGAATAATATTATTTTATATAATTATGTTAATTTTATATTGTTACTTTATAATGTTTTTAATTTTTATTTAATAAAAAATTGTAATTTTTATGTACTTTTCAAATTCATTTAACGGACATATTTCGATGAAATAATAGTTGTTTGGAATAAATATTTTGTTGGTAAAATGTTATTATTAATTAATTTTTATTAATTTTATTTTTTCATATAATTTTAATGATCTTAATAACACTATTTATGAGGGATAATAACGGTTGTTGTAAAAAATCCAATAATTGTTCAATAAATGTAGAATATAATTTTAAGAGTGAAAATGCACATATGTAGAAAATTATAATTATAATTTTTTTTAATCATAATGTCGAAAATTTCAAATGTTGAGATCTTTATATTTTTTGATTCATTCATATTTTAATGAAAATATTAAATACAGTATAAATACATAGTGTAATTTTATATATCATGATGACCAAAAAATGACGTAATAAATAATATAATGGGTATAATCAGCCAAATATATATTTTACCCTTAAATTATTTCTATTTAATGTCTGTTTTATTAATTTTATATTAATTTTATGAATCCACCAAAATATAAAATTTTTTCATGATTTTAAATTCATCTCTTTAAAAGAGTGTCATGTCTACACATATGGAAGGGTATTATTTTAATATGTTAGTCCTTTTTTCAAATATAATAAAGAAAACACCCCCACATTGAACAAAACCATTGGAAGTTTTGTGCTCATGAGTATTGTTTTATATAGAGTTTAAATCCTATGTTTATCCATTATTAAAAAATTCCCCTCTCATTTCTTATATAAACCCAACCAATATATAACTTATATTCACTAAAAATAAATTAATCATGTAATTACTCTACCCTATACTATCTAGAATCTTCCCAAGGTGGAATAGTCTCTCATTAATCATGTTGTCATAATTTTAGATCCACACACTCATGTAATGGTTCTTTCCATTATCATATTTATCAAAGTCCCTTTTTCTTGTTATTCCCTTTTATATTCAATTAAAATTTTAGGGTGCAATTTAGATACTCCACATACATACCTTATAATATCTATATGGAGATGTGCCTCTACCAATCTCATTAATCCTTCCCTTGTGAATATGTTACCATGAATATATTTTTCAGGTATCATTTCATACTTCATTTTATTCAATAATATTTATTATCATATGCCTTATTTTTATAATTCATTTTATGTGCAAGTGTCATCCCAAGTCCCAATTAGTTTACACATCATGTATAATTTATGGGAGATTCATTTATATCTCTTCAACCTATTTTATGAACTTTAACGTGACAATGTTTTTATGAGGATCATTCACCACAATTATCCATGAAACACAAATTATGTAGTGAATTATATACCCATTTCCTATCAAGGGGGTTCAGTTATAAGAAAATATCCCTTTTAAATAGGTACTTCCATTCATTTATTCCACAATCCTTGATCGGTTAAAAAATTATGATGATGAATGAATCCATGATTTAATATCTATGTGGCACCCTTATTTTTGGGAATGAAATTAATGTTACAGGTGTGGATATAATTATATATCAATCCAATGAATTGGGTAATGGATAGTATCATGATCCATCATATTGTGAGAGGTGTATACCTGAATCATTTATGGGACATTTTCCACCATGAATTCATGGTGGTTTATCATTGGTCTAGGTTTATGATGATGTGTTTTATACTAAATTGTCATTTCCCATGTTCATATTATCATTCTATATAATGTCATATCATTCATGTTCTTCAATGCCTTAGTTATTTTCCATATTTAACATGTATTTTTATCTTCATGTTATTCCATTTTTATTCCCATACTTGGCTTTACAGTTCACCCATTTTATATGTATTTCCATAGGTTATCCAATTCATTTTTAGGGTTAAACATGTGAATGAATTTTTTTAATAAATATGTGGTAATTCATGGTTGAAGTTGTAATTCAATTTAACAAATATCTAAATACCAAATATTTCTATATTTTTTCAGTTATATTAAGTGTAATTTTATGTTAATAAATCATTTATTAATGATTAAACACGATAATTTTTTTATGAATTCCATCCAAAGGAATCATGAACAAAGCATCTTCACACAGTTCTAGAACCTCCAGAGGAGGATAAATCAGGTCTAGTGACATTCATAGTTAATATAAAAATAAATTAATAATTATTGACTTATTTATTTGATACCAGTGATTATAATAATTTAATTTTGAATCGTATTGTGGACATGATATATCTATATACTTATCTTTTACATTTTCGGTTGAAATTACTACATGTATCAGAATGAAGAGATAGTTGGGTCTTCATTATCCTGATTATTTATTAACTTTATCATAAATTGATATTTTTTGGGATTTTCTTGTTTTAATCAGAATACCCTTGAAATTATTCTTATGATGGATTGGTTTACTGATAAAAAGGAATGATTTTTTTTATATCATCAATGGGCCAACATTATTGAACCTGATAATCTGTGTTATACATTTCATGGAGAATGATAACTGAGGATGATTGGTGTCAGAATTTATTATCTAGAGTTGGGAAAGTTAATAAAAAATTTTCTATTCAATCTGTTGTAAAAATCATTGAGTGATTATCTCCCTCTAGTATTCAGTGAGTTTCCCAACTTTTCATTCTTACTTCTCTAGGTTACCAATCTTTTCCAACATATATTTTTCTATTGATTTACTGTGTTGTACTCAACCAGTATTTATTCTATAGTATCACATAGAAAAAATTGAAATTTAATAGTTGAAGACTTAATTGGATGATCATTTAGAGAATTTATTTAAATTCCTGGGTGTTTTCCCTCAGTTGGTTTCAATTGTCTTCGTTAAGAAAGTGGAATGAACACTTTTCATATGTGTTCATCACTATAACTCAATTGAGTTTCAGTAAATTGAATGTTTATATTACCTTAGATTCATTATATATTTTACCATTTAAAAGGGTTGAAGTGTTTTTCGAAGATTGATCATCAATCTGTTTAACACAATTTGAGAATAAAAAACATAACATTCAGAAAATCAACATCGGGAGTTGGTATGGACATTATGAGTATGTTGTCATTCCATTTTTTATAACCATTTCTCTTATAATAATTAATTATTTATATAATAGTAATTTACATTAGTATCTAAATACATTCATGGTGGTGTTTGTGAAGGAAATCCATGTTTATTCTATTCTCATGGGGGATCTAGTTTGCCATTTGAGTGAAATTATAGAATTGTTTATAAATCACCCCCATTATGCCAACCTATCTAACATTGATTTCAATATTTAGGAAATGATTTTAACAAATCATTTGGTCTAATAAAAAATTAGCATAGTTTATCATGATAAGATGAAAGATAATATGACATGGGAAAAATTACATAATTATTTCAAGATACATTTCTTCATGGGATTATCTGTCTATTATAATTAGTTCTTAATTTATTTCTTCAAGATGGATTTTCGGATTACCAAAATCCATTAAAAATGGGAAATGTTTGTTTTGGATACAAAATATCATATTTATTTACCATTTCTGATAATTATTTTTACTTTTATGAACATGTTCAGTCTTCTAATGGTTGTGCATGACTATGTGGTCTTATGTGATGCATCAGATAAGTTATGGGTTGTACTCATATACTAGGTAATCATGTGGTCTTCAATGATTAATGCTCTACAGATTTAGAGAAATTTCCCTTCATATAATTTTTTACCATGTATTCCAAAAACAAAATAATGATTTATATATTCTATAAACAATAATGTAATCTATAACAAATGCATTGGGATGAGTTCCTACAATTTTTTCGACATCGCATATACCACGGGGAAAGGGGATGTCATAGTTGATTTGTTGATAATGATACATCTATCATAGGTCATGAAATAATCATAATTAGATTGAATAATAATGTATATATTTTCATATATTCATAATAGAGTTTTGGAAAACAGTTCCAAGGTTTCCTTGGATAGTTTTTAGTTGACCATTTATCTTCTGTAGACGAATCTTCAAGAATAATAGCTTAATTATGTTTTCAATAGAATTAGAGACCCAATTTATGATTGGGAGACCATTTTTTATTGTTCGTTCTCAATTATGGGTTTTCTATGTTTTAATAATAATTTTTATGTGTCTTTATAAGTGATAAATGTTTTTATAGGGAATTTATATAGTTTCATAGAGGGATTTTCTCTAAGGAACCATGCATATGTTCTATGATATGCGTCACTAGTTTTGGATCCCTAGAATGAGACATGGGATTGATGGTTTTTTATTTCCATATTATTATTTTTAATAAATGATCATTGTCGATAACCCAATACCTTCATGATTCATTTATCCCCTCACAATGATGACATAAATGTAGAATGAGATTTCAATGGACATTTTGGTTGGGTTTCTATATTATTAGAGAATGAGAATATGATACCTACTTTGATCGATAGGTTCAACAATTTGGATCACTATATATCCTTTAGTTAAGAAACCAACGTTGTGGAGCTGGTAAATCTTTATGTGAGATAGAGTTTTCATTTTCACATTGTTACATCTTCTATAGTCTCTGATAAATATCAATGTTTTACTTCATTCTTTTGGAGTGTCCTTCCAGAGGCACTGGGAACTCATGTACATAAATGTATTGAATACAATACATAGATGGATGGACATATAGGGAGGGATACACATAATCATGAGTATATTCTTTCAGATTAAAATGTCAACATTGAATGACCTTGGAATTACCATTTACTACTAGTTTTGTTTTCTTATAAAAATAGTTACCGGTATCTGATTAGAATGGATCATTTAGAGTACTTTTTTTGACAACCAATTATATCAATGTTATATTTGAAAATTGTTGGTTCTATTTCCTTGATTAGGTCATGGATGGATCAGAAGACAATATAAATGATTCAGTTGATTCTTTATAGGTTATTAATAACTCAGTTTCGTTTTAAATGCTATGTTTATCATCACTATATATCGTTTTAGTTTCTAGTAATTTTATATGTGTTGTTGATAGTTTCATCATGTTTGGTTCATCTATTTATAATTTTTAAAGGTATGCTCTCTCCTCATTTTATGGGACTATTTGATGTTATTGTTCAGGTGGTAAATGTGGTATTCTATTTAGCACTTCTACCACATTTGACATCGATATAGAACATGTGGCATTTATCACAACTAAAATAGTATCTTTTTTATCCATATCATGTTTTGAGTTAGAGTCATCTTATGTTCAATACTTATTTATGGATGATTGAGAATACAATTAGGATTGTTTTTTATATGAAAGAACTTTTTCCATATAGTACCCATGTCAGGAACCAAGACGAAAATACCCCAACCCTGACTTCATCAGCCAGGAGATGAAGACATATAAAAAAGAAATGATGAACTTGGGGATACATTTTCTTATTTACATATTCAAAACCACACACCATCTTAATGAAAAGGTGAACATGGGAGGATTAAAAGTCGAATCACAGTTATAATTTAAACAAATAATTCATGAACTATTGAATGTATAAAGGTACCATAGTGTAAAAGGAAATGTACAGGGGAAGAATTTCACATCCTACCATAAATATGTCCAAACATGATAGAAAAATGGAAAACTAAACATCTCAGAGTTACCAACTCCTAAAATCCAATCATTGACCTCCATACACTGTCTAGGCACCCGGTATCCCAATGCAAATATATAGTCATGATCAACATGTTCTTCTACATTATAAGTGAAAACATGCATGGAAAAAATCTCATTAAGTGGTGAGTATATATATATATTGTATGATTCCCTAAAATATGAAGTGGGGAGTTGTAAGAAATACCAAAGTAAGAGAATAATCTAGATAATACAAGGTAAATTAATGTTGTATAGCTCAACCCAATCATTATTGTGATAGTATATTCAACCAAGTAGAAGGGTCTAATCATTATGAGTAGTTGAACTACACATCAAATATTTTCTATTAATGGTAGTAGATTACACTCATCCAACCATGAGAATTTAAACACCAAAAGAACCTGTGGTACCCGAAAAATATTCACTTCTCCTAGATGTAGAGTAACCAAATAAAAGGTTTGGATAATGAATAAGGATATATATATATATATATGAGGAGTCAAAAAAATCCTAAATGATAGAGGAATAGGATATCCACATCACAGTTCGTCCGGAGAAAAAGAGTATACAATAGCTCTTAATTTCTATAAATTATGACGAGCATCTCACACATCTTTCGGGTAGTATCCATAAATGTGTAAACAACCCACATCACTATAAAACATAATAGAGGGCCCCCCAAACATGAGGTAGAGGAACTGCACAAATGTGCAACAAGGGGCTTCAACATTTAAGTATTCAAGGTCCCAATGCACATCAATGTTTTAGGGTAGCACTCATAGTGCATTGAGGACACCAACCAAGCTCTACAAGAGGTTACCATTATGAAGACATTTAGGGCCCAATTCAAATTACTACTAAAGGGTACCACTCAAAATTTAAAGAACCACACCCTGGTAATAATAGAGGTCTACCACTCTAATGACTTTGAGAACACACTTCTTAACTCTATTGGAGTGTACCACATGGAAGACATCAAGGATCCACTGACCAACTATACTGGAGGGTAAAACTCATCTGGTCACTTGTGATCATTCATGATTACTACCATGGTCTAGGGTTTCTTTATCAAGTTCCATTAATGTATCATTACACATAATATATCCACATACACTTCTGAGGACACCAATAATTTTACATGGATGAACACGATAGATGGGCTACTCAATAGTGAAAATTTCAGTTCTAATGAAGGAGATATGGATGATTGAAATATATATGAAATGAAGTAGTGGTACATAGCGTGTGAGGGTACCCACATGATGTGTGCTCCCACTCCAATACAAAGTCGAGTCCAGGGACTGCAAACTTCTTCTGACAGTGTAGGAGTACAAGCCTTGTTAGTGGAATACATTACATGTGCATGGAACCTAGGTACATGGTTGTATGTTATTGGGATTTTCTGTGTACCAGATGTGAGGTCCATGTACCAGACCCCATGTTCATGTACTGGACACCATGTCCGTGTACTCGAGTACATAATTGTGTACATCACCATATATTTCCACATATATTCACACAATGTGATCCCTCAAATTGATTGTTCATCCAAGAAGGGGAACACAATATATGAGATATTACACATTGTGTCATCCATAAAATTTTAAAAACCATAACAGTCATCATAGAATGGTTACACGTCGTGTCTTCATCCATCAAAATAGTGTTCAGTTGGTATTTGTTCAAAATGAGGTGTTTCTATCCCATCCCCACTATTTTTATATATATATCACCTCAAAACTACCTAATAATTGTAGATTTAGACTAGATATAGGGATTACATGTACCGTTCTTTTGAAAAAATCCATCGATGGATCATCAATTACTTCCACACAAATTGGACGCACCAAATCCTTCCATGCACGTTTTATCAATTTCAAATCACCAATAATATAATCTTAATCACAAAAAACTAAAAATCTATTGTCATTTCATTGAATTTTTATTTATTCATTGATATTATTTTTATATGGGGTCTGATCAGGCTTGGTACCTCCCAAAAATTTCTACCTTGGACAAAGGGGTCTAATCAGTGAAGAAAATAAAAGAATGAAGGGAGAAAAGCATGAAAAATCAAACACTACTGGTAAGTGGTACATTATAATTGGGGTAATTGTGATGAAGCCCCATGATTAATGCCCCATTTTTAAAAAGTGTGTCGCAAATAATGTTTTTTGGATGGGATGTGAATCTCTTTCATGTAGCTTCCTCATGGTTTTTTCAGTACCTTATATTGTCGGCCTCTCGCAAAAAAGGCTTAATGAGTTGTTGGAACCATTTTTATTGATGGGTTGTCAAAAATACTATTTGTGACGGGTCTCGTCACAAAGTGTAGATAATTGAAAACAATAAACTTATTTAAAATAATAATATTATTATTTTTATTAATAATAATAATAATAATAATATTAATGAAATAATAATAATATTATTATTTAAATAAAATAAATTATAAAATTATAAAATAATATTCATATAATATTAATAAAATAATATTGATAATATAATAATAAAAACAATATTATTATTAATAAAATAATAATATTATTATTACTAATATTACAAAAAATTATAAATAAATTAAATACTCAATATTTGGGGATAATATAAATATATAAGAGAAACAATACGAAACAATTATAAATATTGTAATAATAATAATAAAATTTAATAAATTAATAAAAACAAATAATTATAAAATTATAATATTTTATTTTCGCAATAATATAAAAAACACATTATATTTAAACGTTGATAGTTAATATTTCAAACAATTTTTTCATTCATTTGTTTTATCATAAAAAATAACTACATCGTTGAGGGGGAGGGTCAACTAGAGGAGTTGGAGGAGTTGGAGGATATGGTGGAGGGAACTCCTTCCCTAAACCATGAGTCATACAATGCATGTAATCTAACAGATCATACTCCTACTTATACAACCATCAACACATATCCTCATGCATTTCTTTCTGTTGTTGATGCTACATTTGAAGAAGATATTCCAACTAATATTTATTCTTTTGACACATCTACTCCTACTCTCTACACATACTGTCAATAAGCTTACTATAAGATCGTAGATGCTCAAGAGATTGTATAGAAGATGTTGATTACTCTCCACAGGCTCCTCCTGAGATAGATTCCAATATAACTATAGTGACATAATAATTCATATAATTCAATCGAGATCTAAGTATCAGTAATAGAGTGACTCTTAGTCAGTTTCCAAGACATCGTGACCTCATTTGACTCATTAAATTTCAAATTAAAATAATAATTGTAGAAAAATTATTTTTAGGTAAATTTATAACTCAAAAAGACAATTTACTGACCACAGTATGGCATTGGCAAGCACCTAAAATCTGTCTAGTGGTCGGATCACTGAACATACCTTTATAAACATCAAACTCCGTAATATAAATCTATTCAAAAATATGAATATAAAATATACCATTTCAATTTAATTTCCTGTAAAATATTTAAAAAAAATCATACCATATTCTCCATTTGTGTGCTGGATGTACATTTATTGGATCGAGGTTCACCTCCAGTATCCCTCGATTTTTTTGACCAATCAACTATCAACATTAAAAATGAAAACCCAACTAGTATGTACATAATCCATCCCATATATGATATGAAATGTAATCATGTTTTTTGTCCTAGTACTTGTCAAACTCTATCACTCCTTCTTTCTCCATTGCTTTTCTTCTAAATTTTTTAAAAAACTAACTGCATTGCTAACACTTTTTCCCCTACCATGCCTTCATGATAGCGTCACACATGATCTCATCTATAGGATATCATTAAACCTAAAAATAAATAATAATTTCATGTTATTGATTAAATTTATTTCAAAATAGATATTTTTTATTTGTGTACTATCTAATGATCGAACATGAGGTGTTTCACATCATTGAGGAATCTCATCCCATGAGACCCATGATTCAGAAAAATAAGTGTGCAATATAGTGCCCCCTTTTCCAGTATCTATATTCATAAATTTTTGAAAAAAGAACAAAAAAACAAACATTCCATTTATAAATAAATTATAAAATAAATTCTATAATACATTGGTATACATACCTCTACATGTTTAGATCAAAAAGAATATGTGGAAGTCACATGGGGATAGGGTCAAGAATCATCAATCATGTATGAACATTCCCACCTTTGAGTCCCCCCTTGAACGACCAGTATTTTATGGTCCATATGATCTAGCATTCAGCTCATCTGAATATATATCATATTCCATCAAGAGACGAAACAGAATCCCCAACATTCACAAACATGAAATGAATGTTGTTAGAAAACAATTGAAAAGAAATATCCAATTAAGATATAAATAATATATTATTATCACGGACATTTAACAATGTCAATGTTTATCTTTATCTTTATCTTTATATCTGACGATGTCAATGTCATCATATTCCTCCTTAGCATCATTAATTTCCGTATGAGTTTCATTTTGATTATCTATTATCATTTCAAATTATCTTGTAACATCATTATCATCATCACCACCATTGACCCTTAACTGTGGGTTGTCATCATCTATATTCGTGTCTCCTCCTAAAAAAGTTATATTTGGGTGATTAACATAAAAATATTCAATTCCTTCAACTTCAATAAATCCACATTCACATTGAGTAAACTTATTTCTCCGAGATTAAAATTTTAATATCCTCCACCAATCACTCAACTCTCTTGAAGTATCACCATATTTTGAGTAATACATTTTCTATTATTGACGATATAATAAAAATGTATCCTTTATTGCATGAATACACTTATTTTTAATATAAATTATTCATTTTTTCAAATGAACATGAAAACGTCTCTTTATGTCCATCCACTGTCATTTATAGATAATTAGGTTATGTTCTTCAAGATATCACAGTTCAATAATTTACTCTAGCATTCCATAAAATTCATATTTTGTTTCACTTTTATTAAATAAACTAAAGTAAATTACACGATCAATTTTTTTTTAGATTTTCCATATGAACTTAGATAAAAACAAAAACCATTCACCACAAATTCATTATAATATTTAACCATTTTGTGGTTGGGTTACTCAATACAAATAATAAATTATCAATATTATCATCATGTTGAGATACATGAAAATTAATTTAATAATTATCAATATAAAATAAAATAAATTCTTTTTATATCAAAAACAATAAATAATTTATATTAACAGTTTTTCAAACCAGTGGAAAAGTTTTTTCCGATGCTCTTCATTTGTAGCTATTGTTGTTTTTATATGTTGTTTCTTGATATGATTTCCATTTAACATACAAAAATAATATTATTATTTTATTGTAACAAATACTATAGAATATGTGATAGGATAACTCACTATACAAATGGTTTAATATAATCATAGTTGATAAGAACATATGTATGAGATATGTGATGTTTGTCATCTAAAATCCATCTCTCATGAAATCCACCGAATCCATGCTCGGTATGATTGATAAATGATAATGTATTTCCCATTTAATCATTAATTTTACCTCATTATGGCCAATACTGTTTTGTTTTGAGTGCCATCATAATAGAAAGAAACGAGAGAAGAAAAATAAGTTTCCTCTTGCAAATAAATTTCTCCAATTGAAAATTCAACTGATTGTTTATTATGTACTTTTTTCATATATTTATTATTTCATATCCCCAAATAGAACATCCATCAGAACTATAAAAGGCCTCTTTCATTTTTATCATGAGGAAAATGAAATATATAATTTTTTGTTGAGTGAAACAAATCTGGGAAGAATGTTTTTTCATGTTTCCATAAAATTAAAACAAAATCTTTTTACAGTATTCCAAATGCATCGTAGTCACTTGTCACTAAACAAATATTCATTAAAAAATATGATATTTCTGATATAACATCCCAAATAATTATATTCTACAAACATTTTAATCCAATTAAAATAATTCCTTCCATTATAAGATTACATTCATGACTTTAATATGGAAATATGACCATTTCTAACACATCTTCCCAATTGTGTTCTTTTCCAAAGCCATAATATTATTTTCGTTTATTGTTGGTCTTAATGTAATGGAGGTAACTAAGAGAAAATTTATATTAACTCAATTCATGAGATCATTGTTGGAGGTCCATCTGTTTTAATTTTTTCTTCGAATAAATAACAATTTTTTCTCAAAAAGGATGTTCAGTTGGAAGGAGTCTTTGATGATAGTTGAAAAAACATGTTTTTCCCTTGATGAGCAAAAAAAAATTGATGTCACTCATACTACATGTACATAATTTTGTACCGTGTTTACTCCAGCTAGATAACATGGAATATGCTTGGAAGTCACTAATTGTCCACAAGAATTCATCTTTCAATAAGAAATTTTATTTCACAACTACATCAATTGCACTGACACCATTACATCACAATGAATTTAACTCACCAATCAATGCATTCAAATAAACATAAATATTAATTTCTAATGTCGAATAATTAATTATTTCAAATAGATATGTGCTTCCATCATCAACATAATGGGAGGAAAATTGAATGGATTTATAAAGATAAACCAACATGAAAACTGACTACCATAAGAACTAAATGGAGAAAAATGGTAAGTATAAAGACTCAATCACACGTTTTAGGATTCTTAATAAAAAAAGAATCCACATTATCAAAATGATTCCATGAACCACCATCAGATGGATGATTTATGGTTTTAATGTTTGGAATATTGATTTTGTGCCTTGATTGTAATGACAATGTGTTTTGAGACAAAAATAAATGATGTAAACTAAGTGTTAGCGTGAAATATATGGATTTTTTATAGGAATAAATCCAGATATCACTTGTTGAGCCTGTTTATATATCTATTTACAATGTGACAAAAATTTATCCAATGACTAATTTTTACCATAATATAATATGCAATCATTTGATCTTCCATGATTTTTTTGATAACCAAGACCCAAAAATGAACTAGCTATATGTTATCATGTAAATTATAAGACACCACATTTTCTTCAGGTAGCCTTGTTTTTTAAATGGTAATTTCTTATCAAAACAACTATTTTTTATTCCATAATCTGATTTAATGTCCATCAATTTAGAAACAACATCATATTTTCTTATCTTACCTCCAAGATATAACAACCCCTCAGTAGACATCTACAACTCAAGAAATGAGATGGTTCCAACTCAACAGTTAAATTAATATCATCCCTAGTATCATCTCCTTGAAAAATTCAACAACAACATCATGTACTAATTTTTTAAATAGTGATAAATTTGGATCCAAATTATCAATATCCTCTCTGGAACTAAATTCATCATATTGATACTAAAAACATTATCATGTTGAAAATAATAATGAAATAATTGACCCCCAAACTTTTCAAATTTTTTAAATTTCCCATGATAATTTTTTTTATAAGGAATCTAAATTGTCCCTTCTGAATCAAATTATCATTTTGATGATATAGATGATACGAAAGCTTCAACAACCTCAATTTTTCAAGATTTACATAAACTCCATTTAAATTTCTATGCTAATTTATCTTTTCCGAATCATATAATAATGATTATTTTTGAAACCCATATTTCATATTTCAATAAAAAATTTCAAATAATTAATTTTTTGGTAAAATTTTGTTTATGAAAAACACTATAAAAAGAGAAAATAGTTAAATTCCCTTTTCAATATGATTATAATAACTGCTATTATTTCAAACGTATTTTTATTATATTTAAATATTTGGTAAAAAATAAAATGACTTATAAAAATTTATAGTAATTACTAATAATTATTTTTAAATATAGCAAATTCTATTAATAATTGTAATTTACCAATACACAATTTTTAGTGGATTGGCCGCAACACTTTTTTCTGACGACTCATATCCTCTATCGATGGAGATTAGGGAGCCTTTTTTCCTTCTCTATATTTTCATGCATATGAAAATAGATATGCATACTTTGGTAGATATTTTCCATAGTGATCTAAATAGAAATAATTATCAATGTGATGAATCATCAAGAGAATAGCCTATTTTTTCCAATGTCTCATCTCTATGAAAATTTCACTAACTGAAATCAGTATGAAAATTAATCCCATAAGTATGCATATCCATTTTTTTATGCACAATAATGGAGAGTAGGAATGCCTCGCCACATTTCTCCCCATTCTAGTGCATACAAAAATGGATATCCATATTTAATAATATATTTTTTATGTTGATTTTAGTTGGTGAAAATATGAAGGAGATAAGGTTTCAGAAAAAATGGAGCCACTAATTCAGTGAAATTGCCCAAATTTAATACAATTTATAATAATTCCTTACTATTTCTTGGTAATTGTTACTAATTATTGAAAATTGTTTAAATTATTAGCAATTATTTCTAATAATTAGTACATATTTCTAATTATTCTTAATTATTTCTTTTTTTTAATATTTTGAAATTATTATAAAATAATTTTTAATTATTAAAATGTATATCCATTTGTTACTAATATTTTCAATTTATTACTATTTTATAGAATTTATTAGTAAGTTTTACCATTTATAACTTTTTGTTTCATGTTATTACTAGTTAATATAATTTATTAGTAATTATTTGAAGTTATTACAGTTTATTACAATTTATTACAAATTATTACAGATTTTAATTAATTATTACAATTTTTTAACAAATTATGACAATTTATTAGTAATTGTTCTAATTATTATAACTCATTTCTAATAAACAGTAATTTTTAATTTATTATTAATTTTTTCCATTTATAAAAAATAGACGCAGTTTATTACTAAGTATTGCAAATTATTTTTATATATTTGAATTTATTACAAAATATTATAACTAATTAATGATTATTAGTATTTATTAATAATTTTTATAATTTAATATTGATTTTGACTACTTATTAAAATTTATTACTAATTATTAGAATTTATTACTAATTATTATAATATATTACAAATTAGTACTAATTATTAGAATTTATTACAAATTATAAATTATTATTATAATTTATTTCAAATAATTAATAATTTAGTGGATTTATTTGTATTTATTAAAATTTATCACTAATTATTACAATCTAATACTAATTGTTATAATTTATTACAATTTATTACAATTTATTTCTAGTTATTATAATCTATTACTAATTATTATAATTTATTACTAATTACTACAAAATAGTACATATTATTAGAATTTAATAGTAATATATACAATTTATTACTAATTATTACTAAATGCTGCAATTCATTAAAAATTATTTCAATTATCTTTCAATTATTTGAATTTATTAATTATTATTAGAATTTATTGATAATTATTACAATTTTTTACTAATTAATATAATTTTCTACTAATTATTAGAAGATTTAATAACTAGTATAAATTATTACTAATTAATAAAATTTATTACTAATTATTGAATTTATTACTAATTATAACTAATTGTTGCATTTTATTACTAATTATTACAATTTATTACTAATTATTATAATTTATAATTATTCATTAAAATTTATTTCTAATTATTATATTTATTTACTAAATATTAGAAATTATTACTAATTATTACTATTTTTGTAATTTATTCCTAATTAAAATAATTCATTAATAACTATTGTTATTTATTACTAATTACTACATTTTATTAACAATTATATGAATTTATTATTTATTTTTTCAGTTTATTACTTATAATTACAATTAATTGTTAATTGTTTTAATTTGTTACAAATTATTTAAATTTAATACAATTTATTACTGATTATTACAATTTCATACTAATTATTCCAATTTATTATTAATAGTTTCATTTTATTCATAATCATTTCAATTTATTAATATTTATTTCATTTTATAGCTAATTATTAAAATTTATCACAAGTTATTACAATTTATCACATATTTTTACAATTTATCACGAATAATTATAATTTATCACTAATTATTACAATTTATCACAAATTATTGTCATTTATTTCAAAATATAACAATTAATTTCCAATTATTACAATTTATTACCAATTATTACAATTTCGGACAAGCTATTAAAATTTCGTAATAATTATTAAAATTTATTACTATTTATTTATAATTATTTCAATTTATTAATAATTATTACTAATAATTTTTAATTATTTCAATTTATTACCAATTAATAGATTTCATTACTAATTACAAGAATTTATTACTAATTATAATAATTTATATAAAATTATTACAACTTATTACAAATTAAAACAAAATAAAAAAAATTATTTCTAATTATATTTTATTAATTTTTATTATAATTTTATAACAACCATTATAATTTTATATTAATTATTAAAATTTGATTCAAATTATTACGAATTAATAATAATTAATAAAATAACTACTAGTTAATACTAATTCTTACTAGTCACACAGAATTATTTGTAGAAATAATCATAAACAATGGTACATAAATCTATCTAATTCAAATATAATTTAACAACTTCTAATTAAAATTAATTTTAACTAAACTAAAATTAAATATGTAAAAAATTAAAGAAATAGTTAAATACCTAATAACTGAAGCTTTCAAAGTATATAATTTGGGAATAATGCCCCAAATTAAAAAATTAAAACTATGGAAAATTTTGTGAGAAAATTTTCAACTATAGAGTGATAGGTGTAGATAATTTACTGAAATAAATAAATGGGTGGGGAATATATAGTTTCGATTAGTTGTAATAGGATTAGTTGCGATGGTACTCTTGTCTAAAATATAACCTTTTGTGATGGGTCTAATCGCAAATGTCCATCGCCCGTATTAATTATGGTTGTGGCTAAAAAGTCTTTTGCAAAGAGTCATGTCGCCAAAGTCAACTGCAAACATCTTTTTTGAGACGATATATAAATCCCATTACAAAATATAATAATGTGTAGAGTATTTGTCAAGGGAAATTATAGCTTGTTGAAAATACCCTTTCTTGAGGGTTGCCATGTCAGGTGAGCTAAACCTTTTTCAATAAGAACCATCACCCCCCAAAAAAATTATTTTATGAATGGATGGCGCCCCCAAAAAGAATAATTCCTTCAAAATGACTATTTGTAATGGGACACTGACCCGCCATAAATGACCTGTCACAAAAGCCCACTTTTACCATAGTTAATGTTTTAACCCTTGTGGACAACTATTCCTGTAAAATGATCATGATACGTTAAACTGTGGGTAGAAAATAATGATTAATTAAATTTATTCCATTACCTAGGAACATGAAAAGGACACAACTGGTGCAGATCTATGAATAATGGTGGATCTTCTCTAGCAGTCAATCAAAGTGGGTAAACACACCATGTGAAGAGTACTACCTCTATTATAAATCATTTGTTGATGAAGAATGTGTTAGAAAATAATTGGGATAGACTATAGTGTTTTAAACTCCTTATCTGCTCTGATATGTAGTTCCATCATTATTTGAGAATATTTTTCAACATTGGAAGGAGGAGATCATCATTGGTGAATTGTAGGATTATGATACTAATGCTTTTAAATTTCTCCCTGAATATATATTTATTTGGATATATTTGGTTAAATAAGATAGATTAATTACCTCAATAAATTAATGAAACTCTCTGAATGTACAGTTAATGGGAAGTTATCTGAACAGTCTTGCACTAACCCATTTTATGTTGGGCCTTGTGTAAACACCTCATTATGAAATAAAATATGGACTCATATTTCTAATGTGATCATCCATTTAAATGTATTCCCATTTTATTAAGAATAAGAACATACATAATATTAAATATATTTGGGAAATTAATTCTAGGTACACCAACCCTCAAAATCTCAATATGTCTTAATGAATAGAATTAAAAATACATATAGATATATTTCAAATTATTACATTGAAAAAACTCAGACTCTTCATCATTCACTAATTCAATATTATTTCATAGAAAAAAAATCCTAACTTCGAAAACATAGGATAATGAGCTCGTACATGTCTGTCCAACTTTTAGGAACTATCTTACATGTTTTCATGATTCCACAAAATGAAAAATGTAGGGGACGGTCCATTTAGATAGGGTCCTCTCCTGCCGATCCAGTATCACCACTGGGTGCTCCAAAAAAATTGGCTACATCATCGATGTCCAGTACACCCTAGTCAATGACTTGTGTGGGGTCAGATACTTATATCATCAACTGCAACATGTGGAAGACATCATGGACTCTCTCTTACTCTGGCGGTAGAGTGAGGTGGTAAGTTACCTGCCCAACCCTCTACATGATATTGAATGACACAATGAACCTTTTTGATAACATGCCTCATTAGACGATCCATTACAATCCTCAGAGTGGTGTCAATCTTAAGAAAAATTGGTCTCCCAAATAAATCTCCAAGGGCGTACACTGATGATCTTTGTAATATTTATTTATACTAGGGGCCATCCTTATCCACTCATGGACGGCTTGTACATTATCTATCATCACCAACACCATCTCTTGACCCACATGATATGACTCTCTAATCATTTTCCATCAATAGAATAATTTTATGTCCTTCCGTAAATGGCCTCAAAAGGTTCCAAGCCAAAGTTAGAATGGTAGCTATTATTGTAATGGATGGTGATCATACAAGCTCCATCTAAAGTTTAACACACACTCAATCAGCATTGCATCCATCACTATGATAGTGAAATTGGTATTCTCAGTAGTCTATGAGTGAAAGTATTTAATCATCCTCACTTGGGTCCCAAATTCCTCTTGTAGTCCTCTCCACAATAATTATGTAAACTTCTCTTTGCGATTTGAGACAATCATCACAGGAACCTCATAAAATAAAATGGTCTTTTTTATGTACAACTACACTATACTCTCGATCAATCCATGGACCCTGATGTAAAAAAGTGTGTCACAAAATTTTGAGTCCATGAACTATCACCCAAATTGTGTTAAGGATCTTCATTGTTCACTGAAGTCCTGAAAATAATCCAAGGATATTCTATCACATTTCAAATCCTAGATCTCAAGGGGCTGCAACAAACCTTCCATAACATGGGCTCAAATGTCACCTACTAAAAAGTGAGGATCCTAGAGATGATCTCAGCCATGTTTTTCTCAGTTTGGACTATCAAAACCACTATTTAAAATCTATGTACATCTTCCCCACATTGATATGTAATGTGATTGGAATGTGTGGAACTCTCACGTCTCTTCCTCCCACAACATGACTGGAACCACTGTTCACCCTATAAAAATATGACATATTTCTATCCATCATTATTTTCATATGGAATGTAATGTGTGAATATAAAATCACATAAGGCATCAAATTCGATGTCTCCTATTTATTAATCCCTCACATTCAAAATATAATAATGAGGCAAAAAACATAAATTCCAAAAATATGTAACTTCGTACTACACTAGGGTGACATATCGAGAGGCAAACTATGTTGAGGACTCTTGCACTAAGATAGTCTGATACATCATGAAAAGGGACTCTTCTATAATGTTTCCCATCCCTAATTAATATACAATATCATATTCATAGTCTTGGTATAATTTAAACCAATTTTGGTGTCACATTTTCAGGTCTCTCTGTGTGAAGACATAGCTAAGACATTTGCAGTTTGAGTGAACAATAATTCAGTCCCCTAGAATGTAGTGCCACTTCATCCACTGTATTATGCCCACCTTTACTAGATATATATCATGGGTCATATATTTCCTCTCACCGAATCTCAACTGCATCAACTCGTAAGTGAAATCTACCTTGATACTTCATGAAAATGCATTCAACCTAGCTATTGAGGCTTTATAACAAACTATAAACTCGACACCCTTATCTAGTATCATCAATAGTAGATCACTCATATGCATCATCCTCTATTTATCAACGGCCCACTGGCACTACATAGACTAGGTAAACAACCATCCTTTCCAAATTAGGGTGATCAATGGGATTGGGATCTTGGATAAGTCTTCAATAGACCTCTTCTAGTACCCTAAAAATCTAGGAATTCTCCACACCATTGACAAGTTCTTGGGTTAATCCTATGAAACAACTTCATTGATATTTTATAGATCCATGACCAATGAATTTTATGAAATGGAATTACCAAGAAAGAGAAACTCGTTAATAGTGAACTGAAATGTAAAGATAATTATGTAGATATGATGTTCTCTAAGAAATTACAGGACCATCATCATCTGATTTCCATGATCCTCCTCTTATGAATATTAGACGATTATGTTGTCGATGAGGAAAACAAAAAACGAGTCCAAAAATGAAAAGATGACAAAGTTTATAAAATACATAAACATTGTGGTAAAATTCATCACACTAAATGGGATTACTATGAACTCTTAGTTTCTGTAGTGATATAGAGAAGCCAACATTGGAATATCACACTTAGAAATCATCAAATGATGTTAGCTGGATTAGATAATGATCATCGATAACTATCTCAAACCACAAAACTAGTAAAAGTGTTCATCAAACCTTGAAAATTGGGTAGTTGTTCATTTTCATGGCCTGGTTTAGGAGTCAATAATCCATGCAATGCTGGAATCCTCGAATCACCTTCTTCAAGACCAGTACTATAGCTGTCCAATGGGACCCACTGGGTATGATGAAACCTTATTCATGATGGTCATTCAATTAAAAAATAAACACCATGATCTATTTCATATAAATTTAATATGCTTCAATATAAAATAGATCAGTTTCAAGTTCCATGTCAATGAAAAATTATATCTCCCACCTTGGAGAAATTCTCAAAACATCATTTGGGAAGAAGAACATGTAATCATACACAACATAATAAAACTAGTTTCTTGAATAAAATGATATGCTAAGGGATATAATATAAAAATAATGGGTGATTATATGAATCGTCTTACTTTCATAACCCACTAACACAACCATTGGACCTCTCTTGCGTGAAAAAAAAATCTTCTTCCATCAGCGTGTAGTCATTGGACTTTTTTGTAGTGAGAGTTGATCTGGTCTCATACAATGGATATACATTCCAGAAAAACTATGTATTCATCAGTTTCCATCATAATAACCAAAAGGCCCCACATGAAATCCCCTCCACCCAGTGATATCTCTCACTACTGGCATATATACGATATAGAAGATGCATTCATGATTGGAACCTCACAACAATGATGTTGTGCTAGCGCCTCAACGAGGAGCTCTAGAGCTTTTACCATGAGTATATAGATAATGTAATTATAAGATACTATATCATCTAAAATTAAATAATGATTATATGTCACATATATCTTACCTCCTATCATATAATGTGATGGAGGATCGTAGATATCCAAATCATTTAGTTGTTTATATCCCTAGACTCCAGCACCTCTAGCCTGATGTAGGATTCATTGTCATGGTGGTTTAAGGATTTCATAGCAGCATCAACCACTAATATCTCTTCATTATTCTCTACCAGATTAACATCTATGGTGACTACCCAGTCCTTTCCTAATAGATCCCTTATCATGATGATGAATCTATTGTGGTGGTCCATCACCTATATTTCTATATTTCTCTGCACGACTGGTCGATAAGTCTCATTCCATATGACCAAATCCATAGTAGTAAAAAATCTTCCCCACTCCAGGATTCCCTAGAAATTTTTGATACAAATGAAAACATTCATGAGTCTGATCACGGAAAAGTATCATGTGTCGATATCATGGATCCAATTTTTTTATCTACTATAAATGACTCATGTATTTGGTTCCCAATTCTAACACTAGTTTTCTAGAATCCCTCTGAATGAAATATCTCTCTCACCAACTCTAGCACCGACATGTTGGCATAGTTGGAGATGATAATGTGATGTTTGCAAGAACAATATTTATGTGTTGCCTATTCTAATAAATATATTCTCAGATGATGACATTCCAAATAATGTCAATAGAGTGACGTGTAATGTTTGTGAACCACAATGTATACTCATCCACCATAATACCTTTGATTATATATCGAAATCACCTAGATCTGGACTGAGCACAAAATGATGATATATTACTCCTCATGTAATATCTTTTATAAGATAACCCATGGGAGATTATATTTATCATTAATCATTGAAATGAGGTTGCACAAGTGCCTAAATGATCTATGGAAGAGACTAGATTCTAGTGCAAACACTTGGTCTATCAGGGTCAATATTAAATTGAATATAGACTCCACCAACTATAGAAAATGAACTTCATCTAAAATACATGGTTCACTATAGATGCTATGTGTCCTATGGTGCTATAATGTAGAGTTCTCACTATAACTATGTGTGCCCTCATTATACTCTATATGAATTATTTGATTATCAATAGGGGGAGGTGTATCTACCTATCGAAATGGAGGAACGAGATTTCAGGATGGAACCTCAAATTAGTCCTCATCACCCATGGGGTCTTCATTATGATCAAAAGACAATATACTTCTTGGGTTTTTATAGATAAATCCAGAAAGTTATAAATGCCTACCACAATCAGATGTGGGCATATATATATATATATAAACAAAAAAGTGGAGATTAATCAATAAGGATAATAAAATAAAAATTCCAATAATATTCATGAAACATTAATCACTACAAAAAACATCTTAGAATGTCGAGTTGACAAGTTGGTTTATAAGGTTCTGGTGATTGTATATTTCAGCTACAACACCATCACTAGATTCCGTAGCTTTAGATCCACACTTAAGACACACCAAATGTTTTTCTCTATATCCATCCAAATTCTCATGAGGGGAATACTTTATACAATTTCTTAATTAATGAACTATATCTTATACCAATTAGTGAGAACATTACTCAATAAATGGATCAAGTAGTAAAAACCCAAACCCACCTCCATATGGAAGTGGTATTGAGAAGCATTGAAGTCAAATCTATCTCATGGATTCCTTATAATGTGTACCTCAATTCATGAACACACTTCAGTATTAAAGACAATGTGTCTAGGGAATGAGTAAAATATGAAACACTACTATAATGTAAACCAAGAAAGAATGAACCGCTATATTCTACAAATATAAGGTAGTTTAAACGAAAAAAACAGTTAAAATATATTCCCAACCAAAATTTTGTCCCAAAATAACAGAAAATCGTAAAAGTAAATAGCTGTAAAAATACATCTTATGAATCCAAAACTATGAAAAAAATATAATGTCTTATCCCCAAGTATCCTTATTCTATTCTATAGACACGGTCGACCTAACCATCGACTTCCTAAGACACAACATGTGTTAGAAAAATAAAATATTATTTTGAGTATACACATAACAAGTATGACTCCTCAAATGATGAAGGGGGCTCGGTAATATATATAATATGAGATAATGACAGTTGATACAACAAGGTGTTGTGAAAGAGTAAAGATGAACACCACCAACTGTGTGATAGTTTTATCATCAAAACACAAGGGAATATAAATGAAGAGTAGATGAATTACCCATCTATTCTTCTCCACCAATAGTTGGAGATTCAACTCATCCAACCATGATAATCTAAAAAAGATAATCTGCGAGCACACCTCATGCTTCTTCACCTATCCTAGATGAATAGAGTACAAATAAAAGGTGCAGATATAGGAGAAGGATATATATATATATATATATATATTATCATTCAAAATAATCCCAAATGATAGAGTAATGGGATATCTAACTCATATATTAAACAAATAAGATGAGTATAAAAGTGTTTGTAAAGTACACTAATGTTCCCCAACATCCCACGTGTCTCTACATAAGTATTAATACATGTTTAACAATGCCTTATCATCATGACTTAGAGTAGATGCGGCCAAAAACTAATAATAGATGTTGCATTCCCTTGTGTATTAGGGTGGTTCCACACTAAAGGCCTCCTAGACTCACTAACAACCGCTACTTGAGTATACCGTTCTAATGATGTTGATGACCCACTACCCACCACTACTGGAGGGTACTAAATAAAAGACATCACAGACCCACTTCCCAGCTCTCTATAGGGAACTACTCATAAGACTAGGGACTATTCTTTAATCTAACATGGGGTACACCTTTGATTACATACAAGACCCACATACCACATCTAATGAAGGTTACCATTTAGAAGAAATAAAGGGCCCCCTACCCAACACTATTGGATGATACCAGTTGGATGTTAATTGGGGATCCTATGAGATTGATGAAATCGTTAAGCTTTTTATTATTTGGTTTTTTTCCATTAAATTTAACAACATACTTCCAAATACACAGTCGAGGTAATCATCTAATTCTAAATGATAAAACACTCAGGATATAAAATGTTCAACACAAAATATGAGTTCAAATAAAGTAGATATAGAGTGCATATGTTTCCATAAAAAGAAACTACAAGTACATTACTTGTGAGGTGACCCACATAAGAAGTGGTAAAACTCTATCATCTGGTAGTGTCCATTGCTGGAACATGAAACCAAACCATATAGGATTAAATGTCAGTTTGTTGGAATAAATGGAATGTCCAAGCTACTTGGGCTTCAAGATGTGTTCTCTGAGGCATATCTATGTGCGAGACCCAATTCAAGACCCCCAGTTTCATTTAGTTAACCCTTATTTTATTCTTTTAATGTATAAACATTGTTATAGAGATTTATGGGACGTTTTTTGAGATGTGAGGAAGATTTATTGAGATTTTATAAAAGTTCATGGTTGGTTCATGATGAAAAGAAACAGTGAAACTTCCCTAGGAAATCATGCACAATGAGATAGAGGGCCTTGGGTAGGCACACAGTTAAGGAGAATATTTGTAAAAAACCATACAACCATGTAGTAGAAACTAAGAAATTATGTAATGTGGTTATTTTTCATGATATGTCGATGGTATGGAAACCTTATAAGCTAATCATTCAAGGATCACCCTTGCGGTAGTATCTAGTGCATTTCTAGTGGATAGTTTATCTATATGTGAGTCAAACCATGCATGGTATAAAAAAAGATAAAAAAGTTGATCTACGTTAGTTTTATATTTTAACCCCTCAATTTATCCCATTACCTACCATAACTCAAGATTACTTCCTCTCAAAGGATATAGATCATCTCCCATTGATCTGGTGGTGATATGGACACTTATCTTGGTGTGTCGGTGTGGAATTCTTGTAGTATGTCTTCATTCATGTTAGTTTCTAGAGGTTTTCTGTAGATAAAACTTTTATATCTCTTGGTTTCTTAAATCTATGACTATTTTATATATATGTACGCCTGTTGATTCATAATATGATTATATTTTGTTTTTCTGATGCATGTGGAGGATATCTATAGAGGGATTTGGAATACTTCACCCATTTGTGTTGGTGTTTAAGTGCCATTATTTTTTCTCAAAATACCAAAGGTTGGTGGCTTCAATATCAACTACTCTATTTAGACCATGAATTCATAGATTCATATTTATTAACATCGTTGAAATATATTGTTATATTGGTGTGAAAACCATGGAAGAAAACTTATTTATTAATGGTATGTTGAATTATGTGATATATAAGAGATGTTGTGAAATGTTATTTTATAAATCATTTTATGATAATGGTTTTAAAATAGTTTCTGGGTTCAATTCATTGAAAATGGTTTTAAAAAAAATTCAATTTAATGTTCTTCACATTAAAATGGGTTTGTAATTGAATTTTTTTTGGAATGATTGTGTTTGAATGTTTGTTTCGAATACATTGGGATGTGTGTTCATATTACATTATGAGTCCAAGTTGAAATATTGCATTTTCCTCAGGGGCAACAATTTAATGACACATGGTATTTAATTACCAAGTTAAAACTTTGTAGATATATGAGATCGCACTCATAAGAATGGATCCATTATATTGATGAATGCATGAGTTTATATGTGGTTTGGAATAGGTTATGCCAAAGAGTTTGTGATATGGATAGGAAAACATTCATGGTTTATTTCATGGGAAATTGTTTTTCTTTAGAAAAAGAGTTTTCTTAAAAATATTTATGGGTTTGAAGAAAATTATTTTACATTTTTTATTAAATTATTTGATTTAAATATGATGAATTATTATATCCTAGTTGTGCGAGTTGGGAGGTCATTTGGGGAAATCCTAGTCAGTATTATTACTCACCCCTAATTATATTGTTTATTACTCTTGTTGATATAATTTAACAAGACATGGGAATTACAAATGTATCACATTTATCTACACGTTCTTAGTGATAAAATAGATTCTATGTGGGTTGTTGCATAGATCTTGTTAGATTATTTGAGTTTTTATTGGATTTTTTGGGGTTTATTTAATATTCATTTCAATGTTTTATTGGATGTTTTGTTTTCATCCACTATGGAACTCTTTTTATGTTTGTATTAACAAAAATTGTATTGCTTTTTTGTTTTCATAAATTTTTATCAGGCATCATGTAGTGGTTTATTTGGATTAGGAAATCTCAATTTCGAAGGATTAGAAAATGACTTTATTATAATATGCATTGTAGAAATAACTTCGCACTATTAGTTCATTCTTCATTCGGAGTAATGATTTTAGAATTTTTAGAAAATTATTTCCTTTTGAAAAATGTGAAAAAAAAATTATTAATTTTTTTTTCAAATTTCAATGGTTATGATATTTTCAAAAATGATTTATTTTAAAAATAATGTAGATATTTTTCTAAAATGGTTCGACATAGAAAAGGATGAATTTGGAAAGCATCGTTTTCATGTAGTGATGCGGTAAAATTTGGAATGGTATGCCTTATGTTAATAAAGAGTGGTACTTAAGGTGTGTATTGTGTTTCTAGAAAATGGGACCTGATATGCATCATAGTAACTCATTAGAAGATGCCATTAAGAATGTTGTTTTCCCTGAGCCACATGAGAACCAATAATTGGTACAAAGAATCCCCTAGTAATTTTAGACCATTGATCCATGATTTCAACTATATAATCTTTTTATGATATCAATAAATACTAAAAATCCATTGGGAGGATTTATGTTTATCTTCAAGAGAGGATATGATACTCTAAAATTAAGGGTAATAATAAAAGGGACATCTTTTTCCTCAGAGTTTGAACATATTCAAATCTCAAAACAAGATCAATTAATATTACTCCAAGACCAAATTAAAATCCTTGATGTTTTTAAAGTGGTACACCAAGTCACATCAATTGAATTTTTACTACACCACCAATAACATGTTACAATTAAAACAAGGTGGGGCATCTTGAGAACTATTTTCATAGTGCTCCAATGATGGGTGCTAGAGAAAATCCACTTCATCATAAAAATCATATGATTTGACCGAGAAAGGGAATAAAAACAATACTCAATCAAAAAATAGAGTTACACAAATTGATTCTAGGAATACAATGACCCCTCTACAAGTTTGATCTCAATAGAGAAATAAATAACATAGTGTTATGAGTTAGAAATTACATAGAGCTAATCAGGTCATTGTGGAAGATTAAAATATACCATCAACCACGAGATGTACGATTCATTTTCATTTTACCATTATGAAAACTTTTTTTGATATGGGTAATCCCAATTCAATTATTTTTCTTTATGATGTTGATTTCCTATATATAAATGTTTAGAGAATACAATATGTGTAAAAAATCTCTTCATGGTCAAAAGTGAATGTTGAGCCTATGTGTTTTAAAGAAGTTATATAACTACATATATAGATGATATTATATGGTACTTCATTGTATTTGAGATGGATTAATATAATATAATCATGGGTATAGAATGGTTGAAAACATTCAAGGATTTTCTGAATGATTATATTAGAAATACAGTTTCATATATTAATATGGTGTCAAGAGTCACATATGAGGTGACTAAAATATATGTGTAGGTGAATGGTATTATTATAACTATCTGTTTGAAATACCCTTTTCTGAATTGAGTTTCGAAATTTGGAATCGATAGTAGATATTTAGGATAGAATTTTTTAAAGTTTTTTGATCAGTTTCCCAATGGGTCTTCTAAAAATTTATCAAATTTACCACTTGTAAAAGAATTTTATTTTACAATTGATCTATTTCCCTTATATATAATCATATTTAACAAAAAAATTAAAATAATTGAAAGCAATGTTTGAAGATATGGAATGAAAATGATTTATTCAATCGAATATGTCTCTATGGGCCATACTGGTCATGTCTTTCAAAAAGGTGGAGGTAAATATTCAGTTCTGGGTTGATTATCATAATACAATACATGTTACAATAATGAATAAATATCTAAACCAATGAATTTATGACCATTAAAATAAAACTAGTAGATAACAATGGTTCTCTAAGATGGTATTTTACTCATGATATCACCAAATGTTGGTTTCATTCCTGTATATTCCAAAAACAACATTCAGATGTTGATATTGTCATTATGAGTGTCTGATAATGCCTTTTGGTCTAAAACATTCACCATCACTCTTTCATGTATTTCTGAATCAGAAAAATATATTATATTTTTATTCGTTATTGGGGGTGTTTATGGAAGGCATATTTCTATTTTTAAGGATAGCGTTTGTGAATGTGAAAAAATTAGAAAAGGTGTTGGGAATATTGTAGAATCATTATCTCTATGAAAAATTATCAAAGGGTAATTTTTAGATGTAATAATTACTCTTTAATTTATATGTAATCTATGAAATAGGTGTTTATGTGGAGCTAAAAACGATTTAGTCATTTATCTCTTGGAAACATAAATATAATGTCTTCAAGATATGGGAATTTCATTGTTCTAGATGCTTATTACCAAGTCACTGTTTGTGACTTCTCATTAAATGATTATCCTATGATAGCTTTGAAAAAATAAAATGTTCAATTATAGTAGGATAAGGAATTGCCAAAGTATTTTCAATAGATAATGTATCATTTTACGTCATAACATATCTTGGATTTTTTGGAGACATGACACGTGTACATGGTGCATTGCGATGCTTCAGGATTCAGGGTGTGATGTTTTCTCCAGTAGGGAGATCATGGTATTTTATATGGATCAAGGATTATATTAGTGCTTGAGAATAATTAACCAACACATTGTATGGAAATATATGTTTTTTCATTCTTTGAGGATGTGGAATCATTACTTCTTTTGTGAGAAATTTACTATTTTTAAGGATAATAAGAGCCTCAATGAAAATTTCTCACAAAGGGATTTGTAGATGGGAAAAAATTAGAGGGGGTATTTGCAAATGTTTGACATTGACGGAGCATTGAAATCATACCACCTTTCAATATGAGTTATTATTTCTGGAATAAAAAATATGTATAATTCATTGAAATAATAATTTTAGTTGGTTTGTATGGAAAGAAAGGTGGAAGAGTTTGGGTCCTGATGATTAACATATCTTCATGTTAAGACAGATCATTAACGACCAATAGGTATGTTGAATTTGTTATCTATACCTGTTTGGAAATTATAGTTGATATGAATTTATTTTGTAATAGGATATAAAATAACAATTCAGTAACATGATACCATATGGGTGAATGTGTGTCATCTCAAAATTTGATTCATTTAATTCATATTCATTAATCGAATATGGTGGGGTCTTGTTAAAAATATATATTCAAGATATTATAAATAGTAATGAAATACTTGTCAAAATCATGTCAGATTGATATCATAGGTTTACATCTCCTTTCTGGAAATCTTTACAAAAATTATGTTGTATTCTGTTAACAATGAGTACAACATATCATCATTAGATGGACATACAGTTGAACAGTTGATACAAACATTGGTATATATGAACCAATTATGTGTAATAGATTTTGGTGGATCCTGGGAATGGAACATGGCATTATCAAAGTTATCTTATAAAATACATTTATCTGTCCTTGATACATATGTATGGTTTTGAATCCTTTTATGTGAATATGTGTCGTTCTTCGCATTGTTTGGTGGAAATGGGTGAATATTCAATTATTTGGTGAACCATTGTCTTTGAAACAATGTATAATATTTAGTTAATTATAAAATCAGTGGAGATTTCTCAAATTCATCTTAAATAATATACATATGATCATTAACATTTTCTTCATTCGAGTTAACTGATCATGTGTTCATGAGTATCTCTCTAAGTCATGTGAATCGTTGTTTTGGAAATTAGGTCATGTTATATCTCTGATGAACATGCATTGTTGAGATACTTGAACAGGTTCATGTAGTGGAATATCACTTATCATTCCTACAATTGTTCAATGTTTTTCATAATCTATTTCATGTAACTCAGTTGAAAATGATAAGCATGATCGTCCCATGGGATTTTATGGGATCACAAAGGCATAGAGTTGGATTATTTATTTATGAATAGGAAAGTGATGATTGTGGATAGGAAAGTGAAATTGTTTCAATGAAAAATAATTTGTCTACTGAGGGTTTTGAAGAAATATGGAGAGATTTAATAAGTGACATTAGAATGGTAGAATTAAATAAAAGAGAAATGGATAGAAATCATTCAAGAAAATAAAAAATTTCTAATTTCATGGGATTGAATGGACAATTGTGGGGAGAATGTAGAACATCATGTTTCAATTGTGTAACCTTTAATTTAGACTTCTTATGTTAAAAAATTTTTTTGTGATTTTTTGGAGGGTATATAATATGTTTTTACTATTTTCTATCTCTTCTAAAAGTGATTTTTTGGTGCATGGTAATTCAAAACTAGGAAAATTTTCCACTGAGCATTGCACAACGCGACAATAAGATCTAGGTAGGTGCATGGTTAATGAGCATCGATTGTCCAAAATGTGTGTCCAAAAAGGCAAAACCATGAATAGATGTAAATGGGACATGGATGTGATGGTGTAATGTTTGGAAACATTGTGATCCAACCATGTGAGTCTCCCCCATAAGGTACTGGTGGGAGAATGGTTAGCACATAGTTTGTCAAATCGGGTGATTAACATTGCATAGTTTGAAAAACAAGATCCAGAAAAATTTATATAGATCAGTTTCATATTTTAACCACATTTGTTTCCCTAACCCAACTCTAACTCATGATTTTATCCTCTATATGTCTAAGGATGCTTCTCCCATTGATCCAATGATGATATGAGGTCTTCACTTGGTGCATTGAAACCATATTCTTATTGTAGGTCTTCATTCAATTTATTTTACAGTGGTATTCCTTAGATATAAATATTCAACTCTCCCAGTTCTTTATATATATACATGTTATTGATATTCATATGTTTTTTGATTCTAAATAGGGTTATATTAATAATTTTAAATGTTATGGGAATAAATATAAATAAACGTTTTTATGTATTTCACACATTTTCATAGGAATTTTCTTGATGTGATTTATTTTTCGTAGAAACATAAGATTTGTGGCTTCAGTCTCCACCCCACACTTTATAAAATGATGTATTATATTCATATAGATTAAATATTTTGAGATTTATTTCAATGATGGTTTGAAAGTATTTGTAAAAACCTTATTTAGAGATTGTTTGTTGATTTGTGTGCAATTAATGAATTTTTGTGAAATGTGCATTCATAAATTAATTTAAAATGATTATTTTGAAATAGTTTCTAGATTCTATTTATGGGTGATGGTTTTCAATTAAAAAGTTATTTTATTGAAATAATTTTCAGATGTAAATGGTTTTTTCAATGATTTTGTTTTGGAATTGGATTTGTTTGGGCATTGAAATGGTTTTCACATTTGAAGGATTTTCAAATTCAAATGGTGTTGGAAACATCTATAGGAATTATTTTTGGGAATACTTGATGTTTTGTGTTCATATTTCATTTAGAGTTCTAAATGAAATATGAAATAGTTATTATTGATAATTTCGCAAAGAAACAAGATATTTAAATACCATTTGATGACATGTAAAATCGACAAGAACTTGTTCATGATTGTCTAACTATCTCAATGAATCATGCATGAGTGGATGTTTTGTTTGGAATTAAATATTTAAAATGGATTTTGATGTTGTGGGGAAAAAATTCTTCGTTTCATTTCATGGAAAATATATTTGGATTGGAATAATAATTTTCCTAGAAATAGTTTTTGGTTTTGAGATAAATTGTGTTAAACGATTTCTATAAATTGTTTCATATAAATGTTCTATCTTTTTCTATCCATGTGGAGTGAGTAGAGAAATAATTCAAGGAATCCTATATGGTATTATTATGTACCCCTTATATGGAGCATTGGTGGTTTCCTATATATCATTTACTGGGAAATGTGAAAAGGTAATGTATCAAATTTATCTAATGGTAAATGGTGAAACGTGGGATATTTTGTGGAGTTGAAGTGTGGATCTTATTAGATATTTACATATCTATTTTTGAGTAATTGGATTTTATTGTATTTTTTTAGTTTTCCATTGTGGTAATATTCTCTGGTTTGGTTTGTGATAAAATGTGTTTCCTTGAGTTATCATTCATTTATTTCATGCACATGTAGTGGCTTATTGGTTGTGGATGGTTTGTTTAGTTGTTCTATTTTTAAAATAAAAAAAATCCCCTAATTGGTAATGAGGCCTTAAAAATTTATCTGTAGGATTTTTCATAATGGGGATGTCCTCTAAGTCCATGTAATGTTCCTAAACATTTAATATTCATTGATGGGGGAGGGATGTTCCACCCGGTGTCTGTGAAGCAAACCACAATTCCATGTACCGAACCCCATGTATGTGTACTCTAGTCCATGACCATGTACATAGCCATGTAAATACACATGGATCCCCCCATGTGATCACTCACACGTGTTTTTCGATGATATGTGATACATATAATTTGTCATATATTAAGTGATGTGTCATCCTTAAAATTTCCAAAACCCTAGCAAATGAGGGGGAAATGTTATGTTTCATGTGTTCATCCATGAACATGATGTTTTTTTTGGATTTTTCTAGAATGTATGATATATGATTTATGTGGTAAATATTGTCATTTATACATGTTTCTCAATAGATATTCCCTTGATACTTCCTAAAATTGTGGATCTGGAGAAAATCACTTGTTTTTCGGAAACATTCGTGGAAAATCCACACATGATGGATCATTGGTGTTTGTCTCACGGACATGACACACACAAGCCTTAAATTTTTGTTTTACTGATTTCAAAAAAAAAGTATATATAATACACAAAACTCTAGATTTATCCTCATTTCATAAATTCATGCTTTATTAATCAATATGTTGCAGATCTGGGGGATTGATTAGGCTTGATAACATCCAATAATGTTGAAATGTGAACAAGGGGTCTAATACATGAAAAATTAGAAGAAAACAGAGCAAAAAATTCAAATACCAAATGTTAAACATATTTGGAAAAGTTTACTTGTCCAATGATGTAAAAATCTAAAACCAGGGACTGAAAACAATGAATAAATCAACTATATCAGTTACATAGGCACATGAAAATGCCACTGTCATCACCCGTCCTTGTGGGGCCTGTGCTGAGACTCCCCATGCCCGCCTCTAATAGGCCATGGGCTGGTGACTAGCACTGAGTAGGCATCTAAATAACTTGGGAGGCATTGCCTAAGCACCTCTACACACGCACACATCTCCAAGCCCATAAGTGCTAAAATGTAAAATCACTAAGGAACAAAATGAATGTGTACACTAAACCCAACCAACAGAGTGCAACGGAAATTAAAGCGTAGAAAGAAAACTAGGATGAAGTACAAGCCCATCAAAAACATGAGTCTAAAAACTGCAATGTACAACCTGTAAACACAAAAGGTATTGGGACTGTTGTTCATAGTCGTAGGAACGCCTTGACCTGTAGGGAACTCATAAAGCTCGGTCATGTCTTGGTCCACTCTCGACTCCATCAAAAGGATGCTCATCTGCATAAGATACGACACGTGTGGGAAAAGCCTATTCAGGTGTGAGTATAACAATACTCTGTAGAGGACCCAAAAAACACAAAGTAGTACAAATGGTAAAGGTAGAGTCATTTATGCACAATATATGTCTACAGAACATATAGCACAAACCAGATTTACTCAAAACGAATACTCTTAGTATAGAGACAAGTCACACAAAAGCATACCCCCATCTAGGGGTTCAGTTTGAAGATTCCATGAAGCACTCGTTTCGGGAGAACACACTCCATAAGTCTTATAGCTCTGATGACATCAGTATGTGAAGTACTATTCTCCTAGAAGCAACACGAGAGGTAGTTACACTCATTACAGGAGACACAATCCAGAGTGAAAAGGTTATGGTAAATATATTCACTCTTTATGGGAGACACACTTTTGAGTGGGAAATATTACGATACATAGATAAGGATCACTGCCAGGGCCATGGTGGATACCACAACTCATCCGTAATTAACCTTTAAGGTAGAGGATCGACACCCATAGGAGTTGGTCATGTCGATGCTAGATTCAACCTATGTTCATGAATGGATATAGGAGCTCAATCCAGGCCACACGGTTGGATGCCTAACTCTATCATAGAAATTCCTGATGAAGGGATCATATTCTTCTAGAAGGAAACGATGCCAGACCATCTGGGGAAAAATAAAAAGGGGCACTAACAAAAAATAAAGATGTACAAGATGCGGTGAACAAGAGGACCATGCTGTTTTCCAAAAAGTACACGACATGTAGAAAAGTTACACTATGTGTAGTCTAACCATGAGTACTGCCCATGTACAACAGCCCATGTTGTAATGTTGGTCATGTAGAAAAACTGAGTACACTATGTGTAGTACGATATACACACCATGCCCGAGTGACTGGGGTTGGCTCCATGTATGCTGGCCATGTACCCGTATATGGTCATCAACCTGTGTATACTAACTCGTGTAATCGGTACACGGGGTGACCTGTGTTACTAGCCTTTCCTAACCGTGTGATGTAGTAAATGGTCATGTACTCCATACCGTGTCCGTGAACACCCTGGATACATGCCGAGTTCCACGTAGCTACCTCTGCCATTCTGTACGCTTCGTGTCGTCTGAAGTCGTGTAGTCCAACCCGTGTCTGTGTACTTCCAAAAGTACATGCCAAGCTTTAGGGGAAGTCAAACATGCTGTGTTACCAGGGTCACACACCATGTTATTTATCTCCGACCTTCTAAAACCTAGCCTCCGTTGGCAGTACTACACGGCATGTTCTTTGGAAGTACACATAGTGTATTATGTAAATATCCAGAAATGACCTTCTTCGCTGGAGCGCCACCTGTACTACCCCAATCGTCGATCCGGTTGTTTGAACACCATGAAATTCCTGTGTTTTGGTCACCACGACGCCACGAAGCTTCGTCTAGTGTTTTTGAACCTCTGATCGGCCTCGAAAACATGCTTTGATCTTCCTGCATGAGGAACGCTCGAAGAACAACCCTTATCGATCTGGTCTGATTCATCATCTATCATCATCATCACACCTCTACAAGTTCGTTGTGGTGTCGATTCTTTAATTTGGGATCATTGCATCACAAAACGGACACACAAAGATCTGCTGTTCATCGCCCTGTAAAGAACACGAAGAACGCGCAAAAGAAAAAGTGGAGAAATCCAATAAAACAAATTTGAGGAACGAACCTCCACCGTCATTCGTCACAGTGTTGATCTTCTCCCATTTATAGGCTTAAATGGAGCATAAATCAATTATAATAATCAATGTGGATTAATTCCATTTAATCATCCCAAATAAAATCCCTCCCTCAAGAACTCACGAATCTGCGAAAAAACATGTTCGTGGTTGATCCGCATTCATCGTTTAAATTTAAAAACGGGGAAAATGGAATAAAATAATAACCCCTACCTTTATGAAAGGATCATCTATTGACAAAATGGTCATGCAGCCGTCGCTTTCGATATCCTTCAACTTTGTTGGCACATCTAATCTCATCTTCGATCTGTCGTTCTTCGTCGCTGACAATTTTCTCCATTGCCCTGTGGATTCTCCAGAGTTTTGTGACAATCATCACCAACAAGAAAAATTCGATAATCCTAATAAAAAGGTAAACATATTTGACATATCAACATGATGTGACATTAATGATTTAGTATTGCTTTTTTTGAGTCATTATGACATGACATTAATGACTGAAATAGTTGACCCATCGCTGCGCTGCAACAGATATTTCCAAAATAGAAATAAAATAAACTTGATAATTTAATTTAATTTATTTTTCTTAAAATGTTTGAAAATTAAATTTTCCCCTTGACCTACGCCGGTCGAGGTTAGTCTCATTCATAGGTAATGTCATCACACCAGATGAAATGATGCCCTCATATTTTTTAATCTGACCATCCGTTTGAATACTGTCACAACCGCGCACAAGTTCCACCTCAATTAACTTTAAAAAATTTCAAAGCCCCATTACGGGCTCACTGGGCCACGGAATGATGTGTTTTCTTCGCACCCTATCTCAAAATGATTCCATATAATATTTAAAAATAATACACAAAAATTTAAGACATTACATGCTCCCCACCATGGTGATTTACATCCCCTAAAATCGAAAACAAAGTCTACAAAAAAAGACGTGGGTAATGGGCACGAATCTGGGCCTCCCGCTCCCATGTTCTCACTTGAAGATTCCCGCACTACCACTGGATGTGCACCAATTGAAATGATAGACCAGGAAGGATCCCCTCTTGCGGATCATCGATCTCTACTGGTTACTCCGCAAAGGTCACTCCATCCTCAATATCAATCTCGCCCCAGTCGATGACGTGTGATGGGCCATTCACATACCTCCTCAGCTGCGATACGTAGAATACATCATGTACCTGATGCAACTGTGGAGGTAGGGATAGATGATACACCACCTCGCAAACTCTGCAAAGTATCTACAAAGGTCTGATAAAGTTCAGAGATAGTTTTCTGCCTCATCCAAATCATTTTAACCATCGTCGAGGTGATAAATAAAGAAAGAGGTGGTATTTCTCATTGAACTCCAGATATCTCCATCATCTGTCATTATAAGATGTATGTTAGATTTGTGCAGTCTTCATTCACTCCCGGATGAACTACACCATCTTGGTGGTAGCTCGCACAATCTCTGGACCCATGAGTTCAGACCTTCCAGGGTCGGTCCAACAATGTGGTGACTGGCAGGGTCTTCAATACAAGGCCTCAAAGGGTTTCATACCAATGGTGGTGGGGTGGCTATTGTTTTATGCAAAATCTACCATTGGTAGATGCTCCTCCAAACATCGACCAATGTTCAAGACACAGGCTCACAAGATATCCTCATAATCCTAAATGGTCTTCTATATCTGACCATCAGTCTTGGGATGAAACATTGTGCTCAAGCATTGCTAAGTCCCAAAAGCCTCCTGTAATCCCTTCCACAACCAGGATTTGAAACGGGAGTCTCAGTCCGAGAAAATTGTCCAGGGGACTCCATGAAGCCATACTATCTCCTTCACATAGAGGCGTCCCAAGCACTCTACGGTACCCTTCTCCCTGATATCTAGGAAGTGGGATAACGTGGGGACCTTATCAACGATCACCCAGATAGAATCATTCCACTTGGACATCTGTGTTAATCCTTTCATGAAGTCCATCTATATTCCGTCCCACTTTCACTCTGGACCATCTAGGGGAGAGGTAATCCTGCTAGAACCTGGTGCTCAGACTTCACCTATTGGTATGTAAGTCATCGAGAAACTAACTCTGCTACTGTCTTCTTCAAGCCTAACCACCAGAATTGTGGTCAGAGGTCCTAAACATCTTTTTTAATTCCAAGATATACCCCCAATGGGGATGTATGAAACTCTCTTAGGACCTCCTCCTGCAATTTCACTAGTACAACAGCGTGTCTTCTTAAAAGAAGTACGCACTCCCCACATTGCGAATATCTATTAGGAACATGTCATGTGGATAACTGAGCATGTAAGGCCACACATTCAACATCTCCTAGCTACACCTCCCTAACCCGTTATAAGAGTAGAGGGGCGACAACCATTGACTGTAGGTAATCTATATCCTCTCCATCCACAAAGGAAATCTGAATCACGACTAACTACTCTATCACATCACTCAACAGTTGTGAGCTCGAAATTCTACTAAGAGATCTTCCACCTTTTTCCCCTTCCCAGAAGTATAGATTATCTCGAAATCATAAACCTGGAGGAACTCTATCCAACGCCTCTACCTCAAATTCGGATCTTTCTATGAGAAGATGTACTTGAGGCTCTTGTGGTCAAAGTATATGATAAACTACTCTCCCATAAGGTAGTGTCGCCACATCATCAATGCGAAGACTACCACTGCCAACTCCAGATCATGGGTCGCATAGTTTTGCTCATGTGGCCTAAGCTGGCGCGATCCATAAGCAATCACCGCCTGCCTCTGCATTAGGACACAACCAAGCCTAGTCCTAGATGTGTCGTAGAAAACTATGTACACGACACCCTCTTCCAAAAATCTCAAGATTGGAGCACTCGTAAAACATTGCGTCAACCACTTGAAATCATGCATGCACTTCTCTATTCACATGAAGGGTTTCCCCTTCCTGGTCAAGGCCATCATTAGTGCTGATATTCATGAGAAATTAGGAATGAATCTACGGTAACATCCTACCAACTGATGGATGCTCCGCACCTCTATCACATTCAGAGGTGGATCCCATTCTAACACAGCCTCCACCTTGGATGGGACTACAACTACTCCATCTGCTGAGATTACATGTCCTAGAAAGTGGACATCCTGAATCCCGAACTGGAACTTTGAGAGATTCCCAAAAAACTGATGCTCCCGAAGTACGTCTAGAACCATCGGCAGGTGTATCACATGCTCCTCTTCTGACGCCGAGTACACAAGGTTTTCATCGATTAATACCACTACGAACCGTTCCATGTATGGCTTGAAAATCCGGTTCATCAGTCACATGAAAACTGAAGGGGCGTTCGTCATGCCCAAAAGTATCACCAAGTACTCATAATTACCATTTCTACATTTGAATGTTGTCTTTATTATATCCTCGTCCCATACATGTAACTGGTGATAGCCTGATAGAAGGTCAACCATTGAGAACCATTGTGCCCCTATTAGCTGATTGAATATGTCATAGATCCTTGGAAGTGGATAATTTTTCTTCACCGTCACCTAGTTCAAGTGTCGGTTATCCACACACAACCTCAGACACCCGTCTGCCTTCTTAGAAAACCAGACTGGGGCCACCTAGGGTGAAATGCTGGGTCTCACAAAACCTTTGCTCTACAAACCCTCTAACTGCACCCTCATCTGGCAATGATTTTATAGAGCCATTATATATGATGATGTGGAAATCGTTGTCATCCCAGTGTGTAAGTCGATGTAGAAGTCGATTTCTCTATGGGGAGGTAATCCTCGTACATCTTCGGGAAAGACGTCCTCATACTCCGCCACTAATGTAGGGAATTGGGATCTCACAACAACCACTGCTCCGAGGGCAGGGCTAGCCAACTCCTGAGTGATTAGCTACACCCTTCTGTGCATAATCCCATTCTGTGCTTCTTGGGTTTCCCTTTCATCAACAAAATAAAACCTCATTCCATCACAGTGGACACACCACACTCTTTGCGTAAAATAGTCAATCTGGTCAAGGACTGAAGATAAAAAATCCATACCGAGATTGACATCAGAAGGCATCGACGCTACCACGAAGAGGTTCCAACCGAAACTCTCAACTCCAACGGTATGATCACAATATCTGCATAGGTGTGTATTCATTGAGTCTCCTTACGTAGGTGTCTCCAAGCATAAGGATCGAGTGAATGATTCTAAAGGAATCTCATGGTTTCGTACAAGATAAGTGGATATGATGGATTGACTGACACCTGTGTCTATATGTATGAAAGGTATGGTAGAAAAGGCATAGATTGTACCTCGAATCATTCCTAGAGCCCCTAGGTCATATGCCTCTACCGCATGCAGCTCTCCTCTCCCCTGTCCCCTAGCTATCTGAGCCTAGTGCAGACCTCCTGGGTGTGGTGGTTGAAGTATATCAAAGGTCTACCACCACACGTAGCTCTCCCTGCTCGTCTTCCATGTCTTCCGCCTGGTGGGTCTATCTGCTCCACTCTCTGCCTCAGTGGTCCATCCACCGCTTCCCTGTAAGTAGCTCGACGAGTCGGAAAATATCTAGTGAGATATCTCGTACTGTCGCACGCATAACATCACTTCTACCTAGGCTGAATGGATCCATCCTGAGAGCCATGGACTGTCGATCCTCTGACCTGGGTCCTCATATGGGGTTTCCCACATGCAGACCTATGAGTCTGACGTCGGCTCCCTGCTACGAGGGTCTTCTCACCTGTCTGCCTACTGGTGACCGTCGATAGCTATCTCTAGTATGCCAAGAAGCTCTCAATCACAAGGCCCACTTGAGAACTCCTTCATAAGTTGAAATTCATAGATTCATGACACTAGCTTTGATGTCTCATCATAGACCTCACTCGAAGGTCCATGCCTTAATGTATTGATCCCTAACCATATCCATCGAGTACCGGGAATGGTTAGTGAACCTTAATGAATATTCAGCTACTGTCATACTGACCTGCTAGAGATGAAGATGCACATGTTTGCACATATCTCTCAGTGTAACCGGAGAGAACTCTTCCTTAAAGAGTAACTCAAACTCTGTCCATGAAAGAGTCTCCTCATCGTGATTCTATGTGGTCAGACTACCATCTTCCCACCAAAACATAAAGAAGGCTCTCTCCTGGGATCACCATCTGGTCTATTGGTGTACTCACTAGACGAAAAACTCTTGTCACCACCTAAATCCAGTCTTAATCCGCCTGAGGGTCGGGCTCACCTCAGAACTTTAGGGTTCTCTATCTCTATAACTCATCAAGTGCGCTAAGACTGCCCTCCTCATCGGTCGGTACCGTAGGTAGCATGGGCTACTCCACTAGTGGTGGCATAGCTGGTGCACCACCTAGTGGCAACGCCTGGGGAACTGGTCCCTGTAACGAATCCTTTCCACTGATGGGTTCATCCACATGATCACGTTGCTGAATCCTAGCGTGTATGCGTTGCAGAGGCATAATGTAACGAAAAAAAGATGAACCATTGTTGACTCTCCTTTCGTCACAGAATCTAAAGATCGGAAAAGGGGAATATCTGAGCTCAAAGTGATTCAACCATTGAAGAAAATATCAAAAATAGACAAAGTCGTGAAGAAGGGATCAAAAGCACCTGTGCCGCGCAAGTTCTATCACTGTCTCGCAAGTCCACTTGCGCGACGACTTATGGTCGCGCAAGTGACTTGCGCGACCTAAGAGATAACTGCCCGGTAACCGCCTGGGGTCTTCTCCTGCCTATCAATAGAACCTATGGGCCCCCCCATTCGAGAGGATTTTTTTTCTTTAGAAACTCGGATTGAAGCTCCCGACGCCCAAGTCTCTTCTCAAAGCTTCTGAAAATCTTCTAAGGTAATTTATTACCTAGAACAGAAGATCTAAAGAGAGGGAGGAAGACCTAAGTGTTGAAACTAATCAACACATGCGCGCCTGAGTGGACAACCCTTAAGGGAAGTGTCCACAGTTGTGCGCCGCCTTACTCCTTTGATAGAACTTGTGCATCCCTTTTCTGGAAGAACCTCAAGAGGATTCTAAAGGCTTTAATGAAGAGTTTCTCAAGTATTTCAATGCTGGTTGATCATCGCGCAAGTACCCCACACATGTCGCGCAGGTATACCTGCACGACCAATACTTGTGCGCCCACGCAGTACTTTCCCGCCTTCCAAGACTTGTGCGCCCCTTCCTTTTTGGGTGACCATCTTGTCCATTTTCCCCCTCATAAGCCATTACACCTTTCCTATTCAAGATTCAGTCTTCAAGACAATATTCAAAGCCATTTATGGCATGATTTATTGATTTTACTTCCTTATCTGAAAGGAATTCTATGGAATATCTCTCAAAACATAGTGATTTTTATGTCACTAAAGATTGAGAGTTCATTCATTCAACCTCATCCTTTAAGATGAGAGAATCCTTAACCTGGGTCTCCTTTTCAGGAATAATCCCTAGTTATAAGTCCTTTAACCTGGGAATCCTCCTCAGAAGTAAGCCCCAAAACTTAATCCATAATCTGGGCCTCCATTTCAGGAATAAGTCTTAGTCATAATCCCTTAACCTAGTTCTCCTTTTCAGGAATATGTCCCAGTCATAATTTTGGGTTTCCTTTTTCAGGAGTAAGCCCCATTCATAATTTTGGGCTTCCTTTTCAGGAGTAAGCCCCACGTCCCTTAAATTCTCTTTAACCAGTCCTAATTTATGTTTGATTTGGGATTCCTTCTCAGGAGTAAAACCCAATTATCAATACTTTCCTAATTTGGGTTTCCTTTTCAGGAATAAGTCCAATGTTAGAGTATTCAAATCTCCATGAAGCACATATACCTTTATGAACCCTATTCCTGGATTTTCTCCCTAAAGTAAATCCTAACCTTCATTTATCTGGGCAGTCATACATACATAATGCCCCAAACCATTTCTTATGATTACATCTTTCATGGCCCTATTGTCTATTTTATTACCAATACCTCTTGTTTCTCACACCGAGCATGACTCACGTGAGCTTAGAGGGTAAAAGTAATTATGACATCCTTCTTTGAGCCATCAATCATAAACATCATACTTCCTTACTCGAACTACGTGGGTTCTGATTCCTTTTCCAAAACAAAGGATACGTAGGTAGCCCATCTACGGGTTCGATCCCAACTCTGAAATAATTTATGTCCTTATGAATGACAATAAACATCAAGTGCCCCACTGAGTGGCATTAAAACCAGCCTGTTCATCATAATGACCAAGAGTCTTTTATATAAATGTTTTGAAGGATACCATTGACCAAGAATCTCTAAATAGATATCGATGATTCTCTATTGATGAAGAACCTCGAATACATATAAATGATTCTCTAAATTTTTTACTTATTTAATCATTGATTGTCAAAACTGAAGGAAAGCTCATTTTATACTTGGTAATGTAATAAGGATTCACGAACACAACTTAAATCTATAAAGAGAGTCCCAGAATAGAAAATAATTCCCCTCAAAAAGGTGTGATGAGTCTGACCTCCCATCCTCTCGACCAATGAAAATTCCTAAGCCTCATTAGTTAACAAACTAATGAAGCACCTACCTTTGGAAAGTAGGTCCAAATGGATGTGAAATCATTGGATGTTTTCGGTTCTATGAAAAAACCCGTTAGAAACCGATCAGAATGTTTGAATATCCCATCCAGGAGGTCATCCCCGAATTCTGAGGGAAACAAAAAATGGTGAACCCGACGCGAATCCTTAACCAAGTTAAAATGATGTTTTACCTATTTGTTAAGCCCCTATTTAAAACTCAATAAGAGGGCTAACAAAAACAATCATTGACATATGTTCTCATCCAAAGGATGATGTGGATGAATTTATCTTGATTACGTCTGTTATATCTAAGGCACTCTTTTCCAAGATCTTTTTTATTTCCATAATGGCTGCTCTCAAATTAACACTTGTGAATACTGCTGCTGCAAATACCATTGCTTCTATTCCTACTGGATCGTCATCCGCTCTGAGGATGACATCACCTACTCAGCGTCTTCAACGCTGGGTATCAAATGCACTGGTTAAGGAGTACTGTCAACACGGTACCATCCCAACTCTGGAGGCTACCCGACAGGCCCTCCAAGTGAACAACTCACACAGGTCGTCCGGACAATGACGACTAGTGATCAAGAGGCAGGCGGTGCTGACTACCGTCTCCAACCGTTTTGGGTCGTTATCCCCAGAACGCAATTTCCATTCACTCCCTTACTCTAAGGAAGTGAATGAGCAGGTCCCTCATGACCTTAATTCAAAAAGACATGAGTCTTTCCCGAGGGCTCTCATCAACAATCGCCGCCAAAATCGTACAGCAGTGCGCCCTCAACATGATGAGGGTACCGACATTAGGTGTTCGGCTCAGGTTCCTCGAACCCGAGATGGAAAGACGAACCGCCAGAGGCAGAATCCTGTTAACAATGGGCAGGTTCTCATCCCTACCATCTCCGGAGAAGTCCACCAACCGAACTTGGTGGCAAACAACGAGCAGGCACACACACCTACACATTTTAATTCCGTTGTCCGGCAGACTCGTCTGGCAACATCACGCCAATCCCGCCAGGCAATTCCGGCGGAGTACTATAGCAGGAACATACAACTACTTATACATCATTAGTCAGTCAGTAGGCTCGCCTGACAACATATGATGGATCTCGTCAACCGCATTTGGTGAAGTGTAATCAGTAGGAACCTACACCTGCTAATACTAATCAAGCCTACCAACAGTCTCGCTTGGTAGCGCACGGAGAAGTCAGTCGGAAAGCTCCGACGACAAACAGGAGGAAGACTCAACTCTCTGCCCCCACACTTGAGTACTGTCAAGATTCACTGACAGGAAAAGGAGGACAGGAGCAGGCACATACACCTACTCCAAGCCCGGAATGGATGTATATCCTCGTTCCGGCAGCTGAAGTCACCAAGCATATTTTGTCAATGGTGAAAGAGAAAAATCAAATTCCTTCTCATATTCTGGATGATTTCTAGGATATCATAACAGCTTCAGCATCATCTCAGGGAAAGACACGTAAATCTATCCCTAGCAGTGGAGTGACACATCAACGATTCACTCCAGAATAGACACACACATCTGTTCCAGTCCAAGAGGGTTATGGGGCATACTGCCACATATCATACGGACAACCATGTCAGGCACATACACCTGATTTGAGTGATGATCGTCAGCCTAACCTGACCTTCTTTCCTGATCAGGCACATACACCTGCTCAGAGCAACCACTTTCGTCAACAAGTGGATTCCAAAGCGAGTAAGAAGGCATCTAAGAAAAAGATCCTCCTAGCATAGTCAGGAGATCAAAGGCCAATCTGTAACAAGGCCTTGCTTGATGATGGAGTTCATGAAGCCCTCATAAATTTATCTGTTGGAATTCAAGATTCTACTCCCTCAGTTCCCAATAACGGGAACATTAATTCCGAAGGTCTTCAACAGACACTTCATCATGAAGGATTTCTTCGTGAAAATTCAGTCAATCTTGAAGTTTTTTCTTCAGATGAGAGCCACAGGAACCCTATGTGTGGTCAAAAGACCAAGGAGAAAGAGATCTCATCTTTTGTTGTAACCCATTATGGTGGTCCTCCCCATGATGATGAATTTCGCTGCGAAAGTCCTCTCCGCAGTAGTGATTCACATTGCCTGGAAAATACTCCAGTGGACAATGTAGTACCGAGAAATCCCTCTTATATTGTGGAATTTGCAAATGAAAAACCAGTCATGTCTAATGCTTTATCGCTAGAAAGTGAAATACTTTCTCAATCAGAAGATAGCCCAGGGTGTAGGTCATTCTCCGAACCATTCCTAAGTCATGCATCTTCTAGTTTGATCAATGATTTCTCTACCAATCTTGTTGAATCCGATTAAGCAACAAGGAAACACCCACTCTGGTCAAAACAGGTAGAAGAATCTTCATTTAATGATGAAGAGGAAATGCTGAACATGAGGAAAAAACTGGCGAAAAGTGAGGTACCAGTCATGATTTGGCCTTTGGCTGACTCCCAGTATGACATTCCAAAAATGTTAACGGAAGATGGAGTCCATGATATTCGTCTCAACATATGGAAAAATCATTGTCAATTGAAGAAGAAGGTATTATCCTATGATGAATATGAAAATAATCTTAAGATAATAGAAGGGCTACAACGTCAGATTGATTTGGCATCTCTATCAGTCTCTCGGTATCTGAAGGCTGAAAAGCAACAGAGAACCCTTCAATGTTCATGCCTTGGCGCACTAAGAAAATTGCGTCAGTTAATTGCCAATGGCCCATCTGGTGTTCATATAAGAGGATAGGGTGTTCACGGAGCACTACATTTCATACAGCTTTCCAGTCAACAAAGCCCACCGAAAATGGTCTCATGCAATGTGATTTCCCATGGCCGGCCACAGTAAATGGGATTTGTTCGTAATCAAAAGCTTGCTCAAGAACAGGCATCAACTAGTTCATCTCAAAATCAAGCATATAGAGACCAAGTTGTTGAATTGCTCCTACATCAAGCATGCAAGAATATTTCACAAGCCTCTCGAATGGATCAAACACATCATCAAATGACAGAAGTTTCGGAAATCATCCAATGGTCTGTTGAACCAGGTGATAAAAGTGGATACATGTTAATGCATCCAGCTAATTTCCGAACTAAGATTCACAAGATCAAGAGAGCTTTTAAGATGGTCTCAGACATAGCATGTCAAGAGCCACCCCAGCTTGTCAGACTGGGGACTCCTTTAACCCAACCCTCAGAGTCAACAAATGGGATTAGAGGAGTTGAGTGGAAGTAGCAGGAACATCCCCAGTTCACGAGACTGGGGACTCTTTCAAATCATCAATCCCCTTCTCAGAGAATGTCGGTCTTTTCTAAATTGGGGAAGAAGCCCCAAGAGGAACGAAGAGCCAAATTATTAGGAGATTCCCTCCAAGTTATAGCTCGTCAAGAAGTTCATAAAGGATTGAATCAACAAAAGGCAATGTCTCATCAATGACATGAAAGAAGACAATATCATAGAAATGTTGATAGAAGGGATGAGATGCATTATGCATCAATCAATGTCATCAATGCTGTTGTTGCTAATCCACCAGAGGAGACTCACTTTGGGGACTCAGATGAAGAGCGTCCTGCTCAAGAAAATGTACGCACTGATACAAATAAAGAAGTTTTGCATACACAAAGTCAAAGGATTACTCAAAACCTAGGTAATCCACTTCCCTCTCTGCAAAAAGTATCCAACAAAGGGAGGGGAAAGAATCAGGTTACATATCCTTCCTCTGGAGAAGGTCAACCGCTCTCATTAGAGCAATGGTTTTCACAACAGGAGGAAGAAAAGAATGAATTAAGAAGGTTGAATGAAGAACTACTTCAGAGTAGTCTTCTTCTTAAGAATGCTGAAGTCTGACATCTGAAAGATTTTTTTGCAGCTACTGAGATGGATCAAGAATATCCTCCTTTATCAGTATACCCTCAGAGGTCTAATCCTACGGGTCAAGTGCAACAACGGTTGGCAGTGCTACCATCAGTTGCAGCACCAATCACCACATCTGTCCAAGTTCCATTCATTGCACCTACCCAATACCAAATTCAACCTGATGTTTCTCAAAAGTTAATAACTACTATTGAGTCATTAAAAGCTCTGTTAGAAACTATGGAAGGGAAACAGGCACAAGTTGAACCAGAAAAGAAAGTTTACACTGAATGGGTAGATTCAATTTCTCCTCCATCCAGTTTTGGAAACCCTGTTTTATCTACTTTCAATGGATCAGGTGACCCAGAACAACATTTGACACATTACGTGTCTTGTTGTGATCATATGATGGGAAATCCAGAGTAGCAAGAAGCAGTGAAACTCAGATGCTTCGTGCAAACCTTGCAAGGACCAGCTTTTGTTTCGTAAAAAAGTTTGCAATCACAGTCAATCATCGGATGGGAGGATCTTCGTCAAAAATTCATTCTTTAGTTCAGCTCAACATTGCCAAAAATGACAGTTTTCGATCTTACAAAATGCAAGCAAAGGGAGAATGAAAGAGTCTCTGATTTCATTGCTCGCTATAAGGGATTAACATATTCCCTAAGCTTAGCACTCCCTCAGGAAAAGCTGTTGCCAATCTGTGTGGAAAATTTGCGTGACGAATTACGCACACCATTGATCCCTGTGAAATACACAGGAGGGTTTCGAGACCTTACTTCAATCATTCAGCAGATTGAAGATTCCCTTATACATGCTAAGGCAAAATCTCATGTAATTCCATCAGCTCCAGGAAGGAGAATGGGTAAAGAAGAAAATGCTACAGTTATGCTTAAACATGTGCTTGTACCTATTTCTACTTCAAAACCTTCATCTTCTCGAAGGGCTCCACATCCTGAACGCCAACAACAAGGGTCGTTTCGTCTAATTGATCAAAGAGATCAATGATGAAAACAATTTGAGGATTTGATGATTAAAACATACTCTTTCCGAAATGAGAAAGTTCCTGGTTACTTCATTTCAGCTTTGGAAAATAATTTGGTTCAATTACCAGCGCCCAAAAGGCCAAACAAGGAAGGAGATGAAGACCATCCCAATTATTGTCCCTTTCATCAAATGTTGGGGCATCCCATCTAGGAGTGTTTTGTCTTCAAAGACCTCCTGCAAAAGATGGTCGACTTGGGAAAAGTCAAGTTGAAAGGTTCTTCGACTCAGGTAGCATGTGTTACTGCTATAGTTCCAGAGAAGGAAGGTGAATGGCATGAAGTCAAAATCATAAATGCACAGAAGTATGATGATTGGATGGTAAGAAAGACAATCAATCGGGCTCATGTCATGTTGCGAACACAATTAAAGAAACCAATTGTGTCTTCTTCCATGAATATTGCGGTAAAACCCTCTTCGTCAGAGGGAAAGTCCTCAAAGAAACGGCTTGATTCAAAGAAGGAAAAATAATCAGAAGAAGATGAGTATGTGTCAAAGCATAAATTGTCTTTGACTCTGGCAGGCTTTATGCCATCTACTTCAAAGCCACGGGCACCGCCCCATAAAATGGCACAGCCTAAACAGGCTAATCATGAAGAGTCATTATTAGACGGAGAGTTAATCTTTAGTTCTGTTTATATGATTCAATTAACAGATCCGTATTCCAGTCGTAATTTCAATTTTGATGAGCCTGAATTCCCTGTATCAAATAAGGGAATCCGAGGAAGTTCCATAGGTTTAGGATACAGGGGAAGACGTGGATATTTCCGAAGCCACTACTCCAATTCTACCCCTGCTAGCACTGTGTATGCAGCAGAAACTCATGGTAGAGCCCTTCAACGAGCTCAAAAAGAACAAGCAAGTTCTTCTTCCAATAGCCAACTCAGTCTTGGCACAGTTATTTTGGAAGACTGATTGAAGGTTCCATCTTCTTTATCTCAGCATGTAAATGGATATAATCAGTTTAATCTTCCAAAACCAAGGATATTGACAACTTCTATCCCAATACAAGATGCATCAGCTTCCAAAGAATCTTCTTCCAAGGTACCTGCTAAACCGCATATTCCTGTAGGGAAACGCAGACCTCTAGATCAAAAGTATGATATATTGAAACACTTGGCCCAAGTACCATCCATGTTATCAATTTTGGATTCTTTGAATCTGTCAAAATATCTTCGGGAAGCACTCATCGAAGCTTTGTCAAGTCCTCAAGAGTTTAAAGCTGAAATTGCTGCAGCTGAAGTCTATCACATAGAGAATAATCCTGCAGAATTCCATGCAGTGATATCTTTTACTGATAAAGATGAAGATGATGTTGTGCATGGGCACATAAAACCTCTGTACATATCTGGAAAAGTCAATGGTGTAGATATCCGAAGAGCTTTCATTGACAATGGTTCAGGAGTCAACCTCATGCCCATTCGCACACTTCGTCGATTGGGCCTCGTGGAATCTGATTTATCTCCTTCTACCGTGATGTTAAAAGGATATGATGAAAATGAACAAGAACCACTGGGCGAAGTTACACTCAGAACTCAGTTTGGAGATCTTGTATCCAATTTGGATTTCATGATTGTTGATCAAGACTCAGCTTTCAACGTCTTGCGTGGAAGACCCTGGATACATCAGCATGCAGCTATCCCTTCATCATACCATCAATGTCTCAAATACGGTTTCAATGGTCAAGTTGGAACATTCTATAGTGATAAGACCTCGTTCAAGACATGTGAGTCTCAATACATTGAGGCGGAATTTTATCACATGAAGGGAAGAGAGAAATCTACAATAAAGTAAATTACCAAAGTTAATGCTCCATATGGTTTGGAGAAGATTCAAATAAATCCAGTTACACATGTGGGTATAGATTATGTGTTACCTATCAGTACAATTGAAAAAATAGGCCCAAATCAAAATACTCTTATGGAAAGATCCATAATGTCAATTATGGTAATCGAGCCAGACAACATGGGAGAAATCGGTAACCTACCAAACCGTGATGAAAGAACAAGTGGTGACATTTCCATTTCATCTGTTGAAATCCAATAGGTCTATACATCGCCAATCAGGCCAGAAGAAGTTATAGCAACATCGGAGGTGAATAATGATGTCAATTCTCAATCCATCATCTCCTATTTATTTCCCAAAGAAGACCCTTTATCATCAATAGGGTCGGAAATGGAAGCTTCTTCTTCAAAATGTGCAAATTTTGACATCTCTTCTGATTATGAAAATTTCATTTTGTCATCTACTATGCAAGTAGAAACGGAAGAAATAGAACATGATAAAGTGGAAGAGGAAGATCATAGGGATTCTCCTCCAGCATTTGAAGAGGGTATGTCTACCACTAAGGATGAGCTCAGAGAAATAAATCTGGGTACAGAGAAAGATCCACGCCCCACTTTAATTAGTGCGTCCATGACCCTTGAAGAGAAAGAGATTTATATTTCTTTTCTAAAGAAAAATAAAGATATTTTTTCTTGGAACTATACAGAAATTCCTGGGCTTGATCCTGGTGTTGCTACTCATCATTTGAGTTTACCAAAAGAACATCGAGGATTTAAGCAAGCCGCGAGAAGAACACACCCAACTTATGCTTCCAAAATTGAAGCTGAAGTGGATAAGCTGATCAATGCTAACTTTGTCAGAGTAGTTACGTATCACAAGTGGTTGGCTAATATTGTCCCTATAAAGAAGAATAACAGACAAATTAGGGTTTGCATCGATTTCAGATATCTTAATCGGTAATGTCCTAAAGATGATTTCCCAGTTCCGATTATAGAACTCTTAATTGATGCGACGGCTGGATATGAAGTACTTTCCTTCATGGATGGATATTCAGGATATAATCATATCCGAATGGCCCCAAAATATGTGGAATCCCCAGCCTTCAGAGCCCCTCAAGGTGTGTTTTGTTACCGGGTGATGCCCTTCGGTTTTTTCAGGGAAGTTTGTTGAATGATATGTAGACGATTTTGTGGTTAAAGCCAAACAACGTTCTAATCACGTGGCTGATTTGGAAGTCATATTCCACAAGCTTCGACAACATAATTTAAAGATGAACCCCTTAAATTGTTCTTTTGGGGTATCCTCAGGAAAATGTTTTGGCTCTGTTGTACGCCATCATTGTATTGAAGTCGATCCTGAGAAGACCAAGTCAATCCTTGGTATGTCACCTCCTCAAAAGTTGAAAGAATTAAGAGGACTTCAAGGATACTTAGCCTATATTCGGCGTTTCATCGCCAATTTGGTAGGAAAAAGTTTACCCTTTACCAAATTAATGAAAAAAGGAGTCACTTACCAGTGGACTTAATAATGTTAAGAAGCGTTTGATGTTCTCAAGAAATACCTCTTGAGTCCACCGGTACTCATGACACCTGTTGAAGGAAGACCACTTATCCTCTATGTGGCAGCTCTAGAGAGATCATTGGGTTCTATTCTTGCTCAAAAGAATGATGTTGGGAATGAAAATAACCTCTATTATCTTAGTAGAACTATGCTTGAAGCAGAAACCTGGTATTAAAGTATTGAGAAGTGCTTCCTGGCATTAATCATTGCAGTTCAGAAACTGAGACACTACTTGCAACATCACGAGGTCCAATTGGTATCTCGCAATAATCCACTCAAATTCATATTTAGTCGTCCAATGCTTAAAGGATGTCTAGCAAGGTGGGAAGTTATTTTGCAGCAGTTCGACATTCAGTATGTGTCTCAAAAGGCGATAAAGGGCCAAGGTCTGGCTGATTTCCTGGCTGAACATCCTTAAGTGGAAGACACGTATTCAAATATTGAACTCCCTGATGAGGAAGTTTTCTATATTCAAGAGAGTCCTCAAACATGGGAAATGTATTTTGATTGTTCTTACAGAAGTCCAACAGGGAAGAAAATGGAAAATCCTAAATTCAACAAAGTTGGTTTAGGAATTGTGCTCATTTCTCCAGATAAGGCAGTGTTACCTTATTATTTTTTATTGTGGGAAGGTGGTACCAATAATGAAGCCGAATACCAAGATCTTATCACAGGCTTGGATTTAGCGCTTCAAGAACAAGTGAGTCACATAAAGGTGAAAGGTGATACAGACCTGGTAATCAAACTAGTCAATGGGGATTATGCCATCAGAAAAGAAGAATTAATACCTTTGTATGATTACGTCAAAGAGTTAATTGCAGAATTCCCTTCAGAACTGACATTTTCTTATGTCCCAAGATCACAAAATGCTCAAGTTGATGCGCTGGCTAATATAGCCACATCTCTAGCAGATCCAAATCAGGACGAGACAACCATCAGTATTGCCCACCGTCATGCAATTTCACCTTATGTTCATGCCAGAACAGAGGAAATTAATGAAATTAGTCCCATTCCTGAACCGTATGGTCATACTACAGGATGGATGTCACCTATCAGGGAATACCTTCAAAATGGAACACTTCCACCTAATATAGCCGAGAAAGAACAAATCCGGCGACGTGTGGTCAATTTTACTCTTTATGATGGCCCAACCCACTTAGAGAAAATTCTATACAAACGTGGTTTTGATGGAGTTATCTTCATATGCATTGATGGTGAAGAGACAATGGCTTTCATGAAAGAAGTGCATGCAGGAGTCTGTGGTGCCCACCAGTCTGGACATAGATTGTCTGATCAAATTCGAAGGCTTGGATACTTTTGGCCTTCAATGATACAAGATTGTGTTAATTTCACAAATAAGTGTCATTCATGCCATGTACATGCCAACATCATTCATCAACCTCCATAGATGCTTCATAAAGCTAAATACTCGTGTCAATTTTCCACATGGGGAATGGATGTGGTGGGACCTTAACCTTCAGCTACGACCAAGCAGTTTAAGTACATTCTTACTGCTACTGATTTCTTTTCCAAATGGGAAAAGGCAGTACCTCTCAAAGAATCCAGTTCTAAATGCATTTTTATCTTCATCAATTCTAACATCATTACTATATTTAGTGTCCCTCATACAATATTGATGGACAACGTCACAAACTTATGTTCTTCTAAGGTGAAGAAATTGTATCAAGAAAACAACATTAAATCCAACAATTCATCTCAGTATCATGCGGCAGCCAATGTCCAAATAGAATCCTTTAACAAGACTATTTCAAATATAATGAAAAAGATGGTGGATAATGATAAGAGGTCATGGCTTGATAAACTCTTTCATGCTTTATGGGATTATCAGACTACCACCCGCAATGCAACGCGGTCAACTCCATATTCATTGGTATATGGAACAAAAGCAGTCTTGCCAATTTAAGTTCAATTTCCCTTACTCAGAGTAGCCATTTGTGATAAGTTATCAATAGATGAGAAATCCCAAAAGTGATTGAATGAATTGGAATGGTTATATAAGAAAAGATTGTGCACTTTGCACCACTTGGAAATCTATCAGAATCGAATAGCACGAGCTTCTAACAAAAATGTTTGTATTCGTTCATTCATTCAGGGAGAATTGGTATTAGTTCTCAGAACTTTAATGATACCAGGAAAGAAACCTCCAAAGCTTAAGCCAAAATGGGAAGGCCCTTATTCAATACATAGGGTATACTCCAATGCAGTTTATTCATTAATCATGATGGATGGAGAACTCATTACTACTCAAACTAATGCCATATTTTTGAAGAAGTTTTTTGTATAAACTACAAAGTACCCGCAAGATGTCCCTGCAACATGACACTAAACTGTGCAGCACCAGTTCATCCTTGCTATATGACCTTAAACTATACAGAAATGGTCCAGTATGACCTTAAACTCCTCCTTGGTCTAGTATGACCTTAAACTATTCACAAGATGTCCCCGTAACATGACACTAAACTGTGCGACACCAGTTCGTCCTTGATATATGACGTTAAACTATACAAAAATGGTCCAGTATGACCTTATACTCCTCCTTGGTCCATGTATATGACCCTAAAATATTCACACTCTTGTCCAGCATGACATTAACCTGCAGAAAAAAAATCACTAATCTGTCCTCACTGCATGACATTAAACTGCACAGTCCCCCTTTTCGTCATACATGACGCTAAACTGTATTGTCTCTGCAACATGACATTAAACTGTGCAGCATTAGTTTCTCCTTGATATACGAAGTTAAACTATACAGCAACGGTCCATGCATAAGACCCTAAACTATTTGAAAGTCCCTTACGTCCGGGAAGACATTAAACTACATAATCATCAAAGGTCTTGTATGACCTTAAACTATACTTATGTCCAGCATGACATTAAACTACACCATCCACAGTCCATGTATATGACCTTAAACTATTCTCCCTTTTGTCCAACATGACATTCAAATGTATTGTCCCCATCGTCCTAATTACATGACGCTAAAATGTACAGAAAGTCCTTGATATGTCTTACATGACGCTAAACTGTACTTTTTCCCTTCTACATGACATTAAACTGTACATCGTTATGGTTGTTGCTACCTCTTGTTTCTCACAATGAGTATGACTCACGTGAGCTTAGAGAAAACCTCAACCATAACACTCTCTATGGGATGCTAACCATGTGTAAGTCCCAACATCATTTTTTAGGTCATTGTCCCCAAGAATAACTTGATCATTAATTTATTCTTTAATTGATCTATGCGGATTTTGATCCTTTCCTTCCATGCTGGGTATGTAGGCAACCTCCCAAGGTTCAAGCCCAAAAACAATCTCTTCACTTCGGTTCACCTTCATCTCATACGATGTTGAGTTGTGAAACCGCCCTTAGAATCAATATCTTTACATTTGATTCACTTTCGTCCTTGTTATACAACGTTAAACTATACAACACTTTTGTCTGGTACGACAATAAACTACAATAATCTTTGATTTCCTCATTTGAGAGGGAACCATTATTTACATTGTTTTTTCAATCATGATTCATTTCAAAAGACTACGTGCATACATGGTAATGCCTAAACTTTTTATTTCGGGTTAAACCATCATTGTACTAAAGCCCCATTTCACCCTTCACATGTATGAACCGAATTTGTACAAAGGGTATATCTAGAACTGCGTGGTCTTGATTCCCATCCTTATGGTATATGTAGGAACATTCGAGTATCCCTCGAATCCAGCCCCAAGTCTTTTGGGCCTAACCCCAAATTTCACTTTCAGTCCCTTGGCTGAAAAGTCCTCATGAAAACACACACTGTGTATTCATTATTATGGTCTGAACTCTATGAACCTAAACTAAGATCTCTCATACTTTCGTCCTACACGACGTTAAACTGCATTTCAAGAACTACATATGGCTTGGTTCTCATTCTTATGAGATACGTAGTGAAGTCCAAAATTTCTATTCAGGACCCAGCCACAACATGATTATGGTTATCATTGACCTATGTTTCTCTATATACATTGGACAATACCCATCTTTATGTGTTATAATTATAACCTTAAATATTTTCAGATCTTCATAACCCTTTTCATGACTTTTAGTCACAAAAATGTCAAACTTCTGAGAATTATTTTTCCTGAATATGCAGTACGTGCCCATAGGTGGCCTTGCATAAACAGTCCACATAACAGACTTGTTAGCCGAAGGATACTATTTATTTGACTATGCAGCCAATGCCCTTAGGTGGCCCTGAATAATTCAACCCCCTAACGGGTTTGTTAAATGATGGTAACTTCATTATTGGGAATAATGACTCTTTTTTCCTTATTTGTTTAAAACGACAGTATGTAGGGATACACAAAAAAATAGCCACCCATAACATATTTGTCCCATATCCTTTTTCATGATCTGAAAGTATTCAAGTCTATGGTTTATTCTTCTTCCCTACGTTTGGGTTAGACCTTCGTAGGAGTGATATTCATCCAGTTCTTCGATAATGTTGTCTGGAAATATCTTCTCCATATTCAAGTACCTCTTTCCATACAGCAAACTCTATACATTGGAAGATTTGAATCTCCTTAAACTTTCACTGGCTTTTAGCACTAGGAATGTAAATTTCTGAGAGTTCTTTTTGCCTGATTATGCAGCACGTGCCCATAGGTGGCCTTGCATAAACAGTCTACATAATAGACTTGTTAGCCAAAAGATACTATTTTATTTAACTATGTAGCCAATGCCATTAGGTATCCCTGCATAATTCAACCCCCTAACGGGTTTGTTAAATAATTGTAACTTCAATCTTGGAAACTACTTCTTCTGATGCCTTTTAACTCTTTTTCATATCATTCCTCATATTCAAATATTCATAAGCCGTAGTTTAAATATTTTCTCTCATACTTGAGTATGGTAATATGTTTTCAGATAAATTGTAAAGGAATTGAATCAATTTTAATCCATTTTGGTCAAAGCTATTTCGACCTTAAACATTAGCCCCTTTATGTCCGGCATGCATGACATTAAACTGCCCACAAAAGACAAAGGAACTCTGAATAAAAGTCATGTTCCAGCTCACTAAATATACATTTTTTTCTGATTTAGGTAATATTGAGCAATTAAAAGGTTCAAAGTTTTTAGGGTTATTTATAATAATCCTAGTATAAATCAAACTATGCTTACTAAGCCCATTGGATTAAGTAAATTTGAAGCAGTTAGTGAGAGAATGTAGGTACAAATAAGTGAAAGTGAAAGTGTTTTTCATTGATGCACAAGAGTTATAAGGACATCCACAGACTGAAGTCTCTTCTCTTTTTCAAGAATTACAAAAGACTGTCAACATAAGTCTTCATTTGATGTATAGCATCCTGAGCTTTATCGGCAGTTACTTGAAGCTCGTGCACTTGACCAGCTTCACTCATTCCATCTTGATGAAGTGCCTTATTATAATCTGTGATGGATTTCATGCCATTCATATGAGTTTCATCCAATGATTTATTAAGCAAAGAATGTTCTCCAATAATAGCATCTAACTTTTGCTGGAGTTGCACCTGCTGGACGACCTTTTCTTTGATTTTATGCTTCAGCTCCTTCATCTTGGAAGCATAATCATCTTGATCTTGGGATAACGCAGCCTCAAATTCGCCTATGTTGACTGACAGTTTCACTTTGATCAAATCTTCGCGACTTTTTTGCGCCCGCTCCATCCGGAAAAATGATCTGTTTCACCGTGGCATGGATCTTTTAATATCCAAAACCACCAAGTCCTAGTATAACAAATTGGGATGAAAATCGAAGAATTTTCAATGGTAGCTTTTCCAAAGGCACCCCAGATATGATGTTCCATATTTTTTTTCAATGCCTTACATCGTGAAAATCTGAATGCTTTAAGCATCTCTGGATCTTATTCAACATCATCGTCGGAGGGGGGCATGTAATCTGGAATTAACGCACTTAAGGAAGTGCCATGTCCTACTCTTTCCCCCCTGATTTGTGCTTCTTCACTTTCAATTCCTGTTGGGACAGAGGCTGAGGCCTCACCTCCGGATCTAGTCATTGCAGTTGATGGCCCTACAAGATTAATTGAAATATTTAGTTAACTTCAAAGGATAACAAAAGAATAGATTATCTTGCGAATAAAGTACAATCACAAATATTGTTATCCCTTACCCATGGATGGTTCAGCAACCGTAGAAGACTTCTCCCCACCTTTCCTGGTCTCAACAGGATTTTCAAGATGGGTCTCAGGAGGGTTTATTGGGTTTAGCTCTACTTGAGCTAATGTTTCTGCAATGGTAGGGTTGACATCAATGTCCACACCCTCTTCATGAATTGAAAGTTCAACAACTTCTACTGATGAAACTACATATTATTTGTAGTCATGGTTAGAAGTGTAAATTTTTTATAAAAAAAATTGGGCAAAGGGTATCACTCATGCCCAAGGTCTTCTAAATCACATGACAACTTAGCATGATCATAAAATTCTTCAAAAGTCATTCCTTGATTCATCATTTCATCCAATGATATTTCAGAATCCTAGTTAGTCTCACCAGTGGGAGCATTTGTTACATCTTCTTCCTGACTTACGTCCTGCAACCCCTGACCCTAGACAATATCTTCAGCAGTAGGAGGGATACTGGGAATGGATGCTAGATCTTATCCAGGAGCCGCCAAGACAGCATGGGTCTGTGATTGTTCTACAACACCCTCCACGGCCTTTAAAGGAGGATCAGTCCCTTCCCTCAAGGGGGAAATTTAAGAAGCCCCTGCAATCCTCAGAAATATGAGTAACCATGTGATTATGGGTATAAATGCATGATTATTCGAAGTACATACCGCTGCTAATGAAGCGTTTAGCTGTGGATTTCCTCCTTCGTTGCCTTTGATTCTTTTGTTTTTTTGGAGTATCAGTAGTCTCCCTTATTGGCACTTGGATTGGAGAATGGAAGGCTATGTCTAGAGCCACATTCATGACCTGATGGCCTGGAGATATCTCGCTTGGTTCGTGAGGAGAATCAGCAGCAGCCCCGATAGCAGTACCACCAGGGCTATACTTTGGCGAAGGAACCCCAGTTCCTTTCTTTTCAAGCTGAGAGATGAAGAAAATAACTTCCTTAAGTAACAAAGCTTCAACTGAAATCACGTTGAAAAGAAAATAAAGAAAGAAAACTTACATCTTCAGGAGCCACATACTCTTTCCATACTCATCTCCAGAACCCCCAGCCCCCTCAGTGACGCCACGATCAATCATTTCCTTCACCTGCCTGGTGATAGGAACAGAGTCATCAGTGGAATATATGTTCATTTCTAGCTCTCTGATGTAATCTCTCACTTCAATGGGGTTATCTTCGTATTGAATATTTTTAGAAGCCATAAGATTTCCTATTCCAGGAAGTTGTAGGCCCTCACACAAATCCAGCCAGGCGGTCTCAGTACCACAGTATAAGCCCTGCCATAGCTGAACAACCCCTGGTCTTAGATAAGAAGGCTGTGAGGAAGGTCCTACAATTTTTTACTTTAATATCTTCCCATCTCCTGCAGCTACAGATAGAGAATAATAAAGTAAGGATTATTGCATTTTAAAGTAGCAGTGATTAAAATTACTACAATGAAACAATTCACCAGGAGTTGATGGAGTGGGTCTTTTAATTCTGGCAGGAGGATTATATCGGGCACGAAACCGCTTTGCTGCCGGTTGTGCCTCATCATCCCCATCATGATAATCCGGTGAATTAGTTCTAGAAGAGGAGTCTGTTGATCCAATTTCAGGTGGGGAAGCATCACCTTCATGAGGAAGAGTTTCTTTCTCTACATTCCTCTTCCTCTTTCCCACTTGATATACTGGCTGATTCAATATCCCTTTGGGGTATGATGCTATCCAGTGTTCGGAATAATATGTAGTCAAATTATGTGCCGCTTTTTCAACTGGTAGATCAAATACTGCCCCAGTCTTGTGACATGATGTCAGCAGCCATAGTTGTCGAGCAACCATCGGATGTTGCTCTATCCTGACATGTACCAGAGGGGATACAACAATATGTTGCAGACATTTTAATTGGTGTGCAAATCAATATGGAGCATATGCCTCACATATGATCTCACAATCAATCATGGCTACTAACACACCAACCATGCATGCTAGCATGTATGCCCTCAAATCCAAATGGGTTGTCCCATCATCAACAAAACGCCCAGATGGCGGAGTTCCATAGGGAAAGAAGTTTAATTCCTTAAACATGCTCAGCCTCACTTTCATGTCATAACCATTAACATCTAATGGAGAAATTCTAGTGAATGATTGCACTAATGGTCTGAAAGAGCTTCTAGGAATTTTTAATCCATTCTGTACATTGTATGTCCTGAAGTGAGTGGCGATCCATCCCCACAAAACTTGAAATGGTCCCACTATTCTTAAACGAGATTTACCCATGAAGACAGGAAGTAAACTCCTGTGAATATTTTCTAAAATGGGAGTAGCTAACCCAACCATTTTCCCTCAGCCAACTTTGCCGCAATGACGAAGGTCCCTGGCCTAACGCATCCCTTCGAATCCCTGACCGGCAAGAGATAAACACTGAGCCACATTACCAAGAAACCCACCTGACGAGTCTTCTCTGGAATTCTTTGATTCACTTCATATCGCCACTTTTCAAACTCTCCTGCTTCTAGAGTTGGCCAGAATGTGCCAGGCGCTCCTCTCTTCTCAGGTTTTGGACAGGTGGTAGGACGTTTGGGCCTAGTATCCTTGGATTTCTTTTTCCTGGATCCTTTTTAATTTAGATCCATCTGTTTCTTCTCAATGAGAAATACATTCATCCATTCTTCTGGATGAATATATTTTCTAAAATGAGTTAATGAGGTCTCTGAACTCTTGAGCCTGTGGAAGATCTTAAATAATTCTCGAGCTAAAGCAGGAGTCTTCTCTGAATCATTCCAAGTCACCTTGGGAGGAATGAATTCATCATACATATCGCCGAAAATTGGAGCCCCTGAGATCTTGTGGACATCCCACAAACTGATACATACTTCTCCATGAGTCAGATGGAATGAATTAGTTGCTGGGATCCATAGGATGAGTATCTCTGGCACGAAGTTATCATGTCTGTAAACATATGTTTGCCCAACCCAGACAGCCTCGTATATTGCATCTCTCTTCAGATCCTCGATAAACACTGCGCAGGTCTGTCGCACCCAGTATGCCCACATCCAAGTTGGCTTCACACCTCCCCCAGGACGGAAGTCCCAACTTTTCTTCCAGCCTTTGGATTGATCCATCTGAGCATTTCGGAAGATTGAAGGATGACAACGTGGTTGAAGATCAGGTGTATGTTTTTTCAGATCTGCTCTACAAGGGTTATGATGCATCATATAGGCCTTCTCCACTGTTCCAACATTTATAAATACTCCTCCACCTGAGATATTTTCTGAAGCAAAGTTGGTATAATTCTGAATCCACGAAAATGGAAGATAATTCTTTACATCTGGAATAGTGACTTCTTGTAGATGACCATAGCCATACAAAGGTAGATAAGTTCTTTGAGGAAAGTCAAGATGATATTTCTTCAGATACTTAGCCAAATTTGGAAGAGTTCTATCTTTGACAGTATAATAATCATGTCCAATGATGTTCATCATGTCATCTATCTGCTTGCTAGCCAGTTCATCAATTAATCCGGGTCTAAGAGCCATTAATTCTGAACAAGATTTGAATAAATTAATTCATAAATGGATTGATTTTCCACAAACGTTGTGAAAGAAATCCAAAAAATTGGCTAAGGCATTAAGGCGCGCATGTATGGAGATGTCGCGCAAGTGTTACATGTGCCGCGCAAGTGTTTGTCATGCATGTATCACCGTACAAGTCCTATTACCTTGAGAGTAGCGCGGCAGCGAGGAAACAGTGGAATGAAGAGACTTGCGCGATGAAGATGGCTTGCACGGCGAGAGCTCAATAAATTCAGGATCAGATGCTATACACATTCAAAAGTTGTGCATTTATAGACCAGGGGGCCTACCTGCGCGCCGTACCCAGTGCGCTCAAGACCTGCGCGGTGCACACTTGCGCGCTACCTTCTGCGCACTGAAGACTTGTGCACCACCTTTTCCTTTGGATTTTTTTGATTTCCTCAGAGTCAAATCCTCATTTCATTCGGATCCAACTCTGAGGGGGGGACTTTTGTTGATGCTCCATTCGTCACAAAATCTAAAGATCGGAAAAGGGGAATATCTGAGCTCAAAGTGATTCAACCTTTGGAGAAAATATCAAAAAATGACAAAGGCATGAACAAGGGATCAAAAGCACCTGTGTCGCGCAAGTTCTATCACTATCGCGCAAGTCCACTTGCGTGATGCCTTATGGACGTGCAAGTGACTTGCGCGATGCCTTATGGTCGCGCAAGTGACTTGCGCGACCTAAGTGATAACCGCCCGGTAACCGACCGGGGTCTTCTCCTGCTTATAAATAGACCCTGTGGGCCCCCCATTTGAGAGGAAATTTTTTTTTCAGAAACACGGATTGAAGCTCCCAATGCCCAAGTCTCTTCTCAAAGCTTCCGGAACACTTCTAAGGTAATTTCATACCTAGAACGGAAGATCTAAAGAGAGGGAGAAAGGACTAAGTGTTGAAACTCATCAACACTTGCGCGCCTGAGTGGCCAGCCCTTAAGGGAAGTGGCCACACCTGCGCGCCACCCTACTCCTTCGATAGAACATGCACGTCCCTTTTCTGGAAGAACCTCAAGAGGATTCTAAAGGCTTTAATGAAGAGTTGCTCAAGTATTTCAATGCTGGTTAAACATCGCGCAAGTACCCCACACATGTCGCGTAGGTATACCTGTGCAACCAATAATTGCGCGCCCACGCAGTACTTGCGCCCCTTCCAAGAATTGTGCACCCCTTCCTTTTTGGGTGCCCATCATTCCCAATTTTCCCCTCTTAATCCATTACACCTTTCCTATTCAAGATTCAGTCTTCAAAACACTCTTCAATGCCATTTATGGCATGATTTCTTGATTTGAATTCCTTATCTGAAAGGAATTTTGTGGAATATCTCTCAAAACATAGTGATTTATATGTCACTAATAATTGAGAGTTAATTCATTCAACCTCATCCTTTATGATGAGATAATCCTTAACCTGGGTCTCCTTTTCAGGAATAATACCCAGTTATAAGTCCTTTAACCTGGGCATCCTCATCAGAAGTAAGCCCCAAAACTTAATCCATAACATGGGCCTCCTTTTCAAGAATAAGACCTAGTGATAATCCCTTAACCTAGGTCTCCTTTTCAGGAATAAGTCCCAGTCATAATTTTGGGTTTCCTTTTTCAGGAGTAAGCCCCGGTCATAATTTTGGGCTTCCTTTTAGGAGTAAGCCCCATGTCCCTTAAATTCTCTTTAACCAGTCCTAATTTACGTTTGATTTGGGATTCCTTCTCAGGAGTAAAACCCAATTATCAATCCTTTCCTAATTTGGGTTTCCTTTTCAGGAATAAGTCCCAAGTTAGAGTATTCAAATCTCCATGAAGCACATATACCTTTATGGACCATGTTCCTGTATTTTCTGCCTAAAGTAAATCCTAGCCTTCATTTATCTGGGCAGTCATACATACATAAATCCCCAAATAATTTCTTATGATTACATCTTTCATGGCCCAATTGTCTATTTTATTACCAATACCTCTTGTTTCTCACACCAAGCATGACTCACGTGAGCTTAGAGGGTAAAAGTAATTATGAAATCCTTCTTTGAGCCATCAATCATAAACATCATACTTCCTTACTCGAACTATGTGGGTTCTTATTCCTTTTCCAAAACAATGGATACATAGGTTTCCCATCTACGAGTTCGATCCAAACTCTGAAATAATTCATGTCCTTCTGAATGACAATAAACTTCAAGTGCCCCACTGAGTGGCTTTAAAACCATCCTGGTCATCATAATGACCAAGTGACTTTTATATAAATGTTTTGAAGGATACCCTTGACCAAGAATATCTAAATAGATATAGATGATTCTCTATTGATGAAGAACCTATAATACATATAAACGATTCTCTAAATTTCTTACATATTTATTCGTTGATTGTCAAAACTGAAGGAAATCTCATTTTTTACTTGGTAATGTAATAAGGATTCAAGAACATAACTTAAATCTATAAAGAGAGTCCCGGAATAGACAATAATTCCCCTCAAAAAGGTGTGATGAGTCCGACCTCCCATCCTCTCGACCAATGAAAATTCATAAGCCTCATCAGTTCACAAACTAATGAAGCGGCTACCTTTGGACAGTAGGTCCAAATGGATGTGGAATCATTGGATGTTTCTAGTTCTACGAACAAACCCGTTAGAAACTGATCGGAACGTTTGAATCTCCCATCCAGGAGGTCATCCCCGAATTCCGAGGGAAACAACCAGGGTCAGTGAGTATATCTTGATAGATGACACAAATGACATGGAAAACAAAACCCATTCCTATATAATTCATATACCTTTCTTTTATTTCCCTGCAACTAGTGTTTTATTGTACCCAGTCGAAAAGAAAGTTATCAATGTCTTTATATATGGATTCATCGGCCGCCACACCAACATTAGTGTCTCTGGCTTAAAAGACGAACTTGAAACAATGAACACTGTTTCCCCAAACCAATCCCATATACTCTTGGTCCTAAGGTAGAACTGACCACCTTTGATACCACTCAGTCACGACCCATCCCAGTGGGGCCCACACCACGACTCCCCAATCCCACCTCCAATAGGCCAGGGGATGGTGAATAAGACCGAGTAGGCATATTACTAACATGGGAGGAATTACATAAGAACCTTTACTCATGCACACATCTCAAAGCCCACAAATGATGATTTGTAAAATCACTAAGGAACAAAATGCATGCATACACTAAACCCAACCAACAAAGTGCAATAAAAAGTAAAGTGCTAAAAGCAAACTGGGCTAGAATACAATCCCACTAAAAACAAGATTTTAAAAACTACAAAGTCCAACCTGTAAACACTAAAGGTATTGGGACTGCTCCTCGTAGCTGTTGGAATGACTCGGCATGTAGGGAACTCAGAAATCTCGGTCCTGTCTTAGTCCGCCCTGGACTCCGTAGAAAGTCTGTTGGTCTTACACAAGACACGACACGTGCGGGAAAAGCCCGTGCAGGGGTGAGTATAAAAATAAACTATAGAGGACCCCGAAAACCACAAAGAAGAACACAAAGTACAGGTAATGTCAGCTATGAACAGTCATATGTCTATAGAAGATATACCCAAACTAGATATACTCAAAACCCAGACTCGTAGTCTAGAGACAAGTCACACAACCGTATACCCCAGCTAGTGGTTCAGTTCGAAGATTCCACGAAGCACTCATTTCAGGAGAACACACTTCACATGTTTTATAGCTCTAATGTCATTCTTCTGAGAATTAATATTCATTAGGAAGTATCACGAGAGGTAGTTACACTCATTACGGGAGACACACTCTTGAGTGAGAAGGTTACGGTAGATAGATGAACTCATTATAGGAGACTCACTGCTGATTGAGAAAGATTACGATACACAAATGAGGATCACTGCCAGGGCCATGGAGGATACCACAACTCATCTGGAATTCACCTTCTTAGAAGAGGATCAATGCCTAGTGGAGTTAGTCATGTTGATTCTGGATTCTACATACGGTCTAGAATGGATAGAGGATGTCGATCTGAGCCTCTCAGATGGATGCATGTCTATATCATAGAATGTTCTGCTGAAGGGATCATACTCATGTAGATGTAAATGATACCCGACCTTTAGGGGAATGAGAAGAAAGGGGAACTAACCAAAATGAAAGATGTCCAAGATGCAGTGATCAAGAGGACCATGTAATTTTCTTAAAAGTACACGACGTGTAGAAAAGTTACACACTGTGTAGTCTGACCATGGGTACTGCCAGTGTACAACGAACCGTGTCGTAAGGTTGGTCGTGTAGAAAAACTATGTACATGGAATATAGTATGATTTACAAGCTATGTCTGAGTGACTGGGGTTGGCTCCATGTATGATGTCCATGTTCCCGTACATGGTCATCAACACGTGTACACTAACCCATGTAATCGGTACATGGGGTGACTCGCATTACTGGCCTTGTCTAGCCATGTGAAAGAGTATATAGTCTTGTAATTCATCTCATGCTTTGTACCCCTTGATAGATGTCGAGTTCCGTGTAGCCACCTCTTCCATTTTGTACACTCCTTGTCTTATGAAGCCATGTATTCCTACCCGTGTCTTTGTACTTCCCAAGGTACATGCCGAGCTTTGAGGGAAGTCTAACATGCCATGTGACCAGGTTCACACGCCGTGTGATTATTCTCTAGCTCTCTAAACTATAGCTGTCACTTCCAGTTTTACATGGCATGTTCATCTGATGTACATTCCATGTATTCATGAAATTTCCATAAATGACACTCTTCAATGGAACACCTCCTGTGCTACACCGATCGTCGATCTTGCTGTCTGGTTGCCATGATAATCCATGGTTTTTGTTTCCCTGACGCCACAAATATTATTTTGGTGTTTCTGGACCTCCGAACAGCCCCAAAAACAAACTTTAATCTTCATGCACAAGGAACGCTCAAATAATGTCCCTTACAGATCCGGTCAGATTCGTCATCTTCCATCATCTTCACATCTTTAAAAGATTTTTGTGGTGTCGATTATTCAATTTGAGATCTTTGTGTCACAAAATAGACACACAACAATCCATTGTTCATCACCTCATGAAGAACGTGAAGAATGCATGAAAGGAAAAGCTGAGAAATATAATAAAACAAATTTGACGAATGAACCTCCACTGTTATTCATCATGGCATTGATGCACTCCTGTTAATAGGCTAAAACGGAGCAGAAATCTACAAAAATAATCATTGTGTATTAATTCCCCGTAATCATCTAAAATACAATCCCTCCCAATAGAACACACGAATCTGTGGATCAACATGTTCATGGTTGATCCGCATTCATCATTTAAATTTAAAAATTGGAAAAATGGAATAAAATAACAACCCCTACCTTTAAGAAAGGATCGACCATTGATGAAAGGGTCAAGCTGCCGTCGTCCTCAACATCCTTCAACTTTGTTCGCGTAGTGAATCTCAACTTCGATCTGTCATTGTTCATCACTGACAGTTTGCTCCAACGCTCCGTGGATTCTCTAGAGGATTCTATAAATCATCGCCAATGAGAAAATTGGATTATCCTAATAAAAAGGAAAATGTAATTGACATCCCGTCACGTTGCAACATTAATGATTCAGCGTTGCTGTTTCTGAGTCATTATTACATGACATTAATGACTAATACATCTTCCATGTCACTTTACTGTAGCGGATATTTCCAAAATGAAATAAAATAAACCTGAAAATTTATTTTATTTTATTTTTCTGAAAACTTCTGAAAATTAACTTTTCCCATCGACCCCCATCGGTCAAGGTTATGCTAATTATAAGGTAAAGTTGTCACCCCGGACGCGACGGTGCCCCCCGAATTTTTAATCCGAACATCTATTTCAAAACATTCACAACAGCACATAAGTGCCGACTCACTTAACTTATAAAAAATTTCAAACCACCATTCCAGGCTCACTGGGTCATGGAATGATGTTCCATATTCACACCCGGTCTCCAAATAATTCCATATAATATATAAAAATAATACACAAAAAATATGAGACATTACAACAAAACCTAGTCTTATCCTAATATCTTGTCATTATACCATTTCAATTGTACTAAAATAAATTAATTGTCTCAGTTTGTCTTAACACACAGCTCAATAATATACCAAGGATACTCCAAGAAAGATTCCTACTCCTATAACTCGTCCTTGAGAATCTAGAATATGTGTGAAGGTTTAGGATAATATTTCCATAGATGATTTAAATGAAGAACATCATACATATGTTGGAATATATGAGGTTGTTCTACCTAGTAAACTACTTGATAAATTCATCTCCTAACATTAAAGGGTCTAATGAATTGAGGTGAGATATTAACCGTCCCGTGAATATATCAATGACCCAGCATTGGTGAGAATCACAAAGATAACCCTATCTATAAAGTCAAAATAGAGTGTTCATTGATGTTTATTGACATATGACTATTATCTATATTGATCCATCACCATACAATTTATGATCAACATTAACTTCTTTATAGTTGCTTGGATGTGAAATGATCCATGAAAAGGTACCTCCCATGCATCTATCCACCAGAATGGTAATCAGAAAGACATAACATATAAGAAATTATATGGATCAATTTAGATGGTATCTTGAATATTATTATTATAATAGAACTCAATATTGGGTATGTGTATCTCTTAGTAACCCCCAATGTTAGGGACACATGGATATAGCATCTCCACTAACATCTAGATCGTATGCTCTATCTGTAAATCGTTCTAAGGGTTATATTGAATGATAAAAAACACCATTGTACCCATGGATATATTAAACATATTATTGTTCTAATATTTGAAGAAATATTCTCTATTGGAAATAATAAAATAGGTAGATATGTGGTTATGTATGACCTCCATAATGTATATACTTTCTATATTGTGTACCGATAAGGTCGATCGAACATGTAAGAAGTATATGAACATCATAAAACAATTAATGTTAACCCACACTATATCATTTACATGAGATGATTTCGTTAATCCAACCACTAAATTCATAGAAACATCATTCCATTTCTACCATTAAAGAGATAACATCTGTATGAGTTAGGCCAGTCATTGATGTTTTTTCATCACCAGTTGATATGTAGAACAATGAGTGGTTAATCTAAAATAAATCCTATTTCATACTAGGACACAAATAATGGTGAAATATGTCTTAATATTTCTTTTTTACACTTGTATGTACTACTGAAAGAGAGGGATGTAATTCTCACATCCTTTGTTATCTATTGTCATTCAAAATCCAAACACATCCATTAAAGCATATGTTCTCTTAATCATCCACATTCTATCTCAATAAAGACTCTTAATCTAAAATAAATTCCCTTTTGAATATTCCTTTAGTATCTAAATGTTTCCTTATTCAAACCAATTCAAAAATTATAATGATCACAATTAAAACAAAGAGGATAAAATGTTCATGTTCCTCAGAACCTCAACATGAATCAATGAAAAAAATGTAATGGTATTCCACTCACCACCATACTAATTAACTAACAATGTCTATGTACTAAATATTATAAAATTATCAAAAAATAATAATTTTCCCATGTGTATAAGAAAGATATAAATAAAATAATTTCATATTTCTATCCCATATGTGCATCCTAAAATTGGCATCACATTGATTAAGGATGTACATGGTGCTTTCATGACCAATTAATAACAAAATTGTTCTACAAATAAATAGTATCTCCAATAGAATAGTTTGTGAAATATAATAGATAATATGTAGTTATGAGTTAGGTAATTATTCTCATGAGTCCCCAAAACATGAGCTTTGTATATGATGTGTATCTCATGCTATATTAAAACATCTCCCCACCCAATACTGGATGCATCATAGAAAACAATAATTCTCCTTCCCAATTCCATCAATATTAGGATCGGTTCTAAATTTAATCATCCCAAAAATTCATAAAAGGAAACTTCGAAATCTTATTTCCATACAGACTTCACACCCGACATACTTAGAGATGTCTAAGGTACATACAGGAATGAAAAATCTTTGATGAAGAATATATAATATCTAAATAGACCCATGCAATACATGATCCTCAAAAATCGAGATAAATGGGGTGATACATCATGAGCAATGCCTAAAATTGATGAATGATGATTGTCATGAACATCACCCATATAATAATAAAACAGTTTTAGAGGTTATTCTAAATAACTGAGGAGAAAAACGGATCCCCAATGTTTCCTCCGCAGCCTGGCCTAGAGAACGCGTTGCACGCGCGACCTCGTTTTCAAAATCTCCCGCTCATTTCGTCCTCCTCCACCGGGTCTCTGCCGTTCCTTCTGGCCTCGGTGGATGCTACCCCAGGTTCGCTGCCGGCCTCTTCCTCGCAGGTCCCTCCTCTCAGATCAGGGGATCCCGACCCCAGGTTGGTGCTAGCTCCTGCTCTCCCGGGGAGTGTTTCCTTCGATTCGCCGGTGCTCCCGGCTTCCAAGTCGGCCTCCACAATAGCAGCCGATCCTGATGGTCCTTCTCTTCCCCTTCACCCTCCCTGCCCCTCGTTCAAGTGCGTCCTATGCGGTTCTCCCTGCCCTCCCCTTGTTTCCTGGCTATTTCGGTGCAGGCTCAGTCCTCTTGGGAGGTCCGGCGGGTATGTATGGAATTCCCTGCGACGTCTTTCGAGGAGGCGAAGGATTGTTTGCGCTGGACCTTAGTCACTGGGTTTGGTGCCTCCAAGCCACCCCTGGCTATCTTCGAGCATTTTGTCTATTCATGGGGGCTCGATCCCCAAATTCAGATTTCGCAGCTTTACAGACACTCTTTCTGCCTGGTGGTCCCTTCGGAGGAGGCTTTCATTCATGCTTGGTGTAAGTCCCCGCGTTCCTTCGAGCATTGGAGCTTCAGTTTATCTCGCTGGTGTATGGAGGCCCACAGAGGTAAAGAGAGTCCAGGCGCTGCAGTCTGGATCTGCCTCCCTGGGTTTCCCCTTCCCTTTCACAAGGAAGGCTTCCTAAAGGCTATTGGGGAGTCTCTTGGGGGCTACCTCTGTTCGGATTCAAATACATGGAGTTTCTCGTCTACCTCGGTGGCTCGGCTCTCCGTGGAACTCGACCTTTCTCGCCCAGTACCCGACCAGCTTGAACTCAAAGTGGCAGACTCGCCCAGTTGGCTCCAAGATATCTCTTACCCAGTCTTCCCCAGTTACTGCCAACACTTCCTTCTATAGGGTCAATCGTTGCAGATCTTTCACCGCTAGAGACAAGGTGGGAGGAGTGGGACTTTGATGGAGGAGAGGGTTCGGTCATGTCCGCCCTCATCGTCCCTTCCTACTGTAGCGGTCCCTGAGGTGGATCTACTCTGCAGTGCAGTCCCTGCATCCCCTCCTCTGGTGACAAATCCAATAGTGTCCCCATGCCCTCTGGTCAGGGATGAACTAGCAGTTTTCCGGATCGTTGGGCCTTGTGTTCCAAGGTGCTTTGCCCCTACCCAGGTTTTTTCTATCCATCAGTTTGTCTTTCTCTTCAGGCTGTACCTTGAAGCAGGCCAACAGATAGTGGTGCAATCTTTGGACCCTCATTCCTTGGGTCCCCTGGCTTTATCTTTCCCTGCCACAACGCTCCCTGGTAGCGATCCTAGCACCAATGAGAGGGCTCTAGTCACAACTTCTAGACCTCCGAGCTCTCCCCAGATTCATCCTCCCCCTCCCCTACCTCGATCCCTCCCTTGGGGCTGGTTTCGCCTCCTCTATGAGAGGTTCCCTCCAGTAGGGAAGGTGGCTTATCCCCCCCATGAATTTGAAGGGAATGCAGTGACTTACGTCCTGAGATCCCATCTTCCCCAGCAGGTGGATTGGCCAAGGCTTATGGAGTGTGCAAAATATCCAAATCAAGGAATCAGAAAGAGAGCTCTTCTTCTCGCTTTGTCAAGGCCATGAGTTCTAGAGAAAAACCCAGGACACTCTTCCATAAATGATTTACCTCCTTATATGGAATTCTCGGGGTGTAGGCGCCCAGGTTAAGTCCAACTTCTTGGCATCAGCAATTTCCAAGCACAAAGTCGCTGTCGTCGCCATTCTTGAACACAAGCAGCATACTCAAAGGATTGGGGAGTTCACCATGAAGCATAGGATGCATGTGTACATGAAAACTGACCCTGTTAATCTTCATATTTGGATTTTCTGGCACATGAACTATCAGGAGGACTTGATCCAGGCCGGATACCAGCTCATCACTACCATGGTGTCTTGCGACTAGTACTATTTTTTTGTTTCCTTTGTTTACGGGAGATGCGACCATGTTCAAAGAGAGGTCCTGTTGAATGATCTCAACAATTTTGATCCTGCGCCGGATGCATGGATAGTAGGAGGTGATTTTAATGTAGTTTTGGATCCAGCGGAGTGGCAGGGCAGGTGTCCATTTCATAGAAAGGACAGCCTTGACTTTCACACGTTCATGGCGGGAAAGGGCCTCTCAGACCTCGGCTACATGGGGGACCGATTCACCTGGTGTAACATCCAAATGGGGAACCATCACTCGTGGAGCCATTTGGATATACGTATGGGAAACTTGCAGGCCATCTCCACCTTTTCCAGCTCAAAGGTGGAGCATTTGGTACGTGGAATTTCGGATCACTCCCCTCTCCTGATCTCTCTGGATCCTGTGCAAATCTGCAATGAACGCTTCCTCTTTAGCCAACTCTGGACCAGTAGTCAGGGATACCAGAACCTAGTTCGCAACACTTGGAATATGCCCATCCAGGGGCACACATGTACAGCGTTTCACAACAAACTGAGGAGGTTAAAATCGAGTCTTTAGACTTGGTCGAAAGACATTCAACCCTTGGATGGTGAATTGGAGTCCATATCAAGGGCAGATGAAATCCTGGAGAGGGGTATGGAGGACATGTGGGATGATAGTGTCTTTGAGGAGCTCCTGGGGAAAAGGACTTTCTAGCGGGCATGCTTCTGAAACAATAAAGTTTGGCCAGGGAGGGGGCGAGGATTAAATGGCTCAAAGAGGGGGATAAAAATACTACCTTCTTTCAAGATTGTATTAAGGAAAGAAGACGGTTGATCAAACCAAATGTTCTCATGGAATAAGGCTCATATACAGATGATAGGGATGTGGTGGGAGGCCTGGCCAGCTCCTTTTTCACCAATCTGCTCGCTGGCTGAAATGACCGCATGCCAAACGGCTACCCTATAGAGGATATTGATCTGTTCGATGTCATTCCTTCTGTAGTCTCTGCCAGGGACAATGAAGGCCTGGGTTCAATCCAAATGGAGGAAGAGATCCGAGCCGCCATGATGCATTTCAACCCTGAGAGTGCGGCGGGTCTAGATGGTTTTCCAGGTTCTTTCTATATATCTTCTTGGGACATAGTGAAGAAGGATCTAGTGAAGGCCATACAAGATTTCTTCCGAGGTGGGATCTTGCCTCGAGTTGCCAGCGCCACCAAAATGGTGCTTCTCCCTAAATGATAGAACCCCTCCACCATTATGCATTATAGACCGATAAGCATGTGTAACTTCCCCTATAAAATACTGGCTAGCATCATTAACTTCATTTTGACCACACATTTGCCTCGGTTAGTTTCATTGGAGCGACATGGATTTATCAAGGGACACTCAATTCAAGAATCCATTACTATGGCTCAAGAAATGTTTCGTGATATTAACTTTAATGCCCGGGGGTCGAATATCACTATCAAACATGACATGAACAAATCATATGATCGTGTCGAGTGGAGCTTCATCAACAAGGTACTCGCAGGTATGGGTTTTTCTCATGGGAACATTGATATCTTATTTCGATGTTTCAGCTCCTCCTGGCTATCATATACATTCATGGGGAAATCCTACGATTTCTTCAAGGCTGCCAGTGGCTTAAGGCAGGGGAATCCACTCTCTCCGAGTCTGTTCATTATAGTCCAAGACGTTCATAGCCGTCTCATCCATCGGAGTATCAACAATGGTGCGATTCTTTCGTATCGTAGAAAATGGAGCCACCCTGTGGTGTCTCACCATATGTTTGTGGACGATACCATCATTTTCACGAATGCCTCGAGCAGATCCCTGTGCGGCCTGGGAAAAGTGCTAGAGGGGTATAGTCACTGGAGTGGGCTGGTGATTAACAACAACAAGAGGAACTTCTATATTTCGAACAACCGCTCTTCCATGCGGGTTTCCTTGGTGAGCTGCAAACTGGACATGCAGAGAGGATCTCTCCCCATGGAATACCTGGGCGCCCCCATTTCATCGGGTAGACTTCATATCTGTGACTTCAACTATCTTCTCACCAAGATCACCGACCGGGTGCTGAACTGGAAGAACAAATACCTCTCTTTTGGGGGACGGATCACGCTGGTCAACAGTGCAATCCTGGAAACCCCGGTGCACTCTCTCTCATCTGTTAAAGTCCCAAAAGGGGTCATTAAAAACATAGACAGGATCCTCGTTAATTTCATTTGGGATCCCTTCTCTGTAGGAAAAAGGCACTGGGCCTCCTGGAGCATGATAGCGAGGCCAATCAGTAAAGGAGGAATTAACGTCCGCAGCCTGGAAGACACCCTATACTGCATGCATGGTAGACTAGCATGGGGTGTTCTGGAGCAACACACTCTTTGGGGGAAGACCATCCATAACTACTCTACGGGAAGCCGGGATCCAGCGGAGGGCCATGCTTTTTCTATCTGCTCGATGATTAGTCCCCTTATTTCTATTCTCCGTCGGCAATCCCGTTGGCTTGTGGGAAGAGGGGATTTTTCCTTTTGGCACCAGAAGTGGTGTGGTTCCATAATTAGTTTTCTAGGATGCCCTTCCAAAAATATCACCTTCCGAGAGGCCAGCCTCTTCCTGACCTTCATCAGGGCGGTTCTGGATAGGGATCAACAAGCTCTCTTCAACCTCATAGAACTGAATTCCGATTCGGATATATGTGCCTTCACCCCTTCCCCCTCTAGGTCTTTCACATCAAAGGACATTCGGCAGATCACTAGGGAGCAGGTCCAAGAAAATACGGACATATGGAATGAGATTCTGTGGGTTAAAGATATTCCGACCAAGTTTAATTTTCTCACCTGGAGAATCCGGAACAAAGTTGTCTCGACTGATGAGAGCGTCAAGACGTGTGGGGTTACCATGAGGTCAAGATGTGTGTGTTGCAAGATGTATAGCGAGGAAAGCACGAATCATTTGTTTTTTGAAAGTGAATGGGCGCACGTGGTATGGACCAGTTTTGGGGGGTTTACCACGGTATTCAATTCTAGTATGGAAGGGATTTCTTTCCTGGAAAGTTGGTACCACGGTGCAGGAGGTAGTGGCCCAGAAAGTAAGGCTCGAATAGTGGTATTCCATGCAGGCCTCTGGTGCCTCTGGATGGCGAGAAACAAGGTGAGACATGAAGGGGAGGCCATGACGGCTTGCCTTATTATTGTCAGAATAAAAAACCTCCTAAGAGACTTGGCTAGGGCTGTGCGCAACTGGAGGGAAGCTCCATCTCTCATCGGGTTTCAAGCAAGGGCCCAGGAGGGGCCCCAGGCCAGTAGGACTAAATGAAATTGGGTCCGCTGGAGCCCTCCAGAAAAAGGGAAAAAACTTAATACAGATCGGTCTTATGCCCTGGGTCTTATGCGCTGAGGGGGGTGGTGCGCGACGCCAGTGGTTCGGTGTTCATGGCATTCAAAGTCAGGTTGGGACAAGGTTCCTCCCTACAGGAAGAGGCCCTGGCGATGCTCTTTGGTCTCACCCTTGGTGTTCAGAGGGATTTGGTCATCACTGAAGCGGAAACCGATTTCATCTTGGTGCACAAGTCCCTACTTGATCAGGGCACGCCTCCCTGGTCAATCACCTATGCAATCAGGAAAAGTCGTCGTATACTTTGCAACAACATTAAAGTGGTCCACACATGGAGGGAAGGTAACAAGGTTGTTGATCACCTGGTTGCACATGATATCTTAGGCTTAGATGACGTATATTTTCATACTATGGCTAGCTTGAAACCCGAGGGGGTCAACTTGATCAGAGGGGATGCCCTCGGCCATCACTATTTCAGGCCTCCATATCTCCAAACACAGGGGCGGGGACGGGGGCGGGGGCAGGGCAAGGGGGTGGGGGTGGGGGTGCTTTGGGGTTCTTCAGTGTGTTTTTCCTCTATTCTCTTGATAAAAATATTATATTTTTCTAAATAACTAAGGAAATGTATCATGAACATCATTCTCAATAAAACCCTTAACCATAATTATATATTGATTTTCAATGGAATAATCATAGTAATAATAATAAATGATGAAACCAATTTATAATAATTTTATTCATCAACCAAAATATAAGCATGGAGAATTCTTTTTGTATTAAATAAAAATACAACATTCATCACATGGCACGGTCATTCCACCCATTATCACTAAATTTAAAAGATCAAATTAATTAATCAATTCATTGTAATGTCATAATCCAAGTGTTTTAACACACAATCAATAAAACAAGTCAGTCTATTTTATTAATTAATAATAGAATACACATTTCATGATAAGACAAGAATAGAAGAGGTTATTTTATCATGAAAGAATATATATTAATGTGGAAAATCAATCTGAAACACCCAAAAGGGTTTTGTTCAAAATGGTTGACATCCACTAACTACATGAAAATTTCCCACTAGAGTATAACAACATTCATATAATTATTTGGAAAAAATGAATTTTAATGCGATAAGTATAAAAGGATGACATGAAAAACAATAATAAATAAATGTAAACACATGATAAATGGAAATAAAATAAACACCACTTACCAAAATTCCATATATGGCTTTACATAAAATATCAAATTTATATTTGATGTATATCTCATGAAAAATTATGAATGTTCCAACAACATTAAAACATGGTGACAGAACTCACACAAAAATAGCATAGTCAAAATGAATAGAACCACGAAAATGGGCATTGGGATTATAGATCATACTAATGTGGATATAATGGTTCCAATAGTCTACGATTTAGTGTCCTGATGCGATGGTAGGAAATGATCTAATATTGGGTGTAGGAAGAACTCATAGAAGAAGAAAAGGAGGCTCATCCGTTGGAAGTGAGTGGAGAATTATGAGGGTGATGAACATAATTTCATTAAGTGTAAACTGATAATATCACCCTTCTAGAAAGGGTATCATGGATTTTAAACACCTTTGGCCAGACCTTTCAGAAACTATGATCACTTGACTATATTAGGAGGGAACACACACATTATCTAATTGTTATTCGAAAACTCATGTACAACCCATTAGATTTGGATGAATTCATATATATTCCTTTTATTCACAGTCACTCCCATAGAATCTCCTTGGTTCAAACAAACAATGTGGCCCATTACTAGACCTTGAGTGTTCCATGTGGTTACTCCACATAGTAAGTACTAACCATGCGATAAAAAATTGTCACACCATTTTTCCCAATTCTATGATCTTGGAGTTCCAAAAAGTCACTAAATGCTCTTAAATCCTTTGATATAGAATAATTAAGGATTTAAATGATTATAAAAAATTAATTTTGAAGAAAAATTATGTGTATATTGCGAAAATTAGGGATGTTATAGAGGTATTTATTTATTTATTATGGGGATTATGTAATTCATATGAGATCCATGGATCTATATTGTGATTCTGATTGATGGAGACAATGTAATTCCACTTCTCTAGTGATGAGTTATTAAAGAAAACAAATTTCACCATCTTCCTTTCCACCCATGATGACTAATAATTTGTATTAGAGTTATCTCATGAATTTTAAATGAAAAGGAATTTTTTTTTCATACAATGATGTTGTGAGATATAATTTATTTCCAATTGCAATGACTATTCTCCAATCTAATCATTGATGACAATGACATGTCCATATAAAAAATTTCTATTTTCATATAAAGATGTTAATATATATATATATATTTTTTAAATAAAAAATAAAATTAAAACAATAATATGTCTATAGATTTCATGTCAACAAAACTTCTGGCTAGGATTTCACTAAATTTTTTACGCTATAGTATTTTTGGCCCATATGTCAGTCTCAAGATTTTTCATTTTTCTAATGTCCTACAAAATATAGGATGAAAAATTTTTTTAATAATTATATTATCTAAATAAAATAATATCAAAATGGGGTTGTTAAATCCATGGAAAGAAGAGTATTTTTTTAAAAACCTATTTTTAGGATTTATTTAATATATTTTTTAAAAATGTGAATGTATTTTTTGGGAGGCTAATATCATATTTATAATGTTATATTATGAGAAATTATTATTTTTATTTGTTACATAATCATCATGCTAAATAAGTGATATTTAAGATCTCAGACCAAAATATGTGGCTAACAAGTTTTTTTGTTAAAAAACATTGACAAATCCTCAAAAGAACAAAAATTTGGAATTTTAAATTTAAATTGGATTTAACATTAGTCTAAAATAATTATATTCCATAACATTAATAAGGGCCATATTTGGGTCTGCTACTATCAATCCCCCCCACAAATTATGGTGGTATCCATCAATCATCCACCATGTATCATCATTGTCCATACACCTGTTGTTTCCATCTATGTCTTATCATACCATAGTTATCACCAGACCATAGCTTCCACTTGAAATCCCATGAACCTCATTCATAAATCTTTAAACTACTGACTTGTATAACTACCCCCACTCTACTTTACCCTCTCAATTTTGTGAAAACTAGCCTCAACATTATTTCCCATTATGGGTGGCCACACCATTGTCTAATTAAATGTTGTCTAATTGTTCATCCCCCAAATACACATAAATCGACATTTGCCACAGTAAATGGAAACTACATCTAATGTAAATTCCATCATCCCTCCACTAATATAACATAATAAATGTATGTGGACACCTCATCTACCAACCACCAACCTTATGTAGGACCTATCAGGTTGGATTCCCTTGGGTCCACAATGCATAAAACCTTACCTTGGTTATTTTTGAAACACATATTGTTGTTCACCACATCTAGAATGACTGACCCATGACTATACTTGGACATATAATCCTGATAAAACTAATGTATGTTTTACCAGACATGTAACTAATCTTTATGTGGACGTCTTAACATGCAATTTTCCTAGACAGGTTCTGGTTTGACTGGAAAATTATTTATTGTGCTTGTACTAACACGCAATGAGAATATTCAGGGTTCAGGGGAAGGATAAATTTATTAACATAAATTTAAATCAATTTATTATAATTTTTCATTAAATTAATAATAATATTATGATTTGAAAAAAAATTAATATCGGGTTTTAATAAATGTAAATTAATATATTGATTTATATTTTTGATTAAAAGATTCCCTAGTTACGACAACGATTAGAATAAATTAATTGAATTTAATATAATTAATTTAATATATTTAATTTCCAAAAAATATAATTGTATTATTATAAAATTTTTATCGTGAGTCAATTTTACCCATCGACTAGTCTTGAGGTGTGAATAACACATTTTTTTGGGTTATTTTTATGTAATAAATTATTAATATTTTGTGTGATTTTTTAATAGTTATTTATTTATGGGTAGTCTTCACATCATTTTTATGTTCAATATTTAAATGTTAATTGTGTTAATTAAATTTTATTACTATATTTCACTTTTTAAGACCCCCTGAACTACATGCGAGAACATTGGTATTATAAAATATGGTGATGTATAATGACATTTGTGTCATGAAAATACTGTATTCCAGATGAGAAGGTGAAAGAAAATATTGGAGATGAGTTCTAATATATTTCAAGAACTAGCCCCGGAATTATTCTCCTATGTCACTGATGATCCATTGAATTGAAATCTATCAACAATTATTATATATAGCAAAGTATTTTGGTAATTTATAAATATTTTATGAATGTAATATATTTGTGATTTTTAGTTGGAGGGAAAGAAATTATAGGCATAATTAATGGTAAATGATTACATTAATTTATAATATTAAAACCAACGCAGTGTATTATTAATTAATAAAATCCTCCCATCACTCAAATTTTAAAATTTCTATGTTTATGTGGTGGTCAATAGAAAAATTTAAGGTTCCTCCAAATACATAGGGGTTATTATGAGAGTGATGAGTTTAATTAACTACAATCAAGAGAGAAGATTTAACAAAATATATCTTCTTATCACATTAGAGTAAATTCATTGAGGGGTCAATGTTGTTATTCCAACAATCTGAGGCATCACATATTATGTAACACCCTACTATATCAATGTATTAGAATCATATTTGAAATCATGTATGATACGAAACAAAAATATTATAAGAAAATATAACATCCTGATTCTATATGATAAATTTTATTTTTTAAATAATTTAAAAGTCATTATTAAAATAGTTTATAAGAAAAAGATGTTTATCTTGCATTACATTCATTCTTGAGTTTTTATTTAATTACATGTGATATTGGGCATAAACGATACATGAAATATTAATAAAACATTATTATATAATTTGATATTTATCACCGATATATTAGAATTGTGAGGTTATTAATAGTAATAAATATAAATTTAAAATTATGATTATCTAATGATTAGAAATAAAATAATAATCTTTTAAAAGAATATGTAAATTTTTTCTGAAAACATTTCATCTAAAATATGCTTTATCATGTATTTGTGGAGGTAATTTTAAATTATTTTATACAATATTTATAAAAATAATTTTATAGAATAAAATATTCAAAAATGATATATAAAAATTATCTAAGTGTGAATTTTTGGGAGTTTTCTAAAATGTTTCATTTTATGATGAATAGTAAAAATTGTTAAATTTTAATTGAAACATTCCTTTTCAGTAACATTATTTATAATGATAAATTATACTTTTATCTGGTTTTAATGTAATTTTTCCCAATTTCTATAACATCTATTCCATTTTAGGTCATTTTAAAAAATTTAATGTTGAATTTTAAAATAAAAACACTTTAAACTTTTGAACTTTTTATAATTAAAACACTTAATTTATCATGACATCTACAAGATTAATTTAATATTAATTTCTTCCACTTATGTATGGACCTTCCTCCAGTTTACCAAATACTCTACCATATTTTATTTCATTCTCATATAAAAAAGGAATATACATCCGGAAAGACCGAGTAGTTTAGTAGATTTGTAAACCAGATATATATTTATGTTCAATATTACTAATAAAAAAACAACATATAAGTTCTGTTTGAAACATCCAAAACTATTAGTTTATCCATGCTTGTCAATCATAATAAAATTTTTCATGTCCTAAGATAATGAATCATTATACGGGGGGACATCGAACAATTGGAAAGGGTATGAAATACTATGAAAGATATTATAATCATAAATATTTAGGATGATGAATAACTAAAAAACATGAATTTAATTTTAAAATTGAGCACATTATAGTCGGAATTACTGATAAATAAATAATTCCATAATAAAACTAATCATGGGTATTCTACTAGATGAAAAACCACATGAACCATAAATTATATATTCATAATGATGGAATGCATAATGTGGGGCATCATAACCACACTGTCAAGTCCTCATGCCAATACCATAAATTTCCTATTTTCAAGGCCTCATGCCAAGACAATAATTTGTCCGATGAGAACTACGGATGCATGAAGGGGCTATAGAGGGCTCCACCAGACACAAAATACATCCAATGAAAAAATCATAAAAATAGGGATAATCATAAACAACATTTACATTCATGTTGAAACTAATATATTAAATGAAAATAACATTCTCTAAATAGTATGAAAAAGAACTAACCATTTAGAGTAAATTGTTGAATGTTTTAAGTTAGCACACAAATAGTCAATCTAATCATAATCCACTAAATTTAATTTTTTATATGATGTCATAAAATAATAATCACAATAATACATAATATCCAACAAGTGCGTTGAAATATATGATGATACTCCTATAAAATCTTCGTGTAATTTTTGAGATAAATACTCTATTACTTTAAAAAGAAGTTTTATTTTGGAAAAATATTTTTATAATACTAGATGTGATGTATGATAGTATTTTCATAGTAAAATGAGTTATTTTATAAATATATTGTTTCCTTAAAAATTTTATAGACTTCCCTTGAAAACAAGCAATAAATTTAGAAATTCCCCTGCTTCAGGCTTCTATTTCGGGAAGAAATTTTTAATGATCCTTCTAAAACATATAACTCCCCACAAATTAATGTAGGATTATCATTGGTTAACATATATATATATATATATAACATTATCATGGAATATATTTTGAGTTCATATGTATAAATAATAATTTAATAGTGGTAAGTATACAATAAGAGTAACTCGTAGGAAAGTTGATGGTCGGATAGAAAACCATTACCTTAAGTCTAAAGGTGTTACTGCATTTATATTAATTACATGATTAATATAATTAAGTTTCATAAATTCATGATTCAAGAGCCTCCAAAAAATTTAATTGATTTGGTATAACATTATCAGGATCAATCAAGCCCTATTATGGGTTAAGAGACTCAATTTCATTGTTGGGGGGGGGGGGGGGTTCTTCCATGGTTATCATGATCAGTTTAATTATAATCATGTATGGATAAAAATTTATAATTAGAATGGTTGTAAAGAATAGAAGTTTTATGTTATTAGTGAACAAAATAAATATTACATTGTCATGAAATTAATTTGGTTATTGGGGGTGAAGATGAATCATTATATAAAAATTTAATAATAACTGCTTGGGTTAATTGGGGGTTATAGATCTATCAAACTTAATTTTATTTATAAATTAATATCATGTGTATATAAAGATTCTATAACATTATATATTTTATAATAAAAATATTATATTTTGGGTCAACCATAAAAATGTTTTCTTCAGCAGAATTAATGATAATAATAGAAATTTAAAACCCACATTCCTTGAATGTGATAAATTAAAAAATCGCAGATGGTGTTTTCATTTCTATTATAATAGAAGGGGAATAGATAAATGGTGAACAAAAATTAACTTATCATAAAAAACATACAGTAAATGTAAGGTACTAGATTCATCAGAAAATTTGGATGAATGTAGGGGAGAAATGAAAAAGAAAATAAAGGAACATTAAATAAAAGAAATGAAAATAGGAATTTACATGTTGAAGTAATCTCCCTTGAAAGCCTCTTCAATAAATAGTTTTTGTTATTTTCATGATACCAATGGATTTTAAACGTGTGGGAGGAGCTTGGGAGTGTATTTTTGAATACATCATATAATGACCAAGGCTTTATAGGTGTGAATAGAAGAGGGAATGAGGTGTGTTTTTATAGTGGAGGAGAGGGGTGATTTGTCAATATCTTATTCATTATTTTATTATTTCCCTAAATACAACCAATATTGTTGATTCATGTGACAAATAATAGAAAAAATGGAATGTGATTTCGAATAATGTATGATTACATTATCTATGCTTCGAGGAATAATTAATTTAACAGATAAAGTATATATATGGTAAATTAATGTATTTTTATGTTCGTCAAACATTCAATTATTACATAAAAAACCCAAAAATTCCCCCTAACCGTTTATTGATGTGTAATATTTAAAAATGAACTACATTTTTTTAAAATAATTTTTTAAATATTAATAATTTAATTTTTAAATCAAATCCCAATTTATATGAAAAATAACACTTTTAAAACTATAATTCGTTTTATATTACATTAAAAAATTCATAAAGATCTCATTATTTTAAAACCTTATGAAAATATAATAGTAGTATGATTTTCGATTCATAAGTGTCATGTTACTATTATCATTACTATTCATAATGATATGTTACTATATAGAAATAATTATGTTTTTCTTATTAGACTCTAAATATCCTAATGAACACGATAGTGGAAGTCATTTTTTCAAAATTCAAATAACAAAGGTTGAAAAATTAGGTTTACTTACTATGTTATAACAATGTGTTATTTTGTATAGAATCAATGATTCATACATTCTATTTTTATTTTTAAAAAAATGTTGTGTTATATTATCCCTTCCTTACAAAAATGTCATTGTCGAAATTACTAGAATGTTACCTCATAAAAATATTTAGGTAGACATTCATCATAATCTCCTTAGGATCAATTGTTTCCTCATTGATTTTATGATCTTTCAAAAGTATCTTTAATAGCCAAATCATATGATTCCTCAAAACATGTTCGTTATTATCTATAATCTGGATATGCTAGTCACATCAGATAGACATGTCTGGTCCGAATTCTATACATTCATAAGTGAGGAAATGTGTTGGGTTTGGAATGTACATCCTCAGTAATGAGATAGGGAACACATTGTGAACATTAGATAGTCTAGGTTGTAGATCCAAATGATATGCAACAACTCCAATTCTCTCTAAAATTTCAAAAGGGACTATGTACCTCAGGCTCTATTTCCCTTTAATCCAAAATATAATACCACCCATCAATGGAGATACATTCAAGAAAATATGATCTCTCACATGAAATTCAAAATCCTTCATTCCATTAACCTCATTTTTTTGACTCCTTTGAGCTTTATTGATATGTATTGTAATAGTGTTTACCTTCACTATTTGTTCCTCCACATGTATTGGGCACACAAGCTTCCTCGCCCCAAATTCAACCCAATATGTTGGTGTACAACATCTATTTCCTTAAATTGACTCATATAGTGCAATTGGAATAATTAAAAGGAAAATATTATTATAGTAAAAATCCACTAATGATAAACAATTATCCCACATACGATGAAATTCATGTGAACTTTATCTCAACATGTCCTATATGGTTTTGATCATCCTTTATGATTCCCATCAGTGTGAGGATTATAAGACATACTCAAATGATGATCTGTATACAATTCTTTCTGAAGACTATTCTATAATTTCTATGTAAATAGAGTATTTAAATCAAACACTATTGAAACTGGTTCTCTATTATGTCTTACAAATTCATTAATATATAGTTGTGCAAGCCACTTAATTGGAAAATTCTCCCTTATATCTAGTTAATCTACAGATTTTGTACGTTGGATCTTAATTACCCATTTTTCATCATAATTTCATAGAGTTTGGGTCATCCAGTAAATAAATATACAGTGATGTCATCACATTTCCATGTAGTAATAGCTAAAGGTTTCAAGATTCTTCTAGGATGTTGTTGTCTAGCATTCACATGTTGACAGACTAGACATCCTTATACATTGTCAGTAATTTCATGCTTCATGTTGTCCCAAAAACCATGTTCCTTAAAATCTGTATACATTTTAGTTCTACAATGGTTTATATAAAAATTTGTGCTATTTTCATCAGCCAATAATTTCCTTTATTATATCAGGTTTAGAGGGAACACATAGCCTCTTCCAAAATTTGAGAATTCCATCTTCGCATATGAAGTCATCTGACATCAAATCATTCACAAAAATTAATTTTCTTTTGAAATCCATCATCTTCAGGAAGAGAGAATTTATTATTTTTGAATAAATATGGATGATAATCCAATTGAAAATGTAATTATGTTTAAACGACATTGATCGTTCCCATTACCATCCTTATTAGATCCATGAATACATGACCCCTTTCAATACTCATTTTGTTTAAAACAACACGATTCATCATGATCATTGCATTAACTACCATATTTGCCTTTAAAGAGTGGTTGTGTATGGAGAAATCATAATCTTTGAGTAGTTAGAGCCATCACCTTTTCATCATGTTGATTATAACATTTGAAACGATATACATCAGAATCTTTTGATCCATATATATCTCACATTTTTACCATAGAGATAGTGTCTCAATATTTATAGAAAAATGATCACAGCAGATTACTCAACATCATGAGTATGATAGTTTTGTTTAGGAATTTTTACCTCCTTGATTCATAGGAAATAAATCTATCTTTTTTCATAAGGAAACAACAAATTCCTTAAATTGATTCATCAATATTGATAAAAAACTAATCAATACCAAATCGTTGATTTAGGATCGGAGAATTCACTAATCTTCTATCCAATCATTCAAAACATTCCTCATGTTATTTTTTCCATATGAAAATTACACCATTAAAAGTAATCATGGTCATTAGGATGTATAAATGGGAAATTTGCGGAATGAAACAAAGATAATAACCATAAAAACATATAAAACATCATACCTCAGTTACGTTCATTGGATTTAGTCATTCTTGCACAACAGTTTCATTTACAGGATCAAAAAAATTTCCATCCATAGAGAAAATGATTCCATAAAAGGAAAATATTGAATGCAATATTCACACAATCTAAACAACCCATATTATTCATTTCCTCTTTGAATTTGTAGAATAGTGCACAAGTTATTTTCACGATCTTCATAGATTTTTGAGTGAACCAAGATATCATCAATAAATACCACCATAAAGTCATCAAGAAATAATTGAAAACTCTATTAATTAGATTCTGGAAAACATATGGTGAATTCATTATTCCAAATTGCATTACTGCAAACTCATAATTCTCATACCAAGTTGGAAACACTGTTATTGAAATCTCTTACTTCCTCACAAGCATATGATGCCATCTTGATCGAAGGAAAATCTTTGAAAATTATTAATTTCAATTTATTTGATCAAATAAATCATCAATTAAAAGTAGGTATTACATTTTCATTATGGTTATATAATTTGATCTCCATTTATTCAATTCAAAACCTCATTGATCCTTCTTTCTTCTTAACAAAAAGAACAGAGGCTCTCCATAGGGAAATAGTAGGGTGAATAAATTCTTTATCACTTAATTACTGATGTTTTTTATTTATTTCTACTATTTTTCATGTGGCCTTTCTATAAGGACTCCTTGATATAGGTCTTGATCCATGAATTAAATCAATAGAGAACTCAACTTCACATTATGGTGGATTTCCATGTAAATCCTCTTGAAACACATAAAAATACTCTTGAACAATAGGTAGGTCCTCTATTTGAACATTCCATTACTCACCCATAGTTATTTTTTCCCTTCCTTCACCATAATTGAATTTAGAAGAGAAACTAGGGGTTGATCTAGGGGAGAATCATATGGTGATGTTCCATCCCTAATGATAAGGTATTCCACATCATCCTCAAAAATTGTAACATCTATCTTCTTGCAAAAAAATTTCACATCACAGTTCAATATCCAATCCATACCAAATATTATATCAATGAAAATCATGGGTATGTTAATAATATCATAGGATAAATTAATTTTATATGTTATAATGGGGATTTTCTAACACATTTTTGTTGCAACGATACATACATTAGGTGTTTTAACTTCCAACTATCGTATTCAATCAAATTGGAAAAAAATCAAATAATCATTGAAAAGGGGAAAATATGAGATAATTAGATCATTTAGAATTAAATAATGAACAGGGTAAGTTAGATTAAATAATTAAATTACCTACCACCACATTGGAAGGAACTTAGACCTATGTAGTTGTGAACACATAATCATAGCCTTTCTACCTTCTCCTTCTTTAGAGAACGTTTCCCTGATGCTTAGGATATTCATGTTCATAATGTCCCATATCCCTGGAATTTTAGCATTGAACATTAGTAGCTTCTTTCATTCCATTAAAATCTTGGGATTGATGTCTTTTTTCTCAGCACTTTTTACAGATTCACATTTCCTTCAAGAAATTGTTAGGGTTTTTCTACCCACAATTACAATAGGGTGGATGGTCAACTCTTCCCTTCCTCCCCATTTCCTTATTTCCTTTTCCAGAGTTTTTAGCATCCATATTCTTAAATTTCTTTCCATTAATGTAATAATATATATAAAATTCTATCTACTTCTTGATAGAACATGAGACTATATCGATATATGATGAGAATCTTTGGGAGACTAAATCCCTTTAGAAGAATTGTTTTAATCCATTAATGAATCAATAAATATTTCACCTTGGATTACATATATAGTCCACAACATACATTTTCATCCTTGTAATGTTGGAATCATACTTGGAAACATTTTCATCCTCCTATTACCTGGAATTCAAGAATTTCATATCCATATCAACTAGCTGTTCATTGAGAAAATATTTTTCTTTGAATATTTCCTTATAAAAATCTCCATTTAATTTATTTTATTTCTTATAAATTATTATTTTTTGTATTAATAACCACAAATATTATTCATCTCCCAATAACTGATAAACTACAATGACAACCATCTATCTTTCATTTTATCTAAAAGTGATAAATATATTCTCTCAAAAATATCTCTATTAATAAGCTATAGATGTGTTTGTTATCCCATGTAATGATGGATGTTATTAGCACATAAAGAGATTTGAGAAATCTCCCCCCACATTGTGGATCCTGATTTTCCATACTGTTTAAGTTATTATTCAAAACGTGAGTTAGCTGTTCCCGTACATTTGTAAGGTGATAAACATTAGACACATATCCAGATCCAACATCATTTTCATCCATTGGAGGGAAGTCCCTACCTGGGACACGTGCATTGATGAAATTTATATTTCTACCACAAGGTGTCGTTTATAAATAAGGAATAAAATATATTATGTTATGAATCATAATTTATAATTTCAATGAATAAATATACTTAGAAAAATTTAAATTCTATACATAACTAATCTCATATTCATAAACATAGTTTTTTGAGGAAAAAATTATATTTAAATTAATCATAAAGGCTTGTAAAAAAATGTATATTATGTAATGGCTTGAACCTCTCTATTCTATTCTATGGAAAAAATCCAGTGTCTGAGGAGTTTAGGGAGTTCAAGGTGACTTATCCCTAACACTTACCAAATTTCTATTTCTATGAACACTGTTTCCAGTTCAATAAACAGTTCCATCAGTGAGGTTGATGTGAAAAGTTCCATCAGTGGGGTCGATGTGAACAGTTCCATCAGTGAGTTCAATGTCAACTGTTACATCATTGAGGATGAGGTGAACAGTTCCATCGGTGAGGTCGATGTTAATAATTCCATCGGTGTGGTTGATGTGAAGCGTTCCACCGCTGAGGTCGATGTGAAGAGTTCCATAAGTGAGATCGATCTGAACAGTTCAATTTTTGAGGTCGATGTGAACCATTCCATCAGTGAGGTCGATATGAATTGTTCCATCAATGAGGATGAGGTAAACAGTTCCATCAGTGAGGTTGATTTGGAAACATCCATTAATGAGGTCAGTGTGAACAGTTCCATCAGTGAGGTTGAGGAGAATAGTTCAATCCGTCAGTTTGACAAGAACAATTTCGTCAGTGAGTTTAATGTGAATAGTTCCATCTATGAGGTCGATGTGAATATTTCCATTGGTAATTTTGAGGTGAAAAGTTCTATCAGTGTGGTTTATGAATAGTTTTTCCTAAACGTCAAGGTTCCAATGGTAACGTTTCAACAGTGAGGTTCATAAACAGTGTTTCTAGAACAGTGAGTATCCAATGGTGAGGTTTCAACTGTGATGTTCATGAACTGTGTTTCCAGAATGGTGAGGTTTTAATGGTGAGGTTTCAATGGTATGGTTTATGAATAGTGTTTCCAGAACTTTGAGGTCCCAACAGTAGCATCTTTCCATTGCGTAATTTCTAGTTCACGAACAATGTTCCCATAACAATGAGGTTCCAACGTTATCCTCATTCTATTTCCAAATTTTGAGGTCATGATCAGTGTTTATAGAATGGTGAGGTTCCAACCATGAGTTTCCAATGTTGAGTTTAATGAACATTTTTATTCCTTTGACAAATTTTGTGTTCATGAACAGTGTTTCCAACTTCCTTTAGTTCTCCTCTTTTTTCTTTTCCATTGAATAAAAATTCAATTAAAGTCTCATTTTAAGAACTCTAAGGTCAACTCAAAGTCCATAAATCTTATATTAATTTACCTAAGGATCAGTATTATTTTAATTGTTCAAACCATGTGGTTCAATGTGATCGGATTTTAATTGGAAATCCACCTTATCTTAAACAAATGCTCCATTAAAACATCTAATGGGTTGAGATATCTTTCTCCCTAATACTTCCTCCATGTTATTAGGTGTGAGAAGCTCTAACCTTCCATTCCTTCCCGTAGGAGTGGTGCGATCAATAATTCCACCTTAGATTGTATCCCCTCAGTTTTGATGCAACCATGTATTATCGATCAAAATTTGATATAAGGTATGAACTATGGCCATTATTTTGTGTTCATACCCTGATTTTTCTTCAAAAACTTTTATAGAATTCAATATCCATGTGACTAATGGAGATTTTTAGTGTTGAATGGTGTGGGGTTGTCTTTGCATCCTCGGGTGGATACAGTTGTCATAGGGGGAGGAGATCGTAACATGATGTGTGGCTCATTCTCGTATAAAGAACGTCATGAACCTTTTGAGGTAGGGGATTCATTGATTCTATATTATTTTATGTGCATCTGAATAGTTAGCATGTTTTATCTCACCAGATGAAAATGGAATTGACATTATAAATATTTTAATAGGATAAATAAAAAAATATCGATCATATGTTATTTTCTCTTTTTTTTTTGCAAGATAGTGTGATATATATGATTTCCTTATTTATCTTTTAATTCACGATGAAAACTAGTATTGAACGTAAAACTAGAATTAATTGATAATTTTTTTGCTAATGATAAAGAGGAATGTAAATTAATATGGTCCTTATTATTGTAATTTTATGTTAATCAAACTTGCGTAGTAACCTTGTTTTATTATTTCTGATAGATTACTGTTTAGATTCCCCAAAGCTGGAACTAAAAAATAATAAATCGGTTAATCCAAGAAGGATTAATGAAATATTTTTTTGATAGAAGATAATTCCGTGTAGGGTTCTGAGTGACCCTCTTGATTTTTAAGGGCCAAGATCTCAATTGATATGATATTTGTTTTCCTACTTCTTATGTTTTGATATGATCTTTCGAAGGCTATTGTGATATGTTGGTGAAGGGAACCCTATTGTTTGTGGAAATAGTTGATGCCTTGAGTGGCGAGATGCATAGGTTTGCACATTTGGGTGTTGGGGAGGACTCATTGGATGATAGAACGGGTTTGATGTGAATGTTTGGATGATTGTTGATTCTTGTTGGTTTTTTATCTACTTTACATTCCACACTGCTCAAGGTAGATGGTTTTTCATACCCTTATTTCGATAGGGGTGAAGACGCACGAGGTATGCCACATGATTTTATTGTTTAACTTCAAAAGGGAGGATGGTTCTACGCTCTTGCTATTTGTAGAAATGACTCGATGGGTATTTCATCTAATCTCTGTGTTGATCCCCCTTGTGTTTAGTGTCATAGAATGACTTTCTAGAGTTCTTGGGAATATGGTAAGGTAATGTTGTAAATAGTTAATTTAATAAATGATGTTAACCTATGGGGTTGGAGATTACTGGGGCGCAATACTGAGGTTGCAATTTAAAGGAATAGTGAAGTATTTTTTTGATTCTAATGAAATATATTGTGGAATTGTTAATTTTTAATTAATGTTTTTTGAATTAAATAAATAAAGGTGAAACTGATAAAAATGAAATGAATTAATGTATTTAATATCTATACATTGTTGTGTGCTTATAAGATACATAGTCTTAGAAGTGGCAGCCAGGAATTTGAGGGACATTAGCTACAGTGGAGTCTATGACTAGTTTATGAACATAGTATAGTTGTGAGCTATAGTATATTCTATACTTTTTGTGTTTCTATACGCTAATCTACCCTGTTAGTCATCGAAACTGCCACCACTATGATTTTGAGCCCATGGGGTGTTTTCCCCCACATTTCGGAGGGAGGATGGATGGCCGACTACCCCCTTTGGCCCCGATCTCTTGTCTTTGTAGTTACTTATGCTGGTAGGAACATTGGTTATTTTTCCCCAAAAATGTGTGTAGAGGGCTGTAATGTCTTGTGGTTATTAACAAACATATATTATAGATATAGTTTCTTATATACTACTATTGGGGTAACATGTATCGTCTTTGATGGCATGAGGATCCTTACTCGGTGTATGAGTGATAATGGAATGATGTTTAATACCAAATGTTTGATTCATGATATAAAAGAAGTGGTGGCTCCCAAAAACTACCTAGTTAAATTGTTTACATTGATGTGGTGGGTTTTTTCCGGGGGGGCATGTTGTGGTGCTTCACCAAGGTGTCTGGGAGTATGCCTTTTGGGGTGAGATGCTTAGGATGGGTGAATATATTTACCTTATTTTGGGTATATGTAGTTTTTTTCCATTTAAGTTGGAGTAGTTTTTCATGGATGAGGTTGTGGTTATATTTATACTTTAGCATTTCATGCTCCCGGCAATCCAGATAATGCCCAAAGTACCCTTTTCTTGTTTTCTTCTTTGGTATTTGCTTTGTTTGATTTAAGAGAAACAAACTCATTCATATCACCGACCATTGTCCATGCTTTGGGACATGAAGTAGAGAGGATTTCAGTGCCCTTGGCGTTGACTACGCCATTTGGAGGTCGACCTGACTTGTTAAATGTTTGTAGAGATGGTGAGGTAGTGCTGGGGAAGAACTGATCTTTGGGACATTTCATATGTTTATGGATAATACCATATGACGTCATACTTATCATGGATTGGTTCTATTCAGTGCAGTCTATCGTGGATTGGTTTAGGAGGTAGGTTGTGTTCTTTGATGCGGATGGGGAGCCAGTGGTGTTCATTGGTGAGTGACACCCTCGGAATTGTCATAGTCGTGTTCCATCCTTATCATCCATGATGGATGATTTGAAACTTATTTTTTCAATGGTTTAGTAGTTTTCTTTTACTAGGGACATTCAATAGTACCATAATGTCTTTGTAGAAGAGGTCGGAAGATTACCCTCATGATGAGAGATCGAGTTTGAGATTGAGCTACAACCAAGAGAATCTCTTATATCTATGTCTCTGTATAGAATTTCACCTTTTGAGTAATGAGTTCTATATATATAGCATGATGGTTTGTTATAGGGAGGTTTTGTCTGGCCGAGTGTGTCATCGTGGGAGGGAACCAGTTTTGTTTGTAAAGAAGGATGGTGGCAGTTTGTGGTTGTCTGTTGACTATCATTGAATAAACAAAGTGACCCCATTGAATCACTATACTATTCCACTTATTGATGATTTATTTGATCAACTGAAGGGTGAAAGTTGGTTCTCAAAGATCGACTTGTGGTCATGATATCATCAGATGCTTGTGAAGGATGAGGATTTCTCAAAGATGACATTATTTTCTCATCATGGGCATTATGAGTTCATTGTAATGAAATTCTACGTGAAAATTGCTCCAGCTGTATTCATGGGATTGATGAAAGCTATGTTCTCTGAGTTCCTGGACAGGTTCATGGTGGTTTTCATAGACAACATCCTTCTATAAACCATATCTAAGGAGAACCATGCAGAGAATCTACACAATGTATTGGGAGTTGTTCGTCAACATCAACTATTCGGGAAGTTGCTGAAGTGCGAGTTTTGGTCCCAGGAAGCCGTTGCATGGAGAATGTTTTGTCTCAGTAGGGAGTAGCTATGGATCCATCAAAGATAGAAGTAGTTGTGTCTTGGGCATCCCCCAAGATAGTGTGAGGGGTACAATGTTTCATTGGTCTCACATGCTACTACAAGATGTTCATAGATGATTTTTCTCGAGTTGTGACTCCTCTTACCGCATTGACCAGGTAGGATCATGCATTCATATGGACTGATCAATGTCAGGAAGCTTTTTATTATCTAAAGAAGATGTTAGTAGGTGACCCAGTTCATGGTCTTCCTGCTGAGGAAGATCAGTTATATGTTTTCTATGATGCTTTTAATCTGTAGTTAGGTTGTGTTCTGATGCAGCAAAGATTCGTTGTTTCTTATGGGTCTCAGCAGTTGCATCCCCATGAAATTAACTATGCCACCCTTGATCTTGAGTTGGAAGATGTGGTGTTTTATCTAATGATGTCGAGACATTATCTCATTGGGGTGTTCTTTTTTGTTTTCACTGATAATAAGTGTTTGATGTATGTTTTCTCCTAGAGGGACATGAACTTAGAATAGTGTCGGTGGATGGATTTCTTACAGGATTACAACTTAAAAATAACATATACACTGAAAAGGGGAATGTTGTAGCTGATGCACTAAGTCGGAAGTCACACAGTGATGTAGTGTGTGAATCTGGTGACTTCTGGAGTGTAATGGAAGAACTATCAGCTTTACATCTTGATATGATAGAGTTTGGGGGTAGCGGTTGTCTTTTTCAGGTGAAAGTGCAGTCATCTCCAGTGCAGTAGGTGGAAGAGTCCCTATTTGGGGATCCTGAGTTGGAGGTCTGGAGAGACCAAGTAGTTTTTGGTGAGGCCCATGATGGTTGGTCTGTGAATGAAAAACATCGAGTGTTATATCATGAAAGGATATTTGTTCCTTTGATGATGCACGGGACGGTTCTTAGATAGTTCCATTGTTATCCTTTGGTGGTGCATCAGGGCGTGACAAAGGTGTACCATGCCTTGAGGAGCCAGTTTTGGTGGCCTGGGCTATAGCGTGCAGTTTCAGAGTTTGTGTCTTAATGTTTGGTCTGCTAGAAGGTGAAGGTTGAACACCATGATTTTGGTGGTCTACTCCAGCCATTAGATGTTCCTTAGTGGAAGTGGGAGAACATATCAATGTACTTTGTTACTAGTTTACCTTGGTCTCAAGGAGGAAATGATGCTATTTGGGTAGTAGTGGATCATTTAACAAAATCATCCCACCTCATAACAATAAAGGAATCAATCTCAGTGGATGTTTTGTCTGGGTAGTATTTGTAGGAGGTGGAGAGACTTCATGGAGTTCTAGTGATGATCATTTTGGATTGAGATCCCCATTTTACCTATATGGTCTGGAGAGGTCTCAAGCATGCATCTGGATCTCAGTTATGCCTTATCACAACTTTTCATCCTCCGATGGAAGGTCAGACAAAGAAGACCGCCTCAACTCATAAAGAAATGTTACGCACATGTGTCCTCGATTTTGGAGGTTTGTGGACGTGGAATTAAAACTTGGTGAAGTTCTCTTGAAATAATATTTTTCACTCCACCATCAATATGGAACCATTTGAAGCTTTGTATGTCTAGCCATGCCTTTCTCCATTATGCAGAACTGGGGTCAGAGAGTCAGCAATTCTCGGACTGGAACTAGTGCAGAATACAACAGATTTGATTTAAGTGCTTCGTGAGAGGATGAAGACAGAGAAAGATCATCACAAAAAAAATGTGGATCAATGGAGGATACCCATAGAGTTTGATGTTGGGGATCACGTGTTTATGAAGGTGAGTCCCCATTGTGGGCAACAAAGGTTTGGTTGTGGGAGTAATAATTATCCTCGGTTTGTTGGGCCTTTATAGGTGTTAGGTCTTGTTGGAGCTATGACATATCAAGTTGAACTCCCCCCACAGATGATCCGGATACACGATGTTTTTAATGTGTCACAACTCTGTTGTTAACTTTATAATGAATATCACATCATCAATGGGGTAGAGATCAATGTTGAAGATGATACAACATTTGAGGAGTGACCTGTGGAGATCCATGACCTCAAATATAAGGTGTGTCATTGGTGATCTATCACCTTGGTTTGTGTCTTGTGGTGGCACGATGGAATGGAAGAGATTACTTGGGAATGCGAGTTACATATACTTTCTCAGTGCCCCGAGTTGTTTGATGTTTAATTATTTTCATGTAATGATGTCTCTTTTCTGGTGATAGACCTTTCGTTTTTATTTGATGGATATATTTGGTTGCTTCTTGTGGCTTGCTCTCATTTGAGTCGTATCTCGATGCGTGGTTGTCCGGACATCATTTCTGTTACTTTTAGGTTGGTTTTAAATTATTGATGATAAGAATGTTTTGAGTGGTATCAGATGTAATAGCACCTAAATCTCAAGTCTATTATTTTTCAAAAATCTGATGTTTTAGGTGTTCGGGGAGGTCAAGGTGACTTATCCCAACACTTTACCAAATTTTCATTTTTGTGAACAGTGCTTCCAGTTTATTGAAAACTTCCATCGGTGAGGTCGATGTTAGAAGATACATCGGTGAGGGTGAGTGGAACATTTCCTTCAGTGAGGTCGATGCGAACAGTTCTATCAGTGATGTCGATGTGAATAGTTCCATCATTGAGGTCGAGGTGAACAACTCCATCAGTGGGGTAGTTGGGAACAGTTCCATGTGTGAGGTGAATGTGAACAGTTCCATCGGTGAGGTTAATGTGAATTGTTCCATCAGTGAGGTCGATGTGAACAATTCCATTGGTGATATCGATGTGAACACTTACATCGGTGAGGTTGAGGTGAAGAGTTCCATCCGTGAAGTCTTTGTGGAATGTTCCATCGGTGAGGTCGATGTGAATAGTTCCATCAGTGAGGTATAGGTGACAGTTCCATCGGTGAGGTTAGCATGAATAGTCCATCAGTGAGGTAGATGTGAACAGTTCTGTCAGTGAGGTCGATATGAACAGTTCAATCGGTGAGGTTGAGGTGAACATTTCCATCGGTGAGGTTCGTGAATAGTGTTTCCATAATGGTGATGTTCCAACATTGTGGTTCATGAATAGTGTTGCATAAATGGAGAGGTTCCAAAAGTGATGTTCCAACGGTGAGGTTCATGAACAATGTTTCTAGATTCGTGAGGTTCTCATGGTGATGTTTCAATAATGTGGTTCATGAACACTGTTTCAAGAACAGTGAGGTTCTAACGACGAGGTTTCAATGGTGAGGTTCATGAACATTGTTTTTCCTTTTCTAAATATCGAGTTTATGAACAATGTTTCCAGAATGGTGAATTTACAATGGTATCCTCTTTCCATTAACAAATATTGAGTTCATGAACAGTGTTTCATGAATAGTGAGTTTCCAATGGTTATGTTTCAATAGTGAGGTTCATGAATAGTTTTTTTCCTTTTCCAAATTTCGAGTTCATGGATAGTGTTTCCAGCTTCATACGGGTTCTCCCCATTAAAGTATTCTTTATAGAAAAATGCATTTAATGCCTCATTTTAAGGAATCTAAGTCCGCATCAAAGGACATAACTCTTATATTAATTTTCATGAGTCTCTGAATGCTTTTACATGGTAAAACTGTGTGGTTCAATGCGATCCGCTTTTAATGGAAAATCCAGTGTACCATAAATTGCTACTCCATTAAATCATCTAAAGGGATGAGATATCTTCCAACCTAATCCTTTCTCATTGTTCTATAGTGTGAGATGACTGAACATTCCATTCATTCCTATAAGATTTTTCTGATCAAGATTTCCACCTTGGATTGGTTCCCCTCTATTTTGATTCAACCAAGTAGAATCAAATAAAATTTGATATATGGTATGATCTTTCTCTATTGTTTTGTGTTCATATCCTCCTGTTTCACCTTTTCTTTTTATATAATTCTATCTCCATGTTCTTAATATACTTTTTTTGGGTTTTGACTGGTGTTGTTGTGTCTCTGCATCCTCAGGTGGATACAGTTGTCATGGGGGGAGGAGATCGTATCCTGTTGTGTGGGTCGTTCTCATATAAGGAACATCATGAATCATTTTAGGCAGGGGATTCATTAATTGTCTTATATTTTACATGAAACTATATAGTTAGCATGTTTTATCCCACTGAATGATATTGGAATTGACATAATAAATAGTTTAACCATAAAAATTAATTGATATTGATTGAATTTTATTGACTCTTGTTTTTCTAGATAGCGTTTTATCATTACATGCTTTGTTTATCTTATCATTCTTGATGGAAATGGTAATGAAAGTAAATGAGGAATTAATTAATAATTGTTGGGATAACTATAAAGTATCATGTAGATGAACCTGATTCTTCTGGTTGTAATGTGATGTTAATCAAATTGGTTCATTTGGCATGTTTAATTATTTGTGATAGCTTATTAATTAGATTTTCCAAATATGGAACCTACGAATAATAAATTAGTTTATCCAAGATTGATTAATGAACTATTTTTTTGATAAAAGTTAATTCTTTATAGGGTTTGGAATTTCCCTCTTCCTTGTTTAAGGGCCCATATCCAAATTGATATGATTGTTTTCTTCCTACGACTTGTTATGTGATGTAAGCCTGGAAGGCTATTGTGATATGCAAGGGAAGGGAGGCCAATTGGTTGTTGTAGTAGTTGACACAAAGAGTGTCGAGATGCATCATTTTAGGCACATGTGTATCAGGGAGGACATCGTGGATGATTGAACGGTTTGGATGGGTATGATTGGATGCTTTCTAATTCTTATTGGTTGTTTATCTTCATTCCTTTCCCCAATGCTCCTGGAACATGTTCTTTATTACCATTCATCCAAAAGGGGTGAAGACATGCGGGGTATGCCACATGATTTCCGTGATTAGATTATCAAGGAAGGATTGGTATACGCTCTACTATAGGCAGAAAATACTCGATGGGTAGTTCGTCTACTCACCATGTTGGGGCCCCTTGTGTTTAGTAGCATATAATTTTTTTCTAGAATTCTAGAAAATATAGGAATTTATGTTTTAAATAAATAATTTAATAAATGATGTGAACCCCCAGGTATAGAGTTTTGTGGGGAATAATGCTGACGTTTTAATTTAATAGAATAGTGATTATGCTAATGAAATATAATGTGGAACTGTTAATGTTTAATTATTTTTAAAAAAATTAATTAACATAATGTGAAACGAATTAAAAAGGGATAAAGTAATTTATTAAAGCTCATTACATGGTTGTCTACATATAGGATACATTATCATAGAAGTGGCAGTCAGAAGTATGATAGTTGTTAGTTGTAGTTTAGTCTAAGACTTGGTTATGCACATAGTGTGGTTGTGAGGAATAGTATATTCTGTACTTTTGTTTTTCAATACGCTACCCCACCCTGTCAGTTAGGGAAACTGAAACCCTGGAGTTTCTGATCCTAGGGGGTGTTTCCCCCAACATTCAGGTGAGAGGTTGTATGGCTGAAAACCCCCTTTACCCCGCTCTCTTCTCTTGGTAGTAACTAGTGTTGGTAGGCACAATGGTTAGTTTTCCACATATATGTATGCAGAGGGATGTAATGTCTTGTGGTTATTCAAACACATATATTCTCGATATTGTATTATATGGACTACTGTAGGTGTAATGTGTATAGACTATTATGTCTTGAAGACCCTTACTTGGTGTATGGGATATAATGGATTGAGATTTAATACATGACATTTGATATGCATTATGTGAGCGGTGGTGGCTCCCAGAAACAACATTGTTACTTTTCTTACGTGGACGTGGTGGTTTTGTTGCATGAGGTTCATGTTGTGGTGCTTCGCCGAGGTGTCTGTTTGAAAGCCTTGTTTGAGAGAGATGCATAGGACATGCGACGTTGGGGAAAATCCAAAAACCAGTGGGTAAGTAGTAGAGGGGTACTGTTGATATTTTCTGTTATATTATATACTCATGAATGCATTACATAGTGAGAGTATACATAGTGAGGATGGGAATATAGTATGCCTTTTTAGGTGACGATTTAGTTTCACTAGTTGTTCACTATGTTTTAGCATGCGTTCTTTACTGTTGTAACAGAGGCTTTGGGGAGGATCCTACTGAGTATACTGTTATACTCACCCAATGTATATATAAAGTATTATTCAGGTCAATTAAATTTGGTCGGACATTAGGATGGTTTCTACTAGCATGGTGTTGTAGAAGCTATTTGGACTTCGTGGTTTATGTTGTTTTTACCTTCTTTGGGGTACCTGCAGTTTTTCCCCTTTTAGTTGTAGTAGTTTGTTATGACATTACATATCTATACTTGTGATTTCATTTACATTTTTGTCTAAGATAATGTTGTTTTGTGTCTATCTTGTATTTATCTATATCATATGTTCTCTAAGAGGGTAATGCCTCCCATTTGTGTGTTTACTGCACCCTCGGTGCTATTCTCCATCCTGAGGCCTTCTAGGGGCGGGACTCGGGGGTCATTATCTCTCTTCTCACATTTCCATCCAAAGATGGGTACACTTTGTGGGGAGGGATTCGTGAAAGAATATCCTATTGATATCCAATAGGAGTGTCAAACCAGGTCTGTAGTATGGCACATTTTCATATACTAGGATACCCTAGGTCAGGCTCGAAACTCCTTCTCAGATCATTCACTCTGTGGTACATCTATGTCAGATCCACATCCAGTGGTAGTATACATATAGGGCTGGATTTTTTATAAATTTTCACATAATTAATTTCATTCCAAAAATTCCAGGATGCTCTTGTATTTTTATCCTCAATGTCTTTCTTAGGGTTTTCATCCATAATCATTATTTTCTTAATCTAGTTTCCATGTTTCTTACTAAGATTTCTTTGTTACACATTGGAAGGACCCAACCCCAATTTCCCGAATCTTGTTCCATAATTTATTTCATTGGTTTGTAATTATGAAATATTCATCCTAAAAGACCATAGTGTTTGGTAGATTTGGAATAAAGATACATTCAGAAGTTCAACATTACAACATGAATAGAAAAACAACATATATGTTTTATTTGGAACATCCACAACTAAATGATTATCCATTAAGGTAAATCATAATAGACATCTTCATGCCTTGATAAAATGATACATAAGAATGGGGTGAGCTCAAGTTCTATGTAAGGGTTTGAAATAAAATAGAATTTATCTTGAAAATTAACATTTATCTTGGTGAATAGGTATAAACCCTTGTCTTTAAAAATATAATTGAACAAATTATGGAAGGAATAAGAGGTAAATAAATAATTCCATAAAAACATAATCATGTGTCTTATAATAGATGAATAAACACAAGAAATATCAATACAATTTTTATAATTATGCAATTCCTAATGTGGGGCATCATGGCCATATCGTCAAGGCCTCGTCCAAAGACTATAAAAATCCACCTTCTCAATGTCTTGTGCCAAGACCATAGTTAGTCCGATGAGACCTACCAGCACCGAGGGGATATAGAAGGCCCCAAATAAAACATAATTATTCTAATTAATTCCTCATATGAACATGTATAAATATAAACAATATATAAATTAATATTGAAATTTATATATGAAATGTAAATTAAATTTGTCGATCATTTAGCATAACCACCAACCATTCAGAGTAAATTGAAAAATGGTTTTATGATCGTAGAAGCATAATAAAACTAATAATAAACCATTCAATAAAAATATTTTAGATAATATCATAAAATATTAATCCCAATAATACAAAAGAATCAACATCACTATTGAAATAGATGAAGATTCACTTATACAATCTTCAAGTAATTCTTGAGTTAAAATATATTTACTTTACAAAGAAGTGTTATTTATGAAAAATCTATATATAAAACTATAAGTGATGTTAGATAGTATATTAATAAAAAAATTAGTGATTTTATATAGATAATGGGTTCAAAAAATATAAAATAGAGTGCCTTTGAAAATAGTTAAGAATTTGAGAAATCACTTTAAATCAGGCAAGTATTTCACGAAATGTTTTTTATCGATCCTTTTAAAACATACAACTCCCCAAAAATGAACGTATCATTCTAGATGGTTCGCATATATATAACATTATAATAAAATATATGTGGAGAATATATGAATAAATAATAATTTAATTTAGGGTTTTACAAAATAATTGTAACCCAAATGAAAAATGGATGTTCTGGTAGAAAACCCTTACCTTAAATCTGAAGGTGTTCCACTTTTGATATTAATGAAATGAATAATCAGATTTAGTTTAAATTATTAGTGACTAATAATATAATCTAAATTTAATAGATTTACTATAACCATATATGGATCATTCATGGAGTTTTTATGTGTTAATTAATTCAATTTAATTGTTTGTAACTATTTTCTTCTTTGGTTTTCATGTTCAGTTATTTATATTCATGTATGTATGAACATGTAGAATGATAATGGTTATAAATAATTCAAGTAAAATGTTATTATTGTTCAACCAAAATATTTCATGGTCAAAAAATTCATTTCATTATTGGGAATGAAGATGAACCATTATATAAAACATCAATGACAATTATTTGGGTTGATTTGTGGTTCTTGATAACAACGAATTATTTGGAATTATAAATTCATATTATTTGTAAACAACGATTCAAGAACCATACATAAGTTATAATAAGAATATTATAGTCAGGTTCATCCATAAACAAGGTTAAATTAATAGAATTGAAAAATTTAAAAGAAATTGAGAACTCAACGATCGTGAATGTGACAAATTGACACATCTCAGATAGTGTTTTCATTTCTAGTATAAAAGAAGGGGAAGGGTGGGATGATGAAAATTTTTTCTATTATCATAACAACATTTCAATAGATTTATGGTACTATATTTATCACAAATATTGATTAAATGAGGCGGGGAAAGAAAATAAAAACAAATGAACATGAAATAAAATAAATGAAAAGATGATTTTACCTCTTTAAGTAATCATACAAGAGAGGCACTTCAGGAAAAAGGTTATCATATTTTTATGTGTCAAAGTGATTCTAAACTTGTGGGAGGAGCTTGGTAAAATATTGGAGAAAAATATAGAAAAGCAAAAAGGATTTAGAGGAGTGAATATAATTGGTAGTGAGGGGGGTTTTATAGTTGAGGATATGGCTGATTTGTGAATATTTTATTCATTACATTATTACATTAATAAAAAACCAATAGTGTTGATTCATTAGACCCATAATATTAGTAATTACATGTGAGATCTAACCAAGTGTGTTTAAATCATCCATGAATCTAGTAATACTGAATTTGACTAATAATGTATATATCTAGTAAATTACTATATTTTACTATTCATCAAAAATTCGAGTATTTCAAAAAAATACAAATAATCACTTGATACATTTTCTGATGTGTAGAATTCAAAAATGAACTCCATTTTTGGGAAATAATTTTATATTATTATTAATTAAATTTATAAAAAATTTAATTTATAAAAAAATAACACTTTTAAAACAATAATTTCTTTTTATATTACCTTGAAAAAATAATGAATATCTCATTATCTTATAACCTTATGAAATAATGATAATAATATCATTTACAACTCATAAGGGTCATATTACTATTCATATTAAAATTCTAGAAAAATTATGTTTGTCTTATTATACACTAAATATCATATTTGATGCAACCATGTATGTCAGTTTTTTTGAAATTCAAATCATACTAGGTAGAAAATTACATTTACTTTCTTATTTATAACAATGTGTTGTTTTTTAGAGACTCAATGTTTCATGCATTCAATATTTATTTTCAAAATCATGGTGTGTTAAACCATATGATAATTAAATTCAGAATAAATTCATTATATATTTGTAATCATCATAATTTATAAAATTTAATATGGTTTACATAATTATTGACCAAAATTATTATTTAATATATGAAAAATGAATTATTGTGAATAATGAAAAAATGGGTTTACCTGGGGTCAAAAACATTATAATTTTACAATTTACCTAAAACATGTATAAAATATATTGGATTACAGTATTTTGACCATATAATTTATAATTCTTTTGAATAATCAATTTTGGACCCTCTTTTATGGTCAAAAAATCATGACTAAACCTTTTTCATTTCATAAATTATATGTGTTCCTTTCACCTCACATACACAATTTCACCCCATCTACACTATAATTTACACCATAAAAACGTTCTAGATAGACCAATACTTTATCAAATAACATCTAAAATTTCCAAAAATATCCAAAAAATCCTTAGGTTTGGTATAAATAATTAATATGACTGTTTTTTGTGTGAAATCATATGAAGTTTACAAGAAAAGTTGGCATCATACTTCAATGAGTGTAATTAAAATATTTCCTACTCCACCTCCACAAATTACAAATAAACCATTATTATATAATAAAAAAAATATATTAAATATACATAGATGTAGTTATGTGAAGGGAATGACTAAAAACCATTACCAATTACATCAGATGGGTTGTGAAATCATAATTCATTTATATGTAAGAATACCACCTTTGGGACCAACATCAACCGTTTTTCATCTACACCCCTGATGGTTGGATATTATAATAGATTTAATATTTTATATGGTATATATAACATTATTATACATAAAGGGTAATTATATAATAAGTATAATTTTTTATATTTCATTCTGTTGGGGATATGATAACGTCGCTCATGTGTATGGCAGACTACCACCTCATGAGACAACATGATTCATTTTTAAGTAACCATTTACATTTCACGTAATAAGGATTATATTAATTAATATATGTTATATAAATTAACTAATTACAATATTTATGAAATACTTATCATTAATAAAATATAACACAACATTTTTTACACATAAATATGATTCCATTATTAGTGTATATATAGACTAATGCTTTCACAAAAAGATGTGACACTCTTTTCATCAGTACAAAAAATGGTCGATATATATTTTTTATATTGTGAAATAATATTTTTTTAATTATATACATATAATTCAATAAATATTAAATATTATTTATCAACATTCCTTAATGATCATTGAAAAATTGAATCATTACTCTTGCATATGTATGACTTGTTATCCCCAAGATAGTAACATACATCATTTCTCAAAACCATCTTTCACTATATGAAATAAAACTATAATTGGATTATAAATAAGATAATTATTTAATAATTATTATTATGGAGATTTATAACTATATAATATCAGTTAGAACATAATCGTTAATTATGAAATATGGATGATACATATATCAATTAACACTAAAAATATTTAATATAAGGAGTGGTTATTAACATAAGGGTGATAAGATGTTATAAAATTATCATATGTTATATTATAAATATTAATATGCTGTTTTTATAAGATAATAAAATTTTTATGACCACTATAAATGAGGTGAAATCATATAAAATTAAAATAATGTTTGAGGTATATTATTTCATAGAAAATTATATTCAATTGATACTTATTTTTTATTGTGAACTAAATTAAATTTATCTGTTTTAGAAACTAAAAATTTTAAATTTTACATCATGATTCAATTAATATTATGTTCCAATTATTATAATTTCATCAATGGGGTCTTGGACTATGAAATTACCATGTGAGAAATGTGATAATTTAATCTCACATTGTTTCTACATTGTAATCATTCCATTAAAACAACTACTATATTATGGTCATTTTTACTATATGTTATATTTCTCTTAAATTTCAATATTCATGTGTTTGTTATATAAATATTTCCTATGTCAAATAATTTTTTTACCGATGGTGTTTTCATTGAATATTATTCATTTATCTTGGGAATCATCACTAAACTAGTATCCTTTCCTCGATACTGATACAAGATGATTAGAGACATTATTTATAAATGAAATAAATAATTTGATATATGATGAATGATATGGAAATGAAATACACGCGAGGGGACATATTATTGATATTCCCTCAATTCATTGACTTTTATCATGAGACAAATATGTATGGTTGAATGAAACCAGTAGGCTAAAAAATATGAGTTTATACATAGATGTTTTAAATAATCCTGTTGATTGATCTTGATGGTAAAGGCATCATGTTCTTAATACATGAGGTCTAATAATTAAGCATTTCCTTCGTTGAAAATTATTTTATTTTTTTATATATGATATTTTTTCAATGATATTATCTCCAAGTTCATTTCATTATCATTTTATTTGAATTCTATTTTTTACCGTGGAATATTTATTTTTCTATATCCTATCATGGTAGTGATGTTATTTAAATGGTATTTATTTTTTGTTTTTTACAATAACATATTTATTATGAATGTTTTTTATTTTTTATATGGAAATTTAATTGACCCTTATTGAGAATTTATCTCATAATTGTTTTTTCCTTTCCCCATTATACCTTTAAGTTCACTAAGAATTATATGCATGGATATGCTAGTGAAATTAATAATATTTTGTACTTTTTTCTAATTTTTTTTTCTCCAATATTAATATTATACCCAAGTATGTATCTATTATACCACGACTACAAAAATATTTTAACATTAAATATGTATATAATTATATCTTATGTCAAAGGGATAATATGGACATTGGCTCTCGGTTATATGGGTTAGATATGATATATTTGGAAATTGAGGATAATTATAAGAAACTATTGGAACTAGAATAAGGAAAACATATATTAAGAAACATGACCCTATGAAATACATTAGAGGTATCATTATAAAAATATTTAAATGTTTTAGTGAAGACATGATTATGTGGATTTCATTGAAATTCATCTCGTTCTGTATACTACATGTGGAAACTGTATTGGTAGAGAAGTACCTTGTGGTAATACCACAAAAAGGGTGTAATAAGATTTAAATGATCATAACATTGTCGATTACCACGAGCCTTAAAGATTACATACTTTTAAACTCCTTGGGGATATGCCTAGGATAATTCACCTTTTCTTTATAAAACATTATGAATGATTTTGAAAATAGATACATTCCAAATGAAATCACATTTAAAAATATGAGATTATCTATATATAATTGATATAATTTATGTTATGTATTTACATTGTTATTGGATAATACATAATGTTTCATAATAACTTTATATAATCTATTGTATTCCATTATTTAGAAATGACACATGGAAATAAGAATGGGAACAACAATATTGAAAATAATCCAATGGGAATGAATGATTATTTACTTCATAGGATTAATCCAATTAAAATAATAGAACTAGTAAACCCTATATAATTATCATAAAAGGAAATATTTTCTTGTGAAGATAAGATAGAGAAGTAATTTTTAATTCATTATGGACATGAAGGTAAAAAAGAGAATATAAGGATGATAGAGAAACTGATTGATAAATTAATGAATACAGAGAAGTATTTTTCAACAAGTGATAACTGTAGATTGAAAAACCTTTTTACAAGAATAATTTATTCATATAAAAATAATTATCTATTTCATACCTGATATATAGTTTATAAAAACATCAAACAATGATGTAGAGTCCAGGTTATTTCCGTATAAGACTTCAGTATATTTCTAAACAATTTTCCAGAGTTAGGTGATGAGACAATGTGATAATTTGAGGCTCAGTGTTCCCATAATAATTTTTATAAAAATATTAAATATGGTTATAATATATATGTAATTTAAATGGTATATCCTTGAAACGGTATCTCGGATTTGAAAATCAGGGCCACAGTTGAGTCTAGTGCATTCCATTTAACATAGGCATGGCATAACTTTTCGAGGAGCAAGTTTCAAATGGAAATTGGTATTGAGGGTATTTTCATTAATAAATTAACAAAAATAATTAAATTATTCGGGACATTATATCAAAATGATTTTAAATAGAGATTCATATTGAAAATATGAGATCATCATTGAGATTGTAGCGTGGGGTTTTTCTTAAGGGCGACCTCAGGTGACAGTTCTTCAGAGGTTTGGATCTCGTTCCTGTAGATAATTCTATATTAAAAAGTATCTTATGGAAATTAAATGGAGTTCAGTACATTACCTCTCTAGAAAAATAAAAGTACCACTCTCCCATTTAATAGTGATTTGATATCTGTTCTTCATCAGAGCATGAAAAAACATCAACTGCTAGTAGATCTGAGTGTAATAACCACAATGATGGAACCAAAAATCAAAGTCGTATTTCTAGTTCAGATTTGATAGGTCATGAACGATTTTTTTTTTCATTTTAAACATCTAATAAAATTGCATTCTTTAAATCAATTTATTGATGGACAAACAAACAATGGTCATCGTCTGATTAAATTTTCAATTTTCCATCCTCCAGGTTCATCTTGTTCTTCATCCTCCACCATTTTGATCCATCAAATCTTCAATGAAATGTGAATTGGGGATGTATTTATAAGATGATATCAACCCAAGGAGTCTAAATCTATGCTCGGTGTCAAGTTTTGAGATCCATAGGAGGTTTTTTGTGGAGAAAAACATCAACTCAATTTTTGTCATGTCATAACATCAATGATTCTTCAAGCGATGAACAAAGCTATATAGTTAATGACCCTAGCAACCCAGATCTGATCTAGATTACATATTATAACCACTGGATTGGTTCTGGTGGTATGTGGAAGATGGTGTTCCAGGAAATATCATTACTATGGTGGTGCGAGGTGGCATATGGTAGCCTCTAGGAGAGGTGGACGAATCTAGTGTGTGGCGGCTAGTCAGAGGAAGGAAAAATGGTGGTATACCGGTAGTGACATGGCTTTGGTGAACTGGGTGATGAAAACAGGAGGTTGAGATAACTTTCCATAGCATATAGTCGGTGTAATGCGCTAAGAGGCCAAGTGACGGCTGCAGTGGCCATAAAAAAACCAAACCAAGTGAAAAAAATAAAAGGATAAATGAAAATAAAAGTAAAATATGAATATAATATTAATAATAATAATATTATTATTAAACATTAAACCCCTATTACTACCACTATGGGAGACTTATTATTTTTCCACTAACGATGGTGTGATCTAATTCACTGTATGGTAATTTCATGAATATTTTGGATGATATTCTCTGACCCATGAAATGGCCCCATGAAAATCTCATGAAATAATAGATTTAATGATTTTATCAAATATTATCCTGACAATAACTTGTGCATCTGATATTTGAATGATGCGTCACATAGGAGTTCTGACCCTGGAGTTGATGAAAACATTTCGTTACCAATTTCAAGGATATAAATAAAATTTATGGTGTTGGCTCCGTGAGAACTGTTTTGGGGGTTGGATTTGAATTGGAGAATCTTCACCAGGTTCCTATTTATGAAAACAAAAAAATTGACCACATATTCTTTTCAAAAAGGATTACAATGGAATGAACCATTTGATGTGTCTAAGAATCATGGTGTGGGTCCCACATATCATAACACATCTATGGTATAGTGGAATGTTTCATTTACATTGTGTTTCTATTTTGGACAAATGGATAGTCGATATTGTGTGCTTTTCCATTGGTATCACTACAGTTTAATCTTTCTAACGTGCTTATGGATCATGGTGGGGGATCTATGAATCACTGTTCACATAAGAATCTTGTTAAATAATGTTTTATACTAAATGTTTTATTCAGGTGACTGAATAGTCAATCATGTGTTCTCTTTCACAATGATCACAATGGTATAATTTATTTAGTTACCAATGGACATTTGAGGATGTCTGTCAGTGTACATGAAATGCTTTCCCTTCGTACCAATGGTGAGCATCGAGCACTCGTCTGCCCTTTTTGAGCCAGAGAATCTATATATTTCCCCATCCTTAAACACTACATAATCTGGAGTTATGTTATGATATCACATTGAATATATTTTTAGGTTTATAGTTTTACAACATTATATCATATGTATTAGTTAACAACAAAAATATTTACAAAGTTCACTCTTCCACGCACCATACATTTTTTCACAAAAAGAAACTCTCTAAAATAAAACATGACTTCTTTTTCTTGATAAAAACCCACTTCAATTGATCCATTATATTACCCAAAATTAAACCCTATGAAATTTTACTCAAAAACATGGGAGGAGAATAAAAAGATCAGTAAAGAATATAAAATATGGAATAAAACAATTAGTCCATGAAATCATAAAACCCCGTATTTTTTTCACAAAATCATACCGTTCACAAATAAAACATAGACTATCTGGCATACATCATGTAATCATAAGATTCATACAATAATTCATAAAAATCATAAAACATAAAAGTAACTTATGGAATCTATATCGTACTCAGATTGTAGCTTTCATAACAATATTAAGAGTCACCTTTATAGTAATAATTTTTATACATATCCAAGTAAATTCCATAAATCTCTAAGGACAATGATTAAATATTACCTCTGTCATATTACCCATTGCATTGGAGATCTATCCTGGACTCAACGACCCTCATTTTATCAAGGAACCAACAATATACATTAACAATAACCAACACCCATAACATAATAAAAAAACCTAAAACAATCTCAAAGGAAAAATAACATTTCCACATTTTCATTCAAAATATATCATTTCAAGATATTAATATAATCAGTCCAATAAAAAATCCAATTTAAAAAATATAAAAACAATATTTTTTAATTAATTTGACTAATAAAACATTGAAATAAATAAAGTAATTAACAATTGAAAACATTAATGTTTGTATTAATAAATCCTGAAACAAATCTAAAATCATGGAAATTATTGAGAAATATTTATAAGAATAGATTATTAAAACATTTAAAACTATGGTTTTGATAAATAATCCCTTACTAAATGAGAAATACTTGAATAAAAATAAATAAAGAATAACATCAAACATAACAAATAATATCATGAGAATAAATAGATTCATGATATAATATTTCAAAGAGAATTATAAACACCATATAATTGAATTGGCACATTTCAAAAAAATAAGGTTCATTGAAATATAAATTGAGATGAAATCCATTATAATGAATGTATCATTATATTAAGGATTAATAATTCAGATAATTATATGTGAAAAATATAAATACTCCGAATATAATTGGATATTCAATGTAAAACAATTAGAGCCCATTAAAACATATTATTGGAAAAATAAAACCAATGACATGGATATTTAACTTAATGAAATGATATTTTGTTAAGAATCCCATTAGAAAGATCATTTTGTAAATATAATAGATCCAATATGTGTATTATATAAATATACACATAACGAATGTATATATGCAAGATATATTATAAAGAGTTATTTCCTTCCAAATCATAAAACTACATCATCAATAAGTATAAGATTAACCCATAAAATTGAAATTTGGATAAGATGTTCCCTTCCCTTGAGTTTGTATCATCTAACTCGTTCTTTAATTTCTTGAATAATAAAAATATCATAATTTCAACTAGAATCTAAATTTTTTTAAATATTATTATTCTAAACATAATACTTATTACCATGTTATTATAATTAGTTAATGTTTTGAGTTCATATCGTGCATTTTTTCAATTTTTGGTATTTGAGTAAATAATGTACATGTTTTGAGGAAAATTTTACATGTTATAATAATTAAATAATCATCATAATGTTATTCATGATTTATATAACTTATATATAAAATATATATGTATTTATAATAGTCCATAAAATTTAGAGATAACAAATGAAATGTACCATTCATGGAGACGGTAGGCCATACGTACGCATGAGAGCTACTTCAAGTCCTTAGTCAAATTAAAGGATTGGAAACTAAATGATACATATGTATATTATAATTTCATTATAATATATATGTTATATATGTTACATAAGTTCATTAACTCTATACTTTATATGTTCCATGTATGGCATGAACTAGTGATATCACTTTGAGGGAGTGGTAGTCCGCACTTCTTCAAATGAAGTTATACTATTTACACATTATGGATTGCATAAAGGTATGATAACAATAAAAATTACAGAATAATAAAGACAATATAATTCTTATATATATAACATATAAATAATGTTACATCACAATTTCCACCTTGAGAGGTGGTAAGTAAAAATTGTACAATCATCATTTCATTAGGTAGTAGTTCACTGTACACAAAAAAAAATATTCTATATCCATTAGATGGGGGTGTCTGTAATTGTAGGTCTAACCCTTTGTATAAAAACATTATAGTTTACTGATTACAATGTTTTTATAGTAAAATAATAGAAATAATATAGTTTTTGTGTATGGAGGATGAAAATAAATGAAAGGAGCTTGAGATAAGACGTTACATCTAAATAGAGTAACTCCATTGGAATTTTTCCAAAGGGTTTTCTTTAATATAATTATGTCCTCATTAAGGCATGTAGAAGTAATTTAGTTCTATTAAGAGATTAATTTAGTGTATGTGAGGTTAGAAAAGGTTCTTGAGAGGTTGGAGTAATTTAGTAGATGTGGTGGCCTTTTATAAAAGGTTTGAGGGGAACTTTTGGAATATATTGAAATATTCATTTATTATAAATTTATTTTAGAAATATAATAGATCCAAAGTTATAAATTTTGAGGATAAGATGAGGATGGGTCTAAATACAATCAACCAATATGTTTTAAGATGATTTATGGGACACATGTAACCTAATTTTTTGTTATTAACCCTTAGTTAAATAAATCAACTCTGACCATATCTTCTTGTATTTTTCCACTATACTGTTAATATACATATTATAAAATGTCATGACAACCTATAGAGGATCACAGATGAAATTTTTGACATTATATAAGTCAGTTGGAGGATCATATATTTTTATGACTATTTAATCATTTAATAAAATAGTATTTTTTTAAAACACATTTATGTTAATTTTGTCACTATTAAGTAATTGGTTATTGGTAATGTCATAAAGACGTGATTCATTAGAACCAACAACTGTAACTCAAATTTTTTTCATAATGATCCATAATAGTTGTGGATGGAATAATGTTTTTTAGATTACATTTATTTTAAAATTTATTTTTTCATTTATTTGAATCATTCATTAATAAGGTAATCATTGCATTATCATTGTGTCATATATAAATTTATTTATATAATGTCTAAAAATAATAAATAAAATACCATGGCGTAAGAAATTTATTTATATTTCTAATCACTATTTATTATTTATGATATTAGTTATATAACCCTATAATAATCTTTTTTAGTAAAAAGATACATGTTTTGGTTATATATCACTTTACTTTAAATTTATTATAATAACATGTCATTATCACACCCAAGTGGATCCATTGGGTCCTAAAATAGACCAATGAATACTCAGGGTATCCCATATCTCATCAAATACAATTATCACACATGTTAAAGATTTATTATATTATTATAATATTATTTTTACACTTATTTACCTGATTTATGCTTTAGACATGGTAAATAAAAATAATTACTAAATTTACTATTCATAATTTCTAAACATAAAAAGTACCTATTTACACTACATGAACCCTATTATTAAAATATGGAATCCATTTTTCCAAATTAGAAATACAAATGTTGTATTACTTAATTTGAAATTAATTCCTATTTTCAAAACAATTAAATGTGTATGCAAAAAAATTATTTACCCACAAAAGTTTTTTGTTCATTTAGAACTAACATCAATGTAAAATTACAAAAAAAGAACAACATTGGATGAAATGATAAAACCTAATCCAATTATTATATAAAAAAATAAAACATGAAATCTAATTACCTAAAAAATTAGATGAAAATGTTGTTTTGAATTAAAATCCATTATTTTTTATTATTAATTAAAAATGAATTATTTCTGAAAACTGCAAAAATTCTACCAATGTTACTTTTTATTTAACTCTTCTAAATAAGTAGTTTATTTTTTTAAATATTACATATAAAAGTAACAAAATATAAATTTAAAAATTCTTCTCCAATAAAAGTAAGTATACTTGTATTTTAGAAAAAATACTTATATTATCCAAATAAAATTGGAGTTGTTCTTATTTAAAATGATTAATAAATATAAGAGAAATTTTAAAAATTACATTTTACATATAAAATATATTTTTAATTAAATAAGAATCCATAATCATTGATATGATATTATAAACATAATTACCCTCCATTAAATAGGTTTTCATAAAAAGAGATCTTTTATATTCGATGTGTTTTCATTTCCATTTGTTATAATTTTTTTAACCAAAAGAATCATTAATTAAATATGTGATAAAAATATTTTATAATTCAGTTGATACTATTCATTCCGGCCATTTCAACGACTATGTTATGTTGTTATCAATTAAAAAAATCTTTAGTTTTTCTTTTATGCTCTATGTAGTGTAACATTTACCTTATTGAATATACAATTTCTTTCTTAAAAATGAGGATGATACATATTCCCGGCATTAATAAATTTTATCCTTGAAATTTGAATTGCGGTTTAGTATGTAGGGTATGATTTTTCAAAATATCTTTATTGGAAACCCACATATGAAAAAGGGTTTATCAAACATCCACCTTAAAATATAGAACATTAATTACAATGGTCACCCAAGATAACACAAACTGGGGCTCTATGAAGGAAAACATGGATATGTAAGAGAAAACTAAAAATCATGTCCTTGTGGAGAGTAATAGAAATCATGGTCAGGAGAATGTTAACAATCAGATAACCAAAAATATTTGATGGGTTAAATGTTCCTTGATTTCACAGTAGGAGAAGTAAACATAAAATGATTTTGTTTTAGGATCCTTTTTATAATGTTGTTGAATTTTTTATGAGGATGTATAATACCAGAAGGGATGATACATACGTTTCATGTATTGGTTCATCCTTTAATAAATGTTTACCACAAACTCAACTTTTCTCCAAATGATTAGTATTCATGATGACTTGGTCACACCTGGAGCAGTATAATCAACTTCATGATAATCACATAAACCATATAAGATTAAATATTTATTCATCATGTCTTGAAACATTAACCAAAACAAAAACATTTTGAAAAATATAATATATTGCCCAAAAATATTGATCCATTTTAAGGAGAAGTTCTAATTTTAATCTCAAAAATTCAAAAACAATGCTGAAGATCTATATATACCATTCAAGAAAAAAAGTCCTTAAAATTCCTCAAAATTATCCAAACTAAGATAGAAACCCATAATTTATAAGTATTTGATCGCATAGTCAATCATGAAAAATTTTATCATGTATCTCCAACTAAAATCAATAACTCTTATACTGTCATAAAATAATGTAATTACCCTAATCACATTTTCTCAAAAATAGTATAACCAATTCCACAATTGACCTGAACCACCATTACTCAAAAATAAAAAAATAAATTCTTCAAAAATAAAATTCAACCATCACTCCACAAATATAATCCCCTAGTATTCTATTTTCCATATGAATATATGGTTCCCAAAATATTAAACATCTTCCAAATTAACATTTATCATTTATTGTGAAAATCATTTTCAAATTCTATGGATATCCATTCGATAAAATATATATCCCCAAAATAGACATATTCTTTATCCATAAAATAATTTCTCAAAAAAGGAATATTCATACTAACCAGGTAATTCATGTAGGCCAATGGTATGAGATATTCCCTTATCACCCTTCAGTTGTGGGTTCGATTCTCACAGCCTTTCCAGATGTGATAGGTTGTCACCCATCCCTTGGGTTGTACTTTTTCTAAAACTATGTCATTATTATTACATTCTCCATAATGATATTAAATCCTAAAAAACTACCATAACATATATTAACCTCAAATTTTATATAATATCTCACATTTTTCATCCTAAAAAAATCTAAAACCAATAATTTCCCCAAGGGTGAATGACTAAAAAATTCCATTTGTCAACTTAATATTTCAGATCATAAATCCTCAAAACTGATTTTAAATAAATTAATTTTATGAACTACCTGAAAATAATAAACCCATTATGATATCCCTTAACCATTAAAAAACATCCTGATATCCAAATTGGTCTAAACCTTCCATTGATGCCAACCAAATGACACCCATCATTGAACATACATAATCATGAGCTAAGTCAAAAATTCACATTGAGAATATTTTCAGGTTTATAGTTTTATAGAATTAGGCCATTACTATTACATGAAAGCTAAAAAATTTACTAAGTTGACTTGTCCTGTCAATATCCATTTATTCACAAAAAAAATTAAAATAAAACATTATTTATTTTTGTCATTAAAAAATTATTGACTTATTATTTTTCCTTAACCATCCTTATACCATTTTGAAAAAATTTCTCAAACATGGGATGAGAATAAAAATCTTAGTAAGGAATGTAAAATAAGGAATAAAACAATTAGTCTAAGAATATTTAAAATCAAAGAAAAACATTTCACAAAATCATATTGGTCACCTATAAAAAAACTATTTAACTTTCATCATGTAATCCTAATATTCCTACAAAACTATAACGAAACTATAAATCATAAAGGTAACTTGTAGAATACATATCATACTTACATTGTATCCATCACAACTATATAGGGAATAACCTTCATGGTTATATTTGGAATACCCATCACAGTATATTGCCTAAATATTTTAGGAGAAACCTTTATGTTTACCTCGATCACATTTCCCAATGCATTGAAGTGACATCATGAGCACACCCATCCTTGGTTTTTCGCGAAACCAACAGTACAAAAAAACAATTTCCTTGTACAATAACATAATAATAAAATATAAAACCATATTAATAGAATAAATAACATTTATATATTTTCATTTATAAGATATGTTTTCATGATATGGGAAAGATCTATCCAATTTAAAAAAACACATTTAAAACATTTAAAAATGGATTTTTGAATCAAAGTTTTTGATACCAAATTGAAATGTTTAAAATAATCAACATTTTAAAACATTAATTTCCAAATAAAAAATCCTTAAATATTTTTTTAAAACATTGTAATTAATGATAAATATTTTTAATAGTATATCTAGAAAATATTTGAAATGATGTTTTAGTTAAATAGTACCTTACAATTAAAAAAATACATGAATAAAATTAATTAAATTATAAAAATTTAAACAAATATCATGTGAAAAATGAGATTCCTGATATAATATTTCAATGAAATTATATACACCATAAACTTAAATTGGTGAATAATAACAAATATGACTCAATGGATTGTAAATTGAGACGAAATACATTAAAAAGAACAAACCATTAGACTAAGGATAAATTAATGACATAATATTTTGTGAAAAATATAAATAAACACCATATAAGTGTTTATTCATGGTAAAAAAATCCATGATCATTTACACATATTCATGAAAATTAAAAACCAATGACATAGATATTTATAATAATGAAATGTGATTGAGTTATGATTTCCCTTATAGAGATCATTTTGTTAATAAAATTGATTGATTATGTGTATTAAAAATAAATATACATAAAGAATGTATAAATAAAAGATAGAATATAAAGGGTTATTTCTCTCACAATCATATCATGGCGTAATCAATAAGTATAAGACTATCCAATAAAATGGAAATTGGGTTAAGAATTTCCCATACCGTGAGCTTGAAACATCTCCTCCATTATTCAATTTCATGAATAATAAACTTCGGTTGTTTTCAAAATTCATTATATAATTTTAAAATATTTTTACTAAATTTATACCACTTAGTACCAGGTTATAATAATTAGTTACTTCTTTGAGTTCATATTAGATGTTTTGTTGATTTTTGGTACTTGAATTAAAAATGATGTTGTTTTGATGAAAATTATCCTCATTTCTATAATTCCATCATCTCCAAAATGATATTCATGATTTTAATATCATATATATAAAGTATATATTTAATTTGAATAGTCTATAATATTTGGAGATAAAAATGAAATGTATCATTCTTGGAAACGGTATGTTGTATGTACGCATGAACACTATATTCATTTATTTGTCATATTAAAGAATGAAAACTAAATGATAACTAGTTTTGATTTAATTATAGTATAATATTTTTTATATAATATTAAAAAATTTCTTTTTCTATATCCTTTATAAGTTCCATGTATGGAATTAACGAGTCATGTCACATTGAGGGAGTGGTAGTCCAAACTTCCTCAAATGAAGTTATTGTATTTAAACATTATGGAATGTATAATGGTTTGTTGTAAAAAAGATCCTATTTCATAGAGAAAATATAAATATAAATTATATCATATATAAATCCAGATCTATAATAATCGTCACCATGATAGTTGGTAGGTGAAAATTGAACAATCATCGTTTTGTGAGGCAATAGTTACTTATTCAAAGAAACAATATATTTTATATTAATTTGATGTAGGTGTGTGTAGATGTTGATAAATCCCATAGAAAAAAAAATCATATTATTTTTTGGATACTTCCAATTTTATAAAATAATTTTATAAATGTTTTTTTGGTGTATGTATGTGGAAAATAAACAAAAGGTGTTTGATAGAAGATGTTACTCATGGATTTGGTAAATCCTTTTAATTTTAGCAAAAAGATGTTCTTGAATTTATTTCTACCAATTTTAAGGATTATATGATGAATCAATGGATTTTGGGATATGTTTTTTTACTATATGTTGGGCTTAACAAGGGGCATGAGATTTTTCAGTAATTTTGTAGAGGTTGTGGCCTTTTATAAGAGGTATGAGGGGCAATTTAAGAACGTCTTGAAATATTATTTTATTATAAATTTATTTTTGAATTATAACATCACCAAAGAGAAATATTTCGGGGATAATTGGAGGATGTGTCAAAACACTCAAAAAAATAGGTTTTAGATAGGTTTAGGTCACAAATTTAACCTTATATGATGGCTTTAACCCTATGTTAAATGAATTAACGCTTACTAGGATTTCGTGTATTTTTACACTATACAGTTCATACACATACTTTAAAATACCAACTAAACCTCAAGTGTATCATTAATGAAATTTATAACATTATATAAGGCATTTACTTATATTTTAGATTTTTTGACTGTTATATCATTAAATAAAATAGTATTTTAAAAAAAAGTCATTTTATTAAATTATGACACTATATAGAAATTGATTTTTAAAAATTCATAACAACTTGATTCATTAAAAAAATTAATTTTAATATGACATTTTATAATAATTGATAAAATTATTGGATGGAATATAATTTTTGAAATTACATATATTGTAATATTTCTTATATCATTTATCTGAATCATTTATTAATAAGGTAATCAATACATGACAATTTTTCATAAATAAATTTATTTATTTAATGTAAAAAAGATATTGATAAAATAATATTATGTATAGAATATTTTTAGCTTTCTAATTAATATTTATAGTTTAATTGTTTAGTTATATAACCCTATATTAAAATTTTTTAGTTTAAATATACAGGTTTTTGTTGTATTTCTCTTTACTTTTAATTAATTGTTATAACTTTTCATTATCACACCCATGTAGCTCCATGGGGTCATAAAATAGACCTATGTATAATCATGGTCCACCATATCTCATTAAATTTGAATTTAACAAGTGTTAGAGTAGTTTTATATAATTATAATATTATTTTTTACCCTTATTTACTCTATATACCCTTAACCATATTAAATAAAAATAATTACTAATGTTATTATTCATATTGTACAAAAATATAAATAACATTTTAACAAAATATAGTCTGTAAGATTCCAAATATGGAATTAATTTTTCTAAATTCAAAACATAGTAGTAACATTAGTAAATTTTAAATTAATTCCCATTGTCAAAATGATAAAACATGTTTTTAGAAGTAATAACAATAAAAATTTAGACATGTATATATATATAATATAAATGGGAAATTAATTAAAATGACCAAAATTATAGTAAATGATAAAACATAATCCAATAAAACATTAAAACCAATTAAAAGAACAATAAAAAAATACAATAAAATTTATGAAAGGGCAGTTTTGAATTAAAATCCAGTATTTTTTACTATTCATTTAAAAATTAATTATATTTGAAAAATATAAAATTAGACCAATGTAAATTTTTTCCCATTTCTGAAAAATGAATTTTAGTTTTTTAAATAGTACATATAAAAGTGACAAAAATTTAAATTAAGTAGGGTTCACCATCAAAAGGGTGTAAAACTGTATTTTTTAAAAAAATACATATTTTTACGAGAAAAAATTGGTTTTGTTATTATAACATTCATAGAAAATATATAAGATGAATTTTATAAATTATTATTGAATATAAAAAATATATTTTTTCCTTAAATAAAAAACCATAAAGAGTTATATGATTTTTAAAAAAAAATTATTCTCTCATTAATAAGTTTTGATAAAAAACCTCTTATATATTCAATGAGTTTTCATTTCCATTTCTAATTAATTTCATAAAAAATCATTATTTAATCTGTGTAAACCTTGTTCTAATAATTTAATTGATATTATTAATTCCCCCCATTCCAACGACATGGTTATAATTATATTATTTAAATAATAATATTCATTTTTTTGTTTAAGCTATATGTAGTGTATCATGTATGTTGTTGAACGTAGGGTTTCTTTCATAAAACTCAGGATGTTACATTCCATGTACACTAAGAGTACAAGTGCATTCCTAGGAATACTTGTTCAATAGATTAGCACTTGATCATGGTTGTGTAATTGAACATAATATGAGACAGGTCTGCACATTGTGTGGCCCCCACATGCATCGTGTATAACTCTATAAATAATCTACCACTCATATATCCTTCTATGGAACTTGGATTCTGGAATAGAGTACCATATCCTTACTGGTTTTCATTATAGAACATGATGGTTTCCTTCATAGTGGATTTTAAGATATGATGTCATATGTATTAAATGTGATGCATATTCAGGTGATGTCTAATGATAGTACAGATCAGGGATTTTCTTGTCCGTGCTTTTAAAAAGGAACCATCCGGCAAGGATTTCCAATGTCATTACTCAATACCTTCTAATTGGAATCCCTCTACCTATTATGGTTAGTTTCCTAGATTTCTTAGAGTAAATCCCCCCATCGACATGGGTGTGGGTGCTCTGTGACTACAATGAGAGTGGAATCTAGCATCGACATAGGCGTGGGTCCTCTACCAGCAACATCAGAGTAGAATCCCACGGACACACTAGGGAAAAGGTCCTCAATTAAGAAGAGTGGAATACCCCTGATGAATCTGGTTTTGGGTCCTCTATGATGACTATCAGAGTGAAATCCCACTGATGCATCAGATTATGTCTTCTTTATTATGACTATCTGAGTGGAATCCCCCTGACACACTATGGTGTGGGTCCTATGCTATGAATGTGTGATCTCTCAGTTGTGCGGAATAGTGAGGAGATGTGGTTGAAGTACCATTGTAATCATGAGAATGATTTATGATTTCTCCAATGAGACATGCCCTTGTAATATGACCTACAAAAATGCAGGTGAGATAGACCCTCCCAAAGTTGATAGTATCAATGTGTATTTTTTGAGTACCATTGACTTTCATGTTCATGGACGACATGAGGGATACATGGCATCGTTGGTGGTTACACCTAGAACTGTTGGTGGCTCTTCTTCTTTAGTTGAGCTATGAGATGGATATCCCCTTACTCACTCATTTGAGTTACTTGACTTAGCATATATATATATATATTCTACATTCAGTACCCAATCCTTGGGGTTTAGTTTCTCTCCATCCATGCGAGGCAACGACGCTTGAGGTAGGCCCCGTGCATTCAGTGTCTAACTTCTCATAGTTAGAGTAGTATACTATCCAACAATAGGTAGAGAAAACTTGAACAGAAGTTCATCATCTCCTTATTTCTAACTTCTTGTTTTTAGAGGAGTCTACTTCACTCTCATGTGGGGTTGATCCATACACATAATCTATAGATTGTTCTATCTATTGCTCCCCTCTTTAGTACATATTTTTCAGGTCCATCTAGACATCAGGGCATCCTACTGAGTATTTTCATACTCACACAACCATTGGACTTTCCCACACATGGTGTACCCTTGCAGGGGGAATTTAAGATTATCGTAACATCAGAGAAGATTTTATATACTGGATCTTGGACTTAGTGTGGTGGTCATTTCATGGAATTTTTTAGTGGGATTCTCACACCAATTTTAGCTTTTCACTCATTACATTGTCGTGGAACATTTTTAATTGAGAATGAATCCTTCCCTTTTTCTTTCTATTTTCATATGTTTACCTATACTATTTAGAGGGTGATTCATGTTCAGTTACCTTTTTATTGTTTTTATGTATCTTTTTTGCTACCCCTCAACACTTTTACATTCAGTGGGATTTGTGTGTGGGTGTACATGTAATGACCCACCTATTACCACTGGAAAGAGAATACAATGAATCATTACAAGGACTTAAGAAACATCCCAAAGAGAGTAAATGCTGGAAATATATGCTGAAGTGTTTCATATACAAGTGGTGGATGGTTTAAAATTTAATAAATAAATAACTAAACCAACAAACCATAACCAAAACATTCATTCATTTATTAGGGAACATAATAATTACTTCAAAACTAATTTATTCATATCAATACCACTTAATGATTGAAATTGTATACGTCCAAAAAAATATCAATGTGGAACGAAGATGAAAAAATAAATAATCTCATAATACCACATGATATATGGTCCCCAAGCTCTGGACTCTCATATCACCTAACAACCCAATATCACGAGGTGGTGCTAAAAACATGTGATATTATACCTTTTCCCATTTCTTGAAGGATAGAAACTACAAAACCACCCATGTAAAAATGGTGTTTATAAAATTAATTATTTTTTTTCCAATGGCATCCAAATCATGCCACTAGTTTAGAAGTGTTAAAATCATTTACATAGAACTGTTTATATTCAAAAATTTCTCAAAAGATTTTATAAGAATATATAAATATGTTTCCAATACTATTTAAAACCAAAATCAAAACATTTCAATTGAAACCGATTTTCCAAAAATATATTTTTATATAAAAATAATGAAACTAATATTTTAAACCATTTATAAATACTTCTTCGGCATACCCAATCTAGTCCACACATCCACAAAAACTACCATCCATTCTACGTGATGATAGTTCCATACAATTGAGCAGTTTCTCGTCGATCTACCAAGTAGTCACAAATTAATTATATACAACATTTCAGTTTCCTTTTTGCATTATGAACATGGTCATATTTCATCCATTCAATTTATATACAACATGAACTCACACACCAATATTCCAAAGGATAATGCCAAATCACCTTTCAAATAAAACAACCTTTTTATTGAAAATACATTCCCATAAAAACTTTTTCAATGAAAATAAACTACAATAAAAATCAATATTTATTGAGAAAAACATTCCAAAAAACCCATATAAATATTCATACCAATCCATAATTTATAATCACAATTTTGAATTCAAGAAACTAAATCACATTGTCCACAAATTCACCAAGATCACACAATTTCTCCCAAAACCAAAAATAATAACTAGATATTATTTTTTAAAATAAATCCCCTTCAAATAAATCAATTTGAAAATAGTAAAATAAATTATAGGAATATTAATTGAGAGAGAAGCAACATACCTTGGAAGGTTCTGTCGAAAACTGACAACAGATGAAGAACGCTCTAGTAACCAGGATTAAACCATCCAAAAACATCTATATCTCTTATAATACCATAAATAAACCCAAATCTAATCTTATTTTCCATCACCCAACAATGATATATCCATAGAAGGTGTATATCGGAAAATGAGATAAAGGAGGAGTAGTATATTTATAAAAAAAGACATAATCAGTAAAGAATATCAGTGGCCATAGGAATAGGGCTTGAAATGACACGTGAAGGATCTAGATCAGTTCCAAAACATTTTGGAGAGATTCCACAACCATTGGTTTATAGAAATATTTAATTAGGATGGGTTTTAAAAAAATATAACAAATAGGATTAAAATAAGTAACATCTAAAAAATTGGATATTACTTTGTCCCTACACATAGTTAGACTGCATGTTATGAAATACCACATTCTAACCATGTGTTAGATACTATCATAAGTAAACCATATCACAGCATCCTCGTATGGTATCTCTAACCATGTGAAAACCATACCAAATATACTACCTAAGAACTAAAAATGCACATGGTTTCTCCTATGATATATGCACGGTTTAGCCAAATCTTATGTAGCCCTTTCTCATTTAATTTCTCCACAAAAACATATTTTAGGTTCTCCCAACACTCCCATCCATCAACCTAACACATTATATAAATGAAAAAATCCTTTAAGTATTATTTTCCAAAAACTAGGGGTAGTAAAATCTCCCCACCATTGGTCTTTCCATCCTACCAATGTAGAAAGCCATTTCTTACTTAAAAGAGATATGAAAACTCCTCATTCACATAATTATAACATTCCTATGTATCTTCATGAAACCATCAATTTCACTATAAAAACATTACTTTAACGATGAATTTTCCACACAAGACATTTTATTTCCTATCTACAATACAAACCAGAATATGTACCAACGTGCTTCCATCTCTTGTTCCACATGATTCCAACTAATAAAATGGTTAGGATCGGGTTGATACATAGTCAACTGAGATATGTGGAATGAATTTTGTAGAAAAATAAAAAGTGGTAGAAATTAAAACTGATATTACACCTCTACATCATATTCTAGTATCTCAAAACTGACAATGTACCCAGGAGATAACATTCTTGGCTTCTTGAAACGATGATGTACAAGTCTCGGAGACATATTCCAGAATAGATGATAACTCACAGAATACAAAATATATCATTGATGATTATACACATAATATTTATGATGGATCTGAGTCGCCTCCATCCTTGTTTCGATCAAATAAATCTTTTACGTTGTTTCTTGGACTAGGATCAGACCAACTACTGAAGTCTCCCCTATTTGCACACAACATAGTAGAGAATGATAAGGACACCCATAAAATGATTTAAACAGATCCATATGTATCGATTACTAATAGATTTTATTATCCTGGAACACTACTAAGGGAATATTATCATGCTAGAAGGCAAACAATCCATTAAAAAAGACTTCCAAAATCCTACCAACATCAGTACGACCCTTTCATGTGGACCGCCCATCTAAGGATGATACAACTTACTCATATACAAAGGTGTCCTGATGGAATCTTGTATGGATTGAAAAAAACAATACATGATCATCATATCATTGTATGAGACGATGGAATCTAGTATGACATGTCTCTTTAACACTTCTCAGATATAGATTTGGTACAGATCCTACACCATATGAGTTTCATGGATCGGGATGAAATCGACTGACATTCGGAGATGATCCACTAATCACCCATATGGAATCATCTTTTTGAACTATTCAAGGAAGACCTATAATAAAAATCCATCACTATTTCCCCCCATTTCCACACTAATATAGGTAACAACTAAAACATACCGACTTGTTGAAGATTTTATGCTTTATGGTTCTGACATTTTATACACATTGGAATGAACTTATCCACATTCCTTTTCATGCTGCTCCACCAAAACAGTTCCATCAATACCTTATACATCTTTTCTGTACCTGGATGTACATACCATTAATAATTTTCTAAATCACAAATATTTTTTTCATGAAAAGCTATTGTTACAACCAATAGATCATTAAACCACAAAACTGAATAATTTTAATGATTCCAGCCCTCAATGTTCTCCCCAACATTGTGTTTTGAACTCAACCCTTGGCATTATGAATCAAATTTTTATGCCTCTTTATCTATCCTTACCAAAATCAGGAAGAACTACAATTGAAAAGAAAACATCCAAATCAGATCGGTCTTCACCCTTCACAGTCTTATCGGATAGGATCGACATCAACTACTATTAATTTAAATCCTTCCTCTTAACTGAGCATATAAAATTCTACTTAATTAATTTTATTCTTTATTTTTCTTCCCTAGTGTATCCATTATATCAAAGTTAAACATCTGGATATACTCCATCCATATCTTTTTCCTCATATTTAAATATCAGTGTGAGAAAATTTGTTTCAAGATCTTACTATCTATGAACACCGCAAATTTCTCCCCAAAGAGATATAGACTCAATGGTTGGAAATCATGGACAACTTTAGCTGTGACCATGTCATGTATTGAGTAGTTATTCACATGCCCTATCAACAGTCATGAACCACAAGAAACCAAATGTTCTTCTTGCATGTGATCACATCCGAACCAAGATCTAGAATCATCTATGTACACCACATACCCCTATTCGGATTCCATGAAAATCAAGATGGGTGCTAATATAAGTCAAAATATCAGCTCATGGAATGATTTTTGGATTTCCTCAGTCTATTGGAAAGATAATTCATATTTGTCAGAGCTATCACTAGTTAATATAGTCATGATAAGTCACACACAAAGTGATGGTAGTCACAGGTTTGACAAAAAAACATCATACCACCAAGACATTCATCAGTGGTTTCCACAAGATAAAATCATATATCTTCAATGGATCTACTAAAGAAACCTTTTCAAAAATTACATGGCCAAAAGCATACCTCTTTAATCCAAATGTCACAAATAGACAGTTTTTCATACAAATAATGGTCTCTCAATATTTCCAACAATGTCGCTAAGTGATGCTCATGATCATCACTTTTCCTTGTATACACCAATATAATGTCCCCAAACACCACAAAAAAGATGAATTCAAATACCTTTGAAATGTCTCATTCACTATTTCTATAAATACTGGTACTGAATCTGTATGACTGATATGAAGTATTAGATATTATTTATGGCCATATATACATATGAATGTTTCATTTGGAATATCATATTTTGAAACTCACAAATGCTGAAATCCATATTGCATGTAAATTTCATAGAACCACGAATCACCCCTCAATGGATCAACCAGATAATAAATTCAGGGAATTGGATACATGTTCTTTTTCATATTTTGGTTAAGAATACGATAATCAATGCAAATAAGATGAGGTACATATCCTTTCATCAAAAACAAGTCATGCGATTCCCACAAAGAAGTACTTGAATGAATTAGTCCTTTTCATTCCAGTTCCTCCAATAGTAGTTTCAATTCCAATAACTCTATTGGTTTCATTCAATAAGATGGTAGTGTAATAGAACTGGTCCCTAGAATGAGATCAATCATAAACCCAAATTCCATTTAGAATTGGTAACCCTGAGAATTTCCTGGGAAAGTCATCTTGAAATTGATCCACAACTGGTGGAAAACTATCTTCCTTGATCTCTTGCCTTGAGGCCAAAGTCAACACAACAAACTAACAAGAGATTGTTTCCACCATGGGTTCCAAAAATCTTATTTCACCATTCATTAAGTACTTATCTCCATTGAAGAGATGCTCGATGTCATTCTCAGTCGCTAAAATAACATCTCATCTATAATAGTCTATGTGATCCTTGAAAATTTTCAACCAATCCATTCCGATTATTACATCATACAAATCTATCTACAACACATATAATTTCCATTTCATCATGGATCCATCAACAGTTATAGAACATGATTAGACATGAATGCCATACACTCTCTTTCATCGATATGAGATTGATGTCTTATCAAATAAGGCATCATCAATGGTTTTATGATTATCGAGTCAATGAAAATAGAAGAAATAATGGAATGTGATGAACTAGTATGAAAAATCACTTGAAAATGGTAAAATTAAGAATAATCATACCTCTCACCATAAATGGTCAATCCTAATAATCTATAATCATTTTCTCAGCCCCATGAAACTTCTTCATCGATGAATTTTTCTCCTTGTTTCATTGTTTTGGATTCCCTTGATGAGGAGTCAAGGTATTCTGAGATTCACCCTATAAAGTTCTTCTCTTCTACCATGAATGAGTCTGCTGACATAGTCTTATCAAACCATATGATGCTTGTGATATCTGAGAATTTTCTCGAGCCCCTAACCTCACAGCACTGTAAAAAATGTACTTTTGATTTCCTATCTTGTGGTAGTTATGGAATGATAATTTTTTAACAAAAAATCCAAATAAAAATTATTATCAAAAGAATGTTAACTGGAGTCTAAAATATGGGATCATATTACAGTCATTTACATGTAAGTAAATAAGATCAGTGGGGATGTCTTCAAACCATGTGATGTCTTAATTTACTACCATGTTGTCCAGGCCATCTGCAACGATTTAATATTTTCCAAAAACATGTGTTATAATGTAGTTGAGATCATTATGTGAACAGTTTCATTCCATCCATCGATTAGTAATCAATAAAAAAAGATGTGTCACACCATTCAAAATTTCTTTCACGATGGTCAACAATTCACTTTCAATCCACTGATTTTTTCAGCCAATGTTCTTGATGAAGGAAATATCCTGAATTAAAATCATCATCTCATCTTTAAGGGAGGTGGTACAGCTTTATATACCCATGAATCATCCATTGATTTGACCAAGAAGATTCCTAAAGATAGCACCACATCCCATAGGGCCCACATTTCCTTTTGTGGCTCCAAAGAAATTTATTTTTTATTTATCCTAGATGATGAGATCTCCAAATCACCACCAAGGTGTGACGAGGTTGAGAGAAATTGACATTAATCCATAGACATCACAAGATTTCAAAATCATGTATAGTGTTGTGGTAATTTTCATTTTGTGTCAAAGTAGCTTCATGTATGGTAATAAAGATGCACATCCAACCTATATTTTGATTGAGTGGATAATTGTTATGAATAATATCATTTAGATTATACCAAATCACATGGGGGAGCTTAGAAAATACTGAAATGAATTGTTTCTTGATTTGTTGAGAGCCTTCCATTTCATCACATTTCATTAGTTGAGTTTTGACAGAGTCAAGAATCAACCAACTGTAGTAAAAAATGTCAAGAATATATTTCCAAAGAGTAGGAGACATAGAATAAAAATTTAGGAGGTTGTTTGAATATTCTCTATGTTTCTTACATAATTTTCACTTAGAGTTGAGCTGGATTCCAAAATATTGAAGGAAAATATCTATGGTAACACTTTTGTGAGAAATTCTCTAGATGAGATTGAATCATGAAGACATTATCCATGTTTAATTGAAATGTTTTATCCAACTATAGTCACGTTCAGAGATAAAAAAATGATTATAGAAATAATTGGAGTTAATCATCCCATTGTGAGATGGTTCCCAAATTAAGAAGTCATTGGAGGAATGAAAAGTGTTTTTTTCAATGTCATTCAAAATAATATTAGGGAGGTGATTGTGATGAGAGATTATAATTTCTCAATTAATTTAGTTGGTACTCTCATGGGATTTATTAGGGGAAATCATAGATATTAATGTCATGTTAGTCCAGTTATCCAACCAGAATTTCATTGAAGAGTATCTGCAGACCAACCATCTAAAATTGTTCATAATATTGGAGAAAAATTGATTGATGGATGGCCAAATATAAGTGTTAATTAAATTATAATTCCACATTTTATGTTTTTCAAGAGTTCTATTTTTGAAGAAGGTAATTTTTTCTAATGTATTTTAAAAAAGGTTTCATGTGATTCTATATTGAAGGGCTTCAGTAATTTACATTATATTTTTAATGAAAATAAAACTATTCTCAGAAGGTTTTCTACAAGTTAACTATGGTAATGTAATATGTTTTATATTAGAATACAACCAGTCCAGATGATATTTTTAATAATTCTGTTCATTTTTTTATAATACCTTCATGCCACTTATATATCATTACCGATTAAACCATATTTGAAGCAATATTAGATTTTAAAATGCATGTCCTACCCACTATAAACAGAGATTTTCATTTCAAAGATGTGATCTCATTTAGAACCTTGTCAAATATAGTCTCAAAGTTACAAGACATGGTCCTTCTAAAAAATATGGGATCCCATAAATAATTTAAAGAGAGTGTACCTTCATTCAGACCTATGTCACTGACAATGTTACATTTTCTACTCATTGGAATGTTCCTCCAAAATAAGATGTATGATTTGTTCCAACTATTGGATTGGCCAAAAACCTCTTCATTTGTGTGAGGGAAATGTTTTGTGGTTAAAAATGATTATTTTGTCATCTTAAAGGAAAAGAAAGTTGTCTGCTGAAAAAAATTATGGATAGGTGTATTCAAATTTCTAGAATCATGAATTGGTTTCATCTTATTCTGGTCCACAAAACTAGTGATCAGACGACATAGGTAGTCTTAATCAACCGAGAATAGAATGTAAGAGAGGGGTTAACCTTTCCTGAACCCATTTTTGACTTTTAAATTGATTTTTGAATATCCATTGATCAAAATGGTGATGGACACTGAGTTTGATAATGTATTGATTGTAGTGAAAAAAGAGTCACTAAAACAAAAAACATGAATTACCTTGAAGATAAATCTCTAATATGTGTTGTCAAAATCTGTTTTGATGTCCTTTTTAATAAAAATATTTCATCCTTTGTTAGATTAATTAATGTTAATGACACAATCAGAGGAAAGGAAGATGTAGTATTGAATGTATCTACACTTAATAAAACCAAATTTGTTTCAAGATACAAATTTTCTGTTATAGTTTCATGTCTATTTTCAATGATTACAACACTGATTTTATTGAGTGTTATAATAAGAGAAATAGGTTTAAATATGTGAATATCATTATCATTGTTCTCTTTTTTGATCATTGTGAGAAATTGTGAATTAAGAGAATAGGGAAGTCCACTATAGGAAAAAAGGATTTGACTAGTTTAAAAACATCGATATGAATAATATTAAAATAGTATTCAGAAGAAATGTTATTGAAGACATCAATACCTAGAGAACTATTAGGATTCATAATAATTAATATTTCTTTGATTTCATGATCTAGTAGAGTGTTGATAAGGAATGTGTTGTCCTTATTAGTGATCACTATCGGATTGACCTCTGGAATGAGGTATTTGGTTATGTCTGAACTAAAGAAGATTGATTCATAGTTGCAAATTATTTGATGAAAAATTAAAAATTCATTGTCATGAAGCTTTTCCCCATCCATTAGAATGTTTAATGGCATGAAAGCCTTCCTAATTCAATAATGTGAATTATAGAATTTAATATTTCTACCCCCATCTGATAACCATTAATCATTAATTTATATCTTCCTCAAATTTTCATTAAAAGTGAGGAATGGGTTGAGTTTAACTGTAAGATTTATTTCTTGAGATGGATCTGTGTTGAGGTCAAAGCGGGTGTTCGTATTTTGAAGAGCATAGAATTCTCCAATGAGAATAAGGATGTCATTGTAATTTTTTTTCTTTATAGATACACCATGTTTTGACAGTTTTTTGGGTTGTTTAAATATGAAATTATAGAAAAATGAATCCTTGATGTGTGATATTGAAGAACAATAGTTTTAAATGATATTAGTGCAATTGATATGAGAAAAAAACTTTTTTTAAATCTGAAAAGAAACTGGGGTTTCATGTCTTTTGCGGAGACACTAAGATGGATGAGGTGATGGTCATAGCTCAGCCTACGAAGAGTGGTGCTATAGATATTATCCTCTTTATAAAAATAATGGTGATTTCTTAATGCGATATCCAGCAATGAAGTAGCCACTCAATTGTAATTTCATATATACCAAGTGTATTACTTATTAGTGAGATTAATTTCAATGAGATTTCTATAATCAATCAAAGAAATAAATTCTCTCGTCGAAATATAATCAAGGGATAGTCCAATATTCTTACTTGAATTGAGGATGTAATTAATGTTTCTAATAAGAAACCAAGGAGAATTAAAATTAGTGTCTTTAAAAGAAAGGTCATTCAATATAGTTCTCTATTCATTGTATCTATTGTTAGCATAAAAAAAGAGAAAAAAGGTGTGCCATATTTTTTCATGTTTCAAGAAAAAACATGATCAGATATATTGAAAATACTAAAATATTGAACAAACGAGTCTAAAAAATCCAGTTAGATTCACCATTGGAGTTATTTTTGGTTGAACCATTAAAAACACAACTATACTAGCACAAAGGGGAGTATCTAGAAGAAACATTAATTTTTTTCTCAGTAATAGGATATAAGTGAGGATGATGAATGTTATCGATTTTTTTTAGAATAGTGAATGTTTTAGAGTTGGAAATAAATTGAAAAATCCAAAATTGAATGTTTATTTAAAACAGAATTTGGAGTTAGAACTCCGCTTTTTATTTTTTCACAAATCGTTGTTTCTAGAAGACCATCTATACTTTTCATTATTAATGTGTTCATATTCATTATTAGATATGATTGATTTATTTTTATTAGGTTCATTTATTGATGAATTCATGGTTGTTTCAATATAGTTATTATTGGGAAGAATTAAAGGATTTCAATTTATGTTAGATAAAAAAATTCCAAGTTAATCAGAACAATCATGCATATCTGTTGATTGAGTACCATAAAAAGAGAAATTTGGAGACATAGAAATAGGTGTACTTGTATCTTTGGAATCAGTTGAGTCCTACTATTTGATATTTCCCATATCATATGGAATATATTTTATCTACATCATGGGGTCATTAATATCTTGAAATTCATAGTATCATGTAATGAAGGGATATTTTCCTATGCATCATGAATAGTTTCCAAGTTTATGGGAGCATTTTTAATAGGTTATGTATTGTTGGTGTGTTCGTCATCCTGAACAACCTTGGGTATATTGTGTAGTTTCCCATGTTTGATAATATTTCCAGTGGAATCTAGTGTATTTGAAATATTAATAGATTTATTGTGAGCAGTATGTGCACCTATATCTGTTGTCTCTTCCACACCAGAATCAACTATGGATTTACTAGTTCCTAGAGAAGCCAAGAGATTATATTCTTCGAATGATGAATTGAGGATTCTCACAAATTCCCTGGAATGGATAGCTTGTTGAGTAATGTTAATGATAAAGGTATATGGTACACCATATTCCATATTCTATCTAACTTTAGGATTCACAGTTTTAACAATGATAGCCAAGTTTACTGGTGTTTGAGATCGATTCAGAGAGTGTTGAATAGGGTGAGATGAACCTGACCACATTTACCTATTTCTACTCCCTTTCATTACACCCAGAACCTCCATGTTATTCCTGAGTGAGGGTTCTTGGATCTCTCCAGTTCCCATTTTTTAGGAGGAATGGTCAAATATATCATTCCAAATAAATGATCTTGGTAAATTGGTTATGTGAATCGATGGAGTGAAAGTGGTGCATTGCATATTTTCAAAAAACAATTATTGAATCCCTCCTACTCGTTGTAACATCTCCATCCTTATAGGTGATAGAGGTGAATATATATTCATATTGTCAATTATCATTTTCATTCGTGTTCCTACTAGTATCTAAAACCATGATTTTAATTTATTCTCAGAGATTTTGTTCCTTGTTGGAGCCCACTTCCTCTTCAGCTTCAACCACCCAGGTTTTACCAGATTGTTCTCTTATGTGTTCTTAGTTGTTGGTTTTTTGACCCAAATATCAGATTTCAATTTAAAGGCTATAGGTACATCCAGCATAGGAGCAATGTTATTTTTTCCCGTTATATCATTTCATTCATTTTCAATTGGTGGACTAACATGTTTTTTACCGACTCAGCAGTTAGAGATTGTGTGTCCAATGATCTTACAAAGATCACAATATCAGGGCTTTCTCTTATATTCAATTATAATATAGTCTTATAATAATTATCATTGAAGCTAATGGAGGTGGGATGTTTGGAATCTAATTTAATTTCAACCATAACTCTCGCAAAGAGACCTAACATTTCATTTAATGATCTTTAGTCTATTTTGAGACATGTTCCTATACAAAAAGAAGTATCATTCAATATTTTAGGGTGTGAAAAGAACCAATTTAGGCCATTTAATTTAATCCATACTTGTTCCTCGGTGTTTTTATATGTATTTGGGTGAAAAGAAACATCTCACTAAAATAGTATTATAAATGCCGATTTTAGATAAATATTATATGTCTTCCAAAACATACCCAGATAATCTTGTGAGATTTATAGTATGTGAAAATATCCCTTGCCTATTTTTATCATTTTAATGGTAAAGACATGACAATAATGTGAAGTTCATGAACGTAAATTATTAATAGGGTCACGACCCGTCCTCGGGGCTCGTGTTGTGACTACCCCAAGCCCGCCTTCCATAGGCCAGGGGCTGGAGACTAGCACCAAGGCGTAAATCCCAACAAAAGGCAAGGCATTGCCTTTGAAAACTAATCATGCACCACAGAGTAAGCAAGCGGAAAAGTAAACACTATGTAAAAATGGTACAAGCTGTGCTGAAAGTAAAAGGGGCTGGAAATACAAGCCCAACTGTAAAGTACAACTGAAAGGAAAAACAGAAACTGAAAGGAAAAGCCGCAGCGTCGAGCCGTCCTCTGGAATTCCCACCTGAAGGGGGGGTACAGATAGCCTCCACTGCTCCTCGGGTCCACCTGACCGCTCCGAGTACGTCTCGCCCAGTGGTCCACCTCCAGGTACCATCCTGCTCCGCACGCCTCCACCACGATCAGCGCTGTCCGTCGTCTGCAACCAACACAACGTAGTGCGGGCATAGCCAGTGCAGGGGTGAGTATATGCTACTCAGTAGGGACCCCAAGACCCCCGAAGGTCTCCCGAAATCCACGAAAGATAAACCACAAGGGAAGATACAATCACGAAGTAACAATTGACAATGCTTAGGTATATGCCCATACATTTACCTAAGTCATCAATTCCCGTTCGACTCCAACGTCCGAGCCCAAGCACAACCCAGTCCACACAGGAAAGAAAAACTTATACCCAAACAGGATAGCTCAACACAATCCACAAAGGAGAGAAAACAGTAAATCCACACAGGATAGCTCAACATAATCCACAAAGGAGAGTAACACAAGATTCAACTCACACATGATATACTTCTTCGGATGACAATAAAGATGATCACCGATCCATCTAAGTCGTCGGACCCACGAAGGATCGATAGGTAACTAACCCCCGCAAAGACCCACACAGGATCGGGCCCACACAGGACCTGTAGGCGCTGGCTCACACAGAACGGCTGAGCGCTGACCCACACAGGATCGGACCCACATAGGATCGGGCCCACACAGGACCTGTAGCACTGATCCACGTAGGATCGCTGAGTGCTATAGTCATCGCAGTCCATTGAAGATCTCTGCACAGTCGTCGTCGCAGTCCACTGAGGATCTCTGCACAGTCGTCACCGCAGTCCACTGAGGATCTCTGCACGGTCATCACTATTGAAGTAGCAGTCGCAGCCAGCTCTAGGGTTCCCGCACACAGCAAGCTCGTTCGGGAGGCTCCGCTCCACGAGGCGAGAGGCTGATACATCAACTGTCAGAAAGTCCTAAGTTGATGTATCCAAAAGTTCCGTATCATCAATAGGAACTCAACGTCGCAGACGACGCGTCAATCGGACGCCCGGTCTGAGAGTTATTGGTTTTTTCGTCCCAGGGGCCCAGTTGGGGTTTTAAGGCAAAACCAACCCGACCGTACTCCACCTACGTCCAAACCTCGGGCGGAGTGAGACAAAAAATCGTCTCACTTAGTGGAATTCAACAAAGCTGATGGCACGTCAATCAGATGTCCGTAGCTCAAGATACGAGCGTTTCCGCTCCGAGGGCCCGTTTGGTTTTGTGTACGAACCAACCTGGCCGAACTCAAAGTATTCTGAAACATTGAGTGCAATATACCGAAACCACTGTCTCTATCCAAGGATCGCGTAGCCGCTGACGCCGCATCGTTCGGAGGCCCGTAGCTCATGCTACAGACATTTGAACAAAAACCGTCCGAAGACGGGGGGTCCGGGCCCGGGCCGACCCTGTCTGGTCCGGCCGGGGCGCAGCCCGGCTGGTCGGACCGGCCTGGCTCGGTTCGCCCGAGTGGCCGAACGGCCGGGGTTCCGCGGGGCGCTTCCCCCACGGCCTGGAGGTGCCCCCCCCCCCCCCGCGTGGGGCCGCGTCCGAGTGCACCGGACCCGCGCGGCCGCAGGTCCGCGGGTGCCGCCGCCGCAGCTGATGCCGCGATGGTATTGTCCGGCGGCGCGCCGGGGCGCCGCTGCTCCCGGCTGCCGGTGCTGCCGCGCCGGCGACCCGCGCCGACGGCGTGTTCCTCAGGCCACCGCAATCGCTCCGGTGGTCCGATTTTGTTCACGTCTGCGCCGCTGCTACTCCCGGGACTCGTTCTTCCCTGCGGAACCATCAACCCTCCGTTGTGGCACGTTCCGTCGTCTCCCGTCAAATCCGCATAACAACGAAAAATGGTAGAGGGTCATCGGGTCGTGTTCGTTTGGCCCGCACCCTCCGCGTTAGTGATAAACAACGGGAGAAACAATATTCTTCATATGAATCAACAATTTTTAATGCAATATAAATTGTTCTTATTTCCAGTTCTTCACTTTTTACAAAAAGGAACGATCATTGAAAAAAAGGAATTAGTTCACAACACCCCTACCTCGTTGGTCGTCGTCGTACGCACGTTCTTTGCGGAATTTCTCGTCGCGGAAGAAGGGGATCGTCGCGTAATCGCGGAAGCCGGCGTTGAGTCGGCGAACTCAACAGACCATGAAACATCAGATTTAATTTAATTAAATAATTAAATCCATGTTTTGGTAAAAACTACAATGGATATTAAAAAGAAATTCTGAGACTCTTACCTCAAGCAGCTGATCGAAGTTTCGTTGCGGAGGAAGTGACGTCGCAGAAGAACGTTGCAGGAAGGGAACGTCGGTGTCGCGGAACACGGCTTTGCATCATCGACTTCCACGGGTTCGGCGTTCTTCTTCGGAGGCCGGCGTTCTTCGCGTTCTTCGCGTTCTTCGCGAAGGAGGATGAAGGTTCAAGAACTCTGAAAAACCTCTCAATGAGTAATCCTCCGAAAAGACTAGTTGGTCTTATTTTATTATTACGCCAACAAACGAAAAAGGGGTAAGTAACGACCCATAAATTCGTTGTATTTATTCAACGAAAGTAACAAATCATTTAATTCATGAAATAAACGGCCCAATTAAATGGGCTGTTAAGAATTTAAGAAAACGCGTCAGTTGACTTTCATATTGACGGGCTTTCGCGGGTGCGTTACTTAGCGGAAAGAAACGGCGGGGCTCATGCGGGCCCCACCTCACAAATATACTACCAAGGGGGTAGGATATTTCTGGATAGCATCCTATCTGGATCAACTCAGTTTAAGCCGTCTTTAAGTGGCTTCAATTGGCTTCCATGAGGCTTAAGTGAAATAAAATAAAGTTGTCGTAAAATTATTTTATTTCTTAACATTAAGCCCGAAAATTAAAAACCACACCCGAGCAAACACAACTCCGGAAGTGGTGTTTCTAAGAAAATACCGGCGCTGCAATTTAATCGGTGCCCTCAGAATTCGATTCCGGGTAACGGTTCAAAAGTTAGAAAAACCCGCTCGTCCGTTCACTGAACGTACCCGAGCCAAACTTCGGAAAATGATTCCGGGCACACCGGGCCTCAGAATCAGGTGCCGTCTGAAACTGCGCTCTTGTAAAATTCCAAAGAAAATTAAGAAAAAAATTTCCTTGAAATTTACGGGCCTTTACATTACTCCCACCTCAGGGCTTTACGTCCCCGTAAAGATACATTATAAACTAGGGAAACAAAAGTGGGTACTGAGCACTCATCTGAGCCTCCTGTTCCCATGTGCTCTCCTGGAGGTTCCCGTGCTACCATCTGATGCGCACAAGAGGAATCGATCGCCCACATAGGACCCACTCCTGTCGATCCTCTATCTCCATCGAGACCTCCACAAAAGTCGCCCCATTATCCACGTCTTGCTCCCCGTGATCAATGATGTGTGTCGGGTCGTGCACGTATATTCTCAGCTGAGATACGTGGAAGATGTCGTGAACCCGATGCAACTGAGGTGGTAGAGCCAGGTGATAATCCACCTCGCCAATCCTGCTGAGGACCTGGAAAGGCCCGATGAAGCGTGGCGACAACTTGCCGACTCAGCCAAATCTCCGCAAACCATGTCGAGGTGAGACCCGCAAGAAGACGTGGTCACCATCCTCTAACTCTAGTGTCCTCCGCCTCCTGTCAGAATATGACTTTTGCCGGCTCTGTGCTATCCTCATCTGCTCCTGGATGACCTGGACCTTCTCTGTCGTGGCCCGGACCATCTCTGGTCCCACAAGTGCTGAATCCCCAGGGTCTGTCCAGCACAAAGGTGATCTGCAAGGCCTGCTGTACAACGCCTTGTATGGTGCCATCCGGATGGTGGAGTGGTAGCTGTTGTTGTATGCGAACTCCACCAAGGGTAGGTGGTCCTCCCAGCTGCGACCAAAGTCGAGGACACATGCGCAGAGAATGTCCTTGAGAGTCTGAATGGTCCTCTCCGTCTGACCATCCGTCTGAGGGTGAAAAGCGGTGCTCAGACGTAGACGCATCCCAAACGCCTCCTACAACCCCTTCCAAAGCCGGGAAGTAAAGCGAGCGTCCCGATCGGAGACGATAGTCGATGGCACACCGTGAAGCCGTACAATCTCTTGAACGTAGACACGACCCATTCTCTCCACTGAGCCCTTCTCTCGGATGGGTAATAAGTGTGCCGACTTGGTGAGTTAGTCAAAAATCACCCAAATGGAGTCGTGACCTCTGGAAGTGTGTGAAAGTCCAGTCACGAAGTCCATAGATATCCTGTCCCACTTCCACTCCGGGACCTCCAAGGGCTGTACCAAGCCTGCTGGTACCTGATGCTCTGCCTTCACCTGCTGGCAGGTGAGGCACCGTGAAACGAACTCTGCCACAACCTTCTTCATGCCCGGCCACCAGTGCTGTTGCCTGAGATCTTGGTACATCTTCGCCACTCCAGGATGTACCGCCATGGGAGAAGTTTGAAAATCTCTCAGCACCTCCTCTCATAAAGCGACTGGTACCAAGGTACGTCCTCTGAAAAGGACGTCATGCTCTGCTCCAAGGGAGAAACCATCAGATGCCTGTCCCGAGGATATCTGTGCACGCATGTCTCACAGTCAGCGTCCCCACGCTGAGCCTCTCTGACCCGCTGTAGAAGTGGAGGAGAGACGGTGAGAGACTGAAGGAAGGATGCTCCGTCTCTATCCACGAAGGATATCTGCAAAGCGGCTAGCTGCTCTGTCGCCTCCTCAAGAAGATGGATGCCCGTCCTCCTGCTAAGGGCATCGGCTACCACGTTCCCCTTCCCAGTAGTATAGAATATCTCAAAGTCATAGTCCTGGAGGAACTCGAGCCATCGCCGCTGTCTCAGGTTCAGGTCCTTCTGAGAGAAGATGTACCTGAGACTTTGGGGGTCAGAAAAGACTGTAAAGCACTCGCCCATCAGATAGTGCCGCCATGTCTTCAGAGAGAAGACCACTGCTGCCAACACCAGGTCATGGGTGGCGTAGTTCTGCTCATGCGGCCTCAACTGACGTGATCTTTAGGCAATCACGGCCTGCTCCTTCATCAGGACACACCTGAGTCCGGTCCCTGATGCATCGTAGTAGACTACATATCCAACTCCCTCCTCAGGCAACCTCAAGATAGGTGCGCTGGTCAATCTCTGCCTCAGCTCCTGGAAGCTCTGCTGGCATCTGTCTGACCACACGAAGGGTTTCCCCTTCTTCGTCAACGCTGAGAGTGGTACCACAAATCTAGAGAAGTCTGGCACGAATCTCCGGTAGTATCCAGCTAGTCCCAAGAAACTCCGAACCTCCGTCACGCTCCTGGGTGGCTCCCAATCTAGCACTGCCTCGATCTTCGCGGGATCCACTGCAACTCCCACCTCAGAAATGACATTCCCCAAGAAGGGGACCTCATGTAACCATAACTGGCACTTCGAGAGCTTTCCATAAAGCTGGTGCTCTCGGAGTGTGTCTAGTACAACCCGCATGTGGTAGGCGTGCTCCTCCTCCGTTGTCGAGTACACCAAAATGTCATCAATGAAGACCATGACAAATCGATCGAGGTATGGCTGGAAGATCCTGTTCATGAGGCTCATGAACACTGCTGGAGCGTTGGTTATGCCAAAAGGCATATCCAAGAACTCATAGTGGCCATACCGACACCTGAAGGTTGTCTTCTGCACATCCTCGTCTCGAACTCTAAGCTGATGATAGCCTGACCTAAGGACTATCTTCAAGAACCACTATGCTCCCTTGAGGTGATCAAAGAGGTCATCAATCCTGGGTAGTGGATACTTGTTCCTCACTGTCACCTGGTTCAGGCGACGATAATCGACACACCGTAGCAAGCTCCCGTCCGCCTTCTTGGCGAACAAAATCGGCGAAGCCCAGGGTGAAACACAGGGTCGGATGAACCCCTTGCCCTGCAAGTCCTCCAACTATACCCGTAGCTCTCGAAGCTCAGAGGGGGCCATCCGATATGCTGGAGTGGATATCGGGGCTATCCCGAGGTACATATCAATGTAAAAGTCTACCTCTCTGTGAGGAGGTAGTCCTGGAACGTTGTCGGGGAAGACGTCCGCATACTGATCCACCACTGCAGGAAAACCAGGACTCCGCACGTCAACTGCTCCAAGGATGAGACTATCCAACTGATGAGTGATGGGATGCCCTATCCTCTGTGAGAGTCCATCCTGTGCTGCAAAGGCTCCCTTCTCGCCGGTGAAGGTGAACCTGCTCCCATCGGTGCGCACACATCATACCTTGCACCTAATGTAGTCAATCTGTGCATGGACCGTAGAAAACCAATCCATGCCCAAAATGACGTCGTAAGGCCTCGACGCCGCTACAAAAAGATCCCAGCCGAATCTCTCGCCTCTTAGAGTAAGCTGACACTGCCGGCACCAGTGCGTAATCGTCGATTCCGCTCCTGTAGGAGTCTCTAGGCGTAAGGATCGAGCCAACGGCTCTGTCGGAATCTCCGAGCTCGGAACAAGGGCAGTGGCTATGAAAGAGTGACTCGCTCCTGTGTCTATAAGAACTGTAGCAAGGGTGGAATAGACACAGATCGTACCTCAAATCATCTCTGGTGCACCGTGGTCGTAGGCCTATGCTTCCTGGAGCTGAGCCTGTCTCTACCCGCCAGCTCCCTGTGGTCGGGGCGGACCTCCTGGTGGTGGTGGTGGCAGAGGCTCAAAGCGTCACCCAACACCTGATGCTCGGCCAGCTCCTCTGCCTCGTCTACCTCCTCCCTGCGGACCGCCACTGTCAACCCTCTGCCACTGCCTGGGTGGCCCCTCCACCTTCTGCTGCTCCTCGGTACGGCGGTTCGGGCAGTCACGAGCCATGTGGCCCTGCCCGCCACACGCGTAACACTGCCTGCCTCTCAGAAAACTGGCTCAGCGCTGTGTGCCCCGCACTGCTGAGCCAGTGTCTCAAGGTCATCTGCTGGAAGGTCTGGTCTTCCTGGAACCCTGAGTCATCCGTCGACTACCAGCTTCCGAAGACACTGCCACCTACCGCCCTGCGGTAGGTCTCGCTGTGGACTCAGCCAGTAAGCTCTCGATCAGAAGGGCTCGCTCTAGCACTCCTTCCTGGGTCGGGATGCTGAGGGAGATCAGCGATGCCCTGATCTCGTGTCTCAATCCCTGCTCAAAGGTCCAGTCCCGGAAGAAGGGGTCCCGCACCATGTCTGTCGAGAAGCGAGAAAGAACGGTGAACCTCGCTGCGTACTGGGCGACCGTCAAGCTGCCATGTCGCAGTTGAAGAAGCTCCTGAATGCGCACCGCACGGAGGGTGTCCAGGACGAACTCTGAGTGGAAGAGGCTCTCGAAGTCCGTCCAGATGAGGGTGGCCTCATCGTGTACCTGGAGCATCAAGCTCCACCATCGTCTTGCTGCTGCATGCAGTAGACTCACCGCGAGGATCACCATGAGGTCTGCTGGTGTCCTCACTAGCCTGAAAACTCGGACGACCGCCTCCAGCCAGTCCTCGGCTGCCTGGGGGTCCGTCTCCCCACGGAACCGGCATGGTCGCTGGCGCTGGAACTTTTGCAAATCTCTGAGGCGTCGTGCATCGTCAGTGATCGGCGCTGGAAGCATCGGGGGATCGGCGGGTAATGGTACCGCCGGTGCCTCCGCTGTCAATGGGCCCTGTACCGAGGCCTCATCGCTCGGCGGGCTGTCGTCGCGCTCTACTCTCGGAACCCTAGCTGGCTGCCGTCGTGGGGCCATCCTGAAAAGGAAACATGTGCGCCACGGTCAGAACATCATACCTGGTGAGCTGACACAAGTAATCACAAAGAAAACATGAAACACACATGCAATTAATGATTTCTTGCATTAAGTCGGAAATTAGAAGTCAGGGTCCTGGTGTACGGATACGTCGGCCGCCGCACCAACACTGGACTCCCTGGACTGATAGCCACACCCAATACACTAAACACTATTGCTTTACATAGAAGAAATATCAGAGTCTGCGGTAGAACCGACCGCCTCTGATACCAATTTGTCACGACCTGTCCTCGGGGCTCGTGCCGTGACTACCCCAAGCCCGCCGTCCATAGGACAGGGGCTGGCGACCAGCACCAAGGCGTAAATCCCAACAAAAGGGAAGGCATTGCCTTTGAAAAGTAAACAAGCACCATAGAGTAAGAAAGCGGATAAGTAAACACTAAGTAAAAATGGTACAAGCTGTGCTGAATGTAAAAGGGGCCGGAAATACAAGCCCAACTGTAAAGTACAACTAAATGGAAAACAGCAACTGAAAGGAAAAGCCGCAGTGTCGAGCCATCCTCTGGAAGTCCCATCTGAAGGGTGGGTACAGATAGCCTCCACTGCTCCTCGGGTCCACCTGACCACTCCGAGTACGTCCCGCCCAGTGGTCCACCTCCAGGTATCGTCCTGCTCCGCACGCCTCCACCACGATCAGCGCTGTCCGTCGTCTGCAACCAACACAACGTAGTGCGGGCATAGCTCGTGTAGGGGTGAGTATAAGAAACTCAGTAGGGACCCCGAGACCCCCGAAGGTCTCCCTAAATCCACAAAGGATAAACCACAAGGGAAGATACAATCACGAAGTAACAACCGACACTGCTTAGGTATATGCCCATACATATACATAAGTCATCAATTCCCGTTCGGCTTCAACGTCCGAGCCCAAGCACAACCCATTCCACACAGGAAAGCAAAATGTATACCCACACAGGATAGCTCAACACAATCCACAAAGGAGGGAAAACAGTAAATCCACACAGGATAGCTCAACACAATCCACAAAGGAGAGTAACACAAGATTCAGCTCACACATGATATACTTCTTCGGATGACGATAAAGATGATCACTGATCCATCTAAGTCGTCGGACCCACGAAGGATCGATAGGTTACTAACCCCCACAAAGACCCACACAGGATCGGGCCCACACATGACCTCTAGGCTCTGGATCACACAGAACCGCTGAGCGCTGGCCCACACAGGATCAGACCCACACAGGGTCGGGCCCACACAGGACCTGTAGCATTGATCCACGTAGGATCGCTGAGTGCTCTAGTCGTCGCAGTCCACTGAGGATCTCTACACAGTCACCGTCGCAGTCCACTGAGGATCTCTGCACAGTCGTTGCCGCAGTCCACTGATGATCTCTGCACAGTCGTCGCCGCAGTCCACTGAGGATCTCTGCACAGTCATCGCTGTCGAAGTAGCAGTCGCAGCCAGCTCTAGGGTTCCCGCACACAGCATGCTCGTTCGGGAGGGTCCGCTCCACAAGCCGAGAGGCTGATACATCAACTGTAACAAATTCCAAAGTTGATGTATCCAAAAGTTCTGTATCGTCAACAGGAACTCAACGTCGCAGATGGCGCATGAATCGGACGCCCGGTCTGAGAGTTATTGGCTTTTTCGTCCCAGGGGCCCGGTTGTTTTTTAAGGCAAAACCAACCCGACCGTACTCCACCTGTGTCCAAACCTCAGGCGAAGTGAGCCAAAAGATCCGTCTCACTTAGAGAAATTCTACAAAGCTGACGGCATGTCAATCGGACGTCCGTAGCTCAAGATACGAGCGTTTCTGCTCCGAGGGCCCGGTTGGTTTTGTGTACGAACCAACCTGGCCGAACTCAAAGTATTCCGAAACCTTGAGTGAGATATACCGAGACGGCCGTCTCGATCCAAGGATCGCATATCCGCTGACGGCGCGTCATTCAGAGGCACGTAGCTCAAGTTATAGGGATTTGAACGAAAACCGTCCGAAGAAGGGGGGTCCGGGTCCGGGCCCGGGCCGACTCGGGCCGACCCCCCCCAGGTCGGCCGAACCGGGTCGTCCCGACCCGGTCCGGTCCGTCCAGGGCGCGGCCCGGCCGGTCGGACCGGCCGGGCTCGGTTCGGCCGAGCGGCCGAATAGCCGGGGCGCCCGGGGCGCTGCCCCCGCGGCCTGGAGGTGCCCCCCCCCCCCCCCCCCCCCGCGTGGGGCCGCGCTGAATCAGGGAGGCGGCTTTGCCACGTCCGAGTGCTTCGGACCCTCGGAGCCGCGTGCCCGCGGGTGCCGCCACAGCGGCTTCAGCCGCGGCGGTCTTGTACGGCGGCGTGCCGGGGCGCCGCCGCTCCCAGCTGCCGGCGCAGCCGCGCCGGCGACCTGCGCCTCCATCGTGTTCCGCGGGCCACCGGAATCGCTCTGGTGGTCGCATTTTGTTCCCGTCTATGCCGATGATCCTCTTGGGACTTGTTCTTCACTACGGAACCATCAAACCTCCATTGCGGCACGTTCCGTCATCTCCCGTCAAATCCGCATAACAACGAAGAACGGCGGAGGGTCGTCGGGCCGTGTTCGTTTGGCCCGCACCCTCCGCGTTAGTGATAAACAACGGGAGAAACAATATTCAACATATGAATCAACAATTTTTAATGGAATAAAAATTGTTCTTATGTCTGGTTCTTCACTTTTAAAAGAAAGGAATGATCACGGAAAAAAAGGAATAATTTCACAACAACCCATGCCTCGTTGGTCGTCGTCATACGCACGTTCTTCGCGGAATTGCTCGTCGCGGAAGAAGGGGATCAGCGCGTCGTCGCGGAAGCCGGCGTTGAGTCGTCGAACTCAACGGACCATGAAACCACAGATTTAATTTAATTAAATAATTAAATCTGTGTTTTGGTAAAAACTACCAAGGAGATTAAAAAGAAAGTCTGAGACTCTTACCTCAAGCAGCTGATCGAAGTTTCGTTGCGGAGGAAGTGACGTCGCAGAAGAACGTTGCAGGAAGGGAACATCGTTGTCACGGAACACGGCTTCGCGTCGTCGACTTCCACGGGTTCTGCGTTCTTCATTGGAGGTCGGCGTTCTTCGCGTTCTTCGCGTTCTTCGCGAAGGAGGATGAAGGTTCAAGAACTCTGACAAACCTCTCAACGAGTAATCCTCCACAAAGACTAGTTGGTCTTATTTTATTATTACGCCAACAAACGAAAAATGGGTAAGTAACAACCCATCAATTCATTCTATTAATTCAACGAAAGTAACAGATCATTTAATTCACGAAATAAACTGCCCAATTAAATGGTCTATTAAGAATTTAAGAAAACGCGTCAGTTGACTTTCATAATGAAGGGTTTTCACGGGTGCGTTACTTAGTGGAAAGAAACGGCGGGCCTCGTGCGGTCCCCACCTCACAAATATCCTACCGAGGGGGTAGGATATTTCTGGATAGCATCCTATCCGGATCAACTCAGTTTATGCCGTCTTTATGTGGCTTCAAGTGGCTTCCAAGTGTCTTAAGTGAAATAAAATAAAGTTGTCGTAAAATTATTTTATTTCTTAACTTTAAGCCCGAAAATTAAAAACCACACCCGAGAAAACGCAACTCCAGAAGAGGCGTTTCTAAGAAAATACCGGCGCTTCGATTTCATTGGTGCCCTCAGAATTCGATTCCAGGAACCTGTTCAAAAGTTAGAAAAACTCGCTCGTCCGTTCACTGAACGTACCCGAGCCAAACTTCGGAAAATGATTCCGGGCACACCGGGCCTCGGAATCAGGTGCAGTCAGAAACTGTGCTCTTGTAAAATTCCAAAGAAAATTAAGATAAATATTTCCTTGAAATTAACAGGGATTACAACTAGGACACAGACGATGTCCTTTAAGATAGAATATACGGCCCATCATAAACAATTTTCACATTTGTGTGTGTCGTCTAAGTGCATCCGGGTCTGCTTCCACAATGAATCCTCCATCATCAAAATTCTTGAAATGGGGTGGCATCGTCACTTTGTCTTTTCAGAGATATGTGCCTTTCAGTGCATCTATTAATGAGATCCCCCAAAATATACCCACGGACGAGGAGTTTGTTACACTTTATTTAGGTATTTCACCATTTTTTCAACAATGATCTATTGCACATGAGGGATCTAGTGTGAGTGATGAGTCACAAATTGAAGGGATTCAAATCTCCCGTGCATGAGAAAAGCATCATACATTGGGGAAGAGATTGAGTGAATGGTAGAGATGTCATAATCGCTCGAGGATTATATAGAGAGACTGTCTCCCATCTCTCTAAAATAACGTCTCAGTAATGGATTGTTTTTTGTTGGGCTGTACATTATCTATTCATGTGGTCAATTAAACCATATTTGTAGAATCCCTCTTAGTTTTTTGGTAATAGAGGATGATTTACTGATCCAGCTGTGTGATTTGTAGTTCCACACCAACATCAGAAATTGTTTTAATTCTTATTCATTCTCCTAACAATGGATTTCCCACCACTTCCTATATGTATCATCATACAACCTCCTTACATAGATCTTGATCTTTCTAATTAAACCACTATTTATCAATTCACTATTTCTGTATAATCTGTAATATATATAACCAAAATATTCGATCGAATTTAATTCCTTATCCCTGATTCGATGATGGATTCCTTCTAAGATGCACTAACTTAAACATTGTGTGGAAAACATACTACGTGCATGAATTTATTCACATATTCCGGGACAAATAGATTCTACGTCAATAGGCTAATGAAGTCTTTTGTCCTATGGATCTTGAATGAATGGGGATATAGTTGTTTATTCATCAATTCCTCAAAATACTCCCATGTAAGGGCTTGATTCACATTAGCATGAAGATATAGTTCCTAACAATTGTGTGCAAGATCAATGATCAAATACATGGGTAAAATGATTTTTCACTCCATATATGGGATTATGAATTCAAAGATTTGATTTATTTTGTTCAGCCGAACCTCCACTTATTCATGTTCATAACCACCCAAGAATATGGGTGGATTCTAAATCATGAACCAAATGGAATGATCCTAATTCCTTAGAGTTTTTTCAGTCCTTGACATCTATGTTTGTTTGGTTCCATGGAGTTTATTATAGGTATTGGTGTTGGCATTCATTCATGGTGTATTCATCGCATTTGGATTTTAGTAAGGTGTTGGATTGTTGGAATTTTAAATGTACAACATAAAAGGATATAGATAACATAATTATTATGAACATCAGTTAAATGAGGATATGGGTAAATAAGTGTTTTAGAGACACTTATAGGCATCGTAAATCATATTATTGATGGTTTATCCAATAAGATGTGCAAGAAAGGTATGGAATAAATAAATTCCCACTTGGATGAATACGTCATTATAAAAATTATTGATGATGTTTTATGGATATATGGATTTGTGAAAAGTTTGGAAATTATGTTCAAAAGTGTGAATTTGAAAGATAACGAGTTGTGATATTTTTAAAATTGGTTAATTTTCAAAACATGACTGATTTATAAATAATGGAGCAACATGGGAAATGCGAACTTGTGAAAAGTTTGATTGTTATAGTTTCAATTTAATTAAATTTTAATTGTAAAAAATTTCTTGATAAAGTAGTGAGACTTGTGGTTGTTTTTTTGTTGATAGAAATGGAAATAGGTAGGCATTGTATTGACCAACTAGAATAGGCCGCTGAAAATGTGGTTGCACATGTGCCCCAGGTGAACAAAAAGTTATTGTATAGTATAGTGGAAGCTTTCCAAGAAGAGTTAAGTGGGAAAAAGTAGATGACCAAAGCATGTGGATCATGTGTTTCAGTTCCAAAAGAAAAATCTACCCAAATTTTTAGGGTATTCAGATTGGGAAGGGGTAAGATTATGGTTGAATAGAATGAAAAGAATATTTGAATTATTGGGACCACCAGTGGATAATAATTTGAAGATACAATATTACATGTTGGAAGATCTCTCCCTTCAGTGGTGGGTGTTATATGTCCAATCAAGAATGAACCAATGGTATGGAATTGGAGGGTTTTTAGGAATTGTTTAATAAAAAATTCTACCCTCATAATTTCAAAATTTTGGGCACAACGTATTTCTTTAGGATGAACCTAGAGAACCTCTCTTCAATAAAATGTGTATCTATTTTTATGAACATAGTTTGGTTTTCACCAGAGGTGTTGGTAGTACATCATTTAAGGAACATATATTTGAAGGTGGGATGAGGTTTGAAATTCATTCTAATATAGTGGTGTTGTGTATAAGTGATTATATAAAAATAGTAAATAGATAAATAACAGAAAAAATATGTTATCTTAGGATCTATAGGTGGGGGAATCATGCACATGCCAATGGGAAATGATGGGAACTCTTATTCTATACTCAAGAATAAGATGGAAACTTATTTCCAGGGTGGGAGTATGGTTTAGTATCCTACAGATGTATCAGTGAATATTTTTCTGAATCCTTAATGTAAGACACGATGTATTTAGTGTGGCACTACGAGTTACCTATAGTGCGATTGTATGGAACAATCTTGATAAAGTAATTAATGTAAGAATATGGGAAATATTCTTTGTTATTTTCAAAATTTTTTGAGGTTTGGTGTTCTTGACACTACTCAAGGGTCGTTGGAATCCTCTCCCTCAACTAGATGGGGGCAGCAGCATACACCTCATTTGTAGAGTAATGATAGTCATGGTTATCAAAGGAACACCAAAATTCCCCAGGTGAGAAATAACTTGATGAGTGTGGAATGAATGAAGTAGTTTGGAGGTAAGTAGGTTGGGCTGAATGATGAGACGGGTCAATAAATGATGAGGGGTAATATCCTTGTAAATTCTACCTTCATGTATGTGGTGTTTGATACAAGTTATTCACATTATTTTATTGCCTATCAAGTTTTTACTTTTATGGTATTAATTTTGGAAATGATTCCCTCAGTTATAAAACATAAAACTCCACTCGATCACTGAGAGATTAGAGACTTCCTTTTTATAGAATGTTGTATTTTTTTGGATTGGTTTTAGTTGATGTAGGATTTCTCATTGCATGAAATGGATTCTTATGATATATTCCTGTGGATGGATTATTTGGAAATGTTAATGGACCACATAGAATGTTATGTACGAACAGTTAGTTTCACAAGGGATGATAGAATTGAAAATCTCTTTAGAGGATAGAGGAATAAAAATTTATGTGCAATAGGCTTGTTGGAACCAGCTATTGGCATGATCTCATATCAGTTAGTGACATTTTCATTGGAATTAATGTATGATACTCAACATAAATTTTTTCTAGCGGGTTTTAATCAGTTTCTCAGTGCCTTTCGTAAATAATTCAATGGGTATCCACCCATGAGATAAGTGGAGTTTACAATTGATATTCGTCTAGAAACAAGTCCTATATAACTTCTATCTTACTAAATGGAACAAACAGAATTGATGGTACAATTTTATAAGATAGAAAACAAAGTGTTCATCCATCCCTACTTGTCTCTATGGGAAGAACCATATTTTTTAGCTAAAAATAAATATGAAACTTTTTGTCATTGTTTTTATTATCTTAGGATTAATCATGTTTTGATAATGAATCGATATCCACTTCTATTCATTGAGATTTTTTTATCAGTTGAGGGGATCTCAATGGTTCTCCAAGATTGGCATGCAGTACAGATATCGTCAATTACAATTTTACAAAGATGATATTCTGAAAACAGCCGTCAAGGATAGATATAGCCATTATGAGTATGTGGGTATGCCCATTGGTCAGAAAAATGCACCAGCGGTGTTCATGTATATAATGAATAAGATATTCCCAATAAATCATGATTTTTTAGTGGTGGTATTTTTGGATGATATACTTATATATTGAAGGGAAAAATGGATCTTGAGAACACTTGGAGATAGTTTTGGGGATTATGAGGGATCATAGGTTATATGAAATATTTTAGTGTGACTTATAGATATAGGTTTCTTATTTTCTTGTACATGTTATTTTGGAGAAACACATTTCATTTGATCTGAAAATTATTAAGGCAGTTATTTCGTAGACACTACAAAAGAATAATTTTGAGATACGGTGCTTCCTTGGACTTGCAGGTACTATCAGAATTTTGTTCTTGACTTATCTTGATTGAACTCACCAATGATATCTATGAAAATAAATAATCTTCTATTTCAATGGGACGAGGAGTGTCCAAAATCAATTTAAGAGCTTAACAACCTCCTTTCATCGGCACCAATCTAGGTTTTTCATGAACTAAGAAAATGGTACATAGTGTATTGTAACGCATTGGGATCATGGTTGGGGTGTGTTCTCATGCAAGGTAATCATATGGCTGAATATGGATAATAAAAGTTGACGTTTTATTATGAGAAATAGAAAATAAATATATGTAATTGGCAGTAGTGGTTCATGTTTTGAAAATGTGGGGTCATTACCACTTCATTGAGAAATTCACAAAGTTTACATATCATAAGAGCTTGAATCATATTTTATCAAATTGATATTTGTACTTGAAGAAAAATATATGGATGGAGTATCTCCAGATATTTGACTTTGAATTTATGTACACATTGAGTAATGAAAATTTGGGGGAAGATGCATTATATAGGAAGTTATATGATCATGTTGTGAAAGATGCATCATATCAGTGGTAGTTGATCATGATTATATCCAACATGATATTGTATTGTGAGGAATGGGAAGATATAGCAGTTTTGTTTCTGATTTTTTCTGATTCCTGACTTGATTGGATTGGTTAAAGAGGAACTAGAGTCTGATTCTAGGTGTTTGGTGATGAGTTTGAATCAAAATTATGGTGAGAATATTAATGAATTTCAACAAAATGTGACTTCATTTTTTTGTTTTCTGAATCATATGGTTATACCAATGGAATTTCATGAGTCAATTACAAGTGATTATCATCATTATTAGTGGGTTTTCCATCCTAGAATCAATAAAATTTATAACGAGTTAAAATCAATGTTTTAGTGGGCCAGTATGAAACAAAATGTAGTACAATTTTTTTTAGATGCATGACTTGTCAGTATGTCAATGTTGATAAGTATAAGTCGAAATGTATGTTGAAATAACTGCATATCTCTTTTTAGAACTAGGAATAGATAGAAATGGATTTTGTTACATGACTCCAACAAATGGTCAGAAATCATGATGTCATGTAGGTGAATGATGATCGGCTCCCAAAGTCGGCACGAGTCCTCCCTATTCATGAAAATCATATAATGGAGGATTTATAATAATATATATTTGTGAATTTTTCTAGTGGAATGGTGTTTCAGTTTATATTTTATTAGATAGAGATCCTAGTTTTACATACGATTTTAAATCATTGTAGCAATACATTGGGACGCAACTGGGGATGAGTACAACCTATCATCCTCTAAAATATGGGAAATCATAAAGTAAAATAAAATCATTTGAAAATATGATATAGGATTGTGTGATATATTTTCGTGACTCTTGGGAGGAGAACTTTTGGTTTGTGGAGTTATCGTATAATAACAGTTATCAAGACACAATATGTATGGTTCTGTTTGATGCATTATATGGTCGTCCATGTCCTTCTCCACCTAATTGCGTAGAAACTTATGAGGCTTTGATTGTGAAACCGAGTCTTGTCCATAGGTCTAAGGAGAAGATCCTATTGATCAAGATGATAATAGAGACGACTCATAGTCATCAAAAAATTTATGTGAACCATCATCTATGATCATTTTTGTTTGAGGTAGGCAATCATGTGTTTTTTAGAATTGCTATTTGGTTTGGACATTATAAGTTTGGAAATCACATGAAGTTGTATCTATTGTATATTGGAACTTTTAAAATACATGAGAGGGTTAGTGTGGTGTCCTATCAGATTTCTATGACACCACAGGTTACTATGGTGCACAATGTGTTTCAGGTTACTCAGTAGAAGATGTATCATCTGGATCGTGACCATTGGATTCGTTGATATCATGTTAAACAATAGTTGAATTCTTCTTTAGATCAAGTGTTAGTAAATATTGTGGATATCTAAGAGGGATTTTTGGGTGTCAAAACCATCACTCAAGTTATAATTTTGTGGAATCATGGTTGGATTTCATAGGATTCATGGGATTAGGAGAAATAGATGTCCATTTTGTGGACCAAGCTCTTTCAGCAATGATATGGATCTCTACATTTGAGGGATGGAATTTCCATTCATGGGGAAACTTTAGCACCCCTATTTTGCTGTATTTAACCCTTTATTGTGACTTTTTATGTGGAAAATGTTTTTGGGTAATGTTTTGGAGAGTTTTGGAATGTTTCAGAATGGATTTGTGGCTTTCCTAACGGAAATAGTTTGTGAACAGTTAGCGGAAATAGTTCAGGATATCCATGAATCCATGTATGTGGAGGTAGTGGGATTTTCACGATATCAACATGGTTTTTCCAACATTGCATGGAAACCATGCATGAACGCTGTCTGGGAATGTATCCTTAACATGATTAGTGCACAGTTTTACCAATCGTGGGAGAAAGCTGTGTTTAACAATTAATGTTGTAATTTTAAATTCGGGTTCACCTAGAATTTTTCCTAAACATTTCCATTATTCTCCCATTTGAACACAAATCATTATTTCTTGTTATAAATGGTTGTATGAGCTATAAAACATACTCTAGAATCTATTCGTTGGGTTTTCCATGTGTGGTGAAGGAGATTCCATTCAGGTTAACCATCTCTATTGTTTCCTTCTTGATTTTCCATAAATATATTTATATATATATATATATATATCATTTTTTAGATCAAAATCCTTAGAACATATATTTAGGGTTTTTTCTTATAGTTGTGATATTTTTTCTAGTTGATGATTGGAAAGTGTATCATTGGAGGATTCGTGTGGTCTTTACATGGATCTGTGGTGTGGTTGGGAAATGGGTGATTTCACAAAAACCCTATGGTTGGTGGCTTCACCCTCAATCCCATTTTGCAAGAAATATAGGATATTTTTTTCAATTAATTGGGTTTTCTTCAAATTAATTTTGATTATTATATGTTATTCATGATGGTAATTAGCCTAGTTTTTTTGTGTATTTTTGTGGAAAATGGGTTACTACAGTGAAATGTTCTGGATGTTGTATTTTAAAATGTACAATTGAAAATAGGATTTGTGGGTGGATTTATCAAAATGTATTGTGAAAATGGTCTTAAATACAATGGTTCCTTCTATATTATAGTGTATTTATTCATGGATAATATCTCAAAGGATTATTTATTTATGAAATAGTCAGTTGCATCATGTTGTGGCCTTGTTGTGCTATAATGGTTTTTATTGGGTTTTGTTTTTTATTCTTGTGTTAGATTGATGAGAAGTGGGTAGAAAGTACCACTATAAAAAAGACATGGATTGTGGTTAAAAGGGAAAATATCAATGATAAATAGGGAGGAAGTACCACTAGAATCCAAAGGTAGTAAAGAAGATGTATAGAAATATCTGCCTTGATTGTTTTTAGGTTTGGCTATGTGAATCTCTTTAGATATACTTAGTTTGTTTTTGGTTATGCATGGTGGAAATTGTCCTTATAATATGTTATGGTAAACATATTATGGAATTGTTTATGTCATTCCCTTATATTATATGGATTTGTGTAAAAAAAATTCTTTGTAGGGATGTGTTTGGATTGTTGGTCATTATTTCACTAGTTGATGTTTATTATAAAATTTTCTATATAGATGTGCTCATAGTTCTATTATTGTGGTGTTTCTCATGAATTAATTTGGGGAAAACCTACTGAGTATTTTTACTCAACCATTCTTTGGCACATTGGTAGTTTTTCTGATGTAGTTTTTGAGGTCATTAGTAAAGGTAAATAATCACATTTTTCTAGTAGTTCATCATAAGGATCAGAAGGTATTGTGGTGATTAGTGCTTGGATCTTGTCTTAGAGTAGTGGAGTTGCATCATGCCTTTTTGGGTCTAGTTTTTTTAGTCTTCCTCTTGGTACTCTAATTTTGGATTCTTTTGGCATGGTTGTATTAGTCGTTTGGTTTGTTCAATTTTAAACCTTGTCAACATGGGTTATAATGTTTGGATGGTTATGACATGTTGGGTTGGCTGCTTTTATTCTAATGGAATATTGTTCCCCATTCATTCTTGATGCCATATAAATATTTATCCAACCATTGGAACATCGAGAATGTAACCTAAGGACAATTAGAATCTCACTACCTTCACAAGACAATGAGGAAGAGGTGGTACATTACATTTATAGTTCACATGAGCATGAAGTATATTTATTCCAAATATGATGTGATCTTGCAGCAATATAGGTGGATGGAGTTTCGTTAGAATAATGATTTTTAGATCTCATCATCTCTATGAAAGAGGAATATTGTGGAAAATTATTTGAGCATGATTTCATGGAAGGGTGTGGTTTGGGAGTTTGAGGATGCCTACAGACTAATAGAGGAGTTATCAACCATGAACTTAGATGCATGAGTGTATGCTGGTAAGTGATTTTTATTCATATTAAGATACAACCTTATCTAATGATGAAGGATGATAAATATAATTTGGTGGACTCAATGGAATATGGGAATCATGATCGTGTCATCTTTAGTGATGCTCAAGTGGGGTAGTTGAAGGTTTGTCAAAATCAGGTGTTGTTTTGATGGAGGTTATCTGGTCTAGTATCTTTCAAAATGAAGTCATTAGTGAGTTTAATAACATGCCAATGGAGGTACAGCTATGTGTTTTGAAGTTATACCATAGAATGAGACTATTTTTATTGTATGTAGTGAAATATGTAGTGGTGTAGTCTGTGTAAAAGTGCTTGGTTTTCAAGCATTTAAAGGAAGATCATGACATTCTATGTGGCTTATTGCTGGCCATGGATGATTGTGAGTTGAAATGGGATAATATATCAATGGATACCATCATAGGGTTTCCCAGATCCTTGGGTGGTTATGATTTTATCTGGGTGATAATGGACCAATTTATGAAACTAACCATCTTCATGGTAATCAAGCAGTCGGGCATAATGGTTTCATTAGAAAATATGTATATGAAAGAGGCACTTCTATTGAATGGATTCATATTTTGTTCTGATTGATCGGAAGTCACATTTTACCTCACAAATATATAAGTAATTTCATAAGGTTTTTGGCACTCAGTTACACCCCATCACTACTTTTTTACCCAAAGAATGATGGGAAAAAATATAAGACCCTCTACACATTGGAGGGTTTGTTGTGATTGTGTGTCTAAGTCATTGGTGGATCTTGGTTATGAAACATTCCTTTGGTAGATTATTTCTTATAATAATAAGAGTAACACATCAATTATAAGGGCTCCATTTGATGATATTTATGAAGGACCATGTTATTCTCCAGTGTACTCGATGGAGGTTGGAGAGAGAACACTTCTTAGTCCTGATGTGGTGTAGAGAAGGAAATAATAAGTTCATTGAATTCATGAAAGAATGAGAGCATCATGGGATTGGCATAAGTATAATGTCAATCATTTGAGGAGGCCCCCAGAGTTAAGGTTTGGGGATCATGTGATTACTCTCCTCATCATAGGATGTAGAGTTTTGGCCATGGGAGTATGATTTATCACATATATGTTGGTACCTGATATATGTTAGGAAAATTATGAATAGTGGAATATGAGTTTTCACTTACACTATGGTCGTAGAGGATCTATGATTTCTTCCACACATCTCATCTTCATCATTATATTCACAATGAATACCATAACATTGACTCGATATAGATGGATTTTGAGGATAATAGGATGTTTGTGGAACAACTAGTAGATATCTTTGATCTCCATGGTACGAAACATCTTTGATGAAACATTTCTATGGATAATTTGGTTTGGAGGCCTCGTGGACTCATAGATATTACATTGGTTTGAGAGATTCATATGTGTACCCACTAACCATAGTTTATTTTGAGATTTTAATTTTTATTTCTTTTGATTTGTGATGTCATATATGAATCGTTATTTTATGAGATGAGCTATTTTCGTTGGGTTGGGATGAGTGAGGTGAAATGTTTTATAGTTTCTTAATGTATGAAAATTGATGGATATGATTTTAAATCTAGATGCATTAAATTTGATGTGACTAAACCTATACGGGGGGGGGGGGGTCTCAGTGTCGTGCAGAGCTTATAATATCATTACATGAGGGATGAAATTCTTCAGTTCATGTGTTTTGGGATGTGTGATCCAATGGTTTTATTGGTTTATGGTTTGGGTAATGTGTTGGATGAGATAGTCGTAAATTGGTTGTGTGGGAATACAGATGTGTGATAGGAGGGGTCTTGTTGTTTGATAGTGTATTTTATGGTCATTTGGGTTGGCATGTTTTACCAGTGGTCACGTTTTTGGTATTATGAGATTGTTGAGAGGTGTCACATGGGATTGTTTTTTGGAGCCCTTTCCTTCTGAAAATGGATTTTGAACTTTGAGGGTGGTAATATTTTGATAGGTATATGATTTAATGTTCTATTACCACTTGGTCTGTTACATTATCAGATTTGTTGTTTTTTTGATATTTTCTGGGGAGGATCCCTTGGTTTTCTAGGAGTTAGATGTGTAATAGAGGTACTGCATGAAATACCCACCATGTATGTATATTACATGACGTGAATTTTGGATTCATAGAATATTAATGGATATATAACAATGTGTATGTTTTTTGGATTATATAATAAAAGGGTGATATTATTTTTAGAGAAATTTGTCCCAATTATTAAATGAAATCAAAAGTGATTACATATTGTGAAAACCCATGATCTAGTGTAGTTTAAAAATTCTATTTTTCCGGAATGTTCATTCATTTAGTTGTGGATTCATCTCCCTCTAATTTTTTGTTAACCATAGTAACCTCTAGGAGTTCTTAAATCTACCTTCCTCCCACTTTCATTTGCTGTCCCTAGTGGATTTTCATTTCTAATACAAGGATTATATGTGGTTCATATAGAGTGGTTCTAGTTTTTGAGCATTCTTCATCTATATATAGTTCATAATGAGTAATAATGCATCTTTGAGGCATGAATTTCCTAATTTCTATTTAATATTTATCACCCAGGGGGTAACGTTTTTTATATATGGGATATTCTTATCGCGACATTATCAATGATAAAGAATGTGTTAATTGAATTGAAGGTGGAAATTGGGTTTGATTCCAAATAATTTACATCATTTAAATTATTGTGATATAATGAATCATACAGGATTGATACCCCACTTAAAAATTTGGTAGTTGGGTTTTTTTGTAAGATATAGGTACTGTGATTTCTACTTTGGTTGTGATTGTTATGATATCACCCTGACATTGAGATTGATAAACCAATAATATTTGGAAAATGAAATGGGTTCCCTTTGATTTTGGGTTGTTTGATAATTTCCCTAAAATAATGTGTAATGTTATCAAATCCCCTCTCTAAATTTTTTAAATGATTTGGATGTGTTGGGATGTGTGGTTATTTTTATGGGATTATGATGTGTGGTTATAATTGGGTGTCAGTGGTATGTATTTTTTTCCCAGATTTTTGGATGGAGGATATGTGGTTAGGCCGGTCATACATTTGGGGTGGTGAGGAAGTGGATTATTTTCTTATGATATTGGGGAATTGATACCAGGTTTGATTGGTTATGACTTTTGGGTAGTAATTAGGTGGTTTGTTTTTCTGGAATTTTTGGTTGATGGGGTGGTGGTTTGATGGCTATAAATGCTCAATTGGTGATATAATAAATAATGAATTGTTCATTAATGATTGGAATGACTTAGGTAGGTTTTGTTCATGAAATGGTAATGGTGAATTTTAAATTATATGTAGGGTAGTGTGATTGAATTTTTTTCATTATAAATAATTAAAAAAATATAATGATTAAATGGGAATTGTCATGGAATGCAAAATGAGGGTTGTTTCTTGTTGTGTGTTATTAGGAATTTAGAGGTGCTTCTGATCATGATTGTGGGGCGCTGAGACCATGTGTCTTCAATCAATGTGTGCTGTGACCATGCATGTGGGTTAGTGTGGTATACAGAAGATATGGGAGTTACATCACCTTTTATGTTAGGTGAGACCAGCATACCAGTGGGAATGAGGTGCAAAGTACCCTTGTCGAAGTGATTCTTATCATATTATATTACATGGTTTTTAGTATTTGGTGTGAATTCCTCGGTGAGGATGGTGTTTTTATAAATCCTTGATATGTGTCATTGGGTTATATTTATTTCTTATAATTTCATATAATATTTACTTCACATGGGAATGAGAGTTTTAATTTTTCCCTTGTGAGTATAATTGTATTCCCACCCTAAGAGTGTAAAACATTGTCCATGTTTCATTGAGGATTACATGGAGGATGATTATAAATAGTATCATGGACCTTTATATAACAGCTGTGTCACATCATTATATTTACTTTTGTGTATTTACATTGGATCCATTGTAGTTTATGTATCAGTTATACTAATTTATGCTTGTAAGATGGGTTTCAGATTTCATTTTACAGTTTGTCTTGGATGTGATTGTTAATTATTCATATTATCTATGAACACTATTTATATTATAGAGGGTAATACCTTCCATATATGATATTTTTATAATATTGGTGCTAGTCACCATCCCATGAACTACTGGTGGTGGGACTCATGGGACATTAACTCTCTCCACTAAATGTTGTATCTTTGGAGGGAGGGGTTCATGAAATATCTAGTACAAGGATTTAGAGGTCTAGAATTTGAGGGAAATCCTTAATGGTGGGGAGTCCCAATAATATTAGTGCATATATAAGGATTATATCATCTATGTCAGGATGTTTAATGTTTTTCATAAAAGCATTCAAAATGAGATGATGTCTGAGTTACATTCCTCAAAATGGATGGTTCATCTAGATGTGAATTAAATTATACCGAATATTGATTTTAATTTTAGCCATGAATTAATTAATAGATTAAAAGATTCATGAAATAATTCTTCACCTGTCGTAATGTGATGATCAAGAATAAGAAACATGGAAGTTTTTTACAGCATTATCACATTTTGGAATGGAAATTTGATCATGATTCCATGGATTCTGTGGTGGGTCTCCTGAGGTCTCCTGTGAAGAATGATGTTATTTGTGTTATCATAGATATACTGGCGAAGGTAGTGCAATTATTTCTAGTATGAGATAATTTATCCATATATTTTTTTGGAGAACTATGCATTCATGTGATAGTTCATATGAATGCAGTCACAAAGACTATAGATTTTTACCATGTTTCATACATTACATTGTGTTTTAGGTATGCCTTACATAAGGTTCTTGGTATATATGTTTTTTATCTAAAACATTCCACCAATAGATATATGAGATTTTGGATCACACTGTATATGTTCATGAGTATATTCTAATAACATATATTAAAAAAATTGGTCAGACTTCGGAGAATCACCCCGATTTAGTAGATTTTTTCTATAATAGTAGATATTAAGAATCAATTCCGATGGAACATATGTGGCACCATATGACAGGTCATGAAGATCACCTATATGATTCAACGATTTTGGTGATTAAATGTTGTTGGGACCCCATTTTATTCATAATAAATCATAATAGATATATATGATTCATAATTTAATGTATATGGATCATATTAGAAAAAATATATATGTTTATAGAGGTCGATCGAGAATTGTGTTTTGAGAGGGTGATCAAGTATTATATAAGGGGTCACCAAAATTTGGTCACTGCAAGAAACAGAGGTAGGAAAAAGTCATACTTAGGATTGTTGGACCATTTTATTTTGAAGATAAAATTGTGCTAATTGAATACATATTGTCTCTTCCTCATAGATACAGTTAAATACAACATTTTTTTCATATGCCTCATCTTCAGTGGTAACACCCCTAACCTTATCATGTGGTCGATTTGGATTATGATGAGCACATAATAGTTGAATCCTTTGAGGAGCATCTGATATGTCTGTAGGATCGTAGTGAGAGACTATTATGGGGGAAATATTTTTCATATACTTCATGTATTATGGAATTATGGACAATATTAAAAAGAAACCTGGGAGATATAAGTAGATATGATGGCTCAATGGACCATCCCATTCGAATCATAATCATAGAAATGTATGGGGTGCATCTTGAGGATGAGCTATTATATTGTGGGAAGATTTTAAGATCCCTTACATCTCTTCATATGTATCAATATTGTTTACAAATAATTTGTTTCCTTCTTTTAGTAAAATTCATTTTGGTTTTATGTTGGGTTTTGTTTGAGGGAAAATATTAGATAAATGGAAGTATGATGGTAGTGAATGGTTGGCATAGTATCAATTCTTTTATTAAATTATTATTATATCATTTTATAGATAAACGCATATAAGGGTATAAAACTAGGATCCAAAGGATTACTATATTTTTAATATTATGACTATACATAATATTTAAAAAATAAAACATATACATTTATTTAATTCTTTCTTCTCTAGCTTCATAGAGGTCTTCACATTCTCTTTAGTACATGCAATTTTCTATTGATATACATCAAACTGGGTGATTTATACTCCAAATTTGAAGATAGGAAATAACATGAAAAAATATAACATGGGGTGATTATTATTATCATCATCATAACATAGGAATAAAATCACAATCATGAGAGAATGAATTAATTAAACATGAAATGTGGCAATGCATAAAAATGAAACATCATGTGTTAGTGGTCAACAATGAAAAAAGATATGAACAAAGATTGCATCATGTTCACACATGATTCATATTTATAATGAGAGAAATCACATTATGAAATTCATTTGAGCACTATATAATTTTATGAGCCTCCATTGGGTCAGAACATTTACATTGCGCTATATAATTATAGTGACACATGTCACATTAAAAAATTTATATTGTCAATCATTCATCATATAATGTATATTAATTATGGAAATAAAATAAACCTTCTAAAAGAATGGGTTTCTGTTAATAAATCATAATTTACAAAACATTAGACTCACAAATTAAAGGTTAAATGACATACATGATATAATAATCATACACCTTGAGTAAAGATAAAATAATATCAAGAGGTAAAATGTGTTTTTTTGAATGAAGTGTTATTTTGGAAAAAGCTATCTTTATCCAAAACTCTAATAGAAGAAACATATAACCAAGAAAAGGTAATATAACAATAAAAAATTATATTTATATACTAACCATACTGAAAATGGAGTGAAATAGAGAAAACCCAACGAAAGAGAGTTGGGTTTCAGAATTCTCCTTAACAGATGTCTTAATGCCTTCCTAACATTAATATCCTATAAAATCAAATTAGAGTAATTAATTTATAAATAAATTAAAATTTATACAATAATTTCAATAATTAATGTTTTACTATGTTCATTAATTGTTTTTTCAATTCGTTAAAGAGTTTAATTTCATTGTTCGGGAGCATTCATTTTCATGGTTTCCATGATTGGTTCTCTGGTATACATGGATTAAAGATCATGTAAAACACATATAGATATATTGAAATGGTATTTAAAGTTAGTAACGTTCTTAAATTATTTAAATGTTCAAAAAATTATTATTTTTAAATATTTTAAGGTTGAATCATTAGATAAAAGTCAATTATGATAATTTTTTGTTATTTTTTACTATTTTTCGATTACAAATAACTCTTTTTTTATCATTTAGTATTATTTATATGTTTTAGTTGAATAATATAAATATATTTGGAAAATAAATTTTACAATATTTTTCAACCATTATAAATTTTACATTAACATCCTTGAAAGAATTACTGTAAAATTAAATTGTGTCTCCTATTATGTCGGTAGATTGAGTCATTAAGGGAGGTGATTTCATTTTGTGATTAAAATAGATATAGGGTGGAGTATAAATATGGATATTCCATTAAAATTATTTAATTAAATATTATTAATCATAATAGAGTTATCATTCCATTTGGATCATAGATGGTTATGATAAAAAAATGAAATTGAAATGAAATTGAGAGAAAAAAGAACATGAATTTACCTTTTAAATCTCACCTCATTGACATCCTCCTTAAGGAAATTGTTTTTGTAAATTTATAAGTTAAAGATCTATTGGATGTGGGTGAAGTAATTAGGGTTAGGTTTGGGATGAATTTTGGCAGGGCTTAAATTATTATAGGTTTGATGAGAAGAGGGAGTGAGTGGTGATATTTATAGTGGAGGGGAGAGGTGTTTTCTCATTTATTAATTCATTAGTTTATTATTTTTCACAATACAATAAATTGTGTTTATTATTTAGAATAAATAATCTAAATAGATCATGTGAGATTGAACCATTTTTTAATATATCTTCCCTAACTCATTGAATAGTGTATTTAATTTATAATGTATTTATATAAGAAATTATCATATATTTATATTCACAAAAAAAATCATGTATTTTAGAAAAATTTCAAAAAATTACCCTAAACCTTTTTCATTTTAAAATTCAAAAATGAACTCAATTTAATGAATATAATTTTCATTATATGAAAATTTAAAATTTTAAATAAATACATAATTTACTGAAAATATATATATTTTAAAATTATAGCTGATTTCATAAAAATAAAAAAAATTCCAATGTTCTCCTGAAATTACCTTAAAATAAAAAAAACATTAAATTATGGAAAAATTTCGGAAAATATAATTTCACAAAAATCATTAAATTAATTGTAAAATTGAAATTTAATATTTATTACTAACAAAAAAATTCAACACTTAGTACTAATTTTTAAAAAATTTATTTTCATAGACATTGATATAATTGTACATTTATTTTATTTATATTATGGATAAATTTTATTCATACATTAATGGATTAGCATAATATTCATTTGGTCGGTTTACTACTCATAAGGGTCGTATTATTCTTCCTATGGAATGTTATTATTTTATTATTGTAGCTTTCATAACATCTTGAAATACATTTTATTTTATTCATTAATAAATTATAAATTTTTTATTGTGTTCTAATTGTGATTTTATGTTATTATACTATATCTAATATTCTAATGATGTAATTTCATTGGGAAATGTTATAGGTCATTTAAGTTGGCACACAGTTATCCATAACCATACAGCCTAGCACAGGAAACTGTGAAATTCAAGACTTCAGAGATTTTCATGACTGGCATATGGTTTTTTAAACCATTCATCCTCTTTGTAGAAACCATTAACCCCTATGAGGAGGGTCATCATTAGTATCATGGTTAAGGGATATTGTTTTCCTTGAGTAGAAACCTGTCTGTATGAGATTTTAATCCCACAAAAATTATTAATAACATTCTTAGAACCCAATAAAATACCGCAAAATTTCATATATCGACCAAAAAATGTTTTTTCTCAATTATATATCCCCCCTTTTTGCAATCTAGGGGCATATAACCTGTGTTTTTGGTGATTCAATGTTGCATTGGCAGATCTATATCAATTCGGGTATATGGTTTCGTCCTGAATGATCACCATGACTTATCTTATACAATGGGTGGGTTATTATCATCTATTTTGTTGGATATAGATATAAATGTGATGAATACTTATATATTCTTGTGAATAATGAAATTTAATTAGGAGATATTGATTTGTTCAATCATGGATTTATTTTTTAGATCTATATCTCAAGATAGGTCACATTTCCAACGAATTTGAGTATTTCTGTTGGGTTATTATTTATCAATGAATTGAGTTATGTGGTCTATAATTCAAATTGCAAATAATTGTTTTCAATTGTTTTTTTATTTTTAGGTTTCAAAATTTATTTGTATCAGTTGATTCCGGGATCAAAATAATTATTGTGGTTACTTGATTAATCCAGGGAAGAGTGAAATTGTGGATATTAGGATTATAGTTTTTAGATAATTAATTTTTGAGTTAATTAAGATATAATTAGGATTTTTTTTTAATTAATTAAAATTTTAATATAATTTTGATTTATTATGATTCATTATTGGAGATAATTAATTTTTTTCATGTTATATAGTATTGTGTTAGTGAGTATTGATTAATTAATTTGTGAATTAATTAATGGGATTGAAGTTATTAATTAAATGTGAATTAATTAATGGGATTTAGGTGATCAACTAATTGTTAAAATTTTTAATGAATATGAGAAAAATAAATAACTTTTTGAATAATTAATGTAATTAATGCGAAAAATATCAGCTTGAAGAAATTTATGTGTAAATTGATAAGAATATTTTGTAACAATGGAATTTATGTGTTAATTGAGAAAAATACACTGTAATAATTTCATTTATGTGTTGGGTGAGAAAAATACATTGTCAAATGAAAATTAGTGTGTTAATTTTGAACCATAAATGATTAAAAATTTATTCATGTATTAATTGAGAACAATAAATTGGGACAATGTGATTTATGTGTTAATTGATAACAATAAATGGTAACAAAATCATTTATTTTTTAAATGAGAAAAACATATGGTAACAATAAAATTCATGGCTTGATTATTAAAATTAACGGTAATAATGGAATTAATGTTTTGATTGGTATAATTAATTGTTTTAATGGTATTATAAGATAAAATATACTTCATGGATAGCTTGGGCCCGAACCTGAGCTGAACAAATAAAATTTATGGGTTTATCTAAGAACCTAAGGGTTTTTTTTCATGTAATGATTAATCAATAATAACATAACAATTTACATATAAATTAGAATTATTTTATTTATACAACATTATACACTATTATTTTACTAGGTATTATTTTAGAAAGAATTGGTCATATATTACATAATTATAATAATTCCATACTCGGGCCTCCTGATAGGTACCCTAATAGATTTCATGACTGCATGGCAGGATAAGGGGAAAGGTACTATGTTATGTGGTTTATTGAGATGGATCATGGATTAGGGAACCATATGCAGTTCATAGCCATATGAGTGTTTTCAGTGCCATTTATTTGTATTTCCATTTTGAATAATGGACTGTACATTATCATGGAATATCTAATATTTAGATTCAATATAGTATTTATACTTTTTTTCATCTTGTGTTACTAATTTTTCCAGGTTATTGATTATATGTTATTTGTTATTATTTATTAATTTATCCTTTTATATTTATCTGATGATATGATTATGTAGTCATTCTTATGTATTTTAATAGAGCCTCACTACTATTTCTTCACCTCCTGTGTCTGTGGAGTCACAAAAAAGGAAATCTAGTAAACCGGAACTAGGCATCAGTGTGTGGAACCTAGGTTGGTATATTATAAAATGGGTCCCAACACTATATATGGACCCATACTCTATGAAAATCACAACTCCAACTCAACCATCTAGCATCGATCCCATTCACTTATCATGACCTTCCACCAAGAAGGGTACCCGAGTACCCAATGGGGACCCACATCGCACATTAATACATTTTAGTAGGACAACACCCATGGTGTCTATAGATATCTAGTATAAATAGATAATGTAAGATGGTAACAAAACGAATATTAATGTTGTCAATAAATATATTGGGGTCTATTTGATTACAAGATTCACATTGTCCAATTTCTTTATAATTTCCATGGGATGAAGGTTTTTAACAAATACACTTTTGGCATATGATAGTGATTATAACTGTGAATAAGTGAAGTTAATAAAGTTCCATACATCACTATACAAAAGAAAAAAACATACCAAGGATCCTTAATCCAGTTTGTAACATCACATGTTTCATTTAGGAGAAAATACTATCATATCGACTCGCAAAAATGTTATTTATATTGGGGGGGGATAAGGAAAAACTATATCCCAACCCATGGGAATAAAAATTCACACCAACAACCCACATACAACCATTCTATGTGAAAATTCTTATTTAATATTATAATGGATATACCATTCACCACAATAACTAATTGAACATAATTACCATATGTAATCTATAACTCAATTACTTATTTGGAATTTACACGTCTTAATCCATCAACACATTTACATTTTAAAACCCACTATTCATTTAACCAAATTACCATTATACCATAAACAACCATATTGCAAGTCATTGACAAGAAAACTCTACCATTAGTTCTATCAAATAACTGATACTATCATATAACCATATTTATAATGGGATCTACCATATAACAATTCAATTTTACACATTAAAAATCTATTATATGTTCAAGGAAGAATGAAACTACATTGGAGGCCATTTAATCAGTCTAATCATTCTGAATAAATCCCAATGGAATCATGAGGGTTTTAAATCATTGAATAACCAATTAATTAAAAATTTATACCGTGGAATGTCAATCAGACAGTATGATAGCTGATGTTTTCAACCACATACACATAAATTTAACCACAAGTTCAACAGGTATGGTTTGATGTCCACAATTCATAATTCTTGAGATGAATGCTCGCTTTTCTTTTTCCATGGATTCAGAAACAAACCACATTTAAATCCCCAACCATGAACCTGATGGAAGAATTATTTTTAAATCTATTTGGAAGAGGAATAATGATTCCCTAGTGACAAATCTAGAAAATGTAAGGATGAGGAGTGTTATACTCAATTACGTCATCCATCTACAACCAATGATGTCAAAAATTACTTTAAAATGATGGAAATTTATCAATGGGATGTTTTGGAGGTTGGGTTTGTCACACATGGCTGCACAATGATAAATGTGAAATAAAAAAAGTCCAGAGTTCATAAATCTTTTGAGGAAAAATTTTAAATTTCCCAACATTAATGGGCCACAATGCTTATCTAAATAGTTGGCCAAACTGTGCAACAACAATGCTCCATCCTCTATCCAAGAGGGGGAAAGGATGCACAGTTTCCTATGAATCACAAAATGTTTGAAATAAAACGTATAGTAACATTGTGGAGTGGATTTATAAAATACCACATGTTTTAGCCTCCCCACATGAATGTCCTAACCAACCATTCCCCATCCTCTGAAAAAACACAGTTAGGGAACAAAATACTACTAAGCGTGTAACAACCGTGCAACATGCAATAGATGGACACATTTCTTCTGCATTCATTTCGAGAACCCCTGATGCACCCACAAACAATCAATGAAACTCAAGATTCATTTAAGTAACCATAATAAGAGGTGTTTAAGCTAAAATTTAATCTAGAAAACACCTCATTAGGACTTCTATATATTACAACATCCTCAATTTGTAAAGTGTTTCCCTTTAGACACACTCAGTATCATCACAACGTCTATAATGTAAAATGATTAGGCCACTAGGCCCACATATGTATCTCCCTATCCAATGTTCTTTCATAAATATTTCCATGCTTCCATAACTCTTGATCCAATGGTACAATCCTATTATGCTTGAATTTTTAACCATTAAGAGAAATGAATACAATTATAAAATGATAGAAGACCAAACAATGAGAAAGGGTGATATTTTTAACCATATTTCATTCATTAGGATGAATTTTACATTTTTATGAATTTCAAACCCTTTAATAAAATAATATTGGTTATTAAATATTATTAATTCTATTTTTTACACTATTCATTAAATATGAATGTAAAAACATAATGAAAAGGGGGAATACAAATATTTTAAGTTCCCAAATCCATAAAATATCATATATATTTTCATAATTATTTTGGGAAATATTATTCATTCAAAATATAGCACTTGATATATATTTAATTTTATTTAATTTTTTTATATTGAACAATCCATACAATATCATTTCATAGAAATTTATTTTAATTATATAACCACTAAAAATTATTAATAATTTACCATCATGAATGAAATTTAATAAATCACAATGTCAAAATTATTATTCATTCACCACTTCCTTTTTACATTTGTGACCATATAAGATATATATAAAACTAAGAGAGTGTTATTCTGAAATCTAAATTGATTTGAATATATTATTGGTCATTTTTATGGACATTTGTAAATTAAAAAAATATTATTCAATGAAAAGTTTAAAATGGTTGAAATTAATTCACTTATTAATAATATTTGAAAAATTGTTTCCTTCCAAATTAGTTTTAACTATTACTTAACTGATTTACCCTTTAGAGATGAAATAGTTTCTACCGTGGTCACTATGAATACTTTTGAAAAATAAAATTAGCCACTTTTCTAAATTTGATTCCCTCGATTCAAAATATAGAATATATTTTTCAATAATAAATTTACATATTAATAAAAAATCGAATTAAAAAAATAATTTAAAAAAAGTGAAAAAATATTCTAAAAAATTTCATTATATATATATATAATTGTTTTTATAACTACATCATTCATAAAATTGATTCTTATAAAAAATTCTGATTTATAATAATATAATATAAATATTTTTAGTTTGAAATATTTTTTTAAAAAAGTAAACATTCTATATTCTGGAAAAAAATTAAAATATCAAAAATATCAAAAAACATCAACAATCACTGGAAAATCAATATGTTCAGGAAAATACGAAAATTCCAATCCAATATTTTTTTTGTTATTATAAATTTAAAAATATTAGATATTTTTAATAATATAATTATAGATCTTACCGATATTAATTATTATATTTTCTTATAAAAAAAATAATTTGATTAGAAAACATATTTCTATATAATGATATAACTCTAGAAAATTGGGTACATATTTCCAAAGAATTAATAAATGAATTTTTATTCTGTGGGTCCTTTGATTTTGTTTAAAAAATATTGATACAATTCATACTATTGAATTCAATGACTATGAATTCATAAAATATATTTATATAATATGTTTTTATTTTTCAGTTAGGTCCAATATTGTGTGTTTTGTATTATATCAATCCTACTTTTCATTTATAATTTCACGGTGTATAAATAATATTAAACTATTCATGGGTTTTTATATATTTCATGGCTTGTGTGGGATTAGGTGATTCTTTTATGGATCCTCCAACTAGAATAAGACATTTAGATCACAATTTAGTCCATGAATCATTACTATACAATACATAATCAATTTTAACATATTTTGAGAAACCCAATGATGGAAATAGTCACTAAATTCACATCACATTATACCTTATCTTGGTTATATATTGTCTATCAAATTTTTCTGATTTTTATGATTATAACATAAAATCTGAGACCTATACTCCTATATCCTTGAATTTAAAATAAAAAAAAACTCATTGACAATGAATCAAGACCATTAATAAATATAACCACATTATATGGGATGTCCATTAATATATACATGTCTAATTGGGGCCCATGAGACCATTTTAATGTCAATATTTCACTTCTTGATCTATGTGGACTATCTCAAACCAAACTATATAATTATCATATTGTAAATTATACATATTTTTCATTAAGGATGTATGTGCCGCCCTGGGACCCATATACTCACATTATATTCATATTTCTATCACATCTCAGGGTCCACCTCACTTCACCCATTGAAAATAAATCATAACATTATACTATGTGAATTCCTCCCCCCAAATGATATTTGTTCATGTTTGGGTTTGTTATCATTTCATTCATGTTGGGTTCATATGAACTTTTTTGTATAAAAATCTATGGGACCCCACCACTTTTTCCATATCCCATCATTATATAAAAATAATTCCCCCATCAATCTCAATTAATATTAAAATTTACAATAATATAAATCCAATGATGTGGAGATTCTAAAAATGGAGATGATATACCATCATAAAACTTCATGGAATTCATTTTAAACGTTTCTCTGTATGCGGATCCACAGGGATGTGTGGACCTCAAATCACATTAATGACCAAAATAATCACTTTTCATGGGCATTGTAATTAACCTAAGTACACCATATTCAAACATTAGTGCCACCATATTCATCTGGGTGGTTTTGGAAATATTAATATGTTTCCTATGATATATTTAAGAACCCGGATCTTTGTTTCAGGTATTTCTTTCCTTTTCGAGTGTTTTTGAGAAAAATGGAGTTTCGAGAAAAAAATTTAGTACACGTCGTGTACTATTTTTCGGCATGAAGTCGTGTGCTGGCCGTGCCCGGGCCACACACACGGGGCTAAGGGGTGACGTGGAGGCTGCTTAAAGCGGAGTATGGAAAAACCTAGTACCCGCTATGTAACACCCCAAGCTTCCATGGTACGTTTCCCTTTGAATAAAGTAATGGCGTGCATTATTTGCAACTTCGAGATTCTAACACAACACAACCAATCAAACTAGCCGTTCTGAATAGTAATACCTACTTTTTAAAATTTTATAAATTCTATCTCTCAAAATGGACTTCATTTTTGATTCATAATATCGGAATTAGCCTACGGTAAAATTTTCGTAATTTTCTGATAACTTTCATATTTTCATGAATAGTAAAAATAACCAAATTTTAATTAAAAACAACTTTTTAAATCAAAATAATTCATATTGATAAATTATGAATTTGAGAAATTTTAATGTATATTTAGAATATATTTTTAACATTTAATTAAATGTTTGTCATTGGACATAATTTCACAATTAAACCAGACAAAAACAAGTGTCAATCTTTTGATAGTTATTATCTCTTAAAAACACGCTTTTTGTTTTAACAACGGGAATTAGTTTTAAATTAATTTCTGCCACTTTTGTGTTTTGAATTTTGAAAAATGGATTCCAAATTTGGAATCAGTATGTTAAAATCATGTAAATAGGTAACTTTTATTTTTAGACATTTTGAATAATTACTTCGGTAAATATTTTATTTACCATGGTTAAAGGGTGTATCTGGAAAATAAGAATTAAAAAATAATATTATAATAATAAATAATTACCCTAAAACATATCCTAACCTTATTGGTTGATACCTATCCGACCATGGGCATATTTAGGTTGGTTTTGGGACCCCATGGTGCCACTTGTAATTGATATGGACACTTTATTTAAATTATGTTAAAATGAATACAAAAATGACACAAGCATATATCTTTTAGAAAAACAATTTTTAAATAGGGTTATATATGTTGGATTTTAAACTATAAATATTTATTAGAAATCTAAAAATATTTCATACATAATGGTATTTTATTTACAAATTTTAGCCATTAAATAATTTAATTTATTTATGACACATTGGTGATTTAGTAATTAACCTAATAGTGAAAAATTAAAATGATTGATATTGTAGATACCCGAATAAATATAATTTGAGACTTTTTATGAATTAAACTAATTTTCTAGTTTACTATGACATGTTAGGAATGATTTAATTAAATTATTTTTAACTAATCATACTGTTATCATTTTTACAAAAATCAATTATTGAATAGTGTTAAAATTGAAATAAAAGAGTTTTTAAAACAAATATTATATTATTAATTAATGTTAAATTCCTAAAAATATAAATATCATCCAAGAGACTTATATCATGATAGGTGTATTATTAATGGACAACATGGTGTTCAATTGGTTGTATATATTAATTTTATTAACCATATAATATAAAAATACAAATAGACATTGTAATAGTGAAACTAATTAACAAAGAGTTAATACTTAAAGATAAGGTTAATATAATGACCCAAACCTGTATAAATTCAATTGGTTGAGTGGTTTTCGACCTATCCACACCTTGAACTTCAAATAATGTACTATGGAGCTATTATAAACAGAATATGAATTTATTATAAAATAATATTTTTAGCTTTTCCAAAGGTACCCCTCACCCCTCTTATAAAAGGGCACTCCCCCTTCTCATTACTTCACACCTTCAAAGACTTTTGGTTCGGCCAAACCCTGCCGAAATACTCTCTCAACTTCCCTCACTACAACCTAAGGGCCTTAGTTTGATCAGAAAGCCAACCAAAGAGCCCTTTTGATCAAATCAAAAAGAAGAACCCGAAGAAGAGGTAATGTTTTTACCACCCTTTTTCAAATTCATTTCGTCTTCCACTTCTTATATCTTTGTTATTACCATTATAAAATAATAACTCCAGAATCTTATATATACTGTGATTTTTTTATAAATATGGTACAACCATATTCAGTATTCTATCTATCCTTTGAATAACATGTCACCATATGTGCGTACGTACGACTTACCGTCTCCACGTCGTGGTGTAATTGTTATTCAATAAATTATTATTTGGATGGGTATAATAATGAATGTAAATCATGTAAATAATAAATATAATATGATAATTATTCTGTCTATATGGTATTCCAACGAATTATATATTATTTTAACATCAAAAGAATGATATTATCGCTCGTGCGTACGTACGGACTATCGTCTCCACGAACGCGATGAGATTCATTCTCCATCATATCCATTCAAGTATAATTCTCATTTGATGATTAAAAATAACGTTTAAGGACTTGATGTAATTCCGGATATGAATAAGATACAACCTATCCATAACAAACACGGCTTACATAACAAAAAATATAACGGAAAACGAGTAAGTTAACACCCGAAATGACGATAATACTAAGATATTATTAAAAAATCAATGTTAAAAGATCAAATATGATATCTTATTAATGTAAATGATTATTGTATAATTACATAACAATTATTTCACCATTATACAGGAGGTTAACCTATAGTCGACCAAGGAGAAAGTACAAAGTAAGGGGTTTCTTATCTCACTCTTAATTTCGTGAGAATTCCATTCTTCACCACTTATTTATTGCATGTGGTGTATGTGTACTGCCCATTATTGTATTCATTGTGTAATATAATTTAATTTATGTGTATTTACATCATAATTTTATGATCCTTCTTTAATGGTTGTATGTTTCAATAGTTACCTAATTGATAAGGGAATTTTAAATTTCAATTTCCACTCATTCGGCTTTACGCATACTTCATTGATTATTTTACTCCATGATTATGTGTGGAATCAGTATTCATTTGATTATTTCATAATTTACACTCCCCTTTTTGTGGATATAGTTTTTATACACATAATCAATCCATTGATAAATTCTCAATTCATCGATATGATCTTGATAAGAGTAATTTTTACTCAATCTCGATTTGTTGAGATAAACATCCAATTAATTGGTGTTGTTTTTACTAGAATATGTGTGAATATACTTTGATTTTTTGACACTGAATATCCAATCCTATTTAGTGTATTTATATTTGTCAGACAAAATTATGTCGTTGATTTATCCTTAACCTAAGGATACAGCCTTTATGAGAGATTTCATCTCAATTTACATTTCATTGAGACTTCTTTGTTGTTATACACCAAATCACTATTATGTCGTGTATATAATGTACTTTGACATAGTATATCATTAATCCCTTTATTCTCATGATATTAGAAAGTTTTAATTACATAAATTATTTGTATTCAAGTGTCTCTCTTTTGGTTAGAAACTCTAACTAAAATACCATTTTTAAATGTTTTAAAGACTTATTCTTCTAAATCTTTCTCATTAATGTCCATGTTTTAAAAATGGATTTATGTATTTATTTATATGGACATTAAAGTTTCAAAATTAAAACTCCTTTTAAATGTTTCATTGTGGTATGGGAATCTCTGATTCAAAAATCTATTTTTAAATGGCTTCTTGAAAAATAGTGTGACTTTAAAATGATTTCAAGAAAAGGGTGATATTTCTCTCAAATGGTTTTGATGATTATTTTCATCTATGTCAATATCCTTCATTATTCTTGATTGAGGTTAATATTTTAGAAAACAATCTTCCATATTGTATCGAATGAGTTATGTTTGACTGTGGATGTGCTATTGTGATATCATTCATGGATTGTGGATAAAGTATTGACATTTCATACGCTAGTTTTAACACAAATGTTTATGTTATATCTAGAATTTTCATATGAGGAATGCATTGGACTTAGTAAGTGATGGGTGGTGCCCGCTATATATCCTCGATGCATCGGTAGGTATCATGAGACAAACTAGTTTCTTGGCACAAGGCCTTGACAAAATCCTATTTGTAGTCTTGTCAAGAGGCCTTGGATATGTAGTTATGATAGTCTGGCATTATGCATTCCATCATTATGAAAGTGGTTATTGATATTTCATTTTATTATTTGTTTAGTATAATATATATGAGAACTAGTAAATGGAATTCTTTCATTTTATTTTTTCCATACTATGTTGATGTTGAAGTTTAAAAGACTTTTGTTTTAGTTATACATTGCCATAAGTGTTTATTCTTATCTATTAAAGCTTCTGCTATATTGTTATCCTTACTGAGAAATTGAGCTCACCCCTTTCAATGTTTTATTTTTCCCAGGATTGTGAAGAAGTAAATTATGAATTACCTACAGGGATAGTATGAGTGTGGACTATGGATAATTTGTTGTTGTATTTTTCATTTAATGATGTAATGTAAACTTTATTAATGTATCTAGTTTTTCCCAGGCTACTAAACTAATCGGTCTTTCGAGACATGATCGTTCTTGTGATCATGCCAATGTTATGTAATAATGCACTGACTCTGGGTAACTGGGTTTGGGGCGTTACATTTGGTATCAGAGGAAGTTTAGTACAATCCTTGGAAGCTAGATTTAGATAATCTCTTATAAAAGCACATATATTTAAGATGGACTTTGAGGATTAGTATAGAAGAACTTCCTAAAATTTTGGTATTGTAGATATTTTGTGAGTTTTCCGAGCAACACATCCCTGTCTGGATACGAGCAGGTAGTGGCGGCTCTGGCACAGATGTACCTAGGGGTAAATCCAAAAAACACCACTTTGAGCTAGACTCGAATAGGAACTGGTGCACGACAACGAGCCTTGATGCACTCTTGGTTACGACACTCCCGGTTGGATATGCTTAGGATAATTTACATTTTCTTTACAAATCTTTTTGAAGTATTATATATAAGATGAGAGTAAATGACCTTGGTTAATCCTAATGTGTTTCAAATTGAGAATATGGTGACATGTTAATCTCTAAATGATTTTATGACTACTGTTACTCACATAATGCTTTCTGGTTTTAGTCAATGGCTGGATTCCAAGGAAGCCATAGTGACTTTGAGAATGATGTACATGGTGGGAACGGATGTGGCAATGAGCCACAGAATGGAATGTTGATAGGTGTAAAAGATATTGTCTTTATGAAAAATCAATTTTCCAAAAATATGATCAACAATATATATATTAACCAATTCCCGGACTCAACAAAGAATAGAATGGTGATGAATGATAAGAGCTCCAGTAGTGGAGACCATGGAGAAAGGAATCCTCAATTTCAATAATGCAGGAAATGTGGAAGGAGGCACCCATGAAAGTGTCTCAATGGGACAAATAAATGCTTTACGTGCGGGAAGGAAGGACATAAAGTGAAGAATTGCTGATGAAAAATGAAGATTACTATAGAAGAAGATAAAAATGGTCCCAAGAATCCATTTACAGTCATTTACCGTAAATGTAGGGGACCTGGCCGTTACCTGAGTGAACGCCCTATTCTATAGGATATTTTCATGGTCAAAGAAAAAGCTATGTGGAAATAAATGGTTGGAGAAATTTTTAAAAAGTATTAGTGCTCCTTGTTGATGGGTTTACTTTGGAATAATCTTCTCTTATATTTTTTAACCCTGCAGTTTTCCATGTGAGAATGATATTTGAGGAAGAATTTTCTTTTCTCTTGCGGATATAGTTATAAATAACCATTTGGTTTTATATGATCATTGGGTTTGAGGAAATTATAAGTTATTATATTTTGGGACGGAAATGAAAGGTATGAGATAAGATTTACAGTTAAATTATGTTATGAATATTTTGAGGAATTTATCTCATTTTGGTTATGTTATAAAATATAGTTTTTGAAAAAGGACAACACGCAAACCGTGTGACAACCGGTCGCGTCGGGCAAAGCTGTGGGAATCGAACCCGCAACCAAAGTGCAATTGGGATTTATCACCTACCACTGGACTACGTGAAGTCCCTGGTTAGTGTGACTATTATTTTTAGTTAAATGATTTTATTGATCAATAATAATTTCATTTGGGATCTTTTGTCTTATCAAATGAATAACATTAGTATTGGAAAATTATTTTTTGATTAAGTGATAAATGTTATTTTGGAAGTTGTTCGTTTTGTTGTGAACACTGTATGTGCAAAGAAAATAGAATATTATAGGATTTCATTTTAGGAGTAATGGTTGATTTTTATCTATGTTTTTATTGTGGATTTATAGTGATTTGTGTTATTTATGTAAATGATTAGGTTAATTATTTTTAAGTATGTGACTTTAAGAGTAATTAATGTCATTTGGAGATACAATTTAACATGGAAGACTACATTCTTATAAGTTTTGGGTTTCATTTTAGTTTGGATTATTTTGAAGTATTTTAAGGAACATTGATTATTTAATGGTATTTATTTAACTTTTGGGTATTGATGGTTTAATTTTAAATATTAAGATTAGTGTTTTTTTTCTCTAATGGAATATCCATTTGGGGGATCATCAGATATTATACTAATCATTTTGGTTTTTATTAATCTCTAAATACAAGGTAAATATATTGTTTATCCTACGTGGATCATGTATTTCAATAGATGTTTATTCTAGGACTTCCATTGTGACCAAGTCTTCTTGAATACTCATTGCTCAAAAAAAAATGAGTTAGTGGTAAAAAGTTATTAAAGAATGAAACTCTACATAAAAAGTAAGTATATCTCTTTATGTTCTTAGTCAATATCATAAATGAATTCCTTGTCCTTATGTAATGTAACTTAAAACGAAAAAAATGTTGTCTGTTTACTTTTCCTACTGGGAGACTAAGGACCGTTTGTCCCAAAACAAGTTTGTGATTTTCATTTTGTTAACTATCTCCTAATAATGTTTTCTATCCCTATCCATCAAAACTGAACACTTATTTTATTGTCCATATCCATTTTTTCTACATGGAATCCTAGTATGGGTTATCTTGGGTGACCTTTATACCTCTCTTCCTTTCTTTTAAAGTAATAGTTTTATTTACTCTTTTTCTCATGGGGGACATTCCATTATATTATCAAGCCCAATTTTAAAAATTGAAAGGACAAAATTTATTGAAGGAGGGGAGAATTTAACACCCCAAGCTTCCACGGTACATTTCCCTTTGAATAATGCAATGGCATGCATTGTACACAACTTCGAGATTCTAACACACCACTACCAATCAAACTAGTCGTTATGAATAGTAATACATACTTTTTGAAAATTTATAAATTCTATATCTCAAAATGGACTTCATTTTTGGATTCATAATATCTAAATTATCATAGGGTGAAATTTTGGTACATTTCGGATAACTTTCATATTTTGATGAATAGTGAAAATTACTACATTTTAATTAAAAACAAATTTTTTAATCAAAATAATTAATATTGATAAATTATGAATTAGAGAGGTTTTAAAGTATATTTAGAATATATTTTTACCATTTAATTAAATTTTATTAATTGGATATAATTTCACTAATAAAACAGACATAAACAAGTGCCAATCTTTTGATAGTTATTATCTCTTAAAAACAAGCTTTTTGTTTTAACAACGGGAATTAATTTTAAATTAATTTCTGAAACTTATGTGTTTTGAATTTTGAAAAATGTATTATATATTTGGAATCAGGATGTTCAAATTGTGTAAATAGGTATCTTTTATTTTTAGACATTTTGAATAATTACTTCGGTAAATATTTTATTTACTATGGTTAAAGGGTATATCCGGTAAATATGGGTTAAAAAATAATATTATATTAATAACAAATTACCCTAAAACGTGTCCTAACCTAATTTGTTGATACATTTCTGACCATGGTAATCTTTGGGTTGATTAAGGGACCCCATGATGCAACTTGTATGTGATAGGGACACTTTATTATAATTAAGTTAAAATGAATACAAAAATGAGACAAGCATATATCTTTTAGAAAAACTATTTTTACATAAAGATATATATGTTGGATTTTTGTCTATAAATATTCATTAGAAAGATAAAACGATTTCCTACATAATTGTAGTTTATTTATAAATTTTATACACTGAATAATTTAATTTATTTATGACACAATGTTGATACAGTAATTACCATAATAGTGAAAAATTAAAATGATTGATATTGTAGATACCCAAATAAATATAATTGGGACTTTTTATGAAATAAACTAATGTCCTAGTTTAATATGACATGTTGAGACTTATTTAATTATCTTTTTTTGAATAAATAATACTGTTATGATGTTTAAAAAAATCAATTATTGAATAGTGTCAAAATTGACATAAAAGAGTTTTTAAAACAAATATTATATTATTAATTGATATTAAATTCCTAAAAATCTAAGGTTCGGCCAAAAGACCTATATCATGATAGTTTTATCATTAATGGACCACTTGGGTGTCTCTTGGATATATATATATAGTAATTTTATTAACAATATAATATACAAATACAAAGAGACATTGTAAAAGTGAAATTAATTAACTAACAGTTAATACTTAAAGATAAGGTTAATATAATGACCCAAACCTGTATAAATTCTATTTATTGAGTGGTTTTAGACCTTTACCCACCTTAACCTTTAAATAATCCACTTTGAGGCATTAGAAACCGAATATGAATTTATTATAAAATAATATTTATAGCTTTTCCAAAGGTGCCCCTCACCCCTCTTATAAAAGGGCACTCCCCCTTCTCATTACATCACACCTTAAAAGCCTTTTGGTTCGTCCATAACCTGCCCAAATACTCTTTAAACTTCACTCAATACACCCTAGAGTCATTATTTTGATCAGAAAGCCATCCTAAGAGCCCTTTTGATCAAATCAAAAGAAAGAACCCGAAGAAAAGGAAAAGTTTTTACCACCCTTTTTCAAATTTCTTTCTTCCTCCACTTCTTCTTTATTTGTTATTACCATTCTAAAATAATAACTCCAGTATCTTATATATAAATTTATGTTATTATAAATATGTTACAACCACATTCAGTATTCTATCCATCCTTTGAATAACATGTCACCATACATGCGTAGGTACGACTTACCCTCTCCACGTCGTGGTGTAATTGTTATTCAATAAATTATTATTTGTATGGGTATAATAATGATGTTTAATTCATATAAATAATTAATATAACATGATAATTATTCTATCTATATGATATATCATCCATATTTATATTATTTTAACCTCAAAAGAATGATATTTTCGCTCGTGCGTACGTACAGACTACAGTCTCCACGAACGCGATGAGATTCATTCTCCATCGTATCCATTCAAGTATAATTTTCATTTGATGATTAAAAATAATATTTAAGTACTTTAATTAATTATGGATATGAATAAGATAAAACCTATCCATAAAAAACACGACTTTCATAACAAATAATAAAAAGGAAAGCGAGTAAGTTAACACCCGAAATGACGATAATACTAAGATATTATTAACAAATCAATGTTAAAAGATCATATATGATATCTTATTAATGTAAATGATTATTGAATAATTAAATAACAATTATTTAACCATTATAAATGAGGTTAACCTAACGTTGACCAAGGAAAAAGTACATAGTACGGGGTTTCTTATCTCACTCTTAATGTCGTGAGAATTTCATTGTTCACCACTTATTTATTTCATATGGTGTATGTGTACTGCCCATGATTGTATTCATTGTGTAATATAATTTAATTTATGGGTATTTACAACATCATTGTATGATACTTCTTTAATGGGTGTATGTTTCAAAAGTTACCTAATCGATAAGGGAATTTGAAATTTCAATTTCCACTCATTCGGCTTTACGCATACTTCATTGATTAGTTTACTCCAAGATTATATGTGGAATCACTATTCATTTGATTATGTCATAATTTCCACTCCACTTTCTGTGGATATACTTTTTATATACATAACCACTCCATTGATAAATTCTGAAGTCATCGGTATGATCTTGATAAGTGTAATTTTTACTCAATCTCGATTTGTTGAGATAAACATCCCATTCAGTGGTGTTGTTTTTACTAGAACATGTGTGAATATCCTTTGATTGTTTTACACTGAATATCCAATCATATTTAGTGTATTTATATTTTTCACACATAATTATGTTTTTGATTTATCCTTAACCTAAGGATACGGACTTTATGAGATATTTCATCACAATTTACATTCCATTGAGACTTCTTTGTTGTTATACCCCAAATCACTTTTATGTGGTGTATATAATGTACTTTGACATAGTATATCATGAATCCCTTTATTCTTATGATATTAAAAAGTTTTGATTACCTCAATTATTTTTATTCAAGTGTCTCGCTTTTGGTTATAAACTCTAACTAAAATTCCGTTTTTAAATGTTTTAAAGACTTATTCTTCTAAATCTTGCTCATTAATGTCCATGTTTAAAAAATGGTTTTAAGGATTTATTTATATTGGCATTAATGTTTTAAAATTAAAACTCCTTTTAAAAGTTTCAAACTGGTATGGGAAAATTTGATTCAAAAATCTATTTTTAAATGGCTTTTGACAAATAGTGTGACTTTTAAATGATTTCAAGAAAGGGGGATATTTATCTCAAATAGTTTTGATGATTATTTTCATTTATGTCAATATCCTTCATTATTCTCGATTGAGGTTAATATGTTACAATAAAATCATCCATATTGTATCGAATGAGTTATGTTTTACTGTGGATGTGCTATTTGGATACCATTCATGGTTTTTGGATAATGTATTGACATTTCGTATGATAGTTTTAATACGAATGTTTATGTTATGTTTAAAACATTTCATATTAGGAATGGATTGGACTTAGTAAGTGACAGGTGGAGACAGCTATAGCTCCTCGATGCATCGGTAGGTCTCATGAGACAAACTATGTATTGGCACAAGGCCTTGACAAAATCTTATTTGTACTCTTGGAACGAGGCATTGTCTATGTGGTTATGATAGTCTGGCATAATGCATTCCATCATTATGAAAGAGGTTATTGATATTGCATGTGATTTTTCGTTTAGTAGAATATCCATTAGAACAAGTAAATGGAATTATTTCATTTTAGTTTTGCCATACTTTGTTGAAGTTGATGTTTAAAAGTATTTTGTTTTATTTATACATTTCCTTAAGTGTTTATGATTATCTATTAAATCTTATGCTATATTGTTATCCTTACTGAGCATTTGAGCTCACCCCTTTAAATGTTTTATTTTTTCCAGGACTGTGAAGAAGGAAATTAAGAATGACCTACAGGGATAGTATGAGTGTGGAATATAGAGACTGTGTTGTTGTAGTTTTAATTTTATTATGTAATGTAAAATTTATTAATGTATCTAGTTATTCCAAGGCGACTAAACTAATCCGTCTTTTGAGACATGATATTTCTTGTGATCATGCCAATGTTATGTAATAATGCATTGACTCTGGGTAACTGGGGTCCGGGTGTTACACGCTATGTACTCTAAAAGTACACGTTGTGGAATTTTTTTTCATTAAACCGATTGGGGTCGCAGATAATCGACAAAAAGCTCTTCCTCTCCAGCTTCTTCGACTAAGAGTGCCGAGATTCCGTGGATCTTCGATGAGATTCCTTTCCTCCATCCGTTCTCTGAATCAATCACCATTGATTATGTTGGAATCGCAGCGGTGAGTTCTCTCTTCTACATTAGCCTTGTTCTATGTTTCCTCCTTATTTTCAAGTTATCGTGGGTTGAGCGTTTTTGGCATTTTCTCATATCATCACCGTTCTAAGGAGAATAAATCATCTTGCTTCACATATATTGATATCCTAGCACCATGGTAGGTGGTTTGTGCCTTTCCAAAGAATTTCTATGAATATTTCGTGCAAATTCCACCAATTCCCTTGAACAAGGAATTGTTGGTTTTCTGTTTTGACCCTATTGTTTGACTTATATTCTTGATTGCTTGAGTAGATATCATTGATTGAAAAATTGGATAATCTATACTATATTCTTGTGCTTCTCCTTGTGTGTTTTTTTTATTAGGTGTTTTTCTAGTTGACATGCCTAGCTGTAGGATAGTGGAACTATTGTACTGTTATGTTGTTGTGCCTTAGATTGATAGCCAAGTAGTTCTTGAGGATTACTTAGGATGATAAGTGCGCGCTGAGCATTTTATTTCACATAGGAATGTGAGAACCTAGTGTAGTAGAACATAAGGAGAATGGACATAAGAGCTTCTCTAGAGTGTCTTTTAATACGATGCGACACCACATGTGGAATTGAAGATGAGTGCTTTCTCATATATTCTGTAGTTCCTCAAAATGGGCCACAGGGGAAATGAGACGTTGAGTGATTTCCCAGAGAGATTTTAGCACGATATGAGACAATAGGGGGAATTGATGGTGAGTGCTTCCTCAGAAATTCTACTCTTGGCTGAACCAGAGGGGTGAGACTGTGTGTGCCTCCTAGAGGGTTGCGAGTACTTGTAGGATAATACATAGGGGTTAGGCTATGAGAGCTACCAAGAGGATTACAAGTTTTCTAGTTATTGTTAGTTGTTTACTTGTGTACTCTATAAGCTGGAACTATGGATTGTAGCTGCTATGTGCTACTCTATTTACTGATTCCTACACATTTATTTACCTTGTCTTCATTGACTGTTAGGCACAGATCATTGGGTGATTGCTTACAAGGATTGTAACTCACACCCTATTTGGGCCATAATTTTGGGCCCAATCATATGTTGTTTTTATAGGTATAAATAATGTCAAGTTCCCTTCGACTTCTGGTACTTAATTGCTTGGAGATGGAGAGAAAGGGACCAAGCATAGGCTTGCGATGCTGTAGGAGTTGTTGTTATTTTAGTACTTTGTTTTCACATGTATTTCATCATGTTGTTGTGTTTTCTACATTCCATAGATACTTGTACCTACAAAATCATTATCATAATTACTATATATTCATTTCTTTTGCTATTTGGTTTTAGTTGTTGCGTATTGTTTACTGCTTCCGCTGTTTATTGTTAATTTCTTTTCGTTGTATACCTTACCAAATGAGGGCATAGTTTCCCCAATAAGCTACCATGGCCCTCGCTGCTAGTCAACAGCTTCTGGAATTTGGGGAAATTCTCTTGAGGAAATGGCGGTTAGCCACCAGTATTTCAGCATCAGTAGGGTGGATCAACTCAGAGCAGTCAGGCAAGGTCGGAGGGTCGCGGTGCAGGTTAGTCTTTCACCATGGAACAGATCTATCAGAAGCATGATCACAGACCTTCTACCATTCGAGGTACGATTTTAGTAGCCTTAGTATTATATTCAGCTCTTTTTGTTACTGTTGCAACACATAGCTTTATATCTGTTGCTGTTGTGGAGATCCTTGTGTGTTGTATCTTTTCTTCTGCCGACTCGTTGACACTAGACACACCTTAGGGGATGAAGACATCTAGTGTGCGTTATTGTAGAGATTTCCCTCTCGAGGTTGCAGGGTATCGTTTCTTATGGTATCTCTATGTCTTAGAGATGATAGGATATGATGTCATTATTGGGATGGATGTGTTGGTTCCCTTCCATGAAGTCATCGATTGTTATCTCCACAATGTCAGTTTAATTTCACCATAGGGTGAATGTTTTCTTCATAGAGGCGAATAAGATGTTCAGGCGATTCGATCAGGAATCGTGTATCATGGGCTAGGAAGGGTGATGAACCAGATTCCTTGTCATTATATGGATGACCAGGGGACTTCATAGTTTGACTTTTCTTCAGTGGAGGATCGTTTCGGGGATGTCTTTCCAGAGTACATTTCAGGCTTGCATCCCGATCATGAGGGGGCTTCACTATTGATCTCGTTCCAGGAGCGGCACCGATTTCCATTCCTCCAAATAGGATGGCTACACCAGAGTTTCAGGAGCTCAAGAAGAAGTTGGAGGAGTTACAGGAAAAGGGTTTCATCCAACCCAATACTTCTCCTTGGGGATCGCTTGTCCTGTTTGCGAAGAAGGCAGACGGTACCCTTAGGCTCTGTGTGGTTTATCGGAAGCTGATCTAGTTGACAGTCAAGAATCGGTATCCCTAGCCTAGGATTGATTATCTTTTCGATCAGCTTCTTGGAGCTCGGGTGTTCTCAAAGATCAATTTGAGGTTATTTTATCATTAATTGTGTGTTAGACCATCAGATATACCTCTGACAGCCTTCAGGAGCAGGTATGGTCTCTAAGAGTATACGGTCATATCGTTCGGTCTCACGAATGCACCGGCAGTTTTCATGGAACTGATGAACCGAGTGTTCCATCCTTACGTAGACTCCATTTTCATGGTCTTTGTGGACGATATATTGGTGTACTCTCACACTCGACATGACCATTCTACCCATATTGAGATCATTCTGAGTACACTGAGAGAGCATCAACTTTATGATAAACTCTCGATGTTCCACTTTTGGATGGATCATATTTACTTCTCGGGTCACGTCATCTCCGAGGCAGGAGTATCTGTGGAGCAAGACAAAGTGAGATCTGTAGTTTCCTGGGAGAAGCCGAAGAAAGTTTTTGAGGTACAGAGTTTCCTACAGATTCCTGGATACTACAGACGCTTTATTCTGGACTTTTCACACCTAGAATCACATTTGACAGGTCTGACCAAGAAGGGGGCTAAGTTCTTATGGTCAGATTCTTACGAGTCAACCTTTCATGAGCTGAAGTTAAGGATGACATCAGCACCGATACTAGTCTTTCCAGAGCCAGGAAAGAGTTACACTGTTTATTGTGATGCTTCAAGTATCATGCAGGGCGCTGTGCTTATACAGGGACATTGAGTCGTTGCGTAAGGGTATCAGCAGTTGAGGCCACATGAGAGGAACTACCCAACACACGATCTGGATCTGGCACCTGTTGTTCATGCCTTACGGTTTTAGAGGCATTACCTTCTGGTAGATAACTTTGTGGTTTTCACCAAACACAACAGTCTCAAGTACAAATTCACTTAGTGTGATCTGAATTTGAGACAATGCAGGTGGGTCCAGTATCTTCAGTCTTTCGACATCGAGCTAGCTTATACGCTGGGAAAGGGCAATGAAGTGGAAGATCCATTGAGTAGAAGAACTCAGGTTCAGGCTTTTCAAGAGGCCAGTAGTGAGTGGCAGCTTATGGCTCTGTTCTCTGAGATACATCTAGAGGTGCATGATACACAGGGACATACATTCCTATCTTCTGTAGCGGTTACCTCGACGCTACTTGATCGGGTACGAATGAGGTAGTTATAAGACTCAGAAGGATTTGTCCTGTGGGATAGTGTGTCAGGAGAGGACCCTCTTCCTAGATGGATAGTGGGTGAGGATGAGATCTTGCATTTCCAGGGACGCATATGGGTGCCAGCAGACATACGCGTGGAGCTGATGCGGGATTTCCATTCCTCAGTTTGGGTAGTTCATCCTGACATCACCAAGATGTATCAGGATCTTAGTCGCCAGTACTGGAGGCCAGGTATGAAGAGAGATGTTGCTAGTTTCATCTTGAGATGTTCTATTTGTCAGTAGGTGAAGGTGGAACATCAATGACCAGTAGGCCTTTTATAGTAGTTACCCATTCTGGAGTGGAAGTGGAACAACATTGCGATGGATTTCATTACAGGGTTACCGAGGTCACCTAGAGAGAACGACACTGTTTGGGTTGGCATCAACAATCTTACAAAGGTTTCTCACTTATTACAGATCAAAGTGACCTTTAGTGTTGATGTTTTGGGATAACTGTACATTTGAGAAATTGTACGTCTGCACGGTGTTCCAAAATCCATCATCTCAGATAGGGATGCATTTTTTACTTCTCGGTTTTGTAAGGGACTTCAGAAGGCTTTGGGTACCAAGGTACTTTTGAGTACCGCATACCATCCCCAGACAGATGGCCAATCCGAGCGTACAATCAAGGTGCTAGGGGATATGCTCAGAGCTTTCATCCTAGATTTTGGTGGTTCTTGGGAGATGTATATTCTTCTTGTTGAGTTCTCCAAGAACAATATTTTTTAGGCGACTATTCATATGGAATCTTACGAGGCATTGTACGGTAGGCCATGCTGATCACCCTTATGCTGGCTGGAGGCATGAGAGGCAGCCTTGATGGGACCTCATCTTGTTCAGGAGACCTAAGAGAAGATACTGTTGAACTAAAAGAGGATGGCTACAGCACAGTCTCGGTAGAAGTCTTATGCTGATCAACAGAGAAGACCTCTAATGTTCGAGGTCAGGAATCTGGTTTTCCTGCATGTCACACTGAGGTTGGGACACAAGAGGATTCAGTGACAAGGTATGATTTCACCATGGTACATCATGCAATTTGAGGTTTTTGAGAGAGTTGGGCCGGTCCCCTATTGGTTGCAGCTACCTCAGAGGTACCGGGATATGCACAACGGCTTCCACGTCTCCCAGCTCCAACGTTACTTTTGAAACATGTCTCATGTCTTTAAGCTCGAGGAAGTTGAACTCAAAGTGGATGTATCATTTGAGGAACATCCTATCAGGATTTTCGATCGTAGTACGAAGGTTCTCAATGGGCGGTCTGTTCCATTCGTATAGGTGCTATGGAAGCATGGGTGAGTACAGGACGAGACCAAGGAGAGGGGGGCTGATGTATGATCGCAGTGGCTAGAGTTGTTCAGGGATTCTTCTTCCACGCATCGCTAGGTAAATTCAAGGATTAATTTTTTTAAGGGGAAGTTTTTAAGAACCCAGATCTTTATTTCAGGTATGTCTATATTTTTCATGATTTTTTGAGAAAAATGGAAATTTTTTGAAATTTTTGAATTACATGCCATGTACTTTCTGATTACATGCAATGTACTCCTTTTCGGCTTGAAGTCGTGTGATGGTCATTCCCGGGCCACACACACTATGTGTATGGCTGATGTGAAGGCCGCTTAAAGCGGAGTCTGGAAAAGCATACTACACGTCGTGTACTCCAAAATTACATGTTGTGTACTTACTTTGTTTTTCATTAAATAGATCGGGGTGGCGCCTAATCAATGAATAGTTCTTCTTCTCCAGCTTCTTCGACCGAGTTTGCCAGGAATCTGTGGATCTTATAAGGGCTTTTGTTCCTCTGTCCGTTGTCTAAATCGATCATTGTTGATTGCATTGGAATCACGGAGGTGAGTTTTATCTTCTTCTTTAGCCTTTTTCTATGTTTCCTCCTCGTTTCGAAGTTATCGTGGGTTTAGTATTTTGGCATTTTCATAGATCTTCACCGTTCTAAGGAGAATAAATCATTGTGGTTCACGTATATCGATCTCCTAGCACCAAGTTTAGTGGTTTGTGCCTTTCTGTAGGATGTCTATGAATATTTCGTTCAAGTTCCACCAATTCCCTTGAACGGGGAATTATGGGTTTCGTGTTTTTCCCCTGTTGTTTGACTGCATTGCTTGATTGCATGAGTATAGATCATTGCTTGGAAAATTGGATAATATATAATTTATTCTTGTCCTTTGCCTTGCATTTTTTTTCTTATTAGGTGTTTTTCTAGTTTCCAATCATAGTTTCAGGATAGTTGAACTATTGTAATGTTATGATGTTGTGATTTCGATTGATAGCCAAGTAGTTCTTGAGGTTTACACGGGATGATAAACGCGTGCTGAGCATGTTTATATCACACAATACTATGACAACCTAGTGTAGTAGACCATATGGAGAATGGACATATGGACTTCTCCAGAGTATCTTTTAATACGATACGAGACCACGGGGGGAATTGAAGATGAGTACATCCTATGAGAGTCTTTAGTTCTGCGATGCGGGCTATAGGGGAAATGAGACATTGACTGCTTTCGTAGATAGCCTTTAGCACGATAAGAGACTATATGGGGAATTGACGCTGATTTCTTCCTCAGAAAGTCTACTCATAGCTGAACCAGAGGGGTGAGACTGTATTTTCCTCCTAGTGGGTTGCGAGTACTTATAGGTTGAACCATAGGGGTTATGTTGTAAGTGCTACCCAGAGGATTACCTGTTATCTACTTTTTGTTGGTTGTTTACTTGTGTTCATTATATTCTAGAACTGTGGATTGTAGCTGTTGTGTGCTTATCTGTTTACTGATTCATGCACTTTTAATTGCCTTGTATTCATTGACTATTAGGCACAGATCTTTGGGTGATTTCCTACTGGAATTGTAGCTCAAACCCTGTTTGGGCTAGACTTTTGGGCCCAATCAAACTTTGTTGTTACGGGTATCGATAAGGGAAAGTGCCCTTCGACTTCCAGTACTTGATTTCTTAGAGCTGGAGAGAAAGGGACCAAGCATAGGATTGCGATGCTGTAAGAGACGCTATTATTTTCGTAAATTGTTTTTACTTTTATTTCAGCACGTTGTTATGTTTACTATGTTCCTTAGATACTTGTACTTTCTGCATAATTATCATCATTACTATATATTCATTGCTTCTGCTATTTGGTATTAGTTGTTGCGTATTGTTTACTGCTTCCACTATTTACTATTAGTCTCTTTTTTGTGTAAACATTACCAAATGAGGGCATAGTTTCCCGAATAGCTTACCAATGCCCTTACTACTAGTCGGAATCCTCTAGAGTCTGGGGAAATGCGTTTGAGGTCATGTGGCGAACTGGGCACGGGGCACCTATCGGTGGCATCCGGAACCAGGATGTTACAATATATGACCTAAAAATTGTTGTTCTAGTATTGTTCACACATCATGAATGTATTAAAATCAGACAAAATAATTGTCTACTCTCATACATCATTCTAAATACAATTCATTATGGGTTTACACCTTCCATTTCTATAAAAAAAATATCACATTATATATACAATTCATGACATAAAACATATTTAAATTTCCCTGTGGTATTCTATAATGTCGGTGGGTTCACTAATCCCCATCTATTTGTTTCATTTTTAATATTATATTTATTTTCCTCTATAGTTTATTTTCTATGAAGTTAAAAATTAAGAACATCCATCCATACTCAATAAAACTATACTACCAATGCATCATTTTATCATCCATGACCTTAAACCGGTTGTGTATATTCAAATATATAAGAAAAGAAACTAGTAGAGACCCAATATTAAAGGAATCATAACAATAAATTCCATAAACATTCTCATGGTTCTTTCATTACATTATATTATAACCATTCATTTTAAAAATGTATTTTTCATCCATTCTTAATAAGAGTCATTTATCTTTGGTTCAGTCACAAGGACTCGAAACTCTATATCATAGGGTAATCTTTGTAATTCCTTATTTCATTTAAAAAATATTCATCTTTCACATCCAAATTCAATACCCGAGGAAAATTAATTCTCCCCATAACTGTGCACATCACAATATACTATAATCCCTATTGATAGGATCTCAACCAGTGCATTGTATTTCATATATGATATTTTTTCCCTTATATATTGATCTGGATATCGATATTTCCTTTCTAAATGTCCTACCACGTTATTAGGACCCAATAATCACAAGTCAATCACCAATTCAGAATATATTACATAGAGAAATCTCAAAATTAGTTCGACAAGTTGTATTTTTTAATTACACAGTTAATATTTGTCCATCCATTTTTCCAATAATATATAAGATATGGATTTTCATTACATGTTTTTAATTTTTTCAATATTAAACATATTCTCATTCATCAAAAAGTTTCAATTTTGAGTCTTGTTGTCTTGATTTATCTTTAACAACCCCTTACCCTTTTTCATATATGTTTTCATAACTCCATTGGGGTTATTATATTATATCGTATGGTATTTTATAAGGTGAAAATTCCCAAGGAAATCATTCTCATGTTCTGTCCACAATCTCAATTGCAATCATAGTGGATCATCTATAATTGTGACCACAACCTATCCATATTGTATAGAATTTTTATAAAAATGAGTTTTCTACATTTAAAAAATATTTCTCAAATTTCACATGAATGATGTGGGTAAAGGATTTAATAGATGTGTTTCCTCATTAGAAAGATTGATACACCCATTTTTTATGTTTTCTCTATATGTTGACTAAAAAATTGATAAAATTAATTTTTTTTCTATCTTTTAACATTGATTCATCCATAATAAATATTATTACATTAAATAATATATCCAACAAATTCGATTCAATATTTCAAAAAGAATTGTATGTTAAAACCATATAATAAAAAAATATTTAATAATTCATTTATTTATCAATAGGAAACATGCTATGTAGAATTTGTTTCCATGCGTTCTGCATCTTATGTGTTAGTTTCCCACAATGTCCAACTCGATACATATATGTGACATTATTACATTATCATTTGATTAATTATAATGACCATAACTCTTAACTCCAGCTCTACTATAAGTTATCATTATAAATGAATGCTGAATATGAACTATAATCTCCAAAAAGTGAATAAATATTGATAGTTTCATTGGACCCCCATTGTTATTCAAATTACAACATGGTTCATTCTTTCTCACTGAAACAAAATTACAACATCTTCCTAGGGAATTGTTTTATGATAATTGATACAACATATTCTTATGTTTATAGTATCACATCATTATAAAATTATCATAGGTCCTATATTCCTGACCATAATTATTATACCCCATGGATAAAATTGTATGACCCCAATACCTCAAATACACATGGTTCAAGAATTAAAAAATTAAATGGTAGTTCCCTTGGATTGAATTAATGAACATATAAGTAGAATTACATTATGAATGTTGTACACCAATATTTTTTACCACTCAATGATATATATCCCACTCAATTAAATTGTGAACTACATTCCTACCATCATTGAAAAAGACTATATTATCTAACCATTAAGGATATATATTATTTCATTGAGGATTTTGATTGCCCCTATCCAACACAAGCTGACACTAGTCCCTTCCATTATCTCAAATGATGTTATATTACATGGACCTGTACATAGTTTTATGGCCATTAATGGAATAAAAATTAGATAATTAATAATCACTATAATCCAAATTATCACATAGATCGTTAATCACTTATAGAGTGCAATAATAAATACCATTTCAAAGTTTTTCTCCTTGATTTGTGATTTTTATTTCCATCAATCCATCATGATTCCAATATTATTGATAAAACCAAATCAATATGATTGGTTCATGATGAAAAAACATTATGAGTTCTTGAACTATCCTAGTTAATCATGATCATCAAGAAAAACCCAGTGTGTCTTCGGATTGTGATATTCATAACTTGTATCATCCAAATGAGCTCCCCAAAAAGGGTGAAACAATTATTAAATTCATGTAATTTTTACTATGTTACAGTACAAAGATAATTATCCATTGTTTCCCAAAAATTTACTCCAATAGTGGTGAAAAATTGCCTAAATGGTCACATATTGATAATATTACATGTCTTGAAGGAGAAATAATCATTAATTTAATAATGGAGCCTATGATTCATATATATTTAATGATAACTGCCAAGAAATATTTTCCCTATATCCATTATTGAATATATATATATTTATTATCTTACCCCTCTTCATGTTCCCCTGGTTCGAGGTTAATTTCCATAGTAGTGATGTCAATCCTATGTACATCATATACATTTTTTTGGTTATCAATATGAATGAATAATAATAATTAAATTACCACATCATTATGGCCCCCCAACTCTTATTGATAAAATATTATAATCATAAAATGACTCTCTTTATATAAAACTATCATATAATTAGAAGATATTATATTCCTGTATTGTATACATTGAAAGGATTAAATAATTTTATTATAGATATTTTTAGATTCTTATTTGAATTATAGAATTTATTTTAAAATTTCACAAATGATTTTTGAATAGAAAATATTGTATCATTAATTAATAAATTAATCTGTATTGTCGTACAATAATTTTAGAATCCATTTTTTTAGAAATATTATATTCATGATAATTAACATTGGAAAAAGACTTCTCATGTTTATCCTACCATGGGTGGGGTACCTAAGAGACAAGTCATCACATAATCAGATCAATTTCCTTGACAATATGTTAGGATTAAAAATCATCTGAAATATTCTATACCCTTCTTTTAAAAAATCTAAATTCGACATCCATTGATTCTATATTTGACTCCAAATTGTTGTATACTATCAATTACAACATTATATGGAAGATGGTTCCCTCCCTATTAGATGTGATGTCTTCAAAATGGGATGCTTCCTGTACTTGATGAGAGAGCCTCCATATCCACTACCCTATAAGACATTAATCCCTAATTAGTTTCTCAAAATACGTTGAAGTATACTTTCTCCACTATATGATCAGCTAATTTTCCATAAAGTCTCATGGAATCATGTAATTGGAGCATTAATCCATCACACTGATCCCCATGTTTACTCGCTAATACAAAAGAGATCCTATCTATCTAAAAAATAGATATCTATAGAGTGTCATTAATAATGATTTGGAATTTAAAAAATAGACTAAAAAATCATACATTATTTTTTTATAATTACACTAGACTCCATGAAATCATATACCTTGGTGGAGGGAACACATTCTTTCAACTTTTTGAGGAACTCTATAAAATGATACCCCTCGTGAATCAACCCAATGTGGTTTCAATCTATATAATGGAGAATAATAAATTCACATTTACACTCATAAAATCCACTAACTCTATTGATGTATCCTCTATAGGTGATGTCTACTATCATTCCTCGGTAGGCCCTCTTAGGAAGGCATGATTCTCTTCATGGAACTAGGAATCCTTCCATAGTGAAAATAATTCAACAAAACTAATCCCTTACACTATTTTAATTCCCATATCTACATATCTTGTAATTTTTATCTTAGGAATCAGCTCAATTATTCCACCCCTGTGATGGATATTAGACCTCCATGGATCAATATAATGAATTTTCATTGCACAAATGTAGGGGACACATCATCTGATATCATATTTGATGGTCATATGATTAATAAACTATTATAAATATTAACGTTTGCTAAAAAAATTGAGGATATAGGTCATCAATGTAAATAAAGTTTCAATATTATTATTATCCATGTAGTTTTTAAAACTCCACATGATTAATATCATGTGATACAACCATATGAAATAAAAATATGATAAAAATTAGGGGGTACAATGTGATGACATTAAAAAAATACATACTATAGGATACTAGGTTGTGACACCAATTATTTTAATAGGATGATAGTGTAATTAGATGACTTTATCACCACCATCCAAGATATCTCAAAGTATGTTTTATATAGGAGGGGCACAATGTCACACTAACACTCATATATAAACATCTTATCCAACTTAGTAGTGTCTATTTATAAACACTAGAGGAAAATATTAATAATTAAATAGGTTTCACATACAATATTTATTCAACATGGTTTATATATAACTCACATGGATAGATATCACAAGAAGATTCCATAGGTGTGATTTAATTTCTTTTTCGATGACATTGCAACTCTATTGGACTACCCAAGGAGTCCACTTGAGTAGATTATAAGTTATATACATCATGAAATGATTCTCTTAGATATATTTCATTATAAAATGGAACCACTTACAATGGAACCTATGAATATAATTTATCACGTGGCTAATAGCCACACATTTAAGGAATATAATAATGTAATGATAATCATTATTGTGTCATCAATACACAAACTATACATCATATATGTATTAAAAAGCCTACATACAGTTGAACTAGGTGTTGAGTCTTCTGATCCCTCTCTATAGTATACCAATTATTCTTCCATATATAATCTTTTATAGTTTCTCTATTGTTTGGCCATCAAAAACACATCTCTCAAATTTGATATAACAAGGATGATGGTGACATAAAAAACGACCTAGATTTATCAAATTAAATTTCTTTAAGCCTCATGGTTCATACCAATGGGTCCCATTAATCTCATAGAATTTTCCATGGTTCATTTACATGGGTTCCCAATGACACTAGTTAATAATAAATTTGAATCCATTCTCTTATGATGAACATGGGTCCTATATTTCCCATAATATTAATTGATACCGAATCCAATGTTTAGTTTCCTTCATAGAGAATTCGATAGATGGAATCTTACTATTTTTATTTTACACATGATTTTATACTAACTGATCCTTCTATTCTAACCCATATTAAAAAAAACTATTAATATACGACGATTAATATCATTTCATATTCCTAGATGAGATCGATCAGGATTCCAGATGGTGAGAACATTATAATCTCCCTAGAAACCTCTCATTTAATCACGGACATATGTATTGAGTGATATTGGGTTTCATATCAATATTAGTTCAAGTACTAACCTAAAACCACTGAAATTTATTGAAATGAAACTAGAAACTGAACCAGGATGGGGTGTAATTCCCCAAATTTGTGTTTCCATCTATCTATATAAAAGATAATCCACCATGAGAAGAATATTGAAATGAAATATTAAATGTGGTACCACACAACATGTTGATAACATAAATTTTCATATTTCAATAAATTTAATTGATAAGAGTTTATGGTTTCAAATCATTATGAGTATCCCATAATAATCAATCAACACTAGCCTAAATACATTTTTATTGATTATATATTTCATGAAATACATTAATTGAGTAGGGATACCATTTAGTAATTTGATCCCACTGACATGTTCTGTTACCCATCCACATTGGGTTTATAATAGGCTAGATATGAGCTAGGGAATCATCCATTATTGATATGAACCATTAGTTCATACATCCATCATGGGTACCCCCAAATAAAGTGATTATAAACCATCAAATCTAGATTTATCACATGATTACGAATATGAAATTTTAAATTCACATATATAAATTGTAGAATCTATTAACATATGGAATCTATTAACTTGATAAAGAACCCAAAATATTTTAGAAATTATAACCTCACTCTATGTCTATATCACTCAAATTATCCTTACATGAGATTGACCTAGAAGGACCCTACCTTATTATGATACAAAACTATTTGGAAAATCATTGGTCACATTGTGATGTTCTAAATGTAAAAATTCATGAAATTAAGAGACACTATATTGGAGATAATGTATTTATAAATACATGAGTGATGTCTATCAATCCCAATTATGTAGTCTAGTGGCTCCGTTTTGAGATTTGGAATCCACTCTACATACCTAGAAGAATTATCCACTAGGATGAATTAATTATATTTGGATAATTTTACTAGATTATAACCAATATGGTAAATATACCCTTATATATTGTTTACATATCTATAATGATAATGAATGTTTTTCTCTATAGAAAATGGAATTCCTATATGCATTGGATGTATATTAAATAATTGATACATGTCGATATAAAACATCCACACCGATTCATATAGCCCCAATCAACATAAAACTCCCAAAAACCATTCAATGGTATGGATAATGTAATATTTTTTTAACTAATCATCCATAATTTTTCATAATGAAATTGAAAAATACTAATAAATGGATGCTAATATTACTAATATAACTCATTAGATGATGCCTAAATATTAAGGAGGGATGAATTATTCCTTTGAAAACTCCATGAAAAATATCTCCAATAATTTATTGAGAATCTATATGGTTTTTATAATTTAATCATTGACATATAATCCAACAACAATGATTCTAGAAAAGATATACTAACTACGAATAAAAATATTGGCCCTTCTCGTGTCAAAGACTATGTTATTAAAAATGACATCATCACACAATATAGATTGACAGATTGACAACTAGTAGATCAGAAGATAATATTTCTAAAAAACTATTATTGCACAAATAAGATTCTTATTCTTGAACCCAACACACTAATCCTGGGTGATCTATGAATTATTTGTAATTTAATTAATCATATTATTAGTTTTACCAACTATATATTATGAACCATGGTTATCTATTTCATCATGATTATATATGATTTAATACTCAGAAATCATGAAATTTTGTTTCTACCAAAAAGTTATCACTTTTTAATTCTATTATGTCAATGATTTTAAAAGAATGCATAGTTACAGGTTCAGAAAAAATAGTTCTACTAATTGTGTTGGTGAATTTTTAAATTGCATAAATGCAATGTTTATTGAAATTAAAGGGGTCATACAAATTTTTTTAATGTTAATAATGGTTATCCAAACATTTCAACAAAATTATATTTTTATACATCATGAAATTTCATAATTTAATGGTGGGGGTAAACCCATGGTTTTTCAAATCAGTAAATCAAATTAGACAATAATGATTATTGTTTCTAGGTACAAAAAGAAAATTTATAGATATCATATACATCTGATCCACTAAATCCACATGGAGACATATTATGTTGGTGGGGATATTTTTAGAACTTAAAATCTTGTATGGTGAAATAGAGAGATGATAAAAGAAAAACTAATTTTGAAAATAATCATGTAAAAATTTCTAAATAATGGGATATTAATTTAAACTACAATACAATTATTCTTCATTCACTGAATGTTACGGAAATCATATTGTGAGACTCCAATGATATATATTATTTAACATCCATTAGATTTCTGAACTCTAAAAGGCTACTCAAATAAGAAATGTCGGTGTGTTTTGGTAACATGTTCATATGTAATGTAACATTAGAGTGTTATAGAACATAAAATGTTACTAGATTCAAATAGTAATTCACGATACATTGTTTCCAATGACCAAAATACATATAAATAATTCATCATCCTATGGTTTTTTGAAAAAACATATTAATTCCAATGAGTAATGCTTCCGACTAAGTATAATCTATATTTTGTTGAATTAAAATCATCTTAATAAACTCATATATTATTAATGGTGTGAAAAAATCCAACATTACATTAAATATTATCTTTAGTGGATTGGATTATTATTGATATCATATCACACAACCATAAGTGATAATGAACATGGTTCAAAAAAGATAAAAATACTTTAATGGATGTTTTATATCAAATAATTACAAATATTGAAAAACTTTAGCTTGTATATCCAATTGAATATAATATTATATTTCACAACACACTAAGAAACCCATAAATTTTTGAAACAAAAAACATGTGAGAACCAATATATTTGGAACAACAATTGAAATCTTTGTCCACTTCTCTTAAATAAATAAAATTTTAATTATCATGTTCCCCTGGTCAATATGAAACATTATTGAAAAATATTTATTTACTGAATTATTTTAATTGATCCTTATTCCCAACACATATGCACCATGAATTGTCAAAGAAGGATCAGAAAAATCTCTATCAAACCATATGAACTCTTATAATGGAGGTCTTATATTATTTATGAAATAGTCATTGTGCAGATTGTCTACTCTATCAAGGAAACATTATTATTGTTAAACTAAATCCAACTAATGAACTATCATTATACAAAATCCATAAAATCATTAAATAATTAAATATATGATTACCGTATATTTCCATCTATCCATCCTAATTTGTACTGGGACACTTCATGAATAATCCCCAAAAAATCCAATCCAATCTCTCAATTATTGAACACCAATGATGAAGTATAATAAAAATTTATTTAACATTGACATACTAATACCAGTATTCTAAATAAAAGGAAATGTCTTATTTTCATGATACTGAAATGAACATAAATTCCATTATAAGAAAATTTTAGAAAGAAACTATACTCTATGAATATCATATGTATTTTTAAGTGATATGAAAACAATTACAAATTTGATGAGATGGAGATTATTCATGTTATAAAAAAAATGATTCATATCATATACTGAACTTCCTTAAATCACAATCCTCACATTAACACAAATTTTTGTATGCTTTCATGAGACAATAATCTTTACTACCTGATAATAAACTACATTGTATTGTCGTAATAAACTTCCATAAGATATTCATATGAACAAAATGGGTTCATATTAGTTAGTAAATATTGATATAAATTTTTTCTACTTGAGAATCAATTATAAATACCCAATATACATATTTATGTGACTCATTGTGATTCCATGGGTGATGAGACAATGATTATCATTCCATATCTAAATAAACATTCTATTATGCTTTTTCCTCCACTATATATATATATTTTCAACAAAACCTAATTTTATTTAGAGTGTATATCATAACTCTCACCAATTATTTCTAACATCTCCATAAGATATTAAACTGTTGGATGTCTAAATTGGATATTAACTTATTCTCTCCAGTAGATGAAGAGGGTATTTAGACCACCTACATAATAAAATAACATTTCAAATTACACATTGTAGTTTAATCTTGATAATGACCCATGAAAGATAACCTATGTGCAACCATCCATATTTGACACTAAATATCTGATTAACTCATAGGTGACCTTCATATATTGGGCCATCAACATTAGACTCTAGATAATTTCATAGTCTATATGTGATGAGTGCCTATGTAATCATCTTCTAATGACTAGAAATATATAATTAACACATATTAAAAATTGTATATCCCACACAAGACTCAAAATAAATTATTAACCCAAGCACGGAAATAATATGTGTGATTTTTCCCTATAAAATATATACATTTAAACCCTTCCTATTTCATAAAAAGCACAACCCCTGATGATACAACTTGAAAGCTTATGGTAAATAGAATTTTAATCCTATTTTATGATAATAAAATCTATTTTTCAGCTACACATTTTATGAGACTATGATTCTATGATACATGATGAACATGATATGTTGTTTTTGAAGAGAATATGAAGTATCTAAAATAATCCCAGGATCTCTTCATTCTCTAATTAATTGACGAGCCTATGATTATTAACATTTTTGATAAGAAAAATAATCCCTATGTGAAGAGTTTAGGATGTATTATCTGATGAGAATATGATGTGTAGCATGGTGAGTTCATGATTAATAGTGAGAATATATATTTTTTAATGTTTCCCTTTATTTTCATGTACATAAAAGACACATTTATTTCAGATTATTTTGAAATTTTTTATTTAAATTATGAAAAATAAAATTATAATTTTTTATAAAAAAATATTCATTATTTTTTCATAAATTTTATTTATACTTTATAGGTAATTTTTAAACAAATATATATCATTCGTTTTTTTCAATTATTATTCAATATTATATATTTCCACTTTTATGTATTTAATTTGATAAAATATATAAAATATTTACAATGATAATAATTAATTGTAGTTAATAAGATCATCTTAATTTATTCATAAATAATAATATTGAACATATTAATTTTGTGTTGCCACTCCATTGGAAAAATGTGTTATGTAAGGAAAAAAGTATTTTGATAACTCTTAAATTCCATTATAACATATCCATTAATTTTTTTGAGATGTATATTTAATCTCTATAAATCGAGAATTCTAAAATATAATTTTGTAACTATTAAAATTTGACACTAATGTGTATAATATTTCATATATAGAAAAAATAAAAATGATAATTTTTTTATTTCAATGTTATATATATATTTTTAAATCGATAAAAAGATATTATATTCAATTATAAATAGTTATAAATATATTTTTTATCTTTTTATGTAAATTTTAGATTTTATTAATGAAATAATAACCTTATTTTATTATTTGAGGTCGGTAGAGTTCTTTTGCATAAAGTAGAAAAATAAATTAAATGAATTTAAAAATTGTAATTGTAATATTTAATTGGTGATTTAGAGTTTCTTGATAATATCATAGATTAAAAAAAATTATGGATATTTTAATGTAATTTATTACAATTAAATTACAATCATGATATCATTTCATTAAAATCAAATGAATAGTTCTAAAAAAGTAAATTATGTTATTTTAAGTAAAAAATATTTTATTATATGATATAAATCTAATGAATGTAGTATATTCAACCAAGTGAAGGTAATATGTTTAAAATATAATTAAATTTTATTATCGCGTATCATTTCCTTTTATTCTAAATTTAATATCTTTTTTAATGCAAAAAAAACCATAGTAATCATTAAATGGGTAATTTATTGTAAAAATAAGGATATAATGGTACAATAATCACATAAAATTGACCAATTTGTTTTTGATTGGATTTAAACTCATAAAAACCTATATTACATTTATATCAACTAAAATTGAATTTAATAGTAATATGTTTTTATATTTGTTTTCTACTATTATAAATTCTATTAATATTTATTCCTCATACCTATTATAAGAACCCAGACCGTCTTTTAATTTGTGTTTTCCTTTTTTGGTCACTTTTGAGAAAAAAAGGATTTTCTAGAGGTTGGGCATGGGCGCACAGTTGCCTCACAGTCTGAGCAAACTGTGCGGCCAGCCCACGAAACCATGCACCCTTGATAGAGGGCTTCGCACGGGCTACACATGTTTTTTCAAACCATGCCGTTATGCCATGAAAAGTCCCTGGAGGAGATAGTAGCAACTGCACAGTTGGCACACGTTTTTCCAAACCATGCGGGGTAACTATGATGCCACTAAAAGTTAGTGTTTTTAAGTCCAGGGACACTCGATATTTCCCATTCCTCCATCATTCTTCCTCCCACTAGTACCTCACGCGGGATATGAGATTTTTAGTAGTTGGGGGAGCTCCTTGGCTCGTTTTGGAGGCGAATTAAAGGGGTTTCTTGGTGAATCGAAGGCAGTTCTCCTCGCGTAAGACCCTATTTTGGTTTTTTGAGGTTTTAGTTAGGGTTTTGTCTCACCCTCTCTTCTTTTCCTAGATCTATAATGGTTTTATGTAGATCTAGGGTTGTGTTGACTTTTTGTGTTAATGGTTGTCCTTTATGATGTTAGGGAGGGGTTTTTGAGGTGTCTTTGACGAGGCGTTCACCAAGTTTAGGGCACTTTTGGGCGAAGAGGTCATTTTCACCAAACCCTAAGAGGTAGGTGGTTTGTGCCTTTCAGTTTAAGGACATTGAATTGTATGTGAAAAATCTACCATAACAATGAGTGGGGTATTGTGTGTTTACCATTTGTAACATTGTTAATTTCCTACTATGAAGGTGTGTGCAAATAGAGGTTATTTGTATGTGAATAGGTTTGATTGCTATGCTTTGGAGGTCTTTTCCATGCATGTTATTCTTATGACCATTTGGTTCTACTTAGCCTGTAATGCATCATAGTTTGATTCCCATGCCTAGTATTGTATGATGGTGTGATCTTCCTTATTAGATATGTTGATATGTTTTAGACTTCTAGACATGTAGTTCGTGGGGTTTACAATGGCCAATATGCATTTCTATAGTTGTTTGACTTACACTTGGTCGTGAGAACCTGGTGTAGTTGACCATAGGGATAATGGACGTAAGGGCTTATCTAGAGTGTCTTTATAATTTACGATACAAGACCACATGGGGAATTGAGGATGAGTGCTTTCCAATAGTGTCTTTAGTTTTTCAATGTGGGCCAAAGGGTGAATGTGACATTGATTTCTTCCCCAGAGCTCCTTTAGATATGATACGAGTCTATAGGGGGAATTAACGGAGATTTCTTCCTCAGAGAGTCTATGCTTAAGCTGAACCAGAGGGGTTAGGCTGAGTGTACTACCTAGAGGGATGCTTGTACATGATAGGTAGGACCAGAGGAGATAGGATGTGGGCACTTCTCAGAGGGTCACCTGTTTGATAGATGCTTTCTTGTGTTTCTAGGTATGACCAGAGGGGATATTCTATGGGCACTTTTCAGAGGGTTACCTATTGTGTTTATCTGCTTGGATAGCTGTTTCTTGATATTGAAACTGTGGATTGTTTACTGTTAAGTACTTTCCTTTTTACCGCTTTCTGCACTATTACATGGCATATATTCACTGACTTTTAGGCACATTTCTTGTGGTGGTTGCGTGCTAGGATTTCTCTCACACCCTGTTTGGGCCATGCTTTTGAGCCCATAAATATTATATTGTTGAAGGTATAGACAAGGGAAAACACCATTCTACTTTGGGTACTTAATTTCATTGGAGCATGAGAGAATGAGACCAAGTTGAGGCTTGTGATTCTAAGGATATTTCTTATCTATTTTCCTTTTGTACATTGGTTTAGTACTATATTCAGCATTGTGAATTGTTTGGCTTCTTTCGTAGACATATATGTATCACACATCATTTATATATATATATATATATTCTCATGTTTTTTCTTTATCAGTCTTCCGATGTTATTATTGTTTGGTATTATTAATGCTTTTTCTATTTTTTATTTGTTTACTTCTACTGTGTAATCTACCAATTAGGGCAGAGTTTCCACAATAACACACACAAGGCCCTCGCTGCAAATTGGAAGCCTCTGGCATTCGGGGAAATACGCTTAAGGCCACGTGACCAACCGGGTACGGGAAACATTGGGTGGCTTCCAGAACAGAGATGTTACAAAGTTGAGCCAAAGTAATTATTTTCTTCTTGAATTAATGATTGAAGCCTTTATCCAGTGATAAGAAGGAATAGTTAGTTGGTAAAAAGATATGCACGGGAGTAGCTACCCCATGTATAGGGAAAATCCAATCTACCACGTTTATTGTAATTTTTCTCGTTTTCAATTTTATAGTTTATTTGATTTCGTTGTTGGGTGATTCACATGTTTTGTGCTATTATCATTGATATTATTGAGGATCTATTTCTATCAAAACCTGATTATATGGGGTTCTTCCTTCTCATGCATCATACATACCCTTGTTATAAATCACATGTCATGAATTCTTTCCATGCCACATAGAGTGCATTAGCAATTTCATGTTGTTTTGATAGATGATGTGTAGAATATGCATGTTGTTGTGATAGGTTCTTTGATAAAAATACATTCCATTTGATAGGGTATTGTTTGAGTAAGGTTTTTTTTAGGATGAATGCCAAATTTTGGTTCCAATGGTGTTATGGGCCCTCATGGACCAGAACATGGAGGATCATCACCTTGTATTTGCTTGTTTATAACATGTGTATGATTCAAATATTTTATTCGTGGGGAGTATTGGCCCTCATGGATTAGAATTTAGCACATTAAATGTTAGTTTCAATGCTTCTCTAGGTTCTGAAGTAGTTTCTGAGGCATACTGTCTGGAAGAACCAAGAATAGACGTCGTGTAGTTTTGACAACACGACATGTTCTTCTGATCGATAACTAACAGTCTTTATTAAATACACATTGTGTAATCATTGTACACACCGTGTAATCTTATGTTTAATTCCATGTTAATCTTGTTCTGAGTTGTGCATTTTACCCTGCAAAGTTATGCCACCGAGACATCCTCTGGTTGTATGCCAGCAACAAGGCAGTGACCAGACACCAGATTGGGCTGATCAGAGACATCCTATAGATCCTCCTACTGTGCCAGTCTTGGCACCAATAATTATACTTGACCTAGGTGCTGATGCAAAGTCTAAGGAAGGATTTATGAGGTTGATTCAAACCTTTCAGGGAGCACATCCTCCTACCCCGTCGATGGATGATTTGACGCAGGAATTTCAGTAGCAGCATGGTCCCACTTTTTTATGTGATGGGGGTCCCCAGGCTGTAGAGTCATGGCTAAAATCCATTCTAAAGATCTTTGAGCATCTTGAGACACCTTTAGAGAGGAGGGTCTACATCTCTACCTATATGCTTCAGGAATCCACAACGAGGTGGTGAGATGTGATGTCATAGGCGGGACGCCAGTATGTTATGGCATGGGATGAGTTCCAACACATCTTCTTTGCTACTTTATCCAGAGACATTAAGGGCCAATCGAGCACAAGAGTTTATGAGTTTGGTATAGGGTACTCTTTCTATTATGGAGTATTCCTCTCACCTTACTGAGCTGCAACACTTCACGCCTATTCCATGAGGTGATGAGTTGGTCCTTGCAAGGAAGTTCAAGGATGGTCTAAGGCACGACATCCAATCACATGTGAAAATATTCAGGGTGACATCAATCGCTTATATCATCAACCAGGCACTGATCATGGAGCAAAATATGAGGGATTCTAGAGTTGTGATTCAGGGTGGATTGACATCTGGATTTAGCGTTCCTTCTACTGACAGTAGGACGTTCCATACAGAGTATTCACGTGGTGATCCAAGGACATGAGACACACCTTTGGGTAACTAGGTAGTTTTATATCAATGTGGGAAGAGTGGTAATACAAGGCCACATTGCTCGAATGACCCAGTGGAGTGCCGATCATGCAGCAAGATGGGTCGCCTTCAGCGTTTTTATTTGAGCTTTTCACCAATAGCTGCTGACAGGGGTTCATCTATGAATCCTCATACAGGAGCACCTCCACTAGTTTTTCAATAGTTTGGGAACTAGAGTCCATCTGGCCGCTCAGGTCGAGGTGGAGGTCGTGGCCGCGGTGGTCAGTCACCAACCTACTAGCGACATTAGTGTTGATCAGCTCCAAGTGGCTAGGCAGGGTCACAGGGCTGTGACATAAGGCAATCTTTTTCAGTGGAGAAGACCTATAAGGAGTAGCATCTCTGACCCTCCAATGTAGGAGGTGCGATCTTAGATGCCTCTGTTTTATCTTCATCTCTTTTTGATATAGGGTATTCCCATATCATTATATCTATTGCTATTGTGGAGATCCTTGGTCTCTGCATCTTTTATTCGTCCCATATCTTAACTCTAGACACTCCATTGGGGATGAGAACAACTGGTGTGTGTTAGTGTAAGGAGTTCCCTCTTAAGGATGGGGGGTGTCACTTTCAATGGGTCCTCTACATCCTATATATTGTAGGTTATGATTTCATTCTCAGAATGGATTGTTTAGTTCTTATCTAGGCAGTCATAGTTTTCTATTATCATAGGGTGAGTTTCATATCACCAGAGGGCATATCATTTCTTCATAGCGGCGAATGGGATGTCCAGGAGAGAATAGAGGGTCTAGAGCATGATGGGTTAGAAGGAGTTAGAGCCTAGATTTGTAGTATATATCATGATGAATAGGGGACTTCATAGTTGGACTTTCTTTTAGTGGTGGGTCATTTTTGGGATATCATTCAAAAGGACTTTTAAGGTTTTCCTCAAGAGTGTGAGGTAGACATTTCAGTTGTTCTTATTCCTAGAGCGGAACTGGTGTCCATTACTTCTTATAGGATGGCTACACCAGAGTTGCACGATCCGAAGAAGAATTTAGAGGAGTTGCAGGTAAATGGTTTCATCAGACCTAGTACTTCCCTTTGGGGTTCACCGGTCCTGTTTGCGAAGAAGGAGGACGGTACCCTCTGGCTTTGTGGGGATTATCGGATGTTGAACATGTTGTTGTACAAGAACCGATATCCCTTCCCATTATTGATGACCTATTTGATCAGCTTCGAGGATCCTAGGTGTTCTCAAAAATTGACTTGAGATGCAGTTATCATGAGTTGTGCATTAGACCATCCTATATACCTCATATAGCCTTCCGGAGTAGGTATGGTTTATACGAGTATATGGTTATGATGTTCGGTCTCATGAACGCGCATGTAGTTTTCATGGAACTGGTGAACCGAGTGTTCCCTCAATCCATGGAATCATTCGTGGTTGTTTTTGTAGATGATATCTTCGTGTACTCTCCCACACGACACAACCATGTTGCGCATCTTGAGAACATTTTTAGTACACTGAGAGAGCATAAATTATATTAAAATCTCTCAAAATTCTACATTTCGATAAATCAAATTCACATTCTGGGTCATGTTATATCAGAGATAGGAGTGTCAGTAGTCCTAGGTAAAGTGAGGACCATAGTTTCTTGGGAGCACCCGAGAAATGTATTTGAGGTGTGGAGTTTTGTAGGGATGGTTTGATACTACATGCATTTCATACAATACTTCTCATGCTTAGAAGCACCCCTGATGGGTCTGACTAAAAAGGATGTGATGTTCTTATGGACAGATTCTTGTGAGTCAGCTTTTCTGTAGCTTAAATAGTGGTTGACTTAAACATTGATATTTGTATTTCCAGAGCTGGGAAAGTGATATACTATTTACTACGATGCATCAGGTATTGTGCCTTGAACTATATTTATGTAGGGAGATGGAGTCGTTGCATATGGGTCTCTGTAGTTGAGGCCACATGAGAGGAATTATCCAACACACTATCTGGAGTTGGTAGATGTTGTTCATGTCGTACACTATTGGAGACAATATCTTCCAGGAGAGCACATTATGGTGTTCACTGAACACAAGAGTCTCAAGTACATCTTCCCTCTGTGTGATTTGAATTTCAGAAAATAAAGGTGGGTTGAGAACCTACAGTCCTTTGATTTTGAGCATGCCTATTTTCCTTTGAAGGAAAATGTGGTGGCTGATACGTTGAGCAGGAGAACTCAGATACAAGAAGTTCAGGAGGCCAGTAGTGAGTGGTAGCTTATGACTATTATCTCTGAGATGCATTGGGAGGTGCACGACAGACAGGGGTAGAATTTTCATTTCTCTATAGCTTTTACCTCTACACTTTTTGATCGAGTGCGAATGAGGTAGCTATCATACTCTGAATGTCTAGTCCTGCAAGAATGTGTCTCTGAAGAGGACCTTATTCGTGGATGGACCATAGGCGAGGAAGAGATATTGTAGTTCCAGGGATGCGTGTGGGTGCTAGAAGACATAAATGAGGAGCTGATGCTGGATTTTTATTCCTCAGTTTGGGTCGTTCATCCTGGCGTCACTAAGAGGTATCATGATCAACACCTTCATTATTGGTGGCCAGGTATGAAGCGGGATGTTGATGGTTTAATCATGAGGTGTTCAACTTGTCAGCAGGTGGAGGGGAAGCATCAGCGACCAACATGATTTTACAACAGTTACCCATTCCCGATTGGAAGTGGAATGATGTCACGATGGATTTCATGACCGGTTTTCCGAGGTCGCCCTGAGGGAATGATGCAGTTTGGGTGAACATTGACAGAATTACGAAGGTTGATCACTTCATGCCTATCAAATATACATCCAGTATTTATGAGATAGTATGTTTGTATATCCAAAATATTGTACGACTTCATGGAGTTTCGCACTCCATTGTTTCAAATAGGGATGCATGTTTTACATCTCAGGTCTAGAAGGGGTTTCAGAAGGCGTTGGGTACACAAGTAATTTTGAGTACAGTTTACCACCACCAAATAGATGTCCAGTCAGAGAATACAATTCAGGTACATGAGGACATGCTCTAAGCATGCATTCTGGATTTTGGAGGTTCTTGAGATAAGCATATACCTCTTGTGAGATTTTCCAAAAATACTAGTTTTCAAGCAACTATACAGATGTCACCTTATGAGGTGATGTAATGTAGGCCATTCCAATCATCCTTATGTTGCATGGAGGTAGGGTAGGTTGCTTTGTTGGGACCTTATCTTCTTCAGGAGACCAGAAAATAGATAGAGTTGATTCGGAAGAGGATGGATACTGCATAGTCTCTACATGTCACTCTGAGGTAGGGGAACCGAATGATCAAGAGATAGGGTAAGCTTTTTTCGAGGTGCATCAGGCTATTTGAGGTTTTGGAGAGAGTTCAGATGGTTTCCTATAGGTTTTAGTTACCTCAAATGTATTGGGCAATGCATGACGTCTTCGACGTTTCAGATCTTCGACGTTACTTTTCAGACCCATCTCATGTCTTTCATCCTGAGCAGGATGAGCTTGAAGTAGATGTGTCGTTCGAGGAGCATCCAATCTAGATTGTTGATTGTAGTACAAATGTTCTCCTTGGCTGTTATATTCCTCTGGTATTAGTGATATGGAAGCACGATCAAGTACAAGATGAGACTTGGGAGAGGGAGGCTGATGTACACGCACAGTGGCTGGAGTTGTTCATGGTTTCTTCTTCTACACCACACTGGGGAAAAAGGGGGATGAATTTATTTAAGGGGGAAAATTTTTACAAACCTGGACCTTCTTTTCAGGTATCTATTCTGTTTCTAGTCTATTTTGAGAAAAACAAGATTTTATGGAGGTTTTGCAGTGGGGAATTGTTGGTTCACGGTCTGAGAAAACCATGCGTCCAGCCCATGAAACCATTCACCCATGACATTGGGCTATGAACATGATACACACGGTTTGTAAAACTGTGTGGGAAAGACATATGAAGTCCGTGGATGAGACAGTATTAACTACACGGTTGGCGCATGGTTTTACAAACCGTGTCGCGGTAACCATGTGGACACTTAAAGATAGGGTTTTTATGTCCCCAGCCACTCGAAATTTCCCATTCCTCCACCATTATTCCTCCCAATCATGGCTCACACAGGAGCTATGATTTTAAAAATTTGGAGGATCTCCATGGCTCGTTTTGGAGGAAAATCAAAGTGGTTTCTTAGTGGATAGAAGGTGGTTCTCCTCGGGTAAGTCCCTCTATTGGATTATTGAGGTTTTAGTTAGGGTTATCTCTCTCCCTCTATTAATTTCTTAGATCTACAAGGCTTTCATGTAGATATAGGGTTTTGTTTCCATTATTTGTTACTGTTTGACATTTTTGATGTTAGTGAAGGGTTTTTGAGGCGGTTTTGAGGAGGCCGTCACCCAGTTTGGAGTGAGCTTGGGCGAAGAAGTTGTTTTCACCAAATCCTAAGAGGTAAGTGGTTTCTTCCTTTCGGTTTAAGGCCTTTTAATTGTATGTGAAAAATCGCCAATACCCATGAATGGGGTATTGTGCATTTTACATTTTTAACCTGTTTAATTTCATGCTTTGCTGGTGTGTGTGAGTATATGTTATTTGTATATGAATAGGGTTGATTTCTATGCTTTGGAGATATCACCCGTGCATATTCTTATTATGATCCTTTGGTTCTGCATAGCATATTAGGCTTCCTTGTTTCATTCTAATTCCAAGTATTGTATAATGGAGTGATCTTTCTTATCTGACATGATAATATGTTGTAGACTTCTATCCAAGTAGTTATTGAGGTTTACATTGGCCGATATGCGTTTCTATACTTGTTTGACTTACACTAGGCCGTGAGAACCAGGTGTGGTAGACCGTATGGAGAATGGACATAAGGGATTTTCTAGAGAGTATTTATAATTTACGATATGAGACCACATGGGGGGATTGACGTTGAGTGCTTCCCCAGAGTGCTTGTAGTTCCTTGACGCATGCCATAGGGGGAATGTGATGTTGAGTGCTTCCCCATGGTTCCTTTAGATATGATACGAGACTATAGGGGGAATTGATGGCGTGTGCTTTCTTAGGAAGTCTACCCTTAAGATGAACTAGAGGGGATAGGCTGATCGTAGTGCCCAGAGGGTTTATTTTACATGATAGGTAGGACTAGAGGGGATAGGCTGTGGGCTCTTCCCAGAGGGTCACCTGTTTGTTAGCAGATTTCTTGTGTTTCTAGGTATGAAGAGAGATGATAGGCTATAGGCACTTCCAAGAGGGTTACCTATTGTGTTTATATGTCTGGATAGTTGTTGCTTGGTATTGAAACTGGGGATAGTATACTCTTATGTACTTTCCTGTTTACCGCTTTCTGCACATTTACCTGCCATATCTTCACTAACTGTTAGGCACAGATCTTGTGGTTATTGCATACTAGGATTTGTCTCACACCATATTTGGGCTATGATTTTGGGCCCAAGTAGATTCTATTGTTGTAGGTATAGAAAACTCCAAGTTCCCTTCTACTTCAGGTACTTGATTGCATTGGAGCTGGAGAGCGTGGGACCAAGCTGACGCTTGTGATGCTGAAGATATTGCTTTTCTATTTTCCTTTTTTTACTTAGGTTTAGTATTTTATTCAGAATTGTGACATTTTTGGTAGAATTACAAGACATATATGTACCATGCATCATATATATATATATATATATGCTCTAGATTTTTATTTATCTGACTTTTGATGTTACTATTTTTTGGTATTATTACTACTTCTGCTATTGTTTTTCTGTTTACTTCTATTGTGTACTCTGCCAATGAGGTAATAGTTTCCCCACTATCACACCCAAGTCCCTCACTTCTAGTAAGAAGCCTTTGGAATAGGGATAAATGCACTTGAGGCCATGTGACCAACCGAGTACGGGCACCTCTGGATGGCTTCCAGAACCGGGACGTTACACCTATAAAAGGGAACTGTGTCTCCTATCCAATCCCCACACCATGTTCATTTTGGATAATCCAATACACACTAATATTTATTAATATAATGATTCCACATATTTCATATAAATCAATTTGGGATTAATACTTACCTTAAATGGATAGTGGTGTTAAGAAAATGAGGTTACATAAAGAAGTGGTATTAAATTGATTTGAATATTCTACATTTATTTATTATCCAAACACATGAAAAAAATTCATAATATTTATCGAAATAAAAATATCCATATCCATAATACACTTGTATTTTATTATAGAAATTAGGAAATATATATCTATCTATTATTCTATAAAATAGGAAATGATTCCATCATTTTTAGGTTTGTTGGATGACTACATCGTTATATAACTAAATTAATCCACTTTTAACACCATTAATGGAATGTTATATTGAATAATTTAACATATATATATATGATATCTAATAAATAATTAAATATATTAGATGATTATTATTATAAATTTTGATTCCTTTAAAACTATTGAAAAATGATAATGGTGTTTGTGTGTATGAAAGGATTACAACCTCCATGAAGTGAGGTGATTCATTTTTCATCACCACATCCATTGGATTATGTATAGAAATGAATGTAAAGATATAATACAATACATATGATAGAGTTAAAAAAATTAAGTGAGAATGTAATATTTTATATCCTTTTCTCTATTTCATTAAAAATTTAAGATGTATTAAATGCGTACGTATGACATTCTATCACCTTTGTTATAACATACTTCATCTTTAATTTCCATGTAAAATTTTAAATTTTAAATGTATAATTGGATTTTAAAATTTATTATTATCTCGTTAATATTTGAATAGTTATTTTGGAACTGTGACCCATTTGTCCACGTTCAACATTGAAATCTTTATTCAATTATTAACTGAACATCCTAAAAAACATATTTTAAATTATTTGATTATGAATGTAAAATTTTAATTAAGTAAATGAAATAAATAGTTTACATATATTGTATTAAAAATATCATTGGTTCTTAATAAAAGAAATATTTAACAAAATTCAATTATATTGGTGTTAAAGGACATACATTGAATGATCAGACTTGAGGTAAGGGATTTCATCTCAATTCCCATTAATTGAAGAAAGTTTTATTGTTTTTATCCTAATTTATTTTATATGTTGTATATACTTCTAGTGTAAATATTTATTACATTAATACATCATATTTAATGGTAATTTATGTGACATTTATAACTATTTCATCCAAAAGGACATGTCATGAGAGTTATCATGTTGTAAGAGGTTTATTAATTTAATTTCCATTCATTATGTTATAATTATTCTCCATTGAAATTTATTTTAAATGATATTTAAATAATTTTATTATGTTTTTAACTACATAAAATTTTATTTACATATGTTCAGATAATAACATCAATTTTTTAATATCAAGTGAAATTTTTTGATATTTATAGAGGTTTTCTTTGTATCTACATTTTTTTCATGTAGATAATTTTCATATCATACATGTTGTTTTACATTTATGGTGTACACAATACAGTATGAATGAATTTTAACATATTAATTCCTAAAATTCATTTTATTTATATATAAGTATAACACTTATATTAGCATTGATTTATTTCATAAAATATACTAATGTTGAAATGGATTAATGTTAAAATATCCATTCATATATAGAATTTCACTGTTTAAGGATCATTTTGGGATATAAAATATTTTTATTTTGTTGAATATGTTTTTTTATCCTTGTTAATAAAAGGTTTTTTAGAAGAATATTTTCTATTTTATGAAAAAAAAATTATATAAAAATGAATAATTATTTTTGAATATGATACTGATGTTGAATCATATTTTACATTATTCTTGAATCCATCTCATAACCACGATTTCTATTTTAACATATTTTCTAATTGGAAACACAATGGTTTCTTACATTAAATTTAAAATATATTGTAATTTATAATATTATATTAAAAAGGAATTTATTTAATAGTGTTAATATGTCGCAATAATTATAATCAATAGAAAATAATGAAATAAATTTTATTATTTATTCATATATTGTGTAACCATATTTTTTTGGAAATATGACATTTTTCATTGATGTTTCATTTTAATTTTTTTCAATATTATTTTAAAAAATATATAATAAAAAAATATATTACATAAATATTGCATCATTATTATTATAATAAACATAACAGTGATACTGTTATAGGATTAAATGGTTGATTATATTTTTAATATATGGCTCAAACATCAATTGTAGATAATAAAACATAAACATTTCATAAATCATTCTACATCATGGTTCTAATAAATTATATGCTCTACATTAAAGTTAATGTAAAACGATAATAATTAATAAAGTGGTTTTGTAAAATTCCATTAGAGGAGGGATAATAGATATGGAACAACATTATAGGACTAAGAATAATCGTTATTATAAATTATAATCCTTGTGTCATTGTAACAACCCACAGTTTTTTAATTATGTTTTTCTCCCGATACAAAATATGTGGAATATTATATAATATTATAGACATAATTAATATATATAAACAAAAAAAGTTATATGATCAAAAATTATTCTTACATTAGTCAGCTCTGAAACAAAAAAAAAATTGAAACATTATAATTTGGCAAAATAATATAACATTGAAAAGAAAAATTTTCTAAAATCTGGATCACACTGATGTTATAGGATCACATCGCCCATGAAAAAAATCAGTAAAAATTAAAAAATTATCATTATAACAATAAATATATTATGAAATGAAAATATAACATTAAGATGAATTGTATAATATTTAGAGTGAATGAATGAAGTGATATTTTCAAGTAGTAATTTAAATATTTGAATAGCAATTTGATAGTTCTTCAAATATAACTATTGATCAATATAAATTTCATTCCTATTTCAACATTGGTATTATTCCCATTTGTAAAAGTTTTCCATTATAAATATTTTTTATAATTATTATAGACAATGAATAATAGATGTAAAATGGGGAAATGATTACCTCAACCAGCAAAGTTATGATGTTTGAAGCCCATTTTTAAGATCCTATTCGGGGGGTATTGACACGTGGGATCTCCCTATACCAATCCATATAATATTTTCCATATTTGAATGTTGAACAAAATATCATAGGGGAGATGTTCATGTTCATAGATATTACCGCTCGGTAAATGTTTATTGAGAGTTTAATTGAAAATACTACCATTGTACAACTTACCCTTATAGAATATAATAGTGTAATATGGTATTACATGTTAAGGACATTGTTAGTTATTTTGAAATTTCCTTTCGTACAAAAACAATTTTTATTCCATAAATCTCATTTTGAGAATAATTATATTTAATAAAATATATGATGAGTACGAAATTTTTGTTACATTTATTGTTGGTTGAAAATAAAAAACTAAAGTTTTATGTAAATTATATTATCTATTATAATAAACTTAGGTATGATGATTAATATTTGTTCTATTAAATTTGTCCTTAAAAATATTCTTTCAGTATAAATGATAAAATAATAATATATTTTCATAGAAATTTAAACATGTTAGATATATTTTACTCTATTTAAAAAAAATTCAATAAATAAGAATGAATATTATTCTATATTAAAAATATTAATTTAACAAAATTAGTTATAGTAAAATAATAGTTTTTTTAAGAATCATCACATTGAAATTTGGTTAGGTTTAATTTTTTATAGTTTTTTAAAATGAATTATTTTTTAGTGAATAGTAGCCAAATGGGTTTGGGATTTTTATGTTTTTATGACGTAGTAATGTTTTAATAATGATGAAATAATTAATTTTTTATAATATGCAAACTAAAATTTTAATATTTTTAATATTATATATATTATTACTTACTAGTTAATTCCAAAGTCAATAAGTGACCTTTCATATGTCTAAAATTGAATATTTCATTTTAAATTTATTATTTTGTAGAGATTATACTTTTCCATTCCAAAATAATTATTAAAAATGGAGTTCAGTTCTAATATATTTTAATATCTTAAAATGTGACTCTAATTTCAAAAATCATGAGTCAAAACTATGGGTTTGAAAAAAAAAATTCATTTTCAACAACCTATAATTCGATGACCTATATTTAAAATTATTAACGAATTTTCAAATTTTTCTATAAATAACATCCCATTTCACCTATCCACTTAAACCCAATCCATTATCCACAATTATGTGGTCATTTATTCTGCCAAAATGCCCTCCAAATTTGTCCTTATTCCACCAATGATTCATCTTCAACATTTAGAGGAAACTTATCAAGGTAAGGGAAATATCATCATCTTTATTTTCATTCATGTAATATTTTTAGTGTACATCTCTTAATGTGTGTGATTCATACTTTTATTATGAATTTTATCATACACATACTTCTAAAATTGTTTTATCAATTGGAGACCTTTGTTCTATCAAATTTATTGCATTTCAAAATCCATGATTTATACATATAATTATATTGATTTTAATTCTCAAATATATCTCATTTAAATAATAAATTATAATTTTTGGAATACTGAATTAATTTATCTATCCATGGTTAATCACATTGATGTTAATATAATTTTTGGATTCTGTTATTTATATATATTAAACCCATGTTGCATTTTTGTTTGTCAAAAATGATGTTTTTTCATCTTGTGGTAAACCTTAATTCGAAATACTTTTATATAAACACATTTAATTATGTTCTTTGGATTATCAGAATAATTATTTATTCTCATAAAATTATATAAGATGAAATTATTTAATAACAATGGTGTTCCCAAGTAGATCTTCAATTCATTGGGTAAATAATTAGTCTTTATAGATGACTTGTTTTAAGATACCTTGGTCAATAACCATTGAAATTTTCATATATTAATCATTTCTTATAAACCATGGTGATATGATTATGAATCAATCATTGTAATGTAATGAAAATATTTACATTTTAGGGATCATGATCAATTTAATATTATATACATCATGTTATATTAAAAAAGATATAATGTAATACATCATGTTCTTATTTATTTTCCAAATGATCAAATGATAAATATAACCCATGCTTGTTTCATTACTAGGATGATTGTCATCAATTTTATTTGATGTATGTCCCCAGAATATGATATGACCTAAATTTAATATATGGTGAACCTATTAAAAATAATTTAAAGTGGATTTGAATAATTTTTTATGTTTTCATGTATATTCCCAATTTACAAGTAATATAACAATAAAATATCAAATATTTTTTACATTTAATTAAATGGTTATGTTATTAAAATGCGGGATTCCAAGGTTAGTATCAATGGAGGGTCTATTTATTTACAGAAATTATGACATGTAATATTTTTTCTGAACCATTGGTATAAGTCTAAATAGATGAATACATTCTTAATTTTATTGAGGTATTACGCTAGTCGTTCCAACCAAAAAAATCCCTATATGGATTCTACCAGTTGATGTTTCATTGGAACAGATATACAAAGGTGTTATTATAAAAAACGATATTGAGAAAGAATCAATCTCGAACTACTACACGAAATTGTTACTTGCTGCATATCTTGGTTATATTTATATGTAATAAAAAGCATTTCGAAAACAATTATGAAGTATATATAGAAACTTCTAGTGTAACATGATGAGGTTAATTCATAATTTAATCAGGAATAATTATTAAATATTAAAACATTCCATTAGAACTATAATTATTCTAAAAGAAACACATTACTCACTAAATATTTATTTTTTAAAAATAAATTATCAAAATTTGAGGAACAGTGTAAATATTGATGAAATGGAATATGAACTAATGGAATTACTATAAAAGATGGAATGAAAAAATTTATGATGATGACGAATAATAAACCTTGAGATATTAATAATATCATATATTCAGGTGAGTGACCAGATTATCCTTGAAGAGAATAACATTCCATTAGGTATTTCATCCACCAATGACTCTATACTTTTTGGGGATCAACTAACCCATTAACTGATGAAAATATTTATTAACTGTATAGAAAAAATATTTAATATAGTTTTATTTTAAAAGGGATATAAATTCAACATATAATTATACCACATATATGAATATGATCCTTAATGAAGGTTATGAAATAAAAGCATGAATCCATTAATGGAGATTGATGATAGGGAGTTGTAAGAGTTTAGTCAAATGTTTTGAATTAATATTTTTTACCTGATTCTTAAAAAAATGAAAATGAAATTCCAAGAGATGATTAAATTGGATAATGAATCAGTGGGATCAAAGAAAAATGAAATTAGATGAATTTATAATTCAACCTATATATTTTTATGGATTATACGGGAATGGTTAATGAGTTTTTCATCATACTGAGTCTCTATCTATGATTGAATTTAGAAAATAGAGGCTATGAGAGCTATGTGGAAATTGTGAAGAGTGATGTGATGGTTGAATTAGTGTTTAGAGAGGGAGAGTGGTAAGATTGGTCTAATGAAATGAGTATTGAAATAGGGATAATCTCAAGGTCTAATTTTGATCATGGAAGAGTAGGAATAAATGTTAAACATCTCTCGTGCAATATATGTACGAAGAACAATTTTGGGAAATTGTTTCTTATGGATATAATGATATATAATTATATAATATAGGGGAAGGGTTGGCGACTAACACCAAAAAGTAGTATCCCTATAACGGGAAGGTGGTACCTTTAAAACATTATATACAGAAAATAAAAGAACAAAAACAGAATAAACAATGATGTAACCTACTGTAGTAAAAAAGCTATACTGAAAGTGAAGGGAACGAAAGGCAATCCCAACAAGAAAGTACAAGTACAATTGAAAAGAGTAAAAAATATCATGGATCTGTACTGAGGATCTTACCTATAGGGTGGGTACATATCAAAATCAGTAGTCACTGCTTCACATCACATTAAAGATTCACCTCCAAGCACCAACTCTTCCTTGCTCCCACAACATCAATCAACGATGTATCTCATCTGCACAAGACACAACAATGTGCTGGTGTAGCCTGTGCAGGGGTGAGTATAAGGATACTCAATAAGGACATTGAGACTCGTGAAGTTCTCCTAGAGTTCCACAAAGGAGTAACAGTAAATAAATACATCATCCACAATGCACAAAGAAGTCAAAAACTCTTCTTAGGTATATGACCATACATATACCAATGGTATGATGATATACTAATCTCACACCAGAGGGAATAATATCTCAAAGGTCACACCATGAAGGTTACAACACAAAGGTAAAAGTATCACACATGTAACACCCTTATGATAACACCATGAAGGTAAAATTACCACACTGATATAACCATGAAGATAACACCATGAAAGAAAAAAATACCACACATGTATCACCATGAAGATAACCCCACGAAGAGAAATGTATTGCACATGCATCACCACGAAGATAACACCAAGAATACAAAAGTACCACATAGTTATCACCATAAAGATAACACCATGAAGGTAAAAGTACCACACAAGTATCACCATGAAGGTAAAAGACTCATCTCCCACCTGGTATTAGTGACGTATAGAAGTAAAAATGATTATTCGTGAAGCTATATCATCATATTCTGTCAAAAGGAATTGCTACATACCATACAGAGTCTGACCAAAATAGGGTCGATAGGTACTAACCCTCGCAATGACCAACATAATATCTGACCCACCCAATATCAGTATGCACTGGCCCACATGAGATCATTGACCATTGACCCACACAAAATCGGTATGTGATGTCCCACACAGGATCACTAAGGGCTGACACCTATAGGATCTAACCCACACAAGATCGATACTAACCCACACAGGATCACAAGGTACTATCTTCCGTATGACCCTTCTCGATCCTCTTCCTCACTACCAACCATTGTATTCCAGCTCATAGTATGATCAATTATGGGAGAACCTCTCTTCAAGGCATCGTTTATAACTCAACCACTGTGAAGGTCCATGAAGATGTATCCCAAAGGACTGCCATGTCGTATGGGTTTCAATGCGACAAATGGCGTGTCAATCAGAAGTTCGGTCTGTGACTTATAATCTATTTAGTTCCAAGAGCCTGTTTAGATTCATGTTTGATCCATACCAGCTACACACCACCATTACCCAAAACTCCAGTGTTGTATTCCAAAACGACTGCCTCATCCTAGGGGTTCTGGCACCATAGACGGTTCATCAAACGGACACCCGGTCTGCTAGTTTCACTCCATTCCATTAAAGGGGGTTGGTCACACCTCAGTCTAGCCCAGCTCGGTAAGACCAACTCGAATACGTCCAAGGGACCATTTCCCAAAAGGTATCATAATTCCACTGACGATGTGTCAAAATGACTTCTGAGTTTTCAGTTACAAGCATTTCACTATTCGGGGACTAGTTGGATCTTGGCCCAATCCCACTCGATCAAGTCGGCCCAAAGCAACGGGTCATGTGGTCCACAAGACCCCACTCGGGTCTAGCTCACTAAGGTGTGTCCCGAATTACTTGGTGCAGACTCTCGGGGTCGGCCTGATTTGGTTCGCTAGTCCAGACCAAAAATGGCCTTGCCCGCTCGGCCGGCTCGTGTCGGCTCGGTCTGCCTAGAGGAGGACAATTTCGCCGAGCTGGCCAATTATTGAATGGGGTTTCTCCAGCGGATGGGGTGCTAACCCACCGTAATTAACGGGTTTACCATTTTTCCTACCAGGTGATGCCAACGTGGCATGCAATGGGCCGCGTCGTACCTTCCAGCCTCACTGCATATGGTGGCCACATCCTATGAAGCGCCTGTGGGGACCTCACTTGTTATTTGAGAACACCTCGGGGCGACCGCCCTTGGCCTCTACGACACGACATTTTGTACCTCCTTCCACCACCCGTAGCAGGTTTCCACAGATCTACTCTAGCCCTCGTCAGCCACCGTCGACATGGTGCACCTGCGGTTCCCTCTACAGGACACCAGATGTGCTCCATTGTCTATTATTGGGGTTGTCTATGCCGACAACACTTCTTCACTACCACCTTCATAGCGTGGCCCATAAAATTGTGTTTTCCATCATGTTGTAAATACTTCCCCAATGTTCAAATCATGAACGAAGCGGTGGAGTGTCCGGGCCTTGTTGGTTTGGCCCGCACACTCCACGTCATGGTAATATCAAGATGAATATGATTTAATTTGAGAAAACAAATTTCAAAATTGACCCTTGCTTCATGAACATTGGATAACGTTTGCGTTTAAGGGAGAGTTGGCTTTCTTCATTCCTAAAAAAATCCACCAACATTACCATTCAAATTCTATCCTTCAGTTCGTGATTCAGTGTCTCTCATCACCTCCAACTGGAACTGACTCCGTCCACCAAGTGATTGGAATAATAACTCTTTATTAGAAATTATTCACGTCGTGAAGCCATACCAAAACCTCTCTCCATGATCCATATAAATATGTGGTGGGGGGGAGTGAGTAACTCCTCTGTAATTAATGGGGGTTCATTTAATAGGATCCTTCCTAATCCAACGACACTGTTATAATGGAATTGATGAGTCAAGACATTTAAGGGCATAACATGTCATTGGTCCAACCACTCCTACTTTCCTGTTTATAGAATATAAATTCAAGAAATAAAATAACTATGTTATTATTTTATTTTTTTAAATGTCACAAAATCTACCATTTTTTCCAGAACTATTAAAATCCATGTAAATCCTCCCTTAAGAAAATCCCTATGATACGAATTCAATGGTGCCCTCAGATTAATAATTTGAGAAACAGTTCAAATGTTTGAAAACCCTACCCCTGAATTTACTGAATGTACCCAAAGAAAGCTCATAAAATTATTAATAGTCACCCAAGATAGACACCTGTCAAGGTTAGACTTCTCCTATGCAGAAAAAGACCTCATGATCTCAATAGTACTCCTAGAATTTCAATCTGAGTTACAAATTAGATGTTATAGATTTTACAATAAAATAATTGTCACATAATTATTTTAATTATGGCCAAAAACTAACATTCAAGGGTGGCCCGCACCAGCCAATGTTTGTATCAGAATAAGGTATGAATACCCTCACGAGTTCTATGGTGTTCTCGGATTTTCAATCTGAGTTACCATTCATGTGTTATAAGAATCTGAAAAATAAACTAATTTTATTTAATTGTTTTATTTACATTTATTCCATTTTCAATTTTTCCCACTAGAGGCTCAAACATACTAAAATTATGTAACACCTAGGGTAAACCAACCATCTTAAACGCAACGGTGCCCTCATATTTCTGATTCAGGCAACCATTTATTATTTCAAACAAATTGTTTTGGAAAACCACTCACACACTATCATATTTCACAGTGAAGGAATAATTCCATATAAAAAAATTTACAGATATTCTGGGACATTACATTCTCTCCACCATAGAGATTTAAATCCTAGAAATCCAAAACAATGAAAAAAAAGAGGGTACTGAGCCTGAATTTTATCCTCCCGCTCCCATGTGCACTCGTGTAGGTTCCCATGCTTCCACTAACTCACACCAGAGGGATCCACCATCCCCGAAGAACTTGTTGATGTTGATCCTCTATCTCCACTGGGATCTTTGTTAAGGTCGCCACATTGTCAAGTCCAACTCACACCAGTTGATAGCGTACGATAGATCATGTATGTATCTCCTCAACTGTGGCACATGGGATATATTATGAACCATGCACATCTGTTGGGGAAGAGTTAGATGGTACACCACCCTACCAACTCTATTGAAAATATGACAAGGTATGATGATCCTTGTAGAACGTTTTCAACCCTGAACAAACCTTCGTAATCTTCGTCCAGGTGAGACTCATAGGAAGACATGATCTCCCTCCTCTAACTCCAAGGGTCTCTATTTCCAATCGGCATAAGACTTCTGCCGACTCTGTGCAGTTTTCACTTGCTGATAAGTGAGGCATGGTGATACAAACTCTTCCTCTGCTTCTTCGTCCCATGTCACCTATCCTGACACTAGAGCTCTGGGTAAACCTTCACCACTCCAAGATGTTCTGTTAAAGGGGATGTATGGAAATCCATCAACACCACCTCTGAAAGCATAAATGGTACTACAGTGCATTCTATGAAGAGAAATATGTGCACCCCGGCATCAAAAAATCATTCAGGAGACCGTCCTAAGGATATCCGATCATGTTGGGACTCATAGTAAACGTCCCAAGTTGTGCCTCCCAAACTCACTAAATAATTGGATGAGTGACAGTCATAGACTGGAGTTAAGCTACTAAATAATTATCCAAAACAGATATTTGCAGCGTGACTAGAAACTCTGATGCCTCATTCTGCAGTTGTAGACTAGACCACCTACTGAGTGTGTTTTCTACCATGGTCTACTACCAAAGAGTATAGACTATCTCAAAGTCATAGTCCTAGAGTAAGTCTATCCATCGTCACAGTCTCAGGTTCATGTATATCTGTAGAAAGAAATATCTGAGACTCTTATTATCAGAGTAAATCGTAAACCATTCACCCATAAAGTAGTGCTGCAACATCTTCAGTGCAAAGACCACTACTTCTAACTCCAGGTCATCGGTATCATAGTACTACTTGTTATTCCTCAACTTCCATGAGCCGTAGGCGATCACTTCCCTCTACTGCATCTGGAAAAAATCTAGTCTGGTGGTGGATGCATCTCAGTAGACAACACACCCAACACCCTCTTCTGGTAGCCTCTAGATGGGTGCACTCATCAGTCTCTGTCCAAGCTCTTGAAAGCTCTGCTGACACTTCCCTATCCAATAGAACGGATCTATTCCATTATTAAAGATGAAAAGGGTTCCACTACCCTGGAAATGTCAGGTATAAATATCCAGTAGTACCTTAACAAAGCAGAAGTCCCTCCCCCCTCAAGGAGGTAGTCCATGAAACATATTTTGTAAAGATCTCCCCACACTCTGCCCCTACTATTTGGAACTGAAAACTCAAAACTCCTACTACCACTAGGGTAAGGTTGGATAACTCAATAGTGATCAGATGCACCCTCTTATGCGTGAGTTTATCTTGTGATTCATGTGGTTTATTTTTCACCAACCCTGGAAAACCAATTCGAATGATGAATATATACTACATCTTTTTATCCTAATATAGTCAATATGAGTATGAGCTATGGATAAACAGTCTATACCAAAACTAATGTCGTAAGGCCTCGATGCTACCACCTAGAGGTTCCAAATAGATCTATTAACTCATTTGAAAGATCACACTGTCTGCATAAGTCTGATTATCAAGTCTCCCCGAAAGGTATCTCTAGATGTATGGGTGATTCCATTAGTTTCACCGGAAACACTATGTAATGAAAAAGGTTCAGGGAAATAATGAATTATTGGTACCTATTTGTATTAATATGGCTACTAGTATTAGACACAACCTGTACCTCTAATAAATTTTGGAGCCCTTGGGTCACATCTCTTGACCGCGTGCATGAACTCCATTCCCTTGTCCTCCAACTCATTGAGCCTGGTGGGGAACACATTGGGGTGGTGGTTGAAACATGTCGAAATCTATACCACCTCATGCTTCTCTCCTAGCTCCACAACCACATCTGCTACAAAGTAGATTCATCTACCCCTATCACTTCCTTTTCCCGAAATAGATTACATGCCCAAGACTCTGAGTCTGGCGTCTGTTTCCTGCATTCCCAATACTAACATTCAATGGATGTATCCTCTTTTACAAATAACATTCAACCAAAAAGGGTCCCTCTAGAACCATAACGTAAGTAATAATGTATAGAGGAAAATTTCAAGCTTGTATATCCCAAAACCCAACATGGTCGGTGGTCCAAGACCTGATGCACTGATCGTACTGTATTAATCAAGTACCTTGGATGTTCAATACGCCATGATCAATACTTAGCTATCGACATTTCATCTTGAAAATCTGTAGAATATTTATGGAACACTCACCCTTTTTCTTTTTATGGAAAGAGACCCCCCTTTTCTAAGGAAGGTTCTCAATATTTTCCACAAGAAAGTCACCTCTTAGAAAGATCAAGGGTAATCTAAACCCTATCATCATAATGCTGAGCCATGTAGAAGGATCTCTACAAGGATTGACATATGATCGAACAATGCCCTGGATAGATGGAATCTCAACCACCTCCTTAAGCCAGTCCTTAGCCTCCTATGAGTTGGGCTCTCCATTGAACATGATGGGTATCTGATGCTGAAAAACATATAAGGAACTAAGGATATGTGGGTCCTATACCTGTACTGTCTATGGAACTGTTGAACAACGGGTAGTGATATATCTGGAACACTACTCGAAGGTACCATCTCAGGAAACAGTCCTTGTACTGATGTTTCATCACGATGTGGACCATACTCATGGTCATGAATAGAGAAATTCTATAATCTAGGATCACAATCTGATCTGCTGGTGTCCATATTAGGCAGAAAAATGTATCCACAACCTCTATCTAGTCCTCATCTTCCTCAGGATATCTCTAAGCTTGGAACCTCAGAGGCCTCTGCCACCGGAAATCCTGCAACGTTCTCAGTCATCGAGCTCAAAATACTGGTAACATCTACTGCACAATGGGTTGTGGGGCTGCTGGTTCACCACATGAAGGAGCTAACATAGAAATATGTCCCTACACCGAAGCCCCATCACTCAGTGGGCCATTTTCATGTACTCTCTTGGGAATCCTAGATGGATATCTACACAGAAACATCCTGATAAAAAATAGGTCTGACGTGATCATTAAGATATACCTGATGAGATTACTCAAAGTGATAATATGAAGAAGAAAAAAATACAAGAACACACACAATCAATGTTTTCATGCACTATGTCGGAAATCAGAATTCAGGGTCCTGGTGTACAGATACGTCGACTGCCATAACAATTTTGGATTCCTCTAACTAAAAACCACTGTCATAACACTTAACACTATTTCCACATAGTAAATATCAGAGTCCTAGTTCTTTGGTAAAACTGACTCCTCTAACACCACATTATTACAAACCATACCCCTGGACCTATGAATGAATACCCCAAACCCAGCTTACATAGTCCAGGGGTTGGTGACTATCAGAAAAAAGGTGTATCCCTATAACGAGAACATATTTCCATTAAACCTTTACAAACACACAATCCAGGAACACAACTAGAATAATCTACGGAGTAAACAGGTGTATTAAAAAGGGGTACTGAAAGTAAAAGGGCCCAAATACAAGCCCAAATACAAAGTAAATGTACAACTAAAAAAAGGAAAATGGCTCTTGGATCATCCACCGAGGATCCTACCTAAAGGGGAGGTAGATCTCCTGATCAATAGTCACTACAACACACCATGTAAAAGGTCCATCTTTGAGAACCATCCCGTCATAGCTCCCACATCCTTTATCAATGTTTTATGTCGTTTGCCCAAGACAAAACAAGGTGCAGTTATTGCCCATGCATGGTTGAGTATAATTATTCTCAGTTGGGACCCTGTGACCACCTATCTCATAGAGTTCCACAAAGGAATCAACACAAAGGAAGACACCAAACACAAAGCATGAAGCAATCAACAACTCTTCTTAGGTATATGTCCATACATATAACTATGTTATCAAGATATATTCATCTCGTACATGAAGGATTAATATCACAAAGGTAACACCATGAAGGTAACAAAATGATGGCAAAAGTACTACACAGGTAGCTCAACGACGGTTAACGTACAACACATGAATCACAATGAAGATAACACCACGAAGGAAAACTGACCACCCAAGTATCACCATGAAGATAACACCACAATGGGAGAAGTACCACATAGGTATCACCACAAATATAACACCACGAAACCAAAATTACCTCTCTGGTATCACCACAAAGATACAACCACAGAGGTAAATGTACCACACAGGTATCCTCGTAAAGGTAAAAGACTCTTCTCACACCAGTTATTAGTTATGTATAGATGTACAAATGATTAGTTGTGAAGCTAGATCATCTTATTCTATCATGATGCACAACTAATGTCCATACACAGTCTGAACCACACAAGATCGATAGGTACTAAACCTCGAAATGATCCACACAGGATCTCACCTACCCGGAGTCCATAGTTACTGACCCCCACAATACCCTATAAGGATCTAACCCACACATGATTGGTATAGGTTGACCCACATAGGATTGCTGAGAACAGACCCACATAGTATCAGTATGCACTCACCCACATAGGATCACTGAGCATTGACCAATAGAGTATCTGACCCACACAAGATCAATGTTGACCCATACAGGATCGATCGGTATTATCCTTCGTATGATCCTTCTCCAACCCCCACATCACTACCACCCATGGGATACCCACTCATGTATGCATGATTCTGGGAGAAACAATCCTCAATCCACCATTCAAACCTCAAACACCAAGAATCTCAATGAAGATGTATCCCAATGAACCGCCATGTCATAATTGTTTTAACGCGACATACATAGCGTCAATCGGAAGCCTGGTCTGTGACATATAAGCATTTTAGTTTTGTGAGCCCGGTTGGATTCAGGTTCGATTTAACCTAACCTCACTCCAAAATTACTCAAAACAAAATTAGGGTATTCCAAAAGGACCGCCTCATCTTAATGGTTTGGTGCCATAGACGATTCATCAAACGGACACATGGTCTGCTAGTTACACCCCTTTCCGTGAAATGGGGGTGGTCGCACCTAGGCCCAATCTGACTTGGTCAGGCCTACTGGAATACGTCAAATAGACAGTTTCCCAAAAGGAATCCCAACGCCACTGACAGTGTGTCAAATAGACACTCAGTTTTTCAGTTATGGGTGTTTCTTTATTCAGGGACTGGTTGGGTCGAGGCCCGGTCTGACTCGGTTAGCCCGGACCTATGCAATGAGTCTCATGGGTTCAACCTGACTGAGCTCATGTTCGGATCACTAAGGGTTGGGCTGATTTATTGGGTATTTCCCATCAGCATTATTCCGGTTCGGTTTGTGAGTCTGAGCTACGGCTGGCCCGGCACGCTGAGTCGGATCGGCCCACCCGTGCTGGCCTGCTAGGCCATAGGTCCGGCCCGCTCTGTCGTGGGTCTAGCAAGTAGGGCCATGGATCCCTCCCTCTTGGCTAAGAAGCGTCGGCTCAGTCTTCCCAGAGGAGGTCCATTTCAACTATTTGGCTCTACACTTGTCGGGTCATTCGCTAGCCAGTGGGGTGCTTCCCAACACAATTAACCGCTCATCCATTTGGCCAGTCGGGTGTTGGCTACGTAGTGTGGCAGAGGCTACACCATAATTTTTTGCCACAACATGTAGGTCGCGGTAGCTTCATCCATCGGTGCCTGTGGGGGATGCAATTATTCGGTGCAGATGGCTTAGGCCGACCACCCTTGGCTACTGTTGTGGGTCATTATGCGCCATTGCTCACCTCCTTCCACCACCCACAACCGGTTTTAGCTGGTCTCCTCTGACCACTGTTGGCTGCTGTTGACATGTCACACCATCAGTTTCTTCCACCGGTCACCAAACGTTCTCCAGTGTCTATTCTTGGTTCCGTCTGAGCCAAGGGATCTTCCACACTGCCTCCGTCATAGTGTGACCAACCATTCTCCTGTTTCCATCATGTTGAAAAATTTTCCATGAGGTAGATATGAAAAACGAAGCGGCAGAAGGTGCGGGAATTGTCCATTTGGCTCATTCCCTCCGCGTTAAGGTGATTTCAAGTGGAAGAGGATTTAATTTATCATAGAAAAATTTAGAAATAGACCCCCTACCTCAAGATCATTGGAGAACATCTGTTCTTGATGGAGAGTCAACATTCATCATTCCTGCAACAAGACACCAATGATGTCAGTAAAATATTATTATGTAGTTCATAATTCAGTGTTGCTTTTCACCACCCACTAGAAATGGATCCATCCTCCAAGTGCTTGAGGTCGTGGTGCGTTATCAAATCTTCGTTTCATGGTGAAGTCTTGCCAAAACCACTTCCCATGCTCCATATAAATAAGAGAGGGGTGAGTGAGAAATGCCTGTGAAATTAATGGGGGTTCATTTAATAGGAACCTTCCTAATTCCAATAGTTCTGTTAAAAAGTATATAAGGAGTCTATTCATTTAATGGATTGACACGATGTTGGTCCCGCCACTAATACATGTCTGTTGACGGAATATAAATGAGATAAATAAAATAACTATGTTATTTTATTCTTCTTTAAAAAGATCCAAAATCTATCTTTTTCTGCATACCTACTATAGTAAATGTGATTCCTCTTTTAAAATAATTCCAACGATGTGGATTTAACAGTGCCCTTAGATTTATAATCTATGCTCCGGTTCAAAATTTAGAAAATTCCACTCACACATTTATAGAACGTACCCGAAAAAAGTGTAGAAAATTATTAACAGTCACACCTCGAACTGTGGCAGTCAACCATACACTCTATTTAAGGAGAACATTCCCTTACGAGCTAAATGGTACTCTCGATTTTAAATCTGAGTTACCGAATATGAATTTATGGATTCTTACAATAAAATGATTGTTACTTAATTTTTATATATACGGCCAAAAACGAATTTTCACTGGTGGCCCGTGCTGGCCAATCTTAATATTATCCAAATGAAAGAATACCCTCACAAGTTCAGTGGTGGTCACGAATTTTTAATCTGAGTTACCATTCATACGATATATGCATTTGAAAAATAAAATAAAATAATTTAATTATTTTATTTATTGTTATTCCATTATATGGTTTTCCCACTAGAGGCCCGCACTAACTGAACTTATTTCACACCTAGGATAAAACCTCCATTCTGATAGAAACGCTACCCTCAAAGGCCAGATCTTGGTACCCAATTAAGAGTTATTCGAATTTTCTAGGAAAACCACTCACGTACACTATTTTTAAAATTAACATTTTTCAACCAATCATTTATAGCACCCTAGTCATCAGAATTATGCACTTTCAGATTTCAAGATCTTGAAATAATTCCATATAAATAATAAAGAAAGATTAAGTGGAAATTCCTGGACATTACATAAACACTGTAAATAACAAGAATGTGGGACATGCCAATCATGTAGATCAATTCTTCGTTTATGGATAAGTTGGTCATTATTACAATAAATTTAAAAATCATATTATAATGGATGGAAATCAAAATCAGCCTCAACATAGGCCATGTTTGAAAGGCTATACATTTTCAATCCCATCGACTGAAGTAGAGGCACCAAATGATGTAGTTGATAATAATATCACAGTTCTCCCAATTCTTGAATTTTAATAGTCTGATTATAGTTATAGTAATTATATCATTTCTATGTTGTTTTAAAGGAATTTTGAATCGATCCTGGAGCTCATAGAAGTATAAATATCAGTACAGAATTGTGGTTGTATTTTCTGAGAAAAAATTGTGTCTAGAAATTTTAGTATTAACATTTGGGATTAGAATATATACAAAAATCATGTAGTAATTCGCAATGTGGGTTTTAGTATTGTAATATATATTGAATGGAAATAAATTTACGATTCTAAGATCTTCCACATGGGCCATGAATTTTTATTATTCATAAATTAAAAACCTATAGTTATTTTCATGGTAGAGATATACATACCCGACCATTGTCTATAAGAACATAAAATATCTTTACAAATGGATAAGATTAGTGAAGTGGGAGAATAATAAAAGTATAAATATAGAATATTTACACATCATTAATGAATAAATAGAACTATTTCCAAAATAGTCTCCTTGAACTCCCTCATAATGAGAGTTAGAGCTCTTAATTTAACTAAAACCAATAACTAATCTAATATAAAAAAATTTATATAAAGAAAAATATAATGTAAGTGAAATTAAAGAAACAAAATAATGATATTTTGGAGAAGGTATTTATTAGACCATGTGTGTCCCTATGGGGAGAAAATATTCAATATTTAATGAAAATGGATTTTTCAATGTTGATATTCGTTTATTATGGGGAATTTAATGGGATCACAATTAAGAAAATTACACTCTCCAAAGTACTGATTACTTATTTGATCAGCATTGTGGGTCTCAATTCATAATAAATATTGAACATTGATTTGGGTATCATTAATTGAGGTTTATGAAATATTACATTACAAGGGAAGCCTTCTGAACATGATTTGGGAACTATGAGTTTTTTATACTCTTCTAATTGACAAATGATCAACCCATATTTTTAGATTTCATGAATAGAGACTTTAAGGATTTACGTGAAAAATTCATGGTTGTTTTCTTTATGATATTATGATATATTAAAATATTCTAGTGGATCCTAAGAATAATCTTAGAGTTATATTTATAATAACATGTAATGATAATCTATTTGAAAAATATAGAAAATTTGAAATTTGGTTACAACCACTTGAATTCATGGGGTAAAATGTTACCGTGGGTAGAATATAAATTAGCCCATAATAGAAAATTGTTATAGAGGAGTGTCATAATCCTAAAATTATAATAAAGAATCATTTTTTTATTATTTTAAAAGGGTATAATTGTAAAATTGTGAAAAAACTTTCATTACAATTTAATCCACTAACCATGTTAACATGAAATGCTTCTATCATATTCTAAACAATAGAGTGTATTCAATATTTCCATTAACTAAAGAAGATATTTTTAATAGAACATATTTTTACACTAACATATATCGATGGTGGAGTAATTATTTATAGAGATTTATATCCGAAAGGGATTGGTTTAATACTCCTAAAAAATTAATTGTTGATCACTTATTCAGCTAAATATCTAAATCTTCATCAGTGGAATTTTCATACACTTGACATGGAGTTAGATGAATGTAACATTGTTCAAATGATTTGGAGGAACATACATTATCTAGATACATGATATATACATATACAACCAAAATTTTAACCATACACTAATGAAAATGTAATTGACCATTTGAGAAAGATATGATTGGAGAATCGTAAGGAATATGATATTTTCAATACAATGACACCCTGGAAGAAGATGAAATGTCATTGTTTCATTTTTTATGAATCATCGCGTTGTGATTGAAATGATGAACATTCAAGGATATCCACTATTAAAGTTGCTTTTAATTATTTATATAGGAATCATAAGAAAATTGATATCAATAATACTATCAAAAATAAATTTTAAACAATCATTAATAGATATTGTCAAGGGATGTAAATGAGAATACACATTCATATAAATGATTATAGACGATAATAATAATGGGGCATTTCTTGGGTCACATATTGATCGTGATGGTGTATTGAAAATTAATAGATGGATATGTGATTCATATTTGATGTAGATATATATTGATCTGATTGATGAATCTCATATATCTACATTATCTGTTAATGCTGGAAGAACTAATATTTATTAGGATATTTATGTTCAATATTATGGGGTTAATATGAAAAGGGATATTATAAACTAAACATATAGTTGATAGGTTTGTCAAGAAGCGATGGAGCCCCAAAAAAATTAAAAAGTGGGATTGAAACCACCACTCATTCCCCCATACAGATATATGATAATATATATATTAACATGGTCTGTTTTCTCCCAGGAACATCGAATGGAAACAATGAGATTTGGGTTATAGTGGATAGACATACCATGAATGTTCATTTCATCACTATTAAGGAATATATATATCATGAAAAAAATTCCATTTTATACATAAATTATATGGTATGAATTTACGGGTCAACCCATTTAATCATTTTTTTGAGGCCCCAAGGTTCTCATAAAAATTATAGAGAAGTATTCATCATGAAATAAATATTAATTTATTTTCAATATGACTAATAGCCCTGAAAAATAATAGAAAATATAAAAGGGCTATTCTAATTATGGAGGAAATGTTAATAACGTTCTCAATGTAATTTAATGATTTATTTGATCATCACCAACCATTAGTTATGGAATATTTCAAAAACATATTCAACTCATGTATTCAAAAAGAATCCTATGAAACTCTATATGGGGTGTGATGTAAAAGTCATAATTGGTCAGATGATAATTTTAAGAGGAATATATATATGAAATATCTTTTGAATGAACATATAGAAAAGTTTTGTTCAACTCAAATTTATATATATGATTCTTAGAATCATTAGAATATAAATTATGATAACTATCGAAGGGACATTGAATTTTATGTTGGTGAATATTTTTTCTGTTAGATATAACTTTGAAATAGTGTTATGATATTTTGAATGAATGGTAAGATATTCCCTAGGATCATTGACCCTTTTGAAATCATTGATTACATAAGATAAATATCTTATCAATTATAACATTTATAAAATATGGTAGATGCTGCTAATGTATTCGAGATATATCCATGAGAACATACTTAACAAATCACTCACTAATACTATATTTAGTGGCGGTACAACATGACCACAACCACTGTTATGAGTATCATCTAATGGATATCATAAGCCATATGGAATAAGTTCTATAAAATAATAATACTCACCACATTAAAGTGTTGTGTATATTCCATAAATGTAAATATGCAATATATGAACCATATGAACAATAAAAATTGATGTATCATCACCTACTCTCAACTGAGAATATGAATTATAATTTTTGGGATTATAGTTAGAAGTGGGGAAGTATGTTACAAAAATGGTTTATTAAATGTCATCTAATTAAATAAAAATATATATTATATTATAGAAAGTTAAAAATATATAAATTAAAGGGAAACCCGAGAAATCTTTTCTCTATAATAGTGATCATTTCAATGGTAATCTATGAGAGAAACAAAAATGAATAAGACGAAAATTGTGAAAATTAAATAAAATAGAGAATCTATTTGAGAAAATTGGATCTCCATAGCTTATTTGGATCATAACCCCTATGGTCAAAATGATGAAAATGATATGAAACATTTTTAATCCAATACACATCTTTGAAAATGAAAATTTAATGTAATAATGATATTTACTGAATTTTATGTGAAATAATAAAGCAGAATTTATAAAGAGTAATGTGGCCATTGGAATGGTATTATGACAATTCTTAAAACATTACCATTGGTTAAAATAATGATTCATTTATTTTACTATTGTGAACTATTCCCACTTCTAATAAATTTATCATTATAAATACGATTTATTTTTTAAAGAAAATGGATAATTTATGTTGAATGGAGAAACAATATTCTGAACTTGTAGAAAGAGGATGTTCAATTCCCCTTTTTATAAAAAATCTGAGGATGGTAGTGTCATTGGGGATCTCATTTGACCAGTCCGAAGAGAAACATTAACAAAGGTTTCCTAAATGAATTTTATTAAGTAAGAAGTTAATGCTAGTAGAGATCAACATACAATAAATTATAGCTGATAAATCCAATGAAACTACCACCATAAGAAATTAAACATACGGAAAGTGTGTGACTAATAAGGGGTTACATTTCAAGAACATAGTTATTTAATGTTATTTATTCTTTGTATAAGTAAATTTTTAATTCCATCAATCCCATTTTCAGAATGAAATTTATTAATAAATATTTTTCTATATATGAATAGTTTGATACATTGGTTTTTCGTTATAAATAAAACATAATTGTATTTTTTATCAAATATATAGACATTTAAAATAAATTCATAAATAACATATTATTTTTTATGTAATGAAATTTTATTTTAATAATTTATTATTTATATATAAATCGATAAATAATATTATATTTTCTTTAGAAATATTTGGTTGGTTTAAAAACATTTATCATGTATTAGATATTTATTTTTTTCAACAAATACAAATTTTTATATTTAATAGTTAAAATTATCAATTTTTTAGAAATATTTTATACACTAATTATTTTAGTTTAAATAATCACAATAAAATTAGTTCAGGTTAATTTTTTAAAATTTTTAAAATACTGTTTTTAGTAAATAGTAATACAAGTGTTGAATATTTTTTCTACATCTTTTGACATCAAAAATCATAAAATGATTAATATAATTATGTGATAAATTGAATACAAAAAATTTAGATATTTCATTAATATTAGGAATTTTGATATCTTATAATAAATTTCAAAACATATAAGATACATACAAATTATAAAATCGTTAATTTTATTTTTGGAAAACAAATATGAAGAAAATTTTAATATTCCATGTCAAAACCAGAATTGAGTATTTTGTTATGATTCCATTGTATTAGAATTTAATAATAATTTATTCAAAGGTCAAAAATCATGAGAAACCCCGTGTTTAAGACAATGTTGTTTCATTTTCCAAAACCCATATTTCCATGATCTATATTTTCAGATTACTAAACAATTATTCCAAAATTTTTATAAATACCCACCCATTTCACCTTGATCCTTCACAAAAAATCCATTAACCATGATATTTTGTTCATTTTTACAACCAATAATCCCCCAACAGTTTAAATAAACCACTAAGGTTCCATCCTCAAGATTTGGGTGCAACTCATCAATGTAAGGAAATTATCATAATATTTATTTCCAATCAAGTAATTAATTTTTTTTGTGTATTTTAAAGTGTATCTTACAGTATATTACTATTATTTTCGTTGTATTCATACTTATAATATACAATTTATATAAATTATATAACTGTATTACCTATCATTTTCCTATTTCTAAATACACTATTTATTCTTATAACACTTCAAAATATATTGTTTAAAATTAACTCTTCCACATTATGAATTTACATATTCAGAATACCCAATAAATTTTATAATCCATAATTATTAACCTGGATCTTAAAATAATTAAATTTTTTTACTTTATATATCATCCTAACATTCCACTTATATGGGATAAAAATTGTGTTATGATAAATCCATCAAGATGTTATATACACAATATTATTATATGAAATCATAATTTATTTTAGTAGGGTTATTGAAAAAACTATTTATTACAATAAATGTTGGTTATATAAAATTAATAAATATGATTGGTGGTATTTTATTGTGCGTTAATGCCTTGGAAAAATAATTGGACACTAGATTTGACATGTTTTATTATTTCATGGTGAATAACATTATAAACAATCATTTATTGAACATTGTTGATAAAAAATGGTGAAATCCTTAGGAAGGGCAAATTTTTTTGTTATAGGATCAATTAATTGTTGTTTGTCCTGTTTTTTTTATTATGATATTCCAAATGTTCTCTTGATCAGGTTATATTTTTTTAATCGATTTTCATATTGATCCACCTCAGAATAACATGTTAATATCTCCATTACTTATTCACTTACAAGCCTCATGATCACCCTTTCCATAGAATAATTTCCCTATGATATATCATATAGTAATATTCAGCTACTGTAAAACCATGAAGATTCCTTTAATATACAATGGATGAACAATATTTTAATTCTTGTATTATGTTAAAAATTTCCAACAAACTAAACTTTTAAAGATATTTAATTGTGTTCCACATTATGAATTGTTTATGTAATAAAAAGGAGGTATTCCATAATGGTAATACTAATAATTATTTAAATATTATACAATGTAATGGAATATGTAATAGGCATAAAAATGAAATAGCATGTCATGTTGATAAAAAATCTTGTAGTTATGATCAAAGGTAGCATCTTTTTAATGAAAAACATATATGAATAAATCATAATGTCATCATTGTGAAAAAAAATTGTATCTTGTTAACAAATAATAAAAATATTCTCATAAAAAATATAAAACTAAAAAATTCATTGAAGGGATATATAATTGTCGGCCAAACCTTCACATTGTAAATTCTCATAATCATGCATGCCACAGAAAAACCTAAAACAACTGGAGTCATCAAATTAATCATTAAATGAAAATGTTTTTGTAAAATATATGTCATATAAAACCACAAGAAATTTAAATTATTATCCCAACATTAATTAGGGAGATAATTCTTTGGCATAAAATATTATTTTCTCTATTAATGGATTAAAATCTCCAGAGGATTCAAGAGGCGTTTTTTATAATTGAGCAATTTCAAAAAAAACATTACTAATCGAATAAAAAACATTTCAGATGAGATAAAACACGAATATACTATAAATAAACTATGTCATATACTGAAAATATATATTTTGGATATATTGTATGATTCATATACAAATCAATGTGATATTATATTTGACACAAAAGAAATGTTTTATTCTTCATAATCCTCTCAACTTAATTACATTTTTCTGTCATTTCTTTTACACCATGTGAAAAATATGAAGAGGTTTTTAATACAATGAATCATAACATAAAATTTAATATTTTTTAACTTTTTATAAATTATAATCATTTTTTAATATTTCCCAACTCCTTGGATTATATTGACAAATGTTTTCATATCATGTTTCAGTAAAAATTTTCAATATTTTGTTAGTTCAAAATTATAATCATAGTTATTTATAAACAAGTTGAATCAATTATAAAAGAATAAAATAAATATTATTAGTATTTTAAATATCATAATTATTTTTTTATAAAAATTCCCAAATTTTTGTGAAAATGAATGTAATTAGAAATTTAATTATTTGAAAAGAACCAACTATTGTGAAGAATGTTTTATAAAGGAGGAGAAAGAGAGTAATAAAAAATGGTCAAAAATTTATTTATTATTATAGTTCAATATTATTTAATTTTTATTAACATACTACACAATTATAAATATTTTGTTTCCTCGAAATTATAATGAAATAAATGAGAAAAGGAAATTGATAAAATAGTTGATAAATGTATATTATATTATCAGTGTTGTTTCTCCTACATATAAGTAGAAATCCTTATTTGATGGATTTTTTTAATACATCAAGATCATATGGCTGGTATTAGTCATATTTTTAATGAAACTGTTAAAAAGGTCCGTGAAAAAATTATAACATTGTTTTTTAGAGGGTTATTTTTGTGTTTAGTCTTCATAATGTAATTTTCTGGATTGAAAAACTTGTTTGTTTTATTTGAATACCTCATTTACAAAATTAAATATGTAGTTTTGACGCTCATGTTCTGGAAATTATAATGTTATTATTAAATCATGATTTATTTGATTCATGTTAAACTAGATTTGATAAAATAAAGTATTTTTACTATTCATGTGAATGTTATATATTTTATAACATTAATAGAAAATAAAACATACACATTTTTAATGGGATGAAATCCAAAATAAAATTATTTTTTAACACAATTATTTTCTAGGGTTGTTATTTATATTTCTTAAATTAAAATTATTATATTTACTCAATAAATATCATTTTAGTTTATTAAAAATTGGATTAAATTTTATTTGAGATTTTAATATTGATATTTATAGTGTATAATCGTTATGTTTTTATATTTAAAACTAATCATTTAAAATATTATTTTTAATAAATTTAAATATTTTAGGTCAAATTACCAATGTAATATTTGGGATACTACTACCAATGGTTAGGTTTCTATTTTAATTGCCACATTACTTTTCCAACCATCGGATTTCCTCTTATTGATGAAACATCAATCCTTCACCAATTATTGAAGTAAACATCTATCAAGATCTTATATATAAATTATTAAAAATTCCTATTTTTTTAAAAATATTTTGTTCAATTTCTGTAGTTTTTTAGGGTTTATATTATAACATATTTGTGAGATAAATATTTTACCATTGTAATTTTTACGTTTTAAAATTTTCACCTTGTATTATTTTAAATTTTAATTGGATTAATTTAGGAGAATTTTTTTTAATGATATAATGTTTCATCTATTTCGTTATATTTGAATTGTTTTTAATATATATATATATAGTCTATTATTACACACATTTTTTCCATGAAGCCATTATTATTCAGATGATCATGGTAGTTATAATTCCCTACCTTTGAGAAATTTCATCCCTAAAATTTCAACTAATATTATTAGTTAAAAATAGATGAGTATACATATACATTTTTATTTATACAACATACAAGGCTTACTCTTCATATTTTACATCCCAGAACTACTTTTAGAAAAGTTGATACTTAATGTTCCTTCAAAAAAATTTCCTATGGTATAAGATCTTCATCGATTAATCCTCATGTGAGAGGTTATTATCTAGTTATCCCATCACCAGATCTAGTATAATAGAGGTATTATGTACATAATTCCTTGAGTTGGATACATAGAGAACATCATGAAATTGATCCCTATATGGTCGAATTAAAATCTAATAGGCCACTTATCATATAAAATAAACAATCTAAAATGGAAAATTTAAGATAGTTATAAGAATAAAATTATTTCTAAATCACATGGATCTCTTACACATTGATATTAAATTGATATCTTTGTCTCCAAAAATATACTCTATTCCTTTTTTATAGTTGTCACCAAATATCATTAATCGACTCTGATATGAATTTATATTTTTCACAATGTCCAAAAATATTTTTGTAATCTATTAATCAAGTTACATTCCTTAAAAAATCATTTTATAACATTATCTCAGCAAGATGGAGTTTGAAAAATCATCCAATATAAATCATTAAGTTGTGTTAATTGAATACTATAGTAGATTTAGTTTTTCTGAGAACTCAATTAATGGGTGATGATAATAATTATTCCATTAGATTACATTGGCATATATTTCAGATATAAATAATTTTTATGAATGTTGCTTTCATATTGGCCATCATATTGGGGGTTCTAGATCATAAAAAATTCACTTCAATATTAAAATCATGCCAAAAATTATAACAAAATTATATGTGATATGTGAATCAACATGAGAGTTGATTGAATGAGGAACCCCATTCACCCTCCCCAGATCCTTTTAATATATGTTATAAGGAGTTTCAATCAATATTTGTTCCAAATATAGATAAAGATGGTTGACTTGGTGATTCAATCCACCATAACCTATATTGGATTGTTTCATTCATATTTCATCAAGGGACTATTGATAAAGTCAATGTGGATGATCTCCCATTTCAACATGGGTAATGGAAATTATTACATTATAAAATTAGAATTATAAATTGTCTTGATGAGATACAAAGTACATTGATTTGTACATATCAATATCATTATTCTATTTTATGAAAATAATTTTCCATGGAGATCACAATAAATATTTTTTTCTTCCATGATGGATAAAAAAAAGGTGAGTTGTTGGCGTTATCCAGTACATCATTCATTATCCTAGGAGATGAGGGGAATGAATTCTGATTCCAAACGAAATATCACTACCATAATTGATATTCAATACATGTATCATCCCTTCTATTATATATTTCGTAATTATATGTATTATCCATATCATTTTAATAACCCCTTTATTTTTGATAATATATATGGCTAGGTAATGATTTTTGGGATGAATTATTTTTTCCCATTAATTTTTATTTCCAAATTTATCATTTGAATATCCATGATTAGAACTTATTTCTAAATCTAATTCAGGGATATAGTAATAGTTTCATTTATCACAATATCATCATCATACTTGTTTCTATTCATGGATGGGTTTGAATAGATAAATCATTTTCCATGATCATCTCCTACAATAATTTGTAATTCATGTTTAGATCCTATTGTGTGAGTATACTGTTTTGAATCATGTGATTAGTATATATATCACATAAATATTCTGTTAGTCGATGATCGGTCCAAGGTAAATATTTTACTTGAGATTGGACAAGGAGAGTTTGAAAATATTTAGTTGATTATTTAGGAAATTTTGATTGCACATAATATTTATTAATATTATGTTGATCAACATTATAGTTCATTATATATTCTAGTCGGTGAGTAGGTCTTCATGAATGTTTAACCTCTTTTAGTTCATCGACAAATTGGGAATAATGTGAATTCTTATATTCATTTGGGGAAGACATTTATGATTTTTAATAGGGTGGGACTATGGATTACTGTTTATAACATCCTACACATTTTACAATGATGTGAAATTTTATCAATGTATCTTAGATATGAAGGAATATTTCTTCCCCATCTCATGTTTTGAGCTGGTGGGATCTTGATGTTGATATCAATTTTTCCTTTAATAAGCATCTTGTTTAGATAGTTGATTATGAGATAATTGTACATAATGTTAGGGAGATAAAATTGGTTCTTTTTCAATTAAAGAATCATTCTAATTCTCAAGTGTTGTGGGATTATGTGGAATGGTTAGATAAAAATGGCCATATCACTTTGATATGAAAACATAAAGACATGATATATTTGAAATGAATTTTTATATAGTGGGTAGGTTATATCACTTTGTTACATGTTTTTAGGTATACCTCGACCTTATTTTTTACATGCCCATGTTGGGGATTCTATCATGTTGTATCGGATAATATTTGGAAATTTTTCGATATTTTCTTCACTATGAAATGTTGATGCATGGTTTTACCAAACCACACACCCCTCTAGGTAGGACCGCAAAACCCAATATATTGGAGGATTTAATGTTTTGTGCAAGGCTTTTAAAACCATTTCCCACCAAGTATTAACTGTGAAGCTTTGACCGTGAGTCATAACTAGGTGCGTGGTTAGGGTTCTCTTTTTATCTATCTATGCATCCCTCTCCAAGATTTCATGATTTTGGGATAAAATTATAAATAAAAATTATTTTAAACTCCCAAACCCCCAGTTTAACCCCTTCTCAATCCCCACTCGACCTAACATTTATTTCATGGTTATGAATGTTGTCTAGGGGTGGTTATCCCTCTTATTATCAATTTTATTGATGTACCATATAAAGGATAATTTTTTTGGACTTTTTTGGAGTAGTGAGCTTACACTAATGAGTATTATTCTATTATCTGGTTCTGTACTCATTATATGGTATTATATCCAATTTTATGGGTCTAAACATAGTTATTTTTTTATCATGATTATATGATAGATTTATTGATATCTGATTCCTTCATTACTGATTGAAAATTCCCATTGAGTGTGTTGGATCAAATTCAGTGATTAATGGTGTCACATAAAGAGATTATTTTAAATTTAAATTTATTTTAATTTCCATTAATGATTTGTTTTAGGGGTTTCTAATGGTTTTATGGAGAATAGGTGATTTTTCATGAATTGGGCCAAACCGTGAGCCCAATTCCACATTTAAAAATATATTTTGTTTCTTTTATAACTTTTAATTGTTTTATAATTTTCACTCATTCAAACTCCTAAATGTCCTCCCCTGATATATTAACACTATTATTAAAATTTGTACCCTTTATATTTCCATAGCCAATGTTTATTTTGGTTTTTATTTAAGGGATTGGGCCATCCCAGAATCCGAAATTCAGTTTTAAATATTAATTTTATTTATTAAAAAACATATTAAATTTTATGTATTATTCAGTGATTCAAAGTCTCAAATTATATTATTACACCTAGCCGCACCCCCAGACACATTCCCCCTTTTTGGATCTCTTATGAATCGCGATTTAGGCACGAATTTCTTAGGGTTTCAAAAAATGGCCAGATTTGATGAGGTAAGTTCATTCATTCATAACTCTCTCAATTCTATCTCTTTTTCCTCCATTCCAGTTCTTAAATGACCTTTGATATCTTGTTCGAACAACCCCTGAATTTTGGACGTTATCAGTTTTAAATATTGGTGGTTTGGGGAGATTTGTTCCCGATTTCTCAAGAAAGTTAGTCCATTTCTCTCTTCTTTCATTTTTCATAGTGTTTCATTCAATGTGATTACGGTTTCATCCCTTATACATGATTTACCAGATTTCCATAGGGTAAGGTGTCAAACCTATGGTTTAATATTGGGTTTTCTTGGTCTAATTTTCTATTTTTAGGTTTGATCTACCCTTATGGAGGTGCAGTGGTGGTGCGTTTGTGTTTTCGCACAAAGGATTCAAGAGTTTCATTTGATTTGATAGGTGATTCCAATGTTGATTCAATCCTTGTGTATTAGCATGCTATATTTATCATATGTTCAGGTTTATATCATTTTTTTATTTCTGCAAAAATTGGTTCTAATGATGTTTCTATTGAAAATAAATTTTAAATTCCAATTTGGTGTGAAATTGGCGGTTTTCCAAAGAAATGTTTTATTTTCTTATTTGGGGATGCCCTATAAATACTTAGTTATTTTTATTGACCACTAATAAGTCTTAAAATACTATTTATAATATTTATCCTTTTTTTATTTTCTAAAAAATGGGTTTTAATTGTGTTTGTAAATAAAGTGAAGTTTTGGTTCCACTTTTGTGTGAAAATTAAGGTTTTACAAAGTTATCACTTCTTGCTTAACATGGGGATGCCCGAAAATTTATTTTTTGTTTTAATTGAAATTTATTGGGATGCCTTTAATGTTTTTTTCACATAATATTGTGAACATAGAGTACAAGTGGGTTTCTTAAGGGGTTTTTTGTGCAAAACGACACAGGATTTTGGGAAATTGGTTTATTCAAATTCAAAGTGTTTCTTTTGTGTTTTAAGAGGTATAAAATTTGATAACTACTTTATTTGGTGTATTTGACTAGTAGTGGTGTTTTAAATTAATATGGATATGTGTTAAATTCTGAAATTTTTTGAGCACAAAGGGGGAAGCCCAGGTACCTCGGTGGGGTGGATATGTACTAGTACGACAAGTGGACCAGATGGGTTTTCTACCTATTTCACCTAGCATTTGGTTAAAGAAAACTGTAAATAATCTATGTGGATAATGATTTGGGACCAATATGTTATGGGTATGTTCCCTATAGGTGGATCGTTCAAGAGAACTGATTTTACTCTGGTTACATTACACATAGGTACAAGGTACATGGGGCCCGAGACTATCTAGTGCCTAGGGGTGTTTATGATTTTGTTGCTTATTGGATTTGTGGTATTTTCCCTTGTAATTGGGTGTCTTTGGAATTATATTGAATTATCTAACATTCCTATTTAAATGTGTTAACATTATGAAAGTTTTATCTTGAAAAATGTTTTCAATTTAAAGTAGCATTTCTTGGAATTTGTCGCTGCTTTTCATTGCATGTTACAACTGCTTGATTTGTCACCTTGTATTGCATGCACCTTTGAATAATTTGGTGGTATTTTGTTGGGCTTAGGCTCACACTCTACATACACCCCTTGGGTTATGTAGACATAATTATTTTTGACTTAGGTAAAGGAAAGGTCTAGGGTGATGGTGGTTCTGGGTGTTAGTCCACATCACTGGGGCAGAGTTGTGGAGATGACTTGCGGGTGATGACCCCCTTGTCATGTAGAGTCCTTGGGGATGCCTTTATGTTGTCATTTTTTGTATTTGGACCTCTTTTATTTTATTTAATCCAATGTATTCAGTTCTGTTTTTTTAAGACTTGTTTGGCAATAAATTTCAGAATTTATATTATAGATTATTTTTAAGGTTTTATGCTTTCATATTTGGGTAAATCTTTCCGAAACAATGATATATGATACCCGTGCACTTGTTCCAGACCGTGGGGATAGGGAACGCCCTTCGGGACTTGTCATGGGCTGGGTTTGGTGCAGTTTTGTGTCGCGACCAGATTCGGTTCGTGACAAAATGGTATCAAAGGTGGTTCGGGTTAACTCTTTTGGTCTTGTTATTTGGGAAAGAGTCAAGACATTATGTAGTTAGGATTATAGGGACTTGGTATTCTAGTTATGGGTAGTGTTCCTGATCATCACACCTAAGGAAAAGATTAAACTGTCTAGGGGATGTCAGGATTTATCTAAGTCCTTTGGTTTTCATGGTTTGATGATGGTTAGGGAAAATGAAAAGAGAGTTGGTTTAATGGTCACATTGAGATCACATGCCCTGTAAAGCTATGAGGAGCCATGGATATTCCCTATAACACTCTTTGTGACTGTGTAGTGATTGGTGTATGGTCACCAACCATATTTCCAAGTCACCAACTGAAACTAGTTTCCTCTCGCTTTGTCTTGTGTTCTTTAGTTTTGAAATCATGGAACTTTGGTTTTAAAGTGACGTGCATTTAAGAAGCGTAATGTATTATGTGAAATGTTTTTCAAATAATGAGAGAATGGTATTTTTAATGAAATGGTGGAACTGAATTTTCATAATTTTTTTGAATTGGAAAATGGTGTGCTTACACCTATTTTGAAAGTAGGAACTATATTGATTTTTGTTTTGGAATGTGTTTCCAATAGTGTTTTCTAAACAATCAAAGGGGGTTTTAATGGGAAGAGATTTTTTGAAATTGATGTGAATATCTTGACATTGAGTTCTTGTATATATGATTGTGTCTTTCTGAAATTTTTAGTAATATTTGAATTGGGGTTTGGATCTCCTGGTTAGCAGTTTTGAGAAAAAGGATGTGTTGGTTGACTATTTTGGTTTCGAAAAGTGTAATGAATATTTGTTTTACCAATTGGTATTTCCGTGAGTAACCACATGCATGGGGTTATATGGGTTGATTGATGGTTGATGGAATAACTTTATGAGTTCCTGGATGGATATGAAGAGGGTGCCCGGTGTGGCACAAAAACATGCAAGTCTGAGGCCCATGGGGTACCATTGGAGGATATGCTTACTACTAAAACGTTTGTTATCAAAGAAATGCTTTTAAAGAAAAACATGATGTCTTGAAGAATAGTTTGGTATAGTTTTTATTATGTTTTTTTGATAATGTTGATGTTTTGGGATATTTTGAGTCCAAGAACCCCTCTTGTTTGAACTGTGTTTTGGGTTTGTGTTTGGTCGGTTAGTTGTGTTGTAGTTATGGTTAGTGGTCTCCTTTCAAAAATGTTTTGGGATGCCTTTGTAGTGGTTCCCTTCATGTGTTTGGATCTGGATTCTGGTATATCTTCACTAATGGACCATCTTGGTTGGGTCCTTTGTTCAATCGTTGGATATGGTACGCCTCATTAAGGCTTAGTGTACAACTGAAGTGCAAACCAGATTGTTTTTCCTTTTGAAGACCCTCCAGGTGATCAAAAAAAGGAAGATTTTTCTTGAGTTTTTTAGATTGATTCTACACCCTTTCCTTTTTTTTGATTTTTAGATCCTCTTGTAATGGGAGAGTGCTCATGGAAGGTTGATAGAGACCTTAGTTTCTTATGTTTCCTGATACATCGAAGGTGGATGTGGTATAGGGTTGTTAGTGTGGATGAGTGTCTCGATGTTGTCTAAGAACACCATTGGGTTCTTCTAAGTTTCTTTGATGCATGAATTCATGTTAAACCACCGGTGTGGGAAATAGAGTCATGATAGGATATTGTTGCCACTTTCTAGAATTATGTGTTTTTTTGGGATGTTGTATAAGGTCCCTCTCCATGCATTGTTTATATCAGTCGCAATGGTCATGTTCAGTGATGCCTTATGATGTTATGTGCTCGATTGACCATATAGGTGAATGTCGTGAAATCCTATGAGAGTCCCTGTTATGTTGGGAGAATTTATCTGTTGGAAAAACTTCAAAATATTCGATTTTAGACAATGGTGAGTGTACGTGTTCTTTACTTATATTGTTTTTCACCTGATGAAACAAGGGGTGATGTGTGTGCATCTTCTAATCCCTTATTTCTTTGAAATATCAGGATCGGGTAATGTGAGTTTGGAATGTGTTATGTCTGGAAAACATATCTAGGATTTCGGTGTAGTTTTTGGTGGCACCGAAAGAAGAATTATCATTCAGTGGGTTTCTAAATACTAACTGTGAGGCCGAATATGCTTCAATCATTTGAGCTCCATCCATAGGTCTCAGAGAGAAGCTGGATCGTAGTCTGGGGAAATCACAGGGACATTTAAAACCTTGTACAAAGTCCAATCCTAAATATTAATGATAGGAAGAGTTTAAAACACTAGTATCGACATTCTTCTTTTGTTGTTCACGTTTGGCAGAAATAGGTGGAGGGCCTTGTACCCATGTCATCACCCAATGTCATCCCCCCCCAATGGATTCTATTGAGTCTTTGGATAATAGTTGGAAGTTTGGATAGACTATTTGAGAACACATTTTTCAATTGGTTAATAGTTACCATGCCCCAGAAAACCATGTGGAAATAAGGATACCCAATGTTAGCGCATGGTTTCCCTAAATCGTGCAGACTAACCATGTGACCTTCCCAACTCTTCAATTTTTGGGGACTTTCTGAACTAGATCATGATGGTCGGTTAAGATGGTTGGTTCTTATGATGGGTATACCCACTATGAGTCTTAAATAAGTTCTTTCGTAAAGGTTTGATGGAAGTATACCCATTGTATTGGGGAGTCCATTCAGGCCTCCCCCTATTAGTGTCCTGATTCTGTCTCGGAAAAAAAATTATTGGTTGTCTCTTATGGTGGGGAGCGTATTTGTGTCCCCCCATACCAGTAACATATAATTATCTATGGTCTTGGTTTGGTGTAAATAGTCTCGTTCAGAGCAATCTAGCTACCAACATCTTTGTGAGTAATCTTTGGGACTGGAGAGCACCCAATGGTTTAGTTAAAGTAAGGTAAGTGTAACCTTGTTCAAAGATGTTGTTCGTTTGGGTGAATTGCTTGAGTATTGTTCAGATTGTGTTTGAGGAGTTTTCATTTAGGATAATGCATGAATGTGATTGATGGTTTCAGGAAAGTTATGTATGTTTGGTTTGTGAGAGTATTCCTTCCTTCATTGATCACATGAGATGTTTTGTCCTTTGGGGGAGAAACCTGGAGAGCGAGTACTTCATGGCTTCTTAGTTTGGTTTGGTTGTTCCTTTGACCTTACTGTGACTTTATGGGGTAGAAAGATTTCATGGTGGGGATAATTGTCACATACATAGCATATTTGAAATGTAATTTTATTTTAATTTCCAATAATGCTTTGTTCCGGGGGTTTCCAATGGTTTTATGGCGAATAAGTGAGTTTTCATGAATTGGGCCAAACCGTGAGCCCAATTCCAGATTTAAAAATATATTTTATTTCTTTTATAACATTTTAAATTTTTTATATTTTTCACACATTCCATCTCCTAAATGTGCTACCTTGATATATTAACACTAAAATTAAAATTTTGAGCCTTTAGAAATCCATAACCAAGCTTTATTTTGGTTTTCATTTAAGGGATTGGCCCTTCCTGGAAGCCCAAATCTAGTTTTAAAAATTAATATTATTTATTTAATAACTTATTAAATCTTATGTATTTTTTGGTGATTCTAAGACTCACACGATACTATTACACCCAGCCATGCCCCCGGCCTCTTCCCCCCCCCCCCCCACCTTTTTGGAGCTCTTAGGAATCTCGATTTAGGGACGATCTTCTTTGGATTTCTAAAATCAGCAAGATTTCAGGAGGTAAGTTCATTAATTAATCACTCTCCCAATTCTAACTCTTTTCCCTCAATACAAGTTTTTAAATGTCCTCCAAATTCTTGTTCGAACAACCCCTTAATTTTGGCCATTTTCAATGTTATCTACTGGTGTTTTGGATTGATTCATGCATGATTTCTCAAGTAAGTTAGTCTATTTCTCTCATCATTCATTTTTCTTAGGGTTTCATTCAATGAGCTTAGGATTTCTTCCCTTATACATGAAGTCCTAGATTTACAGAGGGTAAGGTTTCAAACCTTATGATTAACCTTGGTTTTTCTAGGTCTAATATTCTATTTTTAGGTTTGATCTACCCATCTTGAGGTGCGGCGGTGGTGCGTTTGTGTTTTCACACAAAGGATTCAAGGGTTTAATTTGATTTGGTAGGTGATTCCAATGATGATTAAATCTTTGTATATTAGCTTTATTTATTTATCATATTTTCAGGCTTATATCAATTTATTATTGCTTAAATAATTGGATCTAATGATGTTACTATTTTAATTGAATTTTAAATGCCAATTTGTGTGAAATTGGGGGTTTTCCAAAGAAATTTTTTATTTGTTTATTTGGGGATTCCCAATAAATAGTTAGTTGTTTTTACTGACCCATAATAAGGCTTAAAATACTGTTTATAATGATTATCCCCTTTATTTATTGCTGAAGAAATGGGTTTTAATTGTTTTTGTAAAGAAAGTGATGTTTTGGTTCCAATTTTGTGTGAAAATGAAGGTTTTAAAAGGTTATCACTTCTTGTTTATCATGGGGATTCCTAAAAATTGATTTGTTGTATTAATTGAAATTTATTGGGCTACCTTTACTATTTTTGTAACTTAAATGTGTGAACATAGTGTACATGTGAGTTTCTTAAGGGGTTTTGTGTGCAAAACAACACTGGATTTTGAGAAATTGATTTATTCAAATTCAATGTGTTTGTTGTGAGTTTTAAGTGGTATAAAATGTGATAGCTACTGTAATTGGTTTATTTTACTAGTAGTAGTGTTTTAAATTATAATAGATATGTGTTAAATTCTTAAATTGTTTGATCACAAATGGGGAAGCCTGGGTACCTAGGTGGGGTGGACGTGTACTAGTACGCAAGTGGACCAGATGGGTTTTGTCCTTGATTCACCTAGAATTTGGATAAAAAAAAATCTATCTAAAATATTTGGATGATTATTGGGGACCAATAGAATATGGATATGTTCCCTACTTGTGGATCGTGAAAGAGAATGGATTTTACTATGTTTACATTACACCTATGTATGAGGTACATGGGGCCAGATACAATTTATTCCCTAGGGGTGTTTCTCGATTTTGTTACTCATTGGATTTGTGGTTTTTTACCTCGTATTTGGGTGAATTTGGAATCATATTGATGTATCTATCATTCCAATTTAAAAGTTTTAACATTTTAAAAATGTTTTATCTTGAAAAATGTTTTCAATTTAAAGTAGCATTTCTTAGAATTTGTCGCCGCTTTTCATTGCATATTAAAACTCATTACTTTTTCACATTGTATTGAATGCACCTTGGAATTATTGTGTGGTATCCTATTGGGAATAGGCTCACACCCTACTTACACCCCTTGGGTGTAAGTATAATTTATTATTTTTGACTCAGGTAAAGGAAAGGCTGAGGGTGATGGCGGTTCTGGGTGTTAGACCCCATCGCTGGGGCAGAGTTGTGGGGACGACTTGCTGGTGATGACCCCCTTGTCATGTGGAGTCCATGGGGATGTATCTCTATTTTAATTTTGTTGTATTTGGACCTATTTTATTTTATTTAATCCAATTTATTCAGTTATGGTTTTTTTATTAAGACTTATTTGGCTATAAATTTCAGAATTTATATTATGGATTGTTTTTAAGGTTTTATGCTTTCATATTCAGGAAAATCATTCCCAAACCAAGATAAATGATACCCGAGCACTTCTACCAGCTCGTGGGGATAGGGAACGACCTTTAGTCCTTATCATAGGTGTGGTTTGGTGTCATTTTTGTGGCAACAAGATTCATTTCGTGACAAATGGTAGGTGGTTTTGTTTGGTATTAGAGAAATTATTTAAACTAGATTTTAATATTTTATTTTTTTAAATTCATATAAATTGATTTATGAAAATAAAAATTTGATATATATATGAATTATAATTATAAACAAAATTAATTTATGAGAAAACATAAAATTCCAATGGAATTGAAATTGGGAAATATTTAGAAATTTATGGAATAGAAGAAATTATTTGAAAATAGATTTCATATTATTGGATTAAATTGAATTTATGAAAAGACATATTCATTTTTTATTGGAAAGGACTAATATTATGAAAACATGATGTTATGGATTTTAAACTGAATTAGCCGATTGAATCTAAAAATTGATAAATGGAATTGTAAATGATTTTTGAATTGAAATTATATGATAGTCCCATGTTTGATTGATTGATTGATTGGGAATGTGAAAGATGGGGTAGTAAATGAGTTACATAAGGATCGCACACTAGGATGATGATTCCCTAATAATGGTTTGAGGATGGAATATATAACAGAATCCTATTTTCCTATATCATATCCCTAATGGGATATTTATGAGTTATACATGGTAGTATCTTAAGGGATGTGTGTCCACATACTCTCTATGACAACTAATATGAGATGTGTGATGACCAATAGCTAAAACTGTCTTTCCCTAGGGTAGATAACCAGAGAGACTATGATTATTATATATATATATATGAAATTGATTATATTGATGAAAAATTCATTCCAAATTACATATATATATATATATATTATATAAAATATTTATTCTATCTATGTTTAAATGTATACCATGTTTTGAATGAGTGGATGTTTTGTATAAAGTAAGAAACAATATTATCATACCTTGATTCATTTAAATTGAATGAACTATTTAGTTTATTATTCTAATGAACTGACATGGGATTCCATTCAAATGGAACCCAAACCGACAGTTCACATACCCATATGTAGTTCAAAATACCACAAGGTTTGAGATAAGCACAAATGCATTGAATAGAAAAACAGAGTGAATGATTTTACCCAACCTGAAAAAAACACAATGATTATATATAAATGAATAGTTAAGATGTAGTATAATGACAATAAATATATTATATAAATTTATGATTGACAGTGGAAACAAATGACTGTTAATCATTCCAAAAAATCAATGATACAAGTCAAACTACAAAGGAAGAAAACGAAATAGCTACTCAATGTTATGGTGAAGATTGAATCCCACCATCTCATAACCAGCTACCCAACCTAGTAGACATGAAACATGGTCTCCTCACTATGGTGACTTTCCATTCCATAAATTGGATGATATAAAAAGGTCTACATATATCGAACGATGTGCGCCGTGTGTTATCTAATAGGAAAAATAAGATCTCTCTCAGGTGTTCCATAGATTATCTCCATGTATCATTTCACTTATTATACTAGACAAGTCTAGCTAGAAGCAAAGCTTTTGACCATTTATTATGATAAAAAAAAGTAAAGAGGTGGCGAGCGGGAGAAAACAATGGAACTATCCCTCACCCTTCAACCAAAACTGTACATATCATAATAGGAAATAACATTCCCATAATTATAGTCATCAGTAGTTTTCCACTCATATTAGGACTTACCCTAGTTCAATATTTTAAGAATACCAGAATATACCTTACCCGAAAACTTGGAGAAAAAATGTTGATGGGTAACGAGGTATTGGCTGGCGTACCCACCTGCGCGACGCATGTTCCCAGTGAGGCCCAAGGTGGCCAATCCATGGGATTAGACCAATTCCCAACAAGGAAAGGGGTCCCATGAGTGGTTTTCTAGCATATAGTGTGTGTTTCCTTGTGAGGACTCTATCTCGAACCTCATGGTCAAGATACCACTACCTTTAACCAAATCACTTATGCCTCGTGGGAAAACCACTCATGGTCACCATCAACATGTTTTCTCCAAGTTTTTGGGTAAGGTCAATTCTAGTATTCATAAGATCTTGAACCACTTGTATGCAGTAAATATGATTTATAGAGAATAAGGTAGATATTTAATCTTTATAATAATTCTGAATCAAAAGAAATTATATCTGTTTCAAATAAAATTTTACATATACTCTTTCAATATAATCAATATTAATATATTTGACAATGTAGAAAAATCCAATGAAAAAAATGTGATTAACAAAGGCATCACAACATTACTTAATACAATATGCGAGAAAGTATACTAGTGGTAAATGAAAATATATGAATAGTGAACTACGGTAATTGAAGGCAATGATCTACAATACGAGACTATGGATACGCCCCATAAAGTGAAACCCCAACACCATATACGTTCCTAGAGATAATAATCTACACTTCTGGATAAGAGGAGCTCCCAAAAATTGAACCCCCATAATGTATGATGGTCTAATCTAAATCATTAACTTTGTACCCAAGTTATCCCATGACTTTGTTTTCACAATCACATCATTATTTAAAATATAAATTCAAAAACATTTTAAAAAATATTTTTCAGGGCATTAAAAATACCACCGTTTCATTTTTCAAAAACCAAGGAAGAATAACCATTAATCAAAAATCTCATTCTAACAGACACAAACTAGCATGTTATTTTCAAATGAACATATTTTTAAATTAATGTATAAAAAAAGTACAATAAATTTTAACAAACACATGATTTAGATATAGTCACTTACCTCAAAAATCATTTCTCACTTGCCCAAAACAAGATCCACCAACAACGAAAATCAAATGATGTTAATGAAGGACCTAGAAATCAAATATACAGTTCAAGATTGATATAATTTAAGATATAAGGGTTCAATAGATAAGATAAAACACTACATCCCTGAAAAAAGAACACCCACACCACCATAACAAAAAAGATAACGACCTCTTGAACGATATCTCAAAACGAATCCTACATGAATAGAATAAGAAACATAAATTTAGATCAATGTACCTAATAAAAAAATCTAAGGCGTTACTATGATTAAAGGAAACTAAGAATTGGAATGATCAATTACCTTAAGAGATGAACCACAAATGAGATAATGATCTAACAATGAATAGATCAACCCGAATGGAATGATGTCTCCTCAAATCATATTATAGGGACCTTAGTTCCATAGAAAAGGAGATTTGGAATCAAAATGGGAACCAAAACCCTTAATGGTCCTCTAAAACATCACTTCTCTGGGAATTACTGGACCTTTATGTCCATTACACATCATGAAATACATGATGTTTATGTATGCCAATAAATTAATCACCTCATATTAAAAATATATTATTCAAAAAATTATCAAAATGAAACCAATATTCGAATCATGAAACATTTTACACCATGAATTCCTTTCATATCTTGTACCCAAAAAATATACAGGTCATGTATCCTAGTTACATAGTGTGAAATTCTCCTACAGCCTAAATAAATGACCAGTTAATGTTTAGAGTCCAAAATATATTTGACATAACAATTATATACATACAAGAACTCTTTATTGTCTCATAACAAACAAATATATAATAAAAAACACATAGATTTTACATATAGAGCTGATAGAGCAGTAATGAATTGTTTCAAACTCTCCACCACAAATACTCTTCATCCCCATGATGTCACGGGGAAAATTTAATCCATGTAAAATGATGAGTCCACTTCTACCTCATCAAAAACTCACATTACTATGTATTATGATAATATGAGAAGTGATTAAATATAAATCTGACCAATGGAATCAACATCAAATAAAATAATTTCATTTTATAGTTAATGATCTCAAATGGTATCTCAATGAACGAAACATCAAGAAATAACTCTATTTCCTATCAACTTAGTGTGTGAGTGGGATCATGATGATTCGTACTAGGCCGTAACCTGTGGAAATAATCATGAATACCTATCAAGTGATCCAAAAATACTAATTAATAACAAAACCTGTCTGAGATCCTTTACGACCTCAAATGGTAAAGCATTTCTCAGAGATAATGTTCTTTGTTTTCGGAGCCAAAAGTGACCCAACATAGGGGATACCATTATGAAAACCAAATTAACAATGTAATACCCTAGGGGAAATTTTTGTTGATACACATCCAATTTTTTTTCAACTATGGGCTCTCTCCAGTTGTCTATGTTTATCTGGAATCTTCGCGGAAATCTCTTAAATGAATCTTTGTCGAAACAAACATTCACCACCAGCCTCAACCTAAAAAAATGGTTATATTTATTGGATTAAATACAACTCCACAGTTAGATCCATTTATATTGAAGACTAATAATTTTTTTTATATAAAAACTAATCCAGTGCTGATGGATATCCCTTAATCCATTGAAATATAAGACACATGGAATAAGAATGTCCCCTAGAATCTAAATTACTTGTCTCATATGACCATTAGTCTGTGGATGGTATGCTTTGGTTAACATGATATGATTTCCCATTTACTGTTGGATACTCTTATGCAACCTTCAAGAAACACATGTATCGATGTACAGAAAAATGATTGATGGAATTTCTTGTTGCCTTACAATATCTTGTATATATAGCATTACCAGATTATAAACCTTATCGGTATCCTTGATCTTAATAAAATTATCATACTTGGTAAACTAATCAACAACCACCCAGATTGTTTTTCTCCTTCATGGAGTTTGATTTAATCAATAGACAAAATTCTTGGATACCACATCCCATTTTTTGTCAAACACTAGATGATGTAAGAAAAAATAGATAGTTTCATGTTCTCTATCCATATCCATTGTTATGTTTGACAATGGGACACATAATCTGAAATTTCATGCTTCATATATAGCTATTATAACCATCATCTCATGTCATAATACATATTCCCAGTTCTTAGGTGAATATCCAATTAATAGTTGTGAAAATTAAACAATAAAAAACACCACAAATATAATCTGATGATAACCCTATTCCCAAAGTTTATCATTCCATTAATATAAAGAGGCCAACTAAAAATTGTCTCCCCACCTTAAATGATTTCTCGAATTTTACAAAACACTACATCCTAATGTTGACTCTGAAAAAAAATACTTCTTGTGATATGATGCAAACTAAATGCTAGTATGAAGCATACCTGAAACATCCTTCTATAAATAAAGTGAAATTGAATGAAATTTCCAGTAATTTTATTCTCCACTTTTGATCCTAGAATAGCATATGATTGTACTTTCCTACTATGAGAATCTAAAAAGACCTTTACTATCACTGTGGTGTCTGTGATAGAAAATTAAACTAACTAAATTTATTTTAACAATAATCTATCTATTCTACTAAATACATATATGAAATGATACAACACAAACTCTTATAATATGATAAGATCGAGAACCTCTACCAACAAATAAGGTCTCCAATATTTCATCCCATGAAAAATTGAATGAAGCTCTAAATCCTCAGTCATATTACTCCCTCATAGGATTGAAGATCACAATATCCATAATCAACCACATGGTCATCATGCAATAGAATTCTTCTCAATCTATAATTGAAAGCATAAAAAACACCACATTTCCCTTACTAGGCTCGGTTAATATGGCAATAGGAGCCTATTCCCACATTCATTTATGTTTTCAAATAATACTATGACATCACATACCATGTGAATTTCAATACTTTCTGTGTAAGAGAAGTCAAATGTGGTGATTATTTAACAAAATTTTCCCCAACATATGGGGAATCATATCATCCACCTGAGGCAAATTATGCATTTTTTCGACTATTTCCTATTTCAACATATAATATTCTATAAAAAATCAATGTGAACCATATAACTTTGTAGAAAAAAGAACATTAGATTCCCAATGATAAACTCATGGACGAACAAAACCATTTTCCAATAGTTCATCCATCTAAATGTTGATCTCATTCAACTTTGTTGGTGGCATACCATAAGAAGATTTTGATATTCGTTGTCTACCTGACCATAGATCAATCGTAAAGTAAACCTATTTATATAAAGAAAGACTATAGATGTAATTTGGGAAAAAATTATAATAGTCCAGAAAAATAGTGGGAAGATCTATAATAGAATACATGTAACTAATCTCACTTAAAATGGCATGCAACAATATCTTGAACACTGAGTGGGAAGGTCTTGCACAACTAGACCTTGTGTCCCACTCCCCCTGAAACACATGAGAGCTCACATTAGTACAATTAAATGAAACACTCTAATGATAAAAAAAGCATAGATCAATGATTTACAAGCTAATCCATAGAGATGATCACATAAAAAATATCTAGATCATGAATGAGAAAATCACAGACCTACTCTGTATTAACAATCACTAACAAACATGGGCACTAAAACCACTACTCATTAATCTTACCAAGAGGTGTTTATAACTCCATTAGAAAGTCTATAAGTTTTATTAATTGTTTATGAGTATCAAAAATATGTGAATATATAAGTGATTGGGAGTCACCAATGTTAAATAGATAAATTTCTACATATGGGGCAATAAATATGTACCTATCACTATGACTGAGGGTACATTGAAATCCACTAGAAACTCACCATCTATGTGAAGGTGCATCACTCTTGATACATGGGACCAGAGCCCAATATTCATTGAATCCTTTGACTACACCGAATTACCATTTGGATCCAAATAACCCTAAATATAGTGAGTCATAATCATAGTCTTGATGATGATTTGTAAATTTCCATCATGTACCTTGGAATTACATGTCCTCACGAGAATATGATAGATATTCTTGGTGTTTCTGACCTTTCCACATTGATATCAAGTCATATGAAAATTTCTAGTTGGGGATGATGGAGCGGAGGGGTCTCACGAATAAGACCCACCTCCACCACTTATGCAACGATCATGCAACTTCCTCTTCTTCCCAAGCTTGTCACTGAATCACTCACTAGATGGGATACAAGGGTTAGGAAAACAAATCATGAACACCATATCTATTTCTCCATCATATAATTATCTATCGTCTCCCTATATGTATAATTTTTCAATATAAACACATGTGATTCAATATCGGCTAAAAAGCATTGCATGTATTTTTTACCCTTCACCAAGAAAATCCTCGACCTATCTGGAGAAAAATAGACATAATCAACAAACCAGTTGGTTTATTCTGACACCAAACGTTCACCCTAATGCTATGATAGGAACTCCAGATACCTTTCTAGAATTATTGTCTCTAGAAAAAAATGTTTTAATAACAGTGTTTTGAAAATCCTAAAATTCATGGGAACAATTTTGTCTACCTTGCCATATAATACCACCATGTCATTATGGAACCCTTACACTTAAATGTTTCACATTTCACCTTGATATTTTTAGGTGTATCTAATAAGTCAAATATTCTATCGATCATATCCACCCATTCATCTTCCTCTAGTGGTTCCTTCATTATTTTAAATGATGGTGGCTTTTTCTGGCTGAATTACTGTGACCGGTCTATCTTTCCTCTTTTTCAAAGAGGTACATAAAAAATTGTGATCTGAACCATGATATTTCATGATCACTCTATGAACAGATTGGGAAATATTTTCTATGATATTATAATATATAGGTCGATTTCCTTTAAGTGCATTAGTTATACCATCCAGATGAACTCATCGATGTTGTCTCATAGGCATTCAACTACATACCAAAACAGAAGAACGAGTTGACAAAAAAACAATTCATAGATTAAACAAAAAAGACAGATGTTGAACCAAATATAAAAAAAACCAAAACTAGATACCCATATTTTAACATCCCATGGATACCTGACTCCCTTCATGATAAGAGTTGGATAGAAACTTATCAAAACATACCTTTCAAGTACCAATAATACTCTCTTAATTTCATCAAACATACTAATTCTAGGACATTGGGGGACATCTAGTCATCTTATACAAAATTCTAACAAACTAACCCAGGTTTCCCTAAAACCATCACGCCAACTGATCCACCATGTATAAGAAGGGAATTCATAACCCTCACAGGCTTGTGAAAAGCACCTGAGAATCGAATGATAAACACGATGGAATGAATTCCATGAGCATGAACAAAATACATTGAATATGAATACATGAATCAAGAAAGAGCAGTTGAAGGCTAATAAATTTAATCCATATCTATAAGACAGTCAATAGAAACAAATGACTATAAAAGTATCCAAAAACATAAAGATTATTGTACAATAACAAAAACAAACAAACCAAATAGTTATTCCATGTTATGGCATGGATGACCTCACACCATCTCACCACTAGATACCCAACCCAATAGACAAGAAACCTATTTGTATCCTTCTGTGTCTTTGCCTTTCCCTGAATTGGAATACATACAAAAGGTTACATACCACTGATTATGTGTGCAATTTGTGAGATTAATGGTAACATAGGTTCCCACCCTGGTGTTCCAGATAAATTTTATGTATAAAAACTATTACATACTCATATTAATTAAAACCTATCATGATAAAATGTAATTAAATTTTATATAAAACACGGTAAAAATGTCACCTTTTTCAGAGTTTTGATAAAAAAGACAGAAAATCAATTCCAATGCACATTTTCATGACATATTTCACATGAATAAACATGCATATCATGGATAAAACAATACATATCCGTGAAATAAAATTCAATAATTCCAGTACAGGCATCACAAAAACAAGGAATACAGTAGTATTAGCATCATACTACTCATACAAAAGAATTTATGAATACTCCACTATGATACATAAAGCCAATTATCTACACATTAGCACCTGGGAGACACCGCAAAATGTAATACAAAAACATCATATATGTACATATAAAAAAATCTACACTATGGGAAAAGTTGAACACCCAAAATGTGAACCCTCTCAATGGATGATGACCTCACGATAAACCTTCCACCTAGTACCTATGGTAACCCATGTGCTCGATTTCAAATTCATCTCAATGCTTAGAATGTAACGTCAAAAACATTTCAAAAAATAGTTTTCACTACAATGAAAATACCCAATATCTTTCAATTTATCAAAAACCTCAGAAAAAAAAATTTATGTTAAAATATGACTCTATCATATAAAAAACTTCTCAATTTCATAACAATTTATATATAGTCCAATTTAAGAACAAAAAATACATATTATATAATGAAATATAGAGGCCAAATCACCTACCTAAACACATGGGCTGTACATTCCTGTAATTGGATCCACCCACAATGAAAATTAAATGATATTTATGAATGCCCTAGAATCCAAATCCAAAAACAAAAATTGATCCAATTAAAAATATAGGGGTCGGTGGAGAAGAGGGAACACCTCGTACCTCAATAAAGAACAACCATCATACCATTACCAATAAGGGAAATACCTGAAAAATAAAATAACACTACAAATATTTGAATAAGATAAGAGAAACACACAAAATTAGGTCAATATATCTGATTATAAAGCTCTAGGGAATTAACACAATCAATTGCAATTAAGAAAAAGAATGATAACATACACAAAGAAATGAACTACAACTGCAACATAACGGAAGAAAAAAAATTGAACGAATTGACTCTGAATGAATGATGTCTCAAAAAATCATTGGTGAAGAGAATCAGTTTGAAAAAATAAAAGAAGATATGGGTAAATGGTAACTGAAAACATGAAAAAGAACCTAACACTTCCTTACTCAAAAAATTACACAATGTTCAACTCATTTAAACGTAGTGAAATCTATTATATTTATGTGAGTTGATAAATTCATTCCTCGGTTAAAAAATTAGTTATTTAAAACATTTGCGGTGTGAATGTAATGTTAAAGTCATATAACCTTTCATTGTATAAATCCATTTCATCGCTTGTACCCAACAAAACATACATGTCATGTAACCTATGTAGATAACATAAAATCCTATTATAGCAAACATAAATAACTAGTTAATTTTGAGAGTCTAATAAATTTTTGAATTCACCATTATAGGTATCCTCACAATTCTTCTCAAACATATACAGACGAAAGTAAATGGAAATCAATAATCAGTTTAAATTTTTACCTAACAAATTGTTAATGGAATGTCAAAAATATCACACCATATGTGATAGAATACATGGATAGGCCCTACTGGTTTTTTTGTCACAACCTACCATTCCTTCAGGTGTTTGTGTATTTACTAATTCCATGTCTCAGAAAAGATAAATATATTCAAAGAGGTGTTGGATGTTCATTTTTCATTGGGACTTTAGTATTGTTTCCATTGGGATGTTTTTCTTTCTACTAAGTATTGTGAATGTAGAACTCTCGGTTTGTGGTATATAGCCTTAGTTTATGACATTTTTGTGTTTTAAGTGAATGGGATTAGTTGAGAAGTGGTTGGGAGAGTATTGAATGGTTTTGAATATTTTTGGAGGCTTTTTCTTAGGTAGCACAATTTTAGGAATGTTATGGGAAACCATGTGGGTTCTCTAGGAAACCATACAGGGGGAGGCAGTAGGCTTCGCACGGCCTGCCTATGGTTTTACAAACCACGTGAGGCAACCGTGAGGACCATTTCTCTCAAGATAGTGGCTTGTGTATGGTTAGAACATGCTTTTCACAACCGTGCAGAATAACCGTGCGACCACTTAATGTTGGTGTTTTTATAACCGATCTCCCTTGGTCTAGACCTAAAACACTCTAAATCCACTCCCACATTAGTATCACTCATGATAATGGGTTCTAATCAGTTTATGGTTCTCTCACACTCATTTTCTATGGGATTCAAAAGGGTTTCTTGGTGTTTTGAATGTGGGTTCTCTCGAGTAAGTCTCTCCTTCTGCGATTTTTTGTGGTTTCCTCTAGAACTACATCTCCCTCTCTCTAGTTTTTCTATATCTACACTCTTTTTGTGTATATCTATGGGTTTGGTTGCCTTAGATGATAATATAATGGCTGGTGTATGTTATGGAAGATGATCTAGAGAGCATTCAATGGAGCATTCACCGGATTTGAGGTGTGGTTTCTTGTGGGTCAATTTCTCAGAAACCCTAAAGTTATGTGGAATCTATCTCGACTCCACGTGGTTAGAACTAGTGGTTTTGGTTTCAAGTAATTTTTTTTCTTCATATTAATTGTGATATTGATATGCGAAAGTTGTTGGAAACCCATTCAGTGTTGATTTGGGGGGTTTTGAAATATATTGTGTATAGTTTCAAAAGGGGCTTTGTTGTGTGATTTTATAATGTTGATTTGGAAATCATTAGTGGTTGGTTATGAAATAAAATGTTTTATGAACAATTGTTTTCAATAAATATGTTGATTTATTTAAATGTGTCTTAGCATGGAAAATGATAAATGAATGATTTCAATAAATGGGTGATTTATTGAAGAGGATTGAGATTTCATGGAATTTGGTAATTGCATATTATTATGGCCTTGGTGGGTTATATTCATGGTTATGGATTGTTTGAATGATTTTTAAAAGTGGGAAAGAAGTACCACTATAAAAAGGGGATAGATAGTGGACAGAATGGCCACCATCAATAGAAAGTGGGCGAGAAGTACCACTTGATTGGATTGGAAAAGAATTATTGGATGGGGAGTGCCACCATGGTTTGTTGTGTTCTTTGTTGGTGGTGTTTGTATATGGGGATTCTGAGTGAAATATGGAAATGTTAATCGGTTGGTGGCATGGTTGATTTGTATTCTTTACGTGGCATGCTTGGCTTATTACATGATTTTTTGGCTTTCCCTGGGGTTCTTGGTTTGGGTAATGTTGCTTGGTAAGATCATGTTTGGCTTATGGTATTGGTTTCACTTGTGATTATCTTATATAAATTGTTTTATATATAGATGCTAACAGTTTTTTCCCAGTGGCATGTGTAGGGAAGTCAGTTGGGGAAATCATACTAAGAAGTTGTACTCGCCCCCTACATTGGCACTTTGGTGTCTTTATAGATGTCTTGTACCGTGACATGGGAAATGGTAAGGTGTCACCCTTCTTTGTTAGTGAATTGTGATGTTCTAGTGTATCTTGGAGAGTGGATCTTGGGGTGGAGCTATGGTGGTGTCATGTCTTGTGGTGTTTTGTTGTTTATTTTCCACTTTGTACTCTGATGTGTTATGGGAATGTCTAGTGGAATGGTTATTGGGTTTTGAAATGGAATGATTTATATCACATGGGTGGGTTACAAAGTGCATGAATCTTTAGTTGTGGTTTGGTTGAGTTGGGTTATTTTCTTAAGGGAAAATCATTCCCCTCTATTCCTTGGAACCCTCAGTATATATTGCCAGCCTTTAGTGACTAGGGAACGTCGCTTAAGGGCAATTGACCCATATTACCTCCTCACGCCAATGAGGTAGTGGTGGGGTGTTACAAGTTGTATTGTCTTGTTCGGTCCTTTTGAGTTCATTCTCAGATTTGGATTTGACATTCATTGTGGTATATTCCTTGAGTCGGGATGGTAGCAAGGCATAAAAATGTCGAAACATGGAATGTATAGCCTAAAAGGACGTAGCTAACCCTTTTATTCTAAACTTCATGTAACTAGGGATTTATGTACATAAGTGTTTTGGAGACACTTATAGGCATTGACAATCTCATTGTCGTGGGTGTAGCCAATGAGATGTTCGTGGCATATATGGTAGAAATGACTTCCCTATAAGATGCATAATTCATTGGGCATAATGATTTATTTTCTGATTTGATATATGGTTTTTCAAATGTCTGAAATTGTAATATGGATTATTTTGATATTTTGAAATGGTTTGGTTTTCAAAAAAATACTGAAACATAGCAAAGGTGGAAAGGTGGAAATCCCCATTTTGATAGTGTTATGTAATGTGATTTGAAATTGGTATTCATGATGTCTATGGAAGTGTGACTCATGTTTTTTTGTTTTCTATTTATAAAAATGGTACTAGGTAGGCATTGTTGAGACCAACCAGAAGTGGCCGATGAGAACGTGGTTGTACCTGAGCCCCATGTGAACCAACTGTTAGTCCAGAGCATAGTGCAAGCTTTCCAAGCAGTGGGATGTGTGAATAGAGTAGAAGAACCAAAGCATGTTGATTATGAGGCTCAGTTTCAAATGCAGGATCCACCTATATTTAGGGGTGATTTGGACCCGGAAAGGGAAGAGGCATGGCTATCCAGAATGAATGGAATTTTCGAATTCATGGGGACGCCGGTAGAGCTAAAAGTAAAGCTAGCAACATATAATCTAGAGGAACTTTCTCTTTAGTGGTTGGATTTGGTATTCCTATGGGGAACGGAGTAGGGAATTACATTGGATGATTTGAGGTATTTTTTAATAAACAATTATACTCTCATACCTTCAGAATTCAGCACACAACAGGTTTCTTCAGTTTCAAGTAAGAGGATATGTATGTGACGAAGTATGCTACTATGTTTATGAGCATTGTGAGGTTTTCACCCGAGGTGGCAGGTAGCACATCGTTTACAGAAAGGATCATCGATGTGGGTTTAAGGCAAGAGATCCATTAAAAAATAGTAGTGTTATGTATCAGTGATTTCACAGAGATGGTGAATCAAGAATCTGTGGCTGAGCGGCACTCATCATGCAGGATAGTATGACACAACCATGAGAAAACCAGTATTTTTTCAGTGTGGCTATATGACACTCATAATGCAGGATTGTATGGAACAACCTTGAGCACGTCACAATTGCAAGCAGATGGGCATCATCAGTGCTATTTTCCGAATGCTTTGAGGTTTGGTGCGTGTGATACACCTCAGGGATCACAAACGTTATATGCTTTGATGGGATGGGGACAATAGCATACCCCTCGTCAACAGAGAAAAGTCAGATATGGCTATTCTAAGAAAACCATAACTCCTTAGTGTGGAAATAAAGAGTAGAGTATGGCAACCACGAAATTGTTCAGAGATGTGTAGGTTATGGTGGATGATCAGTCCGGACCATCCACGAAGCGAGTTACTATTATTATAAATTCTACCTTTATGAAAGTTCTGTTTGATATGGGCGATTCACACTCTTTTATTGTTGCACGTGTGGTTGAGTTGCAGGGTTTAATGGTAGAAATATTGCCTTCAATTTTTAAACATCAAACTCTTCTCAATCGAAATGAGTGTCAAGGTTTCTTGTGTAGAGCCTATTGTATGGTTGTCGGCGAGGTTGAGCTAATGAGGAATTTCACATTCCATGAGATGGATGGATACGATGTAATCTTGGGAATGGATTTTCTGGTGGCATTTAAGGCCCACATCGACTGTAATGCGATAACAATGGCTTTTACAACACACGATGGCATTATACATCTCTTTATAGGAGAAAGGCATGAAAGATAATGTGCATTGGGTTTATTGGCGCCAGAATTGGTGACGATATCAATCAGTTGGTAGTGTTGTCGTAGGAATTGGTAGAGGGTGTTGAGCGGAGTGTTCTTCCGACAGTGGTGGATATGTTCATGGATGTTTTTCCCAAAGAATTCGCTGGGTTACCTTTTGTAAGAGAAGTGGAGTTTACGATTGATCTCTATCTGGGGACCAGTCCTATATCAACTCTGTCTTACCGAATGGAACCTACTGAATTATGATAACTGAATGTCCGGCTGGAAGAGATTGAAAAAAAGGTTTTATGTAGCCTGGAAAGTCTCTGTGGGCAGCTCCGGTGTTATTTGTGAAAAAGGAAGATGGAACTTTGGGGCTATGTATTGATTATCGTAGACTTAACCATGTTAAGATAAATAATAGATATCCACTTCCACGAATTGATGATTTGTTCGACCAGTTTAGGGGAGCCTAGTGGTTCTCCATGATCGAACTAAGGTCAAGATATCACCAATTGAAGGTGAGGAAGGAAGAAATTCCTAAAATAGCATTTATAAGTAGACATTTCCATTATGAATAAGTGTTAATACCCATTGATCTAACGAATTCTCAAGCAGTGTTAACGGAATTGATGAATTAGATATTTTAGAGATATCTGGATTCATTTTTTCTGGTGTTTCATGATGATATTCTGGTGTATTCAAAGACAAGGGTGGAGTATGAGTAGCACTTAGTGATAGTTCTAGGGATCTTAAGGGATCACCAGTTGTATGAAAAATTGTCAAAGTGTGACCTTTTTATACAAGAAGTCTATTTTTTGGCAATGTGATATCTGAAAGGGGTGTTTCAGTGGATATGAAAAAGATATATGTTATTACCTCATGGAAACTTCCAAATAATGTGTTTGAGCTATGGAGTTTTCTCAGTCTATCTATGTATTATCAGCATTTTGTTCATGATTTCACGCATTGGGATTCACTGATATCATATTTGACAAGAGAGAATGTTCCATTATACGGAATAAACAATGACAGTAGTGTTTCAAATAACTAAAGGGTAGCCTTATATCATCACCAATCATGGTTTTTCCAGAACCTGGAAAAGGGTACGTTGTGTATTTCGATGCATCCGAATTGGGTTTGGGGTGTGTTCTCATGCAAGGGAATCATGTGGTTGTGTATGGATCATGGAAGTTGAGGGTGCATGAGAGGAACTACCAAATGAATGATTCAGAATTGGTAGTAATGGTCCATGAATTGAAAGTGTGGTGTCATTATCCCTTCGATGAGAAATTCATGGTATATACAGATCACAAGATCTTGAAGCACATTTTCTCACAAAGGTATTTGAGCATGAGGCAAAGGAGATGGATAAAATATCTCGAGATGTTTGATTTTGACTTGATGAATAAACTTGGTAAGGGAAATTTGGTGGCAGATGCATTGAGTAGAAAATCATATGCACAGGTGGTGAAATTGGCATCAGACCAGTGGCAGTTGATGTTCGTTATAGCGGACATGCGGTTTGAATGTGAGGACCAGGATGAAAATCGGTCTTCTTTTCGGTTTTGTTGATTCCTGACACGGTTGTCCAGGTTAAAGAGGAATAGATATCTTATTATTAGTGTGTGACCATGGGGTTGAAACTCAGTGGTGGGGAGACCATTGAGGGTTGGCAACAGAATGGAGATTCTGTTTTCTATTTTCAGAATCAGGTGGTAGTAGTAGTTGCTTGTTAGGAGGATCTTCTAAGGGCGTATCATCATTCTAGATGGGATGTTCATCCTGGAATTTAGAAAAAGTTTAAAGCGTGAAAGCATAAATTTTGTGGGCTGAAATGAAAAAAACAGTGGACGACTTTGTTTCGAGATGTTTGACTTTCCAACAGGTCAAGGCAGAGCATCAGAGGCCGGAGGGGATGTTGTAGTCTTTACCAATCCTTGATTGGAAGTGGGAGAAAATAGCGATGGATTTTGTCACAGGTCTCCCAAGAATTTTTAGAAATCACGATGTGTAACATACTAGGTAAATAAAGAATACTACATTTACATATTTATAAATATTTCTGAATTAATTATAAATTTTACTTTAAAGGGGTTCTTATGTTCTACAGCGTACCCGATACTCAACAACGAGTATTTTCGAAATCTTAAATTGTACACTATTAATATAATAATAATATTTTAAATGGTATTTGACACATAGTCATTGTATTGTTCGGAATGAATAGAAATAACTAAAATATTATTATATATGTATTTACATTTAAAAAAAAAGATAATGGCTTAAAATAAGAAAATAATTCAATGTTTGGCATATAAACTATAATATTCACTAAATGGTCAATTTATCACCTTTTAATGGAGAAACCACCATATAAATTGTATTGGACACTATTATAAATTATATTGGACCAAATAAAATCTTTCTTTAGAATCGGGATATCAAAATTTACTTTGTGTATGTTTTGTTATTTTTCTAATAAAGTACATTTTTAATGAATAAGTAAAAAATGTTGTATTTTAATTAAAACCCTAATTATAATCTAATTTATTTATATGATTATATTATCTTTTGAATTGTATTTAAAGTGACAATATAATATATTTTTACCATTAAATCCAATGGTGGTCATTGAATTAATTTCACTTTGAAATTGGACTTAAACTAGTGTCAATCTTTTCATATATATTGTTTCTTAAAAACACGGTATATGTTTTGACAACGTGAATTAATTATGAAATTAAATAATGAAAATTATATGTTCTGAATTTGGTAAAATTGAAATCATTTTTGAATTTGGAATATAAAATATATCTAAGGGTGAATTTTTGATATTTTTATGAATAACTTTAATTTTTGAGGAATAGTAAAACCACTAAGTGGTAGTTAAAAAAACTGATTGTTCATTTAAATGAAACTTTACCACTTCTGTGAATTGAATTTCAAAAATATGACATAAATGGTTGTCATTAGTGTGTAAAATTTGGTTCAATGGGATGAAAATAATTTTTTGGTGAATACTAACTTTTATGTATTATTAATCGCGATTAAAGGTAATTAGTGTAATTTAAGGTAAAAATAATGTTATAATAATATGAAATTGCCTTGACAAATGTCCTAATCTTATTGGTTGAGTCATGGCCGGCCAAGACAATTCATGGGACAACTTGGGAACCCCATGGATCCACATGGTTAAGAAAATGACATTAATAAGTATTTATTTAAAGTTAAAATAAAAATATCAAAAAAATGTTTCATTTTACTAAAATAATTTTTACATGGGGTTATACAAGTAATATTTTTGACTATAAATACAAATTAGAATTCTAAAAAAATTTCCTACATCATGATAATTTTTTATTAATTTTTAGACTTTAAATAAATAAATTTGTTTATGACACCATGACGATGCATCGATTACCTCATTAACGAACGATTTAAATAAAATGAAAAGATAAGGTAAACTATAAGACTTAAACATGTCAAAAACCTATTAAATGAGTGGATTTAGAGCCCTTATCACCTTATCCTCGTTAAATATATTTTTAAGGCATTTGAAATCCAAAAATCATTTTATAATAAAGTTACATTTTATAACATACCAAAAGTGCCCCTCCTCCCTCTTATAGAAGGCCCACATATCTACCACCTTACCAACACATATCAAGCCTTTGTATCGACCAAACTCTACTCATTTTAGCTCTCCACATACCTATACTTATCTTAGAATCCTTACCTTAGGCAGAAAGCTCTTCAAGAAACCCTTTTGGTTCAAACCAAAGGCAGTTACCCGAATTAAAGGTAATGTCTTTTCTTATGTCCTTTTGTTTTATTTTGCTTCCCTAACCCCCTAAACTGATTTTTTTACTTTCATTTTTAACAACACCAATATATTAAATATACTGGGATGTTTTTATGATAAGTATTTGAGCTACATATACACACACCTTTGTCTAATGGTTAAAGAACATACTATTTCTTTGGATGGCGAATTACTGCCTCACGAAACGTTGATAGTTCAATCTTCTCTTGACACCATTCATGGTGGATATTATGATGTCACTGTATTTATATATGATATATAATATATTTCTTCCCTCTCTATTCATATGTATATTATATTTAAAACATACCTTTATGCTTTTCATGTGATGCAAATGTGATAATTTCATATGATGGACTACCTCCCCCTCAAGTGATGTGACTCATTCATGACAAACATGGAATTTATATACAATGTAATTAATGAAAATATGTTAAATATATAACATATATATTATACTATAATTATAATATATATTTTTCTCATTTATTTTTAATTCCTTTAATACGCAATAGAAATGACAGTAGCGTTCGTGCGTACGTACGGCTTACCGTCTACATGAACGGTGCATTTCATTTCATAACTCTAAATGTTATGTACTATTTTAAATACATGTATATGATGGATATATAAGATAGATATGATATCGAAATCATGAATATAATTCTGTATATAATGAAACTTTGACAACATGAACAACATGTAATTGTAAGAAGACCATTTTTGACTTATGTTCCAAATATCGACAAAACGAACATTATTAACATAAATGATTAAATAATGTTTATAACATGGAAATAAGAGTTATAAAACGAATAATAATTTTGAAAAAGGTTCTCAAGCAAGTAGAAAGTAACCCTATTTATTATTTTGGAAATTAAAGAACGATCAAGTCAAGTCGGACACTAGGTAAGGGACTTCGTCTCAATCTCCTTTAATTGAGGCATATATTGTTCTATTACAAGACTTTCATTTATATGCTGTATAATACACCTTTGAATTTTCATTTCATTCAATGGGAATCTTTTTATACGAAGAATTTTACTAAACGGCAACAAGGAATATTTCTTATAACGTACACGATGACAACGATTTTTTCTGCCGCCGAGAGAATTATTTGATCTTTGGCTTCCTCAACAAGCTGTAATGTTTCATAAAAGTAAATAAATAACATGTACTCTTTTATGTCTTTTGGTATTGAAAATGGTTTTGAAAATGGATTTGTTATGTCAATATTTTTTAAGTGATATATTGTGATTGATGTGTGGAAATTTTTTATTTCCCTTATAATTGTTTTATGTGTTATGAATTGATAATGGTACTTGGACATATGATCGATGGTTACGTTATAAAATAAATGACAGGTGGTGCTGTGATTATGAGGATGGTGGTTACATTATTACATCCAATGCATTGGGTATGGAAGTCAGTTGTATGGCTATTCCATTCAGTGATATGTGTGGTAGTCGACCGTATGGTTATTTCATTTAAGTATGTTTATGTCCCATGTTACCTTTATATGTTATGTGTTCTTTATATGGTTTTATTGTAATATTTTGGTTACAAAAGTATAAGTAATGAACTTTTATTCAGTGAAGAGTATTTACTACTTCATAAAGGTGAAAAGTATTATTGTGATAAAGTATTATTGGTTTACTTGTTGTATTGAAAAAATAACAGTTTCCCTTTTTTGTGTATCCCTTACTAAGTTTTTATGCGCATACAATGTTTTTTTGAAATGTTTTTTACATGAAATAATGTGGAATAGAGTTAAATATTGGATCATGAAAAAGTCATGTTGTCTTAAACATGGAACTAGTCATGACTCAATTTTTTCAACAGTTCATGTTTTGTTAAAAAAGGAAACTATGTAGAAGTGCCTACATTGTAATATTTTGAGATGTAATATTTATGGCCTAATTCTCTAAAACTATAAACCTGAAAAGATCCTTGATGTCAATTATTCATTTAACTCAATATTATGTAATTCTTTAAGGATGTGTCCTTATAGTTGGTATTATAGGTTGGTTTAGACAACTTTAGTAGTTATGAAAAATTGTTAAATTTATGTCAATAATTTAATTAATGGTATTGTTGAAATGATATAGCATTTGAATATTACAAAGCTGCTTCACCTAAGATATTTCTCTATTCATAATGGTTTTCCGTAGAGAAAATAGGGAAGCTATGTTGGGTCGACATGAGGAGGAAGACAACCTTCCAAATCAGCTACCTGAGATGGTCGGAATCGGAACTAAACAGTTTGTTTCCATGATGGCATTGTTGACTCAGGCAATAAATGGTGGTGGTATCCATGCACAAGATCAGTTAGATCAACTACAGAGGAACATGTCAGTGGTGGAAAATCTCATGAGGCAACATCCCCCATCAATCAGAGGATCATCTGACTCTGTGCTAGCAGAAGGGTGGATTAAAGCAATGGAGTAGACTTTTGATGTCCTGGGGTGTTCAGAACATCAAAAGGTTAGTCTTTCTGTATACCATTTTGAAGGTGAAGCTGGTCAGTGGTGGTTGATGGAGAAAAATACCAGGGATAGTGATGAGATTGATGATCTTCACTGGGATGAATTCAAAGGTATGTTTCTTGGGAAATATTTTCGTAAGGTGGTTCGTCTTAGGATGGAAAAACAATTCCTATAATTGAGGTAGGAGGATGACTCAGTTGCTACTTATGTAGAAAATTTCACTTGCCTTGAAAGGTATGCTCCAAATTTCATACGAGATCTTGATAGTAAAATCAACTGTTTTTACTCAGGGTTAAAGCCAATTTATCGAAGGGATTTAGCTTCTTGTGAGTTCAAAAGTTATACAAAACTTGTTTGATGTGCGGAGAAGGTGGAAACTGAGTTCACCGATGATTAGGTGTTCTTTGACAAACAACATAATAAGAGGTCCAGTTGGTAGGGAAAGGGAAAGAATTTATCAAAGAATCCAGGTGGTACGAAAACCAAATATCCATCTTGTGAGAAGTGTGGTAAAATGCATCATGGAGAATGTTTATCCATGTCTGGAAAGTGCTTTTGGTGTGGTAAGTCTGGTCATATTTCTCGTAACTGTAAGGAAGATTATCAAGTAGGCAATGAAAAGCTAGTGGTAAGATGTGTTAAGTGTAATGAGATGGGTCATTATTAAAATGAGTGTCTAACTAAGAACTCAACTATGATAAAGTAGCCAGAATACAAGCAGAAAGGGGTGGTTAAATCCTCTGCAAACTACCTCAGCAGATGTGGGGCCATCAAATGATGTAGTATCTGGTACACTGTTTGTTTGATCAGATTATGCCAATGCATTGTTTAATTCATGGTCTACACATTCTTTTATTTCTGATTAGTTTTCTAGTAAATTATGAATTCCATCTCAATATATGAATCGTAAACTTATGGTAAAAATACCCAGAGGAAACGTTGAGACAAAAAAATTATAATATCCTTCATATCCTTGTGTGCAGAAAGAATCTACCTGGAAACCTTAATGTTTTTCCTCTAGTATAGTTTGATGTTATTTTGGGAATGGATTGGTTTTTTGTTTATCATTCTTAGATTGACTGCATAGCTAAGGAGGTTTCTTTTCAGAACGATATATAATGTTTGTATAAGAAATAACCCTTAATTTTGATAACGTATTAGGAAGTTGAAAAACTAGTAAAATATGGAAATGAATGTTAACTTGCACATATAGTATAAAACAATGGAACTATTCAGATTAATGATGTGTCAGCGTTAAATTAGTATCTTGATGTTTTTTCTGATGTGTTTCCTGATATTATACATGATCGAGAAGTTGAATTTACTGTTGACATAGTTCCTGATTCTAATCCAATTTCAAAACCCCCTTATGGAATGGATCATTTATAACTTTTAGAGTTAAATAATCAATTGCAGGAGTTATTAGATAAAGGGTTCATTCGACTTAGCACATCACTATAGGGTTCCCCTATCTAGTTTGTTAAAAAAAATATGGTTCAATGAGACTTTGCATGAAATATAGATCATTGAATAACATCACTATTAAGAACAAGTATCAATTGCCTCATATCGATGATTTGTTTGATCTGCTCTAGGGAGCTCCGTATTTATCGAAGAATGACTTGAGGTCAGGGTACCATTAGTTGAAATTAAAACCAGAAGACCTTCCAAAGACTATATTTCGTACTAGATATGGCCATTATGAATTTATAGATATTCCTTTTGGGTTATCCAATGCACATGCTATATTCATGGACCTGATGAATAGAGTTTTCCATGAGTTCTTGGTTAAATTTGTGGTTGTTTTCATTGATGATATTTTGGTGTTTTCTAAAAGTAAAGAGGAGCATGCAAGTCATTTAAGGGTTATCTTGCAAACCTTAAAAGAGAAGAAATTGTATGGAAAATTCATAAAGTATGGGTTTTGATTACAAAAAATTTCATTCCTTGGTCACATTATTTAAAAAATGGCATAACTATAGATCTTGCTAAAATAGAAGTTTTTGATGAATGTCTAATACCTACTAATATAACCGAGATCCATAGTTTTCTTGGTTTCCAGGTTATTACAGGAGGTTTGTTTAAAATTTTTCATGGTTATCTAGTCCAATAACTATGTTAACTCGAAAATTTGTTATGTTAATCTGGATAAAATAATGTGATGATTTTTTTCATGAATTGAAAAGAAGATTGGGGAATGCTCCAGTTTTGGCACTTCCTTCTAGAAATGGTGATATTTTTGTCTACAGTGATGCTTCATGGAATAGACATGGTTGTGTCCTTATGTTTAATGATCAGGTAATTGCTTATGCTTTACGTCAGTTGAAAAATCATGAGTTAAATTACCCTACACATGATTTGGAATTAGCTTCTATTGTTTTTTCTCCATTAATTTGGAGACATCATTTGTATGGAGTAAATATTGAAATATATACCAATCACAAAAGTTTAATGTATATATTCACTTAGGAATAATTGAACATGATTTAGAGGAGATGGATGCAATTAATCAAGGAATATGAATGTACAATTCTCTACCATCCAAGAAAAGAAAATAAAGTGGTTGATGCTTTGAGTTGAAATAGTAATGCTTCATTAATCATTCTATGTTTGGAACGAGATCCTTTGGTTTTGTTATTTGATTTTCTTTGGCGTAGATGTTGTTGGTGCAGGAAGTTCTTCTATTTTGTTTCAGGTGACCGTGGGATCATCTCTATCAGAAAGAATTAAGCAAGCATAGAAGAAAGATAGTGGGTTGTATAAAAAGGTAGAGCAGGTTCATAATGCTATGTTGCATGAATTTAACATTGATAATGATTGTTTTTTGAGGTTTGGGAAGAGATTATGTGTTTCTTGTGAGTTACATTTGAATAATGAGTTGTTATGTGGGGATCATAGTTCCCCGTTTTCAATTCATCCTAGAAGTATTAAGATGTACAGATATCTATGGGAGTATTACTGGTGGGATGGAATGAAAAGAGATATTTCTGATTTTACTGTGCATTGTTTGACTTTTCAACAGGTTAAAGCTGAGCGGTAGTTACCGAAATGGATGCTTCAGCCGTTAATAGTGCCAGAGTGGAAATGGGAGAATATATCTATGTACTTAGTTGTGGGGTTGACGAAGACACCTCGATGTAATAATACGATCTGGGTAATTGTTGATCGCTTGACTAAATATGCCCATTTCCTTGATATATGAGATACTTTTTCACTAGATCAACTTGCTCGGTTTTCTCTTAAAGAGATAGTCAGGTTTCATGGTGTTCCCCTCTACATTGTATCTAATCGTGATCTCAGGTTTACATATAACTTTTAGAAAGGCCTTCAGATGTCATTGGGTACTGTATTAAATTTTAGCACAACTTTTCATTCTCAATCAGATGGGTAGTCAGAACGAACTATTCTAACCTTGAAGGATATGCTACATGCATTCTCGATGGATTATCAGGGAAGTTGGGACCAACATCATTCTTTGGTGGAATTTTCATATAATAACAGTTTTCATTCTAGCATACAAATAGAACAATTTGAGGTATTATATGGGAAACAGTTTTGAACTCCAGATTTTTGGGATGAAGTGGGTGAAAGGAAGCCGATGGGACCATAATTGGTAGAAGAGATGGCAGAAAAAGATTAGTTGATTCAGAAACACATGAGAACAGCTCATTGCAGGTAGAAAAGTTATTTGGAAACTAGGGAAAGGATCTATCTTTCGAGGTAGGTGATCATGTTTTTCTCATAGTTTCTCCATGGAATAGATTGATGTGTTTTGGAAAGAAGGGAATGTTGGGTCTGAGGTTCATTGGAACTTATGAAATCCTGGATAACGTTAAATCAGTTTCATACATAGTGGATTTACCTCCATGTTTGTCCCAAGTACATAATTTTTTTCATGTTTCGATGTTGAGAAAGTTTATGCTAGATCCATCTCATGGTTTTATCCTAGTGGTACTTCAGTTGGAAGAGAATATATCTTATGAAGAACAACCATTCTATATTCTTGACCAAAGAGAGAAAGTGTTGCGAAATAAGTTAATTTATCAGGTGAAGTTTTTATGGAAAACCCATATAGTTGAAGAGGCAACATGGGAATCTGAAAATGCTATGAGGGAAAATTACCCCCACTTTTTTTATTAGTGAATAAAATTGTGAGGATGCAATTCCCAAATGGGGGAAGGATGTAACATCCCAGGTAAATAAAAAATAATACATTTTCCTATTTATTATTATTTTTGAATTATATATAAATTTTACTTCAATGTGGTTTCTATGTTCAACATCGTACCCGATACTCAACAACGAATTTCTTCTAAATCTTACGTTGCACACTAGTAATATAATAATATTATTTTAAATGGTAGTTAACATGTAGCCATTGTATTGGCAGGAATGAATAAGAATAACTAAAATATGATTTTATATGTTTTTACATTTATCCAATAAAATATAAAGGCTCAAAATAAGAAAACGATTCAATTTTAGTCATAAATACCCTAATATTCACTAAAAGGTCTATTTATCACCTTTTGATAGAGAAACCTCCTTAAAAATAGTTTTTGTCACCCTTATACATTATATTGTATCAAATAAAATCCTTCTTTAGAATTGGGACATCAAAATTTACTTTGTGTTGGTTTTTTTATTTTTCTGATATGTTCATTTTTAATGAATAAGTGAAAAATGTTGTATTTTAATTAAAACCCAAATTTTAATCTAATTTATTAATATTAATAGATTAGATTTTTAATTGGTTTTAAAGTTAAATTATAATATATTTTTACCATTTAATCCAATGGTGGTCATAGGAATTAATTTCACTTTGAAATTGGACTTAAATTAGTGTCAATCTTTTGATATATATTGTTTATTAAGAACACGCTATTTGTTTTGACAATGGGAATTAATTATGAAATTAATTAATGAAAATTATATGTTTTTAATATGGTAAAATATACATCATTTTTGAATTCGGAATATCAAATATATCATAGGGTGAATTTTTGGTATTTTTTTGAAAAACATCAAATTTTGATGAATAGTTAAACAACTAAGTGGTAGTTAAAAAAACATATTGTTCATTTAAATGAAACTTTACAACTTCTGTGAATTGAATTTAAAAATTCCCATATACATGGTTGTAATGAGTGTGTATAATTTGGTTCAATGGGATGAAAATAATTTTTTGGGGAATAATAATTTTTATGTTTTATTAATCACGATTAAAGGTAATTAGTGTAATTTAAGGTAAAAATAATGTTATGATAATATAAAATTGCCTTGAAATATGTCCTACTATTATTGTATGAGTCATTTCCAACCATGAAAATCAATGTGTCAACTTGGGGACCCCATGGATCCACTTGTGTAAGAAATTGACATTAATAAATTCTTATTTAATGTTAAAATAAAAATGTCACAAACATTTATTGTTTTACTAAAACAATTTTTACATGTAGTTATACAAGTAATAATTTTGACTATAAATATTCAATATATATCTAAAAATAATTCCTACATCATGATATTTTTTCTATAATTTTTAGACATTAAATAAATGAATTTATTTAATACACGACGATGATGCAACAATTACCTCATTAATAAATGATTTAAATAAAATGAAATGATAAGGTAAAATATAATACATAAACTTGTCAAAAACATATTATATGGGTGGATTTGGAACCCCTATCACATTATACATGAAATATATCTTTTTTGGACCTTAAATATCTGAAGATCATTTTATAATAAAGTAACATTTTATAACATTCCAAGAGTGCCCCTCCTCCCTCTTATAAAAGGCCCCCCCAACTCTACCCCATTACCCACACCTCTCAAGCCTTTGGATCGACCAAAATATGCACATTGAATCTCTAAACATCCATCTCCTCATCATAGAATCATTACCTTCGGTAGAAATCACTTCATGAAACCCTTTTGGTTCAATCCAAAGGGAGTTACCTGATTTAAAGGTAATGTATTCTCTTATGTCATTTTGCTATATTTTTCTTCCCCAACCCGCTAAAATGTTTTTATTCCTTTCTTTTGTAAAAACACAAGTATCTTAAATATTCTAGGATGTTGTTATGTATATTATTCGAGCTACACTTGCACACACCTCCGTCTAATGGTTATAGAATATACAGTTTCTGTGAATGGCGAATTACTGCCTCACGAAATGATGATTGCTCAATATTCTCTTAACAACTTTCATGGTGGCCATTATGATGTAAATGTATTTATATATAATATATAATATATTTATTCCCCATCTATACTTTTGTATTTTATATTTAAAACATACCTTTATGCATTTCATGTTGTGAAAATGCGATAATTTCTTCTGAGGAAATGTCAACTACCACCCCCTCAAGTGATGTGACTCCTTCATGCCAAACATTGAATTTATAAAGACTGTAATTAATGAAATTATGTTAAATATATAACATATATATTATAATATAATTATAAAATATATTTTTCTCATTTAGTTTTAATTCCTTTAATGTGAAATAGAAATGAAAGTAGCGTTCATCCGTACGTACAACTTACCGTCTCCATGAATGGTGCATTTCATTTCTTACCTCTAAATGTTATGTACTACAATAAATACATGTATATGCTTCATATATATGATATATATGATATCCAAATCATTAATATATTTTGGGATATAATGAACCTTTTACCACATGAACAACATGTAATTGTAAGAAGCCCATTTTTGACTTAAGTACCAAATATCAACAAAATGAACATTATTAACTTAAATGATTATATAATGTTTATAACAAGGCAGTAAGTGATATAAAAGGAATAATAAGCTTCAAAAAGGTTCTTATTCAAGTATAAATTAACACTAGTTTATTATTCTATAGATTAAAGAGCGATCGAGTCAAGTCGGACACGAGGTAAGGGACTTCGTCTCAATCTCCTTTCATTGAGGAATATTTTTTTCTAATACAAGACTTTATTTTAAACGCTGTATAAAACACTATTGAAATTTCATTTCATTCAAATGGAATTTTATTCTATGAAGAATTTTAATAAATGAAAAAAGGAATGTTTCTTTTAACGTATGTGGTGGCAACAACCTTTTCGGCTGCCGCGAGTATTATATCATCCTTGGCTTCCTCAAAATGCTGTAATGTTTTTTAAAAGTAAATAAATACCATATAATCTTTTATTTATTTTGGTATTGAAAATGGTTTTGATAATGTATTTTTATGTCAATATATTTATGAGATATATTGTGATTTAATTGTGGAAATTTTTTCTTTCTTTTATAGTTTATTATGTGTTGTGAATTTATAATGGAACTTAGACATTTAACGGGTGGTTAAGTGATAAATAGAACGATGGGTGGTGCCGCGAATACCAGGATGGGTGGCTATGTTATAACCTCAAATTCATTGGGTATGGAAGTTGGTCATATGGATATGCTATTTAGTGATATGCGTGGAAGTCGACTGTATGGTTATTCCATTTAAGTATGTTTATGTCCCAAGTTACCATTATATGTTATGTGTTCGTTATATGGGTTTTATGGTAATCTTTTGGTCATAATAGGGTATGTAATGATATTTTATTCAGTGATTAGTATTTACTAATTGATAAAGGTGAAATGTATTACTTTGATAAATTATTCATGTTTTACTTGTTGTTTTTAATAACTAACAGTTTTCCTTCATTTTGTATTGCTTAATGAGATTTTTATGCTCATCCCAAGTTTTTTTTAATGTTTTTCACTAGAAAAAATTTGGAATAGGGTGAAAGATGGGATCAAGGAAAAGTCATGCTGTCTTAAACATGGAACTAGACATGACTCATTTTTTTCAAGAGTTCCTGTTTTGTTAATAAAAGGAAACGATATAGAAGTGTATACATTGTAATCTTTTGAGATGTAATAGTTATGACCTAATTCTCAAAAACATTGAACCTGAAATGATCCTCAATGTGAATTATTCATTTAATTAAATATTACGTAATGTTTTACGGCTAGGTCCTTATACAATGCCCTTTGGGTGATAGTGGATCAGCTAACGAAGTCAATACATTTCATCCCGATTCATGAATCTCATATAGTGGAGGATCTATCCAAAATATATATACGGGAAGCAGTAAAGAGGAATGATGTTTCAGTTTCAATCGTATAAGATAGAGATCCGGGTTCACATCCCATTTCTATAAATCCTTGCAGTAAGCCCTTGGGACACATTTGTCTATGAGCACAGTGTATCCCCCTCAGAAGGATGGTCAATCCGAGAGGACGATACTAAATTTGGAGGATACGTTGCGGGCCTGTGTCATAGATTTTAGTGGCCCATGGGAGGATCACTTTTCATTGGTTGAGTTCTCCTACAACAATAGTTATCAAGAATCCGTACATATGGCTCTATTTGAATCATTTTATGGGTGGTCGTGTCATTCTCCACCATGATGGGTGGAAACGGGAGAGCCCTCAGTGGTTGGACCGATCCATGTCCACAAAACTATAGAAAAGATCTGGTTAATCCAGAAGATAATGTAGATGACTCATAGTGGTCAAAAATTGTATACGGATCATCATCGATGGCTGTTGTCATTCGAGGTGACTGGTCATGTTTTCTTGAGGATCTCTCTAAGGTTGGGAAATCATCGGATTGGGTAGCAATGAATGTTATCTCTGAGGTATATTGGACCTTTTGATATTTTTGAGTTGGTTGGTGAGGTGTCTTATTGTCTATATTTTCCACCTATATTCAGTGCAATTCACAATGTGTCTCATGTTTCATAGTTGAGAATGTATCAGCTGGATCTGGGCCACGTTATTTGATGGAATCATGTTGTACTATGCTGGATTATTCATTGGTGCACATGCTAGTGCGAGTTGTGGATTGGGAACATAATGTCTTTCGGGGTAAAACCATCAGACTGGTTCAGGTTTTTTGGATATATAGCCAGATCCAATCGGAGACTTGGGAGCGGGATAAATAGATGATCGAGAAATGGCCCGAGCACATTTAGTAAAGGGTGGGTTCACTACTTTTGGAGGACAGAAAGCCCAATGGTTAGGAGAATATAGCACCACTTGTTTGAGTTATGTAGCCTTCATTTATGCATTTTTATGTTTTTTAAGTGCATGGGTTGAGTTGAGAAGAGGTTGGGAGAGTTTGGAATGGTTTTTAATATGTTGGGAGGCTTTTCTTAGAGAGCATGTGTTGAGCACAATTAGGGGAAACTGTGCCAGTTCTCGAGGAAACCATTCAGGGGGGAGGTAGTAGCCTTTTCACAGCCTACGTATGGTTTTCCAAACTATGCGAGGCAACCATGAGGACCCTTTCTCAAAAGACAGTGGCTTGCGCACAGTTAGCGCAAGGTATGCCAAACCATGTGGACTGACCATGTGACCACTTAATGTTAGAGTTCTTAAACCCGGTCTCCCTCGGGCTTCACCTAAAACACTCTGAATCCTCTCCCACATGATCCTCACTTGGGATTTTGGGATCTCATGGGTTTAAGGTTCTCTCCCACTCGTTTTGGAAGCAATTTAATGGGGTTTATTGGGGTTTTGAAGGTGGTTTCTCTCGAGTAAGTCTCTCCTCTTGTGGTTCTTTATGGTTTCCTCTAGATCTGCACTCGTTGTGTGTATATCTAGGCTTTTGGTTGCCTTAGAAATTAATTTTAAGGCTTGTTAATGTTAGTGAAGGGGATCTATAGAGGTTTCGTTTGTGCATTCATCAGATTTGATGTACGGATTCTTGTGGGTTGATTTCTCGGGAACCCTAAAGGTGGGTGGCTTCAATCTTGACAGCACTTGGTTAGAACTAGTGGTTTTGGTTACAATTAATTATTTTTCTTGATGTTAATTGTGATATTGATTAGTAAAACTTGTTAAAAACCCAATAAGTGATGATTTGGGATATTTTAAAATATATGGGGTATTGTTGCAAAAGGGGATTTGTTGTGTTTTTTTAAAAGTTTATTTTGAAATAATTAGAGGTTGGTTATGAATGAAATGTTTTGTGAATGATTTTTTTCAATAAGGAAGTTGTTTTATTGAAATTTGGCTTGTCATTGAAAAGAAAAAATGAATGATTTCAATAAATGGGAGATTTATTTAATTGGATTGAGATGTGATGGAAATGGGTAATTACTTATTTTTGTGTCCGTGGTGGGTTATATTTTTGGTTATGGATTGTTTGAATGTTGTGTTAATGTGGGAGAGAAGTACCACTATAAAAGGGGGATGGATAGTGGATGGATGGGCCACCATCAATATCAAGTGGGTGTGAAGTACCACATTAGTGGATTTGAAATGAATGGTTGGACAGGAAGTGCCACCATGGTTTGTTGTGTGCTTTGTTGGTGATTTTTTCTAATGGGGCTTGTGAGTGAAGAATAAAAAAGGAAATTGTATGGTGGAATGGTTGATTTGGCTTCCTTGCGTGGCATTGTTGTCTTATGACATGATTGTTTGGCTTTCCCTTGGGTGCTTGGTTTGGGTGAAGTTTGATGGTAAGAGCATGTTTGGATCATGGTATTGGTTTCACTTGTGATTATATTATATAAATTTTTTATATAAATGTAATAACTATTCTATCCTAATAGTGTGTGTAGGGATGTCAGTGGGGGAAATCCTACTGAGTAGTTATACTCACCCCCTGCTTTGGAACTTTGGTGACATTACATATGTCGTGTAGCGTGACGTAGGAAAAAGTAAGGTATCACCCTCCTTTAGAGGTGCATTGTGATGTTCTGGTGGATCTTGGAGCGTGGAGATTGGTGTGGAGTTGTAGTGGTGTCATAGCTTGTGGTGTTTTCTTATTTATTTTCTTCTTTTTACTCTGATTTGTTGTGGACATGTCTAGTTGAATGGTTTTGGGAGTTGTAATGGAATGGATAATATAACATGGGTGGGTTTGAAAGTGAATGCATGTATAGTTGTAGTTTGGTTGAGTTGCCTTATCTTATTAATGGAAAATTGTTCCCCACTATTCCATGGAGACCACGACATTTATTTCCAACCATTGGTGCCTTGGGAACATCTCTTAAGGCCATGTTACCATCACCGAATCCTCAAGCACATGAGGTAGGGGCAGGGTGTTACAGTGATGATGTAATACTTTTGGATTAATTATTAATTTTTAGTTTCTAGTACATTATCATCTATTAGTGTTGATCATACTGACTTATATATTTTATCATCAATTTTTTTTAAAATTCACTCACTCTTTTATCATTTTTTATTCCTAGTTCGAGTCACTGACTTGTGGGGATCAAAAATTCCCATCCGGAAATATCAGAGTTGGATCATTTATCAGGATACATTGGTATTCGAGCATGTTCTTGAAACCCACAATAACTATTATTAATAAAAAAATTATTATTGGTTTTACAAATAGGATAAAACTAGGAGACATTATATTAACATTGAATATATTGGACCCATCAATGATAATGAGCTACTAAATCAGATGGTGATTAGATAGAATGATATTTTCATTTTTGGTAACCATCTACCATGTTATATTTTTTATAAGGTGGAAATTAGTGATAATTATAACATAATAAATAAGATGATGATCGATTATTATGAATGCACATGTGGTAATAATCATATATATTATAATTTCAACTCCCTACATGTTATGAATTTAGAAATAATAAACTATTTTAATACCTCAAATAGGGAGGAAATTGACTTCTATGTAGAAGTGGAGGTCATATAGAAATGAATTTATATGATATTCAATGTTTTATATCATGGGAATATGGGAATTATCTGAGTCAATACCATAAACAATGTGTTAACCCTGAATCTAAGGAAGGGCCTATATTATACAAAATCAATGAGGTATAATTTTAAAGGTATATTTTTAGGATTCAATAATTTTAATATTGAATAATTTTTAAAAATTTTATTTTTTGTATATGATCCATGAAACATATAAGAACTTTATTATGTTCGAGTCATATAGGTCATCATGTTATATTAATTTAAATATTATTGGTACCATCAAGGGTTTATGAGTATAATTTTGATTATATGTTCTATGTATTAAGAACACTTTGTAATGTATTATGTAAATGGATTTCCATATGACTATTGATATTACCAATGACCCTTTATTGTATTTCATCATATATAAACTCATTTTTAAATGTAAATATTTAATTTAAAAGAGTATTGTCACATTTATTGAGATTTAATATGAATCATTGTAGGGGTAAATGCTTATGGAATGAATTAATTTGAACTATGGGAGTTAATATTGAGGAATTATAGGTTAATTAATTATATTTGAATACATGTTCAATGAATTTCTCTTTATGTAAAAATAATTGGTAATCCTAGTTGTTATTTTAGTGATTACTTCATCCATTTGTTGTTTATTTTAGTGATTTATTCATGAAAATTCCATCTTCAATTATCATCAGTGGGATAAATATGATATTTTGGTGGAAATGATTATTTGATGAAAAAATATAATTGTCAGGTATGTATATTTCATTATTTTTTTAGTCTCAATGGTAAATGGACCACCTAACTATAGGGAAATGACCTTGAAAAAAATATGTTATCCAATTTATTACAATTACAACAGAACAAAATTTATTTTTACCCATCATGGATTGTTCATTTTTTAATCATTATATTATATTATCATTAAATTTATTGTGATCAATGATCTTTATCAGTCTCTATTAAACCACATTTGTTTATATTCTCATCAGTGTCCATTTTTTCATTTTCGACCAATGTTATCAAAAATATAAACAAATTTATGTGAAAATATGGATGTCCTACCTATTATTACAATATAATAATTAAGAAGATTTATTAAACTAGATCATGATATTGGATTACTACAATTAGAATTCCATTAAAAATATTACAAAGATAAAGATTGAATTGCGAGGAAAAAATTATTTAATCAAGACCGTAAGAAAAACTCCAATATTTAAATATAGTAGGACAGTTTCAAATATAATATAATACACCTTTCAGTAGTCCTAAAATATAATTTTTAATCATAAGTATTTATGATATATATATTTTCACGTATATTTAGTGCTTTTAACTGCTTACGATGCAAGCAACACCATGATTAACACAAATAAAATACGATTATAAAATGTAATTTTGAATACTATAATGTAGAATTTATGTTGGTGGGTATGAATAAGAATAAATCAATTATGAAAAATATATGGTTTACGTATGTGTAAAATAAATTCAATGTATAAAAATAGATTAGATATAAATAATATTTAAATTAAAAATAACGTGTTTTGAAAAAAAACTTTTTTGAATATTGATATTTAGTCACACTTTTTGAAAATAAATTAAAACTAATTTTTAAAAATGTTTACAAAATTTAAATGAAAAAATGTCATTTTTAATATCATTATATCAATAGTATAATATAGTGAAATTTTGGGATTTTTCTAAAAATATTATTTTATTAGTGACAAGAAAAAATATAAATTATTGTCAATGATTAATTTCATTATCATAAATTTGTTCACATTATTATTTAAATATCATTTCTATATAACACATGTTTTATATTTAATTATAAAATACAATAAATTTCATTTAATCATATTTATAAATGTTTTTAGTTTATGTTTTTTATTATGATTCAAATAACCTCATTATAGAAACTCTTTTAAATTTGACAGTGTTTATACATTTTAAGTGATTTAAATAACCATTAATTATGAATAATTTTAAATAAATTAATATAATATAGATATACATATATATAAATTTAAATTCATTTTATTATGTTTACATTTCTTATATTTAATATGATATTATATTTTTCCGAAATAGTTACTTTTTTTAAAACCTATTTCTTGGACATGTATGTGGGATTACTATTAAATTATTTTCATTCAATTAAAAATGATAAATTTTGAAAAATATATTTTTATGTGGAATAAAATGGATTTATAATAATTTCGGTATATTTTTTACCATATTGGATAAAGAAAATCATAAAAATACATACCACAGTTAATGTCAAAATGAGTTACTAGGGGTTTAAATTGTAATAAAAGGTTTAAAAATTAAAAAAACTACTAAATTACTTAATTTTTAGTCATATTTGTGCCTTATGTCACAATATTTTATAAAATGGCCTATTTTTTTTTATCATAATGGGTTGAGAAAATTTTTGGTGAAAATCAATCTTTTAAATATTCAAATCTAGGTTCCCTCCAAAAAATATAAAATTCCATACCATTGGATATCCATTACACCTGAAAAACCCACTTGTAACTCCGTTTACTAAGAAAATAAATTCCAAAAATCCATCCCCCACCTAATAATATATGTTTTTTCATAAATCCATCCTTTAATGTATTTTGGTGAAAACAAAAAGATGTTGCCCGAAGAATATGTCCTTCCTTAACATAGAGTTTCTTTTTTTATTTCACCCTCCAACACCTAAAAATATCAGTAAACCATTCTAATAAACTATAATGTGTATCTTATATATTATTATATTTTTTATGCTTATGTTTTTGACTTAAAACCATCACCACCTCCATAATATTAGAAATAAAAATATTGATCATGTGAATGGTGTACTACTACGTTGCGAAACAATATAATTCATTTTCTATAATCGCTTCTATGTTGTGGATATGATTATGTATATAGTGTTTATATATAACATTTTTCATATAATTATACTTCTTAAAATATAATACTATATATATATACCAACTACAATTTACTTCACTGTAGAATTTGCTAATGTCACTCATAGCTCTGGAATACCACCACCTCTCGAAGGGATGTAATTCATTTTCCACATATGATTCACATTGAATGTTATAATTTGTAATTAAATATTAGTATATGATATTAAATTAATATTAAATTTTCAATAATTAATTATATAATTTATTTTGTTACCTTATCATTCAAAGAATAAATGATAATTTTGTTTGTGCACAAGACAAAATAGCACATCACGAAGTGATGCGAATGAATTTTATTACATCATAAAATGAATGGTATGTGTAAATGTATTAATGGAAATAACATATTATTTTTATATAATTTAATCCAACAATGATAATATAACAATTATCATATTTACACCATGACCCTCTAGAAATGTAAATATTACTTTGTCACACATACGATCTACCATTTATAATATTTTTAAATAGTTGAATTTTCCTTAGAATATTTCATGGATGGTTAAAAAATTATACATTATGTATAAAAAAGAAAATTATTTTATGGATAATACATTAGAGATATTAAATTAAAAACCCCTTGTACGTTTATAATAATAATAAATGGATTTTTAAAATATAAAATTTTTATCTATAAAACATCCGTTGTGAAATTAATCTGATTACGTAATATAATAGGACATCATATTTAATAGAATAAAAGTTATAATGGTAATTAATATTTCTAATAATAAATTAAATAAAAAAATATGTTTATTATTTAGGTTGATAAGTAATCAAAATGATTAATTAGGATCAAGGTAATGGATTTTCCAAACCCACACTTATTTTCCAGCTATCACCAATATCTCTTTAATTCACATTCATTTTTTATTATGTACTGAATATCACCACATTATATATTTCTATAAAATGTATTACATGATTATTATACCTTATATTTATGGGTGATTACATTTCATATTATCATTTTCTAAATTAATTCTTTATTGACTGTCATTTTAATATGATATATTAAACGATTAAGGAACCCATTTAATTACATGAGTAGTTATTAAATTTATTACTTATGATTGATATCCTTTTTTCACATTAATATGAATGTACATGTAATAAATTTGATGGGTCGACTGAAAATTATATAGTTATAAAATACATTGGTTAATATTCTAGTCTCATCAGATGTCATATGTGGGATTATGGACATAACTAAATCAATTATTAGAATCTTTATACCATGAGATGTTGTATTGGATGTTATAATTGACATATATTTATATAATGTTTTTTGTATTTTCCACATTTTAATTTCTCCCTGATCTTATGATGCCATGTTATTTATGTTATGAATCCATGTGTTTACCCATGTGCCTTCTCTTTTATGATATCATGTTATAAACATGACTCATGTGTTATGTTTCCTGAACATGTTTATTCCCCTATATTGATTTTTATATCACGCAATTATTTATCTATTCCATAGGTTGTCCAATGAAGTTATAAGATCACATATTCACTTTATGAGCTCAATGTAGAGAATGAGATTATTATTGAAGGTTTTATTTATAATGAATCTTGTCATCCAAATACAAAATTACATTATTGTTGTTGTAATATATTTATTTTATATTTATGTTTAACAATAATTTCATAATATGTGTAAAATTTTTGTGTCACCATAATGATGAGAAATCAAAATAGTTTTTTCAGTTTTCAATGAAATACTATATGATTATCTTTAAATTGGGTATGTAAATTATTTAATGCGACTTCACAAAAATTAAATTGTTTTATGAAGAATATATATGATCTATCGTAAATTAAAATAATTTTATGTAATTTTCTAATCAACTACTATTGTATGATATGTTATATTATGTAATTTTCAGATCATAATTTAATGAATATTAATATAATACATAGTCAATTTCTCATGTATAAAAAAACCATTTTAAAACAAGAATGATTCATTGAGTGGATTTTTATTAAAATTCGATATAGGATGAAAAAATAATTGAGATATTCAATATTCATATTATTTTATTTATTTGTATTTCCTATAATAGACTAATTATTATTTAAATTATTTAATTCAATTCTTGGGATATTCTTAAATGCATGAAGAAAAATGATTCTTTGAATTAATGATTAATTATTATTTATCGTTTAATGTATGATATGAGTTGAAGGATAAAAATTTCTAATTTAATATTTTCAACTATGAATAATTGAAAATAATCATTGTTTATAAAAAATATGTTATATTTATAGATACATATATTGAGAAAAATTGTTATCAAGACTATATATAACAGTTTTATAAGAGATAAATATATATTGATTTGTTGTAGTAGTGTTAGTTTTTAAAATATGAAATGTCAATGAAGGCTTTAATCATTCTACTAATCTGTGGAATCTATAAAATATTATTATTTCATTCCCACACTATAAAATAGTTCATCAGAACTCATGATAATTATCTCAAGAAAAATGAAATAAATTTTCCATAAAAATATTATTTGTTTTGTAAGATGTAATATTTTGTTATTAATGGAACATCCATTTAAAAACACTATTTTAGATTTTATGTTAGTTCATTTGATAATTTGTAATGGAAGAGGATCATGATGACTAGTATTATAGAAGTGTATAAAATATATTTATTTGATATCAATGAGAAAAGATAAACATTACTAAAATTACATAGGATTCATCCTTTTATAAAGAATTATAACTTTTAGGTATTTGGAATGCTCCCATATATAAGAAGTCCATGACGTTTGTTTGAGATGTATTTCATGTTAAATTCTATTTTTTTAAAATCAAAATCAAAATTCTATAGTGCCTTTTTACAAATAGAAAATGGAAGGGAGGGACACGATGATCAAAAAAATTTATATGAGATATTGTGTTGTACTATATGAAATTTTCATGTTAAATATCTAGAAAAATGATGACAATAATTTTGAATTTGTAATAATGTTGATTATCATTTTGGGTTATCGATGAATGAAGAATATTAACTGTAATGAACCATTATTAAGTAAACCTATAAGTATGAGAATATATTGAATCAGTTGCATTAAAATATATTATGAGATATCCAAATAATCCATATTGTCACTCATCTTATTATCATGAAATTCTAAAAACTATGATATATAGGATATTTAATATTACTGGTGCTCCTTGGGTGAGAATTTATGGCTCAGATATATTTTTTACATTTTTCATGAATTTATATTATGAAAAGAGACATAGATATTGGCTATGTTCTTGAACTAAAATTGAAATTAGAATTCTATATTTTGAGGAAATATATTAATATTTTAGGTAGAAGTGACATCCTTGTTTATTTATTCAATCTAAAAAAATATTATGAAAAAAAGTGAGATGATTTCATTACTATAATTCCAGTTTATGATTTTTTTCATTGGATATTTATTCTATTCAAATATATTATTTTATTCTCAAATTTAAATTATGTATTTTTCTTATCTTTTTTTGTATGATTCATTTTCAGATATACATTTATAGATGAAAATATTATAGTTGGTAATCCCTGAATAAGTTAGTGACTATATTATAATTATATGCCTTTATTTTGATGATTCAAAATATAATGTGGAACTTTAAATTGTCATAGTGAATTGCAAATATGATATAAATTATAATTTTTTATACTGAATGATCTATTTCCACTCAACTAAATAATAGTTTTCAAAATTTCCAGGATGTTAAATGATTACAAAGGACTATAAAATTCTGTAAAAAACTGAAACACTATATTCACCCATCATTTTTGTTGTTTTCAAAAATCATATAAGGAACATAAAAATACCCCATTTAGATTGTATATCAACTAATTTATGAAGTTAATATTTATATAATATACAGTTAAAGTATTGTAATATCATCATTCTTAGATATAAATTATCCTTTATTTATAAATTTAATTTCTCATTTGTCATATTACATAACACCTTTAATCATATTGTGGTTTTTTAATCAATTATGTGTAGGCAATATCATTTAGAATTTGATTGAAACCATCCACTACCTAGAATACTAACTCAGTCTTAATTTAATGATCATGATTATTCATAATCATATTTATTTTAAATATATACTTTTTTCTTCATTTTCTCATGTAACAATTTGAAAAATGTTGCAACATAATGTGAATGTTCATTATTCCTATAGTTAATTTCCTCAAATAAATAATTAATATAATGAATATTTTTATCTCTTATAGTAATATTCTCAATTTCCCTCTCTATATTTTATATTTTATCTCTCTTAATTAAACATGAGTATTTCTTTGAGGGGGGATATATTAATCTAAAAATCCTAGAATTTGCACCATAGACTATAAAGCACCATCAACTTTCATGGAAGAGATATTTTTTTATTGCAAAATACAATCTTAAATGTCTAATTTTCATGTTTACCTCTATGTAAATATCAATAATATCATATAAGCTTCTTCATTTATAGAATATTAATCCTTTATTTTAACTATTCAAATAGTCTTATACTTACTATTACATTGTCCCCACACTTCATTTCATCGGTATTTATCACACAATCATAAAATATATCGAAGTTACTATTATCCCTTTCATTTGAAGTGACAATCATTTAAATTACATAATATATTATACCACATGTTTAATTTCTTATAAGAAAGTATAAATAAATTATCAATTGTTAAAAATTAGATCCTCTAAGAAATATAGTATCTTTAGGAGAATCTATTACTATATTAGAGATTTTGAAATTTACACTCATGAAATTTTTATACTCTCTAACACTATATTTTCCATTTTATTTATAATATTCTATTAATGTTTCAACAAGATCCTTCTATATTGTAATTTTTTTCAATTATTTTTTTATATATATTCTTAGTAATTTTTTTATTAAATAATTAAATTAAAATACCCTATCATAATTTTTACATATAATTTCATCTCTGCAATTTAATAAAAATTATCATCAATTATTTTAATTTATAATCATTTACTAATTTATTTTTCACATTTTCCTCAATTAAAGATTTAATTTTTTATCTAGCACAACATTATCTCCCTATATAATTGAATCACTTTTTATGAATCATAATAATTATTTTATTCTACACTATACTATATACTATCATCTATATTTCATAGAATCCTTATTCAATAATTATTTTTCTTTGATGCTTATTTTATAACCATTACCTCAGATATCCTAGTGTGATTCACATTCCTCATCCCAAATTCGTTAATCTTATATTGAGAAAAAAAATTCGTATATGTTTTATTTTTTATTCCTCAAAATTTAAGGAATATTTTTCATAAATTACCATTATCCATAATATTTCCATGATGATCATCACTTTTATTTTTTGTCTTAAATATATATTTTCTTCTTAGGGAATAATAAAATATATCAATAAATCTTGATAATAAAAATATATTTAAGTGGAATATTTCATTTAGGTATACATTTACTATTCTGACTTCCATTTTAGAATGATGATATTAGTTATTTAAAATGTATTTAATCATATTAATCATCAGTTTCATCTTAATGAGTGATCATTATCTCACTAGAATTTGAGTCTTGTATAGTAATAAATTTGGTAATGTTATCTTTTTTCCAATTTCTCTTTAAAGATGGTCGTGTTCTAATCTCATATTTTTACGAAAAAATTGTTGAGTATTTCTATGGTCTAATAGTACATTTGATGATCCTAAATGTTTTTAATATTAAAATAAAATTTAGTTACAGTAATTATTATATACTTTAACATTATAATATATTTATCAAGAATATATTCACACCATCATTTTGATCATATCATGTTGTTCATGTGAAAATAATATTTTCACATGATTCATGTTCTTGAATTGAGTTATCATTGATATAATATCAAATAATTTGTAAAAGAAATTATTTCCTCTTCTTATCTCTAAAGTTATTTTATATAATTTCAACTTTATTATATTTTATCTCTAAATTACAAAAGAAATGAAATTTTTATATGTGTTAATAAAATTTCATTAAATTATCTCAAAAAATAATATATATTCATCATATCAAGTAATCAAAATTTAATCATGGATCCCATATAGTATCATTATTAATTGTAATAATAGGAATATCAAGTCTCAGTTATAGAATATATGGAACAAACACCATTATCCTCATTGGGAATCCCATAGGGAATCCCAATGCACATATATATGGACTCCTTTTATGTTAAATCAATCCGTTGACTTCATGGATATCATATATTGTAAATATATATATTCGAAAAAACAATATATATTATAATTATACATTGTTGAATCACTATATATTCCTAAAACCAATTGAAATTTTTCAGATGATAAAGAATAATAAAAAGTACTCCAACCCACTTTTGTCATAAAGAAAAAAAAATTATTACGAGATAGTATACTATCATTGAAATGTATCAAATTAGTGGTTTCTAACAATACTATATATTAATGTATTTTATCACCATTTACTATTATCCTGAAATAACTTTAATAATGATGATGTGATAATATTTGATTTACAAATACACAATTCAAATTGTCACAAGGGTTTTAGAACATGGTATCACAGTGATACAATGATATGGATAATTATTGTGGGGGTAATAATTATTAATTTTCATCCCATGTAACAATTTATTATTATTGTATTATGGAATAAGAAAAATATATTTTTTTGATCATGTATTATAATATAAAAAATAAGTATAAACAAGTTGAATTATCTCTTTTGAACATACGAAATGAACTTTTAAAATATAGATAATTTGTTTTCCATTGTTCATAAATTTAATAATTATAAAATAATTTATTAGAGAGATGTAAAAATTACTTAGTGACTCCTCTCATTCATTACAAACACATCTCTAGTCGGGTCATTACAAATATATAGAAATTATTATAATTGTGTTTTGATATTACCCAACAATAAAAATAATTTTAGGATATGTTTTCATTCATTAAACATGATTTAAATAATAAACAATTAATTTTTATATTCTATTATATTATCTTATCTTTCATTAGAAAGATTAAAAGTAAAATATCCATCAAAGTAAAAAAATAACCTCTCATAATATTTAATTTTTATAAATATACATGAAATAATATATTATGTACAATATATTTTTTTATACCATAAACATAATAAAATAATGTGGTTCAGTAAATATAAAGAAATATTATCTTCAATACAAAAAAATCCCTTAGATAATTATCACCCTTAATAATACCAATTAATAAAACAAACCCAACAATGAAGGAAAAAATAATGATGTTTTAAATCATTTTGTTAAGTCATAAATGAAAACAGTTTGATTTGGAATAGTTTATTTTGAATATACAATTTGTTTATTTTTTAGATGTAAATATGAGTAATATTTCAACTATATTGATAATATTATATAATATTTTTCAATCAAGTATAATAGCCATAAACAACATTAATGTTTAAACATAACCGTATGTAGTTTTTATAGAAAATAATTATATAGATTTTAATATAAATAGAGAGAAATATTATAATTATAGATATAATCTCGAAAATAGAAATATTAATTTTTATTATAAATACATGATACTTATTAATGTATAAAAAAAATAATTAAATTTAAATTGATTTTAGTAATTTTTTATTTTTGTAAAACATTTTCATTCAGAGTTTGAAATAAATAAATTTATTAATAAAAATCAATGAATATTTTTTAAAATTATTAAATATCTAAAATGAAATTTTAACCAACATATATTGAGACTAATTGACTAATTTATGAATTAAAATTTTATTCTATAAAAATATTGTTTTTATTTTCTATTATATATTTATTATAGAAGTCATATTTCTCATATTTATATTATTAATATAAAAGAAATGATTATATAAAAATAATAATAAATAATTTTCAAAAAAATTGATCATTATATTTTTAAAAATATATATAAATTAAATTAATTTGAAATATATATATTATTCATAAAATTGATTACTGTTTTTGTGTATTATTATAATAATAAATTTAATTTATCAATAATGAAGAATAATTATATAGAAATTGGATGTTTATATATATTTAATAATTTAAAACATTATTTATAAAATTATATTTATTTGAAATATTTTTAATAAATTCAACTTATGTTTGAAAAGAAATTTTTCCTAAAATATTTAATTAGTATTTATACATTTGTTTGTAAAAAACAAATTTCATATATTTATTATTAATGTAATAATATGGATTACATATTTGGAGTCTAAATATTTCTATTAGGTAAAACAATTACTTTCATTCTATGAAAAAATAATGATTCATTATGGAAACAATTGAGTTTACATAGTAAGTTTTAATTAGGTAAAATGGTATAAAATAAGTTTTCACTTCAATATATATAATGATATTTTATCTATGATTTATGTGGATGTAGGGATTTATTACTGAACCAAATTCATGGTATAATTTTTATACTCTTGATATTTTAAAATTAATGTCATATAAATTTGGAGATAATTATTATTTTTTGGAATACTACAAAAAACTACTATAAATTACTCTTCTAAAACCACTGTAAAACAAATCTATTTTAATACTTAATCGAAAATATTATTCCTAATTTTTTCTCACCAAATGTATTTATTGATTATTGGTTTTTACATTTCCCAATTACGATGAATTAATACTTTATTATGAAAGAATGTGTCTTATGAATTATTTTATTCATCACTGTGAATAAATTTCATTTGTGGATGTCGAGAGTATATATAAATATTTTTTTAAATATCATATTTAAATCTGAAATTTTTATATTTAAGGATTAATTTTTATATATAGATTATTATTTTACAAATACAAATTTTATATATCTCAAACAATGATTTATAGGTTCCTTATTACTTCTTATAATATCATATACTATTTGATCAAAATTCTTCATAAAATATTTTTATAAGTGTGGTAAAATATTATCCAATACTATTGATGGTATGAGCATAATATTGATGATAATTATTCATTTTATGTAATGTATTAAACCCCTATTACTCATCATCATATTCAAAACCAATGTTCATTATTTTAACTAAAACATGTTATTTAATAATCATTTTATTCTATCAATAAATCTAATAAATTATCTGTTTAATTATATAATAACATTTCAGTACATTTTTATGATAAAAAAGTAAAAAACTGTCATCTAATCCAATGTCCTCTAAATATTTATTTTTTTAAAATTATAAAAATAATCCAAAAATTCATTTAAATTATTTTAAATAAATCTTATAATTTAAATATATGAATTTTTTTTAAAAAAAAATTGAGTCTCAATGAGAAAAATATTTAAAGTCAGTATAAAACAAGAAAATATGAATGTTATATATAAATATTAATTTTTTTTCACTTTATATAATGATTTATATATTTTATAAAATTATTTCAAATAATTAGAAAACCATTAAAATATATTTAATAAATCAAATTTCTTTACTAATAAATATTCGAGAATGTATACTTTTGGAAATAATTTTCCCTAATAAGAAATTAATTTTTTATAACATAATATGATTCCATTATAATAAAAATATCACTTTCAATTAATTATGAAAAATAATAAAATAATATTCATTACAAGAAATAGTTTTAAAAAAACTATAATTTAATAAAAAACATTATCTCCCAACAATTAGTTTTTAGTAAAAATTATATATTTTTTACAAAAAAAAAATTACCTTAAAAGATGAAAAGAATTTGAATACTGCCTATGGAAACACATTACTAAATAAAACAATAATAATTTTTTATCATGATCAAATCATGCGAAAATTGGAAGAGATAAAATAGATATTAACCATTGGAAGATATACTATAGATTGAGAGACACTACCTATAATTATGTATGTCATCCCTTTTGGATTGAGTTAGTAGGTTTTTAAAATAATACCATTTAATATTTACTTTAAATAAAAAATAAATTTTATAATTTTATATATTCATTGGATAAGTTTGAATTATGATCCATCTAAGATTTTTAAGGGTTAATCAAATATTTAATTAGACAAATAATTTGAAAAATTAATCGTATAAATCAGTGGATTTCTTTCTAGTATACAAAGCATGTTGAAGTGTAAAACATCATTTTATAAAGGCTATTATTCATAAAGGAATGTAGTTCCACTAATTTAAAATTCATTGACTAAAATAATGACACATAAAACAATTTGATATTGATATAGTAAATATATTTTTTTATGTGATTTCATAAAAGGAATACAATGAAAAAATATGTAAAAAATATGGAAGTGCGAACATACATTTAAGTGAAGTGGCTTAACCCTTATGAATAATCTAGTTAATAAAGGGGTACCCATTCACCCCCATTAGAATATCCATGACACAATTTTTCAGATTTTTTTTAAAGGTTTATTAAAACCAATTTATAATTCAAAATAATTATGCTACCATTAAATAATTAAAATTATACAAATATATGGATTTTCAACTAGAGTGTGTACCCTCATAAAAGTTATTTAATTATCATTTTACCATTATATAGGTACCTTTTTACTCATATGTGTGGTTAGTATGTAAAAATACACTCATGTAGAGGTCTACTGACTTTAATATGGGATTCAAAATCTGAATTATCTTTATGAGATCATGATATTTCCGTTTACATTATATTTTTCATACCATTATGTGGCCTATGTAATGTATAGAATACGAATATGTATCTTATGTATTGGGTATGTTACCCATACTCAAGTTAGTTTGGTAATTTGGGAAAGCGGTCTCTTCCCATAGGCAACTCCTTATACACTTTATTGAGTAGAAGGACCCTCAATTTACCATTATATAGAGGTTGTGATACATATTCATTGTATATTGGACCTATGGGTTAACCATACAATTTCATGGTCTTACCATAAATCAAAATGACATAACCCTTATGAATGATGTGAAATGTATATCACACATGTATGTTGGTACCACCCAACATTTTTAATACATATACAAATACTACTTACCATTAAGATAGATTTTTTATCGGATATATATGTTAACACAAGTATATAATATTAATTTAATGATGAATAAGGATTTTAATTAATCTATTTTATATTTATAATATGCTTATAATACATATATATTATTAATAAATTTCATATCTATCATTGACATAATTAATATATCGATATATTTATTTTTTACAGAAAATTTTATTTATCATTTTCGTCCTGAATAATATATAATTTACAACAGAAAAATTGATTTTTGGAATATGTTCTATGTTTCAAATTAAATTATTACCTATATTTTATAATTATATTTTAAATAAATTGTAAATTTCATAATGATTTTATGGTTCAAAAATCATCAATGTATAACATATTTTTTTGGAATATAATTTTAAATTATAATTTATTAGAATTAAATACATGAGGATTAACATTTTAATCTAAAATATACATTTCATATCAATGTAAATGTTCATTTATGTGATCAATAATTCATTTCATGGATAATTCACTTTTTTTACGAGTGATGTATTATTTATTAACTAATTAAAAAAGATAATATTATTTTACATTATAAATAATAATGTACTATTATCTTAATTATTATTATCTTGAAATATATTGAATGTATTTGAAAAGATATATTGATTCATTGTACTTAATTTTAAACAAGACTTTTCTAAATGGTTTGATAATATAAGTCCCTAGCTTAAATATTACATAATCTTGAATTAAGTTAATAATACACATTGATGATCTTTTCGGGCATAGAGATTTAAGGAATTAGTTCATAACATGTACATAAAATCATTAATGTCACATGTTTAAACTTATACAAAGTATCATTTTTTATAAAAAAAATAATACTCTTATAATAAAATAAGAGTAATTTTCATGATATAAGTCTTCTGGAAATCTTCTTTTCGCTTACCCTAACTTATACTGTGTTAAATACATTTGAAAAACATGGGATGATCCTAAAAATCTCAGTATGGTTAATAAAATATAGAAATAAATCAATAGTATATAAATACATACAAAAAAATCTCTTTAACACACCTCATGAAATCTTCAGTTTTTAACAATAAAACGTAGTATTAAGCAATAAAAAAGGTAACTTGTGGCATCCATAACATACATACATTATAGATTTTACCGTTACATCGGGATTTACTTTTGTAATACCCATCACAGTATATTCCCTAAATTTCATAGGAGAAACATTAACATTTACCTCCGTCATGTTACCCAATTCACTTGAAAGCTATATCGGGCTACCCAACATAGTTTTGTTATGGAACAACCTGTTTGTGTAAAAAATATCCAAGAACCATAACATAATACTAACACATGAACAAGTATAAAATAGAGATAACATTTCCACATTGAAATAAAAATATAACATTTCAGTATAGTGATATAATTTATACAATCATCAAACCATATTCAATACAATTATACATAAAAGAGTATATGGTATTTATTTTTATTTTTAGAATATTACGGATTGTTATGTATTCCAAATACAAAATAATGATGATGGTGGCAGAATGTTCTTTGTCACGATGTACGTCAAAAAGAAACATTATTATAGTTATTTAGTAAAAAACATAGAAGAGAATATATTCCCTATAAATAAAATTAAAATTTTAAAGGGGTTTATACACTGTATAAAATAATGTCGTGTATAAATAAATGTATGCCTCAATGAAAAAATATTCAGACAAAGTCCCTTACAACGTGCTGAATTAACTCGTTTATTATTTAATATCATGAATAATAAAATATTATAAATTTATAATTTCATCATAAACTTTTTCACATTTTTATTCCTTTTATATCTCTTATTATCATGTTATTAACATTACATATCCATTTATGTTAATAACGGTCATTTCTTGAGATTTGGTACTTATGTCCTAAATGATCTTCTGATAATTACAAGTTGTCTATGTAGTCAAAATTACATTATCTCCAGAATGATATTCATGATTTAGATATCACATATATAATATATATCCAGTATATATATATATATTTATTTATTTATTTACAATAGTATAAAACATTTGGAGATTAAAATGAAATGCGCCATTCAAGGAGACGGTATGTTGTACGTCTGTATGAAGGCTGCATTTATTTATCTTTCATATTTAATGGATTGAAAAAATAATGATACATATGTATATTATAATTACGTAATAATATCATATATAATTTTATTAATTCCAACATTTATATATTCCATTATGGGATGAATGAGTTATATCACTTTCAGGGGGCGGTAGTTCGCACTTCTCAAATGTAATTATCGTATTAATCCATTATTGAAACCTTAAAGCAATGTTATAAATGAAAAATAAAAAAAATTATAGAAAATATATATATTCTATATTTTATATATATATATAGTTCCTTCATAATGGCCACTATAAGAGGCTATATGATATCATTAAACAATCATCATTTTGTGAGGCGGTAGTTCCTTGTACACAGAAACAATATTTTATATCCATTTGATGGAGGTTTGTGAATGTGTAGTTATAATAATTCTCATAAAACAATCCTATTATATAGAAGATACATGTTTTTTTATAAAATATTATAATAAAGAGAGTTTTTGGGGTTAGTGAAGTAAAATAAAGGAATAGAAGTTGACAGAAGGCATTACCATTAAATCCTGTAACACCCATTAGATTAAACCAAAAACTTTCTTGAATGGCCTTATACATAGGGTAATGATTATAATATAAAGAGAGGTATATTGTAATCTTATATGTGTAGAGTTTTTATAATACAAGGGGATTGGGAGGGGTGAGTAATGAGTTATAGGTGGTGGCCTTTTATAAGGGGGAGGATGAGCTTTTTAGGGATGTTTTAAAATAATATTTAATTATAAACATAATTTTGATTTAAAAAATTCCCCAACTAATTTATTTATAATATAATGTGTGTATTGTTCTGAATCATCTCATCCAATGTGTTTTAGACATGTTTAGGGCATTAAAGTATCTTTATCATTTATCTTTAACCCTTAGTTAACTAATTTAACTTTGACCATTTCCAATTCTATATTCATACTATATGGTTAATATATTTACTATAAAATTCCTTGAAACCCAAAATGGATCATTAATGACATTTTTAATATCATATATGTTATTTGGATGAATCGTATATTTTTAAAAATATCTTATCATTTAATAAAATTTTACTTGTTTTAAAAACACGTTTATGTCAATTTATAAACGAACCATATAAAGACTTTTACCAAATCAATAAAACATGATTCCTTTGAAAAACCATAATTAAATGAAATATAATAATAAGAAATATTCAATAAAAATCTTGTATGGTATAATGAGATTCAGAATAAATTTATTTTAATATTTATAATAACATTTATTTAAAATAATCATTAATGAGGTAATCATTACGTCATCATTGAGTCATAAATATATTTTTCTATTTGATGTGTAAAATTTATAAATAAAATATCATGATTTAGGAAATATTTGTATATTTATATTAACTACTTTAGTCATACATATATATTAAATAACCCCACATAAAAATTATTTTACTAAATGATATATGTTTTTGTTACATTTGACATAACATTTAATTAATTTTTACATATGTCATTTTCCATTACAAGTGGCTCCATGGGGTCCGAAAATCATCACAATAATCTCATTGTGGGATATTTATCATCTAATAGGGTTAGGATGAATGTTAGAATAACTTATTATTTTTATTATATTATTTTTTTCCTTTTTTACTAGATTTACCCTTCACCCATGGTAAATAAAATATTTTCTAATGTTACATGTAACATCCTAGGTAAATGAAGAATAATGCATTTTCATATTTTTTTAATATTTTTTAATTAATTATTAATTTTACATTAAAGGGGATTCTATTTTCGATGGTATACCAGATACGTAACAGCAGGTTTCATTGGAATTTTATGTGGCACACAATGTTGAGTCATACTGAAAAATAATAATATAATATTCTTTTAAAATATAGTTAATTCCTCGATGTAGTATTGGCAGTAATGATCATATCTATTTAAAATATGATTATTCAAGTTTTTAAATGTTTTCACATTTGACCAATAAATGTTAGAGGCTTAAAATGTGAATGAATTTTATTTTAAGCACAAATAGTCTAATAATCATTAAAATGCCGATTTACCAAATTTTGATTGTGAAACCTTGTTAAATATAATTTTGGATAGTTTTATATTTTATATTTGAAAAAATAATATTATTTTTTATATTCAGGACATCAAAAAATTTGAGAAACTTTTTGGTATATTTCTGGTAAATTTAATTATTTAATGAAGAGTGAAAAATAAATTATTTTATTTCCAAACTGCCTTTTAATATAACTTTTTAAACGGATAGATTATTATTTTAATTGGTTTTAAAAAATAATTAGATTATATTTTTACCATTTAATCTAATATTGGTCATCAGATGTAATTTCACTTTAAAATTGGACAAAAACAAATGTAAATATTTTGTTAGTTATTATTTCATAAAAACACGCTTTTTTGTTTGGAAAACAGTAATTAATTTTTAATTTAATTAATCCAACATATATGTTTTGAATTTGGTAAAATAGAAATCATTTTTGAATTTGGAATATCAATTATTCCCTAGGCAAAAATTTTTGTATATTTCTGAAAAACTTTTATTTTTGATGAATAGTAAAAACATTGAGTAGAAGATAAAATTCCTGAATTTTTCTTTCAATGGAAATATTACCGCTTCTATGAATTAAATTTCAAAAATTCCATATACATGTTTGTTATTAGTGTGTAAAATTTTGTTCAATATTAGGAAAATAGTTTTTAGTGGATATTAATTTTTGACTTTTATTTACCATGGTTAAGGGTAAATAGGGAAATTACAAGTAAAAAATAATATTATATTAAAATAATATTACCTTAACACTTGTTATAACCTTATTTTATAAGTAATTCTCAATTAATAAAATCCTTGGATGAGACATTTGGCCTTTTAAATCCACTTGGGTGAGATAATGATATCAATAACTCTTTATTTTAAGTAAAAATAAAAATATCATAAACATGTATTATTTTGCTAAAACAATTTTATGAAAAATTTTCATACATTATTTTACTTTTTTTAATTTTATACATCAAATAAATAAAATTATTTATGCAACGATAATGATGCATTGTTTACCTCATTAATTAATGATTTAAATAAATAAGAATATAAAACATAAAAAAAATACACCAAAACATTCCAATTATTATTGAATGATTTTATTTTGAACAAGAGTCATCTTATCCTTGACTTTAACGAGTTACGTACCTTTAGATACCGAAAATTATTATATAATAAAATAATATATTCAAACATTCTTAAAGAGCTCGTTCTCCCCCTTATAAAAAGTCACCACTTCTATCCCGTTATTAACACTTCTAATGCCCCTTGGATCATCCATTATCTAGCAAATTAAGCCCACTAAATCCATATATTCCACTTATAATACTTACCTTATAAGAAGGTAGGCCATGAAATTCATTTGGTTCAAACCAAAGGGAGTTACCCGATATAAAGGTGGCATCTTCATTTAAGTTCTTTTCTTTTATTTTACTTCTCAAACACCCTAAAATATTTTTATTCATTTGTTTTACAACAAAAACATTATTCATAATATACTAGTTCTTTTATATGATGGATTCTAACTACACTTACACACACCTCTATCTAATGGGTGAAAAACATACTATTTCTTTAGACGACGAACTACAGCCTCACTAAACGATGATTGTTCAACTATCACCTACCCCCTCTGATGGTGGATATTATGTTGGAACTGTATTTATATCTGATATAAATTATATATATTGTTTTATTCTTTGGTATTTTTCATTTATAGAATTCCATTTTCGTTTTTGTATTGGGTAAATATGATAATTTCATTTGAGAAATTGCGGACTACCACCCCCTCCAAGTTATATGACTCATTCATGCCATACATAGAATGTATAAATGATGGAGTTAATAAAATTATATATATATATATATGATATTATACTATAATTATAATAAACCCATGTATAATTATTTTTTTATTATATTAAAATACGAAATAGAAATTAAAGTAGCGTTCATGTGTACGTACAACTTACCGTCTCCATGAACAAAGCATGTCATTTCTTGCCTAAAAATGTTATGTACTATTATAAATACATATATACATCATATATATTTTATATTTTTGATATCTAAATCATGAATATCATTCAGGATATAATGTAATTTTGACAACATAAAAAATTTATAATTATAACAAGATTATTTTTTAACTCATGTTCGAAACATTGACAAAATGTCTGTTATAAACTCAAATAATTAACTAATTGTTTATAATACAGTAATAAGTGATATAAAAATAATATTACACTTCAAAAAGGTTTTTATGAATGTATAAATTAAATTTATTTTATTATTTAGGAGATTAATGAACGAATGGGTCTTGTCGGACACGAGTTAAAGGACATCATCTCAATATCCTTTCATTGGGAAATATTTTGATTTAGACATGAATTTATTTTATACAGTGTATAAACCACATTGAATTTTAATTTCATTCAAAGGAAATATTTTTTCTACGTATCATTTTACTAATTGAAAAAATGAATTTTTTTAATGTTTGCAGTGACAATGCCATCTCCGCCGATGTAAATTTTACTTGGTTTCTTCTATAAGACACAATGTCTTTAAAATTAAAATGAAAACCCTTATTCTATTTTTTTTGGTATTTTGGTATTTAAATTGTTTTTTGAAATTGATTTTTTCTTTAAATATATAGAAATTATATATTTTTATTGCAAATTAAATGTTATTAGTAGAATATTAATATTTGAAATTTTTGATGTGCTATGATTTTATAATGGTACATGGACATTTTACGGGTGGTTAAGTGATAAACCAATTGACCGGTGGTGCTGTGATAAACCATGATGTGTTGTTACGTTATAACATCCAATGCATTGGGTCTGGAAGTCAGGCGTATGGCTATTCCATTTAGTGATATGTGTGGATGTCGACTATAGGGTTATTCAATTTAAGTATGTTGATGTCCCAAATTACAATTATATGTTATGTGTTCTTTCTATGGGTTTTATGGTAAATTTTTTGTTACAAAATGTTAAGAAATGATTTTTATTTAGTGATGAGTATTTACTACTTCTTAAAGGTGAAAAATATAACTTATGATATGGTATTCGTGTTTTAAATTTTTTTAATCCCACTTTTTTTCATAAATAATCCATTTTTAAATGGATAAGGGTTAAAAATAATACAATGAAATATAGATATGAAATCCTAAAGTATAAATAGCCAGGAGAAATTAACATTGGGTGCCACTGAAGGGAACCTAGATGCAATCAGGCCGCTGATGATGGGATGGCATGGTATCTGATAAAATAATCATGTGATGTATTCAAGTGATACACATCTCAGAACTCAAAATCCATAGGATCATGCATTTCACTAATGAAACTCATTTAGAAGAAGCACTATAGAAAAAGACACAAAAAACCAAAACCAAACATCAGGAACATTGCACCACCACCAGAGTCGAGAACCAGATCACCCAAAACATAGTCACCATAATCTGAGCTACATCTTTAATTCCTACCTAATCACCATCGTTTCACAATTTCCACCCCCTTGTGATTTGTTAAAATGCTAGAAACTTCCTACACTAGATAAAACCATCAATATACCCTAAGTCACAGTTTCAATATAAGCAGACCGGAATCCGAAAAAAATAAATTGCAAAGGGGGATAATTTTTTGTGTTCATGGTAGGGGACCTGAGTTCTTGGGTTCATGGTAGTATTTCTTGAGGACAACCTTATCCAAATCCTTTATCAAGGTTTGAATAAAAATATTAAAAAACATTATTTTTTATGTCTTTTTATTGTATGTCATTAATTTTGTAATCTATTTTTAGTAATTGATCCTAATTCCATATAAAGGTGATGAAATATGTATATACTCATTTTTAATACGAGATGGTAGTTAGTAATTATAGTAAAATGTAATTATTTGTTTCTAATGACATTTAAATATTAATACATTTAAATTAATGATGAATGGAGGAAATATTTTTATATAGTACATACCCATACAGAACAAAATAATCATGTACCTATTTTAACAATAATGGACTAATTATATTTTTTGTAGTAGTTTTATGATAATATAAATCAGGATTTTATAACAGAATGATAGTATTGTATTCTAGTATTAAAAATATGAAAAACATTATTCCATATATTTCAAAATAAAATATTTTATATTATGGGTCTATCATTTAGAAAAAAACTAAATATGTATAATTAACAAACCATAATGGTGTTTGTTCTACTAATATATCGATTTTATTACATTAACTAATACCTAAATCATAAATTTATTATGTAGAAATCACATGAGTTTCATGAATTTATAGTAAAAAATGTTTCTATAAAAAAATATGGATAGTATAGTGGAAATATAACAATATACTACTATGAATTAAAACATATATTTTTAGACAAATAATCAATCAATGTAGCGTGTAAAACTTCTCAATAACATACCTGGTAAAGTGAACCATCAACCATTTCATTAACATTGCTTAAATGATGAATCTTAGGGTCCCAAAAATGTGTGTTAGAGCTGGAAAAAAACGCCTGCATTGGAACATGTTAAAATTTAATAGGTATGGTGAACACATCAATTAAAATTGAAAAGTAGGGATGTATTCTTAAATGAATTTTAATTTTATACTACAATTATTTAAATTTCATTCCTTGGTGGAAACCTAGAAGAAACATACTAAATTTACTTTTTCCATTTCAAAAAAGTATTTAGAGTATAGAGAATAAAATACATGATCTAAATTAATGGGATTCTATTAAAATTAATATTGAATTAAATAGAGGAATATGTATTACATGTACTAAAAAATATAGTATCAATGAGAAGAAATGTTGGTGAAAACCTAAATTATTTGATTGAATTAGTTTAATCATGGTTAAGCACTAAGTTCTAAACTATTATGTAGAATACATAAATAAGTATCTATTTTTATCAATATGTATAACCAATGCATATATGTGGATGGTTTGTAAGAATTGACATTGTTAATACATTATCTAAAAAGTGATTCATATATATGAACATATACACTATAGAATATTTTTATTTTTCATGTACATAGTAACTGATGAAATAAAATATGGGTAAATTGGAATGTGTGTAATGGATATGAAATACATATCCCAAAACTAAATACTATAAAAAATACACTGGAATAATACCAGGGTAAGCTCGAAAGTATGAAATTGTCTGTAACCAAAATTAATAGCTATTACTTATAAACTAATTTATGATAAAATTGAAATGATATACAATTTACAGATTACCATGTTGCTTCGCCTAAGATAATTCTATTTTCAGAATGGTTTTCTACAGATGAAAAAAGGAAGATATTATGGGACGAAACCAGGGGTAAATTACCTTCCACGTCAGCAACCTAAGATGGTCAAAATCAAAACTAAAAAGTTTTATGGAGTGGTGGAATAGTTGAATCATGCTATAAATGTGGGTGGTATCCGTGCACGAGATCATCCAGAATAACAACATAATTAAATGTTCGCAGTGGGACATTTCATGAGGCAACGTCCCCCATCATTTAGAGGATTATCTGACCTGTTTCTATTTGAAGGTTCAATTAAAGAACCACATAATATTTTTGATTACATGGGGTTTTTAGAACATAAAAAGGTTAGTCTTGTTGTTTACCGTTTTGAAGGTGAAGTGGATCAGTAATGGGCAATAGTGAAAAATATCAGGGATATGAGGAGATTGATGCCCTTGATTTGGATGGATTCAAATGTACGTTTTCTGAGAAATATTTTCCTATGGTGGTTCATCTTAATATGGAAAAACTATTCCTAGAATTGAGGCAGGAGGACGACTTAGTGGCTGCTAATGAAGAAAAACTCACTCGACTGGAATGGTATGCTCAGAAATTCATCTGAGATAATGATAGTAAGATAAATCAATTTTACTCATGGCTGAAGTCTTGATATCAATGATTATTAGCATCTCATGAATCCAAAAGCAATGAGAAACTTGTGAGATGTGATGAGAAGGTAGAAATTGAGTTTTCTAAAGATCATGTGTTCAAAGAGAGTAAAAAAAAATATGTCCAGTTGTCATGAAAAGGGAACAAATTCAACAAAGAAGCCTAGAGGTAAGAAAATTAAATATCAATCTTGTGAGAAGTGTGGTAAAAATCGTAATGGAGAATGATTATCAATGTCTGTAATGTTCTTCTGATATGGATAGTATGGTAATCTTTCTAATAACAATAAGGAAGATGATCAATCAGGAAATGAAAATTCAACAGTAAGAAGTTATTAGTGAAATAAAATTGTTAATTATGCAAAGGAGTTTCCAATTGAAAACTCAAATAAGGGAAATAAATCAAACTACAAGCAGAAAGGGGTGGGGAAGTCCTTTCCAACTTAATCATATGATGTTGGGCCATCGAATGAAGTAGTATCAGGTACATTGTTCATTTGTTCACATCATTTCAACATATTTTTTGATTCAAGGTATACATATTCTTCATTTCTGAGAAGTTTTCTAGAAAATTATTATTTTTATATCATGATATAAATCCAAGACTTATATTAAAAATTGCAGTAAGAAATGTTGATAAAAAAGAAATAATAATGTCCTTCTTGTCCTTGTGTGTGGAGAGAATCTACTAGTAATCCTTATTGTTTATCCTCTGGTAGTGTTTGATTTTATTTTGGGGATGGATTGGATTTCCTTTTATAATGAAATGATTAACAATAGAGCTAAAGTAGTTTCTTTTTTGATAAAATTTCAATTTGAGTACAATAATGATCCCTTACATTTGATAACATATCAAGAAGACGAGAAAATAGTAAAAGATGTAAAATAATGTTACCTTCCACATATTTTTGAAAACAATGGAACTGTTCATATTAATGACTTGATAGTGGTAAATGAGTATCTTGATGTATTTCCTGATGTGTTTCCCAGTATAATATCTCATAAGGAAGATGAATTTTCTATTGACATTGTTTGTGTTGCTAAACCAATTTCCAAACACCCGTATCAAATAGATCAAATTTAACTTTTACAGTTAAAAAAATTGCATGAGTTATTAGATAAAAGTTTCATTCAACCTAGAACATCTCCATGGGAGGCTCTTGTCTTTTTTGAAAAAAAGATAGATAGTAAAATGAGACTTTTCAATGATTATAGAGCATTGAATAACATCACGGTTATGAAAAACTATCATTTGTATCATATCAAATATCTGTTTGATCAGTTTGATGGAGCCCAGTGTTTTTTATGATTGACATGTGGTCGGGTTACCATAAGTTGAAATTAAAGGAAACATGCATTCCAAAAACTGCATTTCGTACTATATATAGACATTATGACTTTGTAGTTATGTGTTTTGGGTTAACCAATGCACCCGATATATTCATGAATCTTTAGAATATAATTTTCTGTCAATTCATGGATATGTTTTTGGTTGTGTTCATTGATGATATTTTTGTTTATTCCAAAATTAATTAGGTACACGAAAGTCATATAAGGGTTAAACTGAATACCATAAAAGAAAAGAAACTGTATTGAAATTTCTGATAGTCTGAGTTTTGGTTACAAAAAATTTCTTTCCTTGGTCACATTGTTTAATAAATTGGAATAACTGTTGATCAAGTTAAAACAAAAGTTGTTGAAGAATGGTCATGGCCCACAAATATAAAATAGATTAGAAGTTTTCATGGTTTAGTAGGCTTTTATCATAGGATTATTGAATAAATTTCATGGTTATCTAGCCCAACTACTATGTTAACTCAAAAAGGTGTAATGTTTATTTAGATAAAATAATGTGATGATTGTTTTCATGAATTGAAAATAAGATTGGTGAATGCTCTAGTTTTGTAATTACATTCTATAGATGGAGAGTTTATTATATTTAGTGATGATTCATTGAATGAAAATGGTTGTGTCCTTATGAAAAATAATTATGTAATTTCTTATGCTTCATGTAAGTTGAAGTATCATGAGTTAAATTAACCTACACCTAATTTGGAATTTGTTGTACTTGATTTTTCTTTAAACATTTGTAGGTATCATCTGTATGGAGTAAAATGTCAAATATAAATTTACCAGAAAAGTATGATGTATATATTCAATGAAAAATAATTTAACATTAGACAGATGAGATAGAAGTAATTAATCAAGGATTATGATTGTATAATTTATTTCCATCTGGGAAAGGTAAATAAAGTGACTGATGCTTCAATTCCAAAAAGTAATGCGACATTATCCTTCATATGTTTGGAATAAGATCCTTAGATTAAAAACATAATGAAGTTTGTAATATATGTTTTTAGTGCAAGAAATTCCTCTCTATTTTTTCATGTGTTATTGAAATCATCTCTATCAGATAGAATTAAGTTATTGCGGAAGGAAGATAGTGAGTTACAGAAAAAGGTAGAGTTGGTTCAGAAGTGTATGTTACCAGAAATTATCATTGATAATGATTGTATTTTGAGGTATGGGAAGAGATTATTGTGCCTTGTGATTCATAGTAGATGAATGAGTTGTTATGTGAATATCATAGTTCTCCATTTTCAATTTATCCTAGCAGTACTAAGATGTACAATGATCTTCGAGAGTACTACATATTGGATGGAATGAAAAAAGATATTACTGATTTTTCTGTGAAGTGATTGACTTTTCAATATGTTAAAAGAGAGAGATTGTTACAAAAAGGGATGATATAGTCTTTACCAGTGCCAGAGTGGAAATGGGAAAATATATCAATGGGCTTTGTTGTGGGAATACCAAATACATCTTGAAGTTATAACGAAATCTGGGTTATTTTTGATTGATTGAATAAATCATCTCATTTTCTTCCTATTCAAGATATGTTCTCTCAAGATCAACATTCTCCATTATATGTTAATGAGATAGTCAGGTTGCAGGAAGTTACCCTCTCCATTGTATCTGATCGTGATCTGAGGTTCACTTCTATCTTTTGGAAGGGCCTTGAGAAGTCATTGGGTACTTAGTTAAATTTTTGTATATCTTTTCATCCTCAATAAGATGGGTAGTAAAAATGAACAATTCAGACCTTGGAGAATATGCTATGTGCTTTTTCACTAGATTACAAGGGAGGTGGGGACCAACAACATTATTTGGTTATTTTTTTTATAATAACAGTTTTCATTCCAGTATATTGATGGCACCATTTGATGCATTATATAGGAAGTGGTGCCGAACTCCATCATTTTGGGATGAAGTAGGTGAAAGGATGTTTTAACATCCCAAGTAAATAAATAATAAAACATATTTAATATTTATTAATATTTTTAAATTTAATAATAATTTTACTCTAAAGGGGTTTTTATGTGCGATAGCGTACCCGATACGCAACAGCAGGTTTCTTTGAAATCTTACATTGCACACTAATAATATAATATTATTATTTTAAATAGAAGTTAACTCCTAGACAATGTATTGGAGGGAATGAATGAAACTAACTACAATATGACTATACATGTTTGTTAAATGTATATACATTATCCAATCAAATGTTAGAGGGTTAAAATGTGAATGAATCTAATTTTATGCGTAATTTACATTAAAAGGCTGATTTATCGCCTTTTAATGGAGAATGCTATTTAAATCTAGTTTTTCTAACTTTACTACATTCTATATGAAAAAATAAAATACTTCTTTAGAATTGGGACATCAAAATGTATTTTGTGTAAATTTTTGGTATTTTTCTGATAGAGTTCATTTTTTAATGAATAGTGAAAATATTGCATTTTAATTCAAAAGTGCCTTTTAATATAATTTGTTTATATTGTTGGATTTTCTTTTTAATTGATTTTAAAGTGAAATTAAAATATATTTTTAACATTTAATAAAATTTTGGTCATTGGAACTAATTTTACTTTGAAATTGGATATAAACAAATGTCAATCTTTTGATAGTTATTGTTTCTTAAAAAGATGCTATTTGTATTGATAATGGGAATTAATTTTGAAATTAATTAATGGAACTTATATTTTTTGAATTTGAAAAAATAATCATTATTTTTGAATTCGGAATATCAAATATAACTTAGGCATAATTTTTGGAATTTTTCTGAAAAACATCAATTTTTGATGAATAGTGAAACCACTTAGTGGTAGTTAAAAAAACTGACTTGTTCATTTAAATGAAATTTTACCACTTCATTGAATTGATTTTTGAAAATTTGACATACATGGTTTTTATCGATATGTAAAATGTGATTCAATAAGATGAAAATAATTTTTGGTGAATAATAACTTTTGAATTTTATTTACCACGGTTAAAGGTAAATAGGGTAATTCAAGGTTAAAATAATATTATAATAATTCAAAATTATATTAACAATTGTTAAAAATTTATTGGATGAGTCCTTTACGACCATGGAAATCTTTGGGTCGATTTTGGGACCCCTTTGATCCAATTGGATGTGATAATGACAATTTAGATTAATTAACTTAAAGTAAAGACAAAATTGACATTAACATAAATCTTTTAGTATTTAATTTTCAATTGGTGTTACATAAGTCCTATTTTAGACTATAAAAATTATTTTGAAAGATAAAATTATTTTCCATATCATGGAAATTTGTTTTTAATTTTTAGACATCAAATAAATTAAATTATTTATGACACAATAATTTTGCAGAATTTACCTTATTAATAAATGATTTAAATAAAGAAGATTATAATGATTGAAATATTATCCAAAACATGTCCAATTATGATTTGATGATTTTATTTCTACCATGAATCAACTTCTCATCGACTATAATGATTTTTGGACCATTATAAACCGAATATCATAATATTATAAAATAATATCTTCACACATTTCTAAAGAGCACCTCCTCCCCCTTATAAAAGGGGACCACTTATAACCAATTCCTCACACCTCTCAAGACATTTGTAATGTCCAACCGCTAAGACATTAAGCTCCCAAAATCCCTCTCATCCCCTAATAAGCCTTTCCTTAGGCATAAGGCACTTCAAGATATCATTTTGGTTCAAGCCAAATGAAGTTTTCTAAATTAAAGGTAATGATTCCTCTTAAATTGTTTTCCTTTATTTTACTTCGTGAACACCTAAAATATTTTTTATTCCATTATTTTCTAACAACACCAGTATAATCAATATACAATGATGTTGTTATGATAATTATTCTAACTACACATACACTCACCTCCATCTAATGTGTGACGAACATAATGTTTTTTTGGATGGAAAACTAACGCCTCATGAAACGATGATTGTTCGATTATCTCCTACCGCCTCTCATGGTGGACATTATGATGGCACTGTATTTATATATGATATATATTATGTTTATTATTTCTTTATGCTTTCTTATTTTCCATTTATAATAATGCCTTTATGGTTTCCATAGTGGGTAAATACGATAATCTCATTTGAGGAAGTGTGGACTACAACACCATCAAAGTGATGTGATTTCAATAATGCCTTATGTGGGATATATACAGGTTGTAGTTAATGATATTATATATGATATTATACTGAAATTATAATATACCTATTTATAATTATGATTTATTACCATTAAAATAAGAAATAGAAATGAAAGTATCATTCATGCGTACGTACGGCTTACCGTCTCCATGAACTGTGGATTTCATTTCTTATCTCCAAATGTTATGTAACTATTATAAATACATGTATATACATGATATATATGATATATATGATATCTAAATCATGAATACCATTCTGGATATAATGGACTATTGACCACATGGCCAACTTGTAAATATAAGGTGTTCATTTTTTACTCAAGTACCAAATATAGACAAAATGAACGTTATTAACTTAAATGATTACATAATGTTTATAACATAGTAATAAGTGATATAAAAGGAATAATAAACATGAAAACGTTTCTTAAGCAAGTATAAATTTACTTTAGTTTATCATTCAGGATATTAAAGAACGAACGGGTCCAGTTGGACATGAGGTAAGGGACTTCGTCTCAATATCTTTTCATTGAGGCATACATTCATTTATACACAAAATTATTTTATATGGTGTATAAACACCATTTAATTTTACTTTTATTCAAAAGGAATCTTTTTTCTTCAATGGCTTTTACTAAATGACAAATATAATGTTCCTTTTAACATACGCGGTTACAACAACCTTTTCCATCGCTGTGAGTATTATTTGTTCTTTGGCTTCCTCAACAAGCTGTACTATTTTTAAATGAAAATAAATACCATATACTATTTTATGTATTTGTTTTATTTAAAATGGTTTTGAAAATGGATTTGTTAGGTCAATATATTTAAGTGATATATTGTGATTGAAATGTTGAAATTTTTTCTTTCCATTATATTTGTTGTATGTGTTATGATTTTATAATGGTACTTGGAAATTTGACGGGTGGTTACGTGATAAATGAAATGATAGGTGGTGCCGTGAATTCCAGGATGGGTGGTTACATTATAACCTCGACTTCATTGGGTATGGAAGTCGGCCGTATGGCTATTCTATTTAGTGATATGTGTGGAAGTCGACTGTATGGTTATGGCATTTAAGTATGATAATGTCCCAAGTTAACATTATATGTTATGTGTTTTTATATTGGTTTTATGGTAATATTTTGGTTACTAAAATGGAACGTAATGATATTTCATTTTGTGATGAGTATTTACTACTTCATAAAGGTGAAAAGTATTACTTATGTAAAAGTATTCATGATTTACTTGGTGTTTTGAAAAACTAACGGTTTTACTTCTTTGTGTATCCCTTTACTGAGATTTCAATGCTCATCCCATGTTTTTGAAATGTTTTTCACATGACATAATGTGGAATAGGGTCAAGGATGGGGTCAAGGAAAAGTCATGCCGTCATAATCATGGAAATTGACATGACGCTTTTTTTCAAGAGTTCATGGTTTTAAAAAAAATAGAATATGTGAAGAAGCGTCTACATTGTAAATCTTTTGAGATGTAATAGGTATGCCCTAATTCTCTAAAACACTAAACCTGAAAAGATCCTAAATTTGAATTATTTATTTAATTCAATATTAAATAAGTTTTAAGTTCGGGTCCGTATTGTTTGTATCAGAGGTCAGTTTAGATAACTTTAGGTGTTAGGGTATTGTTAAAGTAATATCCACATTGTAATTTATGTTAATATTAATATCATATTTCATTTATAGATTACCATGTTTCTTCACATAATATATTTCTATGTTTATAATGGTTTCTGTAGAATAAACATGGAAACTATGTTGGGAAGAAATTAGGAGGAAGACAACCTTCCAAATCAACAACCTGAGATTGTCGGAATCAGAACTGAACAGTTTGTTATAGTGATGGCACAGTTGACTCAGGCTATAAATGGTGGTGGTATCCATGTACGAGATCAGCTAGATCAACCCTAGAGGAACATGTTATTTGTGGAGAATTTCATGAGGCAACATCCACCATCATTCGGAGGATCATCTGACCTTGTGCTATCTGAAGGGTGGATTAATGCACTGGAAAATATTTTTGATGTCATGGGTTGTTCAGAACATCAAAAGGTTAGTCTCGCTGTTTACCATTGTGAAGTTGAAGCTGATTAGTGGTGGTCGATGGTGAAAAATATTAGGGATATTGATTAGATTGATGCTCTTGTTTTGGATGAATTCATAGTTATGTTTCTTGAGAAATACTTTCCTTAGGTGGTTCGTCTTAGGATGGAAATAAAATTCCTAGAATTGAAGTAGGTGGATGACTCAGTGGCCGCTTATGAAGAAAAGTTCCCTCAACTAGCAAGGTATGCACCAAATTTCATCTGAGATCCTGATAGTACGATAAATCTATTTTTCTTAGGGCTAAACCCAAAATAATGAAGAGTGTTATCCTCTCGTGAGTTCAAAAGTTTTGAGAAACTAGTTCTATGTGCGGAGAAGGTGTAAATGGTGTTTTTCTATGATCAAGTGTTTTTTGACAATTAATTGTAAAAGTGGTCCAGTTGGCCGGAAAAGGGGAAGAATTCATCAAAAAATACTAGAGGTAAGAAAACTAAATATCCATCTAATGAAAACTGTGGTAAAAACCATCCTGTAGAATGTTTATCAAAGTCTGGAATGTGCTTCTGGTGTGGTAAGTCCGGTCATATTTCTCGTAACAGTATGGAAGATGATCAAATAGGCAATGAAAAGCCATTGATAAGATTTTTTATGTGAAATAAAATGGGTTATTATGAAAATTAGTATCCAAAAAAGAAATCAAATGAAATAAAGAAGATATACTACAATTAGAAATGGGTGGTGAAATATTATGGAACTAATTCAGTAGATGTTGGGCCATCATGTGAAGTTGTATCAGGTACATTGTTTTTTTGTTCAGATTATGCCAATGTGTTGTTTGATTCAGGGTCTACACACTCTTTCATTTTTGAGGAGTTCTCTAGTTATGTGGGTATTCCATCTCATGATATGAATACTGAACTTATGGTAAAAACACCTGGAGGAAATGTTGAGTTAAAAAGAAAACATTAGAACATTCAGGTCCTTGTGTGAAGAAAGAATATACCTAAAAACCTTATTGTTTTTCCTCTATTATAGTTTGATGTTATATTGGGCTTAGATTGGCATTTTTTATCATGCTAATATTGACTACATAACTAAAGAGGATTCTTTTCAGAATGATTTTCAGTTTGTATACAAAATTGACCCCTTGCTTTTGATAAAATATCAGGAAGCTGAGAAACTAGTAAAAGATGGAAATGAATGATACGTGGAACATATTGTTGAAAACAAAGGAACTGTTCAGATTAATGATGTTCTAGTGGTAAATGAGTACCTTGAAGTTTTTCCTGATGAGTTGCCCAGTATTATACCTGATAGACAATTTGAATTTAATGTTGACTTAGTTCCTAATGTTAAGCCAATTTCAAAACCCCCTTATCAAATGGTTCAAATTGAACTTTTAGAGATAAAGAAGAAATTGCAGGAGTTATTTGATAAAGGTTTCAATCATCCTAGCACATCACCATGCAGTTCTCTTGTATTTTTTGTTAAAAAGAAAGATGGTTCAATGAGACTTTGCATTGATTATAGAGCATTGAATAACATCATTGTTGAGAATATGTATCCTTTTCCTCATATCGATGATTTTTTTGATCAACTCCAGGGAGCTCAGTATTTTTTGATGATTGATTTGAGGGCGGGGTACTATCAGTTGAAAGTAAAGGAAGCAGACATACAAAGACCACAATTTGTACTAGATATGGACAATATGAATTTGTAGTTATTCCTTTTGGTTTAACCAATTCACCTGCTGTATTCATGGATATTATAAATAGAATTTTTTGTCAGTTCATGGATAGGTTTGTGGTTGTGTTCATTGATGATAATTTGGATTATTCAAAAAGTAAAGATGAACAAGAAATTAATTTAAGGGTTGTCTTGGAAACCTAAAAAGAAAATAAAATATTTGGGACATTCAGAAAGTGTGAGTTTTTGTTACAACAAATTTCATTCCTTGGTCACATTTTTTTTAAAAATGGCATAACTGTTGATATATCTAAAACAAAAGTTTGTTGAAGAATGTCCAAGACCCAAAAATATAACTGAGATCCGTAGTTTTCTTGGTTTGGAAGGTTCTTACCAGAGGTTTGCAGAAAATGTTGAACGATTATCTAGTTCAATGACTAAGTTAACTCGAAAAGGTGTTAAGTTCATCTGGACAAAAGAATGTGATGATTTTTTAAGGAATTGAAAAGAAGATTGTTGAATGCTCTAGCTTTGGCACTACCTTCCAGAAATGGTGAGTTTGTTATCTACAATGATGCTTTGATGAAAGGACATAGATGTGTCCTTATACATAATGATCAGGTAATTGCTTATTCTTCACGTCAGTTGAAACCTCATGAGTAAAATTACCCTACACATGATTTGGAATTAGAAACTGTTGTTTTTTATTTAAAAATTTGGAGGCATAATTTGTATGGAGTGAAGTGTGAAATATATACTGATCACAAAAGTTTGAAGAATATATTCACTCAGAAATAATTGAACATGACACATAAGAGATGTTTGGAATTAATCAAGGATTATTATTGCACGATCCTTTACCATCTGAGAAAAGAAAATAAAGAACCTGATGCTTTGAGTCGAAAAAGTAATACTTCATTAAACATGTTATATTTGGAATGAGATCCTTTTGTTTTTGATTTGATGCACATTGGAATTGAATTTCTTGTTGCAGGAAATTATTCTATTTTGTATCAGGTGTCAGTGAGATCATCTCTTTCAGACATAATTAAGCAAGCACAGAAGGAATACGGTGAGTTTCAGAAAAAGTTAGAGCTGGTTCATAAGGGTATGTTTCATGATTTTAATATTGATAATGATTGTGTTTTGTGATTTTGAAAGAGATTATCTATACCTTGGGATTCACAGTTGAAGAATGAGTTGTTATTTGATGCTCATAGTTCTTCATTTTCAGTTTATCCTGGAAGTACTAAGATGTATAGAGATCTTCATGAGTATCACTGGTGGGATAGAATGAAAAGAGATATTGATGAATTTACTATGAAGTATTTGACATGCCAGCAGGTTAAAGCCGAGTGGAAGTTTCCTAAATGGATGTTTCAGCCTTTACCGGTGCTATAGTGGAAATGGGAAAATATATCCATGGAATTTGTTGTGAGATTATTAAAGACATATCGAGGTAATAATGAAATTTGGGTTATTGTTGATCGATTGACTAAATCTGCTCATTTCCTTCCTATTCGAGATACATTGTATCTTAGATCAACTTTCTCGGCTGTTTGTTAAATAGATAGTTAGATTTCATGGAGTTCCCCTCACTATTGTATCTGATCATGATCCCAGGTTCACATCTATCTTTTGGAAAGGCCTTCAGAAGTAATTGTGTACTGAATTAAATTTTTGTACAGATTTTCATCCTCAATCACATGGGCAGTCAGAATGAACAATTCAGACCATGTTGGATATGTTATGTGATTTCTCAATGGATTTCCATGAATGTTGGGACCAACATCTTTCTTTGGTTGAATTTTCTTATAATAACAGCTTTCATTCCAGTATACAGATGGCTCAATTTGAGGAATTATATGGAAATCATTGTCGAACTATAGCATTCTGTGATGAAGTATGTGAAAGGAATATGATGGGACTGGAATTGGTAGAAGAGATGGTAGAGAAAGTTCAGTTGATTCAAAAGCACATAAGAATAGCTCAGAGCAGACAAAAAAGTTATGCAGATAACCGGAGGAAGGATTTTTCCTTTGAGGTAGGTGATCATGTCTTTATCAAAGTTTTCCATGGAAAAGTGTGATGTATTTTGGTAAGAAGGGAAAGTTGAGTCCAAGGTTTATTGGACCTTATGAAATTGTGGAGAAAGTTGGATTAGTAGCATAAAGAGTGGTTTTACCTCCAGGTTCAACCTAGGTACACAATGTTTTTCATCTTTCGATGTTGATAAATTATATTCCAGATCCATCTCATGTTTTGAGCCCAGATGTAGCTCAGTTGGAAAAGAATCTCTCTTATGAAGAATAACTTGTCTAGATTCTTGACCGTAGAGAACAAGTATTGAAAAATAAGGTAATTCACCAGGTATGGGTTTTGTGGAAAACCCACATGGTTGGGGAGGCAACGTGGGAATCTGAAAATTCTATGAGGGATAAATAACCCCACTTATTTTGATAAGTGAATAAAAATTTCAAGGATGCAATTTTAAAAAGGGGGGGAAGGATGTAATATCCCGGGTAGATAAATAATAAGATATATTTCATATTTATAAATATTTTTAAATTAAATATTAATTTTACTTTAAAGGGGTTTCTATGTTTGATAGCATACCTGATACGCAACAGTGGGTTTCGTTGAAATCTTACATTGCATAATAATAATATAATGTTATTATTTTAAATGGTAGTTAAATCCTAGCTGTTGTATTGGCGGGAATGAACGAAACTTACTACGATATGATATAACATGTTTTTTAAATTTATTTACGTTATCCAATAAAAAGTTAGAGGCTTAAAATGTGAATGAATCTAATTTTCAGCGTAATTTATATTAAAAGGCTAATTTATCACATTTTAATAGAGAACCCTCTTTAAATCTAGTATTAATTAATTTAATACATTTTATATGACCAAATAAAATACTTCTTTAGAAATGGGATATCAAAATGTACTTTGTGTAGATTTTTGTTATTTTTCTGATAAATTTCATTTTTTAATGAATAGTTAAAAATATTGTAATTTAATTCAAAATTTACTTTTAATTAAATTTATTTATATGGTTAGAATCTATTTTAATGATATTAAAGTTATATTAAAATATATTTTTTCCATTTAATCTAATTTTGGTCATTGGAACTAATTTCACTTTGAAATTGGACATAAACAAATGTTAATCTTTTGATAATTATTGTTTCTTAAAAACACTCTATTTGTTTTGATAACGGTAATTAATTTTAAAATTAATTAATTCCACTTATATGTTTATTATTCGGAAAAATAAACATCATTATTGAATTTGGAATATCAAATATTTCTTAGGCTAAATTTTTTGTATTTTTCTGAAAAACGTCAATTTTTGATGAATAGTGAAATCACTTAGTGGTAGTTAAAAAACTGAATTTTTCAATTAAATGAAATTTTACCACTTCTTTGATTTGAATATTGAAAATCCGACATACATGGTTGTTATCTAGAATTAAAATTTGGGTCAATAAGATGAAAATAATTTTTGGTGAATAGTAATTTTTGACTTTTATTCACCGCAGTTAAAGGTAAATAGGGAAATTCAAGGTTAAAACAATATTATAATAATTCAAAATTTCCTTAAAACATGTCCAAACCTTATTGTATGAGTCTTTTAAAACCATGGGAATATTCGGGTCGATTTTGGGACCCCTTTGATCCACTTGGAAGTGATAATGACAATTTAGATTAATTAACTTAAAGTAAAGACAAAATTGACATTAACAAAAATCTTTTAGTAATTAATATTTATATGGTGTTATATAAGTCTTATTTTTTATTATAAACATTCTTTGGAAATATAAGTAGGTTTCCTATATCATGGTATTTTTTATATAATTTTTATACATCATATAAATTAAATTACTTATGACACAATAATGATGCAGCATTTACCTAATTAATAAATGATTTAAATAAATAATATTATAATGATTAAAATGTTATCCAAAACATGTCCAATTATGATTGGATGATTTTATATCGACCATTAATCAACTTACCTTCGACTATAATGATTTTTGGAACATTATAAACTGAATATCATTATATTATAAAACAATATTTGCACACTTTTCTAAAGAGCCCATCCTCCCCCTTATAAAAGGAGACCACTCCTATCCAATTCGTCACACCTCTCAAGCCATATGGCTCATCCAACCTCTTCGAAATTAATCTCCCAACACCCTTATCGTCCCCTTATATGGCTTACATTAGGAAGAAGGAACTCCATGAAATCCTTTTGGTTCAAACCAAAGGAAGTTGCCTAAATTAAAGGTAACAATTTCTGTTAAATTGTATTATTTTATTTTAATTCTCCAACCCCTAAAATCGTTTTTATTCATTTATTTTGTAAAAAAACAGTATTCTAATTATAGTCAGATGTTTTTATGAGAAGGATTCGAAATAAAAAATACACACACCTCCATCTAATGGGTGAAGAACATAATGTTTTTGTGGATGTAAAAGTAACGCCTCACAAAATGATGATTGTTCAATTATCTCCTACCACATCTCATGGTGGCCATTATGATTTCACTATATTAATATATGATATATATTATGTTTATTTATTTTTTATGGTTCAGTATTTTCAATTTATAGCATTCCTTTATTGATTCCATAGAGGGTAAATATGATAATCACATTTGAGGAAGTGCGGACTACCACCCCCTTAAAGTGATGTGATTTCGATAATGCCTTATGTGGGATGTATAAAGGATGGAGTTAATGATATTATATATGAAATTATAATGGAATTATAATAAACCTTTGTATAATTATGTTTTATTTCCATTTAATTAAGAAATATAAATGAATGTAGCGTTCATGCGTATGTACGGCATACCATCTCCATGAACGGTGGATTTAATTTCTTATCTTCAAATGTTATGTAACTATTATAAATAAATTTATAAACTGTATATATATGATATATATGATATCTAAATCATGAATACCATTCTGGATATAGTGTACTATTTACCACATGGACAACTTGTAAATATAAGGTGTTTATTTTTAGCTCAAGTACCAAATATCGACAAAATGAACGTTTTTAACTTAAATGATTACATAATTATTATAACATGGTAATAAGTGATATAAAAGGTATAATAAACTTGAAAAAGTTTCTTAATCAAGTTTAAATTAACATTATTTTATCATTAAGGATATTAAAGAACAAATAGGTCAAGTTAGACACGAGGTAAGGGACTTCGTCTCAATCTCCTTTCATTGAGGCATACTTTCATTTATACACAACATTCTTTTATACAATGTATAAAACCCTTTGAATTTTAATTTTATTCAAAAGGAATATTTTTCTACAAATCATTTTACGAAACAACAAAAAGAATATACCTTTTAACGTACGTGTTGACAACTACCTTTTCTCCCTCTATGAGTATTATTTGATCTTTAGCTTCCTCAACAAGCCGTACTATTTTTAAATGAAAATAAATACCATATACTCTTTTATGTATTTATGGTATTGAAAATGGTTTGGAAAATGGATTTGTTATGTCAATATATTTAAGTGATATATTGTGATTGAAATGTGGAAATGTTTTCTTTCCATTATACTTTTTGTATGTGTTATGATTTTATAATGGTACTTGGAAATTTGATGGGTTTTTACATTATAAACCAAATGACAGGTGGTGTCGTGAATACCAAGATGGGAGGTAATTTTATAACCTCCAATGCATTAGATATGGAAGTCGGCCGTATGGATACTCCATTTAGTGATATGTGTGGAAGTCTGCCGTATGGTTATTTCATTTAAGTATGCTTATGTCCCATGTTACCTTTATATGTAATGTGTTCTTTATATGGGTTTTATAGTAATCTCTTGGTTACAAAAATGGTAAGTAATGATCGTTTATTCAGTGGAGATTATTTACTACTTCATAAAGGTGAAATGTATTACTTATGTTAAAGTATTGATGGTTTACATGTTGTTTTGAAAAACTAACATTTTTTCTTCTTTGTGTATCCCTTATTGAGCTTTTTATGCTCATCCCATGTTTTTGAAATGTTTTTCACAAGATATAATTTGGAATAGGTTCAAGGATGGGATCAAAGAAAAGTCATGCCATCATAAACATGGAAATAGAGATGAATCATTTTTTCAAGAGTTCATGTTTTGTAAAAAAATAAAAACTGTGTAGAAGTGTCAAATTGGTAAATCTTTTGAGATGAAATAGTTATGTCATAATTCTCTAAAACATTAAACCGAAAAAGATCCTCAATGTGAATTATTTATTTAATTCAATATTAAGTAAGTTTTAAGGTTGGGTCCTTATAGATATTGATGGGTCCAGAATTGGTAGAAGAGATGGAAAAAAATGTTCAATTGATTCAGAAGCACATGAGAACGACTCTGATACAAAATAAAAGTTATGAATGTATCTAGAGTAAGTATCTTTATTTTGGGGTAGGTGATGATGTCATTCTAAATTTTTCTCCTTGTAAAAGTGTGAAATATTTTGGTAAAAGGGAAATTTGAATCTGAGGTTAATTGGACCTTAAGAAATCTTGGGGAAAGCTAGATCAGTTGTGTACAAAATGCCATTACCTCCATGTATATCCCTGGTACACAATTTTTTTTTATGTTTCAATGTTGAGAATGTATATGGTAGATTCATCTCATGTTTTCATCTCAGAGATAGATAAGTTGAATGATAATCTCTCTTTTGAGGAACAAATAGTATAGATTCTTGACATAATATAGAAAGAGTTGTGGAATAAGGTAATTAATCGGGTAAAGGTTTTTTGGAAAACCCATATGGCCTAAGAGGCAGTGTGGGAATCTGAAAATGCTATGAGGGATAAATACCCCAACTTATATGATAAATGGTTAAAATTTTGAGGACGCAGTTTCCAAAAGGGGTAAGGATGTAACATCTCAGGTAAATAAAGAATAACACACTTTCATAATTATTAATATTTTTTAATTAAATATTTATTTACGTTCAATGGGATGATATTTTTGATGGTATACTCGATACACAATAACGTGTTTCATTGAGATTTTCGGTTTCCCCTAATACCGAGTCATACTGAAAAAAATAATATAATATTAATTGAAATTGTTGTTAATGTCTAGACATTGTATTGGTGGGGATGAACAGAACTAACTACAATATGATTTTACATATTTTTTAAATGTTTTTACATTTATCCAATAAATTTTAATGTCTTAAAATATGAATTAATCTAATTTTAAGCACAAATAGTCTAATATTATTTAAAAGGACGATTTACCGCCTTTTGATGGAGAACCCCCTTTAAATAATGTTTTTTCACATGTTTATGTTCTATATGAAAAAATCATATTCATCTTTAGATTCGGGACATTAAAGTTTACATTGGTTAATTTTTTTTTATTTTTCTTATAAAAATAATTTTTTTAATGAATAGTGAAAAATAATGTATTTTAATTCAAAACTACCTTTTAATATAATTTATTTATATGGTTAAATTATCTTTCAAATTGGTTTTAAATTTTAATTAGATTATATTCAAAATATTTATTCAAATTTTTGTCATTGTATGTAATATCACATTCAAATTGGACATAAACAAGTGTCAATATTTTGATAGTTATCATTTCATAAAAACACACTTTTTGTTTTGTGAATGGGAATTAGATTTAAAATTAATTAATACAACTTATTTGAATTTAATTTAGTAAAATAGAAATAATATTTTAATTTGGAATATCATATATATCTTAAGATGATATTTTTGTATTTTTCTGAAAACTTATAATTTTTGATGAATTGTGAAAACACTGAGTAGTATTTAATTACCGAATTCATCATATAAATGCAATTTTACTACTCTTGTGAATTAAATTTTGATTATCTGACATACATGGATGTTATTAGTATATAATTTCTGGTTCAATAATAAGATAATAATTTCTATAAAAAATAACTTTTGACTTTTATTTATCTCGGTTAAGGATAAATTGGGTAATTGAAGCTAAAAATTATATTATAATAACATAAAATAATTTTCACACTCATATGAACCTTATATGATAAGTAATATATGATCAATGAAATCATTAGTTGAGACTTTCATCCTTTTAAAGACACTTGCGTATGATAATGATACTAATAAATTTTTATATAAAGTAAAAATAAAAATATCATAATCATGTATTAATTTTCAAAAACAATTTTGACGTTGGATTATATAACTGATATTCTTGACTATAAATATTCATTAAAATATAAAATTATTTCCTAAATCATGGTATTTTTTTATAATTATTAGACATCACATAAATAAAATTATTTATAACACAATAATGATGTAGTGTTTGCCTCATTAATGAGTGATTTAAATAAATAATATTTTAAACCTTACAAAAACATCCAATATTGGTCCAATTTTTAATGGATTATTTTATTAAGAATAATAGTCATCTTATAGTTTAAGATAATTAGTTTTTGACCTTTACAAACCGAAAATCATTATATAATAAAATAATATTTTCAAATATTCCATAAGAGCCCCCCCCCAATATAAAAGGACGCCACTTCAAACCCATTCTTCACACTTCTCAATCCCCATGGATCATCCATCCCATGACCAATTAATATCCCTACATCCATATCTTCAACCCAAAATCCTTACCTTAGGCATAAGGGACTTCAATATATAATTTATGTTCAAAGCAATAGGAGTTAACCGATTTAAAGGTAAGATCTTCTTTTATGTTATTTTCAGTTGTTTTAAATCTCCAACTCCCCAAACATATTTTATTTATTTATTTCATAAAAACACCAGTATCCACAAAATACTCGGTCATTTTTATGATATGGATTCTAACTACCCTTATACACTCCTATATCTAATGGGTGAAGAAAATATTGTTTATGTGGATGTTGAACTACCACTTCATGAAACGATGATTGTTTGATTATCTCCTAAAAACTGTTATGGTGGCCATTATGATGGAACTGTATATATATGTGATATATATAATATTTATATTTTTTCTTGGATTTTTTTTTCATTTATAGAATACCTTTACAGTTTCCATAGTGGGTAAATACGATAATTTCATTTGAGGAAGTATGGACTACCACCCCCTCAATGTGATATGACTCGTTAATGCGATACATGGAATGTATAAGGGATGGAGTTTCTGAAATTATATATACGATATTATAATAAAATTATAACATTCCTATACATAATTATGTTTTCCGTCTATTAAAATACAAAATAGAAATGAAAGTAGCGTTCATGCGTACGTACGACTTACCATCTCCATGAACAGTGCATTTCCTTTCATACCTCCAAATGTTATGTACTATTGTAAATAAATATATATATATAATGAATATTTATGATATATATGATACCAACGTCATGATTATCAGTATTTAGATAATGGAAATTTTTTCACATAAAAAATTTATAATTATAACAAGTTCATTTTTTAAATCATGTTCCGAACCTCGACAAAATGTCTTATATGAACTCATATAATTAAAAAAAGTGTTTATAAATTAGTAATAAGAGATATATTAAGAAATAATAAACTTCTAAAAGGTTCTCAATCTAGTATAAATTATATTTAGTTTATTATTTAGTATATTAAAGAAATAACGGTTTATGTCGGACACGCGGTACAAGACTTCATCTCAATATCTTATAATTGAGACAAATTTTGATTTATACACAACATTATTTTATATGGTGTATTAACCCCTTTGAAATTTCATTTCATTCAACATGAATCCTTTTTATACAGAGCATTTTAAAAAATGACATGATTATTTTTTTTAGTATTTGCAACAACAATGACATCTCTGCAGCAGTAAAGGTTATTTGGCTTCCACTATAAGTCATAATGTTTTTAAAATGGAAATGAATCCCATTAATTTGTTTTAGGGGTGTTTTGGTATTGAAAATGGTTTTTGATATCGATTTATTATTTCAATATCTTGAAATGATTTATTTAGATTGAAAATGATATGTTATTAGTGAAATATTTATATTTACAATATTTTATGTGTTATGATTTTATAATGGTACTTGGACATTTGACATGTGGTTACGTGGTGAATAAAATAATAGGTGGTTCCATGATAAACCATGATGGGTGGTTGCATTATAACCTCCAATCCATTGGGTATGGAAGTCTACTATTTGGCTATTCCTTTTAGTAATATGTGGGGAAGTCGACCGTATGGTTATTCCATATATGTATGTTTATGTCCCAAGTAACCTTTATATGTTATGTGTTTGTTCTATGGGTTGTATGGTAATATTTGGTTACAAAATGATAAGCATTGATATTTTATTCAGTGAAAAATATTTACTAAATCATAAAGGATAAAATTATATCTGATGATAAGGTATTCATGGTTTACTTATTGTTTTGAAAAAACTAGTAGTTTTCCAACTTTGGGTATCCCATACATAGCTTTTTATGCTCATCCCAAGTCTTTGAAATGTTATTCACAGGACATATAGTGGAATAGGGTCAATTATGGTATCAAGGAAAAGCCATGCTATATAAAACATGGAACTAGACATGTTTTTTTCAATGTTATTTTTATTTAATAAAAAAATGGATACCACATACAAGTATCTAAATGTAATATTGAATTGTTTTGTTTAGTTATTAACAAATTCTCTATAGCTCTAAACATAAAAATATCATTAGTGTGAATTATTTACTTAATTCAAAATTATGTAATGTTTAAGGCTGTGTCATTATATTACTAATTATAATGTCTAAAAATAAAAGTAACCTATTTACATAATTTTGATATCCTGATTTCAAATATTGAATCCATTTTCAGAAAATAAAAAAACATAAGTTGCAGAAATTAATTTAAAATTAATTTTCACTGTCATGATAAAAAAGTGTGTTTTTATTAAATAATAAATATCAAAATACCGACACTTGTTTATGTCCAATTTCAATGTGAAATTACTTCCAATGACCAAAATTGAATTAAATGGTAATAAAATAGCCAAATTACACTTGGAAACCAATTAGAAGAACAACCTAAAAATATAAATAAATTATATTAAACAAAAAGTTTTACATAAAATTTAGTATTTTTAAATATTAATTAAAAATGAACTTTACAATAAAAATACAAAATATTTACCCAATGTAAAATTTTATGTCCTTATTTTAAATAAGATGTTTATTATGTCAAATAGAACATATAAAAGTGAAAAAATAGATTTAAAAATTGTTCCTCATCAATTGGTGGTAAAACTATCATTTGAAAATATTAGAGTATTTATACTTAAAATTTGATTAATTAACATTTTATACTTATTAGATTTACTAGATAAATATAAAAACATTTAAAAATCATGTGTAATCATTTTTTAGTTAGTTCTGTTCATTCCCACCAATATACTGACAAGGAATTAAATACAATTTATAATAATAATATATTATTATTTTTACTATAACTCATCCTTGTGTGAAACATTATATTTAGGATAAAACCATTGTTTCATGTCGAGGATGCCATTTAATATAGAATCCCCTTTAAAGTGAAATTAATATTTAATTCAATGATATTAATAAATATGAAAATTTTCATATTGTTTATTTACCTGGGATGTTACATCCTTTCCTCCGTTTGGGAATTCACTCGCCCCCAATTTTGTTCACTTGTCAAACAACTTGCGTTTTTTATCTATAATTTCATTATTCCCCATGTTTCCACTTCTCCCATATGGATTTTCCACAAAACCATTACCTGATTAATTAACTTATTCCATAACACTTTCTCTTTTTGGTCTTGAATATGGACTGGTTGTTCCTCATAAAAATGATTCTCATCCAACTGAACTACCTGTGGACTTAAAACATGAGATTGGACAAATATATACTTTCTCAACCATGAAACATGAAAAAAATTTGTACCTAAGATAAAATTGTAGGTAAAGCCACTTTTTACACAACTGATCCAACATTCTCCCATATTTCATAGGGTCCATTGAACCTTGGATTCAGATTTCCCTTCCTACCAAAATGCATCACACTTATCTATAAGGAAACATTAATAAAGACATGTTCACTTACCTCGAAAGGAAGATATTTCCACCGTTTATCTACATAACTTTACTTCCTGCTCTGAGCTGTTCTCAAGACCGTTTGAATTTACTGACCATTTTTTGCCATCCCTTCTACCAATTATAGTCCCATCAACATCCTTGCGCCAAAATTTATCCCATAAAGATGATGTTTCACACCGCTTTCCATATATTACCTCAAATGGAACCATTTGTATAGTTGAATGAAAACTTTTATTATAAGAAACTTTAACCAAATAATGATGTTGATTCGAACATTCCTAGTAATCCATTGAGCTAGCACATATCATATCTTCCAATGTATGAATTGTTCATTCTAACTGCCCACTGATTGAGGATGAAAAGTTCCACTAAAATTTATTTCTGTACCAAATGTCCTCTAAAGGCCATTCTAAAAATTAAAAGTGAATCTTGGATATCAATTAGAAACAATGGAGAGGAAAAATATATGCAAAATGAATTACACATTAGTATAAGAATGATAAATTATATCGAGAGATAGAGTATCCAAAATTGAAATAATGTGAGTAGATTTAGTCAATCGATGAACAAAAACCCATATTTCTTTGTTTCCACAAGATGACTTCCATAATTCCAGACCATGGATAAATTTTTTCCATTTCCACTCTCGCACCAGTAAACGTTGATGCATCCATTTTAGTAACTTCTTGTATTCTTTTACCTATTTAATAGTCAAACAATTCTAAATAATGTCAAAAATATCTCTTTACATTCCATCCCACCAATAATACTCCGAATGATATTTGTATGTCTTAGTACTACAAGGTTGAACTGAAAATTCAGAATAATGAGAATCACATAAAAATTTATTCTTTAACTGTGAATCACAAGGCACAAATATTATCTTCCAAAATATCAAAATACAATCATTATCATTGTTAAAAATAGAAAATGTACCCTTCTAAAACAACGATAATTTTTTTTGCATCTCACTACATTCCTTTTATGTTTTTTTAATTTTACCTGATATAGATTATTTTCCCTGGCACCTAAAACAAAAAAGTGGAATTTCCTACACCACCAACTTCTATTCTAATGATTTTAAAATAATTAATAAAAGAATCTTATTCTGAACATTACACAGTTAATGTAGCATTACATTTTTAACTCAAAGCATCAACCACATTTTTTTGACTTTCTAGGATGGTAATGAATTGTGCAATCATAATATTTGATTACTTCCAGCCATCTCCTCTATCTGTGTTCAATTCAGTCTGAGTGAATATATTTCAAATTTTTCTGGTCCTTATATATTTCATGTTCAACTCCATAATGATGTTACCTCAAAATATTTAATGAAAAAACAAAAGTATCCAATTTTAAATAATGTGTTGGGTAATTTATCCCACGAGGTTTCCATTAACGTGAAGAATAAGGAATTACCATATCATTTTACATTATGACACAACCAAGTCCTTTCACCAATGTATCACTGTAGATAAAAAACTCACCATTTCAAGAAGTAAATGTCAAAAATGGAGCATTCAAAAATATTCTTCCCAAATCCTAAATAAATCAACACATTCTGTCGTCCAAAAGAACTTAACACCTTTTCGAGTAAACTTATTCAGATGGCTAAATAACCATGATAAATTTACAAAGAAACCTTATGTAATATCCTTCTAGACAATGAAAACTATAGATCTCAGTTATATTTTTGGGTCATGGCCATTCTTCAACAACTTTTGTTTTAGTAGGATCTACAATTTTTCCATTTTTTGAAAAATGTGACCAATGAATGAAATTTTTTGTAACCAAAACATGAAGTTGTGGAATTTACCATATAATTTATTTTCATTTATTGTTTTCATGACAAACCTTGAATGACGTTCATACTCCTATTTAATTTAGATTAATCCAATATATCATCAATAAAAAACAAACTTATCCATTAACTCACACAATATTCTATTCATAAAATATATGAATACATGAGGTTAAATTGTTTACCCAAAATTCAAATCTAAAAATTCAGAATGGCCATATCTAGTAAGAAACACAGTCTTCAAAAATCCTATATCATTTACTTTAAACTGAGGGTAACCCAACCTCAAGTCAATTTTTGAAAAATACTGAGCTCCATATATGTGATCAAACCAATCATTGATATGAGGCAAATGACACTTTTTTGTAATAGTGTTGTTATTCAATACTCTATAATCAATGAAAAGTCTAATTGTACCATCTTTATTTTTTACAAACATGATATGATCACCCCATAGTTATGTGTTAGGTAAAATGAATCCTTTATCTAGTAACTCATGCAATTGATTCTTTACCACTAAAAGTGCCATTTGAACATTTCAATAAGGGGATTTTAATATTGGCTATGAATCTGGAACTAAGTCAAAAATAATTCCAATTTCTTGATATGGTATTATACCAAAACCATTACTAGGAAAATCATCAAAATACACATTTACCACTGGAACATCATTACTCTAAATAGTTCCATTATTTTCTGAAATATGTTCATAGTAACATTCATTTCTATATTTTACTACTTTCTAATCATCCTGATATGTTATCAAAACTAAGGGTTAATTCTTGTAAAAAAACTAAAATTCTTTCAAAATAGAACCTATTTATCTCTCCAGTCAATCTTATCTTGATATAAAGAATGCCATTCCAAACCTAAAATAGCATCAAACTCTACCAGAGGCAAAAAATAAGGTTTGCATGTAGATTCTTTTTCCAAAAAAGGTCACAAAGTTAATTATAATTTATTTTTTTCTGAACATTTCTTCATGGTTTTTACCATATGTTTATGTTTAATATCTTGAGATAGAATTCGCAATTTACATGAAAATTTCTCAGAAATTAAATAATTTTTAGACCCTGAATCAAACAACACATTGGAATCATCTGAATAAAAAAATTGTGTACTTGATACTACTTCATTCGATGGCCCAAATTCATTTGAAGTTGATTCAAAAGATTTAACCACCATTATCTTCTTGTTGTGTGACTACTTTATATCAGTTGTGTTCTTCGATGGACAATCATTTGTACAATGACACTTTTTATTTTTCTTGAAAAAATTTACTTACTATAAATTATATTTTATCTTACCATTAACCAGATCTTTTTCAATGCAATTAGGATACTTATGCCCCCATTTTACCACATCGGTAACACATACAAGAATTCCAAATACTTTCTAGAGGATTATTTTTACCATAATTTTCACAAAGTATAAACGTATGTTTCTTACCTTGAGACTTCTTTTGAATATTTATTACCTTTTTCCAACCACCACAAACTCTTATTCTATTTTTTAAGAACACATGATAATTAGGGAACACAATTTCCACCTTTTTCCCTCATTGAATATGTTTTTTTATGCTTTTGAACTCACGTGAAACTAAAACCATTCAATGATTTGTATTTAATCTTAGGTAAAAAATAGTTGATTTTACTATGAATATGTCGTATGAAATTTGGAGTATACCGTACCAGTTGAGTGATTGTTTCCTCATAAGTAGCCAATGAGTCACCCTACTTCCTCAATTACTATAATTGTTTCCGCATCCTATCTCCAACCACCTTAAGAAAATATTTTTTCAAAAAAAATACATTTGAATTCAACTCAAACAAGAGTATCAATCTTTTAACTACCCTTAATATTTTTAACCATAGACCACCACTGATTGGCTTCACCATAATAAAGGGAAACAAAGAGTCTATCCTCTTGATGTTATGAACACAAAATGACATCAATAATATTCTATTGTGCATTAATCCATCCATCAGCTAACATTGTGATAGATGGTCCTATGAAAGTTGGGGGATGTTGCGTCAGGAAATGCTCCACTACTGACATTTTCTTCTTTGGTTTATCCGACATATCTCATGCATGGATACCACCACTATTTATATCCTTATTCAACTTCATTATCCCTTAAAAAAAATATTCAGTTCCAATTCTGACCATCTCTTGTTTCTGATTTGGAAGGTCGTTTTCCTCAAGATGTTGTCTCATCATAGCTACAATGTTTCCTTAGAGAAAAACCATTCTGAACAGATAAATATAATTGGTGCAGCTACATGGTAATATTGAAATGCTATATCATTTCAATCATAAAATAAATTATTTAATTTAACAATATCCTAACACATAAAGTTATATAAACTAACCTATGATATAAACTATAATGCCCCAATAAACATTACATAATCTTGAATTATGATAACAATTAAAAATGGGAATATTTTCTTGTTTAATGATTTAGGGAATTATTTCATAACATATACATAACAACATGAATAACACATCTTTACAATTCTTCTCAAAATCCATTTTAAAAAAACTCAAAAAATAAAACAAGAGTTATTTTCTTGATATAAATAATCTTGAATTCTTCTTCTCTCTTTCCCTTCCTTATACACAAATAAAAACATTTCCAAAACATGGGATGAGCATAAAAAGCTCCGTAATGGTTATAAAATAAAAAATTAAATCATTATTCCATCAATACATAAAAAGCATAATCTCTTTAGAAATCCTCTTAAAATCATATGTTTTTATGAATAACACATAGTTATTACAAAGTAGAAAGGTAACATGTGACATCTATAACATACATACATTGTAGATTTCCCAACTACATAGGGAGTAACATTTGGAATAACCATCATGATACATTCCCGATATCTATTAGGATAAACATTAATGATTACCTTCATCATGTTACCCAATTCATTAGATTGCAATTTTGGGCCCACCCACCCTAGTTTTATCATGGAACAACCGAAATGCATAAAAAATTCCCAAGAACCATAACATAGTCATAACACATGAATAAGCATAAATGAGATATATCATTTCTACACTGCAATCAAAATATAAAATTTCAATATATTTTCATAATCAATCCAATCCAAAAACCATTCTCAATACCAACATACATTAAAAAAGTATATGGTCTTTATTTTCATATTAAATCATTACAACTTATTAAGGAATACTAATATAAAATAATTCTCACAGTGATGAAATGGTCATTTTCACTACCTACATTATAATGAAACATTATTTTTTTTTATAAAATATCTTCATACAAAATAGATTCCCATTTAATGAAATTAAGAAGTCAATGGGGGATCACACAACATATAATGGAATGTTCTGTACAAATAAAAATATGCCTCAATGAACGAAGATTAAGATTAAACCCATTACCTCGTGTTAGACATCACTCGTTCATTATTTAATCTCCAAAATAATAAACATATGTTAATTTTTACTTTTTTTTCTGATGCTTTTTTATGTTTATTATTATATTTAAATAACTTATTACCATCTTATAAACATTATTTAATCATTTATGTTAATAACATTTGTTTTGTCAATATTTTGTACTTGAGTCAAAAATGAACTTCATATAACTACATGTTTTCCACGGGGTCAAAAGTCCATTATCTTTAGAAAGATATTCCTAATTTAGATATCAAATATATCTTATATATCGAATATATATATATATATATAATGGTATATAACATTTGGAGATAAGAAATTAAATTCACTGTTCATGGAGATGGTAAGTCACACGTACACATGAACGCTACTTTTATTTCTATTTCATATTTAATGGAATGAAATATTTATTACACATAGGTATATAATAAATACAGTATAACATTATATATAATTTAATTAACTCTAACCTTTATATGTTCCATGTGTGTCATGAACGGACAATATCACTTTGAGGGGGCAGCAATCCAAATCATCTCAAATGAAATTATCATATTTACTCATTATGGAAAGCATAAAGATATTCTATAAATATAAAATATAGAAGAATAGAGACTATATAAATATAATATATATCAGATATAAATATAGTTCCATCATAATGACCACCATTATTGGCGTTAAGTGATAATTGAACAATCATTGTTTCGTGAGGCAGTAGTTAGCCATCCACAGAATCAATATGTTCATCTCTATTATACGGAGGTGTGTGGAAGTGTAGTTCGAATAACTCACATAATAAATTCATAGTATTATGAATATGCATGTTTTGTTAATAAATAATGGAATAAAGATAGTTTAGGTGGTCAGCGAATGTAAATAAATGAAATGAACTTAAGAGAAGATGTTACCTTTAAATCGAGTAACTCCCTTTGGTTTTAACTAAAAGGATTTCTTGAATTTCCTTCATCATAGAAGAAAGATTATATGAGGAAGATATGGATGATTGAATATGATTTTAGAAAAAATTGGACGATCCATGGTTATAGAGAGGTGTGAGTAATGGGATAGTGTTGGTGTCCTTTTATATGGGGTAGGAGGGGATCTTAAGTAATGTTTAGAAATATTATTTTATTATAAACATAATTTCGATATCAAGATGTTGCAAAATAATGTAATTCAAATATACGGTGATTATTATTCGAAATAATCTCATCCAATGTGTTTTACACAAGTTTATGGCATAATATTAACCTTATTTTGTATGCTTATCTCTTATGTAACTAATTTAACATTGATCATGTCATGTTTTATATTCATACTATATGGTTAATATATTTACTATAAAATTCTATGCAACCCAAAATAGATCACTAATGAAATTTGTAAAAAAAATATATTTCATATGGTCAAATCAAGGAGGTTTTGGAATATTTTATCATTTAATAAAATATTAACTGTTTTAAAAATTAATTTTCTTCAATTTATAAAATATACATATCTAGACTATTAAAAAATCAATAACACAGGATTACATCAGAAAAAAATCATTAATTAATTGATAAAAAGTATTAATAGTACACAAAATACGTTGATGGTAAAAAAATGTTTAAAAATTACTTTAATTTTATATTTATAATCACATTTATTTATAACATTTATTAATGTGGTAATCATTACATTATCGTTGTTTCATAAATAAATTTATTTATATGAGGTCTACCTAGTATAAATAAAATACCATGATGCATGAAATATTATTATATTTCTGATGAATATTTATAGTCAAACATATCTCTTATATATCCCCATTTAAAAATATGGTTTACTAAAAGAAATATATTTATGTTACATTCTACATAACATTAATATTTTATATAAAATGTCATTTTCAATTAAAAGTGGCTCTATGTGTAACACCCCAGGTAAATAAAGAATATGACATTTTCATATTTATCCATATTTGTGAATAAAATATTAATATGACTTTAAAGGGGATTCTATGCTCGATGGCGTACCCAACACGAAACAACGAGTTTCTTGGGAATCTCACGTTGCACTCTAATAATAAAATAATATTATTTTAAATGGATGTTAACATGTATCCGTTGTATTGGAGGGAATGGATAAAAATAACTAAAATATTATTATATATGTTTTTAAATGTTTTTACATTTATCTAATAAAAGATAGAGGCTTAAAATACGGAAAGAATTCAATTTTAGGCGTATATGCCTTAGTTTTCACTAAAGGTTCAGTTATCGCCTTTTGATGGAAAACCGTAATTAAATATAGTTTTATTCACTCTTAAAAAATATTTTGGACCAAATAAAACTCTTATTAAGAATCGGGACATCAAAATTTACTTTCTGTAAATTTTTGGTATCTTTCCGATAAAGTTCATTTATTTTAATGAATAGTGTAAAATGTTGTATTTTAATTCAAAACCTCTTTTTAATCTAATTTATTTATATGATTAGATTATCTTTATAATAGTTTTTAGAGTGAAATTAGAATATATTTTTACCATTAAATCCAATAGTGGTCATTGGAATTAATTTCACTTTGAAATCGGACTTAAACTTGTGTCAATCTTTTGATACTTATTGTTTCATAAAAACACGCTATTTTCTCTGACAGCGGGAATTAATTATTAAATTAATTAATGTGACTTATATGTTTTGAATTTTTTAAAATAGACTTCATTTTTGAATTCGGAATATCAAATATATCTTAGGGTTAATTTTTGGGATTTTTCGGAAAAGCTTCAATTTTTGATGAATAGTGAAACCACTATGTTGTACTTATAAAAGCTGATTTTTCATTTAAATGAAATTTTACCACTTATGTGATTTGAATTTCAAAAAACCGACATACATGGTTGTAATTATGAAGTAAAATGTGGTTCAATGGGATAAAAATAATTTTTGGTGAATACTAACTTATTAAGTTTTTAATCGCGATTAGTGGTAATTAGTGTAGTTTAAGGTAAAAATAATGCATTAATAAATTGAAATGAACTTGATACATGTCCTAACCTCATTGAACGTGTAATGTCCGACCCAGACAAGAAATGGGTCAACTTGGGGACCCCATGGATCCACTTTGGTTGGGATATGACATAAATAACTTTTTATTCAATGTAAAAGTAAAAATGACACAAACATGATATGTTTTACTAAAACAATTTTTAAGCGGGGTTATAAAAGTCATATTTTTTATTATAAATAGTAATTGGAAATATAAAAAGATTTCCTACATCATAGTATTTTTTTATAATTTTTAGGCATTAAATAAATTAAATTATTTATTACATAATAATGATGCAGCGATGACATCATTATTTGACGATTTAAATAAAATGGAAAGATAATGTAAATTATATGAACTACACATGTCCAAAACTTATTGGATGAGTGTATTTCGAACCTTTATCACCTTATACACTAATTATATCAATGTGGGACCTTTTAAAACCGAAACACATTTTCAAATAAAGTAATATTTATTACTTTCCAAAACTGCCCTCCTCTCCTCTTATAAAAGGCCCCCACCTCTACCTAATTTCACAGACTCCTCAAGCCTTTGGCTCGGCCAAACCCTCCCCATTTACTCTCTACACATCCCTCTCCTCATCCTAGAGGATTCCCTTTGGTTATAATCCTTTCAAAGGAAGCCTTTAGGCTCAAATCAAAAGGAGATAAACTTTTAAAGGTGATTCATTCTCTCATGTTCATTTGTTTTATTTTGCTTCTCCAACACCCTAAACTGTTTCTATTTATTTATTTTGTAACAAAACCAGTATCTTAAATATACTAGGATGTTTTTATAAGATTTATTCGAGCTACACTCTCACACAACTACATAAAATGGTTAAAGAACATACGGTTTCCGTGGATGGTGAAATTCTGCCTCCCGAAATGATGATTGTTCAATACTCATTTAACACTTTCAAAGGTGGACATTATGATGTCACTATTTTTATATATGATATATAATATGTTTATTTTTTACTTATTCTTCTGTATTTTTCATTTGTGTCTTACCTTTATGGCTTCCATTATGGGTATACGCGATATCTTCATTTTAGGAAGTGCGGACTACCGCCCCCTCAAAGTGATGTGATTCGTTAATGCCATACGTGGGACATATAAAGGATGGATTTAATGTAATTATATATGATGTTATACTGGAATTATTATATACCTATATATCACTATTATTTCTTCCCATTAAAGTATGAGATAGAAATGAATGTAGCGTTCATGCGTACGTACGACTTACCGTCTCCATGAACGGTGCATTTCATTTCTTATCCCAAAATGTAATGTACTATTATAAGTACATGTATATAATGGATATATATGATGAATGATACACCTAAATAAAGAATATAATTCTGTAATTAAAATATACATACCTCTCATTTAGTTTTAATTCCATTAATATGACAAAGAAATGAAAGTAGCGTTCATGCGTACGTACGGATTACTGTCTCCATGAACGGTGCATTTCATTTCTTACCTCTAAATGATTATGTAATGTTATAAATGCATGCTTGTACTGGATATATATGACATATATGATATCTAAATCATGAATACAATTCTGTATATAATAAACATTTGTCCACACGAACAACATGTAATTGTAAGAAGTCCACTTTCGACTTAAGAACCAAATATCGGCAAAACAAATATTATTAATTTAAATGATTACATAATGTTTATGACATAGTAATAAGTGATATAAAAGGAATAATGACCTTGAAAAGGGTTCTTAAGGAAGTAGAAATTAACTCAAGTTTACTATTCAGGATGTTAAAGACTGATCGAGTCAAGTCGGACCCGAGGTAAGGGATCCTACTCCTCTCTTTTTTTTATGTACACACTTTTATGTCATTCCTTTTAATACTCATATTTCTTGTTATTGGGATGATCTTTTATATTACACTTACATTAATTTTTATGTTCATGTGATGAGAGACCCTATTCTCTCTCATCAATCCATTTTGGAGGTTCTGAGTGGCGCCGTTAGGCTGCCGAACATTCGTAAGAGATCTAACCTCTCTCCTTCTATTTAAGTACTCTCCTTTATGTCACTTTTTTAAGATCCTCTTTGTAATGTTGGGGGATGTTCTTTTATATTCCTCTTGCTGTAAATTTTATTTTAATGTGATGAGATAACCTATTCTATCTCATCAATCCATTTTTGGAAGTTTTATGTGGCGCCGTTAGGCTGCCAAGTTTTCGTAAGGGATTTTTCATCTCACATTTATTCCCGTGAGATTTATGCTACATTTTCCACAATTTCCTTTGAGTGGTGTATGTACTGCCATTATTATACTCTTTTTGTAATATAATTTCCTTTATTAGTATTTACATCAATGATTTATTGTCCTTCTTTCGTGGGGTGTATGTTTTGAATGATACCCAAGTCGGTAAGGGAACCTTTCACCCTCCTCTTTTTAAAAGACATCGTTTGTTATGTCTTTTAATTCACATACTATTATGTTGGGATATGTTCTTATATATCATGATTGATGTAAATTTTATGTCCAAGTGAGGAGATTCCCTTTTTATCTCTCATCAACTCATTTTCGGAATTTTTGAAGTGACGCCGCTAGGCTGTCAATTTTTTGCAAGGGAACTTCTTAGCCCAAATTTGATTCTTTGGGATAAACTTGTACTCCTTGAATATGTCGTTCTATGAATATGTGTGAATAACCTCTGATTTTTTTACACATAATATCCACTTATATTTGGTGTATTCATTTGTCACACATAATTATGCAATTGATTTATCCTTAAACCAAGGATAATGTCTTTGTAAGGGACTTCGTCTCAATCTACTTTCATTGATCCATATTTTGTTTTATACACAACATTATTTTATACGGTGTATAAACCCCTTTTAATTTTACTTTTATACAAAAGGAATATTTTTCTACGAATCATTTTACAAAACAACAAAAATTAATGTTTTTTTTAACGTACGCGGTGACAAAGTCCTTTTCCGCCACCGCAAGTATTATTTGGTCTTTGTCTTCCTCAAAAAGCTGTAATGTTTTTAGAATAAAATAAATACAATATACTCTTTTATGTATTTTGGTATTGAAAATGTTTTTGATAAAGGATTCTATTATCTCAATATATTTATTATATATTGTGATTGAAATGTGGAAATGTTATCATTCCTTTATATTGGTGTTATGTTTTATGATTTTATATTGGTACTTGGACATTTTAACAGGTGGTTACGTTATAAACCATATGACGGGTGGTGCCGTGAATACCAGGACGGGTGGTTATGTTATAACCTCCAATGCATTGGGTATGGAAGTCGGCCGTATGGCTATTCCATTAAGTATGTATGTAAATTGGCCGTATGGCTATTCCATTAAGTGATATGTGTGGAAGTCGACCATATGGTTATTCCACTTAAGTATGTTTATGTCCTAAGTTACCTTTATATAAGTTATGTGTTCTTCATATGGGTTTTATGGTAATACTTTGGTTACAAAAAGGTAAGTAAGGATAATTTTTTTTCAGTGAAGAGTTTTTACTACTTCATGAAGGTGACAAGTATTACATTGATAAAGTATTCATGGTTTACTTGTTGTTTTGAAAAACTAACAGTTTTCATTCTTTGTGTATCCCTTACTGAGCTTCTTATGCTCATCCCATGTTTTTGAAATGTTTTTACAGGACTTAGCGTGGAATAGGGTCAAGGATGGGATCAAGGGAAAGTCATGCTACCTAAAACATGGAACTATACATGCTTCTTTTTAAGAGTTTTTTATTTTATGGAAATTTAGTAGAAGCGACTACTTTGTAATCTTTTGAGATGTAATAGTTATGTTCTAATTCTCTAAAACTCTAAACCTGAAAATATCCTCAATGTGAATTACTCATTTAATTCAATATTAAGTAAGGTTTAAGGATGGGGCCTTATAGTTGGTATCAAAGGTCGGTTTAGATAACTTTAGAGGTTAGGGTATTCTCTAAGCATAAGTGACATTACAATAATGGTTAGGATTTAAGAAAGAGTCCTAGTTTTAGATAAAGTGAATGAGTAAGTATATCTTAGTGTTTACCTTCCTCATTAGTACATGATGGTATGGTTGATATACTCACACTGACATTTCTATTTATAGTGAATGGCTGGATCTCGCAGGCACCAAAGTGACAATTGGTTTGAAGGAAACTGTGGTGGTTCTCTGATTAAGAGACTCGATGAAATGGGGTACTCAATGAGGAAACTCATGGTTGTTCTAAACCAACTATAAAGGAGTCATGATCAACAACTTGAACCTTGGTATGATATTTAATGCATAATGCATGAGATGGCCAACTCGATGTGGAAATTCAGGTAATAATTATTAAGGTAACCATTAGGGTTTATATTATCCTTACTTTTTAGGTAATTATGGGTTACTCTATGATATGATGGAAAATGAAGGAATGAGATACACTTGAGTTTAAAATATGTTATGATTATTTTTGAAGATTTTATCTCATTTTAGGGAATGTTTTAAGAATAATATAGTTTTGTAAAAAGGACAACACGCAGACCGTGTGACAACCCGTCGCGTCGGACAAAGTTGCGGGAATCAAACCCACAACCAAAGTGCGACTGGTATTTATCTCCTACCACTGGACTACGTGAAGTCCCTGGTTAGTTTGACTGATTATTTTTAGTTATATGATTTTATGAATAATGAGTAAATTGATTTTGGGTTATTTATGAAAATGATTAACCTATCATGGAGGATATGTGATTAGGTTAATTACTTTTCAAAACGATACTTTAGGAGCAACTGATGTTGTTTGGAGATAAATGTTACGATATAACTTGGAAGACTATGAGACTAAAACCTTCAAATATTTGGGTTTCAATATTAGTTTAGTTTACTTTGAAAAATTTTATTGAAAAATTGTTTATCGGATGGTCCTCGTTGATCTTTGGGTTTTGTTGGACAAATTTTGGAGATTAAGCATAGATTTTCTTTTTAAAGGTTTATCCTTTTCTGGATTATCTGACCTTGTACTAACCTTTTTGGTTTTAGTTTTGGTTAAATCCTAAAGACATGGGAAGTATACAGTTCACTTTTGTGGATTAGGTGATTCTCTAGAAGTTGATTATAGTACTCTTAATGGGAACAAGTCTCCCTAAATACTCGTCTTTTGGAAAAAATATGAGTTTGATTAAGGAATCTAGTAAAAGTTGAAAGTAAACATGATAAGTGATTAAGTTTCCTTATGAATAAATTACTCAATAAAAAGTAACTTAAAACAAAAATGTTGTCTATTAACTTTTCCTACTGGGGAATTGAATACCGTTTAACCCATCACAAGTTTGTGATTTTCTCATTGTTAACTTTCTCCTAGACATGTTTAATATCACTCTCCCTCAAGAACATAACACTGTGCTTTTTCTTCCATGTCCATGTTTTTCTACATGGAATCCTAGTATGGGTTATCTCGGGTGACCTCTGTACTTATCTTTCTTTATTTTCTAGTGATTGTTTTACCGACTCTTGTTCAGATGTGGGACGTTCAAGGATGTTTCCAAGCTCAATTTTAAAAATTGCGAGGATGCAATTCCTAAAATGGGGGAAGGATGTAGCACCCCAGGTAAATAATGAATATGAAATTTTCATATTTATCCATATTTGTGAATAAAATATTAATATGACTTTAAAGGGGATGCTATGCTCGATGGCGTACCCAACACGCAACAATGAGTTTCTTGGGAATCGTACGTTGCACTCTAATAATAAAATAATATTATTTTAAATGGAAGTTAACATGTAGCCGTTCTATTGGCGGGAATGGATAGAAATAACTAAAATTTGATTATATATGTTTTTAATTGTTTTTACATTTATCCAATAAAAGATAAAGGCTTAAAATACGGAAAGAATTCAATTTTAGGCTTATATGCCTTAGTTTTCACTAAAGGTTCACTTATCGCCTTTTGATGGAAAACCATCATTAAATATAGTTTTATTCACTCTTAAAAATTATTTTGGACCAAATAAAACTCTTATTAAGAATCGGGACATCAAAATTTACTTTGTGTAAATTTTTGGTATCTTTCCGATAAAGTTCATTTTTTTTACTGAATAGTGTAAAATGTTGTATTTTAATTCAAAACCTCTTTTTAATCTAATTTATTTATATTATTAGATTATCTTTTTAATTGGTTTTAAAGTGAAATTAGAATATATTTTTACCATTAAATCCAATAGTGGTCGTTGGAATTAATTTCACTTTGAAATCGGACTTAAACTTGTGTCAATCTTTTGATACTTATTGTTTCATAAAAACACGCTATTTTCTCTGCAGCAGGAATTAATTATTAAATTAATTAATGTGACTTATATGTTTTGAATTTTGTAAAATAGACTTCATTTTTGAATTCGGAATATCAAATATAGCTTAGGGTGAATTTTTGGGATTTTTCTGAAAAACTTCAATTTTTGATGAATAGTGAAACCACTAAGTGGTATTTATAAAATCTGATTTTTCATTTAAATGAAATTTTACCACTTATGTGTTTTGAATTTCAAAAATCCGATATAAATGGTTTTAATTATGAAGTAATATGTGGTTCAATGGGATAAAAATAATTTTTTGGTGAATACTAACTTATTAAGTTTTTAATCGCGATTAGTGGTAATTAGTGTAGTTTAAGGTAAAAATATTGAATTAATAAAATTAAATGAACATGACACATGTAATAACCTCATTGGATGTGTAATGGCCGACCAAGAAAATCCATGGGTCAACTTGGGGACCCCATGGATCCACTTGGGTTGGGAAATGACAAAAATAACTTTTTATTTAATGTAAAAGTAAAAATGACACAAACATGATATGTTTTACTAAAACAATTTTTAAGTGGGGTTATAAAAGTCATATTTTTTATTATAAATATTAATTGGAAATCTAAAAAGATTTCCTACATCATAGTATTTTTTTATAATTTTTAGGCATTAAATAAATTAAATTATTTATGACATAATAATGATGTAGTGAGGACATCATTATTTGATGATTTAAATAAAATGGAAAGATAATGTAAATTATATGAACTACACATGTCCAAAAATTATTGGATGAGTGGATTTCGAACCCTTATCACCTTATAAATGAATTATATCAATGTGGGACCTTTTAAAACCGAAACACATTTTCAAATAAAGTAATATTTCTTACTTTTCAAAACTGCCCCTCCTCTCCTATTATAAAAGGCCCCCACCTCTACCTCATTTCACACACTCCTCAAGCCTTTGGATCGGCCAAACCATGCCCATTTACTCTCTACACATCCCTCTTCTAATCCTAGAGGATTCCCTTTGAGCATAATCCTTTCAAAGGAAGCCTTTAGGCTCAAATCAAAAGGAGTTAAACTTTTAAAGGTAATTCATTCTCTCATGTTCATTTGTTTTATTTTGCTCTTCCAACCCCCTAAACTCTTTTTATTTATTTATTTTGTAACAAAAACAGTATCTTAAATATACTAGGATGTTGTTATAAAATTTATTCGAGCTACACTATCACACAACTACATTAAATGGTTACAGAACATACAGTTTCCGTGGATGGCGAAATTCTGCCTCCCGAAATGATGATTGTTCAATACTCATTTAACACCTTCAAAGGTGGCCATTATGATGTAACTATTTTTATATATGATATGTAATATGTTTATTTATTACTTATGCTTCTGTATTTTTCATTTGTGTCTTACCTTTATGGCTTCCATTATGGGTATATGCGATATCTTCATTTTAGGAAGTGCGGACTACCGCCCCCTCAAAGTGATGTGATTCGTTAATGCCATACGTGGGACGTATAAAGGATGGATTTAATGTTATTATATATGATGTTATACTGGAATTATTATATACCGATATATCACTATTATTTCTTCCCATTAAAGCATGAGATAGAAATGAAAGTAGCGTTCATGCGTACGTACGGCTTACCGTCTCCATGAACGGTGCATTTCATTTCTTATCCCCAAATGTAATATACTATTATAAGTACATGTATATAATGGATTTATATGATGAATGATACACTTAAATGAAGAATATAATTCTGTAATTAAAATATACATACCTCTCATTTAGTTTTAATTACATTAAAATGACAAAGAAATGAAAGTAGCGTTCATGTGTACGTACGGCTTACCGTCTCCATGAACGGTGCATTTCATTTCTTACCTCTAAATGATTATGTAATGTTATAAATGAATTCATGTACTGGATATATATGACATATATGATATCAACATCATGAATACAATTCTGGATATAATAAACATTTGGTCACACGAACAACATGTAATTGTAAGAAGTCTACTTTCGACTTAAGAACAAAATATCGGCAAATCAAATATTATTAACTTAAATGATTACATAGTGTTTATGACATGGTAATAAGTGATATAAAAGGAATAATTAACGTGAAAAGGGTTCTTAAGGATGTAGAAATTAACTCAAGTTTACTATTCAGGATATTAAAGAATGATCGAGTCAAGTCGGACCCAAGGTAAGGGATCCTACTCCTCTTTTTTTTAAGTACACACTTTTATGTCATTACTTTTAAAACTAATCTTTCTTGTTATTGGGATGATCTTTTATATTAAACTTACTGTAATTTTTATGTTCATGTGATGAGAGACCCTATTCTCTCTAATCAATCCATTTTGGAGGTTTTGAGTGGCGCCGTTAGGCTGCCGAACTTTCGTAAGAGATCTAACCTCTCTCTTTCTATTTAAGTACTTTCCTTTATGTCACTTATTTTACGCTCCTCTTTGTAATGTTGGGGGATGTTATTTTATATTCCTCTTTTCTGTACAATTTATTGCAATGTGATGAGATACCCTATTTTATCTCATCAATCCATTTTTGGAAGTTTTATGTGGCGCCGTTAGGCTGCCGAGTTTTCGTAAGGGATTTTTCATCTCACATTTATTCCCGTGAGATTTATGCTACATTTGCCACAATTTCCTTTGAGTGGTGTATGTACTGCCATTATTATACTCTTTTTGTAATATACTTTCCTTTATGAGTATTTACATCAATGATTTATTGTCCTTCTTTCGTGGGGTGTATGTTTTGAAAGATACCCAAGTCGGTAAGGGAACCTTTCACCCTCCTCTTTTTAAAAGACTTCGTTTGTTATGTCTTTTAATTCACATACTATTATGTTGGGATATGTTCTTCTATATCCTGATTGATGTAAATTTTATGTCCAAGTGATGAGATTCCCTTTTTATCTCTCATCAACTCATTTTCTGAATTTTTGAAGTGACTCAGTTAGGCTGTCAAATTTTTGCAAGGGAACTTCTTAGCCCAAATTTGATTCTTTGGGATAAACTTGTACTCCTTGAATATGTCGTTCTATGAATATGTGTGAATAACCTCTGATTGTTTTACACTTAATATCCACTTATATTTGGTGTATTCGTTTTTCACACATAATTATGCAATTGATTTATCCTTAAACCAAGGATAATGTCTTTGTAAGGGACTTCGTCTGAATCTCCTTTCATTGAGCCATATTTTGTTTTATACACAACATTCTTTTATATGGTGTATAAACCCCTTTGACTTTACTTTTATACAAAAGGAATCTTTTTCTACGAAGCATTTTACAAAACGACAAAAAGGAATGTTTTTTTAACGTACCCGGTGACAAAGACCTTTTCCGCCACCGCGAGTATTATTTGGTATTTGTCTTCCTCAACAAGCCGTAATGTTTTTAGAATAAAATAAATACCATATAATCATTTATGTATTTTGGAATTGAAAATGTTTTTGATAAAGGATTATATTATGTCAATATATTTATGATATATTGTGATTGAAATGTGGAAATGTTATCATTCATTTATATTGGTTTTATGTTTTATGATTTTATATTGGTACTTGGACATTTTAACGGGTGGTTACGTTATAAACCATATGACGGGTGGTGCTGTGAATACCGGGACGGGTGGTTACGTTATAACCTCCAATGCATTGGGTATGGAAGTCGGCAGTATGGCTATTCCATTAAGTATGTATGGAAATTGGCCGTATGGCTATTCCATTAAGTGATATGTGTGGAAGTCGGCCGTATGGTTATTCCACTTAAGTATGTTTATGTCCCAAGTTACCTTTATATATGTTAGGTGTTCTTTATATGAGTTTTATGGTAATCCTTTGGTTACAAAAAGGTAAGTAATGATACTTTTTTTTCAGTGAAGAGTTTTTACTACATCATGAAGGTGAAAAGTATTACATTGATAAAGTATTCATCGTTTACTTGTTGTTTTGAAAAACTAACAGTTTTCATTCTTTGTGTATCCCTTACTGAGCTTCTTATTCTCATCCCAAGTTTTTGAACTGTTTTTACAGGACTTATCATGGAATAGGGTCAAGGATGGGATCAAGGGAAAGTAATGCTACCTAAAACATAGAACTATACATTCTTCTTTTTAAGAGTTTTTATTTTATGGAAATTTAGTAGAAGCGACTAATTTTTAATCTTTTGAGAAGTAATAGTTATGTCCTAATTCTCTAAAAATCTAAACCTGAAAAGATCCTCAATGTGAATTACTCATTTAATTAAATATTAAGTAAGGTTTAAGGCTGGGGCCTTATACTATGGGGTCATAAAATCAACCCATAGATTCACATTATCAAACATGTATCCTACAATTGGGTTAGGATACATGTTATCATAATTTAATAATATTATAATATTATTTTTTACCCTTATTTATGAGATTTTCCCTTTAACCGAGGTAAATAAAATATTTTCTAAAATTACTATTCATAATGTCTAAGAATAAAAGTTTTATTTTTTCACAATTAAGACCGCCTGATTCTAAATATGGAATCAATTTTTCCAAATTCAAAACATAGAAGTTTCAGAAAATAATTTAAATTTATTCCCATTGTCAAAATAAAAACATGTTTTTATGAAATAATAACTATCAAAATATTGACACTTGGTTATGTCCGATTTTAAGTTAAATTACTTCCAATGACAAAAATTGGATTAAATGATATAAATATAATCTAATTAAACATTAAAACCAATGAAATTGTCCATCATACTATATAAATAAATAAGACAAAAATATAGTTTTGACCTAAAAGGAAATATTTTTTCCAATAATAAAAAAAAATTAACATTATCAGAAAAATATCAAATATGTTACCATAGAAAAAAAATCTAGGTTCCTTATCTAAAGAATCATTTTATTTTTACCAATGTAACATGTAAAGGTGACAAAGACTATATTTAAAAAGGGTTCTTTATCAAAAGGTGGTAAAACTACCTTTAAAAAATATTAGAGTATTTATTCTAAAAATTGGATTCATTCCCATTTTATGCTTCTAAATTTTATTGGAAAAATGAAAAAAAATAAACAAAAATGTATAAAAATATTTTAGTTTGTTATGTTAATTACCTCCAATAATATATCTAGGTGTTAAGTACCATTTAAAATAATATTATATTATTATTTTTCAGTATGACTCAGCCTTATATGGAACATGAGATTTTTGAGAAACCCACTGTTGTGGGTTGGGGACACCATAATAAATACAATCCAGAATAATGTAAATTTAATATTTAATTCACGAATATTAATAAATATAAAGACATCATATTGTTTTTATACATAGGATGTTACAATAGATACCAAACATGTCAAGCTAGAAAAATTATAATGAACATTTATTAACATAAAATAAAGTGATGAAATTAGAAGGGTGATGTCAAAAAAAGATGATTCCCTCATCCATGAAATTAAAGAGTTACATATTATAGAATGAGAAATACTTTTCATAATAAATGTCATCAGTAGTTCTCCACTCGTATTGTGAATAACCTCAACTGAAAATCAAAAATATCTTTTAAATATTAATTTTGGGATTTTAGAGGATGATCTGTTGGATGTGGTTCATGAATGGTTATAGTAGTCCTTATGGGGCTATATATTATTAGGAACATGAGTGATTACTTCATTTTAATTATCCTTTTTTAATTTATGATATCATCTTTATATAAAGTATCAGTACCATCGAATTCCTTAAGTAGATTGATATCACTCACTCTTTCATTATCGTAGATGTTCCCCCATTTATCAGAGATTTTTGAATATGTAAACATCTGGTGGATTTACTATAGAAAAATTTCATAAGATTGATTGAGAGATATATAATATGGGTGCCCAGAAAACTCAATTTTTTCCCTCATTTTGGTATATGGAATGCAAGACCATAGGTAAGACAACATCCTTCTTTGTTTCAATCCTAGAACTATTTGGATGCCCAACTTCATCATCACATAGTGGATCACCATGTATCCTATGATCATCAAATTGATTTACAACAACAAAATATTTCCACTCCTCTGAATTCATTTTCACGCTAGAAGTCACGGAATTCCCTTTTAGAACATCACCAAAACTAGTAAAACATTTCATATTTTTAGAATCATCATCTAAAGGATCAAAAATATGAAGAATCACATTTGTATTCCCATTATTATCACTTGGAGGGGGAACTGTAGAATAATTATTAAAAAAATTTCCTGAATAGGAATTCTCTTTCACATAAATTCATCTTTCTCATTTCTAAGACTATTTTTAAATATTATGGACTTATTATATAAATTCTTTGTATTACCATCTGTATTTCAAGAAAAACAAAAATCATGTAGTTTTTCATAGAAAACCAAAATGTTCAAATATTCCTTCTTTGGGGATAAAATGACATTACTCTATACAATTTTACTAAATTAAACTATGACTAAATCATTTGAAAAATTTACAAAAATTTCATGCACCATATTTCTAACCATTTAAATCATAACTCTAATTGACGAACCTAAATTGAACATGATTTTGGAGTATCAATAAATCCAGTAAATTCCATTAAAATCTAACCCATAAACTAATAATATATTTCTCGAACTCAATAAGAATATTTTAATAATTTCATTACTAAATCTTCAGAACACCTGGGTTAAAGGTAATCATACCAAATCCCTATTCCATATTCATCAGTTCTTTGTTGGAAATTAATGTTGAAAAAACCATGCACCACTATAATGAATTACTAGTTTGACAATCCATAAATAATAGATAATATAATTATTATATAACCCAATTTACATGGTTTATGCACTTTAGAGAGCACCACGCATCTAATAATAGAGTATAAAAAAAGGAAAATTCATTCCAAGAATCAATCTGTCCATGTAATAACATGATCTTTATCTCCATGATTTGATAAAGAACAAATAATCATTAACCAGAATCCTCATAATCATCAAATTTATGTATATGATTTCTGCAATAAAAAATGATGTATCCTAGGATCTACACTCCCAATTCTTGTGACAAAACATTATGTAAATAATTAAATATGATTTATTAAATAATACATGATAAATATTAAATTTATGGACTTTTATGAATATATTTTTTCGGAATTAATGATAATTAATATATATCTGATCACAATAAAATATATATTAACAAAAATCAATATTTACCTAGGTTATACCCTAAATTGATGATTTTCATCACGTATCATTCACTCAACACTAAACTTGGGGAAAATAATTTGCAACATAAACTGAGAATAAAATCTTCTATTATGGGTGTTAACAAAAATTTGAGTAATCAATTCTATAAAAAAAATAATATAAAAAATCTTATTTAAATATTTTAATTTATATAAAATACAAATTTTTTTATAAAACAAATCTCCCACCAAATAATAATTAATGGTTTAAAAAAATTTCAATATATTATTTTCAGATAGTTTATAGAAAAGACTAATTATTTCATAGAAAATATTACCATTGATAACAAATCATCCTTTAAGTTAAAACTACCCTTTCCCGTTGAAAAAATCATAGCATTACTTTTTAAAATAATATATTATTATGTAATATCATGATATATGGGAAAAATAACAATCTTTATGGTGACTAGATGTAGAGAAAAGATAAAAATTAATAATAGGAAAATATATCCACTGTGGTATTGGTTTCAAACACCATTTCCAATTATTTTATAAAAACCACGATTGTAATATTTTAAATAAATAATTTAGTGACAAAGTACATTAAAAATATAAATAAATTAAAGAAACTATTCAAATATTTCAGAAACATTTTATTTTTTTAAATAAGAAAATAATTACTGATCCATAAGAAATATTTTCTCTATAAAAGTAATCCTATGTTATCATAATGCTTATTAATATTAAATAAAACATGAAAAGACATATAAATAATTCATAGAAGATATACTATATAAAATGTTTTAAATGTAAATATTAAATGTCAACTAGAAATATTTTGTGTGTCAATATAATACAATTAATCATGAATGAAATCAATAAATATCAATAAATATATTTCCAATGTAATAATTATTTCTACACATTCTATAATTATTTCATGATATTATAATACCTTTTTAATAAGGTTTTACCAAAAACATAACTTACCAATATATGATAAGGAATCTAAAATTTGTATTAAATATTTTCATTACAATAATGTATTTTTGAAACAAAAAAAACATGTTCCAATAATATAATCCTTTTCTTATTAATTTATATAAACTATACTCTAAAATAATAAAATTTATATGAAACTGGTTTTGGAAAATATAATTTTGATAAAAAAATATTGAGGTATATTAATTACACCTAACATAAGTGGATACATCAGATTAAAGGATTGTTAATTCAAATAATGATGTCATATCATTCTTATTTGAAAAACAAATCCTAATATACTACCCATTAAATTTATTATTAAATCTATAAAAATTAGTATATTTCATACAAGTATATTATTTTATTTTTTAAATATTAGAATAATATGTAACAATTATGGATCACCTATTTAATAATTTGATATATTATAAGAATGAATCTTCAAGGGTGTGTGAGTTATTTAAATATTATATGGATCAATAAATAATAAAAAAGATTTATAAATTATTGAAATTATATTGGTTTCAAGTTAAACAGTTTTTTTATTATTTTTTAACTATAAATATTCGAAGAACAATATGATATTGTAATATTAAATATATATTTAATTATTGACTTTAAATATAGGTTTATACATGAGTAAGAGGATGAGATATAAATTTCAAAATAAGTCAGTGTTCAGATACCATTTCATGATGTCATTTTACCCATATTTTTACTATGTGTTTTTAGTATATCCCCATGATACAGTGTTGGTGAAACCAGTGCCCCGTTATTAATGGAAATATGAGGCTTCCTAAAATATATATGTGGAACCCAATATGGCATCAATACCCTTATATATGTTAATTTATACCCTTATGTGGAATTTTCTAAAAACTGGTTGTACCCTTAAATATATATGTTTATGGTAATTTTACCTATAATTAAGTCCCGTTTTAACGTTATTTGGGTTATTTGTTCAATTAAAATACACTTGGGTAGTGGTACCCTAACCATATCCAAATTTTATATGTGATAATTACCTTTAGGGAGAGTGGCATTTACTTTTTCATTTGTACTTGGATACCTTTATATATCTTCAATATTGTTTCGGATACCCATACATGGACTATTTATGGGGTGTGTTATCTTATTGTTTGTTGGGTTATTAGACATATTATGTAGTAATGACCATGAAACAACCATGTTGTACCATTATATGAGTATACAGTTCATTCAGTTTCCATTATATGTAAATTTCCCAACCATTACCATGAAAATGGGAGTCATTGGTTATTCATACATATTTTGGGGCTTACTATATACACAAATAGATGATTATCAATCTTTTATGGAATTTAAGATCCTACCTATTTGAGAACATATCTTACCCTTATGTATCCAATAATAAAACACTATTAGCATTATAATGCATTTTTTATGCAAAAATACATTTCTGAAGGTATATAAAATTCATTTCAAAGATGAATAAAATATTTAAGTATAAAATAGTATAAATCAAAGACTCTTCTAAATAATTAATATAATAAAGATTATTTAATATGAAATAAGTATTATTAATTATTCTTGATATTGATTTTTTAATAAAAATATCATCTACAAGAGTCTTTGTAAATAATTTATAATTAATAATTAAAAAAAATCATAATACATTATGAGTTACAAATTTACATATTACCCATATATTTCGAACATATTTTAGAATAAATTATATATCTCATAATGATATTATATTTTAAAGATCATCCTTGAATATTATAAGTATATAATAATAATAATAATATATTAAAAAGTAATAGTATTAAAACCAAATGTTTTTCATATAAATTATAAATATAATTTTTATTAAATAATAAATTAACATTTATTTTATTAATAATTACATTTAAATGAAATAACATTTTATTAAAAATAGCATATAATTTATGAAATAAAATCAAAAGATCTTATCATTTAAACTTATAAATGTTAATATAGAAATATTAATAATGAATCTTTTCTTTTAATATATTTAATAAATTGGGAATAATAAATTTTTTATATAAGGTAATTTTATTTAATTTATATTCAATTACAGGATGAAAATAAATCAAATAAAAAATATAATTTCACCAAAAATACTTATATTCATGCTAAAATCAACATTATTTAATTAATAATTTAGCATAATTTTTTTATTGTATGAAGGGTAATATCTAATATATTTCAGGACTTTACATAGGGTATGGGTGGTTAGATGGTTCCCTAATTTAAATTTATCATGTTTGGTTATCAAATTACTTATATGTGACAGGAAACATGTGGTTCAATCATTTTCAAAAGGTAAAGGGGATATTTTTCTAGCCCAGGTACTAAAGCTAATGGGTGGATGGTTTTTTTCCCAGGTTATAATGGTACTTTACTAAGTGTTTATCTAAATTGATGAAGGATATGAGGCCCAAACAACTAAAAGATTTTGTAATGTTTATATGAAATGAGTCTTATCAACTTCATTAAATGTATTATGCAATTTGTTGTTATCCCACTTCATAATGGCAATGTGATGTCAATGTTTTTTTCATGTCATAATGGTTGTAGTTATTAAGTGGTTATCCTAGGTAATAAATGTTATTAAGAATATTTTTAACATATATTCAAATTTTTATTGTGTATTCATGGTTATCATTTGGCCACTATTTCATAAATAGGGATCTATAATAATTATTTATCATATAATTTTTTTTTCTATTAAATATATTAGTATTTAAATTAATAATTTATTCAAGACATGCATATACTATAAAATTCTCCATTCTTATCTTTTCATGAATATAAATTATTGTCCTGTGACACCACATTACTACATAAATGCATATTCTATACATCCATGATATTCTATTTTATGTTATATAATCATCAACTATTTAATGTGAAAAAACCATATAATACTATAATATTTTCAATTAAATACTACATTGATGTTATTCATTTCCTATATTTATATGATCATTACATTTGAGAATAATTGATATTTTAATCATTGATGATATTTTTACCTCACACCTAATTTTTCAATTCTATAGGAAATTAATATTAATATTAATTATGAATTTTCATAATGGTTAACATGTGAGAAAGTTATTTGTTAGAGATTCTGAGGAAAAAGGTCAAATAACAGATTTCATATTATACTCTACAATGATAATAAACATATTGGGTTATGAGATTTTTTTAATATTAGTGATAAATATTTTCAAAATTATAAAAATTGACTAAAATCTGTCTATGATATGATCAGTTCAACTTAGTTGGATTCGTAATTTATATGTATATGTATTATTAAATATTAATATTTCTTATATGTGTTGATTTTGTCATCAATTTCTAATATTTCATTGGTCTTTATTTTTGTGTAATCAATTTATAATTTTATAAGAACCAAACATCAAAAAATATGGTTGAAATGACATTAAAATTGTAAAAATTATGGTGTTATTGAGCATGATATGATTATGATGATGTCTAATATTCATATTATTATTTTCTATTAATTTCGTATCATGTAATGGTTTATGACTCATTTCTAATACTTGAGAACCATGAATGAATCTAGAACCAAGAGAAACAAAAATATCATTGAATTTAATGGATAATAAACTACTACTAACAATGAGAAATAAATTGTGATGGGTGATATAAAGGGAATTTTTTTTGAGCCAACATAATTAGATATAAATAAAAAATTATACGCTATTGATATCATAAATACACTAATCAACTATCAATGCTCTATGGATTCTTTTATTATTCAATGATTATCACCCCCTAGTTGGACTACCAATCAACTTCTTTTATAGTCATTTATAAATAAATAAATAAGATATGTTCAGTTGTTAATTTATATTATCCTTGATTGGTATCTAGAAATTATAAAAAAATTTATGGTAATGAGGATTAATATTAGAACCTTACCATAAAAAAGGGAAGTGAGTTATAAATAAAATATATAAATTATAAATTATAAATAATTTTTTCCATATAATATTTGTTTATAAAACATTCATAATAAAATATTGTTAATGTAACACACTGCTAAATTTCTATCACATGAGTTTTAACATTTTTTATGCTTCATTTTTCATTGGGTATCTTATAGAGAAATGAAATTGGGAGGATAAAAATAGTATTGAATTCAGGGATTTTTTTATGCTTCATTATGATTTAGGGTCCCTTTTAGATCATTTTTCAATGGGGGCTATCAATACCAAAGTTGGTCTAATTTCGTAGAAACCCATGATGTGTTTTAGGTTTCCAATTGAGGATCCCAATATCAAATATTTCCCTTGTGATTATATTGGATCATGAGGATATTTATCCGGATACCACATTTATTAAGATACAAGTAAATATTATTGTTCATAAGAATAAGCTATAATGTGATAAAATAACCCATATAGTCTATGTTATTTGTATATATGGATAGTATTTACATAAGAGTTTGTATCAGGATTCATAGATGAGGAATAATTTGCCTTCTCTTTTTTCTGATCCAGTATTTTTTTGGATTTATGGTGGAAGAAATTGTTTATGGTTGGGAGATTGTAATTCCCCATTAAATTTATAACATGAAAACTTTATTAATTTGTCTTATTTTAGAAATTGTCTCATGCCAAAAAAGAAATTGATGGATCCTTGGGATGGTGATGTGAATTTATTTTGTTTTGGTATTTTTCACTTAGTCATTTAGTTGTTTCTATTCACTATACACATGCAGGTAATGTAATTTTATTACACATCATGTAATGGATTCTAATAAGATTTTAGTAAAAGGATACAATATGTAAAGGCTTCACATGATTTGTAAATGGATCATGTCATATAATATAAAAAATATCTTTTTCAGTAAAACAATGACGAGTGCTGTTGGAATACACGAGCGTCATGGAATAAACATTGTGAACTAGGATTAAAGGCTAAGTAATTATCATGTGTTGTGGTTTTTAGGGCGGTACATGATTTATTTTCAATTCATTATGCTTTTATAAAACCTCTATTAACCCAAATGATAGCTTATGATATTTTAAGAGATTCATTTCATTTTGAATAAATTTGTTCAATAAATATTAAATATTATGGTTTTATTTATTATCATGAGGTATATAATCCTAATGTCTATTCATTGTTTTTGGTTATGGATATTATTTTTTATATAGTTTTTTTATATTTACGATCATCATGTATTTTCTACCAGAATTTCTATGAATATTTTATGGATTTCTAATCACCATTCTTAATATAATCTATGTTTCAACCATGTTGATGTAAATGTGTCTATAAAATGGGTTATTTATTTTAGTTCCATATCACTATTGATAAATTGTTAAATTTTTTACTTATTAAAATTGAAAATTGGTTTCTAATGATTTCATGTATTGGAGATATTATTCATGAATGGGATATGGATCGAAAATTAAATTTTATTGACTTGGAAATGGGTTTTCAAACACTAATGTAGAGAAAATATCCACTAAAAATTATTTATAAAATTATGTGTAGGGGATTGAAAATGTTTGATGACAAATGAACATTGGGAACATTTGGTGTTCTGAGAAAGACATACATGTAGCCTTAGTCTGTGTTTCTCTACTATGAGATTACATTTGGTGTTATCATCTGGAATGAATCAATATCTGGTGGATAAAACAAATTTCAATTTATGCATGTGAGTTCTTAGTTTACAATTTCACATTAGATATACCTCAAAACTTGGTTATGTTCCATTTATCAGTTATGGAATTTATCAGATGATTTTTTATCATGTAATTTCTCCAATATATTTTTATATGAGGTTTCATCATACTTCTTCCAATTGTATGTTATTTCTTGGATATGTGTACCTTTTTTTCATGAATAAGATTTACTATAATTATCATATCTGCTTTTTATATTTATGGTTTTAGAATATGAATGTATATTATTAAAATAAAAGGATAAAAATTGGTAATTATTTATATTTTTTTATTTAGGAAAATTTAGTTCAGATCTATTTTTTAATCTACAATGGTTTCATTATTAATATTAAAACGTGAATAGAAACTATGGTGGTATCCCAATGGTATTTGGATAACACGGTACTTGTCCCTTTTGGAAATATTTATGTTTTATTATAGGATTTAGATAATGTTGAGTTTTTTTATAATAATATGGGTTGTCTTACATATTCTTCATTCATTTTAGGTAGTTCTATATTTTATTTTTAATTACATGGAATCCTAAAAAATATTTTGTTTTATCCTATTTTCACATAAATTGATTGTTATTGTGGTATCTAATATATTTTTATTTTTTAACTAGGGTTTTATGTATAGTTTTTATTAAATTAAATAAACGTAATTTATATCATCTTTTACTTTTTTACATTACGGGCTAGTTTGGGTTTCTTTTATAGTCAACCTGTGTTAGATAATTAATGATTTTATTTCATCTATTGATGAAATGGTGTATGAATATTTGAGTACATATAAAAATGGAAATTAAATTCATGTTATTGTTATTTTCTAAGAAATAATCATAAAATAATAATAATTCATAACATTTTTGTTTTAAAATTATGTTGTAGATATGACATATCCATAAAATAAATTTTTATATATGATTAAATGGATAGATATGATTATGGATCCTTGATCAATTCATCAGGTCGAGCATGTGTGTCACATAATCATATATGCATCTCAATTTATGATAATGGTTGTTGACATGTGTATTGAAGTTTAATTTTTTACATGGGGAGCCAAAATAACATGGTAACATTATCCATGAACCATTATAAATGTTTTTAATAATAAATATCCCATTATAATAAAATGATAATAATTAAATTTTAATAAAATTACATTAAAGTAACACAATAAAAACAAAATAGATCCCAATATGGTATGTCAAACAATGTATTTTAACAAATATAAATACACTAAATCACTATAATAATCATACAGACTATGTCTTAGAATTTAATTTTTCATATATGGTCTAAGATGTCATCTCTCCGGTGTTAAGATTATTTCTTTTGGTAGTTATCAAAAAATTATAAGTTTTTTTTGCATCGAGATTTCTGGTCTTGGTGTAAGCATAAGGCCAATTGACCACACCAAATGTATACATAATATTTGATTAAAACTTATAATACTGTAATCTATTAGAAAAATGTAAAATCATAAATAAACAATCAAGTGCGATGTCATCGGGTCGTATGGGTGGTTCTAAGACACCAAATGTAAATACATCAATACCATTCAAGAAGGAAAATCAAAATCCATAAGAGCATGAATTATATCATGTAATGTTATCCACACATTACTTAAACATTTTTATATATCTTCACATTTTTAAAACTCCTCTATTAAGGAAAAATTTTACATCATCCATTAAAGAAATGTCACGACGTTCAAATACTATCCTAATACACGAATATATAGAAATCCATATTGTCACATTTAAACACAATATCGTTCTCATGGATAAAAAAATATCCCCAAATTTCAACCATATATGGGTCTCTAGTGAGAGATATATTCCACTATTTATGAATTAATGTATTTTAACACCAATACTACTATTATGGTGGAAATTCCAATTGTCTGGGTCATTAAGTTGTTTTAAACAAAACTGAAAAATTTAAAAAATTAACTATTAAATCCTTAATTTATCCTTTTAAATTAAATATTATATCAATTAACAATAACTATAATTCCAAAAAATGTAAATTCCCATGGGAAGAACAAACACCGACATATATTTTACAATATGAATTAATATCATGATAAAAATACACCCACATACAAATCATATGAAGAAATGGTGACACGTCTACACATAGTTTCATAAAAATATCTCAACATTAAATTAATATATATATATACATACATATATGTGGTTTTTAAAATTTCAAGATATCCATCCACAATAGCATAAATTCAATATTTCATTCATTTTCACGTATATCATTTTTGAGCATTCAATTCATAAAAAAGAATCAATCGATTTCATAATAGAATCTATAACAAATGATTAATAAGATGAATATTAATAAGGGATTGAAATCAATTTGGATTTCCAATCAACATTCACCACCAATGAAATATCATGATCTATTCAAGGATAAGATGTCTATTCTTATAATTCAGTGTATATCTGTGAATAAATAGTGAATTTCATTTCGACCCCGAAATAAATAATAGATCTATCCAACATATAATGGATCAATAATTTTTCACAAGAGAAGTATAGTATTTTGACTATATTAGAGAAAAATTACATTTCATTGATAAACATACTAATTCATGATCAAAATGATTTATATAAGATAAAGTTTTATAAATTTAATTGATTGTGATATCCTAGTTAAGTTCACTATGATTGAGGATCAGGGTTACTTTGGATAACATAAATAGTTGAATTTAATGATGTTTATTGGAATTCCATTAATGATAGGGGACTTTGGGCACCACCATTAGTCTGATTGATGGATTAGATTCTTGGGTGTTCAATACAAAGTAAATCATGACAATATATCATCGATTCTTTTATCTGGTATATAGAATCTAGGAAAAATCTATAAAATTGAATCAGAAATTTTCTAACAACATAACATTCAAAAAGGGTGTTGTTCTCTACTAACTATTCTCAAATCACTATGAACTCTAGATATAACGCATTCTTAGAATTCATCAAATCCTACTAGGAAGATATGATAAATTTGTAAAAATATGTTGTAAAACCTTGATCAATATATTCATCCACAAATAATTTACCTAACAATATTTTTAATCTACAACCATTCTCTAAAAGTATCTATCGAAGCCCCTCTGTCTTTCTATTAATATAATTTTCCACAAAATAATTATTTCCAGGATAATAAACCATTTAAATGCCAAATTGATCTGGATAATTATCAAATTTCATCATATATAGATTCACATAAAACTGATAAATTATATTTGACATTCTCTTGTAGTCTAATTAAATGAAATTTTTCACACAAAAAAGATATTTTTAGTAATATTTTAATAGAGAAAAAATCTAACACATTATTGATCTTGTGTTGTGTAATTATCCACACAATTTTGAAGATGACTATGCCAATATAAAACCATGTAATCATTATACATTAAACAATTAACCACACCAGATGTTAACACAATATTGTAAAAAAAAATCTAATCAGAAGAATGAGTAGTATTAGTATTAATGATAATGTAATTATCACATTTGAATCTACGAAGGCCTCATGACACTATTATTTCTACTGGATGTTCCCCATATTTTTGGTAATCATAGTCCATGTTGAATCAAAATGTATGATAAAATTGAATAACATTATGTACATTAAAATTGAACATAGTGAAATTAGGATCTCAAATAGGTTTTTTTAGAATTACTGAGACTTCACAACCATATCCTTCCTAAAATCATACGATAATTCTAGTTCAATCATCACTAGTGCAAAAAACACCTCTGGGATAAAACAATTACACTTAAAAATATAATAATAGTGTGAATTCTTTAAATTTTCAGTCAATATTATATAAATATGTCAAATATGCATCTCAAGGGTCGATGATTATATTCAAATATAATCTATGAAAACAATGAAAAAATTCTTATGAATATAAGATACTATCAATGTATTTAGTGAAAATATATAATACACTATTAATCCTAAAATTTCAAAAAAATTTAAATTACATATTCCTTATATTATAAAAATCACGTAATTATGTAAATTCTTTTCTCTGACTTGTTGCTGGTGGTACAATAATATTTGTAAAATCATTGAAAACTACTATGCTCTCCTATTTTGATCAAACATTTCATAGATGAAATTTATATTTTACCTATTGCTCATTGTGCTCTGATCTATCTCTCTATAAAACATTCATAAATAAATTTTATGAACGACCATTATTGTGAAAAAAATAGATCATCCCAATGATATGTTCTTTTTATAATAATGCCCCCTTTCCTTAAGTTCATGAATATTAACTTTGAGTCAATATTACTCATAAAATGTCTCTCTTAATGATTAAACATTATGAGTAATTAACCTTGAATGGGTTATATCATGATATATATTTTTTGATAAAGTTGATTTCAAGAGAAATTTTATGAAAAACTTCTTGATAATGGTCTACCATTGTGGGAAATTGATATGGAGATACTATAAGAACTATCAAAAGAACTATAGCTACTAAAGGTACTGTAATACTATAAATTACCTCATTTATAATTATATAATTCCTGATCCAAATTCCAATTAACTATTCAATAAAAATATAACCCCCATATTAAAATTAAATGATAATTTTCTATTTTATAATTACATCTTCACCTAATAATTTTTTAACCATTACATTTTGAAAATATCATTGAAGTTATTGAACTATAATATCATGATATCCATTTAATGAGAATAATTATTACCATTGATTTTTCACTATATATATATATCTAGATATAAGAAACCTTATTATTAATGGGATTATCAATTTAATTCATTTCAAAAGATAATTTTAATATCAATGATGACCATAAAATAACATGATAAGGTATAACAGAATTGGAAAAAACTGTATTGGAAAAAGAATTAGAGAATTTAAATGTAACAAAAATCATAGATAAAACAGTAATAGGACCCTTTACACAATTATTTTTAATCTAGTACACCACAAAAATAATTCCAATGATGTATCAATATACCGTCATCTGAGACTAATGAATAGCATGGACATTAAATTCTAGGAAGTTGCAATATACTACGAATGTATTCTGAATAACCTTTGTAATTAATTCTACAAAAAAAACCATGTATCCATGTAATAATACAATGACTGAAAACACATCATCAAAGATCATTTAAAAATTGAAATATATTTTTTAACAACATTTTGTTATTTAGTTTCCATATCTAAATATGACACATTTTTTCACTACCTCTCATGGAGGGGGATGAAAATACTATACATTTATCTTACTAGAAATATGACTGTGGTGTATTTCATGTGATTTTCATTTATTTATGATGTATAATGAGCCTACCACAACAATAATGATTCTACCAACTGTTATAATTGGATCATTATGAATACCCACTAATATTTTCTCCAAAAAAATGTTGAAATCAATGATTCTTTAAGAATAAACCTCTTTGAATGGTGTGAGGCAAAAATTCTTGACTAGGAAACTCACTTCATATCAAAGGAAATAGTAAACCATAAATTCCATCCAAACAAAATTATTAATTATGGTAGGGTTTACGAAAAGAAACTACATTACAGGGGTAGAACATGTGGATAAAAATATCTTCCATAAAGGATTCTCCATAACACTTGTTATCGACATAGATTCAATGTATCGAGGAAAAATACATCAATGATGATTCTGTAGAATATATAATATGATAGACTATATTTTACCCCCACCTACTTTATTACCTCATACCATATCCAAAATGGTTATTAAAAACTATATTAAGGTATCATAATCCATCGATCCACTAGAGATAATACCAATTAAATAGTTCCCTCAATGATTTCATTCAAATATTTTCTACCACATGGTCCTATTGTACCATGGAATAATGGGGGATGATGATGATATATATACCAATAATAATTAAACATTTTTATGGGATCCTTAAACATGAATTAGATATATTGAAAGACTATAGGATATAGTGGTTCAACAACCTGTTCCAATGGAGTCCTTGTTGGGCCACACTCGTATGCACATTCAAGTTCATCAGGAAGAAATAAAGATGCTTTTGACTTTCCAAAAGCATATTGACTCATACCTCTATTTTGTACGACAATGAAATGATATGGATGTATTATTGTAAATATTCATTTATGTATAATTAATTATGTAATCATTTTAAATTACTTCAACATTTGGGAAACTAAATTCCAAAAAAACCCACAATATGAAGACTCATCCATAATAGACTCCCATTTATAATAAGGGAAAATGTCATAGTAATACCAAATGAAAAATACATGTCTTATATAAATGAATAGTATCCATAATAATATAAATTAAATAAATAGTATCCTTTCTATAATTAATTATTAATAATTTACATATATATCACAGAAAAATGAATAAATGAAATTCAATAAATAAATTAATAAGAATAAAAGGAAATCATATACATGACATGTGAAACTGGATTCCTAATCATGGTGTATGAATGTGAAAATAGGAAAAAAATATAACATAAAAACATTTTGAATCACTCATAGTGAAAAAATAACAATATTGAAATCTCAAAAAATTGTAACATTCTAAACCATGATTATTTAATTGTCCATTACACTTGACATGTGTAGTCACATTTTTGAAACCCCTACCAAAGATACACATATAATATATCATTCATACAATAACCATTCATAGTATAGAATATTAATGATTATATTATAACAAAATTTGGTATCTCATTATAAAACCAAGGGTAAATCACAAGGTACATCTATTTGGTCGCATGAAACCATATGGATATTTATATACAAAAGTGGGTGTCGAGTAGTTAGGATGTTCTGATAGTGATTTTAAATCAATGAAAATATAATTTTGGAACATTTTATGTGATAGCGTGTGTGGCACACACCTCCACGTGGGAAAGGGAATACAATATCCCTAGAATTTATTATAGTTTTACTATTTTAAATTAATTGAATATTATTTAGACATTTAATGAACCTGATACTGATTTATTGTATATCGCACGAAACAAAAAGTTCCTTCAATGACATGTATTACGTGCAAGATCGAGTTTAACCAAATAATAATATATAATTTAAATATTATTATTTAATATAATAAGATATTACATGTCTGTTAAATATTAATTTATGAATTGTATTAACATTATTATGAAATTATATTGCTTAAAAATATGAAATTAATTTAGTTGAAAATAATTATTTATAAATTAATAGAAGAACTAATTGAATATTAATGGAATTTTATTATAGAACCCTTTTTTTCTCACAATGATGATTTATTCAAATAATTTAAATTAATTTAAATTAGCGAGTGACGTTTACATAATATTTACATATATATATAATATTAAATAATTTTTTTATATTAATCAAATATATTATTGAGTCAATTGATAATTAAAAACCCAATATTAGATATAAAAATATATATTGTTATTAAGGCACTTTCACAAACATTTAATGGATAACCTATTGGAAATGTAGTTTATGTTAATTTTATAAATATTATATTTAAAAATAAACATAATATTTTAGATTGAAAACATTAATATGAATTTTAATTTTTTATATTTTTATATAATGATTCATTTTTAAAATTAATAGCTAAAAATAATGACTTTTAATTATAAACTAATTTTTATTCTAATGTATTTCTAAGGAAATATTATAAATTTAATTTTGGAAAAATTTTAATCAGATTATATATTTATTATGTAAAAATATTTTAGTAATTGTAATCAATTTCCCTTGGATGTTTAATATAAAATGATAGAAGGCTTTTGAATGTTTTAACATGGATAATCGATATTGTTATCCCATTAACGGAATTAATTTTAAAATATTATTTTGTAACATATGCGACGTGAATATGGAAAAAATGATTTCTATAATAGTGATATTCTTAATTTATAATTCATAATAATATTAAATTAATTTTTGACAAAATAATTTAGTGAATTTTATTAAAATTAATTAAAATAATGAAGAGGAATATTAGATTAACAAAGGAAGAAACCATAAACATAATAGAAAAATTATCTATTAGTTTTACCTAAAACAATTAAAAGATTATATATATATCCTATAACCCAATGTATAGACATTTCACAACTATAGGATCATATTTTCATTGGAAAAACACTTGTGGAATTACCATTTACCAAATTTACAAAAGTTCCCATCCTCTACCACTATAGAGGAACTCAACCTCCCCCCTTACTCTCGCCTCACAAGACACATTGTATTGACCATGATCTCAAAAAAAATGATCTTAAAATTATGTCCACCAAATTTATAGGCATAACCTTGGCCAATAATACATGCATTAAAAGAATTAGGTGGAAACCAAAAAGAGTTTCCCAAATAAGATGCAACATCATTCTTCAAGATATTTACTTTTCTTTATATCACCACTATTTCAGAAATTACAATAAATTGATTATATAATAACACTATAATTTTCAATATATTTATAATTATTTACTCACTGGGTTGAATATGAACTTACATAGAATAACATCTAATGGTTAATGAACATGTTATTTATGTGTACGACAAACTACCACCTCACAAAACGTTGTCATTTATTTTTTCCATTAAAGCCTCCCATCGTTAAAAATAACAATTTAAATTCTGTTTATATATTAAATATATGATATTTTAAATAGAATTATACTTATTTAATTAATTTATAAAATATAAAAGTATGAACTTCATTTTTTCAATATGATAGCATCATTTGGTGGAAATGTGGACATCAACCCCCTCGAAGTGAGGTAATTCATTCATACTATACAAGAAAAGTATAAATTATTATTTCAACATTCATATGTAACATACATGGAATAAATATGATAATGGAATGATAATATAAATATATATCATTTTCTTTTCTTTTATTTAATATGGTAACCAAATGAAAGTAGCGTTCATTCTTGTGTACAACCATTGATTTCCATAAATGTTTCATTTCATTTACTTTTACCAAATATTATATATTATAATAAAATAAATATAATATATATATATGAAATATATATCATGTTTTACAATCTCAATATGATGAAATGGTTATCTAAATAATAATAAAAACATGTAATACGTTTAAACATACTCAATAAACAAGGTAATTAACAACTGTAATAGTAAACACATGAATGGTTGTTAAAAAATGACAAATAAGATATATATGAATATAATATATGATATAATAAAATTTAATATGGTACTTTAATAAGTTAATAAAACTATAAATCCATTATAAGGGAGCATAAAATCATTACAAACAATAAGAAACACGATGTAAGGGATTCTATCTCAATTTACATTCCATTGAGACTTTTTTATTCTTATGCATCTAGATTCCTTTATAGGATATCTATAGGGAAATTAGATATGTTATATCAAGAATAATTTATTTCCAGGATATTATATTCTTCATTTAATGTTACTTATTCATGTTTATTTCTAATTTAATGTTTCAATTGGGCATGATACACTATGATAAGTTTAAATATCATTATCCTCTAGAACATTTTGAACGATTATCATTGTTGTCTCACATCCTTTTGTGATTGCTAATTTTCTCCTGAAACTATAAATTTATACATGTGAAACTAAATTCTTAAATGTAGTTTATATACATCCATATTTTAATCTAATATCATTTTTTATTTAGTCTTCATGATATTTTTAGTTCTAATTTGAGTTATTTAATTTTAAGGGATTTGAGATAAAAGTCACCATATATGGAAGGATTTCATTGTCACGGCCCATCCCTGAGGCCTGTGTCGTTACTACCCCAAGCCCACATTCAATAGGCTAGGGGCTGACGACTAGCACCAAAAGCGAATCATTGATAAAAAGGGAAGGCATTTCCATTAAACCTATAACTCACGTAGTATGAACACAAGTAGTAGAAGCAACAAGTACTAAAATAGAAGATAAAAGTGCCTTGAAAGTAAGTGGGCCAGAATAAAAACCCAGTTGAAAAATATGTACAAGTAAAAGAAAAAGTTAGGAACCTCTTAGATCATCCACTAGGGAATCTACCTAATGGGTAGGTATAGATCACAAAAAAAAATTCCTCCATACGGTACCTCTTGTCTAGTCCAGCTCCGAGCAGCCTTTCGTCCGTCACCCTCAGCCTCGATCACTGCTGTCTATCATCTGCACAAAACACAACAAGGTGCAGGCGAAGCTCGTGCAGGGATGAGTATATCAATACTCAATAGGAGACCCCGAGTCCCCCGAAGGACTCCGAGAATCCACAGAGGGTAAACCACAGAAGAAAGATGCAATCACAAAGTATCATCCAATCCTACATAGGTATATGCCCATACGTATACCTATGTTATCAACAGATTCATTCATACTATGTGACACACACATGATTCAGGACCAGCTATGCTATCAGACCCACACAGGATCCAAGGTCATCTATTCATTCGGACCCACACAGGATCCAGGAACAGAAGATATGAATATCGGACCAACAGAGGATCCCTGTACAATAGTCATCACTGTCGAACCCACAAAGGATTCCATTACATAATTCATTGTTGTCAAACCCACGTAGGTTTTTGGTACAAGAGTCATCATAGTCGATCCCACGGAGGATTCTGGTACAAAATTCATCACAATCGTAGCCAGCTCTAGGGTTCCCGCACGCAACACGCTTGATTTCAGGAGGGGCCTCACCTCCAACCAAGTGTCGATACATCCACTATCAAAAATCCCTCAGCTGATGTATCCCATATTTCTGTCTCATCATATGGAACCCAACGCGACATACAGTGCATCAATCGGACTCCCAATCTATGAGTTATTGGCATTTCTGTTCCAGGGGCCCGGTTGATTTTTAGACTCAAACCAACCCAAACATACTTCAACTGCATCGGAATCACATCTGGCATAATCCAAAAAAACATACCGCTCCATGAATTTAATCACCTCAGATGGTTATGCTTTCGATCACTCGTACCCAAATATGCAGTCTAAATTGTTTAAAGGGATGTAGTGGGTTCGGGTCTGGTCTAACCCAGTCGAACCGACCCTGTCCGAACCAGGGTCTGACCCGGTCCGTAGGTGAAGCCCGACCCAAAGGTGCGGCTAGGCCCGAAGGCATGGCCCGGCTTGTGGGAGGTCTGACCAGAGGTGGTCCGACCCGTGGCAGCCCAGCCGAGGGGTGGTCCGCCGAGGGGCGTACCGGCCGTGGCGGCCAGAACGAGGGGCAGCCCGGCCGAGGGGTGGCCTGGCCAAAGGGCGGCCTCACAATGGCGGCGCAACCGAGGGGTGGCCCGGCCGTGGCATGCCCCTTGGCACGACGCAACATCACAACACCATCTTCATTCACTGCGGCTCGCATGGCCACCGCCACCGTCCTCCGGTGAGGCATGACGGTGCCGCACCACATCCATGTGCTGCAGTCCGCTTGGCAGCGGTTCTTCTCCGGCACAGTTCGTCGGCACCGCACCCTTCCAGCTCGGCCTCTGTCATCAACCAATCAATAACCAATCGAAGGGGTGTCAGGCCGTATTTGTTCAGCATGCACCCTCCGCATTATATGATAAAAATTGGAAATCATCGAACCAAAATAAATGACGGGGAACAAGGGTATAATTCATACATTAAAAATAATCAAATCCCCCTACCATGTAATTGGTGTTCGCTCAGCGGAGTCACATGAAGGATATGTTGTTCCGTTGACATCGAGAGGAGATGACATCATTGCTAGAAACGTTCTTCGTGTTTGGTGTCTTCTCACATTTATTCCGATAGGATAAGGAATAAGACGTCCAAGGAAGATGTCAAAGAATGAAGGATGTCGCCAGCATTCTTCACGTTATTCATTGGAATGAAGAAGAGTTTTTCACGAGTGATGGTTCTTCGTTGGAGAGGATAATTCTACAATGATTCTCCCATGTTTCCACGAAATAAAACTAAGTCAATATAATATAGGATGTTCTCTATTATTTTTATAGCACAATGACACAAGAGTTATCACTAATTAAAAGGGACAACTAAATTAATTTAATGTAGATGAATGAATTCAAAAATCAAAACAAGGGAGGTGGATATTTTCAATTAATGAAGAGGGGGTTGGAACCATTATGTCTGTAGACCAAGAGTTTTCCCCATTAATGGGAAACTCAAGGGGTTAAAGGGGGTTTATGCTCATGGGGTGTTTGAGCTCGTGGGGGGCCCACCACATAATATCCTCCAATTAGTGGTTATGCGTGGGTGCGCCCCACCTCTAACCTCACCTTGGAGGATTAAACCACCACTCAAATAAAAAATTGTTAGATATATTTTTATTTAATTTATTATGAAACCCCAAAAATTAACATCCAACTTCGATAAAATGCAACTATGGTGAAGGTCTCTTTAAGAAAATAATAGCGTTGCGAGTTCAACGGTGTCCTCAAATTTTAATTCCGAGCACCAGTTCAAAAGATATAAAATCATGCACAAACGACTACTGAACATACCTGAAAAAATGTTCAGAAATTGATTTCGGGCACACCGGGCCTTGGAATCATGCACCATCCAAAACAACGGACTCGTAAAATTCACATGTATTTTAAATAAATTACGCAATTTTCAAGTCTTTACATTCATAATCCAATTTATTTTCATTTCGTTATATCACTACCTCATTATCATTAAAATTATATGATTTTTTGTAAATGAAATTTGAATATATTTTGATTTATTTCATATTAGTTAGGTGTAATTACATTTGATAGTCATAATATACTTATTTATTGATTCTCAATTAATCATTATAATAATTTTTATGTTTTACATTATAATCTCATATATTACTATATTATTTTCACATGAATATCAATTTGAGGAAATTTTTGGATCATTGTATAATAAACCATCTCAATTTATTCAATTCGGTTTATTCTTATACTTATCATACAATTATACCATTTTTATACTATTTAGTAATTTAAATGTTTTAGATATTATTTTTTAGAAATATCAACATTATTTCTCTCCTTAGTTGGGGAAGCAATATTTATATAAAAATGGTGTTTTCCAAAATATCATTTCAATATTGATTTTAATGGTAATAAAATATCTAATAAATAAATTGTTATACATTTTTCTTATAATAATTTTTTTAATGAATCTTTTGGCCTATTTTAGGACATCGAATTTTTCTAACCATTTACAGTAGAAAAGGAATTTTATTTTTTACCTTATATGACATGTATAGATTCTCCCACCGACATTTATTTAATTTGTACATTTCATTTCTAAAATGTTACATTAAAAAAGAATTTTTTTTCAAAAATTATTTATAATGAAATATATTTTCATTTAAAAAATAAAAAAAAAAATATATTTTCCAAAAGAAAGTTTAGAATTTGTGTTTTTATGCCAATCCATATATTGAGACAACCATTCTCATTACTCATAATGGGATATTTTTTATTGATACCATCATTTCTTCCAATCGATGGTGAATGATTGGCATGGTCGTGTATAGTATTCAAATTCACTTCCAGGATTCCTTTTTTGTCCCATTGTAATATTCAATTCCTATGATCATTGAATATTGGATTCCTCCAAATTTTTCATATCATTTATCATGGATATGTTTATTTCATATCGCGTATAACATTTTTAAATAGGGTGTTGACATTGATAGTTATTTGAATATTTAAGGAAATGTTGACAAACCTGTATTCATTATTCAATATAGTTATTTGATATGAAATATAATAATTTTTTTCAATTTTTTGATATGAGGAGTTATTTGGGAATGTAGGGATGGGTGAGGATCAGGTATTGTACATCCCCTCAATGCATTGATAGGTTCTCAAGATACAAATTAGTTCCACAAATTAAATAGGTTTCTACCTTTAATTTTAATCCTTATTGTTAATGTTCTAAACGATATAGGTTTCCATCTTCATAAGATATAAATTCCAATAATTAATAATTTCCTCCCTTTTATTTACGTTCATATTTATCCATTATATTGAGCATCGACATATCTATTGATTCTTTTCATTATCATTTCATTAATTAAATTTCATTCAATTAAATTTATTATGTATGTATATTTATTTCTACATATCTAGATATTTGAATGAAGTGTGTTACGTTTATATAACATTGAATGTTTAATATATGAATCCTTCAAACATTATTTATATCCTGGAATGTGTTTTCAGTTATTTAACTTTACATTTTATTATTCTCATTCATTCATTATTTATTTTATTTACTTTAAAAATACTAATCATTTGAGTTCACACATATTATGTTTCCATTCACTAGGATTCTGTAAATTTTACTACGAAATATATGAATTGATTATTATATGGTCTCAATTTTTTGTTATTATATAGAAAAAAATATTTTCTAATTAATGTATTAAATTTTAATAAAATAAACACATATGTGTTTTTTTAAAAGGTTGTGGAATAGGTATGTCATTTGGGATGCAATTTACATGTATCTTATTCCACTGTAATGATATTAGAAAATAGATCTGGACATTTTGTGGTGGGTTTATATAATAGGAATAGAATGAAGTTCAATAAATAAAATGGTAACATGATTTTGTAAAATGTATATTAGAAAACATAATCATAATGTAGAATTATATGATAATTATATAATTATATACTATAATTTTTATGAGGTAGTTATTTTATGGTAATTACTATAAATACAATATTTTAGGGATACTACCGCTAGACATGGTTATGTAATATATTTACCATATATTAACATGTCTGAAAAGTGTGACGACATGACTCTTCATAAAATAGTGCAAAAAATGGGCCTTATTATGCAATTGTTTATAAACACCTATCAAATATTCATAGGATAATTCACAATATCATTACAAATAATTCTGAAAGATTTTAATATATAATTAAAATAAATTTTTTATATTTATCCATAGACTAAAGGTGGACCTGTGTAGAAATAAAATAAATGATGTATTTATGATTTATTCAAAACATTAAATAAAATGAAATTTAGTTAATAAAATTATTTAATGTATTTAAATATGATTTATATTGGAAATTATATTAATATGATGTTATAAAAGGATAACATGTATGTTGGGTAAAAACCAATCTAGTCTGTAAAAGACATATGACTTGAACAAAAGACTAAATGACGGCAAGTGTTTCACGCCAACCAAAGATCTACATAAATTCCTATTTATTATGATACTGTTTATAGATTAAAAATTTTATAAATAAATTTTAATTATGAACCCTTAGTTTTAATTTTTAGGTCTTGAGATTATTGAATAATTCATATTGTCTTTGTAGAGTAGTTAGTGAAAAAACTTAAACCATTTTACACTTTTATTGGCCTTATGATCCATCAAATATTTATTTTAGTGCTTCAGGAATCAATGAATATTTTAATAGACCCACTTCGTAAAGTAAGGTTTGAATTATAATGTGATCAAAGAACAATTTAACTATCTAATTACTCATATAAAATTGAAACATAACATGTATGTAATGTTCCTTATTCTATTAGGTAGTAAGAGATTTTCTAATCTTGAAGAAAAGTTTCTTAAAATATATTTCCTAGTGAATTAATTTTTTCTTAACCCATAGTCTTTGGAAGGATTCTATATTTTCATATTAAATGACCAAAAACATCCATTTATCATTCACTATTGAAGGATTTATGACCTCAATCACTCCCTTTAAATATCAACACTTTTCCTCCGTATAAGTATCTATACAGACTGCTAATGATATCATACTATGATTCCTAGTTATATATTATTCCATGTGACCATTGTAATTCCTATTCTCTAATTCCTAGTGAATTACTTACACACACATCTCATGATGGGGAATTACAAACATAGGAAATATCAAACAATCAATCATCAAGATATAGTTTTTGTGAGGAAAAATTAAAAATAACATATGGAGAATTTAACACACCAAAAATCTAAACTAATAACATTGTATTATATATCATGTATGACACAAAAAACCATGATCATATGGAAAATTAATATTAAGAGAATTTATAATATATGTAGTTTATAAAATACATTCAATACAAAAACAATATCTTCAATAGCTTTTATTACATGCATAAATGAGTTTTAATGAACAATAATATATTACTAAAACGTTATTATTAAATATAATCAGATATAATCTAGATGTTAAATTAGCAGTTATGAATAGAATTAATTAATCTAGTTAAAATATATAATTTATAAAAATATTTAATTAATTCCTTGGTTTCTAATTAATTAGAAATAAATGAGTAATCTAATTTAATATAAATGAAATTTTTTTATATAGAACTATTTTTATGATCATAAAGTTGTTTTATTTGAGAAAAATAAATAAATTAAAATAAATAATTGACGTTAATGTAATATATATATATATAATCAATAAAATATTTATATATTAGACTAATATATTTTATTGGCATGATATAATTACAATCATACTATAACAATTTAAAACAATATTTTTTTATTAAGGCACTTTTACAGCCTTTTAGTTGATAAATTGTTTTAAATAAAATATTTGGAACTATTGTAAATGTTATTTTTCAAATTAATCATAATATTTTAAATCATAAATAAAAAATATCTTCTAGTGAATTTTTGATAATTATATGAAGTGATTCATTTTTTTAAATGAATATTGAAAAATAATGAATTTTAATTCATAACAGTTTTTCTGTCTAATTTATATATAAGGTAAATTTTTAATTTCATTTCGTTCTAAATTCTAATTAGATTAATATTTAATTTATTAATCCTTTTTAAGTAATTTTAATCAATATCACCTTTAAATTGAATATAAAAACCCAAAAATTATTTGAATGTTTTTTCATTAAAAACACACATTATTATCATGCATGTATAATTAATTTTATATTGATTTTTTCCATTTATTTGACTGGAATTTATGAAAATGGATTCAAAATTTGAAAAAAAAAATATAACTTAAAAAAAACTTATTTTTTTAATATTAATTTTGTTGGAGATTAAAAATTATTAAAATTACTAAGAGATAAATTATCATAACAAGGGACAAAACATTAATTATAAGGCATAAAATGACATAGACACATTTCTAAAATCTATTTCAATTACATATATAGATGATATCGGTGAATTTATTTAATTTGGATCATTTTAGATCCACTTTTCATTGGGATATCATGGATTAATTACCTTTTAAAAAAATTACAATAGTGACAATCGTCCACCACTATAAAAAGTCACTCAGACCTCCCACATGATCAAACCTCTCAAAAAACTATTTCTCGAGAAAGATATGCCCAAATATATCCTAGAAATATTTCCAAAAGACTAAGAGCTTTAAAATTAGTCATAAATATGTAAATTTATGCCTTTTTGTGAAAACAATATTATGTTACCTATGGAAGATTTTACATTCTTCATGAAGCTCTTTAGTTATATTTGTTTGTCCCCGAATTCAATTCTTCTTGTTCAATATGTCTATAATATTAGAAATATCCTAAATATACTGAGATGTTTTTTTCTATGGTTTATAATAGCTATTACACACATTCCATCTAATGGGTAATGAACTTACCCATTGTGTTTATAGTGATCTACCATCTCACAAAATGATGTAATTCCGTTTTTTTCTTTTCCACTTATCATGGATAAAAATTATGATTAACACTATGTTCATATTTTATATTTAGGATATATAAAAGGTCTTTATACTTCATTAAATATTTTATAATAGATACCTATATGAACTCCATTTTTCCTAAATATGATAACATCGTTTGTTGAAGTGCGGACTACAGCCCCCTCAATGTGAATTCATTAATTAACACAATATATAGAATATATAAATAATGGTTTTAATATTACATTAAAATATATAATACATACATATGATAATTCAATAATATTGTACCTAAATATCATTTAATTTTTCTTATATTAATATGGAAAAGAACTGAAAGTTTCTTTTAAGCATATATACAACCTACCATCTTCATAAACGATGCAATTTACTTCTTATCCCAAAATTTTATCAATCATTTTAAAATACATATATATTCAATTTATATGATATATAACTCCTAGATTAAATTATTTATATGATGAAAACATTATATATTTAATAAGAATAATGTGCAAAAAGATAAATAAAATTCATTACAAACTAGGTAATTAACATTTAAAATGGTGAAAATAATTAATTATAGATAATAGAATGGTAATAAGATATTATTAAAAGATTATATATGATATTATATATATTATTTGGTTATTTAATAAGTTATTAAAACTATTAAAATCATTAGTGAGTTGAAAAGTCATTCTAACAAAATCAAATGCATAGTTGTGGATTTCTTCTCAATTTACAAATCATTGAGAATTATTTATTGTTATGTACATAGTTTGTTTTATATAGTGTATATAATAAAATATACATGTTATATCACGAGTCATTTTTTTATCATGATTTTATAAGTTTCATTTATTGTAGATAATTCATGGAGATTATGATTCATGTTTTTTAATGTTGTATGCGACACATTTTATTGTTTAATGATTATTATCATGTAGAACATTTTTAATGATAATCATGGAAATATTACTTCATTTTTTATAGTTAACATTATTTAAAAACAATAAGATTATTTTTGGAAAACTAATTTCATATATATGGGGCAGTTAATACTTTATTATATTATTAAATAATTATTCATTCATTATCAATAATATTTTCACTTTCATTTTAAATTATAACATTACAAGGGGATTGAGGTAAAAGTAACAAAGTGGAAAAGAATTTCACAGCATAATTAATTTTCATTCAATCATAATAATATCTTTTTTTCATTTTTATTCTATAATTATGTATTTAATTAGTCCTAAAGTATATTTATTTATTTTACCATCTTTATGTGTATTTTAAATTGATACACATAATATAATCATTGATTTGATATTACTTCGGTGTTATAATATTTGTAAAGGATTACTTTTAAATCGATTTTTATGGGATTTTTTAACCTGAATTTACATCAGAAGAAATTGTTTTATCCTTTTTTAATAAAACCATTTATTTTATTCACAAATCATAACTCATTTACTATATCAGATAATAATACAATTTTATCAAATTTTGGAGCTTTAACTGTTTAAGAATTTTTTATGAAAATTGAACAATATTTTTCACTTCAATTAGAGAACTTATTATCTATCCGAAACATTTTGTAAACGTGTTATCAAAAAAAAATATCCTTCAAAAATAGATTTATTATATAATTTTTTACCGTTTATTTCTTTTCCAATGTTTTTAATAGAACCTTAATGTCACTTTCCAAATGTGGCATTTTCCATTATTTTTTTGATAAAAAATGTTTTTTTACTTCTTAAAACATATATGAATTTATACTCCGTCATTTCACCAATTATTCTATTTCTACCATAAAATGTAAAACATGAAATATATTGTTTTATAAAGTTATTTTTAATGAAAATTATATATTTTTTTAAAAAATATAAGTGAAATTTCAATAAAGAATTATGTTTAAAGAGAATTTTATATTATTTTAATTTATTAATGGAATGATTCATTTATCATTACTCCAAATTTGATATGTTGTTAATATACCATCCTTATTCATCTTATGTTTGGTTTATGATTGATTTTAGGAATGATATTACTAAGATTATCTTCCTTGATTCATTTTTCATCCTCTTGAAATATTCAATTGGTTTGGATCTTTTAACATTGATTATTCCTTAATTATATGTATCAAAATTCAGGGATATTTTTGTTGACTAAATCATATATCATTTGTACATATAGTAATAACTATGATATTTATTTTAATATCTTGAGAAATATTGATAAATCCATATTATTTATTCATTATATGTATTTGGAAAGGAATATTGTTTATTTCGGTTATCTGATATAATTAATAATTTTTACTAGTAGTGTAGAGTGTGGACCAGAGTTAATATAGCTCCTTAACAGATCTAATGGTTCTCATGATAAAAATTATTTGAATAAATTAAATATGTTTCTAACTGTTTCATAAAAAAAATATTAGGAAATATCTTGATGGTATATGTTTTCAAGTTGAAGAGACATGATGTCCCAAAATGAATAATTTTAACCATATTGATTCATTTATTATTTATCCATTATATATTGAATTGACATATCAATGAATAAATTTCATTATCAGTTCATTGATTAAAATACATGTGGATATATTTCATACATTTTCTAATTTTTTTCCATTATCTATTTATTTTATTACATTTCTTTCCATTTATTTACTTTACATATTGAATGTAGACATCCTTATTATTTTATTAATATCAGGGAATACATGTTATGTTATTTACCTTCCAATTTGATTTTTATGATTGAATAATTATTTTTCCCCTATATTATACCCTTTCTTATAATTTTATCTCACCCGTATTATGATTCCTTTCCCTATGATGCTAATAAGTTTACTACAAAGGATATGAAATGGATCACTATATGATAAAAATTAGTATCCTTGAAATGGAAAACGTATGTTTAATTTAATGTATTAATTAGTAATACCAGACCCATTTATTTATATAGTTTACAAATAATACAAACATATTTTTTCCATTTTGAATTTATTTGCACATAACATTTTCCAATGTAAATGTAGTAGACACCAGATCTGGGATTTCTAATTTTGGGTTATAATAGTGTTTTTGGAAGACAATAACCTTATTATTGATACAAAAGTATTACATTCTAGCTTACCATTACTTTAGTTTGGGAAATCAATGCAATATTTTGTAAAACTATATGTGCATTACTACTTTCCAAAATTCTTCCAATATCACTATTCTATAATGTATAGTTTTTAATAATCATTGAATATCCAGGGAATATTCCATCTTCTATAGCATTATCATACGTTCCTTTGTTTCATTCATTGTTTTTGTTGAAAAGTTTATATATAAAAATGTTAAAATAATTAATTGGGGACAACATTAATAGAATAAAAAATATCATTTCTTGGTTTCTCCATGAAAATTAGTATTCGATTTTGAGTGTTCTCGCATACTTGAATGACCCATTTAATGAAACGAATATAAATACACCTCTCAATTAGTATAGTTCTAGGGATATTGTTCACCTCTCTATTTTTGTGTTCAACAACTCATAGATTTATTAGAGTTTTCTCTCCATCAAACTCATGTAGTATTTCATTATATCCAAGTAATTATAAAATTCAATGGATGCTTATTCTATACCATTATCATATTGTCTTGTTGTGATTGTGTGGAACATTTCATTCTCTTCAATTCCCTGACAAATCCTCATGAATTGAACAACTAGGGATTTACTCTACATAATGATTAAAACTAAAACTCTAATAAAATAAAAAGATAAAATATTGAAATACCTTTCTCTATATGTTCCAACCACCATTATTATCCCACATACGTATTTGTGGAAGAGATCAAGTAGATTTTATTTCTTTTTATTTTTCACCCAACACGAACTCCCAACCTTCAATCCTTACATTCAATAATGGCATGTGTCTTCTTATTCATGAATTGTATTGCAAGTATAGATGACTATATTCATCATTGATATAATTTAATACTATTTTGATTAATGTGACCCATATTATGTTGTTAGATGTTGTTTTCCTCATCATCTATTATTTAAAAACTGTATTATTTACTATGAACATGGTATAAATGTCTAATATTTCTACACCAATTCAGGATTGAATGGCACATATTTACATTGATTGTGTCCCCATTTTGACTAGATGTCACTTACAACCCTAATTCATAGAGTTTACTCATAACCACGTTATTGTGATGAAAACCATCCACATATAAAACTTCAATTTTTCTAAGCAGATTAGTTTTAATTTATGTATGTCCACATCCTTTTACATCCAATGCACTTTCATTGCCGATGCTCAAACTTCAATAAATACTTATCATAAAATTCATCTACAAATTTAAATTTTCCATCATATGGGATAAGCATCTTCCATCAATAATCTATGTTATAATGTTCTTTATAGCATTGAGTGTACTTTATGTAAGGTTGGATTTTGATATTTTTATCATTTCCATCCATGAGATAGTTGATAGAGTGTATCATAAATATGTTGTTTTAATTTTTTTTTTCATATTCATGGGTTCATTTTAATCATATTCCTTTCCCTAATATAACACATTATTATAACCATAAGTTCTCTTAGTAAGAAGGTTTTGATATTTCATTGTGTTATGTATGCAATTTTCCCATGTTTCCAAAAATAGAAATGAATTTATTTACGAATATTGTGTGAATAGTGAAAAAAGATCTTTATAATGTATTTCATCAATATGAATAGTAATATGTTTTCATTATCCCTTATTTACTTCCATGTGATTTCCCATTTAGATATATTATTTTAACATTACAACACTAAATGGTATGGTGCCAAAAGAAAATGATTTTAATTTTCGTATGGGAAAATTTCTTAACAGTTCCTTTGCTACTCATGTATTATTATTTTTTACAAAAAGTTCTCTTGATATCATATATATATAAGTGTGGTTAATTTTCAACACTTTTTTATGTAACACCTTCTTTAATAGGACATATGGTGCATTTATGATACATCCAACTTTATATTTAATATTATTTTATCTCATCATGTTTCCATCCACTGATGATTTATCATCATAAAAAATTACATATTTTCCCATACATATCACGACCCTTCTCCCGGGGCCTATTCCATGACTACCCCAATCCCTCCTCCTAATGGCAAGGAGCTCGTGACTAGCACCAAAGGTGTCAACTTCCATGTTGGAGGCATTTTCCTGGATACCTAGACGCACAAAAAATCCCAACCAAGCCCCAAATCACAAATGGAAAACTTCATAACACTAAAAAATTAAGTAGATGTACAGTTGAAAGTAAAGGGTCAATAATACAAACCCAATTGAAATGGGAAAAAAGAAAAAGGGAAATCAATTCTTGATGACTTCTATTGATAATCCGACCTGAAAGGTGGGTATAGCTCGTCCCTATGGATTTCCATGTCAACCGCCACCACCATCCACAATTAGGTCCAGGCTCCCTAAGTGTTTATAAATGTTTTCTGTCATCTACATAAGAAACAACAAGGAGTAGGCAAAGCCCATGTAGGTGTGTGTATAAAAATTCCCAGTAGGGATCCCAAGACCCCCAAAAGTCTTCGAGAATTACAGAATGGAGAAACACATAGCATAATCTCAATCACAAGCATACATAAATGAAAACTCACACAAGGTATATTCTTGTGCAGTAATAGTTGCATCAGTAGTCCAATTTTTTAACACCTCTACTGCTAGAAAACATATCCTCTATCGAGTATAGTGGGCCTAGTGGGTCACACATAGCCACTTCCCACTAACCTTGAACAGTATAGATACTCCTTCCCATCACGTATTAGTGGTCTGTCGGGTCACACATAGCTGCTCGCCACCCTAGCCTGCTGAGGTACTCATCCTTTCGAGTATTGTGGGTCTACCATGTCACACAGAGGTGCTTCCCACAATAGGCCATCTCTATCACACATAAGTTCTTTCCACTAGGTTGTTGTGTCACATAGAGTAAAAAAACAGCATTCTTTAGGTCTTAGCTATTCACAGGGTTCGGTAAGTAATGCTCTTGGTAGAACCACTACTCAAGAAGTTGTCCTTATTTCAACCAGAAAAAAAGTCTCACAAAAATGTAACTCGATTATCTGACATTTCATATGGGTTCAAATGAAACAGATGGCATGTGAAACGAATGCTCAGTCTGTATGTTATATGCATTTTAAAATTGAGGGCCTGATTGGATTCAAGTACGATTCCTCCTATCCAAACTATAACTTTCTCCCAATATCACAAGGAGTATCTCAAAAAGAACACCTCATCCTAAGGGTTCCAGAGCCACTAACAGTTCGTCAAATGGACGTTGGTATTAGGAGATCTCCCAATTAAACATAACATGGCCGAAAGGGGTCTGGGTCTGATTCGACTCTATCAGACCGACTCGACCTGGCCAAAAGGGGTTGGCCTTGGATAGGTTCATCTGGGCCTAGTCCCACTTACTGAGCCATAGGTTCGTCTGGGCCCACCCTGCATAGTGCGGCCCGCTGGCCGAGTATGGGGGGTCTTCTCCCCTCCCGAATGACCGAAGCCATTAGGGCCTTCATGGAAGCAGCACTGGTTGGTACCGCCTCTCCCGGTCGGTCCAGGTGGATTGGTCATTCTTGGGAACCGCAGACCACAGGTCGTCCCTCATTCGCGGTGTGCCTCCGAAGCATGCCTCCTAGCTCAAAATTGGCACCAAATGGGTCCATGCTCCAATGGTTGGTAACTGTGGACCGGCTCCAAATGGAACTGCGGGCACAAGTCCTCTCCCCACCATGGCACGAAGCCGTTTCCTTCCACTGTGGCGGGCCGCCGTAGCGGGTCACCCTGCTTCAATACAGCATGTGAAGGCCGACCTACAACTTGTCCACTGCGACACCAATGGGAACCCCTATCCCTTTGAGGCCTGCAAGGGATGACTGTTGCCCCCCTCGATCACCGGAACAGCTATGCTGTCGAATCCTTCACGGGCCACTGGTTAAACCCTAGTGGTCCTCTTTTATTCTCGTTCATGCATATGGGCCTCCCGAGATGGCACCTGCACTGCATGGCCCTTGGTTCCACCTTGCAGAAAAGTCATCTGGTGGACCATGAAGAACACCAACACAAAAGAATTCGGAAGAGCGTCCGGGCCTTGTCGGTCTGGCCCACACCCTCTGTGTTTCCCTTATAACAACATGTGGAGAATATTTTAATTATAAAAACTCCCATTTTTAAATCCTATCAATATGCTCCAACATTTTATGAATGTAAAATGGATCAACCCATTGGACGGTTGATTTCTGTTCTTCATAATAATCAAGAACCGGTTAATCAGATGAAATTGGGGAGAAAACCCCCTACCTTGTAATCATTGGATGGAGTTGCAGAAGAGGTGGTAGTGTACACACCCGAAGGAGTTCGTCGATGCTTTTAATCGCATGCATCATCCCTAAATGATTGTCGTTCGTGTAGGTTCTTCATTAGAGATAAATAGGTTGGTGCTTTGTTAGAGGTTCCTCTCATATAATAACCAAAAAATAAGCCAAATCATTGATAAAATAGTGGTGTGGAGAAGATCCACACAGCCCATAATTAATGAGTTTCATTAATGAGTATAATTAATTAACCACTCTAATTCTCTCAACGGCGCAGTTAGACATTCATTTAGTTTAACCCAATGGTGTAGTAACAAAAAAATAGAGTCAACCCATTAAATGGATTTATGTTGCACCACATTCCCACCTATGTTTCTACAATAGTTTCAAAAAATAAAAAAAAAACTTTAGTTATTTTTTATTTTTTTTGTGTAGTCTGAAAAATTAACATTTTCCTCTGAACATTTCCGGTCGAAGTTATGTTTCCCGTAAGTGAAACTTGGTGATGTAGATTCAACATCACCATCATATTTTTAATCTGATCACCGTTTAAAAACATATAGATTTTCACATGCATGTTTACTGAACATACCTTAAAAAGGATCAAAATTCAGTCCAAGTCTCTCTGGGCCTCAGAAACACATGCCGTCAATTTTCGCAGACTCATAATAATCCGAAATAATTCTAAAAAAATTATATGGAATTTTTTGGTATTTTTATCACCCCATTATAATGCTCTTTACCCCTGAAATATAATACAAAACTAGAGGAACAAATGGGGGGTACCGATCACTCATCGAAGCCTCCTTCTCCCATCTTCTCACCAAGAGATTCCCATGCTGCCAAAAAAATCGCAATAGAGGAATCGACCACCCAAAAAGTTCAATCTCTTGTTCATCCTCAATCTACACCATGAAATTTGCAAAACACTCCCCATAATTAATTTTCAACTCTCCCTAGTCGATAAAATGTGAAGGTTCATGCACGTACATTCTCAGATGCGACCCATGGGGCCATTGTGCACGGGATGCATCTGTGGGTGATGTGCTGCTATGTATCTGGAATGGTCTGATGAACCTCACATATAGCTTTTCACCCCAGCCAAACCTCCATAATCCTCATCAGGATGAAACCAAAAGGTAGACATGATCTCCATCCTCAAATAACTAGGGTCTCTGTCTCTTTTCTTCATAAGACTTATGCCGGATCTGGGAAGTCTTCATCCATTCTTGGATGATTTACACATTCTCTGTGGTAGCATTAACAAACTCTGAACCCATATGTTCTGACTCCCATGGGTTTGTTCAGCATAGTGGTGACCTGAAGGTTCACCTAAATAGGGCCTCAAATGGATCCATGTCGATGGTGGAGTTATTACTATTGTTGTATGTGTACTCCACCCACGGTAGGTGGTCCTCCAAACTATATCTAATATGAAGGATATAGGCATGAAGCACATCCTTGAGTGTCTCAATGGTCCGCTCTATCTGACCATCTATTTGATGTTGATAGGATGTTCTCAGGCATAGCTGAGTCCCAAAGGCCTATTGTAATCCCTTCCACAAATTGGATATAAAATGTGTGTCGTTATTTGGGAAAATCATTGATGGAACCCCATGAAGTCATACAACTTCCCGTGTGTAGATGCATCCAAATATCTCTATTGATCCATACTCTCAGATGGGTAGGAAGTTGTATGACATGCTGATTAAATCAAATATCACCGAAATGAAATCATTTCCCTTGGACGTAAGTGGTTACCCTATCATGATGTCCAATGATATTTTGTCCCTCATTGATTTTGCCACCTCAAGTGGCACAGCTAAGCCAGCTGGTACCTGATGATCAGACTTCACTTGCTAACAAGTGAGGAATCATGATAAGAAATCTACCACCACTTTCCTTATCCCTAGCCACTAGTAGTGAACCCAGAGGTCTTGGTACATAATATCCACTCTAGGATGTACCAACAAAGGGGATGCGTGGAATTCCCTCATTACCTACTCCCGTAGCATCACTGTTACTATAGTGCATCCTCTGAAGAGGATGACATGCTACAAACATTCAAAAAATCCATATGGAGACTGTCCGAAAGATATCTGAGCACGTTAGGCCCCATATTCCACCTCCCCATGTTGAGTCTCCAAAACATGCTGAAGGATCAGGGGAGTGATAATCATAGACTAGTGGTAGGCCACTCCATATCTATTCACTAAGGATTTATGAAACACTGCTAGTTGCACTGTCACCTCACTCAACAACTATAAACCTGAACTCTAGCTAAGTGAATCAACTACTATGGTCCTCTTCCCATGACTGTAGACTATCTCAATGTCCTATTCCTAGAGAAACACTAGCCATTACTACTACTTCATGTTCAGGTCCCTCTTCGAGAAGATATATCTGAGACTCTTGTGATCAGAGTAACAAGTATACCGTTCACCCATCAAATAGGGTCACCACATTACCAATTAAAAGAACATGACTTTTAACAAAAGTTCATGAGTAGTGTAATTCTGATGATACTGTCTCAACTACCATGATCTGTAGGTGATAACCACTCACTCCTTTATCAGTATAAAACCTACTCCAGTAATTGATATGTCATAGTAGACTACATACCCAATGTCCTCATATGGTAGCATCAAGATGGGATCACTCTTGAATCTCTGCCTCAGCTCTTGGAAATTATTTTTTCACATCACCATCCATTGAAAAGGCTCCCCCTTCTTCATCAAATCTTTCAATGTTATCTCTAAATTGGAGATTTCATGTAGAAATCTTGGGTAGTACCCAACCAATCCAAGGAAAATCTACACCTCGACCACACTCTTGGGTGGCTCCCTAGCACTCACTTCCTCTATCATCATCGGATCCACTACAACTATAGTCTCAGAGATATCATTCCACAAGAAGTGGATTTCCCATATCCAAAACTGGCACTTCTAGAGATTTTTATAAATCTTGTTCTCTCAGATTGTATCCAGAACAATTTGTAGTTGTGTTGTATGCTCCTCCTCCAAAGTTGAGTACTCCAAGTTTTCTTCAATGAAGACAACCACGATGGGATTTAGGTAATGTTAGAAGATCCTATTCATGATCCCCATAAACACAGTAAGAGTTTTGGTCATGATGAAGGGAATCACAATGAACTAATAATGTCTATACTAGCATCTGAAGTCTATCCTCGGTAAATCATCATCTTGTATATTGAGCAGATTATAGCCTGATCTGAGGTCTATCTTTGAAAACAATCATTCTCCCTTTATCTGGTCGATGAGATCATCGATCCTAGGTAGAAGATACTTTTTTATCATGGCCACCTAGTTCAGGCCCTGATATTCCTCACAATGCCTCAAACTACTATATGACTTCTTTGAAAACAAAATCGGGGCTGCCCAAGGAGAAAAACACTAGGCCATATGAACCCCTTCTTCTACAAGTCTTCTAACTGTACCCTAAGTTCACGATGCTCTATGGGAGACATACGATATGCTTGTGTAGATATTGGTGCAGTATCTAGGTAAAATTCGAAGTAAAAGTCTACCACTCTAAGAGGAGGTAGTCCCGAAACATCATCATGGAAGACCTCAACATACTGGTCCACCACTACAGGATATCTCAGACTCCTCTCATCAACTACATCGAGGGTGAGGCGAGCCAACAAATGATTTATTATATTCACCCTCATTCGATAGATCCCATCTTATGCTACAAATATTTTCTCTTCACCTGTAAAGGAAGTCCTAATCCCATATTTGCAGACACACCGCAATTTGTGCCAAAAATAGTCTATTTGAGCATGGACTGTGGATAGCCAATCCATACCCGGGATGAAATTGTAAGGCCTCGATGCTGCTACAAGGAGATCTAACCAAAATATATAGCCTCTTAGACTATGCACACACTACTTTAACTAGTGTGTAATCATCTAATCCTTTATCGTAGGAGTCGTTAAATGTAAGGATTGGCATGTTTCCTGTGTTAGAATCTAAGAGATTTGAACATGTTTCATGGAAATGAAAGAGTGACTAGAACACATGACTATAAGAATCGTATCTATGGTGTAATAGACACAGATCCAATATCTATTCATCTATGTGGAATCTTGTTCATAGGACTCTACCGCATGGATCTATGCCCGCCCATGCCCACTTTCTCTCTGTAGTCTGGGTGGACAACCTAGGGGTGGTGGTGGTAGAACCTCAAATCATCATCCACCACCTGCTGCACAACCAACTACTCTACCAACCCTGAAGCCCTATGGACCTCCACACTAAAACATCGTGAACTACCTCTATGGTCCCTCAATAGTCTATTGGTCATCATTACGGTATGTTGGGTTGTCACGTTTGAGGTGTCCCTGCCCAACACACATAATGCAAAACATGGCCCCTATTTTACTGGCTCAGGACTGGGAGCCTCGCAATGCTGACCATGCATTCTATGGTTGTCCCTGAAACTTCCTGGCCCACATGGGCCAACACGTCTACATTATGATGCATGCAGAAGACTTTTCCACTTGGGGTCTTCTGGAAACTCTAGTTTTAGGCTCCTACTTTACCAAGAAGCTCCCCATCAGAAATGATCTCTCCAACACCCAGACCATGGTAGTGATGTTGGGAGTCACTACCCCATACCTTATCTCCCTCTTCAGTTCCTATTTGAAGGATCTATCCCTGGAGAAAGGGTCTCAAACCATGTCTGTTGAGTAGCGAGAGAGGTCGAAAAATCTCATCAATTACTGGGATGTTGTCATGTTGACCTGTTGTAGGTGAATAAGATCTTGGATGTGCAGAGAGCTCAGTGTCACGGGAAAAAACTCATCATATAAAATCCTCTCAAAGTCAACCCAAGTGAGGGTGTCCCCATTGTGAGTCTAGGTTGTCAGGATCCACTATATCCCTGTCGAGCCCTGCAGAAGGCTCTTTACCAAGATCTCAATCTGGTCTGGAGGTGTCATCAATAAGTGTAATACCCTCATCATAGATCTTCGTATAGTCCCCAGTCACCTCAGCATCCATATCTCACATATACTAAGGAGGTCTCTATCTCTGAAACTCATTTAGGGAACTGATCCTATGAATGACCACTTCTAGAACCGCGAATTATAGACGACGACCATTGGATGGTGGTAGCACTGCTGCACCACCCAGTTGGTCTATCTCAAACACTGATCCTTGAATGGATACCTCATTGCTAGGTGAGCTGTCCTCAGGACCTTATATTAAGATCTTAGCTGGAATTCCACAAGGATTCATCTTGAGATAGATCATGATTTACCAAAATTAGAACATTATACCTTGTGATATGATTCTTATTTAAAATCACGAGAAATCTTTTCAACTAGTGTTTACTTGTATTGAGCCGAAAAGTAGAATTCATGGTCCTAGTGTACGGATACATCAGATGCCGCACCAACACTAGACTCCATGAATATGAAAGTACGACTTGAAACATTTAACAAAATTTATCAAAGGAAAAACATAAACTCATAGTCTTTGAGTGGGAGCATACTTCCCTCTGATACCACATTATCACGACCCATCCCTCAGGGCACATGTCATGACTAACCCAAGCCCACCTCTCGAAGGCCAAGGGTTGGTGACTAGCAACGAAGTCATCAACCAGTGAGTGGGATTCATTTTCATGGATACACATATTCACACACACCAAACCGAGACCCAACACACAAATGGGAAACTTCATACCACTGAAAAGTTGAGTACAAGTACAGCTGAATGTAATGGGTCTAGAATACATGGTCAACTAAAATGGAAAAATAACAATAAGGGAAAACAACTCCTGATGTCGTCTTCAATGGATCCTACTTGAAAGGTAGGTATAATTATTCACTCCAGCTCTCCACGTAAACCATCACCACCATCCACCATTAGGTCATGGCTCCCTGAGTCTCAGTCAAAGATGCCCATCGTCTACATAGGAAACAACAAGGTGCAGGAAACAGCAATGTAGGGATGAGAATAAAAATACCTAGCAGGGATACCAAGACCCCCGATGTCTCCTAGAATTCTATAAATGAAAATCCAAATAGAAAAATCTCAATCTAATAAAAGAATTGAAAACATTCACTAGGTTTATTCTAGGGTAGTAACAGTACCATGACTAGTTACAATGTTGAAAACCACCTCTTCTAGATAACACATCCTATATTGAGTACAGTGGGCCTACCGGGTCACACAGATCTGCGTCCAAATAACATTGAACTACTTAGGAATTGCTCTCCATTCGCTTAGCGTGGGTCTACCGAGTCACCCAATGACTCATCCCACCGTGGCTTGATGAGGTAATCCTCTTTTTGAGTATCATGGGTATTCCAAGTCACACAAAGGTTCTCCCCACTATGGTAATGCCAAGTCACATAGAGGTTCTTCCCATTGGGACGTCTAGTCACACATAGTAAAAAATAATCAGTCATCATGTATCAACTAGTCATAGGGTTATGTACATAGCACATTTGGGAGAAATAATCACGAATCCATTAGTCTTATTTAAAAAAAAAGATGTTTCAAAAATAAAATACATGTTTATTTGCCTTGTTGTAAGGTTTCCAATGCAATAGACAACACGTTAACCATATGCCCGATCTGTATGTTATACAAATTTCATTGCCAAGGTCCCATTTTGATTTGAGTACAATTAAACCCATCCATACTCCAACATTATTTAACAATCATTTGGAGTATATCAAAAGGTCCACCTCATCCAAAGGGTTCTTCCTCCACTGAAGGTTCATCCGACCGATGTCTGGTTTAGGAGTTACACCCAATTAAATGTAATTGGGGCGAAAGGGGTCAGGGTCTGGTCCGACCCGGTCAAACCGATCTGACCTAGCCTTAGGTGCCTGGAATGAGGGGCCTAGGCTCGGCTTGGTTCGACAAGTCCTAGTCTGACACGTTGGGCCGCAGGTGCGACCAAGGATGCCCTGTTATGTGTGGCCTTCCAGGATGCGAAATTGCTTGACCCACTAGCCGAGTGGGTGGGGTGGTGGGGGGGGGGGGGGGTTCTCCCATTTCGAATAGAAAAAATTCATTTGTCCCTTCAAGGTAATGGTGCTATTTGGCACTGCCTCTCTTAGCTAGTTCCACTAGAAAGTTCATGTGTGGGACCTGTGGGTCTGCCCTCCACTTTATCTAGAAGTCATGGTCTTCCTCCGCGGTGCGCCAATGTAGCATGCATCCTAGATCAATAGTGGAATAAAATGGTTTCTCACTCCCCTAGGTGTTCTGTGTGGACATGATCTCAATAGACCCATGGTCACGGGTCCACCCTCCACCACGGCTCGAAGCCACATCCTTCCATAGTGGTGTGCCACCCTTCATAAATGTGGCCCGGGATGGTCGGGCGCCCACTTGTCTACCATGGTGCCTCCGAGAACCAGTGTCCCTTCAATACCTATGGGTTCTGGTCACTACCTCCCTTGGTTTGACATGTCTATGTGCCTACAAATCCTCCACAAGCCACTACTGAAGCTCTTATGGTCCGCTTTTATTATCATCTGCACCTTCGACTCTCTCGGGAGGGCTCCCGCAATGTGCGACCCTTGCTTCCGTCTTGATACCATAAAATTCAGTTGACCACAAATAATGCCCCCACAACTGATTTCGGTAGAGGGTTTGGGCCTTGTTCATTTTCCCCTCTCCCTCTATGTTAGCATTATAACAACATGGGAACTATATTTTATTTATAAAAAATCTCATAATGAAAACCCTGCAATATCTTCTATTATTTTATGAATGGAACAAGGATCAACACATTAGATGGTTGATCTATGTTCTTCATAATAATCATTAATATGATAAAGGGGAGAAATAAAGCATAAAACCCCATACTATGTATTTTATGGAAGGAGCTACAGACTAGGAGGGGGTGTACATGTCCGAATGTTTTCGTCAGCTCTTGTCGTCACCCATCGATTCCCACAATGACTCTCGCTCGATTACATTATTCATTGGAGAGGAATGACATTGGTGCTTCATCATAGCTTCCTCTCTTAGATCTCCCAAAACGGAATCCCGATGTCAGAATAAATAGAGGGGAGGAGGTGATCAAAGCATCAAACAATTAATCAGGGTCATTAATAAGTATAATTAATATACCTCTTTAATTATCTCAATGGTGAAGTTACACATTCATTTATTTTCCCTAGACGACACAGTTACACAAAAAGAGTGGAATGTAATTAAATTTTTTAACATTGCACGGAAGTTCCACCACCATTTTTTCAATAGTAGAAAAAAAAAGAAATATAAAATATTCATTAGTCATTTTATTATAATTTTTGTAATGTCGGTGAAATTATCTTTCTTCTTTCGTCCCATTCCAGCTGAAGGTAAGTTTCCATTAACAGAATCCCATCCCATTGGATTCGACAGTGCACTCATATTTTTCATTCAAGCACCGATTTAATGGATAGGAAACATTTCTTGAACTTTTACAGAACATACTTTAATTTTTTAAAAAAATTATGTTCCTGGCTCTCTAGGCCTCGGAAACACCTACCATATATTTTTGTAGAAATATTATAATCCCAAATAATAAATAAATTGTTGGGAATTTTCGGGTGTTTATATTATAAGTGGTTCCCATATCATTCAAATCCAAATCAACCACTTAACAATGATGTTTATCTCTATATAACAACTATTCATCTAATATTATTAAAAACGATAAATTATTCTTTATACCCTTGAGCACGATTATGTTTCTAGTAAATTCATAATATTAAAAAAATTCTATTCAAGTACCTCAACTATCTAAGCCTTCTTCTATAGGGTGTATATATGTTCATTGATGATTTTATCCTTCTTTTCAAAGTGGATGTTAAATTCCAATTCGTCATCATATCTTTCAAGAGTTATGAAATTTTATTTTTATCATACGTCCGTTAAATAAATTCTCTTCATAATACTAATAAACATGCATTATTGAATCATACATTATTTTTCATATCCTTTTTTTCTATTTCATTGAATTTCACTCTTATCCTTAGGATCCTCAACTGCCTAACTGAGATCAACAACACCAATCAATTGATTATATTTATAATTATTTTTTGAATGTTATTTATTTTAAATTATATTCATCCAGGATACCTTGGTTTCATATTTTTATTATAGGATCCCAAGACGTTTACACATAACATTTCATGATTTTAAATATAATTCATCATCAGAGTACAAGCCAAGGATCGTGTGGTCTAGTGTCTTGGAAGACTAGGTACATAAAACATAAAACATGGGCTAAAAACACCTATTTATTTAATATTTATAATGATCTCTGAACCTCATTTGATCCCTTACATCAGCATAGGGTACCCTGGGGAATAGATGAACAGTGGGATGAGCTAAAAATCTCATTAAGGGAAAAAACATAAGAATAAACATTAAGCACATGAGTTAGGAGGCATGAAATAATGATATTGGAAGCATGGAAAATATGGAATCATAACATAAAAACATGGGATCATAAAAACATGGGATAAAATAATCATGGGATCATATAGGCATGAGATTATATAAGAATATTTTAATAGATATGTGGCATCAACTTGAAAAAAGACTTTAGTATGAGTCAAGGCTAACCGCCAATCTCGTTTCCCATAGTAGCACAATCCAAGGATAACCGCCCGAACCATTTTCCCAGAATCTTCTCATGAGACATTAACATTACCCAATGCATTGGAGCACTATCTGGGAACACCCATCTATGCTTATTCATGTATATTATTTCCACAAAAAGAACCTCAATCATAGATAAACATAAGAGTACCCTAGAAAAGAAATGGTCACACAATCACGTTATGAAGCATAATAAAAAGGGGCGTAACATACAAGCATCCATGAAAGAAGGATATAATCATAAATAGACATTAATAAAGTTTGAAGGCATAAATCATGACAAGATATAACAAACTGATGAGATAACATGTAAAAATAGTTTTTAAGAATATTTGATTCAAACCATTTTAATGTGGTTTATGAAAACATCGAATACATTTTAAAACGAAAATAGAATAATATTTTTTATAAAACCAGAAGTAAACCTGGAGGGTTTTTATAATAATAATACATATTTTATAAGGACAACGGTGACTTAAAATAGAGGATAGAGTACACTTGATAATAGTAACGAATTCGGGAAGGTCCCTTAAAACAGGTTCACTTATCGGGATGTAATAAGGAGATAATCACTTAAAATCATGCATATTCTCAAAAGAAAGTGATGAAAGATTCATGATAAATAGACTTCGAACATGTTCACAACATTTAGAGTACTCACATGAAAAGGTAAGATAACATCATTTTGGTAGAGAGGTAGATAAGACAACTCGAAGGAATAAATGAGGTTCAGGTAGAATTCTTTACGGATTGTCGGCATGGTATCGAGAGTACATGAGGGGACTTAGTGAGAGAGGAAAGGGAATTATCATCACTTATACATAAAGAGGGCAGTATGGGGGAGGTTCGAAATCAAACCCCATAATTAATAATAACACACAACATGTCTTAACATAGTGAACAATCATGAATTAGAGTGAAATTGAGAGGATCCCTTACCTTAGGCCCGTTGGTGTTATCCACTTGATATTAATGACCTGAATAGTAAAATTATGATTATTAATAAATAGTTCAAGAAACATATCTAAATGTATAAGATTAATTATAACCTTTTCAAGTTCATTTATACCCATCATGGATGATTACGAGGTTCAATTTCATTGTTCGGGTCCGTTCGTTTCATTTGTTTTAATGATCGATACAATTGTATTTAGGTTCAAATAAATTGTAAGATGAAAGTGGATGTCCAGAATTGAAGTTATTAAAATAGTGGACATCCATAAGGTTAAATGGTTAAAAATTTAATTTTCTTAATTATATTGAAAGAGATCATTTATATTAAACATTAATGATAAACACTTGAATTAATTTTAACGATTTTCCCATAATTGACTGGTTTTGTATTATTGTTTTATATCATGAGTGTATGAGGATTACATAACCTTAAATAAAAAATATAAAATAAATAACAATCTGGTTCAACCATAACATAAATGGTTTCATGAACAGAATCAAAATGATAGGGGAATTTGAAAACACATTATCCATGATGTCGGTAATTTGACACATCAAGGACGATGTTTAATTCTAGAATGTGAGGGAGAGGAGGAGAAGTATGATGCTTGAAATTTACCAATAAAATGATTGGAATCCAGAATATATGTCATTCTGGAGATTTCATGTCTTTTGGACAAGGGAAGGAGAATACGGTATAAGGAAAGAAATAAATTGAAAACAAAACACATGAAAACAAAAGAGGGTTCTTACCCTTTGATCTCCTCTCTTTCAGACTCCTCTTAGGGGCTCTAGTTTTGGTCTTCTAGAAAGACCATCAAGCCTTGGAAGTGGGGAAGGGTCTTGGGAGGGTATTTGGACAGAAATTTGGCTAGGCACAAGGCTTGAGGGCTGTGAGGGAAAGAGGTAAGAAGAGAGGGTATTTATAGTGGATGAGAGAGGGGTCTCCTTAATATAAAATTCATTAGTTTATTATTTCCCCACAAGATAAGGAATAGTGAGTATTGGATGGCCAAGTATATTAATTTTATAATGTAATCCCAAACCAAGTGGGATTACATTAGCAGGACATCACACATGAATCTATAATTTTCTTATTTAGCTTATTATTGTAAATTACCGTATTTCAAAATTCATAAAAAAATTCATGTTTTTCAGAAAAATACCAAAAATTTACTCCAACCATTTTCCGACGTGTAGAATCAAAAAATGAAGTCCATTTTCTAAAAATAATTTTCTAAATATGATTATTTTAATATTTAAATAAGATAATAATTTATTATCAAAACTAGTTTTAAAGCAATCATTAACTCATTCTAAACTATAGCTATATAGAACATCCAACATGAATATTATTTTTATACAACCATAGGCAGGGTTACTATTCATTAGGGTATATCAATATTTTTATGGGTATGATACTATTCATTATGGTAGGTTACTATTCACCAAAATAATTATTTTTTTATTAGATTCCAAAAAACATCTTGAACACAACCGTGTATGCCGAATTTTCAAAATTCTAAACACAGAAGTGAAAAACATATGTTTAAAGGTCACATATCAATTAGTAGTTCATTATTATGTGATTTTATGGAATATTTATAATAAGTGTATTTCCATTAATAACATTGGGTCGTTACATTCTTCCCCCTTGAGAAATTTCACCCTATAAATTTAATTTTACATTCTAGGCCAAAAACAGATGTGGGTACTTTTCCTTCATTGATTCCTCCAGCTCCCATGTTTCTTCCTCAAACATATGGTTGCTCCACAACAGTTTGACAATATGGGTTGTCTTGTTGCGTAGAACCTTATCTCTCCAATATAGAATCATTATTGACTGCTCTTCATAGAGGAAATCATCTTCCAGCTGCACCACCACTGAGTTTAGTACATGTGAGGGATCAGGAATGTACTTCATCAAGAGTGATACATGAAAAACATCATGAAATCGAGCCATATTCAATGGATGTGCAAGCCTATAGGCCATGGATCCTATGCATTCAAAGATCTCAAAGGGACCAATATACATGGGGCTTAGCTTACCTTTCTTCCCAAATTGCATGACTATCTTCCATGGAGATGTTTGAAGGAGGACTTTATCTCCAATGTCGAATTCCATATCCCTTCGACGGTTGTCAGTATAGATCATTTGCAGACTTTGAGCAGCATTGATGTGTTTCTGGATAACTTAAACCTTCTCTGTCATCTCTTGAACAAGACCGGGTACAAGTAGATTTCTTTCTCCAACTTAATCCCAACAGGTTGGAGTTCTACATTGCTTTCCATACAGAGCTTCATTTGGGGCCAACTGAATACTCGAGTGGCAGCTATTATTGTATTAGATCTCAACCAATCAGATATTTTGATCCCATACACCTTTGAATTATATAGATCAAGCTCTAAACATATCTTCAAGCATCTGAATAGTTCTTTCTGACTGGCCATCAGTTTGGGGGTGAGAGACCATGCTAAAATTTTATTCAGTACCCAAAACATGTTAAAGACTCTTCCAAAATTTAGATGTGAACCTTGAATCGTGGTCAGATACAATTGAGAGTGGATCACCGTGCAGTCTCACCAATTCCTTCAAATATTTTTTTGCAAGTTGTTCAAGCCAGAGGCCTTACCAAATAGTGATTAAATGGGATGTCTTGGTGAGTTGGTCAACCACAACCCATATCGCAATATTTCCCTTCGACATCTTCGGGAGATCCATGACAAAGTCCATAGTAACATTTTCCCATTTCCACATGGGTATAGGCAATGTATGCATCATACCTTTGAAATTTTGTCGCTCATCATTAACATGCTGACATAACAAGCACCATGATATATATTCTGCAATATCCCTCTTCATTTTATCCCACCAGAAGTGTTATCGGAGATCATGGTACATTTTCGTACTCCCATGATGGATAGAGAAGGTCGATCTATGGGCATCATTCAATAGCTCTTTCTTTATCATTGGATCAGATGGTACACATAATCGTGTCCCAAATCTTACAACTCCTTCCTCATCAATTTTAAAATCATATTATTTCCTATTTTTAATAGCTTCCCATCTTTTTTGAATTTCCACATCCTTTCTTTGAGTAACCTTTATTTTCTCCAAGAGGGATGGTTGAGCAATCATTTGAGGAAGGGTTTATGATGTTCATCCCTTAATGATTCCCATTTCCATCCTTTTCAAATAAAAAAATATTGAATCCATTTCAATTATAATCATTGATAAAGATGCAGGATCCTTTCTACTTAGAGCATCTGCCACCTAGTTTTCCTTACTGGGATGGTAGTGGATTGAGTAATCATAATCCTTGATGAGCTCTATCCATCTTCGTTGGCGCATATTATGCTCTTTCTGTGTGAATATATACTTGAGACTCTTTTGGTCAGTATATATCTCACATTTCTCCCCATAGAGATAATCCCACCAGATTTTCAAGGCAAAGATCACACATGCTAACTCCAGATCATGCGTTGGATAGTTTTTCTAATGAATTTCCAGGTGCCTTGAAGCATAGGCTATCAATTTATCATTTTTCATCAACACACAACCTAATCCTTCTTTGAAGAATCACTGTACACCACAAAGAGTTCCCCATTGGTAGGGAATGTGAGTACTAGAGTATTGATAAGCCTCGGTTTAAACTCCTTGAAACAGTCTTCACACTCATGTGTCCAGAAAAACATTACTCCTTTCCATTTCAACATGGTCAATGGGTTTTTTAATCGTGAAAAGTTATTCACGAATTGTCGATTATACCCAGCTAGACCCAAAATGTTGCAGATCTTCATTACAGAAGATGGTCTGGGCCACTCTTCAATTGCCTTCTTCTTGGAAGGGTCCACATATATCTGTTTAGTAGTGATAACATGCCCCAAGAATGATACTTCCTCTATTTAGAACTCACATTTACTGTAAATTTCATACAACTTCTCCCTTCTCAAATTCTTTAACATAGTTTCCAAATGGTCCTCGTGTTCCTCGTTGCTCTTGGAGTATATCAGAATATCATCAATCAAGACTACCACAAATTTGTCGAGGTAATCTCTAAAGACTCTATTCATTAAATCCATGAAACTTTCTGGAGAATTATTGAGCCCGAAGGGCATCACTATGAACTCATAGTGGTCATACCTCATTCGAAAGGCATTCTTGGGAATATCTTCCTTCCTCACCTTTAGTTTGTGATATCCTGACCGAAGGTCCACCTTAAAAAAATAATTGGACCCACATAGCTGATCGAACAAGTCATCTATCAATGGAAGGGGATATATGTTTTTTATTTTGATTTTATTGAGATCACAATAATCAATGAATAGGCGCATTGATTCATCATTATTCTTGACGAAGAGGACTGGAGCACCCCACGGGGAAGCACTCTGGCGTATTAAACCCTTCCCCATATTCTCCTGTAACTGCTTCATCAGCTCTTTTATCTCTACGGTGGCCATTCTGTACGGTGTGTCTGAGATTGGTAGAGATCCAGGGATAAGTTCAATTGGGAACTCAACCTCTCTATCAAGAGGAAGACCAGGAAACTCTTTGGGGAATACATCAATGTAATCCCTCATGACGGGCATGTCTTCAAGCATGATTCTCTCCTTTATCTCAATAATATGAGCTAGATATTCATGCTCATAAAGAAGAAAGATCCAAACAAGAGACGAATATTCAAAAGGATACTCATCTTCATCCTTGCACTTGAAAAGAATCGGAGGATGATTCGGGATATGAAGGGTAATCACCCTTTCCAGGAAGTTGATGTTTTCCTTGTAAAATTATAGCCAATCCATGCCCAAGATAGCATCAAATTCCACTAAAGGAAGTATAACAATATTTTCTGGGAGGTTCAGTCCACAAAAATTAACCATGGAGGAGTTATAAACCATTGATGCAAGAATTTCTCAATTCTCTATTCTCACAGATAACTTTTCCTCCAAATTTTGAGGTGGTGCTTGAATAGTTCTACTAAACATGAAAGCTATGAAAGAATCCAAAGAACCAGAATCAAATAGTACGTTCTCTATTCAAGAATGAATAACAAGTATACCTGTCACCAAATCATTTTCCGGCTCCACCTCAGCAGTAGTGATAGCATAAGGCCTTCCTTGTTTCCATAGAGGTTGTTGATGTTTGCCTCCGACAACCCTTGGCATATAGAAATTGTTCGCATAATTCCCAAGATCCCTGCAGTTATAACACTGTACTGTTGACTGAGTGTTGATATGAACCTTCCTTTCTTCTTCAAAATTAGTGGGATTTTTCATATCCCTTCGGTAGTTCATGGGCAGATGACCAAACATTCTGCATTTTAAGCAATTCTTGGTTCCCTTCAGACAGTTACCCGGATGCTTCTTCCCCCAATTTTTTCAAAGGGGAATGTTGGGATTCTTCCCATCATGGAATTTGTTTGATAGACCACACTTGTTGTTTTCCATCTTCCACTTCTTTTCACTAGTCCCATGAGACCACTGAGAGTCTCCAATCTCCATTTCAACCTTGAGGGCACAACATACAATATCCTCATACTTTTCAATGTCTCGAATCGCCATCACTTTTCATAGACTTGGATTAATCTTCTAAAGAAGTGATCCACCTTGATTTCGGTGTTCATCACAAAGCCAGAGGCGTACCTTGCAAGCCTGGTAACGTTTTCTTCAGTCGCCCCGATGGACTAAAATTCTTTCTGGTTGAGTCCGAGGAATTCTCATTCCATCTTCATATGGACGGTTCGAGGAAAATATTTGTTGAAAAACATCCTCTTGAATTCCTCCCAATTTATGGAATCGATTTCTTCTTGGGAAATTGTATTATTGATCAGTGTACACCACTGATCAGCTTCCCCATCATAACAATAGACTACCTGTACAAACTTCTCTTCATCCGAGCACTGGAGGATGGTGAATATCTTTTCAATGGAGTTAAACCATTGTTCCACGAGGAGGGGATCAGAAGATCCTATAAACATGGGCGGCCTTTTCCGCATGAATGATTCTACAACAACATGCTCTTTCCTTGGAGGAGGGGGACGTTCCACCTGATTCATGTTATTATTCATTACTCATGCCAGCTGAGCAAGTACTACCATGATGTTTTGAGCACCCGATTCCGTCAGATCAGGCATGTCATTAGGGTAATCATCACATTGCCTATCACATTGGTTTTTGGAATGTGTTCTTCTATTTCCCTCCATTAAATAAGAAAAAGAACGTATAATTAGAGGTCTTGAATACTTATCTTTTGATCATAGAAATGAAATTTTGAACATCAAAGGATATACTTATAAAGAATAAGTACATCCTGACCTGTGATTCCTTAGGTTTATATCTAGGTTATCCTCAATATATTTCATAACATATATTCTTATGGTCCTTTTCCCCTAATAATTTCTTGTACAAAGCTCATAAATCGACCAATGCATATCCCCCGGGAGTGTCGTAACCAAGAGTGCAGCAAGGCCTATTGTCATGCACTAGTCCCCATTCGAGCCTAGCTCAATGAGGTGTTTTTGGGTATTACCCCTAGGATACATCTGTGCCAGAGCTGCCTCTACCTGATCATATCTAGACAAGGATGTATTTTCTTGATAAACCACTTACTCAATACTCCCCAAAAGTTGGGAATTTTTTCTAATACACATTCTCATCCATAAGGTTCTCACTATGGTGCCATATTCCTAATCTCCAAAAATAACTAGACCATTCTCTGATAGAAACTATAGCGACCCTAGCCTTTTACACATAAAATTTCATGATTTTAAAAATTATTCATCATCAAGTACAGGACAAGGATCGTTAAGTGTAGTGTATTAGAATACTAGGTACATAAAACATAAAACATGGGCTAAAAATAACTTCTTTATTTAATCATCATAATGAGTGCCTAAATTATTTTGATCCCTTACATCTACATAGGGTACGCTAGGGAACACATGAACAAAGGGATGAGATAAAAAGATCAGTATGTGAAAGAACATAAGAATAAACTTTAAGCACATGTGTTAGGAGGCTTGACATAATGATATTAGAATCAGGGAACATATGGAATCATAACATATAAACATGGGATCATAAAAACATGGGATAAAATAACCATGGTATTATATAAGAATGAGATTATATAAGCATAGTTTCATAGATATTCGGCAGTATCATTAAACAAGACATTAGTACGAGTCATGGAAAACTGCTAATCTCGTTTCCCATAGTAGCACAAGCCAAGGCTAACTACCCGGAAAATTTGCCTATAATCTTCTCATGAGACATTAACTTTACCCAATTTATTGGAGCGCTATCTAGGTGCACCCAACCAAGCTTATTCACATATATGCTTTCCATATAAAGTAACTCAATCATACATAAACATCAGAGTACCCATGGAAAGAAATGGTCACACAATCACACTATGAAGCATAATAAAAAGGGGTGTAACATACAAAAGTCCATGAAACAAAGGAATTAAATCATATATAGACATTAATAACGCATAAAGGAATAATTCATGACCATAGATAACAAACTGAAGAGATAACTTGTAAAAATAGTTTTTAGGAATCTTTGAGTCAAAACATTTTAGTGCGGTTTAAGAAAACATCGAATATCTCTTAAAACAAAAAGTTGTATAATAATTTTTATACAACCAGAAGTAAAACAGGAGGGGTTTCATAAAAAAAGACTGATTTTATAATGACAAAGGTGACTTAAACAATAGGATATATTAATCTTGATAATAGGAATGAATTCGGGAAGTTCCTTTGAAACGGGTTCACTTATCAGAAAGTAATGAGGATAGAATCACATAAAATCATGCATATCCCTGAAAAAAAGTGATGAAAGAGTTTTGATAAATATACTTGGAACATTTAAACAAAATTTATAGTATTCATAAGTAATGATAAGATAACATCAATTTGGTAGAAAGGTAGATAAGACAACAGGAAGGAATAAAAGAGGTTTGGGTGGAATTCTTTACTGATTCTCGGCATGGAATCGGGAGTACATGAGGGGGATTAGTGAGAGAGGAAATGAAATTATAATCACTTATAAATAAATAGGGCAGTATGGGGGAGGTGTGAAATCATACTCCATAATTAATAATTACACACAACACGTCTTAATATAGTGAACAATCTTGAATAAGAGTGAAATTGAGAGGATCCCTTACCTTAGGCCCATTGGTGTTCTCCACTTGATATTAATTATCTGAATAGTCAAATTAGGTTTATTAATAACTATTTCCAGAACCATATCTAAAAGTAAAATATTCATTATAACCTTTTTAATATCATTTATACCCATCTTGGTTGATTACGAGGTTCAATTTTATAGTTTGGGTCTGTTTGTTTCATTTGTTTTAATGATCGGTTCAATTGTATATAGGTTCAAATAAATTGTAAGATAAAAGTGGTTGTCCAGAAATGAAGTTATTACATTAGTGGACATCCAGTAGGTTATATGTTTACAAAATAATTTGGTTAATTAGAGTGAAAGAGAACCATTACATTAATCATTAATGATAAACACTGGAATTAATTTTAACGATTTTTCCCATAATTGAGTTGTTTTATATTATTGTTTTAGATCATGAGTGTATGAGTATTACAGAACATTAAATAGGTCATATAACATATATAATAATCTGATTCAACCATAACATAAATGGTTTCTTGGCCCGAATCAAAATGATAGATGATTTTGAAAACAGATTATCCATTATGTCTGTAATTTGACCCATCACAGATGATGTTTAATTCTAGAACGTGTGGGAGAGGAGGAGAAGAATGATGCTTGAAATTTTCCATAAACATGATTAGAATCTAGAATATATGTGATTATGTAGATTTCATGTCTTTTGGATATGGTAAGGGGAAGAGGGTATAAGGAAAGATAGAAATTGAAAACAAAACACTTGAAAACAATAGAGGGTTCTTACCCTTTGACATCCTCTCTTAGAGAATTCTCTTAGGGGCTTTGGTTTTGGCCTTTTGGAATGGCTAGAAATCCTTCGACATGGGGAAGGATCTTGGGAGGGTATTTGAGCATAAATTCGGCTAGACACAAGTCTTGAGAGGTTTGAGTGAATGATGTAAGGAGAGAGGGTATTTATAGTGGAGGAGAAAGAGGTTTCCGTAATATAAAATTCATTAGTTTATTATTTCCCCACAAGAAAATGAATAGTGAGTCTTGCATGACCAAGTGTATTAATTTTATAATTTAATCTCGAACCAAGTGGGATTACATCATCAGAACATCACACATGACTCTATAATTAGCATATTTAGCTTATTTTTGTAAATTACAGTATTTCACTATTCATAAAAAATTCAAGTATTTCAGAAAAATACCAAAAATTTACCCCAACCATTTTTTGACATTTAGAATCCAAAAATGAAGTCCATTTTTCAAAAATAATTTTCAAAATATGTTTATTTTAATATTTAAGTAAAATAATGATTTATTATCACAACCAGTTTTAAAGCATTCATTAACTCATTCAAAACTATATGTATATCGAACATCCAACATGAATATTATCTTTATACCACTATTGTTAAGGTTACTATTCATTAGGGTATATCAATATTCTTAAGGGTATGTCACTTTTCATTAGGGTAGGTTACTATTCACTAAAAATTATTATTTTTTATTAGACTCCAAAAAACATCTTGAAGACAACCATGTATGCCAGATTTTCGAAATTCCAAACACAGAAGTGACAAAATTATGTTTAGAGGTCACTTATCACTTAGTAGTTCATTATTATGTGATATTAAGGAATATTTATAAGAAGAGAATTTCCATTAAAAACATTGGTTCGTTACATTGATACTAGTAATTCATAATAAAAAATGATAATCATATTGTTCTTATTAATAGAAGAAAATCATTATCTGTCATTTCATTCCTAAATTTTTTCTCCCTTTAAGGGAAACCATTTCTGAGGCTTCTACATGACTCATGGTTTACATTTTTTATCATTTAATTTTCTTGAGCACCAAGAGGAGACATTCCTAAGTCCACCACATTGGAAACATTGTAGATGAATCCAATCTTTAAGTATCAAATTTTCAATGATAAATTTCACAGGGAAGAAGGAAATATGTTAATAAACCAAATTACATTCATCAAAACTATCTCTAGAAACCTCATTCATTTCTATGGATTTGAATCCCATTCCCATAATGAATAGATTTTTGTAATCTTTTGGATTTCATCAAATTTAATAATAAATCATAATTCTTACTATACCATCAACATATATTTTAGAAAGATCCATTTCATGAAGAGTATCCAATTATTCTTTGTATATAAGAGGATAAAATTATATTAATGTCATCAAAAATTTAGTTCCTCTAATTTCTTCACAAAATTCATGAACATAACTACAATTTTTTAGTTAATAGATTAATAAATTTAACAACATTTTCATGAGGGTGAATTTTTAGATCTAGAAAGTTATTATTAAAACCATGAGTTTTGTCACTTTAGAATATAATTTCCATCATATATATTTTTCTATTTTCCCACATAGACATGGTTGATGGTAAGCTCATCCTATTCAATTAAAATTTAACCATATTGAGATTATTTATGAGAATTTATTTTATTGGAATCTTCTTGAATCAATTTCCGTTAACTTTTATTCAAAGATAGTATAGTCACAGTAGTTACCTAAATCATTAGAGTTGTGGAAAAAAATAACAACCATTCAAAGGGACATTAGGTGAGATCTCATCAGGTTCTTCAAAATAATTATTTTTCATCCCTAAAAATTGTTGAAACCCCAATATTTACTAAATTATCTATGAAAAGAATAGAGTAAATCTATAACGAATGAAGCTTCTATCATATAAAACAACATGTAGGACCCCAGAACACCTTGATATGGGATGGGGAATCATGATGTGAAAATATACTTTTAATGTGGAGAATATTTTTTCCCACATTGGTGATTTTTTTAAGAATGTATTATGGATTCATGAAGTAATAAAAAAATCACATACATAGAGGCAACACAACAATTTTATATCGAACACCACCAACCGTTAGTCCATGGAGAATTTGAAAATAGTGTTTTGGTCATACCCATATCCACTAATATTCATAAGTTGTGTAATACATATGTTCAAAAATAACCATCATATTCTTTGCCCAATACATATATAAAAAAATTGGGACAATACATGACATCAAAAAAAATATATTTTGCCTACTTAGATCAAATTTTTATGGTACATTATTGCTCAAATTAACAAAATGAATTTAAATTAATTATATTGGAATTGATTTCTTGGTCTATGATTATCATGAGACTCATTGTGCACCATAATATGTAATTAATTCACTTTAATGATCTAATAAAAATTTCTTATATTCAAAAACGTTTTTCCTATAAACTCATATGTAACGGCTTGGTTTTGGGAGCTACCCAAATGGGCCCATACGTAGTTTTTCAAATGCCCCATTTCATATTTCCCTGAATACCAGAGGCCACCGACAAGCAGCAAGGCCCTTGGGTGTGATATTGGGGAAACAATTTTCTCATTCGTAGAGTATACATAGTATAAACAGATAGTAAATAGCAAAGAAAGCAGTATACTATACATCAAAATAAAACACCGTAATACTGATAATAAAATAATAAATCTATCATATATAATTATTCTTGTCACATGTATTGAATAAAGTATCCAAACAATTCACAAGGATGGAAATACAGTAATGAATTTTTTTTATAGAAAATAGTAAACTCCAACAACATCACAAGTCTCAGCTTGGTCTTATGCTCTTGAGTTACAATCAGTAATAATGTACCTGACGTAAAAGGTAGCATTACCTAATCTATTAATACAACCATATAATCTGTTTGGTCCCAAAAGAAAGACCATAATATTGTGTGAAATGTTTCCATATAGGCAACCAATAAAGGATCTGTGTCTAACAGGCAATGAATATATATAGAAAAAAATATATAGAAATGATGAAATATACATGGATGTACTCAAAAGTAAACAATCCGAAAATTTTCAATTACATACATTTTCATCTATTAATTATTAAAACCATTGAATAATGTAATCTCTAGAACTATCCTAATCACTATATCCCATGTGTAATAGAGAAACAAATTTCTGAAAAGACCAACGAAAAAATAAGTAATAGTATGTCCATGATTGTGATGTGGCATGGAAGAATGGTCACATTAAATATATTATTCGCAAGCAACCCTCTAGGATTGTTCACACTATCTAATCCACTCTAGTTTTACAGACCATTAAATGAATAAATAATGATGATATTTTGGGTAATGTCACATAGTCTAACCCCATTGGCCCTTAAAACACTAATCATTTATAGAAGCCCTCTTGGGTAGCTATCACAGTCAATACCCCATTAGACGACATAGAAATAATAAAAAATAATTATCCTCTAACAGATCTCATAGTCATTTCCCTAGGGTCCAACATTTATTTAATAATCACTCTTCTGGTATCTCTCAAGGAATAACTCTTCTGGTCAATGGCCCTATGAAACTCTCACGACCAATACCTCTGGTAATTCATGAAAAGTATTCATTATTAAAATAACCTAACTTGGGAAGCTTTCATTGTCACTTCTTCTTGGTCATACATTCATAATGATAAACACATGCATTTTATATAAACAACAACTACATCCTAACAACAGATGGAATGTAAAACAAAGTAGCCTAACATGCTTCTTAGACCCAATACCATAACCAATCAAACATTAAAAATACATCATTAATAATGATAATAATCCTTAAGAATTATCAATAACCCATTTCACAATAAAACCAACCATAATAGTTCTTATGTAGTGTTACATTAAATAACACGCAATACCATACACCAGGGTATTCATCACTTATTGCATATATAATCCTATGAAAATCAAAGTAAGGCACAAACCACCTACGTTGATGTGGTACATTGAATACTCTCGAACATTGGCCCTTGAATTGTCCAAGAACATCGTATATATACTAAGAGGTCTAAATTGTTAAACATTGAATATTATACGCGGGAGAGAGGAAAAGAATAAGAGAGACTCCTGGGAAAGGGAGAACTCACCGATGGGAATCTAACTCTCCCAGTGGGGTCTCAATCATAGCTCAAACAATTTTACATAAGGATATCCTTGATTTTTTTGTCATACGTTGCTCTCCTGTATGATACATGTGATTATGAATGTAGTTCTAGAGATGAGACATGATACCGAGACGATTAAGAAAATAAATAGAAAATTAAACGGCATGTTCATTTAATGTAAACACCATGTACAAGCTTTCACAGTCCCCCGCTATAGTTGGTCATCCAGGTAACCATACATGGCCATGTACTCATCCACTACATGACCAGTACATAGCTACATGTGATAACCATGTAGAAAACATATACTCAGGAGTACACGACGTGTACATTGAAAATATTCATTTATTCCTTTTTCCTCTAATACAACAAAATAATAAGATCTATTCCTGAAATGAATATCCTGGTTCATAAACAGTTCCCCCTTAAATCAATTCTTCCTGAAATTACCCTTCAATGTGTGGTGATGATGAAACATTAAATAACTCTATCCATTGTCACCGATATTCGATCACCATCAACCATGTCTCGTTATGTAGTCACATGTGCAACCATAACACCCGTACCAGAGAGACCGAACTACCACATAGAACATTTATTATACGATCCACATTTCGAAGTGGATTCTCCTCAATGGATACATCGAAATCCAACTCAACCTCCTCGAATTAAAAAATGTGGTATGGGTCAAAAATGTAACATAGTATCCAAGAAACATGGATGACATCGTACCTAGATTGGTACCTCTATGGTAACTGAAAAATATAGGAAATCAGCCTTAATCTCTCCAAAACCTCAAAGTTCCTAAATTATCTTTTTGAAGGGTAACTTTTTCTCCAAATCCCCATGTGTCCCATCCTTATTGTGACACGCTTGAAATCATAATCTCCGGCCTCAAACTCTAGAGGTTGTCTCTATTGATATGCATGATATTTCTGCTAAGATGGTGCAGTAGAAATTATTTATTGAATCAACTCCACCAACTCAGAGGTATCCAAGATAGGATGACATCCCAACTTAGGTGCTTCTCCTTTGTCCTGCCAACATAGTGGTGATTGGCATGTCCAACCATACACATTCTCATAATGTTCATTCAGAATTTCCGCCTGAAATTTTTATTGTAGGAAAACTCGACTTGCGGTATATGTCTCTCTCATGAACCCCATGAAATCTAGGATGCATGGTGAAAGAATGTCCCCCAGCACCAAAATGATTCACATGGATTGACCATATATTAGGGAATGGTATGCTGTACTCATATGTACATGTGTACAAAAATCCCTTGGTAGTTCCTGCCAGACAAGAGAAGTAAAACGAGCATCCCTGTCTGAAATGGTAGAGTGAGATACCCCATGAAAATTTACAATATTTCATATTTAAAACCTTCCAATATCATTATCCATTATGGTTTACTAAATCTTGAGGTTATGTGAATGCTTCATGAGTCTTTCAAGAATAACCCATTATGCATCATTCCCTCATGGCGACCTCTGTAAACCTTTCATGAAATCCATCACGACATCATTCCACTTGCACACAATAATGGGAAACTACTGTAAAATCTATGTCGTTCATTGATGCTCTTACATAACCTATTTACAGTTTCAAAATCTCCTTGAAAAACTAGATACATTTTTCTTCATGCATGAACACCTATAATTATAGTTTACATCTCGATAAATCTGGGTGACACCCGGATGCACTACCCATAATAAGGAATAAAAATTCCTCATCATCTCCTCACATATATTTTCTGATACCCATTCACACCTAGGAAATATAAAATATCTCATCCTCACCTACTGTACCCCCAAGAGTAGGGTCATCTCCTGAAACACTCTTCTATATGACTTGGCCTTTAGAATATGAAAAATGACTCACTCACACTATCTGGTATACTAGAGGTAACTTCTATAGATAAAAAAAATTTTTTCCACTCTCTAACATGTACAACCAATTGAATCTTTGAGAATATAGAAATAAGGTGCCACTCACTATTGGCCTCTTGAATGACATGTATCTCAGTCATCCTAAACAACGCAACTTCCACTGTGTTGCCTTTTCCAAGCATGTATGCAAGCTAAAATTCATAGGAATGAAGGTTCACAACCAACAATCACTGTCTAAAATTTAGATCACATTGTGTAATGATATACTTGAGGCTTTGTGGTCTATAAATACAAAAAAATTATCTTATAAGAAGTAATGTCTACAACAACGTAAAGCATGCAAAGCATCGGCTATCTCGACATCGCGTTTCAGGTAATTCCCCACTTTTGGCCTTAAATTATGAAACACCAACATAATTAGTTTATCCACCTATATGAGCTCTAGTCCCAGCCCAATACCCGATGGATCAAAGTATATGGGGTATCTCTTTCTCTGCTCTAAAAAAATCAGTATCTATGTTGAAGCAAATATCCCTTTCAGCTCATAAAAGGCAGAATCACATGAATCAATCCATAAGTATTTTTCACCCATCCTATTAAAGACCATCAACGGTGCTAGTAAGAATGAAAAGTTCTTTATATTGAAAATAAAGTAATCTTATATTGAAAAAAACAACATACCTCAAAGAATTTCTCTATCTTATTCCATGAATCTACTTCTCTATCTTTTTTTGGGTATACTGATACCACTATCCCTGATCTAACATGACCCATGAAGTGAATCTGTTCTATCAAAAAATGGAATTTTGAGAGCATGGAATTTACACGATTCTATCTCATTAAACTCAACACAATACCTAGTTTAATGGAATGGTCTTGTTGAGTGTGGGAGAACACTAAGATAATATTCCTAAAGACTAGAAAAAAAATCCAATTAAGGATTGAAGAATCAGTTTATCAGTTCCATGAAAACTACTAGCGTCATCACGAGACCAAACGATATAACCACATACTCTAATTGGCTATACCTTTTATGAAAGGCTGTAAGAGGTATATATGATTGTATAATGTGAAAATAATGACAACCAAATATTTAGTCAATGGTCAAGAACACTCAGGATCCTTGAAGCTAATTAATGTTATCATCAATCCAAGGTAAGGGATATCAGTTCAGTACTGTAAATTGCTTCATATTTCGATAATCCACAAAAAGAATTAGGGTACCAAGGTCCTTCTTCCTGAAAAGGATAGGCAACCCCAAAGAGATGTACTAGGTCGGATGGAACCCTTTTCCTATAAATCCCTTACCATATTCCTATGATCCTATAACATCAGTGTAGCTAATAAATAAAGAGGAATAGACACAGGTGCCACTCTAGGAACAATATCAATAGAGAAATATACCTCTCACTCAAGAGGTAAACATTAAAGTCATCTAGATGGAAATCTATGAAATGTAGCACTACTAGAGGAATGCCCATATGTAATGTCCCCTAGAAATCCAGATATAAACTAGCAATATGTGGTATAATTCATCCCAACCAATGATTCTTGGGTCTAGCTCTGGTCGTCCAGCGATCCCATTCACCATTTTTAGAAAAATTATCTCCATCTGGTTACATGAAACTCACCATGTGAATATTAAATTCTTCAAATGATTGAAAGATACTAAACATTTAATTCTAATATTGAAATAATATCTTTCAATTTCCATGTCATATATGTCGCATGAGAAATGTCACCCACCAACCTCAATAGGGAACATCTTCCACTGACGTACACAAGCTGTCGTAATACCCAACATTTTTTATAACATCATAATGTTATAATAAGTTAAGATACATAGCCCATGGATCTTAAAAGATACAACATATATAAAACTATGGGAATCCCCTTTATAAAAAAGTGCATATGATAATAATGAGGAAAATATAATCTTACCTCTAACATTAAAGGGTATGGGATCCTACTCTTGTTGGGTTTACTGAACTAAAAAAGCCTAACCTATACTGCAGTCCAATGATATGGCCTAACTACCCTATGCTGATCCCCCCTATTGTTACAAGAAAGGTGTTTGTTGGATATGAATACCAGGACCACCTCCTAGTCTAGAATGGACTGATGTACTCTTATTCCCATCCTGATTAGAAACCAGTGGTCCAACACTTGAATGTGGAGTCATAGCTGACTCCCTATCACCCATTGATAGTGATTAAATATGAAATAAATGATAAAGATGACATATATTTTCACATGATCAGCACTCAAATAGGTCTCTCAAGCATTGAGGCCTCATGTGCTAACACATTTGGCACTTGTAGCATACCACCATGATACCTGACGATACGTTACATGAAATCTCTATGCGGTGCATCTGAATTTCATTAAAATAACTACCATACCTATATGCTAAATACACATTTCCCAAATCTTCTTACTCTCTATGAAAGAACTCAGTAATAAACAACTATTTTACTGTATCATTAAATGATGTTCTCCTTAAGACATTCACCTTTGATCAGATGTCATACATGATACCATCCTCAAACCACCTAGATAAATGTAACTTTTCACCTCAATGAAAAGGTGTTAATAATTGAGGCTCTGTAATGTGAGAAGAATACTTCATCACTGAAAGAGTGCCATGGTCCATGTCCATGAACTCTTGGGCTCAATCGGCCCTCAATGTATTGGTATAGAAGTAATCATAGAATGTCCTTTGAAACTATTCCAAAGGAATATCTGGATGATGTCTCAAATGTGATATAACATGTCAACATATCTTGGAGGAATCACATAACCTTTACATAATGAGTATCACCCTAATCTCTGGAGGCATCACTAGATGATCGGAGATACTGAGCATGCCCTCAAACCATTACTCACCAGCATGAGGTCCTCCATCCCCAATGAATGTTAGAAGATGCTACCGATGGGACTCCCTCATCAGTTCTTCCTTTGATAAGGAATGATGTGGTTCTCCATGGAATGTATTTAACATCTGCAAAAGGACATCATGGAACTATTCCTCATCACATGTGTCTGGTATAATAGTTGGTGCCATGACGGGCATGACATGTGGATCTGCTGGTAGTCCCTGATCTATCCTTTCTGGTGTCTAGTAATTGAAATGTAATTGGAATCAAACCAAAGGATGTCTCATTGGCATGAATCTATAATTTCAAGCACACATCTTGGTAAAATAAAATCAAGGACAACAACTAATATGTGCTAGAAATGGACAAGAGATGAAACATTCTCATTTTACAAAATATTTTTACATGGCATGTATAACCCCAACAATGATTGTTCCCTTATAATTTTAACATGGCATATACCTATATGGAACTTGGTCAGGAAACAACCATACACATGGAATTTTCATCCAAGGACACATCGTGTTCTTGAATTATTTCGGTCCATCCCATGATCATCTACATGGATAGAACTACACAGTTCTCCCCTAGGTAACACTTCATCGCGTTTTCACCTAAGAAACAACATGTACTAGTTAATTTACAACCCCATATGTCATTTGGGACACATTCGGTTACACGATAAACTATACACAGAATGTAAAATCTGAAAACATCATGTACAACCTATGTTCCATGACTTGTGTCATTATCAAACGACCAAATACATGGCTCTCTACACATTGCATGTACAATCTACATGATGTATGTTCTACCAGATGTTTACTATCACCGTGTATCTACTATCATAGTCAGTCAAATGGTTAATTATGACATGGAATTTAAATAAAGTACATGATGTGTACATCAAAGGAACTACTTTCTTCCAGAATAGAACACATTTCATGTGTTCATAACATCACAATCCATTTTTTCTCGGTATCTGAATAGTAAGCCATTGAAAATTCTCTGGAACCCTAAAAAACATTGATTTTTGTAAAATTCAAGACAAATTCCAAACCATGAGAACCAATACACCCACATATCATTGTTTTTCAACCTTTTTCACATAAAAAATTGAAAATAGTCAACTAGTGTTAAATGTGATCCACCAATTTCCTATCAAAGAGGTCCCATAATAACTCAAGGATCAATATTTGGAATCTATTAAAATAAAACATTAAATATTACATTATACTATAAAAAATTGGTATTCTATCATGACATCCATCACTATAATATGCATATCTAGTACAACATCGATTACAACATCATGCAATTAGTAATGCACCCTAAATAGCATGACAAAAATGTATGAAATGTGGTTGAAAGAAAGTGATTAAATGATGAATGAGATGGAATACCCTCATCTAATAGGGTTGAAATAGAAATAGAACCTCAATAATATGAATAATAATAGAACAAACAAATGAATCACTCAATAATGAAATCAAATCAATCATAGCTATTACAAATCTAGAAAAAATGCAATATTCCAGGAATCTAAGAATTAACCTATACACAGGTATTCAACTCATGGGAACACATTATTACAAACTTACCATTCCATTTTATCCCTATTTACAGGCTCCAAGAAGTTAGACAATGCAGAAAAGAATCTTTTGTGATACAACATTGTATTATCTTGGTTCTGGGTGCCTCCCAAAGATGGTTTGTACCCAGTTGGTCACATGAAAAATGCACATTCACCTGAACGCCAGAGGATTCAGACTAGAAGTGAGGTCCTAAGGTGTAATAGTGGGAACACTTTACCCTCGTTGACATAGTATACATAACGCAAAAAAATAGTAAATAACAATGAAAGAAATATATCATACCTAAAAAGTAAACATTAGAAGACTGTTATTAATATAAAAACATGACTATAGATAAATGATGTCTACCAAATGCATCTTGGAAAGCATCCAAAAAAGTCACAATGATATAAATACAATAATGAATACATTATACAGAAAAATAGTAAACTACAATAGCATCCCTAGCCTTCGATAACAATATAATCAATTTTGGACCTAAAGCATGACCCAAATAGAATGTTGGAAAAATCATAGTATGAATCCACCAATAGATATGTGCCTAACAGTTAGTGAATATATATCGCCAGCAATATGCATATATGAAGAAATAAATAATGAATTACTCAAATGTTAAAAATCATATAGTTTTTAGTTTAATTAATTTTCATTTCTTAATTATTGAAACCATTGAATTGTGTAAACTTTTGATCTATCCCATGATATATATCCATGATTTAATAACAAAAAATTTGTCTCAAAAGACCATTTATCATGTAAGACAGTGTCCAAGCTAGTGCGTTGGATTGTTAGACTCATCACAATAAATCAATTATTCACAAACTTGTGTTGTGGGAATGTTGTCACAATCTAATAGACTTTGGTTTCTCATATCATCAGATCAATAAATAATTATGACCCTCTAGGAATGATCACACAGTCTATCCCATTTCATCCTATATACCATTAATCATTTAAGGATGACCTCCTCGATAGATCTCATAGTCAATACCCCTTTGATCTACAAAGAAATAATATCAACTAATGGGGCATGGAATCTGTCACATTCAATTACCTATGGTCCATCATTTATTTAATAACGACCCTTTTTGTAGCATTGATGGTATAACCCCTCTGGTCAGTAACCTCACATCAGCTCTCATAGTCAATACCTCTTGTCATTCATAAAAATAATCCATAATTATAATACCCTACCTCTAGAAGCTCTCACGGTCAACTCCCCTTGTTCATACTTTCATAATGAGAAACATGTGCATCTCATATAAACAAAAACTCCATCTTAATTACAATAGGCATGGAAAACAAGGCATCCTATCATACTTCCTATCCCCAATGACCATAACCAATCAATAATGGGAAACACATCCACAATCACGGTTATAAACATTACTAAATTTCAATAACCCCTTTCATAATCAAAAAACATAATAGGTCATAAACATGGTTAAATTCCATAACAAGAAAAACCCAAAACATTGGTATTCATCACTGTAAGAATATATAATCCACAAGAAAATCAATATAAGGCCCAAACCACCTACCTTGATGTGGTTCAGAGAACACTATCAAACATCACCAAATGAATTATCCCATAAAATAATAGATATAAAAAATGTAAGAAGTGTTCAACCTTGAATACCATACGAGAGAGGAGGAATAAAAAATAGATCCTCTAGGGATTGAGAGAAATCACCTGTGGGAATCTAACACACCTGAAAAAGTCTCAATCAGAGCTCGAACAGAGGAACCAGAGGAGCTCGAACATTTTTGGTTGTACATCACTCTCTTGTACAAGACATGGGAATATGAAATAAATTATAGATAAAAGGTATGACCTGAGAAAATTAATCAAATAAGAAAGAAAAGTATGATGCGTGTTAATTTAATGTGATTTCCATGTACTAGCCTCAACTATCCCACTCTTTAGGGGGTCTACCACGTCATCCTACACATCCATGATCTCGGTAGTTACACGTCCATTACACAACTACACATGGAAACTGGTTACACAAAGTATACTCAGTAGTACATGTTGTATGATTTGAAAATTTACATGTCTTCATTTTTCATAAAAAACAACGTGAGAAAAAAGATCCATACATGAAATGATGATTCAGGTTCATAAATAATGCACCTACATGTAACACATGTACATGAAAAAAACATTTGAGGTTTTAATGCAAGAGAACTTTCATGATACTCTTATCTTTCATGCTACCAGAGCATGGGTTTTAGGTGTAAATGATTAGAAAAAATAAACATTATACAAACATATTTTACTTCATGATACATTTCTGTGCAATGCAAGGTCATATTTCTCACCATTCAGGAACATAGATAGAACTCATTTTTCTGCATACATTGATTTAAATTTCCTAAAACTCCCCAAGCACAAATTTTTTTGATTCACATTAATATTTGCATGAAACATCCTTTGTCTAAAAAAATACCAACCTAAAATTTTAGACCCAATTTATTTTGAAAAATCTATGAAACAACACCACATTCAACAATGAAGACATATACACTATACTAACGCTTGTTTACCTAACTCATTGATCATCACAATGTGGTTTGACAAGAAACACAAAATAGATTCATTTTTAAGTAATGATAATACTTGGTTCCAAAAGGATCTGGGTGAACCACTACATATAATGGAATTAGGATCAGCCATAACATGAGATGAACAGGATGGTTAGACTGATGGTAAGTGTATTGTTCCCTAAATGGCATATAAAACTAGAACGGTGAAAATATGTGTAGTGGAATTGATGTGGATAATTCAAAAATATGGTGGATCGAGTTGATATATTAGAGGGATTCATTTACTCAATATGGATGAATGATAGGAAGACCTTGTATAATAATGGGGACCACATGTGAAATGGTAAATCATTGTTGTTCTATAATAATGGTGTTACTGTTTCACTATATTTAAAGGTACTTAAATATTAAAGTCAATCTTATTTTTTTTATTAGAACCAAAATTAAACTCTTCATCATTGTATTCTAACATCGGGCGAGTTCTTATTGTGTAAATTTGTTTTTATTCATGCAACATCATATTTTGTATTTTTATATGTAATATAGTGAATAGTAAATATTTTTTACGATTCAAATACACTGAAATTCACATGAAATATTATTTTAATTCTTAAATAAATGGTTAAATCAAGTAGTTGTTGTGTAATTATAAATATTTTCATGATGATGGTGTTCTTCCATAATAAAAAAGTGTGAGATATGTCGGTGCACAATAAATTTTGAAGAAGTGCAGATGAGAAAAGTTGATAGAAGAATTCAAATAAATTTTAAGGCATAAATAAATTAGATATAGATGATATATTGAGAGTTATCTTTTTTAAAATGAAACAGATCCACCATGATCATTTGATTCCAGAATAGAGATTTCTCAAAGTGATTTCTTGTTCATGAATGATTATGATCTTATGAAACTCTAGTTTTTCTTGGAAAACTCATAATTATTAATGAATAACATATTCATTGATGTGCCTTAGGGAGCATCATATTATTACATAGATAATAATAGTTTCTGAAAACAATATAATCCATCATAAGAATGTGTCATCTATATTTTTATTCAATAATAAGGGATAAATATTGAACATTATTTTGAAAGTGGATTCATATAGTTGCGTGAAGAAGGCCAATTTTTATTGATTTGAATAGGAATATAATCTGTCAAAGAACCACACAAACTTATTCATGTTTATTCAAAAGCAAAATAAATATAGGTATTATATTATTTATCATATGTGATGTTACATAATCATCATAAAATATTATAGGGAAAAATGTTCACATATAAGTTGTGACTAAAGAAAACAATTTGTGAATATTGTGTTATATACAACATTGTGTGATGTTTTTTTCATGGTACATTCACTGAATAAAATTTTATGTGGGAACTTACTTTCATGAGATATTTTTGATTATTTTTCATGATGAATTTATATTCTTGTGACATGTATATGATACAATTTTACCATGGATGGGAGTTAATCAAATGATCGAAAAAAGTTGACCTAATGTGGAAAACACCAAAATATCACTAGAACAGATGTTAGTAGTAGTTAAAGACATTTTCACCATAGATATTGATGGTTATTAGAGGATTGATCTCCTATTAATATATTCAACCAATGATCTAAAAGATATGACATGACTAGTGATTGTTTGTATAAAAAATACTGGTGGGTTGGTAATATAAATATATTATCATTAGATAGCCCATAGTAATTATTAGTGAAAAATCATCAAGGGAGATTGCTTCTATTATTTTGGGAGATTTTCTATTAATTTAAGCACATTTCGAATTACGAGTATGGAACTATGATATTAAACTATCCCAAACACCACATTTATATAGTCACCAACATTGGGGGAAAACTGTTTGAATATACTTATTTGTTTTTTTTGTTTCAGTTTATTATATGTGGGAGAATTGGAAATCTATAGAACTAGGGATCAATATGTCAATTGATCACATACGATGATTTGAAAATATGAAATTGAAAAAATATTTCATCATTGAAAAAACCCTCCCCATCTTAGATTAATACATGAATATATGGTTTTCATTGCATATCAGATCATGAAGTTCCCACTGTAGAGATCTTACCATTAATAAAGATATTATGATGATGCATATTAATTCTGTCAAGAATTCATGAGTTTTATTATTAAATGGAAGTAACTATTTTGGATGGAAGAATAAAATGCAATCATATCAACTTTCAGAGTTCCATAAGGATAGTGATATAGTAATATGTTTGTATTATTCTTCTAGGAATATAAAATATCATTGAAACAATGATATAAGATACATTGAATTAGATGGGAAATCCATAAATGCTGATTTTTATTCAATGCATGATGTTTTTTCAACTAGTGTGATGGGAATTAATAAATAGAATGTTACATGGGATAAAATTGAGATTATGTATAAAGTTAACATGATGATCAATAAAGAAAACGTAAAATTTGGTATTCTACATTGGAAGATATTTAAAGGGAAGATGATGAAATTTTTTATGAATAAATTGACAGGGTAAATAAGATATAAATTAACATAATTGGTTTTGTAGATACATTAGAAGATTCATCAGTTTTCATGAAATTGATGTGTTACATTTCATACATATTTGATGAAATGAATTCTTCCATGAAAATTTTTGTTGACATAACTCTTTCTGAATTTCCGAACACACATATGAATTATGAAATGAGAAAATATAATATGTCTAGAAAGAATTAAAATGAGGAAATATAATTCAATAATATGAAAATTCATAAGATGAAAAAAATGAATGATGAACCAATTTAATATTATAACTTAACATCTGTAACTGAGATATATTATAAATGATTCATGGTCTTTATTTCTATATATGTATGAATAGTAAAAAAATAACAATCTTATCCATATAAAATTATTTAATTGATGTCAAATTTTACATTTTTCAATTCACTTTTTTAAAAATTAAAATGATTATACAAATAATAATGATGAAAATGAACTCTTTATTAAAATAAGATCTGAAAATTCTATAAATGGTTAGAGTATATGGATGAAAAAGTTATCATGGAAGTATAAGATAAATATTATGACTTTTAGAGTAAATGAAAAAACTATATCACATACTAAATCAAAAAATGAATGTTTAAACAAAATTATAAAATATAAATATCACATGTTATGATAAATGTTTATTCATCATGTAATGATGAGAATATAGAATAGATCAATCATGATTAAATATAAAGAAACAAACATATTCCACATCTTGATCAAAAAACATTTATCTATTGAGTAATAAAACTACTAATGTAATAGAATTTAAATGAAAAAATGAGGGTAATGATATTATTAATTAGATAAATTTTTCATATGTGAAAATTTTATAACATGAAATGACCTAAAATTAAATTATTCAAAATTAGCTATAAAAGTAGAAGAAATGATTTAGATGTATTATTTGTGTAATAAAGTATAGGACACCTTTAAAATGTTGAGATATTATGTTTAATTTATTTTTTATAAAATTTGAATCATCTAATGAAAATGTGAAGACGAGTCCATATAGGTAGGTACTTGTTAATTCGAATTCTACAATTTATAAATAAATTATTTCCTCTAGTGGATCTGGTTCTGAAAAAATATAATTGGAAGAATGTGGACAGAAGATGATTATGGGGACATCATATGGATGTAAAAGATTTTTCCCCATGGTTGAGAAAAAAATTGGAATATTTTATGTAGAAAACATAGAGTTTATCACCAATTTGTTTTTCAAAAATCTTGGAATATATTACAAATTATATTATAGTTGTTGTGGTAAAATAAGAAACAAATCCTAAAATGGTGGTTATAATATTTCACTTCCACCGAATTAGAATATATAAAGGTATAGGTATTATGAAAAGAGTAGTTAAAGAAACATGAAAATAAATAATAATCTCATATTTCAGATGATTTTCAATGAGAAAAAAATAGTTATGTCCACATAGAAAAAAATTTCATATCTAATGAGAACAGTTATATATTTTTCCAAGGAGGAAATTCTGATAAATCTTAGATGTCAACAATTATGTGAAATTTAATAATTCATTTTAAAGTAAAATCATATCAATGAAAATAGATGATATATTAATATTTCATTAATTCAATTCTTTTCAGAATGTCAATTCATAGAAGACTAAGAATTCTGAGAAACAATACCTATTTTATAGTTTATTTCAGATGAAACTCACTAAAAAATTATAAGAATATGCAAAACATTGTAAATCTAAAATATATAATTTGGTCACACATTATTATATTGATATGGTGAGTAATTTATCCAATGGTGGAAACATTACGATTCATAATACTGTGGATGAAAAAGTTACTAGAGAAAGAGTCCAAGAATATTCCCATACTAGTATCAGAAGAAAATATTTTCCAAGATATTGATGAGAATCTCATTCTGAATATTATTTATTCAAAAAGAGGTACTTAATTATTCCTTATTATTTTAATTATTTTTAACTAATAATATAGATAATTATATAAGATGTTTGAGCTTGTGACTTTTGTATAACATGATGATATTGTACATCATGAACTCTACTAACATTTATGAAATGGACAAAAATTGTAAACCCCTCACGGGAAAGTAACCATGAGAGAAAATATGAAAACATTTGAAATTATTCAAGAACTAATGTTCATAGTGTTCTAATTATATATTCATTAATTGTTCTTAATTTGATTATTGTATCTATTAAGATGGAGTACATGGTGGATGGAAAAATAAATCAATGGTGGATATTAATTTATTTCTACAGACCATTATAATATCTTTTTTGATTTATATGAACGATTTATCATTTCATTAATAAATATTTTTATATATAACCCCTTTTATGAGAATTTGTAAATACTTATCAGGATATGAATAAAATATAATTTTATCGACACATTAGACATCTTGGGAAGTATCTATCATTTTTTTACACACTATTTTATCCCACCTAATTGTTAATTAGATTAATTAAGTATAATTGAAAATAAAACAATGTATGATCATTCCATACTTTAATGTGATCTTTGAAATTACATATAAAAGAGAAGATCATGAAATTAGAAGAGAAAGGAGTTGATAAATATTCCCCAGTTATACATTTGAATATATTCTAATGGAGGGTAGTTTTGAGTTAACAAATTGAGTTTTAAATATATGAAAAAATAATGAAAAAAATATACAAGGGGATATTATTGGGTTTATTTCTTCATTTATGGTCAATGATGTGTCATGATATGACTGTTAAGTTTTGATAATTTTTTCATTCGTCATTATTTGATACAGATTCATTTAATGGATTTGGATGTCATACATTGAAAATTATCCTAAAAAATTAGGCAATTAATGATTAATTTTTAACATACAAATCACGATCAAATTTTCCATCGGGAAATGTACATTTCTAAAACATTTTAATTGATGATTTTTATTTGTTAATTTTTTTAATAAATATGATGAAAAATATATAAATTTTACGAGGAATAATTTGAGATGATATTTGTCTTGGTATGGAATGAATATAATGTGGTAATAACACATATATTGGACTCCAAAAACAAATATGGTCGACCAACCATCAATGTAGTGGATCAATGATCATTGATACTTATATGGAATCTAGGATTGTCCATAGAGTGGGAGAAAAGAAATGGATGGGATTTTGGTCTTTGTGTCACAGCTACAATGTCTCATTGGTGTTGAATAACAACACTATGTGGAGTGGCACAATGATAGAGAATTCTAGCTCGATGCAATTCCATTGGATATTCAAGAGGAGACAAATTTATTTAATTTGGGAAAATTATCATCATGCATCATATAATAAAGTATCATATAGAATGACTTTTTTATCCAATTATGGAATATAAGCAAAGTGTTATTGAATATCTAAATTAAAAGGTACATAATGATCACACAACTTCTTATTTTATTTATGTGTTCCATTCGATCACCCATCAACATTTATTTCTACATTTGGCTATGTTATTCCTATATATTTCATGTTTGCTTCATGAAACAAAATACATTGAATAGATATAAATCATGTGTTCATCATTTTATAGTTATTTGGATTATAATACGATCAAATGTACATCAAATTTTTTTGTGTTTAAATGAAGATAAAATCGAGGAGAAAAAGTGTGAATCTAAAATGATTTTTTGATAATGGTGTGCTCAAGTAATAATGATGTGTGAGGTAGGTTAGTGGACATGAAATATAGAGGTGGTGTGTATGAGCCATGTCAATGAAGGGGTTTCTATAGAAATTGATGCATAATCCTAATATATATTGATGAAATATTTATATTACTCTCATATACAATGAAATTGAGAAACATCTATACTTTCATTAGCAAAAATATAATCCAAGTTGCTAATAGATATTTAAGGAATAATTGGATCCCATGAAATTCAACGTGTTTGTGGAACGCTCACAGTGCTTGAAAAAAAACATGTTTTGTGAAGCATTTTGAGGGACAAAGATATTTTAATGCACACATTCCTAGTTTCATGTGAATGATCTAAGCCATTGATAGACAGTATCATATAAACTATGATTCACAAACCACTGAGAGATATTGATCTTGATATTGAGAAAAATACACATACACTTGAATGAAAAAACCATTTTTAGAGTTTTTGTAATAATATTTGTTTGTAGAAGAACTGTTCAAACACATTATGTTTTGTCATGAAAATAGATGATAGTGAGTATTTCATTTCAATTAATATATTAATTGAAAAAATAATGGGTAGTGTGTTCCTAAAATGTGCATTAGAAGAAAATATGAACATGATAGTTTGTTACAAACAATATTATGAGAAGGATTCAAATAGTACATTCATGGAATACACATGAATGTTAGAAAATTATTGCATGTGACATAATTATGTTATGTAATAATGAATGTATATGCCTGTGACATTTCCAATATATGATGTTCAAATGGTAAAAAACTAATGAAAAAAAGTAAACAATGTGGACTTGATGATTAAAATGATCAATAGATCACTTCATCAAATGCTAGAAGAAGGTGGAGACCTTTTTACAAGAGATAGAGAATATCATTGAAGAATTTTTTTAATTTTATTTCAATTACTAAGATCTTCTCAAAAGATACCTTAAAAAGTATAATTAAATATAAAGAACAATGTTGGGATTCATTTATAATGATCTCATTGTTTGACATCCAATAGTAATAATTTTTTATCATGATTTACATGAATTCTTCTATCATGTATTTTGAGAGATTTTTTTTTAATAGAATTTATAATTACTATATTATAATCAATTTCATGGATTTCCCAAAACATATAAATGATATAATGATGAACATCCATGGGGAACATTATAAAATAACTTTTGTTTTTTATAAGTACATGCATTTATTTTCATACGAAAGAAGTGATAATCTATTGAATGTGTGATCTAGATGTTAACTGATCACATAAGCTTATTTTAAATGAATAAAATGTAGAACACTGTCCAAAAAGTTTAATCCTGCCTCTCTCAACGATATATCTAAATACGGGAACATCTGAAATGAAAAATAATGTATTAATGTAAAAAAATTATTTATATTGGAATTGGAATTTTTGTAGGATGATATAATGATAAGAGTTTAAATGAACTAATTTGGATAATATAGTTTTTATATAACCATTATAAAAAATTATATAGACATTGGATATTATATCAAAAAACTACTACACAATTTTTAATTAATTTAATGTAATTAATATATATAATTATTATAAATATTATAATATATATATATATATAAATTTTAGTTTAAATATATTCATACAAAAAAATTGATTTTGAAAAAGAAATAAAATATAGTTATTCATTTGTGGTAACAATGATGATTTTAATGAAATGATTTTTAGTGATTAATTTAATATTTTTTAAATTTTTTTTAATGATTTAAATTAATTTTATAGGTAAAATTATTTTAGTGAATAAAAAAATTGAATAACACCCAAGATAAAATTAAATAATATTTATATAAATTCATTAGATTGTTCATGTTTAAAAATATTTTGGTTTTCATGTTTTTAAATATATATTATATATTAATATTATGATGATAATTTAATGAAATTTTGAATAAAAAATAATAATTATTATTTTTGAGGTAAGTAAAAATGAAAATTAATTCATACATTAATTTATTATAGCATCAAAATGTAAACTAATTATTTAATGTTAAAAATATATATTTTCTACGAATATAATTATTTATAGTAGTAATTTTTTTCATATATAATTATACTTATAGATATTGATGAATGATTAAAAAATGTAGTTTTTACATTTATTATCCAATAAATATTATCAAAATAATAATCATTACATTTAATCAAAAATGAAAAATATTATTTTTTTTCATTGAAATCCAAACTATTTGGTAAATTTTTCCCACATAATGTTTTTTAGTATTAATATTGATTTTTGATAATTTTTGGAATTGAATCCAATAAATAATATTTCGCGTTATGAATCTTCATATGTAAATTCATCAATCAATTCAATTTCATTATTAGGTTTCATGATCAATATTGAGATACAATGGTAATGGTAAAAATAAGACACCTAATGTCGAACAAAGGTGTAATATTTTTAATATCTAAATAAATATATCTAAATATTATGGATAAGGTATTTTATAACATATATATATTATTTCCACATTTTATCCTCATACGTTTTTAATTATCATCATTAAACAATAATAAATTAGTCTTTATAAGAATTCTACAGAAAATACCAATATAAAAGAACTACACATATATATCTCTTTATATAATCATTAAATTATGTTTTCTCTTTGATCATATCCCATTAATCATCTATTTATGTATTCATTTTTATCACCTTGTCCCCAGATAGCCTGAAGCTGGTGTCTGCAACTAATAACATTGACACAATTATAAGGAATCCAGTCTAAATAGAACAAGATGTTAGTATTATTGGTAACCAAATACAGAATTGATTAATTAATTAAAAAAATAATACTCAAATTAGAACATATTTTTTCCTTCTTTATAAATTAAATACATCAAGGATAACTTTAATAAATATAATAAAAACTATTATGTAATTATTAGTTCCCTTTTTGGATTCCTATGGGAAAACTATAATATAGGTGGGCACAAAAGCAATGTATGGTAAAAAAATAATAGATGTAAAAATGAATAAATATGAATAATAATTATAACATTATAAATATCATCACTAACGTTCCATATAACATTTAAAATGAGAAAGAAGTGCTTAAATAATATGATATGGTAATAATTGGAAACACAATTCATTCAAATAACTAGATAAGATAGAATAAATATAGAATGTTATGAAACTAAAACACATGACATTTAATCAATGAACTAAAAATAATTTGTATCCATATATATATCGATAAAATATCTCCTTTATGTGTAATAACTGAAATTAATATGAATGAAATGATATCTTAATGGATAATATATCTATATATCATGAATACATATTCCATCACAACCGTCTACATGATGGTTTACAACTACAAATAGAAACATCTTTAATTTGTGATGCTTATTTATCTCTTGAGAACATATCGATGCATCGGGGATCCATATAAATAGTAGGTTCCACCCATTATTACTAGTCCAACACATTACTCATATCTAACTATAAAACTAAGTAATATTATTTATCAAATATATCTAATGAATAAATAATATGTAATTATATACATTTCCAAAAATAATCAAATAACTATCAAAGTAGATATTTTGTGTAAAATGTTTAACAGTTAAGGAATTAGTAATATCCACGACCAATTAAATGGATTGTTATGGGGAAATTTTGTTTTAAATTATTTGTAGAGATTGAATTTTTTAAGGTGAAAAATTATTTGAGGATATAAATGTCAATACTATCCTAAGGAAATCAGTAATAAACTATTTAGTTGAATAATTATGATTTTATCAATTCAAGAGATTCCTAGTGGAGATAAAATAATGTTTTGTTGTTGTTTATGATTAGAAAAAATATAGAAATATCGTTTAAAATAATTCATGATGAAAATATCATTATAGTAATTCTTTTAAAAAATCATTTCATTGAAACATTATTTTTTAATCATTTTTTTTGAAAAATGATATTTTATACATGAAATGGTATCATTACTGAAATTATCGTTATTAAATTTTTTCTTTCCATACGAGGTAAAATAAAATTACTTTTCCATGGTAAAATTTATTTTTCAAAATACCTTTCCAATAAAGAGAAAATAATATTCCTATGAAAAATTTGTATACAAGAAAAAACATGAAAATTTTCTTTAGATAATCTTTTTGAAATAAGTATTTTAAATTTTTTAATACAACATGGTTTTTTAAGAGAACAATTTCTATGATTAAAGATCAAAATATTTCGATGTTTTCTAAAAAAAATTATATATAATTTTTACTACTAAAGAGTTGAATAAATGTATTAATACATGAAAATGATAATGAATAACAATTAGAGACTAAAATTATCAATTTTATTGATGAATGGTCATATAATTTCGTTAAATAGAAATACCCTTGACATACTATTAATGTTATTATTGAGGAAAATAAAATTTAATCTTTTCATAGTCTCTAACACCTCATCGAAAAGTGTTAAAAAATAATCGTAATGAATGAAAAAAATTTAATTAATGTTTAAAAAGTTGTGAATGTAAAAGTAATAATGATTTAATATACAAAATTTTTTTTTAGTTACTCCAAAAAAATATTTAAGTGGTGAACATTAGATTTATCTCATCGATAGAAAAAGTGATATGAAAATTCATTACCATGACTTTCCATTCAGGTGAACAACCTTTAACATTTTGTAGAATAAAATTATTTTAATTTTATAAATTTTAAATAACCTTTTTCATATTTATAGTTAATTTATTTTTAATTGTTACCATTATTTGTATGAATACATAAACTATTATATTTTTTTCTGGCGTTTTGACCAAATTCAATTTATGAGTTAAAATAATTAAGTCAAATGTGTTGAAGGGTTTAATTATATATTTTCTAAATATTAATAATCACATAATAATTATCATATATACAAAACAATAATTACATATGGATATAAAAAATGAATCAATGTTACAATTACAATGAATGTAGGTCGTACGTACGTAGGAGTAACATTCCTATTTTTTAAAGACTGTCATGGTAAGAAGATAAGAAACTCCATACAATTCCCTAATGATCATTAAATACAAAACACCGTATTATTTAATAATATAATTATATATATCATTTATGTGATTAAATAGGAATCACATTATCTTAAGGTGGCATTATTCCACACGTCCTAGAATAATGTTATCACTTTTTTAAGTCATTGAAATAGTAATAATGAATATGGTTTCAAATATATTTCCATAATGTTAATTATTTCATGAATATAATATATTTTTTATGTCACATGTTTTAATTTCAACCACCATTTATACATTATATCTATGGTGTGAATGAATTACAACCCTGGAGGGGGTTGTAGTCCACACATCCACAAATGATATTATAATTTTTACCAAAAATAAGAATTATAATTATATGTGTTTTAAAAAAATTATAAAATATTAATTAAATAATAAATATCACATATAACATATATAAGTAGAGAATACATTTTATTGACTACAATGAATGGTTGTAAAGAATTAATTAACAATCATCCTCTTTAGATGCTGTATTTCAACATTCAAATAAACTACATGTTCATTTCCTATTAGATGGATGTGTCTGAATTTTTAGGTCAAACCCATATAAATAATAACCATCATATATTTAGGAAATTTTTTTATATATTATCATTTAATAAGAATATATTATGTGTTGTATAAGTAATTGAAAATAAAGCAAACTTTGGAATGCATTACCTAACAAATCAAGTAACTCCATTTGGTTTATATTGAAGGATTACATGAAATTTTTATGCCTAAATAGATTATTCAAGGAATAGTGTAGGGATGTTTGGAATAAATTTGGGAAGATATTAGTTGATTATATGTGGTTTTATAGGTCTTAGTAATGGGGATAAGTGGTGTCCTATTATAGTGGATGAGGAATTGAACTCTTGTAATATTTTGACAATGGAATTCATTCCACATTTTTTATTTTGAATGTGGATCCAATAATTGTCAAATTGGGTTCCAATATGGTATAGGGTATTAATATGGGCCGAAAATAGATATAGGAAATTTATATGGCTCGTTTTTACCATAATTTTACGGTTTGGTCCCTAATTAATCTTTATTTAACCTTAACTAAGGTAACTAATTTAATTCACTATCACGAATAGTTTAGGTGAAAAATTGTCTTATTAAATATTATTAATTATGATAATTCCAAAAATGAACTTTCGTTTTTGCTAATTTTATTTATAGATATGGCAGAAATTGATTTAAATTTGATCTCATTAGCGGTATGAAAAAGTGGATTTTAAAAGTATAACATCAATTGATTTTTTATGTTTTTATTATCAATTTATGAGATAAATTATTTATAATGAAATAAATTGGATTAATATAAGAACTACGATCGAGTAATACTTGAAATATTATTTAAAATATTATATATCCTTATAAATAAATTATATTAAAAATTATTTTGATCTAAAATTTAGTATTTTTAAATAATCATTAAAAAATGATATGTTTCTAGAAAAGATAAAAAAATCACTATAACACAAATTTTCTATTTATCATTCAAATATTTAGTATAATTTGGGATATTAAATCATTTAAAATTTAAAAAATATGATATAAAATTTCTCCTACCTTAAAAGGTGTTAAAATTACATTTATAAAAATATGTGTTTTTGTTTGTGAAATCCCTTTTGTTCTATTCTGATTCATATTAATCCCTTTGGATGAATATTAAAAATATTTTATTTATTATATAAAATATATATTTCATTTAATTATGTAACTAATGGTAATTATTTGTGTTTTTTTATATAAAATTAACTTGGATTCATAAAAAAGTATAATTTTTCATTTTTATATCCAAATGGATCTTATTTTTCTTTCTCATTAATTGGTACCCCATGAATTCATTTTATATGTAAATAAATCACAAGAAAATTAAAATTTATTTAATACTATTCATTATATATTTTTTATAAATAGTTTTATTAAAAAATAATAATCCAGTTATATATTAATGTTTGGTAATACTCAACCATGAATGTAAAATAAGCTATCATAGAAGGTTTATCTTCCATGTAAAACCAAATAACTTTGAGTTAGGCTCATTGAAATATATAGATTCTTTTTTAAATAATAAATATATTATAAAATATTCAGACATTATATTACATTACATTCTTGGTGTCACTTTCCATACATTCTTTCAAGTACAATATTATTAATTAAGAATTTTAGGATTTTACATAATCTACAATTTAATTAAATTACAACCTCACTATTTAAAGTTAATCATTGTAATAGATTACTTTATATTTCCTATATCAAAATCCAAAATCATTATTAGGGTTCCCAGAAAATGATCTATAATATAGGGAGTGGTAAGTGAAATGTTTATGTGGAATAAAATATAACTATGTGTCTATGTAGGAGAAAATTATTGGAAAATGGGGATACATATTTGGAGGGAAAGAGTAAATATTTATAGGGAGTGATTAAGGTAATCAATCACAAACATGTGAATTATTAATATAAATTTGAGGGCATAAAATCATTAAATCTATGATGAAATAGATGGAAATATTTTCAAAAAATTCTATTAGGACAAAAATTCTATTTGAAGATACATTTCCAACTATTAATGATTTCGTTTAACGCCTGTGTATACATACATGATATATTTCTACAAACATAATTTAAATATTTTGTTATGATTTTATCTATTTTCCAATTAATTTAAAATGTAATATTAGTTCATGAATAATGATAATAAATTTCCAATGGATCATAGGAAATATACTAGTGAAAAGTATATATATTTTTCTCAAACTATCTTCCCAAACTATTATGGTTAATATATTAATCTCTATTCCAAAAACAATTGATACTATTTGTTAATAATATTTTTTTATAATATATTTTAACTAAATATAATGAAAAATAAACAAGGACATATGGTCAGTCAGTTTTTGGCGTGAAACCCTTACCATCCTTCAGTCATGGGTTCAAGACATATGGCATTTCCAAAATTGATTTGATGTCAACCAGCTTACATGTTTTCATTTTCTAAAAAAATATTAATACAATTTAAAAAATAAATATAAAGGAAATCATTGAGATATTTTTTATTTCCAAATATCCTTTTATGTATTGTTTTCAATAAAAATATAGCACATAAATTATTCAGGTATATATCTCTAAAAATTTCCTTCCCTAGCCTATAGATTACCAATAATACAATTTATAAATTTTGTAAATTCAGAAACAATAGTAGTTTTTTGTAACCATATACACACATAAGTCTTTTAATAAAAAATAATACCAGAAATTATAATAAAATGGTTTTCATTATTTGTAAAGAAAAACATTGAGGATAACTCTATAACATCTTGTAAATATGTATATATCCATTATAATACAGTTTTTGGATTACTGTGGATAAAATAATAAGGGTGAGCTGAAATAAAAATAATAATAGTGACCTGTTAAATAACTGATCTCATATGACTTATATAAAATAAAATTATATATAAGGTCATAATAATATGGAAAGGTAATAACTAGAAACACATTCTATTAAAGTAACTATATAAAGAAAAATAAATATGGCATGGTAAGAAACTAAAACACTTTTCATTTAATCAATGAACATAAAAAGAAATGTATCAACTGATATGTCAATACACAATCTAAGGGATGAATAATAATTGAAACTATTATTACATAAATGCATTATTAATGGATGTCATGTCTAATGTATATGAAAACCTATAATGAAAAATTCCATTTAAAAAAATATTTACAACTACATATTAAAACCCATTTAATTTTCTCAACATATATCTATAATTAGAACCTATCAATGCATCATGGAGTGATATAAATTCTGGTCTGCAAATTTCATTACTAGTCTAATGAATTCATCATGTCGAATAATCAAAATAAGTAATATTCCTAACAAATTTTTTTATTAAATGAAGAACATATAATTATAATTATTTCTCGAAATAAAATAATTAATGTCGAAGTATATATATTATGTAAAATAGTATACTATTTTGGAATTATTAAGAACCCTGATAAATGAAATTGATAATTTGGGGTAATTCAATGATAAATTATCATGCGAGATAAAATATTTCATGGGAAATAACAAATGAATCAATTAAAATAAATTGAATAATATCCAAAAACAAATTAATAATAAATAATATAGTGAATGAATTAAGATGGTAACAATATAAAAAATCCTATTTGTACTTAAAAGGGGTTGTTTTGTTGATGAGTAGAAATACTATATACATTTATTGTAAAATCATTCTTTAAAAAAGATAATTTTATTTTGTAAATTTTTTTAAGAAATATTTATTTTAAAATCACTTTTGAAAAATATATATTAAAAATGTACCATTTAATACATTCAATGAGAAATGTAAAGAAAAGAATGTGAGTAAATATATACATTCCATATAAGGTAAAGGAACATTCATTTTACACTATAAAATAGTTTAGCAAAAAAATTTGTCCATAAAGATGCAAGAAAATATATTTTAAAACAATTTTTAAATAAATAATAGAGTAAAAAATTTGTTAACTAAATCATTTTAAATTAGTTTTTGAATGCCTTTTAAAAAACATGGTGTTCAAATACAAATACTATTGAAAGATCATTAATGTTTTTTTATGGAGAATAATTTTTTAACATTAAAAAGTGTCACCTACCACTATGAAGCATATTAAATCCGAATACTTGTGAATGAATAATATTAAATCAGTGATTAAAATAACGTGAATATAAAAGTTTTAATGATACAATATAATACAAGATGAATTAGATACACAAAATAAAATATATAAGATATGAACGTCATATTTATCTCACAAATGTAAAAAGTGATATGTTAATCCCTAACACTTTGTTTCCTTTTAGGTGAACGTCCATTAACATCTTTCATAATAATAATATGATAATTTTCATCTTTTTTAAGAATTTTTTTAATAACTTTTATTGAACTTATATCAATTTTTATCAAAATAACAAAAAACAATTAGGTGTACGTCCTGTGTTTTTAAAAAATTCAGTTTATATGTTAAAAACAACATTTGATAGTCAAATATGGTAAATGGGGTGATTATATAACATATATAGAATAATAATTACAAAATTTATAAAATAATAAATATATTTTTCTATGAATAATTAATGGATGTTATAATTATAGAGATTGTGCGACATACATCCACAAAAGTAAGACTCTTATTTTTCAATGATTTTCACAGAAAAAATGTCAGTAACCCCATATCATTCATGAAATATAATTATATCATAAATATAATATTATTTAATTACATATAATTATATATATATTTCATATTATGAAAAAATAATCACAACAAGTTTAGGGGGTGATATTCTACACATCCATGAAGAATGTTATCACTTTATAAGTGTGTGAAAGGGTGATAAATATAATATTTAATATTATATTTAAATAGATTAAAATCTATCATTAATATTATATATAATTTTAATTAGCCTTTTATTTAAATTAAAAAGATTTATTGTACATTCTATATATCGTGTGAATGAATCACATCATTTGAGGGGGCGATAGTCCACACTTCCACAAACAATGTTATTGTTTATACAAAAAATAATAATTTTAATGCTAAGTTGTGTCAATTAATTAAATAAGATTATATAACTAATAAATATCATATATAACATATATAAACATATATTTCATCATAATTACCCCCATTATAGGTGGTAACGGAAGAACAGACAATCATCATTTTGTGAGGCAGTATTTCACTTTTACATTAACAGTATTCTTGTTTCCCATTATATGCATATGTTTTTAGTTTACGTAGAAAAATAAAATAAAAACAACATATTATGTCTAGTATAATATTGTTTTTATACAAACAACTACAATTATGATTTAATTTTTTGAAAAGTAATTGAATGGAATGTGATTGTTGTAAATCATTAGCTTAATATCAGGTAACTCCTTTTCGTTTATACCATAGGGATTCATGAGAATAATTTACATCCAATTTGAGGATTCAAGGTTGGGGGGGTTATGGGAATATATTTTGTCCGATCTGGGGATAATCTATGCGGTTTTATTGGTCTTGATAATGAGGAGAAATTGTGGCCTTTTATAGAGGAGAAGGAGTGACATTCTTGTAATATTTTGACAATGGAATTCCTCCTATGTTTCTCATTGTGAAGGTGGATACAATAATGGGAACATTTATGTCGATGAGATTATATGGTTGATTTATTTCAATTAAATATATTTCTTATAATGTTTATAGGTGTTTTTGGGCCATAAGATTAAAGTTATGTCACTTATTAATCAATATTTTATCTTATTCATTTCAATTAATTTGAATCATAGTCACTAATATTTTGGTTAAAACCAAATTAATTTAATTAAAAATTATTAATAATGATTATTCAAAATATGGAATCTATTTTGAAAAATATAAATCATATATTTTGTAGAAATTGATTTAAATTTAATCACGTCTACGGGATATCAATGGGGGGTTTTCAACTATAATGTCCAATAGTTTAATTTGTTTTTATATTCAATTTAAAATGTGAAATTTTTTAAAATGAATTAATTTTCATTAATGGAAAAAATATTATATAATTATAATTTAAAACGAATTGAAAATATTATTTAACCTTATAATTTAATATGAACAAAATGATGTTTTCAACTAAAATTCTATATTTTTAATAATTCATTAAAAATATCATGTTTTTGAAAAAAATCAAAAATTAACCATAACCTAATTTTTATGTCTTTATTAGGAATCTAATTTTATTCTAAATATTAAATAAATTAATGTGTTAATATTTATAGATATAATTGGTTCTACATTTGAAGGTGGTAAAATTTCTTAAATAAAAATATAGGATTTTCTTTGTGAAATTGGGTTTGTTCTTATCTTGTATATATGAAAACAAATGTATGAATATAAAAAATATTTTATTGAATATATAAAATATATCTTCTTTTGAAATCTTCAAAAAAATTTCATTAATTTTTTTTATTTATATAAAACTCTTTTGGAAGCATAAAAATAATAATATGTACTTTTATAACATATTAGTTCATATTTTTATTTTCCATTAATTGGTAAAAGATGAAATAATTTTATTTTTATATAAATCATAATGTTTCATAAGTTTTTTAATAATATAAATAATAATTATTTTATATATGATTATATTAAATAATTTTTTTTTTCATAATACATTATTGTTCGGTACAACTCGGTCTTATGTTTAATGCAAGATATCGTAGAAGGTCTCTCTAACTCATAATTATTTCTAACTCAGTGTTGCAAGAATTGAAATATATATAATATTTTTCAAATAGTAGATATATTATAATTTATTAAGATATTATATTCTCTTATTCTATTGGTATCACATGTCATACACTTATTCTAATACATGATTCCTACTTTATAATTTCAGGGTGTTGCAACATTTGTTTTGTAACATCTATTAACATTTTTTTTCACTAAATTATTCATTCCGACTGAACCAATTTATAAAATGATTTAATTAATAAATGTGTGTAAAATTATTATTTGAGGATGCAAGTAAATATTACAGTTCATTTTAACAACAAAATTTTAAATTTATTTTATTAATGGTAAAAAATCCAATGAGGAAATTTGAATTTTTTTTCTCTCCAAACCAATAGATACTTTCCTAAAATATTTTTATATCACTGTTATACCTGGATTACAAATTTAACTATATTTGGTTCCCATTTCCATAAAAAGGATTCTTATTGTTAGTGAAATGTTTATCACTATTTTGGGGAATCAATATCCTCTATGTCTATGTTTTTTATATCAGTTTATGTATGTATTAAATTATACTTCAATTATTTATTATTTTAATTTGTTTCATTATTGAAATTGTATATTGAAGATTAGAAAGAATTTTTTTTACATTTTTATCACATTTCATTGTATATTTTCACTACAAAAGGTAAAAAATAATCAATTTTTAATGTTTTTAATTGAAATAAAGTTCAAAACCTCATCATCACTATCTTTTATGTTGATTAATTTAAATTAATTAATGATTTTAAAATTATATTACATTCCAACAGTTTCATAAACTGTGTTCACATTAAATTATTTTTTTTGTTAAAACCTAGTTATTCTAATTTATCAATGTATTTTTCTAATAATCATTTATAATTTTATTTCACATTCATAAACATCCTTTAATATTTTTTTATGAATCTCTTGGGAAAACACTAATTGTACCATACTCATCATTTTAGTGGTTCTAATGATAATAACTTGTGACAATTTTTTAGATACTTATTTATTTCACACAATATATTGTAATTGTGAGTGGTTTCATGCTAATATAGAACACATAGGTATTGTTTCCCATTATGTGTTTGGTGAGAAAATTATATCCCTCCAATTCATTGGGTAATGTATATAACTCATGAAATCAATTATTATTAATTGCCATATTTATTTTTTGGACGGCTACAGAACCTACATACTATAGGTTCCCTGGAATAAGTTGTTAGCCAATGTACTAATGGTTATTCTACATGGACAGTTTTCACATGTTCAAAATATTATATGAATCATGGTGTTATCCAAGGTAGTAGCTGATATGGGACATTATTTGTTATCTTACCTTCAAAAGTGTATCAGAAATTAGTGGATCGCCATTTTATAAATTGTAATAGGGAATGAGAGGATTTACCTTTCTTAGAGTTTATGGGGAACATGTGTTTTCTCATTGTATAAAATTTAATTTGGCATAAGTGGTTGAAAATTAATAAAAAAAATTGCATAACATTTGAATATGTCATGTCTTAATGAATATATATAACATGTGTTCTTCCTATTTCAAAAATGATATGTGTTTTTGGGGTTATCCCATGTCTAAAAAACAATGTTCACTGAGCGGTTATTTCATGTAATATTATTTATGGATATGTGGTCATATTTCTAAATTATTGTATGAAAATATTTCATAAAAAATTGAAATATTTGGGTATTTATTTTGGTATGATTATTTGAAAGGCTTATACTATGTGATATACCATTTTATTTTTATCATGATTATGTACAATTATCTCATAGTAAAACATTATTATTCAAGGGAATATGTTATAATTTTGTAATATATTTATCCCTTATTTAACCTTATACTATTCCATATAGGAAGGGATTATGATCTAATATTATTTTAATTTGTTATTTCTCATATCTTATTATTTTCTCACATTATTATGATATCTCCCTATATTACAAATTGAATATTTTTCCCAAAATGTTATATTAAATCACTATGTTCTAAATTTACCTTTCATATTATATTAATATTATTTTTAATTATGATGTTTCATGAAGGATATTTGGTGATTATTTTATTTATAGATAATTTATAATAAATAATGTAATATGAAAAAAATTATCGTATCATTGGACAGTGTAAACATTTATTATATAATTGTGTGTTTGTTTTTAAATTATAATTATCAAGTGATAAAAATTATGATACATACATTAATCTTATTCCATATTTTTTGTAGTTTTTATAATGGTACACGTCTAGCTATCATATTTTATCACCAGAGCATAGTTTACACATCTATAGTTAATCACTAATATTATGAAATACTACTCAATATAAAATATAATTACTAACAATTAGTAATGGGAATATATTATCATATAGTTTCATTGTATTTATAAATTTCATGATTACAATATTAGTACATGATAAATTATTTTATTGTATAAAAAATTCATCAATATTTTCAGTTAACCATAGTAAAAAGTGAAATAATTACTTTTTCATGTAATATTATAAATCCAGCAAAAATTAAAATCAGCATAGAATTGTTACCCATATTTATGTTGAATGGTTTCACCATTTAATCCATAATCAACATCAATCCTATAGTTCATACAAAATTAATCACTTTTTTTTAAAACAAAATTTAATGTTTTCAGGAAAAATATTTCCAAATATATTATTCAAGGAATTTTCAGCACCTATGAATTATTATAGATATAAAAATTTACTAAAAAAATCATATTATTTAATGGGTATAACTATATGATACACAAACTATTCATTTTAAAAATGATGTGTGCTTAAATAGAGTCTCGTATAAATTAACCTAGTATCTATCAACTTCACCAGGGATTGAAGGAGGTACAAGTTTTATAAGAATTAATAGAATTAGTAACGAAGGATTAAATGATTGAATTTAATTTTTATAAAGGTATTATTAAATTTATAAAAATATTATGTTTGGATTCTATTTCCCATTTAATGAGAAAATTGTTGAGTTGAGCTCAATGTTCCTTATTTTTGTTTAATCATTGAAGCACAATGATATATAAAGGCCATCAAGAGTAATTTAAGTGGGATGGAATTAAAATGGATATTGATGAATTTATCCTGGAATATGTTTCATTTTAATTATCTTAATGAAGAATGAGTGTTACTGACCGAAAATTACTTTTTTATTAATGAACCAAAACACTTTTGAATGAAATGTGAGAAACCCCAATTCCTAGTAACCTGTTAGAGAAACCATAAAACATGGACCAAAATATAGGAACCACCCCTCCCTATCCAATAGTAAGGATGAAAACCCCTCACCCACACATGACCCTTCAACATGTTGTCTCGTGCACGAATACACAGGCCCAGAACCAATGGTTTGGTCATACCCTCACAATCAACCAATTCCAAATGGCATGCACAGGGGAAGGTTAAGCTCTGGTCCCCATCTGGAGTGGCCCCTCTATAATGATGGTAGAACACCGCCAAGCCACCTGAAAAAACATTATCTTCTCAAAAAATTCACACATTCCAAACCGACATGCTTCACAATCACTTAATAGGTTCCACACATTTCATCAGAATCATTGACTGCAAATTTGAGAATAACTGAAAACATATCCCTAGACTAATTCCAACATATTGAGGATACCAAAGTTCTTGGAACATATAACAACAGGTTTTCAAGATCATAAGACAGCTGGTCCTAGGTCTGTAATTACACCTCAATACTGATCTTCCAATTTTTGAAACCTCCAACAAGAATTAAATCATGTTTATCAACCCATGAGTATTGTTCCTCATTCATTGACACATTTAAAGGTCTCGCCATCATCTTAGAAGCATCCTCTTCTGATGCATTCAACAAAAAAACTTGTTCGACCACCTCTTCATTAACGATTAGTAGTAATTACAGAGTTTGATTATCTCCAACCTCTAATTCTAATTTCATGGAATTTAGCTTTTTTGTAGACTGAGTCTGCAAAGGAGGAGTTAATGAGGAGTAATCTTTCCTAATTTTCCTCCTCCAATAGCTTCTGTTACTGAAGGTGGTTATTGAGAATTTTTTAGTCACCAAATAAAATTTTAAATAATATCAATGGATTTCATGGTGGTATTACAAATGAAATTCAAACGTAATAACTATATTTTTTTTATCAATTAAAAATATATCAAAAATTCCATTCCATTAGAGATAAAAAAATATTTATATTATATATGTAGAATTTATTTCATGGATGTATTCTTGTTTCATGGAATACCTTCATCCATTTTATATGTCTGTTCTTACAAGTCCACAAATTTTTTTAAAAGGACTTCAGGAGTCATTATGCCCTGAATTAAATTTCACTACATATTTTAATATTTTGTATGGTAAATAGTATTAACAAATGAACCATTCATTGAAATATATTTGTCATTATTTTTCAATGGATTACTTAGGATGTTTCGATAGTCATATTTATTTAGTCGAGTTTTATTATAATAACAATTTTCATTCTACTTTAAATATTTATTCTTTTGAGGAATTATACAAATGATGCATACAACTACTCATTTATTGGATAATCTAGGTGAATGGAAGCTCAAGTGAACAATTTAATATAGGGTGTGGATGAAAATGAAAATATATTTCACCAATATATAAGGAATGATATGATAATGATGAAAATTTATCAGGATAACCATAGTAAATATAAAATGTTTTATTTAGATGATGATGTTTTTATTATAATAATAAAATGTAAAGTTTTTGGGTGTTTCCATAAAAATTGGATGATTTATTAATATTTCATTAGAAAATATAGTATTTTATAGGTATATGTAACTTTTTCTTAATGTATATCTTTTCTTTGAAGGTTTTCGCAGGTATACATTAATTTTCATTTTTAAATGTTTATAAAGTATGTTTCTAATTCATCTAATATTTAGATCTCTAAGGAATTTAATATTTATAATATCAATTATTATAATGAACGAACTATTTGTATTATTCACTATAGATATAATGTATTGAAAATATATTGTAAGCCCCCCATGTTATAGTTTTATGGAGAAACCATATGGTTGAGGAAGCAATATGTGTATCTCAAAGTGATATCCAAGAAAGATATATCCACTTGTTAAACAAGAGTATAAAATTTAACATATTTTTTTAGAAAATAGAAGATGGATTTCAAAACCAATTAAATTTGAAATTAACTTAATCAACATTCAATATTATTGAGTTATCTTCCTTATTTACAAATTTGTTAATTATTTGGTTAAATAGAAAAAATATTATCTATAGCCAAAAAAAATTTCAAATAGTATTTGGTTTTATTTTAAATATTAGTCTCTAAATAATTTATTTATAATTACGAATATTTTTTTTAATATATAAAAATTATCATAGGTTTAATTTTTGCAATTTTTATGAAATTTTTATTTTTTTATAAATGCTAAAAAAATGTTTTTTTATTTTCTTCAAAATTATATATAAAATAAAAATCAACATTGGATTATTTTAAAATTTTAATTTGATTAATTTTTTTATTAATAATCCAAGTCCATCCATAGGAATTATTTTTCTAATTCAGTTTAGACTACAAACATTCTATACCTGAAAAGATACTTTTTTAAAAAATTATTCCTACCCACAATTTGGATTTGAAATATTAAAATAAAATTTTAAATGCACATATATATTTAATTTGAAAAACAGATTGAAAATTTTTATTCTAGTAATCCAAATTTAGTATATATGAAACTTGTTTTCAATAAGAATATTAACATTGGAAATTGATTACTATAGTAAATATTAATTCAGTTAACTAAATGTGAAAATTAAATGACATAGACAGTAAAAATACCACAAGACATGACTAAATTTTATTTTATGAGTAATATCATCCATAATCATTAAAAAATTTCACTTGTATTTAATTTTTTTCAATTTTTATGTTATTATTACACTTATAATATTTAATTTATTGTGATATTAAAAATTTTACACTAATGTTAATAATAATTATATATTTTTAACATTGTCATGGAAAAAATATATGATAAATTATAAGTATTAAAATGAATCAAAATTGTTTTATCTTAATCATGGTATTTTTTTTTTTAATTTATAATGAATATATAATTTCTTTAAATTCATAAACAATGATGAAAAAATAATTTTTCAATTAATGGAAGAATAAAATAAATGATACTAAAAATATTAAATGTGTCATAATTAGATGAAATTTTTTTACTACAGAATTGTTTTCATAAATGTAACATTAAATGTATGTACTAAATGTTTTTATTCAAATTAAATTTTTTTTGGATTATAAGAAAATTTAATGTAAATTAATTGTTCAAAAGCTGACGTTATTGATATAATATGAAAATATAATTATGTTAAATGAAATAGAATTATTTAGTTTTAAATATCTATAATTTTTAATTTATTATGTGTTTGTTTTTATGTGGTAACTATCTTGATACACAATGTGTAAAAAACAATGTAATCATTGTAAGAGTAAAAAGGGTTAATTGTGGAAAAAACATAATGAATAAGATAAATATATGATCTAGAAATTTTCAAAATTTATTATAAAATATATATCTACTAACGTTCATATTTTATTATATTATTATATGTTTGTATCCATTTTTATATTAAAAATATTTTATATTAAATTAATTTTGTATGAAATGTCTTGATTGCCTCTCCCCACTGTTATAAATGTGGACCTTTTTTTCTCATTTGATTACTCAACAAATTAATTTTGGATATAACTATATCTATATATATTTCTTTATTAAGACCTAATACACATTAAATAAGACTTATTTTTTTAAAAAAATAACACCAATATTAATGTTGATATTGTAATAAGAAAATTACATTTTTTAAATAAGTTGTATAGTTTTTACAAAATATTTTAGAATTATTTCTTATCTCATATCATTAAAGTATTATTAAATGATAAAAAATAATAATTATTGTATCACCACAAAATTTAATAATATTCTTTAAATATTATTATATATATCCATGTTTTAATTTTTAAAATGTGAATCAAAACCATCGTTCATGTTTACAATAGACTACCTCATTATGAACCGAATATTATTATTTTTATATATACATATCTTATGGATGTATTTTTATGATGGAATTAATCTTTATATAAGATATTAATGAAATATTTCTCATTATTAAATTATAATATATAATTTAAATTTTTATATCTCTATACATTGAATGATGATAATATCATTTGTGCATACGTGTGTACTATGACGGCAACGTAGAAAGTTTATTAATATTTAATCACCACATTACATAGATGATATACATAATAATTATTAATGAGATAAATTTTATTTATGATAGGACATACCTTATGGAATTATAAAATCATATTAGCTTCTTTTCCATAATGATCATTGAGAACAGAAATGTTGTCCACACTAATGTTCAACCTACGATCTCTATGATTGTACCATGGTTCATTTATGATACCAACAACTAATTATTGGTATAAAATTTATAATTGATATATATCATTGATTATTTTCTTCTTATTTTCGTTACATAAATGATGGAATTACATTCCTTTTCCCTAGTGTTAAAATGTTAAATAGATGAATTATTGATGTGAACATAAATTGATATGTTATGGTATATTCCACTGTAAAATGTTAAATAGATGAAATATTAAACATGAAAATGTTTTTTGGAAATTATGTAATTAAAATAATTATATTATTCATTATGATGAAGATTATATGTGAAAATTCAGCCTCCAGGATTAGTGAAATTATAGCCTAAATTATCATATTAAAAGATAAAATGGTTTTTTACAAAATATTTATCTTCTATGAAAATATTTTTTTAAAAAAAATTATGTGTGAATATGAGGACACCAAAAAATCATAATTTATATTTTATGTATTTATTGTATTTTACTTAATAATTTTTATAAGGAATGTTTTGTGGGTATTTTTTCAATTTTGTTACAAAATTACTAAATAAATGGGTTCTTAACATATATGTCGATAATGAAATTTACTAACTCCATGAATATTATATTATATTTGGAAAATTTACAATAAGTGATTATTTAATCAATGAATCAATATTTTTCTATATATTCTATTATGTATTAATAATGTTTTTAAAATTGAATGGATATTTCTATATTTGGAAAAAAAATATTTATTCGAAAATAGTATTCTTATTTGTATAATGTCAAAAATTGAAAAATATTATGAGTTTTTTTATTATATGATTGATAGAAATTATTATGATTATGTATGGATCTTTTATTAAACATGTATTACTAGTTTGTTAATTAATGAAGGGCGGGTGGTTCCATGATAAACCAATGATAATTGGGTATATGATATACATCCATTGTATTGGTTATTGGAGTTGACCATTTGATTATTATATTTGTAAGATTGAATATATTAGTGATATTGAAATTATTTCCCATGTATCATAATTTTAATATCTACAATTTTGAGGATTTTTATGTAAATAATATGATTTACCAAGCTAAAATAATGATAATAGCTTTAAATGAAAGCATGTGATACCTTTAGAAGGGTCAAAAGTATAAATTTTGTGAATATTTTATTCTGAGATTGTTATGATTCCAAAGATTCATTTATGTTTTTTATAGTGACAATTTAATTTATTTTGGTAGAGATGGTGATGTCTTTTGTAAAAAAATGTTAATTTTGAGTGTAATGTATATTTTGAAAAAGTCACTTTTTATATGTATTCATGGACTGAGGGTTTATTTTTTCCATTTTTTTCTATATTGATATTTTTATTCTGATACAATGTATTTTAATTTAGTCAGGAGGGTTTTAATTAAATATAAAAACATGGATAATGTTAAAATTAAAATTGTGAATATGGTTCATTATTAAAAAATGTGTTTCTTTTAAAATATTTTTTTATTGGAATGGTGAAACTAAATAGAGGATCCCACATTATTAAATATGTTATTGATATTTAATAGTTATGAAAAAATTATATAATATTATTATCGTAAAAGAAAATTTTGATTTTAATAAAGATTATTTTTTCAATTACACTATAATATGTAATAATTATAGAATGGTACATAAAAATATCATGGTGAATGACAAAAAAAAAATTATATAAAAATTAGATAAAATTATTCAAATAGTAAACCAATAAATGATGTTTCATGAAATTTTAGAGGATTAAACATTATTTGAATTAGGATGATAAATATATTTTGCATGAAATGTCAAAATAGTATAGAGGATAGAATAATGAAGAATCTAATTATATCCCTTTTAATCCATATAAGAATGTGTTACCAAATCTTGTTAAAAGGTTGAAAAATATCATAGGAAAGAAATAAAATCAATATAGTTATAAGATATGTTAAATATATAAGGTTTATTAGAAAGAGTCTTCCTATTTTATATGTTTTAAATTTAAAAATACTGAAGAAACTCAACCTAATTGTCTGATGCTAAAAACGAGTGAAATAAAATCGATATATTCACACATAAATTCAACGATGTGTTATAATTAAAAAATTTAATAATGAATTGAATGATTCTGAAGCATTGACTAAAAGAGGATAAGATATATCTTTCGATAATTTTTATGAAAATAAATGTTCCATATAGTATATCATTGGATTATTTTCAAAATTTTCTATTATAATTAATTTCTTTATGGGAAAGGTAAATATTGATTAATCCATTACAAAAAATATGTAATTGGAAACTATACTAAATGTTATAATGGGAAAAATTATAAATTATCTAATTGAATGTAATCTTTATCATATGAGGATATCACATGATCTATTTATAATGATGTTTATAGGGTCACAATAATTATAATAAAAAAAATAAAATTGCAGAGTTTGTAAAATATTTAATAATGACTAAGAAAAAAATACAATGTAAAACCCAAGGATAACTATTTTGACTAATAAAATATCATATATTTATCAATATTTTGAGAGAATAATTTCTAGGAAATATGATTTTAAATTTCATTTTTTAAAACATAGTTCATGTACTAATTCAAATAAGTACAAAAAAATTCTTTTCAGACAAGAATTTAAATATATGATTTGTAAAAAAATTTATCCAAGTTTACCTATATGATTGAAAACATTGATAAGATTTATAAAAAATCTAGACCTCGAACTAATATTTCTATAATGTATTACACTAATAAAAATCCATTTTTATAACAATTACAATGTTCCTAAATGTGGTCCATTTTTTATAATACTTCAACGTTCTAGCATTTGGAAGAAATATTGTACATTAAAGAGAGATAAATCATTATGGTTTTATAAAAAATTAAAAATTAAATGAATTTTTCTCAATATAGAAATGTTATGAATATATGGATACATAAAATTTACATTCTAATAAAATAGAACCCATGTTGGTTGGGGTTTAGAATAACCAATTTTCATGTATATTTCTAAAACATAAAGAATGTTAAAACATAAAAATATCGATAGATAAAGAGTGGGTTATGTAGACATATGAGTGGGAATAATGACTTATTTAAGAATATTGTAATGATTTATGGTGGAAAAGTAACTTTTAGAGATAAACCTAATGAAAAAATCAACAAAATATGAAATACTTTCCATCATTAAAAGTCATAAATTTTAATTTTTTTTGTACTTAATCACAACCATATAAAAATTCTTCAATTATATGATGGATGATACATTAGGAACTTTAGGAATAAAAATATGTTATTCATAGTTCAGAGTATTAATTTATTCATTCTTCCCTTTATAATGAAAATGTATACACTATAAATTTTTTAGAACATTGGACCCATGATCTACCATTCATTAATGTAATGGAAGGTCGACCATGTTTTTTGAATAGAACTCTAGGACTATGTAACCACATATATTTATTTCTGATTACTAAGAAAGGAATTATTAATGATCTTTAAGATTGTATATATGATTATTAAAAAATTTATGATCCTTTTCAATTTGTATTGAACATATTTCAAGTATTAAATACATATATAAAGTATAAATCCTTTAGATATTTTAAAACAACATTAACTAGAGTTATAAAATGAGAAATATCTCCTTGATAAAAATTCATAGTGATCCTGATGGATAATTTTTATATTATGATTTTGAGCATTTTTTGTAGTATGAATTTTATTACACAAAAATTTTTAGCACCTAAAACTATATAACAAATTTTATTCTTGAAAGAAGAAATACATTTCTTCCAGGGATTACCAGAACTGTGATGAGTAAAGAATCTTTTTCAAAATAACTGGGATAAAGCAATTTGTATAACATGATTTACTATTAATCACGTTTTTATTATATATGTTCTAAATAAATGTCTTTATGAGTTTTGGAGATGAATAAAAACAAAATATTCCTAATTTAATGTTTTTGGATAATATGTATTCATCTTGAATACTAATGATAATTTATATAATTCCTCCCTAATTTCTAACGAATATATATATATTTTGGTTATTTAAAAACATGTAAAAATTATAGCATTTTTATCAAAAATAAAATTACAGTTTTAGAAATATTACATGTCATTATTTATGGGACTAATCCATTTTTAATAAAACCCTAAACTTCATCTTCATATTTTATTTCTAAAACTCATTTTAAAGTTCTACTATAAATTTATTCTCTTAAATTAATTTATGAAGAATTTATTTCTAAAACTTCCCCTCAATAATATTTACAATCAATTTTTAATGAATGTAAATTTCAAAACAAATAACATTAGTGGTTTTTAAAAATCATATATGAGATTATATTATTAGTGATATAAATAAACAAAGTAGGAAAATATTTTATTGATATATGAAATTAAACAGTTATCTTTCAAATAATAATTAACGCATAAGAATCTATATAAGGATCTTGGTGAAGAGAATTGGGTATAATAATTGTATAATGAACTCAATGATTTTGAATGGAATATAGACTAAAATATGGATGCAATTCATAATAATACTTCACTAATTTGGGTAAAATGGGGTTTCCACGATAAGTAAGTTGAAAATTACATAATAGTAAGAAATAAATCATGACTTGTTACTATGGGATACAATGAACAAGATGTAATAACCTAGGGAGAAATGTATACTACTGTAGAAAGATATGAGGCTATTTGAAAACATCTAGCTTATAAAGTTTTCTTAAATTTCAATCTATTTCGACTAGATATGATGTGTTTGTTATTTTATGTATATGTTTATGAGGATATTTATCAAGAACAAAAACCATGGTTTGAATATTCAAAACATCTAGAAAATTTATTAATCATACACTGTCAATTTACAGACTTATACATTACCCTAGATCTTGTATGATGTCTGAAGAGAATTTTTTTACAATACAAATGTTTATGGAACTCGAGGATCCATATATTTTTATAAAATATTCTAATAAAAATAATATGATAATAAAAATTTATTTTTTTTAAATTATTATTACATCACCGTAAAAATAATTAATATAATCTAATATAGATCTTATGAATTTTTGGTTTTTAATAACCATGATTGGTGAATTAACATACATTCTAGGATTTCATGTATCATGAAAACTAAAAAATAAATTATATTCCTACATAATTATATTGAAGATGTAATTATGAATTTTTTTAGAGATCTAATATCATTAATAATCTTATCTGAACCTACAACACAATCTATCATGAAAATTTAGGGAAACAAGTTTATCAGGAAATTTTTTTTATTATGATTGGAAGTATATTTTCATAAAATCTTGTTTTAGTGATTAATTTATTTTATATTTTCATGCGTTTTATATCAATCAAATATGAAATAATTCCACCATAAATATGTAAAAATAATCTTTTATTATATTAAGGGAAATTATTTTATTTTTCTAGAAATGATTTTAAACTAATTTTTTATAAACATACTAACTATTCTGGGATTATTTTGGATAAAATGATTATATTAAAAATTATAAGTAATTATAAGACTCATTTGTTTCAGGGTCATCAATTAGGCAACACTAGGAATAATATTCCAGTACTAAATATGAAAATGTGGAAGTTGGATGTTTTTATGTTTAGTTTTTGTAGAGGTGACACATACACACAAACACACACTAACTATGTCTTCAATTTTTCTAAAGCTCTATTTTATTTGACAAAATATGTAACATTTCACTATAAAAAAGTAATCTCACCACAAACATGATAAATATATCAATATAGGTTACTATTTAAACAGGGATCACACACTTAAAGGAGATATAGTTTTACGAATCATCGAAATGCATGAAAAACTATATGAATTTTTTAATAAATATAATTGTTATGATAGATTTTAATACATTAAAAAAAGATTACTTTGATAAATGTTAATATATTTCTTAAAAGTAACTATAACTTATCAACGTAATTACATTGATTATTTTATATATAGGTGTTTTGGAGGTGACACACACACACACTAACTATGTCATGAATTTACCCAAACTCAAATATTTTTTGAGAAAATATGTCCCATTTCCAGATTAAAAACCCAATCACAGCACAAACGTGGTAGGCATATCGATATAGGTTGCTATTTCCATTACGATCAAACACTTAAGGGAGATACAGTTTTATAAATCCTCAAAATGCATGAACATCTTTCTGAAATTTTTAATAAACCCAATAGTTATGATAGATTTTAATATATTAAAAAAGATAACATTGAAAAATGTGAATTCAATTTTCAAATAAACCTATAACTTATCCATGTAATTACATTATTATAGTCATTTTATGTGGGGAATTACATTTTCATTAATTTTTCTAAAACAACAATTTTTCATCAAACATTTCATATTCTAAAAAAATGTGATGACATTATGAAAAAAAGTGTCTAAGAGTTTTTAGTTCCATAAAATTATTATCATATTAAAATTTCTTTGAGTCAAAATTATTTAAAATATTTATTTGAAATAAATATTTTCTTATAAAATAATGAATCTAAAAACATTTTAAAAAATTTCTTGGGATCATTTTCATTAAAACTATCATAATATGCTTTCTTATTATTTATAATAATTATTTGTTGATTAAAACAATCATAATCTATTTTTAAAAAATTATCATAATTAGTTATTGATAAAAAATATTCTGTAATCAGTTTTTGTAGATTATAAAAATATTTTTTAATATAAAAAGTATTAAAATTAAATTTTAATAGAAAATTACCATAATAAAATTTTATTATAATAAAATAATAATTTTAAAATATGATAATTAGTTTTGGATAAAAAACAATTATAATATTATTTAATTAATAAAAATATTAAATTTATTCTTTTATAAAACATAATAATAAATGTTTTTTCATACTACTAAACCTATTATACTTTGAAATGTAATATTCTATTCTTTTTATTTTTTGACTTATCATTTAATTTAGGTTCTAGATGTTTTTTAGGACATATTAATTTAGTTTTAAAACATGTCTCTATTTTTAATCATACAATTATGTTTATAATCCGATTGAAATTCACGTTTATGAAAATAATACTTAGAAACATTAAGAGATATACATTATCATTAAAATATTTACTTCAATAAATATTCATTATAATATTTCAAAATTTTCATAATATTAGCCATTGAAAATAAAAGTTTATGAACCATATTTTCCCACACGAGTATATGTGTGGGTCACTTAGTGCCCCACACTGTTTTTTAGTATAAATTCTACTAATTCTTACCACGTCTTAAAATTCTCACTCTGATTGTGTTCCATTATTCTAATCGACCAGATCTATTCATTTTACGATGGCCACTATAGAATATTTCACTGAGATGGATGTGTTCAGAAAGATACGCGATTAATGAAATTGGTATTGAAAGTATGATTCAAAAATTAAAATAATTATTGGTATTTATTCATGAAAATTTGAAGTAATAAAAAAATCTAATAAGGATTTCAACTTACATTACCGTAATAATGTCATATATTATTATACACCTTGTTGAATTTTTATCTAAGGTGATACGGAAGGGACATTATTTACCCTATTATATAATTATTATTTTATTTGAAACAAACATGTTTTATATTTATATATGGTTTTATATGAAGGTAAATATTTTTTTAATACTAATCTTATTTCATGATAGACATTGGTATTTTGTGAAATAGAAGTTTGAAGAATTATTCTCTCATATTATATTAAATTCATGATGGTTTATCACTTATCTTGGGGAGAAAGTGTTTTCAAAATTTCTATTAGTTGTTATCTTATACCAATAATGGATAAAAAGGACCCTCTAATATTTCATGCCATATTGGATTCAGATTACTTAATGATGTTAAAGAAAATAAATGTTTTTAAATTTGTATTCATAACACTGTAATATATTAAGGATTTATAAACGAAGATGATGATACTATTGTATATTTATTTCTTAAATATATTTCTTGTGACATATATGGATGTTTTAATGTTTAAATTAAAACCATTCTTATGAGAGATGTGATTTCATTGATAGGAAAATAACCACTCTTGAGTATGATATTAATTTTAGTTTCTAAATTATAAGTTTTCTAGAAAAAATTTATTAGAGCTACAATATAAGATCCACAATCCATGAATTTAGATGATGATTAAATGAAAATAAATGTTTAATATTAACTACAATAAAATCAAATAACGTATGAGAAAAGGTAGAATGAGTAATTAAAAAGTCTCATGGAATATAAGTCCCAAAAAATCCCAAAGACCCAATTTTTTTAATTTATATATCTAAGTGAAAAGACCAGAAAATACAAACATCTAATTAAATTAATGATTTATATAATGAAACAAATTAAGGAAGAATATTGAAATAGAATTTTTTTAAATTTTTTTATAGGTTATGAAATATCCTCATATCATCCATTATTTTTAGTCTCGTATTTTTAAAAATCTCATATTTCTCATGTTGATATGAACTTTCAAGATTATTGTCTAGAATATGATTAAACCTCAACTATTATTCTATATTCAATATCAATTCATTATATTGGAACATGGATAAGTATTTCATTATAATACTTCCCAAAAAATTAATTAGAACATAAAAATATTGTCAGATGTTCTGTTAGAATATCCATGTTGTTATATATATTGTTTTAGGATGTAGGATTGAAACATGAATAAGAAAAAAGAAACAAAATTTATGTTGTATATAAAAAAGAGTATGAGTAAGAAGATAAAAAATTATGAAATATAGACATAAACTAATGAATAAGAAATATAGAAGAGAAAATTTAATTCATCGCTATCTCCCATTTCATTACCTTCCCAATTATATAAGGATTATAACAAAAGAATGATGGATTAATACAAGTCAACGTCATGAGAATAAATGAAATAAATATGAAAATGTAAGGAGTCTAATATTAAAGGTAGAGTAATAAGGAATATAATCCTATAAAAATTTCTATGAAAAATTTAAATCAAATATGGATATTAACATTGTATAAGTTGTGAATGATGAAAATGATTATTAAGAAGGAAAATAAAAATTTGAGTATAAATAGAAATCTAATGCCTCTTCATCTAAAAAAAAAATTTTAAAAGCGTATTAGGATCATCATATTATAATGATACTATTTTCATGAATGTTCTTAATGATATATAATAATATTATAAAATTTCAATTGATTCAATTCCATATTATCTGAACGTTGTGTAAAAGTTTATATTTATTATGAAATATCTTATTGAGAAATTGGATTCATTTATTTTTTTGACTAATTCAGTATCTAACATTGAATTTCACATGAAAACAATCAAATAGTAGATAAAATTGTGGATTTGGTAACATATGTGAATTATAATGTGGTAGAATCTAGTTGATACGGAACATTGGGATTATGAAAACTAGTTTGTAGAAGTAACAAATCACTCTGTATAAATAGAATAATCAAATGGAATTATATATCCTGAATATCCTAAAGTCTTTCATTTTTATTTCATTTTTAATAATCCCCCATTTAAGAGTTTTAAGGGGAAGCCTTATATTGCAAGTGGGTTTCGTGAATTTATAGTACCTGATGGTATAAATAGAATTCATTAAATACTATAACTATATGAAACTACCCCATCTTAGTTGATGCATCGTGATCAACTCTCCACCTATACTTTTCTATTCGAATAGATATCATGTAAAATGATTAATAGCCCTATTACCAGTAGAAAATGTCAAACCCTTTCATTCTTGATATACTGTAGGCTTTACATTGGTGAATAAACCTTTCACTGAATCCACTTCTGGATATATTTTCTTTTAGAACCATACATGTCTGCAAGAGTTCATTAGGTTTCATAAATTACTTGTGGTGGACTGAAGGTCTCATGGAGTCCAAAAATCCATAATTACAATAAGGATTGGGTGGCCCAAAGGCATTAATGACACTAGGCCCAAACCGATGTCCCAAATGTGAATAGTTATAAATAAAATAATACTAAATTGTATATACTAAATTAATTTCTAATGTACATTATACAATACTTCTAAAATACCCCTAAATTATTCCTCAACCATGATTAGAACCTAGGTATCATAGTTGAAATTGGAGATTCCATACCAACCGGGATGAGGCTCATGTGTATCCAATGAAATATTAACTACAATTTTTTTAAGACTTTTCTATTTGTGTTTTTTTTTTGAGAAAAAAAAGATAAAAAATAGGAATTTGACGTTTTTTAAAGAAAATGATCACATTATATAGTTATAGAGGCTTTAAAATATAACATGTGACAATTATGTTCTACAAGTCTAGGAAAAGAATAAAAATTATTGATGAATTTAAAGGACTTATGTTTTCTTATCAGATGAAATTTTTAATAGAAGAATATATAGTAATGTGTTAGTCATTAGTATTTTAAACTCATAAGGATAGAGGATTGTTCACGAATATGGTGGAAATTATGAAAATTTTAATTTAGAAATAAAAAATATTTACTTTATAACTCATTGTGTATTGTTCTTAAAAAATTCAAAATATTCGATAAATATAAATGAATTTTCATCCAAATAAATTGATTCTAAATGTATGATAATTAATTTTGGATTAATGTTATTTATTTAATTTTATTTTTTAGAATTATTTAATTCATATTCAATGGTTTCATATGTTATCTCCCTCAACAATTTCATGTTATATGATTCTATAATTTTTTTTATAAATATTAATAGTGGGGAATCTTATAAAATTGGAGATGTATTATGAAGTTATGATTAAGGGGAATGATATTTCAATGTGGGGAAATTATAAAAGGTAATTAATTATTTAATAATTGGTTATATATATTTTTATGGTATTTCCATACGAGGCTTTATTATTATAAATGACTTAATTAAAGGAAAGGGTCATACATTCCATAGAATTTTATAGGGGACATAAAATATAGGGGAACGATGATATAAATATTATAGTAGAAGATCCAAAAGAATAAAGGGGTGAATTTTTTTTTGATTTATTATTTTTCCTTTTATAACCAATGTTATATTCTTTCCAAAATAGTTTATATTGTTTTGTAGAATGTAATTCTTTCTATATTCTAATTTATTTTGTTTTGAAATTTACAAAATAATTCTTAAAACTATTTTACTATATTGTATATGTCTTATTTGTTTTACTATATTATTTTAGGAAAAAATATTTTGAACATAATTTAGAAATATTTCTATATTAATATGAATATAATTATCCATTATTCAATCTAATCCAACAGTCTAAAGGTATTTAACGATCAACAGACATGCCTATGTTTTTATCCATGGTTAGACATATGTTATTTCAATCATACTAATAAAATACATAACCACCAGACTAATATTCATATTATTACATCAGATATACATTTACTCCATTTATCTTGATGAACCCTAAAAAGGAATTCTATTTGAAAATTAATTGTATATTATTATATAATATAGATTTGTTTCTATCAGATGGAATATATAATAAAATTTTATTTGCATAAAACTAAAAAATAATGAAAATTAATTTACAGTTTATCTGTCATCTTATCGATGTATGATTCTATTGAAACCAAATTATAAATATTACATTGGAAATTCTCCTACAAATATGATGTAAGTTGAAGACGAGGGACATTATGGAGTGTGAAAATAATTTCATTTAATTATTTATCTTACTGATCATATCACTATAATCTTTTTATTCATTATATAGTTAATGATATAATTAATCTTGCATGTATTTTAATTAATTAGTAAATATATTATTTTTTAATCAAATCTCTAATCATGGAGTTGATATATGGTTTCCAGGTATAGGAAGATAGTGAAATTGTTCTATGAGATCAATAGCTTCAATGGATAAGAGGAATGAGAATTATCATTGTATTGAGGGACTCTAGGAAGGGATTACCAGACTATAATGATCATCATATTAATAGGTTACTAATGATGATTGAAAAATATCATTATAGTTTTAAAACCGTGGATAATTTGAGGCATTATTTTTGGATACCTTTACTCTGATGGTTAAAGAGTATATTTAGTTATTAAATTATTTTTGCATTCATTGTTTTGTTATTTATTTATATTTTTCATCTCTAGATATAATTTATAAAGTGAATTTATACATAAATACGTATCTTTTTTTTATTGGACTAATATTGTTACTAATAAACTACTTTAACGCAATTAAACATTATGTAGTTTTGATACCAAAATTATGATATTCATACGGTTCATGAGTTAGATCATTTTCACATAATATGGTTTATGTTATATTTTAGTTTAATTTTTAAACAATAATTCACCCTAACACTCTTGTATCTATAATATAATCATACAATTCAAGAAATAGTATATTTATTAATTCATTGTCATCAAAATGAGTAATGAAAAATATCATTGAAATAATTACTCAAAATTAATATTCTATAGTAAAATACCATAAAATTCATAAACTATACACCAAATATTTTTCGATGTCACTGGCTACCTAAATTATTAAATCCATGAAAAATAAACAAAATGAATTTTGATTTATTTTAAATTTCATCCCCTCATTCCCTTTATATACCAATTTACAGATGAATAACTCCTAGATATTGATATGTTTCTCATAACTATATCAACAATCCTAAAATCTAGAAAAACTTTGAGTTTCATGTGTAGGGTTTCCTATAATCCTAGTGAGAGACCACAGATTCTTCCTTATCATAAGTGATTCAAATTATAATAGTATATACCATGGAAAAATACATGGAAAATAAAAAACATGTACTAAGTCAATTTTTGATAACTAAGGTTCTATGATCCCTAAATCAACCTTATTCAATACTAAATTGGAAGGATCTTCAAAATTAAATATTTATTACTTTTATTCATTCATAGATCCCAAAATAATGGTTTTAATAATTCATTAAACAACCCAATATCCCTGATTCATATAAAGTTGAAGGTGTTTTCTAACCAGTTAGTTTATTTCATGGCCTCCACATTTCTATACGATTTATGACTCTATGTAAGGGAACAATCCCCAATGTTGAAATTATATATATCACTAGTGGAATCAATTTTCCCAGATCACAACACAATATCTAATGCTATGGAAAGTCATATTCTATATGTATTCTATAAATGTGTAGCAAAAAACATTAAACTGTAAAGGAACGTCTCGACCAGAAAGAAGTATACTTTTAATGTTAGACTATCATGGAACTATGAAACCATTAATAGAAAAACTAATCATACATTCATATTCTATCTATAATAAATAAATTACTAATAATGAAAATTTCATTACAAACAAGATCTTTTCATCCGCACAACATCAATATTCATATAACAAAAAAAAATCCTAATGGGACACACATACACTCCATCATGTGAGACATATAATGAAATTTTTTTATAGATACAAAGTCTAACATAATCATGTCATAGAATAATGTGAAATTTACAGGGGAATGAATATTTATGGGACATATTATTATCAAAATATCACAGCTGAAATCCAATAGTTAACTACAAGATCAATAATGCACATGGAATTTCCATATTATGTCCCAATTCAAAAAATGACGAAATAGAGGTTCACAATGCACTAAGATAATCATTATTGTGAATTTCAATTGGATTTTGATTATTATCTAGTTTTGAAAGAAAAATTATCATATATTGTCACCTTATCCTATGTGCTTTGTATTTTTGTGATTTTTGGGATAAAACACTGCCTCCCGTAGTACACATTCAATGACTCCCCACATAGAACACTACTTTTTGTAAATCCTACTCAGTATAATGAGATGAATGTTGCTTTAATAAAATGGAATTAATGACATTTTCCATGGTTTTAATGATAATATAATTTCACCATATAATCAAATTGATGCACATGAGATAACTAATGAAACAAGAGAGATATTCAAAACGTTCAAGTCACTCAATTAAAGAACATGTGCATATCATATGTACTTTTTTGATACGTTTAATATTTTTAAGAAAGATGGAAAAAACCCAGAACTTATATTTTTTTCGTTACACCATGAGTATCACATTGTATTGAAAGGGACAATGAACACTTTATGTTTAGGTTTTACTGTGCGTAACTCTTCTGCATGCAACTTGTTTTCATGATAGTTTCACAAAATCATTGTTAAAAATGTTACATAGTATAATGGTATATCTATATATTTATATTTATAGATAACCATGTGAAAATGTCTATTTTTTACATAACAATTTTAATGAAAATCCCCTTATGTATATAATTACTAATTTTACATACCATTTTTGGTATAACTCGCTTGTATGATTCACTTCATCGTTATTTCATAGGGGTGTATAACTGTTCCTATGATGCATAATTTCAACTTTTCTACCAATGTAGATATTGAGCACATATATTTTTATTTTCATAGATTTTATGACACAATCTTGAAGCTCTATTTTTTAATTTTTTTATTTCTCATTATCCTTGGGCACCAAAGTTTTATACTAAAACAACATTCTTCATCTTTGAACTTTTGAAATCACTCTTAACATCACAACCTATATCACAGATTCTATATTCACTGTAATAACAATTACTCTGGAAAATTCTTTATCAATATACTGTGTATTAAAAAAAGAAATGTAGACTCCACGTATATAAATAAAAACCATTGTTTCCAAAAATATCTCCTTTGGGTATGTTAGAAATAATCATAAAAATTAAAGAAGTCATCATCCACTATCAAAACATTAATAAGGGAAAAAACTCAACCATTACTCTTGATCTATTTTAATAATGATCTGTGTAGAAATGTAGAGGGGCATTATAAATTGGATTCATGTTATTTGGAATGTTTAAATATTTAAATGATATTATTTAAGAAAAAATTATTGTATCCTCAAAAAACCAAATTCAAGTCATGTAATTGAAAAATTTCACGTTGTTTCAAAATAAATCCTAATTCTTAGTAGTTCACAAAATATTTTCATGGTTTATGAAAAAAATGAATATATCTATTTTTATTACCCCCACTGGATTAAATCCCAAAGAACTGATATTTTTCATTTTTAGATAAATTAACTCCCCATGAATCATATCATCCCCACAAAACAATATCTCATTCAAAAACATATTACAAAAGTTAATAGAACTAGTGAGAAGGGATCATTAGTAAACTCCCTATGCATTGAGAGGTTGTTGAACAATGGGGATCAACTAATTTTTCTCAAACACATTTTCTACCAAGGGATAAGTCCGAATAACTTCCACATGGATATCATTTAAAAAATTCTATATTATATCCACACCTTGTTACAAATTTTCATTTATAATAAGATATTTGATCTTAATATGTCTTCTGTGAGAGGGATGAACAAAATTCCTCATTAGATTGGTCACACTTTTTTGGAAAATTGAATCTCCATTATATGATTAACCTCATAACAACTATTTAGTAGTTGTTTCACCATAAATAATAATTGATGACATGGATTTTATTAGAAATATAATCTTCTTCAGTCATACTAAAATATGTGATTTTTGGTTTGTAGTTATCCATACTGAAAATTTCATTCCAATGAAGAAACCAACTAATTATGGAATTTCTAGTAACCATGTCTCTATACTAGTCAGTACACAAAAATTATATAAATTCGGTACCTCTTTATACTGGAAATAATAATAAAAAAATATAGTACATGGAATGTACGACACAATTTACTAATGTACAGCTGAATTATCTTCCTTTGTATTACTGTGAAATTAGTCCTCTAGGCATATCTCTGGGAAGAAATATGTTCATGTTTTAGTTAAGTCTAATATCCTACCAATGATTCCACTACAAGATGTGGAGTCTTTAAATGTCCCACCATCTTGATTTCCTGGTTTTTACCCAATTTTAATTTGAGTCACCATCCGCTTGGATTAATTCTTGGTTATTTTCTTCATAACTCACATGAATAGACTTCCAGATAAATTAATGTGTAATCATTATTCCTAATCACCTGTAACATAATGAAATATGTTATTTCACCATTCATGGATATTTCAAATTTTTATTTCTTATTATTAGAATATTCTTCCATTGATCCTTTCCTACTTCCAAAAAAGATTATATCATCAAAAATAGGAAATCACAATAAATATATCCCTCAATGGGGTTTTCAAATAGATATTATAGTTAACACCTCCCCTGAAAAGATCATGCTTCTTAAAAAATGCATTGAGTCTATAATAATATGATTTTAGTGCCAGCAAAATACCATATAGATCCATCTTTAATCTCAAAACAATGGGCTAATCATTTATAAAAAAATCCCTATATCTAATCATTATTGAATTCTACTAAAAAACTATTTTAAAATTATCCTTTTATATCCATATGATAAGATTTGTACTCTCTCTGAATTTTCATGGTAAGGAAAAGCATGATCAAACATATTCTAGATACTTTATAAAATGTTTAATTGATATAAAATCCTTCAATATGTGTAAATCATTTACCAACAATGTGTTATTTTTTTCTGATCACATGTCCATGATCATCAAATTAGTTTTTAAACATCCAATTTTTTCTAAACACATTTTGATTACCTTGTATCTTAACAAGATCAAAAGTTTTGTTTATTTAAATATGATCATTTTCATTATTCATAGATTTAATCATGGATTATCCTTTGATGTTTCATCAAATATGGGTCATTACACGGTTAATAGAAAGATGGAATTCACATCACTCATCTACCTCAATGTCTATGTATATGTTGTCCAATCCATAATGATATTGGTTTGATAAATTTATTCTCCTTACTTTCTCCATTGAGATACTGATTATGTTTCTTCATCCGTAGTTTCCTCTTTTGATTCTTTTTTTAAATTATCATTGTTCAATAATCCATGAGTATTTTAGAATTCATCGACTATTTCTACATTTGAATATTTTTTTCCAACATTTTATGTAATATTATATCGTATGAATATATTATATCCTTCATGTATTTGCTGTTTTACCTTCAACGCTCTTGAAATCACTACATTCCAAAATTATTCCATGTGGATTATTGTATTATTTGTATAATTTAATACTAAATTAATATCTAAGGTTTATTCTGTCATCTATAGAGTAACCATGCATTCCTTTATTTTCTTCCATTATTTGGATGAAAACATTACTTATAAAAACATGAAAATAATTCAGTGGGTGATTCCATCTATAAAACAACTAATATTGTGTATTGGATTCTCAGATAAAAATATGTGTTCAATTTTGAGTCTACAATGCTATATGAACAAACAACTTCCATTAATGCAGAGTAATATAAATTTTAATTAGCATAGTTCTATCCACGGTATTCAATATTTCGTTTCTATGTTCAACAAATTTGTTTTCCACTAGGGTTCTCACTACATATACCATAATATTTTTACATTTTTCTATTAATTATAATATTTAATGGATGTATATTCTACAATATTTTTAATTAAATAATATTGAGTGTGTAGCCAGTATCATTCTCTGCAAGTTGACTTTAACTCTTCATGGAATCTTTCCCTAGATGTTTCCTCTATATAATAACTAAATAGAATTTTATACTATAATAATAAATAAAAATTAATATACATATCTCCATTTATTCCAATCACATTTATTAGACCACCAATGGTTTCTTGTAAGCGATCAATAATATTTGATTCCCTTTTGTAATTTGGAATATATGAAATCCCGACACACCTTCCTTGCATGAAAATAACACATTTAATTTGTTCTTCACGCTTCAGATTCATAATATCTACGATTATCTTATTAATAGATATCTTTTTCATGTTTTTTGGATTAATGTTACTGTACGAAAATTTTCATATTGTGTTTTCTTGATCATCATTTATGTTGAAAATATACTATTTACTAACTTCATTGATTAAATTTCTAGGTATTCTACAACCATTTTGGACTTAATTACAAATCCTATTATTGATAATAAACCCATTTTGATAAAACATCACTAGAAATACTATGTCATAGTGTTGATTCACAGTTAAGTTATTGATATGAAAAATGTCTATATAGAGAAATTAAAATTTCAAAATATCATCATTTTCTAATCATATACTTCTGTTATCTTTGATATTCAAGTCACCATCATTTGTGAACAACAATATTCCCTCAAAACATTTCTTAATAATCTTTAACAAATCATCGTTTACTATCATTTAGGATTAGCATCCACTATCAAGAATCCATATTCTAATATTCTTTGTACCCTTGAGATCAATTTCATTGTGGTTAGATTTTCTGATTTACATGCTTCCATCCATGAGATATTTGATTGAGTGTATAATACATATATATATTTCAATATCTTTTCAAGATGCATTGGATCATATTTATCAAATTCATTTTCCCTAGAAGAATACATATTTATATGATTAACTTCGGTTAGTTGGATGATTTTGACTTTTTATGAGTTCTAAATGTAATATTCCCACCATTCTCCTATATATAATGAATAAAATTATAGAAATAGTTAGAATAGTGAAAAAATATCCAATGAATATGTTTATTCTATATGATTTAGGATTTTTTTAAAATATCATTTTTTGAAATTGAAATACTTATCCATTAATATATCTACCATCCTCTTGGGAATTTGACATGTTACAACCAAAAAATACATAGAATTGAAATTTCCATAGGTGTAATGTGTTATTAATTCCATTCCCCCACATGTAACCTTATATGGTAAAATTATTTTATAGAGATCATCTCTACATCCTTTAGAATTTTTCTGATATCTGTTTTTTTGGTTTTGATGTTTTATATTTTAGGACATTGTGGGCCATTTTGATTTGTCCTAATTATGATTCCCATTGTTATGGATCATCTTGTTTCATTCTGTTTATATTTAAATATTAATACCAATTCACATTTTTACAATTCATTTGGACCCAAAATCATTCAATGACTTATCTACCACTTTAGAACCAATTATTTTTCATTTATAACCTCTTTGTATTTAACAACATTTAAATCAATAATTTAAACTTTATTTTCTATGAATTTGATTTAGTTTCTAGTTTACTCCATTGTGGAAAAAAATTCTTCATCTTGTCCCTCAACATTATTATCCTACTCATCTATTTTGGATTTTTATTTTTTAACAAATTTTTCTTTAATTAAACCATGGTAATAAATTCTACAACATTATCTGAGATTGCATGAATTTTTTAATGATCATTATCTCATACTTCCAATTAAAATATATATTCTTCAATATGATCAACATACCTTAATGACCCTTCAATAATCACTCTCGTCATTCTGTTTCCCTATTCTTGAATATCAATTTTATTAATAGAATCCAAATTGTCCACCTTTAGATTAAAAAAAGAATAAAAAGAATATCAAAATCTTTTTATTTATAGGGTTATGACTTTTCAACTATATCCTTAATATAAAATACCGTTTTTATATATAAACTCTGGAACTTCATCATACAAATATAAATTATCATTTAGTTCATATTTATAGAAACAACGCTTTCTCTGTAGATTATTTTGGATTTGAAAAATCCCATTTAGGGATACCTTTTATGAATCTTCTACATGATTTATGATTAAATTTCATCATCATCAATCTTCATTGAGAACTGAGTATAAGGACTCAGCCTTAAAACATTAGATAATCTTCAATTAACTGAATAATTCAAATTGATGATCGTTTAAGGTTTAGTATTTTAGGTAATTAGGCTATAACTGTTACATTAAATCTCAAAAAATACTAAGTAGGAAACTCTAATCAGTTTCAATTATTTTCATAAAATAAAAAACTATTGATAAAAAGAGTCATATCTAGTTCCATGTTTTAGAAAGCATGATATTACCTTGATCCCATCCTTGACCCTATTCATCTTTATGTCCTATGAAAAAAATTTCATTGCATGGGATGAGCTCAAAAAGATCAGTAACGATTATAAGATAAAGAGAGATAACATGTTTCTATAAATAAATTCCAAGAATAAGATCATACCACATGAAATCATAATATTTATGAATAAAACATAGAAAACATGAATTTTAAAGGTAACTTCTAGCATCAAAAACATACTTACATTATAGCTTTCACAACTACATAGGGAGTTTCATTTGGAATTCCCATCCCATGATGTTATGTAAATCCCATAGAAGAAACCTTAAAATTTACCTCAGTAATGTTACCCAATGCATTGGAGGTCTATCTTGGGCCCACCCACCCTTTTCTTATCATAGAACCACCTGTATGTGTAAATAATGCCCAAAAACCATAACACATTCATAACACATAATAAATATAATGGAAATATATCATTTCCATATTTAAATCACAATATAAATTTTAAATATATTGACATATATATCCATTATAAAAACCATATTCAATACCAAAATAAATAAAAAAGTTATATGATATTTATTTTCCTTTTAAGAAAATTAAGGCTTTTTACGGAAGCTGAAGATCAAATAATACTTACGGCGGTGGAAAAGGTTGTTGTCACCACTTACGTTAAAAAAATATTCTTTCTTTTGTTTAGTAAAACGACTCATTGAAAATGATACCCTTTGAATGAAAGAAAATTTCAATGGTTTTCATACACCATATAAAACAAATGCATCTATAAATAAAAATATGCCTCAATGAATGGAGATTGAGACGTAGTTCCTTACAATATCATTTTGTTAATAAAATAGATCTACTATGTGTATTTACTATAATTACAAATATAGAAAGTATAAATACAAGATATGATATCAAAATTCATTTCACCCAAAATCAAAGAATGACATTAAAAAGAAGTATATGATTAACCCAATGAGAGGAATTAGAGTTAAGATGTTCCCTTACCTCATTTCCGACATGACCCATTCGTTCTCTAATATCCTGAATAATAAACTAATGTTAATTTATACATTCTTAATAACCTTTTCCATTTTTATTATTCATTTTATATCAATTATTTTCATGTCATAAACATTATGTAATCATTTATGTTAATTATGGTCGTTTTGTCGATATTTGGTACTTGAGTTAAAAATAAACTGTTTATAATTACAAGTTGTTAATGTGGTAAAATTTTCATTATCTAAATAATGATATTCAGTATTTATAAATCACATATATCATATAATTCTAGTATATATATGCATTTAATATATTATATAACATTTGGAGATCAAAAATGAAATGCATAGTTCATAGAGACGGTAAGTCGTAAGTACGTAAGAATGCTACTTTCAATTCAATTTCATATTTAATGGTATGAGAACATAATTATACATAGTTATATTAAAATTCCTATATAATATCATATATAATTTCATTATTTCCATCCTTTATACGTTCCACAAATGGCATGAATGAGTCTGATCACTTTTAGTGGACGCTAGTCCGCACTTCCTCAAATGAAATTATCGTATTTTCCCACTATGGAAACCATGAAGGTCTTATATAAATGAAAATTGTAGAAGAATAAGGAAAATATAAAAATAATATATATCACATTACAATACTATTACATATTAATGGCCACCATAAGTGGCAGTAGAAGATAATTGAACAATCATCATTTTGTGAGGCATTAGATTGTCGTCCACGGAACCAGTATGTTCTTTACCAATTAGATGGAGGTGTCTGTAAGTGTAGTTAGAATAAATCAGATAAAAACAATCCAGTATATTTATTATTCTATTGTTTTTTTAATGAAAGGAACAAAATAGTTTAGGTGGTTTAAGAAGTAAAAAAAACAAAAGAACTTTAGAAAAGACATTATCTTTAAATGAGTTATCTCCCTTTGGATTTAACCAAATGGTTTAATTAAATTGCATTATGCCTAGGGGAAGGATTCTAGGAGGAGGAGAAGGATGTAGGGAGCTTAATTGGTATGATTTTGGATGAGAAAAGGGTAATGATAGGTGTGAGTAATGGGATAGAATTGGGGGATTTTTTTAAGTGAGATGATGTACTTTTTATGAATGTTTGGAAATATAATTTTATTATATAATGATTTTCTGTTTATAAAAGTCCAAAACACATTAAATTCAGAGATACAATGTCTCCTGTTTTAAGCAAAACAATATGATATGAATTCTATGGGTTTTGAATATTTTTTTAATCATTGTAATAATATTTATTCAAATCATTCATTAATGAGGTAAACATTGCGTCATTATTATGTCACAAATATTTTTATTTATTTGATGTCTAAATATTATAATAAAACATAATGATATTGGAAATCATTTTAGATTTTAAATTAATTTTTATAGTCTAGGAGATTACTTATATAACCTCATGAATGAATTTATTTACTAAAAGAAATATGTTTATGTCATTTGTGTCTTTACTTTAAATTAATTAATATAAAGTGTCATTATCACTCCCAAGCAGCTCCATGGGGTCCCAAAATCGACCGAATGGTCCCAATAGCCATTAAGGTATCAAAAAAATGGATTAGAACACATGTTAGGGTAATTTTATATTAGTATAATATCATTTTTAACCATTATTTACCAGAATTACCCTTTGACCATGGTATATAAAATATTTACTATAGTAAATATTTATAATGTATAAAAATAAAAGATACCTATTTAAAAAATTCAGACCCCATGATTCCAATTATACAATCAATTTTTCCAAATTCAAAACACATAAGAGTTATAAATTAAATAAAAATTAATTCCCACTATTAAAAAACCGTGTTTTTACGAAATAATACTTATCAAAATATTGAAAATTGTTTATGTCTAATTTCAATGTGAAATCACATAAAATGAACAAAAGTGTATTAAATGGTAAAAACATAATATAATCACACTTTAAAACCAAATAAAAATATAATCTGACATTATAAATATATTATATTTAATGGAATCTTTGAATTAAAATACAGTATTTTTCAGTATTCATTAAAAATGATTTTTATTATAGAAAATGAAAAATTTACCAAAAGTAAATTATGATGTCCCGATTGAAAAGTTGAATTTTATTTTGTCAAATATATAATATAAAAGTTAACAAAAATATATTTAGATAGGTTTCTCCATCAAAAGGAGGTAAATTTACCTTTTAATTATTAATATAGTATTTATGCATAAAATCAGATTCTTTTTTATTTTAAGCGTCTAATTTTTTTTGGATAAATGTAATAACATTAAAAACCTGTATAATCATAATGTAGTTAGTTATATTCATTTTCGAAAATACAACAGCTAGGAATTAACAACCATTTAAAATAATATTATGTTATAATTTTTCGTTATGACCCAACGTTGTGTGCAACGTAAGATTTCAATAAAAAATGATCATACGTATTAGTGGGGCCCGGAAACATAGAATAACTTTTAGTGTAAAATTAATAATTCATTCACAAATATTAATAAATATGAAAATGAAATATTCATTATTATATGGAATGTTACATCCTTCCATCCTTTTTGGAATTGTGTCCCTGTAATTCTCTTCAATTATCAAATAAGTGGGGGTGTTTATCCCCCATGGCAGTTTCAGATTACCACGTTGCCTCTTAAACCATATGGATTTTCCACAAAACCTTTTACTGATAATTTTCCTAATTCTTCAACACTTTTTCTCTTCGATCAATAATTTGGACTAGTTTTTTCACATAAGAGAGATTCTATTCCAACTGAACCACCACTAGGCTCAAAATATGAGATGGATCCAGTATATAATTTACCAATATTAAATAATGAAAAACATTGTGTACTGGGTATAAACAAGGAGTTAAATCAACTCTATATGCAACTGATCCAACTTTTTCTAGGATTTTATAACATCCAATGAACCTCGGACTCAACTTTACCTTCTTACCAAAACACCTCACACTTTTCCATGGTGAATATTTGAAAATGATATGATCATCTACATCAAAATAATGATCGTTCATTCAGTTCTATGTATATCTATTCTACCAGCTTTGAGATGATCTCATTTTATTCGAAATCAACTGAACCCTTTCTGCCATCTCTTCTAAAAATTATGGTCCTATCAGTTTCAATTCCCATACTTCATCTCAAAAATGTGTAGTTTGAAATATCTTTATATATAATGCATCAAATGGAGCCATCGATATAATAGAATTAAAACTATTATTTTAAGAAAATTTAACCAAAGAAAGATGTTTTTATCAAAATTTCTAGTAATATATCGAGCAAGAATAAAACATATCCTTCTAGGTCTAAATTTTCATTCCAACAGCCCATCTAATTGAGGATGAAAATATGTACTAAAATTTTATTTAGTACCCAATGACTTCTAAAGGCCTTTCCAAAATTTAAGAGTTAAACTAGGATCATGATCATATACAATGGAGATGGGGAAACCATGAAACTTGACTGTATTTTTAACATACAACTGTGAAAGTAGATCTTGAGAAAAAAGTATCTTTAATAAAAAGGAAATGAGTATATTTAACCAATCGATCAACAATAACCCAGATTGCATTATTAACACAAGATGTCTTTGGTAATCCCACAAAAAATTCCATGGGTATATATTCCCATTTCCACTCTGGCACATGAAAAGTCTGAAGCTTCCCATTCAGTTATTTCCACTATGTATAAACCTATAGAAAAGTTAAACACTTCACAATAAAATCAATAATATATATTTTCATTCCATCCAACTATAAATACTCATGAAAATCATTTAACATCATAGAATTTCCAGGATGAACTATAAAATGAAAATGATGAGCTTCATATAACAACACATTTTTTATCATTGAATCACAAGGCACACCTAATCCATCCCCAAATCTCAGAATACAATCATTATCATTATCAATATCAGGAAACATATCCTTCTGAACAATCTCTACCTTTTTCTACAACTCATTGTATTCCTTCAGTGCTTTCATAATTCTATATAATAGAGATGATTTTCCTAACAGCTGAAACAAAATAAAGGAATTTCGTACACAATCAACTTCTATGACAAATTTAATCAAATCAAAAACCAAAGGATCTCATTCCAAAAGTAATAATGTTAATGTATCATTACTTTATCGACTCAAAGCATCATCAAATTTATTTTCCTTTCATAGATGGTAATGAATTGTACACTCATAATCTTTTACGAAAAAAACTATCACATTTTTATCATGATCAATTCATATTGAGTGATTATATACTTAAATAATTTTTTGTTCAGTATATATTTACCATTTACCTCCATACAGATGATTCCTCCAAAGGTTTAATTCAAAAAAAACATCTGCTAATTCCAAATCATGTGTAGGGTAATTTATCTCAAGAGGTTTCAATTGAAGTGAAGCATAAGCATTTACCTGATCATTCTGTATAAGGAATCCTCCATTTCATTCAACAAAGAAACACTTTAGAAAACAAACTAACCATTTTGGGAAGATGGTTCCAAAACTAGAGCATTCATCAATCTTCTTTTCAATTCATGAAAACAATCATCACGTTCTTTTGTCCAAATTAACTTTACACCTTTTTGAGTTAACTTACTCTGTGGATTAGATAACCATGAAAAAATTTCAACAAACCTCCGGTAATAACCTTATAATAAAATAAAACTACGAATCTCAGTTATATTTGTGGGTCTTGGCCATTATTCAACAACTATTTTTAGAAGGATCAACAGTTATTCCATTTGTTAAAACAATGTGACCAAGGAAAAAAACTTACAACCAAAAATCACACATGGTGAATTTTACATACAATTTTTTTCATTTAATGTTTTCATGAAAAACCATAAATTACATTCATGGTTCTATTTTATTTTGGAATAAACCAAAATATAATCAATAAAAACAACCACCATTTATCACATAATTCATCTAATCCACTAATGAAACAAACAATTAATTTCAAATTATAACCATCTTATGATGCTGATTTAGAAGTTCATTTCCCTCAATATTCCTTTATAACATTGCTGCTCTGTTTCCCCTTCGAAAATCTATTATGAAAACAAAAATATCTTAGGAGAAGCAACATGGTAATCTGTATATTCTATATCAATTCAATTTAAAAAAAAATTAATTTATGGACATTAATATTAAAATATTCTAACTCCTAATGTTTTCTAAACAGACCTCTGATACCATCTATAAGGCGCCAGCCATAAAATATTACAAAATATTGAATCAAATGAATAATTCACATTGAGGATCTTTTTAGGTTTTGTGTTTTATGGACTTAAGAAATAACTCTTATATTATATCTCAAAAATTACAATGTAAACAATTATCCCTATTTTTAATTTTTTTATAAAATAAAAACACTTAATAAAAAAATTTATGTCTAGTTCTATGTTTTTGAAAGCAAAAATTTTCCTTGATACCATCTTTTTCCTTATTCATCATTAAGTCTTGTGAAAAATATTTCAAAACATGGGATGAGCATAAAAAGATCAATAAATGTTATAATAATAAGAATGATAACATTAGTACATATATATACACCAAGTATAGGCTCATACCTCATGAAATAATAATTTTTTTGAATAACACATAGAAATAATAAGTCATAAAGGTATCATCAAGAATCTATAACATAATTACATTATTGTTTTCACTGCTATGTAGTGAGATAAATTTTTGAGTACACATCACAATTTATATCTTAAATATATAAGGAGAAACATTCATGTTTACCTCTATCATGTTACCTAATTCATTGGAGAGATCTCTCGGGATCACTAACCCTAGGATTATCACGGACCCACATGTATGCATAAACAATGCCCATGAACCCTACCAAATTCATCACACAAAAAGGAAACAAAAAGGAAAGAAAACATTTCCACATTTCAATGAAAATATATCATTTAAATATATTGAAATAACAAATACATTATCAAAACAATTACAAATATGAAAATACATAAAAATGGAATATGGTATTTATTTTCTTTTTAAAAATATTATAACTTGTTATGGTATCCAAAGATCAAATAACACTCATGGCGGAAAAAAAGTTTATCATCACCGCTTACGTTAAAAAGAAACATTCTGTTTTTTTACATTATGTAAAATTCCCCATATAAAATGATTCTATTTGAATGGAATGAAAATTCAAAGGTTTTTATACATTATATAAATGGAAGTTGTGTATAAATCAAAATATGCCTCTATGAAAGGAGATTGGGATGAAGTCCAATAAAAAGATCATTTTGTTAATAAAATAGATCTATTATGTGTATTCACTCTAATTACACATAATGAAAGTATAAATACAAGATATGATATCAAAATCCATTTCTCACATAATCATAGAATGACAAAAACTAGATGTATACGATCAACCCAAATAATGGAATTTGGGTTGAGATGTTACCTTATCTTGTGTCTGAGTTGATCCGTTCGTTCATTAATCTCCTGAATAAAAAAACTAATGTTTATTTTTACTTTATTAAGAACCTTTTTTATGTTTATTATTCCATTTATATAACTTATTACAATGTTAGTAACATTATGTAATCATTTAAGTTAAAATCGGTCATTTTGTCATTATTTGGTACTTGAGTCAAAAATGAACATCTTAAAATTAAATGTTGTTCATGTGGTAAAATTTCCATTATCTCTAAAATTATATTCATTATTTAGTATCATATATATAATATATATTAATTAGATATTTGTATTTATAATAGTGCATAATATTTGGATATAAGAAATGAAATGCACCGTTCACGGAGATGGTAAGTCGTACGTACGCATGAATGCTACTTTCATTTCTATTTCATATTTAATTGAATGAGAACATATTGATACATAGGTATATTATAATTCCATTATAATATCATATATAAATTTATTAATTCCAACCATTATACATTATTTTATTGCATGAACCAGTCATATCATTTTGAGGGGAAGTAGTCTGCACTTCCTCAAATGAAATTATCGTGTTTACCCACTATGAAAATCATAAAAGTATTCTATTAATTAAATATAATAAATCAAATTTACAATATAAATATAATATATATAACATTTAAATATAGTTCCATATTAATTTCCATCATAATATGTGGTAGGAGACAATTGAACAATCATTGTTTCAGGAGGCATTAGTTTGTTATCCACAGAAAGTGTATGTTCTTTACCCATTAGATGGAGGTTTTTGTAAGTTAAGTTAAAATATATTTCATACAAACAACCTATTATATTTAATGTACTAGTCTTTTTATAAAATAAAGTAATGAAAAGATTTTAGGGGGATGGAGAAGTAAAATAAAACAAAGGTACTTAAGAGATGGTGTTACCTTTAAATCGGGTATCTCCCATTGTCTTGAACCAAAAGGTTTAATAAAATTACATTCTTCCTAGGGAAAGGCTACTAAGTGGAGTATAGGGATGTAGGGAGCATAATTATGTATAGTATGTATGATCCATGAGCTTGAGTGGTGTGTGTAATGTTTTTGAAGTGAGTGATTTTTATAAGGGGGAGGATGGGCTCTTTAAGAATGTTTGAAAATATTATTTTATTATATATCGATTTTGGGTTTCTAAACCACAAAAACTAATTAAATCCGAAGATAAAAAGACTCATTATAGAAATAAAATCATCCAATAAGAATTGGTTAGGGCATGGGAATCTTTATAATCTTTATAATCTTGTTTATTTAAATCGTTCATTAATGAGGTAAACACTGCATCATTATTGTGACATAAATAATTTTATTTATTTGAGGTCTAAAAATTAAAAAAATCATCACCATGTAGGTAATATTTTCAAATTATAAATTAACATTTATAGTCAAATAAATAACTTATATAACCCCATGTAATAATTTATTTACTAAAATATATATGTTCAAGTCATTTTTGTCTTTACTTTAAATTAATTAATATAATGTGTCATTATCACTCCTATGTGGCTCCATGGTGTCCCAAAATCGACACAAGGATGACCATGGTCAGACATGACTCAACCAATCAGATTATAACACATTTCAGGGAAACTTTATATTATTTTAAAATCATCTATACCCTTATTTACCAGATTAACCCTTTAACCATGGTAAATAAAATATTTATGGAAGTAAATATTCATAATGTGTTAAAATAAAAGTTACCTATTAAAAATATTTGGACCTCCTGATTCGAAATATGGAATCCATTTTTTCGAAATTCAAAACATAGAGGTTGTAGAAATTAATTTAAACATAATTTCTTCTATTAAAACAAAAAGTGTGTTCTTATGAAATAATACATATCAAAATATTGACATTTCATTAAGTCCAAATTTAAAGTGAAGTTACATCAAATGACCTAAATTGGATTAAATGTTAAAAACATAATATAATTAAAATTTAAAACCAATTTAAATGTTAATATAACCTTACAAATAAATTATACTAAATGGTTGTTTTGAATTAAAATACAGAATTCTTCACTTTCATTAAAAATGAGATTTATGCAAAAAATAGAAAATATTTACCCAATGTAAATATAAATGTTTTAATTCTAAAGAAAAATTTTATTTTGTAAAATAGAACATATAAAATTGACCAAAAATTAATTTAATAACAGTTCTCCATCAAAAGGCGATAAATCCACTTTTTAATTAATATTTGAGTATTTATGATTAAAATCATATTCTTTCTTATTTTAAGTCTCTAAAAATAAATTGATAAGTGTAAAAAAAATTTAAAAAACATGTATAAATATATTATGTTAGTTTTATTCATTTCTAATAATATAATGGATAGGCGTTAGCTTCCATTTATAATAAAATTTTATTATTATTATTCAGTATGACCCAACATTGTGTGCAATGTATGATTTCAAAGAAACACATTGTTGCGTATCGGGTACACCATCGTACACAGAATCCCCTGTAATGAAAATTTAATATTTAATTCCCAAATATTAGTAAATATTAAAATTTTATATTCTTTATTTACCTAGAATGTTACATAGAGAGGATATATGGCCAATTATATAACATCAAAATAGGTCAGTGGAATATTTCCTTCAAATATCACATTTCTTCTCTTCATTATCATGAAAGAAATATAAATAAATTAATATACCTCATTATCATCAACCAAACTACCTCTATAAACCTCATGTTTTTACATGGATTTAAATGTGATTTCCCTACATAATTTAGTTCTATTATCATCTTTATTGATAATCATTTAATTGTAAAAAAAATATAAGTATACTACGAAGAAATATTTTAGACAGATCATATTCATCAAGGGATGACACATTTGTATTTTATAGAGGTGGATTCATTCTATTGATTTTTTTAAATTTATAAATATTTTAATTTTCTTCACCATATCCTAGAAATGCTTCATAAGCATCAGTAATTTGATTAAAAAATGTATTTTTATTTATATCGAGATGGTTTTCTAAATCATTGAACTTATTGTAAAAAAAACCTTTGTTTTTTCCTCCTTCAAATTTTTATCTCTATTTTATATAGTCTAGTTTTAACCACATAGACTTGGCTGATGTGAAACTCATAACCAACAATTAATCTTTATTAGATAGAGATAAAATATGGGAATCTTGTGCATTATCATGTACATCATTAAATATCTTGTATGTTTCATTCGTATATTTTTGTGTCACATCAATGATGAAACTACACTGAGTAGTGGAAAAATGATCATCCATAATAAGGTATATTAGATGATATGTCATCATGTTCTTCAACATATTGATAATTAATCCATAAAACATGCAGTTAGTCATGAAATTTAATTAATTTAATATGAAAAAATAATATAATTATTTGTCTCCAGCAAGTTATCCCCTCTAACACCAATTGTAGGAACCTAGAATACCCAGTGAAGTGAGTTTTGAATCAGGGTGTCATATTTTTATTTAAATGTGATGGATAATGTTCCCACATTGGTATGAACTCATTAAATATTTCCAAAGGAATCATTTAGTAATTAATCATTCATATGAAGAGATAAAACACAATAGTTTTACTTGGATCACCCTTGTGGATAATACAAGGAGAAAATGTAGACATTAAGTGAATCATAACAAATCCACAAATATTATCTAGTCGTGGTATATTGATGTTCATACATAATAAATATGTTGTGGGTGATCTACCATTACATGATTTTAGGGATAACACATTACCTCTATAAAAATAATTCTATCAACTCCCCCTACCTCATTAATTTTTGTTATTCCTTCCATAATTTAATGACTTCATGTTGTCTTTAGAATATTTTTGTTTATGTCTTGGTATCTGATTAACATAGAATTCTACTTTATCCATACACCTGAATTTATTCACATGATATCATGGATCAAAGTAGAAGGATATTCAAAAACAAGTTTTTTCTCCACTCAATCAATTGTGCACAACATCTATATTTTCATGAAACATTTGATATTTCCATGCATGATGAATTTCATACAAACCATACAATTCATGATAATAGAACATGAGTTTCACTTAGTCTTGATATACATAAGGAGCAGCACTCATAGATGAATTACTACATGTAATAGTTCTTTGTTTAACTCTATCAAACAATAGAGGAAAAAAATATTAATTTTAAAAGATATGTAGAAAAATGGGGGTAGACTCATATTTATAGACATAGATGACCTTGTGTAGAAGTTCCATGTATTCCAAAAACTTTGTGAAATAAATTCCCCTGGTCATGGAAGTACACATTTTTAATTCGGATTTTGGGTTCAACTCCCCATCATGTCACCCACTACCACATTATTTTGTAGGCATTCACTACAATTATAGTATTCAACAATGTCATCCTTCAATCCAATTTGGATCTTATGAAAAAATATATCCTTTTTTATACATTGATTTGATAGTCCAAAAGAAACAGTTTCATAGTGTTTTTTTATTCACCTTTATCATCTAAAGAAACATTCTTTTCCAAAAAAAAAGTATCTTTATCCTACAAAATTTTGACATTAAATTGAAAAAAATAAGAAACATAAACAAGTTAAAAACTGAAGATGCATGCTTCGTAATATCACATATTTGGAATAATCCTTGATCAAACCAAAGTATATTGACAACAAACCTGAACTACTCTACATTTCCAGCAATGAAAAGCAATAGTGCCTTTATGATTTGGGTCCAGCATTGCTCAGGTGGGAAATAGGATTAACCATAGCATGAGTTGGCCAACATTAATGGGATGAGAGTATTCTTAGAATTACTACAAAGGAATATGGGATATGAATTGATATATACATTATAGGGGAATAATAGATAAATTGAATTCCTCTATAGTGTGGTGCTAGTGGACATGTTGCATACCATTCTAACCTTTTAAATGTAGCTTCCTAGTCTATAACACATTCGTCCTCTTTTTGATTTAAACCACATAAATTCCTCTTCATAAATTTTTTCTGATCATGATAGATGTGTTTATTGAATAATATCTATTTAAATGTTCATCATTCCTCAAGTTGTATTTCAAATCTCTCCCTAGAATTTTGGATCAATTGTAAATAATGATCTCAATCACTACTGAGAGAGTACACTACTACTGTATCTATTTTTTCCACCACATTCCCATGCATCAAATTCCACTTCCAAAGTCATTATACTATTTTTCATCCTTAATAGTTTAATATTCCCCCTTAAATTATTGTGTTCTATGTCACATAAAATGATCCATAATTAGAGAATCTCATTGTGGAACATTAATCCCCATCCGAGAATTGTAATGTGTCACAACCAGATTATTATTCCTTTATATTTAAAAAATATGATCACTTCCAATACAAGATACAATGATTTCCATTGTAGGTAAACAAATACATTGACCATAAGTGTTGATACATTTCTTCTTTATAGGTTACAATCCTATAAAATTTAATATACTATATTATCTCATAATATTTATGAACATTTTATGATATTATATATGTCTTATCATATTACATAAAATGAAAAAAAACATATTCATATATATTATAATAATCATGAAATTCGTTTTATTTGGGATATAATTAAATACTTCATAATTTAATTTAATAATTACATGAATTATCCTAATATTATTCTCCAAGACTGTGAAAAAAGTTTTTTGGTAATGCTCCTTTTCAAATACAACGTCACATTTAGTAAAGAAAGACACACATTGTTGGAGCTGATACTCATAGGTATATCATTTCCAAATGCACATCCACTTATAGTATCAAGACATGTATTTATATATAAAATACCCAAAAACTATATACCACACCAATAATATAGGATATTTTTATACATTTATCCCCAAAGTATAACATAGGGTTGTGTACTATAATATATGTTATCCAAATCCAGTTTCCAATGATTCCTTTATACATCCTATGATAACAACAATAACTTCCAAACTTCAAATTCTCGGATATAGTGCATTATTTTTTACATTGGCGTGATTAGAATGAATCAAATCATGATTAACTGATTGGTTTACCTATTTTGGGAAACCATATTACATATATTAGACCCATTTTACATTATAAAAAGGATTATAAAACAAGATATTTAATAAAACAAAATTAATTGCATTCATGATGTATTATTTAAATAATCCCCCCTCATAACCTATTGAATGAAATCATGATAACTGTGATATCAAATTCTTTGTATGGGTATTCAGAGTGGAATGAATGATTAATAAATTAAAATAAATCATAATAGAAATGTAATTAACAAATAACACATTCAATTACAATAACTAGATAAATAATTATAAATATATAAATTTAGTTAACGAAAACACATGACTTGTAATCATTAATATGATAATGAAGACTATACATGGATATTACAAAATAGAACAATCACATGAAATACAAAATTATTTTAACGGTATTGATGATATGCATTTCAATAGATATCTAAAACATATCATCAGTGATAAATGTGAAACATACAAAAATATCAATGATTCATGGAAATAATCTAATTAATGAGTTTTTCCATGACCAAAACTATATATAGATTATCCCATGAAACTAATAAATTCATCAAGGACCTATTAAGGTCACCAAAAACACATACAAAATCCAATTCATTCAACATATTTACAATAATTGATTTAATTAATGATAAATGTGACATATTATCAAATAAACATATTGATAAAATAATATAGTTTTATGAATAAAAAACCATATAAGGAAAACTAATAAAATCTAAGGTTTATTTCAATGAATTTAAATGGTAATTAAAAATCATTAAATCATTCTGAAGTAAAAATATCATTAATCATTCCAATGTGTCTCACACCACATTGAATCATTTGAATCATAATCCCCATGAAAGAATAACTTTAAATAAAACTCATAATATCATGAAAATAAAGAGATTCATGATATAACCTGTCAAATGTTAGGATATATAGCCTATTATGTGAGTTGTTTCATAAAATAAAGTCTCAATAGAATTTAAATTAACGTAAAATCTTGACCTTGAGTATGAATTTCCATATGTGACCTTATACTCTAGAATAATAAATATATGATAATTATTTAATTTATTAATAACTTTTTCATGTATACCATTACATTTATTTCAAAAATTACAATTTTTTTAAAATTATACATAAATTATTATGTTTTTGTTCAATGTTTTGAACAATTTCGACTCGTGTAAAAATAACATTTTTAGGTCAACCATGGTAAAATCAGTCATTATATAAAATTCTCCAGAATAATAATGTTAATTAATTATCTATTTATTCATAAATAAGACTTTTAATACAAATCATAAAATATGTTTTTGAAAAAATAACAATTGATACATTCATAAATATAGTAGGATTTACACACACTTGAGTAAAATTCCCATATTCCAATGATCATTTTTGAAAGAAGGTAAGAAACCCTATAAATTTTCTGAATGATCATCACATTATAAATAACATGTTATTTAATCATATAAACTAATATATAAAATTCATGTGATATAAAAGAAATCACAATATTTCGATATTGTGGTATTCCACACATCCAGGACCTACATTATCACTTTTGAGTTTCTGAAATTTTAAAAAATAAAAAATTAATATATTTCTAGAAAGGTAATTATTTAATTAACATCACATAGATAGAATTTATGTGATATATGATTAATTCAAATCATAAATTATGTATTCCACATATCCCATGATCAAACAAAATTACGTTGGGTAGGTGGTTGTCAACACTTCCCCAATTGTTGTTATCCTAAATTCACAAACATGATGTCATAAAGTTATTGTTACATAATTCCACAACTCATTGGATTGAGAAGTAGGTGTAAAATAAATTGGACTTATGTTACATCCCCAAGGCACTAAAGGCTTTAAATATATTTTGAGGTCCTCATTAACATATGGGTGATGATTTTCACTTTGAAAATAAAATACACCCTAATATTAAATAACCAAATAATCTATAACATGATGCTTGATTTCAGTGAAATAACTCAAAACAAACAAATAACCATAGTACCCGGAAACAATAATGTTTTATAATGTTGTAGAGAACACTCACAAACTACAAGGACACCATCTCTATTCTCTAACTCTAACTCCATGCCATGTGTTATGAATCACCACTAGAGATGTAAAATAATTTATCTTTTACCATGATATAATAAAAATTATATGAAAAAACCAATGTGCCAAATTATGGGTGTGTAATGAAAATCAGTAATCTTCCCCCAATGAGTTCCCTACTCACACCACTATGGTTAATCATATTTTCACATTTACATAAAATATATTATATATAATAATTTCTAAAATAGTTTATAAAAGTGTGTAATAAATTATGATATCAAACAATTTTCCATAAAAATAAATTTTAATAATAAATGAAACCAATCAAATAAATATACCAATTTCACATGTTCTATTTTTATTAACAGATTCTATTAAACATATAAACAAAAATATAAATGAATATAGCTTAGGCCTCACATTAAACATGAGTAGTGATTCATCATTTCACTAATACATTACTTAATGAACAATTTCACATGGGAGATCCTAGACCATTATCCATCCCAGTAATAATAGTAGAGACTCCTTAAAATTATTCATCCCTAATTAACATATAGACACACAGCCAATATGCTATAAACTGAACTTGAAAATAACCATATCATCAATTACAATAATGTTTTTCTATTATTAAAATCCAATAAAAAAACCATTTGTAATTATCCATCCAAATTAAGTTAAATAAGGGATTTGTTAGTTGAAAAAATTTCATCTAGAAAATTTACACCAATAATAATCAATCTTTATTTTAAAATAATTTTTTTAATATTATACAATAAAATTAGTTTCTATGAAACACATGATTTATATGATTCCATAAACTTCCACTCAAGAGGGATTTCAAAAATAATTTCCATGAAAATTAACAATAAATTTGAATAAAAATAACAAATTTTAAATGAAACATTTATATTATAAATAGTGTAGTTGATAGTGAATCCGCCTACCTCTAGTTTTATGATGATGATGAATAAAGTCACAAAACCTTCACAATATAGTATGGAATCTCCCAAAAACCATTATATATCTTTCACTACCCCTAAATATGCCGAATATATTCATATTTGGAAGCATATATCTTGTATATATCAGCATTTGAAGTACATCTCTGAATTTTGAGAGACAAAAATAACAATATCTATGAAAACCACAACGAAATACCATAAATGAAGTCCCACCATGATTTTTTTGGCTTCACAACCACATAAAAGGCCATTAGATTGCTTCCATATATATGGGGAATGGATGTACATCCTTTTAGATGGAAAACATGAGTTTCAGCCATATGGGAAAAATATGATGCATTAAAACACAATGGTAATATAAAAACACTTTTTATGACCAATATTTCTAAATGCGCACAGTTTAGTCTAACGATTTCGAAAATTGTGTGCTTATTATGCGCCATCCACTATCTTAAAGATGAATCTAACATCGTTGGCATGCACGAAGAGAAAACCATTCTCCTACTATCCTAAACCTCACCTTCTCAACTTCCATGGTATCTCCTAGGATTCCATGTTGTTTGTAAATCCTATTGTCCTCATGTGCACCCTCGCTATATGTATTGATTAAATATTCACAAATTTTAAAAATCACTAAAAAATAATGCACTTTTATAAAATCCCCCAAAACTGACCAAATGTTCTCCAAAATCTACCAATATTCACCCATATATTTTATCAACATAAAAATTATAAAACAGACTATTACTTACATTAATGAAAGTGCAATATCGAATACCCACTATTGGTGTTTCCTACATCATAACATAAAAACCCATCATTACTCTGAAAGCGTTCGATCAGTTTCCCATTCATTTCTATCCCTTGTCCCCATGTCTATTCATGAATCTAATCATGATTCCATAACACCCAAACTAGACTAATACATTTTTTCACTCAAGGCATTCTATTTCTTATCAAAAATATATACCATTAATTGATCCAATGGAACATCCGTGTATAATTCAACAAGATCCCATTGAATCACATGTTCAAGATTAGGGTGATACATGATTAATTTAGTTACATGAAACACATTATGTGCCTCACTAAACGATGAGGAAATGTCAAATGATATTACACCTCTACAATATGTTATTATATCTCAAAATAATATGTATATAGTAGATAGCTTTCCCAGATTCCCAAAATTACAATTTCTATGAATTTGAGAGTCCCTTAAGAATATACAATCACTCACCATAAACGGAGATGAATATTGATGATAGGACACATATGATTTCTAATGAATCCGATTCTTATCGGTACTTTTTTTGACTAGTTAAATATTTTCTGTGGTTTCTTAGGGAAGGCACTGGCCAATTAGTGATGTATCACCTATTTAAAACCAAAAATGTGGAGAACAACAACAACAACAATAATCTTATTCAAAAGGATCTATTTGTATCGAGGAGGAATACATTTCTTTATATGATAACTTTACTAACAGTATGTGATCATCCAATTAGGAAGATAGATGTATTATTCAAGCCTGCTACATGTCTTCCAATGATTGTATCATCCTTTCAGATTTCCCATCAATATGAGGATGATATGTCGTACTCATAGCCAATGGAATCCCAAGGTATTTGTGTATGTATTTTCATAAAAGAAACTAAAATATTTATTTTCTTTTGAAAAAAATATCAAAATTAATATGTCATTTCTCTTTACCTATTCTCATATATAGATTTTTGACAAGTCCTCTATCTTTTTGGATTTATGAAAATGAATGAAATGATCCGAATTTTTGATCTGATCCACTATCAGCCATATGGAATCATGTTTCTTATCCATTATCGGATGAAATATTACAAAATACATGGATATATTTTAACAATTACAATCTACCATAGTTAAATAATTCAACAATCCTACTAGATGGCGATGCACTTTTTTAATATGCTAAGATGTTAGGAATCCAAAAAAAACTCATCAACTTTTCTTTTCATGCCACCCCACCAGAAAAATTTCGTAAACACTTTATACATCTTATTAATTCCATGATGAATAGAGCATATTGAATGGTGTTAATCATGAAAAATTTGTTCATGCGAATGCATTAGTATGACCATCTGATTTGTGATCAAGAACACTAAACTCTCATCCATCATCCATCCCTCAATGATATCCCTATTATTGATTTTATACCTTATCATGATGAATTCTAATTCATAAGTCTATGAATCATTCACCATTTCCACCAAGATAATAAAAAAAGGAACTGGAAATAAAATCATAACATTAAATCCAGATTCACATTTCATGTTGATGTTGGATAGGACCGACATAATTATCCACCCATTTGATGTTAATTTTTTAATGGATCAATTGAATTTCCACATAATGCATCAACCAATTGATTTCTTTTTCCTAGGTTATACATCATGTTAATGTCAAAAAATTAAAAATACTTCATCCTTCATCAATTTCATTGCATCAAATCCCATTGTGAGAGAATATTCGTTAATCTCTTATGAATCAAAAGAACATTTATTTTGTCATCAAGGAAATAATGAATCCTTGTATTCATGAAATCGACTATGGAATCTGACTCCCAATCATGTGTTGTGTAGGACTTCTCACGATATTTATAATTCATAGAGCCATATTCAACAACATGATTGACCTGCAAGAGAAAATATTCCAAATAAAATACTAATGCATCACAATACACTAGGTTACCTAGTAATGATCCCGAAGAAATTAATATTGCTGGTTATGTGTGGAGAAGATTTTCCTCCTCAAAACAATTATAGAATTCCTTGTCAAATTTCAATTGATTTGTTTTGTAAAATCTTTCTTCAATGTGTATTGTCAGGAAAATTTATGAATAATGCATTGGTAATGACCATCTAGATAAAGAAAACTATGTATTTCAAAAAAATTCTTTGTCGGTTTTTAAGAGATAACAACACATATCCTTTCTGAAACCATAAAAACACCTCTTTTATAGATTACGTGTCAATGAAATTATACCACCTCTTCCCAAACATCACACCTTGATAGTTTTCAAAGACATATTGTGATCCATGTATACTCACAAAGTTGTCACCTGGTGTGGCTTATACTCTGACCATGTACATGAATACACCAATATTTTATCCACAAACACCACCATGAAGGAATCAATATATATCTTAAATATCTAATTGATCAATACTATAAATAATATTGGTGCGTTAGTAAGACCAAAAGGAATTAAAATATGTTCATAATGCTCATACCTACTTAGCATAGTTTTCCATATAATATCATCCTTCAAAATGAACAATTTATAAAATCATATTGTAAAGTAAATCATAGAGAACAATTTGGAAATCCTTAACTAATAGAATAGATCATTAATTTGTGGAAGTGTATATCAATTCATTATCATCTATGATAATACATATAAATATTTTGTAAGGCCCTAACCCTAGTCTCCTAGATCGAGTGCATTATTTTATTACATTGGAATGATTATATAAATTTCATATCCCAATGGATTGAATTGTCCAATTGTTTTGGAAATCCATATAAAAATTTAATTTCAACAGTGCAACTTGGAATGAAAGGTAGAAATGAAATTATATTTGTAAAATCTACGAACCATAGTTTATCCCAAAAATTAATTCCTAATCTTAATATTCACAAAAGGGTAAAATAAATGATAATAAGGGGTTGATAATAAATTCTTATTAAGGGTAAATAAAACAAAAAAAATTATCATAAAAATAAACACTAGTCATGGTGAACAACATTAAACATAAGCCTTCAAAAAATATAATCAAGAATAATATGGGAGGAATGAGATATGATTAAATAATGATGAATAAATTATCACGAGAGAATGAAAGATAGATATTGATATTAAAATGGTTTAATAATATCATGTTTTATCAGTTACTAAAACCATAATGGGGGAATGTATATTGACAGACATCTGAAACATATTGTCAAGTCTAGGTCCAAGATGTCTGAAAATACTAGGCTATGTCCTCATCCAAAAACGAATTATATTTATTTCTCAAAATCCCTAATGATGAATTTAAGGGATAAATTGGACCACACCCTTCACATTCTATGTCCAATGTATCCCTCATATGAATGGGGATAATATAAAGAATTATGAACATATGAAATTACTTTTCCTAACCAGTAGACATAATCATTAACCATTCCGAGTTGTATGATATATGATATAAAGATAGAAAAAACAAAATAAAACTGATCGCATAACATTTAATAATAAATTTTACAAGATAAAAAATTATTTTAATCCTTATAAAACATAATATTCAATAGGTTCTGTTGAAATAGATGAAAATACTATAATAAATTCATTGAAGAATTTTTAGTGCAATTCCCTTTTTCAATGAAATGAAGAGTTCTTTTGGAAAACAATTTCCATAAAACTAGAAATGAACTAATATATTATTTCAATTAAAAATATTAAAAATTCTATAAAATTAATTTTTTCTTAATAATATATTATATAAATCAATGCAAAAGAAGTAATATTTCTAGAAGATTGTTGGAATCATGCTTGTTTATCATGATAAATTTAGAAACATCCATTTAAAACATGTAACTCATCTTAAAATATAGAATGATTCATATTGGTAGATATATATATATATATATGAAATTTAGGCAGAATTTATGTGGATTACATAATATTAATAATGAATATCATTATGGTAAAGAGATAAGAAGAGTAAATGGAATAAAATTGGAGGTTTGGGTAGAAAGCACAAACCTTATGTACGGATGAGTTTTGTAATTGACCACAATTTCCTGGATAATCAAATTAAATCGATCAATTAATATACACATAATATTATCTATATGTATTTTTTATTATATTTTTATTTTGTTCAGTTATTTCATTTCGGATGAGTTATAATATACAATTTTTTGGCTTAGGTTCATTTGATTACTTAGTTTTAAAGATCGATATACTTTTATATGAGTATGGAATTTGATGTGGAATTGTTATAATTTTCTGTAATTGAATTTATATGATAATAATTAACATAAAAATACTAAATGGTGATATATATGGATATTTATATGAGATTAATATGTGTTATTATATATAACATTAGTGATAGTCATTTAGATTATTTTTGAGATATTTCGATTATTACGAACTAGTTTTGTTGTATGAGTTGGTATTACGTATATATAATAGTTTGGGAACATTAAATAATACATAATGAATATTTTATTATCTAGATCAACCAATAAATGGTTTTATGAACACCCTTGAAAGATAAATTAATGAAAAAAGGTTCGTCTTCTATGAAGTATGTAAATTAGCACCTCGTGGAAAATGATTTCGTTTTTCAAATATTAGTGTGAGAGATACTGTAGTTTTTGGAAGGATATTCCATTAACATGGTATCATTGATTTTATATATATGATACTATATTTAACATGATAATTTGGTAATAGGATTTTTGGATATGATAATAATGTAAAATAAATTGAAAATTTAAATAAAAAGGAAGAGGGTTTACCTCTTGAAATATCTTCCTTGAGAACCACCTTAAGGGAAGATGCTTTCATCTTTTAAAAATACAAATAGATCATAGAATTGGGGAGAGACATGGGATGAAGTTCACGAATGAAGAATAATAATCTTGAAGGCTTATAAGAGTCAGGAGAAGAGCGAGTGAGGGGTGGGTTCAATATTGGAGGAGAGAGTGTATTTTTTAAAATCATATTCATTATTTTATTAATTTTCAAAGGTTAATCAAAAATATTAATTTTGGTTACAAAAAAATTGTAATTTAATTTTAATTCAAACCATTGGTTATTAAACCAATTATTAAACAAAGATTATGTTATATATATTGTAAATTATGTATACCATATATTACTCTATTTTAATATTCTTAAAAAATTCATGTATTCTAGAAAAATCCAAAAATTAACCATGACCATTTTTTGACTTGCAGAATCTAAAAATGACCTAAATTTTATAAAAATAATTTTATAAATTTTTTATGTATCAATTAAAAATCATTGATTTTATAAAAAACTTTTTTAATATTAAATATTATATTATATCACTTTCATAAATTTACACAGGTCTAATAAAATTAGCCTAAAACCATAGGACCATAAAATATTTATGTATTAATACCTGTTATGATATTTAATATTATTTTAAATCCATTTATTAATTTTAAATTTTAATTGAATATTTATTACTCACAATAATAACAAAGAATACTTATTAATTTTTAAAATATTCACTCTCATTTATATGGTGACTAAATTGTATTTATTATTTCATGGGTGAGGTTGCTATTCATAGCAGTCATATTTCTATTCATAAGGGTACATCAGTATTTATAAGGGTTGATTTAATATTCACACAAAATGTATGTTGATCCTATAAGACTCTATATATCTTACTGATTGCAACTGTGTATGATCATTTTTCAAAATTCAAAACCCAGAGGGGAAAAAATTATTTTTAACAAATAGGTTATAATAAAAAAAATTCTTCAAATATAATTAGATATCCATGAAAAAAATTGAATATTAATTTATTTGAAAACCCATGGGATTTTACATTCTCCCCCATTAAAAATATTTCTTCTACAAAATTTTACCTCATAAAAAGATTGTGTTTGGTCTTACTCCTATGTTCCTCATTCTCCCATATTTCCTCTTTAATTTTATAATATTTCTAATGCACCTTTACCAGCCGAGTCATCTGATTCTTCAACACCTATTCTTTAGTGTCCAGAATCTGGATAGGCTATTCAAAGTATGATAAGTCGTGTTCCAATTATATAAATTCAATAGTGAGTACATGTGTTGGGTATAACATTTACTTCCTTAACGATTAGACATGGAATAAATTGTTTACCTTAGATAGGGTATGCAAAATTACAAAATGATAAACCATAACAACAATTCTCTCTAGAATTTCAAAAGGACCAATGTACCATGTGCTCCAATTTCCTTTCTTCCTAAATCTTTTATCTCCAACTTTTGGATATTATTTTATGAAAACAAGATCTCCCTATTGAAATTCCAAATACTTCCTTCAATTATAAACATATATGTTTTTATTACTTTGATCTTATTTGATATAAGTTTTAATATCCTTTACCTTATCTATTGTTTCCTCGGCAATATTCGGTCCCACAAGATTCCTTTCAACAACTTCATCCCAATAAGTTTATGTAAGACTTCTATTTCTATAAAATTATTCATATAGTTCCATTTTAATACATGAATGGAAACAATTATATAGGAAAACTAAACCAAATGTAACTACTAAACCCACTTACCATGAAAATAAAGATAGAATGATCTTAACATGACTTATAATAATTGGATCATCCATTCTAACAACCGGTCAGTTTAAGGATGATCAGTAGTACTCAAATGATGATCAATTTCCAAAGATGTCTAGTGATTTTTCAAAATATATAATTATATAGTGAATCATGATTTTAAAAAATTGTGAGAAATGTTCCCTAATTCCTTAAAACATTCTTCATACAGAGATGTGTATGGATCTCTAGTGAAAATCCTCCATTATTGTGACAAAATGTGATGATTTGGAATGTTGATCCAAAATTACCCGTATTCCATCATTCCTTCTTCAATTTTTGGGATATCCAGTGACATGATCCATGATCATGTCATATCATTTCCCTTTTGTAATTGATAGAGGTTTCATAATTCCTCTAGGATGTTTTCATTAAAACTTCTCCTTTTGACATGATAAACCTCTTCATACATAATCTGAAATATCCCACTTCATGGTGTCCCACTAGAAATGTTCCTTTAATTATAAATATATTATGGTGCTATATTTGATGATAGGAAAATTCAAACTATGATAATCATACAATAACTCAATTTTGATCTCTGTTATAGAAGGAACACATAGCCTCCAAACAAATTTTTAAAATCCATTTACACATAAAGTGTCTTCCAAAATCTCATCATTCACATCATTAATTTTTCATTTAAATATTCTTGTCATCATGGTGAGAACATTTAATCCATTCTAATAAAGATGGTTGGGTATCAAATTGATATAGAATGATGTTTCACTTACCTTGATAATTTCTATATCCATCCTAGCTAGATCCATGTATGTATAATCCTTGTTAATCCACATTTTTGTCCAATCACCATAATCTTTCATACATAATGCATCTTCCACATTATTTTCATTCCAAATATTGTAGTGTATGAATCAATCATAAACCATCAGTAGATCGAGCCATCACATTTTCTTCATGTTTAGTTCTTTCTATGAGAAGATATATTTTATGATCACGTGGTCTATATATATATCACATCTTTCACATAATATGTGTTCTTTTTATATCAATAGTGAAAATATTATAAATGCGAACTCAAAATCATGAGATGGAGAGTTTTTTCCATGAATATTTAACTACATTGATTCATAGGAAATAACTCTATCATTCTGTATAAAGACACAACAACGTTCTATCATTGATGAATAACTATAAATCACAAATCCACTATTTCCCATTGGCAGATTCAAAATGGGAGAATTCACTAACCTATTACACAATTCTAAAAAAACATTTTCCACATTCCAATTTCCATATGAACTCAACTTCATTATGAGTTAACTATGATAATGAGTTACATAATCACGGGATGTTATAAAAGAGACACAGATAATAACGTGTTAAACTAAAAAAACTATGTAACATGATTACATATGTTGAATTAGGCCATTCCTAAAATTAATTTTTTATTATAGGTTCCACTGTGATTCCTTCCATAGGGAAAATATTGCCATGAAACAAACTATTGGAAGCCATAATTCAAACTTTCTAATCATACCATATAACTATTCCCTTATATTAGTGTACAAAATAAATGACAAGATGTTATCAAATTATTCATATCATATGAGTTATATCAAAACATCATAAATAAATACCACAATATGTTATTTAAAATAATCCTTGAAAACGATATTTATTGAATCCATGAAAACCAATGGCTTATTAGTCAATCCAAAAGGCATTACTGTAAACTCTTAAACCCCTAACCTGGTTCAATATTATTTCATTAGAATATCATCCTTCAAAATTCAAAACATTTTATATCTATATTGATTGTAAATAATTGATAAATATTTTGCTATGTGTAGTTGATCAAAAAAATAATCAATTAGAGGAAGAGTATACTTTTATTAATCATAATAGTATTGATCTCCTGTTAGTCGATACACAACCTCAAAGATCCATATTTTATCTTATTTAAAAGAATATGAGATCTCCATATTGATACACTTGGGTGGATAAATTCCTTATTAATAAATTATTATTGTATCTTTTTATTCTCAACTAATTTTACTATGTACATTCTACAAGGGGTTTTTTAAATAGGCCTAGCACTCGAGAACAAATCAATAAAAAAAATCAATTTCCACATTTGTAGGATGTCCAAGTACATTATCTGGGATGAAATCAATTTATCCTTCTAGAATAGGTACATCTTCCCTTTGAATACATCATTCCTCACGTATAAATATCATGTTATATAACTCCCCAAGAATTGTATTCAATAATTCTATTTGTGGTCGATATTATAAGACTCCAATTGTGATGTTTCTACTCTAAATATGTTGAATTCTACATCATTCTAATTTTCTTTAACATCCTTCTTCATAGAATGTATTTTCACATCATAAGTAGAAATCCAATTCATACAAATAATCATATCAAATATAATCATGGGTATGATGATAATGTAGGAATTTAAATCATGTTTATGTGTCATAAGGGGGAGTAATCGACAAAAATTTTATTCAATGATAATTCTCTTATGATTTTTCACTGAAAAGAACTTTATTAAAAAGAATTCAAAATATTAAATTTATAATGTAAACTGGTAAGATATACTTGAAAGTGATGATCCATAATAAAATTAGGCTTTATTTTTTAAAAAATACATCAATGTGTTCTCCTGTTATGTTTTGGGTGTTTTCTAGTTTTTTGATAAACACAGATAACAACGAAGCGCAAGATATAGTTCACTTATGAAAATGGTTTTCATGGATAAAATTGGTCACGACCATTGAATGTGGTACAAGAGATGAATATTCCTTTGAAAAAACGAGGTGGCGATTGGGTAAACCTCAAATGGAGCCTTTCAGAAAAACGTGATGGTGATTTTAGATATGTTGGAGAAAGAACGGTAGACCACAAACTCCATATGGAAGAACGGGTCATAGGAGAAATGAGGCTTGGTGAAGTAGGTACCACAATTCTTATTTAGTAAATCCCATATTAGAGGATATTTTGGAACCATTTCCCTATATAGGTATCATTGATTTCGTCATTATGTACAGAAAGTTTATGAATAAAACATCTTTGGTCTAGGAATTTAGTGAATTCTGAAATTTATTCTTAAAGAGGATTCTGAGAAGGGATAATTAGTTTGGGGATGAATTTCCATTAATGTATTTTTGATGGGCACTGATGTCCAAAATGGAAGGAGGAAGTCTGTTGAGGAAGAAGTCCAAGAATAATGGGAAAATTTTATAGTATGCAGATGAAAAGATGGTACTCAGAAGCCCGGATAGATATAAAAAGAAAAGGTAATATACGGATAGGGGAAGCTATTTGCAGAAGCATAAGCAGTTTGTGAATAGAGGTCTATCGATGTAAGTGAAAGAAGTATGAAAATTATAGGTGATATATGAATCATATTATCTACTATGTTTGTAGAGGAAGTTATTAGGTTTGAGGATGAAGAAAAGAAGTTCAAGGAAGATGAATGAAATATAGAGAAATATAAAAAAACAGTTATTGAAAGTAATTTCTACTTACCTAACAGTACATGGAAAAGTGGAATTCATTTATAAGTGAGGAACATACACCAAAAGTCCATCATCCAACAGTTGAAAAATCATGAATTTAAAATAATGGTGGGACCTACAATTCAATAAAATGAGAGTTGATCATGTTCAAGGAAAATGGGAAAAGGATGAGGAAGACAATGATCCTTCCCGCTGGTAATGAGCTAGAGGAAGAGACACAAGGAGTTACCCTTGAAAATGTATTCATATGACCCCAATACTTGTAATGGAATTGAGCTTGGGAAAAAAAGATCTAACTTATAAATTGTAATTGGCAGTGAGATTCGGTATATTTGGTATATCGACACAACTCCATTGAATACTCAGTAAATTTAGCCCAGTGAGGATGATCCAAATAATTTTTTTGGGTATTATGCCTGATTTTATTTCTATTCATATATTTCTATGGGAGAATGATATAAGTGTGTTTGGTTGAACAGTGAATCCTAATCCAATGGGGTAGTAGTTTTAATCATTCATACTGTGATTCACCTTAACATGCCTCTGTGTATTTTTCCTAGTTGTCCTAACAATTGTTATATGAGGGAATGGTTAAAAGTAATTGGTTTACTCTTAGTAGAAGAAATGGATTTTTCAATCATAAATAAATTCCATTCATTGATGAAATATGTTTTCAATTATGGATGAATCATATGTATCTCCACTTACAATTATTAGAAATCGATGTATTCACATCATCTATGCTTTTAATATTGATCGATATCAATAGTGGTTCATAATTAGAAGCTGAAAGATGAAAAATAGGATGTGAATGAAAATGGGGTCAATGCATTAGGAGGATCCTCATAAAATGCCATTTATATGAAGGTGATGTCATGTAAAACAACACATGTTATGTTAAAAATTCCCTTGATTATCTATGAGGGATATTCCAATGGTAGAGTGGAAAATCAATAGGTTTGAGGGAACACATATGATGATGTAAAAATGAATCCAAAATAATATGTTAATCTATACATTTATTGGCTGACTATTTTTATTGAATGCATGAACGTTCATAGATAAATTATTGAAGATATAAATATAGTCAAACACATCATGAGATATCTCCCAACTCAGTTTAATAAATAGGTTTATGTATATGAATATAAATATTCACAGGAGATGACAATGGATAACATGCATAATACAATAATTTCATATGAAATGAAAAATGATGATTACGATGTGGTGGATAATGTGATTTCCAAATAATTGATATTTAAGGAGAATAAGAATCATTCTTTAGAATATAATCACGAAAAAGGCAATGTGGATGATGTCATGTCATTTTTTTCATCAAATTTGCAAAGATGAAAAAGAATGTTTATAGGTAAACTTCAATTTGAATTTCTTTGATATGGAAATATTGGGAATTTTGCATTAAGTTTCCTAAGTTGATAGGATATTATAATGAGGATAATCATGAAAATCCATGAATAAATTATTTATCCAATATGAAAGGTACAACATGTAATTATTGAAAATTATTTTTAAAGAAGTATCTGATTTCAAAAGAATATGGAATTTAATAATAATATGAGTAAGTAGAGTAGGTGGACTTTAGAGATCATGAAGTGGATTCATTCGTGATAGTTATTAGAGATTCCTTAACAAAATAAAAATGTGACAGTGATGTGGAATAAGTTGAAGTATGATTAGATCTTTATACTGAATTAGATAAATATCTTGAAGAGATACATGTTTGGAGACCCAAAAAAAGTAATATAACAACGTGGTTCATGATTCCCATCTCTATATGTAGGAGAAGGAAGAACAAAAGTATGAGTTGAATTATGAAATTTAAAAACAAAAGTCATCAATGCCAGAAAGCTCAGAAAATGTGGTTCGGTAAATAGTTAAAATTTAATAATAGAAAAGGAATATTTATAGTTTGACGGAAACATGAAAATATAATATCAAAAATATTGAAGAACATGAAGATGATTTCATCTATCTGTGACGAAATGTTATTCATAAAGAAAAATTGGTTACTCATAAAACAACATCATGAAATATATAAAACATGAAACAGAAAGGATGAAAGTGTAGAATATTTGTTCAGTAGAATAGAAGCAACAATCAAATCCATGTGATAAGGCTGGTATGGGGCTTGATTGAAAATTTAAAGTAGTAATGGTTTATGTTAGACCACATGAACCTACTCCAATATCAATTATTGATTTGGGTATGAGTAAGAATAATATAATTCCAAGAATCTAAGGGATAAATAAGGGAGTATAATTACCACCCATGAACATAACACATATAAGATGTCGTTGTTGCAAAATGATGGGACATGCATAAAATTCTAGTTCCATAGAAAAGAGGTGTTGAATGGAACAAGACCAATATACGTTTTCAAACAGAGCTCACATTTTATGGTCGTCATTTTATGCTCACTATTTTTGGTGTGTAGTATTCAGAATCCTAAAAAAATATGTCTCATTAACAATATAAAGGAATGTGGTGAAGCATAATGAGTGTGGTTATAAACAAAAAACAAATGTGTGATCAAATGAAATACAAACGAAAAATTTACATTCACCTCTTTAAGAAGATGTTGGTCCATCATATTTCGTGGAATGTCAAGAGTATGAATCCATTCCATGTATGATGGTAGAAAAATAGATCAAAAAAATATTTGACTAGGATGTAGTGGTAGAAATTTCTAACAAGGAATCAAATTTCATTGGGATATGGGTCATTGACAATTGATGCAACTCTTATATGATTGGAAATCAGGATCAAGTGATGAGAACAAGGTATGATAATGAAGGTATCATGAGATTTTAAAATGATAAAGGATATCAAATTATTGGATCGGGGAAAGCAACGTTTGGTAGAAAATATAGGAGACATGATTTGTTCTTGGTTGTTGAATACATTATTTACAATAAATTTTTCCTATGTTTATTGTGTGACTCAATACATGTCAGGAGAATTTTTGTAGAAGTTATGTTTCATCATGTAAAATTATTATGTTGTTATATTTTAGGGAATGTGTATAAAAATTAATCTAAACCTCATGAGTGGATGTCAAGACCTGCCTTCTCCATGATGAGGGAATGGCGGACAAGGTGACCTACCATTCCTTCTTCCTGATGAAGGAGATATAATGACCCCTGAGTGTGGCCTTCAGTTGGCCCCAGAGTGGATACTAGCCCAAAGGTTATAGAATCTAACATAATTTAAATGCATTACCCATTCAAAAACCACACACCACGCCCAAATACACAAGGGATGCATCCCGAAGATACTTGGGAAAAACTACCGAGCTCGTAAACACCATACCCCTCATTAAAAATAATCCTTTTTCTAAATAATCTTTAACTATGGTAAGACTCAAGACATTTAATCCTACCTAGGTAATCCCAAGCTTCAGAATCCTAGAAGAGGGCATGAAGAAAAAAAGTCAGTAAAAAGACAACCGTCCTCCAACCAAAATGTTAGGAAGGACACCCTCCCCCATGAGAAGGGGGTGTTCGACACATAATGATCAGCAAGGGTGTAAATATTATAGAAATCAGAACGAACTAAAATCTATATATATTTATAAGTAATCAAACAGTCATACCCAACCATCATGTTTCACGTGAACAAAAAACAAAGACACAGTAGCCTTATGTTTACGGCTACCCCTATATACACGACAACACAAAAACCACTACCAAAGCATAAACTCAACCCACTTTTTTCAATTTAAATTTACTTATTTAAGGCGAATCAACTTAAATTATTGTAAAACTAATGTGAAACTAAAAACTCTAACCATACCATTAAATGATCAAATCAAACTATAGTCTCACTGAACAATAACACAAAACTAGACTTGCAGTCCCACTACACATCCCCGTTCAACAATTGTAACTATCATTTTCAAAGTGATATTGCTCAATACTTCTATCACCACCCACCCATAAAGACCTTCTTCCCAAAATATTCCCAAATGTAGTCCCAATACTTAATGAGTCCATGAACAAACTGTAGTCCCACTACTTTACATCGCTTCTTGAACACAACACAACATAAAGATAGTTCAGCTACCTACAAGTTCATCCATTCAATAATAAATCAATTTCTCAGACTGAGACACCCCCACCCACATACCACCCTACATACCAAGACCACAAATCCATGAATAGAACATAGATCACATAACCACAATAATTAAACCAAGTGTAATTAAATTTAATAGACATGGTTTATTTAACTTCTACATTAATATAACTAGGGTGATCATAGAATAGTTTTGATATTGGGGACTCTGTTTATCTATGTTAGTGTATGTTATTAATTGTATTAAATCTAAGATAATTACATCAAAACATCACAATGAAATAGAACACCCCCAGTGCACAGGAGAATACATCCAACGAAAGTGATTTTCTGAAGGAATATAGACCCAACAACCACAAATGAATTGAAGTTAAATTATTAAAATATTCATCCAACATCAAAACAAACCTTTCTAATTTTTTTATTTATCCATGTTATTTTTTGAAGATATTACAATTATTTTTAATTATTGTTTCAAGAAGAGTATCATGCAATTCCTGAAAAGGATTCATTAATATACCCACCCCACATGATGCAAAATTAAATAGAGTAAAAATAAAATCCATAACTATTAATCATGGAATTTAAGTTCCTTGATATGCTATGAATAGGGGATGGCATGGCATGAAGGAATAACTCCTTAAATACTAACCGAGAAAGGCTCCAACACAGGTGAATGCATCATCTTTGGAGGATGTCACTTGGGGAAACAAGAGAAATGAAAAGGAAGAAGGAATAGATGATCAAAACATACAAAGATACAAGATCCTAAAATTAGGGATAAAATTTCGATGTACTTGAATGTATGATAGTTGTTTGACTATGCAGATTGCCAATTTCAAAAGTTTAAATTATTTGACATTTAATAATTTCATATATAAATGGTGGAGATATAACAGTGGATGGCTCTGAGTTGATAAATTAACTTTAAACGGAGGAAAACATGTAAAAGGGGTGAAACTTGGAAAACTAGAAAAATTATAAATGAGTTAATGATGGATGAGTCACCGATGTTGAGCCCCAGACGTGTGCGCTATTGATGCTAAGATAATAACACCATGTCCTGATGATGTAATGACCTACGATTCCCTGACCTACCAATGCCCTGACCTTATGACGACCTGACCTACCAATGCCCAAACCTACCGACACCATGACCTACTGATGTCCTGACCTACCAATTCCCAGACCTACTGATACCCTGACCTACTGATGTTGACTACATAGACACAATGACCCTAATTACCTATGATATACAAATGCTGACACCCCATGAATCACTAACACTGATTCACCATTAAGCTGACACACTGACATGTCGACACACTGATATACCGACGCATTGATATTCCAATAGAAAAACTGGAAATTTGGAAAAACTCTTCATGCATGACATTGATAGCTCCAAGAACATAACAACACTTTATTTTCACAAAGGAGTGGGTTGGGAAAAGAATCTTAGTTTCTAAATCTGATACCCAACATACTATTCTCATCCTTGAGAATATAAAACAAACCTATAAGAAGAGCGGTCTAAACAACCGTCCCTTACGATACCTTTCATGAGTACACCACCTTGTGTGGAAATTTTGGAGGGAAACCACAATATCCAGGAAAACCTCTTCAATATATATCACCTGAATTACTAGGGAGTCACTAAGACTCCATTTACCCAAAAAATTAAACAAACACCAAAGGTCACATAGTCGAGAGACATGGATTTGCGATATCATTCATTCCTGTCAATATACAATCCACTTTTGGAGGTACTGACTCACCCACACGGGTATAATCACATATGCATTAATTAGTTTTTAGTTGGGAAATAGTTCTCCCTTCCCACATCTCATGACATTTCACACACATTCTAAAAAAAGGGAATCATCTCATTTCAATGAAAACAGGTCATAGAATTTATTAATATCAATGCAAAGAAACCAAGCATAAGTGAAAAATTCAAAATAGTTCTGGGTACTAGGCATGAATTTTTGCTTCATTCCACAAAGTACACTCCTCGAGGAAACCATGCATCTAGAGAAAATAATCCAAGGGAATGGTCTATCTAAAAAGATCTTTCTCCTTATGGTCCACAATCCTCACTAGCTTCTCAACGAACATCACACTGCCCTCGACGTCCAAGTCTCCCCAGTTAATTAATTAGGATTAATAGAACTGATACTGACAGATTTGAGAGACATGGACGAAATCATGGATCCTCCCTAACCGCAGTGGCCGCACCAGCTAATATTCCACCTCACCAACTAATCACAACCCATCAATGGGTCTGATACACCTAGAAGAATGTCGACTCCCTTACCAACCCTCTGTTGTCCACGACTAGAGGATACCTTTATGAACATGTAGTTTCCAACATAGAATTCTCGAGGCATCATCCTAAGTTCATCTAATGATTTCTACTAGTCTGATCCGCCTTTATCCTCTTACGCACATGCTGATCCTTCTCTGTTGTGATCTGCATGAACTCTGGTCTAAGAAGTGGTGTTTCCTATACCTATCTCCAAAAACTGGTTAATGACATGACCGTCTATAAGAACCTTTGGATTATTCCATGCTAATTGTATAGTGATAGATATTATTGTAACAAAACTATTCATGGGTCAAGTGTCATACCCAAAATCTTCCGAAGTCCAAAATACATGCCCACAACATGTCCTCCAATATCTGGATAGTCCTCTTCATTTTCCAATCTATACATGGGTGGAAAAGAGTGTTGAGGAATAGCTTGGTTCAAAAATTACAGTCTAATCCCTCCACGAATCATGATGTTATATGTGCATCATGACCTAAAATGATGGATCATGTAACTCCATACAGCCACACTACTTCACCAACATACCACTGTGCTAAGAGATCAACTGTTCCCGACTACTTAACTACTAAGAAGTGTGAGGATTTCAGCAATCGATCCACCACTACTGATATGGAATTACATCATTTATAATCCCTTGGTATTATTGTTACTAAATACAAAGAGATATCATAATACTTCCACCCTATAACGTCTATGGGATGTAACGGTCCTCTAGGAACACAGTTCTCACACTTCTCCTTTTGAAAGTCTAGGCACCTTTACACAAACTTTTCCACTTAACACTTTACTCTGGGCTATGAAAACTAACACCTCAATCCCTTGTACAACATGGAGACTCCTAGATGTACCACAATTTGGGAGTTGGGGAACACACTGAGAACACCACCACCCTTTTCCATCGGGACAAACAATGTCCAACATAACATCATATGATTCTAAAAATCCTTCGACCATCCCTGCAGAGCATGTCCCATGATAACGCGATCACACATCACATCATCCTTGGAGTCTCCCCACTAATAATCCTCCACATGTCGTACCAAAGGAAGACTACATTGTTTTCTGGAATAGGCATCACCTACAAGAATCCACTCTGAATCCTAGATTTAAGGCAACTGACCCCTCCATTACCATCCAAGCATATGTTGACTCCTGAATAACATTCTTCCATAACTCCATGCTCAAGGCATCAGCCACCACATTCCTCTTTCCCGAGGTGTAAGAGACTTTGAAATCATAGTCCTGAAGATTATCTATCCACATATTTTGCCACAAGTTTTGCTCTCGATGGGAGATGATATCCATCATGTTCTTGTTATCGGCGAAGACCACAAAGCATTCCCCGATGAGGTAATGACACTCCAAAATTAGTGGGAACATGACCAATTTAATCTTTAGATCAGGTGTGGAAATGTTATGTGCATTGGTTTGTATCTTCATAGAACCATAATTGATTACTCATCACTGCTGCATATGAACACATCCCATGAATATCCCAGAAGCAACACATTACACTTTAGATATACCCCCTTATTCTAGCATCGTAAGAACTAGGGTATTGAAAAAATTCCCTATTTTGTAGTTGAATGCCTCCTAACACAACTCACTCCACAAGAATGCCTTTTCTATTCCAGTCATGGATAGAAATAGAGAAAAAACCCGAGATATGTAGGGTACAAACAATCGGTAGCAACCTGACAAACCCAATAAACTACCAACATCTTCCACATTCATTGGTGTGTCCCAAGAAACCACCACTTCGACCTTCGATGGGTCCATTACTATTCCCTGCTAAGACAAAATTTGTATAAGTATGTTAACCTATCATGTCTAGAACATGCAATTGGACAACATTATGAAGATATTGTTTTGTTGGAGGTCCCCCAAAACCTTCCATAGATGATCAGTGTGATCCTCCTATGATCTTGAGTATATAAGGATATTTTCGATGAACATGACCATGAACCGGTCCAAGTACACACTGAAAATAGAGTTCATGAGTCACATGAACACAGTTGGTATCTTCGTAACACCAAACGACTTGACCAAGAACTCAAAGGCCAATAAAAACTCCTAAAATAAGTGTTTGGGATGTCACCCTCCTTCACCATAAACTGGTGATATCCAAACCACTAGTCAATCATTGAGAACCAAACCACCCCCTTTAATTGGTGAAAAATTCATTGATAGTTTTGAGGGGGTAATGGTTATTCAACATCACATAATTTAGTCTCAGGTAGCATATGCATAGCTTTAGACCACCGTCTACCTTCATCGCGAATAAGACTAGAGCACCCCATGGCGACACACTTGGATGGATTAAACACTTCTTCATTAGTTCATTAGCCTAGATCCGTAACTCTCAGACCTCAGAAGGCGACATCAGTTAGGGATCCATCGAAATTGGACAATCAATCTATTGTAAACATATCCCAAACACAACATCAGGTCGAGGGGGTATAATCACTACCTCATCGAGGAAGATTTCTAATAACTCACTAAAAATTTCCAAAATAGTTACCATATCCGAGTCTACTTATTTGACTGACATCTTGGCTAAAAAATAAATAATGGGATCCACACTCTAGCATCTCTCCTATAAACTATTCTTTCCAAAGAAAGATAAATGATGTCCAACAATATCTAATAAAACGACCCTTCTCCAGAAGCATTTGATAACAAGGTGCATGGAAAACAGCCAATCAATGCCATGGGTGACATTATATGGATATATATGTAGCAGAAGAAGATCCACATTGGATGGATATGACCCCAACATCAGTTTACATCCTCGAAAAATATCAACCTGGATAGTCTAACCCCCCACTGGAATACTCAACACCAAGGGCATGGAAATTCTCTCTATGACTATACCTAAGGGAGGGGATAGAATGGGTGCAATAAAGTATTGATAATCTCATGAATCAAAAAAAGGTAATGAATGTGTACTAAACAGGCTGATCATACCTCGATCAACCTCAAGCCTAGATGGAACTGCTTCTGTGGGTTGAAATTTCCCATGCCCAACCCCTTTTCCCCTCAGATGTCGACCGCCTCCCAGACCCCTCCCTAGTCGAGGTCCCTAAGGAGTACCTTGAGGTTGTCATTATCTAGCATTGTTCTCCCTCTGTGTTGTTGGAGCTGGCCGCCCCTACATCTAGAAAGGATTAACTGGAAACTACTACTACTGATGTGAGCACTAAACCTACACACCCCCACTATACTGAACACGAACAAGGCACTGATTCTGGAGACTCCCATGTCTAAAACAGAAAATGCATCTCTGTCTTAGGCCCCTAGGGAAAGGGCGAGGACCATGAGATATGAACTGGAACTACTGAGGCCAACTCCCCACTGACTGAAACAAGGAAAGCCTTGACAACATATATATATAGATGGCGATCATCCCCTCCATAGAACCTAGATGGACCCCCTATCATAGCACACCTTCCATCATTTTAGTCCTCTCCACGACATCGTCCTTATACTAATCCTCCAAGTACATAGGTAGAGTGAAGCGAGTTGCGACATACTATAGTGATGGTCATAATTCCTCATCCATGAGTTTTGCTCGTGTCTCCTCATCCAAAAAATAATCAAGATAAAAAATGAAGAATATCCTTGATCATGATCCCATGTTCCCCAACTGACATAAACCCTTGCTAGAGGGAGAGAATCTCATACCTCTTCTCAACCTTCATCATGGAAAAAATGAATTCTTCCTAGAACTCCTTCTGAAAATCATGCCATGAGACATGAGTCTCCTTCCTCTCACGAAGTTAAATATTTCACCACTGATGTGTCGATCGTTGCATCTGGCTTACTACCAGGGGAACCATGTACTCTATGAATGCTTGGATCATGTTGAAAGAGATCATCGACTCCTATTGCCAGCACTCCATCTCCATGTCTGAGACACTACCCTAGTACATTCTCAGAGTCTTCCACATGAAGGAATGAAGAATCATCTACTATTTTTCATCCTCATCCTCTCAATCGGCCCTCCGCTGGTCAACCAGATCAACCAAATAGGCCATGATTTCTTTATGAAGTCATGAAAAACATTTGAGTACAAATGCTGAAAAATAAAAAAAGAATCTTCTATTCCTGGATAGTGATAAAATTCCATTTTAACAATATATTTAAAATTTATATTTCCCAAATGCACAAAACACACTAAAACAAGTCATTAAGATTTATGTATGTTTCTTAGGGTCTCTACCCAGCAATCAATGTAGGATCACCTAGTCGTTCCGCAATTCCAGAGTATGTGCATCAGACCACGAGGGGCACTAATATCATGTGTCCTAGCTTGAAATACCTAGACTATTTCATTACCAAGTTTTCCTTACATTGTTTCCTTACCATCACATTCCATCCTCACTATTCCTAACCTTGAACTCCATCCTACCTATCAATTGTCATCTTTTGATACCATTATGTCTGTACCCGCCGTCTGCATGATGAGGGTAGTGATGTAATAGTTCCCTTCCCTTCCTCAATATGTAGGTGAGATAATGACCCTTGAATCCCACCTACAGTAGGCCCCAATGTGGGGAATATCACTAATATAATATTTCCCATAATTTTTTGGAATTACCTTTCTATAGAAAAATATTAGCAGATAAGATGGTATACCCGAACAACACCAAAGACTACAGGAAAAATTAAATCCAAACAATTCCATTCTAACATGTATGTTCAACATTAAAGGAGATACAATATATTAAAAAAACTCGAAAATAATGTGCTATAACGAAAGAAACTAAGTGAAACAACAACTACCATGATTTCTAGGCTAGTAAATCCAATCACAGTCCTCAATGTCCTCTTATAAACCCGAAAAAATATTTATATATGTAGGGTGAGCATACATGTATACTCAGTAGGAAATCTAAATCTTCTCATAAACATGTTTGGGGGAATACTAATTCCCATGTGAGAAAATAGTAGAACCTTAGGCACCTACATTGCAGTACTAACCATACCAAACATACCAAGGAACACTCACCAATGTAATACAATTCAATAAAATTAATAATATAAGCACATTAACATTGTGGGTAACCCACGTCACATTCCCACATGTTAACTGTTAATTCCAAATGATCTAATATCTTGACGCAACCACTCTTACCACACACAGTCCCTCTTCAACAACCTACAAACAAACACATGGGCCTCAAACCGCACACAACTACACACAAAATCACCAAGGCCACAATAACCACACCCCATGCCCGATAACAAATGGGGCCTCAACAACCACACCCCACACCCAAAGGCATCTAATCCACACCCCAATGATACATGGGAAATCATACATAACCCATAAAACCATAATCCCTACATCCAAATAAAAACTCTTACTAAATAATTTGGGACTATGGTAAGCCTCAAGACATTAAAACCTACCTAGGTATTCCTGAGTTACAAGAATCTAGAAAAGGTTGTGAGGAATAAATTTATTAACCAACCATTTTTCGTCCCATCGGGATGATGTTAATGAAACCCTCCCCCAAGCGATGGGGGTTTTCAGATCATGGTGCTCAATAAGGGTGGGGTGAGTACAGAAAACACAAGACTTATGGTCTATATATATAGGTAATCAAACTCTCAACCCCAACCTATGGGATTCACATGAATAGACAACAAGCCCACAAGTGCACCACCTTCACTACTAACCCTATATGCATGGCCCTGAAAAAACCAATACCAAGCATAAACCTAATCCCTTTTTTCTAGTTCATTTTTTTATTTAAGGGGATTCACAGTAAATTATTTTAACACTGTCAAGAAACTAAAAACCATAACCTTACCGAGCAACAAAAAAAACCATACTTTAGTATGAACAGACAACAACACAAAATTAGACTTGTAGTACCACTGCAAATCTTCATTCAACTACTACCACCATCCATTGTTCAATGTGACACTGCCCAATACTACTCTCACAAATGAGCCCGAGAAACAAACTGCCCAAACAATTCCCCAATGTATTATCACTACAAAACAAGTACTTGACCATACAAAACTCCAACTACTTGACATCACTTCGTTGACCCAACACATCATAAAGGATGTTCAGTAGTCTACTAGTTCATCCATTCCCCAATCAATCGATTTCTTATAATGGGACAAAATCACCCCTACCTTCGAACATGAAAAGACCAACGATACAATACTAGAACACAGATAACATATCCATGACCATCAGACAAATAATATTCAAATTTAACTGACATGTGTTCCTTAATTTTTACATGAATATAACTGGGTTGAACAAAAAATAGGTTTCATTATGGTCCATCCATTTATTTAACCCAGTGTACGTGATTAATCATATTTTATGTTACATATGTACATCGAGGAATCACAATGAAAAAAACACCGCTAGTGCACAAGGAAATAACACCAATGACATTTATTTTTATAAGTCATACAACCACAACAACAATAGAAGAATCAATGATAAAAAAATAAAACATGCAACCAACAGCAAACCACACCCTACCCATTATTTTATTTACCCATGTTATCTTTTGATCATATTAAATTATTGTTTATTTATTGTTTCATTAATTGTATCTAGTCATTCATTACAAGGAATAATTAATATACCCAACCCATATAATACAAAATTAAAGATAAGAAAAATGAAAATACGTACTTATTGAAGAAGGAATCGATGATCATTTGTGTGCTAAGAACTGGGGATTGAGTGACATGAAGGAAGAACTCCATGAATGTTGAGCATGAAAGACTCCATCCCAAGAAAATTATTCTTCTAATGAAGAAGTATCTAATGAAATATGTGAAATGAAATGGAAGAAGAAAGAGAGAATCTCATCTTATGAATAGGCAAGATCCAAAAATCAAGGGGACCATTTTGAAGGTCATGAAGTTAGATCATGGATTGAGCATCCATATCCGTGGTTTCAAATTATAGAATTAATTATTAGTTAATAATTCATCTCAAAAACATTATAGATAGACCAACAGAAGGATTTTAGTTGATAGATTAACATTAAATAGAGAATAACACGTAATAGGGGAAATAATGGGAAATATAGAAAAACTATAAATGATTCACCAGAAGGTGATTAAATATTGTCGATCCCCTAATGGGTGAGCTGGAGATGCTGAGAAATCAATTCCACTGCCTTCTGACACAACGACCTACCAACGCCATAAACTACAGACGCCCTGAACTACGAATTACATGATCTATCGACGACCTATCCTACTGTTTATGTGGCCTACCCACAACATGACCTATAGATGTTGACGCATTTGAATCACCACAATGATGCCTTTGATCTACTGATGTGACCCCCCACCCCCATGACTCACGGACATCGATGCACTAACAAGCTGCTACACTGACATTCCAATGCACTAACATGCAGATTAACTAACATGCTCACACTCTGACATGCCTATGGAAAAATGGATATTTGAAGAAATATTGATGTAAGCCACCTATTGCTCGAAGAAATCCTCAAAACTAGATTTTCACAATGGGAGGGCCTAGGGGAATAAACCATGTTACTGCTGCGGAGAATAAGATATGTTCCTTATGTCCAAAGCATAAGAAAATAATTTTTGGCATAAATGTTTTTACATTTGAGCTAAAAATCATTGGGAAATCTTGTAAAATATAATTCCACTTGAGATCTCCCAATATTATAACATGACCATACACATAGGTGTCATTCCAAAAAACATGGGAAGAGTATTCAAATGAAATATAAGAAAAATGAGAATTGGTCAACATGATTTCTTTAGTACTTTCATATTGATGTGTGTGGACCTATTTCACCAAGATATCCTGATGGGAGGAGATATTATATAATATTAATTAATGATTGTAGTAGAATATAATATGTATCAATCAATAACCAAGAGACATAGGTGTTCAGTTGCATAGAAAGATATCGATGAGAAGATGAAAATATTATAGATCAGAAAATCCAAATGATATGGACATATAATGGAACAATGTACACAAATAGAAAAGTGAGGGATTTTATTGAGAAACATGTGATATGGCATAATGTTTCAATAGTGTTATATCCATATCATAATAGAGTAGTTTATAAAAAATAATATTTCCAAAAACATGGAAAGAATAATTATCATTGAGAAAAACATTCTAGGGAAATTTTCGAAATAATAAATAATTGAAAAATTTTATTCATCAAATACAGGGATGTTATGTATGAAAAAATATAACTAGCCATATCATCTATGGTTTGGAATGAATCCATCACTTAAGTACTTTTTAATATTCATAAGTAAGTATTTCATTCTCAATAAAAATACAAACCATATGTTTGAATCCCATGGACATGAAGGGTTGTTTCATTGATACTAAAATAAAATAAAATCTTATAAATGCTTAAACATGAGGCTAGGAAAAATGGTTAAAATACATGATGTAACTATAATGGTAAATGAGAAGAATATACATAAAATACATGGTTAGACACAAGAGGATAGAGATGATGAAATAAATTGATTTGTGGATGATCTATTTTATAAGGCTAATTTAGATGAAGACTCAAATTATGAGAAGTATGTAGACAAATAAGCATCTACACCAAGATAGAAGAGAAGATTTGAATGGATTTAAAAAATAGTTGAAGATCAGACAGATCCATTATATACAAAGAGTTTAAAGACTCTATAGAAGAATCATATTTATCGAAGGTAGAGACTAAAACTTTCAATGATTCAGAAGGTGATGAGTGTTTGGTTCAGGATATGGATGATGAGATAGAACAAATTATAAAGAATCAAAAATGGGATATTATTTCAAGGCTAACAGAAAAAAATTTCATTGGGAATAAATGGGTCTATTGAAACAAAATGAATGAAGATGGTGTTCTGGTTTGAAAAAAGAATGAATACTATGAAAAAGGTACACCCAGATATAGGGAAATTATGTTGATGATTCTTTTTTACCTATTTCATGTATTTAGAAAATTCATTTATTTTTGGTCATAGAGGTGAAAGTAATGTTTAAGGTTTTCTATATGGATGTTCATTCATCATTTCTGAATGGGATTCTAGATAAATAATTTTACATTTAGTATAAATATGGTTTACTTATTAATGAATATTATAACAGAGTTTTTCACATGAATATGGATTTATGTGGTTTGATGAAATCTCCAAGATAATGGTATAAAATGCTATATCCATTCTAGAAAAATATCAGTTCTCGGTGTGGTGAAGTTGATTAGAATTTATATGTCATAATTGGTGGTAATTAAGGGATGATAGTGAAAAATATTTCAATGAAATAATCATTGGATTGTTATCTGAAAAAATGGAGAAGATTTTCTGAAATCATAAAAATTATGTTTGAAATGAAATGATTGGTGAACTGATGGGTTTCCATGGTTTATAGGTAAGATAGGAAATGTATGAAAGATTCAACTATATGTTTATATATTCCATGTAGGTTTTGAGAATGATTTTAATGGATCATTGAAAGGATTTGAAGAATTCAGTTGTTACTTTGATGAAACATCCATGGGATGGTGAATGAAAACTTGTCGATTCCAAAGAATATAAGAAGGTCATTTAATGCTTGTTGTACTTAATAGTGACAAAACAAGATATTATTGTTTCCACATGTTTAGCATCATGATATAAAATTAATCCCAAGGAAATACACATGATTGTAGAGAAGAAAATACTCTGGAATACCTAGGAATGTGTGGTTTTATGTTTTATGTACAATGGAAAATCATAGCCAACAACATTGGGATATTTAGATCATGATTGTGCTAGATTAGTTGATGATAGGAAATCAACATCATGAAGTGATTTCTATATCGATGGTTGTTTATTTCATGACTAAGAAAAAAACAAGATTGAATTTCACTAAGCACAAGGTAATTTTAGTACATTGCAACCACATATGCATACACACAATTATTGTGGATGAAACAATAGTTTCAGGATATAGGGGTTGATGTGAAGTCTCTGATCAGATTACACAATGTTAACTATATTATTATAAATCTTTTAAAAAATATAGTCTATTTCCTAAGGGAAAAGAACATTAAAATGAAATATAATTTTACCAAGGAGAAGGTGGTGCAAGGTCATGTGATTTTAGAGTATGTTCCTACAGAACAACAGGATGCATATAATCAAATAAAGGCCTTTCCCAAAGAAGCATTTGAAAGGAATCGAATGGATCTAAGATTTCAGTTAAATCCTCTACACTGTAAAAATTTTGGAAGTGGGTAAGACTCTTCCAAATGTTAATTTTTTTTTCTAATTATATTTTCGGTGTTCTTTACCTTATTTTAGAATTCAACAGAATGGTAATTGGTTTGGTTGACAAAGGTGGAGAAATTATGATAGTGAAACGGAAAAAATTATCAATCAGTACATCAGGAGAAGTTGCTAGGAGGATTATTGATATTAGGGGAGCTGAATCAATATGGGGTAGCCCTGATATAGGGAGAGTATTAAATATAATGATGCTATATGTGATTGATCAACGGATACAAATCACGATTACTATGGTTTTTGATGAAATAAGAAGAGTAGTTTTGGAATGGAATGAAGTGATTAATTGATGAACTTTTCATTATACTCTTACTTCTCACACCAAGCAAAACGCATGTGGGAATAGAGTATGTGTGTTGTAAATCTGATATCTCAATATTAATAATATAATGTAAATTCCTAAAAAATTGATGAATAATTGATGAGATATCAAATTATGAAAGTGTTGTCAACAAACCCAGAGGAGGAGATCTATGGAAAAAAGTCACAACATGTGTCATATTAGTATATATTGGGTGTGTTTGTGTTCATTGAAAAATATAGATGACCACGAATGAGAATGGATAGTGCTTAATGATGCAGGAGTTAATGGTTTCACAATTTCCCAGAGTCTACCAAATTTTTGTTTCTAAAAATAGGGATTTGGATTTTGGAAAAATAATTTTTTTCACATAGAAGTACACTGTATGTAGACTACGAAACATGGTTCAAATAAAGCATAAATTTGGATGTTTAATGTTTAAATAAATCATTAATGGAAGGGAACCTTGATATTAAATATTTATACCACGAATGAGACATGTTGGTTGGGAGAAAACTGTTCGTAGTGAAGGCATGTTGTATGAAGGATGGATTGTCATTCGCAGAAATGAGGAGGTGATTTGAGGAACCGCAAAAAAAACCATTCCCACAAATGTGATGGTGATTTCTGATGCCACAAATGTTGACAGGAAGTATGTGGACTATGTCACAAAACAAGTTGGGTAGCCACGAAACTAATGCCCGGTCTTGTCCACAACAAGGCCCAAAGGGCATTCCTGATTCCCACGGGCTAGCACAAGTTCTCGGGTATCAAAAATAAATTTTGGGTAGAATTTACCTGAAGAAATTAATTTAAAACAAACAAAAATATGGATAAATTAAAACTAGAATAAGAAACCCAATGAAAACCTTAAACTATTGTCAAAATTAGTGTTTACAGCTTGAAAAAAAAACCAAAGGGAATGAGAAGAAGGGAAGAAATAAAAATACAAACTCAAACCTCCAAGGACCATGAATTGAAACAACCTCAAGCCACGTCCACCAAACTATCACATCGGTGCTACTGAAAACTCGAACCATCAATGATATGCTTGATGCCTCATCTTGGAATGAAGAAGAAATAGAATCTACATACCCCCAAAGGTGTAAGTAGTGTGTGAGATAAAATCCCAGTAGGATTCCAACGAGAAAAAGTTCCATGCATATTTATTAAATGACAAATACAATAGCAGTTTAATAGATGATAAATAAATAAATGCATAAACAATATTATTGAAAAGTTGTTTAAGGGAAAAAACTTTAATGAAAAAAATACATAAATTAAAACACACAAACACTTTAATGGTAACCCTAACGTCACACTGTGTGTTGACAGTGAGCTCATAGAAAATGGGGAGCACAAAACATGGTAGAGGCCCTAAATATACATGTGAGAAGTGGGATCCTAGAACATCACTTCTCAATGAACCATGGTATAAGACACAACAATATATGTTCTCGTGCACAATCCCCTAGTAGGGAAACACATCCATAACCTAGTGGTATCCAAACATTATCTAAAAATGTAGTTAGTATTGTAGTTGAAAATACACCTGTGTGAGACTAGGCTGATGGCACTTCTGTATCCCCAGCACTCTAGTCCTAGTCCACCCACCTAGTACCCAGGCATCTCGTTTGTGCTCAACTGGTTCAGATTGAAAGTCATATATCATAATCGCATACTCAATACAAAAAAACACTACGCATGCAAAAACCACCATTTTAACTCACAAAATAATTTATATAAAAAGAACAGATAAAATATCCCAAAATTGAATCCACGTCACTTACACAACCAATTAAAAAGACTACATATTAACAGAATCAATTTCATCATCAGAAACACTATTAAAAGAATTTATTAAATAATTTCAACACATGTCTCATGAATTAAGACACAAAAAACCAATTAACAACTCAACAAAAACAATTTTCACCCTTAATAAATATTTAAACAATCCATTAGAATTTTCATAAATAAATTTTAAGTAGCATGAAAACACTAACTCACCAAACTAACCCTCAATTAAAAAAGTTTCGTTTCATTTTTAAAACAAGCTATCCGGAATATTTACCAAACTATTTCAAAATATGTCTTCTGAATTTAAACACAAAAAAATCACTCAAATATTCATTTAGGACACTACTCCTAAAGGCACTAAGACAAAAAAATCATTCAAACACTTTTCTGTCCTAATTAGTAAGCCATGCAGTTTATAAAACACTATTAAATAGTAAAACATGGGTTTTCCATTAGGATAATTACCCACACATTGTATAAATATTCTTGTAAGAAATCAAGTGCAGATTAGGTCCCAAAAAACCAATTTTTCACTTGGAAAACTAATAAATAAATTTACTAATCTAACCAAACTCACAAATTAATTCATAAAAACAATAAATATACAAGGAACCACCTACTTGAAATGTAGGTTACCTCATGAGATTAGCGCAAAACTCTCACTTCTTTCCAAACACACCATAATCAGACAAAACAATTCCCTAAAAATCTAATTTGGAACAAAAACATGAAAACCAAGAAATATTTGACAGTAAACCCTATCTTGATATACTACCAAGAGATGAAACAACCAACTGAAGTAAAACACACCACCTAGGATGGGTCGACAAGCTAACCAAGTAAGCTGGGTAGAATATGGAGGTCTTAAAAGCAACTGATTGTGAAGGTGGGCCTATCCAATGGTGTTTGGTGGGGAGGGATGGTGGTTCTGGATCACTGGAGATGGAGAAACGAGGTTCAGAAATGAGTTGACAAGAGGGGAAGGGGCCGACCGACCTAGCTAGAAAGGGGAACATCCATGGGTTTAGTGGCTGGGGAAAGTATGAGGTGATATGGGTCTTCAACGGTGTATGAGGCAAGCCGGGGAAGTGGGGCGATGGTCCGGGTGCTTGTTATCGAAGGGAGGGGCTCAAGAGGAGGCTCCAGTGATGAGAGGAAAAGGGAGGAAGGGTCAATGCACTAGGTTTTGCAGGGTTAGGCATAGTGCGACTGGCCATTGGGAGCGGGGGAGATGGAGGGTTTCTGTGTGATAGAGATGGGGAATGAAAAGAGAAAACAACAAATGGAAAATAAAAAAATGAAATAAAAAAATAAAATAAAGGTAAAAGAATTTACCAACAAAAAAATTATAATACCAAAATAATATTAATAATGTTATTAATTTTGAAAAACTTGATGGTAATTCCATTTTAAAATCCTAATTGATATTATTAACTGAAATAATAATAATAATAATAATATTATTATTATTATTATTAATCATCGTCATCTTAATATTATTGTTATTATTAATGAAACTCTTGAATTATTTAAACATTTTTTCCTTATTATATTTTGTGATAAAATTATTATTCAAAATGTTAATTAATTAATTTCCCATGCATCGGGTAGGCCACATGTTAATCCGGTGATGCTGCATGGATTCATTCATGTCATTTGTGTGTGTGATCATTAAGACTCCAAAACTCTCCTTTATATTCAAATTCCAATAACTTTTCTCGGGTTCATCCCGCACCTCAAAAAAGAAAACTAAATGCCGAATAAAAAACTATAAAATATAAATAAAATCTTTTACTGTGTCTGGGTGTGACAATTATCTCCACCATGACACTTTCTTCCCCTATAAAGTCCTAAAAGACATGGTCAACAAAATATTCCAAGGAAGACCATGAAGATACCTATGAAAAAAATTCAATCACCCAAAGGCCGAGCATTCAGAATTCCCATGACCTTAAATTTCAAAAACAAATCAAAATATAATCAACATGAAAAATAACCTGCAATAAGAAATTCAACTCAAATAGAACTACAACCTAGAACAACCTGAACCCTAACATATGGTTCATCAGGGTCGCTTATGATCTCCATTAATACTCGTCTAGTGACCCACTACCTTAGCGGACCATAAGTAATGGGTTACCCAACCAAGCGCATTTTGAAGATAAGGTTTTTCCATATGTTCGGCCTATGGAGGTGTCCCTGCCATAATAGGATTCTTGTCAAATGATGTTTCTCCAAACCAAAATGACTCACAAACCCATACCATCCTTTATCACTTGTTGAACCTCTATGCTCACTATGTTAAACCAACCCAACACAAGAGGGGACGTCGACATGACACACACTAGGTCTCCCAGCCATTTTACAATTACCTAACACTACAGAACCTGCGCAGGAATTCCCAGTTTACATAGAGCAATATTATAAGAACCCTTCATCAGGGACCCACCAACCCAAGACGATTTCAAAGAAAAATTCCCATAGTGAACTACCCTGAACCACATGATATGGTTTTGATATCAGAAACTCCTTACCTAGTGACAAACAAGACATGTGCACATTAATCCCCCAAGACAAAAGAATCTCTAAGACGAGTATAATTTAGATCCATAACCATCCACAAGATGTTTTATAGAGCACACCTGCTAGCTTTTCAAGAATACTGATTCTTCATACCTTTTTAAGGGTAAGAAGAACTCCCATAAACTAAGATTGAAACATGGATACATGGACTTCATACCCATCACAACAAAAATGAATCCTTAAGAGGTGATACCACAATAAGAAAATTTATGTTGTCTCCATCCATCAGATTATGTATGTCAAACCAATATCACACCACACTCGACCAGTTTTGACTTCACGCAAGCATCACCCGAAGACTTAGGGTTGAGGACCTCATGTCTGAAGCATCTACTTCCCCACAATCATAAACTGACCACCTCTGACTAGAACATCTTCTGTTAGAAAGGCAACCTGCATACTTCTCTGCATGCCCCAAGCTGCCAATTCATCAACATACCAAGTGTGAATTGTGGTGAAAAACATAGAATGTTTGACTAACGACACTAGAGATAGGGAAATGATCGGTCTGTAAAAACATGACACGAAATGATGAAAGAGGCACTCTATGAACAAGTATCTTTAGTTCAGACTACTAGTCAGATGGAGAACCTTCACCTACCACAATATGAACAAGACCAACAACTATTACGAACATTAAACTGTTTGTTCCACACAACATCTGGTGAACATGATACAAGCACAATAGAATAGTCTATACACCTCCATCTCTGCCTGTTGATTGGTCAAGCACCTAATAATTGCACAAATTTCTCTCAACTTCACTTCCTTTGGAAAAACCATTGGATGAATTTAGTCATAAAGATCGCTCAAGACACCCTTATTTGAAACAAGAAAAGAACGATAACTATTCACTGGTTTAATTCTGCTCCACTAGAAACACATGAGACAACTTACACCCTTATAAATTTTAGAGTTTCTCCAAAACTAGAGACACTGTTAACATTCCCAAATCATTCAAAAATATACAGCCGTCCTCGATGTCTTCAAACAGAAGACACAAAAGAGAAGAACCAAACTACACCTCTCTAAGAACTAAGAGACCTACTGGAAACCCATGGGAACTTTCTAGGGGAATATGCCAGACTAAAAATACAATACAAAATTCTACAAATCCAAACACATCACAAAACAAACATCCACAGCTTAGACACAATTATAGTAATACCAATTTAAAATATCAATTCATTTTTTCATGAAAATACTCGAACTTGAATAACCACAAATTGCACAAAAAAACCTAAAACCTCCTTTGAAAAAGTAATGTTCACTCTGAAATCAATTACATTTTCAAATTTCCAAAACCACTAAAGCCCAAAATCCCAATTTAGGGAAAAACACATTTTCAGTTAATAAGAAGAAGCCTTAAAAAATCAACCACTCACCACTGATATTTGTGAATTACTTGTAGAAATGCATTTTGGTTCTACTAACACACTCAACCACATGATCCACCAGTTTTCCATTAATCACGTCCACATACCCACACGGGCACCCATAATAACACCACTGGACAAAACAAGATCATTCCCCTTTCAAAACATAACATTCCCATAATTCCAAAATTACAATTTCCCAAAAGAATTATAAAAATTTAAGAACATTTTACAAAATGATTCCCATTTATAAAAAAAACTCACTTCTATTTATGATATCCCAAGAATTTATATTAGGAATTCAATATCAACAAATCAAATCCCACATTGAAAATTTGATTTCCAAGAGAAACACACCACCAAAATCAGGCCAACCAAATACAAAAATAAAATAAGAGGAACACCAATGATTGCTTCCCTTTTTAATGGAAAACAATTTCATGCCAATACCAAAACTGAAGCAAGAAATCATGAAGAATAAAGCATTGGGACGAAGAACTAGTGGTTGTACCTAAGCAGACTACATGGATTATCATACATTTCCCTAGGAAAGCGCCAACCACTAGGTGTGTTGAACCGTAATCTCAGGCATCACATTGGTTGGTATTCTTTTTGAGACGTCACATAGTACCGGTTTACTCATACGTTCATCACCCATCCACAATGATGAAAGCCAAAAAATAAATCATGGACTACTTCTGGTTAACCAATGATCAGAGTGAATAAGATTTCGAAACTCTCTTCTCCTACCTACCACCCAAGAACCGACTATCCTATATCTGATATAACTAACATAGAAAATAATAATAAAAACCTCCAATGATACCATTTAGTCAAAAACCATTTTTTGTCACTATCAAACCAACACCAAACCCAAACTTTGGCAAGGCCTAATGGGTGTTCCTGATCCCCACGGGCTGGAACAAGTGCCTGAGTATCAAAAATAAAACATTAGAATGACTTATCCAAATAAATAAATATAAAACAAACAATAAGATGAATAAATTAACACACGAATCAGACAACTAAAAATACCCTTAAACTATGGTCAAAATTAAATTTTACAACATGAACCAAAAAAACAAAGAAAAAGACAATAAATGATGAACAAATAATACTAACTCAAACCTCCAAGCTATAGGAGGTGCAAAAACCTATAGCCACATCCAGAACACCGACAATAGGGTGCCACTGAAATTCTGAACCACCAATGCTATGCTCGATTCCTCAACCTAGAATGTAGAAGAAATATAAGCTACATACACCCCAAGGTGTATGTAGGTGTCAGCTAAAATCCTAGTAGGATGCCACCATTAAAAGGTTCAATGCATAATTATTAAATGATAGATACATTTGTAATTAAACAGACAAAACAAATAAATGCTTAAATAATTTTAATGAAAATTATTTTAAGGAAAATTACATTAATGAAAAACAACTTAAGTTAAAACACACACTCACACTTTAATGGTAACCCCAACATCATATCGTGTGTTGACAGTGAGTGCAATAAAAAAGACTAGCAAAAGACATGGGAGAGGCCCTAAATATTTTAGAGAGAAATGGGACCCTAGAACATCACATCTCAGTGAAAAATGGTATAAGACACAAGAATATACGATATCATGCCTGAGCCACTAGTACAGAATCACATAGATAATCTATTCTTCTCCAAACATCATCGAAATGTTTCTTTAGTGTTTTAATCGTCAATCCATCTAAGTGAGACTGGGCCCATGAAACTTCTGTATCACTAGCACAGTAGTCATGGATCTCCCACCAAGTACAAAGGGTTTCAGTTTGTTCTCAAGTTGTTCAGAGTTCAGGTCATATGTCATTATAACATACTCAATCCAAACTAGACAATGTGCATGCAAAAACCACAATTTTCACATAGAAAATCCATTTTAAATAAAAAAGCACACTAAAAAATCCCAAAAATAAAGCTGGATCACTCAAAGAACCAATTAGAATGACTACACAGTCATGGAATCAATTTCATCATCAGAAACACCATAAAAATAATTTATTAATCAATTTCTAGAAATGTTGCAAGAAATTATTCATAAAAAACCATTTTACAACTCAACTAAAACAATTTTTCACCCTTAATAATTATTCTAAAAAACAATTGGAATTTTTTCAAATAAATATTAAGGATCATGACATCACTTACTCAAAAAACCAACCCATAGTTAAAAAAGGGTCATTTCTAGGGTTAATCCAGCCGTCAAAAAAATTTACCAAACTATTTCAAAATATGTCGCCCGACTTTAAACACAAAAAACTCACTCAAATATTCATTTATGACACAAATCATATAGGTGATAATCTAAAACACCGTTCTCACCATTTTCTATCCAATCAAATAAGTAAAATAATTCATAAAACACTCTTAAATATTATAGCATCGGATTTCCATTAAGATAATTACCCACATAAAACATAAACATGTTTTTACCAAATCAAATGCATATCAGGTCACAACACAAACCAAATTCATGAATAAATGTACCAAACCAACAAAACCAACAAATTTATTCATCAAAAACATAAATATACATTTAACCACCTACTTGGAATGTTGGAAACCACACGAGCGTGGTGCAAAACTACTGCTGCATGACAAACACACCATAATCGAACACAGTATACCCTAAAAAATAGAATTTGAACCAAAAATATCAAAACCAAGTACAATTTGACATTAAAACCAATATTGATATACTTCAAAGAGTTAAAACAACCATCCAATGTAAAATACACTTTCAGCGCGGGTTCGTGAAGCCAACATAGCACGATGTAATGGTTTTATAACTGTGTCTAATGATAGGGAGGTGGTCTAAGTGTCTGGCTATAAAGGTGGGGCATGGCTAAGGATTTCCGGCAAAGAGGGAGGGAATTTCCTGTTCACTAGAGAGGGAGAAAGGGGACACACTTAGGATCAGACTGGAGGGAAAGGTGCTAGATGACTAAGCTGGAAAGTGGTGCAACAATGGGAGAAGCATCCGGGGAAATGACGATGCGGTGCGGGTCACCGATGGTGTGTGAGGAAAGCCAAGTAAGTGGGGCACCAGTCTGGTAGCACGTTGCAGAAGGGAGAGGCTCAGGAGGAGGCACCGGTGATGAGAGGGAAAGGGAGGAAGGATCAGCGTGCTAGTGTTTGCAGGGATGGGGGTTGCACGGCAGACTAGTGGGAGAATGGGAGAGGGAGGGGTCCTCCAGACATAGGGGGTGAAAGAAAAAAAAGAAAATAAATTTAAAATAAAAATTAAAATAAAAAATAAAATAAAATAACGCTAAAATCATAATCCAACTAAAAAATAGTATTACAAAATTATACTAATAATTTTATCAATTTTTATAAACATGATGGTAATTCTATGTTCAAAGCCTAATTGAAATTATTAACTGATATAATAATAACAATAATACTAATAATCATAATAATAATCATTATCATCTCAATATTATTATTATTATTAATGTAAATATTGAATTATTTAATCATTTTTTACTTATTTAATTTTGTGATCAAATTATTACTCAACTCATTTATTAATTAATTACCCACGTGTTGGCCTAGCCGCACATTGATCAGGTGATTCCACATGTCTTCATTTGTGTCATGCGCTTGCAAGAGCATTTCGATGCAAAAACACTTGTCATTAAGTAAAATGTAAAAACTCTCGTTGGGTCTGGCACGCACCTTAGGAAATAAATTTAATGAAAACTAAAAATTGTAAAAGAAAAATATGAACTATTACAGATGTTTGGGGGTGAAAATTCTCCCCACCACGACACATTCTGCCCCCAGAAAGTCCCAAAAGGAATTTACAAACTATGATTCCATAAAAGTCCACAATTATACTTAAGAAACAAATTCAATAACCCAAATATCAGGCTTTTAGAATATCCATGACCTCAAATTTCAAAACAACTCAAAACCAGAATAACCATGCAAAATAACCAACAATGAAAAATTCATCTAAAAAAGAATGAAAACATGGAACACCCCGACCCCTATCATAGGGATCATCGGGGCTTCTTGAGATCTCTTGGAATACTCATCCAATGACTCACTACCTTAGTTAATCAATTATCATGGTCGTGGGTGAGCAGAGCGGAAGAATGGGGTTTCCCCGCCAAGTGCAATTCGAAGACAATGTTTTTCCACAAGTTCATCCAATGGTGGTCTCCCTCTATATTTGGATTCTTGTCAAATGTTGTTTCTCCAATCCAAAAGGACTCATAAACCCAAAAAAAAATTAACACTTTCGTGACCCTCCAAGATCCCTATGTTAATCTAATCCAACTGAAGAGGGGATTCCGGCGAGACTCGCAATGGGTCTCCCCACCATTTTAAAATTTCTTACCACAACAGATCCTTCATGGGAATTCCTATATTACTTTAAGCAATAATCACTGAAACCATCATGAAGAACCCTTCAACATTGGCTGATTACATAGAAAAATTCCGACAGTGAATAACACAACACCACATGAGATAGTTTTGATAGCGGATACATCCAACCTAGTGGTAAACTGGACATGCGCGCGTTAATCCCACAATACAAAATCATCTCCTAGACGAGTTCAATTCAGATCCTTAACCAACTACAAGAAGTATCATGGATCACACCTACCAACATTACGTTAATACTAATTCTTCATACCTATTTAAGGCCCAAGATGAACTTCCACACACTAAGACTGCAACAAGGATACACGGCCTTCATACCCATGACAATAATAATTAATCCTTCAGAGGTGATACAACAATAAATAAATATAATTTTGTCCCATCCATCACTATGTACATAAGATAGAAAATGCTCGCCCCACATTCGACAAGTTTTCACATCACAACAGCTTTTCCCCAAGACATATGGCTAGGGAACTGATGTTTGGAGAATCTACTGCCTCACAGTAATATTCTAACCACCTCTGACTGGAACTTCCTTCTCTGTAAAATCAACCTGCATACTTCTCCTCATGCCCCAAGAGGCCACTTTTTCAACTTACCATCTGAGAATTGTGGTGATCATCTTTGAGTGCCCTACTGATCACACTAGAGATAGTGAAATGAGTGGTCTGTCAAAAAAGCCATGAAATCTAATGAAAGGGGAACTCTAAGAACATTTCCCTTTGGTTCACACTTTTATTATTAAGAGGAACATTTACCTACCACAATATGAACAAGAATAACATCTATCACGAACATTAATCTGATTGTTCCACGGAACCTCAGGGGATCATGAGACAATCTCATTAGAAAATTCCAAACACCTCCATCTATTCTTGTTGATTGGTTGAGAACCTACGAAATCCACCACATTCTCTCATATTCACTTCCTTAGGTATGAACACTGGATGAAGTTAGTGTTAATGATCACTCAAGACATTCTTATTCACAATAAGAACTAAACGATCACCATTCACTGGATTAATCCCTCTCCAAAAGACATACTCGAGACAACTTACACCCACACAACATTTGGAGTTCCTCCAAAACTGGAGACACTCCAAACATTCACAAAGCATTCAACGATATCCAACCGACCTTGAACTCTTCAAAATGTAGACACAATCGAGAAGAACCCAACATCACCACTCTAAGAACTGTGTGACCTACAGGATACCCATGGGACCTTTCTAGGGGGAATATCCGAGACACAAAATAAAAAACAACATTCTATAAAACCAAAAACATCACAAAACAAACATCAACAACTCAAAAATAATTATAGTAATTCCAATTTTAGACATCAATTATTTTTTTTTCATGAAAAAAACCACTTGAAAAACAAAACACTACAAAACAAAACCTAAAAGTAGTTTTGAAAAAGTCGTCTTCACTCTAAACTCAATGTCATTTTTCAATTTCAAAAACCATTAAAGAACAAAAACACATTTTAGAAAAAACAAACCCAGTTTTCATGAAACCAGATGAAACCTTAAAAAATCAATCACTCACCCCTGATATTCTTGGATTCCTTACATATATGAATTTTTGGGCCAATCACACACTCATCCACATGATCCACCAACTGTCCATTAATCACATACACATGCACACACTGGAACCCTTAAGAACACCGCTGGAAAAAACTAGGCTCTTCTGCTTTCAAAATACAACACTCCAATAATTTCAAAATGACTATTTTCAAAAAACATTACAAAAATTAAAGAAATTTTTTTAAAATTCATCCCATTTCTAAAAAAACCCACTTAAATTTCATATATCCCAAGAAATTATATTAGAAAAACGATTTCAACAAATCAAATATTGAATTCCAAAAAACGAGGTCCATGAGAAGCACAACTAAAAAATCCAGCCAACCACATGCCAAAATAATATAAGAGCAATACCAATGTCCTATTACCTAGTTGAAGTAAAACAATTTCGCGCCAATCCCAAAACTGATGCAAGACATCATGAACACTAAAGCACCAGGGTGGAGAAATAGTGGTCATGCCTAACCGAACTACATGGTTTTTCATACCATTCCATAGGCAAGTTCCAACCACTAGGAGTGTCAAAATGTACTCTCGGGCATCACATGGGACGCTACTCCACCTGAGATGGCACACAATACCAGTTTACTCATACTTTCATCCCCCATCCACAATGACCGAATCCTAAACATAAATCCTAGACTACCCCTAGTTACTCAAGGATCAGAATGAGTATGAGTTTTCGACGCTCTTCCCGTACCCACCACTCGAGTACCGATGGTCCTAAATCTGATAAACATGACATCCAAAACAATAAGAAAAACCTCCTATGACACCATTTTGTCACAAAACATGTCCAGTTCCCATCAAACCAACACCTGACCTAGTCAATGTCAAGTCTCATACGGCATTCCTGATTCCCATGGGCTGCCACAAGTGCCCGAGTATCAAAAAATCAAGGGAACGATTAACCCAAATAAATAAATATAAAACAAACAAGAAGATGTATAAATTAAAACAAGAATCAGAAAACCAAAAGGACCCTTAATCTAAGGTCACAATTAATGTTTACAACTTGAACGAAAAAAACAAAAGAGAATGAGGAAAAAGGAGGAACAAAAAATACTACCTCAATCCTTCAAACAACATGTAGTGCAACAACCACAAGCCATGGCCACCAAACCGACATGAGGGTCACACTGAAAACTCTAACCACCAATAATATGCTCGATAAATCAACCTGGAAACAGAAAGAAACCTAACATCCATATACCAAAAGGTTTATGTAGGGTGTGAGATAAAAGCATAGTAGGATGCCAAAAAAGAAAAGGTTTCACACATAATTATAAAAACAAAAATACAATTGAAATTTAACAGACAAAAATTAAATAAATTCATAAATAATTTTAAGGAAAAAGGTTACATGGAAAACTAATTTTATGAAAAACAACATAAATTAAAACAAACACACACAAAAATATTAATGGTAACCCCAACGTCACACTATGTTCAAATGGTGACAACAATGAAAAAGAGGAGCACAAAACATGGGAGGTTCCCTAGAGATACTAGCAAGAAGTGGGAGCCTAGAACATTGCATCCTAGTGAACAATGGTATGGTATAAAACAACATACATATAGTGGACAAGCCACTTGTAGGGAAACACGTCTGTAACCTTGTGGTCTCCAAACACAATCAAAAAGATTAGTTAGTATTGTATTCGTCAATCTATCTAAGTGAAATATGGCTGATGCCACTTCCATATCACTAGCACACTTGAAATAGTCTACACACATAGTACCCAGGCTTTCCATTTGTTCTCATGTGGTTTAGATTTCAATTCATATGTCATAATCACATACATAAAAAAACTATACTCTACACAAGCCAAAACCACCATTTTCACACACAAAATCCATTTTAAATAACTATCACACATAAAAATATCCCAAAACTAATTCTGCATCACTTACACAACCAATTGATATGAGTAAATCGTCAAGGAATAATTTTATAAATTGACACACCATTAAAATATATTTATTAATCAATTTAAATAAACACATCACATGACATTTAACACTGAAAACCATTTCACAACTCAACCAAAATTTTTTTTACCCTGAATAATTATTTTCAAAAACCTATAAAATTTTCATAAAAAAATTTTAAGGGGAATGAAACCACTTACTCACCAAAAAAACCCATAGTAAACATGGTTCAATTCTATGGTTAAACTATCCATCATGAAAATTTACCAAAATATTTCAAAATATATCATCCGACTATAAATACCAAAAACTCACTCAAATATTAATTTATGACACAGTGCGTATATGGGCTATGCCAAAACACCATTTTAACCCTTTTCCGTCCAAAAAAATAAGCCGCAAAATTAATAAAACACTATTAAATTGTTTATCATGGGTTTTACACAAGAAGAATTGCCAAATACAACATAAAAATGTTACTAAAAATTAAAATGCACATTAATTCTCAACAAAAAACAAATTCATAGGAGGAAATCTAAAAAATATATGTGCAAAACTGACCATACTCACAAATTAATTTTTTAAACAATAACTATACATGGAACCACCAACCTGGAATGTAGGAATCTTAACGAGATTGGGTTGAAACACCCATCGCATTCCAAACACACCACAATCATACACATCAATACCCTAAAAAACGGAATTTGATCATAAAACATCAAAACCAAGCCAAATTAGACACTAAACCCCAACTCGATATACTTGCAAGTGTTTAAACAACCAACAAAAGTAAAACACACCTATGGAGAGGGATCAAGATGCTGACCAAGCACTGAGGATTGGTTTCAGAGGTGCGATGCAGACTAAGGAGGTCCCCAAAGGGTCTGTGTGTGAAGTTGGGGAGTGAAAAAGGTTGTCCAACGATGAGGGAGGGAGGTTATGGTTTGTCGGAGAGGGAGAAAGGGGTCACGACCAGTATCATACTAGAGGGGAGGGTGTCAGCTGACCATGCTCAAAAGGGGCCCGACCATGGGAGCATCGACCAGGGGATGGAGGATGTAGTGCAAGTCTCTACTAGTGCGTGAGGCAAGCTAGGGAGGTAGGCCATTGTACTGGGTGCACATTACCGATGGGAGTGGCTCAAGAGGAGAAACTCATGATGATATAGAAAGGTAGTAAGGATCGGAGAAATAAGGATTCTAGGGCAGAGGGTAGTGCGATGGACCATTCGGAGAGGGGGAGAGGGAGGGGGTCTATGTGAGAGGGGGGATGAAAGTAGGAGAAAATATGTGGAAAATAAATAAAAAAAGAAAAAATAAATGAAATAAAATAAAGCTAAAACTTCTATAAAAAAATAGTAATAACAAAACGATATTAATAATGTTATCAATTTTTATGAACATGGCGTTAAGTCCATGTTCAAAGGCTAATTGAAATTATTAATAGAAATAATAATAATAATAATAATAATAATAATAACAATCCAAATCATCATCAACATCACAATATTATTATTGTTATTATTTTTAAGGAAACTCTTGAATTATTTAATTATTTTTTCATTATTTTATTTTTGATCAAATTATTATTCATCGTGTTAATTCATTCATTATGAACATGTTGGGAAGGACACATGTTGATTAGGATAACCCACATATCTTCATTCATGTCATGCACGTGTGAGAACATTACGACACCAAAATGCTCATTTATAAGAAAAATGTAAAAAACACTCGTCGGGTCTACCCCACACCTCAACAAAGAAAATTTAATGAAAAAAAATTATAAAATAAAAATAAAACTATGACAGATGTCAAAGTGTGATAGACTTTGTAGTGAAGAAGTGATTGCATGAAAATTTGTAGGCGGTGAATGTGGCACAAAATTAACAATTTTGTAAATATTAGATTAATTGATTTTTAGGATAAATTGGTCTAGATATGGAGAACTAATCCCCTCATTAAGAAGGCCAATTTTCATAATAAAACATATTTTCTATGTGAATTCATTGATGTCTAAATGTATTTCTTTAGGTCGATTCTGTGAAAGGATACGTCGATTGATGAAGAAAGTCCTTAAAAGGGTTTTTTGGGAACTCATATATGCAAAAGGAGAAGGCAGTTTGCATAAGTAGAAGTCAATGGAAGAAGAATGTTTGTAGGATTAACATAGAATAAAAGAAGGTATGAAAAAGCTAGGATGGTTCATAGATGTGTAGGTAGTATAAATATGGGGAAAGTGGTTCTCATAAGTAGAGGAATTCCTCAGAAAGAGGTCTGTTCGTGGAAGCGAAAGCAATATGTGGAGGAGAGGTGATCTATGATGCATACCCACTACGCAGTTTGTAAAGGAAGCAAGGCGGTTTACAAATGAAGAAAGGTAGTTCATGGAGGATTAATATAAGCATGAAAAATAAAAAATATTTCAATAAAAAACTCTTACCAACCTAATATTTCGCCAAAAGTGGAATTCATAGAGGAGTGAAATGGGGACTTCAACAAAGCATCTACTTATATTTGAAGGTGTGTTCATTATTCAAAATTAAGGGACCCACATATCCAAAAAATTCGGGTGGATCCCTCTTATGTGTTGTGAGTTATTGAAGGGGAATATGGGGATCCTTCCCACTAGTAGTGAACTAGTGGAAGACACATAGGGAGTGACCATTAGGAATGTAGTGAGCAGACCATAAAACTTGTAAAGGAAGATAGATTGTGAATAGATGATCTAGAACGAACCTTGTAATTGGAATTGATCTTTAATATATTTGGTAAATAAAAAAACCACAATTGTATGCTCTATGTACTTAGACTAGTGACAGTGACCCATGAAAAAATCATTATGGCCTATGCACGATGTCATTTTTGTTTATATATTGAGATGGGATAATGAGGGAAGTGTTTATTATTTAATGATGATACAAGATCGAAAGGGGATGTTGTTTTAATAACTCATTCCTTAATTAAACCTCCCCAGGGTATTTATCCTTGTGCACCTATCTCTTTATCTAAATTTTAGGATCTTATTAATGTACCTACAACCACATCATTAAGAACATCATCGTCGGTTTTTTGAGATAACATTAGGTTTTCCTTTCACCATTGGCCATATATGGATTATATTTCCTTGATTCCTATGACAATAATTGACACAATTTTCCATCTCATTATAATTATAGCATAGACCATTGGTAGGTTTGAAAATATCTTGCAATCATGGGCATGTTCCTATGTGTTTCTTTCAAAAAGTATAACATGTTATAGAACACCACATTTTATTATTTTCTTTCCGCATCATTTTTAAACCCCATATTCTTATCTTGCAATCCGTTAACATTGTTATACAAAGATAATAAATTATCATTCTTGATTGCACATGAGACTATATCGTTATATGGTGAGAAATATTGGGAATCTAGTTCCCTTAAGTGGAATGGTTTTAAACCATCATTGAATCGATGAAACATGATCCTCTGATTATTCATGTATTCAATGACATTCTATGCTAGACTTGTGAAATTGGATTCACACATTTCAATTCTTCAATCCTCTTTTTGATTCAAACTCATGAATTTTCTCTTTATATCTCCTCGCTTCTCTCAACAAAAAATATTTTTCAATGAATTTTTCTATAGAATAGTTCTATTTTATTTATTATATCTCATCTCCCTCTTTTTTTAATAATTAATGACGAAAAATAATTCAATTCTCTTGTGAGATGATAAACTACCATGGTAACTTTCTCCCTTTCATTACTTCCCACAGAAAAAATATCTTCTCCAAATAATTCATCCACTTCTCTATTATAGATTGGGTTTTAGTCCCGTTAAATTATAGAGGTTTCATTTTAATAAAGGCGTATGACATTTCCCATCCCATTGAAGATCTGGATGCTCTATATGGGTAAGGTTATTGTTCATAACATGAGGCAATTTTCCCAAAATTGTTAAAAGTTTTAAAACGATTGTCCCAACTATAGAACCAAAATCGTTATCTTTAATTTGAGTAAAATACATAAATGAGATATTTGTGTTCATGTGGTTCACATTTCTTCCATTAGGTTAAATTTATAAATAATGTAGCACATTAATGTAGTAAATGATTCATAATGTATATTGTCTAACTACAAAAACACATAACATAAATTTTAATTTTATGCATGTTTAATATCATAATCATAAACATTGTTTCATTGATGAAATATTTCTATTTATATCCATTATAATAGTTTATATAGAAGATGTTAATTAGCATCAGAATATTCCCAAGTGTGTTAATCAATGTGTATAGTAAGGCCCATTCTCGTGTATTAGGTTACCCCAAATATGGCCTGAAAAACCTTTTTAGAGTTGTTACTCCCAGGTAAATCTATCCAAGAACCATGTCCAATTGTAGTATTCATAATGGATGTATTTTATTGGAAGATTAATATATTCTATACCTTACCAATATTCATTTACTTTATTGTATTAATATCGTCAATTACTATCTTAGTGGTTTTCCCATAATCTAAATTTTCAAAATCTTATTTCCAATGATTCTACTAAACATCATATGATAACAACTATATGTATTGATACAAGTTTCCTAGATCCATTAAATTATTTTATTACATTGTAATGAATACAATAATTTCATATAATGAAGGAATGAATATTATAGTAGTATTAGAAAATAATATAAAGACATATGTTTGACATTACAACATGAAATGAAATATAGAAATGAATTTCCATTGGAAATAACTAATAATCATAGTTTATTCCTAAAACTCATTCATAATATTTATTTTCACAACATTGGAAAATAAAATATATGAAAGGGGTGAGATCTAATGTGTTGCGAGGGTATATAATAAAACAAATTTTATTGTAAAAATAAAAACTATGCGTGTTGGAAAAATAAAAACACAAGCCTTTAAAAATATACTTGAGAAATATATAGAAGGAGTGAAATATGATTAAATAAGGCCATTTAAATTATCAAATGAGAATTGAACATGACCGTTGATATTATGATAAATGAATAATCACATGGTTCATAAATTAATAACACCAAAATGTAGGAATGTATAATGTCACACATAAAAACATATCATCAAGGCCTCGACCAAGATATCTAGGAATACTTTGGTAAGGCCTTGGAAAAAAAAATTTACCTTTTGTCTCATAAGACATACCGATGAATCGAGGGGATGTAGTGGGACTGTAATTACTCGACCCCAGTTACCCAGAGTCGGTGCATTATATTAATACATTAGCATTACTAGAAGGAATTATGTCCCGAAGGACCAATCTGTTTAGCATAATTGGAAAATAGATTACATACATAAATGTTACATTACATAAAAAACAACATAAATAATACTTTATGAACATCATTATTCCCTTGGTTTAACCATGCATATCAATCACAATACACATCTTTTAAACCTGGGAAAATAAAACATAAAAAGGGGTGAGCTCAAACGCTCAGTAAGGGTAATAAATACAGTGTAAACATTCAAAAATAAGAATAAACTTTTAAGGAAATGTATAACTAAAACAAAATCCTTTTAAACATGAACTTCATCATCATATGGAAGAGATAAAATAATGTAATTCAATATACTTATTCACATGGATATTCTACTAGTCAAATAATCACATGTAATATCAATAACAACATTCGTAATGATGGAATGTATAATGCCGAACTTTAATTTCTGTGTCAAGGCCTCGTGCCATGACCTACGGTATAACTATAACTAGAACCCAACTCGGAGAGCCTCTGTAACCGGACTCCGTCCCAGAGTGCCTCTAAAAACCGGACACCAACCCAGAGTGCCTCTAATAAGAGGACACCAACCCAGAGTGCCTCTAATAACCAGACACCATCCTAAAGTGCCTCTAATAACCGGACACTAACCCGAAGGGTCTGCTGTAATCGAACCCCAGCCCGGAGGGCTTACTTTTACTGGTCCCCAAACCGGAACATACTAGTCCAACACATTCATCTTAAGAAGAGGATGGAATATAACATAAACATGCGTATTAAAACAAGCATACGAAATGCCAAAACATTAATTATAAGCAATTAATGGCATAAAAATGACTCATCCATAGTTAAAAATATCACAAAACCTTAAATACAATATGGATGATTTTTATCATAATAAATCATCTCCAAAAAAAGTTTAAAATCCATTAAATGATTTTGACATTGATGAAAATGATTTGTAAAACTCTTTTAGAGAAATACCCCTTTTTCATGAAAACATTTAAAAGTCGCAAAATTTGGAAAAGAAGTCATTTAAAGTCATTTTTGAATCAAAGTGTCCCATAACACATTTAATCTTTTGAATGGAATTAACATTTTAAAAACATTCATGTTCATATAAATAAAACCTTAAAAACCATTATGAAGACATGGACATTAATGAGAAAGATTTAAAAGAATAAATATTTAAATCATTTGAAATAATGTTTTAGTAAAAAGTCCCTAAAAAAATCCATTTGAAAAAACATTCATTAAACATGGACATCGATAATAAATATGTCCCAGTAGATACTTACGTATAAACAACCTCAGATAATAATGAGATTGAGAAATTAACCCTTACAAATTTGGTAACTTATGAAACATACATCCCATGAAAGAGGTATCATAAAATTAATATGTAAATACACATAAATTAAAGTTTATTACATAGAGAATAAAATTAATGGCAGTACATACACCAAAAAAAAGGTAATAGTGGCAATATGGCATGAATCTCACGGGAATAAGGAGTGAGAAGAAAACCCCTTACCTTGAACTTTACATTAGTCGAGGGTACGTTTAGCCTCCTGTATGAATACTATTTTATGTTATTAAATTATAATAGAACCATATTAATATTTATGATATCATATATTATTCATTTATTACTTCATACTACACATTTAGTTATAATTTCCATGTTATATAAATATTTCAGGTAATAATTGATTTCTTTATCCTATGTGTTTTAACTTGTTACTCTTGATTGTATCACATAGATCATGATTTAAATGCTTCCAGAATATAGAAAATGATTTATATATAATATATATTTAGAATATAAAAATTTATAATAGACGCATATATGAATTGTAAAACACTATTTATGGAGACGATAGTCCGTACGTACGCATAAACGTTGTTTCTGTTTTCATATAGTATTGAATGGAAGTAAGTGAATAATATATATGTAAGTACATAAATACATAAATATATAAATATAAATATCTCATGTAGCATTATTATGTCATATATTACTTCCTTATTAGTAATATAAATATTTATAATCATTGATGAATGGTGAACTTGGAAATGAAACTCATCGCGTCGTGGAGATGATAATCCGTACGTACACACGAGAGAAAATATCATTCTTTTGATATTAATATAATATATAACTGTATGGAATATAATATATACAGAATACTTATCTTGTTATATTTATTATTTACATCAAATACACATCATTATTATACCCATCCAAATAATAATGTATTGAATAACAATTACACCACGACGTGGAGACGATAATCCATACGTACGCACATATGGTGACATGTCATTCAAAGGGTGGATATAATAATTAATTTGGTTGTACCATAACTATAATAACATAACAGTATATATAATATACTAGAGTAATTATTTTATAATGGAAACAACAAAGAAAAAGGAATTGGAAGAAGAAATGAACTTGAAAGAGGTTGTGAAATCATTACCTCTTCATCGAGTTCTTCCTTTTGATTTGATAAAAAGGGATCATTAGGTTAGATTTATGATCAAACTAAGGCCTCTAGGATGAAGTGATGATAGTTGAGAGGTAATTTGGGCATGGTTTCACCGAGCCAAATGGCTTAGAAGGTGTTAATTAGAGAAAAGGTGTAGTGCCCTTTTATAAGAGTGGTGAGGGGCACCTTAGGAAAAACATAAAATATTATTTTATAATAAATTCATATTCAGTTTATAATTGCTCGAAAGTTGATTATTTAAATTATAAGGTGGGTATAGGTCGAAAAAAACTCAACCAATAGGTTTTAGACAAGATTAGATTACCATTTTAACCTTATCGTTTAGATTTAACTCTAAGTTAAATAACTTAACTTTTACTGTGTCTTGTTGTATTCTTTCACTATAAGGATTATTAACAAACTATATACTAAAAATAGAACCCCAATTGTTTCATTAATGTCATATATATTATTATATAAGTCTTTTGGCAGATCCTTATATTTTTAGGACCATTATATCAATTAATGATATAATATTTGTTTTAAAAACTATTTTATGTAAATTTTGACACTATTTGGTATTTGTTTTTCTTGTTAAATTAATAACTACATGATTACTTAAAAAATACATTTAATCAATCCTAAAATGTCAAATTCACATAGAAAATTTATCGATATCATAAAAACATTGAAATTACATTTATTTTTATATTTATAATACCATTTATTTGATTCTTTCATGAATAATTTAATTACTGCATAATCATTGTGTCATAAATAAATTTATTAATTTAATGTATAAAAATTATAAATAAAATACCATGATGTAGGAAATCTTTTTATATTTCTAATGAATATTTATAATCGAATTTACCTTTATAAAACCCCATATTAAAAATGTTTTAGTTATTATCTTTTGATTTTAACTCTTTTAACTCTTCTTTGAATAAAATAATAATAAATCCCATAATCTAATCAATGTGGTCCTAAATGATAAAATTTTATTCCTAAGGTTGTTTTTAGTCGAGATAATCTTGTCCAATCGGATTAGGATTTCTGTGAGGGTAATATTAATATCATTTTTACCCTTAATTACCCTATTTACTATTAACAGTGCTAAATAAAAGTAAAAATTTACTATTCACGAAAAATAATTTTAATCTTATTAAACAACATATTAATCCTTGATATTAACCATGTCTCTCAGATTATCGAAATTCAGCTCACAGAAGCGGTACAATTATGTTTTATTGAAATTTGAAAAAGCTCCTAGGAGGTGGGTAAAAGACGGTGAAAAGTTCAATGAAATTTTTATATATCTAAAATTATTATAAACTGAATCCAATTAATTAAATTGAACTTATATAGGTATTATGTATATATTTTGAAATTAAATAATTTAAATAAAATAAATAATTATTTAAATAAAAATTCAGTTTAAAACTATAACTCAATGTTTTTCACTATTTATCAAAAATTAAATTTTTTCCTAAAAATACAAAAAATTTACCCTAAGATAATTTTGATATTCCAAATTCAATAATGAAGTCTATTTTACCAAATTAAAAACATAGTAGTTGCATTTATTAATTTAAAATTAATTCCCGCTGTCAAAACAAAAAGCATGTGTTTAAGAAACAATAACTATCAAAAGATTGACACTTGTTTATCTTCGGTTATAATGTGAAATTATTTCCAATGAAAAAAATTGAATTAAATTGTAAAAATATATTCTAAATATAATTTAAAATCACTCAATTTCAAAATTTATCATAATAAATTATTTCAATTAAAAATGTTGTTTTTAAATAAAATTTAGTAATTTTCAGTATTCATCAAAATGTGAAAGTTATCAGAAAAACACCAAATATTTATTGAAACTAAATTCTTATGTCCCAATTCTAGAATATAATTATATGTTGTCATACTAAATATATAACTGTTTAAAATATTATATTTAAAAAGGCTTCACTATTAAAAGGCGGTAAAATTGGATTTTTTTCAAAATACTTATTTTATCTGAAAAAAATGTATTTGTTCTTACATTATGTCTTAGAAACTCATTATATGGATTATAAAATTATAAGGATTATATATATAGTTCAGTATTTAGTTAATACTATTCATAACCGCTTTTGAACTACTAGTTTGGTGAGTCAAGGTGCGCTAGAAATCGTTGTTGTGTGTAGTGCATGTTGTTGAATTACTTTGAAGAAATAGCGTACTATGAAATCTTGTGGTTTTAAATTCTTCCCTCCTTCAATAAATTTAATCCTTGCAATTTGAAATTATTTTTCGAAAATAAATGGTTGAAAATAGAAATTACCTTTGGGAAAAACCCACATTGGAAATTAGGTTAACAAAATTTAGTATTAATAAGAGGAAAAGTGAAATGAAAGGGTAACCACCAAATTATGATCTTGATTAGGAGAACATTGGTGGAAATTAGAGACATATAATTGGAGTAATAACACAAATATTTATAGGGAGTGATTGAGGTCATCAATCACAAACAATTGTAGAATTGCGGGCCTCAAAGCCACAAATCTATGATGATTTAAAATACCATCCATTCAACAAAACGTAAGGTATTAGGATAACACATTATTTGTATTAATATGCCTTACCTAATGTTTATGAATTTATTTCTTCATAAAATAAGTGAATAAATAATATATATATACTCTTGACAAGTATAGTACCATCCTTTAACTAATTTATACCACAAATTCATCTTTCACTGTAAAAGATAATTGCACTAAAAGAATTTCAATTTATCCTATTCGTATACGGTTTCAAAAATGAATTTATAATTCATCTACCAGAACCTTTAAATAAAATAAATTATTCAATCTGGGACATCACGTGGGTCAGTGGTAGGTGATAGACCCTTGTCACCCTTCGGTTGCGGATTCAAGTCTCACGACCTTACCGGACGAGACGGGTTGCCACCCGACCTCGGGGTTGTCCTTTTTATAGCAATCCATAAATATTCTCAAACTAGAATTATACAAAATACTTCTTTCCAAATTCAGAGTCCAAAATTTATAAGGAAGGTAAACAAAATAAAGATCCTTTTTGACACATAATAACATGCGAACACCTTCACCATATATTATGTTAAAACATGGTAACATCCTGAATTACCATAAAACCTTATTGATTACATTCATGATCCCTTATTCTTTATAGAATACTGGATATATTCCTTCTATCCAAAAATGTTGTAAACTCCAATGATCAAAAATCATTAATCAGTTTCATGGTAGTCAAGAATATCTAATATAATTTATCCAAACCAATTATGTATTATTCCAAAATCACTACCTCGGTATCAGAACCATATTATGGTTTATCTTTCTCTTAACCATATATTTTCCAAAAAGTTTAACTCTTGTAGAGTCACTTTTCTTAGTACCATAAAATCTCAAATCCTCAATGAAATAGTACTACAGTACAATACTTATTTATTTCCAGTACATCAATGAAAAATTTGAGGTAGTATCATAACTTTATTATTATCCAATAGCATCATTTGTGGCATAGTCTGATGACTGGGACATTTGAACGCATAGTGTCGAAACTCCTTGCAGATGAAGTAATGTACATTTGCAACCATTTTTTTATGCTTGCATTCACATAATTGGTGTAGTTTTTCTTCACACTTATAACATACTCCCATTCCCATTATTCATTTTCCAAGGTGATTCTTTCCACAGTAATCACATATGGGAAAATATTTCTTTACCTTCTTCCCTTTACCTGTCCTTCTCTCTACCATCAGTTCGTTCTATGGATTTCCTTTAAATCCATAGGACTCGGAAAATTATTTACTTATCTTATCAACATATTATACTATTTCTTCATATGATGATAATACGTGGGAGACTATTTCCATTCTAAATTATGGCTTAATACCATGAACGATATGATCTTTCTTACTCTTTGGATCATTCATATTGCTGGAGTTCCCATTCCTTCTACTGGGCACCATTTATAAATAATGGAATACACTAGATTAGTTTATGAATACCAATACCTAATCCCAAACTTGTAAAACACTTAACATAAATTAAATAGTTTATGGATATAATCCATATTATTAAAAATGTCTTCTTTGAAGAAGTATATACTCATAAACCCTTCATAATGGTTTGAATAGAAAATGAGAATTATCCTAAGAATATCCCCCACGAGTTTCGTAACCAAGAGTGCAGCAAGGAACATTTTCGTGCACTAGTTATCATTCAAGTCTAGCTCAAAGCGGTGTTTTTGGGTTTTACCTCTAGGTACATCTGTACCAGAGCCGCCTCTACCTGGTCGTATCGAGACATGGATATATTTGCATGTAAATATCACAAAATCTCTAAATTACCAAAATTTTAGGAAGTTCTTCTATAATAATCCTCAAAGTCTATATAGGGTAATGTTCTCTAATCAGATTTTATCTAAATCTTGTTTCCATGGTTATTGGTAAACATTCTATGATACGAACTATAATTCCCCGACCCCAGTTACCCAGAGTCGGTGCATTATTTTAATACATTGGCATGATTACAAGGAATCAATTCCAGAATGACTGATCAGATTAGCAGTCTTGGATAATATATAACATACATGAATGTTACATTACATACAAAACAACATAAATAATCCTTTGTGAATGTCGTTATTCCCTTGGCATAATCGTGCACATCAATCACAATACACATCTTGGAATCATTAGAAAATATAACATATAAAGGGGTGAGCTCAAATGCTCATTAAGGGTAAGAAATATAGAAAAAACTTTCAAAAATAATCATAAACTTTTAAGACAATGTATAATTAAAACAAAAGCCTTTTTAAACATGAACTTCAGCATAATATGGATTAAATAAAAAAGGAATAATTCCATTTACTTATTCACATGGATATTTTATGAGTTGAACAATAACATGCAATATCAATAACCACTTTCATAATTATGGAATGAATAATGCCAAAATTTAATTTCTTTGTCAAGGCCTCGTGACATGACCTAAGGGATAATTGTAACCAAAACCCAACTCGGAGAGCCTCTGTAATTAGACTATGTCCCGAAGTTCCTGTAATAACTGGACACCAACCCGGAGTGCCTCTAATAACCAGACACCATCCCAGAGTTCCTCTAATAACCGGACACCAACCCAGAGTGCCTCTAATAATAGGGCACCAACCTGGATGGTCTGTTGTAACCGGACCCCAACCCGGAGGGCTTACTTTTACCGGTCCCCAACCTGGAACATACTATCCCATCACATTCATCTTAATAAGAGGATGAAATATAACATAAACATTCGTATTAAAACTAGCATACGAAATGAAAAAACATTAATCATAAGCCATTAATTGCATAAAAATGACTCATCCAAAGTCAAACATATCACAAAACCTTAAATACAATATAAATGGTTTGTATCATAATAAATCAACTCTGAAACAAGTTTAAAATTGTAACACCCCGAGATTTTTTGAAAAATATTCTTTTTAATTTCATTAATGTCTTGTTTTGTACACTACACCAAAAGGAGCTTTCACAACACGCATCTTTGACTTTCCTTGCACTAAACGCAATCGTGACCTTCCTCGATAACGTGTGTAGTACGCAATACCGAGTTTCACTAAACAACGATATACTTTTAAAATAATATTAAAACTAGCAGTTATGAATAGTAATAACCACTTATTGAAATTTTGTAAATTTTATTTTTCTAAATTGACTTTATTTTTGGATTCGGAATATCGAAATTAGCTTAGTGTGAAATTTTGATACATTTCGGATAACTTTCATTTTCTGATGAATAGTGAAAATCACTAAATTTTAATTAAAAACAACCTTTTTAATCGAAATAATTAATTGCGATAAATTATTAATTTGAGTGGTTTTAAAGTATATTTAGAATATATTTTTACAATTTAATACAATGTTTTTCATTGGATGTAATTCTACATTTAAACCAGACATAAACAACTGTCAATCTTTGGATATTTATTATCTCTTAAGAACACGCTATTTGTTTTGACGACGGGAATTAATTTTTAAACTAATTAATGCAACTGATATGTTTTGAATTTGGTAGAATAGACATCATTTTTGAGTTCATAATATCAAATATATCTTAGGCCTAATTTTTGGTATTTTTTGGGAAACTTTCATTTTTGATGAAGAGTGAAACCACTAAGTGGTAGTTAAAAAAATGAATTTTTCATAAAACATAATTTTACCGCTTCTGTGAGTGGAATTTCAAAAATCTGAGACACACGGTTGATGTCATTAAGTAAAATGTGGTTGAATGAGATGAAAATAATTTTTGGTGAATAGTATCTTTTTACTTTTTTTTACCACGGTTAAAAATAAATCGGGTAATTAAGGGTAAAATTGTTATTATTATTACCCTAACACATGTCCTAATTCTATTGGATAAGTGTAATTTGACCAAAAACAACCTCAGGAAGAAAATATGATCATTTAGGCCCACTTGGATTAGATTAGGACATTTATTATTAATTTATTTAAAGAAGGGTTAAAATAGTTAAAATCAATGTTTAATAAGTAACTTATTTTTAATATAGAGTTATACATAAGATAAATTCGACTATAAATACTAATTGGAATGCTAAAGAAATTTCCTACATAATGGACTTTTATTTGTATTTTTTAGACATTAAATAATTTAATTTATTTATGACACAAAGATGATGCAATAATTATCTTATTAATGAAATATTGACATAATTGATGTTATAAATACCCAAATATATGTAATTTGAGACTTTTTATGAATTAAACTATTTTAATAGGTTAATATGACATTTTATTATTGATTTAATTAACTTTTTTTGAACTAATCATTCTGTTATAAGTTTAAAAAAAATCAATTACTAAATAGGGTCAAAATTGACATAAAATAGTTTGTAAAACAAATACTATATTATTAATTGTTATTTTATTACTAAAATTCTAAGGATCGGCCAAATGACTTATAGGAGGTTATATATATTAATAATAAACAACTTGGGGTTCTTTTGGCTTGTTATATTATGATTATTAACCTTATAGTGTAAGAACACAAGAAGACACGGTAAAAGTAAAATTATTTAACTTAATGTTAAATCTAAATGATAAGGTTAAAATAGGAACCTAAAATTGTCTAAATTCTATTGGATGAAATGATTTCGACCCATACCCACCTTAGCTTCGAAATAAATCAATTTGGAGCTATTTAAAACCGAATATTTCTTTATAATAAAATAAAATTTTTAGTTATTCCAAAGGTGCCCCTCTCCGCCCTTATAAAAGGGCACCCCCTCCCTCTCTTCGTCACACAAATTTGAGCGTTCAAGCTCGGGAATCCCCTGAAAAATTCTCTTCTACACTTCCCTAACTACATCCTAGAGGTTCTGGTATTCCCCAAAGACCAATTTTAGTGCCCTAAAATAGATCTCAAAGAGGCGCTTCAAAGAAGAGGTAATGTCTGTTACCGATTCTTTCAACATTATTCCTTCTTCCACTTCTTCTTCTTAGGTTGTTTAATTATGAATTAATAACATCAGTATCACTCATATACTGATATGTTATTACAAGTATGAAACTACCCTATTTCACCATCTATCCATCCTATGGAAAATGAAATCACCGCGTGTGCGTACGTACGGAATACCGTCTCCACGCCGTGGTGAAATATATTTTCCACCGCCACCTTACTTGGATGGGTATAATGGTGTAAATAATAACTATATTTGATTATTTTAAAGTGATATTTATTCTGAAATAGTATTCATACACTCCAATACAGTCCCCCTATAATGAGAATGATATCATTGCTCGTGCGTACGTACGGACTACCGTCTCCACGACACGATGAGATTCATTCTCCATTTTAACCATTCATGAATAATTATAAAGTATATATAATAAGTAATCATCAAATATATGACATAATAATGATACTGGATTTATCTGTATATATATGTATGTCATCTACTTAATTCCATTCAACTGAATAATGAAACGAAAACAGCATTCATGCGTACGTACGACCTACCGTCTCCATGAATGGTGTATTTCATTCCATTTACTGATTTATTATATATATGTATATTCTGAATATATATTATATATAAATCTTGTTTTATATTCTGGAATTAAGTAATCATGATCTATGCAATTATATGAATAATTACAACTCAAAACACGGACGACAAATGAAACAATTTTACCCAAAATGCTCTTTAACATGGAATTTACAAAAGAACGGGTAATATAAAGTCATAAAAGAACCATATATGATATCATAACAATGAATCTGATTCTTTAATAATTCAATGACATTATTTAAATCATTATACAGGAGGTTCGGACACTTACGAAGCAAATCGGACCTAAGGTAAGGGAAAATATCACAATCTCATGTTATCGGTGATTGTTTATACATTGTTATTTTCTGGGATATATTTTATCATCCACATCCATGATTCCTCAATATGTAATATTATTTCCACCCTCATACAATTTTTTAAATCCAATTTTACCCTTCGGTGAGTTTTTATTAAATGATATGAAAGGAATCTTTTGTCGTTTTTCATACGAGGTACTTTTTGACTTTTCCGACAAAATTACGAGAAGAATGTTTTTTTAACATATACGGCATGAATTGATTTTTAAGACATTATTTCCAAGAAGCTTACTTTACAAGTTTTCAAGTTTATTTTTAACCAACTTCTTGTAGTTTAGAATTGTACGACCTGTTAAGAAAGGAAAAGTGTTTTTGAAGTAGAAAGGATATTTTCCGCAAGAATGGAGTTCAAATGTTTTATCAAAATTATTTTCCATCTAAGATAATATAGTGTTCTGTTTCTATCCCTATTATTACATTTATTTGATTATGTTGAGATGGAATTGTTTTTATGAATTCCTTTATATTATATGAATTGTTTTATGATGTCATGTTGTTTAAGAATCCCATTTTTATTACATGGGTTATGCAATGATGTATGATTTATGATTTTGTGGCACACATATGAATGGTATAATTATGAGATGGGTGGGACCTATATCTCCCTCCAATGCATTGGGTAAAGATTTTATATCTCATGAGATAGACATGGCTGGAATGGCGGGTTATACTGGTTCAGTGAAACAGGACTGAAATGAGGAGTGAACTCGGTTCCGAAATGGACTTTGTCCGCTAAGATAGTCTTGGCAACGAGTCTTGACTAATAAGAAATGATTCTATATGATTATGTGTGTATACCACAAAGAATCATGTTTTAAGTTATGATTATTGTGATTACATTTCACTACCATGATTTATCCCATGTTATGAAATTTTGATCTCTTTTGCAGGGTAAGATTTCCAAAATGTTATGTTCTTATGAATATGATGTGATTGATATTTCCTTTTTTTACCCATACTGAGCATTTGAGCTCACCATTTTATGTTTTCATTTCCCCATGATATAAAGAAAGGTTTTAGGTAAAAAAGGAAGATCTTTTTGGGAGATGTTGAAGATCTTTCACCATGATTAGAAGATTATATTCCGAGTTTCCAAAGAAACTAAACTATTACGGACCTTGTGTGTGTGTTTTTGTTATTTACTAAGTATTCCGTAAAAGTAATGTAATGTCCATGTACATCAAGCTTCAGGTCTCTACAGTTGGTATCAGAGGAATGGTTTAGTCAACCTTTGGAAACTAGGATGTGAAACCGTTAGAGAGATCCCTAGAGATATTTCTATGGAATGTCTAGGGATGTCCCTAAGGATAAGTATACGTATAGGATATAGTCCTAGAACTACGGTAATGATCATAGAATTTAACCTATTATGTTAGATATTGAAGATACTCCCCCTTTATTATGTTGTTTTCCCTAGTATGATTTTTGCCTCTCACACTATTCTTTTTGGGTTTTAGACGATGGCTGGAACCCGAAGGAACTGTGTTGATCCATGCAATGGAAAATGCAATGATTGTCCTCCTGAACAAACAAATTTTATGGGAGATGGAGTGAAAAATCTTCTTACTATACTTACACAAGCCATGAATCATTCTGGACATCCAAAAGAGCAGAGAATGGAAAAATATTCTATTGAGTCCTTCATGAGGCAACATCCACCTTCTTTCAGTGGGTCTTCTGATCCACTTTTTGCTGAACAATGGATCAGTACCACTGAAAAGTTATTTTCAGTTCTTCAATGTTCTGAACATGATAAAGACATCTTAGCAGTATATCATTTGGAAGGTGAAGCTGGTCAATGGTGGAATCTTATCAAGAATACGAGGAAAAGAGATGAAATTCAGTCCATGGAATGGGATGAGTTGAAAAACTTATTTTTCAATAAGTACTTCCCTCATATTCTTAGAACAAAATGGAGAAGGAGTTTCTTGAACAAAAGAAAAAGGATGATGAATCTGTTGGTATATACAAAGTGAATTTTACAAGGCTTGCAGGGTATGCATCTGGATTCATCATCCATCCTGAAAGTAAATTTGATCGATTCTACAGTGGCTTAAAACCAAATCTTCGAAGGGAATTAGCTATAAGAGACTTCAGTAGCTATGAAGATATTGTGTGTTGTGCTATCAAGGTAGAAATGGAAGTTGGTGTTACTTATCCATCTCATTTTTTTTGACAAGAAACGAAAGATTGAGTTCAAGGAGAAATCTCAAAATAATGGTGAAAAGAAGTTGAATGTTTCCTTATGCTCAAAGTGTGGAAAGAAGCATGGTAGAGATTGTCTCAAAGGGACAAGTAAATGTTTCAAATGTGGAAAGGAAGGTCATCAAGCCTTTGAATGCCACAATGATTGGAAGAAGATGTCTAATGATGAAAACAAGGGAAGGGATATATAGAATGAACCTACTACACTTCATGCTTCAAGTTCAAGGAAATGGGGCTTTATGCTAATAAATGCCCTAATCCAAGGGTTAGTGATGATCGACATGAGAAACCACTTAAGGAAAAGGACAAAGGGAAGTCACATGCAATCACCATTGGTGATGTTGAATATGAAAACGATGTGGTGGAATGATTAAGTGTTTATGTAATGGGATTCCAAAATAATGTTGTATATAGTATCGTGGAATATTGGAATATTTATGTATTGGTCTATTGTGGTTTTCAATAATTTTATGGTACTGGTAACCATGGAAAGTGATTGAGATATTTCTAAAAAAAATATGATATGTGCATAATGAAGGGAAAATGTGAAAATGAAATATTTGACAGTATTCAGGGGCTCATGACTGATATAAGGACTATGTGATATCATGGTTTGAGTATAAATAATTTTAAGGATTTTGGTATGTGGAAAGTGTTAACTTTTAACTGCATTCATGTTTTCACTAAGGTTCAATGGGTATTCATTTTTTTATCAAGAGAATGCATTATTAAGGACATTGAATGTTTGGAATGTGACCAACAAGACATATCTTATGATATATGGGGATCAACGATGGTATTAAATCTCTGGTAATCGTTTTCACTATATTATGATAGTGGACTGTATTATTATGGATAAGCCTAAAGATTGGAAGGGATTATGTTTGACATAAGTTAGTATTGTTTAAGGATAGAAGTTTTTTTTCGATATTATTGATGGGATGTTATAGTAATAAAGTTTTAGAAAAATGACAACCTGCAGGACGGGCGCCAGCCCATCGTGTCAGACAAGGTCGGGGGAATCGAACCCACAACCGAAGTGCGAATGGCCTTTATTGCCTACCACTGGCCTACAAGAAGTCCCTGTTTAGTAGAAACTAGTTTTATTATATTAAGAAGTATGATATATTATGTATAAGTCCATTTTAAGAACCATATATGATTAATCTCACTATAGATGGACTTATGTATTTTTTGATAACTTTTCTAACCGTTTGTTTGAGACAGATGGAATGACCCATCATTCTATCACATGATCTACTAACACACCATGAATGACAAATTCAACTTCATTTCATTAAGAGATGAAGTGTAAATTGTCCAACGAACGACCAACGGTGAGACTCTACCGAAATCACGAAAGTATTTCTTCTAATTCCAATTTCATCAACTTTAGGGAAACGATCTTGAAAACCAAAATTTTTTTCCTAGTGCTCTTATATCTGATGAATCATATGGTACCTTAGATCATCAAAAATTTATGGAATTGTGATTGCTGGAATTTCCATATCCATGTTCTCTACCACTCTCCATCAGAACATGATGGTTATATTTCTCTTCCATATCCATATTTTCACCTTTGTGGAAACCGAGTGATTAGTTTATTTGGGTAACCGTTACATTTCATACATTTTTTTTAAAGATTGGTTTTGGTATTCCTTTTTACGAGGTGGGTTTCTATCAAAGAAACTTTCGAATAGTAAACCATTTATAACCCCGCTGAATTTCGAGGGCGAAATTCATTTTAAGGGGCGTAGAATGTAACACCCGGAGATTTTATGAAAAAATTTCTTTTTAATTTCATTAATGTCTTGTGTTGTATGCTACACCAAAAGGAGCATGAACAACACGCATCCTTCACTTGCCTTGCATTAAACTCAATCGTGACCTTCCTCGATAGCGTGTGTAGTACGCAATATAGAGTTTCACTAAACAACGATATACTATTAAAATAATATTAAAACTACCCGTTATGAATAGTAATAACCACTTTTTGAAATTTTGTAAATATTATTTTTCAAAATGAAATTCATTTTTGGATACAAAATATCGAAATTAGCTTAGGGTGAAATTTCGGTACATTTCGGATAACTTTCATTTTCAAATGAATAGTGAAAATTACTAAATTTTAATTAAAAGCAACCTTTTTAATCGTAATTATTAATAGTGATAAATTATTAATTTTAGTGGTTTTAAAGTATATTTAGAATATATTTTTACAATTTAATACAATTTTGGTCATTGGATGTAATTCTACATTTAAACGAGACATAAACAAGTGTCAATCTTTTGATGGTTATTATCTCTTAAGAACACGCTATTTGTTTTGACGACGCGAATTAATTTTTATATTAATTAATGCAACTGATATGTTTTGAATTTGATAAAATAGACATCATTTTTGAGTTCATAATATCAAATATAGCTTAGGCCTAATTTTTGGTATTTTTCTGGAAACTTTCATTTTTTGATGAATAGTGAAACCACTAAGTGGTAGTTAAAAAAAGGAATTTTTCATAAAACATAATTTTACCACTTCTATTAGTGGAATTTAAAAAATCTGAGATACACGGTTGATGTCAGTAAGTAAAATTTGGTTCAATGAGATGAAAATAATTTTTGGTGAATAGTAACTTTTTACTTTTTTTACCACGGTTAAAAGTAAAATAGGGTAATTAAGGGTAAATATGTTATTATTATTACCCTAACACGTGTCCTAATTCTATTGGATAAGTGTAATTCTACAAAAAACAACCTTAGGAATAAAATATGATCATTTAGGCCCACTTGTATTAGAATAGGACATTTATTATTAATTTATTTAAAGAAGGGTTAAAATAGTTAAAATAAAAGTTTAATAAGTAAATCATTTTTGATATAAGGATATACATAATATAAATTAGACTATAAATACTCATTATAAAGATAAGATTATTTCTTACATAATGGTATTTTATTTGTAATTTTTAGACATTAAATAATTTAATTTATTTATAACAGAAAGATGATGGAGTAATTATCTTATTAATGAAATATTGACATAATTGATATTATAAATACCCAAATAAATGAAATTTGAGACTTTTTATGAATTATACTAATTTTATAGGTTAATATGACATGTTAGTATTGATTTAATTAACTTTGTTCGAACTAATCATTCTGTTATAATTTTAACAAAAATTAATTACTAAATACTATCAAAATTGACATAAAATAGTTTTTAAAACAAATACTATATTAGTAATTTTTATATTATTCCAAAAAATCTAAGGGTCGTCCAAATGACTTAGATAAGGTTATATATATTAATAATAAACAAATTGGGGTTCTTTTGGCTTGTTATAGTATGTTTATTAACCTTATAGTGTAAGAACACAAGAAGACACGGTAAAAGTAAAATTATTTAACTTAATGTTAAATCTAAATGATAAGGTTAAAATAGGAACCTAAACTTGTCTAAATTATATTGTTGATAGGATTGCGACCCATACCCACATTATCTTCGAAATAAATCAATTTGGAGCTATTTAAAACCGAATTTGGATTTATAATAAAATAATATTTTTATTTCTTCCAAAGGTGCCCCTCTCCTCCCTTATGAAAGGGAATCCCCTCCCTCTCTTCCTCACACCACTTTGAGCCTTGAATCTCAGGAAACCCCTGAAAAATTATCTTCTCCAATTCCCAAAAAACATCCTAGAGGTTCTGGTCTTCCTCAAAGACCAATTTTAGTGCCCTAAAAGGAGATCTCAAAGAGGCGCTTCAAAGAAGAGGTAATGTCTGTTACCGATTCTTTCAAATTTATTCCCACTTCCACTTCTTCTTCGTCGGTTTTTTCATTATGAATTAATAACAGAAGTATCACTCATATACTGATATATTATTATAAGTATGAAACCACCCTATTTCACCATCTATCCATCCTACGAAAAACAAAATCACCGCGCGTGCGTACGTATGGAATACCGTCTCCACGCCGTGGTGAAATCTATTTTCCACCACCACCATACTCAGATGGGTATAATGGTGTAAATAAAAACTATATATGATTATTTTAAAGTGATATTGATTATTAAATAGTATACATACACTCCAATACATTCCCACGATCATGAGAACGATATCATCGCTCGTGCGTACGTACGGACTACCGTCTCCATGATGCGATGAGATTCATTCTCCACTTTAAACATTAATAAATGATTATAAAGTATATATAATAAGTAATCATGAAATATATGACATAATAATGATACTGGATTTATGTGTGTATATATGTATGTCATCTACTTAATTCCATTCAACTCAATAAGGAAACGAAAACAACGTTCATGCGTACGTACGGCCTACCGTCTCCATGAACGGTGTATTTATTTCCATTTACTGATTTATTATATATATGTATATTCTGAATATATATTATATATAAATCATGTTTTATATTTTGTAATTATGTTATCATGATCTAAGTAGTCATATGAATAATTACAAGTCAAAACACGGACGACAAATGAAACAATTTTACCCAAAAGGCTCTTTAACATGGAATTTACAAAAGAACGGGTAATATAAAGTCATTAGTGAACCATATATGATATCATAACAATGAATATGATTCTGTAATAAGTCAATGACATTATTTAAATCATTATACAGGAGGTTCAGACACTTACGAAGCAAATCGGACCTAAGGTAAGGGAAAATATCACAATCACATTTTATCTGAGATTATTTATACTTTGGTATTTACTTGGGTGTATTTTATAATCCACATCCATGTTTACTCAGATATGTAATATTATTTACACACTCCTACTATTTTTAAATCCAATTTTACCCTTCGGTGAGTTTTTAGTAAAATATATGAATGGAATCTTTTGTCGTTTTTTGTACGAGGTTCTTTTTGACTTTTCCAACAAAAGTACGAGAAAAATGTTTTCTTAACTTATACGGGATGAATGTATTTTTAAAACATTATTTCCAAGAAGCTTCATTTACATGTTTTCAAGTTTATTTTTAATCAACTTCTTTTAGTTTAGAATTTTACGACATGTTAAGAAAGGAAAAGTGTTTTTGATGTAGAAAGGATATTTTCCTCAAGAATGGAGTTCAAGCGTTTTATGAAAATTATTCTCCATATAAGATAATATAGGGTTTTGTTTCTATCCCTATTATTACATTAATTTGATTATGTTGTGATGGAATTGTTTTTATGAATTCCATTATCTTATATGAATTGTTTTATGATGTCATGTTGTTTACGAATCCCATTTTTATTACATGGGTTATTAAATGATGTATGATTTATGATTTTGTGGCACACATATGAATGGTATCATTATGAGATGGGTGGGACCTATATCTTCCTCCAATGAATTGGGTAAAGATTTTATATCTCAGGAGATAGACATGGCTGGAACGGCGGGTTAAACCGGTTCAGTGAAACAGGACTGAAACGAGGAGTGAACTCGGTTTAAAAATGGACTTTGTCCCTAAGATAGTCTTGTCAATGAGTCTTGACTAATAAGAAATGATTCTCCATGATTATGTGTGTATTCCACAAAGCTTCATGTTTTATGTAATGATTATTGTGATTACATTTCACTACCATGATTTATCCCATGTTATGAAATGTTGATCTCTTTTGCAAGGTAAGATTTCCAAAATGTTATGTTCTTATGAATATGATGTGATTGATATTTCTTTTGTTTACCCTTACTGAGAATTTGAGATCACCCTTCTATGTTTTCTTTTCCTCGGGATATAAAGAATGGTTTTAGGTAAAAAACCGAAGATCATTATGGGAGATGTTGAAGATCTTTCACCACGATTTGAAGATTATATTCCGAGTTTCCAAAGACACAAAAATATTACAGTCCTTGTGTGTGTGTTTTTTTTATGTACTAAGTATTCCGCAAAAGTAATGTAATGTCCATGTACGTCAAGCTTCAGGTCTCTACAAAAATACATTTAATGATTTGGACTTTGATGAAAATGATTTGTAAAACTCTTTGAGAGAAATAGCCATTTTTCATGAAATCATCTAAAAGTCACACAATTTGTAAAAGAAATCATTTAAAGATATTTTTGAATAAAATTTTCCCATACCACTATGAAACGTTTGAAAGGAATTAACATTTTTAAAACATTCATGTCCAAATAAATAAATCCTTAAAACCCATTTTTAAGACGTGGACATTAATGAGATAGATTTATAAGAATAAATATTGAAAAAATATAAAATGTGGTTTGAGTAAAAATTCCCTTCAAAAATTGCCTTTGAAAACACTTTCATTAAACATGGACATGGATAATAAATATGTCCCAGCAGATACATACATAAAAACAACCTCGGATAATAAACAGATTGTGAAATTTACCCTTACCAATTTGGTAACATACGAAACATACAACCCATGAAAGAGGTATCATACAATGAATATGTAAATACACATAAATTAAATTGTATTACATAAAGAATACAATTATGGGTAGTACATACACCAAAAAAAGGTAATAGTGGCAATATGGCATGAATCTAATAGAAATAAGGAGTGAGATGAAAACCCCATACCTTGCAATTTCCTTTAGTAGAGGGTATGTTTAGCCTCTTGTATGAAGAATATAGTATGTTATTAAATTATAACAGAACCATATTAATATTTATGATATCATAAATTATTCATTTATGATGTTATACTACCTATTTAATAATAATTTCCATGTAATATTAATATTTCGGGTAATAATCGCTTTCTTTATCGTATGTGTTTTAACTTGTTACTCTTGATTGTATAAATTAGATCATGATTGAAATAATTCTAGAATATAAAACATGATTTATTTATCATATATATTTAGAATATAAAAATTTATAATAGATGTATATATGAAATGTAAAACACCGTTTATGGAGACGGTAGTATGTACGTACTTATAAACATTGTATTTGTTTTCATATAGTATTGAACGAAAGTAATTGAATAAGATATATGAAAGTACATAAATACTTATATATATATATATATATATCTCCAGTAGAATTATTATGGCATATATTACATACTTATTAGTAATATATATTTTTATAATCGTCGATGAATGGTTAACATGGAAATGAATCTCATCACGTTGTAGAGACGGTAATCTGTACGTACGCACGAGCGAAAATATCTTTTTTTGATATTAATAAAATATATAATTCGATGTTATAAAATATATACATAATTTTAATCATGTTATATTTATTATTTACATCAAATACACATGATTATTATACCCATCCAAATAATAATGTATTGAATAACAATTACACCACGATGTGGAGACAGTAAGTTGTACATACACACATATGGTGAAATGTCATTCAAAGGGTCGATATAATAATGATTTTTTTTGAAAAATAATTATAATAACATCAAAATATATATTATATACTTGAGTTATTATTTTATAATGAAAACATCAAAGAAAAAGGAAGTGGATGAAGAAAGGAACTTGAAAGAGGATGGTGAAATCATTACCTCTTCTTCGAGTTGTTCCTTTTGATTTGATTAAATGGGATCCATAGGTTGGATTTATGATCAAAATAAGGCCTCTAGGATGAAGGTAGGATAGTTGAGAGGCTATTTGGGAAGGGGTTGGACGAGACAAATGGCATAGAATGTGTGAATTAGAGAGAAGGGGGAGTGCCTTTTTATAAGAGGGGTGAGGGGCACCTTAGGAAAAACTTAAAATATTATTTTATAATAAATTCATATTAAGTTTCTAATGGATCCAAAGTTGATTATTTAAACTATAAGATCGGTATATGTCAAAAATAAATCAAAAAATTGGTGTTAGACAAGTTTAGTTTACCATTTTAAATTTATCATTTAGATTTAACTGTAAGTAAAATAATTTAACTTTTACCATTTCGTATTGTATTCTTACACTATATGGTTAATAAACATACTATATACTGCCAATCGAACCCCCATTTGTTCATTAATGTCATATATATTATTATATAAGTCCTTTGGACGATAAATAGATTTTTATGACCATTAAATAAAATAATAATATAATATTCTTTTAAAAAACTAATTTATGTCAATTTTAACACTATTTGGTATTTGTTTTTTTTTTGAAATGCAAACAACATTATTACCTCAAAAAAATACATTAAATCATTAATAAAATGTCATATTAACCTATCTAATTTTTGTATATCATAAAAACATATAAATTATAATTATTTTAATATCTATAATACCATTTATTTTATTTTTTTCATGAATAAGGTAATTACTGCATCATCATTGTGTCATAAATAAATTTATCCATTTAATGTATACAAATTAAAAATAAAATACCATGATGTAGGAAATATTTTTAGATTTCTAATGAATATTTATAATCGAATTTATCTTATATAAAACCCCATATTAAAAAAGTTTTATTTATTAATCATTGATTTTAACTCTTTTAACTCTTCTTTGAATTAAATAATAATAAATGTCCTAATCTTTTCAAAGTGGACCTAAATGATAATATTTTATTCCTAAGGTAGTTTTTGGTCGAGATAAACTTGTGCAATAGAATTAGGACATGTGTGAGGGTAATATTAATATCATTTTTACCCTTAATTAACTTATTTACTTTTAACTGTGGTAAATAAAAGTAAAAAGTTAGTATTAATCAAAAATTATATTCATCTCATTGAACAACATTTTAAACCTTTATATTAACTGTGCCTCTAGGATTTTCGAAATTCATCTCACAGGAGCGGTTATATTATGTTTTATATGAATTTGAAAAATCTCCTAGGAGGTGGGTAAAAGACGGTGAAAAGTTCAATGAAATTTTTATATATCTAAAATTATTATAACCCGAATCCAATTAATTACATAGAAATTATATAGGTATTATGTATCTATTTTGACGTTAAATAATTTAAATAAAATAAATAATTTTTTAAATAAAAATTTGGTTTTAAACTATAACTCAGTGTTTTTCACTATTCATAAAAAATTAAAAGATTTGAGAAAAATACCAAAAATTTACCCTATCAAAATTTTGATATTCAGAATTCAATAATGAAATCTATTTTACCAAATTATAAAAATATAGGTCGCATTTATTAATTTAAAATTAATTCCCGCTCTCAAAACAAAAAGCGTGTTTTTATGAAACAATAACTATCAAAAGATTGACATTAGTTTATGTCCGGTTTAAAAGTGAAATTATGTCCAATGACCAACATTGGATTAAATTGTAAAAATATATTCTAAATTTAATTTAAAACCACTTTAATTCAAAATTTTCCACTATTAATTATTTCAATTAAAAAAGTTGTTTTTAAATAAAATTTATTAATTATCACTATTCATCAAAATGAGAAAGTTATCAGAAAAACAACAAAAATTTATTGAAACTAAATTATTATGTCCCAATTCAAAAAAATAATTCTATGTTTTCAAACTGAATATATAAAAGTTTCAAATATTATATTTAAAAAAGCATAGCCATTAAAAGGTGGTAAAATTGCATTTTTTTAAAAATACTTATTATATCTGAAAAAAAATGTCTTTGTTCTAACATTATGTATAATAATCTCATTATATGGATTCTAAAATTATAAGGATTATATATATAGTTCAATATTCAGTTAATACTATTCATAAACGCTTTTGAACGGCTAGTTCTGTAAGTCATGGTGCGATAGAACTCAGTGTTGTGTGTAGTGGAAGTTATTGAATTACATTGAAAAAATAACGTATTATGAAATCTTGGGGTGTTACATGGACCCCCCACATATCATTATAAATCTAATTCATTCTTTATTTTAATGGCTCTAAACATATAAAATATTAAGATATTAAATAACATTCCCAAAACTGTAGACATAATAACTAACAATTATGATTATTGTGATGAATGGTATCTAGATAGAATATATATCATCAAAATGATCATATTTGATTAAATAAAATATTTTATATGATAATTTTAATTTTATAATCCCTATAAAACATAATATTAAATTGGTTGTGTTGAAATAAATGAAAATAAAATTTTAAAATCATCGTTGAATTTTTGAGTGTAATACTCTTTTACGTTGAAAAAAAGAAGTTCTTATGTAAAATTATTTGCATAAAACAAAAAATTAACTATTTTAGTTTCTATAAGATAAAATAAATGAATTTATAAAATTAATGGTGTCTTAAAATAGATTATGGAGTGAAATTTAAATAGGTAATAATTTGAGATATTCCCTTTAATCGGGCTTGTTTACTAAGACAAATTTGAGAAATATTCTTTTAAAACATGTAACACCATAAATAATAAATGTTTATTTTGATTTGTATATATATATATAACATTAAAATATAATTTATGGATAGTACATAATAATAATAAATAATTTTATTGGTGTTATGATAGAAAAAGTGTGACAAAAAAGAAAATGTATGTTCATGTAGGTATCCCTTACTATATATTCAATTGATTTCTTCAGTTGATGTGAATGTCAAATATAACAAAATAAAATGGAATATATAATTAATTCAGATTCTTATATACATTTATATTATTTATTATAATTTTATTATGTTCATTTATGGTATTTTTGATGAGTTATAATATACAATTTTATTGTTATAGAGTGTTTGATTACTTTTTTTTATGCTCAGTATAGTTGTAAATGACTATTGAACTCATGTGGGATTGGAATAATTCACCAGAATTGAATTTTTATAATACTAAAAAATATATATTATTAAATCTTGAAACAATTAATTAGGATATGTGGTATGAGGATGAATTATAAGATTGAAAATTAGTGATAATAATTTAGATAATTTTGGCTTCATTTCGATTAATACAAACTAGTTTTGTTGTATGATTTAGTTTTATGTATATATAATAGTATTAGAAAATTAAATAAGAACTAATAATTATTTTACATTCTCCTTCAACCTAAAATATTGTTTCATGACCATATCTAATGGATAAATGGATAGACAATTGATTTTGGTCTATGAAGGATGTAAATCCGAACCTCCTAGATGAAGATTTCGTTTTTGAAATTAAAGAGAGTGAGATAGTAGTTTGAAAAAGGATAATCCATTAAAATTATAAAATTCATTTATGTATATGACACTAGATATATCATGATCATTTGTATATAAGAGTTGAGTAGATGATATGAAAAGAAAATAAATTGAAAATTAGATGAAAAATGAAGAGGGTTTAACTCTTGTAATATCCTCCTTAAGAACCTCCTCTAGGGATGGGGTTTTGGTCCTTTGTAAAAAATATATGTCCTAGTAATGGTGATATAATAGGGATAAATTTTTTGAATAACATTGAAAATATTTAAGTATTATAGGTGTTAGGAAATGAGGGGGTGAGTTGTGGGATTTATGGTGGAGGAGAGGGGTGATTTCGGAATATCTTATTCATTATTTTATAATTTTTTCTCAGAAAAATAAATCGTTTTGATTCATGTGACCAAAAACAGTAATAATATAATATAAATTCAAACCATGTGTGATAAAATATGATATAACTCATGGAATATTTTATTTATTTTCAAGTGTATTTATACAACAAATTACTGTATTTTACTATTAAAAAAATTAGATTTTTTGGATAACACAAAAATTCAACATAAAAATTGATCGACAATTTAAATTAAAAAATAAAATCAATTTAAACAAAATAATTTTTTTATATCAGAATTTTTATAAATAAAATTGTTCTTTACTTGAAAATTAGAAATGTAAATATTATAAAAGTACCAGAAATTAACAAAGGTGTTAAAAAATTATTCTAAAATTACAGGAAAAAAATAAATATTAAGGTGTATATTTTATAAAAATGATTTTTATTTTAAATATTTATATGAATTTTAAATTGTAATTAAATATTTATTACTCACAAAAATACCTACACTTAATTGTTAAATTTTAAAATACATACTCTCATTTATAAGATGAATAAATTATAATTATATATATCTGGGTGAGGAAGATATTAATAAGGGTAATATTACTATTCATAATGGTCCAATAGTATTCAATAGAGTCATGTTATTATTCACCAAAAATGTATGTTCATCTTACAAGACCCAAAATATCTTAAAAATTAAAACCGTGTATGTATTTTTTTCAAAATTAAAAACACATAGAATGAAATGTTTTGTTTAATAGCTATGTTACAATAACAATTCATTGTTTCATAGAGAATAAGTGTTTATGGATTATATTATAAATAAAACTAATGTGTAAAAACTTTGGATATTACATCCATAGAAGAATATCTCGCGTACATCCGAAACAAAAATGTCACTTCACACGGAGATGTGCGATGACGAATGAATTGTTTTTTCCATATCCTTTATCCTAACATTCAATTATCATAACACAATTGGATCAATCCAACAAGATGGATGGGAAATTGGACTATTCCCAAAAAATGATCAATCGTAAATTCATATTCTCTTAGGAGTGGTATCCCAATGAAATTATTTGGAAATAATATCTAAAAACTGGACCAGTACTACTAGAAACCCATAATTATTGATCACATATATAGATAAAAAATATAATTCTATTAATTGTTATAATATCATTCCAGATGCAGGTTCCAACATGTTCTTTGCTCCTGCCTTTACATTCTAGTCCCCTTGAAAGTGATTCTCAATTCCATCCTCAGTCATAAAACTGCCTCTTCATGTATAATTGCACATGTATGACTTTAAAATAATAAACCAATTTATATCTATATTTTTATCAAAGAAACATATTTCAAACAATATATTAATTAAATGTTATGTCAACTCCATAAAACGGTATAAAACATGATCTACACATAAAGGCTCACCACTCACATCAACCAAGATGAATATAATGTCTTATAAAATAACCAGTCCTCACATTGATTTAAAAAACACTCTAGTGGATGGAGAATCAATAAATGAATGAGAATATCATGTATCAAACAATTCACGAATAAGGGCCAAAATCAAAATTATCATTCCTTGCATCATATATAGTCCAAACTAATCCTCCATAATAATATGTTCATATCCATACAAATTCTTTGTTGTGGTAACTTATACTTAGTTACACTATTGATACATTCCTTGATTTGTATTCCTTGTATTACAAGAATCCTCTTGGATATCACTATTCTTTTCATGATATGTATTGTACATTCCTCTCCACATATAATTATACGACTTCGGTGACCACTCAGAAGTGTCCCAAGCACCCGACTATACAGAAATGGAACAATATCATTGGATCTTCCCTTTCTTATTGAAATTATGGAATGATCTAGGTGGTTTTGTACAATATCACATCATGTGTTTGAACGAATAACATTGAAAACATATAGGCTATCTATTTGGTTTGAGTGAAGGATTCACTAATCCATCTTTTTTATTATGATTCATACTCCCATTTTCAATCTAGGATTCACCTTTCTCCATTCTCCTAACATTAGTGTTCCCACCATTTCACATGAGTATCAATATACTTCCTCCTCTCATACCTCATGAGATATAACATTAATCAACTATCACTATATTTTCCCTTTCATATAATCAGTACAACATTGAACAACAATATTTCATTCAATCTCTAACCTTAACCCTGATTAAAATATGTGTGCCATAAACGAAAAAATAGAAGTAACGGCATGTACAAAGAGTAAAAATCGCATGAATTTTTCCACATACTCCATTAAGGAATTTTTTTCCTTCATCACTCTTATGAATATTATTGTTCATTTAATTCTGAACACGTGAGGATATATTTTTTTTGTCACGATATATCTCAAAATCGTCCCATGAGTGTTTTTTTCCAATTTACCCAAGAGATATAAATCTATCCACTATAATTCAATATATTCATGTATATAAGTTTCTATCTTGACATTAGGCACTTATAGTTTGCCTATGAAATTGAAAATACGAATCATCTTGTTCAGACACACTAATAGATTCATTGGCTTTGAATCACCAAAAAAATGGGTGGATTATGTTTCTATACTTAGAAAAAATGATCCTTTTTCTAATACTCATTCCTTAGGTTCAAGATATCCATAACATGAAAATATTGGATAACAATCTTAACTATATTCGGGTTCACTTGTGAATTTGGATAAACTCCATTATTTAAATCATACTCTGATTAGTTTATTTGATTCATACTAGGTCCCATTATCTATAAACACAATGACATAAAAAATCTCACTCTATATCAAATTATGTATAAAGAAATTTCTAATTATACCACATCATACTAAAACATTAGTTACTTTAAAAATAAATATTTTCCAGGTCAAACCATTTTTGAGAAATCTCAACTTTTAATGAAAATCTAATCACATTTAGAATACTATACCTACTCTCCGATAAAAATATCATATTTGAAACAAATTTGAACATTTTTAAACAATTTACTATTAAACATCAAACTCATTATTGAATACACAAATGGAAATATGGAATCCTAGTGGGAAGTCATCCCTCTAATATATTTGATGCTCATCTCATTGGATAAATCTTTGACAATGAGATTTCAAATCCTATAGGATTCTCCAAAACACATTTGTAACCAAATATATAATAACATTAAGTTTAGAAATAAAATTTTAGATATGAATTTTAATTATATACATTTCATGTTCAAACAATACTTGTCTTTTCTACCATCTTTACACAATATTTCATTAGAAAGAATTTCATTTTTGAGATAGTAAAAAACGATGTCCACTTGTTATTCATTGACTGAACAAGCTAATACCACTTGTAACATCCCACCCCTCTTCATTTCCATGAATAGTTCGATGAAATTACATGGCCATTAGCAACCACCCCATTTTTCTAATGGATGGAAAGAAATTCAAAGGGTTTGTTAACATATGAGGGATGACTCAGCATTTCAAAATAAAATAACCACCAAGCATGTAATAACTAAAAAATAAACTATATGATGCATGATATCGATGGAAAAAACTTTAATAAACCATTGATACGAAAATAAATATTAAATAAATGATCCATATAATAAGGCTACAATATCAATGTACAAAATGGAAGATAGAACTCAAGGACACCAAAGATAGAAACAATGACCTATACCTCCAACTCTATTTCGTGTATAATGAAGCGACACTAGTGAAGTGTGATAATTTAGTATTTATCATTTCTCAATAAAATACACCTCCAAATGAACTATTGTTCCAATGTATGGGTGATTAATCTATCATTTTATATTGACTCCAAATACATCCATTAGAATTACAATTGGATAATATATGTTATCACATTTACATAAAATAGTTTAAATAAAAGATTTATAAAATAGTATATATCAGAGTATTGTAAATTTTTATATTAAATAGTGTTCCAATAAATTCTGTATGACGAATTAAATCATCCAAAAAAATATTTCCAACCATTTCATAGATTTAATTTGGCATAAGCTATCCCATTCCCCAAATCCACACAACCAGCCATGCATGCAACATGGGAATCCATATAATCACAAGTGGTGAGTCATCCATTCACTATGTTTTCACATTATGAACTATTTGACTGTGGAAAGCCCTGACCCTTATATATCATATAAATGATGGTTGTCACTCCCTTCCCTTATCTTCCCCAAACCCAAATCCACACACACAAGTCTTAATCCAAAAACCCAATGTCAAAACAATTATTTCATTTATTTCTATAAAATTGTTCAGTTATTAAAAACCATTCAAATAAAATCATCCAATAAAAAATACCAAATCATTTAAATAATACTACAATTATATAATATAAATTTAAATTAATCCTTTTACCATTATTCTATAAATTCCAAAATATAAAATTTGAATTTTAAAATTAAGAGAACAAATCACTTTCTACAAAAGTGAAAATTCCCATATACCCCAGAAACAACACACGTGTTGGTTTTAAACATTAATTGCATTTACAATTCAAAATAAATTGTATGAAAAATAACCAATTAGAAATATATTTTTAATTTTATATATAAATGGGTCAATATTTAATCCACCTACTTGAGTTATTATGATGAAATTGACCAAGGACACAAAAACACACAGAAAATGTAGTTGAATGTCCAAAATAATCCCTGGATCTCATCCACTAACATTATAAAGTTAAAATATTGTCCTATATGAAAACATATATTGTATATATATCCCCATAAGATGTAAATGTAAGAACTAGTAGAGAAAATGACAATAATATCAATGAAAACCCACAAATAATGACCAAGAATGACCCAGAACGAAGGCTCACAATGCGAATACGACATCAAAATACTATCATAGGCCGTCATAATTTTTAATAATCAATAGGGATATGTTCTACAACATTTTATAAGAAAACAATACTATGTTTCAGTCTAATTTGGGGAAAACATGTCATTAAAACACAAAGATGACCTATCTATACAATATTTGGATCCGGTTATCATACGTTAGATGGTTTAGTCGCTTAGTTTGAAAAATTATATGACAACCATGCAAAAGAAAATATCGTAAGGATTAACCCCACTTGATTGCATCAAACCATTAGTAAACCATTTTCCAAAAATTCTAAATCCCACTATCTCATGTAGTATGGTTTCTCTTATGATATCGCTTAGTTTGAACAACCTATGTGCCTCCCATTTTCCTACCCTTTAGCAATATTTTCAATCTTCATGGACTCTTATAGGTGTTGAAAGTATTTCCCAAACCATTAACCTACAAAAAATTCCCAAAAACACTCCAAATTTTCTCCAAAATCTACCAAAAACCACACATATACATTACATACATAAAAAACATAAAATATTCAATACATAAATGAAACTATATCATATAATGGTATGTTATATATAAAAATATAAGAATTATAAATAAATTATAAATATAATATATATCATATATAAATATTTTGTTCATAATTATTCTCACACCTGAGAGGTGGTATAAGAAAAATGAACAATATCGAATCTTGGGGTTGTAGTACACAATAGATAAAAACGATTAGTTTGTTACCCATTAGATGGAAGTGTGTGTAATTGTAAGTAAAACTTTTAACATAAAATAATCACAATATATTTTAGATAATGGTATTTTTATATATACATGGATAGGGATAATTTATAAAACAGAGAATGAAATAATACTATGGAGCTTGGGGAAGGCTCTTACATCGTCTTAGGTAACTCATATTGGCATGCCCCAATGGGAATCATTCTATGGGATTATTCCATATGTGAGGATTTTGGAGGAACTATTTGTGTATATCTTGTATGAGCTATGGTTTCTTGAGATTTTTATGGTGGTGGGAGGGGTGAGTTCTTTTTTATGTTTGAAGAGGGTCTTTGTTCTTGTAAACATTAGGAAACAGAATTCCATCCATATGTTTAATATTACTATTGCTTCCAAAAATAGTTCAAATTAGTGAAAATGAATTATATAGTCTATTTATTGCCAACTAATAAATTTGGAACCAGTTTCTAGTTCATTTTGGCTTTTATGATTAGAGTTCTGTCTATCATTTTTCTAATTTTCATCTAAATCGATGAAAATATTTTTAATTAATTTCCCTATTATTTTATTTAAAAAACTAAGTTATACATATTTTACATTATAAGATATGATTATTATATATATATGTTAAAAATTTCTAACATCAATTCATTTGGGAGCTTTAGATTAATTTATATTTAATCACAAAGAGGTTTGAGAATGAGGGCTTTTAATGTAATAAGTTTGAAAAGATTGATATTTTTATATCAAATTTAAAACTGAAATTGATCCCAATAACATAAATTTTAGTAATAAATAAAATTATTTAATTAATGTTTAAAACCAATTTAAAATATAATTTATCCTTTTGGATGAATTATAGGAGAAAGTAGTTTTGAATTAAAATTCATCATTTATCATTATTTATCAAAAAATGAAACTTCATAGATAAATAAAAAAATCCCCCTAAAATAATTTTTAAATTTCTATTTCAAAAAATAAGTTAATATTGACATACATTATTTATACATATTCAATAAATTGAAATTAAAATAGGGTCACCATTAATAGATGTTAAACATGTTTTTATAAAAATATATGTTTTTATACGTAAAAATGTGGTTAATTTTATCTTATTCTTAATAAATATAATATATGAATGTCAAAAATAATTTATTGAATATACTATATATAATATCATTCACCAATATTAATTTATTTAACATATTAAGATAAATTTCTTTTTTTTTTCACATAAAAATAATATGTTATAAAATTATTCCATTTATATTTGTTTTGATTCCATATTCATTTATAATTAATAGGTGACAAAATATTTCTTATTTATATATTCATAAGTTACATAATCCTATTCATAATAATAAACATAATGGATATGATATATCTTATTACATTAGATAATTATATTTTTTATAATATATTATTATTCGGTAAAACAATACCACGGGGGAATGACAAGCTATTGATGAAATTCAATATTGTATGTAAAGTAAGATAACATACTATTTTATGAATTAAAATATGTTTAATTTATTTATTTATAATAATAAATATATCATTAATTAATTTCATGTTATATTCATTTTTATGCATTTTGTTTTTTTGACACATCATTTTAATAAAATGTTCTTGAATTGAAATTTATGGGTGTTACAATGGGACCTAACTGGCATTTTAGAAACCAATTAGGAGAGGAATCTAAGAATGGATTTTCACCAGTGCCACAAGATAATAAATAATTGGTTCAAAGTATTTTATAGAAATTTCTATCAATATATAGATGAAAATTAAGGGAAGAACCATGGAAAGTGGATCATTCTATTTAGTTCTAGAAGTCGAATCCACACATATTTTTGTGAAATTCAAAACATGAGAAAGAATTAGTATTGCTAAATAAGAAGAATCGAATATTGTTTTTCCTATAACACCAGCATACATGATATTCAAAATAAAAATTTACATTCGAGATGAATTTGCACACCATGGATATAATTTAGTCGATCCGGAAAAATGAAACTATGGAATTTCATGTATGGATTTTGAACAATTTTTCAACAAACAATTCAACACTCATGCATTAATAATTCCATTAATGATGTATGTTTTAAAATTAATGTATCATAAACTCTTATAGATAGGTTATGAGACTATATTCATGAATTTAGTCCATTTTCATAATATTTTGTTTCAAATGCATCCTTGATGTCATGCATATATTAATTAGGGATGAGTAAATAGATTCTAACATAGATTATCATGAATTGTATAATATATTATATTGATATGGTCAATTGAGTGATGGTTGAAGACTGTGAAATCTATGGAACTATAAATGAATGAAACGTGTTGTTACCTATGTAAAATTAGGGGTAATAAAATTTTAAGAAGAATCAAAATTGGGAAACATATTTCATAATAGGTGGAATGACATAGAATAAAATTTTAGAATCAGTGAATCTTCCTCCTATACCAAAGAGTATGAATGAGTATTTTTGATGTGTTTGTTTTGATCACATGTCTATATATTTTATAAAACCACCAATACAATTCCACATTTCTAACCAGATGTAATATATTTAGTTTTATCATCATATTTCTCCATGGTTGGCTTATTTTGGAATGTCTCTTATTTACTAGATGCCATATGATTATATGGGAAATATAATGAACATTATGTTTCATCAACAAAACTGAGAGAGCAATGGTGATTCAAGGAATAACATGACACATCAACACGAGAAATCTCAACAATGCCATAGGGAAAAATGTGTAATCAACAACCAATTGTATGGAGTAGATCAAGTGATTATGGATGAATAATAGAGGAATTTCATGGAAAGAGGTACGATTCTTTTATTTCTATACTTATTAAAACCTTTTTTTAATGGTTGAATTAAATTAGTTTTCTTTCTCTCATTCTTCTAATCTTTTTTGTTTTCAAGATCATATGATTATTTTTGTATAGTAACATAAACATCCTCTAGGATATGAGTCTATTGGGCCATTATGTGAAAATCATAATTGATTACATTTTTTGGATATGAATTGAGTGTATATTTCTCTATTTTTTAGATGGATTTAAATTACATATTAATGGTTATTTATTACTGATTATGTCTAATTATTACATCAATTGATATACCAGATGGGTTAGTTTAATGAATAAATATGGATTCCAACTACTTTATATAGGATAAATGAATGTTAAGACAATTCAAATAGGATTCTTCCACCTGTGGTTTTAACTATCTATTACCAATTAGGAACACAATATTAGGAATTCATAGATGAGATCATGAATAATGATATATAGTCTGTTGATCATCAGTTTTCATTTTATTTTTTCAAAAATTTCCTAGGGTTTCTATTGACAAGAGATGTGTATTTTTATATTTTTATTTTACTATGGACCATACCTATCAAAAATACATCTTAACTAATGAAATAAATTTTAAAAAGGCAATTTAATATTCTATTTTATGTTTTGAAAATAAAATGATTCATCTTTAATAGTACCACTGTCTGGGTTCCCTAATTTGTTTTTGTAAAAAAGGAAGATGAAAATCATCATCTTTGTGTTTATTATCATTGGCCTAACAACGTTAAGATAATTAATCAATATCTTTATCTTTGCATTGATGATCTATTTAATCAATTTTGGTCATCTATATGGTTCTATAAAGTTTATTTTATATCAGGATATCACAATTTTTAGGTTTGGAGTGAGGATCTTCCAATGATATCTTTCTATCATAGATATAGACATTTCGTGTATGTGGTTATTCCTTTCAGTCTTATAAATGAACCAATTTATTTTACACAATTAATGAATATGATTTTTAAAAGACATCTAGATATATTTGAAGTGGTTTTTAGGATAAAATATTTGGGTATTGAAGGATTATTTTGATCATGAGAAACACTAGGATACAATGTTGGGAAATTTTCAAGATCATCATATATATGAATAATTATCAATGTTTGGCTTCAGGACATTATAAGGAAAATTTTCCAGGCCATAAAATCTATTAGAAATTCATTTTTTTATATTGAAATGATAGTGGTTATGATCTATGGAAAACATCCATGTAATGTCATCAAGATACATACTATATTTATTTTGGCTGGTTATTTGTTATTATTTTTTCATGAATATTCATGACTAGGTTCACCAATGAATGATTTGATAGGTTTGAAATGTTATATTACAATGTAATGTGTAGTATTAGAAGTATTTAAATGATATTAATGTTCACGTTATATAAAAAATGATCATTATGTTTTTTAAATCAATATAGGGTTATGTGGTGTGTTGTGATTCGTCGGGGTAGATCATGGGATATGTTATAATGCAAGGAGATCATGTTTTTGTATATAGCTCATGACAATTCTAGTTACTTGAATATTACTACCCAAAAAATGATATAGAGTATGATTCTACATTCTATGCTTTGAAGACATGGCATAATGACCACTTTGGTGGGAACATTATGTTGTTTATGGATCATAATACCATGAAACACATTTTATCTGAATGGGGCTTATACCTGAGACAATGAATATGGATGGAGTATCTCAAAAAAATTTACACGGACATGATATATGCATCCTATAAATGATATTTGGTCGTAGGTGAATTATTATGTATTTATTATATTCAGTTCCTGAAAGTGAAATTATATTATTGGTAACTATGTTTTGTGATATAATACATACAACGGTATTATTATGAGAGAGTTATTAGTGTAGCTTCCTTACTAATTTATTTTTTTCCAGATTTGGGTGAGACTATTAAATAGTCAATATCATCTGTTTTATAATGTGTTTCAAAGAGGTCACAACTCAATGGGGGGACCATTGAGGGATGGATTATGGATGGTGGAATATTTTTGTGGACTTGTGATCCAAGGGTTGTATATTTGGATTTTTAGGAACAACATCAACATATTCACTACCATTTGATAGGGGATATTCATCCTGGAATACAAAATATGCATAATGATTTCAAGGAAATGTTTTTTTGTTGGAATGGAATAATATAGCTCTTATATTATTAAGAAATGTCTCACCTTTCATAAGTTTATGTATGTGAACCATTAGTAAGTATGTTGTAGTATTTAGTTATTAATCTATGGAAATAGACAAAAATAGACTTCTATTTTTTCATTAGTATACTATGGATGGTTCAAAAACGAAATAGCATATGGGTGATAGAAGATTAGATGAAAAAATCGGATCATTTTGTCGCTATATGTTAATCAATTATTGTGTTTTACTTTTCGAACATATATATCCGAGAAGTGATAATGTGAAATATAGTATAATTTTAGATATTTTCTAATCTAGATCCATGTTTTATGTCTCATTTAAGAAATCCTTATATAAGGCCACTCTATATCTGTTGACTATGAGTACATAATATCATCCTTGAATTGATGAAAAACAAAAAATGATGATTCAATTTTTTTTGAAATATGGATTTATGATTATATAATGGATTTTGATATCTCATGGGAGGAGTATAAAACCATTAGTAGATATATGGAATGAAAATGGTTATTAGACCTTTGTAGATATGGTACATTTTGATACATTATATGGGTTCCCTTTCATTCTGCACTTTGATGAATGGAAACAAAAGAAATTTCGGTGGTTTGGCCAAGCCTTGTCCAAGATAAAATGGACAATATTCAATCAATCAATATGAGGTTGTAAATTGATAATATTTATCAAAAAACATATGAGTATCATTATTGATGACCATTTCCATTCGAGGTGAGTTATCATGCATTCTTTAATAACTCTTCATGGCATGGGTATCATCATTTTCAAAAGAAGGGAATTTAATCACATTGACATATAAGAACATATGAGATACATGAATGGATTGGTGAGGTGTAACACCATTTGGATTCTCCACCATGGTCCACATTACTTCATAATGTTTTTTGTGTATATCAATTGTAGAAATATCATGGAGATCCAAATTGTGGGATTTGATAGGATCATGTCGACCTATATTCAAATGCCTCATTGTGTCCTGTTTATGAATAAATTTTGAATGCATAATAGAAATTATTTCATTGAAAATGTATCATTATTGTGCTGGTTTTGAGGGAGAAGGGTAATATTTATTAATAAATAGGGGAACAAGAAAATAAATTGGTTGATAAAATTCAATACTCTATTAGTACAATATAGTATTTCTATATTCCGTGGATAGAAACACCAATTTGGGGGAGAGTGTTGAACCCCCGTATTTTTGGTAATTAAACTTTTAATTATGTATATTCTATATATAATGTAATTTGTTAATGTTAGGTATGGTTTCGATTATGTATGAATGTTTTATATTGGATTTTATAGAGGTTCATGGTTTGAGAATGCATAGAAGAAACAATGAAATGCCTCTATGAAATCGAGAAAGGGGAATAATTGTAACTGGGTAGGTGATCATTTTAAGCATTGTTTGGCCAAACCATGAAGCCACCTAGGTGAAATCCTGAAATGGGTCATATAGAGATATGCATGGTTGGTGAATTATTTTTCTAACTATGTGATCCCAATATACAAGTTTTTTTTGTTTCAGTGGTTGACAAATGGTCAGCTCATAGTTTTCTAAACAGTTCCCCAAAACATTGTTGTGTTTAATATGAGATCATGATTTTGTGGATTTAATCGTTATCCCCCTAAACTAGTCATTTTACCCTAAACCTTTTTCTCAGAATCCACTCCTCCAAATGTCTCTGTAGAACCATCACTTCAACCTGGGATCAATATGTTGTAAAAATTTGTTCCCTTGGAGGACAAATTTTTGATATTTTTTTATTCTTTTTGGGTTTCCAGGGATTTATTATTCACCACTCTATTGGATTAATGAATCTATTACTTTGGGTATAGATCCATCTTGTGATATTCTAATCTGGATGATATTTATTTTTTAATTGTATGGAACACGATCAATGATAGGTTTTGGAAGAAAAATCATTGAGTTTTGCAATTATTTCAACATTATTAATTTTCTCCAAATATTACGATCTAGGTATCTTCACCCTCAACACTATTAATATAAATTCTAATTTTGATTTCATATTTATTGAATTGATTTAATTGAACTGTGAATTTTTTTTAAAATATTTTTTGGTAACCAACATTATTGCTGTATTTTTAAATTTTTAAATGTGGTATGTTGTCAATAGTCGGATGGGATACATGATTTTAAGCTGATGAAATTAAATGATTTTTTTTTTTGATTAATAAAAATTATTTTTATAAGTGTTTTCATATAACTTATTTTTTTATTAAAATAGATTTTCAAAATTGGTATTTCATTATTTTGGAATACATGGGTTAGATGGAGTTTATGATATTTTAATGACCCTAAATAAATGGTGTGTATTACTAGGGAACATGGTTCTGAACCCTCTATATGGGGCATTATATAATGGGGAACAAGGTGATTCGACACATAGTGATGACATAGTGGATAGTTGAGAAACCGCTCATGAGTGTGGAAGTCTCACTGACGAAATAATGTATGTGTGAGTTTGTGGATAATTTAATGAGTTTTACTAATATAAATGTTAAATAGATTAAAGAGTTGTTCAGTTTCTTTCTGTGGAATGAATTCTGGATTGTCAAAAATATTTTATTCTTATATATAAAATTTTAAAATTTATTTTTAAACTAGATTTTAAAAATATGATAACATGTTTATCTGAGTGGTGTATGTATTGATGTAATTTGGATAATACTAATTATTTTTATTTTCAACCACTGGTGGAGACTTTTTTTGGTTTTACAGAAATTGTATATTAGGATATAGAATATGTAAAAGTAAAAAAATTCATTAGTAATGAATCTCTATAGTCCGATAATGACTTGTGTAGATGGATCTTGGAGAATAATGGGAGAAATGGAGATTATATATTTGGATTATTTGATTATTTTTTGTTTTGCTTCATTATTTGAAATCCGATACTATTTTTGGTTTCAATATTATACTCTAATATGGTGAGTAGCTATAGTTTTGTTTTATTTTTTGTTTTTATTACATGAATTATAATTCCTTGACCCTAGTTACCCAGAGTCGGTTTATTATTACATAACATCAGAATGATCACAAGAGATCAAGTCTCAAAAGGCCGATTAGATTAGTAGACTTGTAAGTAATAGATAAATGCATAAGTTTTACATTACATTATGAAATTGAAAAACAATATTGTGTCCACTTAGAACACACTCATATTCTTTAACTTATCCCTAAATGTGAGTCATATTAGACATATTCCCATCCTAAGAAAAATATAACAATGAAACGGGTGAGTTTAGATGCACAATAACGAAAAAAATATAGTGGAAACTATCCTAAATAAGCATAAACATTTATAGAAATGTATAAGAATAAAAAATTCCTTCTAAACAAGATCTTTAGAAAAATTTGTAAAAGACATATCAAATAATTATACTTACATATCCACATGATAATCTACAAGGTGAATAATCACATGTATTATCAATAGTTAATTTCATAATAATGGAATGCATAATTCCAGACATCATAACCACATAGTAAAGGCTTGGTTCCAAGACTATAGATAATATTTTATCAAGACTTCGTTCCAAGACACTATTTTGTCTAATGAGACCTACCGATGTATTGATGATCTATAGCGAGCTCCACCCATCACTTACTAAGTCCAATGCATTCCTTATATAAAAAGGATGAAATATAACATAAAAATTCGTATTAAAACTAGAATAGGAAATGTTAATACATTAACAATAAACCATTAATGGTATATTAATAAAAAATCCATAGCCAAACATATCACAAATACTTTAATAAAATATGGATAATTGTATCATAATAAGTCAACTTTAAACATGTATAAAATCCATCAATGGATGTAGACTTAGATGAAATAAATACTATTTCAGAGAAATACCACTTTCTATAATGAAATCATTAAATGTCATATAATTTTAAAAGAAAACAAATACTTTGAAAATATTTTGATAAGATTTTATTAGAACCTTCGATGGTGTTATAACAGAGGAAAATAGTTTCACCTGCCGTATATGTTAAAAAACATTCTTACTATAATTTTTCTAAAAGTTCATAAAGTCCCATGTTTTGAAAAAGGCGGAAAGATTCCTATGAAAATATTTTATAAATAGTCCAAAAAGGGAATAAATTACTTTAACACGTATTATATGAAATAGTAAAAATGTTTTCGATGACATTTTTTAGAAATAAGGATGTCAAATGATAATGAATCCCTAGTAGATACTTACGTATAATCAACATCGGATAAATAATGTGCTTGTAAAATTAACCCTTACCCAATACATTTCCACAGTCGTGGGTAAATTAAACTCCTTTTTAATAGATAAATCATTATTTTTAAATTATTAATGAACCAAGTAAATAAATATTATATCATATATTGTGTTCTAATAATGCTTTGCTAATAATATTTATGTAGTATCATTGTTTTTGGTGTTAACTGATTTGTTTTCCGATATATTCATTGTTACGCTAGTCATTTTTGTTATGGATATGATGTATTTTATACATATCTATAATTATATTATGTTATTAAACATTACTTTTAATTATAAAATGAAAATTATTCTTGAATGGTTATGACAAGGAAGGAATCTCATCGCCTTCGTGGAGACGGTAATCCGTACGTATGAACAAGTGACAAAATCATTTTATTGATGGTGAAATAATTTTTAATTGGATGGTATATTACATATATATAATCACTAACATTTTATTCTTGTTATATACATCAATTATACTCATTATTATACACATCCAAATAATGATGTGTTAAATAACAAATTACACAACGATGTGCGGATGGTAAGATGTACGTACGTATGTATGGTGACATTTTCATTCATAGGATAAATTAAATAAAGAATATGGTATTACCATATTTATAATAATATAATATTATGTATAAGGTACAAGAATTGTTATTTTTTTATTGAAAAAAATGAAAGATGATGGGGGAGAAGAAATGAACTTTGAAAGAGGTGATGAAATTATTACCTCTTCTTCATGTGATTCCTTTTAATTTGATCAATAGGGATCCTATGGTACGATTTGTGAACAATGAATGTCTTCAAGGATGATTTTAGGATAATTGGGAAGATATTTGAGTAGGGTTTGGCCACGAAAAATGGCTTTGAGGGTGTTATTTTGAGAGATGAGGGAGTACCCTTTTATAAGAGAGGCGAGGGTCACTTTAAGAAAAGCTTGAAATATTACTGTATCATAAATCCATTTTCGGTTTATAATGTATCTATTTATATTTATTTAAAGTCTATTGTGGGTATGTGTCAAAATAATCTCATCCAACTGGTTTTAGAAATGTTTATGTCACCATATTAACCTTATCTTTTACACTTGACACTTTGTTAAATAGTTTACCTTTTCCAATGTTTTCTTATATTTTTATAGTATATGGTTAATAAACATACTATAAAATTCCAAGAGAATCCCATGTGGTTAGTTAATGACATATATATCATTATATAAATATTTGGATGAGCCTAATATTTTTATGAATAATATATAATTAAATATTATATTACTTGTTTTAAAAAATCATTTATGTCAATTGTGACAATATATAGTATTTGGATATTGTGAAAGTCAAGAAAACATGATTTATTCAAAAAAATCATTAAATTAACCCAAAAATTTCATATTAACGTTTAATTTTTTTGTAATGTATCAAATGACTCAATTAACATTTATTTGGATAATTATAATTTAAATTTTTTTAATCATACTTTAATAAGGTAATTACTACATCAAAATTGTGTCAAAAATAATCATAATTATTTACTACCTAAAATTTTTAAATAAAATTCCATTTTGTATGAAATATTTTTCTATTTCCAAGAATATTCATATATGAATTTATCTTATGTGTATCCCAATATTAAAAAAAATTAGTCATTAAAATTTAAATTTAACACTATTAACTCTTATTTAAATATAATAATAATAAATGTCATAATCTAATACAAGTGGATCATATTGGATCATATTTTACTCATATGGTTGATTGTGGTAAAAAATATCTTATCCAATAGAATTAGAACATATGTTAGGGTAATTATAATATCATTTTTACCTTTAATTACCCTATTTACTTTTAGTCGTGGTAAATGAAATTTAGAAGATATTATTAACCAAAAATTATTTTAATCCCATTGAACAACGTTTTACTTATTTATGTCAACAATGTATCTCTGATTTCTGAAATTGAATTTAGAGAAGCTGTAAAATTATGTTTTATGCAAATTTATAAATGAGACTAAATGTTGGGTAAAAGGCATTAAAAATTCAATAAAATTTTAAATATCTAATATTATTATGAAATGACTCCAATGAATTAAATATGAATAAAATAATTATTCTGTGTCTTTTTGAGTTTAAAATAAATTTAAATAATAATAATTATTATTTACATATAAGTCAATTATAAATAACGATGTATTTTTTTCACTATTAATAAAAAATTGAATGTTTTTAGAAAAATACCAAAAAAATTTACCTATGTTAATTTTGATATTCTGAATCCCAAAATGAAGTCCTTTTTCCAAAATAAAATTTATAAAATATCAAAAAGTGGGTATTATTATTCATAACATTTATTTTAAATGGCTAGTTTGATTACTTGTGATGTGCTAGAAATCGATGTTTCCAAAAAGGAATGCTATTGTATTATTATACGAGAAGCGTACCATGAAAGCGTGGGGTGTTACTTTATCCCCTCTTTAAAATAATTTCATTCTCGAAATTTCTATAATATTACTACATAAAAATATTTGGGTGGTTCTACATCATAAATTCCTTGTGTTACCATGATGCCCCTTCTATCTTATGGGTTCTCTAAATAATATATACCTGACGAGTCATCATGTTTCTCCTTCATTGTTCTCTAATATCAAGAATCATGAGAGTATATTAAAAATAAGGCAGATTGGGTTCCACATCTATTTCATCATATATTAGTACATATGTTGTGTCAGACTTGTATATTTTTAACAATGGTTTGTGTAAAAAAACATGATATTTGGAGAGACTTGGAGGCATTACCAAATGCTAACCCACAACTCCAATTCAGTCTAGAATTTAGAATATTTTGATTTATCTAGGACATAATTTACCCTTCATACCTAATTGTATATCACCCTTCCATGGAGATGCCTTCAAGAATACATTATCTCCTACCTAAAATTCCAAATCCTTCTTTCGGTTATCGATATAAATCTTTTTCCAACTTTGAGAAGCATTACTATCAGTTTGTATAATCATCACATTTTCCATTGTTTCCTCAAAATGTTCTAGGCCTATGTGTTTTATTTCACGAAAATCACCCCAACAAGGTGGTGTTCAACAACTCTTTCCATATAATGCTGCATATGTTGCCATTTGAATACATTAGTGGAAGCTATTGTTATATGAAAATTATAGCATCGGTAAATATTGATCCCACATACATAGAAAGTCATGTGAGAAAGATCTCTACATTTCTTCTATGGTTTTAATAGTCTATTCTGATTTTCCATTAGTTTGAGGGTGGTAGGCAGTTCTCAAACAAAGCTCAGGTTGTAGGGATTTGTAACGAATTTTAAAGAATCCTAATGTGAAGTTGAGCTCCTGATCAGAAACAATTGATATTGGTACCCCATTATGTATTACAACTTCATTAATATATATTATTTCTAAACGTTCAGGTTGGAAATCATCTCTTATAGAAAGAAAATGTGATGAATTGGTAAGATGATAAGTACTGACACATATTGGATCATTCTTTCTAGGAGTCTTTCGTAGCTGCCTGAAAAACTCCATCTTAATATCATCCCATTTCCACTCAGATATAGTAAGAGATTTCATTACTCCTCTAGGATGTTGTGTTCCATCATTCACCTATTGAAAAACAATACATCTTGACACATAATCAGAAATATCTCTTTTCATGTTGTGCCAAAAAAAATGTTCCTTCAACTCTCTATACATCTAATTTATACTAGGGTTTATAGATAAATTGGAACAATGGGAATCATCCTAAAGTATTCTTTTTAGACCAGTTATATCATGAACACAAACTCTCTTCCAAAAATTTAAAAATTCCTTCATCATATATGCAGTCAATCTGTCACCCATCATTCATAGCTTTAATTTTCATTTAAAACTCATCATCATCATTATGAGAAATTTCTAACCTTTCTATTAAATATGGTTTTGGAATCCATTTGAAAAATTATTGATTCTTCACCTTCCATGATTGTTCCCATATCAATATTTTCAAGATACATGATCATTGGATCCCTTTAACTCACATCTTATTCAAAACTCCACGATCATTTCTTCTTAAAGCATATTTCACTCTATTTTCCATCCCCGTGTGGTTGTGTGTAGTGAAATGAAAATATTTGAGTAGTTAAAGCCATAAACGTTTCATTATGTTGAGTTCTTTCTATAAAAAAAATAGTAATCAATATCTTGTGATCAATATATATCTCCCATTTTTCACCATAATGATAGTTTCTCAATATCTTCAAAGAAAACATTATTTCTACTAACACATCATCATGAGATAGTGGTTTTATTCAGAAATTATTAACTGTCATGATGCATATACAATAACTCTATAATTCCGCCTAAAGACAAAACCTAGTCCTTTCTTTGAAGCATCACTTAAAATAAAAAACCAATCATTCCCTGATGGTAGAGTCAATATAGGAGAATTGTGTAATCTTTTTTTATGTTCTTCAAAGCATCCTTCACACTCTTTAGTCCAAACAAATTTAACCCCTTTACGTGTGAGATTCGTTAATGGGTTAGCCATTCCGGAAATTTCTGGATGAAATGCCGATAATAAACTGCTAAACAATTAAAACATTTACACATCAGTTATATAAGTCAGTGAATGATATTATTATATTTCTGTAGTCTTAAAAGGATCAATAGAGATTCTATCAATAGAGGAAATATTGCTATGAAAAGAAATATCCTGAAGCCAAAATTTATAGTTTCTAAACATCACATATAATTCATTTCATCTTAGAGTTATTAGAATAGTGTGCAATTTTTTTTCATGATCCCTATAGATTTTAAGGTATCCTAAGATATCATCAATAAATACCACTACAATGTTATCAAAATATTAAATGAAAAATCTATTCATTAGATCCATGAAAAATAGGGTAGATTAGCCATTCCTAAAGGCATTACTGTAAATTCAAAATGCACATACCTAGTATAAAATGTTGTCTTCATAATGTCTTCTTTATTCATGAAAAACTGATGATATCTATATCAATGTTCAATCATCGAAAAATATTGAGGTCCATAATGTTGATCAAATAAATAATTTATGTGAGGTCGGGGATACATGTTCATTATAGTAATATCATTGATCTCTCTGTAGTCAGTGAACAACCTCATAGATCCATCTGTATTTTTTACAAAATGAACAGGGGTTCCCTAATGAGAAAAACTAGGGAGAATTAATTTCTTATTACTCAATCACTCTAGTTGTTTATTTAGTTCCACTAATTCCATAGTGGCCTTTTTAATAAGGGGTCATAGATAAGGTCCTTGAACTAATAATTAAATAAATATAATACTCAATTTATCATTCTGGAGGATGTCCAGGTAAATCCTCTAGAAACACATCATCATATTATTTCACAGTAGGATTGTCCTCTTTTTGACCATTATATTCCTCACCCATTGTTATTCACTCTCGTCCTCCCCAATAATTTAATTTTCTAGTGATATGATGATGTGACTAGCTGATAAAACATGCTTATATTCACCATTAGGAACTGATTATAAAACCATTGTACCAATGATTCTTCCCATAAGAGGATTGAATGTCAACAACCTTTTTAAATCAAATTGGAAATATCAATTTTTTTTAGAAAACTGGGAAGATATGAAACAATGCGATGATCCAGAATCAAATAAAGCAATGGATAAATTTGAGGAAATTATTAATGTACCTACCACCATTCCACTGGAAACTTCAAACCCGATAGTGGTGATCATAGAAGATTGTCCTTGCTCCATTTTACTTTCATGAGGTATGTTTCCATGGTGATTAGGAAATTCCTTTTCATGTTTCACCATTTCTCTACAATTGTATAATTCAACAATGACCACCTATTTCTTCCCTTTTCAATCAAGAGCCTGGTGGTCTTTTCCTCCACACTTGTAACAGACTCTCATTCCATTTTGGAAACTACCATGGTTTTTTGTCCCATATTTACAGTAGGATGTGAATTCAACATTTCCATTCTTCCCCTTATTTCCATTTCTATAGTGTTCATCAGATCTATTCTTCTCATTCTTTTCTTTAATGTTGTATGATTTGTATAATTCGTTTTTTATCATGATAGCACATCCGACAATATCTTCATACGATGAGAAGGATTATGGGAATAATGCTCGATAGGGAAATGGGTTTCAACCCTCAAGCAATCGTTAAATTTTACTCCTTTAGTTATGTATATAATCTGTATCATGAGTTTCTATCTTTGTTACATTAACCTCATACTTTGCAACATTCTCATCCTCAATTTTTCCTTGTACTCGTAAATTGCATTTCCATATCCAGACTGTATTCATGAGGTATGTTTTTTCTATGAAAAGCTATTTATACTCCCTTTATTACATATTTGATAATTCATCATCTTTTTTTATTTTTTGAATCAATGAACACCATTGGTTTGCATCTACTGTGAGGCGATAAACTGTCAGGATGACTTTTTCCATTTCACTACTACCAAAATCATGAAATACATTCTCTATGGGACTTATCTATTTCTCAGCAAAAAATAGATTTGTAGTCCCATTGAATGTTAGTGGTTGTTTCCTCATGATGTATTTTAACATTGATCATGTGTGTTAAGTATTACGGTGATCCATTCAGGTAAGGTTATTATTAATTAACATAGTGATTTGTTCCAGTATGGTTATAAGCTATTCATCACCAGTTGAATCACTAGCTCTACTATAATTATCTTGTGTATGATGGAAATCCATACATGAACTATGTGCATTGAAACAGTTTCTATCCCTTCAACTAGGAACCATTTCTAAACAATGGAATACAGTAGATTACTTTATGAATCACAATACATAATTCCAAAAAAGTAAAATACATAACCAAAAATGAACAATTTTGTTTTATAATCCGTAATCATAAAGAAATTTCTTCGAAGAAGTATTTACTCATAAATAATTATTAATGTTTTCTAATTAAAATATGAATTAACCTAAGAATATCACATGTAAGTGTCATAACCAAGAGTGAAGAATGACCACTTTTCATGTACCAGTATACCCTGGGTCATGCCTGAAACTCATTATCAGAGTTTTAACTACTAGGTATGTCTGTGTCGAGCTTCCTCTATCTAGTCGTATCTATATAGGGAATCATTGCTTGGAAACCCACAAAATTCTTACATTACCAAAATTCTAGGATGTTCTTCTATACTAATCCTCAAATTCCATGTTAGGTTAATGTTCTGTAATAAGAGTTTTTTTAAATATTTTTAAAAAAGATTGAAAAAACCTTTCTCTGATACCAACTGTAATGCCCTGACCATAGTTACCCAGAATCAGTACCTTATTACATGATATTGGAATTATAATAAGAGATGAAGTATCAAATGAAAAAATAGTTTTTTATCCTTGGACGTACTATATACATGAGTATTCTTTTCATTACATCATTAAATAATGAAAACAGCATTGTTTCCTATTTGAACACACTCATATCATTTATATAATCCTTGCAAGTCAGTAATAATATACTTCATCAATGCATGGGAGAAAATATAATATAGAAAGGGGTGAGCTCAGATTTTTAGTAAGGATAAAAATATAGCAAAAACTGTCATAAATAGTCTTAAACAGGTAAGGTAACACATAAGAATAAAAGACATTCATTTTAATCTTAAACGTCAGCATAATATGTAAAATATAAATCAAATAATTCAAATTAATTATTCACATTTATATTATAATAGTCGAATTATCACATGTAATATCAATAACTAAATACATAATGATATAATGCATAATTCCGGACATCATAACCACACATTCAAGGCCACATTCCAAGACTAGAAATAATATTTTGTTAAGGTCTTTTTCCAGGACACTAGTTTGTCTCATTAGACATATCGATGCATCAAGGAGAAATAGAGGGCTCCACCCGCCACATACTAAGTACAATGTATTCCTCATATGAAAATGTTGGAACTTAACATTAACATTTAATTAAAACATGAATAAAAAATGTTAATACATTAAATATAAACCTTGAATGGTAAAAAAATCACACCTTCAAAGTCAAACATTTCACAAATCCATCAATATAAAATGGAATATTGTATTTTAATAAATAATATTCAAACAAGTGTAAAATCCAACAAAGGATGTTCATATAGATAAAATAAAAATTATTTAATAGAAATATCTCTATTAATTTTGAAATCATATTAATTCTACATGATTATAAATGAAAACATTTATTTTCAAAATATTCACATAATCATGTAAAGGAATCATAAAAGGTGTTATAATGAAAGAAAATATTTTGACCCGCCACATAAGTTAAAAAATATTCTTACCTTAATTTGATAAAAATATCATAAAGTACCTTGTTTGGAAATCACCAGAATGATTCCTTTCAAAACATTATATAAAAATATAATAAAGGGTATAAATGAAATTAACCCATATTATAGGAAATATAAATATAACTATATAATTTAAATTTAAATGGATCAATTATGGGTTTTAATTAGAGGAGGAAAATAATTTCAGTTTTAATAAATAATTTGACAACTTTTGTTTCAAAATTTCAAAATGATCATCATAATTGTGTATGGATATTTCTAAATAAATATTCTTTTAAATGATTATAATCACATGATATATATTTTTCAAATAAATACATATTGGGTGTATAAAAAGTATGGTATATATTTTGGAAAAAATATCACCATAGTGATTAGGGATTGTTCATTGGACTAGTCATGCTAGGGAAAGTAAACAGAAGAGTTAATATGTTGGAAAAAGTTGTTTAATTAAGAAAAATTAATCCCCCACCCATTTATTAAAATATTCCAAAAATCCTCTCAAACCACTAAGCATTATCCTATAATTTAACACATACATCTATTAATAAGATGATCTTGAATACTAACTATTATAATCATCTATTATTTATTAGGTTTAATTACTGGATTTTAATTGTTGAACATTTAGATTCTATACTGGGTGCCAAATATTAAGTAATTATTTTTATAAAATTCACTATGTAGTAAAGATATATTCATATTTAACAAAAAGAAAAAAATTTCAATATTCATGAAAATATTAAATGGTTTCATGTTAATATCAATTTGTTGAAATCCTTCTATTATGATATTTATTCAATATTTTTTTTCTTATTTATGAATGAAAATAATTTACATTGTATCTTCTTCTTGTAAATACTATATATTTTTTGGAAATTCATTTTTTCGTGACAATAGAATGATTAGTTTATAGTAAAATATATACCAATTTGGTATTACATATTACTTTTTCAATCATCATTTTTCAACATCAACAGTTGTGATTTTTTCACTATTATCAAATAATTTGATAATTTGTTTCAAAATTATATTGTTTTAATATATCAATTTAACCAATTAACATTTCATACAATTTTACTTTTAAACAAAATGAATTATTGAATATTTGTCGGATTATGTAGAATTTTATTTTGTTTCACAATCATGGTGGGTTCTAAACAAATATTTTATTAATTAAACTATAATGGGAATTTGATTAAAATATAGGGAATTGGTTTTTATATATTATGATAAAAGTAATTGATTAGATAATTATACTTCATTAATAATTTTGTAACACAAAAATAAATTTAATTATTAAAATTTATTTTATGAAATATTTGTAGGTTTGGATGGGGTATAAAAAAAGAAATGTTTGATGGAATTATTGAATGAAATTTGTTTTATCAATTTTATCAAAGAATAAAAATTTAGACATTTTCATTAAATTATATCACATATTTTTTCAAACCTATATTTTTTACTAAATAAATAATTCATAAATGCATGAGAAACAAAATGGTGGAACATCACTTAAAATATCTTTATTTTGGAAAAAATCATATTTATTTAGATAAATTAATGTCAACTAAAAATGTTAAATTGATTTTTTATATAGAATATATATGTTAATTGTTGGGTAATTACATATGGGAATAATATAATATAGTTTTTACATGAAATTTAACTAATTTTTTGGGATTATATTTATATGAATACAAATTAATTTATATGTTAATCATTTTTATTAATTATTGGTTATAATATTTTTAAATTTAATTATTGTTATAAAATAATGTTTTTTAAATAATAAATTGATTAAATTATCGTGAATTTAATTTCAGTTAATTTTCAGAAATATAATTTTGATTTATTTTTAGATTAATTAATTGAAATTATCTTTTTTTAAATGATTCTATTTTTTGAGGATTTAATAAATGATCATTAAATTTTAAATAATTTTTTGGAAAGAAAAATAAATGGAAATGTAATGATTTTTGAATAAATAATTGATAATGGATTGTTCCATATATTTGGGAAACATTTTTATAAATATTTATTTACTCTTGGATATAAATTTATAAATAATCATTATCATAATTCCTTGTTTCGCAACATCATATAACTCCACTGTATAGTTTTTTTGTAAAACGTTCCACTTGTATCGTTGAAAAAAAGTTTTTTCTACGTAATTTTTATTTAATGATTTTATGCCTTTTATATTTAATCATATTTCATTCTACATGATTAATATACAATTGTCTACTATTATATTTTTTATGGATATTTTTTATCGATAGGAGCACGAAGTTGCTAAGACAAAATCATGATCTTGGATATTAATAATGAATCGGAATTTAGTGACTATAGAAGACTTAACCAAATGTGTGGCTGGGTACCAATTGATAAATTATGATACACAATTTATGAAATGATTCTTCTTTATACAAAGACAGGGGGTTTCATGATCATCACAATATATTAATAAATAATTATAAGGCCCCAGCTTTAAACATTACAGAATCTTGAATTATGTTAACAATTCACATTTAGGATCATTTATGGTTTAGTGTTTTAGAGAATTTGGACATAACTATTACACTGCATCTAAACAATTACTAATAAAATCTTATACTCAGAAAACATTTTTTCTAAATAAAAAATTCTAAAACGAAAATTATCATTCATTTCATGATATAAATATTCTTTAGTTCATCCTTTCTCTAAACCTATATTATACCCTATGAAAAACATTTCAAAAACTTGGGATGAGCATATAAAGCTAAGTAAGGGTTATAAAATAAATAATTAAAACATTAGATAAAAAATTATTTCAAAACATAACCTCTTTAACATTCCTCATGAAATAATAAGATTTATGAATAAAACATAGAAATCCTAAATCATAAAGTTAAATTATGGCAGCTATATCATTCTTACATTGTATCTTTCAAAGATACATAGAGAGTTACACTTAGAATACACATCACATGATATTCCATGAGTCTCTTAAGATAAACATTAACATTTACCTCGATCACGTTACCCAATGCATTGTACAACTATCTCAGGCACACCCGCCATAGGTTTATCAGGGAACCACCCGTATACATAAAAAACCCAATAACAATAACATATTCATAACACATAAAACATGCATAATTGAAATATAACATTTCCACATCACAATCATAATATATCATTTCAACATATTGACATAATCAATGCTTTATAAAACCATTTTGAAAACCATTTAAAACATTTAATAAATAGATTTTTTAATCAATGTGTTTCATACCACATTTAAACATTTAAAAAGAATATTAATTTCAATCATTCATATCCAAATAAATAATTCCTTAAACCCTTTTTTAAGACATGGATATTAATGAGAAATATTTGGAAGAATAAATATTTAATAGAATACATTAGTTAAGGAGTTCATAACCAAATTGGATTCACATGAATAAAAAAAATTGAGGAATAACATTAATCAAATATTTTAATATCAGGATAATAAGGAGATTCAAGATATAATATGTCAATGTGAAGTATATACAGAATATAAAAGTGAATTGGTGTATAACAACAAATAAGTCATAATGGAATGTAAATTGAGACAAAGTGCCTTATAATGATTGTATCCTTAGATTTAGGATAAATAAATGAAATAATTATGTGTGGAAAATTAGAATACAAAAAATATATGTAGATATTATGTGTAAAACAATCAGAGTTAATTCACACATATTCATTGCACAGAATAATCTATTTGTAGATGTTTAACCCAAATAATTGAAATTGGGTTAAGATGTTTTAATATCAAAATTTGACAGCCTAACAACATCACATAATAATTAAGAAAATGATTTGATGTGAGATAAAACGTTATATCATCACATGGACACAAAATTTACAACAATAAGGATATATAATAACATATCATAAAATAAGAAAGTTGAAATTAAAATACATAACATAAATGAAATCTTTTAAAAAGAGGAGGGTGAATGATTCCCTCACCGATTTGGTAACTTATGAAACATACACACCATGAAAGAATGATCATACAATGAAGTTGTAAAAACAAATAAATTAATGTATATTACACATTGAATACAATAATGGGCTGTACAGACACCCTACAAAATAAAATAGTAGAAAATATTACATGAATCTCAAGGGAATAAAAAGTGAGATGAAAACCCCTTACCACGTTGTAGTCAATCGAGTCGTAAAAAAAAGTTATTAACCACCAAATGAACCACATAACACAATTAATAGAAATATAATACTAATAATATATATCAAATGGAATTACAAAATACTCCACATGAAATAAATAAGTCTTGAACAATGGAAATCTCACAAAATTAAAAGTGAGATAAGAAACCCCTTAACACGTTGTAATCAATTGAGTCATATGAAAAAACATAATAACCACCAAATGAATCATAGAATAAAATTAATATAAATAAAATCATGATAATATATATCAAATTGAATTACACAATAAACCAGATGAATTAAATATGTGGAGAACAATGGAAACATCATGGAATTAAAAGTGAGATAATAAATACCTTACCTGTTTTCCGACTTTACTCTCATGTTCTTTGTTCTTCCTGAATAATAAAAATACGTTCCGGTATACATTCTTATGATCAATTTTCATGTTTATTATTCCTTTTATATCACTTATTAACTTTCTATAACAATTATTAATTATTTTAGTTCATATCTGACATTTTGACAATGTTAAAAATATGAGTTAAAAATGAACCACTTATAACTGTAAATTGTCCATGTGGTCAAAAGTACATTATATTCTGAATGATATTCCGGATTTAGATATAATATATATAATATATATCATGTATATATGTATCTAAATAGTCCATTAAATGTGTACGTAAGAAATGAAATGCACCATTCATGGAGACGGTAAGTCGTATGTAAACATGAACACTACTTTCATTTATTTTTATACATTTTTAATGAAAATAAATCATATTAATACATACAAATATTATAATTCCATTATAATATAATATTTCATATAATTTACATAATTTCATTTAAACCAACATTTATATGTTCTATATAGGGTTTGAACGAGTCATATCACTCTAAGAGGGCGGTGGTCCACACTTCTTGAAATGAAATTATGGTATATATACAACACAAAAAGAATAAATGTATGTTATATAAAAGTATTACAGAATAATTAAAGATAAAATAAAATAATTTATATATCACATATAAATACATTTCTACCTTAATGGACACCATAATAGGTGGTAGGAGAATATTGAAAAATCATCGTTTCGTGAGGCAGTTGTTCTCTGTCCACTGAAAAAATATTGTCTTTAACAATTAGACGGATGTGTGTGTATGTGTAGTTTTAATACATAAAATAAAAACATCCTTGTAAATCAATCATACTTTTTTTTATAAAATAAAATAATAAAAATAGTTTAGGGGGTTGGAGAAGTAAAATTAAAGAAATAAACTTAAGAGAAGACGTAAATATTAAATCGGGTAACTCCCATGGGATTTAACCAAAATGATTTCTTGAAGTGTCTTATGCCTACGGTAACACAACTAGCTGGATGATAAAATTCTTGAGAGATTATTTGGGTAGAGTTTGGATGATACATGGGGCTTGAGAGGTGTGAGTAATGGTTTATAGGTGATGGCTTTTTATAAGGGGAGGGGCTTTTCAGAATTTTTGAAAATATTTTTTTATTATATAATGAATTTCAGTTTCTAAATATCCAAGAAACATTAAAGTATAAGATAAGATGAATGTGGTTCTAAATAACATCATATAATAATAATTTCATAGGTTTCAGATATGGTTTTAATTTATATAATTTCATTTATTTTAATCATTCAATAATGAGGTAAACACTACATCATTATTGTGCGATAAATAAATTTATTTATATGATGAATATAAATTTTAAAAAAATACCATGATGAAATAAGTATTTTAATATTTAAAATGAATATTTATAGTCGAAGAGATTACTTATATTACCCCATTTATGAATTGATTTACTATAATATATATGTTTAAGTCATTTTTGTTATTACATAAATTTATTTAATATAAATTTTCATTATAACTCTTAAGTGGATCCATGGGGTCCCAAAATGGACCCAAGGATGGCCATGTTTAGAATTTTATCAACCAATAGGATTCAGATCCATGATCGGGTAATGAAATTTTTTTATAATATTAATTTTACATTGAATTACCCTATTTATATTTAACTGCGGTAAATAAAAGTCCACAGTTAAAATTCACTAAAAACACTTTTCATGTTATTGAACGATATTTTACATCATGATAACAATCATATATGTTGCATTTTTAAAATTCAATATACAGATGTGTTAAAATTTCTTTTAAATGAAGAAGTCGGGTTTTTAACTACTACTAAGTGTTTTCACTATTCATAAAAAATTGATGGTTTTCAAAAAAATACCAAAAAATTAGTCTAAGCTATATTTGATAATCCTGATTCAAAAATGATATCTCTTTTACCAAATAAATAAAATAGATGTTTCTTTATTGAATTTAAAAAAATTATCTTGTCAAAACTAAAAACATGTTTTTTAGAAATAAAAACTATCAAAATATTGACAAAATATTTTGCCGAATATCAAAGTTAAATTAAATCCAAGGACATACATTTGATTAAATGGTAATCATATAATATAATTACAAATTAAACCCAATTATAAATATAATCTATCCACATAAATAAATTTTTTTAAATGGATGTTTGAAATTAAAATATAGTATTTTTTACTATTGATTAAAAATTATTTTTATCAGAAAAATAAAAAAACTTATCCAATGTAAATTTTGATGTACCAATTCAAAATAAAAATTTTTTATTGTAAAATATTACATATAAATGTGACCAAAAACTAGATTTAATGAGTGTTATCCATCAAAAAGGCTATAAATCATCCTTTTGAAGAATATTAGTGTATTTATGATTAAAATCAGATTCATTCACATTTTAAGCCTCTAACATTTTTGGATAAATTTAAAAACTTTCATGAAAACTAATATTTCAGCGTAACCAGTTTTTGTGTATAGTGTACGCCATCAAATATAGAATTCAATTTAATGTCAAATTAATATTTATTTCAAAAATATAAATAAATATGAAAATTTCAAATTATTTATTTCCATGGGATGTTTCATCCTTCCTCCTTTTGTGAAATATCATCCTCCAATTTTAAAATTTGGATTGGATACTTAATTGAAAGTCCCACATCCGAATAAGTGTAAATAAAATCATCACATTATAAGAATGAAAGAGATGTAAAATTGTCACCTGGGATAACCCATACATGGATTCTATAAAAATATGGATACAGAGGAGAAAGTAAGTTTCATAATCTGATGTAGAGTGATATAATACTTGGTTAGGAGAATGTTGACAACAGGAAAACCCGAAAATTGCGATGGGTTAAATGGTCATTGGTTTCCCAGTAAGAAAAGTAATCAGACAACAATTTTTATGTTCCTTTTCATAAAGTTCGAGAATTTATTTATGATATTGATTAAGAATATAAGGAAACTTACATACATGACGTGTAGACTTTCTTCATGTACAAAATTTCTATCACAAACACATCTTTTCTACAAACAATGAGTATTTAAGATGACATGGTCACATAAAATGGACTAGAATAAATTTCTAGAGAATCACATAATCTGATAAAGATGAAATATATATTTCACTAGTCATTAGACATTAACCAAAACCAAAATTGGTTAGTACAAGATCTGATAGTCCCCAAAATGATAAGCCTTTATAAAAATAAATACAACTCAAAATCTCCAAAATTATACAAAAAAACCCAAAGTTCAAGAAATACCATTCAATACCCAATTTTCCTTAAAAATCTTCATAATAATCCAATCTAACATTGAAAACAAAAACTCAGAAGGATTTAATCACATAATCATCCACAATGAATCTTTACATTTATCTCCAAAATCATTGACTGCTCTTTAGGTCTCATACTGAAGTGTAATTAACATAGTCACATATTCTCTATAATAGGTCAATCATTTCAATAAATAACCCAAATAAACTTATGTCCACGAAAAAAATAGATTCATCAAAAATAATATATCAACCATTACTCCAAAATTTTAATCCCATAGTATTCTATTTTACATAATCATATAGTGTTCCCTAAAGAGAGAATGTCTTCCAATATATCATATATCACTTAATCACCAAATCATTTTCCAATACAATGGATTTTTCATTGATAAAACATAAGATCCCAAATCAACTTATTTTCGATCCATAAAATCATTTAACTAAAATTTATTAGTCACACTATCCACAGACATAATGTACTCCAATGGTAAATGATAAATCCCAATAATTTGGTTGTGTATTTTATTCATGTAGCTTCATCCGACGCGACGGGTTGTCACAAGGTCTTCATGTTGGCCTTTTTCAAAAATTATATAATTTCTTAAATTTCTTAAAAAAACGATACAAATTCCTCAAGAATAACCATAACATATTTTATCCTCAAAAGTTGTCTAATACCTTTCATTTTTCACCCCAAAATGTAACAACCATTTCTCAACTGTAAAATAACTACAAATCATTCTTATATGATAAACATTATGGTTAAGTCAGTTATACATAAATAAAACCTTAACCTATAATGTTATCTAAACTGACCCTTGATACCAAATATAAGGCCCCCACCTTAAACATTACATAATCATGATTTAATATAATATTTCACATTGATGAAATTTTATGTTTTATTGTTTTAGTGAATTAGGCCATAAATATTAGATTACATATAAAAAATTACAATGTGGACACTTCTACTTAGTATCCATGTTTTTCATAAAATAAAAATTCATTAATGAAAAGGATAACTATTTTTGTTGATATAAGTCTTCTTGAGTTATTCCATTCTCTTACCTTGCCTTATACCCTGTGAAAAACAATTCAAAAACATTGGATGAGCATAAAAATCTCCGTAATGGTAATAAAATAAGGAACGATTACATTAGTTCATCAATACATACAAAAAATAATATATTTAACACACCTCATGAAATCATAATATTTATTAATAACACCGAAAAATCATAAATCATTAAGGGAGCTTATGGAATCCAAATCATACTAACATTGTAGCATTCATAGCTACATAGGGAGTTACACATGGAATACCCATCACAATATGTTTCCCAAGTCTCTAAATTGAAATATTAATGTTTACCTATATCCCATTACTCATGGAATTAGAGAGTTATCTCATGTATACCTTCCCTAGGTTTATTAAGGAACCACCCATTTACATAAAAAATGCTCAATAAACATAACATATTCCTAATACACAAAATATTCATAAATGAAATATTACATTTCTACATCACAATCACAATATATCATTCCAACATATTGACATAATAAATTCTTTATAAAACCATTTTCCAAACCAATTTATACATTTAATAAAGTGATTTTTAATTAAATAGTCTCATACCACTATGAAAAATTTAAAATTAGTTTTAATTATAAACATTCATATCCATATAAATAAATTCATAAATCCATTTTTTTAAAATATTGATATTAGTTTGTATTATTTAGAAGAACAAATATCTAAAACAATAAAATAGTTTAGGAGTTCTTATCCAAAATGGGAGACACATGAATAAAAATAATTGATGAATAAAATTAGTCAAAGCTTTTAATAACATGAGAATAAGGAGATTCATGATATAATATTTCAAAGGGAAGTATATACACTATATAAAAGTGAATTGGTGTATATAAAAAAAAATTCTCAAGGGAATTAAAATTGAGACAATGTCCCATACAATGATTACATAATTAGATTAAGGATAAATCAATGACATAATTATGTGTGAAAAATAAAAATACTCCCAATATATGTGGATGTTATGTGTCATAAAATTAGAGTCCATTTAAATATATTCATAGCACAACATAATCAAGAATTATAAGTTTAACATAAAGAATTGAAATTGGGTTTAGATGTTTTCTTACCAAATTTTGACAGCCTAACGGCAACACATAAATATTTTGAAACCGTGTTGATGAGAGTGATAATTTTCTATCTTCACATGGACACAAAATGTACTGCAATATGGATATAGAATAACATATACTAAAATAATAAATTGGATGTTAGAAGTCATAACAAAAATGATGTCTTTTAAATAGTGGAGGGTGAATGATTCCCTCACCAATTTGATAAACTATGAAACATATACCCCAAGAAAAAATTAACATAAAATTAATATGTAAATACTAATAAATAAATGTATATTATTCAATGAATATAATCTTGGGAAGTAAATACACCACACAAAAGGAAATATTAGTAAATATATAATGAATTCCAAAGGAATAAAAAGTGATATGAAAACCCCTTACAACGTTGTAATCAATCGTGTCATAAGACCAAAAGTAAATTACCACCGTATGAATCATATAATACAATTAATATAAATAAAATCATGATAATATATATCAAATGGAATTACATGATACAACCCATGATATAAAAATTGGTGAACAATGGAAGTCTTGTGAAATTAAAGGTGAGATAAGAAACCTCGTACCACTTTTTAATCAATCGAGTCATAGGACCAAAAGATAATAACCACCAAATGAATAACAGAATAAAATGAATATAAAAATATTCATGATAATATATATCACATGGAAGTACAAATAACACAACATGCAATAAATAAGTGTCAATCAATGGAAATGTCATGGAATTAAAAGTGATATAAGAAACCTCTTACCTCGTGTCCGGCATGACTCGTATGTTCCCTATTCTTCCTAGGTAATAAAATTAAGATAATTTATACCGACTTAAGAGAATTTTTCAATTTTATTATTTCATTTATATATCCTATTACCTTTATAAAAAATTTATTAATTATTCTATTTCATATCAAACATTTTGTCAATGTTCAAAATTTGAGTTGAAAAAAACGACCTTGATATAATTTCAATTTTTCAATTACTCAAAAAGTACATTATATCCATAATGATATTAATGATTTATATATCATATATATGATATATATATTATATATATGTATCTATAATAGTCCCTAAAATTTTTACATAAGACATGAAATGCACCGTTCATGGTGACGGTAAGCCGTAAGTAAGCATGGACGCTACTTTCATTACATTTGTTTAGTTTAATGAAAATAAAACATAATGATACATAGTAATATTATAATTTATTATTATATATTAATTTATATATGTTACATATGTTCATTAAAACAATAATTTATACATACCATATGCTGTATGAACGAATCATATCACTTTGAGAGGGCACTTGCAAGCACTTCCTCAAATTAAATGATCGTATATATACATCAATAATAGCATAATGGAATGTTTTATAAAAATATTACATATGAATTAGAGATAAAATTAAAAAAAATACATATCCCATATAAATATAATTCCACCATAATGGCCATCGTATGAGGCGGTAGGAGAATATTGAAAATTCATAATTTCATGAGGCAGTAGTTCACTGTCCACAAAAACAGTTTGGTCATTACCTATTAGATGATGGTGTGTGTATGTGTAGTTCAAATCCATATCATAAAAACAAACTACAATATTAGGGATACTTGTGTTTTAATAAAATAAATAAATAAAAAGAGTTTAGGGGGTTGGATAAGTAAAATAGTAGAAAATAACATAAGTGAAGACATTACCATTAAATCGGTTAACTCCCATTGGTTTGAATCAAAATGAATTTTCGATGTGTTGTATGCCTTATGTAAGGCTTCGATGATGAAAAGAGGGACCTTTAATGATTATTTTTGCGAAGGTTTGTTGATCCAAGGGGATTTAGAGGTGTGAGTAATTTTTTTGCATTGATGGATTTTTATAAGGGTGGGGGGGGGCTCTTTAGAAATGTCTAAAAATATTGTTTTATTATATAATGATTATCGGTTTAAAAAGGACCAAAAATAATTAAAGTAGAATATAAGATGACTCTTGTTCGAAATAAAATCATCTGATACAAATTGTACAGCTTCTGTATATTTTTTTAATTATTTTAATATTATTTATTTAAATCATTCATTAGTGAGGTAAACATTACATCATTATTGTATCATAAATATTTTTATTTATATGATATCTAAAAATAAAAAAAATCCATGATTTAGGAAATATTTTTAGCATTCAAATTAATATTTATATACTAAGATATAATTTATATAACACCATTTAAGAATTGATTTAATATAATATTTTTTTTATGTCATCGTTGTCATTACTTTAAATTAATTAATATATAGTGTCATTTTCACTCTTAAGTAGCTCCATGGGGTCCCAAAATCTACGCAAGGATTCCCATGGTCAAATATTTATCATCAAATAGGATTGGAAAACATTTTAGGGTAATTTAATTTTATTTTAAAATTATTTTTACCTTCAATTACCTAATTATCCTTTAGCCACGGTAAATAAAAGTCAAATTTTACTATTCACCAAAAATTATTTTCATCTTATTTAACCACATTTTACTTTCTGATCACAACCGTGTTTATCATATTTTAGAAATTCAATTCACAAAATTGGTAAAAAAAATTTTAAATGAAGATGTTGGTTTTTTAACTACTACTGAATGTGTTCACTATTAATCAAAAATTGATGGTTTTCAGAAAAATACCCTAAATTCAGCATAAACCATATGTTATATTCAAAATTAAAAAATGATATCAATTTTACATAATTTATAAAATAGTAGTTGCATTAATTAATTTAAATTTAAATCTTGTTGTAAAAAAATCTTGTTTTTAAGAAATAATAACTCTCAAAAGATTGACACTTTTTTATGTCAAATTTTAAATTGAAATTACTTCCAAAGAAAAAAATTGGATTAAATGGTAAAAATATAATATAATTACTTTTTAAAATCAATTGGGAATATAATCTAATCAAATAAATAAATTATATGAAAATGAATTTTGAATTTAAAATACTATATTTTTCACTATTTATTAAAAATGAATTTTATCAGAAAATACCAAACAATTAACCAAAGTATATTTTAATGTTCTAATTGTAATGAAGAATATTCTTTTGTTATATAGAACATATAAAAGTAACCAAATGTAGAATAAAATAAGGTTCACCATCAAAAAGGTGGTAAATCGACAATTTAAGAATATTAGAGTATTTTTGCATGAAATATGATTCATTGGGATTTTAAACCACCACCATTTATTTGATAAATATAAAAACATATAAAAAACATGTTTAATCCTTATATGGTTAATTCCGTTCATTCCCGCCAACACAATTACTAGGTGTTATCAACTATTTATAATAATATTATATTATTATTTTTCAGTACGACCCAACGTTTTGTGCACCGTAAGATTTCAAAGAAACTAATTGTAGCGTATCTGGTATGCCATCAATCATAGAATCCCCTTTAAAGTAAAACTAATAATTAATGCACAAATATTAATAAATATGAAAATGTAATATTATTTATTTTAATGGGATGTTACAATAATAGTTCATCCAAGGTAATATTTATCATTTTGAAGACATATTTTTAGGGAAAAAAATTAATCCCACAAAAAATCATCTGTTTTTTTGTTTCAATATTCAATATGTGATACATGAGTTCAAAAATATTTTATTTTTTTCTATACACACAATGAAGATACCTTAGACACATACTTCTGTTACTGATGTGAGGACGATGATAAAGGAAAAACACGATGGGATCGTGATGAACAAAATATGATCTTTGTTTAGTGATGATAATATAGGTCGATGGTGATAAAGATGGAGGAGTCATACACTATTAAAACTATTCATGTAATGAAATAATAATTGATTACTAACATGTATGTTTATGATAAACCTCAAGGGAGATTTTCATAGATGTATTACAAATTATAAAACTAAGAGGAGTAAACGATACAATGAGAACATACATATATCTAGTTCCATCACATGATGTTGGATGAAATGGAATTATGTAACTCAATTCTAATTTATTATCATGAATATTTTCATGTATTATAAGTGGTGGTAAGAATATGACTATTATTGGAATGTTGATAATATTTTTTTGAAAAAAAATTAATAACATTGTAATTTTAGGATAAGGTGGTAAGTATCAGGTCAATGTCACGTTATCTAAATTTTTTTCTTGATTTAGGAAAATATAGTATGGTTATTTATGAAATTGGGAAAAATCATTTCAATTTCTACTATTAATCAATTATAGATCAAATATATTTTGGGAACACATTTTGACAAAATGAATTTCAAGCATCAAATATAAATTTTTTTCAATGATGATTTCAAATTAATGACGTTTATAGTGGTGGGATTTAATGAAAACAACAAATTGTTCTTGCATTGATGAAATATGTCTAAAATTAATTTTTGATTGAAAAAGTTATATTCCAATTACATTTCCATTATTGTATAGTAATTTTGCTGGTTAAAATTTATTATAAGATTATATAATTATTTTATGTAATGTTTTATTAAAAGAATAAAAAATTTAAATTCATTCACAGATAGAGAAACCGTCAAATAAATTTTTTTCGATTATGATTTACCCAAATATGGGGTAATATTGAGTGAAAATATTATACAAATAAAATTATGATCATAGAAATACATGGGGAAGTGGAGTTCTGAACTATGTAGATAAGTGTCTCACGTATTATATCGTTAATTCCGTTTCCATTTATCACCTTTTCTACTTATAATAGCCAGCATATATGAAAATATGTGATGTATAATTTTTTGTAAAGGTATATAATTGTTTTGTGTTTCCAATTATTTCACATTCTTCCAAATAAATTCAATGAATAAATTTATTTTTATCTTTCTTTTTTTGTCAATTTATAATCATGTTCGTGTTTTCAAAGATTTTAATCATTATTATGTCTATTTTTAAAAAACATGATACACTATAACAAGTCTATTAATTGAGTAGTTAGCACGAATTTTTTTTTACATATGGGTATGCATGATAGTTAATTTTTTAAATTTCGTATAATGATATTTTTAACCATTAAAAACAAAAAAAAATATTTATAGATAATTTTTAGAATATTTGTAGTTAAAAATATCTTGATATAAAATAAAAACAATTTAGTATCCCATTTAGTTGGATAAATTGATTAATTTTTCAATATAATCACATTTCCAACCTTAATAGATTAATCTGATCAATATTTTCAATTTTTTTGAAATATCATTCTTCATATATTTTATAAAAATAATCCCATATTGATTTAATTTATTCTTACATTTTTACATGACATCATGATAATAATTACAACATTAATATTTATAAAATAATATATCACATTTATTTTCACAACATCCTTCTATATGGTTTCTTCATTATTTACATATAAAAAATTATATTGATAAAATAAATTTATATTTCGATAGAATAAGTTAACAAATATTAATATTCATCTCATGATAATTTAGACTCCTCTTGCATCCTAGTTAAAACTAAACAAACAAAGAATTATATCTACACTCAAATAGTAGCTACATATAAAAATATATTGATTCCTCCAAGTTAGATTTAAAATGAAGGTGATATCAACATCCTTATTCTAGTGTGGGACCTCTAAATAATAGAAACATTCAATATAAATCACCAAAATATACCACTCAAACTCTCCTAATGCAATCCCATAATGCTCAACAATCATAATTACATCCAACATCGTATCGTTAACTATTTTTCATAATACAGTACACCAATTAGTAATATTCCTTGCTGAGAATCACTATCCATATGTATGATGTAAAAAACATACATTACTAGCATCATGAAATTAAATTATCATTATTTAATTTGATTCATTTTCCCCAAATATCTCTACTATTTAATTACAAGCTAACACTATATAATTCACATACGTTTCCAATTTTTCATCCATAAAAACTATTGAATACCACCTACTATGATCATAAATCACAAGTCCCTTTATACATATACATTTTGGTTTGAGTCACATATCAATTATCTGGTTTCCAGTGATACATCACATTTTAATTTTGAACAATAATGTTTCCTCACAAAACCCTTACTATCATAAAATTTATAATTCTTTATTATTTTTAAAAAACACAATTAAATCCCTAATTTAACCATTTATTCTAATGTCCAAAACATAAATCCATATTGGGATAGTAGTAATGGAATTTATAAACTATAAACGCAGAACATAATATGTAACATTTTTTTGAAAAAAACCTATCCTCTAACATTTATAAATGTGGCTGATTATTGTCATAATAATAAAAACATATTAAAAACCAATAATCATATAAAAATCTATATTAAATACAATTTAAAATTGTTGTATATGTCATGAATTAGTTTTGAATAAAAAATAAAATATGAAATTAGGAATCCTAAGAATGTTTCTGCATCATCAACTCCTTATCATGACCTAGTTATGCCATTGGTTGAAAAAAACTCCCTATTATAAACATATAATATATAATCATATGGGTGATAATACATAAAATTATTTTCCCAAAAATATCTCATAAAATATATGATGATGCATATGGAAGACTTAAAGAAAATATTTTCAAACCCAAAAACACACATGAAATGTAATATATGACCTGATGTCATCTGATATAACCCACCTAAAATCATATCCTTGAATTATAAAAATATATAATTATATATTTTGTTAATATGTAAGGCAGAAAAAAAATAACAACTATTCATGTATTACTCACACCCTAAAAATGTATTTCATATGATAAACACCATCTATGTAATTAGATAAAAAAATCAAGATATCCACATATCATAGATTAATAATTCACATCACATCCCCTTCACAACCACACATAAAAAACTCATCTCAAAAATGTATTCAGTATCTAATGTACATCTACATTATGTCATCCAAATATACAGTAGATCCCCCAACATATAACCATAGAATGAATTCAAACTTGTTCATATGAGATATATATATATTCAAAGAACTTATATTTATAGGATTATTACATATTTATAATATATAATAAATACTAATAGATACAATATATTAATATGTATTAATGAAAATTAAAACTTAATCTATCAAGACCTTTTAAATCATGGATTTGTTGGAAATCAACTTGAACCCTTGTACTAATAAGAGTGGTGGTCTGGATACCTAAATAATGTGGTGGTGCATCTAAAATTACAAAAATATAGAGGTAAAATGTCATCCAAAATACCAAAAAATGGGATTTCTAAAATCACCCAAAAATTCCCCCACTTCATTAATGAAATGAATTAAAATAATGACACTTTATATTTCACAAAGTCTCCAAATAATTTAATTTAGAATAAATATCAATATCATTAACATATCATTTATTTCATCTATAAAAATTATATTATTAACTTTACTACCTATATTTCAATATATAATATATATTTTTATTCCAACCATTCACTATCACTCTTTTAATTTCATGAAATCTGTTTATCCATATTCACTTTATTTCCATCTTAAACTATTATTAGCCATAAAATTTCTATTTTTTTTCAATATTTATTTATTTCCCTATCATTTAAAAATCTAATTAATCAATAAATTTATGACATTGTTAATAAAAATTGTATTCCATTAAATTAGAAAACTAGCAATCAACAATGATACTTCCAATATAATATATGATGGAAGAACCATTAAATCGATCATTTCAACCTCTATAATAGCCACATAAAAACATCATTAAAATTTAACCCTCTAATATATTGTTACTGTTACCACACAATAGTCCATACAATACTATCATAACCACATAACACTCAATCTACAAATACTTTACATATTTTCCCCTCATTTTACCAATGAACTTCATTATAGATCCATTGGTACTCTTACCAAAACAAAATGTAACCCCATATATTATAGAAAACATGTTCTTCCATATCATTAAATGAAATTGAATAACTACTCAAATATATTTTCCTATTTTAAATTACAGTTCCATGATAATACTTTAATTCAATTATTCTAGTTTAACAAATAAATGATTCATTTTATTCATTAAGTTATTAACAGGTTTTGTAATGTGAATCCACCAAAAAATAGAATAAACAATATTATAACATTGTATGAATCATGAATAATTTAGATGAAACAACAATTATGTCTTCAATACATAATTAATATCTTATAATTAAATAAATAACTACAAAAGTACCCTATTATATTAATTTTCAATTATTTTAATTCATTAAATTATTTTTGTTATTACACACTGACCACAAAAGTATTGAAATATAAATCAATTCTACAAATTATATATTATTAATGAAGGATATGTTGTTAGTACCATACCAATGAGCCTTCAAAAATTCACCGCATATAAATAAGGTACTGAATTAATACATAACCCTAATCATTAATGGAATTTTTTTACATCCTATAAAAACCATAACATATCAATCATCTACTATTGAAAAATAAATCTAGAGAGAATAATTTTCACAAATTATCTCATATTATAAAAAAAGAATTAATGAAATTGGGAAAAAGTAAAATTACCAGGGATGAATAATTGTGTATAATATTCAGGATACACCTGTGACTTCTTTGGGTTCAATGGAAACTATGGAATTACCAATAATATATATTCAATTTTTGAGATTTTACATAAATTAAAAAATTTGAATAATGACATCTTTCCATTAATCATTTCACTATACACCCAGGATTTATCAATACACAATATCTCAAAATATATGTTTTAAATAGTCCATTCAATGGATATGTTAATAACCATCATGGTTTATCCTGTTATGTCAAAGATATAACAGTAATACTCTCGAGGATCAGTTATTTTTACTCGGTGACATCTTTTAAAACTTATGTAACCTAATCCATATAATAGTGTGCAATGTTACTATGTGATAATCAGAAAATAGAGAGAGGCATGAGGATAACCACCCAAGTCCCCATATTACAATTACAATGATAATTCAACAATATTAATTTATTTAAAATTAAAAAAAAATTATAAATAATTTATACAATTTTATCACAAAATATAAGACCCTGTAAAAATTATATGATACATTAATTGCACCATATCATGAATATAAATTAATAATGTAATAACCATTATATATTGATAATGTGAGATGCATTAACTTATTATTTTCTCATGGTATCCTATAATATTATAATAATCCAAATATCAATGTGTGACAACCAAACCTCAACATGTCGTAAGAGCAACTCTCTTAGATATAGTGAAAAACAATTGAGATGTATCACACCCCATACATTAACACATAACCCATGTTATAAACCATCACTTTATAGTGTGATACTCTATTTTATACATATCCCAAATTTTCTCTTGAAATTACCATTATGTAGTTAATATAGATATCTAACAATATATCATAAAGATAAATGTCTGGATCAGACCGCTTACTCTTCATTATATCATTCTACTAACACACCTAATTTCCAATACACGCACCGTTATAGTTTTAGTAGTGTTTTGAAAATATAAGTCTCATAATGGGATCATCAACTATTTTATTAAATCTAATTACCTAATATGTTGGTTTATTTATTTCACCATTCAAATTTAAAAGAATATTATTAATATAATAATAATATTTTGATGGTAACCATAATGAATTATTTTATGTATAAAAAATTTGTTTTTCAAAATTTATATATAAAAATAACTATAAAAAATTTATATATTTGGGTTTCTCATGATATTGACAAAAATAACTATAAAAACTAATTTTTTGTCTAAAAAAATTATAGGATTTATTATAACATCATAATCAGAACTGTATTATGGAATATTTTATCGAATTATTACATTGGGTTCTTTCTTATTAACTAATGGTTAATTAATTGAAGTATTATTTGTTATTTTGTTCATTGATTATGTAATTCATATTAGTTAAACATTAAATTTACACAATGGTATAATATAGGGATAATTTTTTCATATTTATTCAAATTTATTTTTCAATAATAATTCAATTTTTTTTCAATTATTGGATGGTTATTTTTATTTCTTACTGTGAATAATATTAATCATTAAATTTATTTAATATTTTATATATTAATATCATCATATTAGTATATATCAACAAAAAATTACATCTGTTTAATAATTAATGGTATTCTACAAAAATTAAATTTTCCATTGAATAACATGAACAAAAATATGTAATAGGGTATATAAATAATAATCCTAATTGATTTATGGGGATAGATGAGGGGATTATTTTTCAATAAGACGGATTAATTTTCATGTGGTAATAATTACCCTAATTGCACTACTATTGGGTGAAAAAATTCTTTCGAATATTAAGTTTATTCTATTAATGAAAAATTTAAAATTATATGATAAACTAAAATAGTATATAAGGTATTTTCCTTCATATAAATACTTATTGTTAAGGTGATATTTCCGATCATATTTTCTAATTTCTCAATTCTTAATGTCATGGAAGTAGTTGAATCTTTTTTGGTTAGATGTTAGTGAAAAAATTGTTTTTTCACGAAAATATAAATTCTAATTGGTTTTTAGAGAACCATGATATAGTATAATGAATTAAATTAAATGATATTATAATTTTTTCTCAAAGGTGTTGATTTTATTAGGGTGTTGCCAAAGACAATATTTTTTCATAACATATAATTTATTATCTTTTAATTTTTTGACCAATTTCAACAATCATCATAAACCTTAAATAGATATATTTTTTGTTGATATTAATTGTTATCCCCTTATATTATAAAATTTATCAATTATGTATCTTTTAAAAAATTAGTTTGGTAGCATTAAATGATTTCATTTTTTAATTCACATCATAATTTATTTTGTAATTTAATAATCTATGTTTTGAAATTTATTTATCAATGTATTTTCATGAGGGTTGATTAGATAAATATTTTATGTTCTTATATAATAATTTAGAATGATATATATGAATAAGGTTTCTATATCTATATCAAATTATTTAGATAATTCCATATGAATTTTGGATTTCATCATGTAATCATAGAGGCCTCATGTATCCCAGGGGAGGAGGAGTCTCTATATGGTCGATATGATGTAAATTTATTTGGGGATAATTGTAACCTATTTTTTACTTATATGTTCATATAATTATAATGGAAAATGTCATATAATATAAAATAATTCATATTTATGTGTTTCTATGAAGTTTCAACATCCATTAGTAGAATTGGATAATGTCATGTATTGATCTTGGGGGTGATACATTATATATGAATAATTATAGAACATGCTTGGATATTGTTACCCTTAATGGATATGAATCTACACAAAGTGATTATGTTATTGAAACATATTGTTAGGTATACAAGTGGAATAGAATGTTTTTATTCTTATATAATTCAGGATGTTCTTGTTTTCTAGGAGAGGAAGTAAGATGTTTATTAGAAATAGGATTTTAATGTTGTGTTTTTCTTTCATGTAATTGAAAAATATGATGGAACTCTTGCTACATCTAGAATGTAGGATTTAATTCTCTATAAGAATCCTTGATTATTAACTATTTATTCTTTTTTCATATAGATTTATATGGCCCCCATATACTATATGGTAGTAAGGGTAATTCTATAGTAAGTAGTAGAAGCTATAGATGTAGGAGACCTTCCACCAATGTTTATGTATATTGTTAGGCTAATTTAGGTTATAAAATTATATTATAATGAATTATTTAAATTATATACATATTTATTTCAAAATAAGTTCACTGTATCTTCATAATATGTTGTGTAATATATTAAAAAATTGTGAAATTGATAGATATAATGAAATAAGTAAGAGAAAAGTGGTGATCTTTAGGTCCTAAAATGACAAATGTTATTAAATAATTTCATAATGAATATAAATAAAATCAATTAGAGAGTCATATAATGTAGTTAAATGAAAATTTTATTGAAGGTGTAAGAGATAAAGAAAAATATATTTTTCAGTCGGTTTATAATGATGATTCTCGGGATGAATATATTGATAATAAGGTTTATGGAATTTAAAATTGATAATGGAATAAATGTTAATAAAATTCTAGAGATTTAGGTTAATACACAACACTACAGAAACATCATACCTTAGATAAAATATTTTAATATTCAATAACCCCTATTGATATGATTAGTGGTTAATATCTACATCATCAATGATAATATATATCTATGACCTGAGGTTACCATTGAGTCTGGTCAAAATTATTTGGAATCATTTTTTATTCACATGAGTAAATTAAAACCAATATTATGTCTGAAAAATTTGATTCATAAATGAATGGATTATATAATTTAAAATTTTTCAAAACAATATTTTTATCTCAACATTTATCAAATTTTGGAAGCTTAGATTTGATGGATGTAGTAAAGATAAGTTTTAAAAAATTAATATGGATACAGATGTGTGGTATATATATTAAAAGGGGGTATATTATGAGTAACTCGTTAATGAAAATGTAGAGATGTCTATATCTCGACGTTCTCAAACTATTATGAATTATAGACATCAATTGTTATTATTAGACACAAAGCTTGAATTATAGTATTTACATCCTATTAGGGTTTGTAATTACATATGGTTCCAAAATAAAAACTATATTATTTATTTTTTTGAGATTTATTTGGTATACCATATTGTTCCACATATTTAGAGAGTATTTATTTTTTAAGATAGTAAATTTTCTTTATCTATTTTTTCGTTACATTTCTAGTCCTTTTAAACATGTCATAGTGTTGTATAATTTTTTTAAGATGATATTTCAATCTATTTTATTGTTGAGTTCAATGATAGTATGTGATTTTATTTCATATAACTTTCTATTCCACCTAAACAACAAGGAGTTAAACATAAAAAGAATTAATATAGAGTGATGTGGTGGATAATTAATCTACCAAACAATCAAAATTTCATTTATATTTCTAAATTTTCCCACATGAATAAAGGAAGGTTTTATGATGTAAAAACAAGTTGTGTAAAGAGAAACATATTTTTTGTAGAGTGTTTGAGAAATAATTTGGGTAATAGTTGAAAATAAATTAATGAATGAACTCTATTGACGTGGATGATGAGGAATGTCTAAAAATACCTAATAAGATTTTAGTTTTATATTCAAATGTATGTGGAATTTTTTTATTAGTGTAAATGAGTCTACATGTTGGTTAAATATTTATTATTCTAATGATTCAATAAAAATTACATTATTCAACGATTTTCTAAAATATAATTAATGTATTAGATTATCACATGATATCAGTATTGATGAATAGAGTATCAATGTTTTAATAAAATATACCTTGAATGTAGGTATTGAAAATCAAATTATTTATCTCATACTATTTAGTGGAATTGTTTTAAATGAATTTAAATTCCACCTATTGTGATAATAAATATGACCATCATAATAGCTCATTATAGGATGTGGTTACTTTATTCATGGAATATTTAAACCACTCGAATGATGAATTCTAAATATGATGGGAATATGTCCTCAATTGTGGGTAGTATCCAACAATTATGGTATACCATTTAACAATTCATGTGCCCTCTAATATATGATTTACTAGAGAATGATATTCTTGTGAAATAAGACTAATAGTATGGTTTCCTTGGTTGCTGCAATGTTTTTGATACTTTTGGTACCATTTATAGTTAGACATTAATATATATAAATTATAATCAATGAAAAAAGTCCAGACTATTTATACATGTAAAATAATATATATATATATATATATATATATATTAAATTATTATTACTATATGACATTAGGTCCATATTTCATCATGTTTTTTACAACACCATATTTTCTTTATTTATAGTAATATACTTACATTCCTCATTTAAACACATTTCATATACATAAAGATGGAGCATTGATTTATTTAATTTTGAATGACGTGATGTAGGATCAAATTGGATAATATATATGAACTTTTTTTACAATTCTCATTTCTATATTGATGTGACATAGAGTAGACAATTTCGATTATATTAATTGACCTCACTTAGTGGATGTCGTGATTATTAGTTTCAAAAATTATTGATTTTAATCATACTTCATATTTGAATTTTTCAGCATTTACATTAAATTTTTGTACTAAAGATTCATAATTGGCATATTGGTGTTGATTTAAATATATGTCCATTCATAGATAAATATATAAGTTATCATTTTCTAGGATATGACCTCTTATATATTAGATAATTATTATTGTTTCCAAATCTTATGCTTTTTCCAATTGAAATAAAAAATGGTCAAAAACTAAGATTACTTTCATCAAAAGATGGTTTTCATTGGGATCAATTACATTAGAATGGTAAAATTAATCTTGATCTTTAGGGGTATCTTTTCAACATAATAGTATTTGTATAAATTGTTTTTCATATCAAGAAATAGTGTAACACCATATTGAGTATTGTTATCAAACTATGTAAACTAGCGATTGGTGAGTGTTATTGCCATAACCGTTCGTAATATTTTCAACATTGAACTCCAATGTGTCATTTTATAATTAACTTGGAATCACATTATTCATATTACATATCAGATTTTATTCGTAGAAACTATTTTTAGTAAGACGTTCTATATATAATTAATAAATAATTGGTTTAAATTTATTAAAAACTATCTTAACCACTATAGACAATAAAATTTATTCGTAAAATAATTATTATACCTATATATTGATTCATCCTATAGATGTAATGTTTTTTAGAAATGAAACATCAATTTAATGAATGCATGGGTATTTATTCCGAAAACAGTTGTCTAGTAGCCCAGACCCCCCTGGCCATTACTTTACCGAACACACGGATCCACCATGATGGTGGCACCGTGAAGGTGGCACCGTGATGGTGGAACGAGTCAGGGAGGCACCAGTCACGGTGGCACTGTGACGGTCGCACAGGGACGGGGGCACCATGAGGGTGACACCGTGATAGTGGCACCGTGTCCCCTCACCGAGCCTTTTGTTATTTTTCAAGTTCCCAACTTTTCCACTCCCGTAATGTATCATTTGACATAAATTAATCTTAATACCTTTTTTAAAGTCATTTAAATCCCAAAATTGTCTCCTAAAAATCCCGAGAAACATCCCTGATGGGGATATTAAATAAAAAACGTAGTATCATCATGTGTAACCGCCCAAACCACGTAGGAAACCACAATCCGTTTTTTTAGGAATTCAAAATTCCTTATCCTGATCTTCTATTTTTATCTTCCACTGGAGTTCTCATTTTCTTCTTGGTTTAATTTCTTTCCTCTTCCTGGCGCGCTTTCATTCCTTCTTCACGTGGCTTGTGGTACGCCACTGCGGGAACCTTCTTCACGTTTTCCAAAGATGTCCTCCCCTACAGGCCGGGTTTACCCTGTTTTGGTGCATGGAGAAAAACATCAACATTTGATCAAACAATTATGGATTATATCATAAGTATATCCTTTCTGTGTATCATGTGGGATGGGCATGCTTTAGCCTCTATGGAAATAGATGAAACCGAACATAACTAAGATAAATGAATGGGGTGGTGTGATCGATGTTCTGATGTACTCTTTATGTTTTTATGTGTTGTGAATTTTACGTGACTATGATCACTGAAAATCATGGTTGTTGGATGTCTTTCTCTATGCACTAATGAACCTTGATGCACCTAGATGTTTAAATAATCGTAACATGGAATATGTTAATTAAGTATACAAGGGTTAATAAATTGAAAGCACGAGGATCAACCCATTTTTTTGATAACCTCGGTTAAAGCACAGTGGAATTGAAACCATGGAGTTTGTTAAATCTTTTAAATATGAAAATACTTGCATGGGCCTAATTTGTGTTGGAGGTAGCGGTTTGGTTGTTTCTTTCACGGGCCGATTTCTGGGGTGATACGCATAGGGATGGGATCCCCTTTTGTTGCACTTTAGATGGTTGTGAATTTGAGGTTGTGTGGCTACTCTTCTTATATCATGAATTGGGGTGTAATCCTTTGTTGTTGAGAGACCGTTGGCTCCTGGATTTTGGGTACATGGGGCTGTTTCTCAGGGTTTTCTTTTATTCCATTACTTCGAGGGATCTCACTTATCCCATTGTGGTTGTGACTTTCAAGAGAACCAGGTGTTAATGATTAAATTGTTGTTTGGCTATTTCTTTCCTTTTTGGCTTGTGGTTATGCCTGTTAGTTGCCCGGTAGGGTAGAATTCACCTAAATGGGGTTAATTGAACATGAAAACATGAACATTTTAAATGGAAATTAGTTTGGGAATGAGTTTTGACTTGGTCACGAGTGTCGTGACTTCTTTTGTGAATAATTAGTAATGAGGGTGTTTGTGCTTAGGTTTTGGAACCCCTAGGATTGGATGAGTGTTTGTTACCTATACATATATCTGTAGTTTTTATTTTTCTTATTCTCGACCCACCCATGTTGAGCACTTAAGTGCTGAACACTCACATTTCATGGGGGAGGGTGTTTTTCCCAACACTCCTACGTGTTGCTGGTTATCAGCTCCTTTCTGCGCCCTTTCCCGAATTTCCCAAGACTCTTCGAGTATGTTGTGATGGCTTGAAGTCCATTATTAGCCCAAGAATCTTTGAGTGGGGTAGTTATGGTGGTTGGCCCAGGTGTTTACGGTCAGGTTGTTTTCCATGTATCTTCGGGATGAGGCCTAGGAGTCTTCGGGCGTGACGGTAGCTTTTTGGCCCAGGTTTCTTCGGCATGGCAGTGGTTGTTCTGTCCTAGGTGTTTGCGGGCATGGTTACGTGGCGTTGTTTTGGCGCAAGTGTCTGCGGCTAGTATAGCGGTTGTGGCCTAGGTGTTTGTGGGCGGGATGTGTGGTTGTGGCCCAGGTGTGTGTGGGTGGGTGTGGTAGTGGGACTATGGTGAGAATGGCAGAATTGGTTTGATTTGTAGGATGTCTTCAATAACTAGTGGGAAAGTGGGGCGGGGTACTCAAATGTCGATGTTCTATTAGTATATGTTACTTGACATGCGTTATTTGGGGAGTGTGCCTTGGTGAGGTTTGGGTGGATAGATTTTCCCTGTTGGGTGTTTGGTTATCTCTTTTTCCACTGGTCATTAGAATGTCTCCTCACTTGTGCATGAGAGTATTTGGTTACCCTGCAGAATATACTTCTATGCTCACCCTACATATAAAAACTGCTTTTAGGTTTCCATGAGGACATCAGAGATCGAGTGGGACCGTACTATATAGGACCTCGGGGCAGTTGCCATTGTCGTTTCCCTTTTCATGTTACTTTACCGTTGTAGTTTTTGAGGCTTGTATTATTTGATGTTGAACATGCATATGGGAATGGGTTACTTTTGTATATGCCTTTACTTTCATCTTTGGTATTGTTGGGGTTGCTATCTCATCTATCATTCCTATAAAAATAAAAAGGGTAATGCCTTCCACTCTGTGTGAGATTCAATACCCTTGGTGCTAGTCGCCACTCCGGGACCTATTGAAGGCAGGTCTTGGGGGTTATTATATCTACATCAACTTAAAGAAATAATGGTATGACAATCTTCGGTCCCTTCCCTCCATTTGTTGAGGGTGGGTCGTGAAAAATGGAATCAAAGGCTAGAGAGGTTGAGATATAGGATGGAGTCTGGAGTTAGGCCTAGTGAGGATTGCATGGGATGGTAGGGCAACAGTGTTGGGTAATCTTTGTACGTGAAATAGGCTAGGGAAGACCGGCTAGGACACATGATTATAGGGTTCCTAGTGACCCAATGCAAGGACTCTGGACCTACCGAAAGACCAAATGAGGCTACACTGATTGCCGGGTAGAGACCATTGGAAAGGAACATGAATCATAATGACTTGTGTTCCTGTGTTTATGGGTGTTTGGGCGATTAAGAATTAAATAATGAAGTGAAATAAAATGTAAGAAAAATATTCTACACTACCAGGGCTTAGTAGTTCCTTGTTTACATGCAGCTATGGCACCTGGGAGGCGACCACGGGTACTGCAAGATTTCAAGGACCAGGAGGTTGACTCGACTGACCAATGGAGGGCTGACAGAGATGAGGAGGATGATCAGTGGCAGAAGACGCTTCATGCTTTCCAGTGGCATAACCTCGAGAAGTATGAGGGAAGCACCTCAGACATGGAGACATAGAGCTAGCTAGAGGAGCTACTGATAGATTTTGGCATGATCAGAGCTCCAGCAGGGTACTGGGTTCCTCTGACCATAAGCCAGATGTGGGGAGTGACACGTCAGTGGATGACGCTCTATCTGGGGGAGAAGAGGGAGGCTGAGGTGACATGGGCAGATTTCAAAAAGGGGATCCGAGTAGAATTCCTCTCTTCTATGATGAATGCTGTGAAGATAGAGGAGCTACTCTCCCTCCAGTGGGGGGTATGTCCGTGAGAGAGATGGAGATCAAGTTCAAGGATCTCATCCTCTTTTCTATCGACCTCTTTCTGGATGAGGAGTCTCGGGGGAGATGTTTGGAGGAGGCACTCCATCCTTCCCTCAAGTAAGTTGTTACCCCCATCACCTAACCGACATACCTGGAGGTCCAGAAGAAGGCTGAAGTGGTGGAGAGTATGCACACACTGGGAGGTGTATCAAGAGGGGGGATTCGGATTGGCCCGTCAAAGGGAAAGGACTTCAGCACCAAAACTCAATCATCAGGACCCTCTAGGTTCTGAACAGCAGGGATCAGGCCTCAGTAGTTCTACTTCAGATCCCATGGCCCTCTCTCTTTCCCTTTGGGCCTAGGGATGAGATGCTTCGTCTGCGGGAGCCACGGGAACCTTCAGAACCATTTCCCGGATAGAGTGCAGTATAAAAGCAGTAGGAAGTCCCAAAATCCTCTTTAGTAGCATCAACATCCAGCTAGGCCCTATCAGCAGCAACTGCTTCTTGCTAGGTCCTTTCAGTAGCAGCAGTAGGGGCAGCAAGCTCCCACTCCTCCGAGGCCAGATGTTGCAGGAAGAGGCCACCCCAAGGGTGCTCCTCAGGGACCTAGACCAGGGTGTGGTCGAGGAGGTGGTTGACATCCGAGAGGCATAGGAGTTGGGCGCGGGCAGTTTCATGCCATGGAGGAAGATGTTCAATCCATACTAGAGGTCATTCGAGGTACGATCAGCTTGTATAGTACACTTTCATAATCATGTTCGATACAGGATCATCGTACTCCTTTGATACACCAAGTCTGGCCCATGCTTTGGGTCTAGATGCCGAGATAATTCCAGTTCCCCTGGTGCTGAGAACACCAGTCGAAGGTCATACAGACTTGTCGTATGTTTTTCAAGGATGCAGACAAATGATAGGGCCACATCAATCAGTCAAGGATCTTCTTCTATTACAGATAAAACCATATGATGTCATCCTAGGAATTGACTGGTTGTTCTTTGTATGTTCCTTCATTGACTATTTCTGAGGAAGGGTTGTGTTTTCAATCTTGGAGGCCGACGAGTGACATTCAACGGCGAGAAGAGATTCCATGGAAACAACAAGTGAGGTGAACCCCTCCTCTTCTTTCTGGATGACCTATCAGTGGAGTCGGTGGATACTGAAATGGTTGATGTCCCAGGAATCGTCAGTATGTTAATGGACATCATCCCTAATGTGGTGACGACTCTACCCCCTCGACGTGATGTCGAGATTGGGATAGACTTGCATCCTGGTGCTCGTCTGATTTCGATGGCTCCATACCAGATGATACCTTTAGAGCTATGGGAGTTGTGGATTCAAATTGAAGATTTGATGAAGTGGGGTTATGTTCGACCAAGTGCGTCACCGTGGGGTGCTCTAGTCTAGTTCGTAATGAAGGCAGATAGTGGTATAAGGCTGTGCATAGACTATAAGAGGCTGAATCAGGTGATGGTCAAGAATCTATTCCCTCTTTTGAGGATAGATGATCTTTTAGATTAGCTGAAGGGGGAAGGATGGTTCTTCAAGATCGACCTGCGGTCTGGATATCACCAGGTGAGGGTGAAGGATAAGGACATACCAAAGACGACCTACAGGTGCCGATATGGGCACTTCGAGTTTTTGGTCATGTCGTTCGACATTAAAAATTCTCCAGATGTATTCATGGGGCTTATGAACTCCGTCTTCTAGGAGTTTTTGGATCAGTTCGTAGTAGTGCTCATTTACGACATCTAGATCTACTAAATATTATAGGAGGATCACACTGAGCACTTGAGGACAGCTTTAGAGGTCCTTAGACATCACCATCTCTATGGGAAGTTTTCCAAGTGCAAGTTCTGGGTGTGATAAATGAATTTCCTTGGGCAACTGGTGTCCGAGAAGGGGATAGCGGTGGACCCATTGAAGGTCGAGGTGGTTGTTTCTTGGGAAACACCCAAGAACGTGGCAGAGGTTCGTAGTTTCCTCAGGATGGCAGGTTACTACCAGAGGTTCGTGAACAACTTCTCCCGAGTTGCAGAACCCTTGGAAACCTTGACCAAGAACGAGCAAGATTTCATATGGGATGAGCAGTGCGATGCAGCCTTTAGAAATCTGAAAGAGAAGTTGTTTAGTGCCCCAGTGCTGAGGTTTCCAGAAGATGGGGCTGTATATGAAGTATTCTGTGATGCTTCAGGGCAGGGCCTCGGATGTGTGTTGATGCAGCGGAAAGGGGTGATCTCCTATGGGTCATGGAAATTATGTACACATGAGTGAAACTATTCCACCCATGATTTAGAGCTTGTAGAGGTCATGTTCACACTAAATTTTTGGTGGCACTACCTCATCCGGGAGAGCTTCGTGGTCTTCAACGATCACAAGATCTTGAAGTATGTCTTCTTCAAGTGAGACCTGAACTTGCAGCAGTAAAGGTGGATGAAGTTCCTTTAAGACATAGATTTCATGATTTCCAACACCTTAGTGAAAGAAAATGTGGTGTCTGATTCCTTGAGAAAGAAGTGACAGATTGATGCGGTCTGAGAGTCGGTGAATGCTTGGAGGGTGATGGAGGAGTTGGTTGCCCTGCACCTGGATATGATGATGGATGGCGGTAAGGGGTTCCTGTATCATATGATAGTATAGTCTTATCCATTATGTAATGTGGAGGAGTCTCAGTGGGGAGACCCAGAGAGTTAAGTTATGTGTGACCAGGATAGCCAAGGTAGTGCTCCAGAAGGGTGGATAGAGGATGGTCAGAATCAGATGCTATTTTGAGGGAATTAGTTCATTCTAGAGGTGATGTGCAAGAGAGTCCCTAGTGAGTTCTACACTTCACCCCTGGTGGTGTACCCAAATGTTTCCAAAATGTGACAGGGTCTCAGGAGACAGTTTTGGTGGCCTGGGGAAAAGCAGGCAGTGGTAGATTTTGTGGCCAAGTGCCTAGTGTGTCAGCAAGTGGAGGTTGAACACCGTGTTCTAGGTGGTTTTTTGCAACCATTAGATTTCCCCAAGTGGAAGTGGGATGACATCTAAATGGATTTCATCATGGGGCTATCCATGTTTTAAGGAGGTTATGACACCATCTGGGTAGTAGTGGTTCGGTTGGTGAAATCATCTCAATTTCTGGCAATCAAGGAGTCAAGTGCAGTGGATTCTTTAGCACAAAGGTACGTGGATAAGGTGGTGTGGTTGCATGGAGTTCTGAGATCCATAGTTTTGGATTGGGATGTACGGTTTACCTCACGAATCTGGAAAGGATTGCAGCATGCTTTTGGAACCCAGCTATGTCTCAGCACTGCTTTCCACCCATAGACAGATGGGCAGACAGACCGCACCATCCAGACGTTGGAGGACATGTTGCAGGCATGTATTATAGAATTTGGGGGATCTTGGGTGTGACACTTGCCTCTGTTAGAGTTCTCCTACAACAATTTATACCACTCTACCATTGTCATGGATCTGTTTGAAGCCTTGTATGGGAGGTCGTGTCGCTCACCCGTGTGATAGACAGAATTCGGGGAGGCTAGTGTTCTTGGTATGGAGGTGGTGTAGAGAACAACAGAGAATGTACAACTTATACGAGAGAGGATGAAGGCGGATCAAGACCAGAATAAGTCATATTAGGATGATAGGAGAAGGCCCTTGGAGTTCAAGATTGGGGACCACATGTTCTTGAAGGTCTCCCCTCGGCCTGGGCAGCAGAGGTTTAGAAGGGGAAGTAAGCTCTCTCCCAGGTTCGTTAGACACTTTTAGGTGTTGCAACGAGTCGGCAAGGTGGATTATCAGATGGAGTTTCCACCATAGCTACAAAGGGTGCACGATGACTTCCATGTGTCCTAGATTTGTCGGTATCTTCACGATGATTCGCACATCCTCGATTGGGGAGAGATAGATATCGAAGATGATGTATCCTTCGTGCAACGAACAGTGATGACAGTGGGTTGTGATGAGAAGGTGCTTCGTGGATGCACAATCCCATTGGTTCGCGTGTTATGGTGGCATGGTGGGAATGAGGAGAGTACCTGGGAGAGGAAAGCGCATATGCGTGCCCAATACTCAGAGTTTTTTGTTGTTTTATCCTATTTTGTCAGTACTTTTTTCCTATGTAATGCTTTACCTTGTTGACTATGGGATGTGCAGTTTCCTTTTTCTGTGAATGATGGTGAATTGTTTTAAAGGATGTGTAGGGGAGGAATTGATTCCTAGTTAGGACACATTAATGTTGATGCGCCTAAACCCATGTGGGTGAGTCAGTTCTACCCAAAGCGGATAGTATCTTAACACGAAGGAAGGGAAACCCCTCTCCCACATGATCGGACGGTTTAGTATTTTGTTTTGCATGGTTCTACAGGGAATGGAGTAGTAGGACACCCGTGATTTCTTAGGAGATATGGTGTTCCTATGTAAGAGAGGTTTACTCTTAAGAGGTATCTTTCGGGGTGGTTGTTTGGACCCCCCCTCTTTACTTCAGGTCTGGTTTTAATTCTCGAAAGTGAGGATAGTTTGAGAGGTATCTGATGTAATGGCTCGGACCCCCCTGGCCATTACTTTACCAAAAACATGACTCCAACATGACGGTGGCACCATGACGGTGAAACATTGATGGTGGAAATGGTCACAGTGGCAACGGTCATGGTGGCACCGTGATAGTGGCACCGTGTCCCCTCACCGAGCCTTTCATTCTTTTTCCAGTACCCAAATTTTTTTCTCCCGTAACGTATCTTTTGACATAAATTTATCTTAATACCTTTTATTAAAGTCACTTAAATACCAGAATTGACTATTAAAAATCCCGGGATACATCCCCGGTGGGAGATATTAAAGAACAACTTAGTATCATCATGCGTAACCACCCAAACCACGTAGGAAACCTCGATATGTTTTTTCAGGCATTCAAAATTCCATATCCCGATCTTCTCTTTATATCTCTCGCTAGAGTTCTCCTTTTCTTGTCGGTTTAATTTCTTTCTTCTTATTGGTGATCTTGGTGTCCTTCTTCCAATGGCTTGTGGTACGCATCTGCAGGAACCTTCTGCACTTCTTCAACAGATTTCCTCCCCTGCAGGCCGCGCTTCTCCAGTTTTGGTTCGTGGAGAAAAACTTGGATCTTTGATCAACCAAGTTGGGATTTTCTCCTTCGTTTCTCCATTATGTGTATCATGAGGGGTGGGAATGATTTTGTCTCTATGGAAATTGATGAAAAGGAACGTAACTAAGATAAATGAAAGGGGGGTGTGATCGATGTTCTGTTGTACTCTTTATGTTGTTATGTATTGTGATTTGTACGGGCTTATGCTCACTAAAAATCATGGTCGTTGGTGGTCTTTCTCTGTGAACTACTGAACCTCGATGCTCTTGGATTTTTAAATAACTATATCATGGAATCGGTTAATTATGTATACTCAGTTAAATAAATTAAAAGACCTAGGATCAACCCTTTTTTGTGATAAACCCGGTTAAAGAACAGTGGAATTGAAACCATAGAGTGCGTTAAATCTTTTATATCTAAAAATACATGCATGGGCCTACCTTGTGTTGGTGGTAGAGGTTTGAGTGTTTCTTTCATGGGATGATTTTTGGGGTGATACGGGTGGGGATGGGATCCCCTATTGTTGTACTTTCGCTGGTTGTGAATTTGAGGTTGTGTGGTTACTCTTCTTATATCATGAATTGGGGTGGAATCCTCTGTTGTTGAGAGACCGTTGGATCCTAGATTTTGGGGACATGGAGCTGAGTCTCGGGGTTTTCATTGGTTCCAGTATATTGAGGTATCTCACATAACCATTTGTTGTTGTGACTTAAAAGAGAACCGGGTGTGAATGCTTAAATTGTTGTTGGGAAATTTCTTTCCTTTTTGGCTAGTGGTTATGCCTATTAGTTTCCCGATAGGGTAGAATTCATCTAAATAGAGTTACTTGAACATGTAAACAAGAATAGTTTAAATGGGAATTAGTTTGGGAATGAGTTGTGACTTGGTGGCGAGTGTCGTCACTTATTTTTTGAATAATTAGTAACGAGGGGGTTTGTGATTATGTTTTGGAACCCCTAGGTTGGAATGAGTGTTTGTTACCTGTACCTATATTTTTAGTTTTTATGTTTCTTATTCTGGCCCACGCATGTTGGGAACATAAGTGCCGAAAACTCCCATTTCATGGGGGATGGAGTTTTTACTAACACTCTTATGAGTGTCTTGTTATTAGCTCCTTTCTACTCCCATTCATGAATAGCGCAAGACTCTTTGGGCAGATTGTGATGGCCTAAAGTCCATTATTATCCCATGAATCTTCGGGTGGGTAGCTGTGGTGGTTGGCCAAGGTGTTTACGAGTAGTTTGTTTCCCAATTATCTTCGGGATGACTCCCAAGTGTCTTTAGGAATGACGGTAGATTTCTGGACCAGGTGTCTTCAGATGTGGTAGTGGTTGATCTGGACTAGGTGTTTGTGGGAATGGTTATGTGGTGTTGTTGTGTCCCAATTGTCTGCGGCGGAGATAGCGGTTGTGGACCAGGTGTTTGCGGGTGGGATGTGTGGTTGTTGCCCAAGTTTTTGCGGGCGGGTGTGGAAATGGGACTGCGGTGCGAAAAGAGGGATTGGTTTGATGCATAGGATGTCTTCAATAACCTGTGGAAAAGTGGTGCAGGGTACCCAAATGTCCATGTACTATTACTATGTGTTTCTTTACTTGCGTTAATTTGGGAGTGTGCCTTGGTGAGGTTTGGGTGGATAGCTTTTCCTTGTTGGGTGACTGGTTATCTCTTTTTTCCATGGGGCATTAGAATGTCTCCTCACTTGGGAACGAGAGTCTTAAGTTACACTACTATGTATACCTGTATACTCACCGTACATATATAAATCTACTTTCAGGATTCCAAGAGGACTTCAGGGATCGGGCGGGACCGTACTAGCTAGGACCTCGGGGCAGTTGCCGTTGTTGTTTCCCTTTTATTGGTACTTTACCTTTGGAGTTTTTGAGGCTTCTATTATTTATTTTTGAACATGAATATGGGAATGGTTTTCTTTTGGGTTTGCCTTTACATTCATCTTTGGTATTTTTGGGGTTGATATCTCATATCTCATTCTTATAAAAATAAAAAGGGTAATGACTTCATCTTTTTGTGAGATTTTATACCATTGGTTCTAGTCACCACTCCAGGACATATTGAAGGCAGGTCTTGGGGGGTCGTTAGCTCTCCTTCAACTTAAAGAAGGGAGGGTCTGGAAATCTGCAGTCCCTTACCTCCTTTTGGTGAAGGCAGGTCGTGACAAATTGAGTTGCGGTTTTTCCCCCTAATTGTTTTGAATATATTAGGATCACCCATGTTATAGATAGTAGTCATAGTATATAAGTATGAAAAAACCAATGATTATAGCTATAATTATTTGTATTAAATACTAAATTCTCCCATTTTTCAAGGTTTGATATGTCATAAATAAATATAGGGGCATATATAGATAGTTTCTTGGTTCTGCCATCTTGTTTGTAAATATAGTCATATCTTACATAATACCTATATTCACAAGTTATAAGAAAATAACTATATGAATTATTGTGCACATATACTTGATAACGATAAATATTGGAGACATCATTGATCACTAAAACATAACATAATAATAAGGGTATGAGATCATGATCCTAACATTTGAAAACCATACCCTAAATAATAATGATAATAATCATCAGTCATTTAATAAATATTTTTAATTTTATAATAAAGATTCCAAATGGAGTCAATGAAAATTATATGTGAGAGCATAAAATTTACATAAAATATGAGGTTTCTAGATACACAAAATAAATTAAAATAATTTCCATTGTAGACAATGATAACAACCAGGACAATCATAGTGGATTGAGTTCACTCACAAAACCATCATAGAATTCATTGTTCACCCCCAAGATATATATATTGGATATTATCCATTAGTAAATTTGGATTAATTCACATTATATACCTTTCATCTCATGATATGTCAATAATTACCAAATAAATTGGATGTATATAATATGTTGGAGGAAGCCTTCACATTATGAAAATCAAATATATATATATATATATATATCTTGTATAAGATCATTACAAATTTATAATATCATTAAAAATTAAATGAAATTAATATAATAAAAGATTAATTATAACATATCACTTAAAAAATAAATGGTTTATATAATCATTTCATCATTTCACTATGGCATAAATCATGGAAAAGGATCATGTATCCTAATAATCATATGTCGAAACAAAATAATGATATATAATAATGTTTTACTCAATTAGATCATATTCCTTATAAATATTATGTATCATTAAAGGATGTAATCATGGATGATTAATTATAACAAAAATATAATTAGAATATTTAATGAGTATTTTACGCCATTTATTTACAAAAAAATATTAATATTTAAAAATAATTATTATGTTAAACATTTTATTTCAAATGATACTTAGAAACATTAAAATTAAGCTACAATGTATTAAATTATCATTATGGAAGGAAATTATTATTTGGTATAATTGGTTAAAATAAATTCATTCCCTTCAAATTTTTATTATATTAAAAAATTTACATCATTCAGAAAATAAAAAGAACAATCCATTTAAAATATATTTTTAAATTCCATCAATGGGTAAAATTTAAAATTAAATAAATAATAGATGATTTAAATAAATGTGTAAAAAAAATTTTTTTACATCACTGACATGAATTAAAATAAATTTGATGGAAGAGATAAGTAATGAGATTTCATTATAAGACATATTTTAGGGATCCATTGAGACAAAGGTAAAGTAAATGAATTGAAAAAAAATTATTTTCATGAAATTAATGGTCAATAAAAAATTTCATTAGTATCATGTGAGTTATATCATAATATATCACCATCAAAAGCAAAATCATAAACAATACTTATAAACAATGTGAATATGAAACAAAAACCTAACCATATTAGTAACAATTGAATAATAATATCCATGAAATAGTGTACATAAATGGATATTTGAATCCCAATATAAATCATAAAAATCAACATTATATTAATTCATTTCCAATATTTACACCACAAATAACAATTTAGTATAGAATATGTCTCAATGAAATAAAAGTTAGATGAAAATCTCATACCTTGAATACTAATTCTTTCACACATCTTCGAATATCAATTAAAATTTATATATTTGTATTATTAATATATAATAAAACCATAATAATATATATAATACCATATATTAATGAATTATATCAATTAGTTACTAATTTGTTAATAATTAATATTTAAAATCATTATTTCATGTGATAGTTGATTACGTTTTCATGTAAGCTTTGGTTCTAGAGTTTTAGTCTTTATACATTGATCATGTGCACATCATCTAATGAATTTTAATACTGAAATAAATAAAACATGTATAAATTATATATATAAATATAACTATTCCCAAATGATATGAATATAAAAATGAATTAAAAGTTTCACGGTGATGGTGGGTCATATATATATATATGAAGACTATATTCACATTCAAACATATTTAATTAAAGACAGTTAAATGATTATTCACTTTTACAAGACAATTAAAATAACATAAGGTTAATATATATTAAATAAATATATTTCATATATCATAAATGTTTTCCTTAAATTAATAGTAATATATATCTTTTATAGAAGTGTTAGTCCACACATATTAATGGGTAATATTATAATATTTTACCAGACTGCATATTGACAAGGTAGATGTGATTTTATAATTGTATATGTATGTTGATTTAATTATTTTGTAAATAAAAATTTAAAACATCATTATTATCATCAAAAAAATTTCCTGATGAAAAATAATTTTATTGAAATATGGAGGTGGTAAGTCATACATACAATGAAGAAATAATTTCACATAACATTTAATGTTAATAATGGTGGATAATGGTTGTTTAATACTTATAATAATATTTAAATATATTTGAAAAAATTATGTCTTTTTATGATAAAAACCATATAATTACTAAAGGTAATTCTGAATTAATTGGAATCTGATTGGTTTATGTGATTACCTCTAATTTGAAAGAGATCATCCTTGTCTCCTCTGATGTTTCCCTGGGATAATATTTTGTGATAAACAGAACCTATATAATGTGATCAAGGAAGTTGAGAGGGTATTTATTTAGGGGATTATCATGATATAATTTTCAAAGTAGTATGAATAAGATAAATTTGATGTTCCCTTTTATAATTTATGTGAGGGTATCATTGATAATTACTTATTAGATTTAAAATAATTTTTTTTTTAAATAAATTATTGAAGTATTTATATTGTTTTGCAGATATTATAATATTGTGTCAAATTTTAAAAATCTAACATAATCTGGATAGGTAAATGTGCCGGTTTATGAATTCTCTTTTAGTTAAACCCCTTAGTAATCCTATTTTGACATTGACCACAATATTGTTATATTCATTTTTAATGGGTTATAATTTTACATATAATAGAAAAACTAGATACTAATTAGAAAATTATTGAAATTTTTTTCCTTATCATGTCATTAATATCCTTTTTTCATATTTTTATGGGTTTTAAATTATTTCTTGACATATTATATTGATAAAATATCATTGATGTCAATTTTGAAAGTACTCAATTTTTTTTGCGTAAATTATAAAATAAAATGTTATAATCTTAATAATATGATTTCAAAAAACCCCAATATATCATAATTTTATACATAGTTCATGGAAATATATATCTCACTAAAATTATATTTCATTTAATATTTTAGAAAACAATTATTTTTATATTAATTGAGTAATTATTTTATTAGCATGATACATGATTTTAATATATTTATTTTCTCAGATAAAATTTAAATTACCATCATTAGTATAATTAAATTATTATAATATATATTCATTCATAAATTTCTTTTTAACTTTATAAAAATTTTATTTTATTTAAAAACTTCTTAGTGACACTTTTAATACTAGAAAATTATGTTATCACCACACATCTATCCCAGTAGTTTGGAGGTACTATTTATATACTATTCTACATTTTTGTCTATACCAAAAAATTATCATAATTTTTGGATTATATGAATATATTGAAGTTGTTTTCTGAAAATTATTTGTATAACTAGTGATTTACTCGGTGTATTTATAACATTATTAGTTTAGGGTCTTCCCAAATAACATACCTCCACACCCTCCCCGATTCACCAATGATCTTTAATATCCATTACCCTAGTGAGAAGTTAACTTCTCTTATCCCCTATGGTCCTACTATTATTCATGTATTTTCTATTCTCTATCTTTTCCATTATTAGAATAGTGAGTTTTGAGTCCTTATCTGTTTTGTTGATGATTATTATCATTTTTATCATTGTGTCAAAACATAACCATTATAATGTTTGAGGTAAATGTTTCTTGATTATATGAAAAAAAGGAGCTATTATAATATTATTTTTAATGTATTCCCTAATGAATGATATTTTAATATATATTTATATAGTATTTTATTTATCTGAAACATTAACATGAATCCAATAATACCATTTTCAGTAATATATTTTAAATGTATATTTCATTAAATATTTGATTTTACTAAATGTTTATGATTACATAATTTAAATTGTTTGTTGGTAGATAAAAGTTACTTTTTAGTTAGTGGATAGTTTTTGAAATTATTTAGACTTATATAAGGAACCGAGTGAGACAAATTTTTTCATTCCTCTTAGATATGAGTAATTTGTTTTAAAAAATATTCACATTTCATTTCACATATCATACCACTTTGGCCTACCTTATCCGTTATTTAATTTTTGATATATAATTTTTTACTATATGAATCATATAATCTATGATATTAGGATTATATGTTTATTCATATTTTTATCAATTATGGTTCAATTTTCACGATATTATTATAATCTTTTTGTTTTTTAATGTTTAATAACACATTTTCATAATTCTTAAATAAAATATTTTCATCAAATTGGATAGTGTTTTAATTAGATTAACGACATTTTAAAAACATGTATGTTTAAAAAATGATTCATGATGAAATATGTATTTAATTGGACTGTGTAATAATTTTTTCCAATTCCATAACATATATCTTGTTCAGTTCATTATGTGATGGAATTACATAAATAATTTGTTATTTCCCATATTCAATTTTTTAATATATTTTTATTCATTTCATTTAATTATATTTATTTCAATTAAAAAACCAAATTTAGAATGTGTCTTCATAATTGGGTTTTGAAAGAAGTCTCTCATGGTTTTAAATTATAGTTTATAAAACCTATGATGATATTTTTTTTGTCATGTTTTAATTATATGTTATTTGTAGAATACATAAAAACTATTTTTAATAATTTTATATTTCATTATTATAATGATTATGAAATTAATGCAAGAGACTATTCAATAATGATTAATGAATGTACTAAAATTTTATTGACACTTATGGTTACCTTAGAAAGTGTAATAATTTTTATGTTTGTTTTGTTCATTACAGTAACTATCAATCTATTATTATTCAACAATTTTTTTATACATTCATTTTTACTAGAGTTACCCTTTCTATATCCTATTAATATGGTTTTGAGTGGGGATGCAACACGAGCTACACTAAGCACCCACCATACTCATTCCAACCCAGATCGTTGATCAAAAAATAAAATCTACCTCATGTTTTCAAACATAATAAGTTCTTATTGTCATATTCCCACCAATTCCTCCAACATAATTTCATTTTGGATCTACTTCTCATACCATGTGTTCATCTCCTCTAGTGATTTACCACCTATACCATATATATATCCATTCGTGTATCCCCAACCATATTATCAGTATCCTTATTTTTATTTTCTGCATCCATATCATACTATCTATATTATATCTGATGAGTGTGATATTCAATATTGAATACAAGTTCATATAAATTACCAGGTGCATGCATTTGGTTAGGTAAATCCTTAAGAGGTTACCATCCTTGGACATCCCATAGATCAATTATGGCTGGACAATCAACAAGGATCTTGATTATATTCTAATTTGAAAAATTATATATCATCCATTTTTATTCATTACTATTATTTAATTATAATTTTTTATTTCAGGGGATATTTTAATATGTAAAATTGTTGTAACTGTATGCTTATCATTTTAAATATTCAAACATAAATAATTGTAGACTTTAGTGAATACATTCATATGATATCTAATAATTTCATACCATGAATTATATTTTTCAAAACATTAGCTAATACATCTATATCATTCTAGTGAAATGTCTCTCTATGAGGAATATATATAATGAAATAATGTAGGGTGAATGAGACAAAATATGGGAAATAAAATTTGTAAAATTGCTATCTATTTAATTGTTCATTTTATTTTAATTAACATGATGGTTGAAATGTCATTTAACATTCTTAGTGGTAAATATTTCATTGTCGAATATTTTTTGGAACATGAGGAGTTGTAGAGATCAGATAAGAATTTGTTATATGTTTCTTGTAAGAATACCATTGCCTATATATTAGAGTGTTTGAAAATATTCAATAAATTAAATAAATAGTTCCCTGAAATAATCTTATATTTATTTTTTAATGATTGTGATGTATTCTTAAATATAAAATTATTATAATTAAAATTTAATTAATATATATATTACTGAATTTTATTTTGTGAATCAACAGAAACAAAATAATATACATGGGTTATATGATGTACATGTACTTTTTTGGGAACTACAATGCTAATTCTTGATAGGAGTTAGGTAGTTTTAAGACCAACTATTTAATACAATGAACTAATTGAATAAATTTATTTATAAAATTCATGTTTAAAACAAATTTTAATTAAATAAGGGATAAATAAATTTATTTAAAAAAGGGGAATCAACTGAAGTCCATCATAAGTAAATGTGTTGAATCTTTGATAATGATTTTTGGGAAATGGTACCTCAAATATTGAAATAATAATGATAATTTAAAAAAAATTTAAATAATATATATTTTAAAATTATAACTTATTTTGGTAAGATTAGTTTTAGAATGGTAATATGTTGGGGAATTTTTTTTCCAAAATATAAACTATTTATCAATTTTATTACATAGTGATGAATAATGTATTTAATTAATTATATTTTGTTGGTTATCTTATTTAGAAATGATCATATCATAGTTGAGTACATTTAATAAATAATTATGATTAGTAACTAATTATGAATGAAAAGTGAGAACCAAATAAAATATATTCTAAGAATTCTCAATTCAATCCATCCATATTTTTATTTAGAGATTACACTTTTAATGGGAAAGTGTGAACTCGAACAACTCTAGTAAGTAACAAATTCAACCACTACAAGATCACACCCATTGTAAATTCATGAATCAAAAGACCGCTAAAAATTTTACGAAATCCATAATTAAAAAGGATTAACATCACCAAACTCGGAAGACATGCCAAAAAAATATCACAATTCACCATCTACTACGTCTCTGCAAACCATCGTCATCCTCATCACCAGAGCCAAACACTCCTCGCCACTGAGGATCAAGCAGTCAACACCATTTTCCTCCTGTAACTACCTTCTCAAACTCACATCCTAATGATCCTTGAAGCCCACTGTGCAGCTCCAACTCAAAGAGATGGAGGAAACCAAGATCTAGAGAAGAGAAAAGTAGGGAATTGTTTTTAGGAATAATGAAAAAAGTCAACTAGAACTATAGACGCCAGAAAAAAGGTAGCTAGGACGCTGCCATCACATTCAAGAAGAAAACATCAACAACCCTGAAGAGGTAACCACACCACCCTTGTCATGACCATCAGAATTCAAATGGGAGAAAATCAAGCTACTTACACTGATGTGCCATTCGTGTCAGCCAAAACAAATAGAATGCAGGTGACTTTTGATATGACCATCAGAACCCACCCCACTGCAGAAGTGAACCTCCACTGAGACTAGTGAGGAAACTGAGAAACTCTACACCGAAGAATTACATCAATGGCCAACATCTGAAGCTAAAAACCAATAGAAAAAACACAGCAGACCAAACAGATTGCAAAACATCTAAAAAACAAAATTCCGCATCGAAGAAAGTACAGAATAAGAAAAAGGAATTGGGAGTTAAAACCTAGAGTAAACTGTAAAAAAACCCTAGAATATGATGAAAACGCTTGGAGATCCATGACCACCGGTTGGAAAACTAAAAAAATAGCTGAATATGACGCTCCCAGTCCGACCTAGAATGGAGCAGCTGATGGAAAATTCAGAAAATTAAAATTAAAATTCATTACAACATTTTATATACATGTCAATATAATGGAAAAAATATTTCAGAAACATTTTGTATTTTTTTTATATAGATGAAACTTAATTAGTCACAATACATCAAACTATATCTAAAGGTTGTGTGTTAATTGTTATATCACAATATCAATATTTTTGAAATTGTACAATAAAATATGTGGTGACCTTATATGTTTACCAAAATATTTTCAACAAATACCGAGGAAAATTTTTTTTCAATGTTGTCACATTCTATCATAGACAATATTTCTTAATACCTGTTGTTTTATTTTAATTAATTTCATTACAAAATCAAATTTTTAGAAAATTTATTTAAAATACCACTATATAATATATATTGTATTATATAATATAAAATAAATGACAATAAATTTTTCTACTGATGAACGAACATAACATAATGATTTTAGTTGGAATTTCTTGTTCATGAATTAAGAATTTTGAATTTATTGATATGAGATAATTAATAAAGATGAAATCTATGTATATTTTTTCAACATTTTCATTATAATCATTGAAAAATGTATTAATCTATAGGTTTATAAACTAACTCTTAAACCACATATCATATGAGTATTCAAATAAAAATCATTTCAACAACATGCTTTAAAAAGGATAAGATTATATAATTCTATCCTCTATTATCTTGGAAACATTTTTTTCTGAGATTGAATATTTAATAATAAATCATTTTTTTTATGGAAAAAGGTTTCACTATTAAGATAGGTTATTCATAACCATTCTTTTTCATTTTTAAAAAAATCATTTGTAGAATAATTAGTGTAACTTTTTAAAACATAAAACATATAATAATGTGGTATATAGATCAAGAATACCAAAAACATGGATTTCAATTTTTTTAAATAAAAAGTCTCAAAAGAGTCATCTACCCACACTTATATAAAAATGAAATTCCATATGAATCATTATATAATTATTTGGGGAAATGCCTGATGTTGAAATTTAATTAGAATATAAAAAGAGTACAGTGGATCTCAGTATGTGTGTTGGATTCATTTGACATGGATAGATATCCATTAGGATTCTCACTGAAATCGATATATCCCATCAAATGTGTTCTTCCCCAAATATATAGGGAAATAAACATCCTTTAGCCCACCTATATTTCATGTAAATATATATTAATGGACATATTATATTTATTCTCATTGGAATTATATTGATTTCATATTGATCGATGAAAATTTACAGTGGGGGACTTTTAGGTTTCAAAAAACATCCGAGATAAATTATTTGTGTATCAATGTTATAAGATAATACATTAAATAATATAAGATTGAGTAAAGTGCATTGGTTCATTGATGAGAACACGTTAAAACAATACACGTTCAAAATATCAGGGTATTATATTGTTTAATTATGAAACTATTTCAAATTGAAGTCGAAATACTATGAAAAATTGAAATAAAAAATAATACATGGTTTTTCTATAATAGTGTACTTCTGCACACTAATATAGATATTTATTGATGGAGAACACATATTTTACTGAAATGGTTTTTATTTAGGAATTATATAATTGATAAATTTATGTAATAATTATAATCAAATGATGTGAAGAGACCATTATCTTATGTGATATGATATTTATGTATGAATTATATCATATGATATATTTAGATTCTTTTTCATTTTAGGTTTTTCGAAAAAATAGAAGTTTTTAAATAATTTTAGGTTTTGTTTTAATATTATTTATGTTAAAGTTTTTACATTCAATGTAATTATTATAATAATATTCATCAAACGTAGATTCATCTTTATCCATGATTCGTATATTAGATTGACATTCACATAATAACATGTTGATTCAAACCCTAATAGCTGAATATAATGTTATATTTGATATAAATACCTTAAAGACACACATATGTATTTTAATGTAATTTGGAAAAGATTCAACTTTATATTAGTATATGGTTAATGTCACAATTCATCACAATCAAGTTAGTTTTATTTTTTGATCAGTCTTCTATTACTAAATATTTTAATATTCTAGTCATCGATGTATTGTATAGAATGTGACACTCTATATCAAAGTTTGTCTACTTCGGAAAAAATTATATTTATCTATTATAAAAAAATGTATGGGTGTTTTGAAAATTCCACACAACTAGAAATGATTTTATGTATTTTTAATGATATTTCTAATTTTAATATGGAGTCGTTATTTAAATATGTAATCAATATTTTAAATGGTGTTCTATACATTCTGTTGATGAGAACTAAGGTGAAAAATTCAATCCAAATGATCATTTAAGAAATGTATTTGGTTAGGATAACCAGGGCATGGTCTAATGACAACACTGGAAAAGAGTCACCACTAGTTATTAACCCACATCGAGCACATATCTATTCTCTCACACCGCAAAGATGAAATTAATTTGTTTATATGAATATGCATGAAAATTGATACACAATATCATGAATGAGGTAAATGAGAAACTAAAAAATCATGTAATCAATGACAGGAATATTTCCATCACTTCTATAAAACTATTATAACTTTTTGATACATGTATGGAAATAAATCAATATTTGTATGATATATATTATGTTGTGAATGAGGTTTGTTGTAACCTTCTTTTTGATGATAATCTGGGTGGTGGTGATGATAATTATGATTATGATGTTGGAGATAATGATGCTGGTGCTCTGGGTGACGATGTTGATGATGATTCCAGTTATTATTATCATGGAAATGATGATTTTTAGGGTGATGTTGATCCCCACAATTATTTATTTTGTTAATAATATTAAAAATGTGTTATTGAATTAAAATGAATAAAAAAATTGATCTTATAAATTTTATATGAAGTTTGTAGTAATGTAAATGGTTTGAAAACTATGGATAACCATATTGTTAAATGATAAATATATAATATTTCAATGAAATTAAATGTGTACAGTAGTCTATATTTTTATTACATGATCTAGAAGATGTTTTCATTGCTGTAGTTCTTTATTCGATATTAGAAGATATTCAAATGTTTCAGGGAACAATTTGTTATGTATCCATGTTTTACAGTATCTTATAACCACTATTTTGTAATATTTTGGTATTGATGTATACTAATGGTACACTTTAGATCATGGTTATTCAAATTTATCAAAGGGATATAAAAACAATTTTTAATACCATTAGAATACCCCAAATCAGAAGCATACAATTCACATTGTTCAAAAAAATGGTTTTATAAACTATATTAATTGTTCGTTGGCCTATATGAGTGGTTATAAACAGTTCTTATAAATTATATTTCAAACAATGTATGTAAAATTGGTTTCATAGAAATTTTATATACAACATTTTCATTGACACGTGGATATTTCAAAAACGAATTTGATTAAAAATATGATAATGGAAAACCCATTTTAATAATATTTTTGAAGTTAAATAATGTACTAATCAATGAATTTTATCCTAGAATAATATTATATATCCTTTACTGAGGAAATAAATTATCCAATATTATTATTCATACTAACCAAAAAGTTCAAAATTTACTAAATTAAAATGACTTTATTAAAAATATGGTATAAATTAGTTGACTATAAATATAAATAATTAGTACACATAAAATTAATATAGAAATAGAAAACATAATGATAAAAATTTAAAATATTTATTTTTAACTATAATCAATGTTCCTATAGAAAATTCAATAACAATATCCTATCAAATGAAAATATTTAATTAATTATAATAAAATGAAAAAATAGTACATTTAAATCCTCATTAATCAAAATCTATCATTATAAATTCGTGGAAAATGTTTAAATTATATTAAAAATTTTATTTAACTATTCATCAAAAATCAATCTTTTTTGAAATTTTTTAAAAGAATTGTCATAGGATAATTTGTACAAGGTGAATTGAAAAATAATGACATATTGATCAAATATAATTTCTAAAATATCTTAATATTCATGAAAATATATTCAAAGAAAATTAATTTAAAATATATTTTAATGAAAAAAATATATATTTATTAAAAAAAGGACTTTAAATAAACATGAGTGACTATTTAAGAATTATTTATTAGTATATGAATACTGAATAGGTCCTTTATATATATTTAATATGTAGATAATAATATCCATACATTCCATTTTATTATCCTGGTAGTAATTTTTCCTATTTTGTTTAGATATGATGTTTTATATCATTTACCCAATCCAACATAGTGTTCTCTAAAAAATATCTAGGTGTTATATTAAAAAACAATTAACATGATCAGTTATTTTAATTTTATATTATTCTAAATATATAAGGTATTTACAATTAAAAATTCATTTTGGTATGAACACATTATAAAAAGGGTTTATAATACATCGTCTCAATATTAGGGAAAGGGGAATATTTAAATCATATGGAAAAACATAATACTAAATTTACAAATAGATGAATGTTAATGAGATCATAAAATATAGACATGGAAATTAATACTAATGCCTATGGAATAGTATTTAGTGACATAGAACATTTTTTTGAAAATGTTTACAACTAAACAATTATAAATATATGATTGTAGAAAAGACAATAAATTCATATAAATTGAATGTAATAGTGAAAAAGGTTCTGTAAATATCTATTTTCTTAGATATGAGTTGTTAAATTACATTATATAAATAGATTATAAGGAAATAAAATTACATGGATATTAAAATTTCATCATTTAATTGATTTTCAAAATAATTTAATTTTTTTATATGAAATGTTTTATACATGAATATTTTTGTGCCAGAATTACTAAAATCAAATACTAACTGACAAAAATAGTATATCTAGATACCCCTCCTTCAATAAGGGAAAAAACTCTCAAAATAATAAATCAATGATGTTGTATTATACATATATAAATCCCATATACTTCTCCCAAGTGTTTTCACTAAGGACATATAATCAAAATAACTAAAAATATCTATACCTTTCTCTAATAACAACTATAGTTATCCTGGCCCTATTCAAACATTTTTACATGATTGATAACATAATTTACTACATTAAATTAAAAGGATCTAGAACTATATTGTCTATAAATTATATTATATATTAATAAAGAATCATATTCTTCAAAATACATTATTATATAAAACTCCATGTAATTATGAAAACATATGTTGAAATACTAATATATTACCTTGTACCAAAGGAAAAATACATAATGAAAAATAGTGAGCTAGAAATCATAGTATCTGAATCAATATAGAAATTAAACATAACATAATATTCAAGTGATAAAACCTAATATCATAATGACTATGATTATAAAAATTAATAAATATAGTAAGGAAATTAAATCATTTTCCATGAATTCATAAACATGTGGGAATAAAAAATGATATGAAATCATAATTATATGTCAAGGGTGGCACCCAATACTATCATTATAGTGTAGAAAAAGTTCCATAGTTGATTGAATGCGCTTTACCTTACAGTAAACATTTTTTAAATTTCTTATGGTGGATTAATTTCAAAACATAATCCCTTATATATAATCTCGTAGAATCCAATTATTTTCTAAATTTAATGGATAAATATTGAATTTCAGGAGTACCCATCACATAACATTTTATTATTATTCAAATCACATAAATACTATATATAGTATCCCATGAGATCATAACACTATTCAATTAATATATAGGATATATAATTCTTCAACCACATTAAATATAATGAATATCATTTATATGCATATCACATGATGAAATGACTCTATAAATAAATCATAAGAATGATCAAGCCCATTACAATGATGTCTGTTACACAATTCTTATATCAATTTTTTCCCAAAATTTATATTATAATGATTTACAAGAGGATAATAAATTCAATTGTTTATAACAACTACAATTAAAAAAATAACATAGGACAATTACAAGGACTTCCTTATATCATTTTCCCATGAAATATTTGGTAAGGAAATAATAAAAATTCACCATTTGTTTAGAGATTTTATTAACTGACTAGATTAATTTTTAATCAAATAAATACCATTATATATTGTATAAATACATATATAAACCAATTTTATTATCAATAATATAATAATGTTCTCTATATTTTTATAATTTTTTAACAATATTGTTTCTTGTTGATTCTTGGAATTACAGTATAAATGGGAATTCGTTTTAATAGGGTTTTCCATAAAATATTTTATTTTAAGAAAAATATAAAAATTGAAAACCATATTAACGAAATTTATATTTAACTCGGTTATTGTTCTTAGTATATCTTTTTTTCAATGATTATTATAATTGTCTTTGTTCATAATATGTATTTTTTGAATCATGTAAAATAGTTATGGTTAACAAAATTTTATTAGATTTTAGGAATGAAAAAATATACAAGTTAGTTGTGAATATTGATCGATCTGGATGACATTGTCAATGAAATGTTCTTAAGAATAATATTTTCACAGATCACCTAAAATTTTGTGAAATATTATTTTATTTTAAGAGGAATTAAAAAAATTCCATATAAAATGATGTTAAATTTTTCAAAAAGAATATTTGAGGTGGAAGAGGAGTAAAGAATAATATTAGGGTTTTACTTATTATTTTAGAATTTAATTTCTTAAGACATATTTCTATCTTATAACCACAATATCATACAATCGTAATGCTAACCAAGAATTCCCTTGAAAATAAATGATGGAACATTGGTTCAACCATTTTGGGGAGACTCTAGCTAGCCAGTTGTGGTTAGGTGGTGTGACTCATTTAACTAATTGGGAATTCATATAATTCACCTATATAAACATGATGTGAATAAATCACTCATGGTGTTTCATAGCCACTATTCACTGAATATATTGGTTTTCAGTGGGTGTGCATGATTGTGTGTGTGAGTAATGGATACAAAATCCCATTGTCGACTTGTATTGGTGATTGAATAATTTTTTTATTACGTTATGAGATGTTGAACACTTTTCTAATAGGATTTAGGCGTAGATCATGTGTTGTTATCCCATGACATAAAAGATCCATACCCAAGAATGGAATTAAAATATGTGTAATATGATAAATCAATTAATATGTGTTGTTTTCAATAATAATTATCTTATTATAGAATTTATATAAAATTATTTCATCATGAAAGAGTATCCATGATTGAAAAATTCATGAATTATTTATACTTTGATGTAATTAGTATTACATCATAAATAATTGAAATCTATATCTTTAGTTCATTATGTATTTCGATTAGTTTTATTGATATGTATATGTACGAGGTTTTCTGTGCATCTAAACACATGGATGTTCTCTATCTTCTAAATATTTATGAAGAAAATTATATATATATATTGAATTTGATGATAAAACATAAACTCATGTTATAATGGATTCCTCAATTTTGGACATCAAGTGCATATTAAAAATACATTAACCAACAAATCATATATTATATTTTCTATGGTGTTCAGTTATATTTAAACAACAGATAAAACAATATTAAAATATGTTGATGAGTTTGTAATATGTATTTGAGATTGTTTTATACAAAAGATTAATATCCTATGGATAAAATAATTTCTTAATTTGGGAAAACCTCATTCATGATAAGAATGTAGAAACTATGAAATTGTGAAGAGAGTAATGGAGAGGTTGATTCCACAAAGCCTCTTAGTTATATGATGTATGAGTTGTTATAAAATCTATGTGAAGAAGAACCAGTTTATGAATATCATAATAAAAAAAATACCATGTTATAAATATGCATTAAGAATCATTGACATCAACTATCTTATAATTTTTAATTATGATTATTATAAATAATTGCGTAGAATTATGTACTTGAATAAGAACATGGACTCTATTTACGAATTCTTAGACACATAATTTCCTAATGTTTTATGAATTATGGGGTCCATGAACCATATAAACTATAAGTAATCATGAATATTAATGAAAAAAATTATCAATACAACTTAAATTGATAATATATATATCTATATATTGTGGTTAATAATCATTATGAATTCATGTTTTATACCGTAAATGCATTCGAAATGAGAAGTCAATAATAATGTAATTTGAGGATATTAATGATTTATTCATGCTTAAAATGTTGATGATCTTGTGTTAACCACATGGAAACATCTTATGTGAACTTGGGATAACATTTTTACGGATAATTGTGTATTTTTAATTTAAGTAAAAAGGTTTGGTTGGTGGTACGAGTCCCCCCAAAACAAAACACTAACATCCAAGGAAGAAAATATGGGCCTAAGGTGATGAATCCCAAGGGTTTCCCTTAGAATAATGTTGTTACAATGAACTAAGAGAGAATAAAAACTAGAACAAACTATGAATTGCTCGCTTTCAAATCATACTCTTTAAAAACAATATACTTAAAAGTTTCCCTACCTCTATGTATGTCTCATGAAACCCAAAGAGCTAAATCAATTTTCCACCCACAAATTAGATACACAAGGATCAAAAGAGAGACCACCTTCCCATGAAAAATTATCACCATCACCTCAAAGTCATATTCCACTACCTTGACATGTATAAGAGGCCATTCTCATAATGACAATCCTACATGAATTTCTCTCATTTCAACCCCCAATTAATTTTTTTGTTTGAAAAATTTACTAAATGAAAGGATGACCAACCCCCTGTTGTCTATGAAAAGTCCACCGCCATTCATGATACAATTTATGTAAGAACCTTACACATTGATCTTTAAACTGTTGCATGGTGTGGACCGACTCACCCAGAGATGCTGATGGAATGGTAAAGTCATCAGTCTATTGGGGAAACTAAAAAGGGTCTGCAAAAATGAACCACCTTTGATCAAGAAACAATGCTCAATCACCCTGCAAGACACACAAATCAGTAAATATAACCTGGTATTCCACACACCCAACGGGGTCTACTTTATTTCATCCCATATTTCCAATAAACCAATTTAAAGAAAATACTACTTATTTTTCATTCTATATCCTTCTATTCATCACCGTTTAACCATATACTGAGGGACTCCATCATGGAATTTACCTCAAAAATAAGGAGAGTTCTATGATTCAAAAACTCCAAAATAAATCCTACTCAGTCACTCTTAAAGAACACATGTAACATTGATTCACTCCTAGAATTATCAAAAACCAAACATCTAGCAACCAATAAAATTTCCTTATTCAGGGTATTATCATTAGCTATTATAACTTGATTACTTATTCTACCAACAGGAAAGTTCATCTTTAAAGGTACATTTTTGCACCAACGTGTTTCCGTGAAAGGGTCATGAACATTGTGGGCATGAGTCTTAACCCTAAAAAGTCATCAGGAAAAATATCATGAGGTCAATCCTGTGAAACCACATTTTTCTTATTCATATCATGTAATAACATTATTAAATACATACATCTAATCACTACGAAGAATCACTTACATAATCCATAATTAATTATTCATGTCTTTGGAGATTATAAAAGAACCTCCTGATCTAGTACTATATATAGTTGGCACCCCTTCGATTATTCCCCCAATTGACTCGATTTCTTGAATAACCTATGTTAATGAGACATGCTAATGAAACAGAATCACTAATACCTTTCATGCCAGTATTACAAAAAAATAATGCCTCATGTTTTCTTTGTCGCCTCCAAAATCGAGTTAAATTCCCCTACAATATACAACAGAGTGTTTCTGAGCTAAAAATAGATCATGTATTTCCAATGATCCTTTTACCCCTCCAGATCACCACTATCTTAGACAAAGATAAAAATAGAAATCCCATTACCAAAACCGATCCTAATAGTAATTCCTTGAGACATGTAACAAATAAGTTCAGCTAATATCTCATTCATCCAACATAACAAAATATGCATATTCTCTGGTGAGACATGCTGAAAATTCCAGAAACTCATCCTCCTAGGAATGCCACTAAAAATGGAAGGATTCGTCATTATCTCTATGATTTCATTTACAGAGTAATTATGATTTCTAAAAATAGTAGAGATAAACATTCATTTGTCATGAGCCCCCAAAACCCTCAGGTTACCGATAATCAGGGTAACCATTAAAATAATTGATATTTTACCATACATTGTAAAATAATTAATATAGAATATATACTGATCTCTATAAAATCGATGGCCTTGGACGATGTAACTTGTCTTATAGACACCACAAACCAGTTCTTGTTTAATGGCATTGGGGGAAGCTGACTTACTGAATCCTCTAGAATGGAGAACCTATTAACAGAAATATGAGGGGGAGATCCCCTTACTAAATCCTTATGATGATAATAATAATTATGTATTATTGAAGGAGAATATCGGTTAGCATGAATGGCCTTATCCCCAACCTTAGGGAAGCCTTTTCATGGGATTCAACCTTGACATCCTTCAGTAAAACCGAAGATAGACAATAATCCAACTACCCTAGATCCGGAGAGAGTAGTGATAAAACATGGAAGAGAAGACAGGCAGACACAGCTCTGTTGGAATCCACTAATTTGATCTCACCTCTAGATTATGAGAACACCAGGAGAAGGATGTCGGAGGAATCACTGCCAAATACTGAAGAAGAAATGAACTACGCGTGCAAGGCTAACTGTTCCATGAAAATTATTTTCTACAAAGGTTGAGTGTTAGAATAATTGGGATCTTATCTCGGGGAGGTCACATTAGCAAGAAAGTGGCGATGATAATTGGAATTTGGAACCCTCACCTCCACCTCAATTTCAATGTCTTTAACCACTGCCGTTTCCACCGGAATCATCAACCCCTCACACAACCCAAAATCATCATCCTTCTTGAAAAATGAATGATCCCACTAGGTTATAGTGGGAACCAGGGAAGTAGCAGATGTAGAGGGACTCTAAGAGTTTTTATTTAATAACCTATATCTTCATAAGTCCAAATAATTCCTTTGGAGATCAAATTCTACACAAAACCTAGAAAAACCCAAAACGAACAACATATTCAACCAAACAGAGACATCATAATCATTAACCAAAAAACATGAAGGAAACTTTTTTATGGGAACAGTCTCCACAAAAATCCATAGATTATGCACATATATGAAATATATAACTCCCTTTCATTAGCACAATAGAATGTACCCAATGAATCTCCCACCGAAATATGGATCAAGTGGTTCTAAAGTAGAAATGGATAACTTAGAAGCATGATCCATACAGAATCCAAACTCCATTATCTACCAAAGAGGTAGTACCAAGCCCATAGAGATAGTGTAAAACTTCATGAGCCACACCTCCAACTTTCCCTATCCCATGCTGGCACAATGTCCTCCCTACAGGATAAGTGGATGAAAAATTTTAACCCTGAATGCTCTAACACATCTATGGGAAGATGATGTCCCCAAAAATCCATAAATTCTTTAATGAAACCTTGGGAAGGTTTTTATATTGAAAGAAATCCACCAACTCTAGTTCATTGATATACGTAGCCTCCGTCACCTCCATTACATCTAGATCTACCTTCAATGATTCATTGACCAACAAAGGACTCTACATTTCAATGATTATATAAGGATCTACAGGGAGACAAGTAGCCATAGAAGATGAAATCACACTGGAAAGAACCTACTCAAAGGATTTCATTAAAGGCCTAGGAGATTCAGCTACTGGATAAGGAGCTCCAGAAGCCTGTGGAGAGGAAACACCAAACTCCAATGATGAAACACTTGCCGCAAATAAAACCCCAACATCCATAGTAGGAGGAACATCACATGACATAGAAGGAGAATCCATCATGGGATAAATATTTTGAATTTGGAATTTCCTGGTCATTTTCTCTTTATGAAAACTAATATGATATAGCTAATCAAAGATAATTTAACAATGATATCATGTTGTAATAGTACATTAAGAGAACATTAGGATGTCTAAATCAATAATAAAATAGGGAAATATCATGAGGTCATCTCAAAATAGATTAGTCCATGAATAATAGTGAGGTATTGAAGTTTATTTTGGGGGAATTTGATTTATTTTGGTTTGTCATAAGAGCGAAAGGGTTCACTCATATTTTGTCGAAGTAGAAGAAGACTCTAAATTACATTCATAATAATGAGATGTAATGTGAGGGATTCAATAAGTGGCCAGTTTTGTTACTATTAGCACTATGTGATACATTATTAAGATCCACTGATGTGGGATCATGTGTTATGATATGGACAGATTCCATGTCGTACATTATTTTTAATAAAATGATTATATAAAAGAATTTATTTTCTTGAATATAAAAGTTGACCATGGACAAGAAATTCCATATGAACCATGTAAATACCATAAAATGTGAACTGTATTAACAATTTTCCATGTGATGTATGAATTTGGGAATTAACATGTCGATCACGAACCATTACATGTTTAAGAAGATGTATTCAATATAAAATAACTCAAAATAGTTAACCTCCAATTCCCAAAACCATAAGTCGTTAATCCATCTTACGTATCAAAATGTGGAATAATAGGAATAAAATACCTATAAATATGAAATAGAGTCTTCTTAAGGTAATGATTTTATGAATTGGTTGATCTAAATTATATGGATATTTATACCAATAAGTGAAAACAAAAAATGAAGAGACATTCTAGGATGATGAAGAAGGATGTTATACTATGGAACGATATACCACTAAATAATTCTGATCATTGTGGTTTATGTTATAATATTAAACATCATTTTTATTCATTAAATATTGAATAATAATGATTTGATGATGATTTTTCACGAAGTTTACTTCAAAATGCATTGAATGAAGAATTTAATAATGTCCCCAATTTAGTGGTAAAATGTAATTTTAGATGGATGAAGGGTATTCTTTATGAAAAATTATATATATGAATTGGATAAATATATGAATGTTGAATTTTCTAAATTTTTATTCATATCCAATGATTCCACAAACCATGTGAGAGGAAAAGGGTGAAATAATTTATTTTCAATTCAATTTATGCTATACCATTTGAGAAACTAAAGAAAAAATCATTGTGAGAATGAATTTTTTTTCAAAAATGAATTTCAATGTTTTTATGAAATTGGAAAATGTATCTATGGATATCAATAATTCTCAATAAAATGTTTTAGAAAATTTCTTCAATGATATTAATAATAAATTGAATAAATGAATAATTTTTCATGAAGAAAATTTTAAGATTTTATAGGAGTATTATGATGAATAGAAGATAGTGTTGTGGGATGATAATGAATATATCAATAATAATGTGTGTGTTAGTGATATGAAATTTATTGATCAAGAATCAACATAAGTTAAAAAATCACAAAGTTCAACAACAAGAGATGCTACCTCACAAGTTAGAAATAAGGATAATGACTCTAAAAAGGTCATTATATTACACATTAAGGAAATGAGAAAATATTTAAAGATGATGTTATCCAATAATTACATTCCAAAACATATATACTATAATTTGTTCAATTATATGTAAATGAGTCATTTTTTGGAGACATTACTGATTGTGAAAAATTCCTATAAGTCCACCACATTAATGGTTATTGTCAAATAAATCATTTAGATATCTTCCTCTAAAACAATTAGAAATAGTTTTGGTTCTACTCAAAAGAAGAAAGGATCATAATATGTGAAATTTAAAAATACTTCACCATAAAAGGAATAAATAATCATTAAAGGAGATTTTTTTTAAAATTTGGAAACAATGCATTTGAATGTTGACAGAACATAAAAATTCCTGAGGATAATATAATTTTTTCATATTTTGGGAGAAAAGACACTGAAAATTAAATTCATGAAGAAAAATAAAATCTATAAAAATAAAAGTTAACAATTCACCATTGGATGAGAAGAAAAATAATAATGATTATTTTAAAATAGTCACCAAATGGAAAAATTAGATATTCATTTCTATCTCAAACAGAATGATACATCTTCCAAAAATATCTCATCCCATTATGAAAATTAAGTCTATGATTGGATTGAGAAAAATTAGGAATATAGATAAATATAATTTCAAGGGTAAAGCTAAGAGATTATATATTATTTATGGTGATATGAATGTTATGAAAACAAATCCTATACTTTATTTTATAGCATATACTTACTAGGAAATAATAAGGAATAATGCTTAATTCACGGTGAATATAAGATAATATGTTCCTAAGAAAACAATGCAGGGACCATAATGTCATCCAAGCATTCTTTATAGAAAAAATCATATGAATCAAAAAAAAAGGGGAAAATATATTTAGAAATGTCACACAACAAATAAATAAATCACATTACTTCCATTATATATGCCATCTACATAGAAATGATAGAGGTTTCAGTTTTAAAAAATTTAATGACATGTGAATATCATTAGAAGATAGATAATATTAGGAATGAGTGTTACGTTATTTGTCCAATTTAATAGAACATGGATATTAAATTATACGGTTTTAGAAAATATCATACAGTTAACCGAAATCATGTTTTTAGAGAAATGGAGATGAAAAATATTATTGTATAAAATATTTTTGGAAGGTTAATTAATATTAGAATAAGAGAATATTCCATATTGCAGGGTAGTTCTCAACTAGAATGTTACTCATAATGAATAATAATTTCATTATTTTTCCTTATTATTTTATATTTATTAATGATAAATATACTTGGACTGAAGGACTATGTTATTGGTATCCCAATAAAAACATGACGTGATTATACTACATGAAGTCTAATAAGTGTTATTAAATTAAAGGATATGAACTTGTCCCATAAGATAGAGAATCCTTGATAGGAATTTGTGATTTTACTATATTATTGTGTACATCATAAATTAATGATTGATTTATGATATAAGGATGGGGTCAAAGAATTATAATGATAAATATGTTTATATTTATTATATTACATTATAATTGTTAATATATGTGATTTATATTACAATGATCCTAGTTTATAGATAACATGAACATCCATGAATATATCTATCATTTTTTGTACATGTGTTCATCTTATATTTACACATAGTTAATTTAATAAAGTCACTTTTCAATTGTTTCCATGATTTATAATCCTATTATTAGAGTTGCTCATGATATAATCCTTAAATGGAATATAATATCTCCCTGAGATGAAATAAGAGGCTATAAGACAAACATAACTATTGAATTTGATTTTTCGAAATGGGGAGAATGTTTTGGCACATACATTTCATTTTTGTTATGTGATGATATATTAAAAAAATTGATATTTTCGGACATTTGTTTATTTGAATTTAATATTCTGTAAATATTTTTTTGATGATTTAAATAGGATATCATTAACATTATTGATTTTTTGGGACACATTGAATTCCATTGAAAGACATGATTTAACAATTATCCATTTTAATTATGATGATTGATGGAAATTATCTTCAATTTCATATACATTTTCTTTAGAGGACATATTTCACATAACAAGTTGAAGGGAATGAAACATATAATATTTCATGATAAATTAAAAATTTAAATGGAAAATTATATTGCATTTTACATTTGGACTATTTGTGGAGGAAGTAGAGAGAATAATAATTGTGATTTTTGTCTTGTTTTCATGGAATTTAATATTATTAATGAAATTTATATTTTATAAAAAAATTGGCCAAGATATAGTCCAAACAACGAGTCCATAAACCATATATGTGGGACATGAGGGGTGATCCAAGTTAGATAGACTATACATAGACATCCATGGGTAAAATATTAGATTTATTATATTAATAATGATTCATATGAATAATGTTTACTTGTATGGTTCTAAAAAGATCATATGGAGTTCTAGAACCACTATCTAGGCCATCGTAGTGGTCTGGTAGATAGTGTGTATGGGTATTGTAGGCGATGAACCCCACAAACAGGTCAATGTGATTATGGTTAAATATTGGTTATCATGTTCTATAGAGATGAAATATTTTTATATGTGGGACTATAGGGGCGAATATACTCTTCACCATCAGTAAAAATTAATATGAAAAAGAATATCTACTCGATCTAAGTAATATAATCCTTCTGATTGATAAATTATTCCATTATTAAAACAGATACTTATTGGATATTTTTATAATAGAATTTCATTTTGAGGAAACCTCAATAGTTGACTAATTGTTGAATAATTTGTTCTTCTTTGGAGATTGGTCATAGAACCTCTCTGAGTTAAATCTATGTTTTTATTAGTAAATTATTTTTATAATATGATCCAAACATGAATGAAATAAATAAATTGGATGTTTTTCATCTCTCTGGGTTGAAGGGTGAATTCAAGCTTCTGACATGTGATGAAACATGTGATCCATATCGCATTCACATGAGTAGAATGGTCAATGTCATGTAAAAATGTGATTCCATGTTTTTAGCATCATATGAATATTAAAAATAAGATACCCATATTGTTTTATATATGATATATAATTAAATTTGGTTATATTTTATAAAATAATCAATCAATAGAAACAATTGTGGTTGAGTCCGTACATATGTGTGATTATCAGTTATTATCATATAAAAAGTAACAAATTTAGAGTTTGGTTTCCACAAATTGTTCATTATCATTTTACCAGGTGAAATATATCACCATAAAACTATTGTTTCGTGGTCTGAGATCACACGTGGATCATGAATTTCATTATTAGGAAGGGGATTTAACAGCCTCTTGATTTTAAATCATCACCCACAAGGGTTTCATTTTGAAAATTAAATAATATAATGTGCTTCTCCAATTAATGTTTTTTATGTATCCACTTTATTTGAATGAGGTTTATTTGTGCTCGATTCAATTACATGAGTATCTAATGTATAATAGTTTATTTAGAGAATAATATCACTTCATAAGAGTGTAAATATTATCATAGACATCAAATATCCATTATTTTTTCAGTATGTTTATATTTTATATGTTTCCATAAACAATTACACAATGAAAAATGTTACCAATGTCTATATACATTCACGCACACATGAAGTGATAAATCCATGAGAATATTGATATACCCAAACCTTTTTCACTATAAGTATGTGTCGTACGTGATGTAAAATATTGACTAATATGACAAATATGATAATGAAAATAAATGTGTGTGTTTTGGTGTATAATCATGAGAAAATAGGTCAACATATTACAAATTCAAGGGGTTTATAGTTTTAAAAAGAACTTTATTTGATTTTTTTAAATATTAATTATTGGTTATAATAGTGAAAAAATTATGTTCATTAATTAATTACATCATATGTTTGGTTATGAATTTAAAATAATAATTATTATTTTTTGATCCTATTTTTACTGAGTGAAATTATTAGAAATAACTGATCATAGAAAATTATGAATGTATATAATTCTTCAATGGTTCCTAATGTGTTCATATGAATGTAAACTTTTGTGATATAATAGAGGAATATCAATATATATTCATGTATTGTATCAAGACTCGAATAACTTTTTGTATCTTCTGATAGCCATCAAAAGAAGGTGAAGCCTTCTGGTTGGTTGAAGGATTATATAGAGTCTCTCTGTTTGATTTTAGAGGAAGAATTATTTTGATTGGTGTAAGATGTAGGAAGATTCTCTAGATGGATTCTAGGTTAATAGTGTGTAGATTTTGGTAATGGAGATTTTTTTATTATACTGAGTCACCTTTTGGGATATTAGAATTATTGAATGGTGTGGTTCAATGTTCTCTAGTTTAATTGAAATTACTATCATTGAGGATAACAAATGAAGGTAGTATCACCAGCATCGAATAGAATAGTAACTTCAGGTGAACATTGTAAATATTGTGTGTTATTCTCTCTATTATATTTGTTTCATATATAGTGATCCTGTGAGAATTAATAAGTTAATCCAAAACCATAAAAATTTTATGATTTTGAATGACAAATAAATTATTTCATTTATTTGAAAAACTGATTCCCCCAAGATAATAATATGGCATAAGTATCTATATAATTATATATATTATTATAATTTTCATAGAAACTGAAAGAGTTCATGTTATGAATATTTCATAAAATTAGGGGTAAGAGTGAATGTGTAATTTGAAAAATTAAAAAGGATAAATAGAAGGTCTCATTTAATTTTTTAAAATATCATTATTATAATCCAAGATAATTAAACGAGATAATATAAATTTATTTTTATTAATAAATAAGTTATCTATTATATTTATAATAGATAAAAAATAACTAGGTTTCCAAAAAAAAATATAAACCTTGGAGGGATGGGAAAATATGAACAAGGAAGAGAAAGGATCATGTTAATGGATGGGAATTATTCTTCAAAATAATTATTATTCAATGTATAATACAATACACTATTAAGGATAAAATGTGTCAAAAATTGGTCTCCTTATGTATAACTAGAGTGAACAGTTTTAAATTAAATAATAAATTAAAGGAGAAACATTATGAAATAAGAAACTACAATGGGTTATTAATGAATAATTCACATTTAGTACTTTCTCAAAAAAATTCATTTGATGAATTAAAACATTGTTATAAATAAATTATAATGTAACATTTTATTATTGAGATATATATAAAACATTGTAATTAGTAATTTGATTACGACATTAAAATTTTCAAAGTGAATGGAAATTATGATGAAATTCCTTACAACATGAGAATTATTATCATAAATAAACAATTAATGTATAAAATGTTGAAATTGATGTGAAAATACGTCTAATAAGTAAAATAAATGTTACTAAGTATCTTTTTAGCATTATGTGATCATTATAAATGAACATCTATGTGTAAAAGATCATTTGTCTCAATGAAGGCAGTTTTGATTTGATGCTATTACATCATATCCGAAAGCATATTTAAATTCCATTTACCATTCTATATATTTAGAATATGTTCATTAGTTATATAACCTAGTTTCTTAAACATCTATATTTTATAATCACAATTCCAATAATAATTATATGTCACTTAGTTATAATATAAATTTCATTCCATTGTTGGTTATTTGATGTTGTTCAGTGACTTTTCCCATAACTCGTTATGTTCGCTAAACATGGTAAAAATCATTGTTAAACAATTTCATAATATCTTAATAAATAATTTTTCTATTTATATAAATTCTATATACAAAATATTTTTTTAAATAAAACCATTATTGGTGGTAAAATCATCTCTGAATCATTACTCACATAGAGATAGTTCACATGTAAACAAGATTATTATTTAAATTTGTCCACAAATGAATGGTAAATATTGTAAATGAGAAAGGGATATTTTAAAAATAATTAAAATAATATATATATATATATATATATATATTAGATTTATAAGTCAAATAAATCATTTTTATTATCCATGACTGTTGTTAAAGAAAAATAGAATATATTTCTCTGTAAAGTCAGTAGTCTACCAAACTCACAACTGAAGTAATAGTTTCTCTAAATGGATTAATAAGAATAAATAATTGTTATTTCCAATAAATAAATTATGAAATATATTTCATTTTATTTTTAATAAAATATATGATTTTGAAGAGAAATATTGGATAGAAATACAAAAGTATTTGATAATACTTATGATGGAGAATTCATCATTCTTGGAAGACTCAATATAATTGAATAATCTAGGTTATCATATTGAAAATGGGGGAAACATAATGTTTTAGTTGCATATTTAATGGAATATTTCGGTAGAGGTGTTGGTGAGTTACGTTGTTTTATATGTAACCATGGAGGGATAGAAGTAATCAAAATTTTATAGGAGGAAAATGCAACCACTGAGAAAACTCAGTAAACATCAATGATACAAAACTATATTCTTGGGTTACTTATATTTTTTGGAAATAATGGATTTTTGAGTCCGTGAAGGTGAATAAATACTCAACCAAATCTATCATCCTATGTTTTAAAAATGTTTTGGTATCTTTACATTAATTATTTACTATTTAATAATATAACTTTACATTCTGTAAATAGATATTACCATAGTGATTTAATGTTTTATTAAACATATAATATACACCACATTAAAAAATATGGTATTACGTGTAAAAATATAATATCTATATAATAAAATTTAATTTAAAAAATTTATAAAAATATATTTTATAATAATATATATACTGTGAAGGAAAATAATTTTACTAAAAAAATGAAATTATAACCATTGAAAATTATTATTGTTATTTAGTATTGATTACTATTAATGTTATTGTTCATTTTTTTTAAATATTTTATAACATTAATTAATTAAGATAATCAATTTCGATTCATGAGATTGAGATTCAATGATATATAAAAACAATAATTTTTGAACAATAATTTTTTCATTACCATGATTATTAATATTAATCCTAATAATTTATATTTTTTACTTAAAAATGATATTATACACATAGAAATATTTTTTTATTATCTCAAATACAAGGATATATTTGTTATATTGACTCTCTATATGGAGAAAATTCAATCATAATGGTATATTATTTAACATGTAAACACCAACGTAAAATAAGTTCCTTTCTAAAAATAATAATAATATATAGAGAAAATACCATATGTTATTAGTTGTAGTGATATTAAAAAGATTAATATAGATTAAAGATGAGATTTTTGATATTAAAACAAATTTTTAAACTACGTTTACCAACGATAAAAAATAATTAATTAAAATTAAAAAAATTGTTTTCATAATATATTAAAAAATATTAAAAAATTATATTCATGGGTTTTATAACCAAGATATAGTATTTTATTTATATTAATTATTTTAAATTATAAATTACTATTCTAAAAAATTAATAAAACCACAATGTAACCTAAAAGTGACGTTGTTTCAATAATCTATATTTTTTTTATTCAACTGAAATTAATTATTTTATATATGTCACCATTATAAATCATTAGGTAACATTTATAGTTAAAATAAAAAATTTATGTTTATTTTTTCCCCATTTAAAATTTTAATTAAATATTAAAATATAATGAAAAAATATATTTTATTTTTTTAAATAATAATATATATTGTTATTATTTTATACCATTCACCTAATAATTAGTAGTTACATTATTATTAATTTCAAAAATAGTTTATCATGATCAAAAAGAATTTTCATATAATATAAAATCATATCCTATAAAAACCATTTTTGAGGAGAATTATGTTCACTATATAATCTATGATGTAATTTTCCATTTCATGTGAACTAATTGAAATTAATTATTATTAAATGTTTTTGATATTTTCATTCAACAAATATATCATATAGGGGTTAATTATATTCATTGTTTTAATTAAATTGAAATTTCTTAATGTCGATTCTATTATATTGTAGTCTCTTTTATGTTTGATGTTGTGTGGAGAAATATATATCAAAATTATTTACATAATTTGAGGGAATCATATATTAAAATCTTATTTTCATAAAATTATCATTAAATTCAACCAAATATTTCATCATGTAACTAAAATATAAATAAATTATATGTAAAATTTATTTCTTTCACATACAACATCGAATAATATATAGCCGAAATAAACTGGATGATCATTATCAAGAAAATTATTTAATTAGTAAAACATCTATTTATGAAAAACATATTTTTTATTTAATAATTCATAATTTTATGGGACAAATATTAAATTTTATTTAATGTCAATGTAGTTATATCTTTTCTATAAGGTCACTCATGTCATACAATCGTATAAATAATATTATTGAATGAATGTATTTTAATCTATCCTATTAAAGAAATGGTTTTTTCCTTCAATTGTTCCACATGACGTTGATAAGTATTAGTTTTTTTATTGTTAAGTGTAGTTTCAAGGGTGCACAATTATCACATATAATAGTTACCTTATAGAACTACATATAATATCCCAAAAAAAAGGCACAATAGTTTATTTTTCACTAAAATAATATACTAAAAATTATTAAGGATATTTCCATAGGACAATACGAAATTAATAAGATATTATATTAATTGAGCTCATTAAAATTTAATTATTTTTAGAAATCATAAAAATACATATAAATACACTTATATAATGACATAAGAATTATTACTATAATTATATTATATTATATTATTGAAAAAAACTCTTATCTATATCGCTTCATGCAAATGTAAAAATGAAAATGACAATTTTGTGTATATGTAGACTATCTCTTATAGTGATGCCATATTTCATTCATCATTACCTCAATAAAAGAATAAAAATAAATATTATTTCTATGAAAAATATGTTATTTGAAAATATATTTCATTGTATACATTCAATCCCTGTCATCATTTATTAAATTGACACATCACTCAAATGTATGTTAAGACTCTCACATCCATGTATAAATTATTTTTTTCCAAGTATCTTCAAATGGATAGTTTTTTAAATGTGTACAATGCATTACATTTAATTTTATAATTATAATAATAATCTAGAATAATTATATTATTAAAAAATAATGTATTTATTTTTACCTTTCAACCAATATATTTTGTTCTTATTTTTTTAATTTTACATCATAAATTAACATTGTTATTATATTTATATCAAAAATTACTAAAAATGTTTTTAAACTAAAAATATAATTTTATAATTATGATCTAATTATGATTTCAAAATTTGATATAATAGTATATATATTAATTGTTTTAAATAAAATAATTCAGTTATATGAAGTTAAATATTCTTAAAATAGAATTTTAATCTATTCTATGTGAATGACCATGAAATGTTCAATAAAATATTATTGGGACCTCACAATCATATAAAATACATATACAAAATCAACAATAACATTATATAGTTTGGAAAACCATTGTTAATTTTTTTGGACCATAACCGATGAAATAATACATTCATTACAAATATTATATCTAACATATTTGCATTCAATGATTATATATGGATGTAATATGATGTCTAACCAAGTGGAAGTCGGAGGAAACATTTTTTTTCTCATATAGTGTTCATTGAGACCTGTTTCATATTATGGAAATATTTTTTTATACGGCCAATGTGAAACTATTTTAAATTTAATTTATTATTAAATAAATTTCACTAATTTAGTATTCTATTTCATGTCTTCTACATCATATATTTTTTATTCAAATATTGTAATAGTTATAAGGCTAACTATATTTCTATTTTAATTTATGAGGTCAATTTTTTTTGTATCGTGATTGAATTTATATAGTGTAAATTATTATCCAGGTATTTATTATTACCTATTTTTTAATATAAATAAATTGATTTATATAATAATATAACATATTTTAATTTAATGTCCTTTAACTAAACCAATAAATATATTATAATGCTCTATTATATAATATCTTTTTTTTATTTTTCTTCAAAAATATTTATTTATTCACTAAATTTATATTATTTCTTGTCTTTTTATATTATAATATCATTTCATCTCACATGGTTAATGGAATTCAAAAAAAAAATTAATTTACGATATTACTAACTAATTTAGGGATTTTAATATGTAGTTTTATGCTAAATTTATTTTTATTTATTGTTCATTAATATTATTTTCAAAAAGTAAATTATTTTATTAATTTTATTTTTCATAATATTATAATTCCATAAAAAAGTTATAAAATATTTATTTCATATACTTCTTCTACATTTATAACATATTAATTTCAGAAATATAAAAATAAATGAATTTTTTATTTCATTCTCTCTAAGATATCAGTTTCCCAAAAGTACTCACATTATACATTTATAAATTTATTTCTCCTTATTTCATTTTTTTCAATGGAAATAAATTTAAAATAATTATATGAATATTTCATTTTGAATGTTAACAAAAGAAATTTTTTTATTTTTATTTTTCAAAGTATATGAATATTAATTTAAAATCATTATATATATATATGTCTAAATCTTATTTTAGTTCTTATATATCACTAGATATAAATTTTAATAAAACCACCCAACATCAATATATTTATATTATAAGATCATTCTTTTTCATAATATTTCATTAATACCCTTTTTTTCCAAGGTTAACGATTTTGGGTCAAAATTATGTATGTTATGTTGGGTCAATGATTTAGAAAGATAGATTATATTAATCATAAAAAGTAATTTTTTTAGAAACTTTATATTATTATTAGTGAAAAATGAATATAAATATTTAATGTTGGGGTAATTATTTATTCTATTGTAATAATATATTAGAATTAACCATGTATTTTATTACATTTTATGGTTAGTTATACTGGTTTATTGGGAGTTATTATATAATATGATATAATTTTACATCAATGATTGTTAAATTGTTTCATATCAAAATCTTTGAACATCGTAAATTATGAATATGTTCTTTTGAGTAATGTGATATTTTTTACATCTAATAGGTAATGGGTATATATTTTCATTATTAATTTTCTTATGTTATACACTAATGGGTTGTGATTGATGGATCATATTCCTACAATCTATTTATTCTTGTCTTATGTTATACTAAATCCTTATGCATGTATTTAAAATTTATTATATATGAAATATTTTTTATGATTCAATTATGATATATCGATGGACATTATTTTTTAAAAAAATCTAAATAATCAACATATTCTCACTCATAATCATATATTATTGACAATTATGATTAACCATAGTAAATATATTTTCATGATCTTTCCCATGTTATATATCCCAATGATATCTGAAAATCAATTATGTACAATATTTCTAAATGGTTATCATGTGTGTATTTATTATTTGATTTTTAAAGAATATAAGAAAATAAGGATTTATTTGTTTAAATTCCAAAATTTCAATTTGAAGATAAACTCATAGAATATGTTACATAGTGGGTTTTTTAATTCTCTAAAACACTAATACATAAAGGTTATAGGTATTTCTGTGAATCAACATTCTCTTTTAAAATCTTAATTATGAATGGTTAAATTCATTTATATTTTAAATAATTAAAGAAAATATTAAAAAAATATTTTATAGAAAAATATTTAATTGTGTGGGACTAATTTTTTATTGTTGGTATCAATGTAGGTTATAAAAAACATATAAGGGTATGATTTTATTGGTTAATAATAATTTGAAATTTATTAGTATCATCAAGGATTTCAACGTTTACAAATTATTCTATGTTCATATGTATACACAACCTTTTTGGTCTAATGTGTTTGTATTAAAAGGATATTGACTGTATTTTGGGATATTTTATTAGGGTTGTAAGAAGAATACATAAATCCATGAAGAATAACCATTATATTTTTCATATCCCTTGATGTTATAATTTTTTCATTTAAGAATAATGATATATGGGTATTAAAGATTATATGCTGAAAATAAAGATAATAATGGGAATAAAAAAGTGATTTTATAAAATTATGTTTAGAGTAATTTTTACGTGGTTTCCCACTATACATATAAAATTATATAGTTATGGTGAATATATAATAAATGATAATTTATTAATTTATTGATGATATATTTATAAATAATAGATATTGATTTAATTTATAGAGGAATGTATTTTTATTCCATTGATATATATGTTAATGTGTTTATAATAATTTATAAAATAAGTAAATTGATGTTAAGAGTTTTTTATTTATTGAGATAAATGATAGGATAATCATTAAATAATGACTGGACATTTTATTTAGGATTTTTTTATTTAAAAAATTTCTTTAAATATTTATATTAGTTTTAGTAATTGTTATTTTGCAACTAATATATGTTTAAAATTAGATGTTATTGGGGTTGTTATTTAGATTAATGTATTATTACATCATAAAAAGGTTTATTAATATTTTACATTAATTTATGTATTCAATTTTGATTCAGAAATTAAAAATTAGAAGAGAAATAAATTTTCTTCATTTTGTAGATAATATTAGTCAATTTAATTTTACATTAAAGTCTCATATATTAAAATATTATCGTATTCATTAACCATTTAGAATATAATATAAATTATAGGTAAAAACTAATCATGTACCATCATTAAAACTACCTTTTTGTATTATACATGTAATTCATAGACTCTTTATTTGTTATGTTAATCATTGATCCATAAAAATTTGAATTGTTTTTTCCACTAATTTAATCATTTGATTCATCTGGGTGTGAATTTGGTTTGGGTTTATGTGATTAGTTGGTTCTCTATGGGTGTCTTATAGACTGGATGTCGACTAGTATTTGAAAATTATAGAAGGAGTTCCATCAACTAGTTGGTGAGGGCCACATAATGACTAATGAGATGATGGTAATATAGTATTCTAACAATTATTCCACCAACTATCAATTGAGAGGCACCAACTACATTGTTCAATTAATGAAGAATTCAATTCATTTAGGAATACCACTAGCCAACTGGTGGGTCTTATAGAAGTAGTATAGTTTTACAATGTTCTTTTTAAAAGATGATGAATCCATTTTAAGAGATACATTTTAGGGTAGTTTAATAAATTAATTTCTCCTAATTAATTTCTTAATTTTAAATACATGTACCTATAAAAATATTTCCCTCTAAATTATGGGAACTCCATTTAGGCAATTTTGGCCTTCCAAATCATCAATCATCATTGATTATATTGTTATTCCATGTAGTAAATTTAACTATTAAGAGTAATTACCATTTCATTGTGAATATTCCATTCCTTTTTTGTATCTTACATCAAGAGTAGTGGATCCTCAATCAATTTATCAATCTAGAAATTATTTTTTTGGTTTTCAATTCAATTATTACTCAATTATTTGGCCTATCACTTTAACTAAGTGATTGTGGGTCTTTTTTTTGTGTATGGTGGTACATTTATGGAGGTAGGTTTTTTTTAAATTCAATTATTATAATTTTAAAACATATGTTCTTTTTAATTTTAATTGAAATTTTAATTTACATTATAAAATATATTTTAGTATCAGAATAAATGTTATTAATGTACTATTGGTTTTTCTATCTTCTTTAATTATTGATTCTCATATAATATGATGATTTTAAATAATGGATTAGAAATTAATGATTACTTTGATATTATTAATTGATGATATTTTATTTATATAAATGGAATTAAAAAAAATTTTGGTTTGAAATGAAAGGATAATTTTAGAAAGGGATGATATTTTCTGAATTCCATATTATTTTTATTTTGAAATGAAAATTCATTTGTTGAAAACATGTACTAATTATCATTTGAAATGATTTATTGAAATTATTTGAGTATTTTTAAATTGATTTTTATCCTGTTATATAAGTAATTAAAAAGAAGTACATGTTAGACTATCTAATTACTTGATAGTATTTAAAAAAAATTAACAAATGTATTATATTTACTTAAATCTAGTTTTTTTATGAAAATAAAAAAATATATATTGACGAAAGATAGTTCATTCAAGGGGTTGGACTATGTTTCCTCTTCATCATATGATCTTTGGATATGTTCGCACCTAGATTCATATTTTACTCAGATTTATACGGATCCTTAATCCTTGAACTTGTTATCCCTAGTATTATTAAATATGATGATATGATGTAATACTAACTATATATAAAAATAACTATTTACATTCATTAATCAATATTTTTTTAATTGAAATGACTATGGGTAACGTTTTTGTGGAAAATTTAATTTTTCACACATTTATTTCATTACATTGAATTGATTTCAAAATAATGAATAATGAGGAATCTGAAATGATTATCATGCCTTGATTTTTATTATATTTTTAATTTTAGAATATTTTATATTGATTGATTAAGGAATTTTTGGTAAAATATTACTAGGATAGTGCTTCATAGGCCCCATAGTTTCCTTTTAGAATATGGTGAAATTTTTATTCTTTATCCATCAATAGGTAAATTCCCACAAAGAGGTAGTAGATATTATCGATTGTTGGGAAATTTAGATGGAATTGGACATTAATTTAAATGATAATATTATTATATAATAATCTTATGATGAGGTTTTTGATGGTTAGGTGTCTTATTAGGTTGAAATACCTTTTATCTGAGATTTATATAATAAATTAGTAAGAGGGGATGATTGGATATATTCATTAATGTAAGAATGTTTTAGGTTATGCCTTTATATATATGTAGTTTTATAATAGAGTGATAAGGTGTATGTTATGTGCAAGTTCCTAGTAGATCTCATTGTTATGACGCATAATTTTACATGTGATGTTGTGTGGAAGTGTATTCGAGATTTTTCATATCTAATTATCTAAATATAGAAAAATCATGTTTTTTTAATTTACAAATTTTTTTTATAGACGTGATGATAATGTGCCTCTATATTGATTCTTACTTTTTAATTTATCTATTTTTTTATTATTGTTCCTCTATAAATCATTTTAAAAGGATTTAGAAGGGTTCTTGGGATGAACCACAATATGTGAATCCCCTAGTTCATCTAAAAATATATCAGGAATTGGTATATTTATTCTATTCCAATGTTTATGGAGGTAAATATGCTCTAGTTATGGAAAAGCAGTGTGACCACATAGGTATGATATTAGTGTTCATTGGTATGTGTTTAATTATAATAAAAAATATATATATTTATATTTAATGAATTATCCCCTCGAGGAATAAGAATTGATGGTAGTGATTAATAGTCAGTTGAATTTATTGTAGATACTAGATCAATTAATGGTTAAATTTTCCTCCTTTATAATTTAAGGATACATTGGAATATGTTATTTATTCTCATGCATGCATGTAGAGTCACTATTTATACATTGATGTTATTGATATTACTTTAATGGATAAAATTTACCATGACATAAATTCATGGTTGATGGGATTTCATTTTACTCCTTGTGGTAGTTATCGAAATTCATTTTAATGGATGATGTATAAGAATGATTTGGGTCTTTTAGACAGGATGGGTGTTATATAAAATCATATATTCTCTAAGTAATTTGTGGAATTATTTATAGATACACATTCTATTTTACCATGTCAAATATTTGTGAACATTAAGAATGCATTTAGAGAGTAAACAATGATTTATAGAATGTTTTTATGTTTCTGTAATATACATATTTTTTCAATATTTTTAACACTCAATGTAATGGAATATGATTTTTTATACATAGATGATAAGTGGTGTAGTTTGATACTTTAATAAATGTGTTTACTTCCAAATGCATTAAGAATAATGCTTCATCACATATTGGATTAGTCTCCAATGGTATCAAAAATGGTGTTTTCAATAGTGAGTCCTAGAATTAAAAAATATACATCATTAGTGATAAGATTAATTTTTTATGGTGCATCTGATTCATTTTTATCAGACTACATTATTTAGTTATTAAATCATTAAACATAGCTCATCACTTATTAATTGGAAATTTCATTAATCCTTGGGAGAAAAGAAACGGAGGTCCTCAAATACCCATTCATACAATATCTATATATGAAATCGTTCTATAATCTGAAATTTTTTTCGTAATAACATATCACTTGATATCCTTCATTGGATATACTATATGAAATATCATAAAACCAAAATTTATTATTATCATTATCAGGAAGCCAATACCACCCATAAGGGAGAGTGATATAATTTTTTGGGAGTGTAAGACATGAGTTCTACTTTAGTGGAACTCCTATTCCGAATATATGGTGGTTGATATATACAGTTTCCATTGTACTGGAGAAGGAATCATTATATTTTTATCTTCTCCCGTATTAGTTGTGTTTACATTATTTTATTAGTTAGTCGTTTTCAAAATATCATTGTATGGAGTGATAGTTTCTTCTATAGGATTGATCCATGATATTAATATGACATATATTCTATTATATAATTTGGCACTAACTTAATATATGTAGATATTTGATGATTTTGATGACTTTTTTCCAAAGGTTTTATTTATATTTGCATGTCTCAATGGGTTCCACCACTTTTTTTTCTATAAATGAAAATTGAATTTTTTATTGAATTTTAATTATTGAAAAGAAAATTAAAGCTATAGTTATAAAAATATGTTTATTTTCATATATTCATGAACAAATTGAAAAATTTCAGTTGGATAAGTTCTTCACTAAGATTTATATTTAATTATATTACCACCCAAATAGGATCAGTGATCTTAATATCTTGAAGTCTACTTTTAAGAGTATGAATTTCTATATTGTTTTCCATTATTAATAAATTTTACAAATTCTTATAATGATAAAATTGATTGAATTAATATGATTATCACAGCTAAAATGATTCAATTGTGGTTCTCTACAAGGAATATATCATATATTTATCTAAAACATTGTTTAGTCCTTTTCATTTATAGAGAAATGTTCTATACACTTTGAGTAATCCCCATAGTTATTTCATTATATAAAATTTCCAGTGATATATTTTTGGAAAAACGATATAAGGTTCATTGGTGTCAAATAATTTTATATTATTTGATCTTGATGTCGTGAATGGAATTATATCTCAGGAAGAATCATGAAACATCATTGAGATTCAATATCTTTTTTATTAGTGGTATGTTACCATTGTTTCAATTATGATTTCCCAATTTTTTATTCTCAATTTAACTCTTTAATAGAGAATGGATTGATATTTTTTGTATTACGAATTTATGATCAACATTAATAACCATTTTAAATCCTCTATTATATTTACATTTCCAATGATATATTGGGATATGTGGTATTTTTTTAGGAGTCCAGATTAGGTTTTGGCCATTTTCACTTTCTGCATGATGGGGTCGAAGGGTATGGTTCACATAAATATAAAAAATTTCAAAAGAACTACTAACTTAGAATCTCAATGTTTCTTTTGAGATGAAAAAATAAAATAGTAATGTGTATTTAATGTCAAGAGAGAGGATTATAATTTAGTTTGGTAAATCAATATTAAAAAAAATATCAACAAAATTATTATTGGTAAAATGAATTCGGTGGAGTATCGTTATAGATTTTAAATTTATATTCCCAAGATAACTGGATGGTGGAACATTATTGACGATTGTTTGATGATAAAACTACCATCTAAGGTTATGATAGAATCATCACATGGTAGAATCTCTTGGTACTTCTTGATCACTTGAATTTAGGAATCCTTGAGGATGATATTAATATTATTTTAGTAGGTTTTAAATTTTAATCATTAAATATCAACTGTATTTTTTTTGGGTAAATAACATGATATTGTGTTTGAGGAATTAGTTACTCTCTATATGGATATGAGACCATTGATGAATAGTCTACATATTTATAAGCTGTCATTTTTATATTGAGCAGGTACCATTCGTTCTCAACCTTGTAGACCACTATGTTGGAGAATTTCCATGATTTATATTTGGTATTTAACCCATTCATTATATATATTTGTGATGATATGTGGAATCAAATAATGTTATATGTATGATATGGTACAAGACTAATTTTTTTGCACATTATTATGTATTCCAACATATTGATGTCAGGTAATAGAATCATTATAATTTTTATCAACTTCATCATTTGATGAAATATGAATGGGATCATAGAATTATTGAAAATTTGTTTTGGACATGATATAATCCTCAAATAAAAAATCAGATTTGGGTTTTGATTAACTAGTTAACTTAATCATCTCAATTTATTCACATTATTTTTGACACCCAAGCAGATGAAATGTGAAATCTATTTGTTTATATGATTCAAAAAATTTAGATTTTTTAGTATTAAATTGTTTAAAATAAAGATCAGAAGTTAATTTAATGGTTTTATAGAATTTTATATGGTTTCATAGGATCCTATTTTTGTATGATAAATTCATACCATCCTCACATAGATATTGAGATAGAACATGTTATGTGTATTTAATTGGACATTACTAATAATTTTTTCGTGAAATTTATAAATATTGGGATTACCATTTTGGGATTACCATTTTTTTCCTACAACAATATTTAGTACTTTTTCATTATAATGATACCCATTATGTATTTTTATAGCTGAACATATAAATATTCACTCTATTGGTCAGATATAGGGATTTTTTCACTTGTTGGAAAATTTTTGGTTTAGGACACAATATAGAAACACCAGATATATCAAAAGAGATTAGTGATGGTGATGTGATGGTATTTATCTAATTTTAATCATTGATGAAGTATTTTTTTTTTTGTTTCTAACCATGTGTGTTTTATATTTTCTATATTAGTGGATCACATATAACTTGGAAAAACTATGATGTTTATAACACGATATGTTTTTAAATTTTATAATTTTGAGAGGATTGGGAAGGTGGGTTGTTGTTTATAACATCCATCATTGTTTATATACATCTAGGAAATTTTTGATATGTTATAGATCAAAAAAATCATTCAAAGACATCAATTATTATGAATTTTGAGTGCTTTGATATTGATCATAATACGTCATGGACTGAGAAGTTGGATAATATTATTAATTTTGTTTAGGATTATCCAGTGAATTATCGTACCACTTATTTAGGTTCATTTAAATTATGGTTATGAATCCATTGATTCCCCAGAAATATTTTGTTATACGATTGATTAGTTACCTCATCTCTCCAAAGGATTGTATTTTTCATAGTCTATATTAAGAAATAATGATATTATGTTGGGGATAATTTTATCAACATAACAACTAAATATAATTATTATCCATTGATTAATTTTTTTACAATTATCTTACAAGTATATATTTGGTTTTTTATTTTTTTTCTTTGTTGCTTACCATTGGATGTGGCATTTTTTAGGGTAATCGGTGAAATTTATTTGTTTCATTAGTGACATGTATCTAAAAAGGTATTGTAGATTGGGGTGGATAGTTAAATTTATCTAAAAATTTATTTATGATGTTCATCATCTCAGTGTTGATGGTAACCATCATTCTTTTGTTGGGATTATAGTAGGGACACCCAAATGTAAATGCACCAATTAGATGGTGAAATCCACATTCAATCTAGTTAAATTATTATAGAGATGGATTCTTTTAAAAATACCAGAATCTACTAGGTTGGATCCAACTAGATAACCAATTGAGCTATAATAAATATTGACACTTTAAAAATCCACAGTAGTTAGAAAATGGGAACCAACAACATTCATTTAATCCATTATATGTGTGTAATTCTAGAAAAATATCATATTTTCATTTATTATAATCTTATTTGTAATCATAAATTGAAACCCCTCAATAAAAGTTATATCCTATTGATTTTTGATACTCCATTCAAGAAATTGTTCAATTACTACCTTTTATACTACAAGAACATAAATCCAATCAAATTTCAAAAAATCATCAAATATGTGAAATAATGTTTTGATAGTGAATTCATAGTTCCTCCAATATATCAATTTTCAAGAGTATTATATCCTCATTCCATTGATTTATATAGATCTTGATCTTATTCTTTGTGGTTCTAGTATTCGTACATTATTGATTCTATTCTTTTTTACTATCTAAATTAGGATATATTGTTGTTGTTAAAAGATACATTGATTCTGAAAGTTGGGTTCATAAAAAAATTTATATAAAATGATTAATTTTATGCTTATTAATTTTTAATATGATTTTAAATTTCATTCCATGAGTTGATATTAATTTATTAGAATATGTTTTCAAAATATTTTCAGCATCTTGATCAACATAGATTATATATTTTTATGTAATGTGACTATTTTAACAATGAATTTAAAATGAATGAATGAACTGATAAATTACCTTCATAAAAATTTCATGAAAAATGATGGCATGATATGACATATGGTTAAAATAAAATAAGATATTTTAAATGTATTTATATTTAATGAAAAACATTAGGTGTTGTATTTAAAAACAAATGGAATAATTTGTAAACATGAACATGTGACAATTTGAGATGATTAATTCAAATGATTTTTGACTAATTTAATCGATTGATTAGACATTGTGAGAAATATTACCTTGAGGAACATGGATGTACAAGTAGTAAGATATTTATTCCACATAATTAATGGTAATAATTTATATGTTCTCAATATTCATGGATTTATAATGAAATAGATATTAAACCTCATGAGTGAAGGGAGTTCATCTATTGTGGTAAAATCCAATTCCCTATAGACCAGAGATCTATGGAAATGTACTTACGTAGAATAGTATTTCACTAGGATGTTAAAATAACCATGAAACAAGATATATTTAACAATAAAAATTTAAACAATAGGTGAATGAATGAAAATAAATCAGAAAATAAATTATTTAATAATTCAAAATAATTTTTTATTATAAGAGAACATAAAATTCGTGCCTTTTGATAAAAAATAAATTTGGCAACAATTTTATATTATCCATTGAAATTAATAAAAATGAATGATTTTTGAATATCTAGGCTGTAATTTGTTTAATAATAATAAATTTTGGTTAAATTAATTTATATTTCTTATGGATTAATTTTTGGGATCCATCTGGGCTACTGTTTCTCACACACAATATTTTCATTTGGGTGTTTATTTATTTTCATATTATTTTTCCAAGAATAATTAATTGTATTATATGATATTATACATTATTTTTTAGTGATTAAAGGAACTATAAGGGTTTTGGGTTACCAGTGTCTCATGATATACACTTATGGAATAAATATCATTTGACGATTTCATAGTTTTTTATATGAAACCTAATGATTATATATAACTTTTGGGACGTGTACTTGTCATAATTAAAAAATTATATTTAAATTTGGCATTAGGTTACTGACTATTTGTTGATTTATAGCTAATGCTTTAACCTTCTGAGTTAAACGTCTGGTTAAATCATTCATCCTTGTTTTTTTTTTCATTCCTACGATCAGGTCCAAATCTTATGGGGATTGGGAACTCTCATCAGTCAATGTACATATTTATTTCGGCATTTATTAAAATTTTATAATGATTAGTTCATAAAAACGTGAAACACAACTGAATCATGAAATTATTCCTATAGATTTGATTTAGTTATCACATCTAGATTATTAAAATATTGAAAATAACAATTTCAAATTAATCATCCTAGAAAATAAATGATAAATTTATCCATTCTTATGAAGAAAATACATATATACTATTATCATATAAATTTGTGAAATCAAACATATTTTAGTAATAAAATGATAAATATACTATTTTATAAATATTTTTATTAGTAAATACTATTTTATGAAATAGTGACATCAAGATTACATATCACATGAAAACAATAATATTAACATTTTATTATAATATTCTAATTTCATTCAAGAGAAATTATATTTTCATTGATTACATTTTTTCAATAAGGGTAAGAGAATTTAACAACATAATTTTGAAATATATAAAACTATATTAAATGAATTCTATGATCAATATATTGTTTCACATTTAAATTATAATAAAATCCTCTTAGATTATTTTTTTTATATATGAATAATGAACATCCTATTAAAAAATTATTAATGTAGTGAAAATAAATATATTATGAGGAAAAATAATTAAGATATTAAATGTCAAAAAGGTGAAAAATATGTGATGAGTTCACTAGTACAACAATATATTATCATTAATTTAATTGAATAGTTTATTGTTAGATATATTACAATAAAATATAATATGGGTTTCATTGGATCCACTAGATCATGATAAATAAAAATACATTATTTTAATTTTATGAGTATTTACTTGGGTTCCAAGACTCCCACCAATAGAAGTAGGCCCTCACCCTCTAATACATCAACCACTGTTGATATATTTATCTCAACAAATATAAAATAAAATCAAATCCTTAATAACTTATATTGTAAAAATAGGTTATTTTATCACCAAAAGTTTTACCAAAAAGTTATTATCGAAATATTCAAAGGACAATACTCTAGGAATATTTAGTCATCATAACCATAGTATTTATATATAATTTAATTTCCCCACTCATAAAAATATATTATAAACATACTCATATAAGTAAATTACAATAATTATTTCATAAATCTTTTTATATAACAACTTTTGTCTAAATCATTCCATTCAATACAAAATAAAAAGTTCACATGTTTGTCTATACATACTACTAAATTCATGAATAACATGTCAAATATTTCAAACCAACACACAAGGATAGTTATAATGAATTATTAAATTAAACAATATTAAATCTATATATTATTTATGTTTCAAAAATATTAAATCAAATCCAACGTTCAATTATTCTCATCTAATAAAAATAAAAATGTGAGATGTTTTTATGTGTGAACAACATAATTAATGTTTTTCTTATATCATTTTTCATCACCATTATAAATTTAGGACTATAAAAATTAATTTAATTAATAAACATAATATTTATAAATGTTTTAATCTTCTATATATGTCATATTATCATTATATGATATTATTTTCTTATTCATTTTGTTGTTACAGTAAGGTATATTTTTTGTTAGTATTACAATAGAAATGAACATTATTATTATTTTACATATTCAATAATAAATGAATAATATTTAATTGTAATAATACGTAATAATTATGGATTAACAAATTTATATAATTTGTTTTAAAATATATGAATATTATATAATATAATAGATTATTTATATAAATATCAAAAAATTTAAGAAAATATTTTTATTTTATTCAATTTGATTGATAAACATAATTTACATGAAATATAAATTCATCTATACAATAGATTATAATTCATATATAAAATCATTTTAAACATTACAAAGGGCTTGAAACAATGATAATAACCAAATAACATAAACTATAGAATTGATATATACTTGAGAAATAACATAGTTATGATATAAAAAAGTAAAATTTTCAAGGTACTTTTAATATATATGTCAACTATAAATTATAAACTAATAATATATATTAAGAAAAATATTAATATAAATCGTATTTCTTTATTTATGAGATATTTATATATATATATATTATAAACTAATATTGTAGTTCATCTGACTCTACGATAGTCTTCTATAATAGATTGTCATTTATAACATCATTGATTGTGTAATCTTACTTATTTTGTACCTATTATCATTAAATTGTGTATATGTTTTCTTTTTGTAATATATTATTATGATTCAATATTAATTAATTATATTGAAGATAAATTTCAATTTCTCTCTATGTTTATATTTATATTGAAATGATATAATATACATGGGGATATTATTATTTCAATTTAAATTTGTTGAGACATGTTTCTTATTGTAATTTTTTTTATTTAATATGATGCACTTTATATCCCATTATTATATATTTAAATAACTATTCAAATATTTCAGGGGTTTTATAGAATTATATTATTTACTATTATCCAATGTATGTTTATTAAATAATATCAATTTTTTGAAATGGTATATTTTATAATAAACCAATTAATTGGGATTTCTGATGCTTACATTTAATATAGTGGAATAATATTTCCACATCCATTTTAATAACCCAATAATTAAATCCACCTTTGAAATTTTTTGTGGTTTAAACATTTTTATTCCATTTCAATCTTCATTTGAAAAATAAAATCACCTCAAATATTTCCTTTAATTGATGATGAAATTATCTATATATTTCATTTGGGATGAATTCCCCATATTTTGATATTATATAACTTTTTGAAGAATGTTACATTATGTTCACAATTAAATTTATTAATCATTTTCTCTTATGAACCTTAATTCTATTTGAAAAGTTTTTTTGAATATGATATTTTTTTAATGATTCCACCATAGAATATTTTAACTCTCATTAAAATAGTATGAATGGAATGATTTTTCCCATTTAATGTTTCATTATTATTTTTTTATGTCGTGTCTATTCATTTAAATTACATTATATTCAATTATTATATGGTTTTAAATGAGAATAAATTTTCAATTTTCATGTGAATTTTTTAATTTTAATTATTACAAAATGAATGGTAATATCAAATCTTTAACCAATGAATATATCTAATTATTTTAAAAATGTTTTATTACTCTATTATAATATCCAATTGATATTATTATATGTCACTAAAGAAATTTTTTTATAAAATGATATATTTATTTTATATGAATTATATATGATAATGATATTAGAATTTTTCTTGAATCATATTTAATTTCCAATGGTTAAATAATATATAATGAAAATTTTAGTTTTCAAAAAAATATATAATTCACAGTGTATAGTTCTACGAGTTTTTCAAAATAAAATTACTTTGTAATAGTGTTGGAAAATTGAAGTGTAGTTTAAATATCTCTTGAAATCTATGAGTAAGTAATTATTAACTATTTAATATATGTTTTAAATAAGAGTGTGTCTAATTATTTTCTATATGAGATAGTAAGGGAGATATGAATCCAATTCCCTATGATTTAATTAGTTTTTTTGTATCCAATTTTTACTATTTTAAATGGAAATCATTTGTATTAATAAAATATAATGGTGATATTATGAGTAAATGGATATTTCTTAATTCTCAAAGGTAATGATTATTTGTGTTTATTATTCATAAGTCTATATTAGTATATCATGGAATATGATTATTAGATCTTTGACAAAAAATCTATTTATTCTATTTTTACATGTGATATGTGCTAAATGGTATTATGTTTCGATATTTTTAGGTGACGTTAAATACATATCGTAAAAAAATTTATTTGTTTAATAATGGAAAAAATACCATATCAAATGAATCAAATCATGATTATTCTGTAATGAATTTTTTAAAATTAACTATTACTATAATCCAATGTTTTATTTGGTAAGTTAGTTATAAAATAGTTCCTTATATCATTTTAATCAAATTTGGTTAAAATTGAATGACATATATTAGTATCGAACTATTTTACAATGTAATAGTTTTTAGCACTAGATAAGGGTGTAAATGACATGGTGATATAGTAAATCATGAAATAATCAATACAATATATAAGAAGGGTGGAATGATAAGCATAAATGGTCATGAACTATTTTTAGAAACGAGATGTCCATTCCTATCTTTATAAATGGAAGTAAATTTATTTTAAGAATAGTGGGTCTAAAAAGAAAAAGTTGGTTCAAAAATATGTTACACAATCATATACGAATCATGACATCAATGTTTTTAATAATATAATAAAATATTCTCATTTTCCAAAGAAATCTACTATTATCCCTATAATAATATAGTATTAAATATAATATTTTAAAATAGATTACAACAACACATGGTGTTGGAAATAATTTTTTTAATATTCATGGTTATGTATTTAAAATATAGGTCAAAATTATAAATATAAATTAAATTAAATATCAAGGATTATGATTCAATAACTACAATATTTTTAATAAATATATAGTTAAAAATCAATAATATGAAGTAAAAATAAACTCATGCATTAAATATTATTATAGAGATAGTATTATTCAAAAAGATTATTGTAATTCAAGAAATTAATGAAAATGAAATATATATTTAAAAAGAGCCTAAAATATCGATTGAAACTCCAACGCATGAATATTATTTTCATTATTTATGTTGAAATAATATTTTAGGAATTGATTGCAGAATTAAAATGAGATGGAAAGACATAATCTTGATTTAATTTATAGTTTATCATGAGGTATTATGATATGTTTTACCTTTATTTATTTAATTTATCAGATAAAATAACATTAAAATTTCATTCAAACTAAATAATAAGAAATCATAAATAAGGGAATGTAAATAATTTATGGATTTGACCATAAGTGGGTATTGATTTTGTACTACATCATTCTCAGATGTACCTTCTATTATAATTATTCTGAATATGGTCATTGAATATATGATGTAATCAAAACACTTTTTTATCCATCAAAACCAAATTCAAATTAACTAGTAAAAGAGGCCACATTGGATATTATTCAATGTTTTCACCTGATATACATAAAATTATTAATTATATTGCATTCTTGGTAGAATGAATAGGCCATATATATATATATATTTATTTATATATAAGTATATTCCTCATTGAGTTCCATGGTCAAAATTATTTGTGATCCATTAAAATTATAAAATTAATTTGAGATATTGCATGTTTGAATAATATTAAACCATGATTTTTTTATATTTTAATAATCTCATAAATATGACTATTATTCATTTCTATATAAATATGAAAAACTAATAATCAATATTTAACAATAAATTTTTACATTAGGCCAACATAAATGTTGGAATTAGCTACTTTTTCATATTCACATTATATTGTGATGGTTAGTGACAACATAATTAAATAAATGTATATGAAGTTAATATAATTGTTTTAAAAAGTAAAACTAAAAAATACCCCTAATTTTAATAATAATGAACTATTATAATATTTTAATCAAAAATGGGATACCATTATATAATGATCTCTATAATATGAAATTTATTCCATCCTCCAAATTAATTACATAATATGAAAAATTAAACATCATTATGGAAGGATTTATAATTTATTTGTAATGGAATGATGTTTTGAAAATTATATGGTTGGTTAATGACCACCATTCCAAACCACAACCCAACCACTACCTTATTAAATTTTCAATTATAAATTTCTAAATAATAAATGGGAGTTAAGAAAATTGAATTATACATAACCATGAATAAAATTAGGATATCTACTCAACATCATATGAATTATAGTACCTCAGTTATAAATAAGTGTAAGAAATCTAAAAGAATAATGGGAGTAATGGTAAGTGTAAAATGTTGATAATTAATATAAATTAATTGATTCTAAAAAATTATTATCTTTATATATATATAATACATTAAAATACATAACCATATCATCAATTTGTTTAAGAGATAATTCATTAAATCTCATTATAATGGTGGAAATGATGGTCTTAAATAGTAAATAGTTGTATTCAACTTTTATTATATGGAATATAATTGAATCTCCAAAGTTGTGAATGGAATATGTAGATCGATGTTTCCACATGGATCCTAATAAGAATAATTTATTAATTTCTTCACATAATCCTTGATGACCAATTTAACATGTCCATACAATTCAAATTAAAATAAATGGGTATATAAAACTATATATTTATATATATATATATGTACATTTTTTCATAAGTTTGGAATCTAAACTATGAATCCTTATAGAATTATCAATGGATTTTGTGCACGTTGTTCAGTTGGAAGATCGTAGAATTTGATTAGACAATGTAACTGTAATTGTTAAACTGGATTCTCGTACAGATGAATAATTGTGATCATTTGTTTTCAATGAAATTTTATCAAAAAATAGTGATATGTATTTAGATTTTGGGTCATAGGAATTGACATTATAGATTAATTTGTAGTAACAACATAACAGGTAATGGAATCAAGTTGGTAGTTACTTATTCGTTGAATTACTCTTACATACTAGCTTCACTATTAAAAAATATATTTATATAAATCATTCTCATGAAGTTTCACAACAACATATTATTAATAGATAATATTAGAACCATAATTTTATAGTCTTACATAAGAATATATATTTATACATGGATTAATGGAAAATCAATATAATCCTACGTATCATGCTTTTCAACATTATGCTCCTAAAATGTTCTTAATTCTATTGTTAAAACAATCGGTGGATTTACATTATTCATTTTATTCTATTTAATCTTCCAACAAAAATGGTTTGTTATTATTATGTGTTTATATTATTATTTCTGTATCATGTTATCATTTCAGCGTTGGAGTTGTTCTTAGTCATGCTTATATCCCTGTGTAATATAGTTTTCATCTCTAGAAAAATAAAAATGACATGTCAATGTATATGTCTATGATATTACATAAAATATCACTATACTGATAAAATTAATGAAAGAAAATATTTATAATAACTCCTGAAATAATATAATATAGGTAAATTTTTATTAATTATAATATATTATCTTAAGGGTGATTATGGTATAAAAATGTTCATCATTAAAAAATGGAAAAAAATCTTATTAAGGGATGTGTAATTAATGTGAATCTATAATAGAATCTTAACAAATGATAGTGACCTCAAGGATATTGGAAAAGGGCTTTTGAGGGATGAAAATGGTAGAATAGCTACTAGGGGTTCTTTCCTTTAATCCCGCTCCACCAAAAACATCATCAAGTAAGGAAAGAACAATCCTAGAGTATATGAGGACATGTAATATATCCTAATAGGGTGAAGGGGTGCATAAAAATTCATTTCTAAACATGATTTAAGGAATGATATTTTTATTATCTACCATATAACATATTTTTATGAATATTATAGTGAGTAATTTCTATCATTTGTATCCTAAAATATTGATTTGAATATCATAGTAGAGGTCTTATCCAATGGGATTTCTCTGAAGGATCTAATTGGTTGTGATAATTATTTTACAACCATCATCCATCAGTAATCCATTACTCTCATTAGTGAAAAATTATCTTAGGAAGTCACCATGGTAGAAATACAGACATAATAAATTGTACATGATGTGGGATTATTATTTTTAGTCTAATACTATAAAATTTACATTGTTAATATGGTGATATTCCATCAGGCAGATAGGTCGATTATCCCCTTCTCTGCTGAATTGGACACTATATGGGATGGGAAGGCCCGACCCATTAGAGAATATACAGGATTTACGATATTTTCTACATCATGAGTCAATGTTAATTTTGTTGTTGTTATTTCATATTGTCAGACGGTATTGCGTTTCCATTTTAGAATATAAACTTAAAGGGTTACCCCACAATCGATGCTTATTTATTGAATCGACATGCACACATGAACCTCATTGATATTGTACTACTCATGATGAATAACAGAAATGATGCTCAATGATCTAGTTGTGTATTTTGAGGAAAATTTCGAAAAATTTATTCTTTTACATATTGTGTTCCCCTATGTAGCATCTATACTATTGTATAATAAATTCATATGAATTCATAATTCTATATTTTTATTTTTTATGTCTGAATAAGTTGATAGAAAAACATTTCTACCATCATCCATGGAATGATGATAAATTTGGTCATATGTTTGGATGAAGGTTGTATGGATATATTGATCCCATGTTCATGTATTAGTAGGAATATGTTTTTGATGATTATATCAATTATGTTTATTATTTTAACATGTGGGTAACAATGACTGCATATTGTTAATATTTACTACATAATCTGGATAATATCCCCTCACCATTAACCAAATCAGGGACATAATGTGAATGACGGTTCACCTCAACTTATTAATGTGTTAATTGAAAATGATTAGGGGTTAGCAGAGATAAATAACATAGTATATACGACCATTATATACACTATGAGGAAATATCATAAGATATCTATAATGAATACCCAGTTTATGGAAAAGAACTATATTCTAGGATTATTTTAATTCAAATGAAATTTATCATATTGTCATATATCATAATTATTCCCCCTAATGAATAGTATAATATAAAAAATATCAAATATAATAAAATATATATGAATCTCTACTACCATGAATGATCTTAAACTCTTTCCAATAACCACTCAAGAAATAAAACTCACATTTTATCAGACAAGGGAACTACCCTATATGGACTTGTGTGTAAGTCCCTAGTCTTAATCATTAGTTAATATTGAGTAAACTCAATAAATTTAATTTATTTTACATTGATGATATTTTGAGGTTTATAATTGTAGATAGTTATGAAATAAGTATTACATAAAATATAAAATTTATAAAATATTGATACAACCAAAAAAAAATTACTTCCTCCATAATATAAAACATTTTAAAGATAAACATAATTTAATATGATTTATTTTATAGATATAATTATTATTGGATTATCTCATTGTATTATCCAACCTTATATCATGTGGAAAACATTTTAAAAACATGGGATTGGCTAAAAAACTCTGTATGGGATATAAATTATGTAAGGAAAACGTTATCCCGTTAGAATATTAAACTCATTGAAAACATTTTCAGAAAATAATACTTTCCACCATTAGATAATTAACTATTAAAAATACCTCATTAAATTATTTGATTCATGAAAAACATCTTATTAATCATAAATGGTTAAACATAAATCATATATGTAACTTTTGGAATCCATATCATACTTGCAGTGTAGCTTTCACAGCTATTTAGTGAGTAATAATCATGGTTACATTTATAATACCCATACCTATATATTCCCTAAATATCTTAAGAGAATCCATATCATTTACCTCATTCACATTACCCAAAGAATTGGAGATTTATCATGGGAACACCCACCCTCAGTTTATCATGGACCCACCCATATATGTAAACAGTTCCCTATAACCATAACATAATCATAATACAAAAAACCAAAATAAAGTAAGGATAGTATTTCCACATTGAGATAATAGGATATCAGTTCATGATATATAAATAATAAATCCATTCTCAAAAACATTTTTAAGTCTAAAATACCATAAAAATAAGATGGTATGTAGATTTATTTTTATAAATATTATAGCTTGTAGGTGAATCCTGACGTCAAATTATGTTCATAGAAACACTAGTGGTGTTTTCCCCATATACGGTAAAATGAAACGTAATTGTTTCTCATTTACTAAAACTGATGGTGGAAAAGAAATATTTTTGAAATAAATTGAGTAAAATTCAAATTCAAAGTGGTTAATTATATATCGTATAAAAAAAAGTCATGTATAATTCAAAATATGCCTCAATGAAAGGATATCGAGACGATGTCCCTTTCAATGATCACATCAATAGATTAATGTCAAATAAATGACATAATTATGTGTAAAAAAAATAAATACACACAATATATGATTATATTCAGTATAAAAAAACCATTTTTCACTCACACAGATTCTTGGAATAACAATTCCAATGAAAACGATATTTAACACAGTGAATGGAATCTAAGTTATAATTTCCATTGCAATGTTTTTATAAAAGGATTATTTATTTATAAATGGGTGATTATGTATATACCTAGTATATATAGACATATTTTTATAGAAATTAAAATATAAACAATGAAACTATGATTCCACCCATAATCATGGCATCATATAATCAACGAACTATGCGTAAAACCAAGTGAGTGGAAATTGAGTTTAGAAATTCCCTTACCAAGATCATTATGTTAATAAAACAAGTAGATTATGTTTATTAATTATAAATAACATAATTAATGAATTAATACAATATTATATATACATAAACAATTTCTCACATTATCAAAGAATGTCATAATAATGTAGTAGATGTTTAACCTAAAAATGGAAATTGGAAAAATAAGTTCCCTTACCTCAAGTCCAACTTAGATCGTTCATTATTCAACTTCCTATATAAAAAATTGGAAAATATATATTTTATTAAAAACAATTTTAAAGTTTTTATTAATATATATTTCTTATTAACATGTTATAGCAATTCGTAAATAATTTGAGTTCATATCAGTCTTTTTATCAATATTTGGTACAAGAGTCAGATATGAAATTTTTTAGTTACAATTGTCCATGTGGTAAAAATGAAATTATCTATTCAATAGTATTCATGATTTAAAAGTAATATATATCCATTATATTTTTATTTATAATAATCCATAATATTATTATATAATAAATGAATCACACAATTCATGGAGACAGTTGGCCATACAAATGCATGAACACTCCCTTAATTTCATTTTCATATTAAAGAATGAAAACATAATTATGCATAGTTATATTATATTTTTTATATAATATATTTGTTATATATGTTTTATATGTTCATTTACTCTATCCATTATATGATCAATGTATGCCATGAAGCATTCATAACACATTGAGGGGGCGGTAGTCCACAATTTCTCAAATGAAATTATCATATTTACACATCATGGGAATCATAATGGTATATTGTAAATAAAACTAGAGAAGAATAATGAAAAAATAAATATAATATATATCATATATATAAACAGTTCCATTATAATTTATACCATGATAGGTGGTAGGGGAACATTAAATAATCACTGTTTTGTGAGGCAGTAGTTCGATGTACAGATAAATAGTATAATCGTATCCATTAGATGGAGGTGTGTGTATGTGTTGTTAGAATCATTCTCATTAAAAATTCCTACAATATTTATGATATTTCACTTTATGAAATGAAGGAATAGTAAAAGTATATGGTGTGAATAAAGAAAGTAAAGGAATTAAAATTTAGAAAAGACACTACCTCTAAAAATGGTAACTCATTTTGATTTTTTCCAAAAGGTATTCTTGAATTAGCTTAGGCCACAATTAATGATTATAGAAGGAAGCAAGGGATGATATGGATTATTTTAGAATAATCTGGACCAAAAAATGGTATTGATATATTAGAGTTAGTGTGTATAGTTGGTGGCCTTTTATAAGAGGAATGAGGGGCAGTTTATGATGGACACAAAATATTATATTATTATAAGTTGATTATCTGTTTCAAATACACCCAAACACATTCATGTCAAATAAAAGTTTTTTTGGGCCATATACAAATTATCCAAGTAAGATTATACATGTTTTGAATAATTTTGTGTGATGACCCAGACTCTCTTGGTCCTTCCCTTTGCCAAAATCCGGGTCGCGTCTCGGTGAGACCGATCGGTGAGACCGATCGGCGTGAGACTGATCGGCGTCACCCGTCCTTGTCAAGTTGTTTCCAGTAGCGCTCCTTTGCACAAATAGGGTTTTAAACCCTATTCCGACTCGTTTAAGCGTGTTTTTAAGACCTGTAACGCGCATAAGAGTTTTAATTAAATACCTAATAAATTCATGAGTCGGCTTAAACCACCCGACCCCCACTTTTTGTGACGATTGGAGCCGCGTGGTCAACCCACGACCCTCGTGCCTTACGCGGTTTCGCGTTTTCACCTCAATCGTCTTCGGCTCTTATACACTAAGGGTTATCCGTGGTTTCTCCTTTCCTCGATCGTGGCTTTTCAAAAATAGCGTCTGGTGCATCGGGCCCGCCACATCGTTATCCGTAAAGTTCCGTTCCCCCGGCCTAAACTTCGATCATCTATCAACGAGTAGAGAATTTCTCCTTCACCTCTCTCTTTTGTGTATCATGCGGGGTGGGCGTGATTTTGTTTATGTAGAACTGGTTGGACAAAACTTAATGAAGATAATAAACGAAGATCTAAAGAATCAATGAGAAGGGGTTGTAATTGTTGTTTCTGCGTTATATTGTGATCATCATTCTGAGTTGTGCTGGATTATGCCTCCTAAAAATCGAGGCTGTTGGTGGTCATTGTTTGTGCACTAATGAACCCTGCTGATGTTTTAAATGTCTTGTTTGTGGTTGTAAATTCCTGCTATAAAAAGTGAATTGGTTAGTCACGTATATCCGGTTAAAAAAATTGAAAGCACCAGTATCAACCCATCCGTGATAACTCCCGGTTAGAACACACGGAATTTGAAATCATGGAGTGTGTTTAGTCGTTTAAATCTGAAAATCCAGGACTTGTGTTGGTGGTCGTAGTTGGTTGTTTTCCTTTCGGGCCGATTGCTGGAGATATGAGAGGGGATGGGATCCCCTGTTCTTTTATACCCTCGGTGGTTGTGTGAAATTGGGGATGGGATCCTGTGTTGTAATGGATTCGGTGGTTTTGAGTTTTAAGACCGGGTGGATACATGTTTATATCACGAATTGGGGTGGAATCCTCTGCTGTTGAGAATCGGGTGAAGGTGTTTTGGCTGATGTTTGACTGTTTTTTTTCCTGGACTTATGCCTATGCCTACTAGTTACCCATTAGTGCTTGAACATTAACATTTACACTGAATTTGAAATAATAATGGGACAAATGGGTTTGTTAGCGTGAGTCGTGACTCGGACTTGAGTGTTATTGTGATCTGTAGGCTATCTGAAGAAAAACCTAGCTTGGGTGAGTGCTTGTTACTTATATATATGTACTTGTAGCTTTGTGTTTCTTATTCTCGCCCCACCCAAGTTGATCACTTAGTGCCAAACAACCCCATTTCATGAGGGAGGGTGTTTTTTCAAACACTATTCATAGTGGCTGGTTATTAGCTCCTTTTCTGATCCCTTTCCCAGATAGGCCAAGTATCTTCGGGTAGGTTGTGATGGCCTGAGGTCCATTATTATCCCAAGAACCTTCGGGCGGGGTAGTGTTGTGGTTGTTCAGGTGTGTGCGGCAGGTGGTTTCTCATGTGTCTTAGGGTTGAGGCCCAGGTGTCTTTGGGCATGGCATTGGATCCTTTAGCCCAGGTGTATTTGGGCGCGGTGGTGGTTGTTCTGGCCTAGGTGTTTGCGGGCATGGTTACATGTGACAGTTGTGGCCCAGGTGTGTGCGGGTGGGATTCATCAGTGGGACTGCATGCGGTTGAGGCCCAGGTGTGTGCGGGCGGGATTTCGGCAGTGGGACTGCGGTGAGAATGGCGGGATTGGTCCGATGCATAGGATGTCTCAATAACTAGTGGGAATGTGGCACGGGGTACCCAAACATCGATGTGGTCTTATTATATATATTACTTGACTTGCGTTATTTGGGAAGTGTGCCTTGGTGAGGCCTAGGGTGGATAGTTTACCTTGATATGTGGTTAGTTTACTCCTTTTCTCATGGGACTTTAGTACGTTCCCCCACTTGTGCACGAGAGTCCTTGGTTTTCCCAACTGAGTGTACTTGTATGCTCACCCTACATATATAAAAATGCTTTCAGGTTTCCAGGAGGACTTCGGGGATCACGCAGGACCTTACTATCTCGGACCTTTGGGGCAGTTGGAGTTGCTGTTTTTCTTTTCCTCTTTGGTACTTACCTTCTATTCACCTTTTGCACTTTGTGGCTTTTACTTTTGAAACATGCATGTGGGAATGGTTTACTTTTGGCTATACTTTTTTTTACCTTGGTGTTGATGGGTTTTCTTCTCCTTATCTCTCGATCCTATAAAATAAAAAGGGTAATGCCTTCCATTGGTGAGAAATTTCTATACCCTTGGTGCTAGTCTCCACTACATGGCCTATTGAAGGCGGGTTTCATGGGTCATTATCTCTCCTTCAACTTAAAGAAGGAAGGGCCTGGCAATCTGCTGACCCTTCCCTCCTTTTGATGAAGGCGGGTCATGACAGAATGGTATCAGAGGTGATGGTTGAGAGGTAGGATGGAGTCTGGAGTTATGAATAGTGAGGATTGCATGGGATGGTAAGGAAACAGTGTTGGGTGACCTTGGCGCATGAAATAGGCTAGAGAAGACTGGCTAGGACATGGGATTTTAGGGCCCCCCGTGATCCGATGCAAGGACTCTGGACCTACCAAACGACCATGTGAGGCCACACTGATTGCAGGGTAGAGACCCTAGGAAAGGTACATGCATCATAATGACTTGTGTTCTTGTGTTTCTGGGATGTCTTGGGAATTAATAATAAATAAAATTTTAAGAAGTTTTATAAACGATATTCTGCACTACTTGGGCTTAGGCATTCCTTGTTTACCTTGCAGCTATGGCACCTGGAAGGCGACCATGTGTGGTACAGGACATCGAGGCCCCAGAGACTACTTTGTCTAATCGGTAGAGAGCTGATTGCGAGGAAGAGGATGACCAGTGGCAGAAGACTCTTTGAGCCTTCTAGCGACAGGCCCTCGAGAAGTATGAGTGCAGCACCTCCGATATGAAGACGGAAGGCTGTCTAGAGGAGCTAGTTATATCCTTCGGCCAAATTCGGGCCTCGACCGAGTACTGGGTTCCTCTGGCCGTTCGCTAGTTGCGGGGAGTGGCACGTCAGTGGTGGATGCTTTACCTGGGGGAGAGGAGAGAGTCTGAGGTGGCTTGTGTGGATTTCGAGAAGGAGTTCTGGGTGGAATTCCTCTCCTCGACGATGAAGGTAGAAAAGAGGCAGGAACTACTCTCCCTCCAGCAGGGGAGTATGTCTATGAGGGAGCTAGGGATCAAGTTCAAGGACCTCCTACATTTTTCTCCAGACCTCTTTCTCGACGAGGAGTCTCGGGCAAGACGTTTGGAGGAGGCACTCTGATCCTCTCTCCAGTATGTTGTTACCCCCTTTACCTTGTCGACGTACTTGGAGGTCCAGAAGAAGGCCAAAGTGGTGGAGCGGATGCATGCTCTATGGAAAGTGTCGAGAGAGGGGATCTAGATGGGACCATAAAATGGGAAGGCCGTCATCACCATGCCTCCAGCGTCAGGACCCTCTAGGTTCCGACCCACAGGGAGCAGGCCGCAACAGTTTCAGTTTCGATCCCTGGGACCTCACCCTTTTCCTACGGGCCTGGGACCGCAGTGCTTCATCTATGGGAGCCATGGGAATCTCCGGAGTGAGTGCCCCAACTGGGTGCAGTACAGCAGTGGCAGTCATCCCCAGCACATGCCCCAGCAGTCGCATCCAGCCAGACCATTCCAGCAGCAGCAGCTTCCAGCCAGACCTTTCCAGCAGCAGCAGTAGGGACAGTGAGCTCCCGCTCCTCCGAGGGTAGATGTAGGAGGAGGAGGCCATCCTCAGGATTCTCCACATGGACCTCGACCAGGGCGTGGTCAGGGAGGAGGTCGATAGCCAAGGGGCAGGGGAGCTGGGCGTGGACAGTTGCATGTTGCAGAGGCAGCAGTTCCAGCAGGGCCAGAGGTTGTTCGAGGTACGATCAGTCTGTTTAGCACTCTTGTTTATGCTTTGTTCGATACCGGAGCTTCACACTCCTTCATTGCACCCAGTCTAACCCGTGCCATGTGACTAGATTCTGAGAGACTTCTAGTGCCCTTGGTGTTGATCACACCAGATGGAGGTCAGACCAACTTGTTGTTCATTTTTCGGGGATGTAGACTAATGTTAGGTCCATATCAGTCGGTTTGGGATCTTCTTCTGCTACAGATTCAACCATACGATGTCATCCTAGGCATCGACTGGCTATTTTCTGTGTGCGCCGTCATCGACTGTTTTCGAAGAATGGTGGTGTTCTCAGACATGGATAGCCGGCGTGTTACCTTCACAGTCGAGCGGAGCTGTCCGAAGGGAAACATGAAAGAAGAACCTCTCCTCTCCTTGTTGACCGAGCTAACAGTGGAATCAGTAGATGATGAAATGGTGGAAGTGACAGAGATCGTCCGTGAGTTTATGGACATCTTTCCTGAGGAGGTGACGACTCTACCCCCTCGACGTGATATCGGGTTCGAGATAGACCTGCAGCTCGGCGCTCGTCCAATCTCGATGGCTCCTTACCGGATGGCACTTTCGGAGGTACAAGAGTTACGGATACAGATTGATGATATAATGAAGAGGGGTTATGTTCATCTGAGTGCATCACCACGGGGTTCTCCGGTCATATTTGCAAAGAAGGCAGATGGTGGTCTTAGGTTGTGCATAGACTACAAGAGACTGAATAAGGTGACGATCAAGAATCGCTACCCTCTGCAAAGGATAGATGATCTTTTTGACCAGCTGAAAGGGGCAGGATGGTTCTCGAAGATCGACCTGCGGTCTGGGTACCACCAGCTAAGGGTGAAAGAGAGAGACATCCCGAAGACAGCGTTCAGGTGCAGGTATGGACACATCAAGTTCGTAGTCATGCCCTTTGGTGTTACGAACACCCTGGCTGTGTTCATGGGGCTTATGAACACCATCATCCGAGAGTACCTGTATAGGTTCGTGGTTGTGTTCATCGACGACATCCTGGTCTACTCTAGATTAGAGGAGGACCATGCAGAGCACCTGAGGAATGTTTTGGAGGTCCTCCGACAACACCAGCACTATGGGATGTTGTCAAAATTCATGTTCTGGACACGAGAAGTTCACTTCTTCGGGCACGTAGTGTCTGAGCAGGGGGTAGCGGTCGACCCATCAAAGTTTGAGGCAGTTGTTTCTTGGGCAGCACCCAAGAATGTGGCAGAAGTATGAAGTGTCCTCGGGCTGGCGGGTTACTACCAGAGATTCGTACCCAACTTCTCCCGAGTAGTAGCCCCTTTGAAGGCTCTGACCAAGAAGGACCAGGCTTTCGTATAGATTGAGCAGTGTCGGTCAGCCCTCAGCTATCTGAAGGAGAAGTTGGCCAGTGCCCCAGTGCTGAGATTATTAGAAGAAGTGGTGGCCTATGAGGTATTATGTGATGCTTCGGGACAGGTCCTGGGATGCGTGTTGATGTAGAGACAAGGGGTAATCTCTTATGGGTCTAGGCAGTTGTGTTCCCATGAGTGTAATTACGCCACCCATGACCTAGAGCTTGTAGCGGTCATTTTTGCACTAAAGTTATGGCGACACTACCTCATCGGTGAACGCTTTGTGGTCTTCACAGATCACAAAATCTTGAGGTATATCTTCTCCCAGTGGGACTTAAACTTGCGAAAGTAGAGAAGGGTGGAGTTCCTCTAGGATTACGAGTTCGAGATATCTTATACTGAGTACAAGGACGTTGTGGTGGCCGATTCCTTGAGCAGGAGGACACAGAAGGATGCGTTCCAAGAGTCAGCGGACGCCTGAAAGGCAATGGAAGAGTCGGCTACCTTACACCTGTATGCAAAGATGGATAGCGGCAGAGGCTGCCTATATCAGATGACAGTGCAGTCATCCATGTTTCATCAGGTGGTGTAGTCTCAGTGGGGAGACCTAGAGTGTGAAGTGATGCGTGTCCATGTTGACTAGGGAAATGCTCCGGAAGGATGGACCGAAGATGGTCAGAACCAAATGCTTTTCCAGAAAAGGTTTGTTGTCACATAGGCGATGCGCGTCAAGGTTCTCAGTGAGTTCCACAACTCACCCCTGGTGGTACACCCCAAGAGTTTCCAAGATGTACCAGGGTTTGAAGTGGCAGTATTGGTGGCCCAGAGTTAAGCGAGAGATGGGAGACTTTGTGGCCAAGTGCCTAGTGTGTCAGCAAGGGACGGTTGAACACCGAGTTCCAGGCAGCCTACTACAGCACCTAGATGTCCCCGAGTGGAAGTGGGATGACATCTCAATGGATTTAGTCATGGGACTACCCAAGGACCAAGGAGGGTACGATGCCATCTGGGTGGTAGTGGACAGGTTGATGAAATCCGCTCACTTTCTGGCGATCGGGGAGTCGAGTGATGTGGATGCTTTGGCACGAAAGTACGTGGATGAGGTGGTGCGGTTGCATGGAGTTCGGAGGTCTATAGTCTCGGATAGGGATGCACGGTTTACCTCACGAGTCTGGAGAGGATTGTAACATGCATTTGGCACCAAGTTACGCCTTAGCACTGCTTTCCATCACCAGACAGATGGAAAAACAGAGCGCACCATCCAGACCTTGGAGGATATGCTGCGAGCATGTGTTCTGGACTCAGGAGGATCATGTGTGAAATACTTGCCTCTGGTAGAGTTTTACTACAACAATAGCTACCAATCTACCATTGTCATGGCCCCGTTTGAATCTTTGAATGGGAGGCCATGTCGTTCGCCTGTGTGTTGGACTGAAGTAGGAGAGGCAGGCATCCTTGGTCCGGAGGTGGTGCAGAACACGACAGAGAACGTTTAGCTCATATGGGAAAAGATGAAGGCGGCCCAGGACCGATAGAAGTTGCATGCTGATACCAGGAGGAGGCCCTTGGAGTTTGAGGTTGGGGATCACGGGTTCTTAAAGGTCTCCCCTCGGCCTGGGAAGTGGAGGTTCGGCAATGGGAGTAAGCTTTCTCCCAGATTCATCGGATCCTTCCAAGTGTTGCGGCGGGTCGGCGAACTGGCTTACCAGCTAGCGTTGCCACTGCCGCTACTAAGGATACATGATGTCTTTCATGTGTCCCAGCTCCGTCAGTATCCGCACGATGATTCACACGTCCTTGAGTGGGGTGAGCTGGACATCGAGGACGATGTGACCTTTGTGGAGAGGCTAGTGGTGATCCAGGATCGCAAAGAAAAGGTGCTTCGTGGGCGAACCATTCCCATGGTTCGCGTGTTGTGGGGACATGGTGGGCTTGAGGAGAGTATGTGGGAGAGGGAAGCACAGATGCGTACCCAGTACCAAGAGTTGTTTTAAGTGTTGTTCCTTGTTGTACCTGTTGTGATAGAACGTTTTGTCCTTTGGCTATGAAACGTACTGGTTTTCTTCCTCTGCTTGTGTGTGAAAAGCCCCGACTATGGAGAAGGAGAGAACCCAACCCCTATTCAAGATGCATTAAGGTGGATGCAGTTAAACCCGTGCGGGCGAGTCAGTGCCGCCCAAAGCAGATAATATCTTGACATGGGGGAGGAGACTCCCCAACCCACATGCCCGAGCAGTTTGGCATGGTATGTTGCTTGGTACGTGACAGGAAGGTGTTCTTAGTTAACGATGAGGTTCACTCTTGAGACGTATCTTTTGGGGTGGTTGTTCGGACCCGCCCTTTCCTTATGGGTAGTTTAAATTCCTGGGGACGAGAATAGTTTGAGAGGTATCTGATGTGATGACCCAGACTATCTTGGTCATTCCCTTTGCCAAAATCCGGGTCGCGTCTCGGTGAGACCGATAAGTGAGACCGACCGGTGTCACCCGGCCTAGTCAAGTTGTTTCCAGTAGCGCTCTTTTGTGCAAATAGGGGTTTAAACCCGATTTTGACTTGTTTAAGCGTGTTTGTAAGACAATTAACGCACATAAGAGTTTTAATTAAATACTTAATCAATTCTTGAGTCGGCTTAAACCACCCGACCCCCACCCCTTTTGTGACGAGTGGAGCAACGTGGTAAACCCACGACCCCCGCGCCTTACGTGTTTTCACCTTTTCACCTCAACCGTCCTCGGCTCTTATAAACTAAGGGTTAGCCGTGGTTTCTCCTTTCCTCGATCGTGTCTTTTCACAAACAACTTCTGGTGCATCGGGCCCGCCGCATCGTTATCCGTAAAGTTCCGTGCCCCCGACCTAAACGTCGATCATTTATCAACAAGTAGGGAATTTCTCCTTCGCCTCTCTCTTTTGTGTATCATGCGGGATGGGTGTGCTTTTGTTTCTGTAGAACTGGTTGGACCGAACTTAATGAAGATAATAAACGAAGATCTAAAGAATGAAGGGGAAGGGGTTGTAATTTTTGTTTCTGCGTTATATTGTGATCATCTTTTGGAGTTTTGATGTCTTATGCCACCTGAAAATCGAGGCCGTTGGTGGTTGTTGTTTGTGCACTAATGAACCCTGCTGATGTTTTAAATGGCTTGTTTGTGGTTGTAAATTCCTGCTATGAAAAGTGAATTGGTTAGTCACTTATATCCGGATAAATAAATTGAAAACACCAGGATCAACCCATTTGTGATAACTCCTGGTTATAACACACGGAATTTGAAATCATGTAGTGTGTTAAGTCGTTTAAATCTGAAAATCCCTGACTTTTGTTGGTGGTGGTAGTTTGTTGTTTTCATTTTGGGCCGATTGTTGGAGATGTGGCATGGGATGGGATCCCCTGTTCTTTTATACCCTCGGTGGTTGTGTGAAATTGGGGATGGGATCTCCTGTTGGTATGGATTCAGTGGTTGTGAGTTTTCAGAACGGGTGGATACTTGTTTATATCACGAATTGGGGTGGAATCCTCTGTTGTTGAGAACCGGGTGTGGGCGTTTTTGCTGATGTTTGACTATTTACTTTCTTGGACTTATCCCTATGCCTACTAGTTAACCAGTAGTGCTTGAACTTAAACATTTACAATGAATTTGAAATAAGAATGGGACAAATGGGTTTGTTAGCGTGAGTCGTGACTCGAACTTGAGTGTTGTTGTGATCTGTAGGCTCTCTGAAGAGAAACCTAGCTTGGGTGAGTGCTTGTTACCTATATATATGTACTTGTAGCTTTGTGTTTCTTATTCCCGCCCCACCCAAGTTGAGCATTTAGTGCCAAACACCTCCATTTCATGGGGGTGGGTGTTTTTTACAACACTATTCATAGTGGCTGGTTATTAGCTCCTTTTCTGATCCCTTTCCCGGATAGCCCAAGTATCTTCGGGCAGGCTATGATGGCCTGGGGTCCATTATTAGCCCAAGAACCTTCGGGCGAGGTAGTTTGGTGGTTGGCCAGGTGTGTGCGGCAGGTGGTTTCCCAAGTGTCTTTGGGATGAGGCCCAGGTGTCTTCGGGGGTGGAAGTGGATCCTTTAGCACAGGTGTCTTCGGGCGTGGTGGTGGTTGTTCTGGCCTATGTGTTTGCAGTCATGGTTACATGTGACAGTTGTGGCCCAGGTGTGTGCGGGCGGGATTTAGCAGTGGGACTACGTGCGGTTGAGGACCAGGTGTGTGCGGGCAGGATTTCGGCAGTGGGACTGCGTGTGTTTGTGGCCCAGGTGAGTGCGGGCGGGTGCGGCAGTGGGACTACGGTGAGAATGGCGGGATTGGTCCGATGCGTAAGATGTCTCAATAACCAGTGGGAAAGTGGCGCGGGGTACCCAAACATTGATCTGCTCTTATTATATATATTACATGACTTGCATTATTTGGGGAGTGATCCTTGGTGAGTCCTGGGGTGGATAGTTTACCTTGATATGTGTTTAATTTACTCCTTTTCTCATGGGACTTTAGTACGTTCCCCCACTTGTGCACGAGAGTCCCGGGTTTTCCCTTCTGAGTTTACTTGTATGCTCACCCTACATATATAAAACTGCTTTTAGGTTTCCAAGAGGACTTCGAGGATCACGCAGGATCCTACTAGCACGGACCTTTGGGGCAGTTGAAGTTGTTGTTTTTCTTTTCCTCTTTGGTACTTACCTTGTAGTCACCTTTTTCACTCTGTGGATTTCACTTTTGAAACATGCATGTGGGAATGGTTTACTTTTGGCTTTACTTTTCCTTCTACCATGGTGTTGTTGGGTTTTCTTATCCTTATCTCTCGATCCTATAAAATAAAAAGGGTAATGCCTTCCATTTGTGAGAAATTTCTATACCCTTGGTGCTAGTCGCCACTCCGGGACCTATTGAAGGCGGGTTTCGGGGGTCATTATCTCTCCTTCAAACTTAATGAAGGAAGGGCATGGCAATCTGCTGACCCTTCCCTCTATTTGGTGAAGGCAGGTCATGACATTTTGAAACTGATATTTTTGGATTAACATTTATTCTACCATTTGTAATATAACTAGGTTATTTAATTATTTACACTTTATGAGTTAATTTAATTATAATAACATGTATAGTGACCCGTAAAAGATCCTTTTATGAAATATTTTTAAATATTATAACATTTTGGAAGAATATTATATTTTTTTGAATTTTAAATCATTTAATGAAATATTTTTTATTTTATTTTATGTATTATGTCAATTTTAACACTATTAATATTTTTAATTTTTCATAAATTCATTACAACTTGATTACACTAAAAAATATATATTAAGTCAATCATAACCTATAATTTTCATCCATAAATTTTTTTCATGAAATAAATTATTTCAGATAATATTTATTTAAATATTTAAAATAACATTTATTTTATATTTATCTTAATAAAATCATTAAGATATCAATGTTGTGTTAATATTTATGGCCAATATTTAATCTATAAAAATTAAAAAAAAATCTTTGTTATATAAATAATTTTATTTTATTTCTAGATACATCATATGTTTTTTATTTCATCATTTTTATCTCTATATTAAAATTATTATACTTATAATTGGTAAGAGTGTAATATGGTGTCACTTTCATTTGATGTAATAATAATTACATCACATTCCAGAAAAAAAGTTAATTAAATGATTCAATTAAGACCCTTAGGTGGTATGGGACAACTTTTTTTCATAACATTTTATTTTTTCATGTGTTAGTGTAAATATAATAACTATATCATATTGTTTGTTTCCCTAATTTACATGATTTATCTTTAACTATGGTAATTACAAATAATTAATGTCACAATTACTACATTCCAAAAATAAAAGGTACCTCTTATCATAATTTGGACCTCCTTATTTCAAATATGGGACCCATTTTTCTAAATTTTAACATTTATATTGTAGTAAATAATTTAAAATTATTTCTCATTTTCAAAACTAAAAAACAATTTTTTATTGAAGTAAAAACTATCAGAAGATTGACATGTGTTTATGTCCAATTTAAATTTGAAATTATTTCCAGATACAATAATTATATTAAATGATATAAACATAATCTAATTACATTTCCACATGAATAAAAAAAATAATATTACTATATAAATAAATTATACGAAAATGTAGTTTTGAATTAAAATGAAGTATTTTTTACTATTCAATAAAATATCAATTTCATCATAAAAACAAAATTTCATCAAATATAAATTTTGATGTCCCACCTATAAGGTAGAAGCCTATTTTTTCAAAAATAATATATAAAAGTGAATAAAAATAATTTTATAAATGGTTCTTCATTAAAAGGCAGTAAAATGACTTAAATAATTATTAAATTATTTAATGATAATAATTGGATTAATTCTCATTTTAAGAATATAAAATTTATTATATAAATATTAAAACATTTATAAAATATTTAGAATATTAATATAGATACTTCTGTTTATTCACTCTAATGTAATGACTAGGAATTATCTACCAGTTAAAATAATTATAGTAATATTATTATTGTATTATCTTTCAGTATAACTCCAGGTTTTGTGCATCGTAGGATTTCAGAGAAACCCATTGTTGTTTTTCGAGTACATTATCAAAAAAATTGAACTCATTTACATCAAATTCACATAATATTCCAAAATATTAATAGAAATGAAAATATATTATTCTATAATTACCTAGTTCATTACATTATTGCCTCATTTGGAAATTTCGTCTTCGCAATATTAAAATCAGGCTCGTAAACTTCTTGAAAATTTACATATTAGAAAAAGGGTCAATAAGAAATTACTTTAAAATAATTAAAGAGAGGTTAAAAGGCTACCCGAGATAACACATACTAGGATACCATGTCTGAAATCATGGATATGGAAGAAAAACTAACCATCATGTTCTGATAGAGTGTGATAGAAATCATAGTCAAAAGAAATTTAATAACACAAAAACCATAAACATGTGATGGGTTAAATGATATTTGATTTCCAGTAAGAAATGTAAATGAAAAAAGATTTTTATGGAACATTTCATAACGTTGAATAATTTATTTAAGATCGTGACAATGAATATGTAGAAAAATAATTACTTTTAATATAGAGTTTCATCCATTAATAAATATCTACCACATACTCATCTATTATCTAATTGATGGGTATTCATGATGAATTGGTCAAAGATGAAGTGCTAGAATCAACTTCTCGAGAATCACATAATCCACTAAATGTGAACCATATATTTCACATTTCATTATACATTAAGGGACAAAATTGGTTAGTAAAATATAAAATAATACATTAAAAAGAATAATTCTTTATAAAAATAAATAATACTCTTAATCTTTAGAATTCAACAAACAATACCCCAATGTTCAAAAAAAATATTTAACAAATAATTTTTTTATTAATCCACAAAAAGAATAATCAAACTACGACTGAAACCCAAAATCTAGAAAGATTTTATCATACAGTCTTTCGCAATAAATCTTAACATTTATCACTAAATAACCTCGAATACAATTAAAATAACATAATTAAATATAATTAACCAAATCTCAGATTCTCCCAAATTGGTAAATCACTTCATTAAATAACAAAAATTTCCATAAGTCCACTATCATAACAAATATTATTCCAAAATAAAATTCAAATATTACTCCTCAAATAACAACCCATAGTATTTAATTTTACTTAGGTATATTGTAAAATCCCAAGTAAGTAATGAATAATAGATATTTTTATCTATGTCTATTAATGATTAAGATAGTGTTTTAGAGGCTTAAAATGAAAATAAATACAATCTTATGCATGGAATACAGTAATATTCTTAAAAGATTGTTTTACTTCCTTATGATGGAAAACCCTTTTTAAATCTATCTTTTGACAATTTTATAAGCTATGTTTTTCAAAATAAACTTATTCTTTATGATTGGGACATCAAAATTTACCTTGTGTGCATTTTTGGTATTTTTCTGACAATGTTCATTTTTTAATGAATAGTGAAAATTACTACATTTTACATCAAAACTGCTTTTTAATCTAATTTATTTATATGATTAGATTATGTTTTGAATTGTTTTTGAAGTGAAATTAGAATATATTTTTACCATTTTATCCAATGGTGGTCATTGGAATCAATTTCACTTTGAAATTAGACTTAAACTGGTGTCAATCTTTTGATACTTATTGTTTTGTAAAAACACGCTATTTGCTCTGGCAGCGGGAATTAATTATTAAATTAATTAATGTGACTTACATGATTTGAATTTTTTAAAATAGACTTCATTTTTGAATTAGTAATATCAAATATATCTTAGGGTGAAGTTTTGGTAATTTTCTGAAAAACATCAATTTTTGATGAATAGTGAAACCACTAAGTGGTAATCAAGCAAACTGATTTTTCAGTTAAATGAAAGTTTACCACTAATGTGTATTGAATTTTGAAAATCCAACATACATGGTTGTCATTAAGTGGTAAAATGTGGTTTAATGATAGTAAAATAATTTTTTGGTGAATAGTAACTTATTAAGTTCTTAATCGCGATTAGTGGTAATTAGGGTAGTTTAAGGTATAAATAATGCTTTAATAATAGGAAATGACCTAGACACTTGTACCAACCTTATTGGTTGTGTCATGACCAACCACGACAAGCCATGGGTCAACTTGGGGACCCCATGGAGACATTTTGGTTGGGAAATGACATAAAAAACATTTTATTAAATGTAAAAGAAAAAATGACACAAACATAATATGCTTTACGAAAACAATTTGTACATGGGGTTATAAAGATCGGATTTTTTATTATAAATAGTCATTGGAAAGGTAAAAAGATTTCCAACATCATAGTATTTTTTTGATGATTTTTAGACATTAAATAAATTAAATTATTTATGACATAATAATGATGCAGCGATAATATCATTATTTGACGATTTAAATAAAATGGAAAGATAATGTAAAATCTATGAACTAGACATGTCCAAAACTTATAGGATGAGTGGATTTCGAATCCTTATCACCTTATCCACGAATTATATCAATGTGGGACCTTTTGAAACCGAAACACATTTTCAAATAAAGTAATATTTCTTTACTTTCCAAAAGTGCCCCTCCTCTCCTCTTATAAAAGGCCCCCACCTCTACTTCATTTCACACACTACTCAAGCCTTTGGCTCGGCCAACCCCTCCCCATTTACTCTCTCCACATCCCTCTACTCATCCTATAGGATTCCCTTTGGGCATAATCCTTTCAAAGGAAGCCTTTAGGCTCAAATCAAAAGGAGTTACACTTTTAAAGGTAATTCATTCTCTCATGTTAATTTGTTTTATTTTGCTTCTCCAACCCCCTAAACTCTTTTTATTTACTTCTTTTGTAACAACACCAGTATCTTAAATATACTAGGATGTTTTTATAAGATTTATTTGAGCTACAATTTCACACAACTACATCAAATGGTTAAAGAACATACGGTTTCCGTGGATGACGAAATTTTGCCTCCCGAAACGATGATTGTTCAATACTCATTTAACACCTTCAAAGGTGGCCATTATGATGTCACTATTTTTATATATGATATATAATATGTTTATGTTTTCCTTAAGATTCTGTTTTTTTTTCATTTTGGTCATACCTTTATGGTTTCCATTATGGGTAAACACGATATCTTCATTTTAGGAAGTGCGGACTACCGCCCCCTGAAAGTGATTTGATTCGTTAATAACATATGTGGGATGTGTAAAGGATAAATATAATGATATTATATATGTTATTATACTGGAATTATAATATACTCTTATATCATTATGATTCCATTACAGAAAATATGAAATGAAAGTAGCGTTCATGCGTACGTACGGCTTACCGTCTCCATGAACGGTGCATTTCAATTCTTAACTCTAAATGATTATGTAATATTATAAATGCATGTATGTACTGGATATATATGACATATATGATATCTACATCATGAATACCATTCTGTATATAATGAACCGTTGACCAAATTAACAACATGTAAGTGTAAGAAGTCTATTTTTGACTTAAGAACCAAATACCGACAAAATGAACATTATTAACTAAACTGATTACATGATAACATGGTATAAAAGGAATAATGAACTTGAAAAAGATTCATAATCAAGTAGAGATTAACTCAAGTTTATTATTCAGGAGATTAAGGAACGGTCGGGTCAAGTCGGATACGAGGTATGGGACTTTGTCTCAATCTCCTTTCATTGAGGCATATTTTATTTTATACTCAACTTTCTTTTATACGGTGTATAAACCCCTTTGACTTTTACGTTTATTCAAAAAGAATCATTTTTATATGAAGCGTTTACTAAATGACAAAAGGGAATGTTTTTGTCATACGTATGCGGCGACAACGACTTCTCCGCCGTCGTAACCGTTATTTGAGTTTCGGCTTGCTCTACAAGCCATACCTTTTTTTTAAAAGAAAAATAAATACCATGTTTTACTTTGGTATTGAAAATGGTTTTCATAATGTTTTTATTATATCAATGTGTTGTATTGATATCTCGTGATTGAAATGTGGAAATGTTATGTTTCCTTTATTCATGTTTTATGTGATATGATTATGTTATGGTTCTTGGGCATTATTATGAAGACGGGTGGTTCCGTGATAAACTAAGGGCGGGTGAGCCCGTTATAGCTCTTCAATGAATTGGGTAACGCGAAGGAGTGAAACGTTAAGGTTTCTCCGAAGATATTTTAGGGAATATACTGTGATGGGTATTCCAAACGTAACCAAGAGGGTTACTCCCTACGTAAGAATGTTATGAATGCCTCAAGTTACCTTTATGTCTTATGATTTCTATGATTTATTCATGATTTTATGAGGTATGTTAAAGTGCCTATGTTTTATGGGTAAAGTATGATTGCATTCTTATGTATATATGAACTCATGTTTCCTTTCCATGTTTTTTTATAACCCATACTGAGTTTTTATGCTCATCCCAAGTTTTTGAAATGTTTTTCACAGGTCAAGGGAAAGTTACATGATAAGATGATAGAGTCAAGGATGTGTCAAGAAATAATCCATGTTTTATTTTAAATGTGTTTCCATTGATGGGAATGAAGAATACTATCTTTATGTAGCCACTTTGTTTATATGTAGAATGTAATGCAAGTTTTATGATCTAATTCTCTAAAAATCTAAACCCGAAAAGATCCTCAATGTGTAATCTTGTAATAACTCAAGATTAAGTAAGGTTTAAGGCTGGGGCCTTATAGTTGGTATCAGAGGTCGGTTTAGATAACTTTAGGAGTTAGAATTCTATTAAATGATTATCCAAAAATATTTTTTTTCCGAAATGATATAGCATTTAAAGATTACCATGTTGCTTCATCTAAGACATGTTTTTTCAGAATGGTTTTCCGCAGAGGAAACAGGGAAGCAGTGCTAGGAAGGCATACAGAAGGAAATAACCTTCCGAATCAGCATCCAGAAATGGTCGGAATTGGAATTTAACAGTTTGTTGCAGTAATGGCGCAGTTGACTCAATCGATAAATGGCGGTGGTATCCATGCACGAGATCAGCCAGAACAACCGCAGAGGAACATGTCAGTGGTGGAACATTTCATGAGGCAACATCCACCATCATTCAGAGGATCATCTGACCCTGTGCTAGCTGAAGGGTGGATTAAAGCACTAGAGAAGATTTTTAATTTCATGGGGTGTTCAGACAATCAAAAGGTTAGTCTTTCTATTTACCGTTTGGAGGGTGAAGCAGATCAGTGGTGGTCTATGGTTAAAAATATCAGGGACGCCGATGAGATTGATGCTCTTGACTGGGATGAATTCAGAGGTATGTTTCTTGAGAAGTATTTTCCTAAGGCTGTTCGACTTAGGATGGAAAATCAATTCTTGGAATTGAGGCAAGAGGAAGACTCAGTGGATGCCTATGAAGAAAGGTTCACTCGATTGGCAAGGTATGCTCCAAATTTTATCCGGAACCTTGATAGTAAAATCATTCATTTTTACTCAGGATTAAATCCAAAGTATCGAATGGCATTAGATTCTCGTGAGTTTAAAAGTTATGAAAAGCTTGTTCGATGTGCTGAGAAGGTGGAAATGGAGTTTTCCGATGACCAAGTTTTCTATAACAACCAGCAGAAGAAGAGACTGAGGTGGCAGGAGAAAGGTAAGAATTCTTCAAAAAAGTCTGATGGTAAGAGAACTAAGTTTCAAGTTTGAGATAAATGTGGCAAAAGGCATGCTGGGGAATGTCTTCTGAATTCTGGGAAGTGCTACCGATGTGGTAAGATGGGACATAAGGCTCGTGATTTCACTGAAAAGGATCAAGGTTAAGGTAAGAAAAAATTTGATTTATAGTTAGTGAAATGTTATAAGTGCAATGAGATGGGTCACTATGCAAACGAGTGTCCGACAAGGAGCTTGAGTGATGGGAAGTAGTTATACTACAAGCAGAAAGGGGTGGTGAAATCCTTTGCAACTACTTCAGCAGATGTCGGGCCATCAAATGAAGTTGTATTAGGTACTTTGTTTTTTTTTCAGATTATGCCAGTGTGTTGTTTTATTCGGGGTCTACACATTCGTTCATCTCTGAAACCTTTTCTAGTAAAATGGGAATACCATCTTAAGAAATGACTCTTGAACTTTTGGTAAAAACACCTGGGGGAAGTGTCGAGGCAAAAAGAATTTATAAGAATCTTCCTATCCTTATCTGTGGAAAGAACCTACTTGAAAACCTTATTGTTCTACCTCTAGTAGAGTTTGATGTTATCTTGGGTATGGATTGGCTCTCTATTTACCATGCTAAGATTGAATGTAGAGCTAAAGAAGTTTCTTTTCAGAAAGACATTCAGTTTGTTTACAGGAATGAACCCTTACTTTTGATAACATATCAAGAGGCCGAGAAACTTGTGAAAGATTGAAATGAATGTTACCTTTCACACGTCGTTGAAAATAAAGGAACTTTTCAGATTAATGATGTGCCAGTGGTAAATGAGTATCCTGATGTTTTTCCTGATGAGTTGCCTAGAATAATACCAGATCGGGAAGTTGAGTTTACTGTTGACTTAGTTCCTGATGCTAAGCCAATTTCAAAACCCCCTTATCGAATGGCACAAATTGAACTTTTAGAGTTGAAGGAGAAATTGCAAGATTTATTAGAGAAAGGTTTCATTAGACCTAGCACATCACCATGGGGTGCTTCTATTTTATTTGTTAAAAAGAAAGATGGTTCTATGAGACTTTGCATTGATTATAGAGCCTTGAATAATATCACTGTTAAGAACAAATATCCTTTGCCTCATATCGATGATTTGTTTGATCAGCTCCAGGGAGCTCAGTTTTTTTCAAAGATTGACTTGAGATCGGGGTACCATCAGATGAAGGTAAAGGAGGCAGATATTCTGAAGACCGCGTTCCGTATGAGATATGGCCATTATGAATTTGTAGTAATGCCTTTTGGGCTAACCAATGCACCTGCTGTATTCATGGACATAATGAATAGAATTTTCCATGAGTTCTTGGATAAGTTTGTGGTGGTTTTCATTGATGATATTTTGGTGTTTTCTAAAAGTAAAGAGGAGCATGAAAAACATTTAAGGGTTATCTTGCAAACCTTAAAAGAAAAGAAAATGAATGGGAAATTCAGCAAGTGTGAGTTTTGGTTGCAACAAATTTCTTTCCTTGGTCACATTGTTTCTAAAGATGGAATAACTGTTGATCCTGCAAAAACAAAAGTTGTGGAAGAATTGCAAAGACCCACAAATGTAATCGAGATTCGTAGCATCCTTGGTTTGGCGGGCAATTACCAAAGGTTTGTTAGAAATTTTTCACAGTTATCTAGTCCAATGACTAAGCTAACTCGGAAGGGTGTTAAGTTTATCTGGACAAAAGAATGTGATGATTGTTTTCAGGAATTGAAAAGAAGATTGGTGAATGCTCCAGTTTTGGCACTACCTTCCAGGAATGGTGAGTTTGTTATATACAGTGATGCTTCGTTGAAAGGACTTGGTTGCGTCCTAATGCAGAATGATCAGGTAATTGCTTATGATTGACGACAGTTGAAAACTCATGAGGTAAATTACCCTACACATGATTTGGAACTAGCTGCTGTTTTTTTTGCTTTAAAAATATGGAGGCATCATTTGTATGGAGTAAAGTGTGAAATATATACCGATCACAAAAGTTTAAAGTGTATATTCACTCAGAAAGAGTTAAACATGAGACAAAGGAGATGGCTGGAATTAATCAAGGATTATGATTGTACAATTCATTACCATCCGGGAAAAGAAAATAAAGTGGCTGATGCTTTGAGTCGAAAAAGTAATGCTTCATTAACAATGTTGCGTTTGGAACGTGATCCTTTGGTTAAGGATTTGATGAAATTTGGCATAGAAGTTGTTGGTGCAGGGAGTCCTTCTGTTTTGTTTCAGGTATCAGTGAGATCATCTCTATCAGATAAAATCAAGCAAGCACAGAAGCAAGATAGTGAGTTGCAGAAAAAGGTAGAGCTAGTTCAGAAAGTTAAGTTGCCTGAATTCAACATTGATAATGATTGCGTTTTGAGATTTGGGAAGAGATTGTGTGTGCCTTGTGATTCACAGTTAAAGAGAGAGTTGTTATGTGAAGCTCATAGTTCTCCGTTTTCAGTTCATCCGGGCAGTACTAAGATGTATAGAGATCTGCGGGAGTATTACTGGTGGGATGGAATGAAAAGAGATATTGCTGATTTTACTGTGAAGTGTTTGACTTGTCAGCAGGTTAAAACAAAGCGGCAGTTACCGAAAGGGATGCTTCAGCCTTTACCAGTGCCAGAGTGGAAATGGGAGAATATATCCATGGACTTTGTTGTTGGATTACCGAAGACATCTCGAGGTAATAATGCAATCTGGGTTATTGTTGATCGCTTGACCAAATATGCTCATTTCCTTGCTATACGAGATACTTTCTCTCTTGATCAACTTTCCCGTTTGTATCTTAAAGATATCTTCAGGTTACATGGAGTTCGTCTCTCCATTGTATCGGATCATGATCCCAGGATTACTTCTAACTTTTGGAAAGGCCTTCAGAAGTCGTTGGGTACTGAATTAAATTTTAGTACAGCTTTTCATCCTCAATCAGATGGGCAATCAGAACGAACAATTCAGACATTGGATGATATGCTACGAGCTTGTTCTATGGATTATCAGGGAAGTTGGGACCAACATCTTTCTTTGGTTGAGTTTTCATATAATAACAGTTTTAATTCCAGTATACAGATGGCACCATTTCAGGCATTATATGGGAAGCGGTGTCGAACTCCAGCTTTTTGGGATGAAGTGGGTGAAAGAAAGGTGATGGCACCAGAATTGGTAGAAGAGATGGCAGAAAATGTTCAGCTGATGCAGAAACACATGAGAACAGCTCAGAGCAGGCAGAAGAGTTATGCGGATAACCGGAGGAAGGATCTATCTTTCGAGGTAGGTGATCATGTTTTTCTCAAGGTTTCTCCTTGGAAAAGTGTGATGAGATTTGGTAAGAAAGGAAAGTTGAGTCCAAGGTTCATTGGACCATACGAAATTCTGGAGAGTGTTGTATCAGTTGCATACCGAGTGGCTTTACCTCCGAGATTGTCTCAGGTACACAATGTTTTTCACGTTTTGATGTTGAGAAAGTATATGCCAGATCCATCTCATGTTTTGAGCCCAGAGGTAGTTCAGCTGGAAGAGAACCTATCTTATGAGAAACAACCGGTCCAGATTCTTGACCATAGGGAGCAAGTGTTACGGAATAAGGTGGTTCACCAGGTAAAGGTTTTGTGGAAAAACCACATGATTGAAGAGGAAACATGGGAATCTGAAAATGCAATGAGGGATAAGTACCCCCATTTATTCGATAAGTAAATAAATTGCGGGGACGGAATTTTCTAAAGGGGGGAAGGATGTAACATCCCAAGTAAGTAATGAATAATAGATATTTTTATCTATGTCTATTAATGATTAAGATAGTGTTTTAGAGGCTTAAAATGAAAATAAATACAATCTTATGCATGAAATACACTAATATTCTTAAAAGATTGTTTTACTTCCTTATGATGGAAAACCCTTTTTAAATCTATCTTTTGACAATTTTATAAGCTATGTTTGTCAAAATAAACTTATTCTTTATGATTGGGACATCAAAATTTACCTTTTGTGCATTTTTGGTATTTTTCTGACAATGTTCATTTTTTAATGAATAGTGAAAAATACTGTATTTTACATCAAAAATGCTTTTTAATCTAATTTATTTATATGATTAGATTATGTTTTGAACTGGTTTTGAAGTGAAATTAGAATATATTTTTACCATTTTATCCAATGGTGGTCATTGGAATCAATTTCACTTTGAAATTAGACTTAAACTGGTGTCAATCTTTTGATACTTATTGTTTTGTAAAAACACGCTATTTGCTCTGGCAGCGGGAATTAATTATTAAATTAATTAATGTGACTTATATGATTTGAATTTTGTAAAATATACTTCATTTTTGAATTCGGAATATCAAATATAGCTTAGGGTGAATTTTTGGTAATTTTCTGAAAAACTTCAATTTTTGATGAATAGTGAAACCACTAAGTGGTAATCAAGCAAACTGATTTTTCAGTTAAATGAAAGTTTACCACTAATGTGTATTGAATTTTAAAAATCCGACATAAATGGTTGTCATTAAGAAGTAAAATGTGGTTCAATGAGATTAAAATAATTTTTTGGTGAATAGTAACTTATTAAGTTCTTAATTGTGATTAGTGGTAATTAGGGTAGTTTAAGGTATAAATAATGCTTTAATAATAGGAAATGACCTCGACACATGTCCCAACCTTATTGGTTGTGTCATGGCCGACTCGGAAAAGCCATGGGTCAACTTGGGGACCCCATGGAGACATTTTGGTTGGGAAATGACATAAATAACTTTTTATTAAATGTAAAAGCAAAAATGACACAAACATAATATGTTTTACGAAAACAATTTTTACATGGGGTTATAAAGATTATATTTTTGATTATAAATAGTCATTGAAAAGATACAAAGATTTCCTACATCATAGTATTTTTTTATGATTTTTAGACATTAAATAAATTAAATTATTTATGACATAATAATGATGCAGCGATGACATCATTATTTGACGATTTAAATAAAATGGAAAGATAATGTAAAATCTATGAACTACACATGTCAAAAACTTATTGGATGAGTGGATTTCGAAGCCTTATAACCTTATCCAAGAATTATATCAATTTGGGACCTTTTGAAACCGAAACACATTTTCAAATAAAGTAATATTTCTTTACTTTCCAAAAGTGCCCCTCCTCTCCTCTTATAAAAGGCCCCCACCTCTACCTCATTTCACACACTACTCAAGCCTTTGGCTCGGCCAAACCCTGCCCATTTACTCTCTCCACATCCATATCCTCATCCTATAGGATTACCTTTGGGCAGAATCCTTTCAAAGGAAGCCTTTAGGCTCAAATCAAAAGGAGTTACACTTTTAAAGGTAATTCATTCTCTCATGTTCATTTTTTTTTATTTTGCTTCTCCAACCCCATAAACTCTTTTTATTTACTTCTTTTGTAACAACACCAGTATCTTTAATATACTAGGATGTTGTTATAAGATTTATTTGAGCTACACTCTCACACAACTACATCAAATGGTTAAAGAACATACGGTTTCCGTGGATGGCGAAATTATGCCTCCTGAAACGATGATTGTTCAATACTCATTTAACACCTTCAAAGGTGGCCATTATGATGTCACTATTTTTATATATGATATATAACATGTTTATGTTTTCCTTAAGCTTCTGTTTTTTTCATTTTGGTCATACCTTTATGGTTTCCATTATGGGTAAACATGATATCTTCATTTTAGGAAGTGCGGACTACCGCCCCCTGAAAGTGATTTGATTCGTTAATACCATATGTGGGATGTGTAAAGGATAATGTTAATGATATTATATATGTTATTATACTGGAATTATAATATACTCTTATATCATTATGATTACATTACAGAAAATATGAAATGAAAGTAGCGTTCATGCGTACGTACGGCTTACCGTCTCTATGAACGGTGCATTTCATTTCTTAACTCTATAAGATTATGTAATATTATAAATGCATGTATGTACTGGATATATATGACATATATGATATCTACATCATGAATACCATTCTGTATATAATGAACCATTGACCAAATAAACAACATGTAAGTGTAAGAAGTCTATTTTTGACTTAAGAACCAAATACCGACAAAATGAACATTATTAACTTAACTGATTACATGATAACATGGTATAAAAGGAATAATGAACTTGAAAAAGATTCATAATCAAGTAGAGATTAACTCAAGTTTATTATTCATGAGATTAAAGAACGGTCGGGTCAAGTCGGATACGAGGTATGGGACTTCGTCTCAATCTCCTTTCATTGAGGCATATTTTATTTTATACACAACTTTCTTTTATACGGTGTATAAACCCCTTTGACTTTTACGTTTATTCAAAAGGAATCTTTTTTATACGAAGCGTTTACTAAACGACAAAAGGGAATTTTTTTGTCATACGTATGCGGCGACAACGACTTCTCCGCCGTCGTAACCGTTATTTGAGTTTCGGCTTCCTCTACAGGCCATAACTTTTTTTAAAAAAAAGAAAAATAAATACCATGTTTTACTTTGGTATTGAAAATGGTTTTCATAATGTTTTTATTATATCAATGTGTTGTATTGATATCTCGTTATTGAAATGTGGAAATTTTATGCTTCCTTTATGCATTTTTTATGTGATATGATTATGTTATGGTTCTTGGGCATTATTATGAAGACGGGTGGTTCCGTGATAAACTAAGGGCGGGTGAGCCCGTTATAGCTCTCCAATGCATTGGGTAACGTGAAGGAGTGAAAGGTTAAGGTTTCTCCGAAGAGATTTTAGGGAATATACTGTGATGGGTATTCCAAACGTAACCAAGAGGGTTACTCCCTACGTAAGAATGTTATGAATGCCTCAAGTTACCTTTATGTATTATGATTTCTATGATTTATTCATGATTTTATGAGGTATGTTAAAGTGCCTATGTTTTATGGGTAAATTATGATTGAATTCTTATGTATATATGAACTCATGTTTCCTTTCCATGTTTTTTTTATAACCCATACTGAGTTTTTATGCTCATCCCATGTTTTTGAAATGTTTTTCACAGGTCAAGGGAAAGTTACATGATAAGATGATAGAGTCAAGGATGTGTCAAGAAATAATCCATGTTTTATTTTAAATGTGTTTCCATTGATGGGAATGAAGAATACTATCTTTATGTAGCCACTTTGTTTATATGTGGAATGTAATGCAAGTTTTATGATCTAATTCTCTAAAACTATAAACCCAAAAAGATCCTCAATGTGTAATCTTGTAATAACTCAAGATTAAGTAAGTTTTAAGGCTGGGGCCTTATATATATAGTGTCCCCAAAATAGCAAAGGCTATCCAAAATAATATTTATCACTTAATCAGTAAATCTTCTTCCAATACTAAGAATATCAATTTGATAAAACATAATTACCCAAAACAAATTATTCATGATCCATAGAACCATTTAACTAAAATCAATAATTCATACAGAATAGGGTCTTCCTGTAAGCCTGTGGTAGGTGATAAATTATAGTCACATGTCAGTTGTTGGTTATATTCCCATAGATTTTTCTAACATGATCGGTGTTCAAAGGAGAATGACTCAAAAAATATCATTAGTCACCTTTATATTTCATTTTATAAATCCTCAAAAGGTATTTTTATGTCATTAAACATATGATCTAATTTAAAATTATAAACCATTTAGGGTATCCCTAGTCATTAAGGAAATATCGTAATCTTTAATATTTTCTAATCCATCCCATGATTCCAACTATAAGGACCCAGCCTTAAACATTACCTAATCTTGACCTATGTCAATAATTTGACATTATTTTACAATTATGGTATTTCTAGGATTACAGTATTAGGGAATTAGGCCATAACTATTGCATAAAGACTAAAATTATACATAGTGGATACAACTAAAAGAGTATCGATTTCTTCCCCAACATAAATATTTTTAAATATAATCATAATTTAACATTATTTCTTTTCATCGAAAAATTATTCAGGATATCTTACATTCTAGTATTCATCCTAATACCCTGTGGAATGAATTTTAAAATCCTAGTATAATCAAATCAAGCTCAGTAAGGTTTATAAGATAATGAAATGAAACACTATCCCATGAATATTTTAAACTCATTGAAAACTTATTTTGAAAATAATACTTTTCACTCATAGAACATAAAATAAAAAAAATTATTAAATCATATGATTTTAGAAAAACAATTTTGTAATAATAAATCAAAATACGAAAATAATTATTGTAGCATGTTTCATATGTATCATACATAAATTGTAGCATTCATAACTACATTGGTAGTAAACATTATGGTTATATTTGGAATATCCATCATAGTATATTCCATGAATTTATTAGGATAAAGAATTATGTTTACCTCAATCATATTACCCAATCTATTGGATAGTTATCACGAGCTGACCGGCCATCCATTATTCACAGAACCACCCAAATATGTAATCAACGAACAAGAACCTTTGAGAAATAATAACACATTAAACAAGCATAAAAGAATGATAATATTTTAACATTATAAACCCAATATATTTGTTCTAGAAATTGAAATAATCAATACATTATCAAAACCATTTTCAATAGAAAAATACCTTATAACGTAACATGGTTTGTAAATTTTTTTTTACAAAAATTAAATCTTGTATAGGAATCAAAATATCATATATTGATCATGGTGGAAGAAGGGTTATTGTTACTACATTCATAAAAAAGAAGCATTTATTTTTTTTATTGAAACACTTTATAGAAAATTATTACTTTTGAAAAAAATGGAATTAATTTAAAATATAAAGTGGTTGATTACATACCATAATAAATAATGTCATGTACAAATCAATACATGCCTCAATGAATGGTGATTGATATGTAGTAATTTACAATGATATAATCCTTAGATTATGTTTAAATATATTACATAATTATGTGTTAAAAAAATGAATACACCCAATATAATAGGATATTTAGTGTAAAAAATCAGAGGTCATTCACACATATTATTTGAAAAAAAACTAATGACAATGATATTTAACTCTATGAATGGAAACTGAGATAAGATTTACCATACAATGTTCATATAAATGACATAAGAATTTATCAATGGGGTGATTATGTGTAGAATTAGTATACACACATGAAGTAAAGTTTTAATAATAACAGAAATACATAAATAGTGATTCCACATATAATATTGACATAATGTAATTATTGAAGTATGCATGAATTATAATGAGTTGATATTGAATTTAAAAATGTCCATTCTAATATCAAATAGCTAATATAAAATAATGATTATGAGTATTAACTATAAATAAACATTTTGATGTATTAATTCAATATTATATATCCCAAAATATTATCTCACATGATCAGAACACAAAAAAATCACGAAGTATAATTTAAACCCAATGAAAGGAAATTGTGTTAAGAAGTTCTCTTACCTCATGACTGACTTGTCTTGTTTCATTATTTAATTTCTTATATAAAAAAATATGTTAATAACTACCTTATAATATTGATTTTTAAATTTTATTATTTATATTAAATTACTTATTACCATTTTATATCAAATATTTAGTTAATTGCGTTCATTTAGGACGTTTTGTCGATGTTCGGTGCATTAGTCAAAAATTAACATTTTATAATTACAAATTTTTCATGTGGTCAAAATTAGATTATCTCAAAAATATTATTCATGTTTTAAATATGATATATATATATTATTTGTTTTTTAATAATCCTTAATATTTGGAAATAAGAAAAGAAACACACCATTCATGGAGACGGTATGTCGTACGTATGCTTGAATGCTACATTCAATTCATTTTCAATATAAAGGACAAACAACTAAATGATACATAGGTATAATTTAATTACCTTGAAAATATATATTTTATATATTCTACATATGATCATTTACTCAATCATTTATAATCTACATAAATGGAATGGATTATTTATATCACATTGAGGGGGCGGTATTTCACACTTCGTCAAATTAAATTATCATATTACACATTATAGAAAACATCATGGTATTCTGTAAATAGAAATTATAAAAGAATATTCAAAAAATAAAAATTATAAAAATGATATATAAATACATTTCAATCATAATGGCTACCATGATTGGTGGTAAGAGAAAATAGATCAATCATGGTTTTTTGAGGTAGTAGTTCACCGTATAGAGAAAATTATATCCATATACATTAGATGGAGGTGTGTATAAGTGTAGTTCAAATCCTTACCAAACAAAATCATATTATATTGAGGATTATTTTATTGTTTTTAAATAATAAAACAATAATATAATAGTTAATGAGTAAGGTAAATAATGTAAATGAACTTTAGATAATACACTACCTTTAAAATGGCTAACTCCTTTTGATTTGAGCCCAAAGGCATTCTAAAACTACTTTATTTCCATTTTATGGCTTCTAGGGAGAAGAGAAGAACTTTGGGAAATAATTTAGATGATTTTGTATGATCCCATGTGATTGATAGGAAGGAGTTCATGGGTAGAGGTGGTGTTCTTTTTAATTAGGATGGATGTGCACTTTTGGAATGTCTTGAAGTATTATTTTATTATTAATAAATGATTTTCGGTATATTATGGTTGGAAACTCATTTATTTATAAGATAAGATGAATTTAGGTCATATCCTCACTATTAAAATAAAATTAGATAAGTTTTTAATATTTTTTAACCCCGATAGATTTGGTTTAACATTTATTTTACCCTTTTTAATATTACAATGATATTTTACTATTTATACTTTGTGGGTAAATATATATTTCATAACTTGATAAACAACCCAAAAAAGATATATTTATGTAGTATTTGTACTTTTCATAACCATATTTCTTGAATCATATATTTTTATGAATGTGAGAACATTTAATAAATTATTTTATATTTTACGTTATGAATTATGTCACTTTTCACACTATTCATACATGACTTTTTAAAAAATTCATAACATGTTTACTTCGAAAAAAATATATGAAGTAAATGATTACAAATAATATTAATCTATTAAATTGGTGAATGACATAAATTATTCTTATAAAATTTTTTTAATATTTATAATATTTTTTATTTTTTATTTCTATTAATAAAATAATTACTATATCATTGCCATGTCAATATTTATGGTAATTATTTAATCTCTAAAAAATCAAAATAAATTCCCATTATGTAGCTAATTTAATTATATTTCTAGAGAATATTTATGTTTGATGTTTAATGAATATTATATCTACATTAAAATTATTATACATATAAGAGATAAGATAGTGACATGTTGTCACTTTCTTTTGCTGTAATAATAATTATGTCACATTCACCGAAAAAAATTCCATTAAATGAATCAATTCTGACCCTTAGGTGATATGAGATGACTTTAATTCATAAAATTGTTTTTTAATGTGTTAGGGTGATTTTATTTTCCATATCATATTTTTTTACCGTAATTTACCAGATTTATATTTAACATCAATTAAGAAAAATTATCAATTTTATTATTCGTAGTGTCCAAAAATAAAAGGTACATATTTACATAATTTGGACCATCTGATTCCATGTAATCCATTTTTCAAAATTCAAAACATTTATGTTGAAGTAATTAATTTAAGAATAATTATCTTACTCAACACTATAGAATAGTTTTTTAAGAGGTAAAAACTATAAAAATATTGACACGTGTTTATGTCCAATTTAAATTTGAAATTATTTATAATGGAAACAATTATATTAAATTAAAAAAAATAATCAATTTAAATTTTATAAAGAATAAAAATATAATATAACTATGTAAATAAATTATATGAAAATGCAGTATTGAATTAAAATGCAGTATTTTAACTAATCATTAAAATATCAATTTCACCAGAAAAATAAAAATATTTCATCCAAGGTAAATTTTGATTTGCTGCCTGTTTGAAAATTGTTTTTTTAATAGAATATGTAAAAGTGAAAAAACTATTTTTATAAAAGTTTTATCATTAAAAGTTGATTAAATAACCTTAAATTAATATTAGATTATTAATGCTAAAAGTTGGTTTTATTCCCATTTTAAGCCTATAAAATTCATTGGATAAATGTAAACATATAAAAAAAGTAGTTAAAATCATAATATAGTTAATTATGTTTATTCCCTTTAATTAAAAAACTTGTAATTAAAAACCATTTAAAAGAATATTATTATAATAATTTTTTTATTTTTCGGTTTAAGTCAAGATTTTGTGCAACATATGATTTCAGAGAAACACATTGTTGTGTGTCGAGTACTCTATCAGAAAAAGTTAAATCTTTAATGTAAAATTAATATCATATTCATAAGTATTAATATATATGGAAATGTATTATTCAATAATCACCTTGTATGTTAAATTATTACCCCTTTTGGAAATTGTGGCCTTACAATTTTAAAATCAGGCTCAGAAACTACATTGAAAATTCCACATCATAAAATCTGTTAATAAAACTATAACATTAGTAGAAAAACTCTCTGTACAATGGAATCTAGAGATAAAACATACTAGGTTACCATGTTGGAAATCTCTAATTTGGATGAAAACTAACCATAATTTTCTGATGGATAGTGATAAAAAAAATTGATCCGGAGACAATTAACAACCAGAAAACCATAATGTTATGATGGGTTACACGATATTTGATTTCCATGATGTAAAGGAAAAATAAATACTTTGTTTATGAAACTTTTCATTATATTGAGAAATTTATTTATGATCATGATTGAGAACATATAGAAACATACTTACTTGTCATGTAGAGTATCATCCATTAATAAATATCTACCTCATACTCAAAATTTTTCCAAATGATGATTATTCATGACGACTTGGTCACACCTGAAGCACTAAAATAAACTTATAAGGAATCTCATAATCCACTAAAGATGAACCATAAATTTCCATTTTCATTATATATTAACCAAAACAAAAATAGTTAGTACAATATCAAATAATCCTTCAAATATAATAGTTCTTTATAAAAAGAAATATTATTGTTAGTCTCCAAAATTCAACAAAAAATACCCAAATTTTGAAAAAATACTTTAAAAAAAATAATTGTCTATATTAATAGTCCAAAATAATACTCATTCTATAATTGAAATCCAAAATTCATAAGGATTTTATCATATAATATTCTATACTAAATTTTAAAATATATCTCCAAATAATATCTAATACTATTAAAATATCATATTTAATATTAATTAACCTAATATCATATTATAAAAAATTGGTTAATCACATCATATAATTAACAAAATCTCCATAAGAGAACCATAAAAACAAATATTATTCAAAAATAAAATTTAATTGTTGCTCCTCAATTGAAATCACATAGTAATCTATTTTCCTTAGGCATATTGTGTTCTCAAACACAAAATATATTCTTGATCCATAAAATCATTTAACAGAAAAGAATAAGTCACACTAATATGGGACTTCACATAGGTCATTGGTAGGTGATAAACCATACTACCAATTTATTTGTGGGTTCAATTTCCATATCTTTATCGGAAGTGATGGGTGGTCACTAGGTCTGCGACATATCATTTTTAAAAAATATTAACGTATTAAATTCCAATAAATGAGATAAAATTATCAAAAATAACGATAACAAATTTTAACCTCTATGGTTTTCTCATAAATCACATTTTGTATCCCATTAATTAATATACCATAATTTCCTCAAAGGTGAATGTCTCAAAAAATATCATTAGTCACCTTAATATTGCAGATCATAAATCCTCAAAAGGGGTTTATATGTCATTGAACATATGATATAACTTAAAATTATAAACCTTGGATGGTATCCCTAACTGTTAAGGAAATATCCTAATCATAAAATTTTTCTAAACCATCCTCTAATACCCATTATAAGGACCTAGACATTAACATTACTTTATCACGAGTTTAGGTAGTGATTTGAAATTATTCACAATAAGGATCTTTTTACGATTAGATCTTTAATGAATTATGACATAAATATTACATGAAAACTCTTATTATAATAAGTTTATACAACAAAATTTTTTATCCATTTCATTAACAATAAAAATATTTAAAATGATAAACATAATTTTACATGATTTATATTCAGGGTACAATTATTATTGATTTATTCCATTTTATTAACCATCCTTATAACCTGTGGAAAACATATTGTATTCATGGGATAATCACAACAATCACATTTAGTGTTATAAATTAATGAAAGAAAATGTTATCGCATGAATATTGTAAACTCATTGAAATTTTTTCTGAAAGTTATACATATCCCCATTAGAACATAAAATATTAAACATAACTCATGATATCTTAAAATTATTGAATAAATATTAGTAATCAAAAATCATAAAACATAAATCATAATGTTAAATTTTTTTATCCATATCATACATACATTTTAACGCTCATAGCTACAAAATGAGTAACCCTCGTGGTTATGTTTGGAATATCCATAATAGTATATTACATGAATATATTAATATAAGCCTAAAAGTTTAACACATTCACATTTCCCAATGAATTGGATAGTTATCATGGGCTCACCCACCCTTGGTTTTTAACTAAACTATCCATATAAAAAAACAATAAACAAGAACCATAGAAAAATCACAACACAATAAACAGGCTTAAAGGAATTATAATATTCTCACATTACAAACCCAAGATATTAGTTTAAGATACTGGTATAATAAATACATTCTCAATAAAATTTTAAATACAAAAAATATCCTATAAAAAATATAGAATTTAGTTTTATTATTTAAAAATTTAAGGCTTTTAGAGGTAGCAAAATATCATATAATACTTGTGGTTGCGGCATGGTTGTTGTCACTGCATACATTCAAAATAGAAATTACTTTTTCTTGTTTAGTAAAATGCATCATAGAAAAATATTCCTTTTGAAAACTATAAAATTAAAATATAAGTCAAATGGGTTGATTAAATACCATATGAAAGAAACTTATGTATAAATCAAAAAAGGCTTCAATGGAAGAAGATTGAGATGATGTCCTTTATAAAGATATAATCATTAAATTATGTATAAATAACTGAAATAATTATTTTTGATAAATATAAATACACCGAATATAAGTGTATATTTTGTTTAAAAAAATCATAGGTCATTCACACATATTCTCGGAAAAACAACACCAATGTCAAAGATATTTAACTCAATGAATGGAATCTGAGTTAAGATTTCCCCTAGAATGATCATATAAATGACGTTAGAATTTATTGATGGTGTGATTATGTGTAGTAATATTATATAGACACATATTTATGTGGAAATAAAAAAAGCAGTTAAATAGTGATTCCACACAAAATTTTGGCATTATATAATAAACGAAGAATGCTTGAATGAGAATGAGTTTAAATTGAGTTTTAAAATTCCCTTACAATGATCATTTTGTTAATAAAAAAGATTGACTGTGTGTATTAACTATAAATAAATATAATGATGTATTAATAAAATATTATATGTGTAAATATAATATCTTACATATTGATATCATGACATATTCAAGAAGTATAAGTTTAACCTAGTGAATGGAAATAGGGTTAAGAAATTCCCTTACCTCGAATCTGAAATTTCCCATTCATTCTTTAATATCCTAGCTAATAAAAATATATTAATATTCACAATGATCCTATTATATTAAAATTTTATTATAAATTTTATATTTATTTTTACCATGTTCTATCAATAAGTTAATTATTTGAGTTCATATCAGATTTATTTTTAATGGTCAGTAAATGATTAAAAAATGAACTTGTAATAATTGAAAATTTTCTATGTGGTCAAAATTACATTATCTCATGAATATTATTCCTGGATTAAATATCATATATATCAATTATATATGTATTTATCACAATCCATAATATTTTGAGATATGAAATGAAACAAACAGTTCATGGAGACCGTAGGTCTTATGTACACATGAATGCTACATTCATTTCATTTTCATATTAAATGAAAGAAAAATAAATTATACACAGGTATATTATAATAAAATTGTAATACCTAGGTTATATATGTTACCAATTTTCCATAAATCCATCCATTATTAGTTCCAAAATGGAATTAATGAGTCATATCACTTTGAGGGGGCTATAGTCTACACTTCCTAAAATGAAATTATCGTATTACACAATATGGATAGCATCAAGTTGTGTTATAAATAGAAATTAAAAAATAAGAGTGAAAAATATATACATAATATATTTCATATATAAATATAGTTCCATTAGAATGGTTACCATGAATGGTGGTATGAGTAAATCAAACAATCATCAATTTGTGAGGTAGTAGTTCGTTGTAAAGAAAAATAGTATGTTCTTCGTCATTAGTTGGAGGTGTGAGTTAGTGTAGTTTGAAAATTTATCATAAAAGAATCCTAGTATATAACCGATTTTTATTATTATGAAATAATGTAATAATAATTTCATAGCTTGTGAAGAAGTTAAATTAAGGAAATGAACATTACAGAATACAATACCTGAGAAATTGGTAACTCCTTTTGATTTTAGAAAAAAGGAATTCTTGATCTACATTATTCCCATTATAATGCTTCTAAGAGGAATATAGGGACGTTGGGATTTATTCTGAGAATATTTTGGATGAGACAATGGGATTGAAAGGTGAGTGTATGTGGGTACAGGTGGTGTCCTTTCAAACACGTGAGGAGGTTCACATTTGGAATTTCATGATGTATTAATTTATAATATATTGATTTTAGGTTTATGATAGCCCCAAACTAATTTATTTAAAATATAAGATATATTTATGTAGTTTAATCATTATCCAATTAAAATTAGGATATTTTTTAATATTTTTTAAACCTTATAATTTTGGTTTAACCTTTATTTTTCTCAGTTTTTATCATACCATGATATTTTATTATTTACACTTTGTGGGTAAATTTATTTAACATAGCATGTCAAATGAACCTGAAATGTACCATTTATGACATATTTCAACTTTTCAAAACCATATTTCTGAACCATTTATTTTTATTAATTTTACAACATTTAATAAACTTTTTCAGTTTTTTATGATATGAATTATGTCAATTTTCACACTATTAAAAAAGACATTTTAAAAAATTTATATCTTTTTTTACTTCAAAATGAATAAATTAACTAAATACTTGCATATCATATACATCTAAAAAATTATATAATGGAATTAATTATGTCATAATTTTTTCATAATATTTATAATATTATTTATTTTTTATTACTATTAATACAATAATTATAATATCAATGTTTTGTTAATATTTATGGTAATTATTTAATCTCTAAAAACAAAAAAATGAATTCCAATTATATAGATAAATTAATTATATTAATGGAGACTTTAATTTTCTATTTTATATCAATATTATATCTACATTAATATTATTATAATTATAAAAGATAAGAGAGTAAAATTTTGTCACTTAATTTTGTTTTAATAATAAAAACATCACTTTTATGGACAAAAGTGCATTAAATAGATCAATTATGACCCTTATATGATATGGGTCAACTTATATTAATCCAGTTGAATTTAGAAAGGTGTTAGGGTAATTTAACTATACTTATCATATTATTTGCCACCCTAAACTACCAAATTGACCTTTAACTGTGGTAAATAAAAATTACTATAGTTACTATTGATAATTTAAAAAAATAAAAAATACATATTTAAATAATGTGTAAAATAAGATTAAAAATATGGAATCTATTTTTTCAAATTAATAAACATAGAATTTATAGTAATTAACTTAAAATTATTTCCCTTGGACAAAAACATATATGGGGATTTCAAGAAATAAAAATTATCTAATGATTGACATGTTTTATGTCCAATTAAAATGAGATATTACTCCAAATTAAAATAAAATGATTAAATTATTAGAAAAATTATCCAATTAAAAGTTAAAACCAATAAATAAATGCAATTGAACTCAATATAAAAAATTTATGAAAGGGAAGCATTGAATTAACATGCGTTATTTTTTTTTGTTAATCAAAATATGAATTTTGTCCAAAAAATACCAAAATTTATTCCAATAAAAATTTTGATGTCCCACTTCTAATGAACAAGTTTATTTAGTGAAATAGAACATGTAAAATTGATGGAAACAATATATATAATGATATTTCCTTAAAAATGTGATAAAATGGCCTTTAAAAAATATTTGAGTATTTTATTCATAAAATTTGATTCATTCTCATTTTAAGCGCTTAAAATTAAATTGGCAAATGTTAAAAAAATTACAAAATATATAAAATCAAAATATATTTATTTATCTTCATTCCTGCTAATATAATGCCTAGGAATTAACTACCATTTAATATAATAATATTTTTTTTATTATTCTTCAGTATAACTCAATGTTGTGTGCAACATAAGATTTTAGGGAAAGTGATTATTTTTTGTCGAGTATGATAGCAGATGTAGTTTCCTATTGAATTTAAAATTATTATATTACACATAGATATTAATATATTAGAAAATGTATTATTCTATAAATACCTAGGTCATTACATTGTCTACACATGGTCTTATTCTATATCAATGTGAATGGGGGTGACAATGGTTCTAGTGAAACAAATTAAGTATGTTGAACAAAACCCACACTATAAGATAGGTTTTTAAAATACAAAATTCAAGCACATTGATTTATAATAATATTAAATAAAAAAGGATTAAAAGGATAAAATTTAAATTATATTAAATGAAAATTAATTAAATATTTCAAATAACCACATAATATCATAAAAAAATGGAATTTTTTTCATTTGATATTATATATGTAAATGTCTTATATAACATTATTTCAACCAAATGCCCCACATAATATCTTCTCTTAATCTATCCTTCTAGAAACATCCCTCAAAATAGTCTTACCCATTTCCTATTGTATGAAAATATTAACAATGTGTGAGCCCAAATTTCTAGAATGTATAAATATAAGAGATAATAATAATAGATCTTAAATTAGTATACAATGAACATTCTATTATGTAATGATAATAAAGGTATCATGATATAAAATTAAACTTTGTGACAAATATAAGCATATAATATGTCTAAAAACTATCCATTGATATATTCCTCAAATAGTACACTAGGATAACCCCAAAATTATAATAAATTGTTTCCATTCAAACCAATCGTTTACCATTTTTGTAATACGATGACTATACATGTGCTATTTTAGTCGTACGATTATAACCCATTAACATGTATAGGGTAGTAAAACCGACCCATCAAATATTTAGGATTGAGTTTACCATTAATGAAAATTTATAGTATTGAGATTACAACCTTATACCATTTTAAGCGCATCCTAAATTTATTTAACATATTTATTCATGTGATAACCTCTTGGGTGAAAATATAGAAATCAATATACCACTAATGAATATTTTTTAAAAATGGAACAAATACTATATTTCATAGGTTCACTATATGTCCTTCCCTCTTTCCCATCAATAAGGAATCCTAGATTTGAAATTCACTTTTCATTGTCACATATGTCTTCTTCAAATCTCAGTGAAATGTCATTATTTGTTAAATAACATCCATGATCCCTTAATCATGTTCCATATATAATTCGTTCCATAATAATAAAAAACAATAATATCATACTTAAATATCATATTAATTCAAATAATAAATATATAATTCATATATAAAAAAATTTAATTCAATACAATACCCCCAAAATCTAATCATTTTCAACCTTGAGAAATACCTTAATATCAATACACACATGTTATATACATAATCATTGGAAAATTCAAATTATTATTGTCAAATCATGGTTATAAAAAATAATTATTAAATCAAAAAAGGGACCAATAATTGTATATAATAATTGTAAGTTATTTAGAATTTCCAATTCATAACATTTCCCAATTTTTTATTACAAATTTAATACATTAAATAACACCCACTCCATTTATTATTTACCTCAAAATGATTTTTTACACTCTTGATTATATGTTACAGTTCAATTCATATATGATCATACCTCATATAAAAGATCCTATTTATTTTCTAGCATTGAAACAACATTCACCTCCCTGTAAAAAATTATCGCAATATGTCATGGGTCATTTAATTTGGATCAAATGTGTCAAATACTGATGTTTGATAGGTTTTTTATTTATAAAAAGTAGGAATGAGAATGGATTATAATCTCTAATGTAAAATAAACTATATTTTGAATTCAAGATCAATTAATTTTTCCTCAAAAAAAAATATTATCATCCCAAACATCTCATAAAGTGGAAAGTAAAATATTATGGACAAAATAAAAACATGTATTGAATTCCGATATCATTTTACATTGATTAAATATTTTTAATCATGATATGCCTCACATATAACACCCAATTAATATTATTTTTCAATCATCAGACTAAATGTTGTGAATTTTAGCATACTTGAGAAATGAAACATTTTTTATATTTTTTGAATGTTATGATTGGAATGAACCTCACATCCACAACCAAACACAATATGTTAAGAATCATCAATATGGTAATGGTTATTTTTTATTATCCTTATTCGAAAACCCATTTTATTTCTATTTTCTAATTTTTACAAAAATAATTATAAAAAATGAATTATAGAGAATGTAAATAATATTCTTCCCAAAAAGCCATATTTAAATACACATTTAATTTACTCTGAAGATTCATTTTACAATATATTCCATGAATACCCCCCCAATAAAATGAATGTGTTGAAAATACAATGAGTGGGCTAGTAAATGAAAATAATGGATCCTAAAGTGGATCAATCATTACACAGAATTCGATATAAATTATTGGCTAAAATGGATCAATCTTCATGTGTATCATATGATAAATTATATTTTAAATTAAATGACACAATCCAACCAATTTTGAATTTATTTAGTCGTCTTATGGAAAATATATTAATTCAGGTTCATTTATGTTAACTTCACCCATGTTTCTCTCAAGATTAATTCTCATAAAATTATAGAAAAACTTTTTTATAGAATCCTCTCATGAATGGGAATAGAATATAAACAGAATTTCTCATTTAATGAATATATATAAATAGTTTACTAAATAAGAATATTCATGAATTAAAAAAAATAAAAACAGCCAAATAAATAATATATTTCATGATATTAATATTAATATTATATAGTGGATCTTAATGTTGCCATTTATAGATTTTTCATTTTTAGCGATTTTATTTCAAATTTTAAAAAATATATGCATACATATGATATGAATTGATGTCTTTGAGATCTATGTGTACATGAAAAAATGAATCCATTATTATTGGTGAATCTGATTTTATTTAGGCCATGCAACAATTCGTTTCATTTTTTAATCATAACAACATGTAGGGGGAAATGGGGTGAAAAAATATAGACAAGATAAAAGAAATCCCCTCCCATTAATGCCTTTGATTCGGTTTCTCATGTTTCGCCAAACATAATTTTGTTTCCCGATTCTTGGTTTCGTGGGCCTAAAAATATCTATTTTTTATTCTAGATAATAATTTCACATCATGTAATGTGTAAACAATTTTTAATCAATGAGACTCAAATTATTAATTCCATTCTAGTTTCATCTTCTTTATATTGTGTACAGAGTTTATAACATTAATCATCACATTATTTATTGATTCTACACAATGTGTAAAATATCTTATCTATAAAAGAATACATATTTTTATTTATATCTTCATTTTCAAGACACTTGAACCCACATGATAACCCGGTATATTTATAGAGCATCGTTAATTTTATTTTAAATCTTATTTAGCATCAATCTTCAGTCATACCTTCATTTTGCATTTCCTATTGTCTCACCGAGCCACATTGTGGCTTCCCAAAAAGGGAAATTTTGATACATAATATCAAAAATCCCTTAATCATGATCCATATTTTGTTCCCGAAATAATTACACATAGAGAATTAATTTCCCGAACTAGTCTCAAATTCTAATATTTAATAATAAATAAATTCATATATATATATCATCAAAATATAGATGCAAAATAATTATATCAAGTACCCCATACTCAAATAATTTATCTTCTTTAAAAAAACATCATCATCGAAACACCAATGGTGTATAAATAATCAATGAAATTGAAAAATTATTTTTATTATAATAATAATTTCTAATAGAATATTATAAAATAAAAAAAGAGACCCAATATGTAATTCAAAAATCCTACATGATCTCTAATTTCCTAATGAAGGAATTTTCTTCATTTTACATAAATATTTCAACGATTCATTACGACCCATTAAATTTATTATTTTCCAACCCATTAATTTTTTTTCATTACACAATGTAAAAAATTTAATGTAGTTATGCTAATAACTCATTTAAATGATTATAGCTATAAAATTTCCTTGAATCTACATTATTACCCCCATAAAGAAAACTATCATAAATAATTAAGGTGGATTTTTAATTATAGTAAAACGCGTTAAAGGATGATAATCGGTTGGTTTGGATGTTTTTAAAAAGTAAGGCTCTAAATGATTGATAAATTCTAATGTGTTATACATTATAATAAAAAGAAAATCTTGATTAAATGCTCCTCTCAAAAACATAATGTCATATTGCACACATCCCAATATAAAAGTAAAGGATATTGAAAAACAATAAATATAATGAATAAATTCATCACATATTGTTAATATTTTTAAATTAAGTGTCTGGGAAAATCCTTATATCTAGTGCCTATCAACATTTTCATTTTATATCATATTTATGAATGTTGTGATTTTTTACATGGTCCAAAAACAACCAAATTTTATTAATTTTTAAATTTTTTTATTATAGTGAATGTCATATACACCACATAAATATATATTGTAAAAATTATTAGACATTTAAGTTTGATTTCCTATATCTGAAGTCAAAAACCAATTTAATTATGATATTATTTTTTACAATAATATGGATAAAAAATGAATTATATTTAATGTATATAATATCCTTCACAAAAAACCCCATATAAACATAATGTTAGCTCTTCTCGAGATAAAAAATCCATATAATCCATAAACACACTATCCCGAACTCTTATCCATTTTGATATATTGAAAAATAAAATGTTTTGTGTAGGAAAGAAAAATAATGGATTGTAATATGCATCTGTACTAGTAAGGTCATCATTGGATTATATGGGATAATAAAAATCAATGCGATTGTGGGTTGTATTATTAATGGTTTCATCAATAAAATTCCTCAAATTTTATTAAAAGTGAAATTTTTTATTCATAAAGATGCCAAGATATTAAGGAATGTCCTAGTAGGATTACATTCCCCAAGATTCATGCAAAAGATATGATCTGAAAATAATTGAGTATATTTGGTGTAGAATCCTCTCATGAATCGTTATAGAATATAAGTTAATGATGTCATGGATTTAATTTCAATAATATATTTACTCTATGTAATCTTTCATGAGTCAACAAAAACAAAAAACTAATATTAGGAATCATTTTAATAAAATAAACATTTTATGTAAGAATGTGAATCATAATGACATTAATGTTATTTTAATTGTTTTATTTTTAGTAATGATTTTGAAAAATTACAAGACTAGGAACTAATACAGTGTATGATTAAGAGACATGGTGTTCCCCAAACTATTCTATGATAAATGATATAATTTTAATAGCATGCACCCATGAATTTTCGAAAAATGGTGATTAACTTTTATGTGGGTTCTTAAATCTGAAACTTGAGGATACCATTTCACTCAAAATTATGTTGTTTCCATAAGATTGACCTAACCATGGTCAGCATGGATAATTTTATGGAAAAGACACCAAGGATGTAACTGTAAATAAAACAGTTTAATGAAATAATTTAGTTTTAAAACCAAATAACTAATAAATGGTAACTCCAATTGGAAATCTGGAACAACCGTTGATTTTATAAAGGTTTTTTCTTGAAAGGGATAATAGTATCTAGTGCATATCTACTGTGAATGATATTTTTTCACTTAATAATTGTTAAAATAATTTAATAAAAATTAATTTTGACCCAGTGTTGGTTTTCATTTAATATTTCTACTATTAGGAATCCACGGTTACAAAATAGCCCTAGATATATGTTGATGACATGATATATAGATCTGTCTAATTAATGATGATGTATTGGTGAATCAAGAAATTTGAACCTTATATTTGAAGGATCTTGACCAAGACAACAATATATCTACCCATCTTCATTGGCGATAAAATAGTGTCGAGGTAGGGCATTATTGTTTTGACTAATCATTTCCATGTTCATGAAAATCAATGTCGAATGTGGATGCATAAAATAATAGGTTAAACCATTGATTATGAATTCTAGTAGGAAGAATATAATAGAGGGGTTTTATTCTTAGGGATTATTTAATTAAGTATTTTTTTTGCTTTCTGGATCATTCTTACGTAATGGATTGAGGTTGGAATGAAAAAAGAGAGTGGTTATATCAAGGGGTGGATCCATCTGGTTTTATTTCTATATATTATTCACATTCAATGTGTTCTATTCATTATTCGTTCTATATTAATGGTTGATTGTTTCAGCTCTGTTTCATGGCACAATGATCAGAATTCGATGATTTAATGTCAGGATGACCTACCTGATGCATGATGGCGAAGGAAATTGATGGATAGAAGCGTGATAGGATATATCACCATTAGAGTGATTTTAGGGATAAGTAATGTCATTGATATTAGAACAAGGTGATAAATTACATTAATTGGGGATCTCATGTATACCTCTGTTTCAAGAAATAGCATATTGTAGGAGAATCGGTGGCCTGTGGAAGGAGCCACAATCGTGGTCGTCGGCAGAGGCCATGAGAATAGAGGCAGGGCCCTCTAGAGGCATGTTGTGGTGGTAGATGCATTGTGAAATACGACATGGCTATGGTTGGAGTAGGCCACAATGGTGGGGGTTATAGGGAATACATATGTGGTGGTCGTTCTTTTTGAACGTGGAAACACCATGTTGACTAGGGGGCATATGGTCTAGCAGAGCATGTGTGGTGTGAAGGCTACACCACATGCACAAGCTATATCAGTGGGGTCAGCACACAATATCATTCTAGTAGGATAGCTCTAGTGGTCTATCATTGTAGAGGAATTTCTCTAGTGCACCAGTCTAGGACTTGGTCAGGTCTACATCTGGGTCGAGGCAGACCCATTTTCAGTAAGACAACCATAACATTCAAACGAAGCATACGTTTGATGATCTATTTATGGATTTGGAACTCATGGTATGAGGCAGTCCATATAAGATGGTTTATAGGGTTTTTATTTATACCATAAGTTCTCTGTAGCATTTTAATTTTCTATTCCTATGAGGGTTTTGTGCATGATTTGAATCTCATCGTAGAGAATAAAAGTAGTTGTTGAGAGCATTAACTTTGTATTTTTTATGAGGGTTCAAGGATGGATAGTATTATCATCATAGATAATGAACCATTTTCTGATGTTATTTGTCTTAGCCTTTATTGTAATGCTGACAAAGCGGGTTGGAGCACGTATAGTACCGAAAGGTCAGGTTTGTCCTCACATCTCTTCATGTAAACTTATATATGGTATGAGGATGTTATGTGAACAATATTTATGTTGGAATCACTCCCTTATATATGAATATATTTCTAGTTTTTCCCAAAGTCCCCCAAGTGAGCCCTAGGTATGGTGGAACCCCAATAATTATTTTATGATCAGATACATTCTGTTATACATGACTAGACCTGATGAGCATATATCGGGCATATTTCAGTGTTTGAGGTTGGGATTTGATGTATCAAGGATCTATGTCTTGAAGAGACTGATTTTATCATTGAAAATACATAACATATCAAGACCATTTATTAATATGGTTATTTTGGGTAGATTTTTCTATGTAATTTTGTCAGATAGCTCGAGGAGTGAGATCACCCAGGATAAGTGTGCTATGATCGAAATCGTGTGGTTTGAATTGGATGATACATGGAATCTTGGAATCATTTTTTAGTATACTTGTATGTACATATTATATATTATGTTGACACATAACTATGTCAATCTTACTATAGAATACTATTGGAGATTCTTTTGTTGTAATTACATTCTATTTTTGGGGTGTCCTACTTAGTGTTGTTTTACTTACCCCAGTATGGGTTTTTTTCTCCCCTGGGATTTCTTATGAATACAATCAACACATTTATGGAGTACAAGGTAGAATAGGACTATGTGGATATTTGGGAGACTAGACCGTCGAGGTGTGCTCCTACAGCTTCAGACAACTGACTAGTACTTTGCCTTTCTTGTAGGGTTTTTTGTAGATAAGTTTCATGAACTTGTGAATTCAATTTTTCAGACTCAATATTTTGATGCGATTATATTCTATCCGGGTGGTACTTTGCATCCCATTAAAATCTTGTCATACTATGTGGTTTGTATCATAGTGTATGCATGCATTGTTTACTTCATGTTTTTAAATTTAGGTATTTTGTGCCCGGAAATGTGAGCATATGTACACGTACAAAGCATAATGATTCCCATATTTGGGATATTCCTACTCAATGCTAGTCCCCAGACCCTGTCCTATTCGAGGTTGGATTAGGGTAGTCACGGCACATTCCCCCATGCATGGGACATGACATACTGATATTAGGGGTGGTTGGTTCTATTTTAGGATTGGGAGTCTCAGATCTTGATTTGGGGCTATAATGTTAATTGCTTTGAGTTCTGTATTCTAGACCGGGACTCCAGTGTTGGTGCAGCAACTGACGTATGAATAAATTAGTACTCTAGACATTGGATTTTTTACTCATCACCTGAAAACATTAGTTGAAGGAATAAATAATTTTACATTCATCATATATTAATGAGTTGTTTTTTCCAAGATCTTTATGGGTCATCTCACTAGGTATACTATTTTGACCATAATACATCTTGTATTCTTACAGTTTGTATTAACAATGCCATCAAATGTGTTTTTAGTAGCATGATCTGAAATTTTACTCAATGTTTGATGAGGCCTCCCTAAGGGGAGATAGTCATGTATGATTTTTTCTTCATGATGATCTGTAGGTGGTTCATTATCTAGTTGATCAGTTCGTTGACCCACCTTCAGGGGTTTAAGTGGGTTCATCTTTAAAGAATCTTTCATGCATGGATATATTCATGATATGTGATGATACATTGGGTTTGAGTATGTATCGTAGTTGTTTAGGAAATGATCACCTGTGTTGCATGGTTAGAAAGACCTACTGATAGCAAGAGTGCAACGTAATCAAGGGAACATGAGAATTTAGTGGACGCCAAAAGGGCACCTCACATCCCCAAAACAGAAAATTTTATACATTTAATTTGGGAGGAAATAGTTGTTAGCTACTGAGGCTTCTTACCACTATTATTTGAGAATAGTTCATGGTAAGATATGTTTCATTATACATTATATTTAGTATATAGACACATGTGCATTTTTTTATATCACATGTCATTCCTCAAATGATTCATAGGGATTCTAGTTAAACCATCGATTTTCACTATACACTTATACACAAAACCAATAGAATACTTGATGCTCAGACACTAGTACCAACTGTGTGACATGACTCTTAATGGAAAGTGAATTAATTTGGAGCTCTTGGTAGTAGAGTCACATCCTTCTGATTACATTATTAGTATGGACAGGTAGCAAAGGTTCATCACTATATTGATTTTATTAGGAAAATGGTGTGGTTCATCCATGGTTATAGAATCTGATTTCCCTGTTTATCGGTGAATGTGAAATACTTATATCTCAATATGGACTCTCATAGTGGGGGTGTGGACAATTACTCTATAGTTAGATATTATGACCCTCAAGGTGGTTGGGTTTTTAGTCCTTAGTTTCCATTAATGGTGGCGGATTACAATTATATATTCCCTAAATAGTTCACAGGTTTAACTCCTCAATCAGAGTAGGAATTCAACATTGATATACACCCTGGGGTGATACCAATATCTACACCATCATATCATAGGTAACAATATATACTTATGAGATGATGGAAAATTTGGATGAATTACATTGGATGTGAATTGTGAGTCCCAATGTTTCACTCTGGGAAGCCCATGGTGCTCTTCATTGAGAACTTATAATTTTATTCGACAAATGATATTGAACAAGTGAGACACTTTAGGATGCTCCTCAATACAATTTGAGAGAACTAGCAACATAGGATTCTCTTGGATTCTTTTTCATGGATTTGAGAGGTCTTTTTTTCAAGGACATGTCTTATTAGATACTCGATATACAATGAAACCATCAATGTTTGAAGTAGAGTTTGTCGAGATCCCCCTCTAATGGTTCCCAGTGGAGGGTATCGAGTATGCAGTGTTTTGTGATGCATTTTGAAAAGGGGTTTTTTGTGTCTTGATGCAGAGGAAATATGTGGTTTCCTATTTTTCATGTTATTTGAAATCATGTGACCCCAACTAGATGACCCATGATATAGAGTTAGAAGTAATATTCTTCAAACTAAAGTCATGTTGACTCTACCAAATTGATGATATGTTTATCATCTACATCGATTGTAAAAGTCTCAATTATATTATATCTCAGTAGGATTGGACCTTGTGGTTGAGGCAATAGCAATATTTCCTCTAGTTCTATTACATAGATATTTTATATACATCGGGGAAGTTCGGCGTGGTAGAAAATACTCTAAGTTGGAGATATAGCTTCTAGATGATGAATGAGGAAATTGTGTAGTTATCCTCATTCCATATATTCATTATTGATGTACTTGGAGTAGCTTATATATAGTCAATATTTGTCACCAAAATAATATTATGACCAGTCTGAGAGGCACAACATAGTGATATTGACCATGCTGCTCAATGTGCTCAAATGTGTAGAGGGCATTCCCCTAATAGATTTTAGGAATTTGGGGAGAACACTATTCATTTTTTGAATCAGGATGATACTAGTTATGTTGTGAGATGGGGTTCTGGGGGAGCATCTTGAATCCCATTATGTAGTTTATCTCATTCAGTAACTGATATACTATAACCTATAAAATTAGTTTCATTTCTAGGGATGAAGAAAAAAGTTGTAGAGTTTGTGTCTTGATGCCTCACTGAAATTGATGGTCGAGAATCAGGCTCTAGTGGGTTTGAATCAACCCCTTGAGGTGCCAAAATGGATTTTGAATGGGATAAAAATGAACATAGTGACATGTTTACCACATATATATTGGGGAACAAAACCATATGGGTGATCACTGACCGACATACTGAGTCAGACTACTTCCAATCTATCTATGAGTACAGTTCAGTATATAACATTGTATGACCCTATGATCAATATATTGGTTGATTAAATGGAGTTCCATCAATAGTTTTTTAATATCATGATGCTTTCTTCACATCACAACTGAGAAAGGGTGTATAGGAAGTGTTTGCGACTCAGTTCCGCTTGAGCACAACATTTCACATGCCAGCAGACGACCAAACTAAGCAGGCCATTCATTCTCTGGAGAATAAGATATGGGGTTTCATGTAATTTTTTTGCTCTAGTTTGGAGGATCTATTTCCAATGGAAGAGTATTTTTATAACAAAAATTAACCCCCACCATCGTTGGGGCACATTTAGAGGCCTAGTACTAGAGACCCTACAGGTCACCACATTGTTGGAATGACCCTAGAGAGTCGGCTCCCATGGGCCCATATGTGGTGAAATAAACTATAAAGAAGGATTATTCCATCCATGAGTAAACGAATAATGAAAATATCTATCTTACATATTATTTATATAGGTGAGTAAGGCACTAGATTTCAAGGAGGTAGACTATGTGTTTTATAGGGTACCTCCTCAATGCGTGATATGTAGATTTGGATGGGATGATAGGATATATTCGAGGTTCATCAGCCTTTTCATTCCATATACTACATAGATTTGGCAAGGAGGAATAAAACATGGCTCTAGAAATGTAGACATAATAAGTACACAATGTCTTCCATGTGTCACAACTAAGGAGATATGTGCGTGATCCATCGCATGTTATTCACTTAGGTCGTCCGTACCTTGACGATGGGGAGACTATTACTATATACCCAATAGAGATCATGGATAAATTGAAGGGGATCATTCATGTTGGTTTGATTCCTCTAGTTAGCATTTGGTGGTGGCACATGTATCTCTTGGAGAGTGAATGGGTGTGGGAGACTCAGATTCATGCTCAAAACCATTAAAATTTTTAATATCCCTTTTTTATGGATTTTTGGTATGTAAAGCCCTTAGGCGGGGATAATTTAATGACCCATATATTCCTGATTTTTATTTGAAATTATTAGGGATAATTCTATGATCATGAACTAATATAGAATTTGATTCCAAGGCACGGTGTTCTAGGAACAATTCATTGAAAAAAATTATTTTTTCAATAACATTTGAACCTGACATTTCATAAAAAGTGAAATATCATTTTAGTGGATTCCCGAAATAGAAATATAAGGGCACTGCTGAACTCAAAAAAAATATTTACCATAGGTGCTACCTCACCTTGTTCGGAACAAGTCATTTGAAGAATATTTCACATTATTAGTAACCATAAATAAAATTATTTTATTTTAAATTCAAAATAACTCATAAATAGTAACACAAAATGGAAATACAAAACAACTGCAGAATTCATAATGAGTGTTTTCCTTAGCTGTGGTCAAACAAAAGACAATGTGCGACTGAAATTAAAGAGATTTTTTTGACATAAAATAATTAAAATTATTAATTAAAAATTATTTTTGAAAAAGTGTTGGTTTTCTTATAATATTTCATAATATCATGAATCCTAGTTTATGAAATAACCATAGAAATATTATGAGGGAAGGATATATAAATATCTATACTTAAGAATGAAGGATTGGTGAATCAAGAAAAATGAACCTCAGATTGGAAGCCTCATGACCACGTCAATGATGTGGCGACTGTTCTTCATTAGAGAATGAACCAAATTGAGGTACCTAATTTTTCAGTTCATTATTAATTTCCCCATTCTAGAAAGTCAATAATGAACACAGTTCAATCAATGAATAAGTAGACATGTGGATCACTCGTTTTTTCATTAATGGTGTGATTGTAAGGTTTAACTCTCATATTTTATGTGATAAATGATTTATAAGTTTTCATGATCATTATTAAACAATGGAATGAGGCTGTATTGATAAATGATTGATGTTTGATCCATGGGTTGTTCCATGATTTTTTTTCATGTTATTTTTTTTCATCGAGTTCTTTTTGTTCATCATAGTTTTGTAATTTATGATAATTTCGACATCATTTCATAGCACAATGTTCATAAATCAAGGATCCAATTTTGGGATTAGATGACATTGGTGTGATGATAATGGAGATAGAGGGATCAAATCGATTCATGATATATCCAAATTCGAGGGGCTTTTCATTAGGATGAATCGCAGCGTTGATCTTAGCCCATGGCGATGAATAACATTAACCAAGTATCATAGATCAGCCTCCATTTTGAAAAATGGAGCTTTGAATACCATCATCGATGGTGGTACGTGGAGGTGGTCACGTGCAGTAGTCAGCACATGCTGTTAGCTATATGTTCTGCTGCATGTCCATGGTTGTGGGATCCTGTAGTGGTGGGGCATGTGGACATGGTGGTCATCTGCATAGAATGTGGTGACACTCTATTGATTATGGGTAGATGGTCTAATTTACCATGTGTGGTGTGAAGGCTTTACTGCACGCGTTGGCTTGGTCAGGGGGTCCGTCTACTCTATCTGTTCGGCGGGCTTGTTCTTATGGCTTCATGAGCTGCAACACATCGGTCTATTGGACCAGGTCCATACTGTGCTAGGTTGGCCATATTGTGTTTTCTAAATTATACAAGACCGATTTGGTCAGAATTCAACTCAGTTCAAACAAATATTTAGTAAAACAACCATAACATTGATTTGGATCATTTGTTTGAGGATCTATCTATAGATTTGGGACCCTTGTTATGGGATAGACATTTTGATATTTTAGGGAGGGGTATTAGTTTTCTAGATGAGAATAATATCATTACCATTTTCCTAGTCCTATGAATATTTGATATTAGATCCCACAACCATCATAAATGATGACATTAGATGTTGATAACATACCTTTCAAATTTTTCTGTGAGGTTTCAATTCAGGATCATGTTACCATCATAGATAATGACCTCTGTTCTGAAGTGATATGCCTTAGACCAGCTTGGATAGTTTACTCAATCGGTAGGAGCATGTACTGTACTGAGAATCCAAGAAAGTCTTCATTTATCTTCATGTTTCCATAGATAAAGTTAGTTGAGATAGTGTAACCATGATTTAAATGGGATCCACTCCGTTATGTAGGATTATGTTTCTAGTATGGAAAAAAGTCTCCCAAGTGAACCCTGGGTGGGGTAGACCCCTATCTCTATATTGAGATCAGATTCATTTCATACTAGGTGACTAGAACTGACAAGCATGCTTGATAAGTTTTTAGTGGTTGATATTTGGTTGTGATATATCAAGAAATTGTGTCATAGAGAGACTGAATGTATAATGAATAGTATTTGACTTAATGAGAACATGTGACTCTATAGTTACTTTTGGTAGATCTATTCTACGTTCTTAAATGAAGTAGCGTTAGGTGTGAGATCTCTAGTGATGAGTGTGCTATGATCATAACAATGTGACTTGTAGTGGATGAGACTTGAAGTCTTAGAATCCATTATTAGTATACCTAGATGGAATTATTTTATATGTCGTTCACACACACATTGGTTGAGATGACTGTGTATTCTTAGCGGTTTTTCCTTTTTCAGTTTTTAAATTGTCTTTTGGGGGTCTGACTGATTATTTTTTTACTCACCCATGCATGGTATTTTCCCTCACATGTCATGCCTTGTATATATGATCAAAAATTTGATGGTGTCTTAGTTTGACTAGGACTAGGTGGTGTTTCGAGATACCAGATAGTTGAGGTGTCCTCCTATGAATTTATATAGCTAAATTGTAAGTGCTATTTAGGACGTTTTTTTGAGAATGAGTTTCCATAACTTGTTAATTATATTTTTTAGACTCTTTCTTTTTGTGGGCTTATATTCAAGCCTAGTTGTACTTTATATTTGATTATATTCTTGTAGTACTATGTGGTTGGTATATTAGTGTATGAAATCATTGTATACTTTTTTTCATTTCAGTATTTTATTCTTGGAAATGTGTATCTGTATTTAGGTACATATGAAAATGCCTCCCATTTGTGGGATATGACATCTCGGTGCAAGTCACCACCCCCTATCCAATTTGAGGTTGGATTGGGGTAGTCATGGAAAGGTCCCCTTTGGGATATGTCGTGAAACATAAAATTTCTATTAAAATCATGTTCATTTTTCTACATTATATTTAAAAAATTTCAATATTTTAACATACTTCTCAAAAGAGTTATTTTCTCCATCATTAATGAGTAAAAGGTAAAAAATTAATGAATTATTACGTTTGAATCTAATTCAAATTTATACATCAAAAATTTATATTCATTTTTTCTGAAATAATATTAATTAAAAAAATAGGGGTTCAAAATATAATTAATAACAATATACTCCTCTTGCCTTTATGATTTAAATATGAGTTTATCATGTATTGACTGAATTCGAATGTTTTTTTCATTGTTTTGTTGGCCTAATAAATAGAAGTAAATAATTAATGCTGAGGTCCTTTGAAATTATAAAATATTTTGAGGCAATAAATAATTATATTAACCATGGAATATGTTACCAGAATAATAAAATAAATTAAATTAATTTCCCTAAATGAAATTTTAAAATTTGGGTTTCATCCCACTAAAAATTTATTATGGTCAATCGTTGTAACCTTTATCATTGATAGCTAATTGGAATATGATATGGAGCTAAACATATTGGATTTAACCACATATAGTATTTTTTCATATGGGGTAGTTCTTAAATTACTCTATTTTATTCGTTATAAACTAGTACTAGAAATGAGCTGCACATTGAGGATAAAATTAATGAAATTATAATGAAATTTAAATCTGACCCGAGTATGTAGTTTTCGTGATCCACCACAACTTATTTACCTTATTATTCAATTATTATATGGTGATAATTATTAACTTCTTCATATATGGTTTCTATTAAAATATATTTTTTATTGTTCATCTCTGGTATTTCATTGATGTGATCTTAAATGGTATTCTCCTTTTCATTTATATGTGTAGTGGGGTGTCCCATGAATCCTCAATCCTTAGAAATCCAATGCATTTTATGGATGATTTTTTATTGTCCAATTCCTTTACATTTTTTCTTAATAATGAGAATATACAATTTATTAGATTATTGGGCATGATCCAATAAACAAAAATTTATATCCACTACCTCGTTTTTCTTATTTTTATATTCAATATCTTGTAACTCATTTTCCACTAAGTGATATTATTCATTATCAAACCATCCATTCATTATAGAAAAAAATAAATAGTTGGTTATTACCTAGGTAATTTAAATTTAAAAAAATTTGAACATGGTTTTCAATAATTTATCATGTTCTATGAGATGTCTTTCATGATAATCGATCCACTAATGCAATACTACAATGTTATTTTTTGGAATAGTGGTAATTATATCAAATTATTTCATCTCATAAGTTGGTATAGAGTACATGAATTCTTTAATGTACTACTATTATGGTTTCATTGTGTCAATGATGTAAACATATTTCACTTCATAATTTTTTTCTCTTTCATGAAAATCTACACCAACATTAGATAGTATATTTATGATGATAGTAATATATTTTGAATTAAAAATTAAATTTTCAGGTTGAGTAGTGAATTCTCTATTTTTCTAAGTTAGGCCTCATCATTACCAATCTTGTTGTCCATCCATTTATTTAAATGAGTGATATATATGTCTACTCGGTTATCAGAATACTTATTATCCCATGAACTATATAAATTGCATTGAATATGAGATAATCTTCCAAAAGTATTAGGATAGGTTTTAAATGAGTATTGAGGTTGGAAATCATCTTATTGAAATTAATATGAATCAGTCCACCATGTTTCTTGATGTGAAAAAACATAATAATTTAACGTTTCCAATGTGGTTGGGTGTTCCAAATATAAGATGTACTCTAATGGTGGTGCCACATAATGATGATGTGGCATATATTCCTTTATTCACAACACTAAAAGATACCCAACCCATATAAAATTAATAATAATTACAATAAAAATATTAATAATGGATTAAAAACTAAAAATATAATGTTAAATTAATAAATTTAAATGTTATAATAAAAGACCATAACATTAATAAATAGTTTATAGTCTTCTAAAATGTTATATGAATCTATATAAATTGGAAAAAAATTGATTCATCCTAAATTAGTGTTTATAACCATAAAATGATTATAAAGTTAAAATTTTTTCCTCAATATGTACAAATAACATACGTATACTAATGCAGAACTACATGGTTGATCTAAAAAAAATGGGGAACACAATGATTAAATATCGAAAAAATGCTAGTTCACTCTAAATTGAATTATATTTAACTTAAATAATTAAAAAATTTAAATATATACATTAAAATTTAAAATTCATTAGAGATGAAAATATGTACTCATGGGAAGTTTCTCAATAAATAAAACATGGTTGTACCATAAAATTTATAATACTCATTGTCTACGGAATTAATAATATTTAATTGATAGGGGATATGGTCAAAACTTATAAATTTACAAAATAATGGAAATCAACGTTTATATTTATAATTAAAATAACTAGTGTGATTTATGATCAGAATTCAATTGGTGGTGAATTATCACATAAAATGGTCATGAATTAGTTATCTTAATCATTTAGGACTTCACCAAATTGTTAAACTAAATTGTTAAATGACTTAGTATTAAATATTATATATATATATATGTATATATATATTAGAATAGAATACAAATATTAAAAAATGAAAACCAAATAGTAGAATGAAGTAGAATAATATGGTATACACCCATTTCGATGGATTCCACAGTCCCTGTAGATTTAGACAATCATTGTTGTGTAACCTCCAATTATAAATAAATTGAATTTCATATGAAATAGTTTAAAATATGATTTTCCTAAAAAAAATATGTTAAATTTGATTCCAATATTTAAAACGTACCAATTTACTTTAATAAAGGGAAAATAACAAACCAAGAAAAAAAGAAAACCAATATATGTAGAATTTTGAGTAAGAACCCTAAGACAACCTCTTAGTGGTTATGCCTCATGCCTACAATACATTCTATATAACAAGGAAATAAAGGATATAAATAAACCATTATGTTCTAATATGGCATCCATGGGTCAATGAAATTAATATATGGGTTCTTCGGTCAATGATAAATCTCTTGTTCCAATATATGCTAAGAATATCATTTTTTGTCTATCTGAATAATTCACGTAATATATGATTTAAACAATGTGTATTGTCTAGGACAAAAAATTTAATGGATTAATAGTTTCTTCTTCTTCACATCTTTATATTTATAATATATTTCGACATCACATCATGTAATGTTTTTACATGATCTATAAAATTAGTTTTCTATCAATGAATCATTTTTCTTCTCTATCTGGATATTCTATCCTCCAGAACTCTCCTTGATAATCCAACATTATTTGTATACATAAAAGTAAATACATGGAACAAATATCATATATAACGAAATAATGAAGATGAATTAATATATAAAATAAATAATAATATAGATTCAAAATAGAGATATAAGCTGCATAATTATGTTTCATTTTCACATAAAAATATTTATAGACTCGTCATATATTGATTAGATTATTGTAATTGGGAGGTTTTAATTATAAAATCTATAATATGTTATCTTAATTCATCGTTATAAAGAAGTAATGCAGTGAAATTATCTCATATACATATTTAGGCATTTTAAAAATAAATGGATGAAAAAATATTTGAAAACCACATCTATATGAACTTCAAAAATTCATTGAGATAACTTATGATATTTCCTATATATTATATAATTGTTTTTATATATATAATTCACAAATTTTTTGATAATTATTTATAATTGAATTCCAGGAAAACCATGATAGGATTATTCTTCATGAAAATAGTAAAAAATGATTATAAAATGAAATCACATAGAATATCTCCCAAAAGTGATTCGTTTTTCTCTGTTATGAAAAATATTATTTTTTTGTGGTAAATAATCATACTGAAAATGTGAGAATAATATTATTGTAATAAATAATTTAATGTTCACATACACATACATAATAAATAATGTATGAATAGAAAATGAAATCCATAAAAAAAATAATGAATAAGGGATTTTAAGAGAAGTGTCACATAATAAAAAGAATTGACCTGGTTAGAATGAAATATAAATATAGTTAATATTTATTTCACAACCAAATGGAGATCAAAACTTAATAATATTTTTAAAATCAATAAATATATATATAATCAGGATATATATCACAACATTTATAGAAATATAATATATCATCTACAAATGGATTTTTAAACACATATCATTCTTATTTTAAAGTTTATTTATAAATTAATCCCACACCTTTACACTAGAAATATAAAAAAAAATATTTTCATCTATTGTGTAATATACAAAACCATATTAATCACATATTCTATATCCATTTTAATATTTATATTTCCATAGATACTAATAAAACAAAATTATTTATTAAAATTATATTTTTTATCTTAATTGATATTTTCATTATCAAATATTACTTTTATTATTTCTTACAAGATTCATAATATAGTTGGGAATACATATCCCTATATAAAAATATATTCATTAATATATTATTTAATGTAGAAAACCCATTATGTTCAAATTTATCATTAATTTCTATGAACATTTACTGGAAGGTACATGTACATTTAAAGAGAACAAAATCTATGAGATGAATGTTTGATGACATTTTTTGATGAAAACAAGATAATTTATATTGAAAATTAAAATTTTCATTCATAAATTATGAATCCTATTCATGAAATAAATTAATCTATATTTTAAAATACATACTATATTACCATCTTCAAACAATATTATATTGGAATCAATGGTGGCATTATAATTTCAGTCATGTTTTTATTGAACCAACCCTAGGAAGTACAGGTTGGACTAATGATTGAGTAATAGTATAGAGTTATGATATTGTAATAGAATATTCTAAGTAGAATAATAAAAATAATGTTGAAAAATTATAGTGGTGAATGATTTTATTTCATAGGGCGGATAAAAAATTCGTTGAAAATGATGGTGAATAACTACCTACATTTTATAATTATTATTATTAATCCCAAAATGTGTTCCATTGGAATGAATTTAAGTTACATACTTTATAGTTTCCAATGATAAATCTTTTTTTTGTGTGATTTGGGAGAGGGAATGTTTTTTGTATTTCATAATGAAAGGATGGAATTGAGTGGTTTTAAGGGGTATCTAGGGGACTATTTTAGTTGTAATATTAATGTAAATTCTAAAAATAGAATTTTCATGACTAATACTAATATATATTTAAACACAATTTGGGTAATAAGTAACCAATAATTGTTTCTAATCATGAATCACCAATTCCATAGAATTTATTGATATTTCATCGTGATATGTTCCTTTGTTATTTTATAGTACAACCATTTCATCTAATTTTACATTTACCGTGGTAACTAAAATTTTACCTCTCCTTCATATTTTTATACAAAAAATAGAAAATGAATAAATTTATCAATTTGAATGATTCAATTTAAAATTTGGACGTTATTAATCTAACTATATTTAAAAATATGATAAATTTATCATTTCAATAATATATAAATATATTTTAAAAACTATTTATAAATACTGGTTTCTTACTATAATTTAACATATTAATATTCTTCTTTATTATTTTTAAAAATAGTGATTGTTTATTTTTATATACATTAATACATTTTATTTAAATGACAAATTTCAAATTGATTAATTTTTTTATTAGAATTATATTCCACAACAAATAAATAATTCATTTTTAAATACGTATTTTATCATTAAATTTTTAGTTCATTATTAATTAAAAATTAATCACCAATAAATTAATTATTCATTAGTTGTTTAATATATATTATTTATTTAAATTCGATAATTGTAATGTGAAATTGTAATGATATTTTTAATTTTATGAAATATAAATTAAGCATATTTTTATACATGAAAACATAATTTATTGTATATTAATTGTTAATTTATTATCCCTTGTAATTAATTTTTATATCTTGTATTTATTTACATTTTCAAAAGTCATTTATATAATTTAATCAATCACATTTGATATTTAATTCACATAATTAGAACGATTTTGAATAAAAATAATTAAAAATATATTCGAAAAACAATAGTTTTTGAATACTGAAACTATTTTTAATCTATATTACTACATGTATCGTCATTCAACAACAATATTATAAATAGTAAAATATATTTATTAAGAACTATATTTTTATTATAAATTATTATATTTATATATTTTATTATTTATTTCATCTATGATATATTAATTATTTGTAAATTATACTATTTAAATTTTCGTACAAAAAATATAATGGTTTAAATATACCAACTAAATACAAACATATCCAATGATAATATATCCAATGAACATAATTTCAATGGACATAGTTCCAATTACTATGTATATAATTACAATATTACTAATGAACACCTATGTAATTTATATATTTAATTCCTTATTATACCATTATATATGACTCCAAAATCAATCATTCAATTCAAAAATTTATCAGATAACATTTATTTAATATCTAATATACATTGACTTATATTTTTATTTGAAATCATTGTTATGGTCTTTATTTATAACAAAATATTATATCATATTTATGGCCATGATAAAAACAATTCATGGGTAATTATTCAATTTTATGATTTTATTAGGATGCTACATGTTGTATTCTGATAATGGATTAATTTATTCGTCAAAATTTAAATTTTTATATCAATAAAACATATAACAATTTATTAAAGTATAGTATTTTATGTGAAACAATATATTCAGCACTATATATTATTATAAAAATTTCAATGTTGAAACATGGGTGATTACATACCCCCTCCCCTAAATAAAAACAATACATACCAACAATTTATAATATCTATCAACAATTTAAACAGAAAATGGTATTCATATGATAAATATGGAAAATGATTTAATTTCTATTTAGATATCAACCTCATAATCATTGGATTACTAGGAAACCATAAATGAAGAAAATAAATTAATTTGGGGAAATGTTTCATATAATAAAAAATGAGTATCACCCTTTCCATTATAGATAAATACCACATATGATTAGTTTATCATAACAATGTAATGGATATAATGCCTAGAGTGGGTTTATAGTAAACAAGTCATAGATATATTATCATAGGTTTATTTATCCAAAATTAATAAAACATTTATGTAAAGAGATGAAAACCCTAACAAAAATAAAATTAATTTTAACAATTGCAGAATATTTTGATTGGAATTATTCACATTCCGAGTAACTTATTTTGGTGGGTAGTTATAGGTATATTAAAAAATAATTATACCACTAGTTTTTTAAGTTATTGTTTAATATATAATAGTATAGTGTTGATTCGACACACATATAAATCATTCTAGATTTTTGATAGTTGGTAAGTCCATAATGAAACAAGGAATTTATTTTTCATGTGTGGTTGTGAAGAATAACATACATAAAATCATTTTCATGACCTTATTATATAGTTATAATTACATTATCTTTTCCATTATCCATTATCTATTGGTGTTATAAATTATTTTATTCAATATTAACTCTGGGTATAGTGTAGTTCATGGTAATTCATAAACACTTTACAATTTGACCATTGATGTTTCAGTGGATGAATTGATTATTATTTTATTTCATTCATCACATCACATTGAAAATAATTTTTGGGTTTTCAATATTCTCACACTACATTCATTTTACATGTCCATTTTAGAATTTTCACCATTCGTAAAAAACTTTATTTTATATATGAATATGAATTTTCATCCATTTATTTTTTTCATAAATTTATTTAAAAAAACACATTTATCCTTTGTGTTTCCTAAATGAATTGAGAATAAATAACTATCAAATTTCAATTTACTCCTTTGTGGACTTTGAATAATTTATTCATTGATTTTAGATTACCATATTGTTAATTAGACAAAATATGTATGTATGATATTAATAAAAACCTTATTTTCTCATTCATGGGAAATGATAAATTTTAGTGGCATATGTTACATTTCTAGTAACAATTACTTCATTGGTACAAATCGATTAGTCATCTATTTTTTTTAAATCAATGAAAAATATCTTTGTCATAGTTAATGACCAATAGGAAATAATTTATTGAAAATTTTGTTCTTAATATATTCCCAATATATTAAATTTATATGATCCTAAAGTATTATTTTATTTATCATTGTCAACTTTTACTCTACATTACCTAAAAACTAATAATCACGAAATATCATGTTTTTATATCTCATGAATTAAATAATAGAACAGATATTTCATGTAATGTAATTCCACTTCACCCCAATTAGTTGATCAGAAAGACCAATAATTGTAAAATATTATTAACGCATGAAAGACTGAATAGTAGATTACTCCTACATGGGTGATTTTGATACCCATCATAGTTAATGTTTCAATTTATAACCACATATTGAATCTATATAAATCTATATACTCTATAACCAATATATCTTTTTGTAATGTTGCAAAATATTATAATTTTCCACCTCATTCATTATCAACTAAATTCATTGTCGTTAAATTCATTAACTAATGGAAATAGATTAATTCCAGTATCATTGAAAACGATATTAGTATTTAATTATATAATCAATGAAATTAATTTGAAAATGTGTAACATTATGGCTCTTTAACCTCAACCTATGCTAATATCTTTTCAACATATATCAATTTTTCTCATTATAGGTTATTTTGGGTTCTATAAGCATAATATTCATATCCTTTAGCCCAAAATTAATATTACTACACATTGATACATATTTTTGGTTCTTAGACCACACTCCTAAATCAAGTTGAAAAATAAAAAAATTCACATTTTCTTTGATAAAATTTTTGATAACCAATTCATTAAATTCATATACTTTAAATCAATTATCATGAATGATCATCCCATTGCAAAATAAAAATTCTATCTTATATTACATTTGTTTGAAAAATTTGAGATTAGATACATAAATATATTATTTATCATTATATAATCTATAATCAATAAAAGAATTATTTTATGTTCAATAATTATAGACACATAAATCAGAATAGTCATTTCCAATTACTAGTGAATGGAATCAAAATACAATGGTGAGAATATATCCTCAGTAAGAGTGAAAACAAATTCTAAATGATAAAGAAGATAAGTTATCGTAAGATGAAAATGTGCGTATGAGAACATATTCATGGTAGATGAATATAAAATACTAATATTCATGAATATTAGCATAAAAAATTCATCTGGATGAGTCGCTTTGTTTTTCATCACATAATGGTATAGGCTTACTACTTACCCATAATATAATATGATTATGTCAACATCCCAGGAAACATTTTATGCTTGGCTAAACCATATGAAAAACTAATTTGGATTATTTTATCCACTTCTATAACATTTATTGCTTTAGATATCCATCCTTTATAATTATTATGATTATTCTAACTTTTATTTTATTTCATGGAATGGAATCCCACCAATAAACATTTCTAGGATGTGGATAATGAAATTTTTACCATTATTTAATATTTCTAACTATAGGTGTACAAAAAATTTCATAAGTGCATATAAACTAGCACTCAATGAATTTGAAAAATATATATTATAATTCAATCATATAATTATAAATCATATGTCTCAGGTAATGAACATAACCATTTGAACCTACCATAACACCCATATTAGATCACTATTATTACTAAATAATGTTAATAATCACCATAGGAGGGAGAAAAACATCCATAGTATAAAAATTGTATAGTGGGTATGGGTCCACCAATTGATTCCAATAACAACATTACATTGAATCAACCACAACTAGAATTTTATTATGAGCCTTATATATGGTTTACATTAATGTTAATTAATAAATACTTTTTAAATGCATTATTAGACATTCAAATTATATCACAATAGTGGAAAATCATTATCTCATAAACAAGAACCCATAATAATTATCATGATTCTAAAAAAATCAACATATAAAATAATATATCATCATCAATGATTTAATGACTAAATTACTTACCCAAATATCACTAAGGATCCCAGAATTGTTAACATAATTCAAATTCTCTAATTATGAGAGAATAAAAGCACAACAATTTCACTAACATGAAGTTGACTATTATGGAAGAAACATAAAATTCAAAGAACGCATTATTTCCCATGTATCCTAAAAAAATATGGGTATTCAAAAATAAATATATTTATGTGGTGGAAACATACAGTAAGATTATTATATAAATCTATATAAGGTTTCTCAACATGAAAAGAGTTAGTCCATGCATAAATAAATATTGTAAATCCATTTCAAATTGAAAAATATAATATATAACATTTGATTTTCACTAAATTAAGGAAATTACTATAAAAAAACATGGAATGAAATAATAGTTAATTGTTATAAAAATAAGGAATGATTATTTAATTTCCTCAATAAAATAAATTGGGTATTAAATAAAAACACCACCCAATAAGAATACATTTATGAATTGTTGGATCCATCCTATGGGTCATTGGAATCTATTACTTCCTGAATGAGTATTATCCTACATATATATACAGGTTAATATCTCTTTATCCATATTAGACTCACTAATCCAATAATAATCCTTGCTGAGAAATATAATCCATATGAATTTATTACTTTATTTAAAAATGTAACATACCCACAATAATGAACAATATTCACCAAGGATAATCTAAACTAGTTTATAAACTAACCCAAGGGATCTCATGTGCATCTAAATCCTTGTTCATATTAATGAACCAAATAAACATTTTGATTACAAATACATTTTTTAAGTGAAAATAACTTTTTAATGATCTATTAAAAATCATTTTGGTTTCATGAAACTGATAGAAACATTTAAAAAACATGTTTTAATGAAAACCAATTTCTATTGATGCCTATAATAAAGAACCCTTTATATAAAAAATCATACGATACTACATCACAAAAAATTATCATCATACCATAATGTAATTTAATCATATTCATTAAATAATAATCAATTGTTAGTTTGGACCATACTTTGTTCCATGGAAATGTTTTTTATGTACAGGCACGAACCCAGAATCCATGGAATCTATTTACCATAACATATAAACATTAAAAATGGAATGAATACATCAAAAAAATGGTTATAAAAATAAAAATATTCATAATTAACCAAAATATAACACTATTTTATTTCCCCATATACATCTAATTATTCTAATGTAATGCAAATTGATGAATAACATGAAACAATTTCTTAATTTGAAGAATCTCATTGAATTTAAGTCTTTCCTCAGGTGAAATAAATAAAATTGATTAAAATACATAATGGGGAAATGGGAATGTTATATCAACATACTGTGGCGAATGTTACTAGGGTTGTATTGAAGATGTTGTAAATGTGACATAAAACCAAAAGGTAATATCATATATTTAATAAATTTAATAAATCGACATATATCTCATGGTTGGGATATAAAATTAAACAAATAATATACTCACTGGAAGTATCACCCCAAATTGTAAAAATACTCTACATGGTTTTTTTTGCACTGTGTTGCATTTGTTGTCAATAATATGTCATGGATTGTATGGATGACAAGGAGTGCCAATATGTGAATGACAAAGGAGGTGATGGTGATGGTGATGTTGTTAATAAGATGCCAAGTATTGAATGGATGAAAAGTAGTGTCAATATTTGAATGATAGAGGATGTAATGGTGATGGTGATTATTGGATAATGACCATGGTACTATGAAGCTTGTCACTTATGAGAATCACTATGTGGCATAGGATGTAATGGTTGAAACACTCTCCTTACTAAATCAGACAATTGTTAAGATGATACTAAGTTCAAAGAACTTGTATTAAGAAGATACAATGTCACAACATTGTTAGAAGTTCATGAATTGTCTTCATAATTCATGAGGAGAGAAAGGTGTTTCATCCACAATCACTAAGTGGATGAGGAGTGAAAATGAACCTTCCACATCTACTAAGTGGATGAAGTGGTTTGAATAAGTTCATTCTTTACTCTAAATTCGTGAGGAATTGAAAAATAATCCAACGTCATATATGATTAGATTAAAGTACATTAAAGATCAAATGATTCTTGATTTATTGTTGATGAAGTTCATTCAGAACTCCATACATTAATTGAAGAATAAGAAGAGATGTTGTGTTCTTAAGAGGATGAAGAGGAGAAAAAGTATGGAGTGGAATTTTTGTACTTGGTTAATTTACAATAATAAAAAGTACTAACTATGTACATTAACAAAAATTAGCCAACCAAGGAGGCCACCCGAGGTCCTCACATCAAGCACTTGTGGAACCCAAGGGTCAACCGCGCTCAAGAAAAATCCTCTAGGCCAAGGCCTCCCCGAGGCATGAGTGCGGGCTGTGTGTAAGCCCCAGATACGTGGATGTCAAGCCCGTGTAGTGTGGGCGCCAAGGGAGAGCGCGCCCGTGAAGGAGGTAGAGTGGGTGCTAGAGCGCGCCCGGAGGAGCATAGTGGGCGTAGAAGCGCGCCCACAGTGAACCGGTGCGGGGCGGCACCAGAGGGGGAGAGGAGAATTTTGAACCGAGGATGGGAGGAACTGATTTATAAACCGCGTAAAAAACTCGGCGCGTTACGATGTGGGATGGAATTTTTAGACGCAGATCTAATCCTGGTCGTCTATCTGATCTCACGTCCGATATCAGCCGCATGATTCATCTCACCACGCAATGTTATAATCCTGGCCGTTTGCATTCATTTAACATAGATCCAACGGCACTGGAGTGGTCTCCTACCTCTCGCCGAGCTGAGGACTCCCCGCGACGCCTCCTGCGAACTAGAGCCACCTGAGTAAGGTAGAAGGGGCTCTTGGCCGCCTCTGATGAAGATGAAGCCTCTATTGTGTTCTTCTCCCTTTCTCGAACACATGCATGCATTAAAAGTCGCATGCATGAAACGAGATGAATAAGTTTGATGGAACCTGATGAAAATGATTTTGTTGAGGGTGCACTGCCCATTCGATGAAAGAGGAAAAACTTATCTTGTGTTTATAAATTCATTCACATGATGCACACACCAAGAACAAAGGATCATGTGGTTGAAAAAGAAAAAATAAATAATACAGATTTCCAGGATATCTCATCTGGGTTTGAAGATATCAAAAGGCTGAAGATCTCAGGCCTTCAATGATTTGAACCTCGTGGATTTGATCAATCTCTTTTCCTATAAAAGAAGTCATTCGAGGACAAAAGAATGCTGTTGTTGATCGTCTGAGAGAAGATCCTCGAAGCTCTGAGAAACGTGAAGAAAGGCTTCACGCACCACTTGTGCGGTAGAGCAGCCCAGAGCCACCCGAGGCTTCGAGATAACCTTTTGCGCAACTCCTGCGTGAAAGATGTAAGGAGGAGACCTCCCTGCGCTCTCCCCTACGCAACACGGAAGAATCCGGGCTTGCGCGCCGGCTACCCACAACACTTGCACGGTAGAAAGTGGCTGCACCCTGCGCACCCTCTGTGCCTGCGAACTCACGCGACAGGAGGAAGCCACCGCGCTCCCTTTTTGTGGCATGAAGAAGACGAGCCACGCACACTTGCGCACCTTCTCTGTCCGATAACTTTCACGGTATGAGGAATCAATCGCGCCACTTGCACGGTAGAAGAAGTTTCCGCACCTTGTGTGGTAGAAGAAGGACGCACCCTGTGCGCCTATTGCACTCAACCACTCTTGGTGTGTAAAAGACTCGTTCTCCCTGGTTTTCATGAAGAAGAAGAACTGTGCACTCTTGTTTTTCACAAAGAAGGAGAACCTGAGGCCTTGTGTTGTCACAAAGATTAACACATGCATGAGGCTGTGGCCTTGATAACCTCTTGAGAAGAAACCCTCACACTTATAATATCCATATACCCATTCGAGTTGTGTGTGATTTACCTAAAGAAGGGCTCTCGCATAGTAGATTACATGTGCATGTAAACATAAGAACAAAGTTTGTTTTCACATGTGAAGAGAAAGATTAACTTTGAATAAGGAAGGCCATAATATATCTTGGTTGTGTGTGTGCAAGTGGAGGAAGGCCACACAATCTTATTGTGTGTGTGTGAAAAGAAACAAGAAGATCCTAAGGGTTGTGTGTGTGAGAAACCAGTGAAGAGGCCATTACCTTAGAGTGTGCACAAGTGGAGTGTGCACACATTGAAGAAGAAGAAGAGAACAAAGTGTGTGTAAAGAAACAAGAAGGTCTTAGACTTGTATGTGCACAAGTGAAGGAGGTCATACCTATTGTGTGTTCCCAAGTGAAGGTAGATGATACATACATATCCATGCATGTATGAATAAGGGAAAAAGTGGGTGAACTCCTTGAGAAGAAAGAGAGAAGGAGAAATTCACACTAAAGAACAACACAAAATTTGGTTTGTGTGAGAAAGAATAAAAGAGTGTGACTCGAAGAAGAAGGTGTGTGTGCTAAAAGAGAGTACACCCTTTGAGGGTTTATACACAAAGATGAAAAGGGGAGTGCATGAATTCTTGCATGCACATACACATGTAAATAATGAATCATTTGTGTGTGTGCATTTGAGATGTCTGAGAACAAAGGTTCTTGACGAAATTTGATATTACATGCAATTCATGCATGGATATTGAGAAGCCATGCAAAAAATGCATGAATATTCAGAGATACCATGCACTCAGTGCATGAAGATGAATTGAATAGAGACTGAAGCCAAAATAAAGTTAAAGACGTCATTTATCTGAGTTTTTCAGTAGTTGAGAAGACCAAGAAGATTGTGTGGGCATAGTCAGTGCCGGAACATAATTTTCCAATCAAGATTCTTGAAGACAGAGGCCGGGTCATCCTTAGAAGACGAGGATAAAGCCTGAGCAAAGAAGAGGAGTCCTAATCACAACAAGTGATCAGAAGAAGTGAGCAAGGACAACAGACCTTATCTGAGGCTGTTGAAGACTCTTGAAAAGATTCCAAAGAAGAAGATCTACGCATGTGACTCGAGGATCCAGGAGAAGACCCCCTGTGAGACTCAGGGTGGAGAAGTCTTCGGTGGAAGCTGAAGCAGGACAGTGGGACTCTGGTAACACTGTTGGATGCACTATAAATAACCTCATGTGGGACTCAAGAGAGATACAATGTGACTCTATATCGACCATTGTAATTACTAATCGAATTATAGTGGAGAAACCATGTTGGGGCGTTTAACCAACATGGAAAGGACGTAGGCCTTTGGAGCCGAACCTTGTAAATTCTTGTGTCATGTGCCTTTACATTTACTACATCACACGAGGAAAGGCTGAGAGATACAAGAATAGTGGATCGAGGCCTTAACAAGCCATAGAGGTTTAATTGATAAAGAATCAATTAGTAAAAAGTTTAAAAGTATCACCGATTCACCCCCTCCCCCTCTCAGTGATCACACTGATCTAGGAAATTCAATTGGTATCAGAGGGAGGTTTCCTATAAAAGATCCAAGGGAGTCTTTATGAAGTGCAGATTTGAGTAAATGAGTGAACATGCTCAAATGAAGATATCTACCAAGACTCAAAAAAATAGAAAGAAGAAATAGGCCAATAAGATGAAGAATAAGGCTGCTACTAATAGAGAAACTCCTTCTATTGTAGGTAATGTGAAAGTCACAACAGATGACAATTCCTTTTATCACTCTTCTGATGAATCCTACTCTAGATGTGATGATGATGGAACAATCAATGATCTTCTAAATGAACTTAAATATATTCGGAAAATAGTCCCCAAGGAAGTGTCAATGTGTATTACTAGAAGCATCCGTGATCTTCAAGAAGAAAAATTAAAGATAGAAGAAGAAGCCAATTCTATGGAAGATCACTTTCCAAGAATGGTTGGCATAACCACAACTCTTACAAAGATGGTGAAGGCTAAAGATGAATCCATTTCCCTTTGCAGTGAAATAATTGATGATTTCACTGAAGAACTAAAAATAAGCATTTGTGAGAATGAATTCTTTGAGATTGTGTTTAAAGAAGTTTTCCATGCATTGGAAAAGAGGCATAGAGTTTCAATGGCTGTCAAATATGCTCAACTAGAAGACAATGTAAAAATGGTAAAGGATCTCGAAAATTCATTGCAAGAAGTAAAGAAGGTGCATGAATCCCAGATGAAACAGCTGAAAGATAATTGGGAAGGAAGACTATGATTTTTTGAGGATGAGAATAACTCTCTCAACATGAAATGATTTGAGCTAGAGGTGATATTGAAAAATCAGCAATCACCCAAATCTGAAGCCTCCCATTCAGCTGAAAGAAGAAATGTTGCCACTCAAGTGTGCATTGAGAAGGATGATTCCAAAAAGTGGACATCCTCTAATGAAAGGGAAACATCTTCTAAGAAGAAGGTACCATCCTTACGATCTTGTACTAATGATAGTAGATGTGTTTCCACAAAATTTGAAGGATGGAAGAATAACTCTAAAAAATTATAGATGAAGATGATGATGAAAGAGTGCTCTCCTAAAAAACACAGCAATTCAAGAGAAAGACCCAAAAATCAGAACATGTCAAGAAGACAAGATATGTGGGACAATGTAGGTGTTACAACAGGTATGGACATTGTGCAATGGATTGTTGGTACAGTCCTCTAAATGAAAAAGCACAAAAGAAGCCCATGTCAAGGGGGAGCAAGCCAGAGAAGAAGAAGCAACATCTACAGGTCCAGAAACATCTATCTACTTCAAACAGATTTGTAATGTTTGTTAACATCTGGGATGAATGCAAAATTGGTCACAAGAGTGATACATACCAATCTCCAAATGTTTCCAAAGCAGAAAAGAATAGAAGATCATAGAACCTGGCTAAGGATGAAGATGTATCCTTCAGAAGCCAGCAAAAGAAAGTTGAAAATTCTCCCAAGAAGATCTTGAAAAAGAAAGAGAAGTCCTTGGATTTCAAATCCAAGAAGGGTGATGCATCCATATAGACCCCCAAGAAAGAATGCTGATACTTTGGAAAGACAGTTCATACCATGGTTCTTTGTAAACAATCCATGGAACTAAATAGAAGCAATCCGCACTCAATAGGACAATCAATCCAGAAGAAGAAGAAGGGATTGATTGAAAATAAGATGCCTAAGAAAAGTAACATAAAAGCATCAAAGGAACCATGTGGAACATCCAAATATGAAGCCTCACTTCCAAATGACATATTAATCATCTGGCTAGATGATTTGGAAAGTATGAGAAAGGAATAAAATAAACATGCCAAAGCTAGTGAAAAAGAAAACCAAAAGATTCCACATGAAGATGAAGTTCTTTGTGTGAGGTGCAATAAGGCTTGTCATATTAGTAATAAATGCATGACACTCATTCCTGGTCAAAAATGATTCTTCAAGAGAATAAAGATTTCACCAGGAGATTCTAGTGCTCAGAAGGAACTTATAAAGAGAGGATTCACACACAAAAAGTTGAAGAGGTGTTAAGATCCACACCAGCACAAACATCATTGAAGATCAAATGTGCAAGTGTGAAGAATGTAGAAACTAAAACATCTCGGTTGAGAGAAACTTCTCAACCTTGTTGATCAAACTGATGAACAATGGAGGTTCCATCTTATTCCCTAATCCCTAGTATATAAATGTGCTTACATTTTAGGAAATTGAAGATGATGATCATTCTCAAATTGAGAATGGTATGGACAAAATGGAGTGCACCCCTCGAGGGGGAGCCAATTTGTAGAAGATGATCTTTTGAGATTCATAACATCATAAGAAAAATGTAGGTATTCTAATCACAATTTCATCCCTTTTTTCATAATTGTATATAAAATGTCAATTAAGGGGGAGTAATTTATTGAAGGAAAATGGATGATAGGGGGAGAATTGTCTTTGCACATGAACATTCTAATAAGTTTGGTGATATATTTGCAGGATTCAGCAATTCATTGATATATCTGAAAAATTTCTACCAATTGAAGCCTAAGCATGATCTCACATGTATAGTGAATTGTGGACAGCATTGAATTCCTTGGTTACATCACTCTTGTTTTTTACACCGGGTTAGCCTAAGTAGACTTAGAGATGATTTAATAAAGGCTATTTGCTAATGTTAACATGTGACATCATCCTTCTCATAGTTATTTTCAAGAAGATCCTATGCAATGGGAGGAATAAATTTTTATTTTGAATAGATCCACACCACACCTTTGCATTTGGTTTCCAATAATGGGGAGAAAATATTGGCACACATATTAACCCATTCATATGTGCTCTAGTGATATTGACAACAAATACAAAGGGGGATATTGTTGTGCACTGTGTTTCGTTTGTTGTCAATAAGATGTCAAGGATTGAATGGATAATAAGGAGTGTCAATATGTGAATGACAAAGGAGGTGATGGTGATGGTGATGTTGTCAATAAGATGTCAAGGATTGAATGGATGAAACGGAGAGTCAATATGTGAATGACAGAGGAACTAATGGTGATGGTGATAATTGAGGAATGACAATGGTACTAAGAAGAATGTAACTTAATAGAATCAATATGTTTCATAGGATGTAATTGTTAAAACACTCTCCATACTAAATCAGACGATTGTAGATCTAATCATAAGTTCAAAGAACTTGTATCAAGAAGATACAATGTCACATCATTGTTAGAAGTTCATGCATTGTCTTCACAATGCATGAGGAGAGAAAGGTGTTCCATCCACAATCACTAAGTGGATGAGGAGTGAAAATGAACCTTCCACATCTACTAAGTGGATGAAGTGGTTTGAAGAAGTTCATGCTTTACTCATAATACATGAGGAATTGAAAAACAATCCAACCTCATATATGATTAGATCAAAGTACATTGAAGATCAAATGATTCATGATTTATGGTTGATGAAGTTCATTGGGAACTCCATCCTTAAATTGTAGAAGAAGAAGAGATGATGAGTTCTTTTGAAGATGAAGAGGAGAAGAAGTATGGTGTTGAATTTTTGTACGTGGTTACTTTACTTTTATACAAATTACCAACTATGTTCTTTGGAAAATATTAACCCCCCATGGAGGCTAGTCAAGGTCCTCACCTCAAGCACTTGCAGGACCCAAGGGTCAACCGGGATTAAGGGAAATCCTCATGGCCCAGGCCTCCATGAGGCATGAGTGCGGGCCGTGTGTAATCCCGAGCCATGCGAAGGTCAAGACCGTGCAGCGTGGGAACAAAGTGCACGCACGCCCGTGAAGGAGGCAGAGTGGGTGCTAGAGCGCGCACATAGGAGCATAGAGGGCGCAGAAGCGCGCCGGTAGAGAACCAGTGCAGGGTGGCACTGGAGGGGGAGAGGAGAATTCTGAACCGAAGATGGGAGGAACTGATTGATAAACCACGTGAAAAACTCGGTGTGTTTCGATGTGGGATAGAACACTTAGACACGGATCTAATCCTAGTCATCCATTTGATCTCACATCCGATCTCAGCCGCATGATTCATCTCGCCGCACAACTTTATAATCATGGCCGCATGCGTTCATTTAACGCAGATCAAATGGCGTTGTAGTCGTCTCCTACCTCTTGCAGAGCTGAGGACTCCCCGCGACGCCTCCCTCGAACCAGAGCCACCCGAGAAAGTTAGAAGGAGCTCTCGGCTGCCTCTGAGGAAGATGAAGCCTCTATTGTGTTCATCTCCCTTTTTTGAACACATGCATGCATTAAAAGTCACATGCATGCAACGAGATGAATAAGTTCGAACGAACCCGAGGCAAACGAAGTTGCCGGGGGTGCACTACCCATTCGATGAACAAGGAAAAACATCAGATGTGTTTATAAATTCTTTCACGTGATGCACACACCAAAAATGAAGGATCCCATGGTTGAAAAAGAAATAGAAAATAGCAGTGATTTCTAGGATATCTCATCCACGTTTGAAGATCTCAAAACGCCGCAGATCTCGAGCCTTCAAAGATTTGAACCCTGCGGCTTTGATCAATCTCCTTGCCTATAAAACAAGTCGTCTGAGGCCAAAGAATGATGCTACTGATGGTCTGAGAGAAGATCCGTGAAGCTCTGAGAAACGTGATGAAAAGCTTCGCGCACCACATGCATGGTAGAGAAGCCCGAAGACACCCGAGGCTTTGAGAAAACCTTTTGCGCAACCCCTGCGTGAAAAAAGTAAGTAGGAGGCCCCCCTGCGCGCTCCCCTACGCGACAGCGAAGAATCCATGCCTTGTGTGCCCGCTAACCACAACACTTGCGCGGTAGAATGTGGTCGCACCCTGTGCACCCTCTGTGCCCAGGAACTCACACGGCAGGAGGAATCCATCGGGCTCCCTTTCTACAGTAGGAAAAAGCTGAGCCGCGCACACTTGCGCTCCTTCTCTGCCCGCTAACTTGCATGGAAGGAGGAAGCTACCGTGCCACATTTGCGGTAGAATAAGTTTCCGCACATTATGCGGTAGAAGAAGGTCGCACCATGCGCGCATATTGCACCCAAGCACTATTGGTGTGTAGAAGACCAGTGCTCTCTGGTTTTCACGAAGAAGAATAATTGTGCACTCTTGTTTTGCACAAAGAAGTAGAACCTGAGCCCTTGTGTTTTCACAAAGAGTAACACATGCATGAGGTCGAGTCCTTGATAACCTCTTGAGAAGAAACCCTCCCACATATAATATGCACATACCCATTAGGGTTGTGTGTGATTTACTTGATGAAGGGTGCTTGCATAGTGGATTACATGTGCATGTAAACATAAGAACAAAGTGTGTGTGCACATGTGAAGAGAAAGATTAACATTGAACAAATAATTCCACAACATATCTTGGTTGTGTGTGTGCAAGTGGAGGAAGGCCACACCATCTTTGTGTGTGTGTGTGAAATGAAACAAGAAGATCCTACAGGTTGTGTGTGTGAGAAACCCGTGAGGAGGCCATTACCATAGAGTGTGCACAAGTGGAGGGTGCACACTTTGAAGAAGAAGAAGAGAACAAAGTGTGTTCAAAGAAACAAGAAGGTCATACCCTTGTATGTGCACAAGTGAAGGAGGCCATACCTCTTGGGTGATCCCATTTGAAGGAAGAAGATACATGCATTTCCATGCATGTATGAATAAGTTAACAAGTGGGTGAACACCTTGAGAAGAAATATAGAAGGAGAAATTCACACTAATGAACAACACACAATTTGGTGTGTGTGAGAATGAATAAAAGAGTGTGACTCGAAGAAGAAGGTGTGTGTGCTAGAAGAGATTACACCATTTGAGTGTTTATCACACCAAGAAGAAAATGGGAGTTCATGTATTCTTGCATGCACAAGCACACGTAAATAAAGAATCATTTGTGTGTGTGCATTTGAGAAGTCCGAGAACAAACGTTATTTATGATATTTGAGATTCCATGAAAGTCATGCATGAATATTGAGAAGCCATGCAAAAATTGCATGATGATTCAGAGATGTCATGCACTCAGTGCATGAAGTTGAATTGAATAGAGACTGAAGCCAGACTAATGTTAAAGACATCATTTATCATAGTTTTTCCGTAGTTGAGAAGACCAAGAAGATTGAGTGGGCATACTCAGTGCCGAAACATAATTTTCCAATAAAGATTCGTGAAGACAGAGTTCGGGTCGTCCTTAGAAGATGGAGATAAAGCCCGAGCAAAGAAGAGGAGTCCTAATCACCATAAGTGATCAGAAGAAGTCAGCAAGGCCAGCAGACCTTATTTGAGGCTGTTGAAGACTATTGAAAAGCATCAAAATAAGAAGAGATACTCGTGTGACTCGAGGAGCCAGGATAAGCCCCCCTGTACGACTCAGGGTGGAGAAGCCTTCGGTGGAAGCTGAAGCAGGCCAGTGGGACTCTGGTAACACTATGGGATGCAGTATAAAGAACATCCTGTGGGACTGAGGAGAGATACATCGTGACTCTATATCGACCATTGTAATTACTAACCAAATTATAGTAGAGAAACCATGTTGGGGTGTTTAGCCAACATGGCAAGGACGTAGGCCTTTTGAACCAAACCTTGTAAATTCTTGTGTCATGTGCCTTTACATTTACTACATCACTCGAGGAAAGGCTGAGAGATACAAGAAGAGTGAATAGAGGACTTAACAATCCATAGATGTTTAATTGATAAAGAATCAATTAGTAAAAAGTTTAAAAGGATCAATGATTCACCACCTCCCCCTCTCAGTGATCACACTAATCTGATCACTTCATTGTTTCATCATTATCTCATATAAATGGTAAATCATTTCTTTTACATTGAATAGTGGTACTATTATTCCTCAGTCACTTATCACATGGTTGGATGTATAGTTTACAAATCCAATTCTATAATAATTGACAAAGAATTATTTCTATAAATATATATACATTTGACCCATGAAGATAAATAAGAATAAAAATATAGGCCCAAATACACAACATAAAAAATCATAATACATGGTATTTCCTAATCCCACTTCAGGGGTAATCTGCCTTTGAGCTGATTCTACCAAAACTTTTATCACCACTGAAGTAATTTTAAATTTTTTACCCTAGACAAATGTCACATACATTAATGTAAAATCATTAACAAGTGGAGAAAATATAGTGAAATTTATATGGAATCATATACAATATCTAGTTAATAGCTATGATAAACTATACCATACATTTTTTTGTGTTCTCTGAATACATTACTATGAGAATCATCTCATAGTCCTCTAAGGTTCAAATATAAAAAATTTACAATATTTTGGAATCTCTCCTTATTAACCAAATAATAAATTTAGATATTATTCTATATTTGTTTTCATCATTAAGAGTCCCTAAAACAATGTCTATACGGTACTCATATTCCTCCCATGATAATAGCGATGATAGGAAACCATACATAGTCATATCTATGATATCATCAATATATTATTAGAGGGTATAATTAAAATAGAATATGAAAAAAATGGATTATTTTAATAGGATAATGATAACTCTAATTACTTATTCCTCTCATACCTTCTCTAGATTGTGGTGCTATTCTAGTCTACATCCTGAACCCTTTAATTGTTGAATATCAATAATAAATTTAACAATGAAAACAAATTGTATCCCATAAACAAAATAAATACATCACAAATTCATTGATACACGTATATATTTAAAATATACAATAGATTATTTGATGAAATTTTATATATTTCTATAATCCTTTATTTATTATTAAATGTGTGAATCCTATGGGAGAACTCATGTTTGACTAAATAAATTTATTTAGTTAATCTACGTGGATAATTAATTTCATATTCATTGATGGAGCCATCCATTAAAATGGAAAAAATTCCTTATAATAATTATTTTATTGTTAGAGAAATCTATTAAGAATAAGGTGAAGACCATAAAAATCATGTTAAATACACATACATTTTTACCACTATAGTAAGATGAAAATATAAATTCTAATCATCCATATAAAAATGGAAATCCAAAAAAATTAATGAAATAAATTTAATATCTATTACAATAGGTCAATCATGACATGATCTAGGTTCATACACATCAAAGAAGAAATGAGGTTTCAGAACCAAAGACTTAAAAATTTCCCTATATCTATATCCATCTATTAGGATTTAAATATGATCATCTTATATATGTTTTTTATATTATGAATATTTTACATCATATGATTCATGTAATTAGGAAAAAACATGAAATTATCCAACAAAAATAATTAAATTGGGATAAGAAAACATTTCTCATTTATCATTCCCAATAGAATGGAATGATCTATTCCCAACTGAAACATGTTTTTCATAAAATCCAAGTCATGGAACAAAATTTAATAAATTAAATAATTGAATTCACATATATAAAACAAATAGAAATATATAAAAAGATAAAACTTATTACACGTTTCTCATTAGTTGGAAAATATTATGACTGAACTAGAACATTCTATGACAAATATAGATTATTGAAGTGAGTCTTGTAGTGTATTTCCATGTATTAATAGTATAACCATTTAGATTGTGAAATTAATATTTCACTAACATATACCTTATACTAAACCAACAAGATCATAGTCATATTATATGAAAAGGTGGTAACATAGAGAGAAAATATAAAACGTTCATATTTTTACATCAACACACACACACGTAATGGTTCCATGACATAGTCATCACAAGGAAACATAGAATTTTGTTTTCCACATCCTCAAAATGATTGAAATTAAATTCCGTATTCCATTAGTATTCCATTGGTATACACACTGATGAGTGATATATTTCCCCAATACCACTCTAGATAATTCCTCACACATCATTTTCATGGAATTTTATATCTATGTACCTCCTATAAATAGAAGGGTCACCATTCTTCATTTCCAAACAGGATTCATTAGAATTTTCTGTTATAAATATTCCAAACACATATATATTTGGTTGAAATAAATGTATAATAATTTTTCATAGAATCATATGCATTAATACAACTTTAAATATTTATTAATCTATATAGAAATTGGGAATGAATTGAATAGAACGATGAAAAAATTCAATGAATTGAGTAGAATAATTGATTATTTAAATACTACATTATTAAAATGTTAGGAATTAATGGGCCTTAACTACTAGAAATATTTTCTGATTGAACTGTTGATGAAATGTTTTCCATAACAAGTCCTAGGAGAGATACTCATGCTATATGGATTTATCTATGCATTTCCTCCACATATATTTGGATACATCAAACATATATGTGAAAAATATAACCATAGATATTTTTAGTGTCAAATAAAATTTAGGAAATGAAAAATACTCTCCACCTAATACTCATAGTAATGTGGTAAATTATTACCATGAAAATTTTGTGTTTCAATATTATATATTTTTTATAATGGTCCAATGTCTCTTATTTCAAAACAATGACATAATTATTAAAATAATTTATGGTTCACATAATTGATTTAATGATAGAGTATTGTATATGAGGGCTAGCCTATGTGAAATTCTATATATGTCATGATCTATATATCATTGGTTTATAGTGTATTTTTTATGGATTTATGTATGAAACACAAGGAATAAATCTCAATTAATATAAAAACAACAATTATAAAATTATTAATTTAATTACAAAAAGACTACTTATTCATCCATATATAATAAATAAAAATAATTAAATCAATCTCAAGTACCAATGCTGTCAACATTTTGCAACACTGAGTATTTACTCACTATTAATGGTTTTGTTACAAAATCATAAAATCTATGCACCAACCATGAATCTCACATTAGAATGAAATATCCAGCATTATTCACTCATACGAGATATTTTACCTGAACAATGTGCGAAAACAATATGAATTTATTTTTTTCCCTATCTCTCCCCCAAATATTAAATTAATCCCAAAAAATATTGAATAGTCATGAAAATTATTAGTTAAAAATCAATATAATCAAATAACCAAAAACATTATTGAAATTTAATACATAACCATTGACCACAGAATATAAATTGAGACATGAAACTAATTTGATCATAACATTTACTACCTCCACATATCTAACAAGATATGATGGCACAATTAATGTTCTAGATTTATAACCACGATAATAAGAGGATACTAATAAATTTTATTAATTACCCAATTCAACAAAAAAAGAAACATAAAAAAATCTCTTAAAAAATTTGAATAACATTCCCAATCACCATGGGCTTTCAGCAAGCATATGGGTATAAATTTTACCCATTGAAAATTTTATTTACCTTATAATTAATTGATAAAATTTTATTTATTTTTATATTATTTATGATATTATATATTAATGGGTTAAACACTCTTGAGAATATATAATTAGTTTAAAAATACAAAAATTACCAATCTATGTATATTCAATCAATAAAAAATCACAAAATCATATATATATATATATATATCATAATGAGCATTTAGAATATATTAATTTATATATATCTAATGAACATGAACATATCAAGTGATTAGAGAATGAAAAAAAGAATAAAAATATTTTATATATTCTTAATCTACTCAACATGATCTAAAACACTTCTTAATCCTTAATCAACATTTTCATTATTCTAAAAAATCCTAATAAGCATCTCTAAAATACTCCAAATATAATTTCCCCACATCCATTAAAAATATCATTAAAATAAGGGACTCATATGCAGATAAAATTTGAATAGTGTTACAAAAATCCTAGACGAATTCAACCATTAATAGATATTCTATCATTCTCCATGAAAACCATTTTTTTGGAAAATGATATTTAAAATCTATTTCAAATTGTGAAGTTCCATTTAAAATAATGTGTTTTTTTAAAATATAATTTACATAAAAATAAAAATCAAAGAGAAATTATAATGGTTGAAGGGAATAAGTAATGAATATCATCAAGATAATAGAAGATCATATTGGAAATAAATTGTACACACTGCAAACATAATCGATACATTCATCATTCACAAGAACTGATTCGACTAACAAAACTAGTAGTCTATATAGGAACACTAGATAGTATATTAAACCTTTTTACTATCCCAATACCCCACTATCTAAAATAAATTTAATAATAATCCTTTAAAATATTTTCCAAAACATTTGATAACCTTCCTATGAATGGAAGAAATCCCTAAAAAAAAAATACACCATGGATCAATTTGTCTAGTTTTAACTCTCATTCATGGTCTTTCATGTGCATTAAATTTTTAATTACAATTAATAACGAATATTGTTATGAAAATATTTTATAAAATATAACTAAAACACATCCCATTACTATAGAACAATCAACTACCTCCTCTCAATCATCTAACTCAGATAGCTCTGAGTGTGATCCTAAAAATGCCCCTGCTTATAGGTTTGCCTTCCAAATTGATAAGAATTTGGATATATCTAAGGAAATCAGAAAATGGATGGATGATAACGACATACATGCATTCTGACAATACAAGAATGGGGAAATAATGGCTGAAAACAACTTACAACTCAAAAAGTGAATGTTCCTTAGAGTGGTGGAAGAATTTAAATGGAATACTCATTTTTATTTCAATTTTATTATTTGGGAGTAGTACTTGTTTTCAATCAATCCTTTATGATTTGACGTTATGAATTTGACTTGCATCAATCTTTATTGGACTTTGATAACTCTTTTCGATTTCTATCACGATTTTTTATCGTATTTCATGGTAGATTGTATTCTTAGATTAAAATATGTTGGTTTCTTTTTAGTATGTCGTTTATAAGACTTCCCAGGTGCTCTTAGAGACATATTGGGAATTTATTTGGGTATATCCTTTGGATCACATGTTGGTTGTCAATGCTACTATTTTTCTTACTACTAAATGTTGATGTGGTACTAAAACAAGAAGAAGATTCTGCTTGACTGCTCGATTCTGGTCTGCTTGGCTTGCTGGGAGTTGATTGATTCTGGAGCTTTCTATCTATATCTACTTGTTATTTAATTAACATTTCACTTATTTAGACTCTCAGTTTATACTTCTCTTGTGTAGAAAACATCTTCACAGTTTTCATATTCTTATGTGGGGTGCGATGTGGGTCATTATTACGGGCAGTTTTTCTGTGTATTAATTGAGTTTTGAGAACAACTTTTCTGTTCCACTAGTTCGATGTGGTCTTCAGTACAATTGATCATAGATAGTCTCTTTATGGAAAAGATTAATTCTCTCATAATACAAAGAGCAGGTCTGGAAACTCCTTTTTTCTCCACTATTCTTCATTGCTTAACCTAAATTGTCTCAACAACTTGGTTATGGTTTAAGCATATTACACCTGGTGTTTCCATTTTAACATTTTGATTTAATAAATTCCTGAGGCATTGACTGGTTTTCCATTTCATGCCACTTTCAAAAAAAATTGTCGTCTATAGTTACATTAACCAATTTCATCAATTTCATTGATATAATAAAACATTTATCTAGGAATACCATATGAAATCACCCATTATAAATTATTTAATTTTATAATAATGTCAATAAATAATCACCATCCCTCAAAATATAAAATTATACATTATCAAGGGATTAAATATAATGGAAAATCATGATTATATGTTGTTCTAGGAAAAAACACCATTATATTGGGACATATACGTCAAATTCATAGTGAAACATGGTATCAAATTATATAACCTATATAAAAGGAAAGACATGTTATTTATGTTCCTAAAAACCCATAATGTTCTTCATTATTCCATCCAATTACCTATATCTATCCCTAAGATCCATCTACAATTCTTAATACTAATAGATAATAATATTAATGTTGAAATATGGGTAAAAATCAAAGATTCCTCATGAATTGAAGACTTATACTAAGAGAATCTACCCAGATAGAAGGAATGATAAATAGGAGAGTTGGGGGATATAAATCCTTTTTTATGGTTGCGTTTTATAGTGTAATGGATATAAATGGGGTGAATGGAGTGTAAAAACCAGAAAAAAAGTTATAATGGCTCATGTTTGTGAAATATGTGTACATCACATTATTAAGCCACACAATTTCCACTAATTGAGGACTATAAATATTTGTAATCTATATTTATAACAATGAGTCGCATAAATTCCAACAAATTACCAATATCTTGGTAATTCAATATCAAATCTAGAATATTATTCATACAATAACATATTCTAGTTCATATGATATTCACTAACCATGCACTACAAATGTGCCTAGACTATGTGTATTGATAATCAATATATTTACCTCAAATTAAATAAACATTGTCCATAATAGATAAATGGAATACAAAAAATTTAAATAAATATATTCCAATCACCAAAATAGATTTTCCTAATGACACCTCTTTTATATGAATACAGTCATAATCAAAATATAAAATTATTAATATATGTGATAAAATTAGTTTAAAAAACACACATATGTTATTATCAAAACCAATCTAATGAATTTATGTAAAATGGATTCTTATATTATTTACCACAGTGAATAATAATAGCCATTGAAATTTGATAACATATATATATAATGAAATTTTTTTGTAATAATTTATTTTTAACAATTTTGGAGATATATCGGTTACTTCTCATGAAATATATGTTTAATATATAAAAATTATAATTTCTATTGATTTAATTTGGAAAAATATGATATTCTATATGGGATGTTTCATAATGAATATAGATGATGTTTATGTGGGAAATATTTTTGACCAATTTTTTTTTATAAATTAACTTGTTTGGAACAATTGTAATGAATTTCAATATCAAGGTAAAACAACTTTTTTTAATTTTTTTATGGAGGTCCCAATTGTAATGAAAGTAATTTATATTGAAATAAACCACTAGAAGAAATGATATATATATATATATATGTATTGAATTACATTTGTATATATAGTTTAAATGGGCATGTAGGATAGTGCATCCGGATCGAACAGAAGAGAAAAGGCCATCTCCATATACAATGATTTCTTCGGTAGAAATTTAATAATATTTATGTAAAATGATATGATTAAATATAAAGCATAAAAATAATGGAAAAAATATAAAAATAATTTTTTTTATTGTTATAAATAAAATAAAATAAATTTAACAACATGTCTAAATACAAAAAAAAAATCAATTTCAATATACAGTTTTAATATAATCCATCAACTTTATAATCGACCTCAAGAAAATTTTATTTAAAAAATATATATAATTACCATCTTAATCAAATCTTTTAGAACACAGTACTTCTCTATTATATGCTATAATCGTTATTTCTAATTATTGGTTATGTTTTTAAATTATTTAATTATTATTTTTATCATTATATTCATTTATGATTGACTAATTTAATATGTTCCATAATGATTAGGATGAACATCCTTAATTCCTAAAATTTTCAGAATTTATATATTAATAAATTGTGTGTTCTAAATTTCCTCCAATTGTATAATTATCGAACATTTTAGTTCGTGGAATAAACCGATATGGTTAGAATAATTTACTCCATAAATATGATGTTTGATTAATATACTAATAACAAAAAGTAACCATAATATGAACATTAAATATTTTTTTCATCCCTATAAAATCAAATTTGGGAGACAAATTAATCATTAAAATATTTAATTAATAGTAGTAATGTTGTAATAAACCATGTGTATGGATTCTAATTTATTTTAGAGGGAATTTGAGTATTATTGTTTGATGTTTTTAATATTTTATATTGTCTAAGATGTTTCTTGGGTTCACAAGAAACATTAAATGGAATTTGGGTTATGTTTTAGGATTATTTTAATTTTTCTAATTATAGTTCTTGTTTGGTGTACACAGTGTTGGAGAAACCTTTCATGACTATTATAAGGCCCCAGCCTTAAACCTTACTTAAACTTGAGTTAATACAAGATTACACATTGAGGATCTTTTCAGGTTTAGAGTTTTAGAGAATTAGATCATGAAACTTGCATTACATTCCACTTTTAAACAAGGTGGTTACATAAAAGACAATATTCATTCTTCCCATCAATGGAAATCTATTTAAAATAAAACACGGATTCTTTCTTGACACATCCTTGACATTATCGTCACATCATGTACCTTTCCCTTGACCTGTGAAAAACATTTCAAAAACTTGGGATGAGCATAAAAAGCTCAGTAAGGGTTATAAAAATATGGAAAGGAAACATGAGTTCATATATACATAAGAATGAAATCATAATTTACCCATAAAACATAGGCATATCAAATCAAGAATAAATCATAGAAAACATAAGACATAAAGGTAACTTGAGGCATTCATAACATTATTACGTAGGGAGTAACCCTCTTGGTTATGTTTGGAATACCCATCACAGTATATTCCCTAAATCTCTTCGGAGAAACCTTAACGTTTCACTCCTTCGCGTTACCCAATGCATTGGAGAGCTATATCGGGCTCACCCGCCCTTAGTTTATCACGAAACCACCCATTCTTCCTAACAATGCCCAAGAACCATAACATAATCGTATCACATAAACATGAATAAAGGAAACATAACATTTCCAAATTTCAATCACAATATAACATTTTAGGATATTGAAATAATGAATCCATTCAAAAAGAAACCATTTCCAAAACCATTTAAAACATTTAATAAAGAGATTTTTGAATCAAAGTGTCCCATACCACCTTGAAGCTTTTAAAATTTTAAACCATTAATATCCATATAAATAAATCCTTAAACCCATTTTGAAAACATGGATATTAATAAGAACAAATAATTAAAACATTTAAAACGATATTTTGGTTAAAGGGGTTTTACCACAATTAGAGACACATGAATACAATAATCGACGAATAACATTTAGTCAGAGCTTTATAATATCATGAGAATAAAAGGATTCATGATATAATACTCCAATGGACAGTATATACACCATATAAGAGTGAATTGGTGCATTACAACAATGAACCCTCAATAGAAATGTCAAATGTGACGAAATCCCTTATAAAGAAGGTATCCATAAATTAAGGACAAATAAATCTCAAAAATATGTGTGACAAATATATATGCACCCAATATAAGTGGATATTAAGTGTAAAACAATAAAAGTTCATTCACACATATTCAATGGATGACATATTCAATGACTACAAGTTGAACCCAAAGAAATCGAAATTTGGTTAAAAAGTTCCCTTGACAGCCTAACGGCATCACATCAAAATGAGTTGATGAGAGATAAAAAGTGTATCTCATCACTTGGACATAAAATTTACATCAATAAGGATATATGCGATCATATCCCAACATAACAATATGTAAATTAAAAGACCCAACAAAAGAAGTCTGTTAAAAAATAGGAGGGTGAAAGGATCCCTTACCGACTTGGGTATCTTTCAAAACATACACCCCATGAAAGAAGGACAATAGATCATTGATGTAAATAATCATAAACGAAATTATACTACACAAAGAGTAGAATAATGGGAATTACATACACCACTCAATGGAATTTGTGGCAAATGTAGCATAAATCTCACAGGAATAAAAGTGAGGTGAAAAATCCCTCATGAAAACTCGGCAGCCTAACGGCGCCACATAAAACTTCCGAATATGGATTGATGAGATAAAATAGGGTATCTCATAACATTACAATATAATTTATAGCAAGAGGAATATAAAAGAACATCCCCCAACATTACAAAGAGGAGCTTAAAAGAGGTGACATAAATGAGAGTACTTAAAAAGAAAGAGAGAAGTTAGATCTCTTACGAAAGTTCGGCAGCCTAACGGCGCCACTCAAAACTTCCAAAATGGATTGATGAGAGAGAATAGGGTCTCTCATCACATGAACATAAAAATTACAGTAGGAGTAATATAAAATATCATCCCAATAACAAGAAAGATGAGCTTTAAAAGGAATGACATAAAAGAGTGTACTTAAAAAAGAAAGAGAGGAGTAAGATCCCTTACCTCGGGTCCGACTTGACTCGATCGTTCTTTAATCTCCTGAATAATAAACATGAGATAATTTCTAATTCTTTAAGAACCTTTTTCATGTTAATTATTACTTTTATACCACTTATTAACATGCCATAAACATTATGTAATCATTTATGTTAATAATATTTGTTTTGCCCATATTTGGTTCTTAAGTCAAAAGTGGACTTCTTACAATTACATGTTGTTCGTGTGGCCAAATGTTTATTATATCCAGAATTTTATTCATTATGTAGATATCATATATGTAATATATATCCAGTACATTCATCCATTTATAACATTACATAATCATTTAGTGGTAAGAAATGAAATGCACCGTTCATGGAGACGGTAAGCCGTACGTACGCATGAACGCTACTTTCATTTCTATTTCTTATTTTATAGAATGTAATAATAATGATATAAAGGTATATTATAATTCCAGTATAATATCATATTTCCATCCTTTATACATCCCACATATGGTATTTAACGAACCAAATCACTTTGAGGGGGCGGTAGTCCACTTCCTTAAATGAAGATATCGCGTATACCCATAATGGAAGCCATAAAGGTAAGACAAAAATGAAAAATATAGAAGCATAAATAAAACATAAACATATAATATATCATATATAAAAATAGTGACATCATAATGGCCACCTTTGAAGGTGTTAAATGAGTATTGAACAATCATCGTTTCGGGAGGTAGAATTTCACCATCCACGGAAACCGTATGTTCTTTAACCATTTGATGTAGTTGTGTGAGAGTGTAGCTCGAATAAATCTTATAAAAACATCCTATTATATTGAATATACTGGTGTTGTTACAAAATAAGTAAATAAAAAGATTTTAGGGGGTTGGAGAAGCAAAATAAAACAAATGAACATGGGAGAATGAATTACCTTTAAAAGTGAAACTCCTTTTGATTTGAGCCTAAAGACTTCCTCTGAAAGGATTCTGCCCAAAGGGAATCCTCTAGTATGAGGAGAGGGATGTGGAGAGAGTAAATGGTCAGGGTTTGGCCGAGCCAAAGGCTTTAGGAGTGTGTTAAATGAGGTAGAGGTGGGAGCCTTTTATAAGAGGAGAGGGTGGTCACTTTTGGAACGTAAAGAAATATTACTTTATATGAAAATGTGTTTCGGTTTAAAAAGGTCCCACATTGATATAATTCGTGGATAAGGTGATAAGGCTTCTAAATCAAATCATCCAATAAGTTTTGGACATGTGTAGTTCATAGATTTTACATTATCTTTCCATTTTATTTAAATCGTCAAATAATTATGTCATCGCTGCATCATTATTATGTCATAAATAATTTAATTTATTTAATGTATATAAATTATAAAACAAATACTATGATGTAGGAAATATTTTTATCTTTCCAATGAATATTTATAATCAAAAATATGACTTGTATAACCCCACTTATAAATTGTTTTAGTAAAACATATCATGTTTGTGTCAATTTTACTTTTACATTAAATAAAATGTTATTTATGTCATTTCCAAACCAAAGTGGATCCATGGGGTCCCCAAGTTGACCCATGGCTTTTCTTGGTCGGCCATGATACAACCAATGAGGGTAAGACATGTGTCAAGCTCATCTCATTTTATTAAAGCATTATTTTTACTTTAAACTACACTAATTACCACCAATCGCGATTAAAAACTTAATAAGTTACTATTCACCAAAAAATTATTTTAATCTCATTGAACCACATTTTACTTCTTAATTACAACCATGTATGTCGGATTTTTGAAAATCAAAACACAAAGATGGCAAAATTTCATTTAAACGGAAAATCAGTTTTTATAAGTACCACTTAGTGGTTTCACTATTCATCAAAAATTGAAGTTTTTCAGAAAAATCCCAAAAATTCACCCTAAGATAAATTTGATATTCCGAATTCAAAAATGAAGTCCGTTTTACAAAATTCAAAAAATATTAGTCACATTAATTAATTTAATAATTAATTCCCGCCGTCATAGCAAATAGCGTGTTTTTATAAAACAATAAGTATCAAAAGGTTGACACTAGTTTAAGACTGATTTCAAAGTGAAATTAATTCCAATGAACACTATTGGATTTAATGGTAAAAAATTTTCTAATTTCACTTTAAAACCAATTCAAAATATAATCTAATCATATAAATAAATTAGATTAAAAAGAGGTTTTGAATTAAAATACAACATTTTACACTATTCATTAAAAATGAACTTTATCGGAAAAATACCAAAAAATTACACAAAGTAAAATTTGATGTCCCGATTCTTAATAAGAGTTTTATTTAGTCCAAAAGAATGTTTAAGAGTGAAAAAAACTATATTTAATGACAGTTCTCCATTAAAAGGCGATAAGTGAACCTTTAGTGAAAATTAGGGCATATACGCCTAAAATTGTATTCTTTCCGTATTTTAAGCCTTTAGCTTTTCTTGCATAAATGTAAAAACATTTAAAAAACATATATAATCATATTTTAGTTATTTCTATCCATTCCCGCCAATACAACGGCTACATGTTAACTACCATTTGAAATAATATTATTTTATTATTAGAGTGCAACGTAAGATTCCCAAGAAACTCGTTGTTGCGTGTTGGGTACGCCATCGAGTATAGCGTCCCCTTTAAAGTCATATTAATATTTTATTCACAAATATGGATAAATATTAAAATTTCATATTCATTATTTACCTGGGGTGTTACATCCTTCCCCCCTTTTGGGAATTGCGTCCTCGCAATTTTAAAATTGCGCTTGGAAACATCCTTGAAAGTCCCACATCGGAGAAGAGTCGGTAAAACAATCACTTTAAAATAAAGAAAGATAAGTACAAAGGTCACCCGAGTTAACCCATACTAGGATTCCAAGTATGAAAATATGGACATAGAGGAAAAAACAAAGGGTAATGTTCTGATGGAGAGTGATAGAAAACGTGTTTAGGAGAAAGTTAACCACGAGAAAATCACAAACTTGTGATGGGTTAAACGGTATTCGATTCCCCAGTAGGAAAAGTTAATAGACAACATTTTTGTTTTATGTTACTTTTTATTGAGGAATTTATTCATAAGGAAGCATAATCACTTATCAAGTTGACTTTCAACTTTTACTAGATTCCTTAGTCAAACTCATATTTTTTCCAAAAGACGAGTATTTAGGGAGACTTGTTCGCATTAAGAGTACTATAATCAACTTCTAGAGAATCACCTAATCCCCAAAAGAGAACTATATACATCCCATGTTTTTAGGCTTTAACCAAAACCAAAACCAAAAAGGATAGTACAAGATCAGATAATCCAGAAAAGGATAACCCCTTATAAAAAGAAAATCTATTCTTATTCTCCAAAATTTGTCCAACAAAACCCAAATTTCAACGAGGACCATCCGATAAACAATTTGTCCATAAAATTATTCAAAGTAAACCAATATAATATTGAAACCCAAATATTTGAAGTATTTAGTCACATAGTCTTCCATGTTAAATCGTAACATTTATCTCCAAACAACATCAGTTGCTCCTAAAGTATCGTTTTGAAAAGTAATTAACCTAATCACATATCCTCCATGATAGGTTAATCATTTTCATAAATAACCCAAAATCAACTTACTCTTAATTCATAAAATCATATAACTAGAATTAATCAGTCAAACTAACCAGGGACTTCACGTAGTCAAGTGGTAGGCGATAAATACCAGTCGCACATTGGTTGTGGGTTCGATTCCCGCAGCTTTGTCCGACGTGACGGAATGTCACACGGTCTACGTGTTGTCCTTTTTCCAAAACTATATAATTCTTAAAACATTCCCCAAAATGAGATAAAATCTTCAAGAATAATCATAACATATTTTAACCTCAAGTTTATCTCATTCCTTTCATTTTCCATCATATCATAGAGTAACCCATAATTACCTAAAAATTAAGTATCATATAAACCCTAATGGTTACCTTAATAATTATTACCTGAATTTACACATCGAGTTGGCCATCTCGTACATGATGCATTAGAGAACTCACCAAGGTTGAAGTGGTTGATCATGACTCCTTGATATTTGGTTTAGAACAACCACGAGTTTCCTCATTGAATCCTCCATTTTATATAGTATCTTAATCAGAGAACCACCACAGTTTCTTTCAAACCTGTTGTCTCTTTGGTGCCTGCTAGATCCATCCATTCACTAAAAATAGAAATGAAAGTGTGAGTATATCAACAAAACCATCATGTAATAATACTAGGACTCTTTCTGAAATCCTAACCATTATGGTAATGTCACTTATGCTTAAAGAATACCCTAACCTCTAAAGTTATCTAAACCGACCTTTGATACCAACTATAAGGCCCCAGCCTTAAACCTTACTTAATCTTGAGTTATTACAAGATTACACATTGAGGATCTTTTCAGGTTTAGAGGTTTAGAGAATTAGATCATGAAACATGCATTACATTCCAAATTTAAACAAGGTGGTTACATAAAAGACAATATTCATTCTTCCCATCAATGAAAACCTCTTTAAAATAAAACACGGATTCTTTCTTGACACATCCTTGACACTATCGTCACATCATGTACCTTTCCCTTGACCTGTGAAAAACATTTCAAAAACTTGGGATGAGCATAAAAAGCTCAATAAGGGTTATAAAAATATGGAAAGGAAACATGAGTTCATATATACATAAGAATGAAATCATACTTTACCCATAAAACATAGGCATATCAAATCAAGAATAAATCATAGAAAACATAAGACATAAAGGTAACATGATGCATTCATAAAATTATTACGTAGGGAGTAACCCTCTTGGTTACGTTTGGAATGCCCATCACAGTATATTCCCTAAATCTCTTCGGAGAAACCTTAACATTTCAGTCTCTCGCGTTGCCCAATGCATTGGAGAGCTATATCGGGCTCACCCGCCCTTAGTTTATCACGGAACCACCCATTCTTCATAACAATGCCCAAGAACCATAACATAATCGTATCACATAAACATTAATAAAGGAAACATAACATTTCCACATTTCAATCACAATATAACATTTTAGTATATTGAAATAATGAATCCATTCAAAAAGAAACCATTTCCAAAACCATTTAAAACATTTAATAAAGAGATTTTTGAATCAAAGTGTCCCATACCACCTTGAAGATTTTAACATTTTAAACCATTAATATCCATATAAATAAATCCTTATAAACCATTTTGAAAACATGGATATTAATAAGAACAAATAATTAAAACATTTAAAATGATATTTTGGTTAAAGGGGTTTTACAAAAATTAGAGACACTTGAATACAATAATCGAGGATTAACATTTAGTCATAACTTTATAATATCATGAGAATAAAAGGATTCATGATATAATACTCCAAAGGACAGTATATACACCATATAAGAGTGAATTGGTGCATAACAACAATAAACCCTCAATAGAAATGTCAAATGTGACGAAATCCCTTATAAAGAAGGTATACTTAAATTAAGGACAAATAAATCTCAAAAATATGTATGACAAATATATATACACCCAATATAAGTGGATATTAAGTGTAAAACAATAAAAGGTCATTCACACATATTCAATATATGACATATTCAATGACTACAAGTTGAACCCAAAGAAATCGAAATTGGGTTAAAAAGTTCCCTAGACAGCCTAACGGCATCACATCAAAATGAGTTGATGAGAGATAAAAAGTTTATCTCATCACTTGGACATAAAATTTACATCAATAAGGATATATGAGAACATATACCAACATAACAATATGTAAATTAAAAGACCCACCAAAAGAAGTCTTTTAAAAAAGAGGAGGGGGAAAGGTTCCCTTACCGACTTGGGTATCTTTCAAAACATAAACCCCATGAAAGAAGGACAATAGATCATTGATGTAAATAATCATAAACAAAAGTATACTACAAAAAGAATAGAATAATGGGAAGTACATACACCAATCAATGTAATTTGTGGAAAATGTAGCATAAATCTCACGGGAATAAAAGTGAGGTGAAAAATCCCTCACGAAAACTCGGCAGCCTAACGGCGCTACATAAAACTTCCGAATATGGATTGATGAGATCAAATAGGGTATCTCATAACATTAAAATATAATGTACAGCAAGAGGAATATAAAATAACATCCCCCAACATTACAAAGAGTAGCTTAAAAGATGTGACATAAAGGAGAGTACTTAAAAAGAAAGAGAGAAGTTAGATCTCTTACGAAAGTTCGGCAGCCTAACGGCGCCACTCAAAACTTCCAAAATGGATTGATGAGAGAGAATAGGGTCTCTCATCACATGAACATAAAAATTACAGTATGAGTAATATAAAAGATCATCCCAATAACAAGAAAGATGAGCTTTAAAAGGAATGACATAAAAGAGTGTACTTAAAAAAGAAAGAGAGGAGTAAGATCCCTTACCTCGTGTCTGACTTGACTCGATCGTTCTTTAATCTCCTGAATAATAAACTTGAGTTAATTTATAATTCTTTAAGAACCATTTTCAAGTTCATTATTACTTTTATACCACTTATTACCATGTCATAAGCATTATGTAATCATTTAAGTTAATAATATTTGTTTTGCCCATATTTGGTTCTTAAGTCGAAAGTGGACTTCTTACAATTACATGTTGTTCGTGTGGCCAAATGTTTATTATATCCATAATTTTATTCATTATGTAATATCATATATGTCATATATATCCAGTACATTCATGCATTTATAACATTACATAATCATTTAGAGGTAAGAAATGAAATGCACCGTTCATGGAGACGGTAAGCCGTACGTACGCATGAACGCTACTTTCATTTCTATTTCGTATTTTATAGAATGGAATAATAATGATATAAAGGTATATTATAATTCTATTATAATATCATATATAACATCATATTTCCATCCTTTATACATCCCACATATGGTATTTAACGAATCAAATCACTTTGAGGGGGCGGTAGTCCGCACTTCCTTAAATGAAGATATCGCGTATACCCATAATGGAAGCCATAAATGTAAGACAAAAATGAAAAATACAGAAGAATAAATAAATAATAAACATATTATATATCATATATAAAAATAGTGACATCATAATGGCAACCTTTGAAGGTGTTAAATGAGTATTGAACAATCATCGTTTCGGGAGGCAGAATTTCACCATCCACGGAAACCGTATGTTCTTTAACCATTTGATGTAGTTTTGTGAGAGTGTAGCTCGAATAAATCTTATAACAACATCCTATTATATTTAAGATACTGGTTTTGTTACAAAAGAAGTAAATAAAAAGAGTTTAGGGGGTTGGAGAAGCAAAGTAAAACAAATGAACATGAGAGAATGAATTACCTTTAAAAGTGTAACTCCTTTTGATTTGAGCCTAAAGGCTTCATTTGAAAGAATTATTCCCAAAGGGAATCCTCTAGGATTAGTAGAGGGATGTGGAGAGAGTAAATGGGCAGGTTTTGGCCGAGCCAAAGGCTTGAGGAGTGTGTTAAATGAGGTAGAGGTGGGGGCCTTTTATAAGAGGAGAGGAGGGGCACTTTTGGAAAGTAATGAAATATTACTTTATTTGAAAATGTGTTTCGGTTTCAAGAGGTCCCACATTGAAATAATTCGTGGATAAGGTGATAAGGATTCTAAATCCACTCATCCAATAAGTTTTGGACATCTTTAGTTCATAGATTTTACATTATCTTTCCATTTTATTCAAATCGTCAAATAATGATGTCATCGGTGCATCATTATTATGTCATAAATAATTTAATTTATTTAATGTCTAAAAATTATAAAACAAATACTATGATGTAGGAAATATTTTTAGCTTTCCAATGAATATTTATAATCAAAAATAGGACTTGTATAACCCCACTTAAAAATTGTTTTTGTAAAACATATCATGTTTGTGTCAATTTTACTTTTACATTAAATAAAATGTTATTTATGTCATTTCCCAACCAAAGTGGATCCATGGGGTCCCCAAGTTTACCCATGGCTTGTCTTGGTCGGCCATGATACAACCAATGAGGGTAAGACATGTGTCAAGCTCATCTAATTTTATTAAAGCATTATTTTTACCTAAAACTACACTAATTACCACTAATCGCAATTAAAAACTTAATAAGTTACTATTCACCAAAAAATTATTTTAATCTCCTTGAACCACATTTTACTTCTTAATTACAACCATGTATGTCGGATTTTTTAAAATCAAAACACTAAGATGGAAAAATTTCATTTAAACGGAAAATTAGTTTTTATAAGTACCACTTAGTGGTTTCACTATTCATCAAAAATTGAAGTTTTTCAGAAAAATCCCAAAAATTCACCCTAAGATATATTTGATATTCTGAATTCAAAAATGAAGTCTGTTTTAAAAAATTCAAAACATATTAGTCACATTAATTAATTTAATAATTAATTCCCACTGTCAGAGAAAATAGCGTGTTTTTATAAAACAATAAGTATCAAAAGATTGACACTAGTTTAAGTATGATTTCAAAGTGAAATTAATTCCAACGACCACTATTGGATTTAATGGTAAAAAATTTTCTAATTTCAATTTAAAACCAATTCAAAATATAATCTATTCATATAAATAAATTAGATTAATAAGAGGTTTTGAATTAAAATACAACATTTTACACTATTCATTAAAAATGAACTTTATCGGAAAAATACCAAAAAATTACACAAAGTAAAATTTGATGTCCAGATTCTTAATAAGAGTTTTATTTGGTCCAAAAGAATGTTTAAGAGTGAACAAAACTATATTTAATGACAGTTCTCCATTAAAAGGAGATAAGTGAACCTTTAGTGAAAACTAGGGCATATACGCCTAAAATTGTATTCTTTCCGTATTTTAAGCATTTAGCTTTTATTGGATAAATGTAAAAAAATTTAAAAAACATATATAATCATATTTTAGTTATTTCTATACATTCCCGCCAATACAACGGCTACATGTTAACTACCATTTGAAATAATATTATTTTATTATTAGAGGGCAACGTAAGATTCCCAAGAATCTCGTTGTTGTGTGTTGGGTACGCCATCGAGTATAGCGTCCCCTTTAAAGTCAAATTAATATTTTATTCACAAATATGGATAAATATGAAAATTTCATATTCATTATTTACCTGGGGTGTTACAACTATAGCTACATAATTTTTTCCTAACTATCTATTAAATCATTTTTAATATAAATAGTATAATACTAATACACTAACTAATTTAATGGTTTAGTATATTGAAAAATTATGGATCATACATCACCAGCAAATAATAATATTAATTATTGATTGATATTTTTATTATCCTATAAAAGACACTCTTGCTCTATTCAATGCATGTAAGAAATTGGGTAGTTTAATTGACTAAAACTGTGAGATATAATCCCAGAAAGATAGATAAAAAGATAACTGGATTAAGAGACATGAATCAATAGTACGTGATTGAGAATAATAATTATAATCATAATATAATCGTGGTAACATCAATTTAATTTTGAAGGAAGCTTTTTATAAATTCATTGAATGTGGAATATTCAAAAAAAATTAAACATCCTAATATATTTGGGAAATAACACACATAGTTGTGAATAAATATTTCATCATGTTCAAAAATAGAATATATGCCTAAATCAAAAAATCATAATTTTGAAAAATTATAGAATCTTGTTGACGCATATTCATCCTAATAAATAAAAAATTATCATATTTCCAAATTCATTAGAGAGTTATATAGTTCTAGTCCCACACATCACATCATAAAATGCCCATAATAATGTTTATCACATAGACTGTATAAAAATCATTGTTACTAAAAAAACCCATTGAAATGAAGGGTGTTTCTAATTATTTCATATATTATAATTCATATCATAATATTTGGTGTTCTAAAATGAATAATGGAAATCATAATTACTTCATTAAACATTAAATTTTGTTAGTGGAATGAATTTACTGATGTGGAATTAATGTGATATTAATTACTATATAATTTCATGTTAAACATTTCCAAAAGTATTAATAGAAATTTTTTTAATATGTTATGAACATTTATATCCCTCAATTAAATGGAAAATTGTAGTGAATATCCATTTTATGCACATTAATGGAATATCCATTCTAAATATTTTGGGAATGATAAAGAACCTAGAATTAATGACTTTTGTGTAATGTCAGAGATTTTCCATGTAATATTTTTAAATATTACATTGAATTAATTCATTATTAGGAGCTGAGAGGTTATGTGATTTTGAGGACTCAAGTTCTGAAAATAAATATTTTAAATTTATTGAATATATTAAGTGTGTGTGTGTGTAGTTTTATTGAGATATTGTAATAGAATCTAAATGGGTTGTTATATCAAAAATCCAATGGCACAATTGTGTTCAGAGCATTGACTTTTCCCTAGACATGGTCTAACATTGGATACTTGGGCCGGTTGTGAAAGTTAATTTTTTGACGTTTTAAGGGATAAAATAAAAAAAAATTATTTTACTATTTAAACATTTTTCATTGATGTTACATTTAATTTTCCTTTTATGTAGGGATTTAGGGTTAGACTCATAATAAAGAAACATACATGAGGCTTTTGAGAGAACATGGAGAATTCTATCAATGATAAATGATGATGAATGTTTGATCAAAGATCAAAAAGAGCCATTCTTATAAATATAACAAATGAAAAATACTCAGTGATAAAACCTCCTCAAAAGATTATCCAACACTAAGGAAGGGTGATATAACCTCAATTCCATATTACTTATTCTTATAATCAATGAAAATGTGAAATAACTAACAAACAGGATAACCTACGGTTCAATCGTTCTTCTGGGATGAGTTGATTTCAGGACTTAATTGGGGGAAGAATTTTATATTAGTTTGATTTTTATGTTTGATAATTCTTAAATGAATAGATCAAGGATGAAAAAAAATAATGGTCAGGGTTTTTTCTTCTAGATTTTTATATGGGAATTTTAATCTCCTTATTTCCACTGCTTCCTTTATTATTCACTAGAAATTAATGGAATACCATCTATCCATAAATGCATGGAGAAACAACCCATGATTATTTATATAGAATTTTGAAGACCTATTAGAGGTGTGATGATGATGATAGCAGAAGGATTGAAGTTTTTCATGAGTTATCATTCTTCAATCTTTTTTTAGGTGGGTGGTCAGAATCAGATTTTGGAGCCAAATAAAGCCCCAAAACTCACTAATTCAGTGCTATGACGACGAGGCAACAATGAATATTTTATTTTGGGAAAAACTGATAAACAAATTGAGCACCTGAGAATGGACCATGGTGCACGGGGGAATAATGATGGTTTTGGAAAATCCCTATGAACTCTGTGTCTGCTTTTGTATATATGGTGTGTGGGACCCACTGAGTGGATTCTAGGGTTTTTTATGTACTAAAGTGTCACTTGAGTTTTGACCCTTTCCACATAGCATGTGGTGCCTTCCCCAAGGAATATTGTGTATTTCGAGATGTACACATACTTATGGTGGACTTCACGAATTTCCTACAAGGCGTGTACCCACCACACATCTAGAACTAGACTTGATACATGGGATACCCCATGTACTGGTACAAGGGAATGTAAAAATGGTTTGAAAACATGTATTAGAACATGGCCAATGTATACGAGTGGACCCTAGAGAGTAGGACACCACATGTGTTATTTTCTAAATGTCGTGTATATGTCTTCTACATGACATGTTGTAATGACATGGGTCATTGGAGACAATCTATACTCATTATCATGGGAGACGATGTGTGACCCTACAACAGGTCGTGTACCCCTTCTTACATGGCATGCATCTCTTTTAAACTTTATCATAATCATGTTTTTTTGGGGTTGTTTCCCATTCTCATTCCATATATGGTTATTTCGCATCATTTCTAATTCACATGAGTATGGTCCCGTCAGTAGGATTTTACTAGATATATTAAGGAATCCACTATGACAGGCTCAGAGTAGGATCTTATATCCATTATTGTGCCTGATGTAGAGTCTTCATATCAGCATAATAAATTCTTCTATATGTTGATCCTCTACATAAAAAATAGAATCTATATGAGTTGGGGTATCACATCATGAACCTGGTTGTGAGCCTGATCTATGTATCATTATCTTCCCCACTCGTGGAATGAGTACACCTAGAAAAAGTGTATCATATCTCTCCTAAGATTGATCAATTTATCTCTCTCATGACAGTTTCGTAATAATAGTACTTCACTAGCAGACGTCATCAATGGTATCAGACTTTGGTTTGTGTGTTCTCTATAATGAGTTTCATTATAAAATCATCCAACTAAATATCTAGTGTTGGTATGTGGTAGTTGTGACTTACCTATATATTGTGGGTCATGGTTTTAGTATATCTGAAAATGTTCTTGTTATATTTTTTATAGGAATATACTATGTAGAAATGATTGTAGCTTTTCATTGATGTTTTTATTTTGGTTTTGGGGTGTCCTACTTAGAATTTTTTATATTCTCACTTACATAGTCTTTTCCTACACTATTCATGTCATGTTATGATGAGTAAACATTTTATAGAGTCCAGGGTGGTCAAAAACCAAATAGAGATTTTGAGTTCAGACAGGCGAAGGTGTTCCTATAGATTTCAGCAGTAGTCCCACTATATTTCTGGTTATATGTTGGAATATATAGTTTTCAAACTATTTCTTTTAGTGGTCTTGTATTCTGTCTTAGTTAACTTTCCTCACATAACATTTCTATCATAATTTTTTGTTGGGTATAGTAGTATGCAAGAATTTTTTTACATGGTGGATTTTTCAATTTTAATATGTGTGGTCTTGGAGATGTGTTTAGGCATAAATTTAAATAGGCAATGCCTCACGGGTTTCTGTTATTCATATATAGTTCTAGTCACTAGACATTTTCCTATTGTAGGTGGTCTTGGGTGGTCACTACATCGACACCACTGGGAAGAGCCATGATAGAGTTGTATTAGAGCTGGTTTGTTCCACCTTTGGTACAAATATCTCTGAGATTCATATTGAAAAATATTCCTAAGTGTTTGGAGTTTTGATTTAAGGCTAGGCATCCCAATGATGATATGGGAGGCTGACGTATCCATACATCAGGACAATGATAACCTAATTATTAACATGGTACCTGAGAACAGTTGTTGCAGGGAAAATAATGCTACATGAATCTTATAGTAATTGAGTCTGCTTACATGTTCTTCTTGAGTAAACCCTCCATATATGCACATTGAACGTGGTACATATTTATCATACAGGATACCTTTGAGATTCATACCATATGGGATATAGTATATAGATGATGATGATGTCTCCTTAGTGAAAAGGATTTAATACACTGACCAGTTTTCCATATGTTTCCTCAAGGTGGTGCACCAGTTATACAACCACTGGTGGAGCAGCATGTGATACCAGTAGTACCAGTATATGACAAGAGTAGGCTAGGCATGCTCCATGTATTTTAGAGATAGATAGACCTCATCTTCTAAGGGGTTCCTAGCCCTCAGGAGGATAAGGACTATCTTGAGGTCAAGAACATTTTTTCCTTATTGCGAGGAAACTCATAGGCCAAATATTGATTCTGGTGGTGTTCCACATTTTGGGATAAATAGGGATATGTGAGAATTTGACTACGCACACTCATTAATAGGTGTATCATTAAAGGAAGGAGATAGATCATCTATTTAGATGGTATTTTACACTGGTTATTCTGAGATCAGTGTATATAAATGATCTTCATTAACTCAATCTGGGTAGAATGATTGTGGTTCACTATTCATCGAGGTTCACCAACCATTCTAGGTACGTGATGGATATGGTTAGGTATTAGTACATCTGGGATTATAACATATAAAAGGGTCTATAGATGGACATCCAAGATAGAATTACACATCTATCCATTCCGATATATGCTAGAGTGATTGATCATGCATTGGTGGTCGAGTGCTTCATGGTTCAGCACATGTATCTAGTGACAGTCAGCAGCAGGGAAACATGTGCGAATACCTAGGTAGTGGGGATCCAACATTAGACACTAGAATCTAGACATTGGAGACATTACTGGAGGTCCCAGAACTGGGGATATATAGTCTAGGGATATGATGATACAAAGTGTAGCCTAAGGATATGAGATTTTACAAATGAGTTGGCAGGGGAAATCTCTCAAGAGAATCCCTACCCATCATGATACCTATATGATACAATGGATAGACCATCATGACAGATGAAATAGGTGTATAAAGCTAATATGAAATCTAGTGGACATGGAAGAGGGGTAGGAAGGGATACAAGAGGTGGGATATGTTTCAATATACTATTATCACTACCCCCAAAGTAGAACACACAATGATCAGGATGTATTATTATAGAGGCTGGGTTAACTACATGTGTTTGAGGCATACGAACCATGGACTGCAGGGATGATATGAGGTACAATATGTTACTTTTATACCTTATCTTCCGTACTTAAAGGAATAGACTATAGTCATAATTTTCTCTCCAATTTACTTGTATGAGACATTGATATTCTGATAGAACTGTTGACTCATGCCAAGTTCATAGAGACAACTACAAGGGAATACTCAATGATAACACAATTCTGTCGATGGTGTGATCTAACCCTTGGAGGTAAGAGTTTCGTTAAGAACGTCATGGTGGAAGCATTAAGGTCTTACGACGTCATTCTTTGAATGGATTGGATATATGCATTCTATGGCCAGATTAAAAGTATTAGAATAAAGTTGAGGAGTGTTATTGGTGAAGGAATGATATTTAATTGTATGGATAAAGGGAAACCACTGAATAAAAGGATTGGATCATGCATAATGGGGTGCATTTTTTCACAATTGACTTGAAAAGACATACCCTTAGAGTAGAAGTTGTTATGATTTTTCTGTTCCCAGTTATAATGGAGGAGTACAAGGATGTCTTTCTAGAAGATGTTCCAAGGTTACCTCCTCTATGTTAGATGGATATCTATATTTACGTACACCCCAATATGTCTTATATATCATCACCTGTATATTTGATGCAACCATGATAGATTCATGAGCTGAGGGTGTAGGTGGGGGACTTGTAGAGGAACAACTTCATGAGGCCTATTGATTCCCTATGTGTTGTCCCTGTTTTTTTTTCAAGAATGCAGATGGGATCTTCTGGATTTCTGTGGATTACCTATGCTTGAACATGGTGACCTTGATGAATAAGTATCTTCTACCAATTATTGATTAACTCGTTCATCAATTGAGATGGGAGTGGTGGTTATAGATGGTTGACCATTAATCAGACCATCAACCAACTATGAGTATGGGATGACGATATACTGAAGATGGGTTTCAAATGTCACTTCAATCATTATGAGTACATGGTGATTCCCATTGGTGTGACTAACTCCCAAGCACTGTTCATGGGAATCATGAAATGGATCTTTAATCTTTACATATATCGGTTTGTGGGAGTCTTCATCGATGATATCCATGTGTATTTAGCATATGAGGAGGAGCACGAGAGGCACAAAAATATGGATCTGGATATACTCATGGAGAACCATATTTATGAGAAACTCTCAATGTGTATTTTATGGATACTTTCGCTCTACATTCATGGACATGTTATCTTAGAAAATGGAGTGGTTGTTGAACCTAGCAAGGTGGAGGTAGTGTTATCATGGGAGCTACCTAAGATCATGATTGATGTATAGTGATTCCATGGCCTGGTAGGATATTAATAGAGTTTATTAACTCTTTTCCCCAAGATATGATGAACCTATGACAGCTTTGACACAAAATGGGTATCCGTCTATATGGAAAGTGAAGTGCAAGTGGGATTTTTAGATGTTGATTCATATTTTTGAAAGTGATATGAACATGAGATTTCTTGTATAAGTTGTCAAGTAAAAAGTGTTTTATGATGAATTATGGAGTAGATATTATTTTTTCCAAATTATAAGGCACACAATGATTGCCTTTAGATCACTGCAGTAGAGACCACATGAGTAGAACTACGCATCCCATGATCTTGAGTAAGCATCTTTAGTCTTTGCATTGAATATGAGGTGACACATCCTAATGGGCAAGTAATTTATCATCTAGAGTGACCACAACAGTCTCAATTATATATTCTCTTAGAAGGATCTGATATTCGGACGTAATAGATGGCTAGAGTCCTCCATGATAATGACTTTAATATTGTCTATTTTAACAGCCCGAACATCTAAATAATATTTATTTCATAAATTTTTATGTTATTTATTTTGTACTCCACAAAACTATATCCTTTAATTAATGAATTGAGTATAATTAAATGTGATCGATGGGTTTCAAATGTTATATTATATTTGGTCATTATGACCATTAGAAACTAAACTCATTACGTTAATATTATTGTTTTTGAATACAAGTGATCATTGTTAATATAGAAATAAGATTCAATGGCCTCATCAAGTAGACTCTGGTCGTACGAAGCCCATCTGTCAGAGCTTTAGAAGGAGGTGTCTTCACTGGGCATTGCTATGGACCATGGCCAAGCCAAACACCAAATGTAAAGCTTGAATGGGGTCGTCTAAGGGAGAAGATCAAGCTGATAGAAATCACCACTCAGGCAATGTTGTCCAAGCGGCCCCAAATTTTTATCACCATAGCACACCTTACGCATGGTACCTATGCATGTGTTATAAGGAGAAGTGTAATGAGACCATAGAGATTTTTTGTAATCTATTTGTATAAATAAAATAATTATTTATTATTAGGGTAAATTTTTTGATTTTCCAATGTCTAGATAAATGTAGGATTACATTCCATATTATTGATGAATTTTGTAAAAAGTGGTATTTTAATATATATTTTTATACGTTAAATAATTAATAATGTGAAATGATTATCAAAAAATGGAATGCTACAACTGTGATAATTAAAAAATTTAGAGTCTAATAAGATCAACAAAATTTTTAGCGAATAGTAAAGTATGCATTGTAACATACCCTTATGAATAGTACGAATAGTATGAATAGTAAATCGGCCAAAAAATTATAAAATTCACCCATGAATGTATGAATAAATTTTAGACATCTAAAAAGTTAAAAAATGATCATACTGTAAGTTTTCATATTTTTTATGTCATAAATATTTTATTTAATATTTTATAATTAATCTAATATTATAAAATTAAAAGAAATCATAAAATGTAATCATAAATTGTTACTTTATTTTTTTATGGTTAAACAATAATTTTATGGGACCTTCATAAATTTTTCAATGTGTTACAAAACAAGTTATTGTTTTAGAGTAGTTTTTTGATTAAATAATTATTTTATTTAAAAATAAAAATAATAAAAATAATAAAATTATATTTATAAAATGGAGATCATTTTAGAATTAAGAGCAATGACATTAGTTTAGGGTAATTTTGTGTATTTTTATGAAATAGTTAAATTTTCGGTGAGTATTAAAAATACAGTTTCAAGTTGTGGGTGTTTAATGACATCATTTATGATGTAATCATGATGTAATAAATATGGTCATCTTATGAATATTAATTTATTTTATTACGTATCTGAAGTGATAATACATTCAAAAAATACCAAGGTCTAGCCCATGGTTTTGTAAATACCACCGATGAGGTGTCCTTTAGAAATTAATTAAATATTCTCTCACTATTCCTATATATATGATGCCATTCCCTCATTCATTTGATTTCAAAATCCACCACAATGATGATATGGTCTTTTTACCTCCCATGGAGTCCTCCCAACGTTCCCTCAAGCCCCCATGGTCACAAACTTTAGGATTTCGATATCACTCTTCAAGGTAAGGAAACCAACACCCTTCTCTTTTACGTCACGACTTGTTTTATTTTATGTCTTCTAGTTTTCATTATATTATGTTGGTTTATTTTCATCTATATAATTATTACTAGTCATTTCATGTTAAATTTATTAGAGTCCCTTTCCACTCTCATCATCTGATTTTCTAAATTTTTATGTGACATTGTTAGGGTGCCGAATTTTCGTAAAAGATATCACATCTTCTCTTTTTTTTCATTTGAGTTTCATTTTCATATGGGGTTTCCTTCAAATATCCATACCATAATATTATTTATTTTTTATCGTATACACATACTGTATTATGAGTTATTTTTTGTGGCTTACTTGTGTCCCCACTCTTTTAAATGTTTTCTAAAACCATGTTATATAGCTGTTATGCAGAAGAAGTTTCACTTAAAAATATCTCTGTTTTTCTCATGAAATTATCTTGTATTATTTATTTGAATAACCAATTCTATTTTCATTTTTAGGGGTATTCAACAATACATAAAATTTGTCTATTTTATTCTATAATTGATATTCATATGACCATAAATCCTTTTCCCTAGATAATAAATTACATACCGATCTAGTTTTTATGAACTTTTAAAATGTCATGATTTTGAGATAAAACCCATTCATTTTATTCTATCTAAGTTATTTATGAACTGTTTGAATATTATATAAGAGGATCACATGAAAAAAAATTCATATTAAGGGTTCTACATTATATAACTTCAATGCATTGGTTGAAAATTTTATTCTCTATACATGACAAGTTTCACGATACATTGGTGAATAACTTCATTAATTTTTATGACACCATGTGGATGATCCTTGGAGATATGATCATGAATTTATAAACTAAATTTTGAAGACAAAGATTCAAGTATTGATTAATGTTAATTTCATTATGAAATTTTTCTAACTTCATTTCTCATGTATTAATGTTTTTTATCAAATTCTTATTGATTTCATAGTTAAACTGATTCCTGTGTTTTCTTTACTGGGCCTTCTGCTCACCCTTTCTTTGATGTATGTCTCTAGGTTATATTATTCAATAATTTAAAATAATAATAACTTGTGATGAATCTATACATGTGGATTAGAAGAATGATTTATCTGTTCAGGTTTTATGTTCCTGATTTGCATGACACTAGACTTTAAAGACCCGTTGTTTGTAAAATGTAATGAAAGGTTGTGTAGTAAAGGTGAAAGAATCCATAGTTGGTATCAATGGAATGAAAAGTTATTTATATAAATTAGGTTATACAATCAATAGGAATAACCGCATAGAAATGTTTAACTATTTAAAATATTCGTGGTATTTTGATGAGTTTTGAGTAACTGGTTTATCAATAAAATACTTCCCTCTCTGGATACGAGCAGGTAGCGGCGGCTCTGGAAGAGATGTACATAAGAGTGAAAACTAGGACAAGGAGTTTCGGGCTTGACCCGGGGTATCCTAGTATACAACAATAGGCCTTTCTATACACATGGTTATAACACTCATGCAGTATAAGTTTGGTTAATCATAAGAATTTTATGAATCATTATTAGGGATTTATTGAGGAATGATTTTGTTTAAAGCATGATGTTTGAAGCCATAAAATTTTTTTTTTATAATATTTGTAAATCAAATTAGTTTCTCAAAAATGTTTCATTCATTAGGAAAATGGTAGGAAATAGGATTAACTATGAAAATGGTGACTCCAATGGACCATGCACTGACGGCCCTCCGATGGAAGCTGGATTATAATATTACATGTGAATGATGAACTAACAAACTCATGTTATGGTAAATATCTCGAATCAAGCTATGAGACTAATCTCACCATGCAGAGAACAACATTACATTGAGTCCATTAAGCGTTAATGATCCCCAACCTTCACTGGATAAATTCCACATTGATTGATGACCAGTGGATCAGCTCTAAAGAATTTTCTTTTCTGTGCTCCACTGTTCAGAGAAAGAGAATGTCACCATGGTTGTCTATCACATAGAGGGAGAAGATGATTAGTGGTGGGAACTAATTAAAAACATGAGAACAAGAGTGGATGTTTAATTTATCGAGTGGTATGAGTTCATAGTGAAATTTTTCAGCAATTATTTTCAACTCTCAATGAGATCAAGATTGTAGAAGGAGTTTCTTGAGCTTAAGTAGATAGATAATGAATCTTCCAGAAGTTACAAGGTGAAGATCACAAGGCTTTCACATTACACCTCTATCTTTGTCATGCATCGAAATGGTATGATTGATATATTCTTTGGTGGACTGAGATCAGATATGCTGCAGAATCTAGCCAACAGATATTATGATACCTATGAAGATATTATGTGAAGTGCAGTGAAAGTCGAACTAGAGTTTGGTGGGACACAATGGTCTCATAAATCTAATGACAGTAAAAGATTGATGGCGCCCTGATTAGAGAGGATCATTGATCAGGGAAGAGGAGTTACGAATTTATAATTCCTAACATGTAGTAAATGAGGGAAGAAGCTTTCAGGGAACTGCGTGCTCAGGAGCCGGAAGTGCTACATGTGTGGTAGAGATGGTCACATTGTGTGGAACTTTCGTAGTGAGGTGAAGCCACCACTTCCCCACACTAATGATAAGGATAAGATGGTTCATTCCCTACCTAATGTCCAATGATATAAGTGTGGAGAACTAAGGTAATTTTCCAATCATTTTCTAAATCCAAGGGTAGTGGAGGGGAATGAGCATGAGCCTTAACAACGACCAAGGGAACAAGGTTGTAATTTTCAATAATTACTGCTGGAGTTGAAGCACCAAATGATGGGGTGGCATGAACTATTGTTATTATCTAAAATCTAGAAATTAAATTGTCTGAATCTAGTTATACACTTTCCTTTATTTCTCCAAGATGGCAAATAATTATATTCCACCCCCGATTTTCTAAAAGTCGAGTTATCAACTAGGACTCTTGGTGGGATTATCCAAGCATCCTCAGTGTTTAGAAACTCTAGTATTTACTTTAGTAAGAACTGTATTATCTCAAATATAGTAGTCATTCACTTAATGGAATTCAAAATTATACTATGTATGGACTGTCTCTCAAGGTATAATGCAATGATAAAATTCAAAAGCAAGAAATCTTAGTTGTCTTTAATCGAAAACCTACAGTTTTCTTCCAATGAGAGATATCTCAAAGAGAACATTGTGAAAAAGAACCTTCTGTATCATAATTTATAGTGTAGATCCTTGAATAAGAAAATTAAATGAGTGTTCAAGGATATAAAATTTTCCCACCATCTTGAAATACATAAACGTATTTCCTGAGGAGTTACCCAGACCTCCCCCGCAAAAAGAGTTAGTGTTCTCAATTGAACTTGTATTGGGATCCCATCTGATATCCAAGACCACGAATTGGATGTAAAATGTTGAGTTGGAGGAGTGAAAATAGATACTCCAAGATATTTTTGATAAGGGTTTAATGTAACCGAGTTTGTATCCTTGGGGAGAACATGTTCTCTTAGTAAAGAAGAAGGATGGATCGATGTTGCTATGAATTGATTATAGATAACTGAACGAGATCATAGTGAAGAACAACTACCCTCTTCCAAGAATTGATGACTTATTTTACAAACTTTTTTGGCCTCAATACATCTAAATGATTGATCTTATATTTTTTTGTCATCAATTGAGGGTGATGAAAAAAGATATTCTAAAAAATTCCTTACTATCAAGATAAGGGTATTATGGGTTTGTTGTTATGCCCTTCGGACTAACTAATGTACTTGCTATTTTTATTGATTTGATGGATAGATTCTTTATGGAATACGTTGATAACATTGTTTTAGTTTTAATTGATGATATTCTTGTTATATTCCCAAAGTCACGAGGAGCATGAGGAACATCTATGGGTTATTTGAATAACTCTATGGAAGGAGAGGGTTTTTTTGACGTTCAAAAAATGTGGATTCTGTTTGAAATAAGTTGCTTTCTTGGGGAACATTGTAACCAATAAAGGAATAACAATTGAACCTACAAATGGAAAAGTATTAGATGAGTTCCTCATCCTAAAACAATAACTAATATTTATAGTTTACTATGATTAGAGGGATATTATAGGAGGTTTTTGAAGAACATGTCATGACTCTATATTCCATTAACCATGTTAACTCGAAAAGGGGTCAAGTTCATCTGCAAAATGGAGTGTGAGGAATGTTTCCAAGAGATGTAGAGGATATTGATTACAAAACCCATATTAACTCTTCCCATGTGGATAAGGATTCGTTATTTTTAGTCATTCATCTCCGAAAGGGCTTTGGTGTGTCCTTATACAAAATGAAAAAGTCATTTCTTATGCATCTAGACAGTTGAAGACTCTTGAGAAAAACTATCCTATGCATGATCTAGAGTTGGTTGTGGTCATTTGTTCTCTAAAGATAAAGGGGCACTATTTTTCTGGAGAGAAATGTGATATATACACAGACAATCCTTGTTTTATGTATATTTCCACACAAAATAAATTGAACATGACACAAATGAGATGGTTGAAACTTCTCAAAGACAATGACTGTTCAATTCGTTATCATCCTAGAAGAGAAAATAAAGTTGATGCTACATTAAATAGGAATGACCTAGTTGTTCCTTAGATGTTGAGGATTCAATGAGATCCATTGTTTAATTACCAAGTAATGTTGGAAATGAGTATTATAAGATAATGGACATCATCATCTGAAAGGCAAATGATTTCTCAACCATTATTACTAGAGAAGATAAAAAAAGCTCCGAAAAAAGGATCATTTGTTACAAAAAAAGTCTAAGGCTGTAAAGGATGGGAAGTTTCCCAAGTTCAATATCAATCAAGAAGGTGTACTGAAATTTCATACAAGCCTATGTGTTCCATCTATTCCGTAATGAAAAGAGGAGTTGATGGATGATGCTCATAGGTGACTATCTATATACATCATGGAAGCATAAAAAGGTATAGTGACCATTGTGATCTTTATTGGTGGGATAATATGAAAAGGTAGATTGTTGAATATACTTAATGGTGTTTGGTATGTCAGCAAGTAAAGGAAGAGAAAAACCTTCTAAAATGGGTATTGCAACCACTACCCAAACCTGCATGGAAGTGGGAAAATATCACTATGGACTTCGTCACTTGTCTCCAGAGAACATCCAATGAAAACAATGTGATATGGGTTATTAAGGACCGTCTCACCAAGACATCCTGTGTTATCTCCATTCAGGATGATTTATCTCTTGATCAACATTCTAGGATTTACATATAGGAAGTAGTAAGGCTCCATGGGGTTTGAAATACTATCCTATCCGATCGTGATCCAAGGTTCACATCAAAATTATGGAGAAGTCTTCAACTTGATCTGATCATTCAATTGAATTTCATTATGGCCAGCCACACACAAACTGATGGAAAATCATAATGGACTATTCAAACAGTTGATGATATGCTGAGAAAATGCTCAATGGAATTTAAAGGTTGATCGGATAAACATCTTCTTTAGTTGAGTTTTCTTATAACAACAACTTCCACTCGAGAATTAAAATAGAAATCTTTGAATCTTTATATTTTCAGTGATGTAGAACTCCTACTTATTGGCATGAAGCTAGTGTGAGAATTCTTCTTGGGCCTAATCTTCTGCAAGAGATGATAGGAATGGTCCACGCCATCCAACAACACATTAAAGCTGCTCAAAGACTACAATAGAACTATGCTGAAAACCATCGAAGGGACATGTAGTTTGATTTTGGTGATAAAGTCATTCTTTGAATTTCACCTTGTAAGGGGTTTATGAGATTAGAGAACAAATGGAATCTCATCCCAAGGTACATTGTCCCCTAAAAAATAATTTATCGCATAGGAGTAGTGTTATATCGGCTTGCAATTCCTCCAAATCTTGCACAAGTTCATGTGGTCTTCCATGTATCCCTCTCGATGAAGTACATACCTGGCCCTTCACATTTAATAAATCTAGAGATTGTAAAATTGGAACATGACCTCTCTTATGAGGAGCAGTTAGTGGAGTTCTTGGATCATAGAGACAAGATTCTAAAAAACAAGACTACCCACCTTGTTAAGGTGTATTAGAGGAACCACTAATGCGAAGAAGCTACGTGGGAACCAGAGGAGCTTATGAGGTAAAAGTACACACACCTTTTCCATTATTAGTGTATAAGATAATATTCCGGGGTTGAATTATTTTATAGGTGGAAGAATGTAACAACCCAAATATTTGAATAATATTTGTTTCAAAAATATGTGTGTTATTTCATTTCATACTCCACAAAACTATATTCTTTAATAATATATGTTAGTATAATTAAATGAGACTGTTGTGTTTCAAATGATATGTGATCATTATTCAATATGACCATTGGAATCTAAACTCTTTACGTTAAAATAATTGTTTTTAAATACATGTTATCTTGGTTAATATAGAAACAAGAGTCGATTGCCTCATCCAGTAGACTTGGGTCGTATGAAGCCCATCTGTTAGAGCATGAGAATGAGGTGGCTTCACTGGGATTTACTCTGGACCAAGCCCAATCCAAACACCAACATGTTAAGCTTGAATGGAATCGCCTAAGGGAGAAGTTCAGGCTAATAGAAATCACCACTTGGGTAATGTTTTCTGAGCCACCCCAAAGTTCTATCACCATAGCACACCATCTACTTAGGTCCCATGTAGGTGTCATAAGGGGCTATGTAATGTGGCCTTAGATACTTTTTGTAATCCCTTGGTATAAATAAATATTTTTTTATTATAATGGTAAATTTTCTAATTTTCAAATGTCTGGATAACTGTATGATGAAGTTCCATAATATTGATAAATTTTGGAAAATGTGGTATTTTAATTTTTTTGTATACATTAAATAATTAATAATGTGAAATGATTTTAAATAAATGGTCTTCTATAGTTGTGATCAGTAAGAAATTTGGAGTCTAATAATATATAAATGATTCTTAGTGAATAGTAATGTATGAATAGTAACATACCCTTATGAATAGTAATGAATAGTAATCAATAGTAATGAATAGTAAATCGGGCAAAAAAATAGAAACTTCACTCATAAATGAATAAATACAATTTAGACATCTTAAATTTAAAAAAATTATCATATTATATGATTTCATATTTTTTTATGTCATAAATATTTTATTGAAAATATTATAATTAATTTCTTAAATTAAAATAAAAATTTATTTTCATACAATGTAATCATAAATTCTTACATTATTTTTATAAGGTTATACGATAATATTATGGGACCTTGATTATATTTTCATCATGTTACAAATGAAATTATAGATTTAGAGTAGTTTTTTTAATAAATAATGATTTTATTTAAAAATTAAATTTAAAATATCTAAAAATTTATTTTCATAATATGAAATTCATTTTTGAATTCAGATCAGAAATATTAGGTAAGGGTAAATGTGTGGGTTTTTTCAGAGACAATTGAATTATTGGTGAATAGTAAAAATACAGTTTTGAGTTGCGGGAGTTTAATGAAATCATTGATAATGCAATCATGATGTAATAAATCTGTTCGACTTATGAATAGTAAGATGTTTTATGAGGTCTCCGATTTAAATAACACCGTGGGGAAATACCATGGGCAAGCCCATGGTTTTTCAAAAACCACTGTTGATGTGTCTGTTGGAAATTAATTTAATGTTCCTTCAGTTATTCTAGAAATATAAAGACATTCCCAACTTAATTACATTCCAAAATCATCTCAATGAAGGTATGGTATTTTTTCCTCCCATGGAGTCCTCTCAAGGTTCCCTCAATCCCCCAATGTCCGAACCTTCACGCATTCGGAGTTACTCTTATATGTAATGGAACTATTCACCCCATCTTTGATGTCATGACATCCTTCATGTTATGTATTCTATTTTTCATTTTATTTTTTGGGGGTTATGTTCTTCTATATCATTCATACTGTCCATTTGATTTCCAATTGATGAGAGTCCCTTTATGCTATCATCTACTAATTTTCTAAATTTTTATGTGACGCTGTTAGGCTACAGAATTTTAGTAAAAGAAATCGCATCATCTCTTTTCCTTCAAGTCTCATTTTCATCTGGTATTTCCTTCAAACATATATACCATGATATTATTTATTTTTATTATGTACCCATAATTTATTATGATTTATTTATTAGTTGGTTACTCTTTTCCTCACTCTGTTCAATGTTTTTGAAAACCATGTTACATAACTGTTATGCTACAAAATTTTTATCTCAAAATCTCTCTATTTTTCTCAATAAATTCCCTTATATTATTTATGTGAATACCCAATTCTATATTCATTACTAGGGTATTCATCAATACATAAAATTGATATATTTTATTCCAGAATTGACATAAATATAACCCTCACTTCCTTTGCATGGGATATAAATGACATAACGATCATGTTTTTAAGAACATTTAAAACATACCGATTTTGAAATGAAACCTATTTCTTTTATTTTCAAGGTGTTATTTATGAAATTTTTTAATATAATCTATGTGGAACACTTGAAAACAAAGACAAATTAAGGGTTCACTTTGATAGTGCTCCTGTAACGTCCTGGATCCAGGTGCCACTCAATGGGTTCCCTGAACCCAGTTGGTCACATGAGCTCAAGTGCATTTCCTCAAACGCCAGAGGCTGCAGACTAGTAGCAAGGGCCCAGGTCTGATAGTGGGGAAACTACGCCATAATTTTTCGAAGTGTATCGTAGCAGAAAGGATAAAAAATATACAACAGCGGAAGTAGTAAACAGTATGAAATTAAAATGGCAACAGATGTAAATAGAACCAGCAGTCATATATATATATATATATATATATATATCAATATACAACATGTCACTATTCTATGAAAATATCCATAACATTATACACTGCAATACAATACGATACAACTCAAGTACGAGGTACAACAAAACAAAACAGAACAGCTGGCAGCATCACAGGCCTGAGCTCGGTCCCATGCTTCCATACACCTCAGCAACACTCAAGTACCTCTATACGGACCCTTTCCCTTATCCACACCTATCGAAATATAGTCTGTTTGGGATGAAGACATGACCCAAATAGGGTTTGAGAAATAAATCCCGGTAGGCACCCACCAAAGTCATGTTCCCAACTGCCAGTAAAAAATGTGCAACAACAGTTTGTAATAAATGCAGTAAACTATTAAGCACTGAAAATAAATATCATTACCAGTTTAATTGCCATTTAAATATTCATTTACCAGTTCAATTTAATAACATTCAATGTTCTATATAACTAAGCCCTCGGGCTAATCAGAACCTTTCCCTCAGCCTAATATAGCCACTGCCCTCGGGCTAATATAACCACTTCCCCAGGCTTACCCTCAGGCATAATGAATGGTGCCCTCAGGCATATGTAATCTCGACCTCAGGAATACCAAATATTTCCCTTATTAATGTAAGATACTTCCCTTATTCATAATTTGTGTTGCCCTCTGGCTATATAACTACTTCACTTAGGGTAAGAAAAAAAGCCCTCGGGCTAAAGTAAAATACTTCCCTCAGACACAAGTAACCAGGCCAAGCCCAAATAATAATAAGAAATTTTATATATAATTCATTTTGGGAAAAATTTATTCTCAATATAAACATGGAATACCTTCAGGTATCCGGGCCAAATGGCTAAACAGTAGAACACACCCCTAGGTGGTCCTGGATCCAAGCAGTGATCCCAAACAGCAGTTTTACACTTATAGTAAACTACCTATTCAATTATAAGTATTTAAATAGACAAGGACTCAGCCATATGACACCCCAACGTGGGTTTATAACACAATGGTACACAAAAACACAATGTAGTTGGAATTTAATCACCAAAACACCTACCTCAATCGCCCATGATCGATATATGTGAACAACGCTCCTTGAAAATCCCAAGAATGTTGTAGATCTGAGGTGAACATAACCTCGTTCAAACTCAAATAAATTTTTTTGAGGAATAATTTGCAAGAGCTACACAAGGAGAAGGAAGAACTCACCCGTGGGGTTCCCTGGTGATTGACGGTGTGGAAAATGGGTTCCCGGTGTGTGGTCATGAGGTCCCCCATGTTCTGGACATCTATACCGAGCTCTCCTCCGATTATAAGCTTCCTCTGTGAACAGAGGAGGCTACTGCCAATATTAAGCAAAAAAATAGACTGCACAGTGTGTCCTCTCAAGTACACGGCATGTAATTTTCTTATATTACTATTTCTCTGGCAGCTACTTTATCCACCACTGAACATTTCATCTGTTGACATTAGTACACAACGTGTATTTCCAAATACATGTCATGTACTATCATTGAGCTTGCATCCGACTCCACCGCCTTACTATTCACCTACTGACTAACTACACTCGTATAAATTCCAACTACACGGTGTGTAGTCGGTTTTTACAGATTTCACCACCGGTAGGGCTACAAGCCCTATGTACTCATCCCACATGTCCAAAGTACACGACGTATGGAAAAGTACATGGTGTGTGCCCAAAAAATTTGGGTTTTTCCCCATTTTCTTTATTTTCTCAAAAACCCCACAGGAAAAAGGAAAAGAAGAAACCTGTACCTCAATATTAAGAACCAGATTCTTACATAATTCCCCCCTTAAAGTAATTCTTCCCCGAATTTCCCTTTCAAGGACGATGAAGATAACGTTGTGAACAAATCTTTCCACTGAGCACATACGTCAGTCTCCTGCTCCCAAGTTTCATCCTGCACCCGGCCATGCTTCCATAGCACCTGTACGAGTGGAGATGACCGGCCTTGGAGAACCTTCATGCTCCTATCAACTATATGAATCAGATTCTCCTCAAAGGATGCATCGACATGAAGATCAACCTTCTCATGCTGAAAAATATGAGATGGGTCTGAGTGATAATGGTGCAGCTGAGATACATGGAAGACGTCGTGCATGGCCTGGTACCTATACGGTAACTGCAATTGATAGGAAACTGACCAGACTCTCTCCAAAATCTCAAACAGCCACACATACCTTGGTGAAAGTTTACCCTGTCTCCTGATTCACCTGTGTCCCAACCTCGATGAAACACGCAAGAAAACCTAATCCCCAACCATTAAATCTATGGGTCTTCTTGGGAGTTTAGCATAAGATTTCTGAAGATACTTTGTAGTAGCCATCTTCTTCTGAATCCACAGTACCTGCTCTGAAGTCTCCTGAATGAGACATGGTCCCAATAAAACTACCTCACCCTCCTCCATCCTACACAACGATGATCGGCATGGCCTACCATATAAATCCTCATATGGTGCCATCTCAATAGTTTCTTGAAAACTATTATTATAGGCAAACTCAAACAGGGGTATATGCTTCTCCAAAGTGCCCCAAAATTCTAGTACGCATACAAGGAGCATGTCCTCGAGCACCTGTATCGTACGATCTGACTGGCCATCGGTCTGAGGGTGGTATGCGGTTCTCAAAAGCACCTATATACCCAGTTCCCTCTAAAAACTCATCCAGAAACGAGACGTGAAACTTGTGTCCCTGTTTGAAACAATAGAATGAGAGACCCCATAAAGACTTAAGACCTCTCGGATATACAAATATTAAAGAAAGTAAACACCAATGGTCTCCTTGATTGGAAAAAATTGCACTACCTTCGTATGTATTTCCACAACAACCCACAATACATCATTGCCTCGAGGTGACCTTGGAAACCCCATAACGAAATCCATCATGACATCATCCCATATCCATTCTAAAATGGGTAATTGATGTAAATGTCCAGCTGGCCTTTGATGCTCCGCCGTCAACTAATGACAGGTGGAACATCTTGTAACAATACCAGCTACCTCATTCTTCATACCCAGCCACCAGAACTGACGTATTAAGTCACGATACATCTTGGTAACATTTGGTTTCACTGCCTAAGCTGAAGCATAAAACTCTTGCATCATCTCCTAGAATATATTCCTTAGAACCCATACTCATCCATGGACATGCAGTATCTCATCATCGCCTATCGCCCAACTAGGAGGAGCGTCCTCGCTTTCCACCGACTCCCGTAGAACTAGGCCTTATAAATCTGATAGTTGTCTCACCCTTACTCTATCTAGGAGGGTAAAAGTCATAGCTAAGGATGAAAGAAAGGTTTTACCCTGACTGTCGTGCACCTCAAAATGCATCTCATAGAACAAAGTCATAAGCTGCCACTCACCACTAGCCTCATGAACTGCCTTTGTATAAGTCTTCCTGCTCAGTGCATCTGCAACTGCATTACCCTTACCAGGTGTATAGGCAAACTCAAAGTCGAAGGAATGAAGGTATTCAACCCACAATCTCTATCTTAGACTCTGGCCATGCTGGGTAAAGATGTACGTGAGACTTTTGTGGTCGGTCAAAATCACAAAATGCTCTTCCAAGAGATAATGTCTCCAATAGCGTAGTGCATGAACAACTATAGCCAACTCGAGGTCATGCGTCGGGTAATTGCTCTCATGTGGCCTCTACTGCCGAGACCCGTAGGCAACTACTCGATTTTCCTACATCAACATTGCTCCCAGCCCAATACCTGATGCATCACATTAGACTATATAGCTCTTACCTTGCTCTGGAAGTATCAGGATTGGTGCTGAGGTCAACCCTCCCTTCAACTCTTGAAAGGATATCTCACAAGCTTCTGACCAAATAAACTTCACACCCTTCTTAGACAAACCCATCAACGACATTGCTAAGTGGGAGAAGTCCTATATAAAACTCTTGTAATAACCAGAAAACCCCAAGAAACTCCGGAAATCAAACACGTTCTTTGGCTACTCCCAGGAAACTACTACTCTCACCTTCTCTGGGTCCACTACAACTCCATCCTCTGAGATAATATGACCCAAGAAGTGAATCTGGTCCATCCAAAAGTATCACATTAAGAGATTAGCATATAGTCGGTGCTATCTTAGTGTACTCAATACGATTTCAAGATGGGTAGCATGGTCGTGTCGAGGGTGAGAGTACAGCAAGATATATTCTATGAAGGCTACCACAAAAGAGTCAAGATCGGTGTGGAAGACATGATTTATAAGATCCATAAAAACTTTTGCTGTGTTCGTGAGTCCGAATGGCATCAACAATTACTCATATAGACCATACCTACTCTTGAAGGCTGTGATTGGTATATCAGATGGCGTAACTCGTAACTGATGATATCCGGATCTCAAGTGAATCTTTGAAAAAACTCTTGCTCCTCAAAGTTGATCGAAAAGATAAACATTCCTCGGTAGGGGATATCGTTTCTTGGCCGTCAACTAGTTCATATTCAGATAATCCACACAGAGTCTGAGGGTAACATCCGCCTTCTTCGCAAAAAGGACCGATGAACCCCATAGAGAAGTACTTGGTCAGATGAAACCCTTTGACTGCAACTCCTTTAACTATCTATTGATATCATTCAACTTAGGTGTAGCCATTTTATAATGAGTAATGAATACTGGTGTTGCTCCTAGCATAAGCTCAATAGAGAAATCAACCTCTCATTTTGGGGGTAGACCTGAAAACTAATCTAGAAAGACATCCCGTAAACGGTCAACTACTGGAGGAAAATCCTTCTGACAAGTCCCCTGATCATCCAGATATAAAATCGCAATATGGGATATGACTCCACCTCACCCACAATGCTCGGGTCCATCTCGACTCGCCTGAACATCCCATTCTCTCTTATATAGAAACACTCTGCCCTCTGGTGATGTGAACCTCTCCTAGAGATGATAAAAATATACAAATGCTCGGAAGGGTACCAACTAGTCGAACCCGAGAATGACATCATAGCTCATCTTCTCCAAGATATAGAGGACCTGTAGAAAGTGACTCCCACCAACCTCTAGGGGATCTCCTTGCACTAACGCACACTAGCTGTTCTAGTCCACAACGGAGTGTCTAGCATCATTACATCAGAAGAAGAAGAAACACATATCCCAAGGCTCTCCACAATGGGCACATATATAAATCTATGTGTAGCATCCATATCGAAAAGGTCTGAAGATAAAAGAGAAGCTACTAAAATAGTACCTCTGATAGTAGAATTTTCGGGATCATGCTCCTGTTGGGGCTGTTACACTGCATATGTCTGCCCAGTGCCACAACCCTGTGACAAAGCCTAGTTACCCAGAGCTGTCCCGCCCTATTACCTCTAGGATCCTGGTGTCTGGATACCACAACCACGTCCACCATCTCTGCCTGCACACTCTGACGTATTCTGGTTCCCTGACTGGTAAGAAGTTGCTAGTCCTTCTCTCGCATGTAGAGTCTGTACAGAACCCCTCTCACTAGCCACTGGTATAAATTCTCTACAAAAGCGTTGCAGATGACCCATCTTACCACAAGCTCGACACTCCACTGGGTCACAAGGACACTGAGGTTTCTTGTTCCCCTATCTACTGCAATAGTAGCAAATGATCTGGCCACCTAAAGTATTCTTCTGACTAATACTACCATCGTGAGAGAAGTCCATTTGTATCTTCCTCTTACCAGTAGAAATATTACCACCAACTGGTTCTGAACCGCCCTGGCCTACACCAATATCTTCCCTCAGGTTCTGCTATGTAATCAGTGCCTAGTTCACTATACCATGCATGATAGGAAACCTGAAAACATTCACTAATGATCAGAAGTCATATCAAATACAATCCTCAAATAGTATGTCCCCCAACATCTCATCACCCACAAAAACAGATGCAAGGAGTTGTAGCTCGGTGAAGCGAGTAGAATAACCCATCACTGACATGGCGCCCTTCTGCGGATTCATGAACTCTCAAGCTCCATCTGCCCTCAGCATCTCTTGGAATAAAAAGTCATAGAAGGTTTCCTGAAAATATTCCCATGAAATCTCTCGGTGATGCTCTGTATGGGTGGTAACATCCCACCACCTCATGGAAGAATCACACAGCATGTATGTAGCGAGTTTGACCCTCCGCCCTGGAGGTGTCCCAAGATGCTCGAAAAAAGTCTGCATAGAACCCATCCAAGACTCCACAACATGTGGTATTCCATCCCTTGAAAACATAGCTGCATGCTTCTGCTGGAATATATGTGTCAACTCTTCCATAGATGTGGCGGCCTGCAGTGCTCCCTAGATGGTCTGCATAAACCGCATGAAACATTCATAAAACTGCGCCTCTGTGCCTGTGTATGGTATAACGGCCAGCTTCACTTCTGGCACTACTGGATGATCAACTTGTAGCCCATGTATTTTCATATCAGGAGCATAATTGTCGCAACTCTCTTGGCGAACAACTGGTGGTCATCTCGGTGACATGACTCTAAATGTTCAAAACACACCTCAGATTTATGTTTATCAATGATATATAACTAGGGGACCGAAAAGGGAACAGGAGAAAGAAAGCATTCATGATTTTCAAAACATGACTATAGGGCGTGTATAAAAACTACACGGCATGATCTTGCAAGACATTTACATGGGAATGTACTCTAGCTAAACTGGTCATGTAACACCCCAAATACATGGTGTGTCCTCGGACTACAAGGCATGTACTTGAATCCTCCTTCCTTGCCCGGGTCCATCTACTCAGCTAAGGCACATGACTCCCCACCATTAAAGACTACACGGCATGTCCCAAGGGAACACAAAATGTACTAGAAAGGGTAACACCGACCCATGTTGTTCGTGACATGGCTGAGTACCTTGGCCAGACTACATGTCGTGTACAACATCGACATGGCTTGTTCAAACAATGATTTCATCCATCAGTGTTGTTAGTTACACAGGTGGTCTCTAGGTCAACACCACAAGGCATGTACAACTGGTACACGATGTGTTTCTTAAGCCAATCCCTATCTCATGTTCCCTCCCACATGGTCAATGACAAGTGAAGCAACTACACGGCGTGTCCTGAGTGTACATGACATGTACATCAATTTTTCTCTTTCTTCCTGAACAGAAGGTTAAATGACCTGTAATCATAACTACATGGCGTGTATTCTGGGTTTTTCTGGCTAGTAAGCCCCAGAAACTACTCTGGGACCCATAAAAACAATAACACCAACACATAAGTGCCAAATTTCGAACCGTGAGGACACATACTTCCCGCGAATCAAATTTTGGCATCTTATACATGTTATAACAGGATAAACACATTAATGATTCACCAAATTCTGGTTATTGAGGGCCCATACTCCCCAAAAACCAAATTTTGGCCTCCATTCTATCAGTAACCTCACAAAAATATCCTATATATTAGCAGGTACTTATCAAAGCAGCTATTACAAAAACATTCTTTTCTAGAAGAACAACTATCACAACAACATGAAATTTCTAATGCACCCACATGGCATGGAACTATGCATGGAATGTTATTTCTAGACTGTGCCTACATGTTGCATGAGATGGAATACCCTCATCTCATCGGGATGCAAATAAATAGAACCCATGTATAACATATAAATAGTTCAATAACAAGTGTGTCACCCAATAGTGAAAATGAAATCCATTGTAACATTGTATAATCAGAACAATTACAATAAACAAGGTAGACCATATTTTCTTTGTACATGGGTTAGCTACTCTTGGGCACAGCTTATTCCCTATGTTCATGTTCGTCCTATCCATACTAAGGCTTCAAAATATATGTCAAATAAAATAAATCATTTGATACGACTTTGTAAAATCCCGAATCCAGGTGTCACTCAATGGGTGACCCAAACCTGGTTCATCACATGACCTTAACCCAATTTCCCCAAACGCCAGAGGCTACCGACTAGAATCGGGAGCCTAGGTCTGATAGTGGGGAAACTATGTCCTCATTTTTCAAAGTGTAGCACAGTGGAAAAGATAAATAATATAAAACAGCAGAACCAGTAAAATTTTTGCAACTAAAAAGGACAACTAAAGAAAACAGAACCAGTAGTCATATATATATATATATATATATATCAACATACAACATGTCACTATTCTATGAAAATATCCAGAATAGGATACACTGCAATACAATACAATACAACTCATGTACAAGGTACATCAAAACTAAACAGAATAGCCGGCAGCATCATGAGCCTGAACTCGGTCCCATGCTCCCCTATACCTCAGCAACACTAAAGTACCTATATAGGGACCCTTACCCTTATCCACACCTACATCAATATAGACTGTTTTGGCTGAAGACATCAACCAAATAGGGCGTGAGAAATAAATCCCAGTAGGCACCCAACAAAGGCACGTGCCCAACTGTTAGTGAAAAATGAGCAACAACAGTGTTCAATAAATGCAGTAAACTAGTAACAACTCAAAGGTAACTATCATTACCAGTTTCATTTCCATTTAATTATTAATTTTTTTATTTCAATTTTATAACATTCAATGTTCCTCAGAACTAAGACCTAGGACTAATCAGAACCTTGCCCTCAGGCTAATATAACAACTGCCCTCGGGCTAAAATAACCACGCCCTCAGGCTTACCCTCAGGCATAACAAATGGTGCCCTTAGGGATGTGGAAACTAGCCCTCCAGAATACCAAATATTTCCCTCAGGAAAGGATGCTACTACCCTCAGACATAATATGTGTTGCCCTCATTCTGTACAACTACTTCCCTTGGGCTATGAAAACAACCCCTCAGGCTAAATTAAAAGACTACCCTCAGACACAAGTAACTAGGCCAAGCCCAAAGCATAACAAGAAATTTTATATATAGTTCCTTTCAATGGAAAATTAATTCTCAATATAAACATGTCATACCCTCTGGTATCTAGGCCAAACGGCTAAACAGAGGAACACACCCCTAGGTGGTCCTAGATCCAAGCAGTGATCCCAAAAAACAGTTTTACACATACATTAAATTGCCTATGCAATTATAGGTATTTTAATAGCCAAGGCCTCCACCATACAAAACCCTAATGTGGATTCGTCACACAATGGTACACCAAAACACATAGGAGTTGGAATTTAATCACCAGACCACCTTCCTCGATCGCCCCTGATCGATATACATGAACGATGCTCCTCAACACGCCTGAGAACAACATAGATCTGAGGTGAACATAACCTCTTTAAAACTCAAATAACATCCTTTAGAGGAATAATTGGAAAGTTATATGAAAGGATAAGGAATAACTCACCTGTGCGGTTCCAGGGAGATTGACGGTGCAGAAAACGGTTTCCCGGTGTGCGGTCGGGAAGTTCTGACTATCTCTCCCAAGCTCTCCTTCGGTTCTATGATTCCTCTGTGAACTAAGGAGGCTACTTCCCATTTTACGTGAGAAAAATAGTCTACAAAGCGTGTACTCTCAAGTACATAGTGTGTACATTTCTCATTTAACTGTTCCTCTGGCAGCTACTTTATCCACTGCCAAACTATTCATCTGTCGACATGAGTACATGGTGTGTATTTCCAAATAGACGACGTGTACTAACGCTCAGATGGCAGCCACATCCAACACCCTACTATTCACTTACCGACTGACTACAAGGCGTGTAAATACCAACTAAACGACATGTAGTTTGGTTTTACACCTTTCATCACCAACAGGGAAACATGCCCTGTGTACACATCCCACATGACCAAAGTACAAGGTGTGTGGAAAATTATGTGGCATGTACCCACAAAATTAGGTATTTTCCCCCATTTTACTTATTTTCTCAAAAATACCATAGGAAAAAAGAAAAGAAGAAACCAATACATCATGATTAAGAACAGGGTTCTTACATCTCCAATGCATTGGGAAATGAATTTAATTTCTAAAGTTGACAATTTTCACGATACCTTGGTGAATAACCAAGGTAATTTTATGACACCTTGGGGATGAACCTTGGTGATTTGTTCATGAATGTATAAATTAAACATTTTAGCCACATATTCTTGTTATTATTCATGTTATTTTCATTATGAAATTCCACTTCTTTCATTTTCCATGTCTTTATGTTTTTTATCATGTTCTTATTGATTTCACTAGTAAACCAATTCTATTGATTCTTTTTTTTGGGCCTTCTGCTCACCCTTTCATTTTATGTATGTCTCTAAGATATGAGATGCAATAATTGTACTTAAGAATAACTTATTTTGAAGCCCTATAATTGAATTAGAATAATGTTTTATGTTTTCATGTTTTATGTTCCTGATTTCTAAGACACTAGATTTTAAAGATCCTCAGTTTGTAAAATGTAAGGAAAAGATATGTAGTAAAAAGGCAGGATTCCATATTTGTACTCCATGGATGGAGAACGTGGTGGTATCTGCACTTAATAGAAGATAAATATTGTTATTGTTAGATGAGGTGTTAGATAATTTGGACAATTTATAATTATATTTCATGGATGGACATGGAGCAGCCTACATATAGTCGATGGTTATCACAGCTCATCTATTATAGTGAGTCAGGGAGGCTCCCCATGGGGATACCGACTGTATAACCCTACATGGTAATATGTTCACAACACATGCACGTTAGGGGTATTAACAATGTGTGGATTACATGTTTCTTTTTAGATGATTCCCAATTGTACCATTGATGATGTGGTAGGAGGTTATGAGGTAGTTTCAAACATCACATTTGAAAGCATGCCCTGGTGTTTAAATGTTGTACCATGACTTATGATGATTTTTTTGGTGGGCAGGGTTGTATAAAGAAGTGGAAGAGTTATTTTCACAGTGTCATACATTCTAGTAGCTACTATTCAGGCCATTGGTCCTAGTGGAATTGACTCAACCCCTAGAGATGTCAGAATATAATTGGGATGAGATATCGATTGACATAATGATGGGGTTACCACATACAACATGGGTACACAATATCATCTGCATCATCATTGTCCTAATCAACAAGTCATACCACATCCTACCAATCCATGAGAAGAGATTAGTAGAGTTCCTTAAATGACTCTAATTTTAAGAATTAGTTCGACTCCATGGATTCCCATTGATGAACGTTTCAAATCACAATGCACGTTTCACATAACGGTTGTGGAAGGGATTAATAATGGTGTTTAAGACTCATTTATTCCTGAGCATAAAATTTCATCCCTATACGGATGAGCAAATAGAGAAGACCATTCAGGTTGTGGAGGACATGTTGTGGGATTGCATCATGGACTTCAGTCTTATTTGGGAGGCCACCTACCACTGGTGGAGTTTGCATATAACAAAAACTACAACTCCACCATTGGTATGGTACTATTAGAGACAATGTTCAAGGGTCCATTTAGGTCACCACACTACTTAATTGACACCGTAGAGTCAGTAATAATGGGCCCATGGTTTTTGTGAGCTACAATGGAGAAGCTGAAGATCATCTAGGAGAATATGACGACTGCATAGAGTTGTTAGAAATCATATGCTAAAAGATTGATGAAAACTTTGGAGTTCAATTAATGAAACCTTATATTCCAAAAGGTCTCACCTCTATGCCAGTTACATAGACATGACAGGGTTGTTAAGTTATCTAAATGTTTTATTAGACTTGTGCATATATTACATTGAGTTAGTGAGGCGGCATATCTAAAAGCTCTACCCCCAATGTTGGATTATGTATCTTATATATTCCATGTGTCACATATAATGAGGTAATGGAATAACTCTTCTCATGTCATCAACTGGGGAGAGTTGAGTGTTGATGATGGATAAATTTTCTCTATATACTGAGTTGATATTGAATATCGGTAGGAGTGGATCCTCTATGTGAGATCAATTACATTAGTGAGTGTCTAGTGGGAACACTGGAATCTCCAAGAGAGAACATGGGTGTTGAAATCTATGATTCATGTGAAATACCATCATATTTGTGTATATACTTTGTTTTTTTCTATGGACATAAATCCCCAAGGTGTGGATGACATAACGTGTGAGTTTTTTTGATGAATTATTTTTAAATATTATATGGAATTAGTTTGATATCTTGAACCCATACAGTGGGTGATTCTAAGGCCTGGTCAGGCTAGAATAAATGTTTGAAATATATTTAATATAATAAATAGTGTGCCTTAATTGTATTCCAAAAAATAGTGTAGTAGCTTTTAAAAAGGATCCTGGATTAGAAATATGGTGGAACTGTTGAATTCAAAGAAATGACATTACCATTGGTGAGGCCTAGCACCGATCGGCGTGGGGTGGTTATTAGTGTTTATTTTTGGAATCTTAACTGATATGATAAATTAAGAATATATTTAATTATTTTAACATTTCTCAGCAATGATTCTTTCAATTATCCTTTTATGAAATGATCTCAGGTTAGTCACATATCCTATAATATCATGGAGGCTCTACATTGAACCTAGATAATAATCTCGATGAAAAATGATGACAGATGTTAGATTGAAGATTAATGAGAGCCATTGCAGATGAATCCACCAAAGATGAGGATATACAAATCAAACCACTTCATCAAATGATCAAACCCAAAGGTATGTAATAATGATTTCAATTCATTATTTCCCATTCATAGAATCAGTGACAAAAACGGTCAACCTAGGAATATCTTGACCCCTAGTATGATCATTCTTATGGGATGGTTGATTTCATTAATTAATTTTGGGATGATTTTGATTATTGTTTAATTAGCTTGATGATCCCTCTTCATTGGGGTTGGATCCTTTACTAATTACTCTATAAGATAGTTTTTAATGATTCGTATTATTAAGTGTATTTTCCCTTAAAAAGTATTATACTGGATATATTTAGTAATCACCTATAATAGTCCCAAATGATGATTCACTATCCATTCTTGTTCCCAATTTAGAGTCTTGGTATCAGCATGTCCAATCCTTCCAAACGTTGATCCTTTACATTGATGGATAATTTGGATGAGTCTTGTTATCATCTCATGGACCAACCCGTGATCTTTATATATGTATCATTACCTACCCCACTCTTGGTGTAAGTGAACTCAGAGCGATTTTATTGTATATCTCTTCAGATCGATAAATGTATCTCTCTCATGATGGGTACTGATGGACAATACTTCTTGGGTGGATGTCATTAGATCTATCAGTCTATGGAGTGTGTTATCCCAGAGATTTCCTTATTGGAACCATTAGACTAAAACTCTATTGTTGGTATGTGGTAGTTGTGACATACCTAAATACTAAATTTTGTGGTTTGATTATTTGTGGATATGTTATTTTTATTTGAAAAGTATAAAAAATATGTATAGAGATGATTAGACCAGTAATTTGTGTTTTACTTTTTTATTTCAACGTTCCCTACTAATTAATATTATTCTCATACATATATAGTATTTTACCACATGTTTCTTTTCTTAGGAAGATCATTGAACTTTTTATTGAGTCGAGGGAAGTGCTAGAGCAGACAAAGCTTTGTCATTTTAGATAGGCTATGGCATTCCTATGTATTTGAGAAGTATTCCCATTACCTTTTGGTTTACATGTTATACTTTTATGTTTTTATAATCTTTATTTTTTTGGGCATGTATCTATGAAAATTTTACATTACTGCCATACATTGTTGGTTGGGTTTAGTGTTATGCATTCATTTGTTCTATATTAGGGGTTTTCATTATAGAATATTTGGTCTTGGAGTTGTGTGTGTTCATAAAGATATATAAAAAATGCATCCAATGTATGGGATATTCCTACTCAGTACTAGTCACAAGCCCCTATCCCATTAAAGGTACGCTGGGAGAGTCATTGCGTGAACCCCACTGGGATGGTAATTGACATTAGATTCAAGAATCCCATTAAATTACATCATCATAATTTAGTTAATATCCACCACGTAAATAATAAATATATTTACATGTATACATGGAGTGAATTATTATAATTTCATTATTTGTTGATATATTATAATCATTTTATTCATAAACTTAATTCCATTTTATAATGGTAAAAAAATTAATATAATATCCCCAAAAAAATATCCCATATTGATCTGATTTACAGATATTTATCTGTCGTTAATTATAAAATATTATGATTAACTCCATATTATTTAAAATAAAAAAAATCATATTATTAGATTATAAATAATGTATTATAAAAATAAATAATGATTTTGATATTTATAGAGTAGTAAATATAATCATTGGTGGTTAACATCCTGTAGGAGGGATATTGTAAAATAATTTTTGAAAAATAATTACGACTCGTATTTTTTCATAATTATAATAAATAATTTTTGTTAACATCATTAACATAATTTTAACATACTAATATATTAATCTTATAATACATGGGTTTTAAAGGGATAGAGAAAAAAAAGAATATAAGTGTAAAATGAGAATATATGTTTATGAATACTTAATGGTTGAGTACAAGGAAATCTTTCTAGAAGATGTTCCCAGTTGTAATGGTAGATTATAAGGACATATTTCTATAAAATGTTACTAGGTTACCTCCCCTATGGGAGATCAATATCTATATTGATGTACTCCTAAAGATGTCAGAGATATCAACACCTGTATATTTGATGCCTCCCTAATAGATTCATGTGATGAATATGTAGGTGGGGGCTTGCAGAGGAACATCTTTATGAGGCCTATTTTTTCAATATGTGTGGTCCCTATTTTTTCATTAATGCAGATGGGAGCATGTGGATTTTTTTGGATTACCAGAACTTGAACATGGTTACCTTGATGAATAAGTATCAGCTACCAATGATTGAAAACCTATTTGATCAATTGAGAGGATAGCGGTGGTTCTTGATGGTTGACCATTGATCAGGCCATTAGCAGATATGAGTACAGGTTGAGGACATACCAAATATGAGTTTCAAATATCGCTACAATCATTATGAGTACATGGTGATTCACTTTGGTGTGATGAACTCCCAAGAAGTGTTCCTGGGAATTAAGAAATTGATCATTAATCTTTACATAGACCAGTTTTTGGGTGTCTACATTGTTGATATGCATCTGCACTTCAAATACGATGAAGAGCATGAGAGGCACAAAACTAAGGTTTTGTATTTACACATAGAGCACCATCTTTATGGGAATATCTAAAAGTGAATTTTATGGATTCATTTGGTCCAAATTCTTGGCCATGTTATATTAGAAAATGGAGTGGTTGTGGAACCTTGCAAGGTGGAGGTAATTTTATCATGGGATCTACCAAAGATCATGATGGATATATAGATATTCCATGGCCTGGAACGATATTAATAGAGATTATTGATTCCATTCCATAGAATATCAATAACCAATGACAACTTTGACACAGAAGGGGTAGCCTTTCATATGGAAAGTGAAGTGGCAGTAGAATTTTTAGTTGTTGAGTCATATTTTAAAAAGTTGTATGAACATCAGATTTCAATAGGATGTTGTCGAGTACATATTGTTTTATAATGAATTTTTGATAGGATATACTTTTTTCTAATTCTAAGGCACAAATTGATTGCCTATAGATCACGATAGTTGAGACTAATTGAGCAGAACTACGCATCCCATGGTCTTGAGTTAGCAGTGTTAGTCTTCGCATTGAAGATGAGGTGACATAGCCTGATGGGAAAGTGATTTATCATCTATAGTGACCACAAGTGTCTCAATTATATATTCTCTTAGATGGATCTGATCTTCGGACATAGGAGATGGCAAAAGTCCTCCATTATAATGACTTTGAAATTTTCTATTTTAACTTTTTGATCTATTAAATAATATTTGTTTCTTAAATTTGTATGTTATTTCATTTTATACTCTCCAAAACTATACACATGAAATAAAAATGTGAGGATAATTAAATGTGAATGTTGGGTTTCAAATTTTATATGATCATCAGTCAATATGAACATTAGAGACTAAACTCCTTAATTTACAATTATTGTTTTTAAAAACAATTGATCATTGTAAATTTAGAAACAAGAGTCGATGGCCTCATCTATTAGACTCAGGTCGTGAGACACCCATCTGTCAGAGCATTGGATGGAGGTGGCTTTAATGGGCATTGTTCTGGACCATCCCCAAGCTGAACTCCAATATGTGAAGCTTCAACAGAATATCCTAATGGAGAAGTTCAAGATGACAGAAATCACCACTCGGGCAATGTTTTCTGAGTGGCACCAAGATTCAGTCACCGTAGCACACCTTACACTTAGGTCAAATGCATGTGTTATAAGGGGGAATGTAAAGAGGCCTTAGAGAATTTTTATAATCTCTGAGTATAAATAAATTTGTTATTTCTTATTATGGTAAATTTTGTTATTTTTTAATGTCTGGATAAATGTTGGATGACGTTCCATATTATTGAGGAATTTTTGGAAAATGAGTATTTTAAAATATTTTTGTATACATTAAATAATTAATAATATGAAATTATTATAAAAAAATCGCTACTATAGTTGTAAACAGTACGAAATTTAGAGTCTAACAAGATCAACTAGATTTTTAGTGAACAGTAAAGTATGAATAGTAACATACCCTTATGAATAGTAATGAATATTAATGAATAGGTTGAATAGTAATTTGAAACATCACCCACGAATGTATAATTAAATTTTAGACTTCTAAATTGTGAAAAAACTATCATAGTGTATGTTTTGATATTTTTGCATATCATAAATATTTTATTTACAATTTTAAAATTAATCTAATAATGTAAAATTAAAATGTATTGTCAGAAATTTTAATAATAAATTGTTACTTTGTTATCTTATAGTTATACGATAATTTTATGGGACCTTCATAACTTTTTCAATGTGTTACAAAACAAGTTATTGTTTTAGAGTAGGTTTTTGAATAAATATTGATTTTATTTAAAAATTTAACTAAAAATAGTAAGAAAATTATTTTCATAAAATTGAGTTTATTTTTGAATTCAAAATATGTTTTTGTTAATTTTTGGATTATTTCTAAAAAAATTGAGTTTTCGGTGAATAGTGAAAATACAGTTTCGAGTTGCGGGTGTTTAATGACATCATTTATTATGTAATCATGATGTAATAAATATGGTAGAATTATGAATAGTATGATATGTTATTATGTGTACCATGTGTAAATACCATGGAAACATATCATGGTAAAGCCCATGGGTTTTCAAATACCATTGATGAGGTGTCCCTTGGAAATTAAGTAAATATTCTCTCACTTTTCCTATAAATATGATGCCATTACCTGATTAATTTCATTCCAAAATCATCCTCTATAATGATATAGTCTTCTTACCGCTCATGGATTCCTCTGAAGGTTCCCTCAAGCCCCCAAGGACTGAACCTTCATGCTTTCGAAGTTGCTCTTCAAGTTAAGGGAACCATTCACCCTTCTCTTTTACGTCATGACTTCTTTTATTTTGTGTCATATTGTTTTCATTTTGTTAGGTTGAGGTATGTTATTCTATAAAATTATTACTATTAATTTCATGTTAAATTGATGAAATACCCTTTCCACTATCATCAACTAGTTTTCGGAATTTTTACGTGACGTTGTTAGGCTGCCGAAATTTCGTAAAAGAAATCGCATCTTATCTTTTTCTTCGAGTTTCATTTTCAAATGGTGTTTCCTTCAAATACCCATACCGTGATCTTATTTATTTTTATTCTATACCCATACATATTATGAGTTATTTATGAGTGTGTGACTCTTCTCCCAACTCTTTTATATGTTTTCTAACACCATGTTATATAGCAATCATGCTGCAGAATTTTCGTCTAAAAATCACTCTCTTTTTCTCAAGAAATTCTCCTATATTATTTATATGAATAACCAATTATATTTTTATTTCCAGGGTATTCATCTATACAGAAAATTGATCTATTTGATTCTGGAATTGAAATAGATATAACCCTTACTCCCTTTCCATGTTTTATAAATTACATAATGATCATGTTTTTATGAACTTTTAAAATGTCATGATTTTGAAATGAAACCCATTTCTGTTATTCTACCTGGGTTATCTATGAACTGTTTGAATATTTATAAGTAGATGACATGAATACAAATAAATATTAAGGGTTCTCCCTTCTATATATTCAATCTATTTTGTAAAAAATTTATTCTCTATAGATGACAAGTTTCACGATACCTTGGTGAATAACCATGTTAATTTTTATAACACCATGGGAATGATCATTGGTGATATGTTCATGAATGTCTAAACTATATTTTGAAGCCAAATATTCATTTTATGATTCATGTTATTTTCATTATGAAATTCCTCTACATCTATTTCTCATGTCATTATGTTTTTTATCATGTCTTAATGTTTTTTATCATGTTCTTATTGATTTCACAATTAAACTAATTCCCTTGTTTTCTTTACTGGGCCATCTGCTCATGCTTTCTTTTGATGTATGTATCCAAGTTATAAGATTCAGTAATTGTTCATAATAATTACTTATTATGAATCTCTACATGTGGATTATGACAATGATTTATGTTTTTAGGTTTTATGTTCCTGATTTCCAAGACACTAGACTTTTAATATCATCTATTTGTAACATGTAATGAAAAGATATGTAGTAAACAGGTGCGAAGCCATAGTTGGGGTCAATGGAATGACTAGTTATTTATGTAAATTATGCTATAAAATCATTTGGAAGAACCCTATAAAAAATTTTATGTGTTTGAAGACATCTTGGTATTTTGGAGAGTTTTGAGTAAGTTGTTTATCAATAAAATACATCCATGTCTGGATAAGAGCGGGTAGTGGTGGCTCTTGAAGAGATATACATAGGAGTGAAAACAATGATAAGGAGTTTCAGGATTCACCCAGGGTATCCTGGTATACGACAATGGCCCTTGCTTTACTCTTGGATATGACACTCCTAGGGTATATGTTTGGTTAATCATATTCATTTTATGAATCATTATGATAGATTTATATAGGAATGAATTTTTTTAAAGAATGATGTTTTAAGACATATAATTCTTTATAGTTATAATAATTTTAAATTAAATTCGTTTCTAACTAAGGTTTTATTCATTAAGAAAATAGCGGGAAATAAGAGTAACCATTCAAATGGTGACCGCAATGGACAAAGCTCTGATGGCCTTCCGATATAATAATGAATAGAATCATTCATTCGAATGTTGAAATAACTGACACAAGTAATGGGAAATATCATGAATCAAGCTAAGAGACTGATCTCGCTATGAAAGGAACAACTTTTGGTTCAGTCCTTTATGCTTAAATGACCACCAACCTTCACTAGATAAACTGAACCATTGATTGCTGACTACTGAATCCGCAGTATAAAGAAGATCTTTTCAGGGATCCACCATTCAGATCAAGATAATATCAGCATGGCTATCTATCTATTAGAGGTAGAATCTGATTAGTGGTGGGAACTAATTATAAACATGAGACCAAGAGTGGATGTTGAAGCTACGGAGTGGTAAGGGTTCATAGGGATATTTTTCAACATGTATTTCCATCTCTCAATGAGAACCAGATTGGAGATGGAGTTTCATGAGCATAAGTAGATGGAGAATGAATCTATGAGAATATAGGAGATGTAATTCAAAAGGATTTGATGTTACAAATCTAGATTTGAAATGCATCCAAATGGTATGGTTGATAGATTCTTTGGTGGACTGAGACCACATCTGCAGAAGAATCTAAAAAACCAGGATTATGATATCTATGAGGAGATAATGTGAAGTTCAATGAAAGTATAACTGGAGTTTGGTGAGACATGATGGTCTCATTAATCCAATGAAAAAAAAAGATCGATGGATCCATGATTAGGGAGCACCTTTGATCGGGGAAGTGGAGGTAAACAAGTACAATGTCCCATGATTAGTAAATGATGGAAGAGGCATTCAGGGTACTTCCTACTCAGGAGCGGGAAGTGATACATGTGTGGTGGAGATGGCCATATTTGCGTGGAATTTTCTTAGTGAGGTGAAGAAACAACTTTCCCACACTAATGACAAGGGGAATATGGTGCACGGAATACCTGATGTCCAATGATATAAGTGTGGAAAACTATGACAGTTTTCTAATCATTGTCCAGATCCAAGGGTAGTGGAGGGGAATCACCATTAGCCTTGGGAACGGCCAAGGGAAAAAGGTTTTACTTTTGCAATTACTACGGCTAATGTTTAAGCAACAAATCATGTGGTGGGAGCTACACATGTTGTTATCTAAAATCTAGAATGTACTTTGTTAGATTTTAGTTCTACACATTCCATTATTTCCCCCAAGTTTGCAAAGAATTTTGAATCAACCCCAAATTTTCTAAATGTATAGTTATGAGCTAGGACTCCTGATGGGTTTATCCAAGCATTTTCAATGTTTAGAAACTGTACTATCTAATTTGTTGAGCACAATCTTATCACAAATATAGTAGTAATTCCATTACAGGAATTGGAAATTAATGTAGGGATGGACTAGCTGTGAAGGTATTATTATAAGATCAAATTCAGAAGCAAGAAATATCAGTTATCTTGTATAGAAAACCTACAGTTATCTTCCAAGGAGAGATATTTCAACCTGATCTTTGTCAAGAAGAACCTCTTACATCATACATTATAGAGTTGATCGTTGTAGAAGAATTATGAAATGAGTGTTTGAGGATATAAAATGTCTCCATCATCTTGGAATACAATGTATTTCCTGGGGATTTACCCGAACCTCCCCCAGAAAGAGAGGAACCATTTTCCATTTAACATGTACATGTATCCCATCTGATATCCAAGGCCTCGTATGAGATGGAAAATTTAGAGCTGGAGGAGTTAAAGAAACTACTCCAAGATCTTTTGGAGAAGGGTTTTCTCTAGATGAGCGTGTATCCTTGGGGATCACAAATTCACTTAGTGAAGAAGATGGATGGATCAATGTAACTATTCATTGATTATAGGGAACTGAACATGATCATATTTAATATAAAATACTTTCATCCATGAATTGATGACTTATTTGACCAACTTTGGGGGCCTAAATTATTCTCTATGATTGATCTTCGATTGGATTATCATCAATATAGGGTGAAGAAATAATATATTCTAAAAACTTCCTTCCTATAAAGATATGGGAATTATGGGTTTGTTGTTATGCCCTTTAGACTGACTAATTTGCCTACTAATTTTTGGGATATCCCGAATAGAGTCTTGAAGGAATACATTGATAACATTGTGGTAGTTTTTATTGATGATATTCCGATATATTCCCAAATTCGTGTAGATCATGAGGATCATCTAAGGGTTTTTTGGTGAACTCTATGTAAGGAGAGGATTTTTGGGATGTTCAGGAAATGTGAATTATTGTTGTAACAAGTTGAATTCTTGCGGAACATTTTAACCAATGAAGAAATCATAGTTGAACCTACAAAGATAAAATTTGTAGAGGACTTCCCCATCCTACAACAATAACTAAGACTCATAGTTCACTTGGATTAGAGGGATGTTATAGGGGGTTTCTAAAAAACTTCTCAGGAATTTATAATAAATTAACCACGTTAACTCAGAAAATAGTCAAGTTCATCTGGACAAACGAGTGTGAGGAATGCTTCTAAGAAATGAAGGGGAGATTGGTTACAGCACCCATGTTAACTCTTCCTCAAGTGGAGATGGATTTGTTATTTTTAGTGAAGCATTTATGAAGGGGAATGGGTATTTTTATGTAAGATGACAAAGTCATTGATTATGCATCTTGACAGTTGAAGAATAATGATAAGAACTATCTTATGGATGATCTAGAGTTGGCTGCGGTCGTATTTCCTCTAATGATATTGTGGAACTATTGTTATGGGGAGAAATGTGATATATACACAAATAATAAAAGTTTGAATTATATTTTCACACAATAGAAATTGAACATGACATAGAAAAGATTGGATGAACTTTTCAAAGACTGTGATTGTTCAATTCATTATCATCTCAGAAGGGAAAAAAATATTGCTGAAGCATTAAATAAGAATGGCCCAGTTGTTCTTTCCATGATTAGGATTCAATTAGATCCTTTGATCAAGGACAAAGTAATAATAGAAATGGGAATTATAAGAAAAGGTACATCATAAACCCCAACCCAAATGATTTCTAAATCGTCATTACTAGATAAGATCAAGAATGATATGAAAGAGGATACTTTCTTTAAAAAAAGTCTGAGGATGTGATGGATGGGATGTTTTCAGAGTTCAATATCGATGAAGATGGTGTATTAAAATTTCATACAAGACTATGTGTTCCATATATTCCGGGATGAAATAAGTATCTAATTGATAATTCTCATAGCTCTACTATCTATATAAATCCTGGAAGCACAAAAAAGTATAGGGACCTTCGTGATCTTTGTTGGTGGGATAATATGGAAATTGAGATTTTCGAATCCACATCAAGGTTCCTAGTATTTCATCATGTGAAGGCAGAGGGAGACCTTCTTAAAGGGGTATTGCAACCCCTACCCATACCTGCATGGAAGTGGGCCAATATCACTATGTACTTCATCACTGGTCTCCTGTGAACTTTAATAGAAAACAATGTGATATGGGTTATTGTTGACAATCTCACCAGGACATAACATTTTATCTCCAATCGATATAATTTATATCTGGATCAAAATTCCATGATTTACATGAAGGAAGTGGTAATGCTCCATGGAGTTCCACATACAATCGTATCAGATCTTGATCCAAGGATCACATCAAAATTCTAGAGAAGTCTTCAACATGAACTGATAACTGAATTGAATTTCATTATGGGATATCACCCCCAAAATGATGGAAAATATGAAAGGACTATTCAAACACTCAAGGATATACTGAGTACTTGATCAATGTAATTTAAAGGTGGATGGGATCAACATATTCTTTAGTAGAGTTCTCTTATAACAACAGCTTCCACTCGAGCATTCAAGTAGAACCCTATGAATCTCTATATGGTAAGTGATGTAGAACTCCTACTTGTTGGCATAAAGCTAGTGTGAGAATGATTCTTGGGATTGATCTTCTACGAGATATGACAAGAAATGTCCTCTCCATCCAACAACACATTACCCCTGCTCAAAGTCTGTGAAAGAACTATGCTGAAAACCGTCGAAGGGACATTGAGTTTTTTGTTTGTGATAAATTCATTCATCGAATTTCACAATAGAATGCTGTTATGAGATTTAGGAAGAAATGTAAGCTCATCACAAGGTACATTATCCCCTATGAAATCCTTGATCGCATAGGAGAAGTGGCCTATTGGCTTTCACTTCCTCCAAATCTAGCTCAAGTTAATGTTGTCTTCCATGTATCCCTCTTGAGTATGTAAATACCTGGACCTTCACTTTTACTAAATCTAGAGGTTTTAAAACTAGAACATGTCCTTTCTTCTGAAAATCTGCCGGTGGATGTCTTGGATCATAGAGACAAGGTTCAACGCAAACAGACTACCCGCCTTGTTAAGGTGTTTTGGAGGAACTACAAATACAAAGAAGCTATGTGGGAACCAGAGGTTCTTAGGATGAAAAATTACACACACCTTTTCCCTTAATAGGGCACAAGTTATAATTTCGGGGATGAAATCTTTAAAGGGGGGAAGAATGTAACAACCTGGACATTTGAATAATTTTTTTTTTCATAAATATGTGTGTTATTTCATTTCATACTCCAGAAAACTATATCCTTTAATTAATGAAGTGAGTATAATGAAATGAGACCAATTTGTTTCAAATGATATATGATCATTGGTCAATATGTCCATTATAAACTATACTTGTTACATTACAATTGTTATTTTTAAATATATGTGATCTTGGTTAATACAGAAAGAAGAGTCGATGGCCTCATACAGTAGACTCAGGTCGTCCAAATCCCATCTGTTAGAGCTTGGGAAGGAGGTTGCTTCACTGGGCTTTACTGTGGACCATTCCCAAGAAAAACTCAAACATTATAAGCTTAAATGGAATCTCCTCAGGGAGAAGCTCAAGCTGATATAAATCACCACTAGAGCAATGTTGTCTGAGTCACCCCAAGATTTTATCACCATAGCTCACCTTCCACTAAGGTCATATGTAGGTGTTATAAGGGGCTATGTAAAGAGGCCTTAGATACTTTTTTCAATCCCTTGGTATAAATAATTTTTTTATTTATTATTATGGTAAATTTTCTGATTTTCAAATGTATAGATAATTGTAAGATGAAGTTCCATATTATTGATAAATTTTGGAAAATGTGGTATTTTATATTTTTTGTAAACATTAAATAATTAATAATGAGAAATTATTTTCAAAAAATGGTCTTATACTGTTGTGATCAATATTAAATTTGGAGTCTAATAAGATCAACATGATTTTTAGTGAATAGTAATGTATGATTATTAAAATACCCTTATGAATAGTAATGAATAGTCGTGAATATTAATGAATAGTAATGAATAGTAATGAATAGTAAATCAGAAAAAAATTAGAAACTTCACCTTTGAATGTATAAATAAAATTTAGACATCTTAAATATGAACAACGATCATAGTATAAGATTTGATATTTTTATATGTCATAAATATTTTATTTACAATATTATAATTAATTTAATAATTCAAAATGAAAATGTATTTTCATAAAATATAATCATAAATTGTTACTTTCTTGTCGTATGATTATAAGATAATTTTATGGGACCATGATTAGTTTTTCAACGTGCTACAAAAGAATTTATCGATTTAGAGTTGTTTTTTAAATAAATAATGATTTTATTTTAAAATTAAATTTTAAATATTTTAAAATATAATTTCATAATATGAAATTAATTTTTTAAATCAGAGCATTGATATTAGGTTAGGGTAAATTTTTGGGTTTTTTTGAAACAATAGAATTTTCGGTGAATAGTAAAAATAGAGTTTTGAGTTGTGGGTGTTTAATGACATCATTGATTATGTAATGAGGATGTAATAAATCAGGTCAACTTATGAATAGTAATATATGTTATGAGGTGTCCCATTTCGTCAACACCGTGCGTAAATACCATGGTAAATCCCATGATTTGACAAATACCACCGATGACGTGTCCGTTGAAAATTAATTAAATATTCCCTCACTTTTCCTAGAAATACAAATCCATTCCCACATTAATTTCATTCCAAAATCATATATACGAAGATCTGATCTCTTACCTCCGATGGAGTCCTCCCATGTTCCCTCAATCTCCCAAGGACCTATCCTTCAAGCTTTTGATGTTACTCTTCTATGTAAGGGTATTGTTCACCCTCATATTTTATGTCATGACAACCTTTATGTTATGTCTTTTAGTTTTTATTTAATAATCTGGGGTTATGTTTTTCTATATAATTCTTATTTTCCATTTCATTATCAATTGAAGATATTCCATTTCCTCTCTCATCTACTAATTTTATAAATTTTTATGAGACACGGTTAGGCTACCGAATTTTCATAAAAGAAATCACATCTTCTATTTTCCTTCAAGTTTCATTTTCATATGGTATTACCTTCAAATATCCATACCATGATCATATTTCTTTTTATTATGTACCCATAATTTATTATGATTTATTTATGAGTTGGTGACTCTTTCCCACACTCTTTTCAATGTTTTCTATAACCATGTTATATAAGTGTTATGCTGCAGAATTTTCATATAAAAATCTCCCTTTTTTCTCAAGAAATTTACTCATATTATTTATTTGAATACTCAATTATATTTTTATTACTAGGGTATTCATCAATACATAAAATTGATATCTTTTATTCTGTAATTTACATACATATATCCCTTACTTCTTTTCCAAGGTATATAAATGACATAACGATCATGTTTTTAAGAACATTTAAAACTTCCCGATTTTGAAATGAATCCCATTTATTTTATTCTATATGGGTTATTTATGAAATTTTATTATATTATCTCTTTAGAACACATGAAAATAAAGACATTTTTATGGTTCAACCTGATAGTGCTTCAATTAATTGGGAAATGAATTTAATCTCTATAGATGAAAAGTTTCACAATACGATGGTGAATAAAATTGGTAATTATTATGACTCCTTGGGGATGAACCTTGGTGATATGTTCATGAATTTATAAATTAAATATTTTAGCGAAATATTGTTGTCAGGATTTAAGATATTTTCATTATGAAATTCTTCTACATCCATTTCGCATGTCTTTATGTTTTTATCAAGTTCTTATTGATTTGACTAGTAAACTGGTTCCCTTAATTTTTTTACTCAGGTATCTACTAACCCTTTCATTTTATGAATGTTTTCAAGATATGAGATGAAATAATTTCACTTAAATAGAACTTATGATGAATACATAAAAGTTAATTTGAATAATTTTTTATGTTTTCATGTTTAATGTTCCTGATTTCTAAGACACCAGACCATAATGATCATCCGTTTGTAAAACGTAAGGAAAAGTTATGTAGTAAGAAGTTGGGATGCCATATCTATACTCTATGGATGGGGAACTTGGTGGTAGATTCACACAATAGAAGGTCAATATTGTAATTTTTGTATGAGGCATTAGATAATTTGGACTCGTTACAATTATCCTTCATGGATGGACGTGGACAAGCCTACATCTAGTCGATGGTTGTCGCGGCTCAACTATTATAGTGATTCAGGGAGTCTCAGCATGGGGATACTAACTGTATAACCCTACATGGTCATATTTTCATTGGACATGAACCATAGGAGTATTAACATTGTGGGGGAGAACATCGTCTTTTTTAGATGATTCCCAATTGTACAATTGATGATGTGGGAGGAGGTTATGAGGGTGTTTCAAACATCACATTTGGAAGTATACCATGGTGTTGAAATTTTGTACCATGAATTGTAATAATTGTTTTTGTGGGCATGGTTGTACAATGATGTTTAAGAGTTTGTTTCACAATGTCGTACATTCCAGTAGCTAATGGTCTAGCACTAGGTTCGAGTGGGCCTGAATCAACCCCTAGAGATGTCAGAATTGAAGTGGGATGTGATATTGATTAACATAATGATGGGTTTACCACGTACTACTAGGGGCCCCAATATCATCTGTATCATCATTGACCAAATCACCAAGTCATACCACATCCTACCAATCCATAAGAAAAGATCATTATAGTGCCTCAAATGACTCTACATTTAAGATTTATTTCAACTCTATGGAACCCCATCGATGATAGTTTCGAATCGAAATGAAAATTTCACATCATGGTTGTGGAAGGGGTTAATAATGGTGTTTGATACTCTTTTATTCTTGAGCATAAAATTTCATCCCTATAGGGATTAGTAAATAGAGAGGAACATTCAGGTTCGGGAGGAAATTTTGTGGGCTTGCATCATGGACTTGAGTTTCATTTTGGAGGCCACCTACCGCTAATGGAGTTTGTGTATAAAAAAACTACCACTTCACCATTGGTATGGTACCATTACAGAAATTGTAAAAGAGACCCTTTAGGCCACCACACTGTTGAAATATCACCGTAGAGTCATTACTAATGGGAAAAGGATTGGTGTAAGCTACAAGGGAGAAGATGAATATCATTTAGGAGCAGAAGAAGAATGCACAGAGTTGTCAGATATCATATGCTGAATGATGGAAAATACCTATGGATTTCAAGGAATGAGACCTTGTATTCCTTCATGTCTAACCTCGATGCTAGTTACATAGATTTGACAGGGGTGTTAAGTTATCTCTATGTTTTATCGGACCATTTCATATTTTACATTGAGTTATTGAGGTGGCGTATCAAATAGATCTACCCCTGAAGTTGGATTATGTACAATATATATTCCACGTGTCACTTATAATGATGGACGTGCATGAATCATCTCATTTAATCGACTTGGGAGAGCTAGATGTTGATGATGGATCAATTTTTTCTATGTACTGAATTGATATTGAATATCGGAAGGAGTTGATCCTCGTTGTGAGATCAATTACATTAGTGAGTGTCTGGTGGAAACACTGGAATCTCCAAGAGAGAACATGGGTGTGGAAATCTATGATTCATGTGCAATACCATAATCTTTGTCTATATACATTGTTCATTCATTTATATGGACATAAATCCCCAAGTTGTGGATAACATAACATTCAAATTTTTTTCATTAAATATTTTTAAATATTATATGGACTTAATTTGAGGTCATGAACTCAGACAGTGTGTGATTCTGAGGTCTGGTCTGGCTAGAATAAATGTTTGAAATATATTTAATATATTAAACAGTGAACGTGAATAGTATTCTAAAAATAGTGGAGTATCTTTTAAATAGGTTTCAGGATTAGAAATATGGTGGAACTGTTGCATTTAAAGAAACGACTTTACTATAGGTGATGCCTAGTATCGGTCGGCATGGGGTGGTTATTAGTGTTTATTTTTGGGAATCTTAACTGATATCATAAATTAAGAATTTATTTTATTATTTTAACATTTCTCTAAAATGATTATATTATTTATCCTTTTATTAAAGGATCTCAAGTAAGAAACATAACACTAGAACTTCTTGGAGGCTTTATAGTGAACTTGGAGAATACTCTCGATGAAAAATGATGATGGAAGTTAGATTGAAGATCAACGAGTGCCGTTGCTAATAAATCCTTCAACGATGAGGATGTAGTGATCAAACCACTTTATAAAATGATCAAAAATCGAGGAATGGAATTTTAATTTCAATTCACAATTTCACATTCATAGAATCACTGAAAAAATTGGCCAACCTAGGAATATGTTGACCTACAGTTTGATCGTTCTTATGGGATGGTTGATTTCATGAATTAATTTGTGGATGATTTTTTATTATTGTTGGAATTATAATGATGATCCCTCTTCATTAGGGTTTGACCCCTTACTAATTACTCTAAAAGATAGTTTGTAATGATTCGTATTAATATGTTTATTGTCCCATAAAAAGGATTATACTAGATATATTCAGTAATCCTCTCTGAGAGTCCCAAAGAATGATCCTCTATCCTATCTTATTCCCAATTTAGAGTCTAGGTATCCGTATAACCAATCCATTAAAATGTTTATCCTTTACATTAATTGAGAATTTGGATGAGTCTTGGTATCATCTCAGGGACCAAGCCTTGATCTTTATCTGGGTATAATGACCTGCCCCACTCATGGATTAAGTAAACTTATAGCGAGTTTATTGTATATCCCTTTAGATCGATAAATGTATCTCTCTCTTGAGGTGTACTGATGAACATTACATCTTGGATGTATGTCAATAGATATATCACTCTATTGAGTGTGTGATCCCAGGGTGTTTCTTATTGGAACACTTATACTAAAACTCTAGTGTTGGTATGTAGTAGTTGTGACATTCCTAAAGACAACATTTTGTGGTTTGATTATTTATGGATGTGTTCTTGTTATATGGAAAGTATAAATATCATGTATAGATATGATTTTACCATTAATTTGTGATTTAATTTTTTATTTCATGGTGTCCAAGTAATAACTGTTATACTCACACATATATAGTATTTTCCCACATGTTCCTTTTCTTATGAATATGAGTGGCATTCTAATGTAGTCCACAGAAAATCTAGACCAAACCGATCTTTTTCATTTTAGATAGGCTAAGGTTTACCTATGTATTTTATAAGTATTCCCATTACCCATTGCTTTACATGTTATACATTATGTTTTTATACTCATTATATTGTTGGGAATGTATCCAAGACCATTTTACATTACTGCATATTACATTACATTCATACTCTGTTGGTTGGTTTTAGTGTCATGCATGCATTTGTTCTATATTGGTTTTTTTCATTATTGATTTTTTGGGCTTGGATTTATGTATGTTAATAAAGATATAAGGGAAATGCAGCCAATTTATGGGATATTCCAACTTTGTGCTAGTCCCAAGCCCCTATCCCATTAAAGGCTGCCTGGGGGAGTCATTATGTGATCCCCACTGCGATGGGAATTTACATTAGGTTCAAGAATCCCATTATATTAAATCTTTATAATTTAGTTAGAAACCTACAATAAAATAATGAATATATTTACATGTATATAGGTAGGTAGTTGTTATAATTTCTTTATTTATTGATATATTATAATAATTGTTTTTTATTCCTTAATTCCATTTTCTAATGGTGAAATATTTTTATATAATATCACAAAAAAATATCCCATCTTGATTTGATTTAATGATACTTATCTATTGTTAATTATAAAATATTATGATTAACTCCATATTATTTTAAATAATAAAATTTTAAAATTCATAGATTATAAATAATTTATTATAATAATAAATATAGATTTTGATTATTATTGAGTTGGAAATATAATCAATGGTGGTTAACAACATGTAAGAGGGACATTGTCAAATAATGTATGGAAAAGAATTACGACCCATATGTTTTTAATTAATATAATAAATACTTTTGGTTAACATCATTAACATAATTTTAACATACTAATAAATTACTCTTATAATACATGGGTTTGAATGGGATAGAGAACAAAAAGAATAGAATTATAAAATGAGAAGATATGTTTATGAATACTTAATGGTGGATTACAAGGATTTCCTTGTAGAAGATGTTCTCACCTATAATGGTGGAGTATGAGGATGTCTTTCTAGAAGTTGTTCGAAGGTTACCTCCCCAATGGGAGATCGATATCTATATTGGCATACAACCCAGGATGTCAAAGACATCATCACCTATATATTTGATGCCATCCTAAAATATTCTTGAGCTGAAGGTGTAGGTGGGGGACTTGTAGAGGAACATCTTCATGAGGCCTATTGTTTTACTACGTGTGGTCTCTGTTTTGTTTTCCAAGAACACAGATGGGAACTTGTGTATTTCTGTGGATTACCAACACATGAACATGGTGACCTTGTTGAATAAGTATCTGCTACCAATGATTGATTACCCCTTTCCTCAATTTAGAGGGGAGAAATGGTTCTAGATGGTTGACGATTGATCAATCCATCAACAGCTATGAGTACGTGATGCATATATACAAAATTTGGGTTTCAAATTTTGCTATAATCATTATGAGTACATGGTGATTCCCTTTCGTGTGACGAACTCCCTAGTAGTGTTCATGGGAATCATGAAATAGATCATTAATCTTTACATAGACCGGTTTGTGGGAGTCTTCTTCGATGATATCCATGTGTACTTTGCATATAAGGAGGAGAATGAGAGGCACAAAAATATTGTTCTGGATTTACTCATAGAGAACCATAATTATGGGAAAATCTCAAAGTGAATTTTCTAGATTCAATTAGTCCACATTCATGGACATGTTATCATAGAAAATTGGGAGGTTGTGGAATATAAAAAGGTGTAGGTAGTGTTATCATGGGAGCTACCTATGATCATGATGGATGTATAGAGATTCCATGTCCTAGTAAGATATTAGCAAAGATTATTGACTCTTTCCCACAATATATCAAGAACCTATGACAAGATTGACACAAAAGGGGTATCATTTCATATGGGAATTGAAGTGACAGTAGGATTTTTACCTGTTGAGTCATATTTTAAAAAGTGATATGAACTTGATATTTCTATAGGATGTTGTCGAGTACATATTGTTTTATGATGAATTATGGACTAGATATTATTTTGTCCTAATGCTAAGGTACACAGTGAATTCTTATAGATCACTACAGTTGAGACCACTTGAGCATAAATATGCATCCTATGATCATGGGTTAGCATTGTTAGACTTCGCATTGAAGATGATGTGACACATCCTAATGGGCAAGAGATTTATCATCAACAGTGACCACAAGAATCTCAACTATATAATCTCTTAAAAGGATCTGGTCTTCAGACATATGAGATGGCTAGAGTCCTCCCTGATAATGACTTTCAGATTGTCTATTGTAACTGCCTGAACATTTGAATAATATTTTTTTCCTAAATTTGTATGTTATTTCATTTTATAGTCCAAAAAAATATATCCTTCAATTAATTAAGTGAGTATAATTAGAAGTGATCGTTGGGTTTCAATTGTTATATGATTATTGGTCAATATGACAATAAGAAATGAAACACTTTACATTAAAATTATTGTTTTTAAATACAAGTGATCATTGTTAATAAAGAAATAAGATTTGATGGATTCATCCATTAGACTCAGGCTGCACGAAGACCATATGTTAGAGCTTTTGAAAGAGGCGGCTTCGCTGGGAATTTCTCTGGACCATGCCCAAGCCGAACTTGATCATGTGAAGCGTGAATGGAATCGCCTAATGTAGAAGTTCATGTTTATAGAAATCACCACTCGAGAAATGTTGTCCGAGCGGACCCAAGATTCTATCACCGTAGCACTCTTTACTCTTAGGTTTTATGCATGTGTTATCAGGGGATATGTAACGAGGCCTTAGAGAATTTTTTTAATCCCTTTGTATAAATAAAATTTTTATGTCTTATTATGGAAAATTTTGTGATTTTCAAATGTCTAGATAAATGTAGGATGAAATTCCATATTATTGAAGAATTTTGGAAGAAGGGGTATTTTAAAATATTTTTTTATACATTAAATAATTAATAATGTGAAATGATTTTCAAAAAATTTCATGCTACAGTTGTGATCAGTATGAAATTTAGATTCTAATAAGATCAACTTGATATTTAGTGAATAGTAAAGAATGAATAGTAATGTACTGTTGTGAATAGTAATGAATAGTATAAATAATAAATCGTCCTAAAATTTAGAATCATCACCCATGAATGTACAAATACATTTTTGACAACTTAAAAGTGAAAAAACGATCATAGTATATGTTTTTAAAAATTTATATGTCATAAATATTTTATTTACAATTTTATAATTAATATAATAATTTAAAATTAAAATGATTTTTCATAAAATGTAATCATAAATTGTTACTTTATTGTCTTATGGTTATATTAAAATTTTATTGGACCTTCATAACTTTTTCAAGGTGTTACAAAACTAGTTATTGTTTTAGAGTAGTTTTTTGAATAAATAAGGATTTTATTTAAATATTAAATTAAAAATAATATGAATATTATTTTTATAAAATATAGTAAATTTTTTAATTTAGAGAATCAACATTAGTTTAGGGTATATTTTTGGATTATTTCTGAAATAGTTAAAGGTTCAGTGAATAGTAAAAATATAGTTTCGAGTTGCAGGTGTTTAATGACATCATTGAGGATGTAATCATGATGTAATAAATATGGTCAACTTATTAATAGTAATATTTTTTATTAGGTGTCCCATGTGGAATTAACATTGGAAAAAACGATGGGAAAGCCCATGATTTTTAAAAATACTATCGATGAGGTGTCCCTTGATTTTTTTTTATATTCTCTCACTTTTCATATAAATACGATGCTATTACCTCATTCATTTCATTCCAAACTCAACCTCAATGAAGCAATGGTCTTTGAACCTCCCATGGAGTCATCCCAAGGTTCCCTAAATCTTTGATGTTCCCAACCTTCAAGCATTCAAAGTTACTATTCATGTAAGGAAACCATTCACCCTTCTCTTTTACGTCATGACTTCTTTTATTTTTTGTCTTATAATTTTCATTTTATTCTGTTGGGGTTTATTATTATATATAATTATTACTATTAATTTCATTTTTAATTGATGAAAGACTGTTTCAACTCTCATCAACTAATTTTCTATTTTTTTAAGTGACGCTGTTAGGCTACTGAATTTTCGTAAAAGAATCGCATCATCTATTTTCCTTCGAGTTTTATTTTCATATGGTGCTTCCTTCAAATATCCATACCATGATATTATTTCTTTTCATAATGTACCCATAATGTATTATGATTTATTTATGAGTGGGTAACTCTTGTTACTAATCTTTTATATGTTTTCTAAAACAATGTTATATAGCCATTGTGCTGTCGAATTTTTGTCTAAAAATCTCTCTCTTTTTTCTCATGAAATTCTCTTGTATTATTTATGTAAACAACAAATTCTATTTTCAGTTCCAATGTATTAAGAAATATATAAAATTGATCTATTTCATTTTGGATTTGACGTACATATAACCCTAACTCCATTTCCAGGGGTTACAAATTACATAACGATCATGTTTTTATGAACTTTTAAAAGATCATGATTTTGAAATGAACCCCATTTATTTTATTCTACCTGGGTTATTTATGAAAGATTTGAGTATGATATAAGTGGATAACATGAAGACGAAGACATATTATGGTTTTTCCCTTAAATAACTTCAATATTATGGGTAAAGAATTAAATCTCTGTAGATGACAAGTTTCACGATACATTTGTAAATAACCATGTTAATTTTTTTGACACTATGGATGTAAGAACCCAGTTTTTATTCATGAGGTATGTGTTTCTTATTTTCTTCTTTCCTTAAGTGTTTTTGAGAAAATAAGGAAAATGGGGAAAAACCTAAATTTTGGGACTACACGTCGTGTACTTTTTCACACGCCGTGTACTTTTGGCCGTGTGGGATGAGTACACAGGGCGTATAGCCATGTCAGCGATGAAATGTGTAAAACCTGACTACACGCTGTGTAGTTTGTATATACATGCCGTGTAGTTAGTCGGCATGAGAATAGTAAGGTGGTGGCTAGCTGGGCGACAATACATGCCATGTAGAGAGGCATACACGCCGTGTACTCATGTCAACATATGAATAGTGCCACGTTGGCGAGAAGCCTCTAGAGGAATAGTTTAAAATATGGAAATTACATGATGTGTACTTGAGAGTACACACCCTGTATTTTGTATTTTTCAATTAAAATGAGGATTATTCTCCCCTGTTCACAGGGAAGGCTTAGAATGTTGGAGGGAATCTTGAGGTGACATCCAGAGCATTGGATATCCGCTAATCACAAACCTGGAAGCTGATTCCGCCTCCATAGATCTTGCTGGTACCACACCGATCTACGAAGTTCTTAGAAAATTCAGAAGGAGTCCTTTGTGTATATCGATCACGGGTGATCGAGTTAGGTGGCTTGGTGTTTATTTTCCAACTGATGTGCGTTTTTGTGTAATGTTGTGATACGCGCCCTTGAATGGGGTGTCGTATGGCTGAGGCCTTGTTTAATTAAATACCTAGAATTGTATACTTAATATAAATGTGATAATAAACTGATGTTGGGATCGCTTCTTGGATCCAGGACCACCCCGGGGGTGTGTTCCTCTATTTAGACTTTTTTCTAGGATACCCAAGGGAATGCCTTTATAATAACAATTATAGAATTTCCTTTAGAGTAATTGCATGTGTATTTTTTGTTTACATGTTGGGCATAGCCCGGTTACTTGTTTAGCCTGAGGGAAGTGTTGTGATTAACCTGTGCGAAATGTACTACTTAGCCTGTGGGAAACTTCTTCTGTGCCTATGGGTAGTTGATTTTGTTCTTGTGGGCGACACCTCTTACTCCTGTGGGAAAAATTTGATATGCCTATGGGAATATTCGTGTGTTTGGATTCTTTTTTCCTGAGGGTAAGGGTTTACATGTCTGAGGACTCTGGCTATATTTCTTAGAATATTCCCTGTGGTGATATCTTAAATTAAATGTTTAAAAGACTAATAAAATGGAAATATAACTGGTAAAATTAGTTACATTTGAGTACTTTTTAGTTTATTGCATTTTACTACATCACACTGTTATTGCATCTTTTCACACAGTTGGGCATGAGTCTTTGGTGAGAGCCTACTGGGATTTATTTATCACACCCTGTTTGGGTCATGTCTTCGGCCCAAACAGATTAAGTTTCTACTGGTTTTGATAAGGGCAAGGGTCCCTATACAGGTACTTGATTATTACTGGGAAGTACGGGATCATGGGACCAAGCTTTGCTTACGTTTCCGCATGCTGTTCTTTTTTTATTTTCTATACATGTACATCAGTGGTATTTTATTTCAGTGTAACATGTTTTGGATGTTTTATATAATAGTGGCATGTTGCATTTTCATATATATATATGACTGCTGGTTTCCTTTTTATAATCAGTAATCCATCTCTGTTATATATATTGTTTACCACTTCCTCTTTTTGTATGATATTTATCTATTCCGTTGTGCTATACTTTGACAAATTAGGGCATAGTTTCCCCACTATCAGACCTGGGCCCTCACTGCTAATTTGCAACCACTTTCATTTGGGGAAATGCACTTGAGGTCATGTGGCCAACCGAGTTCGGGGAATTCGTTGAGTGGCACCAGGATCCAGGACGTTACAAAGTGTTATCAGAGGGAATGTTCTATTCATTGACTTACTATATAGAGCCTTAGTCAGGGATATGACAAGAACGGTAGTTGGTTATAATGTGTGCCTAGGCGTAGCTATCCCGTGTACAGGGAAAAGCCAATTTACCTCGTGTTTCAATTTTTCTTATTTTGCAATTTTATAGTTGAATTGATTTTCACTGAAGGGTGACACACTTGTATTGTGCTGTTTATATTTTACTCATGGGTTTTATTTAGTTGCAACCTGATGAGATGAGGGTATTCCATCTCATGCATCATTTAGGAATATTCTATAAATCACATTCCATGTATAGATTCCATGCCATGTAGGTGCATTAGTAATTGCAAGTTGTTGTGATAGATGTTGTACTAGTAAAAGCATGCTTTTTTGGTAGCTGATTGGATAGATACCTGCTGTTTGATAGGGTATTATTGTGTGATCATGTTTATAGAATGGATGCCAAACTTTGGTTTTTGGGGATTATGGGACCTAATTTACCAAAATTTGGTGGATCATTAGCTATTTATCTGGTTATAGCACATAAAAGATGCCAAAAATTGATTCATGTGGAGTATGGGCACTCACGGATCGGAATTTAGCACATAGGTGTTGTTTTACAGTATTTTCATGGTTCTGGAGAAGTTTCTGAGGCATACTGTTCGGAAACCCAGTATACACACCATGTAGTACCATAAACAGGTTTTGTATGTTCTTCTGTTCGAGGAGACCAGAATACTTTTTGAGTACATGCCATGCACCACAAGTACACGTCGTGTACTCTCTTCCCGTGTCACAGACCGTGTGGGCGGGGACACGAGGAAGGGAAATGCTTGGGCGAACACGCCGTGTACCGAATGTACATTCCGTGTAGTGTTGACCCAGAGTCCACCCATGTAACTAAAAACACAGACGGGGGATACAATAATATATGGACGACGTTTGCACTATGGAACACGTAGTGTAGTCTGACATGGGATCTATCCCTATAACTAACAACACGAGTCATTGTAATCCTTTTGTGTACACGACTTGTGTATATTGAACACACCATGTAGTTGGAGCCCTGTATCCTGCCGTGTAACTAACAACATGGGTCAGCGAAGCCCGTTTAGTACACGCTGTGTACCTGCAGGATATGCCGTGTAGTCTTGAGCAGTGAAAGACCATGTGGACTTGAACATGTGGCTGGGAAACGTTGTATTGTACACACCGTGTATGGGTGTAACACTACGTGTAGTAAAAAACCAAGTATTCGGCAATGTCAAAAACGACATGGTCATTTGGAAAATTACACCATGCATGTCGTGTAGATTATATACATGCCGTGTAGTGTAGTTTAACAGGAGATGTGTGGCTTGGCCATGTAGAAGGACCCTGGAAGGGAATGAGAAGTCAGGTACACGTTGTGTAGTCAGTATACACGCCATGAAGTCTTGTTGTGCAATTTTAAATAACTTCTTCCTCCTATTCCCCTTTTCGTTCCTTCATTTTCAAAATATAATAATCTTGATCTAAGGTGTGCCTTTGACCATGTGGTGTCATGATACCAAGACCTTCACGCAATGTTCTTCAGGAGAGCAGCTACGAGTATACTCTGGAGATGGTCGGCTATGGGATACCAGTTGATCCTCCTGTAGAGCCAGATGCAGAACCAATTGTAATACCCAACACAGGCACGAAGGCGCAGTTTTGTGAAGGCTTTATGTGGTTCCTGCAGACCTTTCAGGAAGCACTGTCGGCTGCAACATCTATGGATGAGCTGAATTTCACCCTCTAGTAGCAGCATCCACCGATGTTTACAGGGGATGGCGGACCATAGCCTGTAGAGTCTTGGATGGGGTTTATGCAGACTATTTTCGAGAACCTAGAGACGCCTCCAGGGTGGATGGTCAAGCGTGGGACTTATATGCTGCGTGATTCTACCAAGAGGTTCTGGGGTGTTACCACCCAGTCAGAGCATCACAGAGACATGGAGTGGGAGGATTTATAGACATACTTCTTTGAAATCTTCTTCCCAGAGTTGCGGAGGTAAGATTGAGCTCGATAGGTCATGATTCTACAGTAGGTCTCTATATCGGTGATGGATTATTTTTCTCGTTTCACCGAGTTTCATCGTTTTTCACCGATTATAGTGGGTGATGAGACACTGAGAGACAGATGATTTGAGGATGGTCTTCGATATCACATCCGAGCACTGGTGAATGTTTTCATGTTTTTTTCCATACATGTTATTGTGAAACATGCACGGATTACAGAGAGGAACATGCAGAAAGCTAGTGGTGTGGGCCAGGGCAGTTCAACACCAGTTTATGATACTATTTCTACTTGTAAGAGCAAGAGACATGTGGAATTCTCTTAAGGTGGTACTACCAGCTAGAAGAATGTTTCAGGTGGCCAGGACATGTGATACTAGTATGGTAAGGAATGGAACAAGCGACTTCAGTGTCCACATGACCCAATGGAATGTCGGGTTTGCGGCAGGATTGGTCATCTTCATCGCTTTTATAGGGTGTTTCCACCAGTGGCTAGTGAGAAGGGTTCTGTGCAGAATCTGTGTGCGGGGGCATGACCAGCATGTGTTTACCCGTCAGGGAACTGGAATACATCAGGGTGTGTTGGCAGGGATGGTGGACATGGCCGTGGTAGCTAGACAGCAGGATCTCAGAGGCAGTAGGGAAGGACAGCTAAGGGTAGCCAAGCTGTGTCATAGGGCTGCAACACAGGGTAGGTGTATGCTATGCAACAAACCATGTAGGAGAAGAATCTTGTACCATCTACTGTCAGAGGTATTATTCTAGTATCTTCTGTTTTATCTTCAATACTTTTCGATACGGGTGATACACATAGATTTATATTTGTACCCATTGTGGAGATCCTTGGGCTCTGTGTTTCATTTTCTTCCGAGGTAATGACGCTAGACACTCAGTTGGGAATGAGAACGATATGTGTGCACCCATGCGAGGATTTCCCCCTTAAGGTTATAGGGTGTCACTTCCTCTGGGACCTATATGTCTTAGAGATGACGAGTTGTGATGTCATTCTTAGGATAGACTGGTTGGCTCCCATTTGAGCCATTGTGGATTACTATCTTCACAGGGTGAGTTTCACATCACCAGATGGGCAGAGCATTTCTATACAAGGGCGAGTTGAATGTTCAGGCGAGTCGAGCTAGACCAGAGCATCATGGGCGAGGTGGTATCACAGCCCAGATTGCGAGCTTATATCTGGATGACCAGGGGACTTGTCAGAAGGATTTACCTCCAGTGGTTGATCGTTTCAGGGATGTCTTCTCGGACGACTTTTCAGGTCTTCCACTGAAGTGTGAGGTGGATTTGTCTCCTGATCTTTTGCCAGGAGTAGCACAGGTGTCCATTCCCCCTTATAGGATGTCTACACCAGAGTTGCAGGAGATCAAGATACAGTTAGAGGAGTTAAAGGAAAAGGGTTTTATCTAACCCAGTACTCCTCCATGGAGTTCTCCTATCCTTTTTGCAAAGAAGGAGAATGATACTCTCAGACTCCGTGTGGATTATCAGAAGCTGAACCAGTTGACGGTTATGAATAGATAACCCTTTCCAAAGATTGATGATATGTTTGATCGACTTCATGGAGAATGTGTGTTCTCGAATATTGACTTGAGATCAGGATATTATCAGCTGCGAGTTACACCATCTGATATATCTCTCAATACTTTAAAGAGCATGTACGGTCTATATGACTATACGGTTATGCCATTCGGACTCATGAACGCAGCAGCAGTTTTCATGGCTCTGATGAATCATGTGCTCCATCCTTATCTAGATTCTTTTGTGGTAGTATTCATGGACAACATCTTGGTGTACTCTCACACTCGAAACGACCATTCCACACATCTTGATATCATATTGAGTACACTGAGAGAGAATCATCTATATGCTAAGCTCTCAAAGTGCCACTTTTGGATAGAGCAGATACACTTCCTGGGTCATATCATCTCAGAGGCAGGATTGCAGTAGACCCAGAGAAGGTGAGAGTAGTACTTTCCGGGGAGAATCCTAAGAACGTTTCTAAAATACGAAGTTTCATGGGGCTATCTGGTTACTACAGACGCTTCATACATGACTTCTCTTGCTTTGAAGCGCCGTTGAAGGGTTTGAAGAAGAATGGTGTGAAGTTTGTTTGATCAGAAGCTTGCGAGACAGCCTTCCAGAATCTGAAGGGAATGTTGACATTAACACCGATCATGATACTCCCAGAGAAGAGGAAGAGTTATACAGTTTACTATGATGCATCAGGTATTAGGCTAAGAGTTGTTTTGATGTAGGCCAATCGAGTAGCTACTTATGGGTCACAGCAGTTGAGTCCATGTGAGAGGAATTACCCGACACATGATCTTCAGTTGGCTGCAGTTGTTCATGCGTTGTGCTGTTGGAGACATTATCTTTTGGGATAACATTTTGTGGTGTTCACGGACCACAAAAGTCTCATGTACATAATTTCCCAGCGTAAATTGAACTCGAGACAGCGAAGGTGGGTTGAATACCTTCAGTACTTAGATTTTGAGCTTTCCTATGAACCTGATAAAGGTAATGCAGTAGTTGATGCACTGAACAGGATGACTCATATAGAGGCTGTGCAGGAGGCCAGTGGTAAATGTTATCTTTTGGCTTTGTTCTCTGTGATGCATTTGGATGTTCACGATAATAAACGAAATACCTATCTTTTGTCTTTAGCTATGACTTATATCCTCCTAGATAGAGTGAGAATGAGACAGTTTTCTAATTCAAAAGACCTAGTTCTACTAGAGTCAGTGACTAGTGAGGACCCTTCTCCTAGTTGGATGATAAGTGATGATGAAGTATTGCATTTCCATTGATGATTGTGTGTTCCAGGGGATATATGTAAGGAGGTGATGCGGGAGTTTCATGCTTCAGCTTGGTCAGTTCATCTCGAGGTTACCAAGATGTACCGAGACCTGAGACGTTAGTACTGGTGGCCAGGAATGAAAAGCGATGTAGATGGATTTGTTACGAGGTGTTCCACCTATCATTAGTTGAAGGTGGAGCATCAGAGGCCAGCTGGGATTTTCCAGCAGTTATCCATTCCGGCATGGAAATGGGATGATTTGACGATGGACTTCATTATTTGGTTGACGAGGTCACCTCAAGGCAATGATTCCGTGTGGGTTGTTGTGGACAGACTCACAATGGTAGATCATTTTTTTCCGATAAATGAGACCTTTGAAGTTGAAAGGCTCGACAAGTTGTATATCTGAGAGGTCATGCGTATTCATGGGGTCCCCATTATATCATTAAAGATAGGGACGCCTGTTTTAATTCTCATTTCTGGAAGAGTCTTTAGAGGGAACTAGGTACACAGGTGCTTCTGAGCACAGCTTACCACCCACAGACTGTTGGTCAATTAGAGCGTACGATACAAGTGCTTGAGGACTTGCTATGTGCATGAGTCTTAGAGATTGGGGGCTATTGGGAGAACCATATATCCCTAGTTGAGTTTTCCTATAATAATCGTTTTTGGAAAATATTGAGATGAAACCTTAGGCATCTTTATATGGTAGGCCATTACGATCACCCTTATGCTGGTTAGAGGCAGATGAGACAGCTTTACAGGGACCACATCTCATGCAGGTGACTTCTGAGCAGGTCAAGTTGATTCAGATGTGGATGACTACCATAGAGTCTCATCAAAAATCTCATGTTGATCGCCACCGATGACCCTTGGAGTTTGTGGTCGGGGATTAGGTTTTCTTGCGTGTTTCACCGAGGCTGGGACACAAGTGGATCAGGAGACAGGGTAAAAATTCACCGAGGTATGTAGGGCCATTTGAGATTCTGGAGAGGGCCATGCCAGTTCCCTACCAGTAACAGTTACCATAGAGGTACCGAGCAATGCATGGAGTCTTCTATGTATCTCAGGTGCATTTCTACCATTCAGACCTGTCTCACTTCTATCATCCCAAGGAGGTTTAGCTTGAGGTAAATGTTTCCTTTGAGGAGCATGTGATTCATTTCGTAGATAATAGCACGAAGGTTCTCTAAGGACATTCAGTTCCTCTCGTACGAGTGCTATAGAAGCATGGCTGAGTGCAGGATGAAACATGGGAGTGGGAGACTGACGTACATTCTCAGTGGCCGGAGTTGTTCACAACTTTATCTTCACTACCCTTGGATGTAAAATTCAGGGATGAGTTTCTTTAAGTGGGGAAGGTTGTATGAATTCGGTTCTTATTCTAGAGTAATGTGTTTCTTCTTTCCCCATTTACTTCGGTGTTTTTGAAAAAATATGGAAAATGGGAAAAACATAAATTTTGGGATAAAACGCCATGTACTTTTCCACACGCCATGTACTTTTGTCCGGGTGGGATGAGTACACAGGGAATGTAGTCATGCCAGCGATGAAATGTGTAAAAACCGACTACATTCCATGTAGTTTGTATTTACACGCCGTGTAGTCAGTCGGCAGGTGAATAGTAAGGCAGTGTCCAGCTGGGTGACAGTACATGCCGTGTACTCAGGTCGACATTTGAACAACGCCACGATGTCGAGAAGCTGCCAGAGGAATAGTTTAAAAGATATAAAGTACATGCTGTGTACTTGAGAGTGCAAGCTGTGTATTTTGTTTTTTCTCTTAAAAATGGCAGTAGCCTCCCCTATTCATAGGGAAGGCTTAGAACGCCGGTGGGAAGCTCGAGGAGACGACAGGAGGTATTGAGATCTACCGATCGCGAACTGGGAAGCTGATTCCACCTCCGTCGATCTTTATGGTACCACACGAATCTACGACGTTCTTTGAAATTTCAGAAGGCATCGTTTGTGTATATCGATCACGGGTGATCGAGGTAGGTGGCATGATGTTTAATTTCCAACTGATGTGCGTTTTTGTGTTCCTTGGTCATACGCTCCAATAAATGGGGTGTCATATGGAAGAGGTCTTGTTGAATTAAATACCTAGAATTGTTTAGGTAATTTAAATGATGTCATAAAATGCCTTTGGGATCGCTGCATGGATCTAGGACCACCCTGGGTGTGCATTACTCTATTTAGCTATTTGGCCTGGATACCCAATGGTATGCCATTATAATAATGATCATATAATTTCTTTTAGAGGAATCACATGTGTATTGATGGTTTACATGTCGAGCATGGCCCGATAACTTGTTTTTCCTGAGGGAAGTGTTGTGATTAGCCTGTGGGTAATGTACTACTTAGCTTGTGGTCAACTTCTTCTGTGCTTCTAGGCAGTTGCTTTTGTTCCTGTGGGTGACACCTCTTATTCCAGTGGGAAATATTCGATATGCCTTTGGGCAGATTCCTGTGTTTGGATTCTCTTTACCTGAGGGTAACGGTTAACATGTCTGAGGACTATGGCTGTTTTTATTATAATATTCACTGGGGTGATATCTTAAGTTGAATGTCTAAAAGACTAATAAAATGGAAATATAACTGGTAACGTTAGTTAATTTTGAGTACTACTTAGTTTATTTCATTTCACTACTGCACACTATTGTTGCAACATTTCACATAGTTGGGCATGGTTCTTTGGTGGGTGCCTACTCAGATTTATTTTTCACACCCTGTTTGGGTCATGTCTTCAACCCAAACAGATTACGTTTCTTTAGGTGTTGATAAGGGAAAGAGTTCCTATAAAAGTACTTGATTGTTGTTGGAAAGTAGGGGAGCATGGGACCGAGCATGGCTCGTGATGCCGTTGGCTGTTCTATTTTTTTCTGTACATGTACATTAGATGTATTTTATTGCATTGTAACATATTTTGGCTGTTTTATAGAATAGTGTCATGTTGCATTTTCATATATATATGATTGTTGGTTTCCTTGTTATAATCAGTTATCCATTTAAGTTATATATATTGTTTACCTCTTCCTCTTGTTGTATGCTATTTATCAATTCCCCTACGCTGCACTTTCACAAATGAGGGCATAGTTTCCCCACTATCAGACCCTAGGCCCTCGCAGCTAGTCGGTATCCTCTGGTGTTTGTGGAAATGTGCTTGAGGGCATGTGGCTTACTGGGTTCAGGGCAATTGTTGGGTGGAACCCGGATCCGGGATGTTATAGTGGAGAAAATCATTGGTGATATTTTCATGAATGTCTAAACTAAATTTTTTAGCAAAATATTAATTTTATTATTCATGTTAATATCATTATGAAATTCCAGTAATTTCATTTCTCATGTCTTTAAGTTATTTATCAATTTATTTTTGATTTCACAAGTAAATTGATTCCCTTTTTTCTATAATGGGCCTTATAATCATCCTTTCCTTTGATGTATGTATCTAGTTTATAAGATGCAATAATTGTATTTAAGGAGAACTTATGATGAATCTCTACATGTGGATTAGATGAATGAATTTTGTTTTTAGTTTTTATGTTCCTGATTTCCATGACACTAGACATTAAATATCATCTGTTTGTAACATGCACTGAAAATATATGTAGTAAAAAGGAGAGAATCCATAGTTGGTGTCAATGGAATAAATATCTATTTTTGGAAATTAGGATATTATAACATTTGGAAATACCCTATAGAAAATTTTAAGTTTATAAAAATATCCTTGTATTTTGATGAGTTTTGAGTAAGTGGTATATGAATAAAATAAATCCCTATCAGGAGTGGAGCAAGTAGAGGTGGCTGTAGAAGAGATTTATGTAGGAGTGAAAACTATGACAAGGAGTTTCGAGCATGACATAGGGTATCCTTCTATACAACAACGGATCATGTTACACTCTTGGTTATGACACTTATAGGGTTTATGATTGGTTATTCATATGCTTTTTTATGATTCATTATGAAGGATTTAAAGAGGAGTGAATTTATTTAAAGCATGAATTATTAAGACATAAAATTCATTATAGTTATAAGATTTTGAAATAAAATTATTTTCTCACTATGGTATTATTCATTATGAAAATGGAGTGAAATAGGTGTAACTATGCAAATGGTGACAACAATGGACAAAGCGCAGGAAGCCCTCCAATAGATGCAAGAATATAATCTTTCATGTGAATGTTGAACTAACTGACTCAAGTTATGTGAAATATCCTGAATCAAGATAAGAGACTAATCTCACCATTAATGGAACAACGTTCTATTGAATCCATTATGCATCAATGACCACCAACCTTCACTAGATATACTAACCCATCGATTGCTGAAAAGTGGATCCGCTCTATAGAGAAGATCTTTTTAGTGCTCCACCGTTTAGAGCAAGATAATGTCACCATAGCTGTCTATCGCTTAGAGGGAGAAGCTGATCAGTGGTGGGAACTAATTAAAAACAGGATACCAAGAGTGTATATTGAATTTTTAGAGTGATAATAATTCATAAGGTTATTTTTCAGAAAGTATTTCCATCGCTCAATGAGAACAAGATTGGAGAAGGAGTTTCTTGAGCTTAAGCAGAAGGAGAATGAATCTGTAATAATCTAGGAGATGAACTTCAAAATACATTGACATTATAAATAAATCTTTTTCATGCATCCAAAATTTTATGGTCGATTAATTCTTCAGTGGACTGAGACTGCATCTGCGGTGGAATCTAGCCAACTAAGATTATGATAGCTATGAGGAGATCATGTGAACTATAATGGAAGTCAAAATAGAGTTTTTTGAGACAAAATGGTCTCATAAATCAAATGACAATAAAAGATCAATGGATCCATGATTATTGAGGAGCTTTGATCAAGGAAGAGGAGGTAAGAAAGTACAATGTATCATGTGTAGTAAATGAGGGAAGAAGCTTTCGGGGAACTGCCTTCTTGGGAGCGAGAAGTGATACATGTGTAGTAGAGATGGACACATTGCGTGTAATTTTCCTAGTGAGGTGAATCCACGACTTCCCAACACTAATGACAAGGGTAATATGGTTCATGCACTACCCGATGTCCAATGTTATAAGTGGGGACCACTATGGAACTTTTCCAATCATTGTCCAAACACAAGGGTAGTGGAGGGGAATCACTATGAGCCTTAGCAATGCCATGAGAACTAGGTTGTACTTTTAAAATCACTACAACTGGAGTTGAATCATCAAATGATGTGGTGGCAGGTACTCTTGTTGTTATGTAAAATCTAGCAAGTACATTGTTTGATTCTAGTTCTACACATTCTTCTATTTCCACCAAGTATACAAAGAATTTTGAATCAACCCCTGATTTTCTAATAGAAGAGTTTTCAGCTAGGACTCCTGATGGGATTATCCACGCATCGTCAGTGTTTAGAAACTCTAGTATTTACTTTGGTGACCACAATATTATTGAAAATCTAGTTTTCATTCCCTTAATTAAATTTGAAATTAATATAGGGATGGACTATTTATCTAGGTATAATGATAAGATAAAATGCAGAAGCATGAAATCTTAGTTTTCATGAATAGAAAACCTACAGTTATCTTCCATGGAGAGATGTCTCAACTTGATCTTTGACAAGAAGAACCTCCTATATCCTACATTATAGTGATGATTACTGATGAAGAAGAAGTAAATGAGTGTTTAGGATATAAAATATCCTCATAATCTTGTAATACATTAATGTATTTCCAGAGGAGTTACCAGAACCTCCCCCAGAAAGAGAGCTAGGGTTATCCATTGATCTTGTTATTGGATCCCATCTGATATCCAAGACCTCGTATGGGATGAAAAATGTGTAGTTGGAGGAGTTAAAGAAACTAACCCAAGATATTTTGGGGAATGGTTTTATCTGAACGAGTGTGTATCCTCATGGAGCACCAGTTCTCTTAGTGAAGAAGAAAGATGGATCGATGTAGCTACGCATTTATTATAGGTAACTGAATAGGATCACAGGGAAGAACAAATACTTTCTTCCAAGAATTGATGACTTATTTGATGAACTTTTTGGGACTAAATTTTTCTATATGATTTATCTTCGATCTGGTTATCATCAATTGAGGGTGAAGAAACAATATATTCCAAAAACATTCTTCCTATCAAGATATGGGCATTATGGGTTTTCTGTTATGCACTTCGGACTGACTAATGCACATGCTATTTTTATGGATTTTATTAATAGACTCTTTAATGAATACCTTGATAACTTTATGGTAGTTTTTATTGATTATATTCTGATATATTCCCAAAGTCGCGAGGAGTATGAGGATAATATAAGGGTTGATTGAAAAACTCTATGTATGGATAGGATTTTTGGAAGTTCAGCAAATGTGAATTTTGGTTTCAACAAGTTTCATTCGTGGGGAACATTGTAGCCAATGATGTAATCACAATTGAACCTACAAAGACAAACATTATAGGGGAGTTCCTCAGCCTACAACAATAACTGAGACTCATAGTTTACTTGGATTAGAGGGATATTATAGGAGGTTTGTGAAAAACGTTTCTGGACATTATAATAAATTAAACAAGTTAACTCAAAAGGGGTCAAGTACATCTGGACAAAAGAGTGTGAGGAATGATTCCAAGAGTTTAAAAAGAGATTGGTTACAACACCAATGTTAACTCTTCATCAAGTAGAGAATGATTAATTATTTTTAGTGATTCATATCTGATAGGGCTTGGGTGTTTCCTTATGATAAATGACATAGTCATTGCTTATGCATCTCAATAGTTGATGACTCAGGAACAGAACTATCATATGCGTGATCTAGAGTTGGCTGCTGTCATTTTTTCTCTAATGACGTGGAGCACCTATCATTATGGGGAGAAATGTGATATATACATAGACAATCAATTTTTGACGTATATTTTCCAAAAATAAAATTGAACATGCCATAGAGGCGATTGTTGGAACTTCTCAAAGAATGTGATTGGTCAATTAATTATCATCTCAGAAGAGAAAAAAAAGTTGTTTAAGCATTAAATAGAAATGAAGCAGTTGTTTATTCCATGATTAGGATTTAATGATATCCTTTGAAAAATGACAATGTAATAATGGAAATGGGAATTATAAGGGAAGGGACATCATTAACCCTCACCCAAATGATTTCTCAATCGTCATCACTAGAGAAGTTCAAGAAAGCTCATAAAGAGGATCCTTTATTACAAAAGTAGTCTGAGGCTGTGAAGGATGGGATGCTTCCTGACTTCAATATCAATTAAGAAGGAGTACTAAAATTTCATACAAGACTATTTGTTCCATCTATTCCAGAATTAAATAAAGATATGATTGATGATGGTCATAGCTCTACATTCTATATACATACTGGAAGCACAAAAATGTATAGGGACCTTTGTGATCTTTATTGGTGGGATAATATGAAAAGGAAGATTGTAGAATAAACTTCAAGGTGCCCAGTATGTCATCATGTTGAGGCAGTGCAACACCTTCCTAAAGGGGTAATGCAACCACTACCCATACCAGCATGATTGTGGGATAATATCACTATGGACTTCATCACTGGTCTCCGGAGAACTTCCAATGAAAATAATGTGATGTGGGTTATTGTTGTCCATCTGACCAAGACATACCAATTTATCTCCATTCGAGATGATTTATCTCTTGATCAACATTCCATGATTTGCGTGATGGAAGTGGTAAGGATCCATGGAGTTCCACTTACTATCGTATTAGATCGTAATCCAAGGTTCACATTAAAATTCTAGAGAAGTCTTCAACATACACTGAGCACTGAATTGAATTTAATTATGTACTATCACTCCCAAATTGATGGAAAATATGAAAGGACACTTCAATCACATGAGAATATGCTGAGAACATGCTCAATGGAATTTAAAGGTGGATGATATCAACATTTTCATTAGTTGAGTTCTTTTATAACAACTTCTTCCACTCGAGCATTCAAATAGAACCATATCAATCTCTATATAGTAAGCGATGTATAACTCCTAATTGTTGGAATGAAGCTGGTCTGAGAATGCTTCTTGGGATTGATCTTCTACAAGAGATGATAGGAAAGGTCCACCCCATCCAAAAACACATTAAGGCTACTCAAAATATGTAAAGAACTGTACCGACAACTATCGATGGGACATGCAGTATGATGTTGGTGATAATTTCATTCTTTGAATTTCACTTTAGAAGGTGCTCATGAGATTTGGGAAGAAATGGAAGCTCATCCCTAGGTACATTGGCCCCTATGAAATCCTTGATTACACAAGAGCAGTGGCCTATCTGCTTTCACTTCCTCCAAATCTAGTACAGGTTCAGGTGGTCTTCCAAATAACCCTCTTGATAAAGTACATACTTAGACCTTAACACTTAGTAAATATAGAGGTTGTAAAACTGAAACATGACCTCTCTTATGAGGAGCTTCCAGTGGAGGTCTTGGATCGCTGAGACAAGGTTCTACGCAACAAGACTACCCACATTGTTAATGGTTTTTGGAGGAACAAAAAATTTAAAGAAGCTTTTTGGGTATCAGAGGAGCTTGTGATGAAAAAGTACTCACACCTTTTGACTTCTTAGGGTACAAGTTAAAATTCTGGGAATGAATTCTCTTAAGGAGGGAAGAATGTAACGACCTGAACATTTGAATAATATTTTTTTCATAAACATGGGTGTTATTTCATTTCATTCTCTAGAAAAATATATCCTTTTATTAATGAAGTTAGAATAATTAAATGAGACTGTTCGGTTTCAAATGATATATGATCTTTGGTTAATATGACTATTCGAAACTAAGAAGTTTACATTGCTATTGTTGTTTTTAAATACATGTGATCTTGGTTAATACAGAAAGAAGATTCTATACCCTCATCCAGTAGGCTCGGGTTGTATGAAACCAATCTATCAGACCTTAGCAAAGAGGTCGCTTCACTGGGCTTTACTATAGACCAAGCCCATGCTAAACTTCAACATGTGAAGCCTGAATGGAATCTCCTATGGGAGAAGTTTAAGCTAATTGAAATCAAAACTCAGGCAATCACTACTGGAAAATTGGGCTATATCCATAGTTAAAAATCATGGCTATAGGGGTAAGAATCGTGGCTATAACCTATAGCCACAGTTCCAGCTAGTTGTGGCATCTATTGGTGTGGCTATAGCTAAAATCTATAGCCACATTTTTATTGGGCTATAGCCACGGTTTTAAACCTTGGCTATAGCCCTGTTGCCACGGTTTCACTAATCCGTGGCTATAACCCCCATATCTGTCCATCATAGTAGTTGGTCTATAGCCATGGTCTTCCCCCATGGCAACAGGGTTATAGCCACGGTTTATAACCATGGCTATAGCCCAATAAAACCACGGCTATAGCCCAAAATTAATTTTTGCCCATCGAGATTCGATCTCAGTACCTTCTATATATAGACCAAGAACCTTTCCACTACTCCACAGACATCTTTGTGGATATATATATATATATATATTCTTAAATATATTATTAAAAACTGTGGCTATAGAATGTAAATCGTGGCTATAAAACTTCCCGCCATTTTTTCATGGGTTAATTTTTTTCCCATGCAAGGGCGGGAGATCTATAGCCACGGTTTTGATGAACTGTGAATATTGTTCATGAAAAAATACCCTATAGCTATGGTTTTACCAAAACCGTGGCTATAACCCTTTGATAAAGACCCTATTGCCACAGTTTTACCCAAACCGTGGCTATAACCCTTTGAAAAAGACCGTATAGCCAGGGTTTGGGTGAAACCGTTGTTGGGCGGAGAAAAAAGGGAGTGATGGCAAGAGGGGGGGTGAATTGCCTTTTAAAAAATGATTAACAAATTAAAATCAAAGTTAAAGGTGCAGCGGAAATAAAGAGGCAAGACACAAGAATTGATAACGGAGTTCGGCCAAAAACCCGGCCTACGTCTCCGCTCCCAACTCAACCGTTGAGAGATTCTACCGCTTTCTTTTCAATGGTTGTAGCAAGAAACCCACTAGCCTTTTTACAGGTGAAGGCTAGCTCACCTATTACAGCTTGCTTTTTAATGGTTTGAGCAAGAAACCCACTAGCCTTTTTACGGGTGAAGGCTAGCTCACCTTTGACTCAAGACTTTTAAAAGGAAAGGCTTGACTAACCTCTTCACACCTTAAAGGTGGTGTGAGAACCCAAAAAGAGAGGATGAGAGAAAGAGGTGGGGTTTGTAGGTACAAACCCAAATTGATGCTCAAAATAAATAAAGCAATGAAAACCCGTAATTAGGAACTCATGGGCGCCAATGGATTGATGGAGCTGATGAAGGGCGCTCCCAAGCTTCTTTGGAGGTGCTCCTTGGATGTGGAAGTGTGCTGGAGCAAGTTGGGTTCCCTTGGAGGAATCCGCCGGAGGTTCGCCAAATGATGGAAAATGTGTTCGTTGGCTTCACAATTGATTCGATAGTGTTCCGGGGCTTCAAGGTCCTTTATTTATAGAGGGGGAACCCTCATATGGCCGTTGGAGGCCTTTGGAGCCGTTGGAGAGGCTTTCGGAGCTGTTGGGAGGCAAGTGGACAGGCTGGTCAAAAGCCCAACGACTAGTTTGACTGGCTCCATCGGCTGACCGGTACAGGTCCACCGGTTGGCCGGTGCCTTGGAGATTGGTGGATGCTTCTGTCCAGGCTCCACCGGCTGGCCGGTGGTGAGGCCACCGGTTGGCCGGTGGCAAGACAGTAGCAAACACCGTTCTGCTGGGTGCCACCGGCTGGCCGGTGCTGAGGCCACCGGTTGGCCGGTGCTGAGGGCACCGGTTGGCCGGTGCTGAGGCAGTGGCTCTGCCTTCTGCCCAGGGTCCATCGGCTGGCCGGTGGTGAAGCCACCGGTTGGCCGGTGGACTGAATTTCAGTCCAATTTTGCTTCTTGCTTTCTTGGCCTAATTCCTTGGCCACCTGAAATGATTCCTATCATCCTAAAACACTTGAAAGAGGATTAGATAAATAAAAAGGTGATTGTGATCATGAAAATCAAACCACGAGGGGTACGAGAGGTACAACAATCTCCCCCTATTTTGATGATCACAATCACCAAAACATGCAATGTAAAATACTAAAAAGATAGGCATGCTTTAAAGGATAAAATGAAAACAAGCAATGCATGAGAGAAAGATTTATCCCCCAATCAATCAAGAATTTCTCCCCCTTTGTGATTATCAAAATATCACGGGGCACAAAACTTGATTGAGGGAAAAAAGATTTTAAACCAAATGAAATTTTTTAAATTTGAATTGAAAGTTTTGAATCAAAAATTTGAAATGAAAGTTTTGAATGAAAAATTGAATTGAAAATTTTGAATTGAAAAATTTGATACCAAGAGTTGAAAAACAAAGTTTGAATCGAAAATTTTGAAATTGAAATCAAAAGGGCTTAAACGATCCTAACTCCCCCTAAATAAAAACAACAAATCACCGGGGAGAGGTGTTTGAAACCGAGACAAATTTCGGTCCGGTGAGACTCGCTAGAAGGGATTTTTCAATCCACACTTGTCTAGTGGCGGGTCTTCTCCTATAAAATTCATCGTTAAGGAAAATGGTTTTGGGCCTACCATACCGGGCATTTTTACAATTGCACTCATAAATTAAGTGCCCGGGTTTTTTACAATAATTGCAAAATTTAAATTGGGTGCTCCCCCTTACAAAAATAGTAGGTGCATGGGAGGAGGAAGCTTGCTTGGAATAGCCAAGCCCTTCGGTGGTTCTAGATACGCGTTGGGAACCTAAGAGTTTGGTCAGATTTTGTTCCCCTTGGGTGAACTTGGCTAGGGATTCCCTTAAGTCTTTGATAGTTGATTCCATGGAATCAATATCGGGAAGGTTTTGGATTTTGAGGGACATCTCTTCCTTCTCTTTAAGAAGTTGTTCTTTTTCGGAAGAGAGTTTTTTGAAATTCTTTTTTAATGCAACAAATTTGGAAGAAAGTTCGTGAAAACCTTCCTCCAATTGATCTCGCGCATGTTGGAGATCCTCGTATGACAAATGATTTAAAGAATTTGATGAACAAGAGGATGAGGAGTCGGAAGATGTTACCTCATGGAATTCCATTAGGCATTTTTTACCGTTGTCGCTCGAGGAGGAGGAGGAGGATGATGTGGAGCTATCACTCCATGTGGCCTTGAAAGCCTGCTTCTTCTCCTTTTTCTTGGCCTTTTTGTTTTTGAGAGGGCAATCGGGCTTGTCATCGCCTTTAGTACCTTCATGGGTTACTTCTAAAAGATTCCATATATCATGAGAAGATGAGCAAGTAGAAATACGATAAAATTCATTACGGTCTAGCCCACAATGAAGAGCATTCATGGCTTTGCCATCAAGCTCAAAATTTGCAATGTCTTCGGGGGTCCATTTGGATTCATCGGAAGAAGAAAGTGAATAACCATGCATGACAATTTTAAAAATAGGATAACCAATTCTTTTAAGAAATGTGTTCATGCGGGTTTTCCAAAAAGAATAGTCGGTTCCATCAAAAAATGGAGCACGACCCAAAGAATAGCCTTCGGGGGCGAAAGAGGTTGATGCCATCACAATGAATCTTAAATTTGAAACCGGTGAAGGTATTACTCAAATTTTGCATTTGATACCAATTGTTGGGCAGAGAAAAAAGGGAGTGATGGCAAGAGGGGGGGTGAATTGCCTTTTAAAAAATGATTAACAAATTAAAATCAAAGTTAAAGGTACAGCGGAAATAAAGAGGCAAGACACAAGAATTGATAACGGAGTTCGGCCAAAAACCCGGCCTACGTCTCCGCTCCCAAATCAACCGTTGAGAGATTCTACCGCTTGATTTTCAATGGTTGTAGCAAGAAACCCACTAGCCTTTTTACAGGTGAAGGCTAGCTCACCTATTACAGCTTGCTTTTTAATGTTTTGAGCAAGAAACCCACTAGCCTTTTTAAGGATGAAGGCTAGCTCACCTTTGACTCAAGCCTTTTAAAAGGAAAGGCTTGACTAACCTCTTCACACCTTAAAGGTGGTGTGAGAACCCAAAAAAGAGAGGATGAGAGAAAGAGGTGGGGTTTATAGCTACAAACCCAAATTGATGCTCAAAATAAATAAAGCAATGAAAAACCGTAATTAGGAAGTCTTGGGCGCCAATGGATTGATGGATCTGATGAAGGGCGCTACCATGCTTCTTTGGAGGTGCTCCTTGGATGTGGAAGTGTGCTGGAGCAAGTTGGGTTCCCTTGGAGGAATCCGCCGGAGGTTCGCCAAATGATGGAAAATGTGTTCGTTGGCTTCACAATTGATTCGCTAGTGTTCCGGGGCTTCAAGGTCCTTTATTTATAGAGGGGGAACCCTCATATGGCCGTTGGAGGCCTTTGGAGCCGTTGGAGAGGCTTTTGGAGCCGTTGGGAGGCAAGTGGACAGGCTGGTCAAAAGCCCAACAGCTAGTTTGACTGGCTCCACCGGTTGACCGGTACAGGTCCACCGGTTGGCCGGTGCCTTGGAGATGGGTGGATGCTTCTATCCAGGCTCCACCGGCTGGCCGGTGGTGAGGCCACCGGTTGGCCGGTGGCAAGACAGTAGCAAACACTGTTCTGCTGGGTGCCACCGGCTGGCCGGTGCTGAGGCCACCGGTTGGCTGGTGCTGAGGCAGTGGCTCTGCCTTCTGCCCAGGGTCCATCGGCTGGCTGGTGGTGAAGCCACCGGTTGGCCGGTGGACTGAATTTCAGTCCAATTTTGCTTCTTGCTTTCTTGGCCTAATTCCTTGGCCACCTGAAATGATTCCTATCATCCAAAAATACTTGAAAGAGGATTAGATAAATAAAAGGGTGATTGTGATCATGAAAATCAAACCACGAGGGGTACGAGAGGTACAACAACCGTGGCTATAGATTTCGAAAAAAAACATATAGCCATGGTTTCACTAAACCGTGGACATAGCCTTTGAAATTAAACCCTATAGCCACAGTTTTTTTAATAATGAGGATATTGCCTCGTTTTCTAGTAGTGAATGTTTTATGAGCCGCCCCATGATTCTATCACTATAGCACACCTTCCACATAGGTCCTATGATGGTGTTATAAGGGGATATGTAAAGAGGCCTTAGATAATTTTTGTAATCACATGGTATAAATAAAATTATTATTTATTATTATGGTAAATTTTTTGATTTTCCAATGTCTGGATAAGTGTAGGATGAATTTCTATATTATTGGGAAATTTTGGAAAATGTGGTATTTTAAAATATTTTTTTATACTTTAAATAATTAATAATATGAAATGATTTTCAATTAATTGTCTTCTACAGTTGTGACAAGTAAGAAATTTGGAGTCTAATCAGATCAACATGATTTATATTGAATAGTAATGTATGAAAAGTAACATACCCTTATGAATAGTAATTAATTGTAATCAATAGTATGAATAGTAAATCGGCCAAAAAATAGAAATTTCACCCCTGAATTTATAAATACAATTTATACATCTTAAATGTGAAAAAATGATCATAGTATATGTTTTGATATTTTTGTATGTCATAAATATCTTATTTAAAATATTATAATTCATTAAATAATTTAAAATGACAATTTATTTTCATCAAATGTAATTATAAATTGTTACTTTATTTTCATATGTTTATACGATAATTTTATAGGACCTTGATTACTTTTTCAACGTGTTACAAAAGAAATTACAGATTTAGAGTTGTCTTTTAATAAATAATGATTTTATTTAAAAATTAAATTTAAAATTTTTAAGATTCTATTTTCATATTATGAAATTAATTTTTGAATTCAAGTCATTGATTTTAGGTAACAATAAATTTTTGGGATTATTCTGAAACAATTGAATTTTCGGTGAATAGTAAAAATAGAGTTTTGAGTTGCGGGTGTTTAATGATGCCATTCATGATGTAATCATGATGTAATAAATGTGGCCACCTTATTAATTATAAGATATGTTAGGAGGTGTCCCATTTTTACAACACCATGGGAAAACACCATGGAAAGGCCCATGGTTTTCCAAATTCCACTAATGAGGTTTTCCATGGAAATTAATTAAATATTACCTCACTTTTCCTATAAATACAAATACATTCCACATTCAATTTCATTCCAAATTCATCTCATTGATTTTCTGGTCTTTTACCTCCCAAGGAGTCCTCCCAAGGTTCCCTAAAGCCAACAATGTCTGAACCATCATGCTTTCGAAGTTACTATTCAATGTTAGGGAACTGTCCACCCTCATCTTTTAAGTCCTGACAAACGTTATGTTATGTATTCTAGTTTTCATTTCATTATGTGGGGGTATGTTAATATATTTCATTATTACTGTCCATTTCATTTTCCATTGATGAGATACCCTTTCCTCTCTCATCAACTGATTTTCTGAATTTTAATGTGATGTCGTTAGGCTGCCAATTTTTTTTTAAAAATCGCATCTTCTCTTTTCCTTCATGTTTCATTTTCATATGGGGTTTCCTTAAAATATACATTAAATTATATTATTTATTTTTATTATGGAACCATAATGTATTATTATTTATTTATGTGTTGGTCACTCTTTTCCCCACTCTTTTCAATGTTTTATAAAACCATGTTATATAAATGTTATGCTGAAGAATTTTCATCTCAAAATCAATCTCTTTTTCTCAAGAAATTCCCCTGTATTATTTATGTGAATACCCAATTCTATTTTCATTACTAGGGTATTCATAAATAAAAAAACTGAAGTCTATAATTCCTTAATTGACATAAATATAACCCTCACTCCCTTTCCATGGGATACAAATGACATAACAATCATGTTTTTAAGAACATTTAAAAAGTCCCGATTTTGAAATGATACCCATTCATTTTATTCTATATGGGTTATTTATGAAATGTTTTAATATGATCTATTTGGAACACATTAAAACAAAGACATATTTCGAGTGCACCCTGTTATCACTCCAATTCATTGGGAAAAGAATTTAATCTCTTGAGATGACAAGTTTCACCATACCTTGTTGAATATCTTTGGTAATTTTTATGACACCTTGGGGATGAAACATGGTTATATATTTATGTATGTATAAATTAAATGTTATATCCACATATTCAAGTTATTATTAATGTTATTTTCATTATTAAATGGCTCTACATTCATTTCTCATGTCGTTATTTTTTTATCATATTCTTGTTGATTTCACTAGTAAACTGATTCCCTTGATTTTTTGCACTGGGCCTTCTGGTCACCCTTACCTTTTTTGTATGTCTCCAAGATATATGATGCAATAATTGTACATAATAATAACTAATGATAAATCCCTAAAATTGGATTAGAATAATGTTTTATGTTTTCATGTTTTATGTTCCTGATTTCTTTGACACTAGACTTTAAAGATCCGCTATTTGTAAAGTGTAAAGAAAAGTTACATAGTAAAAAAGGCAGGATGCCATATCTATACTCTAGGGATGGGGAACATGGAGGTAGCTTCACTCAATATCAGATTAAGATTGTAATTGTTGGATGAGGAGTTATATAATTTGGACATGTTACAATTATCCTTCATGGATGAACATGGAGAAGCCTACATCTAGTCGATGGTTATCAGGACTCAACTATTATAGGTAGCCATAAAGGCTCACCATGGGTATACCGACTGTATAACCCTACATGGTCAGATATCCATAGGACATGCACCTTAGGGGTATTAAAAATGTGGATAGAACATCATTATTTTTAGATAATTCACAATTGTACCATTGCTAATGTGGGAAGAAGTTATGACGGAGTTTCAGACATCATAATTGGAAGTAAAACCTGGTGTTGAAATGTTTTACAAGGACTTATGTTGATTTTTTTTGTGGATAGGGTTGTATACGGAAGTGGAAGAGTTTGTTTCAAAATTCTTTACATTCTAGTTGCTAAATGTTAGGCACTAGGTTCCAGTGGGCTTGACTCAACCCCAAGAGATGTCAGAACTAAAGTGGGATGTGACATTGATTGACATAATGATGGGTTTGCCACATACTACTAGGGGACATGATATCATCTGCATCATCATTGACCAAATCTCCAAGTCCTACCACATCCTACCAATCCATTACAATAGATCATTAGTGTGACACAAATGACTCTACTTTTATGAATTAGTTAGACTGCATGAGTTCCTATCGATGATAGTTTCTAATCACGCTGCACGTTTCACATCCTGGTTTTGGAGGGGATTTATAAAGGTGTTTGAGACTCATTTATTCATGAGCAGAAAATTTCATCCCTAGTCAAATGAGAAAATAGAGATAACCATTAAGGTTTTGGAGGACATGTTGTGGCCTTCATCATGGACCTCAGTCTTATTTGGGAGGACACCTAATGGTGGTGGAGTTTTCGTATATCATAAACTACCACTCCACCTTTGTAATGGTACCATTATAGACAATGTAAAAGAGACACTTTAGGTCACAACACTGCTGAACTGACCTCGTAGAGTTGGCAGTAATGGGCCCAGGATTGGTGTGAGCAACAATCGAGAAGCATAAGATCATCTTGGAGCAGATGAAGACTGCACAGAGTTTCCAGAAATCATATGCGGAATGATGGAAGAAACCATTGGAATTCAAGGAAGGTGACCTTGTTTTCCTTCATGTCTCACCTCGATGTCAGTTATATAGATTTGACAGGGGTGTTTTGTTATCTCTAAGGATTATTGGACCTTTGAATATATTACATTGAGTTAGTGAGGTGGTGTATCTAATAGCTCTACCCCTAAAGTTGGATTATGTACAATATATATTCCACGTGTCACATATAACGAGGAACTTGCATGAATCATCTCATATCATCGACTGGGAGGAGCTAAATTTTCATAATGGATCAATTTTCTCTATGTACTGAGTTGATATTGAATATCATTAGGACTGGATCCTCTATGTGAGATCAATTACATTATTGAAGGTCTAGTGGAAACACATGAATCTCCAAGAGAAAACATGGGTGTGGAAATCTATGATTCATGTGCAATACAATCATCTTTGTATATATCCATTGTTTTTTCGTTTCTATGGACATAGATCCCCAAAGTGAGGATAACACAACGTCCCAAATTTTTTCATGCATTATTTTTAAATATTATAAGGAATTAATTTTAGATCATGAACTCAGATAGGTTGTGATTCTGATGCCTAGTCCGGCTAGAATAAATGTTTTAAATATATTTAATACATTAAATAGTGCACCTGAATGGTATTCAAAAAATAGTTGACTAGCTTTTAAACATGTTCCTGGATTAGATATATGGTGGAACTGTGGCATTAAATGAAACGACTTTACCATAGGTGAAGCCTAGCAGCGGTCGGCGTAGGGAGGTTATCTGTGTTTATTTTTGGGAATCTTAACTGATATCACAAATTAAGAATTTATTTTCTTATTTTTACATTTCACAACAATGATTCTTTCAATTATACATTTATTAAAGGATCTTAGGATAGGCACATAACACAAGAACATCCTCGAGGCTTTATAGTGAACCTAGAGAATACTCTCGATGAAAAATGATGACAAAAGTTAGATCAAAGACATGACGAGATCCATTGCGGATGAATCCACCAACAATGATGATGTTGTGATCAAACCAATCCAATAAATCATCAATCCCTGAGGAATAGAATTATGATTTCAATTCAATATTTCCCATTCATAGAATCAATGAAAAAATGGTCAACCTAGAATTATGTTGACCTAGATTTTGATCGTTCTTATTGGATGATTGATTTAATGAAATAATTTGGGGAAGATTTTGATTATTGTTAGAATTAACATGATGATTCCTCTTTATTAGGGTTGGATCCCTTAATAATTCCTCTAAAATATAGTTTTTAATGTTTCGTATTAATAAGTGTATTTTCCCATAAAAATGATTTTGCTAGATATATTCAGTAATCCCCTCTGAGAGTCCCAAAGGATGATCGTTATCCATTCTTGTTCCCTATTAAGAGTCTTTGCTTCATCATGACCAATCCTTCCAAACGTTGATCTTTTACATTGATGGAGAATTGGGATGCATCTTGGTATCATCACATGGACCAAGTAGTGATCTCTATCTGTGTATCTTGACCTGCCCCACTCATGGAATATTTAAACATGGAGTGTGTTTATTTTATATTTGTTCAAATCGATAAATGTGTCTCTCTCAAGATGGGTACTGATGAACAATAATTTATGGATAGATGTCGCTAGATCTGTCAGTCTATGGAGTGTGTGATCTGAGAGAGTTTCTTATTGGAACCCTTAGAACAAAACTCTATTGTTGGTATGTGGTAGTTGCGACATACCTGTTGACTAAAGTTCATGGTTTGATTATTTTTGGAAATGTTCATGTTATTAGAAATGTATAAATATAAGATATAGAGATGATTGTACAATTATTTGTGTCATAAATTTTTATTTCAGGGTCTCTTACTAATTACTTTTATTCTCACACATATATAGTATTTTCCCACATGTTTATTGTCTTATGAAGATGATTAACCTTATGATGGAGTCCAAGGATCTTTGTCAGTTTAGATGGGATAAGGCATTCAGATTTATTTGAGAAATATTACTATTACCATATGGTTTACAGGTTATACCTTTAAGTTTTTATACACTTTATTTTCTTGGGCATGTATCCAAGACCATTTTACATTACTTCATATGACATTACTGTCATACTCTATTTGGTTGGGTTTAGTTTTATACATGCATTTGTTCTAAATTGGTTTTTTTTCATTATAGAATGTTTGGGCTCAGAGTTGTGTGGGTTCATATATATATATATAGTAAATTCATACAATTTATGGGATATTCCAACTTGGTTCTATTCACAAGACCATATCCCATTAAAAGTGGCCTGGGGGAGTCATTGCGTGAACCCCACTAGGTTTGGGATTGACATTAGGTTCAAGAATCCCATTATATAAAATCACCATAATTTAGTTAATATCCACCACATAAATAATGAATATATATACATGTATATAGGGTAGGAATTATTATAATATCTTTATTTATTGATCTATTATAATAATTGGATTTTATTCCTTATTTACATTTTCTAATGGTGTAATTTTTTCATATAATATCACCAAAAAAATATCCCATCTTGATTTGATTTAACGATATTTATATATTGTTAATTATAAAATATTATGATTTACTCGATGTTATTTTTAATAATTAAATTTTAAAAAAGTTAGATTAAAAATAATTTATTATAATAATAAATAATGATTTTTATAATTATAGAGTTAACAATATAATCATTGGTGGATAACAACATGTAGGAGGGACGTAGTCAAATGATGTTTGAAAAAGAATTATAACCCCTGTGTTTTTCATAAATATATTAAATAATTTTTCTTAACTTCATTAACATAATTTTAAATTACTAATAAATTAATCTTATAATACATGGGGTTGATAGGGATAGAGAAAAAGAGTAATAGAAGTGTCAAATGAGAAGATATTTTTATGAATACTTATCCACTTCTAAGTGTTTGCTTGTTTTCAATGGATCTAAATTAAAGTAATCCTTCAAGTTGGGAGACTTAAAAATGTAACTATGGTTGATAAGGGGATTATGTTTTTTGATTTTTTGTATATCTATGGGTTTTTAAAGTGAATGGTATGTTTTTTCATTTGGAGGGGTTAGAGCATACTACATTTGAGAAGAGGTGTATTTTTTACGATAAAATATAGAATAAAGATTAATGTACAAATAAATAAATATTATACTGTTATTAATTATATTTAAGTCATATTTGATTTATATAATAATATTATTAGACTTTTATTTATTCCCCAAATCTTGTTAACTATTTTATTAAAGCAAAATGAGGTAAATTGTTAAATTGATTTTTTAAGAAAAACAATTTCCTTTAGACATTCAAAAATATTTTGATGGTATGGAGAACAATTTTATTGTTATTAAGTGATTAATTAATATCATTAATATTGGTAAAAGTATTGATAAAATTTATATAATTTGATAGGAAATGTTTTCAAAATTAATGATGCAATTTAAATTTAACTTGTTACATACAACTATATTTTAACTACACATCAAAAAATTGATAATTTCATTAAAATTATCCAAAATTTACACATAAAATATTTTTACAATAATATTTCTTCTATGATGTTTTTTTCACAAAATATTTTATTATCATCAGTAATTTATATATTTATTTTTAATATAATTATTTTTATAAAATAAAATAAATTAATATTTTAAAAAATGTGCTTATAGATTGAATGAGTTTTTAGTCATTTTGTTTTCACTGTATAATTATTATTTTTAAAAAATTTGAAATTACTAATGATACATTTTATATATATTAAATATAAATATTATAATGATTAATTACTATTCCCAATGGTTTAGTTCATAATATCAATATTTACGTTAATATTTCAATAGTCATGTTACTATTTCAATGGTCACATTAATATTATAATGATATTATTAAATTATATAAATTCCACTTCATTTCGTCATTTATAATTTATCAAATTTCATTTCTCGTCATTGTAAAACTTGGAATAATCATGAGTATAATATAATTTTTTTAATAATCTCCAATAATTAATGAAATTGTTGTCATTTTTTCTATTTTTTATTGGTGTAATGAAATATAATATCACACATGTTTTTTCCAAAAACAAATAACATTAATAAAATATAGTTTATTACATCTTCTCGTATTTGGAAATTCCATCCCAACATTTTCAATTAAAAACAGTGGATGAGAATAGATTTAGTTACTTTTAATTCACTAATTCATCTATATCCCTTGTCGTCTCTTCATGTTAAGGGTTCTTTTAAAACACATTGAAATTGATAGTTATCTTTCTACATAGGATAATTTCACTATGTTCAATGATTATCACTGATGTATAAATACAAGAGTGTTTATTCTCCTATTTTACATCTCTATATTCCGTACATGTGGTAGATTAGTAATGTAATACCACAATAGGAGTATTTGGAATTTATTATGAATGTATCACATGTCTCGTATAATTGAAACTTCACAAGCTAAATAATATATGAAATCTGGATATCATGGGTGCTAATAAACCTAGGTAAAATCAATCAATTGATTATGAACAACAATAATATCATCCCATGTGAAATTTGAAGGAAAAAATGTGTCTCGAAAATTAAACTATATTTTTTATAAATTCATATCATGGTCTATCACTTTATAATGATGCCAATATTGTACAAATCAATCGATGGAATAAAATTTTCATCCCTTCATTATATATGGATAAGTCCTTATAAAATACATTCACAAACATTACTGTGTTATGTAAAAGTTCTTCATCACCCCCATAATGATTTTTAACTAGATCAATTTGAAAACTATATTTGAAGATATTTTTAAATGAAAACTCAGTGAAAGGTTAAATTTGTTCACAAGAACCATCAAATTCAATTAAAACGATTTTCCACATATCCTCAAGTGCAAGATTAGTCCTTTTATATTTTCCTGCTTATTAAGGTTGATAGGGTATAACAAATTTAAAATTATTATTCAGAGAATATTGAAAACTTATAATGAATTGTAAGGGTAGATTTGATCATGATTCGATATTATTGATTGTGTTTTCCAATACATCCTTATGTCATCATTTATGAATATTAATTAATATTTTTCTAAAGAGAAATATTCATTAATAGAGATGAATTAAGATGTCTTTGTCTGCCAGCCCACTACAATGCATATTTCATTTCGTAATATATGTTTTAGGAAGTCCAATCACATGCCAATGTGGGAGTTTTCAAGTTTCTATATGGGTAATGGAAATGTGTTCATCATCTCATAAGACATATTTTCCTCCAATACAAGATAATAAAATTACATGAACATTGGGATGTACTGAAAAATATAATTCTCTATGTTTTCCTACCAAAGGTTCTCTGGATGATTAGGGTTTATGTTGGAACATCTAAAATGGATCCAAAACGTTGAAATATGATTATTTTTCAATAACTAGTTATATATCAAATGTAATGATGTCACAAAAATTCATGATACCAATTAAATGAGACTATATTTATTTATGTTTAATTCATTGGTCTTACAATACATAACTACTTCAACATTATTTTGAAGCATTATATAATTAATTTTGTGTCAATGGACACCACATAGGTAGATTATTGGGATGTAATTAATGAATTATCAATTTTCTTCCATACCAAAATGATTTCAGTAATAAGGCAATTGATATCCATTCTCAATGTGTCTTTATCAACCTATATAATGGATAGAGTTGTCAGTTTTTTCTTATATAGAGAATAAACAACCTTATTTTTCATTTCCAACATATTGAATTGAGAAGTCATTGCACTTAATAATATCTTTTCATCTTCACTAACACATATTATTCTCCTTATATGATAATATAAAAATAAGAATCATTGAATAATTATATATTTTATTCTTATCACCATGTATGTAGTAACAAAAAATCATTAAATTGAAGATCATAACATCTATATCCTCATTGGAATCAAGACACTATTATAATTGTTCACAAAATTCATATAGGTGTAGGATATCACCTTTTCATTTATCTTGAATATAGAAACCATGAGTTTCATGGATGAATAATTTCATATCACAAACCCTTATCCCCTTTAAGATTGTGTTATTAAATTCATACTGACCTCCCTCTATATGGTCTCTCTATATATTTATTTATATTCTTCTATCTACACACATATTAACCCACTCTTTATTATCATTGTAATCAAGATATAAAATCATGATAATTCTTTCATATAATGTTTTTATAACCCAACTATGATTTATAAATATATGATATATTTTTAATTTTGTAGGCTATTCCAATCCATAATGGGATTTTTCTAAAATGGTTTCATAGAAATTCCCAAACAAGTAAAAAAATTTCATTAATGTGACTTGTTATATCCAAAAGTCACTGATTCTAGGAATTCTATAAATATTCTTCTTTACAAATTTTACAATGATATATTTTGTTTCATGTTCCACTTTACTCATAAATCGAAGGAGAATATTATAAATTAATAATAAAAACATTATGTTATTGTTGTCTCTTATGACACTAATCATTAATTATATGTATACTTCATGGAAATTATTATCCCAAATTGGAATAGCTGTGAAATTATAGTTTTCATACCTTATATTGATGGTTTTAATCTAAATATATCTGATATTCATAATATGTTGATGATATCTACAATAATCATCCAAATATTTGTATTATTGAACATTTCTTTTTGATCAATCAAGCCACCAATCATTAGTAGGGGATACATTTTTCATATGGTGACCATGTAGTGATAAAAATAATTGATTGATGACCTCAATGATCCATACATTTTTCTAAAAATGATCACCCAAAACCCCAATGGAATTATACTGAGAATATTAAATTTTTGTTTGAATAATCTTATACAAATATCTTTAACTCTATTCTTTTGATATGGTCCATCCAATTAGATAATTTAAAGATAGTTATCTCTATTGGTCTATATTTTTTTGAGAACTAAACCTCATATTCTGGTGGATATCTTGATAAAACTATGATAAATATGTCATTATATTCAATTAAAATGATAATTTATTCAAGGTAGCTATTTTACTTCAAATCAACCATTTTCTATTGGTAGTTTTCTTAGTTTGGTATACAAATACGCACTGTTGATGAATTTTCCAAATATTTATTCATGATATCACATAATATTTTAATGGGGAGTGGGATGGGTGGGAATATATAAAGATATTTCATTTTACCAATATTTTATGTGACATGTATACAAATAAATCCAATCCATGTCAACTATAGTATAAAATTCCACTAAATGAAGTATTATTATATGGTTTGGATGAATTATCCCACATCTAATAATAAGTTAATTGTCTAACACATGTGTTGTGTTGATAAAACTGTTGATTGTTTTTATTAAAATATATAATTCTACGTATTGGTGTTTTTATATTGAAGATAGAGTAAAAATATATGATTTGAAGTATTGTGTAGATTTATAAATAAATAACTCCTTATCCATTTTTCAGTGAATAGACGATATAACATATATAACATCATTTTTCCATTTCTAATTTAGTTTATATAATAATTCATTTGATCCTTTTGTAATGAGGGTAGTATACATTGAATACCCTAGATAAACCATATTCTAGTGAACATGATTGTATTGTTTCCTTTGACAATACTGTAAAATATATTATACATTGGTGGTGCATTGGTTGGTTCATCCCATTCCTCTCAAATATTGGTTAATTTATTATTGACCTCTTACAATCCTAAGCATGGTGGGATTCTCCTTATATCAAAAAGATTTTCCTTATCCATTTGAGGAGTGTATCATGTTTCTTCCCCCCACAACTATAACTTATCTATTGTGGGTTAATCTTTCATCCTTTATCATTTATTCAACTATCTGGAAATTATAATAAAATATTCTTATATTAATATTACTAGGTCCATTATCCAATCCCATTCTCTACATTGATAGATCATCAAACTACTTCTCTTTAGCTCACAAATCCTCTTATAGAAAAATCCACAAGAATGTGTTGTTTTAATCTACTATCAAATCTCTATATTATCTTATCATTTATTATTGTAAATCCTTTTGTGTATATTTAAACCCTTATAAATGATTCATTGAAATCCCTGACATATTCAACTTTTTTATAATCCTGTAATTTATATAAATATTAGTTCAACTATTTTTTTAGAAATTCCTATTATAAAATAACATATCAAATTAACCCCAAACTATTATTTTTATTTCATAATTATTTTTTTATTATTTATCAACACTTTCAATTGATAAAACTCCCAATAAAATTGATATATATATTAAGTCACGTTCTCTTTCTCAGAATAGTGTAGAACAAATAATATCATGTCCATTCTATTAATACACAATTTAATGACCAGTTGATCATATGATCTTCTATTTTATTGAGGTAATTTACATATGAAGGCCGCTATAATTTGGTTCTATTACCACTTGGTATATGTGTGATACATCCGTATAAAACTTATGTGTCTAGTAATTTATTATATTGCCTCCAAAAAATGAGATCATTTATCATAGAAAAATATAGGTTGTCTAACAGTATCAGTATTTATCTATTGTGTTTTAACTATAATTTTGTATTCTTAACTACAAAAATAACATTATTATGCATCTTATACAACTATAGATCGCCAAAATATTGTACTTGATTTTGAAATAATTTTTATGATAAATAAAATAATAGTATTCAATAATGTATTGAAAGGTTTTCTATAATTTAATAATGCATCTCATATATATCTATCAAATAATAATAACGTAAAAAATACTAAAATATATATTCTTTATACTACTAAAATCACATTCATATTCAATACTATATGTAAAAACCTTATGATATTAATCAATGAATTGGATGAGCGACAATACCAATAAGGGGAGTGATAACATACATTGACTAAAAGACATTATTCAATAAAACACTAGTGAGAATAATCATTATAATTATAGAATTATAATGGGATTATTATAATAAGAATTTAAGAAACATATAATAAATTCATGGAATGTGACATATTGTTAAAAAAAACATCTTTAAATATTTATCACTTACCATTGATATTTTTATACAATTCTAGAATCGTGCTCACATATACAAACATAATTGTGAAGAGAAGATAGAATCATATTAATGGATATTACACATGATCAAATGAGATATATTACATTACTCAATGAATTTTAGGAATATATAATTCACTCCAATCCTTCTGATATCATCAAATTCCTATAGTCAAGCATACCACCCAAAATGTATAATAATATTATTAATGAAAAAAACCCAAGAAATGGAATGAGATTCACAATTATTTTTTACGTCCTAGTAAATTGAAAATCCATTAGGATTCCCAAATAAATTTATTAATTTTTTTTGTAAAAATCATTATTCTGGAGTGGATAGGAAACAAATATATTAGAATAAATGATGTGTTTTTTATAAAATGATTTCATATTTATGAATAAATGAAATTTGATTAGAAATAAATTCAAAAGTGTACGAAAAATTATGTAATATATATACAATTTAAACAATATTAAATGTATATTTTATTATTTTTATAGGAATATCCATTTTGAAGATGATGAAAAATTTTCATAACATAATAATATAAATTTGGGTTTATGAATCGACTGACCTGAAATTCTTATTTTTTTTAAATTTTCTATCTACTTATTAATAATATGAGTTTTATTAAAATATTAAAACTAGAGGATAATTATGCTAATTTCTATCTCATGTGATCATTCATAATAATAGAATTATATTTTCTGATTATCATTGTTAATTTCAAATTGTTTTCATATCGTACTACCATTATAATATCTTATCGTACGTAGATTTGTTGATATACTATTATTTCTATTTAGAAAATATATATATTATCTAAATAATCAATGAAATAATTATTTTATAATATTTATTATTATTTTTTATTTATTCTTATAATCCGTAAAAGTTGTGATAACTTTACATTTGGAAATGTAGTAATGGGAAGTTAACCTCCAATTGGAATGACATTGTCAACAATATGTGGTAATGAGAAGTTTGAACGATAACTATATATAAAATTTTTAGTTATTATAGGATACATTCTTTAATATAATTTTAGCATACTAATCGATTGAACTTGTATGATTTGGGTTTGAATGTTATAATGATTAAAATGAAAATAATATGAAAATTATAAGAGATGATGATGTAAACAAACACTATTATAAGAACATATTCTTTTCTGAAAACATTACTCCATGAATTATTGGAGTTTATTTACTATGAAACATACCTACAGAATCTTGAGGACTAAGAGATAAGATGTAATGATATATATGGATCTGATATGTATACGGATAGTGGTTTTCCTAGGGTGTTCAGAGGGTATTTTATACATTAAGAGGTGACTATTTTTACAAAAAAATAAAAAATATAACACATTAGAGGATAAACAGTAAATAATAATAAACAATACATTAAATTCCATAATTTATCGAATTAAAAGGGAAATGTTTTTTAGGAATTCAATACCCGAACACATTATTCATTAAAAATGATAAATTATGTATAGACCTGGAAATTCAGTAGAATTTTTTTTCTAAAATTCATGTGAATTTTACGAGTCTGTAGTTTCTGATGACCCTTGATTTCGAAGCCCGGTGTGCCCGGAATCAATTTCTGAAGTTTTGTTAAGCTTAAATTAATGCACATAAGAAATTTTCTTGAAAAGTTGTAATAACTCTTAAACGGTAAATCAGATCAAAAATCTAGGGCCACCGTTGCACTCAGGATGGCGGGTTTTCCCTAGGTGTGACTTATTTTTAGTCGGCACATGCCTCCAGTGAAAAATCCCAAAAATGGAATAACCGTAAATAAAATAATAAAATAATGTTATTTTATTTTTCAATTTCTTATAACTCACAAATGGTAACTAAGATTAAAAATACAAGACCACCGCTGAACACTTTCGGGTAGGATTTCATTAAGCAGCTACTTACTTGGGTCAGTGAGGGCCACAAGAGAAAGTTAGTTTTTGGCCGCAAATAAAATAATTAAGTGATAATTATTTTATTGTGAAATTCGTAACATCTAAACGGTAACTTGGATTGAAAATCTGAGAGTACCTTTGGGTTCGTTGGGGTGTGTTTCACTTAGCCAGAGCCTAACATTGACCGGTGTGGGTCGAGGGTGGCTGATATTAATTTTCCGAACATTTTTTCATGTACGTTCAGTAAATGTGAGAACGACAATTTATAACTTTTGAAACGTTGCATGTAATTGAAATCTGAGGGAACTTTTGAACTCACAGTTCCGATATTCACTTAAGAATACTTTCACCTCGATGGAGGATGGTCGGGAATAAATGTTAGTTTTTGTGTTTTCAAAAAATGATAAAATAAAGTGTAGCCACACTTTATTTTATTCCAGTCGCCATATGAGTGCGGGTAGTTGGAACCTACACTTGGGGGTTGGTGGTGGGACCGCCACACCCTAACCTACCATGAGAGGTTATGGTGATGGGGCCCACCAAAACGCAATATCCAATTTGGGGTTTAATGTGGTGGGGACCACACGAGGCCACCAGACCCCTATTAATGGGAGGAGACCATAACATCTCAGCTCCCCCTATTAGGGGTGCCACCACCACCCCTTTTAATGGCCAAAACCCCCACTTTGAATTTGTGTAATCTCCCGTAATTTATTGCACCAACACATGTAAATTAATTATGGGGGGCCTCTTGACATCCTCCAAATTAATTGTGACACCCTTCGTGCAAATAATTTGGTTAAGCCGTGTAAATTAGTTCTACTATTTGAATTATGTGCCAATGTGATTTTAGACAAACCGTAACACCCCGAGATTTTATGAAAAATATTCTTTTAATTTCATTAATGTCTTTTGTTGTATGCTAAACCAATATTACCTTGCGCTATACGCAACACCGTATTAGCTTGCAGTATACCCAACACTATTCTTGGATCGTGTTACACATAATTCTGAAAATATTTATTCTACGCAACATTGAGTATATATATATATATATTCAATGTATAAATGAAATATGGTTGGATTATGATATAAGAAACAACGAGGGATTATTTTACAGCATGCAACTCTGACTTGGCTTTCATTACACGCAATCACGACCTTCCTCGATAGCGTGTGTTGTACGCAATACCGGGTTTTACTAAACAACGATATATTATTATAATATTATTATGAACTAGACATTATGAATATTATTAACTAAATTTTGAATCTTATAACATTATTATTCGTCTTACACATTTTATAAAACATGGTATAAGAACAAAATAAATTTTTCGGGTAAAATAAGTATTTTTAAAAAAATACAGTTTTGCTTCTTTTTGATGGCGCACCCACATTAAATCTAGTTTTTGACATGTTTATAAGTTCAATTTGACAAAATAAAATTATTCTTTTTAATCAGGATATAAATATTTACATTAGATAAAGTTTTGATATTTTTCCGATAACTTTCATATTTTAATGAATAGTAAAAACACGCTCTATTTTAATTAAAAACAATTTTTTTCATCGTAATATCTTATGTGGTTAAATTATAATATTTAATGGTTTTAAAGTATAAATAGAATATATTTTTACCATTTAAAATAATTTATGTCATTAGCATTGATTTTACCTTGAATTCGTAGGTTAAATCAATTAAATCTTTTGTAATGTTTTAAAGAAAAACCTGTTTTCTTTCGAACAATGGGATTAATTTTAATTTAATTTCTGCAACTTTTTTGTAATGAATTTGGAAAAATGGATTCCATATTTGGAATCAGTGGGTCCAAATTATGATAATAAGCTACTTTTTATTTTTGGGCATTATGAATAGTAACTAGGGTAAATTTTATTTACTATAGTTAAAGGTAAATCGGGTAATTAAGGGTAAATATAAGATTATAAAATTACCCTAACACTTGGATAAATCCTTTTGGATGGCTAAAAGGAGACCCATATAACATAATGGTCGATTTAGATTCATTTTATGGACTTTTTTCAATGAAAATAATTTAATTATTATTAAAACCAAAGAATGTGACAACATGTCACTTTCTTAAATCTTATAAGTATAATAAATTTAATTTAGTACTAAAATTCATGAAACTTAGAACATAAATAGTATCCCGAAATCTAATACAATTATCTACATCATAGAAATTTATTTATAATTTTTATGGATTAAATAGTTATCATTTATTATGACACAAAGATGATGCAATAATTGTCTTATTAATGAAATGTTGACATAATTGATGTTATAAATGCCCAAATAAATGTAATTTGAGAATTTGTAGGACTTAAATTAATTTTCTAGGTTAATATGACATGTTATTGTTGATATAAGTAACTTGGTTCGAACTTATAATTCTGTTATGAATTTCATAAAAATCATGTACCAAATAGTGTCAAAATTGACATAAATTAGTTTTAAAACAAATATTATATTATTAATTGTTATTTAATTCCTAAACATCTTAGGTTCGGCCAAATTACATAGATAAGGATATATATATTAATAATAAAAAACTTAGGGTTCTCTTGGCTTGTTATTGTATGTTTATTAACCATATAGTGTAAGAAAACAAAAAGACATGGTAAAAGTTAAATTATTTAACTTAGAGTTAAATCTAATTGATAAGGTTAAAATAATTACCTAAACTTGTCTAACTCCTATTGGATGAGAGGATCTCGACCCATACCCACTTAATCTTAGAAATAATACCCTTTGGAACCATTATAAACCGAATTTTACCTTAATATAAAATAATATTTTGAGATTTTCCTATGGTGCCCCTCTCCTCCCTTATAAAAGGGCACCTCCTCCCTCTCCTACTCAAACCAATTTGAGCATTAAATCTCGGCCAAACCCTGCCAAAATCTCTTATACACTTCCCTAGTATCATCCTAGAGGTCCTGGTTTTCTTCAAAGACCATCCTTAGTTCTTTAAGTGCAGGTTTTGTGAAGGCGCGTCAAAAAGAGGTAATATCCATTACCGATCTTTTTAAATTTCGTTCTTCCTCAACTTCTTCTTATTTAGTTGTTTCTTGATAAATTAAAAACATAAGTATTTCTTATATACTGATATGTTATTATAAATAGAAAACAACTCTAATAAACCTTCTATCCATCCTACGGAAAATGGAAATCACTGCGCGTGCGTACGTACGGAATACTGTCTCCACGCCGTGGTGTAATCTATTATCCGCCACCACCTTAATTGGATCGGTATAATGGTGTAATGAGTAACTATATATTATTATTATAGAGTGATATTGATACTGAAATAGTATACATACACTTCAACACAATTCCACGACCATGGGAACGATATCATCGCTCGTGCGTACGTACGGACTACCACTCCACGACGCGATGAGATTCATTATCCATGTTAACCATTCCAGAATGATTATAAATTATATATGATGAATAATAATGAAATATATGACATGTTAAATCTACTGTATTTCTGTATATATATATATGTCATCTACTTACTTCCATTCGAGACAATAAGGAAAGGAAAACAGCGTTCATGCGTACGTACGGACTACCGTCTTCATGAACGGTGTGTTTCATTTCATTTATCTATCTATTATATATATATATATATACTGAATATATATGATATATAAATCATATTTTATATTCTGGAAGTAATTATATCATGATATAAGTAATAATAATGTAAAGAACAACAAGTCCAAACACCTACGATAAATGAAACAATTTTACCCAAAACGCTTCTTTAACATGGAATTTACAAAAGAACGGGTAATATAAAGTCATAAGTAAACCATATATGATATCATAACAATGAATATGATTATGTAATAAGTTAATGACATTATTTAAATCATTATACAGGAGGTTCGGATACGTACAAAGCATATCAGACATAAGTTAAGGGAAATATCACAATCTCATTTTTATCTGAGATTGTTTATACATTGGTATTTACTGGGGTGTATTTTATCATCCACATCCATGTTTCTTCAATATTTAATTTTATTTCCATCCACCTACAATTTTTTAAATCCAATTTTACCCTTCGTTGAGTTTTTAGTAAAGGATATGAAAGGAATCTTTTGTCGTTTTTTCGTACGAGGTACTTTTTGAATTTTCCGACAAAAGTATGAAGAATGTTTTTTTAACTTATACGAAATGAATGGATTTTTAAAACATTATTTCCAAGAAGCTTCCTTTACAAGTTTTCAAGTTTATTTTTTATCAACTTATTTTAGTTTAAATTTTTATGACATGTTAAGAAATGAAAAATGTTTTCGAAGAAGAAAGGATATTTTCCTCAAGAATGGAGTTCAAGTGTTTTATCAAAATTATTTTCCATCTAAGATAATAAAGGGTTCTGTTTTTATCCCTATTATTACATTGATTTTATTATGTTGTGATGGAATTATTTTTATGAATTCCTTTATCTTATATGAATTTTTTTATGATGTCATGATGTTTAAGATTCCCATTTGTATTACATGGGTTATGCAATGATGTATGATTTATGATTTTGTGGCACACATAAGAATGGTATCATTATGAGATGGGTGGGACCTATATCTCCCTCCAATGCATTGGGTAAAGATTTTATATCTCATGAGATAGACATGGCCGGAATGGTAGGTTATACCGGTTCAGTGAAACAGGACTGAAACGAGGGTGACTCAGTTCAGAAATGGACTTTGTCCACTAAGATATTCTTGGCAATGAGTCTTGACTAATATGTTATGATTCTCTATGATTATGTGTGTATGCCACAATGTTTAATGTTTTAAGTTATGATTATTGGGATTTCATTTCACTACTATGATTTATCCCATGTTATGAAATTATGCACTCTTTTGCAGGTTAAGATTTCCAAAATGTTATGTTCTTATGAATATGATGTGATTGATATTTCTTTTTTTTACCCTTACTGAGCATTTGAGCTCACCCTTTTATGTTTTATTTTCCCCAGGATATAAAGAAAGGTTTTAGGTAAAAAAAGGAAGGTCTTTATGGGAGATGTTGAAGATCTTTTACCACGATTAGAATATTATATTCCGAGTTTCCAAAGACACTATACTATTACTATCCTTGTGAGTGTGTTTTTGTTATGTACTAAGTATTCCGCAAAAGTAATGTAATGTCCATGTACGTCAAGATTCGGGTCTCTATAGTTGGTATCAGAGGAAAGGTTTAGTCAACCTTTGGAAACTAGGATGTGAGAACATTATTGAGATCCCTAGAGATATTTCTAAGGTATGTCTAGGGATGTCTTTAAGGATAAGTATACGTATAGGATATGGTCCTAGAACCACGGTAACGATATTATAATTTAACCTAAGATGTTAGATATTAAGGGTACTCCACCTTTACTATGTTGTTTTCCCTAGCATTATTTTTTCCTCTCACGCTATTCTTTTTGGGTTTTAGACGATGGCTGGAACCCGAAAGAACCATGTTGATCACTGTAGTGGACAATGCAATGATTGTCCTCCGGAAAAAACAAGTGTTATGAGAGATGGAGTGAAAAATCTTATTGCTATACTTACACAAGCTATGAATCATTATGGACTTCTAAATGAGAAGAGAAGGGAACAATATTCTATTGAGTCATTCATGAGGCAACGTCCACCTTCTTATAGTGGGTCTTCTGATCCACTTGTTGCTGAACAATGGATCAGTACTACTGAAAAGATATTTTCAGTTCTTCAATGTTCTGAACATGATAAAGTCATCTTAGCATAGTATCGTTTGGAAGCTGATGCTGATCAATGGTGGAATCTTATCATTAATATGAGGCCAAGAGATGAAATTGAGTCCATGGAATGGGACGAGTTCAAGAACTTATTTTTCAATAAGTACTTCCCTCGTATTCTTCGAACAAAGATGGAGAAGTAGTTTCTTGAACTAAAGCAAAAGGATGATGAATCTGTTGGTATATACGGAGTGAATTTTACAAGACTTTCAAGGTATGCATCTGGCATTATCATCCAACCTGAAAGTAAAGTTGATCGATTTTTCAGTGGCTTAAAACCAAGTCTTCGAAGGGAATTTGCTATAAGAGACTTCAGTAGCTATGAAGAAATTGTGCATTGTGCTATCAAGGTATAAATGGAAGTTGGTGTTACCTATCCATCTCATAGTTTTGACAAGAAACGAAAGATGGAGTTCAAGGAGAAATCTCGGAATAATGGTGAAAAGATGATCAATGTTTCCTTATGCTCAAAGTGTGGAAAGAAGCATGGTGGAGATTGTATTAAAGGGACAATTAGATGTTTCAAATGTGGAAAGGAAGGTCATCGGGCATTTGAATGCCACAATGATGGGAAGAAGATGTCTAATGATGCAAACAAAGGAAGTGATACACAGAATGAACCTACTACACATCAATGCTTCAAGTGCAAGGAAATGGGGAATTATGCTAATAAAAGTCCTAATACAAGGGTTAGTGATGATCGACATGAGCAACCGCCTAAGGAAAAGGACAAAGGGATGTCACATGCAATCACTATTGTTGATGTTGAATATGAAAACGATGTGGTGGAATGATTAAGTGTTTATGTAATGGGATTCCAAAATAATGATGTATCATGGAGTATTGGAATATTTATGTATTGGTCTAATGTGGTATTCAAAGTGATTGAGATATTTTTGGAAATAAGATGATATGCGCATAATAAAGGGAAAACATGAAAATGAAATGTTTAACAGTATTCATGAGCTCGTGATTGATATAAGGACTAAGTGATATCATGGTTTGAGTATATAGAATTTTGAGGATTTTGGTAAGTGGAAAGTGTTAACTTTTAACAGCATTCATGTTTTCACTAAGGTTTAATATGTATTCATTTTTCAAGAGAATACATGATTAAGGTATTCACATGATTGGAATGTGACCAAAAAGATATATGGGGGATAAATGATGGTATTCACATGCTTGGTTGATGAAATATCAAGTAATCATTTTCTTTATACTATAAGCTCGGACCGAAGTATTTTAGATAAGCCTAAATATTGGAATGGATTATGTTGGACATATGCTAAGTATTTGTTAAGGAAAGATCTGTTTTCGATATTACTGATGGGATTTTATAGTAATGTAGTTTTAGAAAAAGGACAACCTACAGGACGGGCGACAACCCATCGTGTCAGACAAGGCTGTGGGAATCGAACCCACAACCGAAGTGAGACTGGCCTTTATCGCCTACCACTGGCCTACAGGAAGTCCCTGTTTAGTAAAAACTAGTTTTATTATATTAAGGAGTATGATATATTAAGTATAAGTCCATTTTAGGAACCATATAAGATTACTCTCACTATAGATCGACTTATGTATATAAATTTTTCTAACCTTTTGTTTGAGACAGATAGAATGACCTGTCATTCTATCACATGATATGCTAACACTTCACTAATAACAAATTCAACTTCATTTATTTAAGAGATGAAGTGGAAATTGTTCAAGGCACGAACAACAGTGAGATTGTACCAAAATAAAGTAAGTATTTATTGGAATTCAAATTCTTCAACTTTAGGGAAATGATCTTGCAAACCAAAAATGTTGTCCTAGTGCCCTTATATCCGATGAATCATATGATACCCTAGATCGTCACAAAATTATGGCTTTGTGATTGATGGCTTTTCCATAGCCATGTTCTCTACCACTCTCCATCAGAACATGATGGTTAGATTTCTCTTCCATATCCATATTTTCACCTATGTGGAAACCCAGTGATTAGTTTATTTGGGTAACTGTTACGTTTCATACTTTTGTTTTTGATGATTGGTTTTGGTATTCCTTTTTACGATGTGGGTTTCTATTAAAGAAACTTTGGAATAGTAAACCATTTATAACCCCGACGAATTTTGAGGGAGAAAATCATTTTAAGGGTGGTAGAATGTAACACCACGAGATTTTATGAAAAATATTCTTTTAATTTAATTAATGTCTTGTGTTGTATGCTACACCAAGATTACCTTGCGCTATACGCAACACTGTATTAACTTGCAGTATACGCAACACTATTCTTGGATCGTGTTACACACAATTTTGATAACAGTTATTCTACGCAACATTGAGTATAAATATATATATATATTCAATGTATAAATGAAATATGGTTGGATTATGATATAAGAAACAACGAATGATTATTGCACAGCATGCAACTCTGACTTGGCTTCCATTACATGCAATCATGACCTTCCTCGATAGCATGTGTTGTACGCAATACCGGGTTTTACTAAACAACGATATATTATTATAATATTATTATGAACTAGTAGATATTAATAGTATTAACTAAATTTTGAATCTTATAACATTATTATTCATCTTACAAATTTTCTAAAACATGGTACAAGAACAAAATTAATTTTTTCGGGTAAAATAAGTATATTTAAAAAATGCTGTTTTGCCTCCTTTTGATGGAGCACCCACTATAAATATAGTATTTGACATGTTTATAAGTTCAATTTTACAAAATAAAATTCTTCTTTTTAATCAGGATATAAAAATTTACATTAGATAAAGTTTTGATATTTTTCCGATAACTTTCATATTTTAATGAATAGTAAAAACATGCTATATTTTAATTAAAAACATCTTTTTTCATCGTAATATTTTATGTGGTTAAATTATAATATTTAATGGTTTTAAATTATAAATAGAATATATTTGTACCATTTAAAATAATGTATGTCATTAGAATTGATTTTACCTTGAATTCGTAGGTTAAATCAATTCAATCTTTTGCAATGTTTTAAAGAAAACCTGTTTTCTTTCGAACAACGGGATTGATTTTAATTTAATTTCTGCATCTTTTGTGTATTGAATTTGAAAAAATGGATTAAATATTTGGATTCAGTGGGTAAAAATTATGTTAATAAGCTACTTTTTATTTTTGGGCATTGTGAACAGTAACTACGGTAAATTTTATTTACTATAGTTAAAGGTAAATCGGGTAATTAAGGGTAAATATAAGATTATAAAATTACCCTAACACTTGTAAAAATCCTATTGGATGGCTAAATGTAGACCCATATAACCTAAGGGTAGAATGAGATTCATTTTATGGACTTTTTGTCCATGAAAAAAATTTAATTATTATTAAAACCAATGAATGTGACAACATGTCACTTTCTTAAATCTTATTAGTATAATAATTTTAATTTAGTAATAAACTTCATGAAACTTCGAACATGAATAGTCTCTAGAAATATAATACAATTATCTACATCATAGAAATTTATTTAGAATTTTTAGGGATTAAATAATTATCATTTATTATGACACAAAGATGATGCAGTAATTGTCTTATTAATGAAATATTGACACAATTGATGTTATAAATGCCCAAATAAATGTAATTTGAGACTTTTTATGACTTAAATTAATTTTATAGGTTAATATGACATGTTATTGTTGATATAAGTAACTTGTTGAGAACTAATAATTCTGTTATGAATTTCATAAAAATCATGTACCAAATAGTGTCAAAATTGACATAAATTAGTTTATAAAACAAATATTATATTATTAATTGTTATTTAATTCCTAAAAATCTTTGGTTCGGCCAAATGACTTAGATAAGGATATATATATTAATAATAAAAAACTTGGGGTTCTCTTGTCTTGTTATGGTAAGTTTATTAACCATATAGTGTAAGAAAACAAAAAGACAAGGTAAAAGTAAAATTATTTAACTTAGAGTTAAATCTAATTGTTAAGGTTAAAATAATAATTTAAACTTGTCTAAATCCTATTGGATGAGATTATTTCGACCCCTCCCCACTTTATCATAGAAATAAGACCCTTTGGAACCATTATAAACCGAATTTTACCTTAATATAAAATAATATTTTGAAATTTTTCTATGGCGCCCCTCTCGTCCCTTATAAAAGGGAACCTCCTCCCTCTCCTCCTCACACCAATTTGAGCATTAAAGATCTGCCAAAACCTGAAAAAATATCTTCTCCACATCCCTAGTATCAACCTAGAGGTCCTGGGTTTTTTCAAAGACCATCCTTAGTTCTTTAAGTGGAGGTTATGTGAAGGCGCGTCAAAAAGAGGTAATATCCATTACCGATATTTTTCAATTTCTTTCTTCTTAAACTTATTATTATTTAGTTGTTTCATGATAAATTAATAACATAAGTATTTATTATATACTGATATGTTATTATAAATATGAAAAAACTCAAATTAACCTTCTATCCATCCTACGGAAAAAGGAAATCATCGTGCGTGCGTACGTACGGAATACCGTCTCCACGCCGTGGTGTAATCTATTTTCCGCCACCACCTTAATTGGATGGGTATAATGGTGTAATGAGTAACTATATATGATTATTATAGAGTGATATAGATACTTAAATAGTATACATACACTTAAAAACAATTCCACAACGATGTGAACGATATCATCGCTCGTGTGTACGTACGGACTACCGTCTCAACGACGCGATGACATTCATTATCCATGTTAACCATTCCAGAATGATTATAATGTATATATAATGAATAATAATGAAATATATGACATGTTAAATCTACTGTATTTATGTATATATATATGTCATCCACTTACTTCCATTCAAGACAATACGGAAAGGAAAACAGAGTTCATGCGTACGTATGGACTACCGTCTTCATGAACGGTGTGTTTCATTTCATTTATCTATCTATTATATATATATATATACTAAATATATATGATATATAAATATTATTTTATATTATGGATGTAAGTAAATCATGATATAAGTAATAATAATGTCAAGAACAACAAGTCCAAACAACAACGATAAATGAAACAATTTTACCCAAAACGCTTCTTTAACATGGAATTTACAAAAGAACGGGTAATATAAAGTCATAAGTGATCCATATATGATATCATAACAATGAATATGATTCTGTAATAAGTTAATGACATTATTTAAATCATTATACAGGAGGTTCGGATACGTACAAATCATATCAGACTTAAGGTAAGGGAAATATCACAATCTCATTTTTTTCCGAGATTGTTTATACTTTGGTACTTACTGGGGTGTATTTTATCATCCAAATCCATGTTTCTTCAATATGTAATTTTATTTCCATACACCTACAATTGTTTAAATCCAATTTTACCCTTAGGTGAGTTTTTAGTAAAGGATATGAAAGGAATCTTTTGTCGTTTTTTTGTACGAGGTACTTTTTGAATTTTCCGACAAAAGTACGAAGAATGTTTTTTTAAATTATAATGCATGAATGGATTTTTAAAAAATTATTTCCAAGAAGATTCCTTTACATGTTTTCATGTATATTTTTAATCAACTTATTTTAGTTTAAAGTTGTATGACATGTTCTGAAAGGAAAAATGTTTTTGAAGAAGAAAGGATATTTTCCTCAATAATGGAGTTCAAGTGTTTTATCAAAATTATTTTCCATCTAAGATAATAAATGGTTCTGTTTTTATCCCTATTATTACATTGATTTGATTATGTTGTGATGGAATTATTTTTAGAAATTCTTTTATCTTATATGAATTGTTTTATGATGTCATGATGTTTAAGATTCCCATTTGTATTACATGGGTTATGCAATGATGTATGATTTATGATTTTGTGGCACACATAAGAATGGTATCATTATGAGATGGGTGGGACCTATATCTCCCTCCAATTCATTGGGAAATGATTTTATATCTCATGATATAGACATGGATGGAATGGTAGGTTATACCGGTTCAGTGAAACAGGACTGAAACGAGGGTGACTCGGTTCAGAAATGGACTTTGTCCACTAAGATATTCTTGTCAATGAGTCTTGACTAAAAAGATACGATTCTCTATGATTATGTGTGTATGACACAAAGGTTCATGTTTTAAGTTATTATTATTGGGATTTCATTTCACTACTATGATTTATCCCATGTTATGAAATTATGCTCTCTTTTGCAGGTTAAGATTTCCAAAATGTTATGTTCTTATGAATATGATGTGATTGATATTTCTTTTGTTTACCCTTACTGAGCATTTGAGCTCACCCTTTTATGATTTATTATCCCCAGGATATAAAGAAAGGTTTTAGGTAAAAAAAGGAAGATCTTTATGGGAGATGTTGAAGATCTTTCACCACGATTAGAAGATTATATTCTGAGTTTCCAAAGACAGTACACTATTACGATCCTTATGTGTGTGTTTTTGTTATGTACTAAGTATTCCGCAAAAGTAATGTAATGTCCATGTACATCGAGCTTCAGGTCACTACACAAACCCTCCCTCTCTTATATAAAGGATGCTTGGGGGAAGTTTTTGCGACGGCTTAATCAAGAAGAAAAATGCTGGAAAAGAGACGCATCGCCCAACACATAGAGGATTACACCCCTCCCAACGAAGAATGAAAAGAACGCGAAGAATGCCGACGACGATCTTCTCATCTGACCTTCTACCTTGGACCCCTTCAATGTGAAATGTGATCATCTACCACAGATCAATGGCCAACATACCGCGATGTCAATGAATTATTGCCCGTTAATCAAAAGGTAGGGGATTTTTATGTTAATTTAATTATGAGAATAAATCATCATTCTTCATCAATCATGTTATGGTTTGAGAATCACCATTTTATCTCACCGTAAGGAGGAGGGTTTGGGCCACATGAACACAGTCCAATCCTCACCTTGTTTGTTCTTGTTTGGTGATGATGAAGGCGGTACACACAGCGACGACGACGAAGGCGACGAACAAAGGTAGTGCTAGCCGCGACCTCTGTGAACTTTGCCGCCCCCGCGGCGCCACAGAGCGCTACCCGCACCCCAGTGCCCCTGCCGGCATTCACTCAGTGTCCCGCGCCCCTTACAGAGTGCTGTCGGGGCCCAGCTCCCATGCTGGCGTGCTGACTGGTGCCCCACACCCTTGCCGGCGGGCTCCCGGCACCCATACCGTCGCGCAGCCCGGCGCCCTGCACACTTGCAAGCGCACTGTCCGGAGCCTTATACCCCTACCAGCGCGCTCCCGACGCCCCGCATACCTGCTGGCGCACTCCTGGCGCCCCGCGCCAGGGTTCTATTTGGTGCCCTGTTCCCTCTATCGGCGCACTACGCACCTTCCTGGCTGGTGCCGCGGCCTGGCCGGTGCCCCCGGAGCTTGCCGGAGGCCAGCCGGTAGGCCCGTGCCCTCTGCGGCCCGCCGGCTGGACTCCCGGCCGCCAGCCTCTTGAGCAGACCCACGGTGTCCAACATGATGTTGCTGGCCGAACCGGCCCGGTCTCCCGAGTCTAGTTACCGAGCCACCTACGTGGTGTCTATTGGGCCGAACCGCCCTCTCGGTCCGTTGGGCCGAGCCCGGCGGACGGGGTCAAAACTGAGCGTGATGACCCGCCCAATGGGCTGACACATACCCAAAGAGTCTGATAGGGGCGACCCATACTGGGTCGGCCCAGACTGGGTTGGGCCAAGTCAGTCTGACCGGGTCAGACCGGACCCGGGCCCATTACTAACCCATTACCTTCTTGGGCCATATCTTTGCCACCAGACGTCTGTCTGACGAACCGTCAGTGGCACTGGTATTCTTTGTGTCTAGTCATCCATTTGAGTATACCCCACTAGAGTTCAGGGTATAGTTGAGTCATGTTCAGGTTGGTTGGTACATGAATCTAACTGGGTCCCCAGGACTAAAATGCTAATAACTCATAGGCCAAGCATCTGATTAGCGCGTCATATGTTGTGTTGAGACCCCTATGACGAGGCTGACCATTGGGATACTTCTACTTGGGACTTCTTGATAGATGGAGTTAGACTAGTTTCCCGTGGAGAGGATCCTTCTAGAGGTGAGCAGACAGTGCATGGAGACCTAGTATCTGGTAGTGTAATGCCCCGACCCCAGTTACCCAGATTCTGTGCATTATTACATAACATTGGCATGATCACAGGAAAGATCATGTCTCGAAAGACTGATTAGTTTAGTAGCCTTGGAATAACTAGATACATTAATAAATATTACATTACATCATAAACTGAAAAAAAAACATAGTCTCCATTGTCCACACTCATACTATCCCTGCAGGTCATTAATAATTTACTTCTTCACAATATTGGGAAAAATAAAACATTGAAAGGAGTGAGCTCAGATGCTCAGTAAGGATAACATTATAGCAGAAGCTTTCATATATAAGCATAAACACTTAAGGAAATTTTTAATTAAAACAAAATCCTTTTAAACATAAACTTCACCATAATATGGCAAAGATAAAATAAAATAATGCCATTTACATATTCATATGGATATTATACTAGTAGAACAATCACATGCAATATCAATAACCACTTTCATAATGATGGAATGAAAAATGCTAGACTATCATAACCACATAGCCAAGGCATCATGCCAAGACTACAAATAAGATTTTTCCAAGGCCTTGTGCAAAGACACTAGTTTGTCTCTTGAGACCTACCGATGCATCGAGGAGCTATAGCGGGCTCCACCCATAACTTATTAAGTCCAATTCATTCCACATATAAACATGTCTAAACATAACATAAACATTCGTATTAAAATTAGCATACGAAATGTCAATACATTAACCACAAACCATGAATGGTATAAAAAATAGCACATCCACAGTCAAACATAACTGATTCGATACAATATGAATGATTGTATTGTATCACATTATCCTCAAGCCAGAATAGTGAAGGATATTGACATAGATGAAAATAATCATCAAAACTATTAGAGAGAAATATCCCCCTTTTTCTTGAAATCATTTAAAAGTCACACTATTTGTCAACAAGCCATTTACAAATAGATTTTTGAATCAAAGTGTCCCATACCACTTTGAAAAATTTAAAAGTAGTTTTTATTTTAATACTATAATGTCCATATGAATAAATCCTTTAAACGATTTTTTAAAACATGGACATTAATGAGTAATATTTAGAAGATTAAGTCTTTAAAACATTTAAAAATGGTATTTTAGTTAGAGTTTCTAACCAAGAGAGAGACACTTTAATACAAATAATTGAGGTAACCAAAATATTTCAATATCATAAGAATAAAGGGATTAATGATATACTATGTCAAAGTACATTATATACACCACATAAATGTGATTTTGTGTATATCAACAAAGAAGTCTCAATGAAATGTAAATTGAGATGAAATCTCTCATAAAGTTTGTACCCTTAGGTTAAGGATAAATCAACGACATAGTTATGTGTGACAAATATAAATACACTAAATATGATTGGATGTTCAGTTTAAAACAACCAAAGAACATTCACACATAATCTTGTAAAAACAACACCAATGAATTGGATGTTTAACTCAACAAATGGAGAATGAGTTAAAATTACTCTTATCAAATTCATATCGATGACTTGAGAAATTATCAATGGAGTGATTATGTGTATCAAAATTATTTCCACAGAAAAGGGGAGTGGAAATTATGACATAAACAAATGAATAGTGATTCCACACATAATCTCGGAGTAAAATAATCAATGGAGTTTGCGAATATCCGAATAAATGGAAATTGAAAATTCAAATTACCTTATCGATTTGGAAACATATGAAACATACACCCATGAAATAAGGATCATAAAATGATGATGTAAATACCCATAAATTAAAGTATAATACAAAATTAATACAGATATGGGTAGTACACATACACCACATGCAATAAATAAGTGGTGAATAATGGAATTATCACGAAATTAAAAGTGAGATAAGAAACCCCTTACTTTGTACTTTTTCATTGGTCGACGGTAGGTTAACCTCCTATATAATGTTGAAATAATTTTTATTGAATTATACAAGAATCATTTACATTAATATGATATCATATATGATCTTTTAACATTGATTTGTTAATAATATCGTAGAATTATCGTCATTTTGGGTGTTAATGGGTTCATTTTACTTTATATTCTTTGTTATGTGAGCCATATTTGTTATTAATGGGATGTATATTATTCATATCCAGAATGATATCAAGTCCTTAAAAATTATTTTTAATCATCAAATGAGAACTATACTTGAATAGATACGATGGAGAATGAATCTCATCACGTTCATGGACACGGTAGTCTGTACGTACGCACGAGCGACAAAATCATTCTTTTGATATTAAAATAATATATAATTGGATGGTATATCATGTATACAGAATAATTATCATGTTATATTTATTATTTACATGATTTACACATCATTATTATACCCATACAAATAATAATTTATTGAATAACAATTACACCACGACGTGGAGACGGTAAGTCGTACGTACGCATGTATAGTGACATGTTATTCAATGGATGGATAGAATAATGAATATGGTTGTACCATATTTATAATAATATGACAGTATATAGGAGATACTTGATTCATTATTTTATAATATAAATAACAAAGAAAGAAGAAGTGGAAGAAGAAAGGAACTTGAAAAGGGGTGGTGAAAACATTACCTCTTCTTCGGGTTCTTCCTTTTTATTTGATCAAAAGGGCTCCATAGGTTGGCTTTCCGATCAAACTAAGACCTCTAGGTTATTTTGATGGATGTTGAGAGAGTATTTGGGAAGGTTTTTGCCAAGCCAAAATGCTTTTAAGGTGTGAAGAAATGAGAAGGATGAGTGCCCTTTAATAAGAGGGGTGAGAGGCACCTTTGGAAAAGCTAGAAATATTAATTTATAATAAATTCTTATTCGGTTTCCAATGGCACCAAAGATTATTATTTAAAGTTTAATATGGGGATAGGTTAAATACATTAAACGAATAGATTTTATACAGGTTGGTGTAATTATATTAACCTTATCGTTTATTTTTAACTCTTAGTTATTTAGTTTGACATTAACCATGTCACTTTGTATTTTTATATTATATAGTTAATAAAAGTACTATATACATCCAAGATACCCCCAAGTGGTCCATTAATGATACACCTATCATGATATAACTCTCTTGACCGAACCTTATATTTTTAGGAATTTAATATCAATTAATAATATAATATTTTTTTTAAAAACTCTTTTATGTCAATTTTGACACTATTCAAAAATTGATTTTTTTTAATTCATAACAGAATGATTACATAGAAACAAGTCAATTAACTCAATTATAACATTTCATATTAACCTATAAAATTATTTTAATTCATAAAAAGTCTCAAATTATATTTATTTGGGTATTTATAATATCAATTATTCTTATTATTCACTATTATGGTAATTAATGCATCACCATTGTGTAATAAATAAATTAACTTATTTAATGTTTAAAAATTATAAATAAAATATAATTATGTACTAAATCGTTTTATCTTTCTAATGAATATTTATAGTCTAAATTCCAACATATATAACCCTATTTAACAATTGTTTTTCTAAAAGATATATGCTTGTGTCATTTTTGTATTCATTTTAACTTAATAAAAATAAAGAGTTCCTATCACTTTCTAGTGGATACATGGGGTCCCAAAATCGACCCAAATATTCCCATGGTCGGCCATGTATCAACCAATATGGTTAAGACATGTTTTAGGGTAATTTAGTATTATTATAATATTATTTTTTAACCCTTGTTTACCGGATTTACCCTTTAACCATGATAAATAAAATATTTACCGAAGTAATTATCCAAAATGCCTAAAAAAAGTTACCTATTTACACAATTTTAACATCCTGATTGCAAATATGGAACCCATTTTTCCAAATTCAAAACACATAAGTGGCCGAAATTAATTTAAAATTAAATCTCGTTGTTAAAACAAAAGGCGTGTTTTTAAGAGGTAATAACTATCAAAAGATTGGCACTTGTTTATGTCTAGTATAAATGTGAAATTATGTTCAATGACCCACATTGTATTATATGGTAAAAATATATTTGAAATATAGTTTAAAACCACTAAAATTCATAATTTATCACTATTAATTATTTCGATTAAAAAAGTTTTTTTAATTAAAATTTATTTATTTATTACTATTCATGAAAATATAAAAGTTATCCGAAAAGTACCAAAATATCACCCTAGACTAATTTCGTTATTGTTAATCCCAAAATGAAGTATATTTTACCAAATTCAAAAAAAAAGTTGCATTTATTAATTTAAAATTGATTCCTGCTTTCGAAACCAAAAGGCGTATTTTTAAGAAATAATAACTACCAAAAGTTTGACACTAGTTTATGTCTAATTTCAAGGTGAAATTACATAAAATGACCATGATTGGATTAAATATTAAAAATATAATCTATTTATTCTTTAAATCCATTAAAATGTATAATTAAATAATATAAATTATTTTGATTAAAAAAGTTGTTTTCAATTAAAATTTAGTAATGTTTTACTATTCGCCCAAATATGAAAATTTATCAGAAAGACACCAAAACATAATTGATACTAAATTCTTGTGTCCCGATTCTAAAGAAGAATTTCATTTTGTAAAATTTAATATATAAAAGTTTCAAATACTTGTTTTAAAAAAGAATTCTCCATTAAACGGTGGTAAAATTTCATTTTTTTGTAAAATAATTCTTTTATCTGAAAAAATGATTTTGTTTATAAATCATGTCTTAGAAACTCATAATATGGATTAAAATTATAAGGATAATATATTATTTAAAATTTAGTTAATACTATTCATAACCTCTTTTGAACGGCTAGTTTGGAAAGTCGTGGTGTACTTAAAATCAGTGTTGCGTACAACACACGCTATTGTATTATTCAAAGAGAAGTGTACTGTGGAAGATTGGGGTGTTACAGGTAGTGAGGCGGAGGTTGGAGACAGAACATATGAAGGTTAGTACCGATCGATCCTATGTGGGTCAGATCCTATGTGGGTCAACACTCAACGATCTTGTGTGGGTCAGTGCCTACTGATCCTGAATGGGTCAGATCCTGTTTGTGTTAGCGCTCAGTGATCCTATGTGGGTCAGTGTATACTGATCTTGTGTGGGTCAGATCCTATGCGGGTCATTTTGGGGGTTAGTACCTATCGATCCTATGTGGGTCAGACTCCGTATGGTCCAAAGTAGTGCCTCTTGACAGAATAAGATGATATATATTTGTGACTAATCATTTGTACTTCTATACTTCACCATTCATGGTCTCTATTATAAAAAAATCCTGGTTTTAGCTAAGACATTGACCATTGTGTTCTCCTCATGATTGAGATGGGTTACTTGATAAGATATGTATATGTTTGGGTGTATACCTGTGTATTGGTTATCCATTGATTTATTACATTGTGGTTTATCCATTGTGGATTTTGTGAGACCTTGAGGGTCTTGGGGTCCCTAATGGGTATCGTTAAACTCACCTCTGCACGGGAAGTCCCCGCACCTCGTTGTGTTGGATGCAGACGACAGACAGCACTGACAGCGGCCGAGAGCACCGGGACTGGATAGTACCCGGAGGTGGTCCTCACGACGAGTCGGTACCCAGAGGAGACAGACAGATGTAGAGTGCTGAGGAGGCTATATGTACCTACCCATCTGGTAGGATCCATGGTGGACGATCCAGGAGCATCTAGACACCATCCAGCTATTTGTCTTTTACTTGTACCTGTTTTGTCTCTTCCTTGTACTTTACATTTGCGCTTGTTTTTATGGACTATTTACATTTCAGCACTACTTTTGTATGCAATTTTTACTTAGTTATTTCTTCCTCTTTTACTCTAGTTGTGTGTGTTTATGTTTTATAAAGGCTACACCTTCCCAGTTGTAGGGAATTACGTCTTTGGTGCTAGTTTCCAGCCCCTGGCCTATGGAAGGCGGGCATGGAGTACTCACGATGTAGGCCATAGGGGACGGGTCATGAATAATTGTTATCAGAGGAGTTGGTTCTGCTGTAGAACTTAGAACTCTGATATTTCTTTATGTAAAGCAATAGTGTTAAGGGTACCGAGTGTGGCTTTCAGTTTAGGGAGTCTAGTGTTGGTGTGGCGGCCGACATATCCATACACCATGACCGTGAATACTGATTTCCTTCTTGGTGCACGAAAACACAGATTGCATCTATGTTTTCATAAGTTTTATTTATGTCACCTCAAACTAGGTCAGCTCAGCATGTATAGTCTTTTGACCGTGTCACATCTGTTATGGATGCCTTCACGCAAACATCCAGTTAGAGTTCCAACAGAGTACACGATGACAGCCCACCGAGCGACGATGATCCGGTGAAGGGCCCTCTTAATATATTGGCACATTCGGGTGGTGTAACAACATCACAACCACCCATTGGGAAGCATATACCACCTACCACACTGGAAGATGGTGCAAGCCGACTGAGCGCATTGCAAGAATCCCAGCGGCAGAGGCCTTCAAGGTTTTGAGGCGAGGCAGATTCCCAGGCAGCAGAGGATTGGATGGAGGCGATTACTGGAGTTTTCCACCTAGTTAAGACACCAGTAGAGAATATGTTGATCATATCTATTGGTCTTATTCAGATAGTTACCATGAGGATTGTCCGCATTATGATGAGGTTTCAGTACTTGGACTGTTTTCTGAGATGGTACCTTCATGAAGTGTGCCATCTATATCACTACCCGTTGGCCAGCAGACACTACCTGTTATACCAGTAGAGGACACTTGTAGGCTTAGTGCCTTACATGTGTTTCAGCATCAGATACCCCCACTACTACAAATCTGAGCTATAGCCACGGACCTATAGCCACGGTTTTATAGATCCGTGGCTATATCTTTTATACTGCCACGGTTAATATTCTATCTGTGGCTATATCCAGCTGCTCCGTTTTTTTTCCCAAACCCATCGGGCTCTTCTCCTCCCCCTCGCGATTCCTCACCGCTCCCTCCCCCTCCCCGACGCCTCCATGCCGACACCTCCTCCGCGCGGCGCCCTCCTCGCCGCCGCGCCCTCCTCCCCGACGCCTCCTCGTTGCGCCTCCCCCCTCCCCGGACTCACTCCTACGGAACCCTCCCCGACTCAGTCCCCTCCCCCGACGCACTCCCCTCCCCAGACGATCGCGCCTCCCCCCTCCCCGGACGACAGCACCTCCCCCGATGCCGACGGACTCCCCTCCTCCCCCGACGCACTCCCCTCCTCCCAACGACCTCTCCTCCCCAGACGACCGCGCCTCCCCCAACGGACTCCCCTCCTCCGGACGACCGCAACTCCCCTACTCCCGACGGAATCTCATCCTCTAAAGAACTCTCCTCCTCCCGATGACCTCATTGCCGGTATCTTTATCATTCCATTTTTTATCACTTTAGTTTCACTGCAACCTATTTTTTAGGTTTCCCCATCTTGGTGTCATAATGAGAGACGAAATGAATCAACTGTTTCTACATTTTTCCTATGCCATTACAAATTGAAATGTTGGGTTCCTAATGTTTATAGGGGGGAAGATTCAAATCTACCCATTTGAGGTAAAGCATCTTCTCTAATTTTATTATCACGTTCCATTCCTCCATTTTTCTTTTTCTGCCTTCATGCAGATGAATCCCTATCTCATCTTTTCATGCATTGCACCTTCACAATCAGACTATGGGAGTATGTACAGATGGTTTTCTGCTACTGTCTGGACCTGTAGGGAATTGAGGCACTGCTTCTCTCCATTTGCCGATTCCAGTGCAGTGAATAGGTTCGTGCCCTTATGATGTCTGCTTCTGTTAGCTTGTTATCATTTATTTGGAAAGCAAGGAATGACTTGGTTTTCAATAACCGTATACCCTCTTTTCATGCTGGTGTTTTTATATTTTTGGAAGGCAATTCTCTGAACTTCGCTGCAATCCATCATCTTCAATTCCCCAACAAGATCCATAGGTAATTACAGAACAATACCATGACCTGCAACTCATCTGGGTTTCTTCAATTGGGTGTGAGTCAAGTAGCTTGGTTTCAGGGATGAGTTGGTGATCGAAGCTGGCACTAATACCGGGGCACTTCTTGTGGATGGGCTCGGGGACAGGATTCTAATTGAAGCACTGGACCAGGACATTGATTTCGTGAGGGATACATCATTCAACTTACTGCAAGGTTGCAGGATGTGAAATACAAAGACAGTACGTGATGTGGTTTTAGATAATAAGATGATTGGGTTGATCATGTAGTTTTGATAATTTTGATGTGTGGAATTTTACTACTGTGGCAGGAGTATGTTTCGTGCCCGTCTTGTGGGAGGAATCTTTTCGTCCTTCAAGAAATAAGTGCGGAGATACGTGAAAAGACCTCTCATTTACCCGGTGTTTTGGTAACTCTCTCCCCCCTTACAGTTCCATTAATTTTCAAGAAAATCATTTGTGATATCTTAGACCCTCTTTGGTTCAAGGAATCCACTATGAGAGAATTGCTCCCTCTCTCTCAATCAGTTCCATCAATTTTCAAAGAATTGATTTATGATCTCTTAGAACCTGTTTGGTTTAAGGAATCCACTATGAGTGACCCCTCCCCCCATCTGTTAGTTCCATTAATTTTGAAGGAATTTATTTGTGATCTCCTTGAGGTTCTCTCATAGTGGATTCCTTAAACCAGACAGGGGGCAGGGGGCAGGGGCAGGGGGTAGGGGGCAGGGGGTAGGGGGAGGGGTGTTCAGCAGGGGGAGGGGTGTCCAGCAGGGGGAGGGGCTATCCAGCCAGGGGGGAGGGGTGTCCAGGGTCTGGGGGGGACTGGAAGGGGTGTCCGGGGTTTGGGGGGGGGGGGCTGTCATGCCACGGTCACGCCGCGGTCACGCCGCGGTCACGCCGCGGTCACGCCGCGGTCACGCCGCGGTCATGCCACGGTCACCATTAATATATTTGACGGCTAACTTGGATTCTCCCTTCATATCCATTTGGGGGAAATAAATATCATCTGATAACTTATGACCAGTAATGAGAGCCTAATAATTTGCCTCATCATCAGTGAAACCTTATAAAAATAGGAAAAAGTATGATTGGACGTCTTGTGTTGGTGTGATAAAGACAACCACCTGGCCTACTCAATTAAGAATGGAATTATTAAGCATTATTTCAGTCGATCTTTGAAAATCACCATCAAAATAAGTTTTCTAATACTCTTTGACATGATCCACTAAGAGGGTAGCCTCATTTGGGAAATCAACATTCAGGGGAGTGTCATGATTCTATATATAATATCACAACTTCTACACTGTAAAAACTATTGCGAGGAAACTCTTATCTATAGGGGAGTATCTATTCTATATATCGAGGAGCATCCGACTATGATATTATAAACAATTTTCTATTACCTCTATTTTTTTGGGTTAGATGGGTTATAAGGGATCATTCCAAGGAGGTCCCATAAATGAACAATGTCTTTCCTAAAATGGAAGAAATCAAAACTGACAGTTGTAAAAGATAATGCTTAATGTTATCAATAATCGATATGGAACTCCTCATCCAATTTTTTAATAGGTACTTTATTCATTGGACACTAGAGGATCTTACACTATCCAACTAGATTCACATTAAATCAGTTTATATAGGTGAATAAACTGGTTATAGGTACAATCCATAGGTTAGAGATATCATAGTAGTGCATGTTATTGAGGTAGAGTACCACAACTAAATTCATTTAATAATAAAATTATTAGATGTGGGTGATGAACTTATATTGTTTCCTGATTTTTTCAGTTGGTAATAATTAAACCATTGGTAATTTAACATCCTTCAATGCACCTCATATTTTTGAGCAAAAATGTTCTAATGATTTGTTCTTGATAACTAATTGAGAGTGTTAATGTTCACGTTGCTCCAAAGTGATGAAGGATGGAGATCAATTTTATACATGATGTGTTTTTTAGGCCATCGCCATCCTTGCAATGAAGCTCACCAGGGTCTCAAATTACGGTATGCTCATAGAACTAGGATTAGAAACTGGTTCATCTATGGTGAGGGGTGCTGTCAAGCATTGGGACATGGGGTTGGGTAAGAAGAAGATGTGGGGGTTGAGGAAGAAGAGGAGGGTATTTTGGAACTTTTAAAACATGAACATCCATTCCACCCTCGAAGTTTTAATTTTACCAAACATAATTTATAAACACCATTTTCCACAAACTAAATTGGATTACCCCTGATCCGAGCACCCAAGTCGGCATGTGGAAAGGCTTGAGGGTCATTCTCAATCCCTTCGAGCTAACAACAATTGTCGAGACATCAAATTATGCTCTATGAGAATAATTTTCCTAGATAAATATTATTCAACAAGTAGAAGAATTCCATAAAAATTTCAGCATGGTGCGTCCATGCCTTAGATGTCCTCGCATAACAAAATAAGTAGTTTCAGGGGGGCAGGTTGCAGGGGGCAGGGGGGCAGGTTGGAGGGGGGCAGGGGGGCAGGGGGTAGGTTGGAGGGGGGCAGGGGGCAGGTTACAGGGGGGCAGGAGGCAGGTTGTAGGGGGCAGGGGGGCAGGGTGAAAGTTACAGGGGGCAGGGGGCAGGTTGGAGGGGGGAAGGGGGCAGGGGGCAGGGGGCAGGTTGGAGGGGGGAAGGGGGGCAGGTTGCAGGGGGGCAGGTTTGAGGGGGGCATGGGGCAGGGGGTAGGGGCAGGGGGGCAGGTTGCAGGGAGGCAGGGGGCACGTTGCAGGGGGCAGGGGGGTAGGTTGGAGGGGGGCAGGGGGCAGGGGGCAGGGGGAGGGGGTAGGGGGGAGGGTGGAGGGGTGCAGCTGTGAGCATAATTTCACATCCTATTGAAGTATAGATTCAACGATTTTTATAGATCTAGATAAGTTATATTTCATAGTAACTTTGAACCAATCTACCTTAGTTTTTACTCTAGTTTTGTTCTGTTTTGAACTTTAAATTTTATAAATTAATGTATATGTTTACACTTATAGGAGATGAAATTTTTTGAAACAAAAGGTATTTATTCAACAAGAAAAGAAGGGAAATTTTTTCCAATGATCTCAAATGAATAGATCATCTACACCATGGGAGTAATAGTTTAAATTCTGTGATTTTTCTACTTAAACTTGAAAATTCACTTCTTTTTTTAGTTGAAATAAATGGTTGGAAGTTGCCTTTTAATAAATTTTGTATGCTGAAATCATCTTGTTAAATCTGTTGGTTGTTGCTTCCTTTTTTACTACCTTTTGGTATTGAAATTCTGGTGTGTATGCTTATTTTAATGTTTTACTAAAAATCATTTTTGAACTTCAAATGTTAACATGCATCTACATTAAAATCCATGAATATGTGTTGAAGTTGTTAATATAGTAACTAGTGGGTATCATTCATGCATTTTGTGTGATTGTTTGAACTCTATGTTCTTCATTTCTTTTGTTTTTAATATATTAGTTATATGCTTTGTTTGTAATTAGATAAAAAAAATTCTTTATTGTTACAAATTGATGCATATATCTAATTAATCATTTCTACCATAGGACGAGGTTGTTGGTGTTGGTTCAAATGCGGGCACGTTGGCATGCAACCGACAAGCAAGGGGGAACATCCATTCTTGGTAATGGGCATCTATGTGAACTTCACATCTCAGTTATTGGTTTTGATTAGAGTGATATTAATATATTATTTTGTTCCCATGTAGTTTTACAAACATAAAATAAAAATTTAATCAGGGAAAGGTGCCCCCAAAATACATGCCCCTCGAACTGGATGTTCTATCCAATCTTTATCTCTCTATCAGGAAGGGGTACATTGTCCTCATTCAAGGATTTTCCCGGGGGTGGTCCCTCTAGAGTAAATACAACACACTGAGAATAATCCATGTCTTTTTCATTAGAAGGACCATCCTAAGTTGATGTTGAAGTGATTAAGTCTGTAGTTTTCCCTGTATCCTTCTACACTGATATAACCCCTATCTTATCCACATTATAAGGGACAGTAGTGTATTTTCTCTCCAAGTCATAGATTGGAATATTCGTCTTACCATTCCAACTTTCATAGTTAGAGACATCATTCCCCTTCATATTGTAAAAAGAACACTCCTTGTCCCTATTACATTCTAGAGAATTATGGAAAAAACATATAATTCATGTATAAATGTGGTTTCCTTTCGTATTGGATCAGAAAGTCTATACATTCATCTAGTTAGTAAAGACTACTTCTTCTAGAATCATTATATACATGTCCACATTCATTATATACATTTCCACATATAATTCACAAATTAGCATTCATTTCTTTAAATCTTCTGAGAAAACATCCTCTCAGGCCATCCATATCATCCTATTTGAAACTAAGTGGAAGATGTTGCCCCGCGGATGTCGCTGGACCGGGCCAACACGTTGTGGTCACGCCGCGGTCACGCCGTGGTCACGCCGCGGTCACGCCGCGGTCACGCCGCGATTTGGCCCTGCTCCAGGACGACACCCTGCGGCGGTTACTCCTCAGAAAAAACATTGAATGGTTAGCTCTATAATTTTTCGTATTTCCTCATTCCTAAACTATATCTCCTCTCAGCGCTTCCTCTCATCCATCTTTCCACAAAACGTGCATAGCAGGTGGTACAAAAGCTCAATTCAACTGAAAACATTGGTTTGGAATTTTCTGACATATTTTATTCCTCTAGTATTCCTACACATTTCTAGATCTCCAAACCTCACCGAATTAGGTATATCAGGGGTCATCCAATCCTCTATTCATCACATATTAGCATTCATTTCTTTAAATCTTCTGAGAAAACATCCTCTCATGCCATCTATATCATCCTATTTGAAACTAAGTGGAAGATGTTGCCCCGCGGATGTCGCTGGACCGGGCCAACACGCTGCGGTCACGCCGCGGTCACGCCGCGGTCACGCCGCGGTCACGCCGCGGTCACGCCGCGGTCACGCCGCGGTCACGCCGCGGTCACGCCGCGGTCACGCCGCGGTCACGCCGCGGTCACGCCGCGGTCACGCCGCGGTCACGCCGCGGTCACGCCACGATTTGGCCCTGCTCCAGGCAGGGGGAGGGGCTGTCCAGCAGGGGGGGAGGGCTGTCCAGGCAGGGGGAGGGGTGTCTAGGCAGGGGGAGGGGCTGTCCAGCAGAGGGGGAGGGGCTGTCCTTGAGGAATGTCTAGCTGAGAATGAGCATGAATAGGTGTAACAGCAGGTAGAGTAAAATGTGGCAGCCCTATTAGTATATGTCATGTGTAACCTATAGGGTGAGGTCTGTAATGATGCTCCTAGACATGGTTAATTTTAGAGGCTGTCCAACCAAGATCATCTCTTGTGAGGTCCAATCAGTCTCTTCTTTCCCAACCACCTCCACATGCACGGACATCCCCCCACCTGCATAGCATCATCTCCAACTAACTCCCTCAAAGCCAGAGCCTCAAACCTATTGTTCAGAGCAACATCAATCATATCTGGCCTGTAGATACTGTTGGCATGCCCATTGCCCTTACTCCATGCCAATATAACGCCTCCCAAGGACTGCTTCAGGGGGGCTCTCCTTATGCCCAGGCCTAGCCATGCCTCCCTGATCAGCTGTCATCCCCTACTCCTTTTCCCCCTCCCTTTTAGCTCACTGCTTCCATCCTGCTCACTGCTTCCAACCAGATCCACCGCTTCATCCGATCTCACCACCTCAGCATCAGCAGCGTCCGTTCCACAAAAATTCCCAGTCGAAATCATACTCAAACCACCTGCATCCACCACTTCAACCTCTAAATAACTCCCAACCTTCAAGTCTGTTTTTAGCCTCTCAAAAAATGCAGCAACCATTGGCTGAGTGGGCAGTGTCCAGGGCACTCCCGTGGCCCCCTGCACCTCCACCATTTTCTGGCTGCTCTCATTAGACCTTGCACAATCCAGACTCACGTTACTCCTATCATTGACACCATAACTGAAAGCCTGATCACAGTATTAGGAGGGGTCGCCCCTCCATCCTGGAAGTCCAAAATCCCCGCGTCCCATCACGATATTGATGATTCTGTAAAACGTTTCCTCTCTACCATTGAACGCTCGACGCAAATCATTCTGATCAACAGTTAAAAGGAAATAGAAGACATGTACATTGATTTGTTTTCTGTTCTCACAGCTAAGAAGGTCATGCCCGTCGGTGCCCTCGTCCACGAAGGAGGCCATGATGAAGGAGCGGACGAGGAAATGATGGGGTGGCTGGACCAAAATAGCTCCGTACGAGCTTTGCACGGTCCAAAAAATGTTTTTGTAGGTTCTTCGTAACTCGCATTGGGCCTACAGTAGATTCAGGGCCCAGGTTAATCGAATTGATATAATGAATTAATTTAATTTTAGAATTAAATTAAATTAATTAAAATATTAATTTGTGTTTTAACAAATAATAATTTTAATACCCATGGAAAAATTAATTCAATTAAAGTATTAAATTAAATTATTTAATAATTTATTTTTTGGTATTACAATTAAATTAACCTATAGGGGCTGGTGCCGCTAGGGGTTGCGGGCTGGTGCAGGTGGGCTGCGGGGGGGGGGGGTGCAGGGGGTGGGGAGGGTGGGGGAGACTGGTGCAGCTGGGCTGGGGGTGGACTAGTGCAGCTGGGGGCTGGGGGGGCTGGTGCAGGTGGGCTGTGGGGGGGGGGGCTGGTGCAGGTGGGATGGGGGGTTGCAGGGGGGACTAGCAGGGGGGACTAGTAGGGGGTGTGGCAGGGGGCAGGGGGTGGGCTGGCAGGGGGACAAGCAGGGGGGGCTGGCAGGGGGGGGTGGCAGGGGACATGACTAGTAGGGGGTGTGGCAGGGGGCAGGGGGGACTGGCAGGGGGCAGGGGGGACTGGCAGGGGGCAGGGGGGTGGGCTGGCAGGGGGACAAGCAGGGGGGGCTGGCAGGGGGGGTGGCAGGGGGCAGGGGGGGCTGGCAGTGGGGTGGCAAGGGGGACTAGCAGGGGCAGGGGGGGACTAGCAGGGGGCATGGGGGCTGGCAGGGGGACAAGCAGGGGGACAAGCAGGTGGGTGGCAGGGGGCAGGGGGGACAAGCAGGGGGCAGGGGGTGTCCAGACAAGGGGGGGGGGTCTCCAGACATGGGGGAGGGGACTGGTAGTCTACACATACCCATATCATCCTATTTGAAACTAAGTGGAATATGTTGCCCTGCGGATGTCGCTGGACCGGGCCAACACGTTGTGGTCACGCTGCGGTCACGCCGCGGTCCCGTCGTGATTTGGCCCTGCTCCAGGACGACACCCTGCGGCGGTTACTCCTCCTTAGAGAAACATTGAATGGTTAGATCTAATTTTTCGTATTTCCTCATTCCTAAACTATATCTCCTCTCAGCGCTGCCTCTCATCCATCTTTCCACAAAACGTGCATAGCAGGTGGTAAAAAGGCTCAATTCAACTGAAAACATTGGTTTGGAATTGTTTGACATATTTTATTGTACATCTATCACATAATATTTGTTCGGTAATTCTTCTTTTTCCTCATCCTCTTCACATGTTGTCCGAACCAGATCATCCTCATCCTCTGCACATGTCGTCTGAACCGGATCAGCCTGTTGTGATAGAAATTCAATGTCTGCTTTTGACTGAATTTCACACCAAACCAAGAGATAATAAACGAGTCAAACAATTAGACAAATGGTTTAGGTTCTTTTTCCTCTGCTCACTACACCTATGACTCTAAAACTCTTGATGCCACTGGCACTACTATAAAAACCAGAAAACTCTCCACTAATCTAAACGTCATTCATACCACTGGTTGTCCTATAAAAAGTAGGAATCCTCATATTAGTCTAAAGTATCTTTAGGCTAAGGCACAAACAAAACACACTAACATTGATAAACAAGGTACCTTGACACTGGAACCTATAAAACATACAAAAGGAAGCACAACCTCTGTACAAGACCCCACGCTAATGCAGGCACATTTTGAACCCATCGGGCAGAGACCCCTTCCATTAGATCTGGACGCTATCAAGATGCAGAATATAGATGATTCAAAGGACCCAGGTACACCTACTCTTCATTCTATTAATTTAACTTTTGTTGGGGCTAAATATGTAGATAATATGAACTATTATGAACAGCCTGTATCCCTGTTATCTAACCAAAATACCATTTCGTTGATGCTATATAACATGAACATTACAAACTCAATTAAGAATGCTTCAAGAAATGAACCAATAAAGAAGAACTCTGGCAGGGGGCAGGGTGGGGGGGGGGGGGGGGCTGGCAGGGGGACAAGCAGGGGGCAGGGGGGGTGTCCAGACAGGGGGGGGGTGTCCAGACAGGGGGGGGGGTCCAGACATGGGGGAGGGGACTGGTAGTCTACACATACCCATATCATCCTATTTGAAACTAAGTGGAAGATGTTGCCCCGCGGATGTCGCTAGACCGGGCCAACACGTTGTGGTCACGCTGCGGTCACGCCGCGGTCACGCCGCGGTCACGCTGCGGTCACGCCGCGGTCACGCCGCGGTCACGCCGCGGTCACGCCGCGGTCACGCCGCGGTGACACCGCGGTCACGCCGCGGTCACGCCGTGATTTGGCCTTGCTCCAGGACGACACCCTGCGGCGGTTACTCCTCCTTAGAGAAACATTGAATGGTTAGCTCTAATTTTTCGTATTTATTCATTACTAAACTATATCTCCTCTCAGCGCTTCCTCTCATCCATCTTTCCACAAAACGTGCATAGCATGTGGTACAAAGGCTCAATTCAACTGAAAACATTGGTTTGGAATTGTTTGACATATTTTATTGTACATCTATCACACAATATTTGTTCGGTAATTATTCTTTTTCCTCATCCTCTTCACATGTTTTCCGAACCAGATCATCCTCATCCTCTGCACATGTCGTCTGAACCGGATCAGCCTGTTGTGATAGAAATTCAATGTCTGCTTTTGACTGAATTTCACACCAAACCAAGAGATAATAAATGAGTCAAACAATCAGACAAATGGTTTAGGTTCTTTTCCCTCTGCTCACTACACCTATGACTCTAAAATTCTGGATGCCACTGGCACTGCTATAAAAACCAGAAAACTCTCCACTAATCTAAACGTCATTCATACCACTGGTTGTCCTATAAAAAGTAGGAATCCTCATATTAGTCTAAAGTCTCTTTAGGCTAAGGCACAAACAAAACACACTGACAATGATAAACAAGGTACCTTGACACTGAAACCTATAAAACATACAAAAGGAAGCACAACCTCTGTACAAGACCCCACGCTAATGCAGGCACATTTTGAACCCATCGGGCAGAGGCCCCTTCTATTAGATCTAGACGCTATCAAGATACAGAATATAGATGATTCAAAGTACCCAGGTACACCTACTCTTCATTCTATTAATTTAAATTTTGTTGGTGCTAAATCTGTAGATAATATGAACTATTATGCACAGCCTGTATCCCTGTTATCTAACCAAAATACCATTTCGTTGATGCTATATAACATGAACATTACAAACTCAATTAAGAATGCTTCAAGAAATGAACCAATAAAGAAGAACTCCGGCAGGGGGACAAGCAGGGGGCAGGGTGGGGGGGGGGGGCTGGCAGGGGGAAAAGCAGGCGGGGCTGGCAGGGAGAGAAGCAGGGGGGTGGCAGGGGGGACTAGCAGGGGGCAGGGGGACTAGCAGGGGGCAGGGGGGACTAGCAGGGGGTGGCAAGGGGGGACAAGCAGGGGGAGGGGTGTCCAGGCAGGGGGGAGGGGTGTCCAGGCAGGGGGACTGGTAGGGGGCAGGGGGGGCTGGCCGGGGGGCAGGGGGGGGTTCTGGCAGGGGCAGGGGGGGCTGGCAGGGGGGTGTCAGGGGGGTGGCAAGGGGGGACAAGCAGGGGGAGGGGTGTCCAGGAAGGGGGGGACTGGTAGGGGGCAGGGGGACTGGTAGGGGGGTGGCAAGGGGGGACAAGTAGGGGGGATGGGTGTCCAGGCAAGGGAAACTGGTAGGGGGAAGGGGGGGCTGGCGGGGGGACTCGCAGGGGGCAGGGGGGGTTGGCAGGGGGACAAGCAGGGGGGCTGGCAGGGGGACAAGCAGGGGGCAGGGGGGGGCTGGCAGGGGGGGCTAGCAGGGGGCAGGGGGGAGGGGACTAGCAGGGGGGAGGGGGTGGGAGGGGACTAGCAGGGGGGTGTCCAGGCAGGGGGGACTGGTAGGGGGCAGGGGGGCTGGCAGGGGGGGGACTAGCAGGGGGCAGGGGGGCTGGCAGGGGGACAGGGGGGGTGTGCTGGCAGGGGGCAGGGGGGGCTAACAGGGGCGGACTAGCAGGGGGAGGGGGTGGGAGGGGACTAGCAGGGGGGCTGGTAGGGGGGACAAGCAGGGGGGAGGGGGTGGGAGGGGACTAGCAGGGGGGTGTCCAGGCAGGGGGGACTGGTAGGGGGCAGGGGGGGTGGGCTGGCAGGGGACAGGGGGGGCTAGCAGGGGGGGACTAGCAGGGGGGAGGGGGGAGGGGACTAGCAGGGGGGAGGGGTGTCTAGGCCGGCGGGGGGGGGGGGGGGGGGGGTAGGGGCAGGGGGGGCTGGCGGGGGGGGGGGGGGGGCTAGCAGGGGGGTGGGGGGGGTGGGGGGCTGGCAGTGGGACAAGAAGGGGGCAGGGGGGGCTAGCAGGGGGGGACAAGTGGGGGGCAGGGGGGGCTGGAAGGGGCTGGAAGGGGAACAAGCGGGGGGGGGGGTGCTGGCAGGGGGACAAGCAGGGGGCAGGGGGGTGACAGGGGGGTGTCCAGGGGGTATTTTTTTATGGATTTGGACACCCTATAGCCAGGGTTTTAAACCGTGGCTATTGGTTTATTGCCACGGTTTTTAACCGTGGCTATAGATATAATGCCACGGTTTAAATCCGTGGCAATATATTCTGTCCGGCCTTTAGTATAGCCACGGTTGAAACCGTGGCTATATGCCTAAAGCCACGGTTTGGAACCGTGGCTATAGGTCTAGGCCTATAGCCATGCCAAACTTAGCCACGGTTCGAGGAACCGTGGCTATTGCCTATAGCCACGGTTTCAAGGCCTATAGCCACGGTTTAGAACCGTGGCTATAGCCCGAATTTCCAGTAGTGCCCTCATGTTCCGAGGTGAGCCCGACTCACAGGCGGCTGATGACTGGCTTGAGAGGTGGCTGAGGGTTCCCTATAGCTTCTACAGTTCTGGGAGGATGACTTGTTGGTAGTCGAGTGATAATCGAGGCGTACAGATCTTTCTTGGTACTCGATACATATGATAAGATCAATGTTTAGGGGTTGGAAATTCGAGCAAGGTGTGTTTAAGGACACCTAGACAGAACTATTCATCTATGCATTCCTACTCATGTTAGGGTGATAGAGAGAACCTTTTTGGACTGAATGTTCATTGGCTGAGCGGATATAACCAGTGAATGAGAGTAGTGGGAAAGTAGGAAACTGACGTCATTATCAGAAACATGAGCATGTAAAAATGTTTTGAGAAGAGGATGTGTAAAGGATAGATAAATCTACAGGGCAGCAGATGTGGAAGTAGAGCTAGTAGAGCAGCATGAGGCGGTGTACATTTCGACATGTTACAACAACCAGCCTTTTTAGTCTTTTCCATGCTCAGGGAGTTAGAGAGAAGTAGAAGAAATTAGCTGAAAGTAGTCAAGGAGTGTGGCCCAAGGGCTCTAGGAATGATTTGAGGTACCGTCTGTGTCTACTACAAGCTATCGTATTAATAGACATAGGTACCAATAATTCCATTGTTCCATGAATCTTGTCCCATACCTAGAGTTTCTGGTTGAACCGTTGACTTGAACCTCACGTCTGGAGATACCTTTGGGAGGAGACTTGATAATCACACTTACACTGATGGTGTGATCTGACCCTCGAGGTGAGAGTTTCAGTTGGAACCTCTTGGTAGTAGTGTCGAGGCCTTACGACGTTGGTTTGGGTATGGGTTGGACATTCACAGTTCATACTCAGATTGACTATATTAGGAAGTTAAGTTGTGGTTTATCTACAATGTTGGAGTATGTTTTTCCTTTGTCGGTGAAAAGGGAAACCCAGACAGCATAGGATCAGCTCATGCATAAGAGGGTGCAGCTGATCACTCTTGAGTCGGCCAGATATTACCTCATGACAGTAGGAGTTTTGAGTTACCAGTTCCCAACAGTAGTACCAGAATGTGGGGACATCTTTTCAAAAGATGTCACCAAGATTACATCCTCAAAGGGGGAGGGACTCTTACATTGGCTGGATACTACTGGAAACTCATTACGGACATCCCCAGAATTGCAGCACCACTATTAGCCTTAAATAAGAAGGGGAAAACCATTGTGTTGTCGGAGTGATGCGAGCATAGCTTTCTCAAGCTGAGGCAGAGGATTACTTGTGACCCCCATCTTGAGGCTTCCAGAGGAAGGCATAGGGTACGTAGTCTACTGTGACACATCAGGGACAAGACTCAGGTATGTCCTGATATAGGAGCAAGTGGTGATCACATAAGGTTCTTGGAAGCTGAGACAACATGAGTAAAACTACACTACACATGAAATGGAGATAGTAGTAGTGGTCTTCACCTTAAATATGTGGAATAACTATCATATTAGTGAATGTTTTACCATGTAGTCGGATCACAAGAGTCTCAGGTATATCTTCTCTTAGAAGAACCTGATCCTGAGACAGCAGCAATGGCTTGAGTTCCTCCAGGACAATGACTTCGAGATAGTCTATACTCATGGGAAGGGGAACATTGTTGCAAATGCACTCAACATGAGTTTTGGTTCACAGCTGCTAGGAGAGGCGACAGAGCACCTGGATGCTTTACAGATATCCTTCACGGATAAGGATGGACCATCTTACCTCTAGTCTATGACTATAACCCCGCCCCACTTCTTCAGAGAGTTAGTGAGGCACAACATGGAGACGTTGACTGTGAGGCCCAACATGCTCAGATATCTTCAGGACGGTCTCATCAAATTTTTTTCTAAAGGTGGGGAGAAAGTCATCCTCTTCAGAGGATATACCATAGTACTAGTGTCGCTTCTGGGGGAAGTGTTGAGGGAGTTCCACATCTCCTCTAATGGTGCATCTAGGAGAGGATGGTGACTACCTAGATAAGTCATAATTCGTATTCTGACATTAGATGGAGACCTTTGGAATTCAAGTATGGCGACCACATCTTTCTACGGGTCCCACCTCGATGAGTTTTACGGAGATTAGGTAGAGACCGAAAGTTATTTCCAAAGTTAATATGACCTTTTCAGGTCCCCAGCAGAGTCAGTGAGGTGGATTACCACTTATATCTTCCACCCTAGTTGCACCGGGTGCATGACATGTTCCAGGTATCCCAATAGAGGAGATACCTGCACGACCCTTCCCATGTCATCGTCCATGGTGAGATGGACATCGTTGATGGGGAGACTTTTACAAAGGTTGTAGTGGAGATTTAGGATCGACATAAGTGGGTTCTTCGTGGACAGTTGATACCTCTAGTGTGCATTCACTAGCAGCAAGGGAACCTCCATAAGAGCACATGGAGGAAGGAGGTTCAGATGCGTGCTCAGTACCCCCCACATGTTTACCTTGTTTTGAGTTTTGGCTTACTAGGATTTAAATGCCTGTGTTGGGGAGAATGTAAAGACCCAGAAATTCTATGGGATTTTGTTTCCTTAAATTCATGGAAATTATACAATTCTGCAGTTTCTGACGACACTTCATTCCGAGGCCTAGTGTTCCCAGAATCAATTTCTGAAGTTTTTTTATGATTAAATTAATGCTCGTAAGAAGGTTTCTTGAAAAAGTGAAATAACACTTAAACGGTTACTTGGATTATAAATCTGAGGCCACCATTGAGCTCAAGATGGTGGGTTTACCCAAGGTCTGGCTTATGTTTAGTCGGCACGGGCGCCTACTGTGAAAAATCACAAAAATGGAATAACCATAAAAAAAATCAAATAAAGTTATTTTATTTTTCAAATGCTTATTAATTAAAAACGGTAACTCGGATTAAATATCTGAGACCACCGATGAACATGTGAGGGTAGGCATTCGTTTTTCAGATACTAACCTGGGTTGGTGAGGTCACCAGAGAATGTAGTTTTTGGATGCCAATAAAATAATTAAGTGACAATTTTTTTATTGAAAATTTTGTAACATCTAAATGGAAACTCGGAATGAAAATTTGAGATTACTGTTTGGTTCGTTGGGTAGTGTTTCACCTATGCAGGGCCTAACCTCGACCGGTGCAGGTCGAGGGTGGCTAATAATAATTTTCTGAACTTTTTTTCAGGTATGTTCAGTAAACGTGTGAATACCATTTTATAACTTTTGAATCGTTGATTAGAATTGAAATTTGAGGGCACCATTGAACACGTAGTGCCGATATTCTCTTATGAAGACTTTCACCTCGACGGAGGATGGTCGCGAATAAAAGTTAGTTTTTGGATTTTCTTAAAAAAATGAAAAATAAAGTATAACCACACTTTATTTTATTCCAACTTCCATCTGAGTGCAGGTAGTTAGAACTACCCATTGGGAGTTGGTGGTGGGACCGCCACACCCAAACCATCCATGAGAGGTTATGGTGGTGGGGCCCACCTGAACCCAATCTCACATATGAGGTTAAATGTGGTGGGGACCACACGAGGCCACACGAATTCTATTAATGGGAGAAGACCATAACCTCTCAACTCCCCCTATTAATGGTGCCACAACCACCTCTTTTAATAGCCAAAACCTCCAATTTGAATTTGTGTCATATCCCTTAATTAATTGCGCCAACACGTGTGAGTTAATTAATGGGAGCCTCTTGACATCCTCCAAATTAATTGTGTCACCCTTCGTGCAATTAATTTGGTGGATTCCAGTTAATTAATTCTACCATTTGAATTATGTGACAACATGATTTTAAACTAACCCATCCTCTCCTATATAAAGGATGATTGGTGGAAGCTTTTGGGATGGCTTCATCAAGTGACAAAATGCTGGAAAAGAGACATGTCTCCTAACACATGGAGAACTATGCCCCTCCTAAAGAAGAAAGAGAAGAATGTGAATAACGGTGGTGAAAATATTCTTCTCCGACCTTCTTCCTCCGACCCCTTCGACGTGGGACATGATCGTCTACCATGGATCAACGACCAACTTACCGCGACGTCAACGAACGATCGCCAGTTAATCAAAAGGTAGGAGTTTTTTGTGTTATATTAATTATTTGAATAAACCCTCATTATTTGTCAATCAAGTTATGGTATGAGAATCACAATTTTCTGTCAACATAATGATTAGGGATCAGGCCGTACGAACACGGTCTGACCATCTCCTTGTTTGTTCTTATTTGGTGATGGTGAAGGTGGTACATGCGGTGACGGAGATGAAGGTGGGGAACAAAGGCCACGATAACGGTGGCCTCCTGAAACTAAACTGCCGTCGCGCCCCTCCCGGCGTGCTTCCGGTGCCCTGTACCCCTGCCAGTGCATAGCCCGGTGCCCCGCGCCCCTGGCGGTGCCTGCCCATCACCCGACTCCCCTGTCGTCAGGCTACCCGGCGCCCAGCACCCCTGACGTTGCACTACTCCGGGCCTCGTGCCCCTTCCGACGTGCTTCCCGGCTCCCCACGCCATTTCCAGCATGATCCAGGTTCCCCGCACCCCTGTGGACACGCTGCCCGGCGCCCTGTGCCCCCTACCAGCGCAGTTCCCACCAACCGGGCTCCGGTCGCGGCCTACCCAGTGAGCCCGGAGCCTGCCGAAGCCCAGCCGGCCGGCCCGTGCCCCGCACATCCTGCCATTTGGCCTCCCAACCACCAGCCTCCCCAGCACACCTATAGTATGCCACATGTTTTCATAGGAGGAACTGGCCCAGTATCCCGGGCTGTGTTACCATGCTGTCTACGTGGTGACTATCAGGCCGAACCGCCCTCGTGGTCCGCTGGGCCGGGCCCAGCAGATGGGGTCCAAATATAGCTTGCTAACCCGCCCAATGGGCTGGGTCAAACTTAGCGAGGCTGACCTTTTTGACCCAGACGGCATCAGCCAGGACGGGGTTGGGCCGAGTCGGTCCGACCTGGTCTGACCGGACTCGGGCCCATTACTGAACCTTTACCTACTAGGGCCATATTGTTGGCACCAGACGTCCATTTGACGAACCGTCAGTGGACCCGGTATTCTTGGAGCATAGCCATCCCTTTGAGGATATCCCACTATAGTTTGGGGTATAGTTGAGTCACAATCAGGTTTGTTCTTACACGATTCCAACTGGGCCTCCGGGACTAAAATGCTAATAACTCATAGATCATGCGCCTGATTGACGCGTCGTCTGTTGCGTCGAGACCCCTATGACGAGGCTGACTTTTGAGATACTTCTACTCAGTACTTCATGATATATGGAGTTCGACTAGTATCTCATGGAGCGGATCCTTCCAGAGGCGATCAGACCGTATACAGAGACCTAGTTGCTGGTAGTGAGGCAGAGGTTGGAGACAGAACATACGAAGGTTACTACCGAGCGATCCAATGTGGGTCTGATCCTGTGTGGGTTAGCACTCTGCGATCCTGTGCGGGATAGTGCATACCGCTCCTGTGTGGGTCAGATCATGTGTGGGTTAGTGCTTAGCGATCCTGTGTGGGTCAGCACATACCGATCATGTGTGGGTCAGATCCTGTCTGGGTCATTGCGGGGGTTAGTACCTATCGATCCAAATTGGTTTAGACTCCATATGGTCAAAAGATGTGCCTCTTGACAGAATAAGATGATATATATTTGTGACTAATCATCTGTACTTCTATACATCACCAGCCATGGTTTCGATAATAAAAAAATCCTGGTTTGAGTTGAGTCATTGGCCCTTGTGTTTTCCTAGTGATTGAGATGGGTTACTTTATAACATTGGTATATGGATGGGCATATACTTTTGTATAGGTTATCCGTTGATTTCTTACTTTTTGGTTTATCCTTGTTCGATGTTGTGAGACTTAGAGGGTCTCGGGGTCCCTACTATGTAACATTATACTCACCCTACACGGGCTATGCTCGCTCCTCATTATGTTGGATGCATACAACTGATAGCGTTGATGGCAGCCGAGTACTCCAGTACTAGACGTTACTTGGAGGTGGACCTCACGACGAGTCGGTACCTGTAGGAGACAAATGGATGTGGAGTGCTAAGGAGGCTATCTGTACCTACCCTTCTGGTAGGATCTGTGGTGGATGATCGAAGAGCTGTTAGACACCTTCCAGCTATTTTTCTTCTAGTTGTACATGTTTTGTATTTTCCCTGTACTTCACAGTTGGGCTTGTATTTCTGGCCCCATTACTTTTCAGCACTACTTTGGTATACAGTTTTTACTTAGACTTTGCTTCCTCTTGTACTTTGGTTTTGTGTGTTTACATTTTATAAAGGCAAAACATTCCCAGCTTTAGGGAATTACGCCTTTGGTGCTAGTCGACAGTCCCTATCCTATGGAAGACGGCCTTGGGGTAGTCACGATGCGGGCCATGGGGGACGGGTCGTGACACATTATAATTGAAAAACAGATATTTTAATGAAATAAAAATGACCTTAGAAATTACAAAAAACATTTTTTATTGATGATCATATTATTATATTAAAATGAGTTATTAGGATTTTATTTTTTTATAATTTATTTTTATAATATATTTTAGAATTATTGAATCAATAATATTGTAATTCAAAACAAAATAGTTTTGAAAAATGTATATTTAAATTCACATAGTATCAATTTTTCAGAATGTTTCCAAAAGATTACATGTAATAGTTTTGATATGATTCCTTCAAAGATGACTTTCATTTTATCCAAATAACACTCTATCATATGAAATTTTAATATTCAATCAATTATTTATGATTTTTATGAATCATAGTAAAACATAATTTATTAAATATGTCATTATAGTTTCCTTAAATGTTATTAAATTTATTAATTTTTCTATAATTATAATATTTCTATTTTCAAAAAATACTAATGATAAAATAAATTTTTATTATAATTTATGATTATTAGTTCAACATACAATTCCATATTGTCATGTTACAATTCCCAACAGTTAGGATACATGTCCAAAGTTTAGTTTACTATTCCAATGATCACATTACTATTCCAATTTTTATATTACCTCTTAAAAATTCATCATCCATACTTCATTCAATATTCAGCAAAATTTCTCTCCATGATTTATATTTTCCTTTTCTATGATAATTATTATTTTAAATTTTTTTGTTTCATTTCTATTTTCTTCTCATGGGATGTGTTAAATATAAAATGTAGGAATGACCCATCTTTTACCATCTTATGTTTTCTATTTAATATTTTTATCAAATTGTAAAAAATTTAATTCCCTTGTGATTAGTTGATGAAAAATGTAATGATATCCATCAATTAGAGAACATATTTTTAGTTTCTATATTCATAATATCTCAATAATTATATATAAAATAGAACATATTTATTATAAATAAAATTAAGAATTCTGGGTTAATATTGGAACCCTGAGGGTGAGTGTGATTTCAGTTCAATTTAATTTGTGTGTTGTTTTTAGAATTTTTGGAGAGCTATTTTGATGAATTCATGTTAATTCCAGGAAAAATATTGTGTCATGGTCATTCATGGTGTCTTGTATCATGGTTTTATAATGGTTTTCGAATGACCATGTGAAATTTTATAGGCCACCAAATGGCCATTTTAGATGTTTGATTCACAGTTTTATATTCCATACAAATGAACTATGTCAACGGGAACCATTTGGAAAGTTCTTATAACACAATTGGATCACAGTTTTTATAAATGTGTAAGAAAAATATAATTCACGTTAGAAAGTTTATTTTTTGTTTTACCATTAAAATATTTAGGGGTAAATTCCACTTTCTGACTCCTTTATGAACACAAAACACATTATAGTAACCCTATCAGGCCTTACTCGTTCCTCCTTTGATTTGTGTGATTCTTTGTGGGATTTCATCAGATATTGTGTGAATCGTATCCATTTTTTCCATCCTCCTATTTCCTTCTTCAAATGTTTTTATATTTTTATTCTCTCTTCATTGGAATTTTTTTATTCCATCATTTCATGGTGTAACTATTCAAGCAAGATTGGTATTAAACTCTACATAGGAAGAAGATGTTATGATTCCATATTTTCAGGTTTCAACCCGACTATTTGATAAGGTTTTCATCCATCCACAATTTTAGTGATTTTTTTTTTAAAAAATATTAATTTTTTAATTTTGTTCGGTATATTACTTATGTAAATGAACTAGGTTATATAAAAGGGATTTCAGATACATTTATTGGATGTTTGGTCAAGATTTTGATATGACGAGGTAAATTTTTGGGTTATCAATATTTAGGAACCCTTAAAATTAAATTGATTAACCATTTATAAATGGTTCTATAAATTAGTTGTGGGATTACTTCTTGACATGGAGGATAAAGAGCTAATATGATCTTGATTTGTACTTGGAGGATATTAGGGAGGCCTTAACAGAGCTATTGATTAATGAAAAACATATAGATAAAAAATTACATTGAGAAAGATATTATTTGTTTCTCTGAAAATATCTTAATTCTTGTTAGTCATATTAAAAGTGATACATAATAACACCATGTGTGGAGTTGAATGGTATTTTATTTAATTATATTTTTATTATCAATTACATTTTTTTAATAATAACACATCTTAATATTTTTCATATCTTCAGCGGCATCCTTTTCCTTGTGAATTATCTTGTTATCCTAGATAATATTTGTTATATGTTATGATACATATAATTCTCCATGACACTTGTGTCCCAATAGCATGTTTTGAAAAATATAATATAATTTTTTTTAAATTAGTGGAAATGTATTGGAACATCATTCCACCTTTATTTTAAGGCATAGTGTTACTTATATATAGTGTCCTTGGTAGATTTTTTTGGGACCTTGAGAAACCATAGATCTATTATATCATTGTTACTATTTCGTGCAATGTAATATAATGAGTGATGGGTTATCTCAAGGATATAAATATATTTTTATAGGAACTAATGATGGTTTTTTAGTTTTTGGGATTGGAGTTACCCATGTAGTGTTTTTTATGTTTGTAATCTATAAAATGTACGAGGTCTAATATATGTTTGTAATAATGTTCTTTTAGGGGCTACCTTAGGGATATTTTTTCTCCATTATAGAAATTTTCTTTGGTTTAAATTTTGTTGGTGGATTTAGTCATTTATCCAACCATAATATTTAATAATTTATTCATAACATTGAACTATAAGGAATAGTGAAAATAGTAAAAATTAATTCTCAATTTTTATGTAAAAAGTTTTTTACTGGAGGTTAAAGTAAAAATATCAGGGATACAATTACCTATAAAATTATAAAATATATTTTATGGAAGTATATAGACCTTAAAATGTGTATTTTTTATGAATAGTTCATTTTGGAGCTTTTGAAATTTGAAAAAATGGGCACAAACGGTTATTTAAAAAAATACAACTATTCAAATCCAATCAATTATAAAAGGAATCAAACTATCATAATTTATTAAAACCATTTGAGACAATTTTTTTTATTAAAAACACCAAAATTTATTCCTAAATTCACTATCTACAATCTATATCTATTTTTTCATTAATATATCCTAAAAACATAGCGTGGTGCATACCAAATGGGGGTTTCCAATGATGAAGTAATGTGGTAAAAAAAATTTATATTATATTACCCCACCATATATAAATATTCTTAAATAATTATTATATAACTGAAAAATTTTATACAATATTATTTGATATTATTATGTTAATATAATTACCTTATTCCGTCACAGAATATGTCAAATTGTATATACTACTACTTCCCAAGCCTATGATATTAGTTTTCTATATTTTATACTAATTTCTAGTTAAATTGATAGATTTAAATAATATATATGATATTTTCATCATATTTACGCTTATTTAGTTATTAAATCACATATTACTCCTCAATATATATTCCATATGTGATACAATAATGTAGTTCATGTATAAATAGACCACCAGCTCCCTACACTATGTGATTTTTTTCCACAATTTCATTACATGTATGTCTATTAAGATACTTATAATGAATATATGTGATATACATGATTTTAAAAAATTAATTAAATAAGTATCTTTTTCAAAATATAACATATATTTTAATTTATTACATTGGAAAATGATTATGTCTTTTTTGTGTACTTGTTGACTACTACCTCCATGATGTGATGTGATTTTTTTTCATCACCAAAAGACATGGATGATATATATACATATATTTAATGAATAATATTTTACTTATCAAATTATGTTCATTATGTAATGAAAAAATATTGCTAACCATATTTCTATTTCGATCATTGAAAAAATGAAATGTTACTGATTCATATATATAGCCTACCATCCAAATCAATTCAATGTTCATCAATTTAAATGAAATTATTTAATTATTGTTTTTAATGAATAAATTATGTATAAATATTATAAATATTTACGTAAAAATATTGTGGATATATTGAATCAATGACCACTTTGACCGAAGCCAACAAATCGAAACTATTTTGAAATAATGAACCAACCGTACTCAAAACAATCGATATAGAATTACCTTATTATGTAATTAGATATTCCATAAAAATATAATATATAATATATTTTAGATTTTGTTATTAATATGTTTCATGTTTATTGTGGGAACCAATATTTTAAATAATCTTATTATATATGAGTTTATGGTCACACACGGAATTTATACACTCGATGTATGGTTTGTCTCATCTAATTTTTTTTTCAATAAGACATGGGCTACTTATAAAGTTTATCTTTATAGATATATACTACATGTGATTTGGCATTCTAATTACTTCCATGAATATTGCAGTGTTTTACAAATCCACATGGGTGTCTCTCTTTTTCAGGGGTTTTATCAAGTGATTACAAATGATGTAATGGATTTTATATCAATCTATTCCAATTATGGAATATTTTATTTTTATTCAGTTAATATCATTTATATAGAGTGTATATTTCCCATTTTATGTGTAATATTTATAACTAATCATAAATCATAATATTTTATATTTTATATGGATTTATTTAATTCATGGTGAATCAATGTTATTGTTACATTTCGGTAAAAATATATATTAAAAACTCAATTAATTATCGTTGGGGCATATTAATTCTAAATTGTGTGTAATATTCTATGACTATTAATGAATGTAATTATTATTATGTGATGATTTATATAGAATTTTTTAATTTTTATTTATGATTTATATAAATAACAAATTCAATTTTTGGTTATTAAATTCAAAGGTATTATTTTCTAAAGGGTTATTTATCTCGAATTCTCTTTTTCTATATAGACATGTATTTCTAATATGAACCAATATTCATTGTGAGGGGTGTATAATATCATTTCAGATTTTATATAATTTATACATTTTTTGATAATAAATATTTCATTTTATGTAATTACATTATGCGGAATATGATTGAAGTGTTACCAAAACATCAAAGGCATTATGTTATGATCTCTTTTTTGGGATCATTTATGTACATGGTTATTTTAGAGAAAAAATATGCTATATTTCTCAAGATCCAAAACTAATTAAAATCATATGGTTATGAATTTGGTTTAAATTTTCAACAATCATTTCCTCTATTATTGACTGTTGAAACATATATACAGTTGTTTGAAAATAATTCTAATCATGTATTCCATTTTAGATTGGGTATCAACATTTTCCCTATTGATTTTTTATAAATAATTTCAAATATGATATTTTCTAAAAATAAATGTTTTCTTAAATATATGATACATGATATTTTACATTCTTTAAAACAATATTAATTGTAATTTTCAAAATGTTTCTCCACTAGGTCACATTTGAGTCCCTTTTTCACAATGTTTTAAAAACATGACATATTTTTATAATTTATGACATGAAATTGTTTACCTTCCAACAGGTCTATAATTTTTGGTGAATTTTCCTTTATATATTTTCATGGATTTTATTCAAACAAAATTACTGTATCATTTTTTTGTTATTTATTTGATTTTAAGAGTCATTTACTAAATCAAATGGTTATTTTCTTAAAAAATATATTTTTTAGATATTATACTTATCAGTATGTTCATCAAAACCGATATCCATTTTTTATATATATGATCAAAATGGGATATTTTTTAATGATACCAACATCATTATTTATTTGGATGGTTTAATATTGTTTCATGTTGATTGTTTTGGGATATGATTCATTTCCATGTGTTAATATCGTTTCAAATATATTTTTTTCAAAAATTATCATTCCCATTTGTTAATCATAGATCATGTAGATAGATACAAAATCTATTTGTTTTCCACATGATAATAATATATGGAGAAAAATAATATTTATTTTAAAGAGTCTTTTAGAAAATTAATACCTTATATATTTAATCCCGGATAAGGTTCTTGGGAAATGTTTATGACGATGTGTGGTTTTGTTATAAAAAAAGTGAATGTGGTTAAATTTTAATCTGAATATATATGGCTCAATGATAATCAAAGAATTGGTGTTTATGTGATTATCTATAGATGAGTGGTACCTTTAATAAAAATCATGTTTGTATATTTGATTTCCCTCTAATTCATTGGGTACTTCATAAATGGAATTTGACAATACTATTTATTCAATTTGTAAGAATGATATGTAGAAAATTATACAAGATACCGACATGTGTAATTTATGATTTATATTTTAATAAAAATTTACATTGAAAAAGACTGATATCATGTGGCTCATGATTATTGATCGTGGTTAATATTGGATTCTAGTTGGCCTTATGTCATTTTTTCTTGTATTTTAGTCAATGTATTGATGGGTATTAATATTCTTATGTTATGGTAATGACCATTAATAATGTAATAATAACCTTATTCTCCTCATATACCCACTAACTATATACAATATTTTATATTTATGTTTAAAATTACTGAAAAAATGATCTCATCAATTTTATGTTTATGTTCCACAAGATATAAAAAATTATATTAAATTAATTAACTCTATAAGTGTTTCATATGGATGATTATGATGAATTAATGTGAAATAACAAAGTATGTGTTATGTGGGAGAAAATATAACTTAATGATATAGGAATCTTTTATGTAATTATTTTAAATTATCTAAAACTCTAATAACAAATTAACATTGGGTCACTAAGTGAACCGTTATTTCAATTCAATGTAGTATGTTTTAAATGGAGAAAACATTTTTACATTTATTGGTATCAATTATAGAAATTTAATGTTCAATATTTTAAAATTGGTATAATAATTGTGGGTTCACAACTATTATATTTGGAGTCATATATGGGTTTAAATATCATTGAATATTAGGATTGTATCACATGATTATATATTAATATTAATGGATTTAAATTTGGGTGTATTATTCAATGTTTAATCATATGTTCATGTCCATGGTACACATTTTTTAGGATTAGTGTAAAAATATTTTGATGTTATTAACGGAATGTTAGGTGTTGTTTTTATGTTTAATAATATGTACTCTATAAATTTAATGTGATTTATTCCCTTAAATTATGTGAAAATAACTTATGACATATTTTTACACCTATGTTTTACAATACCTTTGATGATTAGGGTTAAATTTTATGATTTTCATCATATTTCATATAATTTTATAAGGATATAAAATTATGAAAAACAACTACACAAGGGTTGAGTGACAACGCATCACATCCAATAGGGTCGTTGGGCATGAACCCCTAAATGAAGGGATACAATGGTGAATTTTATACAAATTCCTTATGATACATTTTATTTAATTTCAATGTACATTGGGGACAGAAAAATTAATTTAATGAGAAATATTTTCAAGTAAAAAACTTTATAATGTAGTTGTTTTTTGGATATAAACTTATTTATTTATATAATTTTATATATTGAATTATGGTACTACTTTTGATTCTTTAATATTACTCTATTATTTTATCATATAATGATTTCATCATTTGTAGAATTAGCTTACCTTAGGATAATTTTTTTTTGTTTTGTAATGTAAAATGATATTTGGAATATATTTTAAAACCTATTATGTTTATATGGACATTTATTTGTTGACATTATTTCTTTAGGAAAGTCAAAAATAAAACCTCTTGAATATTCATCGATTAGAGAAGAAAATGATATTTCTATTGAAATTAATAAAACGATTAAATTATACACATAAAGTATGAATATTTAATTATTATATAAATATATATGGAAAATCAATTAACTACTTTTAAAAAAACAACATAAAAAATTTGTTCACTCATTACCATAATTTCTAATTATATTAATGATCTTCACAAACCTCTTTGATTCATGGTTTTGTAGAAGTTGGATATTAATAAAAATTAACAGTATTATAACTAAGGTTCTCATTCACACTCCATCAATTTTTATGAATTAATAATTTCTTCCAAGCCTATGTCATCACATTCCAACTATGTTATTTTATTGGAAAACCAATTATGAGTTCTTCCTAATGAAACACACACTTTCTTGTATCTATTATCTAGAAAATAATTTATTATAATTTATAAAAGTGTGGGTTTTCAATAGAGTTATTTGAAATGAATATAAAATAGTTGATTATAAAGGTAAATACAGAGTTTTGGGGATTCAATTTATTAAATGGTGTGTGGATTTAAGACCCCATTATTTCAATAGAATATCATCATGTTCGATAGCATATTCAACATGAAACATTGAGTTTAAATCTCCAAAGAAATATATAACCATTATAACGTGGATGTTAAATGATTTGGATTGGATAGTATTAAAAAATTTGTGAAATATATTTTTTTATGTAAATTTCATAATTAGAGTAAATTATTGATTAATTATTAGTTAATAATTAATAATTATTTATTCATTTAATTTTTACCCTTCAAAAATATATTCTCATTAACAAAAATTTTATCAAATTTTGTTAGGAGATAATATTTTTAATATATAAAACGTTAAAGAAATTATTTTTTAAAATTAAATTCATTTTGGATATCAATATATAATGATTAAATTAGGCTTTGTTTTTTGGTATTTTTTGGAAAATGATTAATTTTTATTGAACAGTTCAAATACAGTTTTTTGAAAAACAATTATTTCATTCCAATAAAATAAATAATCTAAAATCACAATTTTTTTAATATGATATAGTGTCTCTTATGTATTATATATGATTCATTAATCTACCTAATTACATTTGATTCATATTTTTTGTTAGATATTTGTATAAGTATATTTCCGTGTTTAAAAATATAATTACGATAAAATGTCTTATAAATGCATAGTGATTCTCTAATTTGAACAATTAAAATAACTTAATTAAGAAATATATAAAAAAATTTATAGATTGTTTAAAAAAATTGAACATTGGGTGAATAATGTTATTTTTATTAGTCGTATACATAATAATAAATAATTATTTTCTGGTAAAATATAATTCATGGAAAACATAATCTACATTGTATATATGAGTATAATTTCCAATATTTTCAACATATTTGAATTGAACTAATTAAATGTATTGAATAAAATATATTATAATAATTTATATTATTTAATAATTTGAACATAATTCTTTACATTAATGAATTTTGAAATTTTTAATGATTAAATACCACAATAAAGGTAAAAATGTATTTACTGTGGGGTTAAAAGATATATACAATTGATAAAATGAAAAACAAACTTGTATAAAATATTTTTCATATACATATTTATATTTTATTATTGATAAGTCTTAATAATTGTCCATTTTGGGGTGTTTTATATTGTCAAAACCATTGGTATATATTTTTTTTCAAAAAATAGAGTTATGGTACATAAAATAATTATATTTGGTTACCCCTATTCTAGAAGCATCACACATTCTTTTCTAGTTGGATATAAACATACATTACAACATTAATTCATTAATTTCATAATCACAACATATATAATTTTTTCATTATAAGAACATATTAAAGATGTATTTTCATGCAAACCTAAAGAGGTTGTCGGAAGAAGTATCATGCTTACCAAAAGGATTTATATTTTATTTCCTCATTAATCTCATTAAAACAATTGAAAAATATTCTTATATAATAAATCTAGTATCTACCATATTATTTTTGTTATTATAATTTTATAAACCAAAACATTATCCACTTGCATTAAAATTATACAAATCCATTATTGATGTATACGACCGACTATCACCTTGCAAATAGATATCAATATTTTTCCAGATCCACCTCGAAAAAATTGTTATAATAATTTATTTATAGTATATATGTGATATTTTTATCAAAATATTAATTTTAGAGTTCTAAAATCACATATACCTATTTATTTTCCATTCCATTGTGGATAGGATAATATCTCTTATTTTCATAGCTGACTACCCCCATGAACCGTTGTGATCCATTTTTCACTAACACTTAAAATGGAAGATCATAATGATAAATGTGTTGAATATATATGAGATATAAAAGAAATATCATGACATTAATGTAATATATATGAATATTAATATTTTATGTATCATTTAATTTATTACATATAAATATAATAATGGTGTTCATGTTTAATTGTGGATTATTTCCTCCACCAAGTGATCTTATTCTTTTCATCACCACAAAAGCTGAATGTTTTAATAAAAAAAAGTTTTTAAAATAAATATTCTATTAATGATTGTATTATTATTTTTTAGTGATAAAATATTAAATACATTTTATCCATAAAAATCGTTCATAAATGGATACATTACTTTTGTTTATATACATACTCCTATCTCCTTGATAATAACATAGTACATTTTCTATTACCACCATTCATGATTGGTTTTATGTGTAAATAATTTATAAAAATTTAATATATTTAATGATTATAATTTTTGAAATGTTGAAATAGGTACATGTTGGACACAAATAAATATACTAAATCCATTTTGAATCAATGAACCGAACATCCTTATAACAATAGACTCACACACAACTAATTTAGTATTTAAAGAATCATTAAAAATAAATATATTAAAATAATTATTTCTGAGGAATTAAACATTTAATTTTTTTAATAAATAAAATAAATTATTCAATAATATTATACATGACATAAAGGACACATTTGTAATTTTTGGATTTGAGGTAATGGTTTTAAATCCCACTTTTTTTTCTGTGAGACAGATTCCATATTGAATAGTAATTTTTATATCCCGTATATATTTCCCAAGGAATTTTGTAATTAATAGTTTGATAATAATATTTTTATTTTAATAATAGCTATGACTTTAGCTCTTTGATTGGTTTTTGTTCTCAAAATTAGAAAATCCGTATGTGATTTCATCAAAATATACATTCATTATGGAATATTTTTTTATGGACCAACCTTTTTGGTATATATACTACCCATTTTACATGATATATAATTTATAATTCATATAACTTGGTATTTTTTGTTTAAATTTTAATTATTTCCTACTATTTGATTTTAATTTATTGTTACCAAGTGGTAATGAATTTAATAAATTTGTTTCTTTTCGTTAAGTTAGATTATTTCATCATTATATATGATAATATATGAGTATGTTTTTAATTTATATTTATTATTTGATGTTTCATTTTAAATTATTTATATTTATTTACATTTCTTTCAAAAAAATATATTTAACAAATTTTTTATTTAATTTTAAGATTTGGTTAAGAGATATTCAGCTCATATTATATTTCTTTGAAACATTAATGTATGATATAAACCAATATTTATTTTTTATGTATATATAATTCCCTTCGACAATTTTTATAATATACATACTTAAGCTCACAATATTTAATGGTTAATTTAATATTTTCACATGTGGATGTCAATTGATGAGTTACTATAGTGAAAAATGGTTAATTATACAATGTCATTTATTTTTTTTATGTACAATGATTATTTGGGGTAAATCATGTGGTATTATTTTCTGGAACCAAATATAAAATATTGTCCTCTAGTAATAAATGTGTTTTACCTGTTAAATTTCAATTATAAAAATTATTAAATAAAAAAAATCAGGTCTTTCAAATGTAAGTTGTACTAATATTGTATTTTCATTTATATTAGGTTTCATTCTCATCTATATAAAATTGAAATAATTTATTTAAAAGTTATTTTAAAAAAGAAAGGTATTTTATATCCATTTTATACAATTTTTTTTATTTTAGTGGTTTTAAAGTGGAATTTTATTATTTATTAATAATGGGTTCTTATTGACTACCCATTTCATGTTGTTTTAAAGAAAATTATTTTCTAACATTTATAACATGAATGGATTTTCAAAAACTTATTTATATTATTTTCAATGAATTATACTCAATAATTTTGAAACCATTTTTTCAAAGAAATATATATTTTAAATATTTTGTGAATTACTATTTTTAAAATGTTATTTTAAAAATGAAAATTAAATATTCAATAAAAATAACATTAATGATATTTTAATGGTTTTTCAATTAATCCAAATTAATGAAACATGTGATTAAATAATATATAGTGAGGATATTTTGTAATTATATCAACCTGAATGATTTTCACGATAGATTATTATTGCTTCTAATCAATTGTTTTGGAACCCACTTCTTTGGAAAAGGTTAATCATGTATTAACATTATTGTTATGGATAAAATTTATTTCCCCTTGGATAATCATGTTACAATTAAATTTATTCATGAATATTTCTTTTACTGATGTGTGGTTCCACTATAAATCATGGACAGGTGGTTATGTTCATTATTATGGATGAGTATTTCCATTATAAAACATGTATTTATGGTTACATGATAATCTGAGGCCTGGTGGTTTTCTAATAAAATAGGGAAGAGTGGTTCTATGATAGCCCTAAAATTTAGGTGGTACATTAGATATGGAATTGGACCATTATTGTTATTATATGTCTAATAGTGATATGAAGATAATGTTGTAAGACCCAAATCCATTTTATTTATGCTTTCTATAGTAATATACAATTCGTTTGATAAAAAATGATATCACATGTGTCGTGATTATTTATTAGATGACTCTTGACATTTTCAAATACATATCTTATGTCTCTATGTTTGAATATTCGTGTATTTATTAGTATTATTAATCCTTTGTAATTCTCATGGAACATTATTATGTAATCATACCCTTATTGTAATGTCCCAGTTCCAGAAGCCACCCAGAGGTGCTTGTACCCGGTTGGTCACATGGCCTCAAGTGCATTCCCCATACGCTAGAGGATTTTGACTAGCAGTGCGGGCGTTGGGTGTTATAGTGGGGAAACTATACCCTCATTGGCAGAGTACAGAGCAGAAGTAAATAGATAAACAATAGTGGTAGTAATAATACCAAACAAAAGTAATAACGGAAAACTGATAAGTAAACAAATGAAGAATATATATATATATATATATATATATATATATATGATGCAGGATACATTTATGTCTAGGACATCAGCCAAACCAGTCACAATGCTGAATACATTATTAAAACAAAGTACAAAAGGAAAATATATAAGAAATCTCTACTGCATCGCAAGCCTCATCTTGGTCCCATTCTCTCCAGCTCCAATGCAATCAAGTACATAAATTATAAGTGTGCTTACCCTTGTTTATACCTTCAATAATATAATCTATTTCGACCCAAAAATCTTGGACCAAACAGGGTGTGAGATGAATCCCTGTAGAAAACCACCACAAGATATACACCTAATAGTCAGTGAATATATGGCAGGTAAAAGTGAAAAAGTGGTAAATAATAAAGTACATAATAGTAAAAAATCCATAGTTTCAATAGAAAGAAACATCTATCCAAGTAGATAAACACAACAGGTAACCCTCTAGAAAGGGCCCACATCTTATCCCCTTTGGTCATACCGAGAAACACAATAAAGCATCAAACAAATAGGTGAACCCCTTGGAAGTGCCCGCAACCAATCCCCTCTAGCCATACCTATGATGTAGAGGAAACCCTTTGGGCAGTACGCTCAATCTAACCCATCTGGTTCAGCATAATCATAGACTCTATGAAGAACCACTCGCTGTCAATTACCCCGATAGTCTCATATCATATCTAATGTCGCTCTGGGGAAGCACCCAATGTCACATCCCCCAGTGGCCCACGTCGAGGAACTACAAACACTATGGGGAACCACTCAATGTCAATTCCCTATGTGTTTTGTTATCATAAACTATAAAGACACTCTGGAAACGCACGTACATCCATTCTCCCTTTGGTCCACTACACTAGGTTCTCATGGACCTTTGTAAGTCAAACCTGTATAGTAATGTGTATTGGCCAATGTAATCCTCAAGAACTACTTAGATAACAGTATAAACCATATCAGCAAGTCATATAAGAATGATCACTCCATCCAACAATACTAGGCATGGGAAACAAACAAAGCAGCATAACAGGCTATGTAGAACCAAACAGTTATAATCATAACATACATGTACATCACCTCTAAAGCATATCAATCAACCTTATTCACATACAAATAACCTCTACTCACACACACTAGAAAAGAAGGAAATTAGCAAGGTTAAAAATGGTATACGAAAAATACCTCGTTCATGGGTATTGGTGACTTTTCACATACAATTCAAAGACCTTAAACTGAAAGGCACAAACCAGCTACCTCTTAGGGATTGGAGAAAATGATCTCTTCACCCAAACATTCTCCAAACCGGGTGAACAACTCCTCAAAACCACCTCAAAAACCCTTCTCTAACCTCAATAAGGTCAACTTTTAACATTAAAAGTCAATAGAACTCTATATCTACATGAAACCCTTGAAGATATATGAAAAAAAGGGAGATAGTGAGCTAACCATAACTAAACCCTCAATAAGCCAAAATAAGGACTTGCTCGAGGAGAACCTCCTTCATACCACCAAAAAACCCCTTGATATGCCTCGAAAACGATCCAAGGATCTCTCCCAACCTATGAAAATTGCAACACCCTCATGAGCCATGAGTGGGAGGGAGAATAGAGGAGGAATGGGAAATCCCGAGTGGTGTAGGACTTAAAAACCCTAATTTTATGTGGCCGCACGGTTACGCTGCACATTTTGGAAAACCATGCGCCAACTATGCGGTTTCTACTTTCTCATCTAGGGACTTCTCATAGATTTCCCACACGGTTTGAAAAACCATGCGCAACCCATATGAATCCCACAATCAAGGGATTACAGTTTCCTGGGCTAGCCAAACGGTTTGCTCAGACCGTGCACCAATCGTGCGCCCCGGCACAACCTCTAGAAAATTGTCTTTTTCTCAGAAGCAACCTTAAATGGAAAACATACATGAAAATAAGGTCCGAGTTCTTACAAACATCCCCCTTAAAGAAATTTTCCCCGAATTTCCCTTGCACTACGTAAAAGAAGAAACCCCTAAAAACTCCGAGCACTGCTCGTGTACATCAGCCTCTCTCTCCCATGTCTTGTCCTATACATTCCCATGCTTCCATAACACTCGTTCCAGATGAACAGAGTAGCCACATAGAACCATTTTACTATGATAAAAAATCTAGATAGGATTCTTCTTGAATGACACATCCACTTCATGCTCAATATCCTCAGGTTGAAAGACATGATATGGGATTGAAAAGTAACATTGAAACTGTGAAACATGGAAGATGTTTTGCATAGCCCGGTACCTCTGAGGTAACTGCAACCGATAGACAACCATGCTAACTCTATCTAACACCTCCAACAGCCTGATATACCTTGGTGAAATATTACCCCGTCTCCTAATCTTTATGTGCCCCATCCTCAGAGTGACACATAGGAAAACCTGATCCCTGACCTCATACTCTAGAGGACATCACCGCTGATCAGCATACAACTTCTGTCGAGACTATGCAGTCGACATCCTCTTCTGAATCAACTCTATCTGTTCTGTGGTCTCCTGAACAAGATGAGTTCCCAGCAAAGATGCTTCTCCTGCCTCCAGCCATCGAAAGGGTAATCGGAACGACCTACCGTACAAATCATCATAAGGTGGCATCGATATAGTTTCTTGAAAACTATTATTGTATGAAAATTCCACTAGAGGTATATGCTTCCCCCAGAACCTCCGAAATCTATAATGTATGATCGGAGCATGTCCTTAAGCACATAAATAGTACGATCGGACTGGCCATCTCTCTAGGGGTGGTAAGATGTAATCAAAAGTATCTATGTACCCAATGACTTCTGAATCCCCTGCCAGAACAGAGAAGTAAAACATGCATCCTTGTCTGAAAAAATGGAGTGCGGAACTCAATGAAGACGTACAATCTCTCGGATGTACAACCATACCAACTCATCAACACTAAAGGTCTCATTGATTGACAATAGGTGAGAAACCATTGTAACCCTATAAATGACGACCCAAACAACATCATTCCCTCAGGGAGACCTCGGCAAACAGGTCACAATATCAATCTTGACATCATTCCACTTCCACTCGGGAATGGGTAACTATTGTAAAAGCCGTGTTGGTGGCTGATGCTCCGCCTTCACCTACTAACAAGTAGGACACCTCATGATGAAACCAGCAACAACCCTCTTCATACCTGTCCACCAATAATAATAGTGTAGATCAAAATTCATCTTGGTGACTCTGGGATGAACTGCCCAAACTGAGGAATGATAATACACCATCAGCCCTTGTGTATCTCTACTGGCACCCATATGTGTCTCTAGAAATTCAAGATCTCATCCTCACCTTTGGTCCAACCAAGAATATGGTCCTATCCTGACACAATTTCCAGTAAGACTAGGCTTTCAGAGTCTAATAGCTGCCTCATTCACACTCGATCTAGAGGTGTAGAGGTAACAACTACAGAAGAAAGAAAAGTTTTTTCCTATCTATCGTGAACCTTGAAATGAATCTCAGAGATCATATCCATATACTTCCAATCACTGCTGGCCTCTTGAACTTCCTGTATCGGGGTCCTCCTACTCCACACATCATCCATCATGTTTCCCTTACTAGGAGTAATAGCAAGCCCAAAATCAAAGGACTGTAGGTACTCAACCCACCTTCGTTTCACAAATTCAGATCAAGGTGAGTGAATATGTACTTAATACTCTTTTGGTTGGTGACGACCACAATGTTCTCTCTCAGAAGATAATGTCTCCAATAACATAGGTAATGAACAACAGATCCCAACCCCAGATCATGTGTCAGGTAATTCCTCTCACATGGCCTCAATTTCTGAGACTAGTATGCAACAACTCCATCTTCCTACATAAGAACTGCTCCCAGCACGATACCTGATGCATCGTAGTAAACAGTATACCTCTTTCCCAGCTCTGGAAATACTAGTATCAGTGCTGAAGTCAACCTCCCTTTCAGATCTTGAAAGGTTGACTCACAAGAATCTGACCATACGAATGTCACACCCTTCTTATTCAGACCCATCTGCGGTGCTGATAAGCATGAGAAGTCTTGTATGAAATGCCTGTAGTATCCATCCAGCCATAGAAAACTTCTCACCTCAATGGTGTTTTTTGGCTGCTCCCAGGATACTACTTCCCTAACATTCTCAAGGTACACTGACACTCTGGCCTCTGAGATATCATGACCTAGAAAGTGAATCTGATTCATCCAAAATTGCCATTTTGAGAGCATAGTAGATAACTGATTCTCTCTCAGTGTACTCAAAATGATCTCAAAATGTGTATCAGGGTTGTGTCTAGTGTGAGAGTACACCAAGATATCATCCACAAAAACCACCACGATGTAATCCATGTATGGATGAAACACTCGGTTCATCAATTCCATGAAAACTAAAGTCACGTTCATGAGACCAAATGACATTACCATATACTCATATAGAGCATAAATACTATGGAAGGTTGTAATAGGTATATAAGATGGTCTAATGTACAACTTATTATAGCGGGATATCAAGTCAATAATCGAGAACTCCCGGGCTCCTTAAAGCTTATCAAATAGATCATCCATTCTGGGAAAGGGATATCGGTTCCTGTGTGTCAAATGGTTCAACTTCTGATCATCCACACAAAGCCTGAGGGTAACATCTGCCTTCTTCACAAACAAGACCAGAGTACCCCAAAGACCATAACTGGGATGGATGAAACCCTTTTCATGAAACTCCTCTAAAATATTATTGAGCTTTTAAGACTCTGGTGTAGCCATCCAATATAGAGGAATGGACACCGGTGTCGTTCCTGCCACTAGATCAATAGAAAATTCTACCTCACACTCTAGAGGTAAACATGAAAATTCATCTGGAAAGAATTAACTAAAAACAACCACCAGTGGAGGAAATTCCAAATGTGAAATCCCCTAGTCATCCAGATATAGACTAGAAATCTGGACTGTAACTCCTCCTAACCAAAGATTTTCTGGATGCGCTCTACTCACCTGGACATCCCATTCTCCCCTATAAAGAAACAATCCACCCTCTGGTGAAATGAAACGCACCCTACGGTGATAGAAATTGACGACTACTTGGAAAACAAATATCTAGTCCATTCCACGAATGACTTAATAGCCTATCATCTCAAGGACATAGAGGCCCCATAGAAAGTGACACCTACCAACCTCAAAAGGGCACTCATTACACTGACCCATACTAGAATTTATCATCCCCAATAGAGTTTCTAGCATCAATATATCGTCAAAAGAAAAAATGTAGTGTCCATGTATCTCCACTATAGAAACAAAGATAATGCTATGGGATGCCCTTGTTTTGAAAAGATCTAAATATAAAAATGAGGCTACTAAAATAGTACATCAAACTGTTGCGGGTCTGGGATCCTGCTCCTACTGGGTCTGCTCCACTACAAAAGTATGGCCTATTCCATGGCCCTATGACCCTGCCTAACTGCTAAAAGCTGATTCACCCTTGTGTCAGTGGTATCTTGGTAACTGACCACCATGGTCGCGACCTCTACCTAGGATTGAGTGTACAGAAGAACTCCAGTTCCTAGAATAATAAGAAATTTATGGAGCTGCTTCTGTACGAGGATTTATAGATGAACTCCTATCACGAGCTGCTAGTGAAAAGATCTGACAGAAATGCTGAAGGTGACCCATTTTGTCGAATGATAAGCACTCCATTGGGTTTTTCGAGCAATGTGGCCTAATATTCATACTCTTCTCACACAAATACAATACTACCCGGCTGCCCGAAGGCATGTTTTTCCTCATTTTATCGCCATGAAAAGAATCCCTATGGTGCTTCCTACTGTCAGTAAAAGGAATGCTTACTGCAGCTATTAGGCCTCCCTAACTCCCATCTATAGAATCCCTCAGATTATGCTCTGTGATCAGTGTCTAGTTGACAATAGAAGTGATGGAAGTCAACCTAATAATGTTCACCTGTGATTGGATGTTGTGCCTCAGACCATCCTCGAAAATCCTTGGAAGGAACAACTCATCACCTACGTGAATAGGCACGAAGCACTGCAGCTCAGAAAAGTGATATGAATAATCCATAACAGAAAGAGTACCCTACTCCATACTCATAAAATCTCGGCGGAGTCCCAAATCATAGAGGTAGTGAGCTTGACCCTCCTCTCTGGAGGCATCTCCAAATGCTCGAAGAATTTCATCACGGCATCTAGCCTGGACTCTTCAGCCTAGGGTCCCCCATCCCATAAGAAAGTGGAAGGATTCTTCTACTGAAAGAACTGGGTTAAATATGCCATCGATGAGGTGGGAGGTGGTGCTCCCTAAAAGGTATTCATCATCATCATAAATCCTTCCCTGAACTATGCATCAATGCTTAGGTCATGTATAACTGTTGGTGCCATGACTGGCATAGCATGAGGATCTGTAGGAAGTCCCTAATCAGCTATATCCGGTGTCTGATCACCACCATGTGGTTGGTGTAAAACCAGAGGATGTCTTAGTGGCAGGACTCTTCTAGGTCAAATGAACAACTCAGTTCAGGACTAACATGGACTGAAACATAGGATTACACTGTGTGTACAAGAGTACTCATTATGTACATAAGAAAGACTATTTCTTCCTGAACATAAGAATATAGGTCATGTACTCAAAAATACACGACGTTAATTCTGGGTTTTTTCCGACAGTAAGCCTCAGAAACTACTTCGAAAACCAAAGAAACAATGAAATTAACATTGAAAGTGACAAATTCCCACTTGTGATGGCCCATAATCCCCATGAATCAGTTATTGGCATCTTTCACAAGTTATAAAAAAGCAAAACAAAGTGATGATCCCCCAAGATCTGGTCTATGAGGGCCCATAGCACCTCAGGAACCAATATTTGGCGTTCATCCTAATAAAAAACATACTCAAACAATGCCATATAAAAACATGTATTTTTATCAAAGAACCTATCATAACAGCATGCATATTCTACACAACATCTACCACAGAAACAAGAAATTGTTTAAGAACAATAAATGGCATTGCAAGAATGCATGTCATGTGATTTCTAATAGGTTCATATATGTTGCTTGAGATAGTCGTCCCTAATATCATCGGTTTGAGATAGAAATAGAACCTAAAAACATCACCAATAATAGAACAAAACATTTGGATCACTCAATGGTGAAAGAAAATAAACTTTATAATTGCAAACCAGAATAATTTTAATAAACGAGGTAGATTGGCTTTTCCCTGTACATGGTTTAGCTACTCCTATGAACAACTTATTACCAAGTACCTATTCCTTTCTATCCGTGTATAAAGGCTCCAAACAATAATTCAAGAAGAAAAGAATTCTTCTGATACCACTTTGTAATGTCCCAGTTCCAAAATCCACTCATAGGTTCCCATACCCAATTGGTTACATGGCCTAAAACGAATTTCCCAGAATGCCAAAGGATGTCGACTAGTAGCGAGGGCCTTGGTGAGATAGTGGGGAAACTATTCCCCCATTGGTAGAGTACACAACTGATGTAAACAGATAAACAATAGGAGAAGCAGTAATAATACCAAACAATAGTTACAACATAAGACTGGTAAAGAAACAACTAGAGAATAAATATATAAATGATGCATGATACATATATGCCTAGGAAAGCATCCAAAAAAGTCAAAATGATGAATGCAGAACTAAACCAATGTACAAAAGGATAACAGATAAGAAATCTCCTCAGCATCGCATGGCTCAACTTGGTCCCTTTCTCTCCAGCTCCAATGCAATAAAGTACCTGATGTAGAATGGTGATTTCCCTTGTCTATACCTAGATCAATATAATCTGTTTGGGCCCAAAAGAAGGGCCCAAATAGGGTGTGAGTCGAATACCATTAGGCAACCACCAAAAGATCTACGCCAACAGTCAGTGAATATATGGATGGAAAAAGTGCTAAGAGTGGTAAACAAGAATGTAATTAATAATAAACAATCTATAGTTTCAATATTAAGAAACAACTATCCAAGTCGATAAACATAACAGGTAACCCTATGTGAAGTTCCCACATCCTATCCCCTCAGGTCATACCTACCAACACAATAAATCAAGTGACAAACAGGTGACCCTATAGGAAGAGACAATAGCCTATCCCATTTGGGGATTCCTATCACGTACTAGTAACCCATTGGGCAGTATGCTCAACCTAACCCATCTGGTTCAGCTTAAGCATAGTCTCTCTGAGTAAGCACTCACCATCAATTCTTCCTATAGTCTTGTATCGTATATAAAGACGTTCTGGGGAAGCACTCAACGTCACCTTCCACATGTAGCCCACGTCGAGGAACTACAGAGACTCTAGGGGAGAACTCAACTTCAATTATCTCTATGGTCTCATTTCTTAATTTACAAAGAAACTCTAGAGAATCCCTTATGTCTATTCTATCTATGGGATACTACACAAAGTTCTCATGGCACTGTGAATGTCAAACATGTATAGAAATGTGTATCGGTCAAAGTAAAACTCAAGAACTACTTGGCTAGCAGTCTACAACATATCAGCATGTCAATAAGCAAGATCACTCCATCCTATAATACTAGGCATGGGAAACAATCAAAGTATCCTAACTGGATAATCAAAACCAAATGTTCATAAGCAGAGCATGCATGGGAAATGACTACAAGGTATATAAATCAACTCTATTCTCATACAAATAACTTGTACTCGCACACACCAGAAAATCAAAAAATTAGTAGGGTTCAAAACTATAAACGTAGAATACCCCATTCAGGGGTATTGGTGATTTTTCACATACAATTCAAAGTCCTTAAACCAAGGGGCACAAACCACATACATCATAGGTTTTTGTGCAAATGACCTCTTCATTCAAACACGCTCCAATTTTAGTGAACACCTCCTCAAAACAACCTCAAAATCCCTTCCCTAACTTCAAAAAGGTCAACCTTTAACACAAAATTTCAACACAACCCATGATATACATGAAACCCTTGTAGATCTAGGAAACTAAGAGAGGGAGAGATCTAACCCTAAATAAAAACACAATGAACCAAAAGAGGGACTCACCCAAAGAGAATTGCCTTCAATCCACCAATAAATCCCTTCGATTTTCCTCTAAAATGAGCTAAGGAACTTTCCCATCCTCTTAAAATCACAACTCCCGTATGTGTCAAGAGTGGGAGGAGAAATGGTGGATGAATGGGAAATCCCGAGTGTCCTGAGACTTAAAAACCCTAACATTAAGGGGATGCATGGTTACCCTGCATGGTTTGGAAAATTGGGTGCCAACTCTGCGGTTGCTACTATCTCATCTAGGGATATCTCACAACTTTCCCACACGGTTTGATAAACCGTGTACAGCCCGTGTGGAGCCCACTATCGAGGGTGCACAGTTTCCAGGGCTGGCCACATGGTTTTCTTAGACTGTGTGCCAACTATGCTCCCCTGCACAACCTCTAGAAAATTCTCTTTTTCTCAAAAGCGACCAGGAAAAAAACATACCTGAAAGAAGGTCTAGGTTCTTAAACTTACAATATTTTTATACCTAATGATTACAATCAATTATCAATTATTATATTTAACTTTAATGATTATTCTAGTTCATCTTTCATATGTTTCCTTTTTCCAAGGTTATCATGAAAAATGTTGAAATAATTATGAATATAATGATATCATGTAGATTAACATGATAAACTAAAAAAAATTTCCATGATGGGTTATGTGGGAGAAAATATCAATTAAATAAAATGGTATTATTTATGTATGATATTTTCATAAATATCTAATACTATAAATATAAAATTTCCTCAGGTATGTAGGTTATATAATTCTTTCTTTTTATTGTTCCGTGTTATAGATGATGAAAATTGGGTCACAATAATTGGTCTCAATAATAGAAATATATTGTTTATGAATTTATCACTGGATTTATAAGTGTGGGTTTAGGGATATAATATATTTTATGATAATGATATATTTTTTGGATAACTATTTCGGAACAAATGATTATCATATTTATATCCCTTAGTCTTAAAAATAATAATAGATGTTGATGAAATTGGGTTATATAGTGTTGATAACATTTTGATTGATTACTGATTTAATAAAAATCATTATTCGTGATATTTTTGATGATATTTATCTTATTCTTTGAATCATGATATAAATTTTCTAGTTTATGAATTTTTTACATAGTGATTAATAAAAGTTGAGAGTTAATCAATGTGTTAGTTTCAAGAACAATATATTTTTTTACAAATCATTAAGCCTTAGAGTCTCAAAAGAATTCATAAAAGGTATATTTGGGATAATATATTGTTATAGTATATACATACATTGGTATATGGTTGTATGAATGTTTAATTAGGTTTGATTAAAGGTATTCATTTTAATTGAGCCCTAATAATTATTGAAGATGATATATTAAAAGTTATATCACTACAAATAAATATGTTATGAATAGCATCACCATTATATAGTATTGTGTAATAATAAAATAATGAGGTCATTATTTATTATTTGGGGTAAAATTGAACACCCCATGAATTTGAGATATATTTTATTTCCAAATTAATACAATGTTCGATTGCATTTTTTCCAATGAAAAAAATTAATCCATGAAATATTTAAAATTAATTAAATTTTACAAGAATGAAATTTTCTAATAAATAAATATATTTATTGAAAATTACATAAAAATAATATTATTAACATCTATTGAATTAAAAGTTATTTATTATTGGATGTAATTTTATAATATATATCAATATTTTATTATATTGAAATCATATTTACAAAAACATATTAATTATATTTACAAAAATATACTTAACTTTTCAATTCCACTATGGAAAATTTTCATAGTGATTATTTGTGAGATTTTTCTAAAATAATTTTATTTTATATGTATATTAAAGAAATTATTTTACAAAAGCATTCACTTTTAAATTTTTTCTATGTGATATGTTGAATGAAATTTCTTAAGGGAGTTCATTTTATTTTGATGTAGGTATGAATTATATTAATGTGAGTTAAATTTTTTTTGGGTAATTTGCATATCTTTAATATATATGGGATTAACATACATGATTTCATCCCTTTAAATTGGGACAATTTCTCACAATCCCCTTTATTAAACATAATTTGACATAGGATTTTAATGTATTTCTTTTTTAATTTTTAATTAACATGGTTTTATCAATTATTTTTTTAGAAGTAGAATACATTAGATTTATGAATATATTGGTTTTATGCAATAAAATATATGTTTCACATTTTGATAAAATGTCTGAGTATGTTAGAAGAAGATGATGTTTCATTCATTTTTATTTTTTGAAAATGAAGATAATTATAATCATGAAACAATATCCTAGATAATGACTACAATATGTTCGTACTATGATAATTGGTATGAATTATTTTTTATTTTTTAGTTATTTTTAATGTCTCATTGGGATTATATAGTAAAATATTAACTACATATTGTCATGAAAATGTAAAATGTTTTCTTATTTTGGTAAAATAATTGTTCACATCATTTTCATAGTTTATATTTTATTATCTAGTTATATATTATGAATTATATGATTTAAATTTTTTAAATTATATTCAATGTTATTATTAATATGGTTGAGAATAATTTTACATGTGTGTAGATTTGTGTAATTTGTAGAAATCCTACCAGGTATTCTTTCCCAAAAAAACCAATGCACCTTTTTGTGAAAGTATACATTGTTTCTCATTATATAGATCAGGGTAAGGATATGATCTTTTAGGGATGTTGTTCTTATGAAATATTTTTATATTAGATGTGGAGGCTATTGAAAAAAAATACAATGATTTAATTCATTTCATTAGACATACACCATTAATTAGATATTATGTGGTGTAAAAAAGTTACTTGCTTTAGTTTTATTTTTCATATCCTTTATTATAATGATTTATGTGAAGTGAAATTAGAAAATTTATTTTCGTTATCAGAATGAACATAATGCATCATGAATCATGTATATTTTTCTGTATTTAAAGTGTAAAAACATCCCCTATTATTATTTATATCACTCTATGATATTTACTCACCATTTAGGGAATCCTGATATTTTATTACATAAATTTTCAATACATATGGCAATATAGAGTATCTTTTAAAGTATATTAAAAAAATATTTACACAATACAAGAACTGATAAACATTTTAATCCAATTTATAGACATAATTATTGTTTAAATATAGATTATTTTTTCTAGATCTCATATCCTAGGTTTATATATCAAATGAAAGGGGTAAAAAAGAACCTCGGTAAGGGAATAAATAGGGGAGGAAATATAATCATGGGACATATAAATAAAAACATGAGGCAAAAAAATTGATCATGAAAATAAGACATGTAATAATAATAATAATAATAACAACATTAATCATAACATGTAAATGAGGATATAATATTTAAATGAGACATTCATAAGTATATCACCAAGGTTTATCTCCAAGGTTTCAAAAAAGAAAATTAAAAAAGAGATCGACCAAGTTTTCATAATCATGTCATATATATATATATATTAATTTTTTTCCTAATTCATTGGAGAACTATAACAAATCAATAATAATTTTATTTATTTATTTGGAATCACATATATCACAATAAATCCTATCACATGTATCTTATGGATAATAAATAGAATGATTATTTTCATAATTGTGGCATACACAACTTCTTTAACAAATGATCATTACATCATTTTTAGACATTAAAAAGGAAACATGGGTTTAATATATGTAAATAAATAAATAAATATATAATTTTAAAACAAGGTTCATACTTAGGTAAAAACTAAGTGGATACAGTATCCACTAAAATAAAATAAATGATAATTTCTCTAGTAAAAGGGATAAATTTGAGAAGAAAATTTGGAAGCATGATTGGTATGAAAATGTTGTTTTAAATAGAGGTAATATATTGAAAATAATGGTTCTGTATTGATAAAAATTATCATAATTGTACTATGATAATAAAAATTAGACAAAATGGAATGTGCGTTGCAAATAAAAGTCATGAAACAAAATGGAATCTTTAGTGGAATTGAGATGTGCAGATCTCTCGTAACATGAAAAGTCATTCCTAAAACACGTGGATTAGATTATGGGAGCTTTAAGATAAATTAGGGGGAGTAATTGGATGGAAATATCAACTGAACATAATGTTGGATATATTGGGAGGGAATGAGAACGGTCAAATTTATGGGTATTAAAAATTAATGTTGAGGAATTATTTAAAAAATTTGAAATTGTAGATCTACATAATCTATGTTAGAGAAAACGAAAAACCCTCATCCTAACCCTAATTTTTTCACATCTACATTGTAATTATGGTGACCATTTTAATATATTTTTATCCAAAATAGCTGAAAACAATTTTTAAATACCTATTTTTAGATAAAAAATATCTTTTCCAAAAAAAATGTTATTAAAAAAATTATCAATTTTACAGATTAGAAATTACTAAATAATTATTTTTTAGAAAATAAAATATTATTAGTTTTTTATAGTGATTATTTAATTAAATATAATAATTTTATTATTATGAAGACATAAAACATATCGAAAACCCAAAACAATGTTTATTCTATTGACATAAAAAGAAATATTTTACAAAAATAACATAAATTCACCAATACCTTATTTTAATTTACTGATTTAAAATATAATTTTTATTTTAATTGGATAATCCTAGAAATATGAGAATATATTATTTTAAATATATATATCCTTTTCTATAGAAATATTTCTATTTTGTGTGAATAGTAATTTTTTATCACTTATAACAGTTTCTAGAAAAATAATACGTTTATATAATTATTTAAAAATAAATACAAGTTTCTCACAATATTATTTCATTGAAAAATTATATGGAATGAAATTTAAATTTATATCTTTTCTGAAAAAAAATTATTTTCATTTTTTTGTAGAAATATAATTATCAAATTTGACATAATTAAACATATATTTTATTCAATATATCTTTTCTTAAAAATTTATTAACTGAATAAGATTTTCTTCAAATGAAATTACATATTAAGAAACTATGTTTGGGACATGTTACCCCTTTTTACAGCCACATATTCCCTATGAATATGATATGAAATAGTGGAAGCTTCATGTGGTGGCTCGACTAACATCAACTGAGTGGTATTATCGAACAACATGAAAATATCCAATAGGAGATTCAATTCATGTTTCACATATCTAGGATAATCATGTTATTTTTCAAGGGATAACCCTAGTGAAACTACAACCTTTATAATTTATGATAAATTGGTTTCAAATGGAATAATTTTAATGGTTGAGGCAATTATTTCTCTATTCTATATCAATTATTCTCTATCATTAAAACTTACTATGACTAATAATAATGGTTAAATTATCACTAATGTTTATTGCAAAAAATTTTAATATTTAATAGTGGTTATATTGATTAATGGAAATATTTGAGAAATGGCTATATAATGATCAGATTCCAATAGTCACATATCCAATTATTCACTATAAAAATAACTTCATTATTTCACACAATATTCACAAGAAATCCCCAAAAGGTTATATTTAATTTTATTAATAATTTTATTTATTTATTAATATTTTTTGAATTTATATTTAATTTCATGTGTGGTAAATGATTCTCTTAGAGTGGTATGGTCAATATTTTCCAATTTTTGATATTCTGTTTTATATTTTTTGTCTCGTGGTACTTCTTGGACTTTTAATTTCTTTCATTGCTGAATAATGTAATGATCATTATTAATGAGATTTGTTTTTTTGTTTCAGTTTATATATTATATTTATAATATTATATAATATATAAAAAATATTTATTTATGAAAAAATTCAACATAAAATAATCTTGGATCATTTGTGACACCCCAAAAAACATAATAAGGAACTTGTATTTGAATGCATGTATGACAAGCGAAATAACTCTTGTAAGGTAAAATAATTTCTAGATATATTATAATTTATTCACTATGTAAAATATATTCAATATAGTTCAAATCATGCAATATTGTGTTTGTGTGAATTACATGCATGAATGGCCTTACTCGAAAGCTTTCATTATACGCACCAACATGTCTTTTTCCTTCCCTACAAAAGGCTACCACATCTACTCAATCCTGACACCCCTTTATAATGATATGTTTATCCATGGCCTTCTAAAATGGTCTCCCAAAATACATCTTCTCATACTAGAATCCCTTATTTGGGAAGACTCCCTTCCTCGGATTCCTTTTGGTTTAAACTAAAAGAAGTTACCCGTCTAACAGTTAACACCTTCTCTTTAGATTTTTAGATTCACTTCCACTCTCTAATTCTTATACTCTTTTTATTCTATGATTTTACAACAAGAAAGGTAACCTTCATTTACTAGTATATTGTAATGATTAAAATAATACCTAAACTTACAAAAAATATAATCTTATGGGAACCAAATATGTTGTTTCTATTTATAGAAAACTACTGCCTCATGAAATGATGATTGATATGTTTTCCCTTACTGTAAATCATAGTGTCCATTATGATGGAATTGTTTTATATATGTTATATATAACTTATATTATGTATTTATTCTTTTGTAAAACTCTTATATATCATACATTAAACACATCCCATTTTATAGTTGTAATATAACATCTTTTGAGGATGTGTTGACGACCACCCCCTCAAAGTGATGTCATCCGTTCCCACGATACATGGAATGTATAAAAGAATTTTTATAAATAATCATAAGTAAAATGATTAAAATCAATAACATATTAATGACAGAATTATGATTTACGAAATTTAATATTGATATATATATATATATATTTATATCATCTCTTTTATTTCCATTTCACACACTTTAAATGATATAACGTTGTTCGTGGATGTGTGGATTACCACCTAATCAACATCATGTGATTCCATTTACATTATATATATATATATAATTATTTATGATTAAATAATGTGTAATTTATTATATATTTTTTATTGGAGACAGATTTAAGTTACCTACCTTCTATCCACGATGATCATTTTTAAATGGGAATGTTACTCATGCGTACATAAGGCCTATCTTCTCCATGACTGTAACATATTTACATTTCCCAAACCATTTTTAATAGTTCATTTTAAAATTATACTTGATGTAAAAATATTATAATTATATAATGTTTATTATTCTTTAGATTTTATATAATGAACACTATTGTAACATCCCAGTTACGGGTGCCGACAAAAGGTGCCCCGTACCCGGTTGATCATATGGACTCAAGTGAATTTCCAAAAATTCTAGAGACTGTGGACTAGTAGGGAAGGACTTGGGTGTGATAGTGGGAAAAACTATTCAATCATTGGCAGAGTAAGACATCAGAATGCCAATAATATACAACAATAAAAGCAATAATACCATACATTAAGAAAACAACAAAATACTAAAAGTAAATAAACAATTAGAGAACATATATAAATGATGCATGTAATATATGTATTGTAAAGTAGACAAACATGTAAAAATGTTATAAATACAATACTAATCCAGTGTACACACACAACATGTATCTCCAGTAGTATCGAAAACCATAACCTTTGTCCCATGCTCTCCAGCTCCACAACCATCAAGTACCTAAAGTTGATGTGTGCTTGCCCATATTTATACCTTCAAAAATATAATCTATTTGGGCCACAAATCATGACCCAAATAGGTTGTGAGACAAATCCCAGTATGCAAACGCCCATGGATCAGTGTTAATTGTCAGTGAATATATATAACAAGAAAAATGAAAAATGAAGTAATAAATAAGGAAGTACTCAAATGTAAACAGTCTTATAGTAGTAAAATACATTAATTTATATTTATAAATTTTTAAACAAATCATTCAAAAAAAACCCTCTTGGAATGATCTCACAGTCTAACCCCTCCATTTTCACAAAGTCAATGATTCTATGATGAAGCACTCACCGTCAATTCCACATGTGGTCTTTAAACTATAAGTACAGACTCTCTGAAAAAGAACTCAATGTCTATTTCCCATGTGGTACTATAATGTTACATAATATAAAATCTAAGGGATCACTCACCATCGACCCCTCTAATGGTATCACAATTAAAAATGTATAATAGATACTCTGGGAAATCCCTCAATGTCATTTTCCCCTATGATCTAACTAAACTAGGTTCTCACAGCCCTGTGTAATTCAGTTGTACACAAACTATATCCAACATCCAATTTAATCTCATATACATTTAGGCTAATCAGATACCAATCATATCAAAATAATTTCAAATAATTTCAACTCCATCCAAACAACACTAGGAATGGAAACAAAACAACCTGACATGTAGTTCTAGACCCAATAACCAATGTCAAACAAACATGGGAAAACTCATCCGTAAACAAGGTAATAACCATAATTCATAATCCAAACACATCCTCAAGGAAAAAAACCATATAATGAATTAAACATGGTTAAATTAAAAAAACATGCAATACCCTAAACTAAGGTATTCGGTACATTTTTAATTTATAATCTGAATACAACTACAGAAATTCTCAAACAAACTACCTCAACTCTATACAAATGATATAGTTAATACTCACTAATTGTATAATCACATAGTGCCATATAACTACAACAAGATAATAAATTCTCAACCTCGAATATATAATGATTTAATATAAAAAAGGAGGAGAGGCTCTAGACGTAAGAAGAACTCACTGAGGGTATTCCAATATAACAGACTGTGTTAGATTCAGTGAACAAAGGACAAATCAGAGGCTCAGAGAAGAATGGTCTCTCTTAGTCACTCCTAGACGATACAGGGTTAGAAAATGGCAATTATTAGAATTAGACGTGACCCTGGTCGAATTCATAGAAAAAGATAAGTACATTTTGTGTTCATTTAATGTAAATGTTGTGTACATTCCTTAACTATCCCCTACATTAAGTGGTCTCCGGATTACCACACATGACCATTCACTTGGCCATTATACGGCTAGTACATGGATACCAGTGGCAACAAGTTACAATTAGTTTAACCCTAAGTACATAGCGTGTACTCCTTAAATTTTCAAATACAATCCTTCTCCTAAAAATGCCAAAAAAAAAAGATCCATACCTGAAAATACGATCCTAGTTCTCATGAACTTCGCCACTTAAGGAAATTCATCCATTAATTTCCCTAACAAGGTGGCATAGAAGAATCATGTAACATCTCTGACCAGTGCGCTCACATATCTACCAACCTCTTCCAATTCTTGTCAAGTACTTACCTCTTCTAGGAGAACACCCATACTAGTGGATAAGACCATCCGTGGAGAATATTCGGACATTAATAAAAAATCATGACATGATTCGCCTAGATCGATTCATCCACGTCCAACTCAGCCTCCTCATGTTGAAAAAACCTGAGATAGGCCTGAGATGTAATTCCTTATCAAAGAAACATGAAATACATCGTTCATATCATATTACATATAATTTAAAATCAATCGATATGAAACCATCCAGACACTCTCCAAAAAACCAAATGGGTCGACGTATCTTGGTGAATGATTTCTCGGCCTCCTAATCTTCATATTTCTCAACCATAGTATTACTCATAAGAAAAAGTGATCTCTGAACTCAAAATCTAGAGGTCGTCTTCATCTACCAGCATAAGACATCTACTATAACTATGAAGAAGCTATCCTCATCCAAATCAAGTCCACATGCTCTGTGGACTCCTAGACCAGATGAGATTCTGTTATAGCTACCTCTCATGCCTCCATCCGACATAGTGGTGATCGGCACGACCTATATTACAAAGCCTCATATGGTTCCATCTAAATATTTTCCTAAAAACTATTATTGTAGTAAAACTCCACAACGGTATGTGCTTCTCCGAAAAACCTCAAAAATCTTGGATTCATGCTCAAAGAACATCCCCAGTACCTAAATTGTATGCTCAGACTGGCCATATATATGTGATAGTAAGATTATCTCAAAAGTAACTCTATACCCAAATACCTATATAGTCCCTTTAGAACTAGTGATGTAAAATGGTAATCCCTCTTTGAAATGATGGAGTGAAGAACCCCATGAAAACGTAAAATATCTCAGATGTAAAACCTTACCATCTCATCAACAGTGAAGTTCTCCTAGATCGGTAAGAAGTGTGCAACCTTAGTGAGTCTGTCAATGACAACCCAAAGAACATCATTACATTGATGAGACCATGCTAAACTTGTAACAAATTTCAAAAATAAATACTTCCACTTCCACTCATGAATGGGTAAATCCTGGAAAAGCCCCGCTAGTCGCTGCTCGTCTACCTTCACCTAATTATATACGGGACACATCATCCCAAAACCTGCAACATCTCTCTTCATACCAGGACTCTGATACTAATGGGGTAGATATTAGTACATATAGGTGAAACCAAGATTCATTTCCCAATCCGAGGAATGAAAATCCCAAAGAATCGCCTTGCATATGTCATCTGACAACCCCACACGCCCATGAGAATGAAAGATCACATCCTTGCCTACGGTCCATCTAGGAATAGGGTCCTCTCCTGACACAATCTCATGTAGAACTAGGCCTTCAGAATCTGATAGGTGCCTCATTCACACTCGATCATGTAGATTAGGGGTGACAACTATAGAAGAAAGAAACACCATCCCTTGTCTATCATGCACCTCCTAATGCATCTCAGAGAGTAGAGCCAAAAGCTTCCACTCACTACTGGCCTCCTAAAATTTTTCTCTTTGAGTAATCCTGCTCAATGCATCAGCCACTTCATTGCCATTCCCAGATATACATGCTGGCTCATGGTCAAAAGACTAATGGTACTCAACCAACCATCACTCTCTCAAATTCAGGTCACGCTGGGTAAAGATATACATAAAACTATGGTGGTCATTATAGCGACAATATATTCTCCGAGAATGTAATGTCTTAAACAGTGCAAGGAATTAACAACTACAGCTAAATCAAGATCACGAGTAGGATAATTTCTCTCATGTGGCCTCAACTGTCGAGAAAAATACACAATGAATCCTTCCCCCAACATAAGGACTGCTCGAAGACCGATACCTGATGCATCACAATAAACTGTATAACCCTTTCCTAACTGAATAAAAAATAGTATTGGTGATGATGTAATCCTCCCTATCATCTTTTGAAATGTTGAATCACAAGAATATGTCCACATGTACTTCACCCCCTTCTTAGTCAGGCCTATCAGTGGAGATACTAAGCATAAAAATTTCTTTATAAATTTTATGTAGTTAACTACCATCCCTAGAAATCACCATACCTCAAATATGTTCTTAGGAAACTCCAAGGATACTACTTCCCTCACTTTATCTTGGACTACTGATACCCTGGTCTCTGACTTAACATTACCCAATAAGTGAATATTTTCCTTCCAAAAGTGGAATTTTGAGATCTTATCATATAAATGGTTATCTCTTAGTGTACACAACATGTTCTCTAGACGGGTAGCATGGTCCTGTCTAGTGTTACTGTACCCGAAGATATCATCATCAAAAACCACACAATGGAGTGAAAGTATGGATGGAAAACTTAGTTCATTAGTGCAATTAACACTGTAGGCGTGTTTATGAGACCGAACGGCATAACCACATACTCATATAGACCATACTTGCTCTGAAAGGTTGTAAGGGGTATATCTGATGGTATAACGTGAAAGTGATGATAACCATATCTCAAGTCAATCTTTGAGAACACATGTACACCTCGAAGCTGATCAAGGAGATCATCAATCCTAAGTATAAGATATCTATTCTTCACTATCAACTGGTTTAACTTTTGATAATCCAAATAAATTCTCAAGGTATTGTCTGCCTACATCATAACAAGACAAGAGAACCCTATGGAGAAGTATTGGGATGAATGAATCATTCTTCCAGTAACTCCTATAACTTCATCTTGAGCTCCTTTAACTCTTGTGTATCCATCCAATAATGAGGCATGGACACCAGTGCCACTCTGAGCACATCCTCCATCGAGAAATCTACCTCATTCTCTGATATTAAACATGAAATATTATCTGGAAATACATCCCTGAAATGATCCACCAATTGAGGAAAGTCTATCATTTGTGTTCCCTACATATCCAGATAAAAACTAGTAATCTAGGCTATAATTCCTCTTAATCCAGTATGCTTGATTCCATCTCTGATAGCTTGGACATTTTGAAGAAAAAAAACATCTGGTGGTATAAAACTCATCCTATGATGATAGAAATTGACAATGACCTAGATGGGAACTAAACAATCCATTCATATAATGATGACATATCCTTTCCTATCAAAGACAAAAATGTCCCATGAAAAGTGACACCCCCAACCTTAAAAGGGCACTCCTTGCACGGATCTACACTTGTTGTTTTAGTCCCCAATGTAATGTCCCACTTCATGATGTCAATATATGTAAATATAAAGAGCCCAATTCAATCCACAATAGGAACATATATTAAGCATTGGTAATCCCCTATATTGAAAATAACTGAAGCTAAAACCGATGTAACTAAGATCATACCCCTAACAGTAGAGGGTCTAGGATCCTGCTCATGTTGGGTTTGCTCCCGTGAAAAATTCTGACATATGTCGTGGCCTTTTGATGCTGTAAGTGATTCATGAGTTGATCCACCTAGGTGATATCAAAAACCATATTTCTGACCTCTATTATCACAACTTCGACCTCAGCTAGAATGGTCTGATGGAATCCAGTTCTCTCACTGATCGAAACTGGTGCTCCTGATCCTGAACATGGATTCATAGATGAGCCCATATGACAAAATTCTAGTGAGAAAAATTAACATAAATTATGAAGATGACCCATATTGCCGCATTTTTGGAAATCAACTACTCCTCTGACGAAATGTGTCCTTGTATGCTTGGTATTATCACACTGGTATCATAACACGTGACTACCTGAATGAGTATCTGTCCTACTCAGATATCTACACATAGAATCCCTATAATGCTTCCTATTGTCAAAGGGAAGAATTCCAACTCCGGAAGATGATCCACCCTAGATCAGAACTCTAGAATCCCTTAGGTTTCATTCTATTATTAGTTCTCAGTTGACTAAAGATTTTATTGATGTCAATCTAATGATCTTCACCTGAGATCAGATTCCATTACAAAGACCGTAGTCAAAATACATCACCAGAAATAAATCTTTCCCAACTGAGTGTAATGCACTATATCTCTAAGATGCGAGAAGAATAATCAATGACTGAGAGTGTACCATAATTTAAACTCATCAACTCTTGATCTCGGTCGGCCCATAAATTATCCGGGTATAAGTAGTCACAGAAGGTCCATTGGAAATCATCCCCAGCCATAACTCCTTCATGTCCCGACTATGATATAACATCCCGAAATCCTTTGGTGGAATCCCGAAGGAAGTACATAGAGGGACATACCCTCCTATCAGGAGGTGTCTCCAGATTCTCGATGATAGAAAACAGAACTTCTAACCAAGACTCTACTACCAGATGTCCTCCATCCCCTAATAAATTTTGAGGATACTACTATTGAAAACCCCACGTTAACTCTGCCATAGATGGAGAAAGACGAGGTTCTCCATGGAAGGCCTATATAAACCTCACGAATCCTTCTTTTAACTTTGCATCGACACATGTATCCTGAATGAATGTTACAACCAAGACAGGAAGGATGAGAGGATCTTTAGGTAGTCCCTGATCATTCATGTCTTCTATCCCATCGTTTCCCTATATCTGGCATAAAACCAAATGACGTCTTGGTGGCATGACTTTGAAATGTCAAGCACATAACATAGTTTAATATTATCATGGATTGAACATATGAAAGAAGGGAATAAGATAAAGAAAACATTCATGTTTTTTCAAACATCGATACACAACATGTATAACCCCTACACAGTGTGTTCACTAAAGACTATACATGGGGGTTTACTTTTTCCCTCCCTAGATGTGTAGCACCCTATATGAACGACATGTTCTCCTTTAACATGACATGTACATGAATCATTCCCCCTACCTGAGTTCCTCTACATAGCTAAGCCACACAGTTCTTTTAGAATAAAACTAAATTGCGTGTTTATTATAGACTTGGTGGGTACTAGAAAGATTTCACCGACCTGTGTCATTAGTGGCAAGGTAAGATACATGGTCTCTACCACATATCGTGTTCACCCTAGAAACGACATCTAACAATTATGTTTTGACCACTGGTGTCATTAGTCACATGGATTGATACACGGTCCCTATAACACGATGTGTACTCCAAAAACACAGTGTGTGCCACCAAACATTTTCCAACCCCATGTCTCTTCGCACACAGCCAGTCACACGATTAATGAATATACAGTGTGTACATAGAGTAGACAACATTTAGATAAGAAAATTTGTTTGTTCCCAAATAGAATGACAGAAGGCATGTATTCATCATGGCACACTGTTTATTTAGGGATTTTTCGGACAGTAAGCATCGAAAAATACATCAAAACCGAATAAAATCATTGAATCAAACATTAACGTACCAAATCCTGACACGTTTCAGCCCATATTCCCCTCGAATCAATGGTAGGCATCATTTTCATGTATATCACGAAGTATAAAAGTGAAATAAATCACATGATCCACTAAATTCAGATTCAAGAGGGATCATACACCTCATGGGACACTGTTTTGAGCCCATTAGAATGAAAAATAAAAAATTAGCAATTCCCTACCTATAGATAGAATTATATTACAGAATCTATCACAATAGTATGAATATATTGCATAATGTCTATAACAACAACATGAAGTCAGTAATGAACCCTAAATGGCATGACAAGAATGCATGACATGTGATCTCCAGTAAGTTACTATATGATGCATGAGATGGAATACCCTCATATCATTGCGTTTCAATAGAAATAAAACCTCAAAAATATTAACGATAACAAAAAAAACATGTGAATCACCCAACGGTGAAATAAAATCCGCTGTAATAATTTTAAAACCATAAAAAATTGTAATATTTGAGGCATATTGGCTTTTTACTATACACGGGTCAACTACTCCCCAACACAACTTATATCCAACTACCTATTTCTTCATATATCTGTCTATATGATACAAACAGAATGTCAAATAAGGAAATAATGCTTAGGATAATACTTAATAACATCCTTGTTCCAATTTCTGCCTAATAGTCGCCCGAACCATGTTGGTCACATGGCCTCATGTGCATTTCCCCGAACGTCAGAGGCCTCCGACTAGCATGAAGGGCCTTGGGTGTGATAGTGGGGAAACTATTCCCTCATTGGAAACATATTAAATTAGTGTAACAATAATATACAATAGTGGAAGCAGTAATTCCATACAAAAAGAAAACAAAATAATAATGGAAAAAAATAATCATCTGAAGCACATATATAAATTATGCATGTCACATGGGTCTAGGAAAGCAGCCAAACATGTCACAATGGAGAAAATAGAGAACTAAACCAATGTAAAAAATATTACTTGTATACTCTTGATGCATCACAGGCCTCATCTTGTTCCAATGCTCTCCATCTCCACAACCATCAAGTACCTGAAGTAGAAGGGTGATTTCCCATATCTATATAAGCAACAATATAATCTATTTGGGCCCAAAAGCATGACCCAAATAGGGTGTGAGAAGATTCCTTATAGGAAACCACCCAAATATCTATTCCTAAATGTCAGTGAATATATATATAATAGGAAAATGAAAAATGCTGTAATAACCTAGGTAGTACACACAAGTAAATAGTCCTACTATTTCAAACTACATTCATTTACATTTTATAATTTTTCAACCAACTAGTCACATGAAACCCTCTAGGAAAGATTTCACAGTCTAACACCTATTATTTCACAAAGACAATGTCTCTCTAATGAAGCACTCACCATCAATTTCCCATCCATTACCCCTATAAAATCCTTATGTTATACTATATATACTTTGAGTGAGAACTCACTATCCATCTCCCCTATGGTCTCACATCGTATAAAGTAAAACAAACACTTTGGGGATGCCCTCAATGTAAATTCCTTATATAGTCTAACTACACCAGGTTCTCACAATAGATTATAATTCAATCATGCACACATGATATCTAGTAGCCATAGGAATATCATATACTTGAAGGCCAAGAATCTACCATGCATATCACATGAATGTCATATAATATCTACTCCATCATAACAAAACTAGGCATGGAAACAAAATAGCCAAACATGTAGTTCAACACACAATGTCCAGTATCAAAAAAACATGGGAAAACATTTCCATAAACCAGGAAATATACCTATTCATAATGAAAACACTTTCTCAAGCAATAAAGCCAGACCAAGCATCAAACATGGTTAAATTTCTTATACATGCAATAACCTAATCTAGGGTATTTTGTACTTTTTCGCATATAATCCAAAGAAAACTACGGAAAAGCACAAAATGCCTACCTCAACATTGTATGATTGATATAGTTGAACCAAAACCATAAAATAATATTACAATGTCTTAGATATACCAAAATGTCAAAAACACTCAACCTAGAATATCTCTTGAATGTAGATAAAACAATAACAGAAGCTCTATATGAAGGAATAACACACCAAGGGGATTGAAAAGCAACAAAAAATGATTGATTTAGAGAAACGATTCTGGATCAGAGGCTCCAAATAAATTTTTTTGTCTTATTCACTCCTAGACGAGACAATTTTAGAAGAAGATAGTTCTGGGAATTAAATGTGACCCTAGTCAGATTGAACAAAAATAATTACATGGAATGTTCATATAATGTAAACACCATGTACATTTCTTAACTATCCCCAACATTAGGTGGTCTCCAAGTAACCTTACACAGCCATGTACTCGGTCATTACACAACTAGTACAGAACTACCATTGGAAACAGGGTACACTTCGTGTACCCCTATGTACACGGTGTGTACTCCTTAATTTTCCAAAAATATCAATTTCTTAAAAACAACCGTAAACATGACCCATACACGAGAATAAGATCTTGGTTCTTATATATATGTCCATTAATGTCAAACAATAGTTTTTTACACATAAACCAATTTTTTTAAAAAAACACACAACATATAATTAATTGTTTAAACATTTTTAAAAAATTGCGTAATAAGTGAAATAAAATTAATTAACAAATAAAAAATTCTCTTTATAAAGAATAAAACTAATATAAATTTGTTATACAAGAATATAATGGATGTTCACCTGGATGGAAACATAATGTTTGGGGATCTCAACTCTCTTTTATTTTCCATGAGATACATGTTATATTCTCCACACATTTCTTTTGTGTGGCGTATGCACTACCAAAATTATATTCTGTTTTTCTTATAAAAAAAATAAGGTTATTTACATATCCATTTTATGATCCGTCTTTCATAGGGTTTGACATTAAAATGTTACCAAATCGGTAATATGTTTTTTCTCAATTTTCCTTCTTTGATCTCATGTTTTATTTTGAACCTACCCTCTTTGTTTGAGGTTCATATATTTCTATTTTATATGATATATAATGAATCTCAATATTTTCATGATATTATATGATTCATATAATTTCACTATCTTATATTGATATTATGATCCCAATTAACGAGTTATAATATTTTATTGAGATAATACCATTGATATTTCAAGAATGCTTATGTTTATGATTCATTTAATTTAATTAATTAATCCATATATCTATAAATGTCATGGGATTACTTATCCACTATTATTACATGATATATTCATGAATTTGTACTATTTCCTACTCATACGTACATGTGATAGTTTGGATATTATTTCTATGAAATCCCAACTTTACCCTCTCTATGGTCAGAAATTTAATAAAAACAAGGTTTCCTAGAGAGGGTTTATAAGAATATTATTATGTTACACTATAGTCTCTAAAATAAAATTTTATCAATTTTTTATTTAACCAATATCTTATAAGTAATCTTCTTATTTCTTTCCAAATGAGGCATTTTATACACTTTTACCATAATAATGAATATTCTTTTTACCTCATACGACATGCATGGATTTATCTTCCAGCATTTCATTGAATCCCCTATATCATGTTCAAAATGTTTTTTTATAAAAAATATTCAAAAGGTATCTTTAATGTAATAATTTTTTTAATTTTTTTCAAATTAACATGGTATATTTTTCAAGAACATGTATAAATGTTATTCTTTTATTTCACCAATGACAAAAACTGTATATTCTACACCACTTGGGTTTTTTATTTATTGATATCAACCTTATTCTTCCTCTATATGGTTTACTATTGATTTGAGAAAGGATTTTATTAAAATAAACATCCTTTATTTTTTTGATAGTCCCCATGATGTATTCAATTCAATTTGATCATTCATAATTGAATTTATCCTAATTAACCATATCAATTTTTATGTATATTATTATTCCCTAAAATATAAACCAATTTACATACAGTCTTTACATATACAGTTTTTTAATAAATTTTAACTAATGAAAAATCTATATATCTAATTCAATATGGTAACTTGATAATTCATTTAACTATTCAATGTAAATAATCCATAAGATTGGTAAATATGAGTTGGGGTCTAGTTAATAAAATACCCTAAATCCACCAGTAATCTCATGAGAAGAAATAGAGGGAAATCCGTCGTAGATGGGTTTTACCATATAGATAATCCATCTTTGGAAAGGTCTTGACAGTATAGGTTCCACGTGCATAGGAAACATGGCCTTCAATAATTATGCATTTATTTCATACTAGTTTCAGTTATTTCTCATCCATGAAATTTTTTGTTGACATATTTATGGATGTATTTCACGTTACATTATTGATTATTGGAATTGGTTTTAGTTTCATGAATTTCTATATTTATTTTTCATTATATAGTTATTTGAATGGAATTTATTTCATGTTATTAATTTTCTATATTTCATATGTACTTCCATATAGTTTATTGATTACATTTCTTGAATGTTCAGTTATTTACCATTCAATATGGAATACACTCATTCATTAATTATTTCTCCTATTATATTTTCCCTTACTGATCATTCGAACTTATCCATATTATGTTTCATTCCACATGAACCCATGAAGTATACTATGAATGTGTAGAAAAAACTAGTTGTAATTAGTGTATCCATTTTTAATACAATTCTCTTTTATGTATCTAATTTTCCATGACTACTAAATAGATCAGTCCATCCGGGCATGATTCTATTTAATAATTCCAATGAAATTGATTTAATACACTAGCTCTAGGCTTATGTGTTCATGGTAACTACAGTTGGTATCAGTGGTTGTTATTAAAAACCCTGTGACCTAGATGTTGGAAAATTAGGTTAGAGAACGTAACCGTAAGATAACATTTGATGATAGGTATAGAAAAAACCCTAGAATTTTGTAAATAAATGGATTATGTGGGTCCTTCTAGAAATTAATGCGTGAAGGGATATTTAAAGTGGATTTATTTCTGAAAAAATGTGTCTACGATTAACTACTCCAAGATGGTGTTGTGGACCTGACTCTGGGTAACCTCATACATGACAATGGGCCATCATATGCACATAGATTGACACTATCATGTGATAAGCGTTGGATGATCCATGTTTTCAGTACAAACCATTATAAAAATTTTGAATTCATTTTTAAAATGAATAACTTATTTTACATCAACGTAGTTTTAGATTAAATATTAGGTTTAATGATTTAGATATCCAAATAATGATAATTTTTATAAACCCTAGTATAAGGAAGTACCTACCTGGAAATAAAATTAATTAAGTATTTAGGTATAGAGGCTATAGTGAAAAACTTTTTTAAAAGGATATTTACTATTTATCATTATTTAAAGTATGTCTAGAAGATTTATTTAGAGACTTATATTAATATTTTTTAGTAAATGATCATCTATAATTTGGGTGATAACCAATAAATTCCAGTACATCCAAGGGTCTTGAACCCATGATCGAAAGATGATATGGGTTTCATTCCATCCAATGACCTACAAAATGTCACTATTAATTTCAATTTTTTAGTTAAACAATTTATTGAATAGGATGTAATTATTAATTAGCAGTAACACATTTCATGATTAGGGAGTAATTTATGATACATATTGGTTTTGAGAGATAAATAACGATAAATAAAAAAAATTCAATCATTTATAAGCCTTAAAATCCTTGAAAAAATTCATTTAGTGATTCAGCCACAAAAATCAATTTTTTTAATTATTTTTTGGGGAATAATGCAATGAATTATAATTTTATCGAAGAATAACCAAAAGTTAGGAATGTTCATATGATATTAAAGCCTACCATGAAATATTATTTTGTTATATTCTTGGTGACCTATATTATTACTAAACAAATGTAAAAAGCCTTATAAATATAATAATGTCCTAATACTATAATTTTTGTTGAACCAATGGTCTTTTAAATCATAACATATCTATGGATTTGAGGCAATAAAATGTACAATGATAAATTAATTGTTTTTGATTGATGAACTCATTCAATCCCTATAAATATCATCATTTTTCTTGATAGAAAATATATATACATTTCATTGACGTTCTCTGACATAGAGACAAGGTTATATGGTTTTCCATGTGACATTTTTACTTTAAATTCTCTCAATTTTAGAGGATTACTGATAAATCCATATAATTTTTTGGGATTTAAAACAAAAGATGTATCTATCAATCTGTCACTATGATAGTGTTTACATTTCAAGGACACAATTTAAATAAGGAGTGGAGAAATTTAATCCCCAAAAAATTATTGTAAGAACTATGTTTTATATAATTCTTATGACACGCGATAGCAAGAGAGTAATGTAACATAATATCCCGATAAATATTGTTATAGACCATCCTTGAATGATTTCGTTATACGCAATACCGAGTTTCACCAAACAATGATGTGTTATTGAAATTTTATTATAATAAGTTAGGAAATAGCTGTTGATTATTGGTCTTGATGAGCCAAGGATGAAATTTTTCAACTGAAATGATTTCAAATTGTAATCTCTTGGTTACTAATTTGTTAATCATAGTGAAAATGAGGACAATGTTGACAGCCTTTGGTTACTCAAACATGAATCGATCAATTTTCTACCCTTCTCCCAAGGAAATCAGATTGTTTCTGACTCTGTGGAGTAGATTGGGATCATATTTTTGTTGTCTTGTGTTTATGTTGATAATTTTTTTTTGAAGAGGAGGGAATTATGGAGTGATATTGTATTTATATCCTCTCAAATGCCACATAATTGGATTATCAGAGGGTATTTTAACACGGTGCTAAGGCATGATGAGAAAACGTGATCTAATTTCAACTGGGTTACTGCCATATATTTTTCTAAATGTATTTATAATTGTAATCTGATTGAAGTGTCGACTGTTGGTGCTGATTTTACCTAGAAAATATACACATTTAATGGGAGGCAGGCTAGTAAATTGGATGGGGTCCTTGTTCAGGTTGATGATAGAAATGACCCCATCAGTGCCTCTGGCCTTCTACTTCCTAAAACCCACTCTGATCATAATCCCTTGGTGGTGGATACCTCCATTGGTGGTCTGCATATGGCTCCAATTCCTTTTAAATTTAATAATAGTTGCCTTGTGACTAAAGGGTGTTGGGATATTGTTCTTGATGCATGTTGTAATCTGGGATCTTCTTCACATATTCTGTCTTCAATGCTCAAAATCACTAAAATGAGGTTGAGGGAATAGAGTAATCTTTTTTTTAATCATTATGAAGATATAAAAGAGGCTGAATTTCTCTTTTCTAGATGTCATGAATTTTCATAAATTGAATTCTATGCCTTCAAATAATGAAATATAGGATTTTTCAAAGCTGGATGAATTTCTCACCATTAAGGAAAATCTAGACAGATCTGTTTACAATGTACGGTGGCTAAAATAAGGCGATATGAACTCTAGATTTTTCCAAATTCTATATAAAGAATGAAAATTCAGAAGGTGGGTCTCTTCTTTAAAAATAAATGGTAGGATTTTCACTACAGAGTAGAACATATCCAATGCAGTTGTGAGAAACATTTCAAAACTCTGTTCTGAAAATGGGGCTCATAGATCCCATATGATTGTGAAAAACATTACCCCAAGTATTTATGATTTGAAAAATGACATACTTAGGGAGGTAACTAGGGGAAATGAGAAATGAGAAGTCCTTTTCTCTCTAAATATTGATAGTGTTACATGGATGGATGGTTTTACTAATAAATTCTTGATGTTAAATTGGGAGATTTTTAATGATGAAGTGATTAATGCAGTAAGAGAGTTCTTTTCTACTGCCTCCATGAATTATGGTGATATTTCCAATTTCATTGGGCTCATTCCCAAGAAGTAGAGTGCAATTGATATTAAGGATTTCAGATTGGTTGATATTGGAAATACTATCCCTATGATACTAAGTAAGATAATTTCCACATGGTTGGGAAAAGTGGTTGAGGGACTCATTACCCGAAATCAATTTGGGTTTGTGCCGAGAACAAGTATACAAACATGTATTTTCACTACCTCTGAATGTATTAATTCTCTAAGAAAGAAGGTGAAACAAGGTATCTTTGTGATGAAAATGAATTTCTCGAAGGATTTTGACACAATGAAATAGTGTATTCTTTTATCTATTCTTAGAATGCATAGATTTTCTACATGGGTCAATTATCTAATTTACAATATTCTTAAGTGTGCCTAGTTATCTATTTTGTTCAATGGATAACCCAGGGGCTTCTTTCAGTGCTTCAGGGAATTTTGGCAAGGGAACTCTCTCTGGACTATTTTTTTCCCTTGATGAGGATTATTTGAGTATTTTCCTTAATAGCCTCATTCAAGCTGGTTTATAAAATAAGATTTAAGTTGGTAGAGATCTTTATGCACCTTCCCATTTATTGTATGTTGTTGACAACATGTTATTTGGTAATGCCAACAAAAGACTCTGTCATCAATTAAAACCATTTTCAAGCACTATGAGGATATGGCTGGGTAGGCCATTAGCTTTCAGAAGTCATTCATTGTCACTAGGGAGAGAGTATACATCAAAAGGCAGAATAAAATCACAATATCTCTTGGGGTTAAAAAGGGCTCATTTCCTTTCACATATCTTGGAGTCCCTCTTTTCTGGGGACGTGTCAAAATGTGTCATCATGAATCTATCTTCTCAAGAATTATTTCTCAGATGGCAACATGGAAAGGCAAAGCTATGTCTCGTGCTGGGAGATTCTGTCTTGTCAACTCGGTGACAACCTCAATGTTTGTCTATGTGTTTTAAATTTACAGGTGGCCAAAGAATCTTTTTAAAAATACAAAGGCTTATCGGAAATTTCATATGGAATGGTTCTATATATGAAACTAAATTTGTTGTGGTGGCATGGAATGAGTGAATCAAACCAATTAGGATGGGGTGGGTCTTGGAATTAAATATTTGGGGCTGTTTAATGAGGCCCTACTCAGTAAGTTCACCCAGACTCTTATCAACTCTCAATACACTTTGATGAAATTAATCTCATCCTGGATTAACTCAAGTATTTTGGGATAGATATCCTCATTATATTTATTCTTCTATTTGGGCTGATTTAAAATCATATTTTATTGGTATTATGTCCTGCTCGAAGTGGATTGTTTCTAAGGACTATACATTGAATGCTTGGAGTACTAATTGGCTGGACAGACTGATCCAAGAGGAGGTGGACATTCCACCAGGTGTGCTGCACTTTTCGGTTACTGTAATACAAGATGACAGACCAAGTATTTTTGATTTAATTCCCCCTATAATTTAATATGAAATCCACAGATATAATTGCATCGACAAAGATAATCTTGTCTTGAAACCAAGAACTAATGGTGTCATCACTACCCGAGCTGTGTATCAGTCCTTGTGTGCTATGCAGAATGCAACTCCTAGTTGGATTTCTACTTTTCGGACATGCTTCATCCCTACTTCAGATTATTTGATTCTTTAGAGGATATAGAAGAGAAGGCTCCGTGTGCACTATACTCTTCAAAGGGCTGGGATTCGGATTTCCTTGTCCTGCTCTACCTGTTTTGCTATGATGGAATCAATTGACCATATTTTCTTGTCTTATTCTATGATATGCAGGTTATGTAATTATATCTAGGATATGAAAGGGTGCTGTCTAGATTTGGGATCATTTGAGGGACTCCTTGCTTCAGCAGCTTCTGCCTGGTGCTTTGAGCAGGTCCAGAATATCCTCATGATTGTTGTTTCAGCAACTATTATGTTCATTTGGAAGGCTATAAATGGTCAGGTTTTTTAGGATATTAATCCAACTTTCTAGTCAGGGGTGAGGGAGATCAATAGGGCTGTCTGCACAGCCTCAAAAGTACAGGATGGATGTTTGCATAATGAGCTGAATGACATTATTATCTTGAGGATCATTATAATTGCAAGAAAGGTTAGAAACCCATTGGTGATGAAGTCAATTATATGTATCCCTCTTATTTTCTCTTGGGTGAAGGTCAATGTTGATGGGGAGGCTTTAGGTGCATAGGGCCTTAGGGATACAGTGGTGTCGTCCGTATTTATCGAGGCTTCGTTAAGGGATTCTTTTATCAATATATTGGCAAGGGTTCTTCCTTTGAGGCTGAGATGTGGACTATGGTTAAATCAATCAAATATGCAGTTCACTATGGTTGGATATTTATCTGGATTGAATTGGACTCAATGGTGGCTGTTGATATTCTTTGAAGGCGGTCGAGGAATGCATCATGGATTATTTTTCCTGCTTGGATTGACTATCACTGTCTCCTTAATGGATTTATTTTTGAGGTAACTCATGAATATAGGGAGGTTAATCTAGTTGTTGATGCTTTGTCAAATAAGGATATTGTGGAATCCAATTCTGAATGGTCTTTTATGGATTTTGATTGTGGTGTGTCCTTTGTTGAGGCATATTCTTGTGGTAAGCCTTTTACTAGGATTTGTAAAATTAACTTTTGATTTTCATTTTGAGCCCTTTATTTTTAATAAAAATATTTAGGTGCGGGTCTAACTAGCTTCTGGGCCTTTTGAGTAAAATAATATTTTTATAGAAAACTATTTTTATGTTCCTGAAGCTGTATCACTCAAATGGAATATTTTTATTATAATCATTTATATATATAAATGTAATATATATATATATATTAAATATTCAGTCAATTTATTTTATATTCATCCAATATAATGGATAATCAAAAGATAAGAAAAAACCAAATGTTTTTCCAAAACCTATATTTTGATTATCGAATTTTTATCCCCTTTTAATGGTGAACCTATTTTAAATCATTATTTTGAAATAATTATGAATTTAATTTGATACAGTAATATATATTTTTAAATTCATAATGTATATATAATAATAGGGAATAATTTTTTTGATTTTTCCGAGAAACATCATTTTTTATTAAATAGTTAAAAATATTGTGTTATATTTAAAAACTCAATATTCATTAAATAATTATTAATTTAAAATTATATTATAATGTTTTATAATGAAACAGTAGTTAAATTATTCATATGTTAATGAAATTTATTTCACTATAATAAATTTACATTTTAAATTTAACATAAAAACATATCAATCATTTTATCATTTTTCTACATAAACCAGTAAATCATTCTTTCTACAGGATTAGAATTAATACAAATATTTCTACATATGTGACTTGAATTTTAAAATATAACATAAAACATTTTAATCAAGAAATTTTTTCGGGTCTAATAATATTGAATTAATTTTTGATCACAATTACTAGTGAATGTGATTAATATTTATTATAGTCATTAAGGTGTAATTAGGCTAGAAAATAAACTAAAACCCGATATTTAGGGTCCCAAATGTCCTATTCACTTTACAACACCCATTGGATTGATATATCTCGACTATAATCCTTTAATTATGTTGTTTTTTAGTTTTTGTTGAATTCTTCTATGTAAAAACATGTTCACACCGAACTTATTTCCAAAAATTCCAAATGACTACATTTCATTCCCTATAAAAGGCCACCACCTCTACCCATTCCTCACAAATATCTAACCTATTATGTTCATCCAACCTTTTCCCAAGTGGTCTCCAAAAATCCATCTTCTAGACATAGATTACTCTATTTTGTATGAATTCATACCATGGATTCCTTCTGGAAAAAACAAAAAGAGGTCAACTGATTAATAGGTAATTCCTTCTCTCAATATTTTTAGATTCATTAACACTATCCTATTGTTATACTATTCTTATTCTCTAATTTCATAAAAAATATGTATCCTACATATACTATGATTTTTTTATGATAAAATTTTTAACTAATATTATATTCACATCCATATAATGGGTAACAAACATATTGTATCTATTTATGATAAAATAAAACCACACGGAACGATGATTGTTCAATTTTACCATACCGCCTCTCCTTGTGGGAATTATGATGAAACAATTATTTAAATATGTAATATATTATATTTATTATTTATCTATACTTTTGTAACCATTTTAAAATACATACATTTAATAATTATAATTTTAAGTTAATACAAAAACATCATTTGAGGAACCGTGGACTACCTCCCCATCAAAGCGACGGAACCCATTCACACAATACATGAAATGTATTAATAAATGATTATAATTAAACATAAAAAACATAAATAAGATATTACTGATATTATTATATTTATAGAAAAATAATATATATATATATATATATATATTTTTTTTTATTACCCTTTAATAAAATTTAAAAGAGATAACGTCGTTCATGGACGTGTGGACTACCGCCTCCCCAACATGATATGATTTATTTTACAAAACAGTATTATATATATATATGTATATATGATTAAATAATATTTTTTTTATTATATAATGATCATTCAAGGAATATTTGAGTTACTTACCCACTTTCAATAATGACCATTTAAAAATTGGAATGTTACTCATGCGTATGTACAACCTATGATCTCAATGATTGTAACATATTCTCATTTTCATGACCATATTTAATGATTCATTTTAAACATATAAGTTCTATAAAAATATGATAATGAATTATTTTTAATTATTCTTTATATGTTATATAATAAACCTTGTGACTATATTTGACCAACAATAGTTTTTTTGCACATAAAAATAAAATGGTTAAAAATAGTTGAAGTAAACATAATTGTTTTTTGTTAATTTACGCAACTTGTTAATATGTAATATAAATGTTATTGAAACCATTATAAATTTTATTCATACTATAAATAATTAACTGAAATTTGTTATATAGAATGTTAATGGATTTTCACTCGAATGGAAACACATGGTAAGGGGAGTTCATCTCACTTTTAGTTTCAATGAGATATATATTATATTCGTTTATCTTTCCAATTATGTAGAATGTAATGGCATGATTTTACTCTACAAATATTATAATTAAATTTTATGGGTATTCAAATATTCATTTTATGATCAATTTTCAAGGGTCTTATTATTGAAAAGATAAAAAATCTGTGAAATGGATTGTTTCATTTTTCTTTCATTGAAACAACGTTTTTTTATTAACCAAAAAACTTTTTCGAATAGCATATTATTATATTTTACATGATATGTCATTAATATAAATATTTTCATGACATTATATGTTCCATGTAATTTCCCATTCATACATGGAGAGTATGATCCATGATACTGAGTTATAAGAGTATATTGAGACAATCTAATCACTTTTTTGAGATTGTTTTGGTTTTTGTTTCCATTGATGAAATATTATGATCCATATCTCAAGAACACACTTAATTTTGACTATCCTGTATTATTTCGTTATATAGTCATGTATTGGTAACATTTTATACTCTTTGGTATATAAGATATTTAAAAAATTATTTCTATGAATGCCCTAGTTTACCCTCTCTTAAGTCGTAAGTATATTCAAAACCATGTTTCCTAGAAATAGTTTACAAGATTATTATCACATTCTTGTACAATATTTAAAATTAATTTATATCATTTTCTAACTAATAAATTAGTATTAATCTTCTTGTATCATCCCAAAAAGGCATTTTCTACCCATTTACCATACATGAAGAATATTATTTTTTACATCGTATGATATGTATCGATTTATATACCATAATTGATTTTAATAACCATTCTCAATTTAAAAAGGATTATTTATTCATTTTTAAAGGGTTTTTAATGAAATGTATTTTGAATAGAATTTAAGAAGAAAAACATATTATATACAAGATTTTTTTAAGTTGTTTATTTATTTGATCATCAAAAATAAACCTCTATTTTACCCCACTTGTGATTTGATGTTATGATGCCAACCTTATTATTCATCAAGATATTTTACTATTTAATTGGACAAGGATTGTATTCAAAAGAAATTCATTGATTTTTTTCACCATTAAGTATTCAATTAAATAGAATAATTGAGCATTGAATTTATTCTAATAATACATATAATTTATCATAGATGTTACTATTTCCTAAAATATATACCATTTTACAAAAGGTTTTTACATTGAAAGTTATTTAAATAAATTGGGATAAATTACAAATCATTACCTCTCATTAAATACATTTATTTGATGAGGAATATTACTATTTATTATAAATAATGATATGGGAAGGAAGACATGGGTTGGGGACCGATAAATTAAAACCCTTTGATGCTTATATAGAATCATGAGATGAAATAGTTTTCATGCCACCTTAGATGGGTTTGTACCCTATTGCTAAATTGTATTCTGAAATCCCTTGAAAGTAATATTTAATTGTATCTAAGAAAACAGGAATCCAATAATTAGTAATTTTTTTCATAATAGTTTTAGTTATAATTCTTCAATGAGATTTTGAGTAGACATATATATGGATACATTTCACTTCAGTATATTTTTTTAATTTGATGTGGTTTAGTTTAACATGGTTCCATATTTATTTTCCCATAATTAAAAATTTGAATGGAATTTATTTTTATTTATTACTTTTCCATTTTTCTTATGTAAATCAATTCAGTTTATTGATTACATTCCATGTCTGTTAAGTTATATATCTTTCCATACTCACTATTCTTATTGATTAATTGCTGATTTCGCTATATTTTACCCTTACTGAGCATTTAAACTCACACCTATTATCTTTCTATCCCGATTAATCTAGGAATAGTGCACTAAATGATATGTAAGAATATACTTGATGTATTAGAGGTATCCCAGATGTTTTTTTATATTTTTAGGAGGGGAAATGTGTTGTTATTAGTGTATCCATTTGTAATAAAATTATAATTTATTTATAAATTTTTACTAGAAAACTAAAATTATCAGTCCTCTAGGTATTGATTATTTTTAACGATTCCAAAACAATTGATAAATGAAACCATATCTAAAATTACAGCGCATGGGTCAAAACCTCATTACGCCTTTAGTTATGGGGTATAAAACATGATTAATTGTTAAAGATATAAAACAAAAAATAGATTATTCCACTGAGATTAATTCATTTTCAAAATTGTATTAGAGCATCGTTGTAAGTGTCTCATCATCAGAATTCATTATTTATGGAGAATATGAGAGCATAAACAAATGAGGTACCCATAAAAAGAGATATTTAATCTTTATTTTGTTATATTTAAGTTACTAATGGGTTTGTTTTAGATTCATGATTATAGAGATCCATGTAATGATTATGGTCTATGGTATATAATAGTATTCCCCAATACAAGTTGTTTTGTAGGGTAGTGGGTTCCCACATCACAATATTTATGTGTATTATAAAAAAAATCACTAGGATTCCAATATTTTATTATTTCAATAAAATGATGAATTAGAATTTTAATTTTTTAGTCTTATTATCTAAAAATAATTTGATTTTATTTTTTTTTCTTTCTACATTAATGATTTCATCGAAAAAAGACACTATATGGAGCAACATATATATATAATTGAGTTGTTGTACTATTTTTTATTTGTTCAATTAGAAGAAATTCATCTATACTGACATCATTGATTATTTTGGGTTGTTGTACGGATTTCTAAGTATATTATTTGTACATGATGAATACTCTAGAAATGAAATTACTAAAAACATACTTTTGGGTGGATTTAGAAATGATGGTAGAACTAAAAATAGTTTTAGTATACTAGTTTTTCAAATATAATAGAATGTAATAGGTTTAGACCACGACTAAATAATGGGATAAAAAATGTTTTTTATCTTCAAAATTAAACCCCTATAGTATTTATGTGGGATGGTGTTGGTGAAGAGGTATATTATTAGGTAGAGAGGTTCAACCGTATCGTTATATTTGTTGGACACCTGATACATTTAATGTGGCAGTTTCAACATAAATTCATATGGAATATTCGTATATATGATGGAAGATATGCTTGGCGAAAACATTAATGATAACCAAACAATGGTATGATTTTATAATTTATTTAGTATGTCACATTATCCAATAATATTAATGTTAAATAAATTTTTATTTTTTTGATGCTGAACCAAGGGGACATGACGATTCTAAAGTATACAATTAATTTAATTTGGATGATTCATTCTATGTTGGGACTTGTTCTATTGTTAAATTAAAATTTATACAAATCATTCAGAAAGGGAATAACTTGTTTGAATGTATTTCATGTTCCATTATAATAGTCGATGTTGAATTATTTTTTTATATCTTAGTTATAGATATGATCATTTTTAATGAATGAATTGGTTGAATCATATTTTAAAGATCAATACCCATGTTAACTACAATGGGAGAATGTTTTCCTTTATATCCCCATTTGTATGTGGTCTTCATTTTAAATGGTAGTTGGATATTTGATTCAGTTTAGATGGACTAATTTGTTAATATATCAGGGATTTAATGTATTTGGTGGGGAGTGTGGTTCCTAGATGTGAACAATACATGGGTTTACTATAATTTCTTATGAAGTAGGAAGAATCATTAGATTTTATTCAAATTTAATTCTCTATACATCCATTAGAGTTGGGATTAGTGTTTTTTATTAATGTAATTAATTCAATGAGTAATATCATCTTTCCATCATCCTGTTTGGGACTTGTAATTATATAAGAGGTAAAGACATAGTTAAAAGAGTTTGTTGAAAATTAATTCATTTTATTAGGTGTTCCATGATTGGTAGGTATAGTTATATTCAATAAAATGGTATGAAGTAGAATTTGGATTTAAATTTACATTATTATGTTGACATAAATGATGGTGAAGTATAAAAACCATATACCTCATTTTGATTATCATTTTGACCAATTAATGGGGTATTATTGGGTATTTAATGACTGACATAGGATTAGGATACCACTATATGTGTTTTTTGGGGGTGACATTCAAATGATAGTCGTTCAGAGAATGTATACACATTATGAGTTCTTAGTGGTCGATTTAATGTTTAATAAATTTCCTACTTTTTCATGTATTTGTTTAATCATGTTTTCATAATTTCCTAGAATAAACCATTATATAGTATATCGATGAATTAAAAATTCATTTTATATTTAAGGAGGAATATAAAAATTATTTAAGGATCATTTTAGTGTTATTTTGATTGAAAAATATATATTAAATCCAATCTAAATAAAAAACAGTTTGTGGGAGGTAATTTTAACAAGGTTTTTATTAATTAGAAATATGACTCTATAGATATATAGATAATGGAGATATTAATTTCATGGGAATATCCTATGAATGAAATTGAGATTATATGATTCCATGTGTTGAAAGTATAAATATTATTATATGTATGATAACACTCAATGTAAACATCAAAGATGATGAAACTTACTTTGAAAGCTCTATAATATGAATTATATGAAAAGTTAAAAAGGAGAATTTGATGAGCATGGTTGGAGGTTGGGATATATGGATGTCAATACTTACTTGAGTTTCGGGGATATTTCTCTATGTTTTTGTTTCTAAATTATTACTAGGATGTGTGATCAAGAATGTGGATGTTGTTGTTGGTTATTTATTAAAATAGATTCAACATTATGTCAGTACATATTGATTTAAGGATCTCATTTTTCTTGATGTGTTCACTTCACTAAATTTTTTGATTCATTAATATATTGATGAATTTTTCCATTTTTCCATTTTTTTAGATCAAATGAGTCTAAGACACATTTTTCTTATCTGGGATTTGAAACTAATGTTGTCTGGGTGGGTAAAGTACCAAAAATATTTTGATTTTAATTTATATTACATCCAAGTGAATAGTAATGTTTTGGTGGATTACATTCATAATAATGATGATGTAGTAATGAAATCACAAGAGAAATAATAGCTGAATGACTTATTATAAGTATTTCATATGGAATTATATATATAGGGGAGTTATTTGGTGTTGTATATAATAAATATAACTTCTATAGTATTTAATCACATATATTAGGAATAAATTATCTTTAAAGAATTCATGAAGATTAACCACAACATATATGGAGGGGAGACTATTAGAGGTTTTTCATTTGAGACGTCCTAGGACTCTTATACTGTTATATGTTTTATACAACGGATTCTTTTTTATATAGGATTAATAAAAACTATAATGACATAATTTTCACCATCCATAATATAATAATCTGTATCCAATTTTATGAAAAGTGTATACCAACAAACATTTGTGTATAGAGTTTTTAATAATAGGTAAAAACACTTCTTTTAACAATAAACATATCATTATCATAATATGGAATGTTTTTCCTTTACACATATATTTACCTATTCCATCAGATATTTTAACCATGGCCTATAAAATTTATCCCTTAAATATGAATGGGTGATATCAAATTCTTAGCATAGATAAACATAACATATAAGAATGAGTGATCATATATATGAATTCGGAATGAATATGGGTATGGGAGCATAATAAAAACATAAACAGATCCGGCCCTGTCAGTCATAGATCCTTATTCACTAGACATGTAATGATGAATTTGAATTTTAAAAACATGAATTATACTAGTGATGAATAATTATCAATAAACCATGATCCATGTGATAATATCATTTTTATAATAGCCTTTTTTCTTGGAATCCAAGAATAATTATAAGAATTGAAATCATTTCAGTTTTCTCAGTTCACATCTAATGATATTATAGTTGAGAAGTAAAATAGTATAATTGGTTCAATATAAATTATTTCATTATATTTTTAATGTTTCACTATCAATACTATTAAAGTTCATAATTTCCAACATTGGATTGAGATAATTTTTCATTTTTTCATTTCTTTTATATTACATCAGTCTAATGACTATCATAGTTGATAGATTCCATTACTGAACTGGGGTGACTCCACGTTATATTATATACTTTTTCTTGGGACATGATTCAATAAATAATGAATGGTAATATTTAATTGAAACTTCTATCAAATAATGAGATCCATATATACTTGTTCATTTATATCATAATTGCATTAATCATATCATCATAGAATAACCCAAAAAATGTAAATATATTTTATAAAAATATCATCATGACAAAAAATTATTGTATATAGTGGAATAATTTTCTATTAATCATTATATAATAACCTTATATATATATATGGAACATAAAAAGATGTTTACATTGATGAAATGTAAATTTAAAAAACACTTTATCATTTCATTGAAATCATTATGAAAATATCCTTCCCTTTAGTTACAATTCAAAAAAGAAATTAAAATATTGACATAATTATTTTAATTTAAAATAATTGTGGGAAAATGAAATTAATTTTATTTTAAAATAATATACATTATGAACAAACAATACATTTTATTGGTAAATGTTAAAACAATGTTTTTTCAATTTTCTAAAAATTCATAAATTATATATAGAAAAATCCATTGTAAAATTCCTTACAAAAGATAAAAAATAATTAAAATTTTTTTTAATAGTAATTTGAATATTAATCTTATAATATAAATGATCATTCATGAATTCATTTTAATAGAGATGTTCAAGGAAGAAAAAGTTCATTGTCCAAAGAGGAAATAAGGTCACTTCTAAGGAAAATATTTTCAAAATAATTTTTACCACCAAAAAGAGTTGAAAAAATAAAAATAAGTAATAATCATAAATTACTATAAGAGATGATAAAAAATGTTATTTATCATATAATTTACATATAATTCCATTAATGGATATTCATGAATATAAAATATTGAATAAAAAAAAATTTCACCAATGACCCTTAATACATTTGTATCATTTGAATCACAACCCCTTGAAATAAATAACATCTAATAAAGAATTAAATACACATAATAAATTATATTAATAATATAATATTTAAATTGGACAATATAAACACCATATATCTATAGATATATAAATAAAATAAAACATGTCTTAGTTAAACAATATTGAGTCAAAGAACACATAATGTTTTAGAAATATCATAATAAAAACTACTTCAAAATTAAAAAGTTAAATGTATTTTTAAATAACAATATATTAATAAAAATAATCATAACATAAATTCAAGACTATTAAATACAAAAAAACGAAATAAGTTTTGAATATGAATTATATATCTTATAAATAAATGGGAGATAAAAAACACAAACCTAATTTTAGGAAATGATTAATTCATTATCATAAAATCATTAATAATAAGTTTATATTCCTTATAAATTATAATATAATGATTATGATTATTATAATACCATGTATAGTTCACATATGAAATTTCATAAGTTTTTTATTTAGAGTTTGACATTAAAATCATTGTTTAATGTTATTAATATTAATTTATTGACGCATGTTTTGGTATGATGGTTTTTATACATATGTCATGATAACTATTTAATACACTCATGTCCCATAATCATGTCATAATTATATAATTTATTCATTTTATACAATTTAACGAGCATTTTCATAAGGTGGTGATGAGAATTGATTTATATCACTTCATAGAGATGGTAATTTTTTCACACAAATAATGATGTTTTCCTATTTGTATTGATGGTATTAAATGAATTAAAATAGTAGTTATCTATTATAGAATAATATTTATATCATATATATCAAATAAATTAATAATATAACTTTTTTAAGAGAATCCATAAAAATAATAAATGGAAAAAATATTATTTCTTCATAGATGTGGTAATCCACAAGTACACATGTAGGGCACTACAATCATACAATGGATTTGAGGGCCATATGGTAGATAATATGTTACAATTAATGAATAATAATAATGCATTAAAATCAAATATAATAATGAAAATATTTAATATAACCCACCAAGTGATGTAGTGATGAGAAATTAAGTATTCCATTCGTGGAGCTGGTTGTTGATGTGTATGCAAGATAAGGTTTGTAATTTAAAATGGCGTTACTGATTAATTTAAATATTTTATTCTATTAAAATAAAAATCATTACATATTATAATTTTATATATTTAACTATTTCAATTAGGTGAATGTTTATTTAGAAGAGAAGAAGAATAAATATAGTCAAAATGATTTAGTAAAAAGGATAATACCATTATGAGAAAATACCTTTGGATATCTTTTGATGTCCATAGGTATAGTATAAGAAGTATACCGTAAACTCTATAACAAGGATTGGGAATTTCATATTATTTTTAATTGGTTTTCCCAAGATATTTTGTAATGAAATACATGTAGAATATTGGATAAAAGGTGTCCTTTTATAATATATTATATTTTAAATAATATGAAAATATGAAAATAATATATAATATGCACTTCAATCATATAAAATGGCCCCAAATTTCTATATATTCAAACATTTAGAGGTCACTGTATAATTAAATTTTGATTATAAATTTTAGAAATATTCATGTTTAATTTTTAACATGTAATAGCCAAGAATTTGTGAATATTTATTTTAATTAAATAGAATTATTTCGAGACCACAAAATTTGACGACGCGTGATTTTGAGGCCTGGAGTACCCGAAATGATTCATCGAGAAATGATTTGTTTAAAATTTTGTGCGTGAGTGGTTTTCCTAAAATAAGTGGAATAACTCTTAAACCAGTGAACATATCAGAAATCTGAAGGCACTGTTGCATTCAAGATAGCAATTTTACCCTAGGTGTGACCAAAATTTAGTCAGCATTTTCCTTGAGTTGGAAAACCCAAATATGGAATAAAAGTATATTAAATTATTAAATAAATTTATTTTATTTTTCAAATTCTTATAAATCAGGATTGGTATCTCGAATTGGAAATACAAGACCACTGCAGAACATGTGAGGGTATTTTTTCCTTAAGTAGATACTAACATTGGTAGGCACGATCCACCAGTGCAATTTAGTTTTTGGCCTTAAATAAAATAATGAAGTGACAATTATTTTATTTTACAATTCATAACTTCTAAATGGTAACTCGGATTAAAAATATATGAGTACCGCTGAGCTCATGAGGGGGTGTTCTCCTTAGGCAGAGCATAACCTTGAACGGCGTGAGTCGAGGGTTACTGTTAATAATTTTCAAGACTTTTTTTGGGTATATTCAGTAAATGTATGGGCGGTGTTTACTATCTTTTGAACCGGTGATTGATTAAAAATCTGAGGGCACCACTGAATCTGTAATGCTAGGATTCTCATAAGGTAAGATTCACTTCAACCACTATAGGACTGGAGACAAATTTAGATTTTAGGAATTTTAAAAGAATAATAAAATAACATAGTTATTTTATTTCACTCGTTTCTATTCCTCCAATGGACAAGCTGTGGTGGTGGGACCAACGACGTGTCAAGCCATTAAATGGCGTTAATTCTCAAATCCATTTTAATAGTTCCATATGAATTAAGAAGGTTCCTATTAAATAATCTCCCATTAATTGCACGAGAAATACTCACTCCCCCCACCTTACTATTTATATGGAGCAAGAAAACAGATATTGGAATTGCTTTACAAAACGATGTAGTTCTGATAAAGAGATGCGACACCAATCACGTAGAGGATGGGGACGGATTTAGCGAGCGGTGATGAGCGACGCCGAATCAGGATCCTAAGGATGACTTTTGAATGGAACCATTGGTTTCATGATGCGGGAATGAAGAACACCGACTCTCCCCCAAATGCGGACATTCTCCAACGATCTAGAAGTAGGGGGTCTATTTTTATGTTTGTCTTCGAGAAATTAGATCCTCTTCGCTTGCTATCACATTAACGCAGAGGGTGCAGACAAAATGAACAAGGCCCAAACCATTCACCTCTTCACCCTTGATGTGAATCACGAGGAAAAATTTATAAATTGATGGAAATGTCAAATGTCTGTACATGATATCCTGGAGACAGCATGGAAGATTCTTAGGTGTAGAAGACAATAAGAACAGACACCAAAGCACGTCTGTTGACCAATGGAAGAATTCGTTAGTGCGCCATGATGAGGTGGCCAGAGGCAAGACTCGAAAACTTTCCAGAGGCAATGGAAGGGTGTGCGTGATGTAATGATGTAGAGACCATGGGAGGCCAGCTCGAGTCGGCTGTGTGGAACAAGTGTGGCGCCCACAGGCACCGCCGGTGGTAGAATTCAATGCAAGAAGACGAGCTGCGGCCCGTGCTGCACTGCGTTGTCGACACCCAGTCGTCCAAATGTCCAACAATTTAATTGTGGTTGGCCAGGCCACCATCAGCTGGTGAACGCCCCTACATGTGCGGGGCCAGCTGGGAGAATTGGCCGGCCTCTGGGTGGACAGAGCCAGCGTGGTCTTGTCGAGCGGGCCGGACCCGAGGCCCCATAAGACGGACCCACGAACCGAAATGGGATGACCCTGATGGGCCAGACCTAGTTATCATGGCCTACCTTTAGTATGATGAACCTATATGGGGTCAGGTAGACCCCAGGACCCATTATGTTGGGCCAGCCTAACTGAGTTGGATCGGGCCCAGACCCAACTAGTCCCCGAATAAAGAAACACCCACAACTGAAAAACCAGGTGTCTGTTTGACATGCCGCTAGTTTCATTTTGATCCCTTTTGGGAAGTGGTCCCTTTGAAGTATTCTGGTGGCCCTGACTAGTCCGGGCTAGACTTAGGTGCGACCACCCCCATTTCATGGAAATGGGTGTAACAAGGAGACTGAGTGTCATTTTTAAGAACTATCTACAGCTCATGAAATCATAGGACGAGACAGCCCATTTGGTATTACAAAACCTAAGTTTTGTAGAATGTTAGAGTGCATCATGGTTGGATCGAACCGAAATCCAATCGGGCCCTCAGAAAAAAACCACTTATTAGTTATAGACCAGGCGTCTAATTGGCTTCCCGTTTATCACATTGGAACACTTATACATGGAGGTACTTTAGGATACTTCTTCGTGGAGCATCATGGCCATTTATGTACAACTGATGACTTGAGGAGCAGTTCTCCCAAACGTTCTATGAGTGGGAATCTTGTGGTTGGTAGTGAAATTGAGGTTAGAGACAAATCATACAGATGTTGGTATAGATAAATCATGTATGGGTCATCACCGATCTGGTGTGTGTCAGATCCTATGTGGGAAAGTGATCAATGATTTTGTGTGGGTCAGTGTAAACCAATTTGATGAGGGACAGATCCTATGTTGGTCATTGTGGCGGTTATTACATATTTACTCTAGTTGGGCCAGATCCTGTGTGGATCATTTCTGGTTTTAGTACATATCGATCTAGTGTGAGTTAGACTACGTATAATCAGTAGCAGAGCCTCTCGATATAATAAGATGATCTAGTATCTCAACTAATCATATATACTTTATGCCTTACATATATACCAGGTGTATGATGAGTCTTTTACCTACGTGGTGATAACTGTGTGATACATTTTCCATGGTGGTGATACCTATGTCATACATTTACCTTCATGGTGATATCTTTATAGGGATACCTATTTCATACTTTTAACTTCGTGATGATATCATCCTAGTGATACATGTGTGGTACATTTTCCTTCATGGGGATATCCTCGTGGTGTTACCAATGTGGTACTTCTACCTTTGTGGCGTTGTCTTCGTGGTTTTACCTTTGTGGTTCTTCTACCTTCATGGTATTCTATTTGTAGAGCTACTTGTGTGACACTTCTTACATTGTGGTGTTACCTGCATGATACTTCTACCTTTGTGGTGTTACCATTGTGGTATTCTTTATTTATGCATGGGATGAGTATATCAAGATAACAAATTTATATTTTTTGGCATATACCTATGTAGAGATGATTTATATCACTTTGTGCTTTGAGATGGAGGTCTTTCTGTATGGTTCTTCTTTAGTGGAACACTGAGAGACCTATGGGGGGCTCAGGGTCCCTACTAAGTATCATTATACTCACCCATGCATGGATACGCTCGCAACTTGTTGTTTCTTGTGGAGACTACGTATATAATTGAACGAGGTTTATGGAGTTATGTTGGATAGTGGTCAGAGGTGGATCATTTGGTTTGATGTCATGCGGGGACTACTGATCATGATTTGTACCAACCCTCCAGGTAGGATCCTCAGTGGATGATCCAGGAGCTATTTTTCACTTTCCCATTGTAATTGTACGTTTCAGTTGTAGTTGAACTTTTCTGTTGAGCTTGTATTTCGGCCGCTTTACATTCAACACAATATTTACTACAACCGTTTACTCTATGGTTTCATCTTGTGTCTATTGATTTTCTGTGTTTGGAAATGTTTAATGGAAATGAATTCCTATTAATGGATACGCCTTTCTGGATATAGTATTCAGCATCTGTCCTATTGAATGTGGGCTTGGGGTTGTCACGACAAGGGCCCCAGGCGATGGTCCATGACATAGTGGTATTAGAGGACTCAGTTCTACAGAAAATACTAGTACACTGATATTTTCTATGTGGAAATAGTGTTAATTATTATAAGTGCTGTTTTCAGTTTGGGAAATCTAGTGTTGGTGCAATGGCTGGTATATCCATTCACCAGGACCCTAGGTTTTGTTTTCGAACTCAGTGCATGAAAACACTGATTGTGTGTGTTTTTAAAATGTTTTTTTTATGATCTGTTCTAGTCAGCTCAATGGGTTTAACTTAATTACTATTGCACACCTATTCTTTATCATGATGTCACCACATAGCCATACATCTAGGATTCCCAGGAGAGTACACTATAATGGCCCATCGAGCGATAAGGCTTTAGAGTAGGGCCATCATATATTGTTATCACCTTGGGGCTGTACACTAGTAACACCACCACCCATTGGGTAGTATATGCTACTAGTGGACCGTGCAGGCATACTGAGCGCAGTTTACAAGTTCCAGTGGCAGATGCCTTCATGGTTTCTAGTTGATAAAGATACCCAGACAGCTAAGAACTGTCTAGAGGTTGTGGATAGAGTTTTCTCCCTATTTGGGACACCAGCAGATCAGAAGGTGATCCATGCTCTTAGCCTTTATCAGTGAGTGACCATGAGGATGGTCCACATAATGATTAGTCTTCAGTACCTGGATCGTTTCCCGTGATGGTACCTTCGGGTACAGTTCAAACTATAAAACTTCCTGTTGGTCAGCAGTTACAACCAATGGTACCGGTAGGAGACACAAGTAGGATTATTTCCTTAAATGTGTTTCAGCATCAGATAACCCTTAGGTTCTGATGATATCATGACTCACGTGTCGATAAGGAATGGCTTGAGGAGGTGACTGAGTTTCCATAAATCCAGGGAATTATTCGAACAGATGGAGGTCCTGGTAGAGAGCCTTCTATGTGGCTTAGTCAGATGATGACATGGTATGGAGTACCTTGATCATGCGATGAGGTGACTTTTCAGAGGAAATGATTTAGAACATTCCTCAGAATAGTGGATATCTAGAAAATAAAAAGATAAGGGGAGAGTGTTATCTAGAGCTTCTACCACATCAACATGAAGAGATGTTGGTAGATGTGTATTCATCGAGACATTTCGACCATCCCAGGTACTCGATGGATACTTTACGGTCAGTGATTCTGGGCTCGGACCTCCGAGAGAGGTGTGTTTAGGGACATACAATCTATCATTGTTCCTCTAATAATTCTTAAATATGTTAGGATCCTAGAGAGAACCCTTGTGGTTGAATTTTCTTAGGAAGTTCATATACAACCAGTGAATTTTAGCAGTGGTAATGTAAGAAACTGATGCCAGTATCACAGACATGGGCATGTAAAAAGTGTTGGTAAGAGGAAGTGATAGGGATAGATGAATCTGAAGGGCAAAAGATGTGTAAGTGGAGCTGTGAGAGATGCATGAGGTGGTATACATTTTGACATGTTACAACCACTAAATCAATGTTCTCCCCACCAGGCTTAGGGAGCTAGAGAATAGAGGAAGGGAGTTGCTACATGCAGTCAAGGGGTATGACCTGAGGGCTCTAGTAATGATTCGAGGTACGGTCTGTGTCTACTGCTAGATGCATTATTAACAGACATAGGTACCCATCCTTCCTTCAAGTCAAAAATATTGCTCAAGACCTTGAATTTCCAGTTAAACTGATGACTTGACCCTTACGTCTACAGATACTGTTGGGAGGAGACTCGATAATCACATATAGGAAGATTGTGGCGGTACTTTCTTGGGAGCCACCATGGATTTTGACAAAGTCATGATGTTTCCTGGGATTGGTTGGGTATAACCGGAGGTTCGTTCCAGACTTTTCTAGATTTGTAGCACTAATATCAGCCTTGAAAAAGAAGGGGAAACCCTTCATATTGTCGGAAAAATTCCAGCAGATCTTTCAAAAGCTGTGGTAGAGGCTGACTAGTACCCCCATCTTGAGGCTTCTAGTGGAAGTCGTAGGGTATGTAGTCTACTGCGACACATCAGAGACCAAACATGGGTGTCCTGATGTAGGAGCATGCAATGATCGCGTATGGTTCTCAGCAGATGATACATCATAAGCAGAACTACACTACCCATGACCTAGAGTTAGATTCAGTGGTCTACTCCTTGAAGATGTTGTGACACTATCATATGGGATGACGTTTTACCATGTCCTTTGATCAGAAGTGTCTCAGGTATATCTTCTCTCAGAAAGAGTTAAACCCGAGACAATGAAGTTGGCTTGAGTTCCACCAGGACTATAAATTCGAGATAGTCTATACTCCTGGGAAGGGGAATGATATTAGAGATTCACACAGCAGGGGAACTAGTATACAGTTTCTAGGGGAAGCAATGGAGCAGCTGGACACATTGTAGAAATACTTTGAGGATAGAGATGGATAAGCTTTACTTCAGTCCCTTACAGTCTCTCCCCCACTTCTTCAGCAATACAGAGAGGCACATCATGTCGATGGTGACTGTGAGACACGACATGCTCAGATATCCACAAGGTAGGCACCAGTTGAATTTTTTGAAGGTGGGGAGAACATCATCCACTTCATAGGTTGTACTATGCTGCCAATGTCACTTCCGGATGAAGTGTTGAAGGAGTTCCCCACATCCCCTTTAGCGGTACATCCAGGAGTGGAAAAGATGTACCAGGACCTCTGGCGACAACACTGGTGTCCAGGAATGATGAAGGTTGTTGCTGAGGTTGTCTCTCGGTGCCTCACTTGTCAGCAAGTGAAGGCAGAGCACTGGGTACCAGTAGGCTTCGTTCAACCATTAGAGGCCCTAGAGTGGAAGTGGGATGGAATATCCATCGACTTCGTTACTAGTATTCCAAGTACATCCAGGGGTCATGAATCACTTCGGGTGATCATTGACCGACTCACCAAGTCATCCCACTTCCTACCGATCTTAGATCAGGGTTCATTAGAGAGAATGGGACACCTCTATATGCAGGATATTGTTCATCTACATAGAGGACCTTATTCTATTGTCTACGATCATGATTCATGTTTTATGTCCCGACTATGTAAGGGGTTGCAAGAGGCTTTCAGGACATAGCTTTGTCTGAGCACCGCCATCCACCCTCAGACAGATGGTCAAACTGAGTGGACCATTCAGACCCTCGAGGACATGTTGCATTCTTGTGTCCTCATCTTCGGTCGCATCTGGTAGGATCACTTACATTTGGTGGAGTTTTCATACAAAAACAGCTATCACTCCACCATTGGGATGGAACCTTTGAAGGCGTTATATGGGCGACTTTGTAGATCACCCTTCTGTTGGACTGACCCTAGGGAGTCAGCACTTGTGGGACCAATGATGGTAAGAGCTACCATAGAGAAGGTGAAGATCATCCATGAGTGGATGAAGACTACACAGGGCAGGAAAAATTCATATGCTGACAAGAGACGAAGACCTATGGAGTTCGAAGATGCTGACCACGTCTTTCTGCGGGTCTCATCTCAACGAGGACTATGGAGATTTGGCCGAAGTAAAAAAGTTATCTATGAGATTCATCAAACCTTTCCAGGTCCTTTATAGTGTAGGTAAGGTGGCTTAACACTTAGCTCATCCACCTCAGTTACACCGGGTGCACGACGTCTTCCACGTATCTCAGCTGAGGAGATACGTGCATGACCCTTCTCACATTATCGACCATGGAAATCTGGACATCGATGAGGGGGTAACATTCACAGAGGATCCATTAGAGATTGAGGATCGATAGGACTGGGTCCTACGTGGACGGTCGATACCTCTGGTGTGCGTATGCTGGCAGAATGGGAACCTCCTGGAGAACATGTGGGAGAGGGAGGCTGAGATGCATGCAAAGTACCCCCGCTTGTTCCCATAGTTCGAGTTGTAGCTTATGGGAACATAATGACCTGAGGTGGGGAGAATGTAATGGCCCTAAAATCTCGTGGATTGTTTTTTAATACCTGGTAATTTTCCGATTTCGAGAATTTTAATGGTGCATTATTCAGAGGCCCAGTGTGCCCGGAATCAATTTTCAATGATTTTTACGGGTACGTTCAGTAAACGTATGAGCGAGATTTTATATCTTTTGAACCAGTGCTCGTAATTGAAGTCTGAGGGCACCGTTCAACTCACAGTTCCTATATTCTATTAAGGAAACATTCACCTCGATGGCAGTTGGTCAAGAAAAAAATATTGTTTTTCTGTTTTCATAAAAATAATAATATAATAAAGTGAGCTACACTTTTATTTATTTGAGCTTCCATATGGGTGACTAGTAGTTGAAACCTCCTCTTGGATGATGGATGTGGGAACACTGTACCTTAATGTCAAATGAGAGTTTCTGGTGGTGGGGACCACCCAAACAAAACCTCTCATGAGAGGTTACGTTGTAGGTTCTACACGAGGGCATAACCCCATATTTATTGAAGAAAGTAAAACCTGTCAACTCTCCCACATTAATGAGGGAGAACCTCATGACCTTCCTTTAGTTCAATTGTACCAATCATCCAAAATTAATTGATTCCAAATCTCATGAATTAATAAGGGGGAGCCAATTAATTTGATTCTTCCTTTTAAATTTCTCTGCTCGTGAAATATAAGAAAACTGAAAATAATATTATTTCATTTGGCATTTGGGTGGATGTTGGGAAGGAGGAGAGCATGGGAGGATTAGATTTTTCACAATGAAGATCATAGAATGTGTTCTTCCAAAGAATAATGTCAGTGATGATTCTTCTTCGTCTTCTTTCCCAGACATCTTCCAACATTGAGTGTCTTCCACAACCAACACAGATCGGGTTTGTAAGTGTGTGGCAGACGTGATGAACGACGATTCTCTTCATCTAATCTCCGTGACTCCATCAACAAACGACGTAAAACAAACAATGGTATGGTGTTTACTTTGAGTAATATTCCTTTTCTTATTCTCATCTTCATTTGAAATGAATCGTTGCAAAGTTTTAAAAATCATTGATGTTTATCATACTCCTTTCTTTAACCAGTTTCTATGACCCCTAAACTTGAAGGGTGTGGGACAAACTAACATGGCCCAACTCCGTCTACTGATCTCTTTCTAATGTTTCTTCAGCATGGAAATGAGCCGATAGAATGTCGAAGGAAGTGATGACAAAGGCCGCACTACCCACAACATGCATGAACTGTGCCACCCCCATGATGCTCTGGAGATCTGGGCCGAATTGTGGCACTCAGGTCGAACCACACGGGGCCCACGATCCGCAGGTGAACCTACCGATCTACCCCGACCCACACCACCACTGACTTCCCTGGCTGAACCCCGCGCCTCCTGCTCACCTCGGCCTACCCAGACGCTTGCATGGTCGTGCTCTAACTAGCCGCTCAGCCGCCCGTCTGGCTGCGCTCCTCCTGTTCATGCCCCGCATGGCCACACGCCGCCTGCCCCCCCCCCCCCCCACCTGGCCGCGCTCAGGCTTGCCACGCCTCGCCCGGCCACACCCCTAGGTGTCGCACCCCGCATGACCGAGTCGCTCCCCGGTCATCTTACCGAACTCTACGTGGGCTATCCCGAACCAGACTCGTCGTGCCCCGGGCAAATCGGCTCGTCTGCGCCCTCCGGGTTGAGCTGTGTCGGGACGCACCTTTTTGATTCTCATGGACGAATCGGCCCCGAGCCCAGGCCGAACCTCCCTAGCGGCCTGCTGTGCTCGGCCGTGTAGTCCAGGCTGAACCTAACAGGCTGGTCAGACCCAACAGGTTTGACCAGGTCGACCCTGACCAGGTTGGGCTAGACTAGGTTGGGGTGAGTCGGTCCGACCTGGTTGGACCGAACTCGATCCTACTACTGACCCTTTAATTTCATTGGCCATATATTTGGGACTAGATGAATGTTTGATGAACCATCAGTGGTGCTAGTTTTCTAGGAACACGATGGTCCCTTTGAGTTTATCCAGCTGGAGTTCGGGGTAATGTTGACATACAGTCATGTTGGATTGTACATAAATCCAACCGGGCCCCTCGGGACTAAAAATCTTATAAGTCACAAACCGGGCATCTGATTGACATGTCGTCTATTACGTTGAGACCTCTATGAAGAGGCAGACCATTTATATACTTCTATGTGGGACTTTTTTAATGTTTTAGTATCTACCTATAGATCGTGGATCAGACCCTCCCGGACATGATTGAGCAGAGTACGAAGGCCTAGTAGCCGATTGAGACCAGAAATCTTCTAACCGATTCTACTTGGAATGATTTGACTAGCCTAATGGGGAGTGCCTGGTTGTGGCAGCAGAAACACGGTAGATGAGTGCCTGGTTGTGGCAGCAGACCCACGGTACACTACAAGTGGAGTACATCTACATGCAATTAGGAGGGGTTTCTGGTTATGTTGACAAACCCACAATGAGGAGTTCCTTGGTGACGTAGCAGAGCCATGGTACTCGACTGGAGGAGTACCTCAGCAGTCCAAGGATAGTGGGAAGCGCCTTGGTGTCTCGACAGGACCACTGTACTTGACAAGGGATGTGTTCACCAAAATCCATGGTTTTGATTTTGTGAATAAAAATACTTGTTTAGATGAGTCAGTAACTTTTGTGTTTACCTCATGATTGAGATGGATTACTTGATAACATTGGCATATGTATGGGAATATACCTAAGTAAGGTTATCTGTTGAATTCATAATTTGTGGGTTATCCATGATGGATTTTGTGAGACCTTGAGGGTCTCGGAGTCCCTACATAGTATGATTATAATCACCCCTGAATAGGCAATGCCCACAACTTGTTTTGTTCATTACAGACAACAGACAGTGCTGACCGAGACTGAGTGGATCTAGACTGGACAATACCTAGAGGTCTACCACACATCGTGACAGTACACGGAGGAGATGGAGGAATGTAGATTGTTGTTGAGGCTTTATATAACTTCCCTTCAAGTAGAATTTTTTTGTGGACAATCCAAAAGTTGTTTTCCATTTTTCTAGTACTTTTTCTTTCTGTTTCCTTGTACTTTACAGTTGGGATTCTGTTTACGGACCCTTTTATGTTCCATCACTCCGTGTACACAGTTTTACTTAGTGTTTTCCTTTGATCTTGTACTCTGTTTGTGTGTGACTATTGTTTATAAAGTCAATGTCTTCCCAACTAAGAGATTTACGCCTTTGGTGCTAGTCGCCAGCCCCTGGCCTATGGAAGGCGGGTGTAGGGTTGTCACAGCATTGGTCCCAAGGACGGGTGGTGAAAATTGTTATTAGAGCAGTCGGTTCTACCGCAGAACATAGGACTCTGATCTTTCTTTTCTATGAAGAAATAGTGTTAAGGGTACATAGTGTGGGTTTCAATTCAGGGAGTCCATTGTTAGTGAGGCCGTCAATATATCCATACACCAGAACCCTGACTTCTGATATCTGACTTAGTGCACAAAAACACTGATTACGTGTGTGTTTTCAAATGTTACTTTAAGTCAGTTCAACCAGGTCAGCTCACTAGGTATTGACATTTGAACGTGTCACGTCTGTTTCTTTTAGGATGCCTCCCTGCGGACGACCAGCTAGAGCCCCGAGAGGTGTACACATAGATATCCCACCAAGTGATGAGGCCACTATGCATGGCCCTATTTCAGTGGAGGCACAAGCGGCACCACTTACCGTTGGGTCATTGATGACCCTAGCCCCAGTAGAAGATGATACATGCCTCTTGAGCGTACTACACGAGTTCCAGTGCTAGAGGCTACCTAGGTTCAGGGGATAGACGGACCCACAGGCAACTGAGGATTGACTGGAGGCTGTGTTGAGAGTTTTAAGACAGGTACGGACACTAACTGACTTCATAGTAATCCTTGCTGGAAGACTTCTTCAGGAAGGACCAGGCAAATGGTGGAGGCTGATGCTCCATGTGCATGACGAGGTGACACAACACTAGGCAGACATCGAGAGCCTGTTTCAGGTAGAGTTTGTCCCAACCACACTCCAAGCAGTGTGGATACAAAAGATACTTCATCTATATTAGGGAAGCATGACGGTGGCATAGTACTCAGAGAGGTTCATAGACCTCTCACGCTACTCCACTGATATGGTATGTGACCCATTATTCAGTTCTCGGACCTTCAAGTAGGGACTCAAGAGGGATATAATGGCTTCGATGATCTCCCTGAGAATCCCATCACAGGAAGGGGTATTGGAGAGATCCCTCCTAGTAGAGAGTTTCCTTTCTGAGTAGTTTCGAGTAGCGAGACCCACCACTCGTCAACATGCAGTAGAGTGTTCTGCAACTGGGATTGGACAGATGTCGTAGAGGTCCAAGAGTACCATACCTACAGGTGGACGACCGCATGACACATGATCGGTTGTGCGGGGAACCCGTAGTGGAGATAGAGTCAGACATTCTAGGAGCACGCAGTGTTACGAAAACGGTGGGCATGGTCACATGGCTCGGGACTATCTGACCCACTCATTGGATGATAATCATATAGTCAAAGGATGACCTAGGTAGATACAAAGATTCAATCAAGGAAACCTGTAGGGAGCATGCGGACATGGAAGAGGAGTTTGTCATGCAGCTAGTGGTGGGTGATGTTTCGAGGTGTTAACGCCACCACCACCATCTGGTCCACCACGACTGTAGGGAGCAGATGGACAAGGGAGAGCTCAGCTCCAGACAACTGAGGCTTATGATCACGGTTCTCCAAATATGATTTGAGGTATGATCTATGTCTACTCTACCTTATCTATAGTTCTTATAGACACAGGATCTAGTCACTCATTCATTTCCACTGCCCTTGATTGGATCTCAAAGATTCTGACAGAGCCATTGGCTCGATTCTTATGGCTACATACTCCTAAGGGAGCAGACTCGATGATTACGCATCGGTTCAGGTAGTGTGAGCTTACTTTAGGAGGTGGGAGCTTCGGCTGGGATCTCCAAATAGCGGCTTCGAGTCCTTATGACATCATATTGTATTTGGATTGGTTATCTATAGTCCATGCTCAGATCGACTGTATTAGGAACAAAGTGTGATGTTTCCGAAAAGATGGGACTAGTTTTACCTTCACCAGTGAGAACGTGCCTTTTCAACAGATGACGTACTTACTCGTAGGAGGGGGCAGCTGATCACTCATCAATTGGCCTGCCTTACCCTCGTAGTAGTTGATGTGGAGAGTCTTTGATATCCTGTTGTAGTGGACCAATATGCAGATGTTTTCCCTGAAAATGTTCCAGGACTACCTCCTCACAGAGAGGTGGACTTCTACATTGAACTATAACCCGGGACGACACTGATATCTGCACCAGTGTATCGGATGGCTCCCGCGGAGCTTCGTGAGCTACAGGCACAACTAAGGAAATTACAGGGGAACATATTCATTCGGACCATTGTTTCCCCCTAGGTAGCCCCAGTTCTGTTTTCCAAGAAAGAGGATGGAAGCTTGAGGCTATTTTTCGACTACCGTCACCTGAACCAGGTGACAGTAAATAAAAATTACCCACTCCCAAGGATTGACGACCTCTTTGATTGGATGAAGAGAGCATGATGATTCACGATGATAGAAATCAGGTCAGGCTATCACCAGCTGAGTGTTCGAGATGAGGATGTGAAGAATATGGCCTTTAGGTATCGTTATGGCCATTACGAGTTCTTGGTTATGCCTTTAGGCATAACCAACGCTCCAGTAGTGTTCATGGGACTCATGAATAGGATGTTCCAGCCATACCTCGATCGATTTGTCGTAGTCTTAATCAACGACATTTTGATCTAATAAACTACTGTGGAGGATCCTGCCTACCATTTGTAGTCAGTACTGGACACACTCCGAGAGATCTAGATTTATGGTATGTTCTCAATGTGACAGTTCAGGATTCGAGAGGTTCACTTTCTAGGTCATGTCATCTCAGAGGCTAGAGTTGTAGTTAATCCAGCAATGATTGAGGTGAAAAATTCTTGTGAGCCACCCAGGTGTATGACGGAGGTACATAGTTTCTTGGGTTTGGTTGTGTACTACCGAACGTTCATGGAATAAATTTCGATATTTACAGCACCACTATCATCATTGAAAAATAAGGGTCCACCCTTCGTGTGGTCGGAGAGATTCCAGCAGAGCTTTCTAGAGCTGAGGTGGAGGCTGAAAAGTGCCTCCATTTTGTGGCTTCTAGAGGAAGGCATAGGGTACATAGTCGACAGTGACGTTTCATGGACTAGACTCGGGTATATCTTGATATAGGAGTGAGCAGTGATCATGTATGGTTCTCAGCAGCGCAGACAACATGAGCAGAACTACATTACCCATGACCAAGAGTTAGCAGCAGTGGTCTTCATATTGAAGATGTGGTGAAACTATCTGATGGGTGAACATTTTATCGTGTTCTATGATAATAAGAGTCTCACAAATATCTTCCATCAAAAGTACGGGAAACTGATAGAGCAATGCTGTCTTGAGTTCTTTCAGGACTATGACTTAGAGATAGTCTATCATCCATGGAATGGGAATGTTGTTGTAGATGCACTTAGTAGGAGAACTGGTATACAAGTGTTAGGCAATGTGATAGAGTAGCTAGCCTCTTTGTAGATGTCCTTTGTGGATAGAGATGGAGCATCTTTCATTCAGTCCGTTACTTTCACTCCCCCACTTCTTCAGCGAGTAAGAGATGCACAACATGTGGACACTGACTGAAAGACATGACATGGTCATATATCCACAGGGTAGGCACCTGATGAATTTTTTAAAGCTGGGGAGCACATCATCGTCTTTAGAGGACATACAATTGTGCCAGTGTCACTTCATGAGTATGTGTTTAGGGAGTTCCACACATCCCCTTTAGCGGTACATCCATTTGCGGTGAAGATGTTCAAGGTCCTCCAGTGAAAACACTAGAGGCCAGGAATGATGAAAGCAATTGCAGATTTTCTCTCTCGGTGCCTCACTTGTCAGCAAGTGAAGGCAGAGCACCAGGTACCAGCAGGCTTGGTACAACCATTAGAGGTCCCATAGTGGAAGTGGGATGGAATATCCCTAGACATTGTGGCTGGTCTTCCACATACATCTTGGGGTTATGACTCGATTTGGGTGATCGTTTACCGACTCACCATGTCGGCCCACTTCCTGCCGATTAGAGAGCATTCTTCGGTAGAGAGCTTGAGACACCTCTATGTGCAAGAGATTGTGTGGATATATGGAGAAACTTATTTTATTTTCTATGATCGTGATGCAAGTTTTACTTCCCATCTATGGAAGGGGTTGTAGGAGGCTTTTGTGATGTAGATTTGTCTGAGAACCACCTTCCACCCTCCAACGGATGGTCTGACTGAGGAGACAATTTAGACCTGTGAGGACAATTTGCGTGCTTGTGTCCTCGACTTCGGTCATAGATGGGAAGATCACATACCATGGTGGTGTTTTACTACAACAACAGCTTTCACTCTACCATCAGGATGGCACCTTTCGAGGTGTTATACGGGCAACCTTGCAGATCACCCTTGTGATGGAATGACCTTGGGGAGTTAGCACTTGTGGGATCAGAGATGGTATGAGCTACCACGGAGAAGGTGCCGATCATCTAGGAGCGGATGAAGATTGCACAGAGCAGGCAGAAGTCATATGCGGAAAATAGATGAAGAACACTGGAGTTCGAGGATGGCGACCTCTTCTTTCTACAAGTCTCAACTCGATGAGGTATACGGTAATTTGGACGAGGAAAAAAGTTATCTATGAGATTCATCAGACCTTTCTAGATCCAATGTAGAGTTGGAGAGGTGGTTTACTGATTAACTCTTCTACCACAGTTACATCGGGTTCATGACGTCATCCATGTATCTCACCTGAGGAGATATGTGCACGACCCTTCTGACTTTATCGACCGTGGAGAGCTAGACGTCGATGATGGGGCGACATTCACGAATGTTTTAGTGGAGATTCAGGATCGATAAAAGTGGGTCTTATGTTAATGGTCGATACCTCTGTTTCACGTACACTGGCAGCACGAGAACCTCCAGGAGAGCATATGGGAGCGGGAGGGTCAGATGCGTGCTCAGTACCCCCACTTGTTCCCATAGTTCTAGTTTTAGCTTACGGGGATGTAAAGCCATGAGGTGGGGAGAATGTAAAAACCCAGAAAATATGTGGAATTTTTTTAATACATGGGAATTTTATGAGTTCGAGAATTTTGACTACGCATGATTCTGAGGCCCGGTGTGCCCTGAATCAATTTATATATTTGGTATGGGTACGTTCTAGTAAACGTACGAGTGGTATTTTATAAATATTTAACCGGTGCTCGGAATTGAAACATGAGGGAGCTATTGAACTTGCAGTGCGAGTATTCTCTTAAGGAGACTTTTCACCTCGACAGTAGTTGGTCAAGAATATATGTTAGTTTTTGGGTTTTCATAAAAATAATAATAAAATAAAGTGACCAAAAATTTATTTTATTTGAGCCTCCATGTGGTTTACTAGTAGTTGAAAACTTATCTTAGAAGTTTTTGGTGGGACCACCATACCTTAACCTCCCATGGGAGGTTATTGTGGTTGGGCCCACCCGGACATATACTTCCTCGAGAGGTTATGTCGTTGGGACCACACAAGGGATTAACCCCCTATTGATGGAAGAGAGTAAAACCTCTCAATTCTCCCTCATTAACGAGGGAGATCCTCATGACCTTTTATCAATTCAATTGTTCCAATCTCCCCGAATTAATTCTTACCAACTCTCATTAATTAATTAGGAGGATCCAATTAATTTGATTCTTCTTTTTGAATTTCTCTGGTAGCAAAATTTTAGAAAACTCATTCTAATATTATTTCAAGTGGCATTTGGGAGGAATATGGGAAGGACAAGAGCTTGGGAGGATTATAATTCTCCAAAAAAAGAATATATAATGCGTTCTTCAAACGAAGAACACTGACAAAGATCCTTCTTCAACTTCTTCCCCGAACACCTACCGATGTGGAGCGTCTTCCACAACCGAAGTAGCTCAGGTTTGGAAGCTTACGATAGATGTGACAAATGACGATTCTCTTCATCTACTTTCTGCAACTCTATAAATGAACGATGTACGACAAAAAATGGTTGGGGGTTTACAATGAGTAATATTCTTTTTCTTCTTCTCATTTTCGTTTAAAATGAATCGATGCAAAGCTTTACAAATAATTGATGATCATCGTACTCCATTGATGAACCAATTTCTATCACCCATAAATGTAGAGGGTTCTGGCCAAACTAACATTGACCGACTCCCTCTGCGGATCTCTTTGAGATGTTTCTTCAGCAAGGAGATGAGGCGACAAAATGAAAAAGGTGGTGATGAAAAAGGCTGCACTACCCGCGACCTCTGTGAACCGCGCCGCCCCTTTGACGCTCCGGTGCTCTGAGCCAAACCACGACCCTTGGGCTGAGAATACCTGGACACACCTTCCACCGACGAACCGGCTGAGCTACCTCGGACTGCACCGCCACTGGCTTCCACGACCAAACCTCGCACCTCCCAAGCGCCCCAGCCTACTCGGCCGCCCGACCACACACCTCATGGTCGTGACCTGTTTGGCCATGCTCTGCCTGGCCACACCCCGCCTGGCCGTGCACCGCCTTACAATTCCCACCTAGCCGCGGCCCACCTGGTCGTGCGCCGCCTAGCCGAGCCACTCCCCGGCCACCCTTCAGGCCTTCGTGTGCCTCCGGAGAACCGGCTCCCTTGCGGCCTCTAGACCAAGCTAGTGTCCAGGACCACTCGCAACACCCTAGCCGAACCGGCCTGACGGTGCCCTCTAGGAAGAGTTGTGCTGGGCCACGCCCTCACGATGCTCCGGGCCGAACCGGCCCCGAGCCCGGGCTGAACCACCCTCGCAGCCCGCTGGGCTTGGCCAAACGGGTAGGGCTAAACTGAAATGGCTGGCCCACCCAATGGGTCTGGCCAGATCCAACAGGTCAAACTGAGTCGACCCAGACCAGGTCGGCCAAGATTAGGCTGTTCTGAGTCGGTCCGACCATGTCGGACAAGATCTGAGCCCACTACTGACTCTTTACTTTCTTTGGTCATATCTTTGGCACCAGATGACTGTTTGATGAACCGTTAGTGGCACTGGTTTTCTAGTGGAATGACGGTCCCTTTGACTATATCCCACTGGAGTTCGGGGTAATGTTGAGACATGGTAAGGTTGGATCGTACACCAAACCAACCGGGTCCCCGTGACTAAAAAGCTTATAACTCACAGACCGGGCGTCCGATTGACTAGCTGCCTATTGCGTTGAGACCCCTATGATGAGGCGGACCTTTGAGATACTTTTACGTGAGACTTCGTGACTGTTGGAGAATCAACCAGTAGCTTGTGGAATGGACCGTACCAAAGACACGTGAGCGATGTACGAAGACCTAGTAAGTGACTGAGACCTGATGAATTCTGACTGATTCGACTCAGAGTGATTCGACTAGCCCAGGGGGAGCGCCTAGTTGTGGTTGCAGACCAAGACAGAGGAGCACCTAGTATTGGTGGCAGAACAGCTGTACCTGACAGGAGGAGTTCCTTTATAGGCTATTAGGGGGAGCACATGGTTGATGCCACATACCCATAGTGGGGTGCACCTTGGTGATGTAGTAGACCCACAATACTCGAAAGGAGGAGTGCCTCATCAGTTCATGGTTTGTGGGAAGTGCCTTGGTGTCAAAGTAGGGTCACTATACTCAACAGAGGAGTAGTTCTCCAGCAGTCGTGGTTTCGATTTTGTGAATAAAAATCCTGGTTGAACTGAGTCGGTAACTTTTGTGTTTACCTCTTAATTGAGATGGATTACATGATAATTTAGTTATATGTATGGGCACATACCTAAGCAATGTTATCTATTGAATTCATACATTGTGGTTTATCATTGTAGGATTTTGTGAAACTTTTAGGGTCTTGGGGTCCCTACTAAGTATTGTTATACTCACCCCTACACAGGCTATGCCCACACCTCATTTTATTGGTTGTAGATGACAGAAAACGCTGACCGAGGCTGAGTGGATCAGGACTGGATAGTACCCAGAGGTGAACCACATGGCGTGACAATACAAAGAGGAGGTGAACAGATGTGGTGTGCTATGGAGGATTTCTGTACCTACCCTTCAGGTAGGATTTCCCGGTGGATGATCCAGGAGTTGTTTTCCCTTTTTCCAGTAATCGTACATTTTGTTTCATTGTACATTACAGTTAGGATTGTATTTACAGACCCTTTTACTTTCCAACACTCCGTGTACATAGTTATACCTAGTTTTTTTTATTTTAACATGTACTTTGTTTGTGTGTGCTTACATTTTGTAATGGAAATGCCTTCTCAGCTAAGAGATTTACTGCATTGGTGCTAGTCGCCAGCCCCTGGCCTATTGAAGGCTTTCTTGGGGTAGTCACGGCATGGGTCCCGAGGACCGGTCATGACAATATATAACATATTGAATAATAAAATATAAATATTTTATAAATATCATATATAAAATTTATATCACTTGTTATTTTTGGGGTTTTTAATTATAAAACAAATACCATCTGATCATGGGGCGATAGTAAACTCTAAACAAGAATGGTTTTTTCAAAACCAATTTAATTGAAGTGTGTGTGGTTTTAGGATTTACTCAAAAAATAGTAACATATAATAATATTTAGTAAACATACCTTCTTAGATAAACATGTTATATGATGAATTGATGGGTTGGGGAAAAAATTGATGAAGGTTACCCACAGTTTAGGTAACTCTTTTTTAATTAAGCTAAATGCCTACAATAGTTAACTATCTTCAAAAATTGAGGATTAAAGGATGAAAGGAGAGAATTTGGGAATTTATTTGGTAATATTTTAGATGATAGAATGTATTCAGAAGTGTTAATAACTAATGGGTGTGATTTACCATTTCTATTTGAAGGGTTGTGGCATTATTTTATGTAGTCCAATGTATTCACTATTATGTTTCTATAATTACAAAAGGGTGATCCAAAATTGATAATTAATTGTTTTAGGGATAATATGATAAGGAAAAACCACTACCAAATAATGAAACAAATGTTCTAATCATTTTCCCCTTAACTCTTTAGTTTTAATATATTTTCATTTTAGGTTCTCATTAAGGTATGATTCTCTCAATCATAATAAATTTTCATTATCTATATTAAAGTGATAAATATTATGAAATTATATCCCATATATTTTATGTATAAAATATAAATTATAAAATAATAAAACCATGTTCAGTTATTAATTTTAACAAAAGTGCATGAAACACCCATAAACATTACATTATCCAAAATAATGTTAAAATTAATTTAATTTGTTAGGGTTATGTTCAATTAAAAAGATAACTTTATCCAATAATGGAAAATATTTTATATTTTTTAAAAACTAAAAATAACATAGTATTATATAGTTTTTTTGAAATATTAAATCATTTAACTAATTTTTGATAAATAAATTTAATGTCAATTTTGACATTATTTATTAAATTAAAATTTAAAATATAAATAAAATGAATGATTTTTAATATAGTAACATAAAAAATGTGTAACATGATATATTAATCTATAAAATAAATTGAATATATGCATTCATTCAATTTTCTTCACTGTAAATATTTTTATTATCATTTACATTAGATATTTAGAAACGTAATAATTAATATGTTGGTATTTCATTAGAATTTTAATTACCTATTTCATCTCTAAAATTTTAAAATAAATTATCAAGATAACAAATAATTATTATTTAAAAATTATATATATATATATATATGTACATATGGTTTTCCCAATACAAATTTATTTGATAAATTAATATGAAAAAGGGTTTTTATTGTCTTTTTCATTACATGATATATTATAATGGTCAAATTCATGGCCTACATTCCATGAAACTCATAAAAATATTATATGGTCATTATTTTCTAAATTTATATTTAAAACTTGAATTGGATATGTTTATTGATCATTCATTCCCATATGATTAATGTTAAAAACCTTGGTAATCACGTTTCTAAAATAGTCATTGTAAATAAATTTTATTTTTTGAAATAGTTATTTTTGTCAGAAATTAATATATCGTTATTAAATATTATAAACAATGTTCATAAAAAATATTTAATCTATTATTCCAATTTAATATAAAATGTGTGGAAAATTTTAATATAATAACAATCTCAGATACTTGAGAGATAATGTGTTTTTAATGCATTGTCTTATTAGAAAATAAAATTCTATATTAACTAAATGACTAAGTACTATCATTGAATTTACTGAAACTAATATTTTATTATACATAATATATATATTTTATTTAAAAAAATGCACATATAGACTATTTGTGTTAATATAAAATTGGAATGATTATGCATTTTAGAAAAATTATTTTAAAATTAATTTTTTAAACGAATAAATATTCTTTTATAAAAAAAATATAAATTTTATTAAAAACTAATAAAATATGTATAAATAACAATTTGGTTACATGAAAACATATTGGGACTTTTAAATTAATTTATTTATTTTAAAGAGAAAACTTTTTTCAAAAAAATCATATCTTCTTACTATTAACTGAAAAATAATTATATTCTGAAAAATCCAAAAATTTCAATAGAAGTAAATTTTGATATTATATTTCAAAAAATGATTATCAATTAATCAAATAAATTTTACAGAAGTTAAAAAAATTATCATAATTTTTCATGATAAGATTTAAAGATCATTTTTGTTAAAAAAATATTTTTGAAAAATAAAACAACATTACAAAAATATTTTATTTCATTACTAATACTTTTTCAAAAATTTAATTTTCCTGAGACAAAAATATATAAATATATGAATATTTTATATGGTAGTTAATACTATTGATACATTTCAATGTTATATCTTTTTTATTATGGTAATATATTTCATGAGTCATATATGTTTTTTGTTTCATATTCATTACATGAATAATTGAATGTTATTTATAATGAATGATAAAAATATTTTTTCATGTCCTTTTTAATGTAAAATATATTTTTATCCTTTTAAAATATAATGTTTTTAAAATAATAAAATCATATATGGTATTCAATAAATTTGTGTGGTCTTTTAAATGATTTATAAAAATGTATATATTTTTTATAAATGAGGATCTAATGCTTATAAAATATTCCAGGCATAATGTCTGTGACATAGAGGCTCTCTTTTATTTCTTGGACAGATATCCCATATACAAAAATCCTTCATTTTTTGTGGTGTGAATACAAAAACATTGGTCTATTATATCATTATTATATATATTTTAATAATATTTAATGATTCACTATATTTTATTATTTAATATGAAATGTGATTTAGAATATTACTAAAGTGGTTAGGGAATTTAATCACATTATTAATACCATGTGACAAATTTTTTAATCCACTATTTTCATTAATGTGGGGTTTGTAATCCCAATAAATAAGTATTATGATGATTCATGAGAAATTTATGTGGATTTAAATATAAATATTTTTTAATTACATGGGTCTATTAATTCCATATTTATGAATGTGGTAACATTTTAATGTTATAATCACATTGATTATTGGTTTTATTTTATTTTATGTTTCTAATGATATATAAATATGATTTTCATCTAGATAAACATGTGAAATTTTTTATCCTAATGTTATTTATTATGATTAAATATTTTTTGTTTAATTCTGTCCCAATTTCATAAAACTAAGAAAACGATTTTTTATGTAATAATTAAATTTATTTATCTCATTGATCAAATATTATTTCATCAATATCAGTGTTTTTATAATAAAATTTAAATATGGGTTATAATATTCTATAATTATTTGTAATGAAATTTTTACCCTATTGTAATTTTTTACGATGAATATTTTAATGAATATTCATTTCGATTTATAAGTGAGGTATATTTTGACTTTTCCAAAAAATAGTTTTATAGAATGCATTATTTTACCATTTAAAGCATAAATTGAATTTGTAAATATCATGGCTGATAAATGCGTTATTGATTCAAATAGTATTTTCTAGAGTAATTATAAATGAAAATGTTTTACATAAAAATTAGAAACTTATTATGTTTTAAAAAATAATTTTAAATTTATTAGGAAGTTGTTAACAAGAAATTTTCCATGGGATATTTAGTAATAAATTTTCCATCCATGATAACAAGCTTAGATATCATATAAGTGTTACCTAGGTTCTGATGTAAAGTGTTTTTTATGAAAAATGTTACATTTCCTTTGTTATACTATGAAAGAATGAAGAATTGTTTATGATATACATTCCTTTAAAATGGGTGATACTATGATAAATTGAGGAAATGATTATGAAGACAACTTTTTCCATTGGTTCGGGTATAATTAATAATTAATGATATGTGGAACAAATATTCATGCATTTTCATTATGTGATGGATTTTACCAATATCTCTCACAAATGTGTTGGGTATTGATAAATTACTCAAGATGTATATTTGTTATATGTGACCCTGATTTCATGTTCACGACTATTTTGAGTTCATATGGTTTTCATGTGCAACAGTTTTTTCATATAAAAGGATTTTATATCTATAATATTATGTGTTTATATAGGTTTCATGACAGTATATTTATGTGTGGACCGTGATTTCATTTCATTATGTTTGTGGACGTATCTGGTTTCATGTACCTATGTTTTTTTCTAGGCCAAAATTCATGTCTTTAACATGATGACTGACCCCTACTAATTATACATGTCCAAAATGTTATAATCATTTGTTTATGTTACAAAAATTTGTCTTATCCCAATTTTCCCTCCCATGGATAATGTTATTTTGTTACATTATGATTTATCTTTTATGAACTACCATGATTTATGGCATATATCAATATTTAATATATGATATGTAGGGTATTGTTTTCCAATTTTATATTTATGTTATCATATATTTTAGTTCATATTATTCATATGTGATCATTTATATATTCCTTTTTAACCTTACTTGGAACCATAGAACAACATTCTTTATGTTTCCTTTCATATGGTTATGAGGAATAGTATTATGTGTAATATTTCATAAAATGGTTTTAGTTATAATAAAATTAGTGGTAGAGGATGTATGTATTTTAAAAACCACTTGTCCATAAGCACACATTTTGGATTTCACTAGACATGTATGATTTTCATCTAGATCATTTTATTTTTTTAATGAATAGTGATATAATAAAATGAGATGGTTGTGTATGCCATGTTTGGCTAACTATAGTTTCTTTTAGAGATTGGATTAATTAAAAATCATAAACAAGGATGAAAAAACATTTGAATGTACCATATGGATGAAAATAAGTATAAAATTATAATATAATGATTCTATAATTATAGGGGATGATCATGTTTAAAACAACTATTTCATAGTTTGGAATGATGGTATCTTGATTTAGACATCCGATGAATGATATTTCATGATTATATGTCATTTTACTATGATGGTTTTTGACACAACAGTTATATGTTTTAGTCAATAGATATAACATGATGAAATTGAATGAAGAATAGTTGTAATATCCAATGCAATGATCATCCAAATTTACTACTAAATCCATTAAGGGTTGGTATAAAATATATTCTGACATCACTCATTCAACTCTCTTGAGATATTAGTTGTCACATTGAACATGTTGAACACATAAATTAAACAATGTGGATGAAACATGATTTATAGTCATTTATTAAATAACATCCCCCCTTCATCTGTGTGTATTCGGATCCACTACTTGTTTTGAAAGTGATAAATTTAATGAAAGTGATATTTTCATTTCTTCAGTTCTCATTCCATGAAAAATTTTTCTATCTGTTTATAATTTGAAAGGATAAGTATGTTAATGGTGTAATATTTTTACCAATATGATTAAATAGGATGAGATCGGTAATATAAAATTTGGTGAGTTTTGAAAGAACCTGGATCTTTTTTTTCAGTTATGGATCTTGAAATCTTTTTTTTTTGTAGAAAAAACACGACTGTATGGAAATTTAATGAGTAAACACCATGAAAATTTGAGTACATGATTTATACATGGATTCTATGGGTATCCCTATTTTGGCCTTCTAATGGACGAGTACATGGTCGTGCGGGGTTATATGAAGACCACCTAAAGCGGGGCCTGATAAAGGCATATACATTCTTGGTACATTAAAAGAACATGCCATGTATTTTTATTTTTATTTGAAAAATCAGACTGGGGTCACATCTCATTTGCAGAGTGATCTTCTTTTGGCTTCGTCTCATCAAGGATCTTTTGAAGCTGGTGTTTATTCTATGAGCCCACAACCCATCGTCTGTTCTCCGAATCAAACTCTGTCTGTTGTGTTGGAATCAAATCAGTGCGTTCTTCATTCTTCAAGAGAATCTTATATTGATTTCCTCTCTTTGGTGAGATATATGTGGTTGATCATTTTAGACATATTTATACATATATGACATTATAGGTTGATTTAGAGGATGGGGATTAATGATACTAATCATACAACATCAAGGTAGGAGGTTTGTCTGTATCCGTTGTTTGCATTGAATTATATGTGAAAAAGTGATGATTACCCTAGTTCAGGATATTGCGTGTTTATAGAATTTAACCCTATTAGTGACTTCTATGCTTTATTTACATTATTAAAGAAATTAGTTTGTTAATAGGGTTTTTTTCCATATTATGTATGTGTTTTCCCTTGTTTGATTATTCTGGCTATTGGGTCCAGAATTTCATTTTACGCTTCTTTGTTTCTAATTCCTAGTGTTGTTAGGATAATGTGGTATTATATGATATGATGTTTTATGCTTTGTAGTTTTTTAGACAAGTATTATATTGTGATTTACATTGGCTGTTATATAACATTTGTGCATGATTGACTTACACAGGGCTGTGGGAACCTGGTGTAGTTAGATCATAGGGGGAATGAACGATGAGGGCTTCCCCAAAGTGTCTATTATAATTTTCATGTTGCGAGACCATAGGGGTGTGGATGCGAGTTCTTTCTCAGAGTGTCTTTAGTTCTACATTGTGTGACCATAAGGGGAATTGGACGTTGAGTGCTCCCCAGAGTGTCTATAGTTTACTATTACGAGACCATAAGGGGAATTTATGATGAGTGCTTTCAAAGAGAGTCTATGTTAAAGATAATCCAGATGGTTTAGACTATGAGAACATCCCATAGAGTTTCTTTTGTTTGTTTGGTTTAATAATTTGATAAATGTAAATGAATATAGCAGGAACGCTAGGATTGTTTACTTTTGTGTACTTCCCTTTTTATTACATCATTTTGCATATTTACTTCTATATATATTACCTTTCAGGTAGGTAAAAAAATTTGGGTTGTTGCCTACAAGGATTCATCTAAAAAAATGTTTGGGTTATGCATTTGGGTCTAAACATATTATATTATTGCATGTATTGATAAGGGGAACCACTCTTCTACTTCAAGTACATGACTACTGTTGAGCTAGAGAGCATATGAAAAAGGTGTGGCATGTAATGATGCTGAAGTATATTTGTTTAAATTTTAATTTATATTAGTATTATATTTAATCATTGTGACTTTATTGGCTACATTACAAGACATATGAGGCTTGAATAATTTATATATACGTGTTATAGTTGTTTATCTACATTCAGTTTTCTTGTTGTTTACTTATTGTATGGTATTACTACTTCTCCTACTGTTATCTGTTTATTTCGAATGTATTACCATTAGAATGATGTCATAATGTCCCCACTATCACACCAATGGACATCACTAAAAGTCACCAGCCTCTGGCATTCAAGGAAATGTGCTTGAGGTCATGTGACCAACCGCGTACGGGGATCCTCTGGGTGGCACCCACAACTGAGATGTTAAAAAGTTGTATCAGAGATGTTTTTCCTCTTTGACTTACTGTTTTGAGCCTATGGTTAGGGATAAAAAGGAGTTGGTTGTTGGTAATAAGTTCTGCCAGATAAAAGATAACATTCTTATAGGGAAAATCTAATTTACCTCAATTATTGTGATTTTTCCTAGTTTTGCAATTATCACTATTGATTTTATTTCACTGTTTGGTGATTCTAATGTTTTTTTGTTTTTATCATTGATATCATTGAGGTTATATTCTTGTTGCAACCAAATGAGATGAGGGGATGGCATCCCATGTATCATATAAGAACATGAAAGAGATTATATATCATGCATTCATGTCATTCCATTTAGTGTGTGTTACTTATTCCATGTTGTTGTGATAGATGTTGTCCTATATATTAATTCTTTTATGATATATTACTTGATAGAATACATTCTATTAGACATGGAAATTTTGTGTAAGGATTCATTTGAATGATAGAAAAACATTGTTCCCTTAGGTGTCATGGGAACTCAGGGATTTGTGTTTGGTGGATCATGTGCTTCTTGACAAATTATACACGTCATGTGACATGAATATGTTTCCAAAATTTGATTCGTGAGGAGTATATTTTCTCATAGATTAAAATTTTGAACCTTAATGTTTGTTTCATTATTGTTATGGGCTCCAGAGTAGTTTCTGATACATACTATCTTGAAAACCCCAGAATTCACAATTTGTTTTGATGAATACACTCCATGAATCCGTATCTTTAGAAAGGGATTGTTTTTCTTATGTACAAGACATTTACTATGTATAAACGATGTGTAATCAATGACTGTGTGCCTACCGGGGTGGGCAGAGACACAGGGTTGGGATATCATTAGGGGAACACGTTGTGTATCTGAAGTACACGCCATGTCGTAGAGGCCATGTGTCCGGCTGTGTGACTAACGTCATGGGTGGATGAAATTTTTCTAGTACATGTCGCATCTGGCATCAAGATGTCATGTAGTGTTAGCCATGTCTCAAAATATATGACTAATGACACGGGCGGTTGATACCAAAGAAGTGTACACTGTGTAGTTTTGTTCTAGGAGAGAACCATGTGGTTTAACAATGTAGAGGATCTCAGGAATGGGAGGAAGGATTCAAGTACACGCCTGGTAAATGGATAACATGCTCTGTGTATGGGATGTTACATTACTAGTTTTTTCATAAGTACTCACCCATGTAAATTCTTAAGGGAACACATTGTGTAGGGGTTATACATGACTATTTTCAATGTTTTGAAAAAATTTATTGGTTTAATTATCATGTTCCTCTCTTTCACTTACTTGTTTCAATCCATGATATTATTTTACTAACGTGTGCGCTTGACCTTGCAGAGTCACGACACTTTGACGTCCTTCAGTTGTACGCCAGATATTGGGCAATGAACAGACATCAAGCATGGTAGATCATGGACTACCAGTAGATCCTCACATCATACTTATCTTTTCACAAGTCGTTATCCCTGATACTTGTTCAAATGCATAGTTCTGAAAAGGATTCATGAGGTTTAGGAAGAACGTCCAGGGAGCACCGCCTCCTACCCCATCTATAGAAGAACTGGCGTCAGTCTTTCTGTAATTGCATTGTAACAACCTAAAATTTTGAATAAATATTGTTTCCTAACTTTGTGTGTTATTTTATTTTATACTCAACAAAATGATTTCATTTATTATAATAAGTATAATTAACTTAAAACCATTGGGTTTTGACTATTATATGATTGTTGGTCAATATGACCATTGGAAACTAAATTTTGCGATTATTGTCTACAAATACAGGTGATCTTGATTAATTAATATAGAAAGTAGAATCTATGTCCCCATCCAGTAGTCTCGGGCCAATTGGGGCCCAGCTGACGGGACTCGGGAAAGAGGTATCACCTTTGGGCTTTTCTCTGGAACAAACCCAAGCCGAACTTCATCGTGTGAAGTTCGAACGGAATCACCTTCATGAGAAGTTCAAGCTGATTGAAATCACTCCTCGGGAATCATTGGCTGATCCGCCCCAAGATTCTATCACCCTATCACACCTTACTCTTAGGTCTTATGCTGGTGTTATAAGAGTGTTATGTAACGAGACCATAACTACCTTTTATAATCATTTGATTTAAATAAAAATTATGATGTCTTCTTATGGTGAGATATGTGAATTTTTAAATGTCCGGATAAATATAGTATGCATATTATTCATTAATTCTAGAAAAAGGATATTTTAAAATATTTATGTAAACATTAAAAATTTAATAAAGTTCAATGATTTCCAAAAAATGCTGTTCTACAGCTGTGTTCAGTATGAAATTTAGAGTCTAATAGGATCAATGTAATTATTGGTGAATAGTAAATTATGAATAGTTATTTTATTCTTATGATTAGTAATATGATCAAATGGATTATGTAACTTCACTTAAGAAATTATTAATATAATTTAGCCACCATGATTATGTAAGGCGATTCAATAAAATAGGTAAACTATTGTTTCAAAAATTATTGGTTAAGAATTAGTTTTTTCGGGTGAATAGTTTTTTTTATTTAGAAATTAAAATAAAAATAATTAAAAAATTACTTTCATAAAATGGAGTTCATTTTTGAAATCAGATCGTCGATATTTGGTTAAGGTAAATTTTTGGGATTTTTCCAAAACAGTTGAATTTTTAGTGAGTAGTGTTTTTATTTAACAATTAAATTGAAAATATTTATAAAATTATTTTAATAAAATGGAGCTCATTTTTGATATCAGAGCATAGAAAGTTGGTTAAGGTGAAATTTTGGTATATTTATGAGAAAGTTGAATTTTCCGTGAATAGAGAAAACAGAGTTTTTGAATTTCGGGTGTTTATTGACATCATTATGGATGTAATAATTATGCAATAATTATTTTCGACTTATGAATAGAATTATATGGTATTAGGTGTCCCATGTGGAAAGTACCATGGGAAAATACCTTGGTCAAAGCTATGGTTTTTCCAATACCACCGATGAGGTGTCCCTTGGCAATTAATGCTTTCTCACCTTGGTTCTCTTATAAATACCAAACCTTTACCTCTTTCATTTCATTTCCAAATCTAATTCAACGAAGTCCTTATCTCTTTAATTCTCAAGGAGTCCTCCCAAGGTTCCCTCAAGCCTTCCAATCTCCCCATCTTCATGCTTTCAAAATTACTCTTCAATGTAAGGGATTCTTTCACCTTATTCTTTAAAGCCAAGACTTCCTTTGTATTGTTTCTTCTTGTTTCCTTCTTTTTTAATTGAGGGTATATTCTTATATGATGGAATTTATGTCCATTTCTTGTCTAATTGTTTAGATACCCTTTCTACTCTCATCAATTTATTTTTTGAATTTTTATGTGAGGTCGTTAGGCTGCCAAATATTCCGTAAAAGAAATCGCATCTTTTCTTTTCTCCAATGTTTCTTTTTTCATGTCATATGTTATTAAAATATCCATACCATAATCTTATTCAGTACCCATACTTTATTATGAGGTATTTATGAGTGGGTGACCCTTGTTGACTCTCTTTTATCTGTTTTCTAAAACCATGTTTTATAGTTGTTATGCTGCAAAAAATTCATCTCAAAATTTCTATCTCTTTCTCTCAATAAATTCTATTGTTTATTTATGTCAATACCCCGACTTATTTCATTTCCATGGGTGTTCATAAATATCTAAATATGATATATTTTATTCTATAATTGAAATACATATAACCCTCACTCCCTTTCCATGGGTTATAAATTACATAATGATCTTATGTTTAAACTCTTTTTAAACATCACGATTTTGACATGAAACCCATTTCATTGATTCCATTTTGGTTATTTATGAAATGTTTGATTATTATCTATGTGGATCAGATTAAAGTAAAGACATATTAAGGGTGCGACCTGATAGCGCTTTAATGCATTGGGTAAATAATTAATCTCTATAGATTACATGTTTTACAATACCTTTGTGAATAACTTTGGTAAGTTTTATGACACCTTGGGGATGGACCTTGGTGATATGTTCATAAATGTCTAAATGAAATGTTGCAGCCACATATTCAAGTTATGTTCCATGTTCTAGTCATTATGACATGTATATTCTTCCATTTCTCACGTCTTTTTTTATTCAACTTCTTATCGATATCACAAGTACATTGATTCTCTTGCTTACCCATATAGGGCCATTTACTCACCCTTTCCATTGAATGCATCTCTATAGGTTATGTGATGCAGTAGTTATACTTAGGATGAACATATGATGAATCTTTATAAGTGGTTTAGAAGAAGGTTTTATGTTGCTATCATGTATTATGTTCTTGATTTCCAAGACACTAGGCTTTAAAGATCCACTGTATGTAAAATGTAATGAAAAGTTATATAATAAAAAGGTGGGATTCTATAGTTGGTATCAAATTATAGTTTAGTTATTTATATAAATTTGGATATGAAAACTATTAGAAGAACCTTATAGAAAAATTTAAATATATGAAATCTTCCTCGTATTTTGATGAGTATTGAGTTATTGGTTTCTCAAGGAAATACATCCATGTCTGGATACAAGCAGGTAGAGGTGGATCTAGAACAGATGTAGATAGGGGTAAAACACAAAAAAAAACCTCTTTGTGCTAGACTCGAACAGGAACAGGTGCACGACAATGGGCCTTGCTACACTCTTGGTTACGATACTCCTAGGGGATATGTTTTGTTGTTCAAAAGATTTTTTTGAAGCATTATGAAGGAATTATAGAAAAATGTAATTGTCTAAGAATAAAGTTTTAAGACATAAAATCATTATTAGTTAAAAGATTAATACATGAAATAAGTTTCTCATTAAGGATTTATTCTTTTAGAAAATATCCCCATCATCTAGGAATATGTTGAATGATTTCCTGAGGAGTTACCCAGACCTCCCCTAGAAAGAGAGGTAGAGTTCTCCATTGAACTTGTACCTGGATCTCATCCAGTCTCAATGACACCCTATAGGATGGAAAATGTGGAGCTAGAGGAATTAAAGAAACAACTCTGAGATCTTTTGGAGTATGGGTTTATCTGAATAAGTGTGTCTCGTTGGGGAGAACCAATTCTCTTTGGGAAAAAGAAGGATGGATTGATGCAACTATGAATTGATTATAGATAGTAGAATGGGATCACAGTGTAGAATAAATACTCTCTTCCAAGAATTGATTATTTATTTGAACAACAATGTAGGATTCGATCCATCTATAAGATTGATCATTGTTTTGGTTATCATAAATTGACGGTGAAGAATGTTGATATTCCAAAAACTATCTTCCAATCAAGATATGTGAATTATGAGTTTGTTGTTATTCTCTTAGGACTAACTAATACACCTGCTATTTTTATGGATCAAGAATAAGTTGATTTGGGAAACATATTTTTTATCAAATGGATATCCATTGTATAGGAAAATTATTTTGTTATTAAATTATAATGTTTATTTTGGATGATGTTTTTTCTTTTTTAGCACTTTATTCCAAAGGGAAATAAAATACTAAAGGATTTAAATTTAGGAGGAGTGGGTGATTTTTTTAAAGAATTTATGTATTTATTGTGGAGAAATGGTGATTTGGGTTATTTCTGGAAAATGATGAACCTAGCATAGAGAATATGGGAATATGTTAATTACACATTAGTATGAGACTTTAATAGTAGTGAATGTTATTTGGATATAAATGTTACGATTTATTGGGGAAGACTGTGTGATTAAATACTTTTGAGATTTGGTTTCAAATCATAGTTTAGATTATTCTGAAAATTTTTAAGGATGGTTGTGTATTGAGTGGTCTTGCTGGAACATTTAGTACATTTGTGGAATTTTGGAGATTAATAGTAATATTTCATTTCATAAAGGATTATCATTTTTGGGGATTATATGATCTCGTACTAACCATTTTATGTTTAGTTTATGACTAATTACAAGGGAAAATATAGTGATTATTTTGTGGATTATGTAATTATATAGAAGATGAATCTTGTTCTTTTGATGAGACCATTTATTTTTGAATTCAAATTGTTTGGAGATGATATTAGTCATGGTGGAAAATTATTAAGGGATGAAACTCTACTTGATGGTATGAATATTTTATTATGTTTTTATTCTATGTATTAAATGAATTTCTCAAAATTACGAAAAGGAATGTAAAAAAATTGTTGGTTTACGTTTCGTACTGGGTAATCAAAGACCGTTTAAGACATCCTATGTTTGTGATATTCTTGTGGTAAATTATCTCCTAATCATGTTTTATATCACTCTCCATAAGAACTTGACCCATTGTTTTCTCTTTCAAATCCACGTTTTCCTACATGGAATCCTAGTATGGGTTATCTTGGGTGACCTCTGTACTTCATTTTCCTTATTCTAAAATAATAGTAATAATGACTCTTTTTCCATTGTGGGACATTCAATGAAATTTCCAAGACGAATTTTAAAATTGTGAAGACATTGTTTCTCAAGGGGGAAGATTGTAACGACCCAAAATATTGAATAAATTTTGTTTTCTATCTTTGGGTGTTATTTCAATTTATACTCAACACAACTATTTAATTTAATGAAATGAGTATAAAAAATAAGACTCTTTGGTTTTGACAATTATATGACCATTGGTCAATATGATTTTTGGAATCTAAATGTTGCAATTTTTGTCAATAAATACAAGTGATCTTGATTAATTAAAATAGAAAGAAGATTTTATTGCCCCATCCAGTAGTCTCGAGTTGATTAGAGCCCATATGAAGGAAATCGGAAAGAAGGTAGAACTTTTTGGCTTTGATCTGGTCCAAACCCAAGCGGAACTTCATCGTGTGAATTTGGAACAGAATCGCCTTCACGAGAAGTTCATGCTGATAGAAATCACTACTCGGGATATGTTGGTTGAGCTGCCCCAATATTCTATCACCCTAGAACACCTTACTCTTAGGTCCTATGCGGGTGATATATGGGGTCATGCAACGAGATCGTTACATCCTTGAATAATCCTTTCATTTAAATAAAAATTGTGATGTCTTTTTATGGTGATGTTTTTGAATTTTTGAATGTCCGGATAAATAGAGTATGCATATTATTGATGAATTCTCGAAAAATGATATTTTAAAATATATATGTAAACCTTAAATAAATAATAACGTGTAATGATTTTCAAAATATGGTCTTCTACAGCTATGTTCAGTATGAAATTTAGAGTCTAATAAGATCAACATAATTATTGGTGAATAGTAAATTATGAATCATGATTTTATGCTTATGATTGGTAATTTGATCCAAAGGATTAAGTAATTAACTTAAGAAAGTATTAACATAATTTAAGCTCCTTGATTAAGTAATGTGATTCAATAAAAGAGGTAAATAACTGTTTCCGAAATTATTAGTTAGGTATTAGTTTTTTGGGTGAATAGTGTTTTTTATTTAAAAATCAAATTAAAAATATTTAGAACATTATTTTTATAAAATGGAGATCATTTTTGATATCAGAGCATCGATATTTGTATAAGGTAAGTTTTTGGGATGTTTTTTGAAATAGTTGAATTCTCAGTGAATGGTATTTTTATTAGAAAATTATTGTAAAAATATTTTAAAAAATATTTTAATAAAATAGAGTTCATTTTTGAAATCAGAGCATCGATATTTGGTTATAGTGAAATTTTGGGATTTTCTGAGAATGTTGAATTTTTAGTGAATAGTGAAAATACAGTTTTTGAGTTTCATGGGTTTAATGACATCATTATGGATGTAATAATTATGAAATAATTCTGGATGACTTATGAATAGTATGATAAGGTATTAGGATTCCAATGTGGCTAATACCATGGGAAAATACCATGGGAAAGCCCATGGTTTTTCCCATACGACCGATGAGGTGTCCCTTTGCAATTAATGCTTTGTCCCCTCACTTCTCCTATAAATACCAAGCCTTTCCATCATAAATTTCATTTCCAAATCCTCCCCAACGAAGATAATTTCTCTTTACCTTCCAAGGAGTCCTCCCATGTTTCCTTCAAGCCTCCCAAGGTCCCAACTATCATGATTTCGAAGTTACTCTTCAAGGTAAGGGATTCATTCACCTTCTTCTTTTAAGCCATGACTTCTTTTATATTTTGTCTTCTAGTTTCCATTTATTTTTATTGAGGGTATGTTCTTATATGTTCTAATTTCATTCCATTTCATTTCTAATTGTTTAAGGACACTTTCTGTTCTCATCACTTTATTTTCTGAATTTTTAAGGGACGTCGTTAGGCTGATGAGTTTTCCATAAAAGTAATTGTATCTTCTCTTTTCTTTCATGTTTCTTTTTCATGTGTTATGTCATTAAAATATCCATACCCTAATCATATTCAGTACCCATACTCTATTATGAGATATTCATGAGTGGGTAACCCTTTTACCCTCTATTTTTAATTTTTTATAAAACCATTTTTTATAGTCGTTATGCTGCAAAAATTTCGTCTCAAACATTCTATGTCTTTCTCTCAAGAATTTATATTGTTCATTTATGTGAATTCCCAGCCATAATTCGTTTCCATGGGTGTTTGTAAATATATAAATATGTTATATTTGATTCTTGAATTGACATACTTATAACCCTCTCTTCCTTTCCATGGGTTATAATTGACATAATGATCTTTTGTTTAAAATCATTTTAAATGTCACAAATTATACATGAAACCCATTTCTATGATTCCATTTGGGTTTTTTATGAAATATTTGATTATGATCTATGTGCCTCACATGAATGTAAAGACATATTATGTATGCTCCCTAATATAGTTCCAATGCATTGGGTAAAAAATTAATCTCTAGAGATGACACGTTTTATGATACCTTGGTGAATAACCATGGTAATTTTTATGACACCTTGGTGATAGACATTGGTGATATGTTCATTAATGTCTAAATGAAATTTTGTAGAAACATATTCCATTTATGTTCCAAGTTATTTTCATTATGATATTCATATTCTTAAATTTCTCATGTCATTATTTTTTTATTCATGTTCTTATTGATATCACAAGTACATTGATTCCATTTCTTACACGTACTAGGATTTATGCTCACCCTTTACATTGAATGTATGTCTCCAGGTTTTGATATGAAGTAGTTATAATTAGGATGAACTTATGATGATGCTTTACAAGTAGTTTAGATGAATGTTTTATACTGTTTTCATGTATTGTGTTCTTGATTTCCAAGACACTAGACTTTAATGATCCTATGTATGTAATATGTAATGAAAAGTTATGTAATAAAAAGGCAAGATGCTATAGTTGGTATCAAATGATAGTTTAGTTATTTATGGAAATTAGTATATTAAAACATTAGGATTAACCCTATAGAAAAGTTTAAATATTGGAAATCATCCAGGTATTTTTGTGAGTATTGAGTAAGTGGTTTCACAAGAAAATACATCCATGTCTGGATACGAGCAGGTAGTGGTGGCTCTAGAACAGATTTACATAGGGGTAAAACACGAAAACACCTCTTTGAGCTAGACTTGATTGATAACTGGTACACGACAACGAGCCTTACTACACTCTTGGTTACAACACTCCTGGGGGATATGTTTGGTTAATCACAAGCTTTTTATGAATCATTATAAAGGAATTATAGAAATATGTAATTGTCTATGAATGAAGTTTTAAGACATAAAATCCTTTTTAGTTAAAATATTCATAAATGAAATAAGATTCTCAAAATGGATTTATTCTTTTAGAAAATATCCCTATCGTCTATGAATACATTGACGTATTTCATGAGGAGTTACCCATACCAACCCCAGAAATAGAGGTCGATTTCTCTATTGAACTCATACCAGGATCTCATTCGATGTCAAAGACCCCCTATAGGATGGAAAATGTGGAGCTAGAGGAAATAAAGAAACAACTCCGAGGTCTTTTGGAGATTGGTTTTATCTGACCACGTCTGTCTCGTTGGGGAGAAATGGTTCTATTTGTGAAGAAGAAGGCTGGATAGATGTAGTTATGCATTGATTATAGATAACTGGATGGGATCACAGTGAGGAACAAATACACTATTCCAAAAACTGAAGACTTATTTGACCAACTTCATTGGACTCAATCCTTCTCTATGATTGATATTCATTCTTGATATGATCAATTGAGGGTGAAGAATGATGATATTCCAAAAAATTCCTTCCAATAAAGATATGGGAATTACGAGTTTGTTGTTATTCCCTCCGGACTGACTAATGCACCTGTAATTTTTATGGATCAAGAATAAGTTGATTTTGGAAACATATTTTTTTTCAAATGGATATCATTTGTATTGAAAAATGATTTGGTTATTAAATGATAAAGGTTATTTTGGAAGATGTTTTCTTTTTTGGAGTACTACATGCCTAAGAGAAATAAAATACTAATGGATTTAAATTGAGGAGGAATTGTTGATTTTTTTTGTTGTAAGAATTTATTTATTTATTGTGGACATATGGTGATTTGGTTTATTTTTGGAAAATGATGAACTTGGCACAAAGAATATGTGAATAGGTTAATTAAAATTTATTATGAGACATTAATAGTAGTCTTGGTATTTGGAGATAAATGTTATGATTTATTGGGGAAGGCTATGTGATTAAATCATTCTGAGTTTTGGGTTCCAATATTTGTTTGGATTATTCTAAAAAAATTAATGATGTTTGTGTATTTAATGGTCTTTCTGGAACATTGGGTACTTTTTTGAATTTTGAAGATTAATAGTCATATTTCTTTTTATAAATAATTATCCTTTTTTGGGATTATATGATCTCGTACTAACCATTTTAGTTTTAGTTGATGACTACACCAAATAAATATTTTTATTAAAGAGACACGTTTTTGGATAAAGTGTGAAATCAAATAGTTCAATATATACCTTAGACATTATCGCACATAAAAAAATTATTAAACACCAGCTTGAACACATTTGACATGACTTCCTTGAAACATTTCCAGGAAGGATTTGTTTCCATTTTTTCGGGGTCGTATCTGATAATGTCTTCGAAATGAGAATCCATCTTAAGCCACACTCGCAAGAACTCCTCTTCAATTATCTTCTTATTGTTGAAACCTCTGATAAGGATTAGGTGTTGTTTGCCGATCCACTCGATATTCTCCTTATTCGTGTCAACTTGAATCAATATTTCTTGCATCATTTCCACAACCCCAGAAGAAGCGTGTATGGATACCACATTCTCTGCCATCTCTTACCTAGATTGTAACAGCTGCTCCCATGGATCTTCCCTAATCACCACTTCTCCTTCTGGCTCCTCAGGCATCCCCCCCACCAGCTCCCACCATAGAAGTTAAGACTAGTGCCCTCTCATGTACCTCTATTTCCTTCGCACCAACCATATTGGTTCTTGACCCACACCATGGACTAGGGGTAACCGCCAGTGTCACCTCCTCTATATACAGGTACACCTCCTGTTGATCGCCTTCCTTTGATGGTTTTGTCTCTTGATTTTGAGATTCAGAGACATAGGTTTTCAGTCTTTCTTCTCCCTCCACTAGCTGAATCTCAATCTCCTTGAGAATACCCCCTTTTCTTGGAATGGTTCTCCATCGGTTTTGGATGATAGGAGTTGTCATTGTTCCCCTTCAGATTCGTCTTCCCATCAACAAAGTAGCACCTCGGGTCCATGTTCTCTTTGTTCCCTTTCTTCCTTCTTTGGCTGTGCACGGTTTTTTCAGCTCCTCTGAAGCCATTATCATCAAAAGGCTGCTCATCGGCCTCAGAATCCACCTCAGATTGACCCTTTTAATTTTCCTTAGACTCTCCCTCATTGCTCAAGCTTCCAAATCGATTACTGAGGTCAATTTAAGATAGGGTTCCCCTCAAGTTGGTGTCCTTATTGGAATCCAGTGTCCTGCATACCCCATGGGAAGACTGCTCCCACTCATGGCTTGACTTCGATTTACACTCACCAGTATCCACCCTATAAAATTTCCTACACCTGCCTGTGCGCACCTCCATCACATAAGATCATGGATCCACCACCCCATTGGATGGTCCAGCAACACCAGCCACTCCAACTTACTCCCCCAGAGTCTGAGTAGTTTATCTGTGGGTGTCTCGATTTACTTCATCGACTCCACTAGCCTTGTTTCACCCTACTGTAATGCTGTTAAAAATGTCATCCAGATCATTCTGAAGTCTTTTGAAAACATCCACTATACTCGGCCCTGGAGGCATAGCAGATTTGTGCATACTAGCTCCATGAGAGAAACGGGTGTCCTCTGTCTCAACATTTCCTTGACCGGAACCAGTAGACACTGCACCTGTCTCAACAACATGATAACCGACTACACCTTCCTCCTCCATAACGGCTCTATGTTTCCTCTCCCTTCTCTTACAGATCTCTAGATTGTGTCCCAACCACTTGCACAAAGAACAATAGTCACACTAGGATTCAATGATGATTGACTTATTGTATCAGAATTTTTATCCCACGACAATTTTGAAGATTCAATAGGTGCCTTCGCGATATCCAGTTCAACACACACCCTTGGAGAAATTGGGTGGCACACCGTGCGAGTCTGACTATCAGTACATAGGAATCACCCAACCAAATTCCCAAGAAACTGAAAGATAGAAATATTTTGAAATGGAAGTGGATGTTATAGAAAACATACCAAAATCGCCAGCTTAGAAGGGTCAGGTTTCATGTGAATGTAGTATGACCATTTTAGGAGGAATAATAGAGTTTCATCACAGGATTGAGGCATGCTCGACCACGCATGAATCAGATCATCTTGGGAAGAAAAGTGGAGCATATTGTTTCAGGAATCAAGAAGACCAACTGTGACTCGCTCTTGTAAAACCCATAATTCAAAAACACAGTGGTCGAAGGAGTCCACCGATGGCCGTCGTCGCTTGAATCATGCAATCAAGGTTAGTTCCAGTAGGGAGGACGCCTGAGTAAATTCCAGGTTTGAAATAGGAAGAAGCGGGAGTCCCACGAAGCATTCGAGAAACTTTCAGGCATATCAAAATATGAGGGAATGGGGGAAGGTAGTCAGGATTTGAGAAGGGAAAAAAGACTGATTCCAATTGAGATGCGGAAGAGGACCCTCCCCACTGAGGGGAGAGGGGCCAAAGCAAGGTTCATCACCTCCTAGGGCATGCACTCGTTAGTTGTGTGTGAGATGAACCCTTGAAAAGATTATTCTTGGTGGAAAATTATTAAGGGCTGAAACTCTACTTGAAGATAAGTATATTTCCTTATGTTTTTATTCTATGTAGTAAATGAATTCCTCAAAATTATGAAAAAGAATGTAATACAAAATCCTTGTAGTTGTACGTTTCCTAATGGGTAATTAAAGACCATTTAACACATCCTATGTTAGTGATCATTTTGTTGTTAATTTTCTCCTAATCATGTTTTTTATAACTCTCCATTACAACTTGACCTTTTGTTTTCTCTTCCATAACCATGTTTTCCTACATGGAATTCTAGTATGGGTTATCTTGGGTCTCCTTTGTACTTCCCTTTCTTTTTATAAATTAATAGTTTTACTGACTCTTTTTCTGATGTGGGACATGCATCGAAATTTCCAAGTCCAATTTTAAAATTAAGAGGATACAATTTCATAAGGGGGGAAGATTGTAACGCCATGGAATTTTGAATAAATTTTGTTTCCTAACATTGTGTCTTATTTTATTTTATACTCAACATAACAATTTCATTTAATAAAATGATTATAATTAAAATAAGACTATTGGTTTTCGACTATTATATGACCATTGGTCAATATGACCATTGGAAACTAAAATTTGCGATTATTTTCTATAAATACAAGTGATCCTGATTAGTTAATATAGAAAGAAGATTTGATGGCTCAATCCAGTAGTCTTAGGCCAATTGGAGCCCATCTGATGAAAATCGGGAAGGAGGTAGCAACTTTGGGATTTTCTCAAGACAAAACCCAAGCCTAACATCATCATGTGAAGTTTGAACAGAATCGCCTTCGTGAGAAATTCAAGCTGATAGAAATCACTTCTCGGGAAATGTTGGCTGAGCCATCCCAAGATCATATCACCCTAACACACCATACATTTAGGCCCATTACTGGTGTTATAAGGTGTTATGTAACATGACAATAACTGCCTTATGTAATCCTTTGATTTAAATAAAAATTGTGATGTCTTATTATGGTGAAGTCTGTGAATTTTCCAATTTCTAGATAGATATAGTATTCATATTATTAGTGAATTCTAGAAAATGGATATTTTAAAATATTTATGTAAACCTTAAATAAATAATAATGTGTAATGATTTTTAAAAAATGGTCTTCAACAACTCTGTTCAGTTTGAAATATAGAGTCTATTAAGATCAACATAATTTTTCATGAATAGTAAATTATGAACAGTGATTTTATGCTTATGATTAGTAATTTGATCAAATGGGTTAAGTAACTTCACTTAAGAACGTATTAATATAATTTTGGCACCTTGATTAAGTAATGTGATTAAATAAAATAGTTAAATAACGGTTTCGGAAATTATTGGTTATGTATTAGTTTTTTTTGTTTGAATAGTGTTTTTTTAAAAAAATTAAATTAAAAATATTTAGAAAATAATTTTCTTAAAATGGAGTTCATTTTTGAAATTAGAGCATCCATATTTGGTTAAGGTAAAATTTTGGGATTTTTCTGAAACAGTTCAATTTTTCGTGAATACTGTTGATATTTAAAAATTAAATAAAATATATATAGAAAATTAATTTTATAAAATGGAGTTCATTTTTGAAATCAGAGCATCAATATTTGGTAAAGGTGATATTCTGGGATTGTTTTGATAAAGTTTAATTTTCGGTGAATATTGAAAATACACTTTTTGTGTTTCGGGTGTTTGATGACATCATTATGGATTTAATAATTATGCAGTAATTTTGGTCCACTTATGAATAGTAAGATAAGGTATGAGGTGTCCCAAGTGGAAAATAACTTGGGAAACTACCTTGGGCAAGCCCATGGTTTAATCAATACCACCGATGAGGTGTCCCTTGGAAATTAATGCTTTGTCCCCTGACTTCTCCTATAAATACCAAGACTATCCCTGATTAATTTCATTTAAAAATCCTTCTCAATGATGTTCTATTCTTCTTACCTCTCATAGAGTCCTCCCAAGGTGCCCTCAAGCCTCCCAATGTCCCAACATTCAAACTTTTGAAGTTAATCTTCAAGGTAAGTGATTCTTTCACCCTCTTCTTTTAAGCCATGACTTCCTTTGTATTGTGTCTTATAGTTTTCATCTCTTTTTGTTGAGGTTATGTTATTATATGTTCTCATTTCTATTCATTTCATGTCTAATTTTTGAGAGACCCTTTTAGCTCTCATCAATTTATTTTCTGAATTTTTATGTGACGCTGTTAGGCTGCAGAATTTTCTGTAAAAGAAATCACATCTTCTCTTTTCTTTCATGTTTCTTTTTCATGTGGTATGTCATTAAAATATCCATACCATAATATAATTAAGTACCCATAAATTATTATTAGTTATTTATGAGTGGGTGACCCTTTTCCCCTCTTTATTCAATTTTTCTAAAACCGTGTTATATAGTCGTTATCCGGCATAAATTTCATCTCAAACATTCTATCTCTTTCTCTCAAGAATTTCTATTGTTTATTTATGTGAAAACACATATTTATTTCATTTACATGGGTGTATATATATATATAAATATGATATATTTGATTCTAGTATTGACATACAAATAACCCCCACTCCCTTTTCGTGGGTTATAAATGACATAATGATGTTATGTTTAAACTCTCTTTAAACGTCACGATTTTGACATGAAACACATTTCATTTAGTCCAATTGGGTTATTTATGAAATGTTGGATTATGATCTATGTGGCTCACAAAAAATTTATCATATATTAAAGTTTCACCCTGATATCTCTCCAATGCATTTGGTAAAGAATTAATCTCTAGAGATGACTTGTTTTACAATACCTTGGTAAAATATCCTCGGTAATTTTTATGACACGTTGGGGATGGACCATGGTGATATGATCATTAATGTCTAAATGAAATGTTGTAGCGACATATTCATGTTATGTTCCATGTTCTTTTCATTATGATATGGCTATTCTTCTATTTCTCATGTCTTTATGTTTATATTCAAGTTCTTATTGATATCACAAGTACATTTATTCTTTCCTTACCCATAATGGGCTTTCTTCTCACCCTTTCCTTCGAATGCATGTATCCAGGTTATGAGATGATGTAGTTATACTTAATATGAACATATTATGAGGCCTTACAATTGGTTGAGAAGAATTTTCTATGGTGTTTTCATGTATTATGTTCCTGATTTCCAAGACACTAGACTTTAAAGATCCTCTGTATGTAAAATGTAATGAAAAGTAATGTAATTAAAAGGAAGGATGCTATAAGCATCCTCCTACTTTCTCAGAGGATGGGGAACCTCTGGCTACAGAGTCATAGATAGAAGACTTTCTGCTTATCTTTGATCATTTAGAGATGCATCAATTATAGAGGGTGAAGATCGATACATATATGGTTCTAGATTCCACCATGAATTTGGGGGATGTGATCTCATAGGTGGGACGCCAGCATGTTATGGTTTGGGATTAGTTCTGGCGTTCCTTCTATGATTAATTCTACCAAGAGGCATTGAGGACCAATTGAGCATGAGTGTTCATTAGTTTGGAGAAGGGAACTCTCTTATCCATGGAGTATTCTTTTCACTTCATAGATATATAGAACATCAAACCCATTCTAGGTTGTGATGAGCTATTTCTAGAGAGGAATTTTGATGATGGTATTAGGCATGACATTCGAACTCAGGTGAACATCACAATATTGACTTCCATAATGTCCATAGTCATGCAGGAACAGATCACAGAGCTTAATTTAAAGGATTTTTGGGCTGTGAGCCAGTGTGGCTCGAAATCCGGAGATAATACCCCTCCGAATGATTGTAGGAAGTACAACATGGAGTCTACACATAGAGATCAAAGTAGGTGGAATACTTCCTATGGTGTCCAGTTCGACTTCTACCAGTGTGGGATGAGTGGGTATATGAGGCATCATTTCTGGAGAGACCTAATGAAGTGCTGATCTTATGGTAAGAGGGGTCATCTTTAGAGTTTATGTTATATTTTCTCACCATATTTTAGTGATATTGGTTCTATTTCGACTCCTAGTACTAGAGCAAGTCCTTGAGTCCCACATCAGACTAGGGTCTGGAGTTCTTCAGGATGTTGAGACCGAGGTGGAGGTTGTGGCTGTAGTGGTCAGACACAAGGTTTTCAATAGCCGTAGGGTGGATCTGCTCAGTGATCTCAGTCATCTTCACAGGGACACAATGCTGGTTATGCTATTATGATAGAGAAGATTCTTTCAGAGAAGGTTCCAAAACCATATATATATATAGAGGTACGATTCTAGTTGCATCAATTTTGGCTTCTACAGTTTTTGATACGGGTGATTCCCACATTTTCCTATATATATCTATTTTAGATATCCTTGTGGTCTATATCATTACTTTTGTTGATATCTTGACCCTAGAAACTTATTTGGGGACTAGAACGACTAGTCTCGTTAGTGCATGGAGTGACCTCTTGAGGTTGGTGGGTGTCACTTCATATGGGTCCCCAATGTCATAGAGATGACATGCAATGATGTCATTCCCAGAATGGAATAGTTTGTTCTCATTTAGGCTATTGTCGACAGCTATCATCATTGGGTGAGTATCTCATCACCAGAGGGTGGTTTGTTTCTACATAAGGGAGAATTGGATTTCAAGGTGAGAATAGATGGACCCGAGAATCTTGGGTTGGGAGGAGTAAAATCCCAGATTACTTTTTTTACATGGATGGCCAGGGAACATCACAGATGGGCATTCCTCTAGTGCTGTATCTTTTCAGGGATGTCTTTCCAATGGAAATTTCATGTTTGACTCTAGAGAGAGAGGTAGAATATTTTTTTGATCTTATTCCAAGAGTATCATCAATGTCCATTCCTCCTTATATTATGTCTACAATAGAGTTAAAGGAGCTCAATAAGCATCTAGTGGAGTTGCATGAAAAGTGTTTCATCGGAATCGGTACTTCTCCTTGGAGTTTTCTTCTGGTTTTTTGCAAAGTAGGCAGATGATACCCTTAGTCATTGTGTGGATTATTGGAAACTAATCATGTTTATAGTCATGAAGAGATATCTCTTTCCGAAGATTCATTATCCCTCTGATTAGCTTTGAGGAGCCTGGGTGTTCTAGAAGATTTACTTAAGGCCCAAGTATCATCAGTTTCATGTTAGAAAATCAGATATATACCACTTATTGCCTTATAGATCATGTATGGTCTATACAAGTACATGGTTATGATGTTCAGCCTCACGTACTTGCGTACATTTTTCATGGAACTAATGAACTCTGTGTTCCATCCATATGTGTATTATTTTGTAGTGGTTTTGATGGATGATCTCATTATGTACTCTCACACTCAACACAACCATGCTACCCATCATGAGATAGTTTTTAATACACTGAGAGTGCATTAATTGTATGCAATACTCTCAGAATTCTAATTTTCGATGGACTAAATTAACTTCTTAGGTAATCCAATCTTAGAGAAAGTGGTATTAGAATACCCATAGAATGTGAGATAAGTAGTTTCCTGGATGCAGCCGGAGATCATCTTTGAGTTACATAGTTTTCTGGGATTGGCTGGTAATTAAATAATTTTTATACAGGACTTTTCATACATAATAGTGCCACTGACAATCCTGACTAAGAATAGTGTGAATTAACTATAGTAACATTATAGTGGGTTTTCATTTATGGAGATGAAATGAAGGTTTTCATCAGCACCAAAACTAGTTTTTATAGAGTCAGGAAAGAGCAATATTTTTTACTATGATTCCTCAAGTATTAGTCTTGAAGTAGTGATTATGCATGGGGAAGACAACATTTCGTATGAGTCTCGGCAATTGTGTCCCCAGGAGTGGAATTACCAGATATATTTTATTGATATGGCTAAATTTTATCATGATCTATGTTGTTAGATACTTTATATTCAAAGAGATAATTTTGGGGTTTTTACTGAACACTAATGTTTCAAGTACATATTGACTAAGCATGCTCTGAATTTGAGATAGCGAAGGTGGGTTGAATATGTTCATTTTTTTAATTTTTGGCTTTCTTATATGATTGGGAAAGGCAAAACATTGGCTAATTTTTTGAGTAGGAGGACTCAGATATATGAATTTCATGTGTCCAGTAATTAGTGTCATCTTATGGCTATATTCTTTAAGATGAATGTGGGGGGTCATGACAGAAAGAAGCAGACATTTCATTATTCTATAACATTACCTCTACTCTGCTTGAGCGAGTGAGAATGTGGTAGATATCAGATGCAGAAGGCTGATTCTTGAGAAAGAGTGTGTCAGCGGAGGAATCTATTGCTAGATGGATAGTTGGAGAGGATAATATCTTTGGATTCCATGGACATGTATGGGTTTCAATAGATATACGTGAGGAGATAATGTGGGATTTTCATTCTCATCATGGGTATTTCATCCTAATGTCATCATGATGTATAATGATCTACACCATCAGTATTGGTGGCCAGGTAAGAAGAGGGATGTTTCTGTATTTTTATGAGGTGTTCCACCATTCAACTGGTGAATATGGAGCATCAATGACCAGCATGGATTTTGCAGAAGTTTACCATTCCATAGTGGATGTGGAATGATGTCGTGATGCACTTCGTGATTGGTTTTCCTAGGTATCTTTAAGGAAATGTTGTAGTTTTGTTTATCATTGAAAAAATAATGATGGATTCACACTACATTCCAATCATGGAGACCATAATTTTTGATATGTTGTGGAGGTTTTACATCCATGAGATTTTATGTTTACATTGGATTATTTACTGCATAGTTTCAGACAAAGATGCCCATTTTACTTCTCGGGTCTGGTTGGGACAACAGACGGATTTGGGTACACATGCACATCTATGTATAGCTTACCATCCCACGAAAGATGGCTAGTCATAGTGTATGATTCAGGTGGATGAGGACATGCTTCGAGAATGAATCCTAGATTTTGTAGGTTCTGGGGAGAAGAACATACCCCTATTAGATTTTTACTATGATAATATTTTTCATGATACTATTCAGTTGGAACCATAAGAGGATTTGTATGGTATTCCATCTAGATCACCCCTATGTTGGCTGGAGGAAAGAGAGGTAGATATGATGTGACATCGCCTTGTTTAGGAGACCACAGAGTAGGTGGAATGGATTCAGAAATGGAGGAAAAATGGACAGTCAAGGTAGAATTCTTCTGCTGATAGATGGAGACGACCTCTAGAGTTCAACGTCCGAGATTAGGTTTTCCTTAGTGTCACACTAAGGCTAGGACACTGGATGATTTTGAGATAAGGAACCCTTCCACAAATATGAGTTGGGATGTTTGATTCTTTAGAGAGAGTCTGACCGGTTGCCTATCGATTGTGGTTACCTCAAAGGTACCGGGCTATGCAAGTCATATTCCACGTTTCACAGCTACGATGTTACTTCTTAGACCCATATCATGTTTTTAACCCGAGGAGGTTGAGTTAATGGTAGATGAATCTTATGAAGAGAATCATATCTGCATCAATGATATATGTGTGAAGGTTCTATATGGATGGTATGTTCCCTGTGGTATGGGTGATATGGCATCACGGGTGAGTATAGGGCATGGATTGGGAGAGGGATATTAATGTGTGATCACAGTGGTCGGGTCTGTAAGGGAATTCTTCTTCACCACCTTCATAGATAAATATGAGGATGAATTTCATTATGTGGGGACGTTTTGAAGAATTTGTATCTCCATTTTATGAATGGATCTTTATGAGTGGTGTTTTTGAAAAATGAAGAGCTTGAGGAAATTTAAGGAGTAGACGCAGTGTACTTATGACTACATGTCGTGTTCATGGTTGTTGCGGGTGGTAATGTACGAGCTGTGTAACAGCTGAGTACATGGCTGTGTGGGGTGACCTAAAGACAACCTAAAGGGAGTCCCAGTAAAAGAATATACACAACGTGTAGTTTTAAAAAACATCATGTGTATTTTAATTTTTTTGATATATCAGACCAGGGGCGCGTCTCATTCTTAGAAAGCTCTTTATTTGGCTTCGTATAGTCCAGGAACAAATAAAGCCAACAATTTTTCTCCGAGTCCCCGAACCACTGTCCATTATTTTAATGAAACTATGTCGGTTGCATTTGAATCTTGTCAATGAATTCTTCCATCTTCTAGAGCCTCTTCTATTGATTTCACATCTTTCGTGAGATATTTTGGGTTGATTTTTTTTTACGTTTTTGTATATTTGTGGTTTTCTAGGTTGATTCAGAGGCTGAGGTTCCACTCTAACGATCATAAAATGTCGAGGTAGGTGGTTTGGGGCTATTTGTAGTTTGTATACGGATTATATTTGCAACAGTGCCAAATACCATAGTTCAGGGTATTGTGTGTTTAAGTAAGTCAAGCCTACTAATGCCTGTTATTGTTTTTTTACATGAGTAAAGATATTGGATTATTAATATGGTTTATATTCCATGTAATGGAAATGTTTTCTCATGTTTTATTGTTTTGTACATTGAGTCTATAACTTCATGTTAGGTTTCTTTGTCTTTTATTCCTAGTGTTTTTAGGATGGAGTTATATTATATGATATGTTGTGACATACTATGTATTTTTATAAATATTTTTATATTGTGATTTACATTGGATTCTATATATCGTTTGTGAACGATTGACTAACAGTGGGTTGTGGGAACCCGATGTAGTTAGACCATATGGGGAATGGATGCTGAGGGATTCCATAGAGTGTATGTTTTTATTTTATGGTTTCAAAACCATTAGGGGTATATGCATGAGTTTTACCTTAGAGTGTATTTAGTTCCCTATTGTAAGACCACTTGTGGATTTGGATGTTGACTGCTTCACCTTAGTGTCTGTAGTTTACCATTATAAGACAACATGTTGAATTTACAGTGAGTTATTCCGTAGAGAGTATATGTTAATGCTGAACCAGAGTGGTTAGACTGTGAGATCTTCCCAGAGGGATGAATTTTTTTTGTTTTATTAATATGAAAAATGTAAATGAATGTAGCATGAACTATATGATTGTTTACTTTTTTGTACTACCATATTTTTTACATTTTTTTTCATATTTCCTGCCATATATATTCACAGATAGATAGGCACAGATCATTGGGGGGTTGCCTACTGGCATTTATCTCTCACATAATTTGGGTAATGATTTTAGGCCCAAACATATTATATTTTTGCATGAATTGATAATGTAATATTCCCTTCATCTTCAGGTAATTGACTGATGTGGAGCATGGGAACATATGAAAAAAATAAGGATCGCAATGCTGCTAGAGTATAATTGATTTCATTGTACATTTGTTTAGTAATTTATTTCAGCATTGTGACTTGTTTGGCTTCATTCCTAGACATATGTAACATGCATAATTTTTATATACGTGCTCTAGTGGTTTATCTACTTTCATTCATCTTCTATTTACTTATTGTATGGTATTACTGCTTCTTCAACTGTTACCTATTTATTTCCATTGTGTAACATCACCAACGAGGGAATACTTTTCCCACTATCACACCCAAGTCCTTTGCTTTTAGTCACCGACCTTTGGCATTTATGAAAATGCACATGAGGCCATGTGACCAACTTGGTATGGAGCATCTCTAGGAAGCACCCCAAACCGGGATGTTACATGTTTAATGGAATAGTTTTTAGTAAGTAAATTCCTATATTCTACATACAAGAATTGAAAAATTATTCCCTAACCTTATGATGAAGGAAACCAATTACATTGGAACCACTAAGGAAACATTTTAAAAAATTGACTGTATGCTTCAGGTTTAATCATAAGACCTAAAAAATTAATTGACTCATTAGTGGTTTGAAGCTAAATATTTTAAATTCATTATACATAAGGGAATTTGTAATCTATGTACAAATCGTTTAATGTGAAATATATTTTTTAATTTAATTTGGAAAACCAGAAGGTTCATGTGGTAAAAAATTAATATAGAGCTTCATAGAAGCTCTAATTGGTTTTCACAGATTGGGAAGAAATTGATTTGAAATCATACATTACCATAATTAAGGATGGAGAAAAAAGGATAATGCATGAACGAAACAAGGTGATGTTTCATTTTTGGTAGGGATACCTTCCATTAAAAAGAATATTGAACTGATATAAAAGTGCCTAGCCCATAAACAGAATGGAATGATAGATCAAAAAATTTATTTCTCTCACATATCAGTGATAGAAATTCAATGATTTATAATAAAATGTTAATCAAATTAATAATTAAAAGTTAAATGATGATAATAATCCACTAAAAATTCTGATGATAAAGGAAAAAGGTAGAGGTTAATTAATTACAATAGTAAAAGTGAAACATGATTGTTTGGGAACACTTATCTTCCAATATCAGATTATTATTCTATGTGGATGTTTGTATGGATATTCCCAATGAAACATTAACATATTGTGAAATTTTAAGTTCTTCATATCATTTAATTTATCTCTCTATATATACTACATGTATAGTTTGAAAATAATAAAATCACATATGATATTATTAATCAAAAAATGATTAAATTTATGTTCATGTTGATCAGGGAAGAATATGAAATCAAATCATAATTTTGATTACATTATGGTCAAATAAATTGAGGTGGGGTTTTAATGATAACTATTTATATAGTGAATTACTTTGAATAGTGAATATGGTTCTTGATATTAAATTATGATTTAACAATATTGGATAATATTATCTAGAACATTTGGTTTTAGTGAATATTTATAGGGAAAAGGATCGAATTATAAATAATATAATTCATTAAAAGTTTTTTTGTTAAGAAACACACCCCTCAAATATCCATTTACTAGTGAAAGATATGAAGTGGAAATTTATTGAAGAACAGTGAAAGGGTTATACATATGTCATGATATGGAATTAAATCATTAAAGTATATGTTATTGAATTATTTTTCTAGATACTAAACTAATCCCTATACATTAGTAAAACCACCATAATAAGTGTTATCTATTTAATTTTTATTCTAATGAATCAATGGTCTTATTTCTGATCATAGATTAATGGGTTTGTTATGGTTACCATTCTCAACAACACGTTTTTTTATCTATTTCTCCTAGTACAAGAGAGTTATATTTCACATCAATGTACATATTATATACTCCCACCAATTATTTAATTATTTGGGAGCCAGATTCCATTTTATTTTTGGTTTCATTTATGCTTTATAGTTTCCCTTTTTAGGGATATTAATTTCTTATTTTTAATAAGTGTATTTTACAAGAGACATTCAATTTATAAATCGTTTGTGATAGAGAAAAATTGAGAGGATGTGATTAATTAATTTGGAGAAAATGTTACTCCAAATTATAATTATAATTTTTTTTTCAAATGTATTTTTATTTCCTCAGTAACTTTTGTCACACGAAACGTTGATTTTTAAAGAACCACAATATTGTATTAAAATATTATAATTTAAAGTGACTAATTTCACCATGGAATTTTATTGAAGGGTATAAGTAAAACTATAAAAATTATGAATCATTTGTTGTAACATATGTATAAAAATAGTTCATTTATTATCAATTGCTTATGAATGAAAATAATTATCAATTTAATGAGAAATAAATCATTTTCTAAAAAAACTTGTTTTGAATGTGAAATATATTATTATAATAATAAATTTATTAAATCAGTATTAGATAAATAATAAAATAAAATATATATATTATATATAAAAAATAATATGCTATAATAGTCTTTTAAGTAATTTATTGTCTTTGGATTACAATATAGTAATTTTTAGGCTTCAAATGATTTTTTATAGAAGAAATTTTAATTGAAGGCTACATACATAAATTAACATTAATATCATCCACTTATTGATATTTATTTTTATAATATGTATTCCATACATATAATTAAAATTATATAATTTTGTAAAAAGGTTCCTTTTATTTTTGATCAATATGTATTAGAAGCATGTTAAAATTTATCACCAAAGTGAAGGGTATATCATGTTAATCATGGATAATACTATAAGATATGTTCATTATATTTCATCCTATTTCATATTGGATGATGTATATTAAACCCTTATCATCTTATCCCAAGACATATGTTGTTTCACAGATAAATAATCATTTAAATGACCTATATCACATTTATATCAAAGAGAGTTACCGAATATTAGTCATTTATTTGTAAATGATTATCTTATGTATCCAAATTTGGACCCAACGAAGTTATTAATGAATATTAGTATCTATTTTAATTTTTTTAATATTTTTTCCATTAAATAAATTTATTTCATGTTTTTGAAAACTATAAAATTACCTTATATTCCAATGCAATACTGATACAATTTTTACTCAATAAACTGAAAAATAAAAATATTCTACTGTTAATATTAAATGTCATATAATTTTATTAAATAAATATTAAATAATATTTTATAGAGATATATGAAATATGAAATACATGTTAATAGAATTTATTCTAATTCAAACTTCTTCCAAATGTATTTAAATTCAAATTAAACTAATTGTGTTAAAATGACCTATCATTTATTTTATAAAAAATAATATATTAATAACTGATAAAATTCATAAAAATTATATATTAAAATGTATAAATAGGATATGATTTTATAAATAATACATTTTCTATTTATACATTGTATTTCATTTCATAGTAAAATTATCTACTATTAAAATGTAGACAAATATTATTTTATGTATATTTTATAAAGAGTTGATGAAGTGTTAAAATAAATATAATATTGTAAAATGAGATTGAAAATTATACAAACTTTTTTTGATTATATTAGATTGACCCATAATAAAATTATATTATAATATTCTCTATTTAGAAACAATTACACATGAAAATAAATCTATATTAGTTAAATATTTTACGAACAATTCCATGTGTTCCCCCTCCATTATAAAATATAACCAATATGTTTTATCATTCACTACAAATTGAGACTAATATATTAAAATAATATATTAATTTCTATTTTTATAATCCTTAAATAAATTCAAGAGGTGATTGTATTCCCAAAATTCCAACACTATTGCCCCATTGGAGAGCTATAGCGAAGTAATTTCAAAGGATAGGGAATACACATTAATTATCACTTTCAATTCAATAAAACATTAAACAAATATAAATATATTATATTTATAATTAATTAATAATTAATTTTTTTAAAATATTTATTTATTTTATTATAATTTTGAATCCACAATTATTCTTCGTCTTTCAAACTAATGGGCAGTGAAATTATTATTTTTGTGTATGTACGACTTCTGTCACCATATAGAGATATAATTCATTTTTTATGAAACTATTTTATGGATGGGTATTATAATTCGTTTAATTATTAAATTTATAAATTATAACATTAATATACTTCATGAATAATTATATCATATCTACTTTCTTAAATTTCAAACAGTTGTAAAATAATAAAGTCGATCACGGGTATGTCTGTACTCCAACATGCATAAACTAATGTGACTATTATATCAATTATAATTTGAATAAATGTTAATATGGATGTATTTAAATAATATATTTGATTTTTCTAAAATAATTATTATTTTTTAATTTTTAGTTATTATTACAAATTCTTTTCATTCATCTATATAAAAAATTAATACATTATTCATGCATATGTAAGACATACCATATCCATGTAACGTATCATTTATTTTCAATATATAATTTTATGACTGAATATATAAATTTATATAATGAATAAATATTATATTTAAATAATAATTATTATTTTGGAGATGATGGAAGCATAATCAATGTTCAAGTTCCAAACTAGAAAACAAAAACATACATGAGAAATGAATCATATATCACCCGAAACGATGATTCTATAAATTATTTTTAATAAATAAGGGATTATAGGATATAATGGAATCCTATATTGTATGATATATATGAATATGGTTACGAAATATATGTATTGTAATAATATATTTATTATATATTATATTCCAAGCATAATAAAATAAGTTAGATGTAAAGTTACATGTTTTTAGACAATATATTATTTATGAAATGTGTATCACATATTGACAACAATTTTAATTTGGGCATTGTATAAAAATCCAATTTTACAAGTTTCATAATGAATTTAGTTTTTTTTTTATATTTAATTTCTTCATTATATGTCCTTTTTAATAGGAATTATAATTACAAAATAAATAAATATGGAAGGTATTTTCATCTCAAATTTTTTCTATGGGAAACATGCCTTATAAAACACATGTTTATTTTGTATGGTTTATATACATTACAAGATTTTATTTTATGATGATCACACTAGATTTTTTGTTAATTTAAATACAGTTATATGGTTCTTTTATTTCATGTTGATTTTTTAGAGGCTACGAAAGTGGTAAGTGTTTAATGTTAAAATCTCATTGTTTATCATGATTGATTGTGATTATGTATTCGATGATGAAACATTATTATCAATGACAAAAGAAACATTTGAAATATATTTTTTTTATTTACTGAGAATACATTTTGTCCTTTAATTTTAATAATTTTAATTCTCATGAAACTAAAAATATTTTTAGATGAAAAAATAGGCATTATTTCTATCATTTGTTGGAATACCATTTCCATGGTAATTAGTGATATTTTTTTATAAATAATTAAATATGTTTTATAATTTTCTACCATTATTTTTTTCATTTTTACCATATTATAATATTTAAATATTATGTGGATTCTTCATATCATTTTACAAAATCGATTCATTTTTATTTTCGGTAAAAATGTTATAACAAATATTTTATTTTATCAAATATGACATGAACTTATTTTTATACCTTTATAACTATTCAATGATTTAAAACTACCATTAATGTTTCCAAAATTTATTTCAAAATAAAATGATTTCCATAATAATTTGTAAAATATTCTGTTTTAAAAATGATATATCAACGTGAAAAGAATACTTTCCTTAAAAATCATTAGAAGGTATATTTAAAATTAATTTTAATTAAAATATTTCATCATTTTCTATCACATAAACATTAGTGGGTATATTTTATAATGACACAATCAATATTAATTATATGAATTTTTTTTATAATAATTAATTTTTTATGAAAAAAAATTCATTTTCAATGATTTTTTGTATAAAGTAATAATGAAGGGTTCACAAAAACTATTATTTTCTTATGTGTAATTATAAGATGAAATTAGAATTTTTTTCAACTCGTCTATATTAGAGTCTCTAATATGATGATGGTAATATGATCTTGTTCATATGATTGCATGATTTTTTATTATGTGATGGTTTGGAGCTATATTTCACTCTAAAAAATTAGGTAATGTTTGAATTATCATGATAAAAATATGATTTTCATGAACCTCATTTATTTTTTACATTTTTATATGGGGACATGATATTCATAAAAAAATGTTTAGGAATGGAATTGGATTTCATGTCAATAATATTATGTGTCGATCTAGATCTCATGTTCATATGTTTATGTATAAACTTGTGTTTTTTAACCCTATATTTATTCATGGATTTGGTTTCATGTCAATATGTGTATGATAGGGCCTAAATTAGTTTTATTAAATTGATGAGTGAACCTGATTCTATATATACATTTTCAAAAATTTATATTCTTATGTGAATTCCTAAAAATTATGTATTATTCCAAATTTATGCTCTCATTACTCATGTTCATTGATTTACTTATAATTAGTTTTTTATTTCAAATGTGATGATTTATTTCATGAATAAATATTATGATATATGATATTTAGGTTGTGATTCTCAAATGTATTGAACATGTTCTCATACCCTTATATTCATATAATTCTCATGTGATCCTTGATATCTCCATTGATTACCCATATTGAATATTAGAACTCACCCATTCTCGAGTTTCATTTCAACTTTTTAAGAATAGTCGAGAAGGGTATGATATTTCTATGAATGGTGTTGGTTATGAAACTATTTGGAAAAGAAGATGTAGATATTTTATGGAATACAAGTTTATATGTCCATGTTATCAGTGTAATTTATCGAATTCAATTCTACTGTAACATTTTATGTTTTTCAAAAAATAATAATCACGTATGATGGGATATCAATGTAATAAATTTATATTTCTCTGTAACACTATCAAATGGTTTGTTTTTCTGATTACATTACCATTTGTGTCCAAAACTTATTATTGTAAATTAACAATGAATTTAATCTATTTTACTATATAAACCCACTCAACCTATCATTTATCATCACATAGAACAAAAATATAATGAATTTAATATATAAATCCCCCACTATTCTCTTCCAATGTGACCATATGCTAAAAATAAGTTCATCCCCCGATTTTGGAGGAGTCTTCTCAAGGTACGGGGGTCCTTTCATTTTACACTTTACTCAAGAACATTCTATAATTGAAACATTTTTATTTCCAACTATACATTTTGGGATATGATTTACACATCACTATTAATATCCCCATGATTACACATGTAATGAGATACCCCCTTCACACATATTTATTGCTCCTGTAAAACATTGTGTAAAATTTTTATTCTTATTAAACATCTTTATATATTCCATGAAAAAACAATTCTTTAGTTTTTCCCATCTCACATTCAAATAAATTGTATAATACTAGTTGTACATATCTTTCATTGATTGGGTATTTACATGTGTTTATCCCACACAAAATAGCCTTGGGGTTATAATTTTTGAAAAACTTCTTTATAATTTATGATGTATGTGGTACACTAATGCATGTACATAATATGAAATTGGTGGGTGGTCCCAAAATTATGAAACCCTCCACTACATTGGGTGCATTCATTATCTTAGTAAATTCAATGAATAGTGCATTAAAAGTTATCTTGAGAATATTATTTTATGTTTTATTATATTTTACCATTGAATTTTGATTATAATGTGATTTTTTATATTTTTTCATCATTCTTACGCTTCCTTAATGTTATTATATTTTATCATTCTTAATTTTTCATATTTACAATTCTCATGATATTACATTATAATTATATTCCACTTTAAATCATTTAATACTTTACTTTATTATATTTTTTGATTATTACCTTAAATGTATTTATAGATCACCCTATTATCATGTATATCCATAGGTTATCGCATGAAAATTTAAAAGTTTAATGGATTATAAAGTCATGCAATGACTTTTTTAATTATTATTTTGTAACTTAATTTCAATATAATGATATGCATAATTTGTTTTTGTGAAACTAGGCCTCCTGATCATATGGGGTTGTATTATGTTAATATATTTTTAATAAATCATTAACACGAGTGTAATAAAATACGGGATGTCATTGTTTGTATCTGAGGAATGTAATGATATCTTTTTAGAATTATGATTAGAAAACACTAGATAAAAGATTATCGATAATATTAATCACATGAATACATCCCTAAATTTGGTTAATTTATAGAGTAATTGGATTCAATGAAAAAATACACCTATGTGGATTGTACAAGTGGATGTGTCTTTTGAACTAATTTATATATGGTAATATCCATAAAATGGGATCACTGAGTTAGTATAAATCATAACCTATTTGAAGACAACTGAACAGGACACACTTCTGGATTAATGTGCCTACGTAATATGCCTTTGTAAATAATTAAGAATTATTTGAACAATTTTTAATGGAAAAAATTATTATTCGGTATTATATTAGGAAATATATCCTATATAACATATATTGACACCATGACATTCCAAGGTTAAAAGATGTATAAAATTTTTATTTAATATGTCAATCATTCACAATTTCCAATTTATAACATTAATAAATAAATATTTCACTACAAGTGTTCTATTTATTTATAGTTAATTTCCAGGTATAGGACTAACAATGTCAAAAAACAAGGTGGAGGGAAATATGATGAATGTATAAATGATATGTTGATCCCAATGTGGGAAGTAATCATGAAATTAATTAGAATAATACATAATCTTAAAGATATATTGATCAAAAAAAGAAAAAAAAGGAAGATTTATTAAATCCCCTAAAAAATTGTAAATTCTAAATTGGTACCATTATAAGATATAGGACTTATAATTTTAGAGAATAAACAAATTGTTTAATCACTAATCAACAAGTTCACGACAATAATAATATCATGCCCATAATTCAATGTTATGACCAAGGGAATAATGTTTTGGCAATTTATCATATAGAAGGATAATATGATCACTGTTGGACATTGGTCAAAAATATGAAGCATGAGGAGGATATATTGGAAATGTATTGGAAGGAATTCTCTAAAGTAATTAATGAGAAATTGTTTCTTAACTCTCTCCTAAATAAAATATATTCATATTTTTATGGACTTATGATGAAATATTAAAAATACATTAGGGAATTTAAGGAAATATAAAAAATAGTTTCATGATACTTCTCTATATCTTTCATGCCTTTTGAATTTAATGAAAACCACTTCTTTGGTTGGATAATGATGAGTATATTAAATTACTTTTTGAATCCTAACTTTTACAGGTATGAATTAATTGTCCTTTATTCCATAAAATATAAAATTGTGATAAACAAATCACAATAGTCTGATGGTTCTAGAGACAAAAAGTGGATAATTGGCCTTAATTGTTTTGGTTTGATATGAAAAATCAATATTTTATGAATTTAAATAAAACATGTAGTAAATTCTGTTGGATGAATCATCATAGAAATTTCCTAAATGGATTAGGATGTACATTTTTTTTGGGAAGGAAGGGTTCTTAATTTGGGATTTTTGTTAAGAGAATCTTTGCAATATGACAGATGAATAGAATACCACAGTAAACCCACATACCATTGACCAATTGTTTAAATGAAATTGAGATTGACGATATTCAAATAAAATAACTAATCCATGATTTATCTATGAAAATTGATTAAAAAAATCGTTCAAGGTAATGAAAACAACATTTATTTTTGCCCCTCTTAAAAAATGGTGGATCAAGACATTGATGTCGAGACAAGTAATGTAGTTACACATTTGAGGATAATTAATATACTATTTTATTCTTGTTACATGAAATAATTCATTTTTATTATATAAATTCAAGCATATCCTCAAAATTTGAAAGTCTAGTTATTATCAAGGATGAAAAAATGGGACAATTTTTGTTTCTCAATAATATAACACAACCCATGTCCATTAATTTTTTCTGTAAATTTACTTACATCCCTAATAATTCTACCCTTATACTAATTCAACTCTATTCTATGAATGGATTGGGTTTCATTATATATATCTATCATAAATATATTAGACAATGAAATAACCCTACATATCACAAATCTCTCTTCAAACTATATACAAGTTAAAGGAGGAGAATGAATTAATATTTTTACCAAAATCTCAATAATGACTATTATTTCCTTTATAGAAATAAAAAATAGCTTAGATGACTATGTCTCATTAATAGATCATCATTGATGAAATTTACATTATAGTGGATTTCAGGGATTTTTTTTACTGAATAATTTCCTATTATTTATTGTATTCATGATGTAAATTAGAAAAATAACATAATACTTGATGAATTTATATTATTATATAATTTATATTTAGTGATCATTATTATAATAGAGTGTCTGAACACAATATTATATGGGAATCAAGATAAATGGTTTAGAATCCCAAGATCCTCACCATGGTTCCATCAATCTTCTTCATGAATATTAATGATGGGTCAATGTGACTTGATAATTATTATTCTAATATAAAAAACTATTGCGATAAATAATAATTATCATCTACCATGGATTGATGGAATTTTATATCAGCTATGTGGATCCTAGTATATATCTGTGGTTGATATTTTATATATGATTATCATGTGAATGTGGTGAATGGGGATATCCCCATGTGCACTTTTTATATAATGAATGAGAACAACTTTTTTATAGTGATCCCATATGGACTCAATAATGATCCAAAAATCGATTTGAACATAATAGAAATAATCATTAGGGAATACCGGGAATAATTAGTGTTTTTCTTTATAATTGATAATTTTATAATTTATAAAATATTAGAGTAACATGAGGAGAATTAAAATATTGTATTTAATACCATCTAGAAGTAAAGAATTAATTATTATTAAATTATATGTTAGTTTTGGTGAGAGAATGTATCTTTCATGTGGCATTTTATCACCAAAAAATTGATATCATCCGATATATAAATATACTTGTAATTTAAAGATGGACCGTTCAATCATCATTGGTGAAATTACACAGTTTCTTTTTATTATCACCGTACTATCATCGATTTGTTATAAAATTGTCATGATTTTCATGCCTGCTAAAAAATATTATGCGGAATGGATTCATGTTTTTCATGGAAAATGAATGAGATCAAATCATTACAGAGCTAAATAATATGAAAATAACTATTAATATTCTAACATTATACATTAGTGGGGATGGATTTGAGATCTATATTGATGCAATGAAAAATATGTTGGGATTTATACTAATTCAAGATGACGTAGTGTTATATTTTGCCTCCTTGCAATTAATGAGCCATGTGTAAAACTATCCAACATATGATCAAGAATTGGAGGCAGTGATATTCATGTAAAATAGTTTCTAACATTACCTCTATATTTAAAATTATGACATATATATAGATCATAAAAGCATCAGGTTTATAATCACAGAAAAAATATTTATATGTGGAAATGAGTGTTGATAGGGAAAATTGAGGATTATGATTGTTTAAAAATTTACCATCATGGGAAGTAAAACAATATATAATTTGATTATATTATAAATAATCCCACCACGCTACACATGATGACTGTAAAAAGGGATCCAATATTCTTGGACATGTAAGGGATATTTTAATGAATAATAAAAGGATCATTATCAATAAATAAAAAATAACTTATAAAACATCCATTCATGGAATGATTGAGGAATCCCAAAATGATGATTTGTTTCTATAAATAATGATTCAGAATATTTCATAGTTCCACTTTACGGAATATCGATTTATATGGTTTAAAACAAAGATATGTCTCTATTAGTAATAATAACTCATGTTGGAACATCGGGACGATGTTCAAAGCTCATAATTGTATATTCATCCTTGAAGTAAAATGAAGTATATATATTTTACGAAATCTACTTGAAGAATGATGAAGGATATTATGATGTTTTTACCTTGATGATTGGTAAAACAAAAAATCATGAAGAAAAGGAATAAATTTAAGGTTATTGTGATGATTCTTCTTATACCAATATGTGAATGGGAAGAAAACAAACATTTCATCATAGGAATACCCAATACATGTAATAGATGTAATTTTTGGGGAGTCGCTAATTACATTAAAAAGATGTCTCATTTCATTACTAACATGTACGTTTTTTCTGTTGACAACACACTATGTTATATATTAGTGATGTGGTAAGATTTATTGAGGTTTCACTCTCTATTATACTTGATATATATCATATTATTACCTAGAGGATTTAATGAATCATTCAGTATGTATTTGATATAGAACTATTCTATTGATGTGATTATTCCCATTCAATGTATTGTCACTCTACAATGGATATTAATACTCTAAATGATATGTTTTATATTTTTAAATGTATTTATAATGGTTTTGGGACTTGAAAATCTCATAGTAATGGTATCATATAAATGTATTTTCCATTATAAAATTCAAATTAAACCATATAAGGCACTTTATGGGATGTGGAGTTGGAATCCAATATACTAGGATGAATTTGGAGATAAGAAAATAATGTTACCTGATAATATTATTGATATGATAGAGGAGGATGAATCCATTCCTTATCATTTGAAATCCATACGAATTGAATAGAGAATACATGAATATAGTCCCCAATGAAAATTATCATTTCAGGTAGAAGATAAATTGATCACTCATATATAGTCATCGGTGGAATTTTTGTGGTTTGGGAAGAGGTTATTACTTTTTCCTGGACACATAATCCCTTGTGAGATCCTTTAGCATATCAATGTGATGGATTATCAACTAAAACTACCACTAATCATGTCTCAAGTATATAATGTGATAAATGTATCCCCCATAAGATAATATCAATAAGGTCAACTTTATGAATTTAATATAAGGGTTGAATTATTATAGAATTATCATTCATATGAGTAGAAACCATGGAATATTTAATATAGTAGAGACAATGCTCTCTAAAAATTATAATTCTTCCAGTCAATGTTTTGATGCAGAACCACAAGTTCGATAAAGGGACATTGGTTACTGTAACACCCCAGGTAAATAATGAATATGACATTTTCATATTTATCCATATTTGTGAATAAAATATTAATATGACTTTAAAGGGGACGCTATGCTCGATGGCGTACCCAACACGCAACAACGAGTTTCTTGGGAATCTTACGTTGCACTCTAATAATAAAATAATATTATTTTAAATGGTAGTTAACATGTAGCCATTGTATTGGAAGGAATGTATAGGAATAACTAAAATATGATTATATAAGTTTTTAAATGTTTTAACATTTATCCAATAAAAGATAAAGGCTTAAAATTCGGAAAGAATTCAATTTTATGCGTATATGCCCTAGTTTTCACTAAAGGTTCACTTATCACCTTTTGATGGCGAAACGTCATTAAATATAGTTTTGTTCACTGTTATATATTCTATTGGACCAAATAAAACTCTTCTTAATAATTGGGACATCAAAATTTACTTTGTGTAAATTTTTGGTATCGTTCCGATAAAGTTCATTTTTTAATGAATAGTGTAAAATGTTGTATTTTAATTCAAAAACTCTTTTTAATCTAATTTATTTATATGATTAGATTATATTTTTTCATTGGTTTTAAAGTGAAATTATAATATATTTTTACAATTAAATCCAATAGTGGTCGTTGGAATTAATTTCACTTTGAAATCATACTTAAACTAGTGTCAATCTTTTGAAACATATTGTTTCATAAAAACACGTTATTTTTTCTGACAGCAGGAATTAATTGTTAAATTAATTAATGTGACTTATATGTTTTGAATTTTGTAAAATAGACTTCATTTTTGAATTCGGAATGTCAAATATAGCTTAGGGATAATTTTTTGTGTTTTTATGAAAAACTTGAATTTTTGATGAATAGTGAAACCACTAAGTGGTACTTATAAAAAATGATTTTTCCGTTTAAATGAAAATTTTCCATCTTTTTGTTTTGAATTTCGAAAATCCGACATATATGGTTGTCATTAAAAAGTAAAATGTGGTTCAATGGGATAAAAATAATTTTTTGGTGAATAGTAACTTATTAAGTTTTTGATCGCGATTAGAGGTAATTAGTGTAGTTTATGGTAAGAATAATGTTTTAATAAAATGAAATGACCTAGAAAAATGTCCTACCCTCATTGGATGTGTCATGTCCGACCGAGACAATCCATGTGTCAACTTGGGGACCCCATGGAGCCACATTTGTTGGGAAATGACGTAAATATCTTTTTATTTAATGTTAAAGTAAAAATGACACAAACATGATGTGTTTTACTAAAAAAAATTCACCTGGGGTTATACAAGTCATATTTTTGACTATAAATAGTCATTGGAAAGATAAAAAGATTTCCTACATCATAGTATTTTTTTAATAATTTTTAGACATTAAATAAATTAAATTATTTATGACATCATGATGATGCAGCGATGACCTCATTATTTAACGATTTAAATAAAATAGAAAGATAATGTAATATCTAAGACCTAAACATGTCCAAAACCTATTGGATGAGTTTATTTCGAACACTTATCGCATTCTCCTCGAAATACATCAATTTGGGACCTTTAAAATCCGAAACTCTTTTGAAAATAAAGTAACATTTTGTAACTTTACAAGAGTACCCCTCCTCTCCTCTTATAAAAGGCCCCCACCTCTACCTCCTTACCCACACTCCCAAAGCATTTGTCTCAGCCAACCCCTGACCAGTTTTTCTCTACACTTCCCTCTATTACTCCTTGAAGCCTCACACTGGGCAGAAGTCTTCCCAAGGAAGCCTTTGAGCTCAAACCAAAGGGAGTTACCCGATTTTAATGTAATGTCTTCACTTGAGTCCTTTTGTTTTATTTTGCCTCTACAACCCCCTAAAATCTTTTAATTAATTTCTTTTGTAACAAATCCAGTATATTAAATATACTAGTATGTGTTTATAAGATGGATTCGATCTACACATACACACACCAACATCTAATGGTTAAAGAACATACTGTTTCCGTGGATGGCGAATTTCTGCCTCACGAAACGATGATTGTTCCACACTCATATAACACCATCAAAGGTGGCCATTAAGATGTCACTATATTTATATATGATATATAATATGTTTATTTTATACTTAAGATTATGTATTTTTCATTTGTGGCTTAACTTTATGGATTCCATTATGGGTATACGCGATATCTTCATTTTAGAAGTGCTGACAACCTCCCCCTCAAAGTGATGTGATTCGTTAATGCCATATGTGGGACGTATAAAGGATGGATTTATTGTTATTATATATGATTTTATAGTGGAATTATAATATACCTCTATATAATTATTATTTCTTTCCATTAAAGTTTGAGATTGAAATGAAAGTAGTGTTCATGCGTACGTACGACTTATCGTCTCCATGAACGGTGCATTTCATTTCTTATCCCCAAAGGTAATGTACTATTATAAGTACATGTATATAATTGATATATATGATGAATGATACATATAAATGATGAATATAATTCTGGAATTAAAATATACATACCTCTCATTTAGTTTTAATTCCATTAATATGACAAAGAAATGAAAATAGCGTTCATGCGTACGTACGGCTTATCGTCTCCATGAACGCTGCATTTCATTTCTTACCTCTAAATGATAATGTGATATTATAAATACATGTATATTCTGGATATATATGATATATATGATATCCAAATCAGGAATTTCATTCTGGATATAAAGAACCTTTGACCACGAACAACATGTAATTGTAAGAATTCCACTTTTGACTTAAGAACCAAATATCGACAAAACAAACATTGTTAACATAAATGATTACATAATGTTTATAACATGGAAATTAGTGATATAAAAGGAATAATTAACTTGAAAAATGTTCTTAAGCGAATAGAAGTTAACTCAATTTTATTATTCAGGACGTTAAAGAACGATCAAGTCAAGTCGGACCCAAGGTAAGGGATCCTACACCTCTCTTTCTTTTTAAGTACACTCTTTTATGTCATTCCTTTTAAGCTCATATTTCTTATTATTGGGATGTTTTTTTATATTACTCCTACTGTAATTATTATGTTCATATGATGAGAGACCCTATTTCCTCTCATCAATCCATTTTGGAAGTTTTGAGTGGTGTCGTTAGGCTGCCGAATTTCCGTAAGGGATTTTTCATCACACTTTTATTCCCGTGAGATTTATGCTACATTTGCCACAATTTCCTTTGAGTGGTGTATGTACTGCCCATTATTATACTCATTGTGTAATATACATTCTTTTATGAGTATTTACATCAATGTTTTCTTGTCCTTATATCACTAGGTGTATGTTTCGAAAGATACCCATGTCGGTAAGGGAACCTTTCACCCTCCTCTTTTTAAAAGACTTAATTTGTTGGGTCTTTTAATTTACATATTGTTATTATGGGATATATTCTCATATAACCTTATTGATGTAAATTTTTTTTCCAAGTGATGAGATACCCTTTTTTTTAACTCTTATCAACTCATATTGATGTGACGATGTTAGGCTGTCAAGGGAACTTCTTAACCCAATTTCGATTTCTTTGGGTTCAACATGTAGTTATTGAATATGTCATCCTTTGAATATGTGTGAATGAACTTTTATTGTTTTACACTTAATATCCACTTATATTGGGTGTATTTATATTTTTCACACATAATTTTGAGATTGATTTATCCTTAATTTAAGGATACCTTCTTTATAAGGGATTTCATCTCATTTTACATTTCTATTGAGACTTCATTGTTGTTATGCACCAATTCACTCTTATATGGTGTATATACTATCCTTTGGAATATTATATCATGAATACATTTATTCTCATGATATTATAAAGTTCTGATTAAATGTTATTCCTCAATTATTGTATTCAAGTGTCCCTAATTTTGGTAAAAACCCTTTAACCAAAATATCGCTTTAAACGTTTTAATTATTTGTTCTTATTAATATCCATGTTTTCAAAATGGTTTTAAGGATTTATTTATATGGATATTAATGGTTTAAATTTATAAAAAATTCAAGGTGGTATGGGACACATTGATTCAAAAATTTCTTTATTAAATGTTTTAAATGGTTTTGGAAGTGGTTTCTCTTTGAATGGATTGATTATTTCAATATACTAAAATGTTATATTGTGATTGAAATGTGGAAATGTTATGTTTACTTTATGCATGTTTTATGTGATATGTTTATGTTATGGTTCTTTGGCATTGTTATGAAAACTGTTGGTTCCGTGATAAACTACGGGCGGGTGAGCCCGATATAGCTCTCCAATGCATTGGGTAACGCAAAGGAGTGAAACGTTAAGGTTTCTCTGAAGAGATTTAGGGAATATACTGTGATGGGTGTTCCAAACATAACCAAGAGGGTTAATCCCTACGTAAGAATGTTATGAATGCCTCAAGTTACCATTTATGTCATATGATTTCTATGATTTATTCATGATTTTATGAGGTATGTTAAAGTGCTTATGTTTTATTGGTAAAGTATGATTTCATTCTTAGGTATACATGTACTCATGTTTCCTTTCCATATTTTTATAACCCTTACTGAGGTTTTTATGCCTATCCCATGTTTTTGAAATGTTTTTCACAGGTCAAGGGAAAGGTACATGATGTGATGATAGTTTCAAGGATGTGACAAGAAATAATCCATGTTTTATTTTAAATATGTTTCCATTGATGGGAAGAATGAATATTGTCTTTTATGTAACCACTTTGTTTAAATGTGGAATGTAATAAAAGTTTCATGATATAATTCTCTAAAACTCTAAACCTGAATATATCCTCAATGTGTAATCTTGTAATAACTCAAGATTAAGTATGGTTTAAGGCTGGGGCCGTATAGTTGGTATCAAAGGTCGGTTTAGATAACATTAGAGGTTAGGGTATTCTTTAATCATAAGTGACATTACCATAATGGTTAGGATTTCAGAAATAGTCCTAGTTTTAGATAAATTGATTGAGTTAGTATATATTAGTGTTTATCATCCTCGTTAGTACATGATGGTTTTGTGGATATACTCACATTGACCTTTTTGGTTTTAGTAAATGGTTGGATATAGAAGGCACCAAAGAGACAACAGGTTTGAAGGAAACTGTGGTGGTTCTCTGATTAAGATACTAGATAAAATAGAGGATTCAATGAGGAACCTTGTGGTTATTCTAAACCAACTATCAAGGAGTCATGATCAACCACTTGAACCTTGGTACATTCTATAATTCATCATGTACGAGATGACCAATCGATGTGGAAGTTCAGGTAATAATTATAAAGGTAACCATTAGAGTTTATATGATCCTTACTTTTGAGGTAATTATGGGTTACTCTATGATATGATGGAAAATGAAAGGCATGAGATAAACATGAGGTTAAAATATGTTACGATTTTTTTTGAATATTTTATCTCACTTTGGGGAATGTTTTAAGAGTTATATAGTTTTGGAAAAAGCACAACACGCAGGCCGTGTGACAACCAGTCGCGTCAGACAATGATGCGGGAATCGAAACCACAACCAAAGTGCAACTGGTATTTATCGCCTACCACTGGACTACGTGAATTCCTTGGTTAGTTTGACTGATTCTTTTTAGTTAGATGATTTTAGGAATCAAGAGTATGTTTATTTTGGGTTATCTATGGAAATGATTAACCTATCATGGAGGATATGTGATTAGGTTAATTACTTTTCAATATGAGAATTTAAGAGCAACTGATGTTATTTAGAGATAAAAGTTAATTTGTACCTTGGAAGACTATGTGATTAAATCTTTCAAATAGTTTGTTTTCAATCTTAGTTTGGTTTACTTTGAAGAATTTTATGGACAAATTTTTTATCGAATGGTCCTCGTTGAACTTTGGGTTTTGTTGGGAAAATTTTGGAGATTAAGAATAGATTTTCTTTTTATAAAGGGTTAACCTTTTCTGGATCATCTGATCTTGTACTAACCTTTTTGGTTTTGATTTTGGTTTTGGTTAGAGTCTAAAGACATGGAAAGTATATAGTTATCTTTTTTGGATTAGGTGATTCTCTAGAAGTTGATTATAGTACTCTTAATGCGAACAAGTCTTCCTAAATACTCGTCTTTTGGAGAAAATATGAGTTTGATTAAAGAATCTAGTAAAAGCTGAAAGTCAACATGACAAGTAAGTATGATTCCTTAAGATCAAAAATAAATTCCTCAATGAAGAGTAACTTAAAACAGAAATGTTTTCTGTTAACTTTTCCTACTGGGGAATCGAATACCGTTTAACCCATCATAGGTTTGTGATTTTCTTATGGTTAACTTTCTCCTAGACATGTTTACTATCACTCTCCCTCAAAAACATGACCCTTTTCTTTTCATTCCATGTCCATGTTTTTCTACATGGAATCCTAGTATGTGTTAACTCGGGTGACCTCTGTACTTATCTTTCTTTATTTTAAAGTGATTGTTTTACCGACTCTTGTTCTGATGTGGGACTTTCAAGGATGTTTCCATGCTCAATTTTAAAAATTGCGAGGACGCAATTCCCAAAAGGGGGGAAGGATGTAACACCCCAGGTAAATAAAGAATAAGACATTTTCATATTAATCCATATTTGTGAATAAAATATTAATATGACTTTAAAGGAGACGCTATGCTCGATGGCGTACCCAACACGCAACAACGAGTTTCTTGGGAATCTTACGTTGCACTCTAATAATAAAATAATATTATTTTAAATGGTAGTTAACTTGTATCCATTGTATTGGCAGGAATGGATAGAAATAACTAAAATATGATAATATATGTTTTTAAATGTTTTTACATTTATCCAATAAAAGATAAAGTCTTAAAATACGGAAAGAATTCAGTTTTAGGCGTATATGCCCTAGTTTTCACTATAGGTTCACTTATCGCCATTTGATGGAGAACCGTCATTAAATATACTTTTTTTCACTCATATACATTCTATTGGACCAAATAAAACTCTTCTTAAGAATTGGGACATCAAAATTTACTTTGTGTAAATTTTTGGTATCTTTCCGATAAAGTTCATTTTTTAATGAATAGTGTAAAATGTTGTATTTTAATTCAAAACCTCTTTTTAATCTAATTTATTTATATGTTTAGATTATATTATTAATTGGTTTTAAAGTGAAATTAGAATATATTTTTACAATTAAATCCTATAGTGGTCGTTGAAGTTAATTTCACTTTGAAATCAGACTTAAACTAGTGTCAATCTTTTGATACTTATTGTTTCATAAAAACACGCTATTTGCTCTGACAACAGGAATTAATTATTAAATTAATTAATGTGACTTATATGTTTTTATTTTTGTAAAATAGACTTAATTTTTGAATTCGGAATATCAAATATAGCTTAGGGTTAATTTTTTTGATTTTTCTGAAAAAATTGAAATTTTGATGAATACTGAAACCATTAAGTGGTACTTATAAAAACTGATTTTTCCATTTAAATGAAATTTTTCCATCTTTGTGTTTTTAATTTCAAAAATCTGACATAAATTGTTTTCATTAAGAAATAAAATGTGGTTCAATGGGATAAAAATAATTTTTTGGTGAATAGTAACTTATTAAGTTTTTAATCCCGATTAGAGGTAATTAGTGTAGTTTATGGTAAGAATAATGTTTTAATAAATTGAAATGACCTAGAAACATGTCCTACCCTCATTATATGTGTCATGGCCGACCAAGAAAATCCATGGGTCAACTTGGGGACTCCATGGATCCACTTTGGTTGGAAAATGACATAAATACCTTTTTATTTAATGTTAAAGTAAAAATGACACAAACATGAAATGTTTTACTAAAACAATTTTTACATGGGGTTATACAAGTCATATTTTTTACTATAAATAGTCATTAAAAATATAAAAAGATTTACTAAATCATAGTATTTTTTTAATTTTTAGTCATTAAATAAATTAAATTATTTATGACATCATGATGATGCAGCGATGACCTCATTATTTAACGATTTAAATAAAATGGAAAGATAATGTAATATCTAAGACCTAAATATGTCCAAAAACTATTTGATGAGTGGATTTCGAACCCTTATCACCTTATCCTAGAAATACATCAATGTGGGACCTTTAAAATCCGAAACTCTTTTGAAAATAACGTAACATTTTGTGACTTTACAAGAGTGCCCCTCCTCTCCTATTATAAAAGGACGCCACCTCTACCTCCTTACCCACAATCCCAAAGCCTTTGGCTCGGCCAAACCCTACCCATTTTGTCTCTACACTTCCCTATCATACTCCTGTAAGCCTCAATTTGGGAAGAAGTCTTCCCAAAGAAGCCTTTGATCTCAAACCAAAGAGAGTTACCCGATTTTAACGTAATGTCTTCACTTGAGTCCTTTTGTTTTATTTTCCCTCTCAAACCCCCTAAACTCTTTTTATTCATTTATTTTGTAACAAATACAATATATTAAATATAATAGGATGTTGTTATAAGAAGTATTCGGGCTAAACTTACACACACCTACATCTAATGTTTAAAGAACATACTGTTTCCGTGGATGGCGAATTTCTGCCTCACGAAACGATGATTGTTCGACACTCGTATAACACCTTCAAAGGTGGACATTAAGATGTCACTATATTTATATATGATATATGATATGTTTATGTTCTACTTAAGCTTCTTTATTTTTCATTTGTGGCTTACCTTTATAGATTCCATTATGGGTATACGCAATATCTTCATTTTAGGAAGTGCGGACTACCACCCCCTCAAACTGATATGATTCGTTAATGCCATATGTGGGACGTATAAAGGATGGATTTAATGTTATTATATATTATTTTATACTGGAATTATAATATACCTATATATCATTATTATTTCTTTCCATTAAAGTATGATATTGAAATGAAAGTTGCGTTCATCCGTACGTACGACTTACAGTCTCCAAGAACGGTGCATTTCATTTCTTATCCCCAAATGTAATGTACTATTATAAGTACATGTATATAATTGATATATATGATTAATGATACATATAAATGATTAATATAATTCTGTAATTAAAATATACCTACCTCTCATTTAGTTTTAATTCCATTAATATGACAAGTAAATGAAAGTAGCGTTCATGTGTGCGTACGGCTTACCGTCTCCATGAACGGTCCATTTCATTTGGTACCTCTAAATGATTATGTGATATTATAAATACATGTATATTCTAGATATATATTATATATATGATATCCAAACCAGGAATATCATTCTGGATATAAATAACCTTTGACCACGAACAACATGTAATTGTAAGAAGTCCACTTTCGACTTAAGAATCAAATATCAACAAAACAAACATTATTAACTTAAATGATTACATAATTTTTATAAAATTGAAATTAGTTATATAAAAGGAATAATTACCTTGAAAAAAGGTTCTTAATAAAATAGAATTTAACTCAAGTTTATTATTCAGGACGTTAAAGAACGATCAAGTCAAGTCGGGCCCGAGGTAAGGGATCCTACACCTCTCTTTTTTTTAAGTACACTCTTTTATGTCATTCCTTTTAAGCTCATATTTCTTAAGATTGGGATGTTATTCTATATTAATCATACTGTAATAATTATGTTCATATGATGAGAGACCCTATTTCCTCTCATCAATCCATTTTGGAAGTTTTGAGTGGCGCTGTTAGGCTGCCGAATTTTCGTAAGGGATTTTTCATCACACTTTTATTCCCGTGAGATTTATGCTACATTTGCCACAATTTCCATTGAGATGTGTATGTACTGAACATTATTCTACTAATTTTGTAATATAATTTAATAAATGAGTATTTACATCAATGTTGTGTTGTCCTTCTTTCACGAGGTGTATGTTTCGAAAGATACCCATGTTGGTAAGGGAACCTTTCACCATCCTCTTTTTAAAAGACTTCTTTTGTTGGGTCTTTTAATTTACATATTGTTATGTTGGGATATGTTCTCATATATCCTTATTGATGTAAATTTTATGTCCAAGTGATGAGATACCCTTTTTTTATCTCTCATCAACTCATTTTGATGTGACGCCGTTAGGCTGTCAAGGGAACTTCTTAACCCAATTTCGATTTCTTTGGGTTCAACATGTAGTTATTGAATATGTCATCATTTGAATATGTGTGAATGACCTTTTATTGTTTTACACATAATATACACTTATATTGGGTGTATTTATATTTGTCACACATAATTTTGGGATAGATTTATCCTTAATTTAAGGATACCTTCTTTATAAGGGATTTCATCGCATTTTATATTTCTATTGAGACTTCATTGTTATTATGCACCAATTCACTCTTATATGGTGTATATACTATCCTTTAGGATATTATATCATGCATCCATTTATTCTCATGATATTATAAAGTTATGATTAAATGTTATTCCTCAATTATTGTATTCAAGTGTCTCTAATTTTGGTAAAAACCCTTTAACCAAAATATCGCTTTAAACATTTTAATTATTTGTTCATATTAATATACATGTTTTCAAAAAGGTTTTATGGATTTATTTATATGAATATTAATGGTTTAAAATTTTAAAAGCTTCATGGTGGTATGGGACACTTTGATTCAAAAATCTCTTTATTAAATGTTTTAAATGGTTTTGGAAGTGGTTTCTCTTTGAATGGATTCATTATTTCAATATACTAAAATGTTATATTGTGATTGAAATGTGGAAATGTTATGTTTCCTTTATGCATGTTTTATGTGATACGTTTATGTTATGGTTCTTGGGCATTGTTATGAAAACGGGTGGTTCCGTGAAAAACTAAGGGCGGGTGAGCCCGATATAGCTCTACAATGCATTGGGTAACGCGAAGGAGTGAAACGTTATGGATTCTCTGACGAGATTTAGGGAATATACTGTTATGGGTATTCCAAACGTAACCAAGAGGGTTACACCCTATGTAAGAATGTTATGAATTCCTCAAGTTACCTTTTATGTCATATGATTTCTATGATTTATTCATGATTTTATGAGGTATGTTAAAGTGCTTATGTTTTATGGGTAAAGTATGATTTCATTCTTATGTATACATGTACTAATGTTTCCTTTCCATAATTTTATAACCCTTACTGAGCTTTTTATGCTCATCCCATGTTTTTGAAATGTTTTTCACAGGTCAAGGGAAAGGTACATGATGTGATGATAGTGTCAAAGATGTGTCAAGAAAGAATCCATGTTTTATTTTAAATATGTTTCTGTTGATGGGAAAAATGAATACTCTCTTTTATATAACCACTTTCATTAAATGTGGAATGTAATGACAGTTTCATGATCTAATTCTATAAAACTCTAAACCTGAAAAGATCCTCAATGTGTAATATTGTAATAACTCATGATTAAGTAAGGTTTAAGGCTGGGTCCTTATAGTTACATAGGAGGAGATGAAATAAAAGTACTATCATCTATTTTAATATATTAAATTAAAATTTCGAATATTAAACTTCAAAAAGGGGGTTATAGTTTTATGACCTCATCATTTATAAATATAATTTTTTTTGATTATTTTTTAAGACAGTATTTTATCAAAAACAAACACAATTAAATGGAAATATTATACTATTATTTAGTCTGTAAAATTTGATATTCCATGAAGAATAAATATCATTTATACTTTTAAAATTTTACAATGGCATTTAATATTATTACAGTGAGGGTTTTGAAAATTTATATATGACACATACAAAGGACATGATGTCCTTGATTAATAATATCATGTCCTATGATTTTTAAATATCTATGATTTTGAGGAAGATAAAATCACTATGATTCCCCCAGGTCCAATACCAAAGATTCAACAACTGAAGCATGAGAAAAACTTTTCATTGGTGATATTCAGGCACATTGAGGTCACCAGCCAAACAATTTACTGCACAATACACTATGAAAATGTCATTATCACACACCATAACCAAAATGAAATAACTAGTGTAATATAGTTATGTGTATCTAGATCCAAAGAGTATAAATTATTTTATTTATTTCAATATAATAATTAATATATTAATCAAATTTTTTTGTTAATTTTTAAATGATTAATTAACGATTTTGATAAAAATTAGTTTTTGAAAGAGTGATAGAGAACCAAAATTAGTGGGAAATATATATTTTCAATTAATACATAATTTTTGATGAATTCATAATTTTTTGGAATAAATGAGATGATAATGAATTTTTTTTATTAAATAATATTTATTAAATACAAATGAAAGTATATTTTTATGATGTCCAATGTAATTTTAATATGGGTCAGAAAATGTTATTATCAAAACCTTATTATTCTTCCATAAATGTTGGTATTTGATTTAGATGTGTTAATTATCTATTGGTAAAAAATCCCTAAAGGCATCATTGAAACATTAATGAGGTGATTGTGTCTGTTGACAAAGCAGGCCTCCATGTTCTGTTTGTTGACAAAGCAGTCCATGCTATATGAGTGTGTTGAAAAAGGGGGTTTACATGGTGATTTGTGAGGTTTAAGGGATGCTTTCAACAATCGGTGATTGATTGAAGGACCTCGACAATGCATTGGATGATCTGGAGGCTGTACAATAAGATCAGATACATAGTGGAGCTATTTTCCAGTGTTTGCCAATATTCTAGGCCTGAAAATCAGAAATTGGAGAGATATGATTTTAGCAAAGGTTGTGGTGTGAAAATGGAAATAGGTCTGCAGAAAATTAAGTGCGGTGCATAAATCAGCGGGATGCGCTAAATAATTGCACAGTGAACGAAATAAATTTGCGTTGCGCGAAATATGTGCGGTATTCATGAAATAAAGGGATGAAGTTTTTTCCACAAGTGGTGCTTCGAGGTTCGAAGCTCGATTATTAGCAAAATCATGAGGGGTGCGAAATATTGGAGTAGTGCATGAAAAACTGGTGTGTCATAGAAGATTTTTTTTGGGCTCAAAATGAATTATGCACTCAAGAGGGGTTTTTTGTGCGGGGTCTATTTTGCATATAAATATGAAGTGACCCCCCTCCATTCATATAGATGAATCCAGAGAAATTATCCGAGCTATGGTGTGAGAAATTGGAGTGTACAATAATGTTGCGTGAAAGGAAGTCTTTTGAGAGAAAAGTGAATTTTGCGCACAAGCCGAGAATTACACACAATTAAGTGGAGAGGTTTCATGTAAAATCTATTTCATGGAAAATAATTTGTTTCTCATAAAAGTGGTGCTGCGTGTAAAAGGGGTGTTGCACACAAAGAGTATTTAGTGCAAAAGTAGAAAATTATTTTTAAGGAAGTGTAGAAATTGTGCATAAAATTTGGTGGTGGTGCACAAAATATGTGTTGTGTGAATATTGTATTTCCCTCAAGGGAAGGGAATTACGCGCAAGGTGCCATAAGGGATGCGCATAAAAATTGCAGTTGCCCAGTACACCAGGTGCAAAGAGAGATTCATCCGCGGGTGAAAGCTAGACGTCAACAGAGCATCTATCAATAGTTAAGGATGTAGAATTCATTAGTGATAATGAAGAGACCTACATTTCTATAAATTATGAGTGGATCTTCTGAAAAAGTAGTGAGCACACATTATTTTAGAGAGCAGTGAGCTTTCATTATGTGAGTGGTTGTAAACAATGAGGTATAGTGAGTCCACTCTGAACTTCTAATAACCAGTGCGCTTATAGTGAAATTGGTATATCGGAACACTGTCGGTGTATGATCCTTATATGTAGCACAGTGAGGGTGAACCAATTAAAAATTATTGTGTCCTATGCATTCTTTTTGTTTTATTCATAATCTGCATCGGGAATGAGAAAGAAATTGGGTTTTTCTAACAGTAAAACAAGATCATAAGTGGTCGTTCTTTTAATCTGACATACCCTGATTCATCCCCCCTCTCAGGGTATCCAGCCTAGTGGACCTAACATTTTCATATTTTAGAAATTAGATTTATAAAATTAGTATCATCATTAAAATAAAAACATGCAAATATTAAATTGGTGTTTTGTCCTAATTTTATGAGACATTCAATTTATATGTTAAAAATTAAATATTGTATAATTATACGTTATGTATTATGATATCATTAATGACTTAATGTTTTTGTAATAAATATAATAATGAGTATACATGAACAATAATGTGTTTTCCATTTAAAATAATGGGGTTTTGAAGTTATTTTTTTAGTTTTATAAAACTATAAAAAATTATTGAAAAATGTACTATATTTTGTTATTTAAATTTTTTTTTTTAAAAAGCGTCACTTCATATTCATGATGGGAATTGTTTGATGTGTTCAATTTTTAGCCTTATAATATAGTGATAATCACTCTTCTTTAAAGGAAACGTTGTAAAAAAACAATGTGTGTAATTCTAGTTTTTCTACATTATCTAATACAGTCCAAAACCAATATTGTAAATTATTATAGAATTATATTATATTTTCCTATAAACACACACACACACACAGAAACCCCCAATACTTTTCACAAAAAAAGACATATATAATGAATTTAATGTCCAATTCTCACTCTAATTACCTTCAATAGTGTTGTAAGATCAGAATAATTAGCACATATTACTATACATACAATATTGGATTGATTTATAGTTTAGAAACTTATTTTTCAAGAACAAAACTAATAAATAAAAAATCATCTCAATATAATTTTATTATACATGGACATAGTCCAATTATCTGAGAAAAAAGTCAAAATGAATCATAGATCGTTTAAATTAGAGAGATAATCATAATCTCTATGGAAATGACTTTGTAACGATAGTTTATTATATTAAAGTAATATATATTATAAAACATAATAGAAATATTACTATGATAACTCTGATTCAATTACATGTATCACAATATATAATTTTTAAAAAAAGCAACATAATTCCTTTTTAGATGATTGAATGAGTTAAACGCTACACACATGAGCCTCATCCTAGTTGGTGAAGACTCTTCAAGTTCATTCAAGAAACTATATATTAAATAGAGGTGGAGGAATTTTTATGGGGAACTATAGAATCACTATAGTACTTCTATAGTAAGTAATTTTTTAGGTACTATTAAGTATTGTAGCATCTGGAAATAATAAAATGTTTGGTGCTCAACCCTTCAATGCCTCTGTGCAACCCAACGCCTTCCATCGTTTAAGGATATCAAGCCACCTAAAGGTCTTCAGGATACATAATGGATTTCATGCCACCTCAAGGTCTTTGGTACACATGAAATTAAGATTAAACAAAGTACATTTTAGAGGAACAATGATCTATATAAAGATTTATATTAGGTAAATTTAATAGCGTAGAGAAATCCATAATTACCAGAATGAGTGGGTATTGAATTGCAATCGGTATTTGACCTAGGAAACTCTACACATGACAACTAGATGACCAGCCCTGCCAAGTTGGAGAGATGACATAAAGATATATTATGGGGAGGGGTAGATCAATATAGTCTGTTTGGGATGAGTTCCTATAAGGAAATATGGTCATGTAATGTTTTTCTAATCCTACAGGACCTGTAAGGGTTCCCCATAAACTATTAAGAGGGGGTTTATCAATGTAATAAAAATGAAGGCCATTGGGTCATTCAGGCAGTTACATGCTAAAACATAATGATTTACCTATTTTACCGTTAATGTTTTGGTCGTTATTAAATATGACTAAAGTTATTGACTATTTCATTCATACAGTTAGATTGTCTTTCCATACTATGAAATCCTTTGATACGATGATTAGATAGACTCTATTGTTATATCCACAAAATCCCTCAATACAATGACAAGATCTATCTTCAGATCCCCATAAGTTCTCATTCTAATGGATCATATTTTCCATCATCATATCCTTGGAATCCAACGATCATAAAAACCATTGGATAAGAATTAAAATTATAAAAGATCCAAAAAACAAGAATAGGATTTCAATAAAATAAGAAAATACTAAATAATTACACAAACTAATAATAATAGGTTTACGTAGATTAACATTCAGAGGCAATTAATTTCTAAACTCCAAAATCATCAATTAAATAGACATTTAATAAAAATATCACATCTATATTAATATCATTTAATTGAAACGATATCAGATAGCTAGTTATTGACATATCACTTGAAATAGAGTTCCCAATTATGTATTTATTAAAACCATTATAGTCTTATATATTACTCATTTAATATAAATATGCCATGACCTTATCATTATCTTTTTTTAATTTGATCTTCATCTTCTATCTATGAAAATAACCCAACTTCTTCTTCTTTTCTTGGATCTTCCAATTGATAACATTATATATTTTATTCCTCATTAATATTTTTTATTATATATGACGAGGATGAATATGATGAATCTTTTATGGATATATTTTCCTCACTATCAATATCATCATTACAATATTATTCCTATTTTTATTATTCATCCAAAATTTCTTATATTTATTTAACTACTTCTTCATATTTGTATTATTATTTTTATATTTCATTTACATCATTCCTTTTTACATAAACCCCATTATAGATATATTTATCGTTATAATATTTTAATTTTTTATGTTTATTATGGATCCCTTACTACCTTATTATAGTATTGATTAATTTTCATGAACTACCACAACTGATTCTTAAACTACAACTTTACCTTATCCACAATATGTCATAGGATAAATATCATAATAATCTATAACTATATCATTAAAAATTAATGTTGATTTTAGATTCACCCGATTTGTATGAGAAACTAGTTAAAACCCCTTTTTATTTGATCTTTTAAATCTATTTAATAAACTATCAGCATTTATGGAATTCGGAAATCCATTGTTATGTTTATTTTTGATAAAAGTCCTCATAATGATTAATCTATACTAATTTTCAATGAAATAGTTTTGTCTGATCAATTATGATCTTATGATCCCCTTACTTTTTCTCATATTTCTTTTCCCTCAATTCAGTAGAATCGTTATCATTCATTTTCTTATCTTTCTTACTATTTGGGGTAGGATAACAATCTTCGTTTCTCTTCATCTTCTAATCACTCCTTTGTCACTCTAATTATGGGTATTCCTCTGATTCAATACCAATACAGTCTCAACAAAATTTTTTAACATTAAATAAGAAAAATTATAATTTTCTTATCGTGAATTCACCAATAAATGAAATATTTTCCATAATTGGATAATTTTTTCTTTATATCATGGAATTCATCATATATTCAACAACCATATAAAAAATAAATGTTGGAATCATAAATATTTTTAACATGAATGAGTCATATTTGATGTTTTTTATTGTGATAATAACTAATGTGATCTGATCTATCATCATCATGCTTATTATGAAATCCTGTAAAAATAAAATAAGCCCTTCAACAAAACTCGAAATCATTTTCATAGAATTAAAAACTCTTACATTAATATGAAACTACACTTTTATCTTGTGTAAGATGTGAAACATTTTAGACCACAACTTTTTCTAGATAAAAAAATTGAATCAATATATTTTGTTTTATTAAACGTACCATGACTATTTGGAATCATTTTAGACAAACAATATGCTTCCCCATCTTATGTAACTCAAAGAATATCATTAAACTTATTCTAACAAGATTATATATATTCCAATGCATTATCAAAGAATATTATTGCTTTCCATAATCCATAAAAAATGAATGGATGTAACACCCCGACCCCAGTTACCCAGAGTCGGTGCATTATTACATAACATTGGCATGATCACAAAGGATCATGTCTTGAAAGACCGATTAGTTTAATAGTCTTGGAAACAGTAGATATATTCATAAGTCTTACATTACATCAGAAGGTAAAAAAACTACAAAAACATCTTGTCTTCATATCCCCTCATACTATCCTTGCATGTCATTCATAAATTACTTCTTCACATCCTGGGAAAAGATAAAACATTGAAAGGGGTGAGCTCAGATGCTCATTAAGGATAACAATATAGCAGAAGCTTTCGTAGATAAGCATAAACACTTAAAGCAATTTATAAATAAAACAAAAACCTTTTGAACATGAACTTAATCATAATATGGCAAAGATAAAATTAAATAATGACATTTACATATTCACATTGATATTCTACTAGTCGAAAAATTACATGAAATATCAATAACCACTTTCATAATGATGGAATGCATAATGCCAGACTATCATAACCACATAGCCAAGGCCTGGTGCCAAGACTACAAATAAGATTTTGTCAAGGCCTTGTGCCAAGACACTATTTTGTCTCATTAGACCTACCGATGCATCAAGAAGCTATAGCAGGCTCCACCCATCACTTATTAAGTCCAATGCATTCCCATATTAAAAGACTTAAACATAACATACACATTCGTATTAAAACTAGCATATGAAATGTCAATACTTTAACCAAAAACCATGAATGGTATAAAAATAGTACATCCACAGTCAAACATAACTCATTTGATACAATATGGAATATTGTATTGTATCACATTAACCTCAATCAAGAATAATGAAGGATGTTTCCATAGATGAAAATAATCATCAAAACTATTTGAGAGAAATATCCCCCTTTTTCTTGAAATCATTTAAAAGTCACACTATTTGTTAAGAAGCCATTTAAAAATAGATTTTTGAATCAAAGTGTCCCATACCACTATGAAACTTTTAAATGGAGTTTTAATTTTAAAACTTTAATGTCCATATAAATGAATCCTAAAAACCAATTTTTAAAACATGGTCATTAATGAGCAAGATTTAGAAGAATAAGTCTTTAAAACATTTAAAAATGGTATTTTAGTTAGAGTTTCTAACCAGAAGAGAGACACTTGAATACAAATAATTGAGGTAATCAAAACATTGTAATATCATGAGAATAAAAGAATTCATGATATACTATGTCAATGTACATTATATACACCACATAAAAGTGATTTTGTGTATAACAACAAATAAGTCTCAATGGAATGTAAATTGAGATGAAATCTCTCATAAAGGTCGTATCCTTAGGTTAAGGATAAATCAACGACATAATTATGTGTGACAAATATAAATACACTAAATATGATTGGATATTCAGTGTAAAAATATCATGTACATTCACACATATTCTTGTAAAAACAACACCGATGAATTGGATGTTTAACTGAACAAATGGAGAATGAGTTAAAATTACCCTTATCAAATTCATATCAATGACTTGGGAAATTATCAATGGAGTGATTATGTGTATCAAAAGTATACCCACAGGATGGGGAGTAGAAATTATGACATAATCAAATGAATAGTGATTCCACACATAATCTTGGGGTAATATAATCAATGAAATATGCGTAAAGCCAAATGAGTGGAAATTGAAATTTTAAATTCCCTTATCGATTAGGTAACATAAGAAACATACACACATGACAGAAGGATCATACCATGATGATGTAAATATCAATAAATTAAAGTATATTACACAATGAATACAATCATGGGCAGTACACATACACCACATTCAATAATTAAGTGGTGAACAATGGAATTCTCACGAAATTAAGAGTGAGTTAAGAAACCCCTTACTTTGTACTTTTTCCTTGGTCGATGGTAGGTTAACCTCATTTATAATGGTGAAACAATTGTTATTGAATTATACCTGAATCATTTACATTAATATGATATCATATATGATCTTTTAACATTTATTTGTTAATAATATCTTAGAATTATCGTCATTTCGGGTGTTAACGGGTTTATTCTACTTTAAATTCTTTGTTATGTGACCCATATTTTTTATTAATGGGATGTATATTATTCATATCCAGAATGATATAATGTCCTTAAACAATATTTTTAATCATAAAATTAGAATTATACTTGAATGGATATGATGGAGAATGAATCTCATCGCGTTCGTGGAGACGGTACTCCGTACGTACGCACGAGCGACAATATCATTCTTTTGATATTAAAATAATATCTATTTGGATGGTATATCATATATAAATAATAATTATCATGTTATATTTATTATTTTCATTAGTTACACATCATTATTATACCCACCCAAATAATAATAAATTGAATAACAATTACACACCACGACGTGGAGACGGTAAGTCGTTCGTACGCACGTATGGTGACATGTTACTTAAAGGGTAGACAGAATACTGAATATGGTTGTACCATATTTATAATAACATCACAGTATATATAATATACTGGAGTTATTATTTTATAATGGTAATAACAACGAAAGAAGAAGTGGAAGAAGAAAGGAACTTGAAAAGGGGTGGTGAAAGCATTACCTGTTCTTCGGGTTCTTCCTTTTGATTTGATCAAAAGGGCTCCATAGGTTGGCTTTCGGATCAAACTAATGACTCTAGGTTATAGTGAGGGAAGTTTAAAGAGTATTTGGGTAGGGGTTGGCCGATCCAAAAGGCTTTGAAGGTTTGAAGAAATGAGAAGGAGGAGTGCCCTTTTATAAGAGGGGTGAGGGGCACCTTTGGAAAAGATAGAAATATTAATTTATTATAAATTAATATCCGGTTTCTAATGGCTCCAAAGATGATTATTCAATGGTTAAGGTGGGGATAGGTCGCAAACCATTCAACCAATAGAATTTAGACAGGTCTGGGTCATTATATTAACCTTATATTTTAGTTTTAACTCTTAGTTAATTAGTTTGACATTTACCATGTCGCTTTTTATTTTTAAATTATATAGTTAATAAACATACTATATACATCCATGAGACCCCCAAGTGGTCCATTAATGATACAAATATAATGATATAAGTCTCTTGGACGAACCTTAGATTTTTAGGAATTTAATATCAATTAATAATATAATATTTGTTTTAAAAACTCTTTTATGTCAATTTTGACACTGTTCAATAGTTGATTTTTATAAAACAGATAACAGAATTATTCCTTCGAAAAAAGTTAATTAAATATTTAATAACATGTCATATTAACATAGAAAATTATTGTAATTCATTAAAAGTTTCAAATTATATTTATTTGGATATTTATAATATCAATTATTTTAATTTTTTTACTATTATGGTAATTACTGCATCATCATTGTGTCATAAATAAATTAAATTATTTAACATCTAAAAATTATAAATAAAATACCATTATGTAGGAAATCATTTTATATTTCTAATGAATATTTGTAGTCGAAATTCCAAAATACATAACCCTATGTAAAAATTGTGTTTCTAAAAGATATATGCTTGTGTCATTTTTGTATTAATTTTAACTTAATTAAAATAAACCGTCCCTATCACTTACAAGTGGCTCCATGGGGTCCCAAAATCGACCCTAATATTCCCATGGTCGGGCATGTATCAACCAATAAGGTTAGGATACGTTTTAGGGTAATTTTGTATTATTATAATATTATTTTTAACCCTTGATTACCAGATTTACCTTTTAACCATGATAAATAAAATATTTACCGAAATAATTATTCAAAATGTCTAAAAGTAAAAGTTATTTATTTACACAATTTGGAAACCCTGATTCCAAATATAGAATCCATTTTTCCAAATTCAATACATAGAAGTTGCAGAAATTAATTTAAAATTAATTCCCGTTGTCAAAACAAAAAGCGTGTTTTTAAAAGATAATAACTATGAAAAGATTGGCACTTGTTTATGTCTGGTTTAATTGTGAAATTATGTCTAATGAAAAACATTGAATTAAATGGTAAAAATATATTCTAAATATACTTTAAAACCACTCAAATTCATAATTTATCAATATTAATTATTTTGATTAAAAAAGTTGTTTTAATTAAAATTTAGTAATTTTCATTATTCATCATAATTTGAAAGTTATCCGAAAATTACCAAAATTTTACCCTAGGCTAATTTTGGTATTCTGAATCCAAAAATGAAGTCCATTTTGAGAGATAGAATTTATAAAATTTCATAACGGCTAGATTGATTGGTTGTGGTCTGTTAGAATCTCGAAGTTGCGTACAATGCACGCCATTGCATTATTCAAAGGAAAATGTACTGTGGAAGCTTGGGGTGTTACATTCTCCCATCCTTTAAAAAATTGCATCCTCGCAATTTTTAAAATTGGACTTTCGAATATAATGGAAATTCCCACATCGGAAAAAGAGCTAATAAAACTATCACTTTAAAAGAGAGGAAGGGATGTATAAAGGTCACCCAAGATAACCCATACTAGGATTCCAGGTTGGAAAACATGGATGTGGATGATAAACTAAGTGTCAAGTTCTGATGGAGAGCGATAGAAATCATGATCAGGAGAAAGTTAACAATAAGAAATCCTCACACTTGTGTTGGTACAAACTACCATTAGTCTTCTAGTAGGAAAGTAAATGGACAACATTTTTTGTTTTAAGTTATATTACATAAGGATGAGGAATTAATTTATGATATTAACTATGAATATAATGATATATACATACTTTTTATGTAGAGTTTCATTCTTTAATAAATTTCCTCCACTAACTCATTTTTTTAAACGATGAGTATTCACGAAGACTTGGTCACACTGGAAGAGCTAAAATAAACTTCTATAGAATCACATGATCCATACAGGATAAACTATATATTTACATTGTCTTTATAGATTAATCAAAACCAAAATGGTTAGTACAAGATCTAATGATCCCTCAAAAGGATATTCCTTGACAGAAATAAACACTAATCTTAATTTCTAAAATTAAACCAATAATACCCCAAAGTTAAATAAATACCATTCAATAATAAATTGTCATTAAAATCCTTCAATATAATCCAAACTAATATTGAAACCCAAAACATAGAAAAATTTGATTATGTAGTCTCCCATGTTAAATTGTATCTCCAAATGACATTAATTACTCTTAAAGTCACATACGTAAAAGTAATTAATCTATTCATTTCCATAAATAACCCAAATCATTATAAATCCACAATAAAAACATAGATTAAAATCCACCATTACTCCTCAAATGAAATCCCATACTACTCTGTTTTTCTTTGGCATATAGTGTTTTCAACAAAGCGAACAACTGCCAAAATAACATTTATCACTTAATCAACAAATCATTTTCCTATACTAAGGGTATTCATTTGGTAATACATAAGATCCAAAATCAAATTATTATTGATCAACAAAATAATTTAACTAAAAACAATAGACACACTAACCAGGGACTTCACGTAGTCCAGTGGTAGGCGATAAATCTCAATCGCCCTTTGGTTATGGGTTTGATTCCCAAAGCTTTGTCCGATGTGACAGGTTGTCACACGGTCTATGTGTAGTCCTTTTTCAAAAATTATATTTTATAACATTACCAAAAAGAGATAAATTTCTCAAAATAACCATAACACAATTTAACCACAAATGTTATCTCATACCTTGCATTTTCATCCCAAAGTATAATAATTTCTAATTGCCTCAAACCCAATGATCATATAAAATCAAATGGGTATTCATAACTATATCCACAAGAGAAAAGATAATTATTCCTCAAATATCATTCTCACATGGTAAACTGCAGGGTTAAAAATACAAGAGAAAATTATTCCAAAGTAAACCCATCAACAAGGAGTACTAACACTTTTTAAACATTTCTCCAACCATTTATTTCCACATAGCTTCTTCTTTGACCATGAAAATATCCTATAGAATAGGTCATTCACTTTGGTAATTGTTAGGTCCCCTACATTTACAACAAATGACTGTAAATGGATTCTTGGGACCATTTTTATCTTCGTCCATAATACTCTTCATTCTTCTTTGGCAATTCTTCACTTTATGTCCTTCCTTCCCGCATGTAAAGAATTTATGTATCCCATTGAGACACTGTCATGGGTGTCTCCTTCCACATTTCCTGCATGATGGAAATTGAGGATTTCTTTCTCCATGGTCTCCACTTCTGGAGCTCTTATCATTCATCATCTTTCTCTTATTTGTTGAGTCCGGTAATTAGTTAATATATATATTGTCGATCATATTTTTGGAAAACTGATTTGGCATAAAGATGATATCTTTTACGCCAATCAAAATTCCATTTTGTTGCTCATTTCCACCACCGTTCCCACCTTGTACATCATTCTCAATGTTTCTATGACTTCCTTGGAATCCAGCCATTGACTAAAACCAGAAATCGTTGTGTGAGTAATAGTGGTTATACAATAATTTAGAGATTAACATGTCACCATATTATCAATTTGAAACACATTAGGATTAACCAAGGTCATTTACTCTCATATTATATATATAATACTTTAAATCGGTTTGTAAAGAAAATGTAAATTATCCTAAGCATATCCCCCAGTACTGTCGTAACCAAGAGTGCACCAAGGCCCGTTGTCGTGCACCAGTTCCCGTTCGAGCCTAGCTCAAAGCGGTGTTTTCGGGTTTTACCCCTAGGTACATCTGTGCCAGAGCCGCCTCTACCTGTTCGTATCCAGACAGAGATGTATTGTTCGGAAAACTCACAAAATTTCTACAAAACCAAAATTCTAGGAAGTCCTTCTATACTAATCCTCAAAGTTCATCTTAGGTCTACGTGCTCTAATCAGAGTTTATCTATCTTCCATGGTTTGTACTAAACTTCCTCTGATACCAACTGTAACGCCCTGACCCCAGTTACCCAAAGTCAGTGCATTATTACATTACATTGTCATGATCACAAAGGATCAAGTCTCTAAAGACCGATTAGTTTAATAGTCTTGGAAACACTAGATATATTCATAAGTCTTACATTACATCATAAGGTAAAAAAAATCTACAACAACTTATTGTCTTCATATCCCCTCACACTATCCCTGCATGTCATTTATAAATTACATCATCACATCTAGGGAAAAGATAAAACATTGAAAGGGGTGAGCTCAGATGCTCAGTAAGGATAACAATATAGCATAAGCTTTCGTAGATAAGCATAAAAACTTAAAGCAATTTATAACTAAAACAAAAGCCTTTTGAACTTGAACGTCTGCATAATATGGAAAACATAAAATGAAATAATTCCATTTAAATATTCACATGGATATTCTACTAGTCAAACAATAACATGCAATATCAATAGCCACCATCATAATGATGGAATGCATAATGCCAGACTATCATAACCACATAGCCAAGGCCTCATGCCAATACTACAAATAAGATTTTGTCAAGGCCTTGTGCCAAGACACTATTTTGTCTCATTAGACCTACCAATGCATTTATGAGCTATAGAGGGATCCACCCGTCACTTATTAAGTCCAATGCATTCCCATATGAAAAGGTTTAAACATAACATACACATTCGTATTAAAACTAGCATACGAAATGTCAATACATTAACCACAAACCATGAATGGTATAAAAATAGCACATCCACAGTCAGACATAACTCATTTGATACAATATGGAAGATTGTATTGTATCACATTAACCTCAATCAATAATAATTATGGATGTTTCCATAGATGAACATAATCATCAAAACTATTTGAGAGAATTATACCCCTTTTTCTTGAAATCATTTAAAAGTCACACTATTTGTCAAGAAGCCATTTAAAAATTGATTTTTGAATCAAAGTGTCCCATACCACTTTGAAACTTTTAAATGGAGTTTTAATTTTAAAACTTTAATGTCCATATAAATAAATCATTAAAACCATTTTTTAAAACATGGACATTAATGAGCAAGATTTAGAAGAATAAGTCATTAAAACATTTCAAAATGGTATTTTAGTTAGAGTTTATAACCAAAAGAGAGACACTTGAATACAAATAATGGAGGTAATCAAAACATTGTAATATCATGAGAATAAAGGAATTCATGATATACTATTTCAAAGTACATTATATACACCACATAAAAGTGATTTTGTGTATAACAACAGATAAGTCTCAATGGAATGTAAATTGAGATGAAATCTCTCATAAAGGTTGTATCCTTAGGTTAAGGATAAATCAACGACATAATTATTTGTGAAAAATATAAATACACTAAATATTATTGGATATTCAGTGTAAAACTATCAAGTACATTCACACATATTCTTGTAAAAACAACACCAACGAATTGGATGTTTAACTGAACAAATGGAGAATGAGTTAAAATTACTCTTATCAAATTCATATCAATGGCTTGAGAAATTATCAATGGAGTGATTATGTGTGTCAAAAGTATACCCACAGGATGGGGAGTGGAAATTATTACATAATCAAATGAATAGTGATTCCACACATAATCATGGGGTAATATAATCGATGAAATATGCGTAAAGCCAAATGAGTGGAAATTGAAATTTCAAATTCCCTTATCGATTAGGTAACATACGAAACATACACACATGACAGAAGGATCATACCATGATGATGTAAATATCCATAAATTAATTTATATTACACAATGAATACAATCATGGGCAGTACACATACACCACATGCAATAATTTAGTGGTGAACAATGGAATTCTCACGAAATTAAGAGTGAGTTAAGAAACCCCTTACTTTGTACTTTTTCCTTGGTCGATGGTAGGTTAACCTCATTTATAATGGTGAAATAATTGTTATTGAATTATACCTGAATCATTTACATTAATATGATATCATATATGAACTTTTAACATTTATTTGTTAATAATATCTTAGAATTATCGTCATTTCAGGTGTTAACGGGTTTATTCTACTTTATATTCTTTGTTATGTGACCCATATTTTTTATTAATGGGATGTATATTATTAATATCCAGAATGATATCATGTCCTTAAACAATATTTTTAATCATCAAATTAGAATTATACTTGAATGGATATGATGTAGAATGAATCTCATCGCGTTCGTGGAGACGGTACTCTGTACGTACGCACGAGCGACAATATCATTCTTTTGATATTAAAATAATATCTATTTGGATGGTATATCATATATAAATAATAATTATCATGTTATATTTATTATTTTCATGAGTTACACATCATTATTATACCCACCCAAACAATAATATATTGAATAACAATTACACCACGACGTGGAGACAGTAAGTCATTCGTGCGCACGTCTGGTGACATGTTATTTAAAGGGTAGAAAGAATACTGAATATGGTTATACCATATTTATAATAACATTACAGTATATATAATATACTGGAGTTATTATTTTATAATGGTAATAACAACGAAAGAAGAAGTGGAAGAAGAAAGGAACTTGAAAAGGGGTGGTGAAAGCATTACCTCTTCTTCGGGTTCTTCCTTTTGATTTGATCAAAAGGGCTCCTTAGGTTGGCTTTTGGATCAAACTAATGACTCTAGGTTATAGTGAGGGACGTTGAGAGAGTATTTGGACAGGGGTTGGCCGAACGAAAAGGCTTTGAAGGTGTGAAGAAATGAGAAGGAGGAGTTCCCTTTTATAAGAGGGGTGAGGGGCACCTTTGGAAAAGATAGAAATATTAATTTATTATAAATTAATATTCGGTTTCTAATGGCTCAAAATATGATTATTCAATGGTTATGGTGGGGATAGGTCGAAAACCATTCAACCAATAGAATTTAGACAGGTTTGGGTCATTATATTAACATTATATTTTAGTTTTAACTCTTAGTTAATTAGTTTGACATTTACCATGTCACTTTTTATTTTTAAATTATATAGTTAATAAACATACTATATACATCCATGAGACCCCCAAGTGGTCCATTAATGATACACATATAATGATATAAGTCTCTTGGCCGAACCTTAGATTTTTAGGAATTTAATATCAATTAATAATATAATATTTGTTTTAAAAACTCTTTTATGTCAATTTTGACACTGTTCAATAGTTGATTTTTGTAAAATAGATAACAGAATTATTCTTTCGGAAAAAGTTAATTAAATGTTTAATAACATGTCATATTAACATAGAAAATTAGTGTAATTCATTAAAAGTTTCAAATTATATTTATTTGGATATTTATAATATCAATTATTTTAATTTTTTTACTATTATGGTAATTACTGCATCATCATTGTGTCATAAATAAATTAAATTATTTAACGCCTAAAAATTATAAATAAAATACCATTATGTAGAAAATCATTTTATATTTTTAATGAATATTTGTAGTCGAAATTCTAAAATAAATAACCCTATGTAAAAATTGAGTTTCTAAAATATATATGCTTGTGTCATTTTTGTATTCATTTTAACTTAATTAAAATAAACTGTCCCTATCACTTACAAGTGGCTCCATGGGGTCCCAAAATCGACCCTAATATGCCCATGGTCGGGCATGTATCAACCAATAATTTTAGGATACGTTTTAGGGTAATTTGGTATTATTATAATATTATTTTTAACCCTTGATTACCGGATTTACCTTTTAACCATGGTAAATAAAATATTTACCGAAATAATTATTCAAAATGTCTAAAAATAAAAGTTACCTATTTACACAATTTGGACACCCTGATTCCAATTATGGAATCCATTTTTCCAAATTCAGTACACAGAAGTTTCAGAAATTAATTTAAAATTAATTCCCGTTGTCAAAACAAAAAGCGTGTTTTTAAGAGATAATAACTATGAAAAGATTGGCACTTGTTTATGTCTGGTTTAATTGTGAAATTATGTCTGATGAAAAACATTGAATTAAATGGTAAAACTATATTCAAAATATACTTTAAAACCACTAAAATTCATAATTTATCAATATTAATTATTTTGATTAAAAAAGTTGTTTTTAATTAAAATTTTGTAATTTTCACTATTCATCATAATTTGAAAGTTATCCGAAAAGTACCAAAATTTTACCCTAGGCTAATTTCGGTATTCTGAATCCAAAAATGAAGTCCATTTTGAGAGATAGAATTTATAAAATTTCATAACGGCTAGATTGATTGGTTGTGGTGTGTTAGAATCTCGAAGTTGGGTACAATGCATGCCATTGCATTATTCAAAGGGAAACCTACTGTGGAAGCTTGGGGTGTTACATTCTCCCATCCTTTAATAAATTGCATCCTCGCAATTTTTAAAATTGGTCTTGCGAATATAATGTAATGTCCCACATCAGAAAAAGAGCCAATACAACTATCACTTTAAAAGAGATGAAGGGATGTATAAAGGTCACCCAAGATAACCCATACTAGGATTCCAGGTTGGAAAACATGGATGTGGATGATAAAATAAGTGTCAAGTTCTGATAGAGAGGGATAGAAATCATGATCAGGAGAAAGTTAACAATAAGAAAACCTCACACTTGTGTTGGGAAAAACGACCATTAGTCTTCTAGTTGGAAAGTAAATGGACAACATTTTTTGTTTTAAGTTACATTACATAAGGATGAGGAATTAATTTATGAAATTAACTAAGAATATAAATATATATACTTAATTTTTATGTAGAGTTTCATTCTTTAATAAATTTCCACCACTAACTCATTTATTTTTAAACGATGAGTATTCACGAAGACTTGGTCACACTGGAAGAGCTAAAATAAACTTCTATAGAATCACATGATTCATACAGGATAAACTATATATTTACATTGTCTTTATAGATTAATCAAAACCAAAATGGTTAGTAAAAGATCTAATGATCCCTCAAAAGGATATTCCTTGAGAGAAATAAACACTAATCTTAATTTCTAAAATTAAACCAATAATACCCCAAAGTTAAATAAATACCATTCAATAATCAATTGTCCTTAAAATCCTTCAATATAATCCAAACTAATATTGAAACCCAAAACATAGAAGAATTTGATTATGTAGTCTCCCATGTTAAATTGAATATCCAAATGACATTAATTACTCTTAAAGTCGCATACTTAAATGTAATTAACCTAATAATTTCCATAGATAGCCCAAATCATTATAAATCCACAATAAAAACTTAGATAAAAATCCACTATTACTCCCCAAATGAAATCCCATACTACTCTGTTTTTCTTTGGCATATAGTGTTTTCAACAAAGCGAACAACATCCAAAATAACATTTATCACTTAATCACCAAATCATTTTCCTATACTAAGGGTATTCATTTGGTAATAAATAAGATCCAAAATAAAATTATTATTGATCAAAAAAATAATTTAACTAAAAATAATAGACACACTAACCAGGGACTTCACGTAGTCCAGTGGTAGGCGATAAATCCCAATCGCCCTTTGGTTATGGGTTTGATTCCCAAAGCTTTGTCCGATGCGACGGGTTGTCACACAGTCTACGTGTTGTCCTTTTTCAAAAATTATATTTTATAACATTACCAAAAAGAGATAAATTTCTCAAAATAACCATAACATAATTTAACCACAAATGTTATCTCATACCTTTCATTTTCATCCCAAAGTATAATAATTTGTAATTGCCTCAAACCCAATGATCATATAAAACCAAATGGTTATTCATAACTATATCCACAAGAGAAAAGATAATTATTCCTCAAATATCATTCTGACATGGTAAACTGCAGGGTTTCAAATACAAGAGAAAATTATTCCAAAGTAAACCCATCAACAGAGAGTACTAACAATTTTTAAACATTTCTCCAACCATTTATTTCCACATAGCTTCTTCTTTGACCACGAAAATATCCTATAGAATAGGGCATTCACTTGGGTAATGGTCAGGTCCCCTACATTTACGACAAATGGCTGTAAATGGATTCTTGGGACCATTTTTATCTTCGTCCATAATACTCTTCATTCTTCTTCGGCAATTCTTCACTTTTTGTCCTTCCTTCACGCATGTAAAGAATTTCTTTATCCCATTGAGACACTTTCCTGGGTGTCTCCTTCCACATTTCCTGCATGATAGAAATTGAGGATTTCTTTCTCCATGGTCTCCACTACTGGAGCTCTTATCATTCATCATCTTTCTCTTCTTTGTTGAGTCCGGTAATTGGTTAATATATATATTGTTGATCATATTTTTGGAAAACTGATTTGGAATAAAGATGATATCTTTTATGCCTATCAAAATTCCATTTTTTTGCTCATTTCCACCACCATTCCCACCTTGTACATCATTCTCTAAGTTTCTATGACTTCCTTGGAATCCAGCCATTGACTAAAACCAGAAATTGTTGTGTGAGTAATAGTAGTTATACAATCATTTAGAGATTAACATGTCACCATATTATCAATTTGAAACACATTAGGATTAACCAAGGTCATTTACTCTCATATTATATATATAAAACTTTAAATTGGTTTGTTAATAAAATGTAAATTATCCAAAGCATATCCCCCAGGAGTGTCATAACCAAGAGTGCACCAAGGCCCGTTGTCGTGCACCAGTTCCCGTTCGAGCCTAGCTCAAAGCGGTGTTTTCAGGTTTTACCCCTAGGTACATCTGTGCCAGAGCCACCTCTACCTGCTCGTATCCAGACAGGGATGTATTGCTCGGAAAACTCACAAAATCTCTACAATACCAAAATTCGAGGAAGTCCTTCTATACTAATCCTCAAAGTTCATCTTAGGTCTACGTGCTCTAATCAGATTTTATCTAGCTTCCATGGTTTGTACTAAACTTCCTCTGATACTAACTGTAACGCCCCGACCCTAGTTACCCAGAGTCAGTGCATTATTACATTACATTGGCATGATCACAAAGGATCAACCCTCGAATGACCAATTAGTTTAATAGTCTTGGAAACACTAGAAATATTCCTAAGTCTTACATTAAATCATAAGGTAAAAAAAATCTACAACAACATCTTGTCTTCATATCCCCTCATACTATCCCTGCATGTCATTTATAAATTACTTCATCACATCCTGGGAAATGATAAAACATTGAAAGGGGTGAGCTCAGATGCTCAGTAAGGATAATAATATAGCAGAAGATTTCGTAGATAAGCATAAACACTTAAAGAAATTTATAACTAAAACAAAAGCCTTTTGAACTTGAACGTCAGCATAATATGGCAAAGATAAAATGAAATAATTGCATTAACATATTCACATGGATATTCTACTAGTCGAACAATCACATGCAATATCAATAACGACCTTCATAATGATGGAATGCATAATTCCAGACTATCATAACCACATAGCCAAGGCCTCATGAAAATACTACAAATATGATTTTATCAAGGCCTTGTGCCAAGACACTATTTTATCTCATGAGACCTACCGATGCATTGAGGATCTCTAGCGGGCTCCACCCGTCACTTATTATGTCCAATGCATTCCCATATGAAAAGGTTTAAACATAACATACACATTCGTATTAAAACTAGCATACGAAATGTCAATACATTAACCACAAACCATGAATGGTATAAAAATAGCACATCCACAGTCAAACATAACTCATTTGATACAATATGGAAGATTGTATTATATCACATTAACCTCAATCAATAATAATTATGGATGTTTCCATAGATGAAAATAATCATCAAAACTATTTGAGAGAAATATCCCCCTTTTTCTTGAAATGATTTAAAAGTCAAACTATTTGTCAAGAAGCCATTTAAAAATAGATTTTTGAATCAAAGTGTCCGATAAAACTTTGAAACTTTTAAATGGAGTTTTAATTTTAAAAATTTAATTTCCATATTAATAAATCCTTAAAACCATTTTTTAAAACATGGACATTAATGAGCAAGATTTAGAAGAATATGTCTTTAAAACATTTCAAAATGGTATTTTAGTTAGAGTTTATAACCGAAAGAGAGACACTTGTATATAAATAATTGAGGTAATCAAAACATTTTAATATCATGAGAATAAAGGAATTCATGATATACTATTTCAAAGTACATTATATACACCACATTAAAGTGATTTGGTGTATAAAAACAAATAAGTCTCAATGGAATGTAAATTGAGATGAAATCTCTCATAAAGGTCGTATCCTTAGGTTAAAGATAAATCAACGACATAATTATGTGAGAAAAATATAAATACACTAAATATTATTGGATATTCAGTGTAAAACTATCAAGTACATTCACACATATTCTTGTAAAAACAACACCAATGAATTGGATGTTTAACTCGACAAATGGAGAATGAGTTAAAATTACTCTTATCAAATTCATATCAATGACTTGAGAAATTATCAATGGAGTGATTATGTGTATCAAAAGTATATACACAGGAAGGTGAGTGGAAATTATGACATAATCAAATGAATAGTGATTCCACACATAATCTTGGGGTAATATAATCAATGAAATATGCGTAAAGCCAAATGAGTGGAAATTGAAAGTTCAAATTCCCTTATCGATTAGGTAACTTATGAAACATACACCCATGATAGAAGGATCATACCATAACGATGTAAATACCCATAAATTAAAGTATATTACAAAATTAATACAATCATGGGCCGTACACATACACCACATGCAATAATTAAGTGGTGAAAAATGGAATTATCACGAAATTAAGTGTGAGTTAAGAAACCCCTTACTTTGTACTTTTTCCTTGGTCGATCGTATGTTAACCTCCTATATAATGGTGAAATAATTGTTATTGAATTATACCAGAATCATTTACATTAATATGATATCATTTATGATCTTTTAACATTGATTTGTTAATAATATCTTAGAATTATCGTCATTTCGGGTGTTAACGAGTTTATTCTACTTTATATTCTTTGTTATCTGATCCATATTTGTTATTAATGGGATGTATATTATTCATATCCAGAATTATATCAGGTCCTTAAACATTATTTTCAATCATCAAATGAGAATTATACTAGAATGGATATGACGGAGAATGAATCTCATCGCGTTTGTGGAGACCGTACTCCGTACGTACGCACGAGCAACAATATCATTCTTTTGATATTAAAATAATATATATTTGGATGGTATATCATATATAAAGAATAATTATCATGTTATATTTATTATTTTTATTAGTTACACATCATTATTATACCCACCCAAATAATAATATATTGAATAACAATTACACCACGACGTGGAGATGGTAAGCCGTACGTGCCCACGTATGGTGACATGTTATTAAAAGGGTGAATAGAATACTGAATATCGTTGTACCATATTTATAATAACATCACAGTATATATAAGATACTGGAGTTATTATTTTATAATGGTAATAACAATGATAGAAGAAGTGTAAGAAGAAAGGAACTTGAAAAGGGGTGGTGAAAGCATTACCTCTTCTTCGGGTTCTTCCTATTGATTTGATCAAAAGGGATCCTTAGGTTGGATTTATGATCAAACTAAGGACTCTAGATTGTAGTGAGGGAAGTTGAGAGAGTATTTGGGTAGGGTTTGTCCAAACCAAAATGCTTTGAAGGTGTGAAGAAATGAGAACGAGGAGTGCCCTTTTATAAGAGGGGTGAGGGGGACCTTTGGAAAAGCTAGAAATTTTAATTTATAATAAATTCAAATTCAGGTTCTAATGGATCCAAAGTTGATTATTCAAAGTTTATGGTAGGGATAGGTCTAAAAACATTCAACCAAAAGAATTTAGACAGGTTTGGATCATTATATAAACCTAATCTTTTAGTTTTAACTCTTAGTTAATTAGTTTGACATTTACTATGTCACTTTTTATTTTTATATTATATAGTTAATAAAAATAATATATACATCCAAGAGACCACCAAGAGGTCCATTAATGATAAGAATATCATTATATAAGTCTCTTGGCTGATCCTTAGTTTTTTAGGAATTTAATATCAATTAATAATATAATTTTTTTTTCAAAACTATATTCTTTCAATTTTGACACGGTTCAATAGTTGATTTTTGTAAAACTGATAACAGAATTATTCCTTTGAAAAAAGTTAATTAAATATTTACTAACATGTCATTTTAACCTATAAACATAGTGTAATTCATTAAAACTTTCAAATTATATTTATTTGGGTATCTATAATATCAATTATGTTAATTTTTTTACTATTATGGTAATTACTGCATCATCATTTTGTCATAAATAAATTAAATTATTTAATGTCTAAAAATTATAAATAAAATAAAATTTTGTAGGAAATCATTTTAAATATCTAATGAATATTTTTAGTCCAAAATCCAACATATATAACCCTATGTAAAAATTGATTTTCTAAAAGATATATGCTTGTGTCGTTTTTGTATTCATTTTAACTTAATTAAAACAAGGTGTCCCTATCACTTACAAGTGGCTCCATGGGGTCCCAAAATCGACCCAAAGATGCCCATGGTCGGGCATGTATCTACCAATAAGGTTAGGATATGTTATAGGGTAATTATTATTATTATAATTTTATTCTTATCCCTTGATTACTGGATTTACCTTTTAACCATGGTAAATAAAATATTTACCGAAATAATTATTCAAAATGTCTAAAAATAAAAGTTACCTATTTACACAATTTGGATATCCTGATTCCAAATATGGAATACATTTTCCAAATTCAATACAAAAAAGTGGCATAACTTAATTTAAAATTAATTCTCGTTGTTAAAATAAAAAGCGTGTTTTTAAGAGATAATAACTATGAAAAGATTGGCACTTGTTTATGTCTGGTTTAATTGTGAAATTATGTCCAATAAAAAACATTGAATTAAATGGTAAAAATATATTATAAATACACTTTAAAACTACTCAAATTCATAATTTATCAATATTAATTATTTGGATTAAAAAAGTTGTTTTTAATTAAAATTTAGTAATTTTCACTATTCATCAAAATATGAAAGTTATCTGAAAAGTACCAAAATTTTACACTAGGATAATTTCGATATTCCGAATCCAAAAATGAAGTCCATTTTGAGAGATAGAATTTATAAAATTTCATAATGGCTAGATTGTTTGGTTGTGGTGTGTTAGAATCTCGAAGTTGTGTACAATGCACGCCATTGCATTATTCAAAGGGAAAAGTACCGTGGAAGTTTGGGGTGTTACAATGGAGGCATAATACTCATGAACAAAATTAGGATATTATTGTTCATTCTAGATTTTACCTGTAAATTGATTCCCAAACATGGAATGATATTATATTATTTTGAGTATAATCATATTTCACATACAATAAATATTCAAATAATTCTTTTTAAATACTAAACCCTAGAGAAATACTGGTTAGTTGCTATATGATTTGAATTTTAAAAATAGTTATAAAATAAAAATGATAATTTATTGGCTAAGAGGTCTTAGGGGAGAAACATGTCAAGAGAATAAACACTAAACATCAAATGTGGGACACAGGGATGGCCCTACTATATATAAGTAAAATGGACATGATTTGTTTTCTTATTTCAATGGTGAAATTGATAAGAATAAAAAATTAAAATTTCAATTTTATTTCTCCATTTTTTTAAAAGTTTTATCATATACAGAATAAATCTGATTAAAAATACAATTTAAAAATTTGAAAACTATAATATGTTTTATAAATATAAAATCATAGGAAAAGAAATTAAAAATAATTATAATTTTAAAGTGATAAAATATTAAAAAATAGAATATTACATATCATAGTGGAAACATCCTTACGTACAATATATATGTATTATTTTTGTTTTCTGTAAACATATTATGATTTTTTTGATTATGAGAAACTAAAAAAATTAAAATAATAAATGATTATAAAATTTTTTAATCTAACAACATTTTTATGTTAAATTATCTTCTAAAATTATTATCGCCTTTTCATAGTATGTGGTTCATTTTGAAAATTATGTCTCCAATAATTTAAAAAAATGTTTGAGTGTCAAAAATTCATTATGGTAAATGTTTTGAAAATTTATACAAATTTTATAAAATAATAATAATATAAAAAATAATAAAAAAATAATTTTTTTGAAAACAAAATATACCCCTATGAAAAGTCATATCATAATGTTAGTAAATGGATTGAAATAATGTATATATTATTTATTACATTATATTAATTATTCCATGATTTTTTTTAATATATTAAAATCTCAAAAAAGTATGTGGATTTTTAAAAATGATAAAAAGTAGATCATTCATTCCAATTATTTATATAAATATATATCATTTATGTGTGTGATTTTGAAATAAACGGTTTCCCATTTCAATTTTCATAATTCATAAAACAAATAAGGCATCTGAGATAAAATATTTTATAAAACGTACAATGTTGTAGATTTCCATTATCATTCCTGAGATTTATCTCCAAAATATACATTAATTCATCTAAAATAGATTTTCATATAAGAGAAATTGATATTTCTAGTCATGTGGTAGATCATCAAGTATTCATGTTCCAAATATATTTATTGTTTATACTAAATTTGTTTTCCTAAAAATAGAAACAATAGACCTTCAAAAACCAAACCATCTTAGGTGTATTATTTTTTAAAAAAAATTTAGGAATTGAAATTTGTTTGGAATAATAGGCATTATTAAATTCTATTAATTTATCATTACATAAAGGATAATTATTTTTCAAAATCCCACCGCATTTCCACATAGTTTCAATGATTTCACATTAGTGGACATAGATTTAATGACTAAAAATATATTATTTATATTTGAAACCCATTCTAGATTAGTATCAATGTGGATTTTATTTATTTATACATTATATCAAAAAATAATTTGATGGTGGAAAATTTTGAATATTTAATTGTTAAACTATATATATCATCTATTAGTTTTATAATAAATTCACTATCCTCATTAATTATGGTTTTGGAAGTAATATTATCATGAATATTTTCTTAATACTCTTTATGAAGAAACATGTTTTTATAGCAAGTAGAAAAAATAACTTTCTATAAAATAGTTGTTTCATGATATTTTCAATTACCTTATATTTCATATGTTAAAATAGTTATCTTATAATATTTCATATCAATTCTATCAATAGTATTTAATTTTTATTAATATCCTACTTTTTTCATTTTACAATAGTAATTCACATTGGAAAACTTCATAATATGTTGGTAACGAATTACCTTCTTCTGGGGAAGATTATTCAACAAACGATGTATCATTTTCCTCATCAATATTATTACATTTTATTGAAAATTATTTAATGGATTATTCTATTTTTAGATTTTCCCCAATACATTTATTTACAATTTCTACATTAGAAAAAAGACATATGATCCTCTATATAGAAAATTTCTTATTAGAATAAATTTAAGAAGAATCAAAACCACTATAAATCCATATGTTAGAATCATTTAATACTTTATTTAGTATAGATTTGTAATAACTATTTTAATTTATGTCTAAATTATTTTCCATTATGGATTTCATCTTCGTCATTGGACAATCAGGTCGGATATGTAAAACAATCATAGATTCATATAAATTGAACTTAATATATTTCGTATGAGTTAATTGTTTATGAATATTTTTATATTGGTACTGAAAATAATTATTTAAGAATATCATGGTAATCCTTCTAGTTAGACTGGCTATCTAATTCTCTAAATGTTCAGATGTACTAGAATATGATTTAATAAAAAAATTATTGTTTCATAAATATTTAAGAACATTATAAAATTACTGGACAATTTATGTTAAGTTATATGTTATAAAAAACCCAGAACCACCATTTTTATTTGTTATTTTCTTAACACACAATTCTTTCCTTCCGTCATGCTGCAAAATGATCATAATTAAATCATAGAGTGTATTATTATTTGGAATTATTATCTCATCAATAGTTGTTATTTTTTATTTCCATTCATGGGGAATAATTTCAATAATATTTTCAACAAGTATATAATCAACAAGATCTTTTTCACTAGTTGTTTGTAAACTATTTATGATTTTCATGAACCTTTGGTACATAATTACATCTAATTATCCATGAATAAAATAAGTCCTATGATATTATATTACAATAATATCTCTTCTTATATCAACAACTTTATTGGTACCAGTGTGTGTGACTCCAAAAATTATCCGTATATGTTATGTAGCATTACAAGAAGATATATGACTATATACACTTCTTCGAATGTATCATAATAATGTTTTCCTTAATATTTTATCAAACTTATAATCATTTTTATGTGTATAATGAATAACTTCATTATCAGGAATTGTATAGTATGCAATAAGAATCAAAAAATTATCAACTCCAATACTGAAAAAAAAAATCATCTTATATCCCTAGTACTCATAATGGGAACCGTTAATGGAAGTTGTCCTTTTTTCATCCACAAGTACTCAATAGTGTAACAATATTTTGTAAAAAATGTTTTTATTAAAACATTAACAACTAGTCGTAACTAACAAATAAAAAACTGAAAATGATATAAGAAGTAGAAACCTTCTTTAATACCAATTATTAGAACGTATTAATTAGATTATATTGATATAATTATAAGAGTGGGGCTGAATTTTTGTTGAAAATAGTTTATTTGAAATGAACTTAATAATACACAAATACCCTTATTATAATTGTTTTGGACATGGATTTAGTCTAATTATTAGGGACATGAAATTAAAACTATAAATGATCAAATTAATTTATAGTGAAAATAATAATCATTGTTGATATGATTTAACATTATTCATTTAAAACAATTATTGTAATAAAGATAAAAATATAATGATTAATATGTTGTCTAATTTTCTATTACATGTAGTGGAAAATATTCTTGTAAAAATAAGAAATATAATATCTATGTAAAATTAATATTTTCATACAAGCTATAATAAATATATTTACCTATTATAATCACCATAGTAAGGTATCCAATAAACCAAAATAACCTTTATCAACTATTTTAAACATATAGTGAAGTATATATTTCCATACTAGGAAATAGCTCGATACGATGATAGAATTTTATTTTCCTTCCTAACATCGAAGAAATCAATTAAATGATCATATTTTTCCTCCTAGCCCCAGAAGCCATCGATCTGATGGATTAGATTGACAAGCATCCCAACACTGGATTCCTTCAATCGTAAAAATGATTTGATGCAGGATTAAATTAAATATGATCTTACGGAAGCAACTTCAGAGGTATTTCATTTAGAATATACTTACTATGAATTGAAATTAAAAAAGAATGAGTTGTTCCCATAGTTAAATATTAAAAAGTGACAAATATATTACCCCAACATTACAAATGAATTGGTATTTATAAGTAATAAAAAATAGTTATTTTTACATGTTTATTACGACATACCCAAAAAGATGGTGCTGGACACATCACTTGTAACAGAACTTCTATCATCGTATTGATTAATACCATTACAATGATAATTATTTTCCATATGATATAAATAATTTCATTATATTCATTTTATAATAATAATTCATTATGATAAAATATATTTTAAATTTTAAACATTATAATCTTTATAAAAGTTATTACAATTTTATAACTACCAGTGTCATTCTGATGGTGACAACTATTGAGAGTAAAATAGGCAAGACAACAATTTTAATATTCTTCAAATTAATGAGGAATCTAATAAATAGATTCATAATAAATACCATAATCAATATTTAAAATTAAATATTTATTTATGTAATACATACTTATTATTCAATGAATTGAAAAATAATATATTTTCCAAAAAACATTATAAAACACATTGGACATAAAAATATAGTAAAACTGATTGAATAAATTATTGAAAATTTTTAAAAATAAAGGAATTAACAACTTTGATGTAAAAACTATAATTCAATAGGTCCACCAAATCACATAATAAGATTCTCTAATGATTTTTTAAGCTCCCATAAAAGGTAAAAGATCCTCTCCTTCACCTCTTTGTTATAGAATATTATTTCAGTAATTCCATTTAATCCAAATTGGTAGAGTGAGGTTATGTTTTTACACATTTTTAGCATGATATTAATAATTACTCTTCAATGAGACACCTCTTCATCTATAAATTACACCTTCTAAAAACCATTATGTACCCCCATTATGAATTCGAATTTATATGGTTATTCTTCATGCCAAACATTTTTTAAGTGAATACCTTTCTCCAATTCTACTCATGTCTATTAATGTAGTTGTAACAATAATTTATTATAGGGGGAATTAAATGATTTTAACCCACCACCCATAATTTTGGGGTTAATTTTAATTAAAATGAATATATATATATATATATTTTATAAAATATGAGGCGTACCATTGCATGTACACTATAAGAATGTGAAGGGATAGCCCGGAATTATATATCCCGAAAATGAATTGAATATTGTTGATATCTCATTAGATTCCACGTATAGTGAAAGGGAAGTAATCCAAAGAACATTATGTTATGTTACCATGGTGGTTATCCTTGACAAATATATAAGATGTCATGTTTTTTTTCTATATTTTTATGTCATATATATTATTTCATGTTATATCATGCCTCATATTTCATGATTTTGATTATGTAAAAATATATATTACCATGATTTAAATATAAGATAATACTTACTACATCACCTTATGAAATGTTTTGTTTCTACCCTTTCTCAGATTTATAGTTGAAACCTTTCTTATATACGCACAATGATTTTACATTGTAGTTTTGTAAGATTAAATGATTTTTGGCGATATTTTAATCGATTTTAAAAAATTATATTATAAAAAAATTTCTGTTTATTTTTTTATATACCATATTTTTCAAATACATTAGGCCTCACAATTTCTTACTGTCATATTAAATGTAAATTCAGTAATAAATAATTAAATAATATGTAATAAAGTAATGGTTGTCAATGTTCTCACAAAATGTTTTTTATAATTATTTCCTAAAAATAACGAAAACATTCTCTAATAAGATATAAATTTATATATAATTATTATAATTAAATATTATATTTTTTAAATGAATATTTATTACATAATAATATGACCAATACCAAAATTATAAATTTTCACTGGATATGCTACAATTCACACATAAAAACCAGTATATTACATTTCTATGTTATCACACACATAGTTCACTATAAATATCACCCTGTATATACATATTATAATTTCTACCATTCTTCATGTATTGTAGAAATTAAAAAAATATTGAGATCTAGTTCTGAGTAAGTGTAAATAAGATAGATATCAATAATAATTTAATCATGAAATGATAAAAAGGGAATGAGAACATGATCATAACATTTAAATTCATACATATTAATACATAGATCATAATCATGGAATATTACAAAATGTTAGGTAGTTCATAAAAAATTAATAATAAATGTTTCAAAGAATATGAATCATTTGAGAATAACATTATCTTCTATTCCTATGTTCAAATATTGCAATAATGTGTGTCCTAGTCATAAATATCGATATCATTTTTAAATGATTCCACATGACATTCGTCACTTATTAGGATTGAGAATTCACCCATATGCATCTTTCGGGTATGGGATGACCTCCCATGTAACCTCAATTGGGTTTGGGATAACCTCTCATATACAATCAACTAGAAAATATTTGAATGAATTGTGCCCTAGTGATAATTATTAAAATTTTATCTAAAGGATAACCTATTGACCATGATCACATGCTAGGTCTGGGTAACTGCCCTTGTACCTATTTCAGAAATCGGATAACCTATCTCGTGCCCTCTTTATGTCTTATAATAACCTCACATATATAATCTATCGATCTTGAGAATGTGTCATGTATACACTTTTAGAAAATAAATGTTAATATTTTACAACGAAATGGTGTGATATAAAATTCATGGCCCACTTATCATAAAATTATAATACATTCTTGTGTACAACACAATATTAGAACTCATTCATCATATAATCATATGATTTCATATAGAAAATTAATTGTATTTTTAATCATATCATCATAACAATCAAAAAGCATCTAGAAACTGAATAAGTATGGTATTATTAGATAATATTTGAAATAATAATAATTAAAATAAAATTATGTTACCATATTTGAAAAATTCATTTAATAGATTATAGGATTATATGATGACAAAAATAACCATTTCAATTTAAAACCATTTATTTAAGAAACATATTCAAAAAAATATAGAGTTGAATATTATTTTAAAAATACTATGGAAAAAATATATTAAATTAATTAATGGTAGTTATATTTATAAATCAAATTCATGTTATCTTCATTTAGACAATTATTATATTTTCACCTTCATTAAAAAAATATATTATTAACATGAAAAAAATATTCAATGAAATGATTTTATTGATATTAAAAAATGAATTAATATGTTTTTAATAGATAAATAATTAATATTAATGAAATAATCATGTGAAAATTTTTATGAAATTATGAACATTTTATATAAGAATATATGATTGAAGAAATTATAATGTAATTTTTCATTAAAAAAATATTTTCAGTCAAATGTGTATTTTAGAGTAGGAAAATGAAATTAAACATTTATTTTCATGAAATTATCAATGAATAAGATAATTAATGAGATTCATGTGAGGTGATCATAAAATATATTTTTCTTTATTTTATTCATTGACAATCAGAAAATAATTACTGTGAAATGTGAAACCCATGAATCATGATTGATATTCTCAAAGTGAGATGCACCGTCTGAATTATAATTGAAATTTTTTTAAATATATAAATGAACAAATTACATACAAATATTTTGATGTATGACATAGTTATAACAATTCAACACCAATTTATTTGAAATTATTTATTGAAATAATTGTTTCATGGAGTTAAATTGTTCCTTTTATTGAATGTTTTAATTTGGAGATTCTCTTTCATATTAATGGATATTTTTTACATCATATGCAAATTTTCAGACATTTTTTAAATGTAATTTTCATTTTACAATTCATAATGATAATTCAAAAAATGTAAATATAGGAAATTGAATTACAACATTCATGGGGATGATAGTCAACATATATACACAAACATTATTTTTATTTTTTATCTAAAATAATTGTAGGAAGATAAATAATATATTAAAATAAAATATAAAAAAAATATATCGTATATATTATATATAAAAATAAAATCCATCGTAATAAAAATCCATTAATGATGGATATTAATGATTAATTATGTCACAACTTGGAGGTAGTAGTCCAATCGTACGCAGAAGGGATACATTCATATAACTTAGTTTAATTTTTTTAAATAATATATATATAGAATTTTTAGAAATACATCTAACATTATAATATACTCCAAAACTACCCATAAAAATGATAAAACATAAAATCAAAGGATCATCTTTACATCATGGTCACATTCTACATTGGGTAATATGGGATATTGTAGTGTTAACTCAATACCCTATGGCAGAACAACTCAATCGTTCATTGTTTCCTCCCCCAATAGAGACAAAAATCATTATATTAACACAAATTGAGCATATTTTAGATTTTTATCAAAATATTTAATAAAATCATACCAAAATTGAAATACATTATAGGTTTAAACAATCTACCCCATTGTAATTTTTTTAAAAATAATTAAAATTTCATGTCAATATATATTACACCATTTTAAATAAAAAATATATAATATATAATATGATCTGTAATACATAACTCTATGATCTCATTGGTGAGGAACAATGGGATAAATAATAGTAAAATTATTATTTACATAATAATTACTTGTTCAATATTCACGACATTTAGCACCCCATAATTCCAACAACCAAAAATAAAAATTTTCACTATTTGTTGAATTTTTTGTCCAATCCATTATATATTCAACAAAATAAATCTAAATAAAAAAATTCATGTATTATCCACTAATGAATCCATGACATATTATCTTCCACTTTTATTATTAATTTATTCTAAAATAAAATAAAAACGAATATATATTTTGATTACATATTTAATCTGTATAGACCCATCGAAATAATTGTTTTATTTTCCCTGTTTACCAATTAAAATTAAAAGATGATTATTATAATTACTTAACATGGAAGTAAATCTCTTATTTATGTAATCCATGATAGACATCATACATTTTTAATATAACTTTTTCTGATACCATTAATAGAATTATATTATAGAATGACAGACATATTAGGTGTTTGGGTATCCGTCCTCTAAAACTATATATGTATATCATTATTGACTGAATCCTAGAAAATATAAATGACATTTAAAGCCTTAATTTGGTAATCCCTCAATTAATGTATCTACGAGATGAACTGTTATATATATAAACTCTAATTTTATATTCCATATCTTAAAATTCATGTTGATTATGTTATATTTTCTCTATAAAAGATTTATCATTAATTTATGAAAAATATTTTCCAATTATTGATATTCATCATTATTTTTTAATTTATTTCAATGATATAATACCCTTCAACACCAATTTTAAAAATCTACATTCTGTATGAATCAAAATTGAGTACATTCTTGCATAGTTCAAGTGCATTAAGATTATATTATACTAAATGAGATAAAACCATGATGGCTTCATATCTATGAAAAACATAATATATAATATAAAAATATCCAGATAATGTAAAAACAGTAACTCCAACTAAATGGAATAAATCTAAATATAAATATCTCAATTTCTCTTATAATAGAAATCCTTATAAATCAAAATGAAATGCATTATTCCATTGACATATAATAATATTTTGTTCACTAGTAATATGATTCCTCCCTTACAATAAATCTAATAACACATAGAATTTCCATTTGAAAATATAGTTAATCCCATATCAATATTATATGAAATTTCTTTTTAATTATTTTACATTAGTTCAACTCATAAACCTTACATCCATCATCATCCCATGAAAATATCATCCATGTAAAAAACATGTGTTTTTATAACCCTATAATCCACCACTAATTGGTTTTATAACCACCATGAAATATTTGGATGGGGAAATTTAATCTAGGACTCTCAATAAATCACCTGACAATAAAACAAATTCTTCAAAATATAATTAAAATTAAAAAATAATACTCAATAATTTCCCAAAACTACATATATTATTATTTTATTAACCCAGTAGTAATTGTATTATAAATATGAAAGATAATAATTTATATTAAATAAAACATTATATTTGTAATGATATTCTTATTATCCCAACAACATTTGAATATAATAAATATTATATTGTTATATATCCAAGAAAAATTTGATTTTTATTCATTCTTATGTCCCTATTTATCATAATTTCACTGAAAAAAATTTCTATAATAATATGAAGTATATATATATATATGATTGATGATTAATTAATTCTAAATGAGTCAATTCATAAATACTCAATTAACATTCATCTATAATTCAATAATTCCTCACTAAAATATTATTTACAAAATAATATTCTAACACATCCATGATTAAAAAACATATCTTATACATATATACCAATAATCATAAAAAAAATCATGCACCAAATTATTTCCTTATTTCTAATAATGTTTTTGTCAATTTTGAGTTTATTATTAAAATGACTTTTTTTGAAACTTTTCTATTAATTAAATTTTTACCACGTACAATATTACTCAAATTTTTTATTATCATACTTAATTTAGCTAAACTAAAACATATCCATATCTACATTTTTTACACCTTTATATTTATCTAATATAACTATTATGTTAATAATATAAGTAAAATTTAGTTTTTTTCATTGGATATTTCAAAAAAAAATGTTGTTCTCTTCATTGAAAAAACCCATGATTTATGAAATTCTCATATTTTAAATTTTTTTATAAATATGACCAAAATTTGGTGCATTTTTAATGTTTTTCTCTACCCCTTATACACCCCGTGAGTTACAAATCTCAAAATCAATTTACACTAAAATTATATCAAATTTTTTTATTGAAATACATTATTTTTTTTAATGAAATGGTAATATAAAATTTGAACAATAATTTTCAATAAATTTTTTGAGTCTTTAAATTTATTTTATTTAATTAGTATCAATAAAAAAGAAAATTATAAAAAAAAATTATTATTGGATATTCTCTGTATTGAAAATGTATAATTTAAATAAAATTATTCAAATTTATTTGAATGATGGAATCTTTCCAACCATATCTCACATGGTTTAAATTCTATACCAAGGTATAAAAAATCTCTATTTATTATAAAGGATTATTTCAAAAATTATTTGAATAAAAAATTATCTAGCATATACTTATTAGTGAAAACCATTCATTTCATATTATGGAAGATCTTTTTTTATCTTCTAAAATAAATAATATAATTTAAATCCCCTCAACATCAAAACATTTTTCCTTATAACTTTGTTCTCAAGGAAATCATACACATGACTATTTATAATTTCAAGTACATTATCAGTTATGAATTATATAATTATTAGTCGAATTCATACTAGAATGTTGATTAAGATTCTTAAATACATTATAATTTATAGTAACCACCATCATCTACAAAATCCATATATAATCATTCATGAATTAAATATAACAAATTATTCTATCAATTGATTTTCTTGGTATAAATACATAAATATCAACATTAACTAGCTCAATAATCATTATTTACATATTTTCCATTGTATTGTATCGTCAATAAAGGATCTTCACATTCTTAAAAAGCTTATAGATTTTTTTATTATTGTGAGAATGTTCATGTAGATCGTATGTATATTATTCATAATAAAATCATCCATGTATTTTTTTGATCAAGTTGTCTATAATTAGAAGAGACAACATATTTTCATAATAATTATATTGGAAACACATATCTTATTATCCCATAATGATTTAGAGATTAACCATTAATCATTAAAATTGAAAACATATTACATATCCACTTCCATTATTTATATATATATATTTTTGGAATATATTTAAGTCCATAACGGCCATAATAGAAAAACATATACTACCTTGTGTTTATGGACTTAAACTAATAGGATATATTTTGGCTTTATATCATGTTTAAAATTTTATATTTTTGGGAGTTAATGATATATGTGTATCCATTATATCAAAATCATACAAATGGTACATTATGATACAAAATTCATTTGAAAAAAAAATATTTTCATTACTATTATTTTGGATGTTCATTTTCAATAAAGGATCTAAAATATAAAATTATCAGTATATTTTTATGAAATAACAAAAAATAATTCCCTCTATTTAATTTTATTCATTATCTATGACACCAATGTGCCTCCATTGGTAGTGAGTCTTCTTGATTATTCAATAAAAATGATAGAAATCAATAATTTGTCATGGGAGAAAAATTATTTTTTTACATTCATCCCTCTCAGTGAAGCCTCTATTAACTATCACATATTACATGGTATATACTTTTGAACAATAATTCATCTTATAGATTAAAAAATGAATTTATGTTCATAATATTTTCTTCACAAATATTATCGAATGAATATATTCAAAATATATGAATTACATATCATACATTTTCATTTGAAATGTGAATAAAAATATTACATTTCTCTAGAAAAAATTTAGTATTACCCATATTTTGACACTATTATATAATATGTAGTGTAGTTTTGTATTATTTCATAATCATAGGCATTAATTTTAGTATTTTTTCCAACAAAAATCTATATTCCTCAATAGATTTGGTGATTGTTTATTTTAATAAAAAAATGCATCCTTTGGCTATCATTTAATCCCCATAATTTATTTTTCATTTTGATGACAATATTAATGCTATATGAAATCTAATAACTTATAAATGGTATCTCTATGCATTTCCTTATCCTAATTTAATTCCAACAATATCCATTTTTTATTGTTTTTATATGACGAATAAAGAGTATCTTTTGATATTCATGATTGCATCCTAATAATATTAATTTTTAATATTGTTCATCAATTGGATTTAATACACTTTTTACTAAAGTAGTCATTTTTTATATTCCATCCACTATATTCATTTATGAAATTTGACACAATTAAATTTTCATAATTGTCATGATTTCAACATTGGATAATTTCAAATTGATCCTTTAATTCATATTTTTCTCTACATAAAACTATTTGTTGATTTTAGAAACATGATCAACTACAATGTTTCCAAATACCGATTACTTTTATGGAATTATATGTTTTTAGATTATGTACTAGAATTCAATGAATGTATAAATATTCCTCATTTAATCGCTCTTTGAGTTTTTGTTTCTTTATGAGAGCCACAAGAATAATACAACAGAAGGATTTGTACTTCTGATTTTATTGTAGTTCAGTTTTATTTGAGGAAATATATTACTGGGAAAAAATTAATTCATTTAATTGAATGTATATAAGGATATATAATTCCATTTAAAATAATTTTATAATCTTCATGGGTACATCATATTCTTATTTATTTCAAATATTATAGAGATGTATTTTTTTATCATATTCTTTCTGAAATGAAAACATTGAAGAGGATGTTCCCCAATGACTATTTCAATCAATATTCTTTTATTCTATTAAAATTATGAAATGAAAATTTCAAAATTTTCATTATTCTTTTTATAACTCATGATATTTTAAATATTATTTAATTACAGACATTTGATTTCATTATCTTCATAGAATCATTATCTTTATTCTACAAAAAAAATTCAATGAGATTGAAAAAAACTACATAATGTAACCTCTATTGGATCATTGTAAATAAACATTAAAACCAAATTATTAAATTTATTTACAAATATTATATAAATTATGTTCATGATATATATATCATTGAGGGTTTCATAATGTCGTAACATGTCCTTCACATTTATGTACATCCAATTGAATAAAACATCAACATATTCATTCATGTTGATCATAAATACCTCATATTTACTCTATAGTAACAATAATTTATAATAAAAAAGTAGTCAATATCTTTCATACATGATTTAAAACATTTACCATAAAATAAAACTAATGATTTTAATGAACTCATATTTCTTATATAGTGTTGTACAACTATCCTTATAAAATTTTCATTCCATTAATAAAAAAATTTATCTCCATAGATTTACTTTTTAGAAAATATTCACATTCCATATTTACTAAAATTAATTTTATATAATCAATATATATACTTTATCATTGATTATATGTTTTATTGTGTCCAATTATTTAATATTAGTATTATTTTATATCAATTATTTAAATCATATTATGGGTGACAACCACATCAATAGATTCCATAAAATAAAAATCCAGTTATTTAAATATTGGAAAATTATAAAAAATAGTTTCCCAAAAATTGATGATATCAATATAGGTGGGATGAATTAGAATATTTTATTTGTAATCAACATTTCTAATAGTCAATTTCCATGATTAAGAGAAATCAATTTCTCTCTCACAGTGTAACACAAAAAAATGATAGAAAAAAACATAGAAACGTGTGATTTCAACATGGTTCTACCATATTTATATATATCTAAAGGGTTTTCAATAGTGATGTGGTAATACAACCAAATATAATATTATTTCAACATCATAAATCAAAATTTATATTTCACAAAATTTCCCTATAGTTTTATGAACCCAATATATGATAAATCATTATTATCCCGCACATAGAAATATCAATACACCTCTCATAGATTACATTATATTAAATGAACCATGGATAAAAATTATATGTATAATGGTTTATAAATTTTATATTCTTTTATAAACATATTAATCTCCATGATCTTTTACTAATATTTACTCATCAATTTTTGTATTAAATTATACCAATTATGTGGTATACCACTCCCACTTTCTCACAATAAACACTCTAAAAAATTTATCTAATTCAACCTAGAATACATGTAGGAATTAAAATATCATCAAGAGTTTCAAAAATAACTTTTTTAATATTTTTATTAGGTTTCAATGATTTTGATAATATAGTTCACCAAAAAATTAAATTCAAATTCTTGTAAACCCAAAATTTTTGGGATCAATAAAAATTTAAAAATTGATTGGAACATTTTAAAAAGTTTAATATGGATCCCTCAAAAACATATTATCATTATTTTATACAACATGGTGAAATGTTCACATCATTGAAAAAAAATAGCTTGATTACTAATTTTATTTTTAGAAAGCGACACTATAATAAATACCTTATAAAATATTTTTAATAAAAAATATTTCACTCAGAGTGAATCATTTTCTTCACATAGGACAACTAATATCCATATAATATTTTTGGTTCATGAACCCATTCCATATAATATATATTATATTAAAATTTGTGTCATTTATATCTCTTATTTAATGATTTTTTCTTACTTTATAAGATAATATTGTAAATTCCTCTAACATGTGATGCAAAAATTGTATGAACCCGTGTTTGTTAGGAATTTTGTTTTGATGAATTTTTTTTGGATGCTAATGAGGGGTAAAAAATTATTTTTAAGAAACCATTTAACCTTGGATTATTTTTTTACAACTCTCTTAGTCCTGGAATAGGGTGCTTACCCATAAAAATAAGTTTGCTGGGAATATAAGATGTTCAAATTTTAGTGGAATATTTAATATTTAATATTATTAAATTAAATATTAAATTATTCATGTAGTTTTTTTTAAATAACTATTAAATGTATCATCATATTGAGATTTCGTTTGCATCGTTGAGTCCAAAATGGGGAGTTTAGCCTTGGTGAGGCATAAACTCGAGTCGGGCGTCATGGTCGCCTCAGGGTCCTTTTTCTTCCTTTCCTTCTCATTTCTTTTTTTCTCCTTCATTAATACTCCCTCTTGGGAACTCTATTTTTGTTCAACCTCCTTTTACTTGTCCCATTTTAGAAATTTAGAATTGTGGAAGAGATCAATGTAAGGGAATATTTGTATCGTTGCGAACCCCTCGATGCGTAGAGTCAGCGTATGGCATCCAATGACGGTAAAATAAACAGACACTTCTACTGTTTCTTCTGGAATGTTTTTAAATTTAGTCTTTCGACATTGATACCCATTAAAAATTTTGTTTATATGTTTTTAAAACTTTTTATTTATTTTTGGTGTCTGCTTGATGCCGGATCTATTGTTTCAGGTGAACCAAGGGATTTCCATCGGGAATCCCTGGTTACACAGCGTGGGTTCTAGGGGAACAAACCATGCGATCATCCCATTTAGATAAGAAGAAGTTATATTATGTAAACATTTTGTACTCTAAGTAGTCATTTTATAGTGTTTGGTCGTTGGTCTGACAATGTGAAATAAAACATAGAATAATGTTTTTTAAAGAGCACATGTCGTGTATTGGGAGTACACGCCATGTAGTGGCACATATGCATGTGTTTAGGTCAAAATTCAAATGGGATGGAATTTTTTGAACATTAAATGCCACTTAAAGGATGTTACATGCCATGTAATACTACACAGGCAGATCCCATGTACTCTAGAGTACATGCAATTTACTCTAGAGTATATTCCATGTACTTTTCCTATCCTATTTTCATCTGGGGTATCATTAAACCCTTCTAACATGAAATACAGGGGTTTGATTCATGTTCCATCATTGGAAACATGACCCTTTCTATGATTTAGACATTTTTTTACTATTTTGAGGTCATTTTTGGTTTCCCACGATGCTCGGTGGTATCAAACATCCAAAATAATATTAATATTTAATTTTTATTGTTTTCCAATAATTGAATATGATGTATCTTTAACATATGAATTCCATTTAATGCCCCATAAAGGGAATTGAGACCCTGATTGAATGGAACAAATTTAGAGACTTATTTCAGGTTCTAAAATTGAGATCATGTGTGGACCCCACTCGACATCGTAAAAGTGAATACTACATTTTCATCAGTTGGCATTTTTGGGTGAGTGAGTAGTCCATTCGAAGAATGTTTCTATGTAGATCTAAATGGTGGAATAAATTTTTCATTTAGAGGTTATATAAATTATGTTTTGGGTTTATAACTAAATTGATAGGTTCTTCCTCCAGTCATCGAGTTTTGTTGTCACATAAGTGTGAGACATGGTGTATATTATAAGTTGGGTGTTCGAACCAACTTATTTCTTACTGTTGATCTGAGATGATCTGTGAGCTATCTACTGTAACCTATGAATTTACGTACATCCCCATTGTGAGACTTTCCCTTCTGGCCTATATGGATATGAGACCAAATTCTTCCAGGGATCTCGTGACGGATGTCGTCTCTTATTTGATGTCCTATGGAATCCCATGTAGGTTCTCTCTCTTGTTAACCTTTTAAAGGATCCCTATCAAAGTATGCCTCTATTGTTATTTGTTTGAGGACTACTACAATTATTTTATCATATGATCCCATGTAATATTCCTTCTATTGTTTTTACCTAGAGTAGTATGAGTAGGATGACTCCTTAGAGTTTGATTTGAGGGGCCTAGTGGGTGCCCGCTGATTGACTGACCGTGACTTGTACATTGGGACTTGGTATAGATGGTGTTCGTGTGTCACCAAAAAACTTGACGTGAAAATGTCAGCCCAAGGGGATGTGAATGTAGTGTTTTATTGAGCATTTGGGCCACCATCACTCATTTGTTTAACCAGACAAAGTTTTGATTTTGCAGAAGTGTTTACCAGATGTGGTTCTTGACTAGTGGATATTAAGCCTAATGCGAGACATATTTCTTGTTTTTTGGGATGCCCAGACGTGTTATCCTGGGATTTGACTTCTCAGCCACATTATTTCTGATTTTTTACATGTACCATACAAATTGAATGGGACTCAATAGCTAGTCATTATCTTTTGACATATATGCCATGTGTGATACATGTATTTCCATTGTAAGAATAACATTGATGAGCTCATTGGGATGTGTAATGACATACCTTGAGTGATACATGGATTCTCATTGTAGGTACTCCTTGGAAAGGATCAGAGGACTAGTGAATGTAATTAAAAATTGTGTGAGTCTTTGATCTAGTTGATATATTCAAAGAATGGTCACATTGGTTGGATATGGATATACCCTGAGTGACACATAGACGTATTATAGGGATTCCATGGAAGGGACGTGTGGGTAATAAACTTATGTACCCTGAGTGATACTTGGATCTAGTTCAGGGATGACATGTACATGCATAGTGGGTTGATGACTCCCACACCTAGAGTGATATTTGTATTCCCTTATAGGAATTCCTTGGACAGGGACATAGGCTTGTTGTTATATGATTGAAATTAATATTCTCTTCTAGATCATTTTTGGATTGAAAATTGGTATATTGAATCCTTATTTACAAGGTTGAAAATCGGTATATAGCAATATAGTTGTGATTGGAAGAGATAACGAGTGATCTATAGTGTATGATACGTTTCCCCATGTGGTGATGTTGCTTTCTGAAAGATATCATTCTAGCATTGGCTGCTGATGGTACATGTTGATATGATTACGAACCTAGAGATCGACTTAATGATACATGGCTTTAATAGAATGAAATCCTACTCAATTCTCGTGCATAAGAAGTGAATGATATCAGGCTTATGTATCCAAATATCAACTTCTTGATGTGGTTTCTTGTTATTTGATTCACATACTTATGAATATTCATATTTTTGTCTATGTTTATATGTATGGTCCTATAAATGTATGAGTATATGGATATGGACATCCAAGGTGGCACATACCAAGTTGATATGGATTATAGACCCCTGGATCAAGAGTGGTTTCATGTTTGTTTTATTTATCTTTGTTCGGTTCTAGCTAGGCTGAGCACATGATTATTGCATATACTTTTAGCAGCATAGTTAAAGGTTGCTTATCGGGTTTCCCTACTGAGATTCCTTCTCACCCTGGACATGTACCTTGGTGTACGTGTTGTCTTTATGTGTGCATTTCTGGTTGAGCATGATTTTCAGGGTGGATAGGGGTGAGGCCCATTGTCTCATGATTGAGAAGAGCTACTCCTGTGGTTCTATTGATCGGGATGTTGTAGGTTGATTGTGTATGAAAATCAGGTACATGGATTGGAACTAAGTTTGTAGTAGAGCCATGTACATTGACTATTAGTTTCTTTTGTACTTGTATCTATATGGTCAGCCCAGTGGGTGAGCAATGATTTATTGTATTTCACAGCTATTCTGGTGTTTAATGAATTTTACTATCACTGAATGTTCTATTTCAATCTATTAGTTCTTCCACACTGTGTTTTCTTTCCACTATCTATGATACTTTCTTATTTGCATGATTTCATACTTTGGTATGAGGGAATAGTCTCCCCACTATCATACCTGAGGCCCTATATTCTAGTCACAGACTATGGAATAAAGGGAGGCACGCTTGAGGAATTATGCGAAACCAGCACAGAGAACCAGTTTCGTTGCATCCGAGTCAGGATGTTACAATGTGTTATCTATGTTATTTCATTTCTTAGTAATTAATATTATCGATAATGTAACACCCCGAAATTTTATGAAAACTATTCTTTTAATTTCATTAATGTCTTGTGTTGTATGCTACACCAAGATTACCTTGCGCTATACGCAACACTGTTTTAGCTTGCAATATACGCAACACTTTTCTTGGCTCTTGTTACAGACAATTTCAAGTTCGTTTGATAGAAGTTATTCTACGCAACATTGAGTGTGTATATATATATTCAATGTATAAATAAAATATGATTGGATTCTGTTATATGCAACAACAAAGGAGTTGTTCACTACACTCAACCCTGACTTGGCTTGCATTACATGCAATCACGACCTTCCTGGATAGCGTGTGTTGTACGCAATACCGGGTTTTACTAAACAATGATATATTATTATAATATTATTATGAACTAGCCATTATGAATAGTGATAACTAAATTTTGAATTTTATAACATTATTATTCATCTTACACATTTCTAGAACATGGTATAAGAACAAAATAAATTTTTCAGGTAAAATAAGTATTTTTGAAAAAATGCAGTTTTGCCGCCTTTTGATGGCGCACCCACTTTAAAAATATTTTTTGACATGTTTATAAGTTCAATTTTAAAAAATAAAATTCTTCTTTGGAATCATGAAATAAAAATTTACTTTGGATAAATTTTTCATATTATTCTGGTAACTTTCATATTTTGATGAATAGTAAAAACACGCTATATTTTAATTAAAAACAACTTTTTTCATCACAATAATTTATATGGATAAATTATAATATTTAATGGTTTTAAATTATAAATAGAATATATTTTTACCATTTAATATAATTTATGTCATTAGCATTGATTTTACCTTGAATTCGTAGGTTAAATCAATTCAATCTTTTGCAATGTTTTAATGAAAAACCCGTTTTCTTTCGACAATGGGATTAATTTTAATTTAATTTCTGTATCTTTTGTGTATTGAATTTGGAAAAATGGATTCCATATTTGGAATCAGTGGGTCCAAATTATGTTAATAAGCTACTTTTTATTTTTGGGCATTGTGAATAGTAACTATGGTAAATTTTATTTACTATAGTTAAAGGTAAATCGGGTAATTAAGGGTAAATATAAGATTGTAAAATTACCCTAATACTTGAAAGAATCCTACTGGATGGCTAAAAGTAGACCCATATAACCTATGGGTCGGATTAGATTCATTTTATGGACTTTTGTTCACGAAAATAATTTAATAATTATTAAAACCAAAGAATGTGACAACATGTCACTTTCTTAAATCTTATAAGTATAATAATTTTAATTTAGTGATAAACTTCATGAAACATCGAACATGAATAGTATCCAGAAATCTAATACAATTATCTACATCATAGAAATTTATTTAGAATTTTTAGGGATTAAATAAGTATCATTTATTATGACAGAAAGATGATGCAGTAATTGTCGTATTAATGAAATATTGGTATAATTGATGTTATAAATGCCCAAATAAATGTAATTTGAGACTTTTATGACTTAGAATAATTTTATAGGTTAATATGACATGTTATTTTTATTTTAAGTAACATGGTTCTAACTTATCATTCTGTTATAAATTTCATAAAAATCATGTACCAAATACTGTCAAAATTGACATAAATTAGTTTTTAAAACAAATATTATATTATTAATTGTTATTTTATTCCTAAAAATCTAAGGTTCGGACCAATGACATAGATAAGGTTATATATATTTATAATAAACAACTTGGGGTTCATTTGGCTTGATATAGTATGTTTATTAACCATATAGTGTAAGAAAACCAAAAGACACGGTAAAAGTTAAATTATTTAACTTAGAGTTAAATCTAATTGATAAGGTTAAAATAATAACCTAAACTTGTCTAAATCCTATTGGATGAGAGGATTTCGACCCAAACCCACTTTAGCTTCGAAATAAGAACCTTTGGAACCATTATAAACCGAATTTGAACTTAATATAAAATAATATTTTGAGATTTTCCCAAAGTGCCCCTCTCCTCCCTTATAAAAGGACACCTCATCCCTATCCTCCTCACACCAATTTGAGCCTTCAAGCTTGGCCAACCCCTGCCAAAATCTCTTCTCCACTTCCCTAGTATTATACTAGAGGTCCTGGTCTTCTTCAAAGAACATCCTTAGTTCTTTAAGTGGAGGTTAAGTGAAGGCGCGTCAAAAAGAGGAGGTTCGGACACATACGAAGCAAATCAGACCTAAGGTAAGGGAAATATCACAATATCATTTTTATCTGAGATTGTTTATACCTTAGTATTTACTGGGGTTTATTTTATCATCCACATCCATGTTTCCTGAATATGTAATATTATTTCCATCCACCTACAATTATTTAAATCCAATTTTAACCTTCGGTGAGTTTTTAGTAAAGAATATGAAAGGAATCTTTTGTCATTTTTCGTACAAGGTACTTTTTGAATTTTCCGACAAAAGTATGAAGACTGTTTTTTTTAACTTATACGGCATGAATGGATTTTTTAAACATTATTTCCAAGAAGCTTCCTTTACAAGTTTTCATGTTTATTTTTAATCAACTTCTTTTAGTTTAGAATTGTACGACATGTTAAGAAAGGAAAAGTGTTTTTGAAGAAGAAAGGATGTATTCCTCAAGAATGGAGTTCAAGTGTTTTATCAAAATTATTTTCCATCTAAGATAATAAAGGGTTCTGTTTCTATCCCTATTATTACATTGATTTGATTATGTTGTGATGGAATTATTTTTATGAATTCCTTTATCTTATATGAAATGTTTTATGATGTCACGATGTTTAAGAATCCCATTTTTATTACATGGGTTATGCTATGATGTATGGTTTATGATTTTGTGGCACACATAATAATGGTATCATTATGAGATGGGTGGGACCTATATCTCCTTCCAATGCATTGGGTAAAGATTTTATATCTCATGAGATAGACATGGCTGGAACGGTAGGTTATACAGGTTCAGTGAAACAGGACTGAAACGAGGGTGACTCGGTTTAGAAATGGACTTTGTCCAATAAGATAGTCTTGGAATTGATTCTTGACTAATAAGAAATGATTCTCTATGATTATGTGTGTATGACACAATGTTTCATGTTTTATGTTTTGATTATTGGGATTTTATTTCACTACTATGATTTATCCCATGTTATGAAATTATGATCTCTTTTGCGGGTAATGATTTCCAAAAGATATGTTCTTATGAATATGACATGATTGATATTTCTTTTGTTTACCCTTACTGAGCATTTGAGCTCACCCTTTTATGTTTTCTTTTCCCCAGGACATAAAGAAAGAATTTATGTTTTAAAAAAAGAAGATATTTATGGGAGATGTTGAAGATCTTTCACCACGATTAGAAGATTATATTCCGAGTTTCCAAAGACACTAAACTATTACGGTCCTTGTGTGTGTGTTTTTGTTATGTACTAAGTATTCCGCAAAAGTAATGTAATTTCCATGTACGTTAAGCTTCGGGTCTCTACAGTTGGTATCAGAGGAAAGGTTTAGTCAACCTTTGGAAACTAGGATGCGAAAACATTAGTGAGATCCCTAGAGATATGTCTAAGGTATGTCTAGGGATGTCTCTTAGGTTAATTATACATATATGATATAGTTCTAGAATTTCGCTAAGGATATTATAATTTAACCTAAGATGTTAGATATTGAGGGTACTCCACCTTTACAATGTTTTTTTCTCTAGCATGATTTTTCCTCTCACAGAATTCTTTTTGTGTTTTAGTTAATGGAGGGAACCAAAAGAAATTCGGTTAACATTGAATACAATGGACAAATTGGTGACTATGAGCAAAAAAATTGTGTAATTCCTAGAGAGAAAGATATTGTGATTATGCCGAATCAGTCACCGCGATAAATTATTAACAAGGTGAAATTTAGTGTTATGCCTAATTCATCAAATAAGACGAAGATAGGCTATTATGCATGTTCGCATGTTGCGGAGCATAATGAATGGAAGATTAAGATTTCTAAAGAAGGGAAGAATAACCTTGAGTAATACCTCAAATGGAGGGACCGATGTTATCTGTGTGGAGAAAAGAGTCATAGAGTGACAGACTATTATGGAGTTCAATTTATTATTTGTGGAGTACATGGGCATTACCCAACTCAATGCCCTGACCTAAAAAGTTACCTCTAAATCAAGGAAAAACTTATTCCAGGACAATAATTGAAGATGATGGATTGAAGTGTTTATGTATTGGAATTCAAGAATAATGTTGTTGAGGTACTTTTATTGTGTATTGGAATATTTTTGTATTAGTCTATTGTGGTTTTCAATAATTTTAAGGTACCGGTAACCATGAAAAGTAATTCAAATATTTTGGAAAGCAGATGATATGCGCATAATGAAGGGATAAGGATAAAATGAAATGTTGTTAGTATTCATGAGCTCATGATTGATATAGGGAGAAAGTTATATCATGGTTTTAGTATATAGAATTTTGAGGATTTTGGTATGTGGAAAGTGTTAACATTTAACTGCATTCATGTTTTCACTAAGGTTCAACGGGTATTAAAGAGAATACATGATTAGGGCCATTGGATGTTTAGAATGTGACCAAAAAGACATATCTTATGATATATGGGGATAAACGACGGTATTAAATCTCTGGTAATCGTTTTCACTATATTATGAAAGTGGGCTGAAGTATTATGGATAAGCCTTAAGATTGGAATGGATTATGTTGGACATAAGTTAGTATTTTTACAATATTATTGATGGGATGTTATAGTAATATAGTTTTAGAAAAAGGACAACTTGCAGGATGGGCGACAGCCCATCGCATCAGACAAGGTTGTGGGAATCGAGCCCACAACGATGTGTGACTGGCCTTTATCGCCTACCACTGGCCTATAGGAAGTCCCTGGTTAGTAGAAACTAGTTTTATTTTATTAAGCGGTATGATATATGTAATATAAGTTAATTTTTGGAACCATATATGATTAATCTAACCATAAGATGGGCTTATAACTTTTTCTAACCTTTTTTTTAAACGAGATTGAATGACCCATCATTCTATCACTTGATCTGCTAACACATCATGAATAACAAATTCAACTTCATTTCTTTGAGGGATGAAGTGGAAATTGTTCAATTCATGAACAACATTGAGATTGTACCAAAATCATGTAAGTATTTCTTTTAATTCATCAACTTTAGGGAAATGATCTTGAAAACCAAAAATGTTGTCCTAGTTCCCTTATATCCGATGAATCAGATGGTACCTTAGATCATCACAAATCTATAGCTTTGTGATTGTTGTCTTTTTCATAGCCATGTTCTCTACCACTCTCCATCAGAACATGATGGTTAGATTTCTCTTCCATATCCATATTTTCACCTATGTGGAAACCCAGTGATTAGTTTATTTTGGTAACCGCTACGTTTCATAGTTTTGTTTTTAAATATTGGTTTTGGTATTCTTTTTTACGATGTGGGTTTCCATTAAAGAAACTTTCGAATAGTAAACCATTTATAAGCCCGAAGAATTTCACGGGCGAAATTATTTTTAAGGGCGGTAGAATGTAACACCCCGAGATTTTATGAAAAATATTCTTTTAATTTCATTAATTTCTTGTGTTGTATGCTACAACAAGATTACCTTGCGCTATACGCAACACTATATTAGCTTGCAGTATACAGAACACTTTTCTTGGCTCTTGTTACACACAATTTCAAGTTCGTTTGATAGAAGTTATTCTACGCAACATTGAGTGTATATATATATATATATATTCAATGTATAAATAAAATATGTTTGGATTCTTTTATACGCAACAACAAAGGAGTTGTGCACTACACGCAACCCTGACTTGGCTTGCATTACACGCAATCATGACCTTCCTCGATAGCGTGTGTTGTACGCAATACTGGGTTTTACTAAACAATGATATATTATTATAATATTATTATGAACTAGCCGTTATGAATAGTGTTAACTAAATTTTTAATTTTATACCATTATTATTCATCTTACACATTTCTAGAACATGGTATAAGAACAAAATAAATTTTTCGGGTAAAATAAGTATTTTTGAAAAAATACAGTTTTGCCGCCTTTTGATGGCGCACCCACATTGAATCTAGTTTTTGACATGTTTATAAGTTCAATTTTAAAAAATAAAATTCTTCTTTGGAATCATCAAATAAAAATTTACTTTGGATAAATTTTTCTTATTATTCTGGTAACTTTCATATTTTGATGAATAGTAAAAACACGGTATATTTTAATTAAAAACAACTTTTTTCATCGCAATAATTTATATGGATAAATTATAATATATAATGGTTTTAAAGTATAAATAGAATATATTTTTACCATTTAATATAATATATGTCATTAGCCTTGATTTTACCTTGAATTCATAGGTTAAATCAATTCAATCTTTTGCAATGTTTTAAAGAAAACCCCATTTTCTTTCGACAACGGGATTAATATTAATTTAATTTCTGCAACTTTTGTGTATTGAATTTGGAAAAATGGATTCCATATTTAGAATCAGTGGGTCCAAATTATGTTAATAAGCTACTTTTTATTTTTGGGCATTGTGAATAGTAACTACATTAAATTTTATTTACTATAGTTAAAGGTAAATCGGGTAATTAAGGGTTAATATAAGATTATAAAATTACCCTAAAACTTGGAATAATCCTATTGGATGGCTAAAAGTAGACCCATATAACCTAAGGGTCGGATTAGATTCATTTTATGGACTTTTGTCCATGAAAATAATTTAATTATTATAAAAACCAAAGAATGTGACAACATGTCACTTTCTTAAATCTTATAAGTATAATAATTTTAATTTAGTGATAAAATTCATGAAACTTCGAACATAAATAGTCTCCAAAAATATAATAAAATTATCTAAATCATAGAAATTTATTTAGTATTTTTAGAGATTAAATAATTATCATTTATTATGACAGAAAGATGATGCAGTAATTGTCTTATTAATGAAATATTGATATAATTGATGTTATAAATTCCCAAATAAATGTAATTTGAGACTTTTTATGACTTACACTAATTTTTTAGGTTAATATGACACGTTATTGTTGATTTAAGTAACTTGGTTCGAACTTATAATTCTGTTATAAATTTCATAAAAATCAGGTACCAAATAGATTCAAAATTGACATAAATTAGTTTTTAAAACATATATTATATTATTAATTGTTATTTTATTCATAAAAATATATGGTTCTTCCAAATGACTTAGATAAGGTTATATATATTGATAATAAACATCTTGGGGTTCGTTTGGCTTGATATATAAGTTTATTAACCATATAGTGTAAGAAAAAAAAAGACACGGTAAAAGTTAAATTATTTAACATAGAGTTAAATCTAATTGATAAGGTTAAAATAATAACCTAAACTTGTCTAAATCCTATTGGATGAGAGGATTTCGACCCATCCCCACTTTAGCTTTGAAATAAGACCCTTTTTAAACATTATAAACCGAATTTGACCTTAATATAAAATAATATTTTGAGATTTTCCTAAAGTGCCCCTCTCCTCCCTTATAAAAGGGCACCTCCTCCCTCTCCTCCTCACACCAATTTGTGCCTTCATGCTCGGCCAAACCCTGCCAAAATATCTTCTTCACTTCCCTATTATTATCCTAGAGGTCCTGGTCTTCTTCAAAGACCATCCTTAGTTCTTTAAGTGAAGGTTAAGTGAAGGCGCGTCAAAAAGAGGAGGTTGAGACACATACGAAGCAAATCAGACCTAAAGTAAGGGAAATATCACAATCTCATTTTTATCTGAGATTGTTTATACTTTATTATTTACTGGGGTGTATTTTATCATCCACATCTATGTTTCCTGAATATGTAATATTATTTCCATCCACCTACAATTATTTAAATCCAATTTTAACCTTCGGTGCGTTTTTAGTAAAGAATATGAAAGGAAACTTTTGTCGTTTTTCGTACGTGGTACTTTTTGACGTTTCTGAAAAAAGTATGAAGAATGTTTTTTTAACTTATACGGCATTAATGGATTTTTAAAACATTATTTCCAAGAACCTTCCTTTACTAGTTTTCAAGTTTATTTTTAATCAACTTCTTTTAGTTTAGAATTGTACGACATGTTAAGAACAGAAATGTGTTTTTGAAGAAGAAAGGATATTTTCCTCAAGAATGGAGTTCAAGTGTTATATCAAAATTATTTTTCATCTAAGATAATAAAGGGTTCTGTTTCTATCCCTATTATTACATTGATTTGATTATGTTGTGATGGAATTATTTTTATGAATTCCTTTATCTTATATGAAATGTTTTATGATGTCACGATGTTTAAGAATCTCATTTTTATTACATGGGTTATGATATGATGTATGTTTTATGATTTTGTGGCACACATAAGAATGGTAACATTATGAGATGGGTGGGACCTATATCTCCCTCCAATGCATTGGGTAAAGATTTTATATCTCATGAGATAGACATGGCTGGAACGGTAGGTTATACCGGTTCAGTGAAACAGGACTGAAACGAGGGTGACTCGGTTCAGAAATGGACTTTGTCCACTAAGATAGTCTTGGCAATGAGTCTTGACTAATAAGAAATGATTATCTATGATTATGTGTGTATTCCACAAAGTTTCATGTTTTATGTTATGATTATTGGGATTTCATTTCACTACTATGATTTATCCCATGTTATGAAATTATGATCTCTTTTGCAGGTTAAGATTTCCAAAAGATATGTTCTTATGAATATGACGTGATTGATATTTATTTCTTTACCCTTACTGAGCATTTGAGCTCACCCTTTTAGGTTTTTTTTTCCCTAGGACATAAAGAAAGAATTTAGCTTTAAAAAAGAGAAGATCTTTATGGGAGATGTTGAAGATCTTTCACCACGATTAGAAGATTATATTCTGAGTTTCCAAAGACACTAAACTATTACGGTCCTTGTGTGTGTGTTTTTGTTATGTACTAAGTATTCCACAAAATTAATGTAATTTACATGTACATTAAGCATCGGGTCTCTACAGATAAGGTATATAGGATAACTAAGAATGTATCGGAAACTAGAATGGATATCAGACTGGTGCGTCGAGAACAATTGTTTCAGTAGGAATTCTCTGTTGCCAAAGTCTGGGATAGCTGTTCTTATTTTTCAATGTTATAGTTGTATATGATATTTTCCTTGAGTGATACACTTGTTGTGTGGGTGTTTTTATGTACTATGGATCTCTGGATCTCGGCCATAGGAATGATTCCAGGGATGGTTTTGATTCTTGGATGACAATGGCATGAGGCTTCTCATGCATCATACTTGGTACATAGGATTCACATCATATAGTCCTTCAAGTGTGTGTTTTTACTGATGAATAAGACCTTTGGGTCAACTTATACATTCCATTTACACCAATGGTAGGTTATGTGGATATACATTGAGGAATTTTGTTGTAAGGATGAAGACTCAGTCCCCGTGCACAGGTAGTGCAGTGACCCTAGTTGGTCAACATTGAACATGATGCCATTATGATAAACCCTTCATTGGTTGTTGTTTAATGGGTTTGTGGTTATCACGTTGGATCTCTGATTATGATGCAGATAGTTACTATGTATTTTCATGTTAATTGGACCTCTTTGGGGGTATTTATGTATATGGATACCTGATGAGTGTTATTTAATCTTTTATCTTCTTCTTGGGTTCTAACATCCAATGATCAGTTCCTTATTAGGATTATTAGAGAGGATAACGGCCCTCATAGGCCTTGTTTTTCATCTTTGACTCTTGTTGTTCATTCTAATATTTACCTTCTTTTGAGAGGTATTGAATATTTTGGTCTAGGAGGATGGACCTTGTGACCCTGTTGTGAGCCCTTTTCAGCAGGGATTGGTTGGTGACCTATAGACATTTGGTTTTGACTCGAACCTTTGTAGGTTGATATATTTTTTTATGTTATCCTCTGTGAGATAGGATGTACAGTGTATTTATGAAGACTTTTTAGTGGGGATCTTTACATGTGATTTGTAGAATATCAATACACTCTTATTAGAGATGATCATGTGGTATCTTGATTCATCTTATGTATGCTGAGAGAGATTCGGCCCTACGCTATTATCCATTTCTTTTTTATTGTTCTTCCATATTCAGAAGGGAACATGTTTCTATAGTCCACAAGGAGCGGTGTAAGGTAAGTCATATAGTTGTGAGTGATCCATTGGGTTTTTATGGTGGTAGACCTCATTTTTATTTCCTCTTTGTTTTTTTCCATGAGATTTTGAGCTCTATGTTTTCTTCTAAGACGACGATATGGGTATTCCTATTATGGGGAGGGACTGATCAGTCATAGTTAAATGTATACCCTATAGAAACAAGTTGTTAACACTATAATACTAGTCATTGGAAATTCTAAGAAGCATGATAGCGTAGTTTCATGGGCTGGGAGGATGGTTGTTGATCCTTTCAATGGGATTCATGGGAATGAGAAGGGTTATGGTGGGGTGTTTGTATGAACCATTATTTTTCTAGTGTCCTTTTGTGTAGAAATTTAATTTTTTTTATTATAATCGCATAAGGGAAAAAATGGTGTTTTTCACTAAATAGTTGACCTCAAATGATTTTTCTGACAACTCCGTTGGTCTCAGAATAGGGTTTTCACCCTAGGACTAGAGTTTGGTGGAAATCTGGAATGTTGAATTTGAATGGATTATTTAATAATTAATATTATTAAATATAATATAAATTTATTCACACAGTTTTGTTTTTCAATAACTATTTAATGGAGAATTATATTGTGATTATATCGGCACCGTTGAGTCCGAAATGGGGAGTTTAGCCTAGGCAAGCCAAAAACTCGATTCGGGCATCGAGCCCGGCCCAAGCCCCTTTTTCATCCTTTCCTTTTATTCTCATTTCAATTATTGTCTTAATTTGTGCTACTTCATGATCATTATCCTTTTCTGGCTCCACCGTGGTCATGTCCTATTGGAGAAAATGGGTGTTGTGAAAGAGGGAGAGAGATGGAAGGGAAGATTAGTAACTTTGGGAAGACCTCGACGCATAGAGTCGGTTTCTGACATCCATTAACATTGAAAACAACCGAAGCATTGGTGGTTTCTGCCCAAAGGTAGGGAATTTTATGTTTTTTTCCATAGATTCCCTTTAAATATTTTATTTTTTTTTAATTCCTTGTATTTCATTCTAGAGGCCCCTTGAGGTCAGATCTATTTTTTCGGAGGAAAAACTAGTGCTCTTGGCGATCTGAGGGATTTCACGTGTGGAAACCCATGTTACATGATCTGTGCTCTAAGAAAACACTCCATGTATTATTACATTTTGGGAAAGAATAATTTTTTTAAGTACATTCCATGCAGTGGTTGCTCGTGGGTCTGGCTGTGTGAAATAAAACATGTAATGTTGGTTTTTAAGGAGTATATAATGTGTACATGGAGTACACGTCATGTAGTGGCACATGGGAATGTTTCTGGGTGAAAATGCACATGGGATTGAATTTTTTGAATAGTAAACTCCCTGAACAGAAATTTAGATGATGTGTACTACTACGTAGGTAGACACCGTGTACTCCACAACACATTCCATGTACTTTTTCCAACCTATTTTTCGTTTGGGGGTTCGTTAAACCCGAGTAACATACAATACTGGGGTCTGTTTTACATGTCATATACGGAAACTCAACCCTTTCATTGAGTAATAACTTTTGAGAAGAGTTGGAGAAAATGTTAGGTTGGTCATGATGTTTTATGGTACAAAGCGTCCCAAATAATATTAATATTTTAATTGTTATTATTTTGCGATTATTGAATCAGATGTATCGTTTGTGTCCAATATCCATTTGTCACTCTGTTAGTGGTTTTGTGACTATGAATTAAATGTGGACATTTAGAGACAGATTTCTCATTTTAAAAATGAAATCATGTGTGGGTCCCACTTGGGATAATTATGGTGAATTGTACCTTATTCATCAGTTGATTGTTTTTGGAGAGTTAGTAGTCCATTCTGAATGTTTTTCATCGTATATTGTAAGGGTCGAATCCTATTGAAATTTAGAGGACATATAAATGATATTTTGGAGGTTTATAAAAAAATAGAGAGTTTAATTCTAGAACTATCATGTTTAGTTATAACATGTGTTTGAAACATGGAGGATATGATAGGTTTGGTGTTTGAACCATCTTATTTGAGACCTTGGATCTCAGATGAGTTGTATGCTATCTTTCATAACATATGATTTTGAAGACGTACCCCTTGTGTGACATTACCTTCTGGCCAACAAGGCCATGAGACTGGATGCTTCCGGGGATCCCCTAAGGGGCGCAATTCTTTATGTGATATCCTAGGGTGTCAATTATAATATATATGTTATGTTTTTATTTAAAAGTATCCCTTTTATTGGATTCAAATTTTTTTATTAGTTCAATGATTCGTCCTATGAATTTCTCATAGGATCCCATGTAGGATGCCTTTTCCCATGTTTAACTAGTGGATTGTAAGTGGGATGCCTCCTCATTTTTGGACATGAGGGGCCCAATGGGTGCCTGTGTTTTGACAAAAAATAGAGTTGTATGTCAGGTTTGGGTAGATATAAGGATCAGGTTTCACCTAAAACTTATGCCAAACTTGTAAGACAATGGGGAGGTGGATATAGTGTTGTGTTGGGACTTTGGTCCACCCTCACTCATTTGATTATATCTAACTTGGTTGTGATTATGTAGTAGTGTTTAGTAAAGGTGGTTCTTGGCTAGTAGCTATTGAGCCTAAAGGGAGGCATATTTATTGTTTGTTTTGATGGCCGGTTGTGATCTCTTATGATCTAGCTGCTCACCCATGTTATTTTTTATATGTTACAGGTACCATATTTATTTCCTAGGTCTATGTAGTTAATACTTTTCTGTTGACTTATCTTCCCTGAGTGATTCCTGGATCCCAATTGTAGGAATTCATTAGATGGGCTTGTTGGGATATTTATTTACATACCATTAGTGATACATGGAATCCCATTGCAGTAATGACTTGGTCAGTCTTAGTGGACCATGGGATGTAATTAAACCTTGAGAGAGTCATGGATCTAGTTGAGGGATTCAATGAATGTCTTCATTGGTTGGATATAGTTATACACTAAGTGATACATGGATCTAGATTAGGGATGCCTTGGATGAGATCAGTGGGTTATAGACTTATATACCCTAAGGGATACTTGAATCTTGTTGAGGGATGAATTTTATTGACTCTGTGGGTTGATTAACGCAATTCCATGACTGATATTTTGATTCCCATGTAGAAATCCTTTGGACGAGCTCATAGGATTGATTTAATATAATCAGAATGAGTATGCTCTTCAATATAATTACATGATTGACCATCGATATATAGAATTCTTTTTTACAGGGTAGATAGTTGGTATACGAGAATCTAGTTTTGATTGGAGGCAAGTATGAGTCAACCCAGGTGTAGGATCAGTTTCGCCCCTATGGTGACATAGATTTCTCAGTGACATAATTAATGCATTGGCTGAAACAGGTACATGTCCATGTGATTATGTACCCAGATATAGGCTTAATGATACACGTCTTGAGTGGAAAAACATCTAGCTCAATGCACATTCATAGTATGTCCAGGTGATTTGGATTATGAACCTAAGGATCAACTACGGATGTGGTTTCTTGTTATTTGATTTTCATACTCATGAATATTCATATTTATGTATATGTGTATAGGTATGGAACTATAAATGCATGAGTATATAGATATGGACATTCATGGTGGCACTTACCCAGTTGACAGGGATTACCATCCCTAGGTTCGATTATGGGTGATTGTTTGGTTTACTTATTTTGGTTGTGTTCCAGCTAGGCTGAGCACATTTTTGTTGCATACAATTTTAGTAGCACAATTTTAGGTTCCCTTTCAGGGCATCCTACAGAGATGCTTTCTCAAACCTTCATGTTCACCTCAGTGTACATGTAGACCATATGTCTTGTTTTTAGGTTCAGAATGAGTTTCATGGTTGATAGAGATGAGGACTGTTGTTGTATGATCATGCGGAGCTGCTCGAATGGTTTTAATGATCGGGCTACTACTGTTCGGAAATGTCAGTAGATCAGGTACATAGATTGGCTTGGTGATTGTTCTAGATACCTATATTTTTACTATTAGTTTATTTTGTACTTGTATCTGTATGGTTGGCCTGGTGGGAGATCAGTGTTGTATTTTATTGCATTGTTGTTTGGGATTTTAAATCATTTTTCTATTTCAGCTTGTTAAATTTCATTTTTCTATTTATTCCACACTATGTTTACATTCCATTGTGTATGATATATTGTTATTTGTGATGTTTATTATACTAGTATGAGGGAATAATCAACCCACTATAACACAAATGGCCCTAGCTACTAGTTGGTATCCCCTGGTGTACGTAGAGGCGTGATTGAGACCTTCTGGCATATTGGATCGATGTACCGGTTTAGTAGATTCTGGGTCGGTATGTAACAATGGGGTATAAGAGTTGTTTCTTTTCCTAGTATGGACTATTTGGGATATGGTAGATAGGATTATATGGAATGTGTTGTATCCTACGATGGATATCAGACTGGTGCATCAAGAAAATCTGTTCTAATAAGAAATCTTGGTTTCTAGGGTATGAGATTGTTCTTCTAATTTTGCACTGTTACAGTTGTATATGATTTTCACCTTGGCCGATGCACATTTTTTGTGGGTGTTTTGGTTTAAAATGGATATCTGAATCATGGCCATTAGAATGATTCTAGGGATGGTTTTGAATCATGGCTGTAAATGAAAGAGGCCTCTCATGCATCATAATAGGCACATATGAATAACATCATATATGCCTTCTATTGAGTGTATATAATAATTCATGTGACCTTTAGGTCTACATACACATGATTTTTACTCTCATGGTCGGTTATGTGGATCTACATTGCAGCATTTTGTTGTGTGGTTGATCACCCAGTACTCATGCACAGGTGGGGAAGTGACCCTTGTAGGTCAATATGGAACATGATGCCTTTCTGTTTAACCTCTTGTTGGTTGTTGTTTCTTTGGTTTGTGGTTATCTAGTCATATAACTAAGTATAATGATAATAGATACAATGGAATTTCTTGTGAACTAGACCTCCTTTGGGAATTTCTATATTGAGAGACCCGATGAGTGTTAGTTCAACTTTTCTCTTCTGCTTGGTTTGTATCATCCAAGGATCAGTTCATTGTGAGGATGCTTAGAGAGGATCAAGGCCCTCATAGGAAATGTGTTTCCACTTTGACTCTCATTGTTCATTGTAATCATTACCTTATTCTGAGAGGTTTTGGATATTTTTGTCTAGGAGGTTAGACCTTGTCACCTTATTGTGACGATCTTTCTGTAGGGCTAGGGGGAGACCTAGAGACCCTTGGTTTAGACTAAAACCTTTGTTGGTTGATGTATTTTTTTGATTTAGGGAACATGTGTGAGAGAGTTTGGCATGGTGTTTTATGATGTTTTTAATAGGTATTTGTACACACATTTTGTTTAATATAAATGAACTCTTATTAGATATTATCAAGCAGTATCTTGATTCCTATGGAGTACGCTATGTGAGATTCAGCCCCAGTCTCAACTCCTTTTATTTCTTAATTTTCATCAATATTGGGGAGAGAAACTGTTGGGGATTCACTAAAGAATAGATGTAAGGTAATCCATATTATTGGGAGTGAACAATTGGATATTCGATGGTGGTGGCACTATCTTTCAGTTCCACCTTGGTTTTTCTAGGGAAAATTTTACCAATGAGTTTTCATATAGGAAGACAATAGAGGTATTCATATAGTGGAGAGGACCAGATCAGTCACAGTTAAATGTATTCCTTCTATAAGGAAGATTTTAAGGCCATAAGAATGGTTTTTGGATTGTCCAGGTAGCATGGTGGCACAAATTTATGGTTTGGGATCATAGTTGTTGGTCATTTCACTGGGCTTCTAGGGGACACAAGGGTCTTTTTGGTGATTTTGTAAGATCCCATGTTTTTCTAGATTTCCATTTTGAGAAAATATTTGAAATTTTTATATGACATGATCATGAGGGGAAAATGGTATTTCAACCCCTCATTGTTGACCTTAGATAATTTTTTATGATTCTTTTGGTCATGAAGTAGGTTGTTTACCATATGATATGAGTTTGGTGAAAATATGAGATGTTTGAATTTTAGCAGAATATTTAATATTTAATATTATTAAATATAATATTAAATTATTCATGCAGGTTCATTATTAAATTAATCTTAAATAGATAATCACATTGAGATTCGGTCTTCTCTAGTGAGTATGGAATGATGAGCTTATATTAGGTGAGGCAAAAACTCGAGTCGGTACCTAGGGTCGTCCTGGGCCCCTTTTTCTTAATTACCTTCCCTTTTATTTTTTTTCTCTTCTTTCCTCCTCCTTATTACACACACCCATTGTGTGGATCCTCCATTGAAATGTTACATTGTCGATAATGGGTATTGTGATAAATATAGATATGAGAGGTATGATCGGCATCATTGCGAAGCCCACGACACGAAGTATTGGTTGATGGCATCCATTGATAGTGAAATCAACCGCTGCTTTGGCGATTCCCACCCAAAGGTAGGATCATTTATGTTTTCACCTTATAAACCCATTAAAAATTATTTTTATGTTTTTAATGACATATTTTTCTTGCCAGTGGCCCCTTGAGGATAGATCTATTGTTTTCGGAGAGAAAATGGTTGTTTCAGGTGATATGAGGTATTTCTCCTTGGGAAACACAGGTTACACTGCATGTGTTCCAGGGTAACATGAAAATTGTTATTCTAGTTAGCGGAAGAACAATTTTTCTTAAGGACACATCGTGTACTCTGAGTACACTCCATATAGTGGTTGGACGTGTGTCCTGCTCAGTGAAATAAAACACGAAATATTGAGTTTTAAGGTGTACATGTCGTGTACTAGGAGTACACACCGTGTAGTTGCACATGGGCATGTATCTCGGTGAAAAAACACATTCGATGGAATTTTGTGAACGGTAAATCCCATTTAAAGTAACATATATGTTGTTTACTACTACACATGAATACCCCATTTACTCCAGAGTATATGCCATGTACTTTGTCTAGCCTGTTTTCATCTAGGTGTTCTTTAAACCACTATATCATGAAATACAATGGTATGTTTCACGTTCTCTATATAGCCACATGACCCTTGGATTGAGGCAGAACTTTTGAGGCTATTTGAAGACTTTTTTGTCTAGCGAATGATGCTTGTGGTATGAAATTGACAAAATAATATTAATATTTTAATAATTATTATTTTTAAATTTTTGAATCATACGTATCATCAGTGTCTAATGTTTGTTTTACGCACTGTCAGTGGAGTTGTGTCCCTGATTTAATGGATGAAATTTAGAAAATTATTAAAGGTTCTAAAACCCAAACCAAGAGTGGGCCCCACTCAGGATCGTTATGGTTAATGGTACCTTTTTCACCAGTTGAGTGTGTTAGACGAGTTATTTTTCCATTGTGGTCATTTTTCATCATAGATTGCTATGGTGGATTCCTATTGAAATTTAAAGGTCCTACAAATGATATTTTTTGTCGTTATACCTAAATAGAGAGGTTCTTATTCTAGTTATTGTGTTTAGTTGTCACCTAAGTTTGACACATGGTGTATATGATAGGTTGGGTGTTTGAACCAACATAGTTGAGGACATTGATATGAAATGAGTTGTGATATATCTCCCATAACCTATTCTTTTTGGGATTTCACCATTGTGATATGTTACATTATGGCGTACAAGGCCATGAGACCATATGATTCCAGGGATCCCCTGAGGGATTCTTTTTCATATGTTCTACCATTGGGAGTCCCTTGAAGGATCTATCTTTGGTTTTCCTTTTAAAATATCCTTATTAAAGGATGCCTTTGAGGTTCTTTGTTTGAGGATTCCTCCCATTTTTTCTAAAAGTATCCCATGTTGGATTCCATCACTCATGTTTAGCTAGTGGATTTTGAGTCAGATACCTCCACATGGTTCGACATGAGTGAATCAGTGGGTGCTCGTGGTTTGACCAACTTTAAGTTGTACATCGAGTTTGGGAAGAGTTGGTGTTAGGGTGTCACCTAGGCCATGTGATGAACCTGTAATCCCATGGGGTTGTGGTTTTAGTGTTGGGATGGGTCTTCAAGACACCCTGAATTGTTTGATTATATTTGAAATTATTTTTATGATGCAATGGTGTTTACCAGAGGTGTTTCCTCACTGGTGTTTGTTAACCATAACACAAGGCATATTACCTGTTTCTTGGGATGTATGGAAGTGCTCTCCTCATATATGGATTTAAATCAAGGTTATTTTTGATATTTTATATGTACCAGAGGTATTCCATCAAACTCGGCTCTTAATCCTTATCTATTGACTTATATGAACTATATGATACTAGTATTTCAGTTATAGGAATTCCTTGGATGGGATCATTGAATTGTGTATTCATGTAACCTGAGTGACACATGGATTCCCATTGTTGAAATTCCTTGGACATGATTAGTGGACTGTTGAATGTAAATAAACATTGATTGATTTTGGGATCTAGTTGAGGAATTCCTTGAATGATCTCATTGGTCGGATATAACTCTACCTTGGGTGATACATGAATCCCATTAAAAGGATGCCATGGATAGGCATTGTGTGTAATAGAATCATGTACCTTGAGTGAAACATGTATCCAGTTGAGGTATGACTTGTACAGACTCCGTGGGTTGATGACCCTGACACCATAAGTGATATTTTGATTCCCATGTATGAATTCAATAGACATGATCATACATTTTATGTTATATGATCGAAATGATTATGCTCTTCCAGGTCATTACTGGATTGACCATTGGTATGTTGAATCCTTCGTTACATGGTTCACCGTTGGGATACGATAGTCAATTTGTGATTAGGGGAGAGTACGAGTGAACGTAGATTTATAATCTTTTTCCACCTATGGTGACATAGCTTGATCAGATATATAATTCTGTCTATCGCTTAAGAATGTACATGTCGATGGGATTACATAACCTGATATTGACATAATGATACATGGCTTTAGTAGCAAAAAATCTACCTTAGTTCCCTTACAAATGATTTCTATGCGATCGGGCTTCTGGACCCAAGGATCGACTACTATTGTGGTTTATTTATATTTGAATCACATACCCATGAATATTAATATTTATGTATATGTGTACAGGTATGGGACTATACATGTGTGAATATAGAGTTATGGAGAACCATGGTGGAACTTACCCAACTGACAGGGTTTACAGACCTTGTGTTTGACTATGGTTGCATGTTTGGTTTACATATTTTTGTTGTGTTCTATTATGGTTGAGCATGTTGTTATTTCATACACTTTTAGTATCATAGTTATAGGTTTCTTATCAGGGGGCCTTATTGAAATTCTATCACAACCATCCATGAGAACCTCAATGTACGTGTAGACCTTATGTCTACATTATAGGTTGAGCACAAGTTTCGTGGTGGATATGGGTGAGTCCTAGTGTTGCGTGATCTAGATGAGTTTCAAGAGTGGTTATTATAATCTATTTATTGTAGTTCAATAGTGTCTGTTGATTGGGTACGTCGCTTGACTCAGAGTTTGTAGTGGAGCCCCGTACTTTTACATGAATGGATCGAAGGACTTATTTTTTATTAATTTTTGACAACCCTCCTTTCAATGGATGAGGGGGAACCCTTTCAAGGAATGTATTCATAGAGATTACATGACCCATTGGACATAGGAATCATATAGACTATACATGGAACTGCTCCTCCCCATCTTTTTTCATTGGGATATCATCTCTCAACCTTCGCAGGGCTTGTTCGACTAGGATTCCCAGGAAAGCACTTGCTGGTCCTAATGGAAATTCAATACAATCTATTTCTGACAAATCGACTTAGCTTATGCTCTGGTGAATGCACATGCCATAAATTCCATTCTGGATTCTGCTTCTTGTAGAGTCTTTCTGATCATTTAATCACAATATCTGGTTTCCTGGGGGACTCTGAGAAGGATGGGAAGTCCTTGATGTGCCCCGAAGGCATTGTGGTGGCCCAATGGACTTGATGTCTTCTAAATGACTTACAATCCCAAATTCCTTGGGTGGATTGATGGAATTAATGGACTCGAGGCCCAAACTGGTGGCCAGAAATCCCAAACAGATGAATATTTTTGGCTGCTTCAATACCAAATAGTTTATATTCTAGTTCCTACTATAGTAATGCTACATCACTACTACAGTACCCTAAAAATATTTATCCACCCATTTGTTAACTCAGATCTCTTGGATGGCCTTGTCGAGTCCTCACCAATTAGAATGAGGCTCCGGTGAAGAGCCTTGTACTTTTACTATCAATTTCTTTTGTACTTGTATCTTTATGGTCAGCCTAGTGGGTGGCCAGTGTTTTATTGAATTGAATATATTTTTGGGCTTTTACTCCATTTTACTATTACTACTTGTTCTATTTCTGTTTTTTATTTATTTTGCACACTATTTACCTTCCACTATGTATGATCCTTATTTATTTCTGATGTTTCTTAAATTGGTATTAGGATATTGTCTCCCCACTATCACATCCTAATCCCTTGCAAAATGTCAGCAGGCTCAAGTGTACAAGGAGGTGCATTTGAGGCCTTATGGTGAACCTGCTTGGATAACCGGTTTAGTGGCTTCCGGGTCGAGATGTTACAATGTGGTATCAAATCTGTTTCTTTTCCAAGACTTTAGAATTTTAGATATGGTAGAAAAGAGTATTATAAATATGTCAAAACCAATGATAAATATTTTATTTTTTCATTGAGAGAAGTTTTTATGGTAGGAAGTCTTGTTTTCAAGGGTATGAGATTTCTATTCTGATTTCTCAATGTTACACCTGTATATGATTTACTACTTGAGCAATGAAAATGTTGTGTGGGTGTTCTAATTTACTATGTACCTATGTATCTTGTATATTGGAAGGATACCTGAGATTTTTTTGACTCTTGGTCGGAAAAGGGAAGAGGTGTTTCATGAATCATACTAGAAACATAGGATTCAGAACATATATGCCACCTAGTGTGTGTATATACTGAAGATTTAGACCTTTTGGTCTACTTAATCATTCTTTTTACTCTAATAGAACATTATGTGGATCTACATTGATATGTTTTGTTGTTAGGATGATGGTTTAGGCCCCCTGAAAAGGTGGTACAGTGACCCTAGTAGGTCAATATGGAATGTGATTCCTTTCTGTTTTAAAACTTGTTGGGTGTTGTTTCTTCGGACTGTGGTTATCTTGTCGGATCGGTGAGTAAGATGCTGAATGATACCAAGGTTTTTCTTGTGAAAAAGACCTCCATAGGTTATTTAAATATATGAATACCCGATGTGTGTCAGTTCAAATTTCCTCTTCTTCATGGGTTGTAACCTCCATGTATAAGATCCTTCTGAGGATGTTGGGATAGATTTATGGCCCTCTGTTGACGCCGAAAAAAGCCCGTAACTCCCGGAGGAAGTTTCGGAATGATGAAGCGAAGTCATATTCAGAATCTGAGGCCCGATCGGAGGCCCGGGATGTGGTGCATGAAATGAAGGAGGCTCCGAGCGAAAAATTGTTCGGTGCACGTAGAATCACCAGGTTTCGCGGAATTGAGCTTTTGAGGCGCGCAATCTTTGCGCACCCCGGTTCCGCGCAGCTAGCTTTTGCGCGCCGGCTGCGCTCGGCGCAAAAAATTTTGCGCGCCACCTGGATTCCGCGCCGGAGGTCACCTATAAATAGAAGGTGACTCTGAACGGTTTGGGGGTTGAGGAATCCCAAGCGACTCTCATGCGCACAATTCGGCTCCCCCCATGCGAAAGACGACTTTCAGGTAAAACCCTCATTTCGCACAACCTTGCCCCGGAGTTCAGCTTTGCGGGCAACTCCACTGGCATCCGTGAATTTTCCCCATCTGCAGTATTCTAGCCTTGCGCGCAATCCGTGCCTCGTGCGCACAATACCCTACACGTAATTCCCTCTCCGCGCACAATTCCTTTGCTCCAATTGTGCGCCGTCCCAGTCTTTTGCGCACAAACCTTCCCTTTTGCGCGCAGAAACCCAGGACTCCTCACCTTGATGCCCCTTGGCTACCCTCTGCACTGGTACCTAATGTCTCCCCTGCCGGGCATGCGCACCATGCATTGCTTTCCCGCCCGACCATCGAGGATCATGCGAAGTAACCTCAAGGTCCCTTGGGCCATGTTTCCCGTTGCGTTTCTTTTCCTTATGCTTCTCCGCATAGGCACGCTAATGGCTATTGCTTCTTCGCATAGCCACGCTAATGTGGACCCCTTGGTGGTTCGCCCTGTGGCACCGCTTCATTATGGCCTTGTCGATGCCTTCCCTTCCACAAGGGGTAGAGGGCGTTGGGTATGTAAGCCCTAGGGGTGTGGAGCGAACCCACCTCGTCCAAGCTGCAGGATGTTAAACTGCTAAGCACCTCGTCCTTAACACAAGACGTTAAACTGTGGTCCAACCCCGTGCTTCGCACACAGGGTCCCCCCCAGCTTGGACATTTTTTATGCCCACTCGTCTCCACGGGAATGGACTCTTCCTCACATGGAATGAGATCCTCCTTGTTGGAGTGGCGTTTGTCTGCGGGGGAAGGGCTGTCTCAGAGAGTAAGCCCCTAGCCTTTTTTGCAGATGATTGCACCCGTGCAACTCCATACTTCCCCCCTGCCAAGGCCAGTGGAGTCCTTTTCCCACTTTTCTTTGTCGCACCACGGGCCTCCACCCTGGAGTAAGCCCCGACACCAAGGGCTGCTAACCACGCGTAAGCCCCAATTTCCTCTTTGGGCCACTCAACGCGTAAGCCCCATTCCGCTTCTCACGGATGCACCCTTCACGACGTGATCGTCTGGTCCATGCTGCCTCTTGTTTCCCACAGCGAGCATGACTCACGTGGACTTAGAGTGCGCGTCGACCATGACATCCTCTTATGGGCCGCCCCAGAGCGTAAGCCCCATCCCAGCGAACTACGTGGACTTTGATCCGTGCTAACGCATTGTACATAGGAAGCCTCCACGAGGTTCAAGCCCAACACCCGGTCATCCCGACCTCTCCATGTCGGTTCCCCAACCACCTTGGGCTGCCTCAAAGAGTAAGCCCCAAATATTCCATACCGCATGACGTTAAACTGTATTCCATCCCGCATGACGTTAAACTGTATTCCGTCCTGCATGACGTTAAACTGTATTCCGTCCCTCATGACGGTAAACTGTATCGCGCCCCGCATGACATTAAACTGTATTCCGTCCCGCATGACGTTAAACTATATTTCGTCCCGCATGACGTTAAACTGTATCCACCCTCTTGGGCCGTCTCAGAACGTAAGCCCCATGTCTCACTTCACCATCCATCCTGATCCTTACCCGGGTCGCCACATCCCGGTGAGATCATGCCACCCTTTCCCACTACATGATATATGGGAAGCCTCCCACGTGCTGGCCCCAACATCGGTGTTCCCCCTAGGGATCCTTCAACCCGATCCATCTCCGCAAGACGTTAAACTCGTGACATACCCCATGTTAAAAATGGGAAGCAGAAGAAAACCTCAGATGGTACGCGTTCCCCGCGTTCGATGTGGGATGCCTCGGGCTTCCGCGCCCTCGAGAAGCCCTGTGATGAGGGACCAAAGACAGACATGCCGACGACACCCCAACGTGACTATTATCCTCACCGCAGGTTGCTGTCCTGACAAGACCCCTTTGAGCGTCTTGATGGAAGCAGCCTAATTAACTGGCGTCCATGTAGATATGGCACCGGGGATGAGCTTCACGAACCCATCTTAAATCTATAAGGGAGACCCAGACTAGGTAATGAGCTATGAGGAGGAATCCACGGAGGGAAGAACCAACATCCCATCATCCCAGTTTCGATCAAGGAGCAGACGTCCCTGAACAAGGAACCGATGTCGCCCGCCTTTGGAAAACAGGAATGCGGGGCAACAAGCAGCGCGCCCTCCCCAGCGGACGGATGCGCGTGCCCCGGCGAAAGCGTCGGAAACAAAAAATGGTGAAACCAACGTGAATCTATTCTCCTCAACACGGGGAATGGTAGCCATTGGAGAATCGGAAAAATAGCATGTCACCAGGTCCGGGTAACCCTCACCAGGACGTGAACTCGCCAGGGGTCGAGGCCGTCAGGACGTTGACTACTCCATTCTGTGACGTCGTCATCGTGGATCCCTCTCGCCGACCATGGAAGACGGGATGATGTCGGGCCTTGATTTTTGATCTCCTTTCTAGTTGATACTAATGAGTTCATCTCCATGTTTCTAGGAATCAGATCACTGCATTCGGAGCTCGATCACCACCTGCCCACCGGCGCAGGGGCAGGGGAAGTGTCGATGCGGCTACCCCGCGCGGTCCCACCTATCCCACGGTCGCTTCGACATCGACCGCCGTAGGAGCCAGGCACTTGCGCCCCCTCTCCCCATCAAAAATCATCCAACGGAGGGTGGTCAATAACCTGGTTTGTAGGTATGACGAGGAAGGGGTCATCCCCACCAGGGGCATGGCCCGCTTGGATCTAGAGGCGGCTGCGCCTCACCATCATCGCCGCCCTCGAGGGCCGCGCAGGGAGCTTCCTCTCCCCACACTGACGTTCAACTGCTTCGGGAGCCTATCCCCGGAGCGCTGTGACACTCCCCTCCCCTGCGCCAATGAGGTGGGGGATGTCCGGGACCACTCGATCGGCGAACCGTCCCAGGGGTTAATGGCCATAACCCCCGCCAGGCTGCGTCGACGCCACCACCCGACTCCCCGAGCCGAGGAGCAAGTAATCTTAATGCATGCACCGCCGGTTCCGGCCCATCTGACTCGACGCCAGCGTCGGGTGCGAGTGGGGAAGAATGCACATCCCGGGGCACCAGCATCAGCAACCATTGTGGCCCCATCCACTGCTGACTCTATTCCCAGATCCCTGCGCATGTTGAGCAGGGGAAGCCACGTGCCCGACTGGGATCAAAACCCCAACCACCCTGCAGGCAGGTTGGGTCGAATCTTTCGGTCGCGGACACTGGCAATGGCCACTGCGGACCAATCCGCGGTAGTGTCGCTCACCATGAAGGCTCATTCTGTGCCACCGATCTGGGAAGCCGAAAGCGTCTTCGCGACGGCTATGCTCCGGGTATGACTTCTTCCAGCACCTACCGCAAGGGGTATGAGGTCACTCCCCCTACCGCCGGTCGCGAGCATAGAGCCGTTGTGTATCCAGTCGCTCACTCACATGGTGGTCCTCCCCATGTCCCTTTCGACATCTGTCCTGGAGCTTCTCGCACCCCGGCATTCGGTCCCCTCTACCCCAGCTCTATTGTGGCCGGGGGACCCCATGAAGGAAGTCGTCCTTACCCTGAAGAGCTACCCCGGGGCAGGAAGGCTGGGTGTCGTCGTCGTAGGAGGAATGTCAGGGGAGTCCGGATGGGAATCAGACCAGTCTGTTTCTCGGATTCTGAGGTAGAGTACGACTCGACGATAGAACCTCCCCCCCAACCATTCGAGTTGAGGGCAGGAATAGGGACGCGGCGCTTCAGTCTCGTACTCCCCGAATGCGAGATCCGTATGATTCCTTCCTCCCTTCGAAGGTATGTCCAGGAGGACGAAGACTTGGCATACCACCAGGGATCAAGACACAGTTATCGCTGATCTCCTCGGAAGCACCTCCTGCCCCTGTTAGGGAGGGTGAGGAACTAATCTGGGGACCGACGGAAGGATCGCGAGGTGACACGCCCTTGGCGAGCACTGACGTTGTGACAAGAGGCCCATCCACCGGCCCATCCTACCGTGACGTGGCGGCCAGGGCACTGTAACCCCGGGAGGATGACCCAGGGATCGCCAGCCAATTGGCATGTTCGCCGTATTCCCCGCCGGCCAGCCCACCGCCCCGACAGCCTACCTCGGCGCTATTGCCAATTCCCCGACTTTCCTCGGTGAACGAGCAGGGGCAGCATGTTCCGGACCCCGAGCCGGAGCCGTGGAGCTTCTGGACTATTCTTGAAGTGGGCCACTTCCCTGAGATGTTTTGGCCGGTCACAGAATCGGGTTTTGATGTGCCATAGTCACTCACCCCAGGAGAGTTTGAATGATTCCGCCAGATTCTTCGGGTAACTCACTACCGCCTCCGACATCAACTAGTGCCTTATCCCGGGAGCCAAGAGCTTCTCGAGGATATTGGTGAGTAGTGTCGCTGGGTTGACCAAGTAGCACTCCCCGCGGTCTGGCACCCTGAGTCGCTGGGCCTCCACGAGGCCCTTCAGCAAAAATGCGTCCAGAGTTTTCAAGTACTCCGCAGAGTTATTGAGGAGGCCACCCCCCTCGCGCACGTCCGCGGGTGGGGGAATTACGCTGCTCTCCTCTTCTGTGCGATCCGCCGGCAGCCCGATCTACTAGGCGGCCCTGATGGAAGGTCTCCAAGGGTAGTAGCAGTCAACATGGCTGAACCTTCAGATGAGGGAAACATTGTGGAGCCCCTCGACGGGGACTCACCCCCCCCCCCCCCCCCGAGGACAGGCCGCTACTAAACCCATCTGGGAGGATTACTCGACAACAAAGGAGCCTCCTAGTCCTTCCTGTACCCACGGAGGCACTGGCGCTGGGCCAAAACATCGGCAAGGGTAAAGAGCCTGTCGTGTCTGTCAAAATCGCCGACCCATCTGCCTCAGTGCAGAAGGAAGCAGAAGATCCTGAGAAGGCCACACTGCGCCAACAGCTAGCCGAGCAGAAGAGGCTAGTTGATGAGCTCCTGGGCGAACGCATTGTAGAGCGGCGGCCTGTATACGGCAACCCTAGACCAGGACAGCAGGGGCAGGAGCATCTACCCCTTGCTGAGATCCCCCCGGGCAACCGTGACCGTGTGGTGTTCACCGACAGGGGAGACACTAGAGCCCATGGTAAGAGGGCGCGATATGTTTCGTCGAACCCTCCGAAGCAGCGTGGCAACCTAGGAGACCCTGCTCGGTTTCCTCCCGCCGCTCCGAGAGTCTCTCCGCCAGCTCCCCCCCCCCCCCCCCCCCGAGCTGCTGAGCACGACTATCGTATCGAAGAGCCCGGCAATGCGCTTGTGGTTAGGGATCCCCGTCAGGATAGGAATCCTCATCCGGATGATCTAATGGAATTAGTCAACTCTCGATTGGAGGACCTGGAAACTCGGCAGGTGGTGATCCCACCGGATGGCAAGTCGTACCCCGCATGGGTGGATGACATGCCGGCCCCACCGGGATTTGGGAACCCCACTTTTTCCCCCTTTAACAGGACCGGAGACCTGCCACAACACATGTCCCACTTCAACACGAGGTGCGGGCCTATGTTAGGGACTCTGGCGCAGCAAGAGGCTGCGAAGCTCCGGTGCTTCGTTCAGACACTGGATGGACCAGCATTGGTTTGGTATAGCCAGCTCCCTGTTGGATCAGTGACTAGCTCGGAGGACCATCATCGAAAATTCCTCTTGCAGTTTAGCTCCACAACCCGGAAGATGAACATTGCAGACCTCTTCAGGTGAAATCAAAGGCCCGACGAGCGTGTCGCGGACTTCGTCACCCGGTGGAAGGGGCTCACGTACTCCCTTGACATGCCACTGACTCAGGAGAAATTACTAACGATGTGTGTGGGGAACGTCAAGGCGGAGTTGGTTCCGTTCCTGATCACGCAAATTTACCCTGGAGGGTTCCGGGAATTCTCAGACAAGGCTCAGCGCCTCGATTAAGCCCTACAACAGGCCATTCAGGCATGCCCGCTGCCTCCTGTGATCTCTGCAAGGAGAGCCGCCAGAGCCAAGCACACTGCTGTGGCGCAGATAGAGGCCCCTAGACAGCTATAGTTGCTACCGATGAGGCCAGCTTAGCAGGCTCATAGGGGTCCACCCCCACAGCCTCCGGCCCAGCAGCGACCACCTCAAAATCGGTAGGCACCTCCGCCTAACACACCGCCACCACCTAGGTGAGGTAATTCAGCTCCGCCTCCTCGGCCTTCTCCACTGGCCCCTGGCCATGGTCAGCCCCAAAGAGTCCCCTTTTCAGGAAGAAGGAATCAGGCTTACTCGTTTGGCGAGGCACATCTCCCCTGTTATATCCGTAGCGCCTTGGAGTAGAGGATCGTGCGACTGCCTGAGTGCCGGAAGCCAAAAGTGGCGTGTCTCACGGATCGCCCTAACTACTTCCCTTATCACCGGTTCCTGGGACACACCATCCGGCAATGCTATGTGTTTAAGGAATGGCTCCAAGGCCATATTGACAACAACATAGTCAGGTTGGGCCCAGCCCCGGCACAAGTGGCAGGTGTCTTCGTGGGATAAGATGGCAGCAGTGACGACAGGGATGGGTGGGAACAGGTTTCCGACCGTGGGTCCCGGATGTATAATGACTGGATGGCCCGCAGGACGGTCGCCCATTCCCATGGCATCATCCGTGCCCGCCTAGACCAATCAGAGCCCTCAGAATCTACGAGCGCCGCTTCGGCATCGTCGTCCCAGCATACTTCTTCCCAAAAGAGAAAGCGGCGGCTCAAGAAGAAAGAATGTTCCCTTCCATTTCCATCATCTTCTCACACTCTTGGTGATTTCATGCCCTTGGAAATGGGGATCCCTCCGATACCCCGTCTGGTAATGGATGATTCCTCGAGTGAGAGCCCGGGGTACGCTTCGGTTAACACCGTAGGGTTGGTAAATCCTTTTGTGGCTCCCGATGATGTGGAGCGCCATGTGAACCTCCACGAGAGCCCAGGGTACGCTTTGGTTAACACCGTAGAGTTGGTAAATCCCTTTGTGGCTCCTGACGACGAGGAGCACCAGGTGAACCTCCCCAAGAGCCCGGGGTACGCTTCAGTTAACACCATAGAGTTGGTAAATACCTTTGTGGCTCCCGACGACAAGGAGCGCCAGGTGAACCTTCTCGAGAGCTCGGGGTACGCTTCTGTTAACACTGTAGAGTTGGTAAATCCCTTTGCGGCTCCTGACGACGAGGAGCGCCAGGTGAACCTCCCCAAGATCCCGGGGTACGCTTTGGTTAACACTGTAGAGTTGGTAAATACCTTTGTGGCTCCAGACGACGTGGAATGCCCGGTAATCCTCCCCGAGAGCCCGGGGTACGCTTCGGTTAACACCGTAGAGTTGGTAAATCCCTTTGTGGCTCCCGACGACGAGGAGCGCCAGGTGAACCTCAACAATGTCCCCAGCCATCACCAACGTCGACGGAGCCGTGGCTACGTGAATCGCCGGGGCATAGCGGTCGACACCTCCAGTCAGGTCGTGCACGCCACCAAGACCAGGTAGCAGGCCCGGTATAGAGAGCAGCGCTCGCGGCTCCCTCACCCGGTGACAACAGGTTCGTCTCCACCACCGTTTGTGTTGCTGGATCGTGCAGAATCGCCTTGCCCGAGTCGCAACCAGCCTCGCCCTGCCACTGGCCAACTACGGACTTCTGGCCCTAGCATGGAAGCCACCTCAAGGGCTTCAGCTGGTGAACAGCGGGACATGCCTAGTACCGGTCAGTCACCAGTCCCGCCAGCAGGGCCCGTCATGCCCCCAATCACAGAGCGACCTCCTGTGTGCAGAAGCTCGCATTTGGCGTGAATGTATGATGTCCTGAAGCTTCTTTCCGGCATTCTGGTGAGGCTTTCAATCCTTGAGGCCCTCCGCCAATCGTCTTAAATGCGTGAGGCGCTCGCCGAGGCTCTAAGGAGACTCATCCAGTTTGAAATTGAGGTGGAGGCCGCATAAGCCTTCCACACCGAGGAGATTGAGGACTCCAAATGTCAGGAGGTTATCTCATCCTCCAGTGAAGATGAAGACCCTCCCATACAGGGGCACATCCGCCCGCTATACATCATCGGCCAGTTCAATGGCATGGAGGTCCATCGCTATCTTGTCGACACGGGTTCTGGGATTAAATTGATCCTAACTTGGACACTGCGAAAACTGGGGTTGTCCGAGGATGATTTAACTCGCTCCGACCTCATAATCTAGGGGTATGACAGGACCGAGCAAACTCCACTCGGCAAGATTCGTCTGAAGACCTAGTTCGGCTTCTTAATTGCCAATACTGAATTCATGGTTGTCTCTCAGGACACTGCCTACAATGTGTTGATGGGCAGGTCGTGGCTCCATCTTCACGCAGCGGTTCCCTCATCATACCATCAGTGCCTCAAATTCTCCATTAAGGGTCGAGTTGGTGTGATCCAAGGAGATGCGTCCCCGTTTGACTCTTGTGAAGCTCGTTACCTGGACGCTGACTATTACAAGAGAAAGGACAAGCAGATCCTGGCAGGTGAGGTTGAGCATGCCGCTGCCGCAAGCGATCCCTGGGTAGGTTTGGATGACGCATATGTCTTGACAATCCATCGGTTGGAGGCCACGACATCCGATATGGGAGAGTTCTTTGTTGTCTCAGGTACCAGAGGAATTCATATTTCTGGGTCTAAGTGACGGAGGGAAATCACCTCGTACTCTTACACCAACCAGGCCCGGGTGATCCCCGAGCCTCCTACCCCCGTACGATATCGGGACATTGGGCTTATGGAAATGACGGTACATCATACGTGCCTGTTTCGTCGAGCCGAGATCGACCGGCTCAAGCCAACGTGACACCACTGCTTCAATTTCGTAAAGTGTGGCCCCTTGGGCCGCATGCCAGATGTGATTGGATTGACCGCCTTTGTCGCTACGGTCTCCGCGGTGCACGAGTCTCCTGTCGTGACGACCTCGGCCGCCCAAGCCGGTGATAGCTCCCCATCAGGATTGAGCAGCCCCGAAACGGCTCCCCCCCTGGACGATCCTTCCAGAAGTGGAGATGAAGACATGGATGATGCTCCTCCTACCTTGGAGGAGGGCGTCTCTGCCACGGTCGACGAGCTCGTACAGGTGAACCTCGGTAGTGAGGCGGACTCCAGACCCACATTGGTCAGCGCCGCTATGCCTCCCGAGGAATGACAACAGTACATAGACATCCTCAGACAGCACCGTGATGTGTTTTCCTATAGTTATGATGAGATGCTGGGACTAGATCCCCAGGTAGCCGTCCACCGCCTTGGCCTCCCAACAAACCATAGCAGGATCAAGCATCCTCCCAGAAAAATGCACCCCTTACACGGTGCCATGGTTGAGGCAAAAGTTGATAAGATCATTAAGGCCAACTTCATCAGGGAAGTCCAGTACCCTAGGTAGCTAGCCAACATTGTGGCAGTCAGGAAGAAGAACGGGAAGATCAGGGTCTGCATCGACTTCCGCGATCGTAATCGCCACTGTCCAAAGGATGAATTTCCCCTTACCCTAACAGAGCTGTTGATCGACGCAACGGTCGGGTTCCATGCCCTCTCTTTCATGGATGGGTACTCCGGGTATAACCATATCTGGATGGACCCTGAGGATGAAGAGTTCACTGCCTTCAGGGCCCCCAGGGCACTTTCTGCTATCGGGTTATTCCCTTCGGCCTAAAGAATGCGGGTGCCACCTATCAGCGGGCTATACACTGCAAATTCAAGATGTCATCGGGACGCCGATGAAGTGCTATGTAGATGACCTGGTGGTCAAATCTCGTCAGCGCCAGAACCATCTCAAGGACCTTGAGAAAGTGTTCGGTTTGCTCCGTTCTCATCACTTGAAGATGAACCCATTGAAGTGTGCCTTCGGGGTCACCTCCGGAAAGTTTCTTGGATTAATCGTCAGGTAGCGAGGTATCGAGGTCGACCCCGAGAAGATCAGGGCCATCAGTCAGATGCTTCCCCAAGTAATATTCGGGAGCTTCGAGGCCTCCAAGGCCACTTAGCCAATATACGCCGATTCATTGCGAATCTGGCCGGCAAGTGTAAGCCCTTTTCTCATCTCATGAAGAAAGGCACCGCCTATGGGTGGGATGAAGAGTGCCAGACCGATTTTGAGGAAATCTAGCAGTATCTGCTTCAACCTCCGGTCCTGATGGCACCCGCTCCCGAAAAGCCGCTGGTCCTTTACGTGACCGCCATGGAGTGATCCCTCGGTGCCCTTCTCGCCTAGAAGAACAACGAGGGAATGGAGAATAGCCTCTACTACCTCATCCACATGCTCCTCAACATGGAAGTTAGATACTCTCCCATCGAGAAGAGCTTTCTGGTGCTTGTATCTGCCGTACAGAAATTTCGGCACTACTTACAGCACCACGAGGTACAGCTGGTCTCTCGGGTAGACCCATTGAATGATATCTTAAGTCGGCCTATGCGGGATGGATGATTAGCACGCTGGGCGGTGATCCTCCAGCAGTTTGACATTAGGTTCATACCTCAGAAGGTCGTCAAAGGACAGGCGTTGGCAGACTTCTTAGCTTCTCAACCAACCTCTGCGAACCAGCCGCTGGATTTGGGCTTTCCTGATGAGGAAATCCACTCAGTCGATCACGCGACCCCATGCTGGAATATGCACATTGATGGAACCTCTCGAATCTATACCGGTAGAAGGATCAACGATCCTAGGCTTAATAGAGTGGTCTTGGGTATTATATTTATCACCCCGAAGCAAGCCGTTCTGCCATATTATTTCTTATTGTCAGAGGGCTGCACCAACAATGAGGTAGTATATCATGCCCTCATCACCGGCCTCGAGTTGGCTCTAGAGGTTGACGTACCCCACCTGTATGTAAAAGGGGACTCTGAGCTAGTCATCAAGCAGTTTAACGGTGACTACATAGTCAGGAAGCCAGAACGCGTGTCGTTGCTCGAGCATACCCTCAATCTAATGGATGTGTTCCCATCCCGACCAGATGTCGTTCACGTTCCCCGGTCGTAGAACAGTCGATCATATGCTTTGTCCAGCCTGGCCGCATCACTCGCGGAGCCCGAACAGAATGACCTAATCATCCATGTGGCACACCGAAGATCCATTGCTCCTATTATCCCGGAGGGCGGTCGTGGCCCCCGAGTGAACCATCTCACCGCTGGTGCCCCCGCGTCAGGACCCCCCGAGGCTTCAGGCGTGGTGATCGAGACAGTTCCTGACTAGAGGACACCCTTGGTTGAATATCTCTGGCACGTCAATCATCCGATGGACCGAGCAAATTGGGAACGAATCCGGCGTCGTGCGCCGCAGTTCACCCTTCAAAGCGGTCCCAGCTGTGAGCAGCTCCTTTACAGGCGCGGATTTGATAGTGTTCTCCTCTGTTGTCTTCAAGGAGTTGAGATCCCGCATGTCATGCAGGAAGTGCACGCTGGCTCCTGTGGCGCCCACCAGGCCAGGTCGAAGTTGTCCCACCAGATTTGGAGACTGGGATACTTCTGGCCCTCTATGATCCACGACTGCATCGAGTACGCCAAGAGGTGTCAAGCGTTCCAAGTTCATGCTAACATTGTGCATCGGCCACCAGAGCCTCTCCATACTACTATGTATTCTTGGCCCTTTGCAGTCTGGGGGTTGGATGTTGCAGGTCCTTATGCACCGGCGATGGCCCGCTAGTGCAGGTTCATCATAACTGCCACATATTTCTTCTCAAAGTGGGAAGAGGCAGCCCCGCTTAAAGAAGTCAAGGCTGGTTCTATCACCGACTTCGTGAGTTCCAATATCATTCACTGGTTTGGAATCCCTCATGCTATCCTCACGGATAATGAAACCAACTTCCGAGCGGCTGAGCTGATGAGATTGTACGCCAAGTACAACATTCGCTCTAACCACACCTCCCGCTATCATGCACAGGCGAATGGACAGATTGAGGCGTTTAACAAAACCCTCTGTAACATTCTGCAAAAAATGGTAGGTCAGAACAAGAAAAGTTGGCTGGAAAAGCTCCCCAACGCCCTCTGGGCTTATAGGACGACTCGCAATTCCACCCAGGTGACCCCGTATTCTCTGGTATACGGAGCCGAGGCCGTCCTTCCCATCAAGGTCCATCTACCCTCATTGTGCATGGCAGTCTACGACCAGAAAGCGCCTGACAGAGTTGTCGAGATCCATCTAGCCGAATTGGAAGCGGTGGACGAAAGTAGGCTTCACGCTTTACATAACATGGAAAGGAATTAGAGCAGGATGGATCGAGATTTCGATAAAAAGGTTCGCCTCCGCTCCTTCCGGCAAGGTGACCTGGTGTTGGCTCTCAGAGTGCAAATGATTCCCGGCAGGAAACCACCCAAGTTGGAACCCAAGTGGGAGGGACCTTTTATTATCCATAAGGTCTATCCCAATGGTGCGTATTCCCTAGTGACCATGGATGGTGAGTGTATCACTCCTCCCACCCACACCAGGTTCCTCAAGAAGTACTTTGCCTAAACTGTATGGTCCTGCATGACCCTAAACTGTATGGTCCTGCATGACCTTAAACTGTATAGTCCTACATGACCCTAAACTGTATGGTCCTACATGACCTTAAACTGTATGGGTCTGCATGACCTTAAACTGTATGGTCCTGCATGACCTTAAACGGTATGGTCCTACATGACCTTAAACGGTATGGTCCTGCATGACCTTAAAATGTATGGTCCTGCTTGTCCTTAAACTGTATGGTCCTACATGACCTTAAACTATATGGTCTAGCACGACCTTAAACTACACTCTGCCGTACACCTGGGCTCCACGGTCCGAGCTCTATGACCTAAAACTAATATCCTCTATTGGTTCTACCCTTTTCACGGTCCGAGCTTTAAGACCAAAAAATAAGACCTATATTTCGTCCAACATGACGTTAAATTGTATTGCTAGAACAACGTTTAGCTTGATTCCCATCCTAATGGGATACGTAGGAACGCCCAGACCTTTCGTCTTTGGGTCCAGCTTGAGGACCGGTGTCGCGTCTGTTTCGCCTTTGGGACTTCGACCACAGGGTCTCGTGGCGTGGTGTGAGATTATGTCCCCATTCACGTTGGGTTTGCGATAGCTGCACCTCGCGCACCCTGTCCTCAGGGTGTAGCCCTCCTCTGTCCAATGGCGTTTAAAGACGCATATCAAGAACTACGTGTGGCTTGATTCCCATCCTTATAGGATACATAGGACCTCCTGAACACCTAGATGTCAGGTCCAGCCCCATCTCTTAAGAGATCCCACGATCTCCCGGTGCCCAGGGTGTTTGGCATTATGCCCCCTCTTTTGCCCAGGGATCTGCCATTTCATGGCCACTCCTAGACTGAGCCCACTGACCCTTTCCAGTGGTCTGCTGATGTCCTCAAGGCACTCTGGTCTAGAACTTGGAGTGCCAGATTCGACTAAGGCAAGTTCTATCCACTTACCAAGCTTCGTGTTCCCCTTCATTCGGTCCCCCGTCATCCTTCATACCTGGAGGGACCCCCAAGAACGGCGTGGATACAATGCCCAAGGGCTCTCCTACCATCATGGGACAACTCCCCTGAGGGTTTCAGACAACAAATTGATACAAATCCCGCGTTGCGAACATGGTCAGTGGTTGATGCTCATTTGTTTGTCCCCATGGCTAACACGACAGGATGTTGTGTTGCGAACATGGTCAACAGTAATCCTCAGTCGTCACGCCTGTTCCCCAGGCCTTGAATGTTGGTGGCATGGTTCCTGTCATGTTCCTCCCCGCCGTGCTAAGATCGAATCTCGAAACTCCTTGTACTAACCCTCAGTACACCCCCGCACATCAGACAGACCGAACTGTGTAACGATGTCTCTCGGGGCTCCGGCGATCTGAGCGCTAGAGTATGTGCTTGGTTCTCTTCTTTATGGGTTGCATGCAACTTGACCTTCATCCCATTAGGGGAGTGAGGAGTCGCCAAAACATTGCATTTCGGGCCCAGTATAGCTGGGAACTAGCATCAGCTGCCCCTCCCTGATTGTTGAACCCTCGTAGGCCCCTTTTCCTGAGGCTCTTCTCTCGGATGGTCAAAACCATATGACCTTAAACTATGTTGTTGGTCCAAACCATATGACAATAAACTGTGTTGTTGGTCCAAACCATATGACCTTAAACTGTGCTATTGGTCCAAACCATATGACCTTAAACTGTGCTGTTGGTCCAAACCATATGACCTTAAATTGTGCTGTTGGTCCAAACCATATGACCTTAAACTGTGATGTTGGTCCAAACCATATGACCTTAAACTGTTCTGTTGGTCCAAACCATATGACCTTAAACTCTGTTGTTGGTCGAAACCATATGACCGTAAACTGTGCTATTGGTCCAAACCATATGACCTTAAACTGGGCTGTTGGTCCAAACCATATGACCTTAAACTGTGCTGTTGGTCCAAACCATATGACCCTAAACAGTGCTGTTGGTCCAAACCTTATGACCTTAAACTGTTATGTTGGTCCAAACCATATGAACTTAAACTGTGTTGTTGGTCAAAACCATATGACCTTAAACTGTGCTGTTGGTCCAAACCATATGAACCTAAACTCTGCAGTTGGTCCAATCCTTATGACCCTAAACTGTGACATTATCGTCCTGGTCGCACGACGAAAAACGACACTGCATTGTGGTGACCTCGTTGTAGAGGACATCACGTTCGGTATTGGTTCTATGCCATGCCATTTGTCAATGCCTATCACGGCTTGATGCTTGTGGCGACACCATGTCCTGCTACTCTGGGCCTGTCGCTTGACAATAAAAAAACCACTCACCTTAAAGGACAAACAAGATTAATCAAATGCCGCTTCTTTTAGTGCGAGGGCCACGCCGACACTCCCCTTTTCCCTTGGCACTGGTATCTTACCATGTCACTTTCAGAACTACATATGGCTTGATTCTCATACTTATGAGATACGTAGGAACGCCTGGGGCACTTCCCCGCAGGTTCATCCTACTTCTGTGTTTGGTCCCTCGACTCGAGCATTTCCCCGGAGAGCACATGTTATTTAGGGCTTAGGTCCTCCTTTATGTTGGGTTTTTAACCGCCTGGCCATGTGTCTGTTTCTCCCCTTTCCACGGTCCGAGCACTAAGACCTAAAACTATGATCCTTACGGTCCGAGCTCTAAGACCTAAAACTATGATCCTTACGGTCCGAGCTCTAAGACCTAAAACTAAGATCCTTATGGTCCGAGCTCTATGACCTAAAACTAAGATCCCTACGGTCCGAGCTCTAATACCTAAAACTAAGATCCTTACGGTCCGAGCTCCAAGACCTAGAACTAAGATCCTTACGGTCCGAGCTCTAAGACCTATATCTAAGATCCTTACAGTCTGAGCTCTAAGACCTAAAACTAATATCCTTAAGGTCCGAGCTCTAAGACCTAAACTAAGATCCTTATGGTCTGAGCTCTAAGACCTAAAACTAAGATCCTTACGGTCCGAGCTCTAAGACCTAAAACTAAGATCCTTACGGTTCGAGTTCTAAGACCTAAAACTATGATCCTTACGGTCTGAGTTCTAAGACCTAAAACTAAGATCCTTACGGTCCGATCTCTAAGACCTAAATCTAAGATCCTTACGGTCCGAGCTCTAAGACCTAAAACTAAGATCCTTACGGTCCGATCTCTAAGACCTAAAACTAAGATCCGTATTCCGTCCCGCATGACGTTAAACTGTATTTCGTCCCGCATGACGTTAAACTGAATTTTCAGAACTACGTGTGGCTTGATTCTCATCTTTATAAGATATGTAGGACCGCACGGATGTTTCGTCTTGGTTCCAGCCCCAGGGATTAGTAAACCCCGTCCTTATTGTCGGTAGCTCGGCCCGACTTCATGGGGAGTGGTGTAATCGGGATATCTACCCCGAGCATGTTTGGGATGCCCCATGGTAATAATGGGAAGTGGCAGTTCTCTCGCCAAAGTGGTCCTGCCTGGAAATTGGGATGACCCGTGATCAGTTTGGTACGTATGCCTAATGCGCCTTCGCCATGGTGGCGCAATTTCGGGAGTGTTGGAATTTGTTCAAACAAACCACCACTCCACCTTCACCGCCTTGCGCCCCCACTTATTCGAACCCTCATTTCATTTCGTGTTTGATGGGACCCCCTAACAGTATGGATGCTCGACCCATGGTCCGCCTACTATCCTGGGCCAACATTCCGAAGAACTGGTCATGTTTGACGGGACCCCCTAACAGAATAGATGCTCGACCCATGGTCCGCCTACTGTTCTGGGCCAACGTTACGGAGAACTAGTCATGTTTGACGGGACCCCCTAACAGTATGGATGCTCGACCCATGGTATGCCTACTGTCCTGGGCCAACGTTCCGGAGAACTGGTCATGTTTGACGGGACCCCCTAATAGTATGGATGCTCGACCTATGGTCCACCTACTGTCCTGGGCCAACGCTCCAGAAAACTGACCAACGATATTTGAGTTAGGCACCGTGTTGCGAACACGGTCAGCGTTCACTGCTCATTTATTGTCCTCCCATTCTAGGCCAACGTGATATGGATGTTGTGTTTCCGCCATGGTTGACAGTTATCCTCCATGGTTGCGCCCCATTGGGATCCGAATTTGGGCAGCGTGATTCACCATTCCTCTCCATTCCCCTGTGTTCGGATGGATTTCAATGCCCCCGGCATTGCCCTGCTTGTGTGTAAGGTCACATTGAGATGTCGACACATCAATCGGCTCAGGGGTCTCCTTAGAAGTCCAGGACCAATTTTGGATGCCTAAAGCTTGGTCAATGCCCCACAATTGAACAAAATGATGGTACGAGCATCTTCTGCTCCTTGCGTTGGGAACGACCCACATGATCCTAGGGATGAGTTGTCATTCATTTAGAAACTATGGTTGAGTGCATTAAACCAAGGGTAAAAATTAGGGGATTTGACCACATATTGGATTGAGATGATGAGCAGTACAAGTAGAATGTTCATGAGATGGAAAAAATATATCCCTTAGGGGTCATCATGCTGAAACGATCTTTCCAGCGCTGCTACCCTCTGGCTGGTAGCCTCCAGGACCGCTTCTCGCTCTTTGAAGACTCTCTCCTCATCGACCACCATAGAGCACAGCTCGCCAGCCCTAGCTTATGCCTGCGCCTGCTCGGTTTGAAGTACGGTCATCTGGCGACTCGCCTCCACCAGTTGTTCCTGCGCATCAGCCAGCTGGGCCGTCAGTTGATCCACGAGCTCAAAACATGTTGCGATGAAGGCCTCTTTATCTTCCGCCTACCCTTCGAGGTGCCGGACTTCTTGCTCCACCCTCAGCAGCGCTTGAGTGCTCGCCGATCCTTCCCGGAATTGGGAAATGTCGGTGCGCTGGCTGCTCTCACGTATCTTCTCGTCCATGTAATCACGGACCGCCAGATGAAGGCGCTGAGCGTCAGCCCCTCCAGCGCATAAGAAGCGTAGCCAGGTCTGATGTGATCCCATCCGCCTCAGCCAATCCGACTGGGGCTTCCCGAGGAAGCGTTGGATACACTTCCACCCTTTGCGTCGTGTCATCCGGCTCTCCTCGGTGGCCTCTGAGTTTGAGTCATCAATCTCCTCAGGGTCAGCGGGTCAGTATAGGGGGAAGGCCGCCAACAGATAGGAAGCAAGATCCACCCCAGGGATGTCTTCGGGAGGAATAGAATCATCGACGTCCGAGCAACCTTCTCTCGCCCCATCAGAAATGATGCATCCACCAGCTTCTGACCTCGTTTCAGGAACAGCGCCGCTGATGTCCGCCACACCCTGCTCATCTATTGTCGGGGCCAGCTCTGTCCAGAGAGCATGTTCCAAGCGAGGTGGTATGTTTGTCGCTCGTCCACTTGCGGATGGCTCGGTCTCCATAGCCTGACGTGCCTCCAGTGTTGAGATCACTTCGCAGGGCATACACTGGTCAGATGGGATCTTTTGACACCAAGCACCATTTGTGAAGCGTTAGACTTACAGAAATCTAGAGCATCGGTCCCCAGTGTTCCAGCCGCTGCAGGAGCCTCCATAAGGGGAGACCCCTCTACACTGGTTAATTCTATGATGGGTGTTGGATCCCCATCATGTCCCACTAGTTCCTCTCCGCCATCCTCTGGTGGGGACTCACGTCCACTGCTCAGTTGCTCCTGAGTAGGATGGGGAAGTGAGTTAGAAGTTGGAAAGTATAATGGCTGAATGAAGGAAATGAATGAAGACAGAGACAAACCTCGATAATCTCGGTTATGTCGAAATCAGAGTCAGAAATCTCGCCGCTCTCTCGGAGACTCCCTTGGTAGGTCGTCCCTTGCGACCCCTCACCTTCGGGATCCTCTTCTTTATATTCTCCCTCTCCTTCATCCTCCCCGGTTTCCTCCTCCCCCTCTGGCTCATCATCACTATCACCTTCTCCCGGAGGCATCACATCCAGATCATGCTCCTGGCCGAGCATCACTTTCACTAGGAAAGTTGGCTCCGCATGCCGCCCTCTTTGGCGTGCGTATGCGTCCAAGGCCGTCAAATAAGCATGCAGCCGATGAAAGTTAACTTGGACGGTATTTCGAACGAGCCTGACCTCCGGCAGTTGGATCCCGTTCTGCATTATCTTCTGCCAGATGGCTTCGACGCTCAGCGATTGCCGTAGGGTCATCCAGGACGACCACAGTGCCAGGAGAATTGCGTCATGGGAAGGTTAGAGAAGATATCTTATCTCCATCCCGGGCAGTTCCCTGGCCACCTCATGTGACCCCCCTATGGGTAACGAGGACGTGGCAACACCATGTGATGTTCCCGCTGCCGATGTCCCGGCATGCGCAGGCCTCGCTGCCTAACGCGCCCTTGGTTCCCCCCTTCCGACTGCACCGTGCCTTCTTTCTCGTCGCCCGGTTTCTGCACGAGTAACCTCGAGTTGCCGGACGCACTTGCGTAATAGCCCCTCAGGGTACGCAATGGTCCAGTATTCGGTATATTCGGTTGCTAGGCCGGCATCAACCCCGGTGGGAGGAAGAGTAACGACGTCGCCAGAGCCGAAAGTGGTAAACATCAACCACATCTGGCGCAGGACGCATGGATTCTTCTCCTGCCAGACAGCTGTGAATACTTTCTTCGGCATTCGCTGAAGGCACCTGAACTGCCTAGCGAATCGGGACGGCACGTAGGGCTTGCAGATCACCTTCTAGTCGATCTGATCCACGAGCACCCCGCCCCGAATGCTCTGGATGTATTCTTGTTGTTCCAGAGAGCCTCGCCCATTGTCCACCAACATGCCAACCGGGGTGGGGAACGGGTTGAAGTTTAAGTTGGCATGGTTTCCAATGCAGATCCCCACGCCCTCCTCATTGAGCGTCAATGGCGCCACCCCTGCAATGTTTAGCAAGGACGGTCGCAAGACATTGCCCAGAGGATGGACGACGTTTGGGAATGTATACCCGCCGAGATGAGCCGCCACCCAGCCATGGATGATCTGGAAGGGACCACAGACTCTCCAAGGTGACCCCCCTCATGAGATGCGCCCCAGGATGGTATATAGCTTGGCCAGAACGTGGACGCCCAAGTTGAACCATTTTTTGGCGGCCATGGAGCACGCCATTACCAAAGTCGCTGGACGGACGACCATCCTCGCGTCCCGCACCGGCAGGAGCCACCCGCTCAGAAAGGAGGCAAGGAACCCGACATACCAGATGTTCGGGTCTCGGGCCTTAATGACGTAGTAGCCCCATGATTGGTATTTCCCTGCCTCCACGGTCTTCCAGTATGACCCGTCCTTATTCCTCTAAGTCGCGGTTGGGCACTGTTTGCCCCATCCCAGCATCATGACAGTGGGATCCCTCTCAAGGAACAGGTTGAACCAGCCCTTATAGGCGATTTCCATCAGGAAGTCCTTGACCCCTAGCCTCTCCTTGGCCAGCTATAGCAGGTGCCACGTCAGCATAGGCATCCGCGACCTGTCTCCCCAGGTGTTATTTGGAGGAACGAACTCGTCGTATTGGTAACCCTCCAGTGGGATACCTCTGATGCAGTGGACTTCCCCGAGATTGATTCCGACTTCCCCATGATGAATGTGGAACGTGTTGGTGTCAGGAGACCACCGTGTGAATAGCTCCGGACCATGTTCATGCTGACGGTGGAAACGGAACTGCGATGTCCATACCGCCTCGAACATGCCGATATACCGCAGTTCTTCCCCGAACTGGTCATAGGTATGGCGAACCCAGATCACCCAGGCCCATTTGCTGGTGAAGTTACCCCCGGACCTCAGGTCCCAATCCTTCAGCCAGCCCTTCGTGTCATTCGTGATGCTTTGACGGAATGTCCTCGCGTAGAGGGCCGGAGAATCCTCCGCCACAGGCTCATCCTCAGTAATGGTCCTTGTCCTCGGGTTCAGGACATAAACGTCCATATTTCTAGTTTCCCTCGCAAGATGGCCGTTGTTGGTGATGTTTTAGGGAGGATGTTCATCCTCCCGAGTCACCCAAGACCACGACGTGTCCACTTCGAAGCCCAGCAGGGGCACCACTTCCAGGATGCCAAAATTCCAGAGCGGGAGGTTGTCCGATAAGGGATATGCCTTCTGGGCTGGAGAGAGCAGGTTGAACAAGGTCAGATTGTTGGAGACAATCACCTTGGCGCCATAAAACTCCTCGTTTTCCGCCATTTCTGTCCTACGGGCAGTGGCTTCCCCCTCATCAACTCGGTTTTCCGCCATCTCAATTTTTCCGGGAGTTGGAAAAAATCAGGATGTAGTGCGCGGAATCGTAGAGTTCGGTGTGAAATCAAGAAGAGTTGCGTGGAATCTTGGAGATGAGCTCGCAATCGGCACACAGAGCGCGGAAAATCCCGAACAGGCGCGAGATTACGGCCGAATTTTGGATGGAATTCCGCGCTGCCAGAGCGTTATTACGCGCAGCAGCGGAAGCAATTTCGTGCACGAGAGCGGTAACCTTATCGCACGGAAAAGTGGAAGTACGGATCTAGGACACAGCGCCCCTTTTTATAGGCGAGGCCAGGGTTCCACGCCATGCGGAAAGCCTATTTCACGGGCGTCCGTAGGTTTTGCACGCCCCATCGGAATTTGGCGCGTAACTTGACCAGGAGGCTCCGCACTTTGGAATTTCGGCGTTTCCCTTGGAATATGATTGTTGTGACCTCTCGCTAATCCAGTTCCTAGGGGGGGAATTTTTTGACGCTGAAAAAAGCCCGTATCTCCCGGAGGATGTTTCAGAATAACGAAGCGAAGTCATATTCTGAATCAGAGGCCCGATCCGGAGGCCCGGGATGTGGTGCGCGAAATAAAGGAGGCTCCGCGTGAAAAATTGTTCAGTGCGCGTATAATCACCGGGTTTCACAGAATTGAGCTGTTGAGGCACGCAATCCTTGCGCGCCCTAGTTTCGCGCGGCGAGCTTTTGCGCGCCCGCTGCGCTCGGCGGGAAGAATTTCGTGCGCCACCTGGATTTTGCGACGGAGGTCGCCTATAAATAGAAGGTGACCCCGAACGGTTTGGGGGTTGAGGAATCCGAAGCGACTCTCGTGCGCGCAATTCGGCTCCCCCGCGCGAAAGATGACGTTCAGGTAAAACCCTCATTTCGCGAATCCTTGCCCCGGATTTCCCCTTTGCGCGCAACTCCACCCACTTCAGGGAATTTTCCCCCTCCGCAGTATTCCATCCTTGCGCGCAATCCATGCATCGTGCGCGCAATCCGTGCCTCATGCACGCAATACCCTGCCGTGTGCACCATACCCTACGCGTAGTTCCCTCTCCGCGTGCAATTCCTTTGCTCCAATTGCGCGACGTCCCAGTCTTTTGCACGCAAACCTTCCCTTTTTCACGCAAAACCCATGACTCCTCACCTTAACGCCCCTTGGCTTCCCACTATACAGGTACCTAATGTCTCCCCTGTCGGGCATGCGCGCCATGCGTTGTTTTCCGGCAAAACCATCCAGGCTCATGCGAAGTAACCTCAAGGTCCCTTGGTCCGTGTTTCCCATTGTGTTGCTTTGCCTTATTCTTCTCCGCATAGGCACACTAACGGCTATTTCTTTTTTGCATAGCCACGCAAACGTGGACCCCCCGGTGGTTCGCCCTATGGCCCCCCTTCATTATGGCCTTGCCGATGCCTTCCCTTCCACAAGGGGTAGAGGGCGTTGGGCATGTAAGCCCTAGGGGTGTGGAGCGAACCCACCTCATCCAAGCTGCAGGACGTTAAACTGCAAAGCACCTTGTCCTTAAAACAAGATGTTAAAATGTGGTCCGACCCCGTGCTTCGCAGGCAGGGTCCCCCCCATCTCGGACATTTTTTACGCCCACTCCTCTCCACAGGAATTGACTCTTCCTCACATGTTATGAGATCCTCCTTGTCGGAGTGGCATTTGTTCGCGGGGGAAGGGCTGCCTCAGAGCGTAAGCCCCTAGCCTTTCTTGCGGATGATTGCACCCGGGCATCTCCGTACTTCCCCCATGCCAAGGCCAATGGAGTCCTTTTCCCACTACGCTTTGTCGCACCACGGGCCTCCACCCTAGAGTAAGCCTCGACACCAAGGGCCACTAACCACTCGTAAGCCCTTATTTCCTCTTTGGCCCACTCAACGCATAAGCCCCATTCCGCTTCTCACGGACTCACCCTTCGCGATGTGATCGTCTGGTCCATGCTGACTCTTATTTCCCACACCAAGCATGACTCACGTGGGCTTAGAGTGCGTGTCGACCATGACATCCTCTTATGGGATGCCCCAGAGCATAAGCCCCATCCAAGAAAACTACGTGGAATTTGATCCATGCTAACGCATGGTACGTAGGAAGCCTCCACGAGGTTCAATCCCACCACCCGGTCGTCCCGAACTCTCCATGTCGGTTCCCCGACCACATTGGGCTGCCTCAGAGCGTTAGCCCCAAATATTCCGTCCCGCATGACGTTAAACTGTATTCCGTCCCGCATGATGTTAAACTGAATTCCGTCCCGCATGACGTTAAATTGTATCGCATCCCGCATGACGTTAAACTGTATCGCATCCCGCATGACGTTAAACTGTATTCCGTCCCGTATGACGTTAAACTGTATTTCGTCCCGCATGATGTTAAACTCTATCCCCCCTCTTGGGCCGTCTCAGAATGTAAGCCCTATGTCTCACTCCACCATCCATCCTGATCCTTAACCGGGCCGCCACATCCCGGTGAGATCATGCCACCCTTTCCCACTACATGATATATGGGAACCCGCCCACGTGTTGGCCCCAACATCGGTGTTCCCCCTAGGGATCCTTCAACCCGATCCGTCTCCGTAAGACGTTAAACTCGCGACATACCCCGTGTTAAACATGGGAAGCTGAGGAAAACCTCATATGGTACGCGTTTCCCGCGTTCGATGTGGGATGCCTCGGGATTCCGCGCCCTCGAGAAGCCATGTGATGAGGGACCAAAGAAAGACATGCCGACGACACCTCAACGTGACCATTCTCCTCACCACAGGTATCTGTCTCGACAAGACCCCTTGGAGCGTCTTGATGGAAGAAGCATAATTAACTGGCGTCCATGTAAATATGGCACCGGGTATGAGCTTCACGAACCCGTCTTAAATCTTTGAGGGAGACCCGGACTAGGTAGTGAGCTCCGAGGAGGAATCCACTGAGGGAAGAACCGACATTCCATCATCCCGGTTTCGATCAAGGAGCAGACGTCCCTGAACAAGGAATGAATGCCGCCCGCCTTTGGAAAGCGGGAATGCGGGGCAACATGCAGCGCGCGCTCCTCAGCGCACGGACGCGTGTGCCCCAGAGAAAGCGTCGGAAACACCCTCATAAGCCATGTTTTTCAGCTTGGACTATCGTTGGTCATTGTGATATTTAACTTCTTCTAAGAGGTTTTGGATAATTTGGGCGAGGTGTTTAGACATTGTGACTTCATTGTGAGGATTATTCTGTAGGGCTAGTTGAGAGACCTAGAGGCCCTTGGTTTTGACGTGAACCTTTGTAGGTTGATGTCTTTTTTGATTTTGGGAATCATCTTTGAGAGAGGATGGTTTGTGTTTTTTGATGCATTTTTTAACGGGGAGATCTAAACTCCTTTTGTAGAGTCTTGTTATACTTCTGTTAGAGATGATAATTCTCTATCTTGATTAAGATTTAGAATTATGAATGATCTTTGGCACTATGATGAGTTCATTCTTCTTTCATAATTTTTGTTTTTGTTGAGGAGGGAACCTTCTGTGGTAGTGCTCGAGGAGCGGTGTAAGGTAATCCACAAGGTGGGGAGTGAACCATTTGCTGTTTGAGGGTGGTGGCCCTAGTTTTCAGTTCTTATTTGGTTTTCTACTGATCTTTTGAGATCTGATTTTTCATCTATGACAATGACATGGCAATTAATATGGTGGGGAGGACCAAATCAGTCGTAGTTAAATGTCTTCTGGGTAGAAGGAAGTTGTTAACGCTAAAAGACTATTCTTCGGATAGTCGAGGTAGATTGGTGGCGCAGATGCTCCAGTTGGGAGCATGGTTGTTTGCCTTTTCACTAGGATCCTCAGGGATAAGAATGTTTATGGTGGGGATATTGTAAGAACCCATGTTTTTTCAGACTATCATTTTGATAAAAAATTGGAATATTTGTTATTGTATGCTCACAAGGGGTAAAATGGTATTTCCACTCGCATTTGACCTTAGATTTTTTTTTGGACTACTTCTTTTGTCCAGGGATACATTGTTTACAATATTAGAGGAGTTTGGGGGAAATCTAGGATATTCGACTTTTGACAGAATATTTAATATTTAGTAATATTAAATAAAATATTAAATTATTCATGGAGGTTATTTTTTCAATAAATAATAAATGGAGTATAAGATATTTATTCCTTCTACATCCTTGATTATAGAATTGGTTGTTTATCTTAGGCAAGTTATAAACTCGAGTCGGGCGTCGGGGCTGGCCTGGGGCAATTTTTCTTCCATTTCTATTCAATTATTTTCTTTTAGTTTTTATTCTCGTCCATCAGCCTCCTTATTATGCACAATCATATTGCAGATCCACTTTGTCCATTTCCAATAGGAGAAAATTTGGATTTTGATATTTAGGTAAATGTAATAGATTATTGGTACCGTTGTGAAGCCCTGGACTTGTAGATTTAGAATATGGCATCCATTGACGGTGAAATCACCTGAAGCTTTAGCGGTTTCTTCTTATTTGTAGGGATGTTTATGATTTATCCATATATACCCTTTCATCATTTTTTAGGGTTTAATGCCTTATTTTTCATTATGGAGGCCCCCTGAGGCCGGATCCATTTATTTGGGGGTGAAAAAAGGGGTTTCAGGTGATCAGATGGATTTCTGGTCGTGAAAACCTATGTACACGACAAGTGTTCAAGGGGAACATGCGATGTGTTCTTCCCATTCAATGAAAAAGATGATTGGTTTTGTACAGTTAGTGTACTCTTATTAAACACTATGTGTTGGTTGGTCATGTGTCTGTTCATGTGAAATAAACACCATAATAATGGGTTTTATGGAGTACACACCCTGTAGTGGCACATGGGCATCAATCCGGGAGAAAAATCACACAGGATGGAGATTTTTGAACAGTAGACTCTGTTTATAGTAACTTACATGTCGATTACTACGAAAAAGGTAGACCTCATGTACACCATATATCATACCTTGTACATTGTCCAACATTTTTTCATTTGGGGGTTCTTTCAACCCTTGTAACATGCAATACATGGGTTTGTTCTGCATGCGGTCTGTGGCCACACAACCCTTGATTTGATATGGACTTTTGAGGTGAGTTCGAAAACTTTTTTGTTGTGAATTATTCTCTGTGGTACGAAACATCCAAAAAAATATTAATATTTTTAGTATTATTATTTCTTGATTATTGAATTGGATGTATTTTCTGTGTCTGATATCCATTTGATGCACTGTTAGTGGCATTGTGACCCTAATTTAAAAGGGAAAATTTAGAGAATAATTTTAGGTGCTAAAAAAACCAAGTGTGGGCCCCTCTCTGTATTTTTATGGGGATTATTACATTTTCACCCGTCAATCCTTTTGGGAGAGTGAGTAACCCATTTTAATCATTTTTTGTGTTAATCTAAATTGTGAAATACTATTAATATTTACTGTTCATCTAAATTATATTTTTGGGATTATACATAAATGAATAGGTTCTTCCTCCAGTTATCGAGTTCAGTTGTCATATGAGTGCGAGAATTGGCTTATATGATAGGTTTCGTGTTGCAACCAACATAGTTGAATCTTCTTATCTGAGATGAGATGTGAGATGTCCCACATATACTATGAATTTTTAGGACATCTTTCTTGTGATATGACTCCTTCTTGACTATGAGGCTGTGACACCAGATGCTTCCTAGGATCCCCTAAGGGTTTCCCTTGTTTATTTACTGCCCTATGGAGTCCCTTGTAGGAAATATCCCATGTTTTCCTTCTAGATGATCCATATTAAAGGATAGCTATGTTGTTGTTCATTCAAGGATTCATGCCATGATTTTATCTATGTATCCCATGTATGATTCCTTCGCTCGTGTTTTCCAATTGGTTTATGAGAAGGATTATTCCCTAGTGTTTGACATGAGGGACCTAGTGGGTGCATGTTGTTTGACTGACCCTGAGTTGTACATCAGGTTTGGTATGAGAAGGTGCATGGGTGTCACCTACAACCCATTACAAATTTATAAGCCAATGGAGCTGTGGATGTAGTGTTGGGTTGGGAATTTAGGACACCCTCACACCTTTGATTATATATGACACAGCTTTGATGATGCATTAGTGTTTACCGGTAGTGATTTCCAGCTGGTGGCTATTGAGAATGATGCCAAACATCTTTTTTTTGGATGCCTGAACATTCTCTCCTAGGATTGGGATTCTGAGCCACGTTCTTTCAGATATTTTTTAGGATCAATTGATATTCATTGGGACTCGACTATTAATCATTATGTGTAAAATTATCTGACTTGTATTATAAATGGATTACCATTTTAGGAATGCCTTGGATGGGCTCATTGGGATGTTTTCTTATATACCCTAAGTGATACATAGATCCCCATTGTAGGAATTCCATGGTTAAGATCGGTAGACTGTTGAATGTAATTAATCTCTAAGTGAGTCTTGGATCCAGTTAAAGGACTCCATGAACTAGCTCATTTGTTGGATATGATAATTCCATGATTGATACATAGATCCAGTTTTGGGATTCAATGGACATCCTTAGTGGGTAATAAATTTATGCACCCCTAGTGATAATGGTATCTTGTTGTGGGATGCCTTTTACATTTCATTGTTGGTTCACGAATCCAATGCCTTGAGTGATATTTGGATTCCCATGTTGGAATTCCATAGATAGACTCGTAGGACGGATTTTATATGATCATAATGTTTACACACTTCTAGATCATTACAAGATTGACCATCAGTATAAGGAATCATTTTTTATTGGGTTGACCATTGGTATATGACAATATAGTTTTGATTGGAGGTGAGTTCGAGTGAACCCAATTTTAGGATCAGATTCCAACTGGTGTGACATAGCTTGCTCAAATATATCATTCCGGCTTTAGCCGAATCTGATACTTGTTGATGAGATTACGGACCGAGAGATCTATTTAATGATGCACAACTTATCTGGAATTACATCCATCTCAATTCCCTAGAACAAGATGTACATGCGACCAGGTTTATGGACCCAAGGATCAATTGCAGATGTCGTTTCTTGTTATTTGATTCTCATACACATGAATTTTCATATTTATCTATTTGTGTGTAGGTATGGGAATACACATGTATGCATATATAGATATGGACATCCATAGTGGAACATACCCTATTGACATATATTGAAGACCCTAGGTTCGACTGTGGTTGCATAATTGGTTTACTTATTTTTCTTGTGTTATTGCTAGGCTAAGCACGTTGTTGTAGTATACACATTTAGCAGTGCCGTGATAGGTTTCTTGTCAGGGGAAACTAATGTTATTATTTATCACCCATGCATATACACATCAGTGTAAGGGTAGACTGTGTAACCACTTTTGAGGTTGAGCATGAGTTTCATGATGTATATGGATGAGGCCCACTGTTGCATTATCGAACGAAGCTTCCAGAGTGGTTTTACTGATTAGGATGATGAAATTTGAAAGTGTCTGAAGATCATGTAAGTGGATTAGTTCAGAGTTTGTTTTAGATATGAGTACATTCAACTTCAATTTCTTTTATATGTGTATATTTATGGTTGGAACAGTGGATGACCAGTCGTGTATTGTATTGCATAGATGTTCTGGATTTTACAACATGTTATATTACAGCTTGGTCTATTTATGTTGTTTATTGCTTCTGCACTATGTTTTCATTCCACTATGTATTATACTTAGTTATTTATGATGTTTCGTGCTCTGGTACGAGGCCATAGACTCCCCAATATCACACTCTAGGCCCCCTATTCTAGTTAGTAGCCTCTGACATATGGGTAGGTGTTCTTGACATGTTGTGGAAAACTCGATCGAAGCACCAGTTTAGTAGCTTCTGGGTTGGGACAATACTAAGTGGTAGGGTATTGTAGACATGAGTATTATGGATGTGTCGGACCTTATGATGGATATCAGACTAGCTCATCGAGAACACTAGTTCTGTTAGGAACTCCTGGTTTCCACGATATGGGATTGTTATTATGATATTGTGATGTTACAGTTGTATATGATATTCTCCCTAGGTGATTAAAATGTTGTGTGGGTGTTTTTATATACTATGGATATCAGTATTTCAGCCAGTGTAAAGATGCCAAGGATTTTTTTGACTCTTTGCTGGAAAAGGCTTGTGTTATCTCAAGCATCATACTAGGCACATTGGTTTCATACTGTATAAGCCTACTAGTGCGTGTTAATACAGAAGATTGAGACCTTTGTGTATACATAAATATGATATTTACTCTGATGGCATGTTATGTGGATCTACATTGAGTCATTTTGTTGTCAGGATGATGACTCATTTCTTGTGAATAGGTGGTGTAGTGACCTTAGAAGGTCAATATAGAACATGATGTCATTCTATTTAACCCATTATTTGGTGTGGTTATTTTGGTTTGTGGTTATCTGGTTGGATTTTTGAGTACGATGTGGATATATACCATGGTTATTTAATTGAAATATAACTCCTTGGGGTATTTCGATTTATGGATACTCTATGAGTGTCAATTCAGATTTTCTCTTCTTCTTAGGTTGTAAACTCCAAGGATTAGTTCCCTCCAAGGAAGCTTGGAGAGGCTCAAGGCCCTCATAGGCCATGTTTTTCTGCTTCGACACTCATTAGTCAATGTTATCATTACATTATTCTAAGTGTTTTTGGATATTTTGGGCTTGGTTCTTAGACCTTCTGACCATGTTGTGAGGATTTTTTTTATAGGGCTATATGGAAGACCTAGAGACCCTAGGTTTTGACTCGAACCTTTGTAGGTTGACATATATTTTGTTTTAGGGAAAATTGGGTTAGATTGGTTGGCCTATATTTTTCTGATTCCTTTTAAGCTTGGTGTTGTACACTAGTTTTTTTAGAATATTAGTGTACTCTTGTTAGATATGATCATGTTCTATCTTGATTCCTCTTTAGTTTGTTGAGCAAGCTTTTACAATACGCCGAGCTCTATTTTCATTCTTAATGATCATCCCCCTTTAAGAGGTAACCTATTGTGGTTTAACTCATGGAGAAGTTTTAGGTAAGCCATGTAGTGAGGAATGAACCATTAGCTATTTGAGGGTGGTGGCCCTCATATTCATTTCCCATATGGTTTTCCTTGTGATATTTTGAGATCTGAGTTTTCTTTTACGAAATCAATAGGGGTATTCCAATAGTGGGGAGGACCAGACCCGATGTAGTTAAAGGTAGTCCGTGTAGAAGGAAGTTTTTAACACAATAAGATTGGTAATTGGATAGTCCATGTAGCATAGTTCCATAGATGCTCAGGTTGGGGGATTTTCTTGTGGTCCTTTCATTGGGATTCTCGAGTATGCGAAGGATTAAGGTGGGGAGTTTGAAAGAACCCATGTTTTTTCGTACTGTCATTTGGTATATAAATTTGAATTTTTGTAGTTTGATGCTCATTGGGGGTAATATGGGTTTTCCCCTTCCATTTGAAAATAGATAATTTTTCTGACAACTATGTTTTTATCGAAATACAATATTTAACCTTGGACAATATTTTTGTAGAAATCTATGATGTTTGAATTTTAGTGGAATATATAATATTTATTATTATTAAGTTATATTTACATATTTTTTTTCAATAATTCATTAATGTATCATTGGATTGAGATTCTTTTGGAAAAATTGATTCGAGAGTAGTGAACTAAACCTAGTTGACATATAAACTCTAGTCGGGCACCAGTGTCGGCCTAGGCCCTATTTTCTTCCATTACTTTTTATTTTCTTTTCTTTTTTTCCTCTTCTATCCTCCTTCTTCTTATGCACACTTCATATGTATATCCTCCTTATTCATATCCCAGTTGTTAAAATTGTTATTATGTAGTAGATAGATATGTATGGGATGATTGTTACCCTTGTGAAGCCCTCGCCGTGTAGAGTTGACTTATGTCATCCGTTGATGGTGAAATCTACTGAAACATAGGTGGTTTTCGCCCAAATATATGGCTGTTTCTATTTTCTCCAAATTTATCCCTTAAAAATTGATATTTTTCTGTTTGATAAGCCTTATATTTTTTGTGGTTGTCCCCTTGAGGACAGATCTATTATTTTGTGGGATAAAATAGGTGTTTTAGGCGATCTAAGGGATTTCCCATTGGGAAACCCAGGTTACACAGCATGTGTTCCAGGAGAAGATTCCATGTGTTCTTCCCATTCAAGGGGAAAAAATCTTATGTTCATGGAATGTACTATCAGTAAATTTCATGTAGTGGTTGGCCGTGTGTTCGGCCGTTGTAAATAAAACATGGAAAAATAGTTTTTAATTAGTACACATCATGTACTAGTAGTACACGCCCTATAGTGGCACAAGGTAATTTTTCAGGGTAAAAACCCACATAGGATGGTGTTTATGAATAGTACACTACATTTACATTATCATACATGTTGTTTACTTCTTCACTGGTAAACCCCATGTACATCATAGGACATTCCATGTACTTTGTCCGGCCTCTTTTTGTCCAGGGGATATTTATACCCCTGTAACATGCCATCTAGGGGCCTTTTTCACATCATGTCTGCACCCACTTTACCCTTTATCTATGGTGGAAATTTTGAGTATAGTTGGAGAACATTTAGTGTTATGAATGATTCTTGGTTGTACAAATCATACAAAAAATTATTAATATTTTAATTATTATTATTTGGTGATTATAGAATCAGAAGTATCTTCTTCGTCTGATGTCTATTAGATGATCCATTATTGGTGTTGTGACCCTGATTTAAAGAAGGAAATATAGAGAATTATTTATGGTCCTAATACCAAAATCATTTATAGCCCCACTTGGGATCGTTATGGTGAATAGAGCCCTTTTCCATGGTTGACCGTTTTGGGCGAGTGAGTAGCCCATTCAGAGCATTTTTCTATGTTGATCACACTGGTAGAATAATCTTGAAATTTTTAGGTCATATAAATGATTTTTTTGGTTATACCTAAATGGATAAGTTATTCATATAATTATTTAGTTCACTCGACTCCTCATTGTGGGACTTAGAGTATATGATTGGTTGGGTGTTTGAACCCACTTGTTTGAGAGATTTGATCTAAGATGAGCAATGAGATATCTCTTATAACTTATGATATTGAGGATGTAACCCTTACGAGATGTTCCCTTTAATCATATTAGGTTTTGATACTATATGCTTCTAGTTACCCCTTGAGAGATGTATTTACTTCTGTTCTAACCTAAGTAGTCCCTTGTAGGATCACTCTCATGGTTACCTTTTAGAGGATCCCAATTAACAGATTTTTTGTTGTTCATCATTCGAGGATTTATTAATATGATTTTATCTATGTATATCATGTAAGAGAACAATGATTGTGTGTAACAGATGGATTTGGAGTAGGATTCCTCTTCATTGTTTGACTTGTGGGACCCAGTGGGTGCACGTGGTTTGACCGACCCTGAGTTATACGTAGGGTTTGTGTAAAGGTGGGGTTCATGTTTCACCTAGAACCTGTGCCAAACATGTAGGACCATGGGGAAATGGTTGTAGTGTGGGGTTTTGAATTGGGGCCACCCTTCCACGTTTTTCTATATCTTTCTTGGTTTTTATTATGTATTAGTGTTTACTAGTGGTGCATCTTGGCTTGTGGCTATTGTGCTTGACGTGAGGTGTCATTACTGTTCTATGGGATGCCTGGATGTGCTCTCCTAGGATCTGGCTTCCGAGCCATGTTATTTCTATCATTTTATAGTTACTATAGCTATTTCCTATTACTCTATGATTGAAACCTATGTGTTGGCTAATATTACATGAGTGATAAATGTATTCACATTGTAGGAATTCCATGGACGGGCTCATTGAGATGTTAATTTATGTAACCTGAGTGAATCATGGATTCCCATTATTGGAATGCCTTGATGAAAATAGTATACTATTGAATGTAATTAAAATTTGAGTGAATCATGGATCCATTTGAGGGATTCCATGAAGGGTCTCATTTGATGGATATAGTTATAACATGAGTGATACATCGATCCAGGGGAGGGATACCTTGGACGGGCTCTGTGGGTAATTGGCTTATGTACCCTGAGTTATACTTGTATCCAGTTGGGGGAAGCTATGAATGAGCTCAGTGGGTGTATGACTCCTTTTCTATGAGTGGTATTTATATTCCTATATATGAATTCTGTGAACAATCCCATAGGATAGATGTTATATTAAGAGAATGATTACTCTATTTATGATATTTACAAGATAGATCGTTTGTAAAAATAATCTTTCTTTACAAGGTATACTTTCGGTATACATCAATCTAGTATTGATTGGAGATGAGTATGAGTGAAACTAGGAGTAGGATCAGTTTCCCCTATGGTGACGTAGCTTTCTCAAAGTTATAATTCCGTCTTTGGCCGATGCAGTTATGTGTTGATGTGATTAGGGACCCAAATATAGACTTAACGATTCCCATCTTGAGTGGAACGATGTCCAGCTCAATTCACATGAAGAGGATGTCCGAGAAATTGGGATAATGGACCTATGGATCGCCTACTATTGTGGTTTCATTTTATTTTATCCACATAATCATGAATATACATATTTATGTAAATCCCTATAGGTATGGGACTATATGTGTATGCATATATAGATATGTAAATCCATGGTGGAACTTACCCGATTGAAAGGGATTACAGACCCTGTGATTGGTTGTGGTTGAATTTTTTCATTACTTATTATTGTTGTGTCCTAGTTAGGCAGAGCATGTTGTTGTTGCATACACTTTTAATATCATAATTATTAGTTTCTTATCGTGGTAACCTACTGAGATTATTTCTCACCATTTCATGTTCTCCTCAATGTATGTGTACAACAAATGTATGCATTTCAAGTTTAGAAAGAGTTTCATGGTGGATAGGGATGCGACCCAGTGTTGGAAGATCTAGTGGAGATGCTCGAGGGTTACTACTGATCGGGCTACTGAAGTTCGACAGTGTCAGGATAATGGGTACTTGGATTAGATCATATTTTGTAGTGGAGCCCTATAATTTTATTATCAGTTTCTTTTTTCATTTATCCCCATGTTCGGCCTAGTGGGTGACTATTTTTGTATTGTATTGCATAGATTTTTTGGATTTTACAACATCTTACGGTAACATCTTGTTCTATTTAATTTTCTTATTAATTATGCACTCTATTTACATTCCTCTCTGTATGATAATGAGTTATTTTATTTATTTTTACTCTGTTATGAGGTTATAGTCTCCCAACTGTCACAACCAAGGCCCTCGCTGCTAGTCGGAAGCCTCTAGAATAGGGTGAGGTGTGTTTAAGGCCTTGTGGATAAAAAATATGGAGAGCAGATTTAGTGGCTTCGGGGTTAGGATGTTGCAAAAATATTTCATTGTAACCTCTCTGTATCTTGGAATTACTCCTTATGATATAATATTAACATATATGGTGTTATTACAATCCATTAGGATGGATTATCTTTAACCATTCATTGAGATTTAAAAACATTACAACATCATATAGGAATGTTCTCATCTGTATATAATTATTTCATGAACATTCTCAATAAAAATAAAATAATTTTTTTTTCTTTTTAACACTTTCTTTATAAAAAATCAGGCCATATTTATCATTTCAATAAGTGAACTCCTCTTCATATTATTATGAATAAATTTTTTTAGATGAATTTCTCATATATGGGTTGACACATCATGGGGTGAATGGATCCACTCAGAGATTTTTTGATTGAATTTTGTCCCCTATATAATATCACCAAACTAGAATATCTCTTGGTAGACCCAATTCTATGAGATTATATGTAGTAGATCATGTACTTTTTGAAAACTATGTTGGAATAATAACCCTTAAATTTTTCATAATTATTAATACTTTATAAATTATTTCTCTATTTGACATTTGATCCTTTAAATATTTTATATAAAATTATTTGGATTTATAATTTTTTTATAAGTAGATCTCATGGTATATATAATTGATATAACTACTCTTTTCGAATAGGTTGATGAGTTTGAAATTACCCAATTTCTATGTGGCGATAGTAAACCTAAATGATTTATAGGGATTCTTTATATTACGTATAGATGTTTCCAACCTATTCCAAGCTATTTCTGGATGATAATATTTATTTTTTGTATTTATTTCTCAAATTTATTGATGGATTTTCCATAAAAAATTTATAAATTGTATCTCTATTTCTCCAAGAATTATTTCTCATAGATTAATATGATGATTTCCTAAAGATTACCACTCAAAAAAATATATTTTATAGAATATATTAATATTAAAAAAATAATATTTTACTAAAATGGTTACTAATCTTGAAAAAACAGGTCCCTAAATTATTTAATAATTATTTATATGAGAATAGACATTTTTAAAAATTATAAAATATGTGTTTTTATTTTTAGTAATAATTTATGTTTAATTATAAATATTATAACAACTATATATATTTGAAACAAAACAAAAAATCATAAAATCTATTTATAAAAAATAATATGTTTTAGTAAAATGATAATATTATTTTATGATAGCATATTCAATTTTTTAATGATCAATAAAATAATCATAATTATAAAATTACTATTTTGGACAAAAATAAGGTTTTTGAAAATAAAAAATAAATATATGATATTTGGAATGTTTTTTTATAATTTTTTTTCATTTACAAAATATATATGTTGAATAGTGTTTATTCTGAATCTTTTTAATTTTATTAAACTAGATTATATATTGGGTAAATGTAAAATACATCAATATATATGTATATATATTATCATAAAAATAAATTAAGAAATGAGTAATTCCTAAAATAAGATTCAACTAGTTATAACTAAAATTAAATAATTTCTATTTTTATTGAAAATACTAAAAATATTGGAAGACATTTTTCAATGATATAAAATAATCAATATTGTTTTCAAAGTACACCTCAATTGCCTTTAATAATACCACCCCTCACCACCCCTTCTCCTCGCTACATAAAGTTATTACATGTATCTATAAATATAACAACTACTATTCCAAATCCTCCATGCCTTGTCTAAAGAGGTTTATTCTAAAAAAATTTGTATTATATACAGCTTTAAGGGGTGTCTCAACATGAGACAACAATAATAGAATGTAATACCCTCCACTTATATTTTTCTATTTTTATTCCAAATCATCTTTAAAAAAAATAGATAAAACATGACAGAATGACTAGATTAAAATTGATATAAAATAATTTTAATCTATTAATATAATATATATCTTATAAGCTCTTCTAATTTCTTTTTAGAAGAACACTTTACATATTATATAGTTGGTTAACCACATCGAAAAATACAATACATTATTTTTCTACACTACAATAAAGAGTGTTCATAGAAATAATATTATGCTTAAATATTATGATAATAAGTACATGATAACATATTTATTATTATATAATTTTATAATATTAATTTAATTAAACAAAAATTATTTAATTCATAATGGTTGGAAAAACTGCCTAAATAATTAAACTATTGAAAGATTACAATTTCACTAAATGAATCAACCCTTTTTTGGATCACATAAGGTTATTGGGAACCATTTAAATTTCATTAAGGTCATGGATATTATTCTATTTCACATATAGATTTTTAGTAAAATTTGAAAATAAATTCAATAATTATCCACAAACTAAATTGGAATTGGATCCATGAAATGAACAACCCCATGAAAGAAATTATAAAATTAGTATATCCATTATGTGACTCCGAACAAAATTATAATCTAGATCATAATATATTATATTTTAATAGTTCATTAAATAATATATTTAGTTTCTATAATTTAATTATTTATAATTTTAATTAAATTTGAAAAATTAATATGAATATGATATATAATACATCTCTAAACCACACATTTTCTTATATGATATGCTTTATCTCTCATTAAAATACATTATCACTCTATTAATTTTATTTACTTATTATTAATTCTATATATAAGTACCAGGAATATATACCATGTTTTAATAACATTTCTCCAATTGTGAAATGTAATTCTTAAAGTTTTCCTTATAAATACCATTCGTTGCGGAGAATTGATTAAAGAGAACATCTTTAATTTCTTACACATCTTGATATAATAAAAAATGAGAAAAATATGAACGATAATTGTATATAAAAACAATATTTTTCTTAAGGAAACACATTGTAGATCAATTTTTATTTATTTACAATAATAGACTCTTAACCTTTTAAATGAATACTTACCCTTTTCCCCAAAATGATTCTTAATAGATACATTTCATAAGTCACATATCCAAACAAATTCACATTTTTATTACACATGGATATAATATTTTAGGTCCAATAATTATTTTCCTCCAATGAAAATAATGGAATTTTTAATCACTTATTTTTCATTATAAATTATTTTGTTCCATATAATTATTATGCCTCTAATTACATTTATGTATAATAATTATGTTTATGTCTTATATTATATTTTTATTTGTGGAATAATTAATAATCTAAATTTTAGAATGTGTGAACCAAGATATCATAACAAATAATTTACTAATGTTTATATCTCATTAGATGATATGTATGGGATTCATGAGTAAGCTAAATCAATGATGGGTCTCTACCAAAAATGTTATTATATCATGGATCTGATCATTGAATTAATCTTGAATCATGCATTATGTTGTTTTTCACATACGTATGATTCAATGATCAAATAATTTCATCTTCATTGTGGTATTCATTAATATTATTTTTCATTTCCCGTGTCTTTATGATATCATTATATTCAATTTAAATCATATAAAATATTTATTTATCATTTTTATTCCATTTATTAACACTATATATATCATTTTTATATTCAATATTTTTCATTATGTTGATAAATATGATAAATTTTATTTTGGATGTCATTTTTGTGTTCTAAAAAAAGATGATAAAGATAATATTAACATGGTTATATTATGTTTTAAATATTAAACAAATGGTCTCTAGATACATGAGTTTTGTTTTATATATATTTATGTTTATAATGTTTTATTTTTTGTTTTAGATGAATGTGACACAATAGTATTTATTTAGAATTTTTTTATGATAGTAATACCCTATTAAAATAAACAGTAATATGTTTTATTAAAAAGAATTCTTCCTAATACTGGTAAATTATTATATATTACAAACCTATTTTGAATATTTCTTGTTATATTCATTTATAAATTCACGAACACATTTCATACCATTTTAAGGACTTGAATAGATCATTAGGTTAGAAAAAAGAATTGAAAAAAAATTCCATAGATAACAAATAATGAAACATAGAGACTCATATGTTAGGATAAAAATATCATTTATAATTTTTTAATTATAATATAATATATTCCACAATGTAAGTTTGTTACATTATTTATTCTCATCACCAAATTTTCCCTCTTTTTAAATAGATTAAGTATATAAGAGGAATCAATTAAAATGAAATTAAAAAAAAAGATGATTAACCTAATGATATTCATAACATGATGGGTGTATTAGAAGATATTTTTTTGGATGTCGTGGCCTAATAAATGAATGTATTTAATAATAACATGAAATTTATAAAACACAATCCATCTTCTATGATAGATAGCATGGTGGTTAATTCCTCTATTTTTAAGGCCTCCTACTTTTAGTGGCTCATCACACCCACAAACCAAGGGTTTATTGATTAAATCATGTTAAGAAATAATATATATCATCATATTCATGGAATAAGATAATTTTTAGAATTCAAATTATCTATAAGAGGGAGAATATAATCACTGGAAAAAACTTATATAGAACATTAATACCATGGGTGAAATAAATTCCATGCAACATGAAAGATTAATGAAAACCAAAATTAAATTACAATTTCCCAAAAAAAACATTCATAAAAGTGATAATAAATATGTTGACTAAAATTGAGAATAAATATTTGACCATTTTTTAATATTAAAACATTAACAAATTCACAGGAAACCTCCTAATTTTTCATCGACAACATAAGAATGGTAGGAAAAGTTTTAAGTGGATTGATGTCGAGTCTGTATAAAAAACATGCTACTGAATACATTGATAACTGTAAAGAGATTATTTTTAGTTCCTATGAGATATATATTGAGATTTATACCTCTAAATAGTATTATGGGAATACAAATAACATGAATAAAATAAAGTATAATTTGATGGGATTGAATGATAAATCCTATAGAGGTAAAAATTAAAATAATTAATGTGTCAAAAATATTGGAAGAATTATTCAATAAATATTATCACTATTAAGATGATATGAATAATGTGTGAAAAAGTGGGCAATTATAATAATCAATGTTCAAGAGAGATGAGTAATCCCCCTAACTCCATCAAACAAAAGTACATGTTAATCGACAAATGGCCAAGAATTTAGTGATTTTACTCAAAGGGGTAGATATATTTTTCACTAAAAATCTATATTTCCGAACATATTGAAGAAAAAGAAAAAAATATTATATATAATCTAGAGAAATTAAGGTCATATTCATCCATTAATCAGGTTTTTGGATGATAATAATAATTTGTTTCTATGTTAATTGGTTTTTTATTAAAATAATATAAAATGAAATTTTTTAATATTTTTTCGATGCATTTTTTGTTTAATTCATTTTTATTTGAACTATTCGTGCACTACCAAAAAAATTGTAGTTTAGATATCTATTAGAATATAAAACTATGACATTATTACATCAAAAGTATTTAACTTGTACACGTTCAACACTTGTGAACAAAACATTCATATAAAATCGTGTCCCAAGATATAATATTATTATGTATAGGTTAATTTAGGATGATGAGTATTCCATAGAATATTATGATATTTATTTGATGTTATTGACTAATGAGAAAAAGTATCTATCTCAAATGGTTATGGAAACGGAGATAGTAATTCAAGAATACATACCCTTTACAATGGACTATAACAATTTATTTCTTTACAAAAATTAATGCCATCCAATTAGTAAGGAAGATGTGTTATAAGTATAATATACACACACATATATTATCCTATCCTAGAATCCTTACAAAATGGAAACCATTGATTTCAATGATATAAGAAATAATTAATTAGTGAATGTTATAAAAGGGTTTCTTATTACCATTTTCTTCGTTCGGGGTGACATGGTCTCATTATCATTAAAAAGGATTGGTCAATGCACCTATATGTTGATTATCATGAACTCAATATGATCATGATAAAGATCATGAATCCCTATACATATATTTATGAATAATTAGAGAAGCTATGAGGGGACCTATAATTATTTTAGTGTCACCATCATCCACAATATCATTATTCAATATTAAGAAAAGAAGATATATAAAATAATATATTTATATTAGGTTATAGAATCTATGAGTTCATAGATATTCATTTCAAACTCACTAATTCCCAATAACTCATCATGGAGTTGATGAATATGGTTTTAGAGATTAACATTAAAAACAATTTATTCCTTATAAATTGTGTTATGATATACTCATTTACTAGGGTTGAATACCATGAGAATATGAGTACTATTACAATGAAATTATGAAGAGCTATGTTATATAAAATGTGTAGAAAATATTTATTTTGGATAAATGATGGATATTTAATAGGGTAAGTTTTAATCTAAAATGGGTGATCCAAGGATCCATAGAGGAAAAGGATAGTTTATGAGGGTAAAAAATATCATATGTAATTGAGATATATATTATTATTTTACTATATAGGTAATAATAATGATTTCTGATGAAATTATCATTATATTAAAACCCATTGGTTATGCTACCCTAGATGGAGTTAATGTTTATCTTAAAAAATTAATGTGAATAGGGAATCAGGGAATTGCAAAGGTGGCCTTTCACAGCACTGATACTTACACTACTATCAAGAGGGGAACTTTTCATGGTATTCAATTATTATAAAAAAGAGGAAATAATATGTATTATAAAGTAAAATGATAATGTGATAACCTAATCATTGCAAAATTTTCATGTCCCTAATAAGAACTATACATCACTAGATCTGGATATGGTTGTAGTTATATTCACTTTTCATATTAGGGGGAATTATCGTTATGGGTTAAAGTGTTAAATATATGTGGATCACAAGTGCCTCAATTATGTGTTCACAAAAAGGGATGATATGTAATTTTTCAATAATGGGGAATCTATAAAAAAGGTAAATCTATAGAGATCAAAAATTATTTTGAAAGAGTTTTATGATTTGGGTCATGACTATTTTTACAGTAAAATACTAAGATAATATAGGAGTTGTTGAATAGTGTAGTAGCTTATTCTTCTCCACTAGCCCATGGTTAATAAATTTGTAACAAGATACCTATGATAACTATTTATGGAAAAATATAAATTATGAGACCACATAATATACATCATTGTTCCATAAGGATATTAATTGAATTCATAAATGAAAAAAACTAATGTAATGATATTACCAAGACCCATTCTTATATGGAAATGAAATATAATAACAATGATTTTTTTGATATATTATGAAGATATATAATGAAAATTATTCCTTATGCCTTATAGTGGATCACCATACAAAATAAAGTAAACTGAATATAATTCAAAATGGCTTCTTACATTGTTATTTTGAGATGATATAAATAAGGGATGTTGTGAGTATTAATTGGTAATTTCTATTGAATTTATTGAATTTTGATATGTTATTTAGATCTATATTTTATGAATGTACACAACCTCATCTAACCCTTGTGTCCAATTTCATCATTGATTATCACTCTCACAATGATTTCTACTATGTGTAAACAATCCCTACACATGAATACATGTTGAGATATTTATAAATGGATTTCATAGGGTAGTATTATCATATTCCTTATTCAGTTATCTCAAAAAAATAATTTTATAAACTCAATATTCCTAATTTATCCATAAAAATCAATTTACATTGAGATATGTGGAACACGTGTGTTTTGGGATGATGATGGAAATCAAAATTTATCAGGACATGAAATTGTGGATAATTTCATCCCCATTAATAAAATATCATAGTATCATAGATTAGTAAAAGATGTCTCTTGATAGAAATAGTATAGAACATGTTTCTAAGGAATGTGATAATGTGTTACACTATATATCTCTATTTAAGGGTGTTACAATACATGGGATGAATGGAATGTTATGTCATTGGTACATCAATCACTTTACTATTTTTTATCACATTTGGGTTACGACCTATAAATTATCACTACACTGACAACATCTCAAATGTATGACCAGTTCAATATACCCCCTCTAAATGATATACATTATAAATCCCTCAAATATACAAATTTTTGTGGTGTTATAGGTATTACATTATTCTCTATTATGATGAGTTGTCCGCGAGGATCGTGAACTATAGATATGTTGTTCTATAAAAATTGATTAAAAAATTATAAATTTATTATTATAGAACCAAAATTATAATAATTTATCATGGTAATCAAAGTAAGTAATAAAATAGATTTCACCTCGTATTTTTTTATTATAGGTGGAGAAATGAATTTTTCAGTGTCAAATTTCCCATGTTCAAAAAATATAATGCACAAGAAATCTATCATTGGATTTTCTCTTTGGATTTAATCAATTTGAAAAAATTCACAAGTTAGTAGGATATGAAGTACATATATGACGTGATTGAACCAAAATATTATTATATTTATTTAAATGTTATAATTAGATAGCAGAGATGGAAATACGAATTTATTGGGTTACAATGAGGCCATAAATAATATATAATTTAACAGTAATATAAATTTTTCGATATTTTCATCCCCCTAAAATAATAGAAATCCTAGAAACCACACTATAAATGAATAAAAATATTAATAAGTCAATACTAATTAATATTAAAGTTATATATGACCATGAGAAAAATTATTAGGGAATGATGACTGAATTGAATATTATGTTTCTATTGATGGTTTGAAACCCAAATGGTAGTGAAAAATATGACCATTTGAATAGAAGTATGTCCTTTATACATGGTAATATAAATGTAATAATAAGAAAATAACATATGGAAATGTTAAATAATAGTTAAGTTTTCATAAAATGAGAAATTGACATATATTTATTATTATATAAGGAGATAAATTTCCTAAAATTAAAAAAATCAACATCTCAATTTTTTCAACACATATATGAGTTATTCTAATTTTTTTAAAAATATAAAAATATTTAAAATAATATATTTTTTCATAGAATATGATATAATATAATTTTATGTATCATTATATTGGTAATATAATTTTATCGTTCCCGATGACATTTTTCAAATGTGTCATAAAAATTATCATAGTGCTGAATTTTTTATTTTTTAAATGAATAATAATTTATATGAAAAATTAAATTTATTATAATTAGAAAATAATTTACATAAACAATATTTAATTTTCACAATTATTTTATCCAAAAAATTTACGTTGAATATTTTTTATTACAAGAAAATAGTACAGGTTTTTTGAATAGTGTAATATCAAAATATAAGATAGAATCTATTATAAAAATGTAATATGAATGAAGTATGATGCCATTATTTAGAACTCAATTTCCCTAATTAAATAATATAGTTTATATAATTAATTTTATTGATTATATTAATCATATATAATAAATGAATCAACAATATATTAAAAAACACCCCTCCGCTTTTAGAAATGATAATCCTCATTGCCACTAGTACACAAAGCTTCAAATCCAATAATATATCCTAATGACTATATAGTTTTCATCAAAAGAATTCTCTAAATACCAATGATGTTTTTTTCATGAAAAATATCAAATTCAATGAAAAATATGTTACAGAAAACAAATATATATCTAAAGGGTAATGTAATATAGTAAAATTGTTGTTATAATTTTTCTTTCACCCCATCATCCTAAAAATTAATATTCAAAAAAAAAATGGAACAAAACCGATAATAAAAAGTTAATTTATTTTATTAATTAAATATCCATTGTCACACTCAAATTGTCTCTTTCTAAAATGAAATAACTATCCACAATATGCTCAGTTTACCACCTTAGAAAAGAATAAAAATTTGTTTTCACCACCATCTTCATGAATTGTTATATTAATAATATTATTGTTTAATTAGATTATGACATGAATATTAAGTAAATATCATGTTTTAAAATGATTTATAAATGATATATTTATTTTAAATGAATCTAGTTCAAAAAGTTTAGTATAAACACACATATGAATAAACCATTCTACAAAAATAATTCTACTAAATGTATCTTCAATATTATGAAACAAATATGGATATTTGTGACCATTTATTTGCTTATAAGGACCGAAATATCAATTCATATTTCTTATAAAAGAACTAAAATTTAGAAATAACTAAAATAATTACCCAAAAAGAAATATGACCTCATATTCTTGGAAATAATTACCTTGATATAGTAATTGTTGACGTGGTATATCAATAATATGAATTTAAACAAAGATGAAATAGCTTTAAACAAACATAAATTCCAAATAATTTCGATGAGTATGTCATAGATTTATCTAAAAATTATGAATATATTATTTTAGGGTTTATTATAATGGGATTAATGATTCCTTACATGAGGTTAGAGATCTCTCTGAACCACCCTATTACCTCTAGGTATTGATTTCTCTATCCAAAAACAAACCTTATCTTCTCTCAATATTAAAATTATTTAGTATTTATATATTTTTATATATGTATCATAAATGAATTCTTTTATATTTATACTTTCTATTATGGAAATTAAAATTTCATAAAATTACAAATATAAATTTAAAATGTTATGTATATCTAATTAATTGAATCATCTATGCTAAAAAAATCATTTAAAGTACCACCAAACACTTTTTTAGATGTTTTGGATTTTAAATAACATAATTTCTTTTATTTATGTTCATTATTGATTTAGTTTTATTTTTATCCAAATTTCAATGCATATACATACTTTATAAAATCATTATCCTTTTCTAAATAAGCGTTATAAGAGGGACATTTTAAATGATATTTTTCAACTCTTTTTCAAATTTTCACATCAAATATTGAATAATTTTTGTAGACTATGTTCAATATTAAATATTGAGAATACATTAATGTTTTATCATCTTTATTCAATATATCTAATATTATATTACTTGTAGTATGTCAATAATATATTATTATACAACCGATTTCATTCCATGGTTAATTCTTATGTTTATCAATTTTAGATGATTTCCATTTTTTAATAAAAATGGATGTATATATTATGATGGGACACCATAGATAGATATATAATTCATTAGCTAGTTTTTATATGTAACTATATGATACAAATGGGATTACAAGTTAAACATAATACATGATTGGAAGATTTCAACTGTGTTATGTTGTCTTGGATGTGATTTTTGACATATATGTATTCCATGTGTTATGTTTTTTCAACATTATAATAATTATATGATATTATGATAGAATAAGTTTTATTTTATAAATAAATAAGATTATTCAGATGCTTTTCCTATATGATATCATTATGTGGAATTTTAATCATATGTGATTCTTCTTTATTAGGATCATTCAACAACTAGTCTTTATAAGTGAAAATTTTAATATATTCCTTTGGTTGTCCTATACAGTTCTATAAGTACAAAGGAATTTTGGAGCACATTATAGACATTTATTTAATGATGTGTAGTTCATGATTAAGGATATCTATCATGATTTTAATCATCAAAATAAAGTAGAACTCTTTATCTATTGGTTTTTTGTGGTTATATATGTTAAAAATAATGTAATTATATGTATAAGAGTCAATGGTTAATATATACAGTTATCCATATTCTATTATCTTTTTGGAATAGAATATGAAAATTTATTTTTCAAGTGTGATTCTATCGCTAACGTCACTTTTTTTAAATCATATAACAATATTTCCATGGAAACTTGTTACATAATATTAAACTAATACATATATTGTGATAAATAGAGATTTATTTAATTATATAAAACATGGAATGAACAAAATGAAGGAAACAATCACCAGCCAGAACATTTGTAAAAATTTTGCATCATATTTATTTTAATGGTTAATAAAAATAACAAACTTATATAATTTGGTAGAAAAAATAAAATAAAAATTGGGAATTACTCATTATGTAATCCACTCACCATATTGAATGTATGGTATCAAAATAGAGTAAAATAAGATATGTTTAAATTTATCTTAAAAATATATAAATACATTACAGTGATTATTAGAAATATATATCACAAATTCACCTAAAAATCAAATTTACAGTGATTTATCCCTATATTTAAAACTGTATATATGAATTCATATATATACATTCCATTCTAAATCAGTACAAGGGTACAATGTTATTACTGTTATCCTCCAAATAATAATATTTTCTTCTACTTACTTTACTATTAAATATTTTAATTTAATTAAAAAAAGTATTTAATGTTTAATTTTTTAGTAATATCTTTGATCATAGTTCGCAATGAATGAACATTTATTTATTTAAATATAATTTCTCTCCACATATTTAGTTGTATCGAATGAATTGTCCCATGAAAAAGGGTAATTTATTTAGTAAATGTCCATCATAACACAAATTAAAGTTACATCATCACAGCATAATGGACCATGAGAATTATTTAATATTATGTGTATATCTTATAAAATTATATTATTAGATCACATAGAGTCACCAATATTTCTTTTATAAGTATTTACAGTTATCCCCACTACACATTTCCTATAGAATAGTGTGTATCACAAACATAGTATATTAACATTAAAAATTATTTCTTTTTTGGATCTAGGATCCTGAGTTTAATTGAATGTAACATTCCATTTTTAAAAAATGGGATATTATTATATTTGTTTCATCATACAAAAAAATAAATACATTATTTATTCCTATATATATCATGTTTACTGTTTATTTTAGCCATATGTATCCCCTCATAAATGAAATTTACATATATTTGTCTTATTTTATCAACAACTGTACATCTATTTCGCACCATATTTACATGAAACATAGAAAAACATCTTAATTGTTTATTTATGTGTATTTTCCTGTAATATTTACAAAATAAAGGTGACATTATCAATGAATTAAAATATAAATTAAGTAAATTTTTTCCAGTCAACTTCCCTAAATATATCAAATACACTATTAAGAAAATAAAGAATAAATATATAAAATTAATAATTTCATGGATTTATTTTAATTATATATAAATTTTTTCTTATTAGAAAACACCAATTTTTATATGAATATAATTTTTCTAAATCATTTTCAATCATGGAATCTCATTCAATCTCTTGTTAATTAAAATAAGAAGATTTGAGTTAAAATAATTTAATTTATTATAATTCTATCATGGTATTATAAAAATGGATTTTATTTTCATTGTTAATTGAATAATTTCTAGAGGCCATGATACATTACAGTTTTTAAGCATAATATATAAAAACATGTATGTAAATATAGTATTATATGACTTGAGTTGTTATCTATGTAATTATCGATGTGTGTGTACATATAATCCATTTATGGGAGAGGTTTTCACTTTTTAATGTTTGACATATATATATATATATATATATGTCAAGAATCATATTAATTTACTCACCATCATCCCTTTTAGGTGGTATTGCCCCTTAATTTCCATTCCCTATTTTGTTCATATCCCCAATATTAAAACATATTAAAAATTGAATAACAATTTCTTATCTCCGAGATTTAATTCAAAAAAATTTATTTTTATATTACATATTTTTTCATGTAAATTTTTTTCTACTATTTAATAATATGTACAAAATATTTAATGTATTAAATTTTATTTTGAAAACACAATATCTTTAATCTATTGAAAAGCCCATTCATTTTTTGAATAATATTGTTTTACTCCCAAGTGATTCCATTGAAATCAATTTACCAACTCTTGCATTGAATCATATTCATTAAAGAAACCTATCAGTTTTCTAGTTATGTGAAATTGTTCATGATATTTATCATGGCATTTAACTATTTTAATTTTTATAAGATAGTAAATGAGAGATAAATTTAATGGTTTTCCCATATAGTAAAATGAGCTAACAAATAATTCCACAATTATTATTATTAAAATTATTAATTTTATATATATTTAAATTTTACCAAACTAGGATTTAGTTCTAAAAAAAGTCTCATGAATCTTGAAAAGAATAAAATTTAATATGATATCATAATAATATATAAACCTATAATATTTGTATTTTATTTGTTATAAATTACATTTGATAAAGAGTTCCAATGTTGATCAGTATTTAATAAATGATCAAATTGGGTTAGAGAATATTATTAATATAAATGTTCATTTAAATATTTAGAATGTAAAATCAACATTCATTTATAATAATTCTAGATGATTAAAATTGACTATAGCATTCAATTAATGTCAAGAATCCAAAAAAACATTACTTAAAGAAATATCATAACACAAATAGGATTTTACAGGGTAGTTTGGTTCTATCTCATATCACTCAGATAAATACTTCACCTTTAGTAGTTAAAAAATAATTATGCTAGTTTTGAATATATTATTGTTGGTGGGATATTGTTAAATTCATGATATATATTGATAAAACAATGTGGTTACTATATATGATAGGAAAAACATCAAATGATGTGTCCTAGATGGATATGTAGAATTCGTAAAAACAAAAAATATTTAAAAAATAAAGAAGGTAAAGTAAAAAAATAAAAACATGGAAAAATGAATAATGGCTTAAACCTAACACTGGTGGATTTCTTTTGGACAACCATATTGTATTTACCAAAAACTTTTCCCTAATAATTAGGGGTTTGTAGTGTTTATATCTATGAAAACTATTACCACATTATTCATCTACCCTCCACGAGATGAATAATTATAGAAACAAGAAGTAATTTTCCTTATAATTAAATTAATGACCACTTCAACCATGAAATTTGTTTTCATCGCCTCTGTTTGATGAATCATTCATTGACATAGTCATCAAAATATCAATGTGGATGTATCATCCATAACATTGTTCTTATTTTCATACATAAAAAAATCAATTAAATTGATGATATCCATGTATTCCATAATATGTTCTTCATATTATATTTTAAATTACATCATATTAATGTACAACATTAAAAATTAAACAAAATTGTCAATGGTGTAGTGATTTTTCAATTAATCATCAATAAAATTAAAATAAGTAGAATTTATCATGGAACTTTCTATATATAATGTATTAACATTACTCTTTGTTTTTTTGGTAATTCATGAGTATGTATGTCATTCTATTATTCTTCATGATATAAACCATCACTCTACACATGTGTCTTTTTAGTTTTTTTTTCTGATTTTTATTCATTACATTGATTATTAGAAAATAAGAACAAAAATATCTGATAAACACTTTTAAAAAATAATACAAAACTAATAATAGTAGTATGAATTGAAATTATTATTTAAAATATAATGATCATCCCCAAAAATTATTATGGTGGCCTATTTTTATTTTCAATTATAGTCTATCCAATCCATATTTTTTAATTTGATTATTATTAAATTGATTAATTATTTTTCATAAATTTAAATATATAAAACAGAAATAATAATGATTCAAAATGAATAAAAATATTAATAATCCAATGATTAATATAATCACATAAAACAATGACATGTGGCTACTGCATAAAAAATTTCCTTAGGAATCCATCACTATCTTCTAAATTTCATTTATCTTTCTAAACTATGACTATTTCAACACTAGTCACCTAGTGTCACCTTTTTCGTTTATAATAATGAACAAAAATAAAACTATATACCTTTTGTAAAATAAAAAATATTGTTTATTAAGAATATTATCGTGAAACTGCCTGGTCAAAATTAAATCCATCAATTACTTCATTTTTCAATCATATCCAAACTTTTCATTGAAAACTAGTTCCATCACCTGAAAATTTAAAAGTGAATGGGGTGAACAGAAATTATATTTTCTGAAATAAAATAAATAGTGTCCACAATAAATTAATTTTTGAAAAATAGATAAATAAAACTACCCTAATGTTTCTAGTTATTTTTAAATAAAATAGAAATAAAAAGAACCGACCCATTTTAATGACCCAAACATTAATTCATGGAAATCCATATTGATCTAATTAAGTAACTCTTTAGGTAAAGTGTTTATATAAAATCTCAACATCTATGGTTTTATGTTTTTTTATTTTAAAATTCCATTAAAAATTCTGATCATCGCTAATATGGCCATTGAACAGTGATCACATGATTAGTATAAATATAGGGCTTTAATAAATCCAATTTACTCAAAAAAAAGGAAGTGATGGCCTCATCCAGTAGATGTGCCCCATACAAATCATATTTTCAGATCTCAGAAAGGAGGTTGCATGTTTGGCCTTCACATTTGACCATGCCCAATCTGAGGTTGAATTTGTTAAGCTCGAGTGGGGCCGCCTATGAGAGAAGTGGATGTTGGTAGAGATAACCACCTGAGAAATGTTATCGGAGCCACCCCAATAGAATATCACCATCTCACTCCTTACTCATCGGTCTTATGTTGGTGTTACAAGTGTTTATGTCACAAGACCTTGTCAATATGGTTATGTACATTATTTTTTTATATAATACTGAATATAACTTCATTTTATTGTTGTTACCTTGTAAATATTTTTAAAAGCACACATAGTATTTTTAATTAGTGTTCAACTAAGAAATCTAATTTGATGAATTAATAGATTTTGGAATTAAATAATATTTAAATAAAGTAATATTATTTCTATTAAATTAATTTTTATTAAATATAATTGATCGTATAATTCTATTTCTGAAAATGTATTTTTTATTAAGGTTTTAAATCCATTTTTGTCAAAACCAATGATTTTTATATAAATGTCAGTATTTATTTTAAAAGTAAAAATTCACATATTTAGAAAATTATTTGGATAAAATGAATATTATTTCTGGAATTAGAACATTGAAATTATCCAACAGTTAATTTTTCATAATTTTCTGAGACTGTCAAATTTTTGGGTAAAAATTAAATACCGTTTAAATATATAATGTGTTTTATAGCATCATAATCAACCAATAGTGATGTAAGATAAAAATATAAACATTATTATCAAAAAATATAAAATTTTCCATTAAAATTATGTTATTTTGGGTTTGTTTGATTTATTTTTTCAAATCTTTAGTGGACCCTTCAAGAGTTATTAAACATTTTTCATTTTTAAATTGTTTTCCTAGATTGTTTGACTCGCCTCAACATAAGAAAACCCATTATTTTAAGATGTTAGTACTTTGTCATTATAAAATATTTTTTTCCACTCCCCTATGGAAAAAACCATGTGAAAAAACAATGGGATCTTTTGTGGTTTTCATTAATTTAAATTGAGGTGTCCCAAACCAAAATAATAATAAATTCCCTCTTATTTCTTATATAATCCCACCGAAGATACCACTTACTCCTCACTAAAATCCTTTTTAGTTCTTCCAACATCATACCTCCTCTCTCTATAATCCTACCGTGGCGCCACAAGTTCCCAAGAAGCCTATCTCAAGCCATTCTCAAGCCTTTGGATGCTCTCATCCATGTAAGTGTTTTCTTGCTTTCTCATTTTTGTCCAATATTAATTAATATTTTATGCCATTTTAATTTCAATTATAAATTTTTTAATATGGTTTTTAACCTCACCCATACTGCACTTTTTATTCTTGAATTATGGGAGACCCCTTTCTCTCTCATTAAATGCCTCCCATGTACACCTGTCACTATGCCGAAATTTAGAATGAAATTTATCTCTCCTCATTTACATTCAAGAAAATCATTTGTATCATGAATCTAATTTCCATTACATTTGTTGGTATATTTATCTATATGTCCTCCATACTGTCCATGTTTTGTAAATATTATGAGACACCCTTTTCACTCTTATCAACCATTTTTTTGAGTTCTTATGTCATGTCATTAAGCTACTGAAATTGCCCCATATTTTTCAAAGCCAAAGTCATTATGTATTAAATACCATGCCCATTTATCTATCAAGGGTATTCACCTTTATGCACATTTAATTATTTTTTAAAGAGTTTCAAGTATGCATTCCACATTCTTTTATCATGGAATAAATGATTATGTAGAATGATCCAATGTTTTATAATCCATGTGGCACACATATGCATGAAGTGAAATGTTTAAGAAGGGTGCGCCCAGAGAGCACTCCAAAGAATTGGGTTAAGTATAGTCTCAAGATAAATCATGTGAAATGGGTTTTTACTCATTCTAGGAAATGTGCAACGGGGGTTTATTCATTCTTCATGTTCAATTTGGGTTTACTCGGGCTCTATCTGCAATGTTCATTGGCTCAGGCTAATTCCATGTTAAGTGTTGTTTCCACATTTTCGTCATGTTCATTCTTCTCTTGTGCACTATTGATATGCCTATTTCCTAACATATATTGTATTTCTCACGTTATTCCATGATAATTCACTTACTGGGATTTATATGTCACCCTTTCTTATGTATGTCCTCAGGTTATTCTGTGCAATGCTAAGTACGAGGGAATGTAGTGGTTGTGTAAAGGATGTTTTCAATGAAGATCTTGTTTTTCATGTTTTATGATGTTAGATAATGATCCTAATCCCCAAAGACAGTAGACCTATTGATTTTATATGTTGTATCAAGTGATGTTTTTGTAATCAATTAGGTTTAATAGTGTAATAAAAATAGGGTTCTCATAGTTGGTATCAGAGGATAGGTTTAGTTATTTTTAGGATTAGGATTAGAAAACCCTAGTAAAGCTTTAGAAACATGAGTATGTATAATAAAAACATCCCTAGGTTTTTTTGAATATTTATTAAGTTTTTTATCAAGAAAATATATCCATGTCTGGATACGAGTAGTTAAAGGTGGCTCTAGCACAGATGTATCCTAGGGGTAAAATCTGAAAACACTACTTTGAGTTAAACTCAAATGGGGGATGGTAAACAAAAATTCACCTAGATGCACCCTTGTTTATAACACTCTAGGGGGATATACTTTGGAAAATTTACAAGATTAGTTTGAACCATTATTAAGGGATAAAAAAATTCCTTCAGAATATATGATAAAAGTAGATCATAGATAACATACACTGAAGCTAATAGATTCATATGTTAAGGAAATAAATGTTATTTTTAAGTCATAAGTTTTGTCATTGGATTACCCTTTATGTGTTTCCCCTAAATTTCCTTTTATTTCGGCACATGGCCATTAATAGGACTCGGGCTAACCACCGATGTTACGATCAACATGATTATTTTACTAATGATATTCCCAATACAGTGGGAGTGGGAATCGCGAAAATCTGCATCCTTCCCTCTAATCTAACTCAAGAATTGAATAGAAACATGGGTCATGGGGAATGTTTAACCCCCCCCCCCCATTAATGAACAAGCCTCTATCGAAAGCTTCATGAGATAAAGGCCTCCTACATTTAATGGATCATCGGATCCCTCAATAGCTGAACAAAGGATCAACTCCATTGAAAACATCTTATCCATTCTTAAATGTTTTGACCAATATAAGGATCTCATGTATACTTATTGTTTGGGGGGTGAAGCTGATCAATGGTGGACGTTGATAAAAAATACGAAGCCTGATGAGGAGATCAAGGTGTTGTAATGGAATGATTTTTGGAAGATTTTATTTGATAAATATTTTCAATGCAGACTCTAGCTTTAGATGGAAAGGGACTTCCATTCCCTCAAGAAAAACGATGATGAATCTATTTGAGCGTACGTGGAAAACCTCACAAGGCTTGCCCGATATGCTTTTGGATTTGTCATTACCCCAAAATTCATGGTTGACCAATTCTTTTGTGGGTTGAAACCTAGCATGTAGAAGGTGCTGGAGATCTGTGAATTTGAAAACTATGAAAAAACTGTCATATGTGTCCTCATGGTTGAAATAGAGATCAGAGAATCTCAGGTGTATCATGGGGATTAGAAGAATAAGGTGGACATCAATACTGGTGGTCTGATTGATAAATCCATTGGTTCTAAGAAGATCCAGCACCCCACATTCCAATGGTGCAAAAAGAAGCACCTTTGAAATTTCATTAAGGGACAAGAAAATGCTTTGGCTGTGGATGATAATGGCACCTGGATATTATCTATCGCGAAGAAAAACCCATGGCTGAAATTGAGTTGAAAATGCTCCTTTCAAACATCAACACATTTTTCACTCCTACACCTCCAAAGAAACATGGCATCTTTCAAATCAGTGCCCTAAGCCAAGGGTTTTTGGAGGAAACCAACAACCTCCAAGGTAGAAATGGCACGGTTTTTCCATCACTACTGAAAAATGAACCCCAACAATTAATTGGTGAAAGGTACGTTAGTTATTCATTCATGAATAGTTAATGTTCTTTTTTATTCATGATCTACCCATTATTTGATATCTCTAAAGTTTAGTAGAATTATCCCTGCACCACCAAAAATCAGGGAAGTGAAGATGTCAGTGAGTATTGAAAATGGGGCAATCATTTCATCCCATGAATATAACTCCTCCCATGTCATAATCTTTGTATTGAACTTCCCAGTGAACCTCATCTTACCCCCTCTAATGGAATTTGATGATATTCATGGAATGGATTGGCTTTCCTTATATAGATCCAACTTAAATCGTCATGAGACGGAAATCACACTCCATGTGGAGAATATAACCCCAATTCATTAGAAGTGCAATGGAGAAGATGGATCTTTTTTACCTATATCATCTCAAGTGTGGATATTACTGCCCTATGAGCAAACGTATCTGGCTCAGATGATTGATTCTAAGGAGGAAAAAATCCTAGAAGACAATTCTATTGTGAGGGAATTCACTGAAGTGGTTCTCGATGAATTTACTGGTCTTCCTCCTAGAATAGATGTTGAATTATTAATTGATCTTATACCTAGGGAGTTTCAAATATCCTTGAATCTGTATTGAATGGTTGTTGTGGAGCTTTTGGGGATGAAGAAACAACTACAGAAGAATCTGGATAAGGGTTAATACGCCCAAATTTTTCACCATGGGGTACCCCAGTCCTCTAAGTCAAGAAGAAGGATGGGACAATGCGCCTTAGCTTCGATTATCGTGAGATTAACAAAATCATGATAAAAAACAAGTATCCCCTCCTGCGAATTGATGAATTGTTTGATCAGATATGTGGAGAACTGTACTTCTAAAAGGGGGGTTTCGTTTGGGATATTATCAAGTATTTGTGAAGAAGGAAGGTATCCCCAAGACTTGTATTCATACGAGATAGGGGCACTATGAATTCACAGTAATGCCTTTTGGAATCACTAATGCTCCATAAATCTTCATTGACTTGATAAATAGAGTCTTTAGAGATTACCACAAAAAAATTGGGGTTGTCTATATATATGATATTAAGATATACTCCAAAACCAAGGAGGATCATGAGGAGCGTCTAAGAATAGTAAGAGACCTTGCAGAAGGAGAAACTCTATGAAAAGTACAACATGTATGATTTATGGTTGAAGGAAGTCTAATTATTGGGCCATATCTTCACAAGCTATGGGATATATGTGGATCCATCCAAAACAGATGCAATTGTGGTATGGTTGTGGCCAAAAACGTTAACTGATATCCGTAGCTTCTTGGGGGTTTTTGGATATTATCGACAATTTGTGAGAAATTTAATACTATTGTCCAACCCTTTTACCAAGATAACTCAGAATGGATTAATGTTACCTTGGAGTAATTAATTTGATGAATTCATCAATGTGTTTAAAAAGGAGGATTATCACTACGCCCGTGCTCACTATACCCACAATTAGAGAACTTTTTGTGGTATTCGGTGATGCTTTGATGAATGTCCTGGGATGTGTGTTGATACAAAATGACAATGTCATTTAATATGCTTCAAGGAAATTGAATGTTCATGAATATAACTATCCAACACGTGAACTTAGGTTGGCTGCAGTGATCTTCTCTTTGAAAATTTTGTGGCATTATCTCTTTGGGTAGAAGTTTCATATATATATATATACCAAAAAAGCCTAAGATATATATTCACATATAAGGAGTTGAACATGCGCCAACCTAGATGATTAGAGCTGATCAAAGACAACGAATTCTCATTCCATTACCACCCTAGGAATGAGAACAAGGTTGCAGATTCCCTATGTAGAAAGGACCTAGTGATTATATCATTTATGACAGTTGAAAAGGATACAATCATCTTAGATTTGATGACTATGGGTATGAGAATCTTAAATAAGGTAACATCATCAATTTATTCACAAATTATTGCTCAACCGTCACTTTTGGAATGGTTAAAGGATTATCAAAAGGATGATGTGGGAATTTAGGAAAAAGTGGAAGCTATCAAAAAAGGGAAACCCTCAGATTTTAATGTTAATGAAGAAGGAATTGTGAGGTTTGGGAAAAGACTATGTGTTCCATCATGTCTGGAGCGGAAGATGGAACTTTTAGATGATGCTCATAGTTCAAATTTCTCTATTAACCTAAGGAAAAAATGATGCATTGTGATCTTTGAGAGCATTATAAGTGGGATTATATGAAGAAGGATATCATTGAATATACATCAAAGTGCCCCATGTGTCAGCAAGTGAATGATGAGAGGCAGAAGTCTAACGGGATGATGCAACCATAACCCATAATAGACTGGAAATGGAAGAACATCCCCATGAACTTTGTCCCCTAACTTCCAAAGACATCCAAAAGAAACAATGCAATATGGGTTATTATTGATCGTCTTACAAAGGCTGCACACTTCATTTCTATTCGTGATGATTTCTCATTGGATCAACTGAAATAGATATATATTAGGGAATTGGTAAGGCTTTCTAGCATTCCATTATCTATTATGTCCGATCTAGATCAAAATTCACCTATATGTTTTGGAAGAGTCTTCAACATGCTCTAAATACTGAACTGAACATTAGAATGTTCTAAAATCCTCAAACCGAGGGCTAATCCAAGTGGAATATTAAAACACTTAAGGACATGTCAAGAGCGAGCTCAATGGCCTTTAAAGAAGGATGAGATCAAAATCTTTCTCTAGTTGTGTTCTCTTATAAGGAAAGTTTTCACTTGAGAATCCAAATTGCACCATATGAAGTCCTTCATGGGAAAAGGTGAAGAATACTAGCGTGTTGGGATGAGGTCTATGAGCTTAATCTCCTTGGACCCAAAATGGTCGACGAAATGGTGAGAAGGTGAAAACATTTTAGTCACATGTTAAGGCAGTCCAAAGTCGACAGAAGAGTTATGAAGATAACCATCAACTAGACTTTGAGTTTAATGATGGAGCCATGGTATTTCTATGCATATTTCTTTGGAAGAAGCTCATGAGGTTTGGAATGAAAGGGAAGTTAGGTCTAATGAACATCGGCCCCTTCGAGATTCTTGATCGTGATAGGGGTTTGGAAAATCGACTAGCACTTCCATCTACCATGGTGAATATACATGATGTATTTCATGTATCCCTCTTAAGGAAGTACATACTGGACCCTTCACTTGTTCTCTCTTCATAGGTGGTACAATTACAGGATTATCTTTCTTATGAGGAGCAACCAGTGAAGATTTTAGATCCTAGAGAAAATGTTCATAGAAATAAGGCAATGCCCATCATCAAGGTTTTGTGGCGAAACCACAAGTTTGAAAAAGTGATGTGGGAATTAGAGGAAATGATGAATTATAGTTACCCACATCTGTTTCAGTGTGGGAAATGAAAATTTCAAGGGTGAAATTTCTTAAGGGGTGAAAATTGTAACGACCCAAACATTCATTAGTGGAAATCCCTCTTGTTCTAGTTAAATGCATCTTTATGTAAATTGTTTGTATAAAATGTCAAATTATTTTGTTTTATGTTTTTTGATTTTAAAAAACTTTTAATAATTGTCAGCATTGCTAATATAGTCATTGAACAGTGATCACATGATTAGTATAAATATAGGGCTTTAACAAATCCAATTTACTAAGACAAAGGAAGTGATGGCCTCATCCAGTAGATATACCCCATACGAAGCCCACATTTCTATGCACAGAAAGGAGGATGCATATTTGGTCTTCACTCTAGACCAAACCCAATCCAAGCTTGAATATGTTAATCTCGAGCAGGACCGCCTACAAGAGATGTGCAAGTTGATAGAGATTACCACCCGAGCAATATTATTCGAGCCACCCAAAGAGTCGGTCACCATCACACACCTTACTCTTCAGACATATGCAGGTGTTATAAGGTTTTATTTAATAAGACCTTCGCACTATTGTTAAATACATTATTTTTTTTATATAATAATTAATACACTTTCATTTTATTATTGTTACCTTGAAAATAGTTTTTCATGCACAAATAGAATTTTTAGTTAATGTTCAACTAAGAAATCTATTTTGATGAATTAATGGATTTTTGAATTAAATAATATTTTAATAAAATATTATTATTGTTATTAAATCAATTTTTATTAAATATAAATGATTATATAATTTTATGAATGCAATTTTAATTTTTATTAAATTTTGAATACCATTTTCGTCAAAACCAATGAATTTTTTTGAAATGTTTGTTTTTATTTTAAAATTAAAATTTAATATTTTAAGAAAATTATCTGGATAAAATCAATATTATTTCTTGAATTATGATGTTGAAATTATCGAATGTTTAATTTTTCATAATTTTCTGAGATAGTCAAACATTGGGGTAAAAATTAAATATTATTTAAATGTATAATGTTTTTTATGACATCATAATGACCCAATAGTGATGCAATAAAATACTATAAACTTTTTCATTTGCCAATATATGTTTTACCACTAAAATAATGTGTATTTAGGTTTGTTTGATTGTTTTAAAAATCATTAGTGTACCCTTCAAGACTTATTAAAATTTTTGTCTTTTTAAATTGTTTTCTTTGGGAGTGTGACTCACCTCCTCAAAATCAACCCCATTATTTCAAGATGTTTGGACATTGTCATTATAAAAAAAATTTCCACTACCCTTTGGAAAAATCCATTATCAAAAACCATGGTCTTGTTTGTGGTTGTGATTTGTTTAATGTGAGGTTTTCCAAAACTAAATTATAAAAACAATTCCCTCTCTTTTCCTATATAAACTCACCAATGTTCCCACTTTCTCGTCAATCAAAGTCTTTTGAGTTCGTTCGACCTATTCCCTACACTATTTGGAGTCCTCCCAAGGTGACCCATGCTCTCAAGAATCCACTCTCAAGCCTCTCTGATGCCTTTTGAATCACACTTCCATGTAAGGCTTTTCTTTATTTCTCATTTTTTCCAATATTCATTAGGTTTTTATGAATTGTTAATTTCAATTATAAATTATGGTCTATGGGTTTGAACCTCCCCGATACATTCCTCTTTATGTTTTTACAATGGGAGACCCCTTTATCTCTCATTAAATTCTTTCCACGTTCACCAATTACTATGATGAAATCCAGAAAGGAATTTCTCTCTCCCCAATTACATTCTAGAAATTCTTTTGTATCATAAATATAAATTCCATTACATCGGTTAGGACTTGTATATTTATGGCCCCTAATTTTCCAGGTCATGTAAATATTATTTTACACAACTTTTCTCTCCCATCAACCATTTTTATGAGTTCTTATGTCACGCCGTTATGCTGCCGAAATTGCACCGTGTTTTTCCAAGCCATTGTCATTGTGTAGTGAATAACATATCCATTTCTTAATCTAGGGTATTTGACTTTATGAACATTTGAATTAGATTTAAAGAGTTCAATGTATGTATTACACATTTTTTTATTGTGGAATAATTTATTATGTTGATTGATTAATTGTTTTTTGTTCCATGTGGCACAGTTACGCATAAAGTGAAATGTTTAAGAAGGGTGTGCCCTGATAACACTCCAATGCCTTGGGTAAAGTATAGTATAATGATACATCATGTTTAATCAATGTTTAGTCATGTTAATTCAAGTGTAATTAGGGTTTAATCATGCTTCATGTGCAATGAGGGTTTACTCATGCTCCATGTGTAATGAGTCTTGGCTCATGCTAATTCCATGTTAAGTGTTGTTGCCACATTTCCATGTTATGGTTACCATGCTTTATCATTACATTATGTTCATTATTCTCTTATAATCTATTGATATGCCTCTTTTCTAACATGTTTTGTATTCCTCTTGTTATTCCATGATTATTCACTTACTGGCTTTATAGCTCACCCTTTCTTATGCATGTCCCCAGGTTATCACTTGAAATGCAAAGTACGAGGGAATGTAGTGTTCATATAAAGGACGTTTCTAATAAAGATAATGTATTTAATGTTTTATGTTGTTATTTAATGATCCTATTCTCCAAAGACAGTAGACCACACAATCTTATATATTGTAACAACTGAATTATATGTAATAAGTTATGTTTATTTGTGTAATAAAAACCAGGGTTGTCATACGTAGGGGTAGTGAACTTATAATCTTATGGTGAAGAACACCTAGTAATATCATTAAACGAGTTTGAGAGTATAATATTTTATATAATAGAATGAAAAAGAAGTAAAAATAATTAAAATAAATTTCAAAATAAATTAACTTGATATTATTAAAAAACTATAAACAATCAATTTTAAAAGGGAACTATTCATAATGTAACCAAATTGTAAATTAATAATTTAACATTTGAATTCATCTAGTGTAATAAATTCCCAATTAATTATATGGATCCATGTGTTTCAATTCCATTATTATAACTTTAACATGGATCCAAATTATGATTTCTTTTTATAAATGATTTACTCAATTTTTCTAAACAATGCATACGGACGTTCATTTTCATGTCCTCTTATGGGTGCATCTATGAAATTTGAAAATGAATTTTTATATGAAAAATGGTTTCATTTTTCACCTATATGACAAGATTTTATAATATTTCATAATTTAAAAGACATACATAAATGGTACTCTACCAATAAATATTTTCCATTTACACTTTTATAGACAATAGAGATTCTAATTTAATCAGACATTCTCGTTAAATTAAATCATAAAATATTTAGACGAGTCTAACTTCAACATTAGTATTTATTATTTGATCACATATGACTCACCATGATCCTTCATTAATAAAAGATAATTCTTAAAATTGTACATAGAATCTAAAAAACATAAATTATAATTATGTATGTTAATGAAATATGTGTTATATTATACACAAATAATTGTTTTTTATAAATTGTCTTCAAACATATATGTATACTTTTTATCATATAAAAACATCTTCAATTATTCAGAAATAGTTAGTTCCAAAACTATTTTAATGGCAATTAACCCATTTAAATTATTTTTTAAAAATAAATATCTTATTTTAATTTAGATTAAGATAAAAACAAAATTAATGGAATTTAAATTATAATTAAATATATGTTAGTAATTAAATCAGTACAAAAAATGTTTAAAAAAATTTACATTATTATCGAAGATATCCTTATGTAATCAATATGTAATAATGAACAGAAAATTAAAAAAATTTGGGGTTATTATCAATTAATTTTATCATAAATACAATGGAGTATAATGCATTATCAATAATCAAACCGTCACATTTTCCTCTTATGGATATTTTGACAACATCTAAGAGAGATTTATCAAAAAAATTGTAGAGAATGAATGATTTTTAAGATGTATTTTAAATATAATTGTCAATTATCTTTTTTCCAATGGTAATATAAATGGATGTTATTCATGTATTCTATTAATAGTATACAATAGACTACTATAGTTTTTCCCAAATGATATTTCCAATCTTCCACCCAAAAATATTTGATGAATTTTTTTTATATTATAGGATTCCCCATATATATTTACTATGTAAAATAAATTATGTTAAATTTAATGAATTATTATTATTTCAGTAAGATAATGGGATTAATGGTTTCTTTATCTCAATAATGGTACCATGTCTAACACATGTTTTCAAAGTAATGGAATCACATTTAAGTCTCTATCATTGTTTTGATTAATCCTAAGTAAATTTTTATCAAGAATAAATTCTATTTTATTTATATTAAGGTTATTTTTTCTACAATAATGGATGTAAATTAATTTTATAAATTTTATCATAGAGTGGGTTGCCTTAAGCTCATGTAATAAGGTTAGTGTATTACCAATAAATGCATTAATTCAAGATAGTAACACCCTGGGTATCGTATAATACCATTTGGGATAAAAAATAATAAAAATTAATACATAAATATGATTAACCATTTCATATATAAATGTTATGATACTTTTATTTTATAAATTAATGATTATATTTGGATTTGAATAATAAAATGAAATTCATATTGATATGTATATAGATACACTATAAAATAATACCCATATATATTGATATTCTAATTATAATTTTGGATTGATGAATTCAGGATCTAGGGTATATAGTATGTAAAAATTTTATGTCTATTTAAATAGATATGCTTGATGTTTTTTCTTCTGATACACCCAAGATAATTTTAATCCACTTTTTTCTTATGTTATGTAGGGTTGTATAAGTAATTTCCTACGATTTTTCAAAGTTTTACACTACATTAACGTTGATGACATTGAAGGGTTTAAATATTTTAATGTTTGATGGAATGCATAAATATATTTTTGAGTTGAAAATATGAGGAAATTTTATTCATTTATATAGTATCATTCCATCTAAGGAATGTGATGTTATGTATTATGATTCCTTTGGGAAGGGTTTTGAATTTATTTTGAAGTAAACATATTATTTAGATTCATAGAAATCACTCTAGTTTTACCATAACTAACAAAATTATCCATAAACAAAATCATTAATGAGTTTTCATTGCTCTTTCTATAATTGGATAGTGACAAGACCTATTATATGTGAAATTTATTGTGTATATTGATCATATTTTAAAAACATATATTTTCTCTTAAATAAATTTAAATCTTTGTCGGTGATTATATGGATAGTACATTTATATAATATATTATTAGCTATCATAAAATAAATTAAATATAGATACAGTCTTATGTTATCATGACATGATATTTATATCACAAGCATAGAATGAATCTAGAGAAATGTGGTGTTCTATGAGACATTTCCATTAATTAGTTGTATATGTGATTGAATATGAGGCTTAACTATTTATATGTTTTGGACTATTCATTGAATCATTATTTCGTCTAATTAAATAGATTCGGATTATATATCCAGGGTATTAGATTATTAGAGAAATTAATATATTCAAGATCCCATTCATGACTGTCTCTTACTCTTGATATAACTCCATAATTCATAATGTTGATGAAGGTACCCCTTTGATCAGGTAATAATTTTTTTGGTAATGGTTATCCATCTAGAGTGGATTATTACTGAAAATCCTTAATTATGTTCTATGATCTAAAACATTTATTTTAGTGGACAAGAATGAGGTGTTTTATTTCTGAATTCATATAATTAATTTTTATACACTACAGGATGAGCATAAAAACCAACAATATTATTACACATTATTCACAGTCTGTGTTATAATGGATAAATATTTATTTGGCTTTAATCATAATATTTCCTCATTCTCCACCATGTCTGTATATAATATGGTACATAATTGATTGATTGAACATGACATCCACTACCCTCTTATCTTGGAGAGTACCTATGAGAATGATTTAGGAAATATCAATGTATATGAAATTATTAAGGTGAATGTTGATCATTATTCTTTTATGTCAGATTTTTTCACATTTTTTACTAAATGTTTTCAATATATATCCATATTCTATGGGTACTAATCTAAAATATTGAATAAAATATCATATACAAATAAATGGACAAATGGTTCAATCTATTAAAACTCCCAATGATAATTTGTATGTCTATATAATTTTTATTTAAGGATCATGGTGATAAAATTATTCATCGAATATTTAATCTTATAAGAATAAATAAATGTCACAAATGAAAATGAAACCATTTTTTTCATTATAGTAAGTTTTCAAAGTCATCCATAAATTAGGATAAATTTGTGAAAGATTATTATTTGTTGCAAGAGTTTTTTTTTAAGTGGTGGTTAATATATGAATGACTCATAATCATCAGGATGAAGTTTTAATTCATCATTAAACATTAGTGAATTTATATAATAAACAATTTCAATTTAGAGTTTTTGTAGATTATCTCATTGAATATTAAATTGAATATTGTGAATTTTTTGAAATCATTCACCATGAATTAATGATCCCACTATGATTATGGAACTCTAAGGTAAAGTAGAATTTTATATATAATTAAAATCATTATTTATTTTTAGTCATAACTTTTTTAAATATCCATTTATAATAATTTGTGTATGATGTCTTTCTAAAATTGTTGCAGATTATGATTCCTATTAGAGAACTAATTTTTATTTAATGTGGAATCATTTTGGTGTTCATGATAATTAATATGAGTATTTTTAGGGAAAATACCACATAATGTTTGGATATTCCTATTCTATTACATTGTGTGTTTATGGTCCCTTGATATGGAATGAAGAATAATGGGTGGTGTTTGAGATAAAATGTCAGTTGGGAGTAGTAAGCATTAACATGGTTGCTTGGGTCCTAATGTGAATGGTCTAGAATATTTTGTATATAATGTCACATCTCCAAGAAATTTCATGATTCCATGATGTCATTATTATGAGAATCATGGTTTATGTTCGTTAGCCTTTTGAGTATGAGTCATGGAATGGTTTCATGCATGAATAATATGATTATATCTGGGTAGTGGTATAGTTTTTCTACTGATGAACATTATGTTTTCACCGTGGTTTTTTTGTGCAAAGCCTAATGGAATGATACAGTGGTCATCTCTCTCATGTGATTTCATGTGATGATGGAATTAATTATGATGATAACATTATTTAGTTAGATCAGATTATAATCATCGATTAGGTATTCAACTAGATTTATTTTGAGAATATAACACTCTAATATTGGAATATTATTTGATATTAACATGTTAGAGAATGACATTTATTAATTATTCATTGAGATAATAATTTTATTGCAATAGATGTAGGATAATGACCTATCTTGTCATGCCCTAGAGATTTTCTATCTAGATAAAAATTTGTAAGCCGCTTAGATTTCTTTCATTTCATTTTGATGTAGCTCAATATCATAGAGATTCACGTTTTATCATTAGAGTATCCTAATAACCAATTACATATTTAAATCATTATATTAATGTAATTGTGAATCCTTTTATTTTGTATTCCTTTGTATTATGTATTTCTCTTTTGAATCAGTGTTTTCGTCATATATGGTTGTAGTTATAGAAGCAACTCATATGGGAGACGTTTTGGTAAGTAGCTAATTGTAATAGTAGTGTGTAAGATATCTATATTTCCATTAATATAATTTTGGAAATAAGATCATATATTCTCAAATTTTTTATATTTTCATAGTCATTGACACATATATTGTCAAATGGGATTCCAGAACAAGCTTTTATTTTATGAATTTTTTTGTAGTAAAATGATTTAGTTTCCATCGGTAGTGGATTATAGAGTAACCTAATATTGAAAATTAATCAAACATAATGAAATGTTTATGAAAGGCGTGTACCCCATTTTTCACATGCTACATTATATTTCTCATTATATTTCTTCATTCTTGGTAATATTTCTAAAAATCATTTTTCTTATCAATCCATGTGTGTTGATGAATTGGGGAGTCTATTGGATCCACCTCAAAAAATATAGAGTATATAAAAAATGGTAATTAGACTGTATTTGAGAAATATGATAATGAAAGAATGAATCTCATAAAAAATGATTTGTTTATTTTAGTTTTTGTTGAAATGGGTAATTATGTTATTGTTCTGATTTCAAGGAATTTGATGGGAATTTTTTATGGATATGTTTTTGTTGTTAATTTGGTGTATGATTAGATAGTACATATAAGGTGTTCTATATAGGTTTGGTTCTGTATGGAATTTGAGTTATGTGTGTTGTCTTGTGTTTGGAATTGGGGTTCCATTGGTTGGAATTTTCTTGGATTCACGACTATATTGGTTGAAATTTTTAGGATGTGGTTTGGCATGAGTAATACTATTTTGGGGTAGCATGGTCTTTATGGAAAACATGAGATATATTATGGGATTTTATAATGGTGTTTCGTTTCTTTTCTATATGATATTTGAGTGGTTTGGGATGTGAACTCTAAATTGGAGTGAATTAATATTGATATAGTTAATATTGGTCATCATTTGAGTGTGGATGAATTAATATTAGTTATGGATCATTGATTGTGTTAATATTAGTTATGGATAAATTTTGGTTATCAATAAATCTTGATTAATATTAATTACTATTAATATAATTTAGCTTTTATTATAAAATCTAGACATCGAATAATTAAATAAATAAATATGAACTGATTATTGTTTCATATTTATTTTTTATATAAAAAATTAGGTAGGTTGTTGGATTTCTATTTGAATAGTGTGTTTATTTTTGGTGATGGGTTTTTAATGATGGTTGTGAGTTATGATGGGGTTATATTTGTGTTAACCATATACGTTTTTCTAATTTTTGAATAAATATAGAGATTACATTATTTTTATTTCCCGACATACCTCACCAATGATTGGTAAGCTTATCAATACACATATCTTTTGGATTACATGTGTTTTAACTGAATTCTAGGTTGGTGAGGATGGATAAATGTCTACCACATCATCCACAATCCCCCAACTGGGTGTTTAATAAAGGATTGTATTTCTAGAATATGTGATGAAATGAAGTGGTGAACATACATAGTAGGTGGAGTACATGATGTTAAAGTACAATAAGTTTACCATTCCGAACTCTAGTTAATATTGAATGATGATGAATATAGTTTGGATGAATATTGTGAAAACTTTATGTTTATGAAATTAGTGTATAGATGGATTCATGATATATTATACCCAACATGATGTTGCGATATGTAGGTTTGTAACCCGATTCATGTGAGATGGTAGAGGGAGTGGTATCATGATGTTTGATTTTGGTGAATGAATGTCTAAAATCATTAGGGAATATTTTTTGGGGTGAATGATATATATATATATATATAATCACATATTCTCCTTATTGTGTTATTACACATGAATGATCAACTTGTTAATTGATACATGCATATGTTTGGTGTTATATGACCATATGGGTTCTTATTGGTAATATGATATTTTAATTGATGCACTGTATATTTATTCCAAATTTTCATGAGAGTTTATTGGTATGATCATTCTAATTAAAATAAATATGATCAATCCTAAATATATAAAAAATGGTACAAATCATTTTTTTCACATTATCAGAATCCGGTTTAAGGGTTCTTATACCCCAAACCGATATATGGAAAACCGAAAACCGTACATGAAAATCCCAAACTGGTTTAATGGATCTAAGATTATGTTTAGATATGTATTCACAACAATTTTTTATATTTGTATTTGTATTTTACTAGCTAACTCATGAATTTTGGGATTGATATGGAATCACATTTATCAATTTCACGTTATTGATTAGTGGTTATATTTTATATTCCTTTGATATATGAGTGTAATACGCAAAATATTTATTTTTTATAACCTTGTTAGAAATAAATTATGAATGGAATATGGGAGGTGGATTTTTAGCTTCACTATCTACCTTACTATATGACCTAAAGGGGGTCTTAGTGTTTTTGGTACATGATATTGTATTATTAGAGTATTTAGTAAATGAAAAATAGAAATATTGGAATAAAAAACAGTGACGATTTTATTAAATTGTAGAGAATCAAACTATAGAATAATGGTTAATAAAATATGTATGAGGGACTTATAAGATCATAGTATTTTATGTCCCCACATAAACCAAATCCAGGACCATTAGATTAAAGAATGACTATGTGAAATATCGCTACTTTCCTAGTTGAAACCCATGAAGGGAATAAGGTTCATTCTTTATTGTGATTATTTTTTAATTGGTTGTATTTTGGGGAAATATATGAATTTTATTGAATAAAATTATTTAAATAAATTCAATGTTATGGGGATATGTATTTTAGTTCTTTGTTCATTGAGATTATAGTTTCATATCATTCATGGGTTATTCTAGTTGGGTGCTTAGAGGTTTGACAACATTGACAATAGATTATTTAAACCAGCTCATGAGATGATATCTAGAAAATGAAATTCGATGAGTTCATGTGAAAATGTGAGGATGTGTGTAGGGGTAATTTTTATTTGTTTGTAGAGTGTATAATGAAGTTGAATGAGATGTATTTAAGACTAATCCATGTCAATGAAGAATTAAAAATGATTTTTGATGATAGTAGACATAGGGAGCAAGGGATCTTTTATCTCAAAGATATAAAAGATAATTTCTTCTATGTTGATGATTTTTAGTTGAAAATTTGAGAGCTATTTGTAATGAAACAAGTCTCTAAGAGAGTCAAAATTCCCAACCTTTTTGAAATATTGAGATTGGTGAGAATTCAAATCATCATTTTGGAATTCAAAACCAAAATGTAGGATTTTTATTGAACAAGGTCATTGTTTTTATGGATTTTAAGGCATGATTAATTACTCAGGTGTTCATATCAGTTTTAGGGTCATTGGTTTTCTGAAAACTCAATTTTTTAGAAGGTGTAGATATATGTCCATGGGGAGATTTAAACATTCATTCATAAATAGAATTGTTTTGTGTTTATGTAGTTATTCATAGATATTGATCATGATATGTAGTTTATATTTTAAATAGTATAGCCTATCCCACACAATTAATATATCACAAGTAGTAGGTTCACCTAGTTTCACCACTGTAGTGTTTTTCCATTAGATAGTGTGGGTTCATGGTTTGAAAAGGGTTAACTAATCCATGTGACCTAATAGTGTGTCTTTTTAAAAAGTGTAAATTAAAATTTTCCTTTATAATTTAGTAGTTCATCTCCCTCTTTTCTCTTTCCCCACGCAACACCTCCCTCTATTCATTGAGCACCCCATTCTTCTCACACATCTCCTTTGTACTCCCTCCCACATCTGAGAATTGAATGTAATTTCATCTTGGTAATTTTATGTGTAGTGGTAACCCCTAAAATACCCTTTTATTCGTTCATTATTTTCAACAATATAAGAAACACAAAATCAATGAGATATAATTTTCACTATTTTCTTAGATTTATCTAAAAATATGTTACCATTCAACAGAACGCAATGTAGTGGATGGTATTAAATGATATAGAACCAATGTGTCTATGTCTAGTGATTCCTTTATTTCTCATTATTTTTATAGTTTTTTATGGTTCATGATATGATACAAATATTTTTTTACCATGTGAGAACCTACATAATTTAATGTATTTATTTTAATTCAATGATTATTATTATGAGATACTGATTGGTATGGTATAGCCTATTAAAATATGCTAATCTAGGATACATGATTATGAAGAACTTGAAAGTATAATATAGTTATATTATTTAGTTAAATAACAGTTATATGATTGTGTTTGTTCCTAGGGAATGTGATGGTCATATACTAAAGCAATTGGTGATAATTATAACAGGGTCAAAGGTGACATGTTTTTTCAATTTGGTTCATCTAAATATACATAGGGTGATGGTGATTAATAGGTTTTGGTGACATGATTTTTCAATATATAGTTGAAAAGGTCATCATTTTGAGTTCGTGTCTCCTGAAACATGAGATGGTGTTGACAATCTATAATTTGGGTGACTTGTTCACCTATTAAAATGAGCATTTGTTTAGTGTTTCATAAGAAATATTGATAGTTTCTTCTCACTATTGTTGTATGAACCACCATTAATGTGTTGTACACATAGAAATGACACATCTGAGGTATTGATGATCACTCATTGTTGGTGGATGCATTTTTATGTAATAAAACATAGAAGACATTATTGATCTTAAATAATTAATGAGGTAATCGCCATATAAATCCATAGTTGATGGGGATGGACCACCATACAATGGTGTTGAGACCATTTATTAGGGGTGAGAATCACCATTATAATGGTTATTTGGTGGACCATGATTACTGGATGGTCGATATCATCCGAACATGGGGAATTTGGTGTGGAAACCACTATAACTTGTTGAATGGATGTCTAAGTGACCTCAGATGTTTTTATTCGATTTTTAATAGGATAATGAACTTTTTTTATATGATACGGGTGTAATAAGTTAGCATGAGGATCTGTTTGACATGTATGTTGGTCAAACCTATTGGTTCAACTAGAATGAAATTCTTCATGGTACAATTGATCATTAATCCATAGGATCTCACCATAACCAATATATATTTTTGGACATTTATTTTAAGAAAAATTTATCTTTTGGAGAATTTTTTGAGATATATAGTAGTCTAGGAAGAAGTAGTTAATTCTTTATTGTGGTTTTTGAGTATAAGAGAAGAAGGTAAAAAACTAAATGTGTGTGTGTTTCATTTTTCATGATTATTTTCATATACATTATATTTATTGATGTATGATAAGAACATGATAGTAGTGTCCTACTGAATTTATACTCACACCATATAAGGACACCTCAAGATGGATGTAGATTTTATGACTTTGAGATCATGTAAGGGATCAAGAATAAAAGATAGACCTTAGTGATCTATTATGTACTTCTTATAAATGGGATTGATGGAAGTAGAAATTGTGGTCCCAATACATAAATATGTGTTTCTTATTGGTTTTGATATATATTAACTTATATGTTTGTCCATAAGAGACCTTGAATATCTGGTTTCTATGAATTGACTTGATATGTGTAGTAATATACATATAGTATGATTACATAGGTCTGTTCTATATAAATTGTTATCATTTTTATATGATTATTTTTTCCCTTCTGATGTTGTTTTCCTTTTTCGATAGTAACATATATATAGACCACTATTATTATAATGAAAAAAGTGTATATACTCCCAATATTCAAATAGTTATACCCTCAATGCTAGTCGTCAGTCATATTCATAAGGGGATGTCATCATATTCACAACGGAAAACTAAATTGGAGAACCAATTAAGTGGATCTTGGGCTAGGTGATATAAATGGAATTTAGTTATATTATTTTCAGTTATGCTATAACAATTTTGGATATGGTAAAATAGATTAAATTATGTAATCAGAACGAGGTAAGTAGATCTATTTTTGGTTCATGTAATATTATGCATGGGGTATAGAACATGTTTACAGGGGTGGGAAATTGATTTCATGTTTTTAGTATTAAATATGATTTATTTCAACCTCTAGTGGAGAAGTGTGGTTATATATTATTCAATTTTGTGGTTTTACCCTTGGATGGTTTGGAAACGGAAATATTTTATACATTATTTTAATAACATAGGGAGACATGATATTTTAATTTATATGAAAATAGTTTAATGAAATCATGAATTTTCTATTTGTGGTTGAGTTGTTTTATGTATCAATAATAATATAAACAATGTGTTTTTCGAGCAAGTTATTTTAGCATCATTCTAAAATGAAATCTCAAGTATGTTGTTCCTAGTGAAAATATTATGTTATATTATTTGTATATGATATATGGGATTGATTCTATTGTGAGTGTGTTGTAATGGAATAATGGAAAAGTTGTTGATCCATTTAAAATTTTAAAAAATATATATATCTTGTTTTCATGTATACCCTTTTGGGGGAATTATTTTTAGACAAATCAAATTTATCCCTCTTGATATATGTGATATTTGATTCCAAAACATTTTATGGTCAGAAAAGGGTCTATGATGGAGGGTTTATTTATGATACATGTCCTTGATATGGGTTTGTATGTGGTTATGATGGAATATTTCACGTTACATGGATGTGGTAGGGGTGTGTAAGTGTGGTGATATGTGATTATTGTTACATCATTCCCAATCAATGAAATTTTATTATTAATATATTTATATTTAATATTATTTTTGTGGGTTCTTACCTTGGTATTTGGTATTCCATGTGATTCCACCATGAAATGTTTTTGGTGTAGTGATATGAGGGATACAATATGGTGCCACTAGATCTTGCATGAAATGGGGGCCCATAGGGTCTAGATGAGGCCCATGTGGGTTAGGTTTATCATGATTCATTTTTATGGGATTTGTTATATGAGGTAAACTATAGAAGATTGATGGTTTTTTCCAGGGTTAGATGACTAGTTCATGTGATCTTGGTTTGTCTCGAGTATGGTATAAAATACAGTCCTAAGGGTGATGAGTCATTCAAAATGTATTTAAATCAAGAGTTCCTGTAACATCACACACAATTATTCACTAGTGAGGATAGAGCATATTAATAATATAATATGATCAAATTGGTAAATAAAATATTTTCTTAGCTTGAGACACCCGCAGGTCGAGGGTGGTGTTGGATATGTATATGTATAGAGTAATTGAAAAGCACCTGTGTGACTCACAGGTTTAGGCTAGTATACATGAGGAACTAGATTTAACGGAAATAGATCATTGAATTTTTTAGAACATTTTCCTAGATACATTGAGGGTGTAATGATCCCATGAGTACAAGAACCTTCAGTATATAGATACATAATTCATTTATTATGAGGATAAATTTAGATACTTGTCTCCTTTTTTCCATTCCATAGTTGGTGGAAAAATCGATTGAGTGAAGTGGTTATAGGATGGATTCGAGAATTCATTTATGTTACGTCTTTATATCATAAGACTATACTCATTATCATATTAACTGAATAGGTGGACAATGGTTTATGGAATCATGGTGAACCTATTGAATTTTAACTAGGTGACTGTATCGGTTGAGTTTTGTGGTGATGTTTTGGGAATCTGAATGATAGACTATGAGGAGTATTAGTATCTTATATTGGATATAAACTATGTAATATAATGAGGAGTTCTTCTACAATGGGTTTTTATATTTAGATAATCTTGGTCATCATTTGAAAAATTAGACAATGCTACAAAAGAGTAGTGATAATTACATATGAAGAGTTGTCTGGAAAAGTTATGAATGAAGCCTTTTTAGGTGTATGCGTGTCAAGGACAAGGAAACAATCTAGGATATGATTTATAACCTGATGCGATTCATGTAATGGGTAGGTATGAATCAACACTATTTTTAGGCTCCGATAATGATGGAGAGATCTAGCTATAGGGATAGTGGGTCATAACTAGTCCAGGTCCATATGGGGGCCTTGCCTCATGCACTTGATCCTATGGGTGGGTGAATTCTATTAATCTAGATGAATTTTTGTATGTTGGAGATCCAATTAACTTTACAATTAATCTATGATTTTTCCTATAGACCTATTGTTTTGGAATAGCTACTTTTGGTGCATGAGGTCAACATATGTTGTATTTGGCCAAAAAATAGTGGTTAGTTTGAGGGAAGTCATTGTGATGAATGGATTATGTGAGATGTGTATGAATCAATAGAATTTTATCCAATCATATATATATATATATATGATAAAAGTTTAAATTTTAGAATCAATTGTGATGCATTATGTTTTGGAATCGCATGAGATGTGTGATTTGATGGGGGGTTTTTATGAAATAGGAATAAATTGAGCACCTGAGGAGGTGTAGGAATTATGATATGTCATTAGAGGAAATTCGTGTTTGGGGACGGTTGAAGGAACCATCCATTATTTTTTTTCTAGTGTGTTGCCATGTATGTAATTCCTAATGTGGGGGTACAACTTTGGGGTTAGCATGTGACTAATAACCAGCGTAGACCAGGGTGATGGTAGGAGATGGGTATGTCTGTTACCATATCGACATGGAAACTCATATCATATTGGTGTGATATTATAAGGTTGGTATGCTATAACATACATGGATTTTGAGAGGTTCAAAATTCACAATGTTTTTCAATATTATAGTTTGGTAATAAATCAAACATTTCATTTGTGCTTTGAAACACAGATTAGAGTGTCTTAATGATGAAATTAACTATCTTTTGATAAGTTTTAAGGCCCTGAGGAATGCATCAAGTGTTCTCGTGAACATTGGGGGAAATCATGTCCCTAAAATGAAAATTTTTAAGGTGTAGACATGGTCACATGTTTAAATTAATCTAGGTAGCCTTTTATGTAAACCATGTGTTGTGTCTACGAGGCTTTTCTTAGGGTGCTCAAAGTTTGAACATATTTTTTAAACCATGTTATCTAGCCAGCACACAATTTGAAAAAAAAATTAGGTGCTCACAGTTGGTGCATAATTTGAAAAATCCAATCAGCAAACCATTAATTCTATTTTTAATGGGATTATGAGCGAGCATTGTTGGAGTACGGTTAGCCAAAATGTGCATCCTAACCACATGCCTCTTATAAAGGTGGGAAATAATAAATTTTCTACTCCATTAAAAATTCCTCTACCACATTTCTCCAACCACATGAAATACACCCTTCCATGTATGCATATCCTTATTTTCCCTCATATACTATTTTTCCTTCCTCATTCACCTAATATATAAATTGATTTTAGTCAGGTGTGTTCGGAGCATAGTGGTAAGCCCTTCAATCCTATATTTTACATTCCTTTTCTATCTCTCAATATATAATTCAATATATGGGTGATAAAATTTTTACTTTTTAGATTTTTATTTTAAAAAATCCATTACCATTTGAAATTACTCAAATCATATTTTCATATTTGATGAGCGTGTGTTTGGGAGTATAAGGTAGGAGTTTCTTATATTTCCACATAATTTTCCTAGTTTTGGGATATGTGATTCCATAAAAAAGTTGCGTTGACCAGGTGAGTCCATAAATAATTAAATTCATTTATATTAATTGATTGACTTATATTATGAGATGTTAATAGTTCTTTTCAACCTAAATAAATTATGGTATATTTGTTATGGGGTTCCCGAGAAACATTACAGGTTAGTCCAATTTTTTATTAAATTAATTTACTGATAAATGATTTAATTGATTTTTTTAAATGTGATTAGAATATGTTAGGGAATTTATGTGATGCTAATCATCAAGGTATAGGAGACATAGTTCTAATGGTTTATATCAGGCTAATATATTGGCGGTCAGGATGATTTCTAGATTGTGGTGACATATTACATTAGGATTGAGAAAACTAGGTTATTAGTTTGAGGTAATGTACCGACGAGTAATATATGGGGATGGAAATCATGATTTGGGTGATAGGAACACATGTGGTGATGATGCCTTTTATTTGTGTGGATTAGAGAATAATTGTGATTATCGCTCACTATTTTTGGATGATGCACCGTTGGACACGTATACATACAGATAGGTATTAGAAAATGTTGGGTAATCACCTCATTATGGGTTAAGCTCTACGTAGATATCAAGACTTATCATATGATCTTATAAATCAATTATCGGGGATCTTATAAACCAAAAAATCCATGGTTAATGGGGATGGATCACTAGGTTATGGTGTTGAGACAGCCAGTTGTGTATGAAGCTCAATGTAAATTTTATGCTAACATGATGAGATTATTGGAGGACAAATATATTTATACCATGTGATATGTATCTATGAATAAAACATAGTCTATTTTAATGGATTTCAAAGAGACCATGTATGTTATTTTGGGAATTCTAATTGGGTTCTGGTATTCATTTTATATGTGATAAAGGTGGTATCAGAAATAATGAGGTTTAAGGTGACATGTTTTTGGGTGGAACCCGATCGATCAACTTGGGTGATATTCTTAATTGGACACATGGGCATAGTGAAATGGGTCAATGAAACTGAAAATATATGTTTTCATTTATCTCATATTTTGAAAATATATATTTTCTAGGCCATGTTTAGAGATATACCATCAATGATAAAAAAATGGAAATTTTTCCTTATTATGGTTGATTTCAAGGGGAAGAGGGATAATTATTAAAAATGTGGGGGTTAACTTCTTAAATATACTTTTTATATACTATATAATTTGGTATTTAATATAGTCACATTTTGTTGGTGGTATATTGAGTTAGTACTCACAACCTACAAGGTCCCCTTTTGAAGCATATAGAAATCATGCCTTTGAAATCAGTTATGGGATCAGGCATGGGAGATATTGTTTACTAATTATGAGTGCACTAGTTTTTCATCGGATGGATGGAAGTAGGAAGTAATGTTTATTTTCACCTTGGGTGATTCATTTTAGTTTCTATATATATTAAATTACATGTTCATGCAAGAGGGACGTTAGATATCTATTTTTTTGCATGTCATAAATTGATCATTTAAATGAATTTGGTATGATTCCAAGGGATGGTTCTATTATTTTTTTCTTTTTTTGTAATTTTAATTCAATTAATTACACAATGGTGATTCATTTTTTTTGTTATATATATACCACTTTTGTAACCAATTGTACAGGGTATAGTCTCCCCACTATCAACTGATAAGAACCAATCTACTAGTTGTCAGACATTGATGTACATGGAGGAACACCTATGGCATCGTGGGATAATGGCATGGTGAACTGGTTATGTGGATACTTGGTCAAGGTTAAACATTGTTCTTATAATTTATGACGAGGGTGGTTATAACAAAAATTTTGTTCTATCATCAAATGTGGAGCCTAGATTTTGGAAACATGATATAAAGAATAAATAGGTTATTCTATTTTCTATAGATCATTTTCATAATAGGGACTATAGATATTTTCATTTAGATGATGAAATGTATCCCATGAATTGATATTATATCACCCTACTTATTTTTCTTCAAACCCTAGATGTGCATAAGAAGTGTGATTATATTGAGTGTACAATAGATGCATATCAGTTAACTCACACAAAAATAAATATTTATAACTCATAAAAAGTACTTTTAATCAAAGATTTGATTGTCAAAAACAACATGAATGGTAAAATTTATTTTCATCCCCATATTTTAAAATCCTTAAATAAATTTAAAATCTATAATTTATCTAGGTACATAAATACATGAGTTATTTTTAACACTGGCAGTATTGTCTTGTTTGTAGAAGAAGAGCTATTGTTGGGTTAAGACAATTTTAAGAATATATGTTTCTTTGAATAAATCGAGGTGGGGTACAAATGGGTCAAATGTTATCAATGATTCTTAGTGAATTGAAAATATAAAATGGTTTATTGGGGTTTTTATAATGAAAATGGAATGAGAAACCATATTAATGACATTTACACACTATCTAAATGGATTACACATCATTTAATGTGCTGGTGTTTTTTAATATTATGTTGAAGGAACATGTTATTCATCATATCCCATTAAAAATATTATCACAACCTACAACTAAATTATGAACTATTTAATTCCTTGATCAGTATTTTTAATGTATTCAATGTGACTCATAATTTATTTCATCATGTTTCAATCATCTCATTAAAATCTTATTGAATCCCCCATGTAATTTTCAAGTGTCAAGCTTCCTTCATGATGATCTTATAATATGATGTTTCCTTGTTATGTATTTTTTTCTAGGATTCTAGATTATATCCCTTATTTTACCATAGGATTCAGTTAATCCATTGATGATGTGTGTTGTTGGTTTTGATCATGATCATTTTTGACCTAGAATCATCCTTTAAATCATTAGCACATTTTTCATTGTGGGAGTTTTCTATTTGAAGCACTACATTGTTCTTTATTTAAGGTAGGGTGTATAAACCATAACATTATGAATTGATATTTTTCATATATATGAATTATTTCGATTTCCCAAATTTAACATGAGCTAAAATTAACTAAAATATGAATGGAATTATTCCCAGGAGTCCATTGAGAGAAATTGGGTTTTGACCGAGCTTATAGCTACCCATTGGGTGAGCCTACCTTGAATATTATTGAATTGGATAATTGATTCATGTGTATTAATAATTACATTATGCCTTATGTGATATATTGACATTTAATTCCTAATTTATGGTTTAACACTCATTGATTCATCTATTGATTAATTGTGATATAAATTAATGATGCAATTGAATGAAAATTTTAATTCACATAATTACGCATTGAGGCTTATCATATAATATTATGATATAAATGTTGTTGTGTCATGTATATTACCCACATTTCAGTATTATATATTTCTAATAGAACTGGAATATGCACACTTATATACTAAAATTTTAATATTGTGTGGGATCAGACCCATCCAATGCCGTAATGCTACTAGTGAGTGGGAACATACCATTCTAGTGTGGAATTACCTATAGGGATTTGAACTAGATGATTTAATGATTATAGGGATATCACATTGTATTATTATACATTGATAATGGTTATGGTAGGCATGGTTGTGATACATTCCAATATATATTTATGCATGTCACCGAAGAGGGTTATGTTATACTATAGTTATATAGTTGTGGTTAGCATTGGCATGGGACATGCTTATAGATATTCCCACATGGAACTGAAGTCTCTTGTTTTGGTATTTTATTAATTATTGGATTAATTATTAAACCTAGGTATTGGATTATTTCATAAAAATCTTATCCGATTAGTTTTATTAAAAAAGTGTTCTTTACCTACTAATATATACTCCCACCCTGTTTGGTCTACCGTTTGGTAGCAGAGATGATTAAATGAGTGTATGTTTATACAAGGCAACAGAAAATTTTTTATATTGTTTTCTTCCATCGGGGGATGAATTATTTAGGTGGACCACCATATGGTTTTGGAATGGGGAATTCTGATTCATTATTTGATAATGTTTTTAGTTTACTTGAATTGTTTCTGTTGTGATGCTTATTTCCATTCCAAAATATCATTACATCATTCAATTATTTTTTTAGATTATTTAGTTGTCTTTTATTGTTGGCCTCTTCTCTATCCATACTATAATTAAATTAATTTCTTTGATTTATTTATACTACTATGAAACTTTATAAGAGGGTGCATAGCTTCCAAACTATACATTTCATGCCCCTGCTATTAGTTGGAAGTAGTTGTTATAAGAGGAGGTGTGCTTGATTTCTCATAACGATTCATTTTTCCCAAGTGAGAGAGTTCTATATTAGGGGGTTTTACAATTTCCTATCAGTGGATGAGGTTTTCCATTCTTCTACTAAACAATTTATTAAATTTCAAAAATATACATTGATGTTTTTGTATGTTGTAATGAGCTCTTTTAGGGGAGTATCTCACCCATGTATAAGAGAAAATCTGAGAGCCCAATATTGATATTGTTCTAATCTCTTGTAATATTTTATTTTACATCACCTTGGGTGATTCACATATTGTTTAAGGTTATTTTACTATAATATTTATGATTATTGTTATTTGTACTCATTGATGGGTTGGTTGTGGAATGAGTATGCATGCATCACAAATGGAACAAAGTTATATATATTTAAATTCGTTTTCCATGATAGAGAAATAATTATTCATATGTTATATATACATTCATATTGAATTGTGATATAAAATATATGTGAAAAATGATACATAATTGACCTGACACATCATGCTAAAAAACATGAAATACATGTATCAAGTGACAAAGAGAAAGTGGTTCTTTGTTGAAGTCACCCATTGAAGTAGAAAATAATGTATCCAATTCTCTATGGTGTGTATTATCTTCTAGATAAAATGCATCCCCGTCTTCTTCAACATGAGAGTAAGGAGAGTGAAAATACGAATGCACCAAATGTAGATTAAGTGGTTCTAACTATAGTAAAATGGGATCATATTAGTGGTCATAAACATATGAAATTCATGAGGGTCATGTGAATCATTGATTGTAACGTTATTCATATATTACGTTTAATTTATGAGATGAAAAATGATTTTAATCTACAACATCTGCATATGTTCATTGGTGAATGGGGACTCAAGGATGTCGAGTTTTTTGTCAAGTCTGTCTAAAAGATCCTCTTTCATCATTATACCCCCATGAATATGTGGTTGAATCATACTAAATATATTCATTTTAGATTGGACAAACATTTTTGGGATATTATAGAAGATTCTTGGTAGATTATTGTGGTACATTGTAAGGACATGAAGATGAATTTACTGATCCATTTCAATCATGAGATGTTGAGGGATAATAATTCCATTATTTTCATGAATTTGAAAAAATATTTCATGTTTGGGATGGTTCAATTGCTGCATCGTTATAAAGAAAATTGAAGAGTCATTATGAATGTTTCCTCCTAGGTAGTAGTGTCATGTATAATCCAGGTACTGGGTAACCATATAAGGGTCATGTTTCATTACTTTATTTTCATAGTTGAATGATTTTTGAAAATAACTATAATTGTGTAACCACACCGTTGTGTGTATACTATTTTGTAGAATGTTAAATCATTTTAGGTTTTATGTGAGAATTACCCAAAAAACCCAATGGTAGAATATCTGGACAATAACCTCAGTCATGATTGGGATTTGCATCACCTCGGAAGGTTGGTCAATGGAGTTCCATTGGTCGTTCTAGTTGAAAGATGGTAAATGGAACCCATGTATATGAGAATCATTACTAAGAAGTGGAAATAACATAGGTTAAATAGACTGGATCCCTAGGAAGAGGGAAAAGTCAACAATAAATTATTAAGACTAATCCACCTATTAGGGAATCAGAACTGTCTAGCATCAGAGGTATACAAACTATAACATATACCTTATTTTCTTTTGTTTGATACATGAGAATGAAACTAATTTATATCTTATCTTTTGTAAATGGTTCAAGAAGGGATTTGGAATTTATTTAGGGTGGATTGACCTTTGGCACTCCCTTGGTTGAGTGATCAGAGAATATCAAAAATTCCAAGGCATGTTCTCCATGTATTGGTGGATAAAATTTAAATTGGGTGCTATTCATGATGAAAATGATAGGTTGTGACTTGATTGTTTATATGGATTTTTATTTTATATATCATAATATTATTGAAATTTATAGTACTATTGTTTCCATTTTTATATCTAAAACGAGGTATCTATTCTCACCAAGGAGAGTGGGATCTTCAGTCTAGTCATATAGGGAAGATTTAGTTTAGATTGAACTTTCTCGTGGCTTAGATAGAGGGTCATTCACTACATGATCATGGAACACAATATGATTATTTTCATATAGTGTTATACCATTATCAACATGACTTTCATGAAGAGTTCTATAACTTACTACCTTTGTGAGAGGTTATATTTAAATTTGAGATAGTTTCAGGAGAATATGTAGATTTTATAACACCTTAAAAAATACACCCATCAGAGATTCATGAGTTAAAATTTCAGTTAAGAAGATAATTAATCTAATGGATTCATATGTACAATTACATCTCCTTGGGGGTCTGTAGTTCACCTCTCTCTGAAGGATAATAGATATTTTCTCATTTATGTGGAATATGAAATAATGAAACAAATTATTGTCAATAAATGGTTACCCCTTCCATAGATTAATGATATTTTCAATTAGTTGAGTGATGTCGTGATCTTCCCCAAGAATGATTTGTGATCTCAATTTCACTAGCAATGGGTAAGACCATCACAGATATTTCAAATGATTTTCGTAGAATATATGGATTTTTGACATTCATGGGAAATACATATGGGTTTACCAATGCACTAAGGTACTCATCAACATTAATAATTAGAACATTCAACCTTTCCTATATCAAATTGTGGAATTTATTGTAAATTAAATTATATTTTACAATTACATAGAAATGGATCATTCCCAAATTATTGATATCATTCTAATTACATTAGTTGATCGTGAACGTTATGATATGCTAACCAAATATTGTTTTTGGATAAATAATATTCACTACATTGGAGATGTCATCTTAGAGGATGGACTATCATCCAAAAATGATAATGTTACAACTATGGAAACCTGTGAACAATAAATAATATCTTGGGATTTGGAGAAATTTAGGTGTAGTTGGTTATAATCACTGATTTATCCAGGATTTATCCCATTTTGGAGCATCAATATTTTTGCTAATGAAGAACTAAAATAATTATATTTATTATGATTCATGGTAGATTGCTTGTCAAGAGTTTATAGGTAAGTTGAACTCAACACCAATCCTTATTTGACATATATAGTGGAAAAAATAAACCTTGTATTATGAAAAAATATATATTGGACTCAGATGAGTTCAAATAGAAGTGTAGGTGGTGGAGTATCTATACTCAATCCACATCATGTTTTGTAAAACTATATTGAAGGGGAATATAATTTGGACTCTTTTAGACAAAAGGAACCCTGGAAGGTTGTAATGGGGTATTTATATATAAGGCTCCAGCCTTAAACCTTACTTAATCTTGATTTATTACAAGATTACATATTGAGGATCTTTTCGGGTTTAGAGTTTTAGAGAATTAGATCATAAAACATGAATTACATTCTACATATAAACAATGTGGTTACATAAATATAGTATTCTTCTTTCCCATCAATGGAAACATATTTAAAATAAAACATGGATTCTTTCTTGACACTTCCTTGACACTATCATCATATCATGTACCTTTCCCTTGACCTGTGAAAAACATTTCAAAAAAACATGGGATGAGCATAAAAATCTCAATAAGGGATATAAAAATATGGAAAGGAAACATGGGTACATATATACATAAGAATTAAATCATACTTTACCCATAAAACATAAGCACTTTAACATACCTCATCAAATCGTGAATAAATTATAAGACATAAAGGGAACTTGAGGCATTCATAACATTCTTACGTAGGGAGTAACCCTCTTGGTTACATTTGGAATACCCATCATATTATATTCCCTAAATCTCTTCGGAGAAACCTTAACGTTTCACTCCTTCGCATTACCCAATGCATTAGAGAGCTATATCGGGCTCACCCGCCCTTAGTTTGTCATGGAACCACCCGTCTTCATAATAATGCCCAAGAACCTCAACATAATCGTATCACATAAAACATGCATATAGGAAACATAACATTTCCACCTTTGAATCACATGATATCAATACAACACATTGATATAATAACATTACGAAAACCATTTTCAATACCAAAATAAAATAAAAGTAACACATGGTATTTATTTTTCTTTTAAAAAAAGTATGGCTTGTAGAGGAAGCCGAAACTCAAATAATGGTCATGGCAGCGGAGAAGTCGTTGTCGCCGTATATGTACGACAAAAACATTCCCTTTTTTTGTTTAGTAAACGCTTCGTATAAAAAATATACCTTTTGAATAAACGTAAAAGTCAAGGGGGTTTATACACTGTATAAAAGAAGGTTGTGTATAAAACAAAACATGCCGCAATGAAAGGAGACTGAGACGAAGTCCCATACCTCGGGTCCGACTTGACTCAATCGTTCTTTAATGTACAGAATAATAAACATGAGTTAATTTCTACTTTCTTAAGAACCTTTTTTAAGTTCATTATTCCTTTTATATCACTTATTTCCATGTCATGAACACTATGTAATTATTTAAATTAATAACGGTCGTTTTAACGATCATTGGTACATGAGTCAAAAATAAACCCTTTATAATTACAAGTTGTTCATGTATCCATTATATCCAGATTTGTATTCATGATTTATATATCATATATGTCATATATATCCAGTACATGCATGCATTTATAATATTACATAATCATTTAGAGGTAAGAAATGAAATGCACCGTTCATGGAGACGGTAAGCCGTACGTACGCATGAACGCTATTTTCATTTCTATTTTGTATTTTATAGAATGGAATCATAATGATATAAAAGTATATTATAATTCCAGTTTAATATCATATATAATATCATAACTCCATCCTTTATACGTCCCACATATGGTATTTAATGAATCAAATCACTTTGAGGGGGTAGTAGTCCGCACATCCTTAAATGAAGATATCGCGTTTACCCATAATGGAAACCATAAAGGTATGCCCAAAATGAAAAATACAGAATCTTAAGGAAACAATAAACATATTATATATCATATATAAATATAGTGACATATTAATGGCCACCCTTGAAGGTGTTAAAAGATTGTTGAACAATCATCGTTTCGGGAGGCATAAATTCACCATCCACGGAAACAGTATGTCCTTTAACCATTAGATGTAGGAGTGTGTAAGTGTAGCTCGAATCCTTATTATAGAAACATCCTAGTATATTGAATATACTGGAGTTTTTACAAAAGATATGAATAAAAAGATTTTAGGGGGTTGGAGAAGAAAAATAAAACAAAAGGACTCAAGTGAAGACAATACCTTAAAATCGGGTAACTCCCTTTGGTTTGAGCTCAAAGGCTTCGTTGTGAAGACTTCTGCCCAATGTGAGGCTTCAAGGAGTAATAGAGGGAAGTGGATAGACAAAATGTGCATGTTTTGGCCGAGCCAAAGGCTTTGGGAGTGTGGGTAATGAGGTATAGGTGGGGGCCTTTTATAAGAGGAGAGGAGGGGCACTCTTGGAATGTAAAGAAAAGTCACTTTATTTGAAAATGGAATTCGGATTTAAGATGTCCCAAATTGATATAATTCGAGGATAAGGTGATAAGGGTTCTATATATACCCACACAATAGGTTTTGGACATGTGTAGGTCTTAGATTTTACATTATCTTTCGATTTTATTTAAATCCTTTATTAATGAGGTAATCACTGCATCATCATGATGTCATAAATAATTTAATTTATTTAATGTATAAAAATTATAAGAAAAATAATATGATGTAGGAAATTGTTTTATATTTCCAATGATTATTTATAATCAAAAATATGACTTGTATAACCCCATGTAAAAATTGTTTTAGTAAAACATCTCATGTTTGTGTCATTTTTACTTTAACATTAAATAAAAAGTTATTTATGTGATTTCCCAACCAAAGTGGCTCCATGGGGTCCCCAAGTTGAACCATGGATTGTATTGGTCGGACATGACACATCCAATGAGGGTAGGACATGTGTCCAGCTCATCTCATAATATTAAAACATTATTTTTACCTTAAACTACACTAATTACCACTAATCGCGATTAAGAACTTAAAAGTTACTATTCACCAAAAAAATTATTTTAATATCATTGAACCACATTTTACTTCTTAATGACAACCATGTATGTCGGATTTTTGAAAATCAAATCACAGAAGTGGCAAAGTTTCATTTAAACGAAAAATCAGTTCCATTAACTACCACTTAGTGGTTTCACTATTCATCAAAAATTGATGTTTTTCAGAAAGATACCAAAACTTCACCCTAAGCTATATCTGATATTCCGAATTCAAAAATGATGTCTATTTTACAAAATTCAAAACATGTAAGTTTCATTAATTAATTTAATAACTAATTCCCGATGTCCTAACAAATAGTGTGTTTTTATGAAACAATAAGTATCAAAAGATTGACACTAGTTTAAGTCCAATTTCAAAGTGAAATTGATTCCAATGACCACAATTAGATAAAATGGTAAAAATATATTCTAATTTCACTTTAAAACAAATTCAAAAGAAAATCTAATCATATAAATAAATTATATTAAAAAACAGTTTTGAATTAAAATACTACATTTTTCACTATTCATTAAAAAATGTACTTTATCAGAAAAATACCAAAAAGTCACACAAAGTAAATTTTTATGTCCCAATCATAAATAATAATTTTATTTTGAAAAACATAGATTATAAAATTTTCAAAAGATAGATTTAAAAAGGGTTTTCCATCAAAAGGCAGTAAAACAATCTTTTAAGAATATTAGTGTATTCCATGCTTAAGATTGTATTTATTTTCATTTTAAGCCTCTAAAACACTATATTAATCATTAATATACATAGATAAAAATATCTATTATTCATTAGTTACTTGGGATGTTACATCCTTCCCCCCTTTAGAAAATTGCGTCCCCGTAATTTATTTACTTATCGATTAAATGGGGGGTAATTATCCCTCATTACATTTTCAGATTTCCATGTTGCCTCTTCCATCATGTGGTTTTTCCACAAAACCTTTACCTGATTAATCACCTTATTCCGTAACACTTTCTCCTTGTGGTCAAGAATCTGGACTGGTTGTTCCTCATAATATAGGTTCTCTTCTAGCTGAACTACCTCTGGACTCAAAACATGAAATGGATCTGGCATATACTTTCTCAACATCGAAACGTGAAAAACATTGTGTACCTGAGATAAACTCGGAGGTAAAGCCACTCGGTAAGCAAAGGATCCAACACTCTCCAGAATTTCATATGGTCCAATGATCCTTGGACTCAACTTTCCTTTATTACCAAATCGAAAAACACAATCACTATCAATGTTGAATTCAGGAAACTTACCCTTCTGAAGCAGCTCTACCTTTTTCTGCAACTCAATGTCTTGCTTCTGTGCTTGCTTGATTCTGTCTGATAGAGATGATCTCACTGATAACTGAAACAAAACAGAAGAACATCCTGCACCAAAAACTTCTATGCCAAAGTTCATCAAGTCCTTAACCAAAGGATCACGTTCAAAATTCAACATTGCTAATGAAGCATTAATTTTTCGACTCAAAGCATCAGCCACTTTATTTGCTTTTCCTGGATGGTAATGAATTGTACAATCATATTCCTCGATTAATTCCAGCCATCTCCTTTGTCTCATGTTCAACTCTTTTTTAGTGAATATATACTTTAAACTTTTGTGATAGGTATATATTTCACACTTTACTCAATACAAATGATGTCTCCAAATTTTTAAAGCAAAAACAACAGAAGCTAATTCCAAATCATGTGTAGGGTAATTTACCTCATTAGTTTTCAACTGTCGTGAAGCATAAGCAATTACCTGATCATTCTGCATTTGGACGCAACAAAGTCCTTTCAATGAAGAATCACTGTGTATAACAAACTCACCATTCCTGGAAGGTAGTGCCAAAATTGGAGCATTCACCAATCTTCTTTTCAATTCTTGAAAACAATCATCACATTCTTTTGTCCAGATAAACTTAACACCCTTCCGAGTTAGCTTAGTCATTGGAATAGATAACCATGAAAAATTTCTAACAAACCTTCGATAATAACTTTCCAAACCATGAAAACTATGGATCTCAGTTACATTTTTGGGTCTTGGCCATTCTTCAACAACCTTTGTTTTTGCAGGATCAACGGTTATCCCATCATTAGAAACAATATGACCAAGGAAAAAAATTTGTTGCAACCAAAACTCACACTTTCTGAATTTCCCATACAATTTCTTTTCTTTTATGGTTTGCAAAATAACCCTTAAATGTCTTTCATGCTCCCCTTTACTTTTAGAAAACACCAAAATATCATCAATGAAAACCACCACAAACTTCTCCAAGAACTCATGTAAAATTCTATTCATTATGTCCATGAATACAGCAGGTGCATTGGTTAGCCCAAAAGGCCTTACTAAAAATTCCTAATGGCCATATCTTGTACGAAACGCGGTCTTCGAAACATTTTCTTGCTTTACCTTCAGCTGGTGGTACCCCGATCTCAAGTCAATCATTGAAAAATACTGATCTCCCTAGAGCTGATGAAAAAAATCATCGATATGAGGAAAATGATATTTGTTCTTAACATTGATGTTATTCAAGGATCTATAATCAATGCATAGTCTCATAGAACTATCTTTCTTTTTAACAAATAAATCAGGAGCACCCCATGGTGATGTTCTAGGTCGAATGAAACCTTTCTCTAATAAATCTCGCAATTTCTCCTTCAACTATAAAAGTTCAATTTGAGCCATTCAATAAGGGGGTTTTGAAATTGGCTTAGCATCAGGAACTAAGTCAACAGTAAATTCAACATCCCAATCTAGTATTATTCTAGGAAACTCATCAGGAAAAAACATAAGGATACTCAGTTACCACTGGCACATCATTAATCTGGATAGTTCCTTTATTTTCAACGATGTGTGAAAGGTGACATTCATTTCCATCTTTTACAAGTTTCTCAGCCTCTTGATATGTTATCAAAAGTAAGGGTTCATTCTTGTAAAAAACTGAAATTATTTCTGAAAAGAAACTTCTTTAGCTCTACAGTCAATCTTAGCATGGTAAATTGAGAGCCAATCCATACCCAGGATAACAAAAAACTCTACTAGAGGTAGAACAATAAGGTTTGCAAGTAGGTTCTTTCCACAGATAAGGATATGAAGATTCTTATAAATTATTTTTGCCTCAACATTTCCCCCATGTGTTTTTACCAAATGTTCAGGAGTCATTTCTTGAGATGGTATTCCCATTTTACTAGAAAAGGTTTCAGATATGAATGAATGTGTAGACCCTAAATCAAACAACACACTAGCATAATATGAAAAAACAAACAAAGTACCCGATACAACTTCATTTGACGGCCCGACATCTGCTGAAGTAGTTGCAAAGGATTTCACCACCCCTTTCTGCTTGTAGTCTAACTGCTTCCCATCACTCAAGCTCTTTGTCAGACATTTGTTTGCATAGTGACCCATCTCATTGCACTTATAACATTTCACTAACTGTAAATCAAATTTGCTCTTACCATCACCCTGATCTTTTTCAGTGCAATCACGAGCCTCATGTCCCATCTTAACACATCGGTAGCACTTTCCAGAATTCAGAAGACATTCCCCAGCATGCCTTTTTCTACATTTATCACAAACTGGAAACTTAGATTTCTTACAATCATACTTTTTAGAAGAATTCTTTCCTTTCTCCTGCCACCTCGGTCTCTTCTTCTGTTGGCTGTTATAGAACACTTGGTCATCAACAAACTCCATTTCCACCTTCTCAGCACATCAAACAAGCTTTTCATAACTGTAAAACTCACTCGAAGCTAATGAACTTCGATATTTTGGCTTTAATCCTGAGTAAAAATGATTGATTTTACTATCAAGGTCTCGGATAAAATTTGGAGCATACCTTGCCAATCGAGTGAACCTTTCTTCATAGGTAGCCACTGAGTCTTCCTCTTGCCTCAATTCCAAGAATTGTTTTTCCGTCCTAAGTCGAACAGCCTTAAGAAAATACTTTTCAAGAAACATACCTTTGAATTCATCCCAGTCGAGAGCATCAATATCATCAGCGTCCCTGATATTTTTAAGCATAGACCACCACTGATCTGCTTCACCCTCCAAATGGTAAATAGCAAGACTAACCTTTTGATTGTCTGAACACCCCATGACATCGAAAATCTTCTCCAGTGCTTTAATCCACCCTTCAGCTAGCACAGGGTCAGATGATCCTCTGAATTATGGGGGATGTTGCCTCATTAAATGTTCCACCACTGACATGTTCCTCTGCGGTTGATCTGGATGATCTCGTGCACGGATACCACCACCATTTATCGCTTGAGTCAACTACCCCATTACTGCAACAAACTGTTCAGTTCCAATTCAGACCATCTCAGGATGCTGATTCGGAAGGCTATTTCCTTCTACATGCCTTCCTAGCACTGCTTCCCTGTTTCCTCTGCGGAAAACCATTCTGAACAAACATGTCTTAGATGAAGCAACATGGTAATCTTCAAATACTATATCACTTCAATTTGACCATAAAAAAATATTTTCGGACAATAACTTAATAGAATTCTAACTCCTAAATTTATCTAAACCGACCTCTGATACCAACTATAAGGCCCCATCCTTAAACCATACTTAATCTTGAGTTATTACAAGATAACACATTGAGGATCTTTTCGGGTTTAGAGTTTCAGAGAATTAGATCATAAAACATGCATTACATTCCACATATAAACAAAGTGGTTACATAAAGATAGTATTCTTCTTTACCATCAATGGAAACATATTTAAAATAAAACATGGATTCTTTCTTGACACTTCTTTGACACTATCATCATATCATGTACCTTTCCCTTGACCTGTGAAAAACATTTCAAAAAAACATGGGATGAGCATAAAAAGCTCAGTAAGGGATATAAAAATAAGGAAAGGAAACATGGGTACATATATACAAAATAATGAAATCATACATTACCCATAAAACATAAGCACTTTAATATACCTCATCAAATCATGAATAAATCATAAGACATAAACGTAACTTGAGGCATTCATAACATTCTTACGTAGGGAGTAACCCTGTTGGTTACGTTTGGAATACCCATCACAGTATATTCACTAATACTCTTCGGAGAAACCTTAACGTTTCACTCCTTCGCGTTACCCAATGCATTGGAGAGCTATATCGGGATCACCTGCCCTTAGTTTATCACGGAACCACCCATCTTCATAATAATTCCCAAGAACCTCAACATAATCGTATCACATAAAACATGCATACAGGAAACATAATATTTCAACCTTTGAATCACAAGATATCAATACAACACATTGATATAAAAACATTTTGAAAACCATTTTCAATACCAAAATAATAGAAAAGTAACACATGGTATTTATTTTTCATTTTAAAAAAAGTATGTCTTGTAGAGGAACCCGAAACTCAAATAATGGTCATGGCGGAGGGAAAGTCGTTGTCGCCGCAAACGTACGACAAAAACATTCCCTTATGTTGTTTAGTAAACGATTCGTATAAAAAATATTCCTTTTGAATAAACGTAAAAGTCAAAGGGGTTAGACACCGTATAAAATAAGGTTGTGTATAAAACAAAATATGCCTTAATGAAAGGAGATTGAGAAGAAGTCCCATACCTCGGGTCCGACATGACTCGATCATTAATTAATGTCCTAAATAATAAACTTGAGTTAATTTCTACTTTCTTAAGAACCTTTTTTAAGTTCATTATTCCTTTTATATCACTTATTTCCATGTCATGAACACTATGTAATTATTTAAGTTGATAAAGGTTGTTTTAACGATCATTGGTACTTGAGTAAAAAATAAACCCCTTATAATTACAAGTTGTTCATGTATCCATTATATCCAGAATGGTATTAATGATGTAGATATCATATATGTAATATATATCCAGTACATGCATGCATTTATAATATTACATAATCATTTAGAGGTAAGAAATGAAATGCACCGTTCATGGAGACGGTAAGTCGTACGTACGCATGAACGCTACATTCCATTATATTTCATATTTTATAGAATGGAATCATAATGATATAAAGGTATATTATAATTACAGTGTAATATCATATATAATATCATAACTCCATCCTTTATACATCCCACAAATGGTATTTAACGAATCAAATCACTTTGAGGGGGCAGTAGTCCGCACTTCCTTAAATGAAGATATCGCGTTTACCCATAATGGAAACCATAAAGGTATTCCTAAAATGAAAAATAAATAAGCTTAAGGAAAAAATAAACATATTATATATCATATATAAATATAGTTACATATTAATGGCCACCTTTGAAGGTGTTAAAAGAATGTTGAACAATCATCGTTTCGGGAGGCATAAATTCACCATCCACGGAAACAGTATGTCCATTAACCATTAGATGTAGGTGTGTGTAAGTGTAGATCTAATCCTTATTATAAGAACATTCTAGTATATTGAATATACCGGATTTGTTACAAAAGAAATGAATAAAAAGAGTTTAGGGGTTGGAGAAGCAAAATAAAACAAAAGGACTCAAGTGAAGACATTACCTTAAAATCGGGTAACTCCCATTGGTTTGAGCTCAAAGCCTTCCTTGGGAGGACGTCTGCACAAAGTGAGGCTTCAAGGAGTAATAGAGGGAAGTTGAGAGACAAAATGAGCAGGGTTTGGCTGAGACAAAGGATTTGGGAGTGTGGGTAAGGAGGTAGAGGTGGGGGCCTTTTATAAGAGGAGAGGAGGGGCACTCTTGGAATGTAAAGAAAAGTCACTTTATTTTAAAATGGAATTCGGATTTAAGAGGTCCCACAATGATATAAATAGATTATAAGTTGATAAGGGTTCGAAATATACCCACCCAATAGGTTTTGGACATGTTTAGGTCTTAGATTTTACATTATCATTCCATTTTATTTAAATCCTTTATTAATGAGGTAATCGCTGCATCATTATGATGTCATAAATAATTTAATTTATTTAAAGTCTAATTTTTTTTAAAAAAAATAAGATGTTGGAAATCTTTTTATCTTTCCAATGAATATTTATAATCAAAAATCTGACTTGTATAACCCCGTGTAAAAATTGTTTTAGTAAAACATCTCAGGTTTCTGTCATTTTTACTTTAACATTAAATAAAATGTTATTTATGTCATTTCCCAAACAAAGTGGCTCCATGGGGTCCCCAAGTTGACCCATGGATTGTCTTCGTCGGAAATGACACATCCAATGAGGGTAGGACATGTGTCTAGCTCATCTCATAATATTAAAACATTATTTTTACCTTAAACTACACTAATTACCACTAATCGCGATTAAGAACTTAAAAGTTACTATTCACCAAAAAATTATTTTAATCTCATTGAACCACATTTTACTTCTTAATGACAACCATGTATATCATATTTTTGAAAATCAAGTCACAGAAGTGGCAAAGTTTCATTTAAACGAAAAATCAGTTCCATTAACTACCACTTAGTGGTTTCAGTATTCATCAAAAAATGAAGTTTTTCAGAAAGATACCAAAACATCACCCTAATCTATATTTGATATTACGATTTCAAAAATTATGTCTATTTTGAAAAATTGAAAACATGTATGTTGCATTAATTAATTTAATAACTAATTACCGATGTCATGACAAATAGCATGTTTTTATGAAACAATAAGTATCAAAAGATTGACACTAGTTTAAGTCCAATTTCAAAGTGAAATTGATTACAATGACCAAAATTGGATAAAATGGTAAAAATATATTCTAATTTCATTTTAAAACAATTTCAAAAGATAATATAATCATATAAATAAATTAGATTAAAAATCAGTTTTGAATTAAAATTCAACATTTTTCACTATTCATTAAAAATGAACTTTATCGGAAAAATACCAAAAATTCACACAAAGTAAATTTTCATGTCCCAATCATAAATAATAAGTTTATTTTGACAAAAATAGATTATAAAATTTTCAAAAGATATATTTAAAAATGGGTTTTCCATGAAAAAGCAGTAAAACAATATTTTAAGAATATTAGTGTATTCCATGCTTAAGATTGTATTTATTTTCATTTTAAGCCTCTAAAACACTATCTTAATCATTAATGGACATAGATAAAAATATCTATTATTAATTACTTACTTGGGATGTTACATTATATATGTGATGGATAAGGTCCATATTGAAATAAATGATTCTTAATGTTAGGAGATTCATGGATTTGTACAACTAACTTCGACCTATATAATTCCAAATGTGTTTTATAGGATCATGATTATGTAGATATTTGAAAAATAGGGATCTTTTATAGGAGAAATACTATATGATGGGGATACACCTTCTAGATGGACTCTTGTAAATGGAAATTTTATTATTTTTAATGGACATGTAAGGGTTCCTGTTTTATTACATGAGAAGATGATGAGGTAGATTCATGCATCTATATGGTTGGCACATCCATATTGGAAAAATATGCATCATGATAACCATAGATAGTACTTTTGGTTAGGAATGAAGAATGTTGTTTCTAAAATACTCATTGGATGAATCACAAGTCATTAGGTGAATGTCATGAATCCATGGGCATCTATAATTTTACATCCCTTACCAATTTCATAGTAGAAATGGGATAATTTAACTATGGATTTTGTGTTAGGAATAACCTATAAAACCCATATGAGGTTTTATGGGTGATTGTGGACAGACTAGAGAATCTATCTCACAACATACCTATCAGGGAGAACATCAATGTTGATGATCTATGTAATATATCCATTCATGTTCTTTTTTATTCGTACGATCTTCTGAGGTGTATATTTTCTGAGAGAGATCCTAATTTCCAATAAAAGTTATTACAGGGTCTATATATGGAATTTATATTTCATATTCTTTTGAAAACATCTTATAATCCTTAAATTGATGTTCAATATAATAGAACTATATTTGTTTTGGAGGACATGTTATGTGCCTGTGTTTCAGATTTCGGTGGTTCATTGGAGAAGTATATTACACTCATTGATATGTAATAAAATAATAGATTTATATATTACATCCAAGTGGAACTATTAATGTATATGTAAAGAAGGTAGTGATGTTCACATCTCCGTTGGATTATGGAATGTGATTCAATGATTTTTTGGCCTAGTGTCATTCCAAAGACATCTGAGTAGCTTTAGTAGAAAAGATAATGTTTTGTTACTTGAAAAACATGGTAGAAAAATTATGGTGTCCATAGAGGATAAAATTGTGAATGAAATGATGGTCATTATATTTTCCTTCACGTGTCACCTAAACTATATAAATTGAATTTAATAAAACATAAAATGATATTGCACATGTTTTTCTTCTATTTTGAGTTAGTTGATTGGGCCAGTTTAGCGGCATACCATTTATCCCTTCCATAACCATATATCAACATTACCATTGTGTTTCATGTGTTATATCTTATTTTGAATCATCTAGACTATTACCATGTGATAAATTTAATGAATTTTATGATTTTTGGGTATGTATACATTGTGGATCATCTGGTTTGAGAGGTCGATCATGGAAAGAAATATCTTCTACATAGGACTATTCTATTGGTATAAGTATACGGGTTGTACATGAGAGTACATGGGGATGCCTAGGAGAAGAATTATAATATGTGAGTAGAGTATCCATACTTTTTCACATAGACACCATATTAATTCATAGAGAAACTTCAAAATGATCAATTATACAGTGAGGCAGTTGTATGATCAAATCTTTTTTAGGAACCTTCGTCTTCGAGTTTTTGGAATGGGCCTTGGATGGTGAGTCTTGTTCCATGACATGGGGAATTTTTTGGGGAAAATATCCCAATGTTCAAGGATATATGATTTTATGAATTATTGTATTCCAATTATATTTGGGTCATGTTTTATCATCGATTATTGGTAGGTTGAGAAGCTTTAATGGGGGGTGCAGTTTGTTTATATGTAAAATGTGATTAAAACCAGTCTACATGATATGTACACATTAAGTAAATGGATAACATGTCATGTGATAGTGTGGATCTTTTTTAATTTTTAGTTTAATTAATGGGTTTTTAGGTGTCTCCAACTAAAAATAAACAAAAAGGGTAACTAAATTACACATCATATAAATCACCAATGAATAGTTTTAATTTTTGTTTTGTAGATGAAATTTTATTTCATCATGATGTAGTCTTCTCCTCTTGACCCAATGGTTTACCCTAAATGAGTTTTGGATTCCAACATAAATTATAGATGGTTTAATAATGTAATCAACCATTGTTATGTATTTGTGGTTACACATTTCCATTAATTCCACATTTTCAAGAAAAGTTTCTGTAATCCATTAACTGTATGCATTGTTGGTTTCGATCATGATCAATATTGATCTAGGATTCTATTGTAGATAATCTTCACATACATCTATACTAGAGTTTTTCTATAGAATAATGGTGTTATTTTGTATTTAAGGTAGGGGGTCTAAACCATAAACCTATGTTTTGATATTTTCCATGCATATACATGATTGTGAGTTTTCCAAAATAATGTGTCCCGGAATTTTCAATATAATCAATGATTTTATTACTCATAGACTATTGGAATTAATTCATTTATGACCTTGATTATTGATACCCATTGGTTGTGTGAACCATGGATGTAATGGAATTGTATAATGAATAAAAGTTTGTTTGTCCTAAAATGTGGCCTTATGTGAATTCATGATATTGTATCCCTTGGTTATGGATTAACGACAACTAATTTCACTATCGGTCAATTGTGATATAAATAAAATTGGTATTATAATGACCCATTATAAACCTCATAAGTATCCATTGATGATTGTCATGTGATATTGTGATATACATGTTGTTGGGACATTTTATGAACTATTTTTTAAATGATTAAATGTTGTGTATATCCATAGAACATGCACACTCAAATGATATAATGGTGATATTTGGAAGGATTTGATAAGATCTATATTGTATTTCTTATTTTGAGTGGCCATGTCCCACACCAATGTTGTTATTATTATAGGTATTTGAGTCACTTTGTTGTTATATGTTTTTTTGGTTAGGGGTGAGAATGGTCATTAGGCATGATCACTGTTATTATCACATGATGCTGACGTAGGAAATTTTATAACATAGAATTATGGTTTTGGTTTTCATGGTAATGAGACATGTTCAGAGATATCCCAGCTTGGAACCGAAGCTGGTTGTTATTGTATTTTATGAATTTATGATTTAATTAATACACTTGTTTATAAAATTTATTTCATGAACTTATTATCAGAAGTTTTTGTTTACATATAGTGTTTTCAACCTAATGAGTTTTACTCACACACTATTCAATATGTTATTTTCTAGCATTGTAGATTACATTGATTTAGTTATGTATAAGGGAAAATGACGTTGTTTTTAATGTTTTTTTCCTAGATGGGATGGATTATGAATATAGGGAAAATGTGGTGTTTGGGAATGATGAAATCTGAGAATTTATTTTATTCCTCTATCATTTTACTTTTTTATATCATGAAATTTAGGTCCATTATATCATTACAATACATGGTTCCTTTAATAATTATTTTATTATTCAATTGTCTTATATTTCTCAATTCTATTGTGTCGATAATATAATATAATTTATTTATTTTCCTTTTTTACTATTATAACAACTATTAACATCAGTTACTAATGCCAACGAGCCTATACCCTAGTCGTTCAGGCTCCTGCTTTGCATCCAAAAGACCCAGGATCAAATCCGGGTAGGGGAGAATTCCCGAGTACGGTAGTAGGGCACTGCAGTTGTACTGTAGCAGCGGCGGGCTGTAGCAGCGACAACACTGTAGCGGCGGAGGGACTATAGCACGGTACTGTAGCGGCGGTGGTACTGTAGTAGGTACTGTAGCTGCGCAGGTACTGTGGAAGTACTATTCACCAAGGGGTCCTTTGGGCCAAAAAATGGGCTTTCTAGCCCTGTATGCAGGCCACTTGGCCTTGTGCCTTCGGGCTATGTTATGGGTCACCCTCTACCCAGTCTAAAGAGGTCTTTGATTTAATAAAAAATTGAGGCTTCGACCCCAACCTTTAAAAAAAATCAGTTAATATCTCATGCTATACATTTCGAACCCATTATACTAGTTATAAGCCTATAACATACGAGGATGCCACTGGAGGCCTCGAATCCAACCCGTTCTGCCCATTTTAGAGCGCGTCAGATCAAGGAATTATATAATAAAATATTCCTGGAATATTTTTGGTATTTTTTTAATAATAACAAATGTGGGTTAGAATTTTGAATATTAAAATAATTAATGGAAATACGATGAAAGGATAAAAATAAATAAATTATATGAGTGATCAAAGGAATTTTAGTTATTTTTTTCAAAATTTATTTCTACGTACATGTGTAAATTAATTTCAAATATATATAATAATGGATTATATAAATAACCCCTTAAATGTGTTTTATCATATAGATAGAGTATTCTTGTATCTCATCACATCCCTAATTCATAAATAATCAATAAAATTGAAATAATAACAGTGAAAATAAATCATACCAAATGAATATGTTAATGAAAAATCATAATTTACATAAGTGAATGAAAATATTAATGAAGGAAAATAATATGAGTAATTGAAAGGAAATTAATGATTAAAAACATGTCCTTAATAAAAATATTCCCAATTATAGTTCTCTAATCATAATAAAAATTCCCTAAATTGACATAATTATAATAAAAACAAGCTAAAACTGGAAATATTCCCAATTGATCAATTATATGTGACTTCTAGTTGATTTTTAATAATTTTTATCTACATGTATATGAGTGTATCTATTTGAAAATTCTTATAATGAAAAGTTTATTCTTTAATTTCTCCTATCCCTGAATTTATTTTGAGTTTTTAGATTTTTGACAGACTCGATGAACTTACATAAAAAATGTGCACCCAGAAAGCTGACATGTGACACCTGTTTCTCTATTTTTCACTCACTCATGACTAACGAATACTTCTTCTATCTGAATTTTACAATACATGGTATATTAGATTCTTTAATAATAATATTTTATTCAAACTAGATACAATATCTTTACATAGTACCATCTAGTAATAAATTCATGTTTTATTGAATTCATTATATAAACCTCATGTGTACAACTCTCCTTTAAAAATAGTAATAAAATTTTGATCCAATTTTATTTGATCATTTATAAAAACCGATTTCATTGACCCATATTTGAAATCTATATCATTACTAATAACCCCAAATTAATGATCTATCAATAATTTTTTGAAAAAATAAACTATCTTCGCATAAAAATTTAAATGAACTCATATTGTAAAAATTTATTCATCCACACTATCATAATAATAGAGAGTTTAAAAGTCCTTCTACATTATCATTAACTTCTGACACTAACAGAACAACAATATAAAAACCTCCATCTTCAACAAAACCTTATAATTTTATCTAGTATGGTAATATTCAATCATTGATCAATGTCCCGAAGTAGAATCATCTTGTCTTCAATCCTGTATGATCATCCAAAAAAATTAGGATCCCACATGACTCAATAAACCTTCAATATTCAATATTGGTCATTATCTACATTGATGCGTTTTTAATTAATAAAAATTATCTAAAATTACATATTTATTATGGATTCGATCTTAGTTGTTGATAACATATCCTTGATATTTTTCATCATTTTCATTGATGATTCCCATAACTGGAATCCAATGTTGTGAAATTATATCACATAAATGTGTAATATCTATAAATATTGTCATTATAACTTTCACATTTCTTCAAAACCATTTCATAAATCTCAAATTGTATTCCTTTTATATACAAAATTGAAACCAACTCAGGTACCCTACAAATTTTGGTGTCATTTTTTCATTTAATTTCCACAGTATTTGACTTACTAAGATATGTATCCATATTATATTGTTGAAATTAAGGATTTCATATTCATAAAAATTGTTATAACAAACCACATAATCCTCATTTGTGCTTGATCAGTGTGGGGGTATTTCGGTGGCTTCTTCGGGCTAGCCTTACTGGCGGAAAGTGTGGAGGACTTCCTGTCGGGCTAGTTCCAGGGGGATGAGGCTATTGGTATGGAAAATGGGGCATGTGATGTTGTCTTAAGCACTAGTTTTTGGGGGTTATGGGAGGTTAGAAATCATGCCAGGTTTGACTAGGTGCCTTCCAAGGGATGGGCGATCATCGCTAGGATCAGCTTCACCTTGGCGGATTGGTTTTCCCTTGCCGGTAGCTGGAAGTAGGTCTTGTCATTGTAGGTTATGTACACAGCTCGACGCATGGTCCACACAATAGGTTTTCGGAGTCAGGGAAATTGGGTGTGGTGGCTCCCACTGGGTGAGGGCATGAAGCTGAATACAGATGGGTCCAGCCTCCAGGGAGTGATGTATGGGGGGGGGGGTCGGGGATGTGTCTGGGAGTGTGATCCGGCCTTCTATGTGAATTATGGTAATGTTAGATCCCTCAAGGAAAAGGTGAGTGTTGTACTAAAAGGCCTCACCTTTTGTAGTCAAAGATTAATTTTCTTATCGTAGGTGGAGAAAGACTCTCGGGTTACCCATGATGTGCTCCAAAGATAAGGTAATATCCCCTGGTAAATAATTTATACAATTATGGAATGCAGAGCCTTATGTCCATGAGCATTAGAATTGCACATACTTTGAGATAGGGAATCAAAGTGGAGGATCACATGGCTTCTGTTGCGAGCGATGGCGTCTTGGTCAAATTTTCTTCTCATGTTTCTCAATTAAATCCTGAGGTGGTGAACATGATCCGGGGTGATGCCCTTTGTCAGCATTATTTCCGTCCCCCTTAGTGATTTCTTTTTTGTAAGCATTTCTAGAAGAAAAATTGAAATGATGATGATGATAGTATGGTAGTTGGTTTCCCAAAACCTCCCCTCACACACGAAAAATTATTTAGTTTCCATTATCTCCTATAAAAAATATTCTTTATGTATTTGTTATAATTTATTGTGAATTAAATTGAGTAATGAGGAATAAAAGGAACCAAACATTAGTGTATATTAATGTACAAAATGAAAAAAGTCTACAATGGCCACTTTATAGAAACAATATTATTTATTTCACCCCATTCTAGGTTGTACCTAATGATCTTGCAAAGTTGAAATAAATTATCATGGATACTTATATAACAATTTATGTAATTAAATCAAATAAATATAAAAAATGTCCTAAGAGATTGAATTACATTATGTCCAGTTTTTTTGCATTATTTCATGGTAGCTTAAATGTTTTTCATGTGGTAGGTTCATTCCCGAGCATTAATTATCCATTGAATTACCATGACTGATAAGTAATGCTACTTTTTCATGGTGTGGTTAGTATTTGATTTGGTTTTATGGGAATTCAATGTATCTTTATCCATAAAATAAATTATATGATGCATTTTAGAATTAAAATTAAATTTAATTAAAAATTCATTTATTTTTTTGAATATGAAGACATTCCAAATAATTTGTAATTAAATACATTTTAATGTATATTTAGATTTACAAATAATTATATCCAAAATGATATTTTCAATCAAATATTCATTATTGAAATACAAATAATTTTTTTAATAAAAATTCAAAATAGGTAAGGATAAAACATTCAATAAATTAATACACAATGAAATTTTAAAAAATATTCTATATAATTTTAATTTCAACCAAAAAATAACAAAAATTTTACAATTTTCATTAAAAAATAATTTTTTCATTATATACTATGTCAAATAAAAAACTTTTCATTTTGAATACATCAATGAAATAAATTTATATTATTCTATGAAAAAAGTAATTGTTATAAAGATAATTTAAACACCATGAAAAAAATAATTTCTAAATGGTTCTTTCCAAATGGATTTACTCATGTAGTAACTAGTGTTTTCTCACCTCAAATGAAAAGATATTGGTTTATTTAATATTTGGGTCATTAAATATTTATGGAAATTGGAATTTTTGAACATGTTAAAAAAATTCATTTTTCATTTAACTAGGAATTAAAATCATATCTTTAACTATATGTGACCTAATAAAATTAATTATAATATAATAATTAAAAAATGTTTTTGGAGTAAAATTTTAATAATTATATGTTTTATAAATATTTCCCCCACATTATTCTAAATTAAAATAATTTATTAATGAATTGATTAAAATTACAACATGAATTAGTATTTTAATTTCAAGACTTCATTAAATACATAGATTTATTTTTTTACAACCATTAAATAATGTTAAAAAATAATTATTGTAAACCCTAAACCAAATGTTTTACATCAGGAAACATTTATGCATTAAAAATTCTATTACCTCGATTATATCCATCCAATTTAATATAAAAACCTCCTCAAGGTGGAATTTCAAATATGAAATATTTTAAAAAAAAATATAATTTAGAATATGAATTTCGAAGCTAAAACTGTAGTCAACATAAAAACTTTAATTCTTAATTTATATACTAAATTATTGTTTAATTCATCCCAAATTTAAATAGATAACCCACATATTAAATCAAAAATTGTATGTGTTATTAAATGTTAAAATGGAGGGAATTTTTTATGAAAATATGGTCTAAAATATTATCAATTAGTAGTTTAAGACTGAATCAAACACATAATAATTTCAAAAATAATTATTACATAACATCAAATACTATATTATGATAGAACTAAAAATATAAATGAATTATACCATTATGAACATTCATAAGCAGTTTCATATTATATAATTATGTATTATGATAAATAGTGTGGGAAAAAAATTAAGTATATCTAAAAAAATTAATACATGTTGTTTTATAAATAAAAAAAAGTTAATATAAATTTGAAAATAATAGTTAAAATTTAATATTATCATCAAAAAAGAACATAATAACTATAAATATATTCAAATTTGGAAGAATATATACCATATTTAATAAGATTGTTTTTGATTTTATCCTAAAATATCTAGTCACTCATAGCATTGAATTAAATCCCGTTATATATTTAGATTTGGGTTCCAAAAATTTATAAAATAATTTAAAAAAATACAACATTTGAAGAACCATAGCATTGAAAAGCAAGGGGTTGATTTTAAAAGATCTATAGTTAAAATTTCTGCAGAGGGTATATCCTTTCTGACATGAAAACAAATGGTATTATTCTGAATTAATTTTTACACATTGATAATACTGTAATATATTTGATGAAATCAAAATTAAAAAAAAACAAGAAGAATGGGAATATATAATATAGAAAAAATAAAAAATTTATTCACAAAAGAATTAATGTAATCACAGAATAATGATAATGGGATGACTCCCACAAATCAATAAATATGTTGTATATTTCAAAAGCATGATGAAAACACAATTTTAATGATTAATGATAGAATTTAATCCATTTGAATTAATTTAACACTATTGTTATTTTCTTAGACTATAAACTAGGTTGGGTCACTTCTCTTTTCCAATAATTTCTATAAATATATTTTTACGAAATTTATCAATTGTGATAGGAAAAAATCACCTTGAATGAAATTATTATGGGAATATTTTGATCTTGGAATTAAAGATAATATCCTTGTTAATTTCTTAAAATTATATATTTTGTAGGGAAAAATATAGAATAAATATAAAACTATCTTAATTTATCATTATATTTTTATAATCCTCTCTCCGAATTTTATATAACTCTGTAATCTCTTGCATTAATCTCTCTCCATCTTTCTAAAAATAATAAGGCATAGATGTAACATACCAGAATAAATTCTATACTAACTCTATAGGTACAATTTATTGTTTCCCAAATAATATAATACATGGAGACAATCAAATTATTGTTTTAAATATATATATTTATTCCCATAATTCTTTTTCCAATTTCAAGCACCAATCCTTCATAGAATTTTATTCTATTTTCTTTAAAACTTATTTTGGATCCCTAGTTTCTATTGATGTCTACCTATACAATGACACAAGTGAGAGTGAATTGAGTTCTTGAAAAAAAATTTGACATAAAAAACACCCTCTTTAAAGATATCATTTCATTGGATGTTTTACTAATACATCCCTATAATTGAAATAAATTCAAAATAAAAATATATAAGAATACTAGGAAGTAAAACTGTTTGGGGAATATAAATCCCTTATTTCACCCCACAAATTTTCAGATAAAATAGTTTGGTGACTACCGCAATACATTTTCTTTTATTAGATCCATACATTCATTTTCGTATAGAATGAACAATAGGATCATATTTTCAAACCATTGTAATATATCACAATATATCAACTGTGATCCAACAATGATTGAAAAATAAAAACAATAATGTTTGTTTTTATTGATCTTGATTTTATTCGACATGTTTTTTAATTATATTCATTATATTGAAAAATAAAACATTTATTTAGGTTACTAATGATGTTTCTTTATGTGAATTTCAATCTAATATTTCATTGAATATTTATTCTAATTCTAGAAATAATTATAATGCAATAAATCAATGCAAGGATACTTGACTTTGTATTCTAGATGTGTTTTTATGTAATCTTGAAACAAGATTAATATCTTATATTTTAATGTGGACTGTTTGTTTTTGGAACCCAATGTTTGGAATAGTATGTATAGCTCATGAATCATACAATATTGGAAATTTATGGATCAATAACCCTAATTTTGGAAGAAACCATATGTTTTAGGAAAACTATATATGTTTCCTTCACCCTATACTTGAAATCATCTGTAATATTTCAACTGTACATTTGGAGTATATCAAACCTAGAGAATACTAAAATTTTACATGGTCAATAACAGTGAATTAAATTTATCATATTACCTATGTTTTCCACAATAATATATTAGGCTTAAGTATCACGTTAAAGTGGTTTTGAGACTAATTCATAAGATCATGATCAATGGATTAAATTTTCTTTATTTCAATGGGATGTTAATACTCACATTGACTAATTTGAAATAAATAATGGTGATTTATTAGGCCTAATTTATCAACATGTTTAACAAAAATCTATTTATCCAACTGTATAAATTCTGAGAAATTTTTCTTCTATTGATTAAAATACTATTCCCTATAATGTTTTATGTGGATGTAAATAATTAAAAATTTCCACCTTCTAGGTTGCAAGGATCTGAAATAAATGATTTTTTTTGGGATATTGACACTCTATTTTTGATTTTATATCTCACTGTTTAAACTACTTATGTAGTTCGAAAAAGCATTGTTCATATTTTAATTTTGAAGACATACATATATACTCATCTTCCGAATGATTTTTTTACTATCTATTTAAAGTAATACAACCCTATGATCAATAATATTTTAATTATTATTTTATTACAAATGATTATTAAAAAATTAACATAGATGTTGTAAATGTATATGAAATAGGTTTTCTCAAAAAAATTAAAAAATATTCATTTATCATACTATCAGATGCTCGATCTGGGTCTTGAGGGAGTGTAAGCTTCTCCAACTATTCTATGTATATTTTGGTAGTTGTAAAAGAACTAAAATTATATATAAATGTCGAATTGTAAAGGTATCAGCTTCCTACACATAGTTATAGATGTTACTAATAAGGGTAATTTCTAGAGAGATTCTCAAAACTCATGGATTGAGCATTAGTAGAGTGAAATTGGGTATCTATATTCCCCAATGAAATATACATCACTCTGTTCATTTCTATATTTATTTATGCTATTTACTCATCTTAAAGGGAGAAAGAATAAATTGTTTTATATTAAAAGGGACTTTTAAAAATTTTCAATGTTTTTGAAGGAAAATAATTCAACCCCCTCTTGTGTCTTCATTATATCCAATCCGACTGAACAATTGGTATATATGGTTGGCCTTTGATAGATATATTTATTTATTATACTTCATGAATATTATGATATTTTATCTAGAAAAAGATTATTAATAACATCATGGAAACTAAAATAGGTTTCAGAATACATGATATATTTAAATATTTAATACTTCATTTTAAAATGACAAACCTAATTTAATAAATAGGGAAACAAGTCTCAAAATGGATGATCATTGATACAGTATGTTGATGATCTATTCTCCTAATTTAAATGATGATATTTTTGTCATATGGAATGATGCATGAATACTTTTTATAAATATATTGAAATATACAATTTTTTAAATATTTTCAAGCATGCTAAAATTCCTATATATGGTATGGAAAATAGGATGATTCTCAAGAGAAGATATTTTATCTTAATTATGGATCATTAAATTCTATTGTGTTTCAATTAGGAATTGATGAATTTATTTACGTATCTCATTTTTTTAATGCATATGATACATTAAATACTATTTCTACTACATACGAATGAACCAATAATATCATAAAATTATGTAATATAATAAAAAAAATGAAGATTTATATTTGCAAAATGTATGAATAATATAGCATAACTATGATGAACGTGACATCGATAAAATTTGTCAAAAAATATTGATGCCTTGGGATATACAATTAAAAAATTAAATAAGTAATTAAATTAATATATTTTTTTACTTTATAAGTGTGATGTAAAAAATTCCGCAATATGTAAACCCATAAAAATTAAATAATTAACAATTATTGACCTAATTGGAACATTGATTATTCTTGAACTTGAGATGCAAGATAAAGTGGAAAATCATATTTTTATAAAAATAGATATTTATCATTAAACTACTATGGGTAAATATTATGATTCAAGTTACCTGTTTTAATTTAATGACTTATCATATCCTTCTAAATGATTTGAAAAAATATACATTAATTGGAAGAAAAGTGCTAAAGAAGATAGATGTTATGAAGGTAAGGAGAAAGGTCCAAAAATTTATAACTATCCTGAGATTAAAGCTAAAAGGATATATAATTATTTAAGTGAGACTAATTAATTTTTGTTGGACACACAGATTTCTTATATTGGTTGATAAGATGAATATAAAATGATATTTAAGGATGACCATTAAAATAAAAATGTAAATATATCTCTTATGGATCATGATGATGTGGTACAATCTACAGACTCCCAATTTTTTGAATATGAATAAAATTGTTATAATTAATTTAATAACTACTGGTTTATTCTTAAAGATATTTTTTTAAATAATGAATTTTAAAAAATGAAAGTATTATGTTTTTTCAATTGATATAGAATATTTGTAAAAAACAATGTTGATTTTGCATCTAATTTTTCCAAAAAGTACTATTATCCATATGAATCTAAAATTAATTAAATTTTGAATAAACATTATAATTTATAACAAAATTCCATTGTTTTTATCAGTGGAAGAAATTATTAAAATCATATTCTTGTTAAAAAAGAATATTCAAAATGGAAAACATGGAATTGGTTGTAATTTTTTAAAAATAAAAATATATATGAATTATTTTGATCAGGGTTCATAATGTAATATATTATCTGCTACAAAACATATTTACTTTTCAAATAATATAAATTATGAAATACTACTATTTTTTAAAACATACAATTTTTTTTAGAATTATTATTATTATAATGTTTTATTTTAAATATATTTTATTGTATATACAAAAATAAGTTGATTTGGTTACAAACATATTTATTTTCTAACAATACGTGAACAATTATCTTTTGGAAACCAAAAAACATTTTTATTCCAAGTCTTGTTGGTATACCCTACATGACTACATCATTTAATCATTAAGGGCATTCATGAATAGTAATTAAATTTATATTCACTGATTTAACTAATCAATAGCCCACTCTGATTTATTTTGATTATCGAGAAATACATAAAATTTGTATTGATAGTCCATGATGTATTTCCTTACTATATATATATATATATATATATATATATTATCTAAATTTTCAATTTTATATAAGAGGAGGGAGATATTTTATGCTTAGATGATAAATTTTTTCATACATGATAAATAATGCTATGAAAACATTTTTTTTAAATTTATTATTGTAAATAATAGGTATTTACATTTTGAAGTTTGTAAGAATAATGAAAAAATATAGAAATTTAGGTAAATTTTTTTTGTTAATATTACATATATCTCATATCAAATATGATATTTGAAGTGTTTATTTCATTATTATGTTATGAAATATAGTTTTATTAAAACAATGAATTTTATTTATATATGTTTTTTTATACATTTTAATTTTATAATTTCAAAGAAATTTATTTTATCAATGTAAATTTTTCTTTAGAAGAATCATTCGTACATGATAATGTATAATCAAAAATAATGTATGAAATTTTTAATCTATTTTTCCACATGATAATATAAAGGCTCATCAATAATTTATCATAATGAAATTTTTACACCTCTATCAAACCATCAAATATTATTCTCAACCCCTTTAAAATAATTTACATTCCACCCTCATAATACCAATCATAACAAAATTTGAAGAAATATTCTATCTGGCATGATGTGATCTGGAACATCAAGATCAGAGTGATTATTTTTAAAAAAGAAAAATAAAATGTAATTTTACTTCTAGTTTTTTGTTAGAACAATCAGTTACCATTTAATTGAATTCATTTAAAAAATATTATTTTTCAAAAACACTTTTTCAAACCATTTAATGTATATATCAAAACATATAAGAAATATCAACATATCAAAGATACATTGATTCATTTAATGTTGAAATTATAATAAAAATGGTGACACTCAGACAATAAATTAGTAATAAGATGATCTTGATGAGCTGAAAGGGTTCTTAGTTAAACACTTCCCATCTTATTTGTTGGAACAATGATCTGAATAAGTACATTAAATAATATATATTTTATAAAGAGTTATATACCCCTTAAGTGAAAGTGGTAAATTATTCTAATGTGAAGATAAACATTTACAAACCTTCTAAAAATCATGATTCTTCTCAATATTTTTTTAATACACATTTTCTCAAAACAAAAATAATTTTGTAAAATACCGATTTTTTAGAATACTATTTCATTATTATTCTTCTGTTATCTTATGGAAAATTTTAATTATACCCGATTTACATTAATACATTTCTTAATTTATTTATAATTTCAAAAAAGTGTTGTAAATATCTATTGTAAAAAAATTGTAGAAATATATGATAAATATAAATGAATAAATGAATAAATATGTTGGATATAAATATGTATCAAATATATAAAATTAAATATTAAAGAACCAATAATAATTTTATTATACACTATAAATAAATACGTTGAAAATATTTTTACTCTTATTTACTATTCTTGTATTAATATTTATTTTATGAGATTTTTGATCTGAAAAATTTGTTATATAATGGGGAATTTTTTGATTCAAGAATTTCATTACATTCATTTATAATTTGATGGACACAAACACACGTATGTATTTTACAATGATGTTTCTGTAATTGAATTCCTATAAGGTATTTATTAGTATAATTAATTCACTTTTTGAAGGATTATGAAGATCGTAAATACCTGAAATGTTTTTATATTTTATATTTTTTACTTTTTTGAATGTAATTTGGAAATACTAATCATAAAGGTTGTCTGTATATTGATATTGTGGGGTAAAAACACTCCATGTGTAATAAAAGGTATTAATGATGAACAATACGATTTCGGAAATGTATAGATCATCAACCCTTCTTTTGGATGATTATATACAATTGAAAAATAATTTTTTGTACATTACGTAATTTTTTTAACAAAAAATACATTTCATATAATAATTTAGAGTTCACCAATACAGATAATCTATATTTTTGACCTATTCGGTGATAAATATTTGAATTCAAGATATTTTCATCATATTTTTCAGTGGTTTTTCTTGTATTAAATGTTTTGATTTATGGAATTTTAAATATTTTTTATAGGTCCTTATTTTTTAGGGATGTTACGAATCTATTTTAATGATTTTAATATAATTATTCACAATTAATTATCCAATATTTCATGTTGTATTTTAGCTAAAACTCATAAACAAACAAGTTAAAAACTAGTGTGTTTATCTTTTAATGATACCAATATTCATTTCTAGAATGATTTGTGTTTTTAAAAATAATAAAGTGTTTCTACCTTCAGGGATATCGATTTCTGACATACCTGTTTTTTTCTCATTGATAAACTCATTTTTACAACATCATTATCTTAATTTTTAAAATTCTTCTATAGTTCAGATTTTTTTTCAGAGTTACACTTTATATATATACATGTCTATTCATTTCCATAGTGATTTCTACATCACTGTATAATGGAATCTTATCATACATTGATTAATAGTTTTCTAATGATATTTTTATTAAATATAGTTTACAACATTAATTTTTATCAACAATGGATATAGAAATCTATTTTTTCAATCTAATGAATTACTACTAATTAATTTTAGTATCAGTAACACAAACATAGTTATGGTAGAGTGTTATAATTTTAGACTAAGCTGTTGATATAATATTTATTTGTAAAAGAACAAGAACATCTTGTAAAATCCATTTAGTAAAGGTATCAACTTTCATCATGAATTTTTAAATGTATTTGATAAAAGGACTTAGTATTGAAAATAACCATGATCTTGGGGTAAACATTGGTGGAGAGGACTAGGGGGTCATTGGGTCGTAAACCACTATACTGAAATATTTTGTTTTATTAGTTTATTTTAAATGTTAACACTAATTTAATAGATAATGGATGAATCGTTTCATAAGAAGAGGAATTGTTATAGTTTTTCAATTTATTTTAAGGAACAAATTCCACCCCTCTTATGATGTTTTTTTGTAAAATATGACCAATAAAATTAGACAGGATCATTAATAAGAAAATAGATAATAAATTGATATTTACTATATGATTCTCATAATTTCATCATACAACTGATAGAAGAAAAAATATATCTGTGATAGATGATTTTAATAAAATGAAGATAATCGGAAGTCATCTAAATCTATAATAAATGATCTTGGTAGCACATCTGTAGTGTTGAATCTTCTTTGTCATCTAAAAAAACATTCACACACATAAGATAAAACAAATATTTCTATGTTAAGGGTTCATGATAATCTATTCAGGTCTACATAATCAACAATCAATACTATTGAAATTTTATTTACAATTTTCCACATTTAATTGAATTAAATTATATCCATAAAATCTATTCTTGGAATATAAATTCTAGAAGTTATATTCCATAAAATAAAATAGCAACTATACCAAAAATTAAATTATATATATTCATATTTCTTATTTTGATACATGTATATTATTATAAAAATATACCATAGAGAAAAAATCAAGATTTTAGTACACCCACATCACCATTAACTACCATTGAACGTACACCAATAGTAATACATTTTAGTTTGAAAATGAAATATGTTATTCGACATCACTAGTTAGAAACAGTTAGTTTATTTTAATTCATGTAGTTTAATTTATACACATATGTAAATTTTTATAGGCCTTTTTACAAAAATAGTATTCATTCTATTATATTTACCTCACAGTAGAAATATTTACATAGCTGAATAAATTCTGAATCCATTTGAAACCACATTCAATATTTCACCACATATCCAAATCACAATTACGAATAATCCTTCTAACAAATTCATGTGGTATTATATTTTCTATAATAATGATTACTATCATAATAATATTACTAAAATTGAAAAAGCATGATAATGGTGAATTTTAATTTTTTAAAAAATTAAGGAAATAAAGATTAAAATTAGAATCCTCTTTAAAAAATATTTTCATAATTGAGAATTAGTATGATTAATAAAAAAAATCCAAATATAGAATTTGTATAATTAAATCAAAGTAAATATCATAATAACAACGGTTTTTATAGTCATAATACAATGATCATACTAACAATGTATATGATTAATTCAAATTTATTTTTATTATCATAGTAATATTAATATAAACAATCCAATTAAATAAATATGTATATATGGATACAATACTTATCCTTCTTGAAAATTTTCATCAAAATAAAAACATATATTAAACAAGTAATTCAACAATATAAAAATGAATTAATGATTTTATATATAATAAAAAGTTAACTCTTTTAAAATTAAGTTAACATTAGTCTATAACTGATACTAAAGGTATCCAATGTTTTATACTAATATGGAATCGTTTGCTCCCTTACCTGGGAATCCATCGATATGATGATCAGAATTGATCTCTCTTTGTATAACTAGAATAACATAATACATTAATCATATTATCTGTCTACCTAGCCATGGTATACTTCGATCCCCTAGATCAGATTATCTATATTATAATTCTATGATGTCCTCATTCATTGCGATGTCTAAATTAATATCACAAAGAAATAGTTCATAAGGAGACCACATGATAATGATTAAAAATAACTAAAAAACTGTAAATAATAAAAAAAAAGTTAATTATGAGACCATAATTATAATAAATCTTCATAGATCAGGAAAAATGTTAAATTGAAAATGAATCAATAGGATTTTCATCCATTTGAAACTGTTCGAATGAACATTTATTAATAGGAATCTGTCTATCTATCAAATTTTCTTCCAAACTATTATATTTTTCCATGATTTTGCAATCTATTGGTCACCTGGAACTTCACATATAATATCCTATGAGTGAAAATGAATGTCTGATGTCATAATGGTTTTCACCATTACAATTCCAAATGATTTCCATACATTAGAAATAAGTTCTCCATGTTCTAATTAAAAACACATGTATAAGTGATATACTTTCTAGATTATTACAATTTTAGCAACACTATTAGTATTAATATGATACTATTAGTATTTCTATCTATTAGATTGTTAAGACTTTTTATTTTTGAAAGCCATGACATAATGTCAAACTTCTAGTATGGATAATGCTGAGTCTGCTTCATAAGACACATACTAATTATAATAATCTTTATTGGGAATATACATTTTTTACTCTTAATACTTAATAAATTATTCTATGTATAGTGAAGTACAACAAATTATATAAAAGCATTTCAAAAAATTGACAAAAAATATAATAATGTTTCCAATAAGGAGTTTTCATTTCAAAATAATGATTGGAAAAGTAATAAATATAATTAATGACTGAAAAATCTCCCAATTTTGGAAAGAAAAATCCAAAAAACATAAATGAAAAAACATTGGAAAATATATTGTCCATTATTGTTAAAATATTTTATATTTATATTATCTATTTAAAATGAGAACACCTTGATTTTATAGCTCTATTTAATGAAATGAATATTATCATGTTTGAATACTATGAACTCTCCCATAGGGTAAAATTTCCACATACGGATTATATTGACCCTTGTAAATAAATATGTACCAAATAATGATTTTTTCATTTATGAAAACATAACTCTAGAATGTATCCCTATTAAAAAAAACCCCATCTTTATAAAATTTTCCCAATATATGATATTAATAAATTAATAGTGAATAATATTTTGGATTCCTAAAATGTTATATAATCAAAATAATATAAAAAAATAATGGATGAACATGTCATTAAAAAAAATAAACCATATTCACCCAATTGGAAATGGAATATATTAAATACAACTGGAAGAGGATTAAATGTGTAATTTGTTAATATAATTAAATAATTAATAAATTTAAAAAAATAGACAATATATGGGTTTTCAAGAAAAAATTATATCTTCATCATGGTATTGGAAAACTACGTTAACTTCTTGAGATATAGTTTTTATTTATCGAGTTTCACAATATCAAATCCCTAAATATGAATATTTTCATTGAATTATTTATTTATATTCCATAATATGTTTATTTCTTATTTAAAATACCAGACTCTAGTAAACTCCAACCGAAAATATCAGATATTTCCTTTCAGATAATTTACTTCCACATTCTGATAATCAGTTGTATCCTGAAATCCATCTACTAACATGATTCTATCGACCATGTATTTTAAAAATTCATGAGAATATTTGGATGATTCATTAATTTTTTTGTTACATAATCCAATCTTTCATGATGAAATTTTAGATCATAATCATCTTGTTGGGGCCATTTAACCACCAAATTTCAATATTTTCATTAATTTGGGTAGATTGCATGGGAATCATTCAATTGAGATTCAATTAAAATATCATTCTCTATAATGATATTGATTAATTATTATTTATCATTTAAAGGTTCTTGAATCAACTAACATTGATATTCATGGTTCAGAAGATATGGAATTTTTCTTTCAAGCCATTTCAAATAATGAGTAATATAATCAAATCCTTCACAGGAAATGGTTTTGGATGAATTGAAGTGATTGTGTCGATCATTAAGTGGTTTAATTCATCTAGTTCTTGTATCATCTTTTCATTTTCCTTCATCATATATTTAAATTTATTTCTGAATAACCATAGATATATTATTCCCAACATATTTTTTCCAGAATATCCATATAATTTCTTTTATATTTATCATCATCCTTGGATTTTTAATATTATCTCCTTTTTATTTTGTTGATCTAGATTTAGATTCCTATAATGGAAATTCATCATCAGAACTACAACATTTTCAATCCATGTCATTTATGGGAGATATATCTGATGATGATGATTCTGATGATTTTCTAGATGACATAGTTCTATGTTTATCATCATTATCTTCATTCTAATCTGTTGCATTATAATCATTTTTATACTTGTCCTCACATCATATTTATGTGCAACATCTTCAACTAATTCTTTAATTCCATTATATTTGTTGCCTTTATCATCTCTTCATTCATCAGTTTCTTTATCCATCCCTACAACATATTAATCATTTCCTTATCAACATAATCTTTTATATTTATACATGTCCTCAAATATACATTTCCAATTACTATTGGATCAAATTCATTTCCTTTAACTAATGGTGGTGATTCATTCACAACATCATTTTTATAAACTTAATTATCAAAAAATGATAAATTATAACAAACTAATAAGGTTTCTTGAAAAGAAAATATAAATAAAGAGTATCTTGATTATTGTGAGATGTTCGAATAACATTCACAAAGACTTCTCAAAACCTTTTAACAAATTCTCACAAATAACAAATTTAGTCACCTTCTTATTTATTTTTTTAATGTATATATGGAATGAATTTTGTTTGATTCTAAATTCTACTACATTGATTATGATATATGGATCCACTAGTCTCTTATCTTCAATTGTCCTTATTTAACTCTTTATAAACATTATCACAATATTTCATTTTTTCTTCCCTTCCTTAATTTATAGGTCATTTTCAACATTAATTTTTAATTTTTCCTTTAACATTTCAAGTTTTCCTTATAATTCTGTCTCTGATGCTGCTCCATAATGTTTTTCCAGTAAATTAATTTTATTTATTTAAATGTAAAATCTCATATGTTTCATAATATCCTCACTAATGAATGAAATGTTATACTTCATTTGATATTATTTTTTCTCAATCATGAATATTTTTAAGCACTCGATCACCAAATTTCTAATCATGGGAGGAAACATGATGATGCTAGAATTTATGGAACCAATCATTTTTTAATTTATGCTAATAATGACATATTAAGAATTATTTTCATTCCTCATATTGAAAAGAAAATATAATAAAAATAATTATAAATATTTATCATTTAAAAATATCATTTTCTATATAATAGAAACTCTTGAATCTATAGGGTAAAAACTCAACTTTTATTGTTCCATATAGGATACGATCTTGTTTCATTCAAAAAAAAACAAGGACTCTTTGGACCTATTTTTTTAAATTATCCATGAGAATCATGAACCTTGGAATATTAATAGTAGGTTTCTCTATGTTATAGAATTTCCACAAAATCATCCTGATTTTTATTGATAAATTTTAATTCATTCTGTAAAGTGAAAAATGTTTTTGTTTCATTCATATTTCACAAAAATAATTGATCTATAAAAGTTTTAGAAAGGGCTAATGTAATAAAAATCAAAATCCATGTCTCATTTCTCAACCCAAAAATAATCACAACCATGAAATGAAATAATTTTCATAATGTTTGTGTGATACATTTTAAATCTATTCCACTCAATTATTTATTCCATGAAGACATAAAACTTATTCTAATCTACATCAATTAAAATTTCATTGATATTTAATCTTGTGAAACTGATGGAAGGTAATGTTTTTAGACTGAGTATCCTGAAGGAAGTAGCTACTTGGTAAGAGAAACATTCGATATGTAATGGTATATAAGGGGTCCCCCATTTATTTAGTCACTCATTTGTCAGTTCATGATTCATAATTAAAATACAATACATGATACAAAAACTCATCCTGATTTGATGGTTGATATTGATTCAATGAAATATTTAATAAATGATAAAATTTAATTATTTTAATATCATTTATCATAATGGGAATGATTTTGATAATGAATCATGGAATAAATACATTGTTTATTCAAATCAAAATAAAATTTAAAACAAATTAAAAATAAATAGATGTCCCTTTTCAAGTGACTAAATCCTTTGGTATGATTATCCAATTAATCTTGTTTTTTAAGGACTACATTTATTAGGATAGTCATAAAAATCTAAATACGGTTATTACAATTTTTATTAGGATAGTTTAATAACTAAAGGTAAATATGTAATTTTGAAAATAAAAATTTATTATTAAAAGGTTTTGATTTTTAAAAATTTTATTTTTAATTTGAATGATGATATCTCATTAAATTACCCATGTTAGAATAATAATTTAGAAATTTTCCCTCCAAAACATTTATAACTAAATACACCTCCTAAAAAAATATTATTATGAATTTTTTAGGAGAAATAAAACCAAAAAAAAATATATGATTTTTAAATACATAAAACAAATTTACTCCCCTCTAAAAAGGAATAATATCGAGTCAAGGGGTGGAAAAACGTACAGATGGATGATAAATGTATGTTTATCATTCATAAATTATAGATGAACTATTAAATTCAAGCTAAAGTAAGGGGTTATGTAAAAATGTGAGAATGATTTTCATGTGTTCTAGTTAATTTAAAAGTGAAGTCCCATTTACGAGTGTGATTTCGAAGGAAACAATGTCATTTATCTATGTATATATCATTTGAGTGATGTGATGGAATTATAATTAAATAAATGGATCATTTTAATTATTATTTACTTGAATTTCTTTAAAAAGAAATTCAATAATCAATTTCATGTGTTGCATCCATAAAACTTCTCCACAATAACATCAACTAACACATATTCGGCTTCAATAGTGGGATGATCCATTGAGTTGTGTTTCTTATATGAACAATAATATAATTAATCATCTTTGAAATGAAAGGTTCCAGATTTGTTTTTCTTATCCAATCTAGAGCCACCAATTTCATCATCTGAAAATATTTTTTATTCTAAAACATTGAATGAAGAATAAAAAATTCCATAATCAATAATTCCATTTAGATTACAAAAAATTATTTGTTTATATACTAAATTTTATTCCACAATATTTTCTTTATATTTTAAATATATGAATATAAATAACATTAAATTTGGATGACATGCATTTAACCTCAGAAAAATTCCTATCATATACCTAATTTTTTTATCAACTGGTTTTATAGCCTCATCATGATATAATTTATCTAAGGTATTTATGGGTGTACTAATACATTCAGTACTGTTGTATCATAATTTCATAAGATGATCTTTTAAAATTTTATATTGAGTTATAATAGTTTCTTATAGTTTTAGTGATATATTACAACAAATAATATATTTTTTTAATCAATAAAACTCATTTCAAAATAAAAATTCATAAGATACTCAAAAGATTATGTGAAGGTTGTTTTATTTTAATTTAACAAATTTTCTTCAAAATAGATTTTAAAAATAATATTACATTTTTTAACTTATTTTTAAAAAATGATTAGATCTATAGATCCCTTAATTTTTTTACTAGAATCTTGTTAATCTATCATATGAAGATCTAGGGCTTGATTAAAAAGACATAAATCATTGGTATATTTTTAAATGTATTCCAGAATTTTTTCCATTTTCTAATACATGGTTTATTCAATAGAAACATCCTTTTGAATATATCAGTTAATAAATTCAAATTTCATATCCAAATAAAAATGTTCTAAATTATGAATTATGAAAATAAAGTATAAATAAATTATCATCAATTTATGGTACCATTACATTGGTGAGTTTATATTATATGACTACTTGTTCATTATAACCCCTAAAATGACTATATTTATTTATAAAATTTATTCCTTTTTCATCACAATTTATTCTCAAAAACCATTTTACACTAATTATAGAATTTTATTTAGGTCATATAACATATTTTCATAGATTGTACTCCCTATTTCATTGAGCTCATATTGGGTTTCGTTAATCTAATAGTTGTTAAAAAAATCCTCACTGGGATTGTTTGGTTAAAATTGAGTTATGATATATAGATTTTAAATTACATTTAATTATTAACATCTAGTCCTCATATTTTGATTAACATCCCCAATGATACTATATGATTCACGATTCCTATAAAAATGAACTTCTTGGTTTTTGATAAGTTTTTCCTTTATCATAAGTTAGAAAATATTACTGGGGAATAACATTAGAAACAATTTCATTTTTCACATCCTTATTATATGAGCATTCTAAAATGGATTAAAATCGTTATTATAAATCACAATTACGGTTGATGGTTAGGGTTTTTAGAAAAAAAGAGATTATTTCATCTGAAAAAATATACACTCATTAATCAATAATAAATTAATTAAAAAATCCATAGAAATTGGGGAAAATCCTAAAAATATTTCTTCTTCATTTTTCGGTGAAAAATTGTTTAATTTATCAATCACATTTAAAATTAATAATTTGTGACCAAAAGATGTTAATTAAGAAACATTTTTTCCCCCCAAATCTGGAATAGTTTTATTAAGAAAGGACTTATTAGGAATAAATTTATTAAATTGTGTTCCATACTAAACACTTCATCGCAAAAATGATTAGTAATTTTTTATTCACTCAACATTGTTCTAGTTATATCTTGTATAATTATATTTCTTCAATAAACTAAACTATTTTACTGAGGATTTTTATGTGTTGGAAAGTATTTTTCTATACCATTAATTCAATTTTCTCTAAATTAGAATTTACAAATAATCCACCTCGATCACTATGAATAATTATCAAGAGAAATTTTCAAACTGTTTACATCAGATAAAAAAATTAAAATAAAAAAACGATTCCTTAATTTTTGTTATAAATTAATCCCATATATATCAAGTCTAATCATATAAAAATACATATACATTACATTTTCCACTAATACTCACAATTTGTGTAGAACAATAGTAATTAATGTGGTCTTACTATAAACCATCACAAGTTGATACTTCACTAATATGTTTAATATATGACTTATGTTTTTTTCTATATTGAATAGAGTCATATAAATTTTATGTATCAATTTAATGTTATTGTAGATCCATAAATATTAATTTCATAGTCAACATAAATTAGTTTATATGGTTACAATATCAAAATATTATAGGCCATAACCATGATTGATCTTTCATTTTTATAAAGGAATGTATGTCTTGGATCTTAAGGATTTTAATTTTATATGTATAAATATTAACATGCTGATTGGTATAAATAGTAATTTCATCTTTGTAATAATTTACTAAAGATATGTCATTCATAATGTTCCCATGGTAACCTTCATCACACAATTTATGTATTATTTTAATATTGTTCTGAAATATTTTAACACCTAAAAAATATGAATTAATTTCTTTACTAAGAACAAAAATATTAACTATTCAAATAAACTATGCATGAGGGAATTATTAACAAAAATTAACCTTTTTACATATCAAAATTAATATATTTTGGAAGATTTATTTTTTACCTATCAAAGACTTGGAACATCTACTATCCATGTAACGTGTATTCATTTTGCGGGAACATTTGTTTTCTTGAAAATAAAGACATTATACATTCAGCTCTAAAAACATCATGTGTTTGCTAATATTAGAAAAAAATTTAGAATCCACATTTTCTTAGAAATTAATTATATTTTAAAATAAATTAACATAAATTTCATTAAATAATAATTCTTTTTTACAATGTCTACCATATTGACATTTAGCTAAAAAGGAGGATTGTTAGGAACAATGACATTATTACTAAAAAACGTTATTTTATATATGTATATAATTATAGAACCATTACCATGAGAAATGATATGTTTATTAATTTTTTCAATACAATACATATATATTTTTATGTTCTAAAAAGAATCATCAAATATTTGCTTTTATATTTTAGTTTAATAACAAATTGTTTTAACAACAATAAAAATATGTTTAGAGTGGACTATCGTTTCTATGATATATTTCATTGTTTTTTTTTCAAATTAATTATTTTGTTTTGTATATAAAGAATTATTCATCATGATATTTTGAAATATATTACACTTATTTTATTAAAAAATATATTCTAAAATAACCCATTTAATTGTTTTCTATAGAATTATATTTTTTTAAAAAAATTACATTTTTCATATTCTAAAAGTTTATGAAATCATTAATTTTTATCTCATGAAGATAAATTATAAACATAAATGGCTACAAAATAATATTCATGTAAAGTAAAATATTTTATCCCATCTTGGTAATTTCACATAAAGACTTGTTCAATAGGTTCCCAGCAGTTCATTGCATAGCCATAAGGCATTTATTTGAAATGGGTAATTTATAATGAATGACTATATTCCACTATTGGGAACATTCATTTTCAGTATAGATCTCACCTAAAGTCTGGGTATATGTGGAATTTAGTAATTTTTCCTTTATAACTGCAATATATCTTTTTTCTTTTATAAAAAATTTCTTTTTTTCCTATCATTCCACTTGATATTTGGATAATCTAATCTGATATGTCCTTCTTTCATACACTCATTTCTAGTAACATCATATTTCTTGACACATCTATGTTTATGACCTTTCTTGTATTAATATTGAAAATGATTCTTTCCAGAAAAAAAATATCCCAACATGTGGGTTGGATATTTATTATTAGAATGTTCATTATTATTTGAATCAATAAAATCCATCAATCTTGATAGTTCCCAATTTTTTAGGGATTTTAGATTTAGTAGGTTCAATATACATTGAAAAAGAAACCAATCAATTTTTACTTTCCCATTTCTCAACATCACTTTTCAATCTTCCACCATATTGTATAAGAGTTCAAAATTTATCATCAAGAGTAAGAGTGTTTGAATGCCTTCTTTAAACAACAACAGTTCTCTTACACTACCATTAATTGGAAATAACACTAATTTATTCTCAATATGATTATATTAATCTAATCCTTTTTCACCAATGTATTTCAAACTTTTAATGATAGTTATAAGTCAATGGTTCATCTCATAAACTAATTACCTAGGTAAAAAAATGGTTCATAATCATTTCAGATCATGGATCTCTGTTAAAATACAAAATTTATGTTCCAAAGTGTGTGACAAATATATTTTTCCAAAAACTACTATTATCTTGAAAAGAATTTTCTTATCTCTATATAACTCTTGAATTTGAACATAACAATTTGTATCAAAATCAATAGTTTAATTTATTTTCAAATTTATATTTATGATTAAATGTTGTTACATCATTATTAATAATTCTATAATCTTCACTAAGAATGACTATGATATCATCCCAAATGATGATAATAAGTGTTTTATTATAATATATAATGTACTCATTGTCAGCACTATCAATGATATTTGTTCTATTTAGATTATGTTTGTGAATTGAGCCAATTTTTAATCCATAAATCGTATAAATACTGATATAATTTGTAATATGTAAAATTTATTTTGAAATTTTTTTCTAAAAAAATTCTATTATAAAATTTTTTAAAAAAGGAATAGTAAATAAAAAAACTAATCACGTGTTTTAGTACTATAATCCTTCTCTAATAAATTTTTTTGGATCAATATATCTATAACACTAAATAAGACAGTAATAATATACTTGTAATGCAAAACATAAATTATATAGTGATTTTTTGTCTTCATTGAAATATTATAAAATAATGAAACTAATCCATCACAAATCCCTTATATGATAGATAATCATGCTCAGCTATTAGTCCAATTGATAATTTCTTTGAATCAGAACCTAGAAATGGTAGGATTTAATCATACTAAATATCATAATCACTAAGGATTCGATTATCAGAGTTAATTTATTGTAATCACAATGGATACGAATAATTTAAATGTATTTTTATTATTGTAATCAAATTAATTTTGATAAAAAAAATATTATATATAGATGAATATGGTGTTTCACTTCATAGTAAATGTGTGGTGGTACAAAAACATATATTAAACATGTAATGAATTGTCATAATAAAGAGAAAAACTATTTCTCTGCAATAAGAAGATAAATATTTTCATTATAATGGAATGACAGTTCATAACCCACACAAAATGTATCCCCATATTCCTATATATATTAATTTTTGTCTTCCCTTACCAAGGAAGCCATTGAGATGATGGTGGGAATGGCTATGTCATCTTATCCCTAGAATCATTTGAAATGTTTATTGGAATTTATATTTTCCTAGCCTTGGTACCCATAAATAAAATAAGTCATATTCTCTATCTCCCAATATTTTTAATCCCCTTAGTGGTATGATTAATCAAAATAGATTACAACTGAAAATGTTTATAAGGATACAACCAAAAATTGTTTTCATAGAATAAAAAAACTCAAAAAAATTATAAATACTATGAACAAGACATTCAATTTCAAATATATTTAGAGATATAAAAATATAATAAATATAATAAGAATTAGTCATCTATTTAGACAATATAAACTCTTTTATTGGAATCATATTTGTAGAAATCATCTTGATGGTCATATAACTATTTGAATAGCCATATTACTCTGAGTTTGTGAAAATGAAAACAAACCATTGAACATGAATACTTCAAATGATCAGGATTAATAAATTGTTTGATGTCATATTCATTTACACAAATAGAGTGTAAATTTATTCCCATACGTTAGAGATATGTTTTCCATATCCCTACTATAAACCTTATCTTGTCCGATGGACATAGTTAAATATAACAACAAAATAATATTTATTATTATTAATCTGGTCTAATGAGTACTAATGTCTATAAAATTAGTTAGGTATTTTTCATTAAAATAGTCATGGCAGAAATTTTATCTTCTAGAACATATATAGTTGAGTCGGATTAATCAATCAAATACTCATTACGGTAACTATAATCAAGAATATAAATTTGGTAATAATAATACATATTAATATATTATAGGTATGGAAAAATATAATTTTTCTTATAAAACATTCTAAGACGCATTGTAAATATTATTTTAGTTATGATTTTTTTAATAATGAGTTAGTAATTTCCAAAACAAAAGGAATGAAGGATTAAAATGCATAACATCTGACACATAAATTCATGTATATGATTTCTCTGTATATAGTATTTTCTCATGTAAGAGATTCGCCAATGTTGGTGACTACCACATAGATTAATTTTTGATAAATAAATATCATATTGGAGATTACTTTACATAGGTCACTAATATATCCAATTTTAGATGTAAATGTTCCTATGTGTTCCCAATTTCCCCACATTTCCAATATCCCATTCTTTGGAAAAATTTTATTATATATCTACAAATTAACAATTAAATCATAATTAATTAAAATAATGTTATATAAATATGAACACATATATGAACCAAAATGATTTAAAAAATAAGAAAGATATTTTTGATCATTAAAAACTAAATATACATGGGGTACATTATAAAACCATTAGTTTCTGAATACCTATAAAAACATCATCTCTTCCACTGGATTGTGAATTGTAATCATTTTTTTATTCTCTAATAGAAATTATTCTTTTGAATAATATATTGGATCGTGGTTTTTTATGGGTTCGATGATAATTTTTTAAGGCATTCAGAACCATAAATAATAGAAATATGTTATTTTTAATGAATTTTATCAAACAATTGACAAGCTTTTTGGGAAATTCCCCAAATTCAATCTCATTTGAGTCATAATAAATAGCCCATAAGATTCAATCATTTCCATGAGAAAATAGAAATAGTCTGATATAATCCAACCCCAGAACATATAAAATACCTTTATGAGGCATCTCTTCCTTCCATCCAACTTTTCATATCATATAAAATAAAACACCACTATCAATTATACTATATGAATTATTAGTAAATATATTCCTATAAAATAATTATTGAACAATTTTTTTGGATTTCCATTCTCCTTCATGATAATTATCGCAATGTGATGAGTGTCCACTATCCATAAAATGTAGAATGTTGTGTTATGGTACACACCATTTAATAATACCATCAGGTTATCAATTGACATGTAAAGGATGATCCAATAGACAATGATTATTTTCAAAAAAGGTTTCTTTCATTAATTATATGATAAATAATTGGTTATAACAATTCTACTTGGAAATTTAAAAAATATCCACGCGAGACATATTTCTTAATTAAATTAATGAGTATCATTTTATTTGGAGAGGGAAAAATAATTTCTCTATTACCATAACACAAGTACTAGAATTCCTTCATAGTTTCTGTAAAAATTAGTCCGTGTACCCAGATTATTACTAATTATCACATCAAAATTATAAAATTGACAGGTATATGTTTCGAATCATTCTTATACCTTAGATACATCATGATATTCTAGTATATAAAGACTATGATTTTATAACCTAATAGGTACATAAAAAAATCTCTATAGAAAAAAAAAACAACACCCAAAATAAACTTCTCAGATGTTGTACATTCCCTTTTAGGATCGTATGTAAACATACTAGTATAATATTACACATGTTATATTGTATCATTCCATTATCCTAAAATAAATACAATTGCACATCACATGAAAAACATGTTATTTTAATGGTTTTTTAATAATTTTCTACAATGATGGATAATGCAATGAGTTCCAACTTATATAGATTAAAATATTATTAAATAATTTCATCAAGGAAAATAGTTGTTTCCTTAAACCAATGTGAACAGAAGGGAATTTTGATTTTTGAATAATAATAATAATCATATGCTAAAAAATTTATTGCCCTAAAATACCTCACGCACATAAAATGTTCTAGAGTAGGTAATCTATTCGTTAATGCTACTATGTCATTTTCAATACCAATAATCCACTTAAAGGACTTAATGCCATGAAATGTCCCTTTAGTGACCATAATATATATTTTTTTCCTATTCCGTTTGGTGTTTCTGTCCAGAAACCTGTCTAAAATGAATTCATTTTTTCAAATAGATCATTAATTTTGTCCATAAAATCATAAAAATTATCAATAAATGCATCCATGATCTTTTATATGATCTTTAAATTGACTTCCATTGTGCAGTAATTAAAGGATTATATAAAACCAAAAAAATCTAATGGTAATTCAATGGTAAAGGAATATTACAAAATTTCTAGCATGTAATTTTATCAATTGGACATTTGGGGATATTGGGGTCTAGTTTTAAATAGAATAACTCTATTTAAAATAAAATATATCATTCCCCATAAGACACTCTTGTTTTTATCAAATAATTTCATAAGAAAATAGTCTTTAAGAATAACTTCATTGATATTCTTATAATATTTCATAACCAACATTTGGTAGAATCCCTAACATGAGTTTTTTAAAAAAATTAATGGGTGTTAAAAGTGAATCCTACATAATTTTGGGTATTTTGATCACAACTGATGAAAGATCTATCTAAAAAAGAATAGAAAATACTAAAATCTAGCTCTGTATTTTTATGTTATCTCACAAATTTATTTATTTTTACATTCAAAAGTCTTGGACCTTCAAATCTGTGTTTATTGGGCAGGTTCTAAAAAAATAAATTATATATATAACTGAGGATTGATTGATTTTATATCAACTATAAAAAATAATGGTGTTCCTAATATTTTTTTTCAACAATATTTATTAATCTTGATCGTCATTCAGATAATTATAGATAATAACTATATGTAATGTATCTCAATATATAAATTAAAATTTCATGTTTTTTGGAAGTGATTTAAGATCTATATTCTGTTCATACTGGAAACATGAATGAATCATTATATTCACAGACCTAAGCCTTCAACATGTTTCTCAGAATGATTTTAGAAACATTGAATATTTTTGTAGGACTAGAATTTCATTATTCTTCTCTACTATCCATGGAGGTTAACATACAATTACAAGTATTATAATCATATTTTAATATGTTTTTCCATGAGAAGTCATCGCATGAATCTATAAAATCTCACTCAACCACATATAAATATTTCGTTCTGTTTGTATAATGTAATTGAGCCTCAATGTCTTTTAAAATTCATTTTTTTCAAATATAGAAGTCTCATTCTCAATTTCACAAATTATACATGAAATGTAATTATTTTCCAAATATGGAGTTTTTCCTAGAATCTCATTTTTAATAGAATCAGCAGTGCCAAAAACATAAATTTTTATATTCTATGAAATCTATTCAATGAATGATTGTTTTTCAAAATTGACTAAATTTTTTAATGACTTATTCGACCTAAAAAATCCACTTTAAATCCAATTTGATGAAATGAATGTTTCTTTTTCATTTTAAGAAACATTGATTTCTTTTTCCCCCATATAATAAATATCCCTTGATACATATATACATCTATGTAGGATCCTATAGTGATGTATAAAGGACTCCATGAAATTATATATAATTCCCTAGAACATTCTATTAATAAAATGAAAATTATATCAGGTAAATACATATGTCCAACTACATCTAATAGGTCATCAAGTATTCCAATGAGATAAGTAATTTACCATTTTGAAAACTAAAAAACAACATGGTTGTTATTCACATATCCTTACCTCATATGATGAAATAGATATAAAGGAATCAGTTTTATACTAACGGTATAGTATCAAAGATAATTATATAAGACATTATTATATAAGGTTCATGGAAAAGAAAATAAACATTGAATATTATGTTTTAGAAGTATTATCTTTTAATAAAATTAATTATACTTTTCTTTGGAGATTTTAGTAAAAAATACTAAATAATTTTTTTTGAAAATTTTTTCTTATTTTTGATATTAAAGAAAAAGAATTAGGTAATGGATTTAATGAATATTTAGATATATTTTGCTAAAAATTCTGTGGAATAAGAGAATACTTTTTTTCATTTATTTTATATTATTTTTTCAATGAAAGTGTTGTTTTTGGAATTTTCAGTAAGTCTATAAAGAATATCCCAAAATAAATCATCATTTTAAACCATCTGTTTTATCTTATTCTTTTAGAATAATATTGTACTCTATATTTCGTTACAATGATAATATTTTATTTATTTCAATGGATTTTATCCTCAGTTCTAGATTCAGTTTTGTGTAGAATATAGTTTCCAAATCCACCCTATTTTCAATTTTGAGTTATCCTAGTTTCATTTCCACATTATGTTTGAGTTTTAAATCAACTTATTAAAACTAATTACAATATATTTTAACATGAGATTATCATTTTATGTCGTATTAACCTTTATCCCTAATACATAAAGTATTGTAAATAAAGGATTCTAGATATAATATCAATATTTTGTTGGAGAAGATCATATCAAATAAAAAATCATAAAATGTATCGATATATAACCAAGGCGAAATTAACAACATAAAGGTCAATACAACACAGAAAAATAAGTGCACTAAACCACAAAAGTGAATTCATAACTTGGAGATCATCTGTTCCTGAGAAAGGATACCCTCTAGTAATCCATGGAATCATGATAATATTTTCTTATGATAGATAAATCCACCAGGGATTCCATTGTAAATTTTTTTTATAATAACCAATGGTATCCGTGACATTCTAATATATTATCATTTTATTCATGAAGCCAATTCTTATTTTGTAAATCAATTTCCAAGGAAAATTCATTTAATTTAAATGTCAATATTTTCATAAAAAATATTCAATATTTATAAAATACCACTTTCATGATTAATAAATTATTTCCATCTAAATCCCAAAATGATAATTATTTAAGAAACACTACATTATTTTCAATTATGTTTAAATAGAATCTCAATTTTTAGAAAACAATTGATATACGTCAGATAATAATTCTATTATAATGGATTTTATATAATAAAACAAAAAATTATAAACCAATATAATCAAAAGAACATGTGGAATGTTAAAAGATATATTAATCTAACTTATTAATTATGAATACAAATATTTTCATTAAAATTAGTAATGATGAAATACAGATCTAGATGTCATAATAAAAGGTATAAAAATACATTCATTTATTCCAAAAAACCATTAGATATTGTACTAACAAAAAATTATTTTTAAATAGATCAAGGTGAATATGGTTATAGGGGATATGTAATAAAAACATGAAATTAGAAGAATAAAAAATACCCTGATGAGATCCACCTAAAAAATCTAGTAACGCTATCAAATCAAAGGTAGAAGACACTAGAGCATTATAGATGGGATGGAAAATGGTAATGTAGAATTTGGAAGAGATTATATTAAAATAAAAATTATATAAGTGAAATATTAAAAAATTTATTTTTCAAATATGGTCTCTTGATTAATAAATATTGTTACACTAACATTGAACTAATTGTGTGGTAGAAATTTTCCCAGAAAAGTCAAATTAAGCGGTATCGAGTGAATAATTTGAATGTTTGAAAAAGATACTAATCCATGTGATTTCATATAGACCTAAACCTGTATTCATGAATGGTTTACAGGATACTCCCACGGGTATAGATGACAATATCAAACATTTAAATTCTCTACATGAAATCATATGGCCATATCTCACGGTTACGAATATTTTAATATTAACCATGTTCCTAAACCATAGACCATGTATATGTATCCTAAAGAACTAATATTTTAACCCAAACTCTCAAAATCCTCTAGAACCAAAAAATTTATAAAATATTCTCAAAATTAATCATACCTGAGACCTTAATGTTATCAAAATTCTTACGACTATAAAATATTCTTATCATGATAATGGATATGGATACCTAACAAGAAAAAAGATAAGTCCATTTTTTGGTCTTCTAGGAAAATAAACTTAATTTATCATGGATTTTACTATGATACTCTCATCTCACGCATAAAAATGGGATTATCATTCCACAAAATATCTGACCCATTGGTTCCACTATCTAAAAAATATTTTTGATCAATGAGAAACGACGTTCAATTTCTACACCATCCAAATTTACTACATGGAAAAAATTTGGTCAATACAATTTTAGTTACAAAATACTGAACACTTTATTGAAACATACTGAAGAAGGATATTTCTTTATTAAAAAACAGATTCTTAAGCAATTACAATATAATAATTGGGTATACATAATGAGTTGATATCATTGCATTCGTCCAATGAATGTTTTGTCCCAACCAAGTTGAATCTCTAAGGAAAAAGAAACCATAATACTAAATCCCAAATAGACATAAAATTTTATCTATATGGGAATTCATTTTTCATTGAGTTGTTGATATACTCATAATAATAAATTAAAAAATATATATTAACTAGTATAAGAAGCCTAATCCACTCAATGATCACAATCCAATATCTCTCCAAGTAACATGTTATTTGTGGGGCCTCACATAGAACAAATAAAATGGGTCCTTTCTAGTCATATCCAAATGAATATTGTTAATGGAAATCTACATTGAGTTATTTTTTTCTAAAATGATATTAAAAATTTACAAACCCATGAAATAACAATATCATCATGAATAAAGATGGATTTAAGATACTATACTTGTATTTTTGGATGATAAATAATGGTCCACATCAACAGATGACCCATCATTGTTTGTATCACAATCCATAAATGGTACTTTTATAGCAGGTGCCTATCTTCAATGATATCTAATGGAGAACAATACACATTAATAATATTCTATATTTACTAGTTTTCTAGAACCACTACCTTAATCTAATCATTGATTTGTTGGAAATTCATTGAATTCTTAAAACTATGAATAGTCACCTATATCACACTCTTATAGTAGGAAATATATGGAAACCCAACACAAAAGTATGTTTTTATCTCATCCAACATCTATTATTGAATAAGAAAGGATTGAAAAAAACAATATGTATTCAATTTTTCCAGTATAATATTTTAACCCATTTGGGCCAAATACATAATTTCAACATTCGATCATCTCATTGTAGACAAAATTTAATGAAATCAAAAGTCCGAATAAATTTTGGTATCTCTATAGTGAATATAAAAATTTCATTTTTCCATAATCCATCAAAGAATATCTCAATGTCATCAAAAAAAATCATCATACCTTAAAATCCCATCAATCCCATGAGAAACTAAAGCAACTCACCTATGGTCTCACCACCATAATGATCCTTGATAAAGCATGGAATCCTCATATATTCAACATGTTCATGTGACATTTGATCATTATTATGTAATAATTCCTAAAATAAATATTGTAGTACCTCTTAACTAGTTTCCTCTTCCTTTATAAAAATTTCAATAAACAATACCACTAAGAGGAACACCTCTTTCAATTCCTTTAGTGAAAGAGTCAAAAAATATCAAATCATTTGTAACCATGTTTATTTTTCCCTGGTCTTATGCTATATAATATAAAATTGTAAAAGGTTACTCCACCCAGTTTCATTGTATTAGGATTTGATCTTCATAGGTGATGTTATACTTCAGAAATAAATTGTCGGAATACAACATAAATCACACAAAAAAGGGGTAATGGATCCATGAATTCTGTTTCTACATTAGTGATGATAAATCAACTTTAGGAATGAGAATGTTCTTATCATGAGGTTATAGTTGATATGAGCCAAAAAGTACTAATTAGCTCCCCTACATCATGGCACAACCCAAACTCATAAATTTGTATCACATTTAATATCATAACTTACACCTAAATTAGGAAGAATAAATACTTGAGATGTAGTCATTGTTACATTAATATCCTAAAAATATATCTGTAATAGATCCTTCTGAAAATAGAACACCCTTGGAGGTTATATATATCATTTGAGATCTAATATTAGATATGTTAGGGACAAAAAACCAATAAAAACAAGTTAATTATAATAATATCTATATCTAAAACACAATTAAGGGATTGTCCCAAGACGTCATTTACTAAATAATTTTTTGGATCAACTAATACAACCATTATTATAAATATACAATGTCCATTAATTAAATGTCTTAAATCCAGACATGATATCGTTATATCATGTCAAAAAGAACAAATTCACTCAATAAAAAATGGATGATGTTCAAAGGATCGTCTTGATTTTGATCTAAAATAATTAAAAAATATTCTCTTCTAAAAAAGTTACCACAAAGTTAACCATCAATAATTTTGGTGGTAAAAAAATATAACATGATACTCGTAATTCCAATAAATTCTTTTAATGATGTATTATGTATATTTAGCTCTTTCTCCTAATGTTTGAGGAACTATAATCATAGATAAATCTTTTAAAATCATTCGCATCACATAAGGTGATAAATTTTTTGATAAATCCCAGAAACGGGATATTTTATATTATCTATCAAACAGTTTATTTATTAGTAATCACGATATTTTTAAATATCCCCATTATTCTTCTTAAAAAATATCACATATGATGGAAATGTATAAATAATAATTAAAATGTATACCATTATCCATAGGATCCCCAATATTATGATCCAAACCTCCTATGTCCATTCTATTTTTGAAATTATTGCATTTGATGTATTCTGGGAGGTCGAGGTGACATATTTAAAACACATGTCTACATTATATTTTTGAGAATTTTATTTCCATTTCATTAAACATTTTCATTAGTGAGACATTTTGGAATAGTTTCACAGGTGAAAACATTGTGAACACCATCATAAATGATAAATTTGTTAATTGTGTCGTTGGTGAGACCTTTGTGAACAAAATTGTCTGTGAGAAATTTTTGGACAGTTTCCTTAGTAATTAATTTATGAATAGTTTCATAATTGAGACATTTGGGAATAGTTTCTTCAATGAGACATTTTTTAATAGTGTCATTTTTTAAAAATTTCTGAATAGTGTTGTCAGTAAGACATTTGTGAATAGTGTCGTTGGGGAGATATTATTTTATAATGTCATCTATGAGTAAATTATGAATTATGTCATTAGTGTGAAATCTTTTAACACTATTGTTTGTGATACATTTCTGAATAGTGTCCCTAGTGAGACATTTGTGAACAGTTTTTTCACCTTCTTACATTTTTTCCACTTTGACATTTTATTTAAACTTGAATGCATTCAAAGACATGTTTTATGGAACTTAGGTATAATTTTAAGACCATAACTCCAATATTAAAATTCTTATGTGTCTAGATTCCATTCATCATCCAAATTTCATAGTCTTGATAACATCTTCTGTTAATTAAAAATATAAATAGAATCTAAACTGATGCTCTATTTATGTTGTTAAAATGGCCAATAAACATTAAACTGTGTTGTTTCTTATCTTTTATCAATGAGTGTGTCACCTCGAACCATTATTATTGAGGAGTTGTGTGATTGTGTTATCCTTGGATCATTTCTTCATGGAGAATTTCATGCAACAAGCTCACCAACTATATTGGTGCGTAGATTATTAATGTTTTATCCAGTAGATAACAATAAAATTAACATAATAAATATATCATCTGTATTAAATAATTGGTATCAATTAATTTGCAATGGTATTTACTCTGGATTTTCTAGATCATGTGACATCTATTCTATTCTTGTTTATCATGTCAATCATTATGGAAATTGGGAATGAACTTAAAGCTAATATTAATTATAAATTAACATTATAATGATAAAGTGGCATGTGTAATGAATTTGTTTGTTTTAGTTTTGTGTGATGATACACCTAACAGATTTTGTTTTTCATGTTTAGATGAATCGGTTAAACCAATATAGAATAAAATAATGACTGTGCAATAAAGGTAATTCCTTTAAGGGTTCAATGTTACCCACTTTCTTTTAAAATCTATGTACCATATGCTTTAGAGATGTTATTTTATTGTTGATTGAGATGGTTGAATTCCTTGTTTAGGGACAAGAGCATAGTTTCTATGTCATTTGATTCTAGATTATTTTTTTGTGGTGTAATACTTAGGTGGTTGATCATGGAGGGTTTTTGTGGTATATGGGGGTAGGGAGGCCCTAGGGTGTTGTTAGTAGTTGATGCCTAGAGTGGGGTGATTCATCAATTTATGCATGTTTGTTTCGGGGAGGATATCATGGATAATGAAACAAATCGATGCTCTACTAAACCCTATATATGGAAGTTGTTTTTGTTGAATTTAATATATGTTTATCTACATTAATTTCCATACTTCAGGATTTATATTTTCTTTCCCAACCTCTATCCAAAGTAGGATACGTTGCGTAGGGTAAGCCACATTCTTTATGTGTTTATATTCCCATGAATGGATATGCCTGCACTCCAGCAATAAGTGGTGATTACAGGATGGGTAGATAATCTACTCACCATGTTGAGCCCCTTGTTATTTGGAATCATATAATTCTTCTCTAGAATACATGTAATTATATAAAAATGAAAATTTTATTGACAAATTAATTAATAAATCATTTTATCCCATAGTTTGTATATTTGTGGAATGAAATTCCGAGGTAATATTTATGAGATGTCATGGACATGGTTTTGTTTTTTCTCAAAGGCATGGAAAATTCTTTTGATGCTAAAACAATGTGATGTGGAAATGATATTGGATAATTAATGGTCAAATAATTAATTAATGTTATGTGAAATTGAAAAAAATTATTATGTTATCTAATGTATCTCTTTAAATGTTTGTGTTCATATAAGATACCTTTTCTTAATAGCGGTGACAAGGAGTACCCGAGACGTTAGAGGCAGTTCAGTCAAACACAAGGTTATTCCCATGGTGTGGTTTTGAGAAATATTATATTTGATACATTTTTTCTCTATATGCTACTCCACTGTATCGGTTAATGAAACATACACTTCAGATATTTTGATCCCTAGGTGTGTTTCCACAATATACTGAAGGGATGATGGATGGATAACATCCCCATTATTCCCCACTCTCTCCCCTTATTAGTTACTTGTATTGGTTTTATGATGTTTTGTTTTCCCCATATATGGGTGTTGAGGGCTGCCATGGCTTGTGGATATTCACACCCATATATTCTACATATAGTTTCCTCTGTACTACTATAAGAGTAATATGTATAAGTTATGATGGATTAAGGATCCTTACACGATGTATGGTTCATAATATATTCGTGTATAATACCTGATATATGATAAATGTTATATGTTCTTTGGTGTCTCCTAGAAATGTTTAGTTAAAATCATTATGTGGTAGTGGTAGTTTTGTTTCAGGACGTGAATGGTGTGGTGTTGTGCGTAGGTGTCTCTTAGAAATCCATTTGGAAGTGAGATGCATAGGACATGAGACATTGGTGAAAAGAGGCAAACCAGTGGAGACGATTTAATAGGGAACCCATCAAATTATTTATTATAATATATAATCTTATATGTGATACATTCTATGATTAGAAATGGGGAGGAATGGAACATAGTTTTCCTATTTATGTGATGAGTTATTTTCACTTTTTGTTAACAATGTAATATGTTTCATTAATTAATTATGCATAAGCTGCATAGGGTAGGATCCAACTATATATATTGTTATACTCATCAAAAATTATATAAACTATTTTTAAGGTCACCTAGAGAAGGATGGAAAATGGGTGTGTTACTACCATATTGGGGTTGTATAAGTTATTCGGGCTCCATGGTCACTGGCGTTTTTTCTCTTATTTCTTGAAGTGTGCTCCTTTCAGTTTTAGTAGATCTTTCTTGACATTACATATTTTTACATTGGATTGTTTTTTATTTTATTCTGAGTTGGTTTTAGTTATTTTATTTCTTATCTCTCTATTAATCATGTGTTCTTTTAGGGTGGAATGCCTCCCCTCAGGGTTCTTATTATACCTTTGGTTCTAGTTTCTAACCCAAGGCCTAGTGGAGGAGGGAATCGAGGGTTAATGTATCTCTTCTCACATTTATGGCCCAGAAGAAGTATATATTGTGGGGTGGGTGTTGTTTCGAAATGATAATGGTGGTATGGTATTTGTATAAGATGGATTTTATAGTTATTGAAATGTGAGGTTGCATGTGTCTAGAGGGAATCATTTTCAGCTATGTTTAGATAGAACTGTAAACATGGGAGACCAGATGAGAAATGGCTATTTAGGGTCTATTATACTATGATGCATGGAAATTTACATTAATAATTGCTACTAAATGAGTAGAAACATATTGCAAGGCAGATACCTTGGAAATGATCTTGCTTTATTATTCATTGTGGATTTGTTTTAATTGGTATACCTTGGGATATGTTAACCGAAAATTAATAACAGAACATAATTAAATAATTTATTGTATTTTTCATTCTAAGATTATGAGATATAATTTTTTATCTTTTATATTTATGGATATAGATTGACCCCCTCATCTGGTTTGTGTAGATGATGTTCAGATTATTGTGCTATCTGATCATTGTAGAGTAGAGGATGATGAAAAAAAACACATTTATGAAGACATGACGAGAATTTTAGCACCAGAGTATATAGAATTTTGATGGATTTGTTTTAGATGCAGTCATGGAAGACTGTTTTGTTGAATGTTGAGATAGAATTTATTTTGATAAATGTATATAATGAAAACTAGCTATATTGCATTTGTGATGATGCTGCGTGGGTTAGTGAGGTAGTAGTCGCTCTTGTTCCTGTAGGATCATGATGAGTCTATAGTCTCATAATAGGAGTTCTGATACCATTTCAGATTCAATATTCATTATTCGGTAGTGATGGTGGCCATTCCTCATTATCTCCATACCCTTAGAATGTGGATCTCTAGACTGTGAGATTTTTTAAGCCATTTTAGGACCATTTTTATATTTGTTTCAATCATATTTTCAGAAGATTAGTCCCTCACGAGGCATTTTGAGGAGTCTTTGCATCCATATATCGAGTTATTGGTCACATCATTTATGATAATGACATATATTTATGTGCTGGTGAGGGAAGAGTTCATAGATAAGATGATGTCCATAACCATATCATAATGATAGTGGAGTCTTTATGATTCTTCCTGAAGCAGATTTGTTGTCTAGGGTTCATGGATTTTTTGGAAGAAAAGTTTGTGTTCAGCTGGGGGTAGGACCCATCTCTCAGTAACTCATTCCTCTAGGGGTAGAATATCACAAAACTATTCGAAGGGATTAGAAATTTGTTTTTATCTTGTAGTCCAAGGTCATTAGTATAGATATTTCCAAACCATTCAGAGCGGCTAGTGTGCACCAACTGTTGGGCTTCATGTTCCTCCATTCAGGATGTTTGAACCGAGGCAACAACAAAGGGTTTCACTTGACATGGAAAAGATTAGATCAGATGGAGCTATTATAAGACAACCCTGAGATGAACCTCGTCCCTTGATAGCAGAGAAAAAACATGTTGTCTGTCATCATCATGGCCATAGAGGTTCTGGAGAAGGTCATGGTCAGATTCATGCTTTAGCATTTCCATCCATGGGCGTGCCAACCGTCATTTGAGGTACACTTTTCTTATTTTATACTTATGTGTATAATTTTTTTTAATTTTTTAGTGGGACACATTTCCATATCACTTTACATTTTATGTTTTGAGACATGTATTAGACAGGCTTCTAGTTCGCTTAGCATTGACTACCCAGGTTGGAGGATGAACTAACTTGTTTGAATTTTGTAGAGTCTGTGAGCTAATTCTGGTGTAGCACTGCTCATGGTTAAATTTCCGATGTTTATAGATAAAACCATATGATGTCGTCTTCTACATGGATTGGTGTTATTTTGTGTAAGATATGATGGATTTTTTTCAAGATATATGTGTTGTCATTCGATGCATAGGGAGAGAAAACAAAAGTTATTTTGAGCAAGACCCTCATATGTCATAGATGCATGTTCCATACTGTTCATCCTTATTCAATGAGTTGATGATGTATTTGTCAAAGTATTAGAAATTGGTAATTTCCAGGGTCGTAGAAGAGTACCATGATGTCTTTCCATATGTGGTTGTGGCATTACTCCCTCAACGAGAGACCTAGTTTTGGATCACACTACATCCAAACATGTATTCTATATCGATGTCTCTATATAGGCTTGAAACATCTGTGACACGGGAGATACATATAAAAATCGATGGTCTATAGTAGTGTTTTTTGGCTGAGTGTGCCACTTTGGGGTGAAACCATTTATTTCATGTTGTAGGATGACATAATTTTGTGGTTTTGTATCAATTATTATCCCTTACACAGAGTGACATTGGATTACCACTGTCGTCTTCTATGTATTGATGATTTATTAAATCAATTGAATGGTGGATGTTTTTTCATGATGGTTAATTTTTTTACAGGATATCATCATATTTTGGTGAAGGATTATGATATTTCAATTACTTCGTTTGGTTTCTTTAATGGGAATTATGAGTTCGTTGTGATGTCGTTTGGTATAACAAATGCTCCATTTGTGATCATGGGGTTGATGAATGATGTGTTCTATGAGATCCATGATAAATTAGTGGTGGTCTTAATCAATGATATCCCCATCTACATAGTGTTTAAAGAGGAGAATTAATATAATCCACATTCATTTTTGGGAGTTCTTCATGGAAAATTGTTGTTTGGATGTTGTTTAAGTGTGAGTTTTGCGGTCAAGAAGACAGTTTCATGGGGAATTTCGTATCCTAATAGTGATTAAATATAGATAAATTGACAATAGAATATGTTGTGTCTTGTGAATCCCCCAAGGTAGTGGTGGAGGTGAAAAGTTTCCTTGGTTTTGTATACTATTATAGGTGATTCGTAGAAAATTTATCTTAGGTTGAAACTCCACTAAAAACATTGACCAGATGGACTGAAGTGTTTATATTGAATGATCAGTGTCATAAAACTTTCGAGTATCTAAAGTAGGAGGTGTTCGATGATCTATTTCAGTGTTTTCCAATAGAATGAGTTTTGTTTTAGGGTTTCTATGATGCTTTATATTTTTTATTAGGATGTGTTTTGATATATTAGAGATCAGTCATTTGTTATGGGTATCAGCAGTTATGTCTCCATATGTGTTACTATTCCACCCATGATTTGGATTTGGAAGAAGTGTTGTTTTCCATGTAGTTTTTGGATACATTACCTCATTATAGAGCCCTTTTTGGTCTTCACTGATCTTAAAATTATGAGGCATGTTCCCTTCAGGTGTTACATTACTATGTCACATCTTCATTGGTTGGAGTTCGTAAAAGATTATTTCATACAAATATCATAAACACACGGTAAGGGGAATGTTTTAGCTGATGCACTAACCAGGAAGTCATAGAATGGTGTAGTTTCTGAATCGATTGATTCCTAGAGTGTAACAGAAGAACATTCAGTATTACATTTGGATATGGTATATTTTTGGGTCAGATGTTGTCTTTTTCAAATGATTGTGAAGTCAACATTGGTAAATAATGTTGTAGATTCCTAGTTGGGGGATCTTGAGATGGAGGTCTTGAGAGACCGAGTTTTTTGTGGTGTGGCCAATGATGACTCGTTTGAGGATGCACACCATTATGTGTTTTTAGGGTGATTTTTCATCATTTGGAAATGAGTGAGATAGTTCATAAATAGTTTCATAGTTCTCCCTTTTCAGGAAATCCTTGAGTGAATAGAACATCCTAATCATTGAGGAGTCATTGGGGTTTTCCTGGGTTGATGTGTGTAGTTGAAGAGTTGTTATCTTGGTGTTTGACTTGGTAAATGGTGAAGGCTGAGAACCAAGTTCCTGGTTGGTTTCTCCACCTGTTAGATGTCCCTTAGTGTATGTGTAACGACACCTCGATGAAATTTGTTACTTGTTTATATTGAACATAGGGATGGTACGAACCTATATGAGTAGTAGTTGATTGATTGACGAAACAATTAAAATTCATATAAATTAAGGAGTTGTGTTTAGTTGAGGTTTTTCAAGACAATATCTAGAGGATGTGTTGATACTCCGCAGGGTCACTAGGATGATCATTTCCAATGGAGATCCTTGTAATACCTATAGGGTGTGGATAGTTATCATAAATTATGTCGATTCTTAGCTATACCTAAAAATATATTTTCATCCATAAACAAATTTTTAGAGATAGATAACTATCCAAACTCTTGCAGACATGTTTAACTATAGTGACTTTTATTATGTATGTTCTTGGATGAGACACATACCCTTGGTAGAGTTTTCCTACAACTACAATTTCCACTACACCATAAATATGGAACAATTTGAATGGTTGTAGTGAAAACTATTCCATTTTCCATTATGTAGATAGGGGTTAGATATTCTATAATTATCATGACCGAACTAGATAAAAATAAGACAGGGATGGTTCAGGTGATTCATGAGAGGTTGAAGGCATCACATGATCATTAGAAATTCTACGCCAATCATTGGTGTGAACACTCGAACGCAGTTTCCTAGAGTCGGTACTATATTAAATTACATTGGTATGATTACATTAACGTCTCAGTTTAATGGAATGAATAGTTTAATATATTTGGAAATCCAAACACATATATATGTTCAAAATTAAAAATTGAAGTGAAATACAACACATAAGTTTCATTGGGAACATTCAGAACAATATGTTTATCCCAACAGGTGATTCATAATAAACATATTCGTGGACTAGGAAAATGAAAAATAAGAAATGGGTGAGATCAGAAACTCTGTGAGGGTATGAAATAAAATGAAAGATATCATAATCAAAAACTTATGGCATTTTGAATAACTAAAAACACATGCCATTAAATTTTATATGTGAACATAATACGGCAGTAATGAGAGATGAATAAATAATTACACGATAAAACATATTCATGAAAATTATACTATTAGAATCACCACATGAACTATAAATTAGTTGTTTTATATTGATGGAATGCATAATGTAGGAAATCATAATAATTCCATCAAGGCCTCATTCCATAACTATAAATTATCATTTTTTCAAGGCCTTGTGTCAAGACCTAGTTTGTCTCATTAGACCTACCGATTAATCGAGAGGTTATTGAGGGCCCCAAATAACACTTACTACGTAAAATCAGTTAATCATATGAATGAGGATATACATAAAAAACATATACACTCATATTGAAACTGACATATCAAATGTAAATAATGTTCCAGAACATTAAGCATAAACACTAACAATTAAGAGTAAACTGGTGAAGGGTTTTAAGATAGCATATCTAAAGTGTACTAATCATAAATCATTCAATTAAATATGGTAGATAATATAATAAAAAATAAATCCGTATAATACCTATAAATCCACAATAGTTTTAAAACAAATGGACATTCTCATATAAAACTATCGAGTAATTCTTGGGAGAAATACTCATTTAATTTGAAAAGACTAGTAATATTGGAAATGTATTCGATAAAACCAGAAGTAAAGTAAGATATTATATTCATGATAATTTTTTTGATTTTATAAAGATAACGGTTTCTTGAAACATATTATAGCGTACCCATGAAAATATGTATTAATTTGAGATGTTCCCTTCAATCGGGCTTGTATTTCGGGAATAATTTCTAAAACATCCTTTCATAATATATGACTCCCTATAAATTATGGTAGGATTATGGTTGTTACACATATATAGAACATTCCATGAGAATTTTCTGGGAGTAAATATTTATGAATAATAATTTAATTGAGGTATGTAGATAATAAAAGTAACCTGATTGAAAATGAAGGTTCTGGTGGAAAACACATACCCTAAGTCTGAAGGTGTCCCTCAATATTTCTTAATGACATGAATATGGTAATAGATCTTGAAAACCTTTCATCGTTGAATGTGATAAATTAACACATCATGGATGGTGTTTATATATTTAGTATAAAAGATGGTGAAAGGAGAGATGATGAACAATTCATCCTTATGATAAAAAATTTACAGTACTTGTAAGGTACTCGATTCATCACAAAATTTTTATTAAATGATGTAACAAATGAAAAATAAAACAAAGGAACTTGAAATAAAAGAAACGAAAAGAAGAATTTTTCTCTATATGAAATATTCCATGAGGACCTCTTTAGAGGAGAGGTTTTGGTATTTTTATGTGACCAAGGGAAGATGTATGTGGGGGAGGGGATTGTGAGAAAATTTTCAGAGAATTTTGAAAATAAAAAATTACTTTATAGTAGGGAATAGATGGAGTGCATGAGGGGGTTATAGTGGAGGAGAAAAGGGTTTCCCAATATTTTAAAAATTATTTTATTATATTCCAAAAAACAACCGTGAGTTTTGATTATTATGACCAAAAAATGTTATAAATACATTTCTTTTCGATCTAATGGTCATTTACATCATCCATGAGTCAACCATAATGCAAAAATTCATTAATTTAGCATATTCTGTAAATTATGAAATTTCACTATTCACTGAAAATTCATGTCTCTCCAGAAAATCCAAAAAAACATTAATATATTTCAACAAGTATAATTAAAATATGAATTAATTTTTAGAAAAATAATTTTCTAAATATGTGAAATTTATTTTTTAAATAAAAAAATTATTTACAGGAAAAATACTTATTTAAATTTTAAACTAATTTTATAATACATTATAAAATTAACATACTTGTTATTAAATTATCCTAAAATTTTAGGAATTAAAATTAAGATTTTATGAATAAATTTTATGAAATTTTATTTCATTTTTAATGAATTTATTCATTTAAAATATTAATTAAATATTTATTACACATAAAAATATAAACACTTAATTATTGATTTTTAAAATACTCTATAACATTTATATGGTGTCTTAATGTAATTTATACCTTCATGTGTTTGGTTACTATTTATAAGGGACATATTATTATTCACAAGGTTACCTTAAAATTTATAAGGGTTGAGTTACTATTCATCATAATGAAAGGTGAGTTTATCAAACTCTAAATATATTACCAGACACAACGTGGTATGTCAGTTTTTCCAAATTCTAATCATAGAGACGGTTAAATTATGGTTACTGTATATTTTATAAAAAGTGTTGTTTTGTGGAGACACATAGTTTGATTCCATTATTTATAAATCCTTGTGGTGTTACATTCTCCCCTCCATAATGAAATTCCATCCTTGAGATTACGAGAATCTTACCTCATGAAAAAATTTGTGCAATTCTTCATTATAAGCACCTCAGGCTACCAGGGTGCCTATACAATTATATGAATTTTCTAATGTATCCTTACCAGTAGAGTCGTCTAATTCATTAACGCCTTTTCTTTAGTGACCAGAATCCAAATACGCTCTTCATTGTATGATTGAATTGGGGAGATTTGTTAGGTATGGCATGTACTTCCTAAAAAATGATACTTTGAACACATTATGTACTTTAGATAGGATAGGCGGCATAACCAATAGGTATGAAACAACTCCAATTATATCGAGAATTTCAAAAGGGCCTATGTACTTAGGGCTCAGTTTCCCTTTCTTCCCATATATTATAACACACTTACATTGATATACTTTAATGAAAACATGATCTCCCACTTGAAATTCCAAATCATTCCTTCAATTATCCGTATATCTACTTTTTATTCTTTTAGAAGCATTGAAATTGCCTTGATAAGTATTTTCCTTTGTTTTTTCCCTCCACAACCTCTTCGCCCACTAATATTCACTAACCAACTTCACCAGAACATGTTGGTGTATGAAAACTATTTCCATACAATGCTTCATATAGTTCAATTTGAATATTGGAATGGATGCTATCATTATAGGAAAACTCCACCATGGTTAAATAATGAGATGGCAGACATTGTAATCCATGCGATCATGGCCTCAAGATGTCTTCTAAAGATTGGATCAAACATTATAATTTCCCATTAGTTTGAGGATGATAATGCGTTCCCAAATAAATCTTTTTATCCAAATAATTCTAATTAGTTTATACAAATTTCGATGTAAATAGAGGGTTGCAATCAGTAATTATTGAAATATTTGCTCCATGAAGTTTTATAAAATCATTTATATAGATACGTACAAGCCTCCCCAGTGGTAAATCCCCCCTTATAGTTAGGAAATGTGATGATATTTTAATTCGATAAAAAGTTACCCATATTGGATCATCCATTTTTGGAGTTTTGTGTAATATACTTACAAAATTCATTATGATTTCATCCAATTTCTATGTTGGGATAGGTGGAGTTTTGATGAATCGGCAAGGATGTTGTCTATTGACATTTACTTATTGACTGACTAAACATCATGATAACTAATCAGAAATTTCCCACTTCATAATTCCCTGCTATAAATGTTCCTTTAAATCACATTACATAATAGTGATACCACTATTTATTGAGAAATTCAAGCTATGAGAATCATACACTAACTCCATTTTCATCTTTTTTATATATGGAACATATAGTATGCTCCTGAATTAAATAATACAATCTTCACATATGATGTCATTTAACTTCCCATCATTAAGAGAAATAATAATCTTTTGAAAGGTCTCATCAACAGGATGAGAGCTTTTAATAGTTTTTAATAAATATAGTAGGAATACAAATTAAAAAAGTAATTCTATTTCACTTTCTTTAATAATTCATTTATCCATCCTTATTGGTTCTATGAATAAATGATATCATTCAATCCAAATTTATTTTAAAACAACATGATCCTTACTACACAATGCAACCACTGCCGTATTTTGCTTTCCTGGGTGATATTTTATGGAACAATCATAATACTTGAGTAGTTTGATCCATCCACTTTTCTTCATGTTGAGTTTTTTTTGTGATAAGTTATACTTCAGACTCTTCTGATCTGTATATATCTCAAATTTATAACCATAGAGATAGTTTCCCCATATTTTAGGGAAAAGGTCACAACTGGTAACTCAATATCCTGATTTGGATAGCTGTGTTCATGAAATTTATCTGCAATGACGCATAGGAAATAACTATATTATTATTCCTATTAGAACAACCAAGTCCTTTTGTTGATCATCACTATTGATCACAGACCCATAATTCTCCAAGGGGAGAGTTTGGACCAGATCATTTACTAATCTCCTCTTCAATTATTTGAATCATTCCTCACTTTATTTTCTCCATACAAACATAACCCCTTTACTTGTAATATTGGTCATTGGGTTGGCTAACGAGTGATGTTCTGAACAAAACACTAATAGTAACCTGATAAACTAATAAAACTACGTACCACAGTCATGTTTGTTGGAGTCGGACATTTGTGAACATCCGTTGACCTCACAGGACCAATATATATGCCATTCTTAGAGACAATGTGGCCACAACATAAAAATTATTTAAGAAAAAATTCATACTTTATAGACATCGCATATAATTAATTTCTTCTAATAGTATTCATAATTGTGGACATCTAATTTTCATGTTCTGCATATCTTTTTGGGAATACAAACTTATAATCCAAAAAATACAACCACAAATTCATCATGGTATTCCTTGAAAACCATATTAATTAGGTCTACGATGACATAATGGGAATTAATAAGTCCAAACGGAATTTTTGTAAACTCATAATGCCCATATATGGTATGAAACGTTTTTTTGGGAATGTCACCCTATATTACTCTCAACCGATGATATTTTAATAAACGTTAATCATCAAAAAAATATTGGGCTCTTTGAAGTCGATCTAATAAACCATCAATGCGAGGTTGGGTTACATGTTCTTTATTTCTTTATCATTGAATCCCTATAGTTATTTCACAACTACATAGATCCATAATTGTTTACAATGAATATAACAAGGGATCCCCATTTAGAGACAGTAGGGATAATAAATCATTTATCACTCAATTATGCTTTTTTCTTCAATTATAATAATTCTACAGTGGCCATTCTATATGGAATCCTTAATATATGCCTTGAATCATGAATTTAATTAATAGAAAGCTTAATTTCCCACTCTAGATGATGCCCCAGTGAATTCTATGGAAACACATCAATATATCCTTGCACCATAGATACTTACTCTATTTGAACATTCATTTCCCGACCCATAGATATTACACTCCCTTCATCCCCAATAAATATATTTAATATATATACAAGGGGTGTATCTATAAATGAATCATCTAGCATGTTTTCTTCTCAAATGATAAGGGATTCAACATAGTTCTCAAGAATCATCACTTCACTCTTCTTGCAATACATCTTCATATCATAACATGAATGCAAACTCATACAAAGTATTATATTAAAGTAGATCATGGGTATGATGATATGGATAGTAACTAATGAATTTCTATATGTTATAAATGGGATTGATCGATACATAATTTTTCAATGTTACATCCACTAGGAGTTTTGACTGACGACATCTTTATTTAATAAAATTTGATATATCTAAATTTATTTTCAAAATGGGAAGATATAAACATATGCAATTATCCAAAATAAAATAACTCATTTTCTATGTTCACGGAAATGATTAAATTTCCATCCAAAACATCATTAGGAACATCCACCTTAGTAGTTGTGACCACATAAGCTTGGCCTTTCTCATGTGGCCTTATTAGAGGTAAAATTCCATGAAATTTAGAACATCCAAATTAATAATTTTATATATATTTAATAATAAATAATTGAAAATTGGATGTTTCATTCATCCCCTTACAATCAAGAGATTGGTGGAATTTGTCTGCAGACTTGTAAAAGACACTCATTACCTTCGGGCATGTTATGGGGTGTTTCATCCCATGATTACTGTAAGGTAAAAAGTAAACTCTTCCCTTCATACTCATTTCCGTATTTCATTTTACAAAATTTTCAGCAACCCTATTATTATATTAAATTCCTATAAAGTTATTAGACATTTAAAAATATTTTCCATTCTTGATAGCACGTTAGATATATCTTCCTAAGATTACATATTCTGGGAGACTACTTCCCCTTAGAGGAATGGTTTTAAACCATCAATGAATCGATCAATCTTTCTCTATAAATTACGTTTGTAGTATGATGATTGTATTTCTATCCTTTTTATGATAGATTCATGCATTTCAACATTCTTATCCTCATTATGGTTTAGATTCAATAATTTCTATTCTATATCTGCTCACTGTTAATCAGGTTATTATTTTTCTTGGAAAATATCATTAATATTCCTCTATTTCATATCTTATGTGTCTTCATCCTTTTTTGTGTTTTTGATTTACTATCACAACTGATCCACATTTCCTGATAAATTATATACATACATGAAAACCATCTCTCTTTTGTTACATCCCAATGAAAGAAATATCTTATATAGGGAACATACACACAGGATAGCTACAAAAGGCTTTGTAGTCTAATTGAATGATGGAGATTGTTTCTGCATAATGTGATTCAACATAGATCTTCCATTTTGTGAACCATGATGCCCCTTTTAGCTAAGTCTATTGTTCATAACCTATGTTATTTGTCTCAGTATAGTTTTATTTTCTTCTCCACTAGTTGTTGCTCTATATCCAACTTCATTATCTTGTATATAAGGTAAATCCTTACATGGGATATACACATTCATGTGGTTTCCATTCCTTTCACTGGGCTCCATTTCTAAATAATTCCATACACCAGAATATGTTATAACTCATAATATATTCTCTCAACATAGAAAATACATAGAATGAATTGAAATACTAAGAATGTATAATACCATCCTCATAAACATGGGTTCTTTGATGAAATATTTACATTTAAATCCTTCATAATGTCTTGTAATGAAATTTTTATTATCTTAAGAATATTCTTTGGGAGTGTCAGAAAAAGTGATAAGTAAAGCCTATTTTCATGTACTAGGATACATCAGTTGAAGCCTGAAAGACCATTATGTACTTTTCACTCCTATGTAAATCTATTCTGAAACCACATCAATTTATAGTATCTAGACTTGGATGTATTTTATAGAAATACCCCCAAACTCTATTCCTTACCAAATTTTCAATATGTTCTTATATATTTATCATTAGATAATATCATAGTTTTTTGTTTCCTAATCGACGTTTTATAATGGTAGATTATATGTTTTTTATTATATATCCTCTGATACCAACTATAAAGATCATACCCAAATTTCCCAGAACCCCTGTCTTATTAAAATAAAATGGGATGATTACAAGACAGTATTATCTAAAAGGAACACATATTTTATTAGATTTGGATTTCTAGATACATAGATATGTTCATCATTACATCTTAAAATGGAATACAACATATTAGTTTTATTGGGAACATCAACAACTATATGTTTATCCTTACTAGTCATTCATAATAAACTAGTTCTTATCTTGAGAAAATGAAACATAAAAAATGATTGATCTCATATGCTCAGTAAGGGTATGTAATATAGTAGATGATAACCTAAATATAATAATTATTCTTGGTGAATAGAAAAAAAACATGCCGTTAAAAATTATACATGAACATAATATGGAATGAATAAGAGATGAATAAATAATGCTATAATAAAACATACTCATGGGTATTCAAAAAGATTAATAACAAAATTAACTATAAATTGCATATTTCTCAATGAGGGAAATCATAATCCATGAAATCCATACCATACCATCAAGGTCTCATTCCAGAAAAAAAAATAACCATTCTTTCAAGGCCACTTTGTGACACCTATTTTACCTCAAGAGACCTACTGATGCACTAAGGGTCTATAGGGGGATCCACCCAATAGTTACTGTGTAAAATTAATTATTAATATTAATGGGGATAAAAAAATTACAAATTATATTGAAATTATCTAATGAAATTTTAATAACATTCCCCAAACAATAACTGAAAATAATAACTATTCTCTGTAAATTAGTGAATGGTTTTCTGAATGAACATCCACAGTCATACTAATCATAAACCATTAAAATAAATATTTTAGATGATATCATTAAATATTATTCCAAATAATACATAAGAATGAACATGAGTGTTAAAAAACTATTATGATACTCTTATAAAATCATAGAGTAATTATTGAGATAAATGCACTTTTATTTTGAAAAGATGAGTTCTTTTGGAAAATTAATTGTATCAAACGATAAGTGAAGTAAGATTTTATTTTCATGATAAAATTACTTATTTTTAAAAAATATTTATTAATAGAAATATATTATAGGGTTCCCATTAAAATATGAACGAATTTTTGAGAAATTACAATGAATCGGTCATGTAATTCGAGAAAACAAATTGAATGATCCATTTAAAAATAAAACCTACCCATAAATGAATGTATTATTATGGATAGTAGGAATATATAGAATAATTATGTTGATAACAATTTTCAGTAATAATGAATTAATAATAATTTAATTTAGTTAATTACAAAATAAATGTATCCTAAATGAAAATTGAGGATCAGGTGGAAAACCTATACCTTATCTTTGAAGGTGTTCCCCACTTGATCGTAGTGACTTGAATAATCAAATTTAGGATCACAAATTAATTACTAAATAACCTAATTTAAATTTAATTTATTTAACATAACCTTATTAAAATCATTCATGGAATTTTGATGGGTTAATTGATTCAGTTTCACTATTTTTGAGTATTTTCTTCCTTTGTTTTCATGATCAGTTTACTTAAATTCATTTAATCATAAACAAGTAGAATTATATTGGGTTTCCATAATATATGTTGTATTATATTAGTGATAAACCATTAGATTACATGGTTATAAAATTAATTTGGTTATTGGTAGTGGATATGTATCATTATACAAAACTTTAATGACAATTGTCTTGGATAATTGGTCGGTTTTGATACCAAAAAATCATTTATAAATTTATTTCTTGAGTAAAAATAGATCCCAAATAATTAAATAAAAATTATAATACAAATATTATAGTCCGGTTGAACGAAAAAATTGGTTTTATTAATATAATATAATATGGTAATATAAATTGAAAACCTGTCATCCTTGAATAAGATAAATTAATACATCTCATATGGTGTTTTCATTTCACCTATATTAGATGGGGAAAGCTGAGATGATAAAAAATACAATATTTATCATAAAAAATAAAATAAATTTATGTTATTAGAGTCATCAAAATATTTGGATTTACTTAGGCAAGGAAATAAAAAGAAAATAAAATAACTTGAAATAATCGAAATGATAAGAGGAATTTCCCACTTGAAGTAATCTTTATTCAGGGACACATTAGGAGACCTGTTGTTGGCATTATATAAGATCCATGGTTGATGGATGTGGGGGAGGAGCACATGAAGATACATGAGCCGAATTTAGAATATTAAAAAGTGTTTTGATGAGTGAAGTGAAGTGGGAGTGAGGTGGTGTTTTATAGTGGAGGAGTGAAGTTTTTGCACATTATTTTCCCCATTATTTTTTTATTTTGAAAAAGACAACATATCAAGTTAATTCCTTTGACCATAAATAGTAATTTGTTCATGTTTTTTTGAACTCATAGTAATTTACATCAACCATGACTCAATCATGATACATGAATTGAATTATTTAGCATATTTTGTAAATTATTAAAATTCACTATTCAAAAAAAAGAATCTTAGAAAAATTCCAAGAATTCACTATATGTTTTCTGACGTGTAGATTTAAAAAGTGTACACCATTTTATCAAAATGATTTTCGAAATATGAAAATTTTAAAATTTAAAAAAATAAAAATATTTACAAAAAAATACAGATTTAAATTTAAAACAAATTTTATAATAATTTTAAATACTACTTGGGGTCATATTAAGTTGACCTTAAATTATATGACGAAAAAAAATTATTTAAGAATAAATTTGATAAAATTTAATTTTTATTTGAATAAATATAAAAATTTACTATTTAAATAAAATATTTATTAATCAAATAATACCTACACTTAATTATTAATTTTTAAAATACTATATTTCATTTATAAGGTTTATATATTTTATTAATACTATCATTGGTGTGGTTACTAGTCATAATGGTAATGTTACTATTCATAATCGTACGCTACTATTCATAATAGTTGATTTACCATTTCCCAAAATTTATTTTGATCCTATTAGAATCTACATTTCATACTAATGAAAATGTTGAATATTCGTTTTTCTAATGAGGTGTTAAAATTATGTCTACTAGATAGGTTATAAAAATGTTGTGTTTTGTAGAGACAGAGTGTTTCATGCAATTATTTATAAATACATAGGGTGTTACAATAGGGTGAGACCATTGGAGTTTTAAATTCGGGATCATGTGTTTCTCATGGTGACTCCCCATCATGGGCAGTGAAGGTTTGGTCAGGGGAGTAGGCTTTCTCTTTGGTTTGTTGGCCCTTTAGAAGTGTTGGCCCATGTTGGAGTCGTGGCTTATCGGGTAGCACTTCTCCCACATCGGATTGGGATACACTACGTTTTTACTATGATGTATCTTCATCATTATCTTCATGATGACTATCACTTCATTGATTGGTTTTAGATCAATTTTGATGATGGTGCGACCTTGGAAGGGCGACCTGTAGAGATCCATGACCGCAAAGATATTGTAACATACTAGTTAAATAAAGTGTATGAAATATTGATATTTTTTAATATCTGTAAATTAAATATTACATTTTATTTAAATGGGATTCAATGTTCAATGACATTAAAGAAATGAATAAATGTGTTTCTCTGAGATCTTATGTTGCACATAAGAATGAGTCATACTGTGATAAATAAAAATAATAAAATATTATTATTTTAAATGGTAGTTACCACTAAGCTGTTGTATTGGAGAGAATAAACAGAACTAAACCTATTATGATTACACATTTTTGTTAAATATCTTTAAAATTATCAAATAAATTTTAGATTCGTAAAATGACAATGAATCCAATTTTAAGCAAAAATACACTAATATTTCTAAAAAGTAGTTTTACCACATTTTGATGGGTAACCATTTTTAAATATAGTTTTTGTCACTTTAATATGTTACATTAAAAAAAGTAAACATATTATTTAGAAGTGGTACATGAAAATTTACTTTGAGAACATTTTAGATATTTTTAGGATATTTTTCATTTTTGAATGAATAGTAAAAAATATTGATTTTTAAATCAAAACTATTTTTTCATATTGATTATTTATTTGGATATATTGTCATTTTAATTTGTTTTAAAGTATAAATATATTATATTATTATCATTTAATCCAATTTTGATCATTGGAAGTAATTTCACTTTGAAATTGGACATAAACATATATCAATCATTCTGTAGTTTTTTAATCCTAAAAACACGCTTTTTGGTTTAGACGACAGAAATTAATTATTAATTAACATCTGCAACTCTATGTTTTTAATTTGGAAAAATTCATTCCATTTTTTGAATCATGAGGTACAAATTGTGTTATTAGTTAAATTTTATTTTAATACATTATGAGTTGTAACATCAGTAAATATTTTATTTACCATGATTAAAGTGTAAATCTGGTAAATAAGGGTAAAAATAATGTTATAATAATATTTAAATACCCTAACTATTTATTAACCCTATTTAATGAGAAATTTCCGACCATGGAAATCCTTAGGTCGATTTTAGGACCCCATGGAGCTACATGGGTGTGAAAATGACATTTATTAAATTTTAATTTAATATTAAGGAAAATATAACATAAACATATATATTTTACTGAAAAAAGATTTATATGAGGTTACATAATTTATATAATCAACTATAAATGTTAATTATAAATATAATATTATTTTTTACATAATTTTATTTTTTTAATTTCTATACTTAAAATTAATAAATTTAATTATGACATAATAATGATGTAGTGGTTGATTCATTAATAAAGGATTCAAATAAATGATCTTACAAATGTTAAAATAATTGTAATTTATTTTGATATCACCAAATAATTTTTTGGATGACTTATATATGTTATATTTTTATTAATGAAGGTTTCTCTAAGTAATAACATTTTTGTAGATCATAAAAAAATTCATGATATGAATAGTGTCAAAATTGACATAATATATATTTTAAAATATAAAATATATTATTCAACAATATAAAATTTAAAAAATTCAAATATTAGGCCAATAGTTATCATAATTCAAAAATGTTATCATTGACACATTAATTAGATATTTTTCATGCATTGGTAAATATTTTGATTCTCAAAATGTTAAATGCTTGAAAAAATGTAAGAGTAAAAGAGGGGAAAAATAAAAAAGATAAGGATTTAAAAATTTCTAAAACCAGTCTAATTCGTATTGAATGAATTTATTTAGACATATATTAATATTATAATAGATATAAATAAATTTTTACTCATTTTTAATCGAAATAGAATTTATAACAAAATAACAATTCCAGATATTCCTTGAGTACACCTCCTCCATCTTGTAAAAGGCCACCACATCTAACCTAATCGTTCACCTCTCTTGCATCCATAAATCATCCAAAATATGACAAAATATGCTACCATAATTTCTAACATACTCCTAGAATCCATTTCTTGGTTAGAATGAAATTAAATAATGAATTTTATCTTAAATAAAATGGTTTTACCCAATTTTAGGCAACATATTCTCTGAAGCTTCTTTCTTTTATATTCTATAATCCAACACCATAACAGTATTTGTTAATTATACTAATAAAAAATCTATTATCTTAAATATAATAGGGTTTTTTATGATATTTATTTCACTTACACTCACACATACTTCCTTCTAATGTATTTAAAACATGTTGTTTCTGTAGAGAGTGAACAACTGCCTTGCGAACAGATGATTGTTCAATTATCTCATACCACCACTTATGTAGTCCATTATGATAATAATGAAATTAAATATGGTATTTATGGTACTTATTTTATCTTTATGCTTATGTAATTTCCATTTATAACATACATTTATAGTTTTTATGTTCTAAAAATATGATAATTTCATTTGCAGAATCACAGACTACCGCCCCCTCAAAGTGATATGACTTGTTAATGCTATATGTGGAACATATAAAGGATTAAATTATTTAACATGTGTAACATATAGAGTAAAGAATCTATAATTTAAATATAATTTACCTATTTACCATTTATTTTTCATTCATTTAAATATGAAAATGAAATGAATGTGGCTAGTGTTCGTACATATGACTTACCGTCTCCATGAACGGTGCATTTCATTTCGAATATCAAAAATGATAAGGGCTATTTTTAATAAATTTATAATGTATATATTACATATATATGATATCTAAACCATTAATATCATTCTGGAGATAATGGTATTTTGACCACATGGAAAATTTATAATTATAACATGTTTATTTTTTTACTCAATATCCAAACATCAACAAAATGTCTGATACGAACTCAAATAATTAACTAATTTTTTATAAAAATATAATAAGTGATATAAAAATAATATAAAAATTGAAAATAGTTATGAAAAATGTATAAATTATATAATGTTTATTATTATACAATTTAATGATCAAATGAGTGAAGTCAGACACGCAATAATGGACTTTGTCTTATTCTCATTTCATTAAGGCATTCATGATTTTTACATGGAATATTTTATATGGTTTATAAATCCCTTTAACTATTAATTTCATTGAAATAGAATCTTTTTTAACATATCATTTTACTAAGTTATAAAGGGAATTGTTCGTTTTAATTTACCTAGTGAGAATGACCTTTCTGCCACCGTGAGCATTATTTGATATTTAGAATTCTTAAAAATATATGTCATTTTTATATGGAAAAAACCCATATTCATTTTTTACATATTTTGGTATTGAAAATAGTTTTGAAAGAGTATTTACTATTTTCATATCTTGAAATTATTTCATGTGATTGAAAATGAATGTTTTATGATTGAAATGATGATATTTGAAATTTTTTTTGTGTGATAATTATATAATGGTTCATGGAAATTTGATTGGTGATTCTGTGATAATCCAAATTATGGGTGGTTTTATGATAATCCAAGGATGAGTGGTTACGTTATAAACTCCATTACATTGGTTAGGGAAGTCTGTTGTATGGTTATTTTATTTGTAAGAATAATTTTTAGAACTTCACCATATGGTTATTAAATTTATGTATAATTATGTCACAACATTAAATTTTTATGTTATGTAAAGACCAGTAAATTTCAAGGAAATTTTTTTCAGAAATTCTTTCGGATTTTACGAGTACGTAGTTTTTGACGGCACCTGATTCTGAGGCCCAGTGTGCCAGGAATCACTTTCTAAAGATTATCTCGGGAATGTTCAGTAAATGAATGAGCATGTTTTTCTATATTTTGAACCGGTGCTTGGAATTGAAATCTGAGGGCACCGATGGAACCGCAGTGCTGGTAATTGATTAATAGGATGTTCACTGAAGATGCGTCTGTTTGGAAGGAGTTGTAAAAAAATGGATTAAATGACAAGTAAAATATAATTGTGTTGCAATTTTATTTCTTTTTCTAAAGTGGTTTTAATCTACATGGGGAAGTTGGGGTGGGACCCACTAGTTACTAACTACCCTTGAGAGGATAAAGGTGAGGTGGGGCTCACACGAGCCCCAACTCTTCACATTCCCTAACTCCCTAACTCCCCCCTTTATTTTAAGTAACTCCCCTCTCTCCCTATTTAATAATGCTAACTCACATTAATTTAATTAATTTATCCTTTTCAATTAATTGGATTATGTTTTGAATTTTGAGTTATTGAAATGCATGGTAAGGTAAGATAAAATAAGGTAAAGCTTATTTTATTTTGGGATTAGCTTGTTGTGTTGTGAATTGGGGAGAGAGGTTTAGCATTGGTTGAAGAACATCATCCTTCCATGAAGAACTAAACGCTTCGACAAAGAACGTTGTCACCACAAAGAGAGACGATGTGCCATTCCTTCGTCTCTCTGTAGCTAGTTTGAGACGTCGTCCCCTCCTTGGATGCATGTCAATGTCGTCCTCAGAACCTCACCTCGCGACACCATCTTCCTCATCACCGGAAAATTACATCATTTATCGAGCTACGAGTTATCGTTGTTCATATTTGATTTAACATTCTTCGTTGATTAATTTGGCCACTTGTTATCATCATAACAGGAGGAGATCAGACAACACAAAAATGGCTGATCCTTCTCCCATTTTCTTGATGATCCTCGTTGATCATTGCGGTGAAGGCGGCGTGGTGTCGTTGCACCACATGGGAACGAAGAGAACCGCGACCAGAGCGGGCTGCGGCGGGGGTGCGCGGTGTCGTCGCACCGTGTCGGTGAGGCCGAAGGAGGCTGTAGATGGGGTGGGCCATGGAGGAGGGGCTTGGCACCGTCATGCAGCGCCGGTCAGACAGTTCCCCTAGGGGGGACCCCCGCGGGTCCCGTGGCAGCACAACCATCTAGCCATTATGGCCGGCCATTTCTGAAGAAACCGGGGGGCGTAACCCCCTGGACCTTCCTAGGGAAAACCCCACCAAGGGGGACTTCCATTTCTGAAACAAAAGAGGCTGCACCCAATTCGCACACCGCTCAACCGCGAGTTGAGCCGCGACCGGCTTCCAGGCCGGGCCGTAGGCCATGCCCCACTACGGACCGGGCCGCGCCCACTCAGGCTGGGCCCATACCTAGGTTGGGTCGACCTGGTTCAGGCTGACCGATGGGGTATTGGGCCGGGTCGGACCGGGCCCAAACCCCCTATTTTCGGACATGTTCGTTCAAACACTCGTATCATGCGCTACGAACCTCCGATAGATGCACCGTTTGCTGCGTTGGGATCCTTGGATCGAGTCGGTCATTTCAATGTATTATACTCAAGGTTTCTATGAACTTTGGCTATGGGTGGGTTGGTTCGAACACGAATCCAATAACATCCCTCCTTTTTATCACATAAACTTTCATTACATTTTACAAAACCGAGGATCTTTAAGGTTTAGTGTCTTGGAAACCATGAACTTTAAACATGAAAACATAAAACATTCTTCTAAAACACCTGAAAGGCTTCTCCTCAGGTTCATCCTAGGTTCATTACTGCATCACATAACCTGGGGACATACATCAAAAGAAAGGGTGAGCAAAAAGCCCAGTAAGGGAAACAAGAGAAACATTTTACATGTGAACTTGAGATACTTCAATAAGGTCATGAAAAGAACTTTAAGGCATGCGAATGAAATCATGAGGCATATCATAATAAAAATAACATTTTCATAACTTGAATATGTGGCTGCGACATTTAATATTGACAATCATTTCGTTTCACCAAGGTCCATCCCCAAGGTGTCATTAAAAATTACCAAGGTTATTCACCAAGGTATCAGTCTAAAAAGTCATCTCTAGAGATTATGTCTTTACCCATTGCATTGGAGCGCTATCTGGACGCACCCTTGACATGTCTTTATTATCATATTATCCACATATATAATCATCAATCATTTCATAAACAACCCATATAGCATAAAATAAATGCATTTCATTTCATAATCATAACGTTTTAAAAACTGCTTTAAAGACATGATCTTTATGTCACTTTAAACCCACGGAAAGGGGAAAGCGGGTTTCATGTATGTAAATCCCAAAATTTAAAATAGAACATTTTGATATATATGTGAATACCACTGTATAAATAATAGCATTGATTATTCACTTAATAACATAAAATAATTTTGAGATAAAGAGGGAGGCATTTTGAGACGAAAACTATGCAGCATATAGTCTACGATACATGGTTTTAGAAAACATTGAAAAGAGAGGGGACATGGGTCACCCACTCAAAAATGATACATAAAACAGTAGGGGAACAAAATATATAGTATTTAAGAACATGTTAATGAAATTTGAATGATATACCATATGAAACAAAGAACTTCAAAGGAAGTCAAAAATAAGATTTTTCTTATGAGAATTCGGTAGCCTAACGACGTCACTTAAAAAATCCTAAAAATGGATTGATGAGATCAAATGGGGTCTCTCATAATATGAACATAAATTATCAGTATTATAGATATAGATATAATACCCCAATATAATAAAAATTAACTTGAGAGACTTGACATGAAAGTAGATCTCGAAAACGAGAAGGGTTAAAGAACCCCTTAGAAATTCGGCAGCCTAACGACGCCACGTAAACTTCAACAAAAATGAATTGATGAGATCAAATAGGGTCTATCATCATATGATCATAAAATATCAGTATGATATATATAGAGGTCATATCCCAAAATTATAAAAATGAAATTGAGAGACTTGACATGAAAGTAGATCTTGAAAATGAGAAAGGTGAAAGAACCCCTTAGAAATTCGGCAGCCTAACGACGCCACTTGAAACATCAAAATATTGAATTGAAGAGATCAAATGGGGTCTTTCATCATATGATAATAAAAGATCAGTATGATATATATAGATATCATACCCCAAATTATCAAAAAATAACTTGAATGAATTGACATGAAAGTAGAACTCCAAAACAAGAAGGGTGAATAACCACTTAACAATTCGGCAGCCTAACGGTGCCACTTAAAACTTCAAAATACTGAATTGAAGAGATCAAATGGGGTCTATAATCATATGATAATAAAATATCAGTATGATATATATAGAGATAATACCCCAACATAACAAAAATGAACTTGAAATAATTGACATGAAAGTAGAACTTCAAAACGAGAAGGGTGGAGAACCACTTAAAAATTCGGCAGCCTAACGGCGCCACATAAAAATTTAAATTACTGAATTGAAGAGATAAAATGGGGTCTCTCATCATATGATCATAAAAGATCAATATGATAAATTTAGATATCATACCCCAACATAATAAAAGGTAACTTGAAATACTTTACATGAAAATAGATCTTGAAAAATTAGAAGGGAGAAAGAATCCGTTAAAAAAATTCGGCAGCCTAACAGTGCCACTTAAAACCTCATAAATCGAAATAATGAGAGTAATAAGGGATCTCTCATTATATGAACATGAAAAGGGAATCAATAAGAGTATAAAAGAACATCTTTTAACATAAGAACATGGAGCATAAAATAAATGACATAAAAGAGATTTCTTGAAAAGAAAGAGAGAGGTCGAATCCCTTACCTTAAAACGTAACTCTTAAAACTCAAAGGATGGGACCTTGAGGGCTTTAGGGATCCTTGGGAGGACTCCTTGGGAGGTAATGAGACCAGAAATTTGTTGGGGGAGAGTGGGGAGTCGAATGGATGAGAGTATGGCTTGGTATTTATAGGGAAAGTGAGGGGACAAGGCATTAATGGCCAAGGGACACCTCATTAGTGGTTTTGGCAAAACCATGGGCTTGCCTAAGGTATTTTCCCATGGTATTGGCCAATTGGGACACCTCATACCTTATAATACTATTCATAAGTCGACCATATTGATTACATACTTAATACATCATTTAATGATGTCATTATACACCCGTAACTTAAAAACTGTATTTTCACTATTCATCGAAAATTCAACTTTCTCAGAATAATCCCAAAATTTCACCTTAACCAAATATCAGTGCTCTGATTTCAAAAATGAACTCCATTTTATAAAAATAATTTTCTAAATAATTTTAATTTATTTTTTTAAATAAATACACTATTCACTGAAAATTCATTTTTCAGAAAAAACCCCAAAAATTACCATACCATAATATCGGTGCTCTGAGTTCAAAAATGAAATCAATTTTATAAAAATAATTTTTTTAAATAATTTTTATTTAATTTTTAATTAAAAACACTATTCACTCGAAAAAACTAATACTTGAATAATAATTTATGAAATGGTCATTTATCCATTTTATTGAATCACGTTACTTAATCAAGGTACCTAGATTATATTAATACTTTCTTTAAATGAGATTACTAATCCATTTGGACAAATCACTAATCCTATTCATAAAATCACTATTCATAATTTACTATTAATCAAAAATCATGTTGATATTATTAGACTCTAAATTTCGTAATGAACATAATTATAGAAGAACATTTTTTGAAAATCATTACACATTTATAATTATTTAAGGTTTACATAAACATTTTTAAAATATCATTTTTCTAAAATTCATCAAAAATATGAATACTATATTTATCTGGTCATTTAAAAATTCATAAACTTCATCATAAAAAGAATTCCCAATTTTTTATTTAAAACAAAGGATTACACAAGGCAGTTACGGTCTCCTTATATAGCCCCTTATCACACCAGCATAGGACCTAAGTGTAAGGTGTGCTAAGGTGAGAGAATCTGAGGGAGGCTCGGCTAACATCGCACGAGTAGTAATTTCTATCAGTTTGAACTTATCGCAAAGGAGATTCTGATCTAGCTCCACACGATGAAGTTCGGCTAGGGTTTGGTCCAGAGCAAATCCAAGTGGTGGTACCTCCTTCCCAAGTTCTGTTAGATGGGCTTCGATCGGTCCAAGACTACTAGGTGAGGCCATCAAATCTTCTTTCTATAATAATTAACCAAGATTACTTATATTTAGAGACAATAATCAAAACGTTTAATTTCCAGTGGTCATATTTACCAATGGGCATATAACCTTCTAAACCCAACGGTCTCATTTTAATTATAATCATGTTATTAAATGAAACATTTTCATTGAGTATAAAAATAAAATAAAATAACACATCAAATTAGGAAACAAGATTTATTCAAAATTTCGGGTCGTTACATTCTTCCCCCCCCCCTTAGGAAATTGTTTCCTCGCAATTTTTAAAATTGGGTTTTGAAATTTCATTGAAAGTCCCAAATCGGAAAAGGAGTCAGTAAAATTATTACTTTAAAAGAAATAAAGGGAAGTACAAAGGTCACCCGAGTTAACCAACACTAGATTTCCATGTAGGAAAACATGGACATAGAAGAAAAAACAAAGGGTCATGTTCTGGGGGAGAGTGATAGAGAACATTATTAGGAGAAATTTAACAATAAGAAAATCCCAAAATTATGATGTGTGTAAACGGTCTGTGATTACCTAGTAGGAAACGTAAACCAACAACGTTTTTGTTTTACGTTCCTTTTCATAATTTTGAGGAATTAATTTACAACATAAAACAAAAACATAAGAAAATATTCCTATTTTCATGTAGAGTTTCATTCTTTAATAAGTTTCTACCCGAAACAACTCTTTACTCCCAAACTATGATCAATCAAAATTACTTGGTCTCATCAAAACATAAGAATCATCTTCTAGATAATCAAATAATCCACAAATGATTAACTATATATATCTTCTATCTTTAAACATTATCCAAAATTACAGAAAGGGTAAGGTAAAACAACTCTTCAAAAAGAAAGAATCCCATAGGAATGGAAACTACTTTTAAATCTTCAAAGTTCCATGGTACTACCCATAGTTCATCATTGACCATTCCATAAATAATGGTCATTAAGGTTCCTCAAAATAAACCAAACTAATATTGAAACCCAAATACAAGAAGGATTTGATAACATAGTCTTCCAAAATAAACTTCATTGTTCATCTCCAAACAATATCAACCACTCCTAACATATTATAATAAAAGAAGGTAACCTAAACATATTTTACCCAAGATAGGTTAACCATTTACATAAGTAACCTAAATTACTATAAGTCCACCTTAAATTCATCGATTCTTCAAAATATAAGTCAACCTTACTCCTCAATGAAAATACCATAGTAATCTATTTACCTCGATAATATAGGGTCCCCAAAATAGTGAACGTCTTCCAAAATAACAATCATATTTTAATCCCCTAATGATCCCTGTCATATTAATAAGACAATCATCGCATTTCCTATCAAATTGGTTTTTGGGACATGTTCTTCCATTTCCCGCCATTAACTAAGAAAAGAAACTATAATTAGAGGCTTAAATACCTAGCCAATAATCATGAAAAGGAACCGAAAGAATATAAGGATAACGTGTAGAAGAAAAGTATACCCTAACTTGTGATCCCCTAGGTTCCCATCTAGGTTATCCATGATCATAAATTCTTATTTGTATCTTTATTTTATTTTATCATTCTTCCTTTAACAACGGTTCATACTAAGCTTATGAATTTACCAAAGCATATCCCCCGAGAGTGTCGTAACCAAGAGTGAAGCAAGGCCCATTGTCGTGTACCAGTTCTCGTTCGAGTCTATCTCAAAGCTGTGTTTTCGGGTTTTACCTCTATGTACATCTGTGCCAGAGCCACCTCTACCTGCTCGTATCCAGACAGGGATGTATTTGCTTGGCAACCCCTTACTCAATACTCACGAAAATACCAGGAAGATTTCCTATATTTTAACTTTTATATAGGCTTCTTCCTAAAGTTTTCATATCCTAATTTCCACAAATAACTAAACCATCCATTGATACCAACTATAACATCTTGCCTTTTTATCACATAAACTTTCATTACATTTTACAAAACCAAGGATCTTTAAGGTTTAGTGTCTTGGAAACAAGGAACTTTTAACATGAAAACATAAAACATTCTTCTAAAACACTTGAAAGGATTCTCCTCATGTTCATCCTAGGTTCATTACTGCATCACATAACCTGGGGACATACATCAAAAGAATGGGTGAGAAAAAAGCCAGTAAGGGAAACAAGAGAAACATTTTACATGTGAACATGAGACACTTCAATAAGGTCATGAAAAGAACTTTAAGGAATGAGAATGAAATAATGAGGCATATCATAATAAAAATAACATTTTCATAACATGAATATGTGTCTGAAACATTTAATATTGACAATCATTTCGTTTCACCAAGGTCCATCCCCAAGGTGTCATTAAAAATTACCAAGGTAATTCACAAAGGTATCAGTCTAAAAAGTCATCTCTAGATATTAAGTCCTTACCCAATGCATTGGAGCTCTATCTGGGTGCACCCTTGACATTTCTTTATTATCATGTGAGCCACATATATCATAATCAATCATTTCATAAACAACCCATATATCATAAAAGAAATGGGTTTTATTTCACAATCATAACGTTTTAAAAACTGCTTTAAAGACATGATCTTTAAGTCACTTTAAACCCACGGAAAGGGGAAAGCGGGTTTCATGTATGTAAATCCCAAAATTTAAAATAGAATATTTTGATATATATGTGAATACCCCTATATAAATAAGAGCTTTGAGTATTCACTTAATAACATAAAATAATTTTGAGATAAAGAGGGAGGCATTTTGAGACGAAAACTATGCAACATAACGTCTACGATACATGGTTTTAGAAAACATTGAAAAGAGAGGGGACATGGGTCAACCACTCAAAAATGATACATAAAATAGTATGGGAACAGAATATATAGAATTTAAGAACATGGTAATGAAATTTGAATGATATACCATATTAAACGAAGAACTTCAAAGGAAGACAAAAATAAGATTTCTCTTATGAGAATTCGGTAGCCTAACAACGTCACTTAAAACATCCCAAAAATGGATTGACGAGATCAAATGGGGTCTCTCATAATATGAAAATAAATGATAAGTATGATAGATATATATATCATACCCCAAAATAATAAAAATTAACTTGACAGACTTGACATGAAAGTAGATCTCGAAAACGAGAAGGGTTAAAGAACCCCTTAGAAATTCGGCAGCCTAACGACGCCACTTAAACTTCAACAAAAATGAATTGATGAGATCAAATAGGGTCTCTCATAATATGATAATAAAATATCAGTATGATAGATATAGAGATAATACCCCAAAATAATAAAAATGAACTTGAGAGACTTGACATGAAAGTAGATCTTGAAAATGAGAAAGGTGAAAGAACCCCATAGAAATTCGGCAGCCTAACGACGCCACTTAAAACTTCAAAATACATAATTGAAGAGATCAAATGGGGTCTCTCATCATATGATCATAAAATATCAGTATGATATATAAATATATCATACCCCAAATTTACAAAAAGGAACATGAATGAATTGACATGAAAGTATAACTTCAAAACGAGAAGGGTGAAGAACCACTTAAAAATTCGGCAGCCTAACGGCGCCACTTAAAACTTCAAAATACTGAATTGAAGATATCAAATGGGGTATCTCATTATATGATAATAAAATATCAGTATGATATATATATAGATCATACCCCAACATAACAAAAATGAACTTGAAAGAATTGACATGAAAGTAGAACTTCAAAATGAGAAAGGTGAAAAACCACTTAAAAATTTGGCAGCATAACGACGCCACTTAAAACTTCAAAATACTGAATTACAGAGATAAAATGGGATCTATCATCATATTATCATAAAATATCAATATGGTAAATTTATATATCATACCCCAACATAATAAAAGGTAACTTGAAATACATTACATGAAAATAGATCTTGAAAAATGAGAAGGGAGAAAGAATCCGTTAAAAAATTTCGGCAGCCTAACGGCGCCACATAAAACCTCATAAAACGAAATAATGAGAATAAGAAGGGATATCTCATTATATGAACATGAAAATGTCATAAAGATTAGTATAAAAGAACATCCTTTATCATAAGAACATGGAGTATTAAAGAAATGACATAAAAGAGATTTCTTGAAAAGAAAGAGAGAGGTCGAATCCCTTACCTTAAAACGTAACTCTTAAAACTCAAAGGTTGGGACCTTGAGGGCTTGGGGGCACCTTGGGAGAACTCCTTGGGAGTTAATGAGACCATAACTTTGTTGGGGGAGAGTGGGGAGTCGAATGGATGAGAGGATGGCTTGGTATTTATAGGGAAAGTGAGGGGACAAGGCATTAATGGCCAAGGGACACCTCATTAGTGGTTTTGGAAAAACCATGGGCTTTCCCATGGTATTTTCCCTTGGTATTTGCCACTTGGGACACCTCATACCTTATCGTACTATTCATAAGTCGACCATATTTATTACATACTTAATACATCATTTAATGACGTCATTAACCACCCGTAACTTATAAACTGTATTTTCACTATTAATCGAAAATTAAACTTTCTCAAAATAATCCCAAAATTTCACCTTAACCAAATATCAATGCCCTGATTTCAAAAATGAACACCATTTTATAAAAATAATTTTTTATATATTTTTAATTTATTTTTTAAATAAATACACTATTCACCGAAAATTCATTTTTTCAGAAAAAATCCCAATAATTACAATAACATAATATCGGTGCTCTGAGTTCAAAAATTAAATCCATTTTATAAAAATAATATTTTTAAATATTTTTAATTTAATTTTTAATTAAAAAACACTATTCACTTGAAAAAAATAATACTTGAATAATAATTTATGAAATGGTCATTTAACCATTTTATTGAATCACATTATTTAATCAAGGTGCCTAGATTATATTAATACATTTTTTAAATGAGATTACTAATCCATTTGGAATCATTACTAATTCTAATCATAAAATCACTATTCATAATTTACTATTCATCAAAACTCAATTTGATCTTATTAGACTCTAAATTTCGTAATGAACATAATTGTAGAAGACCTTTTTTTGAAAATCATTACACATTTTTAATTATTTAAGGTTTACATAAACATTTTTAAAATATCCTTTTTCTAAAATTCATCAAAAATATGCATACTATATTTATCTGGTCATTTAAAAATTCATAATCTTCATCATAAGAAGAAATCCCAATTGTTTATTTAAAACAAAGGATTACACAAGGCAGTTACGGTCTCCTTACAGAGCCCCTTATCACACCAGCATAAGACATAAGTGTAAGGTGTGCTAAGGAGAGAGAATCTGAGGGAGGCTCGGCTAACATCGCACGAGTAGTAATTTCTATCAGTTTGAACTTCTCGCAAAGGAGATTCCATTCTATCTTCACACGATGAAGTTCGGCTTGGGTTTGGTCCAGAGCAAATCCCAGTGGTGCTACCTCCTTCCCAAGTTATGTTAGATGGGCTTTGATCGGTCCAAGACTACTAGGTGAGTCCATCGAATCTTCTTTCTATAATAATTAACCAAGATTACTTGTACATAGAGACAATAATCAAAACGTTTAGTTTCTAGTGGTCATATTGACCAATGGTCATATAACCGTCTAAACCCAACGGTCTCATTTTAATTATAATCATGCTATCAAATGAAACATTTTAGTTGTGTATAAAAGTAAAATAAAATAACGCATCAAATTAGGAATCAAGATTTATTCAAAATTTCGGGTCGTTACATTCTTCCCCCTTAAGAAATTCCATCCTCACAATTTTTAAAATTGGGTTTTGAAATTTCATTTAAATTCCCACATCAGAAAAGGGGTCAGTAAAATTATTATTTTGAAAGAAATAACAGGAAGTACAAAGGTCACCCGAGTTAATCCACACTAGGATTCCATGTAAGAAAACATGGACATGCAAGAAAAAACAAAGGGTCACGTTCTGGGGGAGAGTGATAGAGAACATTATTAGGAGAAAGTTAACAATAAGAAAATCCCAAACTTATGATGTGTGTAAACGGTATTTGATTACCTAGTAGGAAACGTAAACCAACAAAGTTTTTGTTTTACATTCCTTTTCATAATTTTGAGGAATTCATTTACAACATAAAACAAAAATATAAGAAAATATACTTATCTTCATGTAGATTTTCATCCTATAATAAGTTTCTACCCAAAACAACTCTTTTCTCCCAAACTATGATCATTTAAAAGTACTTGGTCTCATCAAAACATAAGAATCATCTTATAGAGAATCACATAATCCACAAAATATTAAATATAGATTTCTTCTATCTTTAAACATTTTCCCAAAAACAGAAAGGGTAAGGTAAAACAAATCTTAAAAAAGAAAGAATCCCATAGGAATGGAAACTACTTTTAAATCTTCAATGTTCCGTGGTACTACCCAGAGTTCATCATTGACCATTCCATAAATAACGGTCATTAAGGTTCCTCAAAATAAACCAACCTAATATTGAAACCCAAATACAAGAAGGATTTGATAACATAGTCTTCCAAAATAAACTTCATTGTTTATCTCCAAACAATATCAACCACTCCTAACATCTTATAATAAAAGTAGCTAACCTAAACATATTTTACCCAAGATAGGTTAACCATTTCCATAAATAACCTAAATTACTATAAGTCCACCTTAAATTCGTCGATTCTTCAAAATATAAGTGAACCTTACTCCTCAATGAAAATACCACAGTAATCTATTTACCTCGATCATATAGGGTCCCCAAAATAGTGAACGTCTTCCAAAATAATAATCATATTTTAATCCCCTAATCATCCATGTCATATTAATATGACAGTCATCGCATTTACTATCAAATTGGTTTTTGGGACATGTTCTTCCATTTCCCGCCCTTAACTAAGAAAAGAAACTATAATTAGGGGCTTAAATACCTAGCCAATAATCATGAAAAGGAACCTAAAGCATATAAGGATAACTTGTAGAAGAAAAGTATACCCTAACTTGTGATCACCTAGGTTCCCAACTAGGTTATCCATGATCATATATTCTTATGTGAATCTTTATTTTATTTTATCATTGTTCCTTTAACAATGGTTCATACTAAGCTTATGAATTTACCAAAGCATATCCCCCGGGAGTGTCGTAACCAAGAGTGAAACAATGACCATTGTCGTGTACCAGTTCCCGTTCGAGTCTAGCTCCAAGCGGTGTTTTCGGGATCTACCGCTATGTACATCTGTGCCAGAGCCACCTCTACCTGCTCGTATCCAGACAGGGATGTATTTTCTTGGCAACCCCTTACTCAATACTCACCAAAATTCCAGGAAGATTTCCTATATTTTAACTTTTCTATAGGATTCATCCTAAAGTTTTCATATCCTAATTTCCACAAATAATGAAACCATCCTTTGATACCAACTATAACATCCCGCCTTTTTATCACATAAACTTTCATTACATTTTACAAAACCGAGGATCTTTAAGGTTTAGTGTCTTTGAAACCAGGAACTTTAATCATGAAAACATAAAACATTCTTCTAAAACACTTGAAAGGCTTATACTCATGTTCATCCTAGGTTCATTACTGCATCACATAACCTGGGGACATACATCAAAAGAAAGGGTGAGCAAAAATCCCAGTAAGGGAAACACGAGAATCATTTTACATGTGAACTCGAGATAATTCAATAAGGTCATGAAAAGAACTTTAAGGCATGTGAATGAAACCATGAGGCATAACATAATAAAAATAACATTTTCATAACATGAATATGTGGCTGCAACATTTAATATTTACAATCATTTTGTTTCACCAAGGTCCATCCCTAAGGTGTCATTAAAAATTACCAAGGTTATTCACCAAGGTATCAGTCTAAAAAGTCATCTCTAGAGATTAAGTCTTTACCCAATGCATTGGTGTGCTATCTCGGAAAAACCATGACATGTATTTATTATCATGTGAGCCACATATATCATAATAAATAATTTAATAAACAACCCATATAGCATAAAAGAAATGGGTTTCATTTCATGATCATAATGTTTTAAAAACTACTTTAAAGACATGATCTTTATGTCACTTTAAACCCACAGAAAGGGGAAAGCGGGTTTCATGTATGTAAATCCCAAAATTTAAAATATAAAATTTTGATATATATGTGAATACCCATGTAGAAATAAGAGCTTTGAGTATTCACTTAATAACATAAAATAATTTTGAGATAAAGGGGGAGGCATTTTGAGACGAAAACTATGCAGCATAACCTCTATGATACATGGTTTTAGAAAACATTGAAAAGAGAGGGGACATGGGTCACCCACTCAAAAATGATACATAAAATAGTAGGTTAACAGAATATATATTATTTAAGAACATGGTAATGAAATTTGAATGATATACCCTATGAAACGAAGAACTTGAAAGCAAGACAAAAATAAGATTTCTCTTCTGAGAATTCGGCAGCCTAACTGCGTCACTTAAAACATCCCAAAAATGGATTGAAGAGATAAAATGGGGTATCTTATAATATGAATATAAATGATCATTATGATAGATATAGATATCATACCCCAAAATAATAAAAATGAACTTGAGAGACTTGACATGAATGTAGATCTCGAAAACGAGAAGGGTTAAAGAACCCCTTAGAAATTCGGCAGCCTAACGGCGCCACTTAAACTTAAAAAAAATGAATTGATGAGATCAAATAGGGTCTCTCATCATATGATAATAAAATATAAGTATGATATATATAGATATCATACCCCAAAATAATAAAAATGAACTTGAGAGACTTGACATGAAAGTAGATCTTGAACATGAGAAAGGTGAAAGAACCCCTTAGAAATTCGGCAGCCTAACGACGCCACTTAAAACATCAAAATACTGAATTGAAGAGATCAAATGGGGTCTGTAAAGACCCGAAAATTTCAAGGAAATTTTTTTTCTTAATTTTCTTTGGAATTTTACAAGAGCGCAGCTTCAGACGGCACCTGATTCCGAGGCCCGGTGTGCCCGGAATCAATTTCCGAAGTTTGGCTCGGGTACGTTCAGTGAACGGACGAGCGGGTTTTTCTATCTTTTGAACCGGTGCCCGGAATCGAATTCTGAGGGCACCGATGAAATCGCAGCGCCGATATTTGCTTAGAAACGCCTCTTCCGGAGTTGCGTTTGCTCAAGACGTGGTTTTTAAATTTTGCGGCTTTAAGTCAGAATAAAATAAAGTTGTGCGACAACTTTATTTTATTTCACTTAAACTGCTTGGAAGCCACTTAAATTCACTTAAAGGCGGCTTGAACTGAGTTGAACTGGATAGGACGCTATCCAGAAATATCCTACCCCTTGGTAGGATATTTGTGCGGTGGGACCCGCACGAGCCCCGCCGTTTCTTTCGCTATGTAACGCACCCGCGAAAACCCGTCAAAGTAACTGAAAAGTCAACCGACGCGTTTTCTTTAATTCTTAACAGACCATTTAATTGGGCGGTTTATTTCGTAAATTAAATGGACTGTTTCTTCGTGAATTAAATGGGTCGTTTCTTTCGAATTGATGGATCGTTTCTTAACCGGTTTCGTGTTGGCATGTTTATAAAATAAGACCAACCTAAAAATCCTTGGAAAGGATTTGAGAGAATCTTCGTTCCTCCACCCTCTCCGCGAAGAACGCGAAGAACGCGAAGAACGCGAAGAACGCGAAGAACGCCGGAACCGGAATCCGACGACGCACGATCCGCGACGTCAACAGCTTTTCCGCGACCTTCTTCTTCTTCGGTGCCTCTTCTTCCGCGGCGAACCTGCGATCGGCAGTTAAAGGTGAGAATCGAAACTTCTAAATTCTCCCTTCTTAATTTCAATAACAACGGATTTAATTAATTAAATCCGTTTGTTCTTGATCCGGAGATTGGCGACGCGACGCCGGATACCGCGACGACGCGACGATCTCCTTCTTCCGCGACGAGCGATTCCGCGACGACCTCTCGTCCGACGACGACTTCGAGGTAGGGATTTATTTTGGAAAAGTTACCCCTTTTAAATTTTCTCGTGAACGTTCTTGAAAATTTAAAAAGCCGGTTTCAAGCGAACAATTTTATCTTTAAATAAAATTGTTGGATCATGTGTTGATCATCTTATTCTTTTCTCCCGTTGTTTATGATTAACGCGGAGGGAGCGGGTCTAACGAACAAGACCCGGCAACCCTCCGCTGATCTTCCCTTTTTGTGCGGATTTGGCGGATGACGACGAACCGTGCGGCAAGGGCAATCCGTTGTTTCCGCAGTGGAGGACGCGTCCCGGGAGGAACAATGGCGCAGACGGGAGGCAAAACGGGCCACCGGAGCAACTCCGGCGGCCCGCGGAAGGAGGCGGCGGCCCGGGTCGCCGGCGCGGCGGCGCCGGCGACCGGAGGCGGCGGCGCCCGGCGTGCGGCCGTGGAGATCTCCCGCCGCGGAGGCCGCGCGGAACCGGGAACGAACGCGGCGGCCCGGCCGCGTCCGCGTGACAGGCGGCCCCCCGCGGGGGCCGCGTTTCTCCAAATGCCGCGGGTCAAACCCGCGGCGGCGGCCTGCTCGGCCGCTCGGCCGAAGCCGAGCCGGCCGGTCCGGTCGGCCGGGCCGCGCCCAGGCCGGACCGGACCCGGCCGAGCCGGTTCGGGCCGGTTCGGGCCGACCCGGTTCGGCCGACCCAAGGGGGGGTTCGGGCCGGGTCGCCCCGGGCCCAGAACCCCCGTTTCGGGCCTTCTTCGGTCTTTCGCCAATATCTTGGGCCAGGGACCTCCGATTGACGAACCGTCAGCGGCTACGCGATCCTTGGATCGAGACGGTCGTTTCGGTATATTATACTCAAGGTTTCGGAAGACTTTGGGTTCGGCCGGGTTGGTTCGTACACGAAACCAACCGGGCCCTCGGAACAGAAACGCTCATAACTTGAGCTACGGACGTCCGAACGACGTACCGTCAGCTGTGGTAGTTTCCTCTAAGTGAGACGGAACTTTTGGCATACCCCGCCCGAGGATCGGACACAGGCGGAGTACAGTCAGGTTGGTTTTTCCCTAAAAACCAACCGGGCCCCTGGGACGAAAATGCCAATAACTCTCAGACCGGGCGTCCGATTGACGCGCCGTCTGTTGCGTTGAGATCCTGTTGTCGATACGGAACTTTTGGATACATCAACTTCGGACTACGTGTCAGTTGATGTATCAGCCTCTCGGCTCGTGGAGCGGACCCTCCTAACGAGCTCGCTATGTGCGGGAACCCTAGTGCTGGCTGTGGCTTCGACGACAGAGCAGAGATCCTCTGTGGACTGGGACGACGACAGAGCAGAGATCCTCCGTGGACTGCGACGACGGCAGAGCAGAGATCCTCCGTGGACTGCGACGACGGCAGAGCAGAGATCCTCCGTGGACTGCGACGACGGCAGAGCAGAGATCCTCCGTGGACTGCGACGACGGCAGAGCAGAGATCCTCCGTGGACTGCGACGACGGCAGAGCAGAGATCCTTCGTGGACTGCGGTGACGACTGTGCAGAGATCCTCCGTGGACTGCGTCGACTACTGCACTCAGCGATCCTACGTGGAACAGTGCTACCGAACCTGTGTGAGCTGAATCTTCTTTTTACCTTGAGCGGTGGAGCGCTTGGGTGTAGCGGCGGACCCGTGGTACTTGACAGTGGTGGTGCGCTTGGATGCAGCAACAGACCCTTGGCGGTGGAGCGCTTGGTTGTAGCTGCAGACCCGCGATACTCTACGGAGTGTGTGCGCTTGGTTGTAGCGACATACCCGCGACGGTGGAGACGTGCGTACGGAGTACGGAGACCGTGTAGTTGACTGAGACCTGACGACTGCTTGACCGACTCGATTTGGAGTGAGTCGACTAGCCCAGTGGACGGAGCGCCCAGTAGTTGGCAGCAGACCCACGGCGGACGGAGCGCCCGGTAGTTGGCAGCAGACCCGCGGTACTCGACAGGAGGAGTACCTCAGTAGGCTATCTGGGTGAGCGCCCGGTATTTGGCAGCAGACCCTCAGCGGACGGAGCGCCCGGTAGTTGGCAGCAGACCCGCGGTGCTCGACAGGAGGAGTACTTCAGCAGTCTTAGGTTAGTGAGCAGTACCTCGGAGTCGTGACAGGACCACTGTACACGTCAGAGATGGGGCTCTTCAACTTTTACGGTTTCGATAATGAAAATCCTGGTTGAGCTGAATCTTATGTTACTCTCCTTTGTGGATTGTTTTGAACTATCCTATGTGGATTTACTGTTACTCTCCTTTGTGGATTGTGTTGAACTATCCTATGTGGATTTACTGTTACTCTCCTTTGTGGATTGTGTTGAACTATCCTATGTGGATTTACTGTTACTCTCCTTGTGGATTTGAGTCTTGCTTCCTTTGTGGATTGAGTTGTTCTTGAGCTCGTGAGCAGAGCTAGAATTGGGGACTTAGGTATGTGTATGAGCATATACCTAAGTCGAGTCAGATGTTACTTCGTGATTGCATCTTTCTTTTGTGCTATATCCTTTGTTGATTTCGGGAGACCTTCGGGGGTCTCGGGGTCCTTACTGAGTAGTTGTACTCACCCCTGCACGGGCTATGCCCGCACCTTGTTGTGTTGGTTGCAGACGACGGACAGCGCTGATCACGGTTGGGGCGTGGAGCAGGACGGTACCTGGAGGTGGACCACTGGGCGGGACGTGCTCGGAGAGGACGTGGGACCCGAGGAGCCTGGAGGCTATCTGTACCCACCCTTCAGGTGGGATTCCCAGTGGACGACACGAGGCCGCCGTCTTTTCTACAGTTACTGTACCTTACTTTACAGTTGGGCTTGTATTTCCGGCCCCCTTTACTTTTCTGCACTTTACTTTCCGCTTGCTGACTCTGTGTGGTTGTTACTTACAAAGGCAATGCCTTCCCTGTTTACTGGGATTTTACGCCTTGGTGCTAGTCGCCAGCCCCTGGCCTATGGAAGGCGGGCTTGGGGTAGTCACGGCACGGGCCCCGAGGACGGGTCGTGACAAATTGGTATCAGAGGTGGTCGGTTCTACCGCGGACTCTGATCGTCCTTTCTTTCTATGTGAAGCAATAGTGTTTAGTGTGTTGGGTGTGGTTATCAGTTCAGGGAGCCCAGTGTTGGTGCGGCGGCCGACGTATCCGTACACCAGGACCCTGACTTCTGATTTCCAACTTAATGCACGAAAACACTGATTGCGTGTGTGTTTCCCAAAAGGTTTAAAGTCAGCTCAAACCAGGTCAGCTCACCAGGTATAAATCGTTGACCGTGACACAACTGTTCAGGATGTCACCATGCAGATAGTTAGCTGGAGTTCCGAGAGAGTTCTCGATGATGGCCCACCGAGCAGCGAGACTCCGGTGCAGGGCCCTTTTTCAGTGTTGGCACCTTCGGGTGGTGTACCAGCAGCACCACCACCCGTTAGGCAGAGGATGCCACTAGCTGACAATGCACGCTAGCAGAGCGCGATGCATGAGTTCCAGCAGTAGAGGCCTCTGAGGATACGAGGCGAGACAGATTTCCCAGGCAGCAGTGGACTGGATGGAGGCGGTTGCTAGAGTTCTACGCCTAGCTTGGATACTAGTAGAGCGGATGATGATCTTAGCTTCTGTTGTTTCCAGTGAATGACCATGAGGTTGGTTCTTATAGTAATGAGGCTTCGGTACGCGAACCGATACCTGGGATAGTACCTACGGGTAGTGCGCCAGCTATGTCACTACCTGTTGGTCAGTAGACACTACCGGCGGTACCGGTAGCAGAGAATCACAGGCTTAGTGCCTTACATATGTTTTAGCACCAGATATCCCTCAAGTTTCGAGGTGAGCCTGACTCGTAGGCGGCTGAGGACTGGCTTGAGGAGGTGGTTGTGAGTTTTCTGGAGCTAATACAGCTTCGACAGTACGACATGTCGGAAGCAGAGCACTCATCGTGGCTTACCAATCAATCGTAGTACTCGTTGGTTACGTTGTGATCAGTTCCTTAGACTCGAACTTCTGAGCGAAGTGTGTCTAAGGGAAATCCGAACCATTACTTTTCCTCTATGCATTTCTACCTATGCTAGGATGCTAGAGAGAACCTTTGTGGTTGTGAACGTTAGCAGTGAAAGGCAGGAAACTAGCGCCAGTCTCAGAGACTCGGGCGTGTAAAATGTTTCAGGAGGAGGAAGTGCTAAGGACAGATGAATCTGCAGGGTAGCAGACGTGGAAGCGGAGCTTAGAGAGCATCATGTGGTGGTGTACATTTCGACATGTTACGACCACCCGACTTAGTAGTCCCCGCCAGGCTCAGGGAGCAGGAGGGCTGGGGAGGAGAGTAGCTGCATTGCGGTCAAGGAGTGTGACCCAGGAACTCTAAGAATGATTCGGGGTACGAATTATGTCTACTACGAGCTGCCATATCTATAGACATATGAACCGATCATTCAACCATTCCACGAATCATGTCCCAGACCTAGAGGTTCCGGGTAATCCGTAGACTTGACCCTCACGTCTGGAGATACCTTTGGGAGGAGACTCGATAATCACACTTACGCCGACGGTGTGATTTGACCTCGAGGCGAGAGTTTCGGTTGGAATCTCTTGGTGGCAGCGTAGAGGCCTTACGACGTTGATGTGGGTATGATTCACAAATCATACCCCGGTTGACTGTTTTAGGCAAACGTCGGAATGGGTTTTCCTTGGTCGGCGAAAAGGAAACCCTGGGCAGCACATGTTAAACTTAGGCATAAGAGGGTGTGACCGATCACTCTTGAGTTGGTCAACCCTACCCTTGTGGCAGCAGGAGTTTTGAGTTTCAGTTCTAACCTAAAAAAGGGAAACCTCTTGAATTCAAGGGGGACGAACACGTTCTTATACGGTCTCAACCCGATGAGGTTTCGGAGATGTGGCCGAGGCGGCAGGTTATCTCCGAAGTTCGATGGGCCTTTCCAGGTCCTCAGCAGGATAGGAGAGGTGGCTTATCGCCTGGCTCTACCACCTCAGTTGCACCGGGTGCACGATGTCTTTCACGTGTCTCAGCTGAGGAGATACGTGCACGACCCGACGCACATCATCGACTTTGGGGAGCTGGACGTGGACGATGGGGCGACATTTGCGGAGGTCCCAGTGGAGATCGAGGATCGACAGGAGCGGGTCCTACGTGGGCGGTCGATTCCTCTTGTGCGCGTCAGATGGCAGCACGGGAACCTCCAGGAGAGCACTTGGGAGCGGGAGGCTCAGATGCGTGCTCAGTACCCCCATTTGTTCCCCAAGTTTTTGATGTATCTTTACGGGGACGTAAAGCCCTGAGGTGGGAGTAATGTAAAGACCCGCAAATTTCAAGGAAATTTTTTTTCTTAATTTTCTTTGGAATTTTACAAGAGCGCAGCTTCAGAAGGCACCTGATTCCGAGGCCCGGTGTGCCCGGAATCAATATCCGAAGTTTGGCTCGGGTACGTTCAGTGAACGGACGAGCGGGTTTTTCTATCTTTTGAACCGGTGCCCGAAATCGAATTCTGAGGGCACCGATGAAATCGCAGCCCCGGTATTTGCTTAGAAACGCCTCTTCCGGAGTTGCGTTTGCTCAAGACGTGGTTTTTAAATTTTGCGGCTTAAAGTCAGAATAAAATAAAGTTGTGCGACAACTTTATTTTATTTCACTTAAACTGCTTGGAAGCCACTTAAAGTCACTTAAAGGCGGCTTGAACTGAGTTGAACTGGATAGGACGCTATCCAGAAATATCCTACCCCTTGGTAGGATATTTGTGCGGTGGGACCCGCACGAGCCCCGCCGTTTCTTTCGCTAAGTAACGCACCCGCGAAAACTCGTCAAAGTAACTGAAAAGTCAACCGACGCGTTTTCTTTAATTCTTAACAGACCATTTAATTGGGCGGTTTATTTCGTAAATTAAATGGACTGTTTCTTCGTGAATTAAATGGGTCGTTTCTTTCGAATTGATGGATCGTTTCTTAACCGGTTTCGTGTTGGCATGTTTATAAAATAAGACCAACCTAAAAATCCTTGGAAAGGATTTGAGAGAATCTTCGTTCCTCCAACCTCTCCGCGAAGAACGCGAAGAACGCGAAGAACGCGAAGAACGCGAAGAACGCCGGAACCGGAATCCGACGACGCACGATCCGCGACGTCAACAGCTTTTCCGCGACCATCTTCTTCTTCGGTGCCTCTTCTTCCGCGGCGAACCTGCGATCGGCAGTTAAAGGTGAGAATCGAAACTTCTAAATTCTCCCTTCTTAATTTCAATAACAACGGATTTAATTAATTAAATCCGTTTGTTCTTGATCCGGAGATTGGCGACGCGACGCCGGATACCGCGACGACGCGACGATCTCCTTCTTCCGCGACGAGCGATTCCGCGACGACCTCTCGTCCGACGACGACTTCGAGGTAGGGATTTATTTTGGAAAAGTTACCCCTTTTAAATTTTCTCGTGAACGTTCTTGAAAATTTAAAAAGCCGGTTTCAAGCGAACAATTTTATCTTTAAATAAAATTGTTGGATCATGTGTTGATAATCTTATTCTTTTCTCCCGTTGTTTATGATTAACGCGGAGGGAGCGGGTCTAACGAACAAGACCCGGCAACCCTCCGCCGATCATCCCTTTTTGTGCGGATTTGGCGGACGACGACGAACCGTGCGGCAAGGGCAATCCATTGTTTCCGCAGTGGAGGACGCGTCCCGGGAGGAACAATGGCGCAGACGGGAGGCAAAACGGGCCACCGGAGCAACTCCGGCGGCCCGCGGAAGGAGGCGGCGGCGCGGGTCGCCGGCGCGGCGGCGCCGGCGACCGGAGGCGGCGGCGCCCGGCGCGCCGCCGTGGAGATCTCCCGCCGCGGCTTCAGCCGCGGCGGCGGCGGCCGGTTCCGCGGCCGCGCGGAACCGGGAACGGACGTGGCGGCCCGGCCGCGTCCGCATGACAGGCGGCCCCCCGCGGGGGCCGCGTTTCTCCAAATGCCGCGGGTCAAACCCGCGGCGGCGGCCTGCTCGGCCGCTCGGCCGAAGCCGAGCCGGCCGGTCCGGTCGGCCGGGCCGCGCCCAGGCCGGACCGGACCCGGCCGAGCCGGTTCGGGCCGGTTCGGGCCGACCCGGGTCGGGCCGACCCGGTTCGGCCGACCCAAGGGGGGGGGGGGGGGGTTCGGGCCGGGTCGCCCCGGGCCCAGAACCCCCGTTTCGGGCCTTCTTCGGTCTTTCGCCCATATCTTGGGCCAGGGACCTCCGATTGACGAACCGTCAGTGGCTACGCGATCCTTGGATCGAGACGGTCGTTTCGGTATATTATACACAAGGTTTCGGAAGACTTTGTGTTCGGCCGGGTTGGTTCGTACACGAAACCAACCGGGCCCTCGGAGCAGAAACGCTCATAACTTGAGCTACGGACGTCCGAACGACGTACCGTCAGCTGTGGTAGTTTCCTCTAAGTGAGACGGAACTTTTGGCATACCCCTCCCGAGGATCGGACACATGCGGAGTACAGTCAGGTTGGTTTTTCCCTAAAAACCAACCGGGCCCCTGGGACGAAAATGCCAATAACTCTCAGACCGGGCGTCCGATTGACGCGCCGTCTGTTGCGTTGAGATCCTGTTGTCGATACGGAACTTTTGGATACATCAACTTCGGACTACGTGTCAGTTGATGTATCAGCCTCTCGGCTCGTGGAGCGGACCCTCCTAACGAGCTCGCTATGTGCGGGAACCCTAGTGCTGGCTGTGGCTTCGACGACAGAGCAGAGATTCTCCGTGGACTGCGACGACGACAGAGCAGAGATCCTCCGTGGACTGCGACGACGGCAGAGCAGAGATCCTCCGTGGACTGCGACGACGGCAGAGCAGAGATCCTCCGTGGACTGCGACGACGGCAGAGCAGAGATCCTCCGTGGACTGCGATGACGGCAGAGCAGAGATCCTCCGTGGACTGCGACGACGGCAGAGCAGAGATCCTTCGTGGACTGCGGCGACGACTGTGCAGAGATCCTCCGTGGACTGCGTCGACTACTGCACTCAGCGATCCTACGTGGAACAGTGCTACCGAACCTGTGTGAGCTGAATCTTCTTTTTACCTTGAGCGGTGGAGCGCTTGGGTGTAGCGGCGGACCCGTGGTACTTGACAGTGGTGGTGCGCTTGGATGCAGCAACAGACCCTTGGCGGTGGAGCGCTTGGTTGTAGCGGCAGACCCGCGATACTCTACGGAGTGTGTGCGCTTGGTTGTAGCGACAGACCCGCGACGGTGGAGACGTGCGTACGGAGTATGGAGACCGTGTAGTTAACTGAGACCTGACGACTGCTTGACCGACTCGACTTGGAGTGAGTCGACTAGCCCAGTGGACGGAGCGCCCAGTAGTTGGCAGCAGACCCACGGCGGACGGAGCGCCCGGTAGTTGGCAGCAGACCCGCGGTACTCGACAGGAGGAGTACCTCAGTAGGCTATCTGGGTGAGCGCCCGGTATTTGGCAGCAGACCCTCAGCGGACGGAGCGCCCGATAGTTGGCAGCAGACCCGCGGTGCTCGACAGGAGGAGTACTTCAGCAGTCTTAGGTTAGTGAGCAGTACCTCGGAGTCGTGACAAGACCACTGTACACTTCAGAGATGGGGCTCTTCAACTTTTACGGTTTCGATAATGAAAATCCTGGTTGAGCTGAATCTTATGTTACTCTCCTTTGTGGATTGTGTTGAACTATCCTATGTGGATTTACTGTTACTCTCCTTTGTGGATTGTGTTGAACTATCCTATGTGGATTTACTGTTACTCTCCTTTGTGGATTGTGTTGAACTATCCTATGTGGATTTACTGTTACTCTCCTTGTGGATTTGAGTCTTGCTTCCTTTGTGGATTGAGTTGTTCTTGAGCTCGTGAGCAGAGCTAGAATTGGGGACTTAGGTATGTGTATGGGCATATACCTAAGTCGAGTCAGATGTTACTTCGTGATTGCATCTTTCTTTTGTGCTATATCCTTTGTGGATTTCGGGAGACCTTCGGGGGTCTCGGGGTCCTTACTGAGTAGTTGTACTCACCCCTGCACGGGCTATGCCCGTACCTTGTTGTGTTGGTTGCAGACGACGGATAGCGCTGATCACGGTTGGGGCGTGGAGCAGGACGGTACCTGGAGGTGGACCACTGGGCGGGACGTGCTCGGAGCGGACGTGGGACCCGAGGAGCCTGGAGGCTATCTGTACCCACCCTTCAGGTGGGATTGCCAGTGGACGACACGAGGCCGCCGTCTTTTCTACAGTTACTGTACTTTACTTTACAGTTGGGCTTGTATTTCCGGCCCCCTTTACTTTTCTTCACTTTACTTTCCTCTTGCTGACTCTGTGTGGTTGTTACTTACAAAGGCAATGCCTTCCCTGTTTACTGGGATTTTACGCCTTGGTGCTAGTCGCCAGCCCCTGGCCTATGGAAGGCGGGCTTGGGGTAGTCACGGCACGGGCCCCGAGGACGGGTCGTGACAGGGTCTCTCATCATATTATCATTAAAGATCAGTATGATATATATAGAGATCATACCCCAAATTAACAAAAAGGAACATGAATGAATTGACATGAAAGTAGAACTTCAAAATGAGAAGGGTGAAGAACCACTTAAAAATTCGGCAGCCTAACAGCGCCACTTAAAACATCCAAATACTGAATTGAAGAGATCAAATTGGGTCTCTAATCATATGATAATAAAATATCAGTATGATATATATAGAGATCATACCCCAACATAACAAAAAGTAACTTGAAAGAATGAAATGAAACTAGAACTTCAAAACGAGAAGGGTGAAGAACCACTTAAAAATTCGACAGCCTAATGACGCCACTTAAAACATCAAAATACTGAATTGAAGAGATAAAATGGGGTCTCTCATCATATGATCATAAAAGATCAATATGATAAATTTAGAGATCATTCCCAAACATAATAAAAGAGAACATGAAATTCTTTACATGAAAATAGATCTTGAAAAATGAGAAGGGAGAAAGAATCCGTTAAAAAGTTTCGGCAGCCTAACGGCGCCACTTAAAACCTCATAAAACGAAATAATGAGAGTAATAAGGGATCTCTCATTATATTAAAATGAAAAGGGCAGAAAGAGTAGTATAAAATAAAATACTTTAACATAAGAACATGGAGAATAAAAGAAATGACATAAAAGAGATTTCTTGAAAAAAAAAGAGAGGTCGAATCCCTTACCTTAAAACGTAACTCTTAAAACTCAAAGGTTGGGGCCTTGAGGGCTTGGGGCACCTTGGGAGGACTCCTTGTGAAGTAATGAGACCATAAATTTGTTGTGGGAGAGTGGGGAGTCGAATGGATGAGAGGATGTCTTGGTATTTATAGGGAAAGTGAGGGGACAAGACATTAATGGCCAAGGGACACCTCATTAGTGGTTTTGGAAAAACCATGGGCTTGCCCATGGTATATGGCCATGGTATTGGCCACTTGGGACACCTCATACCTTATCTTACTATTCATAAGTCGACCATATTGATTACATACTTAATACATTAATTAATGATGTCATTAAACACCTGTAACGTAAAAACTGTATTTTCACTATTCATCAAAAATTCAACTTTCTCAGAACAATCCAAAATTTCACCTTAACCAAATATCAATGCTCTGATTTCAAAAATGAACTCCATTTTATAAAAATAATTTTCTAAATATTTTTAATTTATTTTTTAAATAAATACACTTTTCACTGAAAATTCATTTTTTTCAGAAAAAACCCCAAATATTACCATAACATAATATCTGTGCTCTGAGTTCAAAAATGAAATCCATTTTATAAAAATAATTTTTTTAAATATTTTTAATTTAATTTTTAATTAAAAAACACTATTCACTCTAAAAAACTAATACTTGAATAATAATTTATGAAACGGTCATTTAACCATTTTATTGGATCACATTACTTAATCAAGGTGCCTAGATTATATTAATAGTTTCTTTAAATGATATTACTAATCCATTTAGACACATTACTAATCCTAATCATAAAATCATTATTCATAATTTAATATTCATCAAAAATCAAGTTGATCTTATTAGACTCTAAATTTCGTACTAAACATAATTGTAGAAGACCATTTTTTGAAAATCATTACACATTTTTAATTATTTAAGGTTTACATAAGCATTTTTAAATTATCCTTTTTCTAAAATTTATCAAAAATATTCATACTATATTTATCCGGTCATTTAAAAATTCATAAACATCATCATAAGAATAAATCCTAGTTTTCTATTTAAAACAAATGATTACACAAGGCAGTTACTGTCTCTTTACATATCCCCTTATCACACCAGCATAGGACCTAAGTGTATGGTGTGCTAAGGTGAGGGAATCTGAGGGAGGCTCGGCTAACATCGCACGAGTAGTAATTTCTATTAGTTTGAACTTCTCGCAAAGGCGATTCTGTTCTAGCTTCACACGATGAAGTTCGGCTTTGGTTTGGTCCAGAGCAAAGCCCAGTGGTGCTACCTCCTTCCCAAGTTCTGTTAGATGGGCTTCGATCGGTCCAAGACTACTAGGTGAGTCCATCGAATCTTCTTTCTATTATAATTAACCAAGATTACTTGTATTTAGAGACAATAATAAAAATGTTTAGTTTCCAGTGGTCATATTGACCAATGGTCATATAACCATCTAAACCCAACTGTCCATTTTAATTATAATCATGTTATCAAATGAACCATTTTCGTTGAGTATAAAAATAAAATAACATAACACATCAAATTAGGAATCATGATTTATTCAAAATTTCGGGTCGTTACAAAACCAATCGGGCCCTCAGAGCGGAAACACTTATAACTTTAGGACTAGACGTCAGATTGACAGGCCTTCAATTACGTTGAATTCTTCATAATGCGATGTTTCTTTTGGATTACTCCACTAAAGGTTTGGATGCAGCTAGAGTATGGTTGGGATGGTTTTAGAATAAAAACCAACCGGGCCCCTGGGATGGAAAAGCCAATATCTCTCAGACCGGGCGTTCGATTGACATGCTGTCTGTCGCGTTGTGTTCCTATTGACGAGACGGAACTTGGTGATACATCAACTCTGGACTTCATGAAAATTGAGGTATCGACCCTCATGGTGCGTGAAGTAGACCCTCCCGGAATTGAGCATGTTGTGTGCGGGAACCCTAGAGTTGGCTACGACTCCGAAGACGATGACGACTGTACTTGGATCCTATGTGGGTTCGGCAGTGAGGATGACTGTACTTGGATCCTATGTGGATTTCGCTGCGAGGATGACTTTACATAGATCCTATGTGGTTTCGGAAGCGATGGTTAATGTACTAGCATCCTACATGTGTTCGACAACGATGACTTCTATAATTGGATCCTATGTGGGTTCGGCAGGGGAGATGATTCAGAGGCTACATCTATCATCTCTACCCCTTTTCATGAGTAGTATACCTATGTGAGTTGAGTCTTGACTTTCAATCATTATCATCGATATGATTGACAAGATTTCCTATGTGGATTGGGTTTTGTTTTCCTATGTGGACTAGGTTGTACCTGGGCTCGTGAGTTGGATCTGAACTGCAAATGATGACTTAGGAATATGTATTGGAATATAACTAAGTAGAGTTGGTTGATACTTCGTGTTTGTATCCTTCCTTTGTGGTTTATCCTTTGTGGATTCAAGGAGACCTTCGGGGGTCTTGGGGTCCCTACTGAGTATCGTATACTCACCCCTGCATGGGCCATTAATGCAATACATTGTGTTGGTTGCAGATGACGGACAACGTTGATCATGGGTGAGGCTTGTGGAGCGGGATGGTACCCGGAGGTGGACTATCAGGAGGGACGTACACGGAGTGGACGGCCAGACCCAAGGAGCTGATGAGACCATATATACCCATCCTTCAGGTGGGATATTCGGAGGAAGACTCGGTGGTTTCTTCTTTACTTTACTACTGTTGTTATTTATTTTCAGTTGTACTGTACTTTCAGTTGGGTTTGTATTCTGGCCCATTTAATTTTAATCACTAACATTTGTACTCAATTTAATTAGTGTTTACTACATCTTTCATACTATGTTTTCTTTTATTTCTTATATAAGGTCGATGCCTTACTATTTATCGGGTTTTGCGCCTTTAATGATAGTCGCCTGCCCCTGGCCTATGGAAGGCGGGCATGGGGTAGTCACGCCACGGGCCCCGAGGACGGGTCATGACAAATTGGTATCAGAGGAGTCAGATATATCGTAGAACTCAAGAATCTGATAATTTCTTCTATGTGAAGCAATATTGTTAAGATAATTGAGTGAGGTTATCAGTCCAGGGTGTCCAGTGATGGTGCGGCGGCCGACGTATCTGTACATCAGGACCCTGACTTCTAATTTCTGACTCAATGAATGAAAACATTGATTGCATGTTTGTTTCAAAAGTATTATTTATGATTACATTGTGTCATCTCACCATGAATACTGTATTATCCATGGTGCACCTATTTCTTTTCAGGATGACCCCTCTACGGCAGCCAGCTAGGGTTCTGAGCTTTGTCGGAGATGGAATCCCATCGTGCGATGATGCCTCGGTGCAGGGCCAAATTATAGTGGAGGCACCGGTGGTACCTCTACCCGCTGAGCCACTGATTCCAACAGCCCCAGCAACAGAGAGTGCACGTCTCCTGAGTGCACTGCACGAGTTTCAGCGTTAGAGACCACAGAGGTTTTGTGGGGAGATGAACCCTCTGGCAGTCGAGGATTGGATGGAGGCTGTCTTCTGAGTCTTTAGATTAGTAGGGACACCAGCTGACCTCATGGTGATCCTTGCGGTGAGTCTCTGACACACATTAGTAGGTAGATGGTAAATCCTGATGCTCCAGGTTCACGACGAGGCATCTCTTCATTAGATGGACTTTGAGAGCCTCATCCGCTCAGAGTTCGTTCCAGCCACCCTCCGTGCGGTGCACATCCAGGAGTTACTATAGCTGAGGGATGGCAGCATGATAGTAGCCCAGTACTCAGCGAGATTTACTAATCTCTCACACTAATCCACGAACATGGTATAAGACCCATTCTTCTGGGCATGGACCTTCCAGCATGGACTGAGGCATGAGATTAGGGCATCGATGATCTCCCTCAGTATTCTGATGCAGGCAAGAGTACTTGAACGATCCCTTCTTATAGAGAGCTTCTATGCTGAGACTACACCATCAACGAGGCCTACCATAGGGCGACACGTAGTGGAGACTTCTGTAGCCGACAGTAGACATATTTCACAGAGGTCTAAGCGGACCAAACCATCAGGTTGATAACCTCAGGATACTGGTTCAGAGTTACATGGCTCAATGAGAAGAGCCAGTCATACGAGAGGCAGACAGTGCTATGCATGTGGAGGGAAAGGGCCACATCGCTTGTGACTACCCAACCCGCTATGAAGAGGATAAGTAGGCGGTTGAAGGACCACCCAGGTAGAGGTAGGGGTTCGACCGTGGTGGTCCATAGGGAGATGGTGGACGAGGTAGAGGAGCTGGCCGAGTAGCAGGTGGTGGACGACGCTTCGGGGCTCTACCACCACCACCACGACCACCACCAGGAGTTTCACCCCGACCACAGGGAGCTGGTGGACAGAGGTAGGCTCAACTCTAGGTAGTGGATTCCTACCACCACAGCACACCTGAGATGATTTGAGGTACTATTTGTGTCTACTCTACCCTTTCTACAGATCTTATAGACACATGATCGAGTCATTATTTCATTTCCGCTCCCCTTTTTCGAAGCTTGGAGATTCCGATGGAGCCATTAACTCGATCCTTATGGATAGAGACTCCTACGGGAGATGACTCGACGATTACGTACTAGTGTCAGATGTGTGAGCTTACTCTAGGTGGAGAGATCTTCGGCTGGGATCTTCTTCTAGCGGTGTCGAGGCCTTACTACGTCATCATGGGCATGTATTCGTTTTTCTACGGTCCATGATCAGATCGACTGTATTAGGGGCAAGGTGCGGTGTGTCCGCAAAAATGGGAGCAGGTTCACCTTTGCCGGCGAGAAGGGAGCCATTGAAGCATAGGATGAACTCACATAGAGGAGAGGACTGCCGATCACCCATCAGTTGGATATTATCATCCTAGGACCAGTTGATGTGCATAGTCCGAGTTTTCCTATTGTGGTGGATCAGTATGTAGATGTTTTTTCTTGATGAAATTCCAGTACTACCTCATCGTAGAGAGATAGATTTCTATATTGATCTGTACCCCGGGGCAGCCCCTGATATCTACTCCAGCATATCGGATGGCTCTTTCTGAGCTTCGTGAGCAGCTAGTATAGTTGGAGGACATGCAGGGAAAGGGATTTTTCTGACCGGTTGTTTCACACAAGGCTTCCCCGATTTTGTTCTCCAAGAAGGCAGATGTGGGCTTACAACTATGTGTCAACTACCGTCGCCTGAATTAGGTGACTATGAAGAACAAGTATCCAATTTCAAGAATTGATGACCTCTTCTATTAGCTCAAGGGATCACGATGGTTCTCAAAGATAGACATCAGGTCATGTTATAATCATCTTAGAGTTCGAGAAGAGGATGTACAGAAGACATCCTTCAGATGTCGGTATGGAAAACTATGAATTCTTGGTTATGCCATTCATTTTAACCAATGCAATATCAGTGTTCATGAGTGTCATGAATAGGATCTTCCATCCTTAACTCGATCGATTTGTCATAGTCTTCATCAACGACATATTTATATAATCGACTAGTGAGGAGGAGAAGACCCACCACTTGCGAGTTTTACTGGATACACTCCAAGAGCACCAGCTTTATGGTAAGCTTTCAAAGTGTTAGTTCTTGATTCGAGAGGTCCACTTCGTGGGGATTGCCATCTCCAAGGTGGGAGTTGTGGTGGATCCTACAATGATTGATGCAGTACTAGCTTGGGAGCCGCCTAGGAGCTTGATAGAGGTGCAGAGTCTCCTAGGTCTGGATGGGTACTATCAGAGATTTGTGCTAGACTTCTATAGATTTGCAGCACCACTTTCAGCTTTGACGAAGAAAGGGAAACCCTTTATGTGGTCAGATAGATCCCAGCAGAGCTTCCAGGAGCTGAGATAGAGATTGACCAATGCACCCATCATGAGGCTACCAGTGGAGGGAGTATAGTATGTAGTTTACTTCGATGCATCGGGAACTAGACTCGGGTGTCTCATGATGTAGGAGCAGGCAGTGATCGCATATGATTCACGACAGTTGAGGCATCACGAGTAGAACTACGCTACCCATGACCTGGAGTTAGAAGTATTGGTCTTCGTCTTGAAGATGTGGCGGCACTATCTGATGGGCGAGCGGTTTACAGTCTACTCTGACCACCAATGTATCAGGTACATATTCTCACAAAAGGACCTGAACCTGAGACATCAGTGATGGATTGAGTTCCTCTAGGACTATGACTTTGAAATTTTTTATACTCCTAGGAAGGGGAACATTGTAGATGATTCTCTCAACAATAGGTTGGGAATTCAGCTACTTGGAGTGGTGATGGAGCATCTACCCGTGTTGCAGATATCCTTCGTGGATATAGTTGGGGCAGCCTTCCTACAGTCCCTTACAGTCACTCCACTACTACATCAGCGAGTTAGAGAGGCACAACGTGGGGACATTGATTGCGAGACACTACATGCTTAGATATCCACAGGATATGCACCTGATGGATTTTATGTAGGAGGACAGCACATCCTCCTTTCCTGAGGACATACCATGGTACCAGTTGTGTTACGAGAAGAGGTGCTTAGGGAGTTTCACACTTCCCCATTGGTGGTACATCCAGGTGTAGAAAAGATGTACCATGATCTCAGATGACATCATAGGTGGCCGTGTATAAAAAAGGTTGTGGCAGAGTTCATTTCACAATGCCTCACCTCCCGGCATGTGAAAGAGGAGCACCAGGTACCAGCAGGCTTGGTGCAGCCCTTAGAGGTCCCGGAGTAGATTTGAGATGGTATATCTATGGATTTTGTGATGGGACATCCACGTACTTCTAGAGGACATGACGTTATCTAGGTGATTGTCGAATGACTCACCAAGTCGGCCCACTTCTTACCTATTAAAGGGCAGGGCTCAGTGGAGAGCTTGGGACGCCTCTACATTCAAGAGATCATACAGCTTCATGGTGTGGAATCTTATATCATATTTTGATCGCGATGCTCGCTTTACTTCCTGGGTTTGGAAGGGGTTACAGGAGGCATTTGGGACGTAGATACACCTGAGCACTGCCTTTCACCATCAGACAAATGGTCAGACAGAGAGTACCATTCGGACTCTCAATGACATGCTCCATGAATGTGTCCTCGACTTTGGTCGCAACTAGGAGGATCACATACCTTTAGTGGAGTTTGCGTACAACAATAGATACCACACCACCATCGGGATGACACCATAAGAGGCATTCTATGACCAACCTTGAAGATCACCTCTGTGCTAGGCAGACCCTAGGGAGTCAGCACTCGTAGGACCAATGATGGTCCAGGCTATGATAGAGAAAGTGCATTTCATCCAGGAGCAGATGAGGACTGCACAGAGCCAACAGAAGTCCTATGCTGATAGGTGGCGGAGATCACTACAGTTCGAGGATGGCGTCCACATTTTCTTAAGGGTCTCACCTTGACATGGACTATGGAGATTTGGCCTTGGAGGCAAGTTATCTCCGAGCTTCATCATACCATTCTAGGTTCTCAGCAGGATAGGCTAGGTAGCTTATCGACCGGCTCTTCCACCTCAGTTGCACCGGGTGCACGACGTCTTCCACGTATCTCAGATGAGGAGAAACGTGCACAACAAGACGCAAATCATTGACCATGGGGAGATGGACATCGATGACATGGCAACTTTTGTGGAGGTCCCATTGGAGATTGAGGATCGATAGGAGCAGGTCCTACGTGGACCGCCACTTCCTCTAGTGCGCATCCGGTGGCAGCACTGGAACCTCCAGGAGGGAACATGGGAGCGGGAGGCTCAGATGCGTGCACAGTACCCTCATTTGTTTCCCTAGTTTATGATGTAGCTTTATAGGGACGTAAATACCTAAGGTGGGAGTAATGTAAAGACCTGTAAATTTCAAAGAATTTTTTTATGAAATTCATTGGGATTTTATGTGTACGCAGTTTCTGACGGCTCTTGATTCCGAGTTCTGGTTTGCCCAGAATCAATTTCCAAAGTTTACCTCAGGTGCATTCAGTGAACGAACGAGCGGGTTTTTTATCTTTTGAACTGGTTCTCGTAATTGAAATCTGAGGGCATCGATGTAACCACAACACCGGTACTTGCTTAAGAGGAGATTTAATGAAGATGTGTCTCCTCAGTAGGAGTTGTTAAATAAAAGCGGATTAAATGTAAATTAAGAGAAAATTGTGTTACAATTTTATTTCATTTTCTAAAGTGATTTTAATCTACACGGGAAAGTTGTGGTGGGACACACTAGTTACTAACTACCCATGAGAGGATAAATGTGATGTGGGGCCCACACGAGCCCCAACTCTTCACATTCCCAAACTCCCTAACTCCCCCATTTATTTTGAGTAACTCTCCTCTCTCCCTCTTTAATAATGGAAACTCAAATTAATTTAATTAATTGAACCTATTGAATAAATTGGATTATGTTTTGAATTTTGAGTTTTTGAAATTCATGGCAAGGTAAAATAAAATAAGGGAACGCTTATTTTATTTTGGTGTTAGCTTGTTGTGTTGGGAATTTGGGAGAGAGGTTTAGCTTTGTTGGAAGAACTTCATCCTTTGGTGAAGAAAGTCACCCTTCGATGAAAAATGTCGTCACCACAAGGAGAGACGATGTGCCATTCCTTATTCTCTCTATAGCTAGAATGAGACGTCATCCCCTCCTTGGATTCACGCCAACACCTTCCTCGAATGCTCACCCCGCAACACAATATTTTAAGTCACCGACAAACAACATCATTTATCGAGGTAGGGTTTATCTTCGTTCAAGTTTGATTTAATGTTCCTCGTTGATTAATTTTTCCACTTGTTATAATCATAACGGGAGGAGATTTGACTGCACAGACACGGCCGATCCTCTTCCCTGTTTCTTGTTGATCCTCTTTGATCTTTGCGGTGAAGGAGGCGCGGTGTCGTTGCACCATGTGGGAATGAATGGGACCACGGCAATAGAAGGCCGCGGTGGTGGAGCACGGCACTGTAGCGCCACGGTGGGGAGGCCGAAGGATGCAGCAGCTATAAGCAGGGCCACGGCGGAGGGGCGCGGTGATGTCGCACCGCGCCAGTCGGATAGGGGTTGTGGCCTAAGGCCATGGCGGTCTTTAGCAAGGGTGGAAGAGCTTAGCCGGCCACCGATATTCCAGGAGGCGGGACCCCCGCGGGTCTCGTGGTAGCTCTACCGACTGGCCATTATGGTCGGCCGTTTCCAAAGAAACTGGGGGGCGTAACCCCCCAGACCTGCCTAGAGAGGACCCAACCAGGGGGGGCCACTATTTCACATTCTGAGCATTTAAATATCATCCCTTGTTTTTTGAAATGTTGCTCATAGGAAATAATATGGAATAGGTTCATGGATATGATCATGGTAAAACCATTATATTTATAACATGGAAGTAAACATTTTTATTTTATTTTAATATTTTTTTATAAAACAAATTTATTGTTAGTAGAATAGTTTTTATGTAACATTCAAGTTTTTATGTTCAGGTGAAGACCTTATATTATGAAGATCTATTCGTGAAAAGATCCTTAATGTTAATTATTATATTAAATAATGATTATGTAATGTTTAAGGTTGGGTCCTTACAATTGGTATCAATAGATGTTTTAATGAACCTTAGGAGTTAGAATTTTATTAATAGAATATCCATAAATTATGTATTCATTATGTTCAAATTGAAATGATATAGAATTTGAAGATTATTATGTATCTTCATGTAAGATATGTTTTTTTCGGAATGGTTTTCCATGGAGGAAACATGGAAGATATTATGTGAAGGTATACAAAGGATAATAACCATCCAAATCAGCATCCAGAGATGGTTGGAATCAGAACTGAATTGTTTGTCGCATTGATGGCTCAGTTGACTCGGGAGTTTAATTGGGATTGTATACATACATGAGATTAAATAGATCAAATAAAGAGTATCATGTATATTGTTGAGCATTTCATTAGGAAAAATACCACATCACATACAGGATCATCTGACCCTTTTCAAGACAATGGGTGGATCAAAGAATTGGAAAATATTTTCAATGTCATGGGTTTTAATGACAATTAAATTCTTAGTACACTAATTTAAGTTTTTGAATGATAAGATAATCAGTGGTGGCCAATGGTTAAATGTTTTAACGATAGTGAATATATGGATACTCTTGGTTGTGATGAATTCAAAGGTATGTTTCTTGTGAAATATTTCCCCAAGGCGGGTTTACTTAGGAAGGAAAACACATTATTCAAATTGAGGTAGGAGGATGACTCAATGGCGACATACAAATAAAACCTCACTCAACTAGAAAATAATTCCAAAAATTTTATACCAGATCTTGATAGGAAGATAAATAAACTTTACCCAGGACTAAGGCCGTGATATCGAAGATCATTTTCCTCTCATGAATTCAAAATCTATAAGAAACTTCTCATATGTGCTTACTAGGTAGAAATGGAGTTTTTTGATAATCAAGTGTTTTATGCAAGAAATAAAAAAATAGGTCTATTTGGTTAGGAAAGGGAAATATTTCATCAATGAATCCTGTAGGTATGAAAATTAAATTTTCACCTTGTAAGAAGTGTGGTAAATATCATCTAGGATAATGTCTCTAAAAATATGAAATGTGATTCTAGTGTGGTTAGACTGTTCATATTTCTGGTAACTGTAAGGAATATGATCATGAATGAAATGAAAATCTGGTGGTAAGATGTTTTAGTTTCATTGAGTTTGGTCATTATGTCAATTTCATTCTAAAGATGATTACTTAAGGGGGGAACCAAACAGAACAAAAGAATAAGGGTGGGGAAATCGTCTTCTACTACTACTGTTGATGTGGTACCATAAAATTAAGTGGAATTATATACTTTTATTTTTTAGATAATTCCAATTTAATTTTTGATTCAGGGTTTAAACATTCTTTCATTTCTGAGAAATTTTTGGTTATTTTTTTCATTCCAAAACAAAAAATGAATCTAGAAAATATACTAAAAATGCCTTGGGGAAATGATGAGGAAAAATGGAATGATAGGGAATCTTTCTATAATTATTTGTGTAAAGAATTTACCTATAAAACTGTTTTTCCCTCTTCTAAATTTTGATGTTATTTTGGGAATTGATTGTCTTTTTGTTTTCCATGCTAAAATTGGCTATAGAGTTAATGAGTTTCCTCTTCAAATGACTTTTTCGTGGAGTACAAGAATGAACCCTTATCTCTAATAACATATCCGGAAGATGGAAAACTAATGAATGATGGATAATATTGTTACCTTGAACATATTTCTGAAAATAGAGGAACTATTCAGGTTAATGATGTTCCAGTATTAAATTAATATCTTGATGTTTTTCATAGAGAGTTGCCTAGTATTATACCTGATCAAAAAGTTGAATTTACTATTTACTTAGTTCTTTTTACTAAGAGAATTTTAAAACCCCCTTATCGAATGTCTAAAATTGAATTTTTACAATTGAGGAAACAATTGTAGAAGATGTTAGATAAAGGTTTCATTCAACCCATACGATCGCCATGGGGTGATCCGGTCTTGTTTGTTAAAATGATCGATAGTTCAATGAGACATTGAATTAATTATAGAGCATTGAAAAATTTCACTATTAAGGGAATGTATCCTTAACCTCATATCAATGATTTTTTTGATCAGCTCTATGGAGCACATTATTTTTCGATGATTGACATGATGTCAGGCACCATTAGTTGAAAAAAAGAACCATATATTCTAAAGACCACATATCACACATGATATGCCGATTATGAATATTTAGTTAAACATTTGTGGTTTTAATATGGACCTATATTATTCATGGAAAATATGAATAGAATTTATAGTGAGTTATTGGAGAAGGTTGTGGTTGTGTTTATTGATGACATTTTGGTATATTACCAATGTAAAGAGGAACATGAATTTCATTTAAGGGCTATCATTTATACCATCGAAAATGAGTAAATTAAAGGAAAATTCAGAATGTGTGGGTTTTCATTACAAAAAATTTTATTCCTTGGACACACTATTTTAAAAAATGGCATAACTACTGATCCTCCTAAAAAAATATTTTTTTAGAATGGCCATGACCAAAAAATATAAGAGAGATTTGTAGTTTTCTTGGATTTGGATGATATTACCAACGGAATTTTGAAAATATTCAAGGGTATCTATCACGCTGACTATGTTAACTTGAAAAGGTGATATGTTCATCTAGACAATAGAATTTGATTACTGTTTTCAGGAATTGAAAAGAAGAATGAATAATGCTCCAGTTGTGGCATTACCTTCCAGATATGGTGAATTTGTAATCTATAGTGATTCATTGTTGAATGTACATGGAACTATCTTAATAAATAATTATCTGGTAATTGTATAAGCTTCATCTTAGTTGAAACTTCATGGGTTAAATTACTATTCACTTGATTTGAAATTAGATTATATTTTTTTTCATTTTGGATGAATCATCTATATAGAGTAAAATGTGAAATATATACTCACAACAATAGTTTTAAGTATATATTTTCGTAGAAATAATTCATCATGAGATAGAGGAGATGACTGGGAGTAATTAAGGATTATGATTGCACGATTCAATTCCATCCATGAAAAGAAAATAAAGTGGTTGATGCTTTGTGCCAAAAATGTAATGATACATTAACCATGTTACATTTTGAAAAAGATCATTTGATAAAATATTTGTTGAACATTGGCATAGATGATGTTTGTGTAAGAAGTTACTATATTTTGTTTCAGGTATCAGTGAAACCAACTCTCCCAGAGAGAATTAAGAATGAGCTGATGAAAGAAAGTGAGTTGTAGAAAAAGTTAGAGTTTCTTCATAAGGGTGAGTTACATAAATTTAACATAAATAATGATTTTATTTTGAGATTTGAGAAGAGGTTATTTGTGCCTTGTAATTCACAATAGAAGAAAGTGTTGTTATGTGAATCTAAAGGTTTATTTTTATTAGTTCATCCTTTCATTTCTATGTTCTACAGATACCATCATGAGTATTACTGGTGGGATGGAATGAAAAGAGATATTTCTGACATAACTGTGGACTGTTTTACTTGTCAAAAAGTTAAATTAGAGTGATAGTTTCTAAATGGGATGCTTCATCATTTATCAGTTCAAGAGTTGAAATGGAAACATATAACCACTGATTTCATTAGGGAATTACTGATGAAATCTTGGGCTAATAATGCATTTTTGGTTCTTTTGATCGATTGACAAAATATGGTCATTTCGTTCCAATTCAAGATCCTCTTTCTCTAGATCAACGTTCTCTATTATATGTTAAAGAGATAGATAGTTTGCATGGTGTTCCCCACTCCATTGTATATGATTATGATCACATGTTTAATTTTGACTTTTGGATGGCCTTCATAAGTAATTGGGTACTGAATTAAATTTTAGTGATGTTTTTCATCCTCAATCAGAATGTTAATTAGAACGAACAATTTAGACATTGTAAGATATGCTACGACATTTCTCAATGGATTACCAGGGATGTTGGGACCGACATCATTCTTCGGTTGAGTATTCTAATAATAACATATTTCATTACAGTTTTTAGATGACTATAATTGAGGCATTATATGGGCATCAGTTTCAAACCCCAACTTTTGGTATGAATTTAGTGAAAGGATACTGATTGGACCAAAATTGCTAGAAGAGATGGAAGAGACAGATCAGATGATATAGAAACACATGAGGAAAACTCATATCATGCAGAAAAGTTATGAGAATAGTCAGAGGACAGATCTTTCCATCGAGGTATGTGATAATGTATTTCTCAATGTTTTTCACTAGAAAAGTTATATAAATTCTAGAAATAAGGAAGATTTAACCCCCGAGGTTCATTGGACCCTATGAAATCCTAGAGAAAGATAAATCAGTTACCTATAGAGTGGAATTACCTGCACATTTATCTAAGGTACACAATGTGTTTCCTTATTCAATATTGAGAATGAATATTCTAGATCCATATCATTTTTTAGTTTAGTGATAGTTTATTTGGGAGAGAAAATTCTTATAAGGAACAACCCATCCAGATTCTTGACCGAAGATAGAATGTGTTGCAGAATATGTTAATTCATCCGATAAAGTTTTTGGGAAAAACCATATGGTTAAATATGCAACATGGGAATTTTAAAATTCTATGAGGGTTAAATGACCCCACTTATTTGATAAGTGAATAATATTACGAGGACACAATTTGAAAAATGGGGGAAGGATGTAACATCCAAGCTAAATAATGAATATGAAATTTTCATATTTATTAATATTTATGAAATAAATATAAATTTTAATTTAGGGGGTATTCTATGATCGATGGTGTAACTGACAGACAAAAATGGTTTTCTCTAAAATATTATGTTGCACACAAGGCTGAGTCATACTGAGAAAAATTAAAATGATAAAATATTATAATTTTAAATGGTAGTTAAGGCCCAGCCATTATATTAGAGAGAATGAATAAAACTAACCATATTAGGATTACACATGTTTTTTAAAAGTATTTACATTTATCAAATATATTATAGAGGCTTAAAACTACTATGAATCCAATTTTAAACAAAAATATTCTATTATTTTTTAATGTTTTTTTACTACCTTTTGACAAAAAAACCTTTTTATATATAGTTTTTGTTACATTTATATAATCCATTTGAAAAAATAAACATCTTATTTTGAATCAAGACATCATAATTTACTTTGGGTATTTTTTTTATTTTTCTCATAATGATCATTTTTAATGAATATTGAAAAATAGAGCATTTTAAGTCAAAAATTACTTTTCATCTAGTTTATTTATATGATTATATTATCATTTTATTGGTTTTTAATGTTTAATTAGATTATAATTTTATCATTTAATCCAATTTCATACATTGTATTTAATTTCAAATAGAAATTGGAAATAAACACAAGTCAATATGTTGGTTGTTTTTTCTTCTTAAAAACACGAATTACTGTTTTGACATACGGAATTAATTTTAAATTAAATTCTAAAAGGAATGTGTATTCAATTTTGAAAAATGTGATCCAAATTTTGAATCTTTAGGTCCAAATTGTGTAAATAGTTATCTTTTATTTTTTGACATTATGAATAGTTAAATTTATAAATGTTTTGTTTTCTATGGTTAAAAGGTAAATTTGTTAAATAAGGGTAAATAATAATATTATAATAATATAAAAGTAACATAAAATGTCATAACACTATTAAATGAGACATTTAAAACCATGGGCATCCTTGTGACTATTTTAGGAACCTATGGATACTCTTTTGTGAAAAAATTATCATTTAATTACATTTTATTTAATGTTAAAGAAAATATAACATGAACATATATTATTTACTAATTTTTTGGTATGGGTAATATAAGTGATATATTCTACTATAAATATAAATTTGAATTGAAAAATTATTTTACACATCCTGATATTTTATTTATAACTTGTAGAGATTAAATAAATAAATTTAATTATGAGACAATGATGATGCAATGTTTGCTTCATTAATAATGGATTCAAATAAATGATGTTATAAATTTTAAAATAAATGAAATTTCAATATTTTGTTATCATACACAGAATATTTAGATGATATTTACTTTTTATTTTTGTATTAACGATTTTTTAAGGAAAAAAAGTTTTTCTGAATTATAAAAAAAGTCATGTTATGAATAGTGTCAAAATTGACATAATTCATATTTTAGAATATAAAATATTTTACTAAAGATTATAAATTTCAAAAAAATTATTATTAGGCCAAATTGTTATCATATGTCTCTAATTATATAATTTACTCTTTAATTATATATTTTTATTGTTTTTTAGCTATTTTGATTCTCAAAATGTTACATTCTTAATAAAACGGTAAGAGTAAAAAAATGGTTAAATAAAAAAGATAAGGATTAAAAAATAAACAAAACCTATATAATTATTATTGGATGATTTTATTCCAACTAATTTTCATCTTATATTCAAACTAACTGAATTTTAAATCATTTATAATCTAATTATAATGTATAATAAAATAATAATTCAAGATACTACTTAAGTGACCTTCCTCTATCTTATAAAAGTCCACCACATCTAACCCTTTCTCACACCTATCAAGCCACCTTGAATTGACCAAAAACTGACCAAATAAGAACCCATCATTCCTAACATAATCTTAGAAGCCTTACTATTGGATGTACGAAAATCATGAAGGCCTTTAAGCTTAAATCAAAAGGAGTAACCAGATTTGAGGTAATATCTTCTCTCAGGATTATTTATTTTATTTTCCCATATCCAACCCCATAATGCTCATTATTACATGATTTTAAAACAACACCATTATGTTAACTATAATAAGATTTTTATGCTAATTATTAGACATACACTTTCACACACATTCAACTATTTTATTTAGAACTTATTATTTCTATGGACAGCGAACTACTGCCTCACAAAATGATGATTATTCAATTATCTCAGAAAACCTCTTATAATGGACATTATGATGACACTAAAATTAAATATTCTACATATGGTATTTATTTTACGTATATTATTATTTATCTATCATTTATAACATACCATTATTCTTTTCATGTTATATAAATACGATAATTTCATTTGAGTAAGTGTATACCACCACCACTCAAGGTTATATGACTCATACATGTTATACATGGAACACATAAAGGATTGAATTATTGATATTATATAAAAATATAACCTAGATATTATATTGTAATTGTAATATTCCTATATTCCATTTATTTTTTTAAAATTTAAATATTAAAAAGAAATGAAAGTAGCGTTCATTCATACGTACGACTTACCGTCTCCATGAATGGTGCATTTGATTTATTATATCCAAATTCTAAGGAATATTATAAATATATATATATTGGATATATATTATACATATTACAAATAAATCATTAATATAATTCAGGATTTAATGGAGTATTTACAACATGGAAATTTTTATATTATAAAAATATCATTTTTGACTCATTTTCTGAAAATCGACAAAATATCTAATACAAATTTAGATAATAAACTAATTGTTATAGCATGGTAATAATTTGTATAAAAGGAATAATAAAATTAAGAAAAGTTCTAATGCAATTATAAATTAACTGAAGTTTATTATTCAGGAAATTATTGATCGAACGAGTCATGTCCGACATGAGGTAAGGGACTTTTTCATAATCTCCATTGTTTTAGGCATATTTTGATTTATAAACTACTTGATTTTATATGGTGTATAAACCCCTGTGACATTTAATTTCATTCAAAGTGAATCTTTTTCTATGTAGTGTTTTACTACATGACAAATGGAATGTTTCTTTAACCTACATGGTGAAAACGACCTTTCTGTTGCCCTAAAAATTATTTGATATTTGGATTCCATAACAAGATGTGATGTTTTTAAATTTAAAATAAACACTATATACCATTTTTTAAAATTTTGGTATTGAAATTTTTTTTGAATGTGGATTAACTTTTTCAATATCTTGAAATTATTTCGTCTCATTGCAAATGAAATTTTGATTATTGAAATGTTGATATTTGAAATAATTTAATTGTGATAATTATATAATTGTACATGTAAATTTGATGGTTGGTTATTTGATAAACCAAATGAAGGGTGGTTTCATGAAAAACCAAAAATGGGTGGTTAAATTATATCCTCCAATGTATTGGTTATGGAAGTCATCTGTCTCGATATTCCATTTGTAAGAATGATTTTTTGAAGTCAACCATACGGTTATTCCATTTATGTTGGATTATCTCCCACATGATCTATTTTATGTTATGTGTGCTTTCAATGTATTTTATGGTAATATTTTTATTAACAAAAAATATTTAATGAGTTATTATTTAGTGAATATTAATTTATACCTCATCAATTTTAAAAGTATTTATTATGATAAAGTATTAATGCTTTACTTGTTGTTTGGAAAAAGTATTAGTTTTCCTTCTTGATGAATCCCTTACTAAGATTTTTATGATTATACAATGTTTTGGAATTTTTTTCCAAAGATATAATGTGGAATAAGGTCAAGGATGGGATTAATTAAAATTCACGATTTTTATAACATAGAACTAAAAATGTTGGTTTTCATTTAATATTTATTATTTTATGAAGAAAATGGATACAGAGTAAATGTATCTCTATATAATATTCATGTTGTTATGTATAGATTATGACCAAATTCTATGCATCTGTAAACCTAAAAAAATTCATGATGTGAATTGTTAACTTAATTATGGATTATTTAATTTTTATTATTACTGGCTTATAGGGACGATGTTGCGCGTGCAGGATTTCTTTTTGGTTCATGAATTGCGGTGGCATAGTGTCATGTAGGGGAGTACTTAAGAACCTGAGTTTTATATACATGATCAGTACCATGGGATGTTTTATTTTTTTTCTCTTTTCATGTAATGATGCTTGTTTTGTGCTTGTAGACCATCCCTATTAATGATATAGATTTCTCTTGTTTCTTCTTGTGGATGGCTTTATTTTGCGAGGTATCTCCCCAAGGAAAGTGTTTTGATGCTGGTTGTGGTTATTGTGTAGGTTTATATTTTTTCCTCTAGTGAGGTGGTTTATCACCATTTTTGGAAATATTCATAAGAGGTGTCTCTAAGGGCGGTTGTTTGGACCCCTTTATATAGTTCATTTATGGGTTGGTTTTGAATTTCCTTAGATAAGATTATTTGGAAAAGTATCTAATGTAATGGAATGATCCACTCTGGTCCATTCCTCTATGAGAGTATTTCATTTGAAAAATTCTGGGAGGTCAATGTCACTTATTTGTTACACATTTCCAAATTGACAGTTCTTTGAAATGCGTTTTTAGTTCTGTGAATAGTGTCCTTAGTGTGACATTTGTGAATAATTTTTTCTGTCAGAAATTTATTAGTAGTATCCTTGGTGATACATTTATTAATTGTGTCTTCAGTTATACATTTGTGAATAGTGTAGTAGGTGATACATTTTTGAATAGTTTCATTGGTGAGTCATTTGTGAACAATGTCCTCGGTGATACATTTTGAACAGTGTTGTTGGTGATATGTTTTTGAGCAGTGTCGTCGGTGAGATATAGTGAATAGTACAGTCAGGGAGAAATTTGTGAATAGATTCATCAGTGAGACATTTATGAATTGTTTCATTAGTGATAAATTTTTTAATAGAGTCTTTGATAAGAAATTTATGAATTGTGTCGTCGGTGAGACATTTGTGAACAATGTCGTTGTTGAGCCTTTTATGAACAGTATCATCAGTGAGTCTTTTGTGAACTGTGTCATTGGTGAGACAATTATTAATAGTTTCATCAATGATAAATTTTTGAAATGTTTCATGTGTGAGAAATTTATTAACAGTTTCATCTGTGATAAATTTTTGAATAATGTCTTCAGTGAGACATTTGTGAATAGTTTAATCGGATAGAAATTTGTTATCAATGTTTAATTCTTCTGACTGTAACTCCGCATCAACATTTTATTTGATATTAAAGACATTCAATGAATTTTTTATGTGATTTAAATAATATTCAACTCCCATAACTCACATGAAAATATTCTTATGTTTTATGTTGGCATTACTTGGTCAAAATACATTGTCTTGACCAGATATGCCTATAATGGAAAATCTAAATTGTATCTAAACCTCTGCTCAATTTTGATAATCAAAAGGGTCATGATACATTCTACCGTGTGATTTATTATCATTTATCATTGTTTGAGGCACCCCGAACCAATGTTCCTGAGGAGTTATGTTATTTTTCTATCCATGGATTGTTTCTCATTCTATTTTTTCGTACAACATGTGCCCCTATCTTAGTGAAACGAGGATGATTAGAAATTTCGTTGATATAAGGTATGTTATGCCAGTATTCTTGTTGGTTTCTGGATATGTTTCCCCTTGTACTCCATTCCATTTTATGACATTTTCTCACCATGTTTCTAATAGAAATATATTTTGGGTTATTTGATGTGGTTGTTTTCTAGTGTCCTTAGTTAGATGTAGTTGTTGTGGGAGAGGTGACCATGATTGGTTTTGTTGGCCCATTCTCATGCATTGAACATTGGTAGCCTTTTGATGTACAAGAATTTTGGATTCCCTATTCATGTACATGAAGTCTTAAAGTAAGCATGTTTTATCCAATATATCATAATTAAATTAACATAATAAAAACCAAAACATGGTTAATGAATTGGTATTAATCGTTTAGTGATGTTATTGCCTCTATATTTTCTCGATCTTTTGATATCAATTCTTTTCATTTATTGAAAGTCATTATTGATGTAAATTATTAGTGAACATAAATTTAGGATTTATTATAAAAAAATTCAGAATATAAAGGGGCATGTTTAATGAATATGGTAATAGTTTTTACTTAATGAGATAAATGAAATGGCTATAGTTAGGCATCATTAGTTTAATTGGTTAATTCAATAAGTAATATAGGACTGGTTTTGAGATAAAGATAATGAATTAATGTGTTCCAAGTTATTATATTTCTTTAAATTTCCAATAACATTATGCTTTAGACATGTGAATTTTAATTTTTTGTCTAGGATTAATGCCTTGTTCTAGGCCAAGAGCCATGTTTCTATGTTGTTTGTTTCATAGAGGTTGTGTTGTGGTGTGAGCGTGGGATGGTTGAGCATGGGGAATGTGTGGAATGTTGGGGACGGGAGGCCCAGTGGTGGTGGAAACCATTATCACCTATAGTGGAAAGATGCATTTATATATGTATATGTTTGTCATGGAGGACACCTCAGATGATAGAACTGGTTGAAGAGGGACTTACATTATGATATGATAGTGGTTGTTGTTGAATATGGTGTGTGTTTATCTACATTAATTTTCCCACTACATGAGACATATATTTTTTACTAACCTAATCATTAAAGTGGTGAAGATGAATTGGGTATTCTAGGTAATTTCTATGTTTAGATTTTTTGAGATGGATTGCCCTGCACTCTAGCTACAGGGGCTAATGACCCATGGAGTAGTTCATTTAATCACCCTATTAAGAACCTTGTGTTGCAAAGAACATAATGTATTTCAAGAATACCAAACATTATGGGAAAGCAATAATTATATTAATAAATTGATTAATAAATTATATTAACCCATGGGGTCGGTTTTTCGTGGAATTCATTTCTTAGGTAATATTTTTGAGATTTCATAGACATGGTATGGTTATTCCTAGAGGTAATTGAACTTTTTGTGATGAAAATGAAATGTAATATTGAAATGATAATAGTAAATTAATGGTTAAATAATTAATTAACATGATTTTCACTCTGATTAAAGTATATAATTTAATCAAAATTATCAATTTAATTTTTTTTGTGATTATAGGTTACCTAGTCTTAGTACTGGCTGTTGGGAGTCTGAGAGACATTAGCTACTTTTGAGTCAAACACAAGGTTGTTCCCATAGAGTGGATGTAATCTATATTATATCTAATACATATTATATTTATATACACTAATCCATCATATCATTTATGGAAACTAACACCCCATTGACTCTGAGCCCTAGGGTTTCTTTCCCCAACATCTATTTGGGAGGATTAATAGGTGACTACCCCCATTGGACATGATTTATTTACATTTTAGTTACATTTGATGGTAGAAAAAATGGTTAGTTTTCCACATATATGTTTTTATAGGGTTGTAATGGTTTTCTTTTATTCACACATATATATATTGGATATAGATTCCCATGGGATGCTATTGTTTTAGTATTTATAGTTTGAGATGGCTTGAGGATCCTTACTCAGTGTGTGTACTATAATGAATTTACGTATAACACCCATCATATGATATACATTATGTAAGATGAGTTGGATCCAAATACCTACCATGTTACATTGGTTACATGTATGTGGTTGTTTTGTGTCATAAAGTGCATATTGTGGGGCTTCACCCCAGGTGTTTGCGTGCAATCCTTTTTGGAGATAGGTTTTTAGGACATATGATGTTGGGGTAAGGTTGGAAAAACTAGAGTAGTGGTAACATGGTACCATTTACAGTTTTTATTATATTATATAATATTATATGCAAATCTTTTCTAGAGTATCCATGGAAAGGATGCGATCTTAGTATACATGTTTAGGTGGTATGTTAGTTTCACTTTTTTGGTCACTATGCATTAACATGCTTTTTTTAATTTAGCACGAGAGGTTCTGTAACTCCCAAATATTCCACGATACACCTCTATTTTAATAATACAATAGCTTTTGATGTACAAAACTTCGAGTTCTAGCACACCGTGACCAATCGAACTAGCCGCTTAAAAAGAAATTTTGAATAATAGTAGCAACTTTTTAAAATTTTATAAAATTTATTTTCCAAAAAGGAATTCTTTTTTTGATATGTAATTTCAATGCTATCTTAGGATGATTTATTGGTATTTTTCTGATCACTGTCAATTTTTTATGAAAAGTGAAAAACACAACATTACTGTTTAAAACTGGCCTTTATTTTAATAATAATAATTATTATTTTAATTTATTTTAGAGTTAAAAAAAGATAAATAATACCTATATTAGTATAATTTAATTTATTGGATACATTTTATAATAATTTTACATATATAAAATTTTATTGGCCTTTTTAATGTTTTTTAACCAACTTCTAGTCATGTTAGAAAATTTACATGAAACATAATTTTACCGCTTCTGTGAATTTAATTTAAAAATTCCAGGAGATACGGTTGACATCAGTAAAGAAATATTATTTCAATAGGATGAATATAGATTTTGGTGAATCATAAATTTTGTATTTTTTAACAATGAATAAATTTAAATTTTGAAATTATAGATAAAAATGATAATAAAGTTACCCTAACATATGTCTTAATTAAATTTTATAAGTTTATCTTGACTAATGACATCCTTAGTAATAAAAGGTGATCATTTTTGATACACATGGATTAGAATAGAACATTTATTAATATTTTATTTAAAGAAGAATTAAAAGTGTCAAATTCAAATTGTAATAACTGAACCATTTTTAATAAAGTGTTATAAACAAGATAAATTCGAGTATAATTATTAATTAGAAAGATAAAATGATTTACTACATCTTTGTATTTTATTTATAATTTTTAGACATAAAATAATTAAACTGATTTATGACGCAATGATGATGATATAATTACCTTATTAATGAAGTATTACAATTATTTATATTATAAATATCCAAATAAATGTAAAATGAGGCTTTTGATTCATTCCACTAATTTTATAAGTTAACATGACTATTTTTGATTGATGTAATATATTTTTTCGAAGTAATCATATTTTTTTTGACTTTCACAAAAACCAAACACTAAATAGTGTAAAAATTTCAATAAATGGGTTTTTAAAACAAATATTATATTATTAAATTATATAATATTATTAGAAATATATGGCTCTACCAAATGACATATATAATGATAGATATTTCATTAATTAACCTTTGGGGTTTCACTTGGCATTTTATTGTATGTTTATTATCCTTGTAAAATAAAAATATAGGAAGTCATTATAAAAGATAAACTATTTAACTAAGAGTAAAATCTAAAATATAATGCAAAAATGGTGACCTAAACTTTTCTAAAATATTTTGGTTCAGAATATTTCGACCCATAACCACATTATACCCAAAATTGATCAATTTTATTCCATTATAAGTAGAAAATTATTTTATAATAAAATAATATATCAAGCTTTTTCTAAAGTGACCCTCAACTCTCTTATAAAAGTGTACCTCCCATTCACTAAAAATCACAACACAAATTCCACTTTTATCATCCAAAATATTCTCAAATATCTTACCAACAACCGTTAATTAATCCTAGAGGACTTACATTGATCACAAATCCAACCTATGTATCCTTTTTTATCCAATCAAAAGGTAGCACCTGATGAAGAGGTAATAATTTCATCACCTTTTTCAATGTCCTTTTGTTGTTCCACTTATTTATTATTTGTAGTTTCTATACGAAAATAACAAATCCAGTAACTTATAAATAATTTAATTCTATTATAAATATTGTACAAACATATTCATTATTTCATCCATCCAATGATTGTTAAAGTCACAATACGTTCGTACGTACGACTCACTATCTCCACATTGTGGTGTATTTTTTTAGTCAACACTTAATTATTTGTATGGGTATAATAATGAGTATAATTGATGTAAATAATACATATAACATGTTAATTTATCTGTATATTTAATATTCAATCCAATTTCCTACGATTTCACCATGAAAATAATGATATTGTCGCTCGTGTGTACGAATGGATTACCGTCACCACGAACGCGACGAGATTCATTCCCCATCAAAACCATTTAAGAATAATTTTAATTTAATGATTTAATATAATTTCTATGATAATAATATAATTCTGGATATGAATAAAATATATCCTATCCATAAAAATCATGACTTACAAAAGAAAACATATAAAGGAAAATGGATCATTTAACACTTAAAACAGTGATACTACTTAAATATTATTAACAAAGCACTATTTCAAAATCATATATCATAACATAGTTATGTATATGGTTATTGAATAATTTAATGAAAATTATTTAAATATTATAATGGATTTTAACATACCCTAGAATATGGAAAAGTACAAGGAAAGGGTTAATTTTAAAATCTTTTTATTATCTGAGGTGGTTTATACGTAAGAATATTCTAAGAATTAATTATCATCCCCACTCGTGTTTCTTAATAATTTCTTTCCAAATATTTTTAAATTTTTTTAGAATAATGGTAAAACTCATTTAATCCCTTGTTTGACTTTATATATATTTATTTGATAGAAATAATTCCGTCATTTTCAAGATAATGTACATTATGTCCTTTTCGTCAAATTATAGTAGGAATGATTTTTTATCTTATACGATGAATACAGCTATGTTACACCGTTATAACAACATCAAAGCTTCCTTTAAACTATTATAACAATATTTTAAAAATAATTTTTTTTTATTTTATAATTATGTGACTTTTAAATGATTTCAATGTATAAATAGATATTTCTCTCAAATATTTTTGGACTGAATTCATCTATGTCAGAATCCTTTTTGAATGTTGTATTTAATTGATGTTTATTTATTATGATAAAATATTGCATATTGTATTGATGATTTTGTGATATGTTTGATTTTGGATGTGGTATTTTTTATTCCATTCATTGTTTATGGATAAAGTATTAACATTGTTATGCTAGTCTTAATATGAATGGTTATATAATGTTTGAACATTTTAATATTTAGAATGCATTGGACATAAGATGTGAGATGTGGGGCCCACTATAACCCTTCAATGCATTGGTATGTCTCATGAGACAATCTATTGTCTTGGCACATGGCCTCAACAAAATATTAGTTTTATTATTGGCATGAGTCCTTGAATATATTGTTACAATGTCTGACATTATGCATTCCATGATTATGAAATTAGATATTGATATTACATCTGATTATTTGATTTGTATAATATAATTGTAAATATGTAAATGGAATTATTTGATTTATATTTTAAAAATTATTCTATATTTTATGATTGAAAAATATTATGTTTTAGTCTTATACATTGAGTTAAATTTTTATGATTATTTATGAATGTTCCTGCTATATTTATATCCTTACTACAAATTTGATCTCACCCATTTATTATGTTTTATTTCTTTTAGGATGTGAAAAAAGTATATTATGATTTACCATTAGGAATAGGCTAGGGGATATGAGTGTGTTAAAAAGGGGACACAATGTTGTTGTTCTTCCATTTCACAATGTAATGTAAAACTTATGTATGTATCTAGTACTTCCAAGGAAACTAAATTGATTGGTATTTTGGACGTGATCCCTTGTGATCATGCCAATGAGATTTAACAATGAACTGACTCTGGGTAACTAGTTTTGGGGCATTATAAAAGGTATTAGAGGATTCTTAGTACAAAACATGGAGACTAGATTTAGAAATATTATGATTAGAGAACATTACACTAAGATATAATTTGAGGATAAGTATATAAGAACATCCATGAATTTTCTTAATATAGTGATTTTTTGAATTTTTCGTGCAACGCATCCCTGCCACAATATTAGTAGTTAGAGGTGTCTTTGGAAAATATTTATCTAGGGTAAAACCGGAAAACAACACATTTAGTTAGAATCGAATGGGAACTAATGCACAAAAACGTGCCTTGTCGTACTTGTTTGGAATTATGTATTGCAATACATAAACTAATCTAGTGTACCCCATTATTTAGAAATGGAGGATAGTGGAAGAAATGGAAACCATATGAATGCACATAATCGATGTACAGACTGCCCTCCAACTCAAAATAATTATAGTTGATATGGTTATGGAACTAGTGATGAATAGCTTATAACCATACTGGGAAAACTCACTCAGGTTATGAATAATAACCTTACCCATATAGATAACCTTGATCCATAAAGCAGAGGATCAATAATGGACCGATTAATGAGGAAACAACCAAAAAAATTCAATGGGACTACAAATACATTTGTATCTAAGCAATGGTTAAGTTCTTTAGTGAATATATTTTAGGCATTGGGGAGTAGTGATAGAGAAAAATATGTCATAGCAGTTTATCGCCTCACAAGAGATGCAGATCAATGGTGGTCATTAACTGAAAACATAAAACAGGAAGATAAGTATAAAATATTGAAATCATGGAGTTTAAAATGATTTTCAAATAAAAATGAATTCTTCTTGAACATCATGATGATATGGAACGAAATATTTTGAGTCTCATAAAAAAGGAGGTTGAGAATGTCCGAAAGTAGGAGGCTAACTTTTCATGGTTAGCAAGGAATGCTGCAGATTATATACGTAACCCAAGAAGTAATATTTACTGATTCATTAATGGGGTAATATCATTTTTTCATCGTGTGTTAGACTCAAAATACTTATCATCATATGGAGATATTGTATCATTTGCTATCAAAATAGAAAAATAATTCTCTATGTCTTATGAACTTAACGAAAACCAAGGGAAGATGAGATCTTATGAAAACTCTGAAAATGGAAATAAGGGGAAGAAGGGAAATTCTGAATTTCTATCTTATAGTAAATTTGGGAAGAATCACCCTGGAACTTTCATGAAGGGAATGGGAGTTTGTTACAAGTGTGGAGAAAAATCCCACTATGCTCGTGATTACATTTAGAAGAATGAGGCTGTCAATATTTATTGATTTAGTTTTATAGAGGTAGGTCATTTTGAAAATTAATGTCCTAAGAGCCAAGGAAAGATACCCTAGAAATGGACAAGGGATGAATGCCAAGAGTATGTGATCTCTAATGCTGAGGTTTAATCTTCCAATGACATGGTGGAAGGTACTTTAATAGTTTCTTCAAATTTATTCAATGCTTTATTTGATTCTAGATCATCACAATCATTCTTAACTTATATGTTTGCAATGAAAATTATTTATTTCCAATTGGATTTAACAAGTGATTTTTCAGTGAAAAATCCGTAGAGAACTATCATTGCAATAATGTTTTTTTATCAGTTTCCAATATGACATATAGACTTGATTTTTCTACTGATTTCATCACCATAAGCATGATTGAATTTAATATAATCCTCGGTATAGATTGGATTTCGGACCATGATACAAAAATTTATTGTAAGAAGAAGGAGGTTGCATTTTTTATGTTTATATGCAATACTTTATCTTTAGAGTAGAAACATCACCATCTGATTCTCATCTAGATCCACAACCATTAGCTTGGCTAAATTCAATTATTAGGGAGAATAGAGGGATTTAAGCATGGGTGAGGAAAGGAATGTTCAAATAGTGGATTTACCGGTTGTGCAAGAATATGTTGATGTCTTACCCGGGAAATCACTTTGATATCCTCCGGAATGATAAATTTAATTTCCCATTTATTTAATTCCTAGTTCAACGACCATATCAATGACCCCTAATAGAATGGTCACCATGGAATTATTAGAACTAAAAATACAACTTGAGTAATTAATTAATAATGGATTTAATATCTTTAGTGTATCTCCATGGGGATCCCCTATTCTTTTTTATATGAAGATAGATGGATATATGTGGTTATACATTGACTACATGGAGATTAATGCTATTTTAATAATGAACAGGTATCCCCTACCTCACAATGATGAATAATTAAATCAACGTCATGAAGCTCAATATTTTTCAAAGATTGACCTTCGATCTAAATATCATCAGGTGCGTGTGATGTAGGAAGACATTATGAAGACAACATTTCATACTAGGTTTGGACATAATGAGTTTACAGCAATTCCTTTTGGATGGACTAATACTCCATATATCTTCATGGATTTAATGAATAGTATTTTCAAAGAATATCTAGATGACTTTGTGGTGGTATTTATTGATAATATCTTTGTATACAACAAAATCTTTGAAGATAATGAAAATACCTTGGCCACTGTTCTAATGACTCTTAGTAGAAATAAATTATATGGTAATTTTAGAGAATGTGAATTTGGGCTTCAGGATATTTCTTTTATTTTACATATTGTCTATAAGGATGGAATCCCGGTTGATCCTTCAATGAAAAGAGAAATATAATAATGGCCAACATCGACAAGTATAACTTAGTTATGAAACATTATTTGTTTAGCATGTTATTATTGGAGTTTCATCTTGAATTTTTTCCGATTAGCTATCCCATTAACCTTTCTCACACGTAAAGAGGTTATTTTTTTTTGGAAAAATGTGTGTGTAAATTTTTTTGAAGAACTGATGAGAAGATATGTAAATGCTCATATCTTGACACTACCATTGGGGAATTATGGGTTTGTTATTTATATTACTGCATCAAAGAATGAATTTTTTTTCTTTATCCAGAATGATATAATTATTTCCTATGCATCACATTAGCTAAAAATTAATGAACAGAACTATCATAAACACGATCTTCATTTAGAAACTGTAATCATTTCTCTGAAGATATGAATACACTATCAATATCGTGAAAAATTAGATATATATACTGATCTCAAGAGTTTGAAGTCAAATTCTTCACAGAATGAACTCAACATGAGGTGAAGATGATGGCATGAACTACTCAAGAATTATGATTTCACAATACACTACCACATGGGGCATAAAAATAATGTGGAATATTCTTTTAGTATAAAGGATCTTGGCATCGTGAAAAAGATGATAGTTGAATGGGATCCAATGTTCATGGGTTTAGTAAATATGGATATTGTAAGAATCTTGGATGGTGAAATAACAATACATTTTCTAGTGGTTGTGAAACCATCTTTACTAGAATGGATAAAATTTTCTCAGATTGATGATGATGCGTTTCAAAAGAAAACTAAAGCAATTAATGATGGGAGATTTATCAACCTTATATAAAAAGATGAAATATTTAAATTTGTGAAGAAACATTGTCTTCGTGATATGCATGATCTAAAAAGGGAATTTTTGGATGATGCTCATAGCTCCAATTTCATTATACACCCTGGTAGCACTATGATTTATAAATATTTAAAGGACAATTTTTTGGTTAGACAACATGAAGAGGAATATTGCTGTTTATGTGTCAAAATGTGTGGTTTTTCAACAGGTGATTGAAGAAAGTCAACATGCTAGTGGTGTCAGGAAACTGTTTCCCATACCTGAGTGGAAATGGGGTGATATTATGATGGACTTTGTCATGGGTCTACAAAATAATAGTAGAAGGAATGATGCAATATGGGTCATTCATGATTGTCTTAACAAGTCACCACATTTTTAATCTTTAAGAGAAGATGTGCCACTTGAACATTTATCAAGACACTATATTAATTATGTTTTAAGAAATCACTGATTACCCCTATCTCTTTTTTAATTTTTTATCCCCATTTTACATCGTGATTATAATTTTTTCAGAAATCCCATGATACTAAACTTCATTTGAGAAATGGCTACCAACATCAAACTAAAGGACAATTAGAATGATCATTTCAAAAATTATAAGAGATGTTTAGATCATGACCACATGACTTTCTAGGTATGTGGGATCAGTGTTTACCTCTTTTATAATTTTCCTATAACAATACATTCTATTCAAGTATTCAAATAGAACCATATGATGCGTTATATGGAATGATATGTTGCACACCAACATTTTGGGATGATGTTGGTGAAAGAAAACTCATAGTCCCAGAACATGTTGAGGAAACAATAGAAAAGGTGAATATTTTCCAAACCCACATCGAAGAAGCTCAATGTTTCTAAAAGAGCGATCACGATAATCGTAGGAAGGATTTGGAATTTCAAATAGGTGATCATGTTTTCATGAAGGTATATTCATGGAAGGGTATTATAAAATTCGATACGGAAGATAAATTAAGTTCCATGTGCATCATGCATTTTGAAATCATTAAACGAATTGGAGTTGTATCTTACCATTTTTCAATGCTGCCATGTCTCTTCAAACTTCATGATGTGTTCAACGTATCACTATTGAGAAAATACATGCCTGACCCAACACATTTTCTCACCTATGAAGAAATATAACTGAACCTGATCTGTCTTATTATGAAGATCCTATTATGATTCTTGATACCATAGAACATGAGTCGAGAAACTAGATGAATTTTCTTGTAAATGTAATATGGGGAAACCATAAAAAGGAATATGCAAAGTGGGAACCTGATAAAATTATGATGAAGAACCACCCGAATCTTTTAATGCAGTAATATTCTAGAAATTTTGAGGATGAAATTATTTAAAGTAGGGAGGAATGTAACACCCCAATATTCCATGGTATGCTTCTTATTGAATAATACAATAGTGTGCATTGTACGAAACATCGAGTTCTAGCACACCACGACTAATCAAACTAGCCGATTAAAAAGAATTTATGAACAATTATACCCACTTTTTGATATTTTATAAAATTTAATTTCCAAAATGGACTTCATTTTTAGTGTAAAAATATCAAATTTAGATTAAAATGATTTTTCAGTATTTTTCTGAAAACATTCAATTTTTAATGAATAGTGAAAACACTGCCTTACTTTTTAAAAACCAACTTTTATTTAAATAATAAATCATATTATTTAAATTTATTTTAATGTTAAAATAGATACATCATACCTATATTAGTCCAATGTAATTTATGGGTGTAATTTTTTAATATCATCATATAAATGAAATGTTATTGAACCTTTTAACGTCTTTTACATACCTTCTAGACACATTAGAAAATTTGCATAAAAAATAATTTTATCACTTCTAAAAATTGAATTTCAAAAATCCAAGAGACATCGTTGACATCAGAAAGTAAAATGTTGTTCCATCTAATAGAAATAATTTTTGGTGAATATTAGCTTCTGAATTTTATTGACCACTATTAAATAAAAATAGTGTAATTAAAGGTAAAAATGATATTATAATTACCCAATCACATGTCCTAAATCTATTAGATAAGTGTATTTTTTACCAAAATCACCCATAGGAATAAAATATGAACATTTTTTTCGACATTTATTAGATTAGTATATTTATTATTATTTTATTTAAATAATATTTAAATGTGTAAAATTTAAATTTTAACAGGAAAACTGTTTTAAATATAAGGTTATACAGAAGATCAATTAGACTAAAAATATAAAATAGAAATATAAAATTATTATTAAATCATGGAAATTTATTTATTCTTTTTAGACATTAAATAATTAAATTTATTTATGACATAATCATGATGTAGTAATTATCTTATTAATGAATGATTAATATAAATGATTATATAAATATACAAAAAAATGAAAATTTAGACTTTTTATGAATTCCACTAATTTTATGTGTTAATATAAAATGTTAGGATTTATTTAATTTATTGTTTTCTAAGTAATCATGTTTTTTTGACTTTCAAAAAAACCAAATACTAAATTGTGTTCAATTTTACATTAATTTGTATTTAAATCAAATACTATATTATTAAATAATAAAAAATTTATAAAAATATTAGGATTAAAAAAAGGACTTATATAATAATACAAATGTCCTTCATAAACCACTTGGGGTTCTCTAAGAATTTTATAGTATGTTCATTACCATTTAATATAAAAATACAAGAATATATTGTAAAAGTTAACATATTTAACTATGTGTTAAATATAAAAGATAAGGTTAATATGGTGACATAATTCTGTCTAAAACATATTGTTTGAGAGGATTTTGACCCATCCTTACGTTATCATATAAATAAAACCATATGGATATATTATTAACCAAAAATTATTATATAATAAAATAATATTTCAAGCTTTCGCTAATATGACCCTCACCTCTCTTTTAAAAGGGTATTTCCACTTCACTCAAAATCGCACCTCCAATTCCATTTGGCTCAGCAAAAACCTGCTAAAATATCTTACCATCTACCCTCAGTAAAACCTAAAGGCCATACTTTTATCATTAACCCAACTTAAGAATCATTTTTTGATTCATCAAAAGGAAGAACCCGAAGAAAAGGTAATAATTTCATCTCCTTTTTCAGAGTTCTTTTCTTCTTCCACTTCCTATTTATTTGTTGTTTCCATATGAAAATAAAAAATCTTATACCTTATATATAATATAATGTTATTATTAATACATTAGAACCATATTTATTATTCTATCCTTCCTTAGAATGACAATATCACCATACGTGCGTACGTACGTTTTACAATCTCCAAGTTGTTTTACAGTTTTTTATTCAACACTTCATTCATTGGATGGGTATAGTAATGAATATAATTTAAGGAAATAACATATATAACATGTTAGTGAGTTTTTATATTTAATATACCATCCAATTACATACTATTTCACCATCAATTTAATGATATTATCGCCTGTTGGTATGTACATATTACCGTCTCCACAAACGCAATACGAATCATTCCCCATCGTAACCATTCATTATTAATTTTAATTTCATGATTTAAAATAATGTATAATTACATAATAATATTCTGGATATAAATAAAATATATCCTATCCATAACAAACATGACTTATAATGCAAAACATATGAAGGAAAGATAATTAGTTAACACTAGAAAGAATGATACTACTGAAATATTATTAACAAATCAATATTAGAAGGCCATATATGATATCATAGTTATTAATGAAGTTATTGTTTTATTTAATAACATTCACTTAAATAGTATATATGATTATAATTTACCCTATACTAATTAAAATTACAAGGTATGGGTAAATTTTACAATCTCTTTATTATTCGAGGTTGTTTATACGTATGAATCTACTAGGAATTCTTTATCATCCCAATATGTGGGTCTTAAAATATATTTCAAAATATATTCACTATTTTCTATATTATAGGTTAAAATCATTTATACCATTGATGAAATTTTTATATTTATTTTTAAAAGGAATCTTTCTGTCATTTTCAAAACATGGTACTTTATGACCTTTTATACCTATTAAGGTAAGAATTTTTTTATCTTATATGGAAGGTGCAGCTATTTTCCACCATTATAAGACCTTCAAAGATTGCCTTAAAATAATATGAAAATATTTCCAATATAAATGTTTTATTTTATAATTATGATACTATTAAATGTTTTCAATTTTTAATTTGATATTTATCTCAAATAATATTTGGATTAGTTTCTTCTATGTCAGAATCCTTTGTTGAATTTTATGTTTAATCGTTGTGGATTTATTATGATAAAATACCCCATAATGCATTGATGATTTTGTCATATTTATGATTTTGGATGTTCAATTTTTATACCATTCATTGTTTATGGTTAAAGTATAAACATTATGTATTATAGTTTTAATAAAAATGTTTTTGTTATATTTAAACCTTCTCATATGAAAAATTAATTTGACGTTGTAAGTGACGGGTGGGGCCCACTATAGCCCCTCGATGCATCTGTAGTTCTCATCAAACAATCTATTTTCTTGGTACAAGGACTTGACAAAAACTTATTTGTAGTCTTGGCACGAGGCCTTGAATATATAGTAATGAGGTCCGACGTTATGTGTTCCATCATTATGAAATTAGCAATTGACATTACATGTGATTCTTCAACTAGTAGAATAACCATGTTAATAAGTAAAGGGAATTATTTGATTTATATTTTCCATATTATGCTGATGTTTATGTTTCAAAGGCTTATGTTTTAGTCTTATGCAATTCCTTAAATGTTTATGCTTATTTATGAATGTTTCTGCTATAGTGTTATCCTTACTGAGCATCTAAGCTCACCCATTTCTTTTGTTTTACTTTTTTCAGAATGTGAAAAAGAATGTTATGATGGAACTACAGGAATTGGCTAAGGGATATGAGTGTGTTAAAATGGGGACATAATGTTTTTGTTTTTCCATTTTTTAATGAATTGTAAAACATATCTATGTATGTAGTACTTCGATGGCAGATAAACTAATCAGTATTTCGAACATTATCCCTTGTGATCATGATAATGTTATATAATAATGTTACGACTCAAGGTAACTAGGGTTGAGCTGTTATAGTTGGTATTAGAGAAATCACAGTACAAACCTTGGAAATAAGATTTAAAAAAACATTGATTAGAGAACATTACTCTATGATAGTCTTTGAGGATTAGTATAGATGAAATTCAAGAATTCTGGTAATGTAGGGATTTTCTGAATTTTCTATGCTATATATCCCTATCTGTATACAAGAATTTATAGGTGGAATTGGAACCAATGTATCTAGTGTAAAACCTGAAAACACCGCATTGAGCTAGCCTCAAACAGAAACGGATGCACGACAACGAGTCTTGTTGTATTCTTCGTTACGACACTCCCATGGGATATGCTTAGGATAATTCACAGTTTCTTAAGAAACCATTATGTAGGATTTATGAGTATATACTTTTTCAACGAATTTTATTTATGATTATGGATTATATGCATAAACTGTTCAATTTATGTAAGATATTTTACTACTTTGGAATTATGTAATGTGATACATAAATTAATCTACTGTATACTATTGTTTAGAAATTGGTCTTAGTGGAAGGAATGGAAACCATATCAATGCACATAATCCATGTTATGAATTCCTTCCTTCTCAAGATAAATATAGTTGAGATGGTGATGCATCTAGTGCTAAACAGCTTATAACCATACTGGGAAAACGCACTCAAGTTATGAATAATAACCATTCCAATATGAAGCACCTTGGTCCACAACACGGAGGAACAATGATAAACCACTTCAAGAGGCTAGAAACAAAAACATTCAACGTGACTAAAATACCATTTTTAGCTGAGCAATGGATATGTTCTTTAGAAAAAATATTTTAGGCATTGGGGAGTAGTGAAATAGAAAACGTTATCATGGAAGTTCATTTCCTCACATGAGATGAAGATCAATAGTGTTCATTATTTTTTTAAAAAAAGAGGATGATGAAGTATCAAATATGTAATGGATGGAGTTTAAAGGGATTTAATTATCAAAATATATTCCTCTTGAACATAGAGATGACATGGAATGGAAATTTCTTGAGTTAGATGCAAAAGGAGGATGAGAATGTACCAAAGTATAAGGATAACTTTGCAAGTTTAGCATGGAATGCAGTAGATTAAATGTGTAACATAAGGAAGAATATTGATAGATTCTTTGATTGGTTAAAATCATTTCCCTATAAAGAATTAGTATTATAATCCTTCTTATAATATGAAGATATATTATCACGTGAATCAAGATAGGAAAAGGAGTTCCCTAAGCCTTAGGACTTAAATGCAAGGAAAGAGAAGAAGTGATATGTTTCACACTCTTGAAATTGAAATAAGGGTAATAAGATAAAAGTTTATTTACCATCCTACAGTACATTTGGGAAGAAACACCCTAGAACATTCTTGAAGGGAATATGAGTTTGTTAAAAGTGTGGGGAAAAGGTCCAACTTGCTCATGATTGCAATGGGAAGAAAGAGGATATCAATGTTTAATGATTTAGTTTTAATGAAACAGTGCATGATTAAAATGAATGTACTAAGTGACAAGGAAATATACCTCAGAAATGTCCAATGGAGGAATTCCATTCTTATTTGATCAATACTCCTGAGGTTGAAGCGCCTAATGACTTGGTGGCGGGTACTTTAATAGTTTCCTCAAATATATCCAATGATTTATTTGATTTTGGATCATATCATTATTTCTTATCTTCTATGTTTGTGAAGTAAATTATATATTTCTAGTTTTATTTGACAAGGGAGTTTTCAGTCAAAACTTATTACTGAAGTATCATTGCAACAATGTTTTTTTGAATCAGTTTTTATTATGGAATATAAACATGCTTTATCTACTGATCTCATCACCATAACCATGATTGAATTTTATAAAATCCTTAGTATGTATTGTCATTCAGACCATGATTCAATATTTAATTGTAAGAATAAGGAGGTTACAATTCTTAATGATTATAGGGAACAACTTATCTTTAGAGGAGAAACATCATCATCTGATTCTCATCTATATCCACCACCAATAGCTCAACTAAATTCAATTGTTATGGAGTAATATAGTTATATTAGTATGGGTGAGGAAAGGAATGTTCAAATAGTGGACATACATATTGTGCAATAATATGATGATGTCTTTCTATAAAATTTACATGGACATCCTCCGGAATGAGAAATTGAGTTTTCCATTGATTTAATTTTGAGTTCAAGGCCCATACCAAAGACCTCTTATATAATGTTCACCGTGTAATTATTAAAACAAAAATACAACTAGAGGAATTGAGAAATAAAGGATTTAATCACCCTAGTGTTTCCCCATGGGGAGCCATTGTACTTTTTGTTATGAAGATATATGGATAAATGATATTGTCCATTGACTATAGGGAGATTATTTCTATGATAATAAATAACTAGTATCTCCGACCTCACACTAATGAATAATTAGATAAACTTCATAGAGATAAATAATTTTCTAAGATTGACCTTTGATCTGGATATCATCAGTTTTGTGTGAATAAGGAAGACATTCTGAAGAAAACTATTCTTACCAGGTATGGACATTATGAGTTTACAATAATTTCTTTTCCACTGACTAATGCTCCCTTTATATTCAAGGAACTAATGAGTAGTGTTTTCAAATAATATATATATGACTTTGTAGTGGTATTTATTGATGATCTGTTAGTATAATACAAAAGTTACAAAGTTCATGAAGTTAATTTGGGCACTAATCAAAATAATCTTAGAATAAACAAATTGTATGCGATGTTTAGAAATTTTGAATTCTGAATTCAAGAGATTTCATTTCATGGCCATATTTTATATAAGGATGGAATCTCTATTGATCCTACTATGAAAAGAAAAATATAATAATTGCCAGCACCGGCAAGTATAACTGAGGTGTTCCACTTTTTTGGTTTAGCAGGTTATTATTGGTGTTTCGCACTGAATTTTTCCCGATTGGCTAACCCATTTACCAAGCTCACAAATAAAGATGATAAATTTGTTTGAAAAAAAGAGTGTGTAGAATGTTTTGAAGAACTGATGAGAAGATTTGAAAATGATATGACCATGACACTACCATCGGGGAATTATGGGTTTGTTATTTATATTAACGCTTCAAAGAAAGGACTTTGTTGTGTATTTATGCATAACGATATAGTTATTTCCTATGCATCACATCAACAAAAATTAATGAGTAGAACTATCATACATGTGATCTTGAATTAGCAGATGTATCATTTGATATGTTGATATGAATACACTATCTATATGGTTAAAAATTTGAGATATAAACCAATCAAAATAGTTTGAAGTAAATCGTCTCATAGAATGAACTCAACTTGAGGCAAAGACGATGACTTGAAGTACTTATGGATTGTGATTACACTATTCACTACAACTCAGGGATGGAAAATATGGTCGCAGATGCTTTTAGTGGAAATGATCATGGTGTTTTCAATAAGATGACAGTTGAAAGGGATTATATGATCATGGATCTAGTAAGGAAAAATATGAGAAGAATCATGGAAGGTGAAACATCAATACTTTTTCGAATTATTTCCAAACCATATTTACTTGAAAGGGTAAAAAGTTCTCAGACAAATGATGAGGTGTTTTAAAAGAAAATTAAGGTTGTGAATGATGGTAGATTGATCGACTTCATATATGAATATATAATTTTGAAATTTTGGAAGAAACCTTGTGTTCCCAATATACCTAGGGTAAAAAGGGAATTGTTGGGTGATTATCATAGCTTCAATTTCTTTATAAACCATGGTATCACTAATATGTATAGATATTTGAAGGAATAATTTGAGTGGGACAACATGAAGTGGGATATTTCTGATTATGTGTCAAGATATATTGTATTTCAAAAGGTGATGCTAAAATACAACATCCTAGAGGAGTCATGCAACCTCTTCCCATACCTGAGTGGAAATGGGATGATATTATGATGTAATTTGACATGAGTCCATTCAAGACTCCTAGAAAGAATGATGTAATATAGGTTATTGTTGATTATCTTACCAAGTCGGCACATTTTCATTTTTTAAGGGAAAATTTACCACTTGAAAATTTATGAAGAAAATATACTGATAATGTTGTAAGGAATCATGGTGTACCCTATTGATTGTTTCTGATCGTGATCCCCATTTTACATCATGATTCTTGAAAAGTATTTAGAAATTAACATTGTTTGGGAAGTTTCTACCACAATGAAACTGAAGGTCAATCAGAATAGAAAATTCAAACATTAGAATACATGTTGAGATCTTTCCCACATGACTTTCAAGGTATGTGGATTCAGTGTTTACCTCATGTATAATTTTCCTATAACAATAGATTCCATTCAAGTATTCAAATGCCACTATATTAAGAGTTATACATAAATATATGTCATACACCAAATTTTGGGATGATGTTGGTGAAAGAAATCTTGTAGGCCGAGAACTTGTTGAGGAAATAATAGAAATGGTGAATATTATCAAAAGCCAAATCAAAGAAGTTCAATGTTTCCAAAAGAGCTATGCCGATAACAGAAGGAAGGATTTTGAATTTCAAGTAGTGATCATGTTTTCTTAAAGGTATCTTCCTGGAAGGGTGTTATATGACTCGGTGGGTAGGGTATATTATGTCCTATGTACATCAGAACTTTTGAGATTCTAGAACAAATTGGAGTTGTGTCTTACCATTTGAAATGTTTCCATGTCTCTCCAAAGATCATGATGGGTTGCACATATCACTGTGGAGAAAATACATGCCTGACCCAAGGAATGTGCTCACCTATGAAGAAATATAACAAGAACTCGATCTATCTTATTGTGAAGAGCATATCAGGATTCTTGCTACCAGGGAATAGCTGTTGAGAAATCGGATGACTCTACTTGTAAAAGATTTATGGAGAAACCATAAAATAGAACAGGAAATGTGGGAACCTAAGAAACATGTGATGAAGAACCACCTGAATATTTTTATTTAGTAATATTTTATAAATTTTTTCGGACAAAATTATTTAAAGGAGGGAATGATGTAGAACCCAAATCTTCCGTGGTCTACTTCTCTTTAAATAATACAATAGCATGTGTTGTACGCAACTTTGATTTCAAGCACACTACGACCAATCAATCATGACATTTAAAAAGAATTTATGAATAATTATACCCAGTTATTGAAATTTTATATATTTTATTTTTCAAAATGGACTTCATTTATTGATTCTGAATATCAAAATTAACTTTGGATGATTTTTTAGTATTTATATGAAAACATGCAATTTTTGATGAATAGTTAAAATACTACGTTATTGTTTAAAATTGACTCTTATTTAATTAATTATTATTATTATTTAAATTTATTTTAATGTAAAAATAGATACAAAGTACTTATATTTGTCCAATGTAATTTATTGGAGTCGTTTTTTAATAATATTAGATATATCAAATTCTATTGATCTTTTTTATGGCTTTTACCCACCACTAGACACGTTAGCAAATTTTCATTAAAAGTAATTTTAAAACTTCTATGAATTGAATTTCAAAAATCTGAGAGACCCAGCTGAAATCAATAAGTATGATGCTGTTCAATAGGATGAAATGAATTTTGGGTGAATTTTATCTTTTAAATTTTATCTTCCACGACTAAAAGTAAATATGGTAATTAGAGGTAAATATGATATTATAATTACACCAACAAATAAAATTATTCTATTGGATAAGTGTATTTCGACCAAATTAAACATTTTTAATAAAATATGATCCTTTTTGGTTCACATGGATTAGATTTGGATTTTTTTTAAAAAAAGTGTTAAAAGTGTTAAATTCACATTTTAATAAATAAACCATTTATAATATAGGGTTATACATAAGATAAATTAAAATATAAATACAAATTAGAAAGAAAAAAAATTTCATACATCAGGGTATTTTATTTATAATTTATATAATATATATAATTAAATTTATTTATGACAAAATGATGATGCAATAAATACATTATTACTGAAAGATCAATATAATTGATATTATAAATATAAAATTAAATGAAAATTGATACTTTTGATGAATTAATCAAATTTTATTTTTTATTATAAAATGTTAGTATTTACATAATTTAATTAGTTTCTATGTAATAATGTTTTTTTTCTTTCACAAAAACTAAATAATAAAAATAGTTTCAAAACTGACATAAATAAGTTTTTAATCCGAATATTATATTATTAAATGATATAATATTTTTAAAAATATATGGTTTGGAAAAATGAAATATATAATGATAGATATTTCATTAATGAACAACTTGTGGTTCTTGTGGAATTTTAATGCACATTCAGTAACCATGTAATATAAAATAAAAAAAGAAATTATAAGAGTCTACATATTTATCTAAGTGTTAAATCTAAATGATAACGTTAATATGGAAACATAATCTTGTCTAAAACAAATTTTTTTAGAGTATTTTGACACATTCCCACCTTATACTCAAATTAAATCCATTTGGAGCGATTATAAACTGAAAATGATTTTATAATAAAATAATATTTCACGATTTTCATAAAGTGACCCTAACCTATCCTATAAAAGGGTACTTCTGCTTCTCTCAAAGTCACTCCTCCAATTCCATTTGGCTAGGCCGAGCCTTAATCTAATATCTTAACAACTATGATCAATTAATCTTAGAGTCCTTACATTGATCAGAAAGCCAATCAACAGAGCCGTTTTGGTCAAATCAAAAGGAAGCACATAAAAAAGTGGTTCTAACTTCATCACCTCTTTCAAAATTCTTTTCTTCTTACACTTCCTTTTTATTTGTTGTTTCCATAAAAAAATAATAAATATAGTAGCCTCCAAATAATGCGATGTTATTATAAATATGGGACATCCATATTCAGTATTCACTCCATCCTATGCTTGAAAAAGTAACCATATGTGCATACATATGGTTTACCGTCTCTACGTCATGGTGTTGTCTTTTATTCAACACTTTGTAATTTAGATTTGTAAATTAATGAGTATAATTTAAGTAAAAAATAAATATAACATGATTGTGATTCTCTATATGTAATATAAAATCCAATTACATATCATTTCACCATCGATAGAATGAAATTGTCGATCATGTGTACGTACGGATTACCATCTCCACAAATGCAATGTGACTCATTCCCCATTATAACCATTCGATAATAATTTCCATTTTAGGATTTAAAATAATTTTTAGGAACATAAAATCATTCTGGATATGAATCAAATAAATCCTATCCAAGACAAACATGAATTTCCTAACAAAACATATAATGGAAAACAAACCATTTAACTCCCAAATCAATGATACTGCTGAAATATTATTAACTAATAAATAATAGAATAAGATATATGATACCATAACTAGGTATGTCGTTCTTGAATAATTTAATAACAATTATATAACTTTTATACAGGAGTTTAACGTACCCTCGACTATGGAAAAGTAAAATTTTGTGCCCCCGGTTTGAGGTATTTGGCCTTTTTTATGCTTTTTCATGTGTTTAAAGTGCATGTGATGAGTTGGGAAGAGGTTTGGAGAGCTTGGAATGGTTTTGGATGAGTTTGGAGACTTTTAAAGGGGTACACAGTTTGAGCATGATTAGTGGAAACCATGCGGATTATCCAAGAAACTGTGCAAGGGAGGCAGTAGGCTATGCACGGCATGCGCACGGTTTTCTAAACCGTGCGAGGAAACCATGCGGAACCTTGCTCCCGAGGCAGTAGCATGTGCATGGTTAGCAGACAGTTTTCCAAACCGTGTGGGCTAACCGTACCTCCACTTAAAAATAAGGATATAGTAATAGGCTCCCTCTGGCATAACCTATTTTACTCCAATATTCATCCCACTCGAGCCTCACTCAGGATATTGGGTTCTCAGGGGCTAAGCGTTCTCTCCCACTCAATTTGGAAGGTTTCAAAGGGGTTTCAAGGCAGTTTTAAGGAAGTTTCTCACGGGTATGCCTCTGCTCTTGTAGCTCTTGTATTTTCCTCTACATCTACATCTCTCTATTTTGTGGTTTTCTAGATCTAAATTTGTTGTGTGTGTGTCTAGTGTTGTGGTTTCTTTGGATGTTAATGTTATGTCTTGTGGATGTTAGGGAAAGGGGATATAGAGAGGTTTTGGTGGTGCGTTCGTAGGATTTGAGGTGCAGTTGCTTGTGGGTCCATTTCTCGATAACACTAAAGGTAGGTGGATTCCCTCTCAACTCCACTTGGTTACAGATAATTGTTTTCGTTACAATTAATTTTTTGTTCTTGAAATTAATTGTGTTTATATGTGAAAAATTGGTGGAAAATTCCTTCGGTGATGTTTTGGGGATTTTTGGCAAAAAGAGGAGTTTGTAGTGAAATGCTACTGTTGTGGATTTTAAAATGCAGATTTTTAAATGGAATGCTGTGGTTGATTTGTGAAAATGATTTATGGAATGGTTTTCAAATTTTTTTTGTTTTTATGAAATGTTTTTTTGCATGGAAAATGGTTTTTAATAAATGGGTGATTTATTGAAGTGGATTGATATGCAATGGAATTGGTTGATTTCATGTGGTTGTGACCTTGGTGGGTTATATGCTTGGAATTGGCTTGTTTTGAATGATGTGTGGTAGTGTAAAGATGTACCACTATAAAAGGGTATTGATAGTGGATGGATGTGCCACCATCAAAGGATAAGTGGACGGGAAGAGCCACTAGTTGTGAATTGGTGAATGGGTTGGACGGAAGCTCCACCATTTGTTTGTTTTTTGTTTTTTGATGTGCATTGCTTTGCAAGATAGAATTTTTGTGTTAATGGGAAATGATGAAATGGTTGTGCCTTGTTTGGTTGGCTTTCCCTTGGTTGCTTGGTTTGGGTGGGATTTCTTGGCAAGTGCATGTTTAGCTTATGAAAATGATTTCACTTGTGATTTATTTTATATAAAATGTTTTATATAAATGTTCTAACAGTTATATCCTAGGGGAGTGTGTAGGAAAGTCATTTGGGGAAATCTTACTGAGTTTTAGTACTCACCCCATACTTTTCCATGTTGGTTTCTTTGTAGATGTTGTGTATCGTGATGTGGGAAATGGTAAGGCATCCACTCCTTTAGTGGTGCATTGTGACGTCTCGGTGGAGCTTAGAGCTTGGATCTTGGTGTCGAGCTATGGTGGTGTCTTGGCTCATAGTGGTTGTTGTTTAGTTACCGCCTATACTCTGATATGGTTGTTTGTATTGGATTTGGGTTGTATTGTGGAACAACATGGTTGTCGTTTGGGAATACATTTTTTGGTTTGAAAGTGCTTGCATCATACAATGATTAATAGTGGATGGTTTTGTTGGTTTCATCATAAGGTAAAATCATTCCCCTACTTGTTCTTCAATCCCTCGGCATTTATTTCTAGCATTTTTCGTGTTGGGAACATCTCTTAAGGCCAAGCAACCCTCACCGCCTCTTCAATCTAATTAGTTAGGGGAGGGGTGTTAAAAGTGGTATCAGTTTGTTCGTTCTTTTGGAGTTGATTCTCGGATTTGTTGTTGACATACATTGTGGTACATTCCTTGAGTCAGGATGGTAGAACGGTGTAGGATTGTTGGAATGAGGAATGTATAGCATAAAAGGACGTAGCTAACCCTTTTATGATGAAATTCAAGTTACCAGGGATTTGGGTACATACGTGTTTTGGAGACACTTATAGGCATTGGATATCTCATTGTCGTGGGTGTAGTCAACGAGATGAACATGACATGAATGGTAGAAATTACTTCCCACTAGGATGCATATTTTATTAGGGAATAATGATCTATGGTCTGAACTGAGAATTGTTTTTTGTGTGAAATGTAATTTGAATAAATTTGATATTTTGAAAATGGTATGATTTTCAAAATGGTGAAACATGGGAAATGTGAACTTCTTGAAATCCTTGTTGTGAAAGTGTTGTGTAATGTGACTTGAGATGGGATTTCGTGATGTCTACATATGTAGGACTCATGGTTGTTTGCTTTCTGTTTATAGAAATCACGGCGGGTAGGCGTCGTAGAGACCAACCGGAGGAGGCTGCTAAGAATGTTGCAGCACCTGAGCCTCAGGTGAACCTATAGTTAGTGAAAAGCATATTGCAAGATTTCCAAGCTGTGGAATGTGGGGAAAAAGTGGATGAACCAAGTCATGTGGATCATGTGGTTCTGTTTCAAAAGTAGAATCCACCCATCATCAGGGGTGATTTAGAGCCGGAAAGAGAAAAAGCATGGTAGAATAGAATGAACAAGATATTCTTGTTTGTGGGAATTCTAGTAGAGTTAAAAGTGAAGTTGGATATGTATATGTTGGAATATCATGCCCTTTAGTGGTGGGAGTTGGTAGTCCAAGATGGGATGGACCAAGGTATGATGTGGGAAGGCATTGAAGAATTGTTTAATAAAATATTATACCCACATACGTTTAGAATTCAATGTATGACTGATTTCTTCAGTTTGATGCAAGAGCTTATGTTTGAGATGGAGTATGCAGCTATGTTTATGAACATAGTGTGGTTTGCACCTGAGGTGCCGGGTAGCACTATTTTGAAAGCAATGATCTTTGAAGTGGGGTTATGGAAAGAAGTATGTTCAAATATAGAAGTATTGTGTATAGATTATTACACAAAGATGGTGAATAGAGACTCGGTGGATGAGCATGATCTGTTGGGAACTCCGAGCAGAGGAAGCATGGTGGTACCCATGGGGAATAGTGGGAACTCTAACGCTGGGTTCAAGCAAAGGAGGGACACTTATTCCCAGTGTGGGAGTATGTCATAAAATCGGACGGCATGATCGGTGAATATTCCTCTAAAGGCGCAGAGCATGACGAGATGTTATCAGTGTTGTTCGACACGCCACATCAAGAGGGATTGTATGTCATAACCATGATAATTTCATAATTGTATGAAGAAGGGGAATATGTAGTGTTATTGTCATAATTCTCCATGTTCGGGTGCGTGTGACACTCCTAAGGGATCGCAGATGCCATATGCTTCGACGGGATGGTGGAAGCAGCATACCCTTCAGTAGTAGGGTAAAGTGGGTCATGGTGATTCTCGGAATACCACGACGCCTTAGTAGGGTAATAAAGAGTAGAGTGTGGAAAGAAAAAATGTGTTCGAAGATGAAAAGGTTGTGGTGGATGATCAGTTAGGACCATCCATAGTGAGAATTACTATACATTTAAATTCTACCTTGATGCATATTATGTTGGATATGGGTGATTCACACTCTTTTATTACAGCACGTGTGGTTGATTTGCTGGGTTTAAGGGTATAAATGATGTCCTCAGTTTTAAAACATCAAACTCATCTTGGTTAAAGAGAGTATTGGGCCTTCTTGTGTAGAGATTGTTGTATCGTTGTGGGCGATGTTGAGATTGTGTGGAATTTCTCAATGCTTGAGATGGATGGGTATGATGTAATCCTGGGAATGTATTGGCTGGTGGAATTTAAGGACCACATCGATTGTGATGTGCAGACAGTGGCTTTTACGACCCATGATGGTGTTAGACATCTCTTTACAGGAGAAAGGCATGAAAGGCAGGATGTAATGGGTTTGTTGGCACTAGTAGTGGGGACGTTATCGTATTAGTTGGTGGTGTTGTCATTAGAAACGGTAATGGGTGTTGGGCAGAGTGTTCTTTCGGTAGTGGTAGATCATTTCATGGATGGTTTTACTGAAGAATTCTCTGGGTTACCTCCTTTAAGAGAAGTGGAGTTTATGATTGATCTCTTTCCGAGAACCAGTCCTATCTCACTTCTATCTTACCGGATGGGACATATGGAATTGCAGGAATTGAAAGTCCAGTTGGAAGAGTTAGAAATCAAAGGGTTTATCTGGCCTAACACATCTCCGTGGGCATCGTCGGTGTTGTTTGTGGAAAAGGCGGATGGAACCTTGAGGTTATGAGTCGAATATCGTAGACATAAATAAGTTATGATAAATAATAGATATCCACTACCATGAATTGATGATTTTTTCGACCAGTTGAGGGTAGCCCAGTGGTTCTCCAAGATCTACCTGAGGTCGGGATATCATCAATGGCGGGTGAGGATGGATGATATTTCTAAAACAGCTTCTAGAAGTATATATGGCCATTATGAATATGTGGTTATACCCTTTGGCATAACGAATGAACCATTGGTGTTTATGCCATTGATGAATTGGATATTTCAGAGATATCTGGATTCATTTATGGTGGTGTTTGTGGACGATATTCTGGTGTATTCAAAGACAAGGTTGGAGCATGAGAAGCACTTGGCGACAATGCTGGGGATCTTGAGGGATCATCAGTTGTGTGAAAAATTTCCAAAGTGTAGATTTTTGATAAAAGAACTTGGTTTTCATGGCCATGTGAATTTTGAAAGAGGTGTTCCGGTGGTTCTCCAAAAGATAGATGCTATTATCTCGTGGAAACCGCTAAAGAATGTGTTTTAGAAACACAGTTTACATGGTCTAGTTGGGTATTATCAGTGTTTTTTTTTGTGATTTTTAATGTTTGGATTCGCCGATGATAGCTTTGACAAGCAATAATGATTCATTCTAGTGGAATGAATAGTTTCAGTAGTGTTTCAAAGAGCTAAAGGGTCCTCTTACATCAGTACCAATCATGGTTTTCACAGAACCTAGAAGAGGGTATGTGGTGTATTTCGATGCATCAGGATCAAGGTTGGTGTGCGTCCTTATCCAAGGGAGTCATGTGGTTTAATATGTCTCATGGAAGTTGAGAGTACATGAGAAGAACTACCCAACTCAATATTTGGAGTTTGAGGCAGTGGTCTATGCCATGAAAATATGGCATCATTATCTCTTTAGTGAGAAATTCACATTATATACCGATCATAAGAGCATGCAGCACATTTTCTCAAAAAGGTATTTGAACGTGAGGAAAAGGAGATGGATTGAATATCTCCAAATGTTTGATTTTGACTTACTGTACGCACCCGGTAAGGGAAATTTGGTGGCAGATGCATTATGTAGAAAATAATATGGTCAAATGGTGAAACATGCATCGAACCAGTGGAAGTTGATGTCAGTTATAACTGATATATGGTTGGAATGTGAGGACCAGGGCAATAAAGTGGTCTTCTTTCTAGTTTTGTTGATTCCGGACTTGCTCGGCCTTCTTAGAGGGGTACATATAACCTATTTTGAGTGTGTGACCATGGGGACAAGACATAATGGTGTGGAGACCATTGAGGGTTGGCAACTGAATGTAGATTCAGTTGTGTGTTTTCATAATCAGATGGTTTTACTAGTTCCTTGTCAGGATGATCTTTTCAGGGCGTATCATCATTCGAGGTGGGTTGTTCATCCTGGAATTCCAAATATGTATAAAGTGATAAAGGCGCAGTTTTGGTGGGATGGTATGAAAAGACGTGTGGATGATTTTGTTTCAAGATGCTTGACTTGTCAGCAGGTCAAGGCAGACGATCAAAGGCCAACAAGAATATTGCAGTCTTTACCAATCCCTGTTTTGAAGTGGGAGCAGATAGAGAAGGATTTTGTTACGGGTCTCCCATGAATGGTCATGAAGCATGATTCCATATGGGTGATAGTGGATCAGATAACGAATGTACCCCATTTCATTTCGATTTGTGAATCTCAGACGGTGTGGGACTTGTCCAAAATCTATATCCAGGAGGTGGTAAAGAGGCATGGTCTTTTAGTTTCGATTGTATCAGATAGAGATCCAAGGTTTACATCTCGTTTCTGGAAATCCTTACAGCAATCCCTTGGGACACAGTTGACGATGAGTATGGTGTATCACCCTCAGACGGATGGTCAATCCGAGAGGATGATACAAACTCTGGAGGATATGTGGCTGGCTTGTGTCATGGATTTTGGTGGCTCGTGGGAAGATCACTTGTCGTTCATTGAGTTATCGTACAATAATTGTTATCAAGAATCCATACAGATGGCTCCGTTTGAAGCATTGTATATACGGACATGTCGTTCACCACTATATTGGGTGGAAACGGTTGATTCCTCGATGGTTGGATAGAGCCTTGTCCAGGAGACGACAGAGAAGATCATGTTGATTAGGAAGTGAATGGAGACAGCTCAGAGTCGTCAGAAATCATATGCAGATCATCGTCGATGGCCATTTTTGTTCGAGGTAATTGATTATGTTTTCTTGAGGATCTCTCCTAGGATGGTAAATTGTCAGTTTGGAAAGGAAGGAAAATTATCTCCAAGGAATATTGGACCTTTTGAAATTATAGAAAGGGTTGGTGAGGTGGCTTATCTTTTGGATTTTCCACCTATGTTCAGTGTGGTACACAATGTATTTCATGTGTTGCAGTTGAAAAAGTATCTACTGTATCATGACCATGTTATTTTATGGGATCACGTTGAGCTGGAACTAGCAGCTTCGTTGGTGCACGTGCCAGTGCGGGTTATGGATAGGAAAGAAAACATATTTTGTGGTAAAATTATCGTTTTAGTTCGTGTTTTGTGGGAACATGGTCTGATTCATGAGGAGACTTGGGAGAAAGAGAAAGAGATGGTCGAGCTGTAGCCCGAGCTCTTTCTGTAAAGGGTGGGTTCACTAGTTTCCAAGGATTGAAAGTCCAATGGTGGGGAGAATGTAGTACCCTTGGTTTGAGGTATGTGGCTTTTTTATGTTTTTTTATGTGTTTATTGTGCATGGGATGAGTTAAGAAGAGGATGGGAGAGTTTGGAATTGTTTTGGATGAGTTTGGAGACTTTTAAAGGGGTGTACTATTTGAGCACGGTTAGTAGAAACTATGTGGATTCTCCAGGAATCTATGCAAGGGAGGCAGTAGGCTTCACACGGCCTCTGCACGGTTTTCCAAACCGTGCGAGGAAACCATGAGGAACCATTCTCCCGAGGCCGTAGCGTGTGAATGGTTCACACACGGTTTGCCAAACCGTGTGGGCTAACCATGCAGCCACTTAAAAATAGGCTTATAAGTTCCGGGATCCCTTTGTCTTAACCAATTTCACTCCCATATTCCTCCCAATTGAGCCTCACTCGTGATTTTGGGTTCTCAGTGGCTAAGGGTGCTCTCCCACTCGATTTTCAAGCGTTTCAAAGGGGTTTCAAGGTGGTTTGAAGGTGTTTTTTCCCGGTAAGTCTCTCCTCTTGTTGTTCTTGTGTTTTCCTCTAGATATACATCCCTCTATTTCGTGGTTTTTTAGATCTAATTTTTTTTATAGATCTAGGGTTTTGGTTGCCTTGTATGTTAACATTAAAGCTTTTGGATGTTAGTGAAATGGAATCTAGAGAGGTTTTGGTGGTGCGTTTTCCAGATTTGTGGTGTGGCTGCTTGTAGGCCGATTTCTCAGGAACCCTAAAGGTAGGTGGCTTCTCTCTCGACTCCACATGGTTAGAGCTAATGGTTTTGGTAACAATTATTGGTTGTTATTGAAATAAATTGTGTTTTGATATGCGAAATTGGTTGAAAATCCCTTGGGTGATGTTTTGGGGTTTTTTGGGAAAAAGAGGGTTTTGTGGTGAAATGTTAATGTTGTGGATTTTAAAATGGGATGAAATGGTTGATTTGTGAAAATTATTGATGGAATGATTATAAAAAAGGTTGTTTTATTAAAATGTGGTTGGGAATGGAAAATGGTTTTCAATAAATTGATGATTTATTGAAGTGGATTGATATACAATGGAATTGATTGATTGCATGTGGTTGTGTCCTTGGTGTGTTATATGCTTGGCATTGTCTTGTTTTGAATGTTGCGTGGAAGTGGAGAAAAGTACCACTATAAAAAGGGGATGGATAGTGGACAGAAAGGGCCACCATCAAAGGATAAGTGGACGGGAAGATGTACTAGTTGTGAATGGGTGAACGAGAAGGATAGAAGCTCTACAGTTTGGTTTTTTTCGATGCTTGATGTGCATTTATTTGCAAGAGAGAATTGTTGTGTTAATTTGAAAATATGAAATATTTGTGGCTTGTTTTGTTGGCTTTCCCTTGGTTTCTTGGTTTGGGTGTGATGGCTTGGTGAGGGCATGTTTGGCTAATGAAAATGGTTGCAACTGTGATTTATTTTATATAAAATATTTTATATAAATGTGCTAACAGTTTTATTCTAGTGGCGTGTGTATGGAAGTCATTTGGGGAAAACCTTCTGAGTTTTATTAATCACCACTGCTTTGGCATGTTGGTGTCTTTGAAGATGTTGTGTATCGTGATGTGGGAAAGGGTAAGGCATCTCCCTCTTTTAGTGGTGCATTGTGACGTCTCAGTGGAGCGTGGAGCTTGGAGCATGGTGTGGAGCTGTCATGGTGTCATGGCTTATATTGGTGGTTGTTTAGTTTCCTCTTGTACTCTGATATGGTTTTTTATTGGTTTTGGGTTGTATTGTGGAAAACATGGTTACCTTTTGGGAATAATTTTTTGGGTTCGAAAGTCCATGCATCAAATAGTGATTGATAGTTGATGGTTTGGTTTGTTTCGTCTTAAGGTCAAATCGTTTCCCATCTTTTCCTTGAAGCCTTCAGCTGGTAAGAGTTATTTTTATTATTTATTTGTTATCTAAGGTTGTTTATACGTAAAAATTTATAGGGATTTATTTATCATCCTCATCTATGTTTCATAAAAATGTATTTCATTTTTTATTATTTTCTAGAATTTTAGTTAAAGTCATTTATATGCTTGTTTGACATTTTATTAATTTTTTAAAGGAATCATTTAGTTATTTTCAAAAAAGGTTATTTAAGATCTTTTTGACAAATTAAGGGATGAATTTTTTTTAACATATATGGCGGGTGTGGTGATTTTCAACAATTATAACACCTTCAAAGATTCCCTTAAAATATTATAAGAATATTTTCAAAATAAAATTTTTATATTAATATTTTGCGTATTTTATATGCTTTCAAAGTAGAAAGAGATATTTTTCTAATATAATTTTTGTATTGATTTTATCTAAATCAACATCATTTGTTGAACTTTATGTTTAATTGAATTTTATTTATTATGATACAATACTCCATATTGTATTAATTTTTTTCTGATATGTTTGATTCTGGATGTTCTATTTTCATAACATTAAATATTTATGGTTAAAGTATTAACCTTTCTTATTCTAGTTTTAATATGAATGTTTATGTTATTTTTCAACATTTTCATATACTTATTTCATTGAACATAGTAAGTGATGGGCGAGGCTAGTTATTACCCCTTGAGGCATCAGTAGATCTCATGAGACAATCTAGTGTCTTGATACAAGGACCTGAAAAAATATTATTTGTATTCTTGGCGGGAGTCCTTGACTATATGGTTATGTTGTCGGACATTATTTATTTCTTCATTATAAAATTAGTTATTGATATTGAATGTGTCTATTCGACTAGTAGAATATCTATATGAATAAGTAAATGGCATTATTAGATTCTTATTTCCAATATTATGATGAATTTTAAGTATAAAAGGCTTATGTTTTAGTCCAATACATTGCCTTTAATGTTTAAGCTTATTTATGAATGTTTCTGTTGTATTTTTATCCTTATAGAGAATATGAGCACAACCCGTTCTTATGTTATATTTTTCTCAGGATGTGATGAAATATATTATGATTGACTTTGAGGAATAGGCTAGGGGATATGAGTTTGTTAAAAAAGGGACAAAATGTTGTTTTTTTTCATTTCATAGTGTAATGTAAAACATATGTATACATATAGTACATACAAGGATAATAACTGAGTAGTCATTCGAACATGATCTCTTGTAAACATGCCAATATTATGTAATAATGCTCCGACTATGGCTAACTAGGGTCAGGGCGTTATAGGTTCCAGGTAGCATCCTACTGAGTATTTTTTTTATACTCACCCTATGTTATATAATAAATTTTTTGGATCACATTGAGTATTTTAGAGATTATGATCATTAATACTAGATTGGGGTTGCGGGAGGTCTTCAGTCTTTCTGTTCACTTCCATTTTACATTTTTTATACGTAATGTTTTTCAATTTTAGTAGTTGTAGTTAATGGATGACATTACATATGTGTACTTTAGATTCTATTATATTGTATTCTGAGTAGGATTTGATTTTTATCTTTATCATCTCACTCTTTATCATGTGTTCTCTTAGAGGTTAATGCATTGATGTCTTTAATATACTTCATGTTCAAGTCACCAACCTAGGAAAAACTAGAGGCAGGACTCGGGGGTCATTATCAATTTTCTCACATTGCAAACCTGGGAGGTGTAAAAATTGTGGGGATGGGGCTGTGACACTCAAAAAAAATTAATTTTTTTAATTCATAATTTTATATTGGGTAGGAAAGTAATTAAATAGGACTAAGATCTAGAAGTAATTAAATAAAAAACCCACCATCCATTTGGTGTGAGAACTCAAAAAAACATTTAGAATAAACTTTGGCAGATTCACTCAACAATATCAGAATAGGAATAATAATACATTGTTCCAAAACATCATGAAACATCTTAGATAACTATAAATATATGGTCGTAGTAATAGGGGAAACAAGACCTGTTCTAGCATATATAAAATGACACTCACCCTAAATTATAAGAGTCCCTATATCATAAGAGTGAAATTTCACCCAATGATGATAAAGAATAGATTTTGGATCTATATCTATTCATACAAACAAATTCCATGAAAGGATCAATGTTGTAATGATCAATAACAAAACAATTCCCAAATGTTTTTATGTTTAGTAAATACCAATATATAATTTGGTTATATAGAAATATGATTTGACTTCATTCCCATACGAGTGGTAAGAGTAAACTAGCATGGAATAAGAACTTATTATAACCCCTAAAAATCACGAATAATGTCTATGATAATTGATTGAGTAGCACCAAATTTAAAAAAAATAATTATTATTGAAGAAGAAATCAAATTATTACCTCTCATTATTTCATTTTTTCTTATGTTTACTCTTGTTCAAAATAATTAACATATAGATGATCATCCTCCTTATTCCCTTTCATAAAAATCAGAGAATTTTCTTTTGGATGAAGATGATATCCCACCAAATTTTATGTTTCAGATATAATCTAAGATCCCTTAGTGAAGGTTGATCCACCTCTACATAAATTACATAAACTTTAATAGAAAGGATGAATATGAAGAAATTACCCACATGCCTGACACACCGTGGATTCATCTATACCACCATTTTTATTGTATCTCATTATCTCACAATATTTATAGAATAGTAAAATATATGATGATGTATATTGTTCTTTATATACACTTCCATGAGTCTACTTACCCAGACTCCTCTTGTAGTTTGAAAACAACTCTACAACTTCTACTGTCAATGGTGCTCCAATGAGTCTTTTCGTATCCTATATATCAACCAATTATATATCTTCATAATATATAAATTTAATTCAAGTGTGGTGGTAGATAATATTAAATTTTCACCAAATATCTTCCCTTGATACATTATCTGACCTCCACGAGTAGAAATAGTAATGTGAAAAAATATCCAGAAAGGTGTAACAACATAGAAAACCGATCACCAGTCTTCATGATAGAATGTTCTCCCATATCTAATGTACCAAAATCTCAACCCATCACCCCTATTAGTTAATATTGAGATAAATGTTGAATGGAGGATTTTATGAATGTGTTCTTGGGGAGATCTCAAAGAAACATAACAAACATAATAGATTTCCACCACTTCCTTTCTATCTCAACAAGCACATATGTTTTGAAAGAAACAATCTATTATTTTAAATTTTCCAATAAGTAGAAACTTATTTTTGTCCACCTGATCCAATATTTTAATTCACAATGAACCATGATCCCATGAAATCTAATTGGTTGATTGTTAGAGAATCACATATAATTACACAAAATCCATTCTTTTTTGACATTGAATACCTGGATTATTGATTGGATTATTTAGTAAATAATTTTCACCAATTTTGAGTCAGCCATAATATTTTCCTTGGGAGAATACACTATAGATTAACCTATAACATCATTATAAATTCTTTTTGAGAGATCCATATTATATAAAAAATATTTTGGAAGTTTTTTAGTATATAATTTTATTCCGTTATCCATAGTCAATTTTTTTTTAAAAAAAATTCTAAAATCATAACCATCGATAGTAGAGAACCTCATGTTTTACATGGACACTCAATGATTACAGAGAATTTGAGTAGTCTTGTAAGAATCACAGACAACCTATATCGACCCAAACATCACATTCATAGATTTTACATCAAATTATATGAGTATTTATTAGATAATAATATGATACAGACCATAACCATAAATATACATAGTCTTTGGAAATGTTGATAAATGATTAACTATTATATTAATGACTTACATAATATCCAAAAATATTCATCATTATCAGCATCGTAGATATATATACAATTCATGAAACCCTTCTACAAAACATGGGGAACTGATACATAAAAAATGGTGATATTAGATTCTTATTAAGGGTAATAATAGGAGATATTAATCATTGATTATAAGAGGGAATAAAATAAGAATATGTATATAATTACATGATCATTACAGTGCGAAATATTATTAAATTAGATAGGGATATTTTATCATGAATCATTGAATGATAATATACCAATAAAAATACATAATACATGACATATATTTTATATGACATATGAAATAATGCATAAGTCAATCGAAACACCAATTATTAATCATAATTAATGAGATCATATCATAAGAAAAAGACCAATGTATTAGAGAATTCACATAATAATTTAAATTCAAATCATTTTCAATGGATTAGTCCAATGAATATAATTATTTTCAATTATCAATAATTAAATTTAATAAAAATAAAACCCATATATATTATAGTACACCTCCTCTAAAATACAATTTTCTTGATAGAATATGTTTCTTGGAACACCAAGCTAATGGAACTCCAAAATTTTATTATTCTAACATGCCTGTTTAAACTATTAGTTAAATTAAAATGTTTTAATAATATTAAATATATATTAATTTAACTCATATAATTTGACTTTAAATCACAATATATCATTTTGAGTTATTAAAAAAATCAATCCATTTTAGATTGAATTTTCAACATCAAAATACCCAGAAAATGAAATAAGGGGTTTATTATTTTAATAAACATTTTGCCTTATATAGGAATCAAAATATTATGTAATAGTCATGGTGGAAGAGTTGTTTTTATTGTCTTATCTATTAAAATTATATATTTTTTTATTTTTGTAAAAATGTTTTGTATGTCACATGAAAAATGATTCGTTTTGAAAATAGTTGAATAAAATAAAAAATAGTATGTAAGTTCCCATTATATTACTTGTATATCTATATAAATTAATATGTTAAAAAATATAAATAATATATACAAGGAGATAGAGATTTATTAATTATTTCATTAAACATTTGTGGTGTCCACTACGACTTCGAACATTTAAATATTAATATTGATAAAAAATAATTTCATTTAAAATATATGATAATAAATAAATTAATTATAATTAAATTTTGTTTTATATAATCGTAATAAAATAATTACAGATCATATCATCCTGAAATGTCTTAAAGAATGTAGACTAAGCAAAAATCCCTTACAAAGATTATGATTTGCCTAGTATTATATTTATCCCCATAAATAGTATTCATATGTAATTTCATTAAATTATTGAGAAAATATTTCAGGATTATAATTCCCTTTATATCAATTCTTATCATGTTACAGAAATTACATAATTATTAATGTTCATGTAAGACGTTTTACCAATATTTGGTTTCTGAGTCCAAAATGAAATTGGTAAATTATACCTGGTCAAAGAGGTCATTATTCCATCATAATCATAATAATATTCATGAAATAATAAAAATTATTATAAATAAATCATATATTTATATAAATGAATTAAATGAGTATATGAAAAATAAAGTACATTACAATCATGGGGATGGTATGTTTTATGTATGCTTGAGTACGGTTTCGATTTATTTAATGGATGTTATAGAAACATGGTAAGTATCATTTTATCATTATATAATGATAAGAATATAATGAATATAATATTATTGAATTATATTTACATATATCTATATGTATATATATCATCCATGATATGTGGTGATGAAAAATGAATCACATCGTCTCATGGAGGTGACAATTCACACATACGCAAGAATAGAGTTATCAATTTTATATTCAATGAAATTTAAAAGATAATTAATATATTATTCTCTTGTAAAAATATTTATACTACTAATATCATATATGAACATTAATTCTATAATTATGAAATGTCTTTGGAGAGGGTAATGGAAAAATAATTATATCAGTTCGTGGAGGTAATTATTCACATATATGCACAAACAATTAATTATTTTTCCATTTGACGAAAGTGGAGCTGGATTTTGGTTAGGATATTAACATAATAAAATTTAATTAATTTTATGGTACTATAGTTATTATCTCATCATCTTTTGAGATGATTTGAAAAATTTGGGTAACTAAATAATATATAAATGCATTATTGAAACAACAACTCTTCATCGGTTAGTATTCATTGATTTTACCTTAAAACCTCAAAGGAGAGTGTTATTCCTAAAATATGGCCACTATATTTTTGTTGAGATAATATAGGTATGTATTTGTGTATATATTTTGTGAACATAATTTGTTTTGAGATTTGGAGAATACAGAAGAATGGGTGCCCATTTTTAGTTGTGGGGAGTAGAAATCTTGGAATTCATGAAAGTATTACATTAATATAAATTATTTTCAATTAAAAACTACTCATAAATATTTTATATTAATATTATGATGATTATTTATAGATTAATATTGATAAGATGAAAATTATAAATATTTTTATTGTTATTTTTAATCGTTATCACTAGGGTTTAACCACAATTTACCCCTTCTAACTCTTATCGTGTCATCATGTAATTTAAACATTGAGGGTTACTATTATTAAAATAAAATGAAGATATTAAAAATAAATTACTCAATATAAAATTATAATAATTATCTAAATTAGTGGTTTTATGATAGTATTTTTTTTAATATTATACCATTTAATAAATGTTTTTAATATTATAAATTATTTCAATTGTAGAACTATTTATTTTTTGAATTTTTACAAATATAAAAAAGAGATGATATTTTCAAAAACACAATCCATTAAATAATCCCTATAAATAAAAACTCATTTATAAAATTTGTTAATGAAATAATTTATATAAATGATATTCATGTCAGTATCTTCAATAAGAGTTATTTGGTTCTTCCATTAATTAATCTATTAATGCATCAACATTGTGTCACTATTTAATATTAGTATTTATTTTCTAAAATTGATAAACAATTTACCATGATGTGGGTAAATAAATTTTCATTTAAAATACAATTTATATTAGAAAATATACAATATATAACCTTATATTAAAAATATTATATTTCATAAATTCAAGAGTTTAAAAATATTTCATTTTCTTATAAGAAAATAATATAAATTTATTAAAGTCTTCCAAGTGGAATATAAAGTTTTAAGTTAGGCCCAATGATGATTAACTGTCCAAACAATATCATCTAATGACATAATTAGAAGTTTTAGGGAAATTTATATCATTGTTTTGATGATTAATTACCTGATTTACCATTAATTGTGGTAATAATTATAATTACTAATGATGCTTTTCATATTCTAAAAATGTTATGTTGTTATAATTAGATAAACACTATCAACCATAATAAATCCTTGTATGTACATATTAAAAAATTCCTAACACAGATGTGGCTAAAATTAATTTAATATGAATCATGTTCACAGATCGAGAAAACATGTTATCAAAATAAAAACATTCAAATGTTCACACTGTATTTATATACAATTTCAATGTAAAATTGATTCAACTAAAAAAATTAAATTAAATTATAAAAAATCGATTTAATTATATTTTAAATCTAATTAAAATCCATTTAAATATATAAATAAATAAATTATCCAAAAAAAATGTTTTGAACTATTACTTTGTATTATTCATTAGTAATGAAAATATAAATGTTCTAATAACATTACCAAAAAATAACCCGAAGTAAATTTTTATAATCCACCTATAAAAAATAAGATTTGTTTTAAAAAAATAATTTTTAAACGTTGAAAATATATATTTCAAATTGGTTCTCCATTAAACGGATGTAAAAGTACATTTTTTGAAATATTTATGTTTTTACATAAACTGAATTTGTTCTTATATCATGTCAAGAAAACATTTAATATGAATTTAAATCATTACAATTATTATAATAAATATATATATAATTTTTTTTAATATAATGTAAAATGAGTTATTTTATAATTTTATGAAAACACATCTTCTATCTTAAATATATTTTTAGAAATATAAAATTTTATTAGGTTATAAATATAAAAATTTCATTTATAAATAATTGGTCCCTAATGGGTAAATTATATAAATATGAATAAACCATATTTTAATAATTACATTAGTGCTTTTCTTATCCACCATTCTAATGTCTACGTTGTAATGTTAACATTTAAAAAATAATATATAGTATATCGGTTAATATTGATGTGGTGAGCCATGTACGTTATCGAAAATATATTTTCCCTTTAAAAACTCATGATGTTAATGTTATTGCGTGGATAATATAGTTATGTTCTTAATATTATTCTAAATATGTGTAATATTTTTGTATGAAAATATTGGGCTCTTATAGTTGGTATCAGGATAGATTTTAAACAATCATTAGAGATTAGGGATAGAGAACATGTATGATGTACCTTGGTATTAGACTAAGTATTTTATAAAATACGAATGTTTTGATAGTGAACATGTTTGATATGTTATAAACCTGTGATTATTATACTAAGGTGCCATTATATATTAATTGATTAAATTATTTTTTAAATTATGTGGTTATCCACTATGTTTCTCATGCTATACATTATGGTTATAGTCAATGGTTTGAACAAGAAGGAACCACTCTTGTGGTGAATATATCTGAAAATTATTCTATTTTTCTCTTAAAAATTGAACGTATTTGGTGTGAATAATCTTGCATTATTTCTCCCAAAATGTTCTTATGCAATGAATCATGTTGATTTTTAAAATGATCAATGGAGGGAACATCTTATTGTTAAATCATACATGAGGAAAAAACCACCTTATAATATTGGGTCAGCTGATCCACTAGTGGATGAGTGATAAATTAAAACCATTGATAAAATATTTACCATCCATCAATGCTTGGAACATGAAATCATTTACCTTGTTTTTTATAACCTTGATTGTGAGGCATATAAATAGTATATTCTTATCTAGAATATGTGGAATGTGTAAGAGATTGAATCCATGGAATGGGATGAGTTTGAGGGGATATGTTTCAATAATTAAATTCTATATATTATATATACAAAGCGTGAGATGTAATTTATTAAGCTAAATAATAATGATAATGATTTAATTAGTATATAAGATAAAAATTTTAATTATAATTAATGGTATGATTTTCTTTTACTTATTATCCCTAAAATTAAAATTTCTTGATTCATTGGTGGTCTAAAAAATGTGTCCTAAAATCATTTGCTATAAGAGACTATAGTAGCTACCAAAAAGTCATTCAATATGCAGTCGATTTAGAAATTGAAATTGGATATTCCAACTATTCCCAATGTTTTGAAAGTAAAATAAACTTGGTCTCAAACGAAAACATGCATTAAACATGTGGGGAAATTAAATTATAGGCATCTTTATGTCATAAATGTGGGAAGAAGCAGCAAGAGAGGTGATTGAATTTAATTTGTATGTACTTTAACTATGTAATGTTGGGCTATATTTCCAATGAAGGTATAAATATGATAAATTGGATCGTTATTTGTATAGAGGAGGATATTATTCCAATTATTGAACAATCTATAGTCTAGTGTTTCAATTTCAGGGAATTTGGGATTCTTTTTAATAAATTCCCCTATACAAGGACTCAAGTTGATAATAAGTCAAACAAAAAATGATGGAAAATGACAATGTTTACAATTATGAGATCAAAATTGATTAATTGAATAAACATATTTTGTACACAATTATTCTCTACACCTTAGTTGGGAGTTTCACAATTTATTTATTTTTTGAATATCATAGGATTAATAAGGTAAAAAATTTCATGTTATTGTGCCCTTTTATATTTATTATGGAATAATGAAATCACATTTCTTATTTTTTTGGTAAAAAAATTAACACAATATTAAAAATAATCGATTTTTATATACGATATGAGTTTTTATGAGTAATAATGGGTGAATTATGTTGTTTATGTTTATATATATTCATGTATGATTAAAAAAAGAGTAATGAATATTTTCATCAATTTATATATTGAATCCTCATTTTGATGTTATTTGTGTTTATCAATATTAAAATTCATTTAGTTAATAAAACCATTATGTTTTTTATATGGGATCATGATAAATAAAGGGGAATTACTTTCCACATTGTTGAAATTTGATTAATATTATTTTTAACACATTTGTGTTATATTAATTTTTATATTGAGAAAATTATGGTTTGTAGTTATTTACTGTAATAAGCTAGAACACTTCATTAAATGATGATTTATCTTTGGATATTTATTCAATAATATATTAAGGTTGTGTTAATGATTCATGTACTATCATATTTAATTTAATATAATTGGTATATGATGATTACCATGATGTTTTGGTGATGTCCATAATAATTTCTTAATAGATAGTTAATTTTAAGCTCCATATCTCATCCTCAATATGATGATTATTTTAATTAAATAGTTTATACTCTAGAGGATATACTAAAATTTCATTATAATGGTGTCAAATGTTTTTAGGAAAAATACATCACTATAGTAATGTTTTCATGCAACAATAGCATTCACGTGAGAATTAAGATGAAAAATTATGATATCCTTTAAGGAATAAATTTTATAAATCCAATTAACTTTAATGAAGTTGAATAATGAAAAATATTAGGTACTAATAAGTATAATGTTATTTTAATGAAGAAGGATACATACCGAAACATTTCGTGACAACACAATTATGAATGAAATGTTATATGGATAATTTTTGATGTGACAGAGAATGTGATGTGGGTGATAAGGCCATTCATTAAGTTTATACATGAATAAATAAAGGTAAAACTAATCCCACGACAAATAATTCCCTTAAAATTAATCAATCAAATCATGATTGTGTCTTATCGATCATCAATTCCATATAATATATCTAATGATTATGATATGTTCCTTGTATTTCACCTATGGAAGTACATACATGATTTTTCACAAGTAATTAAAATATATTTCATACCACTTGAGAAAGATAAATCATATTTTGTGAAGCTAGTAGAGATTATAAATCATATCATAAAGGTTATATAAAAACATGATAACTATCCTCGTTTATGTTTTTATGAAGAAACCACTAATTTGAGGAAACTACATCAAAACCTAAAGATGTGATGAGGCAAAGGTGTGATCATCTATTTATATCTAAGAAATGAATTTTTAATGAGAAATTAATTTTAATCAGGGAGTCATCTAAAACCTAGTGATATTATGGAATGTGTCTTTTTAAATTTCAGCTATTTAATATAATTCCTTGCACGGAACAATGGGCTAAAATGCTCTCAAAAAAATTATTATTTTCAAATTATCTTAAAAAACATGTAGATAAATTGGCGGGTGAAATTTATTAAGAAATATTATTTTTATGTTTAACGAAATTCTATTCTTAAGAAATAAAAACATTTTTTAGTTATGTTGTTTAATTAGACAAATATTGGTTTTCTTCACAAAATTGATTTTTATTTATTCTTATGAGTAATTAATATTAATTATTATCTGAAAAAATAATTTTTTCTCGATAAAATTAACATAATTTTTGAATTAATTAAGAATAAATTTTCTGAGGATTACTTTTTTTTTAAATTTCCTAAAATCATTTTTTTTGTGAATATTAAAATATACATATTTTTATGAATCTGTCATTTTAATCATATTTAAAATTAATTTATTGAATTCAATTTAATATCAATGTATCAGAAGAAAATAAGATTTATATATAATCTTATCAATTACATTTATAAAATATTTATACCTTATAGAAATATAATAACATTTATATAATTCAAAATAACATTTTTTAGAAAATTCTTTGCCTTTTCATTTTCATGGATTAATTTTAAATATAATTGTACAAATTATGAGTTTGTAATTTGTGAAAATGGATTCCATATTTAGAATCAAGTGTTCCAAATTCTATTTTAAAATAATTTTAATTTTTATTGATATATAATTTACTATGGTAAAAAATATTTACAGTAGTGTAGTTTAAAATTTGTAGTGAATTAGTGTTAAATGGTAAAAGCTTATAATTTATAAAAAATAAAACATGAAATTTGTGGTGGATCTGTTATACAACCATAACTAGCTTTTAAAATAATAATTATCATCCATATACTATTCAATTAATTCCCTCCAAATGTGGTTGGCATTAAATATATAATAATCATTATTTAAACACCTACAACCACCCCTCATCAACTATAAATATCTCTCCTCCATAACCACATTTTCCTCACAATACATGAGGATATTAAAATTTATAAAAAACACTATAAATAAAAGTATTCCAAATTCCAGTACTATTGGTCTCACCCAATGACCAACTCGATGTTTCTTAAGGGGTCCTTAATATCGATGATATTCAAGAGGTATCCTTCTGAAAAACACATTATTATATTCTTTTCTATTTGTACTTTATATACATCATGTTCAGCCATAAAATAATAATAAATATAGCATGAAATACATATAATACAATGCTATATTTCTAATGGAATGTTATCTATCCTCCCATTTTTTAAAATCCGTTAAATCGATGAAAGAAAACCATTTTCCAAATTATGGTAGAAAAATATATTCAAGAACTATGATATTTTTATTTCTATATAACCTCATTCAAGTATGGTCATTAAAGTGTTAATAATGTTAAATAGTATTTTAGTATGTATATTATAACTTATTTTATGTTCGGGAACTAGTATATATACAAAATATTAACTAAAATGATACAAGTTTATCATGTATGAAAATAAAAGATAAATAAAATGAGCAGTTATCATTAAAATGTTAACAAATATGTCATCCTATTGTTATAAATAAAAATAATATTTGATGCCATTTAAAAATTTATATGTTAATTAATGATATTTCAAATAACATCTTCTTTTTTATTTCCATTTTTTGAGGTATTCGATAATTATACACTGACAAACCAAGCACGAAAAATGTATAAAATGTAAACAAATCAATGAAAATAATGAACAATTACTTATTATTGGTATGTAAAATGTTATAGAAGTATCATATAAGGTGTAATAAATATGATTATTATTCTATAAATAATTAATAACATTTTTTAATAATTTATACTATAGGTTAATGTACACAAATCAAAAGCGATGAATGAGGGCATGGTTTCTCATATAACTTTTCCATTAGTGAGATATATGTGTTAGACTACAATTATTTCTTTTATTTTATATATTTTCATACTTTTTATATATCATATCTTGAATTTAATTGTATGTATGGTATCACTACTTAAACTTGGCCTTTATCAGTGCTAAAAACCGACATTCACAGTGCTAGAAAAGCACTGTTAATGCTGGTGTAGATAAAGGGGGGTCCCCTTTATCAGTGCTCCGAAAATCCCTGTTAAAGTCCACTTTTATACATGCTAAAAAAAGTGTTGATAAAGGACCCCCTTTATCAGTGCTCTTTTTATCACTGATAAAGGTCTACTTTAACAGAACTTTTTGAAGCGCTGATGAAGGGGACCCCCCTTTATCTAGAGCAGCATTAATAGCGATTTTCTAGCGCTCATAAAGGGGATACTTTATCAGTGCTACCTTGAGTGCTGATAATATGGCCCTTTTTCAGCACTCTTTTAGCGCTATTAATGTTTTCCTTTATCAGTGCTCAGAAAAGCGCTGATAAAGGCACCTTCCCCTGCACCTGCACAACCAGCACCTGCACACCTGCACCCTGCACAAACCAGCATACCTCTACAAAATAGCACTGCAAACCTACACAAAATAGTCCCCGAACACAATATTTTGACAAAAAATTCTATATACTTTTACTTGACATCCTGAATACAAAAAAAACTACAATATACATTTCAAACAATGTTTTACATGGATACAATTACAATTAACCAATATCAGTTAAAAATATTTATGTTTCATCCTTCGATATATGTGATCCACTCTCAAAATTTTTCGTCCACGGTATTTTTTTCCAAACAAAGCATCTGAATTCAAGGAAAAAAAATCACCTATATAAGAAATAAATATTATATTTGTAATAAAATAATGAAATAAATTAAAACAATAATATGAAAGAATACATTGATATGGACATGTGAAAATAAAATATTAAAATGATAAGCTCAAATGTTTTCATTATGATCAAAATGAATGGGAATAATGTAAAATCAATTTGTTTTTGGATAATTTATCTCATTTAATAAATACTGATTCTTTATATAATAAAAAGCTTTACCAGTAACACCGTCAGTCGGATTAAGGTGCAGTTGATTCGTACACTTCAAAAATGACACATGTATCATTTTCCTAATGTATCAAAACAATCCGAAAGCATTTTCTCGGTTTTTCATATGTCATTTGTGTTGTTTTCTAATGTTAATGTCAATTTCAAACTGATATCAGACACTTTTAGTCATACCGGTCACACCGTGTGTCAGATTGAGAAGAATTTGATTCGTACACATCACAAATGACTCATGGATCATTTTACAAAAGTATCAAAACAATTGGAACATGTTTTCTTGGATTTCTATATTTCAGTGGTATTGTTTTCTATAGTTTATGTCAATTTCAAACTGATATCAGACACTTTTAGCCATATAGGTCACACCGTGCATTGGATTGAGGTACGGTCAATTCATACATGTCACAAATGACTCATGGATCATTTTCCTAGAGTATCAAAACAATCCGAACACATTTTCTCATTTTTACATATGTCACATATGTTGTTTTATAAAGATTATGCCAATTTGAAACTGATATCATACACTTTAATCCATACTGATCGCACCATGTGTCGGATTGAGGTGCAGTCAATTCTTACACGTCAAAAATTTCCTGTGGATCATTGGCCTAATCTATCAAAACAATCAAAACATGTTTTCATGGTATTCCGTTTATCGGTAGTGTTGTTTTCTAAAGTTTATGTCAATTTCAATCTGATATCAGACACTTTTAGCCACACTAGTCGCACACATCACAAATGACTCATGGGTTGTTGTCCTAGAGTACTAAAAAATCCGAACGTGTTTTCTCGGTTTTCCATATGTCACTTTTTTTGTTTTCTAAAGTTAATGTCAATTTGAAACTGATATCAGAAACTTGTAGCCATACCGGTCACACCATGTGTCGAATTGAGGTTTGGTCAATTTGTACACGTCACAAATGACTAATAGATCATTTTCCTAAAGTATCAAAACAATATGAATGGGTTTTTTTTGGTATTTTGTATTCCAGTAGTGTTGTTTTCTAAAGTTAATGTCAATTTCAAACTCATAGCAGACACTTTTAGCCATAACGGTCACATCGTGAATCATATTGAGTAGTGGTTTATTCGTACACATCAAAAATGACTCATGGATCGTTTTGCTAAAGTATCAAAACAATCTGAATGTGTTTTCTATATTTTCCATATGTTAGTAGTGTTGTTTTCAATAGATTATGTCAATTTGAAAATGATATCAGACACCTTTTTCCATACCGGTCACACATTGTGTCAGATTGAGGTGCGGTTGATTTTTACACGTCACAAATGACTCATGGATCATTTTCCTAAAGTATCAAAACAATATTAATGCATTTTCTCGGTTTTCTGTATGTCACTTGTGTTGTTTTCTATATTTAATGTCAATTTGTAACTAATATTATACACTTTTATCCATAGCGGTCACACCATGCATCAGATTAAGGCGCAGTCTATTTTTACACCTCAAAAATTATAAATGGATCATTTCTGTAAAGTATCAAAACAATCCATATTCATGTTCTTGGTTTTCCGTATGTCACTTATGTTGTTTTCTAAAGATTATGTCAATTTGAAACATATATCAGACACCTGTATCCATACAGGTCACACTGTGCATCGGATTGAGGTCTGTTCAATTCTTACACATCACAATTGACTCATGGATCGTTGTCCGAAAGTATCAAAACAATCCGAATTATTTTTCTCGGTATTACATATGTCAGCAGTGTTGTTTTCAAAAGTTATTGTCAATTTCAAACTGATATCAGACACTTTTAGCCATACCGGTCACATCATGCACTAGATTGATATGCGGTTGATTCGTACACATCAAAAATGACAAATGGATCATTTTCCAAAAGTATCAAAACAATCTGAACGCATTTTCTCGGTTTTCCGTATGTTAGAGGTGTTTGTTTTCAAAAGTTAATGTCAATTTCCAACTGATATCAAACACTTTTAGCCATACCAGTCACATCGTGCCTCAGATTGAGGTGTGGTTGATTATTACACGTCACAAATGACTCATGGATAATTTTCCTAAAGTATTAAAATAGTCCAAATGCGTTTTCTCGGTTTGCGTATGTTAGTAGTTTTGTTTTTTAAAGTTTATGTCAATTTGAAGCTGATATCATACACTTTTAGCCATATCAGTCACACCGTGAATCGAAATAAGGTGCGGTTGATTCTGACATATCAAAATGACTCATGGATCGTTGTCCTAAAGTTTCAAAACAATCCGAATGCATTTTCTTGGTTTTCCATATGTCATTAGTGTTGTTTTCTAATGTTTTTGTGAATTTGAAACTGATATCAGACACCTTTAGCCATACCGGTCACACCATGCGTCAGATTGAGGTACGGTCGATTCGTACATGTCACAAATGACGCATTGATCATTTTCCTAATGTATCAAAACAATACGAATGTGTTTTCTTGGTATTCCGTATGTTATATTTTATAGGAGTCTCTAAATATGTTATTAATTACTAGAAACCTAAATCATTTCTAAAACCATTATTCATAATCTACGGATATGAAACATAAGAAAGGGTGACCATAAATTCTCAATAATTGTAAAAAAGGGAGATATTAGTGATCATATAAATATAACAAAAGTAGTAGGAATTCACCTTCATGGTCCTATTTGTTTACATTCTTCCATCAGGTACGCTGCCCATTCATTTCTAAACACATCTATATCATCTTTTGAATAAGAGTTTTTGTGAGAGCCATAGTAGTATTGAAAAAATAAAAATACACAAAGGATTAATAATTATTTTAAATGAAGTAGTAATTGTTTTCAACAATACCTTTTTGAGATGCTATTTTGTTCAAGAAATGTGATTTCTTTCATAAATTTACAACCATAATAACCGAATTCCTTATCATTAGTTTCTTTCAGACCTTATAGAAACATAGAGAAAAATAAGTAATCTATTTTGATATGTATTTGGATAGTGAAATATAATTATATATACCCTGATTCTTCTCAATTTGTTGATCTTATGGGCCTGGTCGTCCTTAGGCCCTAGATTCATCCCATCCTTTAGAAAATATTCATAGGTTGTTCTATCATAACAAAATCCTCATTAAATGTTAATATAAATTATATAAGAAGATATTTAGTTCTAAAATGTTGTATATAGTGTATTTTGAATTGACAATCTCCATCATGTGTGGTTGGTTTGTTGGATATCCATGAATTGAATCCATGAAATAAATCATTGGAGTATCCCAATTGACTACAATGAGCATCCAAAGTTGCATAAAAACACAAAAACGAATAACTACTGATGGAAATGAATATATAATTGATATGAATAAAATGTAGAGTTTTACCCCAACAACGTTGGTATTAAAAAGATTCTATTAGTCGTAATCCGTCACTGAAACGTTTTGAGCATGTTTGACATTAATTCAGCATGAAAATCGGAATCTATTTCTTCTTATTGTGTAGAAATGGTGTGAGGACTAATGAGTCCAAATTTTTTTATCACAGGAAAATCCATTCAATTGTTTTTCATATATACGCCTGTGAAAAATATGAAATGTATTTATCACTAATTAACATAGTATACCGGCTTCTGTAAAATCAAATCATGAAAACATACCTCATGTATACATTTATAACTGAGGTGCCTAGCCAGTCATATGTGATGATTTCAGCTACAACATCATCACTAACGAAATATAACGTTTCCTCTCCGTAAATATCTTTTTCAGAAACAATTATGTGACTCTTTCCGCCTTTCATTTTTGTATCCACATGAACATGCAATGATATTAAATGTTGATATAGAACGGGTGGGGTAAAGGTGCTCTAAGTAAAAAGTTTTGATCGGTTAGTTGATCCTTTTGAGCCGCTCTTTCATTTTAGCTCTTCCATTTTGTCCTTCAGTATTAACATTCATCGGTTCAGCTATTTTCTATTTTAATTTTAATAGTTCTTCTTGAAAATGAATTGGAAATGAATACCTCCTGGTCAACATGTTTTTAACAAGATTCGATGGCCATGCAAGTAATGTTCTAACAGCGTTTTCCACCATATAAATGATGTCATCATCATTTGGCACTGGAATCTCGGCGTTCGGCTCTGGAGCTACTTTAATTGACACTTTTACATGACTGGTTGGAAGTGTTCTGGAGTGTAGCGTGTCATTCTGCATTTTGAACACCCTAGCCCTCGCTACAAGGTGATGGGTGGGAGTTGACAGATATAAATCACAGTCATTTTTACCCTGTATAACATCATTACATGAATTGAATCTGTGTTTATGTGATAAACAGTTCACATAAATAAATAGTAGAACATTGATTACCTCAGTTAAGTCATGTCTTTGAGGGGAATGGCTCACCTCAAAGCTGGTGGGGGGGGGGGTGGGATCTTCTCGCACAGGTTTTTCATGAGTTGTTTGTTCTCTTTGCCTCTCCCCCATCAAAGTTTATAGTAGGTCTCCCTGACATTATATTATTTTTAAATGGTAGATACTATATCTCTCATCATTTTCATTTCTTCATTTTTTTCATCCTCTAGTTTTTTTTCTGAAAATATGTCTGGGGTGTCACCCCAAAACCCACACCTTGGACACTGCCATACTGTTCTGGCTTTTTCAAGGCTGCTAAAAGTATGTCTGCATCTGGTGTAGGTGTTGTTTATTCCTGTGACTATTTCGAGTTGAAAATATGGAAAAATAAGTAATCATTTTTATGTAATAGTGATTTAAATCAATACAAATTTATATTATGTCATACTTACACATGTTTCCCACACTTTTTGTGTGTTTTCAACTACCAGTTTCTCCTCTTTACAAACACGATACCCCTTCCATTGAACATGGTGTGGGATGGAAGTGGCTTGGGATTTTTATTCTTCAATCTACATATAAATAGAGAAACATGGTAATATTGTTGTTTTATGTCTCATAAACGTATTACAGTACTTTTACAATACGTTCCAATTGTTTTCAATTGAAGCATACCCCAGCTTTGCTTTACGGTAGGGGTACGCTTGTTTTTCTGCACATTCTTTATTTTCAGCACTCAGTTGCTATTTCATAAATAAAAAACTATTAATAAAATTAATGAATACAAGAAACGGTAAACAATGTGTAACCAAGAACAATGTACCTGAAAAGTCTTCTCTCCATGTTGGTTACAAAAACATCCCACGCTCCTTGGGATATCAAGTGTGCATAAAGAGGAGGTGGGTGCACCTTTATTTTCCCTTCATCATCTTTCAGATGACGTTTCGTTAAAATGGTGCGAAAGCCTATATAAACTGTTCTGCCAGTCTTAATACATATTATATGTGCGAGACATCAAATTTATATTCACTCTGCAGGAGATGATAAAGAGTTAGTCAATATTTTACTAATTTATTTTATTTTATTTTAATAAATTTAAAAAATGAATTCATAATTTTAATGTAATCTCTTCTCACATTAATGTTTACAGCCCGCTGACAACATGGTTCCATGACTCTATATCAATCGGAACACATTGAAAACTGACGATTCAAATGTAGATACTAAACATGGAATTTTTGGGGTTTAAAAGATGGCCTCTCTTATTCCAGCCCACATCATATTTTATTCCTTTTTCATTTTCCTTAAGTATTTTGGCTAAAACTGTCAAACTACGGTGCACTTTTTTTTGTGTCGTCCGAGTTTCATTGCCTACCATTTTCTTGTTTTCTGCATCATCATTATGTTCCTCTAAATCGCAAGCATCGGCACTGGGACCAACAACAACAGGTTGTGAAACATGTTGTACCTCAGCAGTGGGGCCATATGTAATAGGTTGACAGACCTGTTGTACCTCAGTAGGGGGACCCAATGCAACAGGTTGAGAGACCTGTTGTGTCTTGAGATTGGGGGCATCAGTAGGTGTAGAAGTCATTATCTGCAAAAGTGGTTTAACATTTAATGTAGATCACATAAAAGCATCATAAAATGGATAATAACATAATGTAACACAATCTATATTACAATAAAAACATAACCTGATTATTGAACTCTTTTTTTAAAGGCTGGAGGGATTTGACCCCTCTATCGACTATCCATATCCCATCATTGCGGTCTCCTATGACATAAAAAATATCATCTACATTGGGAACACTATGAAATTATTGCAATGTCCCAATGAAATGGTCATCCTCCTTTGAATTTTCATTTGACCCTTCAGCTGTTTTGGTCGATAATAGAAAAATTGACAATTTTCAGTTTCCTGGATCTGGAACATAAAATACTTGCACTGCTTGTGATGCCATTATAAATGGTTCGTCTTTCTCCACTTCCTTACTGAAATAAACATTCACTAATCCCAATTCATGTATTTTAACATCACTCCTGTTATCAACCAACTTTTATGGAAAAAATCGGAACTTGGAATTCCGTATAATCCAACTCCCATATTTGTTTGATGATGCAATGTATGACATATTCGCATAAATTGGATTTCATTTTATAGAACCTGAAACATGCATCACTTTATCCACAATTGTAACCCCACTATTCCTTATTTTACAGTCTTTATCATGTTCATTAGTATAAAATGTATCAATATTAACTACATAAGAATTATAAGATTATACATACACACTTGGTCCTCCAGCTAGCCATCGAAGTCATTCTGAAATTGACTCTGGATTTTCATCTGACTTCATAAAAATATTGTCCCGAAGCCATACTATAAACTATCGATTATGTGTATCTGATATCTATTTTTTAGCCCTAGATGGGTTAAAATTTTCTTGTGTATTTCAACATATGGGTCAACATAGAAACTGCTATTCCAAACATAAAGGTGGGCCTACTCTTGATCTGTAATATTGATTGTGACAAGCTGTCCTACATAAATTTCTTCACCTTCAAGCCGCCCAGTGTGATGATATTTTTGTAGGCCAATGCTTTCCACACTAGACCAGTATTCAATACAGAATTCAATGGATTCCTCAACAATATATCGCTCTACAATAAAACCCTCTATCCAACTTCGATTTTTTGAAATACCCTTTCAAAATCATCATATACCGTTAAATGGGGTACATCCATTTCTAATGTACAAGACCACGTAGTTGAATCTCTCTTACCAAGTGGATCATCAAATTAACCATCATATAAAAAAATGAAGGCGGGAAGAACATTTCTAATTCACATAATATGATGGCAATTTCTCTTTCCATAGTTGGAAATTTCGCCAGGTCTATAACTTTGCTGCATATAGCATTGAATAAGAAACATAGTTTCATTAATGTTTTGCGGACATTCTTGGGAAAAATGAAACATAAAGTAATAGGCAATGAGATATTGAATAAAAAAATGACAGTCATGTGATTTAATACCTTTTAACTTCAACTTTCTTATTGATACGAGGTTCCTGATATTTGATAAATAACCCTATGGAACCTTTATGTCATTCAAGCAGTTGAAAAATTGATATCTCTCCTTCCTGGAAAGATTGTAAACAGCAGGAGGAAGAAATGTTCATTTTTCACCCTTCACTGGTGCCAACTCTTCTCGTATTCCCATCTCAACCATGTCCAACCTAGCCTTAATTATATCTTTTGTTTTTTAAGATGTATTTAGCAACGTGTTGATGACACTATCAAATACATTTTTTTCTACATGCATAACATCAAGAAAATATCTAACATAGAGACAATTCCTTTATAGTAATTTAAAAACCTGTTCTATTATTCCAATTAATTTTTGTATGTTTTTTCAAAGTCGGTTTACCAGAATAAGTGCCCACATTTTTAACTTTCTCAAACAATTGATCGCCTGTTAGTGGAGACGGTGTCATACGTTCTTCTGAACATTTATCGAATGATGTCGCCCAAGAACGTTACTTTTGTTTTTGGGGTATAAATCTACATTTTCCTAGAATCACGGTTTTCGAAGAATGTTTCAACCTAATTGATTCTGTACCTTTTCGTAAACGAGACACCCTTGTGTTCATTTAATGCTATATCCTGACAAATTTCCATAAGCGGGGAAGTCATTTATCATCTCGTACAACATGGATCTCAATGTGAAATCTTTTTTTCTATAAGAATCATATAATGTAACACCTGAATCCCATAATAATTTCAAATCATCGATCAATGGAGCTCAAACATCAATATCATTACTCAGTTGTTTTGGTCATGATATTAGTATAGATAACATGATGTATTTTAGTTTCATGCATAACCATAGTGGTATGTTATAATTTACCAACATAACCTGCCATGTACGGTGATGGTTGCTTTGAAAACCAAAAGGATTCACTTCATCTGTAGATAACGCAAGACGAAGGTTTCTCGAATCATTTCCAAATTCAGGATACTCATGATAAATTCTATTCTAATGAGGAGAGTCTATCGAGTGATGTAGTATCCCATATTTAATTCATGTATTTTCATTCCATGTCATTTGTCATCATTCTCCTCACTTCCATATAGGATCCTAAACCTTGGAATTATTGGAAGGTACCATACAACATTAGTACGACTGGATTCATTTTCTTGTATCGAGAAACACCACACATTGGGAATTCTTTAAGTGATTTTTGGACCTTTCATAAAATTTTACAGTCATTCGAGCAAGTGTGTATTCTTTCATAGATCATACCCATCGAGCTTAGAATTCATTTGGCATTGTATGTTCATCTTGGGAGCTCATTATCTTCATGGAGAATGTCATTCATAAGAGAAAATAGTTTTGTAAAACTAGCCTCACTCCACCCATTGTCTGATTTCAAATTATATATCTTCAGTATGGCTGACAATGTTGTATATTTAGTGCAACCAGCATACAATGGCGTCTTCGAAAAACTGTTTAACTTTTCAAACAATTCTGGGCATTCTAAAATTTCATCTTCGATGGTCCTTCTCATTTCCCCAATACGATCATCATCATCATCATTCACATATGTAATCACATTTTCCATATGGTCATCTTCATTGTTCATGTTTGTAATTATATCAGATGATTCATAAAACCTATATTCATTGTTTCCCCATGTTTATTCGATCATGTATAACTCTGATCTATTCCGTGACAGATCAATTTTTCTTCCAACTCCTCTGGAGTAATTTTTTTGAATAACAACATCATAATCACGGACAAAGGATTTGAGAAGGGTCACTTTCATGATATTTTTCAAACTTGATAAACTCTTTTAATTCTTTTTCATACTCTATTGTAAACCAATTGGCATTCATCCATTCGTTATTTATATTCATCCTTATTTGAAATCCATAAGATGGGTATATAGGTTAGGGGAGAAGAAATATGAGTATAATTTAGATAAAAAACTAGATACTTCAAAAATGGCGGGGTTGTGCTCATTAATGGGGATTCATGGGTGGTTCATGGGATTCATCCATTCTCTTCCTCTCTTCGATCCAACCAGATGAGGGGTGGTTTATAAGAGTTTTTTATAATCCGTTAGTGAGTTATTCCCTCATACTTCCTCTATTACTATTATATTTTATTTCTCTATGAATTGTGATGATTTAAACTAGGGTTTATGTGATGACTTCACTATATCATATTAAAATCAATTTAGATGATGTAGATTTTGATTCTATTGGATAGAGGATATCCTTGCATGATGAAAGCACCATGTTTTGTGTGGTTTAGGTGGCGTTGTGTTTCCCACTGAGTTTTTCAAACATTATGACTAATTCTATTAAGGTGAATAATTAATTATATGTTTCTATAATTAATAATATGGGAATTGTGCGTTGAGATTGGGTCTCAATCATTGGTACAAGATTAAATAAGGCATTTATAGTCTTGGTTGAGGATGAGTTTATCTTGGTGAGGGGGTTACTCCATTTTTTAGGTAGGTGGACCCTATAATATAAAACCATGTTCCAATTTATGAATGATTGTGCATTCATGAATGAGTATATGTGTTCTAGTGAAAAGGGATAGAAATCAAGAGCAACCAAGATAAATAAAAAGGGTGTTTTTGATCCACCAAGAGATAGAGTGAGGGTTCTATTGAGTTTTTGTGATTTTTTTATCATCCAAAGATTATGTCTCCATGGAGTAGTTTTGTTTATGAGAGGATTGGGTTTGTTATGATATTTTTATAGCCTAGTTAGGTTTTCTAAGGCTATTTGAGTTGGTATTAGATTCTTATGCCTAAAAAAGATGGATCATATAGTTTTATATCTCACGTATGATGAGGAACACCCTATTAAAGATATATAAGAGTCATGGGGTGTGTGATTAGTAGGATATTCAATATAGGTATTGGTGAAGTGTGACATAGTGGAATTCCTCCTTATAATTGGATTAAGACATATCCAAGGGGAGATATGATATAGTAATTATGTGAGGGTCTTGGTAATAGATTGGATGACTTAGAATATGTTATACAAGGCTCTTAGTGTGAGTTTCTTAGGATGTTCATTATTTATTTTTAAAGAGTTTTAATGTGGGATTTAGAATATGATATAGACTAGACTATCGAGTCCAAGAATGTGGGTTGTGAAATTACCATGTTGAGATGAGTGTCTGTTGGTATCAATGAGTAGAGATGGGTTAGGTTTGTAGAACCCAATAGATTCCCTTATAGGAGGAATTAGAATGTTGATAGTTTGGGAATAATTTTCATGTAATACCAAGATGGTTTTAAGGAGATTATAATGCAAGGTTAAACAGATGGTGACTTTTATAATTTATGGTCAGAACGACTAATAATTGGGACTTCATATGACTTTCACCTAGTTGATGTATGATCATCCATGGGGACCACCTATTGATGATGTTGTTTAGATAGTAAGAGAGGTTGGCTATCTAGATACCCTCCTTAGATTACTATTTATATGTTTTTTTCATGAGACGAGATGGATGGCCTATATTTACGTAATAAGGTGTTTGTAGGACCCTACATTGAGTGAGAAGGAATTGGTCAAAGAGGATGGTTGTGGGACTTCCATGGGATCCACCTATTGATGGTGCATTTTGACTTGTGATAGAGGTTGGACATTTTGATTCCCTCCTTAGATCATTTTTTGTATTATAATATTATGTGAGATATAGAAATGTGGATCACTTCATATTTGTTTGTAGTAGTTTTGTGAGACATTTTCTATAGAGATTGCCTCCTCATTTTTTTATGTGATGTGATGGTGAGACCCACCGTATGTGATAGGGGAGCAACTACTATGTTGTGGAATTATAGGATATGTGAATCATAACCAATGTGAGAGGTTGGTGGAACTATTATGTTATTAGAAAATATTGGATATTTAAATTTGTATATGACCCAACCTAGAGAGAGTGGGTAGTGGGAAGGAATTGATGGAAACCCTATTAAGGTTCATTTTTTCCAAACCCAAGAGTAATAGTGTAAAATATAGTGTACAATATAGAACATACTAAACAGATGTCTCATCTTGTTGGCATGCATCACCTGATGACATGAATTCACCAACATGGACGGTTCAAACCCTACCTGGCCTAACTATGGGGTAGTATCCAAAATAAGAAAAAGATCTATACTAAGGTCCACTAGACTGAGTAAAATCCAAATCTAGTGTAACAAACTTTCAAAGATAATAATATCACAATTCAGGTTTCTATAAGAAGGATATAGTGGGGAGGGAAAATCAAGATCAAACAAGTAACCAACCACAAATACATGTGTCACAAACACAAGCATCACACATAAGAATCATGCCAAAGGACCCCAAGGAAGTGTCCCTTTCCTTTTATCTAATATTTCATGAGGATTCCACATTCATGGGCCTCCTATCAGAATCATTATAACCAGTGAAAAACATGGTGTGCATATCTAAAAAAAACAATTCCATATACATCAAAATAAGAATGAAAACATCTCATTTCATATCAAACAATTATCCTAAAAGTCAGACATTTCTAATTAATATCCATGTAAGGTTAGAAAATATAGAAATCATTTATTCATAAAGACTTCGATGATTACACTTTAGAGTGGCATGTTTTGAATAAAACTGTGTACAACCCCTGAAACTCAAACTCTGTAAGTAAAAAATGAACTAAAAATCGACTTAGTTATAAGAGGATTCACAATTACCTATTAACAATTTACCTAAATTGTGCAACAGAGGCAATGGAGACAATGGAGGAAGTGGAGGCAACATAGAGGCAACACAGAGGCAACACAGAGGCACCGCAGAGGTAGGGTGGAGGTAGTAGAGGCAACAGAGGTAGCTCGGAGGCAGCGGAGGCAGCGAAGTAGGAGGAGGAGGAGGAGGATGATGAGTAGAAGGAGGCACCGAAGGAGTAGGATGAAGAGGAGGAAACAGTGTATGAGGAGGAGCAGGAGGAGCCATGGTGGAGAGGAGGCAGCGTAGTAGGCAGAGGAGGAGGAGAAAGAGGAGGAGGAGGAGGAGGAGGCACCGATGGAGGAGGATGAACATGAAGTCGCAGTGGAGGAGGAGGAGGAGCATCAGCAGCAGCGGCAGAGAGGAGGTCGCGGCAAAGGAGGAGGAGGAGGAGGAGAAGTAGGCTCCTGAGGAGGAGGAGGAGGCGATGGTCATGGTGGTGGAGGAGGTGAAGGAGGCCGCGGGCACGGTGGAGAGGGGGTAGCGACGGAGAGAAGGCAGTGGAGTATGGTTGGGCTTCCGCGAAGGCTTGATAGTGTGTGGTGAGGAGGAGGAGGACCCTGTGGATTTTATGAATCCCGCATGGACCTTTATCAGTGCTAAAATGAAAAGTACTGTTATAGTCCCCCTTTATCAATGGTTTTCATTTTAGTGTTGAGATAGACACTCTTTATCAGTGATTTTGTAGCGCTGATAAAGACATAGTTTATCAGCACTAATAAAAGTGCTGATAAATGTATAAATTTAATAATTTCATTATATTGATATATATTTATTTAAAATTATATTCATGACATAGATATATATATATATATTTATTAAAAATTATAACTCTAAATAAATATATCTTTTTTTATACTTATAATATTATTTGAAAGGTATATTTATATATATATATCATTGAAAATATAATAAAATATATATTTATGATTAAAATATAATTTAATTTTAATTATAAGTGTACATTTTTTATAACATATATATTATATGGGTAACATGATAAATTATAAATCAATAACACATCAACATGATATTTAATTATAATCTATAAATGAACATTATTCATGCACATATATATACACATGTATGATATATTCATTGACCCCAATTCATTGGACAACACATATATATTCCCTAATTTTAATTATACGTATATATTAAAAAGTATTATATATTTATAAATAAAAAAGTAAATTATATATAAACAAATATAATAAATATATATATTAAATATAAGGAACTAATAAATATAATAAATATAATGAAATAATAAATCTAATAAATATTGTAAATCTAATAAATCATATAAATATAATAAATATATTTATTATTAATCTTATAATTATTTAATTATATATATATGTATTTAGTTATAACATGTTTTTTTATTTAATGTATACAATAAATATTATCAGCGTTTTTCTTAGCGCTGATAAAGTCCTACCCCTCTATCAGTGCTTTTCTGTTGGCACTAATAAAGCTAGGTGCCTACCGTGCCATGTTTTGTGGTAGTGTATTAAATGTTTCATTATTTCTGTGTTGCATTCAATTCAAATGATTAAAAGTGGGAAGTGACTTTCTAACTCAATCATAATTCATTTGGTTCAATTTTTACTTCAACGACAATTCCATGTTAAGATTATGTGGGAGGTTAATATTTTTAATAATTATTTGTATTTATAATTTTTTTAGGTATCTATAGCTAATACACAAAATATATTCATTTTAATAGTTATAGATTAAATTATAATTTATTTATAAGAAACATTAAATTTAAAATTATTTTATTAAAATACCCTTAAAACTATTTTTTTCTTCTCTGTTTAGGTTTTCAAAAAAAAAAATCATAAAATGTACTTAATATAAAATTATGAATGACTAAAATAATTTATAATATAATATTTTGTTTCTAAAAAATGGTTTGAATGTATTTATTTTATTTTCTAAACATGTTTCCTTATTTAATTTTATACAAAAATAATGAAAGAATGTTTGATTAAATTTTATTAATGGAGATTATGTTTCTGCCTTCACGACACATTAATGCCTTGAATCATAAATTATAACATTAAAAGGTTATTTTCTATGGAAATCTATTCATTTATAATAGCATAGAATTTTTAAAAAATGTTTTCAAAATATAATTGATATTTTCCTCGAGAATTATTTGAGGAGATATTTTTAAAAAATAAAATCTACTATAATATTATTTTATGTCACCTAACAATTAACTGTGATATGATAAAAGGATACTATCCTTTCTCATTTTATGTATGGTTTATGATTTTGGTGAATATGTGGAGTGTTTTGGAAACCCATTTCATTTCGATGGGTTATGATATGACGAAATGTTTATGAATCCCATTTTTTATAATATTATATGATGAATGATTTATTTTCTTATGGAAGACGTATGAATGGGTTTAATTATGATATCAATGGCACCTAAAATGTAACAAACCCAACACCACTAACCATGTATCAGTTTTTTTATTTCAATTAAATAGATAAAATAGAAGAAACCCCCATGGATCAATCAATTTAGTAGTCTTGTAGAACTACATAAATTCAAGAATCCCTTATTTGATTGGTAATTTTAAATTGAAATTAAAACAAACAAATAAACTACTTAATTGAAAATTTCACAAATAATTATTCTTTGCATCCTAGTGAAGGGAAAAATAAATGCGGAGATAAAATGAGAAATCTTGTCTACATATATCAGAATCATGAATCTATAATTATTGAGTAACAATAATTATTGAAAAATATAAAAAAATTATATTGAATAAATAAACTAAAATTGAAAATTCTTTTATAGATTTTCCAATAGTAAAAATACTCTGGATAATAAAAAGTAGATTCCAAATATAGGTAATTCATAATTAGTGGACTTCGTGTATCTAGCACAAGAACTGTTATACCCTCAAAATAATTTGAATTATGGTTTCTGTTTGTGTGTAGAAAGCCATATGATTCTCTATATATTCAAATATATAGGGATTATCACCTACTAATATTGTCTCCATAGACTTTATATACATTGGGGGGATTTAATTTACTAGTCCCCAATCCATAGGGCTTTCCGTAACGCGTCCACAACCAATTTAATTCCAGTTTAAATAATTATTCATATATCAAAAATTCAATTTACTTAATAATTATATTCATTGTCATGAAATATATATATAATTAAAGATAAATATTTATCAACATTTAACCAATTAATCCAAATAATAATCATGCTATACACCGTGGGATAAAATGCTATAATACATAGTCAACAATGATTTCCCAGATATAAGAAATATGGTGATATAATTAAATAGTCAATTATTTAGGATATAAATTAAAAGAGGAATTATATACAACTGTGAAAATAAAATATGTTCATGACATTAAAAATATTCCTCAAAGAATGATAATTGACACAATGTCCCCCTTAAGGATCATATCTTTTTGAAAAATAAAATATTGTTTTTATTCATTTTATATCAATATATAAAAGGGAAATAAAAATGAGAATATAAAATTTTCTTTTAAAAATATTTTTATGATGACACTGTCATTGAAAAAGATGTTTTACCAAATGAATGATAGTTATGTTAAAAAATATGTTACATCATTGTAAGAAGTCAGATTATATGGCCATTGGAATTAGAAATAAATAAAATAAACATTTAATATAATGAAAATAATGAAAATAATTATATTATTTATAAAAAGGCTGTATATATAATAATATAAAATAAATAAGTGGTTAATACTTAATATCTCATATAAATAAAATTAACATCAGAAACCCATTAACATATATATGAATGTTCCTTGTTCCTGCATACAATTTCCAGGATAATCAAATTGTATTAATTAATTAAATAATTTTTAATTAATGAATCCTATATTTAATTTATTATTATTTTTTATTTATGTAATTTTGATTAGTTATAATGTTTAATTTTGTTGTTCTGGGAAAATTTATTTTGTGTTATTATGGTCAGATCCCTTTTTTATAACCATGTATGTTCTTATCCAATGAAATAAAAATCGCTATTTGTGAGTTTATTCAGTATTAATGAAATTTAATGAGTTTAACTAGTCTCTTATATCATTTGGTTAAATGGTAAGTAGATGACTCCTTTGATAAAATTCTAATGAAATTCTGTTTATTTATTGTGGTGAGTTCTATAAACATTAATAACTTGTTCCATTTTATTTTTTATTTTTTATATATAATTTTTACAGAGAATTATATAACATATAATATGTATCTAGCCATAATAATGTTTTTATGATCATCTATTTAGTTGAAATAGAAAATAAAGATACATCATCCTTGAAGGTGGTAAAACACACATCACAAATAATGTTATTCTTTTTAATAAAACTTGAAATAAAATAAAAGTATTATAATCATGGATAACCCATTATCACAAAAAAAAATATTTTAAATATGTTATTAGAGGTACAAATACATTATTAGGTATGGGGGATGAGGATTGGATTAGAAAAAAATTCTAATGAATGATGGTTTTACCTCTTGAATATTATCTCATTGAGGACTTCCTTAACACACATGGATTAGCATATTTGGTAAGACCAATATGTATTAGACTTGGGGGAGAGGCTTGGAAATGTAATTATATAGAATTTAGGAAATAACTAATTAATTTGAGGTGTGCAAATAATATATGAATAATGGTTGTATTTATAGGGATTTGAGATAGATTTTCTTCGTTAATTTATTCATATGAATATTATTTTTTTCATACTACTATCAATGGTGATGATTATTTTGTATAAGTACAATAAATAGTGTATGTTAATTCAAATTAATTATGCTTTAATCATCCATGAACCATCCATTAATCGTAAACTCATGTAATTTTCTTTTAATGTAAAATACTAGAAATTTCATTATTTCATTATTACCAAAAATTTATTTCTTATATAAAAATAAAAAACAAAGTTCCTTGAACATTTTTAAGCATTTCTAATTTAAAAATGGACTAATTTTTATGAAACTAATTTTCTTATTATAAGAAATTTTTCATTTATTTATAATTATCATTTATTTGATTATTTCAATAATAAAATACTAACTACTTCATAATTGTATAGTTATTTAAATTAATTTTCGCTCCATTAAAAAAATTAAATGATAAGGATAAATATTTTACATTTCAAAATAATATCTATGTTATGTGATATTATTTGAATAACACCAAATTTGAAATAATATAATTAGGAAAAAATATGAATCAAATAATTTTTGAGATTCTTTAATTTAAATATTATTAATGTCATCTTCATGGACACATGTTGAATAAATTTCTATAATTCTATCCTTAGGTGTATATCATCTTAAAAAAATTTCTAAAATGGTGGGTAATTTTTTAATACTTGTAATATTTTTTTAGCCTAATATCCAAACGCATCCGTTAAATATGGTAAATAATTTATCAACGTTACAGTTCATATTAACAAAAAATAAAAGAATCATTTTTACTATGTTTAGACCTTCTAATTACAAATATAGAATCTATTTTTCAAATAAAAAACTAGAGATGTTGTAACACCTCATTCTAGGGTGCCTCTAAATGGTTTCCCAATCCAGGTTGGCAACATCGACTTAGTCACATCTCCAAAAATGACAGAGGCTTCCGACTATGAGCAACAACCTAGGTGTGTTAATGTAGATACTATTCTCTCAACACATGAATTTATAATAATGGAAATAAAATATTAAATTTAAAAGAAAATTATTAAATAAGTTAGTCAATTCATGAAGAACAACAATAGATATAAAAACCCAATACCAGCAATAAGCCACATATACAAAAGAAGACTATACAAGTAATGACACTAATAAAGAATACAAAATTAGTATACATTCTATATGTAATGTTCATTTTTCAAAATTAAAAAAATACAAATAAAATCTAGCTATCATCATGAACCTTAGCTCGGTTCTATTCTCCCCATCTCTCAAGTATCAATTTTGAATCTGTAGCTAGGCATTATCCCTTATCCATACCTAAAATCCTTTAGTCTATTCATGTACACATAAGGAGGCCTAAACAACGTGTAAGATATAATTCCATTAGGAAAACACCCATGATCTAGATACATCATGTTAGTGAATAAATTATTATAATAGTGTGCATGTAGTAATGTAATGAAAATTTAATCACTAAATGTAAACATTAAATACGGTATAGGTTTTCAGCATAAAATCAATATATTTCATCAATTTCATTTATAAACCAATTCATTGAATTCATAATTAGGAATGGGAAAGATATTATCAAATTCGCGTAATTATAAAACCTCTTTTAATTAATAATTATTAGGTCCAGATGCATATCTAACATCCCTTTAATTATATGATCAAATAATCCATAAATAGTCCATCCATAATGTGTTAAACAATGCCCGAATCCAATCCTGTTATTTTTCATGAAATACATTCCATATTAAGAATTTCATTCTTTATACATTTTATAACATTTTCACATTCTTGAAACTCCTCATTTTTAATCACACATATCATTCTACGTATAATGAAATCCAACACCCTATAATCCCATCCATGGACATCCTCACTAGAACCCCGTAATCACTAAAGGTGTGGTATAACATCATAGCCACTTGAGTCCTTACATAGTAGTATACTATGGGAGAACAAATATCACACATGGAATATATGATCAACTTCATTCTAATTACTTTCCTAGAAAACCAAAATGATCCCACGTATCACTCGGTATATAATAGTCTTCCAACATGTGTCCATCCTTGGGATTCCATATAGGGAGTCCATGTTTCATTCATGGATAACAAGGTATAAACCAAATGGGTTCTTCTGTGGAATCCATATTAGAACCAATGGGTCACCCAATTCATGTATCTACATTCAAGGTCATTTAATCAATAACATTTAGATAATTCAAATTCCTCAAAACGATTTTTTATATTAATACACAACTCATAATTTGAATCAAGACATGTATTAATCTTAAATTTCATATGCTATCCACTTCCTCACATGGGATCTTCATTTAAAAATAACCATAGAAGGTGAATCCTGTAATGCGATTTGTTAATAAGTATCATCCTATATTCAACTGAGATGGCCATTTCATTATAACTGAGATTAATAAATAATAAATATATTTTAAGGTAATAGACAATGACATGGTCATTCATCTCATACCGTTAATCCATTAAATATATCACTCAAATATATTTTTACAATTGACAATTCAACATTAAAATAACATGCGGAGGGGGTAAAGGTAACACCTTATTGGTATCCAAATTCAATTCCACCCATGATGGTACATTTAACTAATCACACATTTTAAGGGGATGTTTTATATCAATGTTCTCAAAATTTTACATTTATCAGTTAGAATCATTAATTGAATAGGCCATACAGATCAATTCAATTAATGGATTAAAAGTGATTTAAAGGAAGTAACTCTCAGAATTGGGTTCACAAAATAATGAAATACTTATTGTAAGAACCATATTTTCACCCAAGTAGGGATCCTTTATTTTTCGTAGTCTTTATTTTTACATTGTACTTAATAAGGATATGTAATTTTTTAGTTAAGGTACAGAGGGTATTCGGGGCTTGTTCGGAGACCGAAACACATATTTTGGTGAAAACAGGTTTGGCGTACAGTTTAGAGTAAACAATTGAAGAATTATGCATGATTTGGAAAACTATAGGGATTGTGTTATTTTGGACCGAGACACCACACATATTTGGTGAATTACCATGTAATCTATCATTGAAAATTACCCTTTTTTCATAGGTACCCACTCATTGTTTGAAAATGGTTTGATCAAATAGAGTATAAGATGTTATTTTGGGTAGAACCATCTCACATAGTTTCCACACAGGTTGAAAAACCGTGCAGAAAAACCATTTGTTGGATAAAAATAAATGCAAAATGTACAAAATTCCATTAATGATATATTTACCCCCTATTCCCCGCTAATCAGAGAACCAGAGGAATGAGTCCCGCATCCTATTATTTTTTTTTGGAGATTTGGAAGTCCAAATCTAGGGATCAAGATTTATCCTTCTCCCAACATCCGTTCGAGCATATTTTTATCATGATTGATGAGAAATGTTATGTTATCGTGTCACTTTTATTAGTAATTATTCTTACTTTTTCTCGACCAAGATATAGTCATGTGAGATTTTTAAAATTTTATAATATCTACTCTGATCTAAGACAAACCAAGGGCCAATAATTTAAGAGGATATTCATACAAACTAAGATGGGTTGTCTATAACTCATCCCTAAAGTTTGTTGCCATTGTAATATCTATGTGGGGCCAACTGATCTCATCGCGAACTATAACTCAATCTTCACCATGTCAAATGTTATTCCATATTTTGGTTTTAGTGTTTTTGCAATGTTTGGTCCACTATTCAGGTGTGACTTCGCTTGACCTTCCTAATGGTGAGCCTTTCCGTAATAAATGTCTTGTTGTTAATGAGAATTTAATAATGGAATGTACCATGTATGGACACAACCAGACCCTCCTAAGGTAAGTGCTTTAAATTTATTATTAAATGTGAAATGTGAAGTGAAAAGAATACTGAGTTTATAACATTTCCTAATATATAGATATTGAATAAAGGATACATGTATATAGCAACACAATCAATATTGATGGAAGGCATTGGAGTGAACCTCTTTAATTAAACATGCCTTAATAGTTCATCGAGTCTTTATTAAGTGTTTGAAATGCTATGAGACCTATCCACACTAATGGGGGACATGGCCTAAAACTAATGAATGATTACATGATTACAATAGAAAACAAGAATGGACTCACTCAAGCTCACCATGTATTCAGAGAGAATAATACCATGGGTCTCGGGAACCCAATTCTAATACAAAAATGAAGTTTTCCTCGGTTGATACCCACCCAAACCTTGGTTTTTTCCTTTTCCATTGATTCCTGGTATACTACCATATGGTCCTTTACATTATTACATGGTACCTCGGGTATACTCATTCAATACAGCATTAACATGTAGGTGCCATGGATATGGCCCATATGCCCATGTCATTCCCTAGATCTGTTTTACCTTGGTCTATCACCTTGGACTTAGTGGGCACCTTATTCTGGAATGAAATGGATTACACACCTTGGATTACACTCTTACCCCTATTATATACTCAAATAATGCTGAGTTAGCCTTCCCGGAGATCTACCTTCTATTGGTCATTACCATGGAACTCCATCACTAAATATATTTGTTAGGTTTCTTTACAATCTATTTTAATCTTCACTACATAGACTATCATGATTCGATGCCAGTGATGACTTTTCATCACAGGACCAACTAACATTAAATTTTAACTAATTAATAAAATGATCTGTTTACATATCTAGACACCATCTGAGGGATGATGTAGGTATTTGAGTATTTAGTTATATTGTAATATTTCCATTACCTTATATATAATGAATTCACACTATTATAATTCATGATAAGGTCTGGATTCTATAGCCACCATTTGTTGTGGCCCACTATGATTTTTCTCACATCCTCTTTAGGTGCAGTTTGGTACCCAGAGTAGATTACATAATTCCAGGTTTTGACAAAGGGAATCATATGACTTCAAAGACATGATAGCCTGCTCTTAGGATAATTCTTGATAGAAGATGACCGAGTTGAATATCAGGGTGATTGGAGTGGCATTTGTTTTCTTTAACATTGTGGAAAATGTTATTCCTATTGTCATTTATCAATGGTTTCCAATTTTCTAGTGACATGTTATTACAACATCATTGTTTTACTTGATATAGTTATTTTTATTCTCCTTTATCTATTACTACAATATTATTTTTCTATTTAATTACATTATTTCTCTGTTAACATTTTATTTATATTCCTTTTACTGTGCGAAAATTTGATAATGATTGCATAATATCTCCACGGAAACACCCTAGGCCCTCACTACATGTTGAAAGAATCTAGAGTTTAGGGAGATGCACTTGAGGCCATGTGGCCCACCTGGCTCGGGGTACCCATTAAGTGGCATCTATGTTTGGGATGTCATAACGTGGTATCAGATTATTTTTTTATTTACTATTTGAAGACAATATATTAGTGAATATGAATTATTGGGATGTTATCAGAATCCATTCCTAGGTGTCATGAATCAATGTTTTGGGTAAAGATCAATTTTCCTAAATTATAATTATAATTATGAATTTTCTTATTACATTTGACATTATTTCATCATTGGGGGACACACATGTTGTGTGGTGTTGTTAATTATTACTTTTTTTGAGAATATATTTCATCGTTATACCTATTATATTATGGTAATTAACTTTGTTACATTCATCATTATAGGAACCTTGAATTCAAATTTCATTCATATTTCCATCCCATATAGTTGTATTTCACAACAATTCATTGCTTAATATGCTTGTTATTATTGAGAGATATTGTGATAGCTTGCATGTAATTGTATTACATTGGCTGTGATTGAGTGATTTCCTATATCAATTCATGGGGTGTATTGGACCTCATGTGTTGGTATGAGTTATTTTCCAAGTCAACCCATTATATTTTAAATAAGTGGATATTGTTTCTGGTGATAGGTGTATGTGAACTGATTCATCGGAAATGGCTATCTATTATAATGTGAATCCTTTAATAAAAAAGGAATTTTTTTGCATACCTTTATCCAACATTTTCATGTCTATGAAAGGTAATTGAGTGATCCTGGAAATTAACTAAAAAATAACATGCAACATATACTTGAACACATACTGATACCTAGCCATAAACGAGGTTATTTTGTGTAGTATACCTTTGGTATTGAGTTTTCATACATTTAGTTTCCACTAGTGATGTTATCTACTCGATTCTATGTATGATTTGGAGAATGTTATTCTCATTTATAAACCATTATCGCCAAGATATCCTCATGTCGTTCGCCAATAAGGTGATGATGATCATGTTCTAGACATGGTAGGTCTTGAGCCTCCAGTATTACCTCTAGGACTGCATGTTGAGGCACTGCCTACATTACATGATCTGGGTTGTGATTCCCATTCCTGTGATAGTTTTTCACGTATGATTCATTCCATGATTGGTGCTCCATGGGTTGAACCTATGACGGATGATTTGACCAACGAGTTCCAACAGTAACATCCACCAAATTTATTATAGGATGGAACCTCCCTAGCTGTTGAGTCTTATAAATAGGCTATGTTGTCTATCATTGAGCATTTGTAAACTCCTCTAGAGAGAAGATTCATTCCTTCTACATACATTCCTCAGGATTCGATGAATCATTGGTGGGATGTGGTTACCTAGGCAGGTCATTATTGGGCCATTTTTTGGATTGATTAACATAATACCTTCTATGATCACTTCCTTCCTCATGCACTAATAGATGAAATAGCCAGTGAGTTACCACATCTCAAGCATGGTTCTTTTTCAATTATGGTATATTTTGCATGTTTCACAGATTTTCAGTGCTTTTCTCCACTTCTTGGAAGTAATGAGAATTTTAATACAGGAAGTTTTGAGGATGGGATCCAGCACACCATCCAAAATCATGTGAATAAAATTCACCATTCTATATATTCTGCAATTTTTTATTAGGCCCTTATCACTTAGAATAACATGTGGGTAGAAATGTGTATTTTGTTAAATGGATCAATGCCACGTCAGGACATTTGTTCTTAAAGTGAAAGGAAATGTTCCCAAGAGGTTTCATATTAGGGTAGTGGCATCCATAGTATCAAGTTTGATAGCTCTGTGGTGTTTCATTATTGTTGACGACTAGGGAATAATAATCCACAATGTGATAGAGACCCTATGAAGTGTTTGTCTTGGGGTCGTATAGGTCATATTTTGTGTTTCTACAGGATATTCCACCAGATTCAAGTGGAAAAGGAGCAAAATTAAATCCTCTTATAGGAGCGTGTTATTTTGTGCCTCGCCTTGTGAGGATTTGTAATAGTTTTGATAGGTCTATCCGAGGAGGTGGTCGTGGCCGTGGTAGTCTGACCATTCATCATTATCTTCACCTGAAGAGAAATCCTAATTATGGTAGTGAATTTTCTGTACAGGGTCGTGTATCAGGTTTTTTTTATGCTTTAAAATTGATATTTGATGCTCAGGTTGTGAGTCCATCTATAGAATTATGTATTATTCTAGTAGCCTCCACTATTGTCTCTGATTTGTTTAATACTTGTTCATCAAACACATTTATTTCTATATATTTCATCGAATGTCTCAGACTAGAAATATTGTATCAAACTGGTGTAATAACCCTCGATAGAGTGTTTGGAGGATGGAAAGAGGGCATACGCTAGTGCCGGAACTATCGCCCTTGAGTTAGTCAGTTACACTTTCTAGTGAAATATAATTGTTCTCTATATAACATGATTTTATGTCATTATCAGGATGGAATGGTTAATCCACTTTCACTTCATTATATACTACTATCACCAGAGGGTATCTTTTACATCACAATAATGTAGTAGTTAAATTTTCATAGGTTGATAGAATTTCCATCCTAGGAGAGAAAGACCAATGAATCGTGGGAATGGTGAAGTGACTGCCCATATAAAAAAACTTCTCACAGAGGATCTGGGTTTGCTTCAAAACTGATTTCCCAATAATAGTTGATAGTTTTAGGGAAGCCTTTTCTGAGGACTTTTCTAGATTACCTCCAAAGAGATAGGTAGTGATTTTACTTGAGCATGTTCAAGGAGAAACTCTTTTTCTAATTCCCCCATATTCGATGGCACCTACTGAGCATTTTGAGATCTAGCAGTAGATAGAGGACCTAGAATAAAAGGATTTATATTTCCTAGTACATCAAAATGGGTTTCACACATGCTTTTTGCCAAGATGTCTGATATAAACTTGCGTCTATGCATGGATTATAGAAGGTTGAACCATATTATGATAAAGAATTAGTTACGACATCCCTGAATAAATGATATCCTTTACTACCTCTGAGGATAAAAGTTCTTCTCTGTGATTGAACCGAGATCAGGTTATAATTAGGAGCGATTCAGACCATCTAACAATCCTCATATAACTTTTTGTAGAATGTATGTTCTGTATGAGTATCTTGTTATGATGTTATGTCTTAAAAACATGCCTACCATCTTAATGGATTTCATGAATAGTGTTTTCCACCTATATTATGACACTTGGGTTGCAGTCTTTGTGGAACACGTCTTGGTGTATTCTCTCACTCGTATCCAACATGCCAAATATCATGAGAACATTATGAGTATAGTAAGAGAGCATCATTTTTTTCTAATATTTAAAATGGTGACTTTAGTATTAAAATGATCCAATTCATAAGTCATATTAATTTAGAATCAGGTGTATCAGTTGACTCTAGAATGGTTAGTGCTGTAGTTTTCTAGGAGAAACCCAAGAACGTGTTTGATATCAAGAGTTTATTAGGGATCCTACTATACCACAAGAATTTCATATATGACTTCTTAGGAATTTATTCATCTATTTCAGTATATAAAAATAATGGTTTCATGTTACTATGGTCAGAAGCATGTGAGAGAGCCTTTCATAAACTAAAAGTGAGGATTTTCTTGACACCGATTTTGATTCATCCCAAACTGGGTAATGGTTATATAATCTTTTGTGATGCATCAGTAATTATAAAAGGATCTATGTTTATAGAAGAAGACAAAGTATTTGTGTATAGATTTTAGCAGTTGAGGCCTCACGAGACAAATTATGTCACACATGATCTTGATCATGAAGAAGTTTTCTAGGCCATAAATTGTTGGAGACAATATATATTGGGTGAGAACTATGTTGTGTATACAGATCACAAGATCCACATATATATATTTTCTAAATGTGACTTGAACCACAGACAACGAATATTGGCCGAATATTTACAATCCATTTATTTTTACCTTGAATATGGTCTTAGAAATGGCAATGTTTTTGTTGATGCATTGAGTCTGAAAACTCAAACACATGTCATACAAGAATCCGACGATTAATGGAATCTAATGGCCATATTTTCCAAATATCATATATAGTTTCATGAAATTCATGAGAATTATTACCACTCGTCTATAACCATTGCATATTCCCTCCTAGAGAATGTGAATATTATGTAGTTTTCAAATCCGGAAGGTTTGGTTCTCTTTGAGAGTATATCATAAGTTAACCCACCTCCATATTTTTCTATGGATAGAGATGATTCCCTACATCTATGTGGATGTATCTAGGATTCTAACAATATTAGATAGGAGTTTATGATAGTGTCCCATGGTTCTCATTGGACAGTTCATCAAGAAATATTGATGACATTTCAAGATATACGACACCAGTATTGGTGTCCTGGAATGAAACGTCAAATTGCTAGTTCTCTTCTCTATGTGTTCCACTGATCAGCACGTGAAGGAGGAGCACTATATACTTGAAGTCTTGTTACATCTGATTCCTATTATGTAATGGAAATGGGAAGATGTTGTGATTGATTTCGTAGTTTGCATACCTAGGTCACTAAGGGGTAGCGATGCTCTCTAGGTAGTCATTGATTGACTAAGAAAATCCACCCACTATATACCTATACTTGATACATTCTCAGTTGATGAGTTCTAAAATATATATTCTTGTGAGATCATACGACTACATAGGGTCCACATTCTATTGTTTCGTATAGGGATTCTCGTTTCACTTCATAGTTTTGTCAAGGTTTGATGAAAGCTATGGGCACTCTAGTGCTTCTAGGCATAGATTATCAACCTCAGACCAATGGACAATCAGAATGGAGAATACATGTTATAGAGGATATGATATGAGCATGTTTCCTTTTTTTCACTAGTTCTTAGGAGAAGCATATCCCACTAATCATTTTCAATTATAATAACAATTTTCATGTGACGATCTTGATGGATTCTTATAAGTTATTATATTGTAGGCCATGCCCTTAAACCTTGGACTGGATTAAGGTAGGTGACACTGTCCTACTAGGAAAACATATTGTTCAGGAGACATCATAAGAGGATCATTTTATCACAATGCATATGACAAGTACTCAATCTATTTTGAAATCTTATGTCGATCATCATCGAAATCCTCTTGAGTTCGAAGTATTGGATCCATTTTTTCATCAGGTATCACCCATGCTATGGCATAGACTATTAAAGAAGAAGGTAAAGTTGTTACCTCGTTATTTTGGGATGTTTTAAATTTTAGAGAGAGTCAGGATGGTAGATTATTGGTTGCTACTACATTATAGGTATCGTTCCATACAGTACAACATTAATGTATTAAAACAATCCCAATATCATTCTAACTCATCTCCAACCATTGATCATAATGAAGTTGTGTTAGATGGTGATGATACCTTTGATATGTATCTAATACGCCTTATTGAATGAAGCATGAATTCTCTATGAGGAAATTATGTCCCTCTCATATGGATTCTATAGAAGCACGACAATGTATAATATGAGGCATGGTATATGGAAGAAGATGTACATGAATAATGGAAAGAGTTTTTGTCAAACAATGTTTCTTTACCATTAAAAGGATAACTCAAGGGGGGGGGGCACGCCTTGTATGGGGGAAGACTGTATGAGCCCCATTATTTACTTAGGTATGGATACATTAATCTTTTGGTGTAAATATTAAATATAGACCTAATAACATTTGCAAATGTGTTAGTAAAGGTATGGAGGGTGTCTGGTGCAAGTTTGGATCTCGAAACCGATCTTGTTGGAAAAAAAGTCTTGGTGCACGGTTTAAAGTAACACATGTCAAAATTCCACACTGATTTAAAGACCGCATAGATTTTGTTTCTTGAACAAAGCACCCTCACACGGTTGGCACACGACCATTTGACCAAACTGTGAGAATTTCACTTTTCACATGTACTCATGCTTGTCTTCCACATGGTTTGACCAAACCATGGAGATGATATTATTTTGGGTAGAAAATCATTGTGCGGTTTTCACACAACATGACAAACTGTCTAGACAAACCATTCACAAACAAAAATTTTGAGTAAAATTTTAAAAAGTTCCTTAATGGTCTATTTGCCCTCTCTTCCTACTTAATCTAAGAACTAGTGGGATTAAAAACTAAATCTCTAATTTTTATGCTTTTCAATGCCAAAGCGAAGAATCAATACATCTCCTTTGTCTGACATCTGATAGATCATTCGTTCATCATGTTGGATAATCAATTTTATGTATTTGAGTCCACTTTTTCCATTATTTTTCTCACTTTCTCTCGACCCAGATATCGTAATGGGATAATCTTTCACCATTTCATATATATACACTGATCAAAGCCAAATCAATGTCCAATATCAGAGGAGGATAGTCTTTTAATGCTAATGTGGGTGGTCTATAAATCTTCCAAAATGTTTGTTGATTTTGGAATATCTGTGTGGGGCTCACTGATTCCATTTGGAACCTTTTCATAAATTTACAAGTCATGATATAATTTTTTGTATTGAATGATTATTCTCATTCCAAATATGTTTTTAGTTATTGGAGGTTAGAATGAAGACTCAATATTCCCCATGGAAAAGGTTATTCCATATTTGGGTTTTAGATTTTTTGGCATGTTTGCGCCACCATTCAGGTTTGACATCGCTTTACCTTCCTAAAGGGGTGTTTCTCTAAAATAAATGGATTTTTGTTAATGAGAATTTCATAATGGAATATACCATGTATTAACATGTCACATACATGAATTATTTTAATAGTAAATTACATTTAATTTCCATTAATTCTTTGTTTCGGGGGTTTCACAAGCTTTTATGGGGGAATGGGTGGGTTTTCATTAATTTTGCCAAACTGTGGGTCTAATTCCATATTTAAAAATAAATTTTGATTCCTATATAATTACTTCATTTTAAAAAAAATTTCTTCCAGTTTAATTCCTACTTTTCCTCCTATGACCTAAGAACAACAAAAAATTAATTTTGGCCATTTAGAAATCTATAATCAACGTTGATTTGAGTTTTTATTTAAGGGATTGGGCCTAGCCAATAGCACATTTCCGAAATTAAAAATAATTTTTTATTTTTTTATAAGTAATTCAAATTTTATGTTTTTTAGGTAATTCAAACACTCCCTCAAGACCACATACCTAAGGCGCTACCCCATTCTCTTTTCCCCCTATTTGGAGCTCAATAGAGTCACGAATTTGGCCGAAACTACTATGGATTTCACAAATCTCCAAGATTTGAAGAGGTAAATTGATCCTTTCATAACTACCTCTATTTTTACTCCTTTACCCCATTCCAGTTACTAAATTATCTTCTCATTCTTTTTAGAAACTCACGTAATTTTTTAGGTGTTTTAAAATTCAGATACAAGTGGATTTTAGGTCGTTTTCATCAAGATTGTTTTGGGTAAGTGTTTCTCTATTCAATTCCTTCTTTCCCCTTAGGGTTTCCTCCCTCTATCATGATTTTATATAACTCACAAAAACTATTTTTCAAAACTAGTGTTTTATTTGGTGTATTTTTTATAAAATATTTTGGTCTAGGTCTAGATTTATCTTCCTTGTCGAGCGGCGGTGGTGCGGTTGATGTTCCACACCATGTTTTGAGGGATTCGACACTTTTAGTGTGTGGTTCCATGTTTAATTTTTTTTTATGAATTATCATTTTGTATTTATTCATTTCTTTATTACTCATATGTTTCGTGTTGTGCAAAAATTGTTTGTGATTGATTTGGTTAATTATTTAATTTTATAGTTACTTTTTAACATGAACTTGGGTGTTTTCATGTGTAACTCACGGGATATTATTTGGGTATATTTTATAACTTATGGAATTGTTTTACTAAATATTCATTGGCCTTACAATTTTAGTTTCATAATTTATTAGTTTCATGTGGGCCTAAAAAGAGGGTTTTTGAATAGGTTTGATGAGTAAATCATTGTTATACTTCATGAGTGGATTTTATGAAAATGTGTGTTTTCATTTGTATCATTTGTGGTTTTATTTAAGGTGATTTGACAAAACATTAATGTTGATTTATTAATGTCCCTAGGGCTGCCAATTCTTCTTTGGATATAAATTTGTATGGTTTTGGTCTTAAAAGAGGGTTTTGAAATTGGTTTTGAGTGCAAGACATAGTTACACCACTTGGGTTCATTTTATGAAAATTTTTAATGTTTTAGTTGGTTGAAAAAAGTTGGAAATGGGCGCATATGTACTGTTTGGTGTGTTTTTTAACCTAATATGGGGTTTTAAAAAGTGAATTCACGTTTTAATATGTCAAATATTTTTAGAATATTTTGTATATTTTAGAAATGTTTTATTAAATTGTGATGTTGGGTGATAAAATGGCATTGAAGGAAAAAGGGTATTATGTAAAATGTGTGTGTGTGTTGTTATGTGATGTGTATTACCTTTTAAATTTTTTATAAAAATTGTTAATAGATTTGTGGAAGTGTTAATGAAATGTGAATGTGTTGTGGGCTATTTTGGTGTCAGTTGGATTTCAAAATCAATTTGAATGAAAAGTGGACTTTTGTGACCTATGTGTTATACATGTGGGATGTTTGGTGAATTTTTGATGTGGAAATGACATTTTCATGTGAAAAGTATATTTCGTGACTTGTTGAACTTGTTTGAGAACAAAGGGAAAGCATGTGTATCTAGGTGGGTGGATGTGTACTAGTATGCAAGTAAATTAGTGGGGTTTCGCCTCAGTTTCACTTAGAAAAATTGAAAATTACAACTCTAACAAATCTATTATTATGATTATTGGGGACAAAATGATTATGGGTATGTTCCATACTAGTGTCCCATACACGAGAATGAATATTTGTGATGGTTAATCTTACCGTGATACGAAGTACCTGGTACCCACAACGAGCTAGTGCCTAGAGGTTATTACCTATTGATTGTGCTCATTAGTTACTTTTTTCTTACCATCAGCATATGGAATAGTTTAATGTAAAATTCATTAGTGTTTACATTATTTTAAAAGTGTTGATTCTTAATGATTTCCCACCTGAAAATTGTTTTAATTTTTATGTTCCATCATTTAGAAATTGTATCTAGCATTTCATATTTATGAAAACTTACAAGATTTTTATCTTTAAATGTTTATCACATATAATATCATTGTTTTTGTATTATACTGGGCATTGGATCACACCCTACTTACACCCTTCTTTGTTTGTAGAATTGTTTATTTTTGTTGTCGCGGGTTGGGTACAGTTTTTAGTGCTAGTGGTTCGGTTTTCTTGAAGGTCATTGGTGGTGAAGTCTTGTGGGGATGGATTGAGGGAGGTACCTCTTGCCATGTGGAGGTTCATGGGCTTTCCATATTTTGTGTTGTACCTGTGTAATGTTCTTTAAACATAGATTTAACTTATTTAATTCAGTTCTGAAATTTTGTAAAATGCAGTTTTAGTTGAAAATCAATATCTGTTTTATTGAGTTTGTTGTTTAATGTTTATAAAATTTGGTAAATCATTCCCAATTATCATTATATGATTTACAGGAACTTTTTACAGCCCATGGGGATCGGGAATGTCCTTCAATCCTTGTCATGGGCCGGGTTTGGGGCTGAGTTCGTTGGCTACCAGATTTGGTTCGTGACAAAATGGTATCCGAGGAGGTTCAGGTTAACTCTTTGGGCCCTGTTATTTGGGTATCATTCGGTATAGTTTGGAGTCAGGATTTTCAGGACTTGGTATTCTAGTTATGGGTAGTGTTCCTGATCACCACACCTCATGATGAGATTCAAGTCACGAGAGAAACTTAGGACTTATTTAAGTCCTTTATTTTTCTTCATTTTATGGTGATTAAGGGAAATGAAAAGAGTGTTGGGTTAATGGTCTCAGTGAGCTCACATGTCCTGTTAAGCGATGTGGTTCTGGGGATATTCCCATGCACACTCTCTGTGATAGTGAAGTTATTCGAATATGGCCACCAAACATATTTTTATGTCACCCACTGAAACTAGTTTCCTCTCGCATTGTCTTGTGTTCTTTACTTTTGAAATCACGGAACATTGGTTCTAAAGTGACTTCGTTTTAAGAAGTGTAAAGTTCTTGAGAAATTATTTTCAAATAAAGAAGGAATTTTTTAATTTTTGAAATGGTGGAACATAGTTTTCAGACTTATTTTGAAATGGAAAATGGTGTGATTACACATCTTTTGAATGAAGAAACTAAAATAAAGTTGGTTTTGAAAATGTGTTTCATATAGATATTTCTATACATTACAAGATTGTTTTAATGGGATTAAATGATATGAAATAGATGTGAATAACATGAATGTGAGTTCTTGTATAAATGTTTGTGTCTTTCTGAAATGTTTAGTAATATTTGAATTGGCATTTTGATCTCCTGGTTAGCGGTTTTGAGAAAAATCATGTGTTGATTGACCATTTTGGTTTTGAAAAGTGGAAAGAATATTTGATTTAAACATTCATATTTTCCTGAGTGACCACATGAATGGGGTTATATGGGATGATGTATGGGTTATGGAATGACTAGATGTGTTCCAGGATGGATATGAGGAGGTTGCCTGGTGTGGCTCCATAACATGCTTGTCTGAGGCCCATGGGGTACCATTGGTGGATACACTTATCGCTGAACTATTTTTTCAAAGAAATGGTTTCAAAGAAAAACATGATATCATGATGAATAGTTTGGGATGTTTTTTATTATGTGTGTTTGATAATATTGATGTTTTGAGATGTTTTGAGTCCAAGAACCACTCCCGTTTGAACTGTTTTTTGGGTTTCTGTTTTGACGATAAGCTATGCTGTAGGGACGTTTAGTGGTCTCTTCTGAGAAATTTTTTTGGATGCAATTAAATTGGTTCCCATAATGTGTTTGGATTTGGTTTGTGTTATATCTTGACAAATGGACCATCTTGGTAGGGTCCTTGGATTCAAACTTCGGATAAGGTACGCCCCATTATGGGTTAGTGCACAACTGAAGTGCAACCCGGATTGTTTCGTCGTTTCAAGAGCCTCTAGTTGATAAATATAAGTAATATTTTCATGAGATTTATATATTGAGTCTACACCCCTTCCTTTCATGGGTTTTTTATCCTCTTGTTGTTGGAGAGTGGTCATGGAAGGTGTAAAGAGACCTTGGCTTCTTACGTTTCCTGATTTGCCTAAGGTGGAAGTGGTCTAAGGTTGTTAGCATGGATGATTATCTAGATTGTGTCTAAGAGGTCCTATCTATCCTACGTAGTCTATTCGAAGAAGGATTTCGTGTTAAACTACATTTGTGGAAAATGTGGTCACGAGAGGATATTGTGGCCACATTCTAGAATTGTGTGTTGTTTGTGGATGTTGTATATGGTCCCTCTCCATGCATTGTTTATATTAGTCGCAATGGTCATGTTCAGTGACTCCTTGTGATGTCATGTGCTTGATTGACCATAATGGTGAAATTAATTCAATAATATGAGAGTCTATGATTTGTTGGGAGAATGTATCCCTTCAAAGAATATCAAAATCTTCCATTTTCTTAAGGAAGGTGTGTATAGGTGTTAATTACTTCTTTTGTTTCTCATCTGAAGAAACAAGGTGTGATTTGTGTGCATATTCTAACCCCTTGTTTCAATGAAATATTAGGTTATGGTAATGTGAGTTATGAATGTGTTATGTCGTAGAATTCTTTTCGGGGATTGCATTGTTGTTTTTGGTGGCATTGAATGAATAATTCTAATTTAGGGTGTTTCCAAGGACTAACTGTGAGACCGAAGATGCTTTGATCATTAGAGCTCTAGCCATAGGTCTGAAAGAGAACCTGGCTCATAGTTATGGGAAATTCCAAGGTCATTTAAACCCTTTTACAATGTCATATCCTTAGTGTGAAAGATATGATGATTTTAAACATATATTGTCATCGTCATTATTTTATTGTTCTTGTTCGATGGAAATATGTGGAGGGCCTTGTACCCATGTCATCGCTTAATGTCATTCCCTCTCCCTTTGGATTCCATTGAGTCATTAGAGAATGGTTGTAAATTTGGCTATACAGTTTGAGCACTCATTTTTTGCATTATTAGTAGTGACAGTGTTCCAAGAAGTCATGTAGAAAGAATGATCTTCATAGATAATGCATAGTTTCCCAACCCATGTGGACTAATCATGCGTCCTTCCCAAATCATTAAAATTTATTGGGTATTTCTTTGCCGGCCCATGCTGGTCAGTTAAGATGGATGGTTCTTATGGTGGGGAGACCCACTATGATTCTCATGTATGTTCCTTCATATATTTTGAATGGAATATTACCCTTTGTACTAGTGAGTCCATTCAGGCCTCCCCCTATTTGTGTCCTGATTCTGTCTCGAAAATATATAGGGTGTCTCTTCTATAAGGGATCCAATTTGTGTCCCCCCGCACCATTAATGCATATTTATCCATGGTCTTGGATTGTTGGTAGGTAGTCTCATTCAATACAATCTAGATACCGACATCTTCCTTGAGTAAACGTTGGTATTGGAGAGCACCCAATGTTTTAGTGAAATTAATGTAAGTGTAACCTTGTTTGAAGTTTTATTAGTTTAGGTGAATTGGTTGAGTCTTGTTTGAATACGTTTTTTAAGAGTTTTCTTTTTGGAAAAAGTAAGAATGTGATTTATCATTCCAGGAAAGCGGTGTAAGTTTTTTTTCAGATTAATCCTTTCTTAATTGATCACTGGAGGTGTTTTGGCTTTTGGGGGCGAATCTTGGCAGAGAAGTACATCTTGATTTATCGGTTGGGTTTGGTTTTTGTATTTGGACATATTTTGGCATTCTGGGGACGTAATGTTTTCTTGGTGGGGAGAATTTTAAAAAACATGACTTACATTAATGGTAAATTTTATTTAATTTCCATTCATGCTTTGTTTTGGGAGTTTTAAAAGCTTTTATGGTGGAATGGGTGAGTTTTCATGAATTAGGCAAAACTATGAGCCCAATTCCAAATTTAAAAATATATTTTTCTTCCTATATAAATCCATTATTTTTCAACATTTTTCACTCATTCCAATTCCTACTTGGCATCCTCTGGCCTATGAACACCCGCAAATTAATTTGGGCCATTTAAAAGTCTATAATAATTGTGGATTTGAGTTTTTATTTATTGGATTGGGCTTGCCCAAAAGCCCATTTCTTGCATTAAAAACAATTTTTAATTTTTTATAACTATTTCAAAAATTATGATTTTTGGTGATTCAAACTCTCCCCCAAGACCACATATCTAAGGCGCACCCCCATTCTCTCCTCCCCCAATTTGAAGCTTAATAGAATCATGAAATTGGGCGATACCACAATGGATTTCAAAAATCACCAAGATTTGAATAGGTAAATTGATATTTTCATAACTCACTCTATTTTTATTCTTTTTCCCCACATTACAGTTCTTAAATGATCTTCTCATCCTTTTTTGAACCACCCTTAAATGTTTATCTATTTTAAAATTCAGACACTGGTGGATTTTGGGTTGTTTTCTACAAGATTGTTTTGGGTAAATGTTTTCTCTTCAATTCCTTCCTTATACATAGGGTTTCCCCCCTCTATCGTGATTTTATATAATGTCCAGAAATTACGGTTCTAATCTAGAGTTTTATTAGTTGGCTTTTTGATCAAATATTGTGGTCTAGGGCTGGATTTATCTTCCTTTTGGTGCAGCGATGGTGGGGTGGATGTTTTGCAACATGTTTTGAGGGATTTGACGCTTTCGGTAGGTGGTTCCAATTGTAAATAATAATTAATGAGTTAGTTTTTTGTATTTATTCATTTTTTTATTCCTCATATGCTGGGTTTTTTGCTGAAACTATTTATGATTTATTTGGATAAGTGTTTAAATTTATAGTTTCTTTTTAACTATAAATTGGGTGTTTTCATGTGTAACTAATCTGGTATTATTTGGGTATATTTTATAACTTATATAATTGGTTTAAAAAATATTTTTTGCCTGAAAATTATGTTTTGGTATTGTATTAGTGTCATGTGGGCCTAAAAAGAGGGGTTTTGAATAGGATTGATGTTTAAAACATTGTTAAACGTCATGAGACCATTTTATGAAAATGTGTGTTTTCTTTTTTATCATTTGTGTTATCATTCAAGGTGATTTTATAAAATATGAAAGTGGTTTTATAAATGTCCCTGTTTCTGCCAATTCTTCTTTGTATAGGAATTGTTATGGTTTTGGTCATAAACGAGGGTTTTGAAATGGGCTTTGTGTGCAAGACATAGTCACAGAACATGGGTTCTTTTTATGATGATTGTAAATGTTTTAGTTGGTTAAACAAAGTTGGAAAACGGTGCATATGAACTATTTGTTGTGTTTGTTCCACTAAGATGGGGTTTTTAAATATGAATTGATGTTTTAATATTTCATATATTTTTATAATGTTTTTTAAATTTATGAAATGTTTTATTAAAATTTTATGTTGTTGAAAAACTTATTTGTGGGTTGTTTCATGTATGTTTGGTGATAAAATGATTTTATTGGTAAATGTGTATTACGAGGCATGTGTGTGTGTGATGTTATGTGATTTTTATGATGTTCGAAATGTTTTATAACATTTTTTAATAGATTTTTGGAAGTGTTAATGAAATCTGAATGTGTTGTGGGCTATTTTGGTGTGAGTTGGATTTCAAAATCAATTTGAATGAAAAGGGGACTTTTGTGACATTTTTGGTATGCATGTGGGATTTATGGTGAATTTTTGATGTGTAAATGATATTTTCATGTGAAAATTATATTTTTGACTTGATGAACATGTTTGAGAACAATTAGAAAATTCGGGTATCTAGGTTGGTGGACGTGTACTAGTATGCTAGCAAATTTGTGGGGTTTGGCCTCAGTTTTACTTAGAATGATTGATGAATACAACTCTAACAAAACTATGATGATGAGGATTGGTAACCAATAGGTTATGGGTATGTTCCCTACTAGTGGCTTGTGCACGAGAACAAATATTTGTGATGGTTACTCTCACCGAGATACGAGGTACTTGTGACCAACCACGAGCTAGTGCATAGTGGTTATTTCCTTTTGCTTGTGCTCATTAATTACATTCTGCTAACCATCGAAATACGGTATGGTTGGATAGAGAATTAAGTAGTGTTTAAATTATGTTTAAAAGTGATGATACTTAATGATATCCCACGTGAAAACTGTTTTAATTTCTATGTTTCATCATTTAGAAATTGTTACTAGCATTTCGGGTTTATGAATACTTGCAAGCTTCTAATCTTTGAATGTTTCTAACATAGAATCTATTGGTAGTGGTATCCTATTGGGCATTGTCTCACACACTACTTACACCCTTGGGTGTTTGTAGACTAGGTTTTTTTTCCGTAGGTTGGGTATAGTTTTTAATGCCAGTGGTTTGGATTTCTAGAAGGTCCTCGTTGGTGAAGTCTTGTGGGGATGGCTTGAGGGAGGAACCTCTTTACATGTGGACGTTCTTGGTCTGTAATTATTTGGTTTTTTTACCTTTGTAATGGTCTTTAAACATAGTTTTAACTTATGCAATTGAGTTATGAAATTTTGTAAAAGACGGTTTTAGTTGAAAAATCCATATTTGTTTTATTGAGTTTGTTTGTTGTTTAATGTTTATAAAATTGGGTAAATTGTTCCCATTTCTCATTATATGATACCCAGTCACTTGTGACAGCCCATGGGGATCGGTAAAGCCCTTCGAGTTTTATCATGGGCCGGGTTTTGGGTCGAGTTTGGTGGATACCAGATTTGGTTCGTGACAGAACCCCACTTGACCAACCTATTATAAGGGATTCAAATAGAATATTAAATGTGAAATTCTAGGTGAAATGTATACTAATTATATTACTTCGGCTTTTCAAAAATTATTGAATAAAGGAAATGTTCATTGAACCCCAATCCATATCGATGGATGGTTGTAGAGTTAACCTCTATGATTGAATGTTCCTTAATGGTTAAATGAGACAAATAAATTGGTTTCAATGCTACTTAGAATATCCACACTAATTGAAGACAATGAATGACCCTAACAAATGATTACATGATTACAATATCAAATAAGGATGGACTGAATGTAGCTAACCATGGAATCTAAGTGAATAATACCATGGGTCTCAGGAATCCTATTTACATTTAGGGATGCGGTTTTCATACATAGATACATTCCTAGAATTTTGTTCTTTTATTTCCCTCATATTCCAGGTGTACAACCATTTGTTCTATTACATTATTACACCAAAACATAGATTCACTACCTGGATATTTCATTGACACATAGGTGCCATGGTGAAAGCCCCTAATTCCCTATCCTTTCATAGCCTAGTTTTACATTATCCGATCACCTTGGACTAAGTAGGAACCTTATTGTGGAATGTCATGGATTACACTCATTGAATTACACTCTTACCCCTATTATAAACCTAGATACTACTGAGTTAGTGTTCCGTGAGATATATGTTACCTTGGTTATTACCCTGAAACTCCCTAATAGGAAATCTTTTTCTGATTTCCTTGTTATGTCATGGGACCTTCACAACCTACACAATCATGAGGTGATGTTAGTACTGGATATTCCTCATGTGACCTATTATCATTATATGGTAACTACATAATAAAATTATTTTATTACATGTTCAGACACCAGCAGAGAGCTGAAGCAGATATTTGGGTATTTGGTTATATTGCACTATTTCCATTACTTTATATAATCATATCTGCATAGTGCTATATTACATTACACGGGCATGATTATAGACAATGTTGTTGGTTTCCAACTAAGATTTATCTCACACCATATCCTAGAACTATTTGTTAAGCGGAGTATATTACATAGCTGTAGGTGCTAACAAAAGGAATCATATGCCTTTAAAAATACTATTTCTTATAGTTTGGACAAATCATGATATTAGATGATAGAGTTGGGTCTTCAGATTCTAGGAGTTCCAATTTTTTATTTTACTTTGTGAAGCATGTTATTCCTATGTTCTTGTATCCATGCTTTCTTTTCTATAGTTATTTTTATTAAATTATTATTGTTTCTGTTGATGCGGTTATTATTAATCTCATTTATCTATTACATCAGTTTTCTATTTCTATTTAATTACATTGAATTCATTGTTATCTATTCATTTATATTCATGATACTCTGCTACACACATCTAATTAGGGAATTGTCTCCCCAGAGACCCAATTTAGGCCCTCACTACTAGACAAAAGCCTCTGGCATTTGGGGAGATGTGATTTAGGCCATGTGGCCCACCGGGCTCAGGGCACCCATTATGTGGAATGAAGGTCTAATACATCACACATATATACATATATTCTCATGTAAATGAATGATACGAACTACTATAGTTGTGTATTGGAAAAATCATCTGGTATATTCTCCTGATTCGACTCACGGGAATAAAAAATCGTAGAACGACTGAAGAACCTATTAATAGGGAAAATTATATTTCCCATAAATTTTATATCAAATATAAAAATGAATGAGAAATTTCAGAAGCAAAATATAGCTTATGATGGAGTGGATCTGAAGTGAAAAAAAATTCTTGATTATGAGCTGAAATGAAGAAAAAATGGAAAATCATAGAATGGTGTCCAAGGAGAAGCTCTCAAGAAAGATATTATTATCCAACTAATTAAATAAAAGAATAATGTTATAAAAATATAATTATTTATGGTTTTATTGGTACATTCCCAAAAAAATACTAGGTAACATGTTTTTCATACAAGGTTGGCCAAACGATGTGCCAAACGTGCCCTTATTTTAGTGGGAATGTTTCACCCCAAATGGATTTCTTACATATTTTGAATATCCATGTGCAATCCATGTCATAGCTACTACAAAAAAACTATAGACCTTCACCTATGGTTATGGACTCCCTAAAATATTGGTTTTTAAATAGTGTGGCCAATAGGTCTCCTATCTCCAGCCTTTCATGGACAGAACTAATTTGGAGGCCCACTAATCATGGTTTATACTAACCTTTAACTAGACCATTTTCACTACAATGGTATGTTCCATTCATAGAACCATCCATGTACACATTTGCAACATCCATCCCTCAATTTACATTCACATTGTTCTATATTTAATTAATAAAATGTAAAAAATGATATAAGGAAAAGGAACAATACCTCGAGAAAGAAATTGGTTTTTACAAACACCCCCTTAAAGTAATTCATCCCAAAACATCTTTCTTATGGGTGGACTAGAAATTCTGATAAAAAAACAAGCTACTATGCTTATAAATTGTCTTTTCTCTTCCTAGTATTACCCTATACATGAAAATTCATCCACAGAACACATAGTGACATCCCAGATCTGGGATGTTACAATGTGGCTACAAAGGATATTTTTTTCCTACAATTCCTTACAATATGGATCCAATAGATTAGGATATGAATTAATTGGAATTTATTAATTAGATGTTCTTGGGAGTAGCTAACTTATTTTTATGGAAAAACCATTTTATCTTGAATATTGGAAATTTTATCCGGTTTTTTAATTTTTAAAGTTGATTAGATTTCACCACTAGTTTCATTAGTAGTTTGTTTATTTTATGATTGATATCATTCTAGATATATTTCTATTTAAAAAGTGTGAAATGAGGGTATAACATCTCATGAATCAAACAAGAACTTGCTAGAGATTACATGTCATGCATTATTGTCCTGCCATTTTTGTTACATTACTGATTGCATGCTTTTGGGTTAGATGTTGTGTTACATATGCATGATATTGTGGTATATGTCATGATAAAATACCTTCTATTTTGAAAGTGTATTGTAAAAAGTAAAGTTTCATTTGGATGGAAGTGATGCTTTGGTCCCTGAGGTGTTATGTCCCCTTGTGGATCAGAATTTTGTGGATCATGTTTGAACATTAATTGATTTTTTTAATGCTATGAAATGAATAAGGATGCCAGAAAAAATTCAAGGATTATGTGCACTTGTGGATTAGAACATGGCATGCCGTGGAAAAATTATATGGTTTTGGGGGTTCCATAGAATTTTTTGAGGAATACTGTTTGGAACACCTTGAAAACATGGTATGTGATGTTATGAACACACACCATGTGTTCTTCTATTTTTAATGAAATGTATTTCCTTAAGTACATTTCGTGTACTATATGTATATGTTGTGTAGTTGTTAACCGAGAAACTCACTGTGTGAGTAGATACACGGTGTTGTTAAATTTTTCTAGAACACATCCTATACTGGGAGTACATGATGTGCTATAATGAACCATTTATCCGACCATGTGACTAATGACATAGGTGGATGGAACTTTTTTGGTACATGTCATGTTTCGGATGAACAAACCATGTACTGTTACAGTAGCAGGACCATGTAGTTTTAGTAGTATAGAAGCACCAGGGTATGGGGGGATATTCAATTACACACCATGTCTCATAAGGAACATGTCATGAGTATGGGGTGTTACATGGTCAGGTTTCCAGAGGTACATGCCCATGAGATGGCTTAAGGGAACACATCGTGTCGTGGTTCTACATGAATTCTATCCTTAATTATGAAAACATTATGTTCTTTTCCTTATCATGTTTCATTCTTTCACATCTATGTTTCTGTCCTTGATAATCATGAACTACGATGTGCGCTTGACTATGTAGAGTCATTCCACCAAGACATCATTCTGTTGTATGCTAGATATATGGTGATGATTAGACACCAATAATGGTATATTAGAGAATACCATAATAACCTTCTATCATTCCCATCTTGTAACTAGCTATTATACGAGACATAGGTTCTCATTCACAGCTCTGTGATGTCTTTTTAGGATGATTAAGTCTTTTCGAGTAGCACAACATAATGCCACAACTATGGTAGAGTTAATGTGGGTGTTCCAGTAGTATCATCTTCCCACTTTTTACTGGGATGGAGGCACATAGTATGTAGAGTCATGGTTGGAGGCCATGATTTCTATCATATAGCATTTATAGACACCTCCAGAGAAAATGGTGAGGCTCACGACATACATGTTATGATATTACACAAAAAAATTGTTGCTTGTTATCTCATTTGAAACACGACATCGAGATTTGGATTTAGAGGAGTTTCAAAGGTGCTTCTATGATTAGTTCTACCCAGAGACGTTGTGCAACAATTGTGCATATGATTTCTTGCATTTGGAGAAGGGTGCTCTTTTATTGATGGATTTTTATTCTTGGTTTACTGAGATTCAGTGCTTCACACATATTTTTGGAGGTGATGAGTTATCAGTAGCTATGAGATTTGGGGATGGTCTCAGGTAAAACATCTGATCATAGGTTAATGTTTTCAGGTTGACTTCGGTGACTTCTATGGTAAACTAGGTGCTGATTATTGAGAACAATTTGATAGAGTATGGACAGGTTACCTAGGGATGTTTAGAATCCTGGGATGGTACAACATCAACCAATATCAAGTGCCACAGAGAGATTTCACATAGTGGTTAATCTATTAGAAGGGATGTCTCTTCAGGTAGCCATGTGGTGTTTTACCAGTGTAGAAAGAGTTGAAATTCAAAACCGAATTTCCAAAGAGACCAGTTGAGTGCCGATATTGCTAAATGATTGGTCATCTACAGTTTTTTCGCAGGGTGTTCTCTCCAGTAGAAAAAGGGAGGGGTTCCATTATGACTCCATGTTTTGTAGAAGCACTACCAGTTTCTCATCAGCCACAGAACTAGTGTTTTTTAGGCCATTCGGGCCATGAAGATAGTCTAGGTCGTTGTATCTAGATGGAATATTTTTAGTGAAACCATGGTGTATCATCTTAGGGTAGCCTCGTAGGGTTATGGGTCCATGGTATAGGTCAAAATTTCACGATGGAACAGACCTGGCATGAGTATGATCCCAGACCCAATATGGTTACAAATACGATTCTAGTCAACTAAGTTTTATATTATTATCTTTTCAATATAGGGCCTTCCCATAGCTTTATATTGGCTTTTTTTGTGGAGAGACTTGGGATATGTATCTGTACATCCCAGGATGTTATGATTCTAGACACTCCGTTGGGGATTAAGATGGCCAGTGTATGTCATTACAAGGAGTTACCAATTGATGTTGGTGTGTGTCACTTCACATTGGACCTCTATGTATTAGGGATGAAAATATTTGATTTCATTCTAGGAATGGAAAGGTTGGTCTTTTTTCTGGGCCTTGTATACTTCTATCGCAGTAGGTTATGTTTCACATCACCATAGAGAAGATATTTTCTAAAAAATGGTGAATAAAAAGTTTATATGTGTAGAGATGGAACCAAGCATCGTTGATTGGGTGGAATTATATCCCAGATTGCAATTTTTTACAAGGGTGACCAGGGGACTTCGAAGATGGACTTTCCACTGATGGTGTATCATTTCAGAGATTCCTTTCTTGATGACTTCTTTGGTTTCCTCTGGAGATAGTGGTGGATTTCACAATTTATCTTTTCCCAAGAGTGGAACAGGTGTCCAATCCTCCTTATAGCAGGGCTACACTATAGTTACAAGAGCTCAAGAAGAAGTTATAAAAGATAAAGATGAAGGGTTTCATCTGACCCAATATTTCCTCTTCTGGCTCACATATCATTTTTCTAAAAATGGCGGACATTACCCTAAGACTTTTTTTGGGTTATCAAAAGGTAAGCCAGTTGATGGTCAAGACTGATATCCCTTAGTGAGGATTGATGAACAATTTGTTCATCATTGAGGATCCTGATTGTTATTGAATATTGACATGAAATACCATTATAATTACTTTTGTGTTAGACCATCAAATATTCTACTTACACACTTTCATAACTTGTATTTTCTATATGTGTATTTGTTTATGAAATTCGGTCACAAAAATGCACCAGTAGCTTTAATGTAGGTAATGAACTGATTGTTCCACCCAAACATGGATTATTTTGTGGTAGTATTCTTGGATGATATCATGGTGTACTTCCCACTTGATATGACCATTCCATCAATATTGAGATCATTTTGAGTTCACTAAGAGAGCATCGGTTATATGATAAACACTCAAGGAGAATATTTTTTATGGACCAAATGAACTTCGTGGGTCACATCATCTTATTGAAAAGAGTATTAGAAGACTAAGAGTATATGAGAGTAGTAGTTTCCTCGGAGAAGCCAAAGAATTTCTTTGAGGTATGGTGTTTTCTAGGAATGGCTAGTAACTACCAACACTTTATTCTTGAATATTCATGGTTAGTAGCGCAACTTATGGGCCTGACAAAGCAGGGTTCAAAGTACTTGTGGATAGATTCTTATTATTCAGAAATCCAGGAGAAGTTGGGGAGGTTGACTTCAGAACATATACTATTTTTTCCAGAACCAGGAAAGAGTTACACTATTTACTTCGACGCACCAGGTATCAAGGCTGGGAGATGTGCTTATGTAGGGGTAGTAGTCAGTGTGTACGTGTCTCGGGAGTTGATGACACATTATAGGAATTAACCGACACACAATATCGAGATAGCTTCAGTTATTCTTTCTTTGAGTTATTGGATACATCATAATTTTGGAGAGAATTTTTTGGTGTAGAATGACAAAAAAATCATCAAGTGTATATTTACATAATGTGATCTGAATTTGAGATACTGATGGATGGATTATTGCCTTCTGTATTTTTACATTGATTGTTCCAACACAAATGGGAAAGGAAATACATTATTTGATGTGTTGAGAAGGGTAAATCAGATACATGTAGTTAAAGAGGCCAGTAGTCAGTGGAATATTATGTATATCTTTATGGAGATGTATTTGGTAGTGCACGATAGACTAGGGTAGAAGTTTCTTTCATCTATAAATTATTACTCTACTATACTAGATCGAGTCTGAATGAGGAATCACTTCTATTCTAATTTCCTAGTCCATTAGGAGAGAGTGTAAGTTGAGCATTGTAGTCCTGGTTGGACCATAGGATTATGATGAGGCTTTGTGTTTTATTGGACCCCTATGGGTGTCAGTAGACATACATGAGGAGTTTATGCGAGATTTTCATTCCTCTATATGGGAAGTTCATCCTAGTCCCGCCAAGATGAATCAAGATTTATATCATCTGTATTAGTGGTCGAGTATAAAGAAGGATGTAGCTTGTTTTGTTATGGGATGTTCCATCTGGTAGCTGGTGAAAGTGGAGCATCAACAACTGAGCAGGATTATATAGAAGTTATCCATTACAGAGTTGAAATTGAATTATGTCATGATGGATTTAGTGACAGGTATACTCATGTTTCCATGTGTAAATGATGTAATATGGATTGTTGTTGATAGGCTCATGAAGGATTCATATTTCCTACTTATCAAAGAAACCTTCAGTTTTGATGATATTACAAAATTGTACCTCTGAGAGATAGTATATTTTATGGGGCTCCACACTCAATCATTTCAGAAAAGAACACCTGGTTTACTTCTTGTATATATAAGGGACTATAGAGGGCTTTGGTTACAACAGTACTTCTTAGTAAAACTTACAATCCCAATAGAATAGCCTAGTCTGAGAACACAATTCATGTTTTGGGGGCCATTCTTTGAGCTTGCATTAGGGATTTCAGAGGATCATGGGTGGGGGTGGAAACAAACCCCTTGTGTATTTTTCCCACAGTAACAGTTTTTTGGAAAGAATTCAGAGGGACCCTGATGAGGATTTTTACGATAGGTCCTCCCAGTATCCCTTATATTGGGTTGAGGCAAGATATGCACATATGATGTGACCTCGTCTTGTTCAAGGGACCACTGAGTAGGTGGATTTTGTTCAAAAAAGGATGGATACTACCCAATCTCACCATAAATATTATTTTTATTGAAGAATATGACCTCTGGAGATCATGGTCGATGATCTGCATTTCCTGCGTGTCACACTGAGGTTAGAAAACATGAGGAATATGAGGAAAGGGAAGAATTCACCAATATATGTCGGATTGTTTGAGGTTTTGGAGAGAGTCTGTCCTATTTCTTATCGGTTTTAGTTACCTCAGAGTTACCAATCTATGGAATAAGTCATTCATGTTTCCTTGTTATGGCATTACTTTTTAGACATGTCTCACGTTTTACAACCCAATGTGGCTGAGTTGGAGGTGGATGCATCATTCAAGGAGCACCATATTTGGATTGTCGATCACATACTGATGGTTCTCCATTGATGGTCTATTCCACTTGTGTGGGTTCAATGGTAGCATGCCCAAGTGCAGGATGAAATGTGGGAGGGGGTGGCCGATGTGCGATCGTAGTGGCCCGAGTTGTTCATAGATTCTTCTTCACCACCCTTAAAAAGGAAATTTGAGGGCAACTTGCATTATGGGAGGATATTTGTAAGAACCTAAATCATCATTTTAGATATGGATCTTGATTTAATATTGTTTTTGAGGAAAAATAAGGAAATGGGTTTTTCTATGTACACACCATGTACATTTATGCACACGCCATGTAACCGGTTGTCATGTACAGTCGCTTACTGGTCATGTAACAACCATGTAGATGGTCATGTGGTGACCTAGCAGACCACTTATGTTGGGGGCCGGTTGAGGCTAATACATAGCATGTAGTTTTCATGAACATGGTGAGTACATTTATATTATTTGATATATTTGAGGGTGTTCACGTTATATGTCCATAAACATTTTTTTTCCCTGTGGTTCCTATAGGAGAGCGACAAAACTAATAATGAACATTAAACCCCTCATAATTCTCTATCAGCGCTCAGATTGGGAAACTACCAGGTGCATTGGAATCCCATCGGTGTGCTTTCAAAACCCATATATCCTTCATTTATTATTATTCCTCTCATATTTGGTAATAAAGGCTGCACATTTTCTACTTTTTTGTAGATCTAAGCCAATATAAAAAGATTCTAGGTTTTACGTTCATGTATATCGATCTTAAGACATCAACATAGGTAGTTTTTTTCATTTTTTATCGTCTTTGGATCATATATGCTCAAACTGATGCATACCCACATTTTCAGTATTTCTAAATTTGGAATTTATCTCTATTATTTACCTGTTTTGTTTTAAATGAATGATTAAGGGTTGGCTTCCATGAATATGGTCTGATTCCTTGTATATGGGAAATCACATGGGTGTGTTCACCCTACATTGATTGTGTACAGTTTGTTGGTCCTTATTTCTTATTAGGCATACCTCATTCCTAATGCATTTTTTATTAGGATGGAGTTTGATGAATTATATAAAATTCTTGTGATATGAATTCTAAATGAATAGACATGTAATGTTTTTAAATTACATGATAAACTTGATATGATAAGTGCACTATTTTTCTAATGGACCATGAGAACCTAGGACCATTAAGACTGAGGTGGGATTCCAAATTATTTAAATAGGATCACGATAGCCTTGGGGTAGATGTTTGACTCAGATGAAATGACTACGAGAGTTACACATGAGATTGTTTATAATTAACTTATGTAGACCCATGGGCTTTGCTTATGACAGAAACCTAAGAGGTCATTTTTTATTATTTATGCCATGTTGACCCAAGGGTAGTGACTATGAGAGCTACCCATGTGGTCATTCAAAAATTATTAGTGTTATGCTGGACAAAAGGTGTTAGAACATCAAAAAATTATTAGTGGGTCATTATTTAATGAATTGGTGCAATCTTAATTCTAAGTGGTTAGACCACGAGATATTACAAACTAGATTTCCTATGAATGACTAAAAGAGAGTGACAAGTCTTCCAAGACAATGCACATGCATGGAATCAATATTACATGATTGTTTAGATGGTATACTAAGACATATGTTTTGTTACTATTACATAGGGGGATATAAAGCATATTCTAGATCTTAAGATTACATTATTAAAAGGATGGATAAAAAATTCAAATTAATGTAATTGAAAAATTTAGGATTTTTTACATTTGATTAATTCAATGTTTATTGCTTCATCTATGTATATTACCTTTTATATATATATATATATATTCACTGACAGTTATTCAGATATCTTTTGGGGGTTTCCAATAGGGATTCGCCTCACAACCTATTAGGGTTTTGTTTTGGACGCATGCAGAATATATAGTTCCAAGTATACAAAAGATAAATCACCCTTCTTTATATTTTATTTTATTGTTGTTGGATCTAGAGAACATGAGACCATACTGAGGCTTACAATGCTATGGGAGTTTACTATTTTTTTCTGTACATGGTTATGGTATTGTATTTTACACATGTTGAAATGTTTGTATACATTACTAGACACATGTGAAATTCATCATTTATATATATATATATGATCTAGTTTTTTATCACTTTCAGTATTATAATATTTACTGTTGTTGGATTGTTTTACTGATTCAGCTATAGATAACAATTTTTTTTATATTGTGTATACTCTTACAATTATGGAATTGTTTCTCCAATATCACACCTTATCCATTGCTGCTGGTCAGTAGCCTCTTGCATTGGGGGAAATTTGGTTGAGGTTATGTGTACAACCAGGTTTGGGGAACCTTTGGGTGGAACCCAGATCAATGATGTTACACATAGAATTTAGAAAATTACAATCACAAAAGAATCATTGTTTTAGGATCCATGTAATTTATAAAATGATCCTCAACGGGGAATTCTTATTGTAACTCATCCTCCTTATGATGAAATGAATTAGATGGGTCTGGATGATAGCATCACAATTATTATACATTACAAACCTTGTTCATTTCATGATACCTCTAATGTAACTACAACTGATATGCTACCATCTAAACCCTATCTAGAATATTAAATATCCTAAAATATCATAGTGAAATTAAATCTTATCTCCTTATTATCCTATGTCTCATCCATAGTGAAACATGTAAGTAAAAACTATCACCAACCTAAAACACTCTACGGTGTTTACAGTGAACAACACATTCCTTATCACATGACTTCAATAATATCCATCCTTTTCCAATTCACATAACACGATATATAGTTTTCATAACGATACATGGTCCATATATAGCAGCCTCTTCTTCCTTTAAATATAATTGTGGTGATCATAATGATCTATTGTACACTTACACATAATGTAAATTCAGAATAGTTTCCTGAAATAAATTTCTGTAAGATAATTCATCATGGGGTATATACCACACCCACAACCCCCAAAATGTTTGATGAATTCATCTATAATCTCATCAAGCACATAAATAGTGGGATGTATCTTGACATCTGTCTATAGGAGGTATGATGATCATAATAGCCTGATTGTTCTTTAGTCCCTTTGTAGCCATTTCCATAACAATGAATTAAATTTGACATCCTTATATACAATGATATAATGAGGTACATCATGAATTAATACTATATCAAAAATATTCAACCTTTAATGAAACCCAATAGAAACTTTATCCATGATCAATAAAAATTATGACACCATTATGAGATTTTCGACAATGACACATATTGCTTGATCACCTCAATGTGACCAGGGAAATCCAATCACAAAAAACATCATGAAATCATTCAATTTTCACATAGGGATGGGTAGATACTGTAAATGTTTGGCGGGTCACAAGTGGTATCCCTTCACAGAAAAATAGATGGGACACCTCATAATAAAACAAGTTACATCCCTTTTCATACTCCACAACAAATAGTAGAAATGTAAATGTCGGCATGTCTTGGTGTTTCCAGGATAAACTGACCAATCTATAGCCTGGAATTCATTCATCATCTCATCAAACATAGATTCTAAAACCCATATGTGACCATGTACAAATATAATTTCTTCCCCACCTATGTTCCAACTATGAGGATAGTCTACCCTTGCAATAGTCTCCCACATATAAAATAATTATGAGTTAGATAACTACCATTTCAATTCTATAATGAGAAGGATATATGTAATATCTAAGGATTATATATATTTCCATCCCAAAATGTATTTCACCTCCATGAGCATCCCTGGTATCAAATACATGATATTATACTGTCTATTGGCCTACCAAAATTTTTATATTTAATTCATCCTTCTCAGTGAATCATCCATTTCATTGACTTTATCTATAGTGTAGTCAATTTCAATGTAAAAATATTGTAGGAAATGAACCCACCAAAGATGCCTCATATTCTGGTCAGAATTCATAATTATGTACATGAGTATTTTATTGTCCATGTACACCACAAACTAATCTCCATGTATTTTTTTTTCTATTAAATAATGAAATTCATTAACATCTTGATATAAATAAGAATAATACATTTGGTGTAATTTGTCTCTTGTGGTTTCAACTGTAGAGACCTATATGCTACGAAATTATCCTCAAAAATAAGAACGGATTGTGTCATGATATATGATGAACCAAAATAAACAATGTAAATCTTTATATTATCGGGTAGAATCATTAATGGTTCTGATGTTAATATCCATTTTAGTTATTAAAATGCCTTCTTGAATGAATATGGCCAGGAAAAATTCAAAACCCTCTTATTCAATCACATTATTTGAAGTGCTATGTGTGATATTTCATGTGTTAAACTACTTTAGTAACAATCAATCCCTTTTAAACATTGTACCTCAAAGTATCTCTTGGGATAATTCTAGGAACTACAGATGTCACCATATCTAGTTAAACTAATACCCCTTTATTTGAGATAATGTGACCTAATAATTTAATATGATGTACCAAGAAGTGGAACATTTTGACAATAACTAATAACATTATATTTCATAGTGTATTCCATATAATCTCAATATATTTTCAATGGTCACGTCATGTGTGAGAATAAACCATGATATCATCCATTAAAACCATGTAAATTGTATGTAGATATGGATGGAAGGTGGGGTCCATCAGTGACATGAATACTTCCAGTGCATTCCTGAGACAAAAATACATAATTAGATACCTTTATAGATTATACGTGAAATGAAATTTGTTGTGAGTTATGTCTAATGGTCAAACATGAAACTGCTAAAAACTATGTATCAAATCAATTTTTTAATCAACTGGGAAACAATTATCTTGTATAATAAAAAATCTATCAATGGAATAGGATATATGTTGTTAACCATCAACCAAGTACCTTTTATTATAATGCACAACTATCTTAGGGGTGTTATCAACATTTTACACTAAATGGACTAGTGAACCCCATTATGAAAAAATGGATTGGATTAACCCATTTACCATTAAATCCTCTAGTTGCCTCTTGAGATCCTACAACATATAATTTTCCAGTCTATAAGGATGAATGAATAATTGAGAAGATAAAATCACTAGATCGATAGAGAACACTACCTACCAAATTAGAGGTAATATTGAAAAGACATTCGTGAATAAATAGAAGAAATCACCATCCAATGGTGTGAAATATGTCGAACCTATTACAATGAAATCTTGATATAAACCTACAATATGGGATTTCATTCATCCTAGACCATGATTATCGAGTCCATCATGGCTAACCTAGCCATCTTATTCACCCTTATGAATGACTCTATGATTTATGGTGATGTGAGAGTCACCCATTAGGTATACCAACCAATGAAGTGAGGGAAGGGAACATGCCATTCCTTATAGATAATGATGTCAAAACATTTCATAACGATGAAGAGAAGGTCCCACATGAAGTGAACCTCTCCAATATTAATGGGGAACTCTGTGTACAGATTTACATCATCTATTATAATCCCCAATGAGTTTCATTTATCATAACTCCATTAGAACATTAAAACCTAAGAAAATGTTTCTCCCTAAAAGGCTTGAATATAAATCTAGTAGGCCCCCCTATATTTAAAAGATCTGATGCCAATGTAGAGGCTACTAGAAATATATCTCTTATAGAATAAGTTCTTTAATTATTTAATTTAATGGAATATTTCAGGAATTATATTTTTCATAATCCATGAACATGTCATAATACTTGGATACCCATAGTGGATTAAAACCGTTGTAACGGAAAAATTGATATCACACTAACAATGACAAGATCACCACTTCATCTTGTTTGGATAGTTGAACTAAAGCATCATGACCGATGGGACACTGATGACCTTGCTATTTTATGTCGTGTCAGTTCATACCATATGTCATAGGCTTCTGGAGGAAATTTTATACTCCACGCTTTTGATGGCCCATATTTCTACATGATCATCATTCGAATGGGAACCACACGCACTTAGGTATCATATTTATAAGCATATCATATTGGTATAACACCACCTAGATTACGGAGTATATACTTCATCTACTAATTTCATTATGAGGAATATCAGTGTAATGCTACCCTCTATTGGTCGATGTTGTACTCGGTACAGATGATAAACCATTGTGGTCATCACCTCACGACTCTTTGAGTTATTCTCTTTGATAAGTTTCTGATTCACTATTCTATATTGGTTCTCAGTTGATATACATTAACCAATGATCATAGTTCATTCTTCAAGACATCCTTGAAATATCATGATATGGATAAAACATCACCTATTATAATATTATTATGAATGAAAATCCCAATCAACCCAAAAAATATAATGATATAAATGAAAATAAAATTATGTATGTAAATCACTCCAATACATCTCCTGGTGAATATCAATATGAATATTAACACCCCCATATCTTTGTAAAAGCAAAAAACATATACATAGTGAGAATTATTCAGTTCATAGGAGGCATATCTGGATTTCCATAGTTAGATGGAATGGAATATAGCCTTGACTCTATAGCATGGGTCCATCATTTCTCGCAGGTGTGTGAAAATAAATCTATATGAACTCACATATCAAATATTCTATAATTGGGTTAGGTCACACTGCTCCCCAAATTTTCTATAAAAATTAGACTAATACATCATGGAACGTTTCGTTATAACATTTGATTGTTATAGTTATGGGGCCTTAGCGGACACTTCTATTGGATCCACATATATCCCATAGCCCACCACCTATGGAGTGTAGTCATTGTGTAAGGACATAATATATTAATAATAAAATTACCTTTATTGAATAAAATGTCATATGGATATAGAAAACACATGAATTGCTTTTGTTTTATTCAATACAATTGGATTTAAATTATTATTATGTATCCTTAAGATTGATAATATAGCCTTTGAATGATTATCACATGATTAGTATTAACATATGGTTTAACAAATAATTATAACACAGACAATGGAGATGATGGCCATAACCAGTAGTATCATACCCTATGAATGACATTTATCATAGATTCCATGGGAGATAGAATTTTTTGGCTTCTACTTAATTCTATCTCTTGATGAGAACCAACAACTTTAGTATGATCAAAATAGTTTACAGGAAAAGTTAATTATCATCGAGATCAAAACCCAAACCATGTTCACCGAATGGCCCCATGATGGCCCCACTAATTCAAACCTTACCCTTAGTTATGTTGTTTGAGTTATAAGGGGTTATTTAATAAGTTATTAGTTAATTATTGTGTAATCCATTTTTATAAATGAGATTCTTATTCCATCAATTCTTTTTTGGAGTAATCGTTCTTAAAAATGATCAATTTAATAAATTGATTTATACAGAAAAAATGGTACATTTGATAAATATATGAATTATTATATTAAAATATGTTTCTATTAATAATATTATAACAATAATTCTAATAAATGAGGATTATATCAGTTTATTATATATAAATAATTTTGTAATCAATTAGATAACAGTTAGATTTTAATACTATATAACAGAAAGTGTGTTTTGTTGTATTTATTTTAGGAAACTAATGAATATTTGAAATAATTAAAATTTATATAAAATATTATATAAAAATAATTTTAATATGTATAAATGAGTATATAAATTGTTTGATGTCAAATGTAATTTTTTATTAGGATTAAAAAATTATTTGTCAAAAACTATCATTTTTAATAAATGTCAGTTCTCAATTTAAAATAGAAAAATCACATCGTTAGAAAATTATTTAGGTAAAATGCTTTTTTTTAATCATCACATAAAAATTATCCAATGGTAAATTTTTTATAATTTTCTGACATAGTCAAATTGTTGGGTAAAAAATAAACAATATAAAAGTATATAGCAAGTTTTATGACATCATAATGACCAAATAGTGAATTAATAAATACATTAAAATGAATAATTGACTAAATATGTGATTTAAATTTCATATAATGTAATTTTAGTTTCATTTCACATATTTTATAATTCCTGAGTGAATCCTCCAAATGAATTACTTATTTTATGAAATTATGTTTGTTTGTTTAATAATGTGACTCACCTACACGTACGCAATGAATTTTTTTTAATTTTGTTGGACTAGGTCATTATAAAACTAATTTTTTATATATTATTTTATGTAACCTTGTGAAAATACCCTGGGAAGGTTAGTGGTTTTGAATATTTAATTATATATATTCCAAAACACATGTTAGTGAAATATTATAGAATTCCCTTCTCATTTCCTTTATCAACCAACCCAAGATCCCACTTATCTTCACTCAAAATCCTTGGATCATGTCCCTACTATATACACCCCTCTCTATAATCCTCCAAAGTTGCCAGAAGCCCTCATGAATCCCCTATTCAAGCATTTTATGGCACACATTTATGTAAGTATTTCCTTCCTTTCTCATTTTTATCCATGTTACATTATATTTTCATGCCCTTCCATTTTAAATTAAAAATAATGGTTTACATTTTCAAACAACCCCCACAATATCCTTATTATGTTTGAATAATTAAGGACCTCAATATCTCCCCTTAATCATTCTCATGTACACCTGTTATGATACTAATATTTCGTACGAGTTATTTGATTCGTCCTATTTCTTAATGATTATCTATTATGTTACCCCATCTATTTTCAAAATACTTATTTTATACCATGTATTTATATTACCCTATTACGATAAATTTTACGTATATATGATGAGATACCACTTTCTCTATCATAAAATATTTTAATTTTATTTTAGGTCACGTTGTTATGCTGCCAAAATTGTACAGTGATTTTTCAATGAGAAAATCATGATTTAGTCAATACCATACACATTAATATGTCAAGGGAATTAAACTTTATGAATATATAAATAATTTATTGAAGAGTTAAATGTGTGTATTCTACAATCCTTGACTATGGGATGAATTGTGATGAAGAATTAATCAATGTATTAAGATCTATGTGGGACACTTATGCATGGGAATACAGTGAATGTGACAGGTGCACTTAGATTTATATAGATCTATAATGAATTAGGTAATGTTTAGTATTAGTATATATCATGTTGGGATAATAGATTACCTAATTCCTTTTAGGAAATCGTTCCACAATTTTTGTATAGGGATTACCAAATTATTTTATGATTAAGATGTAGTGTTCTATGTTGTTTCAACGTTTTAATGTTATGATAATCAGGCTATATCATGCCATTATAATCAGGTTTCTCCTATTCTCCATTCATATTAATATTTTCGAAAATGTATTTAATTTTTATGTAATGTGGTTTTAACTCCCTTATTATGATTTATAGATCATCCATTTCTTGTGTACATCCTCGGGTTATCCCATGTAGTGTTATGTAAAAAAGGAATGTTGTGGAAATGCAAAAGAAGCTTTCAATAATGATGTTTTATTTAATTTTTTATGTTGTCATGTAATGTTTCTATGACCCAAAGAATTTATTCCAATTATTCTTCAGTGTTTTATTATGTTTTAAATTATGTAATAAATCATGTTTAAATATGAAATAATGTGCAGTGTTTTTATTATTTGTATTAGAGGACATGTTTAGTTATTTTTTTGTATTATGATATGAAAACTCTAATGAAAGTCTTAGGGATATGACTATGTATATGAAATAAATCCCTTAACATTTGTGATTATATAGTAATTTTTTATCGTTCAAATTAATCTATGTTTCCACATGAAGTGGTGGTGGCTCTAGAACCTATGTATATAGGGGTAAAACCCAAAAAAACCTCTATGAGTTATACTCGAATAGGAATTGGATCCCGAAAATTGGTTATATTGAACTATTGTTTTGAAATTACATAGGGATATAAATTGATAAATTAAAATGCTTAGTATGATCCATTATTAAGGAGGAAATCCCATAATATTATAGGTTAAGAAATAGATCATGTATTACATAGAATGAAGCATAGAAATTCATAAGTTAAAGAAATAAATGTAATTTAAAAGATATAATTTTTCATTGAATAACCCATTCAATGATTAATAGTTTAAAATACCTACCCCATAATTTTCCTTTTATTCTAGACAATAGCTAGTAATAGGATGAATCGAGATAACAACTAACGTGCTGATCAATGTGATGATTGTTCTATGGAGAATCCCAATATGATGAGAGTGTGAATCTAAACTCGTGTTATTATACTCTATCATTTAATTTTTGTTTTTAATAGTGACATGGGTCATTTGATCCCTCAATCGCTGAATGGTGGGTCATATTAATTGAGACGATCTTCTATATCCTTTAATTTTCTGAATAAGAGAAGGTTTTTCTGGATTCTCATCGTATATAGGGTGAAGCTGATCAATGGTTGACATTGATCAAAAAATAAGAATCTTAATGAAGTGATCAAGGTGATGGGATGTAAGGATTTTTTTTAAAATGTTTTTTGTTAAATAATTTCCACACACCATTTTTCAAAAGAAGGAAATATATTTCCTTATACTCCATTAAAAGGAAAATGATTCTATTAGGGCATGTGAGAAATAATTCAGAATACTTTCATGATTTACCTGTAGTTTTTTTGTTACCCACCAATTGGAGGATGAATGCTTCTTTAGTGGGATAAAACCTAGCATATGGAAATTTCTAGTGATCTGTGACATTGATTTTTATGAGGAAATTTTCTGATGTTTTCACAATGTCAAGATGTAGATAAAAATAATAGGGGTATCATGGGGATAAGAAGATAGTGGAATTCAAATCTACCTGTCCGATGGATAAATCAATCTGTTTTATGAAATTCTATCATACCACTTGCCAAATGTGAAGAAAAAAGAACTATATAAATTTAATGTAGGGATGAAGAAATGTTATAGGTATATATGGGAAGGGTACCTAACTAGTGATTGATGGAACGAAAACTAGCTACTAAGATAGAGGAATGGAATGCTCCATTCGATCCTCAACACCTTTTCCATTTCTATAATTGCAATGAACCAGTGAACATTTTGAATAATTTCCCTTAATCCATGGATATTTAGAGTCATCCAACAACCTCCATGAAATCAAAGGAAAGTGTTTTACATCACTACCACCAATGTTTTTCCTCACAATGAAGTGGTTACATGTATGCTTGTAATTAATTAATTAATAACTCCTCAAGTTTCCCAATTTGATGTTCGAACAAGTCTTAGAACCAGACCATACTTCCCTTGGTGGAATTTGATTCATTTATTAGAATGGATTGGATTTCCCTATATAAAGTGAACACAAATTTTTGTCAGATGGAAATCACACTCCATTTGGTGAATCAAACCATGATTCTATACAAGTGAAAGGATAAGGAAAAATATTTTTTAACACCATCATCATAGGAATGGACACTATTTCCCTATGAGATCTCATTTCATTATAAGATGATTGAGTCTAAGGAAGGAACTATCCTCGACCACATGAACATTTTGTGGGAATTTGATGATTTGATTCCCAATAATTTCTTAGTCTTCCACATTGAAGATATGATAAATTCTTGATTCATTATATACCAAGGGAATTAAAAATATCCAAGACCCCATATAAATTGGATTTTTTTGAGTTTAATGTGGTAAAGAAACATCTACAAGTTAATATATAAATTGGGTTAATATTCCCAAGTGCTACATAGTGGGGTGCATGAGACCTCTTCATCGTGAAGTGGGGCGGGTCCACGTGACATTACATTTCATTATCGTGACCTGGACAAAATCAAGAAAAGAGAAAGTAATAATTTTCACAAATTGAGTATATGTTTTATTGGCTACTTTGAGAACAATACATCTCTAAGGTGGATCTATGGTAGAGATATTAAAAATTTTATTGGAATAAAGAGGATATCCCCAAGGCTGATTTTCATAAAAGTTATGGGCATTATAAAATCATTATAATTCCATTAAAAATCAATAATTCTACAATAGTCTTTGTTGACATGATGAATAGAGTATTTCGAGATCACCTCGAAAACAATTTGGTGTTCATTATTGGTGATGCTATAATATAATCTAAAAACAAGGAGGATAATGAGGAGCATCCAAGCACTTTAATACACACCCTACGAATGGAGAAGATCTATATAGAGTACTTCGTGTGTCTGTTCGGGTTTAATAAACTCATTTTCATGTGGAATATCATCACAAGATATTTACGTCTATGGATCCATTCAAAACCAAAAAAAGTGTGGGTTGCCTGAGGCCAAAATCGGTGATGCATATATGTTTCTTCTTAAGGTTATCTATATATTATCAATGATTTGTTGGAAATTACTCATGATTTTCAAACCCTGTTACCATTTTAACAAGTAATAGTGTAATGTTTCCCTTGAATGATGAATGTGACGAATGCAACATGGAGTTGAAGAAGGTGATTATCACTGCCCTTGTTCTCACAATAACCAAATTTGAGGAGATTTTTTTAATATTCAGTGATTCTTTAATGATGGTCTTGGGATGCATGTTTATTAAAAATGATATACTCATCGCCTATGCCTCAAGGAAGATGAAAATTCATGAACAATAGTTTTCCACACATGATATAGAGATGATATATGTGATATTTTTTGTGAAAATATTACAGCATTATCTATTTGGGAAAATGTATGAGAAATATATGGATCCATAAAGTCTCAAATATATATTCATATAGAATGAGATGAAAAATCGATTATAAATATGGTTTTATCTCATTACGAATTTTGACTGCTCAATCCATTTCCTCCATGGGAATGATATCAATGTTGAATATTCTCTATGTAGAAATAACCTATTGATTTTATTATTGATGAGAATTAAAAAGGATCAAATATTATTATATATGATGATGATGGGAATGAGAATCACAAACAAGTGAACATAATCAATCCTTTCACAAATGATTTCTCAACCATCTCTTTTGGAACAGTTAAAGGATTATAAAAAGGATGATGTGGGAATTTTGAAGAGTGAAGAATGTGGATGCCACCAGAACTTGAAATATTTAGAGTTCAATGTTAATGAAGAAGAAATTGGGAGATTTGGTTCAATAATATGTTTTACATCAAATCCTAAGATAAAGAAGGAACATTTGGATGATTCTTAGAGTTCTAATTTATCCATTCACCCATGAAATACAATGATATATCGAAATCTCTGAGTTCATTAATGGTGGGATAAAATTAAGAAGGGGATCTAGGAATATACATAAATGTTTATGGTATTAAATCATTTGAAGAATGAGAAGAAGAAGTCTAATGGGATGATGCAATCATTACACATACCATCATTGGAATTGGAGATTATCACCATGGGCATTGTAATTGATCTTCAGAAGACATCCAAAGATAACAATGCTATCTTGGTTGTGGTGGATCATCTTCTTGAGATAACACACTTCATTATTGTTCTAGAGGATTTCCCCTTGGATATTACAGAACAAAAATACATCATAGAAGTGGTATGGTATTATGGTGTACCACTATCGATTGAATCTGATCGAGATACATGATTCACTTCTATGTTCTATAATATTCCTCAATACACCCTGAATACAGAGCTAAACACCAGCATGACTTATCATCCAAAAACTGATGGCCAATCTAATCATTCTATCCAAAAACTAGAGGAAATGTTCATAGAAAGCTCAATGGACTTCAAAAGATGATGGGATAAAACTCTTCCTTTGGTCAACATCACTAACAATATTAGATTGCACTCAAGAATCCAAATTTCTCTTTATGAATCCCATTGTGGGAAGGTGTGTAGAAAAATAGCATATAGGGATGATGTATAAAAGTGAAAACATCAAGGTCTATAAATGGTTGAAAAATTGGCATAGAATGATAAGAACATACAACATCGCATCAATGATTCTCAAATATGAAAAAAGATCTATGATGACAACCATCGACAAGACCTAAAGTTTAATGGTGGAGATATGGTATTCCTCTAAATATCACCATGGAAGAGAGATATGAGATTTGGGAAAGAGGGAAGGATTATTAGATTGTATATATACCCTTTTCAGATCCTTGATCCATTGAAGTAGTGGAATATCGACTAGAATTTCCCACCGAACCAACCTCATGTACATGATGGGTTCCATGTATCACTCTAGAGGGAGTAAAACCACTACCCATTAGATACACTCAATCAACATGTGGTAGAATTAGGGAATGACCTCACCTATGTGAAGTAGATTGTTAATTTAATAGTTCACATGGATGAAGTTCTATGAAATAAGACAATGCCCCTTGTCAATGTTTTTTGGAGAAACCGCGCGTTTTAAGAAGCAACATCGGAAATGGAGGAAGTGATGAGGCAATGTTTCCCTCATCTGTTTTAGGGTGTGAAATGAAAATGTAGAGGTAAAAAATTATTATGATTGGAAGGTTTTTACATCTGAAAATATAATGAATAAAATTATAATTTTTTAATAAAATGACTTATTGATATTGAAAGTATATTCACTCCTTTTCATTTATTAAATCAAATTGGAAATTAATAACCATTATGTATCCTTACAACTAATAATATAGACTTTGATTTGTGATCACATTAACAATACAAATAGAGGGGTTTGTTAAATCCTTTTGACATAGAAGAGGATGTTATGGCCTCAACCAATATGATAGTACCATATGAAGCCCATTTTTAAATGCATTAATGGGTGGTAGAATTTCTAGGCCATTCCACAGTCAATTACCATATGGAGATCCAACATTATAACCTTGATATAAACCATTTACAAGAGAAGTTAAAGCTCATTGAGACCATAAACCATGCCATGTCAACCAAACGACACCATGAAAGACCCACAATCACAAACCGCACACTTATGACATGTGAATATATTACACGGGTTTATGTAATAAGGTAATAGTTACTTAATGTGTAATCCCTTTCTATAAATGATAGTATTATTCCATCAATTGCATTTTGGGAGCAGTCTTTCTTAAAAATGATGATTTTAATAAATTGGTTTTTTGGGTAAAAAGTCTACTTTTGACAGATATATTCATTATTATATTAAAATTTTATTTTATTATTAATATTATGAAAAAAATTCATATGAATTTTTATTATATAATTTCTCTATCTATAAATGATTTTGTAATATATTTTATAAGAGTTTTAATTTTATATGATAAAATAAAATGTTTATTTTTAATGAATTTAGATTAATGAATTAATGTATTTTTGAAACAATTAATAGTTTAATAAAATATTTTTTTCAAATTATTTTTAATAATTATAAATTATTATATAATTTTTATGATGTCAAATGTAATTTTTTATTATGGTTTAAAAACTTTTTTTTCAAACTCCATCATTTTTAAATAAATGATTGTTCTCATTTTAAAAATGAAAATTCACATATTTAGAAAATTATTTAGATAAAATGAATATTGTTTTTGGTGACAGGATGTTGAAATTATTGAATAGTTATTTTTTAATATTTTTTGGAGACAATTGAAATTTTAGGTTAAAATTAAATATTATATAAGTATAGTGTGTTTTATGACATCATAGTGACACAATACTGATGTAAGAAATTCCATAAAAGGGATCATAATAATAATATATGTTTTTGAATTAATATAATGTTATTTTAATATTATTTCATCTATTTTGTAAGGTGTTAGTAAATCCTACAAAATGTAAAGCATATATTATGATTTTATATTAATTTCATTAATAATGTGATTCACCCACACATAAGCAAGGATAATATTTTGATACCATTGGACCATGGCATTATTAAATAATTTCTTCAAATCCATTTTGTATAAAACCATGCGCAAAAACCATGGTTGTGTTTTTTGTCTGGAATATTTAATTATATATATTCCAAAATATAATTTTGTAAAATATTAAAGCATTCCCCCCTCGTTTAGTTTATAATCCTACTTAATCAACAAATTATCTATAATAAAAATCCATGGATCACATTCCAACTCTTTTATGACCTATTTATAATCATCCCATTGTTCCCTAACCTCTAATGTGTACCCTCTTCAATCTTTTGAAGTCACACACTCATGTAAGGATTTCCTTGATATCTCATTTTATCAATGATTCCATATATTGATACGACCTTTTATTTTACATTAAAACTGATGAGGTATGTTTTATCATCGCGCACATACATCCCTTAAATTTTTTTAATGATTATATACCAATTTCGCTTTAAATAAGCACTCCCATGTACACATCCCACCGTGCTAGAATATCGTATGAGTTATTTAATACCTCCATTTACTTCACATTTCTTTATTATGTTATGACATCTATTTACAAATCTCTTACGATGAAAAAGGTATTCATATGATCCTTTTACTGAGAATTTCATTTATTTATAATGAGATACCCTTTTCTCTCTCATCATCTTTTTTTTGAATTTTTCTGTCACACCGTTATGCTACATAAATTTCACTATGAATTTTCTTTTCCAAAACCGTCGTGTAGTGAATACCATACCCATTCCTCTATCATGGGTATTCACATTTATTCCGATAAAAATTATTTACTTGTTTACGTTCTATAATTTATTACACACTCCCTGATTGTGGGAACAATTATGATGAAGAAGGAATCCATTGTTTTATGATCTACGTGGTACACATAAGAATGAGAATTAAGTGAATGTGATTTGTTCCCGTGTAATTATTTAGCACTCCAATGAATTTATTAATTTTTTGTATCCTGATATGTCATGATGGGAAATGGGTACACCTAATTACATTTATGACATTTTACCACAATCTAGGGATAGGGGATACCCGATTATTTTATGATTATGATGAAATGTTTTATTTTGTTTCCACATTTACTTATCTTGATAATCGTGCTATATAATTCCTTTATGTTCATGATTATTTCTTGATCCATTGATATTTCTATTGACTAGAATGTATTTTATTATTCATTTGATTCTTTATTTAATATCATGATGGGATTATTCTCCTTCATTTCTTGTATATATCCTCATGTTATTCATTGAATTGTTATGTTCGAAAAAAAGTTGTCGTCATATAAAAGAATCTTTCAAAAAATTTGTAATATTTCATGTCTTCTGTTTTTATGAAGTATTACTAACACCCAAATACAATAGACATATCAATCATTTGAGTTTTATTATGTGCATGTTTATATAATATTTTTTCAATATATGAAATTAATAGCAAGGTTGTTATATGTCAATAACCTTCTGGAATATGACCGAATTTCACCATTGTTTAATACATCAATAATTCCATACACACACACAATATCTCTATATTTATCAATGTTAGTATCTCAAAAGATTATCTGTTTCAATAGGATAGATACAATTCATACTATATAAGAACACACCCCTCTTCTTCGTCTTAGATTCAAGTTTGGGGATCATCAATATCATTTGTAAGAAATAAATACAACCAAATTCAAACTACTACAATCAGGTTTGGGTTATGTTATCATCTATAAAAAACTATTATTCTATTTCAATTCCATTTTTATTTTTATTCATACTAATTTAATAATAAAGAATAACTTATAATAAATGTTTTAACTAGATGTTTCACCAAATTCAGATCCATAAGGACCCATATGCCACATAAATCAAAATGGACAACCCAACCAATTTACCAAATAACACATTCCATGATACCTATCACCATAATAAGATAATGTACAAGAACAAATATCATCGGAACCTGTGATGAGTAATTCATCCTAAATGGAATAGAATAATTCATGAAATGTGGTTTCTAAAAGGAGCCTATAGTGATTCATTATATGGAATCACTATTTCATCAGGATTAAAAATATATATAACCACCAATCATAACAATAATAATAACCCAATTCAAGCGTGTCACCTAGTGGTGGAATAAATATATTAGTAATAATAAAAATAAAAAAAATTACAATTTTAATTTGAGGAAATTAATTTTTCCTATAGAAATGATAACTACTCCAAAGAACAATTCATTACAACACTCTATATCATTTCTATCACTTTTATATTATGGCCAAATACTAAAATAGAAAATAGAATCCCATTTGCTACCAAATTTCATCATCTACGAAATAGGTGCCACTAAATTGTGTCCTAAGCATAGTTGATAACATCGCCACAAGAGCATATTCCCATTTCCGAGAGGTTGTTGAATAGTAGAGTGGTGCTAGGTTTGTTAGTAAAGATACTATTTCATCATCACAAAAGTGTATTATAAGTATAATAGAATATAACGTAAGTTTCAAAAGTAGTGTATGAATTAAAAAATAGGTGAATAAATGAGTATATATAACCAACCAATTTAAAAAAGAAGTCTCATATAAAAAAGATAATGATTACGGCTTTATGTATAATAGATTATCTATAATAGGTAAACATGGATGGTGTACAATACATGTAAAAAAATTATCAAATGCCAAAAAAACTAACTATCTATAATAATGAGCCTTAGATATACTCTCTTTAACATACACCTATATAGAAGTCAAGAACAAGTTGCATATCACTAGGTTTTATAGTAAAGATACAATTTTATCATCACAAAAGTGATACAGAACTGGAATAAAATATAACATATGTTTTATAAGTAGTATGAAAATTAAAAAATAGTTGAAAACATTATTATATATAACTAACCATTTTCAAAAAGAAGTCTCATATAAAAAAGATAATGATTCCGGTCTTATTTATAACATATTATATATAATAGGTATACATGGATGGTGTACAATACATGTACAAAAATTAACCAATGCCAAAAAACTGACTATCAAGAATCATGAGCATTAGATTGACTTTCTTTAAAATAAACCTATGTAGTAGTTAAGAACAAGTAGCATATCACTGTACCTTATCCATAACTAAAATCATATATTTTATCCAGGTACCAAAAATGTATCCCAAATAGGCTGTGATATACAATCATAGTAGGAAAGAACACAATGTCTAGTGTCATCCATTTAGTGAGTATATAATAATAATAGTGTGCGTGAAATAATTTAACAATCATGGAAGTAAAGACAGTAATATTCCAATACGGTCCTAGTTATAAATGTTTACAAAATCCACTTCAACAATTTCATGAATAATGTATGAATCTAGATTAACATCCAGACATCTGGAATTTATAATCAAGATCACTTAACCTATCAACCTAATTAAATTAATATTCCTTGGGACCTGATACATATCTCAACCTACCTAGTAGTGATATTCTTAAAGGATTTTTGAATTTCCAATCTAGTAATTAAAAAATATATTTATTTTGGAATGTAATACACATAATATTATCCATTCCATTCATTATTCAATTCAAAACCTTATCCTATCCATGACTCTCATCATTTGTAATCTTTTTATCTCTCCAGGTATAACATAAACCAACACCAAAAAATCTCATCCCTGGAGAACCTCAATACACCCCAGGTATCTCTCCAAGTGTCAAATAACATCATAGGAACTCATGTCCATCCATTCTAGTCCATTATGGGATCCCAAGATTCACACATTTGATATATGAGAAACATAATTCAAAATACATCCCTTGAATAAAACATTGATAAAAAGTATCACCTGATATATAACAATTATCCACTATGTTTTGTCATTGGATGTCCATATTTGGAGTCAATGTGTCCCTCATGCATAATATGGAAAAAAAAATGTGTATGTATTTTGAATATTTATTAAATCTCATGTGTATCACAATTCATTTAACAACATTCATTTTCATTTTTTCAATATCATTTTACTAACTCATAGATCACCACAATGTTAATTTCAAATAAGTGACACCTCAGAAGGTGACTCAAAAAAATTTCTCAGCTTATAAGTCTTTGCCTATCAATTTACACATGTGTGAATTTCATTTATAACTCAACTTAGAATAAGACACATGCCATGGAATAATCGTATAAGGATTAGCCACTATTTTATTACCATGGTAATTTTATTATTATAGAATTTCATTCATCAATGAGATAATGCATTTCTATATCCAAGGGAATATTCATTCAACCCTTCCCATTAATACGTTAATCATCTAATTAACAATTCATGTTATAATAAAAAATTTATTATTAAACATCCCAATGAGCATGTGGAAATGGAAACAAATGAATGATATAAAAAATTCAAAGCCACCAATGGTGGTCTGTTTAACTAAACATGCACCAATAGGTGTTGTTCTAATTTATGGTTCATAAACATCAATATTTACTAAAAGGCTACATTAATTACATTGACCATACCTATCAATTCCTTTAAAATACTTAAATTCAATTATTGGGAGTTAGTCCTATAATTGGGTTTGTGGAACAATATAATATATAAATATGATGATATTCATGGAAATGAATGAGAACAACTACTATAGATCTATAGGGGATAACTCATCCACAATGAGTTACTTATTTGACTTAGATAGAGAGAAAAATAAATGGTTGATGGAGACCATATTAATAGGGAAAGTTATCATTCACCTTAATAGAACAATAATTACCAAAAAACGATGAATGGAAAAAAGCAATCAATATAACACTGGCCCGGATAAAAAATGACAAACAGTTTTGATTCTAAGCTTTAATAGTGATTCAGTGAGAAATCCTAGAATTTTTTCCAAGGACAATCTCTCAAGATGGGGGGTCCTACACATTAACGATAATGAAATAATTATGATTGAAAACGATAATTAATTATGTATTTTTTGGTAAATTATCCAAAAAAAATATGTTGCATAATTTTTCAACACGGTTGGCCAATCCAGGCACAAACCACTCACCCTTTTATATTATAATAGTCCACCCTCATTGTAACAACCCAAAGATTCATTAATGGAAAATCCCTCTTGATCCAGTTAAGTGTCCCTTTATGAAAAATGTATTTATAAATGGTCAACTTCTTTGGTTTTTTGTTAATAATTGTGACCATTGTTAATATAGTCGTTGAACAGTGATCACATGATTAGTATAAATATACGGGTTTAACGAACCCAATTTTACTCAGACAAAGGAAGCGATGGCCTCATCTAGTAGAATTGCCCTATACGAAGCCCATTTGTCGGAGATCGGAAAAGAGGTGGTGTCTTTGGGCTTCGCCCATAACCCAGACCAAGATGAGCTTCATTATGTCAAGCTCGAACGTGACCGTCTACGGGAAAAGTGGAAGTTGATAGAGATTACCACTCAAGCGATGTTATCTGAGCCGCCCCAAGAGTCTATCACCATCGCACACTTTAACCATAGGTCTTATACAGCTATTTTAAGGGGTTATGTAACAAATAAGTAGTACTATATTCATGTACATATTTTTATATAATAATGAATATAATTTATAGTCATTTTTGCTACATTGTAAATAGGTTTTAGAGTACAAATGGTGTTTTTAGTTATTATTTAATTAAGAAATATATTTTATTAAATTAAGGGATTTTTTTAATTAAATAATATTTTAATAATATTATTATTAAATTAATTTTTATTAAATATAAATTATCTTATAATTTTATGAATGCAAGTTAAATTTTTATTAACGTTTGAAAGTCATTTCTGTCAAAACACGAGAATTTTTTATAAATGTTGGTTTTTATTTTTTAAGTGAGAATTAACATATTTTGAAAATTTTAAGATAAAATAAATGTCATTTATGGAATCAGGACGTCCAAATTATCCAAAGGTGAATTTTTCATAATTTTCTAAGACAGTCAAATTTTTGGGTAAAAATTAAATACCGTTTAAATATATAATGTGTTTTATGACATCATAATGAACCAATGGTGATGTAATAAAATACCATAATCCTTATTTTCTGCCAATATATGTTTTATCATAAAAATAATGAGGTTTTGAGTTTGTTTGACTTACTTTTCAAAGCATTAATGAACCCCTCAAGACATATTCAACACTTTGCCTTTTTAAAAGAATTTCCATGGGAGTGTGACTCACCTCCACATAAGAAACCCTAATATTTTGATAAGATCGGACATGGGCCTTATAAAATATTTTTTTCCTCTTCCTTTTTCCAAAAACCATCGGCAAAAACCATGGGATGGTTTGTGGTTTGGATTATTTTAATGTAAGGGGACCCAAACATAAATAATAAAGAATTCCCTCACCTTTCCTATATAAACCCACCCACGCTCCGACTTATTCCTCACTAAAATCCATGGGAGTTCGTCCAACCTCTTCCCTACTCTCACTATAATCCTTCCAAGGTTCCCCAAGCTCCCAATAAGCCTCTCACAAGCCTCTCTCTAGCCTTTGGAAGCACACTTCCAAGTAACGGTTTTTTTCTTCCTTTATCATTTTTGTCAAGTTTTTTTAGTTGTTTTGCCCATTTAATTTCAATTATCAATGTTGGGGTATGGTTTCTCACCTCCCCCATACTTCCCTTTTATTCTTTGATTGATGGGAGACCCCGTTCTCTCTCATTAAAATCCTCCCATGTACACCCGTTACTATGCCGAAATTCCGAAAGGAACTTCTCTCTCTTCTTTTACATTCAAGCAATACTTTTGTATCATGAATCTAAATTCCATTACAATTGTTGGTACATGTATCTATGTGACCTCCTTACTTTCCATTACATGTCAATATGATGAGGAATCCCTTTCTCTTTCATCATTCGTTTTTTATGAATTCTTATGTCACACCGTTACGCTGCCGAAATCGCACTGATTTTCTAAGACAATACCATTGTGTAGTGAATACCATGCACATTTCTCGATCAAGGGTATTCACCATTATGCACATTTACTTATTGATTATAAAGTTTAATTTATGAATTCCACATTCTTTTATAGTGTAATAAATGATTATGTTTTATGAAATCCATGTTTTATGATCCATGTGGCACACTTATGCATGAAATGAAATCATTATGAAGGGTTCGCCCTTATAGCGCTCCAATGCATTAGATAAAGTATAGTATCAGTATACGTCATGTTCAATGAGTGTTGAGTCATGATAATTCAAGTGCAACGATAGTTTACTCGTGCATCATGTGCAATGAGGGTTTACACATGCTTTATGTGAAATGAGCCTTGGCTCATACTAATTACATGTTAAGTGTTCTTGCCACATTTCCATTTTATGATTATCATGCTTTATCATGCCTTTATGTTCATGTTTATTTTATGATCTATTGATATGAATATTTTCTAACTTGTATTGTACTCCTCATGTTATTCCACGTGTACACCCTTACTGGGCTTTATAGCTCACCCTTTTCTTATGCATGTCCTCAGGTTATCCCATGAAATGCTGAGTACGAGGGAATGTAGTGGTCATGTAAAGGAAGTATTCAATAAAGATGTTGTATTTCATGTTTTAAGTTTTTTTGTAATGATCCTAAGCCCCAAATACACTAAACCTCTCGATCTTTTTTTTTGTATCAAGTGATGTTTTATGTAATAAATCATGTTTATGTTGTAATAAAAAAGCAGGGTTGTCATAGTTGGTATCAGAGGATAGGTTTAGTTATTTTTGGGATTAGGAAACCCTAGTAAATCCTTAGATACAAGACTAAGTATAATAAAAACATCCATAAGTTTTTTTAAATACTAAGTAAGTGGTTTATCAAAAAAATACATCCCTGTCTTGATACGAGCATGTAGAGGCGGATCTGGCACAGATGTATCCTAGGGGTAAAACCCGAAAACACCGCTTTGAGCTAGACTCAAATGGGAACTGGTGCACGACAAAGGACCTTTCTTAACTCTTGGTTACAACACTCCCGGGGGATATTTTTTGATAAATTAACAATCGTAGTAGGAACCATTATTAAGGGAAAAATTCCCCTAAGAATATATGTTAGAAAGTAGATCATGAAAATCCTAGATTGAAGCCTATAGACTCATGAGTTAAGAAAATAAATGATTATTTTTGAGTCATCAACTTTTTTCTTTGGATTACCCTTTATGTGTTACCCATAACTTTCCTTTTATTCCAGCCAATGGCCGGTAATAGGAGGACTCGGGCTAACAACCGTTGTGAAGATCAGTGTGATGACTGTACTAATGAGATGCCAAATCAAATGGGAGTGGGAATCACGATCTTTGTCATGCTTCTCTCTCAGCTAACTCATGTTTTGAATAGAAACACGGGTCAAGAGGAACATTCAACCCCCCAATAAAGAACAAGTCTATATCAAGATCTTTAGGAGACAAAGTCCTCCTACTTTTAGTGGATCATCTGATCCCACGATCGCTGAACAATGGATCAACCCCATTGAAAAGATCTTCTCCATCCACCAAGGTTCTGAACAAGAGAAGGTTCTCCTGGAGGCTTATTGTATTGAGGGTGAAGCTGATCAATGGTGGACATTGGTAAAAAATATGAATCCTGAGGAGGAGATCGAGGCATTGGAATGGAATAATTTCCGAAAGATATTTTTTGATAAATATTTTCCGTGCACCCTCCGGCTTAAGATGGAAAGGGACATCCTTTCCCTAAAGAAAAAAGATGAAGAATATGTTGGAGCGTATGAGGCAAACCTCACAAGGCTTGCACGATACGCTTCTGGATTTGTCGTTACCCCCGACTGCAAGGTTGACCGCTTCTTTGGTGGGCTGAAGCCTAGCTTGCGGAAAGTATTAGCGATCCGTGACTTCAACAGCTATGATGAAATTGTCCGATGTACCCTCAAGGTCGAAATGGAGATCGGGGAATCACATGGGTATCCTGGGGACAAGAAGCGTAAGGTTGACTTCAATGTCGATGGTCCGATGGATAAATCCAATGGTGCTAAGAAGTTCCAGCACCCCACTTTCCAAAAGTACGAAAAGAAGAACCCTGGAAATTGCCTTAAGGGGACGAGAAAATGCTTCAGGTGTGGAAGAGAAGGGAACCTAGCTATTAACTGTCGGCAAGAATGACCCGTAGCTGCGACAGAAGAGAGGAACACTCCGTTTGAACTTCAACGATTTGTTAAACGCTATAAATGCAAATAACCGGGTCATTTTGAAAATCAGTGACCTAATACAAGGGTTATTGGAGGCAACCAACAACCTCCAAGACAGCAAGGAAGAGCTTTTTTCCATCACTTCTACCAAAGTGAACCCTGACAACGAAGTGGTGAAAGGTATGCTAGTTATTCATTCAAGAATAGAAAACATACATTTTGATTCTGGTTCTACGCATTCTTTTATATCTCGAATGTTTAGTAGAAAAATCCCAGCACCACCACAAATCATAGAATTAAAGATGTCAGTGAGTATGGAAAATGGGGCAATCATTGCATCCCATGAATATAAGTCCTCCCTTGTTATAATTTGTGGATTGAATTTCCCAGCGAACCTCGTCATACTCCCATTGGTGGAATTTGATGCAATTCTTGGCATGGATTGGCTTTCCTTATATAGAGCCAACATAAATTTTCGAGAGAGGTATATCACACTCCATATGGAGAATCGTCCCCCGATTCTTTACAAGTGTTAAGAGGAAGATGAATCTCCTTTAGATCCATCATCTCAAGCATGGGTATTACTGCCATATGAGCACGTGTATCTGGCTAAGATGATCGAGTCCAAAGAAGAAACCATCCTTGATGAAATACCCATTGTGAGGGAATTTGTGGAAGTGTTTCCCGAGTAACTGCCTGGTCTTCCTCTAGAAGAGATGTTGAGTTCTCCATTGAACATATACCTGGGGCATTACCAATATCGAAGAATCCATATAGAATGGCTGTTGTTGAGCTTAAAGAGCTGAAGAAACAACTACTGGAGAATCTGGATAAAGGGTTTATACGCCCATGTGCTTCACCATGGGGTTCACCAGTCCACTTCATCATGAAGAAGGATGGGTCAATGCAACTTTGCATCGATTATCGTGAACATAACAAAATCATGATAAATAACATGTATCCACTCCCACGAATTTATGACTTGTTCGATCAGTTGAATGGAGCACAATACTTCTCCAAGGTGGACTTGCGGTCGGGATATTATCAATTAAGGGTGAAGAAGGAAGATATCCCCAAGAGTTCTTTTCGTACATGATACGGGCACTATGAATTCATAGTAATTCCTTTCGGACTCACCAATACTCCAGCAATATTCATGGACATGATGAATAGAGTCTTTAGAGAGTACCTTGAAATTTTTTTGGTAGTCTTTATAGATGATATTATAATATACTCCAAAACCAAGGAGGACCATGAGAAGAATTTAAGAACTGTATTGGATACTTTTCTCAAAGAGAAGCTCTATGAAAAGTATAGAAAGTGTGAGTTCTGGTTGAAGGAGGTCTCATTATTGGGCCATATCATCACAAGAAATGGGATATCTGTGGATCTCTCCAAAACAGATGCAATTGAGGGATGGCCGAGTCCAACATCGGTAATGAATATCCGTAGCTTCTTGGGGTTAGCTGGATATTATCGACGATTTGTGAGAAATTTCTCACGATTTTCCAACCATCTTACCAAGCTAACTCGAAAGGGAGTAAAGTTTTCTTGGATTGATGAATGCGAAGAAAGCTTCAAGGAGTTGAAAAGGAGGCTTATCACTGCACCCGTGCTCACTTTACCCATAAGTGGGGAGGTTTTTGTGGTATTCAGTGATGCTTTGAATAAGGGATTAGAATGTGTGCTGATGCAGAATGATAAAGTGATATCCTATGCCTCAAGGCAGTTGAAAGTCCATGAGCGAAACTATCCAACACATGATCTGGAGTTGGCGGCGGTGATCATTTCCTTGAAAATATGGAGACATTATCTCTATGGAGAGAAATGTGAGATATATACTGACAACAATAGTCTTAAATATATATTCACACAGAAAGAGATTAATATGCACCAGAGAAGATGGATAGAGATCATCAATGATTATGAATATTCAATACATTACCACCCTGGGAAAGTGAACATGGTGGAAGATACCCTAAGTAGAAAGGACCCATCAATTATATAAATGATGAGAATTGAGAAGGATCCAATCTTCTTAGACTTGATGAAGATGGACATGGGAATCATAAAGAAGGAAAAATCATAAATCCTTCCACAAATGATTGCTCAACCATCTATTTTGGAAAGGTTAAAGGATGCTCAAAAGCATGATGTGGGTATTCAAGAAAAAGTGGAATCTATCAAAAAGGGGAAATCCTCGGAGTTTAAAGTTAATGAAAAGGAATTGTGCAGTTTGGGAAAAGACTATATGTTCCACCAAGTCCGGAGCTGATGAAGGAACTTTTGGATGATGCAAATAGTTCAAATTTCTCTATTCACCCAGGGAGCACAAAGATGTATCGAGATCTCTGAGAAAACTTTTGGTGGGATAATATGAAGAAAGAGATCACCGAATATACATCAAAGTGCCTGGTGTGTCAGCAAGTGAAGGTAGAGAGGCATAAGTCTAAGGGGATGATGCAACCATTGCCCATACCAGAATGGAAATGGGAAAACATCACCATGGAATTTGTCACCGGACTTCCGAGAACATCCAAAGGCATCAATGCAATCTTGGTTGTTGTGGATTTTCTTACAAAGATTACACACTTCATTGCTATTCAAGAGGATTTCTCATTGGATCAACTGGCACAGATATATATTAGAGAAGTTGTAAGGGTTCATGGAGTACCACAATCTACTATGTTTGACCGAGATCCAAGATTCACCTCTATGTTTTGGAAGAGTCTTTAACATGCTCTGAATACTGAACTGAACTTCAGTACGGCCCATCATCCTCAAACTGATGGCCAATCCGAGCGGACAATCCAAACACTTTAGGATATGTTGAGAGCGTGCTCAATGGATTTTAAAGGAGGATGAGATCAACATCTTCCTCTGTTTGAGTTATCTTATAATAACAGTTTCCACTCGAGCATCCAAATGGCACCATATGAAGCCCTTAATGGAAAAGGTGCAGAACACCGGCATGTTGGGATGAGGTTAGTGAACGTAAGCTGCTTGGACCAGAAATTGTCGAAGAAATGGTGCAGAAGGTGAAAACCATTCACAAACATATCAACGCAACCCAGAGTCGATAGAAGAGTTATAAAGATAATTGTCGATGAGACCTTGAGTTTAAAGTAGGAGGCATGGTGGTTTTACGCACATCTCTGTGGAAGAAGGTCATGAGGTTTGGAAAGAAAGGGAAGTTAAGTCCAAGGTACATCAGCCCCTTCGATATTCTTGATCGTGTTGGGGATGTGGCCTATCGACTAGCACTTCCACCTACTATGGCCAAGGAGCATGATTTCATTCATGTATACCTCTTAAGAAAGTACATATCGGACCCTTCACATGTACTCTCTTCTGAGGTGGTACAACTAGAAGATGATCTTTCTTATGAGGAGAAACCAGTGAAGATCATAGATCGTTGAGAAAAAGTTCTACGAAATAAGACAATGCCCTTCATCAAGGTGTTATGGAGAAGCCACAAGTTTGAAGAAGTGACTTGGGAGTCAGAGGATATGATAAAGCTGAGTTACCCACATTTGTTTTAGTGTGGGAAAAGGACAATTTCGAGGGTGAAATTTCTTAAGGGGGGAATATTGTAACGACCCAAAGTTTCATTAATGGAAAATCCCTCTTGATCCAGTTAAATTTATCTTTATGAAAAAGGTTTTTATAAGATTTAAACTTATTTGGTTTTATGTTATGAATTGTGACCATTGTTAATATAGCCGTTGAACAGTGATCACATGAATAGTATAAATATAAGGCTTTAACGAACCCAATTTTACTCAGACAAAGGAAGCGATGGCCTCATCCCGTAGAATTGCCCCATATGAAGCCCATTTTTCAGAGCTCGGAAAAGAGGTGGCATCTTTGGGCTTCACCCTTGACCAAGCCCAAACTGAGCTTCATTATGTCAAGCTCGAACATGACTGTCTACGGGAAAAGTGGAAGTAGATAGAGATTACCACTTGAGCGATGTTATCCGAGCTGCCTCAAGAGTCAGTCACCATCGCACACCTTACCCTTAGGTCTTATGCGGATGTTTTAAGGGATTATTTTACAAATAAGTAGTACTATGATCATGTAAATTGTTTTTTTGTATATAATAATGAATATAATTTATAGTCATTTTTGCTACATTGTAAATAGTTTTTAAAGTACAAATGGTGTTTTTAGTTATTATTTAATTAAGAAATCTATTTTATTAAATTAATGGATTTTTTAATTAAATAATATTTTAATAATAATATTATTAAAATAATTTTTATTAAATATAAATGATCTTATAATTTTATGAATGCAATTAAAATTTTTATTAAGGTTTGAAATCCATTTCTGTCAATCCCCGAGAATTATCGATAAATGTTGGTTTTTATTTTAAAAGTGATAATTTACAAATTTATAATTTTTTAGATAAAATAAATGCCATTTCTAGAATCAGGATGTCAAAATTATCCAACAGTGAATTTTTCATAATTTTCTGAGACAGTCAAAATTTTGGGTAAAAATTAAATACCGTTTAAATATATAACGTGTTTTATGACATCATAATGACCCAATGGTGATGTAATAAAAAACCATAATCTTTATGTTCGGCCAATATATGTTTTATCATTAAAATAATGAGGTTTTGGGTTTGTTTGACTTACTTTTCAATGCATTAATGAACCCCTCAAGACTTATTCAACACTTTGCCTTTTTAAATTAATTTCCATGGGAGTGTGACTAACCTCCACATAAGCAACCCTAATATTTTAATAAGTTCGGTCGTGGGCCTTATAAAATATTGTTTTCCTATTCCCTTTTTCAGAAACCATGTTCAAAAACCATGGTATGGTTTGTGGTTTGGATTATTTTAATGTAAGGGGACCCAAACCTAAATAATAAAGAATTCCCTCACGTTTCCTATATAAACCCACCCAAGCTCTCACATTACCCTCACTAAAATCCATTGGAGTTCGTCTAACCTATGCCATACTCTCTCTATAATCCTCCCAAGGTTCCCCAAGTTCCCAAGAAGCCTCTCACAAGCCACTCTCTATCCTTTGGAAGCACACTTCCAAGTAAGGGTTTTTTTCTTCCTTTCTCATTTTTTTCAATTTTCATTAAGTTGTTTTTCCCATTTAATTTCAATTATGAATGTTGGGGTATGGTTTCTCACCTCCCCCATACATCCCTTTTATTTTTTGAATTATGGGATACCCCGTTCTCTCTCATTAAAAGCCTCCCATGTACACATGTTACTATGCCGAAATTCCGAAAGGAACTTCTCTCTCTTCTTTTACATTCAAGCAATACTTTTGTATCATGAATCTAAATACCATTAAAATTGTTGTGACATGTATCTGTATGACCTACTTACTGTCCATTACATGTAAATATGATGAGGAACCCCTTTATATATCATCAATCATTTTTTTATGAATTCTTACGTCACACCGTTACGCTGCCAAAATCGCACCGATTTTCTAAGCCAATGCCATTGTGTAGTGAATACCATGCTCATTTCTCCATCAAGGGTGTTCCCCTTTATGAACATTTAATTATTGAATATAATGTTTCATGTATTAATTCCACATTCCTTTATCGTGGAAGAAATTATTATGTTTAATGAAATCCATGTTATATGATCCATGTGGCACACTTATGCATGAAATAAAATGTTTAAGAAGGGTGCGCCCTTATAGCACTCCAATTCATTGGGTAAAGTATAATATCATTATATGTCATTTGCAATGAGTGTTGACTCTTGATAATACAAGTGCAACGAAGGTTTACTCGTGCTTCATGTGCAATGAGGGTTTACTCATGCTTTGTGTGCAATGAACCTTGACACATGCTAATTCCATGTTAAGTGTTGTTGCCACATTTCCATGTTATGATTATCATGCTTTATCATGCCATTATTTTCAGGTTTCTTTGATGCTCTATTGATATGCCTATTGCCTAACAAGTATTGTACTCCTCATGTTATTCCATGTGTACTCCCTTACTGGGCATTATAGCTCACACTTTTCTTATGCATGTCCTCAGGTTATCCCATGAAATGATAAGTACGAGGGAATATAGTGGTCATGTAAAGGATGTTTTCAATAAAGATGTTGTATTTCATGTTTTATATTTTTATGTAATTATCCTAAGCCCCAAAGACACTAAACCTCTCGATCTTATTTGTTGTATCATGTGATGTTTTATTTAATAAATCATGTTTTTGTTGTAATAAAAAAGCAGAGTTTTCATACTGATTGTTCTCACACAATATATGACTAAATGCATGAAAATTATGTCTCAACCATTGTTTAAAAAATGATGACATTTCTAAACATACATATACCACAATTAAATTATGGTTTACCTAACCGTTATCATAATAGGAAAAACAATCCAGCCTTCCATGTTAAGATGTAACTATGCAGCCGGACCTACCTAGTTTCTACTAACTGTAATCCAGTCAATGTTCATCAATATGTTGGGTTATTAGGTCCAAACCAACAATAAAAACCTCCAAGAACTCAATAATAATTAAAATTGGGCCATATCGAAACAATTAAAGTAAAAAAAATTATAGAAATAAAATTATATATACCTCATTAATGAACTGAATTCCTATAGAAGTGGTAGAATTTGATTTATACATAATCTGATAAAATAGAAATAAGAAATGTTTTTTTCCAAATTTATTTTTAATCACTTAATATAATTATTTTCAAATAATGTCACATTATTTATAATTATTTTTTTATGTTTCATTTATATCAAATTCAAATCCTAAAGATGATTTAACACAATCGATTTATTAATATTAAAAAATATGGAATTTTGAACTATTTAGTGGAAAATACATATTTAATGAAAAATACAAAAAATTCACCATAACATAATTTTGACTCTCTCTTTTTAAAAGATATATACTTTTTTCAAATATAATTTATAATAGTTTAAAAATTTAGATTTCAAATATGTTTGAAATTAAACGGTATTAAAAAATTATTTATAAAAATATATATTTTTATGCATAAGTTGCATTTAATATTTTATTTTGTCTGAAACATTTTTTTCTAATTAAAAAACCATTCATTTAATATGTAACATTTTAATTTAATTAAAATCATTAAATAATACTGATAAATATATATAATTAATATAATATTCCTTTTTGGTCATTACAATATATTATTATATATGAAAATTCTATAATATTGTATTTGAGAGTTGTATTATGTAGATGATCTTTGTTGGAGATGTTGAAAATCATTCATATTAAATGAAGATTCTATATCTAATCTCTAGAAAATATAGACCATTATAGTTTTCCTAATGAAAATAATATTGTTTATGATATTTTTATCGATGGAATTTCATAATGATGTAATTTTAGAAAAAGGACAACCAGCAGGATGGGCGACTACCCATCGCGTCAGTCAAGGCTGTGGGAATCGAACCCACAACCAAAGTGCTACTGTCCTTTATCACCTACCACTAGCCTACAGAATTTCCCTGGTTAGTAGAAACTAGTTTTATATTTTTAACCGGTATGATATATGAAGTATGAGTTCATTTTTGGAATCATATATTATTAACCTCACCATAGATGGACTTATGTATATTAGATAACTTTTGCTAACCTTTTGTTTTAAACAGATTGAATGACCCATCATTCTATGACATGATCTGTTAGCACTTCATGAATAACAAATTGAACTTCATTTCTTTAATAGATTGTTCAAAACACGAACAACAATGAGATTGTACCAAAATCAATCAAGTATTTTTTCTAAATAAAAATATTCAACTTTAGGGTAATGATATTGAAAACCAAAAATGTTGTCATAGTGCTCTTATATCTGACGAATCAGATGGTACCTTAGATCATCGCAAATGTATGGATTTGTGATTATTGGCTTTTTCATAGCCATGTTCTCTACCACTCTCTATCAGAACATGATGGTCATATTTCTCTTCCAAATCCATATTTTCACCTATGTTCTCCTATGTGGAAACCCAGTGATTAGTTTATTTGGGTAACCATTAATTTTCATACTTTAGTTTTTAATGATAAGTTTTGGTATTCCTTTTTACGATGTGAGTTTCAATTAAAGAATCATTCAAGTAGAAAACCATATATAACCCCGACGAATTTTGACAGAGAAATTCATTTTAAGGGGGGTAGAATGTAATAACCCGAGATTTTATAACATATATTCTTTTTTATTTCATTCATATCTTATGTTTTACAATACACCTAGATTATATTGCGCTATACGCAACACCTTATTAGCTTGTAGTATACGCAACATTATTCTTGGATCATGTTACACACAATTTCAAGTTTGTTTGATAGTTGTTATTCTATGAAACATTGAGTGTGTATGTATATGTATATATATATATATATTCAATTTATAAGTTAAATATGGTTGTATTTTGTTATACGCAACAAAAAAGGAGTCTTGCACTACACGAAACCCTGATTTAGCTTGCATTACAGGCAATCGCGACCTCCCTTGTTAGCGTGTGTTGTACGCAATACCGAGTTTCACTAAACAACGATAAATGATTATAATATTATCCTGAACTAGCAGTTATGAATATTATTAAATATGTTTTGAATTTTATAACATTATTATTAATCTTACACATTTTCTAGAACATGGTATGAGAACAAAATAAACTTTTCGGGTAAAATAAGTATTTTTAAAAAATGCAGTTTTTCCACCTTTTGATGGCGCACCCACTTTAAATATAGTTTTGGACATGTTTATAATTTAAATTTTTACAAAATAAAATTATTATTTGGAATCAGGATATAAAATTTTACCTTGGTTTATTTTTTCATCTTATTCGGACAACTTTCAAATTTTAATGAATAGTAAAAACACGCTATATTTTAATTAAAAACTACATTTATCATCGTAATAAATTATGTGGTTAAATTATAATATTTAATGGTTTTAAAGTATAAATACAATATATTTTTACCATTTAATATAATGTATGTCATTAGAATTGATTTTACATTGAATTCGTAGGATAAATAAATTCAATCTTTTGCAATGTTTTAAACAAAAACCTGTTTTCTTTCGACAACGAGATTAATTTTAATTTAATTTCTGCAAGTTATGTTTATTGAATATGGAAAAATGGATTCCATATTTGGAATCAGTGCATCCCAATTATATTAATAGACTACTTTTTATTATTGGGATTTATGAATAGTAACAACGGTAAATTTTATTTACCATAGAAAAAGGTAAATTGGGTAATTAAGTATAAATATAATATTATAAAATTATCCTAATACTTGTATTCATACAATTGTATTATTATATTTCTTCCTAAGTCATATTTTGGTCAAAATGGAATCCATTAGAACCCACTTGGAGTTGATTAAGACTATTATTTTATTTTATTTAAAGTAAAGTGAAATATGTCTCACAGAACTTTAATAATTTATGTATTTTTAATTTTAGTTTATATAGAATATAAATTCTGTTATAAATAATAATTTGAAATATAAAATGTTTTTGTTTATCATGGTAATTTATTTGTAATTTATAAGAGTTATTTAATTACCTTATTATCTTATAATATAATGATGCAGAAATTATTAATTTTGAGAAAAATCAATAATATAGTTTTTATTGAAATATTAATACATATCAAAAGGCCCAAAAAATCAGAAAAAAACTTCTTAGTAGTTTATATATAAACCCTAATCATCCACTGGCCTAATTTTTGACCATTTGGATCCTTATTATGTCGATTATGACACTTATAATATTTTATTTTAAATGATTCCAAAGATGTCACCTTCATAATTTAAAAATGATAACAATATACATGTTTTTATTTTAAATGATAAATTAGAGTAAAATTATTATTATAAAATCTTTTATATTTATCTTCATCAAAGGATTTTATTTTTAATTTTTATGCAACAAATAAGTATATTATATAATTATACAAAAAAGTTGTACTAATTATATTATTAAGAGATATACCAAATAAACAGTTTTAAAAATAATAAAATAATTATTATATAAACTATTTAATGTTCTCCATGAATTTTCAGGACTAATTTGAAATGTTATGAATCTATTAAATATATTATTTCGAATATAACCTCTGTGTAGATTTTATTTAAATTCAAATAAATGAATAGTGTCAAAATTGACACTATTGTTTTTTTATAAAAATAGCATATTATTAAATTGTTTAAAAATCACAAAAATATTAAAAAATTATAAATTGAAATTTATGTAGTCTAGAATGTCATAAATTATCAAATTAAGGAAAATTAACAACACATAAGTGATTTTTTATAACCATTTAAAATTTAGAATTTTATTACCACAAATAAACTTAAATAGATTAGATAAGGATAAATCAAAATGATAAGGTTTAGAATAATATCAAAACATGTCTAAATTTTATGGGATGATTAGATTACAACCCTATATCATCTAATCTTAGAATTGAGTAATTTTTGGTAGTTTTTATGTGGGGTTTGAATTTATATTAAACTAATATGTTTTAGGATTCCAAAGGCTCTCATCTTCTACCTTATAAAAGGGCACCTCCTCCCTCTCTTCCTCACACCATTTTGTGTGTTGATGCTCGGAAACCTCTGACCATTTAACTTACCCACTTCCCTAGAAACCTTATAGAGGTACTGGTCTTCTCAAAAGTCTAACCCGAGTGACCTAAGAAGAAGTTTAAAGGAGGTGCGTCGAAGAAGAGGTAATCTCTTCTACCGATTATTTCAAGATTATTTCTTCTTCAACTTCTTCTTCTTTAGTTGTTTCATTATAAAGTAATAAAACAAGTATCACTAATATACTGATATGTTTTTATAAATATTAAACAACCACATTTCACCTTCTATACATCCTATGGAAAATGGAATCACCGCGCGTGCGTAAGTACGGAATACCGTCTCCACGCCGTGGTGTAATCTGTTTTTCCAACACCTTATTACTTGGAGGGGTATAATGGTTTAAAGAGTAACTATACATAGTTATTATAAAATAATACATATTATGATATATTTTATCATCCACTTCAATTCAATTCAATAATTATGGGAACGATATCATCGCTCGTGCGTACGTAGGGAATACCGTCTCCACGACGTGATGAGCTTCATTCTCAATGATTAACCATTCATGAATGATTAAAAAGTATATATAATAAGAAATCATTAAATATATGACATAATAATGATACTGGATTTATGTATATATATATGTATGTCATCCAATTAATTCCATTAAATTCAATGAGGAAACGAAAACAATGTTCATTCATACGTACGACCTACCGTCTCCATGAATGGTGTATTTCATTCCATTTATCAATCTATTATATATATGTATATTCTGAATATATATTATATATAAATAATGTTTTATATTCTATAATTAAGTAAACATGATCTATGTAATCATATGAATAATTACAAGTCAAAACATGGATGACAAATGAAACGATTTTACCAAAAACGCTCTTTAACATGGAATTTACAAAAGAACGGGTAATATAATGTCATAAGTGAACCATATATGATATCATAACAATTAATATGATTCTTTAAATAAGTCAATGAAATTATTTAAATCATTATACAGGAGGTTCAGATACGTACAAAGCATATCAGAACTAAGGTAAGGGATAATTTTGCAAATCTCATTTTTATCCGAGATTTCTTATTCGTAAGTATTTACTGGGGTCATTTCTATCATCCATTCAATGTTTTATAAAAGTATTTTCATGTATGTTTAAAGTCCTTTTTACCCATTTTTGACTTTTAATACATGGTATGTAAGGAATCATTCTTTTGATTACGTTACGAGGTACTTTTTTGACTTTTCACGCAACAGTACGAGAAGAATGTTTTTCTAACATATACGGCATGAAAAGATTTTTACAGTTTTATAAAGACTTATTTTCATGAAGCTTCCTCAAAAATATTTCATGGCTATTTTCAATAAAATTTCCTTCTTTTAAAATTTCATTAAATTTTGAGAAAATAAAATTGATTTTGAAAAAGAAAGGATATTTTCCTCAACAATTTCATTTCAAGTGGTTTATCAAAACCATTTTCCATCTAATATGACATAATTTCATATGTGAATGTTTCAAATATAATGTCTCTATGATTTATATGGTTTCACTTTTCTTATGATGATATGATATCCATTTTTTTAATGGATTATTTTATGATTGGATAATGTTTATGAAATCCAATTTATTCTTTGGGTTATGATGAATGATTAATGTTTATATTGTGGAACAAGTAAGAATGATTTCATTATGAGATTGGTGGGACCTATATCTCCCTCCAATGAATTGGGTAATGGTTTATATCTCATGATATAGGCATGGCTGGAATGATTAGATAATCTGGTTCAGTGTTACAGGACTGAAACGAGGAGTGAACCTGATTCAGAAATGGACTTTGTCCACTAAGATGGTCTTGGCCATACTGTGTTGGCTACTATGGAAATCATGACATGTTCTGAATGGTTTCCATAATTACATGTTTTAATCCCATCCTATTTTATCATTATTAATGTTTCTTTATGATCTATGCCTTACGTACTTCCATGTTTTATGTCATTGCTCATGCTTTTGATGTTTAAACCTTATGTTCATTTTTTAAGTTCAAATGTATATGATTTGTTTTATTTTATTCATGCTTACCATTACTGACCATTAAAGCTCACCCTTTATATGTTTTCTTTTCCCCATGATATAAAGAAAGGATTTAGGTAAGAAAAAAAGGGGAAGATCTTTATGGGAGATGTTGTTGATCTTTCACCACGATTAAAAGATTACATTCCATGTTTCCAAAGGCAGTAAACTATTACGGTCCTTGAGTGTTGGTTCTTATTATGTATTAAGTATTCCGCAAAAGTAATGTAATGTCCACGTATGTCAAGTGTTGGGTCTCTACATAGAGAACTAAAAGATGATTCCTATAATAAATTATTTGAATGTAAACCATTTGGTGATAAATAATTAAAAAATAACTATATAATATTAAAATATTTTTTGGGAACATTGTAATATTAATATGGACATGGAATAAATGAATATATATCGATGATTGAAGTTAAATCTATATTTATTTGAAACAATATTCTTGTATTTTGACTATATAAAGTGTAAAATATGTAAGTAATACATGTATCATATATAATTAACGACATTATAATGAAATGAATAATATTTTTAAGTGATATATCATGTAATTTTAGTATATGAAATTTATGAATATGTCATCCTAATAAAAAGAGTTTTTAACATTAAAATCTTCACCACTTTGGAATTTCATTACTCATACACCCCATGAAAGTAATAAAATTAGTTGAAACATAAAATACAAATATATTATGAGTTATCATGTTATAATATATAAATTTTGATGGATATATAAACCATTTAGTATGATATATTAAAAAAATTATATAAGTTAAAATGAAGTCAATTTGAGAGATCACACCCTTATCGCATTAGTCATATTAAAAAAATCCACATTGATTAATAAATATTAAATATAAAATATAAATAATATAAATGAAATAAAATTTCAAAGGATCATTTTATACAATGAAATAACATAAATTGGTTCATTAAATAATTTTTTCTCAGTGAAACAAAATGGAGGAAATGATCCTTTACGGAATTTATAATTAATGATATAAAGTTAATTTAATGAATGAATACAATATGTTTATTTAAATAACATGAATTTAAATACTTATATTTTTTAACGGCATCCACTTTCATTAATTATACTATATAAATTAAAAAATGTTTCTTAACATCAAAACATGTATTAATGAAGTGAAATTTATAGAAAACCGAAAACATATATCTAATAAGATTATTATGAATTATAATCCGATGTATAGTAAATTTTAATTTATTATTTATTTATATAGAATAATAATTTTCATACATATAATAATATATATGATCTACCTATATCATTTTAGCACCTGTTTATTAACAATCCATAATTAATTTCATTATTTCTAGTGTTGGATTACACTTTTTTCAAGTATGTTTTAGTTTGGTAGTTATTCTACTTTAAAATTGAACATTAATAGACCAAAAACTGTTATATAAATATAATATTTATTCAATTTATACTTTTTTATATCCATTTATATAATCTGATGATATAATATGAAATGTATCTCTTCATGTAATGATAATCTATATATTGACATTAATATTATTTTTACATTTTTTTGGATTGATGAAATATAAATTTCAATAAAAATTTACCTTCCGAAAATAATTAATATATCTTATATATCATATATGATCATTATATATATAATTATTACCATCCATGAGAAGAGAAAATGAAAAAAAAATCACATCGCTTCATAGAGGTGGTAGTATACGTATATTAATTGGTGATGATACCATTTAGAAATGAATCAGATGGTATGATTAAATTATATATAATAACTATATAAGAATAATTATGTTTTAAATATCATATATAATCATTAAATTCGTCATTATTACCCCATGTTATAGATGGTTATAGATAATGTATCATATATCTATGTGGAGGAGATAGTCCAAATATAAACATGACTGATACTTATATTTCTAATACGATGAATATGTGGTAAATGATTATTCTATAATAAAAAATATATCATAATATATATGATATAAATTCCCCATTATGTGATCATCACAACATGTTTAGATATATTTTCTGAATAAATTGAATTGAATTATCATACATAAGATATGTACCTATTCATTGAGAGACCTCCATTAGTTTTGATATTTATCCAGGAAGGGTTATAATTAATAAAATATTTAAGATATAGAATGAATCATGTGTATCTAGAATGTCATTATTACATGTAATGTTTGAGATAGATTGTTCATATGATGTGAATAAGGTAGGAGAATAGGTTATCTTATATATGTGTGAGGAGGTTCAAACATGGAATTTATTAAAAGATTTAAATTAAAGAATCACATTCATAGGAACTTCAATCAAAATGTGAAATTCATTATATTTCAAAAAATATTATGTCTAAATATCCTTAAAAGTAAAATTTTTCCCTGTTGGGATGATGTAAAATGCTTATCTATTGGTATAATCTCCGATAAACCCATTTTAACCATAACTATTGTAATTGTTTTTACAATTCAAACTAATAGCTATGAGATAAAAATAATATGATCCTATTGAATTATTATTATTATTATTATTATAAATATTTATTCCATTTTTTAATATTAAATTTCTATAAATGGAATAATATAATTTTTATTTTTCCCATAAAAATAATGCAGACTTTTTTGAGAAAAATGCATTTTTATCATAATAACATTGTCAAATACAATCCATTCCATGTAAAAATAATAAAAATAAAATTAAAATCTATTATTGAATGTATTATCGATAAATTTCATCAAAAAAATATATATATAGAATAATTTAATTTATTAAAATAATAAAACATTCCACATATTATAATAATTTTTTGAAACGTGTTTTTAGTATGAAATGAACATTCAAAAAATGACTATATTAATATTGATTTAACAATAGTAAATCATATTAGTTATAATTAAAAGATACTGATCATAAAAAATATATAAAATTAAATAAATAAAGTGAATTTTAAATGAACCTAATAAATGTTTTTGAAAAAATTATTTTTTAACAATTCACTAAAATATATAATTATATAATTCATTAATGTCCACCCTAAGATAATATAAGAATTATTACTTTGGGATTTTGGAAAAAAATACAGCTTTAATATTTATAAATATTTTATAAATTAATTAAAATTACCTTGTAAAAATGAAATTTCTTTAGAAATGATATTTTTTAAGAATAAAATGGAAATAAAAAAATTCGGGTACATATTAATAATGATATAATAAATATATTTTCATTTTATCAATGATTTATTCATATTAATAATAATATTTTTATTTATATTAAAATTTTAACATTTATATTCTATGTTATACTATATCACAGTTTTTTATACTCGATGTTGTGTATTGAGAAAGAATTGATAGACATGAAATATATATTTTAAGAAAAAATTATATTTTAAATATTAGAGGGTTTTAATTTCTTCACTTAAATAAATTGCATCCTTATAATCATTATCCATTAAATATATTTTTTATAAAATGAAAACACATTTTTTGAAATCTTAATACATAGAAATAAAAGACAGAACATCAATTGAAAAAGAGATCTGGGAAATATAATGGTTACCATAATCTGCACACAATAAGGTCCCCTTAAAAAGATAAAATTTTTGGGTAGTGTTTATTTGGACATTGAGGAAATGAAAATGTCCATTGAATAATATATATTAATAGAGAACATGGTCATGACAATGATAATGACTAGAAAACCATAACTCTTTGAGGGGATAAAATGGCCACCATTCACATATATATAATTATTAAAATGAAAAAAAGTTCATTTTCACTGTCATTGTTACTAGTTTTATGTAATATTATTACCATATAATATCATACAATATAATAACATTATTTTTGAAATCCTAAATATGTAATTTATTCATTATTTATTATTCTTCAATTATCATCAACATATTTTATTTTATATTCCAATGATCAATGATAAATATCAATTATTCATGCCTAAAAGAATAAAATTAACCTTTAACAAATGAAAAAATATATAAAATAATGAAAATTCATTCAATTTCACTTTAAATATTTATAAAATCTAAAATGGTTGGTGTAACATATCCAATATGGATAATTATTCATATGATGAAATCTTTTGTTAATATATAATTACTAAACAATAACACAAAATGTTTAACATTAAAAATTCCATATATATTTAACCTTAAGGATCCCCTATAATATCCCAGAAAAAATATGAAGGACATATATTTATAAAAAACAAAATTTCGTTTCCAAAATAATGATCACATCAATCCCCAAACAACCTATAATTGATATTATTGTCACATTCCAATAAAATATAACAACTTTTTCATATTTTCTCCCAAAACATAAAAAGTTCCTTATTCACCAAATAACTCAATGAAAAAAACTATGACTCAAAAAATGAAAATTTATCGTTATCAATAAAATTAATTCACAAACTATCAAATATATTACGTTAATTAAAAACATAATAATATTCATAAATGATAATAAAAAGAACATTTTGATTTTACCACTAATCAATTTCAAATTCAACAATAAAATCCAATTTAATATAACAAAATTAATAATATATTTCTTGAAAATAAAAAATAATATCACATCCTAATTCAAAATTTATGGGTTATTTATCCCATAAGTGTGATTTTTCTATATATAGCACTTTACCACTTAATTACATTACAATTTAATCATTATTGTTCAATGTAAGCTTCAAAATCCTTATAAAACAAATACAATGGAATATCCATTAATGGTGTTTTGTTTCTTATAATTATATTGTCATTTATGAATCACTTTGAAAACTTAATTATCAAATTCAAATTCATAATGACTAAAATTATTCAAATACTTTTATTTGAAATACTTATACCCTATAGAGACACATGATTAACATTGAATGGTATTATTAAATTCTCAATGAATATTCATCACATTAAGTATGTAAATGCCTATTGACCATAATATTTTATTGTTGTTCAAATCATGGAACAAAATATTCTTACCTAGTGAAATATCCTTAATGATTCCCAAAAACTACATCCAATTTATTATTACAACATTAATGCTTTCTTAAAAACCATAGAAAAGAAAACATGTGAAATAGAGATAATATATGCTCAGTAAGGGTAAATAATTGAGACAACTACAAAAAATATGAATAAAAGGATATTAGATCATGATAATAACATTTGAAGATCATGCCTTTTATATTAAAGATCATACACATGAGTCCTAGAATAAATATTTGTAAAAATTAATACATGATTTTTAAATAAATTAAGAGATTGATCAATGAAATTAATACATTGGAACAATGTAATATTTTAATACACTTAAACATGAAAAATCAACACCTATAATTGATGGATTATTTCCAAAACATTTCAGTTTACTTCATGCGGGATAAAACTATTGGGCGGGACACAGCAACATCAACAGTTATACGCCTTTATTTAAATTAGATCATAATACACCTTATACCCATAGTTGGAGAAGCTCGTTTACGTATTTCCTATATTAGTATTCATTATTCACTCAAAATACCATCATATTATTTTTAGAGTCACTGATATACCATCTAATAGTTTATGGTTAACACCCAAAACAATTTTAGTGGAAAAATATTCATTCTGAACTAGGTACACTCCCAGTTTCTACCATTTAAATCTGATGAGATATAAATCGTAACACAATTCATTTGAGTGTGATATAGGTTGAACTCTTCTCATAATGAAATAATACATACACATTCCACAAGATAATAAAACACTCATCATATCATGAACCATATAAGTATATGGGATTCAAAAACATCATATCATAACCTATTAATGGAAATGTGTATCATAAAAATTCCATCTTATTTTAACTTTTGAACAATATATAGGTCTTATTATCATATAATTACTTTTTAAATGGATATAATTTCATTAGTGTTTTATAATGTGTATTCATTTGGAACTGAAATTAGGTTCATAAAAAATGTGTCATCTGTATCAAATTTCATTCAAAGAGATAATAATATTTGTGTCCATGTATAATATCCATATAAATGAATGAAATATATCATGTGATATCATATTATAAAGAGAATAATTTTTAATTTTCACTTAGATAATTTCATAAGGTAAAATTCATGTTATTGAAAATATATTTTAAATTTTTTTTTAAATCATAGTAATTAATAACTATTTTAAAACATATGAGTGAATCTAGAAATTCAATTAAAAAATTTCATGTGGAAAATAATATTTTAACATTTTAAATTGATATTTACCAAATAAATACTTTTGATACTATTTTTCCTAAAATAATTATAAAACATACAAATGTACCTTGGAAACAATTAATATAATTTTCTTTGTAATTAATTTTAGAAATTTATAACATATTCATTAAAAAATATTATAAGAAATTTCAAAAAATAATAATATTTCCAAATATATTATCTTAAATTTATTCATAAATGATAATTAAAAAATATTTTTTAAATCAAATTTTTTAGGAAATATGGTTTTTTGGAATAAAATGGATTTTTAAACAATGATAGAGATAAAGTCATATTTTCATCAAAATACATTACTAATTTTGTTACGTGACAATGAGTAGAGAAATTGTACCATTCCATTTAGAGATCTTGAATAAACCTAGGAGAATAAAATTTATTATATTTCACAAGAGGTGGATATAAATATTCCATCATTGGAAGAATAATCATAAATAATCCAGATAATAAAATGAGATTGTTGCAATAAATTGTTACCACATTGGAATCATTATATCATAATACCCCTCAATAATAACATTAAAATATATTCATAGTATCATTATAATATTGATATTCATGATATAATGTTAATAATAATTAAAAAAACCTATTAGAAAAATATAGGTGCATGTCATGGAATGTGTCTCAAAGAATGAAAATTGAGAAAAACTTTCATTCCAAATTTGGTTAATTTTGAACCATAATCCATAAATATAGTTAATTAAATAGATATGTAAATATAACTATATTTATGGATAATTATAGTAGATAATATTAGTTGTATTATATAAGCACTAAAAATGAAACAATTAGGGAATTTGACATTAGTCTCACAAAAATAAATGTTAGACTAGAAGTCCCCATAATATGATGCCAACATTTGAGAAATGTGATACAAGGAATAAATTTTTTTTTTCAGAAACATTGAATATCATGAAATAAGTAAATAAGTAATTTAACATGTCATATGAAAGTATATAAACCATAACACATGAATAAGGAGTGAATGTAGCATATTTTACTGTGTAATAAAAGTACAATGAGATCACCAATAGCGTAAGTCTTGACATCATTATTGGCCTAAAAATACCGTCATTAAAATAAATATATGTATTTATAAATCTACCAAATAATTATGATGATTTCGCATCCCAATTTTTGGAAATGTGTTTGAGTGTAGGTATTACCGTCAACATAAAAAAATCAACATATTGAGGATATTAAGGTTATTATTTTAGAATGGAAAGAGAATGATTTTGGTTGCGGAGTAAGAAAAAATACAAAAGTACTAGTTTAAGGATTTCACCTCTTTAAGGGTAACTCCTTGTTTTCATGAAGGCATTCATTAGATGGATTATCTTCTCAATGATATGATTCTATGATAAAGGGAGTTAATTTGGTTAATTTTTATTACATGATTTGGATTAAAAAAATACCTTGATATATCTAAATAAGTGATGGTTTGATTTCACATATATAGTGGATGAGGTGTGACATTCTAGTAAATAAAAAATGAAAAAACTCTTAAGAGGTATTCAATACATAACAAGAATCAAATAATTGTACCCTTTTGATCCAAAGGATTACATGGTGTAAATATGTCTAGATAATGGATTATGGAAGTTTTTATACATTATTTTTTTCCATTAAGTCAATGTTTAACGATTATGTAAACTCGATTTTACCTTATTCATTACAATTAATATTAATTCCATTCAAAAATATTTATGGCCAAAATATAAGTTACCATTAAAAAAATTATTAAATATCATGATTCAAAATAAGGAATAATTTTTTCTTATTCTAATCAAATATGTGGGATAAATTAATTTAAAAAAATAATCTCACAGACGAGATGACCTAATGTGTCTTCAAAGTCATAAATTCAAAAGATGGAAATGTTTTAATATCCCATTTACAAGTAAAATTTATTTAAATTAACTAGATTACATTAATATATTTATATTTGATCATAATATAAATTAATTGTAAATTTAAAAATAATTAAACTATATAATTTTTTTTATCAAAATGTATTTTTGAATTATAATTATGTATTTTCACTATTCATAAAAAATTAAAAATTCATTGAAATGTACCAAAAATATACACAATGTAAATTTATATATTATAATTTAAAAAAAATTATATAATTTAAGAAAAATTATAAATGTTTGAAAAATTATTTTTAAATCAAACTATTCTATTACAAAGTAGTAAAACTGCCTTTTTTAAAATTAAGTCTTTTATGGGTAAAATTATGGTTGTTCCAATTTTATACCTATCAAATGAATTGGATGAAAATAAAATCATGTGGTTGAATTTATTTCATATAAATTTTATTATAATAGTTGACTAATTTTTATGAATTTAATTTATTATGATTCATTTTTGGGCATATGAATGATTATTTATATTAAAATGGTTAATATTTAAAATTAAAATTAGTTAAAAATCAATGAATTGATCTTCTAAACATGTCTAAAAATAGATTCATAATTATTTTAATCTTACGAATACCCTTCATTCGAATGGATAACTGATACATATAATAATATATTAACAAAAATATAAAAAATATCATGTTGTTGAGTAAAACATGGTCTTGTCTGTAATAGATGCTACTGAAGGAACTCTACATAGGGTTTGAAAAAATACAAACAACAAGTTACGTGTGATAAAATACAATTTAATTGCCTAATTAATTGAATTATTAATTATATTTTACATTTAAATCAATCATAATTTTTTTTATAATGCATTTCAATCCATCAATAAAATTAATTCTATTTGAAAAATATATATATTTATTCAAACATGGATTATTATATTCCACCAACCATGACATAATTTTTTCCCTCAAAATTCATAAGGTCCATCAATGTTTTAAACAATGAATTTTTTTTTCATAGAAATCCACATCAAAAAATTGATAATAAAACATATTTTGAAATATAATGTTGGAAGCAGAACAGTTACCCAATTTAATTCATTACTAGGATACCAAATATGATTTCATTCGTGGAAATTGAAAACATAGACATTGGAGTGAAATATATCTATCTGGTTCAGATAGAGAGTGATATAGAAAATTTATCACAAGAATGTGGTTTATCATTGGAATGTTATAGTCTTTAAAACCATAAACCTGTGGTGAAATATAAGACCACTAAATCAACAAAAATGAAGTTATTAGGGTCACATTTTGTTTATGTATTTTTATCCTCCATTTTAGGATTCAATTAATATATATAAAGTGGAATATACACATATTTAATATTGTTATTTTATAATACCAATATCACCCTTTGGTTTTTCCTTGATTAACCATTACTCCATATTAAACCCTCGGTAGTGGAGGTGAATTGTTTTTGAATACTCGAATAACTAATGTATCGTATGATACATTTATTGGATGATAAGTCATATCACCTTTATTTCATTGTTTTCCAAGAAACAATGGTTATCCCATGATATCTAATAATCATAGATCCTCACATGTCGATGATAAAATGATGTCATATAAAGATTATACTTCCATATGAATATGTATTTTCCTCGTTTTTCTCTATAATGAACCTAAATTGTTTTGATACATTCTGTAAATAGGAATACAAGGGTTAAAAGTGACAAATGGTGAAAATTACCAAAAAATGAGAGTTACATGTCCTTAAATCCACACACATGTTGTGTAGAAATCATTCACATAATTTGAAAAGTCATGAATATTTTTTTGATAAAATTAGTGGCCATTAATCAATTACATGATTTGATTCACCAATACATGTCTTGTAATTATTGATTATCAATTCCGACATTGATGATCTAGACCAGTGAAACAAATATATACTATTGAATAGCTTCACATTGTGAATGGAATAAATTTCCAAATATATATGAATTAAGATGACATCAGTAAAAGATTATATGTAACACCCCAAGCTTCCACGGTACGTTTCCCTTTGAATAATGCAATGGTGTGCATTGTACGCAACTTCGAGATTCTAACACACCACAACCAATCGAACTAGCCGTTATGAATAGTAATACCTACTTTTTGAAATTATATATATTTTATATTTCAAAATGGACTTCATTTTTGGATTTAGAATATCGAATTTAGCCTAAGGTGAAATTTTGGTATTTTTCGGATAACTTTAATATTTTGATGAATAGTGAAAATTACGAAATTTTAATTAAAAACAACTTTTTTAATCAAAATAATTTATATTGATAAATTATGAAGTTGAGTGGTTTTAAAGTATATTTTAAATATATATTGAAAATTTAATACAATGTTGGTCATTGGACATAATTTCACAATTAATCCAAAGATAAACAAGTATCAATCTTTTGATAGTTATTATATCTTAAAAACACGATTTTTGTTTTGACAGCGGGAATTAATTTTAAATTAATTTCGTACACTTCTGTGTTTTGAATTTGGAAAAATGGATTACATATTTTTAATCAGGATGTTCAAATTTTGTAAATAGGTAACTTTTATATTTAGATATTTTGAATAATTACTTCGGTAAATATTTTATTTACATGGTTAAAGGGTAAATCCGGTAAATACGGGTTAAAAATAATATTATAATAATAACAAATTACCCTAAAACGTGTCCTAACCTTATTTGTTGATACATGGTCGACCATAGGCATCTTTGGGTCGATTTTGGGACTCCATGGTTCCACTTGTAAGTGATAGGGACACTTTATTTTAATTAAGTTAAAATGAATACAAAAATTACACAAGCATATATCTTTTAGAAAACCAATTTTCCCATAGGGTTATATATGTTGGATATTCGACTATAAATATTAATTAGAAATCTAAAAAGCTTTCCTACATAATGATATTTGATTTATAATTTTTAGACATTATATAATTTAATTTATTTATGACACAATGTTGATGCAGTAATTACCCTAATAGTGAAAAATTAAAATAATTGATATTATAAATACCCAAATAAATATAATTTGGGACTTTTATTGAATTAAACCAAATTTATTGGTTAATATGACATATTAGGATTGATTAAATTAACTTTTTTCGAAGTAATCATTCTGTTATGAGTTTAACAAAAATCAACTATTGAATAGTGTCAAAATTGACATAAAAGAGTTTTTAAAACAAATATTTTATTATTAATTGATATTAAAATTCTAAAAATCTAAGGATCGGCCGAGAGAATTATATCATGATATTTGTATCATTAATGGACCACTTGGGGGTCTCTTGGATGTATATAGTAAGTTTATTAACAATCTAATATAAAAATATAAAGTGACATGGTAAATATCAAACTAATTAACTAAGAGTTAAAACTAAAAGATAAGGTTAATATAATGACCCAAACATGTCTAAATTCAATTTTATTAATGTTTTTAGACCTATCCCCAATTTAACCTTTAAATAATCAACTTTTGAGACATTATAAATCAATTATGAATTTATTATAAATTAATATTTCTAGCTTTACCAAAGGTGCCCCTCAACCCTCTTATAAAAGGGAAATCGCCCTTCTCATTACTTCACACCGTAAAATCCATTTGTTTCGGCCAAAACCTGCCCAAATAATCTCTCATCTTCCCTCACTACAACCTAGAGGCCTTATTTAGATTAGAAAGGCAACCTATGGAGCCATTTTGATCAAATCAAAAGGAAGAACTCGAAGAAGTGGTAATGATTTCACCACCCTTTTTCAAGTTCCTTTCTTCTACCAATTCTTCTTTCTTTGTTATTTCTATTCTAAAATATAGAATCCAGTATCTCCTATATACATTAATATTATTATAAATAGGGTACACCCATATTCGGTATTCTATCCACCCTTTGAATAACATGTCACCATACCCGCGTACGTATGGCTTACCGACTCCACATCGTTGTGTAATTGTTATTCAATAAATTATTATTTGGATGGGTATAATAATGATGTGTAATTCATTTAATAATAAATATAACATGATAATTATTCTGTATATATGATATACCATCCAATTATATATTATTTTAATATCAAAAGAATGATATTGCCGCTCGTGCGTACGTACGGACTACCGTCTCCACGAACGCGATGAGATTCATTCTATATCGTATCCATTCAAGTATAATTATCATTTGATGATTTAAAAATAATATATATGGACATTATATCATTCTGGATATGAATAAGATACAACCTATTCATGACAACCATGGCTTATGTAACAAAACATATAAAAGAAAACAAGTAAGTTAACACAATAAACGATAATAATTCTAAGATATTATTAACAAAGCAATGTTAGAAGATCATATATGATATCATATTAATGTATATTATTATTTAATAATTTAATAACAATTATTTAAACATTATACAGGAGGTAAACCTACCGTCGACCAAGGAAAAAGTACAAAGTAATAGGTTTCTTATCTCACTTTTAATTCCGTGAGAATTCCATTGTTCACCACTTATTTATTGCATGTGATGTGTGTACTTCCCATGATTGTATTCATTGTGTAAAATACATTAATTTAGGGATATTTACATCATCATTATATTATCCTTCTTTCATGGGTGTATGTTTCGTAAGTTACCAAATCGATAAGGGAATTTGAAATTTCAATTTCCATTTATTCGGCTTTACGAAAACTTCATTGATTATTTTACTCCGAGATTATGTGTGGAATCACTATTCATTTTCTTATGTCATAATTTCCACTCCCCTTTTTTGTGGATATACTTTTGATACACATAATCACTCCATTGATAATTTCTCAAGTCATCGATATGAATTAGATAAGAGAAATTTTATCACATTCTCCATTTGTAGAGTTAAACATCCAATTCACTGGTGTTGTTTTTTCAAGATTATGTGTGAATGCCCTTTTATTGTTTTACACTGAATATCCAATAATATTTAGTGTATTTATATTTGTCACACATAAATATGTCGTCGATTTATCCTTAACCTAAGGGTACAGCCTTTATGAGAGATTTCATCTCAATTTACATTCCATTGAGACTTCTTTGTTGATATGCACCAAATCACTTTTATGTGCTGTATATAATGTACTTTGACATAGTATATCATGAATCCCTTTATTCTCATGATATTAAAATGTTTTTATTACATCAATTATTTTTATTCATGTGTCTCTGTTTTGGTTAGAAACTCAAACTAAAATACCATTTTAAATGTTTTAAAGACTTATTATTCTAAATATTGCTCATTAATGTCCCTGTTTTAAAAAATGGTTTTAAGGATTTATTTATATGGACATTAATGTTTTAAAATTAAAACTCCTTTTAACATTATCAAAGTGGTATGGGACACTTTGATTCAAAAATCAATTTTTAAATGGCTTCTTGACAAATAGTGTGACTTTTAAATGATTTCAAGAAAAAGGGGGATATTTCTCTCAAATAGTTTTGATGATTATTTTCATCTATTTCAATATCCTTCATTATTCATGATTGAGGTGAATATGATACAATAAAATCTTCCATATTGTATCGAATGAGTTATGTTTTACTGTGGATGTGCTATTTTTATACCATTCATGGTTTGTGGATAAAGTATCGACATTTCGTATGCTAGTTTTAATACGAATGTTTATGTTATGTTTAAAACTTTTCATATGAAGAATGCATTGAACATAGTAAGTGACGGATGGAACCCGCTATAGCTCCTCGATGCATCGGTAGGTCTCATGAGACAAACTAGTGACTTAGCACAAGGCGTTGAAAAAATCTAATTTGTAGTCTTGGGACGAGGCCTTGGCTATGTGGTTATGATAGTCTAGAATTATGCATTCCATCATTATGAACGTGGTTATTTATATTGCATGTGAATATTCGATTAGTAGAGTATCCATGTGAATAATTAAGTGGAATTATTTCATTTTATTTTTTCCATACTATGTTGAAGTTCAAGTTTAAAAGGCTTTTGTTTTAGTTATAAATTGCCTTAAGTGTTTATGATTATCTATGAAACATCTGCTATATTTTTATCCTTAATGAGCATATGAGATCACCCCATTCAATGTTTTATTTTTCCCAGGATTATAAAGAAGTAATTTATCAATGACCTGCAGGGATAATATGAGGTTATATGGAGACAATATGTTTTTTTATGATGTATTGTAAAAATTTATGAATGTATCTAGTGTTTTCTAAGGCTACTAAACTAATCGGTCTTTCGATACTTGATCTTTCTTGTGATAATGCCAATGTTATGTAATAATGCACCAAAATTGGGTAACTATGGTCAGGGCGTTACAGTTGGTATCAGAGGAAGTTTGGTACAAACCTTGGAAGCTAGATTTAGATAAACTCTGATTAGAGCACGTAGACCTATGATGAACATTGAGGATTAGTATAGAAGAACTTCATTTAATTTTGGTATTGTAGAGATTTTGTGAGTTTTCCGAGCAATACATACCTGTCTGGATATGAGCAGGTAGAGGTTGCTCTGGCACAACTGTACCTAGGGGTAAAACCCGAAAACACCGCTTTGAGCTAGTCTCGAACGAGAACTAGTGCACGATAACGGGCCTTGCTGCACTTTTGGTTATGACAATCCCGGGGGATATGCTTAGGATAATTTAAATTTCCTTTACTAATCTATTTGAAGTATTAAATATAATAGATGAGAGTAAATGACCATGGTTAATCCTAATGTGTTTCAAATTGAGAATATGGTGACATGTTAATCTCTAAATGATTTTATGACTTCTGTTACTCACTCAATGATTTCTAGTTTTAGTCAATGGATGGATTCCAAGGAAGTCATAGTGACTTTGAGAATGATGTACAAGGTGGGAACATTGGTGGCAATGAGCAACAAAATGGAATGATGATAGGTGTAAAAGATATCGTCTTTATGCCAAATCAATTTCCCCAAAATATGATCAAAAATATATATTAACCAATTCCTCGACTCAGAAAAGAAGAGAAAGGTGATGAATGATAAGAGCTCTAGTAGTGGAGACAATGGAGAAAGAAATCCTCAATTTCCATCATACAGGAAATGTGGAAGGAGAAACCAAGGAAAGTGTCTCAATGGGACAAAGAAATTCTTTACATGCAGGAAGGAAGGACATAAAGTGAATAATTGCTGAAGAAAAATGAATTGTACTATGGAAGAAGATATAAATGGTCACAAGAGTCCATTTACAGTCATTTGCCGTAAATGTAGGGGACCTGGCCATTACCCGAGAGAATGCCCTATTCTATAGGATATTTTCTTGGTCAAAGAAGAAGCTATGTGGAAATAAATGGTTGGAGAAACGATTAAAAAGTATTAGTGCTCCTTGTTGATGGGTTTACTTTCGAATAATTTTCTATTGTATTTGTAACCCCGTAGTTTTCCATGTGAGAATGATATTTGAGGAAGAATTTTCTATTCTCTTGTGGATATAGTTATAAATAACCATTTGGTTTTATATGATCGTTGGGTTTGAGGAAATTATAAGTTATCATAATTTGGGATGAAAATTCAAGGTTTGAGATAATATTTTGGTTAAATTATTTTATGGTTATTTTGAGGAATTTTTTTCATTTTGGTAATATTATAAAATATAGTTTTTGAAAAAGTACAACACGCAGACCGTGTGACAACCCGTCGCGTCCGACAGAGCCGTGGGAATCGAACCCACAACCAAAGTGTGATTGGGATTTATCACCTACAACTGAACTATGTGAAGTCCCTTGATAGTGTGACTAATTATTTTTAGTTAAATGATTTTATTGATCAATAATAATTTGATTTGGGTTCTTATGTCTTATTAAATGAATACCCTTGGTAGAGGAAAATGATTTGGTGATTAAGTGATAGATGTTATTTTGGAAGTTGATCGCTTTGTTGTGAACACTATATGCACAAGGAAAATAGAATAGTATGGGATTTAATTTTAAGAGTAATGGTGGATTTTTATCTATGTTTTTATTATGGATTTATAGTGATTTGGGTTGTTTATGGAAATGATTAGGTTAATTACTTTTAAGTATGTGACTTTAAGAGTAATTAATGTCATTTGGAGATACAATTTAACGTGGAAGACTACATTCTTATAAGTTTTGAGATTAAATATTAGTTTGTATTATATTGAAGGATTATAAGGACAATTGATTATTGAATGATATTTATTTAACTTTGGGGTATTGATGGTTTAATTTTAGAAATTAAGATTAGTTTTTTTTTCTCTAATGGAATATCCATTTGGGGGGTCATTAGATATCATACTAACCATTTTGGTTTTGATTAATCTCTATAGACAATATAAATATAGAGTTTATCCTACATGAATCATGTATTTCTATAGAAGTTTATTCTAGCTCTTTCATTGTGACCAAGTATTATTGAATACTCATTGTTCAAAAAAAGAGTTAGTGGTAAAAAGTTATTAAATAATAAAACTCTATTTAAAAAGTAAGTATATCTCTTTATGTTCTTAGTCAATATAATAAATGAATTCCTCGTCCTTATGTAATGTATCTTAAAACAAAAAAAATGTTGTTTGTTTATTTTTCCTACTGGGAGACTAAGGACCATTTGTCCCCACACAAATTTGTGATTTTCTTATTGTTAAATTTCTCTTGATCATGTTTTCTATCGCTCTCCATCAGAACTGAAAACATAGTTTAACGTCCATATCCAGGTTTTCCTACATGGATTCCTAGTATGGGTTGTCTTGGGTGACCTTTATACCTACCTCCCTTTCTTTTAAAGTGATAATTTTATTGACTCTCTTTCTGATGTGGGACATTCCATTATATTCTCATGACCAATTTTAAAAAATTGCGAGGACACAATTTATTGAAGGAGGGGAGAATGTAACACCCCAATCATCCACGGTACGTTTCCCTTTGAATAATGAAATGGCGTGCATTGTATGCAACTTCATGATTCTAACACACCACAACCAATCAAACTAGCCATTATGAATAGTAATACCTACTTTTTGAAATTATATATATTTTATATTTCAAAATAGAATTCATTTTTTGATTCGTATTATCGAATTTTACCCTAAGGTGAAATTTTTGTACTTTTCGGATAACTTTAATATTTTGATGAATAGTGAAAATTACTAAATTTTAATTAAAAAAAACATTTTTAATCGAAATAATTTATACTAATAAATTATGAATTTGAGTGGTTTTAAATTATATTTAAAATATATTTTTACCATTTAATACAATTTTGGTCACTGGACATAATTTCAAAATTAAACCAAACATAAACAAGTATCAATCTTTTGATAGTAATTATATCTTAAAAACACGTTTTTTGTTTTGACAGCGGGAATTAATTTTAAATTTATTTCTGCCACTTCTGTGTTTTGAATTTTAAAAAATGGATTCCATATTTGGAATCAGGATGTTCAAATTTTGTAAATAGGTAACTTTTATTTTTAGACATTTTGAATAATTATTTCGGTAAATATTTTATTTACCATGGTTAAAGGGAAAATATGGTAAATAAGGGTTAAAAAATAATATAATAATAATAATAAATTACCCTAAAACGTGTCCTAACCTTATTTATTGATACATGTTTGACCATAAGTATCTTTGAGTCGATTTTGGGACCCCATGCTGCCACTTGTAAGTGATAGGGACAATTTATTTTAATTAAGTTAAAATGAATACAAAAATGACACAAGCATATATCTTTTATAAAAACAATTTTTACATTGTGTTATATATGTTATATTTTCGACTATAAATATTCATTATAAATCTAAAAATACTTCCTACATAATGATATTTTTTTATAATTTTTAGACATTAAATAATTTAATTTATTTATGACACATTGATGATGTAGTAATTACCATAATAGTGAAAAATTAAAATAATTGATATTATAAATACCCAAATAAATATAATTTGAGACTTTTATTGAATTACACTAAATTTATAGGTTAATATGACATGTTAGGATTGATTTAATAAACCTTTTTTGAATTTATCATTCTTTTATGAGTTTCAGAAAAATAAACTATTAAAGAGTGTCAAAATTGAAATAAAAGAGTTTTTAAAACAAATATTATATTATTAATTGTCATTAAATTCCTAAAAATCTAAGGTTCGGACATGAGACATATATCACGATAGGTGTATCATTAATGGAAAACTTGGGGGTCTCTTGGATGTATATAGTATGTTTATTAACTATATAATATAAATATACAAAGTGACATGGTAAATGTCAAACTAATTAACTAAGTGTTAAAACTAAAAGATAAGGTTAATATAATGACACAAAACTGTCTAAATTCTATTGGTTGAATGGTTTTCGACCTATCCCCACCTTAATATTTAAATAATCAACTTTTGAGCCATTAGAAACTGAATATAAATTTATTATAAATTAATATTTCTAGCTTTTCCAAAGGTGCCCCTCACCCCTCTTATAAAAGGGCACTCCCCCTTCTCATTACTTCACAACTACAAAGCCTTTTGGTTCAGCCAAAACCTGCCCATATACTCTCTCAACTTCCCTCACTACAACGTAGAGTCCTCAGTTTGATCAGAAAGCCCACCTAAGGATCCCTTTTGATCAAATCAAAAGGAAGAACCCGAAGAAGAGGTAATGATTTCACCAACCGTTTTCAAGTTCCTTTCTTCTTCAACTCCTTCTTTCATTGTTATTTCTATACTAAAATAATGAATCCAGTATCTCCTATATAATGTAATATTATAATAAATAGGGTACAACAATATTCATTATTCTATCCACCCTTTGAATAATATGTCACCATACATGCGTACGTACGGTTTACCGTCTCCACGTCGTGGTGTAATTGTTATTCAATATATTATTATTTGGATGGGTATAATAATGATGTTTCATTCGTGTAAATAATAAATATAACATGATAATTATTCTTTATATATGATATACCATCCAATTTTATATTATTTTAATATCAAAAGAATGATATTGTTGCTCGTGCGTACATACAGACTACCGTCTCCACAAACGTGATGAGATTCATTCTCTATCATATCCATTCAAGTATAATTATCATTTTATGATTTAAAAATAATGTATGAGGACTGTATATCATTCTGGATATGAATAAGATACATCCTATCCATGAAAACCACGACTTATGTAACAAAATATATAAAAGAAAACGAGTAAATTAACAGCCGAAACGACGATAATTCTATGATATTATTAACAAATCAATGTTAAAAGATCATATATGATATCATATTAATTTATATGATTATTGATTAATTTAATAACAATTATTTAACCATTATACAATATGTTAACCTATCTTCGACCAAGAAAAAATTACAAAGTATGGGGTTTCTTATCTCACTTTTAATTCCGTGAGAATTCCATTGTTCACCACTTATTTATTGCATGTGGAGTCTGTATTTCCCATGATTGTATTCATTGGGTAATATACATTAATTTATGGATATTTACACAATCATTGTATTATATTTCTTTCATGGTTGTATGTTTCGTATATTACAAAATCGATAAGGGAATTTAAAATATCAATTTCCATTTATTCGGCTTTATGCAAACTTAATTGATTATTTTACTCCGAGATTATGTGTGGAATCAATATTCATTTGCTTATGTCATAATTTACACTCCCCTTTTTTATGGATATACTTTTGATACACATAATCACTCCATTTACAAATTCTCAAGTCATCGATATGAATTTGATAAGAGTGATTTTAACTCATTCTCCATTTGTTGAGTTAAACATCCAATTCATTGGTGTTGTTTTTACAAGATTATGTGTGAATGTCCTCTGATTTCATTACACTTAATATCCAATCATATTTAGTGTATTTATATTTGTCACACATAACAATTTTGTCGATTTATCCTTAACCTAAGGGTACAGACTTTATGAGAGATTTCATCTCAATTTATATTCTATTGAGACTTCTTTGTTGATATACACTAAATCACTTTTATGTGGTGTATATAATGTACTTTGACATAGTATATCATGAATCCCTTAATTCTCATGATATTACAATGATTTTATTACCTCAAAAATTTGTATTCAAGTGTCTCTGTTTTGGTTAGAAACTCTAACTAAAATACCATTTTTAAATGTTTTAAAGACTTATTCTTCTAAATCATGCTCATTAATGTCCATGTCTTAAAAAATGGTTCTGAGGATTTATTTATATGGACATTAATGTATTAAAATTAAAACTCCTTTTAAATGTTTCAAAGTGGTATGGGACACTTTGATTTAAAAATCTATTTTTAAATGGCTTCTTGACAAATAGTGTGACTTTTAAATGATTTTAAGAAATAGGGGGATGTTTCTCTAAAATAGATTTGATGATTATTTTCATCTACGTAAATATCCTTCAATTTTCTTGATTGAGGTGAATATGATACAATACAATCTTCCATATTGTATTGAATGAGTTATGTTTGACTGTGGATGTGCTATTTTTATACCATTCATGGTTTGTGGATAAAGTATCGACATTTCGTATGCTAGTTTTAATACGAATGTTTATGTTATGTTTAAAACTTTTCAAATGAGGAATGAATTGGACTTAGTAAGTGACGGGTGGAGCCCGCTATAGCTCCTCGATGCATCGGTAGATCTATTGAGACAAACTAGCTACTTGGAACAAGTCCTTGACAAAATCTAATTTATAGTCTTGGCACGAGGCCTTGCCTATGTGGTTATGGTAGTCTAGAATTATGCATTCCATCATTATAAAAGTGGTTATTGATATTGAATGTGATTTTTCTATTAGTATAGTATCCATGTGAATAAGTAAACGACATTATTTCATTTTATTTTTGACATACTATGTTGAAGTTCAAGTTTAAAAGGATTTTGGTTTAGTTATAAATTGCCTTAAGTGTTTATTCTTATCTATGAAAGCTTCTGCTATATTTTTATCCTTACTGAGCATCTGAGCTCACCCCTTTTAATGTTTTATTTTTCCCAGGATTACGAAGAAGTAATTTATGGATGACCTACAGGGATAGTACGAGGGTATATGAGGACAAGATGTTTTTTTATGACGTAATGTAAAACTTTATGAATGTTTATAGTGTTTTCCAAGGCTACTAAACTAATCGGTATTTCGATACTTGATCTTTCTTGTGATCATGACAATGTTATGTAATAATTCACTGACATTGGGTAACTGGGGTCGGGGCGTTACATTATAACATATTCATAAATCACATAAGAAAAAATTGGATGAGAATTACATGGAATTAAAAACGATTACACTTTTTATAGTACCACAACTATTTCACTACAACAGTCATGCAGTACACAAAAGATTCACACCACTCCATTTTAACTCATTTCCTATCATTTTTAATATTTTATTTCTTCTTTATTCTCCAGAATCTAAACATGATTCAATTTTATATTACTATTTTACATCCATTCAATCATTTCTAATTAATCATTGAAATTATTTTGTAATTATATTTCATCATCGAGTCATGCCACATGTGTTATCTCGTTGAATTATAAATATATTACAAACCAATGTTGCATTCATCCCTAATGTTGTTTCATGTTATTTTTTTATTGATGTTTTGATTAATCATAGTTTTAAATTTATTTTATTTAATTCATGATCTTTAATTGGTAAATCCTAATATTTATTTGAATATTGACTACTCTCTCAACTCTTTTCATGCGCTTGATTAATCATATCATTATTTGATAATCCACAGAGAGTAGTTGTCGATAGCAGGGGTGTCTAATTTATGTAAATAATTAATTCACAACATGGAAACCCTATTTATTTAATTAGGTAATTTATAATATTCATTATCAAATTCTTTTGGGAAACCTTACAATAATGAGTTAAAGAAAACAACCTTGACATAATTTATAATGAATAGGTTATGACCAATAGCATACGATAGATTCTACATTGTAAGGTAGTATTAATGATCCTAGGTTGTAACTATATTCAGACCAAGGAATAGCTGACTATAATATAGATATAGTTGGTTTGACCATTGTCAACTAGTAACATTTTCATTATTTATATCGAAAACTGTAGGACCCTACCATGTTAGTATTGATATTATCATTTTTTCAACCTGAAAATGACCTTGATCGCTTCATAATCTTTGATCTAAAAACCCAATTCCATTATAATTATTCATTCTCAAACTTAGTAAAACATAGTGGACATATACACATAGTATTATAATACATATATTATGTCGTCCATTCCAATTACATATCGTATTGACCACTCAATATAACTAAACTATGCCTTAGAATAGTGTGAATTTTGGAAATAAATAACTCTAATATGATTATAGACCACATGATTTATACAACCTGTTTAGGAGGTTAAATTCTGAAACTAATTTTTGTGATAAGTGAAGTATTTCAAAACACTCAATATCAATGGATTTGTTCAAAGTCTTATCTTATTCCATTTTTACTGATTTTTTTCTACGTCATTGTTATTATGTGAATGTATTATTTAGTTATTTTTTTTAAATTGTGTACAACGTTGTATTTGGTGTTCATCATGATGGATTATATGTCAAATTAATCTTTTGAACACTCCACAATCAGAATACAATGAATATAATGGGAAGTTATCCATATGGGATGCGTTGAATTCCTATTGGTGGACACAATAAGAATATCGATGGAATGATTCAAATTCCCGTCAGTATGATGAATTACAACCCCTATAGTAGAAAAACTATTATTATCAGATCAGAAAAGGATATCTTGGCTACCAATGATACGAAGGAAATTATTTGGTCAAACAATACTCTCATAATGGAAAAAAAGTTTTTTAATCTTAGTAGACACAAGCAATATAAAGACTATTTATATTTACCCCTCATTACATTTTTCTGACAGACAAGAGTATGGACTGCAATGGAGATAACCATAGTGGGATATAATTATATGAAATTAGGGTGGAGGAACTCCTTATTTTCATTAATAAAGCTCAATATTATTACATTCCTGTTATCAATTCCATCCTATATCCTCACGAGTATAATTCAAATGAATGAGTAACCAATTTTTTCACCATGTTCATTATATTGTTGGATAACTAGATTGATGAACATCAATCTCAACTTAGTGAACATAGATGATTTATTTCACACCATTCAAATGATATTTATAATTCATATCCCATAGTAAGAAACATACAGTTAATATCAAAATGTTCTTATTGGTTGGTTTGTTGATGATGAAGATCAGGAGGTGGAGGAAGTCAATAATGTGGATAAAAGTGAAAAAAATTGAGTTAGAAAACATGGAACAATACCTAGATCATGTTGAAATCATTTATTTAGATGATAATCTAGATATAGATGAAGTATCAGAACTCAAGGAAACAATTATGTGATATCAAAATGTATATGACGAACAAAGTGAATTCTTTTTCAACTACAAGAATAAGTGGAAAATAATATGATTGAAGTTATTGATTAGATGGTCGAGGAGGAATAAGCAAATAATGTCAAAGTGGTACAACTTATATATTAATGGGAAGGATAAAACATAAAGGAATAAGATAATTATTAGACATATTTTTTTATAGTAACTATATATCAAAAGGATAATAACAAAAAACATCCATTAGATTAAAAATATGAAGAAGTATTCGTGGGGCTGTCCAAGTACAAAATCATTTCAAATTTAAATTTTGACTTTTTTTCATTAGATCTTCCATCTAATTGAAAACAACCAACAGTCATGATAATCCAATGGAGGAGGAATAGAAGGGTTACCCTATGTGCATAAGAATGTCAGATGTGGGTATATTCATGATCATAAGCTCTATATCGGTTACTAATTAGCAAACAAAGGCAAAGGTTGAGAAAAAAACCATAAAAAAGAAATATAATAGGATCAACCCCATATTTTAAAATTTATATATTGGAAATATATTAATTTTATTATATTAATGACTATCCATTTGGATGAAATTTTTTTCCATCTATGCCACTTATTAAAAATTTTAAATATTTTTTACTATAATATTTTGTTATTATCATCTAGACCTATGTAATTATTATTCATGAATCTACTGAATAGATTAGAAATTGATCTTTTAAAATCCCCATAATAATACATGTCATGTATTCATAGTACGTATCAGGATCCTATGTATACGTAACTAGACTAATTCATTCAAAAGTGTTAAATGGAAGGGGAGTACTATTTTTACTAGTTTCTATTTGTACATCCTTAGATTATAGTTTCCACCTAATTTAAAAAAGGAATGAATTGAATTACATGATGATCTGAAATGAATTATATTCACCAACAGAAAAATATTTACTTTTTTGTCACATATTCACAGTTCCTGGAGACATTGACACTACGGGTAAATATATTTACATGTTGGATATTGTGAAATATAAACCCAATAATAAAGAAAGATATAAATGGAATTTATAAAGGTCGTATCATTAAGTTAATTTTAAATTCCCTGAAAATGATTACATGAATGATTTATTTTCATGCCGTTGATTTCTATAAACAAGATATGAGTAAAATATATATATTGTTAATTCCATTACATGATTAAATTATATAATGTTCACATTTCAGATAGGATACAATTCAACATATTTCCAATCATTCTGATAATATTTCGTGAGTGAATCTTGGGTCATGTTAACCGACTATAATGTGCATTAATATATATGTAAAGAAATGACTAAAAAATTTCACTTTTGAAATGATTGAGGTTACTTATTGTTGATCACTATTATCCTGAGACACGCTTACATATTGATCATTCATAATCCTATATAATCATTGGATGGCCTTTTTATGATTTGGCCACATTAGAATCCACTATATAAACTATAATGCCACTGTTTTTATTTTTCATGGTATTCAACTGAATGAGTATGGGTGAGTGATTTTTATGGTGGATTCGGGATATTATTCTTGACATGTGGTAATGGACTATTTCTGTGGGATATTGGGGTATGATTATATTTTCATTCATCATTTTCCATTGTATTATGTTAATTAATAAACAAACTGAACAAAAATGGAAGAAGGGTTTGTCATATGTAGTCCAAAATCACTGTTGTCAAAATGATAATCACACAATCTTATGTGGTTAAATGGTGTATGTGTAACATCTCATAGAAAACTTTTGAAAAATAAATTAAATTAAAAAAATGGTTATTGAATAGGGTAAATCAATAATCACCTTATCATGACTGATGATTTTGTTATTTGGGGTTTTATGGTGGATGTGATGTTTATTCCAATCATGATAATTTTAATTAAATTAACAAAATACCAATATCAGGGGGTTTATATTCACTATGATTGTTTTTCAATGAACATTCACTATATTATTATTCAGGCGTGTGAGTTAGAAATTCAATTTGGTTATGAACATTTTGTTACACCACTATTTTTAATTTCATGAATTTTATGTCAAAAATTAGCCTCCTACTTGAGCCGTAGATTATTTAATAAATTTTAAAAAACCAATTATTATCCATAGATTAGTTTGACTCATATTAAAAAGATTTATTATTTATTGTGTTATTTATCATTACATGGTGGATAATTTATATTCAATGCAAACATATGGTTTATAATGTACTTGAGGTATGATCATAACTCTATTAAATTTTTTACATTGACTAATGCGTTATTAAATAAATGAAATGATAAATCATAATATGAATGGGTGTGGATGAGAAATTTAGAAACTATGTGTGGAATGGAATAAATTTCATGAATTTACCAATTTAAATGAATCATTATATGTGGATTCCTTAATGGGTATATGTTGTGATTTTACTATATTTGGAAACACAATTTGTATGTGAATTATAACATGAATATTCCAATATAAATTTATGGATCCTATGTGTTTTTATGTTGAGTTTTTTTCTCAAGAATAAGAAATGATTCGATTGTGGGTGTATATGATAACTATATTTTTCTTATATATATATATATTAATTTATATTTATATGTTTTTTCTTATATATTAATTTATTTAATATGATATGAATGAATTATATTTTTTTCTATTCTTAAGAAAGACTTTAATTTGGAATATATAATGGAATATGTTTATGTTGAGTAACATAAATACACCACTCTCTGCGAGTGATGTGAACTGGTCAGACACTGGATTTTTTAGATGATCACGGATAACATCAAAGGATCAAAACAAAATATACATCGAAAAAATAGGGTTCAATACATGGTATAAAACATACACATCAGATAATTAATATATAAAATGAAATTCCTTCCACATGAAAAACATGTAAACCGTTACATGATAGGAAATTTCTTGAGAAGATCCAAGAAAACATTGATATTCAACATATCTATAAAGATATTTTATGATATCATTCAACCTGACCAACCATTAAACATTATTTTGACCCAATGAAAACCTATTGATTAAAAATTGGCCAATTGATATGGGCCGTAGATAGAATAATAGATATTGAATCCTATATAAGGCATGAAGAGGATTGATGGCTGAGGGGTTATCATAGGGTTCCGATATAAATTTCATCATCAATAGGTTTTTATTATACTTTCGTTTTATTTAATTTATTTTATTGTTCAATTATATAATATTTTATATTATTTTATATTTCAATTCATAAATTTCTTTCCTATTTTTTCATTATTAATCTATCTCTTATGAATATATATTTAATCACCATTGAGGATCCCCCGATGATGGTTGGCTAAATACCATAGGGTGGAGACAAATCCCTTAAAGAGGGCATGTACCAGCATTGTTTGATTATATGTTTCTTATTTATATTATTTTATTCAATATTATCATGTTATTTATACATGTATAATTTACTCATCATTGATTCCCTAACCATATTCCATTAATAATGAAAAAATTCCAACATAATTGAGATGATTTTTTCATGGCCGCTGAATTTAATTACTCTAATAATTTTATTAATTTGAACATAATAAAAATAATCTATTTTTATATATCTTAACATGGTTAATTTGTATTCTATGTTAGTTGTATAAAGAATATTCACTTGTTCTATCGATCTAATTATTTAGTTTCACATATATTTGATATAATTATTTTTAAGGTGAGGTATAATTAATTCAACTAGAAAATCCATCACTGTAAACTTGATCAAATCACTTATGTTTTTGAATTTAAATTCATATATTTTAATTGAATAATTTTTATATAAAACCAATAATAAATTATAGAAACCAAAACATTAGGTAAAAGTTTTCATTAATTTGTTCCCTGCTCTCTATGGGATCAAACCCCCAATTATTCTTTTATAATACTATTTTGTTACTATGATTTGGGCTTCAAATAAATTTATAATTCGATTCACACTCCCACATGAATCATTAAATTTTCACTGCCTATAGTCATATAAGATTTATTGTTTCCCAATCTAAAAATGCTAATAATTCGTAGTTCAGTGATAGTGTGAGATCTATCCCATGGGGAATTTGACATAATGACCCAAACTAAGGCCTATAACGCCATGTGTAGGACTCCTCACATGTTTATTTACATTTGTAATAAATAATGTTAAGGAATTGGGGGTTGATTTCATATCAATATAAAGGAACCAATTCAATTATTTTGTGTTTGAGGAAAAGGGTAATCTCATTCCTAACTTGGTGGTGTCCTATGGATTATACTATGAAGTAGGAAAATTTCACTATTTGACCATGGTCAAAATAAATACATATATCTAATAGGTATATATTCCATGGAATTGAGATAAAAACATCCTAAATTCATTTATCCTAACATATAGGGTATAAAGTATCATATGCTATTGGTCATATCCTATTATACTCCAATTAGGTCTGCGTTGTTCTCTAAAACACTCCGAGGATGTGGTTTGTCAAAAAAATTTGATAAAACATTATTTTCATAACAAGATTATAATATTTTTGGTTACCAATGTTTAATTTACATATTTATAGAGATAATACACTTTTAATCATGAACCATATAAAAATATGTTCCTGAACTCTTGATAGAATTGCGAAGGAATATGAAAAGTAAATAAAACATAATCAAAATAAATATAAAAAATGAGATTATGAAATCAATTTTAATTAATTCATGAATAAGAAATGTAAAACAATAATTGATAACAACTTCTCCCAAATAGTTACTTGAAAAAAATGCAACAAAGGTGTTTCTTTGATCGATGATTGAAACAGATAACACATGTAACATGTCTTGAAAATATATAATAAATAAAAACACATCTCAGTGTTCACTTAAAGGTAAATGGATAAATACAAAAAATATAAAATGGATGCAACTTGAGATTTTGAAGAAGGAAGAATAATGAATGATAGAAGTAAATGATAAAAACGAGAGAAACACAACGTGTTTGAATCTTCTATCAGATGCCTGAATATAGTAAATAATTAGATAGGATATAAGATGATGTGTAATGAATCATCCCATCACGTAATTATGATGCATGATTTTTTTCGTGGTTACTGAATCATGTCTGAATATTGCAAGAATCATTTCTTAGATCATCAAGATTCATAAATTTACTCCTTTCATGACATGTAACTGGTATTCACAATGTGTTTCTCCATTATTTTAGTGTCTTTAAAGATGAAATTTAAATTTAATCATTAGTGAAGTTAATTGGTAAATCACATAGTTTAATTACTTCATGGCTTATAATTATTTCACAACATGATTCATGACTTATCAAATGTTGTAAAAGATGATAACACATCTTATATGTGAGTTTCATGATATGTAATGGTAATTTTTTGTTTTTTTTCTATATTACCATTTGGAATCTTGGAAAATTATTTCATGAAATAATCGACATATTACATGTGAATTTTCAGGTGAAATAGGGATACCCATTATTCAAATATTATCAAATTGTATATATGATTTCATCTTATCAAATTCCCCTAAACCTGAACAAATATTTGTCCTCCAGAAAACGGTTTTGAACATAGGTTTCAAAATAAAATAATTTTTTAAAATAAGAATCACAAATTATAAACAAGTAAATACAACAATGTGTAAGTAGAAAAATCAAGTCTCTATAACCACCCCAATATATTAAACAAGTCATTCCCCTTAGTTTATATCATTAAAAAGTCATAATCTGTTGTATATAATTTCTTAGTAGTTCCTTAAATTATATGGTCATTTTCTATTTACATAAAAACCTATTTTATCTTATCACATAGGGTATACTGAAATTTTATTAATGATCACACCTAGAATACACATTTCTCACTTTATTCATGGAATGGTCCTATAATATCCACTTATTAATGAAAAATAAAAAATATTAATGAGGAATGTGGATAAAAGGGTGAAATGGCTCTAAGACTTAGGACAGTTGGGTATATAGTTCAAATAAAAAGATAAAAAGTGAGGGTAATATATGAAGTATAATGCATTATTTTTGGAAATTTTATACATATTTAATGATAGATAAAGAAATTTCCCAGAAAGGAAATATCACATTATCATTAAAAAACATACAAAAGTCTGACAGATCATGGTGCATCCCCGAATATATGTGGAGATTCTAGAAGGTATCCAATTCATTCCTTTTATTTTTTTTAATATTCATTTTTTAAAATTCTTTTATAGGCATGATTTAAAATCCATCACTAAAAAACATATAATATTTTAGGGGATTCATTAGTTTGGAAATGGTGAGATTTGATCTTCCAAATACAAATGAAATAATTTTTTTCTTTTTATCATATTTTTTAATGGAAAAGGATATGAATGAAATACAATGAAATTACATGTGGATAAAAATAAAATGGTTTTGTAAGCACCATAATACATCTCCATACTAAAATGATTGCAACTATGATGGCTAAAAAGATACTCCCCACACATGTTCAATGTGAATTCAATCATAATACAAAGATAATGGTATAAACAAACAATCACCATAAAATAACTACATCCTATAAAAATATTTAATTTAAACTAAGGGATTAAGGAATGAAAATTGTAAGGTGGGTCTTATGAAAAAGTCAATAGATAAATATATCATCTATAAAAGTATAATTATATTTGATTATTCATAGCCTTAATAAGATTTCAATACATGTTTTGATAGGTTTACATGTCCCATGTATCACTAGAGAAATATTTTATAGATAGAATATGATATCCTAGTCTCACAATCCTCTAATATAATTGGGTGTAAATATAGAAAAATGGAAATTACTAAGGGAATAAAATAAATTAATTTTTTAATTAAATGAAAAATAAATAATTTTGAGTTTCGTTTACATTACTAAAAGTAGAAGTGATTATGAATATCTATACATGTGAATTTTTTTAAATTAACACAATTTCCATATTAAAATTATCACCTATTTAAATTTATGTAAAGAGTTTCTGGTTTAAGTCAATCTTACCTATGGAAAATGTAACCTATTAAAATGAAAATGAGAAATAAATATATTGAATCAAAATTGAATCTCAAAAAAGACTCCCTAGAAATAAAATGAGACAGCTACCCAATTTTTATGAAATTTCTATATTAGGGTTACGACCTATATATTGGATATCATTGAATTAGAATCATTGAAATGTAATTTATTGAATTTATAATTATATGAACAATCTTATTTTCGAAATTTGTAATCTTGGAAAAATGTTTACTATGTAGAATCATGCACTGGATAAAACATTAGTCCATAGAGTTTACAAAAACATTATATAGTACATCAAACAGGTACACACAATGAATAAAAATGAAATACATTTTATAAAATTACAGGTAATTGTATATAATAGAGATCAAACTTGTTCATGATTAATTATATAAATTAAAGAATGAAAACTAAAATAGAATCATAAATATGTTTATGAGAATGAAACTAACAATGGGTTGAATAAAATAAATCCCTATGGATGAATTCATCAACTAGAAGGATATAATAGTGTATCATTCAGTATCGCCCATTTGTTGGGACCTCCTCTATCTTGCAATGTTACTAGTGGAAACAACCTCTATCTAATATGTATGTATTTCATTATTGATCACTTAAAGAGAATACCTAGCATGAATATGTTGTGGAAGGAACATTATATATTCTCATGGTGGAGGAAAACATCAACAAATCTCTAGTTGGAGTTCCTTAAGTTGAATATCAACCTCCTCTAGATGTTGATTCATATGTATAATAAAGGAATATGGTGGAAAAACAGTAGCATTCATGACCAATGAATAAGAAGAGGATCTAGAAATGTCTTATATCATAATGTAATTAATTTTATAATTGGTTAATTAAAAGGGATATAAATATTATTCCATTTAAAAATGATGTGAAATTTTACAATTGTAAACAAAAATATATATTGTGAAAAAATGGGAAATCTAAAATCATACAAAAAAATAGCTAAGGATACTATGTTATTCTATGAATAATAATCATCATCATGTATATCATCCACAAACCACTCCAGTTGTAGTTTGGATAGATATGTATCATTACATCAATGGTTGTAATGGTCTAAGTGTCAGGATGATCAGTTGTGGAAAGAGTAGTCAGGTTACATGAAACTATGTCAGTGATGGGTGGGGGGTACCGATCTACAATGTGGTCATGAGAATTTAAGATGGATCAATAAGAGGTAATATAATGGTTAGGGTGGTTTTTATTCCATTTACACTTTTAGAATACTCTTCCATATAATATTTCTAGGTTGTATGTTTTATCAGCTATAATGGTTGATCAGATTGATAAGTGGTTGGGGAAGGTGTGGTAGATGATGAAGGTCTAGTAAGGGTTTGTGGTGGATGGGAAGCTGGAAGGGATGATGGTGATTTTGGCATTGTTAAATGAAAAAACCTGGTATATGGGACATATATATGATGTGATATATAATGTATATTCTATACCATTCAGGGAATAATATCCAAATATCTTCTAGATATTATGGGGTGGATCTTTGTGTACGTTAGGTTGTAGTTATTGATATAGGAATGTATGTTGTGGGGTCCTGGATGGGGTGGTGGAAGGATCAGGTGGTGTGTCTACTACAGGATCATCAGGTTCCTCATAAGCATCCTCAATGAATCCAAGATTCCACTGTTAGGAGTCACCATCTTTGGTCATCTTCTTCATCATGGGTATATACATAGTGTTACTGGTTTATACAAGTCCATGATATGTGTGTGGAAGAGCTTCCCAAAATATGCTGAGATAATGAGCAATACGAGTTATTAATGAGACACTATCATTATTCCTCTCATCCTAAGTGTATAATCTCAGTAATAAAAGGTGATCAAAAAAGCCATATTGATAAAAGGGTTTCTAGTGGCCGTAGTGAGAATGATGATATCCATAAATCTACTGTTGTCATAAGACGTGGTGTAAGTGTAACTGGCATGTGTCAATTACCTGTGAATGATGAAAAGTGATGGACCCCAGAGCTGGGGGGACTCCATAATCATGGTTCCATACTCAGTTTCAGTTTCATAGGAAATAAATTTCATCTAATTAATTTAAAATTATATTGAAGGATTGTGCTTCAATATGGGAAATACAATGGTTGTGGTGAAGAAATTATTATAAATCGTAGGCATATGATTAACTTTAAAATTGAATTATTATGAGGATGCCATCCTAATGTGAAGATGTAATTGTCAATTAGGACCTAAAATGAAGATTAATTCTATTAAAGTATCACCTGAAATGTATTCTTGTGCACATCAAAGATGAAGAAGATATGTAGATTACTATTGCATAGGGGAAACTCATGGTTGATTTATAGGCATGTGATTTAGAACATATTTAGTTTTTTGATTGTCCACATTGGTTTCTTCTACATCCAGATGAGTGAGACATGATTCATGGGGTCTTAAATGTGGGGAATGGTGTGAAGTGTGGGGTTTATTCCTCATACGACCCACTATAGTTAGATTGTTAGCCCTAAAAATAGTTTTCCCACCATGGTATATAGTGGAGGTAGAGGAAGAATATTCTTGAGGTATATGGGGTGTGACACCTCGTTAGTGATTCAAAAGTTATATATCATCTCTCTTAGGTGTGGCCCCAATATGAAGAGTGCATACGGTCTCTGTCCATTAGATTTTTTGAGGTGGAGTCAGCTATAGGTAGGTGTGGATAATAACGTATGGGGGGGAGGGGGAATCTTGTATGTGGGGTTGAAGGGATTTAAGGATGTATGGGAGAGGTGTGAGTATCCATAGAGGGTAGGAATCACCGAGTGGTGAGGGGGTAGGGATTCAGATGCCATGAACCCAAGGGCCATGAAATAAATGGTTCAATAAATTAAATTCCATTAATTTTAAGTAGATGTGAATAATTTTTATTTTCGACCTATTTATTTAATTTAATTTACACATCATTAACTGTGTTTACACAACAAGTTATTATTTATTTATTCCCAATTAGAAATGTGAACCTTATTATTTTCTCCTGAAATTCACAATGATATCATAATGAATATTATTACTAATCTTGAATTGGGTGACCAAACCTAGGTTTCCTCTAACACTATTCAGTTTTTTGGTTGATAGATTGACTCAATAGTTCTCATATAAATTTTTAGCTAATGTCCCACCCCTCATGCATGATTTATAGATCGATTTTCAATATTTGACCAGCTACATTGAATGGTGGCCCCCCTTCTTTCAGAATCCAAATATTCCCATAAATAAATATTCAAATGACCCCAAATTTCCTGACATAATTGATTTGATATTTCCACAGATCAATTTCATTTGGGAGATGATGAACAAGAACTAATGACCTAGATAAAAATAATCTCACAATGCATTGATCAATAAATTTCTCAGTTTTTTCATTATATATTTCAAATTCTCACAAGATTAATTTTTATCTCTTCTAATTTATCTAATTTTAGCATCATAAATTCCCTGACCTTTTGATATTATATATTGAGATTATTTATTTTCCACTATGAGCTATGGTCATATTTTACTATAAAATGACAAAAATTTCTATAACTCAATCTGATACTTTTTTACGAAGTGTTTTTGATTACAATGTTTGGTATGCACATAATTCATCATTTTACGTCATACTCCAATCCGTTTGACATGTCTTCATTATTTTTTTGGATTTGTTTGATTTGCATATTCGAAAACTCATCATCTCCTCTTGTTTGAAAATGGTCAGGAGTTATTCTGTTGTTATAGATTCCGTATTTCTATATAATTCCATTAATAACTTGATTAATTTTTTTGCCAGGTCATTAATTTGAAATCCATGAAATCCACATATTGAAAAAAAAAATCATCAAAAAATTCCTAACCACTATTATTGTGTCATGAGTTGTAACATCACCATCTACCCATTTATAAATGTACTATATATGAACAAGGATTTTTTATATTCCTTGTCAATTAATAAACGGTCTCATTAAACATATTCCACCCACATTGAATATTTTGACTTACATGATTGGTTTTGAAGGAATTTCTTTCCCCTCACCTATGGTTACAGTTTTTTAGAACCTATCAATGAATAGAAAATAACCCCTTCATAATGGTGTAGTATGCTCTAGCAATGTCAACTTTATGTTAATTATATATTTTTTGTTATGTTCCATGATTTCCTATTACTGGTGAAATATGATCCACGTCTAACACATATTGGATTTTTTCTTCTTGGATGTAGTGTTAGTATAATTAATTATCACAATACTTGAAAAGGAGTGGTTCAACCATGTAATAATGTTAATATTCAACTAAAAATAATATTATTTTCATAAGTTTTGCTCTACGTGTAAGAAAACCATGGAGAAATAGTTTTATTTAACTGAAAACCTTGATTTTCCCATTATAGTGAAGATTATTTAATCGAAGAAGAACAGCTCGATGTCTAGATCATCTCCTGCCATTTTAATGGGTAGTTTATGTTATCAAAAATTTTCATTGAAAAAAATTGTTACTTTGTAATCCATGATGATGATGTTGAACACATCCAATAATAATATCAATCGTACTAGTTTTGGCACGACATATTTCGTTTTTTTCAGATGTCATTGTGAATAATGGTTAGTGTAAAAAATTAACATTTACAAAATTACATGGAAGGGGAATGTCACAAATTTAATGAAAACTACATAGAGACCATTCTCTATTGTATCGTAGTTTACCTAATCTTCATTCATTGTGTGATACAAATAGTATTTGGGGAGGAATATGGTACTGAATCACTATCTAATGATAACTTCAATAATTATGTTACAAGCATCAAAAATCAATACAAATTCCTTTACCATAAGTGGTAAAATTATTACATTACTAGCTACAAGGATTTTATTTCATGTGGTGAATTCCCAAAAATGTTATCCAATGAATTAAAATGGAGTTTGTTTTGAAAACAATGGTTCTATAGGGTGGGAAACATTTACAAACATTATTACTAATTGTCTATAGAACCTAGAATAGCCTATAAATATCTTTATTAGATTGACTATAGAGTGATAATGTAAATATTTGATTAATTTTTTTAGCGATCCATAAACATTCCTACTTTCTTATTTTTCCCAATGACTATGCCTCATTGAAGAATAATGTTTCTTATTTTCTTATATGAATCATGGAACATTTCTTGATAGAATTATATGACTAACATGATATTTATTAGATAGAACACAAAAATGATTCCATAGATGGATATGTTTTCCATTAAACATTCAAAAAATTCATTTTGACTATTTTGGAAAATGCGTTTATTTCAACATCAAGAGGCTGACGGTTCATTACACAATCTAAATGACATGCTCCTATAAGAGGAAATTCCAAATGGACATATGCGTTTTGTTTTACTGTAATCATTTGGGTTGACTACTATTTGATTATATCACTAATATTTAATCTAAAAAGAGTAAAATTTTTATTCTTCTTGCCTCTAAAAAAATGGATCCATGATGGCAGAGGGGAAATTATATTTTGAGTTTTTTCACATTTAGGTTTCAATAATCTACTCATACTCTCCATCAAGTGATAGTTCAAGTTTAGATCAATTCAACATCATTATTACTTTCAATAGTGGGACCTACTTTATTTAAAACATCCTGAAGTGGGCTCAGACACTGACTATCATGTTATGAAAAACTTATTCTAGTATCCAATAGGTTTAGTACTTAATTATTTCTCTACATTCTCCATTGGTGGATTTAGTTGCCTCTATTGTTGGTTTATGGGTTTCCCAACCTTCATAAAATAAAATATTAAGCACCCCTCTTACCAGACTGATGACTTTGTTATCAGAAACCCCCCAATAATTGGCCTACTAATGTATTTACAATAACTTAATAAATTTAACTTATTTTGACTGTGTGAAATACAAGATAATGGGGACCCAAAATGTAGATTATGTTTTTTTTAAATAATACATTTGTCTACTAGGGATGTATTTCCATTCTAGTTTAATTGGATGAATGATTTATGGTATAAATGGTGTGAGGATGTACCTTATAACAGTTTCTATATAGTATAGATAGTAAAATTTAAATTCTTCACCCTGAATATGTAAATTTCATCAATGCATTATTCTATTTATAGGTAGGAACCTCACTCATCAGTGACAAATATGTCTGGGTAAAAAAAAGAATCATATACTTTTTTATTATTTTTCAAGTTGGAACACAATTTTTTCATCCACTACTCAGAATATGAGCCCTATATGATTATAATCATGATGTTCCAACTAAGTGGCTATGAATGTCCTTCAATGTATGATTATAACTTATAATTTTTATTTTATGTCGATAATGAGGAAGTATGCAGAAAAAAATGAATTTTCCAATATTGACTACTACATCCTCGAGAAGTCCTATAGGATACAATAGTGATTAGTTAACTAATTGGATTTCCTCTATAGTAGTACTAAGTTCCCAATGTCTTATCATGTGTAATACACTTGGGAATATGATGTGGATTCTACATCATAAATAATATAAGGCCCTTACCATGATACATTAACTTATTAAACATGGGATTGAGAAGATTATGGGGTATATCATCTTCTATTAAATATTCTAATGAAAAATATAGGACACACTTCATTTATTATGTTGACTCCAAGGTATTCCATTTTTCAATTGATGGATATAATATCTTTATGAAAATTTTCATAGGCTGTAATTTGAGAAATTAATTCAAAAAATGTACTATTGATGTTATATTATATGAAAATATCCAAAAAATCATATAATTATATTAAATTCACCATTTAATCACTATTTCTAGAAAGTGGAGTAGTTATATAAATGTTTGTGGTGTTATTTAGGCATCTTCATTGGGTTCTTCTTGAATTTGATCATTTTTAAAAGGTGCTGCTTCTCCTGGTATTTCATTTGTAGCTTCAATTTTATTTTCATTAGTCTTTCATTATATAATTATTGTGTGATTATTGGTTTCCACATATTTTCTCCATCTCTTCGACATGGAATCTAATATATTAATACTTCTCCACTCCTCAAAACCATTTCGTTTTCCTCTTCCCATGGGTATGTCTCTGTATTTCTAGGTAGTGTACATGGACATCTCTATGACAGGGTCTTTAATATATTACCCATTTGATGCTCTTGGTTATGAATATCTACCCATTGATTTTGTCTTTCAGTATCATTGGTTTTGATCCTATGATAATCCTTTTGAATGAACAGAGAGACTAGATTTTACAAATTTATTTGAAGATAAATGGTTTTTTGTGGAGGACTAGGTGAAGTTGGTTGTAATTTTTGTAGTGCTCTATGAGGGAATGGTTGTTTCATTACATGTTTTAGTTTTCTTGGTAAATTTTTCATTTTCATATATCTTATTGGTCCCTTGTTCTTTAATAGTGCATGATTAGTTTTTATGTTAGTTCTCTTGATTATTTTTCTATGGTGGTTGCACGGGCCTTTGTTGATAATACCCCAATAGTTGTGGAAACTATATATTTTTTTGATTGAAATTAATATAGTTATAGTATAGAATTTTTAATTCCTCAATACAGTTGTGTACTATTGTCTTAGGTGTGTGATACTGCACATTTTTCTAGATTGGATCTCCATGATAGTAGGAGGATGTGGTGGTACAAAAGTTATTTTTAAGGATTCAAAATTCTTGGTGAAGACCTTGACCATTGTATATATTATATTATGTTCATTAACATGGTGGATTCCAAAATAGGTGTTCCATGATCTCCTTACACATCATAGATTTATGAATGAATTAGGAAAAATTACTCAACCAACCTTTTGTCTATGGAAAATTATACCACCATTAGCAGTCACATCATCCAATATGCGAGAAGCTAGTTAGAGGACTTGTTATGACATATGGAGTTGTATATTAATATCATGTCCATGATGTGGTCACTAATAGGTTAGTTCCATGAAATGATCCATTACGTTTGATGATGACTCTCTATTAGAATGAGTGGAATTATATATTTTATTTACCAATTACATATTCTAATTGAATTTATATATTTCCCTGTGAATTTACTATCATAATCATCCATAGTCGAGATGGAATCAAGATATTCACTATTGATCTATTATTTAGCTCAGAACCTATTACAGAAAAGGGAATGAAACTTAGCTATATATAATATTAATATTATCCCATGTTGTAAAAGGTATCAGACACTTCTAGGATATTTGAGATATATTCATACAGATCTTCATTTTTATGTCCACTAAATAGGACCATATTGTAGACCATAATAATGAGTAATTCATTGATATAAATTATGTTTAACTAAATATGAGGGTGCACAATGCATGGTTTAGACCCTTGGATTAATGGAAATTCATAATCTATAATGGTATGTTCTTGAGCTGTGGGATATTATCCATGTAACTAATGATTCATTTTTTTAGGTTTAGAGGGTTTGGATATATAGGATTATTTTGGTCATCCATTTTTTAATAGTGGAAGAAATATATATACATTTTGATCTTTGTTCGTATGTAATGTTGTTCTTGTGCTTCATGTCTCATTGAATTAGACAAAGGGACCATATACATGCACAATGTTGTAATTAAGATGACATATGTGAATAATAAATTAATAGTTAATATAAATTAAATGGAAAAGGTGAATGAGTGTAATAATCCTAGGTTCATTATGTAGTTTTCAGGAAAAAAAATAACTTTCACTATAACCTATATATGGTTACAAAATTTGATGTGCATGAATATGCTATTAATTTATCCAAGTGTGGATAAAATGATAAATTCATTTTAAATATGAACAGCACTAACTACAACTGAGCAATATAGAATAAGTGTGGAGTGAATTCCAAAGGGATTAAGGAACATAGAAATGATTTTTTACTAAATGTTATGTCACTCTAATTTATGATTGATTTTATTAGTTTAATTATTGCATTATAATAAACTAATTCCAATAGTAAAATATATGAGATGGGAACATGTTCACTATGATGGTATTTCTAAATAAATTAATTCAAAATCACATGCATAAAAATTATATCAAATAGTTGTGCAACAAAACAATTATATCAATAGATGAAATGTTAATTCACTAAAAAAACAAGGAATCCAAATTCATTATGTTTATATAAATCAAAATAGTTAAATTTCATTATCATCAGGTTTCAAAAAGTGGATGAATAATTCCATTTTATAGTCAAGAATAAATCATCTCAACCATGTTGGGGATTTCTCATTGCTGAGGTCATATTTTCAACGAATCAATCATGAATAAAATATTCATGCATGGAGAACATGAGAATTTTGCATTAAATTTTATTTATGAGTGAAATAAAATCAAACAATGATGTTATATACCTTGATTAACAGGGTCTTCTATACCCTATGTGTTTTGGATAAACATCTTCAAGATATTTCCAATGTCTATTAAACCTAAATTCATTGGATATGGATTAATAAATATAGAATAGTAAATGGAATTAATAATTAATATTGATATTATTTAAAACTAGAAATTTTCAATAATATACAAGAATGAATGAGAAGTAAATCAATACCAAAATCATATATATGATGAATGTTATGTTGGAACCATGTAATGGACTATTATTCGTCGATCCACTTCACACATAGTATGGAATAAAATAACTATTATAGTTGCAATAAACATATAATTAGTTAATGAATTCATCAATAATGTTATCTAGGGTTGAATATAGAGTATAAAGCATGGCTGAGTCCAAAGATATAATATAATATCTTTAAAGAGAAGTTGTAAATCATGGTCTTTTTAAATATGATATGGAAATTTTACATCTTGTAAGGGTTTAAAATTCATGTAATGTGCCGGGATATTAATTTCAAATATTTTTTTCATGATTTCCATATTAAATTTCATATACTAGAAACTTTGTTTTTAATGGATATTTAATATTTTCCTTTGATGTTCCTCATGATCATGTTCAATAATCATGTGTCACACCGCTACACTTCACTCACATCTGGATGAGACATTATGTTACTTAACATCCAAATTTCCTATCATATGATCCAAATTTTATTCTAGTGAAATAACACATAAAACATAAATATTATTACTGCAGCTCATTTTAATTAAATTAATATAAAATGAAAATTGAAAAAAATACATCACCACATATATGAACAATAAATATATCTGGTGAAGTAATATTTTAATATTCAATGCTCATCCAAATTTCATCTCAAGCCATTATATTAGTAGATAACCTTATAACCATTCCAAATAATCAATTCCCCATTTATTCCTTTAATAATTCATTAAAAAATAACATAAAAATTGGAAACATGGGTCAATCCTCAAACTGATTGTATATAAAATATGATTTTATTAATCCATAACCCATATAGCGAGAGATAATCACATGAAATTTTAGAAATGGGAATATAATAAGATTATCGTAGCTCTGTTTAGATAAAAATTATACATGAAATTTATAACTATGAAGGGGAGGATTAGTGTGACCTTATTATCATTATTCACTTTAGCCATTGTGATTTCACAATCATTCCATTTCTCCTTTTCCTCAAATGTTATTATGTATTTTCATACATAAAAATCCATTGACTAGGGAATTAATTCACATAATTTCCAAATATCATTAACATAAATCATTGATTTTTTAGTGTTTCCTTTTTGAACCTTTCTATCTATTTTCATAATTATATAACATTTTTCAACTACATAGGTAGTCAAAAGTTCTATGTTCATCCTTCCCACACATCAAATATTTTCAAGTCCAAATATGAAGTTCTCTACCATTATTATTTCCAAAAATTTGGCATTAAGGAATGTTAATATTCTTTTCTGACTACATCTTATATTTTCTATTGAATTCCATTGTTATCTAATTATCAACCCCATAATTATAATGAAACTTTAGATCCTTTATTTCATGCTAAATGGAACATCAAAATACACAATCTTAGCTATTGAGCACTCTTATGAATAATTCCCTTTAAAGACATGGATTTAAGCCAAAAAATATTGATCAACCTTACTTTCATGTTTGATGACAAAACCAATAGAATACTTCACACGACAATTAAAATTTTCTTTAAAGGAACCAATAGATTCCTTTCCCTTTTTAATATGCATCTAAAATTCCACCCCAATATTTTTTATAAAGAATACGATGAATGAACCTTTGGAAGAATATGTTCACTAAATTGTACAAATATATGGAGTCACTTTCTACATGATTCCAGATAGTGTTAACAAGATTCCACTGTTTATTGGCCTTAACTTCTAGGTGATGGAATACCATAGATAATGTTCCACACAATAATGAATGGGGTATGGAAGATATCTTTATAGAGGTATACATCCATTACTCAAAATCTAAGGGGTCACCAAAGCCACCAAATGAAGGTGGGATTTTACTTACGAATAACCTAATAAATTATTGTTCCCTACCTTTCCCATATATATATTCACCATGATTCATATATTGCTAAAAAATTTATAGCATAGAATCATTTTTTTCATTCATTCTCCGATAAAATTAGGTTTCTTTAGAGTACAATCATTTCATTTTCCACTTCATTATTCATTAATGTTAAATCTTCAGGTTTGATCCATTGAATTAAACCAAAACAACAGTCTAACTAACACTAATAATTGTGAGAAATCACAAAATCATCATAAAATAATTATAGTATATCTAAATCATTACATGTTATAAATGAATGACACCATAGTATTATCCTTAGAGGCACCCCAAGACATATACATATAAATATCCTTAGGGGTCTCACTAAATATTTATCATACTAGTTTCCAAGGATAACAAATCCTTTATTCTTATACTAACTATAGAGACCCATGAATAACAATGTAACATCCAGAACTGGGTACCACACACTAGTTCAGTGTCCCAGTTGGTTGTATGACCTCAGGCTCACCACCCATTATTCCAGAGGTGTCTGAATAGTGAGGTAGGACAATATTAATCATAGGGAAACTATTCCATATTTATCAAAGTAGCAAATAAGCATAAATAAGTAATTATAACAAGATTATATAACCAAATAAAAAGACTCTACCAGAATCATCTAATATATAAATTTAGGATAAAATTGAAAATAAAATAAAATAGTAGATATATCATGCAATGTATGTGTCCTGTGTCGTATAAAAAAGCAACAATTAAGCGACTAGAAAACTCTAAGAGGGTTTAGAAAAATTACTAGTCTCCTAATATCTATTCCGTTCTGACCTAGCCATCTAATATATGGAGCATTATCCTAGTATGTCTGATAATAATAAAATCTAATTTAAAACTGACCATGAAGCCCGAGTAGGGTGTGGGTACAACAATGTAGTCCACTTCCAATTGTATAAAAAACAATATCCAATCAATAACAGTGTATGCGATTTTATAAATAATAAATTACAGTGCATAAAGATAAATTTTAAACCCATTTTTAAATATTCGTTAAATAACAACATAACCCACCAGGTTCTCGAAGGCACACAAGACTCAATAACTACATTGACCCGTGTTGGATTTTGAATCATATTACAATAAAATGATGATAATATACCTTTTCATATCACAATATATCGTATCTAAATGGAACCCATGAACAATGCCAATCTCATGGGTGTAGAATGTCGTCTCTAACATCCCTTGGATATTTGAAGACTCAATAATAATCCAATAATTGTATGTCAAACAATCCATTTCAATGGTAATTTGATATATCATAACCTATCCAAAACACATTTATCAACCAAGTCATCAAAATGTGATTTTGATACAACATATCATGTCTGAAAAATGTTTATAAATAAATTATTCACTATGAGACATAGATTTTGTAAACCATTCCATGCACATTTTTATCAATGAATTAATCACTATTGTATTTATATGATGTAGACTATGTCCCACACACATATATCAACAAAATCAAAACTATCATCATTTTAGGATGTATAACATGTTCGAGACATATTTATCCCTTATATCAAATCAATCAATGTTCATGGACATCTTATTTCTTGTCACATTCCACAATCAAAACATTTATTAATTAATTTGATAATTATGTATACTAATTCATAAACATGAATAATAAAAACAAATCCTATTAATTAATTCAATAATTGATTATCCCACTTCAACAATCTCGATATCCCATAATTAATTCAAAAATAAATTATTCCACTTTAATTGATTACATAATAACAACAATTCATATTAACTAATTCAAAAATTAAATAATATATTCAAAAAATATTTATATCCCATAAATAATTCAACAATTAATTACTTGAATTCAACCAATTGAATAATCTTATAAATTCATACTAATTAATTCAACAGTGAATTAATAAAATTTCAAACGCCAAAATCACAGAATTAGTTCAATGATTAATAATTCGAATTTAATCATTCACATAATAATAAAAATATCCTTTTATTTAATTAAACAACTAATTATTTTAATCCCTCAATCTCAATATCATATAATTAATTAAAAAATTATGTTTCTAAATTCAATTAATTTCACTAAAAAATCATATTGATAAATATTAAAATTAACAGCTACCATTCAAAAATCCCAATAACCCATAATTAAATCTACAATTAATTATTCAAATTTAGTGAATTGTCAAAAAAAATTCTCCATGATTTTTTTCTTAAATAATAAAATCGAATTATCTATATTTCATAGTCCCAAAAATACCAGTTAGTTAATTCAAAAATTAATTAATCCAACTTCACATCCCACCATCACCCATTTCAAAATCCATTATTTAATTAATTTTCCAAATTAATTAATTTTTTTAAAGGAACTCAACAACTAATATTTTGATATAAAAACTTAAATTATGTAAAAATAATTGAAATCCATATATAGTGATTTGAATTACAAAACACATACATCACGATCTTTGACAAATAATTGGAAATTGAAATCCCCAATTAATGATGAATGATCTTAAATGTGGAAGAAAATGAGATCTGTATCTAAATATGAGATCAAATATCAATGGAATCCAGATCCAAAAAACTGATATCTATATACATGAAAACAATGGAAATGATCCCTCAAATGGATGAAAAAAACATCTGATATATAGATGAAAACAAAAAATATTTGGGTCTCTTATTGGGTGTGGTAGATCTTTAATCTAGGTTTCAAATTTTCAAAAATGATGTTTAAGGAACTTTAGAATTCTCTTGGGATCCTAGAAATAATATATGATTCAATTATGGATGATGTAGTTAGAAATAGGGTGATGTTTAGGGGGTTTAGGATTTGAAAAGCTAATTTTCAGGGTAATTAAAAACTTCTACACATTTTCTTATATAGGGGGACATTATTTCCAAAAATGTATGCCTCAAACCTGCACTTCGTCTAGGGGGTGGTTTCAACTAATAAGGTCCTCAGTTTTATAAATCCCTGAATTTTCATTGTGAATAATCTCTGTTTTAGTTCACATGGTCGGGTAATCTAGAGCACACTATTTGGGAAAACTATTCACCAACATTGTAGTGCCTTGGATCTTTCCAAATTTCTCAAATTCCAAAAAAATATCCCAAAAAATTAATAAAATAAAGTAACATGAGAACCTATAAATTAACCCAAGAAATATCTAGAAAATTTATGGATCATAAAATATTCCATCATTATAATAGCTCATCCTCAAGTTATACTCCCATTAATCTCTCAGATTAGAAGACAAAAATATCATGCCACTATTTTCTCATATATACGTATCATTCACATGTTTCTTCATGAACCTATCCTTATTTCAACAATATATGAACTTTCATCATTACCTTTCCACAATACACATTATCACTCTGATCTAATACACTTACATGATTTTTTTCCAAGGATTCATCTTTCTCAAGATCAATATCATCAACAGCAATCACATGATAAGGTTCTAGGAGATACTATTAATGTTGTTACCTTTAAAAAATGTTTGGCATAACACTATACCTCTGTGGAGGATCTAATTAGTATTCCACTTGACCAATTATATCCCTAATACCAAAAGATCCAACCATCATGAGATCCAACCCGCCCTATCTCTCTGTCCATTAGTTACCCATTCTTGAAGGCACCTCAATGAATAACTGAATAACTAAACACCATCCTAACCTTTGATCAGTAACCACATCATGGTCCTAATACAGTATTCTATACAAAACACACACCACACAGACAAAGAACAAAATTCACACAATGTAACCAAACTAATAATTTGACGATCTAATGCATGTTACTATGACCAACACCAAAACTTCTTTTACCATACCTATTACAATAAAAAAATTGGTCACATGGTACACCACCAACATACATGTAATGGTACTACCCACTATATGATTTAGCTCACCACAACCATCTCCAGAACCATCTCTTTGATGTTGGTTACTCCAATATCATAAGAGCCACTAGGATATCTACTCATATTCCTTTTCCCTGCATCTACTACTAACCCATCAGTCACTATCTTAGGATTTTTGTTGTCACTGTTGTCCTCAATCAACTTCAAAATACCATAGATAATTCCCCATAACAAGAGATAAAAAGGATTCGGCATGGATGTCTCATCCCCGATCGAGAATAAAATATAATAGAGGACCATTTCCCATTCATGTCATCCCAGAACAACACCCTTACCCTTTATTGAAACACAACCTTCCTATAACCCTCACTCAGGTATTTCCAGTTCATCACCACCTAACACATGGATTCACCATTAAATTTACACAACGGGGAAACTAGTATGGTTTTCATTAATACCTATGTATGAAAAAATTAATTATTATAATGTATAAAAAATTATCTCTTAGTGTACCATATATGATGTAAAGGTATAGGTCATGTTTTACTTATGCATAGAATTAAACCACGATGTCATGAAAGAAGACTACATCTACTAATTTTTAAAGATGTCCCTTATCACTATGGGTACACCATAACATGTCAAAATTCATAGCTTTTTTTCTCCCAAATATCTCATAATATCCCAACCAATAGCACATAAGTGGTGTTCATTAACCATTAATCACCAACAACTCATGAATAAAGTACTTCTAGACCAACTCTGATGAATCACAATAGAAAATCAAAAAACCATCACCCCGAACAAAAATAGAATGGTCTCTTCCATAATGAGTATTTCCCACTATGATCCCACAAAGAATGAGAAGTTCTCATATCATTAAACCTACCCACAAATACCAAATGGCATTGAGCCTCTCATTATTGTTCCGACTCATAGACCTCATATAACTGTAATAGTGAAAAACGTTCTTACACCCACTAATAGTGGTTACCCTTTTCACATTATCAGGAAATTTTTTACATCCCAAAGGCCTCACAAACTATAACTACACTCTCAACATAGAGAAATATTATTGTCAAATAAACCCATAAAATGGACCAAATAAACAAAAAGATAACCCTAATTTTCTATATTTCATGGTTCTATGGTCTTTATAAGATGATAATTACTTCCACAGAAATTTTATTCCCCTCTAATTCCTATAGATAACAGTGGCACTTGTGACACAAGATGATGATGATTTAAAACCATGTCGTGAGGTTTTATACTAGCAATCATCATTGTAGATACAATTATATTCAATTACAAACACACATCTTAGAACACATTTCAAAATAACATTATAATTTTAGGGATTCACATAAATCCATAACAATTCATCCCCCCAAACACAACACATTGTCAAAACTGAGGTGATATCACTAGCCATAATGATTCTACACCTAGTTAATTGTAATAAATGTGAAATACATTCTCATTATTCAAATTTTATCATTATAGACCCATTTATTCCCAACATATAACAATGAAAATTTTAAATTTGACATTAATCACCTATTTCCCCATTTAATTCACCCATTCAATGATAATCAATTCAATTTAAAAACATAACCTAGAATTACTTTTACGTGTGTGACTATACTTTTTATTGTCACAATATAATCAAGAGTTACAAGCATGTAGAATTCCTACTCCACTCTTCTACCATTTTGGCCCATTATTAAAATATAAGAAATTATAATATTGAAATAATGACATCACATGATAATTGTATAACTCAATTTAGAAAAACATCCAATAGTAATAGAAAACATGAATAATAATAATCCCACCCAATTTACATGAATTCTATCATTATACCTGGGTTATCTACTCCAATGAACAAGCTCTTAAAAAGTTCCCCACTCATCATAATCTCATATAATCATTTCCAAATAAAAATAAAAAATTAAATAAATGAAAAATCCTTTGATACAACTTTTTAATGTTCTAAAATGGGTGCATATAATGGTTCTAGAGACATCATGTGACAAGTCCTTAGCTACGACTCCCTGAATTGTAGTGGTTAACGACTTCTGGTGAGGGAAAATATCGTTGATGGGGATACTATACAATTCTTATCAAACTAACACAATAACAAAAATAAATAATAATAACGATATGATATAAAAAAAACTATATGATACTAGTATAACATGATAACCAAATAAACAATAAAATAACCAAACTAAAACAATATATATTCCACACCGATTAAAAGTTATGCCAATTTAGAAAAAAAAGGTAGGAAATTAACCAACTACAAGGGGGTCCTGGAACTTGGTTCAATTACATAACCCATGCTCCATGTTGACTTATCAAGGTAAAATTTGGTGGTTTACCTTAACATGACATGTATACATGAAATTTATTCGAGTACCAACACGAAAGCCTGAGTAGTGTCAGTACAACTCAACTGTCCCCCACCAACGGTCTTTAAAACAATATCTAGTAAACAATTGTGTATTCTTATTTATAGGGAATAATTTAGAATTTCTAATGTATAAATTTTATAACAATTTAAATTATTCATTAAATAACAACATAAATGATCGGGTTCCCAATGACACATGAATCTCAATACATACATTAACCCATTCTAGAATCTGAACCACATCACAATACCATGAATATCATTTATCATTTGACATCCCAATACATCATTTAAAATTGAATCATAAATCAAATTCTAGAGTCATTGTCCTAGAATGTCCAATCTATCACCCAAAGGGTATTTAGATCAGTATTCTATATCCCACACCTCAATTTGATAAGGGTCTTTGGATCCTGAGTGCCTATCATATACTCATTTCTAAAATAATTCACCACTATGGGATTTCGATACATAAGACCATATCCCACACACATTTATCAATGAAGTCACCACTATGGGATTTTGATATAGCAAAACATGATGTAGTATAACATCTACCACAACCATTAATCCATAAATTCATCACTATGGGGTTTTTTATAGCCAACCATGTCACACTCACAGATATCAATCAATTAAATTACTATGAGATTTTATTTTAGCATACCATTTCCCACACACATATATCACACATATCAAATCAATAAATGATAATCAATATTAACCTTCAACTCACTATCCACAATGAAAACATCAAATAATTAATTGAATAATTAAATTACCAAATTAAACCAATTTTGTAATCCTACTAATTATTATTATTTAATTATACAATTAATTAATCCAATACAATAATCTAGATATCCAATAATTAATTCAACAAATAATTATTTCAATTCAATTAATTCCATAATCACAAAAAGTAAATTACTTAATTCAATAATTGAATAAATATTTAAACACTATTTATATCACATAATTTATTAGAAAAGAACATTCCAATTCAATCAATTTCATAATCATAAAAAATATGATTAATTATTTCCTTAAATAATAAATACAATTCAACAATCCCAATATCCCATATTTAATTCAATATTTATTTATTCTAATTCAATCAATTTCGTAATCTCAAAAACTCCCATTAATTAATTCAAAAATTAACTAATACAATTCAACAATCTCAATATTGAATATTTATTTCAATTATTAATTATCTCAATTTTTATCGATTCCATAATCCCAAAAATTCATATTAATGTATTCAATAATTCGTCAACACAATTAAAAAATCCCAAAATCATCAAATTTACTAATGAATCAATTATTCTAAAAAATTTAATTCCAAAATCAGAAAATACTACATTTATTAATTCATCAATTAATTAATCCAATTCCCAAAATTTCATATTCACATCAATACACATTAATTCATTAATTAATTAATTTATCCCACTCTAAAGGAAAATATACTTAATTTCCCAATCCCCTAATTAATTAATTTTCAAAATTAGTTAATTGAATTTATGGAAGTAAAATTATAATCATTTAACATAAAATATATAAATAAATACACTTAATTAAAATCCATAATTTCTTAATTTAATTATTAACCACCAAGCTCATGATCGTTGACAGATACTCACCAATAGAAATCCAAAATATATGTTGAATGAATTGGAACACAACAATGAATGAAACCAATATAGGAAACATATACCAAATATCATATAAATATATATCAAACAAACATAGAACTAGATCCATCTAATTGGTGGAAAACAACCCTCCAAATAACTGCAGAAATATGAGGGGGGAACCACAATGTATTATGATCTATTGATTGTATGGGTGATAATCTTTAATATTTTAAGGAATTAAATCATTGATAAATGATGAATGGAGCCATTTGACATCATATAGGAGCCTCTAAATCAAGCAGAATCAATTACAGTGGAGTTGGGTCAAAATTTCGTCAAATGTAGGGGGCATGGGATTCTAAAACAAAATTTTTTGTGTAACTAAATACATGTACATGGTTTCAAGGTTACGGGAACGTGTATTTCCAATTTGTATTCCTAAACTATACACCTCTCCCATTAGGGGTTCATGATTTCTTCTTATAGGTAGCATTGAATGACATAATCTGCTATATTTATTTGAAAATGTTCTATAAATGTTCTTATATATTTTTGGGATGGTGCACATGGTTTTGGGAAAATGTGTGACAAATTTTCACTACTTCACATCCTTCCAAATTTATCAAATTTCACAAAAAAATGCCCCATAAAATAACCCAAACATAAAATAATCTAAAAAATCCATATGTAACCAATAAATGACTTTGATAAATCTCTAAAAAATGTAGTAATATTACAAATATAAATGGATATTACACCATTTTAGATTAATATTCAACACATTACAATAATACATGACCAATGACAATAATATTTTGTTTTTCATTGGAAACATGTAAAAAAATATCCTAACACGATGATTGATCTTCAATATTTCCCACATAGAAATTTCCCTTTAATACTCATACATAATACCATTCTTCATTACCAGTGGCATGGAAACATAAGAATGGGTGACATCAGATGCTCACTAGTGGTTTATATGGGAGAAATGTAAGAATAACATGAACATAATTGTATGATTTCTTGAAAATGACATTTAAAGACCATACCCTGCATATCAAATATCATAAAAATTAGTCATTGAATATTGATTAGAAGAATGTAAGACATGAATCATAACAAAATAAATAGCATGACCCATGAGATCTTGACACCGGAATATAACATGTAATTTCTAAAGAAAAATATTGATGTAAAATATTTTCATAAAAGATAATTTTTATTATCCAAAATAGATCAGATCCTTTCTTGGGGATGCACCTATTGGGTGGGACACACAACCATACCCAATTGCGGACAATTACATATAGTTGAATAGGATACATGTTATTCCTATATTGTGTTAAACATCATAAATGTTTTCCCTATATTTGTATTCATGCATTAATCCCAATACTATCTTAGTTCTAAACATTCACACCCAAGATAATATTTTTTTTTATTTTTATCTCCCAGGCTATCTAAGTAATTTAGATTTACCTCCAAAAACATTGTAGCAGATAAAGACCATTACAAAACATGGATTACTGACCATTTCATCTATTTATACATAATTAGACAAAAATATTTAACAATATAATTGGAGGGAGATACAGGACCCATCCACCACATAGTTTAGTCATACATATGTGTTCTTCAAGATAATAAAAAATTCCTCATATCATGAACCATAAAAATAGAATGGGTTCATAATACACATATCATAACCCATAAAATGATATTTTTATATTAATTTTTTTTCATATTGGAAATGATACAAGTTTTATAATCATAAAAAAATATAGTAACTGGGTTTTAGAAGAGTGTTATCAATATCTAAGCTGTGGAAAATAGATAGTTTTCATAAAAACCATTTCATCTTAATCATAAACCATTCAATAATGAATGATAATAATGTCCATGGATAAAATCTATTGTATAGAATAAAATATAACCATTGAAAACATTTTTTATTGAAAAGGATTTTGAAATATAAATTTCAGAATTTCTGTAGGGAAATAACCTTTGTTTGAAAAGAAATTATATCCTATTTTTTTTGTCAAATTGTGATTCTTTGAAAACCACTTTAAAAATAGGTGATTTTTTCTTTAAATATAACTATGAAATATTCTAGATAAAAACACCATAAATTATTTTAATAAAACATGGTATAATGTAAAACCTTTTGAAAACACCTTTTTTTGAAATTCGATTTTAAAACACATAAAATAATTTATGTAATCACTGAAACCATTTTATTTGAAAAAAACCATTGAAATAATATAATTGAAACTTTGAAAATAATTTAAAATGTTATTTTACAATTAAATTTTATATTAAGTCTATTCCTTGATAAATAGTCTAACAATATTATTTGAAATAATTTTTAAAAACATATTTAATGAAAACAATTTTTTTAAAAAAATACTTTATAATTAAGAGATTTATATCATCATATATTTTTAAAAACATTATTTACTATATTAATTATAACATATTGTAAAAAAGGTAAAATTAATTAATATAAGTTGAATAACCATAGCGGAATATAATTCATGATATTTAATTGGATACAGATGGAAATATTTCATCAAGCTTTTCTTAATCATAAACAATCACTATAGACGATGATGTTATAATAATAAACAATTACCTCATTGGTAAAAATTAATCACAATACAAATGAACTAATAAAATTAAATTAAGATTAAAATATATAGAAAAGAATTTTATTCAAGATATACCCCTTCAAATGAATTTATATAAACCTCATATTAGTATACAGGTTCATAACATGACACATGTCTCAGGAATGGAATGTTTAGAAAAAATGACATACTGATTTGTAGCAATAATACCATAAAACACTTTAAATATATATCTTTAAAAGGAAATTTAAATAACCATATATATTATTATATCGATCATATAATAAAGTCATTGTTATTATATACACCATATACAAGGAATAAGTTGTAAATATGGCATAAACCTTGTATAAATAAAAGTGAGACTAGAAATCCCCTTAATATGTGGCTAATTTTTTATTCATGATATCTATAAAAGAATAAGATTACATGAAAAATTTAATATATTTATATAAATTAAATTCAGAAAATAACATGAAATATATAATTAAATACACCACACAATATGAATATTGTATGAATATAGCATATATCTCAAAGAAAAAATAGTGAGATGAGAAAAACATTATGTTATTTCTTGAATTTATTTATAAAAATTCAAAAATACATTATAATAAATCTAGTTTTATTATATATATATCATAGAACGACATTATTAAATATAATATCATATATTATTTTATTATTACTTAATTTTACCTATTTATTAATAATTTCTGTAAAAAAGTGATGTTTTATGTAATAACCATATTGTTTTTCATAAATGTTTTCACATGTAATTATTGATCCTAGAACATCGAACATGACTTAATAATATCAATTAGATAAAAAAGTATGTAAATTTCATAAATATAAAATATATAAATATTTAAAATAATCTATATAAGTTATAAATATTAATTTAAATACACCATTATCGGAGATGGTTGGTGGAACGTTTGCATGAATGTTGTTTCAATTTTTGTATTGTAATTTTTATGAAACAAAACAAAATGATATATATATATATATATATATTATTCTATTATTTTTATTTCATATATATCACATGTGATTATTATGTTCATAATTAATACATTCACTAAAAATTATTAACGAATGACATCGCCTTGAGAAGGTGGTAGTCCACACGTACAAAAAAAATGTTATCATATTCCACAATAATATAAATAATAAAAGTATGGATTATATAATAATTAAAAAAGAAAAAATACATCATAAATATCATTATATAATAAAAATTTTGATTCTATAATTATTATCATCCTTGATTGGTTGTTATGAAATAGTGATTGACATTAGTTCATGATGTGGTAGTCTGTCATACACGGATGACAATTGTGTATCAAATTTAATGAAATTGCTTGTGATTTTTTATTTTATTATGAACATAAAAAAATATTTTTTATTTTTTTTGATACGGATCATATTATACAATCATTTCATATGAATAATTTATTGGTCGGGTAATGAAATAAAATAAAGGTTCTTTTTGAAATATGTTACCTCTTATTTGGGAAACCTCATTATAGGTTAGAAACAATGAGACTCCTTTTGGATGTATGCCCAAATTGATGCTTATGGAAATAATTGAGGGAATCTGGGATATTATATTGGTAGGATTACTAAACTAAAACTGTAATTAGATGTGTGAATAAGTGAGTGGTGGGTTACATTTAATAGTGGAGGGGGATTGGAATTATTGTAAATTAAAATAGAGAAACACAATTTAGAGGACCCCGTAAATATTTTTTCATGACCATCCCTCAGATACAACACCATGATTACTCCCAAACCTCCTCCCATAGGATAGTGTCTAATGACTATCGTAGAGTAGGAATATCATTAACAAATGTGAAGCATTTTCCAATGTACATGTACACACACACAACTCCAAGCCATAGATGCTGGAAAGTTAAAGCTCTAATTAAACAAACACAATGTACAAAAATAGAAAATTGAGGATAAATTGGACCAAAATACCATCCAAACAAAACTTAAAAGTAAATGTACACGTCTTTGGAACCCTTACGTAGAATACCCTACCTGATGGGTATATACCGATCTAGTTGTCTACTATCACAAAATCACACCTTGCCTATATGTTCACTCTAAGCACCACCTAGACCTGGTCCATCAAGGACTCAATCAAACAATTTATCATCTCTAAAATACACTACATGTGCAGGAAACTCCAGTGAAGTGGTGAGTAAAACATTACACAATTAGGCACCACAAAACACAATGTAAATGAAAAAACATGCAACGCCACTTGGGAAATACAAGCATATCAATAAATATATATGTCAAAAAAACATATATCAAGAACATCTAGGTATACACATATTTTATTCCAAGACATAGTGTCCAATCCACATCCCGCCATAGGGGCACGCTCATAGTATGCTCGATTCTGGGAGATCTCACTCCGTAGGCTATCTAATATTAAGCAGGTAGTAAAAGTCATGCAAATTTATCTAATAAAATCTTTGGTCTCAATACATCATGATGAATCATTGTGATGTATGGTATTATTATGATAAAGAGTCTCAATATCAATGTGAATCCTTTGTCAAAGGATTTTTCTCAGGGCACTCTCATTCTGGGTGACCTCACTCATCGAGATTTGATGTCATCAGAGACCCTCACAATGATGTCCTTCTAATTTGGGCCCCTCCCAAATATAACACACTGAGAGATACCTGAATCATACTTTTCATGTTATTACCCAAATGAACTAATCTATTCCTGATACACATATAAGGGGTCTGGCACCTAGGGCTTACTAGTGGTCATCTTATCCCTATAGGAAATGAAATAATTTATTGATAATCTTCTTCTACAAAATAAGTTGCATCGAAGAAGTGTTGATCATTTTATTAGGAAAACATACTGCCTTTAGATGTTTATAGGCTCTCAAATAATGATTTTGTCAGTGAACGATGATCCAATGTATTAGTGTAGCTTAAAAAGGGGCTAAAAATATTTTATTACTCTCCTAGAAGAGTTGAACTAGACTGCATAGAAAATGTCACAATTTAGCAATGAAGAAAGTTATAATCATGTATTCAACCTCTAAGAAGTAGTGAAGAGAGATATAAATCATGAGTTACCAAGCCTTCAAACAAATTATTTAACTTTGGTGATATTTATGGATAAAATAAAGACTTTACATCAATGAATCACATTCAGTTATCATTAAATGTATATGTAGTTGGGTAAAGTTACTTGTATACATATTGAAATCAGGTGTAGAAGAGAATTCCATTATAATATGTCAAAAAAATTGTTATAATATATGTGTGTGTCCAACAAATAATTAGAAGGTGGTTTTCATAATTCTATGTATTAAATAACATATTCAAGTATGTGCTATATAGGATCTGAACATATATAGTAATTAAGATTGATGATCGAGTAGCTAAAGCACATTTTTTGGTAATTAAAGGTACAAAATTCTTGAACTGTGATATTATAAATAAATCATGAATTGTTTAATGACTCGATTTCCATAAAAACTCCCATAATGTGGTTTATAGTATTTACTATGTAATTGGATTCCCTTATAAACCTTATTTGGCAGCCATCATTGGAAGAGTAGATGACCCCCATAGAGTGGGGAGAAACTATTATTAACCAGTTTCAGTTTCTACTTTTTGAGATCACATATCACCTTTCCTCAGGGTTTTTTATATGAAACTGATGTTGTAAAGGTAGCCTCGTTTGCATCCTTTCTCATTTTCATGGTGCCTTTTAAGGGATCATTGAATGAATTCACTATAAATTTGCATTTTATAATTGAGATGATTATGGGGAGACATTATTTATTAGAAGTTGTAGTTACATTGACATACTGATATTAATTATAGAAATTTTATCATTCTATTTTCATACATTATGGTGATGGATAGTGGGACCACTAACCATTGGATTCACATTACTCTATTAATTCAGGACTTTCTATCTATAATGATAGAGAGTTCTTATTCTATGGATCATTTTTTTTCTTGTATTCTTATCTAGCCTCGCTAACTAAACTAATTATTTCTCTATATTGGAATATTCATGCCCTAGAAAAAATATAAGGTTAATGAGTAATTTACCCATTCTCTATTACCCCTTTTCAATTATAATATACATACATAACAAGAGTGAAGTCATGGAGACTCTAACTAGAAGAATTTAATATTCATTCATGGCCAAGCTATAACTTTTTTCATTCACATCATAGAATACATGAAATAAATATTTTCCTATCTCATGAAAAGCGATGTAGATTCCATGATTCATTACAGTTATATTTTATACCGCATTTTATACATGATATAATGATTCGTCTCTTATTTTTATTTGGGTTGATAAACATTGTCTATGAACCTATTCATCTTATTAATTATTAAATGATGGAGTATCCTAGTGTTTCAAATAGTGATAGAGAACAAAAAATATCAGCTAATGAGGTAAATATATGATGAATAGTTGTTTGGGAAATGATTTCAGTTCAAGAGGGTCAACCTAATGACATATCAGTGTCTAGATCACATTTTTATTTTTTCATTGTTCCCCCATTCAAAATTAGTGTCAAATGAACTAGAATGAACACCATCTTGATGTATGAGCGAGTTTATATTAATTAAGTCACTCTTATCTCTTTCTAGGTTAGGATTGGAAGTTTATTGTACAGTAGTTCCAAATCTGTCATCTAAAGTAGGGCCACTTTAAATATAATTGTGTTTGTTATTAAACACTAAAGGTTCAGACCTTTTAGAACCTAATAAAAATCCATGTTGTAGGAACCTAACAACTCTAGTTTATAATGAAAGGAAATGAATTACACTTATAATATAATATTAAAATGATTGTGGATTTATTATTTAAATAAGAGAGGTTTCACACCAACCCTAAAAAAGATAAGAAAGTCTAACACCCAATGTTAATCATTGTATCCTAAAGAAATTCAGGTTCTCTCATAGCATTCTAGGGTCAACGGGTGGAACATTATGTTCCATTTCACACTTTCTATTTAGGAAATTTATTTCGTAGAAACATGCCTCATTAAAGGATGAAGGAACTAGATCAACCAATTAAAGGAATCCTAATGGTATGAACTCATATGTACATTTTAAGTAGAGATAAAAATAAGTTTACTTTCAAATTTCACATATGTTATTTACATTTATAGACTAAGAACATAATATATAGTAATTGAAGAAATGGAAAGGAATTCAAGTGTTGAAAATTTGAAGGAAGGATCAAGACACTGCTCACATTCTTGATCTGATACCAAAAGATATGAATTTAGCAGAAGAAAGAAGTGATTTGAATGAGACCGTAGTGTGGATACTAAAATGAATTAATGTAACAGTCCTTGTAGTAGTCATGAGAACATGTTTTATGAATGAATTAATTGGATAGATAGACCCTAAACAAAGGTTCTAGAAGATATTTCCCTTAAGGGAATATATGGAAGAACATTCCCTAGATACCTCCAAGAGATTCAAAGACTGAAAAAGGATCTTATTATGGGGTGAGAAATAATTAAGTGACTTATTCTCTTGGATGGAAGAATAATATTCAGCGTCTTTCTTAAGTGAATTTAATATAATTCAATGTCTTTCTAGATTATTTTATTTTCTATTCAGGAAATGAGGTCCTTATAAATAACAAAACCTAGAGCCATGTATATACCTCTCCCACGTGAATATGTCAATGAAAGATGACTCATCTATAAAGCCTCTAAACTATCCTTATATCCCTTATTTATGAGAAGGATGGATGAACGAGATTAAATCTCACCCGTTTATTACTTTTTCTTTATGAAATAATTCCTTAAAATTTGGGTAATTCGAAATAATGAAGGATTCTTATATTACTCGGGTCGAGTTCCTTTACCCAATTCTTCCCTATATGATAATGAAATTTCTTCCGAATCATTTTAAATTTCCAAAAGTAAATAATTATATTTATTAGGAATTTCATACCCAATAGGATATAAATATATTAAAGATAGTAGCACAGTTAATTTGAATTAATATTCAAAGAATCAAAATAATTTTTAAATTTTCTACAATAATATGCAATTTCCCATTAGTTGTCATATTCAAAAGTGATGAATGAGATTTCCATAGGAAAAAAATGGTTTATTATTGATTCTAGGCACAATATGATCAAAAAATTCCAAAAATATATATTGAATGAAGACTTAGCATTATATCTCATAAAAATTAAGTCTTCTATTCAAGTAGAGTAATTTCAGTTGTTGAAATGCAAATTCATATAATTATTATAACATGCCTTTTCAATGATGCCATGAGCGACCATATTTGTTTTCCAAGATGAATTCATTAATCCATTAGTAGATGATTTTGGTCGGTGTACCTTTTAAAATGGGTTTTTAGAATTTTTCTATGGGTGGAATCTCTCAAAAATAATTTAGTGGGAAACTCGAGTGCTAGGTTGTAAGATGTAAATACCATATATCTGAAGGTTGAAAATGTTGAGATGGATTGTTGTTCAGGAAGAGCATAACACTAGCATTTTTTAACTCATTAAGAATATGGATTTAAAATTTTTTTCTTCTAACAAAGAGATTACTGACATCATAGTACATCTGATTGGGGATTTTATAATGCTTCTCAATGGCTAGATGCTGGATTTTGAGGCAGAGTCTCTATTGGATAATGTTGGAAGGCTATCTGCTGAGTATATATCATGGAAATTGAATACATAATATGTGTTTAGGTGCAAAGAATACATGATTAGTAATCTAAAAATATGATATACCACTTCAGTGCATCAATCAATTAGTGATGGAACTCATGAAACATGATTCTTATCATTTAAGTGCTACTCACGACACCACTTTTTAGCATACTTTGTCCTACCATAGTTCATTACATTCTCATGGAATATCCAAATTCGTATCCAAAATAAACAAACTTACTTTGAAACCTTACATAACAATGTGGTAATTTATGATATTGAAAACTATTTTTGTCTCATCTTCATTAGCAGAAACCACAATAATACTTTGAAAAAAGTTTTCACTAGAAGATTCATCCATCAAATCACCAACAAACTCATGAATGGGAAGTACATGGTCATCATTACACATATAATAGTGTGGCCCATTGTTTCTTAAGTGTTGGGACCATCATACTCATTTAACATATATAATTCTTCTACATCAGTCAATATACTTGTATTTGTAGAGTATCAATTCATCCTGCATTCAAAATCCACAACCAACCTCATAATATAACTATTTAAAATGCTAAAAAACAAGATCTACATTAAAAAATGGAGATTTGGTTTTATGTAATGAAGGATGAGTAGTGTTATCATTGAAAATATGGTAATGATTTCTAAACACATAGGTTGAGCAGCATGAACAAGTAATAACAGTATAATATAGGTATTCCATGTTCTATTGAAAATAAATGGTTTCTTAGAGATGTCATTCCATGAAATATAACACTAGAAAGATGAAAATAATGTTCACCTAAGATGAAAATAAAGATGACTCAATGAGAAATAAATTTTTTGGTTAGTAAAGAGGTATGGATAACAAATTCCTTGAGAATGCAGTCCTAATATACAACAATTAATTTATCCCTCCCATTTCGTTATCCACAACCAGAAGGAAGAGAAAATCGACTCCAAATTATAGTTGGTTTCGTTTTCTCTGTTTCAAAAGCATGGTTAGAAAATATAATTGCACACCTGCTCATCCTTTTTCTATGTTATTGGTTTTCATCTATATGGACATTTTACATTAGCAGTACATGGAATTCTTAGGAAGAGGTCGAGTTCCTAATTTTTTGATAATCTCCATGGATTTGTTAATTTATATGAACATGATAATAAATATACAATTAAATAAAAAAATTTGGTGTTTTATGTCAATGAGAGGTCAATTTACTAGAAATATTTCCCAAATCGGGAATTTATTTTCTCTTACATGTGCCTTCATTCATCATTTATTAAAATCAATGGACATGACATCAGTAAGTTATAGGGACTCAGGATGGGATATAGAGCTTTTGAACTTCTATTCTTTAAATGGTAATTTGAATATACCAAGGAAAATAGTTTTATGAATGTGGTGTATGTAATGTAAATATACTAATTAGTAAATTAAATGGTTTTCAACTAAGGAGTCCTAGAAGACAAATGATTCTAGTACGTGCCACAAATTTTCTATTCTATGTGTAGGTTGAATATATACCCTTTTAATATTTTGTCATGACTCTTCTCTATTTTATTTTAAAGGATTACATAAATTTACCTTGTAGATTGCACATCTACCAAGTGCATGAAAATTTCATCCCTTGATGTATTTTATAGTAAAGGGGGAGCATCATAATCGAATTACACCATCGTAAATTGCAGTATATTTACTATAAATCATAGGATGTTGTTATCCTAAAGGTGACCAATAGGACACAAATACATCTTTGTATTGATCAATTATTTCCCAAAGTGGGTCATATACTATAGTCATAGTGGCATATCTCAACATTGTTTCTAAAGAAGAAGATTCACACCCATAATCTTAAGAATAATTATTTTATTATCTATGATCTAACCCACACATTACCTAAAGTTGTAATAAGGGTTTAGTCAAGTTAAGAAGAAGGAGATAAAAAGATAGAAGCCAGAGATGTAGATTTATAAAATCAACACCGACTATGAGTTCATGCCTGATCCTCCTCCCCCAAAGTTCTTGGATGGCCTTCGTGACGCTTCCCCATCCTCATCCCCCTCAAGACGCTGCCAGTCCTTGCCACCGAACGCGGATACCCAGTCACCTTTATGGTAACACCTCACCTCCCAAGCATGTCCAAGTGAAATTCATTCGTGAACATTGATATTCTCCTTCTTCCACCAAAATACTTCCTTCTCATTATTATAGGCATGTTCACATCACCCATTCATCCTTTATTTTCTACAGCATTGTGCAACATTTTGAGGTAGTGACAATTGTTCATATATCCCCATATTTTTTGTTTATTTTGATTTGAATCTTACTTCCACGTATGAGATTCTTATTCTCTATTATTTTTTGTATTTTTACAACTATCATATTTCAGTTTTCCTTTAGTTGGATGGAAGGATTAACTAATACAGTGTTTTTACATGTTTTACTAGTTTATTAGTATTTCTATGTGATAATTATTTCTATGAATTTTATGGTTTTATTATGTGCATTTGTGAATGTTGTGAAATAATTAATCCCTATGGTTGATTTAGTGTCCTTATGGATAGGTAGATGAATAATCTCTCTTTTGTGCATTATATATGGGTTCTTATTGAGATTAATATGGATTCCACCCTTATTAAATAAGTTGTTCTCACCAATAGATATAAGGATATTAATCACGATATATTTCATGAGAGGAAGCTATAATTATATGAAAATTGTCATTTTTTGGGCATATGGCCTCAGTCTACAATAGAAACTAACTATGTAATCTTTGAAAGATTAGGGTACATGACGATGCTAGTAGCATGAGAAATAATGACGAGGGTTTGGTCCCACACTCTGGTCATGACACATCTATGGAGGCCCCTTCGAATTGGGGTGGATACACAGTTGATCCTATCCTGAATATTGCTAAGAGAACTAATGTAGAAATTCCTCTAATGATGTTGTTGTTGTCCATACTTTTGATGAGTTTGGTCTTATCTATGTTACTACTGATACTGTTTCCATGGTCTCTAGTCAAGCTCTTTTTTTCCACTGATTAGCTCACGACTTCATATCTTATGTAGGGTGTCATTCTAGAACCTAAACATTACACTAATTTAGCACTTGGGATGTATGCTGGTGAGATGGAACCTGAGATGGCCAATGCTTCAGTACCAGTTAAGGATATCATTGTTATGGAAACCAATATGGTCACTGTTTCACTACCATTGAAGGTTCCAATGAGATTAAAATAGCAAAGGCCCATACTTTAGTACCAAATAAGGATTTAAAGGTTATGGAGCTCGAGAAGGTCATTTTTACAACCAGGGAAGGCTTCATGTCTTGTATATGATGAGGAACCATCACCTACATTACATAGAGAGCAAGATGATTATTCTTGTCTTAATCTGGATTTTGAGTAGGATCCTATCTATAGAATTTTCTTAGTTTCTAGTTTCTTTGGAGTTAATTAATTCTATACTGAGTAGGCTAATTATCATACAAGATTTCAAAAAGATGGTTATGAGAACACTAGTGATTTATCAATATTTCATTCATCTATGATTTCATGGAGGAAACTACATGGAAGACATCTTCTGATCCCTATTTAATCGGATAACTGGTTCAATTCCCTCAGTACTGAATCCTCTACAGGAGATGACAAGGAGTTTTGCCCATCCAAATAGGATATGTGTGACCCCTCATCTATTAGTTCAATTGATGGTATGGGTGAATAGTTTTTGGAAAATATTGGTTTTGTTAAAGGATGTACACAATGTTTTAATAGTCATAGTACTAGGCTATGGTCTGCAATGTAATGAAGGTCATCTTTTGGAACATCCAAGGGATTGGGACCTCTCCCATGGTTAAAATCCATAGGTACATTATTGTGAACAAAAAACATATAATGTTTAGTCTTAACAATCCCAGATTGATGTTTGAGAATTTGATGGAATTAAAATGTAAATCTTTTGGTTGGTCTTTTTATTTCTAATTATCAATTTAATGATGCCACATAGTCATTTTTGGTTCATTATAATGATAGTGTCACTATCAATTCCTTCCATAATGATCATTAGCTAGTGACCCTCTCTTATTGCATTGGTAACACTACTATTTCATTGACTTTTATCTATACCTTCAATTTATATACAATATTAAGATATATTTGAATATATATGGCATCCATCTCAAAGAATATTTTTAGGAGTTGGATTTTTCTTGTTGAAATTAATGCTATTTTGAGGCATGATTATAAAACAAGTATTAATTTCTATGAAATCTAATATAGTGAATTTTTTAATGTATTGATAAATGTGGCTTATCCAATGTTTCCATATCTTGAGTTGATTAAACATGGAGTCGATATACTTAAAATGGGGTGCTGGAATGTAGATTGGATAGGTGCTTTGTGTATTTGGATGAATCGAATAGTGCATTTGAGATATCTGGAATTACCCTTCTATGATTGCATCTGGATCATAGTCCTCTATTAATTTAATTTCTTATTAATAGATCAAGTTCAACCCCTCTTCCTTTCATGTTTAACAATTCTTGGCTTGTTGTGCCAGGATGTAGATAAAGCATTTTGGATTCCTATAAGATTTATTTTGTGGGATATCCTCTACATATTCTAACTTTAAAGATAAAGATTGTAAAGGACAAACTGAAATAATAGAGTAAAGAACCCATTTTTAATTATGATCTTAACATTAAGGTGGCTTAATCTCATATGATTTTATTTTAACAAAAAAACATCCCTGGGGATGTGCCCTCTCAAGAAAATAAAGAATACATATCCAAAATTGATATTATCCTCACTCTAAAAGAGAACCTTTCTCATAAGAAATTTAATATTATATGGATAATGGCGGGGGATCTAAATTCACGTTTCATTGATAGCATGCATTGGGACAAAAACGTGAAAATGAGTAAAACTTCTCAATAAATTTATAGTGATATGTTTAGTAGTAAGAATGAAATGTAAAATTCCATGACTTCTTATTTTGATGAGATTTACATAGATAATGGAGTAGAAAAAATTGATTAACTGATCAAATAAATTGAACCATGAATTGATGATATTCAGAATAGAATTCTACTTGAGGCCCCCCAGTGAAAATGAATATTCATGCAAATCTGTTATAATTAAATATGGACGGTGTTACTAGACATGATGTCATGGAAAAACTTTTGGCCTTTTTTAGTAGGACATTCTTCATATTGTGAGGGAATTTTTTATTCATTAATCAATGATTTTTTGGTTGAACTCCAACATCATTGAATTAATCCCATAGAAAGATAATTCTCTTTATATAATGGATATTGGACTATTTCTATTGGTATTTTTAATACCAAAGGTCTTTAGAAAAAGCAAGATGCATTGGATGGGTGAGATTACTAAGGGTTTTATTTTGAAAAATCAGGTTGTATTTTTCCCTGGGAGAAGAATTCTGAATTTCCTCAACAATTCTTCTAAATGTGTAAATAACATGAAGAGGATGGTAAAGTAAGGCAATATGTCCTTTAATATTGATATATAAAAATATTTTTATACAATAAAATGGAGTTTCATTTTCCTAATTCTGAAAATGAAAGTATTTTCACATTGGGTAATTGATTTGATTTTTTCTAACCTACGCAGTGCTTATGGTGTTTCCTCTAGTGTTAAAGAATAATTATAAAGGAGACCCTTTATTTCAGATTTTATTTCCAATAGATGATTATTATCATCGTTTTTATCTTATTGGTCTTGTTAATATTGGGATTTATCAGTAGATGGGGTTTGGGAGGGATTTCTTTGCACCATCACATTTGTTTTATGATGATGATATTTTTCTCTTTATCAGTTATTATTACCATTTGATTTTAGTTTATTCATATATACTTATTGTCCTTTTTGATATTGTTATTATATAGTGATATAATACTATTTTTATAAGGTTATAGACTCTCTGTTGTACAATAATTATACAATCACTATTGGTTGGTTGCCTCTAACATATGCGGTTGAACTCTTGTAGTCATGTAACCAACTATCTTGGGGATTTGTTTAGTGGATATTTGGTTGAGAATTTACAAAGTGGTATAAGAGGTTTCTTTGTATATTATCATTCAATTTTTTTAAATTAGATACGATTCTTAGAATTTGTCAGTTCAGGGTAAATAATCATGTCTAGGAGTGTTCAACCGAAGCACGGGGAAATGACTAAGTGTTCAGGGATGAGATTTTGGTCTTATTGATAGTTACTAAAATTGATATGGTTTCAGGTTGATTGATTGATTTAAATTATTCTACATATATATTTATGATATTAGGGTATTTTATCCATGGGTTTCATGGAATTAACATGAGGGTTCAGTCATTATTCTAGGAACATAATGATTCAAATGCCTTGAATATTCCATGATATGTGGGATTCAAACCATTATTTTATGTTATATGTGATATTTTCCTTGGGTGATTTTATTAATTGATTGATGCTTATTTATCATTATCTACCAATATAACATGAATTTGTGGTTTCTTATTTATAAATCAATATTATTTTCTAACATGTGATATCATTTCATAGAAATCCCCTGGTGCATAAATTTTGGGCTCCCTTTGACAAGAGATAAAACTTTTTATCAAATTTTATAAGTGATTTTGTGTTGGGGTTTCCTGATTATTTATTGAAATATTTTTGTAATGTGGTTTTGTTCATGAAATTTACACACTAGTTTTTTTTCCGAAATAGAACACAATAGTTATTTTTCAAACTACTTATCATAAGGGGAAAGCATTTCAAGGCTCTCTTTTACATCACTGCTTATAAAATCTATCAGTTGTGAGAAATGCTTTGGTTTAAGAGTTTCTATATTACTTATTTATATTGTTTTTAGTGAATTTTAATGGAATTGTTTTCCATTGAAAAAAAAATGCCATTTATATTTTTAACTACTTAAATGCTGTAAAATAAACCTGAATGCTTTGCTTGACATCACTTATTGTGACCTGATTAATATTACTACCTCTATATAAGAGTCTGTTTGACAGTATGTATAAATTTTTTTTGTAACACAATGTGTTTTTGTGTAAGCCTTTGCAGATTTCTCATTTATTGAAAATATTTTGTAACACCAATTGTTTTGATATGCTATTCATCCTTCTTTTTGTGGTTTACCCAATTTAGAAAAGACACATGTGATCATGTGTTAGAGGGGGGATTTCCAAGAGGGAGGAAATCTGAATGGAGAGGGGGGCAGTGTGGAGGGAGAAAGGGGTGTGGGTGTAGGGGTAGGGTGTAGGGGGTGCAGGGGGAGGGGGTTGTCTAGGGGGTAGTGTGAAGGGGGATTGGGTTGTCCAGGAGGGGGGAGAGGGGATGGAGGTGGGGGCAGTGTGAAGGGAGCAGGGGGTGTGGGGGTGCATGGGGAGGGGCAGGGGGTGAAGGGGGTGGGGGCTGTCTAGAAGGGGGAGGGGGCTCTCCAGAGGGGGGGTGTCTGGGGTTGGGGTTAGGGGGGCAGTGTGCAAGGGGAGGGGGCATGGGGTGTGGGGGAGTATGGGGTGTGGGGGTGCAGGGGGTGTCAAGGGGGTTAGTGTGCAGAGAGGGGGTCAGGGGTGCTAGGGGAGGGGCTGTCCAGGAGGGGGAGGTGAGGGGGGGGGGGGTAGGGAGAAGGACGTGCATGGGATGTGGGAGTCCAGGGGGTGGAGCGACCATGAGGGGGGGGGGGGGTTCCGGGGTGGGGGCAGTGTGCAGGGAGGGGGCTGTCCAGATGGGGGGTGAACGGGTCTGGGGGAATAGAGTGTAGGGGGCATGGAGGGGGGAAGGGGTGTGGGGGTGTAGGGGTAGGGGACTGTCCAGGGGGTCGGGGGGGGTGGGGGCTATCCAAGATGGAGGTTGGGGGTGTCTAGGGGGATCAATGAGGGTGGGGGAGGGGTGTCTAGGAAGGGGCATACATATCGGAGAATTCAATTAAAAACATAATATGTCACTGTTCAAACATCTATGCTCTAATTTGGGTGTTGGAGGTACAAAAAATAATATTATGTGGTCATCGAAAGATGTGACTATTCATGATTTTTTATAATTTGAAACATTTATGAATTCCCTTACCCATAATATTTGTTTTGATTTTTTATTGACATTTTATTGATTGTTACTTAATATCTTATGAAACAACACATTTATGTTAAGTCATGTTCGTGATTATTTATTTAATGTTTGTTTATATGGCTCAAAATCGATAGATACTAGATGTACAACATAGATCAGAATAATGATGAATTTCAGAAGGAGTTAAGGTATTTCTTGGACTTTTCATTCTCTAATGATTCAGATGGTGGATTAATTCAATTCCCATGTTATGATTGTGTTGGAAGACTATAGTTAACTAATGAGAAAGTGATTTAACATATCACTAAATAGGGTTTCCAAAAAAATTCTCATGTGTTGTATCACAATGGAGAAAAAGAACAAGTGGTGAATGTCATTGATTCAGCAGAAATGATTGGTATGAACAATCTGATTTCCAATCAATTTCTTTTTGTTTCTGAAGCTAGCTCCTGTTGTAGACCAGTGAAAGAATAAATGTATACCAGAACACAGTTTTATTCTATTAATTAGAATGATGACGTTTTGATTGTTAGAATGCTGATGGAAGATTCAAATACCCATGTATATCATGAATGTGAAAAAAAAATGAGAAAACAAGAGTTTTTAATGAAATTATATCATAGAAAATCAATATATGGGTTTAGTAATACTGTGGTAGATCATATCCATACATTTATTAAGGATTTATAGCCTGATGATGCATGTATTCCAGAAAATAATTACATATCATCAATGTTGGTTGACAAGTTTGTATTTTCATCTATTAAGATTAATTTTTTGCCCAAAAAATGTTGTCTGTTCTGGAGGTAAAATGAAGAGTTATGTCAATGCAAATAGTGTGGAAAATCAAGGAGGAAGACTAATAAAGATGGAACGCAATCTCTCATACCATAGAAAGTGATGTGGAACATACCTTTAATTCCCAGGCTTTAATAACATTTTATGTCAGAACAAATGGAAAAGAATATGAGATGGAATAAAGATAAAAAAATAAAGATAATGATGAAATAGTGCATCCTGCAGATAGGTTGGCTTCGAAGAAATTTGATAGGTTACATCCTGATTTTCTAGCTGACCCATGAAATTTTATATTGGGATTATCTTGTGATGGTTTCAACCAATTTTTCAAAATTAATATGCACACTGTACTTGGCCTATTTTCATTCACATTTATAACATTCCTTCATAGATGTATATGAAGAAGCTATTTACTATCATGAGTATATTGATATCTGGACCCAGTAATCCTTGAAATGATATTGATTTATACTTGAAACCATTAATATAGAAGTTAAAGGAGCTTTGGGTTGTTGTTGAATAGGCATATGATGCATTCAGGAAGGAGTACATTATGCTTCATGAAACATTATTATGGATAATAAATGATTTCCCTTCCTACAGAATGATGTCTATTTGGATTACTGATGAGAAATTACCTTACCCTATTTTCATGAAAAATACATTTTTTTGAATATTAATGTTTCGACGAACATTCAGCTACATAGGGCTTCTTGAAATTTCTACTGATGGATCATCCATATAGGAAAAAGGGAAGATAGTTCGATAATTCTATTGAGACATATGAGACACCTAAAAGAATGTCAGTTAATGATTTTGTTAAATAACCTGATGATTTGAATTATTTTCTTTGGAAAATTCAATCAAACATCAGAAATAGAAAACATGTTAATTTGAATTCCATTAATAATTGGAGAAATAAATTCATATTCTTTGAGTTGTCGTATAGGTCAGTGAATTTATTGTGTCATTGTTTGGTTGTAATGAATATCAAGAAAAACATTTTTGAGATGTTACTTGCTACTATTTTAAATGTCAAATGAAAAATGAAAGACGATTTGCGGCCTCATCGTGTTTTTATGGATTTGTGTATAAGTGTCAAACATCATCGTGAGTTAATTTGTCAAAATATGTGGAAAGCCCTTATTGCCTATTTTTTTATGAAAAATGTGGATAAGAAGCAATTTATCATGTAACTCCCCGACCCCATTTTCCCAAATTTGGTGCATTATTACATAACATTGGCATGATCACAAGAAATATCAGGTATCGAAAGACCGATTAGTTTAGTAGCCTTTGAAACACTAGATACATTCATAAAGATTTACATTACATCATAAAAAACATCTTGTATTCATATAACCTCATACTATCCCTACAGTTCATTCATAAATTACTTCTTCATAATCATAGAAAAAATAAAACATTGAAAGGGGTGAGCTCAGATGCTCAGTAAGAATAAAAATATAGCAGAAGCTTTCATTGATAAACACAAACACTTAAGGCAATTTATAACTAAAACAAAAGCCTTTAAAACTTTAACTTCAACATAGTATGGCAACAATAAAATGAAATAATGTCGTTTACATATTCACATGGATACTCTAATAATCAAATAATCACATACAATATCAATAACCACTTTCATAATGATGGAATGCATAATGGCAGACTATCATAACCACATAGCCAAGGCCTCATGCCATGACTACAAATAAGATTTTGTCAAGGCCTTGTACCAAGTCACTAGTTTGTCTTATGAGACTAACCGATTCATCGAGGAGCTATAGTGGGCTCCACCCATCACTTACTAAGTCCAATGCATTCCTCTTATGAAAATTTTTAAACATAACATAAACATTCGTATTAAAACTAGCATACGAAATGTCGATACATTATCCACAAGCCATGAATGGTATAAAAATAGCACATCCATAATCAAACATAACTCATTCGATACAATATGGAAGATTCTAGTGTATCATATTCACCTCAATCAAGAATAATGAAGGATATTGACATAGATGAAAATAATCATCAAAACTATTTGAGAGAAATATCCCCCTTTTTTCTTGAAATCATTTAAAAGCCACACTATTTGCCAAGAAGACATTTAAAAATAGATTTTTGAATCAAAGTGTCTCTTACCACTTTGAATCTTCTAAAAGGAGATTTAATTTTAAAACTTTAATGTCCATATAAATAAATCCTTTAAACTATTTTTTAAAACATGGACACTAATGATCAAGATTTAGAAGAACAAGTCTTTAAAACATTTCAAAATCGTATTTTAGTTAGAGTTCCTAACCAAAACAGATACACTTGAATACAAATAATTGAGGTAATAAAAACATTGTAATATCATGAGAATAAAGGGATTCATGATATACTATGTCAATGTACATTATATACACCACATAAAAGTGATTTGGTGTATATCAACAATGAAGTCTCAATGGAATGAAATTGAGATGAAATCTATCATAAAGGCCGTACCCTTAGGTTAAGGATAAATCAATGACATAATTATGTGTGACAAATATAAATACACTAAATATTATTAGATATTAAGTGTAAAACAATCAAAGGATATTCACACATAATCTTGTAAAAACAACACCAATGAATTGGATGTTTAACTCAACAAATGGAGAATGAGTTAAAATTACTCTTATCAAATTCATATCGATGACCTGAGAAATTATCAACGGAGTGATTATGTGTATGAAACGTATATCCACAAAAAAAGGGGAGTGGAAATAATGACATAAGTAAATTAATAGTGATTCCACACATAATCTCAGAGTAAAATAATCAATGAAGTTTGCGTAAAGCTGAATAAATGCAAATTGAAATTTAAAATTCCCATATCGATTTGGTAACTTACGAAACATACACCCATGAAAGAAGTATAATACAATTATGATGTAAATATCCATAAATTAAAGTATATTACACAATGAATACAATCATGGGAAGTACACACACCACATGCAATAAATAAGTGGTGAACAATGGAATTCTCACGGAATTAAAAGTGAGATATGAAACCCCTTAATTTGTAACTTTTCCATGGTCGACGGAAGGTTATACTCAAGTATAATGGTGAAATAATTGTTATTAAATTATTTAATAATCATATACATTAATATGATATCATTATAGATCTTTAAACATTTCTTTGTTAATAATATCTTAGAATTATCGTCGTTTCGGGTGTTAACTTAATCGTTTTGTTTTATATGTTTTGTTATGTAAGTCGTGGTTGTCATGGATAGGTTGTATCTTATTCATATCCATAATGATATCAATTCCTTAAACATTATTTTTAAATCATAAAATGATAATTATAATTGAATGGATATGATAGTGAATGAATCTCATCGCGTTCGTGGAGACGGTAGTCCGTACGTACGCACGAGCGACAATATCATTCTTTTGATATTAAAATAATATATAATTGGATGGTATATCATATATACCGAATAATTATCATGTTATATTTATTATTTACAAGAATTTCACATCATTATTATACCCATCCAAATAATAATTTATTGAATAACAATTACACCATGACGTGGAGACAGTAAGTTGTACGTACGCATGTATGGTGACATGTTATTCAAAGGGTGGATAGAATACTGAATATGGTTGTACCCTATTTATAAAAATATTACAATATATAAGAGATACTGGATTCATTATTTTAGAATAGAAATATCAAATAAAGAAGAAGTGGAAGCAGAAAGGAACTTGAAAAGGGTGGTGAAATCATTACCTCTTCTTCGGGTTCTTCCTTTTGATTTGATAAAAAGGGCTTCATAGGTTGTCTTTATGATCAATCTAAGGCCTCTAGGTTGTAGTGATGGAAGTTGAGAGATTATTTGGGCAGGGTTTGACCGAACCAAAAGGCTTTTATGGTGTGATGTAATGAGAATGGGGAGTGCCTTTTTATAAGAGGGGTGAGGGGCACCTTTGGAAAAGCTAGAAATATTAATTTATAATAAATTAATATTCGGTTTATAATGGCTCAAAAGATGATTATTTAAAGGTTAAGGTGGGGATAGGTTAAAAATTATTCAACCAATAGAATTTAGACAGGTTTGGGTCATTATATTAACCTTATCTTTTAGTTTTAACTCTTAGTTAATTAGTTTGACATTTACCATGTCACTTTGTAATTTTATATTATATAGTTAATAAACATACTATATACATCCAAGAGACCCCAAGTGGTCCATTAATGATACCCCTATCATGATATAAGTCTCTTGGCCGAACCATAGATTTTTAGGAATTTAATATCAATTAATAATATAATATTTGTTTTAAAAAATCTTTTATGTCAATTTTGACACTATTCAATAGTTGATTTATGTGAAACTCATAACAGAATGATTACTTCGAAAAAAGTTAATTAAAGAAATACTAATATTTCATATTAACATATAAAATTAGTGTAATGCAGAAAAGTCTCAAATTACATTTATTTGGGTATTTATAATATCAATTATTTTAATTTTTGACTATTATCGTAATTACAACATCATCATTGTGTCATAAATAAATTAAATTATATAATGCCTAAAAATTATAAATATAATATCATTATATAGGAAATCGTATTATATTTCTAAAAATATTTATAGTCTAAAATCCAACATATATAACCCTATGTAAAAATTGTTTTCCTAAAAGATATATGCTTGTGTCATTTTTGTATTCATTTTAACTTAATTAAAATGAAGTGTCCCTATCACTTACAAGTGGCACCATGGGGTCCCAAAATCAACCCAAATATGCCTATGGTCGAACATGTATCAACCAATAAGGTTATGACACGTTTTAGGGTAATTTGGTATTATTATAATATTAATTTTTTAACCCTTATTTACCGGATTTACCTTTTAACCATGGTAAATAAAATATTTACCGAAATAATTATTCAAAATGTCTAAAAATAAAAGTTACCTATTAACACAATTTGAACATCCTGATTCCAAATATGGAATCCATTTTTCCAAATTCAAAACACAGTAGTGGCAGAAATTAATTTAAAATTAATTCCCGCTGTCAAAATAAAAAGCGTGTTTTTAAGATATAATAACTATCAAAAGATTAATACTTGTTTATGTTCGGTTTAATTGTGAAATTATGTCCAACGACCAACATTGTATTAAATGGTAAAAATATATTTTAAATATACTTTAAAACCACTCATATTCATAATTTATCAATATAAATTATTTCGATTAAAAAATTTGTTTTTAATTAAAATTTAGTAATTTTCACTATTCATCAAAATATTAAATTTATCAATAAAGTACCAAAATTTCACCTTAGGATAAATTCGTTATTCCGAATCCAAAAATGAATTATATTTTGAAATATAAAATATATATAATTTCAAAAAGTAGGTATTACTATTCTTAACGGCTTGTTCGATTGGTTGTGGTGTGTTAGAATCTCGAAGTTGCGTACAATGCACGCCATTGTATTATTCATAGGGAAACTTACCGTGTAAACATGGGGTGTTACATTCTCTCCTCTTTAAATAAATTGCGTCCTCGCAATTTTTTAAAATTGGGCTTGAGAATGTAATGGAAAGTCCCACATCGGAAAGAGAGTCAATAAAACTATCACTTTAAAAGAAAGGAAGAGAGGTATAAAGGTCACCCAAGATAACACATACTAGGATTACATGTAGGAAAAAATGGAAATGGATGATAAACTATGTGTTCAGTTCTGATGGAGAGGAATAGAAAACATGATCAGGATAAAGTTAACAATAAGAAAATAACATATTTGTGTGGGAAAAAACGGTCCTTAGTCCCCCAGTAGGAAAAGTAAATGGACAACATTTTTTTGTTTTAAGTTGCATTACATAAGGACGGGGAATTCATATATGATATTGACTAAGAACATAAAGAGATATACTTACTTTTTAAATAGAGTTTTATTATTTAATAACTTTTTGCCACTAACTCTTTTTTTGAATAATAAGTATTCAAGAAGACTTGGTCACAATGAAAGAGCTAGAATAATCTTCTATAGAAATACATGATCCATGTAGGATAAACTATATATTTAACTTGTCATTAGAGATTAATCAACACCAAAATGGTTAGTATAATATTTGATGACCCCCAAACAGATATTCCTTTAAAGAAAAAAAACTAATCATAATTTCTAAAATTAAACCATCAATACCCCAAAGTTAAATAAATATCATTCAATAATAAATTGTCCTTAAAATCCTTCAATATAATAAAAACTAATATTGAATCTCAAATCATATAAGAATGTATTCTTCCACGTTAATTTTTATCTCCAAATGACATTAATTACACTTAAAGTCACATATATAAAAGTAATTAACCTAATCATTTCCATAAACAACCCAAATCACTATAAATACATAATAAAAACATAGATAAAAAACCACCATTACTCTTCAAATAAAATCCCATACTATTCTATTTTCCTTGGGCATACAGTGTTCACAACAAATCGAACAACATCCAAAATAACATCTATCACTTAATCACCAAATTATTTTCCTTTACCAAGGGTATTCATTTAATAAGGCATAAGAACCCAAATCAACTTATTATTGATCAATTAGAACTTTTTACTAAAATTAATTAGTCACACTATCTAGGGACTTCACGTAGTCCAGTGGTAGGTGATAAATCCCAACTGCACATTGGTTGTGGGTTCAATTCCCACAACTTTGTCCGACGCGATGGGTTGTCACACGGTCTATGTGTTTTCATTTTTCAAAAACTAAATTTTATAATATTGCCAAAATGAAAAAAAAAATCCTCAAAATAACCATAACATAATTAAACCACAAATATTATCTCATACCTTGAATTTTCATCCCAAAATATGATAACTTATAATTTCCTCAAACCCAATGATAATATAAAACCAAATGGTTATTTATAACTATATCCACAAGAGAAGAGATAATTATACCTCAAATATCATTCTCATATGGAAAACTGCGGGGTTACAAATACAATAGAAAATTAGTCAAAAGTAAACCCATAAACAAGGATCACTGATACTTTTTAATCATTTCTCCAACCATTTATTTCAACATAGCTTCTTCTTTGACCAAGAAAATATCCTATAGAATAGGGAATTCACTCGGGTAATGGCTAGGTCCCCTACATTTACGGCAAATGACTGTAAATGGAATATTGGGACCATTTTTATCTTCTTCCATAGTACTCTTCATTTTTCTTCGCCAATTCTTCACTTTATGTCCTTTCTTCCCGCATGTAAAGCATTTCATTGTCCCATTGAGACACTTTCCTAGGTGTCTACTTCCACATTTCATCCATGATGGAAATTGAGGATTCCTTTCTCCATGGTATCCACTGCTAGAGCTCTTATCATTCCTCACCTTTGTCTTCTTTTTTGAGTCCGGGAATTGGTTAATATATATATTTTTTATCATATTTTTAGAAAATTGATTTGGCATAAAGGCGATATCTTTTACGCCTATCAATATTCCATTTTGTTGCTCATTTGCACCACTGTTCCCACCTTGTACATCATTCTCAAAGTCACTATGACTTCCTTGGAATCCATCCATTGACTAAAACCAGTAATCATTGTGTGAGTAACAGTAGTCATAAAATCATTTAGAGATTAACATGTCACCATTTTATCAATTTGAAACACATTCGGATTAACTAAGGTCATTTACTCTCATCTTATATATTTAATACATAAAATTTGTTAGTAAATAAAATGTAAATTATCCCAAGCATATCCTTCAAGAGTGTTATAACCAGGAGTACAGCAAGGCCCGTTATCGTGCACCAGTTCCCGTTCGAGTCTAGCTCAAAGAGGTGTTTTCCGGTTTTACCCCTAGGTACATTTGTGCCAGAGCCGTCTCTACCTGTTCATATCCAGACAAGAATTTATTGCTCGAAAAACTCACAAAATCTCTAAAATACCAAAATTCTAGGAAGTTCTTCTATACTAATCCTCGAAGTTTATCTTAGGTCTACGTGCTCTAATCAGAGTTTATCTAAATCTAGTTTCCAAGGTTTGTACTAAACATCCTCTGATACCAACTATAACGCCCCGACCCCATTTTCCCAAATTCGGTGCATTATTACATAACATTTTCATGATCACAAGAATGATCAAGTATCGAAATACCGATTAGTTTAGTAGCCTTGGAAACACTAGATATATTCATAATGTTTTACATTACATCATAAAAAAACATCTTGTCTTCATATACCCTCATACTATCCTTTCAGGTCATTCATAAATTACTTCTTCATAATCCTGGGAAAAATAAAACAATGAAAGGGGTGAGCTCAGATGCTCAGTAAGGATAAAAATATAGCAGAAGCTTTCATAGATAAGCATAAACACTTAAATGAAATTTATAACTAAAAAAAATCCTTTTAAACTTGAACTTCAACATAGTATGTCAAAAATAAAATGAAATAATGTCATATACTTATTCACATAGATACTATATTAATCGAATAATCACATGAAATATCAATAACCACATTCATAATGATGGAATTCATAATTCCAGACTATCATAACCACATAGCCAAGGCCTCGTGCCAAGACTACAAATAAGATTTTTTCAAGGCCTTCTGCAAAGTCACTAGTTTGTCTCGTGAGACTTCCCGATGCATCGAGGAGCTATAGCGGGCTCCACCCATCACTTTCTAAGTCCAATGCATTCCTCATATGAAATGTTTTAAACATAACATAAACATTCGTATTAAAACTAGCATACAAAATTTCGATACTTTATCAACAAACCATGAATGGTATAAAAATATTACATCCATAGTGAAACATAACTCATTCGATACAATATGGAAGTTTGTATTGTATCATATTCACCTCATCCAAGAATAATGGAGGATATTTACATAGATGAAAATAATCATCAAAACTATTTGAGAGAAATATCCCCCTTTTTCTTGAAATCATTTAAAAGTCACACTATTTGTCAAGAATCCATTTAAAAATATATTTTTGAATCAAAGTGTCCCATACCACATTGAAACTTTTAAAAGGAGTTTTAATTTTAAAAATTTAATTTCCACATAAATAAATCCCTGAAACCATTTTTTAAAACATGGACATTAATGAGAAAGATTTAGAAGAATAAGTCTTTAAATCATTTAAAAATGTTATTTTAGTTAGAGTTTCTAACCAAAACAAAGACACTTGAATACACATAATTGAGGTAATAAAAAAATTGTAATATCATGAGAATAAAGGGATTCATGATATAATATGTCAAAGTACATTATATGCACCACATAAAAGTGATTTGGTGTATATCAACAAATAAGTCTCAATGGAATGTAAATTGAGATGAAATCTCTCATAAAGGCCGTACCCTTAGGTTAAGGATAAATCGATGACATAGTTGTGTGTGAAAAAGATAAATACACTAAATATGATTGGATATTCAGTGTAAAACAATCAGAGGACATTCACACATAATCTGGTAAAAACAACCCCAATGAATTGGATGTTTAACTCAACAAATGAAGAATGAGTTAAAATTACTCTTATCAAATTCATATCGATGACTTGAGAAATTATCAATGGAGTGATTATGTATATCAAAAGTATATCCACAAAAATAGGGAGTGGAAATTATGACATAAGAAAATGAATAGTGATTCCACACATAATCTCGGAGTAAAATAATCAATGAAGTTTGCGTAAAGTCGAATAAATTGGAATTGAAATTTCAAATTCCCTTATCGATTTGGTAATGTATGAAACATACACCAATGAAAGAATGATAATAAAATGATGATTTAAATATACATAAATTAAATTATATTACACAATTAATACAATCATGGGAAGTACACACCCCACAGGCAATAAATAAGTGGTGAACAATGGAATTCTCACGGAATTAAAAGTGAGATAAGAAACCCCTTACTTTGTAATTTTTCCTCGGTAGACAGTTGGTTAACCTCCTGTATAATGGTGAAATAATTGTTATTAAATTATTCAATAATCATATAAATTAATATGATAACATATATGATTTTTTAACATTTCTTTGTTAATAATATCTTAGAATTATCGTCGTTACGGTTGTTAACTTAATCGTTTTCTTTTATATGTTTTGTTACGTAAGTCATAGTTGTCATGGATAGGTTGTATCTTATTCGTATCCAGAATGATATCAAGTCCTTAAACATTATTTTTAAATCATCAAATGATAATTATACTTTAATGGATACGATAGAGAATAAATCGCATCGCGTTCATGGAGACAGTAGTCCGTACGTACGCACGAGCGACAATATCATTCTTTTGATATTAAAATAATATATAATTGGATGGTATATCATATATAAAGAATAATTATCATGTTATATTTATTATTTACATGAATTACACATCATTATTATATCCATCCAAATAATAATTTATTGAATAACAATTAACACGACGTGGAGACGGTAAGTCGTACGTACGCACGTATGATGACCTGTTATTCAAAGGGTGGATAGAATACTGAATATGGTTGTACCCTATTTATAATAATATTACAGTATATAGGAGATACTGGATTCATTATTTTATAATATAAATAACAAAGAAAGAAGAATTGGAAGAAGAAAGGAACTTCAAAAAGTGTGGTGAAATCATTACCTCTTCTTCGGGTTCTACCTTTTGATTTGATCAAAAGGGCTCCTTAGGATGGCTTTCTGATCAAACTATGACCTCTAGGTTGTAGTTAGGGAAGTTTATATAGTATTTGGGCTGGGGTTGGCCGATCAAAAAGTTTTTTAAGGTGTGATGTAATGAGAAGGTGGAGTGCCCTTTTATAAGATGGGTGAGGGGCACCTTTGGAAAAGCTAGAAATATTAATTTATTATAAATTAATATTCAGTTTCTAATGGATCCAAAATTGATTATTTAAAGTTTAAGGTGGGGATTGGTCTAAAACCATTCAACCAATAGAATTTAGACTGATTTTGGTCATTATATTAACATTATCGTTTAGTTTTAACTCTTAGTTAATTTGTTTGACATTTACCATGTCACTTTGTATTTTTATATTTTAGAGTTAATAAACATACTATATACATCCAAGAGACCACCAAGTGGTCCATTAATGTACAAATATCCTGATATAGGTATCTTTGCTGAACCATAGATTTTTAGTAATTTAATACCAATTAATAATATAATATTTGTTTTAAGAACTCTTTTATGTCAATTTTGACACTATTCAATAGTTGATTTTTGTGAAACTCATAACAGAATGATTACTTAGAAGAAAGTTACATAAATGAATCCTAATATGTCATATTAACCTAGAAAAGTAGTGTAATTCAATAAAAGACTCAAATTATATTTATTTGTGTATTTATAATATCAATTAATTTAATTTTTCACTATTATGGTAATTACTGCATCATCATTGTGTCATAAATAAATTAAATTATTCAATGTCTTAAAATTTTAAATAAACTATAATTATGTAGGAAATCATTTTATCTTTCTAATGAATATTTATAGTCGAAACTCCAACATATATAACCCTATGTAAAAATTGTTTTTCTAAAAGATATATTCTTGTGTCATTTTTGTATTCATTTTAACTTAATTAAAATAAAGTGTCCCTATCACTTACAAGTGGCACCATGGGGTCCCAAAATCGACCCAAAGATCCTATGGTCGAACATGTATCAACCAATAAAGTTAGAAAAAATTTTAGGGTAATTTTTTATTATTATAATATTATTTTTTATCCCTTATTTATCGGATTTACTCTTTAACCATGGTAAATAAAATATTTACCGAAGTTATTATTCAAAATGTCTAAAAATAAAAGTTACCTATTTACACAATTTGAACATCCTGATTTAAAATATGGAATCAATTTTTCCAAATTCAAAACACAGAAGTTGTAGAAATTAATTTAAAATTAATTTCCGTTGTCAAAACAAAACGTGTGTTTTTAAGATATAATAACAATCAAAAGATTGATACTTTTTTATGTTCGGTTTAATTTTGAAATTATGTCCAATGAAAAACATTGTATTAAATGGTAAAAATTTATTTTAAATATACTTTAAAACCACTCATATTCAGAATTTATCAATATAAAAATTTTTCAATTAAAAAAGTTGTTTTTAATTAAAATTTATTAAATTTCATTATTCATCAAAATATTAATGTTATCCGAAAAGTACCACAATTTCACCTTAGGCTAAATTCGATATTCGGAATCCAAAAATGAATTCCATTTTGAAATATAAAATAAATATAATTTCAAAAAGTAGGTATTACTATTCATAACGGCTAGTTCGATTAGTTATGGTGAGTTAGAATCTTGAAGTTGCGTACAATGCACGCCATTGCATTATTCAAAGGGAAACATACCGTGGAAGCTTGTGGTGTTACATTCTACCCTCCTTCAATAAATTGCGTCCTCAAAATTTTTTAAAATTGTGCTTGAGAATGTAATGGAAAGTCCCACATCAGAAAGAGAGTCAATAAAACTATCACTTTAAAAGAAAGGAAGAGAGGTATAAAGGTCACCCAAGATAACCCATACTAGGATTCCAGGTAGGAAAACATGGATATGGATGATAAAATAAGTGTTCAGTTCTAATGGAGAGGGATATAAAAAATGATCAGGAGAATGTTAACAATAAAAAAATCACAAATTTGTGTGGGGACAAACGGTCCTTAGTCTCCCAGTAGGAGAAGTAAATGGACAACATTTTTTTTAAGTTAAATTACATAAGAAAGAGGAATTCATTTATGATATTGACTAAGAACATAAAGAGATATACTTAATTTTTAAGTAGAGTTTTATTATTTAATAACTTGTTACCACTAACTTTTTTTGAACAATGAGTATTCAAGAAAACTTGGTCATAATGAAAGATCTAGAATAAACGTCTTTAGAAATACATGATCCATGTAGGATAAACTATATATTTGGCTTGTCTTTAGAGATTAATAAAAACCAAAATGGTTAGTATAATATATGATGACCCCCCAAACGGATATTCCATTAAAGAAAAAAAACTAATCGCAATTTCTAAAATTAAACCATCAATACCCCATAGTTAAATAAATATCATTCAATAATCAATTGTCCTTAAAATCCTTCAATATAATAAAAACTAATATTGAAACTCAAAACTTATAAGAACGTAGTCATCCATGTTAAATTGTATCTCCAAATGACATCAATTACTCTTAAAGTCACAAACTTAAATGTAATTAACCTAATCATTTCCATAAACAACCCAAATCACTATAAATCCATAATAAAAACATAGATAAAAATCCACCATTACTCTTCAAATGAAATCCCATACTATTATATTTTCCTTTGGCATATAGTTTTCACAACAAAGCGAACAACTTCCAAAATAACATCTATCACTTAATCACCAAATCATTTTCCTCTACCAAGGGTATTCATTTAATAAGACATAAGATCCCAAATCAACTTATTATTGATCAAAAAAAATAATTTAACTAAAAATAATTTGTCTCACTATCCAGGGACTTCACATAGTCTAGTGGTAGGTGATAAATCCCAATCGCACATTGGTTGTGGGTTTGATTCTCACAGCTTTGTCCGACGTGACGGGTTGTCACACGGTCTGCGTGTTTTCCTTTTTCAAAAAATATATTTTATAATATTACCAAAATGAAAAAAATTCCTCAAAATAACCATAACATAAATTATCCACAAATATTATCTCATACCTTGCATTTTCATCCCAAATTATGATAACTAATAATTTCCTCAAACCCAAAGATCATATCAAACAAACTGGTTATTTATAACTATATCCACAAGAGAAGAGAAAATTCTTCCCCAAATATCATTCTCAAATGGAAAACTGCGGGGTTACAAATACAAGAGAAAATTATTCCAAAGTAAACCCATCAACAAGGAGCACTGATACTTTTTAATCATTTATCCAACCATTTATTTCCACATAGCTTCTTCTTTGACCAAGAAAATATCCTATAGAATAGTGAATTCACTTGGGTAATGGCCAGGTCCCCTACATTTACGGCAAATGACTATAAATGGAATCTTGGGACCATTTTTATCTTCTTCCATAGTACTCTTCATTTTTATTCAGCAATTCTTCAGTTTATGTCCTTCCTTCCCGCATGTAAAGCATTTTACATTCCCATTGAGACACTTTCTTGGGTGTCTCTATCTACATTTCCTGCATGATGGAAATTGAGGATTCCATTCTCCATGGTCTCCACCGCTGGAGCTCTTATCATTCATCACCTTTCTCTTCCTTTTTGAGTCCGGGAATTGGTTAATATATATATTGTTGATCATATTTTTGGAAAATTGATTTGGCATAAAGACGATATCTTTTACGCCTATCAACATTCCATTTTGTTGCTCATTTCCACCACTATTCCCACCTTTTACATCATTCTCAATGTCACTATGACTTCCATGGAATCCAGCCATTGACTAAAACCAGAAAGCATTGTGTGAGTAACAGTAGTCATAAAATCATTTAGAGATTAAAATTTCAATATATTCTCAATTTGAAACACATTAGGATTAACCAAGGCCATTTACTCTCATCTTATATATTTAATTCTTGAAATCGGTTAGTAATGAAAATGTAAATTATCCTAATCATATCCCCCAGGAGTGTCGTAACCAAGAGTGTAGCAAGGCACGTTATCATGCACCGGTTCTCGTTCGAGTCTAGTTCAAAGCGGTGTTTTCTGGTTTTACCCCTAGGTACATTTTTGCCAGAGCCTCCTCTACCTGCTCGTATCCAGACAGGGATGTATTGCTCGGGAAACTCACAAAACTCTACAATACCAAAATTCTAGGAAGTTCTTCTATACTAATTCTCAAAGTTCATCTTAGGTCTACGTGCTCTAATCAGAGTTTATCTAAATCTAGTTTCCAAGTATTGTACTAAACTTTCTCGGATACCAACTGTAACGCCCCGACCCCAGTTACCCAAAGTCGGTGCATTATTACATAACATTGGCATGATCAAAAGAAAGATTATGTATCGAAAGACCGATTAGTTTAGTAGCCTTGGAGACACTAGATACATTCATAAATTTTTACATTACATCATAAAAAAACTTCTTGTCTTCATATACCCACATACTATCCCTACAAGTCATTCATAAATTACTTCCTTATAATCCTGGGAAAAATTAAACATTGAAAGGGGTGAGCTCAGATGCTCGGTAAGGATAAAAATATTGCAGAATCTTTCATAGATAAGCATAAACACCTAAGGCAATTTATAACTAAAACAAAATCCTTTTTAACTTGAAAATCAACATAGTATGGAAAAAATAAAATGAAATAATGTCGTTTACTTATTCACATGGAGACTATACTAATCGAATAATCATATGAAATATCAATAACCAATTTCATAATGATGTAATGCATAATGCCAGACTATCATAACCACATAGCCAAGGCCTTGTTCCAAGACTACAAATAAGATCTTTTCAAGGCCTTCTGCCAAGTCACTAGTTTGTCTCATGAGACCTACAGATGCATCGAGGAGCTATATCGGGATCCACCTGTCACGTACTATGTCCAATGCATTCCTCATATGAAATGTTTTAAACATAACATAAACATTTGTATTAAAACTAGTATACGAAATGTCGATATGTTATCCACAAACCATGAATGGTATTAAAATAGCACCTCCACCGTCAAAAATAACTCATTCGATAAAATATGGAAGATTTTACTATATCATATTAACCTCAATCAAGAATAATGAAGGATATTGACATAGATGCAAATAATCATCAAAAATATATGGGAGAAATATCCCCCTTTTTCTTTAAATCATTTAAAAGTCACACTATTTTTCAAGAAGCCATTTAAAAATAGATTTTTGAATCAAAGTGTCCCATACCACTTTGAAACATCTAAAAAGAGTTTTAATTTTAAAACATTAATGTCTGTATAAATAAATCCTTAAAACCATTTTTAAAACATGTACATTAATTAGAAAGAATTAGAAGAATAATTCTTTAAAACATTTAAAAATGGTATTTTAGTTAGAGTTTCTAACCAAAACAGAGACAATTGAATACAAATAAGTGAGGTAATCAAAAAAATGTAATATCATGGGAATAAAGGGATTAATGATATACTATGTCAAAGTACATTATATACACCACCTAAAAGTGATTTGGTGTATATCAACAAATAAGTCTCAATGGAATGTAAATTGAGATGAAATCTCTCATAAAGGCCGTACCCTTAGGTTAAGGATAAATAAACGACATAGTTATGTGTGAAAAATATAAATACACTAAATATGATTGGATATTATGTGTAAAACAATCAAAGGACATTAAAACATAATCTTGTAAAAAGAACACCAATGAATTGGATGTTTAACTCAACAAATGGAGAATGAGTTAAAATTACTCTTATCAAATTCATATCGATGACTTGAGAAATTATCAATGGAGTGTTTATGTGTATCAAAAGTATATCCACAAAAAATGGGAGTAGAAATTATGACATAAGAAAATGAATAGTGATTCCACACATAATCTCGGAGTAAAATAATCAATGAAGTTTGCGTAAATCCGAATAAATGGAAATTGAAATTTCAAATTCCCTTATCGATTTGGTAACTTATGAAACATACACCCATGAAAGAAGGATAATAAAATGATGATGTAAATATCGATAAATTAAATTATATTAAACAATGAATAAAATCATGGGCAGTACACACACCACATTCAATAAATAAGTGGTGAACAATGGAATTCTCACAGAATTAAAATTGAGATAAGAAACACCTTACTTTGTACTTTTTCCTTGGTCGACGGTAGGTTAACCTCCTCTATAATGGTGAAATAATTGTTATTAAATTATTAAATAATCATATACATTAATATGATATCATATATTATCTTTTATCATTGATTTGTTAATAATATCTTAGAATTATCGTCGTTTTGGGTGTTAACTTACTCGTTTTCTTTTATATGGTTTGTTACGTAAGCCATGGTTTTCATTGATAGGTTGTATCTTATTCATATCCAGAATGATGTCAAGTCCTTAAACATTATTTTTAAATCATCAAATTACAATTATACTTGAATGGATACGATATATAATTAATCTCAGCGCGTTCATGGAGACGGTAATCCGTACGTACGCACGAGCAACAATATCATTCTTTTGATATTAAAATAATATATAATTGTATGCTATATAATATATAATGAATAATTATCATGTTATATTTATTATTTAAATGAATTACACATCATTATTATACCCATCCAAATAATAATTTATTGAATAACAATTACACCACGACGGGGAGACTGTAAGTCGTACGTACGCACGTATGGTGAAATGTTACTCAAAGGGTGGATAGAATACTGAATATTGTCTTACCATATTTATAATAATATTACGGTATATAGGAGATACTGGATTTATTATTTTAGAATATAAATAACAAAGAAATAATAAGTGGAAGAAGAAAGGAACTTGGAAAAGGGTGGTGAAATCATTACCTCTTCTTCGGGTTCTTCCTTTTGATTTGATCAAAAGGGCTCCTTAGGATGACTTTCTGATCAAAATAAGGCCTCTGGGTTGTAGTGAGGGAAGTTTACAGAGTATTTGGGTAGGGTTTGGCCGAACCAAAAGGATTTTAAGGGGTTAAGTAATGAGAAGGGGGAGTTCCATTTTATAAGAGGGGTGAGGGGCACCTTTGGAAAATCTAGAAATATAAATTTACAATAAATACATATTCGGTTTCTAATGGCTCCAAAATTGATTATTTAAATTTTATGGTGGGGATAGGTCTAAAAACATTCAACCAATATAATTTATATAGGTTTGGGTCATTATATTAACCTTATCTCTTAGTTTTAACTCTTAGTTAATTAGTTTGACATTTACCATGTCACTTTGTATTTATATATTATATAGTTAATAAACGTACTATATAAATCTAATATAACCCCCAAGTAGTCCATTAATGATACATCTATCATGATATAAGTCTCTTGGCCGATCCTTATATTTTTAGGAATTTAATATCAATTAATAATATAATATTTGTTTTAAAAACTCTTTTATGTCAATTTTTACACTTTTCAAGAGTCAATTTTGTTGAAACTCATAACATAATTATTACTTCGAAAAAAGATAAATAAATCAATCCTAATATGTAATATTAAACTAGAAAATTATTTTAATTCAATAAAAGTCTCAAATTATATTTATTTGGGTATTTATAATATCAATTATTTTAATTTTTTACTATTATTGTAATTATTGCATCGTCATTGTGACATAAATAAATTAAATTATTTAATGTCTAAAAATTATAAATAAAATATAATTATGTAGTAAATATTTTTATATTTCTAATTAATATTTATAGTTGAAAATAAAACATATATAACCCTATGTAAAAATTCATTTTCTAAAAGATATATGGTCGTGTCATTTTTGTATTCATTTTAACTTAATTAAAATAAAGTGTCCCTATAACTTACAAGTGGCACCATGGGGTACCAAAATCGACCCAATGATTCCTATGGTCGAAAATGTATCAACCAATATGTTTAGGACACATTTTAGGGTAATTTTTTATAATTATAATATTATTTTTTATCCCTTATTTACCGGATTTACCCTTTAACCATGGTAAATAAAATATTTACCGAACTAATTATTCAAAATGTCTAGAAATATAAGTTACCTATTTACACAATTTGAGCATCCTGATTCCAAATATTGAATCCAATTTTCCTAATTAAAAACACAGTAGTGGTAGAAATTAATTTAATATTAATTCCTGTTGTCAAAAACCAAAAAGCGTGTTTTTAAGATATAATAACTATCAAAATATTGATATTTGTTTATGTTTGGTTTAATTGTGAAATTATGTCAAATGACCAACATTTTATTAAATGGTAAAAATTTATTTTAAATATTCTTTAAAACCACTCATATTCATAATTTATCAATATAAATTATTTCTATTAAAAAAGATGTTTTTAATTAAAATTTACTAATTTTCACTATTCATCAAAATATTATAGTTATCTGAAAAGTAACACAATTTCACCTTAGGAAAATTCGATATTCCGAATCCAAAAATGAAGTCCATTTTGAAATATAAAATATATATAATTTCAAAAGGTAGGTATTACTATTCATAACGGCTAGTTCGATTGGTTGTGGTGTGTTAGAATCTCGAAGTTGCGTACAATGCACGCCATTGAATTATTCAAAGGGAAACATACCATGGAAGCTTGGGGTGTTAAATATTCATGTCTTATAATGTTTTATGGTTCCAGATGGTTATTCATGTTATATTTAGAAAACTATGAATACACAAGATTTGAAACTAAAATCTCTTAAAACCCATGATAATCGTGCATTCTTAAATGAGTTGACTCTTATATCCATTAGAAATTTACATTCACATAATGTTATTGTTGATGTGATTAAGTTATGTCATTTTTATCGAGTCCTTTTTTCTGAAAGACTATTATGAAGTGTTCTTCAGAAATCGAAGATAGATCAAGCGATTATTCTTTGCGACTTAAAGAAAATTTTACCACCGCCATTTTCCACAAGTATGTTACATCGGACTGTGCATATTCCCACAAATGTTCATTGTGGTGGACCTATTTTAAGATGGTGGATGTATCCTACAAAAATAATGATGATTACATTGAAATCTTATGTGAGAAATAAATATCACCCTGAAGGCTCAATTGTGAAATGTTATTTAGCACAAGAATGCATGGATTTCGGTTCATCAAACTTGGATAAAATCACTATAAGGTCTAATCGACTTATGATAATTGAAGATGAGAAATATTATCCCATTGAGCCTGCATTTCCTTCACTTTCCCAAATAGGGGGGATATCTGGATCATACTCGTTGTGTACATTATCCAGGGATGAGTGGGAAATGGCTCATCGTACAGTATTATTCAACTATGGTGTGCATGATGATTATATCAAGTAATTAAACTAATAAATATTTATTTTTTTCATTATGTTATTTCTTCATATCTACTGAAATTTTTAAGATTTAATTTGTGTAGAGAAAATATATAAATTATAAAAAATATACATCTCTCTCTATTTATTAAGTTGAAGGAATAGCTGTACAACAATGAATTTGCTACTTGGTTAAAGTCAAAAATAATAGATTTTTTCATCACATAACATAATCACATGTCCCTATTTAATATTATATGATGGTATATATTATGTTTTATCTCTTCTAAGGAATGAAGTATCAGATGAAGTAATATCATTATCCTTTGGTCCAAACGATGTGGTACGTGCTTGTAAAACAATGGTTTTTAATGAATTTATGTTTTTTATAAATAGCTGTGCAAAAAATGGCATCACAGCATGATGGTGTCATGATAAGTGTCACAACAGATTTTTTATGTGAGTGCATTAGATAGACAACCTCAATCATAAAATATATCATATTATGGTGTTGTTGAAAGAATTATTTCATTAGATTACTATGCACATGGTTGCATCACAATGATGAAATATAAGTGGTTTGATTCAATGATAAGACTAGGAATGAATATTGCTAAATGTGGATTTAGAGTGATTGATATAAACTTCCTACATCACACTGATGAACCTTATAATCTTTTATCATAGGCTAGACAATTGTTTTATCTAACTGACCCATTAGAACAACAATATGGTGTTATTGTTGATTCCATTCCAATAGATATTTTTTATGAAGACATGGATGAAAATGATGTTGTGTATAAACCATCTAGTATTTATTCGAATGTTGAATTTGATAACATATATGACTTAATTACAAGAATAGATTTTGAACCATAAATTTTCATAGACCACACAGAACGTTGATACATTTGTAAGCATTTACCTAACATTATCTTAGTATTGTATGTGTTTTTTTATACTTCCATACATGATATCAAATTTACAACTATATTTTATACCGTTTTCTTATATCAAACTATATATAGTCTGACCAATTTTGGTTTAAGCATATCTATTTTAATTCATAATCCTAGAAAAGTCTTGATTGGGGTGAGCGGGGCCAGTAAATATTGAGTGTGATTTCACATATGTTAAGACTATAAGTGCATTTTAATAATTCTCATTGTTTCCATTCATTATCGCATGCATAGACTTGAATCTATTTCTTTTTTCAACTTTTTATGGGTTCTATATGGCCATTTTTCTACTGAATCAATTATTGGGGTTGAGCGAGGACAGTAAATGTGCACAAATTGTTAAGGATTAATGTCAACTAGGTTTCCATTTGTTTATTCTTATTGAATTTTCAACTTGTATACTGAATAGTTTTAATCTTTTTTTTCACATGTTCATTCAGGTATTTGAGGATGCCTATCAGCCAAAATTAATAATCATAATCCTTGATGACATTGATAGGTACTTATAATCTATTTCAACTCAATACTAATTTTGGTCCTTTCATTCAATAACCACTATGGTGTTATTTTATGTAAATTCTTTTGGCGTACATTACCATTGGACCTCGTTTATCCAATATTACTTCCCAAACGCTGATGGTCCTTTTAAAATGGCTTCCTCAACAGTCATTTCTCTGATCCCTTTTATTAGTATAACTCATTTTGAATATATAATTATGAGGTTCTATTTGTCTCAAGGTCTTCACAAATACTATATTTCTTGTGTGTATTCTTTTTCATGATAGGCTATGTCTGTGGATAAGGATGCATGCTATGCAGAGAACCATCAAAAAAAGATATCCCATGATTATGCATGTGAGCATATATATAAGTAACCCCTTTTGTGTGGCTTGTCACCTTTGAGGTATAGTCCCTCTCCCAGCCTCTTTAATTCATGAATTTTTTAATTGCATTTATCTTCCTTCTTAATTCTACTTTTTTATAATAAATTGAAAATCTTGGTCAAGTGTTAGTTAAAATAATTTCTTAGTAATATAAATAAGTCATCGTTTTGTATTTAAACCCCTCGAACGAAGGTGCGATGTTTGTGAAAACTCGCAGTGTTAGTTTATTATTATATAGCGTATTTGACATTATTTCATTTATGATTTTTACTTTAATCCTTACACATCTAATTTCAGACACCACGAGCATCTCCAAATATTTATTTGACTGAAAGGGGGGTGTGTAGGGGGGTATGGGGGTGTGAAAGGTGGGGTGGGTGTGTGCTGCGGTCTGTCTAGGGAGGGGGCTACAGGGAGGGGGTGGTGGGATACTGCAAGATTGGGGGTGGGGGGGGGGGCAGGGGGCAGGGGGCAGGGCCAGGGTGGAGGGGGGCATGGGGGTGTGCAAGGGGCAGTGGGGACATGGGGGGGTGCAAGGGGGCAGAAGATATGAAGGCACCATTGGTATTGAATGTGATTCCACATATGATAATATTGTAGGTGCATTTTAATAATTCTCATTGTTTCCTTTCATTGTTGCATGCATCCACATGCATCTATTTGTGGTGTCAACTTTTGTTGGGTTTTATATGGCCAGGTTTTAGCTGAATCAAGGATTGGGGTCTGCAAGGCTAGTAAATATACACAAATTGTCAATGTTTGAAATCAACTAGGTTTCTATTTGTTTATGCTTATTAAATTTTGAACATGTATACTAAACAACATAAGTCCTTTTTTCACCTGTTCTTTTTAGTTATTTGATGATACCTATAAATAAAAATTAAGAAACATAATCCATGATGACATTGAGAGGTAATTACAATCAATTTCAACACAATACTACTTTTGGTAATTATTTCGATAACCATTGTGTTGTTCTTTTTAGTACATCATTTTGGAGTACATTGCCATTGGACCTCGTTTTTCCAATATTATTTCTCAAACACTAATGGTCCTTTTGAAATAGCTTCCACCACATTAATTCATCTCAAACCTATTTTTGGTGGATCTCATTCCAAATATATATTTATGAGGTTTTATTAGTCGCAATGTATAAACAAGAACTGTAATTAGTGTGTGTATGCTTTCACATGATAGCTTGTGTCTGTGGATAGAGATGCATGATATATAGAGAACTACCAAAAAAACGTAGCCCATTATTATGAGTGTGATCATATATATATAAGGATCCTCTGGTGCGTGGCTTGACACCTTTGAGGTAGTGCCATCCACTAGCCTATTTAATTAAAGAATTTTTTAAATTGCCTTTAGCTTCTTTTTTTATTCTTCCTGTTTATATTAAAATGAAATTCTTGATCAAGTGTTATTTAAAATAAATTATTCCTTTTATAAATAAGTCATGGTTTTGTAATAACACCCCTTCAACAGAGGTGCGCTATCTTTGAAAACTCACAGTGGTAGTTTATTCTTATATAGCTTGTTTGAATTTATTGAATTTATCTTTTATAATTTAACCCTTACTTATCTCATTTGAGACACCACAAGCATCTCCAATGATTTTTTGACTCACAGGGGGTGTTTAAGGGGCAGGGGGTGTGCAAGGTGGGGTGGTGGTGTGCTGGGGGTCTGTCCATGGGGGATATATGGAGGGGGTTGGTGGGCTACTGCATGAGTCGGGGGGGGGGGGGGGGGTAGGGGAAGGGGTTAGGGCGTAGGGGGTAGGTCGGAGGGAGGCAAGGGGGAGGGGGAGGGGCAGGGCAGAGGGGGGAGGGGGGTAGGGGTAGGGGCAGGGGATATGGGGTGTGCTAGGTGGAAGTGGGAGCTGGGGGTGTGCAAGGGGTAAGGGGATATGCAGACACCATTGGTATTGAAAGTGATTTCACATATGTTATGATTGTAAGTGCATTTTAATAATTCTCATTGTTTCCTTTCATTCTTGCATGCATGCACTTGCATCTATTAGTTTTATCATATTTTATTTTTGGGTACTGTATGGACAGTTTTCTACTGAATCGAGGATTGGGGTGAGCGAGGCTAGAAAATATGCACAAATTATCAAGGTTTAAAATCAACTAGGTTTCCATTTGTTTATGCTTGTTGAATTTGCAACTTGTATACTGAATACTTGTAGTCATTTTATTCACCTGTTATTTTCAGGTATATGATGATTCTTATAAGAAAAAATTAAGCTTCATAATCCATGATGACATTTAGAGGTAATTACAATCTATTTCAACACAATACTACTTTTTTTCCATTCATTCAATAACCACTGTGATGTTCTTTTTAGTACAGGCTTTGAGAGTACATTTCAATTGGAACTCATTTTTCCAATATTATTTCTCAAACACTGATGGTCCTTTTGAAAAGGATTCATCCATAGTAATTCTCACATCCCATTTATTAGTATAAATCATTCTGAATATATATTTATGGGGTTTTATTTGTCTCAATGTCTTCATAAGAACTAGACTTTTGTGTGTGCTTTTGAATGATAGGTTTTGTCATTGGATAGGGATTTATGCTTTGTAGAGAAACAACAACAAAACATAGCCCATTCTTATGCAAGTGAGCATATATATAAGGATCCTCTTGTGCGTGTATTGACACCTTTGAGGTAGAGTCCCTCTCATAGCCTCTTTATTTCAATAATTTTGTAAATTAAAATTAACTTCCTTCTTGATTCTACTTGTTTATATTAAATTGAAAATGTTGATCAAGTATTAGTTAAAATATCTATTTCCTTTTATAAATATGTCATGGATTTGTAATAAACCCCCCCAACGGAGGAGTACTTTTTGAGAAAACTCATAGTAGTATTTTATTCTTATATATCTTGTATAAAATTATTGCATTTATGTTTTCCATTTTAATCTTTACTCCTCTCATTTGAGACATCGTGATCATCTCCAATGATTTTTTTGACTCACAGGGGGTGTGCATAAGGTAGGGGTGTTCGAGGTGGGTTAGGGATGTGTTGGGGGTCTATCCAGGGGGTGGTCCACTGCACGAGTGGGGGTCGGGGGGGAAGGGGTCGTTGGGCGGGGGTGGGGGGCAGGGGGTAGGGTGCCGGGTGGAGGGGGGCATGGGGTAGGGGCAGGGGGTCGGGGACCGGCGACCGGGGGCAGGGGTTCAAGGTGGAGGGGGCAGGGGGCGGGGGTAGGGGCAGGGGCAGGGGACATGTGGAGGGGGGCTGGGGGATGGGGGCCATGGCTAGGTTCGGGGTCCATGGGGAGGGGGACAGGGGCTAAGGGAGGGGGATGGGGTAGGATACAGGGGGATGGTGGTAGGGGTAAGGTCCTGATGGAAGGGGGTAGGGGGCAGGGGGCAGGGGGTAGTGGATAGGTCTGCGGGGTAGGGGTAGGGGGGAGGGTGGAGGGGGTAGGGGTAGTTGGCAGGGGGAGGTCTACAGGGCATGGGGTAGGGGGTGGGGGCAGGGGTCATGTGTAGGGGGAGGTCTATAGGGTAGGGGTTGGGGCAGGGTGGTGGGGGTATCATGGAGGGGGTAGGGGGTAGGGGTAGGGGCAGAGGGTTGGGGGGCATGGTGGAGGGGTAAGGGGGCAGGGGTAGGGGGATGTGGGAAGAGGGATGGTGGTAGGGTAAAGGGGGTAGGGGTAGGGGCAGGGGGTAGGGGGAAGGGTGGATGGGGAAGGGGTATGGGGCTGGGGGCAGGGTGCAAGGGGCATGGGGCAGGGGGGTGGAGGGGGTAGGGGTAGGGTGGCCGGGGGGCAGGGGAAGGGGCACGAGAGAGGGTGGAGGGGGGGTACGATGAAAGGGGGTCGGGGCAGGGTGGGGGTAGGGGGCATGTTGGAGGGGGGCATGTGGGCGGAGGGGGGAAGGGGCGGGGGGGAATGAGGCATGGGGCGGGTGTAGGGGGCAGGGCGGATGTCTGTAGGGTAAGAGGAATGGGGCCGGGGGCAGGGCTGCATAGCAGAGGGTAGGGGAGAGCTCTGTAGGGGAAGGGGTAGGGGGTGGTCTGCAGGGGGTCTGCAATACAGGGGGAGGGGTGTAAGGGAGGTTGGGGTAGTGGGGAAAGGGGGTGGGGCAGGGGGTGTAGTTAGTCTCTATAGTTTTCATTAATCTTAGATAAGGTTGAATAACCATTACATTTCTAGATTCAATATGTTATTTTAAATTACATTAGATATATCCAAATACACCACATTTCATCAAGACCTTGTAAATAGATATTGCTTTCTTCTACATTTATGTAAACTCTGACAAATAAACAACCGCTTTTGTGATTCTTATTTTTCTAAAACTAACACGATGTCATGTTTTCCATGTAGGAACAACTTCCAATAGAGAACATTGATCAAGAAAAGCGCTTCACATATTACAGTATCTTGAAAAATTCAATGTTCCTAATTTCTTTTGTTATACATCAACATTAATTTCTTTACAGATTTATGTTTCTTTTGTATAATATGGTTGTCGATGTATCATCCAAGTCTCTTTGTGCTAGGCAAGGATGATAGTTTGGATCCTTAGAACATGAATGTTTCAACTCTCTATCCTTACAACAACCTTATCGATAATGAATATACTATAATACCATATAGTAGCACACAACTGACAATTGACAAGACCATTCCCTAAAACCAAACCTCCTCGTTGCTTTGACAATATGACCAGGAAGGAGGGGGGCTTTCCAGGGGGTGGGGGTCTATCCAGGAAGGAGGGGGGACTTTCCAAGATGGGGGATGTCTAGTACGGTGGGGGTGTGGGTGCAAGGTGGGTATGGAGGTTGGGGGAGGGGGTGCAAGGGGGTTTGCAGGAAAGGGGGGGGGGGTCTGTCCATGGTGCGTGTGGGGGGTGGGTCTATTCAGGAAGGGGGTCTGTCTTGGGGGGAGGGGTGGGCTAGGGGCAAGGGGTTAAAGGGGGGTCCTGCAGGGGGTGTCCAGAAGGGGTGTTGTTGGGGGGGGGGGCAGTACAACAAGTGTGGTGCAAGGGGGTCCAACGGGGGGGGGGGGGGGGGGGGAAGGGGAGTGAATCAGATGTGTGGGGGGATTCTATATAGGGGGTCTATCAGGGTGGGTGGGTGGGGCAGGGGTTGTCTACGGGGTCCAGATTGGGGGGGGGGGAGCAACTTTCCCGGGGGTTGGGGCTGTTGTCCAGGGGGTCCAGCCAGGGGTGGGGGGCTGCTATCCCGGGGGGTTCAGTAGGGGGAAAGGGTGTGCAAGGGTTTGTAAGGGGGTGTGAAAGGGGGTGTGTGCTAGGGATGTGTGTGAGGGGGGGGGGGGGGGGGCTATCCAGGGGGTGCATGGGGGGGGCATGGGGTGTGCAAGGGATGTATAGGGGGGATGTTGTCCCTGGGGGTCCAGTAGGGGGAAGCTATTCAGGGGGGTCCAAAAGGTGGGGGTTTTGTCCAGGGGTTCCAGTAGGGGGGGCTGCTATCTAGGTTGTCCAGTAAGGGGACTGCTGTCTAGGGGGTCCAGCTGGGAGGGGGGCCGCTCTACAGGGTGGTCCAGCAGTGTGGGAGGGGGGGATATTGTATAGGGGGTCCAGTAGGGGGGATGCTCTCTTGGGGGTCCAAAAAGGGGGGTTGTTTTTTTATGAAATGGGAAGGTTTTTTCCCATGGTTTCAAACCGTTGATGAAACCCTATAGGCACGATTCAATGAACAATGGCTATGATCAATAGCCAATGTTTTTGGGCTTATATCCACGGTTCCAAACCATACATGTTGCCAAATTTTCTAGTAGTGAGTCCCTATTGTAGCAAGTTGGTGGGTGGATGGTGGTGACCATGATGTCACATAGAGATGTATTGGTAGTGTTTTGGATTGTTTTTGTTGAGTTTTAAATTTTACTATTGAATTTATATCTATATGTATTTGATTATTTGTTGATATTTATTCATTGTAATCTATTCTTCTTGTTGAGTTTATTTATTTCATCTTGTTTATTTATTAGGAAATAACTTTCCGTCTTTATTATCATTGTTTGATGACAGTATTTTCCAACTTGTGGCGATCAAGAAGGTATTAAGTTCCATATCATAAACCAGGTTGGATGTCAGGTTGGATGGAATCTTATCAAGATTCATTACGAAATTGTATTAGATCAATTTATGGTTATTTTTGGTGACATTCAGATTACAGATTTAGAAATTTGGGACTAGAGTGGATGGTATGGAAATTAAATCATGAACTCTTGTTCGTTCTGATCCTAGATATGTCTTGGTTAGTTCATGATTTGAGTCATTGGTCCTTGTTTTTGCTGTGGAATTCCATTGGAGGTGAGATAATATTATGTAATGACCTCACATGGGGTAGTGAACCATGTGATGTTTTAGTACACAGTTCAATCTACTACTAGTTGTTGATTATTAAATCGAAAATGTCGCACTACCAGGTCACCAAGTAAGTCACAAACATTATATCTTCATTCTAGTGGATTGTAGTGACTCGTTTTTTGATTTGTTATCTGTTGATGTGATAAATATTTTAAAATGAAAATTTATTGAAGGATAAAATGTAAATTTTTCAAAGGATTTTGGATTGGAGAATGGGTGTTAACGGAAAAATTCTTGGATAAAATATTTGATGAATTCATGGGGTTTGATAATAAAATGTTAGGTGTGACCCATGTTATTATTTATGGATGATTATAACGACCTGGCCTTTTCTTACATTACTATTACATCATTTCAGAGATAAAAAAACATAATAGTATTACATATGGAGGATACATAGGTTTAGTGTCTTGGGAAAACTAGGACTACACATAACAAGTACAACATCAAGCATAAAAAAATTCATTTAATTTCTTTTTGTTTAGCTTGTTAGTAGAACTTGTCCTCTCCTTAGTACATGTAGCCACCTAAGGATATACATCAAAAGGGGTGAGCTAAAAACCCAGTAAGAGGATAGATAAGAACAATATAGCATGGGGTGACCATAATCATGACATAGGAAGAAGATCTTGAACATGAGAGGAGCATAAACAATAAACTTGAAATGTGGCAAAGCATAAAAATGAAACATCATGTCTTAGTGGTTAACTACCACACATAATTGTGAACAAATCTAGCATCATGTTCACGCATAATATCACATATACTCATGATATTCATCACTTTACCCAATGCATTGGAGCGCTATATAATTCCGGGCGCACCCGTCACATCATAACATTATCATTATCATGCTTGCCACATAGAACACATATCAAACATGTATTTAAATAACCCAAGGAAAGTAATGGGTTTCATCTCATAATAACACATTCATAAGCATTGGGTTCCCAAAAGAAAGAGGGAACAACAAAATTGATATAAGAATCTTCAACCTTGAACGAGAGGCAAAATGTGATATCTTGAAAGAAGAGTTCTTTTGGAAAACATTTTGATGGACATAAAAACTAGTGAAAAACATGTATATCCCAGAAAAGTAAAGGAAATGATGAACAAAAGACCTTTGAGGAGTAACCATATCAAAAATGGAGTGAAAGAGGGAGAACCCGAAGGAAGAAAATTGGATTTGAGATTTCCCCTTACCTTGTACTCGAATGCCTCCTTCTCTTTAATGTCCTGTATAATGAAATTATATTCATTAATTATAAATTACAGAACCTTTTATACATTAATATGGTTCATTCTGGTTATATTATTTCATATTATGTTCCTTTGGATGACTTATAGAGTTTAAAAACATTGATCGGGGATGTTCTTTTTCATGGTTTTCTTGAGCGGTCCACTTGTAATCTTAATTTTATGTTTGGGTAGATCATTGTTAAACATCCAGAACTGATATTACATATAATTTATGATATTACAGAAGCTTGGATGATTTTATAATGAGTTATATTAGATCCATGTGGCCGAATTATTAGATAAGAATTAAATGAAGATTATTTGGGCTAATTTGAGCGGTTTTTGGATCACAACCAACTCATTTTAACTTTTCACTTAGTAGTACGACCATAGGTTATTTCCAGAACTTAAAATAGAACATAATACATATAAAACATTCTGGTTAAACCATAAAAATGGTTTCATGACCAGATTGAAGGTTTAAATGGAAGAAGAGAGCATGTTGTTTTTGAAGGTGATAAATTATCACCACATGAACAACGTTCTCTTTAATAAAATAAAAGGAAGGGGGAAAGGGTGAGGGGTGATATAATATAAAATTAGAATCATAATATTAAATTATATATATAATACTGGATTTACAGAACAACTTGGATGAAGATAGATAGAGGGAGATCAATAAAGGAACTTGGACTTGAAAGGAAATTAAAGGAGAAGAGGGAGAGAAATTACCTTTAGAATCCTCCTCTTGAGTTTCTCTTTAAGGAAGCTAGGCTTGGTCTTTTGATGAGACCAGCAGATTTTGGACGTGGGGGATGAGTTAGGGAAGGTGTTTGGGCTGAATTTAGAGAAGGCTTGGAGCTTGAGAGGTGTGAGGAAAAGAGGGAGTGAAGGGTGGCTTTTATAGTGGAGGGGAGAGGGGTTTTCTTAATATAAAATTGATTAGTTTATTAATTCCACCAAGGACAAAGAATAGTGAGTCTTGGATGACCAATAATAGTAATTTTATAATGTAATCCCGAACCAAGTGGGATTACATCAGCAGAACATCAGCAATGACTCAATTAATGCATTATTTAGCTTTTATTGTGAATTATCGGATTCCACTATTCATCAAAAATTCAAGTATCTTAGAAAAATCCCAAAATTTTACCCCAACCATTTTTCGACGTGTAGAATCCAAAAATGAAGTCCATTTTTCAAAAATAATTTTCTATGTATTGTTAATTTAATATTTAAATAAAATCATAATTTACTTAGAATAAACAGTTTTTAAGATTAAAACTGATTTTATAGTTCTTTCAAAAAATACGTAGGGTCTTATAAAATTATCTAAAAACTATTAGACATTGATTAAATAATTTATGAATATATTTCAGGAAAATAAATATTCTTTTAAATTAATTAATTAATTATAATTAATCATTTTTGATTTATAAAATACCAAAAATGTTTACTAAGGTCAAATTATCACTTTCTATGATGGATAATATTTATTTTATTATTCATAGGTAATGTTACTCTTATTTACTATTCATAAGGTTCATATTACTATTCATAAGGGTAGGTTACTATTCATAAGGGTAGGTTACTATTCACCAAAAATTATTTTTGTTTCATTAGACTCCAAAAACTATCTTGAGCACAACCGTGTATGCCGGATTTTTAAAATTCCAAACATAGGGTTGAAAAAATTAGGTTTAAAGGTCACTTATCACTTAGTAGTTCATTATTTTGTGTCTTTATGACATAGATATAAGAAGGGAATTTTCTATTGAAAAAATTTGGGTCGTTACATTCTTCCCCCCTTAAGAAATTTTGCCCCCGAAATTTCACTTTACACAAACAGGTGAGGGTACTTCTCCTTCATTGCCTCTTTCGGTTCCCAAGTTTCTTCCTCAAACTTTTGGTTCCTCCACAACACTTTGACAAGGCGGGTTGTCTTGTTGCATAGAACCTTATCACTTCGGTCCAGAATTTTTACCGGCTGCTCCTCATATGAGAGATCATCTTCCAACTGTACCACCTCTGAGTTTAGTACATGTGAGGGGTCTGGAATGTACTTCCTCAGTAGTGATACGTGAAACACTTCATGAACATGAGCCATATTCGGTGGAAGTGCCAGACGATAGGCCACGGCTCTTATACAATCAAGGATCTCAAAGGGGCCAATGTACCTTGGGCTTAGCTTCCCATTCTTCCTGAATCGCATGACTCTCTTCCATGGAGATATTCGAAGGAAGACTTTATCTCCAACGTCAAACTCCAAGTCCCTTCGACGATTGTCAGCATAGCTCTTTTGCCGACTTTGAGCAGCTTTGATATGTTTCTGGATGACTTGAACCTTCTCTATCATCTCTTGAACAAGATCGGGACCAAGTAGTTTTCGTTCTCCAACTTCATCCCAACAGGTTGGAGTTCTACATCGCTTCCCATAAAGAGCTTCAAACGGAGCCATCTGAATACTCGAGTGGAAGCTATTGTTGTATGAGAACTCAACCAATGGAAGGTGCTGATCCCATCCACCTTTGAATTCAAGAGAGCATGATCTTAGCATATCTTCAAGTGTCTGAATAGTCCTTTCAGACTGGCCATCAGTTTGGGGGTGATAGGTCGTGATGAAGTTTAATTCAGTACTCAAAGCATGTTGAAGGCTCCTCCAAAATTTAGAAGTGAACCTTGGATCACGGTCAGAGACAATCGAGAGTGGAACACCGTGCAACCTCACTACTTCCTTCACATATATCCTTGCAAGTTGTTCAAGTGAGAGGTCTTCCCGAATAGCGATAAAATGGGCAGTCTTGGTGAGTCGGTCAACCACAACCCATATCGCATTATTTCCTCTTGACGTTTTCGGGAGGCCCATGACAAAGTCCATAGTGACATTTTCCCATTTCCACATGGGTATAGGCAATGGCTGCATCATACCTTTGGACTTTTGCCGCTTAGCTTTAACTTGCTGACACACCAAGCACCTTGATATATATTCTGCAATCTCATTCTTCATGTTATCCCACCAGAAGTGTTCTCGGAGATCACGATACATCTTGGTACTTCCAGGATGAATAGAGAAAGTTGAGCTATGTGCATTATCCAATAGCCCCTTTTTAATTCCAGGTGATGAAGGCACACAATGCCGCATTCCAAACCGAATCACACCATCATCGTCGATATGGAACTCTTGCAGCTTTCCTTCCTTTACTGCATTCACCCTCTTTTGTATCTCCACATCATCCCTTTGTTCTTCCTTGATCTTCTGTTGGATGGATGGTTGTGCAATCATTTGGGCAAGGTAGGATGTATCCCCTGCCCTTACGATTCCCAAATCCATCATTTGCATATCCAAGAAGATAGGTTCTTTATCAATCCTCAACATGGATAGAGTAGCAGGTTATTTCCTGCTTAGAGCATCAGCTACCTTGTTCGACTTTCCAGGATGATAGTGAATAGAGAAATCGTAATCCTTGATTAGCTATAACCATCTCCTTTGACGCATGTTGATCTCCATTTGTGTGAATATATACTTTAGGATCTTGTGGTCAGTGTATATGTCACACTTCTCACCATAAAGGTAGTGCCGCCAGATTTTCAACGCAAAAATCACGGCTGCCAGCTCTAGAACATGCGTCGGGTAGTTCTGCTCATGGATCTTCAACTGTCGTGAGGCGTAGGCTATCACATTATCATTTTGCATGAGTACACAACCCAATCCTTTCTTTGAAGCATCACTGTATATCACAAAACATTCTCCACATTTTGGTAGTGTGAGTACAGGTGCAGTGATCAGCCTTATCTTTAGCTCCATGAAGCTTCCCTCACATTCTTCCGTCCATACATACTTTACCCCTTTCATTGTTAACTTAGTTAGCGGGCTTGAAAATCGTGAGAATTTTCTCACAAAACGTCGGTAGTATCCAGCTAATCCAAGAAAACTACGGATTTCTGTGACACTAGAGGGCCTGGGCCATTCTTCAATCGCCTTTGTCTTTGAAGGGTCCACAGAAATTCCCTCGCTTGTGATCACATGTCCCAAGAACGTGACTTGATTCATCCAAAAGTCACACTTGCTGAACTTGGCGTACAACTTCTCCTTTCTCAATGTCGCCAACACAAGTCTTAGATGTTCTTCATGTTCCTCCTTACTCTTGGAGTAAATGAGAATATCATCAATAAAAACTACCACAAATTTGTCGAGGTAATGTCTAAAGACTATATTCATCAAATCCATGAAGATTGCAGGGGCATTAGTAAGTCCAAAGGGCATCACCAAAAACTCATAGTGCCCATACCTTGTACGGAAGGCATTCTTCTGAATATCTTCCTTCTTCACCTTTACTTGATGATATCCAGAACGAAGATCCACCTTTGAGAAGTATTGAGCTCCTCTTAACTGATCGAACAAGTCATCAATCCTTGGGAGAGGATACTTGTTCTTTATGGTGATCTTGTTGAGTTCCCGATAATCGATACACAGCCGCATGGTACCATCCTTCTTCTTCACAAAGAGCACTGGCGCACCCCAAGGTGATGCACTAGGGTGTATGAACCCTTTGTCCAGATGCCCTTGCAGCTGCTTCTTTAACTCCTCCAGTTCAATAGGAGCCATCCTATAGGGGCACTTCGAGATAGGAGTAGCTCCGGGTATGAGTTCAATTGAGAACTCTACCTCACGATCCGGGGGAATTCCGGGTAACTCTTCGGGAAATACATCGCTGTATTCCCTTACGATGGGCATTTCCTCAAGGTTGGAACTTTCCTTTGACTCAATCATTTGGGAGAGGTATGCTTCTTCATAGGGAATCATCACCCACACCATTGAAAGATTTCTCAAAGGAGATTCATGATCTTCCTTGCATTTGTAGAGGAGCATGGGATGGTTCGGAATACGAAAATATATTTCCTTTTCCGGACAGTTGATATGTGATCTATATAACGAGAGCCAATCCATTCCCATTATAGCGTCGAATTCCACCAAGGGAAGTATTACGAGATTTGCCGAAAGAATCATCCCACATACGTCAATAGGAGAAGAATCAAACACTTGGGTTGCAATGATTGCACCACTTGGTGTTTTTACAGATATCTCTACTTCAAGGATTCGGGGCTTCGATTCTATAGTTCTAGTAAACTTGCAATATATAAAGGAATGCGTAGAACCAGAATCAAATAAGACTTTTTCCATTCTTGAGTGAATAGGAAGTGTACCTTGTATGACTTCATTTTCATGTTCCACCTCCGCAATAGTGATGGCATAAGTCTTCCCTTGTTCCTTTGGCTTTGGTGGTTGTTGGCGCAGATTACCCTCGAAAGCTCGAGGTTTAGTGCACTGGTTTGAATAGTATTGTAGCTCCTTACAGTTGTAGCATTGAACCATGAGTGGTTCTCTCCTTTCATCGGCTACATTGTCCTTCCTTTTCATGTCTCTTCGACACTCGTGAGCTAGGTGTCCTTCTTTCCCACACTTGAAGCATTTCCCTGTCCCTTTGAGGCAGTTCCCATTGTGGAACTTCCCACATTTTTGTCAAGTGGGTCGTTGTGTTTTCGTCCCATCTTTATCACTAGATCCACCTGCTTGAAACTCCATCTTTATTTTCTTATCAACATAGCCATGGGACCATTCTCCAAACTCCATCTACACTTTGAGAGCACACCGTACAACTTTTTCAAAACTCCCAAAGTCTCTAATTGCAAGAGCTTTTCGAAGATGTGGTTTTAATCCACTAAAGAATCTATCAACTTTGCTATCATTGTTGATAACAAAACCCGAAGCATACCTTGCGAGCCTTGTGAAATTTTCTTCATAGGTTGTGACAGATTCTCCTTCTTTTTTCTTGAGCTCTATGAATTCTCTCTCCATCTTCGTGCGAAGAGTTCGGGGGAAGTACTTATTAAGAAACATTATCTTAAAGTCTTCCCATTCCATCTCTTCAATTTCATCCCTTGGCTTGGTGTTCTTCATCAAAGCCCACCATTGATCAGCTTCTCCATCTAGACGATAAACGGCTAGAGTCACCTTCTCTGTCTCAGAACAGTGAAGAACAGAAAAGATCTTCTCCATGGAGTTGACCCACTATTCCGCAACTAGTGGATTGGAAGTTCCACAAAACGTCGGTGGTCGTTGCCGTATAAAACTCTCGATAGCTAGCTGCTCCCTCTTTGGTGAAGGAGGACGTTCCCCATTATTATGGTTATTATTCATAACCTAGAATAATTGGGTAACCATCGTCATGAAGTTTTGAATGCCACCTACAAAATCATTGGGGATGTCGTTCGGGCAATCATTGCATTGGCCTTCGCAAGAGTTGTTGGCCTGATTTCTCCTGGTTCCCACCATTTTCTAAAATAGAAAAGGTTAGAACAAAACATAAGTAAACAAGTCATGAATAACATATCCTTTTAATCAATTATACCAAAAACATAACATATGGGATCCCAAGGTAAATATCTTGGTGTGCATATTTGTACGTAGTCTCATGCTAGAGGTTTTCTTTAGGGTTCACTAATCCTAATTCCCAAATTAACTAAACCTTTCCTTTGATACCAACTATAACGACCCGGCCTTTTCTTACATTACTATTACATCATTTCAGAGATAAAAAAAACATAATAGTATTACATATGGAGGATACATAGGTTTTGTGTCTTGAGAAAACTAGGACTACACATAACAAGTACAACATCAAGCATAAAAAAATTCATTTAATTTCTTCTTGTATAGCTTCTTAGTAGAACTTGTCCTCTCCTTAGTACATGTAGCCACCTGAGGATATACATCAAAAGGGGTGAGATAAAAGCCCAGTAAGAGGATAGATAAGAACAATATAGCATGGGGTGAACATAATCATGACATAAGAAGAAGATCTTGAACATGAGAGGAGCATAAACAATAAACTTGAAATGCGGCAAAGCATAAAAATGAAACATCATGTCTTAGTGGTTAACTACCACACATAATTGTGAACAAAGCTAGCATAATGTTCACGCATAATATCACATTTACTCATGAGATTCATCACTTTAACCAATGCATTGGAGCGCTATATAATTCCGGGCGCACCCGTCACATTTAAACATTCATATTGCGCTATATAATTCCGGGCGCACCCGTCACATCATAACATTATCATTATCATGCTTGCCAAATAGAACACATATCAAACATGTAAATAAATAACCCATGTAAAGGAATGGGTTTCATCTCATAATAACACATTCATAATCTTTGGGTTTCCAAAAGAAAGAGGGAACAACATACTTGATATAAGAATCATCAACCTTGAATGAGAGGCAAAATGTGAGATCTTGAAATAAGAGTTCTTTTGGAAAACATTTTGATGGACATAAAAACCAGTGACAAACATGTATATCCTAGAAAATTAAAGGAAATGATGAACAAAAGAACTTTGAGGAGTAACCATATCAAAAATGGAGTGAAAAAGGGAGAACCCGAAGGAAGAAAATTGGGTTTGAGATTTCCCCTTACCTTGTACTCGAATGCCTCCTTCTCTTTAATGTCCTGTATAATGACATTATATTCATTACTTAGAAATTACAGATCCTTTTATACATTAATAGGGTTCATTCTGGTTATATTATTTCATATTATGTTCCTTTGGATGACTTATAGTGTTTAAAAACATTGATCGGGGATGTTCTTTTTCATGGTTTTCTGGAGCGGTCCACTTGTATTCTTAATTTTATGTTTGGGTAGATCATGGTTAAACATCCAGAACTGATATTACATGTAATTAATGATATTACAGAAGCTTGGATGATTTTTTAATGAGTTATATTAGATCCATGTGGCCAAATTATTAGATAAGAATTAAATGAAGATTATTTGGGCTAATTTGAGCGGTTTTTGGATCACAACCAACTCATTTTAACTTTTCACATAGTAGTACGGCCATAGGTTATTTCCAGAACATAAAATAGAACATAATACATATAAAAAATTCTGGTTCAACCATAAAAATGGTTTCATGACCAGATTGAAGGTATAAATGGAAGAAGAGAGCATGTTGTTTTTGAAGGTGATAAATTATCACCACATGAACAACGTTCTCTTTAATAAAATAAAAGGAAGGGGGAAAGGGTGAGGGGTGATATAATATAACATTAGAATCATAATATTACAGTATATATATAATACTGGATTTACAGAACAATTTGGATGAAGATAGATAGAGGGAGATCAATAAAGGCACTTGGACTTGAAAGGAAGTTAAAGGAGAAGAGGGAGAGAAATTACCTTTAGAATCCTCCTCTTGAGTTCCTCTTTAAGGAAGCTAGGATTGGTCTTTTTATGAGACCAGCAGATTTTGGACGTGGGGGATGAGTTAGGGAAGGTGTTTGGGCAGAATTTAGAGAAGGCTTGGAGCTTGAGAGGTGTGAGGAAAAGAGGGAGTGAAGGGTGGCTTTTATAGTGGAGGGGAGAGGGGTTTTCTTAATATTAAATTGATTAGTTTATTAATTCCACCAAGGACAAGGAATAGTGAGTCTTGGATGACCAATACTAGTAATTTTATAATGTAATCCCGAACCAAGTGGTCTTACATCAGCAGAACATCAGCAATGACTCAATTAATGCATTATTTAGATTTTATTGTGAATTATCAGATTCCACTATTCATCAAAAATTCAAGTATCTTAGAAAAATCCCAAAATATTACCCCAACCATTTTTCGACGTGTAGAATCCAAAAATGAAGTCCATTTTTAAAAAATAATTTTCTATGTATTATTAATTTAATATTTAAATAAAATCATAATTTACTTAGAATAAACAGTTTTTAAGATTAAAACTGATTTTATAGTTCTTTCAGAAATTACGTAGGGTCTTATAAAATTATCTAAAAAATATTAGACATTGATTCAATAATTTATGAATATATTTCAGGAAAATAAATATTCTTTTAAATTAATTAATTAATTATAATTAATCATTTATGATTTATAAAATACCAAAAATGTTTACTAAGGTCAAATTATCACTTTCTATGATGGATAAATTTTATTTTATTATTCATAGGTAATGTTACTCTTATTTACTATTCATAAGGTTCATATTACTATTCATAAGGGTAGGTTACTATTCATAAGGGTAGGTTACTATTCACCAAAAATTATTTTTGTTTCATTTGACTCCAAAAACTATCTTGAGCACAACTGTGTATGCCGGATTTTTAAAATTCCAAACATAGGGTTGAAAAAATTATATTTAAAGGTCAAATATCACTTAGTAGTTCATTATTTTGTGTTTTTATGACATAGATATAAGAAGGGAATTTTCTATTGAAAAACTTTGGGTCGTTACAATGATCATATATGTGCATCTATGTATGAAAATTTAATGTTGTCACATTTTCATTAAAAATGGATGTGGGAATGGAGGTACACTTATGTGATGTTTCATGGGTTGAAATGGGTGAATATTTTAAATTTTTGGTTTAACATGGGGTTTGTGAAATGGGTTATGATGGAAAAAATATTTGTGTTTGATTTTTCAGGAAAGGTGAGTTTTTACCCTATAAAAGTGGATATTTGTTATTTTTTAGAGGCCATGGAAGAAGGAAATTTTTGAATCAAAAAGGTAGTGGTGATATTTGGAAAGAGTATTTTTCGTTTTTATGTATTTTTTTGATTTTTGAGCCTATTTATATGGCTCATGATACTCATTTCCATTTTTTATCAGATTGATGAATATTCTAAATTAGTGTAATTCATGTTATTTAAAATATACCTCCAATAAAGGTACACATTTATTCTAAAAAGTCATTCCCCTTTTTTTGTTATTATCTAGTGTTTACTATTTACCATAGTGATCGAGGAACATTAGAGGAAGTTGCATGGATCAAGGTTGTTGAGAGTTTCTTCGGATTGTGGTGAACTCTCTAATCAATTAGAGTTCGTGCTATTTTGGATTTTTACAAGGGTCCATCCTTGGACTAGTGGAATATGATTTCCCCTAAATCAATGAATGTTTGGATGTTGTGGGAAGTTATTATGTCTGTATTTGTTTGATGGTTTGTACCTAAGGATGTTAAGACATTGAAATGGAAAATATAATGATTATTCAACAAGTATACTGGATGGTGAATGCCTATGTTGACAACCATAAAGAGATAGTTTCCTTTTTTCGGGAGGTAGTGTCATAAAATTTAATAATGAATTAACATTCATTAGAAGACTTCTTATGGAGATTAAGGATAGAACTATCTCCTATAAGGATCATAATTTTTTGATGTTGGTAGATGATGTGTTTGTAGATGAGTTTGTTTTTGGAGTGTAAGAAGTTGGAAATATTGTTTCTCCTATTTCACATGATGGTTCCCCATATGGTGAGTGTATACTAGAGAACAAGTCTTTTTGGAGTTTAATTTATTGGTTATAGCATTCAGTTCCTTATTCTATTTGCTTTTGTGGAACCATTTTGGCTGGTTTAGGAATTTGAAGTCATATTGTCCAAATGAACTGAAGAAATTCAAACATTTGTGTACTATTGAGTGATCTAAAATAGTTTTTATAATGTATCCCCAAAAGTATAATTCTTAATCAGAGGATACAAGTGGATGACTAAGGGGGAGTCAATGCTTTAGTAATTTGTCTCCAACCACTTTACTTAGTTTGAATCTTGGGCATAGTAAAGAGTATCTAAAGATGTGAAAACCCATAGCCTAGTCGTTGTATTCCATGTTTGAATGGTGATGATCAAAGTATCCTTGATATATTATCTATTGTTTTTGTATGTTCATTGACTCATTTTAAATTTGTGATTGACTTGTTCAATCATAATCTGAGTAATTGAGTTTATTTGAATGTTTCTCTTTAAATTTTTTTTCATCATCGAGGATTCATATGCCTTGTCTGTGCCATTTTAAATTTTAGTTCTTAGTTGTTCTTGTTTGGGTATTTTCACTCTTGTGGAAATATATGTTTTTAGTTTCTAATTGGATTAGTTATTTTCTTGAGTTATATTCATTGGTTTATCCCCATGTGTTTGGGTTTATGGTTGGTGAAGGATATTTTTTGTTCCAGTGGGGGTATCTAACATTATGAAAGGTGTCTAGGTTAGTTGAGTTTGGAGTTCTCATTCCCATTTAGGTGTTGTTGTGTGGGGGGATTAAATTTTGAATGGGTTGGTAGAGTTATTGTCAATGGGATAACCCTATAGTGTTGTCATGTTGCTTCTCATTATTTGGATTCATCTAGAATAGTTCGTCTGTGACTTTTTGAATGAATGGTTACTTTGAGATTTATTTTCCTCTTGATTTGGATAGGACATGGAATTATGTTTTTTGTAAAATTTAGTTGGTTGACTATCTATAAAATTAATGTGTCTTTTTCAGGGAGAATTGTAACAATCCCACCGTGGGAATTCCATTCATTTATTTTTTTCATATCATTGTATATTTTGGTGTAGGTTTTGTTTGAATCCCATTTTGAAAGTTTACATTTTTTTTAGTTTTCATGTGTATGTTTTTCATATGAAATGTTTTGACGCATTGTTTTTGAAATATTGGGGCCCAACCCATGTAATGGTGTGACATTCTAGGATTCTTTTATAGAATATATTGAATTATTTGCACAGTATTTGTGAATATGTGATGGGTGGTCATGCCGTCAATTCCCTCTTAGAAAGTAGCTACCAAACGGTTAGCACACTATATTGTAAATCGTGTTTCCATGTCACGCGAGCCCAGTAGATTTTTGAAATCATTAAACTCTAATTTAATAGACAATTATTTTTATCCCTAAATTGAACCGGTCCATAATTTTTCATTTTGGGCATATGAATTGGTTCAAATAACCCTCTTCCATTGCCGCCTTATCATCCACAGATTCTCCTCCATCAACTTAATGTTATTTGGTTATGTTTTTCCTTGTTTATCTTATCATAATATTCTCTTTTCCACTCCCCCCTGAAATATAGAACTCTCAGGATTGTTCTTTTCTCCTTCTATCAACCCAAATTTCAAGGTATGATGTGTGGTTTCATTTATTTGGATTTAGGGTGTCAGAATGGTGTCTCAATCATGGATCTTCATTCACATAAAATTTATTCACATCCACACTCTGATGAGGTTGGTGTTTCTATTATTTTCTTTTTCGATTCATTCCATTGATGCTTGTGTTTTTTTAAATAAAATGCAGATCGATATTTCATTTTTTTTCATTATTTCTTAATTTTAATGTTGTTTTCATGTGGGGGAAAAATATTGTAAATGGTTTTTATAGAGGCTTATTCGAATATAATAAATATTCATGCACATACGGTGTCTTTTAAATTGGAAATTTCACTTCAATGATAATTTGAGAAAAAATAGTTTTTTTTGGAAATTTTTATGTTTTCATAACTAGAGTGAAATTATAAATTAGGATTTAGGTGTAGTTGGAACCATATTTATTGTATAGTGGATGTTCTAAAAAGTATTAGAAATATTTGCCCTGTTTTGTAATGATTACTATTGTTTTTGTAACTGTGTGACTTTTTTTGATAGTTTAATGGAATGTGGTGTTTCATTAATATAGTTTTCCAATATTATTTTTCATAGTATATGTGCTTCATTCAATGTTGGGACATCCATAGGTTCACTAAATTCACCAATTGATGGACATAACAAGGACAAGGACACAGAATAGTGATTCACTTTTTTTTATCAAAATGAATCATTGAATTATTAATGGTTTGATGGTTCTATTTATGATATCAAATATTTTTTTAATTGTTTTCATCAAACAATGGATTATTTTTTGATTGATATATGTTTTGGTTAATGTTGGCCAAATGGCCCATTCTGCATATTTTTTAAGGGTTTATGTTTTATTGGAGGATGAGAGAAGTTTCATGAATGTATTTATATTTGGATTCCTTAAATGACTTTTTTCCATTAAAAATGATAATATGGAATTTTAAGTTATTCTAGAAATGAAATGTGGGGTTAAAAGATAAAAAATTCATATTTGGAATCATAACATGTTTTGAGAAATGGTTTGAAATATATTATGACGTGAAGTCCCAGTTTTCACTTATGAATGTATTTTTGTATGGAGGGAAACCCTATAGAGATTTCACCATATGGGTTATCATATAAGGGGTGTCAGTGTTTGGGTTTAGAAAGTGTAGTGATGGAACGTACTATGAGTCGTCCTATGAGAGCATCCTACTTGCACAATATAGTAATACAATGGGGATCCTAGTTATCTTTTAGAGGGTCATGTGATGGTTTCTTGTCAACCCCAATTAGATAGGATGGTTCCCCCATTACATGATAGTGCATGGTTGGAAGGTCTAATGGATTTGGAATTTTGGAGACGCAAGTTGGTTGTAGACAATAGAGATCCCCCTTATTATATCAAGTGATTTCAACTCATGAATGACCAATGATCTCTATAGAGATTTTTAAGAAAAACCCATGTTTTCTATCAGTACATGTTCTATTTAATTTTTTTATTTCATGTTTAATATTTTTGTATATAGATTTTATCTTCTTCTTTTGATCCCTGATATTTTCTATATGGTCTTTTTTTGGTTTATATTCTTGGATTTGGTAATTTTGATTGATTATATATATAAAATGTTTTGGAATGTGAAACTAATTTTTGAAATGGATAATTATACATATTGTTTTAAAATATGATCTCTTGGATTGCCATGTTTTATTTATTTAATATAAAATAAATTAATTGTTTAATATTTTATTTCCCAAATAGTGTATGTGGAATAATTTTGGGAAATAAAATGTATATTGTATGGGGTGATTTCTCTCTAATATGTTAATCTCAAACCCTAATTTTCAATAAACATCAGTAAAAGTGAGTTGTTCTGCATGTCCATGTTACAGGTTTGAGTTCCCTATGTAGCATGACTATTGGTGGATGGTGGGGACCATGAGGTCACGTGGAGATCGTGTTTGTAGTGGACTAGTTTATTTTTGTTGTGTTGTATCATTGCTTAGTTGGGTTTGTATATAGATCAGTATGTATATTTATTGGGATTATGTTTTTGTTTGTTATTTGACTTGATTATTTTATTTATTTTATCTTGATATTTATTAGTTTATATCATTCCCTCAGGATTATCTTTTATGCCCTAACATTATTTTCCATCCTGTTGGGATCAGGGATGCCCTTCAAGAAATGTATCAGAAAGGGTTGGATGTCCTGTTGGATGACATGCCTTCTTGGTTCTTGACGTTCATATTCTCTTTAAAATCATTTTTTTAAATAATGAAATATAAAAACATGAAATATCAAATTTTAATGGAAATCAATTAAATTACACAAATAAATGAATATTGTTTTAAAACTCTTATATTGTTATTTTACACACATATTACTGTGAATGAAATCATTAGATACAAAGAGTTATCGATTTATACTATAAAAATAATTAAAATGCTATATGAACCAATACCAAAACATGTGTCTTGATAATATCTCTTGGAAATGGACATTAAGGAGAAATGGAAATAGTGTTTAAAAATCATATATTCAATTATTTGTTAAAAAATATACATGAGAGTTGAGATTTATAGAAAACTGCACCAAATTGCATTGGAGTGGTGAGTATTGGGAGTATGGTAGGTTATTCGTAGATAGTTTGAGGAATTTTGTTATAAATGTGTAAATATAAGACCCATTCATTATTTTTATGAAATAATAGAAAACAGTCAGTTCTCTATGAGTTTTTCTTCCATGTTAATTGACATTAATGGATGGGGCTATTAATTTTAGTAGTTTTTTAAAAATACTTACCTATTGAAAATAATATTTTATATATATAAATTTTTTTATTCATTAATAATAATAATTAACATCATAACACATAATATATTATTATTAAACATCTTTTTCGTTTAGATTTTTTTTTTCAAATAAGTAATTTTAAAAAATAAAAATCATTTTATTCGATAAACCCTCGTGATAATTTATTACCTACAATATTAATATATATCTTGTCAATGAGATTACCTTTAATATAAAATCTATTCTATATTATCAATGAAAATTATCTCCCATAATATTAGGAAAAAATATCAATAGTGTAATTATAATGAGTTTACATGAAAAAATTAAGCTTATATTTTGTAAAAAAATCAATATACATCAATTTAATCAATAAGATAAAAACAACTAAATATTTAAAAGTCATTAATTTGTCCCAAATAAATAAAAAATCATTCAAAAAGAATATATATTCATACATTTCCAAATATTAGTCAATATATATGTTAAATAATTAAATATTATATTATTCACTAATTAATTAATTAATTTTATATGATAGATATATGTATAAGATTTGCATTACTGTTATGATCATATTTGGGTGTTAGTATTAAAATTATTTTATTTCAAATTGTAAAATTAAAATTGTTAGTTATCCTTAACAAAACATTATTAACCACTATATATACACATTATTAAAACATAAAACCCTATTAACATTATTCTCTAATTTATAATACAATGTATATTTTATTGATTTTTTCTGTCAAAATAGATATTTATCATTTCCATTTATCCTTAATATAGATTATTTTCAAACATTGATCAACATTAAAATGATTCCATATAATTTTACTTGTTTTATAGTATGTTATTATTTTTTTTAATTAAATAGAATGTTATATATTTCATTACTATTGCAATGAAATAATATACTTCTCATTTTGGAATAAATTTCATGATGATTTGATTAATTACAATAATTGAATATGGGATCTTATATTCACCTTCTTAAATAATATCATACTTGAAATTTGTTTTATTCATCATTCCATTAAAATTGAATGTTCTTTCTAATCATTTATTCCTTGGATTACCACATCTCCTCATTTATCTTGAGAAACCTCCAATGTAAATTATGAATCCATTATTTTTTATTTGAAATCTATTTCACTTTAGTATCTATAATATCAAAAGTATTTCCATTTAGATACATGTGAGGTTCCAAATCTATTTTTATGTGGTTATTATCTTTGTAATTAATAGAATATAATTACTAAATTTTGATATATTGAATAGTTTGTATACATTAGAGAGGCTGTGTTGGATTGCTATGTAGATATCCATATAAAATGTATATAAAAATATTTACTAAAGTATCAATATAATATAGAAATAGATTCCCCATATTAAATAAAAATATCACTTCATTCTATGGTGATATATTTAAGAACACATGATATTTTACATGAATTTATTTTTCCCGCTTCTGATTATACATAATACTCATATAATTATATTTTGACATAATTAAATAAAACTAAATACATTAAAATATCTACCGTATCCTATTAAAGATCTTAAATTCATAAATCTATTTCCATAAATTGTTTACATCTTGTTGGGATATATAATTTTGATATTATACAATAATTCACATGATTTGATTTGTATTATATAATAAAAACTATTATATTTTACATATTAAAACTGATTAATGATGACATCATATATGAACTGACTAATGTTAGAATGAAAAAAATATATCCCACAATTTTTGGTCTTTCCTTTTAGAAAAAACATCCCAATGAGGATGATAGGTGGATCTCAAATTTATCTCAATGATTAGATCCTTCAAATAAATTCATGAGAAATTTAATGTAAATAGATGATAAAAATTAGATACAATTGAATTTTGTAATACACAATTTATCAAAAATTTATTAATATAAAACTATGTTTGATACTAATGGTATAGATTCATTTCCATTAATGTAAAATGTGAATAATTTTTAATTTTATCTTAAATAACCCATATCAAATCCTCTTTAGATCTATTGTGGAGTCAAATAAATATGTATATTATAATTTTCACCAACCACAACATTAGTACATGGATTGGATTTATAAAATATATCAAATTTTTTATACATTCCATTACATGTTGGAATCTGGGTGTCGTGAAACATAGAGATTAATTTCCCACATTATGTTATCCCACCAGAAGGGACTCTAATGTATAAATATTTCATTATTCAACTAGGTATTGTTTTTGAAATATTTGAGTTATGAGTTTAATGTAGTAATTAATGACTCATCACAAGTAGAAATGAAACATATTATCTCTTTTCATGTACCAATACAATATATTAGCTGAAGAATTATTATAATTTCCCATTATTTTATACATCAATATTCTTTTTAAAAACAACAACCTCTTATTTGGATTTCATTATAAAATTTAGAAAATATTTTTTTAATAACATCCAAAATTAATTTTGATTATAATTACAATATATTTATTATATTAAACAACTGAAAATATTTTTATACAGTTTTTTCCATCTTAATTGTAAATAAATTTCCATCACTATTCCTATTAAAATTTGTATCCACCATTTTCTCATTATAAGGTTTGTAGTTTTTCATGTTTGTATTTTCCTTGAGTTGTCCCATACATCTCATTTTCCTTTTGAAGTGAACATTATATGTGAATATGTAGATAAATCATTATATATAAATATATATATGGGTGCAAAACATGGTTCACTGTATAGTAATGATGTATTTATATTCAATTAATTTATTACATACTCTATCTTAATATAATTAATTTTATATTTTATTCTTCAAATAAGACATTGATATATATGATTCTTATAAAACTTCCATATAATTTTTCTTAAGGATGCGCCCTGGTCCTTTCATTAATGCAACACACTATATCTAAAACCCTTCACTCCAAGTGGACAATTTTAATAAATTTGAATTTACCAATATTTTCTATTATCTCTGAAATATGTTTTCATATTCAACCAAACATTGGAATATGATACCATTACATGTTAACATAGTTACAGGGTTTTCAAACCATACTTTTTTTAAAAGAAATTGAATATGTTGAAATGATATACTAATAAAACTATGAATAACATGTTAAATCATTTATGTAACCCATTATTTTACTCGTTTTATAATTTAAAGATCAATATATATTACATCATTATAGAAAATATAAAAAATGGAGGAATATTTGTAGCTAGGAAATTAAAACATATAGTATTCGGAAAATAACTTCTTTTCACAAATATTATCTGAACAAATCAAAAAATAATTTTTATGTAATTATTATCATTTAGAGTATATCAAGAATGGATTAGTATATACAACAATAGATATATCATTATAATCCTTTGAAACCCATTTAACCAAATACATGAACACCAATGGTGAATTTGACAATAATATTTTAGTTAATATTAAATGATTATTTTAATAACACATACATAATTACATTTATGGAATTCCAACCTTATTAGATATGAATTTATGTTAATATTAATGGATATTGATCATTATGAGTTATTGAATTGCAATATATTGGTAAAACAAGTTATCAATACATGGTTATCGATAGATATTCATTAAAAACAGATGATAATTCAGCACAATTAGGGAATAATCTCAAAGAAAAATCTATCTATTTTATAGATAAGATTTGTGCTTTGTAGGCTTATACATTTGGGTATATGAATCCATTATCATACAACACATACATTTGTTTATTATACCATTCAAATTAAAATCTGGTTATTTTATGTAGAAACGTAGTTATTGATTTTTTTGAGGTACAAGTTTAATGGAGAATTCATCCTCATTTTTCTTATTATAAATATTAGTGTAAATTTTTAGGATATACATCAACACAGTCTTTCGGAATATTTATAATATCGATTTTTAATATTTTATTCCAATATTTGTATATTATTCACTATTATGTTACACAGAGTGTTGATTTATGTAATGAGAGTATGTTTATCTATTAATGACTTTTATAATTATGTCACTCTTGAAAAAATATATGACTTATTGAATAATTAATCATTATAGACCTTCCTTCGTGAAAGAAACATCATCTATTATATATTGACTGATGATCCACCATAATGATTATATAAAATTCATCCATTGTTTTATAAATAATGTTTTCATCTTATAAATCTATATAAATAATAATATAAAATACTAATAATATCCTCATTTACATGATATAACAACTATATTTTAATTTTAATATATATTTTATTATTTTTTGAGGGAATATTCTTATGTTTTACGTAATGATGTTAGATAAATAATGTATTCATAGATGAAATATGAAATAATAATGTAGTAAATTTGAATATATGATCAATATTCCTCTTATCGCATTATTAATGTCTTCAATATATACTATATTAATTACATAAGATCATCCATTCTCCCATTTCATATTATTGAGGATCTTCCCTTTCTAGACCAGGATCTTTTTGAAATAGTTCACCCCTATACTTATTGATAAATGATTTCAGATTGATGATTTCTACTCCTAAATTTCTTTTATGAACATTAAAAGTATTTTTTGAACACATTTATCAAAATAAAATTTCCTTGAATAAATAACAATATAATTTCACATGTATTTTTAAATCATTATGGGAATTTCACCATTCCATTATTATACTTCAACACCATTTTGCCTATGTGGTGCTAAAATGTTTTCTTCTTCCATTACCTTAAAATTAGAATAAATACATTGGATAATTGAATATCTCTCATAAAAAAATTCATGATATATAACTATAATTTGAAAATATATGTTAAATATTTTTTTTGAATGAATAGATTTATCCCACCAAAAGAAAAATAAATAATTCAGTCTGTATTATTTAAAAAGTAAAAAAGGTGACATTATATACATATAATGTCATCTTATAACTGAAAAAAATTCATTGTAATTGTTTCTTAAATTATGTAATTTCATTTTAAACTCATATTTTGTCTCTTTAATAACCTTATTTGAAATTAATATCACTTAAATTTATGTCCACTGTAATCAATATCTCTTAAAACATTTCATTGTTTTGAATTAATTAACAACCATTTTAAGTATCTCTTATTAAACTATATACATCCAGAATTTCATTCCACCTTTACTTTATAATAATTAGAAGAATATATTATCAAGGTACATCATCTTCTGCATAACAACTAATTGAATAAGGATTCATTTAATGTAAGGAAGTTTCTACTTCATGAAATGTTATCACATTAGTACTCTAGGTTTTTGAGAAATTAGTTGGTCAATTATGAAAGGATATACATTATCACTATAAATAAATACCCTGAAATAGTTATATAATTCCTAACTGTATGATAATATTCATTAAAATTTTCTTGAATTATATTCCTAATTTGATTAATGTTTTTGAGAATATTTTCATGTATTTTATTATGTTCAACTACTAGTCATAGTAATTAAAAAAATATGTCTTAAATATAAAAACATTGAATCATATTTTAATAATATGTATGAAATATTTTCTCTAAACATTATTAAATATTTTAAGGGTATTCAAAATGACTGTGATAGGTAACTATTTTATTCAAAATAAAATTCAAAATCCATTTGTTTAGCATTCATGGTTGAATTTATGGGAGACCATATACATATATGATTGTCAAATTAAATTTATAAATATTAATATTAAATAAAAAATTTCAACATAGATATTATAAAACCTTGTAGAGTTTCTTTTGATCATTCAACATACTCATCCATGATCAATTGGGAAAATGTGAATGTACTATATGTGAGATATAATATGATATTAATTAGAAGCACAGAAAGAAATATATTATGGAATAAATATTACAGAATTAATATTTTTAGAATATTTGACAATAAAATGATGCAATATAAATTTTATATTGACCATGAAATACATCCACGAATGAATAAAATATGTAAATAAATAATAACATGGTTATTAATGAATCATTTCATAGTATTATGCTGGAAAATACTATATATAATAATTATACCATTATGGACCTATTCCATGAAATCATATATAAATTTTTAATTAAATACATCAAATACATAGGTTATTAGGTATAATGTATCGTAATGATATAATGTTGTGATACACTATTTCATTCCACACTATATATATATATATATCTATATATATATTATTTAAGGAATCAACCATATGAAATAGTTTTTCTAGGAATAAATATCATATTTTTATGAACTTACCCAAAAAAAATTATAATTTTATAATAATCGATGATGCATAGTATATAATTAATGAATTAAAAGACTTTTAGTGTACCCTAGGTAACTTGAATTACATAGATAATAAAGAGAATACAATTTTTTTGGGAATTATATGGAATTCAAATATGTGAATAATATATGATTGATAATTATTTAAATGGGTGGGATGCTCTAATTATAAATTAGCACTAATATGTATCAATGAATGAAATTATTGGTGTCCAGTGTAATTCAATAATAATATTCTCTAGAAATAAGAAATATATATTTATTGAAAAATTGTCACTTGAAAGCGTAAAAAACGGAAAAAATAATTTTCATCGTAATTAAATCATATTTTTTTAATAAAGAGATATATAATAATTATATATAGAAACGTAATGGAAATCAAAAAAATCAAACGATAAATAAAGACTAATTTAATAAAATAATTAATAATATATCATTATTCAATGTCCCTGAATAAGAACTCCTATTATATTTAGTTTTTGTTTAATTAATATAGAAATGATGATAATGATTTTGGATCCCTTACCTCACTTATAATATTTGTAAAAAAATAAGAAATTATTTTGATAGTGAAATATTTTCAGTATTCAATACACTTTCAACATAATTTTCATAAAATTTAAAATTTATTTAGAAAATGTGATAAAATACATTTTAAAGGATTTGGACTGGTTTGTAATGACTTTTTGGAAACCCAATGGTTTTATAAAAGAAACATATTCCATATATCATAGAATATACACAATAATATACTCTGATTGAACTAATATATATTCTTCTATTAAATATTACTATTTAATCTAGACATTAACTTGGTTGGTGAAAATAGTATTTAATACTTTACGATATACATATATGTCTATAAATACCCTACATAATAACTTTTTATTGATATATTATTAGTAAATACTTATTCAATTTATAGAAACTTTTTTTATTCTTTGGGAATATATTTTCTTTAAAAAAATATTTAATATATTTTTTGATGAAATAATATATTAAATTTATTGATATTTTATAATATCGATTTGGTACAATTACCATAATTACTAAAATATACCCATTTAAAATAATTATGGCTATATGTTTTGGATTTCTAAAATAATATGGAATTTTAAAGAATAATAAAAATTTATATATTTTTACATATACCATTCCATTTAAATAAATTAAATTTTATAATTGTCAATTTTTTATTTTATTTTTATCTAATGTTGTATATGTATTTATTATTAGTATTTAATTAAAATAATTAAAATTTAATCAAAAATTATCCCAAAAATTTGATAAAGATTTTTTTTGAAATAGATTTTTCAAAAAACTACTTAAAAGTGTTGGATCGAATATGTATATGTATTTTTATATTATATGTAACAATACAAGAGGGGGGGTGAGTTGTAGGATTAAAAACTTTTTGTTTAAAAAATTATGAGATTAGTTTAAAAGGTCTTAAACTAATACAAATACAAACACTCACAATTGTATTGAATATAAAAGGTATGATGTAATGTAATACTAATAGAAAAGAAAATTAATTGTATTCCAGATTAATACAATAATCAGAGTAAATCAAATGATGAATGATTCTACCTTAAAGAGTATAGAATCAATCAATACAATATGTAATAGAATGGATGTAATTGAAACAATTACAAATGTATAAGAGATAAAAGGAAGTAAAAGATTTTCCTTTCTAATACAATTAGCAGCAGAAAAGTAAAATTATTACAATTCTTTTAACCCAAAGTGAAGGGTTATCCTTTCACCTAGGATAAAAGGTCTATGTCACCAACACCATGGTAAGCCCTCGATATGATGATCAGAACGTCTGTCCGCCTATCCCCTACAGCCCTCGATACGATGATCGGACCGTCTGTCTGCCCAACCCAGGAAGCCCTCGATATGATGATCGGAACGTCAGTCTGCCTATCCCTTGAAGACATCGATTTTGTAGGTAATAAATACCTTTGTCTTTCAATTACTTGAAATCCCTCGATACGATGATCGGACGCACAAAGCACACAGAATGAGAGAAGTCACAACATCTCTCTCTAGAGTCTTGATTGAAGCAAAGTATCACACTTGTTTTAAAATCTCTTCATTATTCTTTCTCTCAGCTTCAAATGACCTCATATTTATAGGCCTCAGGTTCCAGCAGTCACATTTCCTTCAACGGTCATATTTCTCCGAAAAACTCGGAGGGACTTGGACACCTGGCATATAACGGTCATTTTGAAATAGAAAGGGCGGCATCGTTTTCTTTAGTTTGTAACTAACTCAAAGACATCGTATTGGTGAAAAAAAAAGATATGTAGAGATGAAAAACATGGGTACGCTTAATATGAAACATGTGTTTTTAACTAAGTACAAAAACAAGCATGTAATGAATGTTATGAGAAGAAAAGACAATACATTTTCCATATTCATTACGATCAACATTGTACGATTGAAATGGTCAGTATGATCAGCATTGTACAATTATCATGGTCAGTACGATCAACATTGTACGATTGCCATGGTCAGTACGATCAGAATTGTACAATTGTCATGGTCAGTACGATCAGTATTTTACGATTTTCATGGTCAGTACGATCAGTATGGTCAGTACGATCTGTATGGTCAGTATGATACAATAGACATGATAAAATATATTTGTGATTTCCAAAACATGATATGGTAGTCAAAAAGATCACTTTTGACTCAACAATCTCCCCCTTTTTGGAAATCAAAAAACACAATATATAAACATAAAAGAAATACTTATCTCCTCCTGATTTATTGGAAACGTTTTTGAATAAGAGAGTGAATACAACTAACTCCACCTTAGGTAGACTTTCATAAGGATTATATTCGTAGATTTTCCTTAAGTGTTGTAAATCATTATCCCCATTAATGAAACATTTTCTATCTTTATAAACATTCTCCCCCTTTGTAAACATTCTCCCCCTTTGTGATTTACAAAAAAAGGGGTAAAATTGAATTGTCTGAAAGAGTTAGACAATGAATACAAGACAATGGATACAAGAAATTTCATTATGATTACAATCAAGGCCAAACTTGAAAACAAATAGAAGTCACTTGTTTTCACTCTCTTTCTCTTTTTTGATTAAATCATGAAGAACTGTCATCATCTTTTTTATTTCTTTCTTGTCTCTAGAAATAGCATCCCCCATAGATCTGAGGAGGTCTTGATGATCGGGAAAGAGTTGATCCTAATTTCTGATTGTTTCTTCCTAAACTCTGATTACTTCTTCATGAGTATCAATTCTGTCTTTCAAATTCTTGTTATCTTTGGATAACCCATAGTTCAATTTCTTTAAGAGAACTATTTCATCCTTGAAAGATGAAATATTCAAAAAATCAGCCTAAAAAACATTCATTCACTCCTATAAGTCTTTTACTGAAGGAACATTGGCTTGTTATGAAGAAAATATATTCAACCTTTCAACCGTTTCTTTGTCAAGATTATTGAAAGAAATTGAAAGCTCATTTGATAACATTATTATATCTTAAATTTCTATATCATGATTATTCATCGAGCTTTCTATTTTGTACAACCAGTTGGTCATCTTATTGCAAGCCTTTTTATGGGAAACTGAACTTTCTGAATGAACTTTTAAATCGGCTTCAACTGACAAAACATTCTTTCTTAATTCTTTTACAAAGCCAAACTTCTTCTTTTGATTTTACGTAATAAAATAAATCTTCCCTTCCATCCAAGGGAAATATGGAATGGTCTTCTCAACCCTTCTCAAAACATGGAAAATGTAATCACTCTTCTTGAGAGAGATTGTTTGTTCTGAATCAGTATCCTCATCCTATGAAGGAAATTCATTTGATCGGCTTGAGTCTAGAACTGGCAGTTTTCCTTTTGCTTTTTCTTTCTTCTTTCTTTCTTCTTCCACTTTATCACTGACAACAATAACTTTATCAGTGTGAGAATATTGATCACCTCGATTTAATTGAGAATAAATTCTATCGAGAGTTTCAGAAGCATCAAACGGAGAATCATCGGCATGAGGAACTTGTTAAATACCTTCACTTTTCTTTTGAACCAATTCTTCTCTACTCTTGTTCGAACTCTGAAGAAATTCCAAATGAAAATCGCCTTCCCCTTCATCACCTTATTGTATTTCTTCAAACATATGTTTTCCTTTTTCTTTCTCAGTAAGACTCTGTATGATGGGTTCATGATGCCCTTCTTCCATTAGTTGAGCACTTGTATCCTAAACCATTTTCAAGACTTTATAGATTTCAAAGTCTTGAGCTTTTCTTTTCAAAATAGACTTCTTTTTCTTTTCAGATTTAAGGATTTCTTCTACCCTTATTCTTTCCGAAAAAGCTTTAGTTGGATCAGGTCCAAACTTTGGATCACCTTATTTTCTCTATTCCTTATCCTTTCTTCATTTGGCTATAACTTTATTAATGTACTTTGGCTTCTTCTTTGGCTTAGAGCTAGTTTGCGGATCATATTTTTGAGGAATAACAGTAGATTGAATGTCTTTGGCTGGTATAGGTGCTGATTGATTCTGATGAGATTCAACTTCTACATCCTAACCAAAAAGTTTTGAATTCTGATCAAAACAGACATTCAACTTCTTCATAGTACATTTGCAAATACAGGATGGTTTTAGATCTATCAAGTTTCCATTCAAAGGAATGTTGCAAAACTTCATACTTTCATGAATAAACTTTGTAAGAATGGATGGATACATAATCAAATGAGATTTGATTACCCCTGACTTCACATTCTTAATTTTTTCGAAAACATATCCCATGAGATTCACTTTTCTCATGTTGAAAAGATATTCCAACATGAAGATATCAGAGACATTCAAGGTTTCTCTATCCCCTTTTCTTGGGATAATAAAACCTTGCATCCATAGAGCCACAAACCTATTGTCCTGTGAAAGACGAGCCACTTTCCTTTTCTCTTCATTCACAACAAACAGTGACTTCTCGGCACTTTATCTATTAAACGTACATACCTCTTCGGGTAATTTATGGGATGGACAGTAGGAATCACCTTCTATCAGGACATTTAGAAAATGAGCCGCTTGTTTCACAAACATAGATAACATTCTATCATACACAACAAAATTTATAGTCATGTCTTTGTCAAAAGATATAGTTTTATAAAACTTACAAACTTCATCAATGAGAACCAGATCTTGAGAAATAGGCCTTTCAACACACAAATGCTCCCATCCTTGAAATAAGATAATCCTTTTGATTGTAGAATCATACGAATCATAGATGTCTCATGAAAATAACATTTCCCTTAAAAGGTATTTTCCTGAGAAAGCCTTTGAGGACATATCGGCACGAGTGTTGGCAGATGACTGAGACATAGGGATGCTGCCGATGAAAGATCATACGATGACTTAAAACAATGAGGCAGAGCTTCGACGTAGATCCTGAAAAAAAAACGATGTGGGTTTGGGGAGGGGAGGTATTTATAGGCGAGAACAAGGTGTCTATTGATCTTCTACAATCATGATTAGAGGAAATAAGATCAATGGTTAGGATTAAAATGAAAGAAGGAAGAAAAAAAATGAAAAGTACCTGCCGGAGAACGAAAGATAATTGTTGGTTTTAGTAGAGTCCAAAAGAAAACACAAACGTACGAATTAAAAGAATATTATCAATCGTCATACCGATGGAAAACAATATCATTACCATGAACTGACAAGACGATGGAAAATAATATCATTACCATGAACTGACAAGACGATGGAAAACAATCTTGTTACCATGAACTGAAAAGCTGATGGAAAACAATCTCGTTACCATGAACTGACAAGCTGAGGTAAAACAATCTCATTACCATGAACTGAAAAGCTAATGGAAAACAATCTCATTACCATGAATTGACAATACGATGGAAAACAATATCATTACCATCATCGGACAGTACGATGGAAAAGAAAATCATTACCATAACCAGACAGTACGATGGAAAAGAAAATCATTACCATCATCGGACATTACGATGGAAAAAAATCATTATATGATAGAAAAGATAATACACTAAAACTGTAAATACGATAAAAAAAAGTAAATGATTGGATAAAACGGTCAACACGATAAATAGAAAAACAAAAACACATACCAGGAGATTAAATAATTAATGATCTCAAGATAAGAAACATAGTAGGAAGAAGAGAAAAAAAATATAGTATGAAATGTCCTCCCCCTTTCAAAGGGAGTTGTTTGTTGTAGGGATAAAAGTAAAACAAGAAGTAGATATGAATGATTATTTTAATGTAATCATTCCTAGCTTCTGTTTTATAAACTCAAACCTATCGGAAGATAATGGTTTTATAAAAATGTCAGCATGTTGTTCTTGTGTTCCAATAAATTGTAGAATAATATATCCTTTTTGTGTGTGATCCCTAAGAATGTGATGCCTAACATCTATGGTTTTTGCACGTGAGTGATGTGATAGGTTTTTTCTGAGAGATATGGCACTAGTATTATCACAAAGAATATGAGTTTTCGAAAAACTCACTCCATAGTCTGTGAGTATGTGTTGCATCCACAACACTTGAGCACGACAACTTCCAGCTGCTACATATTTAGCTTCAGCAGTGGAGAGTGCTACAGAGTGTTGTTTCATGAATGAACAAGAAACCAAGGAGTCTCCTAAGAAATGAAATGTTCCATATGTACTCTTTCTATCCATTCTACAACCACCAAAGTCAGCATCTGAAAAACTTTTTAAAACAAAATCATTTCCAGAAGAATAAAAAAGACCTAAATCCATATTGCCTTTTAAATACCGAAAGTGTCCCTTTACGGCTTTTAAATGAGACTATTTTTGATTGGATTTATATCTTTCATATAAGAATACAGATAAAATTAAGTCTGGTCGACTAGCTGTCATGTATAAAAAACATCCTATCATACCTCTAAAGATTGATTGATCTACTAGATTCCCAGTTTCATCAAGATCAAGTGTATTCGAGGTACCGATTGGAGTACCAATACATTTAGTCTTGTCATAACCATACTTTTTGAGTAAATATTTTGTATACTTATGTTGAGATATATAAGTTCCTTCTGGTTTTTGTGAAATTTGAAAACCTAAAAAGAATGTTAACTCACCCATAATACTCATTTCAAACTCATATTTCATTAAATTAACAAAAGAAACAATTATAGATTTCTGAGTTGATCCGAATATGATGTCATCAACATAGAATCAAACAATAAAGATATCTTTATTATCGATTTTTATAATAAGGGTTGGATCGAATGTACCTTTTGTATAATTTTTTTGTAAATGAAATCATGTAAATCTATCATACCACGCTCTATGGGCTTGTTTAAGACCATATAGAGCCTTGGTATGTTTAAAAACATGATCAAGATGTTTTGGGTCTAGAAATCCAGGAGGTTGTTCGACAAAAACTTCTTCCTGATCAAAACCATTCAGAAAAGCACTTTTTACATCCATTTGAAATAGTTTAAAACTAAATTATGCTGCAAAGGCTAATAGAATACGAATAGATTCAAGTCTAGCTATAAGAGAATATGTTTCTTCATAGTCTATTCCCTCTTGTTGATTATATCCTTTAGCAATAAGTCTTGCTTTATTTCTTACAATGATTCCATTTTCATCACATTTGTTTCTGAAAACCCATTTCACACCAATTATAGTTGTATCTTTAGGTTTATCAACTAAATTCTAGACTTGAATCCTTTCAAATTAATTTAGTTCATCTTGAATTGCTTTGATCCAATCTTCATCACCTAAGGCCTCACTTGGACTTTTGGGTTCAAATTGGGAAAGGAAAGAAAGATGTTCTATTTCATATCATAAGGATTTTCTGGTTCCTACAGGTTGATTTACATCACCAATAATATTATCACTGGGATGATTCCTAAGAAACAATTCATTTGGGTTTTGTAAAACCTGTTCATCAAAATATGGTATAAAATCTTCTCTGGTAAAAGTTTCAGAAGTATTTTGTTGAATATTTTCCTTATCAGAATGATCTTCTAATAACGATTGATAAACATTTTTAGAAAACACATCTGAGGATGTAGGTTTGGGTTTGTTGAAAACAAAAGTATCTGTTTCATCAAATTTTACATGTACAGTTTCCTCAACCGTATAAGTGTTTTTGTTGAAAACTCTATAAGCCTTAGAAGTTGTGGAGTAACCTAGTAAAATTCCTTCATCAGATTTTTGTGCGAATTTGTGTAGATTATCTTTTGTATTCAGAATGAATACATTGCACCCAATAACTTTGATTTATGAAACTTTAGGTTTTATTCCAGTCCATAACTCATAAGGGGTTTTATTAAGACATGGTCTAGTCAAAACACGATTTATAGTATAGAAAGCATTACTAACAGCTTCAGCCCAAAAGTTCTTAGCAATTGAGTATTCACTCAACATGGTTCTAGTCATTTCCTGAAGAATAAAATTTCTTCTTTTAACAAAACCATTTTTCTTCGGAGTTCTTGGTGCTGAGAAATTATGAGTAATACCTTTCTTACTACAAAAAGTTTCAAAATCTGAATTTTGAAATTCACCACAATGATCACTATGGATAGTTATCAATGGTCAGTTTTTCTCATTTAAAACATGGGCTCTAAATGTTTTGAAATAAGAAAAGGCTTCATATTTCTTTGCTAGAAAATAGACCCATGTAAATATTGTAAAGTCATCAACTATAACAAATATATAATATTTTCCTCCAATACTTCCAGTTTATGTCGGACCAAAAAGATCCATATGTACTAGTTGTAATACATTAGAAGATGAAACTTCATTAATTGATTTAAAGCTAGTTTTATGTTGCTTGCCAAATTGACAAGGGTCACAGCCTTTTGAAGAATCATATCTAAGGTCTGGTAGTCCCTTCAAAAGTCTTTTCTTTGAATGTTTAATAAGGTTTCTCGGATTACAGTGTCCTAGTCTTCTATTCCATATCCATGACTGGTCTTCTATTGCACTTAAGCAGGGTAATTTTTGGCTCCTAAGATCTTCTATGTTAATAGTGTAAACATCCAATTTCCTATGAGCAGATAGAATGAACTCATCCTTGGAATTGTGGACTAGACCCTTATCATTTCTAAAATTCACAAGGGAACCTTCATCACATAATTGACTTATGCTGATGAGGTTGTGCCTAATACCTTTAACAAAAAAAACATTTGAAATTAGAACATTTCCAGGAAAAACAACATTACCTATACCAACAATCATTCTTTGAGCATTATCTTTGAAGGTAACTTTTCCACCTTTTGTTTTGATAGCCTTTTCAAAGAAATCTTTGTTTCTGGTCATGTGTCGTGAACAACCACTATCCATGTACCAAATATTCATATCGTTACAATTCTCATTTTCCTGAAATAGAAACAATTAGTTTTTTGGAATCCAAACTTGTATGGATCCAGAAGGGTTAGATAAAAGAATTTTAGGAATCCACATTTGTTTTTCAAAATGAGCATTTTGAAATCCTAAAGATTGAGTTCTGTTAAGAGAACAATCTCTTATCCAGTGTCCTCTACATTAACACATAGAACAAAAATAGGTTTTTTGAGGAACAAAATAGTTATTACTAAAAACAGGTTTGGAATAAGTATAACCAAGTCCATAACAATTTCTCAAAGGTCATATTTGAGAATACATCTTGTCAATGTTTTCTTTCCCATGAGTAAAGTTTGACAAACTTTTTTTAAAGGAAAAAATTTCTGTCCTCAGTTCAAAAACTACGTTTTTATCTTCCAAAACATTCGATTTTGAACTAGAGTTAGGCTCTGAAACATTTTTCATTGAAATCACATATTTAAGATCCTTAGAAAGATCATATTTTTCCGATTTGACTTTATCAAGAATTTTTAAAATACATTCAAAATAAGAAGTTTTCACATCAAGATCCTTAGAATGATCTTACACTTCTTTAGTCAAAATTGAAATTATAGAATTTTCTTTTTCAAGCTTCTTCTTGAGTTTATAATTTCCATTTTCGAGTAATTTAGCAAATCTAGATAATTCTTCAAAATAAGGTAATGTATCATCTTCCGATGATGAAGATTCATCATTTAAAGATTCATAATATCCATTATTAGTACAATTTGCATTTAAAGAAACATTTTTAATGGCTTCACCATTGTGTACCTTAGCAATGAGACAATGATCCTCAATTGGTAGTATGGTTGTAAGTCTTATATTTCTCTGGCCTGAGGACTCATATTCTGAAGAATTTTCTAAAGAATCACTACCACTTGCACTCTCTGTATCATTTTATTTCATGAATTTCGTTGTCTTTGTGTTGTAAAACTTTTTCTTGTTTATTTCTGGGTGTTTCTCCTTTCTGTCTTTCTTCTTCAGTAAAGGAAAATCAGGCATTATATGACCTAATTTCTTACATTCATAACATGTTACATCTGAATCTATTTTATCCATTATATATTTCTTTTTGAATCTATATTGGACGTCTTTCATTCCCACAATCTTGTTCATCATTCAAGAAATATTGGCTAACTCATTATCCGAGTGATCACTTTCACTTGATTCTGATAAAACAAATTTCTTTGCATTGGATCTTGTAATCCTTTCAGGTGTTTTAGCATTAGATGTAAATTCTACACTTCCATTCCCATTCTTCTTCTTGTTGAAATCAGAATCTCTTCTCACTCTTGTTTCGTGCTGTAGAAGAGTTCCAAAAAGTTCATCAGGAGTAATCTGGGAAACTTTTCTATTTTCATCAATAGCTGTCCTTTTTGACTCCCATTCATTTGGTATTGTATCTATAATTTTATCTACTACAGCTTCATCATCAAGGCCTTTTTCTTCTAGATATTGTAAGCTGTTTACAATTGTCATAAATCTTTGTTGCAAATTACATACTGGCTCTCCATAAGGAAAAACAAAACCATGATATTCTGCTCGAAGCATTGCTCTTCTTGTTTCTATAAACATGGATGTACCAAAGTGAGTATCTTCTAATTTCTTCCAAGTACAGTTGGTAGCTTCACATGAAGATATCTGGATGTATATATTTCTGTTCATAGAGCACAATAAATTATTGTGTACCTTGTAATTCAGTTGATATTCTTGCTTCTCTTGGTTAGTGAAAGTACTGACTTCTTTGTCCGGGATTTTATAACCTCCAGTAAGCATAATAAAATTGTCTACACCAGTATTGATAATGAACGCCTTTATACGATCTCTCCAATACTCATAGTCATTACCATTGATGATGGGTGGTCTAGAAGGATTCAGATTGTCTATTGACCCAATATTTATTCCTTCCATCTAATACAGCAAAAACTTTTCCACTCCACACTTTAGTGTAGTAATAAGTTAAAAACAGTAATATGAAAGAAATAAATCTAGTAATAAAAATCATTGGAAAACAACCTCTGATACCAATTGTTGGATCGAATATTTATATGTATTTGTATATTAAATGGAACAATACAAGAGGGGGTGAATTGTAGGTTTAAAACATTTTCATTAAACACCTAAGAGTTTAGTTTAGAAGGTCTTAAAATAATACAAATACAAACACTCACAATTGTATTGAATATAAAAGGTATGATGCAATGTAATTCTAATAGAAAAGAAAAGTAATTTTATTCAAGATGAATACAATAATCAGAGTAAATAAATGATGAATGATTCTACCTTAAATAGAATATAATCAATTAATACAATATGTAATTGAATGGATGTAATTGAAACAATTACAAATGTATAAGAGATAAATAGGAACCAAAACAATTTCCTTTCTAATACAATTAGCAGCAGAAAAGTAAAAGTATTACAATTATTTTAACCCAAAGAGAAGGGTTATCCTTTCACTTAGGATAAAAGGTATGTCTCACCAACACCATGGTAAGCCCTCGATACGATGATCGGAACGTCTGTCTGCCTATCCCCGGCATCCCTCGATACGATGATAGGACCATCTGTCTACCTATCCCCGGCAGCCCTTGATATGATGATCGGACCGTCTGTCTACCTATCCTCGGCATCCCTCGATTATGTAGGTGATCGGTACCTCTGTCTTTCAATTACTTGAAATCCCTCGATACGATGATCGGACGAACAAAGCAGACAACATGAGAGAAGTCACATCATCTCTCTCTAGAGTATTGATTGAATCAATGTATCCACTTGTCTTAAAATCTCTTCGTTCTTCTTTCTCTCAGCTCAAATGACCTCTTATTTATAGGCCTCAGGTTCCAACGGTCACATTTCCTTCAACAGTCATATTTCTCCAAAAAACTCAGAGGGACTTGGACACCTGGCATATAACGGTCATATTGAAACCGAAAGCACAACATCGTTTTGTTTAGTTTGTAACTAACTCAATGACATCGTATTGGTTAAAAACAAAAGATATGTAGAGATGAAAAATATGGTTACGATTAATATGAAACATGTGTTTTTAACTAAGTACCAAAACAAGCATGTAATGAATGTTATGAGAAGCGAAGACAATACAATTTCTATATTCAGTATGATCAACATTGTACAATTGACATGGTGAGTATGATCAGCATTGTACGATTGTTATGGTTAGTACTATCAGCATTGTACGATTTTCATGGTCAGTACGATCAGTATTGTATGATTGTCATGGTCAGTACAATCAGCATTGTACGATTGTCATGGTCTGTACGATCAGTATGGTCAGTACGATCAGCATGGTCAGTACGATATGATAGAAATGATAAAAGATATTTGTGATTTCCAAAACATGATATAGAATCCAAAAAGAGAAATTTTGACTCCACAAAAAGTGTAAAATGTTTATCTATATTATCTGATAAATATAACCCATAATAATGAATTATTGAAATTAAAATTATTCAATATATATATATATATATATATTCAATAATTGGAATTAATATAATTATTTTATCTAGGAATTGAAGAAATATAAATTATCTTATACTCAAAATGTATATTTCTAGAAAATAACATTTTCATAGAATATGTTGGTTAAATTTTTAAAAAAAATTAAAAAATATGTAAATTTAATTTGATAAACTATATTTAATATTTTTTCATCAATTTGTTTATGTAATACATTTTTCTTATTTTTTAGTCATAATGAATAAAAAAAATTTAAAATCATTAGCCATGGTTACGGTAGAAATAGATTTTGGCAATGTTGTACAAAAAATATGATAGATAAAATGAATTATTATTATCTCTAAAATATATTTTATAGAATAATGTTTACCATATATACTCTAATGATGTGTAATGATCTATTTTTTCAATTATGGAATGTATTAAATTATTGAATCAATTTTTCTATTTAAAATGTTTATTTGTGTCCTCTCTACAACTTATTAAACAACACAACTTATCTCTTATTAATAATATGAAACCCATTTACTTATAAAAGTCTATAATAGATAACATTATTAATAAATATTTCTTTTCATACAATTCATCAAAAAATATTATAAAATATTGATATAATAAAAAAATATCAAATAGTATTATATTTTATTATAATAATTAAATAAACCTATCCACCACTTCTTCCATAAAACATGAAATAAAACCGTCGTTTGTGTGTACAGAAGACTACCAACGAGCAGACGAAAATAATTTCATTTCCATAATTGCATATAGAGACTATTCAAACTGATGGATTTAAATTAAATATATGATATATTTTAAATTAATCAGATTATATAATTATATTATCATATATTCATTGTTAATTTTCAATCTTTTGGTGATATGATAATGTCACTCCTATGTGTGGCATATTACATGTTCACGATGCAATATGATTTATTTCTCTGTCATTCTTATTATGTATGGTGAAAATGATATTCTTAATGAATATATGTGATATATATGAAATAGAAATTATATTAAAAAAATATATATAATTATTAAAATATTGTTTTTTTTTCACAATCACATTCAATCAAAAATTGACAATATCATTCCTACGTACCAGTGAACTACTGAATCCACAATGAAAAGTCGTTGTTTTTAGCACCGAAGAATATAGATGATATATATATATATATATGTATGTATTCATATTTAATGAAATAATATGGTATTTGTTACATTAAAATCATCATATAATTTTGGGATAATACAAATCTTCATTTGATAATTATTATTCATAAATGAAAATGTTAGTTATTTGTACATGTAGTCGAATGTCTACTTGGTTGTAAAATAGTTCACTTTTAAAAGAAATTATGATTAGTTCAGAAAATTATAATTTTTTATAAATATGATTATAATTTAACTATTATTATTGTGCAGATTCTAGAACAATGACCCATTTTTACATTATCAACACACAAATGTGATTTATAAAAAATGAACCACACATTCTAAATAACATAAAGTGGAAATAACTAATTAATTATTTATATATACCATTATTATAAATAAAATTAATTTTATAATAATACGGTTCTAAATCATTATAATGTATATAATATATAAATTAATTTATATAATCTTATTATACATTAGATAAGGGCATTCATGTAAAGTCCAAAATCGAGGTAATGGTGGTTTCTCAATTCCCATTCATTAGAGAATATTTTACTATTTGGAAACTAATTTACAATATATGTTTTATATAATTTCCCTCTTATTTGTTAATAAATTAATCATATGCACTTTATTGTATTTTTTGTATTAATTTTAGTTATTTTATCCAATTGGATTTAACAAGGAAATTACCAAATTATAAGGGAAGTTTTTTCAATTTCACATCAGTGAGGAAACATTATATTCATGATACAAATTTATTTTATAAGATGTATATAATACCCATTCTATGTGTAATATAATGAATTCCAAATGAGTAATGGTAATTTTTGTTTCAATTTGAGTTGTTTCATAAAAGGTAATTTGGTTTGATTGTTAACAAGTGGCAATGATATTCATAACTCAATTTTTGTACTATATTATATCACTTATTCATTGTATTTAATATTATATGATTATTTGTGTAATGAATTTTTATTATATTTTGTTTTATTTAAACTCAATTTATGTGTATTTACATTTTTTACACATAATTCATTAATATATGAATCCATGAAATCATGATAATTATCTTTTTAACGGTTATTCCTTTAAAATTATCTTTCATTGAGAAATATGTTTATTATTTATGTGTATATTCATTTGTAGGTGTATATAAATAACATTAGACATGTTATATAATTATTTATCTTATTTTTATGATATTTAATGTTTCATGTGGTGTTTTTATTCTATATGGATTAAGATTTAGTAGATAATAAAGGGTAAAATTAACTATGTTAAAATATCATTTCTTTTCTGGATTATTTTTCTGAATGGTTATTTTGAAGGAAATTGTGTGATTTCATTTTAATGAACCCTATAAATTTTATTTTCATATGTGTATTAATGTGGTTCACATGATTAAATATCATTTCCCAATTATTGATTGATGAAATATAATAAATAATTTTTCATGGCATATAGATATTGTTTATTGACAGTATACCGAGAATCATTATCATTTATATCCATGTTTTCTAAAAAATTTACAAATAAATTAATATCATTTAATGAATTTTTTGAAATTTTAACCCATTTTTTTATTTATAAAATGTTTTAATGGAAATCACCCATTCATTTTTTGAATGTTTTATTTTTTGAATCTTACCAAAAATGTCATATGAATGTTTATTTTAACATTTACAATAGTAATAATGTTTATCACATTCATAAACACTAAATGATTCAATGTATCCATAATAAAATTAGATGGCTATTTTGATTGGAATTTATTATCTTGATATATTTTTTCCTCTTGTTTTTTGAACTTATTTTCAAGGGAAAAAATATATTTTCCTCAAGAATGTATTTAATGATATTTTTATAAAATTTCAATTCAATGGTATGAACAACCATTTTTTCATTATCAAAGATTAATTTTTATTAAACAAGATAAAAGTTTCCTCGATACAAAAAAAATTCAAAAGGTACAGGAGACCCAAGAAAGATATTGGAGGCTCTAAAGTAATGAAGACCATGCTCATCGCCTCTAATCAGATTCACCCCATCAGGTTTCCAAAATAGGGATCTAGGGAAGCAAATGATACCGGGGCCTTGATCTGTAATATCCATGGATGCGAGATGATATGAAACCTTGTTCTATTCATTCTATGTGTCCACCACTGAAGTGTTGTTTTCAATAATGGATTCAAATTTTTTAATGATGTAAATAATCGATAATGGAGTGAAAACAATGCCATTCATGGAGTCGTGTATAATCTTAGAAAAAGACTCCATGTGAAAGTGTTCAATACTCTCTTATTGGTATAGTTGTAAACCTATGAACTTTGATTTGGATTATACTTGTATAGATGTACCTTGTCCATTGAATGCAGAAGAAGCAAGAAAGGCGCTGCCCTTGAAATCCTGAACCACACCTCCAAGGCAGATGATCCCCTCCTTGCATAAACTATCCACATTAATCATGAAACCGAAAGAAGGAGGATTTCATCCACCCACTGTCCTTTATTCCCTATATAGCCAAAATTTTCTAGAGAAATTCTGATTTTCAATCATCTCATAAATGTCACATCTTTCCAGTATTGGATACCCTTTACCATATCCTGTAGAAGTGGCCTAGTTTACAAGAATATGGATTTACTAGAAGATGTAATGCCGTCATACCTAGCTCAGTTTATGGATTTCCAGATGCACCAACATGATGCATTCAAAATGAGCACCTTAGATAGTCTTTCCACAGTTGAGTTATTCATTCCGAGGAACCACCATTCCAGAAAAAATTCAATCAGACTAGTAGTATAATGCAATGCTGAAAAATCACCAAAGAAGCTCCATATCTCCTAAGCCCATTCAATATAAAAAAATAGGTGATTCGCAGACTCTTTATGATTCCTTATACAATAGCTAGATTTTTAGGGAGATTGATACCCAACATCATGACCTTATAATCGGTCAAAACGGCCTGATTCTTGATTCTCCTGGTGAGAATGTAGTATTTGGTTTGAATCATCCTACTCAATACATTACTATTACAATAATCTGACTGCTCCTGAGGAAAAGAGTCTTCTTGAAATCATTTGAAGTGAAAAAAATGAGGTGGAGGATGTAAACATTCACCTACTATGTTCTGAATTGATGCAGATAAAATCAAAATTTACCCATTGATCCTCATCCAGTACTGCATGCATAATGCCAGGATGCATACTGAACTATTGGAATGTAATTTGAGGGACATGACACACCATGAAGCCATGCAAGGATCCTACCCAGTTGTGATTATAGAAATGTGTGTTACCCAAACACATAATCCACCAAGAGTAACCATGGAGGGTTGGAATGAACACAGAAATGTTTTCCTAGAAAGGGGACCCATGGACACCCCTAGATGTGCCCACAACTGTTGTAGACATGATTATTCCCTAAGTATTACTCACATTGACGTCCTCCCATGCCATCCTCACATTCATACAGTGCATGGTGTCTGAAAGATTCTGAAAAATGATCCCTACTTCATGAATAGGTGTCATTATCCTTTACCATGAAGACCAGTGAAGCTTGATTTGGGATAAACAAATCCTGATGAATCGTTCCAGTATTTGTTTATTACAATGAACCCCTTCGGCACATTAATGGATGATAGATCATGTACATTAATGCTATATAGGATAATATTGATAAGGGTACTATGACCCCCAAATGATATATAGTGATTATTATAATTCAGCACACGACTATTAATTTTCCTCACAATCTGATAAGTGTCTTTAATGCAGGTTATTCCAGACAAAATTGGGGAACCAATGTAATCCAAGGAAAAGATTCCTTCAACATGTTGAAATAATTTCTAAAAATAGATACTCAACTAGTTCCAAATTTGTTATAAATATATATGTTTCTCTTTAATCTGTTAATGATTTGACCACTCTTGGAATAGTATTTATCCAGATACCTGTTGATCCCATGGGCCGACCACCTACTAGAATTTGGGAAAATGATGGATTCATATGCAAACAATAGATGAGAGATAGATCGAAGGTTAATTTTTCTTTGAAAAGGAATAATATCCCCTGAAAAAACGATCATGTTGACCGGCCGGCTGAGTGTGTTCTGCATCAAGTTGAAAATTATAGGGGAGAGTGTTTCACTTTATCATAGCCCATGTGCATCTTTGAAAATAACATGATATTTCCCCATAAAATACACAACCAACCAGGAAGATCAATCACATCTGAAAATGAGGTCCATTGAACAATCAAAGAAACCCATATTTGAATTCACCCTATTAATGATGCTCTATTCAATCATGTCATAGGCCTTATTCATATCCACTTTGATTGCCATATTTGAGCATTGATTTTTGATATTAATGTCTGTAAGCATTACTTGTGTCAGGGGAATAGCCCTCGGAATTGTCCAGACCCCATCAAACCCATGTTGCTCCAGTGAAACCCATATATAGTATATTTAGAGGGCTTTGAGTTGATAATTGTTGAGAGGATTTTTTAGGGGATGTTACACATTCCCAGTGGCATGTAATGATTAATAGAGGATGTGCCTTTAATATTTGGAAACATGACAAGAGTAGTGGAACAAACAGTACTAGGAAGACGAACACCACCGAAGATGTCCTGAATGGCCACCACAATGACCTCCTTCACCACCTCCCAAGACCCCGTGTAGAACGAGCTAGGGAAACCATCAGGTCCCATGGCACTGTCTGCCTTAGGATTTTTCATAGCCATAAACACCTCCTCCTCCTCATGAATGGACTCAAATAATGTATTGTTATCATTTGAATATTGACTGGGAATCTACTACAAAATCTTGTTGCTCCCCCTTGGATAGTCATTCATCATGCTTGCGTTAGGACCCACCCAAAGATTTTGAAAGAAAGAAAGAGCCAAATTCCCTACCACATCTCAATCATTTGTGTAATATCCATCCACCATCATAAAATTTGGATTATCTATCATACTTGTCTCCCTAATACATAAATGAAAAAGGTTGTATTCTTGTCACCTTCTAACATCCAGGTCACCCTTGATTTGTCCCACTCAATGTATTGATGTTTTAGAATAAGATATGCCACGATGGATTTCTTATTCGACAAATCATCAAAAACCAAGTCATCTCATTCTTCCTCTAGGATGAGGTCCATGCATGCCACTTCTTATTTAAGTTTGTTAAAACCCTGGTCACTACTAGAAAGTACTTTTACCCAAATCTACAACTCGTGTTTGAACCGACGTAATTTAGTATCTATGGAAACCTGGGAATATCCCTGTGTCGATTTTCCCACACATCCCGCACAAGATGGGGAAACCTGGAATTGTTGATCCACTATTCTAAAAACATGAATCAGTCGCTACCCGTTTTCTTGACAACCAAATATTCTAATAGGGGAGAATGATTTGAAATACCATGTACCATATGTTCCCCTTTTTCCGTTGAATATTTGGATTTGGTATGGAAGTTGTCCAGACATTGACCTATATGACTCCAGAAATGCCTATTACATATCAGATTATTACACTGGGTGAAGTGATCCACGCAGCACCCCATGTCCTGAAGCCCCTTGCCAGCCATGAAATGAGTGAATTCAAGGATGGAAACCCGAAAGAAAGCACCCGTACAACACATATCATCATGGTTAGCAATGATGTTAATGTCTCCACCAATGATCGAGGGATAGGTCTCCAGATCGAAGTCATTGAGATCATGCCACAAATTCTATCTTTATTGTGCCTCATAGATCCCATACAAAAAATAAAAAAAGAGATATTTGGTCCCATTGGTTACCTTCACCTTAATAAATTTATCACCTTCTTGAATCAAATCCACATTCATCCCCTTACTCCATAAGATCCAAATGTGATGGTTGATCATATAATCATGCATGACCGCATGAATCTGAATTTCTTGAGTAAACACTTTAATTTTAGATGGATGTTGTTTATGGTCCAATACCACCACTATACCAAACTTATGATTATTGACCTCCATGAACAAAAAAACTAGTTTTCACCTTGGCTACAATGCCACAGGTTGTCCAAATTAGGATGGGTATCATTGAAATAATGACTGCCTGGTTTTGGCCCCAAGAAATATGGCCTTCACACTGTGAGTATAAGAATAGACATTGATAAATTTGTAATGGGATCTCGTACAAACTCCATAGCCAGATGATTGATTGGTTCTAGTGAAAGATGAAAATGTGGAACATGCACTAACATTACATATTCTTAAATTATATAGTTAGAGAGGCAGAGGCCTGTTCTTTAGAAATACCCCAGGCCTCGATACAGTTGCCCTCTCCAATTATCTAAAAATCACGGATTGATCGGGCCTAGCTGGGATGGAATCATTTGGATTTATTTGGGGACCAATCCATCATGATGTGAGGAGAACATGTTGGTGACAATATAGCCTGCTCTTTTCCTCTTGCATTCTACATCCTGAAGAAATGGTGAAGTGGTTCCCAAGGACAAGTTCTCGTCCCTAGCCAAAAAACAAGATTATTCCAAAGATTGTCCGACCATGAATCCATTAATAAGAACATAGAAGTTCTTTAAAAGTCAACATTTGAAGTTAGGTATGGAGCGTAATTCAAGGATGCAAAAACCATTGAAAAAGACAGTCCTCTTACACTATCAAAGAAGGTGTCCTTAGATACGCCAACAAGGGACATAACATGAACATATACAGCATGTGCCCGCTCATGAATGTTTTCCATTTTGGACGCTGGAATGACATTGTCTGACGGTGCCTTTGAGAGGGAAGAAACTGGTCATCGATTATCCCGACGACCTTTTCTGCAATGTTTCTTAGAATGACCCTAAATAGAACATTTGAGAAAAAACCTGGGAAAAATATGGTAGTCAGTATACATGTTACATAGCTACTAATCTTGTACCTTTAGGGTGATGTGTTTTAGCAGCTGTAGTGATAGATCCAACACCATTCAAATCTATTCCCTAGAGGACATCACACAACATCGCACACAATAATATGCACAAATATTTCCACCAAGAGAATCCCCAACTGCATTAAGAAGATCACTATTAATGAATGGATGAGGTATCCTAGAAAGACAGATTCACACCGTAGCACGGGTGTCCTCCCACCCTTTATGAGCCTCTAGGGACAATCTGGTGAGGCTGAAACTTCAATTGCCCATGTAGCGTGAAGCTTTACACCAAGAAAGAATGAAATCAATCTCTAATGACAATGATAGATAGAACAATTGCCTATGAAAAGGTGAGTTTTCCACTAGACCTGCAAGAACCCAGGACACCAAAAACCATTTGAAATAAAAGTGGGTAGGCTTAGCAGATCCAAATCATGCCACCAGAGTCTACATAAAGCCACTCATTTCATTCTTATAAACATCCTAATGGAAATCTACTAAAAGAGGAGATCCACCCTTGATTACCTCCTTGTTTAATGGAAAACCCTTAGGAAATTCGGATTAGAAATCCTCGATAAACAGACTAAATAACACCTCCTTGAAGGACATGTCATCTCGAAGAACCCCCAATGGTAGTCCCGACTGGCTCTGGGAAGACAATCCCTCAAGAGGAACGATGAGGGTAGGATTAGAAAGAGCCGGTGCCAAAATCCATCCCTTGAAGCATCAGACTGAAGGTGAAACAAAGGGTGGAACCATTACAAATTATTATGACTGTAGAATATGTAACAACCCTTGATGTTACATATTCTATAGTCATAACCTTTTGTAATGGTTCCACCCTCATTCTTTATCATAATGGATTACGATTGTTTCACAATGATTTTGAGGAAACCAATTTATTTTCTGAAGGTTCAAAATATTAAGGAAGTAATAATGGTTTCTCTAGGAATGTTATGATGAAATTCACAATTTATATAAATCGATCATCACATAGTTTGTGGTAATTTTCTAATGACAATCAGTTATATTATATGAAATATATGTGTGGTTGAGTTATAAGACATGGATTTGGGGTTACATTATTAACCATGGACTGATGGCAATTTTCTAAACCACACACATTTTTTCCATTATATACCTCCAATGCTTTGGATCCCTAGATATGGAAGTTGAAAATATTGGTTATGACATTTAAAATAGTTATAAGAGTGAAATTTTTAGGGGAACCATCATATTTTTGTTATTCTATAATTGGGTTTTATTAATTCCATTTAGCAAATCCTAAAATAAAAAACTTTTATTATTTATTCTTATAAATCATCCAATCAAAATAAATATTTTATTCTAAAAGTGATTATTATTTTTTATTCAAATTAAATTTTAATATTTAACAACTCATTTATGATAATATTATTCTAAATAATAAAATTGAATTGGTTAAATCATATGTATAACCTCACTAATCATTTGAGATCAAACATATTTGGTTTTCCATTTCCAAAATGTTATCATGAATGATGTCAAATCATATTTTCCTAGAAAATTTTCTAATAAGAATAATTTTTTTAGTGATGTTGAATACTTATTTGGAATTAATAAAATACGGGTTTTGTGGGATATAAACACAAATAATGTCATGGATATCATATATTTAAATTTTTTATATAATTCTGTAAAACTCTAAACCAAAATAGTCCATGAGAATATAATGGTATCTTATTTACAATTGATGATGTATGTTTTTGTTGAAAAAAAGGATCATATTAAAAGATATAAAATATTCAAATGTAAATAATATATGTATAGAACTTTATTCCTGAGTAAAGGTTCAAGGATGATAAATTTTCTGTTCGATTTGGGGTGAGATAATTTTTTAAATTATGATGGTCTTGTGTGTGGATTCATTAAGATTTAAGGATACCATTACTAGTATATCAGATTAAGTTTTATCATATAATTAAATTATAATATAAAATATTATGGTATTAATTTATGAGATCATAATGTGATTAATGAAAAAGGTGGTGATTTTTTTGGTTGATTTGTATGTAATGATTTATTTTAATGAAAATTATTCCATTAATTATTGTGAACACAAGATTTAATTTTTTGATTACTATTTGAGTTTCTGTGATCATAAAAATTTATATAATTATTGGATCCAACTATTAATTGTATTGATGACAATTGAATTGATATGTGATATGATAAATACGTGAATAATGTTTCTTCCTAAATGATAATTTGTGTTTCGATTATTTTTTAATATCACTAAAATTATAATAAATAATAAAGTAGTATTTAAAACTAAATGTATCATATTCATTGATGTTATATTTTTAATGGTATAACCCACATCATCCTCCTCTTCCCTCCTATGTGAATCAAAATCAATCGTTCGTGAATATCATAGAACATAGCTTCACAGACTGATGTAATTGTTTTTCCATCATCACCTCCCATGTTCCTAAAATGTTCTATATAATTTATTTATAAATTAATTTTACCATATATATAATTATTTATTTATAAAATGACATATAACATCTTACTTTTGATCTTGTGGGTTATACGATAACGCAACTCGATTGAACGACAAACTACCTTCTAGCGAGGTGATACCGTTTAATTTCCCTAAACACTTTTAAAGAGAGTTAAAAAAGAATAAATTCTTTAATATATGTAATATATATTAAATATATTTTATAATAATGAAATATATATCATTTTAAAATGAAAAATGGCATTTAATTTTTGACCATACCCTCAAATGAAAAATGATAATGTCAATCATGTGTATGTGTGGGAAACCTCTTCTATAATATGATGAATATATTTTCTAATAATCACATGTAATGTGTGATATATATATATATTTAATTTAATAATAATGTGTCCTATATATGGTATATTTCCATAAATAATAAATAAATCATTATTACATTCTATAATGATTGTTGAAAAATGGAAACATTATTCAAGTGTTTATACGGACAATCATCTCCATGATTATTACATAGTATATTATTCATAATAATTATAAATAATGGGTTTAAAATTTTTAATGTAAGTAAATGTACATTAATTTTTTTTATATTATATATTATTGAAAATTGAACCCATTAACAAAGGCCCACACACCATTATATTTTAATACAATGAACTGAATGTCATCAAAACACCCAATAAGAACTAAACTAATTATGTATTTAAATAATTCATTTAAATAATTAAACAAATTTTTTTAATTATATGTTTTGAAATATAGAAAAATTTATTAAAAAATAAAATAATTGATATATTTTTAATATATATGATTTAATGGTCAAATATGGGATATTTGGAATCAATGTAAGATATTTTTTCTCAATTCCTTTTAATTTAGGCATGTTTTAGTTTTATTCAGTAAATTTATTTTATATATTTTTTATTCCATCCATTTAAATTGGTATATCACGAATCCCACAAACATAATTATTTTTTATTTTACAATTTTGAATTATATTTCCCATTTGTATTTGACATAAATGATACCATGTAGTAATGGACTTCATCTTAGTTTCCCTTCATTGACACATATTTTATGGTCATCTTCCATATTTATTTATATTATTTATTAAATAACCCATTTACATGTAATATCATAAATTATTCACAAATAATGGTATTTTATATTTCAATATGATATATCTCATATCAATATTGTTGAAATTAATGATACAAACTTTTGAATAATATCGCAACCAAATTGGGTTTCCATAGGTTTTATTAAATGTTAACTAAATCTCATATTAAATGATAATATTTGTAATAAAATTTTCTTTTCTTATGATTTATTTGTTCTATTTTAATATGGAATTTCATTTGATACAAACAAATCACCAATTCTTTAATTCTGAAATTCAATAGTACGATCATTGAATGAGTTATTTTTCTCAAATTCATTTTCCTCAAGACATGTTGTTATGAATTGAACATATATTATTTTATATGGTTTATATATGACCATATTTACATGATATATCATGAATATCCTTATGTTAATAAATATTAAAGATTTATTTGATGTTATTATTTTATGGGACTTATGAATGAAATGTTATCAAAGAATAAACATATTTATTTTACAATCTGATTTCTCTTCCGGATAGTTTATTTTGAAATTTATTTCTGATAAAATAATACGATACATATTTTTTTTTATATAGATATCATTAATTCAATAATTATTAATATTGTGTTTTATATATTTAATTTATATTTTCTACGTTATTTATTGAAATAATTATAAGACATTTTTGGTAAGTTATATAGATATTGTATTTCTATTTAGCCTATAAATATTTTTTTCCATATCCTAGATTTCTAAAATTTATTTAATTTTTGTATTATCATAATATGATTTTACAATCCTTTCTTCCCATGTTCTACCTTTATAATATGTTTTCTCATAATTCATAATATCATTTCGGCAATGAGGTACTTCTTGAGTTATATGAAAATTGTGGATGGAAAATTTATTTTAACACATAATGCATGTATTGGATACCAACATTCATGACCACAACATTTTTTAAAGATTACATAATAATATTAATGATTTGTTTCAAGTTTAATACATTTGCACATTATTTATTTAACATTGTTTTTTAGAAGTTGTTTTATATATGAAAACCTTTTTATCCTCATGATTTTGATGATATTTTAATTATATATTCATTCATTTAACTAAAAACACATGATGATACTTATGATAAAATGATACAATTTGGTAATGATACTATCATCATTAATTATTGGGAATGGTTATGATTGTTTTAAATATATTGTGGGTGAAACCATTTCATTTCCACAATTTAAAATTTTTTTGAGAGGAATAATGTCTGTTACTATAATCTTTAGGATAGAATGAAATATTTATGTACATTACAAATGGAACAATTTTAGAAATTATATGTGTATAGAATTCTTTATATACAAAGGATATATGGTTACAATATAATCCATGTATGGGTGGTCAATTATTTAACAATTTATGAGTGGTTAAATTATAATTAAATTATCGTTGTGTATATTATCGTCCTCAAATGATTTGGTTTATCTAGAGATGAATGTCTTCCATTTTTTTATTTCATTAGAAAGAGTGATAAGATGATAATTTTCTATGATACTGACCCGTTATTATTTTTTCTTATTAAGAATTTCAATGGATTATTTAAACACGATTGAAATCACATGGGTAGTGATTATTGATTCATTGGAAAATTTCCCTTGATAAAAAATTAGTCGATCGTCCATGATTTATTTACCATGTATTTATTTTTATGAATACTCAAATTTTATTCACATTCACATTGATTATTTCATCATACCCAAAACCTATTCTTATGCTCATGGATTATAATCAAATGTTACTAATTATATTTACATATAATTACTATTTAATATCATTTATATCATGTTTCATACTTCCCCCATTTATGGAAAATATTACTAAATGATTCAGGTATATAAATATTGCCAAATTTATATATTTTATTCTGGTTGTTTCACAACTAATTACTTGATAGAAAATATTGTTTATTTGTAGAAATATAAATATAATTAAATGATAATTTTTTATGAAATTTTTTATGCTAATTAATTAAATCCATAATCCTAAATGGTAATTAGGCATGAAAGCAATGCAATATTCCATGTTGATATTTAATTATTCAGGGTCAAAAAACTGGGTCACATTTATTGGTTTCAAATCAATAAATGTAATGAATAAATTTTTTCCATTGATCTATGAGTGTTTGTTAATGGATATTATGTAGTGTGTGGAGGTTATTTTCAACTTATGATATTTTTTAATAGCTTATAAAAAATTACATGGTGAATTAGTTACAAGAAAATTTATATTCACTGTTAATAACGAGGTTTTGACCAATAATAATTTATATTTATTACCTATATTTAGAAAAGTTATTGTTTTGTGGAAAAACACCACCTAACGTTATTATGTTGGAGATAAAAATTATATTCATTCATAATGACTTTTTTAAATCTAATAACAAATTATTTTTGTATTGAAAATATATTTATTAGATTGGAAAAGTGTATTTATTATATTATAATACAATAGTTTAAGAAAATATCATAACTTTTCAAGGATTAGAATTATTTTTATTTCTTAGATAATTTTTAAAATGTTATGATGTTTAATGACTTGGTTTATTTTCAGTGTAATATTTCACATTTTTCCTAAAAATTATAAAATATCTAAAATATTAATAAAATTTCAGTACTAGTTAGTTTTGATGCACTAATTCTAAATTTTATGCTTAATTTATGAAAATAACATTCAACATATAATTAATTTTTTAATTAAAAAAGAGAACATCATTATATCATATTCCTTGATTTGGGTAATAAAATGAAAAACACCTAATTAATTAATATATATAAAAATTGTCTTTAGTTAGGTTAAATAAATTAAAATTTATAAATATATACATTTCAAAACCTTTTATTTTATACTTATATTTATTCAAGTAAAATCACTTTTCCAATGATCATATTGGGATGTAACTATTCTAATGATATGATTCTTAATGTTCTAGTAAAATAAGATTACCAATCCATCCAATGTTCAAACATTCCCTTATATTTAAAAATATTTTCAACATATTAAATTATTCATATTGAAAATTAAGGTCCTATAAAATTTATATTCCACGTCACGTTATTTTCTTCACAATAATTATTCATGATGTATACATTCTAGTCATTTTTTATTATAATCATATTGTGATTTTTATTATAGTTATTCACTATATTGTTACATTACATATATATCATGTTATTTATGTTACATTGAATTTAATTTTCTTGTCTTCGGTGTATATACAATTATGATGTAAAGGAAATGGTCAATCTGTGAATGTTTTTTTGATGATGTTATTAATTCTAATTGTTTAATTTTATGTCTTATAAATAGTCGAAAAGTAACAAATGAATATTTTATAATTCTATAGAATTTTTATCATATAATTTAATTCAAGGGACAAATTGATCATGTTGTTGGAAATATATATATAAAAAAACTAAAACCCTACTTGTAGTGTCCCAGACCGAACTAGTCCATTCTATTGCTAAATTCTCATGTTTCATGTTTTCAGGGTGGTCATGGTGGCTTATTCCAAATAAATTACTAAAATTCTAGTTCTACGAATACTGTTTCAAAATATATGAATAGTGCCACTAGTGACTCAATTGTCAGTGAGTCATCTTTCAGTAAATCATCTGTTTGTGAGTAATTTGTTGGTGAGTCCTCTATCTGTGAGTAATTTCTAGGTTAGCCATCTATCAATGAGTCATCAGTAACTAAGTCATCTATCAGCGAGTCCTCTATTTTTGATTCATTTATTAGTATTTCATCTATCAGTGAGTCAAATGTGAACACTTTCATCCAAGAGATATATGTGAGTAGTGTTTCTAGCTACCTACAGTTTCACCAATTTGAAGTTATATTTGAAATAAAACGGATTCAAAACCTTGTTTTATTGGATTAATGGATGGTTCAATGACAATAATTCCTATTATTATTTTCCTAATGGTCATATTACATGTACATGGTCAAGACACATAGTTTTGATATATCTACCTTTAATGGAAAAATATATGAATGTATGTTAATCTTATACTTAAATTCGATTCTCAAAATGGTAGAGATATCATCATTCCTTTTTGTTCTTTATTTTTTTCCTTATTATAGGAAACCTAGAGACCATCTGACCATATAAATAATGTATTCTAAATACAATATTGGGATCATTTACTGTTGGAGTTTTCCTGCTTTATGTTCACCCACTGTTTTGTTGCGATACGGAAGTGTTAATTTGTCATCGAAATATGAAATCTTCTACCTCTGTTCTTCGGGGTTCCTCAATTTTTCCTCCCATTTCACATTTCCATGTGATTTCATTTTATGACCATGTTTCTAATGAGTATTTCATGGGTGTTTCCTAATGTGGTTGTATAATGGAATCTTTATGTATATGTTGTTATTGTGGGAGTGGTAATCATGATCTGTTATTTTTGTATATTCTCATGAAATAATCATTTAAACCTTTTGAGATAGGGGATTCATGTCTTTTCTATTAATTTTTTGTCTAATTGGAAAGTTAGCATGATTTAGCCACTAGATTAAAACGAAATTAACACAATATATATTACATTCAATTTAATTAAAGGTTATCAAATTCCTATCAATTTTATCGACTCTTGATTTCCAAGATAGTGTGATTATGATTTTTTTACATTTTTCTCATGTAATTCTTGATCAAAATTGGAAATGAATGTAATTTTGGGAATAGTTATGAATTAATTGGCCAAAGATATAGAGGGATGTTTAATGAATATATTTGTTTATGTTGTGCATTGATAATAATAAAATTGGTGCAACAATGAATTTCTTAGTGAATAATTTAATTCAATATGGAATAAGGAACCTTTTATCCGATAATGATAATTCTGTGAAGGGTTAAGAGTTTCCATCTTTCTTGTAATGGATATGCATCTTATGCATTGGAATTGTTAGAGTTTGTTATGTGTAATGGCTTAATGCCTTGTTTAAGACCAAGAGCCCAGATGTTATGTTGTTCATTACCAAATTATTATGTTGTGGTGTGACCATGGGATAGATATTCCATGGATGGATGGTATTAGAGGGTTGTTATGTTATTTGGGAGTAAGGAGGCCTAGTTGTTGGGAAAATAGTTGATTCCAGGAGTTGTGAGAAACAACGGTTTATGCACAGGGTTGTTAGAGAGGACAACCTAGATGGTTAAGCGAGATATATGTGAAAGTTGGAAACATGTTCAATTTTTTCCGGTTTAACTTATTTAAATTCCCCCCTACTATAGGATGATGTTTTTTCATACCCTCCTTTCAAAATAGGAGAAGACATGCAAGGTATGACACATGTTTTCAGTGTTTATCATTTCATGTAAGGATGGTTCTACGCTACTACAATAGGAAGAATAAAATCATTGGGTTGTTCATCTACTCTTCGGGTTGATCACCTTTCATTTCAAATAATATAATAGCTTTCTTATAATACCTATAATTATGGAAATGTTATAATGTTGTTAATAAATTTTTGAATTATTGATCTTGAACCAATATGTCTGGAGATTTCTATAATGAAATGTTGATGTTATATTACATAAAATTCATGGACATATTTTGGGTATACCTTAAGGGAATGGATCATAGTTGTATTGATAATTAAATTTAATGTGGAAATGATCATGGTTAATTAAAGATTAAATAATTAATTAATGTAAACTGGAAAAAATAAAAAGATGTAATTAATTTAATAATTCCATCTAAACGGTAATGTTCTTATAGGATATATAGTCTTATTAGTGACAACCATTAGTTCGATACTCATTACCTATAGTAGAGTATGATACTAGTTTTTGACCATAGTGTGATTGTGATCTAAATAATATTATGTACATTTTATGTTTCTATACACTACTACACCCTATCTGTAACACCCCAAGCTTCTACGGTACGTTTCCCTTCGAATAATGTGATAGCGTGTGTTGTACGCAACCTCGAGTTCTAACACACACCACAACTAATTAAACTAGCTGTTGTGAATAGTAATACCTACTTTTTGAAATCATATATATTCTATATTTCAAAATGGACTTCATTTTTGGATTCGGAATATCAAAATTAGCCTAGGGTGAAATTTTGGTACATTTCGGATAACTTTCATATTTTGATGAATAGTGAAAATTACTAAATTTTAATTAAAAACAACTTTTTTAATCAAAATAATTAATAGTGATAAATTGTGAATTTGAGTGGTTTTAAAGTATATTTAGAATATATTTTTACCATTTAATATAATCTTGGTCATTGGACATAATTTTACAATTAAACCGAACATAAACAAGTGTCAATCTTTTGATAGTTATTATCTCTTAAAAACACGCTTTTTGTTTTGACAGCGGGAATTAATTTTAAATTAATTTCTGCCACTTCTGTGTTTTGAATTTAGGAAAATGGATTCCATATTTGGAATCAGGATGTTCAAATTGTGTAAATAGGTAACTTTTATTTTTACACATTTTGAATAATTACTGCGGTAAATATTTTATTTACCATGGTTAAAAGGTAAATCCGGTAAATAAGGGTTAAAAAAATAATATTATAATAATACAAAATTACCCTAAAACGTGTCTTAACCCTATTGGTTGATACATGGTCGACCATGGGCATCATTGTGTCAATTTTGGGACCCCATGGATCCACTTGTAAGTGATAATGACACTTTATTTTAATTAAGTTAAAATGAATACAAAAATGACACAAGCATATATCTTTTAGAAGAACAATTTTTAAATAGGGTTATACATGTTGGATTTTCGATTGTAAATATTCATTAGAAAGCTAAAAAGATTTCCTACATAATGATATTTTATTTATAATTTTTAGACATTAAATAATTTATTTTATTTATGACACAATGATGATGCAGTAATTACTAAAATAGTAAAAAATTAACATAATTAATATTATAAATACCCAAATAAATATAATATGAAACTTTTAATAAATTACACTAATTTTCTATGATAATATGATATATTAGGATTGATTTAATTGACTTTTTTCGAAGTAATCAATCTGTTAGGAGTTTCAAAAAAATCAACTATTGAATAGTGTCAAAATTGACATAAAAGAGTTCTTAAAACAAATATTATATTAATTAATTGATATTAAATTCCTAAAAATCTAAGGATCGGCCAAGAGACTTATATTATTATAGGTTCCTCATTAATGGACCACTTGGGGGTCGCTTGGATGTATATAGTAAGTTTATTAACCATATTATATAAAAATACAAAGAGACATTGTAAAAGTGAAACTAATTAACTTAGAGTTAATACTTAAAGATAAGGTTAATATAAGTACCCAAACCTGTCTAAATTCTATTGGATGAGTTGTTTTCGACCTATCCCCACCTCATCCTTTGAATAGTCAACTTTGGAGACTTTCGAAACCGAATATGAATTTATTATAAATTAATATTTCTAGCTTTTCCAAAGGTGCCCCTCACCCCTCTTATAAAAGGGCACTCCTCCTTCTCATTTCTTCACACCTCTAAAGCCTTTTGGTTCGGCCAAACTCTGCCCAAATACTCTCCCAACATCCCTCAATACAACCTAGAGGCCTTAGTTTGATCAGAAAGCCAACCTAAGGAGCCCTTTTGATCAAATCAAAAGGAAGAACCCGAAGAAGAGGTAATGATCTCACCACCCTTTTCTAAGTTCATTTCTTCTTCCACTTCTTCTTCCTTTGTTCTTACCATTCTGAAATAATAACTCCAGTATCTCACATATACTGTGATGTTATTGTAAATATGGTACAATCATATTCAGTATTCTATCCACCCTTTGAATAACATGTCACCATACGTGCGTACGTACGGCTTACCGTCTCCACGTCGTGGTGTAATTGTTATTCAATATAATATTATTTGGATGGGTATAATAATGATGTGTAACTCATGTAAATAATAAATATAACATGTTAATGATTCTGTATATATGATATACCATCCATTTATATATTATTTTAATATCAAAAGAATGATATTGTCGCTCGTGCGTACGTACGGACTACCGTCTCCACGAACGCGATGAGATTCATTCTCCATCGTATCCATTCAAGTATAATTATCATTTGATGATTTAAAAATGATGTTTAAGGACTGTATATCATTCTGGATATGAATAAGATACAACAACCATGGCTTATGTAACAAAACATATAAAAGAAAATGAGTAAGTTAACTCCCGAAACGACGATAATTCTAATATATTATTAACAAATCAATGTTAAAAGATCATATATGATATCATATTAATATATATGATTCTTGTATAATTTAATAACAACTATTTCACCATTATACAGGAGGTTAACCTACCCCAACCAAGGAAAAGTACAAGGTAAGGGTTATTTCACAATCTCTTCATTATCCGAGGTTGTTTATATGTAATAATCTACTGGGATCTCTTTATCATCCACATCCATGTTTCTTCAAAATGTATTTCAAAACATTTTTACTATTTACAAGAATATGGGTTAAAGTCATTTATACCCTTGTTTGACTTTTTATAAGAGGTTTATAAAGGAATCTTTCCGTCGTTTTCAAAACAAGGTCCTTTTTAACCTTTTCGACAGAATTGAGGTAAGAATGTTTTTTTTAACTTATACGGCGGGTGCGGTTATTTTACGCCGTTATAAAATCTTCAAAGCTTCCCTTACAAGCTTATAAGAATATTTTCAAAGAAAATGTTTTATTTTATATGGATCTTAAATGATTTCAAAATAAAAGGAGATATTTCTTTTAAAAGAATTTTGATTTCATCTATGTCAACATCCTTTGATGGATTTTAAGATTATTTGAAGTTGATTTATTATGATACAAAACTTCTATATTGTCTTGAAGGTTTTGTGAAATATTTGACTGTGGATGTGCTATTTTTATACCATTCATAGTTTATTGTGAAAGTATTGACATTTCGTATGCTAGTTTTAATACGAATGTTTATGTTATGTTTAAACCTTTTCATATGGGAATGCATTGGACTTAATAAGTGACGGGTGGAGCCCGCTATAGCTCCTAGATGCATCGGTAGGTCTCATGAGACAAACTAGTGTCTTGGCACAAGGCCTTGACAAAATCTTATTTGTAGTCTTGGCACGAGGCCTTGACTATGTGGTTATGATAGTCTGGCATTATGCATTCCAACATTATGAAAGTGGTTATTGATTTTTGCATGTGATTATTCGATTAGTAGAATATCCATGTGAATAAGTAAATGGCATTATTTCATTTTATTTATGCCATACCATGTTGAAAGTTCATGTTTAAAAGGCTTTTGTTTTAGTTATACATTGCCTTAAATGTTTATTCTTATTTATGAAAGTTTCCGCTATATTGTTATCCTTACTGGGCATTTGAGCTCACCCCTTTTCTATGTTTTATTTTTCCCCAGGATGTGAAGAAGTAAATTATGAATGACCTGCAGGGATATTATGAGGGGATAGTAGTGTGGATTATGGAGACATTATGTTGTTGTAGTAGTTTTTCATTTTATGATGTAATGTAAAACTTATGAATATATCTAGTGTTTCCAAGGCTACTAAACCAATCGGTCTTTCGAGATTTGATCTTTCTTGTGATCATGCCAATGATATGTAAATAATGCACCGACTCTGGGTAGCTGGGGTCGGGGCGTTACAGTTGGTATCAGAGGGAGGTTTAGTACAAACCTTGGAAGCTAGATTTAGATAAACTCTGATTAGAGCACATAGACCTAAGATGAACTTTGAGGATTAGTATAGAAGAACTTCCTAGAATTTTGGTATTGTAAAGACTTTGTGAGTTTTCCGAGCAATACATCCCTGTCTGGATACGAGCAGGTAGAGGCGGCTCTGGCACAGATGTACCTAGGGGTAAAACCCGAAAACACCGCTTTGAGCTAGACTCGAACGGGAACTGGTGCACGACAACGGGCCTTGCTGCACTCTTGGTTACGACACTCCCGGGGGATATGCTTAGGATAACTCTCATTATCTTTACAAATCATTATGAAGGGTTTATGAGTATATACTTCCTCAAAGAAAAACATTTTTATGATTATGGATTATATCCATAAATAGTTCAATTTATGTTAAGTGTTTTATAAGTATGGGATTATGAATTTTGATTCATAAACTGATCTAGTTTATGCCATTGTTTAGAAATGGCGCCTAGTGGAAGAAATGGAAACCGTATCAATGAGCGCACTCCATGTAGGGATTGCCCTCCTGCTCAAGATAATTATAGTGGGGCTGGTGATGCAACTGGTGCCGATCAGCTAATCACCATACTGGGACAACTTACTCAGGTTATGAATAATAACCTTACCCGTATGGAGCACCCTGATCCGCAGCGTGGAGGATCAATGTTAGATCGATTCATGAGACAACAACCACCAACGTTCAATGGGAGTACAAATCCCTTAGTAGCTGAGCAATGGATATTTTCCCTAGAGAAAATATTTCAGGCTTTGGGGAGTAGTGAAAGGGAAAAAGTTACCATGGCAGTTTACCGCCTCACTGGAGATGCTGATCAATGGTGGTCATTGATTCAAAACATGAAGGAAGATGATGAAGTATCAACCATGGAATGGAGGGAGTTCAAAGATCTGTTTTTAGAAAAATACTTTCCTCGCGACCATCGAGCAGATATGGAAAGGCAATTTCTGAGTCTGAGACAAAAGGAGGATGAGAATGTCACAAAGTATGAGGCTAACTTTACAAGGTTAGCGAGGTATGCTGGTGATTATATTCGCAACCCAAGAAGTAAGATTGATCGTTTCTTTGATGGGTTAAAACCATTTCTCCGTCGAGAATTAGTCTCACAATCCTTTTCATCGTACGAAGACATTGTCTCATGTGCTATCAAGACCAAAAAGGAATTCTCTAAGTCTTATGACTTTAAAGCAAAGCAAGAGAAGAAGAGACCTGCTGATCAATCTGGGAATGGAAATAAGGGGAAGAAGGGAAAGGTTGAATATCCATCTTGTGGTAAGTGCGGGAAGAAACACCCCGGTGCTTGCCTGAAGGGAATGGGAGTCTGTTACAAGTGTGGTGAAAAAGGCCACCAAGCTCATGATTGCAAGGGGAAGAAGGAAGCTACCAACGTTCAGTGCTACAATTGCAGGGAGATGGGGCATTATGCAAATGCATGTCCTAAGCGTCAGGAGAACTTACCTCAGAAAAGGCTAAGGGATCAAGGCCAGGCTTATGCTATCACTACTGCTGAGGTAGAAGCTCCGAAAGACGTGGTGGCAGGTAATTTAATGGTTTCCTCAAGTTTAGCAAATGCATTATTTGATTCTGGATCATCGCATTGTTTCATATCTTCCCAGTTTGCTAAGAAAATTAGATATTTCCAATTTGATTTAATAATGGAGTTGTCAGTTAAAACTCCTAAGGGAAGTATCGTTGCAACAAAGTTTTGTGAATCAGTCCCCATTAGAGCACATAAATTTTCTTTATCTGCTGATTTCATCATCATACCTATGATTGAGTTTGATATAATCCTCGGTATGGACTGGCTTTCGGACTATGATGCGAAGATTTATTGTAAGAAGAAAGAGGTTACGATTCTTGATGATAATGATAAGGAGCACCTTATTTTTAGAGCAGAATCGTCACCACCTAATTCTTATTTAAATCCACCCCCTGTAGCTCAACTTAATTCAATTATCGGGGAGGAAGAGAATGAAATAACTGTCGGTGAGGAAAGAAATGTTCAAATAGAGGATGTACCTATTGTGAAAGAATTTGTAGATGTATTTCCGGAAGATTTACCTGGACATCCTCCAGAACGAGAAGTTGAGTTTTCTATTGATTTGATTCCTGGATCAAGGCCTATATCGAAGACCCCTTATAGAATGGCCACTGTAGAGCTAGTCGAACTAAAGAAACAACTAGAGGAATTGAGTAATAAGGGATTTATTCGCCCTAGTGTTTCTCCATGGGGAGCCCCTGTTCTTTTTGTTAAAAAGAAAGATGGATCTATGAGGTTATGTATCGACTACAGGGAGATCAATGCTATAACGATAAAGAACAAGTATCCCCTACCTCGTATTGATGATTTATTTGACCAACTGCATGGAGCTCAATACTTTTCAAAGATTGACCTTCGATCTGGATACCATCAGTTGTGTGTGAAGAAGGAAGACATTCCGAAGACAGCATTTCGAACCAGGTACGGGCATTACGAGTTTACTGTAATGCCGTTTGGATTGACTAATGCACCCTCTGCATTCATGGATCTGATGAATAGAGTTTTCAAGGAGTATCTCGATGAATTTGTGGTGGTATTTATTGATGATATCTTGGTATACTCCAAAACCTACAAAGATCATGAAAATCACTTGCGCATTATCTTGAAGACTCTGAGGAGGCATGAATTATATGGAAAGTTTAGCAAGTGTGAATTCTGGCTTCAGGAGATTTCTTTTCTTGGCCATATTGTCTCTAAAGATGGAATCTCTGTTGATCCTTCTAAGACCAAGGCAATCCATGAATGGCCAGCACCTACGAATATAACTGAGGTACGTAGTTTTATTGGTTTGGCAGGTTATTATCGACGTTTCGTCCAGAATTTTGCCCGATTGGCTAACCCATTAACGAAGCTCACACGTAAAGGGGTTAAATTTGTTTGGACAAAAGAGTGTGAAGAAAGTTTCGAAGAACTGAAGAGAAGATTAGTCAATGCTCCTATATTGACTCTACCATCGGGGAATGATGGGTTCGTTATTTATAGTGATGCATCAAAGAAAGGACTTGGTTGTGTCCTTATGCAGAATGATAGAGTTATTGCCTATGCATCACGACAGTTGAAAATTCATGAACAAAACTATCCTACTCATGATCTTGAGTTAGCAGCTGTGATATTTGCTTTGAAGATATGGAGGCACTACCTCTATGGTGAAAAATGTGAGATTTATACTGATCACAAGAGTTTGAAGTATATTTTCTCACAAAAAGAACTCAACATGAGGCAAAGGAGATGGCTTGAATTACTCAAGGATTATGATTGCACGATACACTACCACCCGGGGAAAGCAAACAAAGTAGCAGATGCTTTGAGCAGAAAAGACCATGGAGTTCTGAACATGATGAGAATTGAAAGGGACCCAATTTTCATGGATCTAGAGAAGATGGACATGGGAATAACCAGGGAAGGTGAAACATCAATGCTTTTTCAAATGGTTGCCAAACCATCTTTACTAGAAAGGATTAAGAGTTCCCAGACCAATGATGAAGAATTCTAAAAGAAGATTAAAGCTGTGAATGATGGGAGATTGAGAGACTTTGTGTATGAAGATGGAATTTTGAAATTCGGGAAGAGACTTTGTGTTCCCGATTTACCTGATCTGAAAAGGGAATTGCTGGATGAAGCTCATAGTTCCAATTTCTCTATACACCCTGGGAGCACCAAAATGTATAGAGATTTGAAGGAACATTTTTGGTGGGACAACATGAAGAGGGAGATTGCTGATTTTGTATCAAGATGTATGGTTTGTCAACAAGTCAAAGCTGGAAGGCAACAGCCTGGAGGAGTCATGCAACCTCTTCCCATACCGGAGTGGAAATGGGACAATATTACGATGGACTTTGTCATGGGGCTACCAAAGACTCCTAGAAGGAACGATGCAATATGGGTTATTGTTGATCGTCTTACCAAGTTAGCACATTTTCTTGCTATAAGAGAAGATCTACCCCTGGAACGTCTAGCAAGACTATACATTAATGAAGTTGTGAGACTTCATGGTGTACCCCTATCGATTGTTTCTGATCGTGATCCCCGTTTTACTTCAAGATTCTGGAAAAGTCTTCAGAAATCCCTGGATACTGAACTTCATTTGAGCACTGCTTACCACCCTCAGACAGACGGACAATCAGAACGGACTATTCAGACCTTAGAAGACATGTTGAGATCTTGCTCACTTGACTTTCAGGGTATGTGGGATCAATATTTACCACTAGTAGAATTTTCCTATAACAATAGCTTCCATTCGAGTATTCAGATGGCACCATATGAAGCGTTATACGGAAAGAGATGTCGTACACCAACCTGTTGGGATGACGTTGGTGAAAGAAAACATGTAGGCCCAGAACTGGTGGAGGAAACGGTGGAAAAGGTGAAGGTAATCCAAAATCACATTAAAGCAGCTCAAAGTAGGCAGAAGAGCTATGCCGATAATCGAAAGAAGGATTTGGAATTTCAAGTCGGTGATCATGTTTTCCTGAAGGTACCTCCTTGGAAGGGAGTCATACGTTTTGGTAAGAAAGGTAAATTGAGTCCCAGGTACATCGGACCTTTCGAAATTCTAGAACGAATTGGGGCTGTAGCTTACCGATTGGCAATGCCGCCAAGTCTCTCCAAAGTTCACGATGTGTTCCACGTATCTCTGTTGAGAAAATACATGCCTGACCCAACGCATGTACTCACCTATGAGGAATTAGAACTGGAACCCGATCTGTCTTATTGCGAAGAGCCCGTCAGGATTCTTGATACAAGAGAACAAGTACTGAGAAACCGGACGACGCGTCTGGTAAAAGTTTTGTGGAGAAATCATAAGATGGAAGAGGCAACGTGGGAACCCGAGGAACTTATGATGAAGAACCACCCGAGTCTTTTTATGCAGTAATACCCTAGAAATTGCGAGGACGCAATTATTTGAAGGAGGGGAGAATGTAACACCCCAAGCTTCTACGGTACGTTTCCCTTCGAATAATGCGATAGCGTGTGTTGTACGCAACCTCGAGTTCTAACACACACCACAACTAATTAAACTAGCTGTTGTGAATAGTAATACCTACTTTTTGAAATCATATATATTCTATATTTCAAAATGGACTTCATTTTTGGATTCGGAATATCAAAATTAGCCTAGGGTGAAATTTTGGTACATTTCGGATAACTTTCATATTTTGATGAATAGTGAAAATTACTAAATTTTAATTAAAAACAACTTTTTTAATCAAAATAATTAATAGTGATAAATTGTGAATTTGAGTGGTTTTAAAGTATATTTAGAATATATTTTTACCATTTAATATAATCTTGGTCATTGGACATAATTTTACAATTAAACCGAACATAAACAAGTGTCAATCTTTTGATAGTTATTATCTCTTAAAAACACGCTTTTTGTTTTGACAGCGGGAATTAATTTTAAATTAATTTCTGCCACTTCTGTGTTTTGAATTTAGGAAAATGGATTCCATATTTGGAATCAGGATGTTCAAATTGTGTAAATAGGTAACTTTTATTTTTACACATTTTGAATAATTACTGCGGTAAATATTTTATTTACCATGGTTAAAGGGTAAATCCGGTAAATAAGGGTTAAAAAAATAATATTATAATAATACAAAATTACCCTAAAACTTGTCTTAACCATATTGGTTGATACATGGTCGACCATGGGCATCATTGTGTCAATTTTGGGACCCCATGGATCCACTTGTAAGTGATAATGACACTTTATTTTAATTAAGTTAAAATGAATACAAAAATGACACAAGCATATATCTTTTAGAAGAACAATTTTTACATAGGGTTATACATGTTGGATTTTCGATTGTAAATATTCATTAGAAAGCTAAAAAGATTTCCTACATAATGATATTTTATTTATAATTTTTAGACATTAAATAATTTATTTTATTTATGACACAATGATGATGCAGTAATTACTAAAATAGTAAAAAATTAACATAATTAATATTATAAATACCCAAATAAATATAATATGAAACTTTTAATAAATTACACTAATTTTCTATGATAATATGATATATTAGGATTGATTTAATTGACTTTGTTCGAAGTAATAAATCTGTTAGGAGTTTCAAAAAAATCAACTATTGAATAGTGTCAAAATTGACATAAAAGAGTTCTTAAAACAAATATTATATTAATTAATTGATATTAAATTCCTAACAATCTAAGGATCGTCCAAGAGACTTATATTATTATAGGTTCCTCATTAATGGACCACTTGGGGGTCGCTTGGATGTATATAGTAAGTTTATTAACCATATTATATAAAAATACAAAGAGACATTGTAAAAGTGAAACTAATTAACTTAGAGTTAATACTTAAAGATAAGGTTAATATAAGTACCCAAACCTGTCTAAATTCTATTGGATGAGTTGTTTTCGACCTATCCCCACCTCATCCTTTGAATAGTCAACTTTGGAGCCTTTAGAAACCGAATATGAATTTATTATAAATTAATATTTCTAGCTTTTCCAAAGGTGCCCCTCACCCCTCTTATAAAAGGGCACTCCTCCTTCTCATTTCTTCACACCTCTAAAGCCTTTTGGTTCGGCCAAACTCTGCCCAAATACTCTCCCAACATCCCTCAATACAACCTAGAGGCCTTAGTTTGATCAGAAAGCCAACCTAAGGAGCCCTTTTGATCAAATCAAAAGGAAGAACCCGAAGAAGAGGTAATGATCTCACCACCCTTTTCTAAGTTCATTTCTTCTTCCACTTCTTCTTCCTTTGTTCTTACCATTCTGAAATAATAACTCCAGTATCTCACATATACTGTGATGTTATTGTAAATATGGCACAATCATATTCAGTATTCTATCCACCCTTTGAATAACATGTCACCATACGTGCGTACGTACGGCTTACCGTCTCCACGTCGTGGTGTAATTGTTATTCAATATAATATTATTTGGATGGGTATAATAATGATGTGTAACTCATGTAAATAATAAATATAACATGTTAATGATTCTGTATATATGATATACCATCCATTTATATATTATTTTAATATCAAAAGAATGATATTGTCCCTCGTGCGTACGTACGGACTACCGTCTCCACGAACGCGATGAGATTCATTCTCCATCGTATCCATTCAAGTATAATTATCATTTGATGATTTAAAAATGATGTTTAAGGACTGTATATCATTCTGGATATGAATAAGATACAACAACCATGGCTTATGTAACAAAACATATAAAAGAAAATGAGTAAGTTAACTCCCGAAACGACGATAATTCTAAGATATTATTAACAAATCAATGTTAAAAGATCATATATGATATCATATTAATATATATGATTCTTGTATAATTTAATAACAACTATTTCACCATTATACAGGAGGTTAACCTACCCCAACCAAGGAAAAGTACAAGGTAAGGGTTATTTCACAATCTCTTCATTATCCGAGGTTGTTTATATGTAATAATCTACTGGGATCTCTTTATCATCCACATCCATGTTTCTTCAAAATGTATTTCAAAACATTTTTACTATTTACAAGAATATGGGTTAAAGTCATTTATACCCTTGTTTGACTTTTTATAATAGGTTTATAAAGGAATCTTTCCGTCGTTTTCAAAACAAGGTCCTTTTTAACCTTTTCGACAGAATTGAGGTAAGAATGTTTTTTTTAACTTATACGGCGGGTGCGGTTATTTTACGCCGTTATAAAATCTTCAAAGCTTCCCTTACAAGCTTATAAGAATATTTTCAAAGAAAATGTTTTATTTTATATGGATCTTAAATGATTTCAAAATAAAAGGAGATATTTCTTTTAAAAGAATTTTGATTTCATCTATGTCAACATCCTTTGATGGATTTTAAGATTATTTGAAGTTGATTTATTATGATACAAAACTTCTATATTGTCTTGAAGGTTTTGTGAAATATTTGACTGTGGATGTGCTATTTTTATACCATTCATAGTTTATTGTGAAAGTATTGACATTTCGTATGCTAGTTTTAATACGAATGTTTATGTTATGTTTAAACCTTTTCATATGGGAATGCATTGGACTTAATAAGTGACGGGTGGAGCCCGCTATAGCTCCTCGATGCATCGGTAGGTCTCATGAGACAAACTAGTGTCTTGGCACAAGTCCTTGACAAAATCTTATTTGTAGTCTTGGCACGAGGCCTTGACTATGTGGTTATGATAGTCTGGCATTATGCATTCCAACATTATGAAAGTGGTTATTGATTTTTGCATGTGATTATTCGATTAGTAGAATATCCATGTGAATAAGTAAATGTCATTATTTCATTTTATTTATACCATACCATGTTGAATGTTCATGTTTAAAAGGCTTTTGTTTTAGTTATACATTGCCTTAAATGTTTATTCTTATTTATGAAAGTTTCCGCTATATTGTTATCCTTACTGGGCATTTGAGCTCACCCCTTTTCTATGTTTTATTTTTCCCCAGGATGTGAAGAAGTAAATTATGAATGACCTGCAGGGATATTATGAGGGGATAGTAGTGTGGATTATGGAGACATTATGTTGTTGTAGTAGTTTTTCATTTTATGATTTTATGTAAAACTTATGAATATATCTAGTGTTTCCAAGGCTACTAAACCAATCGGTCTTTCGAGATTTGATCTTTCTTGTGATCATGCCAATGATATGTAAATAATGCACCGACTCTGGGTAGCTGGGGTCGGGGCGTTACACTATCAGTTAGGGAAAATGAAACCATGTGTATTTTTTTCCCCATGGGGTGTTTTCACCAGCATCCTGGTGGGAGGATGGAAGGATGACTGCCCCTATGGCCTCACTCTCTTCTCTTGGTAGTTACATGAGCTGGTGTGCAGAAAAGTTATTTTTTTCAATATATGTGTGTAGTTTGCTTTTATGGATTATGGTAATTTTCCCAACATATATTTTGGAAACAGTTTCCTATGAACTACTATAGGTTTAACATGTATAGGTTGTGATGGATTGAGGAACCTTACTCATTGTGTGGGATGTAATGGCTTAAGCAATAATACTTGATGCCTGATCTATGGTATGCATGTTGTGGTGGATCCCAGAAACTATATAGTTACATTTGGTTTTATAGGTGGCATGGTGTGATGCACGAGGTTCATGTTTTTATTCGTAGCCCAGGTGTCTGTGGGCAAAACCTTATGGAGAGAGATTCTTAAGATTTGAAATGATGGTGGAAAGAGGAAAACCATTGGGTAAGTGGTATTGGGGTACCCATGATATTTTTTATTATATTATATACTGTGTTATGAGGTACTTGGTGAGAGTTTCCATGGGGACGCATGGAATATAGTATATATTTCTATTTGATTAGTTATATTCACATGTTGTTCACTATGCTGTAGCATTCTTTCATTACTATTTTCATTAAAGGATCCCTGGAGGATCCTACTATGTATCCTTTTATAATTTCCATATGTGATATAAACAGTTACTTTGGTAACATTGAGCACATTGGTGATTATATTGGTTACTACTAGCATGTGGTATTGCAGGATTTGTTTGGGCATCATGGTCGCTATCATTTTATATGCTTATGGTACATGATGTTTTCCCATTTAGTTTCAGTGGTCATTTCATGAACCTAAATATATGTACTTGTGTTTATACTAGAATGAAGTCTTAGGAGTTGGTTGGTGTCTATCATATCACTCTCTTAGGCATGATTTCTCTTAAAGATTATTTCCCCCAATCTGTGAGTTTTTTAAACTCTTGGTGATAGTGATCATCCCGAGGCCAACTGAAGGTGGGACTCGAGGGTTATTTTTACTCTTCTCACATTTAAATCCTAAAATGGGTACAACTTTGAGGTAGGGTGTCATGAGATAGTGGTATCAAGGGTATGTATGATTGATAAGATGGTGATATAATTTATGCAAAGATATGTTTATTGGTTTGGTAGGGTTACTATGTCATCTATGTTTAGAAAGGGTTGTAAACAAGGAATAACAGATGAAAATGGGTATTTAGTTCCCCATATTATCTAATTCATGTACATTTATGTTTAAATTGTATTCTAAATTATGTCATGTTGGTTTCATGGTACAAGACTAAGGAAGGACCATGTATTGTTGTTCTTTGAAATTATGTTTGATTGGGTACACCATGGGGTAGGATATATTTAAATGAATAAGTTAAAACAAATAATTAATGTTATATCATCTATATTAAATATTTAGAATCTACAAATATTCTTTTTGAAAGAATATCTCCAAGCCCATCTCATCATCAGGTTCACATAGTAGATGTTCAGCAGGATTTTCCTATCAATATTTATAGAGTAGAGGTTGAAAACAAAAAAACTTGGAAGCGGACACTCCATGAGTTTCATCACAAGTGTATAGAGATGTATTAGGGGTTAGTTTAAGATTATGTAAGAAGATATTGGTTTCATGAGGGTGAGATAGATAATAGTTTAACCCGTATTTTGGATGGAGAATTGGGTGTCATTTGTTTTGATGATGCAGCGCTGGGAAGCGAGACAGAGGTGGTTATGGTTCTTATGTAATAAAAAGGAGTTGATAGTCTCATTGGAGGATATCTGAGATAAGTACATATTAGTGTTTTTTTCATTGAATGCGATGGTAGAAAATATTCAAGAGGTGATTACCCTTCGATATTGGAGCTCTAGTGTGGGATAGATTGGAATCCTTTTTAGGAGCCATTTTTTGATATGCCTAAAAATGGTTACCTGATAAGGATGCCAGGGGGTGAATTTCTAGTAGTCTTCTCATCTAGATATCTACTTCCATGTCACAACATTAATGATGGAGACATATCTCAAGATGGTGGCGAGGGAATATTTCATCGATAGTACATTTTCTATAGCTGTATCATTATGGGATGGGTGTCTTCTAGATTCTTCACAAAGTTGAGATGTGGTCTTGGATTCCCAGTTTTTAGGGAAGACAATTTTTCCTTATACATGGTTATGTATAATCCCATAGTATCTAATTCTTCATGGGAAGCGACCCACGAGCCAAAAATGTGGGATCATGTACCTTTTCTTTATTTAGTTCATCATCATCAATAGAGAGAGTTCTCATCCATTCTGTGTAGTTAGTGTACTCCAGGTGTTCTGCTTCATGATTCTCTATTGAGGTAGTCCCATACAAGGGAGAATTAGATGGACTAACAATTTTTTGTATCACTATAGAGAATATGGCGAAAGGGGAGATGATTTCCTTAGGATGATTATCATCCCCCAAGAGTTGAGTGTTGTTGTAGAGGTGGTCATAGTTATGGTCAGGTTAGCTGTAGAGAAGTTTGTGGTCTACTTCACATGTTATCATAGTTTGCGCCAAGCCTGGAAGATGTGGTTCGATATTCAAATGGCATGTTATCTACTTGGGATATGATATTTCTGATTCAAGTGAGACTCACTCCTCCATTTATCATGTTCATGTCCATGAACTAAGACATGAGGTAGAGAGTCTTCTAGTTAACATGTCATTGACTGTGCCAATTGGAGTGGAAAGTGTGTCCTTTGATGTATGGAGAGACTATGAGCTTGTGATGAGGTAGATCCCCTCATGGGGAGAATTTAAATGTTTATGATTAAAACTATATGATGTCATAATTTATCATAAATTGGTTTTATTTGGATCACACTCTCATGGATTTCATCATGAGGCGAGTGGGGTTCTTTGATGCTGATGGAGAGCTAGTGGTGTTTGTTAGCGAGAGAGACCCTAGGATGTGTCAAATTCATGTTCCATCCTTTTCATCCATGATGGATGAAATTATTCTATGTTTTTTTGGTTTAGGGGTTCTTATTTCCTAGGGTCATGGAAGAGTAAAATAATGTTTTCCTAGAAGAGGTTATAACATTACACCATCGACGAGAGATTGATTTTGGGATTGAGCTATATGCAGGAACATCACATATATCATTGTTGTTTTATATAATTGAACATTTTTAGTTGTGAGAGATGTGTACAAATATTTATGGTGTGTTGAAGTGTGTTTTCCAATATTCTAGTTTCTCACTGTGGGTTGCACCAGTCATGTTTGCGAAGAAGGTTGATGGATGATTGTGGTTGCGGGTCGATTATATTTTATTACACCAAGTGACAGTTATGAATATCTATAATATTCTATGGAATGATGAAATATTCTATGAAATTATGGTTTCATGTTGGTTCTCAAAAATCAAATTGTGGTCAGGACATCATCAGATGCATGTGAAGGATGAGGATATCTCGAAGACTATTTCCACTGTCTTCATGGGAATTCAAAGTTCATTGTGATGCCATTCGGGGTGATAAATGCTCTATTTTTCTTCATGGGGTTGATTAATGTTATGTTCCATGAGTTCCTATATAAAAATATAGTGTTCTTAAACAAAGACATCCTTGTTTTCTCCATTTCTGATTGGGAACATGTAGAGCTTCTAAATGACATTTTGGGATTTCAACATCGATAGAAGATGTTATGGAAGATGTTGAAATGTGAGTGTTGGTCCTGCAAGAATTTTTTGGTGGGGAATTTTTTATCCCAATAGGGAGTATATTTGGATCCATAATAGATTGAAGTTGGTGTGTCTTTGGAATCCTAGAAGATAAAAGTATAGGTTTGATGTTTCCATGGTTTTGCATGATATTATAGGAGGTTTGTTTCTGATTCCCCTCAGGTTATGACTCATATTATAAAACTGGATAGAAAATATTAGGAATTACTATTGAAATAATAATGTCTGGTTTCTTTTCATTATCTGATAGAGCAGTTGGCTAGAGTTCCATTTCATTGTCTACTAACTGAATTAGTCCGGTTTAATGTTCTCTATGATTCTTTGTATCTTGGGATAGTCTATTTTTTATCAAGTAGAGATCAGTTGTTTCTAATGGGTCCAGGTAGTTACATCCCCATGAACATAACTATGCCACATGTGTTGTCGAGTCGGTGGATGTTGTTTTTCCAAAAATTTGTTGATTTAGTATCTCATTATTGATAGCTTTGTGCTATTATCTTATTAGAATCGTATGAGATGTATTTTATCCCATCATGACTTGAACTGGGTACAATGTCGATGTATGGAGTTCTTACAGGATTATGATTTCAAAATGTTATATACTCTTTGTATGTGGAATTTTATAGATTATGCACTAAGAAAGAAGTTGTTTAGTAATGATGTTCTTGAATCATGTGATTTCTATAGTGTTATGGAAAAAAATTCAACATTACATCAAGATATGAGATATATTATAGGAAGAGGATGTCATTCTCAAATAATGGTACAGTCCAATTTATTTTATCATGTTGAAGAGTCCTAGCAGGGTGATCCTGAGTTATAAGTCTAGAGAGAACAATATGTTTCTCTAATGTCCCATTATGGATGGTCTGAGGAAGAACAACTTTGTGTGTTGTTTGAAGAAAATATTACTTTTCCTTTGTAGATGGGTGTGGTGTTTCTCAATGTTTTCCATAGTTCTATAGTTCTTTTACATCATGGGATGAAAATGATTTACAAATCATTGAGGAGTCAGATTTTGTGGCCTAGGATGAAGCATGCAGTCATAGATTTTGTGTCTCGATGTTTGGTCTACAAGATGGTTAAAGGTGAGCACCATGTTCCCGATTATTTTCTCTTGTAGTTAGTTATTACTTAATGGATGTGGGAGGACAAGTAGATGGAATATTTCATATGTTTACCTCATGATATGGGAGTCCATACTTCTATATGTTCACTAGTGGACGATTTAATGAAACCATCCAACTTTAGAGAAATCAATGAGTAATGTTTAGTGAAGGTCTTTCGAGGAAGTATCTGGTGGAGGTGCTAAAAATCCATAGGGACCCTTGGTTGATAATTTTTCATCAGATAATTGTATTAAATCTAGTATGTGGAGAAGTATGTAGCCTGAGTATTTATAGCTATGACATAACACTAATTTTAATTAGAATATGGGTGATGAAACAGAGTCGACCATCCCAACATTTGAAGGCATGTTGAACTCTTGTTTCTTGGATTTTGGAGGATCATGGATAAGAAACATACACTTGTTGTATTTTTGTTACAACAATAGTTTTCACACAAGAATCTTAATGGTGTATTTCAAACGCTTGAATCGTCGACTGTTCTATTCTATGTTATGTTGGAATGGGGTAGGATAGTTATCTACACTTAGGCCAGAACTAGTATAAAATATGATAGAGATAGATCAATTGATTTTCAAGATGACGAAGGAGGAACAGGATCATCAGAAGCCCTGTGACAATCATAGGAGGAGACATTTTTATTTTGAATATGGGGATCACATGTTTATAATGGTGACTCCCTATCTTGGGTGGTGAATGATTTTTCATGACAGTAAGAATTACACTTATTTGCTGGGCCAATCGAGGTGTTGGATCGAGTTGGAGTTTTGGTGTATCGGGTACCACATCTCATGAAGATGTTAATGATACATGATGTTTTTCATTTTTTAAGATATATCATTATATTGAGGATCTCTCTCATTTCATTGATTGGGGGAAATCAAAATTGATGATGATGAAACCTTTGAAGATGGACCTTTATTGATATAGATAGTAATGAGAAGGTGGTGTGTGGCCATTCAATCCACATAGTTCATATCTTGTTGCGTAACAGTGGTGTGGAGTAGATTACCTAGTAATATGTGTAATAGATATGTCCTCTTCACCCTAATCTATTCTATTATTTTCTACTTTCATTTACTGATGTCTGTTTAGTGGTTGTAGGCCTTTCCTATTGTTGAGATTTATTTCTCTTGTAACTTCTTTTGGATTTATCTATTTTGAGAGGTATCTCCTCTAGGAGAGTGTTTTGTAAATTTATTTGGTTGTTGTGTAGAATTAAACTCATTCCAATAGTAAGATGGTTGAGCTACTTTGGTGGTGAGAACCTTGAGAGTTATCTCAATTGGTGGTTGTTCGTTTGCCTTTTGTCATTTACACTATAGGTTAGATTTGGATTCTTATGGGAAAGATGCTTTTTGAGAAGAATATGATGTATTTTCTTAGACCTCTTTAATCTATTTCATTTATAAAATATGGTGTTTGAGTTTTTCTAGGATATTAAGGTGGCTTATTCCAAAATCATTGGAAAATTTACACTTTTTTGAATTTTGTTTCTAGTTTTGTAAACTATGCCATCAGTGTTTTATCTGTCGATAAGTCATATATTCATTAATCATCTATCAGTCAGTCATATTTTAGTGAGTCGTCTGTAGGTGAGTCATATGATGGTTAGTCATTTGTCAGTGAGTAATCTCTCAGTGAGTCATATGTCCATAAGTTATCTGTCTGTGAGTAATCTCTCAGTGTGTCTTCTATAAGGGTGTTATCAATCGGGGAGTCATATATCAGTGAGTAATATGTTGGTGATTCATCTTTTTTTGAGTCTTATGTTAGGGATTCTTCTATCGTTTATTCATTTATCAGTGAGTTTCTATTGGTGAGTCATATATCGATGAGTCATCAGTAACGACCCAATGATTTTAATGGAAATTTCCTTCTTATAAGTATTCTATGTAATCAAATAATAATGAAATAATAAGTGATTAGTGACCTTTAAACATATGTTTGTCACTTCTGTGTTTGGAATTTCGAAAACCCAGCATAAACTGTTGTGTTCAAGATGTTTTTTGGAATCGAATAAAACTAAAATAATTTTTCGTGAATAGTAACCTACCCTATTGAATAGTAAAATACCCTTATAAATAGTGATATAACGTAATAAATAGTAACATAACCTATGGTGGTATAAAAATAATATTCAAGTAGGAAGTACGATATACCTATATTTAATAATAAGTTAATGAATATATTAAAACGGGTTTTTGATAATGAAATATGATTTTAATTAAATATTAAAATAATCATATTTAAGAAATTATTTTCTAAAAATGGAATTCATTTTTTTAATCTACATGTCGAAAAATGGTTGGGGTAAATTTTTGGGATTTTTCTGAAATACATGAATATTTTATGAATAATGAAATACCGTAATTTACTAAAATAAGCTAAATAAGCTAATTATAGAGTCTTGTGTGATGTTATGATGATGTAAGCCCACTTGGTTCGAGATTACATTAAAAAATTAATATTATTGGTCATTCAAGACTCACTACTCCTTGTCTTGATTGATATTAATAAACTATTGAATAAACAATTGGGAAAACCCTATCCTCCCTCACTATAAATACCCCCTCTCCTTACCTCTTTCCCTCACACCTCTCAAGCCTTGTGCCTCACCAAATTTCAGCCCAAATACCCTTCGAATATCCTTCCCGACGTCCAAGGATTTCTGTTCTTTCCAAAAGACCAAAACCAAAGACCATAAGAGGAGTTTCAAAGAGAGGAGATCAAAGGGTAAGAACCCTCTTTTGTTTTCAAGTGTTTTGTTTTCATTTTCTTCTTTCCTTATACTATCTCCCCTTTCTCTTATCTAAAAGGCATTAAAGAAACATAATATCATATATTCTAGATTCTAATAATGTTTATGGAAAATTTCATGCATCATGCTTCTCCTCCTCCCCCTCACGTTCTAGAATTAGAACATCATCTGTGATGTGTCAAATTACCGACATCATGGATAATGTGTTTTCAAATTATTTTATCATTTTGTTTTTGATCATGAAACCATTTCTGTTATGGTTGAAACATAATATTATATATTTTATATTTCCTATTTAAGGTTCTATAACCCTTATACAATCATGATATAAAACAATAATACAAAACAAGTCAATTATGGGAAAAATCATTAAAATTAATTCAAGTGTCTGTCATTAATGATTAATGTAAATGTTATCCATCACACTAATTTACCAAACAAATTTTGTAACCATGTAATCTACTGAATTTCCACTAATTTTATATAACTTCAATTCTAGACAACCACTTTCATCTTTCAATTTATTTGAACCTAAATACAATTGAACAGATCATTAAAACAAATGAAACAAACAGTCCCAAACAATGAAATTGAACCTTGTAATCAACCAAAATGGGTATAAATGAAATTAAAAAGGTTATAATGAATATTTTACATTTAGATAAGGATCTGTAACTATTGATTAATAAAACTAATTTGACTATTCTGGTCAATAATATCAAGTTGAGAACACCAATAGACATAAGGTAAGGGATCCTCTCAATTTCACCCTTATTCAAGATTGTTCTCTATGTTAATACATGTTGTGGGTGATCATTAATTATGGGGTATGATTTAGAACCTCCCTCATACTGGCCACTTTAGGTATAAGTGATGATAATTCCCTTTCCTCTCTCACTAGTCCCCCCCCCCTCATGTACTCTCGATACCATGCCGATAATCCGTAATGAATTCTACCCGATCCTCTTTTATTCCATTGAGTTGTCTTATATACCTTTATACCAAAATGATGTTATCTTACCCTTTATTGTGCATACTCTATATGTTGTGTGCATGTTCCAAGTTTATTTATCAAGTATCTTTTATCAATCTCTTTCTGGGATATGCATGCTTTTAAGTGATTCTCTCATTATTACTTCTCGATAAGTGAAAACATTTTAAGGGAAATTCCCAAATACTTTCCTATTATCAAGTGTACTATATCCACTGTTTTAAGTCACCATTGTTTTTATAAAATTAGACTTTTTATTATGAAAACATTCCTGGTTTACTTCGGGTTTTATAAAGAAATATTATCCCTTTTTTCATTTTAAGAGGTATTCGATGTTTTCATAAACCGCACAAAAATGTTTGCCTCACAGATTCCAAAAAAAATATTTTTACATGTTATCACATCAGTTTGTTATCTCTTTTCATGAATTATTCCTTTATACATTACTAATTTCTATTTGTGACTTAATTCCTTTCTTTCATGGACGCTTGTATGTGATGTCCCTTTTTATTAGGCTTCATGACATGATTGTGTGCCCATTTCTTTCCTTGGGTACTCTTATGTTTATGTATGATTTATTATGTGAGACTCTATATGTGGAAAGCATGTACATGAATATGATTAGATGGGTGTGCCCAGATAGAGCTCCAATTCATTGGGTAACGTTAAGGTCTCATGAGAATATTATGGGAAAATGGTCCAGGCGGTTAGCCTTGGATTGTGCTACTATGGGAAACAAGATTAGCAGTTATCCTTAACTCATACTAAAGTCATGATTAAATTTTCTGCCACATCTCTATGAAACTATGCTTAAATAATCTCATGATTATATGATCCCATGATTGTTTTTTTCATGTTTTTATGATCCCATGTTTATATGTTATGATTCCATATGTTCTATGCTTCCAATATCATTATGTCAAGCCTCCTAACTCATGTACTTAATGTATATTCTTATGTTCTTTCCCTTACAGGGTTTCTTAGCTCATCCCATTGTTCATGTGTTCCCCAGGGTACCCTATGAATATTTAAGGGGTCAAAGGAAGTTAGGAGATCATTATGAACATTAACTAAAAAAGTGTTTTCCCCATGTTTTGTGATAAATGTACCTAGTCTTCCAAGAAACTAGAGTTAATGGTAACTGGATTGTAATCTGATGATGAATTATGTTTAAAATCATGAAATGGTATGTGTAAAAGGCTAGGGTCACTATATTTGGTCTCATAGGATAGTCTATTTGTTATTAGAGATTATTAATAGAGAACATAAGTGAGAACATTAAAGAGGAGACTAAGTATTAGAAAACATTCCCAAATTTTGGTGAGTATTGATTAAGTGGTTTATCAAACAAATACATCCCTATCTGGATTCGAGCAGGTAGAAGCAGCTCTGGCACAGATGTATCCTTGGGGTAAAACCCGAAAACACCTCTTTGATCTAGACTCAAATGGGAAATGGTGCACAACAACGGGCCTTGCTGCACTCTTAGTTACGACACTCCTGGGGAATATGATTTGGTAGATTCATGAGCTTAGTACAAACCATTATTAAGGGATAAAGACCATAATAATATAATATAATAAATAGATTGAGTATAACCTAGATATAAACCTAAGGAATCACAAGTCAGGATGTACTTATTCTTTATAAGATTATCCTTTTAAGTTCAAAGCTTCCTTTCTATACTCAATAGGAAAGTATTCACGACCTCTAATTATAAATTATTTTTCAAAGTTAATGGTGGGAAATAGAATAACATGTTCCAACAACCAATATGATAGGAAATTTAATGATTTCCAAAATGATATGCCTGATGTGATCGAAGTGGGTGCTCAAAACTTCATGGTAGTACTTACTCACTAGGCTTGAGTTATGAATAATAACTTAAATCAGGTGGAACACCGTCCTCTTCCAATGAAAGAGAAAGTTTCCCTGAAATTCTTTATGGAGAAATGGCCTCCCATGATTAAAAGATCTTATGATCCCCTCCTCACAGAATAATGGATTAACTCCATTGAAATGATATTCACAGTCCTCCAGTTCTTGGATGTAGAGAAGTTGGTATTTGTACTCTATTGTTTTTATGGGGAAGTTGATCAGGTGTAGACACTAATCAAGAATACAATGTCTCAAGAGGAAATCTATTCCATATATTGGGAGGAATTCAAGAGGATTCTTTTCAAAAAATATTTTCCTCGAACCCTCTATCTAGAGATAGAAAGAGAATTCCTCTAACTCAAGAAGCAGGAAGACGAGTCCATTAGGGCTTATGAACAAACTTTACCAGGCTTGAAATGTACGCCTTTGTATTTTTCATGAACACAGAAAGCAAGGTGGATCGCTTATTTAGTGGACGAAAGCCGAGTCTATGAAATGTGTTGGTGATTCGAGACATCAATAGCTATGATGATATAGTTTGTTGTTCCCTCAAGGTTGAAAGGGAGATTGGAGACTCTCAGTGGTCTCATGGGCCTAGTGACAAGGAGCGGAAGATGGAAAAAACATGGTTGGTCCATCAAACAAATAACATGATGGAAATAATCCCATCATTCCCCTTTGAAAATATCGTGGGAAGAAGCATCCTGGTAATTGTCTAAAGGGAACCAAGAATTTCATCAAATGTGGCTTTTTTGGTCATTTGGCCGAGAACTGCCAAAGGGATATGAAAAATCCCGCTAATGTTGAAGAATAATGGAAGGTTCGGATCAACACATAGCATGTAGTGCAGTGTTATAACTGCATGAAGCTTGGGCATTATGTGAACAATTTCCCTAAGCTGAGGGTTGTTGGAGGCAAACAACAACAACCTCCAATGAAACAAGGAAGGGCTTATGCTATCACTAATGCTGATGTGTAGCCGGAAAACTATGTGGTGACAAGTACGCTTGTTATTCATTCATGAATAGTGAACCTACTATTTGATTCTGGTTATACGCATTCTTTCATATCTTGCATGTTTAGTAGAACTATTCAAACACCACTTCAAATTTTGGAGGAAAATTTATCTGTGAGAACAGCGAATGAAGAAATTATTTCATCCATAGTTTTTAACTCCTCCTTGTTTAATGTTTGTGTACTGAACCTCCCAGAAAATTTTTTTCATACTTCATTTAGTGGAGTTTGACACTATCTTGGGCATGGATTGGCTATCTCTGTACAAATCCAACATCAACTTCCTGGAAAGGGAGATTACCCATCACATCCGGAAGCATCCTCTGATTCATTTCAAGTGAAAGGAGGAAGATGAGTCTCTTTTACAATCTTCATCTCATGTTTTTATAATTATTCCTTATGATCATGCATATCTAGCTAAAATTATTGAGGAAAAGGAGAGAATCATGCTTGAAGACATGCCCATCATGAGGGATTACACTGATGTATTCCTCTAAGAGTTGTCTGGTCTTCCTACTGACCGAGAGTTTGAGTTCTCAATTGAACTTATCCCTGGATCTCTTCCAATCTTCTAGACAGCTTATAGAATGGACACCGTAGAGCTGGAAGAGCTGACGAAGAAGTTATAGGAGAATATGGAGAAGGGTTTTATACGCCCGAGTGCATCACCGTGGGGTTCTCCAATCCTCTTCCTTAAGAAGAAGGATGGATCAACGCACCTCTACATTGATTATTGTGAGCTCCATAAAATCACAATAAAAAACAAGTATCCACTTCCATGGATAGATGACATGTTCGATTAGCTACATGGGGCCAATTATTTCTCTAAGGTGGACCTTTAGTCAAGATATCACCAACTAAAGGTGAGGAGAGATGATATTCCCCAGAATGCCTCTCGAACGAGGTATGGAATCTATGAGTTCATAGTGATGCCCTTCAGACTCACTAATTCTCCATCATTTTTCATGGATTTAATGAATATAGTCATTAGTGATTACTTTGACAAATTGGTGGCAGTCTTTATTGATGATATTCTCATATACTCCAAGAGTAAGGAGGAACATGAGGAGCATTTGGAAACTATGTTAAAGTCTTTTTGAAGGGATAATTTGTATGCAATGTACAGTAAATGTGAGTTCTGGATGGAGGAAGTATCATTCTTAGGGCATGTTATCACCCATAAAGGGATATCTGTGGACCCTTCCAACATGAAGGCAATTGATGAGTGGCCCAGACCAACTTCTGTAACAGAGATCCGTAGCTTTTTGGGTCTAGCTGGGTATTATCGACGATTTGTGAAGAACTTTTCACCATTGTAAAACCCAATTACCAAGCTGACACTGAAGGGAGTAATGTTTTCTTAGACATAGGAGTGTGAAGATGGTTTCAATGAGTTGAAAAAGAGGCTTATCACTACGCCAGTACTCACACTCCCTACCAGTGGTGAACTCTTTGTTGTGTAAAGTGATGATTCTTAGAAGGGAATTGGTTGTGTGCTGATGAAAAATGATAAAGTGATAGCCTATGCCTCAAGGCATCTAAAATTCCATGAGGAAAACTATCCAACACATGATCTAGAGGTAGTGGTTGTGATCGTTTCATTGAAAATCTGGCGGCATTATCTCTATAGGGAGAAATGTGAGATATATACTGACCACAAGAGTCTCAAGTATATATTAACACATAAAGAGATTAATATGCTCCAACTATGATAGATTGAGATCATCAAGGATTATGACCGAACAATCCATTACCATCCCGGTAAGGCAAACAAGGTGGCAGATGCTCTCTGTAGAAAGGATCATGCATCTTTATCAATGATGAGAATTGAAAAGGATCCGATATTTTTAGATTTGAAAATGATGGACATGGGAATCATTAAGGGATGAACATCATCAATCCTTTCCCAAATGATTTCTCATCCATCCCTCTTGGAGAAAATAATGGTTTCTCAAAGAAAGGTTGTGGAAATTCAGAAAAGGGTGGATGGTGTTAAAAATGGGAAATCCTATGATTTCAAAATTGATGAGGAAGGAGTTGAATGATTTGGGACATGATTATGTGTACCATCTGATCCAGATATACAGAAAGAGCTTTTGAATGATGCACATAGCTCAACCTTCTCTATCCATCCTGGGAGTACCAAAATGTACAGTGATCTCCATGGACACTTATGGTGGGATAACATGAAGAGAGAGATTGCAGAATTTATATAAAGGTGCTTTGTATGTCAGCAAGTTAAAGCTGAGCAAAAAAAGTCCAAAGGTATGATGCATTCATTGCCTATACCCATGTGGAAATGGGAAATTTTTATAATGGGCTTTTTCACCGGTCTCCCGAAGATGTCGAAGGGAAATAATGCGATATGGGTTGTGGTTGACCAACTCACCAAGACATCCCATTTCATCGCTATTCGGGAAGATCTCTCACTTGAACAACTAGAAAAGATATATGTTAAATATGTTGTGATACTGCATAGTGTTCCACTCTCAATTACCTCTGACCATGATCCAAGGTTCACATCTAAATTCGGGAAGAGTCTTCAACATTTCTTGGGTACTGAATTAAATTTCAGCACGACCTATCACCCCCAAACTGATATCCAGTCTAAAAGAACTATTCATACTCTTGAATATATGCTTAGAGCCTGATCTCTAGAATTCAAAGATGGATGGGATAAGAATCTCCCATTGGTTGAGTTCTCATACAGCAATGGCTGCCACTAGAGTATTCAGATGGATCCATATGAAGATCTGTATGGAAAGTGGTGTAGAACTCCAACTTATTGGGATGAATTTGGAGAAGGAAAGCTACTTGGACCCGATCATGTTCATGGAATGACAGAGAAGGTTCAAGTCATCCAGAAACACATCAAAGCTTTTAAAAGTTGGGAAAAGAGACATGCTGACAACCATCGAAGGGATTTGGAGTTCGACATTGGAGATAAAGTCTTGTTTAGAATATCTCCATCGAAAAGAGTCATGCGATTCGGGAATAATGGGATGCTAATCCCAAGGTATATTAGCCCCTTTGAGATATTTGACCTCATAAGATCCATGGAACATCAACTTGAAATTACACCAAATATGGCTCAAGTTCAGGATGTTTTTCATGTATCACTCTTGAGGAAGTAAATAACTGATCCCTCACATGTACTAAAATCAGAGGTGGTGCAACTGGAAGATGATCTCTCCTATGAGGAGAAACCAGTAATGATTCTGGATCAGAGATATAAGGTTCTAAACAACATGTCTACCAATCTTTACAAATTTTTGTGGAGGAACCATAAGTTTGGGGATGAAACATGGGAGTTGGAGGAATCAATGAAGGAAAAGTACCCACATCTGTTTTTGTCCTAGAATGTAAAATGAAATTTCGAGTGTGATATTTCTTAAGGGGGAAGAATGTAATGACCCAATGTTTTTAATGGGAATTCTCTTCTCATAAATATTCCATTAAATCACATAATAATGAACTACTAAGTGATATGTTACCTTTAAAAATATGTTTTTCACTTCTGTGTTTGGAATTTTGAAAATGCGGCATACAAGGTTGTGCTTATGATGTTTTTTTGGAATCTAATAAAACAAAAATAATTTTTGGTTAATAGTAACCTACCCTAATTAATAGTAACATACCCTTATTAATAGTGAAATACCCTAATAAATAGTAACCTCATATATGGTGGAATAAAAATAATATTCAAGTTCGAAGTACGATATACATATATTTTAGAATAAGTTAATGAATATATTAAAAACTGGTTTTTGATAATGAATTATGATTTAAATTAAATATTAAAATTATCATATTTAATAAATTATTTTTAAAAAATGGAATTAATTTTTGGATTCTACACATTGATAAATGGTTGGGGTAAATTTTATAGATTTTTATGAAATACAAGAATTTTTTATGAATAGTGAAATACAGTAATTTACAAAACTAAGCTAAATAAGCTAATTATAGAGTCATGTGTGATGTTCTGCTGATGTAAGCCCACTTGGTTCGGGATTACATTATAAAATTAATATACTTGATCATGAAAGACTCCTTATTCCTTGTCTTGAGGGAAATTAATAAACTATTGAATAAACAATTGGGAAAACCCTCTCCTCCCTCACTATAAATACCCCACTCCTTACCTCTTTCCCTCACCCCTCTCAAGCCTTCTTCCCAGCTAAATTTCTACCCAAATACCCTCCCAAGATCCTTCCCCATGTCCATGGATTTCTTGTCTTTCCATAAGACCAAATCCAAATCCCCTAAGAGGAGTCTCAAAGAGAGGAGATCAACGGGTAAGAACCCTCTTTTGTTTTAAAGTGTTTTGTTTTCATTTTCATTCATTCCTTATACCCTCTTCCCTTTCCCTTATCCAAAAGTAAATAAATCTCCAGAATATCATATATTCTGTATTCTAATCATGTTTATGGAAAATTTCATGGTTCATGCTTCTCATCCTCCCCATCACATTCTAGAATTTAAATATCGTCTGTGATGTGTCAAATTACCGACAACATGGATAATGTGTTTTCATATTATTTTATCATATTGATTCGGGTCATGAAACCATTAATGTTATGGTTGAACCAGATTATTATATATGTTATATGTTATATTTATGAATCTGTAATACTCATATAGTCATGATATTAAACAATAATACAAAACAGGTCAATTATGGGAAAAATCGTTAAAATTAATTAAAGTATTTATCATTAATGTTTAATGTAAAGGTTATCCTTCACTCTAATTAACAAAATGAATTTTGTAACTATGTAACCAATTGTATGTTAAATAATTTTATATTGCTTAAATTCTAGACAAACACATTCATCTTACAATTTAATTGAACCTAAATACAATTGAAACGGTTATTAAAACAAATGAAACAAACTGACCCGAACAATGAAATTGAAACTTGTAATCAATCAAAATGGGTATAAATTAACTTAAAAAGGATATAAATAATATTTTAATTTAAGATAAGGTTCTGGAACTATTGATTAATAATCCTAATTTTACTATTCAGGTCATTAATATCAAGTGGAGAACACCAACATGCCAATGTTACGGGATCCTCTCAATTTCACTCTTATTAAAGATTGTTCACTATGTTAAGACATGTTTTGTGTGATTATTAGTTATGGGGTATGATTTCTCACCTCCCTTATACTGCCATATTTATTAATAAGTGATTATAATTCCGTTTTATCTCTCACTAGCCCCCCCCCTCATGTACCCCTGATACCATGCCGATAATCCGTAAAGAATTCTACCTGAACCTCTTCTATTCCTTCGGGTTCTCTTATCTACCTTTCTACCAAAAAGATGCTATCTTATCCTTTATTGTGAAAACATTAATTTTTATTTACATGTTCCAATTTTATTTATCAAGACTCTTTCATCACTCTCTTTTGGGGATAGGCATGCTTTTAAGTGATTCTCTTCTTATTACTTCCTGATATGTGAACACGTTTTAAAGGAACTTCCCGAATTCATTCCTATTATAAAGTGTACACTATCCTCTCTTTTAATTCAGAATTGTCTTTATAAAAAATGTCTTTTTAATATAAAATTCATCCTAGTTTAGTTCTGGTATTATAGAAAAATATTATCCCGCTTTTCGTTTTAAGAGATATTTGATGTTTTCTTAAACCGCACTAAAATGTTTTGACTCAAAGATTCCTAAAAACTATTTTTACATGTTATCACTTCAGTTTGTTATCTCTTTTTATTATTTATTCCTTTATACATTATTAATGTCCATTTTATTGCTAAGTTGTTTTTCATGAATGCTTGTATGTTATGTCCCATTTTTATTAGGCTTCATGGTGTGATTGTGTGCCCATTTCGTTCCTTGGGTACTCTTATGTTTATGTAAGATTGATTATGTGAGATTAAATATGTGTAAAGAATATACATTAATAGTCTTAGATGGGTGCGCCCAGATAGTGCTCCAATGCATTGTGTAAAGTTAATGTCTCGTGAGATGATTATGGGAAAACGGTCTAGGCGGTTAGCCTTGGTTTTTGCTGCTATGGGGAACGAGATTGGTAGTTAGCCTTGAATCATACTAAAGTCATGTTAAAGTTTCTACCACCAATCTATGAAACTATTCTTATATAATATCATGCTTATATGATCCCATGATTATTTTTTTCCCTATTTTTATGATCCTATGTTTATATGTTATGATTCCATATGTTCCATGCTTCCAATATCATTATGTCAAGCCTCCTAACTCATGTACTTAAAGATTATTCTTATGTTCTTTCCTTTAAGGAGATTTTAGCTTATACCTTTGTTCATATGTTCAATAGGGTACCCTATGTAGATGTAAGGGCTCAAAGGAAGTTAGGAGCTCATTATGAAGACAAAATAAAGAAGTTTTCTTAGCCCCATGTTTTGTAATATATGTACCTAGTATTCCACGACACTAGACATAAAGATCATTGACTTGTAATCTGATGATGAATTATGTTTAAAATCATGAAATGTTATGTGTAAAGGGTTAGGGTCACTATATCGTCATCATGTGAGACAGATTTGAATAGCGTCTTCAGTGAGAAAAATGTGAACAATATTTCCAACATCATATAGTTTCTCCCCATTGACTATCAGTGACATAAAACATATTCAATGAATTGTTTAATTGATATATGGTTGGTTTAAATCCCATTACTCATATCATAATTTTACTAAGAGTCTATGTGACTTTACTTGGAAAACCACGTAGTCATGACATGTCCTCTATTAATGGAAAATTTTATATCCCATATTAAAACACTACTCCACATAGATTTTTAAACGGGTAATGTTATCTTTCATCCATGTTATTCCTTATTTTTTCCCTTGGTATATGACACAGATTGTTCTTCAACCCATAGGAGTCATTCAATTGAACTTAAATCCTTGGATTTTCCCCTTGTATTTTTTCATGCGGTATGTTCACCCCAAGCTTCGTGGAAACCATGATGTGTCGATCCATCATCGATACATAGTACATTCTAACTCTGTACATCAGGGTTCTGGGAACTATTTACTCCCATTTCTCATTTCAATGTGATGTAGTGTGATCTCAATAATTTTAATGGAGCTTTCATGGGTGTTGGGTGATGGAGTTGTGTCATGGCATTCACGGGTGGATGCAATCGTTACGGTAGTGGTGATCATGATACATTGTGTTGGACTATTATCATTAAAATAATGTTGTAAATTATTTTATGTTGGGTATTTGTGGATTCCTTATTCTTTTTACATACAATCATTAAGTTAGCATGACATATCCACTGAATCATAATGAAATTTACATAATAATTATTAGAAGAACATTACTGAATTTGAATCAATTTCCTAGCAATCTTATTGACACTTGTTTTTCTATATAGTGTGGAATATATGATTTTTTATATTTTCATGTTATTCTTTATGGATATTTGTAAATAATGTAATGTCACGATTTATCGACAATTAATTGGACAAATATAAAGATGAATGTTTAATGAATCTGGTTGATGTTGTTGTGCTTTAATGATAATAAAATTGATGAAGTTGTGAATTTTTAAATGAATTAGTCAATTAAACATGGAATAGTTAACCGGTTGTAAGATAAATATAATTCCATAAAGGGTTCAACATTAGCCTCATTTTTTATATGATAGGAAACATATGTTTTGGTGTTGTGAGTGCTCATTATGTTGGAAGGTTGAATGCCTTGTTTAGGTCCAATAACACAGTTTCTTTGTTTTTTGTTCCCTACTACTTGTGTTATGGTGTGAGCCTTGGATGGCTGAGCCTGGAGAGTTATTTTTGTATATGAAGGAAAGTAGGACTAGAGGTTGTGGTAGCAGTTGACACCTAGTGTGGCGAGATGCATCGCTTTATGCATATGTGTATAGGGGAGGTCACCTGAGATGATGAAATGGGTTGGATGTGAAAGTTGGAAACGTGTCTAATCCATTTATTTTTTACCTTATTTACATTCTCTAGTACATGAGAAATATGGGTTTTCATACCCTCCTTCTAATGTAGTTGAATATTCATTTGTTAGGAATCATGATTTGTGTTTTTAGTTTCTCAAGGATATATGGGACTATGCTCATACATTTAGTGGAAAATACTTGACGGGTTGTTAATATACTCACTCTATTCGGCCTCTTGAATTTTTTAGCATTGAATATTTTCATAGAATACCTATAATTATAGAAAAGTGATTTTTTTAGTAATTTATTTAATAAAATATAATAAACCCAATGTGTTGGATCTTATTGCAATATAATGCTGAGGATATATTTATGAGAAGTCATAGACATGGTTTGGTTATGCATGGAGGGTGTGGATATTGGTTGTAATGCTAATGGGATGTAATGAAGTAATGATCAATGTCAATTAATGGGTAAATATTTAATTAATGTAAAGAGAAACTTATAAAAAGTCATAAGTATTTTAATAAATATCTTTCAATGGTTCTATTCTTTTAAGATATATTATCCTAGTAGTGGTAGTCTGGGGACTGAGAGATGTTAGCTGCTATTGATTCTAAGAAGTGTTTCTTCCCATTATATTGTTTTGAGCTATATGATATTTTTATCTTTTTATGTTCATATATGTTACCACACCCTGTCAGTTAGGGAAACATACATCAATGGATTCTGAGACCATGGGGTGTGTTCACTAACATCCTGGTGGGAGGATGGATAGTTCAATACCCCCTTTTCCCCACTCTATTATCTTGGTAGTTAAATGTACCATTATGCCCGATGGTTATTTTCCACATATACGTGTGTCTAGTGCAGTAATGGCTTGTGGTTATTGCAAACACATATATTCTACAAATATTTTCATCTGGACAACTCTACGTTAAACATTTATAGTCTATGATTATTTGAAAATCCATACACTATTTATGGGATATAATGGCATGAGTATTTATAACTGATGTATGATACGTTCAATGAAAATTTTGATGGATCCAAGAAACAATCTTGTTACTTTTGGTTGTGTGTTTGTTGTGGTGAGTTTGATGGGGATTATTTTTGTGCTGCTTCACTCAGGTGTCTACAGAAAATCCATTGTTGATATCCAACCTATGGATGTGCGACATTAGGGATAAGGAGCAATCCAATGTGGATGTGGTAGGGGTACCCTTAATATACTTTATTATATTATATATTCTTCTATGAAATACGTGGTAACAATATCCATGTTGAGGGTGGGGATATATTATACCCGTTTTGGTGATGAGTTAGTTTCTCTTCTTGTTCAATGTGATTTAGTATGTTCTCATTACTTTTTCACGAGAGGCTATTGGGAGGACCCAATAGAGTATACTTTTATAATCACCCTATGTTATATAAAAAAATTCATGTATCTTGATGTAGGTTAGAAATTTTGTTGGTTAATAATTGCTTTGGGTTTTGCAGGAGTTGTCTGCACATCGTGGTTGTTGCCATTTTACTTTCTTTTGGTACTTTTACTTTTAGCTTTCAGTTGTAGTAGTTTTTTAAAGACATTACATATAAGAACATTTTGTTAAATTTTTATTTTATTCAGACTATGAGTTTTTTGGTGTATATCTCATCTATCCTTTATTCATGTGTCCTTTTAGAGGGTAATTCATCCCATGTTTTTGTTTTCCACACCCTCAGTACTAGTCACCAAAACAGGGCCTACTAGAGGCAAGAATTGAGGGTCTATATCTCTCCCCTCACCATTCTGACTTAGGAGGGGTACACTTTTCGGTGAGGGGGACATGAAACTCCTATGTAAAACACCCCATACAAAACCCAACAATGTTTTTAGAGTCACAATGTGAGGAATGATTTGGGAAACACATATACTCTCATTAATTATATAAAAAATATTTATTATCAATATATTACATATTCTATCAAAATAAATTATGTCATAATATTAAATAAATTCATCCAGGGAGTAAACATCTTTTCTTAGACTATAAAAATGATAAATTTTTTCAAGATAAAATATGTTTCTACAATTTTTAAAGGGTTTATAGTATCATGTTAAAAAATGTGAATTGTATTTTCTTTTCTATAACCAATATTAATATATATGGTAGAATTTATATTTTTTTCATTTTCTTAAAAGTAAATTTACTTTTAGAGATTTCACAATCATTAATCAGAGCAGTTATACTTATGATCAATAACCATAAATTGTATGATATTTATAAATAATAAATAAGTGAATTTATTATATTATCGTGAATTAATACAATTTTTAATTATGTAAAACAATGGATGAATACAATTATATTTAACCACATCACATAGTTACAAAAATATCTATTAAATATTGGAGATGTGGGTTTTTCATTGATATTAATTTTATATTATAATATAAAAAAATTAAATAAATTTAAAATGTTAATTATATACAATATGTATATATATATATAATTTCATTAGTTATAATATATTTTTTGTTGTATCATATATGGAATAATTTTTACAATGAATTATATAGATAATTCTGTGTGTAAAATTATATATAAAGATGTCTATAAAATATATAGCTCAAACAATGTATCTAATCCTTATATATTAAACATTATTAAATATAGTAATACTCCTCTATATGTATCTCCTTATAAATTAATTTACTTTTTTATTTGAAGGTGATCCATGTTAAAAAAATGAATTTAATTAATGTAATGTTTTTCAAGCTAAAAAAATTTGAGTGAAACTAATTAAAAAAAGTGGAATCTAATTGGTATATAATATTTAATATTGACTTAATATATATAAATATAGATAGTTATTATTGTATTCTTTTTATCTTTATGTTTTAAATAATGAGCCATGTGTTACACATCGGTTCCCTGAGCCATTCAGTTACATGACCTGATACATGGATCCCCATACTCGAAATGTTATTGACTAGTTGTGAGGGTCCAATATTGATCATGGGGGACTATACCATCTATTTCAATGTATCAAACTGAGGGAAAAAACCACAACAATCAAATTACATATCATGAAATTAAATTGTAAAAATATAACTTTTTGAGGGAAAAGATGAAATACAATATAAAAAACAAAACAATAGGTATTTCATGTTGAGTATATCTCAAGTTTCAATATGCAAGATCCAAAATAAAAAAATTATCTACCAACTACCAGTGAGTCATGACACCATGTCATGTTCCCTAATACATTCTGCATCCTGAACCATCCATCCATCAAATTAATGTTACCATTATAATATCCTACACCCATGAGATCTATGTTTGTACAAATCACCCAGTCTGAGTATGGTGTGAGTAAAACATAGTAGGTAACCACCAAAGGCATCTAGAACATTATAATTCCAAAATAGTGTATATAGTTTTACAATGAAAATTTAATGTAACAAAGTAATCAAAATAAATTTATTCAATTACTCTTTATTTACCCACGTAACCCTCGGGTTCCCTAGGTCACCAGAACTCACATTACATTCATCGAACCATGTTGTATTATTAAATTTCCCTAAGGGATATCATAAAACATGATTCCATGGTTACAATTCACCATCAAGTTTTTTATCATGACCTATTGGAACCATAAACCAATTACAACTAATTGGTGTAGAACAACATGTATAATGTCCCATGGATATTTGGAGCCACAATCCATTTCCAAAAATTCAATATTCAATTATTCAGTATGAAATTTTGATACAACATTCCAAGCCCCTAACACGAATATCAGTATTTATGAATATGGGATTTTGATGTAGCATACATTGTCCCCACTGGAATATCACACAATCATATGTATCACAATATCAATATTTACCACAATTGGATATTGATGAAGTAGACCATGACCCACGCATGATTATCACATATATCAAAATATTATAATTCCATATGAATCACAATGTAACATGTACCAAAACAACTCATTAATCAATTTAATAATTAATTAATCAACTTCAATAATTTCAATTTCACAAAACTGAAATATTTAATTAATAAATTCATTGATCAGTTAAATTTTAATATTTTATTAAAATATTAATTAATCACCCAAATCCATTTAATTAGTTTAACAATTAATAAATCACATCAATTTGGTTACTTAATTCCATATTAATATAATAACCTCAATCCCTTACATTAATCAAATAATTAACTAATCAAATAAACTCAATTAAAAAAATTAAACAACTATCTAATCACCAACATCTCATTAATTAATTCAATGTTTAATAAATATAATCAGTTCGCTTAATTAATTCAATGATTAATTAATAACCCAATTCATATTAATCAAGTAAATAATTAAGTAATCACATCAATTCCATTAATTATTTCAATAAGTCATTAATCACCTCAATTCCATTAATTAATTTGATAATCTATTAATCCAATTCAAAAATAATTTCATACCCTTATTTAATTAGATAATTAATTATCCCCAATCAATTAATTTCATTATCCAAACAATTTTATAGAATTATTTAAAGAAATAAATAATCCAATTAAATAATCAAAAAAACCCAATATTCAAAATCTTATTTAGAATTAATTTACTATATTAATTATTTAATTTTAAAATTCTCAATTATTAATCATCGTAGTAAAATTATACACTTACATAAACCTTATTCAAATGAAGTCATTTTATAATTAACCACATATCTCAATTAATTGACAAGAGATTGCTAAAAAGAAACCCCAATTTAAAATAGACCAATCAAACTCAATTACAGATTATGATAACTTGAATAAAATATTATAAACATGATAAAAAACAGGATACTTCAAAACTAGATATAAATTTAAACCCTTTTCCACAATAGATAGTGAAAACTTATTTTATCTACAAATATGAGTGGGATAGTGTGATATATAATTTAGATAGAAATCATTTCCATGGGGAGATAAAGATCTTCAATTCACCATTCGATTCACTAAGAATGTATTTCGGGAGGGATTGTATTATTTCGTAGAGCATACAAATTTTATATTAATAGATTAGTTCCTTATTAGGGTATAATTGAGTGACTTTATGGTTTCATTATTTTTCCTATGAGAGGACGTATTTTGATATACTATACACCATACCTATGAAACCCGCTTTTTTGGGTTTACATGGTTTTTTGGGATGGTCCACATGGTATGGGAAACCTAGGCCCTAACCATAATCTACCTATCATCATTAAAATATCCCAAAATTGCATCCCAAAACATCCCAACAAACATCCCAAATGAAAATTAATCAAAACAAGACAAATGCATATTTAAAAATTTTATTGATATATTTATAGATATGCTTTGGTTCAAACATTGTCCATTCAATTATTAATATTTAATATTAAATGAGATATTTTATATTGTTTTATTAGTTAGTGAGAGAATAATTTTTTTTATTTCATAAAAATATATATATTACTCTTATTTTTAATATTATAATAATCATAAGTTACACTACATGATTTTTTACCCTTCTAAAGGTATTATTATAAAATATAACAGAAATATATACATTTATAATGTTATAATTTTATTCAATTTCGATAGAATAAAAATAATAATCATCTATATGTGCCGGGAAATGAAAAAATATGATTTAATATCAATTTAATTGTATAGGAAAAATCTTCAATTGAGACAAGAAGGGTAAGAACCTAAACATGAGAGGAACATAAAAATGGGTAAAATATCATTAAAATGATCATTAATGAAAAATATTATATAAGGTTATATAGAAGGAGATATACCCTTAATAGATAACTGAAAAACCATTACTTATGAATTAAGATACTGAATGCAGTAAATATGCAAAATTGATGAAACATACACATGATTCATGAAAAATAATTTTTTCACAACAAAAATTATACAAAAAAATAAATACTAGCATATTTAACATCATATGTACCATAACCCATTTTATCTATCGTCACAACCCACACATGATGAAATTGCAGATCTGAAATTGTAGCATGTGTCCCATGGTGAATCTAACATCATAAGTCACATCGCATAATTATCTCATGTGATACGAGACACTAACCAATGCATATTATATATATATAGGACCCTCCAATCATATAAATATATTTAATAGAATTTTATGACACATGAAAACAACATTCATCACACCATAAAATATCAAGTGACAGAACATTAGTTATATAACACTTATAATGGTATTCATCCAATTATATAATTATTTTCGACTTATAAAAAAACATAGTAAATTAAAAGAAAATTATAATAATAAAATTTAGAGTATGATTAGGAAAATTAAACAATTGGAGTAATATTTTCTAAAGAGTAAAATTTTACCAATATCATAGAAACAATGATTATAAATCATTAGTAAAAATTAATTAAATTGAAAATAAAAAAAATAAAAAATATCTATTTAGATTTTTTAAGTAGATTTGTTAAAAACATTCACTACAAAAGACCAATATAATTGTAACATGAGATGAAATAAAATATAAATAATGATATGTTAAATGTAGGATAAAAAATATAATACTTCATAAATTTTTTTATTTGCTTTCATAAATTTATTTTTAATGGATACCACCATCGATGAAAAGGTAATTTTCATTCAATTCATAAAAAATAAATATAAATTGTGCATAAGATAATACGTATTTATATTTCATATAAATATAATAAATCATCATTTATAAGAATTAATATGGAAATTAATGAAAAATTTATAATAGAGAGGATGATAATTATTCATAACAACTTCCTTTTTTCAAAAAGTAAAAATACTAAAAAAGTTGAATTTTTTGGAAAAAAAATTAACATACATATATATAAAGAAAAAATAATTTTTTTAGAGAAATAGAATAATATACTAATAATATCACAAAATATTCAATTAATAAATTGTATTTCCCAATGATATGGAATTTAGTTCATCCAATCCTGACAATATTGAAAACAATTATTATTAATGGAAATTATATTAACAAATAATGATAAATGAAATAATATAGGAACACTACGATTAGTTTTTCAGGAATACTTTTTGAAAGAAGTAATCATTTGTGGATGGAAAATATGATCATTTAGAAATAAATTTTTTTGATAACATCAAATTTAATGGAATTATGTTTACAAAAACCCACTATGATAGCGCTAAGATGTAAATATTATGTTACTCACGTCAACATCATTATATAGAAATTTAAAAAACATGTATGAAAAATAAAAAATTATTATGGATTTCAGTGGTGAAAATAATAATACCTTATAAAATAAAATGTGTTTAAATATTGGATCCTAACACAATGTAAGAAACAGAGGTGATGAACCGTTAACATAGATTACATTTTTGTGGATGAACTATAAAATATGAAAATTTAAAATTGACTCATTGATATTAAATTACAAATAAATTATTAATTTTACATATTATATTACTATTTTAAATTCACATATTATATTTTGTTAATTATATTTATATTTTTATCAATTTTGGTAAAGGTTATTAATGGTTATTTAAATGTTTCTTTATAACCTTCTTGATCTTCAATCCATGATCAAAAGAAAATTATAACTAGAATAATCCATCAACTATAATAAATGTTCCATAATTATTTTATATGTTACAAGATCATTCCATGGAGATTTTTAGTTCTTTTATTCAAGATGAAATATATATCATGTGTGAAATGGTAATTTATAACAAACTGATTTTTGTATAATAGTAATCATTTATATTCAAATATTACAATTCCAAAACTAAAAATGAATTATTTTATATTGAATTTATTTTCATAAAATTAATTATCTTCTTATTTTATTACATGATAATAATATATATCGTATTCCTTAATGGATGTTAAAACAATTCAAACATGAACATTATATAATTTTTAGATGAATATGATAATGATGATATTTTTTGTTGATATTTGTATTTGATAATTAAAATGAAAATATTTATATTATATAACCGTGAAAATTTTTAAATTAAAATATATATTAGATGAATTTAAATGATAAAATAATAAAATGATAAAAATTATTACAAACAAAGAATAAATCATATTATTACATGGATGATTTGGTATTCTTAAAGGAATCATGAAACAATATTTAGAGAAGAATACAACCAAGATCATAGAAGGTTACTAATAGGATAAATTCAATGAAAATTAATTAGGAATCATATGGATGTAATTTTTATGAATTTTTTATAGTATGAATAATTATATTGGTTTGAATAATGGGAATTTCAGGGAAATATCACTTCTTTATTGATTAAGAAGTATAATTTATCATGGAAATATTATTTCCAACACTTAATCATTTCCTTATACAGGTTTCACTAATATGATTGTTTATCATATAACATATATGACATAATAATTATGATGTATCATTGAAAGAAAAAAAGTTTTTATTTATTTTCCTCCTTTGTTTTTAGATACTTATGGTTTTGACATTCTACTAATACTATTGAACAATTTATTTGTTATATTTTTATTATCATAAAAAATATTTAAAAATATTTATTGATAGGTTGTAATGATGAAATGTTTATGGTCATGATATTCTCCCTGTCTTTTTGGAACTATTGAAACTATTGAGATTCTAAAATCTCATTTATTAGATCAAAGGATTTTATTTACTAATTTTTGTTATCTTATTTTAATTTATATTTCTATTCCATCAAACATAAATTGTTTTTTCATAGCAATGTTTGAGTATTTTTTACATGATGAATTTGTATAATGTTGTAAAATTATATTACACTATGAATCACGAATATCTCTTCTCATTGACAGCGAAGAAATTTAGTCCGTATAAAACAATTGGTGGGGGAGGGAATGGTATATACTCTCCATGTAATGATGAATCAAAAATTCAAAAATGGAGGGACACAAAATATCATTCACATTAATGATATCCAATTTTTCAAAAATTAGTAAATTCATAAATATTTTGAGTGGTAATATCATCCATATTATCAATTTAATGTATATTAATAGAAAAAATAATAACGATTTATAAAAATAAATTATATATAACCAATAAATATTTATGTGATGATAAAAAAATAAGTGACACGAAACATATAATGAGAGTATATGGTAAAAATACAATCTAATATTTTAAGATTCTTCAATCCATTAGTTGATTTTCCATTCACACCACAGTTTAAGAAATGCTGAGTAGAAAGGAAACATTAAAGCAGTTATGGATACGAATTCCAAGAGGGTGGATGAAAATGAAAAAATTACAATTAAATATTCTTGAATTTTCCTAGTAAGAATAAATTCTATCAAATGACAATGTAGAATACATCACAACTAAATTAAAAAAATTACTTCATTGAAATTAATGATAAAAAATTAGATGATGTCTATAATGTGGTGAAATATAATGTTTAGAAAATTATTTGATTAATTACGAAACTATATATGACTATTGGAAAAATATATTTGATCATAATAAATTATGTGGATATAATAATGTGGATGTTATAGATCCATTTTACTAGATGCGAAGATTTAAAAATTTATATTTAATATAAACTATGTACCTTCTTAACACGTGCCTAAAAAGTGAGATAATGAGGTATGGTCTCGTTAAAAGATATTAGGTAACATACATTTAGGAGGAAAAACTAATTATTATTTCCTTCATAGAAATTATATATGGATGTAAGTTAGGAACTCTCTAATATTTTAATGTAAATACATCAAATATTTGGATTTAAATGGATTGAACCTTTAGTGTTCATGTTTTTATTTTTATATTTATTGAAAATATAGTGAAAGGATTATAAAATTTCATAATAATAACGATATAAGTTTCATGAAAATGAGTGTAGAATTCATAAAAAAATTGGTTTCTGGATTTCATTTTATAAAAAGTCTTATTAAAATAAAATTAAAATTAATTTTTATAAGAATTGTTTTAAACCTCAATAGAAATACAAGGATTTTCATCACAAACTAATTCACAAGAAATGTATTATTATTTTGGAATCAATTTTATTACTTATTGGAATATATTAATTAATAATAATCATAAATTATGGAGTTAAATTTTTATATTAAATTTGAGTTTTTATAATGATTTTATTATAATTTCAATTAATGAATATCTTCCATGAAATATATATCTATAAAAAATATTGTTGTTCATTCTATGAAGTTATTGAATAAAATTATGTATCTAAACAAGAGATTTATTGTCATGTTTTTTCAACTATATTATTGTGCACCCTTATATGATAGTTTCTAAATATATACAAACATTCGTGAACATTCTTATTTTTTTAAATTAAAAAGGTTTATCAAATATATTAAAATTAATAATGAATTAATTAATTATTTTTTCATTTTTTATGTTGTGATATATATATTTTTTAATTATTTTTAAGTCAAATAATGCATGATTTTTCTTCAATGGGTTTTTTATTCTATTTTTATTTTTTCAATAAACTAATGCACTTGCATTTCCATTTTTTACTTTCTCATTGTTAATTTTACATTTAACCTCAATAATTATTATTATATAAGGATAAAAATGCTAATTTTTAAATAAAATAAACATTAATGAAAAAAATACAATTCCATGGGATAAGTTTAATATTTACATAAAATCATTATGTTGTGATTTTATCAGTAAAAAAACTCATCATACATGAACAAAAACCATATACTATTTTTGTTATTTTTTATATACTCACCAATTTAAATCATATAGTTTTATCTTATGTATCGACCCTGATAAATTTTTTTCCAGTATAGTTGGACATTCATAATCGACATGGCCTCTCCATTATGGATCAATGAAAACAAATGACTCAATTTAATCATTTTATTCAAAATGAAACCCAAAATTCACAATGAATGTAATATGTAACAAAATTCTTATAGAAAAATTCATACATCAATTTTACTACTCATTGAATCAATACTTATAAAAAATATTTGGTAACAAAATGATCCATTATTATGATTATTATTCCTCCCCATTACCCCTTTAAATAGATTTGGGGAAGAACAAGAATCAAAATGAATTATGAATCATATGCGGGTCTATTCCCTATGAACATGTATCATCAAATTAAATATAACTATAAAAATAATGGAATCAAGAAATCTATTATTATACATCATGAATGAGACAATGGTAAATTCCAAGATAAATTAGATAAATTAATTCCTCAAAAACTAAATTACAATCACAAAATACCAAGAAAATGAAAAACCACAATCAATGCAGGAGTTGATATTCAGTTATAATAATCAAGAACACGAAAACTACTATTAACATAAATATACATGTTAACCTATTTTATAGCTCCAAATCCACTAAAACATCCACATAATTAATGGTATTCTATAAAGACACAATAGGTATGAGAATTAGGACGGTAAAATGATATGATTAAATATACCGAGTTAGATTTTTAGAAAACTCCAAATAACTAAACCAAGAAAGTTCATCTTATGTGTACAAATCCATTTTAAAATAATGATTAAAAATATCCTTTGATACGAAGGTTGATATTTTCCAAAAACCCAATATATTGATATCTATTACTAAAAATAAGACTCATTAAAACAAATAAAGAACTAAAATGGACCAAACCATCTCTCATTAGTCAATTCACCATCATTTTTCAATAGTAGTAGTTATATGGGAACAATGAATTTCTAAACAATATATTTGAGACTGTTAATGAATCAAAATAGGGTTTTATTCCTTAGTATGTTATGTGTGCATCCTCTCAGATGATTATATGTGATAGGATTAAAGAACCCAAAACACATTTTTATATTATTGGTTACATAATATATGTTCTATAGAGGAATTATTGAATGAGAATTTATATTTTCAATGACTGTAACCAATAGTGTGGCTTCTTAAACTATCCACCATCATTCTTTATAATATAAAAGTGGTTATTAAAAAAACTCTACTCAAATTTATAAAAAATAAACCTCAAATAAATAATATGAACACACTATAATATTATATAAGAAATATTTCTCATTATTCATTACATTTATATCTATAAAATGAGGGAATTAGAATAATATTAGTACATAAGACATCCAAAAAAATGGCACTTTCTTCTATTGTACAAGACATTTCACTAACTCAAGTTGGATAGTCATCTATTATTATCATGCAACTGAAAGGAAATAATAGAAATAAATGTTTTTAGATATGTGAATGTGTGTTTAACCAAATAAATATACTTCTTGTATATAACCAATCCATTTTGTGACTCCTATATTATAATAAAAAATTATAATTATGTTGGAAACATTATTTTTTTCCATCATGGTTACATTTGGTGAACCTTTTTTCTAATTGAATAACTCGGTACCCCATCACACGAAATGTGATACATTATATTAGGAAAAATAATATTTAATTTTTTTTAAACCCTAGTTCATTTTTGTATATTTATCATGGTGATATATTAATTATTTAAATTCTAAGATGATTTAGTTTAAAAATGATATTTAAATTCATGATAGACATGGTGGGTGATCATTTTTTAAACACTATGTAGTTTAAAATTTAACAATGACTGTAGACTTGAAATTTACTCCATGAACATCAGTGTTATATATTATTTTGAACATACCCCTAGTAGCATCCATTTCCTTGACATTATCAATATCAATCAGACAACACTGAGGTTGATTCAATAAATCACTATGTGTTAATATTGTATAATAACAATACGCAGACATGTTAAATTGATTCATTATTTTTTGTTATTTTTTTGACCATGTTTTTATAGAATGAAAATATTGTATTTGTATTTTAAAATATTGTATGCAGAGCTATCAAATAAAAATATTATTTAAAAATTATTTTGGACCCCCAATTATTTAATTAGAATAGAGGAAACTATATTGGATATAGAAAAATATTATTACAATGTATTGAATTAAACCGTTTTCAGAGGAAATTGATGAAGATAATAATGATGACTTTATAACTAGTACAAAATAATGTGTAATTATTCTATTATATTTAGAACAACATCAAAAAATTTGTCCAAATATTAGTGTTCAAAACAATTTTGAAAACAACATATTTAAATGGAATTAAAATAATTTTAAAACATTTATTGTCTTATTAGAAATTGAAAATTAAAATTTTTTAGTTATTAATTCAAATAAAATTTTAGAAATCAATTTTTATGAGGTTCATATTGTAATTTATATATGTATTATGGTGCTAAATAATTTGTATACAACTAGTGATTTTAGGAATTAATTGTGTGGATGATAAATCTACTAAAAATTAGGAAGATAATGATATTTAATGAAGAGGAAAGGGTAACCCCAAACATAAACATAGGCTAGGTGTTCATGAAATGGTGTAAAGAGATACCCTTAATCATAATTAATGTCTATATATATATGGAAATGTAAAAAATCTTTCCAAAATGTTTAAATTACCTGAATCCTTGGATAATGTTAAGAATACACAATACAGTTTTAATTAATTTTTTTTGTTTTGGAAATAATATATTTTTTGTTATTAAGGAATGTTATAATTACTATATGAAATTATTTTAAAGCTAAAAAAATTATTTATTTATTTCATTTTAAAAATATATTTATTGAAGTTATTAAATTTTAAAAAAAATAACCTATATAAATATTTTGGGACACTATTTTTTTGGTTAAATAATAAATTTTATAATTTGGAAATTTAAAATATTTAGTGAATTTTTTTTTGTGTTTTAAAGAATAAATTTTAACCTCTTTTTTGATTTACTAACATTATTAAATATGGAATAAATTTTTTATTATAGCCTGACTCTGCATGGTTTTTAGTATTTCCAATTTGTAATGATTTATATTTTTATTATCATGTTATCTTATAGAATTTATGTCAATTTAATATCAAAACACTAACCATATTGAAGAGAAATGATCACTTTCATTTTATATTTGTTAGGAAACATTTTTCTAATCACTGGGACCATGCTTACGAATTACGAAACAATTACTCATAGATTATTTTATTAATAATTTTATTATATAATAAATTATTATATATCGACACATATGTAGATAAAACTATTATGATTTATGGTGGATATAATATTATAAATAAGTAGGTTATTCATTTTACTCAGGATTACTAACATTAATATCATAAAAATCATTATTTAAAAATTCCAAATTATACACACTTTTTAGAATTCTAATATATAGTTATCTTCTTCTAAGATAACTAATTGAATATTGAAATTTTTAGATGATACTCATTTTCGAACATTGATGATTCCTAAAACATGAATGGTGGTGATTAGTTCAAATTATCATGATTTAATTTTCTGTGAATCATAAGAAAAAAATGCTTCAATACTTGAGTAAAATATTTAAGATATTAAAACCATTCAGTTAGAATGATTAAATATATTGAAAATTCATTGAAAAAATGTTGACACTCGTTATAGGGATTATGAATTTGAATTAATTGTAGTATTTGATACAATAAAATTAAATACAATTGGTTTTTAGGTTCTCATTAACACTTTAATAAAATATAAGAACCGATTTAAGAGACATGATGAAAAAGAGAAACAAAATAAATTAATTTTGTTGCTTATAATTTAGTATGTTCTATTTTATCTTTCAACATTATAGTACTTAATAAGTAAATTGTATTTCTAACCATAAATTAAATTTCATTAATTATTATAATAATTATGGAAATATTAGATAGCTATAAAAAATTTGATTGACCCATTTTTTAAAATAACTCTTGGTAAGACAGAATGAATGAGAGAAAAAAAATTTAGATGATGAATACTTAAATTATAATTTACTATTAAATTAGAAAATTGTAACATATAAGACAAGACTATATAAGGGTGATATATAAGGATAGAGATATAAAAACAGTGAAAAAATAATAGAATGATTTAGACTATACCAATTATAAAAAGAGTGCAATTTTGGATCTATAAATAGATATAAACAGTTAATGTAATGTTGATGATTTCAAAATTATTATTTGACATTATATAAAAATGATGATATTAAAATAAATATCATTGTAAATATACAAACTGAATTTTTTAAATTAATAAATATTGTAATATTAATATTATGTATGTTGTCTAAAATAGATCATCATGATCAAAATATGAGGAAGAAATTCCATTAATTAAGGAAATACATCTATATATGACTATTAATGTGACAAATAATAACAATAATTTAAAAAGTTAACTATTCTGAATATGACTTAGGAAAATATTCTATATGGTTTAATTAACATACAATCGAAATTAAGAAACAATATAGTTTTGAGTGATAGATCTTGTTTATTATAGAATAATGATGATCATAAATTGATATTATATTTATATATATAAGAAAATGTTTTTGAAAAATAATATGAATATATTTTTTCAAGTGAAAAGTTTGATAAAAAGTTTAGATGAATAAACCCAAAAAACATCCTCTATAGTTGGATTTACTTCATATAGAACACATATTCAATCATGATATTTTTTATCAAAGTTGAACGTCATTATAGAAAATGGAAAATATGAGTCAAATTATTTTTTATTTATTTCATATTTAATCATTTTAATTTCATTATTAATATATGATAATATAATTATAATTTGTATAACCTAATAAATGTTGAAATGTGTTTTTTCTAATGATGTTTATTTAAATATTTCTTGAAATAAGCCAAAAAAATTCCAACCATGTCGTTTTATTAAATATTAGAAAAATTTCATATTTAATATCTATCAAATTTTTTGGTATATGGATTATTTATGTTTTTGACATATTTTATGAGATATGTCTAATTTATAGAGAAATAAAATTTTGAGGTGTTGATTACCCACATTCAGTGAAAAAGATGATTGTTAGATAGTATGTATATAAGATGCCCTATTTCATGATGTGACTTCTATTTCAAAATAATATTTTTCTATTCTCATGAACCAAAAAAATACCCAACTCCATTGATACCCAAGCCAACACTAACATCTCCTGAAGGGTGTCCTTAAACCACATGGTTTATAGACTAGTTGATAGTATCATACACGATAAATGAGTAATTGAATTTTCTAGAAAACAAAATAATATATATATACATATCATTATGTGAAAAAATACAATAGGATATAGTACCTAAACAAGTATATGTATATCTAAAAAAAATAGTAAATCATCAATGTAAAAAAAATGAAACAAAAAAACATTATTTTCAAAAAGGATGCATCACTCAAAGAACAAATGATCAATAATAACCACATCCTCACTGAGGTGATTTTCCTTTTCATTGTCCTAGAAAAAGGAAATCTACAAATTCACGATGAAAGTTATTCGGTGTGAGCTGAATGTATCAATAAGATCTCACTATAATTTATACCAAAATATTACCTAATAATAAAAATATATATAATTTATATTTTTATAAAATATGACATCATCATTATATTTAATCAAATAGAATTCTATTAAAAATAAGGAAAAATTTCCCAACATGTCTTAATACAAAATTTATATAAAATATTATATATAACTCAATTAGATTGAGAAAAATAGTTTTATAATTAATGTAATTAATACTCAAACAAGTAATTGTAACATCTTTCCCCTCCTCATTAGACTGGGAAGATGTTGAAAATTTGCATAGGCATATGAGACATCCCCAACGCTGTAATGGATGACAATAAATTCCAAGAGATTTAACAAAATTGGGGGAGAATTTTCCCTTTGATAACTAAATAAACTCATTTAAATATTCCATAACAAAATACCGCTAAATGAAGAAATTATTATTATTTTGAATAGATTGATGTTATACTATTGATATCAAAACTAAATGTCACATGGTAAATTAGTTAAATCAATAAATTACCAATGTACAAAACAGACGAGAAAACCAAAAAATCAAAGAGTGCAAGATCTAACTCCATTGATCTATACGTGATCCACAACCAAGCAACACATCATAGCCTATTTTTTGTGATGCACAAAAATATACATGTGATACCTTACAATTTAAATGTCTCAACGAACAATACATATAAAAGATCCAAAGTTCCAATGATGGGGTGAGTAATGAAACATAGTACGATTTCCCTAAATAATTCGATAATCATGCCACTATAATAGGTGAATTTTGGAAAATTTATATTAAGAAATTTAGATAAACAACAACAAAAAGATTATATAAAATCCATTCATTTTAACACAAGAAAATTTTTCCTTACTAAAATTGTTTTTATGGTATGAAACAGTACAATAGTTTAAAACCATTTAAAAACATTCATTTTTTCAAAATCCATTTTATTCGACATATCCCCAAATCCATCCATCAATTGAACAATGTTCCTAACTATAAATTAGAGTGGTCAGGATTACTTTCACTAATCCATCACTTAATAAACCATTTTGGTAGGGGATAATTCAAAACCTTACCCATCCCAAAAATGTGGCGGGAACTTTAATACCCTTATACGCTCAAACAAAAATGGACACAAAAACTCATTATGAAAAAGGCCAATGTCATATAAATCATTTCTATAATTTAAATAATACTATTTTGTTATTGAAAAATAATAGAGCAATCTATTTCTATAAATACAATGAATCCATATTTTAAATTCCATATTTTATAATCTAGAAATCCAATAACATGAATAAAATTTTTTAAAAATCCACAAACCATCACAAAAGAGGTCTTATACCATGTTTTTCACATAAATATCACAATAAAATTCAATATATTCAAATAAAATTTGAAACTAAGTCTTCATGTTATTATAAGATGTCTAATGAGTGAAGTCTCATTCCATTGGATTTATGGTGAAAACAAATAATGGAAATAAATTTCTCAAAAACTGGGTTGAATCTCAAAAAAAAATTTCATATCTCCTCCCTTAAGATCGTCAGGGAATAATATGACCATGATTGAAATGGAAAACCTAAAATATCCATAGTTGAAAAAATCAATGAATTGTATATGTGGAATAAACAATATATAAAAAAACTATAAAAATACCAAAAATAATACCATCCATGATAATCCGGATTCAATGCACCACAAAAGCCATTGGATCTCTTCAAATTTTATTGGGAAAGTTTCTGAAACCACTAAGAAGAATAAATATTGATATAAGAATGAAATTAAGTAAAGGTTTAAGTTTATGGAAAATCTCAACCTTGTTCTACTTTTTTATGATCTGGTTTTTAAAAAAGATTGGGTAAGTCAGACGATTAAGAAAATCATATTTTAACAGTGATACGACCTCTTACTCAAGTGGATCCTTGCATGGTTTGGCCTCATGAATTGGTAATCCATGTTAAAAAATGTGAAATACCTCTGTGCATGATTTCTCAGTTTCTCTTGGTCGGAAACATGGTTTGTACTAGTTGTGCACCTTATTGTGCACCAATACATCAGACCATGTATCACAATCAAATGTTTTTTGTAGGAGCTACTTAGTTTCCACAATGTTTTTGCTTTTATAGAAGTCCCAAAAACATTCCAAAACTCTTCCAACACTCACCCAACAATATCATTAAATACCATTACATACTACAAAAGAATAAAAAATGGTTACTTACAAGGAACCATGTTTCATACATTCTCCCATCCATTGGTCATTTTGTCGTTAACGAATAGATATCCATCAATGATCTGAAAGAGTTATGTACATTTCTCGATCATATATTTATCCTTCTACCACGTCCCTTTATAAATCTTACCATATTTCTTCAACACTGATAATAGTTTGATAATATTTACACATAAGAGATTCTCTTGCATATCCACTATTCATCCCAGAATAGGAGCCAATGAAGCATCTCCCTAAATGTCAAGATGATTCAATAAAAACAACATGGTTAAGATGGTTCTAATACTTTTTAAACTGAGATACATGAATAGGAACAATAATATAACTATATGATGGTGAAAATTCCATGTGATATTCCACCTCTCCAACCCATTCATGAATCTAAAAAGGGTATATGTATCAATGAGAAAACATTTTATTCATACCAAAATGATGATGACAACGACTTGGTCTGATTCTCAAGATCACATAATCACTCACTGAAAATGAAAACCACTATCTATGATGATATTTGTAATTTTTATGTTGATTTTGATCCTTGTCCTTCTGTTTTATGATCAAACAAATCAACTTTTTATCTCTTTGACAATACATTTCTCAATTTTTGTCGTATCACATTTTTCCACCATAAAATGTCTAGAATGAAATCGATGCCTAGAAAATTCATCAAAAGTATCCAAATGTATCAAGGGTTGATAAATTTTTTTATATTAGAACACAAAAAATTGTACGTTCACATCCCATGAGCCACCACAATCCATTAGAGAAGCTAGAATTATGTCTTCGAATTTTTTATTGTCTGTTTGGTTCTCCCATCCATTGAGGATAATACACCATACTAATGGTCAATTATAAGCCAATGAATTTTTATAAGGGCTTATGGAATGTAAATATAATCATTAGATCTCCATCTATAACTTTCAAAATTGGTATTCCATTACCAGTTACCATGTCTCAATATATATTATGGAAATTCCTACACAATATGTTATTCACGAATGGAGTTGAAATGGGAATATTTTTCGAGATGATCCTTTATCTACCAAATGGAATTTTTTTATATACAATTATTTTTAATCATATTATAAAATCCATAGAAATTCTCTATTATTGTAAAATATTAATAGGTAAATAATACAACATTAATTTTGTTTGATGATGTTATACCATAACATACTCACAGGGGAAGAATATTTCAACAAACTCAACAACATTAATTTTTACACCATCCCTCAAAAACAATTAATTTAATGCCTTATATAACATACATAATCTAATATGAACCACCTAAATAGAATTCTGGTAAGAATGAAGATTTATTCCTAGATAATCCATATGAAAAAACCCATCTGATTTGTAAACCACAACACTAAACTCCCATATAAACTCTAGCCCTAAATAGTATCACAACTATTGAATTTTTAAATTATCACAATAACTTCCGAATCAGATTATTTGGACACAATAACATTCTCAACAAAATATGAAATCAAGGGATCATTAATGAAGACCACAACTTCAGCTGCTTCTTCACATTGAATGTGAATGTCAGCTATCAACAACATCAACTACCATGGTTTGAACCCTGTCTTACAAACTCAACATACAAATTTCTTCTCAATACATGATCTAAAAATTTTCATTTAAATGATCTTTATCTCAAGTTAATTTTGAATATTTCCAATACTTTATCCATATTCATTTTATCATATTCAAGATCCATTATAATGGCATGCACTTCAAGATCTCATGGTTCATAAATACTGTAATTTTATCACCAAATAAGTAAGGATTTCATGTATTCAAAGCATTGATTATGTAATATAAATCTAAATGGTTTGTTGGGTATTTCTTCTCATGAAAATATAACTATAATTACTGATAAAAAATATAGTACCATTGCATATATTGACACCCCAACATAGTTACTGATGAATCCAAATACAGTGATTACCATTTTCTTATTTTTATAAAATCATGATTGGTGGAGATGTAAGGTGAGAATTAACCATTGAAAAATACTTATGACATTCCACATTCCATTGGAATCGAGAATTATTCCTTATAAAAGATGTAATTAGTGATACTAATCTAAAAAGTCCCCAAAAAAACTCATTGGTAACACCAAACTAATCCATGAATTTTTTGTTTGTCAAAGTAATTTATTTGTATATTCTAGGAAATAAAAACTTCTATCATTTCTTGAACCACAATCTTCTTTTACAATGAATATGTGGCTAACAAAATGTACCTATTGTGTGATAAAATCACAGATTTACAGTTTTGAATATGGACAGTGATCCCAAAATATTCCCAATAATACCTCTAAATGTTTCTAATGATCATACCAGGTCCTCGAATAGACCAATAAGGATCCATAAACACCACCATAAATGAATTTAGATACCCATGAAATATTGAATTCATCATTGTCACGATGATTGAAAATTCATTCATAAGACCTAATGAAATTACTAGGTACACTTAATTTCCATTTCTACTCATGAGTGATATCATTGGATTATCATCCATTAGAGCCATCAATTAATAATATATTTAAGGAATATAAATTTTATAGAATCACTTAGACCCCCTTAATTGATCAATGATATCATCAATGCATGGAAGGGGATACCAATTTTTTATAATGACTAGTATAGGTTTTCGAAAATGATAAAAAATTTGAAGAGTTCTATAATGACCTGAAATTTTGAATAAATTTCGTTTCCTAACATTGTGTGTTATTTTATTTTATACTCAAAAAAATTATTTCATTTAATAAGTTTTGTATAATTAAAACTAGACAACTAGAAACTAAATGTTTCAATTATTTTCTATAAATACAGTTGATCTTCATTAATTATTATTGAAATAAGATTCGATGGGCCAATTCTATTGTCTCAGGCCAATCAAACCCCATCTGACGGAACTCGGGAAGGAGGTAGCACCTTTGGGTTTTGCAATGGACCAAACCCAATCTAAACATCATCGTGTGAAGCTAGAATGAAATCACCTCTGCCAGAAGTTCAAGCTGATAGAAATCACTACTCATGCAATGTTGGCTGAGCCACCCCAAGATTCTATCACCCCATCACACCTTACACTTAGGTCATATTCTTGTGTTATAAGGGGTTATGTAACAAGATCATAACTGCCTTGGGTAATCCTTTGATTTAAATAAATATTGTGATTTCTTATTATGATGAAGTTTGTGATTTTTCAAATGTCTGGATAAATATAGTATAAATATTATTGATGAATTTTAGAAAAATGATATTTTAAAAATATTTGCGTAAACCATAAATATTTAAAAATGTGTAATGATTTTAAAAAAATGGTCTTCTATAGTGGTGTTCAGTATGAAATTTAGAGTCTAATAAGATCAACATAATGTTTGAAGAATATTAATTTATGAATAGTGATTTTTACACTTAGGATTAGTAATTTGACCAAGTGACTTGATAATCACACTTAAAGAAAATATTAATATAATTTAGGCACCTTTATTAAGTAACGTGTTTCAATAAAATAGGTAAATAACTATTTCGAAAATTATTGGTTAAGTATTAGATTCTTTAGGTGAATAATGTTTTATATTTAAAATTTAAATTAAACATATTTAGAAAATAATTTTTATAAAATGGAGTTCATTTTTGAAATCAGAGCATCGATATTTGGTTAAGGTGAATTTTTGGGATTTTTCTGAAATAGTTGAATTTTCAATAAATAGTGTTTTTATTTAAAAATTAAATTAAAAATATTTAGAAATTAATTTTAATAAAATAGATTTCATTTTTAAAATCATATCATTGATATTTGATTATGGTGAAATATTTGGTTTTTTCTGAGAAAGTTGAATTTTCAGTGAATAGTGAAAATACAGTTTTTGTGTTTTTGATGTATAATGACATCATTAAGGATGTATTATTTATTCAATAATTAATGTAGGATTATTATTAGTAAAATAAGGTATGTGGTGTCCCATGTGGCCATTACCATTGTCAAATACCATGGGCAAGCCCGTGGTTTTTCCAATACCACCGATGAGGTGTCCCTTGGCAATTAATGTTTTGTCCCCTCACTTCCCCAATAAATACCAATTCTTTCCTTCATTAAATTAATTTCCAAATACTCCCCAACGATTTTATTGTCTCTTTACCTCTCATGGAGTCCTCCTAAGGTTCCACAAAGCCTTCCAAGTTCCGACTTTCATGATTTTCAAGTTACTCTTCAAGGTAAGGGATCCTACCTCTCTCTTTCTTTTCAAGTATTCTCTTTTATGTCATTTATTTTATTTTCCTTTTTCTCATGTTGGTGGATGTTTTATTTATATTACTGTAATTTTCATGTTAATATGATGTGTTACCCCTTCTTTCTCACATTATTTTATTTTATGAATGTTTTAGTGGCGTGGTTTGGCTGCCGAATTTTGGTAAAGCATCCAACCTCTCTGTTTCTTTTCAAGTACTATCTTTGATGTCATTTCATTTATTCTCCATGTTCTTATGTTGGAGGATGATATTTTTCAACATAATTTCATTTTTATGTTAATATGATGAGATACCCCCTTTTCTCTCATCATTTCATTTTATGAATGTTTAAGTGGCACTGTTAGGCTGTCAAAGTTTTGTAAGGGATCCTACCGCTCTCTTTCTTTTCAAGTACCATTTTGTATTTAATTTCATTTAAGCTCCATTTTCTTATGTTGGGGGTGTTCTTTAATATTTATATTACTTCCATTTTCATGACTATATTATGAGGGATCCCCTCTTACTCTCATCATTTCGTTTTATGAATGTATAAGTGGCGTCGTTAGGCTGTCGAATTTTTGTAAAGGATTCTTCCACCCATCTCATTTTCATGTTCTATTTTCATGTCATTTAATTAATGTTCCTTTTCACATGTTGGGGTATGATATTCTATAAATATCATAATTTCCTTTTTATTTTCATATTATGATATACCCAATTTTATCTCATCAATTCCTTTATTGATGTTTTAAGTAATGCCGATAGGCTGCTAAATTTTTATAAGAGAATTCTTATTTTTGTTTCCTTCCATGTTCATCATTTCATATGTTAAAACGTTAAATTTTCATTAACATTTTCTTAAATCCTTTATATTATATCCCCCTACTGTTTTGTGGATCATTTTTGAGTGGGTGACCCAGTCCCCTCTCATTTCAATGTTTTCAAAAACCCTGTAACATAGTTGTTATGCTGCAGAATTTTCATCTCAAAATGTCATTCTCTTTTTCTAAAATTATTTTATTTTATTAAGTGAATACCTAAAGATATTTATTTTATAGAGGTATTCACATATATATCAAATTTTACATTTTAATTATGGGATTTACATAAATGAAACCTGCTTTCCTTTTCTGTGAGTTTAAATTGACATAAAGATAATGTCTTTGAAGCGGTTTTTAAAACATTATGATTATGAAATGAAACCCATTTCTTTTATAATATATGGGTTATTTATGAAACTTTTGATGATTATATATGTGTCTAACATTATAATAAATAAAAATTAAGGGTGATCCCTGATAGAACTCCAATGCATTGGGTAAAGACTTAATATCTATAGATGACCATTTTACTGATACCTTGGTGAATAACCTTGGTAATTTTTTTAATGAAACCTTGGGGATGTAACTTGATGATACGGAAATGATAGTCTATGTTGAATGTTGTCACAACAACTTCATGTTATGAAACGTGTTATTTTTATTATGATATGCCTCATTATCTCTTTCTCATGCCTTAAAGTTATTTATCAGGACTTTATTCATGTATCTCAAGCTCAGATGTAAAATGTTTCTATTTTTTCCCATAATGGGCCTTATTCTCACCCTTTCCTTTGATGTATGATCCCAGTTTATGGGATACTGTAATGAACATAGGATGAATAATTAATGAGACTCACAAGTGGTTATGAAGAATGTGTTATGGTGTTCTCGTGTTTTATGTTCCTGATTTCCAAGACACTATACTTTAAAGATCCTATGTTTGTAAATTGTAATGAAGTGTTTTGTAATAAAAAGGCAGTATGTTGTAGTTGGTATCAAAGAATAGTTTAGTTATTTTTGGAAATTAGGATATTAAAACTTTAGGAAGAACCCTATAGAAAAGTTTATATATAGGAAATATTCATGGTATTTTGTTGAGTATTGAGTAAGTGGTTTATCAAGGAAATACATCTCTATCTGGATACGAGCAGGTAGGGGTGGCTCTGGAAAATATGTACATAAGGGTAAAACCCGAAAACACTGCTTTGGGATAGACTCGAACGGGAATTGGTACACAACAACTGGCCTCGCTACACTCTTGGTTTCGACACTCCCGGTGGATATTTTTGGTAAATTTCAATATTTTTATGAATCTTTATGAAGGAATTATAGATTAACGTCATATGTCTAAGCCTGATGTCTTAAGACATAAAATAATTTATAGTTAAAAAGATTCATAAATGAAATAAGTTTCTCAAAAATTATTTATTCATTTAGAAAATTTCCTCATCGTCTAAGAATACATTGACATTTTTCCAGATGAGTTACCCGAACATTCCACAGAAAGAGAGGTAGAGTTCTCCATTGAACTCATACATTTATCTCATTCGATGTCAAAGACCCCCTATAGGATGAAAAATGTGGAGATAGAGTATTTAATGATACCACTCTAAGATCTTTTGGAGAATGGCTTTATCCGACCAAGTGCATCTCCTTGGGGAGCACCAGTTATCTTTATGAAGAAGAAGGATGGATCGATGTAGATATGCATTGATTATAGAGAACTGAATGGGATCACAGTGATGAAAAAATACTCTATTCAATGAATTGATGACTTATTTGACCAACTTCATGTGACTCAAATCATCTCTATGATTGATCTTCATTATAGTTAACATCTATTCATGGTCAAGAATGATGATATTCCAAAAACTGCCTTTTGACCAAGATAAGGGCATTATGAGTTTTTTGTTATGCCCTTCGGACTAATGCACCTGCTATTTTTATGGATCAAGAATAATTTGATTTTGAAAACTTATATCAAATGGATATCCTTTGTATAGGAAAATGATTTTATGATTAAATGATAAAGGTTATTTTTGACGATGTTTTCACTTTTGGAGTACTATATTCCTAAGATACCAGAGGATTTAAATTGTGGAGGAATGGTTGAATTTTTTTTGTAAGAATTTATGTATTTATTGTGGACATATGGTGATTTGGGTTACTTCTGAAAAATAATGAACCTAGAATAGAGAATATATGAATAGTTTAATTACACTTTAGTTTGAGACTTTAATATTTTTCTATGTTATTTGGAGATAAATGTTATGTTTTTTTTATGGAAGACTAAATGATTGAATCCTTATATGTTTGGGGTTCCAATATTATATTGGATTATTATGAAAAATTTTAAGGATTGTTGTGTATTTAATGGTCATTCTGGAACATTGGGACCTTTTTTGGAATTTTGGAGATTAATAGTCATATTTATTTTTATAATTGATTAAACTTTTTGGGGATTATATGATCTCGTACTAACCTTTTTATTTTTAGTTTATGACTAAAGATAAGGGGAAAAATAGTTATTCTTTTGTGGATTATGTGATTCTCTAAAAGATGATTCTTGTGCTTTTGATGAGACCCTACCTTTTTGAATGCCCATTGTTTGTAGAAAACATTCGTCTTGAGGGAAACATATTAGGGGATGAGACTCTACTTAATGTTAAATATATTCCCTTTTGTTTTTAATCTATTTATTAAATGAATTCCTTAATATTATGAAAAGGAACGTAAAAAAAAACATTTTTGGTTAACGTTTCCTACCGGGTAATCCAAGACCGTTTAACACATCTTATGTTTGTGATCTTCATGTGGTTATTTTTTTCTTAATAATTTTTCTATCACTCTCCATCAGAACATGAGTCTTTGTTTTCCCTTCCATATCCATGTTTTCCTACATGGAATTCTAGTATGGGTTAACTCGGGTGACCCTTGTACTTCCCTTTCTTTCTTTTAAAATAATATATTTACTGAATCTTTTCTGATGTGGGACTTTCAACGAAATTTCCAAGCCCAATTTTAATATTGTGAAGATGCAATTTATTAAGGGGGATGATTTTAATGACCCTAAATTTTGAATAAATTTTGTTTCCCAACATTTTTTGTTATTTTATTTTATACTCAAAAAAACTATTTCATTTAATAAGATGAGTATAATTAAAATAAGACCGTTAGATTCTAAATGTTGCGATTATTTTCTATAAATAAAATTGATATTGATTAATTAATATAGAAAGAAGATTCGATGGCCCCATCCAGTAGTATCAGGCTGATCAAATCCCATCTAATGGATCTCAGGAAAGAGGTAGCACCTTTGGAATTTTCTCTGGTCCAAACCCATGACGAACTTCATCGTGTGAAGCAAGAATGAAATCACCATTGCAAGAAGTTCAAGCTGATATAAATCACTACTCGTACAATGTTGGTCGAGCCAACCTAATATTCTATCACCCTAGCACACCTTACTCTTAGTACATATGCTGGGGTTATAAGGTGTTATGTAACAAAATCGTAACGGCCTTGGGTAATCTTTTGATTTAAATTAAAATTTTGATTTCTTCTTATGATGAAGTTTATGAATTTTCAAATATTCGGATAAATATAGAATGCATATTACTGATGAATTTTAGAAAAATAATATTTTAAAAATAATTATGTAAACCATAAATAATTAAAAATGTGTAATGATTTTCAAATAATTGTCTTCTACAGTTGTGTTCAATACAAAATTTAGAGTATAATAAGACTACCATAATTTTTGATGAATAGTAATTTCTGAACAGTGATTTTATGCTTAGGATTAGTAATGCGAACATGTGGATTAGTAATCTCACTAAAAGAATGTATTAATATAATTTAGGAACCTTAATTAAGTAATGTGATTCAATAAAAGAGGTAAAGAACTGTTCAAAAATTATTGGTTAAGTATTAGTTTTTTGGGGTAAATATTGTTTTTATTAAAAAATTAAATTAAAAATATTTAGAATTTTTTTAATAAAATAGAGTTCATTTTTGAAATTAGAGCATCGATATTTGGTTAAGGTGAATTTTTGGGATTTTTCTGAAGTAGTTGAATTTTCAGTGAATAGTATTTTTAGCTAAAAATTTAATTAAAAGTATTTAGAATATTATTTTCATAAAATGGAGTTCATTTTTGAAATAGGAACATCAATATTTGGTTAAGATGAAATTTGTGTTTTTTCTGAGAAAGTTGAATTTTTGGTGAATAGTGAAAATACAGTTTTAGTGTTTCGGGTGCTAAATGAAATCATTAAGGATGTATTAATTATTCAATAATTTTGGTCAACATATTAACAGTAACATAAGGTATGAGGAGTCCCAAGTGGCCAATACCAGGGGAAAACAAATTTTTTTTCCAATACCACCGATAAGGTGTCCCTAGGCAATTAATGCTTTGTCCCCTCACTTCACCTATAAATACAAACATTTACATCATTCATTTCATTTAAAAATCCTCCCCAATGATTTTCTGGTCTCTTTACCTCCCCAGGAGTCCTCCCAAGGTTCCCCCCAAGCCTCTCAAGGCCCTGACCTTCATGATTTTGAAGTTACTCTTTAAGGTAAGAGATCTTACCTCTCTCTTTTTTTCAAGAACTATCTTTTAAGTCATTTTCTTTATGTTCCATGTTCTTATGTTGGAGGATGTTATTTTTCATCTTACTATCCTTTTCATGTTAATTTGATGAGATACCACCTATTTCTCTCATCATTTCATTTTATGATGTTTAAGTGGCGTCATTAGGCTACCGAATTTTTCTAAGGGATCCTACCTCACTCTTTCTTTTCAAGTGCTCGTTTTTATGTCATTTCTTTTATTCACCATGTTCTTATGTTAGAGGATGATATTTTCCAAATTACTGTCCTTTTCATGTTAATATGATGAGATACCCCCTCTTTTTTCATCATTTCAGTTTATGAATGTTTAAGTGGCATTGTTAGGCTGCTGAATTTTTGTAAAGGATCCTACTTCTCTCTTTCTTTTCAAGTAATATTTTGAATGTCATTTCATTAATAACCATGTTCTTATGTTGCGGGATGTTATTTTGAATACCTATTACTGTACTTTTCTTGATTATATGATGAGAGATCCCATCTTATTCTCATCCATTTTTTTTATGAATTTATAAGTCGCAACGTTAGGCTGCCAAATTTTTGTAAGGGATTCTTCCACCCTTCTTATTTTCCAATTTCTATTTTATTGTCATTTCTTTAATGTTAATTTTGTTATGTCGAGGTATGATCATATATATCGATCATACTATACTTTTTATGTTCATATATTGAGAGACCCTATTTTATCTCATCAATTTACTTTTTGATGTTTTAAGTAATGTCAATAGGCTGCTGAATTTTCAAAAGAGAAATCTTATTTTTGTCTTCCTTTCATGTTATTAATTTCATATGGTATATCTTTCAAATTCATTAACATGTTCTTAAATCCTTTATATTATGTCCCCACACTATTTTATGTATCATTTAAGAGTGGGTGACCCATGTCCCCTCTCATTTCAATGTTTTCTAAAACCCTATAACATAACTGTTATGCTGGAGAATTTTCGTCTCAAAATGTGTTTCTCTTTTTCTCAAATTCTCTTATTTTATTGAGTGAATACTCAAAGATATTTCTTCTAAAGAGGTATTAACATATATATCAAAATTTTCTATTTTAATTCTGGGATTCACATACATGAAACTCGCTTTCCTTTCCCGTGGGTTTAAAGTTACATAAAGATCATGTCTTTAAAGAAGTTTTTAAAACGTTATGATTATGAAATGAAACACATTTCTTTTATTCTATATGGATTTTTTGTGAAATGATTGATGATGATATATGTGGCTAAAATTATAATAAACAAAAATTAAGGATGAGCCCTGATAGAGCTCCATTGCATTGGGTAAAGACCTAATCTATAGGGATGACCCTTTTAACGATACCTTGGTGAATAAACATGGTAATTTTTTTAATGACACCATGTGGTTGGAACTCAGTTATACGAAAATTATTGTCTAAGTTAAATTTTTTAGCAACATATTCATGTTATAAAACACGTTATTTTTATTATAATATGCTTCATGATCTCTTTCTCAAGACTTAATGTTATTTATCAAGACATTATTGATGTATCTCTAGTTCACATGTAAAATGTTTCTCTGGTTTTCCATACAGGGCCTTCTGCTCACCCTTTCCTTTGATGTATGCTCCCAAGTTATGAGATGATGTAATGAAAAAAGGATGAACAATGAATAAGTCTTACAAGTTGTCTAGAAAAATGTTTTATGTTTTTCTCATGTTTTATGTTCCTGATTTCCCGGACACTAGACTTTAAATATCCTTTGTTGGTAAAATGTAATAAAATGTTATGAAATAAAAAGGCAGGATGCTATAGGTTCTATATGCCTTTTTGAATAAAAATAGCAATGATTCCCACCTATAAATTATTAAATGAATGACACCTTTTACTTCCTTGTTTTCAAAATGAATACTAACCTAATATAATTTTATATCTTCCATTTTATAAAACTAAGACGAAATATTAATGGTCCACATAACTGGATAAATTGTAAACTCAAATTCTCATATTACTAAAAACCCAAAGAAATTTAAAACGAAAACAACTATAAATTCATCAACAATATCTTGAAAAATATATTTATTGATATATTCAATTTATCTCAAAATAAATGATACCAAATACTATAATGTCATTCAAACATCTATTACCTACAAGACTATTTCACCAACCATTACATTATGTTATCCTTTAAATATATTCTTGATTCCATCATTATTTATAAAATTAACCCTTTGGTTATAATTGTTAATTTTAGTCTTGAATGTTTTCAATCAATCCATACCTTTTATTACAATATAATCATCCATATCATGCACATATAAGTCCAATATTTTCTTAACTCCATCAATAGTCATTGAACGTGCAATAACCTTAATGTCATGACATTGTCATTGACCAACAAGAGTTTGATGTTTTAACGAAGAATTCATCACCTCAAATGTCAAAAACATGATACAAATATCACTCAAAGGATTAAATGAATTGGGTGTACCAATAACAAAAAATTCATTCATAATGGAGGAATGAAGAAGAATCATACCTCTCACTTATTATTTCCATGATGGATCATCCATAATTACTTTCATATCTATATAAAAATTAATTTTCTCATGAAATTGTTCTTTATTTCACTATTGTTATTTCCAATTTTTGGGAGTTCTGTTATTACAAGAATCACCATGGATATCTCTATTTTGTTTGTGGAAGGTATTTTTCTTCCATCATCCTTTCAAAGCATAGAACTTCTATGACACATGGAAGGTGACTCCAAGACTTGACCTGGGAGAACAAAAAAAATATCACTAAATAAGATCCATAGAATTAAAATTGTGTAAGTCTCTTAGTGGTGTCCCCTAATACCACCTCATGTGGTCGGAGTAACAACACTGGAAACATATATTCCTACTCATATCCCCTAGAGTAATATTGTTTAATCTATTTATTTGATTCTAATCCTTTCTCATACCTTGTAAATATGTGTCCCTATTATGCATTCTTCCAGTGTATGAGTTCCCATAATTTCTCATATGTATTAACACTCTCACTCCACATTTAGCTTTTGATGAGTCTCATTCATCCACTATATATCCACAGACCATCTATGTGTAATATTTTATACATAGCACAATGATCATTGAGATAATCTTTTGGCCCAACCCCAATTCAAAAACAAGTTCTTTACTGTATGTAGCAACATTATCATGGGTCGATGATAGAAAAAAATAATTAATTTTTATCTATACTATCTCATTATGTGGTTCGTGATATCCTAGGTGTATGCAAAGATAATTTTTTGATTAATAATGCTGATATATCCACAAAAGAAATGAATTTTTCTAATTATCCAGAAAGAATAAATTTTATAACTGGTGTACATGATCCTTCTATATATACATCCCCATCCTGACTTTTATATTTGCTAGTCTACAATGGTAATCGAAGATTCGATTCAACCTATTCAGTCAAAACACTTTATTTTGTAGTTTAGTATCACCCCATAAGATGTTCAGATTATGGTTTTTGAATGGGAAAAATGATCTACCTGCCTTTTTATACCCTATGATTCCCTTTTTTCCATTATATGAATATAATTTAATACAAATTGAACCAGTTTTTGTTTCACTTGTGACTCTTGTGATACCATGTTCTTAGAATCATATTATTGTTACACTCAATGCTGCCAACTAGTTGGAATATTCTACATGCCTAATAACTTCCAAATGTTTGACATTTTAGTAGGTGAAGGCTTTACAATTTTAAATTATACATAATCACACATTTCAAAAATTTAACTTCTAAAATTGATCACTTTCAATTATAACCCATTTTTAAAAGACCACAAATCATCTGAAAATTAAATGATATTCGAAATACCATTATGGGACTTTTTGGAAAAATATATCATTAGAAAAATAATTTCAACACAATTAAATAATCATAATTTTCAGACACATTAATAAATCTATTTTCGGTGTAAAATATATACTTCTAGTGGGATGTTATTTTTAAAATTAACATCATGTTTTTCACATTAGATAAAGCCATGAATATGATATTTCAAGTCCTGTATATGACTCAAAAAAACATATGTACCCAAATCCATGGTAACATGAATTTCAATATAGAAAAATGATTTGTATTCCTTTTTAGGGTCTACATTTCATGTCTTACCAATCCTACACATTCTGAAAACCTAATTCACTGATCAAAAATATTTAATTATCAACCCCAGGAACAACATGATTGATAACCAAGTGTCAATAAAACATAATCAGCTTGTCCCAAATGATCTTTTCTCACAATGAAAAATACCATCTGTAAAAGAAATATACTCCTAATTTTCTAGTATAAGGTGAGGGAATTGTATATGGACTTATGTTCAACCCCCATGGAACTAATGGATGGAAATAAATTCCAAGGTATTCAATAAAATTGGGGACTATTTTTCCATTACGAAATAAAACACCCAATCCAAATATTCCTTTATAAAATAAATCTAAATGATGTATGATAAAAAAATTCAATACAAATCAATATAATTCCATTTATATCAAAATGAAAACTTACAGAGTATCATTCTATAGGAATAAAAATCATCAAAGTAAAAACAGATAGAAAAAAAATCAAGACTCCATGTGTCCATGATCTAACACCACAACTCCCAACATATTTCATGCCTCAAATACGCAACACAACCCATGCATCATAATTTACACCTAATAAGGTTGATATGTTACCTTCTCCAGTTTCATAACAAAAATTATCTTCAAATGTACCAAATTTACAATTCATGTGGGACTAATGAAATACAACAATAATTCCTTAAAATACTTCCCTACTCATTCTACTATGATAAAACATGTATTCCCATTTATCTAATAGAACATATATAAAAATAAATAAATTTGTTTATATACAATCCAATTATTTAGATTCCAAATTTTTTTCCACACTCAATCAAATTCATTTAAAATAAAAAAAATACATTAAAACCACATAACATATTCAATTTGGGAATAACACATTTCATTCCACATATAAAAAAATCCAACCATGCAAGAAAACATGGACCTACTTACCTTTAGGTGTGTTGATATATCCTCTCCCTATGTTGTTAGTTAATAAAAAACGTTGAAAGATGAAATTACATACACTTTTCCTTCGCATTTATGATGGGGGAAACATCATAACCTTATATTTTTTTGAATGAACTTGAAGACCCACAAATCCTTTATGCCAAAGGCCGACTAAAAACAACCATTTAATAATTTTCATTAAACATGTTCATTTATTTAAAACGTTTCTAGAAATAATTTTCCATAAATCCACCACATCCATATTTTAAAAACAACATTTTTAAATAACGAAAACTAATAACATCCACAAACAATTTTCAAAAATCCACAGAATAATAATAAATGGGGTTTCAACTCTGCGTTATAAATCAATGTCAAAAATAAAATCATTCAATTAAAAAATAATTAATCTAATTATATATGTTCTTATAATTGGTGTCGATAGTGAATTTACATATTTTGAAAAATATGGAGAAAACCAAAAACAACACTAAAAATCCCAGAAAACTAGAGTGTCTCTCCGAAAACTCACATTAAATCTCCTTCCAAAATAATAAAAAGTCCAAATATAACCATTATTGATATCAAACACCATAGATCTATCCAAATCTATCTAGAAATAATAATTTGATATAGGTAATAATGTATATCATAAAAAAATATTAAAAAACTTCCAAAAATGAGCTTTTACAAGGAAAGCAGGCTTCAACGCACCATGAAAAGGATCGAGGTCACTTCTGAATCATTTAAAATAAATTACACATCTACTGGGTGGAATAAATCTCATTTTATGTCCGATATAGAGGAAATTTGTGGGGTTTTGAGCTAATAATTACCCAGATCCATTTTTTAGGGTATTGTTTTGATACTATGAATGGTTAGTCACACTGTTAGTAAAACATGCACTAATCATCCTATATCCTCTACCACAATGGGAACCATGAACGAATGTCCCACAAGGTTTGAAAATCCACACACCAACCACGAGAAATCGATATATCCCACCTTTCACAGTTTTTCAATGGTGGATACACATTTTGGAAAATATATATTCCTAACCATGTTCCTTCCCATAAGCAACTATCTCACTATGTATGGTTTACTGTATGAGTTTTATGATTTCCACAAATTGTGTAACAACTATTCACATTAAGAAAATATCCATAACATTCAAAATGACTCATAAAACATCCTAAAATTAAACAAATATCATTATATACTTAAAAAAAATAATAGTTATATACTTGAAACCATGGGAAATATAGTTACAATAATTACTGTAGTAATTTGACATATGGTATAAATGATTTTAGTTATAGGATCCTCATTCTATTATATCATTGATTATAGTAATATATGTGAAAATTTTCCTCGATATTAGGCTAAATATGAAACATCAACATCCCTTGGGGGATAAGATTTGTAAAACTAAATTTTTGTTAGAGTTTTCATCATACATCCATTATAATGGAATTAGCATCCTAGAATTCTTGTCCAAAATAACCAATTATCTAACTAGGATCACATGTGATAAATCAGTCATTATAATAATAAAAAATATAAACGTATAAATTAAATAATTATTTATAATTTAAAATTCATGTATATCCTTATTTAAATGACATTTCACATTTAAAAATTAAAACCTAGGTTATTCATAAATTCATGCATTAGGAAACCAATCATACATATTTATCAATTTAGTAAAATAAATTGTTAAAAAAAATTAATCCTTAAATCAATTCAAAAATAATATCAATTTAAAATTATCCCTCAAATTTCAATAATTTTGTAATTGTGTGGTTTTTCCTAAAATTCAAGGCCAAATATATGTTATTTCAAATCATAACCTAATAGTGTTTCCATAAACCAATTTAAATAAAAATTAAATCAGTTCAAACATATGATGTTTAAATTGTATGGAGAAATCTAAAACAATACCACCTACCTTTATTCCTTTTATCAAAACTCAAAACCCACTTCATACTTTTCCAACAATGAATGAAAAATGGACATCATAAAATTAAACATATATTCATGTTAAAATTCATAAGAGTTATTATCCATTGAATGAAATGGTAATATAAAAAAATATAAAGAGTTATGAAGTAAAGAGTGATAGAGAATGTATAAGAGCATTTCCATTTACCTGAGAGGGATCAAATATTCCACCAATCATTCAATAAATCCCATTTGGTGTTTGGAGAAGAATAAAATGTTTCCTAAGAGCTTCTAATACCTTTTAATTTAATGTTTTATGATTAGGGTCGAGTGGGATATCAAAATGGTGTTATTAAATTTAAAAATATTATTTTAATTAAAATGAATTTTACACACTGCTAGATGGGAAGGGTTGCATGCGAAAATAAACTATGCACCCTAATTATGGACCCCTATATAGTGTTTCATTGATAATACATTTTGGGTTCATGGTTTTTTAAAATATGTGCTTGCCTTTTGAACCTCGACTATGCAGGGTCGTACGGCTTTAATTTTGTGGGCACATGGTTTGGGAAAACTGTGCACCATCTGTGCATAGCCATAAATCATCCCAAATATTCTAAATTTCACCCAAGGTAAACTAAGACAATCCCCACAAAAATAATGAAAAAAATGAGGGTCTATAAGCACCTAAAGAATGTTATCTGATTTTATAACATCCCCTCCATAGAAAAATTATATACCTAGAAATATTATGACGTAGTTTCCATATCAAAAAATGCAAATTATCTCCCATCAGTGCCTCCCCCTCCCATGTCTCATGTAAATAAGAAACATGATTCCATAGTGGACAAACCAAAGGTATCATCCTCCAATTAGATACCTATGTCGTGGAATCAAAAATCTTGAATTGATGATCAGTATAAGAAAATTCATTCTCAACACTATGGTCACTCAATCTCAAAACATAAAATGGATAAGAAATATTATTTCACAAAGGAAATAAATGGAACATTATAGGTGTCATTATCAAATTTCGAATTCGTCTTAAAAAGGTAGCCACTTTATCCACCTACTCAGTAACCAAAAAAATCAAACCAAATGTCGAACAAATTGACCTTTCCTCATAATCAATTAACTATCTAAATAGGGTGAAACATTCAAGAATCACTATTGAAAAAAATAAAATCTCCAACTATATATAATCAAAATCATCATATGATTCATACCCACATTGTGCTCTCTACAACCTATGATCAATCAATTGAAAAATGTTTCAATTATCTTTGTGAAATATCTATGAAACCATGTAATATTGACTAATCCGTTACCATCACAATAGATATTTAAATTTACCAACAAACATGGCCTCAAGAGGATTCATTCTGATCACCAGGTGGTAAATATTGTTATAATAAAAATCTACTCCTCCATTATTTTTATCGCATGAACCTCCAATATAAAGGAATTAGGCACGTAGCATGTCCTTACAAATTTTTATTGCACTATTTTCATTCATCATTTTGTGGACGGAATGTACCACAAAAATTAACCTGAGATCCCCATTCCCCATAGAGGTCTCCCCAGAAGAGAGATGTAATACCTAAATCCCAATCATATAATATAATTGATGAAACTCCATTCAAATGAATTATCTATCTCATATCATTATTTTATGTCCCCTGATTTTTTTTTATCTTTAATTTTTATAATTTGAATCGACATTGTCATCCAATCGATTCAAAACCTTATAAAATTATTATTTCAATAGGTACGTGACAACCCAACCAAAAAAGTCCATTGGTATCTCATGCCACATCTATGTAAAAATTGGACGTAACTGAAGAATACCCAAAGGCTTTGTGATTCTCATCCACAACATATTGTTAATTATATAAACATGAATCGTGGTCAAAAATTCATCCTCTTATTTTAGGCCACTGAAATCATCACCACATGTCATCAAACATATTTTTGGTTCCTGGGTGAATATCCCACAATGAATTATGGAAATCCCATATCACATATTTTCACACTAGTAGAGGTACAATGTTCTGATTTCAGAAGCATAAATGACCCTCCATGGAGAATGAACATTTATAAAAATATCCACTTAGAAGTAGATACCCAAATGATAACGAATTCATAATCATTATTCTTTTCCTAAAGATTCATCTCTCTAAAAGAACTAGTATATAAATAGTTTCCAAGACAACCATTTTCCACGTTTTTATAATTCATATATGAAACATTGAAAAATGGTCCATCAAGATCCTTTATTATGATTATTATTTTAGGACCTAGGTTTGAATATTCTTTCAAAAAGAAAATGAGATGAATTTCTCATTTCCCCATTGTATATGTGATATCGAAATCATTTTACTTTATGTATTCAACCCAATGACTCTAGTAGTGATTCAAATATTTTTGAACGATTTTATAAATCACAATATTGTGTTTAGAATACACAATAATACATTCCCTAAAAAGGAAATTCTGCAAACTCATAAGTGAATGAATTAGGGATCCATGTTCTTGTTCATGGGTTATGTAATTATTATTTTATTTCTTAATATGTTGAAGTCTATATCCCATCACATGATCACACATCATAAAAACACAACCCATACCATAACATGATTTGTCACAGAAGACAACATATATGAAAAACTAGTAATAATTCCCACCCAAACCCATGAAAATTTAAATATATCAAACAATATATGTTTGGTTACATTTTAAAAAAGCATTAACCATTTTAGGTTAAATTAAAAAACATTAATCTGAGAATATGTGTCCCAATAAATTATATTTATGAATAAATAAATCACATTTCAATAGCATGCAATATTTTTGGTGATTTATAAATAAATATTGATCTAATGTCATATGAAAAACATGAACCATCATCAAATTTTGAGTGAACATAGATGTAATCTGAAAATATCACAACAAATATATTATGATAGTCAAGGAATATAATGTTTATAAAATCTATAAATCCTATAACAGAAATAGATTAATCAAATGGAATGATAAAATATCAAAATGGATATACCATCATCAAAATTTTGTTTTATGATTGTTATATTCATTTATTATTTACTGGTGATTATTGAATTGAAGATCAATATTTTAAAACCATTTTGCTCCTTTCAACTGAATAGAAAACATGATCAATCCATGGATACAAAAAACATGATCTTTATCTTAAATTATTTGAGTTTCCCATATTCAATAATTAGTAAATTTTTTCCATAATCATTATTAGAAAAAAACAAGATCCATGTAAGGTGACACACACAGACATAAAAAATCATTTCTCTAAAATGTCATACATTTGATTCATAAATAATTTTTTTTTCACCTGGATCCATGGGGATTAAAATAATTTATACTATTTTATACATATATACTAAATAAATAAAAAATTATAACTCCCATAAAATTTGAACACTAGAGATGTTGTAAGGAATAACCCCTTAGGAAACTTGATGAAATCATGTGGAGATCATCACTAAGTGATTCCTATATAATGAAAATTGAATAAAGAAAATGAAACTAATTTCCCAAAATTTAGATAAAAATTATCATCTCAACTCAACATTGTGTCCCATTATATAAAAATTATATGACACAAACTATCGTCTATGTTAAAGATCCTTGTTGATGATAACAATCAATTCATGCATTATTAGGAATAAAAAATATATCATGTAAATTTCAGGAAGAAGAACCATGTAAAAAAGAAAAAAAATAATAGGAAAACTAAATTTCTGATAAATATAAAATACATACTAGACATAAAATACCTGTTTCTCTCTTCCTTATGAGTGGTCTTGTAATATTCAACATATAAGATAAAATACCTATAAGAAACATTAGTAGGATCATAATATTAATCGAAATGATCAAATGATATTAACCATAATCAAATAAATTTGTCACTAAAATATATATATATATATATAAGTTACATGACATTTTCATTGGAACTATATCATATTATTTTATAGTCTCTTTCATAAGATGAAGAGGATTCATTACATATTTTCATGGTTGAAAACCTTTGCATATAAAAACATCAAATTACACTGTGGTACTTTTTTATGAGATAATTCCACTCTATGGGACAAAAAAATATATAATATAAAAATGGTAACAGTATGGACCAAACATAAGAACAACATATCAAAGTTTCATTGGTGAAAAACTGTTTTGAATGATCAGGATTTCCTCACAACAAGTTAGACAAAGGGCCGCTTCTATACACTTCTGAAGGTCTGAAAGAACTCTACTATCAAGATGAACCCTGTGACGTACAATACTTTATTTCCCATTAATGGATCACAAATAACTACCATTGGGTAAAAAGGGAACTTTCATATTTTATAACATACCAGGAAGTTCAAGCTCCACCATCAATGATCTATAATTTAAGTCAATATAAGTGTTAAAAATCAGAAGGTAAATCTAACAATTATTATTATAAAAAAATTCCCTTCTCATACTATGAAGTCTTCTTCTTCTAATTTGATTGAATTTTTGGTTAAAACCAAAAAAAAATATACAATGTGGTATTCATATTCTTTCATGGTATTATTATCCTGTCAGGTTTTGAAATCTCTATAGTCTTATCTAGAAGCATAGACACGTTATAAATGGTTAGTGAAAAGATATTTGAATTCATTCAAATCCAAACCCTAATTATTATTTTCCATAAAAATTATGTCCCACCATATCTAGGTGGGTCCCACTTTATTAATGAAGTAACATTTCACCTTAATATGATCATGAGTTTCCACAAACTCAAAAAAATTCTATATCATCCTCATGAAACCTTCTGCTCTATGAGGATTATCAGATAATAGGAATATATGTTCTTTCAGGAGATATAAATTCTACAGATCAGTTTGATAGTCATCCCTTTGAGGATCCTCATGTATAGACTGAATCCGAATAGGTGATTGTGTTTTTATAAAGGATGGATAATAAAACAAATAATAATAACTTTTTTTTGTTCCATCAATGGATTCTTTTGATGGGGTTCACCAAAGGATTCCTCATGGACCCCATTCCAAAAAAAATCAATGGCATGATTATAAACAACATAAGAAAAAAATAGATGCATATGAGGATTACATAGGTCAACATTCAATTAAGTGAAATACTAAAATTAATCTATCCTGATAAGAATAAAATATTTGGACATCAACATTTCTAAATCATAATTATGGAAAATAGTATTATTATTCCTCAAAAATAATTTCCCAAACTACCAATGGTGACTTATTGATAATTGTAATGAGATATGGTCATTGTCGTATATATCTATATAAGATATTCTAAAAATGCATACTAATAGCAATGAAATATTCACAAGATACACTATTTTTAGATATAACATGTGGTATGATAGATTTTTTTCGATACTTACAATCTCATCTCATTTATTAGGGAATTACTTGTACACATTTCCCTAAGGCTCATGATGAATGAGACTCATCAACATCCTATTGGGGATAAGAACTACCAAACAATATTTTGGGTTATTTTTTCTAATTTAATCCATTTATATGGAATTACAATATTAGCACGCATATCCAAAATTTCACATTAACAACTCAATATCACATGTTCAAAATCAACCAATATAAAAATTAAAGATCATTACATTTCAAAATAATCATCATTACCTATTGAAACTGCCCAATTTTCCTTTTCAAAATACTAATTCACTAGTGAAAAAGGGTCTTTTATCCATTAATTAATTTTTTAAAAAACAAATAACAGCGTTTTAACAATTCAATTTAATAAATATTTCTCAAAATAAATTCACTAATTATTTCAAAAAATTCAAAAAATTCAAATTATTCAATGAATTCCAATTCTTTTAAAATATGGGGTTTTCCCTAAAATTTCATTACAAATCTATATCATTTCAAATACACAGTGAATGTGGTTTCATAAATAAATTGATATCAATTTAATTTAAATATATTAATCATGATCAAATTGTATGGCACAACATAACATGGAACCACCTACATATTTTCTATGGTATCAAAATTCAACAGCTACATCAAGATTTTACAATGAAAAATGACATTAATAGTGATCAAGAAATCTAATATAGTTGTTTGATCTAAATTAATATATTTTTAAATCCACTCATCAATTTTTAATCTATAAAACTAAATAGAGGAAATAAGGAAAGAGTGATATATGATGAACCTGAATATATCAATTTAATATAGAGTTATCAAGTCTTCCAGAGGTGGTTTGAGTCATCAATTATATAGTTTCAATGATACAAAAATGGATATTGATAGCCTCAATGTCTATGGAATTCTTGATATACCTAGTTAGGTTTGAGAGGGAAGATAAAAAGGGTTTTGTGAAATTATAAAATATACATCCTATTTATAAAAGGCATGTTTGGAAGATATTATGGGTAGGCCCACATGATTAGAAAACGTTTCGACCCTATACGTGGGTGAATGTTTTCTTCTATATGGGGGAAGTGTATTTCAAAACATGCACCAAATGTGGAAACCCCCACTATCTACTTGTGCACCATCTACATGGGTGAATTGTTTCTAATGTATTTTTTTTTAAATTCAATACATCAAAACACATTTTTATGTGGATACTCAAAGTTTTATCATTGAAAATATATAGTTGAATTCATGATATACATATGGAAGATTCAAAGTTGAATGATTTTTTATGGTATAGTAATTAAAAAAACAATAACATGAATTCATGTGGTCTCAATGAATAACTATAGAAGTGTCTTGGAATATGTTTTTAAAATAAATTTAGGAAAATTACGTTAGAAACCTTAAAATTTAGTGAAATTAATTTATCAATGATAAAAAATCTTTGAAAAATAATAATTAAAATAAATGGAAACATTAAAAATCCTCATTGTGCATGTAAAATATAGTAATTTTTAAATATATATATCTTTATAAGAATGTATTATTGACTCCGAAATTATTTAGAGATAATATTTCAATAGTAAAATATTCATTATTTCTTAATAGTTGAATAAAAATATAAAAATATAAATGTATAATATTTCAACGGATGAGAAAAATTAATAAAAATGAGTAATCCAATCAAATATTCTGTGAATACCATTAAAATATAGTTCCATAAAAAATAAGCAAATCATAGATGAAATAAAAACGATAATTATTAAAGAGAATTTTTTTTGTGTGTATGTGTTTTGAAAAAATCAATAATTTGATTTATTATATTGTTCATTGAATTTAATTTTATAAATATATTTATTACTATAAAATAATATATTCACCACATATTTCATTATATGACAATTTTTATAAGTTGAGCATTCATTTATTGAAGAATGATGTTATCATGAATAATACTATTCATACTACATTTATGAAAATATATAGGTTTAAAATCCTTAACTGAACTACTCACTTCATTTTTTAAACTAGTATAACCAATAATAAGAAAATTTTAGATCATAATTTAAAAAAAATTGAGATGGAGTGATTGATCATGATAGGTCTTTTATAATGACATATACCTAAATAGAAGAGTGATAAATTTAATTAGATTTAATACGTAATGGGTATGGAATTTGAAATATGAGCACTTATAATTTTATTTAATAAATTAATTGATTAAAATATCCATTTAATTATAATTATAAAAACATAATAAACCCATTAATGATCTATATTTAACATACTAAAAATATCGTAAAATTTGTTTTAAAATTTCTATTCCAAAAACTATGGTAAGAAAACAAATTTTCAATATATAATAATAAGAAATATTACAATGTTACATTAATTTTATAATTCATGGTTTTTAATATATATCACTCTTTGTTGCACCCATGTATATACAAATTACCCAAAATGGAATACATCTCCCTTTGAAAAACACTTCTTTGTTATCATAGTTGTGGTTACTGAACATTGATTTTGTGCTATAGTTTAATATTATAAAATTTTCAAATTTCGATGGATAAAAATATTATATTAAATAAATTTATTAATGATGCATGGGATTTGATAAAAAACATGACTTTTTGAAATTATTTTAGAAATAATAGAAAATATATTTAATTTAAATTTCATATGAAAATTATTTAATTACAAATTGTTATCCTTTAATGGTTGTCTACATAATAATTATAAATCACATTAATATGTATGGGTATTGAGATCATATATATTTTTCACAATCACATGAGAACTCTATGTTATTCAAACATTACCACTACACTCAAACATAGTGTATCACTCCCCTAATACGGATAATTTCCTATGGATCCTCATTTCAGGTATGTACTACAAAAATGTAATATCATCCCTGAAATATTAGTCACATTAGTCGATAACTCAAAATTTATTAATTGTATATCATATTTACTAGGTGATATGGAAAACGATTTTTACCAAAACCATATCTAGAGGAAATTCCACATGTTATAAGATATCACCTATGTTATTTGTATTTACCTTGACCCCAATAACATGGATACAATGTCTTCTTTATTACAATTTCATAATATAGAAAGGAATATAAATTCTAATAGACCAAATAGTGTAGTGACATGTTACCATAGATACATAATTGAGTATTACATTATATTTGACTACACCAATTATAAAATTATATTTTTCTGAGAATAATTGTATTTCATCTACCATATCCTTGAATATAAATATAGTACATCTCAATGATTCTTGAGAAATAAAACAAAAATGTTCATCTCAAATTCCTTTAAGGGATAATTATAACATAATATATCATTAATAAATAAGCGTATTGAAAATGGAATAGTATATAATTGAGCACACATTCCAATTAAATATCAAGTTAATGCATAATAAATATGGAAAGTTAAAAAATTTTGTAGACAGTCCATTAAAATATCCCTATAATGAACAATAAATTCCCCAAGGTAAATAACTAATAACCCATTCCATTAAATGCATACACTAAAAATGAAATTCCGCCAAGTATATAATCATAATAAAAATATCAGGGATAATAATAACTATACTATTCAGGTAGGAAATTCATAATTATTAGACATAATGTCCTAGGAACATGATACTACAAACATCAATATCTTTCATAAAGAAATAGTTAATCTACAGGTTAAAATAAATTTATTACTATCTTAACGTAATTTTATCATGGGTCCAATTGATGCATTGAGGTAATATATAATAATAATCCCCACATTTCCCTACCTATCCAAATAATTCCTTATATATCAAATAATCTATTTAATTCATGAATAAAGTGTTTTATCATCAAATATGCAAATTTATCAATTAATACAAATTTATCAATATTTTCTCTATCATTTGAGAAACATTCAAAATGAAAACCTTAAGTACAAATAATATATGGATTAATAATTTAACATGTCAATGATAAATTAAATATAAATTTATGGTAAATTAAATTTCAATTGGATAATGAATAATTTATTTGGAAAATAATCACTACAAAACATAATAAATGATGTGAATGTTACTAAAATCTATTGTCAAAATAATCATAAACTATCAAAAGGAGGAATATGTATGGTATCATAAAAAACCCATATATTTTAGATAAAATGTGTTATATCATTTATGGATAGAAATTACATAAAATTAATATTATAAAATTCATAAGAAAATATTATTTTAAATTTAATAAAAGCATTATGAATATCATGTTATTAGAAACAAATATTTCTAATTTAATAAATATATAGTCATAATCATGTAATGGATTCATAGTTGAAATTAAAAACATGAGGGAAGGTAATTTCATACAATATGAACATGTTAAAAAATAAATCCTTTTACAAGTTATAAATTATAATAATTCACCTTTTTAGGTAAATGATAGGAATATTTCTTTCAAATTTTCAATAAAATACAAACATTCATTATTTTAAAAAAACCAATGAATATATATTAAGATATTATAAAATGAGGAAATAATAATATAATAAATCATTTTTAGAAGGTTAATAATATTTTGGAAAACAATTTTATAAAACATGTTTTTGGATAATAATAGATTTGAGGCCGAAGAGAAAAATATAGCTGGAGTTTCTTAAAATAATTTCCTGAGTTAATTTTATTACTAAAGAGTTTAAAATTGAACTATTTCATGGAAATATCACCAATAAATAGGTGATATAAAAACAAATTCAGTTATTATAATACTTTCTAATAAAAACCATAAATATGTATTCATGATTATATTATCTTGATCAGAATGACATTGTGATGTAAACCCTTTTTATTTTCATAATGTTGATGTTATAAAAATAATGAATCAACCATGTGTTTTAAAAATTTATACACATTAAATGATAAAATAAAACATAATTTATTAAAAAATATTATAAATATAATCATATAATTAGACAATCAATGAAGTAGGATTTAAACCAAATGACTATAAATTGAGTTCAGAAATCACACACATCATGCTTCATTTTAATTAAATGTTATTTAACCTCATACATAAGGGTTTTAGTTATTTTAATAACCTAAAACCGAACCATTTTCATATTTATAATATAATTTAATTTCCTTTATTACTTATTCACATGCATTCATTAATAATCAGTTATTATTTTAATTGTTTTGGGAACTAATAGACTTGTTTATTATGAAATGTTTTCATTAATGATCATGTTTTTAAAAATATTATTTTGTTTCAACTTCAATATTAAAATTACAAGGACATAATTATCATATTTTAAAATATTATTTAATTTTAAATCATATCATGAATTGGGGTTGTGAAATATAAAATATGTTATGATTGTGGAGACAATTGGTCAAGCATACACATTAGAAATGATTCCATTCTCCAATGGTCATTTTAGAAATATGGTAAGTAATAATTTATATTTATAGAATGATAATAATATATTATTTACCATATTATATTATTTATTATGTCATCAATGTTTGTAGGTGATGAAAATATAATAACATCGCTTCGTGAAGGTGGTAGTCTGGATTTACATAAATGATTTTATCTTGATTAATAGAGTGAAATGGTATGAATGAAAATTTTATATATTTTTCTTAAATAATGAGAAGTATTTCCTTAATATCATAATTATTTCATTTATATATATATATATTTCCTATATTTAACCTCATTAAATTCCATGTGAATCATTGATGAATGACTAATGAAATCACTTATAAAGAAGATAGTTCGATGCACATGCTATAAACGTTATCGAATACCGTAATTAATGAAAATTTTATTATAAGTGTATATATATATTATATAATGTATCAAGATTTTAAATTATTGTTATATAGTGCATATATATTATATCCATTATAATACACAAAATTTAATGGTTGTAATGGAATAGAGAATGACATCGGTTAATGAGGTTGTATACCTCCACACACATGAATGAGTATTTTATAACCCATTTAATAGAAGTGTATATGGTTTTACATCATTCCATAATTAAAAAAACACGTATATGTTAGATACCCAGTTTTATATATCATCATGGATAAATAATTATTTAAATAGTGGTAGAATTAAATAAAATTATTATTCTTGTTTAACAACATAAATCTTCTTCTCAAAACATAATTTGATTTTCAATAAATAATTCCACTGTGGAGTTATCTTAAAATAGGGATTCTAGGATGATGGAAGGTAATTGGGAATGCAATTTGGGTCAGTTTTGGCCTAACCAAAATGGTTTTACAGTATGAAGAATATAGGAGAGTCGGTTTCCTATTATATAGGTGGTGAATTTCATAACTATAATTTTTTGAAAATATTCCAACATAACAATGTTTTTATCATACATCAATTTAGAAAAAATAGAAATTCTATAAATTATACGATAATAGGTATAAGTATTTAAATGCAATGGCTGTTGTAAAATTATTAGGTAATTTTATCCCTTATCATATTAATTTAACCCTCATAAAATACATTTTTACCTTATCCGAGGTAATTAATATCTATTATTTTCAATATTATCCTTAGTCAAAAAAATAATATGACAATATTATAAACTATAAATTATAATATTCCAAAATATAAAATCCATATTTCCAAATTAAATTCCTATAATTTACAAATATAATATAAAATTAATCTACTATTAGTGATGATAAAGATTGTAAATAAAGATAAAATTTTCAATGATTATAATGTTTTCATATAAAAATTAAATATTAATATGATTCTAGAGATTTCAAATTAAATAAATTTAAATATACATAAATTAGTGGTACATTAATAATGATTATAAATATAGTTCACCATTAAGAATTAGTTATAAGGACCCGACCTTAAAACATACATAATATTGAATTAAATGAATAATTCACAACGAGGATATTTTCAAGTTTATAGTTTTAGAGAATTAGGACAGAACTATTACATCTCAAAATAATTACAATGTATATGCTTCTACATAATTTCTATTTTTTTACTAAACATGAACTCTTGAAAAAAGAGTCATGTCTATTTCCATGTTTATGATGGCATGTCATTTACTTTATCCCATCCTTGACCGTATTCCAAATTATGCCCTGTGAAAAACATTTCAAAAACATGGGATGAGCATAAAAAGATTAGTAAAGGATACACAAAGAAGGAAAACTATTAGTTTTTTAAATAAATAAGTAAACTATGAATACTTTAACATAAGTAATACTTTTCACCATTATGATGTAGTAAATACTCTTAACTGAATAAAAGATCATTACATACCATTTTTGTAACCAAAAGATTACCATAAAACCCATATAAAGAACACATAACATATAAAGGTATCTTGGGACATAAACATACTTAAATGAAATAACCATACGGTCGACTTCCACACATATCACTAAATGGAATAGCCATACGGACGACTTCAACAACCAATGCATTGGAGGTTATAACGTAACCACCCATCCTTGTATTCACAGCACCACCCATCATTTGGTTTATCACGTAACCACCCATCAAATGTCCGAGTACAATTATAAAATAATAAAACATACAACAAATATAGAGGAAATAAAACATTTCCACATTTAAATCTCAATATATCACTTAAATATAATGACATAACAAATCCATTTTAAAATCCATTTTCAATACCAATTATACATAAAAGAGTATGTGGTATTTATTTTCTTTTAAAAATAGTATGGCTTCTTGAGGAAGCCAAAGATCAAATAACACTCGCGGTAGTGGAAAATGTTTTTGACACCGCGTAGGTTAAAAGGAAAATTCTTTTTGTCATTTAGTAAAATGATTCATAGAAAAATATTCCTTTTGAATAAAAGTAAATGTAAAATGGTTTTATACACCATATAAAATAAAGTTGTCTATAAATGAATGTATGTCTCAATGAAAGGATATTGAGACGAAGTACCTTACCTCGTGTCCGAACTGACCCATTCTTTCTTTAATATCATGAATGATAAAATAAAGTTAATTTCTACTTGCTTAAGACCCTTTTTCATGCTTATTATTCCTTTTATATCACATATTACCATGTCATAAAAATTATGTAATAATTTATGTTAATAAAATTCATTTTGTCGATATTTGGTACTTTAGATAAAAATGAACACCTTATATTTACAAGTTGTCATTGTGGTCAATAGTCCATTATATACAAAATGGTATTCATGATTTAGATATCATATATATCATATATATCCATTATATACCTGTATTTATAATAGTTACATAACATTTGGATATAAGAAATGAAATCCACCGTTCATGGAGACGGTATGTCGTACGTACGCATGAATGCTACATTCTTTTATATTTCTTATTTTAATGGAAATAAAACATAATTATAAATATTTATATCATAATTCTAGTATAATTTCTTATATAATATCCTTAACTCCATTCTTTATACATCCAACATAATGCATTATCGAAATAACATCACTTTGAGGGGGCGGTAGTCCGCACTTCGTCAAATGAGATGATCGTATTTACCCACTAATGAAACCATTAAGGCATGCTATAAATGGGAAATACATAAGAATAATGAAAACATAAACATAATATGTATCATATATAAATGCAGTTCCATCATAATGTCCACCATGAGAGACGGTATGTGATAATCGAACAATCATCGTTTCATGAGGTGTTAGTTTTCCATCCAAGGAAACATTATGTTTTTCACCCATTAGATGGAGGTGGGTGTATGTGTAGTTCTAATAATTCTCATAAAAACATCCTAGTATATTGAGGATACTGTTTTTGTTAGAAAATAAATGAATAAAAAATATTTTAGAGGTTGGAGAAGTAAAATAAAAGAAAACAATTTAAGAGAAATCATTACCTTTAATTTAGGAAACATCTATTGGTTTGAACAAAAAGGATTTATTGAAAGGCCTTCTGCCTATGATAATGCTTCTAAGGGGGTTATAGGTATATTGGGAGCTTAATTTGGAAGAGTTTGGATGATCCATATGTCTTGAGTGGTGTAGGTAATTGGTTAGAAGTGGTCTCCTTTAATATGGAGGAGGAGGAGCTCTTTACAAAAGTGTAAAAATATTATTTTATATCATTGTGATATTCGGTTTCTAATGGTCCAAAAATAATTTTAGACGAAGATAAGTTGAGTAATGGTAGTAATAAAATCACCCAATATAAATTGGACATGTTTTGAGTAATATTTTAATCATTATAATCTTATTTATTTAAATCATTTATTAATGAGGTAAATACTGCATCATTATTGTGTCATATGTAATTTCATATATTTGAAGTCTAAAAATTATAAAAAAAATACCATTATATAATAATTTTGTCCAAATATCAAAATAATGTTTATTGTCTAATATATGACTTATATAACACAATATAAAAATTAATTAGTAAAAGATTTTTGTTAATGTCAATTTTGTCTTTACTTTATGTTAATTAATCTAAATTGTCATTATCACTTCCATGTGGATCAAAGGGGTCCCAAAATCGACCCAAAGATGAAAATGGTCGTATTTGACTCATCCAATAAATTTTGGACAAGTGTTAATGTAATTTTAAATTATTATAATATATCTTTAACCTTGAATTTCCCTATTTACCTTTAACCGCAGTAAATAAAAATCAAAAGTTACTATTCACCAAATATTATTTTCATCTAATTGAACCACATTTTACTTCTACATAAATAAAATGTAGGTTATATTTTATAAATTCAAATAACAGATGTGGTAAAATTTCATTTAAATGAAAAAGCCAGTTTTTATAACTACCACTAATTGGTTTCACTATTCATCAAAAATTGATGTTTTTTAGAAAAACACGAAAAATTAAGCCTAAGATATATTTGATATTCTGAATTAGAAAATGATGTTTGTTTTTCCAAATTCAAAACATATAAGTGGCATTAATTAATTTTAAAATTAATTCCTGTTATCAAAACAAATAGCGTGTTTTTATGAAATAATAACTTTCAAAATATTGACATTTGTTTTGTCCAATTTCAAAGTGAAATTAGTTCCAATGACCAAAATTGGATTGAATGGTAAAAATTTATTTTAATTTCACTTTAAAATCAATTAAAAATAAAATCTATCCATATAAATAAATTAGATTAATAGGCACTTTTGAATTAAAATTATATATTTTTCAATATTTATTAAAAATGAAATTTATCAAAAAAAATACCAAAAATTTATACAAAGTAAATTTTACTATCCCCATTCTAAATAATTACTTTATTTGGTCATATAGAATGTATTAAATTAAACAAAACTAGATTTAAAGAGGGTTGTCCATTAAAAGGCGATAAATCGGCTTTTTAATGTCAATTATGCTTAAAATAAGATTCATTCACATTTTAAGCCTATAACATTTTATTGGATAATGTAAATACATTTAACAAACATGTATAATTATATTGTAGTTAGTTTTGTTCATTCCCACCAATACAACAGCTAGGAGTTCACTACCATTTAAAATAAAAATATTATATAATTAGTGTGCATTGAAAGATTTCATAGAAACCCGCCGTTGCTTATTGGGTATGTTATCGAACATAGAAACCCATATAAAGTAAAATTAATATTTAATTGACCAATATTAATAAATATGAAATATGTATAATTCTTTATTAACCTGGGATGTTACATCCTTCCCCCTTTTGGAAATTGAGTCCTCACTGTTTTTATTCACTTATCAAAATAAGTGGGGGTATTTATCCCTCATAGAATTTCCATATTCCCATGTTGTCTCATCAACCATGTAGTTTTTTCACAAAACATTTACCTGGTGAATTACCTTATTCCGCAATATTTGTTCTCTACAGTCAAGAATTTGGACTGGTTGTTCATCATAAGAGAGATTCTTTTCCAAATAAACTACCTCTTTGCTCAAAACATGATATGGATCTGGCATATAATTTCTCAACATCGAAACATGAAAAACATTGTGTACCTGAGATAAAATTGGAGGTAAATCCACTCTATATGAAAATGGTCCTACTTTTTCCAGAATTTATATGGTCCAATAAACCTCAGACTCAACTTTACCTTCTTACCAAAACGCATCCCACTTTTCCATGGAAAAACATTGAGAAAGGCATGATCACCTACCTCAAAGATATTATCCTTCCTCCAGTTATCTGCATAACTTTTCTATCTTCTCTGAGCTATTCTAATGTGTTTCTGAATCAACTGAACTATCTCTTCCATCTCTTCTACCAATTTGGGTCCCATCATCTTCCTTTCACCTGCATCATCCCAGAATGCTGGAGTTCGATAATGCTTTCAATATAATTCCTCAAATGGAGCCATCTGTATACTAGAATAAAAGTATTTAGTATAAGAAAATTCAACCAAAGAAATATATATGTCCCAAATTCCCTGGTAATCCACTGAGAAAGCACATAAAATATCCTCCATTGTCTGAATTGTTCATTCTGACTTCCCATCTGATTGAGGATGAAAAGTTGTAATAAAATTTAATTCACTACCCAATGACTTCGGAAGGCCATTTCAAAAGATAGAAGTGAACCAGGGGTGACGATCAGATACACTAGAGAGGGAAAATCCATGCAACATTACTATATCTTTGACATGAAACCGAGCAAGTTGATCTAGAGACAAAGTATCTCTAATCGGAAGGAAATGAGCATATTTAGTCAATCGATCAAAAATAACCCAGATTTCATTTTTACCTCGAGATGTCTTTGGTAATCTCACAACAAAGTCCATGGATATATTTTCCCATTCCCGCTCTAGCACCAGTAAAGGTTGAAGAATCCCTTTGGGTAACTACCGCTATGATTTAACCAACTAGAAAGTCAAACAATACACAATAAAATCAGCAATATCTCTTTTCATTCCATCCCACCAGAAGATCTTTGTACATCTTAGTAATTCTAGGATGAACTGAAAACGGGGAACTGTGAGCTTCACATAACATCTCATTCTTCATCTATGAATCACAAGGTACACATAATCTCTTTCTAAATCTCAAAACACAATCATTATCATGATTAAAATCAGTCAACTTACCCTTCTGAACCAAATCTACCTTTTTCTGCAACTCACTGTCTTCCTTCTGTGCTTGCTTAACTCTGTCTGATAGAGATGATCTCACTGACACCTGATACAAAAAATAAGAATTTCCTACAACAACAACTTCTATGCCAAATTTCATCAAATAAAAAACTAAAGGATCTCATTCTAAATGTAACATGGTTAATGAAGTATTAATTTTTCTACTCAAAGCACCATCCACATTATTTGCTTTTCCAGGATGGTAAAGGATTGTGAAATCATAATCGTTGATTAATTATAACCATCTCCTATGTCTGATGTTTAATTATTTCTAAGTGAATATATACTTCAAAAAAATTTGATTAGTATATATTTCACACATCACTCAATAAAAATTATGCCTCCAAATTTTTTAAGAAAAAACAACATCATCTAATTCCAAATCATGTGTAGGGTAATTTAACTCAAGAGGTTTAAACTGATGTAAAGAATAAGCAATTACCTGATCATTCAGTATAAGGAAAAATCCAAGTCCTCTCAACGAAGCATCACTGTAGATAGAAAACTCACAATTTCTGGAAGGTAGTGCGAAAACTGGAGAATTCACCAATCTTCTTTTCAGTTCCTCAAAAAAATTATCAAATTATTTTTTCCAGATGAACTTAACACCTTTTCGTGTTGACTTATTCATTGGAGTAGATAACCATGAAATATTTTAAACAAGCATCTGGTAATAACCTGCCAAACCAAGAAAACTATGGATCTTGGTTATATTTGTTGGTCTTGGCCATTTTTTAAAAAAAAAATTTAGCTAGATAAATAGTTATTCCATTTTTTGAAACAATGTGACAAAGGAAAGAAAATTTTTGTAACCAAAACTCACACTTGCTGAATTTCCCAAATAACTTCTTTTCTTTTAATGTTTTCAAGACAACTATTAAATGAATTTATTGATTCTCTTTACTTTTAGAATAATACAAAATATCATCAATGAACACAACCCCAAACTTACCCAAGAACTCACAGAAACTTCTTTTTATAAGATCCATGAATACAGCAGGTGCATTGGTTAAACCAAAAGGCATAACTACATCTTCATAATGGCCATATCTTGTACGAGACGTGGTCTTATGAATGTCTGCATCCTTTACTTTCAACTGATGGTACCCCGAACTCAAATCATTCTTCAAAAAATACTGATCTCCCAAGAGCTGATAAACCAAATCATCGATATCAGGCAAAGGATACATATTCTTAACGGTGATGTTATTCAATGCTCTATAATTAATGCAAAGTCTCATTGAACCATATTTATTTCTAAAAAATAAGACAGGAGCACCCCATGGTGATGTGCTAGGTCGAAAGAAACATTTTCTAATAACTCATTTAATTGTTTCATTAACTCTAAAAGTTCAATTTGAGCCATTCGATAAGGGGGTTTTGAAATTGTTTTAACATCATTAACTAAGTCAACAATAAATTCAACTTCCTGATCTGGTATAATACCAGAAAACTCATCAAGAACAACGTCAAGGTACTCATTTACCACTAGTACATGATTAATTTGAAGAGTTCCTTTGTTTTTAACAATATGTGCAAGGTAACATTCATTTCCATATTTTACAAGTTTCTCATCATCCTGATATGTTATCCAAAGCAAGTGTTCATTTTTGTATACAAACTAAAAATCATTCTAAAAAGAAACCTCTTTATCTCTACATTCGATCTTAGCATGATAAAAAAAAGACAATCCATGCCCAAAATAACATCAAAATCTACTAGAGGAAAAACAATATGGTTTGCAGGTAGATTCTATCCACACACTGGGACATGAATGTTCTTATGTTATCATTTGTCTCAACATTTCCTCCAAGTGTTTTTACTGTATGTTTAGTATTCATATCATGAGATGGAATTAACAATTTACTAGAGAACTTCATAGAAATGAAAGAGTGTGTAGAACCTGAATCGAACAACACGTTGGCATAATCTGAAAAAACAAGCAGTGTACCTGATACAACATCATTTGATGGCCCATCATCTTCTGATGTAGTTGAAAAAGATTTCACCACCCCTTTCTGCTTGTAGTATAGCTTCTTTCCTTCATTTGAGTTCATTGATGGACACTCATTTGCATAATGAAACTTTTTATTACACATAAAACATCTTTTGGATGGATTTTCATTGCCTACATGATCATCTTCCTTATAGTTACGAGCAATATGACCAGACTTACCACACCGAAAGCACATTACATACATTGATAAAAAATCTTCGGGATGCTTTTTACCACACTTCTCACAAGATGGATATTTAGTTTTCTTACATCCAGGAATTTTTCATGAATTCTTCCCCTTTGTCTGCCAACTGGACATCTAATTCTGTTGTCTGTCAAAAAACGCTTGATCATTAGAAAACTCCATTTCCACCTTCTCTACACATCGAACAAGTTTTCCATAACTTTTGAACTCACAATAGGATAACTTTCTTTGATATCGTGGCATCAGTCCGGAGTAATATGGATTTATCATATTATTATGATCTATGATGAAATTTGGTGCATAACTTTCCAGTTGAGTGAACTTTGCTTCATAAGTGGCCACTGAGTCATCCACCTGCTTCAATTCTAGGAATTGTTTTTCCATCCTAAGATGAACCACCTTAGGAAAATATTTCTCAAAAAATATACCTTTGAATTCTTCCCAAACAAGAGCATCAATATCATCATTATCCCTGATATTTTTCACCATCATACACCACTAATCAGCTTCACCTTCAATATGGTAAACAACGAGACTAACCTTTTGATATTCTGAACAACCCATGACATCAAATATATTTTCCAGTTCATTAATCCACACTTTACCTAGCACAGGGTCAGATGATCCTCTGAGTGATGAGGGATGTTGCCTCATGAAATGCTACACTATTGAAATGTTCCTCTATGGATGATATGGCTGATCTTGTACCTGGATACCACCACCATTTATAGCCTGAGTCAACTATGCCATCATAGTAAAAAACAATTCAGTTACGATTCTGACCATCTCAGGTTGCTGATTTGGAAGGTTGTCTTCCTCAAGATATCGTCCCAACATAGATTCCATGTTTCCTCTATGGAAAACCATTCTAAACATAGAAATATCTTAGACAAAGCAACATGTTAATCTGTAAATGCTATATGATATTAATATTAACATAAATTACTTTATGGTTATTTCTTTAACAATACCCTAACACCTAAAGTTATCTAAACCAACCTTTGATACCAAATATAAGGACCCAACCTTAAAACTTACATAATATTGAATTAAATGAATAATTCACATTGAAGATATTTTCATGTTTTGAGTTTTAGAGAAATAGGACATAGCTATTACATCTTAAAATATTTACAAAGTAGATTCTTCTACACAGCTTCTATTTGTTTTTACAAAACATGAACTCTTGAAAAAATGAGTCATGTATATTTCTTTGTTTATGATGGAATGCCAATTTCTTTATCCCATCCTTGACCCTATTCCACATTATGTACTATGAAAAACATTTAAAAAACATGGGATACGCATAAAAATCTCATTAATGGATACACAAAGAAGGAAAACTGTTAGTTTTTCAAAACGAAAAGTAAACAATGAATACATTATCATAATTAATACTTTTCACCTTTATGAAGTAGTAAATACTCTTCACTAAATAAAAGATCATTACATAACATTTTTGTAAGCAAAATATTACCATAAAACCCATATAAAGGACACATAACATATAATGTTAACTTGGGACATAAACATAATTAAATGGAATAACCATAAGGTAGAATTCCACACATATCAGAAAATGGAATAGCCATACGGCCGACTTCCATACCAAATGCATTAGAGGTTATAATGTAACCACCTGTCCTGGTATTCATGGCACCACACGTCATTTGGTTTATCATGTAACCACCCATCAAATGTCCAAGTACCATTATAAAATCATAACACATACAACAAATATAAAGGAAAGAAAACATTTCCACAATTCAATCACAATATATCACATAAATATATTGACATAATAAATCCGTTTTCAAAACCATTTTCAGTACCAAAAATACATAAAATAGTATATGGTATTTATTTTCTTTTAAAAACAGAATGGCTTGTTGAGGAAGCCAAAGATCAAATAATACTCGCGGCGGCGGAAAAGGTCGTTGTCACCGCACATGTTAAAAGAAATATTCTTTTTGTAATTTAGTAAAATTCTTCATAGAGAAATATTCCTTTTAAATAAAAGTAAAAGTCAAAGGGGAATATACACCATATAAAATAATGTTGTGTATAAATTAACGTATGCCTCAATGAAAGGAGATTGAGATGAAGTCCCTTACCTCGTGTCTGACTTGACCTGTTCGTTCTTTAATATCCTGAATGATAAACAAAAGTTAATTTCTACTTTCTGAATAACCCTTTTCTAGTTTATTATTACTTTAATATCTCTTATTACCATATTATAAACATTATGAAATCATTTATGTTAATAACATTCATTTTGTCGATATTTTGTACTTCAGTAAAAAATGAACACCTTATATTTACAAGTTGTCCATGTGGTCAATATTCCATTATATCTTGAATGTAATTCATGATTTAGATATCATATATATTATATATATCCAGTATATACATGTATTTATAATATTTATGTAACATTTGGAGATAAGAAATAAAATTCACAGTTCATGGAGATGGTAAGTCACACGTACACATGAATGCTACTTTCATTTATATTTCATATTTTAATGGAAATAAAACATAATTATACATAGGTATATGATAATTCCATTATAATATAATTTACTCTATCCTTTATACATCCCACATAATGAATTATCGAAATCAAATCACTTTAAGGGGGAGGTGGTCTGCACTTCCTCAAATGAGATAATTGTAATTACCCAATATGCAAACCCTAAAGCCATGCTATAAATTGAAAATTCATAAGAATAAAGAAAATATAAACATAATATATATAGTATATAAATATAGAGCCATCATAATTTACACCATGATATATGGTATGAGATAATAGAACAATCATCGTTTCGTGAGGCGTTAGTTTTCCATCCACAGAAACATTATGTTCTTCACCAATTAGATGGAGGTGAGTGTATGTGTCATTAGAATCCTTATCATAAAAACATACTAATATATTGATGATACTGGTGTTATTACAAAATAAAGGTATACAAAATATTTTAGGGGTTGGAGAAGTAAAATAAAAGAAAACAATTTAAGATAAATCGTTACCTTTATTTTAGGAAACTACCATTGGTTTGAACCAAAAGGATTTCATGAAGTGCCTTCTGCCTAAGGTAAGGCTTGTAAGGGGATGAAAGTGATGTTGGGAGTTTAACTTGTCATTGGTTGGATGGGAAAAATGGCTTGAGATGTGTGAGAAATTGGTTAGAAGTGGTCTCCTTTTATAAGGGTGAGGAGGTTCTCTTTTGGAAAGTTTGAAAAAATTATTTTATAATATAATGATATTTGATTTCTAATGGTCCAAAAATCATTATAGTCAAAGATAAGTTGAGTCATGGTATAAATAAAGTCATACATTCATAATTGGACATGTTTTGGATAATATTTTAATCATTATAATCTTATTTATTTAAATCAATTATTAATGAGGTAAATACTGCATCATTATTGTGTCATAAGTTATTTAATTTATTTGATATCATGAAATTAAAAAAAATACCATGATATAGTAAATATTTTTATCTTTTCAAATAATGTTTATAGTTGAAAATAGGACTTATATAACACCATATAAAAATTAATTACTAAAATATTTTTGTTAATGTCAATTTTGTCTTTACTTTAAGTTAATTAATCTAAATTGTCATTATCACTTCCATGTGGATCCAAGGGGTCCCAAAATGGATCCAAAGATTCCCATGGTCGTAAAAGACTCATCCTATAAGGTTTGAACAATTTTTAAGCTAATTTTGAATAATTATAATATTCTTTTATCCTTGAATTACCCTATTTACCTTTAATCGTGGTAAATAAAAGTCAAAAGTTCCTATTCACAAAAAATTATTATCATCTTATTGAACCATATTTTACTTCATTATAACAACAATTTATGTCAGATTTTTTAAATTCAATTCATAGAATTGGTAAAATTTCATTTAAATGAAAAAGTCAGTTTTTTATCTACCACTAAGTGGTTTCACTATTCATCAAAAATTGATGTTTTTCAAAACAATACCAAAAATTCTGCCTAAGCTATATTTGATATTACTGATTAAAAAATGTTTTTTATTTTGAAAAATTCAAAACATATAAGTAGAATTAATTAATTTTAAAATTAATTCTGGTTATCAAAACAAATATTGTGTTTTTAAGAAACAATACCTATCAAAAGATTGAAGTTTGTTTATGTCCAATTTCAATGTGAAATTAGATCTAATGACCAACAATGGATTTAATGGTAAAAATATATTATAATTTCACTTTAAAATCAATTAAAATTAAAATCTATTAGTATAAATAAATTAGATTAAAAGGCACTTTTGGAATAAAATATAATATTTTTCACTATTCATAAAAAATGACCTTTATCAGAAAAATACTAAAAATTTACAAAAAGTACATATTGATGTCCCCATTCTAAAGAAGAATTTTATTTGGTCATATAGAATGTATTAAAGTAACCAGAACTATATTTAAAGAGGGTTCTCTATTAAAAGATGATAAATCATCCTTTTAATGTAAATTATGCTTAAAATTAGATTCATTCACATTTTAAACCTCTAACATGTTATTGTATAATGTAAATACATTTAACAAAAATGTATAATAATAATGTAGTTAGTTTCTTTCATTACCACCAATACAATAGCTATGATTCAACTACGATTGAAAATAATAATATTATATTATTATAGTGCAACATAAGATTTCAAAGAAACCCGTTGTTGTGTATCGGGTACGCTATCAAATATAGCAAACCAGTTAAAGTAAAATTAATATATAATTTAAAAATATTAATAAATATGAAACATGTCTTATTCCTTATTTACCTGGGATGTTACATTAGTTATACGAAAAGGTGGTTTAAAATTAAAATTCAATATTTATCATTATTCATTAAAATGAAACATTTTAGAAAAAACTCTAAAATAATCATAAGAAAACTTTTATATTTTGGATTAAAAGGTTATGTTTATTTAGTCAATTTATTTTTATAAATTGGTTAAAATTACATTCAAATTATTTGCACAGCGCTAGAAAAAAATGTAATTTTGAAAAAAATGATGATTTTGAGAAATAATTTCTCTTTATTTTAAAGAATTCATACTTTATTTACATAAAATAATATCTTTTAAACATATGAAAAATATATAGATTAATATTTTAAAATAATATTATTACACCTCATTCTAGTTGTTAAATGATAATTTTCATATTAAAAAATATTAATAGCATATTTTTTACCATAAAACTCAACCTTGGTAGTAATTAATGATTTTGAAGAAAATTTTAATTTCTTTCAATGCATGATAATCTCAATATTTATTTTAATTTAATATGTTTAATATATTTAATTTTTCGTAAAATAAATATATTATTTATTATCAGGTTGATATATTTTCTTTTATGATTTGTTTTTTATTGTAACTATGGTTATAACACACATTGGTCTTATTTTAAAATAACATAGTGTAAGATTATCAATACAGTAAATAATTTTAATCATCACAATTTAAACATTATACTTGTCATAAAGGGTTTGAAATTTGAAAATAAAATTGTGGAAAACCCCACATAATAAAATGGTTAACAAATAATCCTCTTGGAAATTGAGGAAGGGAAATATAATGGTCATCATGAATAAAAAATAAATAGTTTTCAATGTATTAAACCACAGGTGGGAAATGGAATCTGGGAAAAGTATGAAAAGTAAAAAAAATTATTGAGAATGATATAGGGAATTTAATACATGAAGGAGAATGACCGTTGGAAATTTTTGTGCCTCAAAAACAAAATATCATACAATTTAAAAGACTGTTAGATTGATTAAATATGAACGTAATACGATAAATTTTTAGTTTCAATATCCTTCTCAAAATACTGAATATTTCTTGTCTAGTATGAAAATATTTCAAAATAAAATTATTTTACTAGATTACATTTAATAAGAATAATTTCATTCTTTTGATATGGTTTAATAAATTTCTAATTTATCCCCTGCTAAAAGAAATAAATAACCATAAATGAATTTTTTATCCCTAAATCACAAAAATTTAATTTTTAAATGGTTGTTGTCAAAGCCTTATTTTCATTATTAATAAAAAGACCACATTTTTATGGTCATTCAGAGACCCATTACCTAGAAAAAAGGACCAAGGCCTTGTAGCCTGAATACAAGGATTGAGAAATTATTTTCTGGCCCAAAGGGCCCTTCGGTGAATAGTACTGTTATAATAGACAGGGTTTTACTACCTACTAATATACTGTTGCCGCTATAGTTATTTCTAAAGTACCAGTTCCACTACAGTTCCACCGCTACTAGAGTACTGCTATAGTACCACCTACCATACTCAGAAATTCATCCCCTTTTTGGATTTAGTCCTCGGTCATTTTGATGCTAATTTGGATCCTCTACCACTTGGTTTCATGCTCTTTGGCTACTAAAATTCACTTTTCACACGTCATAAGATGCATAAAATACAGACAGGTCATTAAATATATCATCATAAAATAATCTAATCCAATATTTCTGTCACCAATTACTTAATATTTATAAATCATTATATGGTAATGTAATACATTAATAAATAAAACCTCAAATTACATTTATCATAAATCATTTCATAAATGGTTAACCATATAAAAATTACTTAATATTATGATCCATTACATCGTAAATAAGTACTGGGAATTTCCATATTTTTCATATCATTAATCCTAAAAAAAATATGAAATTGCTTTTAATCATCAGAAACCGAACAAGTGAATACCATCACCATGTTTTCTTTTGAAAACTATATTTACTAAATGTAACATAAAACATAATTTAAAACATGAATGATCCCTTATTAATTACGTAGAACAATAATTATTTTTTATATTCTTTAAATCAACAAATAACATAAACTACATTAAACATAAACCACATTGTTTACAATTCATTAATCAGTTTCCTAGTATTATATACTATCCAATATACATTATCCATATCAATCATCTATTTATCTGATAAAATTTAACAATAAAACAAGAACATATTATGGGATATTTTTCCTTTAATAATGTGTTTTCCAAAATGTTCACCATGCCATTGAGTCATTTTTTCATGGTCATTAGTATTGTTCAATATACACATTCAAATCCAAAATGAATAGAATATTAATTTTAAATATTTATATATTTAAAAATTCATTTACCTATTATGTGAATGATAAAATAATTAAATTATATAATTCATAAATCATAAAACATTCACATTAATCATTCAACTAATTATGTGTTTCAAGAATAATCTCGACCGTCGTCTATTAGCTTCCATTCAGGTATATTTCTTTCACTCATCATCCATTGATTTGAATTTTGTCCCACATCCTTATAGATAATGCATTACACATTGGAAATTTATTCTCATATTATTTAAAAACATTAATTTCTGTGTTTCCTAATACACATATATACAAATCCCATTACATTTATTAATGGTCTAGGGTGTTTTTTCTAATAGTTGTAACATTTTGGGAAATCTATTTTCCTCATATTACATCTTTCATTATTTTATATTCTATATTATTATTCCCTTAAATTCCTTTTTAATCTAAAATTATTATATAATTCATTCCCTAAATTTTTAGAACATGATATTATGTCCTTATATGATGAATATTAATGTGTAAATAGTTACTTTAAATCTATTGGATTACAAAAACAAAATAAATTACCATTCTTACACTTTGGATTATATTCATGGATTTGGTTTTCATTAAATATACTATGAAAAATTACAAAATGATGAAATATATTCGAATAAATCATAACATTATGAAAAATGATGTATAATATCAAAAATAGTGATTTATATATCATTAATCAAAAAATCTATGCATAACAAATCTCATAATCATAAAAATTGATTCATTGAGGATATTAGTATTTTAGGTTCCTATAAACTTATTTATAATAAAAATTATTTTAATGAAAATCATATTTCCTAGGAGTATCAAACTGGATACATGATAAGGCAAACTGTAAAAAACTAGGTGATGATCAGGTCTAGAACAATGAACCCTTTTTTTGAGTTACAACCCTTATGTATACCATTGGAGGAACTATATACACATGTAGAATCCATGGAGGTATATATTTGTATGATAAATCATATAAACTCTTACATAATAAAAATTAGAATGTTCTTTTATACATATCATCATATTCTATAATAATGTTATAATCTATATTACATTGTTTCCTAAATATATTTCCCAACATCTCCACTAAACATACCTTAATACTTAATGTATTGAGAATTCCCACAGAAAACTAGAGTTGATATCTTTTCTATTTCAATATCATATTATTTATGGAATTTTATACTTATAGAAGGAATAGTTTAGATGTTATCAAAAATTAGATAAAAACAATTGTTTCAATTATTATTATAATATAAAATTTAAAACATAATTTCATCAGAAATAACATTATTCCATATAGAATATCATTTCATATATAATATAGTACTATCATGGATTCCTATGAAAAGAAAAAATAATGTTGTGTTAAAATTTTAATTAACAATTTTTTAAAATTGTAGATATCATGAATAAATAATCAAAAAATCATGGAACAGTAAATAACTGAGTGCACATTCCATTTAAATATATGGATGTAGACTACCCAATATGGAATTATAATTAACTCAGAACAGATGATTTAGAAAAATTTATCTTTCATAACCAATATTTAATAATAAATAACAAAAAATCGATTATATTTAATCAATAAACTAAAAATGACATGCATCCTATTATAATACCATAGATAAAATAATTTTATTAATAATTAAATAACACTTAATAAAGGCAATAAATAATTATTTTACATCATCTCTAACGAAAATGATAGTTATATCATCGTGTTATTTCAAAGGATGGTTTAAACAACTAGAATAAGTCATTTAATTATAACATAAATTTATTATCTCATGATACATAAAAAAGCATTGAAGGTATATATAATTTTGACCCCCTCCAACAAAAATTTGACTAAATAATTCCTCATATATCTAATAATTCATTTAATTTATGAACAATGTACCATATCATCAAATATCTATATTGAGTAATGAATATTGATTTATTACCATTTTCTCATTAAAAAAATAACATTTAAAATGAACGATATGTGTATAAATAATATTCGGTGTATGAAAATAACCATAAATTAAGTAAATAATTTCTATATTTGTGGTATATTTAATATCAACATGAAAGTGAATAATTCAAGTGTTATTTAATGAATATTAAAATGAATTATGAAAATGGATGACAATATTATCCTCAGTGAAAATAATAATAAACAATTACTATGAAGGATAAGGATGGTATAAAAATGTACTCATTTGTGTAAGAGTAAAGGTGGGTTATCATTTATGAATATAAATACCATAAAAATAACTTCCAAAACATTGGGGAAGAAAATTTCCATTTCTATTTAGAAAATAATTTTTAAGATCATTTTCGTTGAAAATTTGTTTCAAAAAAAATTTACCAATATAAGGATCCTAAAAAAATTGAAAAGTAATCAATAACAAGAGTATGGGAACTATATCTTGTAATTCCATGAATTCAGTACAATTCAAAAAAATATATTCTTTTTTCAATATGATAATGTTAGGAAAGTACCTTTGTTGAAAAATGACCAGAAGATTCCATTCGCATTTTACATAAAATACTAAATGGAATTTTATATGAAATGGAAAAAGTATTCTAATAAAAAATAAAATATAAAATGAGTGAAAAATTTCTTGAAAATTCCTTTTTAAAATATTAAAAAATTTAATTTTTTTGAGAACATGGTTTTGGAAGAAAACAAATTTCAGAAAAAATAGTAGAATATAGTTTTTTTCCAAAAATAATTTTTTTATTAAATAATGTTCTAAATATTGGATAAGGGGTAAAATTTTTTTTAATAACATGATTAATTATATGAGTAAAAAATAAATGCGTTATTATGAAATTGTTGAATAATTTCTTTCAACTAAATTTCATGAACAAAATTCTTGATAAAAATGAGATAGTGAAATAATCATTTAAAATTATCATAACATTGAGGTGATAAATAATTATAAAATAAATTATATGATTCATATATAAATTTACATTGATAATTTTTGATGAAAATTAATGTAATCAATACTCATTATAAAATTATTCATAGAATTACATTGTTAATGAAGTGAATGTTTTTCCCAAAGAACAAAAATTGAGTTAAGAAATTATTTAACTCATTATTACATTAGATTTTTAATTTTTTAACAAAATTTATATATTCTTATAATCATGTAATTATTTTACCCCAAAAACACATTAAATTTTTTATATCATATATGTTTTTTTAAAATATCTTATATGTCATTAATTAATAATATTTCATTTTTGTGTTATTTCATGGGATAATTGCCTTGTTTTATTCTGTGTGATTTATCGATAATGATCTATTTGTTGTTGATATTATAATTTTTAATCATATGAAATAAAAATATTTTATTTTTAAAATTTTGTTTATAGAAATACAACTTTTAATAAAATTCATGGTTGATGATTTTGAGAAGTGATGTCTTTTTTAATCATGGATATTGTAGGGCGTACATAAGCATGAATAAAATTTCCATTTTACAGTGATCATCATAGAAAGAGGGTAGTAATATATAATATTTCACAAAATATCATAAAAACACAAATAAAATATTTTATACTTATATCTATCATACATGTGGTGTTGTGATGAAAAGATAATCACATCCCTTTATAATGGCGGTAGTCTATATATATGGAAATGATGTTATAATTTTTATGTGAATGAAAAAGTAAGTATGAAATTTATAAATATCATCTTATCGAATGAAAAATGTAATTAATATAACATATATTTTTAACATTATAAATTTTACATTCAATTTGATGCGTTAAAGGAACAAGAATCACATTTCTTGATGATTCAGTGGTTCATCATACACACAAGCGCCGTTATCATATCACGTAAAGAATAGAAAGTGAAAAAATTATAAAATTGATAAAATGAATCCATAGGTATCAATATTTATAAATATAATATATATAATATACATACGTCATCATTACCAATCATTATTCTTGGTAATGGATGAATAAATGACATCAATTTGTAAGGGGGTAGTCCACTATAAAAATGAATGATGATTTTGTAACCCATTTTTTTGGAAGTAGAGATGATTGTAGGTCATGGAATTATGATGAAAACATCATAGTATGTGGGTGTAACACGTAATTATAAATCAATATTTAATAAAAATTTAATGTGACAGCTAAATGAATAAAATAAATACTTTTGTGGAATTACATTACATCTTCATCAGGTATCCTCCATAGGTCGACACTAAACCATTCAGATAATTAACGTAAACATAATAGGATTCCATGATTAGGGTATGGAACATTGACTTCTAATTTCTTCTTGGATTCACCAAATCACATAGGTTCATTGTTGTTAATTAGAGAGGGTAATAGAAACCATTTATGAGTGAGGTGAGTGACACACTGTTAATGTTTTTAGAACATTCACTCATAGAATAGTTTTTATCCAGCCACAAGCTTCAAAAATGGCTAATTATCGATATTAGAAGATATGAAGTGTAAATATTACGATAAAGTGGGTGTTGTAAAAAGATTTTGTTCATTTTAGATCTTATATTTTTATTTTAACCCATGGTAAATAGATACTTACCTATACCAACGTAATTATTTCTTACCATTTTTTTTATTTTGTTAAATAAAAAATTAATATTTCTATATTAAAAAAAATTACACTAATTCCAAATAGGTGATCTATTTTTCATAACTAAATTCAAATAAGTGGAAATAATTAATTGAAAATAATCCTATAGATGTGTTGAGTAATTGGGGGTTTAATGTGAAAATGTTCAAATGATAATGGTATTTTAATATCCTAATTGAGAATGAAACTTATTTCAATGTCCCAAATATTATTTTATATACAATTGATATAAATTTATTTTAAAACAAATACTGCATAATTTTTATCACTGTAAAAAATTTTATTGAAAAGATAGTTTCCATTAATATTTCATATTTTTCTTTAGTCGTCATCATATTAAACAATATTGAAAAGTCCAAAATACTCAAATTACATTAATTTTTATATTATTATTATAAAATTAATTTTATTATGTGAAAAAATTTATAAATTGTTCCAAATATATTTTTAAATTTTATGCATAATGACTGGCGAAACCATGTTAAAAATTGCTTTTTAGAAAACAATAATTTTTATTTTTAATGAACATTATTTTATTTATATAAATAGATATAAAATTAGATTTTGTAAACTATATATTTTCCTAAGTTATTTTTCTTATTCTTACCCACCATTCCAATTACTAGGGAATAATTTTCATATAGAATAATGACATTTATAGTATAACTATTTTTGTAAAAATACAAACATTCTGTAAGAAAATATTTTGTAGAAAATTGTTGTATCCTATAGTGAATTAAAAATTAGTATATCATGTAATGAGAGTGATAGAATATATTTAAATTATACTAAAATATAAATATATCATCAATTATCATGGTTTTTAATTTTCATAAAATCTTGGTATTCTGTATCACTTATGACATAAAATAAAATGGCCCTATTTTAGAATTCTAGGGTGATACATTAGTCAAAAACATGAAGGTTTTGATGAACCACTATAATCCATTTCTACCATGACATTAAATAAACCAAAATTGTGTTGGATAAGGGGTTATGAAAACACGGTATCACTATTAATATACATATTTTCCCAATCCATAATATGTTTTAGACTTATATAAAATATTTTAAATCCTCATATCTTATAGGAACACATAAATATTACCTATCTTAAATTTCATAATAGTCTAATCAAAAATATATAACTCAAAAATCATATAAAAAATTATTCATTTCTTGCATAGCCTCTAAAATAGTAACTTAAATAAATATTTTATACTCATATATTGTTAAAGAAATTATGAAAATGATACAAAAGATAAGTTATCCACCATAATTATTCCATGATCTTTCATAATCGAACCCAATATAACCTTATCATCTGAAGTATTCCTGTTAATATTTCTATCGATTTTCAAGTGGAAATATTAGAAAAGATCTAATTATGATTTTAATTATTCATTGAAATACCTCTACATCGATTATGTTCATTTAGAAATGTAGAAAATGATTATCCAAATTTGTATTCCATGAAATTCGAAAATACACTTTATAAATGAATCCAATAGTATCCTTCCAAATAATCTGTTAAGTTTAAATTATGTAACCAAATATGATGAACTAGTTAATAATAACCTATAAAATATAATGACTTCTCACAAAACATTGAATTCATGAATTGAAATCTACAAATACACTACCTCACTCAATCTGATAAACCACAATTGGTTAATTGAAAACTGTTAAAACTGTTATCTCACTATTCACCCATTAATTAGTGAAACTAATGTGAGTGGACATAGAAACTCATCAAATCATGCATGGTTACTAAAAATTATGATTATATTTCTTGGGATCAATTTTCATATTAAGGTATGTCACAAAGGGGTTTAATTAAACATAAAAAAATTATCACTCTAGTGAATCTCTAATTAAAATATTATCATTCGCATATATGAAATAAATTTCTATATGTTATTCATACATTATATGTTGATGATGATTATAGGTAAACACCATCAAATGAATCCATAGAGTTTCTCCTTCCTCTAAAAAATCATCCATTGATAAAAATACTAAAATTAAACCTCATATATCATGTAATCATAGGATTTAAAAGTAAATGAATAAGGTATAATATTTAGCTTCCCTAGTGTATAGAATATCCTAAAATAATTGTTTTTTAGAACTATAGAAAACACTTATACCTAATATTGATGTTACTTCTTGAATTGATTAATTGAGGTTATTTTTTTATTAATCACAACGATAATAATGTGTCAATATATTTAATGAAAACTAAATATACATAAGAACTATTTCATGGGTTATTGATTCATTATAATGGTATCTCATTACAATAGACCCTTACGAAATACTAACATGAATCAACCCCTTAACACAGCCTACCTAAAATTGTATGTGTGAGGACCTCAAATCGAGTGGTAAAGAGTTGGTGGATGTATTATTACATTATAATTTGTTACACAGAAAAACATCATAAAGGATAATATATATTATTTATCATGGTAAACTAGATACACACACTAAATTCAAATTATAATTGAAAAGAAAAAAAAATACTCGAACTGTTTTCATTGACAAAACTATTATCCATTAGAATATTATGCATGTAAATCCCTAATCACGTCCTAGTGTCCTTGAAAAAACATAACATTAGTAATGAGAGATCTTGGATTCTTATTAAGGGTTTTCTTCTGAAAGATTCTATCATTAAAAATCATCTCAAGAAATATGGTATGGTAAATTACAAAAACACATTTTATTTAAACAACAACATGATCATAATGTGGTCGATTTTTTTTTACTAAAAATATACAAATAATTACATGAGATTAAAAATTCCTAGTGATATTATATCTATTTGTATAATCATGTTTAAATTGGTAACTAATCTCATTATGGGAAAATGAATAATTCCAAACTCTTAAAAAATAATTTTAGGATCTTTCACAAGATATTAAAAAATATAGGTTAAGACCAATATTCATTCATTAGTTGATTTGACTCATGTGTCTTACTTATTCATTGTTGGGATATGTAATTTCATTATTTGAGTATCACACAATAATTTTAATTAATTCCTAATATGAAAAGGTTCACACATTATAAAAATTTAAATTTTAATTTGAAAACCAATACATGAAATGTTAACACATACAATAATCAATAAACAAAATGATAAACTATTAAGAGTAATATAGTGATTGGTAAAAAAATTGTACATCCTAGTGAAATTGATATTAATACATTAAAAAACAGAAATAATATTATCAATACAACATATACCAAACAAATCATATTTACAATAACAGGTTGAAGATGTTGATGGATAAATATATAGAAATTGATCCATTAAAAAAATAATGAGGAATATATCCTTTTCACATTGAACATCATATTTTTAAACAATAATTTAAAAATAATTTTTCAATATAGATTTCATTTAACACAAATATTTAACCATATAATGTATGTTTTCAAACATTGATGGTTCCTGATAGTAAGAAATTATTTTCACATCATACCAGTTAAAACAAACACTCCATTAAAATTTTTGGAAACATCAACATTATCCTCGTTTGAAAAAATATATAAATATAAAATTAGAAAAAATATATATAATTAAAAAATAGGAAAATATATATTTAATAAATTATATATGAAATGTTCTAAAATAATTGAAATCATTTTTAGAAAAATTGATTTGGATGATTAATCATTTTTAATAGAAAATAGAACTAATTATGAATTTTAATAAAATAATTTTCTCAATCAATTTATCTACTATTGAGTGGGAAATTGATATATTAAATAAAAATAACATTAATAAAAATATTACAATGAAGTTAATTTGTTTTAGGATATAAATACTAAACAATATCTAGATGGGACTCATAAAGAATAAAATCCCTAATAATAATTAGTTTGGGAAATAAACCATTACAACTATTAAAACATTTGAATAATTATCCCTATGAAATAAATAAAATTAAATAAAACCTTAAAACCAAATAACTAATATATATTATTGATATTAAATATATTAATGGTCATTAAATAGATGACAGAAAATAATATGTGGTGAATATAAAATGTCTTATTGATGTAAAAGTCACCTATGAAAACCATAAATCAGATTCGATTACACTACTAGAAATAAAAAATATAACCATAGTACTATAGCTACAATTTTTTGGTATGTGGCTATACCTTTCAAATTGCCAAAATTTAATTAATCACCTGTTGCTATACCATGTCTATCAATTATTTGGTATCAGGCTCATCCTCCATGATATTCTACTCACCTTGAACTGTGATGAACTCATCCTGACAAATTCTCCTCACCGTAGTGCCCTCATCCTGAAGAATTCTTCTAATCGTAGTGCCCTTCTCCCCGATGACTTCTCCTCCCTGGTGAATTATCTTCCCCGACCTCTCTTCACCGCAGCTTCCTCATTCCCAATGACTTCTCCTTCCTGAGATATACTATCTAACCTATGATACCTGACCTCTCCTCCCCGTGGCACCCTCCTCTCTGACGAATTGTCTCATTGTGGTGCCCTCCTCCATGAAAACCTATCTCACAACGGCACTCTCCTCCCTGTATAACTCTCTCATCTTGGTGCCCTCATCTCACCTATCACAGTATTTCCCTCCTCACAGAAGCTTCCAATCAACATAGGTATTTTATACCATATAATTTCATCAATATTCAGAACTGTGATATATGGTTTCATGTGTTATATGTAATTCAATGATAGGTAACCATTATAAATGAGGTGAATGGTTGTGTGGGGATATCATTTGAAAACAGTATAGGTCATCCATTGGTTATGCAGATTTTGGAAGACTGCATTCTTTACATGCATAGTTTGTTCAACATTGGAAGTATCATTGCAACATAAGCATTCACTTAGCCATACCATGTATACAAATCCTGAAAATCAATAATTGTTCATAATTATTGGTTATTCACATCCCAAATATTTATTATGTTCTCTCATTTCATTCGTTATGTTGGATAAACCATATTTTTCATGTGATTATTATTCCTTTCCTTCATCAATTATCATTCCTTCTCCTACACTATCATCATCAGAGCTAATTCATATTATTTTTAGTTCTTTTTCCTTTTTCATTCATTTCCCTCAAACTAGAGGGAATCAAAGCTAGATTTTGGAAAATTTGAAGAGTCCTTAGTATAAGGTTGGTGGTCCATGTATTTTACCTTACTATATGTATTTTTTAGAAGTATATATTTTTGTTTTAAACAGTAATTTCTATATGTGAATATTCAAATGGGAAGATAATAATATAGATAATAATGACTTTTATTAAATAAAAATTGTACTCTTAATAGATTTATTGGTTTCTCTCTTAAACAAAAACCACTAAATGGGTATGTTTCCTTTTTGGTTCCGATTTCTGCTTCATCAAAATGATTATTAAATTATTTTGATTGATACTTTAACTGATTATAATTATAATTACTTTAACAATTTTTATTAAAATTAGAGTTTGATGATTAATCCCTCATGATAGGGATGACTAAATTGAATTAATGAACATGAGAATGATAACCAACCTAGACCAATTAATAATTAACCACAATAGAGGTGTGTTGTATTATTAAATAAAAATGTGTATCTAAATAATAATATTTGAATTTTGAGATTCAAGGACCATCCCATGGGCATATTTTTTTTATAATAAAATAAACATCCCTATTTAATTTATTTAATTTATTTATAGAATGATTATAGGCATAGATATTTCATGTGTAATGAATTGAAATGTAGTAGGGAATTTTTTCCTACATGAAAATATGTTTTTTAGCACATTAAATTGAATAAAAAATGATCATGTAGAATAATTTCTCCCTAGATACTGTCATGGACTATGATATACCTATGCATGTATTACGCAAACTACTTATAAATAGATCACCTAGAAATTGTTTTATTACCTTATAATACTCAAGCATGGAGTCCCATATATATTTTGAATCATTTTTATAGAATCATATAGGCATGATTTCCTTTATACAAATATTGATAAATGGGAATGGTGTCCATCGAGCATGATATCCTTTTTTTAATGTTTGGGGTCGAAGCCTCATTTTTATTATTTAATGCAAAGACCTCTTTAGTCTTTGTAGAGGGAGACCCATTACATATCCTGAAGGCTTAAGGCCATGTGACTTGAATAGAAGGCTTGAAAGCACAATTTTTTTGCCCAAAGAACCCCTCGGTGAATAGTAATGCTACAGTACGTAGTCTGCTATAGTACCACCACTGCTACAGTTCCTGCTATAGTGCCTCTACCACAACAGTTCCACTACCACTATAGTTCTTCCGCTTCTATAGTACTGCTACGGTGCCCTGCTATAGTACATGATAATTAGTCCCTCCTGGATTTGATCCTGGGTCTTTTTGATGCCAAGAATAGAATCCCGTATGAATTTTGATACTCATACATGGACTCCCTCATGCATAGTGCCGCATTAATGTTGTGACATATGGGAATGGGTTCAAATATATGTTGTGATTATTAAGAATAAGGTCTATTATATATTGTGACACTCAGGTATGGAATTCCTCAGTGTTAGATTCCTTTATAAATTATGATACCCTAAGAATTGCGTTCCTTATATTGTGATACAAGGCTATTGCACCTTGTCCATAGAACCCCTATATGATATGTGATCATCTTTGTGGATTACTTGGATATTAATCTAAACTCAACACCAGTTAATCTATATCTATGAAATATAATATCTTTGAAATGCATATATATACATGATGGACGGTGTGGAGATATATATAATCTTATGCCAATGAAAATATTGTTGAACATGTTTCTTCGAGGAAAATGAGACAAAATTGGCTACAATTATTTATTTTTTAAAACATTATTGATATACGTTTACACTGTTATATTTTATTACAATTGAATAAATTGATATAGAAACCATTGGTATTGGCCTAATAATTATATCATGCACCTTGTTTGGAATGGATTTCTACTATTTTACCCAAAAGACAGTATGATTACAGGATTAGTTTCTGTATTTTTCATTAATGAAATTATTCTTATATATAAGAGTTAGGAGAACACCGATGTGATGGAAATTAAGATATTCAAGAAGTGGTAATTTTTTTTTTACCTTTTAATATACCTGTACTATATTATATAATAACAACGTTAGTATGTTTACTTATTTAGAATTTATAGCATCATATAGACGTGAATGAATTGTGGTATTGTTGGAATTTTATATTTTATCAGATAATATTATCATTTTATTCTATATCATTAAAATATACTTCTTCTTATTTTTTGATGTAGTTATTTTATAGTGATATGAAACTATTTTTATATCATTATAGACTCTTTATTTTACCATAATTATCCACTCATTGTTGGTTGGCTACCTCTAAAATATGTGGTGGCACTCATGTAGCCAAGAAACCAACTATCTTGCGGATCTGTATAGTGGCTCTTGTGTTTGGAATTTACAAAGTGGTATAAGATGTTTCTTTTTGTATTATTGTCAATTTTTTTATTAGATATGATTCTAGGAATTTTTCAGTTCAGGGTAAATAATCATGTCTAGGAGTGTTCAACCCATGAAAAGGAAAAAGACTATGTGTTTAGGGATGACACTACAGTAATATTGATTGTTATTAAAATTGATTATTATTTCACGTTGAGTGATTGACTTAAATTATTATACATATAGATTTGTGATATTTGTGTATTTTATCCCCAAGTTTCATGGAATGATCATGTTGTTTCATTCATCACTCTTAGAACATAGATATTCAAATTCCATGGATATTCCATGATATGTGGGTTTCATACCATAATTTTATGTTATACGTGATATTTTACTTACATGATTTTATGAATTTACTCATGATTACATATAATTATCTGCCTATATACCTTTATTTTTTAGTTTCATATTTATAAATCAATATTATTTTCAAACATGTGATATAATTACTTGTGATAATTGTGATGTAACATTGGTTATTAATGTGATAGCATCATCCTAAATGGGTTCTTACTATATATTGTGATGGTCTTACCTTAACTAACCAATATTGAAATGTATCAATGATGAACCATATGTTAAATATGAAAACAAATATGGTAATGGTTAAATGGGTTACAAATCAAATTTAAGATGTTGTTGGGACTTCATAAATTTAGAACATTAACCCATATAATCAAACAATTATAAATGGACTTGTTATATTGATATTCAAAGATGAAGAGCAAGTTTTAGGCACAGGAATTCCAATAATGACATATAAATACAATTATTATTGTTATTTACCAATCGTTACGCATCTTACTGAACCATAGTATGTAGTAAAAGGTAATTCATATAAATAATGTTTTCCATTATGAATTATAGTACCTACATAATTTCATCATGAAAACCCATGTTAATAAATTCATAAATACACATCATTACAAATGCATGTCATTTGGGGAAATATTCTAATGAGATAACCATTTAATGGTGTTTTGAAAAATTTATAAATAAATCAACTGTTGTTTTGTGGAATTGATATGAACCCAGGATGGATATTATAGGACCCCCAAGGTAACATTTATTTTGATATTATATATTAAATTACCCAATTGGGATATGATTATTCCATTGAGTAATAGTTTTTAATGTTTTTGTAGCCTTTTATATAATGTTATGTATAGATTTATGGTGGAATATTACATAACATGTTTCTTACAATTAATAGAATACTTTTTATCTATTTTGATATGTATTATTTTCTGAATTATGTTATTTGGAATGACAATTTCAACATATAGGGTTCATTCCTCTAGAACGAGACATTGAAATCATATTTAACTAATCCTAATATGAAAATAATTATGTATATGTAAAATGGAGAATGAATTTTATAAGATAAATATCCAAATATTTTTTTTGTATGGTAGATATATAATTAATCCTTGAAAATATGTTTGATATGGCTTATCATTTTTTCATTAGAGAACTATCTAAATGAGGTAAAATATTTATTTATGTCCATTAATTATACTGGATGTTCAAAAAAAATAAAGCATTGGATGGGGGTAGTGGGGAAAGTGCATGTGGGGTGCAAGGGGTAGTGTGAGGAGGGTACATGGGGGAGGGGGTAGGGGTCAGTAGAGCAGTGGGGAGGGTTCAGGTGGGGAACAAGGGGGGTCTTCAAGGCACTAGGGACGGTGCATTTTGGGTGAAGTGGGGGGGGGGGGTTCTAAGGGACGTAGGGCATCATTAAACAAATTTGATTTAATATTTAACCATCTCCAAACATGATTGCTCTCTCATTCTATGATTGTTCTATTTGGACCATAAGACTCTTACTATTACCCTATATTCTATACATCCTTATTATTCCTATTCAATTTTATGTTCATGAATCATCACACACATGAATATTTAAAGGATATCATTAAAATAATTTTTCTTATTTTTATGCATTATGTATACTGGAGTATTTTTTTCTAACATAATGAAATAACATGAATCACTAAATAAACATTGAATGTTTTCATTAATTAAATGTGTTGTCATTTTTATGCATTATCTTTATCAGGATTCTTCGCTCCTTCGACTAATTTAGGTGCATAAACCAATGAATATTTCAATGATCCTTATGGTGGTGATGGTGGTGGTGGTGGTGGTCTGAGAGGAGGTGATAATGAAATTGGTGTTTCAATCGGAGATGATGAAGGTGAAGATGGTTCTGGTGATGTTGATATTGATGTACATTTTAGATAAAAATTATATTCTTGGCATATACTTGTATTTTTATCAAATAGTTGTTTATTTTAGGATGATATTGATATTTAATTTTATATATTGTTTATGTTGTAGAGAGTTTGAATTCATTCTATATATATTGTATTAAGCGGGAGTTCAATTTTATTTGGAAGGTGGTGTTTTTATTGCTCTTAGCTAGAGGATGTGAGCACTACTATAGGGTGCAGCTATTATGGAATACTTTGGTGATTTAGTATATCTGGGTAGGAATCAATTTAAATGTTTGTTAACTATTTTTGTTTGGTATATTTTACATGGTATTGAAAGTGTTATTAGGGACCAAGATCCATGGTTTGACAATGGGGGTGGCAGGGCAAGGGGGTGGCAGGGGGGATGGCAGGGGGAGGGGTAGGGTGAGGGGGTTTCCAAGGTCTGTCTTGGGGGTAGCATGGGGCTATCCAGGGTTGGGGTATCTGTCCAGGATGGGGGGGTCTGTCCAGGAAAAAGATGGGGGGTTGTCCAGGGGTGGGGTTCTGTCTTGGAGGGTGGAAGGTTGTCCATGGGGAGGGTGTGTCCAGGGGGTGTTGTTCCGGGTTAGGGTACATGTTGGGTTGAAGGGTTTCCCAGGAAAAAGGGGGTGGGGGATCTTTATGAAGGGGGGCTTTCTAGGGTGGATTAGAGGGGGGCTTGGCTGGGGGAAGGGGAAGCATGGGGATAATGATTCAGAAAATGAGGCAATAAGGTTTGTAAATGGGATTTCACCAAGGAATCCTCTCAATTCAAAATGTAGTGGAAGATAATGATGATTCTTGGCATGACCCGTTAAGGGGGAGGGTGATTGTCTAGGTGGGTGGGGTTGTGTCTGGGAGGGGGGTTGTCCAAATGGGGTGTCCAGTATAGGGGGATGTCTGTGATGGGGGAGTCTGTCTAGGAAGGAGTGGGGGGTGGGGGTCCGTCTAGGGTGGAGTGGAGGGTTTGGGGGATTTCAGTTGGAAGGGGGGATGCATGGAGATAAAGATTTCCAAAAATAGGTAATAAGGCCGCTAAATGTGATTTTAAGAAGGAATCCTATCATTTATGAAATACAGATTATTCTGGGCATGACCCATTAAAATAGAAGTTATATCCCCATGACAAAAGCTGCCACACATTCTTTTTAACTTTTCATTTCCATATATTTCATATATACCATATCTTATAGGGAGGGGGTAACATGGAAAATTATCTTCCTATTATTGGGTTTTGAAGCTTCTTCATCAACCAACATATGAACATTTCTAAATAAAACACACATTAGGGGGGTCCATCAATCTCTCAATCTTTTCAACAATTCAGCTTGGGAAAATTCCCATACATTGTGTCAAAAAAATAAAACACAACCTAAGGGGTTTCAAACTATTTCACTATCCCCTCAAATCATTCAAGTTTCCCATCGATGGTGGAGCAACCTACTCCATTATGGAATACTGACCAGATATAGAATAATATTACTCCAAAAATTTTGTTGTGTATGTATTTAATGAAATTGGATTTAAAATTAACATAAATCCCTTATTAATAATCACGTTATTCAGTACTAGGATTTAAATATTAATCGAAATATTATTTTTCAATTTTTGGGTACAGAGTTATGTATCATTTATCATGTATACTTGAAACACTAATCACATATATATATGAAGTCATTATATCTCACTTATCTGACTATTATTTACTTATAGGTTGTTACTTATGATGAGGATGATTCTACCAACCAACTATTATGTAGTGAGTTCAGCATCGGATTTAGCTAAGGTTTCATCCATTTTTATTCTTTGGATCAATTTTAATTACGGTTCTTTTGGTTTTTGGGTTCCCTATCTTTTTGTAGTGCATTTTGGATCTCATTGAGGACAGTGAAGATCCACATGACTAAGATATTATATCAAACTGTGGGTAGGTGGCCTTAAAAAATTTCATCCCAAGGATCATATCCATGGTTCTATTTGGGCCAGGTTAGGTTTTCTAGGTTATTTTTTATTGAGTTGATTTTTTTTGTTTATGTAAATTTTAATAGGTTAATTTTGTTTGATTTGGGGATATTCAGTTCAATTGAATTAATTTTCTCTTGAAACAGGTATGTATCATTAGTCAGATTTTTTACATTCTCAAATACAGTTTATTGAAGTCAGTTTTTACTAGTTTGAGTTAGTTTTGTCACATAATTTTCAGTTTTGATCAGTTTAAAGTTTTTCAAAACCATTTGGTTTGGTTCCACTCTACTAAATTTTCTTGGATGATGTATGATTTAGTTCTGATCATATTTTCATATTTTTTATTATTTTACTTCATTTGACAGAAATTTTTTTAGTATAATACCCATATTATCTTATTTTTGGGTTTCACAATTCTATTGGCATGTGTGTTGGGCACAATGGGGTGTAGGGTGGGGGCTTGTCCGGGGGAGGGGGGTCAGTCCACGAAGGGAGGAAGGGGAGCTGCAGGGTGAGTGGGGGTGGTGTTGTTCTGGGAAAGGGGGGGCTGCAGGGGCAGTGGGGGGGCTCCAGGGGGTTCTCGGCGGGAAGGGGATGTCAAGGGAAAAGGAGGGGCTGTAGGGGGAGTGGTATGTGGATTTTCCAGGGGGAGGGTAGCCTATAGGGGGTATGGGTTGTCCAGGGAGGGGGTGGGCTATAGGGGGCGTGGTGGTGGTGGGGTATCCAGGTGAGAGGGGGGGGGGGAAGCTGCAGGTGGAGTGGTGGGGGTGTCTAGGGAATGGGAGGGGGATTCAGGGGGCTATCTAGGGAAATGGTGGGTGGCTGTAGGGGGAGTGAGAGGTGTCCACGTGGATGGAGGGGGATGCGGGTGGGGGGTGTCTAGGGGGTATGAGGATGGTTTCATGTGGAGTGTGGGTGGGGGGCTTTCTTGGAGAGGGATGGGGTTGTCTCGTGGGAGGGGGTGTGTAGTGAGGAGGGGACAAGGGGGTTAAATGTGTTGGGTAAAAGGTGTATGGGGTGGGGTGGGGGAGGTGTGCATGAGAAGGGGGAGGGGGTGGGGTGCAGGGTGGGGAGATATTAGTGGGCGATGCGGGTGTAATGTTAGGAGGGGAAAAAGTGGGTCCAAGGTGTAGGGGTTGTAGGGGGTGGGGCATGGGCAGTGTGCAGGAGCTTGGCATGGGGGGTGCTGGTGCAGGGTGTGGATTTGTGGTTTGGGGGAGGGGGATTTTAGTGAGGATGGGGTAGGGGTGAATGTTGTAGGGGGAAGGGTACATGGGGTGATGTAGGGGATGGTGCAAGGTGCATGGGGTGGGGCAGAAGTGAGGTGTGCAGGAGAAGGTGTGGGGGTGCTGGTTTAGGGTGGGGAGCTGTGGGTGGTGGGAGGGAGAGTTTATTTAGGAGGGGGTAGGGGGTGCAAGGTGCACATGGGAGGGTTCAAGGGGTGGGTCAAGGGGGTGCCAGTTTCAAGGGGGTGGGGCAGAGGGTGTGCTTTGAGGAGCGGGCTGGGGGTGCAAGGTGAATGAGGGTTGGGCATGGGGTGCAAGGTATTGGGGGCGAGGCAGAGGCTATGTTCAGAAGCAGGGGGTGGGGGTGCTGGTGTTGGGTGGTGAGCAGTGGGTGGGGGAGGGGGTTGTAGTGCAGAGGGGGCTGGGGGGGGGGGTCCAAGGTACCGAGGGGAGGGGCAGGGGGGTGTGAAGTGTAGGGGGTGGGCATGGTAGGTGTGCAGGAGTAGGGTGTGGGAGTGCTGGTGCCGGGTGGGAGCTATAGATGGGGGATGGGGAGTTGGTAGTCTCCTCCCAACAGCAATCACGGTGAACTGTGGTGCTTTTTTTTGGTAATGGAAAGGTCGATAGCCACAGTTTAAATTCGTGGCTTAAGCCCTTTAGCCACAATTTTATAAACTGTAGCCTTTATTGGCCTCGATATAAGGCCAACCCTATAACCACAGTTTGAAACCGTGGCTATAGGATCCAATATATAGCCACACCAATACCAACCCCAGTTCAGGAAACTGTTTTTATAACCTATAGCCACGGTGTCTGGGCCAATAGTCACTGTTTTGAACCATGGCTATAGCCAAAATTTCTAGTAGTGTTGCATTTGAATCATTCCAAAGCACATTTATAATCTATATATATTTTTTAAATATATATTTATGAAAAATTATAATATATTTCATATCATATATGAACAAATTATATAAATTTGTAACCCTTTAATTAAAAATTAATTAATATAATCATAGTTTTATGGGATAACTGCTTCATTTGTCATGTATTTTTTGGTTCAGAAATTACCTTATATTTATATTTAACATGAATTCATAAAATAAATAAGGTTAAACATTATATACATATTATATAAATTAATTACATATTTAATTGTAGTATTCTATAAAATTTATAGATTGAATATGGATTAAACCGTTCATGAAGATGGTAGGTCATACGGATGCATGAACGATCCATCTATTATTCGTAGAGGATGGTATGAAATAAAAAAATTAACTATTAACAAAAATAATATTTTATTATGTTGAATTTATATAAATCAAATAAATCCGTGTTAATATCCTTGAATTTATAAAATTGTAAACAATTCACATCATTATTTGGTGGTTGTACTACACATGTACAAAAGAGTGAAGTATTTGATTTCCAATAGATTTTAAGAAAAGATGTAATATGGCATATTTTAATTATCTATTTATTTATAGTTTATTATTGTAACAAATATTCCTTACCATTAACCATAATTTCTTCGAATTTTATGAGTAATCGAAAATCGAATCACATCTCTACTTGATGCATTGCTCTTCCATACACAATAGTGATGATATATTATCTCCCAAGGAAATAAAAAGTAAGAATTATTATATGATATAATAACTAATGATGTATAATAAATTCATAAATATAATTAACTTAATATTATTAAATCATTATAAAAATTCTTTAAAGGTTGTGAGGGACAATAACTTACTTTGGTTCATGAGGCGTCTCTCTGTCGTACACACTAGCGATAATCACACTTCCCAATTAATGTAAGCTGAATTGAAATTTCAATGTTACATTGATCTAATAAAATCATTTAATATATGATAATTTTTTTTTGTTTGATTTTAATTATTTTAGATGATTTTACGTATTTGAATGAATATATAACACAAACAAATTTTTTTAATAATTTTACATCCTCTTCAGAAATCATCTTTTGGATTACAACCAATGTCCTCATAGAATATATCCATAATAAAATAATCCTCATAATTTTTCAGATGGATTACAAAACATATTTTAAAATTAAATGGATGAAAAATGTTTTCTGTATGTCTCAATATGGGACGATATTTGTAGTCTATTATAATCCGAGGAGAGAGCACACATAGAATGTATTAAAATTTAATGTTACCCCCATTGTTTATAGCAATTGAAAACAATCAATAAAGGTGAATGTATTTATCATTTTCTGTTATGTGTTTTAAATATAGACATAAAATATGGTTATGACGTGTTTTACCTCATATATAACATCTATCTTACAAATTTAATCACATTATAATCTTATTTATTACAATGAGAACTATAATTAATTTTAACTATTTTCACTATTAGTTATGAAAAAAATATATTGAATGTATTATATAATATATATTATTCTTATTTAATATATGGAATCCATTTTTTAATATTCAATTCACATAAGTGGTAGAAGTAAATTTATAGTTAATGTTGACGACACATCACAAACCCATGTTTTTTGAAGAATATATTTCTAAATTTAAAAATGGTTTTATATTTTAATTAAATAATATACATTTTCAAATAAACAAAATTATATAAATTGTAATATTATTGATGTAATTTTCCTTTACAACAATTTCATAATATAATTTACCTTTTTAAGAAATTTAACTCAAAATTCAGTTGTCATTAGTGAAATGTATTTTTGACTATTCATTATAAAATATTATTTCTAGAATAAATATACAAAATTATAACAAATATATTTTTGAAACATATATTTGAAAAATTAAGTTTATATTTTAATCAAATTTTCTAAAATTGGTTAAAAAATTATTTCAATTTATGTTCACAAATAGAATCTTATCCACCTTTAAGAAAAATACAATTTTCCATAAACTATTTCAGTCTCATTCTGTTGGTTATTATTTTATTTCTAATCAATATATACCAATTGAATTTTTTTTTAAATTTTAACTACATAAAATTTTAATAATTTTTATATTCTGGTTCATTCCCTCTAATTTTACCACTTTTTTAAAATTTTAATGAATATATAATAGTATTTTAATAATATATCACATTTAATTTAAAAATATTGTTCTGAACATCATAGGATATAAAAAATATTGAATTTATTTAATGAGAAATATATCTTGATGTATATGTGTCTTACATTAAATTTTAATAATGGTGTTTTTTCATATTCAATATCAAATCAAATTTTCCTTTATTACTATGTTGGGGCATTTTAAGAATCATCATAATACATAGTTTTCATTATTCATTGCACTAGAAACCACAAATCTCTAGATTTTGAAAACATCAAATTTAACTCCATGAATTAATTATATCATTTATCTGATGTCAGGGATGGTTTACCCATTTATTTAAGGGAAATTATAAGGGTAGAATATAGATGAATTATATGATGAATTTTTAGTAGTATCATACTTTTATGTGGAATGTTTCTACCTTAAATACCATATCCTCTACCTCCCGATAGATCACTACACTATCCTTCACTATAATTAAAATATAAACACCATATGTAATTATTTTCCAATTTAAATGAAATTATCTAATTTTTTTGATTTATATTTTGTATTTTTTCTATCGTTGATCCACGAAATTTAGTTATATTATAATCCAAAGATGATCAAAATGTCTTTCATCCTTTAAAATTATATAAAGATGTAATTGATGAATAAATCAATGAACGAATAAATTTATAAAATGGAAATATAGTTCATGTGTAATGTGAAATTTGTTTTTTCATTTATTAGAAATAAATTTTTAAAAACAATAATTTTATGGATTGTGTAATTTAAATGGATTTAAAATAGTTTTTCATAGAATTAGGGGTATTTATTGAAATTCTATTAAGATCAGATTATTGATAATTTGATTATTAGGAGTGTATTTTTATGGAATTGAATCATGTATTGAATGGTTTTTGGACTCCATGGGTGAATATAGGATTTTATGTCACAATGTGATAGATTATAGATTTTATTTTTTTAGTTCATCATGATGTTATCTATGCAGGTCACTTTGTGATGATTATAGAGCTGGAAGAGAGTCATCTTGTTTCCAATGTCATCAAAAAATAAAATTCCTAATTTATAATTTTATATGGGAAATAAGTATTTGAAATGGTAATTTTATAATCGTGTGATGTCATGAAATGATGATTAGTATAATTAAATGCTTTTAGATTTTTAATTTTCTTTTTCTAATTAGTTATTTTTGGATGAAAGATGTTCATTATGTGAATTTAATTTATAACTATGAAAAACAAAAATATTTTGTACTGTGGGGAATAAAATGATTTTTTTGATTAGAGAGTTATATTATACGAACAACAATTTATTGGTCTCTACGAGGTTTTACATTGTGAACCATGAATCATATTGTTCCTGATTAAATAAACATAGGTAAGGGATCAAAATTTTACTTTGGGTAGTCATAATAATATCCAAAGGGTCCTCACCAATATTTTACCATGGGTTGGACTCTCATGATGTAACCCCGATATTCTTGTCATCACTACCATTAAAAAGTGTTCTTTAAAGGTGTTTGGTATCCTTTTTGGTGTGTCTAAATTATAAACTGTTATGGATTTAACCATTATAGGGAATCAAGGTAGTGGGTGATTGTGATCCACATAAACCATCTTGTAAATGTTTTATCATTGTGATTTGTATTATTTTATATTATTTGAACATTTTTATTAATGTTATGATAACTCATTTCATCATGTTACCCCCTCCCCTTTCTCACTACTTTATAATCACTATATTAGTGCTTTAGAGAGAAGACTACAATAGGGAAGAGTAAAAATAATTTTTAATATCAAATTTTAATGAATTTGAAATAGTATGTTCTCACAACATTCATCAAGATTTGATTAGACATTTTTTAAGCTTTTATTTTTTAAATATATAATAAAATTAGATGATATTTACTGATATGTCATTATTAGTAGAATATTAATTTTGATAAATGTTGTCTAGAGTATGCAACTGACCATCTAACATTTTAATCATGTATTTTCAATGTGGTAAGATAGACTAAATTTTTTTATCAAATGACCACTATTTTAATTAAAGTAAATAATTAGTTAGAAAATTCCATTTTTTTTATTTTATTTTTATGTCATGCGATTAGATATTGGGTGATAATATAGATTAGATGATTCATGCTCATAAAATTATATCATAATAATTTTTAATGTGGTTCTTCCTCATTGAGAATTCCCATATGATTCATGAATTTTATATTTGTATTTCGATTTTAATTTACCAAATATTTATATAGTTTATATTTAATTATATAATCTCATTAACTCTATTTGTGTGAGTATAACTCTCATGGGCTATGAGGGGCCTCGAAACACAATATGTGTGTCTGGGATACTTAGATTCAATGTCATGTTTAGTGATAGATTTCATATGGTGGGATGATCATAGAGTGGTATATGTTAAGAGAATAAGCATTTATTACTTTATTATTTATATAAATTTTATATTGATTAGGGGTGATTACGGATAATGAATGGTTATCATAAATATAATCCATAAGGGAACATCCACATTAATTATATCATTTGGATAGATGATTTTATATTAGTGTTAATATAAAATCCCCCTAAATATTTTTATTACTGGATTTGAATTAATTTTATAAGATTATAGATTTTTTTTGGTTGTTGGACTTATGTATATTTAATTTTAAGGGAAATGGGATTATAACAAAACTCTTGGGAAATATTCTTACAAAATTAAATGGGTTCTTGATTAGGCCAGGATTTTATTATAATAGTATGAGGGGATGATAATCCATATTTTCCGAATATATTATAATGATATAGAGGGGATCATTCCTGGTATCTAAATAATTATATAACCTTTGGGGAATTCATTTGCACCCCATGATTATGTTAAATATTTGCTGGCTTGGTTTTGGGAGTTATTATACTTTTATACTGACATGTATGTGATGAAGTGGATCAATTACTCACTATTTTAAAAAATAGGTTGACATGTGACATTTTTTAAATATTACCAATCATTGTGAGTAATGTATGTTATTCTCTAGGGGGAATGCTCTCTCTATTGTAATATTATATTTGAATCAAGTATGAGGTGTAATTCAGATGATGTTGAAATATATGTTACAAGATAGCTGATGAAACCTCGATGATCATGTTAGAAATTATAGGGTAAATTCATGTTACTAGTAAATCATATGAAATACTATATATCTGACATTGTGCCTTATCATTAGGTAGGATATAATGAGGTTTATTTCTATATTTGAATGTTATAATATTTATTACATAGTGTCCATTTGTACTTGGTTTTTATATAATTTTTTATGTGGAATATATTATCCACCGATAATTATATGACTTATTATTAGGTAGACTTCCACCTAGTAATCATTAGTGGTACATTATAGAGTCACCACCACCCATGATGGTTATATGAAATAATATAAAGTGGAATCTATTAACTGGAATTTTCTTTAGGATATCATTGGTTGAATATTTTCTACTAAAAATAAATTTTATATATTCTATGATGTATACAAACAATTGATTGTGATAAGAGAAAAATGTGGTGGGATCTATAATCCTAGTTATTTTTTTAATTTTTTGATATTGACGGGAAAATTTTCACTACTAGTAAATGTATATAGTATAAATACATAAGACTATAAGGTATTTCAAGTATTACCATGATTATTGAGGAACATTCATCGATAAATAAAACACTGATCAAAGCTTATATAGGTGATCTTGGGTGTTACTATGATACATGGGGTTTAGTAGTGATTATTTTGTTATTCTTCCATAGAATAATTATGAATAATATCTTATTATATGTCCATAAAAAATATGTACTGGTTATGTTAGTGATATAATTGTTAGTGGACTACAGCATTTTAATCACACCCTACATAGGTGGGAATTACACTATAGTACCTTAGAAATCCTAATGTTCCTTTTTTCAGGTAGGGTAGAGGCCCACATTTTAATGATTAATATAGTAACCTGGTAGGGAGATTAGGGTGATTTGTGGATCATGTATGCATATATATATATATATATATATCCTCTTTTGGATATTATTTATTTTGGATATATATTTTATATGATCATTTTTAGGTGAAATTAGTCTGCTTCTATGACTATATATTTTATTTCAATATGTATATATATATATAATTATTTATGTTTTACAGTTATTTTATTACTTGGGTTTATTATTATGAATGTTTTATGTTATTTTAATTATTAAATAATCTGATATGAGGGTATAATATCCAAATATTTTCAATTGAGATTATATTTTATACTAAGAAACCAATAGAATATGGAGGTGGGGGTGTGTGAGAAACCATTCTTTGTGGCCCTTGTATGGGATTTCCCCGAGTGATGTCAACCCGATGTCATTTTAATGTTTTATAAATGTGTCCATTTGATTATAGTATAATTTAGTTTTTGATTTTAATGGACTATGGTCAAGTTAGAGACTATGATTAACCCTTACATGTTGCATCATCAACAACTTAATAGAGTGATGTACTATATTCAGGGAAACAATGTGGTTGTTATGAATTTAATAGTTATGTTTGAATTATTTAGTCAATTATTTTTCCTTTCAGTGAGTTTTATATAATTCTTTCATGTTATTCAATATTTTGAAAAATTACAGTTTACATGATTCATTCATAACATAATGGTTTTACCAAAAATTTATACTATATCATTTGACTAATGTCACTAAATACATTAGGGTTAAATTAATTATTAAACCAATAATAACTTATAATGTATCTCCCAATCAAATTTATTATCCAATTATACTATGTTGAAGAAATTAACTTCTTCTGATAAATGTTTTTTGGATATTATGATGATATGTTTTCGATAAAAAATTAATCCCTTATGGTCAAGAATTTATAATTACCCCCATGGTAATTATTACAGAATTAAATTACATTGTATTGGTTCTATATAAAAAAATATTCATTAACATAATGTGTCAAAAATATCAAATATGGTTCTTTACAATATATCTTCTTGGTATAATTAAACATAACGTGGCCATATAAATATTTTTATACTCAAATGGCATCATAATATATAGTAATTTTCATATTGGCATTGAAAACAGATGGTCCTAATGTTGGTATTAAAATATGTGACTGACTAGACAATATTGGTTCTTATGGGTGGGTAGTTTTATTTACATGTTATTTCTAAAAAAAATTATGTTGGAACCTTAGGGAGGATGTATTTGAATGTGAAATTTTGTGTGGTTGAGAAATATTATTCACTTATCAATGTTGAAGAGTGGTTTTATCATCATTTGATTCATTCTAAATTATTTTTTATATATCTCATTAAAACTAGTAGGAATGCATAGGTAGAACATGATGGGATAATGACGAATTGATGACAATGTTGGGAAAACATTTTAGGTGAAAGACTACGACTACATCATGATGATGGTAAGTGTTTTCCGTTGTCAATTATTAAGGGAATAATTTTTACATGATGTGTAATTTATTGAGAATTTTTATATTTGGTCCCACTATAAAAGATGTTTTGATAATCAGTATTTGGAAATGAATTAATGGATATGGTGATCTAAAAACATAGGTTTTCGATGGGTTTTGGGGCATGATAGTTGTTTTTGGTTATTAGGTTAATGCTCTAGTGAGGTATCAGTAACCCACAATTTCTAATTTTACTTCATATAACACATTATTCAATATAGTGTTCAGGTAATGTCTTGATGAATTATTTATGAGCAGATAGTCGCATCACAGCGATGTGAGATGTTTTTCAGTGGGTTATTTGGTACAATAATTATAAAATAAATACTCTTATGAAATATTCATTATACAAAATTGGAATGTTGTTTCATGATGATTTATATAAAAATTTGAATTATGTATACTATGGTATTTTCATATTTTTACTAATATATAAAATATTGTAATTGAATGATAGACTGCCATGTTTGTTGTCAATTTTTTTATTATTAAGGCACAACATTATGAGATATGAAAGGGATTCCATAGTTTTTGTGGAATTATCAAGAGTGGTATATTATGTTATAACTTATATGGGTCTCCTGTAATAGTTTTAGGAATGAAGATTTACCCACAATATAGGGTAGTTCATCTTGGAAAAACTAATTAGATTATGACCTAGTAATGTGAAGGACCACCATGCTATGAACCCTATATTCAATACATGAGTGACTAGGAGAGAAATATTTCTTGTGTAAATCAATATCGGTTTTCAAATGTGTAAATTAGAGAACCCTAAATATTTCATTATAATAGGACTCATGAGAAGGAGGTGTCTGAGATGGTATCTCTCCTTTACTCCCCACTAGTATTCCTTTGATTTCAGATATTCCTGGTGTTTTCAATAGTATTTAAATTTATATCCACTCACTTTCTCCTCCATTTTTTAACACAATTATCTGCACTAATTTTTTATTTTAAATCTTGGATTATAGAGAGGCAATTAAATTTCATAATTATAGAATCATCTTGAATCGTTATTTTTTCTTTTATATGGCTAGAGAGAATTCATATAGGATGATTCCAAGCCATTTTTATCCATTTAAATTGAGGTAAATTAAACAATTAAATTTTATTTGATAAAGAATTAAATTTATAGGACATTTATTCTTGTATAAGAGGTACTTTTTTGTTTTTTTAGAATATTTATTATAAATTCCCATTTTCGTTTCTATCGGTTTAGGAGATTCATGATGGGAAGACATATTTTTTCTGAGTAAAATTTTAGCAAAATATAATAATTATTTATAAATTCAATAAATTATTTTGTATGTTTTTTCAACATAAACAATAACTCTAATTATTATATCTTCTTGGATAGGGCATGTCCAAGTTTTCATAAGGGGATATCAATGATTGAGGTTGGTTACCCCTTAACATGAACTAATATTTCTCATATTTTTATACTTATTTTCATTTTTAGTCTCACCATAAAAGTGTGGTATTCCTAAATTTTTTTTATAATGAACATGAATATAATATAATTCTATAGGGATACGATGTATCCCTAAAAACTAACATGTCATATTGTTTTCCATTAGATGGAGGATTTATTCTGAATATGATCCATTAGGTAAATTCACCTGATATGGGTTGAAGTGAGTTTTCCTCCATGATATATATAAGATCAATTGAGTGGGTATTACCGATAAATTATTGTAAAAATGGATGTATTGGAGTAAATAACTTTTTTGATTTTAAATTTCGATGATATAAGGCCATCCCACTCTTAAAATTTTAGTATAATATTAATTGGGAGGTTGTTTAGGCCATGATGAAGTTATTACAATGATTACACATTATTTTCTCCCTAATATTTTTTTTTCAATTTGATGATAATTATATAGAGGATCACATATAGGGACTCTAAACTATGTTAGAAACTAGAAAACCATAGTGATCTCCCTAGATTTGGCATGACTAATAAAAGGGCTTCATCTAGGTTGTTATATCATTTGTATCATGGCATGGCTGTGGATACATGAATGGGTTTTTAATGAATTGTTAACCTGGACATGTGTGATGAGTCAGGTGTGTGACCAACTCAAATGAGGAAAGTGTATTTTTCCAATGTGGGGAACCATTACATCTAGTGTTATCTTATATTTGATTCTTTTCTAGAACAACATCCCCACAAATTCTGATATAAGATATTAACATGTTGAAACATTCCCTTGATGAATATGTGATATAGTTCATGATTGATATTGGAACCCCAATTACACTATCAGTTATTTTTCAGGGATACCTCCTACTTGATAATTATATATGATTTCATTTAGTTAAAACCATCCCCATAATTATTATATGATATACTAAGGGTTATTATTTGGACCCCTTTTGTTATATATTATAATATGGTGCATATGTTGCTGATAAATTATTATACTAATTATTATCAGGTTCATTTTGTTCTCCATGATAGTATAACCAATACTATATGATATTTATCATATCCAGGATCATTATAAGTGATGTGATTGGGGTGGAACTCTCCAATGTTTATGATATGACATGTATGCCATAAGAAATGTTTACCATAATCATTATATATATATATATTAGAATATGTGGATGGACCAAAACCTCCTTAAGTGTTCTTATATATATATATATATATATATATATATGTGATAAATTTGGGTAAGTCATGTGTTCCCGCATTGATTTTATGATATTATCAATGACATCTGAAACGTGATAAAGATGGTATGAGAAATCCCATGTGTCATAGTAGAACATAAGGATATACTATGATTATATTATTATGATTCGATGAATATTATTTATATAATTTCACATGGTTCTATAGTCTACATACATGTAATGATTAAGACCCCATTTCGGAAGGTTACTAAAAATCCCCATGAATATACATTTTACATTTTCATTAAATAATTATCATGTTGTATAACATGTTTTACACATAACATCCAACTAAAATAACCAAAAATAAACATTTTTTATTTAAAAAAATTAAAATTTGAAATAAACATTTACTCATATTGAGAATAAAATTTGAATAAATTGGTAAAATTAATAGTGGAATAAATAAACATATAAATAAAATTACAAAAAACTTAATATAATTATCATAGGGGTTCACTATGAAGACCGAAACTTAGAATGGTAAAATTTATATATGCTAATAAATTTTAAAATTAATATATATTAACAGAATTGTAAATTATTATAATGATTGATTTTTTGTGATATTTATAAGGAAATATATATATGAATTAAATATAACTATTCTATATATATATTAATAAAAAATATAGTCATTAGATATAAATTTTCACTAAAAATTCATATTGTATATATGGTCATTGGTTATACATGAGCCTGATATGTATATTGAACTACTGTAATTTTTATTGACAACATTAATAATATGTAATTCAAATATAATAAATTCATCTACAATAAATCAAACATATATTATTGAATGAAAATATGTTTTTAATGAATATATATATATATGTTATATTTTAATATTATTATATTTCAATTAGTTAATAAGAATGATTTAATCAAACCAGAAATATAAACAGAAAAATAATCAAATTTATTAAATATATTATTATGATAATATTTTTATTTATTGTGTTTAAATTTATATATTTATAAATTGAAATGAATTATCATAGAGAATATTATTAGGTAACATATATAAATAATTATTAATAAAAGTGAATAATATAAAATAAATAATTTATAAATTAAGAGGGGTTAGAATTTAATCAATGATTTTAGTTTAAAAGTGTATTATTTATTAAAATTAAATTTATAAAATAATTTTCATTTATTTATTTTCAATATAAAATTCTTTAATTATTATTGTGTATTTTATAAAAAGATTTATTATATTATAAATTTAGTAAATATTTCATCAACAATTATTATTTATTGTTTAATTATGGTAAAAGAAAAAAAAAGTTTAAAATGAAAAAATTACAAATCATTTTTTGGAAGTGTTGTATTTATTTATTATAATAAATTTAATTCATCATTTCAAATGGATTAATATATTAAAATGGATTTGTGAATTAATTAATTTAATTTAATTTTTATTTTATAATAATTAATTGTAAAATATTTTTTTAAATTTTTATTTTTAATTAATTTTTTTCTATATTTATTTCAAAAATGATTTAATGATAGATTTATCATATTTGTAAAATGAAATAAATTTTATGAATTTAATATTTTAATCATATTTTCAAAAAATATAATACCAGAAATTAAATTTGGGTGTATAAAAAATAGTATATCTTAAAAATGGAGTTACTATTGTTATGAATAATGCAGTAAATGAGTTCTAAAATGTTTCGAAGATATAAATTATTATAAAACATTATCATTATTGTTTAGATGAGATGATTAATGAAAAATATATCTTCTTTACTACTTTTTTTTTCAATCCTATAACATGAAATACTTATACATTAATGAATGTATAATTTGAAAATTTTTACTTATAAAAAACAAATAATTTACCCAATATTTAATTCTCACAATGAACTAATTTATTTATATTCACTATTTAATGAATTTAAATTTTCCATCTCAAAAATATTTATTACAATATTTTTGGATCCCTGTTCTATAATGGAGTCCAATATCCTAAAATTCAATGAAACTATTCTGAGAAGACAAGAAATGAGGATATTATTTTTATAGTTATTCACTATGAATTTCAATTACCTTATCATACTAAAACATTGAAAATCATATTCACCATATAAGGATTATGTAATGTAATAATTAACATTATATATATATATATATGATATTTCTGTAATATAACTCTATGATATTACTCATTTATTCGTATGAAATGGTTCATTTATTGTGATGAACCATCTATAAGAAAAATAAAAAAAAGTAAATTCATCTTTTAAAAAATTTAATCTTATTACATTATTTATAATGTCCATACTTGGAAACAATTATTTGTATATATTCTAATTGATCCACCTTATGTGCGGCACACCTTTTCATATGATTTGGGATTTCGACCAACAATGAGGGTTTAAAAATTCATGTTGAGGACATTATATCTACAATAGAAGAGATAATCAATAAATATCTAAGGTAGAAAACATATTAGATAATGAATATTAATAATAGGAATAATATAGACTCATATTAAATTAAATCCAATTCATCACTGAATATTAAATGTTAAGGAACAATGTAAGGTAATGAAAATGGGGTTTTATGATACCTCATCTTAGCCTCATGGAAAACCAATTGTCATACATGATCATGAATTTTCATGCATCTTCCCAAATCATGTCTGTTAAATGATGATAGATTTTGGGTACCCGATTTGAATTGGTACATATGTATGTTGAGTATACACAAAATAAGTTAACTTACAATTTTTTCCCAAAATATATGAAAATATGAAGTTTTATTTACTACATGCATGATCTGAATAAATAAAAAAATGTTGGAAATAAATAAATAATGCATGATGAAATATCTACTTATGTATGGATTTTAATATATTCTATTCATGTCACATTGAACATGTCAATCCCATAACTAAGTAAAACCCTTTAGTAATACTTAATTCCCTATCCTAGATCAAGCATATATTATTTGGATGGTGTTGGGGTTTCTATTATCATGTCTTCATTGTCATACCTCCCACTGTAACATACTCATGTCATTCTAGTCCCAATATCATCTATCATGGACCTCCGATATGATTGTTTTCCCCATCATTGAATATGCTTATAAGTAACAAAGATCTTTGAAATTATCCCATGAACATCCATCTATATAAAACATATTAATCCCGAGTTAAAAATAAATTTAATCAAAATTAATATTTTCAATGAAAATATTAATCAATGTTTTCTCATTAAATGGGATATCCTTAAATTATATGTAATCAACACTGTACATGTTTTCTTATTTAATATTAATGCATAATAATAAATTTTTCATTCATAGTGTTTTAAATAATAATGGACAACCTCTTTGAGTCGTTTATATGATAATAATACAACATCTCTATATGGATAATAATAACTATCCATATAAATGGAAGAAAGAACTATAGTTAGTTTAATTCCAATACCACCATAGTTAGACAAATCAATAATGTAACATTTACATTGGTCAAATTTTTACTCAAAACATATAATAGATATCCATCATGATTTTCCCATTTCACCACCGAATACAGAAAACCATGTGATTCCCTCAAATCATCATAGAAAAAAAACCGTATTATCCCCCTTTATATTAAAAATCATTCAAACGTATAACCAATGAAACATAGTTGAAAACTCCCCACCCAATTATAAATGATCTAAAAACTACATTGTTTTTCATGGTTCCTCACAATATCTATCTGACCCACTACAAATATGTATTTCCATTCCCTCATATGAATGAATCCATTGGATCCTACATAATTCCATTATGTCAAAACTATATCATGGAAATTTAATTACTCATTGAAATTTGACCCCATATTTAGGGGTATACAATTTGTTTCATTGAATCAATGATTGATTGGCCAGTCCATAAATTCATTACACAAGGCCACATATTCCTTATAAAAAGTCAAAAAAGTTATGACATTGAATTTTAATTTAATCAATTAACTATGATTAATAAAATATAATTAATATCATGAGTATTTTATGGATCTTTTTGAGTGAAAGTAAATCACATAAATCATTACATAAAATAGTTAAACCATATAAAGAGTACCAAATACTGGATATATCAATTAACAATTCTCATTTTTATTATTCAAAGGTCATTATATATTCTAAGGAATGGATGATTTCCTTTATTTCGAACATAAAAATAAATCATCCTGGGATCCCATGTCCCATTACTAAAACACAAAATTCAATAATTTTAATTTATATAATGATTTAATCAATTTAATTTTCGATAGGGATAATTATGGATAAACCATAATGTCACCTTAACACATAAAAATAATTAAAAACCATCAACTAGAGATCCATATCGTTCTATAAATTTCATATTGAAACTTTCACTAACAAATACCATAATTGAACCATCATAGACATTTATTTTTAATGAAACCCCCTTGAAAACTCTCCATTGGGACTTAATAATTAAAATAATTTGGGGATAATAAATATAAAAATTCTCAGGATGTAAAAATACTAGGAAGAGTATTACATAATTCATGATCATCTGATTCATCCATGATATTAAAGAATCATTAAAAAATATAAATTGAGAGGAAATAATTTTTTTTACAAATTTAATGAGGATAAATGATAAGGGAAACATAACTTGTGGATCACATAAATCATAATGAAATAAAACACATAATCACATAAATATGTGGATAATCAATTATGGGATGAGGTACTCAGTTGGCTGGGGTTTAGGCACATCAAATAGAGTGAATGGTGGATAGCCCTTAATTTTTTGAAGGGTTAAAATAGAAAATTCCTCTTTTATAATGAGTTATATTTTTTGGTAAAATGGGTCTATAAAATATTCCCCAACCATGTGGTTACATTACCTATTTGAACCCCTATAGCATGGTTAGATAACATAATTTACCATACCATCAACAAAATATGTGAATTTTATATTTCATGATCTATTTTTTTATGGAATATCTAAACAAACACATGGACAATATGCCAAGAACAAAAACCAAACTAGATAGCATGGTTCACCGTATAATAATGATTGATCCAAACAAATAAAGTGTTAACCACTTCATATAACCATTCTATATAGAAATTTTACTAATAACCTCTTTAGGCTAAGAGTATTTCATGTAATATCTCTATCTATGAAGTATAAAATTTTCACCTTGGTAAAAACCCCAAAATCCTAAAATATAAAATAAATCTCATGGGACTCACCTAAGAATATATGTCAACTAATAATCACATGAGAACCATAATAACCTCCTAGATCTCAAACATTATTAGAAAAAATTACATTATGATTCTCGTACTCTAATTGTTTTTTGAATTTGGGTTAAAAATTCATCTCATACAGTAGATTGAATTTTCTATATCCCTAAAAAAATATTAATATCAACATAGTGTGTGTTAAAAACACTACACCATAAATCATACCAAGTATAAAAAATGAACAATTCTTATCCAATAGTATATCTCAACCTTCTGTTGATTTCAATTCTGTTGCAAACAATTGCATTCTCCCCTTGAAAAATGTTCCATAGGATCCCAATGTGAAACATTCTATTCAATGTGTAAAATAGTTATACAAGAAGATGGAGCTCATAATTTAGCATATAAAATATATGACAAAACACACCATTTTCTATATATATGATATAATCATGGTGTATCTGTACATTTAATAATTCAACACATGTGGCTTCCCGCATAAAATATTTCTTCATATGGGAACATCAAAACTACAATTCCTTTCTATTATAGGAATTTATTTCTCACCCACATTTTGAATGGTCAGAAACATTATCAATATAGTTCCCAATGCATTTTACCTCATAATATGATTGGAAATAGATCCGAATCTAGTATCAATTATCAAAATCTATTTCATAACATATATTAGAATTCCTATATAGAAAAAGAATAATAAAAACATTTAGATTTCTCCCTGAAATGACTGATTAATTCCTAAAACATAACCTATTAATTTTCATAAACATTTCACTTTATATATGTCCCAGTTCTCAACATCTAATTTCATATGATAAAACAAGTAAAATATATTCAAGATAAATTTAGATGTAAAACAATCATTTTTAGCCACACAAGGAATGTACATTTTATTTTTAAAAGTAACTTAACTCTTATATGATTTTCATAAATACAAAAACATTTATCCAAAGCATTGTAAAAAACCCCATAGGTACTTCCTTAACAATATAAATCTATACTTGTGCTCTGACCATGAGAATTTACATGTTTATAGTCTAACTAATTTAGTGAAGCATCTAATTTCACTCCATGTATGATTCCATCACACAAAATTCATCATGAATAAAACATACTTTTTTAATCGTGTTCAAAGAGAAATGTAGAAGAATTAATATCAATTTTCACACTAGGATGAAGAATCTATGATGACCACTGACATACTGTTCCAAAAAATACATGGCCCCACATTCGTACGGTTTCATCTCTCACGGGAAAAATAAGTGTCAACATCATAGTCGTTCTGATGATATATCTTCACTGGTTCATAACATGACCAATAAAACCAAACCATATCCATCCACACACGTGATGACATATCATGGTCAAGCTTCCTCAGAAACACAAACAAACATAAAGCATAACCTATTACCCAGTCCATGCACATGGATACATTATCCATATACTATACATAAAATCATCTAGTTGGGTCACTCAATCCAACCCACTACATATTTATATCTTATAATCATATAATTTCCATTATATTGATCATTATGTATAGTAAAGGGTATATCCCAAAATCACATATGTGTCTCTTCCTCGGATACACACACGGTCAAATTAGTAGTCCACATGGCCCATAAGAAACACAAAAAGTATACCTCTCACCACTTGTGTGGTCATTACTAATTTATAATTAGATATCCATCAAGTATTACAACAAGAATCCACTCAATCAATTTAAATGAAAATTATTTGTTCTTCCAAACCACCTAGTTGATTATATCGAATTAATATTTTTTGATTATATTGTCATCTAGAAAGGATCACCCATCTAAAACTATAACCATGCAGCTAATAATTTCATTATCATTAAGGGAGGATATCTAATTTAACTCCTTTTCAAACCCATCTCATCTCTTATTTGAAAAAATAAATAGAATCATTGACACCATCCATCATTTTTCAAACAATTATTATCTGCCCATGCTCTATCTGCATCAGAAAAGGGAATCAAAATCCATTTGGGATAGGAAAATAAAAAAACTTTATTCAAATAAAATCAAAATACTGTGGAAACCCAAATTCATCAAATCACATATAATTATCACTCATTATTCTTCCATGAAAAATAAATAAATAACATTCCATCACCTGTACCATACTATTTTTATCACATGAAATCCATTGTGCATAACTAGAAGTAGCTCATCCTGATTCCCATTTAAAAAAATCTAAGTAATAATTGATCATCCCCACTCAATATTGTCATAAAATTGAATATATAAACAAATCCGGTATAGTCCATTTCATATATAATGGTATATATTACACCCACCTAGTTCAACAAGTTTATCATCAAATAAGTGCATATATAATTTGAAGAATATATATGTTCCCATTAATTAGTCACTTTTTGAGTCACATCATAAAACATATTATATATTTTTATATCGCATATTAATGATGAAAAATGTCAAAATAACCATACAAGTCTCCTTCATTACTAAAAAACCATTCACCTACTGGACTAAACCATTGTGAATTCTTACCTCATCATCTATGGACAATGTAAAACTAACTATCCAAAATGATCCTTATTAAGAAACAATATTATATTCTCCATTATATATAATGTGATTCCATGATATATATAATTACACCATATAAATTATTAGTTACACATTGAATAATATAATTGAAATAATAATAAAAACATGTGCTTTCCCATCCTGAACATATATACCTTATGGAACTATATTGTTAACTACACCTAATTTAACAACTGACTATTATATAATCACAATGTGTCTCACATTAGATCGATATGATATATCCTCAAAATAGAATTTATATACATGTTATTTCATCTTATTACTACGACACAACGTACATCACAAATAGAATAATGTATGAGGATTTTTTGAAACAACAAAACAACTATAACTTGTAATCAGTGATAGAAATCCCAAACACTGTAGACCATATATATTATGATAAATTATTTTTTTGATACATATATGATGTAATGACATATTGCAATTCCATTCCACGTTTTTATTACATAAAATTTCATTTACATGGAACAAGAAGATGATCTTTTACTGTTTATATTCATTGAAAAAAGAATCATATTATGTGAAAATGTAAAAAATAATTCTAATCCACATGAAAGAAACTGTCATTGGGCCACCCTATGAACATTTACTGGACCACATTACCTAGGGAAATACATCAATGGAATTGATAAGAACAAATCCCAGTAAAGAAATATAAGGGAAATTGTGAACAAGTTATCTGGAGTAATACCAATTAGATGATGATGAATACCTTAAATGAATGAAAAAATGGGAGAAGATATATCATAGTAAAATAAATGTAAATCATAAAATTGAAATTAGGATAAAACCTTTAAATTCTATATTCATAATCATCTCACCATGATTTTCCACAATGGTGTTATAAAAATTAACAAGGTTAATCATGAATGTATCATAAAACATGTCATCTATGAATATTAATTTCATTATCAAATTAATTGGGGATCTATAATGAGGAACCATTAATATGTATTAATTAATGTGATAAAAAGAAAATATAATTAATCATTTTATAAATAACGGATGTAAAATAATAAATGTGATTCATATAATAATCATGTTATTTTCAAAAGTTCTTAAAGACAATATTCTTATGTCATTTAAACACCACAAAAGATGAATGGGGGATTTATGTTAGGCAATTCGAGAATAAAATAAATCATTTTTACATATTAGTGAATATGCCAAGAAAATAAAGAGTTTTGGGTATTCAAATAATGAATAATAAATGTTATTTCATGAGGATAGGATAGAAATTTCGAGAGGTAATATAATTATCATAACAAGTATAGAATATGGATTTAAAAATTAGTAAAAAAATATGGTAAAATGGTCTATAATTCATAAAATAATGATAATAAAGTAAAGGGGAAAAATATAATGTATAGATTAATTTATTTTCTAAGTTATAAAATTGTTGCACATAATGATGAAACATGAATGGAAAAGAGAAGTGTAAATTTCCCATTACATGATAGGTGTTCCTAAAACACTAGGATCAGGACCATTGTGAGATTTTGGAATCCTTGGTAGGAATCTTTGGGATGTATAAATATTACATCTTCATGGAGGAAGAATTTGAAATAAATGGTAATGAATAAATGGGAAAATATTTTTTGAAAAATAGGGTAATTTGTTTTTTATTTTCCATGGACAGATGGATAGGGATAAAATAAACACCATGGTATTTCCCATGTTGTTTTCCCATTTTATTGGAATCTAGGGACACATATAATGGTATATAAATGCACATGTGTCAACCAAAATTTTATGTTAACTATTACATCATTAAGATATAATCATGTTGGCATTAATCATATCGAAACCCAAAAAAATTTATATATAACTTTTCATGAAAATTATGTATTTTATAAAATTTCATAAACTCTCACTAACCTAATTATTAGGTTATGATTTAAAATAAGATATTTTTTTATATAATAATTATCTAAATATAATAATTTAAAATTTTAAATACAGAAATTATTGTTTATTAAAAAGTAATAATGGATACAAATTGCCTAGTGAAATTTCATAGTATAATTTATGACAAATGAAATAAATAAAAATATATTTAATTTACCTTTAAATAATACTGTTTTAATAAAACTATTTAATAAAAATAATTATTATTCACAATACCATAGATTATTATAAAAAATTAATATTTTCATAAAAGTGAAATTTATCAGAAAATATCTAATTCTCAAATTTTTTATAATTTGAAGAAAAAAACTAATCTCAAAATGGAATTGTTGGAAAAAAATTATTAATAAAAAGTGATTTTAAATTATGTAAATAAGGCCCTGAAACATAATCCATAATAAATCTCACATATAACCAAAGTGTTTGGTGATCTATAGTGATAGATTCATGGGGTTTCTTGGTTATCATTTCCAGAGTGGTAATTTACACTAACTGGAATTTTTTCAATAGGTAGTTTCATACAAACTACATGTGTTGGAGACCATCTAGGTCTTAGTAAACTGTAATTCCTAGTGATGTTGTTTCCCTCCCATGCTCTAAAAAATGGGAATTATATGTCAAGACTCAACTACTAGATTCCATAATTTATCATTTTTTCATTAATTACACTTTTTAATTTTTATATATAAAAAATAATTTTAATATTAAATTTTTTATAGAGTATATTTCCAAATGGTCATAATGAACAATTATAATAATTTTCCATCGTTTGAATAATGTTCAAAATTCAATGGTCAAATTTAAATTTATACTCAATTCATTTTTCATGAGATACAGTTTTTCTATGAATAAAATAATATAACACACATATTTAAGAAAAAAAATTCATTGAAAAATATCATTTTTTTATATTCCACCCCATTATTAATGTTAGACCACAAAATTTCAAACCATTCCCTCAGAAGAGAAAATATGTTTGTACATCTTTTCCATTGTTTCCTCTATTTCATATGTCTCTTATTCTTATTTGGGGTTCCACCACAACACATTGACCTTGTGTGTAGTTTTCATGCATAGAACAAATTTTCAATGGTCTTCAATCTCTAAAAGATTCTTTTTATAAGAAAGATCATTTCCTAGTTGTACCACCACCAAATTTTGTACATATTAAGGGATAAGTATTTATATCCTCATGATATATGAGTAGAGTACATCATGAAGAGGATATTGATATGGATTAAGAGAAAGTTGATAAAAATTGATCCTATGTGATCAAGAATTTCATGGGGGCCAATGTACCTGGGTATATAATCACATTAATCCCAAACTCATTACTCAAATATATGGTAATATTTAAAGGATGATATTATCTCCAACATCAATCTCTATGTTTCTTTGATGAATGTCAGCATAGATCTTCTACCATCTCAAAGAAATCATTATTTGTTCCCTGATATTTTGAACCTTTTTATCTCTTCAAAAATATCAGGACATATAATTTTACCTTTATGATCATTATTTATACAAATATGAGTTCTACATCACTTCCCATATAGATATTCATAAGGTCCCAATCTATTTATCAAATAGAGGCTATTATTGTAAGAGATCTGAACAAGTGGGAGATGATATTCCAATAGACCATTGAATTTGAATTTTCATCATATAATTGTGTACACCAATGTATGAATTCTACATTGATATTTTACATTATTATTTGGGTGATTGGCCACACTAAAATTCAATTTAGTACTCATAGAATACTGAATAATTGTCATGGATTTTGACATGAACGATTGATCACAATCAAAAACAAAAGGAATTCACTACATTCATCATGTCCAATTCATTTACATACATCATTTAATTACGTAAAAGTGATAAATATATTCAAATATCGATAAAATGGGTAGTATTGGGGAGTTGATATATTATAATAGATATGAAATTTTTTCCATTGGATGTTTTTAGGAGACCTTTGTGAAGTCCATGGTGATAGTATCCCACTTCAATGATGGTATGGTAAGTGGATGGAATACCCTTTTAATATGTTTTTTCTTTCCCTTCACTTATATACACATCAATAATTTTTTAGTGATATTAGAAATATCCCTTTTCATGTTGTGCCACAAATAATGAAGAGAAAGGTACATATACATTTTACTATTTCTATGATGTATATAAAATGTTGACCAATGAGATTCTTACAACATCCCATTATTTATTTCTAGAATAGATGGAAAATATATCCTTTTATGACATTTTAGTACACCTTATTGATCATTATTAATCTTAGAAAACATATCATTCCTCTTAGCCTCTATTTTCTTGAGTAATATAGGATCTCTTATTTTATATGTATTGATCATATCTAGTAATGGTGGATGAGAAATAACTTTTTATAGGGTTTATGATGTCGCTTCCCTTACAATTCCCATGCTCAGTTTTACTCTTTCCTTCACCATTTTATCTCCATGAATCCAAATCATTTTTAGAACAACCAGGTCTTTCCAACATAATGCATTAACAAATTTTTTCTCCCTTAGGTTATAATGAATTAAACAATCATAGTTTTTATGAATTTCAAACTATCTCATTTGTCTCATGTTATGTCCGTTTTTCATGAAAATATACCTCAGAAATTATTTTTATGTGTTTGCATACCATTTCTCCACATAAATCCTCTTCTTTCATATCTTTAGATTAAATAAACTACATGTGTCTCTAAATCATTCATAGGATAATTATTTCATTAGGATTAAACTATGATGGTGCATAAGAAATCACCTTTTCGTTTTTCATGAGAATGCACCCAATACCATTCAAATATGCATCACTAAATATAAAAAATCATTCTCTAATATAGTGTAGTGTAAACACGGGATCAATAACCAATCTCTTCTTAAAATATTTGAAACATTTTCACACTTTTTTTTCAGGATAAATTGTTCCCCTTTTCATGTTTTCTTATTTAGTTGTTTAGAAATTGGTGAATTGTTTTTTAAAAAATTATAATAATATTCTTCTAATCCATTAAAACTATGAGTCTCTATTACCAATGTAGGATGAGGTCACTCCAAAATAACATTTATCATGGTAGGTTCATCTGATATTATTTCATTAGTGATAATGTCCCCAAATAAATCATATTTTTGAAACTGAAATCCTAATTTTCTAAATATTACAAATATCATATCATTTATCATACTTGGAAATATATCCCTTATATAATCCTCATTCATCTCACAATTTCTGAAATATATCATATTAAAATAAATGAAGAATACCACAAATTTATCAGGATAATTCTTAAGGAATAATTTACCTACTCAATCCTAAGGGAATAACGACAACTTCAAAATGTACAGATCATGAATAGAAGTAAAAATTTGGAATATCCTCTTTATTTTCCATCAATTGATGGCTACAAAATTGAAAATTAATCATGTATTAGAATTTATCCCCACAAAGATGGAAAAAATCAAGCATTATTTATTGGAAGAGGTTACATGTTCATAACGATTATCAAATTATGTTCTCTATAATAAATACATAAGCTCATTGATCTACCCTTCTTCTTCACAATGAGATCATTTTCTATACACTGTGACATACCTAGTAATATAAACACCGATCCAAAATATCTGTTATCTATTTCTTTAATTCTTCCAACTCCAAATTTTCTAATCTACAAGATGTATTTGGTTTACTATTACATCAATGAATGTGTTTTCATGGAGATATCTACCTCTCTAACTCTCATTTTATGGAATATTTTTGTTATTGAATAAATTATTTTTCATATTCAACATCACTAATAATTTTCCTAAACAATGGTGTGGTTGGTGATTCTAAAAAGATACCATGTTGAGATCTCTCTCATATGAAAACTTCATTTGGAATTCCAATCATGATTGATGATGTTACCCTGGTTTTGAATTTTTTCTTATTATTATAGCTTTAGATCTAGTACAAAACTTGTAAAATGCTAAATTCTAGAATGAGAATGACTACTATATTTTTGATGAGATTATTATCTCCAACAAAAATACTATAGTTTCTATAAATATTTCATGTATAGGTGAGACCTCCTCAAGTGATGACTGACAACTCTACTTCTATACGTACATATATTGATACTATAATCCATGAAAAATTAAGGGAATTAAAGGACTGTATATAACTAGAATAAAACAATGTACTTTCTAGAATCAATTTATTATAATAAAGACTTGTTAATGAATTTGGTAACTCAAATCCATGACCCTGCAAGGTTTTATTAAAAATTAAAGGAAAATATATAACACACATATTGGCCCATAGAACAACAAATTAAAAATTCCTAGGTAATCAAAACATCGTGAAAAAAATACAACTTCCCGGGTGTCCTAATTAAACAAGGCCCACTTGAAATATCTCAGAAATCAAAACCTGCTGACAGAATCTCGGCCCACCTGTGATGCAACGCATCAAAAGTTATGATCCCCTATGTCTTCTTCAGCCCTGCATCCCATGGAAATCACACCTCCTAGTTGACCCAAAACAAGGATAGATTACACATATCTCATTCCATGAAATCATCTCCATCCTATACAAATAGTACCACCAACAATTACCACTGATCAAACACCCATGGTCGACCCGTCTCTTTCGGTTCCTCGAGGTCATCACCTCCTAGCTTCATTATCGCCAGACCGCATTTTCTTTAATGTAAATGGAATTTCATCCCTCACCCAAGCCATGATCACAATACAATAATACCCACCAGGATCCCGACATTCCTCGTAGCAACATAGAAGCACCTATTACCTAAATATGTCTGGATCCCTTCCCCCAACATCATAGCCCACGTAGATTGAAAATCCACTATGATCCCTTCACATGTGACACTAAAACCCATGTAAGTCCCATATCTACTAGTCGAGTGTCGAAACCCACCCTCATACCATCATCAACTTGTTGCACTGACAACCAGAACCTGCATAACCTTTAAACATCACCCGTAAACATCCACTGCTAGTTATCATCATCACCGACCATGAAAAAGAATCTCCAGCCCCACCGTCGTTGTAGGGACCCAATCACCATCAGACTAGTTTCCACCATAAAATTATTCTTTACTTTACAATGTATGTTACGTGGTATTTGGATAGTTCATTCACACTTGTATCATTTCTCAATAATGTTAATGAATTTCCCCGAATACTTCTTACCACAATTTTATAGTGTGGAATTTTTTAGTGTCTTCCCTCCACTTCTAGGATCAATACAACTCTCTAATCATGTATCAATATATGTCTCAATTTAATTAAATATATGGGACTAATGTGTATGTCTGAACCTCAGTTAAAGATTTTGTAACATCACACTATCTTTATGTATCTAAAATAGTCTCAATTATAATTATTATACCATAGTTGTTGTCTCATTACACCAAATAATCTAAAAAAATTTCCATATAAATCCATCATAAAGATATAGGTGTAGTGTGAATTTTTGGCATGATTCATCAAATTTGTTCCCATAGATTATTTATCATTCATCTTCACCTCTAAAAATTTCCTCTCCATTTTCATTCTCATTTATTAATGGAAATAAGTTTTTAAAAAGGATACCTGAAACTCTTCCCACTCCATACATCAATAATCCTTCATGGATTCATGTTTTTAGCTAGTTTTCACCACTGATCAGCTTATCCCTTTATGTGATATAGATTTATTGATAATTTCTCTTATTCAAAACAATGTATTATATAAATGAATATTTTATTTACAGTATATCATTTCTTCTGAAACCAATGGGTCTATTGATGCAGTTAATGAGTATGGCTATTAACACATATAAAACTCAATATAAATTTTTTCCCATCGAGTTAAATCCAATATCTCTTATTTATTTATGTTATTTCACTTAACTTGAGTAATTTAATTTTTCATTCTTATGGATTTTTTATTTTGGCATCCATCAGTTCGGCGTTAATAACTGGTATGTTGTCCTCAACATTTATGAAGTTTACCTTATTTCCTTATATATTCTAAATGAAGCAAACCATATTAATGATCATGTAACATGTATAGGAATTTTTTGTCTTAAAACATAAATATTACATTTCTTATAGATTAACAAAACTAACATTTTTTATATATCCATCATAATCTTTAATAAAAATATTATGATTAACCGATATTATTTTATTTCAGTGAAAAACTATATTTGAATTAAGGTAGGTTTTTGTGTGCTGGGTTACACCATGTTAGTCTTGATGCACCTTATCATGGTTGTTACAGCTTGTTATATCTATTCCAGTACCACTTCCAATGGTTCTTATCTAGACTGGGATTTATTTTCTCATAAATTAGTTACTTAAAACATTAATTTAATACTTGGATGTTTTCCTATATTCTTTCATGTCCCTATGGATATTTTTAATGTTTTCAAATCCAAATTTACACAAATACCAAATATTTACATTAATACCAACTATAGACTCCCTCATTTTTATTATAAAAGCATTCAATTACCAAGTACAAACTGAGGATATTTTAATGTTTAGTTTCTTGGGAAAATATTATATAATACTTGGAAACATAAAAATTTATTATATTAAACTTTAAAGTATTCATACATATTCCACAACACATACATTTATTACATATCATATATAGAGTTATTACATCAAATGAATGTGTGAGCATAAGACCTGGTAAGGGACTGAATGGGAAACATTTTTCAAGTGATATAGAGGAAAATAAATAATATCATAAATAATATCATAAAGGAAATAGAAATGTAAAAATAGATATATCATTATAAAATTAACATGAATCATAACATGTAAATGTGGATAAAATATTTAAATGATACATTAATAATCAAATCACCAATTTTTTCACCAAGATGTAATAAAAATTACTATTGTTATTTAACGATGTATCATAAAACATGTCATACTTTGAGATTAATTTCATTACCCAATGAACTAGATACTTATAAGGAGGAAAATTAATATATATTATTTAGTTTGATCGCATAATATAATCATTGACATTTAATAAATAACTCATGAAAAATTTAGTAAATGATTTTCATATAAAAATCATGTCTTCTCAAAATGATCTTAAAGACAAGATATTTTTATTATTTATAATCCATTAAAGGGGAATGAAGTGTTTATTTATGTAAAATATATAATCATGTAAATCATTTATACATATTTGTTAATACCCATATAAAAAGGGGGTTTTAATCCACATAATGAAATTATAACTGAATTTCTTTAGGATAATATAGAATTTTTTAGAAATAAAATCAATAGCATAATATGCCTAAAATTTCATTTAAGATGAGGGTAAAAAAACATGGAACAATGTAATAACATTAATACAATAATAATAATACATATAAGGGATAAAATTAATTGAATATAATAAATTGTCTTTTAATTTTGAAATACATACAACATATATAGGGAATTTTAATAGAAATGGAGAGTCAATATTTCCCTTTACTCAAAGAGTATTACTAAAACATAAGGTTAAGGACAATGGGGGATTGTGAACACATTGGGATTAACCCATTGGTGGTAAATATATTATAGATCCATGTTGTTTTAATATTATGTAAATGGATAAGGATAAATGTGTGGGTATAATTAGAAAAATAAGAGTATTTTTTTATTAATTTTATTGTAAACCTAGTTAGCAGTGAATGAAAAAACTATGGGCATGTCCATGGTATTGGACACATGTGAAACCTATTAATTTATTTAAATCCACAAGACTCAAATTTAATTTTATATAAACTATTAAATAAATATGAAATAATTATTATGTTATTAAACATACAGAAAACTAAAGACTATATTTTTAATATTCTTGAAAAAATATAATATTTTAGAAATGTCTCATAAATTCTATCTAAAAAATTTTATTTGCGATTTTTTGAAAAATGATATTTATTTTATATAAAAAATTATATATATATTATAAATTTATCTTATTAATAAAAAATTTCTTATTTATTAAAAATTTATAGTGGATTGAAAATAAATAGTAAAAATGAATAGTGAAATTTTGGACACTTGAAAACAGTATTGATATTTTAGCATTTATATTTAAATAAAAGTATTTTAGTCATAATATTTCATTAGAATAATCATTATTAATAATACCTTAGTTTTTTATAAAAATTATATCTTTTCTGAAATGTATGATTTTTGTTCAAAAAATATATTTATCACATTCAATATATTAGAAGAAAACTAAATCTGAAAGCAAAATTTTCAGAAAAACAATTTTATTTTATAAAAGTGATTTTAATTTATGAAAATATGGAATTGACCTATAACCCCATATAACAACCACATATGAAATATGTTTATTCTGTTCGATGGTGATTGATTCCGAGGGTGGCTCACATAATATCCCCCAAGTGGTAATTTCCACATTCATAAACATCCGATATATGAGATTTTGTTGAAACATAATGTGTTGAATCTTGGCTTGGTCATGGTCACGAGAATGGATTAGTGGCACTACCTCCCACCCATGTTATGAAAAATGGTCTTTGTTTGACATGACTCAACTAGTTGAGGTCATTTTTATCCTTTTTTTATTAATTATCATTTTTCAATTCCAATTAAAAAAACAATCTATAATTTTAATAATATTATAAAGTGTTTGGTTACACATAGTCATATTGACTAATAATGATAATTGACTAAAAATAATATAACCGTTAAAACATAATTTTCAAATTAATATTTTCAATCACTTTATTATTAATGATATATAGTTATGTAGTGTATTAAACAATGAACACAAGTTTTATATAATTAATTATCAATCAAATTGTTTGGGTCTTTGCAATGTCTCTATTGGAAGAGTCCAAAATCCAAAAAATAGAATATTTCAAATAGTCAAAGTGATAAACCTATAACAAATCTCAATCATATTTCCAAAATATTGTGTTACAAATTAGGTGAGATAATAAATTTACAAAACAATGTAAATGGTGAAGATAAATATTGATCCCCTAGTAAACTAAAAATTATACCATGATAGGAGTTCATGAAACACTATCTGAGTGACCATCTAACACTCTGAAAAATTCATATATTTCAAGAAAACTATAGCTTAATTATTATTGATAATGGAATGAAACTATGTATTAAAAAAAATTAAATTTCATGACCTTGGTTACAATAAATAAAAACGTGACCATCGGTGCCATCAAACCTCATGAATGCCTCTCAATAGTCTAGAGGCCACTGAATAAATGTGTCATTCTATATACATAAAATTGGGATGATAAATCTTATATATATGACTATAAATTAAAAAAATTACCATGTAATAAATATCATAGAGTATAAAAAATAAATATATGACTCAGAAAAATGAATTATATATTAGTTTAAATTCATCTCACAAACATGATTGGTATTGATCACAATTAATCATATTAAATTTTGGTTCAATGGAAAACATATTCAATCTTCCAAACTGACTGAGTTATCAAAATAGAGCATATATATAAATGAATCAAACCCAATTTTTTATTTAATAAATGGAAATCTTCTATTACATTAAAGTGTTATTGTCACTCGAGTATGCTATTCATACATAATTTAATTGGGAACTGAAATTTTATACAGAAAAATTCTCAAACTATAGTCAAATGTTCATGATAATATTTTTGAATAAACAATAAACTAATAAATTGGAAAAAAACTAATAATAATTAATCTCCAAACAATTTCAATAACTCCAATGAGAAAGAAAGATAGACCATTTCACCCATGATCCATACAAAAACTGTAGTTGGACATTAAAACTATGACCCGATTTAAACACACATTCGTTTTATTTTGTTGTGATGACTCTATGAATGTTTCTATAATATGTATTACAATTATAATAGACCGGAGTCTCTTTGGAATTGTGATCTTATAAATCAGAACAACCATAAGGGTGTTATCCTAGCCAAGGTATAATCCTAAAAATAAAAAACTAGGGGAATTAACATAAAATTATCCGTTTAAGTATTTCATATCCACATTAGCATCTTAGTCCAATGAATTTCCATTAATAATTTCATAGCACACACATGCGTGTTTTCTCTCAACCAATGAAATATCCCATATGTGTCATTGTCACGAACCATCCAGGGTCATCCCTTAACCGGTCACCCAAACCAGCCCACAACATGGCCTGAGGGGCGTTCTCGATCCCCACGGGATGGAAACTAGTGCCAGGAATCAAAATTAAATAGGTGGGAATGATTTTTCCCAATATAAATAAATAATGCATTAGAAATAATACAGAGCAGCGCAGAATAAATAAAACAAGTAGAAAACACTAAACATTAACAAATGAAAATAAAACTGACCAAACATGATGTCCTAACTAACTCTGTGCAATCTCACGGGTAACTCTTTAAATCAACGATCAAGCATCACCCATGGTGAGCGCACTCAAGCTGTAGTCTGCACAACCACTAAAAATAGAAAAGAACTATAGGTGTTAGTATTGAAACATAGTGGGCTACCCCGATATCTATTCCCAATGCACTACCTTCAAAATTAAAGAAACACCATTTCATGTTACAAATACAATTTATAAAAGTAATGTTTTGTACATGTTACTAAAAAACAAAGTACGAGTCATTTACCCTATTCATTTATCAAAAACCCAAGTAATTCTTTTAGGGAGACATTATCATTTTTCAAATGGGATGTTTTGTTTACATTTTCAATTTGCACAAAAAGTATAAAACACATTCCATTGAAAACAATTTTCATAAACCACATTAAAACCATTCATCACTTTCTAGAAAAAACACTACATATGAAAACGTTGTAGTAGTCACACAGTGTGGGCAATGAAAATAAAATATATACAAGTACCATATTCATCACAACAAGTAACAAAAAGACAACTGACATGGGTGAACCTAGGAGATTAAGATGAATCCATAAGACACCAATACATGAGAAATCATCATCATTGACATGTCACAAATAATGAAATCAAAATGCCCAATACGCTAACCCATCCTTTCTCAGAAAGGATGAGGGAAAATCTCATAGTAATTAACCCAATATATCCACCTACTATGGTCCACTGGTCAATACCATAAACTACCAATGCAGCAATCATTCTCAAAATATTCTCTCAATATGCCAGATTCCCATGTCTCAAGGGTTTGGAACGGGGGTGAGCCAACCGATGCCAACCAAGCATCCAATCATATATATATATATAAATCACAAGAGGCATAACTCCGAGCCACTCCGTGGGACCACATATTGCCTTTAAACTAATTAAGTACTCGGGAGCATCTAATCATGGCCTTCCAAACAATCAATTGCAACCAAGGCAGGAGAGTTATCCAATGAGGTTTTTTATCAAAACATTTTCATTGTTTTCCATAATGTGCCAAACGGGCAATAAAAATATATTTCACAATCACCACATTAAAAAGAACTAAAATTCTTGTTCATGCTTCCTAATAAATCATTTATCATTAAAACCAAAAATCTACTTGAAATTTCAAGAAATATTTTTAAAATCCAAACATGAATTCTTTCACCATTGTGTGTCTGCTCATTAAGAAAATACTTCAGGTGTCCTATATAAAATAAATAGCCCTTTTTTTACATCACGTAATTATTTAAAAATTAATTATCTAATACTATTAAGTATTTATTAAAATTAATAAAATATTTAATCGAACATTTGGCGGGTGCAATCACAAAAAAAATGACAACATTTTTACACAACAATAATTGAATTATAAATTTTCATACTAAATGAATTAATCTAATGTTGCACAATAATATTTAGCACACAAATATATATATATATAGGTCACAAGCAGCATGAAATAAATGTAACATAAAATTTTAAATGTAGTGAAATTTGAACCTACCTCAACTCGCAGCTCGAACACGACAACGCGACAACGCGACACGCCTTGTACATGCACACAAGCACGCACAAACCAATGATCTCAGTAATGTGGGGTTACCTTGCCAATGCACTGAAATAAATGCACACTAATAAAGGTAAATGAACCTGGACCCAAAACATCTCAAATGAAATACCAGCACAAAAGAACCACCTAGGAATTTTTTTTAAAATAGAGTTCTCACCATTTATAAAACACCACTTAGTGACACAAAAAGTGGTTTATACCAAGTACATGACTTATTTTATATAAACACTCTACAGTAAAAACAAATGCATATTCAAAACATTCAAAATACCACTTTCACACAATCTAAATAATTTAATAAATCAATAAACTCTTTATTAGATCATTTCAAGAAAATCCAAAAAGACTTCACACCAAAATACACATAAAATCCCCCTTTTAACTATAAGTTCCCTAAGAACCATTTTACACCCGAATCTACATCACATTAATGACCTGATAAATTATATAAACAACTAAAAGAACATTATTAAAATATTTTAAAATTAATTTCAATGTTGCGCAACAAGGAGAACACACCAAAATAATAATATCCCACTTGAAGTCATATCAGAACAGTAGAAAAATACATTTCACAACACAAAATTTAATTATAAAACACATTTTTAAAACCCCATAACATTTTAAATTAATGAATTGATGCAAGGGTATGGAACCACATACCTCGAGATAGAAAACATCAAAATCTTGGTGCGAACCCAAAAATGCATGTCAAATGCACTGCAAGAAAACACGAATAAATGCTAAAAAAAGAATGTGAACCAAAAATTAATCAAAATTGAACACTAAAAAGAACCTCATAACCATCAAAATCCAAAAAATGGTCAAGGAAAAAGAGGGGAATCATTCCCGGGGGAGTTGCGCGGGAGGTCGTAGATTATCGCCAGAGGAGAAGCAAAGGGCATGAGGCAGAGGCCGGAGTGAGAGCAGGGCGGTGGGTGAGGGTGGAGATGGGTGGGTAGTGAATAGGGAGGGGAGGCGGCATATCATGGGGGGGAGGTTTACTGGACCCGGTGAGGAGGCGGCTCGGGGTGAGAAAGGCCGGCTGCAATGAGTAGGGAGGGTAGTGAGGGTAGGGGTGGCAACGACTGGGTGTGCCACGGAATAGATTGAGCGAAAGGGAGGTGGGATGTCATCGTTATGTGTGGTAGAGGCCGAGGGTGGCGATGCACAAGGAACCAGGGGGGTACAGTCTTCAGGACGGGCGGGAGGCGTGAGCTGTGGCAGAGAGCTGGGCTGGGCTTGGATGTAGGAGGAGTCCGAGGCGAGGGAGAGGTGAGGTCCAAGGCAGTTTGGTGAGGGGATGCTGAGAGGCGAGGCCTCCTGCTCGGGAGGACGATGGACAGGGGATGAAGAAGGGGGTCGAATAGGTAGAAGAGGGTTAGGGGTTTTCTTTTTTTTCATTCACACAATAATAATATTATTACCATAATAATAATAATAATAATAATTTAATGAATAATAATTATAATGTAATTAATTGTAATAATAATAGTAATCATAATATAAAGAAAAATAATAAAATAATAAAGAAATAATAATAACCATAAAATTTATACTAATAAAGATGATTATAACAAAAATAATATAATTTAAAATAATAACAATAATAACACATTATGAATATTAACATTATCAATTACATAATAACATTATTATTATTGAAATTTAACCATTTATCCCACTTTATTTATATAAACATTATTTATTTTAATCTTTAGATACTTGCACGGACACCTAGATAACTACGCGACCATTACCTACTGTGCGGTGACCGCGCATGGATCTGAAACCCATGAAATATATTAAATGAAAAAAACAAACTGGGACCTTGCCTGACCATGGCATTAGGAACCAAAGCCATGTAATACTAAAATAAAAATTATTTAAAAAGTCGGGGTGTGACAATTCTCCCCACCACAGACAATTTCTGCCCCCAGAATTTCACCGAGCTGAATAATAGGTAAAACAAGAGACCATGCCCGGTTGAAACTGAAAGAAACCACAATATAAGAAAATGGTAGAATATGAGAGTGTTCTCCCCAAAAAAATAATTCAACGAGTGCAGAATTTTAATACCCAAACATACCACCCCGAGAAGGGGGAAATCGACTCGGAAAATCCCAACTGATCCACACAAACCTCCATAGCACGAGGAAAATAACACCTCCAATGAAACACGGAACTCTCAACTCAGACCAATGATATCCCAAACACTTGAGAAAAACCTTCGAGCAGAACATAACCCAAGCAGTATCCTGAGAATAACCACAAGCCTTGAATAGTTTGTATACACTTATATCTCTAAACGAACACTACTAAACCAAGATCGAACCATACAAGGGTCAAGAACACTCATAAAGAAAAACACAAAAATCAAAAATCCCTAACCAGGCAAAAAAAACTGGTTAGATTACACTAGAGAATGTACGTCATAATTCAACTGAAAAACAATGATCTTACAACACTTCAAAAAATTAACAACACAAAAAATAGGAATGAAAATACTTTTAAGGTTTCACCACCAACGAAGAACACAAAACCCAATCCAAGGCTTCACACCCCTAAAAACTCCTGACTACGTCTGTGCTTCACCCCATGACCTGTGGTTGGAGCTCTAATGGATGAAACATCTCATGTATTATAGTCAGGAATTAGAATTTCTCCGGTCACATCATCTTCTTCAAGGGATGCTTCCTATATAATTTCATTAAATGACCCAGTTACCTACAACGATGACATGCCTTTGGTGGGATGCAATATAATAGTTTTGTGTGCCCAAACCAGCAATACTGGTGGCACACCACTGAATGGTCTGACAGACTAGAAGCCAGAACCACTGCAAATTTATCCTTAGAAACTGGTCCCTCTGGCACACTCTACTCACCAGGTGGGGAACCTTCTTGAGTAACTGGATATGTTGGATCATCAAGAAACAATGCCCCGAAGACCAATTTAGCTAAGAACAACTCATCCACCAGCTTCTCAAAATGATGGTCCCTACAAGGGAGGGCTCGCTCCTTGATCTCTAGACAAAAAACCCCAATGAAGAGGGAAGTCTTTATTGATCCTTACAATGCTACTTCCGAAGATAATGACACAAAATCATTGAAATGGTCAACATATACCTTCACCATCCATTGGCCTTGTTGGAAATGCAAGAGATATTCCATTTTCTTTGTCTTTACCACATCAGGAATAATCCATCTGACGAAGATGGATTTAATGTCATCCCACGTCATCCAAACTTGCATTGACGGTGGGGCGATCAACTCCCATACATTCAAAGATGGACCTTCAAACAGTCCAGAAACAACACGCACTCTGATAGCTTCGAGAGTTCCCAATATCCTAAAAGCACAATTGACCTCTTCGAACCACATAACTACCTTTTACAGACCCAGATTACGGTTATGTACAGACAATTTCTTAGAAGGACCAAAAACCGGGCATGACTTATTAGACACTCTTGGGACCTTTCTGGGTGGCATTTCATGAAAAAAATATAAAACAGTAAACCAAAACTGATTTCAAATCAAGGAAATATCATTTAAAACACCATCATCAGAAAAAAAAAACCATCTCAAAAGAGAACAACCAAATGCAAACACAACCCAAATTTTTTTTCTTCAAAACCCCCCTTTTCATTTTAGATTTCAAAAACCACCTTCTTTTAAAGCCTTTTTCCAAATACCAAACCCACTTTTCAAACAAATTTTAATTTCCAAAAATCATTTTCCCTTTTTAAAATCGCTTTAGAAAAAGAAGGTCAAGCCTTTAATTCCAAGTGCAGACCCCAGTAATCCCACGAACCATTGCACATGTCTTTATCCGCTTTCATTCATACACACTAACACACACTTATCAGGTTTTCCCTCACATTTTCAAACGTTCATAAAGGGTTCCCAAGGTTTCACCCAAACCATATCTCTACTAGATCCAATCAACCACCAAATTTTTTGCCCAAGAGATTTCAGTTATGAAAATCTCTTTAATAAATAAAAAAACCATTCAAATGAAAACGTTCACATTTCAAAAACCTTTTTTTCATTTTGAAAACGCACATACAACATTCAAAACCAAGAAGACATTCAACTAGCATCAAATCGCCGAAGGGATGGACTAGTAGTGGTGCTTAACCTAGTGACATGGTAGTGTGCCATTCACCAAGTATGCATCAACGACTAAGTAGAACTTAAACCTTTTACGCGGACTCCACATGGGTTACTACTCCATGTAAAATCCCAATATAACATCGGTTGGCCTCCATTTTCTTCCCTCAGTCCAAAAAAATTCATTGTAAGTCATGAACTCAATTCCCAGACTACCCCTGGAAACTCTTGGTTCAGAACGGGTGAGGGTTCATGACGTCCTTCCCGTACCTACCTCTCAAGTCCCGAAAGTCCTAATCTTTATCTACCAGACATCCCAAATAATAAGATCCTCCCTCTAATACCATTTTTCAAAGAACCAACCTGGGTCGACCCTAAACTGGTCACCCGAGCCAGCCCGTGACATGGCTTGAGGGGCGTTCTTAATCCCCACTGGCTTGAAACTAGTGTCGGGCATCAAAATTAAACTGGTGGGGACGATTTCGCCCAATATAAATTAATAATGCAGCAGAAATAATACAGAGCAGCACAAAACTAATAAAACAAGTAGAAAATACTAAACAGTAACAAAATAAAAATAAACTAACCAAATACGACGTCTGAACTAACTCTGTGCGACCTCTCAGGTCACTCTCCTACTCAAGCTATAGTCTGAACAACCACTAAAAAGTGAAAAGAGCTATAAGTGTGACTATTAAAAATCATTAGGATAGCCCGATATCTATTCCCAATGCACTACCTTCAAAATAAAAGAAACACCTTTTCATGTTTGAACGACAATTTAAAAAAGTATGGTTTTCTACATGTTACTCAAAAACCAATTACTAGTCATTACCCCTATTCATTTCTCAAAAACCCAAGTCTTTATTTTAGTGAGACATTATAATTTTTCAATGGGGAAGTGATGTTTACATTTTCAATATTCACAAAAAGTATAAATCGCCTTCCTTTGAAAATTATTTTCATAATCCACTTTAAAACCACACATCACATTCTAGTAAAAACACTACATGAATACTCTATAGTAGTTACACAATAAGGGAAATGAAATGAAAATATATACAAGTACCATATTCATCACATAAGGTAACTAAAATCCAATAGACATGGGTTAAACTAGGATATCACAAATAAACCAGAAGATATCAAGACATTAGAAATCATCCTCGTTGACATGTCACACACGATGAAATCAAAACGCCCAATATGCTCGACCATCCTTTCTTAGGAAGGCCGAGGGAAAATCCAATAGTAATAAACCCTATACATCCACCTATTAAGGGCCAATGGGTAGTACCATAACCTAAGTGTTTAGAAATCATTCTTAGAATATTCTCTCAATATACCAGATTCCCATGTCTCAAGTGTTTGGAAAGGGGATGAGCCAACCGATTCCAACCATGCATCTAATAATTATATATATATAAAAGCACAAGATGCATCACCCAGAGCCACTCCATGGTAAAACCTCTTTCCTAAAAACTACTCAGGTACCCGGGAGCCTCTACGTGTGGCTCCCCAAACAATCAATTCCAACCAAGGTAGGAGAGTTATCCTAGGAGGGTTTTTATCAAAACATTTTCATCATTTTCCATAAAGTGCCAAAGGATAATTAAATACATTTCACAATCACCACTTTAAAAAGAACTAAAAAACATGTTCACACTACCTAATAAATATTTTATCATTATAACAAAAAATATATTTAAAATTTATTGAATTATGTTTAAAATCCAAATCGTAATTCTTTCACCATTGTTTTCCCGCTCATCAAGAAAATTCTTCAGGTGTCGTGTATAAAATAAACAACACTTTTTTTTAAATCAAGTGATTATTTAAAAATTAATTATGAAATTATATTAATTATTTATTAAAATTAATAAAATATTTATTTGAACAATTGGTGGGCTCAAACACAAAAAAACGACAACATTTTTACACCACAAGAATTAAAATATAAATTTGAATACTAAATGAATTAATCATAATTTTCACAATAATATTTATCTCACACACATATATATATGTATAGGGCGAAAGAAGCATGAAATAAATGTAACATGAATTTTTAAAAGTAGTTCAATGGGAACCTACCTCAACTCATTGCTCGAACATGACAATGCGACAGACCTCAAACATGCACACAAGCACGCACAAACCAATGATTGAGGTAACGTGGGGTTACCCCGCCAACACGCTCCAATAAACACAATGCTATATAGGTACATGAACACAGAACCAAAACACCCTAAATGAATAACTAGCACAAAAGAAACACCTTTGCCTGTTTTTCAAAACACAGTTCTCACTATTTATAAAACACCACTAAGTGACACAAAAGGGGTTTATACCAATAACATGACTTATTTTATATAAAGATACTACTTTAAAAACAAATTAATAATAAACACATTCAAAATACCACTTTCGTTCTATATATATAATTTAATAAATCATTAAACTGTTTATTATATCATTTCAAGAAAATCCCAAAAGGCTTCACAATAAAATACACATAAGATCCCCCTTTTAACCAAACGTACCCCAATAAACATTTCACATCCAAATATGCATCACATGAATCACTTGATAAATTATTTAAATAGCTCAAATAACATTATTTAAATAAATTAAATTCAATTTCAAAGGTCCGCAACAAGGATAACACACCAAAATAATAATTTCCCACTTAAATGCATGTCAAAACACTAGAAAAAACATCTTGCACCACTTAATGTAATCATAAAACAAATTTATAAAACCAAATAACATATTAAATTAATTAATTCATGCAAGGGTATGGAACCACCTACCTTGAGATAGAAAACATCAATATCTCATTGAGAAACCAAAAATGCAAGTCAAACGCTGCGCAATAAAACACGAATAAACCTAAAACAATAATGTGATCCACAAATTAATCCAAATCGAACACTAAAAAGAACATCATACCCACCGAAATCCAATAATGGTCCAAGAATAAGAGGATAAACCTTCCTGGGGGAGTTGCACCGGAGGTCACAGATCATCGCCGAAGGTGGAAAAAAGGGCATGAGGTAGGGGCTGAAGCGTGAGTAGGGGGGTGAGGGCGGAGCCAGATGGGCAGTGAACAGGGAGGGGAGTTGGAAAATCTTGGTGGGGTGGGGGGTCTGCTGGACCCGACGAGGAGGCAGCTCAGGGTGAGGAAGGTTGGCTGAAGCGATTAGGGAGGGTAGCGAGGGTAGGGTTTTCAGCGGCTAGGCATTTCGCAGAACAGACCGAGCGGAAGGGAGTCAGTGTGTCGTTGTGCCACATGGGAGAGGCCAGGAGTGGCGTTGCTTAGAGAACTGGGGGGGGGGGGGTTGAGTTGTCGGGACGGTTGGGAGGTGCGAGCTGAGAAGGAGAGCAAGGTTGGGCTGGGATGCAGGAGGATGTCGGGGCGAGGGAGAGGTGAGTTCTAAGGCGGCTTGGTAAGGGGAGGCCGAGAGGTGAGGCCTGCATCTCGGGAGGACGGCTGATAGGGGAGGACGAAGGGGGTGGGCGCCGCACAGGTAGAATTGGGTTTGGGGTTATTTTTTCTTTTATTTTATTCACACAATAATAATAATATTAATATTAATAATGTAAATAATAATAATTATAATACAAATAATAATCATAATAATAATAGTAATCCTAATATAAAGAATAATAATAAATCAATAAAAAAATGATAACAACCATAAATTTTATAATAATATAGATGATAATAAAAAAATATAAATAAAAATATTAACAATAATAACACATTATTGATATTAACATTATCAATTACATAATAACATTATTATTATTGCAATTTAACCATTTAACCGAATTTATTTATATAAACATTATTTATTTTAATCATTAGACACTTGCACGAACTCCCTACTAACTACGCGACCACTGCCCATTGTGCGGTGACTGTGAAAGGGTCTGAAGCCCATGAAGGATATTAAATGAAAAAAAATTAATCTAGGATCCAGCCCGGACTTTGGTTCAAGGAAACAAATCCAAGTAATACTAAAATAAATATTAATTTAAAATTTGGGGTGCAACAGTCAGAGACCTTACATATTACAGTCGTTTTTTGTATTATTTGAGAAAAATATAATGATCCACTCCTACAATCATTTATGATTCATCACAACAGACTACCCATATGGGACATTACAAAGAAAAAAACATCCCAATTAGATCACACAATGTGAGAACATAAATAATATAATGCATAAATTATTATGAATAAAAAATGGAATTCATCTTTTAAAATAATATTCTAATAAGTGGAAAAAATAATTCAACATTAAACCCACACACATCATGAAAAATTGATTGGTAAAAAGTTTATTTTTCTAGAAAGATATTACATCATATAATCACTATGACATATAGTAAAAATTTTATCCAATATAATCAATATTAACTTATAAATAATCCATAAAATTTACTTAATTCTTTCCCCATTATATGTTATGACCCTAACCATGGTAGTCAAGATCCAGTGTTTTCTTTATTACATTGGAAAAATTTACATGGATCACATCCAAAAAAACTATATAGTATAGTAGTATTGGAATTCTATATAAACCCTTGATAACCATTTTACATTGAAAATTTTATACTAAAAATATTAAATACCAAAATAAAATTAACATAATATTTAAAAAAACATTCCATCATTTATTAATCATTTATTGGTTGACGAAAAAAATAAAGTTGAACTAAAATAATGAGTAGGAATTTAGTAAAATATTATCTGTCATGAATAAATGAAGCATAATACTAATGAAATTATCAATATAAAAATTTAAACATATGCACACACATGTTATTTAATTTATGTAACAACATTATGAATTTTATTGTAAATACATGAAACAACATTCTAATTAATCCATAAAAGGAATATTGTTACTAGCTAATGAATAATAAATATAGACAGATAAATAAATAAAAGTCCTTAAATTTAATCAATAAGTGATTATTAAATGAATACAGATAAAATATCAATTTGGAAATAGTATTCAAAATAATAAATTAATTTTGAATGAACGAAATTAGTAATTATTATATTTCATGTATCAAGAAGGCGATACCTCTAATTATGAAGAAGTTTCACATGATGTTTTAAAACTACCCATTTCAAAATAATATAGTTTGGTCAAATATTTCTCAACTTTCTTGACCTTCTAATAGATAGTTTAAAATAATGGGTTAAAAACTCATAGTGGTTAGAAAACTAATATTCCACATAAAATATAGGGATGAAACAAAGTGATATATATAATTCCCCCACCCATTTTATCATGTCAAATAATTCCTCATATATATAATAGTATATTTAATTCATGAACACAGTTCCTTATCATCGAAAATACATATTGTGTAAAAGATATAAATTTATTAATATTTTTTCAAACGATCATATAACATTAATTATAAATATTTTTCATAAAAATGATATATGATTTTTAGAATAATGATATCCATGGTAAATAATATGAACATTATGGGGATATTTTATGTTGAATGACCAGAATTGAGGGAATAATACAATCTAAAATTAATTACTAAAAATGAATCATGAACATGAATTTCAATAGTTTCCATTGAAAAAATGATCATAATGATTCAATATAATGAATATGGATAGTCTTAATAAAAACGTACCCATTGAAGTAATAATAAAGGGATTTTTTCATTATTGAATAAAAATGACATAAAAGATCATTAAAATAATTTTTGAGGAAAACATAATTCTCATTTTTATAATTTTTATCTAAAACGTAAAGAAAATTGAAAATAAATTTCATTTAATATGAGCAAGAAATTATAAAAATGATTCTTTAAAACATTTTCAATCCATTAATGTTGTAAATTGATAACATATCGTACATTAAAAAAATGATTCCTTTATCATTTTTTATAAATGATAAACAAGTTTTTTTAAATAAAAAGACGATCCCTTTATTTTTTTTATTAGAAATTATATCAATTTTAAAAAAGAATAATCATATTTTTTGGGATGTATAAAAAATTTTAAAATACTTTTAGAAAATAATAATTTTCAACTAAAGAGATAAATAAATTTGGATTTTCATAAAACTATTTTATCAAAAATGGTATGTACCAAAAATTTTGAATTTTTTTAATATTATATTTATATATCATGATAAAACATATGATATAAAATATAAAATGGGTTAATTAGAAAATGATCAAATAATATCCTAAAAATTAAATTTTATAATATAGAAACCTTGATTAGAATATGATTATGAAATAAACCCTAAACATGATCATAATAAGTGTGAATAAATCAATGAATCCATTATGTCTATAAAATCTAAATCCATATAAAACTATTTTAAATTTTAAATAAGATATGAATTTTGTTACACATATAGTCTTAAAATATCAATGATAATTAAGAAGTAATATAACCCAATGGTAATAAATTGAGTTATGAAATATTTTACCATATCGTAAATTTCAAATAAAATCCCCCTAGACGAAGTATTTAAAATATAAAAATTAAAAAAATTAATTTATTATTCATCATATTAAATGAAAAAAGAGAATTTTATAATATATTTAAAATATGGAGGTGCATAACATTACAATATTCCTAAATAAATAAAATTGAAATGAAATCCATTATGTCATTGATTCCTTTTAGATTAATGATATATAATGATTGGTTTAGTTGTTTCAAAGTGGTTATTAATTTATACTAGTAAAATATTAATATTTATAATATTAGATAAGTTGCATTTATAACATCTGATCTCCTATACAATTATTTTCATCCATAATGTTTGTTGGTACCTGTGTTTATTTACTAATTTCATCATGCATGTTTTTTCACATAAGATCTTATACCTGATCATGATACATATATTAATCATATAAATAATAATAATAATGACATAATAGTCATATATATACATCAATTATACTTCTAACCACAATCATGAAAGAATGTAATGAATAATTAAGTATAATTCAATAATGGAGATGGTAGGTCATGAATAATCAGGAATATCTTTTTTATTTTGCAGAGATCATTATAGAAAAGAGGTAAATGATATTTTATAATTATACATTTATAGTAATAAAATATATTACAAATTATATACCTTTATATTTCATCCATTTTTTTGTGGGGATGACAACAAAAACACCTTGATTTGTGATGGTGGTAGTTCGCACGTACTGGGATGACATTGTCATCATTATGTGAGTGAAAATGTAATACATAAAGTTATAAATTATATTTATATAATTCAAAAAATTTCATTAATATATCAATTATTTCATTTATATCAAATATATTTTTTATATTTTTTATTATATGGTTTATGTAAAACATTAGTTAAAGATGAATCTCATCGCTTCATGTAGCTGAATCCTGTTGTACCAATGAATGATGCTGACGTACCCCTAAGGATTGGAAACTAAAAATTTATATATTATACATTTACATAAAATTAATAATGATTTTATAAATATAATATATATAATTTTATACATGTTTACACACACCCTTAATATGTTGTAATGGAAAAATATATCGCATCAGTTCGTGAGGTGGTAGTCCTATGTAAACATGAAAGATGATTTTGTAATACATTTAATGGAATTGATGAAAGTTGTAGGTTATTACATTTTTATAAAAAAAATAATGTATATGGATGATAATGATGTTATTTTACCATCATATTTTTTTAATAATTTAAAGTGGTTGAGAAACGGATTAATTACAAATACTCATTGAAAATTTTTTCTTTGGTTAGTATCCACTTTAGGGTTACCCAAAATACATCCTAGGATATATTTTAACCTAGATATATTTTTCTATTAGGAGTTTTTTTAATTGGAGAACTTTTTGTGTAGGATTTTTTTAATCCAAATTTCATGGGAGGTGTTATTATGTTAGAGATGTTAGTTCCCTTTTATAATTGTGGAGTGGTGATATTTTTTTAAATAAAAAATTGATTCACCATTCAGAGGTCTCCCTCACCTAATCTGGATCATAAAATGATAAATAAATTATACTAGTAATGACATGGTATATCAAAATCTCTATAAAAACATTTTTTAAGTATATCATGGCTTAAACCTTATATTTCTATCACTTATAAAATTTAAATATTTACCAATGTAACTATATTTTTAAACCTATGAAATTTATCTCATAATAATAAAATAAAATGATACGAGCAATATAAATTATTCTAATATGTTCTATAAATTTATTCCAGTTTATTAAATAATAATAATATTTTTGTGGAAGATTAATTTCATAATTTGAGCATAGAGTGCACAAACCCATGTATTAAACGTAATGACATAAATTAATTTTCCAATCTCTTCACTAATAATTTTGGAAGAAAAATTATTTTATCATATTTGATAATATAATTGTTCTGATTCAATATTTTGAATCCAATTTTATGAATTCAATTCCCGGGTATCTTGAAATTTAATTAAAATAACTCTCAATTCCCCAGAGAGGAAGTTGGTTTTTAAATATAAAGTGGTCAAAAGTGTACTACGGTTTTATGTCTTAATTCAATAAGAAAAATATCCATAAAACCAAATTATTTTAAATTATGTAAAATTGAATTAATTTTAGTTTAAAACAAATTAAAAATATAGGTTACATTAAAAATTATAGAAAAAAAGAAAATTTTCATTTTAAATTCACTATTTTTCACTATTCATAAAAAAATGAAATATTTCTGAAAATTACCAAAAATACACCATAAGATAATGTTAAAATTAAAATTTAAAAAAAAAACTTCGTATTTTCTCATATTATTTTTACAAATTCTTTAAAAATTAATTTTCTATTGTTCTCAAATCATGACTAATTTTACTTTTAGAAAGAACAAGTTTTCTAGAAATCATTTAATTTCCTTTCAAATGATTGTAGTTTTATTTATAATCAGTTGATAGAAATAAAAAATTATAAATTTTTAAACTATATAGTATTCATAATTTATATAGTACTATTCATACCATCCAATTTAGTGATTACTAATACTATATTACAGTTCACTTTTTATCGGGATTACATTATATACCATCTATTGATGAGATTAAATTTAATGAAATATTTTATTTTTGTAGTATAAGGTTTTTATTGTGTGTTGTATAAATTATTTAATAAAAATTTAATAGTTTATAATGCCAGGTTGTTAAATTCTCTCTGACATAAATACATTTTTCAATTGTAATTTAAACATAATCAACGTAATAAAGGGTTTGATATATGAAAATTATTTTGATGAGAATCGACATCATAATTTTTTTTAATAAAACATCCTCAATATATGAGAGAAATGAATTAAAAACCTTATATGAAATAACAAATAACTTTGATTAAACTTAGGAGGACACTATATTAGTGTTACTATATGATCATATAGGAATATCATAAATAATTATAGAGTGACTGAGGTTTTTGACCACTATAAATTCAATGATAAATAGAATGATAAGGTCAAAAAAATAATGAATATATGCTGATTTAAAAGAAAATTTGATTCATTAGATATAAATGTATTATGATAATTTTTTTCAATATCCTTTTATTATGTTGAGAAAATTATTATATGTTTTGGTATAAAAGAAAATATACTTACTCGGTATGATTATATTTAATAATCACACTTTCATACTTTTTTATGCTTTAATTAATATCCAATTAATCTATTACTCTGTGAAATAAATACATGAAGGATTAATTTATAATTCCCAACGCACTAAAATTCTCATGTATGTTCATATATATCTAACTTTTTTCTGAAAATGAAATGGGTAACATGAATTTACAAATACAATAAATAGTCCTCTTAAGTAAAAACACTAGTTCATCATTTCTATTTATCTTTTTTATAGTTTAACTAATTTTTTTAATATTAACTAATGCATCACATACATCAATGTTAATTACTATACCATTACTGTACCTCATTCATGAGTTCAATCCCCACATCCTTTCGAGATGTGAATGGATGTCACCCTTCTTGTAGGTTGAACTTTTATTACATAATATTAATATAATTTCTATAACATTCAAAAACATTATCTAGATCCTAAAAATAATATCAATCATTAAATAACATTTTTACTATAGTTTTCTATATAATTCATTTTTCAACAAGATTAATAATAATATTTTTACTTTTTTTACTGTCATTATTGATAATTTTATCCCTAATATATATCAAAAACTTTATTATTATTTCTATAAACAATAAAGGCATTAATACTCAAATAAATTTCCAACTAAAACATATAAATCCCAAAAATATATCCACAATTTACTTAACATATGTATAATTCCATCACATAAAACCTAAAAACGGTGTCTAATACATTATACTTATGATCATTCTTAAACTCATAAAACAATATTAGTATTCAAAACTAATATTTAAATGATAAAACATTAATTTTTTATATTTATCATAGGTTTTTTTATTCGTAATGACAAAATTTTATTTTTAAAAATACTTCAATAATATAATTCTATAATAATAATAAAAACAATGATTATTTTATTTCAACATAATTATTTATTTTCTCTGTGGTTTATCAATTAGAATTGTTTATTTACTAAAACCAAAAATCATATTACGAGCATCTACATTCATGGTTGAAAAAATATGTAATCATTTATAAGATTTCTAAATCATGAAACCATATTTTCAATATCAGACAGCTTACTTTTAACCTAGGTTTTTTATTTCCTTTATGTATTCAAATCCTTCATAATGATTTGTTAATAAAATGTGATTTTCTAATTTATATCCCATAAGAGTGTGAAACTGGGTGGTGTTTATGGCTTGTTGTTGTGCACTAGGGGATTCTCAAGTCATGCACAATTTCCCCATTTAACTAATATTACTCCTAAATGCATATAAAAAATTTCACATCCTCATGAATAATCTAGAAGGTTTTGTTTAACATTGAAAAAATTCATAATATAAAGACTTATGAAAACATAAGGATGTTCTTTTATATTAACAAGAATTTATATCATTGGTTTTTGATCCCAAATCTATACTATCAAAAATATAGTTTTCATTATATCTACTAATATTCCTCTGATACCAACTATAATGACCCCAACCACAATAGTCTAAATATATTGTCATAATTATTAAATTATCATAATATACAAGTACTCACATCCCATAGTACCAAATATTTTAGTAGTTCTTGTAAAATAGATAAATATATGATGCCCATATACATTTTGAATAAAAAATAAAACATATTACATAAAAAATAATGTTAATTTTCATTATTGGAATCACAATGAATGAGTTATTCTTCAAATATGGGGAATATAAAAAACAATATTAAGAAAAAATTCATGGTATGGGTTATGTTTAGAAGAAGAAATCCTGAAAAAATGTATTGTAATCTTTATAAATGAACAATATATAAAATTAATTATATGAACATACTTATAATTTAAATATTTGACAATTATAATCATTGGAAATGTAAATAACTAAAAACAGAATACATTTAATCAATAGTATGAATATCATAACTAGACATGGGATACTTGATATTTTATGGTAAATCACTAAAAAAAATTAAATTTAATAAATAATTTGATAATGAATTGCACACAAAAATACATTCATTGTTAAAATATCATTTGAAACAATTACATAATTATCTGTGAAGCAATTTTTTAATTATTAGAAGTAGTGTCTCTGTCTAGTGAAACCTATATAATTAAGACCATTCACAAGAAAGTCTCAAACTACGTTTTACAAACTGATTTGGATCAGCCAACTATATTTCTACTTTAGTGACATTTAACAAGATACATTAAAAATAATGGGTAAAAACTCACTCGATTTGGATAAATTATTTACCACATGATACCTACTAATTCATCAAGTATCTAACTATAATGGCCCATACTAATGAATTATTCACCTAAGGATTCCTCATATATCGAATAATCAATATTACTCAAAAACAATGTCTGATATCATAAAATATCTATATTGAGTAAAAGATATTAATTTATAAATATTCCCCTAGATTAACAAATAATAATAAATTTTTCCCACCATATTTAAAAATTGTATATTGAATAGGTGTAATGCCCCGGCCCCAGTTACCTAGAGTCGGTGAATTATTACATAACATTGTCATGATCACAAGAAAGATCAAATCTCGGAAGACCAATTGGTTTAGTAGCCATGGAAGCACTAGATATATTCATAAGTCTTACATTACATCATAAAGTGAAAAACTACTACAACAACATAATGTCTCCATAGTCCACACTATTATACCCTCATAATATCCCTATAGGTCATTCATAACTTACTTCTTCACATCCTAGGAAAAATTAAACATAGAAAATGGGTGAGCTCAAATGCCTAGTAAGGATAACAATATAGCGGAAACTTTCATAAATAATAATAAACATTTAAGGAAATGTATTACTAAAACAAAATCATTTTAAACATGAACTTCAACATAGTATGGAAAATGTAAAATAAAATAATTCCATTTACTTATTAACATGGATATTCTAATAATCAAATAATCACATGAAATATCAATAACCACTTTCATAATGATGGAATGCATAATGCCAGACTATCATAACCACATAGCGAAGGCCTCGTACCAAAACTACAAATAAGATATTGTAAAGGCCTTGTGCCAAGAAACTAGTTTGTCTCATGAGACCTATCGATGTATCGATGAGCTATAGCGGGATCCACCCGTCACATATTAAGTCCAATGCATTCCCATATGAAAAGGTTTAAACATAACATAATCATTCGTATTAAAACTAGCATACGGAATGTCAATACTTTCACCATAAAATATGAATGGTATAAAAATATCACATCCACAGTCAAAAATATAACAAAAACTTCAATACAATATAGAAGTTTTGTATCATAAAAAAAAATCAACTTCAAATAAGCGTAAAATCCATCAAAGGATGTTGACATAGATGAAATAAAAACTCTTTTTAGAGAAATATATCATTCTATTTTGAAATCATTTAAGAGTCATATATTTATAAAATAAAACATTTTCATTGAAAATATTATTATAATCTTGTAAGGGATGCTTCAACGATTTTATAATGGCGGAAAATAACTGCACCCACCGTATAAGTTAAAAAACATTCTTACCTTAATTCTGTCGAAAAGGTTAAAAAGCACCTTGTTTGGAAAATGATGGAAAGATTCCTTTATAAACCACGTATAAGAAGTCAAAAAAGGGTATAAATGACTTTATACCATATTCTTTTAAATAGTAAAAATGTTTTGAAATACATTTTTAAGAAACATGGATGTGGATGATAAAGAAGTCCCAGTAGATAATTACGTATAAACAATCTCGGATAATGAAGAGATTTCGAAATAAACCCTTACCTTGTACTTTTCCTTGGTTGGGGTAGGTTAAACTACTATATAATGGTGAAATAATTGTTATTAAATTATACAAGAATCATATACATTAATATGATATCATTTATGATCTTTTAACATTTATTTGTTAATAATATCTTAGTATTATCGTTGTTTCGGGTGTTAACTTACTCGTTTTCTTTTATATGTTTTGTTACGTAAGCCATGTTTGTAATGGATAGGATGTATATTATTCATATCTAGAATGATATCAAGTCCTTAAACATAATTTTTAAATCATCAAATGATACTGATACTTGAATGGATATGATGGAGAATGAATCTATTCGCGTTCGTGGAGACGGTAGTCCGTACATACGCACGAGAGATAATATCATTCTTTTGATATTAAAATAATATATAAATGGATTTTATATCATATATACAGAATCATTAACATGTTATATTTATTATTTACATGAGTTACACATCATTATTATACCCATCCAAATAATAATATATTGAATAATAATTACACCACGACGTGGAGACGGTAAGCTGTACGTACACACGTATGGTGACATGTTATTAAAAGGGTGGATAGAATACTGAATATGGTTGTACCATATTTATAATAACATAACAGTATATATATTATAATGGATTTATTATTTTAAAATGGTAATAACAAAGGAAGAAGAAGTTGAAAAAGAAAGGAACTAGGAAAACGGTGGTGAAATCATTACCTCTTCTTCATGTTCTTCCTTTTGATTTGATCAAAAGGGCTCCATAGGTTGGCTTTCTGATCAAACTAAGGCCTCTAGGCTGTAGTCAGGGAAGTTTGGAGATTATTTGGGCAGAGTTTGGATGAACCAAAAGGATTTGAAGGTGTGAATAAATGAGAAAGAGGAGTGCCCTTTTATAAGAGGGGTGAGGGGCACCTTTGGAAAAGCTAGAAATATTAATTTATAATAAAATAATATTCGGTTTCTAATGGATCCAATGTTGCTTATTTAAATATTAAGGCGGGGATAGGTTGAAAAAATTCAACCAATAGAATTTAATATTCGGTTTCTAATGGATCCAAAGTTGATTATTTAAATATTAAGGCGGGGATTGGTCGAAAAAAATTCAACCAATAGAATTTAGACAGGTTTGGGTTACTATATTAACATTATCTTTAAGTATTAACTCTTAGTTAATTAGTTTGACATTTACCATGTCACTTTGTATTTTTATATTATATAGTTAATAAACTTACTATATACATCCAAGATACCCCCAAGTGGTTCATTAATGATACAAATATCATTATATAAGTCTTTTGGCCAAACCTTAGATTTTTAAGAATTTAATATCAATTAATAATATAATATTTGTTTTAAAAACTCTTTTATGTCAATTTTGACACTATTCAATAGTTGATTTTTTTAATACTCATAACATAATGATTACTTCTAAAAAAGTTACTTAAATAAATCATAATATGTCATAGTATCCTAGAAACTTATTTTAATTCATTAAAAGTCTCAAATTATATTTATTTGTGTATTTATAATATCAATTATTTTAAATGTTCACTATTATGTTAATTACTTCATCATCATTGTGTCATAAATAAATTAAATTATGTAATCTCTAAAAATTATAAATAAAATATAATTATTTAGGAAATCTTTTTATATTTATAATGAATATTAATAGTCTAAAATACAACATATATAACCCTATGTAACAATTTTTTTTCTAAACGATATATGCTTGTGTCATTTTCGTATTAATTTTAACTTATTTGAAATAAAGTGTCCCTATCTCCTACAAGTGGCTCCATGGGGTCCCAAAATCGACCAAAAGATGACTATGGTCGAACATGTATCAACCAATAAGGCTAGGACAAGTTTTAATGTAATTTAGTATTAATATAATATTATTTTTTAACCCTTATTTACAGGATATACCCTTAACCATGGTAAATAAAATATTTACCGAAGTAATTATTCAAAATGTCTAAAAATAAAAGTTAACTATTTACACAATTTGAACATCCTGATTCCAAATATGGAATCCATTTTTCCAAATTCAATACACAGAAGTGGCAGAAATTAATTTAAAATTAATTCCCGTTGTTAAAACAAAAAGCGTGTTTTTAAGAGATAATAACTATCAAAAGATTGACACTTGTTTATGTCCAGTTTAATTGTAAAATTATGTCCAATGGCCAACATTATATTTAATGGTAAAAATATATTATTAATATAATTTAAAACCACTCAAATTCATAAATTATCACTATTAATTATTTTGATTAATAATGTTTTTTTAATTAAAATTTAGTAATTTTCACTATTCATCAAAATATTAAAGTTATCCGAAATGTACCAAAATTTCACCTTAGGATAAATTCGATATTCCGAATCCAAAAATGAAGTCAATTTTGAAATATAAAATATATATAATTTCAAAAAGTAGGTATTACCTTTCATAACGGCTAGTTTGACTGGTTATGGTGTGTTAGAACTCAGTGTTGTGTACAACACACGCTATCACATTATTCAAAGTGAAACGTACCGTAGAAGCATGAGGTGTTACATTCTACCCTCCTTTAAATAATTTCATCCTCGAAATTTCTAGAATACTTATTACATGAAAATACACAGGTGGTTCTTCATCATAAGTTCCTCGGGTTCCCACGTTGCCTTTTCCATCTTATGGTTTCTCCACAAAACATTTACCAGATGCGTCGTCCGGTTTCTCAGTACTTGTTCTCTCGTATCAAGAATCCTGACGGTCTCTTCACAATAAGATAGATCGGGTTCTAGTTCTAACTCCTCATAGGTGAGTACATGCGTTGGGTCAGGCATGTATTTCCTCAATAGAGATACGTGAAACACATCGTGAACTTTGGAGAGGCTTGGTGGCATTGCCAATCGGTAAGCTATAGCCCCAATTCGTTCTATAATTTCGAAAGGTCCGATGTACCTGGGACTCAATTTACCTTTCTAACAAAAACTTATAACTCCCTTCCATGGAGATACCTTCAGGAATACATGATCACCGACTTGAAATTAAAAATCATTATTTCGATTATCGACATAGCTTTTCTGCCTACTTTGAGCTTCTTTGATGTGATTTTGGATTACCTTCACCTTTTCAATCATTTCCTCCACCAGTTATGGACCTACAAGTTTTTTTTCACCAACGTCATCCCAACAGGTTGTTGTGCGACATCTCTTTCCGTATAATGCTTCATATGGTGCCATCTGAATACTCGAATGGAAACTATTGTTATAGTAAAATTCTACCAGAGGTCAACACTGATCCCACATACCCTTATAGTCCAGTGATCAAGATCTCAACATGTCTTCTATGGTTTGAATAGTTCGTTCTGATTGTCCTTCTGTTTGAGATTGGTAGGGAGTGCTCAAATGAAGTTCAGTATCCAGGGATTTCTAAATACTCTTCGACAATATTGATGTAAAATGGGGATCACGATCAGAAAAAATCGATAGGGGTACTCCATGAAGTCTCACAACTTCATTAATATATAGTCTTTTTAGACGTTCCAATGGTAGATCTTCACTTATAGGCAGAAAATGTGCTGACTTGGTAAGACGATCAACAATAACCCATATTGCATCGTTCCTTCTAAGAGTCTTTGGTAGCCACCTGACAAAGTCCATCGTAATATTGTCCCATTTACACTCAGGTATGGGATGAGGTTGCATGAATCCTCCAGGAAGTTGCCTTCCAGCTTTCACTTGTTGACAAACCATACATCTTGACAAAAAATCAGCAGTCTCCCTCTTCATGTTCTCCAACAAAAAATGTTCCTTCAAATATCAATACATTTTGGTGCTCCTAGGGTTTATAGAGAAATTGGAACTATGAGCATCATCCAGCAATTCCATTTTTAGATTAGGTATATTGGGAACACAAAGCCTCTTCTTGAATTTCAAAATTCCATCTTCATACACAAAATCTCTCGATCTCCCATTATTCACAGCTTTAATCTTCTTTTGAAATTCTCCATCATTAGTCTGAGAACTCATAATTCTTTCTAGTAAATATGGTTTGGAAACCATTTGAAAAAGCATTGATTTTTCTTTTTCCCTGGTTATTCCCATGTCCATCTTCACTAGATCCACGAAAATAGGATCCCTTTCAATTCTCATATTGTTCAAAACTCCATGATCTATTCTTCTCAAAGCATCTGCCACCTTGTTTGCCTTCCCTAGGTGGTAGTGTATCATGAAATCTTAATCCTTGAGTTATTCAATCCATCTCCTTTGCCTCATGTTGAGTTCTTTTTTTGAGAAAATATACTTCAAACTCTTGTGATCAGTATAAATCTCACATTTTTCACCATAGAGGTAGTGCGTCCATATCTTCAAAGAAAAGATCATAGCTGCTAACTCGAGATCATGAGTAGGATAGTTTGGTTCATGAATTTTCAACTATCGTGATGCATAGGCAATAACCCTATCATTCTGCATAAGGACACAACCATGTCCTTTCTTTTATGAATCACTATAAATAACGAACCCATCATTCCCAGATCGTAGAGCCAATATAGGAGCATTGAAAAATCTTCACTTCTGTTCTTCGAAACATTCTTCACACTCATTTGTCCAAAGCAATTTAACCCCTTTACGTGTGAGCTTCATTAATGGGTTAGCCAATCAGGCAAAATTTAGGATGAAACATCGATAATAACCTACTAAACCAATAAAACTATGTACCTCAGTTATACTCGTCGGTGCTGGCCATTCATGGATTTCCTTGGTCTTAACATGATCTACATAGATTCTATCATTACAGACAATATGGCCAAGAAAATAATCTCTTGAAGCTAGAATTAACACTTGCAAAACGTCCCATATAATTCATGTCTTCTCAGAGTCTTCAAGATAATGCGCAAGTGATTTTCATGATATTCGTAGATTTTGGAGTATACCAAGATATCATCAATAAATACCACCACAAATTCATCGAGATACTCCTTGAAAACTCTATTCATCAGATCCATGAATACAGAGGGTGCATTAGTCAATCCAAAAGGCATTACAGTAAACTCATAATGCCCGTACCTAGTTCGAAATGCTGTCTTTGGAATGTCTTCCTTCTTCACACACAACGTATGTTATCCAGATCGAAGGTCAATCTTTGAAAAGTATTGAGCTCCATGCAGTTGGTCAAATAAATCATCAATGCGAGGTAGGGGATACTTGTTCTTTATTGTTATGGTATTAATCTCCTTATAGTCGATACATAACCTCATAGATCCATCTTTCTTTTTAACAAAAAGAACAAAGTCTCCCCATTGAGAAACACTAGGGCGAATAAATCCCTTATTACTAAATTCCTCTAGTTGTTTCTTTAGTTTCACTAATTCCACAGTGGACATTCTATACGGGGTCTACGATATGGGCCTTGATCCATTAATTAAATCAATGGAAAACTCAACTTCTTGTTCTGAAGGATGTCCAGGTAAATCTTCCGGAAATACATCTACAAATTCTTTCACAATAGTTACATCCTCTATTTGAACATTCCTTTCCTCACCCAAAGTTATTTCATTCTCTTCCTCCCCAATAATTGAATTTAGATGAGATACTAGGGGTGGATCTAGATAATAATTAGGTGGTGACGATTCTGCTCTAAAGATAAGGGGTTCCTTATCATCATCATCAAGAATCGTAACCTATTTCTTGTTAAAATAAATTTTCGCATCATAGTCCGAAAGCCAGTCCATACTGAGGATTATATCATACTCAATCATAGGTATGACGACGAGATCAGCAGATAAAGAACATTTATGTGCTCTAATGGGGACTGATTCACAAAACATTGTTGCAATGATACTTCCCTTAGGAGTTTTAACTGAAAACTCCCTTGTTAAATCAAATTGGAAATATCTAATTTTCTTACCAAACTGGGAAGATAAAAAACAATGTGAAGATCCAGAATCAAATAATGCATTTGCTAAAATTGAGGATACCATTAAATTACCTGCCACCACGTCTTTCAGAGCTTCTACCTCAGCAGTAGTGATAGCATAAGCTTGTCCTTGATCCCTTGCCTTTTCTGAGGTAAGTTCTCCTGACGCATAGGACATTCATTTGCATAATGCCCCATCTCCCTGCAATTGTAACACTGAACATTGGTAGCTTCCTTCTTCCCCTTGCAATCACGAGCTTGGTGGCCTTTTTCACCACACTTTAAATAGACTCATGTTCCTTTCAAGAAAGTACCAGGGTGTTTATTACCACATTTACCACAGGATGGATATTCAAACTTTCCCTTCTTCCCCTTATTTCCATTCCCAGATTGATCAGAATGTCTCTTCTTCTCTTTCTTTTCATTAAAGGCATAAGACTTAGCGAATTCCTTTTCGGTCTTGATAGAACATGAGACAATGTATTCGTATGATGAAAATGATTGTGAGACTAATGCTCAACGGAGAAATAGTTTTAACCCATCAAATAAACGATCAATCTTACTTCTTGGGTTATGTATATAATCTAAAGCAGACCTTGCTAACCTTGTAAAGTTAGCCTCATACTTTGTGACTTTCTCATCATCCTTTTGTCTCAGTCTCAGAAATTGCCTTTCCATATCTACTCGATGGTCGAGAGGAAAGTATTTTTCTAAAAACAGATCATTGAACTCCCTCCATTCCATATTTGATACTTCATCATCTTCCTTCATGTTATGAATCAATGACCACCATTGATCAGCATCTCCAGTGAGGCGGTAAACTGCCATGATAACTTTTTCCCTTTCACTACTTCCCAAAGCCTGAAATATTTTTTCTAGGGAATTTATACATTGCTCAAATAATAAGGGATTTGTACTCCAATTGAACATTGGTGTTTTTTCCCTCATGAATCAATCTAACATTGATCCTCCACGCTGCGGATCAGGGTGCTTCATATGGGTAAGGTTATTATTCATAACCTGAGTGAGTTGTCCCAGTATGGTGATTAGATAATCGGCACCAGTTGCATCACCAGCTCCACTATAATTATCTTGAGCAGGAGGGAAATCCCAACATAGAGTGCATGCATTGATACAGTTTCCATTTCTTCCACTAGGCACCATTTCTAAACAATGGCATAAACTAGATCAATTTATAAATCAAAATACATAATCACATACTTATAAAACACTTAACATAAATTGAACTATTTATGGATATAACCCATAATCATAAGAATGTTTTCATTGAGGATGTATATACTCATAAACCCTTTATAATGATTTGTAAATAAAATTAGTGTTATCCTAAGAATATCACCCAGGAGTGTCGTAACCAAGAGTGCAGCAAGGCCCGTTGTCGTGCACCAGTTCCCGTTCGAGTCTAGCTCAATGTGGTGTTTTCGGGATTTACCCCTACGTACATCTGTGCCAGATCCACCTCTACATGCTCTATTCAGAGTTTATCTAAATATATCTTCCAAGGTTTGTACTAAAAATCCTCTGATACCAACTGTAACACCCCGACCCCAGTTACCTAGATTCGGTGGATTATTACATAACATTGGAAAGATCATAAGAAAGATCAAATCTCGAAAGACCGATTGGTTTAGTAGCTTTGGAAGCACTAGATATATTCATAACTCTTACATTACATCATAAAGTGAAAAACTACTACAACAACATAATGTCTCCATAGTCCACACTATTATCCCCTCATAATATCCCTACAGCTCATTCATAACTTACTTCTTCACATCCTGGGAAAAATAAAACATAGAAAAGGGGTGAGCTCAAATGCCCAGTAAGGATAACAATATAGCGGAATCTTTCATAAATAAGAATAAACATTTAAGGCAATGTATAAATAAAACAAAAGCCTTTTAAACTTGAAATTCAACATAGTATGGAAAAAGTAAAATGAAATAATTCCATTTACTAATTCACATGGATATTCTACTAATCGAATAATCACATGAAATATCAATAACAACTTTCATAATGATGGAATGCATAATTCCAGACTATCATAAACACATATCCAAGGCCTCGTGCCAAGACTACAAATAATATTTTGTCAAGGCCTTGTGCCAAGACACTAGTTTGTCTCATGAGACCTACCGATGAATCCAGGAGCTATAGCGGGCTCCACCCGTCACATATTATGTCCAATGTATTCCCATATGAAAATGTTTAAACATAACATAAACATTCGTATTAAAACTATCATACGGAATGTCAATACTTTCACCATAAACTACGAATGGTATAAAAATAGCACATACACAGTCAAACATATCACAAAACCTTCAATACAATATAGAAGTTTTGTGTCATAAAAAAAATCAACTTCAAATAAGCGTAAAATCCATCAAAGGATGTTGACATAGATGAAATCAAAACTCTTTTTAGAGAAATATCTCTTTCTATTTAGAAATAATTTAAGAGTAATATATTTATAAAATAAAACATTTTCTTTGAAAATATTCTTATAAGCTTGTAAGGTATGCTTTGACGATTTTATAACGGCGGAAAATAACCGCACCCTCCGTATAAGTTTAAAAAACATTCTTACCTTAATTCTGTCGAAAAGGTTAAAAAGCACCTTGTTTGCAAAAGGACAGAATGATTCCTTTATAGACCACTTATAAAAATTCAAACAAGGGTATACATGACTTTATCCCATATTCTTCTAAATATTAAAATTGTTTTGAAATACATTTTTAAGAAACATGGATGTGGATGATAAAGAAGTCCTAGTAGATTTTTAAGTATAAACAACCTCGGATAATGAAGAGATTGCGAAATAAACACTTACCTTGTACTTTTACTTTGTTGTGGTAGGTTAAACTCCTGTATAATGGTTAAATAATTGTTATTAAATTATACAAGAATCATATACATTAATATGATATCATATATGATCTTTTAACATTGATTTGTTAACAATATCATAGTATTATCGTTGTTTCAGGTGTTAACTTACTCGTTTTCTTTTATATGATTTGGTACGTAATCCACGTTTGTAATGGATAGGTTGTATATTATTCATATCCAGAATGATATCATGTCCTTAAACATCATTTTCAAATCATCAAATGATAATGATACTTGAATGGATACGATGGAGAATGAATCTTATCGCGTTCGTGGAGACGGTAGTCCGTACGTACGCACGAGAGAAAATATCATTCTTTTGATATTAAATTAATATATAAATGGATGGTATATCATATATACATAATCATTAACATGTTATATTTATTATTTACATGAGTTACACATCATTATTATACCCATCCAAAAAATAATATATTGAATAACAATTACACCACGACGTGGAGACGGTAAGTTGTACGTACACACGTATGGTGACATGTTATTCAAAGGGTGGATAGAATACTAAATATGGTTGTACCATATTTAAAATAACATCACAATATATATATGATACTGGAGTTATTATTTTATAATGGTTATAACAATGTAAGAAGAATTGGAAGATGAAAGGAACTTGGAAAAGGGTGGTGCAATCATTACCTCTTCTTCGGGTTGTTCCTTTTGATTTGATCAAAAGGGATCCTTAGGGTGGCTTTATGATCAAACTAAGGCATCCAGGTTGTATTGAGGGAAGTTTGGAGAGTGTTTGGGTAGAGTTTGGCCGAACAAATAGTCTTTGAAGGTGTGAATAAATGAGAAGGATGAGTGCCCTTTTATAAGAGAGGTGAGGGGCACCTTTGGAAAAGCTAGAAATATTAATTTATAATAAATTCATATTTGGTTTGTAATGGCTCCAAAGATTATTATTTAAATTTTAAGGTGGGCATAGGTCGAAAACCATTCAACCAATAGAATTTAGATAGATTTGGGTTACTATATTAACCTAATCATTAACTATTAACTCTTAGTTAATTAGTTTGACATTTACCATGTCATTTTGTATTTTTTTATTATATAGTTAATAAACTTACTATATACATCCAATCGACCCCCAAGTAGTCCATTAATGATACAAATATCATTATATAAGTCTCTTGGCCGATCCTTATATTTTTAGTAATTTAATATCAATTAATAATATAATATTTGATTTAAAAACTCTTTTATGTCAATTTTGACACTATTCAATAGTTTATTTTTGTGAAACTCATAATAGAATTATTACTTATAAAAAGGTTAATTAAATAAATCCTAATATGTCATATTATCCTATAAAATTATTTTAATTCATTAAAAGTCTCAAATTATATTTATTTGGGTATTTATAAAATCAATTATTTCAAATTTTCAGTATTATGTTAATTACTGCATCATCATTGTGTCATAAATAAATTAAATTATGTAATCTCTAAAAATTATAAATAAAATACCATTATATAGGAAATAGTTTTAGATTTCGAATTAATATTTATAGTCGAAACTCCAACATATATTACCCTATGTAAAAATTGTTTTTCAAAAAGATATATGCTTGGGTCATTTTTGTATTAATTTTAACTTAATTGAAATAAAGTGTCCCTATCACCTACAAGTTGCTCCATGGGGTCCCAAAATCGACCCAAAGATGCCTATGGTCGAACATGTATCAACCAATAAGTCTAGGACACGTTTTAGGGTAATTTAGTATTATTATAATATTATTTTTTAACCCTTATTTACCAGATTTACCCTTAACCGTGGTAAATAAAATATTTACCGAAGTAATTATACAAAATGTCTAAAAATAAAAGTTACCTATTTACACAATTTGAACATACTGATTCCAAACATGGAATCCATTTTTCCAAATTCAAAACACATAAGTGGCAGAAATTAATTTTAAATTAAATCCCGTTGTTAAAACAAAAAGTGTGTTTTTAAGAGATAATAACTATCAAAAGATTGACACTTGTTTATGTCCGATTTAATTGTAAAATTATGTCAATTACCAAAATTATATTAAATGGTAAAATTATATTCATAGTATACTTTGAAACCACTCAAATTCATAATTTATCACTATTAATTATTTTGATTAAAAAAGTTGTTTTTAATTAAAATTTAGTAATTTTCACTTTTCATCAAAATATTAAAATTATCCGAAAAGTACCAAAATTTCAACTTAGGCTAAATACGATATTCCGAATCAAAAAATGAAGTCCATTTTGAAATATAAATTATATATAATTTCAAAAATTAGGTATTACTATTCATAACGGCTAGTTTGACTGTTTATGGTGTGTTAGAACTCTCTGTTGCGTACAACACATGCTATCACATTATTCAAAGAGAAGCGTACCGTAGAAGCTTGGGGTGTTACATTAGAAAATAAAAATATCCATTCCATATTATATGTATATATAGGGTAAAATAAATGTCTAGTAAAAACATAAAAGTTAATATTTCCATGAAAATTTAATGACAACAAAAATGAATCAATATTTTGAATATTAATACTTTCATTAGAAAAACTGATTATAAACTATCAATATAATGATTATTTATTGTATGAATATAACATATACCCATTGGAGTATGAATGTAGAGTAGTTAACATTGATGAATTGGAAATACATTGAAAGAATATAAAAAACATTATTGAGGAAAATATCATTTCTAATTTAGAAATCATGTTTTTCAGAATAATACATTTTCAAAAATATTCATATTAATATATGTTTTAAAAAAATTTACTAGACACAGAAAATATAAGTGATCACCTCCACCAATAGGATTATAACCTATGAAACACCCTTATCAAGGATTCAAAGGGAGATAGTATAAAGACCTAGAAGTTCAATATAAATTTTTTATTTATTTGGGATTACTAAGAGTCTGCGAAAATTTATGAATCTTGATTATGAGTGTTGGAGAGCCTGAAAAGGAATATTAAACTTATTTTAAGGTATGTTCAGTTAACATGTGAGAAAAGATTTCTATATTTTTAAATGGTGTTTGGATTAAAATTTTGAGGACATTGTCGAGTTCATAGCGTTGGGATTCGCTTAGGTGAAGGATACCTTCAACCAGAAATGGTTGATCGAAAAAGTTAATTTTTGGACTTTACAAGAAAACTCCATGAGTTATTTTATTTTTTTTGTATCCATTGAGGGTTGGTTGCGGGACCACAGAGTAGGTTGATCATTTTATTGATGTTCATTTAATAAATAGTTACACTTGGTTGTGTAACCTCACTGCCAATAGATTAATGGGTTTATTAATTATTCATTAATGTACCACATAATTGTGTAGAGAGGTCAACCCCTTTTATTTTTTCAATCTTGTTGTTCACATGGTTTTCTATAACCCATGGGAGAACTCTTGAAGAAGCCTTGGAAAATACTTCCTCTAACAAAGAATAATTAATTTGGTGATGACATTGAGGATTCAATCAGATGATCATCTAATGACAAAGAACACCCTTCACATACAGTTTGTCCTTCCCTCATTTGTAGAACCATTCAATGAGTCCAAGATAAAGAAAATTAATCCTTAAAAGTGTTTAATGATTAATCATACCTCATTCATGAACAATTTGACGAACGCTGATCAATTGACTAATGGGTTCATCCATGATTCACTTTCATTTGTGCGAGGTTGATGTTGGGTTTTCATTATAGGAGTTTTAAAGAAAATTAAACATTTTACATGTTTAAAACACCACTACGGAGGGCGCGGGAAAATCTGTACATGCCTTGGAACATCTTATGCTCTCATTTTTAATGTGATATTCATGGGGGAATGTTAAACATGATAGAAACGTGATACCAAGGGTCTCACAGTGAAGGTGGTATCTTGGGAGGATCATACTTGCAACCTAAAAGATGATCAGACCACCAGATCATCCCTAGTGGCCCAAGAAAGTGTCATCAGTGTGGAAACATTGGTGTGGCGGTGCCGGCGACTAGCTCCGGCGACCGACAATCACTCGATGCAAGGAGGCATGGGCTCCCACAGGCACCCTTCCAGATAGGGGTTGATGGCCAAAGCCTACCACACCAGGGGTGGATGACATACCTTGGAGGAGAGGTCGTGGATCCAGCCGCAACCAGGGGTCCCAACCTAGAACAGTCACCTAGACCAATCAACTGAAGGGGAATCGCCAGCCTGGAAAAACCAGTTGAAGACCAATTAAAATTTATCCATTCAGTGGGGTACGGGGACCTTGACAACCTGGCAGACCAGACCAGGTTAGCTCGAGTTGGGTTAGACATGGGTCAGACTTGGGTCGCATCTGGTCGGCCCCTACCGGGTCAGGTCCGGTCGGTCCAAACTGGTCAGGCCAGACCCGACCCTAGTTTGACCCAGTTACGCATAAATGGATATAACGTCTAAATTGTACCTCTGTTTGATGAACTGAATTTGGCATTAAAATACGCAGAATTAGTAGGTCCTTTTGAGATTTTCTACATTGGTTTTAGAGAATGTTGTAGCATATCCTGGTTGGATCGAACCTGAATCCAACTGGGCCTTCAGTACTAAAATTCCAAAAAAAATCAGGAATCCTATTGATGCATCGTCTATTGAATTGGAACCCTTATGAAATGGAATTTATTTGGGTTAATTTTTTGTGGGGATTCATGGTTGTTGAGGTACGAATGATGTCTTGAGGAGAGGATTCTCACGGAATCAAACATGCTATGTGTGGGAATCCAGTGGCTGGTTGTGACGTGATGAAGGTGTTTAGATCCTCTATGGGTCAATAAGAAGCAATACATTGTGTTATAACACTTAGAGATCCTTTTTGGATCAGCATTTTGTGACCCTCTATGGTCAGCACTAAGCGATCCTCTATGTGTCAGCACATAACTGTCTTCTCTGGATCAACACATAATGATCCTACAAGGGTCAGCACGTAATGATACTCCATGGGTCTGCACCAAGAGATCCTCAGTGGGTCAGCACCTAGAAACCTTGTGCGGTCCAGTAGGAAAATCCTATCAACAGAATAAGATGATTTATCATTATGAATAAGCATTTATATTAATTTCTTTTAAGTTATATACCTAGTTTGAGACGATTATTTTACATTTCTTTGTGATTATGATCTTGCTTAATGGTTATTCATTTGTGCAATTCTAGGAGTCCTTAGGGGGTCTTGGGGTCCGTACTAAGTGTTGTTATACTCATCCCTACATGGGCTTCTCCCTCACCTTTTACTATCTTTACTAGGAAATGGACAACTTTGACCGAGTTTTGAAATCCAAGACTAGAAGGTTCACACAGGTGACCAGTTGACTTGGGGAGCTGGATTGGCATGCTAAACCTACCCTTTTGGATGGATCTATGGTGGAAGAACTAAGAAGATGATTTTTCATTTTTTTGGTACTTTTTTAGTTGGTTTTTTATACTGGAACATTCTGATTTAGTTCAAACTTTCAAATTCATCAGTTATAATATGTGGTTTGTTCTTGTATGTAACTTCTTAGTGTGTTTGAATGATTGAAGGAACCACCATAAAATTTTAGGGATATACATTTCCAGTTCTAGTTAACAAAACCTGGCCTATAGAAGGTGGGCTTGGTGTAGTAACAGCATGGGCCCCGTGGGATAGGTCATGACATCAGGGTATCTGAGGGGCTGTCAGTTCAACCGAGAGTACTATGATACTAGGTATTTAATGGAGAAATATTGTTCTGTGTCTAAATATCTGGTTTCTTTTCGGGGTTCCCAATGTTATTGCGGAGGCAAACATATCCATACACCAGGACACTAAATTATAATTTTTTACATGATATATAAAATCACTGTTGGCATGTCTTTTGAAAATGTCAATTTATTTATGATCATTTTTAATAAGCTCACATGTTACATCTTATTTATTGTGTCACATATTTTTCCTTATAAGATTCCTATGTGAGGAAAAGAATCTAGGATTGTAGTGATATATCATGATGATGGCCCACCGAGCAATGAGTATTGGTTGTAGGGCCCTCGTATGGAAATGGCACCTTCAGGTGGTGTACCATTAGCACTACAATCCGTAAGTAAACAGATGCCACTAGCCCCACCGGTAGATCATGCAAACCGTCTGAGTACATTGCATGTGTTTGATAAATAGAGGCATCTGAGTATCAATGTGAGACATACTGCTACCTTACTGAGGACTGTCTAGAGGCTGTGGTGTTGGATTTCCTCATGGATGAGACACCATGAGTGCAGATGGTGATCCCGACTGATATCCTCTTCCTAAGAATAGTATAGAAATGGGGGATCTTGACACTCCAAACACTTGATGAGGCGACACTATCCTAGTTGGATATCAAGAGCCTCTTCAGGATGGAGTTTTTACCATAAAAAATTACATTTAGTGTGTATTCATGTGCTACTACAAATAAAAATGTGTAGCTTGACAGTGGCCTAGTACATTATGACATTCAATGAGCCCTCTCGCTACTCCACCACATGGAACGATACACATTCATCAGGGCCCAAACATTTGAGGAGGGTTTCTATCAGTATATCCGAGTGTCGATGATATCGCTCAACATTCTAATGAAATATAGAGTAATTGAGAAATAACTATTGGTAGAGAGATTCCTTTTCGAGTACACACTTACAAAGATAGCTACTACTTGACAATAGTCAGTCGAGTCATCTGCAGCAGGTAGTAGGCAGATGACGCATAGGTCTAAGTAGGGCAGACATTCCAGCAGAAGACTTTAGGACGCAGGGTTGGAGTTGCAAAGATCTCGAGGCAGAGGAGATCATCTGAGGACTTTATGATGTTACTCTTATAGAGGACATGATCACATTGATCAAAACTCTTTAACCCCCCATGTGGATGATTAACAGACAGTCGAGGGACCGTTGAGTCAACGATAGAGGTTTGAATGAGGAGGTATGCTGGTCGGCAAACGTGAAATAAGAGAAGGTCATAAATTAGTAGGTGGGAGTCAATTTTATGTTTTTCCTCCACTAATCCCATGTGGTCCATACCAAACACCCAGAGTATGTGGATAAGGATGAGCTCATCTACAGGTAGCTGAGGACTATGACAATTGTGCATTAGAGATGATTCAAGGTATGATCTGTGTCTCCTCCGACAGAGCTGTAGTTATTATATACATATGTTCTAGTCACTGTTTCATTCCCATGACTCTCATTCAATGCTCATATATTCTGATAGTTCCATTGGCTCGATCCTTACATTTAGTGACTCCTATGAGGATAGATTTGACCATTACACACTTGTGTAGGTAGTGTGATCTTACTCGAGGAGGCAAGATATTCAGTTAGGATTTCCTAGAAGCTTCATCGAGGCCTTATGAAATCATCTTAGGTATGTAGTAGTTATCCACATCCCTGCTCAGATTGATTGTTTTAGGGACAAAGTGTGGTTTTCCCACAAGGATGGGACTATGTTTTCATTCTTCAGCGTGAAGGGAACCTTTACAACTTAGGACTGACATTCTTGGAGGAGGGTGAATCTAATCAATCATTAGTTTGATAGCCTTACCCTTGGAGAAATTGATGAGAGGAGTCTGATACATCCTATAATGGTGGACCATTATGCTGATATCTTTCCTGAGGATGTTCTGGGACTACCTCCTCAAAAAGATAGAAATTTAAATCATCTTATACCCCATGACAACACCGATATCTATACCCGCATATCAGTTGTCTCCCGTAGATATTTGTGAGATAGAGGTACAATCGGGGGACTTGTAAAAGAATGGGTTCATAAGACTCAGTGTCTTGCCATGGGTAGCCCGAATTTTGTTTTCCAGGAAGGCAGATGTATGATTGAGGCATTTCATGGACTATTGGAACCTGAATCAGGTGATCGTGAAGTACAAGTATCCTCTACTAATGATTGATGATCTATTCAGCCATCGGATTGAAGCACGATCATTTTTGAATAGAGACCTCAAATCAGGCTATAATCAGATTAGGGTACGGGATGAGGATGTATCGAAGATAGAAATTTGATGTCGGTATGGCCACTACATGTTCTTGTTGATACCTTTTGGCATAACCAAAGATTTTTCAGTGTTCATGGGACTCATGAACAAGATTTTCCAACATTTCCTCGGTCGTTTCGTGGTAGTCTTCATTGATGAAATCATGGTATACTCAGCAATGTAGTAAGAGCATGCCACACATTTGTAGATTGTTCTGCATACACTCTAAGAGAACCAGCGTTATAGAATTCTCTCGACGATCTAGTTCTAGACAATAGAATTCTGCATCCTATGGAACATTATCTCAGAGGCTGCATTTGCAGTGGATCCAACACAGATAGAGGCAGTGCATTCTTGGGATCCTCTTAGGAGTTTGACCATAGAGTGGAAATTCCTATTGTTGGATGGGTACTAACAGTGATTATTACATAACTTTTCTAGAGTAGTAGAAACTTTTCAGCATTGAAAAAGAAGGGGAAACCATTCTTGTGGACATAGAGTTTCCAGCATCGTTTCCATGATCTATGTAATGGGACTGATGTGTGCCCCCCTCTTGATGCTACGAGAGGAGGGTGTTGGGTATGTTGTATATTGCGACTCATCAGGGACCTAGCGAGGATGTTTGTTTATGCAGGAGAGAGTGTTGATCACCTATGGATCAGGATAGTTGAGAAAGAACAAGAAAAACTATGCTACCCAAGACATGGAGTTTGCAGTAGTGGTCTTTTCCTTGAAGTTGGTGTGGCACTGCATGAAGGGTGAATTATTTACTATCTACTCTTATCATAAGAGTCTCAAGTATATTTTCACACTAAAGGACCTGAACCTAAGACAACTGAAATGGGTTGAGAACCTCCTGGACTATAACTATGAGATAGTCTAGACTCCTAGGAAGGGGAACATGGCGGTAGATGCACTCAATATGAGGTTAGGACTACAATTACTGACTGAAGAGATAGAGCAGATTTCCGCATTACAGATATATTTCATGGATAGTGATTGAGCTGTTTACATCTATTCTATGATAGTGACTCCCCCACTCGTTCAGTGAGTCAGGTAAGCATTGTTTGGGGACATTGACTACAAGGCCCAAAATGCCCAGATATCCTCAATACAGGATCTTGAATGATTTTCTAATGGTGGGAAGCACATAACCCATTTTATAGGACACACCATGATACCATTGATGCTACGAGGGGTGGTGTTGAGGGATCTCCCCATATCCCCTTTGGTGGTAGATATTGGTTTGTAGAAGATGTAGAAGGACCTCCGACATCATTAATGGTGGCCAGAGATGATGAATGCAGTGGAAGACATTGTATCTCGATGCCTCACATGTCGGCATGTGAAAACCAAGCATGAAGTTATATAATTCTTAGCAAAACCACTAGTGGATCTGAAATGGAAGTGGGTTGGTATCTTCATGTACATTGTAGAAGGACTACCATGTACATCCAGGGGCCACGATTCCATCAAGGTGACTATTGACTGAGTCACTAATTCATCCCACTTCCTACCTATTGGAGTTCAGGTATTAGTAGATGGATTGGGATTCCCCAGTATACATGAGATTTTATGGCTTCATAGGTGCCATATATGATCGTTTCAAACTGTGATGCTTGTATTACATCTCATTTAATGATGTGATTGCAGGAGGATTTTGGAACTCTAAAATGCCAGAGAATCGCCTCTCACCCATAGACAGATGGTCAGGCGAAGTGGACCATATAAATGCCTGAGGACATGCTTCATGCTTACATCCTTTATTTTTTCATCAATAGGGAGGATCAACTATAACTTGTTCAGATCCTATAAAACAACAGTTATCACTCCACCATTGACATGGTACCATTTGAGGCTTTGTATGGACGACCATGTAGATCGACTCTATTCTAGACAGACCCAGGGGAGTCAGCCCTTATGGGTATAGTGTTAGTAATAGCTACCAATATGAATGTACAAACCATACATAAGAGGTTGATTTCTATACACAGATAGCATATGTCTTATGCCGAGAAGATATTGAGACCCCTGGAGTTTGAGTTAGAAGGTCATGTTTTCCTTTAGGTATCACCTTGACCAGGATTACAAAGATTTGGTCAGGGCGAAAATCTATCTTTGAGGTCAATTGATCCTTATCAGGTTATAAATAGATATGGTGAGGTGGCTCATGACCAATATCTTATCTCACAATTTCGCTGGGGGCATATTGATTTACATGTGTCACAATAGAAGAGTTACAAGAATGATGCCCCCATGCGTCATCGACTAGGGAAAGCTATACATTGACAATGGGGTGACATTTCAATGTTCTTGATGGGGATAGTGGATTGACTAGATTGGGTCATATGGCAGTGGTTGATTCCTCTTCTTCGAGTTCGGTGGTAGTAAGGTAAACTCCAGGAGAGCACATGGGAATGGGAAGTTCAAATTCATTCTTAGTACCCCCTTTTTATTCTTTAGCATTTGTTGTAGATTTTAGGGATGTAAATCCCTAATGTGTGGATAATTAAAATAACTGGACATTCCATATAATGTTATTTAATTATTTGGGATTACAATAAGTCTACAAAAATTGACTTCATGTGATTCTGAGGCCTAGAGAGCCCATAACAGAATTATAAACTTTTTTATGGTACGTTCAGTAAACATGAGAACATAAATTTCTTTAATTTGATGTAGTGTGCGAATTAAGAATCTGAGGGAACCATTGAATTTTTAGTTTCTTTATTATCTTAGGAAACACTTATCTACAACCATCATAGGTCGGATGAAAAAGTAAATTTTTGAACATTAAAAAAACTACCAAAATAACTCAATGATTTATTTTATTTATTTTTTAAACCTTTGAGAGGTGGTGTGAGGACTGTACAGTTGGTCAGTCATTTTAATGAAGGTCATTTAACAATCGGTCACACATGGTTTTGTAATTTCACCATCATGAGATGAATAGTTTCAAAAATTATTCATTATTGAACAACATATTTGTACAGAGAGTTTAAATCCTTTTATTTTATTTTATCTAGCTGTTGTCATGGGTTTTGGGATCCCATGAGAGAACTCTTGACCATTCTCTCACGATGTCTTCCTCCAACAATGAATAGATAATTTAGTAATGTCAATGAGAATTTTATTTGAAGATCGATGATATCCAACGATCACCCTTGGAACATGGGTTCCCTTTCCCTCATACTCAGTGCCTCAAAACGAGTTCCATGTAGGGGAATTAGTCTTTATATACATTTAAAGATTCATCATTCCTCATTCTTGGACAATAAGATGAACATCAATCAATAAAATAAAGGGTTGATCCGTGATTCATATGAATTTTCTGGAAGATGATGTAGGGTTTTCATTCTGTTATTTTTAATGATAATCATACCTTCCCCATGTTTAAAACAGTAATGTGGAGGGTGAGGGACAATTCATACAAGGCCCTAACTCTCTACCACTCTCAATTTTGAGGTGTTATTTGTGGAATAATGTTCAACATGATGGGCAAGAATAACTGAGGGTCATGTAGTGAAGGTGCTGTCCTGGGAGGCACGTAGGCGTAGAAAAAATAAATATTAGACCACTGATGCATCATCGCCGGCCATCGCAGGCCGCAAGGAGGCAGTGACCCTCGTATGTACCATGAATGATAGGTGTGGATAGAAGATGTCGTCTATGTTGAGGGTGGACCGTGCACAGTGTAGCGGACACCGTGGTTCCAATCACGTCAGTGGTGGACCTAGGACCACATGTCCCGCCCTAGACCGGTCCATCAGACCAGTCAACCAAAAGGGTGGAGCTAGCCTGGCGCTGCCAGTTGATGATCGAAGAGACTCTATACATTTAGTTGGGAGGTAGGACCCCCCCAATCGGCTGACCGAACTGGTTCGGGTAAGACCTGGGTCAAATCCATCTCATATTGGGTTGACAGAGACACATATTGACAGAGTTACACTTAAAGGGCCATAACAACTAACCCAGATGTCTATTGGATGAACCTTCATTGGTGATAAAATCTTTAGGATGATACTTTCAATTTGAAATAATTTATATGGGTTTTGGGGAATGTTTGATTACATCTGGGTAGGATTGACCATGAATCCAACTGGGATCTCGGTACAAAAATGCATTTAACTTACAGACCAGGCATCCGATTAATGCTCCATCTATTGCATTGAAACCCTTATGAATGGAGGTTCATACGGTTATGTCTTTGTGGGGATTTGTTCTGGTTGAGTAATGACTGATGGCTTGAAGAGAATATTCTCCCAGAATCAATCATGCTATGTTTCAGAATCTAGTGGCAGGCTGTGACGTGATGAATTAATAGAGATTCTCTGCAGGTCATCATGAGATGATCTTCTTTGAGAAATCACTTAGTGAACCTCTGTGGGTCAGCAGTTAGTGACCCTATTTGGGTTTTCACTTAGAGATCCTCTATGGATCAGCACGTACCCATTCTTTTTAGGTTAGTACGTAGCGATCCTCTATGGGTTAGCCCCTAGTGATCTTATGTGGATCCACACCTAGCGATCCTCTATGGGTCAGCACCTAGTGATCCTTTGTTAGTAAGCACAAAGAGACATTATGAATTATAGAATAAAATGACGCTCGACAGAATAAGATGATGTATCATTATTACTATTAATCATTATTCATGTTATTTAGGTTGTATACCAGGTTTGAGTTGAGTTTTTTACTTATTCTTTGTAATTGAGATCATGCTCGGTGGTTCTTCCTTTGTGGAATTGTGGGATACCTTCAGGGATATCAGTTTCCATAATGGGTATTTTTATACCCACCCCTTCAAGGGATTCACCAACACCTTGTTGTGTATTGTGCAGAAAACAAACAGCTTTGATAGTGTTTTGGGAGCCAGTACTAGATGGTATACAGAGGTGACCATTTGATGTAGAGATCTTCATTGATGATCTGTACCTACCCATTAGTTAGGATCCTTGATGGACGTCCTGGGATTTTTTTTCCATTTTTGATGAACTTTCATATCTTTTGTGTTTGTATACTGGCATATTTTACTTTAGTACACATATTTACGTTCATCAATTATATTACGTGGTATTTTCATATTGTGTACCCTGTCAATGTGTTTGCGGGTTTAGAGAAAATGCCTTCCCATTTTAGGGATATGCCTTTCGGGTTCTAGTCACCAACCCCTGGCCTATGGAAGGTGGTCATGGTGTAGTAAAGGAAAAGGCCATGGGGGACGGGTCATGAATGACTGAATCATTATGATTTTAACATGACCAATCTAAAATTGGGATCCAATAACTTGATCTTGAGAAAAACCATTTATTGGAGATGTTTAACCTCATTGATATCATGTCTCAAACCATATTGGTCGACCCCCCCCCCCATGAATGTATCATTCTCACACACCATACCCCTTATTTTTTTTATGTTTATTAAAGGGACATGTTTGAATACAAAAATAATATGAATATATATATTGTATTTGTAATAGATAAATGTTCAGACATTATTTCTATTATTATTTTATAAATTATTTTAAAATATATACAGTAAAAAATTATATTGAATTATTATTCAATTTCAGTTAAGCTATTTATTATGATGAATTAATCGATTTCATAAAAAATATAATTTTAAAAATATATTATCGGTAAATTGTTTTTATTAAATATAAATAATCATTTAAAATGTATGAAGTCAAATGAAATTTTTATAAGGGATAATAATTTGTTATTTTCAACAATAATAGGAATTTCAAAAAATATTTTTTATTATTTTAAAAGTAAAAATTTACATATATAAAAAAATTCAGATACAATGAATATAATTTTGGGAATCATAATGTCGAAATTATTCCATGCTTAATTTTCCAAAATTATATATTATAGTAGAATTTTCTGATAATAATTAAATATTATATAAATATATAAATTATTTTTAGGGAGGTACCATAACATTAAAAATACACCCACCATACACATAGGCTGAAAAGGTAGATCATATCCCCCCCATTGAATAGTCTACCCATAAATACCTATTTATTCAGTACATGGCCAAAAGTCCAAGTGGGAATTAAGACTATTATATTGCCCAAAGGAATTAAACTAGCATAAAGGCAGAGTGAAATGTCATGAGTGCATTATTCTTATGTGACTGTCTACATGTGTCATGCCTACATCAACACCTACCTACTAAATTCTCATATCATGACTATATTACATTGTGTCTGTATTATTGCATGCCAACATAGGGAATTTTTTACTTCTTCTCTATGTGACCACTATCCATTGGATATTCACTCCAACACATCTTTTAACTCGTGTCTGATGCAGGATTACAGGGTTTCTATTTCCACTCAGGCAATCCCTTATTTTCTCACATAAATATATTGTGTGTACTATGACATCATAATGACCATATAGAGAATAATAGTTCCTATAACGAGTCATTTTGAATAATTTTTTTCCATTTAAAATAATTGTATTTTATATTTCTAAGATAAATTTTATAAATCCTTTACGAATACTCTGAAACCATTAATATATTTTAGCATTTTAAAATAATTTCATTATGAGTATGGATCACTTAAACATCCTTAAGGGTATTTTTTTATTATTTTTAGAATAAGGACTAATAAAATAATGATTAAACCCCCAATTTTTGAGAAACTTTTATAAAAACTATGGTATGAGTTGTGGTTATATTAATTTTATAATATAGTGTCCAAAACCAATGTTTGAATAATAACAATTAATTACCACCAATTTCCTTTATAAAACCACCCATGATCCCTTTTTTCTCACTAAAAATAATTTTTTAACATAAATATAAACAATTACTTCTCTAGAGTCCTCAATGTTTCCCCCATTCTCTATAAAATCACCTCCCATGTATTTAGTGTCACACACTCAATATATGTGTTCTTTTCTTTCTACTCATTATTTAAAATCATTCATTATCATATTCAACTGATATCGAATACCTATTGTTTTGATATATCATTAAATGTATCTATGATATTCTATTTTATGTTCAAATGATGATATTAATATTTATTTACACATCAAACCATTTATTTGTCAAATTTTCAAGTGGTTTTTGGTTAAATTTCCACGGTGATTTTCTCGGCCAACCTATTATGTAGTGATTACCCATACCCATTTTCTATCCACTGTGTTAAAATTTAAACATGTATACCCTGATTTATGAATTATTTTATTTATTCCACAATCCCTAATCAATGAAAAAAATATTAATATTAATGAATCTATGTTAAATGATCTATGTGGAGAACATAAGCATGATAATGAAATGAATGTGAAGGGTGCACCCTGAAATGAATATTACTCCAATGTAAAGGATAATGTTTTTTTTTCATGACACATCCTAAAATGCATTTGGTAGGGAACATAATCGATAATAAGAATTTTTCTATCAAAATGTATTACCAGTTCTCCATGAACCTTGTTTATCTGGTAATGTTTTAATTTTTAACCATTTCTTATATTTACTTTATGATTATCATTATATATCATGTCTCATTATTCATGTTTATGATTTACACTACTTTTATGAACCATTTATATTCCAATTGTATAACATGTATTCTTTTCATCATGTTATTCCATGTTTGTTGCCTTCCTGGGATTTATATCTAACACATTTCTTATGTATGTTCCTGTTTTATCTCATGTGGTGTTATGTGCGAGGGAATATTATAACAATGTAATAGATGTTTTCAAAAAACAATGTGTATTTCCCATTTTATATAATTAATTAATGTACTATTACCAAATATACTATACTTATCGATCTTTAGGGTTCTTTTATACATTAAATTATATAATAAATCATGTATTATAATGTCATAAATTGGATGATTCTTATACATCATCATATGAATCACATTGTGAATTAAATGGTTACCCATGAAATTTTTAACCTTATATTATATATAAATATTAGTTCAAATAATACTAAAATAATTCATTATAGTTTACAAAAAATAATTTGAATATAAAATAATATATCCCATTAGAGTATCAAATCAGGTGTGAAATTATATCTTTTAGACTTACACTAGGTTGTGATTGAGATAAGAATCAGTATACACTTTTCAGTGTTAATTTACCTATGAAAATCCTTATTATATCCCACATCAACATGTTGGGTCTCAAAAGATATTAAATTTATATTAGTGAAATAAAATATATACATAATAAATTTTTTGGAATTATCCAATAGATTGGCATATCCTTTATAATTATCCCTATTGTTTTCACTAATTCATTATTTTAATTATAAAAAAACTAATTTATTCCTCATAAATAAATAAATATATCTTATACAATATTTATGGATCCTTAGACCCACATTCATTGGTCTGGTGATATTAGAAAACACATTTAAAAATTAATTTTGATAGTATGTGAGATGATACTATATAAAAAGGATAAAATTTCACATTATTATTACATGCCATAATAATCTCATAGGACCGAAAATACCATTTTGGTTTACTTTCATTGTGTAAAATTTATATAAGATAATCATTACGAAAAACATGAAAATGCCTCTCTATAATCATACAATACTAGATTACCATTAATACTTCTTATAGGTTACACATATCTTCATAACCTAGGGAAATATATCATAATAATTATGTGTCCATGAGCGCTCAATACATGAAAATAACTCATCAACACGTAATCATTGATTGAATAATACTGATGAAATAATTCTATACGATGGATGAATTTCATAATAAAAAAGAGAAAGAAAAAAAAATATTTTTACCATGTGAGGATATATAGGAGTGTGATCTCAAATCAAAAAACATATATCAAGGAATAAGGGTTTTGAATCCTGAGATAAGAAACATGAGCTTTGAAGAATAGTTATATGAATAAAAAAATATGGACTGTTATTGAAACATGAATGATAAAGAGTTATGTCACAATTATAATGATATAATATATTATAAAACATTCTTCCCAATATTATTTACAAAAAACATGTTATCAATGAATCATGTATCATTTTCAAACAATAAACATCTGAACAAACATTCAGTCCTCATATTTTTCACATGAAACCAATAAAAAAATATTCTCATTTAACATTAACATGGAAAACATGTCAACAATGAATCATAAACCATGATAGTAAAAAGGAATTTTGAAAAAATTTACCACATCCCATTGATAGAAAACACTTACGAATGAATGTTTCTATATCTTAATAACACAACATACATCATCATCTTAGTTTTATTGAATCCATATTCATTGTGTTACTAGGTAATATAAGACCTAAATGTTCAATCATACAATCATATGTATACCACATGAAATTAATAATTATATATTATATACCCCATATAAATAAAAATTATTCTTAAAACATTTATAGATGATATAAATTCAACTTTACTCATTAATATGAATTTTTGATAACCAAAATTTTTTCACCCAAAAAGAATATTTCCTAAAAACATTTATTGATGTCATTTAGTAATTCAAATTCTATGGTAACTATGAAATTATAGATAAATATCAAAATTGAATCAAAATCATAAAATTATTTTTATAAAATGAATTTATCTTTGAAAACAAAATCATGTTAACATTACAATGATAATTTTTTTAACATGAAATGAAAGATATTGAATAATATTTAATACTAAAATGAAATTTCAATATTGGATACATGGGAAAGAAATAAATATTAAAAAATGATTAATTGAAAACATATTAGATATTTTTCATTTTAAATGAATATTTAATGATTTATAATTGATAATAAATAATTTTTAACAAATAGAAAAATAAGAGTGATTTTTTTTAAATTATCAAAAACCATTTGATTGATTTCAAATTAAATATTGGAAAACCCATATTATAATAAGAGTGACAATACATCCGTTTAAATATTAGAATGTAAATATGAATGTTAGTTTTGATAAAAAATAATTATGTTTCTATTTATAAAGGTGAAAATTGGTAGGGATAAAATATTATCATAGGCATAAAAATCATTAAATCAGATGAGAATATTCTTAAAAGTTACATAATTTTTATGTGGATGTGATTAACTTAGGGGGGATATTTGAATCAAATGATTTATTTTAACATTGAAATACATAGAAAGTATCATGGAATAAAATATCATGATGGAAGAATCCACTATAGAAGAAATAAGTTGATGATGAAACATTATGAATCAATGAAAGGATTTTAGTTGAAGACCCCCATTATGGTAATGGTAGTTTAATAATAGAAAAAAATAATCGGAATATTATGAAATGGAAATTAAAATATTTGGACATGTATTATATTTATCAAAGATGATTTAAATATGGATGTGAATACAACATTTACGAGAAATGGGGTTGTGTAATATCATATATATATATATATATATATATCATTGATATTAAATTATAATAGAAAATAACTGAAAATTTTTGTATATATTTAATTAGAAACCCTTGAAATATATTATTTAAATCAGAACGTTAATTACCATGAATAAATTGTGGATCATTCTTAAAAAATAAAGGGGAATTTGAGACACCATTACAAAAAAATCAATGGTTATAAAATAAAATATATACCATGAAATAAAATTTATGAGATGAAATTTGTACCTTATTATTCATGGTTACTAGATTTAATACTATCCACCTATCAGAAATATATCTATATTAATCACCTATTTTAGAAAAATATTCATATACATATCCTTTTTTACTAATTAACTCAAATAGACTAAAGGCCTTCTCATTTATTTTATTATGGATAATAACCCTAATAAGGGTTGATGGGGAACCCATACATGACCCTTAGTCCCAAGGAATAAGGCCCTACTAACTCGAAATACATGAATTGAAGGTCCAAAGGCATACCATGCCCAATAGATGACCCATAGACCCAGACCACTTGAACTGAACCTCCCCAGATTTTGCGTCATTAATCACCTAGCTCCACACCATACATTTTTTATCAGCTAGCATTGCCCCGTAAAAAGTTGCATGGTGCCTAGTCCTGATTGTGACTGTCATACCCTCTCATTCATTCGATTTTGTTATCTCTACATCTGGTGGCTATAATATTTTTGTTGAGATCCTCTTCAGGGGCCTATTCTGTGTGAACTGGGTTACTCCATAGTCTTCCTTTATATGATGTTCAACATCCCTTTATGATTCATGTTTTGATAATATACATCTTAAAATTATAATGAAATCTCTTATTCAATTCCATAATGGACTTGTACAAGTTTAATGAAAATGGAAAGGTTTATATTATTTTAGTAATTATAGAGATATAATATGATATTTTAATATTAAATTAATTCCATAATTTTAAATTTTCATAACCATAATAGAATAATAAATTAGTATTAACCAATAATATTATTATTAATTACGATCTCAGATTTATCTATGATGATAATCTACATTGTCGATCATGTTGGTGGTTAAAGTGAAAAAATATGAACCTAATAAATTGGATGGGATGGTATATTTAATGTAACAACCACTTATTATATAATATATATATATATATATCCAAATTTAAATTAACTTTCATGATATATTTCTTCACATGCAATAATAAACATCAACAATCAATGAGGTATTGTTATTTGAATGTGTTAGATAAAACAAATCCTTTAAATTTTTATGCCAGAATATTATTAACTAAATTATGATTCATAAATATAAATATAAATTTTATATTATAATACTCTATATATAATTATTTATAAATTCATATGAAATAATCATCCATTTTTTATAATTTAATTTTATTTTAAAATTAATGAATTCTTCATGTATTGTTTTATTTCTTTTTGTTTGAAAATATTATATGTAACCTCAAAAATTTTATGAAATTTAATTTTTTTAAATTATTTTTTTAAATAATCGTATTTAAATTACCTTAGACTGACTAGTTTAATTTTTTGACAGGTTTTATTTTCTATTAAATAGCGATAAATAATGATTTTGTTTGTAAATAATATTTTTCCTTCAAGAATGTAATGAATATAAATTTTTTATATATTATTTATATGTAAATTGAGTTATCTATATTTTAATTTATAAAATTATTTTCATTGAAATAATATTTATATTTAAAACTTGAATATGAAAATTTAAATATAGAAAATTTCCATTTTTCTAAAAAATTGTTTTAAGCATGCAATGTGTTTTTATAATAAAAAAATAAATTTATAAATATATATTAATTATTAAAACTAAATATATAAATTTTATATTTATTCAATGGTTTTATTATTTATATAGTAATTTTCCTATCCTTGGGATATAAATAAATCCATTTTTTTGGTCAAAACTATATTTTTCTCAAAAATATGTTTTCGTCTATTTTTCCATGCATATTTTTAAAATTATATCTATTTTATTTGATGAAAATTATTTAATATTTTAAATCAAGGGGTTCAATTATTTAAAATTGGACCCATTTATTTTTTGTCAATATAAAATGTTATCGTGAGGAAATTTTTCACATCTATAAAAGGTTAAATTTGGTTAATCTAGGATAATGATCTCTGATAAGGCCATAATTTTTCCTCCAAATTAATATTATATGAATTTAATTTTTCCCATATAACCTTATTCATGATATTTTTTTAATCGACACATTTCAATTATCATTTTCTTTATAATATTTAAATAAAGTAATGGTGCAAAATTTCACTCTCTTTGTTTAGATATGTCTTATGTGTTCATATGGGGTCCAAAACAAGTTATATATGAATGAAAATAGTCAGTTTTTTTTAAATGAAATTATTTTCTAGATGAAATTTTTTTTATATTAATTACTGATTAAAGAATTACCTTAAATAAATAGAAAACACATAAAAACATAACTCTAATTAATAATAGAATATGTAAAATGATCTCAAAAATATTAAAATAAATATGAATTTGGCGATTTAATAATTTTCAAGAATTTTTTAGATAGATATTAAATTTAGTGTTATGTTGAAGAAATATATTCAAATTAAATCCTTATATTATATTCCATTATGCCAAATTAAATTAATAGAGTAACGATGATTGATAAAACAAATATAGTATTAAATTACATTAATTCATAAAAATTATTAAAATATGATGAGGGGATTATTAAATTGTTATAAATGAACTCCATTTAACAATTAAAGTCCATTTTGAACTCTTATTAATGAATTTTATTAATATATTTTAATCATGAATGAAATTACAAGAGTTTACATCCCCTCAATTATAAATGACATCCCTATTTTTTCATATTCACCTAAAATTAAGCCTTCTAGATTAACCATACTATGTGATGTTGTCTCATAAAATCTCATAGACCCAATATATTGGTGTTGGTTTTCTAAAAATACCTATAGGTGAAACTATATGAGGTGACAAAAAATGATTTATTTGAACGATGATGTAATCTCCATTATAGATTTCTTATTTTTCAATTATTATTTAACCTCCTATGAATTTATTATATTAATCATTAATATATAAATTTGAATCCGAAATATAATGAATTTTATTTTTGATTATAAAACCCAAAATATTAACCATCTCAACCTCTAAGGATATTTGAGAATATCTCTCAGACGTACGTACAACATACCGACCCCATGTAGGGAAAACATAATTTATTATAACCAGTTTTTATAGATGGGTATTATGTCATTTTAAATTTATATATATGCTAACTAGAAGATATTTATATGTATGGATGGATTATTTTATATCTTCCTTATTACATTTGTAACTATTGGTTAATGGTAACGATAATCTTCTGTACATGTGGACTACCACTTCCCCATAGTTTTGTGATTTATTTTTCTATTATGATTTAAAAGAATGGAAATAATAATTTATTTTAATGAACATATATTGAATATTTGATATATTAACAATTATATGATTTATTTTTATTATAACACCCAATGATTTGTTGAAATATGTTTTTTTAAATATATTTAAAATTTTAGATATTTTTAATTATGATAATTACTTAGTATAGCTTGTATTATTGGAAATACCGAGTTTGGAATGAATTATATGGAATACCCAGTGTCATTTTTGTTAAATGAAATAATGAGTTTAAATGTTTTGTGATATAAAATTAATTATTATTATTTAATATGAATGTTATCATATAGTTTTATGAATATTGTACATGAATATGATTTAATAAATTATGAAAATAAATTCTTTACCCATGTAGAAAAAATTAATTCATTGGAAATCAATTAAAAAAATGAAAATAAAAATCTATTTAGAAATAAAGGAAATCTTTATTATGAAAATTTTTTTTACAAACAAATTAGTTTTACCTAAATAATTTAAATAAATAAATTTTTTTGAATAATTTTAATAAAATGAATTTATATTTTATTTTAAATCATATTTTTAAAATTAATATTTTGTGTTTTATAAATAACATATAAGAATAAACCCAATTTTAAGCTTAACATCTATTTTTCAGAAAATATTGTTTTGTCCCCATTTGGGAACACATTTTAAAATAAAATATTTTTACTTATTTAAATTTCTTATCATAATTAAATTAATTTTCAAATAAACATGTCCCAATAATCTTTTTTTTAAATTTTTTGAAAAAACATTAGAAGATAAACATGTCAATTAAAAGTGAAAAATATTTGTTTCATTAATAATATCTAATAAAATTAGAATTTAATATAATTTTTTTATATTTCTGAATAAAATAACAGTAAAATAATATATATATTAATCAAATTGAATTAATTTTTATAATTTTCATATTGTATTTTTTCTTAATATATATAATATTTTAATCATTTTCTCTATGTTCTCATCACATATAATGGATAACTTTTAAAATAATATTTTCAACTCTTGAATATTAAATTATGAAAAATGGTTTTAATATTTTTAATATTCATAAATTATATTATCTAAAAATGGGAACATAATTATTAGCCATATATAATATTGTAATAAATAAAAAATAATTATAGTATTTTAGGTAAAATGGCATTACTGATGGATTAATCATGAATGATATTGGATAAAAATGACCCAAAACTATCCAGAAACCTAATTGAGGGGAATATTTACACATTAAAAAAAATTTATCTTATTAATGGTCATTATCAATTATTTTGGATTAAATAAATTGTGAATTCGGCTTTTTCTTCTTAGAAGTTAGATTTTTGCTAATCTTCTCACTTATGATAGGCTACAACATCTCTTCTCATATTAAAACATATAAAAAGAAATGGTTCATGAAAGGCCTTACCAAATCACATATTTACATCCACATATTAATCCTATAGGCCTTATTTTCATAATAAATATAATATAATAATCTTATTAATGAAAACTATAATATGTAACCAAAAGAAGATTTATTGGCTTTAACAGAGAGTTTTATTTTAGTTATTCTTCCACCTCATTAAATTAATATTTAACCATAATGATATAATAAATAAATATATTAATAATATTTATTATTTTATTATTTTATTTTCATAACCTAAATCATATTCCTCTTTCAACAAGAGTGTTATTAAATCACTATTTGTGTGTATAAAGGATAACTTCCTCACGAACCAATGTTATTTATTTTTATAGCCACCTCTAAAAGACGAATTTGTTGATTTATTTAATGTTTATATATAAAAATTATTATATTATAAAACTTTTATAACTATATTTCTTTATATAAATTCTTACCCCCAAATATTTTGGATGATAAATACATACCTAGTGTGTATGGTGGACTACCGCCTCACGAATAAATGTGATGTGTTTTTCAATTTACATTTTAATAGTATGTTAATAAAAATATATTAAAGTAATATTTATGATATTATTAATTTTCTATAATTATTGTATAATTATATATTGTGTACCAATATACTTTCTATTATGAGGGGATATGAGAACATCCATCGATTGTACAACTGATTACTACCTCGTGTATCGATGTGATGTCCTTCACTAATTATATTCATGAAAGGTAATAAGAGTGACCTTTGTTAATATATGTTAAATATAAGACTTATAAGAAATTATTTAATGTATATATATATATTTTTAACTTTCTATCATTTCATCCACATATAAAATGGGAACAACATTTATGCGTACGTAATCATCGTTAAGAATGGTGCATTTCCTTTTCAATCTATGAAATTTATAGACTACTATAAATATATATTTTTTGAAATTATATTATATTTATACCATGGATAAAATTATTTAAAACATGTAACAATTATCATATTAATAGGACCAAAAAATAACAAAATAAAACACACATGACAAATAAAGCAATTTTTGTTTGAAATGTGACTGTAACATTAAATGATTGTGATACTATAAATAAAACGTCATTAGTAATTCATATATAGTATGGAATATGTAATTATTATTCTATAATTACTGTAAAACAAAATTATATTCAATATATATTATTTGTTATCATGTATTAAGGAATTCGATTCCTTTGGTAATTATTTTTTGTATCACATTTATATCAATTGTTTATACAAACTATTCATCACCAATTTATTTTTATTTGTTTATATACTACACATGAGTGAATTTTATTATTATTATATGGATTATTATTGGGGGTAACATATAAATTTAAATATATCTATTTCATGCTGATTTTATTTCAAATTATACCTATGTGATATTGTAATTTAAACTCAATTTTTTTATTTAACACATATAATGTGTTTGCAGAAATATTATTTTATCATGTGATTATACTTCCTCATTTCAAGTTATATCATCAATATCCTCCTATTCCTAATATATATTACATTTCATTTATCTTTATCTCTTGATGGATCATACCATTTAGTGAATCTAATGTTGGAATTATTTTAGAATACATTACAATTTTTATTGATATTGTTTATATTTATACTTCTGATGATGAAATATTATAATCCATATATCATGAAACTCATGATAATTATTCTCCTATAGTTATGTAACAATAGAAAATTTTTTACCGTCCTTTTCCTCTCATTATGTTCTAGATAAATAATAGATATTTTTTTGAAAATCATATATATTTCTCTCTTTTTCCATAATCTTATTATTATTCCAAAACCATGTAACCTAATAATAGTTTCAAAAAATTTCATAACAGTAGGTATATGATTTATTAGATTAATTAATTTTACAAAATGTGAAATTTTTATGAAAATTTAAAGGAAACATCATTTCATATTAAAATAAATTTCGTTTTGGGTTTAAAAAAAAATACTCAAGGAACACATTTTTAATGTGTATTAAATGAAGGGTATTTCTAGCCGTATGGATAATTTGTTTTTTATAACTTATTTTATATCATTCCATGTTTATTTTAAAATAAATTAGTTTTAAAAATAATTTATCATTTAAAATGTGATTTCAATTTAGAATTAGATTTTCCTCGTGATTTTTTAAATTATATTAAATTTATTCATTATACGTATCAATGATTATTTAAAAAGAAAAGGACATTAATTTTTATATTGAATTTTTAGTTTAACAATAATTTTTTTGAGACTTTATTATCCTTAATAAATAATACATGTGTCTTATAAAAATCATTTTCTATCTAAATAAAATCGATTGATGTTACTTTTTATTTAATGGTGATTTGATCCACGTATAATATTAGTATCCTTCTTTAGAATGGTTTATGATAATTATCTCACGGTTTTTAGGGAACCTAAATCTATTCCAATGGTTGTACCGTAAAAAATTTATTATAAAACCCATTAATTTTCCCACAATTTTTGATATGATGAATTAATGAAATTTTTATGAAATCCATTTCAGTTCCTTTTGTTATGCTAGTATGAAATGCTTTCTAAACCCATTTTTTTCAAGGGTTCTTATATGATGAATGTTTTATGATTTTTTTAACATATGTATGATTTCAATTTTGAGATGGGTGGTACATTGATCTCTAATGAAATGATTATGTGAATATTGAATTCTCATGAGATAAACAGGTATAGAATGGGGAGGGAATCCATTTTAAAATGGGACATTTTCCACTATGATATCAGTGGGTGAAAACCAAGATTGAAAAGATGAATTAGAAAGTAATCCCATTCCACTATGACATCCTTATAAATGATACTTTTAAACAATGAAGTTTTTTAATGCTTATGTGTAAAAAAATCTACATACAATGAATCCATTATGTAAATATTGAATGCTCATGGTTAATTTTATTTGATTCTATTTTGAATCATGACTTATGGAATGCCAATATTTATTCCATAAATAAAGATGCTGGTATTTTATTTAATGGGTATGATTTTGAAATGATATTCTAATGTTTTATTACCCTTATTCCACTATTATGATTGTATATCTCCCTAGATTACTAGCACTCGGTGCCTATGAAAACCCTCTCTTATTTATCCCTTCCCTGATTATGATGAATGGTTTTATGTAGGGTATATATTAGGAAAGTACTAAATGGGATGCTCTTTATAGAAGATGATGATAATATTTCATCAAATATAAATTTTTTTTATCATGTATACAAAGGAATTACACCATTATGATTCTTTTCGGTTTGATTGTGTAATATAGTGATAACTCTTATAATAGGATGTTATATCATTGTAGGATAATATTGTGTCTTTATAGTTGTGATAAAATGACATGATTAGTTATACTTTGAAAACTAGGATGGTAACACCATTGTGAGATCCCTATGGATATTTTTAATGATATATATATATATATATATATTTATTTACAAGGAGGAGTCAATATATAAGAAAATGCCCAGCATGTTGATAATTTATAGAGGGAGTGGTGTCAAAAAAAATCAATCCCAATTTAAATACAAAATGTGGATTTCAATTTGGTATAGTGTTAACTAGGTATAATAACACCATAAATATTGTGTTGATCTTGACTAAATAATCACTTGGAGCATGTCAATGGGCCACGTTTCCCATTTGGTTTGACACACCTGAGGGATTTTCTTTGTAAATTTACAAACTCTTTACAAACCATCATGAATGATATAAATATATTATGATCATGAAACGAAAAGTTTAATAAAAAATTATTAATATATTGAAAATATTTTTTCTTGATTTAGAATTACTAATTTTTATTTTTAATGAATATTTTGTTCCCCTATAAAAATATTTTTACTCCTTATTTGATTATTTTTTTGTCAATGAAAAAAACCAGAATGATATATATTAAATATAGATGTGATATAATTTTTTTTGATGAGAATTAGTATTGGATGCTTAAATTATTGAATGATATTGTGATAATTCCTAGTCAGTATTGATGATTAATAATTAAAAATGAGCATCATATGTAATTTTCAGAGTCACTAGTGAGGAGAAGAATAGAGTTCAATGAGAGTTTGAGTACTGGAGTCTGTAGAGGAATGAATATCCACATTCATATCATTCAATATTATGGGATGATCTCTGGGGGGAATGTATGAATATAATGAGAATATTAATTTTTATGGATAAAAGAGATACATTGTATATGATTACGGAGGAATAGTTAAAATTAAAGTTAACACAATAGATGTGAATAATTGTTTCTATAAGGAATCATAAATGTTTGAAATTATAAATTGGGAATGTATGGATTTATATAACATTTCTTCATAGGGAAAATATTTGTGAAGAGGATTTGAGTTACTCTACAAGTAATATTTATAATCATAATGATGATTATAACATGAATTACATATGAAAGGAAATAGATTTTAAAGAATAATTTGATGAAACCTAGTTAATGGTTTAAGAATTAATTATAATGATTTTAATGTTTATGTATTTAAATTAATGTATTTAAAATTATATAAGAATTAGTTACTATATGTTTTCAGAGCGGGTTTTTAATAATATTTTGAATTTTGATGATATCCTATAGAAGTGAATTAATATAAAGGATATATTTATGGAAAGCACCAGATTAATTGAACATTATCGCATACTATTATTCTAATGTAGATACAATGTTTTTGAGAGAAGGAGATTATCAATATAGATAATTTAAATTGCATCATATCAATTTCCTTGGAACAACTAATTAATTTTTCGACAAAGTGGTATATGATAACAATGATGGTGTTTGAATATTTTTGTACTTAGTTAATATATCCACTATACTTTGTTTTATTTTTTTAATAATTATAATTGAATGTTTTTATAAATTTTTATTGAAATTTATGTTATTGAATTGTTTTATGATATTACATGATCGTTGTACTCACATATTTGGCATGTGAGATTAAAATCTATTCCATGTTATTTTCATGGATTAATGTAATGTTGTTTTTTTAAAATATAGGGTCATTTATTATATATAATTATATTTAAATTTATTCTAGTGAGGGAAAATCCTTGTGGTTAACTATTCAAGGTAGTTATTATGATGAACTTTTTATATTGTTGGATAAATAGAATTTAAATCTCTCTTTCTAATATTAAATATTGAAAGAAGTATTGAATTAAAATTCAATTTTGTATCATATTATAGATTAGTTCTTATGGAATAAAAAATGTATATTCATTTCACGGATTGTTATATAAAGTTAAAATTGATCGGTCTACAACCAAATTTTGAGATTCTCATTCTAAAATGGAATGAAATCAAGTAACTCTATCTTCAAATGAATATTCCTTAAAATTATCAAATGAAACTTTATTTTTTTAATATTACTGTAATTATTTATTTTATCAATAATCATTTCACACATCATTGGTTGAATGATTTTTGGTTTTTCATTTCTATATGATCATTAAAATTCATTTGATTAATGATCTTTGTAATTATCATTCATAATTTTGTAATTATGATATTCTTTTGTGTCTAAATATTGATTTCCAATATATGTTATCTTATTTTGAATCCTTGTATGTGTTTTTCCAAATGAATTTGACAAAAATCATTTAGTCACTTCATTAATAAATTTTATTAACCAGTTTTATGAGATAGTTTTCTTATGAATGATTTTTTTAATGTTTATCCATAATTAACCAAGATGGATTTAATATTGTGATGCTAAAATTTATATGAAGTATAAATTTACATCCTATGATTCTATGAAATATTTTTTCTTCAAATAAATTTTACGAATTTTTTATTTTTAATTACATACCAAAATGAGTTTGGAATATTTTATATGAAAAACTGTGTTTGGATGGTATTACATGAAATATCGAGTTTAACTTGTGTTATATAAAAAAACATAAATTAAATAAAACATGAAAAACTCTTATAATATTATTATTTATTATGTAAATTATCATATATTTAGATATTAGAATAATTAGTAATAATACTTTTTACTAACTTAGGAAAGTATAATTTATATACATTTATATAAATTATATCTTTTTGACAATATCAGTAAATATTAAAATAAAAAACTATTTTAGATGAAATAAAAATTTCTTTCTGAAAAAAATACTTTTATGTACCCAAATGTGTATTAAATAAATAAATTAGAAATTAATAAAATTCCCTGAATTATTTTATTTAAATCAATATATCATGTATTCAATAAAGTGTTTAACATTCATCTTATGTGTTATTTTGACAATAGATTTTAATAAGTCCAATTTTGTCATTTAAATTTGTATTTTTATAAAAGGAAATATTTTCACCTTTTACCAACATATTTTAAAATTTAAAATTTGAAATTATAGAAAATCTATATGAATAAATTAAAATAATTTTTTAAATAATATTATTAAAATTATATTATATTGAATTTTTAAGAATTTTTGAAATTGTTAAATTATCTAAGTTATAGTTCATAATACTTATTTTTATTTATAATTTTAACATATTTTAATGATTTTACAAACTTCAAAATTGTATTAATATGTAATTAAAAGTATATATAGTTAAAATATATACCTATTAATCAAATTTAGTTCTTTAAATAAATTTTTTATATAACGTTGATAAAAAATATAATCATTTGAAACATATGACTTTGGAAAACCACTTTCTCATCATATAAATGGCGTTAATTTTTAACTAAAAATTTCAAATTTTATGAATAGAATATGGGAAAATAGATTCCATATTTAGAAACATCATAATATTTCTTATGTAGTTATGTAATATTAATTTTGAATATAAATAGTAGTAAAACAATAAAAAATAATTGTTAATGTAAATATGGTTTTACAAAGTGATAAATAAAAATGTTATGGATTAAAAATTAATAAAAACATGTAAAAAATAAATTTAACAGACCTAATTCCCCATTATAACATATATTTATTTGTAATTTACAATTTTTTAACCATTTTTAGTGTGATAAAATTAGGGACACCTTTTTAATTTATACAATTACAAGTATAAATCTCGCCTCACTTGTAAAATGTCACTTCTTCTCCTCCCCTATTTACACATAGAAACCCATTTTGTTGGAATAAAAATACCCAAGTAAATTTCATTAATCTATCCACTGATACATAAATACTTTCTTTTTTCAAAACTCTATCATATTAAGTCCTTTTATGAAAACCATAACAAGTTATTTGATGACGATGTAACATCCCAAAGTGATAATTTTATTTCATTTTTTCCTACTACATAAATAATTGTTAAATAATGATTATAAAATTTAATGGGAAAAAAATTATGGAGATGTCATGAGTCTGTTTATATGTACATTTTCCCATTTTATGTATATATATATTTGGATTTTATGGCAGTGTTTTGGGGAGAAATTAGAGAATTTTGGAAATAAGTGGTATAGGGCACGATTGGTTCATGGTTTTCCAAAATTGTATGCCTATGACATAAAACCATGTGAACCCATATATTGTGGATTCTTAGGTTTGGAACATAGTTTTTCCAACTATGAACCCTTTTAATAGTAATTGTGTTACCCCTTGGAAAAGGCACATTTTATGGAAAATTCTGCACCTTGTATATAAAACCATGCACATAGAAAAATAAGCATTCAATTATATTAATTTTTTTGAAACCTTCTCTATATTTTTCTAAACACCCTCATTGAATCATAATTTTTTCTCTTAATTTTGGAGGATCTTAGATTATTTATAAATGAATCGAAACTTTGTTCTTGAGGAATCAATGATTTGATTGATAGATATCATCATCTCTCAAAAAAAATTCTTTCTAATGGGATTAAACTATCTCTCATATCTCATTCTAGATAAAAAAATATTCTTTTTACCCAATGGATTGGGATTAGAAACTAGTTTGGATAGATCTAACTCTGTTTGATATTTAATTCAGTTTTTGGATCTCGATCTCGTTCTTCATCAAGATCATAGTTTATCCGCTTAGATAAGGGATATCCATTTTTGAGCATCCATTAAAAAATATTTTGGAAATAGGTTTAAATTCAATTCACATACTCATGAATTCTTCTAAAATTTATGTAATGAGGAAATTAAATTGGAAAAATTTTCTATTGAATCTTATATTTAATTGATTAATTGATTCATTAATTTATGGAATCATGGAATTTTTTAATTGATACCCCTATGAATATAGAATTATTTGAATATGGGAAAATCGAAATTGGAAACACTGATAATGAAATTAGTGAATAATGGGACATTAATTATATCGATTAATGATATTATGAGATCTTGTGAATTAATGGTATTATATAATTTCTCAATTATTAGGATTTTTTAATTGGTTAATTAATGGGTTTGAGGATTTCAATGTTTATGGGAATGATGACTATATTGATTAACCGGATGTAATGTGTTTCTGGATGAACCATTAAGGGTAGATGAAATATATTAAAAAATATTGATAAATAGTTTAACAGTGATTTGGTCATATTATTCCATGATAATTAAAGTGATGGACCTTAACTATATCAATAATTGATATGTTATACCATGATGTAAAATTTTGACGGTCAGATTAATAATGAATAACCATAATAAATGCATTATATGTGAAAAATGTGAATGACTAAGAAATGGGGAGTGGGAAATAAATTAATTCTATGAATAAACAATGGGTTCTCAGCATGTTGTTTCATATCAAACTGTTTGAATGTTAATATTATTGTATTTTATATGGAATTTGGCTCCAAATACATATTTTTAAAATTGTGTTGTGGGATAGGGATTTAGGTTCTAAATACGCATATATGATAGAAAGTTTGGGAATGGGAATTTGGATCAGAATAACCATATAATATTCAGATGTGGTAAATGAGATGATCTCCAAATACCAATGGGGTTCAAGATACAATATTATTAATCCATTATATTGTGATTGAAATGTGTTTCAAATTGTCATGATTTAAATTAAAATTATAAAATATAACCTTGGTTTGGTTATTTGTGTTATTTCATGGGGATATATCAGACTCTAGCATGGGTTGAAGATGGGATTGATAGAATGGTGGTAATCATGGACCAATATGATTATGTGGTTAATAAAATAATAAATAAATGTGATAAATGATACGTCATATATTTTAATTTATTCACTGTAAAAAATTATACACTAATATTTTATTGATATTGTTTTTGACATCGTCGGTGGTTTCCAACTGAGGTGTACTCACACACTACTTGGGCAACAATATTGGTACCCAACTAAATTTCTTCTTTATAATATATGATTATTGAATGCTTCTCATGTTTTATTGACGATTTAAGAAAATGAATGGATAAGGGAACCTGAAATAGATTTAAGACGCTATTAGAGTTTTCAAGGTAGTTTTGTAATCTGAAATAAGACATGTAATAGTCATAAAATATTTATAACATTAGTTGGAATATTTTAACCTATTTTTTTCATCATTAATATTGTTATGTTATTTTTTATAGTTGGATTTAGCGAAATGGTTATTTTCAATTTTTTATTATTGATCTATTTAATCTTTTCAATTGTAATGAAAAAGTGTTTATAATCTATTCATATTTAATTTTATAAAATAACTATTTTTTGGAATCATTATTCATATAATGAGGCTTGCTTGAGGTCATGTAACTGATAGAATAATGGCATTGGTATTTGGCACTCAGTTCTGGACATTAAAATTTGGTATCAATTGAGGCTTTGTTTTATTTTATTTTCCCTATCTATTTGGTAATGGTGGGTAGAAGACTGGGAAGAGGTGGGGCTTCTACGAAAGCTCATTCATTTGATTTGATAACCCTTATATAGGGAAAAATCATGTTCCATGAGTAGTATTACTCTAATTTATGTGTGGTGTTATAGTTTGATGTGATTTCACCTCGAGTGATGCAATTGATGTAATGTGATTCATTATTTATGTGATTTTAATTGATATGAATAATATCTTGGGTTGGATCCTGTGTTGAGTGTTCATGAATCATTCTTGGAACTCATGAATTATTGGGAGAGATTTCTTTTTTAACACAATTGGATAATAAGTATTTCTTATTTTTAAGAAATTATTATATATCCATTCTTGTGTAATTGAAATGAAAGTTGTGCTTTATTTGGAATAGAAAATCAAGAAAATAACAAAATCATTGAATAATACTCTGTCTAATGAAAAACTAAATAAATGAAAATGTGTTTAACCTTTTAATGATGGCCTAGAATTTGGTTGATAATGGGTAGTGATAGTTCTTTAGTTTGGACCTTGTGGTGGAAAGGGGGTGACTTGTTATAACATTTTTTGAATTACTTGTTTTAAATGAGTTAATGTTGTGAAATATTTCCAACATTATGTTATTGATATTTTATAGATATGAATCCCTGAAAAAGTGTTCAGATAGGGTTATATGATTATCGGAATTGAAAAGATCCTCCATGATCAGATCTAGATGCATTGATAGTGATGGGTGAAGGATTGAGTGAGTAGTTCCATTTTATACTGCCCATTTCAGGTAGCTTATGGAGAGAGACCCAATGTGGGTTGTAACGAGTATATATAACATAATATTAGAATTTTAGTAATATCACCATCCTACATTAACATGATAGGTTGAACCTTAGGCATCTGTGTTCTTGATTTAATCCATATAGACAATTCTTGACCATTTAGAGTCTCCTACACAGTTGCGTCATATTGTCTATTTAATTGTTATGAGGATCAGGGAAGCACTACTGGGATGTTTAAAATCAGACTGGGTGTGTAGAAATTATTTTATAGAAGGTACATTTGGATATTTTTTGGTATAATTTTTATCTACAGAACCAGAGACAATAGAGAGGACCTGAGTTCATTCGATAAAATAGAGGATTATCTCTATAATATAATATGTTCTTCAATTTACTATCATGATATAATTTTCAGAAATACTGGAAAGGGAAGAGAAAATATGATAATGTCGTGCTAAATTTTTATATTTTATCAAAAGTTAATATATTTTGGATGAAAAATATTTATGATTTGGAGATCATGCCCTAATATTGGAAGGTATCATGAGGAAGGATAATATTGGAGTAAATGTGGTATCAACTCGAAAATCTTGTGTTACATCATACTATGTATAGAATCATCAATATGAGAATTCAATCTAGATATTTGGAATGAATAGTTTCCTTGGGGAAGGATCAATTACTCAGGATCTCACCTGTGTGATTTTCTATTAGTGTGGTAGGTAAGGTCACTTTCGTATACAATTTGTCCAACCACCATTAGATTGTAAATCATTTGGTAGGATGAGAAAAATAAATAGGTCCTGAAAGAACCCTTAACAAATGGGTAATTATAGATAATGTAGTAAATATTAGTGGGATGGAAGGGGCCTTCTAGGACATATCAATATGAATGTTAGATTTCTACTGGCCTTCATGGTAGTAGTAGTGGGTATGGTGCATTGTGGAAAAAGTGAACCCCTATTAGATGAGTAGAATTTTCCGGGGGGGGGGGGGCTCATACTATGTCATAAAGAATACAGAGAGGATTTTTGTACATAGTATTTCATACTATTGTAGATTGGGAGTCTAGACCGTCAATAGTTATATTTACTATTCATGGAGCTACCACATATTCTAGTTCTTTATTTGTTATTTTTCTCTCTCAGTACATTATATCTTCTCAAATTTTGAACTATTTGATCATGGAATTATATTTTGAGAGGATGATTATACTGATTAGTACACTATTTGGAATACTAATGAGTGACATAGGTTTATTAAAAGGGTTTTCTCTTTATGTTGAGAAGTATCATTTTGATTGGGATCAAAAAATTATTAATATGTTATTCATGGAAATAAATATTTTTATGGACTTGTAAGTGTTATATAAAGCCCCAAAATATTGTTAAAATGGGAGATAGACAATTATGTATCATTAGGGTGAATGTTATATTCACTATGGAGAGAGTGTTATCAAGGACGGTCATGCAGTTCTACATAGTTAGATACATGTGGCAGTCAACAGAAAGTATTGTAGTTTAGTTATAGATAATGGGTGTGTATTGTGTAGTTTCTTTCCCCCATAAAGGATATGTTCCATGACATGTTTCATGTGGGATTATATGAAATTCCACCTAATAGTGACATAGATTTTATGATTTATCTCTTTTTTGGTGCAGAGTGAGTTCTTATATCTCCATACAGAATGGAACAAACAGATCATCAAGATCTAATTACCCAAATAGAAGAGTTTACTGATAAAGGGTTTATCTGTCAATGTACATCACGCTGGGATTCTCTAGCACTATTTCATAATATTTTTTATAGAACATTGCGCTTGTTTTTTGAATATAGGATGTTAATTTTTTTTGACTATGATGAAATGTTATCAACATATTCACATTGATGATTGATTTGAAACGTTTAGAGGAGTTTTTATTTTCTCCAAAATCGACATGAGATCAGGGTATCATAAATTCATATTCTGACATTTAGATATACTGTAGACTGCATTCAGAACTAGGTATTCACTAAATGAGTTCTTTATAACATCATGTAGGTTATTGAACTCATCAGTACTATTTATTTCATTGATGAAACAAATATTCCATCTGTACCAAGATCATTTGGTGGCGATTTTGTCGATGATATCTTAGTGTAATCCATGACTCATAATGACCATCCCAACATCATGACATCATTATTTGTGGTCTAATAAAGTATAATATATACTCAATGGTATCTATGATTCAATTATTGAATGACCATGTATATTTAATTAGACATATCATCTCAGAGGAAGGTTTTTTATAGACACATATAACATGAATTAATTGTTTTATTAAGAAAATCCTAAAAAAACATTGATATCCGCAATTTTTTGGTTAATCATTACATTATTGGAGGACTATCCTAGAATTTTTTAATTTGGTAGTACAACAGTCAAGGATAACTACGAATGGGAAAATGCGTTTAAAATCAGGATAGTGTGAGAATGATTTCAATTAGTTAAATAAAAACACAATAAATTTACAAATATTGATCATTCCTGATATAGGTGAGGAATATATTATGATTTAATTTTCTTTTATAATATTTCATGGAGATGTGTTTATATTTTGAGACCGAGTTGTGGAATATGGGTCATGATAGTTGGGGAAAACATTTACCTAATTAACCAACAAATGAACTAAAATTAATTGTAGTTGCATATGACTTTATGTTTTGGTAGCATTATTTGTTTGGTGAATGGTTCATTAAATATACTGGCCTCATGATCATAATGCACATATCATTCTAATAATGTTTTATCTTAGTTAGTATTGGTGGGTTATGTATGTGTAGTAATTTTATTTTAAGGTAGCATATAAACATCGAAAGTGAAATAGTGTTGTTGATTCATCAAACATAAAAAAATAGCCTTATATAGTTTTGGAGTATATATCTTTGTGAAAAATAATTACCATATTTGATGAGATCCATCTAGTAGTTCAGGAGGGTTACGAGTATAAGAATCTCATATTAGTTTCTAGTAGTGAATATTATTTTGAATACATTTTGGGAGAGAATGTATCAGGATCAAAAAAAAATTCCCATGAGGGAAATGCGTGTATATAGGGAGTCACATTAGTTTCATACCATATATGTTGTTTAGATCATCTATTTTAGGAAATGGTTTTTTGTGCCTAGGAGTATGTCATAGGGTAAAATGAGTTTATTTCATTCCTCGATGTGGGGGTGAATCCATGTTTAAAAAATTGAACCATGAACATCATCAAAATTATTAGTGGTAAGGATTGGTATATGTTATTTTAGGGTTCATGAAACAAGAAAACACTTATCAATAGTTTAATGTCGAGAATCAACTAACTAGTTGTTTATAAAAAAAGTTTCTCATTTAGAAATGGATGTAGGATGTCATTCATTTGAGTTTTCTATCATTGATATGTAGGTTTATAAGATAGTATATTTATATAGGGTGTTGTGGAGAATAACTTTTAACCATGACACATGATTTGCCTACTGTTTTGTTAATGTCTTGTTTAAAGAACATGGTACATAGGTTTTAATGAGTATGACATTCCACCAATAGTCATATGGGTAGTCAGAAGAAACTATAATCTTATAAAATTATAGTTTCTAGCTATTATTCTAGAATTTGCCAGTATAGTGTTGAAGAACCTAGATCATATTATTTTGAAAATAATAAAATTTCTCCTCAATTTTTTTAGTGGAACCATATGATGATCTTTATATTATTCCAGATAAATTACCACTATATTGTATTAAGGGAGGTGAGTTGATGCTATTGGGAATAATACTAGTGTAGGAGACATAGGATCATGCCAAGCTATATCATAGGAAAATGGAAAAGAGTGGGAAGAATTCTTATAATGATAGATGTTGAAGACCCATTTAGATTGTTGTGGATGATCATTTATTCATTTCGGTGGCCCATATATTGTGTCAACATAGGATTCTGAGTAAAATATAGTTGGTGCGTAGTTTTTTTAAACACATTGAATTTTTGTAGAGAATTAGGTTGATGGAATAATGATTAGAACAACCCTTGCGGTATTTTTCTATTCACGATGACACTCTTATGAAATAACTTTTTTTTGTATCACCATAAACCTTCTCATGTGATCTATGGGAATGATATTGAGATTATTAACAATGAATCCTTTGATGATCAGTTGATACATATTGTGAACTGTAGTCAGAAAATGTTGGGGGGGGGGATGAACATGTCAATAGATCATGTATTATTGAATCATAGTCCATTTAAGGGGAGTCAAGAGAGAGGGAAGTTGATATATGGGCTTGGTGGATCAATCTTTTTTTACATGGAACCACATATATCCTCTGGAGTACAACTTGAGTGTGAGATATTATAAGTTGTGGAGATTATATGATACTAAACATTTATTTTATTTAATAAGGTAATTTTATAAGCACTTTTATCCATGTTTTTTTAGGTTATCTCTTTTGGGTTTTACTTATTTTAGTTTTGAGGTGAAATTTTGTGACTTTTTGGAGTTAGAGGGGTAGTGCATGTTTATTGCACAGTTTTTCCAAATAATGTCACTAGACCATGAAACCATGTGAACAAAAATAAAGGGTATTTTAATAGTTGATGTAATTATTTTGAAACTGTGCACCTTATTTGTAGTAAATATGTGTCTACTAAGAGGAGGAATATGTCTAAGTGCACAGTTAGGGAAAATGTTGTTCCACATGTAAAAGCTATGTGTTTATAAAAAATGAATAAATTTATTTTAAAAAATTAATAAACCCCAGTCATATATCCCAAACACTACGTCTTGAAAATGACTCATTTATCTCATTTTTTGTCTCCTGGAGAGATTTCAAGGTCCTCTCATCACTATTCTTAGAGAATCAATGATCTAGTTGATATATCCACAAGTCTCAAGGTAAGTGATTTCATTCCCATATAATTCATCTCCCTCCCATTACATTTCCCTAATGATAAAGAATTATTTTTATCCATTTTTCGGCTCTTAAATTTCATTTTGGATAGATCTAATAATGTTGTTCTTAGATCTATGTTTTGGATCTTTTTCATGTTATTTTTTGTAATCACAGTCGTTACACATCATTTAGGTAATCATATTAGATATCGTCCACAAACTATCTTGAGGTAGGTGGAATAAATTCAATTCCAATTTTCATGAATTCCAATTTCAGGAAAGTATTTTTTAAAATCATTTGGTACTGTTAGAAATTCCCTCATCACTTGAAATGATTAATTTATTAATTAATTTAGGGAATCGTGGAATTGATTTTTAAATTATCAATGTGAATTTGATTTGAGTTGAACATTTAGAAAATGAAAATTTTTACTGTGATTTTGATATTCCTGTATAATTGGAAATTAAATTGATTGATTAATGATGTTATAAAATTTGGTCAATTAAAAGGATTGAATAATTAGTAAATTAATGTTTTTGTGCAATTGGTAAATTTATGGAGTTGTGTAAATAATTTTTTAATTGAATTATTAATTGATTTATTAACTCGAATTTAGGTGTGTTTGGATTAATAATGAAGTTTAGATGATTTATATGAATAATTTTTAATAAATGGTTTAATATTTATTTTTTATATTATTCCATGTGAATTAAAGAGATGGAACTTGACTATTTTGATAATTGAAATGTTATACCACGATGTGAAGTGTTGATGAAATGATTAAAGATGAGTAACATTGTGACATTTTATATATGTTATATATTCTAATGAATCAGAAGTTGGGGTGATACATGAAATGGTTCTCCAAATAACCATGGGGTACTAGACATGATTTTCAAGACACAATTTAATGAATGAGAATATTATTGTGTTGAACATGAACATAGGATCCAAATTCCAAAATGCGACAATGGGGTGAAGTATAGGGACTGAGCCCACAAATAAATATTTTTCATATATTGTCTGGGATAGGGTCCAAGGTTACCAATACCCAAGTCACATTGATGTATGGGACATGCATAGGGGTTCCAAATACACACAGTGTTCTCGAAATGATATTATACTCCAAACAAATGTATATGGTCTATGCTAAAAAATGGGTGTGAAATGAATTAAACTGATAAATTATTACCATTTTATTGTCAATTGGGATATTCATTTGGATTATTTTAGAATTTGAAATTGGATAATGTGCGTATTTATATTTTGGGGTCATCATGGACCTAAGTATTTTTGTGGTAAATTAATGATTAATGAAATGTGAAAACTATTTACATACTGATTCTGAATTGATAATTTTAAAACCATATTCATTAGAATTGAATAGAAATTATTTTATAAAATTTTGTTAATGTCCAGCTAAGTTATTCTCACACACTACATGGGACATTTTATTGAAACCTGATTTGACATGTTGATTTCAGGATATGATAAAGGAAATTACTATATGTTATGTGGATGATTACAAATGAATCATTGATTAGTGAATCCTACATTGTTTCTACAGCCTCATGAGTTTTTCAATGTCACTTTTTTGGTGTTTTTATATGACACTTTATATATACTATGGCTTGACATATTTATTGATTTACTTTGGATATTGTTTCAAATTTTGGTGCATAGTTGATACATGTTTGTTGTTGATTATAGTATGATTATAGATTTCAGTTATTTTTATTTGATTAATGTTATTCTATTTAAGGTATTGTATTAATTTTTTAAAAAGGGCTAGTATCTTGTGTTTAATATTAAACCATGGTTTCTAGCCATCATCCTCTAGCATACAAGCTTGTGGGATTCTGTTCATGTAACCAACCAGCTCGGGGAACTGGTATATGGATCCCATGTGGGGTTGTTACATTTACTATTCTACATATATTCTACAATATGAGATGTGATTGTTTAATTTTCATAATCTAAAACCTTATCCTCTTTAATCAAATAGGATATGAAATCATCATTCATGAAAACTGCCAACTACATGTTCTTGTGTCATTATTATTATTTTTTAATAACCTACTCAAAATGACCTATGTAATGATGAATTTAATTTTTATATTTTAAATATAAGATATTATTATACATGTTTCACTATAATAACATATCTACTTTCTTACTACCCAACTCATTGGAAATCTGTAACGTTTCCCATGTATATAGTAGACTACCATCGTGTAAATAAATATGATGTGTTTTGCAATTTCAATAATACATGGATGGTAATAAGTATATATTAAAGGAATATATATGATATATTTAGGATTATTATATATGTTTAATAATTATATGACATATAATTTATTATTTTTTTATAGGTGGGATATGTTTTCATCATTTCTATATATGAATAACATCTTCCTCTCGTACTGGTGTGATTGTTTTTCCATTAGATCCATTCATGGTATGAAATATAATTATATATAATTAATATATATTTGATATATATGGAATAAATTTTTTTATAGATAATGAATATAAATTTTTTCATTGCATTCATTTCTCATATTGCACATGGGAAATAGTTTTCACATGTATGTTTCATCAACCATCTCAATGAACATGGTATTTCATTTAAAAAATTTTAATTTTAATTTTTAATAAATATACATATATAAATTATATAAATTATAATTATATGATGTATAAAATTATGGATTTTATGGAAACATGATTAATTTATTAGGGAAAAAATAATAAATCAAATCATAAAAAAGTAGTTATTTCTTGAAACATGACATTAACATGGAAGTATTAATATACATGAAATAAATGGTTGTAACTAACTAATATATATATATATATATATGTGTGTTTATATTATAATTTTTTAATAATCCTATATTTATAATATAATAGTATATAACATGAATGCTTTCTGTTGAGGTATAGGGTAAGGGATTTCAGTCTATCTTGTATATTAATTAGATACATAAAAAATACACCACATATTTATGTTATGTGTTTTGTATACTACCCATGAATTTATATTATGATTTTTATAATGTATAAAATGGTTATTTTCTTATCTATTGGATGATATATATTTCATCTAGTATACAGACTAAATGTTTCCAAATCAAGAAGGGATTTTCATATTAATTTTCTTTATCTGAGACATATGTTGTGTTATTATAAAATACTCTTAAATGAGGTGTTTATATTGAGCATTTGATATATTATTTAAATAATATACATATATTTAAATTATATATTATTTTTCATTTAAATATATTCATTCATGTTGTAATGTCTCATCCTAGAATCAACATAACTCATTCCAAAGAGAATGGGTCAAATGGACATAAATGCTTCTTCGTGTATGCTAGAGGATTCAGAAAAGAAGTGATAATTTAAGTATGGTATAGTGGGTGAATATACACTGATATGAGATTGGTAAAATATATAAACTAATAATTATAATTTAAAGGTATCATGATATAAACTGATACAATAAATAATTATTAAAGCATAAATTAAAAAACAGCTGTATAAAATTACCAAAATCCATTGGACATTGTCAAATACATGGATTCATTAAATAATAATTTTAAAAAATTTAATAAGATACATTCATATAAAATAATAATGTAAAAAATATAGATTGAAAAAAGTGATTCACCAATAGAACATCGAGCATATGTTCAGACTTCTTCTCCTATTTTTCTTCTATAAGTCAATGGGATCAAATTTCTATAAAACAGCGTTTTATCTTATACATACTTGAAGAAATTAATTCTACATATGATCCAAATGTTTTTAGTGTAGGGTATTATATAATATAAAATTAGGCCAACTCCAATGGTGTATAGAAATAATCCATCCAATGTACATAGGAACAACATTGTGAAATCATAAAGGAAATAATAAAAAAAATAATAAATAAAAACCTGCCTTCATAGAATCCTAAAGGATGCATGAAGGATCTACCTTCTTTAGACCATGTCGAGGGTGCTTTTATGATCAAAATATGTATATATATAGTAACATTAAATATAATATAATTATATATATTCTACACATGTATATGGACAAAATATATGTGGGAAAATGTGGCCATATACCTTGAATATATAGTTCTGGATAAACATGGAGATAACTTTGACATCCATAAAAATCCTAAATAAACCTTTACTCTTGTGAAAAATGGTATATTCTATATATCCCAAAATTTATTAGAGACATCATGATTGACACTCGGGAAGGTAGGTGTTTTTTCATGCAAACAAAAAAATCAAGTGATGTGGTATGCATGCCCACCATCATAATAGAGTCATGTTCATGATACATAATTCCCAACACTTGATTTAGGAAATAATTATTATTTATTAACAATAGAACCAATTCAATCATTAAATAACCTATTTGAAAATCCTAAACATTTTTATAATAATAACCATGATTAATTACATCTCATGGATTTTTTTTAAAATCCCTACAACAAGAAAGGAATCAAAATCCATAAAATGAAATTGAAAAATCTTGTAATGATTGGAATTCAATTTAAACACTATATAAATACTTACATATAAACCATTTAATTCATTTATCGATGTTAATCCCCTATGAACGCATAATTCCATTTATACATTCCATGGAAATTCATTTTACACAACATAAAGAGGCACATAGAATGTTACTTTTTAATTTTGGAAACATCCTAAATAGAAAATCCCAATTATTAATAAATTGAATCACATAATAGGTGATTTGGGTCATTAAATATTTTTACATAAGTGGTCATGTTCAATTAATGCTCAAGATGAATATTAAGGGTCAATTCTAAAAATAAATTCAATTATTTTAATAGGGGTAATTCAATCATACACACATAAGAGATGCCTATAAATGAGATAAATATCCCCCTATATAATAAAAAAATCCCTCTAGAGTATAAAAATGTTCTTATTCCAAATTATAATGATGTCATTGATTTTACGGATATTCTTGGTGAAAGAAGGGGTTGGCCATAATAATGCAGTTAAGGAAACAACAAATGTTTTTGGGAACTTGACAATACCACATAGTATATGGGTGTTCATGACACCAAGCCTGAGGGATGCCTAAATTTTGATATATATTATGATAAATCAATGAATGTGTCTAGTGACATGAAACTATAGAAAATATTTTACAACTATATATTTTAACAGATGTGTAGATAAAATGTGAGATTGAGGTAGAGGAAATTAGATCCTAACTCTAGTTATCCTAAAAATTTGATGGAAGTTGATTCATAATTATGTTAATTAAGATATCAATAGTCCTACATTGAGGAGGAGGAGAAGCTATGAGTTAATTAGGGGGTGCTAATCGACACAAATGGGGTGGATATAGAAAATTGTAAGTAAGGTTATATTAAGGTAAAATAGTAATTTCACCCCAAAATATATGGAATCATAGTTTGGAAAAAAATTTAGGAAAACCCATTTTAAAACTATGATAACATCACCGTTTAAGGTAATACCATTAACAGATATGGCTAAAAAATTCCTTAACATGCAAAATCCATTCGAAATACCACATTCCAAACCATGTAGTTTTTCTTATGGGTAAAAAAATGCGGTGGTAGAATTTCATATAATTCATGTGGCCCCTAATATATATTTGTCCTACCACACATAGTTAGTAAGGACTATTTAGTCTAGGGTACATGAAATAAGCATGATGCATAGCCTATTTTCCAAATTCCATTGAATCTATGTTCTCAATAATCCCTAGAAACCCTAGTAACCTTAAAGAACCATTTGGGTAACATCGTAACAACCCTTTATGAATTTTAAACTAAAAACAAACGATTCATATATTCATGAAAATACATTTCATTACAACAGAACCTCTTTAAAACTAATAATCCCCGTTTCTTCCTTCATATGGTGGAGAGGAATCATCAGCAAAGTGTTCCTGCCATTGATCTCATATATCATCTTCTCATTTACAATTATAGTCTCGTACTCAACTGTGCTGCCATATCACCCATACCAAAGGGACTGAACTACCATCGAGATTCATGGCTCTTTGATCCAAAATACACAATAGATTCCCCTAGATGGATGTTTCTATATCTATCCCAAATAGACCAGGCTTTATGAAATGTGATAGAACATTATAATATTATTTTAGATTCATGAATGGTAATATGTATAGACCAGAATATCTAAGGATGTTTATTCATGAAAGGCACTAGTCTGGTCTAATTAACATCCTCTATGAGTCCAATGATAAGATGAGAGATCATACCTTACCTGGGAATAATCTTATGGCCCATATTGGGTTAGACATGCATGAAATATCGCTCTCTAAACTCGAATTCAATAGTTTAATGTTGTCTATTATCGTATGACTGATCTCTAACTACGTATTCATCTTTAGAATTCTAATCAACTGGCCCTTCTTTGTAGTAACCAGAATGAGACATGGTCCATCCAATGCTACCACACTACCTATAGGTAGGGTAGAGGTAAACAGAATGATGTTCCATATAATTATTTATAAGGATCCATATTAATGGTAGCTTGAAATTTTTTATTATAATAGAATTCAATGAGGGGAATTTTTTTTCCCATAAACCCCCAATATTAAGGAATTTTCACAAAACATATCCTCTTGTAGTTTAATATTACACAATTTTTTTCCATCATTCTATGGTTAATTAAAAATTATCATATGTACATATATAACTAATTATTTTTTCAACCCTACTAGAACTATGATGTAATGCGAGCGTCTCTGTCAGATATGATATAAGGAAGATATCCATGAATGTTTATAAACTCCCTAACAAATATACTCCCTAACATGTGTAACATGCATTAATATCATTTATGTATGATATTTGATTGCACAATAAATTTTATAATTAAACCCCACATTCTATCAATTCCATGATCCCATCTGGGTAAACCATTCAACAATTCCAACAAAAACCCATCTTATTAACACTCAATAATCATCAAAGGATGAACATTATATGTTGGTCCCTGATATTGTAGCTTCACTTTCTGATAAGTGAAAAAATGAGTGGTGATTTCTAAAATCACATATTTAATACCTTGAAAAATATACTAGAATGGTATATACTGATACATTATGGTGACACTAGGATGAACTAACTATTTTGAGGTAAGAAATTCCCACGTAATCTTATCTAAGATCAGAGCTGTGACTAAAACACGACCATGGAATAATAAGGTATCATCCTTATCCACTCTCCAAAATAAATATGTAACATCATCCCCTACCATATTCTATATGACATGTCCATCAAGATCATATAATTGTCTCATTATTACATTTTACCATAGATTAGATGTCACTAGTATGGTTTTAGGGATAGTCGAACCACGATCCTCCTAGACCTCAATGCACATCTATAAAATGTAATTGCATGATATTCAATTATCTACAAGCCTCTTGGTCTTAATTTATCTAATTCATCTAACTTAGATAATCAGAAGTATCATATCCATTACCATGCATGTTGGTAAGCTTCAAATCATATTACCGTAGGTTCTCAACCCACCAACAGTACATGACATTTAGATCCCACTTTTTGATGTATTACTATAAGATTTAGTGTTCAGTGAATACCTCAGAAATCACTCAATGTAGATTGGGACTCCAAAATTTTATCTATGGAAAATAAATAGCTTGGACGGTGCCCAATTTCTTGTAATTTTTTGTGTGATTTCTCAACTAGAAGGTATCGTATGTTACTAATAACTCATCATGCATCACAATTGCTCCAGGCCCAATCCCAAATGTATCAAAATATAATGTATATCCCTTCTATGATCTATAATAATTAATATAGGTGATTATGTAAATTTACACTTTAACTCTTGAACATATATTCATTATCTTCTTAGACATATGATTTTAAAACCATTCAATTTCATTCTTTTAAGAGGTGTTACATGACATGAAAAATCATTGATTAACATTCGGTTATATATTTCAATCACAAAAACACAATATATGTCAAAAATATTATTTTTATGCTCTTTGTAAAATAATTCTCTCAAATTCTATGGTTCTACTGGAACTCTTAACAGCGAGATAATATGATCTAGATGTGGACATTTCCGATCTAAAAGGGGAATTTTCCAAGAGTAACATTAATATTATTCTCCCTCTATGAATTTATAATGAACTCAAGATGGATTTAATTCTCAGGTATGGACCCTGAAAATACTATGATATTTCCAACAATTACTACCATTAATGAATCCAGATACAGCTGGAAAACCATATTTATTGGAGATATAAAATCTACATGTGCATTCATTACACCAGACAATATCACCAGGAAATATGATATATCGTACCATCATTTGAAAGTTTCATGAGGAATTCATGATGAACACAAATGAAAAAAATTATATCTGGAAATAATATCCACATTGGAAAACACTATAACTCTTTGAATTTGATAAATGATTACGTGTATTCAAAATAATGGATAATGATTCTTTACCATGAGCTAGTTCAAGCGGTGATAATCCTTAGTAAGCCAAATGGTGTCATAAAACATATTGAAAAAAGGATCGGTGAATCCCAATGAGAATTATTTTCATGAATAATTCATTTATCATTTATATCCAACCACTAATTATTTATTTCCAAAAGATCCATAGGTTCCATACTATAAGGTGTATTGTTCACTGGTGTTACTCTTTACAGTAAACCAAATGTGTACTCTCAATCTTATGCCAAAGGAAGACCATATATTTTTTCCAGAATTGCATCCTTGAAACACAGTAGTATGGATGTAAAAATAGAGGGTTTTGACACCTAATCATCTAGTATAAGTATACTGATCTAATATATCGCACTACATAGCCTCTGATGGTCTAGTCTTAATCACACATCTTTCACAAAACATTCTCCCTTATGCATGTGTCTACCACCCTAAGGTGATGTAAATTTCACCATTTAGTGATAGAAATATATATGTTCTCAATAGGGAACTCACCATCCCATCAAGATGATCACATCAAATCCCATCATGTCGAAGAAGATATGATTCCATAAAAAGGTCTCCACCAATCTCAAGGAGATAATTCGTACAATTACTAACACAATCTAATCAAAATCCTAATGGGTTTTCAAGCATCATAACTCAATATAACAATTCAATATTGGTTCTTAGAATATCTAGTAAAGTAACACATATGAATGATTCCAATTCTAATGTTTTAAATAAATATGAATCTAAAGTGGATACCACTGTAATAGTTCAACGAATAATAGAAGGTCAGGCTCCCTCCTCCTCTAGAATAAGTTGGACTCGATGTAATTTTCATGTATCATAGCCCTGATTCAGAGACTAAATTCTATAATAAATCTCTCTCTTATTGTTATTAGAATCATGAGTTTGAATATATCAACCTCGACTACAACCTTTTAATAAGACGATAGAAATATTTCAGCTTCTAAACAAGCATGATTCTGCAGACAACACTAGATAATGGGGTTCATGAGAATATCTACACGAAATATGAGTGGGTTTTAAGGTCCCATAGAAATGCTAGATATGGACTATCCTTCCACGGTCTTTTTATTCCACTAAATATCATATGCAATGAGGTTTCAGGTGGCTTTCCTTCCATAACTAGTATCTTATCATAAATTTGACAGAATTTTGTGGCTGACTACATCTACCTCCATGAAAAGACTATATATTTATCTTTCACCAAGAAATATAAAAACTAATAGATACATATACCAAAATATCTTGACTAAAAATATCATCTTCCCAGAAATTTATCTCTATAATATTGTCTAGGTTGACTATTTCTTATATAGTGGTCAACCAAATGACATTGTACGTTGACCATATAGTATAGACTAGACCATCCCAAAATGGATTGGTGGTCATCAAATCACTACTATCAGGAGTAGAAGAAAAATTCTATAGTTTAGTAAATTAGAATAATAACCCAGAACATACATACATCCCTACTATATGTTTATAATTGTATTTCCATGCCATCCCTCAATGTCCATGGAAATAAATGAATATATAATATATTCTATAAATATTCAAAAACCATATATCGATGCTTCTATTCTTAGGTAATTTCTTATTTATCACTTCTTAGTTGAATTCTTCTACCTATTAGAATAATTCATAACCAACCACTAGGGAGGCTCCTATAGATTATTTAATATAGAATGAATATTTTTTTATCCATGACTATGTAGATTGTGGCCTAACATCCTCCAAAAAGTTGGGAAGATGTCACTTCTGGAACACCAGAGTCTACTCTTATGTACTCAGGGAAGGATGAACAAGATCTTATATATATATCAATAAATATATAGAAGGACCTCAAAATACTGAGATTCAATTACCATATTATTATTTTAGAATGTTCCATGGGTGGAACTAGAGGAATGATCACTATCAACATAGATCCCACCACCACAAGTTCAAACCCATCATCTCTTTCATGGTGTACAACTAGATGACATTATAAAGAAATTATTCTACAATATTAAACATATGACTCATATGAAATACTAATAGTTCAAATGATTGTGGGTAGAAAACATAGGCATGATAATAGCCTTCATATAGATATATATTACCCCTCATCCTACTCTTAATTCTAGGACTACATAATAGAGGTGGACTGTTAGAGTCCATGAGAGAATAAAAGAAAAACTAACTACCCACTACTATGATTAGGATCCAGTATAGTTCTCTGATTTACATCTATAAAATTAATATTTTGGACTAAATACATATTTTTTAAAAAAAAATCTCTCTATAAAATATTTAAATCTCTTTATGTGGCTGAATTAGATGGATTACTATTTACAATACATAGGGACCCATAATCCTTAATAACCAATATATAGAATACACTGAACCCATAAAATAACATGTTCCAACCCATGTGACTAATGGTTTGGGGATAATCATGCCATTATTAACTACATAAGATGAATTATTTAATCTATGATATAAAACGCAAATCTGATAAGGCTGTATCATTATGTGTCAATTATGTTTTCTTTATCTTGTATAGAAATTCCTCTAAAATACATTGCTAATAAATACAATAACAATATTCAAATGGTTGTTTCAAACTAAATGAGTTTATATTATAGAAAAATGTATGGGATATTCATTACATTGTTCTTATAATAAATTAATTAATTCAACATAATCATTTCATTTTTCATAGGTAAAATAAATAATCATTTGAATATAACCAATATCAATAACACCACAAGACATATGTGTCACCCAATGAGGATGATAAATAAACTATAAATATCATAATAATTTTTTCCAATTTACCTTTGAAATTAAATTATCTTTTGATATACTTGGGTTAGCTATGTCTAGAGAAATGGTTATTAAAAAATCTCATTAACATGTAGTCTTAGGAATAACACCAAAACAGTGAAAAAAATAAACAATATGAATTTTTTCAACATTGTAACATCCCAATATGGAATCCACATTACATGTTCACTGAGATAGTGAGTCATGTGTCATCAAGGATGTACCCGAGTATGCAAGATTCTACTAACTAGGAGCGATGGTGGAAAAGTAATTCTATGTGGAAATTATACCCTCATATCAGAGTGGATCATCGAATAAAAAAATATAATAATACAATAATGGAATTATGATATAAATTGATTTAGTAAATATGTAGAGAAGAAAAAATAACTGAACTACTGAATGACACAATTAAAATCCACATTATAGTGTAAAATACATGGATTCAAGTAATACTAATATAAAAAAGGGAATAGGGTATAGGAATAGTCCAACATTAAATATGATAAAAAAATAATAGATGTTCGGTCCACTAGCTTCTTAAGCATTTGCTTTGGCATATTCTCATTTGATACATGTATAAGTCAAGAATATCATATATCAATAACATGGAAATTTCCCTTGTCCATAACATTATGAAATATTTATACTCAAATACCAATGGCTTCCCAAGTACGTTGTGAGGTAATATCCCAATTGGATACAACCAATGGTGTCCATATGTATCAAAAGCAGTATACAATGAAACAATAGTATACATGTATAATTGAAATAAAAGACAAAGATGAATAAACAAACACCATCCATCTTAGTTCCCTAATGGACCCCTGGTATGTATAGCCACTTTATCCCCAGGCTGATATGAGTGTATAATAAGTAGCTATATAATTATATAGTAACTGTATATAGAATATTGTTATATATATATTTCATCATCCTATTTTTTATTTTTATGTGCATATATAAATTTCCATACACATAGAATACGGGGTGTTGGATGCACCATGGTAGAACCCATGAATATATAACCAGTATAAACTAACTTATAATCTAATGAACAAGGTTATTTTCCATACATACCACTAATACTGAGATACACCATCCTCATCTCTCAGTATGGTCAGTTGTTTGTCATCCTAAAACCCAAAACAGAGGATGGGATTCTTCATTCCCACTATCCAAATATAATATATAGTGTGAGATGTCATACTCGACCCCCAAGGTAAGTTGGTGTGAATAATAATTCTCAACATTATACTTACCATCATTCCAAAAACCTATATCAAATGAATAATAATAATGATAATAATATACAAGAGTAATTTACTTTCATGAATTTTATTATTCGAGACAAAAACAAAGAAATAAATCAAAATACATACAAATTAAATGTCAAAAACATTAAATATTTGTGTTTCCTATCAATAATGTATAATTCATTCCACTAAAAGTATTTTATTTATTAATGAAATAAAATCAAAAAATGAACAATCCATTCAATTTTATACATCCATTAAATCTAATAATACAGTGAAATTATTATTCCATGGTATAAAGAGGAACATAACATAGTTCCATTTTTATTTAGAAAACTACACTCAATGTAAATTGAAATTATTAAAAAATCAGACCACATTATATGTTATTCGGTACTTTCAACAATTACCTAGAATTTATAATGTTCAATTACAAACCACGATGATTTTCTATGAAGAATATTGAACTTTTAAAATTTATATTATAATTTGATATTCAACATTGAACACCCACGGGGTGTTCATAGCTAAGGTGTACATCTTTTAGTTTTACTAAAAAATGAACCAATTGGGTATAATATTGGTCATATTCCAATTTATAAATAAACAATTATGTTTATGATGAATTACAGTGAAGGCATGCGTGTGGAACAATGACGTTACTGTAGAAACACAAAAACCATTGGATAATTCTTTTGATCACCTTCCTTAAGTCTCTTTATGACTACTCACCCAATGGAGGCCTCCTATTCAATGTAGAATGGGAGAAATCGAATAAAAAATCTCATTCTTCAAAAATAGGGGGAAAAAACCATCCACATAAAGAGTGAAATAGATATATAGATAAACTAAATAATGTAGGGATGGGAATTTATAACCTACCTCTATGTATGCAAAGCCATCAACAAATCTGGATGTGGACTTAGGATGTTGGAAATATCAATGTTAGAAAATTGAGTTGTATGGGAAGAAATGATAGAATGACAGAGAGATCATCTGTTAGAATGAGAGAGAGGAATAATAAAATTAGACATAATGATTATATAAGGGTAAAAAGTAAATTTTCTATCAAATATAGGGGAACATGAATTGGTCACACTATTAAGGCCCATTGTTTCCCTATCCAGGCATAAATAATGTGAAACTACAATGGCGAAACTCATTTGATTTTCACATAAGCATGTTCCTGGGTTTCATGGTTGTAGAAAAATTGTGTGGCCCCTAATTTTCCATTGTATCACCATGTGCGGTTTAATGAAAACAATTTCCCAATCTCACATGGTGTCTGCTAACCATGTTGTCTAGTAATTTTTCCAAATACTTGGGGTTTTGAACACCGAATAACCCCATACACCCTCATAACCTCCATGACTCCACTGGGTATCAGAAGATGGAATGCATAATGAAATTTAAAATAATTATTTTACCATCATGAAATAATGGTTTATTACACATGGGTATTACAATTCAATGTTCCCTAAGTGGAAATAGATTTATGATAAATGTTATTATATATTAAGAATGTTTATGTTTATTATTATAATGATGAAAAATAGTAATTTATATCTCATGAAACACATGAAATTTATTATAATTCAGATATTTCATGAGAAAAAACATTTTCTTTTTCCATTCCTATTTTATGTAATGATGAATGCAATGTAATTTATTTTTAAAAAATCACACTTATGTCCATCTTTGGCCAAATACATATTTTAAAAAAAAACATGTTTTCTAAAAATATATTTTGAAATGTTTGTTACATTCTCCAAAAATAATAATTAATTAACTTTTTACCAAATTATATTTTTTTAGAAAAATATTGAATTTAATATTCATTTTATTTTACAAAAAAATTCTATTTTTATTTTGTCACATGTTTAAAAAATAATTGTTTTATATTGTAAATTATTAATGGTATTTCTCACTGTCATGAAAATTGACTGTTTAAATTCATCCATCATATACATCCACATATATATATATAGAAATTTTTTTGATATTTATTTAATGATTAAAATGTGGTTTTAACGTGGGAAGGAAACATTCATCATGAAATGTTTCAAATTATTTTTAAATATTCCATTATAATATTGAAATATTATTTTCAATGAAATTTTTATATAAAATGTTTATTTATATTTATTTTTTATGAGATGTTATCAGTGAAATGATATTTTCGAAAATAAATATTCCAAGTGGATTTTTATAATAATTCTCCATATTATGTGGCACCATTTTTTTTACTTTTTCATTATAGGGGATATAATCCTATGTAACTGTTTTTATTATTTCTATTAATTATATATGTTTATGATGGAAAGTTGTTAATTTATTGTTGTTCTTTTCCATCAGTTGTACCATTATAAAATTATTATGAAACCCTTTTATTTTTACTTAGGTTATGATAGGATGATATTATGAAAGGTAAATGAATCCCATTTAATATCCATGCATTATGCTATGAATTAATTATTATTAAACTAATTTACATTCAGGGTTTCTGATATGATTAATTCTATATGATCATGTGGCATAAACTTTTATGATATTTATTATATGATGGGTGAAAGATATATATTTATCCATTATTTAGGGAAAAGTATATATTCTCATGATATAATCATTATTGGAATCAAGAGTAAACAAAATAAAAAATGGATAATTTTCCATTATTATAGTTTCTTTAGGGAACCTTGATTTAAAGGATATCTCTAGAGTGAACCTTTTCCACTAAAATAGCTTATGCAATGAGCCTTGCTACTATTAAAACGATATTTTATTGTTATGTGTATGCCAAAAATATTTTTCCTGTGAAAAAATTATATAATCAAGGTTTATTTTCATTGAATTTTATATGATTTATATGTTATGAAATATTAATTTTTATAACATAACTCTATATTATCAACATATATATGTATAGTATGGTTTTCAAATATAATGACAAGTTTATTATAAATTTAATCACATTTTATACATAAGTATCTCCCTTTTTTACAATTATTATTAATATGAGTTCACTATTTTTTATGATTCCATTCCCTAGGTCATGATGTAATATTTTACACAGAGTGTGATAATAAAGTTTACTATGTGCGAAACAATTATGGGGGATATTCAGATTCAATCACGAAATATAATTATTATGTCCTCAGACTCCAAAGACATTATAGGTTTATGATACTCAAAAATATGTTTTGTTAATTTAATGAATCATATTTTAATAATATGTATCTAGAGTGTATGGGATTTTTTGGTCATTATAATTATTAATCACCTTCCTTTTGTTGGGTAAAAGAATAGAAACAATGTTTGGGAATATGTATGGGCTATGGTCTCCATGAATGGTTTAATTAATTTTTAAATATCCATCTATTGTGAATGAATTTATAAAATAATATGATAATTCTATATTATATTTATATTATGTAAATAATTCTATAGATGATGTATTTATGATCAAAATAAAAGTACAAAATATACATAACCAAAACATATATGAATTACAAAGTATATATCATATAAAACAATATATTTAATTAATAATTGTGAACAAACTGATGATAATAATATATAAGTAAATTATATATTTTATTATATATATATATATATATATGAGAGTGGTCATTAATTTCTATATAACATGTATCTATTTATTATAAAACATGTTCTAATGAATAAAATGGAAGTGAAAACTATGGTTAATGATTTTTTCCTCACATTTATTTCTACGAGACCCATGAAATGTTCAAAAAAAATTTCTTTTATGTGATTTTATACAACACATGAATGTCATTAATGATTTTAATTATTAATTTTATAGTCATTAACATATCAATGTAGGGTAATTAATTTACATTGAATTATTATTCAATTACAAAAAAATGGTAAGTGTTTTATTTTACAATCTCATTATTTATCGAGATTATTTACTGTTACGTTTTGATGAAGAATTCTTACGATCTAAATATTATGATTATCATGACCATTCTAATCCTCTGGTTATATAATCAAAATACGTGTTTTATATTCAATTTCTACACCATATGATCTCATAAGACAAAAAATGCACTTCAAATAATATTTACCATACATCCCTATTTTACCAAAAGTATTTCATTCATATTCATGTATTCTAAAAATTTTATTTTACTATTCTAATTTGAATTTTGATATTAATTTTTTCCCAATTTTTATGTATTACAAGTTCATTGAAAATCAGTCTTTTCCCATTTTCTGACAGAGGGTTTTTATATATTTTTTTAAATTTGTAAACAGACTATTTTATTTTATCATATAGATAATGAATGTATTTTTCTGCATCGATGACGAATAATTTTATTTAATATATATTTAAATGTTACCATGATAATCATTAATTAAATTGTTTGAATATTATTTTTTAAAATTTTAGAATTTTAATTAAATTTTTTTTGGAAGAGAAATTTTAGTTTCCTATTTAATGATTTATGGATACTTTAATGGTATTTTTATTAATAAAACATAAAAATAGATTATTTGAATTATGGTTAACATGGGATAAGATCTTAGGATACCCATAGAAATCAATCCCATGATGGATTATATTTATGATGGTAAGATTTTTATGAACCCCTAATATTTTGAAGGGTTATTCTAGGATGAAATTATTCAATGTTTAAGAATCTTGTTAAATTTAAATGGTTTATAATATAAAGAAATTTCAAAGCCCAATCCAATATTCCTTCCAAAACAACATTCAACAAGGTCTAAGAAATTTCACGATGGGAGTTCTCCATCCCCACTAGCTGGAAACTCCTATCAGGGAACAATGTAATCACTATGGAAATGACTTTTCCTACATAATCCAAGATAAAATAAATATACTGAATATGTTGAAGATCAATGAATAAATGAATTTCGATAAATACACAAACCCAATTAAATAGAAAAACATCTTAACAAGAAAAACTGAATAAAAAACTAATATTGAACATCACAAGATGATCTTTACTTAACCAAATAGACACCACCAGTAACAAGACCAACCCTCTCTAAGAGAATCCGAACAAGAATCATCCACCTAAAAATCAGATCAGGAATAATTACATTGAATGGTAAATTTTGGGTTTCATCATAAATAGATCATTATTTAATTAAAATAGGTTAAATTCATTTCCTTACCAGATATAATCCATAAACACTAGTTTGGGAATATAATTTGAAAATAATCCTTTTAATCATTTACTGTAAGTTAAAATAGAATTCAAAAATTACCCTTTAATTAAAAAAAAAAGACATACACAACATTCCATTTAAAAATTTTCATTACCTTTCACAAACCATTTCAGCGGAAGAACGATTAATGTAATCCAAGATAGAAAAATATAAAAAAAATTCATTATTGAATGAAAACAAAACTAAAATAAAAAAATGAAACCAATTTCCATCACAGAATATAAATAAGTAGAATATACAGTTATCGACTCCTGAGTATATCCTAAACAGCCCTAGTTCGATCACTAGACATACTCTGATGGCCACACCTATCAAAATACGGTGCATATCCATAGACAATAACTAACATTACGCTCTAAAATAACCATTCCAGTGGCGTGCCCATACATTCCATATTATTTTGGTAGGGTACCAACTTTTCTAATTTGGGTTGATAAGAAACCATCACACGACTCACTATATGATTCCAAGTTATCCAATTATAGTCATAATAATTGAAAATATTAAGTATAACAACCATAATAAATGACGTTCTCACACACATTAAATTATGAAGGAACTCATCCTAAGGTCAAATAACCTCAATACCACATTGTTCCCATACATCACCCATTAGAGGGAAATATTTCCCATGATTTATTGGGATGAAAAATATAATCCATGAATCAATACTTTCAATAAAATAAATTTCATTCATAATCATTATTAAACACCAGTTGAGATTCACACTACCCTAGGTTTTAGAACATTTTCCAAAACATGATATGATTTCCACAAGGCTCATATATCATAAGTTATTCTAATCCAATTTACACTTGAAAAAAATTACCATATCCAATTTCAGATTATATGAGTTTTAAAATAAATCTCAATAATTTCTCATTTTCCAACTAGGAATCACATTTTCAAAACCAACTGTAAGTTTCAACACCATTTCAAACCAAGAATAAATCATACAACACATATAATGTCTTTGAATAAGAACTTATATACTTTTGAAACCAAAAATGTTACATGTTTCCCAATATCCCATAGTTCCATACACAACACAATTACCTTGTCATGACAGTACATAAAAAACGTTCCTTTAAAAAATAAATCCCCAAAATATATATTAAATTTCCAAACATGAAAAGAAATTTAAATGAAATTATAAACGTTATTCATAATCACATAAATAAATAAATAAATAATTTTAAAAAATAATCTATTTTTAAAATTTTTAAAAATTGAAATGGAATGGGAAGAATTCAGAATACAATGGATCTAAAAAGGGCCAACTATCATTGAATTGAAATCAATATTTTAATTCCAATACATATTTTAATTAAAAAACTCATTTATGTGCCAACATCCGTTGACACAAATTATTCTTCAAAAAAGTAAAAAATAACCATTTCCATGAAACTACATTTTCTTTCAAAACATTATAAAAATCCACACAATTACGACATTTCCAATTAGTCTTTGAAAACTTGGATTGATCCATAACTAATCAATTTACCATGGATAATCATTCCAAAAAAATGAATCAAAATCCAACATCATGAAAAATTGTTCATTTCAACCTACCTATAGATATATAACCAAGGAAACCCTCAAAAGCCCTTTTTTATTAATATATAAATTTTATTTTCATGAAATAGTTTTTTGAAGATAATTACAAGAAATGGATATAGAAACCCTAATTAAACAATTTTACATCCACATTCCATTAGAAGAAAATAGATCAATTTAATATTTCACACCACTAGAAAGAAAGACACATTTTTAAACAATATATTAAAGCTCATGATATAAATGAATTGTGTAAAAATGAAAATTGGATGGAATCACCTACCTCAACAACATTTGGACACAATCAAATTTGGGTTTGAGGAAGATCCAAGTAATGGAGACAACTGATACACCCAATGAAAATAAAAAAAGACCAACACATTAATCCTAACCTCTAGGGGTTGACCAAAAGATATAACCCATCAAGGGAAACTAATAACCAAAATATAAAGAATACATGATGTGTAAATTGATTAATAATCCAATTGAAACTCACCTTAGATCATTCATGGTGATTCAATGTTGGATGTGGAGCATGTGATTAGAACCTTGGAGGAGTTCCTGGTGTTTATATGTTTGTAATGTGTTGGAAACCGGGATATATGGATAAAAGTATGGAGGAAAAATGTTTGAATTTAACGTGTATAAAAATATGAATAAGATTCAAAATTTTACCATATTATTTGAAATACTATCATCCATCCTAGTGAACCCTAATAGAGACTGATGCCAATGCCCAATTTTAGAACCAAACAACACACTATTTATATGGTTTCCATTTACATATCTAGTCAGTTTGCTAAGCCCTTTTCCCCAAACTCAAGATTCACTCCTTCCTAGGAAAATCTGTAATATTTCAAGAATTTGTGTGTAACCATGAGCCCCATTCTCTCAAGCACAAAAACACCCATCATTCAAAAAAATTAAAATATCCAAACTGAGACTCAACCTGAACCACAAACGTTTGATAAAAAGACAAAAGTGAAATAATATAAATGATTTCTATGGTCATGGTTTGAAATTATCCTACTAGTAAATACCTATACCCAACAAAAGTCACCCATCAAAAATATAAACTAATATTTTTTTACCATGCCAAATAAATAAAAAAAACACAAGAACCTAGGGGTAACCCTCATATTCACAAGTCACACACAACAACTTATAGAGGATACCACACCTTCAAAGAAAAGGGGAAAAGTAGAGATGGTTCTCCCCACCAACTGAACTTGACTAACACTAACAAAATTATAATATACACATGGAGACATAGTCATGGAAATATAAACCACAAAGAAAACCAAAAACACCCAACAGAATCTAAAAACCCCCAGCACAAGTGGAAGCTGACAGAATATGTCTAATTCGAAATTTCATCCAAAACTACAATTAAAAGACACCACAACGTTCAATATTTTCAAAAACCACAAATTAAAACAGAATATATCCTGAATAAGGGATTTGAACATACAAGATAAAATAATAAATTTGTTACCCATGTTCAGATAAATGTGTACACTCATGTAATGAAATAATAATTTCATCACATCATTACAAATTAAATATGAATTTAAAACAATATAAAAATTAAAATAGGGAAACATCAAAGGTCCCCACCCCAAAAATGGGAAACAAAATCTTAGACAGGGTTCCCTGCACACCCGGAGATCCCTGACTACATTCAAGATTTACTCTAGTTCCAATAAAATGAGTACTGATATCCGAATCTTTAACTTTCTCATAGTTTGGATCTCATATCCTCATACCAAGGAATCCTATTTAGGAATAGCATCTTATGAAACATATATAGATGACCCAAATGAAAATAAGTGTGAAACAGAAAAATAATATTAAGGAACGTAATCATCAGTTTAATAAACTATCCCCATTGAAAACACATGAGAAAACGATCCAATGAAAAAGAATCCAATTCCAATGAAAGAGAATTCCCATGAATGTGTTATTCCAGAATACAAATCTTTCCAGTTGGTGAACGGTCATGAGGGTCGAGATAAAACCATCTCATCAACCAAAACATATAGCACCCCTAAAATAATCTCAGCTAAAAACACTTCTTCTAACATCTTCTCAAACAATTCATCTAAAAAATGACTCGCACTATGATATCTTGTTGAAGAACCCAAATTATAGTACGATATTTCAATAGATCTTGTGATGCTATTTCCGAAATGAATAACTCAGATTTTTGAAATCATCAAAAAAATTCCTTGACTGACTATTGGACTTTCTAAATAGTCAAGACATCTTCTACGATCCCCATATTCTCATCCTAATATAAGAACTGTTAAAAAAAACTAGTTTTAAACATATCCCAAAATATCACAATTTTCATCGATGACAGAGCAATAAACATCCACTTATATAATGATGGATCATAAAAAAGATTAATAATATCAATCAATCTCACATCTTCATGATTTTATAACAATCTGATGACACAATAATCCTCCAGAAGCCATTTCACATACTCTGACGAACCATGATCGCCACAAAAGATGTGTAATAACTATTGAGAAACAAAAACTGGACATGGCCCACTATAAACCTTGGAGCGATTTCTGGGTGCGATATTTTAAACAACACAAAGAACATAAATCCAAAACGAGCTACAATCCAAAACACTATTTAAATAAACATCTCAAGAAAAAACAGTAGGCTCACAGACCAAACACTACACATAAATTCAAAACTCCACATTTTAGAAGCCAAAAAAATATATTCTCTAAAGAAAAATGACCATCTTTTATGGCCTCAATCCAAATACCAATATCCATTAAAAAAATGAAAATTCTATTTTTAAACAAAAAACTATTCCAAATTCATTTTCTATTTCAAAAATCAATTTAAAAAATACCAAACCATTCGTTTATTTGAAATACCCATCCATGGAATTCTATGAACCATCACATATGAATCATTCTCATATATTCTTATATTATCAATGTACACATTCCAAAATTCAATTTGAATACAATGAAAAACATGTGAGCATGTTAATACAGATTGATAATGGTAACACATACCACAATGTCATCAAATAAAATCAATCACCCATTTTTCAATCCAAATTAATTTCCCTTTTAAAACACATTATTTTAGATTAGAATAATTTTATTGAAATTTATCTTTTTCAAATAACTTTTTTATTTTTAATACCCACTCATTATAAGATAAACAAAATAATAATTAAATTACAATCAATCATTATAATGATGAACTACCGGTCAAGCCTAACTTAGTGACTTTGTTAGTGAGTCATGCACCATCTAAGTATCTACAACTATGAAGAACTGGAATTTTATAATAAGGATCCACTTGGGGAACTACAATATGTGAGATCTGAACATGGCACTAGCTCTCACCAATTTTCAATCCTCAATCCAATACAAAGGCAATAGACTCAAAACATAAACTATCATAGAAACTCCTGTATCAGAACAATAAAGGGTTTGTAACATCATACCCACACATAGCTACTATGTCATGGAAGTCCAAATTAAAAATCTACCTGACATCCCAAAAATGATGGCCAACATTGATACCATTTTTTCATGAACCATGCTAGCATACCATCCATCCTAACATCCTACATGGTCTAAGTCATAGCCCAAAGGGAAATTCTGATCCCCATTGTCTAGAAAATAGTGTTGGGAATCAATGTAATCACTTTTTGAAGGATTATTTCACAGGAAAACTTAAAAAGAAAATATAGTCACAACATGCTAAGATTTTACAATAACTAAATGCCAATAATTATAAAAACATTTCCAAATATGATATCTAATTGGAAATCAAACTGAATAAATAATTGAGACTGAACCATATAACATGATCTCCATATAACCTCTTGGTCACCACTGGGCCCAAGAAGAAACTCCTCAAAGAGCTATGAAACCACAATCAGGAAACCAAAAAACATCTCAGAACTATCGACATCGAATTGTACATGTATTGTTTGAGAATAAACAACTCAGTAGGGAATGACCATATATTCAATCAATTTTCGTTCGAAATAGGATAATTAAAAAATAGGTTAAAAATAGATTTATAACATAATAATTTTAAACACTTGTATCATTTAAACATAGTTTTCCAAAAAATATTAATTCTTTCAAAACCACTCAAATAAACATCAATCAATATAAAAATAATCCACTTCCAAAACCCATTTCAAATGAAGAAATAAATTACAAATCCGAGATAAATAATTAAAAGTGATGTCTAGAAAACTTTGGAAGAAAATAATTATATAGATAAAAAAACCAATACACAAATTGTTGCATGGATATATAGAATATATAAATATTGATTAATGAAAACTTCATGAATAACCCAATATACATCTATGTACATAATTTAATCAGACTCACTTGTCTTCTTGTGGTGGAGATCCATATTCAATAACAATGTAGGTTGTCAAAATTGAATAATATAGTGGAAAATCCCACCTAGTCCTAACAATTAATGGCTTATTAACTTGTAAAATAACGGGTGACAAAAAACTATAACATGACCCTATAGATGATGCCTTGTAATTACATGATAATCATAATAATAAAAACACATGGAAACATGTGTTATTGGAACCAAAACTAGAAATGGTCTTACACACAATCAATTAGAGGGGATCTCATCCAAAGTTATAATGAACAAAATACCACAAAATTTCTATGAATGAGCCATTATATGGGATCACATCCCATGTTCTAGTGGTCTCAAAATATAATCCACGTTTAAAAAATCACATGAAAATATATTTCTTTTACTATCTTTATTAAACACCAACTGATCCCTACACTACATGGGGTTTTTAATACATTTTTAAAAAAATAACAATATCTATATTGGTACAATACATTACAACATTTTCAAAACCTATATTAAAAAAAATCCAATGTACCATATCATATTTCACATCATATATTTTTAGAATAATGCCTCAAAATATACCAAGTTCATATGAGGAAACATGTTTCCATAACCAACAGTGTTTTTCAACAACATTTTAAAAACATTCTAAAAACATATAACATATATATGTATTCCAAATAGGACCTTACTTTATTTAGAAACCAACCATGTTAAAAAAATCCAAATGGGACATATTACTTTATAACACTCAATTTCCATGTCATTAATATATATTTTAAATTTCTTTATATATTAATTATTCACCAACACATAACATAAAATTATAAACAGTCTATAAATTTGGAAACACAATTCAAACTATATTTATGTTAACATAAATCAACAAAGAACTATTTTTAAATAAAAAAACTTATTTGGAAATATATCCAAAACAAAAGGAAGGACAAGAATTTTGGAAACCATTGATCAATGAAGAGCCGATATTCATTAAATATCCACAATCACATTAATTCATATCGTTGTGTACATCCATGCTACTATGATTGTGAAAACATCCAATGCCACAAACATAGTGTCTATGAGGTCCTCAATAATGGTTTTTAGAAAATAAAACATTCCTTTAAACTGACAATATAAGTAACATAATTAATAAATAACTAATAATAAATTAAAAATTAGAAGAATACCTTTCAAATACATTTTTCCACAAATAATCAATCCACAAAGGCATCCAAATCACACATAATAAATAATTTGTCATCTGATCAAAGTTATCGATATGAAAAAAGTCTAACAACACTAAAATTACCATGATTCCAATTAAAATATCAATTATCATGTAATAAAACACATTGTGTGTGAGTAAATATATTAATTAATAAAGAAACCTTATTAAGACACCATTACACACAAATTACACCAATGAAAATGAAATAATTTTATACTAACAAATAAATATCTGTGAAACACCTTTATAAACAAATTTGGAATAATAATGCATAAAATATAGTGTTATAGTATGGAAATGGGATTCAAAACATATGTTTACTAAGTTAAAACACAAAAAAAAACATCGGATAGAAGACGATCCGAGCCTGAGTGAAAATATGCACACTCTAGGATCAAATAAAATGACCCACACATCAACCCTAACCTCTATGATTCAACCAAAATGGAAAACCCACCAAGAACCACCTTGAAATGATAGAAATTGAAAATCATAAGTTTTAATAATGCATAAATCCAAGGAAACTAATCAAAGAATTTTCAAAGAGACTCAATATAGGAATTGGAGCATGGATGATGATCTTAATGGAACACCTAATGGGAATATGTAGAAAAATTGAGGACTCCCCGATAAGGGATTAAAATACAGAAGGGGAAATTTTGAAGTTTAAATTTTAATGATCTTGGTATGGTGCATGGTTTTGATGAACTCCATGGTGTTACATTCTCCCCATCATCATAAAATTGTATCGTTTCTATCGTTATCATAAAATCAAAAAAAATAAAGGGTGTGATATATGAATATTGTATTTTTAACCTCACATCATAAAAATGCTTAAAAATATTCATAGATAAAGGAATGAGATATAAAATTCCATATAGAAAAATAATAATTTTTCCACAGAGGATAATATTGGTGTCAAGCGAATTTATTCACATAGAATAAAATTTTAAATAATTATGGGATTTTTATAGATTAGAGACAAAAAAACAGATTTTTCAATGAAAATGTTAATGACCATAACATATTAAATATTTTTATTTGAAATGCCATTTATTTAAAAAATTCTAGGTTAATAGTATAATTTTCATTCAATATCTATTCGCCAATTTAGGAATACTCTTTCTTTGAAATAATTTAATGAATTGTACATACACGATATCTTTCTATTTGATATAAAAAATATCACCATTTTATCATTTTTTGATCAATTTATACATCATATCATACTCTATGAAAGTAAAAACCAAATATTTTTTAAATGAAGCAATAAAATTTTATTTTTATTTATTTTTATTCTAATAAATTAGTGCAGTTTTTTTCATCTGTTTACAAATATTATGAAAAACCAAATTGTTGGCACCTTTTCATATAATACAAAAATCTTTTAAACTCAATAATAATATCCAATGATAAATATAATTGTATTACATAAAATTATTTATTTATAAACATTTTTATATTTACCAAAACATCACATTATCCATCTGTATACACAAAATACATTTCTCTCGTTTGTTATAAATATAAGACCCACTCTATCCCCAGATATGAGGGGTTGAGTCTCGGAAAGTGGGTTATCCATTTTCCAAAAAAATGTAATTTAATTAAAATTAAAAAATTATAATAAACAATAATAACCATGATATCATTAATATGATAATACATAATGATCATTATAACACCATTGGATGTAAAGAGAAAAATGCAAAAAATTTATTTCTTATATCCACAAGGTGTAACATTCCATTAAAGAACCTTTCATATTACCACTATATCGTTAATAATGCTTTTATAAAAGTACTAATCATTATTGGAGACCTACTAGGATGTTTATTAGGGTTCTTGTAAGTTATGGAAAATCTTAATTAAAAACAAACTGTTGGAATGTGGGACAATCATTAGTCTGAATATTTGTTCTGACATATTGATGAGACAATGTAAGGATACCACAAGTCTATATGGAAACTGGGGGTGATTTGTGGGACATGACATGAATACCATAATAGGGTGGTGGAGTATGTGCTATCTGTGTGGCCCGATTCTTATATTGAGAAATAAGGTGAAACTTAGATATAATTGTGGTTGAACTACCTGTATTGAGATATAGGGTACACATTTTTGACATTGTCATCTAAATGGTCGGTTATTATAACAACCAATAATGATAATGTGTCAAAATTAAAAATTTATTTACTCATGTAAATATTATTCACCTAATAATGATAAATAAGAAAATTGATAAATGATATGACTCAATTAAACAAAGTGAAACTTCATTTTTGGTTGACTCTCTAATTAGAAGTCAATAATTATGTTTTCATTACATGGTGAAATTATTAAAATGTTTGATATATTGGTATGTATCCCACTAACTATTCATGTGGGGAGAAAGCTTACTAAATGAAAATTCTAAAGGAGATAATTTTCAACCACAAGGAGAAACATCGTTTTCAAATGTATCTCTAATTTTAACACCAATATTATGCTTTCTTTTCACAGATTTTAATTAATAAGGTTGACCTCTTAGGATGTTTCCCAGGTTGAATGTATGTGAGGTAAAATATTAATGAGAAAATAATTTTTTTAATATAGTGATTTTCCTTTTTTAGGATACGTTTAGGTCATGGGTATGCCCCATATAAGAAAACATGTTACTAAAGAGAAAGGTCTGGTGTATGGAATGGTAGGACCTGATGATCATGGTAAGTTGGACTTTCTATGCTATTGGTACGACCCAATTATTACAATTAGAAATACCTTTATTCTTAGGTCTATAATCATCAATGTCCTTATTCATTATATAATTTTGTTTCTTTACAAACCATGATGGTTGACCTCTTGAGATGCTTCTAATAGTTTATATAAGTTATGAAAAAATTTATTTAAAGAATATGTATTGACCTATAGGGACTATAAATAGTATATTAATCCATTAGGTTAGATGGGTGGGTCCCATGTAGGATAACATGTGTCTGTGGGAAATCTAGTGATTCATGGTGGTCAACGACCTGACGACTATCTTCTAATGGGGTTATTATACTATTAATGTGCATATTTTTATATATACCGATCCATTTTACCTTTTTTCAAGGAAATAAAAATATATATTTCCATAAAAACATTTTTCATATTCTAATCCATAGGGTTGTATTGTAATAAATTTCACTAAATAATTTCGTATTCATGATAAAAATTCGTCCCTGAAAATCTCAAAAATGGATGTTTAGATATTAATCATATAATAAACTATCAAATCATAAATCTGTGATGGTATCCAATAATTTTAGAGATAATATTATATGAATGACTATATACATCCAAAAATAATCACAATCCTTAAATGATTCATGATCCATATAACCAAAATATCAATGGTAAGAATAATTAAACAATTAAACTAATGAAACCAAATAGATAAATAATTCAGAAAATTTAATTCATTATAATTACTTCCTTCTTTGAGGATATGAACATTAAATGAGTTCTTATACATGTATAAAGTCTAGGTTCTGCACATACAAAAACCTACATTATAAGGATTTCAGGGTTAGAATTTCTTTTAATCCACTAAATTATTCATTTTTCATTAAGTATTCATCACTCAATGCCCTTTTATTCTACAAATTAATGATTTTCTTATTATAGTGAGTTATTTTTATTAGTTTATGTTTCTAAATTCCTATCATGGAGTAAATAAAGGAATTTTTTCTCCACGCTCTCCACCACTTGAGATATTGGAAAAATACAACCATCACATCAATGGTGAGCATAATAGTTAGTTAAGGTATATATTGTTAATAATATATCATTTTTACTGAATATTATTAATTATGATTTCATTTTATCCTTTCATTATGTCATTATTTTTAAAATAAACACTATATATTGTATTTTATTCAATGTCAAGTCAATTACAACATGTTATAGCCATTGAGTAAAACCAAAAATCTTATTGTGGGGATTAGAAATCACAATGGGATTACCATAAAAACATTAATAGATTTTATTAAACATGACAAATTTTTTAAATTTGGGGACCCCATTTTTTAGCATGGGTCAATCATTATCATAATCTATTAAAATAAATAAAAATTGTTCCTAAATAAAAATCGGTTTACAAAAATCATATACCATGGGATTATAAAAATGGATGTATAGTAAGACACATTTTATTGTAGTAGGTGGATATAGTGTAAACATAGAATTTTTTCTTTTCAATGTTGTTACCCCTAAGTACAACTCTTTCGGAACCACATCAAATATTTGTATCCAAATAGAGGAGTATTTCTATAAAAACAACATAATCTATTCCCAAATAAAATAATATGTTTTTCATATAGACTTATAAAAAATGTTGATCATAGGTTTATTTTACATAATATATTATTTACTAAATATATTTCCAATTTTTTATAATTAAATTTCTATAATAACATCTATAATGAACAAAAATTGCGTATCCCGGTGGAGGTTGATATTTTCTTACCTTAGTGATATAAACAAGATATAATATCTCATTGAACTAAATATCTTATTAGTCTTGGTAAACTAGATTCATACTTGGGACTTACAATACATTTGAAAATAATAAATATAATAAAGTGATCTTAAAATATTAGGCATCCATGTACTCATTAAAAGATCCAATAATCCATTACTAAGGAATTAAAAACAGTGTTCAGAATAGATTCTCAGTAAGTGTTGCGTGATGACATTGCTATGATGATTAAATAATTCATAATCAGCAAGAAGTAATCAATTTGTAAAGTTAAATATCAAAAAGAACAGTTCATTTAACCCATGACTTGAGCACAAATTACATCCATCTATAATATATATACAATAAAAACAAGGATAGTAATAAAAAAATTCACAATGTTATAAATGAAATGTTTTGGAAATCATGACTAGATACATCATGATATCTATACCTTCAAGAACCTTTACCCGGATGTTTAGAACTTTTTGTAGAAAATCGTTTACTATTAAAATTATAATTTGACTCATGAAACTATTTATTCATATTCGGGATATATAATTCTGGGTCAAACACGTCACTAAATGGCCTACACAGTCCTCATATATCTAATTGTCATTTAAATTCATGATTAAAATTTCTAATCAATAATTGTATACATTTTATAAAGCTGATGGAAGATCAATATATACCAAGATAATCAAATAACATCTAGTGTAAAGCACTCCCTATAGAATAGAACGTCATTTCATATATATTCATGTCAATGATAATAAATATTAACATTTAGGGAAAATATAATGTTCAATGATCAAAAGAAAGTGGATATATAAAGGGGAAGTTAATGATACACGAATTATACAAGATACTAAATTTAAATACATTACATGGTCAAAATGGTCAAAACCCATCCCTGTACTGAATTATGGGGGTATCACATCAAAATTTTTGTTGTGTATTAAATGTAAAATAAATGTACTTTTTCATTTATTAATAGAAATGGCATATAAATAATTTTATGAAATATTCCTAAGCAAAAATCCAATATTCACTTCGAATTTAAGTTTTTAAAACAATGAATTTCTTGAAATATGAAATTCATAATCTATAAATATATCCTTTTAAATATATAAATGATGATACAAGGAATGGAGTACTTGTGATGGTTGGAATGTTTCAATCTATCTGAGTAAATAATAATAATGATTCCTTTCAAAATTATGTATGAAATGTCAATAGTTACATCTATTAAAACATAATGTAATATTCTATTTATAACACATTGTATAAATATATTTATGTTTAAATATAAAATTAATAAATAATATTTAAATAGTTCATAAAACATTTCATGAAATCATGGATTTGGATGAAAAATTATTTTTCTCTAAACAATGAAATATATTTGGATATCATTATGAACAATTTGTTTATCATTTTATATAAAAATGATAAGAAAATTGACCTAATAATTTAAAACATAATGAATAAAAGAGACGTAGAAATATCTACAAAATTAATAAATTTTACATGTTGATGTTATTACTATTGGTCCTTTAGATGATTAAAATATTATATATAATATAAAATTTTAATAATTTGAATAAATAGTATAATTTTTTAACATTATAATTTTTATAAAAGTATCATTTTTACTAACGAAATATTCGACATATGAGATTTATGTGAGAACATTAACATTTTTATAATTATATTTTTTAATTATATTTATAACTCAGTTGAAATGTTGTAAATATTATTATTTAATATATAATTATTGAAATTTAATAGGAATAAATGTTTAATAAATAATAATAATTGCATATTTTAGGATATATATAGTATTATAATTATTTTCAATGAATTACGAGATGATAATTAAATATTTCATCATTATTCATTACCTTATAGAGGGGTAGAAATTTTATTTAAAATGGTATGTATAAAATAGTTTAATCTCTTTCATGTTATAACCATTTTTAATTAGATTTCATTTATGGTGGCTGAAATTCAACCTTATTCAATTAATTTGATTTCATTTCTTTTTCCCAATACTTTTTCTTTTTGTTACATCATTTCACAATTTACACCATGAATGTTAATCATAAAAATCCATGATTTCAAATAACTTAAATATTCAACTTATTTTCATAAAATATATATACAAGACCAAGGTAAGACAATAAATCGCTAATAGGGGTGAATTACCTTGTTTTTTTAACATATGAAAATCTAGAAATAGATACACTAAATATTAATTTTTAAAATATACAAAATTAATGATTTTTACTTTTCATTTGATATGAAATTGGAATACAAGAAATCAATAAATTCATAATAAATTGTATGGATCACCTTTTAGTTTGAATAACTTATAATATACTAACTATAAGTATGCTACTTGTGAATTTAATTTATCCTACAATTTTAAAATTATAATATTTATTTATTTTAGATTTTACATGATTTTTAAAACGATTGATATTATTTCATAACATCATCAAATCCATATTTTTCATCTTCTTTATGTGTTTCTCGTGATAAATATACAATTATTTTCAAATATTTCATTCATTTTATTAATATCATTCTATTTTTATATTTATTGTCACTAATTGTAACACACCCCTATTCAAAATATATTTACATTAATAAAGAGAAGAACTAAATAAAATTAGCTGCATAGTAAAAATATCGATATTATGGATTGTTTTATATCAATCCATATTGTAGTGAAGGTCATTGTATCTGTATTATAATCATGGTTGTGTATAAATTATATGGTTAGTCGTGTAGAAAATTTATTTGACTAATAGAAATATATCATAACATGATTATAATGTAATATGATGATAATATATGGTGGTAAATATCATTTTTAGTGTTATAATAATCATTATTTTACAACATTATGATTTAAAACAATAATAGGTGTGTATTGAATTTAAAAAATATATTTTTTAAAAGTTCCACTAAGATATTTAAATAAAACAACATATAAATTTGTGAATGTTTACTCTTAGAGATTATCAATTTGGACCTAAAAGGAATCTCACTAAATCTAAATCGGGATATAGATAGAAGAATGTTTTTCAGTCAATGGTATTTATGTTTAATCCATAAATTTTATTTATTATTTATAATTCATTTAAAAATTAATATATAAATAGAAATACAGTTTTTTATTAATATAATAAACCTACATAAATAATCATATGAAAATTTCATATCAAATCCCTTATTTGGATATTTAATTATTGATTTACAAAAGTTGTTTAATTTATTTAATAAATGTTATATATAAAATAAATATGATTTGTATATATATTATTAATATTAAATAAATATGAAATTTTAAAATACAATTTTGATTTTTTTCATTATTCAAAATATAATATATTTGAAATATGGAGAGAATCATATATAATAATAGGTAAATAGATATTTCCACCCTTCTCATATTTCTATAAAAAAGAATGTCTTATTTTTAATTAGGTATTTTACCTCACATAAAATCATTTATAATAATTAATAGAATATTAATTTTTATATTTGAAATTTAAATAAGTAGATGTATCATTTCTAAATAAAATATAATATCATTTTATAATTTAATTTGATGAATTATTTACTTAATAAATATAATTAATTATGCCATAGTAATATATATTCATTAGTTTAAAATGATAAATATCATGTAATTTTCGACTCTTATATATATAGTTACATTCAAGGAATGATTTGATATTTAGTCATATCCAATGAAAAAATGAATCATTTTATTACTATAAATTCAATATTAAACCATTTTATTTATTTATTAATACCAAATGATACAATTATGAGAACCCAATTAAAGTTAATAATAAATCAATTACCCTATTTATTAATATTTATGATTATAACTTATGGGTTCAAATTCAGTATAATAATTTTTTGATGGTTTTAAATAGAAAATATGTTTTATTCAAATGAAATATCTTGTATGTTATATATGGTTTTACATAAGAGATAAAATTATTAATAGTATAATTATGATTTTATAAATTATAATAACATTTTATTAAATCATGTTAAAATTTCATTATAGTTTTTTATTCGTTCTTCTATAAAATATTTTATTTTTTTAAATGATAAAAATACTGATTTTGAAGACACTATAAATTATATGTATTTATAATCATTTGAGATTGATATAACATTAAATTAGAGATATATAAATCATAAATAATTTTTATATTATATTAAATTAATTTAAAAGTATGATATTGAACATAAATTTTTTTTTTGATTTTTTTTGAAATCAATGTAATAAATTATTCTACTAAAACTCATTTAAAATTTTATTTTTTAGCCATGTAATCAAAATTTTCTTTACATTATTTTTATATACTTTTTAAAAAAATATAATTTTACATAACATAATAATATAAATTAAATTCGACTCTAGGATATAATATATTTGTATTTTAAATCAATAGTTTTATTAGAATGGTTTTTTTCAAAAAAATTGTTTCAATATGTTTTGAAAAAGTATATTAAAAGTAACTATTTCCCTTTATGTAAATTTAAAAATAAAAAATTGACTCTATATTTTCATTCATGATTTTAAAATATTATAAATATAGATTTATCAATTTTATACAAAATGAATAGTTGTGATGGTAAAAGTATTCAATAAAAGTGAATGTTAAAAGTTATATAATGTTGGGATACACAAATAGATTTTGAAAAATTTATATACAATGCATTAATAAATTTGAATTGTTTATTTTTTATCAATAATATAATATCATATATTACAATTTTGAAAAATTGGAGTCAAATTTCATGAGATATAAATTTATTATATTTCAATTTTATTAATATTTAAAGGGGTTCCAATTCTCTAAATTATAATATAGTTTATATTATCATCAATTATCCACAAACATGAAAACTATTTATAAAATACAATAGAAAAATACTTTATTCACTCTCTTAAAATATTCTTGATAGCTTGGTCTTTGAAAACTCCAATCCTATAAGGATTCGCATGTAAAAAATGATGTTATCCATGCAGGTGGTATATGTATTAATTTAATTAATCAAATTTTATATCTTTTTCAACTCCATAAAATTTATTTTTATTAATATACCATAATTATTTAAAAAATTTCATAATAACTAATTAAATATATATATGTAATAATAATTAAATAAATACTATATCGTACTACATTAAAATCTAATGGAAAATGAATACTTTAAACATGCATACATGTGAAATACCGCATTGATGATGTTATGTGTTTTTTTACATCATAACCATGAAGTATTAGATAAATTCATTTATTATAGGGTAAAGTATTATAGTAATAATGTAATTAATTTTATGTAAATATAAAATAGTATCATCAATTTTCACTCTAATTCATTTTAAAATGATAACGTTTCTCTTTTGTACATGTAAACAACAACATTAACAGAGTAAATAAACTATTTTTTATTTTTTTGACACACATGGATAGTCCAAATTTTTGATTTATTTAATAAATATGATCAGTATAATATTATTATAATTCAATAATTTCAACCCATTATGTATCATGTTTAAATATTAATTATTATAAAATTTAAAATATCAATGGTTTGTACGCACAAAATATGTTTTATATGAAAGGATTTTTTTTGTATTTCATGATTGTATTACATGGATGGTAATAAATGTATATTACATACATATAAATTATGTTACTAACATTTTAAAATATATTTATATGATGGAACCATGTCCCCTTTGATCGCGGAAAATGTAATAATTTTTTATTAAATGTCAAGAATTGAACATCCTCAATATGTTAAATATAAAAATAAATGGAATAGTAAATAAAAGAAACCTTGATAATATAAAAAATGAATATTAGTAGGGTAATAAACATGACTGTTTTTCATAATCTAATTTATTATTAATATTTTATTATTTTTTATAAAATTAAAAAATGTGTCTGATAATTGAGGAAATGTGTTATGGGAACTTCTCTAAAATCATAATTTAATGTTCTCCATCCAAAATCATTCATATTAAAATCAATATTCATTATAATTTTCCAGAAAATTTTTTAAATTTAAAATAAAAAATTCAAACTACTATGTAATTTACATAATAAAGAAAATTGTTTTTGAATCATTTAATTGTTTAAATTGTTTCTTATTTTTTTATTCTTTTTAAATTTGAAAAGAGAATGTATTTTTTCATTTACTATGTAAAATTATTTCTCTATTGGAATAGACATGATTAATTATCATGAATCATAATTTTTTTAATAATTTTTAAATAAGATAATATTAAAATTTATATACTAATTTTATGATTCAATATTTTTTCATGAATTAAGGATATTTTTTGTCATTTCTTTAGATATGTTAATATTATTTTACATGTAATCATTGATTCCATAATATTTTTACATTTTTTATTTTAAATATAATATTTTATATTTTTATTAATATCATGATATATACTAATTTTATATTATGGTTGGTGGGTCATATATAACACTAAAATTCATTGATTAATGATATTTTCTGGAGAAGAGACGCGTTGATGTGATTTAGAATCACATTCCATTTAAGGGTTTGTATCAAATTTCATTTATGTGAGATTTTAAGGATAATTTATCATTATTTTTATTAGTTCTTTTAGTTTTATTCATGTGTTTTTAAGGTATATTATTTGTTATATTATAAGGTATGTAAATTGATATATAATAGCATTTTACATTTTATGGGTGAATGAATTATTTTTCAAGTAAAATATAATCTTTGGTTTATTTATTTTCTCACTATATAATGATGGTTATGAGTTTCCCGTCATGATTGATAAAGTCGTTTTATGAAAAATTGAATGAAATGAATTTTCAATCATGATTTAGTACATTATTATTTGTGAGAGATTTCATCTTTATAAAATAAAAACACTCGTATGTTTTTAAACATTTCAAATAGACTAATGGGATTACATTTATTTTAATCCTTTAATGAGTTTTTTTCTCATCAAATATTTCAAGTTATTTTCATAGAACCTATAGACATGTAAAAATATATTTATTTTAATTGTAACAACACTTAAATATAGAAAAAAATTTCATGAATAAAATTGATATAAAAACTTAATATTTATTTTTTTGGATAAAAATGTACAATTAACTGAAATTTTCACATTATAAAGTAATATTTTTCCTAATTATCTAAATATATAATCCTAAAAGATACTATAAATTAATTAATTTTAAAACCTTGTAGTAAATAATAAAATTTCATGTGGTTTATGATACGATGTGTTATAATTCATATTATATTAATGTGTTAGTTAACATTGGAGATCATGATGATATTAAAGGAAGCTTTAAAGATAATATAATATTTGGTCTTATTATTTTATGATAACTTTTGAGGATTTCAATATTTAATCATCTACTTCTTAAAAATTTAGAAATTTTTTCTACAATGGAATCTTGTAAAATAATGTTATATGAAAATAACATAATGAAATAAATTGCATCGACAATAAAAATTTATTTAAATTAGAACTAAAATGTTCTTTTTTTTTGTTAACTCAATTTAAATTGGCAATAAATTGTGGTAACTAAGAAATAATGAAACCAAATTATCCCTATAATAAAAAGTATACATTATAATGTTTCATAATATATCACCCTCTCTATTTATGTAGATATTATAACCAACTAGTAAATGATGTTTGGATCCACGACTTGAATAAGATTTTTTATGTTTTTTAATGTATTATCAATCATAAAACACTATTTCCATATTATGATTTGAAGGTAAATATTGTTCATTATTGTTGCTGGTTTTGAATAATAAGGTGAAGGGTTATATTTAAGGCAAATTCTATAATAAATTTAAGGATAAATTTATTTAATAATTTTATCCTACTATTTTAGTGTTAGAAGAGATAAGAAATTATTATAATTGAAAAAAATTAATAATCTACTTCTACTGATGAAAAAATTTTATAATATAATTCTATTAATTACTAAATTTTGTAATAGATCAGGGTTATTACATATATATCTATATTAATTATTATTGAAACCAATATTATAATTTTAATTTATAATAAAAAAATTCAATATCATGTTGACAACATTCTATATATTAAAATGTTCTAGATGAATATTTTATATGATTTTTTTAATCAATTATAATATGAAGAAATATAGGTTGAATTAATTGGAGAATAATCCATTCATGAAATCTAAAGGTAACAGAATTATTATTTGTTCATGTGATATTTGGGGTATGAAATATTCTAGTGAATTTATAATGAGATATCAAAAGTGATTCCATTATGTTATGTTGGCACATCCATCTAATCAATGCAATTAATTGAGTAATAATAATTGTTATATAAAAAAATGTGTTAGTAATGTGATTTATATTAAATGATACATGAAACTATGAATGTATATGTTTGAGGAATAGTATGGTGGATGATTATCATCATGTTTATAAGATTAATGGTGTTGAAAGATCATATGAAAATTGTTCCGAAATTATTGGACTATATAATGATGTGGCTTCAGGTACATTACATGTTTATATTGATGATCATAGTTTATTTTCTAATTCTATATATACAATTGTTTTTATATATATGTTTCTACAAAAAGTATTATATAATGTCTTGAAATTAAAATTGATAATTTTATAAAAACTCATAGTGGAAGTGTTAATGTTGTATAGATTTATTAAAACAATAATATTCAAAATTGATGAATATATTTTCTTATAATAGTTATTAACAATACCTTAATAGATTTAATTGTTAGTTATGGTTTTATTACACATGCAATGAATTATTCCAAAAGAAAATAATTATTTTTAATTCGTAGTGTGAGTTCTAATTCCTTTAAAATATGATTTCAAACCAATGATAAAAATTATAGAATATGACATTTTGATAAAAAAATATGATATAAATTCATCATTCAAATATAAATTAATTGAATATAATTATTCATAATTTTTATGTTTTAATTGTAAATTAATTTTCATTTATATTTCTTAATGATCTTCATAGTGTTATACTTGGTCATGATGTCGATTTCTCTATCCCATTATGTCTCAATGTTAAAAAAATTTCAATGAAACATTATAAAATTACTCAAGTGGGGATAATAGAAATAATAAATTAGTTATATGACTTAGCAGATAAGGGAATTATGTACAATTAATTTTTAGTTTGGGGTGATCTTATTTTACTTGTAAAAAATAGATGCGTATAAAGTTAATTGATTATGTGGCCTTAAATTGATTATTGTGATCTCAGTAACACTACAATTATGAAAAGATGTTAGTTGTATCATATCAATAATTTTTTTTATCAACTCATGAGATATTTTAATTTTTCCATGTATGAACTCAATTACATGTATTATAAGATAAAGGTGAAATATTAAGGAATTTATGGGAACATTATTAAAAATAGTATTGTCCATTATGTGTTTTTTTTATAAAATTACAGTTAAAACATCCATTGTATATTTTTGTCGACAATATGAATAGAGTTTTACATTATTATTTGGATAGTTTTTACAGTATTAATTTATGATATTGAAGATTATTAGAAATTTTATAAGGAATATGTGATAAAACTAAGGATTGTTTCATAGGATCTAAAATAAAACAATGTTTGTATAAAATCCTTAAATTTAGAATTTTTTATATATAATATTGTTTCAAAAGGGTACACTATTTCTAAATATAAATTAACTATTAATCATTATAAAACTATACAGTAGGATGTGTGTACAAGACATAATAATCACTCTATGATTAAAATTGTTTTCTGTATTAGAAGGTTATTATAGACCTTTGTTGAAAAAGATTATATGTTACCTAGAACACTAACCATGTTGATATGAAATGTTGATAATTTCATTTTAATAATGGTATGTAAGGATTTTTGTTTGAGAAATTTAAATATGAATTGATAACACTAAATTGTTTTACATTTATTGATGAAATTTCTTATTTTTTTAATAGTAATTTCTCATTGATTTTTTTGTTCATTATTTATGAAAAATGATTGGGTAATATCATATTTATAACAGAAATTGGAATTCATGGAGTTTAATTATCCAATTCAATATAATGATCATGTATTGTTGGCTCCTTCATTTAAAACATAATGGAAAAATTTGATATATACAATTGTATTAAAATATTATATTATACATTAAATAAATATTGTCTTACCTGAGGATAAGATGATTATTGTAATGGATAATGCTTTACAATTTCTTGATTAATTGTAATCTTGGAAAATAAAACAAGCTAGTTAACATGTTTAGTGGAAAAAATTAGTAGTAAAAATTATATATATATAAAATAAACCATTTGAAAATTGTTTAATGAATGTTTTGTGGGAAGTCATACATTCAAAAAAACTTTATATTTTGTCTACTGTATCAGTATAACCATTCTTCTAAGAAAAAATTATGAATGGTCAAAAGGATGATATTTCTTTAAAATGAAATTTTTAATTAATAAATAAATTTAAATATCTAGATTATAAAGTTAAAAAATATTGTATTATATTATTTATTATGACATTATTCTCTCTTAATAATTGTTATTTGATGAATGAACGGTTGAGTGAAGCTCACAGATCCAAATTTAATGATACTCACACTAGTACTCTAATATATCAAAACCTATGATAGTATTATTAGTGTGTTGGAACCAAGAATTTTATTATAATTTTACCATGAAATGATTGAATTATACATATGAAAAGGATAAAGAATGATCATTGTTGTGTATACTTAATTAATTTTTAGTACTTGGCTAAAAATGATATAATATGTCATTGTATTTTATATTCATATTATAAAACAAATATAATGTTAATAATAAGAATTGTGTTATTTTTTACCATTTTATAGAATCATTTCATTTTCATCCACTTAGATACATTTTTCCATTTGATCAGAATGATTGAGTCTATCATGAAGGGGTATTCTGGTTATCGGGAGTCTTCTTTATGTTATATCATATCATTATCATATATTTACATCAAATATTTGGAATGGAAAATAAAAGTAACTATGTACTGAGTTAGGATATTTTATAGCTTTTTACACTCAATCAAATTGGTAATCTAAGTGGAAAATTAACACTTGGTTTGATGTGATCCAAGATTCATCACGGAATTTATATTTGAGTTTTAATTAGTATAATTTATTATTGGAATATTTATATAAAAATATTTTTCATTCCATTATTTTGATTTTCCCGTTTGAGGCACTATATAGAATGTTGTTTATGACACCAGCTTGTTGGGTTGAATTTTTAGAAAGAAGGATATTAAGACAATAGTTGTTATAAGATATAGATGATAATTTATATATGATTTAGTATCATAAGAATTATTGAAATAAGTATGAAGATGACTTATTTAGATAACCTACAAAACACCATTCATTTGATGTAGAAGACCCTATTGGTCAAAAAATATATCTTTGGAAATGTAACATTACTTTTCTTATAAAATAATATATACATGTATTAAAAGAACATATGAAATTCTGAATATATTTTGATGGATTTCTGACAATTAATAATTCCATATTATATTATTTGAATTACCTGCTGTATTCTATTATTCATTTTATGGAAATATTTATTTAATTCCTCAAAATTTTTGATCGCTAAGGGAAATTAGTTGAATAAAAATTATTATTCTGTATAAAATTTTTATATTATTGAAAATGTGATAGATAACATGTTAAGGAATATGGTTAAAAAAATATAGTTAAATATAATTTGATGAACCATATTATTGAATAAGTAACATTGGATTCTAATAATTTTATGATAGGAATGTATCAACCCATGTTTACTAATAAAAAATATTGATATAATTTAATTTCAATATATATGGGATAATGTGACAAATCAATTAATTTTAATATTAAATAAATATTATATATTAATATTATTCATTGTTAAATTTAATGGAGTCGTATTTAGTATAAATCTTTTATGTATATTTTCAATAGAAAATGAAATTCTTTCTTAATATACAAATTATTTTCCATGTATCTTATGGTTTATTAATAATGTAAATTTGAATAATTTTTGGATTAGAATTTTAAAAATGGGATTTATTTTTTATATCATCGCATAAATGATTTTTTAGGGTGATTTTTTTTTAAAAAATTGGAATTTTATTATAATAATTAAATTTAAATATTATAAAATTTGTAACTCAGATTACATTATCATGATATATGGTTGAAATTACTTTTTTTTGAAAAATATTCTCATAAATAAATATTTAAAATATAAGTGAAAAAAATTAATAAAAATAAAAATACATTTCTGATATAATTATGTATGAAATTTTTATAAATCCATGTAATGATTTTATTCTATTAATACCAAATGATGGATTATCATTTTAAAAAATACTATTTTCATTATTCAAACCTATTTTGGAACTGATTTAAATTAAAATAATGCACCATTTAATTAATCTATTCCAATTACTTCAATGTGAAGCCACATATTACTATAAATGTTAGGTAAAATCATTTTTATAATTAAATCATGAATTTTTATAATAGTGATTTTTATTTTATCTTGTAATATTATAAGAAAATTATATTTTTCAAATGTTTATAAATTTATTAATACAAAATGGATTCCATATTTTTAATCATTATTTTCAAAATTTGTACGGAGTAAAATTTCATTTTTATTCATAATTTCTAATTATGATAAAAGAATATTATCACCAGAGTAATGGATAGTATTATTAAAGAGTGGGTTTAAAGAAATAGATAAGGTTTTAAATATCTTTAATAATTAACTAATTATTATTAATTTGGTGTAATTTGACATTAAACTATCCTATTATAGAAATTAGAGATCACTAGTTTCACATTCCCTTTGAAAAAAATTATTTTAATATAAACAAAATAACAATTAAGAGGGTTCTAGTCATACCAATTATAAAAGAACATCCTCACTCTTCACATGTCTAGACATATTTACCATTCCAAATAGAAGACATTCTTGAAATTTATAATTAAAACACATCTTCTCATTTCTATAGGATAGAGTGTCTCTATATGACCAATCCTATAAGGCTTTATATGTAACCCAAAATTTTATATCGAAGGAGGTTATATAATTCATAACCGAATTCCATAAAATTTTGGTACTATTCTTACCTCATTAAAATGTTTTAAAAACATTCATAGTATAATGAAATCAATATTTAAATTATACATAACTATTATTATAAATATGCATCATCAATTTTTTTATATACTTCATTTTATGGAAATTAAAACATCAGTCGTGTGTATGTGAAAATACCACCACTATGAATCAATGTGTTTTATGTAATTTTTGGTCTATTTATATGTATAATGTAATTAATAAATGCTATACAATAGTTGGATAAATTTTTTTAATCAAATTATAAAATTATTATAAATCAGGAAGTTCATTATTGTAAAATTTCTATTATTGAGAAAACTACAATAAAAATCATCTATTACATATAGATACATTCTTATAATGGTTCATTATAAACTAAAAATACTCCTAAGATTACAAAAAAAATTATGGAGGATTATAAATAATATTGGAAGTAGTTATCTATTAAATATAAAATTTGAAGCAAAATAATGAGATGATAGCTCATTCATAGATTATAATTGTTGTTATATTAAGATTATTAAACTTCCAATTATATCTCTATGTTGATTAATATTCAACGATTTTATATATATAACTGAATATTGATTTATTAATTCTGATCGACTACATGAAATTTATTTATCATGAATAATATCTTATATATAGATATGAAATTAATAAAAAAAAATTTGTATATAGATGGAAGAATAAGCATAATTCTCAACACATGTGATAAGAATAATTTGGTACATAAATGAAATTTGGAGATTTCAGTCATCAATCATGTTACATTGTACCATAATAATAATTAGAATATCATTATAATAATGTTTTCCGCAATTCATTGTGAAATAATATGTAAATGTGTTAAATAAAATAAGTTATAATCACATCATTATTTATAGTTTTCAAGAAATAGATGGTAGATTCATGTGTTATAATGGATTTACAAAATCACAATGGTAAATGTTTTGGACAAAATTAAATCTTGATTGGTCCTCAAAAAACCACATGAAATTTATTGATAAATAACAATAGATATTTTAGTGGACGGAAAAAACAATAATTAACATTGTAATTTTAGTTGAAATTATTCATTAGGTATAATGGGGTTTAAGAAAAACTGTTGATATTCCTTGTATTATAATACTGCTTGAGAAATAATTTAATCTATTTTCATTCAAAAATTATTCCAATAGTATACCATATAATTTCTATAAATATAACAATGATATTAATCTGGGAAGTGTTCATGGGTAGAGATTAAATTTTTCATTTTGATTATGGAGAAAATTATTTTAATATAAATATGGGTAATTGAATGGACTATTTTAAAACTCAAATACATTATAATAAATAATAAAATTTTTTTATTATTTTTATTAATGTAATAATATAATATATTTATATGCAATGTTTTATATAAATAATAAAATATTTTTTTTTCTAAATTCACAGGATTTATGATTAAAAAAATTTATATCATTTTGAAAATGATGATAATAGAATACATATTTTATCATGGATAAAATTGTTTACTCAAATATTCTTTTAAATTATAGTGAAAAAAATTCCCCATACATAGTGGTGGTATATTATAAAGAGTGAAAAAAAATTATTTATTTTAGTAAATATATATATAATAAAATGATTTATTATTATTCCAATGAAAAAAGTTTCTTTATTAACATAAAAATGTATGTATTTAAATAATTATTTTTGAGAAAATATAATATCATAGAGGATATTCAGAGTATTATCAAAATATGAGAAGTCTAATGTGTTGAAAATTAATATTTATAGAGTGGAAATACATTGTGAATGGTACTTTATATCCTAGAAGTGTTTAGAATATGAAGATAATATTGGATCTAAATGTAATTTGATTAATTTAAAATTTTCAATAACTTGATCCCAAATAATTTTTTAGGGGGAATGATTCCAAAAATATGATCGAGATGGATATTTTTCTATATATAAATAATTGATTAGTCCTCGACGTCATGGTAGAAATTACAGAGTCAAGCATCAATCACAAAATATAATATCATATAATAATGATAGGTCTTTACAGTGTTCAACCATATGATATATGATTAAACAGATTCTTCTTTGAGGTAATGTTATGCTTCATAAAAGAGTTTAATAATATATAAAATATATCATCTGTCATAGATCATATATATTCATTATTATTCTTTATCAGTGGATAAATATATAAAATCATAGGAAATGATAATGAACTCCCTTTATAATAACATTGAGTTTTCCCAAATCAAATATTTTCATGAGTTCTATTGTTTTGATCATATTTCATAAATAAAAAGGGTTCGGTTTTATAAATAGATATAAAATACACATAGTTTGTCAAAATTTTGATTTTTGTACCTTATTTCACAACATGTGAACCTCCAATAGTAGTATACACTATGTAACTATTATAATAAGATTATATATTTTATATTTAATCCACATAACATATGGTTGGAATGATACCAAGAATGAAAATATTAAAACATTTAAAGAAAATATTATTATATCAATAATTTTATGTCAATTTAATGTGGATATTTTCGTGATTATGATGTATATTTTGGGTTAAAATGATATGATTTTTTCTACCATGTGTATAATACATCTTTTTTTTTGCATGAATTAAGTTATTATAAGGAAATATATGTCCATTCCAATTCAAGAGACTTTTTATTCACTTAACTATTTGATTTATGTTGAACGTTTCATGCTCATTTTTATCGGTAAATAACATATGAACTGTTCATTCATCTAAATGGATAATTGTTTGATAGTTTACAATATCTTAATAGATTATATAATATTCAATTTTTTTTGTCAAATGGAATCATGGTGTCATAAAATATAGAATTATATAAATATTCCAATTTCATATGATAAAATTTTACGACATAAGTATATAGATACATTAATATCATATAGTTCATATTTTATCCCCATATACCATGACATTAACCTTATTTTTCTATTTTATTAACTTTTCAAATAATAATGCATTATAGAATTTATATTCATTTTAAAATCTATAATGGATGTAAGGGTAACTTTTTTCAAACATATTGAATGTACGGAAACATTGAGAGGGGTGTTAATTATAATTTATGAAAATATATTTTTTACATCATAGAATGTATGATGTGTATATTTTATAAAATTTGAATAAACTAGGGAAAATAAATAAATAAAATGGTTAATAATTACATATCTAAAGATAAATAACTAAATCGATATTGCTTTTAATTATAATATTAACGGGAAATATGAAAAATATAAATGAATAATAATAATATAATCCCAGTAGTCCAAAATTTATATTGTTACAAAAAACTTCCGATCAAATAAACTCTTCACTATTATCATAATGTGATTGGTTGATCTAAAACTAGATTGAAGGTATATATTTTCTATGACAATATCATCCTTAATATCCTCAAATGTTTGAAACAAGTTTTATATCAGAAAAAACATGAAGAAACATTAGTCGATTGATACAGTACACCAATATCCTATTTTATTAATTTTATCAAACAAACGAGGAAAATCGGATATCATTGAACAACATTGTTGGGGGGAAAGTAGGTCATTATACCCAAAACCTGATTATATTTCAATTATAAGATGGTGTTTATTTCACATTAGTTGTCTCATCTATCTCGAGGATTTAATGAATAATTATTACCTAAAAATAATCTACAACATTAATAATTAACCTCTTATGATCAGAAGATTTTTGAAATTAACACATAAAAAAATGATACCAATGAGAACAATCAATTCGTTGAAGTAGCGCACAAAAAATGAAATGTTTTGTAGCCATTATGTATATCATGTTACTTGTTGAAATATTCAATCTACTAAGGGTATTCTAAAATACTTCCATAGTATCATTTAATTTTATTAGGTTTAGTTACAATAACACTAGAAGAAAATGTATCATTTGATGATTGTAATTATAAACTAATTCACCAATTTCATTGCATCAGCATGATGTTTTAGAAGTTAACAATAATATTTAGTTTATATGGACATAAATTACTAGATGTTATCAATAACCCAAAAAAATTGTAAATAGAAAACTTTGTATTAAATCAATTTCAATGAAGTTGGAATATATTTTAATAATAAGGGATTCTAAAGTAATATTGCAGCTCAAGAATATAGACCTTGTTGTTAATCCCATGAAAATCATAAAAAATAAATGAATTAATGAGATTAAAAAATTTAATACTCTTTATATATTTCTATAATATTCATCATTAAAAAATCATATTCTATATTAAATAAATCCCCCATTATGAAGAAAAATATTTTAAAAACAATTTTTTATTGTAAATGAAACTAATATTTTTTAATTTCTCCAATTTTTTTAACAAAATAATATATTAAAATATAATGTAAAAAAAGGAATATAATGTGTTACTTGATAGTTATAAAATATTTTATTTATATTTGAAAATAAAAATAGAGTGAGTCCTAATTCCAAATTATCCTTCTATTTATATGAAACTGACACTCTATTATAAATATACATTAATTTTCAAAATGTAGTTCCCATTGGTATTTTGACATAATAATATTTTGATATCATCTTTAATGAACCATATCAACATATAATAAAAATTCCAGTTTTAAAATATAAATAATGACAGGTATATTTATAAAAAAATTACTTGTATGAGATCATCATATTCTCTTCAATTTATCTTCCTTCCACTTTTTTCATTACCTTTATAATGAGATGACATGGGTGAATGTACAAAATCACATGGTCATTATTTTTATAAGTCCTAAAACGGGTATCCAAGTCTTCTAGAGTCTACTAAAATGTAATTAATGTCCCAACATATATAGTGGTGATGATTTTCCATGTGAACATAGTTTAATAATTACAAAAAATAAACAAACACATCCTTGTACATAAAAAATATGTTAATTCATATGAGTAACAAAAAAATAAATAATTAGTAATTAAATTTCATAATGATTATATTTTCATGATCATGTTATATCAAAATACTAATCAACCACTAGTCCAAAAACATATAATGACAAAATAATTAATATAATATAATATTAAATTAATTTATACAAATTCAGTTCCCAACATCATGAATACTCTCCTAAAAATTTCAAGCAATAGCAATGAAATATGGGATTTATTGATGAGTTATTCAATTTTATAACTTAAAACTAGGCCTCACCCATATCCTATGTGAATCTTATGATAACCCGAATGTAGAATTAAGGGCTTTCAACTACTATAATGGTTACATACAAAAGTTGAGAAATAAATCATAGTATGATACTCCCAATAGTGGTAACTATTATATTATTTCATAATAATTAGGTGAGAACTTTTAATTTTTAATGGATTCAAAAAAACTAGATTAATAAATTTAATAAATAATTAAATGATAAAAGACTTCAATTATATGTAGTTATATCCTATAGACATTGAATACAACTTCTTTCACATGGATCACCAAGCCACATAACACAACACGACAAGTATATCTACCAAACCATAAGGAATAAATATTTATATTAATATATGAATAGTAAAGAAATTATAATCACAATGAAAATAAATTGGGGTCCTTGAAAGTAGTATAATCTAATATAAGGCTCCAGGACTACAATTAAATGATTTCAAATAGGTGACCCTAAGTGAACATTTCCAAGTCATTGAACTATTATATAATTAACATGGCTCTATCCTGATTCGGGAGATTAGTAGTATCCCTACTCCCTATTATAACTATCCAAGAACACAACATTAAAGATATAGGGAAATCCAACTCCTATTACGAAAGGTTCACATATCCAGATCCTTAATTTCATATTTATAACCACATAAAAACATCCAATATATCAGATAATCAGTCAAATAATAAGTGAATCTCCAAACAGAATAACATCATAAAGGTCGCATCTCACATCCTACCAGATCATGGAAAACAAAAGTATATCCATAATAAGAAATAAAACATGGTTTCATCATACCTTTGAACCCATCAACATGAATACTATAACAATGACCTTAAATTAAATTTTTCAAGATTTTATGGACACTCTTAATGTATATAATTCTATTAAAACATTGAACCAAGCAGGGATGACAATATAATTGGAACCCATAAACTCATGATTGTGTTTATCATGTAAAATTTGAAAATTGTGACTGATTAATTCACACATAGAGACTATGAACCCTACTATATAAACCACAATTCCCACACACTTAAGGGATTCCTCAAGAAATACCATGTCAGAAATGAATTCTCATATTTACATTTAAATCTATCCAAATTAGGAAACCATAAAAGGTTCTTCTCATCAAAAATCTCTAGAAAACTACATATTTTGTGTTTATAAAATGCAAACAAGATCATCACAAATTATCCCTTATGACACAACTAAACAACTCTAATCGTGTTTTTAATATTAACTGACATCATTTAGTGATTACCAAATATAATGTAACTAACATAACATAATCTCAGAAGATTTTTCTAAAAAACCAACTACTTAAACAATGAGAAACAAGTACAAAAATCAATGGATAATCTAAAACACCACTTGACTGTTGTTTTTTCAATCATCAAGTAACACAAAACTAAACCAATTGTAATCTCCATTACATGTCACTACATTGTCTCTGATTCTGAGAACCATTATGAGAACATCAAAAGAACGCTTTGAACCTCATTTTCCAAGAAAATCATCAAGAACCTATCACTTTCCTAACTCTAAAACCACTTTTTTACAAGTGAGTTTTTTTAACTAATATTCTATTAAAATATCTCACCAATCCATTTTTATCATAAAATTTCATAACTAAAACTTATGAACATATTAATATTCTAAATTTCATGTTTAATATCAAATAAAATTAAATTAAACCACTCAAAATTCAAATTATATCTCTGTGGTGAGAAAACAAGAAATACATAACTATGTTGGAAGTGTAATTCCTGAACCAAATGTATATGATGTGTACCTCCAAAAAACAACTTTTTACATGAATAAGAAACCAATAACTTTTAACACTCTCAACATACATGTTATTTATTAACTGAATAATTTTTTTATCCCACATTCGTTATACCTCCAGGTACCCCACACAACATCTAACAATGTTCTCCATATAGATAATAGTCATGAACTAATCATGATTTCTAGTAAGGTTCCCTATATGGACATGTACTCTATGCTAGGTTTTTTGGATGCCGACATAGCCACATCCCATTTCCACCAACTGAGTCTTGGACAAATAGAATTTACACAAGGTTGTTATCTAATTCTCTATCCAAAGAAGAAGAGTACGTGTGTCATGCATGATCCAAGGTCACCCCCAATATTGTTCTCTAATGTTGATCTAAAAAAGGCTCTAAGGCTGTTCCCAATCCCCATGGGTAGGCACAAGTTCCCAAGTATAAAATAAAACATGTGGGAATGATTTCCCTGAAACTAAAATCATAGAACAACCAAAAATGTAAATAATAAATAAATTGACAATTCATAACAAAAAAACATTATTTAATTATCCATATTTGGGTTTATATGGATTAAACAAAAACAAAATGGCTATAACAAAAATAAAAACCAAATACCAACTCAAGAAGCCCCATGGAGTAGGGGAGAAACTCTCCCAATCTATCTCCCCAACACCACACCCTGATGACCACTAAAAACCTATACAGTCGTCTCCAAGAGATTTACCCAAACCATTAAAAAACAATACCAAGGCTTCTTACACATAAGGGTGTAAGTAGGTTGTGAGATATTACCCTATAATATGCCACCCAAAATGGATTTCGTTCTCTAAATATAAAATGGAATATAAACATGAATGTTATATAACTGAATGAAATACTAGAACAATTTCGTGAAAACCACATTAAAGAAAATCATCACTGAAGGAAGGAAACATTAATTAAAAACACCCCTTTCAATTGATTTAACTGATATTCCATACCAAATGTTGATGGTAGGTGTAAAAAATCCAAATAGAAATTGTAATGGAGATATATCCCTATCACTAGCTAGAAATGGTACATTATGAACTTAACATCTCTGTAAAATGTGGTATACAAACCATGAACAACTAAGTTATCATGCATGCTCAACTATACAGAAGAAACATCCAAATTTCCCGTGTTCTGAATTATTTATATATATTCAGTTTGTGTTTTCATCATCAAACACATTAAGTGAAACATGGATGTAGATACTTCGGAATAACTACCATATTATTCCTTGTCTTCCCAAGTAGAAACTAGGGCTTAACATTGTTCTCAAACAAGTTTCACATGTCAAATTACTCACCACATAAAAATTTCATCATCCAAACAAGGTATTTCCTAACATAGTCCACCACTTCCACACCAAAACTCCATTAAAAAAAATTAAAACACACAATGAACCCATTTCAAATGAACCTATCATCAGTCATTTTAGGTAGATTCCACGACATCTAAAACAAACTGACACATGATACCCAACCCAGACAAGACCCCTACCACATGTGGTCCATTGAATTAGGATCCAATCCTAAAGGAAATTCCCACATGATTCACAAATCATATAGGGGATTACCATCATCATATGATACACAATAAAAAATAGGATCAACTTTCATGTCTGGATGGACATGGAAAACCAAACATGTGAAAACATAGATAAATTGGTTCCCCATGTCTCTATCCACCACACAGGATGAATTGAAATGAAACCACCACATTGCATTATTAAATATTCCCCATCTCCCACACACGAGATGGATGTTACATTATGACCATTTAAAATACTTGTGTTTCAAAACAATATGCTAGATTTACTTCAAGACATATGACCAAACCTCTAATGATTGAAGCATCTCATGCAAGGAAGTAATGCATTAGAAACCCACGACTATAACTTATCCATCTGGTACCACAAGCAACCAAACCAAAATCCATATAGAACCTCCCAAAACACAATACACCATGAGGACCACATTAATCTAACAAAGAACATTAAACATAAAAGGATCATAGAATATACATACTGGTTACCCATGTCACTATGAATAAGAAATAATAGAATATTGAACTCATAAATGAATCCTTCAATGAGAACAAATAATACAGATATATCTCAAAGAGAAACACATTTTCAGTTAAGAAGAAGTCATCATATTTTTTTCAACATCCTCCTTATCCCATAAAAGAAAACAAAACACTATAAGAAACCATATAACCAAAACCTTGAAACTGACAGATACATTACATGGAGAAATGACTTTGAACCAAGTCCCAAATTACAGGATATTTGTACAAGTTTTCATAACATCATATCACGACGATATATTTCAAAATGGTTTCCTAACATGAACATTTTCATAAGTGAAACCAGTGAATGACCCAAAGACCCTATCAAACAGTAGCCATCACCTACAACTCAAGACTTCTTCCTCCTTTCCTCATTATAACTCCTTTAACCTCTTTTGAATATGATCATCTGACACATTGGTGTCAGAATTCACCTTCAATTTCTATGGAAACTCAAGAAACCAATGTTTCATTCATATTCCACATACACTCTCTAACTGTGAGATATTTCACTTATAAGAAATTGAATTGGTGTAGAATAATCCTCCAAATCTCAAGAAGTATTCTCATAAATTGATCAACCACTGGATTTTAAAAAAGTGAATCATCTGTGGACGCAATTAAATTATGAATTTACCCTTTATGGGGAATACAATAGATAATGAGAAAAACCACGAACCAAATGAAATTGATCCATTGGAAAAAATGTTCCTTAAAAAAGAACTGAACACACGAGTAGAACCACCACAATGTTTTCCATAACACTTGACCAAAAATACCACTAACTATATCTTCAAACCATCGTATCCAAATAATAGAAACTTGAAACATAATTAAATCAATATGGTTTCCAATGTCAAAACACCCACATCAAAATTCCAAAAAATACAATGGCACAACACACAATTCTATTAAACACACTCTTCCAAATGAAACATGACTTTTGGGTTTCCAATTTACCAGTAGTACATCATGAAGAATCACACATGCATTTCCTCAAGCTAATCAGGAACCAATTCACCTTCCACATATAACCCATGCATGTGGTCACCCGTGATGAAACCAATGAGTAAAAAAAATACATTCCATTTTTCTAAACAAACATTCAACCCACATCCTCAACATTCCCAATTTACATCACATTCAAAAAATCATCTTGTTTAAAATCAATCCCCATTTCATAAATGAAAATATATTTTGAAACAAACATCTCCTAATTCAAGTTGATTTTTCAAAACCCATTCAATAATCATATTCCATTATCCAAAAAACCAACTTTTGATAATCCATAAATGTTATTAACAAAATTATACCCTCCATAAAATCATTCCATTTACTGAAATAATATTATAAAAGGTCACATTTACAAAACAACATTTTGGTAAATTTTTAATTTTGTTTTCCACCTTCCATAAAAAAATTTAATATAAATTAAAATCATGTTTCCAAGTCTAAAAATTAAGTTCTTTTAAAAAATGGGTTTTCAAAACCTTAAGAAATAAAAGATGATTTTTTAGGAAACTTGTGCTGATAGGTGACACATACATATTGTTGGATGCCATATGCCAGTTGCACCACCATCATGAAGACTCTTCCAGGGCCTTGTCTCCATCTACATCTAGCATTTCATGCATTCCAAGATCACTGAGAACATTAACCCAACTCCAATTTCATTTCCCAAACCACAAGAAACCACAAGGGTTGATGAAAATGGATAAAACCCGACATCTCCTTGTGACAAAAATCATGTCATGGTGTTTGCTAGCAAGGCACTATACTCATAACCAGAAAATCATAGTCGAAAAACATAACTCTTGTTTAATCAAACTCTTCCCCAATTAACAACTCCAAATTGAGGGAAACCCTTTTGATACCAATTTTTCATGAACCAACCTTGGACAACACTGAACTAGGTACACTATTCGATCTACGATTACATTTGATTGGAATTCATGATCCTCATGGGATGACACATGCGGATAGGATTCAAATAAAACCAATAGGAATGATTTAACGGAATAAAGAATCATGAAATAACAAAGAATATAAATAAAAAAACTAATAATTCATAACCAAAAAATCATTGTAATAATTTCTGTATTATGAGTTTATAAGGTTTACATGAGACCAAAATGTCTACTTCCAAATATGAATCCCAGAATCAACTCAATCCATTACAGAGCGTAGGGAGGAAACTCCCCCAATCCATCTCTACAACACAACAGGATGATGTCCCCAAGTATCATAAACCACCACCTCTAAGAGAATTTCCCTAAACTGTATCCATCATTACCAAATATTTATACACCCAAGGTTGTAAGTAGGTTGTGATCTATTGCCTATTAGGATGCCACCAAAAATGGATTCCCATGCTCTAAACATAAAATATAAAATAATGATGGTTGTTTAATAAATGAAATAAATTATATAACACAATTAATGATTAACCATTAAAGAATAGAAACATTATAGGAAGGAATCATAAAATAAAAACACCCATTTATTTTGATGTAACAAATATACTGTATCATGTACTGATGTTAGGTGAAAAATTACAAAGAGAAAAATTAAAAAATTTCATATTTACTAATTATAAATGAGTCCCTACGAAGATAACATCAAGGTGAAAAGTGGTATAAAATCCATGAAAAAATATCTTCTCATCCACGAGCCACTATATAAAATAAACATCCAAAATTTTAGTAGTCTAAATTCATCATCCAATTTTAGATAGTTTTGTCATTCTCAATCCCAATAAATAAAACCATTCCGTAGCCACTTATGAATTTCTAGCATTTTATTCCTCGTACAGACACATAGACACATGGGCTTCCCTTTGGACTCAAACTTGTTTCACCTATCACATAACACACCACACCAAAATTACATCAATCTAACCACGCATTTCAGAACACAAGACACAAATTGCACACCTGGACTCCTCTTAAAAATCTATACACACACCAAAATAGTTTCAAATACTAATTTCAAAAAGTTAATTATTTTAATAAATAATTTAAAAAAATTATAAATAAATTCCAAGAGGCCCCACAATGATTTAAAAAACAATCACACTCACAATACAATTTTTAATCTAAAAACACAGCAAAACCATCCCAAATTATGGCTGACATCACCCTCATAATTTAATATATAATTTATAAGATTCAAAAAAATGCTCTTACCAGAAAAACCTACTCAAATACCCCTATTTATATTCAAATTCACACTACGAAATTTCCCATACAATGTTCATATCACATTCACAATTTAATGAATCATTTAAAAATATATACCAAACACTTATATAGAGTCCATGAAGTCTATACACCAAGAACATACATAATTTTACATGGAAATCTATTTTGAAAACCAAATGCTTATCATTTCTTTAAAATAATATCTTTTCCACACACATAAGATTTAATAGACCATTTAGACCATTCTTAAGACATATTCAAGGTGCACAAGGATTTTCATCACAAATAATCCAAATTACACATGGAAAATCCATTTTGAAACCAAATGCATAACCCATCATTTTGGAATCATATTTCACACCCAACATATATTTCAATAACCATTCCAATGAACATAACCTATCATAATGAATTTATAAACCAATTTTTATCATGGAATAAACTACCATCGGTTAAGAAAACACTTTACTTCATTTTGAATCTCTTAATTCACCATAGCCACAAATCATGAAACCAAAATTAAACCCTAATAATTAATTTTATTCCAAAACAAAAAAATATTAAAACCCTAATTAGAAAAATTAGATAAGGAGTGGAAAACCCCAAAAAATAATGTGAAATTGATGGATAGAAAGACTAACTCGGAGTAGACCACACTTGGGATAGAGGGAGAAGAGGAGCGGTGATTGGTCGGGGAGTTCTTATAGTGACATAGTGCACAAGCATGGAGATGGGGGGAGGGGTGTTCGGCCACACGAAATTGAATATCGTTTATAGTGGAAGGGGCATCCTTCTGAGTGGAGTGTCATAGGGGAACCACACACACAAGGATGGGCCTCGGTGGGGAGCTGTTTGTCTATGGAGGAGCCACCAAAGAACATTGGATCAAGAAACATGGATAGGTGGAGGAGGATGTTGTACATGGAGGATAGAGAAGGGGGAAAAAATCCCTAATAATAATACTAACATAATAATTATTATTATAATAATAAAAAAAATTAAAATAATAATAATATGTTTAATAATATTATTATAATTATTATTATTAAAACAAAAAATTTAATCTTATTTTACGTTTCCCACATTATTTCACCTTTAATACAATTTGTTTGTTTTTTGAATACTTGTAGGAGAAATGGAATCCTAGGATAAGTAACATGGATTTGAAAATGTTCTCTTTCCCCATTCTAGATTCTACATATCCCATATAATCCCAACTCCAATTAAAATAACAAAAAATTAAACTTGGACTCGACCCAAACCACGAAAAAAATTTCCAATGCCATGATAATAATAAAATAATATAACTTCATTGGTTATGGTGTAACTACATGAAATGTTTTCCTTGAATTACATATCATGAAATATAGATATATGGTATGGAATCCCATAAAATCAGACTAAAAATCATGTTTGACTGTAAAAAACACCAAAATGACCCTAATTGGGTTCATTGAAACACAAACAAAGAATTTAAAATTGAAATGTTTAATCAAAGGGGTATTGATAATACTAATAAAATATAATAAATTTTGGTGTAAATTTATGTCTCTAATCAATATTGTGTATCAATTTCACTCAGATATACACACAATTGTTAACTGAAGCAGTGATCCCCTCCCTCAATACCTATTTCACACCCTCACTTCTATTTGTAAATTGAAACATATAGGTGGACACATAAATAATATTCAAAAGTGTGGAGATTAAAATGAAGAAGTGAAATATTATATGAAACAGAAAAGAAAAAATAAAAAGGGATAGATCATGGACACTCTACTCATGATGTATTTATACCATACCAAGGGAAAACCAGAATTTTTGACTTATAAAAGATGCTAAAATATCAATATGATACAATATTGAAAATATTTAATAATATTAAATTTTAATTTATTTATAATCTATAATATATTTTTTATTTCATGAAAATAAAAATAGCATAAAATTTCACCAAATATAAATACTATGTTCACTAATTTAATAATAATATTCTTAGGCAAATATATTTGTTCAAAAATTTCGCTCACATCATCTGATAAGAGGAATTACAAATTTTACCAAAAAACAATGGAGGTATAAATTAATATTTCTATTTATTTTATAAACTCTCTCCATTGTGGATCATTAAAATGTCTTAATAATAATCCTTGTAACCCCTACAACGCATCGACGACTAATAATATGTCATGATCACACATTAAGCACTAGATTACCTCATATATAATTCACATTTTGATGACATTGTATTTATCATGAGTTCACAATGTTAACATGAACACCACCATTCCATGAAATCCAAAACCAAAATCTAGTACATTCCATGGAACAATATACTTATGGATTCCACCCAAATAATTATATGGGATTATATAATGGTAGTATAATGACTAGTTTCATAGAACCCAATAATCAATAATAAATAGGGTAATTCATCCACAGTGTACCATATTATCACTATAATAGGATTGTCCTTATTTTCCTATAAAAATATATAATGTATCCCTAGAGAACCATAATCATTCCATAACTGAAATGAAAACCCTGATGTGGTAAACATCACACATCAGAGAAATTTGAATAAAACTATAATAGATTCCCATTACAAACTCACTTTTAAGGAAATCCACCATTTTCAAGAACCTATATAGAATGAGGATAACATCCTCCACTAGAAGATGACATACATTCCAATATAATGATTACCAAAATGTACTCATTTAGCATCGACCTCAACATATATTCTATAGATACAAAACTAATGATATCCTAAGAATCCAAAAAATCTACCAAAACCCAAAACATTTCAACAAGATTAATGTAATTGTAAAATCAAGCATGAACATGGCCTCATTCATCATGTCCTTTCTCAAAAATCTATACCAACCACCAATATCCACTTAATGGTTGATTGATTTTCCAAGAAACAGTAAAAATCATTCAACACCCATCATAATAAATATCACCTAAATATAATGGTTAGAGGATCCTTTGAAACCTGACTATACAGTGATTCCAAAAATATCAAGATCAAAATCCCAATGAACTAATGATGACATGAAAATATAACTAATTATTCTCCCCTTGAATGTAAAATTAAACAAAATTACAACAATCATTTCTCTACTTCAAAATTGATACGTGTATTCCATCACATGACTAATAACCTGATCACTTATTATTTGGATGTCAATAAAAAACCATGATAATATAACAATTCTCCATGTTTTTCACCAAATACATAACAGAAAAATGAATAGGTCATCGAATTGAACCAAACATTCTCTATCAAGTCATCCATGATATGAAATCATTCGAAATTCTCCAACACTGGTGATTAAATAATATTCCTTCTTATGTGTAATGGTTAAAACTAATGTAAATACCCCAATTTTTAAAAGACCCAAACATGAATGACAAAAATGTAATATAAAACAAACCAAACCAATCCCGCTGTTGAAATTTAGATCCCAAGAACCCATTGTATGATCCTGAAAATAACATGTGGATGTAACATACCCTATCCTATGGGGGTTTAGAACACATTCTGTAGATTTTTTTTTTGAAAATATAGGGATACAAAATCAGAATTCAAAAAATTCATATGTATACTATACCAAATCTAGAAAGCAACGTGGTATCCAAAACAAAAAATATCATAATAGGGACTCCACTCATCCCTCAATGAATGGGTTTAAATTACATAATAGGTGAATATATCTCAATATAATTAGAATGGCCTCTCCTGAGAAGAAAATTTCATGAGGATCAGTTGTATATAATAACAATAAACAATTATAAAGTAAATTCCTCGTAGATTTTCTTGAAATACAAAACAAAAAACCAAAATTTTTATTGAATGAAAACAATAAAGGGTGTATGTCATGTGTATCTAATATGAAAAGAATTATTTATATAAAATTTTCTCCATACAATAGTCCCTAATCCAAAAAAAAAATAAATGATAAATCACCTCTCATGTGAATCACCCAAGGTGCAATCATAAAACAGTTAAAATGGATAAAAAAGAATATAAATTAAATGATCCTATTAGCTATGGCTCCCCGACATAAATGTTGTTTATAATAAAACAATATTATACCCTTTATATGATATAAAAATTTCATAATCCTCCATTCATAAATATCAAAAAATCATTAAAAAGTATAGTCTTATATATCATTTTAAAATGACCCCTTAAATTTTTACCTACATTCAATCTATTGTGGCATTCCAAAATTCCTCAAGAATATGTCCCAATATAAGAATAATAATAAAATAAAATTTTATAGAACAAAAGAGATACTATGTGGGGAAAAAACCCTCATATGATAGTGTTTTAATTTATTAAAATAAAAAAACATCATCAATTTGAATAATAGAATGTTAAAGAAATAAGTAAAATTAGATCATGTCATAATAATGGGAATACCACATATAGACTCATAGACATCATCTAACCCAACAACTGATCTTCCACTAGCCTAGTCATATATCTAAAAGAATAATTATAATTATATAATATAAAATATATTATAATTAAAACATTGTTCTGGAACACATTTCCTTTTTCCAAAAACATCCATGCTCCAATATCTTGATCCAAAAATACCACATGAATAATCTTGATTGATAATGATACACTTATCCATGACCATAAAGACCATTCATCATCTACGTAGCATAAAATAATAAATAACAGTTACTCATATAGCAATGTACATGAAAATGGTGTGAGAAGTAAATCTCATTAGGTCATACTGAATGGCGGTACCTATAATTGATTTTCCCAATAAGTGTGTCAAATGTTAAGTAAAAATCCTTTTTGAGTAATGATAATCAAGTAAATATAAAAAATAACAGAATAATTAAATGATATCAATCTATTAGTCATAGTAACACATTTGATTGACCAATCCAACCTCATATTATGTGAGAGAACTCTAAACACATGTACCGTAATTCAACAGGACACAAAACATAATAAATTTTTACTAGATCAAAGGGAATAATATAGATATATAACATTTTTAGAAGGTACACATATCAGAAAATTTGGAATAGTTAGAGGCCTCTAGGATATTAACATTCAACACCATCAGTCTCATAGAATCCAATATCATGATGTCATTAAAAAAATTGGACACTACTAACACTAATAGAACCCGGCCGTATTAGTGTAATCTTATAAAAACAAATTGATATTTTTCAGTAACATAGAATAAAAAATAAACCTTATAAAAACAATATAGACCATATAGAAAGATCCATAAATGGAGCTCACTTCCAACTATATGGTTTCACATATCTAGAACATCCATTATCGTTATGGACATCCATTAACTCTCCAACAGTAAATAGAATAAATTTATTCTAAATTTCATTTCTAAATCGAATATAATTCCAAAGGTCTCCTTTTTCATCATTGTAAATAAATGAACCCCTTAAGAACCCGAAAATATTAAAAAAAAACATTGATCAGTCAATTATTTGAACATATCAATAAAAAAGAGACAATGAACAGAAATATCTTGTCTCTTCATTGTAATGTGACTCCCTATTTTACAAAAATTTACCAAATGGTAACCCTGTCTTTGTTTACAAAAAAAACCTTCACTCATACTCCCATAGATACTATCCTTCACAATCCATGGGTTACGCCCAAAATTAGAAACATTATCTGCTGACTTTGGTAGTTACCCTATCAATATCCATCACCTATCCCATATGTTAATCTTCTATAAATTATCCAAAAAAATTGTACTATAATGAGTTATTAAGATATAAAGAAGAGATGGAGTCCCTAAATGGGGATCCATAGAAATCCCCTCTGTCAAACCTCCCCTACAATGTTATCACCTCATAATATAGAGAAACATTTAGGTTCCCTCATACCTATATTGATATCATTGCAGTGGAACATGTCTATTCTAGAAACAACATTTTAGATACAACCCCAAAAGCGTCCAAAAAACATAATCTCATGAAGGAAATATAAAAAATCAACCACTAAAGAAATGAGTAACTATTCCTAAAATCTAAATACAATCTTATACTTCCCCCAACCATACATCCTAAATATTATTCAGATAGTCAAAATAGATCTCTCTTATTGTAACAAATAATTGTCCATACTCTTGCTTACCTTTCATGAACCCTTCAATGAACCATAGAAAAGTCCATTCCAACATCTCATGCCAAATTTTTTAAGGCACACAAATAATAACTTGGCTTCAAACCACATCCCTTTCCAAATATATCATAATCTAAAAACTTGTGGAATGTTCTTATCTAAACCTATCATATCCAAAAATATCTTCCAAATGAAAATTGATCACGATAAGAAAATCATTATTGTTTTATAGACGAGAAAACACTCAAAATGAACATCATATTTCTAATTAAAAATCTAAGGTGAAAAATAATATAAAAAATCCAATTAATATGTATAAAATGTGTACTTTATAAGCATTATGTGTTCCACCAAACATCCCTCATAATCATATACCATTCAGATTTGGATTGAAAATTCCCACAAAATATATCATATACTAAACACACAAGGTGTGTTATAAAAAAGAAGAACATAATTATGTATTACATATGTGTTAAGGATATTCTCACAACATATCTTTTAAATGACTAAAACAAATTGTGTCTGGTTGTTTTCCTCAAAAGGCCATGTACCCAGAAACAGTGTGTCATGCCATGTAACAATCCGCACAAAAATATCCAATACATAGTTTTTACACATGGACAACATGTCATGTAGTCAAGTTCATCAGATCTAAGGTAAATGGAATGAAACATTACATGTGTTCTCTGATCTAATAATCATTTGATTATTATTTTCAAAATGGAACCCCTATAATCAGCCAGAAATGTCGGATTCTCCAAAAAAAATAGTCAATTTCCTTCATCATGTCCAGATATATTTTTTATTTATTTAAATATTAATTAATATAATCTATATAGGGTTAAATAAAAACTAAAAATTTTCCAAATTGTTAGTTTAAACAGTTGAAGCATCAATGAATGGCTCATTCCATACACCCACCTCACTCTAATATGCTTCTTTCAGATAAAACCCTCATGGACATCCCATATCCCTATGATTTATTATCTACCTCTACTCTCTTTATTTTGGGTCCAAAATGGGACTTCATGTATGTGACATCTAAATGGGAAAAAATAAAATTTACAAAGTACTATAAATAATGTAAAATGATATGAATAGAGAATAAGGGTGTCAGACGGACATCAACACCTACATTCGGTATATAACTCCCGTAAAAATATACATTCCATAATCTACTCTCATGCCTAGATTTAATTAAGATACATCATTCAAATTATTTCATACAACACACATGTGAAAATTTTTAATATTTAACATATTAAATATTAAATATTTTTCCAAAATATTATTTTCTCGAAATTCCACCAAACTCCCATCCTAGTGAAAAAACATATTCCTCTCAAAATTGGGGTTTAAATATAATATTACTTATAATATTATAAAAGAATTAATATTTTCCCCTTTAAACTGCTATAGAATAGAAATTGAAATTTTTCATATTGTTCTCGACTACTAAAGACATGGGTTATCCAACTCATTATCAAATTCCACCACCTATAAGATTAAAAAATTGAATATAATATTAGAGATAATATTGGAATAGAAAAAGAAATTAAAATGATGGTTTAGAAATCACATATTTAGGAAAATAATACAGAATTATGTTTTCACCACGAAATTCTATTAAGATGGTATTTTTGGATCACAAAAAAAAATCCACATTCATCTGATTATTCAAAACATCATGAATGTTAATATAAAACTTATCATAATAACTTAATATCCATCAATATTTAAATATAAAATTTCATAATAATGAAGAAAATTTCATTGGACATGTAATAATGAAAATAACATAATCAACCAAAACAAAATTTTTATCTAATATTACGATTCAAAATCGTATGAATAAATAAAATTATAACTCTTTTAAGATTACATTAAATAAAAAGATAAATCACCATACCATGAAGATTTTTATATAAAATAAATCAACAGAATCACTTATCGTATATTAAAAACCCTAAAAAATATATATGTTTCCACTATAAGAGTTAAACCAACAATTAAAAATCCCAATATAATAGAATAAATTTATAATATTAATAAAAAAATTAAATTTTACCAATACAATATCCCTCTTAAAAAATGTTATGATAAAAGAAACAAATCATTAAATGTATAAAAAATTATATAAGAGTAACTATTTCATACAAAATAGAAAAATATATATATCCTTATAAACACTACCAATAACTATATAGTTTACATATCATGGAACATCATATTTCATTAACAAAAATTGAATTCTTCATAATTGTGAACAAATTATGTCTGGAAGGGTTTAAAAAACATTAAGCACCCAAATTTGTGAAATTCTTCTATGTTTGATTTCAAAAAATATTTTTAATTCAAGTAATCTATATAAGATTTGATGTTTTACTCATTTTTCAATGAACAATGGTACCATTAATAAAAATAATTCATTATTTATAAAAAATAGTTTTTCTAATAAATGGATTTTATGATAGTATTATACTATATTATGAATTAATCATTTTGGATTCATAAATTTATAAGAAATAACATATTTCATCCATTTATATGTAATTATATCAAGAAATGTCATCAAACTAGAAATAACATAAATAATGTTAAAAAACACAATAAATTCATTCACATTTGAAACTATAATAGTTTAATATTATTTTCATAATTCAAATTGATAATTACCTCTTACCCTTAGATTAATCAGTTCTCACCCACAAAACTCCGACTTTATATTTCATAGAACACTTGAAGTGTTTGATGTTTGTATCTTAAACTCCAGTATTATAAATATTGAATTCAACATTGTATTGAGGTACATTAGTATTTTTATAGTAATTTTCATCAACTGATGTAAAATGAACACTTTCTCCCTTTGATAAATCAAACAATTATTTTATAGAATTCATATACTATAGAAATAATTGTTTTTCACAATGTGGTATTTTTGAATGGAAGGTCACCAAACACAGGTATTAGTTTTGTTGGTATTATTTGTGAAGAGAAACAAATCTCAACCCAAATAATCCCAAAAAATTAATTATTTCCAATTGGATGTAATTCCAACTGAAAATACCTTTGCAGTTCTCAGGAACCAAACAAGAGGAAATCTTAATTACGATAGATATTTATGTACGACAAAAATACTTTTTTTATTAATGTTATCTGTGGATATAATTTTAAAAATGTCCCGAGAAATGTACTGAATGGCTAGTATTTTTGACGGGGCCCAGCAAGAATAAATTTTTAATCTATTAAATAGTAATTTATGGTGGGTACTAATTATGATTGGAGTAATCAAAATTACCACAATTTGTGATGAAATTCACGTCAAAAATAGTATCCTTTCTACTAATCTAACCTTTATATAACCACATATGATTTCTTCCTGCAATTATTCATACATACACATTATCCTACTCTTCTTTCTTATCAACACCATTTCCTCATTTAAAAGTATAAATTTTTATAGGAGTGAAAATTTTCAGTTTATCATCCATTAAAAGCATCAATTTTATGATATTAATTTAATGTTATTATGGACGAATTTATTTATTTTATTTTATATTAAATTTTTTATTATTATTTAGTGGTCATTAGTTATAACTTGGAATAATTTGTGGTAATTATATGTAATTATTATTAATTAGAAGAAATTAATTTTAAATAAAAATTCCTAATTTTAATTAGAAGTAAGTTCTTTAATTAGAAATATTTAGATATCATTTTCCGTAATTAATTTCAATTATTAGTAAGTAGTATATATTAATTGTAATTAATTATAGATGATAAAGAAATATTACTAATTAACAGAATATAGTAATATTTTTTGGATCGTATTATTAATAAATAATAATTTATGTTAATTTTTAATACTTAACATTGCATAGTAATTAGTACTAATCAACACTAATTTTTCAAAAAATAGTATATTTTAATAATTTTAAATTAAGAGTAAAAAGAAGTGTTAATTAGTACAAATTAGAATTGATCAGTAAAATTGGTGACAATTCCAAAAAACATGTTGTAATTATTATAAATTAACAGAAAATAGATGAAAATAATGGTAATTAATAAAAATTAGTGAAAATGAGAAGTAGATAGTAAATATTAGTGATAGTGTGGGGTAATAAGATAAAATTAGTGAAAATTTATACAATTTATAAAAAAAAGTGCATAAATGAGCTATAGTAAGTAAAGAATATAGATATTGAGATGTAATTATTAAAACTTACGCGTAAATAGAGGTAATTACTACAAAAATACCAATAATGACTTCAAATTATTAAAAACTAGTGTAAATGAGTATTAATTAGTTACAATTAATATAAATTAGTGTTATTTCCTAAAAATTTATAGAAATGACCAATAATTATTAATGAATAAATAAAATTAGTATTAATAATTAATAATTACTGGAAATGACATGGTGTTTTTTTAAGATGAGACCATGCCAATATAGAAAGGCTCCATTATTAAACTAAAATATTCTTAATTATATGAGTCTAATAATGAGTGATTTACCCTGATTTGTGTTCAAAAGGTGTATAATTTTTTCAAGAACCTAACCATCTCATAGAAAATAATTAACATTGAATCCTTTATTCACAAGTCAATCAACCCATTAATATCCTTCTGGATAAATATTTATGATGATGTGATCTGTTAAGAAAAGAGAATCTAAACAATTAGTCCAGCAATTATCAAGGATAAAGGTTAGTTGAGACCCACCCCTATTAATATAAGAAACGATAGTGGTAGAATCTCCCTCAGGCTACATATTATTCCATTATCGATTATTGGCTTCTTCCATAGAAAATATAATGTCAATCATCCTTTCCTAAAGTGATGGGAAAAATAAATAGGAACATTGAACGCAGCCAAGGACACCCCCCATAATGAACACTTAAAATGGCCCCATATATAGATAACCCAAGACTAACTAAAAATGTTGCATAAGAGTTAATTTTTATCCGACCAAATAAATTCTCCAGCAATATGACATCAAATGTGCCAAGAGGAGAATGGAAAGATCCTTTCAAACCAATCCAGTAATGCAATGACATATAATAAATTGAATTGAATAAAAACTACATCTTTGATGTGCGTGACTCACAAAAGCAGCAAAAACCATTGATATGGTAGGAGAAAATGTGAAAGTGAAAAAATCATGAATTACACTATTTTTAAAATTTCAATTAAAATGAATTATTTCTGCTACTGCAACCTGGAAGTGATCAAGAAGCTGAGCGGGTCGAAGAATCTGGCACCATCCCTTAATGAAATTCCGAATGGAAACCACATAAGGAAGTGATATATTAAAAATATCTTCTACATATTTCCACATTGTTTAAGGATCAACACAACTGAGAAACAAATGATTATCACCCTTCATGGGTTGATGAGATTTCACACATGGGGAACCTAAAAAGATTCAACATGATTGAAGTTACCATTTTGTTATAATTTTCTGATTAACCAATATCCATATAAGGATGGACTAAGAAGGTCCGATAAATTTCCTATGATGGTGTATCATCAAATTGGAATCCATTGTTTGCTAAAAATAGTTCCTATAAAATAACAAAGAAAATAGAATTCCTTTAATTACTGGTTCCAAAGCCCAAAAATCACCTCTATTGGAAAATAAATTACTATTAACAATATAAAGGATGGAATCTAGAAGTCTGTATATATTTTCAATATAATAATTTATAGTGATAACCATATCCATACTAAAATACCCAGACACTGAGGTAGAGTCAAGGAGGGTACCAGTCCAATTATTTTTCCAAAGGGGAAGAAATTAGTGCTTTGAGACCATCTATCTAGAATTAGAGTTGATGGAAGCATAACTGGAATTAAAAGGAGGATATATAGAGATATATAAATGAATAAAAACTATTCTTTTGATCTTATACATGTATTTGTTTTGAAGGAAAACAGGAGACTCAGAGGTGTATATAATGAGTCTCCACGTCAAAGAAACCTACAAAGAATCATTGATGACATCAATGTTCATAATGCCTAAACCCCTACATCAAAAGGATTCCAAAAAGTACTTCCTAAAACCACGACCAACATCCATTCAAAAATATTTCCACTCTAAATGAAATTATTAATATATGTATTAATTTTCTTGATGACAGATTTATGCCATTTTTACAAAAAGATGGAATAAAAAAATTTGGAAACAATCACATCCAGGACCAAGAAAATGTGACTATCCATGGAAAGAGATTCCATATTCCAAGTAGCGTGTTCTATTTTAACATTTCTAGGAATATCATAAAAAATAACTAACTTTTGGATGCCCCCAAAATATAGGCACCCCTAGATACCTGAAAGGAAGTGTTCCCCCATGAATACCGAGGTCCATGAAAATATCATTCTTCCTAGATGAAGAAGAGTTCCTAAAAAATAAAAACAAAAACAACATATTCCATCTAATATCTTGTCGTGATACTTTTTTATAGTGTAAAAGATCCAGATTCATGGTTATAATTTTGACTCTATCCCCATTTTTGGTTAGAATAATATCATCTGCAATAGTTAATGACTAGGTTCCACAATTCCTATATTAACATTGATATATTTAATTTTCCCATTTTCTGTTATAATGGTGACTAAGCTACTTTGATAATCCTCCAGAATGAAAAAACTGTTAATAGAGAGAGGATCACCTTTTCTAACACCTCTAGAATACTCAAGGTATCCTTAAAGAGATCCATTAATAAGAACAAATACATGAGCAGAACAAAGAGTGATTTTGACCCATGCAATTAAAGCATCATCAAAGCCAAATATATGAATAATTTTATAAATGAAATTCTAATCTACAGTATCAATGTTTTTTCTAACATCATATTTGAGAGAAATATTTTCACCTATAGTGGATTTCTTAATTAGATTAACACATTCTAATACTAGGATGAGACAATCTTGAATGGATCTTCCTTTTATAAAACCAAACTGATTAGGTAAGATAATCATGCTGCCAATTGAGGCCAATCTTGTGGGAAATAATTTGAAAAGGATTTTCTAAATGGTGTTGACTAGGGAAACTAACCTAAAAAAGATGAATTTAATTTCCATTATCCTTCTTTGGAATCTGGTCATCAAATTGAGCATTTAATCCATGAAGAAGATAACCCCTTTAAAAAATAAGTGACAAATATGAAAACATCCTCCCAAATTATATTCCAAAAATATTTGAATTAGAAGTTACTGAAACCATATATACAAGGAGAACTTTTATACTTGAGGATAAATAATGCATCCTTAATTAGTCAAATTTCACTGAAATGAGTAGTAATTTTTTTTAATTATTAGATATGAGTAGTAATTATTATAAAACTATTGTAATTATTGGAAATTACTAATAATTTGTGGGTATGAGAATAAGTTACACAAGATTAGAAGACATGAGCATTACATAGTGAATTAATATCTAATATTAGTAGTAATTTCTAAAAATAATGGGCAAGGAGCAATAATGAGTGAAAAATGATGGTAATGAGTGATAAATAAAAACCCCTAGAGGTAATGAGATGTTGTTACTAAAAATTATCACTAATTAGTATTAACTAGTTAAATAATGTGAAAATGGGAATTAATTTGTAATAAATTAGTGGTAATGATTGGTAAATAATAAAAATTAGTGTTAATGAGTAATAATTATTAAAATTAGGTTTAAATAGTGGTGTTATAGAAAATATTAAAATTTAGAGTTACTTGGTTAATATTAGGGGAAAATTTAGTTAATTTGTAATAATTACTCTAGATGAGATTTAATTCGTAAAAAATAATTTCAAATGAGAATAAATTAATAAAAAAATGACATTAACAAGTGCTAATAATTAATAATTGGGTGTAATGAGGGGTAACTAGGTAAAAATACTCGTATTGAGGGGAAATGATCAAAAGATGGTGAAAATGAGAATTAATTAGTTCAAATTAGTATACAAGAATGTTATTAAGTAATAATTAGTGTAATGATTCGTAATTAATGAACATTAGTGGAAATTATTGAAAATAAAAACAAGTTAGTTTTTATTAGTTAAAATTAGAACAAATGAGCATTAAATAGTTAAAATCATCCAAAATGAGTGTTAATCGGTAATAAATATAAATAAATTAATGGTAATTAGTAATAATTTCGAGTAATGAGATGTATTTATTAATAATTTATCATAATGTGTGGTATCAATTTAAAATTATTAAAATTGAGCATTAATTAATTATTAATAAGGGAAATGAGTGGTAATTATATCAAAATTCATGAAAATAGCTGTATTTAGTAAAAAATCATTAATAAATGGTATAAAGTAAAAAATAAAATAAATTCGCATTATATAGTAAAATATACTAATAATGAGTGGTATTTTGTAATTCTATGATCAATTATCATTAATTAGTAAAGAAAGTACTAAAAATGAATGATAATTATTTACAAATAATATCAATGTGTTCTATTCAGTAAAAAATATCAATAATGAGAAATATTTGTAAAAAATTATCCGAATGGAGTGGTACTTATAAAAAATAGTTTCAAATAAAGATACATAGTAAATAAACATGCAATTAGCATTATTTAGTAAAAAATAAATACAATGAGATGTAATCATTCAAACAATTTTGTCAATGAGAGGTATCTTTTAATAAAATATATAAATTGGGCATTAATTATTAAATAATAACATCATTGAGTGCTATTTATTTAAAAACACATGAAGTGTGAGATCATAAGAAAATAATATTGGAAATGAAAATTATTTAGTAATAAATACCATAATTAACCATATTTATAGATAATTAACCACAATTAAAAAAAATTAACAAAAATTAACAATTATTAATGATGATCAATGATAATTTTTAACAATTAAAAAAGTTTTCCACAATTTGTAATAGAAGGTAGAACGAGGGTCCTTATGGTTTAATATAGAAGAGGATGTTGATGGAAAAAGTAAATGAATTATGGTGCCATAATAATTTATTTTTTATTACTTTTATTTCATATAGAATTCACACCCCTCGATAGAAGCAAGGAGTGGAGGGGATAATGGTGATGATGGAATGAATGAATTTTTGAGCCCAAGTGTTCAGAAAAATTTGAGGAGGGGAAATCATGGGAAAACACATAGGTTATCCATTTATTAGATCTCCTCCATACGGTCTAAAAATATTTTAATTGGTTTTAAATTACTCTATAACATCCTTCATCGAATCTAATCCATTATTAATTTACACAACTAGGATGACATATATTTCCATTATTGATAATATATTTAAATAATAAATAATTTTGATTATTAGGAAAAAATATTCCATTTGGGGAATTATGAAAAAATTACGTTCATTAGATAGAATATATATTATTTTCCAAGAATTTGGTTATATTTATTTTCTAATATTTTTTTTGATAACATCTTCATTATATATAATTAATTATAAGGAATATTTATATTTTCTATTTTTTTTTAAAATAATGGATTAAGGTAGTAAAACATAATCATTATTAGAAGATCACGATTGAATAAATTATCTGAGGAATGAAAAAATTTGTATTATATATCATATTTATATTGATGGAGTTGAAGATTTTATATAATTTCAATCTTGTAAAGGTGAATTTTTTATAATGGCAAATCACGTGTCCATATATGAAAGAAGGTATCATGATATTTTATTGAATAGAATTGTAGGTTGTCATAATTTATTATTTGATTTTCATAAAGTGTTTTTTTAATAGTTTCAACATGGTGAACACAATTCTATATATGATACTAATAATTTGTATATAGATCCATCATAGTTTTAAAATGTATTAGATAATGTTTTATGTCCATATATTTATTAAAAAACTTATAATGATATTTATTTGACTACATATTTATATCAATATAATTTTTTTGTTTTTTTGAAGTCTATTTATGATGCTTAATTCCATGGTTGAATGATAAGACAACTTGGTGTAGTTATCAAATTTATTACTATACCGTAAATTATTTGAATGAAAAGTATCAATTTTGATAAGATATTCAATTTTGACAAATCAATGTTACATAAAATATATTAATTTCATAGAAATTTCCATGAGTGAAGCGGATTGGTTCATTTCATGGTCTTGGTTATGAAATGAGTCATTGTTATTCTAATAATTTCATCTTATATTATGGAGAAAATGAGTCACTGGTTAAATGTTCTACATGTTGAAAATAGAATTACATGAAGCCTTAATAATTTTTGTCTATAATTGTTCTAGTTAAAAACTGTGATATTTCATTCTCACACCGATATTGTTGTTTTTATTTATGTCATAGAACATATCAACACTGATTCCATGACACAAATCCCATTTTTCCAAAGGTAAATGTGTAAATCATAATTATAATGGTTATTCATTGAATTTTTTTCCCATGGGGGTCCTTTTATTTATATAGAATCTTTTAATGTTTAATTGGGTCTTCATATTAATAGTTTTAATCAATTTGGTTTGTATAATAGTCAAAATTATTATTGAACCTTCTTTATATCATTGTATGCTATACATACATGGATATTGATTAATAAAACAATTATCATATTAACAATATTATTTCAAATATATCCAAAAAATAATACATATGTTTACATTAATTAACTAAATAATGAGTTAAATTTATTATTTTTTTATCATACTTGAAAAAATGATATTTTGGAAATATAATATTCTATTGAAGTATGTAGTATTGTAGAAAATTACTGTCTTAATAGTATATGTCTTGTTTTTTTTCGGACTAAAAATTCTCAAAAATAATTTATGTAATGTATGAGTGATAGATTATATTGTATTCTCATCAATGGGAGGGAAAAATTATTAATGTCATTATTGATTTTTTTTTCATATTGATAATCTTTTCTAAAAAATTATAAATAATTTTCAAAAGGTAATATTAAAGTAGACAAACCTACAATAATGATATCTAAAAAACATTTAAATACATATGTCTCTTCATTACCTCAAATAATCGTTGGTTCAACTATAAGCCTAACAAAAGATAGGTTTATTTGGGAGAGATTGTAATTGTATTAATTAGTGTATTTTTGGGATCTCCCATATTTGTCTGATTTGTTAATCTGTCACATGTGGGATGTCATGTTTATTAAGAATAATATTTTTTATAATTTCTATTATAATGTTTCGGAAACACATGGAATTTACCAACATAATTTCAAGGAATGATTAGTTCTTGCCCAAAAATTTAGGCAACCATAACATTATTTTTCTAAAAGTAATAGATCATAGTCGTTAATGAAGAAAAAAATCAACTTATACAGTTTCTAAATAATGTAATATATTTCATTTTAGCTTCTATTGTATTTGAAAATACCTAATGGTTATGTTTATAATTTTGTACGATGTTTCATAAATAATCATATTACTAGATTAAAAACCATTATTTTCATGTTATTATAGAATGTATTATACCGATTGGATTTTGGGATTTTTTAATGTATTTATTGGCAAAGTGCTAATTGGAATATCAAAATGTTTTAGAGATATTTTTGTGAAAATAATACAATGACTCACATATGATAATTATAGTTGATTTTAGTATCATTTAATGGAAAACATATTTTTTTCATCATCTTACATTGATATAATGAAAAATGTTTTATTACCTTTTCCAATTGATAAAAAATTTATACATCTAGTATAGTTCATATGGATATATCTTTTGATAAATGTATGAAAAAATTCAAAAAAATATATATAAAGAATAAATTTAAGATTCTATTGAAGAAGAATATTTTTACGAGGAAGTTACTTTTATATGCTCTAATTACATCGTACATGAATATCCTTCAATTCACAATCTAATGGTCAATAATTAGTGAAATATATATGACCCAATAAATATTAAATTAGTAGGTTTTATCATCTGGAACATGTCGTTGGTGGATATTCAGAACCATGGATTTCAGATGATGAACATCACACGGATACTACATTTTTCATCTCATATATAAAGAAATTGGATGATTTTTATAATGTGTACTATGATTACGAATTGATTATTTTTTTAATGAAATAGGATTTTTTTAATTTCAATGACAAGTAAAGTAAACTATTTATGTTTTACATTATGAAATATATTTATTATTTTTTATATTGTAATTTTTTTCAATTTTGTATATTCTTTAACATGCTTAAAATAATGATAATTGATTATGTGTACTGGTTAACACACCATCCAAGATGCATAAATATTAAAATTCAGAGGTGTTGAATGGATTTCAATTTTATACACATGTTGGTGGTCAATCAAAAAAACAATGAATACTGGTGTCGTCAGGAGAGGATATCTTCATAGAGAATGTGAGTTTGATTTTACGACATGATGCATGATATTATTGGGATTTGTAAATTGTGATATAATTCAGTAGTAATTTTGAATTTTATGGCATGCTGAATTTAATTTACTCAAGGGGAATATGAAAAACATATTTTTATAAAAAAGAAGAGAAAAATGATGATGTCACTATATAGATAATGGCTGATAGAGAAAATGATGATGACGATGTAATAAATTAAATTTAAATATCAAGTGATGATGGAGTTGATACTATGGAAATTAATGATAAAGATGAAGAAGACTATAATTTGGAAATGGTATAATGTGAATATGAAGATGAATTTGATGAATGACACAATTATGTGTTTATTATAGTCATGATTTGTAATTACATAATACTCATTTACAATTAGTTACATACAAAATTATTTTCATGATTATGATGGATAAAGACGATTATTATGGGATGTTATATAACATTAGGTAGACTATACTTCCTCATAAAGACCTAATGCTTCATCATCTTACACTTAGTTTATTGGTTGCCCATATCGGTGCAAAGGGGTCGTGGCCTTGTGATATTGATGATTCCCAATACTATTCTTAAGCCACATTCACAACTTGACTGAGATATACAAATGTAAATAGATGTTCAATTGTGCATTTTAGTAATATTTCATTATGTTTCATTAATTTATTTATAGACTAATTATTTTATTATTTGTTATTTTTTGCACTGTTCTTCACATTTTTTTAGTTGTAATGGGGATTTATATTTTGTGGAGTTATTTTTCTTCATCATGGATAATTTTGGATCAGATTCCAATCGATGATGAACACCACATGTTTCTTCATTGGACGGTAATTAAATAAATAATTTTTTTTAAAAAAATTATGCAATTATTTACATTATATTATTATTAATTTTTCAGATTTATTGTATCTAATTGATGACACCACGTGGTCTTCTATCATGGAGTCCGGATATGTCTATATGTGCGAGCAATGTAATTTGTTTTTTCACAATTTTAGGAAGAGATCCATGTATAAAATATGTGTAACAGTTTTTTATTATTCGTTATACACCCATAAAACTGAATAAATATCCTCTAATATTTGGGATAGATTGTTTTCTTACTATATGAGTGATATTTTTTAGAGGAGATCATCATTATGTTGAAAGACCAAATGGAGGAAAGAGGTGACACATAGTACTGCTAGTCTTATATTCAATACTCATCGATGAAAAATGGTTTTTAATTTTTCATAATTTATATATCATTTAATTTAAAATATTTATATACTCTTATAGTTTCTTAAGAGTCCTGTTATTATTGATTTCTATGTACATGAGTGGATATAGATTGATTCATTCACTATAAATATTACTGGTATTTGATAGTGTCATATTGGGCAATTATAGTTTCTTGGGTTTTTAAATTTTTTAAAATATTTATTTTAAAATTTTCAATTACAAATATGAATTTCATGTAGTAAATTGTGGCGAAAACATCTAACAAATATGATGATACTTACTCTGAGACTGAAGGCCATACCATACATGTGGTAGTTTTAGTGGCTTTAGTATAGATATACCTAACTCGGAATGCTTTCATAACGGGTTGGCTTGTGGGTATCAATTCCCATTCGATTCCTGGATATTTCTATGTTTATATTTCATCTTCAACATAAATCTCAATGTGATCTCATGTAGAGACAACATATTTTATTTTAGATTATATTAATAATTTGTGAGATCAAGATAAGAATATAGAGGCCATGTGTCTAGAGAATGATATATTTCATTGACACCATGAGTCGTAGGAGGAGAAGTAGTGTCATGTTCATATGTATCATCAGTAGTATATAATAGAGTATATGACATTCCTGGAAAGGGGTATAGTTAATGATTACCCACTATAATCTCTTCAGTATGACCCTCCCCCTCTTTGATATATGTATTTTTCGATACATTTTTTAGAATAAATGTTTAATGAATATTTTTTCTAATATTTTTTAATTTTGATTTTTATTTTGTTATATATTATTATTTTTAAAGTTATTATAATTTTTAATATAATTTTCTTATTATATTTCTTTATTATTACTAATTTTTTTATATTTCTTATAATTTTAAATTTTTCATTTTTTTAATTTTTTTAAAAAATTAATAATTTTTATTTCAATATTATCTTCAAAGGGAGTTTAATCCCATTGAAAATATGATTTTATAAAATTATTTTTGATAGTATACCATTCCCAAAATAAATTAAATATTTAAACAAAACCATTAATTATTTTAAGATAAGTTGTTCCATATTAGAAAAAATACTTATTGCATCTGACCGTTGATGAAAAAAATAATTGTGACACATTTTTTTGGTATGATTGATTTATGAAGGGAACCCCTTTTAAATTGGTATTTAAAAATAGATATAATCGCCAATATAACAAAAAAAATCAAATTGCAATAGTGGTCCTGAAAAAATAGAATTCATTTCTAGGAAAATTTAATAAACAAAAGTTATCTTTTGGAAACCTTTGTTATCTTCCAATGAACAATGATATATATAATTAGTTTTATAAGAAATGAATAAGACTATGGATATCATCACATTTTTTAAATATTTTATAGAATAAAATGTTGAATCTTCATCTTATTTATTTAATATTGGACAATAATGTGAGATATGTATTTGTTTTTTGGACTTATAATGATTAGGTTCCTTAATATCCTTCTATTAATAGCTATAGTTAATGTTTTTTCAATTATAAATCTAAAATTATTATTTTGAATATTCTTCATAACATTTCAAAAAACTAAACATTATTTTTTTCTAGAACAATATCTTATGGTTGCATCCTATATGATGATTTTTATGTAATCGACATCAATGAGTTTTCAATATGTTATATACATCCAGAAATTGAATTGAATCAACTCTATAATTATTATTTTCCTTTACTAAATCAATAATAATTCTATTTTTTTATTCCACAGTAATAAAAATCGATTAATCCACATAATTATTAGTGATATTTATTATATCATTATTTTTAGTTCTATAATATTTCAATTAAGTTAGTAATGTTCCTACAATATTTTCTATAAGTTACTAAATTAAAATATCTCATAAATTTTTTATTGTACTATATTAACAAAAAAATTAATATGTGATTTATCAAGGTATATACTAGAACTTGATGAAATTTAAAATATTTATAAATTATTATCAAAATAGCATTGATAATTTCCAATAATATTAATGTTCGGAATTCTGTAACTTCATTTTCTTTTATATTCCACCTACATCTCAACATGATGAAACATGAATATATATATTCCTTTTAATGTCACTATTTATTATATTACTCACCCAAAAACTCGATTGATTCTCTATAGTATTAAAAATTTGAAAAATTCATAATCTTATTTCTTGTAATTTGTTAATTTCATGATGAAATATGGATTTGTTCATACAATATGTTTATAAAATTTGACTCAATTTAATTACGCCAATATTATTAGTGTTCCATGTTAAAACTAAATAGTGAATTTTGATTTAAATTATATTATATTTTAACTTTTATACCTACAATACAATTATTTTATTTCTCAACTATATTATGTGTGTTATGAAATGGAATTTTTTATAATATGAAAAAGGAAAAGGGAAAAATTATGATCAAATGACCTGAAGTGTATTATAAAAAAAAGTAAAGCAATGATATGATACCTTGTGTTTTCGATAATAATTAATACATTGATTCCTGAAGGTGGGGTGAATTGAAATAAAAAGCAACAAAAACTTCTTCTCTAACCTCATATTCCTATGGTAAAAAATTAATAACATATGAATATATAACTAAAAACTATATAGAGTACGTAAAATTAATAAACACATAGTTTTTGAAGAAAAACATTGATACAAAATAACTATATTATAAAAACAAATATGGTATAATCATATATAGAGTATCAACTTTAAACAAAATTATGAAAAAATGATGTAAGTAAAAAACAATTTTCATTGGATAACACAAAAACAAAATATCTAAATATGGTTGGAAGACCTATAATAGTATCCATTAAATAAATGTTATGTACATGGAATTTTATTACTCTAAATGATCAAAATAAAATTGATAAGCACCCGAAACATCCTCATAAAACATTGTCATAGGGGAATATTATCCATCACAATATCTTTTAACAAAAAATTCAATAGTATGTCTAAGAGTGACGATTTTTTATGATCACCATTTGAAATTATGTAGGTTTATATCCATATAACATAACCAATATAAATTATTAGATGATTTTTATTCCTCATCTCCAATTAATTCAATATTAATCATCATAATTAAAAAAATTGAACAATTTAATGTTTGATATTTTTTTATAATACTTATACATTTTTAAGTTATTAGAAAATATCAATGAAATAAATATTAAAAAATAGAACTATCAATGAGATAGTTAAATTCTAAGGTAAATGTAGAGTGCTTCTCTGCTTCTACAGTATCAATTCATTGACACTCTCTTTAATTTATGAATTATGTTGAAAAAACCTTACATTAGTTAAATTATAGATTTTCATATATTATTATAATATTTTTAAATGATTATATATTTTCAAATTAATCAAATTAATAATATATTTTCAATTTCAAATTTATATTCATACGATTTTAGAAGTAAATATTATCATTTTATCATCCAGAACATTGATAATTGGATGTCATTATCCGCTAATATAAAAAACTTTGTAATTTAAATTTTAATGAAATGTATATTCATTCAAAAACCAATAATTTTAAATTAGTGTCTTGAATAAAAATTTACACATTTGTTTTTGTGAATTTGTATTGGGTTTGTTTTAGCACTTTTAATTTATTTGAGATATTAAATGAAAAAATTTTGGATTTTATTCAAGTATATTTTTCTATGTATTTTCATTAGTTAGTACATATGATGTTTTATATAGTTAAATTGATAAATAGATTATGTAAAATTATTTTTAGATGATATATTTTTTTCATAGTGTTTTGAATATAAATGCTAATTATATAGAATAACAGGAATGTGCAGTAATCCATCAAGGATTTACTATATGTGGGTGTTTGAAAAAAAATGACCTAATGAAAATCAATTATTTTTAGTTATTATCAAAATCTTTTCTTATGTCTATGTAAGATATTCCATAATGAAGATCACAATGAATCATTATATGTATTAGTGTGCTTAAATTATGTGATAACACAAGTCGATTTTATTCTTCATCCACTCTAATATATCATAAACATTTTATAATATCATATTCATCTATTTTATGAATTTAATAGAAACAATAATTCATTAAAAACATCATTATTTATTTTTATAGACAGCATAAAGAGATTGTCTTGTAATTGTATTGTATTGTTTTTTTATGTTTATAATGATGAAATTTTGTCTTATTATTAAACATTTTCTTTTATATGATTTTTTAAATAATGACATTGAATTAAATAAATTAAGGGTGATACCAAATGATGATAGAAAATACATAAATTTTCAAATCATCTTGATGCAAACCTCTCATTATCCCTTTCTTGATAATTTAGGGTTTTAGAAGACAATGAGGATGAGATAAACCTACCTCAGTGTAAAATAAATCAAAAAACCAATTGATACAAACATTGGAAAGAGTATATTGATTTATTTATACTGTACTACCTAAATATCATGTTAAATGTCCTAGAATAATTATCATTACCTAGTATAGTTTTTCGATTCATATATATATTATCAAATTAAATATAATCGTATTGTCTTAACACAATTGGATTGTTAGTGGTTAATGTACACTACATTTGGATGGTGTTTTTCAAAACTAAAACCTAATATAATATCTCTATTTTTCTATAAATCACATAGACGTTCAACAAAAATGTTCTTAAATTAACCTTATTTATCATGTTTAACCTTTTTTCACTCTATTGAAATAAAATGTGTTTCACTTATTATAAAAATACAACTAACATATAAGCAATAGAGACCACTCTATCTTTAATCCAAATCTATATAAAGAATTTTTTGGATAGATTATATTTAAACACTAATAATTCATTAAATAAATTTATCTTATGAATTATATTTTTTCATATAATATATTCATAATCAAAAGTGTCTTACTAATAATTTTACAAAAAAAACAGCAGCTAAAAATTTGATAGTTTTACTTACCAAATATTATTTTTCTATAAACTACATCATTTTATTTATAATTTAAATTCAAAAAATTTATAAATCTATTCTAATAAAGTGTGAAAAAATTATATATTATTATATATTATTTTATAATGGTGAATTTTTAATATTTATTTAAAAAAAATTGGTTATTGAGTGAATGGTGAAAAATTATAATTGTTAATAAACCATCATTTTTCATTAAGTCATGTTTATTTAAATTAATATTTTATATAAGATTTTTTCTATTGTAAAATAATTTCATATTTAAAGAATTTATTCCAAATAATTAAATTGGAATAAAAAAATATATTATTTTTCTATAAATTCATTTTTATACATAAACAAGAAATTTTCCAAAAGAAATATTTTGCATTTCATTTTTCTTGTTATTTTTATAAGTAATATCTAGTACTAAATTAATTTGAATCATTAATAATTTATTTTATGTTTCTAAGGATGATCAAATTTAATAATAACATTTGTTACATTTTTTAAATTATTCAATATTGGCATTGGTTGAAATGTGTGAACAAGGAAATGGATAAATTGGGAAAATGAAGGTAAATAATTCTTAATAAGGTTGAAAAATTAATAATAAATATTATTGTATAATTGGACTAATAACTATATTACTATATACAAAATATTGGATTGTTTTTGAGCCCCAATACTATGAGTATGAAATTTTGAATATTTAAATATTTAGGAAAACTAAATGTTTTTGACGCACCCCACTTATCAACAGGCACCTCCTCTCTATAATTCCTTTCACAGTTTTGGAACTCTATTTATAACCAAACCAATCAATCACTCTATCTATCATTACTAAAAAAATCAGTGTGTTTTTAGTTTCACCAAAATACCAAAATTATAAAAAATATTATTTTAGAAAATATAGGATTCTTGAAGAATATGATTTAGGGAATTTATGAAAGTTGATAACAATTAATTTAATGAATTTAGTTTTAAAAAGTTAATTTAAATATTTATATATCTATAATTTATATATATGTGATAATTTAAATGTTTTTAAATATATCGTATTTAGACATCAAATATTTTTAAAAATATTTTTCAAATACATTCGATTCTATTTTAATTTTTTTTTAAAGGTTTATTTTTTGTAAATAACATAATGGTTATTAAATTTTTTAATCAATATTCAATAGAATTTTATCTAATATATCTAAATTGAAATCAGTTTCTATGTGTTATTACAATTATTCATGATCATGAATCCTCAATACGATGACATTATTCTTCAATTTACTTTATAATTATTCTTTTATAATTTTTATCAATTTTTTATAATTTTATGATAAGGATATTTTTACATAAGATAATGTAAAAATGCAATGTGTATTAAATATGTGATAAAATGAGTTTTTAAATGGGGTTTGATGAAAAAATGATACTATAAAATACCATTATTACTTCTTATGGAACATGATCATTATATATGTTGTTGGTATAGTCTGATATAGAATATAATGATAAGTAAGAAAAATATATTGATCTTATGTATTGTTTAATGATGCATTATTTTATATAAAAAATATTACAGATAACTGGGATCATTCCCAAATGGATTTTATAAGTCGTTATTTATTCTTACATGTGTTGGTAATTATTTCAAATTGGTAATGATAATTATGCACCAAGTTACCTATATCATTCTTTTTAAATATATTCTTTATAAAAATATTTTTTATGAGGTAAGAATTCTTTAATAGTGATTGGTTAAATTTTTTGTGGATGGTTTTCATATGTTCTGTTATGTCATATGATTTATTGACAGTTTATTTTATTCATTTATATGGGTTTGAAATGAAATATTTGAGAAAATATTGAGTTTAAATTATTTCAAATTTTAATTCATATCTTTATTTAGTTAGTGTGAAATGGTAGAAATCATCATTGGTTTTCTTGATTTTCCCTTCAATAAAAAGATTCCATGATTCAAATATACTAATGTGAAAATTTCGCTATACAGTCTTGGTATACACCATTTTTAAATCATAGATAGTGAGAGAAAAATAGATAGTTATTATGTTTATATACAACCAATTTTAAAAAGATAAAATTCATATAATTAATTTAAATGTTATGAAGAGTTTTTTTTGGGTGGAGAACGTGGTGTTGATGTTTTCCTGTGCTTTTGTACTTCATGACAATAACAGTAAAAATTTGTTATGGTGGCATTCTATGGAAATGAATTCAACAATTATATATGGATTTAATACCCCAAAATGTTCCAAATATTGTATAATAAATTATAATAAATATTTATAGTGATGAAGAATGTGTCTCCAATGTGGTAATCATGGTAATTTGAACATGAATATTAAAAAAATGTGACTAAAAAAGAAAAGGAAAAATATATCTTCAGGAAGTAGTGAGATGTTTTTGTTAAAGTTAGTTATTTAATAATTCAACTGCATGTTTAAAATTAGATACTTAAGGAGTGATTCGTAATGAAAAAAGTACAACATTTTGGAAATTTAAATTTATACTACTTTGTGAGATGTATGACTCTAAAGTAATGTGGTGTAATGTACATTAAAAGTTTATTATATTTTGTAAATGACTCGTTTTATTGAAAATACATTATTTCTTTTATATCTATTTTATTTTTTAATTATAATAGAAATAACATCTCAATAATTATTATCATAAATTATTTTAGGAATTATGAAGATTAGTATAACTATATCAAAAATTTATTATACTTTTCATGCACATGTTGTTTAAATCGAAGGAACTTTTTAAAATATTGATGTGTCACTGATGTATTAAAATTTGAATTTATTTCATGATAATATTTCAGTAATATTTTTAAAGAGGTTAATTTTTTATTGAATTACTTCTTTATGATTTTCTAATTTTGAAACCCCTATTTTCAAATGGCTTTACATGAGCTGTTATAATTTGGAAACATTTATAGGACATGTTCGATAAGGATATTATCATCCATAGATACATCACCTAGGAAAGTTTTATTATGTTATAATAATAAAATTTGGTATAGTGTGTCTGTGAATTATTTTTAGAGAATTAATTACACTCATGTTATGAACAAGTATCTATTACCTAATTTGGAGGACTTATATAATCTACTATAGGGGTTCATTAATTTAAAACATTAATCTATAATATATGTATTTGGAACTGATGGTGAATAAGGAAGAAAATATTAATACTATGTTTTTAATGTGTATTAGAAATTTGATTTTAGTGTTATATATTATAGGATGACCAGTTCACCCAATATAATTTCTGATCATATAAATTATTTCTTCCAACTGTATTTGAATAATGATTTTATTGTTTTCATTATTAACATTGACAGTTTTTATAAATTTAATAAGGAACACGCTAAACACATGAGGATTATTTTTAAAACATTCAATGAATATATGTTTTCATGACCTGGGAAGGAAATATCATTAATCATGGCTCCAAACCAAACCGTGATAGCACATGAATGTTCCTCATGTTCCCCATGATGGTGAGATAATCCAGAAAGAATCCAATAATAACTAGAGGGACCAATTTTCAAAAACATAAATAACCAATATAGATTAATATTAATGAAATATAATATGAAATGAAATATTTTATAACTATAATCTTACATTGGGAGTGATACATCTAAGGATATAATTCAAACAATCATACATGTCCATGAACAAAAAAAATTATCTAAAAGACATATATAGTTACTCCATGAGATATGTGGGAATCATCAACTGTTATCATAGCCATCTACCTATGATATTTTGACACAAAACCCATCCTTCTAACTATGATAAATTTCCCTTCACTATAGTATACAAAAAATGACCTACACACCCTTAGGTGACTGTTTATGGTGGGTGAAAAACTAAACCAATTGGATCCCACCATAAAATTCAATGGAATGTCAATCTAAAATAATCCTAACATGATCAATTATAGAATAACATACAATAATAAAATTAGTTTCAAAATTTTAACAAAATAATTGTAAAAAATATCAATAATTATTATTATAAAAATGATTCCATATAAAAAAAATTTCTCATATTGAATATGTCTATTTATTATATAAACTATCATGTTCAAATATTGATTATAATAAAATTAAATCCATAAAAATAAAATCTAAGATAACTCGTGGGATATAAATCGGTATGGGATAACAAATTATGTTATTCGTCATTAGTAATTATATTAATCATGGTGAACTAAATAATTCCCTATAATAATGGGACATAATGAATAATGGACTATTCCATAGATATCACATTAATGGTGTTGTTTAAACCAGCCACTAGAACAATATTCCCCAAGAGTAGGGAAATACCCCATGAGTGAATCACCAAAAAATGAGGATAATGAACAATACTAATAACCTATAAGGTATCCAATTATATAATTTTATATTTATGTCAAATATATTCAAACTAATTATTATATTTACATTATAATTTATCAAAAAAATTAATCAAAATCATTCACAGAAATAAAATTCCATATATCATTTCATGGTGCACATAAAGAATATTTCCTTTTAAAAAAATCTATATTCTTAATATTTAATCTAAGAAAATATATTAACTCAAATAATGATATTGATGGATCATAAAATTATTAATTTAAAAAATCAGTAAATGTGGAAAAATTGAGGTTCAATAGAAAATGCTAGAGAACGATCCACCTACATCACACATGGAATCACATAAAAACATCAATGGGGTATATACATTAGTGTCAAGTGAAACACACTTATATTTGAAAAAATATCATGGAAAACGCTTCCAACTCAATAGATTATATTTTTTATTATGTACAAGAGATCAAATATCTCATAGAAAAGAGATATATATTAGTCCCAACAAGATCTGCACTATGGGAACCAAAAGCAAAAGTGATGTTTGTAAAAATGAAATTAATAAATAAAGGATTGATATATTGAATAAACAAAATATACATAGAATTAAAATATAAATATCATTAGATAATTTAATTTATTTGATCAAACATATAAATTCATTCAACTACATTATTAAGGTTAAATATTCATTATAATTTTTTTAAACGAGAGAATAATGCCAATATGGATCCCTTCTAATAAACCTTTTCATATTAGGTTATAAATGTTGGGATTATTAAAATACAATATGATTTTTCTTCACAATAGAACCATTGTTCACACAATTATATGTCTTATGATGATTCCACATGTGATTTGGGGTTACATTATAAGTTTACTGGCTACCCGATATACCGTTTTTCCAATGAAGGCCCTCCATATTTGTAGTGGAAATATGAGAAATTACTGTTGTATAAATATCCACAATGTATTTCCAGTGACTAACTGTATAATATTTTGGTTCAATCGAAATCTATTATCCATTTAATGGTGTTTCATAGGTGGTATTATGGGGTACTTTAGACACCATTAAGAAAAATATTCTTATAGAAGCCTCCATTCCACCACTAAAATTATTGAGCCTAAAAGATGAAATAATAAAAATAAAATATTTATATAGCATTAGAATAATGTTTTTATTTTCCAATTTATATAATGTTATTTACCCTAGAATTAATATAGAAAAATGATATTGGAATAGTGGGAAGTCCAATACTTCCTTATAAGTGATTTTCATTTCAATATCCAATGTGGATCTAGTCGTTTCCTTACTGACAATTTGAGAAATGAAATATACATCCCATGTATAAATTTAATTTTATTGTCAGTTATCTCCACCTATTTATCCAAAAATAGTATTTAATGACCCAAAAACATCATCATTATCATATAATTAAAAGTATCGAGATGATACTGATTAAGATGAAATATATGGAAAAAATAATTATTACTTGTAAAAAATTCTAGTAACTTTATCATATAAGCCACATGTATAAATTTATCATTAATACGAAATGGTCCAATATATAACATATAAATATTCCACTTATTGAATTATTGAGGGTGAAATAAATATGAATACATTTATTACATCATTTAATTTCCATATTGAAATCAGAATAGATTATATATAACACTAGAAGATTCAGGTTCTCTGAATTAATATTCTAGTTGTTTTAACAGTGAGACACATGACTAGAAATGGCGCACTTCATACCTTCCAACTGAAATTTCTTCGTCTATCATAACGTATCATTTTATTTCTAGGATGAATGTCCTAAAAGGAATAATGATAATCATGCATCACAAAATATCTAAAAAATTAAGGGTTGATGAACTATTTCCAAAAGTGAAAATTTTGATCAAAGGGGAGATACCACCAATAAGAAGACACCCCACTATATAAAGATTATAATATTCTCTTGAACATGTCATCATTTTTTTATTCATAATGAACTGACTCAAAGAGTTTTGAATAATATTAAACACTATTTAGAAAAATACTTGGCATATAATCAAGTGCATCTAAATATAGCTGAGAAATAATTCTCAAAATATCTATTTCCTAACTAAATTCCATGTCGACATGAAAAATTTTATTTACTATAAAGAGTGTTAGAAAAACATTTATCCTTCTAAGAGTGTAAGAAATTTCAAATTTAAATACCTAGAGGAACTCCACACATAACCAATATATATGGTTTATGACGTTATGTGTCAATATATAACTTAATCCCATATAAATATTATATAATGATAGCATATCTTATAAAGTATAATGTTACCAACTTAAAATAGAATTCATAACCGTGTAATTATAAAAATCATGAGTGGGGTAATTCTTCTAATGTTACTAAAAATGACGAGAAATGTATTCCAGAAAATGATATTCCTACATATTTATGCATCCCAGAATGGAAGATGAGTCATCATAAAAAACTACATGTCCTATACAAGGATCTTAAAATAAAATAATAAGAGATAATTTAATAAATCATTTTAACTCATCAAAATATCCATTCTACTTTGAACCCAAGACATTATCTCCCATTCTTTTTTAAGTGTAGTCCATGATGATGTTATATTAGAGTAATCATGTAAAAACAGTTGATTATTCAAATATAGGTATAAGAATCTTTGAACCAAACATTCAATATGTGCCTTCTATGAGGAAATGTGATCCTACACCTCTAAGTATTTGTTGTGATTCCATGTTCAGAATTCACATTCCAGTTGAAAATTTATTCTCATATATTGATAAGTGAATTTTTTATATTCAATAATGTCATTCACTCCTCAACATTCGACAAACTGAATTAAATTGGAACTAATGATCCTTCTATATAAAATAATATTTGCGTTTGTCATCCATGAACAATACTGAAAGGTTATAATGATAATTTTAAAATGTATATATCATCGATGAAATAAATATTGAATGATATTGAGTTTGGAAGAAAGACATCATTGGATCTTCATATTTTCCATACCTAATCGTGAATGTGGTATTTGGGTTATCGGATTCATTTTTAAGGAATTAGTGATTACACATCCATAAAATAATTTTTAGAATCAACCTTCCCCCCATTAACTAATGAAATAACTCATCCTCTCTAGAAAAATGTGACATATTCATAAACATTACCCAATTTATAATTTGATACTCTATGAAGATACATTAAAAACAATAATAAACCAGGTAAAAGGGATCAGGGTAACTTTCTATGATACAAAATGTGGAATAAATATATTTTATAATTGGTCATCCATCTTGACCATATTCTATATCAATATAATGAGTTACATATGACAATTTTGTATAAAAATATTCTATGTACGAGTAATTTTATTTATAGGGAACTAGAAAAATATTCTAGGCCAATATTTGGGAATTCTTTAGGGATAACCATGGGATAAATCCACCCAATCATTAAATGATATAAATGATCAGATACAACTTTATTTGAATGAACTACAGTTGATGAAAACAGAATCATTCTATCTAAATGAGACGGTTCATCGAAATTATCACTCTTATCGCACTCTCTTTGAAAAATTCAATATTTAGCATAATAAAAAGATCAAAACCTGATTTTTATATCAATCACAATCATCTCAATGATAATCCCTAAAATCCACACCAATGATAATGATGAAATATCAAAGATCGTGAATCATGAAGAGTACTACTCACTCAAATCTACAATCAAAATTCAAAAAAAGAGACAATGAAACCACTACTCTTTCCTCATTATATATGGAATCTCTATATCTATAATATATGAAATAAACCCTATCCTATGAATCAAAATATTGAAAATGGGAAGATATAAACAAATGTGAGGAACTTGTATCAAATAAAGATGATGTTATAAATAATACATTAATAGTGGTCCTCTCACAATATATTTACCCACATCTACACCTACAAAGAGCTACCAGAAAACATAAAACCACCTCACTCAATAGGATAGTGACTAGATCATTTTAAAAATAGAATATTTTGAAAACACCATAGTTTAGTTTAGATATGGGGATCCAAGACTTTATCGAGGTAGAGAAATAACCTAACTATATATATATATATCATTGATGACCAAATGGTCTACATGTCTTTAAAAGTGTTGAAAAATATCTTCTAATGTGACCTATCCTTCCACATTTAAAAAATGTTTAGGGAACACTAGTACAATGTTATGATTGAATAAAAAGATATAAATATTATGGATGTCCTTTACCACTTATACTATTATCATCCCACCTCCTCTTATTCAAATGCATTCTATTGAATTTCTAATTTGGTGGATTTGTAAACGTCATAACCATACCCTAAATGAGGCTGAAACTGTAACCACCCATGCACAAATCAATAGGATAGTTGTTGGGATAGGGGACCAAAGGAATAAACTAAATTAGAGAATTTATTATAATGTTCATGTTTTCACACACATATCCATGTCAGTAGAGAAGTGCAGAGGAATAATAAAAAAATGATGCAACAAATATATAGTAATCTAGACATGAAAACCCACTATGGTGTACATTAGTATGATGGTGAATATTAAAAATTATAGGGGAAAATACATTTAAAATCAGTAATATATCTCATCCGGATATAAATATATGGTAATATACTGAGTGATCCCATGTGTTGATCAAATATCTAAAACCATCATATGTGGTCAAAAGAACCAAGTATTCCTAAGCTCATCTAAATACAACAGTAACCAGTATGTTATTTGTATTATACCTAACACATTCTGGAAAAGACCATATAGGTTTGACCATATGATTACTGAGTAGAAATCACAATAATATCATGTGTGATAAGTAAAGGATTCAACAAGAACAAAAATATATTAGACATAAAACGTGATTCATCTCAACCCCAATATAGAGAAACAATAACTTATTCTAAGAAAAAGGGGCTCAACATAGTGTGTAGGTAAAATAAATGTCGATTCATTTCCACCCACAGATGGAGAGTGAACTCATCCATCCATTAGAAGAGAATCACTGAATGAAAATGACATGAATAGGTGACGTTGTAACCCATTGTATGTAACCAAATAAAAAGGTATAGATATATATTTTTAAATATAATTTCATTAAAAGAAACCCAAATAAGAGATTAAGGGTATCTCTATATCATATATCAGCAATGGAAAATTCATAATAATTATAGAAGTAAAACATCTCACACATCTACCCAGAAGAAACCATCCAATTCAAACCTATCCTCAAAATTATTCCGCACATTGGTCCACACACTCTAGCAAGAGTTCCCATGTTCTCGTTCAAAATTGGAGGGTTACACTATATGGATTGATAGAGGAACCATATCATTTTCCAATTAGAAGATTTTACTATAACAATAAATGGAATACATATGCCCAATCTAGATTGAGGGTTCCACTTAGTCGTTAAATTGACAAGCCTTACACTATTAAAATAAGAGGTTTAGACTCTAATCATAGAAAGAGAACACTTGCTCTGCCCAACATGAGGGTTCTACTCAGGTGGAGATATAGGGGACCCATACCCAACATAGATGAAGGTTTCCATAATGTTTGTTTCTAGAGTAATCATGTCTTATTCGAACCGGTGGGTTCCACTATAAATGTAGATGCCCAGACCCATCCCTATCGGATGGTTCAACTATATTCATATATGACCCATTCCAAGACCATTTAGTGGGTACCTCTGAGAATGGGTTTGGTGATCTCATGTGATCCCTGCAATCAGTGGTTGTTTCCTAAACATGGTTGATGTAATGAAACATCCCACATCATATCCCAGAAAACAAAAAGGAGAGGACCATGATGTTATTAATGGATGATCACTTAGGATTTTAAACTGATAGTCCAAAATCAAAGACCAAATGATGGAGGTTAATGAGTATAATGTTTCCTCGATGGAAACCAAGGGGTACACAACATGTGGGAGGGACCACAATTTGTGTGGCCCTTCTCCATAACCATTTAATGATCTAATTGGTACATGGAATAGCTATGGTGTATGCATACGTGGTGTGAGGTGGATATATATGACGTGAAGATGACATTGAGGGTCATACCAATGTTCTTGGATATTTTTATGAAACCACCATGTGTCTATTTTCATTAATCCATATTTATTAACATAAGTACATGGTCATGTTATTATCAGTGTAATCTAAAACAACGGTTCCTTGATGTGTGTTTTTCTATATGGACCATCAACATAGGGATGCGATAAATGACATTTAGGGGGTCTACATAGCATTCCATACCTTAAAATTCTTAAAAAACTAGTATCTGCAACATAGTAGCATCATGTCATGTGTTCATCATGATAGAAGGAGGGTATTCGTGTATTTTCTCAAAACATCATTTATGTGTGACACACATCGAGTATGGTCATTCCAAATCAGATCTAATGTGCTCTTGCACATGTATCATCCAATCAGGTACACCATACATTATGTGTGGGGAGTCTACATATAATTACATCATTATAAATTTTTTAAAACAAGATTCTATAACATAGTTATTATACATAGTGTGTTCATCATGGTAAAAAACGTGTATTTTTGTTTTTCAGTGAACACCATATCTATGATCCATCCATCAAATCAAACCATTTTACCACGAATAATACCTAAACACTATCTTTAATGTGTCAATCTAGTGTGCATATATTTATTCTAGTCATCTGGTGGCCAAAAATTGGTAATGTTGATCCTCAGAAGATCATCTACCGACCTATATGCTATTAGATTCTCTTCAATCGATGATTCTGTTGATAATCATTGTAAAATTATAGCATTTATCACAAAAAACCAATATCTATTTTTTATTCATCTATCTATCCATCTTTAATTGTTTCATTGTGACTTCGGCGGTCATTTCGAGCTCTGTACCACTCGCTAATATCGAATTGGGATAGTTGGGTCCTACCGATTAATAACACAAATTAAATGATGGTGGAGTTTATAAAATTTTATTAATCGTTCTATTATATTTTTTCTTTGAAAAAGGTCATTAACTCGGATATTCGGGGTTAGAATAAAAAATAGTATTTAAATAACTGGTACGTGGGGGTATACAAATGCCACAATTGGGGAAGATCAAAGAGGGGGATTGATCGGCTAAATTCATTTAATTAAAATGGGTTTAATACAAAAGATTAAGAGTCATACATAGATATTGAATCATTATACATTTAATAAATAATTAACTAGTTATTTTAGTGATAAGTTTCATTCGTTGTGTCGCAATGTTTTTTGATCAATAGTTTCATCATCGTCCGATATGATCAATAAATAGGAGGGGAGGGGAATAAATCAATGATTCAAGAATTATATGGTAAAACATGGGTTCTTATATATTACAATATTTATATGGGAAAATATTTTCAAATAAATGAATTATGTAGTTAAAATATATAAGTATTTAATCCACTAACCATACAGGAAATATGAAAGATATCTGAACACCCCACGATGACCTATATTGGGTTGCGCCCTGGGTAAACATCGGGCTCCGCACTCAAAAGTGATATCAATATTCTTATATGAGAGTTAGTTCAATATTTATTACATTTTATAAAATAAATTGTTTGTGGATAATATAAAATACAGTTAAATTTTTATAAAATTAATTCTGGGAAAAACTGACCTCAAAATTTCACACTATCTATGAACATATCTCTAGAAATATATGGAAATATATTTCAAATAATTATAAAGAGAAATATATGTCTATAAATAATTCCTTCATTCAATATTTTCATCCACAAAAAGATAAACTATACAACCATCTTGGGATACTGATTTTTTGTATGGATATTTATCTCCCCAGATTTCTACAGCCTGTTCTTATGCTGCCAAAACATGTGAACCTAGGGGATGACCCACCCACATTGTTCCCCATAATATTTATCCTTAATCACCACTAGGTTCAATGATAATGTGTCTCTATCCTCTACTTCTAGCTCTACCATGTTGATTATTTTCATCTGTTTATGAACATATCTCCTTGGATGAAGTACATTGGAGACTTCGTGAACCATTTCTAGATGTGGGGGTATCGTGAGGTGGCAAGAAAACATACAAACTCACTTTATGATCTTGAGTAGCCTGATGATCCTCATGGTTAACATACCTCTTTGTCTGAACCACATAAATCATCATCATCGATAGACTCTCTGAAAAGTGATGTCTCCCTGTTCGATCTCCAAGTGACTAAGATAGTGATCTTTATTAGATTATTTTATCTCCCAAGCAATTATCATTGGATAATGGATGTCATGGAACTTCTCTATCATCACCTCCACGATTTTTAGTCCCACTAGAGACGACTCACTAATATATTTCTGGCATAAGGGTGATAGTAATGGTCTTCCATAGAGGGCCTCAAAAGGATTTAAGCCCATAATAGAGTATTAGTTATATTTGGGGACAATCTAAAATATCGAAAAGAGGACATTTCACCAATGACTGAATTCTAGCACAAAAGACCTCTGCATATCCTTCAACACCTACATAGTTCACTTGATCTTACAATTGGTCTTGGGGTGAAAGGTTTCAGTCCTAATAATATATTTCTTTACTTCCTCCGGTAGAACCCTCCAAAACCATGAATTTAACCATGTGTCATGATTAGAGATAGTCATCAAGGGAACATAGTGGAGGAGAAAAATCTATCATACATTCAACTCTAGAAACCTCCTCCCAAAAATCTACTACTTTATAGAATTCAAATTTGATGATTTCATGAGAGAGTAAACAATCACCAAAATGGAATCATGACCATTAACTATCCAAATAATCCTTGAAACATTTTCAATCAATATTGAATCATACATCAAATCTGAGATCACAGGGGTCACTGAAAAACCTTTTAAAACATGGTTATTATGCTTCACATGTTAATAGGTGATCCACTTAGAGAATAAAATAGGATCACTCTGTATCATTCCAAACCAATATAAAATCCACTAAATTTCACTTTAAATTTTTCCTATAATGGTATGTATTGATAGAGGAGACGATTGAAACATTCACATCACATCAACATGCATCAAAACCGGAAAAATCATCCATACCTAGAAAAATATTGGGTTATTATCACCATCATAATATATATCAGATTAATCACCTGTGGACTTCTGGTCATGAAAGACCTTACAGCCGATGTACAATATGTTTTAATCACTCAAACGATATAGATGAATATCATTCCACACCAGAGAAAGATGAAAAGTTTTATCCCCTTGAACCAACATGGTCACATTCAATGAATCCAACAACATTGAAGATTAATCTTCCAAGTGAGAATGTGAAATCCTATTAAGGGAATCGGCAAATAATTTTCCCTTTCTTGCAGAATAGATAATCACTAAGTCATTGTCCTATAGAAACTACAAACAATACCACTGTCTTATTTATAGTTATCTCTATGTGTAAACGTGCCTGTGACACTGATGGTATGACTAAACCATGATGCATTATTCCATATAATAGTCCCACCACATCATTAGGAAAAAGATTACTTTTTCCTACAATAGTACATAAATCATGTAGATATACAAGTGTTTTCTCAACTTTATCGATCTGTATGTGATAATTTTTGGACACTTCTTCATCACACAGCTAAGCCTAGGTACTGAGGAATAACAAACTATTATGTAGTCGATTCTCTCCATAGGTAATATCAACATGGAGAAGTTAGTATAACCCAACATAACTAATATAAGTCATTCTAGAACTTCTCATTCCATGTTAAGGATTTATGTTATTTATCAGGGTAGTTAAAGTGGATTCAATTATGTATATGTCATCCAAAAACCTCTTAAAGTACCTCTCCAAGACAAAAAAAAACTCAACACATATTAAAAAATCATTGCTGGATCTAGAGAGGGCACTAGATTAATCCTTGCTGGGTCCACATCTAAAATATGATCATAATTTACATAGCTGAGAAAGTGATCCTCATGAAAATTGAACTGCAACATCGAGAGATTACCAAAAACATGGTTCCCTCAAAGAATATATAGTACCAAACTCTAGTGATATTCATGATCTTCCTCTTTTGTGGGGAATATGTGTATTTATTCAGTTAACAGGACCACAAAATGTTCAATGTACATCTGAATGATCCAAACCATCAATGATATAAAAAGGAAATGAAGTTTAACACACAAAAGGAAATCACTAAGAAGTCATTATTTTCATTGTTACATTTGAATGATGGATTCAGAATATCATATTTACAAACCCTAAACTGGTGGTAGACATAATAAATATATCTCTTCGTGAACCATCATATGGGTTGAAACGGATTAAAAAGTTTGTCAATCCTCTAAAAGGGGTACTTTTTCATTATCATGGCCTGGTTTAGACCATCATAATCCATGAATATCTACATTATCATGTATTCAATTTTAATGAACAACAACAGATATTCCTAGGTAGACACACAAGGCTAGATGAATCCCTTATCTTCAAGGACCTCTAACTTCAAATTCATATCTTGAATCATGGTAGGTGCCATTTGATATATTGTATAATATATCAGAGGAATACCATAAAGGAGGTAAATGTCAAAATAAATCTCTTACCTCAGTGGTAGCCTAGGAACATCATTAAAAAATATATCCATATTTTCGTCAACAATTAAATAACTATTGATTACTAAATATACATATAGACCAAGTTCTATACTCAAAAACAGATGGGTGATGGGTTTAAGCATAATTCTCATTTAATGCACTCTTTGTATCATTAAATATTTTTACCCAATAATGGGTAATATCTTCTCATTAATGTGTAAGCATCAAAATGACCATCAGGGATAGTCAATATTGGATCAGATAGTGTGCAACCAATTCATATCAAATATGATTTCATAGGGATCCATTGTGATGACCAAATAGACCTATTTGACCATATCATCACCAAGAAATAGCTCACTCCGCCAAAACATGAATGATATAGAAAAGTTATTCAATTTAAGTACCATGTGATGAATGTCAAGACCCATCCTCGGGACATGTGTCATGACTACTCCAAGCCCACCTTCCACAGGCCAAGGGATGTCGACTAGAACCGAAGGGGTAATCCTAATAAAAAGGGAAGGCATTACCCTTAATAAGTAAAAAAACAATAGATTATGAAACTTGATGTAAACACTCTATAAAACTATATACAAAATAATGTACTAAAAGTAAAGGGGCCAAAAATACAAGTCGAATAGTAATGTACTATCAACTATAAAACTAGTACAACTGCAAAAAGGTAAAACATAAACTACTGAGTTTTCCTCTGGGAATCCCATCTGAAGGGTGGTTAAAGATGGCCTCCTCAGCACCCCAAGTCGGTATGTCCGCTCCGTGTACGTCTCACCAAGTGGTCCACCTCCGGGTACTGTCTTGCTCTAAAACTCTCAACCTCGATCAGTGTTGTCTATCATGTGTAACCCACACATCGATGTGTGGGCATATCCCATGTAGGGGTGAGTATAATGATACTCAGTAGGGGACCCTGAGACCCCTGATGGTCTCCCAGAATCCAGAAACGATAAACCATAGAAGTAAGATACAATCAAAAAGTATCAACCATCCTTAATTAGTTATATTCCCATACATATACCAAAGTTACCAGTCACAGTCCTGCTCCAACTCTCAAGCCCAAGCACAACCCAATCCACACATGATGTAAAGTCAAACACCATGATGATAATGGTTGAAAGACATGACTCAACTCACACAGGTATAAATCTTTCATATAGAGATTGAGATGATCAGATGTAGTAACCGATTCATCAATATTGTCAGACCCACACAGGATACAGGGTCAACTATGTTGTTGGACCCACACAGGATACAAGCCCAGCTACTCTTCCAGACCCACACAATATATTGGAACATAAATCAGAACTATCAGGCCCACAGAGGATCTCGATACAGTATTCATCGCTGTCTAACCCATAGAGGATTCAGGTTTAGTAATCATCGTTGTCATACTCACATTGGATTATGTTACCGTAGTCGTCGCAACCAGCTCTAGGGTTCCAGCACACAACACACTCGATTCCGGGAGGGTCCCCTCCTCGAGCCATGTGTCGATACATCAACTATCATGAAGTCTCGAGTTGATGTATCATGTAGTTAAGTCTCATCATAAATAACTCAAGGTGGAAAACGGTGTGTAAATCAGATGCCTGGTATTAGAGTGATTGGCTTTTCTGTTCTACGAGCATGGTTTGACATTACGTTCGATCATACCAGGCCATTTTCCAAATTTTTCCAAAACGCACTAAGATTATCCAAAACGGACCTCCACGTTAAGAGGGTCACAGTGCTGCAGACGGCGCGTCGATCAGACGCGCGGTCTAGGAGTTATTTGTTTTTAAGCTAAGATGGGCCCTGCCTGTTAAGCCTAGTGCGCTAGTGGGTCCGCCCGACCCAGATTGGTGGGTCCGACCCGATAGCGGGGTTGTCCCAGCCCGGTGGGGTGTTGCACACCTATGGTCCCTACCCCCACATCGGGCCGGTCCAATTCACCTGGTGGCGACAAGCGGCACCGCCTTCCCCAAGCCCGGCCAGCCATAGCCGGCGGGTTCTGCCCTGTGAAGGCGGCCCGCGCAGCGGGCCTCAGTTCTTTCCATGCAATGCCTATGGGTTCCGTGTTTCTCCAGCCTGGCCGGAAGGCGGTCTTCCTGTTCTCCATGCCGAGCGGCCCACGGATGCGGGCCGAAGTCTAATCCGCGCGGCTCTTGAGGGTGTCGTGGATCTCCAGCCTGGCCGGCAGGCGGCCAACTAGTTCGGTTCGGCAGAGCGGCCCGCAGATGCTGGCAGCATCCTCCACCTCCATGTGAAGCCTGTGGGCACTTTGGTTCCTCCAGTGGGTAGGTCGGTCGTACAATCGATCGTCTTGCGGTTCGGGCGAACCGAGTGGCCGCCAGACCCTCTATGCGGCTAGTGCACGGCCGCCACTGCCTCCAGTCGTCGACGCCTCTTCCATCCACTATGAATCGCATGGCTGTGGCCCCCTTCCCTCGGCACGGTGCGACGGTACCGCGCCCTAGCAGCTCCGCCACCATCATCAACATAAACAAGGTTCAACGGAGGGACATCGTGCCGTGTTTTTTCGGCCCGTTCCCTCCGTGTTAGGTGAAAACAATTGGCCAATGATGAACCAAAGCATTCATTGAAGAACCTTGGTATGATTTATTCATTGAAAAATAAAAAAATCCACCTACCTCGAATTTTTTCATTCAATGATGAAGTGTCTCGGAAGATTGATGTCCCAGATGATGGACATCATTCTTTCAATGTTGGAGTGGATGATGTGGTTGTTGGAGACGTTCATTGTGAGCATCGTCTTCCCTTTCTTTCCCTAGATTTAAAGGAAGGAGTCGCGTCATCATTCTTCGGTGGAAACAACATTCTTCATCGAGAGAATAGTGTTCTTCCAAGCCAACTGTCCAGCGATTATGCCAACCCCAAAATAAAATAAGCTCATATCTTATTTTAATGGTTGGCATGAGTTCAAAATAATAGAAATTAATTACGTTGGTTCACTTAATTAAATTCATGTTGTTGGAAAGAATTTTAAAGGAATCAATTAATTAAATACAATGGTGTGTTTTCACATTAACGGGAAGTCCAAGAGTTTAAATTGGGTTCAAGGTCAGTTGAGGGGTTTTAGCTTGTGTGGGCCCCACCATATAATATCCTCCCATGGGAGGTTATGTGGGGGTGGGCCCCAACTCCAACTTCCCCTATGTGGCTAAAACCACCACATAAATAAAATTATGTCACACATAATTTTTATTAAAATTATTTAGAATCCCCAAAAATTAACTTCCACTCCTGATAAGAAGCAATTGCGGTAAAGGGTTCCATAAGAGAATATCAGCACTGCGAGTTCATCAGTGTCCTCAGATTTCAATTCTGAGCACCATTTCAAACGATATAAAAACTTCCACGTACGATTACCGAACGTACCCAAACAAAACATCAGAAATTTATTCCGGGCACATCGGGCCTCAAAATCAGGTGCCGTTAGAAATTGTGGACTCATAAAATTTCCATGTATTTAAGAAAAAATGGTCCACAAGATTTATGGGTCTTTACATCCTCCCCACCTCAGGGATTTACGTCCCTATAAGCAAAAAAACACACTAAGAAAACAAATTATGGTACTAAGCACACATCTGAGCCTCCCACTCCCATGTTCTCTCCTGGAGGTTCCGGTGCTGCCAACGAATGCACATAAGAGGAATCAACCATCCATGTAGGACCTACTCCTATCGATCCTCAATCACCACTAGAACCACTGTGATAGTATCCCCATCATCAATGTCCAGCTCCCTGTGGTCGTTGATGTGGGATGGGTCATGCACGAATCTCTGCAGCTGTGATACCTGGAAGACGTCGTGCACCCGGTGCAACTGAGGCAGAAAGGCCAGGCGGTAAGCCACCTCACCTAATCTACTGAGGACCTAGAACGGTATGATGAATCACAAAGATAATGTGCCACATCGTCCAAATATCTGCAGACCTCGTCGAGGTGAGACCCATAGGAAGACGTGGTCGCCATCCTCAAACTCCAGTGGTCTCGGTCTCCTATCAGCATATGAATTTTACCTACTCTGTGTTGTCTTCATCTGGTCTTGGATGATCTGCAGATTCTCTGTCATAGCCTACACCATCTCTGGTCCTATAAGTGCTGACTCCCCTGGGTCAGTCCAGCACAAAGGCGATCAGCAAGGTCAGTTGTACAGTTCCTCATAAGGAGTCATCCCGATGCTGGAGTGGTATCTGTTTTTATATGAAAACTCTACCAAGGGTATGTGATCCTCCCAGCTATAACCAAAGTCAATTAAACATGCACAGAGCATGAACTCGAGAGTCTGAATGGTCCTCTCAGTCTTTCAATCCGTCTCAGGATGGAAGGCGGTGCTCAAGCGAAGTTTTGTCCTAAAATCCTCTTTCAACCCCTTCCATAGATGAGAAGTGAAACATGGTTCTCGATCGTAGAAGATTGTCGATGGCTCACCATGCAGACATACGATCTTCTGTACATAGAGGAATTACAAGCTCTCTACGAATCCCTACTCTCTGATCGGTAGGAAGTGGGGGGACTTGGTGAGTCGGTCAACAATCACCCAGATTGAGTCGGGTCCTATGGATGTACATGGAATCACCATCACGAAATCCATGGATATCCCATCCCAAATCAACTTTGGGACCTCTAAGGGATGAACGAGGCATGTTGGAACCTGGTACTCCACCTTCAGTTGCTGACAAGTGAGGCATCGTGAGACAAACTCTGCAACTACCTTCTTCATTCCTGGCCACAAGTGCTGTCGTCTGAGGTCTGGATACATCTTTGCCACTCATGGATGTACCGCTAGAGGGGAAGTGTGGAACTACATCAACACTTAGTCTAGAAGTGAAACTGGTACCATGGACCGTCCTATAAAGGGAATGATGTGCTACCCACTTTCATAAAATACATCAGGTGCTAGCCCTGAGGATTTCTGAGCACATCGCATGTCACAGTCAAAGTCCCCACACTATGCCTCTCTGACTCACTAAAGAAGTGGAGGAGTGACTATGAGATAATATAGAAAGGCTTCTCTATCTCTATCAACAAAGGATATGTGCAACGCGGCCAGTTGCTATGTCTCCACTCCTAGCAGTTGAATTCCCGGTCTCCTACTAAGAGCATATGCTACAACCTTCCCCTGCCCAGAAGTATAGGCTATCTCAAATTCATAGTCCTAGAGGAACTCAAGCCATCACAGCTATCCCAAGATCAGGTCTTTCTATGAGAAGATGTACCTGAGACTCTGGTAGTCAGAGTTGACTGTAAAACGCTTACCCATTTGATAGTACTGCCACATCTTCAAGGTAAAGACCACTACTACTAAATCCAGGTCATGGGTTGGATAGTTCTTCTCGTGATGTCTCAATTACTATGAACCATATGCTATCACTACTCACTACATCATCAAGACACACCTGAGTTTGGTCCCCGATGCATCACAGTAAACAATGTACCCTACACCCTCCTCCATTAGCCACAAGATGGGGGCACTCTTCAACCTCTGCCTCTGCTCCTGAAAGATCTGTTGGCATCTATCTGACTACACGAAGGTTTTCCCTTTCTTCGACAATGCTGAAAGTTGTGCTGCAAATCTGGAGAAGTCTAGCACAAATCTCCGATAGTACCCAGCCAGTCCTAGAAAACTCCGCACCTCCGTCACACTCTTTGGTGGCTACCATGAAAGTATTGTCTTGATCTTTGCTGGATCCACTGTAACTCCTGAATCCGAGATGATGTGTCCCAAGAATTGAACCTCTAAAATCCATAACTGGCACATCGAGAGCTTACCATAATGTTGGTGCTTTCGGAGTGTGTCGAGTACTACCCGCAAATGGTAGGCATGCTCCTCCCCAGTAGTCGAGTAAATCAGTTTTACATTGATGATGACTACGGCAAAACGATCGAGGTATGGCTGGAAGATTCTGTTCATGAGACTAATGAACACTTTTGGTGCATTGGTTTCGCCGAAGGGCATAACCAATATCTTGTAGTGGCCATACCGACACTTTAAGGTCATCTTCTACACATCCTCTTCTCGAACTCTGAGCTGGTGATATCCTGATCTATGGTCTATCTTCGAGAACCATCATGCTCCCTTGAGTTGATCAAAGAGGTTCTCAATCCTCGAGAGTGGGTACTTTTTTCTCACAGTCACCTGATTCAGGCGACGATAGTCGATACACAGTTTCAAGCTCCCATCCACCTTCTTTGGGAAAAAATTCAGAGATGCCCAAGGTGAAACAATGGGTTGGAAAAATATCTTCCACTGCACGTCCTCCAACTGTACCCACAGCTCACGAAGCATGGCGAGAGCCATATGATATGCTAGAGTAGATATCGGTGCAATCCCGGGGTACATTTCAATGTAGAAGTCTACCTCTTTGTGATGAGGTAGTCCTCGAACATCATCAGGGAAAACATATGCTTGCTGATCCACCACAATATGAAAACTCGGACTCCACACATCAACCACTCTGAGGATTAGACTAACCAATTGATTTGTGATCGAATGCCCCCTCCTATGTGTATGTCCATCCTGTGCTGCAAAGGCTCCCTTATTTCTGGTGAAGGTGAACCTAGTCACATCCTTTCGAAAAAATTACACTTTGTACCTAATAGAGTAAATATGAGCATGAAATGAGGATAACCAGTACATACCCAATATGACATCGTAAGGCCTCGATGCTGCAACAAGAAGATCCTGGCTGAAGCTCTCGCCTCCATGGGTAAGCTCAAACTGCCGGCACTAGTGCGTAATCGACGAGTTTGCTTCCATAGGAGTATCTAGCCCTAAGGATCGAGCTAACGACTCTATCAGAATCTTCGAGCATCGAACGAGGGCAGTGGAAATAAAAGAATGAATCGCACTTGTGTCTATAAGTATAATAGAAATGGTGGAGTAGACATAGATAGTACCTCGAATCATCTCAGGTGTGCCGTGGTCATAGGCTTAAACTCCATGGAGCTGAGACCACTTCTGTCTGCCAGCTCCCTGTGGCCGAGGTGGACCTCTTACTGGTGGTGGTGGTAGAGCCTCGAAACATCATCCACCACCCGCTGCTCGACCAGCTCTTATGCCACGTCAGCACACTCCCGGTGGACCACCACAGTTGAACCTCTGCCTCTTCTTGGGAGGTCCCTCTACCGTCTTCTGCTCATTTTCATGGCGGGTCAGGCAGTCACGATCCATGTGGCCCTACCAGCCACATGCATAGCACTGCCTGCTCCTCGTATAGATGGATCTTTCTCGTGTGCCCCGCCCAACCAAACCAGTATCATAGGATCGCCCACCTGATGGCCTATTCCACTTGGAAATCTACGTCATCTGTCTACTGCTAGCTTTAGAAGACTCTGCTACGTGTTTCCATGTGGTGGGTCTCGCCACAGCTGGATGCTCATTGAGAAAACTATCCACTAAAATGGCTCAATCCATCACCCCCGCCTGTGTTGGAATGCTGAGTGGAATCGTCGAAGACCTGTTCTTATGCCTGAGTCCATGCTCAAAGGTCCGAGCCCTAATGAACGTGCCATGTATTATGTCTGTGGAGTAGCACGAGAGGTCAGTGAACCTCGATGAGTACTGAGCTACTGTCAGGCGGACCTACTACAGATGAAGTAACACCTGAATCCGCACCGCACGAAGCGTGGCTGGAACAAACAGTGAGTGAAAGAGACTCTCGAAATCTATCAAGACTAATGATGTCTCGTCATGCACCTAGAGCATCATGATCCAACATCTCCATGCTGATGTATACATGAGAATTGCGTCAAGGATCACCATGAGGTCAGCTAGTGTCCCTACCAATCTGAAAACCCACATGAAAGCCTCTTGCCAATCCTCAACTTCTTGTGGGTCCTACTCTCCTTAGAACATGGGCGGCCTCTGGCATTGGAACTCATGCAACTCACTCAGGTGGTTTTCACTCTCTTCATCTAGATTTGGTGGTATCGGTGGCCCAGCAGGTACTGATACACCTGGTACCTCCGCTGTGATGGGGCCTTAAAATTTGGCCTCGTTGCTCGGTGGGATACAATCTCGTACGAAACATAGAACCCTAGATGGATGTCTTTGTGGGTCCATCCTGAAAAGAAACCGGTGGCCCACGATTAAAATAGTATATCTGGTTATCTGACACAATGTAATCGCATAGAAAATTTTTTCATAGGAAACACACACACAATTAGTGTTTTCATGCATTAAGTCGGAGATCAGAATTCAGAGTCCTAGTGTTTGGATACGTTGTCTGCCACACCAACACTGGTTTCTATAAACTAATAACCACACCCAAAACTCATAACAGTATTACCATTAAAATTATAGGATTCCATGTTCTGCGGTAGAAATGACTTCCCTGATACCAATTTGTCATGACCCTTCCTCAGGCCCGGTGATGTGACTACCCCAAACACGCCTTCCATAAGCCAGGGGCTGGAGACTAGCACCAAAAGTGAAATCCCGAAAAAAAGGGAAAGCATTGACAACAATAAGTAAACAAAAACAACATAGTACACAACTAGAAGTAAACACTAATTAAAATTGTATTCAAAAGAATGTGTTTAAAGTAAAAGGGATGGAAATACAATACCAACAGTAATGTACGAACAATTGTAAAACTAGTACAACTAGAGAAAGGTAAAAAAAACTATTCAGTCATCCTCTGGGAATCCCACCTGAAGGGTGGGTATATATGGCCTCCTCAACACCCCAGGTTCATCTGTTGGCTCTATGTACATCTCGCCAAGTGGTCCACCTCCGAGTGTTGTCCTTCTCAACAACTCTCTACCTCGATCAGTGTTTTCTGACGTCTGCAACCAACACAATGAAGTGGGTGCATTGAACGTGTAGGGGTGAGTATAATGATACTCAGTAAGGGACCCCGAGACCCCCGATGGTATCCCAGAATCCACAAAATATAAACCACATAAGTAAGTTACAATAATAAATTATCAACAATCCCTAATTAGGTATATTCCCATATATACCAAAGTTACCAGTCACAGTCCGGCTCCAAATCTCAAGCCCAAGCACAACCCAGCCCGCAAAGGAAGTAAAGTCAAACACCATGATGATAATGGTTTAAATACATGACTCATATCACACAGGTATACATATGTCGTAGAGTGATAGAGATGATCTAATGAAGCCACTGATTTATGTAAGGATTCAGACCCACATAGGATACAGGACGAGCTAAGCTGTCAGACCCACACAAGATACACAACCAGCTACTCTGTCGGACCCACACTGGATACAAGGAACAGAAGTTAGAACTGTCAGACCCATGAAGGAATCTAGTACAGTAGTCATAGTTTTCAATCTCACAGAGGATTCTAGTTTAGTAACCATCATTTTCAAACCCACATAGGATTCCGGTACAGTAATCGTCGCAGCAAGCTCTAGCATTCCCACAGACTGCACGATCGATTCCGGGAGGGTCCACTCCTTGAGCCAAGTTTCGATACATCAACTATAACAAAGTCTTGAGTTGATGTATCCCGTAGTTCTATCTCATCATAAGGAAATCAATGCGACACATGTCTCATCAATCGGACACTCAATTTGAGAGTTATTGGCATTTCCGTTCCAATGGCCCGGTTGGATTTTACATTCGATCCAGCCTGTCCATTTTACAAATTTGTGAAAAACTCACTTAGGGTATCGGAAAACTACCTCCATGTCATGAGGGTCCCAGTGCCGCAGACGGGGCATCGATCAGACTTGTGGTCTAAGAGTTATTCACATTTAAGCAAAGATGGGTCCGACCAATCAAGCCCAGTGGGATGGCGGGTCGGCCCAACCCAGCTTGGTGGGTCCGACACAGATGGGGGGTCGGCCCAGCCCGGTGGGGCGCGACCCACATGCGGGCCCGGCCTGGCGGGTCCGACCTGGCTTGGGGATCGGCCCGACCCAATGGGGCACGACCCACCTGCGGCCCCGGCCCTTGCTACGGGCTGGTCTGGTTTGCTCGGCAACGCCATGTACCGTCTCCTTCCCCTTGCTCGGCCGGCCATAGACGGCCGGTTATTCCAGTTGCACACAGCCTGCGCAGTGCAGTAGCTCATCCCATGTAGTGCCTGCGGGTGGCGCGTTTCTCCAGCCCTACCGCCAGGTGGCTGCCCGGTTCGCCCTGCCGAGCGGCCCACGAATGTGCGTCATAGTCTCCTCCATGTGGTGCATGTGGGCGCCTCAGATCTCTAGCTCTTCCGGTAGGAGGTCTCGCAGTTAGGTTCGGTCGAGCGGGCCATGGATGCGGGCCGCGTCCTCCATCTCTAGGTGGTGCCTGCGGGCGTTGTAGTTCTTCCAGCAGGCCGGCCAGTCAGCCTGCGGTCCGAGCGTCCTGAGTGGTGGCCGGACCCTCCATGTGTCCGGTGCATGGTCGGTGCTGCCTCCAGTTTCCAGAAAACCTTCCATCTTCCACGACCTGCATGGTCGCGTCCCCCTTCATTCGTTTTTGTGTGATGGCACGGTGCCCTAGCGGCTCTACCTCCTCCGCCAACAAAAACAGGGTTCAACGGAGGGACGTCGAGCCATGTTTGTTTGGCCCACACCCTCCGCCTTTGGTGAAAACAATTGTCCAATGATAAACCAAAGCATTCATCAAAGAATGAGTTAATAATTTATTCATTTAAAAATAAACAAAACCCCATAACTCGTATTTTGTCGTTGAATGATGACGAGTCGCAGAAGATGGACATCACAGAAGACGGATGTCGTTCCCTCAATGTAGGAGGGGATGAAGTTGTTGTTGGCGACGTTCTTCCCGGGCAGTGTCTTACCTTTCTTTCCCCGGTTGGAAAGAAAAGAGATGCGTTATCATTCTTCGGTGGAAACAACATTCTTTGTCGAGAGAATAGTGTTCTTCCAACCCAACTCTCCAATGATTATGCCAACCTCAAAATAAAATATACTCATCCATAATTTTTTATGGTTGGAATGAGTTAAAAATAATAAAAATTAATTATGTTAGTTCACTTAATTATATTCATGGAGTTTTTAAGTATTTTAATGGACTCAATTAATTAAATACAAGGGTGAGTTGGCACATTAATTGCAAGTCCAAGAGTTTAAAGGGTGTTAAAGGGTAGTTGAATTGTTTGAGATCTTGTGGGCCCCACCACATAATATCTACCCATGGGAGGTTATGTGATGGTGGTCCCACCTCCAACGTCTCCTTGGTGGATAAAACCACCTCTTAAATAAAATTATATCACACATAATATTTATTTAATGTATTAAGTATCCACAAAAATTAACTTCCACTCTAGATAAAATAAAACTGCAGAAATGGTCTCCTTAAATGAATACCGGCATTGCGAGTTCATGGGTTTCCTCAGATTTCGATTCTTGGAACCGGTTCAAATGATATAAAAATTTTCATGTACATTTACTGAACGTACCCGAACAAAAGCTCAGAAATTTATTCTGGGAACACCGGGCCTCGGAATCAAGCGCCGTCAAAAACTACGGACTCGTAAAATTCCCATATATTGAAGAAATATTTTTTGATAGGATTTCCTGGACTTTACAATTAATATATTGTTGTATCAACGCAATGAGAACCACTAATTATTGCACCATGAGTATATAATATAATGAATTAATGACACAATTCAATATAAATTCTTAAGAAATTGAGGAAAAAATATATTTCATACCATTAATCATATCATGAACTATAGTGTTATGAGCCTCCAGATCCCCAAACTATCTTTAGACTCAACTACCATATCCTATATCCTGACATTTTCCACATTGTGGTGGTGGTTTTATGGTCTCATAGCATTGTCAAACTCACATAGATCCTTCTCCCCATCTTTACACCCCACCTCCCTAGAACCCTACCCACTCTTTTGAGATCCCACCTATCTGTGTTTTATCTGTTGTGGAAGTCAATCAGCTATCATCCTATGCTCTTATACACATATAGTCCAGGAATAAAACCCTCCTGACCTATAACATCTGAATAAATTCACAAACACTCTTTGGGATTACCTGGAGGTCTGCATTGTACCTCTCCCACATGACCACCTGCATGTGGCTGTTCACAATAGGGTCTCCTGTGCGAATAACCAGTTGACTAACAGCATATATTTACTGTAGATAGATCTTCTATATGGAACCCAAATCTAGCTACAACAACCAAATGTCCCTCTAATTGGAAAATCTCTATCACATGTTTATTCTACACCACACTATCATATGTGAGAATGCACAAGAGAACCACACTAGAAGAAATATCATTGTTGATTTCCTTCTAAATAATTGATTATCAGTTGTATACATCTCAAATCATGTCATGGTAATAATAGGTAAGGACTATAAACATAACAACATAACCACCTACCATTATTTCTATTTTCTGTAACTGTAGAGGCTGATGAATTTTATCTAATCCCTAAATGGGGGGGTAATACTCCTCCTAAAATAGATACTAGAAGTTAGGACAAAGGATTTTTGAGTATCCATTCATCTAGGTAACATTATTACTCTATCATGCTGCTTCCTCATGGATAAGGTGTGATTTCAGTAAAACAATTAGATATTTGGGTTTTTATATGAGACTAAAAACATAGACCACTGAATCTTGCCAGTCCTTCAAGGAATATGCATATGGATTACTATGGAACCTCAAAAACCACTAATGCTGGAACATAAAGAGGGAAATACGATATCGAATCATTGTCCTCATATACTAGTATGATCATTGATCAACATGTGGGGATGTTGTAACCTACCATAATGTTGAAATAGTCTCATGGGGTGGACCTTGTCCCAGGTACATTTACTCATCATATTGTCATCACAATATAGAATGATTTCCGTAGATAGATGGAATTGTTGAGTTATTCTGAAATTTAATCATGATGTATAACATTAATATGGGGATATATATAAAAATAATGGTGAGTGAATCAATAATGATAATATAATAACCTACCTTTTATGATGCATTTTACATTGATCTGTAAGACAAGGGTATATGTATGTAGAGTCCATGTGAATGTAGATAATTTCATGATAGATGGATACATAGGTTGCTTGTACCATCACATGATTCACTATCCAATGATATACACTCGAGACACATTGAAACTTTCACCCTAGTCCAAAAAAATCGTAATAGGTGGACTACTATAATATTTTATCAAAAATGAAATTCAATGATACCTACCTGTCATAAGACAACCCTAACCGAGGCTTCATCCACAACTACCCCCAGCCTGCATCCATAGACCAGAGGTGGAGACAGGAGTAGAAAGGCATAAAATAAATGGGGGATATTTTGCAAAATCACCTATATCCAAAAACAGGAAAATAACAATGAAAAAATGTATTGGAATAATAATAATTCTTTGAAATAGAATAATATAAAACATGCATGAAAAACCACTAGAGATCACAAGATCATGATAATGAAAATAAAAAATTATAGGGGGGAAATAAAATCCCAACTAGAATTATGTACTAACATGAAATAACTATAATCAAAACTAATGAGGGATAAAATATATTATCATTATGATACAACCACTATATTTTATCTAAATCACCTAGAATATATAATCTCGTCTCAAATCCACCGCCAAACAATCCACAAACTCTATAAGATATGATACGTTTGGGGAAATGCCATGTAGTGGTGAGTAAATAAATACATAGTAGGATGCACCAAATGAAAAAGGGGGAGAAGTAATAGAAGAAATTGGAACATAATGATAGTAAATAATAAACAATATATATCTCAACATAATGTAAGATAAATACAATCCTCATCCAATTACAAGGGGTTCAACACTGTGTGTATGTGAATTTTATGTTGGGTCATGGACACCCATATATAGAGAGTGAACTTATCCAAACACAATATTATAAACATAGAAATCATATTTTCTACCACACACATCTTCAAAACCAATGGAATGAGAGTAACCAAATCCAAAATTACTTATACAAGTGAATATATATATATTGTCACTAAAAGTATACGAAATGAGATAGTAATGGGATCTCTATATAAATTATCAGCCAAGGGAAAGATTCATCAATAGATCCATAAGTCCAAAAATGATTCCCATTATATCATGTGTCTTCCCACTTCCTTGAAAAATCTATCCATGTAATTCCTCTCCTATATACTGTTACACACAATCAAGGGGCCACACGCTCTAGGTGGATGATCCATGCCCTAGTAAAACATGAGGTTCAACTCAATGGATAAATAGTGGTCCTATAACGACTTCCAACATGAGGGTTCCACTATAATATTAAATAGAGGACCCATTACCTACCCATTATTTGGGTTCTAATATGTAGATAAATAGAGGACCCATACACTGTTCTGATAGGGGGTTCCACAACAAAATTCGCCAGTGGACCCATGACTAGCCTAACATGAGGGTTCCACTCTAGTGGATTGATAGATAACCTGTTCCCAAATTAGTTGTATGGATTCAATATATAAGTATCTATAATATCTATTCCCTATAGAAATTTGAGGGTTCCACTCTGACTGTAGATGACCCGTGACCTACCTCTCAAGACAGTTCCACTCTAATCACAGACTACCAATGCTTATCCTTGCTGGAGGGTTCCACTCAGAAAGCCTTTGGTGATCCTCCAAGATTACCTACGTCATTTAACATATCCTATAAGAGTTCCACCCCTGAAAATTTCAAAAATAATATCACAATATTCAAAAATGATGGAGCCATCACATTTTATGATGATAAACACTCTGTAAAAGATACTCATATGAATTTTTTTTAACAACCCAAAAATTTATAAATGAAATATCTCTCTTATTGGAGTAATTTAGTAAAGTATAATAACATTTAATTAATTTTGGAAACACATTCCAACATCACACATAAACGAACTAATAAATTCAATCTGTTCTTTGAAAAAATATCACTTCTATTATTTGAAATTCAAAAATCTGACCTAGACAGCTACTCTCAATAAGCTGTTTAGAGATTTATGGGACAAACCTTATTTTTGGTAAATAGTAACATAACCTTGTGAATAGTAATTTTACACTTACAAATATTAATATGACCCTTATGAAAATTGAATCATCCATTTTAATTGTAATGTTACCAAAGATAGTATAAATACAAATTTTCTATCCTATAAGTGAAAATATGATATAATTATATTATAGTGTTGTTATTTTTGTAGTTTATAATGAATAATTTAATAAATTAAAAAAAATATATTTTCATAAAATATATTCAAAAACAATTATTTTTATTTCTTATGATTATATGGTAATTTTATGATACCCAAATAAATTTTTAAAAATGTTACATAAATAGTTTTCTATATATATTTTCAAGTAAGTTATGGTTTTAATAAATAATTATAATACACATATTTTCGAAATTATTTTTGGAAAATGTAGTTCCTTTTTAATTATAAAGGTCAAAAAATGGTTAGCATGATTTTTTAATATTTTTCAAGAATACATGAATTTTTTCTGAATAGTAAAATAAGATAATTTACAAAATATTCTAAAAAGGGATTTTTAAATAATGATTGTGTCATGGATGAATTAAATGACCATTGGTTATAACTAAAACTCCCTATTTAATTTATATATTCATTTAATAATAAATACATCTTGTCTTGATGGAAATGTAAAAACTAAATAATTAAAAATTGTGAAATAAACCATCCCTGCCACTGTAAGTACCACCCCACATGACATCATTTACTCACACTTATCAAGCCTTGTTACTACTCAAAATTCAACTAAAATATCTTCCCAATATTCTCTACACATTTTTAATCCATTTATATCATGAAAAGGCAAAAAAATATCCCCTAATGATTCTCTCAAAGAAGATATGTTCAAGAGGTTATTTCTCTCTCTTTTCATTCAATTTCCTCTCAAATGTCCTTCTTTTCTTATCCAATCCTCAACGTAATTTATCCAAATGACATGATAACTCTAGTATGATTGATATAATATTATTATATCATGTTAATGGATGAATATTTGTTATAATCCTCTTTCCCTCTATCTCTTTGTTTATAAAAATAAAATCAAGCTCGTGATGTGTTAATTTACCTACATCATATGCGATGCATATTCATTTTAATTCAACTCCTTCAATTTTATAAAAAATTAAAATTAAATGGCTGAAAAATTATTTTACTATGTATTTTGTAACCCATTTTATGTTATGGGGATAATTTTTATATCTAATACTATATGTTAACACAAAACATGTTCATTATAATACATAAACCATCCAAATTAACATTAGAAGATCATTAATAAATTTTAACTAATGATTCAACCTCCTAACCAAATTGATTTCAAGATAATTTAAACTCCATGATGATAATCAATATCATGTTATTAAAATTATATATATTTTTAAATGTTCTAAATGAACTTCCATTCATTTGTACAAGTGAACCATTCATGAAAAAATAGAAAAAGAACACTCACAAACAATGAATTTAAACTCTATAACTCATCCAATATACTATATAATAACTTAATAAAACGATAATGAATCATAATAATATTTAAAAAAGTTATCTAGCTATTTATTAACGAATCTAGTGTGATTATACAGGTTAATAATGAGATGAAGTCATTCAGATACAATGTACTGGGAATTCTCGAACCTAACATTATTTCTTTGGGTTTTCCACTTTTAGCTAAAATTTATCTATGGTTATCCATAAAAAATTTCTATATGATTATATTACCATTTTTTATATACATGATTTTCACTGAAGTAAATTTCAATCACAGTTTTTTCCATAATTAACTATTGTTTGAAAAACATACCTTTTAATTCTCACTCAAGGTTGATAGTCCTTATATGATGTAATTCTATCGTTAACATTGGATCCCAATGTTTATGAATGTGTGATTTATTATTTGAAACCCATTATTTTCCATGAGTTTTTTCCTTCAATGTTAAAATATGTTCTATGTAGAATGTATGATAATGTTAATATAATGATGTGATGTGTGCACTAGGAATTATATTGCGCAATCAGAATTTTATGATGTGATGTGTGCTCCTAGAATTATATAAAGCTCCAATGCATTATGTAATTTGAAGAACCTCATTAGTAATGTGAAGTATTCATGAAATTGATGCAATATTTATTTGTAACTATGTCTGGTAGATGACCCCAAATACCTAATGTTTCATTTTAATGTACTCCGACATAACATGCTATTATCTAACACTTCATCTCCGGATTATAATGATGATGTTATGATAATTATCACCCCATGATATGATATTTCATGTACATTTATATCCTCTTACTAGAATTATATCTTACACCTTTGGATGTATATCCTCTGGTGACTAGTTATACTATGGAAAAGTCATGATCCAATATGAAGCTAGAGAAGAAGGAATGAAATAAATGTTTTGTGTTGTAAATGTTATATATTGTATTAGTTTTCTCAAGAAACAAAACTTTTATATCCTTGATGTTAAATGGTTTTATGTTTTTTATCATTTAAATCATCTAATATTATTGTAATAAAATCATGTTCACTATAGTTGGTATATGTGGAAGAGTGTAGTTAATTTGGGAAATAGGATTAGATAACCTTAGTGAAAACCCTAGTATAAGAAAATGTATTAGTATGCACAAAACTATCATTACTAAACATAGGGATATCATAATTTGTGTTTTTAGTATATATTACACAAATAAAAAACATATTTATTAATTACTTGTCAAATTAAGTTTCTCCTAGCCTTTTCTAATTTATATAATGGTGGGAACTAGGTGAAATCAAGTGAATAACCTATGTGTGATACAATGAATTTATTTCCCCAATGACATACCCAATGCTATGGTAGGTGGAGTAAAAAACATAATAGTGTTTCATACATATTTTTCTCTAATAATGAATATTAAACTGAATATTGTCGAACTTCCTCCTTCACATATATAGGTGAAACGGGATGTCGAACATTTTATGAAGAAAAACCACCAATGTTAACTGGATCTTTTGATCCTCTAGTTTCATAACAGTGCAGCAAAATGATGGATAATATCTACTCTATGACTCACTATTACATGATATAGAAGGTGACTCTAGTCATCTATTATCTTTATAACGATTCCAACCAATGATGGCATATGATTAAGAACACCATGATGAGAGATGAAGTTGAAGAGATGGAGTGAGATTAATTTAAGATAATGTTTCTTAAAATGTATTCCCAGGAACTATTCATATGATAATGGAGATAGTATTTATTGAGATAATGAAAAGGGGTGGATAATATATCACAACCTAAGAAAGGGAAATTAAACATTCTTACAAGTTACGCTTTTGTATTTTTTATAAAATTTTAGAGAAAAATAGATTGATTCAATAGTGGAATAAACCCACACGTTGATATGCTCTTTCAATTTGACACATTGGGGCTTTTTAAGAAGTAATATGATGTGTTATCAATTTGTAGATGTTGTATAAAGAATTTTCCCATGTGTTTGGTGATAAGAAACCAAAGATGGATTTTCAGGCTTGAGGATTTAATGAGAATGTTGAAAAGATAACTCAACCACCCACATGTCAAAATTTGGGATGAAGAATCATTGGAATTTCATAAATGGTAAGGGTAAATGATTCAATTGTTGGAGATAATTCCACCTATCTCAGTAGTGTTTAAAAAACATTAATTGGGCATATAATGTGTTAAAGGAAAGGAGACCAAAAACAATGGTCCAATATTATAACTATAGGGATAATGGGTAGTATGCATGCCACTGCACTAAACCTCAATCTATTGGGTGAAATCAGCCTCATTATCCCCCAAATTCAACGGATAAAGGGAAGGATTATGGCATCACTACTGTGAATGTTTAATAGGAAAATGAATTTGTACAAGGTACACTACCTATTCACTCAAGAATGGAAAATGTCTTGTTTGATTCTAGTTATTTTTATGCTTTTATATCATACAAGTTTGCATGAACTATAGAATCGAATACATGAATCCATGAAGAGATATATATCTAAAAACACCTAATGGTGAAATCATTGGAACCCCTGTGTAGGAATTTTAACCTATTGGGGTATTTTGGGAGATTCTTCCAGAAAATCTCGTAATACTTCCCTTCTTAGAAATATATACTATAATAGAAATTGATTGAATATTATTATATAGAGAAAATATCATCTACCGAGAAAAGTAAATATTTATTCCTTTTCTGAACCATGCCATGCTCCTATAAAAACACTAGGATCGACATTTATCACTATTAGAAAATCATTGAATTGTGTGTGTGTCGATTCTATGTGAAGAGTCATAACTCGCTCACATGGTTTAGTCAAAGGATAATTTTAAATTTGTAGAAATAACCATCATGAGTGAATACATTGATGTATTTTCCAATGATTTACATGTAATTCATTCATATTATGAGGTACTGTTCTATATATAACTCAAACATAGATCTAATCTAATCTTGATGTGTCCCTATAGGATGAATCCTATATAATTGGAATAGTTAATGATGTAGCTGCAAGAGAATTTGGATAAAGGGTTCATACGCCCCAGTGCATAACCTTGGGGTGCACCAGTGCTCTTTGTGAAGACTAAATAGGGATAAGTGAGGCTATAAATCAATTATTGGTAACTCAGCAAGATGAATATATAGAAAAATTATCACATCACAATGATTGAGGAATATTTTTATCAACTATGAGGAGATCAATCCATCTCAAAGGTGGGTATTTATTATGGATATCATCAGGTAAATGTGAATAATGAGATATTCCTATGAATGAATTACATACACGGTATGGGTACTATGAGTTTATGGTGATGCCCGTTAGACATACTAATGACCATATAATATTCATGGATTCTATTAATAGAGTCTCTAGACATTATGTTGAAAAATTTGTGGTATTTTTTATCGATGATATTCCCCTCTACTACAAGAGAAATGTGGAACATGAAGAACATGTAAGACTTTTGTTGGAAACATTCAGAAAGGGTATGTTGTATGCCATGTTCATCAAGTGTATCTTTTTAATGAAGCAAGTAACATTCTTGTAATACCTGTTCACATGTGACAATGGACTGTTCAAAAACAAAGGTGATTAAGGAATGGGCCAAACATTCTAATGTCAGATAAATCCATAGTTTTATTGCATTAGCTGGGTACTACCAACAATTTGTGAGAAATATATAACAATTTTCATGACCTCTAACTATGTTCAATAGCAAAGGGTTGAAGTATATCTAGAAAATGGAATTTGAGGAATGATTTAAAGAATCTAAAGACAAGGCCGATCACTACACATGTACTCACATTATTGGAGAATGGATAATGTTATGTGATATACAATGATGATTCCAAGTAATTATTGGGTTGTGTACTCATGCACAATGATAATGTGATAGCATACTCCTCGTTGTCGTTGAAGATCCATGAGAAGAACTACCAGACACATGATCTAGAGCTAACAGCTGTGATTTTTTCATTGAAAACATAGAGGCACTACCTCTATGGTGAGAAGTGTGACATATATACCAATCCAAATATACTAAAGTATATATTCAACAAAAAGGATATCAACATGTATCAATTACGATGTTTACAAATAATATGTGACTATGATTTCCATATTCATTATCATACTGTCAATGAAAATATGGTTGTTGATACTCTTACCAGAAAAGAAGCCGCTATTATATCGATGTTGCAGATTGAGAAATACTCTATATTCATGGATATAAAAATGAATAATTTGGAAATCATAATGTAATGGATTAAATCCAACCATTCTGAAAGTATTTCTCAACCATATATCCACATGAAGAATAAAGAGATAAAAATGGATTCTCTAAGGTTTGAATTGAAGATGAAAAAAGTAATGGTAGTGATGGTGCAACAGTTCTATATTGATGATGATGGGGTGATTCAGTTTGGAATAAGGAATTGTTTTCCTTCCTATACCTGGATAATGAAAGAGCTTTTGGGCTATGCCCATAACACATATTTCTCGATCTATCCTTGTAGGACCAAGAGGTTCTGAGATATCAGAGAACACATATAGTGGGATAACATCCAAAATGAGGTTACAGAATATATATCAAGGTTATTGATATTTTAAAAAGATAATGTTGAGAGAAAATGTTCCAAAGGGATGATGAAGCAAATTCCCATACCCATGTGGAAATGAGATAATGTCACAATGGACGTTGTCATATCTAATTTGAATACATACAATGAAAATAACATGACAAGGGTTGTGGTGGACCAAATCACTAAAAATGCCCACATTATCACTATTTGGGATGATCCCTCAATTGAACAACAAGAAAGGATATGTGTTAAGGAAGTGGTGAGACTGAATGGGATTCCACTCTTGATTGTCTCTGATTGTGATCTTATGTTCACTTTCAAATTCGAATGGAGTCTCTATCATTCATTGAGGACTGAATTATATTTTATCATAGTCTATCACCACCAAACAAATGGACAATATGAATGGTCTATATAGATTCTTAAATATATGCTAAATGGTTGATCAATATATATAAAAGGTGAATAGGATCAGTATCCCTCATTTTTTGAGTTCTCGTATGACAATAGCTTCTACTCAACTATTCAAATTGATCCATTTGAATATATGTATGGAAAGTGATGTAGAACTCCAACCTGTTTGGGATGATGTTGGTAAAAGAAATCATCATGGACCTAATCATCTGCATGATATGACAGAGAAGGATCTTTCCATCAAAAAATATATCAATGCTTCATTGATATGAAAAAATATTTATGCTAACAACAGCCAAAGGGACTTTGTGTTCGACGTTGAAGATAATGTTTCCTTCTAATATCACCATGTAAGAGTGTCTTGCAGTTTGGAACGAATGGGAAGCTATGCCTAAGGTACATTGTCCCCTTTGAGATCCTTGACTACATAAGATATTTTGACTATGGTATTTCACTTCCACTAAATATGGATGATGTTTATTATGTGATTCATGTATCAAACCTGATGAAATACATACAAGATCCCTCAAATCTACATAACTCAGAGAGGGTACAACTAGAAGTTGATTTTTCTTATGAGAAGAAGCCATTAATGATTCTAGAACAGAGAGATAATGTTTACACAAAATAACAACAGACCATGTAAAAGTGTTTTGGAGGGACCATAAGAATGATGATGAAATTTGGGAACTAGAGTATGTGAAGAAGAATATGTACCCTCACTATTTTATATCAAACACAATTTAAAGGCCGAAATTAAAAAAAGGGTGGAAGAATTCGACAACCCAAAATTTTATCAATGAAATTTCTACCTTATAGTAGCAATATAGAATTGTATAATCACTTAAAATAACATTAGGAAATATAATTCCATATCATTCTTAAATTAACTTATAAATTCTATTTGTCTTTAAATAATAATATATCCACTTTTGTTATTTGAATTTTGAAAATATGACATACACAGTTGCGATAAGTAAGCTATTTGGTGTCTGATAAGACACATAATTTTATTGAATAGTAAAAACCCCTTAGGAATAGACATTTTTCCATTATTAATAGAAAGATGAACCTTATGAATAGTTAATCAGCAATGTGAATAGGAATCTTACCAATAATAGTATAAATAAAATTCATCCACCATATAATTTAATATATGATGTAATTATCTTATGATGTTGGTATTTTTATTTGTCAAAAGGAATAATTTAGTATTTATATAAATTGTTTCCCGGAAATGAACTAAAAAATTATTTTTATGTCTTATAATTATATCTTAATTTTATGAGTCCTTAATTAAAATTTCATGGTGTTTAATTTTTTTAATTATCATTTCTCATGTAAATTATGATTTTAGATAAAAATTAAATTACTAATATTTAGAAAATTATTTTCATAATACAATGTTTCTTTTCAAATTCCACAAGTTAAAAAAATAGGTGACTTTTTGATATATTTCAAAAATAATTGAATTTATGGTGAATAGTGAAATTCGATATTTTTAAAAAAAATATGGTAAATAAATGAATTTATGCATCATGATTGAGTCATAGCTGATGTAAATGACTATTTATTTGAACTAAAATGTCATATTTACTATATTTAGACTTGGAATCATCTCTATTTCTTATCTTGAGGGAAATTAATAAAATAATGAATTAAATATTAAGAAAACAGACATCCCCTCAACTATAATTACCACCCCTCCCAACCGGATTTCCTCACACCTCTTATGCCTTTTGACGACTCAAAATTATGAAAAAATATCTTCCCAATATCCTCCACCATGTCCAACATCCATTAATCTCATAAAATGGCCAAAACCTCTTACATAAAGAGGTTGTCATAGAATATATATTTCAGAGGTAATTACTCCCTCATTTCATTCAACTTCATTTCAAGTTTAATTCTTTTTTGCTCTGATCCCCAACGTAAATTATAAAATTTCATGATGACTCATGTATTATTGATATAATTTCATTATATTATATTAATTGATGAATATTCCATAAACTCCTCCATCTCTCTCATTGATTATAAATATGAAATTGAAGCCTGCTATGTGTAAATTTACCTACAATATGGTTGATGCATTTAGATTTTCCTTCAAAACCTCCATGAATTTCAATAAAACCATTAATATGTGGAGAAAATATTTTAAAATGTTTATTAACCCCATTTATGTACTTGGAAACAAATTCTATACATCATACTAAATTATGAGACAAAACATGTCAGTTGTAATAAACAAACAACCCAAAATAACCCAAAACATTCATCATTAAATTTTTACAAAACATTAATCCTTATAAATAATTCATATATGATCATTTGATCTCTTATATGATCATTTATATCATGTAATAAAATTATGTATGTTTTTCAATTCTCTACATGTACACCATCCATGTGTTCAAATGAACTATTCGTGGAATCTATGATAATGAACACTCAGAAAAAATGAATTTAAACTCTATAAATCATCCAAAATAATAAAAAAGTAAATAATATAACAATAATGAATCATAATAATTTATTTATGTTTTTTTAGTTGTTAATTAAATATCCAATGTGATTATATATGGAATTAATATGAAAAAAGAATTTGGATACAATGTAAGGGGAATTCTTGAACCAAACATGATTTCATTAGATTTTCCCTCTTTCATTCAATTTTATGTATGGTCATTCATTAAAAATAATTCATTATAATTATAGTTAATTTTATAGGATATAAATTTCTTACACCGGAGTATATATCAAACATAATGTTTTGGTAATGAATTATTCTTTCAAACACATACATTTTACTTCTCACCCATTGATGATGGTCCCTGTATCATGTATGTTATCCACTATTTCATTTTGGAACCCAATGTATATGATTGTATGTTATATGAATATAAAAACAATCCATAATATAAGGGATTTTATGTTCAATATTGATATATTTTCAACATGTCAGGCATAATAATATAAATGTTATTGTGTGACAGATGTGCCTAGAATTATATAGCACGATGAAAATGTTCTGATATGACGGGTGAACCCAGAATTATATAGATCTCCAATGTATTGGGAAACATAAATATCCTCTTAAGTAAAGTGACAATTCATGAAAATTATGATATCTATTTTCAAAACAATGTATGGTAGATGACCACTATGACATGATGATTCATTTTTATGCATTTCCACATTCCATAATATAATCTAATGCTTTTTCTCAGAATTATGATGATGGTGTTATGCTTATTCTCAACACATAATGAATTGTTTCATGTTTTTACCTATCCTCTAACTATAATTTTAGCTCACCCATTTTGATGTATATCCACAAGTGAATACTTATACTAATGAGAAGTAAATAGAGAATAATAATATAGCGAAGAAAGAATTATATAAATATTTTTATTGTAAATGTAATGTATGGTCCTAGGCTTCCCAAGAAATTACATAATTGGATCCTTAATGTGTAATTTTTTATGTTCTTTATCATTAAAAGGATGTAAAATTAACGTAAAAAAAGAAGGTTCACTATAGTACGAGTCCAAATTAATGTACTAAGAGTTATTGATGTTTTTTAAATGGGATCCAAGGGGTGAATCATATCTCAGGGGACCCACATTGCATGTGGTCCCACTACATCACATGGCCATGTTGGGGGAGGTCCACGATTCTCATATTGTTAGTTATGAATTGTGTGTGGGTAATATACAGGGAGTTCTCATTCCAATCAGGATCTTTCTTGTGTTGTTGTCATGTGTAATCTTTTCAAACCTATGTCCTGGTACATTTACCCATGTCTGTGTGCTTCGGTATATGGGCATGTGACCTTTCGTGTACGCTCACATGGGTTCTGGCTCGTGTGCTCCACCACATAGATCCTCCACCTTGAGATGTTTTACATGGTGTGTAGGTAAGATACATGGCATGAACTCATTATAAAATTACTGAAACACTGTCCTTCATATCATAGTGGAAACATTCAATGTGTTCATCATCGTAAAAAGCATGTAGTCCTATTTCTCATAGAACATCATATCCTCATTGCACTCCATGAATGTGGTCATTGAACTATATTTATCAACTTTTTATATTCTATGATTGTTGGATCTAGTTTGGATGTGTCATTTCTAGCCATATAGTGGATAGGAATAAGTTATTTCGGCTCGTAAAGGTCCTTCACCCTAACTGTAAGTTGCGAGGTCCTCTAATATTGTTGATTCTATGACTGATCATTGATACTTTCTCACATGACCTATATGAGACCCAGACATGTATTTGATTCATCGATCCATTACACTTCCATTGTTTCATCATTATTTTAGGGGTCCAATCCGGATCTGTACCACCCAACTATATATATCATGGACCATAGTGTCCAACCATAAAATATTGTGAATAAATTCATATTGGAGGACAAAAGCTAAAATATTTAATGATCATTTCCTAGTTTTCCTAGCCAAAGACCTTGAAATTGATTATTAGGGTTTACAAAACATAAAAATAATTAAATAATCAGTAAGAGGGTGCATGAAATGGAATAAAATTGGGGCATATCAAGGGAGAGGATTGAAAAACTAACTAATTTTAATCAAAATGTATATTATACACTAATATACGAGTCCCGCATAATGATTTCACTATTCATATTCTAATAACACAATCAAAATTGATTGAATGTAATTGTTTTGTTTTATAATCTGGTCTGATCCATAGTTTCTTCATCACCTAATATGATCTACAAATGGATGGTGGGAGGGACGAACTTATAGAAGATCCAATGATTACAAGGTGACCATTAGATATTATCCTTTAAAATATATTTGTTGAAAAGTCTATTAGTTTAATGAATTAATTAACTAAATTAAATAATTAATTATTCTACAGAATGTACCACCAATAAGAGATTTATCCGTAGAACCCTCACCGACCTATTTTGTTCATTCTTAGGGTAAATATTTTTATCTAGACTTACCCATGTACACTTATTTTTTATAAGATCATTTGTTTTAGTGGTATCCAAATTCCATTAAGAAACTACATGTGTGTAATATAAATTAAATGTAATATTTTTATGAAATTAATTTTCAGGAACACATGGCCTCATAATCTCCTGTATTCTTAGTGAATGGCTATATAAATATTTGAAAAATAGATTTCAAAGTCTTAGATAGAAAAATGATTCTCTATGGTAAGACAAAAAAAGTATGATATACCCATAATATCAATCTATTCCTTAATTGAACTGTTAAACAGTTCAATATAGTTTGTGATATTTAACATATAATCTAGAGATTAAATATTATGTTGTAATAATTAGAGGTATTTTTGAGCCTTTGTAATGAATTTCATCACCCCCATTGGATAAAAATGACCGAACATAGAAAACATTATGGTGTAATCTTGTACAGAATGATATCCATTATAAATTGGTGGAAAATACATAGAATTCACCATCATCAAGGATTCTCAGTATAATTGTTCAAGTAAACTTTTCTTCATTTATTTCAAATATAATTCATCTTTTGGATTCATGATATCAATATAGTATTATGTTCTTATCCTTGTACCCTAAATAAGAAAACTCACACCGTTCTCCTATATATATTCAAGTCTCAATGAATTCATTGACCTGATCGATTTTTTCCAACTAGTCCCCCTGAAAATAATTTGTATTAGTATCCTCATAAAATAGGGACATACATATTATGAAATCAATCCATAGATCTAGGTATCCTCTATTTTCTAGTCTATCCTTATTATCTTGGTTGAGGATTACAATTATATTTTGATCTAGGTAATGGACTACAACATTGAGATCCTTGTGGATATTCTAATAAATATGAGGATTACCTTTAGTAAACGTTATCACAACACCCTCCTATGGAATCCATTGAAGACATATCGATGTTTTCAAGAACTGCCCCCTGAGGCCCATTCCTTGAATACCCTAAGCACACCATTTATAGGCTTGGGGCTGGTGACTAGCACCAGAAAAGAGAAACCCAAAAAAAGGAAGGTGTTTCCTTTAAACCAGTACACCTATATAGTGTAAACTATAGACAAGTAAAACAGAACAAAAATGGAAAAGTACAACCACTACTATAAACCACCTCTAAGAGTAAAAATATGTATTGAAAGTATAAAGGGGCTATTATACAAGCCCAACTCATAAGGATGTACAACAAAAAGGAAAAAACATGCTCTGAAAATCTTCCACCAAAAATCGTACCTGATGGTTATGTACAACTCATCGTCTATTGTCACTTCCACTCACCATGTTTATAAATCACCTCTGAGAACCATCTATCACGGGCTCTCCTAGTCTCAGTGAAGTCGTACGTCATTTTTAGAATACACAATAAGGTAAGGGTGAATCTCGCATAGGGGTGAGTATAACAATACCCAGTAGAGATCCTGAGACCCCTAAAGGACTCCTAAAATGCACAAAGGAATATCCACAATGCATGACTTAAATCACAAAGCATAAAGTAAAAGAAAGCTCACACCATGCATACAACATAGAGAACATGAATAAGGATTATTAGTCTTTAGCTAGATCATTTTATTTTATTGAGAGGCTCTACTGCTGATCCAGGAAGGGTCGTTGAACAGATGATCACCAAAGGGTCGCTCTTCATCTAATCCACAGAGGGTCTAACGACTGTAGATCCACTGAGGGTCGCACTGCTTTCGATTCAGGAAGGGTCACTCCCATAGTGATCCACAATGGTTTTCACTACTACCAATCCATCGGGGGTCTCACTACTGTCCACCCAAATAGGGTCTCTCTCATGTTGATCAATGAAGGGTCCCTTTTATGCATATCCACAAAGGGTATCTTTTATTACAATACATGATGGGTTTCATTTTTTCCTATCCACAATGGGACTATCTTCATTCATCATGTCATAGTCAGCCAATGGATTCCCTCTCATAACACTATTTATTTTCAGTGGATCTATTCCTCAAGACATTGTTTGAATCTCAACCTCCACGCTGTCCCATGAAAATTTAACCCAATGTAGCATCTTATCATAAGGGTTCCTACGTGATAGACAGTGCATGAATTGGAAACCTAGTCGGTACGTTATATGTATAAAGTTAAATAAATCCTGGTAGGATTCATGTCCGTTACAACCTGACTATATTCCAAATTCTTTCAAAACCAAAGTTGAGTTTCTAAAAAGGACTACCTCGTTCCTTGGGTCCCAACTTCATAGAAGGTGCATCAATCAGATAGTTTATTTGCATGATACTCTTTTTTTTGTTAAATGAGACTGGTGGGATCTGAGTCCCGTTGGGGTCTGGCCTGGTTGACCCATTGGGACCGTGAGTCCAGCCTAACTAGTGGGTCTGGCCCGTCTAGCGGATCCAGCTCAATATGTAAACCTGGCCCTGGATGTCGAGTCTTTCCCTCCCGGTGGGTTAGGCCCACCTGGAAAACCCATCCCGCAAGTGGGGCACCACCCCTCCTTCAAAAATGGTTGGTGTAAGCCGGCCGTTGCATTATGGTCGAGCGGTCCGAGCGAGACCCGTGTTCTCCCCACACGGCATGTTGGCATCGCACATTCTATCCATCGTGGCCCAGCAGGCCACAACAGCTGTGGGGACTACTTCTCCTCATGGAATGATCAAACTAGCTCCCACCAACAGTCGCCAGTGCCACCGCGCTAGTGGTGCCGCTCCGACTGCTGCTTCCACATGCCACCGGAGATACTCTGGTGGTTTGTTCTCCTACCTGTCCATGTAAATAGGCCTCCTGGGTTTCTACCTTCACTGAAAGGATTTTATATGTGTTTTTCTACCACATTTCCTTCCTTCCCACACATAACACACATAAACTAAGAATGGGGTGGTGGGAGTCCAGCTTTGTATAGACGAGCCTGCACCCTTCGTGTTTGTATTTTAACATGGGACAACCATCAATCATCATTTGAATGAAGGAAATACTCAAATAGAAACCTAGAACAAACCTCCCACAATATAGAATGAATCACATATCAACCCATTGGTCTGTTGATCTGTGTTCCTCATATTAATCATGTACAAAAGGGGAGTCTTTTAAACACATAAAACAACTAAACACCCAACCCAGATTCAATGGAATCTAATATGGATGGAGGAACGAAATTTGTGCTTGATGTCACTCATCAATATCTGGTTCGAATCTTACAATGTTCTTTGATCAAGCACCATTCTTCATTGGAGGGTGACGTCGTCAGCAATTCTTCAGAGCTTCTGCCTATGGGTTATGAATTCCATTTTGAATAGATTAATTAAAAAAGTGAACACATCGTAGCATTTTAATTACACTGCGACGTTGTGTCATTAATGACTCTCATTAATGGCCATCATAAATAAACCATTAAAATATATTTTTAAAGGGTCTTGTTGGAACCACAGTGTTGTAGCTCAATAGTTTGAAAAATGAAATAATGCTGGAAAATTTTATTTGATTATTTTAATTTAAAAGGCCAGAAACTTATTTATTATGACCAACCATTGCTGGTCGAACATAATCTTGGCATAATTGAATCTTGACACTTTGAAATCAATGGTGCTCTCATATTTTCAATCTAAGCACCAGTTCAAATGATTGGAAAACCTGCACCGATGTTTATTAAACATACTTTAAAAAAGTTCAAAAATTATTACAATTCAACCTCGACCCATGACGGTCGAGGTTAGGCTCCAACTATTGGTAATATCCCCCCCACAAACTCAACAGTACTCTCAGATTTTCATTCAGAGTTACCATTTAGATGTCATAATAATTTTATAATAAAATAATTATACTTAATTATTTTATATACAGGCATAAACTAAATTCTAATATTGGCATGTGCTGGCCAGTGTTAGGATCTGCCTAAGGAAAGTGATGCCACATGAGATAAACAGTGCTCTTGGAATTTTATGCCAAGTCACAGTTTTTGAGTTATAAGCATTTTAAAACAAAATTATTTTATAATTTTATGTAAAATTATGCCATTTTATGGTTTTCTCACTAGAGGCCCGCACCGATAAAGTATACGTCACTTCTAGGGTAAACCCAATATCCTTAATGCAAAGATGCCCTATGATTTCTGATATGGGCCCCATTTAATAGTTATTCATCATTTTTAGGAAAACTTCTCACCCATCATATTTAAAGCATAACATTTTTTGACGGATCATTTAGGGAACACCGGGCCTCGAAATCACATGCCCTCAAATTATAAGGCCTTGAAATAATTAAATATAAATAAAATAATTATACAGAATTTTAGTGTGTTTACATTCTTCTGACTTATGGGATTTACATCCCTGAAATCCCAAAAAATTATGTAAACAAATGTGGTTTTAAAAATTAATCTGAGGCACTTTCCCCCATGTGACCTCCTTGGGGTTCTGATGTTTCCACTGAACTCACACTAGAGAATTGTATGTCACTATAGGACCTGATCATGTTTGTCCTCTATCTCCATCGGGAACTCCAAAAATGTCATCCCATTGTCAATGTACTGCTTTCCACAGTCGATGAAGTGAGACAAATCATGCATGTATCTCCTCAGCTGTGACACATGTAAAAAATTATGTACATTGTGAAACTATGGGGGAAGAACTAGGTTGTACGCCACCTTGAAATTTCTACTAAGAATATGGAATGGTTCGGTGAACATCAAAGGTAGATTGACTCCCCATCCAAATCTCTGTTGTCAACATTGAGGTGAGACCCAAAAGAAGACATGGCCACCCTCCTCGAACTCCAATGGTCTCCATGTCCTATTGACATAAGTCATATTCTAGTTCTCTCCAGCCTTTATCCCCTCCTGGATAATCAAAAGCCTCACAGTGGTAGCATGTACCATCTTTGGACCCATAAGTGTTGAATCCCAATGGTCTAGAAAACATAGAGGTTATCTTCATGGCCACCCATACAAGGCCTCAAATGATTAAATTAAAATTGACGATTGATAGCAATTATTGTAAAAAAACACCTCCAGTGGTGGGTCGTCCTCCCAAATGTGACCAAAATCCTGGAAACAAGGATGAAGCATGTCCTCCAATGTCTATTTGGTCTGCTCCATCTGACCATCTCATAGGTGGTAAAAGATGTGCTCAATAATTCTAGGATCTGATGCTCAATATTCACTTGCTGACAAGTGAGCCATCGTGAAACAAACTATTCCATCACATTCATCATCTCTGACAACCATAACTGACGTCACATCTCGATGTACATCGTCGCCCCACCATTATGTACTAACATTACAGATGTATTAGATTCCATTAATATCTCTTCCCATAACATTATTGGTACCATGGTTCATCCAATATAAAATATAAAATTCTCCACATCTATCGATAATCCCAACAGAGCCTTCTATGAGAATATCTGAGCTAGTCTGACATCACAGTCATCATCCAGAATCAATGCATCCCTTACTCGCTGAAGGAGTGGGAGAGTGCCAGTCGTAGACTGGAGTTAGCTGCTCCATCCTCATCCATGAAGTATATTGATATTGTGGCTAGCAGTTATGTTACCTAACTCAGTGGATGTGGACCAAACCTCTGGCTGAGTGCATCAACCACCATGTTTTCCTTCCCTAGTGTATATAATATTTTGTGGACATATTCATGGAGGAACACTAACCATATCCACTATCGCAACTACTAAAAATCCTATGGGATCCTTTCCATCCATGGGAAAAGCTACCCCCTTTAACTAATTGATGTTCCCATTTACAATTTGGTATTGGGAACTCACTCTCCATGACCTCTTGGTTAAGGTGCTCGTACTACACATATAACCTCAAACATGATGTCTTACTAATCCCTTCCTTTAAAAGTCTTCGACCTATGCCCCATGCTTTAAAAGATCTATGAATGTTTGCCAATATAATGATGCGAATATTAGTGCCATAGAATGGTGTATAATGATATTGAAGTCCCTCACATTTTTGTCATTTAATCCTGGAAAAAACATTGAAAATGATGTTCGCGTACTTCACCACTACATCCAAAAATTGAAAACTCAAAACACCTACTTCCACGAGGGTAATGATACAAAAATAATGATTTATAAGTTTCACTATCCTCTACATGAGTTCATCCCATGGTATATGGAATTCTATCTTCTCCAACTGAAGAAAACACCATTCAAAAATTGCTGATATACCACACTCTTTTTCCGAAAAAATTCATTCTGAGCATGAACTGTCGATGACTAGTCCATACCCAAACATACTTCATAAGGAATCAACATTGGAACCAAAAGGATCTAACTAAAACTCTCACCTCAAGGGACATTTCCAACTATCTGTATATGTGTGATTATCAAGTCTCCTCCAATAAGTATATCCAGATGAAAGGATCTAGTCAATGGTTTAACTGAAAATTCTAGCTCCAGAAAAACATTTGTGATAAGAAGGAATGATTAGTACCTATGTCTATTAATATTTCATCTTGTAGTATACATATACTTTACCTCTAATAAATCCCTAATTCCTTGGGGTGTTCTCCTTCACCGCATGCAGCTACTCCCTTCCCATGTCGTCCAACACTGTGAGCATGTTGGGAACCACATTGGGGTTCTCATTATAACATGTCAAAAAGTATACCACCTCATGATGCTCTCATAGCTCCAATTACACATCTTCTACCAAAAATATTCATCTATACCTTTTATTTACTCTTCCTAAAACATTTTACACATCCTTGTCTACGAGACAGACATCAGTTTCCTACATTCTAGCTCCTGACAATCATTAGCTGTATCTACTCAGTGAAAGTAATTTCTTCCTCAAAAGGCACTCTCTGGAACTATAAAATAATTAGGATTGAATATAATAAATGTAATAGCTCAGATTTCCCTAAAAAAATCTCTCTCTAAGGTCTGAGCATGAATCATTAGTCGTATTATATTGATCGAGTAACTAGAATCGTTGGTACAACTCGAAAAATACTCATCTACCAGCATTTCTACCTTCTGATGTTGTAGAAGATCATGGAAACAAATTCCCCTTGCGTTTTTATGTCAATAAAACTATTCTATAAGGAAGTTTCTAAAGCGTTATACATAGAAAAGTCACATCATCATAAAATCAGGGTAATATAAACCCTGTCATTGTTCTTCTAAGCCACGTAGAAGTCTCAATAACATGACCTCCATCTAATTGAATGGTGACCTGGCTATATGGAAACTTGGTAACATCCTCATGAAATTCCTTATCAACATTTGAGTCAATATCACCATAGAACCTGAGGTGTATCTATTTTCTATCTTTTGTAAGGTACTGAGATTATAGGTTTCCTCTACCTGTAATGCTGGTAGTAACTACCGATGAATGAGCAGTGGTATTTCTATGACACCACTTGCAGGTGACATCATAGGAAATGATCCCTAAACCGAAGCCTCATAAATATGTGGACCATCCTCATGGCCATGCACTGGAATCCTAGATAGCTATCTGCATGAATGCATCTTGAAAGAGAATCAAGATGAACAATGGTCAAAAGTTCATACATGGTGACCTAACTCAAAATGGATCTATAGAAAAAGATTTTAAAAACACAAGAAACTAGTTTTTTGTGTACTGAGTCATAAAATATAATTCAGGGTCCTTGGGTATGGATAGGTCGTTTTCCACACCATTAATAGACTCAATTGAATGGAATCTGAACTTAAAATACATAACATTATTACCCACAGTGGAAATATAGATTCATAGTTCTTCTGGTTGAACCGACCGCCCTTTGATAACACCTTTTCATGACCAGTCCCCAGGGGCCCATATTGGGACTACACCAGGACAACCTTCCATATGTCAGGGGATGGTGACATGCACCAAATGGAAATCCCCAAAAAGGGAATACTTTGTCTTTATACCTGTACACACACAGATAGGGCACAATGTGCACAATTAAAACACAACATAAAAATAAAAGTATACCCACTTTGTAAAAACACCACTAAGAGTAAATGTTGTTGGAACCTTGGTCATCTATGCATGTATTAGATAATGGTTTGTGTTTATATTCAATCCTCAAAGGATGTTCAGAATGTGTTCCAGCAATGTGCTCTTACAGGTCAAGCTGATAACAGTGTTGAAGGTGGCACCATTTTCCAGTGTTTACCAAATTTATGGACCTCAAAATTGACAAAAGGGAAAAATAGTGCTGTTTGGAAAAAGGACATGCACGCCGACTACACGGAGGCTTGGGAAGTTTCATGCTTGTTTTTTTCAGAAAAGAACCTCAAAATATTGAAAAGTAAAGAGGTTCACCCATGTATTGGTTTGGTTGTGCAATGACTTCCGCGCCATGAAGGGTCTTGCGCGTCGGAACCTAGGAGGTTTGGAAAGTTTCATGCCAGATTTCTTTTTTCATGATCAGATCTTCAAAATATGGTAATGCCAGATTTCTTTTTTCATGTCCAACTTGCCTAAAAATAGTGGACCACCACTCCTAATTTGTAACAAAGTTCAAGACTTGGAAAATTCCGTGCTCCCATCGTGCAGGTGAAGTGGTCACACAAGTTGTTGTGGGTCCCTCAAGTATAAGTTGTGCGAAAGTTGTTTTTTGTGCATCAAAAACGGTTTTGGTGGAAATTAATGTGGGTCGCACGTGTTTGGTATTGAAGAAGGTTGATTCACGCAAGTGTTGGAGGTGGAATTTTGCACCAGTTATAACATGCGCACCATCCTTGAAACTTGTGTGTCGGCTTTGGGAAGCGTGCCATGTGTTGTGGAAGTTCTCCCGTTCCTTTTTGAAGCTGCATGAAAGATGGATGATTGCATGATACCCTCAGCGCAATGTGAGATTACTCTACTAGTGAGAGTTGGACTTCAACAGAGCATCTATATATAATTAAGGATGCATTCCCTTTCAATGATAATGAGATCTTCATGTATATAAACATAGTGGGACTTCACCAAGGGTAGGGAAACATGGGTAGACAACAAGAGTGACCTGAGGGACGCAGTGAGCTATCCTGGAACCTTTGTAAAGGCAGTGAGCCAGGGACAAAGTGACTATGGCCGAACCATTGTAACACACAACTATTGAAGTTTTGTGAAATTTTTTACGACCGAAAACCTATTGGAATATGATCCTTGGACCTATCCCTTAGTGGTGAACCAAGAAAATAGTGTTGTGTCATCTCTTTGTATGTGATTGTTAGCATTCTGATCATTTTCATCATATAGGTTGAACAATTTCCTACCAACATGGGAACAATATCATTCACATTAAAAGAAAAAGTTTTCACCCTAATTCACCCCTCCCATCTCAGGGTGTCCCGGGGTCCAACTAGCTGTATCAAAGGGTAATGGTTAATGGTGTTAGATCTGTCCATTATTGTCATGGAAAATACAGTAAATAATAGGGGATTACCTCTCTTCGATGGAAGTAATTTCCATATTTGGAAGAACATAATGAAATTTCATTTAAGGTCCCCCAGAATGGATGTCCTCTTTTCTACCTTAAAAGGAATACAAGTTACCAATCCAAGAGGGATTTCTATGATTGATACAGATAGGAATGTTTTTGTTGTAGATGCTAAAGCTCATAATACTATCACTGCCGCTCTTTCAGATCAGATCTACCTAAATGTGATGAGTTTCACCTCAACAATGTCTATATGGGATAAACTTGAAAACATTTATGAAGGAGACACCAATGTGAAGGAGGAAAAACATCAAGTCTTACACAAGAGGTTTGATGATCTAAATATGCATCCTAATGAGAATGCATATTCATTCTTCAATCGAATTATAGAAGTTGTAGGATAAATTCAAGGTCTTGGAAAGGAAATTGAAGACATTGATATCGTAAATAAAATCTTGATAATACTTCCTCTTATGTACTATGAAAATGTGTTATCCATAGAAAAATGAGATCTTTCAATGCTTCCAATGGATGATCTGTTAAGTAGTCTAGTGGCATATGATATGAGAGTCAAACCCGAAGATGCTATGACTCGTGTAAGAAAGGAAATGGAATTCAAAGCTAAAGACAAATTGAAAATATAAGAATATAGTAATGGTGAATATGATGAGGGGAAAAAATTATTTCTCTCATCAGCAAGAGGATGAAGAAGGTAATATGAAAATTTAAATGTAATCTACCCCTGGCATGTTTACGTTGTGGAAGAGTTGGGATCATTTACTCTCAGTGCCAAAGATAGTTTGATGATAATGAGAGCGAAGATGAAGACATGGAGAAGCCTCCGAAAAGGTTTTTCATAATGGGAGACATCAAATATGGAAAAAAAATATTGAAGAAGATTTTTTTCTGTGAATATGATGATCAGGATATTGAATTTCTGAAAAACAAGAACCAAAATTTAAAATAGGAAACCATGTTTCCATAATGGCTACTATTGGAAAGTCAGAACCCTCGATCAATAAAGGCAGAGATAATAGGATTACACCTAATGGTGATTCAATGTATAAAATTAAGGATGCATTTTCCAAGCATGATAATAAATGTAAGAGATTCAATAAGTAGAAGTAAATGGTGGAAGAGTCATCAGAATATGTTGATGAGATTGAACTAGAAATTGAATGACTAGAAGAACTAGTGAGAGTTCAGTCTTTGATCCTTGAAATCACATATTACGTTATGGAACTAAACCCTAGAATTTAAGAACAAGCAATGGTCATAAATTACCTTTCATCCAGACTGGATGAAAAGTGAAAGACAGTTGAGAGTCATGATGAAGAATTTTTTACTCTTAGTATAAAAATTTATGTCCAATCACCACAAATGCGGGTAAGAATAAAATTCAATTTGGAAGATTATCAGATAAGAATTATTAACAAGAGCCAAGTGTGGTTCAGATGGGGTTTAACAAATATTGGGTGATCAAAGACCCTCTTGCATTGGAAAGAGTGGAATTGGATGTGAAGCTGAGGCTTCAACTGCTGGAAGTGGAGAGAGACAAATGAAAGATAAGATAAATGTTGGACATGTTGAAACATTTCCTGATGTGAATAATATGAAATCCTCAATCCAAACTAAAAGAAGAACTAAAAATTATCCTCAAACATTCATAAATTACAGGAATTCCAACTATTCTCCCAAGATAGAAGGCATGAGGAGAAATTCAAATGATAAGACATTTCCTCTCCTGATGTTTTAGTTATGTGGCTATCTGGGACATACCATGACATATTGCGAAGAGACAAGGAGCTACATGAATAGGGTTGATCTGGGATATCATCAAGGGAGACTGACTTCATAACCTCCATCTTATAGAAGTAATAGTTTCTATGGATATTGTTTTCATTGTTCTAATTTTTTTGCATAATGATATGTATTGTAAGATGAGATTTTATAGGAGAGATTCATACAACCCTCAAAGATAGGTCAACATCCACCCTCCTAATGGTGTTACTCTCAAAAATAGGTTTTCTTCTCTAGAATAAGATTATGGGTATGAAGAATCTGATTATGTGGAAGAAATAATTAGAAGGCCATCAATATATTATACTCAATCCAATATCTCTTGGTAAGAGAAGAATAATATTGAGAAATCCAACCTTGAAGAGGTGGACCCTAAAGCTTAAAAAATCAATAATACCTAGATTCTGGATAGCGGTTGTTCATATAATAAGGCAGGTAATACTGGAATGTTAATAGATATCAAAAGAAAGGTTGATGGTATAGTACGATTTGGGAATGATGGAGCTCTAAAAATCAAAGGCAATGGATGTAATGAATTAGCTAATAGAGAGCTAAAGAAGACCAAAGTCCTTTATGTAGATGCCCTACGTCATTATCTACTCAGTGTGAGTCAACTATGTGACTTGGGAATCATAATTAATTATAATCAGAAAGGGTGAAATATCAAGGGAATGACAATCAATTCCCTAATGAAGGGATGCAGAACAGAAGGAAACTTGTATCAGGTTGATAGTGATGAAAATATTTTCTACACGACTGTTGAAGAAGAAAACAATTTGTGGCATCAGAGATTGGGACATATCAATCAACAAGACATTTATAAAATATTAAAACTGAGGATTTTCATGGACATTCCCAACATGAAGTGTGAGCGTCAACTGTCTTGTGATGCTTGCATTCGTGGAAAGCTAGTTTGTAGTTCATATCATCCAAAGAAGAAAAGGGCATCTCATCTACTTGATCTAATTCATACAGATGTATGCTGGCTGATAAATGTTGCTTAAACTCATGGGGAAAGGTACTTTGTTCTCTTCATATATTATTATAGTAGAATGACATGTCTTATGGTCATTCATAGGAAACAACAAGTGATTGGATACATGAAAACATATCGGTGAAACATCGAGAATGATACTAGATGAACAATCAATGTTTTTCGATCTGACAGTGGAGGGGAATACACATCCATTGAATTTGAAAATTACATAGAGAATCATGCGAAACAACATGAGGTAGCTACTATGAGAACTCCACAACAAAATAGAGTTTTTGAAAATAAGAATCGACAGGTGAACAACATTGCATGAACTATGCGGATTGAGAGTCATATTCCATGACATTACTAGAAAGAGGCTATTCAAGCTACAAAGTATATTCAAAATCAAACGGGACTTTGTATGGGTGATATGAAAACACCATATGAATTATGGAATGGATTATAGCTCTTGTTGAAATATTTTCTTGCTTTTGGAAGTAAATACTTCATCAGGAACAAAGAATGAAATTAAGGGAAGTATGGTGACCATGCAGATAAAGAAATTTTCCTTGGATACTCAATGAACAGCAAAGCTTACAGGTGTTTCAATAAAATATTAGGAAGGATTGTGGAAAGCAGTGATGTTAAAATAATTGAAGAGAAAACCAAAACAACTTCATGGACATCATATGTTGATGTGATAGAAAGTGAAGAAGAAAGTGAATGTGGAGAAAATAAAAATACATAAATAGAGGAATTTGTACAATACAATCACCAGTCACATCATGATTATGACTTAGAAGAACAATTTTGATGAGAATGGAAGTGTTATCAGAAACAAGGCACGACTAGTTTGTAAGGGTTATTCGAAGATTGAAGGTGTTGATTTTGAATACACCTTCGCTCTAGTGGCTAGACTAGATGAAATCAGGCTGTTCCATACCATGGCACTCCAGAAGGATATAAAGTATATCAAATGGATGTCAAGAAATCATTCCAAAATCTTGTACTCGAAGAAGAAGTCTACATTTAACAACCATTGGGTTTTGTTCTTGGTACTAATGAAACAAAGGTCTACAAACTGAATAAAGCTCTATATGGTTTGAAGCGGGTACTACGGGTGTGGTACTCCCGAATGGACTCTTATCTCAAGAAGCAAGAATTAAAAATGGGAGGAGTAGATCAAAATCTATATGTGAAGAATTGCGCAAAAGATCAAATCATGGTTATTGTCTACATTGATGATATCATAGTTTGTGGCAGCAGGAAGAAATTAGTGGATGAATTTGACAATCACATGAAATAAGAATTCTAAATTTATATGATTGGGGAGCTCACATATTTCTTGGGGATGTAGGTGATTAAAAATAAGGGTTACACTTTCATTTCTCAGGAAAAGTATTCTAGAGAGATGCTGAAGATGTTTAACATGCAAGACTACAAACAAAGGTCAACTCTGATTGCGGTTGGAACTAAACATGGAAATAATAAGGATGAGACCTCTATAGATCCCACCATGTACAAGTGGATCATTGGAATCTTAATGTACCTGATCGCGACACAGCCAGATATTTTCTTTGCCACATGTCTTGTAGCCTTCTTTCAGAGTAGTCCCAAAGAGGAACATATGCATGAAGTAAAAAAAATCATGCGGTATATTCAAGGAACACACAATTATGTCTTATACTTTGTTGTAGGAAGGAATACTGAATTCTTATCATTTTATGATACTAACTGGGCTGGCGATGTTGTGGATTGAAATTCCACCAGTGGTGGAGATTTCTATATTGGGAATAAATGTGTTGTCCAATTGAGCAAGAAACAAGAAAGTACTTATCTTAGTACTGTTGAAGCTAGGTATATCTACTCCACAAAGGAATGCACTCAACTGATATGGATGAAGTAGCAATTAACATATATTGGTGATGAGGTGAAGAAACCAATGGTTATTTACTGTGATAAAAAGAGAGAAATTGATCTTATGATGAATTCAGTTCAGCATTCTCTTACAAAACATATTGAAATTCGGTATCATTTTATCAAAGAGAATGTTAAACAAGACGTGATTAGAATTGATCATGTGGGAAATGATGAGAAAGTGGCTGATATCCTAACCAAGCAACTGTCAACGACTATTTTTGCGAAGCATCGGTTGAACCTCGGTGTTCAGCCACCTCCCAGTGCATAATGAGGTTACAGATATCCCCTCTCCCGAGTTATGTTAATTGTTTTGTATCTATTTTTTGGATGCGATACAGGTTTGAGGGGGAGATACTATCCAGGGGGAGTGTGGTTTGAGGTGAATAATGGAATTTTACCAATCATTGGGTATATTGTCAATGGGGGAGAAAGGAATAAATTCAGGCCTGTAGTGTAACTATTTTGTGACATGTTGAGAATCCAGTATCGATGATAGGATAGGAAGGAACACAATGGAGATGTAATGCTTCTGTGACACTATAAGTGAATTTCATGGGCATCAATGAGAATTCCAAAACACGGGAACCAAATTCATGCTTTCTATCTTGTTTTCTACACCGAGATTTTCTCACATAGACATAGAGTGTTGGTTGAGTTGATTCTTGCGTTTTTGGTGTGCATGTGGATGGTAATCTATTGAATTTATTTACTGATAGCGAAAAAACGCAAAGGGGGAGATTGTTTGAACCATGGTCACCTATGCATGAATTAGAGAATGGTTTGTTTTTGTTGTCAATACTCAAAGGATGTTCAAAATGTGTGCCAGCAAAGTGCTCATACAGGTCATGCTGATAATGGTATTGAAGGTGCCACAGTTTTCCTGTGTTTACCAATTTTATGGACCTCAAAATTGACAAAAGGGAATAACAGTGCTGTCTGGAAAAGGGACTTGCATGCCGACTACATGGAGGCTTGGGAACATGGGCTACTGTTATTTTTCAAGAACAGAACCTCAAAATATGGAAAAGGAAATAGGGTCACACAAGTATTGGTTTGATCGCGCATGTGACTTGTGCGCCATGAAGGGACTTGCACGCCGGTACCTATGAGACTTGGAATGTTGCACTCCAGATTTTTTTTCATGATCAGATCTTCAAATTATGGAAAAGGAAAGAGGGTCATGCAAGTATTGGTTGGGTCATGCAAGTGAGTTGAACGACATTAGCTAGGGCGGATGGAGCTGCGTGCCAAAACATGCGCAACGAGAGGAGGCTTACGCACCACCGCACATGGTGTCCAATTTTCCTATAAATAGTGGACCACCCCACCTCATTTGTATCAAAGTACAAGACTTGGAGAAATTCAATGCTCCCATCACGCAGGTGAAGTGGTCGCGCAAGTGGTTGTGGGTCGCACAACTATAAGCTGCGTGACAGTTTTTTGTTGCATGCCAAAAATAGTTTTTGTGGAAAAGAATATGATTCGCGCAAGTTTGGTATTGACGAAGGTCGATTCGCGCAAGTGTTGGAGGTGTACATGCATCCCAGTTATATCTTTCACGCTATCCATAAAACTTGCACACCGTCTTTGGGAAGAACGCCAGGGGCTGTTGATGTTTTCCGATTCCTTTTTGAAGCTGCACAAAAGCTAGAAGATTGCCCAGTACCCTCAGCGAAAATGAGATTCATATACTGGTGAGAGTTGGACTTTAAGAGAGAATCTATATATAATTTAGGAAGCATTTTCTTACAATAATGAAGAGACCTTCATGTCTATAAAATGAGTGGGACTTCACCAATGATAGTGAGCCAGGGGGAGTCAACGAGAGTGACCCGAGGGACGTAGTGAGCTATCCCTGAACCATTGTGAAGGCAGTGTGCCATGGATAGAGTGACTATGCCCAATCCATTGTAATACAATGCTAGTGAAGTTTAGTGAAATTTGGTACGACTGAAATATTTTTGGTGTATGCTCCTTGGAAATATCCCTTAGTGGTGAACCAAGTAAAAAGTGATGTGTCATCTCTCTTCATGTGATAGTTAGCTTTCTAATCATTTTCATCATACATGTTTAACAAGTTCTTACCGATGTGGTAACAAGATCCTTCACATTAAAATAAAAAGTTGTCACCTTGATTCACCCCCGACCCTCTCTGGGAGTCCCAAGGTCCAACAAATGTAAGTACTGAATGTAAAAAGGGGCTAATATAGAAGGCCAAATAAAAAGGAAGTATATAATAAAGGGAAAAAATTCTCCGAAGTTCGTCCACCAAGGATCCTACCTGAAGGGTAGGTATAACTCGTCGTCTGTCGTCACTTCCACTCACCACTTCTACCAATCACCTCCGAGCCACATCTATCCATGGATCCATAAGTTTTAGTCAAGTTGTATTTCTTCTACACAAGGAACAACATGGTGCAGGTGAAACCTAATCATTGGTGTCCATAAAAATTATCAGTATAGACCAAAATATCACCAAAGGTCTCCCAAAATTTCACAAACGAAAATCCCCAAAGAATGATTTCAATCACAAAACATAAATAAAAGAAAAATACCACAAGGTATACAACTTAGAGAATTGGAATAAAGATTATTAGTCTTGATCTATATCATTTTATTATATTTAAATGATCATGTTGATTATCCATGAAGGGTCACTGAACTGCGGATCCACATAGGATCACACTTCGACCAGTCCATAGAGGTTCTCATTACTGCTGATATATTGAGATTCACATTACCGTCGATTCATGAAGGGTCTCTCTCAGGCTGATCAATGAAGGGTCGCACAACTATCAATCCACATAAGGGTTAAATTGTTGTTAATCCATACATATTCTCTCTCACGATGATCCATGAATGTTTGAATTTATGTCGGTCAATGAAGGGTTTCTTCTATTTCGTTCTACGGGGGTTCACTTTTATGCTGATCTGGAATGGTCGCTTTTATGAAAATAAATGAAGGGTCGCTCTCAATTCATGACGTCACAGGAAGCCACTGGATTCCTTCTCTTATCATTCTTTATTTTTGTAGAATCCTATCCTCAAGGCATTGATTTAATCCCAACCTCCATGATATCACATGAAGATGTAAATAAAATGAACATGTTGTCATAATGGTTCCAATGTGAGAGATGAAGCAAGAATCAGACATATGGTATGTAAGTTATTAGTAAAAAGGTATATTTTGCCTAGTTGGATTCGAGTATAATACAACCCAATCATATTCAAACATCTATAAAAATTCATGTGGATTATCGCAAAAGGACCTTCTCATCCCAAGGGTCCCAATGCCATAGATGCAACATCAATCAAAGACACAGTTTCTGAGATACTCATGTTTTAGTGAAACGGGACTAGTCGGGCATGGATCAAGTAGGGTTTTGGCCTAGTCAGCTCATTGGGATCGAGGGTCCGGCCCTACTGGTGTGTCCGGCCCATCCGTTTGACCCATCCTTGCTTGGGGGTATGGCCCGACTGTCGGGTCTAACCTGCCTAGAAAACATGGCCCGCAAGCGGGGCACTAACCGTCCTTTCGAAATTGTTGGCTGTAGTCGGTCATTCTGCTCAAGCAGAGCAGAATATGTAGGCTGCTCATTTACCATGTGGGGCATGTCGGTGTCACACCTTTATCACACCATGGCCTGGTTGTCCATGTCTTTTTCCGCCCTCGTGTATGTGGGTGCCGCTTCTCGACAATGCTGGATCAGACCGACCACCATCACCAGTCACCGGTACCACCGCTCTAGTGGTGTCATGCTGAAGAATACTTCAAAAGGCCACCATTGATTCTATGGTGCTCAGTTCTCCCTCTCATATTCACATACTAACCTTCTGAGATGAATCCTTCCATGTGAGGCTCTTATATTCGTCTCGCGTCCATGTTTCCCGGAGACGCACAAATAATGCACATAAAATAAGAAAAGTAGTGGGGGTGTCTGGGCATTGTTCGAATTGGCCCGCGCCTTCCTCATTATTGTATTAACATTAGAGAAGAATCAATCATCATTTGAGTGAAAGAAAACCACAAATATAATCCATGTAACGACATCCCACAAAAAATAATGAATCATGGATCAACCCATTGGTTGGTTGATCCACATTCTTTATATTAATCAAGAACCGAAAAAGGGAGTCTTGTAAAAACATAAAACAATTAAACGCCCTACTTGGATTCGGTGGAATCCACTATAGATGAAAGAAATAATTTTTCCCTTAATTTAAGTCATCGATGATCAGTATGAATCCTACAACGTTCTTGAATTAATCATCATTCTTCTTTGGAGGGTGAGGTCGACGACATTTGTCAGAGTTTACTCCACTGGGTTGTGAATTCAATTGACAATAGATTAATTAAATAATGAATGAAATCGTAACATTTTAATTATGATGCGATGTTTCACAAAAAATAATGCTACTTAATGGACCCCATTAAGAGAACTATTAAAAGACCGTAATTAATGTGTCTTTTTGGCACCACAGTGTCGCCGCTCAACAGTTTGAAAAATAAAATAACATTGGAAAAAGTTATTCTATTTTTTTCTTTTAAAATGTCATGAAATTTACTATTCTTTCCAACCCTTGTCGATCTAAAGTAATCTTCGCCTATGTTAATCATGGCACTGCGAATTAAATGGTGATATCTGATTATCATTCCGAGCACTGGTTCAATAGATATGATGCTATGCATGCACATTTATTAGAATGTACACAATAAAGGTAAAAAATAATTAACATTCAACCTTGACCCCTGCCAGTTGAGGTTTGGATTAGCCTAAGGGGAACACGCCCCCACGAACTGAATGGTGCTCCCATATTTTCGATATATGCAAATATTTAGAAGACATAAGAATTTAGCTACTAAATTACTATTAAATAATTATTTTATTTATGTCCAAAAAAATTACTTCCACTATTGTCCCATCCCATTCAATGTTCGGATCTTCCTAATGAATGCATTAACTCATGAGTTCAGTGGTGGTCTCAGATTATTAATCTGAGTCACCATTCTTCAGTTATAGTCATTTGAAAAATAAAATTATTTTCTTTAATTATTTTCTTTACGGTTATGCTTTTTTTGGGTTTTCACACTGGAGTCATGCACTGACCAAGATTAAGTCATGACAATTGAAATACCGACATTAGGAATTAAACATTTCCCTTAAATTTATAATTCGGGAACCAATTTACATGTTATTAATCCTTTTTAGGTAAATTTCTAATGCATGATATTTAATTCTTAACATTTTTTAAGGATCATTCTAGGCACTCCGAGCAACAGAATCACGTGCGGTCAAATTTCCAAGTCTCGAATAATTCAATATAATTGGAAAATATTACATGGAATTTTAGTGCCTTTATTGAAATAATTATTATTTATAACAATAAATGAAAAGGAATATTAGAAAATAAAACATTCTAATTATAAACCAAAATAATATATGAAAGAACTGTGTTCTATATGAAAATTGAGAAGAGGAACACCTTGTGAGTAAACCACCAATAAAAACGAGGACATTTACTAAAACTATAACCCCATTCAAGTTATCCATGTTAACAATGTAATGCATGATTACAGAATATTCCTATGGATAATCAAATTTCATAAAATAATCTTGTAAAAAACCTTATTTAATTAAAATCATTCTTTGGAAAAAAATTGTATAAAATTTTAAGGTTATTTGAATATAAGATTCTATTATAGAATAATTTTTCTTGACATTGATAAACATTTATACAGACCCAAAATAAGATCAAGAATCATGTTATTCATTATATAGAAAACCGAAATACATAATTATTTTATAGTTCACTAGAAAATTAACAGTGATAGAAACACAAAAATCAATCCTTTTTCACACATATATCAAAATGTGATCTACACATAGAATTGAAATTTAATAAATTGTAATGTGAGTGATGGAATTATAAATTGATTATCAATATATGGAATCATGCTTAATTATTAATGATTTTGGAATAAAATTAATGGGACCACATACCTACAAAATCATGAGATCTAAAATTGACAAAAAAATATTTTTAAACCAAATAAAATCCCACAATCAAACTATAAAAAATGTTTTAAAAGCATCATATAACCACTAAATTAAATAAATATTCATTGCGCCACTATCAATCAAATAGATCAAAAACTACTGAATGATATTAGATCAAACATACCAATATGATCACAACAGGTTGAGAGATTAATGATATTAAACTATATTTCAATCACATAATATAAATAAATCACCCATACTTACTTGGCCATGACCAATGATATCACTGAGATGATGGTGTCTGTACTCATGAAATGTTTACACTATAGAAGCTAGATGCTACTTAATAGACTATTATCTCACTTATGGAGGGACAATGGTGGGTGGGTGAGTATATATAGTTTTCTGATATCCTATGGTTCTTGACTTCTTGGCCAATTGTAGCATCTAGCATTGGTTGGCTCTGTACAAATCCATAAAATAACTAGTGGCCATCTACTACCATCAATTACGAAAATATACAAAATGATGCCATAGTTTCACATTCAATCCACTTAGACCATAATTATGTCCTCTAAATAATAAAATAATGTAACATATTGACTAGGATTTCATAGTGGTTTTATCAAAAATTGAGAAAATATGAATTTGATTCATAACTAATTTCAATCCTTATGCATGTTGTTTCCACATTTAAGGAAAATATTAATCCTCTTAAAACTAAATTGATATAATTGTTCATAAGGACAAATAATTTCAATGTGATTCATTATTTTCATGGATTATCAGGTTACTTCTTTGGGGTTTTTGAAAAAATATTCATGGTTATCTATCGTAATAAATATTTCTACTTTAATGGGATATACATTCATATAGATAATGGAATGTGATTAATATTTATTAGAATTCATAATGATTATTGATTAATTCTCTAATTATATCCTTTTTTATATGAAATAATGAATTTATATTTAAAACGTTTCTTCTTTAAAGGGACATGGTTGTCTCTAAATTAATGGTGATTATGTATTTACATATTAAATATATGAATTTAGACTCCATGATAAGAATTAATCTATAATCAATCATGAGATCCCCTCCCTGGTTTTTGATTTAAAATTCTTGAGGAATATTTTAGAAGGTAAAATGTTAATTATACAATGAATATTAATGATTAAACTATATATAAATCTAAACATGAATCTTCATCGATTTCATGTGACTACATGTAAATGGGAGAATATATTTTTCTTCTTATTAGAAATTAAATCTCAGGGAAATATTATTATTTGTGTTTTTTTTTCATTTTACAACCTTATAAAATTATATTCATATTCTAGATACTATATAATTCGATCAACATGATATAATTTATCCTATAGATATAAAAAATTACATTCTTTCCCTCTTACTAATATATATATTTTTCATCCATGATTGACCATATTTTTTTAATGGAATTAAAATTTCATTTTGTAATGATTTAAAAATAACTATGTTATTTCAGCCTCTATCTGAAAATATTCAAGGCCAAATTCATGAATTGAAAGATATTATTTGTGCCTTATATTTTTATTCTAATGGAATATACTATCATTATATTTCTTTTATGTAATTTTTTTTCTGTTGCAATTATTTTTCTAGAATACAGATGAATCATTTTGAAGAATTATATAGGTTTTTTTAACACCATCATGTCAAGACATTGTAGATAATAATATGTTTATGGGAGAATATATGGTAGAATATATGATATTGAAGATAAAAATGATTCAACATTATATAATGGAATCAAAGTGTATATATAAAATTTTCAAATATAAGAGGAGGAAATATGTTTCATTTGAGGTTGTTGATCATTATTTGTGTAAATGTTTCTTTAAAATGGCTTATGTGGCCTGGTAAAAAGGGTAAATCATATTAATGGTTATTCATACCATATGAAATTATAGATAATTTGGTGGTAGTTTCATACATGGTAGAATTTCCACCATTTTTATCTAAGGTAACTTATGTTCTTTATGAAAATATTTTATGAAATTATATACATGAATCATCTCATTATTGGAGACATAATGTTGATAAAATATTATAGAATACATTTTTATATAAAAAGTATGGTTAATATTTTTAAATGGGGAGAGTAGGACCATCAAAACATATAAATTCGCGTGTATTATTTTATGGAAGATTCTATTAACTGTGTATGTATCATAGGACGCATAAATTTATAAGAGGGAAACATGCACTAGCTTATATAAGTAATGATTAAATTTGTACAGATACATTTTATTAATTTGGGAAGAATTTGATAAACCAGGTAGTTATATAAATAAAATATTCCTTCCAATAATAAATATTCATTTCATGGAATCAGAATCATGATTGTCATATAATTACATTTTTAATATCTTTCTACTGATAAAGGTATACCTTAATTATATTTAACATTCCCATCAACAATAAGTTTTTATTTTAAAGATATATATATAAATTTAAAAATTTAATATGATAAAATTTAATTCTATTTTGATATCAGGATATCAAAAATATCTTATGGTTATTCAATGGTTTTTTCTATAAATATTAATTTTCTAGTGAACATCTAAAATGCTTAATTTTTATCAATTATATTCATTTTTATTCAATAATTCATGTAATTTAGTTGAAGAATTATATTTTGGTTTTTTAAAAGATTCATATATTAAATTTAGTAAATCTTATTCTGAAAAATTTCATAGGAATCAATATTATATTTGATTTTGGAACAAGTAAATATTTGTGATGAATATAGTATTATATATTAAATGGGGTTTTGTTACATTATTCTTAATTATATTAAAATTAATTTCATCTAACAATAAATATTTTATGATAAAAAAATTATATATTTTGAATGTAGTTGATTAAATTTGGTATTTATTTCAATTTCAACCATTATTTAATATGAATAAAAAGCATGTTCAAAATGTGTTATCATAAAAATGGGTTTATTGAGTTAATTAAGAAAAATAATTTATGAAAATGACACAAAATTATATATTAATTATTAATAAATGATTTTATTTTTTCTCATGTCACCGTAAATTTAAAATTAATATTTTTTAGATACTCTACTATAGTTAAGGAATTTATAATTATATATCTTTAGAAAAATTATAAAATCATTATTCCACTATCTTATATAAGAGAACATACTATCCTATCATTATCCAAAATAATAAGGACTCTAATTCAGACAACCCCCTACTACATCTCTCCCTGACACCACTCTTGAAAACCTATTGTTGATGTTCTCACAAAAAGGCTAAATCTAGAAGGGTTAACATGTAATAGAAAATTTTATTCTCCATGAAGAAGTGATAGAAATAAAAATATTATATTAGGTACATAATGTAATGCAATTTCAATTAAAATTATTTTTATTTTTATTAATTTATTTCTCCTCATTTTTTATGTTTATAATAATTATCCAAGAGTGTTTTTATTTATATATAAAACATTTTTACATTTCATTTTCAAAAAATTTGGAATTTCTATTTAAATTTTTAGAAAAAAATATTTTGAAATATTATTTTACATTTCATTTTGACATTTTTTAATAATTTGATACGAAAAGATTTAATAATATATATGGGTTTGCAACCTTTTCCAACTCTTACATTAATCATTCATTATCAGCATTCCTCTAAAAGACACTATTATTTTTCAAAGAATATAAAATTTCAACTTTTCTAGAATTTTTACCTTTATAAGATTGTCCAAAGAGAAGGAAATTTCCCCATATGTTAATGTGAAAAAGGAATGTATTTTCTATATGGGTGAAATTGATATTTTTGAAGGTTTTATGATGAAAAGGTAATTATTTCATATATTTATTATGATATTATATTTTTTAATTATTGATGGTGATGAATGTTTCCAATATAGCTCTTGATAATGGGTGATCCAATATAATAGTCAAATTCATTAGCTAATGATTTAGAATTTTTAGTAAAAATAATTTAGATAACCCATAGGATTAATCCAATCGAATTAATTGGGATTCTGTAATTTTGATAGAGGTCAAATATATGTTTCATTTGGTTATTAATATAATTCTAGTGGTTACCTATATCATACATGTAGAAAAGTGTTTTTGTGGTATGTTATTTATTTAATAGGGTCAGGAAATTTTAAAAGTGAATACTTTTTAGTGGAATGATTTCATGCATTATTATGTATATATTATTCATAAATAATTTCTATTATACATTATAATTTGATTTATATGTATACATTATGAAATTATCGAATTAAATTTTTTTGAATTTATTATTTCTAATCTGATCATTTTTTTGTCATAAAGGAATATGTCTTCATGGGTTTTAATATTTTTCACTAGACTATCTATATTCCATTGTTATTATATCTCTTACTAAGAATTGTTTGTCTCATCCGATATTCTCAAATGATTTTCATACTTTATATGGATGATTATAAATGTAAATACGACCATTATTTCCACATTATAGTAACATCTAAAATAAAGACCATACTCCATTACTAAAATATTGGTGTAAACAGAATTCAATTTTAATATGGTTGAAATTTAATATTTGTTAAATTTGTCAAATTTTTAATTAATGATTTAACATATTATCTTAACAAATAAACATGAATGTTCCTAAAAATTAATATTAGTGGATTACATTTTAAAAATAATGATATTATATAATATTTTTGTTATGGGGAATTATAGTTTTAGGCATGAATAATACCAATAAAAAATAAATGATATTTAAATGTTGATTTATTAATTTGAAGGGTCCAAATTGTTTTATAATACCGAGTTCTACCAACTAACAATTTCTCATAATTTAGGAAAGACTATAAAATACTATGTTGCATCAGAATCACATTTATGTAACATTTAATTTGTCAATTTTAATAATGTATATATTTTCAATATTAGAATTCAATTACACAAAACATTTAAAAAACAATGAATCAATATTATTTAACTATATTTCATCAAAATAAATTTAAAATGTCCATTATAAAATATCCTAATATATTTTAAAACTATAAAATAACTATTGAATATATGATCTAATTTTCATTATAATATCATGAATTTGAAAACATAATTTAGTGATCCTTTGAAAACTCCCCATCATTATTATATATTCTGACAATATATTTCAAAAAATGAAAGAATACATTATTCATGTCTTATTCACCCAACTCATTTTAAAATATTTTTTAAAAAATAAAATTAATTCAATAAACATTTATTAAAGACCAATGTTTTGATTTTTTTTATAATTTATCAAAATAGTTCACATTATATATATTTTATGAAAAAAACTATTAAAATATCATGATTAGTCTCAATAAAAAACAAAATAGTATTGTTATAACATATATATAATAATGAGATCAATAATGATTTCCATTTGTTCTCAATTATATATTCATATTAATTTTTTTAATCATTCCTTATATCCTCAAAATTCTTTGAAAAATATGTATGGTTTTCCCCATTTAATCATTTCATAATATTTAATCTAATATAAAAAATTATTCCTTACCCATATTTTATATATATATATATAAATCCTCAAACAAGTTAGTAATTAATCATATCTTTTTAATAATTTATATTCAAGATAAATATTACATAAATTGATAAACAATAATAATATGTTATCATACATGTTCTTAAAAAGGGATGATATGATAAGGCAAATAATTATTTAATAGTAAGTACTAAAATAAAAATATATTTCATCTACCCATTAACTTAAAATGAATAAGTATAATTTCACAAAAAAAATGGTATTCACATACTCCTTATTAAAATATCAAATTATTTCATTTCATGAATATTAATCCACTTCATTCATTATATATTTCCATATATTTATAATTAACATTTTTGAAGGAAAAATCCATAAACATATTGATTTCCTTTAATCAATATTAGTATTCATTCCAAAAATATCCTACCAACCTATTGGTAAACCATAAGCACTACATCTTATTTTTTATTATTATTTTGAAATTTAAAATTATAATAATTATTAAAGGGAGTGAAACTGATCAAATACTCCTCACTATTAATGAAATAGTGGTTTATAACTCACTATTAACCCCATCAAAAAAATGAACCCATTACAAAAGTAATTAAAAATATATATTCTTCATTATCCATGTTCAAAAAAATTATAAATTAAAAAATATTATTAAAATGTTTAATTTATCTAGTCTCATTTTATTTCTATTATATATTATTCCCTATCAAGAACACTTATTTCAAAATGAGGCAAAAAATAAATATGAAATATTTTCATCCATTGTATTATTTTTTGAACTATTGTTATATTTTTAATGTTGGTTTTATCAAGATCAAAATATGTAATCAAACATTTATAACCTTTTTTTGGTTGATTTAAATATCATTATAATTGGTAATCTTCACTATCACATTATTTATCTTTATAGTCATTAATATTTTACAAAAAATCACATTTTAAATGTTATTGTATATCATTTTTTAACTTTTTAAAACAATATATTCCTTACAAACTCAAATGAAGGTTGTAGATTAACATATAAACCATCTGTATAAATAATATCATTATTAATGTTATTAAAATGGAAATAAAACTAATATTTTTTTTAAATACCAACTGACATTATTCAACTCCATGCTACCCAAAATATTTATTTTTGATACATTCATTTTGATTAAGATGTGTAATTAAAATATTTAAGTGTATTTAAAACAGACGTTGTATTTTTATATTATTAAATGGAGGTAATATAATAAACATGTTAAAAATCATTCTTTTTCCCTATAATAGTAAAATTATTCATCATTAATATAAATGTGATATCAAATTATCCACTAAAAGAATATGAGAAATATCAATCGTACATTGTTTCATTAATTTAAAAACACTATTATAATATATATTGTAAATTTAACTACAATCGTAAAAATTTATTCTCATGAGCCCCTCCACAGAATGATTCCATAATGAGGTGATAGAGATAGTGACCACCTAATTCTTTCCTCTAGTATGCCTCATGATGGAAACTAGAACCAAAGTTATAATTAACATGCATATTGGAGGAATTTCATTGTTAGAGAAACATGAAAAAGACAAATATAATATGAATAAACCAATCAATACCTGACCAGATATATATAAAAATAAAACCCAAGTGGGATCATAGAATTCCTTATAGTACTATATCAATTGATAGGAAACTATAGGTGAATAATTATTAAAGAAGATACTGACCAAAATTCCCAAAAACCTCCTCAAAAGCAAGAGATAGTAATTTCCATCTCATTCTCCAACATACTATGTATGACATAAAAATATTATATGCATTTGTTGACGATAATAGTATACATAATAGGTTCATCTCAGGATCCACTTGTGGAAAATATAATGAAATAATTATAAATAAAAATGAAGAATAGTGATATTTATTGATCACCTAAAATGTTATTCTATGTTACATGTTTCACTGTGGATAACTCTCACCATTTATTTAATTATGTTGAAAATATAATATAAAAATAAAAAATCATGGGTATATCGATCCCACTTCCCCGCTAGTTATTCTCACTTCCCTAATTTCACATGCCAAGATACTTTTCTCTTTAACTAAGAACGATTAAATACATTTTTGAAATAAATCCTAAAAGTAAAATATAACATAACATAATCATGTTATCCCATAAAAACCCAATGTAGTAACCATGAAGTTTACAGAATCCACACCAAACTTTATGAATTGTATCATACATCATGTTCAATACCTCATGCCATCAAATTCCATACCCAGAATAAGGTACCACTATGCATCAAATCATAAAATCCTCATAGATGTGATAATACATTGGAAAATATATTTTCGGACACATGTTCATAAACAACCAAAATTCAATATATTCTTGAAAATCATATATATGGAATATAACCACCATGCATACCATCATATATAACCCAAAATATAAGAGAGATGGCCTATGGGGGAAAATATTCCATCCATCCTCCCACCAGGATGTGGGGAAAACACTCATATAGATCATTGGGAGACAATCACCATAACAAAAAAGGATGGGGATTTTTATTAAATCAAATAATAGATCAGATAATAATGCTCACAATCACACTATAAGAATATCCTAGTCTTGGAAAAATTCCCTCCAGTTACACTCTGACATTGGACTACCACCTCTATGATTGTATTTCCCATTAAATGGTTCATTTATAAAGCTAATTTAATTACTTATATTATTTTTATAATTACATTTTTTATTAATTAATTATCCATTAATTAGTAAATAATATTACTCCACATTACATTACATTATTCACCATAGTAAAGTCCAAGACCTCTAAGAATTATCCAAACATAATCTAGTGTTTTTTATAATAACATATTTTAAAAATTCACATAACATCATTAAAAAACCCAAGGGATAATAATTATTTCTTAATATTTTAAATAATTACATAAAATAAGAACTCTTGGAAACCCATCATAAGATGCCATCAATGGAAAAAATTTATTCGAGAACCTACAAATTCCTAAAGAAGAGGGGAAATTAATGAAAAAAAATCAATCAAATCATTCATTGTCCATTAAATAGATTCATAAGTGAGCATCCCAACACTCAGCATAAAATAAATGGGTTTGTGTATCCTTAAACAATTCCATCACATTCAGTACAATCCCTGAAACCCCCAGGCATATCCTGATTAATCTCGCACGCATAGGTAGCTACAACTTCCAAATCTTCAGAGCCTTCCCGCCCAAATATAACAACATACATCTTTGGATCGACCATCATAGGCTCATATATCATACAAGCCTCCCTTACCCACATCATATTCCATATATAAGCTCACATCCACTATACACCACATTGATGAAATAATCAAAAATAGTATCTGATAAGGAAATCATTTCCTAAAAAAAAGGCATCCTACCTTCTTGCATAAATGATCTCTCAATGATCTAAAATCTTGAAAGTCAACATTATCAAGAAGATGGAAACATCATACCCAAAAAAATATTTTTATAAAATTTTTTTTTGATAGAAACCATATACAGATTCCAAAGGTATTATTCTATAACAAGACATCAAAAGAAAAATTTTCTCCCTATTTTTTACACTGGCTCCATACTACTGGGAAATATACCATATTCATTTAACATTCAATTTTATTAATATTGGAGAAAAAAACATGAATCTAATTACTTTCCATTTCCATTACTCACATGGTAAATAATTTTTAACTTGAAATTCATTAGAGTATCATTTATTTCATAATAAAAAAAAACATATTAAAAACAATAATCTTCTTCGAATTCAGATTACAATTAATCAAATAACTCTATATTTATTTTCTATATCAATTTCATAATTTTAATCTAAGAATAGGATCATTCCATAAGTGATAGTATAGATAACACAATATCCATAAATTTAAGAGGAAAACTACAATAATGATATAAATAACATAAATATGAAATCATTGTTTAATTTTATATTAATTCAGTAAAATAATTTTTAGGTAAATCAATTTCCATATAAATTTATAAAAAATTATATCACTATTACTACACATAAAGGAATAGTATAATCAATGAATCCCATATTTAAATTGTTCCAAAATTCCTTACATGATATTGAAACATTTTTAAGGTTCCCCAACAGCTTTTATTCATGATGATGCAACCCTATAATGATTTCAAGCTCCAATCTCCCCAAAAACCCATGAAAATATAATTTATTTACATTGAGATGATCTTCCATCACGTCAAAAAAATAAATTGGAGGAATAGTATAGAAGAACCATGAGAGAAGGGGAATAACATACATCTGATAACTATGGATCCATGATAGAATCCCCAAAATCGATCCATGAAAAAGGAATCCATAATCATATAATTGGAACACAATCAAATAATAAATAAGTTAGGACAACATAGTTTTTAATGAAATCCTATAGAACAATAGTATTGCTCAGTTGGATGAATAGGTGAATTACATGGCTTGAAACCCATTTTCTCATCGTGTAAATGTAGAGCTTCAAATTTCATCTTAAAATGCATCACCTTGAAATATTTCATCCTAAAAATTTTAACATAAAATAACATCCTATGAACTGCCTTATAACAAGTCATGAATGGATTTTTGGCTATGAATTGACCACAACATTAATTTTTTAATATGAATGCATGAAGTGAAACATTTATAAATTCCATATATTCTATATTAATTTGGATTTTATCATCTTAAATCCTCTAGGAATTTTGAAATTCATAAATAAGAAAAAGGCTCAAACTACATGGAAATGATTCCTTACATTAGATACATATAAAAAAATTATATTACTAAATATTCCAAATCAATGTAGAAATAATATTTAAATGAGAAGTGTTCATCTGAACAACCACACCTTTAGATACATCTCAAGGGTTTCTCCAACATTGAATCATGAGCACATAACACAGAAGAAACAATTGAAAATTAACTCAAAATGGAAAAAAAAACCATATTAAACACTACCTCAATAGAGAAACATCTATTGTTGAAGTTAATCTATAATAAAATACAAGAGGAATAATGATGCACCTAATTTCTGTATAAATTCCCATGCACATTATTTATAATTAAAACATGATTTCAGAAAATACCAACTTCTTAGTGGACAAATATTTTGATTTTGGTGATTTTGTTCATTTTTAGATGATTTCTGGACAAACACACAAACTGGGGGAAAACTGAAAAGAATTTATAACTACACGGTGTGTAAATATATACACACTGTGTACATTTAGACTCATACACAGTTTGTCTAGGACAAGTACATGCCCATGTTTCTAGAAATTTGCACATGCATTGTACATAATATACATGTTGTGTATACACTTCTAAAAGTGGTTGGTGGATGAAAAGAAGTCTACACATCCATGTTGCTGACTGAACTTTACATGTCGTGTACATAATATACCCACAATATATTCACTTCTATAAGGGGTTGGTGGTTGAGGAATGAAAGTAAACACCATGTATGGTGGTGCTACATGTCGTATACCTCCACCTATTAGGCAGGGCTAGGATCCAAGTCAAAGATGGCGTGTTTTGCCACCCACTAGCAGAGAGAAAGATGACAAACAATACATTGAAAAGACAACATTGAATATACATTTGATAAAAATATTGTACTACTATTTTCCATAAATAGTGGTATCAACCTTAAGATTTAGGAGTCATTTGAAAGATCTGATGGTACAAGATCTTACATCCCTACTACCATGCATCCTATATTCCACTACTCCACCATTCCACCATTCTATCAAGGAACACATCTATCCTAAAATATTTTCCGATGAGCACATCAGGTATCAATGATCATATTTTAATGTTTTCTAATATGTTTCACTAAGCACCTAGTGTTTTGGGGTTGTGTGTGATGAAAGAGTAGTAATTTGGACTAATTTTTATGATTTTCTTTGTTCAATTTAACTCTTCTTATTCTACTTTAATCACATCATTTTATCACTGAAAATTATGAGCTGGAACAAGGGAAAAAATTTCAATGACTGAAATGAATAATAATGATGAATACTTTATTGATCACTAGAAGTATTCACCAACTCAAAAATGAACTTATCTAAATATAGAACACTGAAACACTGACTACCGCACCATGGAGTCAATTTCCTTAGTTCTAGAAATAGGTTTACCGGGCCAAGGGAACCATGTTACAAGTGAAACCCTGAATATTGGGTTATCATGAACAACACAACCTCATAAAAAATTTATTTAATAAACAACCTCCTAAAAATCCACAGCCCCGATGCATTTCACTCGATATTTGCATCCGAACAAAAATTCATGTGTTTTCATTTATCCTTTATGTCACTAGCTAATGAAATTTAAACCCCATCACCTTTTTATCCAAAGCATTAAAAATTGACTATAAATTTATTGTACTTCCCTAATAATATACAATCTAGATAATCAAGAAGAAAATAACTCATTTTCCCTATGGATCAATAACTTAGTGGTACTTTACTCGTCAGGTAAATAAAATATGGGACACCAATAACATACCTTTGGTGAAACGACTACCATGTCATGGAACCATTGTTGGGGACTTAAAAGTTACATTTTTTTGTTTCAATCATGTTTCTATCAAATTTTAGTATAAATAAAAATAAAAAATTCACAAAAATATATTTTCTAATCTAATTTAAGTTAACATTTCATCTTCCTTGTTTACATTTGGGGTGATTAGTATTGTGTCATTCCATAGGTGTATTGGCGGCTACCTCACTTGTTCCATGAATGCTGATTCATTAGAGTTTCTCCCACTTGTCCCAGAAATCAAATGGATGCTTCTGAGGCGATAATGAGCACTCATAGAACAGCACAACCAAAATAATCATGTGGCAGAAAATGAAGAAGGAGATCCAGCTACTGTCAAGGATATGGAAATCTGTTTGGTCCAGATGACAACTGAAACCTGCAAGCTCTACTAGCTCTAGGATATGGCCCACAGTAGCTCCAATAGTTTAAATCGGAGTGGAATCTATATTTGTAGCTAGGTTTGGGTTCATACTTCACCCCTTAGGAACATAAATACATACCACCTCTTCTCCAACAACAGCCACATCCTCACCATACTCTCATGGAGAATGACAATCCATCTATTGAGTGATCTGACATGGGCATCGTATGCCCACTTGTGCAGGCCCAACACATTGAGAACACGCATAATATCATGTAGTAGATTCAAAAACCTTTCAATTCAGCAACCAGCCCAACGAGGACCCCAATGCCCATCTCTCCAATTTCCTAGAGTTATGCAACATTTTCTGCCACCACAGAGTGTCCATGGAATCTATTTATCTTACTATTTTCCCCTTCTCTCTCATGGATAAGAAAAAACATAGGATAAATGGTTTTTCATAGAGATCTATCCTCAGATGGGATTAGCAATCCCAAACATTCCAATCTAATTAATTCCCACCTCCAAATAAGGTGACCATGCAGAATGAAATACACAACTTCTAGCAGCATGTCTCAGGTTCATTGTATGAGTCTTGGGAGCACTTCAAGGAGATATTGTGAAACATCCCACACCACATACTCCCACATTGGATGTAGGTCCAATCCTTATAGATAGGACTAATGAAAAAGAAAAATTCAGTGGTGAATTCTACTGCTAGTTGTACAGTAATGAGGAAGTCCCCTGAAGAGTTTTTCGAACAACTAGAAGATATTTCCGCCAACAACTTCTAGTGGGATTTCAAGAGGGGCACACAGAAATGGGGTATTCATAATACCTATACCACTACTATGATTTCTTCCCAGTTGGACACGGTGTTCAAAAATATTGACACACAAAATATGAAGGGCACATCCCAAATACATGCGGAAAACTATTCAGCGTGCATCGAATGTTGGGTCAACCACATCTTAGAAGAATGCTCGGGACCAATAGTCTACCCTTTGACATGCAAGGTGATATATGTAGCTCAAAACTGAGGGCCGAATCAGTACAAGAAGTACCCCGAACCCGGCAAGGCATGATCAACAGAACACATGCTGGTGCCAATAGTATCCGAATCCACCGCCCCAGTGACTGCCCAGCTACTGTCAGACTTTGTATCTGAACCAATACCCGATGAAACAATACCCCCAATATGGATAATACCAACATAAAGTTTACGAAAACCCTCACCATACCATTTGTGGCAACCACCACCCCCCCCCCCAGCTGCACACCCACCATAGCAAGAGAACACCTCAAGGATAGATGATCTGATGAACATGTCTATATGTACTATCGACAACAAATTCTAGAATCAATAGGCTTCCATTCGAGTCCTGGAGAATCAAATTGGCACGCTAGCAAACAAACTCTTGAAAAGGTAGCACGGTACAGTATCGGGAAAAACTGGGAATAACCAGAGGGAGGAGTCACATGCCATCACACTTTTGATTGAAAATGAGTTACAACAAAAGGAACCAAAATAACTAGGTACACCTACACCCCATAATGATGATGAAGGTAATGTTATAGTACCCTCCTCATCCAATGTCCCACCAAAAATGTCTTCACAATGTAAAATTAAGGATATTGAAAACCCATCAAGCCTGCTTTACCCTCCCCGGATAGGATGATGCACAGAAAGATAGACCACCAGTTCGTCATGTTTATGGAAGTAATCATGAAATTGACATAAATTTTTATTTGAAGAGGCACTAATGCTGATTCCCATGTATGTGGAATTCAGGAAGGAGATAATCACTATCCAAATAATGATGAATGATCTGGGAACCAACACCCTGACCAAGGAGTCCTCAGTAGTCATAAAACATTTGATTCCTCCCAAGATCCAAGATCAAGGTATCATCACTCTCCCATGAACTACTAGAAAATTTGAGTTTGGGAAGGCCCTCTTCCACTTAGGGGTAGGCATAAACCTCATTCCATTCAGAGTATTTAGTAATCATGGGATAAACGAAGAGAATCCTACCCATGTATCCCATCGGCATGCCAACAAATCCACCAAATATCTAAAGGTCCTATAGGAGGACATGCTGGTCCATGTGGGAAGGCTAATCCTCCAAGAAGATTTCATCATCCTCGACATGGAGTAATACTAGGAGGAGCCTCTCATTATATGAAGGCCTTTCATGGACACTGGGAAGTTACTAATCGATGTGCACCAGAGGGATCTAGTTTCTAGTGTAATATATGAAAGATCCCCTACAATGTCCTCAATGCTGTCAAGCATACATCATTGTAAGAGCATGATGGATTTTATGTAGTGACCACCATGGTTGATCACTTGAGCATTGAAGGGGATGATCTGGTATGTTCTTTCACCATAGATGAATTGGTTTTTCTGAACATTCATGTTGATGAAGCACAAGAGGACCTAAATTCCTAGAAGGATAGGGTGACCACTACTAGAAACATGTTGTTTTACACGATATTATAGAGTGGGAAGAGGTGTAACCACTTGTACCTTCTATTCTAAAAGAACTGTAGCAAGAACTGAAGCCTCTTCTGGAATCTTTTAATACGGGTATTTGGGATACCTTCAAGAATTTTCTAACACACATAGTGTATCACTATCAAAATAGTAGTAGGATGCACTTCTGTAGGTTTTAAAGAGGTGGAAGCATGCTATTAGATGGATAGTTGCAGATTTAAAGGGCATCAGTCATACCAATTTCACACATAAGGTGTGGCTCGAAAAAAGAGAGGAATAATCTCGGAAACCATAATGATGGCTGAACCCCCCCTAATGATAAAAGATGTGAAGAAAGATGTAGTTATGTTGTTGGATGTAGGCATCATATACCCCATATAACATATTTTTTGGTTTAGTCCCCAACATGTGGTACCCAAAAATGTTGGTATCACTATTATTTCAAATGATAAGAACGAGCTCATCCCCACACGCACTGTCCTGAGATGGAGTGTATGTCTAGACTACGTGATACTATATGACGCCACGAGGAAGGATCATTTCCCCATGCCCTTCATGGAACAGATACTAGAAAGACAAAATGTGAACAAAATTTATTGCTTCCTCGATGGCTATTCGGGCTACAATCATATTTCTATTTCTCTATAAGATCATGATAATATCCCATTTAATTTCCCATACAGTATGTTTTATTACTGAAGGATGTCCTTTGGCATGTGCAATGCTCTCACCACCTTCCAGCGATGCATGATGGCTATCTTCTATAACATGATGGAACCGATCCTTGAGGTATTCATGTATTGTTTTCTTGTTTACGGAAAATCATTCACCACATTCTTGTAGCACCTAGATCTAGTTCTATAAATACATGAGAACACTAACATGGTTTTGAACTGGGAAAAGCTTCATATTATGGTGTAGATTTGCATTTTCATTGGCCAAAGAATCTCTGCGAAAGAGATAGAGGTGGACCCGACAATGATAGTAGTAATTTCATGACTTCTTATTCCGACTTCATTTAGTTCCATCCCAATATTCCTTGGGAATGAAAGTTTATACAAGTGATTTATCCACAACATTTCAAAGATTTAACATCCTATCAATATCATTTTGAGCATGGATTCTATTTTTGTGAACAATAAGCCATGCACCATAACTTTTGAGCATATAAAGCAGCACCTGGTGGAATCTCTGGTGATGATTGCTTCCAACTGGGAGGGAAAAATTGAAGTGATTGGTGTTGTAAGAGACAACGATGTATTAATAGTCTTGGGCCAGTTTCTTGAGTGAATTTTCAAACACATCTATTATGCTAACAGGATTCTCAACGAGGAACATATGATCTACACCACCACATAAAAGGAGATGATGGGAGTGGTGTTCATTTATGAAATGTTCCACTCTTACATAGGGTTATCTAATGTTAATTTTTATACTGACTATGAAGCACTCATGTACCTACAGAAAAAGAAGGATATGAAGCCCTGACTAATCCTTTTAGTAATCCTCCTACTAGAATTTGATCTTGATATCCAAGATAATAAAGAGAGAAAGAGAATGTTTTTTCAAATCATCTCTCTCATCTGGAGCTTCTCCATTTGGAGAAGGAGGAGGAATGAGAGATCACAGAGGATCTCGCAGATGAGCACATCTTTTCAGTCAATTGATCACCTAGACCATGGTATGCTGATGTTGCTAATTTTCTAGTTATAGGTACCATTCACCCTGACCTATCCTTCCAGTAGAATAATAGGTTTTTATATGATGTCAATAGGTACTTTTGGGGTGATTATATACTATTACGATCATGTGGGGATGGGGAGATCCATTGTTTCATCCCTTAAACTGATGTTTATGGTGTACTGGAATCCTATCACACCTCGCTAGTTGGGGGACATCCTAGGCCAAACCGTACTATTGAAAAGATCATGTAATCTTGGTTTTTCTGGCCCAATATGTTGTGAGACGCCTGAGTCTTTGTTTCTCTTTGAGATCGATGCCAAAGAACAGGTAATCAGGGGTGTATATCTATGATTCCCTAGTATCCCATATTGGATGTTGAGATCTTAAATGTCAGAGGAGTAGATTTCATGGGTCCATTCCCCCTAAATTTGAGGAAAATTTTTATCCTGGTTTATGTCAACTACGTCTCCATGTGGGTAGAAGATGCTACTATAACAAACGAAACAACCAAGGTGGTCATTTTATTTTTGAAGAAACAAATTTTTAACAGGTTCGACGTACCCCATTTACTGATTAGTGATAGAGGGGCCCATTTCGACAACACATTGATTATAGGAGTAATGTAGAAGTATGTAGTGAAGAATTATATGGGGACATCATATCATCCCCAGTATAGTGGACAAGTACATCTCTCCAACTGTAAGCTCAAGAAGATTCTGGACAAAACAATGAACACTTCAAGGAATGATTGGTCCAAGAAGCTAGACGATACGTTGTGGGAATATCAAAATGCTTTAAAAACACCACTGGGGATTTTTCCATTATACCTCACCTATGTAAATCCATTCCATCTACTAGTTGATTTGGAGAACAAAGCATACTGGGCCTTTAAGATGAATAATTTTGATCTGAAGGTAGCCGAAGAGAAGCCTAAGTTCCCACTGTAAGAACATGTTGAAATAATATTATATTTGTATGAGAACACCAAGCTATACCATTAGAAGAAGAAAGAAATTAATTACCGTATTATTTCAAAAAAATCATTTCAACTCGGTGATCAGGTTTTCCTTTTTAACTCTCTATTTCGATTATTCCCTGGGAAGTTTATATCCTGATGATCGGTACCATTCTTGAGTAATACAAGTATTCCATCATGGAGCGGTAGAAATATATGAAGCAGATGTTCAACCATTAAAGGTGAATGGGAAATGGCTGAAGACATACCATCACATGGTAGACGTATTGGGCACCCTCCCCAGTATACATATTTAGAATGAAAAGGTAAGTCTATTGAGCCAATGGCCTAAATCAAAGGCCCTTCTAGGAAGACAACCAAACAGATACATGTCTTGTATCACTTATATACATGGAATGTACTTATTCTTTTTAATTTATCATCGAACTGTTATAAATATATATATTTTAACTATGTAATAATCATGGATGATGTCAGTGTTGATGGTAAGGTCACAATATTGTATTTGAGTCGTCACTGCTTTGAATCCCTCCCAATCTATCATCGGCTCGGGGGGTCCTCCTTTTTATTCTCATGTTTTCTTACATGATGTTTTTGGTTTTTTTCATATTATATATATATATATATATATTTGTTTATATGAAAAACTATTATGGGGATGAGTTGGATGGCCAGGTTTGTAACCCAATTCCAAAAGACCTGGGTTCGAATCCCGAAAATCGCTCAATTTCCATCATTTTGTCCTTTTTAGTAATAACCACATGGTGGGTATTTTTATATACATCGTGTCAAATATGTGTTCATTAAAAAAGTAAAAATATTTTTCCCAATCAAGGATTACATGTGGGTGAAGTTGGCAGATTGATAGAGTCTTGTCCTTGGATCCAAATTACCTGAGTTCGAACTTAGCTAATCTTATATTTTCATCTATATTTTTCTAATTATAAACCACATGTTGTTAATTTAATTCTTATTTATTTTATAGGCCTTTTAAAGTAAATATATTTAAATAATAAATAGGATCCACAGTTCCACATTTTCTCATGTGGATGAGCGCTTCTGTTCGAAATAGCCGATCGCCGGTTCTAACCTAATCCCAAGCACCAAACCAATAGTTGTACTTATCCTTTTCCAATTTTATAACACGCAATGTGTATTTTACGATAATTTACATATGTAGTTTTATTTTTAATATAATATACATATATTTATATTATTTTATATTTGAATATCAATTATTATATTGTTTGCCATAATTATTATATTATATATTTCTTTCCATGAAATAAAAAAAACAATACATGGCATTTTCGCTAGAGTAAACACCATGTACTCTAGATATAAAATCGGTACCCCAACTAGAAGGATCCCATGTCACGTGACCCTCTCTCTCTCCCCATTTTCTTCCCCTGCTCACCCCGACCACCCAATTTCAAATCCCCCATTTCTGTGCATTTATGGTCTGGATTTCATCCCCATTACGATCTTTATACCATGTACAGACTTCCTCACCCTCTAATTCAATGTTTCCATCACATTTAGGTTGATTTTGGATCATAATATAGATCATATATCATGGTACATAGGCATGATACCCAGAACACACATCATTTACATTTGTACACGACAACACACTAGCTCATTCAAAATTTGAAACTACATTGTGTATTTTTAGTAGACACCTGGTATGATCCCGCATCGTGCCCAAGTATATCATCCAAATATAAAGGAAAACCATGTTTACATACTAGGAGTGTATGAGTGGTACACACCATGTATACCATTTCTCGAGGTCAGCCTATGTCTAGCACCAACACGACCAGAAAACCATTTGCCTATACACAAAATTTCTCCTGTCTACACACCGTGTATCCTTACGCGGTCTATTCTATTCCCTCTCAGTGTGTCTATCCATAGAATAGTAGATGCTAACATGCATCCACTACATGCCGTGTAGTCTGTATATACGTGTAGTGTGCCTTTTACTTTTTTGGTTTTATCACTGTTTCTTCATTGTCATTTTCTTTTATTTTTATTTTTTTTTCATTTTCCTTTATTTTTCAAGAATAGCCAATGGTGACCCTTTACATGGGAAGAGGCCCGCCTCCAATACATAGGGTGAGATGCCCACTATTTATCGAATATGACATCAGCCCACAACGACACCAGCTCTGGACTTTCGGGGGGACCAGTCTCCTCCGTTGTCCATCATGCCACCACTAACCGCCTTGGCCGATGCTAGTCCCTGTTCTGAATCACACCACCACACATGGTGCCTCCGAGCACTATCATTTCTTCGCCACCAGCTGCCACACCTCTTTCTCCCACATCAGTCGCGCCTGATCCATCATCGGACACTCCATCCAGTGGGCCTTTGTCCACTACAGTCGCTCTACTCCTAGAGCCATCCCATGTTGTTGTACCTCATAAGATGGCCCATGTGGATGTCCCTTATGCTTTATTGGTGTTTCGGGTCACAGACAAGGGGCATGACATAGTCAGGCTCTTCTCTATCCACTTGATCCCATTGAGCAGTTGTTTTCTTGAGTATATCATACCTCAGAACTGCATATTTTTGGAGAGTTTGAGGATCTCTTCAGGAACACACCATTACATAGGATCTTCTAGGTCAGTACTTCTTTTTTCAGGGAATTTTTTTTAGAGTCTACTACTTCCTTCGAGTTTGAAGGGCCCATGTACTGGTAGACGTCTGGCTATGTGGACCCAGTGGTCTGATTACGGGTAGGCAGTCAGCCTTTCACTCTTACTATGACTGAGATTTGTTGAGGGTGCAGTTTCTATCCACATCTCATCACCCCACCCCCAATATCCACACTGACCCACCCTAAGCATTCTGGGCTCATTTCCATGTGGCGGGATCTTTCTAGACCTAACCACCACTATACCCACACTTCCTAGAAGAGTACCCCAATCACTGTCCCAATCCTCTATTTTCTCCACTGATTCTTTAAAATTATCCTTTTTCCTCACCATGTGGATATAGGGGTTGTGACCAGCTGTGACAAGAAGCTCCTCACCTGTGTCATCCGACAAGTCTACCCAGACCCCCCTACCTTTTTGCCACCAAATTAAATTCTATGTTCACCGTCCTTCAGGTAAACCTGAATAATGTGTTTTATGCCCCCCACATTTCTCACCACATTGGCATTTTTGAGAAATCCCTCCACCCTGACCGGTTAGATTCCCCCCAATGAATGGAAATTCTCATACTTATTTTCATGGTATTGGTCCAGATGTAGGGGTACTTATGTCCTGGCTCAGGCTCCACCCCCACCCCCTGCCGACCCTCCTTCCCCCGTCGATGCCCCTTCCCTTCCTTCACCCCACTTCCAGCTTCATCACCCTTCCCTTATTTCATTCTCATTCCCCCTCCTATAAATATCTATACCCCTTCCCCTTCCGCACCCTCATCGGACTTTCCCATCCCCATCCTCCTAGCCACGATTGATCATCGCCTGGCTCGTCTGGAGAATCAGAAAGATGCTCTCCTTCAACAGCAAACTGGCTCTGCTTAGCCCTTGTACCGTATTGAGATGATGGTGGAGCATCTACTATAGCATTAGAGGATTTCCATTCCAATGGAAACTCCTCTTACCAGGCCTACAACTTCCCTTGTTCCACCTTTTGGTGCTGCCGTGGCCATAGACTCTATCCAGATCATCTCTCCAGGTCCCAAACTGGCTCCACTTGTAGAGATCACCATCGCAGATTCCCCTTCATCGGCATCCCTCCCACAGGTCATGTTCTCTCTTCCTATGGATACTACAACATCTATTCAATATGTATTTTCCAAGCCTCCCTCTTCCATGGATGCTGATCGTTCCTTGATGGTAGATTGTGTACTAGATGATACCTGTAACACCCCATGATTTTGAATATAAATATTGAATGTAATTTTATAATATAACCATTAAACACATCGTTTCCTCTTCAATGTTTTGAATTTGAAAAAATGGTCATCTAGAGTTTTGTCCACTAAGTCATTTGGAGTCGATAGAACAAACATCATTTTTTTGTGAATAGTAACATACCCTTCTAAATAGTAATATGAATAGTAATATGACCCTTATGAATAGAAAATAATAATATTATTTTATTTTCATAAGGAAATATGATAATGGGATCTTAATAAATTTTTCAATGTCGCTCAAAACAAAATGCACCTCATGATTGTTGTTTTTGGAATTAACTATGACCTTATTTAAAAAAATTAATAATTTTTATAATTTTTTTTCAGTAATAGATTTCACTTTTGAATTCTACACATCAAAAAATTGTAGGGGTGAATTTTTGGTATTTTTCTGAAATTCATGAATTTTAGATGAATAGTGAAATATGATAAAATACCGTATATACAAATTATCAATTAAATACACTATTTATGACATCACAAGTGATACAAGGACACTTGGTTTCAAACTCACATGGACTTATTACTAATATGGGTCACATGAAACCATACTATTGGTTTTATTTAAGAAAATAATAAAATAATGAATTAAATATTCAAAATTTACCCCTCTCCTCCACTATAAACCCCCCCCCCCCACAACTCTCTCTTCTATTTACTAATATAAGCAATGAATCTCATAAATGTTCTTCCCAAATACCCCTACCTAGTCTCCCCCCCACGTCCTAGGAGCTTCTGGCCTTCCCAAAATACCAAAACCCCTTCTCTTAAGGAGTTTTTCAATGAGGTTATTTTGAGACATAAAGCTCCCTTTTTCAATTGGTTTCATTTTAATTTATCTTTTTTTGCTATCCTCTCATCACCTCATCTTTCCAAAATACCATGCAAGATACAGAAACATCTATATACTAAATTTATATCATGTTAATGGAATAACCATCATAAATATTATTACTCCCTCCCTTTTATTTTTATAAACGAAATCAACGTCCCTGAGGTTCCGATTTATTACCATTGTGGACGACGGAGTTTCTATCATCAATTTCATCTTCATTACTGGTCATAAAACCATATAAATTGTTTAACCACACTATAATATATGTGTTATAACCTAATTAATATTCAGGAACCAGAATATGTACATATAATTCTTTTATATGACAAAACTAGTTCATAATATTCCAAATACCACCGAATAATCGAAGTGGTTGTCATCTAATGATTCATCCTCATTCATGGATACAAATGATATAAATGACCATTGTCAATTTTTTATATTAATTAATAATATACAATTCAAATCCTGGATATTTATAACAATTCCACATGCACTTCATTATATAAAAAGAAGTGAACCGAATATCAAAATAAAGGAAACGAACACTCCCGAATGACAAAATTCAATACAAAAACTTATCAATAAAGACATAAATGAACTAACCATAATAATGGTAAACTAAATACATGTCTAAATAGTTTCTAAAATAAGTTATTAACAAGTATAATTTCATATTCCAGGAGCAGAATTTCAGGAGGTCAACATGTTTGGAGTTAATGAAAGGGGTTTTTCCACCCAAACTTCCACTTCCATTCGGGGTACATTCATTGTCTAATTACCTAAATGTAATTATTATATAGTTACATGTACTCATCATATGTTTTGTTTATGTATAATATATATGATTACAAACCATAATCCTTCATTATTTTATGGATAGTTACACATTTTAAAAGGATCTTTCAAAATTTTTTCCAAAATACAGGCCAGATGCAAGGAAATTTCTCAAATTCTTACCTATTTTCAAGGTCACTATATAATCTGTTTTTGGAAACCATTATATTTATTAAATCACTCAATTTATTAGGAATATACTATCTTACATAACTTCTAGTTTTATAGAATTATTTTTCCAAAATAACTCTTTTTTTTCAAATAAAAGAGTATTTATCTCTAGAATTGCTTAAGGATTTTATAAGAGTGTTTTCCTCTAATTCAATACTCTTGTTGATACCATGGTACTAATGGGTTTAATAATTTATGAAGTAATCTACCATATTTTATTTAATGATTAATGACTAACTCTATTGAGGATGATCAATCCCAAAACCATTCACCATATTATTCTGAATGGTTAGTGTTTTATATTTAGTGATATGGGAAAGATAGTTACTTTTCATATTATAGTTTCAATATGAATGTATTTGTTGTTTATGTTTATCCCCTCTCATACAAAGAATGCATTGGGATTATTATGTGATGGGTGGTCCCGCTATATCCCCTTGATGCAACGGTAGGTTTCATGAGACTACTAGACATGGAATTGGCCAATGCCTTTCCCAATGTGATATGGATTTTAGCTGAGGCTTTTATAACTAGATGTCTTGGCCTCGGCCAAAACAAAATGTTTCAGAAAGTCCATAATATGCACTTCCCCCATTATGAAGCTATTACTATAATGTTCATGATCTTATTTTACTATTAGAATACCTATGATTTTTTTTTATTACAGCCTTATTTACTCAGCTCATATTCTTGTAATAATGTGTTAAAGTTTATTTTTAAAGGCATTTGTTTTCAATTATTAACAATGTCTAATGTTTATATTATCCTCCGCTGTATTTCATACTCTTACTGAGCATTGGAGCTGACCCCTTTATGTGTTTCATTTTCTTGGGACATGAATAATTAATTTATGAGTGACTTGAAAGCATAAACTAGGAGACATGATGACTCTAGTTGAATAAATTAGTATTGTTTTTCCTTTCCATATGTGAATTAGAACTTATGTTTGTATCCTGTTTCCAATTATAAAAACTATTTGGTCCTTTGGGATTCGTATTCCTTGTATGTATGCCAACGTAATCAAATAAGGCACCGACTTTGGGAAACTAGGGTCGGGTCCTTACAGTTGGAATCAGAGAAATTTTAGTAGAAAATTTGGAAAATAGATTTAGAAAACATAGAATTAGGGAATAGTACCTAAGTTAGTCTTTGAGTAAATACATACAATAACATCCTGGTATTTTGGTAAGGAAAAGATTATGTGGATCTTTCAAGCAATAAAATTCTGTCTGGATTGGAGCATGTAGAGGCGGCCCTGACACATATATATCTAGTGGTAAACCCCAAAAACACTGCTTTGTGCTAGACTTGAATGGGAACAGGTGTACGAAAATGGTCCTTGATGCACTACTGGTTATGACATTCTTGGGGGATTTTCTTAGGAAAATTCACATTTTCTTTACAAGACATTAAGATGGATTCAAATGTAAAATATTCCTCAAAGAAACCATTTTTGTGAATATGGGATTAGCCATGCGTAGGAAATCAATTTTTCTGAGTATTTTGAATTTAATATTATACATTATGATTCATAACCTAATATAGTGTATGCCATTATCTAGATATGATTCCTAGTGGACGGAATGGAAATCAAACGAATGCACGTGTATCCTATAGGTATTTTCCTCCGATGCAAGATAATTACATTGGCACTGGTGTTGTGACTGGTGGTGAGAAACTCATAACTATACTGGGAAAACTGACTCATGTTATGAATAAAAACCTTACCCGTATGGAGCATCTGGATCCACCACGTGGATGATCCATTCTAGATCTATTTATGCAACAACATCCACCATCATTCAACGGGTCTACAAACAAGTTTGTAGTAAAGCAATGGAAGTGTTCGCTTGAGAAGATATTTCTCTCTTTGGGATGTTATTAAAGAGATAAGGTTGTCATGGAAGTATATCGTCTATCGGGATAAGCGGATCAGTGGTGGTCATTAATCCAAAACACAAAGGAAGAGGAATAGATAGAAGAGATGGAATGGAGGGATTTTAATTAAATCTTCTTTGAAAAATATTTTCCTCGTGAGCAGCGAGCAGATATAGAGAGACAATTCTTGAATCTGAGGAAGAAGGAAGATGTGAATTTTTCAAGGTATATAGCTAACTTCACAAGATTATAAAGACAAGTTGTAGACTACATACAAAATCTAAGGAGAAAAATTGATCGATTCTTCGATGGCCTAAAGCCATTCCACTCACTGGCACCGATCTCCCAATGTTTTTCATCATATGAGGATATAGTTTCATGTTCCATCAAGACAGAAAACAAATTTTCTATGTTTTATGACATTAATGGAATGAAAGAAAAGAAGAGGGCTGCTGAAAACCCTGGGAAAGGAAATAAGGAAATGGGGAAGAAGGGAAGAGTTGAATTTCCACCATTTGACAATTGTGGAAAGAAACAACATGGTGCATGCATAAAATGAAAATTATTTTGCTAAAAATGTGGTTAGAAAGGCTATCTTGAGGGTTATTGAAAAAGGAAAAAGGAATCCAATTATGTTCAATGATATAGTTTTCGGGATATGGGACACTATGCAAATGCTTGTCCAAAACCTCATGGAAATATGCTACAAAAAATGCAAAGGGATCAGGGACATGCTTATGCAATCACAACTGTAGAGGTTGATGTTATTAGTGACGTTGTGGTAGGTAATTTAATTGTTGCCTCAAGTTTATCCAATGTGTTATTTGATTCTAGATCGTTGCATTTTTTCATAACTTCTCAGTTTTCTAAGAAAATTCGATATTTCCAATTTTATTTAACAAGGGAGTTGTCAATCAAAAATCGTACCCGAAGTATCATTGCTACAATGTTCTCTGAATCAGTTCCCATTAGGTCATATAAATGTTCTTTATCGGCTGATATCATCGTCATACCCATTATTTAATTTCATATAATCCTCGGTATGGATTGTTTTCCATACCATGATGCAAAAATTTACTGTAAAAAGAAGGAGGTTAAATTTTTTGATGACGATGATAATGAACCCCATATCTTTCGAGTAGAATCATCACCACCTGATTCTTATCTAGATCGACCCCCAGTAGCTCAACTAAATTCAATTATTGGAGAGGGAGAGAATGAAATAACTATAGGTGATGAAATGAATGTTCAAATATAGGATGTACCTATTTTGAGAGAATATGTTGATGTGTTTCCAAATGATTTACCTTGTCATCCTCCATAACAAGAAATTGAGTTTTATATTGATTTAATTCCTCGTTAAAGGCCCATATCAAAGACCCATTATAGAAGGGCCAATGTGGAATGGGTGGAACAAAAGAAACAACTTGAGGAATTGAGTAATAAGTGATTTATTCTCCCTAGTGTTTCTCTATGGGGATCCCATGTCTTTTTTGTTAATAAGAAAGATGGATCTATGTGGTTATGTGTTGACTACATGGAGATCAATGTTATAAAAATAAAGAACAAGTATCTCCTACCTCGCATTGATGATTTTTTGACCAACTTCATGGAGCTCTGTACTTTCAAAGATTGAACATCAATTTGGATATCATAATTTGTGTGTGAAAAATTAATACATTTCAAAAACAACATTTTGAACTAGGTACGGGTATTATGAGTTTATAGTGATGCCTTTTGGATTGAATAATGCATTGTTTGTCTTAATGGATCTAATGAACATAGTTTTCAAGGAATATCTCAATGATTTTGTGGTTGTATTTATTTATGATATCATGGTATACTCCAAAATCTACTAAGATCACAAAAACCACTTACGCATTGTCTTGAAGACTCTTATAAGACATGAATTATATGGGCAGTTTATCAAGTGTGAATTCTAGCTTCAGAAGATTTATTTTCGTGGAAATATTGTCTCAAATGATGGATTCCGACTTCATCATGGGAAGAAAAAATATATCCAAGATTGGCCCACACCAACAAATATAACTGAGGTACGTAGATTTGTTGGCATAGCATGTTATTATGGGGGTTTTGTGCAGAGTTTTTCTTGACTATCTAACCCGATAATGAATCTCACACGTAAAGGGGTTAAATTTGATTAGACAAAAGATTGAAAAGAATGTTTTGAAGAACTGAAGAGAAGATTAGTCAACGCTTCGATATTGAATCTACCATCGTGGAATGAGGGGTTTGTTATTTATAATGATGCATCAAAAAAAGGACTCGGTTGTGTTCTTATGCAAAATGATTGGGTTATTGATTATGCATCATGATAGCTATAAATTCATGAGAAAAACTATCCTACTCCTGATCTTGCGTTAGCTACTTTAATCTTTGATTTGAATACATGGAGACATTATCTCTATGGTGAACAATGTGAGATTTATACTGATCACAAGAGTTTGAAGTATATTTTTTCATATAAAGAACTCAACATGAGGCAAATGATATGTCTTTAACTACTCACAGATTATGATTAGACGATACACTACCACATGGGGAAGGCAAATAAGGTGGAATATGCCTTGACCAAAAAGGATTATTTATTTTGGAAAAATATGTGAGTTGAAAGGGATCCTATATTCATGGATCTAGTAAAGATGGATATGAGAATAACCATGGAAGGGGAAACATTAATGATTTTTCAAATGGTTGCAAAACCATCTTTACTAGAAAGGATTAAATTTTCTGAGGCTGATGATGAGGAGTTTCAAAAGAAGATTAAAGATGTGAATGATGGGAGATTGAGTGAATTCGTATATGAAGATGGAATATTGAAATTTGGGAAGAGAATTTATGTTCCCCATATACCTGATCTAAAGAGGTAATTGTTGGATGAAGCTCAAAGTTCCAATTTCTCAATACACCCTGGTTTCACTAAGATGTATAGAGAGTTGAAAGACCATTTTTGTTGGGACAACATGAAGAGGGATATTTTTTATTTTGTGTAATGATGAATGGTTTGTAAAAAACTGAAAGCTAGAAGGAAACATCCTGGTGGAGTATTGAAACCTATTCCCATACCTGAGGGGAAATGAGATAATATCACGAAAGGCATTGTCATGGGACTACCAAAGACTCCTAGAAGGAAGAATGAAATATGGGTCATTGTTGATCGTTTTACCAAGTGAGCACATTTTCATTCTATAAGAGAAGATATACCACTTGAACATCTAGCAAGACTATATATTAATGAAGTTTTGAGACTTCATGGAGTGCCTCTATCGATTGTTTCGGATTGTGATCCACATTTTAGATCAAGATTCTAGAAAAGTCTTCATAAGACCCTAGATACTGATCATCATTTAAGAACTTCCTACAACCCAAAAACTGAAGGAAAATCAGAATAGACTATTCAAACATTGGACGAAATGTTGAGGTCTTGTTCACATGATTTTCAAGGCATGTGGGATCATTATTTACCTCTAGTAGAATTTTCCACAATAATAACATCCATTAAAGTATTCAAATGGATCCCTATGAACCATTATATGGGAGGAGATGTCATACACCAACTTCCTAGGATGATGTAAGTGAAAGAAAGCTCGTGGGGCCAAAACATGTTGAAGAAACAACATAAAAGTTGAATATTATCCATAACCATATCAAAATAGCTCAAATAGAAAAAAGAGCTATGCAGATAACCGAAGGACGGATTTAGAGTTTCAAGAAGGTGATCACATTTTCTATAAGGTATTTCCACAGAAGAGTATTATACGATTCGGTAAGAGGGAATAATTAAGTGCCAGGTACTTCGAACCTTTTGAAATTATTGACCAAATTAGATTCGTAGCATACCATTTGGAAATGCCTCCATGTATCTCAAAGGTTCACAATGTGTTCCATGTGTCAATGTTAAGAAAGAAAATTCAGACCCAACACATGTACTCACTTTTGAGGAAGTGGAACTTGAGCTCGATCTATCTCACTGTGAAGATACAATCAATATCCTTGATACTAGAGAACAATTATTGAGAAATCAGATGACTCTCCTAGTAATGTTTCAATGGAGGACCCATAAGATGGAAGAAGCAACATGGGATCCTGAAGAGCTTATGTTAAAGACATACCCAAATATTTTTAGGTAATATTCTATGAATTTCGAGGATGAAATTTTTGTAAGGAGGGGAGAATGTAACACCCCAAGGTTTTGAAAATAAATATAGAATGTAACTTTATAATCTAACAATTAAACACAACATTTCCTCTTCTATGTTTTGAATTTCGCAAAATGACCATCTAGATTTGTGTTCAGAAAGTCATTTAGAGTCTAATAGAACAAACCTTTTTTGGTGAATAGTAACATACCCTTATGAGCAGTAATATTAATATTAATATGACCCTTATGAATAGTAAATAATATTATTATTTGAATATCTTAAGGAAATATGATAATGGGATCTTAATTAATTTTTCAATGTCACATAAAACTAATTGCACTTCAAGATTGTTATTTTTAGAGTTAACTATGACCATATTTAAAAATTAAATTAATAATATTTAGAAAATTATTTTTGAAAAATGTATTTCACTTTTGAATTCTACACGTCTAAAAATGATAGGGGTGAATTATTGGGATTTTTCTGAAATTCTTGAATTTTTGATGAATAGTGAAATACGATAAAATACCATATATACAAATTATGAGTTAAATACACTATTTAAGACGTCACATGTGATGAAAGGTCACTTGGTTTGAACTCCCATGCACTTATTACTCTTATGGGTCACACGAAACCACACTATCGGTGGTCTTGTGGGAAATAAGAAAATAATGAATTAAATATTCAAAATTTACCTTTCTCATCCACTATAAAAACCCCTCACCACTCCCGCTTCTCTTCACTCCTCTAAGAATTGAAGATCCTAAACTTTCATCCCAAATTCCATTACCTAGTCCCCCCCACTTCTAAGAAGATTCTGGTCTTCCCAAAAGACCAAAACCCCTTCCCTTAATGAGTTTTTCAAGGAGGTTATTTGAAGAGGTAAAACACCCTTCTTTTTCTTTTGGTTTCATTTCAATTTATCTTCTTTTTCTATCATTTCCACACCTAATCTGTCCAAATGGACATGATAACTCTAGTAACATCTATATGCTGGATTTATATCATGTGAATGTAAGAACCATCATAAATATTCTTACTCCCTCCCTTTTATTTTTATAAACAAAATCGACGTCCATAAGGTTCTGATTTATAACCTTCGTGGAAAATGAAGTTTTGTTCTTCAATTTCTTCTTCATTACTGGTCATGAATCCATATTAATTGTTAAAAAGACTATTATATATGTTTTATAACCTAATTAATTATAAGGCCCCAACCTTAAACCTTACTTAATATTGAATTAAATGAATAATTCACATTGAGGATCTTTTCAGGTTTAGAGTTTTAGAGAATTAGGACATAACTATTACATCTCAAAAGATTACAAAGTATACACTTCTACAGAGTTTCCATAGAATAAAAAAACACTTAAGAAGAAACATGTATAGTTCCATGATTTAGGTAGCATGACTTTCCCTTGATCCCATCCTTGACCCTATTCCATGTTAAGTCCAGTGAAAAACATTTCAAAAACATGGGATGGGCATAAAAATCTCTGTAAGGGATACACAAAGAATGAAAACTGTTAGTTTTTCAAAACAACGAGTAAACCATGTATACTTTATAAAAGTAATACATTTCACCTTTTCAAATTAGTAAAAACTCTTCACTGAATAAAAGTTCATTACTTACCCTTCTATAACCAAAAGATTACCATAAAACCCATATAAAGATCACATAACATATAAAGGTAACTTGAGACATAAACATACTTAAGTGGAATAATTATAAGGTCGACTTCCACACATATCGCATAATGGAATAGCCATTCGGAAAACTTCCATACATACTTAATGGAATATCCATACGGCCGACTTCCATACCTAATGCATTAGAGGTCATAACGTAACCACCCGTCCTCGTATTCACGGCACCACCCGTTATATGGTTTATCACGTAACCACCCATAAAATGTCCAAGTACCATTATAAAATTATAACACATAAAACCAACATAAAAGAATGATAACATTTCCACATTTCAATCACAATGTATCATTTAAATATATTGAAATAATAGAATCATTTATCAAAACCATTTTCAATACCAAAATACAAAAAGAATTATATGGTATTTATTCTATTTTAAAAACATTACAAATTTTTTTGGAATCCAAAGATCAAATTATACTCGCGGCCGCGGAAATGGTTGTTGTCACTGAAAACGTAAAAAGAAACATCCCTTTTTGTCGTTTAGTAAAACGCTTCGTGGAAAAAAGATTCCTTTTGAATAAATGTAAAAGTCAAAGGGGTTTATACACCGTATAAAATAAGGTTGAGTATAAAACAAAATATGCCTCAATGAATGGAGATTGAGACGAAGACCCTTACAGAGACGGTATCCTTGGTTTAAGGATAAATCAATTTCATAATTATGTGTGACAAACGAATACACAAAATATAAGTGGATATTAAGTTTAAAACAATAATAGGTTATTCACACATATTCATAGAACGACATATTCAAGGAGTAGAAGTTTATCCCAAAGAATAAAATTTGGGTTAAGAAGTTCACTTGCAAAAATTTGACAGCCTAACGGCGTCACTTCAAAATTCATAAAAAGAGTTGATGAGAGATAAAAAATGGTATCTCATCACTTGGACGTAAAACTTACATCAATAATGATATATGAGAAAATATCAAAACATAAAAATATGTGAATTAAAAGACCCAACAAAAGAAATATTTTAAAAAGAGGAGGGTGAAAGGTTCCCTTACCGACGTGGGTATCTTTCAAAACATACACCCCATGAAAGAAGGACAATACATCATTGATGTAAATTCTCATAAACAAAAGTATATTACACAAAGTGTAAAATAATGGGAATTACATACACCACTAAAAGGAAATTGCGGCAAATGTAGCATAAATCTCACGGGAATAAAAGTGGGATGAAAAACCCCTTATAAAAACTCGGCAGCCTAACAGTGCCACTTAAAACATCCAAAATGGATTGATGAGAAAAAATAGGGTCTCTAATCATATTAACATAAAGTTTACAGAAATAGGAATATAAAATTACATCCCCCAACATAACTAAGAGGATCTTAAAAGAAGTGACAAAAAAGGAGAATACTTAAAAAGAAAGAGAGAAGTTAGATCTCATAGGAAAATTCGGTAGCCTAACGGCGCCACTCAAAACTTCCAAAATGGATTGATGAGAGAGAATAGTGTCTCTCATCATATGAACATAAAAATTACAGTAAGATTAATATAAAAGAAAATCCCAATAACAAGAAAGATGTGCTTTAGAAGGAATGACATAAAAGAGTGTACTTAAAAAGAAAGAGAGGAGTAAGATCCCTTACCTCGGGTCCGACATGACTTGATCGTTCTTTAATTTCTTGAATAATAAACATGAGTTAATTTCTACTTGATTAAGAACATTTTTCATGTTAATTATTACTTTTATATCACTTATTATAATATTATACACATTATGTAATCATTTAAGTTAATAATTTTTGTTTTGTCGAGATTTGGTTCTTAAGTCGAAAGTGGACATCTTACAATTACATGTTGTTCGTGTGGTCAAAGGTTCTTTATATCCAGAATGAAATTCCAGATTTGGATATCATATATATCATATATATCCAGAATATACATGTATTTATAATATTACATAATCATTTAGAGGTAAGAAATGAAATGCACCGTTCATGGAGATGGTAAGCCGTATGTACGCATGAACGCTACTTTCATTTCTTTGTCATATTAATGGAATTAAAACTAAATGAGAGGTACATATATTTTAATTCCAGAATTATATTCATAATTTAGATGTATCATTCATAATATATATCCATTATATACATGTACTTTTAATAGTACATTACATTTGGGGATAAGAAATGAAATGCACCGTTCATGGAGATGGTAAGCCGTATGTACGCATGAACGCTACGTTCATTTATATCTCATACATTAATGGAAATAAATAATAATGATATATAGGTATATTATAATTCCAGTATAACATAATATATAATAACTTTAAATCCATCCTTCATACGTCCCAAATATGGCATTAACGAATCACATCACTTTGAGGGGGTGGTAGTCCGCACTTCCTTAAATGAAGATAACGTGTTTACCCATAATGGAAACCATAAAGGTATTACCAAAATGATTAATACAGAAGCTTAAGGATAACATAAACATATTATATATCATATATAAAATACAGTGACATCATAATTTCCACCTTTAAAGGTGTTAAATGAATATTTAACAATCATTGTTTCGTGAGGCAGAAAATCCCCAACCATAGAAACAGTATGTTATTTAACCATTAGACGAAGGTGTGTCTATAGTGTAGCTAGAATAATTCTTATAACAACATCCTAGTATATTGAAGATACTGGATTTGTTACAAAATAAATGAATGAAAAGAGTTTAGGGGGTTGGAGAAGCAAAATAAAACAAAAGGACACAAGTGAAGACATTGCCATAAAATCGGGTAACTCCCATTGGTTTGAGCTCAAAGGCTTCCTTGGGAAGACTTCTTCCCAAATTGAGGCTTCAAGGAGTTATAGAGGGATGTGGAGAGACAAAATGGGCTGGGTTTGGCCGAGCCAAAGGCTTTGGAATTATGGGTAAGGAGGTAGAGGTGGGGGCCTTTTATAAGGGGATTGGAGGGGCACTCTTGGAAAGTAAAGAAATGTTACTTTATTTTAGAATTGGTTTCAGATTTTAATGGTCCCACATGATGTGTTTCAAGGATAAGTTGATAAGGGTTCTAAATCCACCCATACAATAGGTTTTGGACATGTGTAGGTCTTATATTATACATTATCATTCCATTTTATTTAAATCGTTAAATAATGAGTTCATCGCTGCATCATCATGATGTCCTAAATAATTTAATTTATTTAATGGATAAAAATTATAAAAAAAATTACTATGATGTAGGAAATATTTTTATATTTCCAATGACTATTTATGGTCAAAAATATTACTTGTATAACCCCATGAAAAAATTGTTGTAATAAAACATCTCATGTTTGTGTCATTTTAATTTTAACTTTAAATAAAAAGGTATTTATGTCATTTTCCATCCAAAGTGGCTCCATGGGGTCCGCATGTTGACCCATGAATTTTCTTGGTCGGACATGACTCATCCAATGATGGTAGGACATTTGTCTAGGTCATTTCATTTTATTAAAACATTATTCTTACCATTAACTACACTAATTACCTCTAATCGCGATTAAAAACTTAATAAGTTACTATTCACCAAAAAATTATTTTAATCCCAATGAACCACATTTTACTTCTTAATGACAACCATGTATGTCAGATTTTTGAAAGTCAAAACACAATGATGGCAAAATTTCATTTAAACGGAAAATCAGTTTTTATAAGTACCACTTAGTGGTTTCACTATTCATCAAAAATTGAAGTTTTTCAGAAAATTACCAAAAGTTCACCCTAAGATATATTTGATATTCCGAATTCAAAAATGTTGTCTAGTTTACAAATTTCAGAACATATAAGTTTCATTAATTAAATAAATAATTAATTCCCGCTGTCAAAACAAATAGCGTGTTTTTATGAAACAAAATGTATCAAAAGATTGACACTAGTTTAAGTCCGATTTCAAAGTGAAATTAATTCCAACGACCACTATTGGATTAAATGGTAAAAATATATTCTAATTTCACTTTAAATGAAATTCATAAGATAATCTAATCATATAAATAAATTAGATTAAAAGAGGTTTTGAATTAAAATACAACATTTTTCACTATTCATTAAAAATTGAACTTTTTTGGAAAAAAAACAAACAATTTACTCAAAGTAAACATTGATGTCCTGATTCTAAAGAAGAATTTTATTCTGTCAAATATAACAAATAAAATTGTCAAAAAGTGTATTTAAAATAGGTTCTCCATCAAAAGGCGGTTAATCGACCTTTTAAAGAATATTAGAATGTTTACGCTTAAAATTGGATTCATTTGCATTTTTTAATCCTCTAACATTTATTGTAGTAAGTAAAAATATTTGACAAACATATATAATCATTTTGTAGTTAGTTCTGTTCCTTACCACCATTACAATGGCTAGGCGTTAACTACTATTTAAAATAATATTATTTTATTATTAGAGTGCAACGTAAGATTCCCAAGAAACTCGTTGTTGCGTGTTGGGTATGCCATCGAGCATACCGTCCCCTTTAAAGTAATATTATTATTTTATTAACAAGTATGGATAAATGTGAAAATGTCATATTCTTTATTTACCTGGGGTGTTACATCCTTCCACCCTTTTGGAAATTGCATCCTCGCAATTTTAAAATTGAGCTTGGAAACATCCTTGAAAGTCCCAAATCAGAACAAGAGTCGGTAAAACAATCAATTTAAAATAAAGGAAGATAAGTACAGAGGTCACCCGAGTTAATCCATACTAGGATTCCATGAAGGAAAACATGAACATGGAGGAGAAAACATAGAGTCGTGTTCTGATGGAGAGTGATAGAAAACATGTTTAGGAGAAAGTTAATCACAAGAAAATCACAAACGTGTGATGGATTAAACAGTATTAGATTCCCCAGTAGGAAAAGTTAATAGAAAACATTTTTGTTTTAAGTTACTTTTTATTGAGGACTTTATTCATAAGGAAACGTAATCACATATCATGTTTACTTTCAACTTTTATTAGATTCCTTACACAAACTCATATTTTCTCCAAAAGACGAGTATTTAGGAAGACTTGTTCACATTAAGAGTACTATAATAAAAATCTATAGAATCACCTAATCCAAAAAAAATAACTATATACTTCTCATGTCTTTAGACTTTAACGAAAAACAAAACCAAGAAGGTTAGTACAAGATCAGATAATCCAGAAAAGGATAACCCTTTATAAACAAATCTATTCTTAATCTCCAAAATTTTTCCAACAAAACCGAAAGTTCAATGAGGACCATTTGATAAAAAAATTGTCCTTAAAATACTTCAAAGTAAACCAAACTAATATTGAAACTCAAATATTTGAAATATTTAGTCGCATAGTCTTCCAAGGTACAAATTAACACCTATCTTCAAATAACATCAGTTACTCTTAAAGTCTCGTATTGAAATGTAATTAACCTAATCACATATCCTCCATGATAGGTTAATCATTTTCATAAATAACCCAAAATCAACTTACTCTTAATTCATAAAATCATCTAACTAAAAATAATCAGTCAAACTAACCAGGGACTTCACGTAGTCCAGTGGTATGCGATAAATACTAGTCGCACTTTGGTTGTGGGTTCGATTTCCATAGCTTTGTCTGATGCGATGGGTTGTCACACGGTCTGCATGTTGTCCTTTTTATAAAACTCCAAAAATAACCCTAACATGTTTTAACCTCAATAGTTTCCTTATACCTCTCATTTTCATCCAAATTCGTTACGATCTCAACATCTTAATTCTTGAAGTCTTATTTCCCCACCATAAGATAATAAAAACGATTCCCAAAATGAATAACATCATACCTTGAATATGGAGTCCACTCGGTTTCATCGTCATCTTGCTCACGTAGGTAGATGTCACATGCATTACAACAATGATTTAGAGATCCTTCAAAATCATTTTCTTCCTCCATCCAAATACACCTTGTACAACATGGGTCATATGGGTGTTCAAAGAAAAACAGTTTTGGAAAATAATCATGTATGACATATAATTCCAAAAAATTTGATAAAACATGATTTCTATAAAATAGTCGGACAGAATTTGAGTTGAAACTTTCTATTATTGGTCATTTTAAAATACCATAAGTATGTGCTGAGAGACTATATTTTAAAAGAAAATATAAATAGGTTGTGCAAGGGTCTCCTTCCTCAGCACCATTTTTAAATCATAATATGCCTCAAATTCTTGTGATAAGGTAAACTATTTGATAATACCTTGATAATATTTACCTTTCTTGAAAATATGAAAATATTGTGAAAATATTATTTGTCTAAAAACAACCCATGATCCACGATGATAACGAGGTATAGTGGAGGTGTTTGATATCTCAAACAACTGCATGCAAGTGAGTTGTATGCTAGAAAATTTTTCACAATCATCTGAACATGACTTTTCAATAATTATTGTAAGCATATCATCAGGAAGAGATAAGAATGTCATTTGAGATCCTTCTCCTTCCATTCGTAAACGACTTTACTTGACCTGACAAAAGTTATAAAACAAGGATTTAACTGAAATAATAGATATAGGGACTAAGCATGTGTCTAACAAAAACTCTTAATCCCTAAATTTTTCTAAACCGACCTCTGATACCAACTATAAGGACCCCACCTTAAACCTTACTTAATATTGAATTAAATGAATTATTCACATTGAGGATTTTTTCAGGTTTAGAGTTTTAGAGAATTAGGACATAACTATTACATCTCAAAAGATTACAAAGTAGACACTTCTACTGAGTTTCCATAGAATAAAAATATATTAATAAGAAACATATCTAGTTCCATGTTTTAGGTATCATGACTTTCTCTTGATCCCATCCTTGACCCGATTCCACATTAAGTCCTGTGAAAAACATTTCAATAACTTGGGATGAGCATAAAAAGCTCATTAAGGGATACACAAAGAATGAAAACAGTTAGTTTTTCAAAACAACGAGTAAACCATGTATACTTTATCAATGTAATACTTTTCACCTTTTCAATGTAGTAAAAACTCTTAAATAAATAAAAGTTCATTACATACCCTTTTGTAACCAAAAGATTACCATAAAACCCATATAAAGATCATATAACATATAAAGGTATCTTAAGATATAATCATACATAAGTGGAATAACCATAAGGTCGACTTCCACACATATCACATAATGGAATAGCCATTCAGCCAACTTCCATACATACTTAATAGAATAGCCATACGGCCGACTTCCATACCCAATGCATTGAAGGTTATAACGTTACCACTCGTACTGGTATTCATGACACCACCCGTCATATGGGTTATCACGTAACCACCTGTAAAATGTCCAAGTACCATTATAAAATTATATCACATAAAACCAACATAAAGGAATGATAACATTTCCACATTTCAATCACAATGTATCATTTAAATATATTGACATAATAGAATCCTTTATCAAAACCATTTTCAATACCAAAATACAAAAATAATTATATGGTATTTATTATATTTTAAAAACATTACGGCTTTTTGAGGAATCGAAAGATCAAATAATACTCACGGCGGCGAAAAAGGTCATTGTCACCACGTACGTAAAAAGAAACATTACTTTTTGTCGTTTAGTAAAACTCTACGTAGAAAAAATATTCCTTTTGAATAAACGTAAAAGTAAAATGGGTTTATACACCATATAAAATAAGGTTGTGTATAAAACAAAATATGCCTCAATGAATGGAGATTGAGACGAAGACCCTTAGAAAGAAGATATCCTTGGTTTAAGGATAAATCAATTGCATAATTATGTGTGACAAACAAATACACCAAATATAAGTGGATATTACATGTAAAACAAACAGAGGTTATTCACACATATTCATAGAACGACATATTCAAGTAGTACAAGTTTATCTCAAAGAATCAAATTTGGGTTAAGAAGTTCCCTTGCAAAAATTTGACAGCCTTACGGCGTCACATCAAAATTTAGAAAAAGAGTTGATGAGAGATAAAAAAGGGTATCTCATCACTTGGACATAAAATTTTCATCAATAAGGATATATGAGAACATATCCCAACATAAAAATATATGAATTAAAAGACCCAACAAAAGAAGTCTTTTAAAAAGAGGAGGGTGAAAGGTTCCCTTACCGACGTGGGTATCTTTCGAAACATACACTCCATGAAAGAAGGACAATACATCATTGATGTAAATACTCATAAACGAATGTATATTACACAAAGAGTAGAATAATGGGAATTACATACACCACTCAAAGGAAATTGTGGCCAATGTAGCATAAATCTCACGGGAATAAAAGTGGGATGAAAAATCCCTTACGAAAACTCGGCAGCATAACGGCGACACTTAAAACTTCCAAAATGGATTGATGAGAGAAAATAGGGTCTCTAATCATATTAACATAAAGTTTACAGAAATAGGAATATAAAATTACATCCCCCAACATAATTAATAGGATCTTAAAAGAAGTGACAAAAAAGGAGAGTACTTAAAAAGAAAGAGAGAAGTTATATCTCATAGGAAAATTCGGCAGCCGAACGGTGCCACTCAAAACTTCCAAAATAGATTGATGAGAGAGAATATGGTATCTCATCATATGAACATAAAAATTACAGTAAGAGTAATATAAAATAACATCCCAATAACAAGAAATATGTGCTTTAGAAGGAATGACATAAAAGAGTGTACTTAAAAAGAAAGAGAGGAGTAAGATCCCTTACCTCGGGTCCGACTTGACTTGATCGTTCTTTAATATCTTGAATAATAAACTTGAGTTAATGTCTACTTGATTAAGAACCTTTTTCATGTTCATTATTACTTTTATATCACTTATTATAATATTATAAACAGTATGTAAACCTTTAATTTAATAATTTTTGTTTTGTCAATATTTGGTTCTTAAGTCGAAAGTGGACATCTTACAATTACATGTTGTTCGTGTGGTCAAAGGTTCTTTATATCCAGAATGAAATTCCGGATTTGGATATCATATATATCATATATATCCAGAATATACATGTATTTATCATATTACATAATCATTTAGAGGTAATAAATGAAATGCACCGTTCATGGAGACGGTAAGCCGTACGTACGCATGAACGCTACTTTCATTTCTTTGTCATGTTAATGAAATTAAAACTAAATGAGAAGTACATATATTTTAATTCCAGAATTATATTAATCATTTATATGTATCATTCATCATATATATCCATTATATACATGTACTTTTAATAGTACATTACATTTGGGGATAAGAAATGAAATGCACTGTTCGTGGAGACGGTATGTCGTACGTACGCATGAACGCTACTTTCATTTCTATCTCATACATTAATGGAAATAAATAATAATTATATAGAGGTATATTATAATTCCAGTATAAAATCATATATAATAACTGTAAATACATCCTTTATACGTCCCAAATATGGCATTAACAAATCACATCACTTTGAGGGGGCGGTAGTCCGCACTTCCTTAAATGAAGATATCACGTTTACCCATAATGGAAACCATAAAGGTATGCCCAAAATGAAAAATACATAAGCTTAAGGAAAACATAAACATATTATATATCATATATAAAATACAATGACATCATAATGGCCACCTTTAAAGGTGTTAAAAGAATATTGAACAATCATCGTTTTGTGAGGCAGAAAATCACCAACCACAGAAACAGTATGTTCTTTAACCATTAGACGAAGGTTTGTATGTAGTGTAGCTCGAATCCTTCTTATAAAAACATCCTAGTATATTGAAGATACTGGAGTGGTTAAAAAAATTAATTAAAAGAGTTTAGGTGGTTGGAGAAGAAAAATAAAACAAAAGAACACAATTGATGACATTACCTTAAAATCGGGTAACTCCCTTTGGTTTGAGCTCAAAGGCTTCCTTGGGAAGACTTATGCCCAAAGTGAGGCTTCAAGGAGTTAGAGAGGGATGTGGAGAGACAAAATGGGTAGGGTTTGGCCGAGCAAAAGGATTTGGAATTGTGGGTAAGGAGGTAGAGGTGGGGGCCTTTTATAAGAGGATAGGAGGGGCACTCTTGTAAAGTAAAGAAATGTTACATTAGTTTAGAATGGGTTTCGGATTTTAATGGTCCCAAATTGATGTGTTTCAAGGATAGGTTGATAAGGGTTCTAAATCCACCCATCCAATTGGTTTTGGACATGTGTCAGTTTTAAATTTTACATTATCTTTCCATTTTATTTAAATCGTTAAATAATGAGGTCATTGCTGCATTATCATGATGTCATAAATAATTTAATTTATTTAATGTATAAAAATTATAAAAAAATAATATGATTTAGGAAATATTTTTAGATTTACAATTAATATTTATAGTCAAAACTATGACTTGTATAACCCTATGTAAAAATTGTTTTAGTAAAACATCTCACGTTTGTGTCATTTTAATTTTAACTTTAAATAAAAATGTATTTATGTCATTTTCCAACCAAAGTGGCTCAATGGGGTCCCCAAGTTGACCCATGGATATTCATGGTCGGCCATGACTCATCCAATGAGGGTAGGACATGTGTCTAGGTCATTTCAGTTTATTAAAACATTATTCTTACCTTAAACTACAATAATTACCTCTAATCGCAATTAAAAACGTAATAAGTTACTATTCACCAAAAAAATTATTATAATCCCATTGAACCACATTTTACTTCTTAATGACAACCATGTATGTCGGATTTTTGAAATTCAAAACACAATGATAGAAAAATTTAATTTAAATGGAAAATCAGTTTTTATAAGTACCACTTAGTGGTTTCACTATTCATCAAAAATTGAAGTTTTTCAGAAAATTACCAAAAGTTCACCCTAAGCTATATTTGATATTCCGAATTCAAAAATGATGTCTATTTTACAAAATTCAGAACATATAAGTTGCATTAATTAATTTAATAATTAATTCCCGCTGTCAAAACAAATAGCGTGTTTTTATGAAACAAAATGTATCAAAAGATTGACACTAGCTTAAGTCCGATTTCAAAGTGAAATTAATTCCAACGACCACTATTGGATTAAATGGTAAAAATATATTCTAATTTAACTTTAAAAAAAATTCAAAATATAATCTAATCATATAAATAAATTAGATTAAAAGGGGTTTTGAATTAAAATACAACATTTTTCACTATTAATTAAAAATTGAACTTTTTTCAAAAAAAAACAAAAAATTTACGCAAAGTAAACTTTGATGTCCCGATTCTAAAGAAGAATTTTATTTTTTCAAATATAACACATAAAATTTTCAAAAAGAGGATTTAAAAGAGGTTCTCCATCAAAAGGCGGTTAATCGACCTTTTAAAGAATATTAGAATGTTTACGCTTTAAATTGGATTCATTTTCATTTTTTAATTCTCTAACATTTAATATACTAAGTAAAAATATTTGACAAACATATATAATCATTATGTAGTTAGTTCTGTTCATTCCCACAATTACAACGTCTAGGCGTTAACTACTATTTAAAATAATATTATTTCATTAGTATAGTGCAACGTAAGATTCCCAAGAAACGCGTTGTTGCGTGTTGGGTATGCCATCGGGCATGGCGTCCCCTTTAAAGTCATATTAATATTTTATTCATAAATATGGATAAATGTAAAAATGTCATATTCTTTATTTACCTGGGGTGTTATATCCTTCTCCCTTTTTTGGAATTGTGTCCTCGCAATTTTAAAATTGAGCTTGGAATCATCCTTGAAAGTCCCACATCTAAACAAGAGTCGGTAAAACAATCACATTAAAATAAAAGAAGATAAGTATAGAGGTCACCCATGTTAACCCATACTAGGATTCCATGTAGGAAAACATGAACATGGAGGAGAAAACATAGGGTCATGTTCTGATGGAGAGTGATAGAAAACATGTTTAGGAGAAAGTTAACGACAAGAAAATCACAAACTTGTGATGGGTTAAACGGTATTTGATTCCCTAGTAGGAAATGTTAATAGAAAACATTTTTGTTTTAAGTTACTTTTTATTGAGGAATTTATTCATAAGGAAACATAATCACTTATCATGTTGACTTTCAACTTTTATTAGATTCCTTACACAAACTCATATTTTCTCCAAAAGACGAGTATTTAGGAAGACTTGTTCACATTAAGAGTACTATAATCAACTTCTAGAGAATCACCTAATCCAAAAAAGAGAACTATATACTTCCCATGTCTTTATACTTTAATGAAAACCAAATCAAAAAATGTTAGTACAAGATCAGATAATCCAGAAAAGGATAACCATTTATAAAAAAAATCTATTCTTAATCTCCAAAATTTTTCCAACAAAACCCAAAGTTCAACGAGGACTATTCGATAAACAAATTGTCCATAAAATACTTCAAGGTAAACCAAACTAATATTGAAACCCAAATATTTGAAAGATTTAGTCGCATAGTCTTCCAAGGTACAAATTAACACCTATCTCAAAAAAAATCAGTTACTCTTAAAGTCACGTATTGAAAAGTAATTAACCTAATCACATATCCTCTATGATAGGTTAATCACTTTCATAAATAACCCAAAATCAACTTACTCTTAATTCATAAAATCTTATAACTAAAAAGAATCAGTCAAACTAACCAGGGACTTCACGTAGTCTAGTGGAGGCGATAAATACCAGTCGCACTTTGGTTGTGGGTTCAATTCCCACAGCTTTGTCCGACGCGATGGGTTGTCACACGGTCTGTGTGTTTCCATTTTATAAAACTCCAAAAATAACCCTAACATGTTTTAACCTCAATAGTTTCCTTATACCTCTCATTTTCATCCAAATTTGTTACGATCATAACATCTTAATTCTTGAAGTCTTATTTCACCACCATAAGATAAAATAAAACGATTCCCAAAATGAATAACATCATACCTTGATCATGGCGTCCACTCGGTTTCATCGTCATCTTTCTCACGTAGGTAGACATCCGATGCATTACAACAATGATTTAGAGATCCTTCAAAATCAATTTCTTCCTCCATCCAAATACACCTTGTACAACATGGGTCATAAGGGTGTTCATAGAAAAACAATTTTGGAAAATAATCATGTATGACATATAATTCCAAAACATCTGATAAAAAATGATTTCTTTAAAATAGTCAGACAGAATTTGAGGTGAAAATTTCTATTATTGGTCCTTTTAAAATACCATAAGTATGTGCTGAGAGACTATATTTTAAAAGCATATATAAATAGGTTGTGCAAGGGTCTCCTTCCTCAGTACCATTTTTAAAATCATAATATGCTTCAGATTCTTGTGATAAGGTAAAATATTTGAAAATACCTTGATAATATTTACCTTTGTTGAAAATATGAGAATATTGTGAAAATAGTATTTGTCTAAAAACAACCCATGATCCACGATGATAACGAGGTATAGTGGAGGTGTTTGATATCTCAAACAACTTATTTCAAGTGAGTTGTATGCTAGAAAAAGTTTCACAATCATCCGAACATGACTTTGCAATAATTATTGCAAGCATGTCATCATGAAGAGCTAGGAATGTCGTTTGAGATACTTCTCCTTCCATTCGTAACCGACTTTACTTGACCTTAATAAAGTTATAAAACAAGGATTTAACTGAAATAATAGATATATGGAATAATCATGTGTCTAAAAAAAACTCTTAATCCCTAAGGTTTTCTAAACTGACCTCTGATACCAACTATAAGGCCCCCACCTTAAACCTTACTTAATATTGAATTAAATGAATAATTCACATTGAGGATCTTTTCAGGTTTAGAGTTTTAGAGAATTAGGAAATAACTATTATATCTCAAAAGATTACAAAGTGGACACTTCTACTGAGTTTCCATAGAATAAAAAAACTCTTATGAAGAAACATGTCTAGTTCCATGTTTTAGGTTGCATGACTTTCCCTTGATCTAATCCTTGACCCTATTCCACGTTATGTCCTGTGAAAAACATTTCAAAAACGTGGGATGAGCATAAAAAGCTCAGTAAGGGATACACAAAGAATGAAAACTATTAGTTTTTCAAAACAATGAGTAAACCATGTATACTTTATCAAAGTAACACTTTTCACCTTTTCAAAGTAGTAAAAACTCTTCACTGAATAAAAGTTCATTACTTACCCTTCTATAACCAAAAGATTACCACAAAACCCATATAAAGATCACATAACATATAAAGGTAACTTGGGACATAAACATACTTAAGTGGAATAACCATAAGGTCTACTTCCACACATATCACATAATGGAATAGCCATTCTGCCAACTTCCATACATACTTAATGGAATAGCCATACGGCCGACTTCCATACCCAATGCATTGGAGGTTATAACGTAACCACCCGTCCTGGTATTCACTACACCACCCGTCATATGGTTTATCACGTAACCACCCGTAAAATGTCCAAGTACCATTATAAAATTATAACACATAAAACCAACATAAAGGAATGATATCATTTCCACATTTCAATCACAATGTATCATTAAAATATAGAGACATAATAGAATCCTTTATCAAAACGATTTTCAATACCAAAATAAAAAAAGAAGTTTATGGTATTTATTCTATTTTAAAAACATTACAGCTTGTTGAGGAAGCCAAAGATCAAATAATATTCGCGGCGACAGAAAAGGTCGTTGTCACCGCGTACGTAAAAAGAAACATTCCTTTTTGTCATTTAGTAAAACACTTCATAGAAAAAAGATTCCTTTTGAATAAACGTAAAAGTAAAAGGGGTTTATACACCGTATAAAATAAGGTTGTGTATAAAACAAAATATGCCTCAATGAATGGAGATTGAGACGAAGACCCTTATAAAGACTGTATCCTTGGTTTAAGGATAAATCAATTGCATAATTATGTGTGACAAAAGAATACACCAAATATAAGTGGATATTAAGTTTAAAACAATCAGAGGTTATTCACACATATTCATATAACAACATATTTAAGGAGTACAAGTTTATCGCAAAGAATCAAATTTGGGTTAAGAAGTTACCTTGCAAAAATTTGACAGCCTAATGGCATCACATCAAAATTCAGAAAAAGAGTTGATGAGAGATAAAAAAGGGTATATCATCACTTGGACATAAAATTTACATCAATAAGGATATATGCGAACATATCCCAACATAAAAATATGTGAATTAAAAGACCCAACAAAAGAAGTCATTTAAAAATAGGGGGGGTGAAAGGTTCCCTTACAGACGTCGGTATCTTTCGAAACATACACCCCATGAAAGAAGGACAATACATCATTGATATAAATACTCATAAACGAAATTATATTACATAAAGAGTAGAATAATGGGAAGTACATACACCACTCAAAGGAAATTGTGGCAAATGTAGCATAAATCTCACGGGAATAAAAGTGGGATGAAAAATCCCTTACGAAAACTCGGCAGCCTAACGACGCCACTTAAAACTTCCAAAATGGATTGATGAGAGAAAATAGGGTCTCTCATCATATTAACATAAAGTTTACATAAAGAGGAATATAAAATAACATCCCTCAACATAACAAAGTGGATCTTAAAAGAAGTGACAAAAAGGATATTACTTAAAAAGCAAGAGAGAAGTTAGATCTCATACAAAAATTTGGCAGCCTAACGGCGCCACTGAAAACTTTCAGAATGGATTGATGAGAGAGAATAGGGTCTCTCATCATATGAACATAAAAATTACAGTAATATTAATATAAAATAACATCCCAATAACAAGAAATATGATAATTAAAAAGAATGACATAAAAGAGTGTACTTAAAAAGAAAGAGATTTGTAAGATCCCTTACCTCGGGTCCGACTTGCCTCAATCGTTCTTTAATATCTTGAATAATAAACTGGAGTTAATTTCTACTTGATTAAGAACCTTTTTCATGTTAATTATTACTTTTATATCACTTATTATCATATTATAAACATTATTTAATCATTTAAGTTAATAATTTTTGTTTTGTCGATATTTGGTTCTAAAGTCGAAAGTGGACTTCTTACAATTACATGTTGTTCGTGTGGTCAAAGGTTCTTTATATCCAGAATGAAATTCCTGATTTTTATATCATATATATCATATATATCCAGCATATACATGTATTTCTAATATTATATAGTCATTTAGAGGTAAGAAATGAAATGCACCGTTCATGGAGATGGTAAGCCGTACGTACGCATGAATGCTACTTTCATTTATTTGTCATATTAATGGAATTAAAACTAAATGAGTGGTATGTATATTTTAAATCTAGAATTATATTAATCATTTAGATGTATCATTCATCATATATATCCATTATATACACGTACTTTTAATAGTACATTACATTTGGGGATAAGAAGTGAAATGCACCGTTCAGGGAGACGGTAAGTCGTACGTACGCATGAACGCTACATTCATTTCTATCTCATACATTAATGGAAAGAAATAATAAGGTTATACCGGTATATTATAATTCCAGTATAACATCATATATAATAACTTTAAATCCATCCTTTATACATCCCAAATATGGCATTAACGAATCACATCACTTTGAGGGGGTGGTAGTCAGCACTTCCTTAAATGAAGATATCGCGTTTACCCATAATGGAAACCATAAATGTATGCCAAAATGAAAAATACAGAAGCTTAAAGAATAAATAAAAATACTATATATCATATATAAAATACAGTGACATCATAACGGCCACCTTTAAAGGTGTTAAAAGAATATTGATCAATCATCGTTTCGTGAGGCAGAAAATCGCCAACCACAGAAACTGTATATACTTTAACCATTAGATGAAGGTGTGAGTGTAGTGTAGCTCGAATCATTCTTATAAAAACATACTATTATATTTAAGATACTGGAGTTGTTACAAAAGAAATTAATAAATAGAGTTTAGGGGGTTGGAGAAGAAAAATAAAACAAAAGGACACAAGTGAAGACATTACCTTAAAATCGGGTAACTCCCTATGGTTTGAGCTCAAAGGCTTCCTTGGGAAGTCTTCTGACCAAAGTGAGGCTTCAAAGAGTTAGAGAGGGATGTGGAGAGACAAAATGGGCAGGGGTAGTCCGAGCCAAAGGCTTTGGAATTGTGGGTAAGGAGGTAGAGGTGGGGGCCTTTCAGAAGAGGATACGAGGGGCACTTTTGGAATGTAATGAAATGTTACTTTATTTTAGAATGGGTTTCGGATTTTAATGGTCCCACATTGATGTGTTTCAAGGATATGTTGATAAGGTTTCTAAATCCACCCATCCAATAGGTTTTGGACATGTGTAGGTCTTATATTTTACATTATCTTTCCATTTTATTTAAATCGTTAAATAATGAGGTCATCGCTGCATCATCATGATGTCATAAATAATTTAATTTTTTTAATGTATAAAAATCATAAAAAAACTACTATGATGTAATAAATCTTTTTATCTTTCCAATGACTATTTATAGTCAAAAATATGACTTGTATAACCCCATTTAAAAATTGTTTTAGTAAAACATCTCATGTTTGTGTCATTTTAATTTTAACTTTAAATAAAAAGGTATTTATGTCATTTTCCAACCAAAGTGGCTCCCTGGGGTCCCCAAGTTGACCCATGGATTCTATTGGTCGGAAATGACTCATCCAATGAGGGTAGGACAAGTTTATAGGTCATTTAATTTTATTAAAACATTATTCGTAACTTAAACTACACTAATTACCTCTAATCGCGATTATAAACTTAATAAGTTACTATTCACCAAAAAGTTATTTTAATCTCATTGAACCACATTTTACTTCATAATGACAACCATGTATGTCAGATTTTTGAAATTCAAAACACAATGATGGCAAAATTTCATTTAAATGGAAAATCAGTTTTTATAAGTACCACTTAGTGGTTTCACTATTCATCAACAATTGAAGTTTTTCAGAAAATTACAAAAAGTTCACCCTAAGCTATATTTGATATTCAGAATTCAAAAATGATGACTATTTTAAAAAATTCAGAAGATATAAGTTGAATTAATTAATTTAATAATTAATTCCCGCTGTCAAAACAAATAGCGAGTTTTTATGAAACAAAATGTATCAAAAGATTGACACTAGTTTAAGTCCGATTTCAAAGTGAAATTAATTCCAACGACCACTATTGGATTAAATGGTAAAAATATATTCTAATTTTACTTTAAAACAAATTCAAAATATAATCTAATCATTTAAATAAATTGTATTAAAAGAGGTTTTGAATTAAAATATTCCATTTTTCACTATTCATAAAAAATTTAACTTTTTTGGAAAAAAACAAAAAATTTACCCAAAGTAAACTTTGATGTCCCGATTCTAAAGAAGAATTTTATTTTATCAAATATAACACATAAAATTGTCAAAAAGTGGATTTAAAAGAGGTTCTCCATCAAAAGGTGGTTAATCGACCTTTTAAAGAATATTAGAATGTTTACGCTTAAAATTGGATTCATTTGAATTTTTTAATCCTCTAACATTTATTGTAATAAGTAAAAATATTTGACAAACATATATAATCATTTTTTAGTTATTTCAGTTCATTCTCTCTATTACAACGGCTAGGCGTTAACTACTATTTAAAATAATATTATTTTATTATTATAGTGCAATGTAAGATTTCCAAGAAACTCGTTGTTGCGTGTTGGGTATGCCATCGAGCATAACGTCCCCTTTAAAGTCATATTAATATTTTATTCACAAATATGGATAAATGTTAAAATTTCATATTCTTTATTTACCTGGGGTGTTACATTAATATTCATAATATATAATATGTACATATAATTAAGTTATATGACAAAACTAGTTCATAATATTCCAAATACCACCGAATAATCGAAGTGGTTGTCATCTAATAATTCATCCTCATTACATGTAACAAAATGTTATAAATGACCATTATCAATTCTTTATGTTCATTAATAATATATTATTCCAATCATGGGGATTTATAACCATTCCAAAATAACTACATTACTTAAAAACAAGTGAGTCGAATATGAAAATAATAGAAATGAACACTCCAGAACGACGGAATTCAATACAATAACTTATCAATAATGACATTAATGAACTAGCCAAAATTATGGTAAACTAAATACATGTCTAAATATGTTCAGAAATAAGTTATTAAAATGTATAATTTCATATTCCTGGAGATTAATTACAATAGATGAACACGTTTGGAGTTAAGGTAAGGGGTTTTCCACCCGAACTTCCACATTCATTCAGGATACTTTCATTGCCTAATTACCGTGATGTAATTATTATTTATTTTAATGTACTCGTCATATGTTATATATGAGTATCATATATATATTTTTACAAAACATAATCTTTCCTTATTTTATGGACAATTAAACGTTTGAAAAGGAACTTTCAAAATTGTTTAAAAAATACAAGCCCTATTCAAGGGAATTTCTTAAATTCTTACATATTTTCAAGGGCACTCTATAATCTGTTTTAGGAAAAAAATATCTTTATTAAATCTATCATTTTATTATAAAAATACTATTTTACTTCACATCTTTTTTAATAGAAATATTTTTCCAAAAGAACTCTTCTTTTCAAAATAAAAGAGTATTTATCTCCAAAATTGTTTATCTATTTTATAAAAGTGTTTTCATCTAATTCAACGCTCTTGTTGATTCCATGGTATTATTGGTTTTAATAATTCATGAATTCATCTACCATTTTTGACTTAATGGTTTATGACTAACTCTATTGTGTATTATCTATCATAAAACCATTCACCATATTATTCCGAATTGTTAATGTTTTATGTTGAATGATTGGGGAAATGCAGTTAAATTTCATATGATAGATTCAATATGAATGTATTAGTTGTTTATATTTATCCCCTATCATATGACGAATGCATTGAACTTAATATGTGATGGGTGGGGGGCCTCTATATCCCCTCGATGCATCAGTAGGTCTCATTAGACAACTAGACATGGAATTGGCCGAGGCCTTTCCCATTGTGATATGGATTATGGATGAGGACTTAATCACTAAACGTCTTGGCTGAGGCCATGAAGAAATGTTTCAGAATGTCCAGAATATGCACTTCTCATATTATGAATCTATAGGTTGAAAGTTCATGTGGTTATTTGACTAGTAGAATACCAATGATTATGTTTTATTATGGAATTATTTACTTAGCTCATATTCCTTCCATAATGTGTTCAAGTTTATTATTAAAGGCATGTGGTTTCATTTATTCAACATTTATAATGTTTATATTATCTTCCGTTATATTTCTTACTCTTACTAATCATTTGAGCGCACCCCTTTCTTATGTTTCATTTTCTCAGGACATGAAGGCATAATTTATGAATGATATGCATGCATAATCTAGGAGAAGGGATGACTCTAGTGGAATAAATTAGTATTTTTTCCTTTCCATATGTGAAGTTGAACTTATGTATGTATCTTGTTTCCAAGAATACCAAACTACATGGTCCTTCAAAATTTTTATTCCTTGTATGTATTCCAATGTAATCAAATAAGGCACCGACTTCAGGTAAATTGGGTTGGGTCCTTTCAATACCTATTCTAAAGAGACCACTAACTGGTTGTTGGGCACATTTCATCAATTATATATATATATATTTGTGATATCTTCTGCCTCTGTTTTGTTGTGTATGCTTTCAGATTTTTTCTCTCCCAGACCATCGTAGGTACTCTAGCACGCTTTGGGTTATACATCTCCACCACTTTTCATCTTCCTTCAACTAGACACAAGGGGAGTATTGTTGTTTCAGATTTCCATTTTCTATTTTCATTCATGATTTACTACATATATTACATCCCCTCGTCCTGGTTCACTGTTGTGTCCCCACATTGACTTCTCTGCCTTTTTGTGGCACTTTATGGACAATGGGAAGTATTATGTATGGGGGACATTCTCTCGACCACCTTGGTCTTTTCCCTTACCATCATCTAGGAGACATCATTATTGGAAGATAAAACGTGATGATAATTTGGTTAGTAATATTTAAAAATAATAAAGATAAAAGTAATAAATTTTTAAATGCATCATGCTTATTTTGGTTCTTAAGAATTTTAAAATGATTGCTGATAGTGTTTAAATTGAACCTTGTAGTCGTTTGATAATTACATTGATTAAGTTAATCATTTATATGCAATTCGAGACTCGATTGTCTATATATTTGTTTTTACCACTCATGATAGGTGTTCTAAACCCTTCATCGAATTTTTTTTAATACCCTATTTCATGAGATATTCTTAAGATATAAATGAATAAAATAGTTTTCATGTTTTCTTTTCAATTCATGTAGAATTTTTGAATTACATTATAATTATTGAGGGATTAGATTGTTTCAACCCCATTATCTTAAGACCGACCCTACATCTGATCTTCAAATAGCCCCTATAAACCATTAACATCCTAGATATGAATCCATATTACAAGCCTATTTCCTTTCATACCCTAATTCTTTTTATCCTTTCCTAATTATTCACTTGAGCTTAAAAGAGGGGATTGAATGTAGATGGGACATTTTTGTGAATCGCCTTGAAATTAAGTGTGGGGAGAGCCTCTTGTTCATTTGGGGAAACAAGTATTCCAAACCCATATTTTTGGAATTTATATAGTTTTCCACTTTCTCTATTTAAAAAAAACAATGATATAGACTCGGTGAAATTATACTCACATATTAGTTTGTGAACCCTAATTGACTAAGGTAGGTGGTGGTGATGACAGACTTTGATAGAACTTGTTGAGGATTATTTTACATTGAGATTTATTGGGAATATAATGTATTGTTATTTAAAGGATGTACCCTCCTCATTCAGGACTTAAAGTTTAATTTTTCAAATATTTACCTACCATCCCTTACCCACAGAGACTTCTAAACAATATTGAAAAGTCCTCATGATATTTTTAAATCAATTTTATCAAGTAGAGAACTGTATTTCTTGAAAACATATGGATATAATGTATATAAAATTGATTAAGCATAACATTGATTTAAAATATATTGTGTGTTGAATATGTTTTGTACAGGTGAGGTAGATCATCAAATGGATTTCTTATTTTTGAAAGGTTAAAAATTGTGTTTAACGGAGGATGAAAGTTGTTAATTTAATTGTATGAGAGGCATGATTAGAATATCATATGAATTGAAACTATTTTGAACATTTTTATATTTAATTTTGTGACTGTATCATTTAATCTTATGATTAATTGAATACCTTCCTTTAAAAATATAGACTCATTTGAATAGATGATGAGCCTTGTTTGAGGGAAAGAAAATGATTATGTGTGGGGGAGTTTGATGAACCCAATTTGTGTATACATCTTCACATACATTATCAAAAATAAATACATGATTTCGGAAAATAACAATCACATAGATAAAAATTATGTTGATTTTGGTGATCTTGTTCATTTTCTGATTATTTCTGGCCAAACACACAAACCATGGTTAAACTGAGAAAAATTCCTAACTACAACATGTGTACATTTATACACACCGTGTATATTTAAACTCAGACACGGGTTGGCTAGGCCAAGTACATATGCAGGTTTCTAAAAGCTTAATCATGCCGTGTACATAATATATATGATGTGTATACACTTCTAGATGTGGTTTATTCATGAGAAGATGTCTGCATGCCCATGTGGCAGGATGACCATTACATGTAGTGTACATAATATACACACCATATATTCCCTTTAAGAATCATTTTTAGATGAGAAATGAAAGTACACAGTCTATATGGTGGGGATACATGTTATGTACCTCAACAAACTAGGAAGCGTCATGTTACAAGTCAAAGACTGCATTTTAGGTCACCCAACAGTGGAGAAAAAGGATGAAAAAAGTGTGATGACGAGACTACATCGTGTGTACATTTGATACACACCATGTACTTTTGTTTTCTATAGATAGAGGCATCGTCCTCCGATTTGGGTAGTCATTTGAATGAACTAGTGGAAGGAGGTTCTGCTGACTTGCTGTCGTTCTACCATCATTCCAATACTCCGCCATTTCACCATTTTACCAAAGAACTCATCTCTCCTCAATAAATTTTCAAGGACCACATCAAGTATCGAGGATCTAGTTTTCACCTTTTCTTCTATGTGTAACAAAACACCCAGTGTGTTGGGGTTGTGGGTGATGAATAAGTTTCAATTTGGACTAGTTGTAATGATTGTGGTGGTTTGGTTTAACTCTTCTTATTCTTCTTTAATCACATCATTTTATCACTAAAATGTTTGAGCCCGACCAAGGGAAAATTTTTTAGGGACTCCAAAGAAGAATAATGATAATACTTTCATGATCATTAGAAGTATTCAATAACTAAAAAATGGACAGATCTAAATAGATAACATTGAAACTCTTAGTACTGGAAAAAGGAATTTATTTCCTTAGTTCTAGAAAAAAAATTATCAGACAAAGGGAACCTTGTTACAATTTAATCCCATAGTGTTGGGTTATAATTAACAAAACAACCTTATAATAAATTTTATATAATAAACAACCTCTTAAAAATCAATAGCCTTGACGAATTTCCCTCCAAATTTTTAATCAAAACCCAAATTCTCGTGGATTCTTTTATCATTTATGTAATTTGTGAAATAAATTAACATCTCTTCACCCTTTCATCAAAAATGTTAAAACTCGACTCAAAATTAAGTATACTTCACTAATCACATACAAACTAGATAATCGAGAAGAAAAATATCATTTTCCCTATAGACCGACCCATTACTTGTAATATACTCATCTGAGTAATACAATTTGGAACACTGATAACATACTTTTGTTGAAAGAACTTCCAAATATGTATCATAAACTAAAAATGTCAACATACAATGATAAAATGTTACATGAGGGGAGATAAACCCCAAATAGTTGGGGTACTGAGTTTTCATATGTGACTTTCATTCTTAGGTAATATCCTCTATACAACCTTTCCACCACATGTCATGAAACAAGGGAATATTATTCACATAAAACACCTTCTCTTGGTAAACCTATATAACCACAATCCAATCCTCGATGTTCAACTCATCATCAACAACGATCTCACCCCAATAGATGACATGGGAGTCATCATGAATATAAAAATATATTTATAAAATTTTAAAAACATCATTAATTAATCTAATTTTTGGGGGGATTTCAGTGTGTTCATCCACATCTTCAACATGATCAATCACCTTAAAAGTCCCAAAAAATAAGGTATACTAATTATACTCATTAACAATCTTTAATTTGTCCCGATGAAGAGCCTCAATAAGGAACAACTGATCTCCAAAATGAAACTCCAAAGATATCTTAAAATGATCATAAATAAATTTCTAATAATCTAGTGTTTACTTCATTAAATTTCAAATCACATGAACCATATATATAATACTATATACTAGATATGATCAGTTAATTTTTCCTCTTCATCATCAGTAGTAAAAATTCTAGATTGAAAAGGTTAAAGACAAATAGCTTAAATTGGTGGCATAAAAACTATAGACTATAAACTAATATTTTATTAAAACATGACCGTGTGATGAGAATTTTTCCAAAAAATATATAATATATGATAACCGAATGATACATCTAACTAAGAATCTAGATTGTTTGTTCTATATTATCATTCATCTATACATGGAAGGAACTACTATTGAATAAATCATAGAAAAATTATTATGGATACCTGTACATATCCTGGAGGTAAAATGAGGATATTTATAAGATATGATCATCCTTAAGAATCTATGGATATTCACCACTACTACCTGATAGTGCCTCAATAGAACCTCCACTGAGAATAACCCCCCTATTTATATAAAGTGGGATGATTTCTTTAAATGATCCCACATCACCCCTGTAGAAACATAGAGGCCCTAGTCTCGAGGTATAATGGCCTAAAATACCATCAAGATTTATTCCCACATAAACTGGGGAACATATAATGGTAGAAACAAACTAATGAGATCAGTATGCTCAACATTAAACTTTTTGAAGAACAAACATTGAGAAAGAAACATTGAAACTGCAAGTTTCACACCAAGCCACAAAATCATACATAAGAAAGATAGATCCATATTCATCCTGATATGATGTATTACCATAGGTTTACTATAGAACTCATAGAGAACTCTCCCACACATCACCAAACGAACAAAAATAGTTCCCTAGAATTACCCAATGTGATTTCCATCATCAGAAAAAACATCAAGGGCCTCCCAAAAACAACTCAGTCTCCCTAAACCTCCAAATGAAATTTCACTTTCTAGGAATACTCCTACTATTAAAAATAGACAAATTTACTATTATCTAGAGTATACATAATCTTCCTCCAACTTCTACCATTTCTATATTCAACAATAAGATTGTATCCATAACAACCTATGATTATCCATATTCTAGCATGACATCATTATGTGAAATCCTGCTCAATGTTTCAGTCACAAAATTTTCATTTCATAGAATTCATGAAATTTATATGTTGTAATCCTCCATGAATTAAATCCACTGATGATAACAAAAGTTCATTTCAGACATATATTTTTCATACCTCTAGATCTTATGATTTGTAAAAATCACCAAATAATCACCAATGATGTTCTATCAACATAACATCAATGAAAACATGACTACCAATAACATTTGACCATGAGTGGAATAGTTATTCTTAATGGTGTTTAACTGATGAGACATAAAATAAACAATTGATATTTAAATAATCAGATCATATGACACCCGATGATATAATGCATCATAGAATTCCTCAAAATTAAATCCATCCACTAATATTATTTAATGGAGAAATGAATATTACATCATTCAGGTACTCAAAATCATCGTGACACTGGTCAGTCCATTAGGATTCCAGAACCTTCTCTATCAAGGTATTTAGTGGAGTCACAATCCAAGAAAAATGGCCTACAATCCTCTGGTAATATTCTAAAATGAAAATAATTATTTGTGCCATTTACTCAGTATTGGGGGATTCTAAAGACAAAACCACCCCTATCATACAAGGAGATATCCCTTCTACATAATGTGACATGAAATTCTCCATGAAATGGAATTTTTAAGTAGAACCCTCACATATAAATCAACTTAAATATTTAGTCATTATGATTAAATCCCAAAATGACATTTATATTCTCTGAACTTTTCTCATCACATTCACAGTAGACATACATTTTATTAATGAAAACAACCACAAATATGTCCATGAACTCTCTGAAAATGTGAATAATTAACCTAATGAACATGTATAGAAAATTTTTCACACTGATTGATGTCAAAATTAGATAATAATTCTCTTACTAATAATTGAAAGAATGCTTCTTAATATAATCCTCCATCTCCCCATATGAGGATATCCGAGATGATAATTAATTTTTGATATAAAATGTTCAACCATCAGCATATCAAATAAATCATCAGTACCCATAAAAGGATATCACTTCATTACTATAACTAGGTTCATGAAACTATAGTCCATTAGAATATGTAAACATCAATCAGACTTCGTCACAAAAAAACAAGTTCATCCCGAGGTGACCCATGTGGGAAAATGAATCCTCATCACGATAGATAGTAAATCAATAATAGCACTTATTTTAAATCAAAAAGTGAAATTCTACAAATATAATTAAATATAGAATAAATATTTTTCCAAATATTGTTCCCAAAATCGTTGTCCCTTTGATCATGTAATGCTAAAACAACATCTGGGAATACAATAACGTACCCTTCTACATACCTAGGAAACACTATATTTTGATCTTCTAACATGATATAAATCAACTTAGTTATGATAGAGGGGAAGGGAAGAACACTCTAATCAACCATTTGAGAGATTTACATTGAAAAAACCCTACAGGATATCCATATTAATCATTGAACAAATCCCTCCTCCAAAAGAAAATTAATGATATCCTTAAGAAAATAAAACATATCTATGCCTAGGATGATTTCATGTGGTTGTATCCATAAATAATGGATATATCACTAATTTCACTGCTTCCCCAGAACTAGCTCACAATCTCAATATACAATATACTGGTCAGCTGAATCTCTAACTAATATAGTCAATTATAATTGAACTAAGAGACTCTATACAGAAATTATAAAATCATCAACAATGGTTTGTGATATAATGTAACATGTCACTCCAAAATCAAACACAACATTAAATCATGAATAAAATCAGTAATGATTCCTTATATTAAAATATTACCTTTTTATTAATGGAAACACTAAATCATGAATCTAACCATGAAATTATTCATCACCAAATTTACCCTAGTAATTTCAGCCTCCATAGCCACACTCATGTCAGTGATGAAAAGGAGAATCAAAATTATTTACTCTTACTATTTCATCTCTCCCATGGTGATCCAAAAAATCATCACGCTATAGTTGTTACCTTAGTTACAACTATCTAAACTGAGTAACCTGAAGCAGAACACCTAACACAAATATTAATATTCATAATGATTAGGAACTATCACCATTAATGACCTTGAACTAATGATGATAGATCTCATTTATATCCCTTAAAACATGTCTAATAGAATCCACCATCAATAGAATGATATTATAAGGTTTTGACCCATACATAGCTTACTATATGCTCTTCTATCCATAAAACTATGATCCATAGAACACATCTCTAATTTCATAAGAATCCTGATGACTTTCATCTCAGGAAAATCTGTTTCTATATAGAATCCCATAAATAACTTCTCCTCTTTCCATCAACCCTATATATTTACATAACATAAGTACTGTGACATAGTCTTAGATCTCGATATGCATAGACCCCCCAAAATGACTCACCATGACATCCCCATCTTGCAATAGTTCAATATCATATCATAGAAGAGTCATGGAATTGGTCCCAATAGCGTTTCCACTATAAATCCCTTGTGGAAGTGTAATATTTTTCTTGAGACTGGTCTCCATTGTGGCTAATGAATGTAAATTTTTCAGAATGGGTCTTGGAAAATCTCTCATGAGAGTTCATAATCCATCGATCCAAAAGGAACAAGAACCAACACTATATCTCTACACCACATAGAATCTTCTCAACCAAAATAAAATAGTTCTTCTTTAAATCACACAAAAAACCCCCAACCAGTATTCTATTAATTAATTTGAAATAATTTCCTTCAAAATTATATAAACTATTGAATTTAAATATACAAATTATCATCCTTAGTGTTTTATTATCATCAACATCTAGTTAATAGTGATTCAATACATATCTAAAAATATTCTAATGAAACCATAAAAGGATTAAGACCTTGAACTATTCCTTTAAAACAATAGTTAGTATAAGATTTATTGAACCATGAATATAGAGTACCTAACACTAATTAATTAGTTAATTTATAATAGGATCATGTATTTGACATATCTTATGATCAAACCATTTCAAAAAAATAGGAACAATGATGAATAATTCATGATCCTTTCAATAGAATCAACCCTACTACCAATATGACATGATTTTGTATAATATTTAAACCAAAATCTATATGAATCAGATCACACAGGACCCAAAATAATCATGTCTTAGCAGTTCAACTATGTTTACATCACTTAAAAAACTTTTGTGAACCCTTTTATCTATTAAACAATTCATCCAAAACTGTTCCTACCTCCAAAATTCATTTTATCCATTAATCCTGATTCTCTGATACCACTGTATTAGGACCCACTCCATATAGATCTATCACAATGATGGGATATATATATTGAATATATTATTCATACCACATGTTGTCATTAGTTTTGAGAATAGCCCTGAACATATAAAAAAATCCATATGGGAGGGATTACCATATAAGAGAAACATGAAGAAGATATAGATAAGAAGGATACATAAATAAACACATACTCATAAATATATATAAATAAAATCCATGTGAAATAATGTACTTCCATATAATACTATTGCAATTCAGAGAAAACAACATGTTCCAAAAATGTTATGATGACAACACTGAAAAATCCATAACAAATAACGAAAAACCATGAGCCAGTAATATCCATCCAAATACCCATGAATCCTCTCATGAAAAAATTACTAAAATGATTCTAAATAAAAAAAAGATAAAATAATCATAAAATAAATGATTTAAATATGTTCATATCCTCTCAATGGAAAACTCTGAAAATGTATCACATACAGAGGAAAAATATTTTAATAATGAAGCATTAAGGGTACCACACTCCTTCATCCCCATACGCATGTACATCTTCCCCATCGAAGCACATCCTATACCATCGCTCTAAAAATAAAAAAACCAAATACAATTGGCAATGGAATCACAACATGCACCTCATGTTTCACATCTTCACTTAATCCCATATCGCATCACTATAGGTAGTAATGATTTGTTATTTTGGATTCATCAAAACATGTATAATGTTTACCATACAGCTAGTATTATAACTTCAAACATCATAACTCATGGTTAGAGTAAGGTACATAATTCCATCACATATTATACACAGCATACATGAAATAATATTATAGATACTGTATTGGCGGATAAATGTGTGTGCATAACCACAATCCATCATATCCTTATAAACACATATATAAAGAAACTAGTGGTCATAAAAAGCATTAAATAAAACGACTAAAACAATATATTAAGGGCAGATTGGGGGTAATCATCCATCCATCCTACAACTTGGGTGTTGGGGAAAACACCTTTCCAGAGTCTAATGTCTATTAGTGAACCAAACCGACATGGGTAGGGATGGGTGTGAAATCAAAAAATATATTGCAGAATATAGCTCAAAATTACATTGTGGGAATATCATAGGCTTCTACTCAACTACATAAAATGTCACATAGAATCCTTGATGTGATAGTTAAGACTATAAATCTTATAATAAACATGAATTTAGATATAAAAATTAATAACTAATTTTCATTTTATCAATTACTTTTGTTAATTAAATAATTATACATTAATTAAAGATTATCACTATTTCTCAGTAAATTTCATTGTACACTAGAGTAAATTACATTACCATCAGGCATAATCCAAATCGATTCTATAGTTTATATGGATTAAAATCTTCTTTATATATTCATTTCCTCATTACCAAACCCATGTGATAATGATTATTTATTTATTATTAGAATCATCCTATAAACAAGGTACTATAGAAATTAATCCAAATAATCCAATAAAAGGAATCATGGACACATGCTCATGAAACTACCTCAATAAGTGTTCAAATGAATGCATGGAAAATAGGAAACACAACCATTTTCCGTAAGAAATATTTTTAATTTAGCATATCATCTATCTAAATCAAATAAATGGATTATCTTGGATTCAACTAGTTCCATAATATCTATTTAAATCTATAAAACCAACATGAATATACATAAGAATATCTCTATCACAATAATCCACTATAACCATATAATCTGGATGCCCCCAATATATCACATCATCCAGCCCAGAATCATATCATATTTGGGCCTCCCCACTTCACATTTTCTCAAATAAAGCACCACAGATCTAGATTATATCACAAGGAGTCATGAATCAACCTGAAAATACAATATGTAAATAGAGAAAATAAGTTAAGGAATCAAACCATCACACATAAATGAAATATTGAGACTCATAAATAAGGATACTCCTCCTACTCATACATATGGGATACTCAAGTCCATGAAATTATCATTGTCTCATAACTGATTCAAATTCCATCTTGAATTATCCATTTCAGTTTCCCCAGGTTCCAACTATTGGAAACCAAATCTATCAAGAGATAATAATCTATCATAAGACAAATATTATCCCATGAATTTATACATTTTCCATCAATTTATGAGAAGTATCATTCTCAATTGACATTGGAATTTTTATTATCGGCAATCATAAACATTATTTTAATTATCTTCTAATTCCATTAAAGTCATGGAATTTCAGATCTAATTATACATTAATACTAGAATCAAATTGATCATCATTTACTACATCAATAAACTAATAACATGAGTCATCATTAAATTGTTTTAAAATTAATCAATTTATTCCCTCTTGATACTCTTCGCCAATTTCAACATGTTACTATAATCATAAGATCAATTTAACAAAACATATCATAGATAAAAAAACTATATCAAAACTCAATAGGAAACCCTATATCATTATAAGGCACCAAACATACACATAACATTTCTATATTTTTTTGAAAAAGAAATAAAAATATATGAAATTTTAAGATTATTACAAGAACATAAATATTAATCCCATACATTACATGTGGAAAGTGACCCTAATTATTGACAATTTCCAATAATGTAATCCCTTTTAAAATTTAACATGAATTAATCTTGGGACACATTATGTATTCATTCATCATGGCTTCCTATTTTTCCTTAACAATCTAATGACCCAGGAAAATAAATTTAAAACATGGGATTGGAAAAAACATCTGAAAAAGGGATTCATAAAGAAGGATGAAAGTTATCCATGAAAAACATGTAATCCATGAATACTTATCAAAATGTAATACTTTTCACCTCCATGAAGTAGTTAATACACTTCAAAAAAATATAAGATCATTTTAAATCCTTATGTAATTAAAATATTACTATAAATCACATAGAAAATGTTTATAACATATAACGGTATCATAGGATATAATCATACATAAATGGAATAAAAATATGATATTCTTCCATAAATATCACTATTAAAATAGGAATAGTCATACAAATAACATCCATAACCAATTCATTGGAGGTTATAATGTAACCACCCTTCACTAGTTTATCATTGAACCACTCATCATGGGTATATCACTTAACCAACATTCATTGGTTTATAATGTAACCACCCGTCAAATGTCCAATTTCTATTTTATAATCAAAACGCATCAAATATTACAATTATCAAGAATCAACTCAAAAAAATCATTTCTCTAAAACATGTAATCATTTGAAGATATTGAAGTAGTAAAGCCACTTTCGAAAGTGTTTTAAAAAACAAAATACCCAAAATGTGAATAAAGGAATTATTTTCCATTTAAAAACATAAAGGCTTATAGAGGAATCAAAATATCAAATAATGTTTATGGTGGCAGATAGGTCCTTTTCGACACATATGTTAACAACACATACCTTTTGACATTTTTTAATGAATTTAAAAGACATTGTAAAAAATTGTTACATTTGAAAACCTTTGAATGAAATGAAAAGATACACATAAAATATCATGTGTAATTTTTTTATGTTCATATATGTAAATATATAAATTAATATTATGAAGAAATATTTTATAACATAATCCTCAAACATTCAAGGCATTCCAAACCACAATGAATATTCAAATATAAATAAATATTAATTAATAAATTTACCAAAATAATAAATAGCCTTGTCATTGATAAAATTTTGATATTAAATGTGATATTGGATTCACATAATCATAATAAAAGAATATATGTGCCTATTATCATGAAATACTTAAATTAATGATGATTGAAATGAAATCCCTTAACATTAGTTCTACGCATCATGTATCTTCCTTGATGTTTCTGAATAATAAACATAGTTAATGATATACATGATTTAGAAACATTTAATTTTTTTATTTATTATAAATAATTAATTACAATTTTATAATAATTGGTTAATTATGTGAGTTCATGTCACACATTTTGTTGATATTTGGTACATGATTTGAAAATAAACCTGGTATGTTGTCAATAGTTCATGTGGTCATAAGTCCATCATCTTAAAAATAATTTTAATTAAATTTTTATCATTTCATTACCTAATGTATAATTATAAAAAATCTGTTGATAATTTATATAAAAAATGACAAATGTTATAATCATGGAGATTGTAAGTTGTACATATGCCTGAGTAATGTTTTTCATTTTTTCTTGATCGTTAGGGAATGAATCTAAGTATTAATTAATTACAACATAATGATCAAAACATTATTAATATAATATTAATTATTTTAGTATACATATATATTTCATTCAAATGATTTAATTAATAAAAATGAGTCAATTCGCTTCCTGGTGGTGATTGTTCACACATACGCATAAACGACGTAATCATTTTTATATGCATTGAATGTAACTATATAATTGTTATAATATTAATTTATAGTGATTAATAGGTCGTGAACATAACATATGAATATTAATTAAATTATTATATATAGTCATGAGAGACATTTATGGGAAACTAATTAGAAAAGTTTTTGGAAGTGATAGTTTACACATACGCACGAATGATTAATTTCGTTCGCATTTATTGGAAGTGGAGATTGATTTAGGTGATGATATTTAAATAGTAACATCTTTTTATATTTATAATACAGTGGTAATTATTCCATCATGGATGAATAATATTTTAAGTATGTTTAAGAATAAATAAAATATAAATATTTAAATAAAAACATTATATTTCCTTTGGATGGTCACTTTTATTATCACCTTACCACAACTATGTACGGTTGTATACATAACATATGGATTGAAGAATGTGCGGAGGGGTTATAAGAATACTTTTGTGTAGATCATGGACAAGACAAATGGTTTTTATGTGAGATTAATAGAGAGGAATAATTCCCATTTTATAGGAGAGTGGAGGGGCACCCTTGTAATTATAAATGGTAATCAATTAAAATAAATTCAACATCAATTACAAATTGGTCCAAACACACTAATTATAAATATATAATTTATATGGGTCAAAATATTATATTAAATTGAAAATTATACATGTTATTTTGTTTTTTAGTCCTTAAATTTATGTCTTTAATCCCTTTAAACACTTACAATATTATCATGTAATTTATACTTTTATAGAAAATAAAATTATAGAATAATACCAAAATACCAATTAATGAGTTATGAATAACCTTTTTAGAGTTATTTAATCATTTTGGATGAAATATAGTTATTTTAAAATTTAATATATTTTATCTATATATTTTATATTTTAAAATATGAACTATCCCAATTTTAGCACTATTCATAACATGACATTTTATAAAATCATAAATCTTGATTCCATCAAAAAATATGAATTAAATAAATTATGAAATGTCATAGTCATCCATAAAATACATTTATGGAATCAAAATATTTCTAATTATAAATATTATAGTATTATTAATATCATTTTTTATTCATTCTCTAATAAATCTTTTAGTTCATTATCTTTGTGTTATACATAAATTTAAATATATAATTCATAAATATTTTTAAAAAAAAATACCAAGATATATGTAATATTTTTAAAATTTTATTTACTATTAATCATCGAATATATCACCTGCATAACCCCATATTAAATTTTTTTGATTATGAATAGAAATTTATGTGATAAATTTTCCTTTACAATAAATTAAACTTTATAAATGTCATAACCACACCCATGTAGAATCTAGGGGTCAAACTTTTTGTTCAATATGGTCAATAATAACTCATAAACTAATATTAAAACATTTTTTAGGTATTTTTATAATATTATATTCTTAAATTTACCTTTAATTTCTTTATTAAACTTTAACCTTGTTAAATAAAATAAAAAAGTTACATTTCACCAGAAACTCTTTTGATCACATTGGACCAAATGTTTTATAATGAATAAAACCATGTATGTATGTTTTATAAAATTAAATATAAAGAATTAGTTAAATTAGGTTTAAGTCTAATCTCGTGGACAAATTGGGAAAATAACCACTTTATTTCAAACGTTTAAAAGTTGACATAGCTTTTTGGTATAATTTAAATTTGAAAAAAAATCCAATGAACTACATTATATTAAATTATAAAAAAATTATCTAATTATAACAACAAATAATGAAAAAGGATAAGATAACAATATAAATAAATTAGAAAAAATGATAGTTATGAATTAAAATGTAGTATATTTCATTATTCCTTAAATAATATTTATCAAAAAATACCAAAAAATCTACCAATGTAAATATTGATAAATTTATATGAAAGAAGAAAGTTATTTTGTGAAACTAAACATATAAAAGTGAAAACTACTATATTTGAAAATATTTCTCTATTAAAAGTCTATAAAACTAATATTTACAAATATTATAGTATTTTATTGTTAAAATTGTATTGTTTTTCTCATTTTATACAGCTAAAATATATTGGATGAAATAAAAAAATTGTTAGTCAAGTATAAACATAATATAGTTACTTATGATAATTAAGTATAATAAAACGTTTTGGTAATAAATTCCATTTAAAATAATAACATTAAAATATATCATTTTTTTCAGTACAAATATGTCTTCTGTCCATATTACGATTTTGGAGAAACACATTGTTTTGTGTCGAGTGCACTATAGAACAAAGCTCCCCATTAAGGTAAAATTAGTAAATATGAAAAGTTCTAATTCTATAATTACCTGGGATGTTATATCCTTCCACCGTTTGGAAATCTTTTCCTCATAATTTTATATTTGAGCTTAGTAACATGATTTAAATCCCATATTGGAAAAAGAGGGAATAAAACCTCCACCATAATAGAAATAAAATGAATTCAAAAAAATCACATGAGATAAGAAATACTAGGGTTCTATGTAGTAATAGATGTATATGGAAGATAATACTAACCATCATGTTATATAAGAGAGTGATATAAAACATTTTCTAGAATAAGTTAACAATCACAATGATATAAATGTCTAATGAGTTGAACGGACTTTGATTTCAATGTCATAAAATTAAAAAGAAAAAAATTTCATTTTAATATCTTTTCCATAATATAAAAGAACTATTTTACTACCTAGAATAAGAAAAAATTAAATATATTTATTGATTAGAAGAGTTTCATCCAATAATCAAATTTCACTACACACTCATCTTTTTCCCAAATGATGAGTATTTATATTAATTTTTCATTACTGAATTTAGAGAATCAACTTATATAGAATAACATAATAATAAAATTATTAACTATCTATTTCTCTAATCTTTAGACATCAAACATAACCAAGCTATTTATCTAAATATATGATAATTTTCCAAAAAGAAAACACCCTATATGATGAAAAACTACTATAATATCAAAAGTTCAACATGAAAAGATAAATTTCCTCAAATACCATATGATAAATAACTATATGAAAAATTAATATAAATTAACAAAACTAATATTTAATTTGAAGATTCTTATGTATTTTCTCATATAGACTTCCCTGATAATTTTTATCTTTTATCTCCAAAAAGCATCAAACACTCTTAATTTCTCATTCCAAAAATTATTTATCCTAATAACATATTTTCTATAATTTGTTAATTATTTTAATAAATAAACTAATTAGACATATGTCTATAATAAAATTACATATTCTTCAAATGTAAAATTCAACCATTAATCCTCAAATAAAATCCAATTGTGCTCTATTTTCCTTATTCATTTAATGTTCACAAAATAGTAAATGTCTTCAAAAATAAACATTATAACATAATTACAAATCATTTTAAAATTCCAAATATATCCATTTGATTAAGCACCTGATCCCAAAATAAATTTCATCGTAATCCATCAATACATATAAATATCTAGAAAACATCATACAAACCAAGGAATTTAAATATGATAGTGGTAGGTGATGAACTATTGTTTCCCATTGGTAGTGGATTTGATTCCCCTGACCATTCATGATGCAAAATGTTTTCATTCATACAATAGGTCATCATTTTTCTAAAACTATATAAATCATATAAAATTTCAAAAATTAGATAAAAGTTTATTATTAAACATAATTTATATTGATCTACATTTTTATCTTAGGAATTTAATTTTCAATCCCAATATGTAATAACCCCTAATGATGTAAAAAACTAAAGGTCAATTGAATGTTATCAATTAATTTATAATAATACCCAAAAATATAATTCTTCCACAAATAAAATTTTAACATAAAAACTTTAGGGTTACATATTCCACAAAAAAAAATCATTCCAATGTACCCATATCATCAAAATAGTATTAATAATTTTAAACAATTCATTATTATATAATCTGCCATAACTCTTGAGTACCTTATATGTAGACATTTTAATTATTCAAAGTTCATCATGATCATCTAACAATATATTTAAATCATATTTCTGAATAAGTTTTCCTAAAAATGAATACATGAATCATTTATTAGTATTATATAATATCTAAACATGATACATGAAATAATATGTACATTTCATATGTAATTTTTAGTTTCCCCGTCATCAATTAGAATGAAACTAGGCATTTCAAGCCATATTTCTATATTACCATCCTAATCACATTTGTGAACCTTCTTTATAGGAAGTCCATTTCCATATGGATTATACTATCCACATTTAAAAAATTCAATTGATGAATACAAGGGAACTTCTTTCCCTTTCTTGGAATCCACTAAATTCTTCCTTTTTAAATAGAAGTTTATTTCTTTAGGACATTCATTTCCATATCTATAACAAGTTAACATCCCATTAAAACATTTTCCTTGGTGTTTATTTTTCATAATTGACACATATATTGTTGAATATACATACATTCATGAAAATTATCACCAAAACACCCATATAGATTTATTTATCTCTTATATGATGAATTAGAAAAAATAACCAAGGTACAAGTGGTTAATCGCTACTCTAGAATGTTGGTTTATAAAAACAAAGAGAGTTCTAATTACATATCCCATATCATTGGGTTACATATTCATAGAACCGATAAATATTACTTTAAATACACTACTATTTTGGTGCCAACAAGATCCAGCCATTTCCGAAATCCAAAATGGATATTTTGAGTGTATAAATATAATTATCATATATTATTTTATGAGGAATATATAAACTAAAATATATTTATTCATTTTATCTCACACTCATTCAATTTTATAAAAGAACTTTGTCTCTTCCTATAATGGTATCCATTATGGTTATATAAAAATTTTAACATATGATTAAATAACACTATAAACTCAAATTTTATCTAAAATGAACATTGATTCTGTCATGACCTCTCCAGCGGGGCCCGTGTCGTGACTACCCCAAGCACACCTTCCCTAGGCCAGGGGCTGGCAACTAGCACCAAAAGACATATTCCATAAAACTGGGAAGCCATGGCCATTATAACCTATAAACACAGGTAGCCAAACACACAGTGAGATACAAATACATGTAAACTGTATATTAAAAAGAGTGTGTACTATAAGAAAAAGGGGCCAAAATACAAGCCCAACTGGAAAGTACAAGAAAAAAAGAAAATTACAACTAAACTAAAACAACTCATGTGAACACCCACCGAGGATCCTACCTGTTGGGTAGGTACATATATGGAATGGTCGTCTCTGTGGTACACCTCATCTAATGTCCACCTCTGAGCTCCCTCTAATCCGGGTAATCTCGTCCCCAGTCAACGATGTCTGTTGTCTGCACCAAACACAATAAGGTACCACCGTAGCCCGTGCAGGGGTGAGTATAACGATACTTAGTAGGGACCCCAAGACCCTTGATGGTCTCACGAAATCCACAAAGGATAAAAAAATCATGTAAACATCTGAAAACACTACTTATTTATATTCCCATACATATACACATGTTATCAAGTATACCTATCTCATTCATGAAGAAACACAAGTCCCAAATCATTAGATCAAAGATCAACTGTTCGAAGAAGGAATGAATACCACAAAGGTAACACTATAAAGGTATGTACCACAAAGGTAAAACCACATAGAATAAATCCACAAATGTATCACCATGATGGGAAGTACCACAAATTTTCTCTACATAGAAGAATACCACCAAGGTATTAACATAATTTAAAGTAACACACAGGTATTCCACACAAAATAATATCATAAAGGTATCTCCATGAAGGAAAGTACCACACAAGTACGCCACATAGATGAATACCACAAAGTTATCACCAAGAAGGTATGTACTCAGCTCATGCGAGGTATAACTTATTTATATAAGTACAGATGATTAGTCTAAGGCTAGATCATCTTATTCTGTTAATTACCACTGGTTTTGAACCACACAGGATCGATAGGTAACTAACCCTCGCTGATCCAAACAGGATCTGAACCACACATGATCGATATGCACAGAACCTCACAGTATCACTTAGTGCTGACTCACATAGGATCTGTCCCACACATGATCGATATGTGGTTAACCACACAGGATCACTAAGAGATGACCAATATAGGGTTTTACCCACACAGGATTGATATGCGCTGACCCACACAGGATCGCTTAGCATGGACCCACACAGGATCTGAACCACACTAGATCGGTATGCACTGACCCACACTGAATCGATGAGCGCTGACCCACACTGGATCTGATATATGTTGACCCACATAGGATCAATGTTCTTTTTTCACATACATCCAGCCACTGGGTTCCTGCACTAAGCGCGCTTGATTCTTGGAGGGTTCGCTCCGCAAGCCACATGTTGATACTCCAACTACAACGAAGTCCCTAGAAGAAGTATTCCAAAGGTCTATCACATTAAAAGGTACCCAACACAAATGACGGTGTGTCAATCAGATACCAGTTTGAAAGTTATTAGTTTTTCCTCTCAAAGGGCCCGGTTGGATTTGGCACTCGATCCAACATGGTTGTACACCATATTTATCTAAAAATAAAGTGGAGTATAACAAAAGGACTTTCTCAATCCATGGTTTTTGGAACAATAGATGGTTTTTCAAATGGACACGCGTCGCTCATGATATGGTCGAAATACAGAAAAGGGTCGAAGTTTCTCTGGGTCCGGTCTGAACCATTCGGACCGACCCAGCCTGACCCGGCCTGGGCGGACCTGATCCAGTTTGGGATGACCCGGCACAACCCAGGGTCTAGCCCTGGGTCCGGCCTGGTGTGCTGGGTCTAGCCCAGCCCACTGGGCCCCGCCCTACCCTCCGTCCTGACCCGGCCCGTAGGAGTCGCTCAGCCCGCCGGGTGGCCCGTGGTGGCTCGCGGTGACGCAACGTGCCGGTAGGCCGACCTTCCTCCATGTAGTGTGCTCATCCACTATGCCTTCGCTGATGGCCGGTAGAGAGTTGGACTCCCTTCCCTTACAGCCATGGAACAAGGTCACAACCCTTCTCCACCGGGTGGCGTAGACGCGCTCTTCCGCCCCTTCACCCAATCAGTCATCTTTGGTCGCTGCCTTTGCTCCACCGCGGCTGATGGGTCACAACCCTTCTCTGGTGGCTCAATCGTGCAACCACCTTCTTCACGACCATCTGGTGTGTCAGCTTCCATTCCAAAGCCCCACTGATGACGTTCTTCATGTCACTAGCAGCTCCACGTTGGCCCATTCTTCAATGTGACGATCTCCACACATGCCTCGGGTTGTCCCCATCATTGCAAGTTCATCAAAACACACAAATGTTGTGGAGAGGTCGTGTTGTGTTCATTTATCCTGCTCTCTCTCTCTTCATTAGAACAATATCAAGCGATTTTTTTATTCTTCAATCATTATGTACGTCCAAAATGGTGTAAGGTGTATACAAATATCAAACCCTACCTCATGTTCGTTAGAGAGCGTCTGCATTTGAGGAAGTGTCAGTGTTCATCATCCCTGCAACAATCATCCAACAACACTACTTGATGGTTATTCTTCGATTCGGGGTTCGGGGTCGCTCATCACCACCCGCTAGAACTAGATCCATCCTTCATGTGTAGGGTGTCACGGAACATTACCAGAGCTTCGTCGCTTGGTGTAGCCATCCAATTCCCTCCCCCCAAACATTCATATAAATAGAAGAGGGGGAGGGTAAGTAACGATCATGGAAGTTTTGAAGGTTCATTTAATAGGAACATTCCAAAATTTCAACGATGCTGTTACTTAGAATTTGAATGGTCAATCTATGTAATTTACATTGGAACAATTTAATTTCATTGTGTTGGCATAATTTATTTTCATTACATTCGCACAATTTAATTGCATTGCATTGGTACAATTTAATAACACTACATTGGAAGAATTAAATGGGAGGATTCCAAAGGACTTCCCAACATTAAGGAGGGGTTCGGTTGGTCCCCACCACCATGGATTCACAAATGGGGGTTTTCTAGCTCGAGAGGTTCCCACCTATAAACATTGATTCGGGTGGATAAAAATAAAATAAAAATTTGTTCTTTATTTTATTTTTATCTCTTCAAATTACATGAAAACTAACATTCACCCTTGACCAACTCTAGTCGAGGTGAAAGTCTCCTTAAGTGAATATCGGCACTGTGAGTTCAGCGGTGCTCTCAGATTACAATTCTGAGCAATGGTTCAAAACTTACCAATTGTAGCTTTCACATTTACTGAATGTACCCAAAAGAAATTTCAGAAAATGGTTTAAAGTCACCCTCGACCCGCGCTAATCTAGGATAGGTGATTCCAAAGTGAAAAATGCCCCAAAAAGTCCAATGATACTCTCAAATTTCTATTCGAGTTACCATTTTAATGATAGGTATTTTACAAAAAAATTATTTTCACTTAATTATTTTATTTATGACAAAAACTAACTTTCACTGGTGGCCCGCGCTGACAAATGTCAGTATCTTCCTAAAGAGAATATACCATCAAGAGTTCAGTAGTGGTCCCATATTTTCAATACAAGTTACCTTTTGTGTGTTATAATCATTTGAAAAAGAAAATACTTAATTTAATTTTATTTATTTACAATTATTCCATTTTTGGGTTTTCTCACAGGAGGCATGCACCGAATAAACTTAAGTTGCACCTAGGATAAACCCGCCATCCTGATTGAATTGTTCCCTCAGATTTCAGATCCGAGTAACCATTTATTAATTATTAAAATTTTTCTATAAAACATCTTACTTGCACTAATTAAAACTTAACTAGACTTGGACGAATCATTTCGGGCAGTCCGGGCCTCATAATCGTGCACCATCAATTTTCGGGGTCTTGAAATAATTCCATATAATTAAAAAAAATATACAGAATTTCTGGGACATTACATTCTCTCCACCGTAGGTATTTCCATCCATGAAAGCCACAATAAAGGCAATACAACCAAATGAGGGTGTTGAGCACTAATATGAGCCTCCCGCTCTGATGTGCTCTCTTTGAGGTTCTCGTGCTGCCATAAAAAGCACACCAGAGGTAACAACTTCCCATGAAGGACCTGCTATTGTCGATCCTAAATCTATAATTGATCCTCCATAAATGATTCCCCATCATATATGTCCTAATAAACATGGTCTATGATGTGAGATAAGTCATGCACGTATCACCTCAGGTTGGATACGCGGAAGATATTGCACACCCTCTCTAACTGTGGTGGAAGAGCCTAACGACATGCCACCTCGCCTACCCTCTGAAGGATCAAAAAAGAACCAATATACCTCGGTAATAACATACCCCCTAGTCCAAATAACTGCAAAACTCATTGAGGTGAGACCCATAGGAAGACATTATCTCCCTCCTCTTATCGGAATAAGACTTCTTCCAGCTCTGAGCAGTTATCACTTGCTCAAAAGTGAGGTATCAGGATACAAAATATGCCACTGCATTTTACATCCCTAGCCACTTGTACTGATGATGATGTTCTTAGTACATCTTCACCACACTAGGATGTACCGCTAGTGGGGACGTGTAGAACTCCCTAAACACCTCCTTCGATAGCACTACTGCTACCATGGTACGTCCTCTGAAGAGGACAATGTGGTCCCCACCATCAGAAAACCCATAAGGTGCCTGACCTAAGGATATCTGATCACGTCGAGCCTCGCGGTCAGCTTCCCCTCGCTACACCTCCCAGCCTTGCTAAAGGAGTGGGGGAGTAACTGTAAGATACTGAAGAAAATATGCTACATCTCGGTGCACAATGGATATATGCAATGCAGCTAGATACTCTATCGCCACACTCAGCAGTTGCAGGCCAGACCTCCTACTGAGTATGTATGATACCATGTTCCCATTCCCAAGAGTATAGACGGTCTCAAAGTCATAATCCTGGAAAAACTCGAGCCACACATGTTGGGAACTAAAAACTCAGAACATATTTTGCCATGAGGGTGAGGCTGACCGACTCATGAGTGATCAGCCACACCCTCCTATGAAAGATTTTATCCTGTGCTGCATGGGTTTCATTTTTCCCCAACTAAAGAAAAACCTCATCCCATCATTGTAGATAAAAAACCAATTTTTTTCCTAATACACTCAATCAGAGTATGAATTGTGGATGTCCATTCATACCCAAACTAATGTCGTAAGGACTCAACGCTGCCACAAAGAGGTTCCAACCGAAACTCTCACCTCAAGGGTAAGATCACACCATCAGAGTAATGTGCTTTTATTGGGTATCCTCGACAAGGTATCTCAAGACGTGAGGGTAAAGCCAATGGTTTATTAGGAAAATCTGGTCTTGGACAAGTTTCTAGGAAGAAAATAATGATTGGTACCTATGTCTATTGATACGATAGCTAGTTAGTAGACACAAACCGTACTTCGAATTATTAATAGACCACATAGGTCACACTCCTTGACTATAGTCTACTACTCTTTTCCCCTATCCTACAACTCCCTGAGCATGGCAGTGACCACAATGGGGGATAGATGTTACATGTCGAAATGTACACCACCTATTGTTACTCCCCTAGCGCTGCTTCCATCTCTATAGCCCTACAGATTCATCTGTCCCTTACACTTATTCATCTCAAAACATTTTTACAAGCCCATGTCACTAATACTGGCGCCACCTTCTTGATTTCCCAAAATTAACATTCACCAGCTGCATCTGGTCAGCCATAGAATATTGAACCACAAAGTTTCTCTCTAGAACCCTAACATAAGTAGGAATTCATATAGGAATATTTCTAGCTCAGATGACCCTGAAGACACCTCGCTCTAAAGTCCGAGCTCTCAAGAACATATCGTATGGTATTCATTGAGTACCGGTAATGATCTGTACGCCTCAATCAATACTCAGCTCCTGACATGTCATCATGTTGAAGCAATAAAAGCTCTAGATAACTCTCATACAACTCCTCAAGACAGTCTTTAGCTGCCTGTGAGTCGGGCTCGCATCGATAACCGAGGGGTATCTGATGCAGAATCACACTTATGGCACTATGCCTATACGTGTCCATTAATGGTACTGCCGGTTGTAACTGTTGACCAACGAGTAGTGATACATCTGACACACTACCTGAATGTACTATCTCAGGTAATTGTCTACTTATAGAAGCCTCATCACTATGCGGACCATATTCATCGTCAGTCATTGAAAAAGATTAGTAGCTAAGATCACCATATTATCTAATGGTCTTTCAACTAGGCAGAAAATTCTATGAATCGCCTCCAGCAAGCCCTCATCCGCGTGGGAATCTGCCACACCTAGAAACCATGAAGGAATATTCCGCTGGAACCTTTGAAATGTGGTCAGTCATTATACACCATCTGCCAGTGTGTATGCTGGAGTTTGTTGTCCAATAGGTGGTGGAGCTGCTGTTACACCACCAGAAGGTTCCAAAATAGTAATAGGTACTTGCACCGGAGTCTCATCACTCAGTGGGCCATCATCATGTACTCTCTCGAGAATCGTATTTGGTTTCCCATGCAGTGTCATCCTGATAAGGAACAAGTGTTCCACATACATTAAGTTATACATGGTGGGATAACTCATATAAGAAACACGGAATACTTTTCAAAACACACAAGCAATAAGTGTTTTCATGGACAGAGTAAAAAATTAGAAGTCAGGGTCCAGGTGTATGGATACGCTGGTCATTCGTACAGTGTGTTAAATGGTTCTATAACGATGATAGAACCGCACAAAAAATACCAAAATGTTATCACCATGAAGGTATGTAGTCTTCTCATGACAGGTATAACATAGGTACAAAAGTACAGATGATTAGTCAAAGGCTATATCAACTTATTCTGTTAAGTAGCACTATTTTGGACCAATATAGGATCGATAGATAACTAACCCCCACTGAAACACATAGGATATGACCAACACATCATCGATATGCATTGGCATACACAGGATCGCGGAGCGCTGACCCACACTGGATATGTCCCATACATGATCGATATGTGCTGACTCACATAGGATCACTGAGCGCTGACCCACAGAGAATCGATATGGGTTGACCTATAAAAGATCGCTAAGCACTAACCCCCATAGGATCGGTATGCACTGATCCACATAGGATCTCTATGAGTTGACCCACCAAGGATATGAAATATGTTGACCTACAAAGGATCGATGTTCTTTCTTTACGTACAACCAGCCACTAGGTTCCAGCACTTTGCTCACTTGATTCCAGGAGGGTCCGCTTTTGAATCCATAAGTCGATACTCCAACTGCCCTGACGAAAAAATAATATGTATTCAAAAGGTCAGTCATCTCAAAAGGTAACCAACGCAATGGATGGTGTGTCAATCAGATGATCAGTCTGAATGTTATTAGTTTTTCTACTCCGAGGGACCTTTTGGATTTGGGGATCAATCCAATCTCGTCGTATTCTAACATTTATCAAAACTCAAGTGTAGTATACCAAAAGGACTGAATTTTTCCAAGGTTTATACTCCAGCAGACTATTCATCAAACGGACTCACGTAGCTATGGATATGGCCGAATGAGAAGAAAGGGATGATATAGGTCCAGGTCCGGTCCGACCCAGCTCGACCCGGCCTGGGCCGACCAGATCCGGTTTGGGCCGATCAACACTGACCTGGGTCCGGCCCTAGGTCTGTCCCGACGTTCCAGTTCCCACCTAGCCAGTTTTGCCTGACCGAACCCCCCGGCGTGACCCAGCACCCTGATGCGACTCGGCCCTCTGACACGGCTTGGCCCGCTGGGCGGCCCACGGTGCAGCCCACACTTGGTGGCATGCAGTGAGTTGGCCCACAAAGCGGCAGACTTTGGTGTGGTGGGTCGCATTGCCGCCACTGGCTGGTTGGACAAACATCCTCCGCCTAGCACAGTCGCGCACCACGCCTTTGCTGCGGCCGACGATGAGCCATCCGCCGTTCCCTTGCCGCGAGGACACAAAGAGGCGGCCCTTCTCCACTGGGCAGCATGGACGTGATCCACCACCCCTTTTCTTATCAGGTTGTCGCCGACCGCCACAACCAATGGGCCGCGGACCTTCTATGACGGCGCGGTTGCGATGTCGCCTTCGTCATGGCTAGCCGAAGTGCCGGATGACATTCCCGAGCCCTACTGATGACTTCCCTCAGGGCACCAGGTGCGCCCTGGTGGTTAGTTCATCATTTTAAAGATCTTTGAAATTGTCTCGGGTTGTCTTCATTGTTTCAATCCCCTCAAAACTCAAAAAGGTTATGGAGAGGTCGGTTCATGTTTTTTTGGCCCTCTCTCTCTGTGTTAGAATGATATCAAGCGTCTTGTTTGTTTCTTGAATAATGAAGAATGGCCTAGATCATGGTAAGGTTTATTCAAATAAAAAAACCTACCTCATTTTTTGTTGGAGAGTGCCTGCGTTTGAGGATGTGTCGGCATTCTTCATCCCCACAACAAGCCTCTAACGCTGATTCTTGATCGTCATTCCTCAGTTCGTGGTTCAAGGTCTCTCATCACCGCCCACCTGATCCGGCTCCATCATCCAAGTGTTGGGCATCACAACACTTTACCAGATCTTCAATTCTTTGTGAAGCCATCCAATTCCTCCCCCAAGATCTATATAAACAGGCGAGGGGTAGTGTAAGTAATGATCATGGAATTTATGAAGCATCAGTTAATTGGAACCTTCCGAAATTCCAACGATGCTTGTACTTATCATTTGAAAGGTCATGTTTGTTAAATTATGTTGGTGAAATTAAATGGCACAGTTTTAATTGCATTACTTTGGCACATTCAAATTACATTACGTTGGAAAATTTAATTCCATTGTGTTGGATCAAATAAATATGAGGATTCCAAGGGACTTCCCCACATTAATGTAGGGTTTCAGTGGTCCTTACCACTATGAATTCACAAATGAAGAATTTCTAGCTCAGGCGGTCCACACATTTAAGCATTCAATTGGGAGGTAAAATATAAAATAAAAATTTGTACATTATTTTATTTCTATCTCTAGGAAAAAACACAAAAACTAACATTCACCCTCGACCATCTACGGTCGAGTTGAAAGTCTCTTTAAGAGAATATCGGTGATGCGAGTTCAGTGGTGTCTTCAGATTTCAATTCCAAGAACTGGTTCAAATGATAAAAAATGATGATTTTGAGTTCACTGAACGTACCCGAAAAAAGTTCAGAAAATTATTTACAGTCACCGTCGACCCGCACCGGTTGAGGTTAGGCTCTGCCTATGTTAAACACACCCCAAAGAACCCAATGGTACTCTCGAATTTCCAATCCTATTTACCATTTAAATGTTATGGATTTACAATAAAATAATTATCAATTAATTATTTTATTAACGGCAAAAAACTAACATTCACTGGTGGCCCGCACCGACTAATGTTAGTATCTTCCTAAAGAGGGCATACCCTCACAAGTTTAATGGGGGTCTCAGATTTTCAATCCAACTTACCATTTGTGAGTAATAATTATTTGAAAAATATATAATTTATTTTATTATTTTTTTATGATTATGCCATTTTTGGGTTTCCTCACAGAAGGTCTGCACAGACTAGTCTTACGTTGCGCCTAGGGTAACCCCGCTATCCAGAATGCAATGTTACCCTCTGATTTCTAATTCGAGTTACCATTTAAGAGTTAATCCACTTTTTTAGGAAAACTACTTCCACGTACAAATAAAAATTTCACCAACCTTCGAAGGACAATTCCAGGCACTCCGGGCCTCAGAATCGTGCACCAGCATGTTTCGTAGTCTCGAAATAATTCTATATAATTAAAAAATTATACATAATTTCCTGTAAATTAATGATACCATCTATATGGCCCCATCCATAAACAGAACTTATTATAGTGTTCTTCAACTAGAAACCAAATTAAAGGAACAATTAAAAAATATATTTTTACATAATTAGGATAAAATCATACAATATAGACCCGTAAATTACATGTGGACATTTACACTATGTAACCCATTTCCCCCAAAAGTAAACCCTTCTAAAATAAAACACAAATTCTTTTCAAGACACGTCCACAATTAATTCATCAAACATCTTCCTTTTTCCTTATTAAAATTAAGCCTAGTAAAGATAAATTGAAAAAATGGGATGATAATAAAAATATCAATAAGGTATACAAACATTATGGAAACTATTATCATTTCAATGACATGTATACCATGAAAACATTTCATAAATTTATAATTTTCATGTTAAATAAGTACTAAATATCTTCACTAAATACAGGAACATTTCTTACCATTTATATATTCAAAATATTACCATAAACTCCATATAAAGAAACATATGGCATATAAAGGTAACTTCATACATAATCAGACATAAATTAAATAACCATATGGCCGACTTGCACATAGATCCTTCTTATAAAGGGAATTGACATACGACCAACTTCAATACCAAATGCAATAGAGTTTATAACGTAACCACCCATCATTGGTTTATCACGAAACAACCTATAATGGGGTTATCATGTAACTACACATATTATTATTATCATTTAATCACCTGTAAAATGTCATAGAACCATTATATAATCACGAAACATAAAATATTTCAATTATCAACACTTCTCTAAAATAAATTTCATTTTCCATCATTTGATATCATTGGTAGATATTGCAATATTAATTCCACATTTCAATAAATATTTAATTCCAAAACCCAAAATGAATTAATGGTTTTATTTTCCTTTTGAAAAACATTACATTTTTCATTTTGTGATGAATGTCAAAAATCTATGTATATAAAAATTACTATGGTATAAAATTGAAATAAATTTATATATAGACATAAAATTTATTTATAATATATTTATGATCATATAAAAAAAATGTAAATTAATATAATGAAGTAATGTTTTGAAAATTAAATCATTGAACATTCAAGGTGTCCATTCAACTTTTAGCATTAGAATAATAATCTCAATGAATTCAAAAATTTACCAAAAATATTACATAAGATTATTATAGATAAAATAGGGATATGAAATTTCTAGGTGGTGTTATATAGACCTAATAAAATATCAATGTTGAATATTATAATTAAATGTCTCAATGAACGATGATTGAAATAAAATACCTTACCTTAAGTTCAATTAATCACATATGATACATGTACATATAGAAAATATGACATAGGTTATTCTATAGTTTATTAAAAAAAATTAATTTTAATTATTTCATTTATATCATCAAATACCATTTCATAAAATTAGTTATTATTTGAGTTCATGTCATATATTTTGTCAATATTAGATACATTAGTCAAACAAGTACATGGTTTGTTATCAATATTCCATGTGGTCATAGTCCCATAATCACTAGAATAATTTTCAAGAAATTATAATGATTTGAATACATAAATTAAACTTTCAAATAAATTAGTTATGTTTGGTTATGTAGAATGATCAACGTTATAATCGTGGAGGCTATAAGCCAAAAGTCCCCGCATGAGTATCGTTTTCCAATTTTCATTAATCATTATGGAATGAATGTAATAAATATATTATTCATTAATTATTATAATGGAGTAATTATTATAATGAAGTAATTATTATCATATAAATCATCTAAATATACATATTTACATCATACAAATGATGTAATTAATAAAAAGGAGTCTTATATCTTCATGGAGGTGATAGTTCACACATACACACGAACAAAATTATCATTTATGTGTACGTGGAATGTAAGAATGTAATTGAAATATTATTATATTATTATGATTAATATTTCATGAATACCACATATTAAATTTTATTTTATTTTTATAACTAGTTATGATTGACCGTAATGGGAAAATAATTAGATTAGTTCATGGAGGTGACAGTGTACACAAACACACGAACAATTAATTCTATTACCACTAAATGGAAGTGGATATGGATTTAGGTGATGATGTATAAAAAATAAAATCTAAATATATATTTGATACATTATTTTCTATTTCATCTTAGATGATGAATATTTTAAATAAGTGGAAGAAAAAATAAAATAGAAATACTTACATAATAACATTACCTTTCCTTCAGATGATCACATATCTTAACACCATATCACCAAAAAAGAGGGTCATATTCCTAAAATAAATCTTCAATATTGTGGAGAGTAATTTATGGAATGTTGTTGGAAGATCATGGATGAAAAAAGGTTTTGGATCTATGATTTATATATAGGAATTATTTTTTTATATGAGTGGGGGATGGGCACCCTTGGAATTATTATAAGTATTGATGTAATATAAATTAAATTCAGATTTTAAATTCTTCCAAAATCATTTTGTTATAAAATATGACGATTTTGGGTTGAAATATAAACATACAATTAAAATTATATATGTTTTAGTATTTCTTTAATCGTTATATTCTTTTATTACCCCTTTTAACTCTTACCATTTCATTAAGAAATTTACACTTTAAGAGTTAAAATAATTAAGAAATCATTCCAAATGATGAATTAATGAATAATTAAAGAAAATTTAATAGATATATAAAATTTTTGACCGAATAGTATACTTTTATAAATTTTATAACATTTAATTAAATATTTTATATCATAAAATATGAATTATGTCATTTTAACACTATTTATTAAATTATTTTTTTAAAAATCATAACAATATGATTGCTTATGAGAAATTACATTATGTAAATACTAAGATGACATAGAAACCAATAAAATTATTGGATGGAAAAAATATTTCAATTTTAATATATTATAATATTATTAATATCTTTTATTTAATTTATTTGATTCTTTCTTTAAAAAATCAATCATTGCATCATCATTGTGTCCTAAATAAATTTAAATATTTAATTCAAAATAATTATAAATAAACTAAAATGTTGTATGCAATCATTTAATATTTTTATGAACTATTCATAGTCAAACATATCCCTTATAAAACCCCGTATTATGTTTTTTAGTATGAATATAAATTTTTATGACATATTTGACTTTACATTAAATTTAAATATATAAATGTTATAATAACATAAAAGTAACTTAAAAGGGTCAATATTTATATAAAATATGGTATTGGTAAATAATAACTCATACCATATGTTTTTTTACAAGTTTTAGTGCAATTATATAATATTATAATATTAATTTAACATTTAAATACCCTATTAAACATTAACCGTAGAAACAAATATACTACTGCTAATATTCCCCCAAAACAATTTTGATCATATTAGACCAAATTTTACATACATAGTATAAGAATTAATTTTTTATTTTGATATTTCAAATCACATATGTTGTTAAATTAGTGTTCATACCAATCTTGTTGACAGATTGATAAAATTGTGTTTTTCTGTAAAACGTTCTAAAGTTGACATAGTTTTTCTACTTAATAATAATAAGAAAACGAGTCCTATAAAGTATATTTGATTAATCAATAAAAAAATCATCTAAATATTCCTTAAAAATATATTACTGGATAATATAAAAATATAAATATATTAGAAAAAAAGGATGTTCTAAATTAAAATTTAATATTTTTATCTATTCATTATAATATGAATTTTATCCAAAAAATACCAAAACATTATCCAAAGTAATATTTGACATCTCTATTCCAAAGAATATATTCTCTTCAAATTGAATATATAAGTGTTAGAAAATATATTTATAAATAGTTCACTATCAAAAGGAGGTAAAAATACCAAATAAAGATATTGTAGTATTTTATGGTTATAATTTTATTTATTCTCATTCAAATCCTCTAAAATTTATTAGGTGAAATAAAAAATATATAATAATCATGTTTAAACATGATATAGTTAGTTATTTCATTTCTTCCAATACAATGGGTAGGTTATAAGTAAAATTTCAAAAAACGATATTATAATATATATTTTTTAATAAAAAGGTCCTCTATGCGACATATGATTTTGGAGAAACTCATTGTTCTGTGTCGAGTATCATATATTATATAGTTCCCATTTAAGATAAAATTTATATCTAAGTCATAATATTATTAAATTTTTAAAAATAATATTTTATCATTACCTAGGATATTACTACCATTGTATAACAACATTAACATGAGATTACTAACAAAATTTATTATTAATAAAGATAAATAATTATTAAGACCTTTTCATTTCAATATATTGGTATAATCCATGAAAAATATATTACTACAAATAAATAAATATATTAATTGAATACTACCATACTAAAATGTATTGATGTACACCACCAGAGAAAGGGCGAATTTTTTGGATCTTAATCAACTCTTATACAAGAAGATGCATCCTTCTAATGACGAGGCTAAACAACAAAACCAATAAAAAACCTAGAAAAACAGCATTATAAATATTCATATGATCTAATGTCTAATGAAATGAAAAAATGGTAGAAACTATATAAAAAACATGAGAGAAGTCATAAAACATACCTTGAATCCCAACAGATTGAAGACGAATGGTTTAGAATCATTCCATATTGATATAATCCTAAACATAGGAGGAATTGGTCATTAGATCTTTTATAAGTTGCGATAGGCATATGATTTTATTAAATACTAAGGAATTAAAAATTTATAATGACGCTGCTAATGTGATTTACACAATGCGTGACTAGATTTCACACTGACTAAAAATATCCATGAAGCATTTACTCATCAAAATCTACACTTTGTGTAATACCCCATGAACTGCATTCAATCAATCCATGAAAATCATCTAGGCTCTGAACTAAACGTACATAGGGAATTATCATTGAATATACAATGTGAAACATATTTACATGTTGTGTATTCTCTCTATTTCCATCATATAGTATCTGAAACCCTCCAAAATCACATTAGACCACCTCCATACTCCACGATATTCAGAAATACGCTAATGGAGCAGAATGCATGTGACCTTATAATAAAATTATTCTAACGTCAAGATTCATATTTCCATATTGTATATTAATTTTTTTTATGATTTTCATATCTTCTAAAATTTATACCATTAATTTTTAGAACTCTGTTGAAAAATCATAAATATTTTCATAATCATATTTATGGTCAACTATTCAATTAGAGTTGTTATTAATTGTTTAGTATAATATCATTTTTATTATATAATTCATACTGATATTTCAATACATTAATATTTTTCATTTACATAACATGTAAATGTTCTTAGAAAATTTATGTATTTGTTAGGGGATTTCTCCACAATAATCTATGTTATTACTATTTTAATATTATCATATAGACATACATTAGGCCAAATGTAGTTTACATAAGCTCTAATCCATCACAACACAAGCAATACAACATCTATAACAAGAATTATTTCGAATCATCATAATTTTAAAATTTTTATAAAATATAAAAATGATTTTTTTAAATTTAATATATTATTTCCTACTATACACCGTATGTATAATAAATTATAAATTATTACCTGTCTTATTTATATTATTTTTCATTGAGTTGAAAACATCAAATTTTTTAGTTCAAAATAAAATATATTTAGTGGTTTTCTCTACTAAAAAACATTAGGCACATTATATCTATTTGAGTTATAATATTATAGTACAAATATGAATCACATTATTTCCCATTTTAGTGATGTATTTAAATTTTTATTTATTTATAGATATTTTTTTGTAATAATTAATTACTATATCATTATATGAGAATCTATCAAATGAAATGGATATATTTTTCTTGGATGATATTTTCAATGAATTATTATTATTAATCAATTTTTTGTGAGTAAATTTATATTTTGAATTACTGGGTAAAATATTACATTTTACATTTTTATTTAAACTCATCATCCCATCATTGGGCACCTCAGATTTCATTTTTTTATTTAACAATGATTTTTAAATTTAAACAATGAGAGAATAATACATTATGAACGTTTTAAATGAAACCATAAAATTTCTTCTCCCCATCTATAACATTGAAATATTTTAGATAAACTCAGTTATTTCATTTAATAAATATTGACTCTTTCATTTTTGGATTCTATATATCATTTAAACAACTATCACTACTAATTGAAAAATATTTATCATTCAATTTGTTAATCAATATCAATTCTGCAGGATCACACTACATTTGACATTCAATTTTGATATCTTCACTCTCTTATTACATTATATTAAATAGATGATTACATTAAATCTATAAAAATTTATAATTATTATCTTCAGAAAAAATACATTCCTTTGACAATTTTAATTTCCTCATTAAAAATTTTAATTAGTCTACGTAGTTATTAAAATATCTAGAAGAACCAAAATTTAAAATCATTAAATTTATTTTAACTTATTAATTAATTAAAAAATTAGGGTCATTTCATTAAATATAACACATTATATTTTTTAAAAACAAAATCAATGTCCTCATTTTAATAACATAAATTTTAAAAACAATTTATTATTATTACAGAATATTCTAAATAAATTTTAACATAAATTAAATTTTGCATTATTCATGGGCAATATCCCCTATAATATTAAATATTTTATCAATTTACTACAAAAAATAAAATAAATAAAATGTAGCCATGTCTAGATCCCAAATTTAAGACAACATTCCATTAAACTAATGAAGAAAAATTAATTGAATCTTCCTAACAAATATTGAACATCACATCAAATATCATAATAAATAAAACAATTACATTCACTATAATGAATAAAACAACTATTGTTTAATATTAAAATATATTTACTCAATTATATTTTACCAATAAATCGGTAACATATTTTCATTGAATATTGTACTATGCTTGTATAGGTTCTTATTCCTACCAAAGTTCAATCTAGTATTCCTAATTCCCTTCAATAAAGGGGTGTAAATATCTCATAATGGACATATAATAACATTATTTCATTTATTTGCATCCTTTATAATATAATTTTCTCTATTAATAATCATTTTATCCTAAACCATTCTTATATTGTAATATCTAAAATTCAATTGTAGTAAATTAACTATTTTTTCAATAGAAACTACACTCTAAAGCACATACATTATTCAAAATGTGATTAAAACTGAAAAAATTATAAATTTTATTTTATAAATTGAATTTCAATTTTTTTAAATAATTTTGAAATGATATTATATAAATTTTATAGTTATTTAAAAATAGGGGTTTTTTTGAATATTTAAATATGGATAATTCATTATACTAACTATTTATTGAAATTATTAGTATATAAGAACGACATAATATATTTAATAACCTTTAGGTTGAAATTTTTTTGTGTTTACGGAAAAAATAATGATTATTTTTTTTACAAAATTTTTGAAACCAAAATTTACTCTTTTCATCATAATTTTTATTTTAATCAAATTAAGACTCTTTTTGGGTCTAAGAATTTAATATTGTTGTTGGAAGGTGAAATATTGTTTTTTATTGATCCAAAATACAAAAAATCACTATTTTTTATTTATTAATCAGAAAATTTAATTTAATCAACATTTTATGTGATATCATTGAAAAATAATTTCTATGCCTAAATCTGAAATTTTCTTAAAAACATTTATTCATTTGTTTTTTGTTCATATTTTCAGAAATTTTTTTAATTCGAAGATAATATTTTTCAAATAAAATGACTCTATTTTTGGTATAAAAAATTGATTTCCCCATTTATTTTTTGTTACATAAATATGTTATCTTGGTAATTTGTTGAGTTATCATAGATAAGTTTATATTTTGATTAAAGGCACTATAGTAAAAGATATAAAATAAAATGAAATAACAAATTTTAAAAATTAATGTATGGTCATTTTTTGAGCCAATCACATATTATCTATGAAATTTTTTCCTTAGTTTTACATGACTATGAATAAAACCTTTTAACATTTCAAAACATTTTGTTATCATGGGAGTATCATTCCTTAGACTTATAATAGTACACAATTATCATATATTATTCAAACCACTCTATCTAATTATCATGACTAATTCCCTTTGAATCCATTCTCATCCTTTGTTTCTATTGATTAGAGACACTATTTTCATTAAAATACCACCAATGATGTAATATGGTGTAAACCATAGGAGGTCCCTCAATAAAGAGGGAATTTTCAACCAGACTCTTTCAAAGTTTATTTCATTATATATTTCATCTAATTTAGATTTATATATCCTATCATAAATAGAATAATATCAATAACATTCTTATAATTTATTTTGATTATCCAAAAAAATATTCCTCTTTTTTGTTCTATAAAAAATGGAAACATTCTTCACTCATATGTATTACCACTCATCTCCACGTATCGTTGTAATTAATGGTTAATATCTATTATTAATGAATTGTAATAAGGAATTATTTATGTAATGTATATTATAGTAATTAACTAATTATTTTTCAATACATAAATGATGGAATCCACATTTCTACTATTCTATTCGTTAAAAAATCATAACATGGGTTGTGGATATGTTTGGCCAACAACCTCATCAAAGGGATATGATTCGTTTGTCAATTTCAAAAATCAATGGATGATTATGAAATTGTATATACCAAATAAACATTATATTAATGAAATTATAAACATTTTTTCAATAACCAAGATTTCACTATAATTTTTTTGTAGTTTATTTAATTTTTTTACGATCATGTACTGAGATGACACATGATTCTGAGGCACATGGTGCCTAGAATGTAATTTAGAACTTCTATTAATTTCACTTAATTTAATGTGTGAGTGGGATTTCCAATCTTTTGAACTGTTACTTAGATCAGATATCTGAGGGATTTGTTGGACATGCGACATTGAGATTTGTGTATATGGGGCCTAACAACAACCGAAATAGGTCGATCATAAATGTTAATTTTTGAGACATGAGTAAGAAAAATAGTAAACCTATTGTTATTATTTTTTCTTTTATTTTCATTGAATGATGATTTTTCAACTCTGTGATGTAGTGAAAAGGTGTCATTGCATTCATTAATGACACTCGTTAATGGAACAACATGGAGATGGTACCATTCTCTATGTGTTATATTAATTAGTTAATCATGATTCATCATTGAAAAACAACCATGGAATTTATCTGAGTAAATGCAGAGGGAAACACCTATCATCAATGAATTATTGAGATTACAAATTCGGTGATGACACACCTGGAGAACAGGTCATATCCAATAACAAAAAAATGATGATGAATGACAATGATTCTTGTATAGATGACGAATAAATGTATCCCATCCTTCATCAATAGAGGATCCAATAATCCATGCAGTGGTTTGGGATTTCATTGTGTTGGGCAAAAATCCCTCAAGGTAACATTGCAGTATTTTTGGGTTGATTGTGTTTGTTGACAAAGCAGGTTTCCATGGAGATTTGTGGAGTTCCCGAGAAGTTGTTGACATTCCATGTTGACAAAGAACTTTGACAAAGGAAAGGACGATCTGGAGGCGGTACAAAAGAGCAGTACAAGGTGGCGCGCAAAACTAGCGGGTTGCGCGAAACCTTGAAGTGTGGCGCGCAAAACAGCGGGTTGCGCGAAATTGTATTTCGCGCAAAAGATGGTTCAAGGCCGAAAGCTTGAAAATCGGTAAAGGCATGAGGCGCGCGAAATTTTGGAGGCGTGCGCGAAAAATTGAAGTGGCGCGCGAAATAGCGGATGAAGTATTTCGCGCAAGAGATGTTGCGAGGTCCGAAGCTCGTAAAATGGAAAAGGCATGAGGTGCGCGAAATTATGGAGCAGTGCGCGGAAAATGGTTGTGTGCGGAAGATTTGTATATCGTGATCAAAGCGGATTACGCGCTCAAGGAGGGTTTTTCGCGCGGGGTCGATTTTGCCTATAAATATGAAGTGACCCTCCTCCATTCAGAAGAGCTCAAGACATAGAAAATACCCGAGCTCTGGTGCGCGAAATTGAAGTTAGAAAGGGTGTTGCGCGTAAACTTAAAGTTTGCGCGTAAAGTCAGCTATTGCGCGAAAAGCTAAGGCTGCGCAGAATGTCGGTGTTGGCGCGTAAAAGGAAGATTGCGTGAAAAGTGGATTTTGCGCAAAATCAGTGAATTGCGCGCAAGGCAGTTTCCAGGATGCGCGTAATATTTGGAGGTTGCGCGAAAAAGGAATTTCGCGCAAATCATAGAAATTGCGCGCAAGACACCGTAAGGGTTGCGCGTAAAAACTGAGGTTGCCCGGTACATCCGGTGCAAAGTGAGATTCATCTGCGGGTGAAAGTTGGACTTCAACAGAGCATCTACATACAGAGAAAGATGCATTCCTTAATGGAAATGAAGAGACCTACAGGTCTATAAACTGTGAGTGAATCCCTTCCAAGAGCAGTGAGCTTAGGAAGAGGAAGAAGGTGATCCTCTCCACCGGCAGTGAGCCAGAGAGAGAGAAACAGGGAGTGACCCTTGGGAAAGCAGTGAGCTGACCCTAAACCTTGTATAGGCAGTGAGCCTGGGCATAGAAGTGATCTAGCCCGAACATTGTAATCCATAGCTAGTGAAGCCTAGTGGAATTTGGTACGAACCGGCAACTTGTCGGCGTATGCTCCTTGGACGTAGCCCTTAGCGGTGAACCAAGTAAAAATCTATGTGTCTGCCTCCTTACTTTCCTGCATTGCATTCAGAGCATCATCATCAGGTAAATGTGACAAGTGATCACAATAACCACACAAGTGCAAACAAAGTGACCCTTGTAACAAAGTGTTCAAGATCCAGTGGGGCAGAAAGAACTTTGAAAAAGAATATCCATTCCCTGATTCACCCCCCCCCCCCTCTCAGGGTATATAGGCCCCTATTGGCCCTAACAATTGGTATCAGAGGGAAGGTTGTTGTTATCAGATTTGTTTGCTCCAACTTGGTGTAGTCGATCTGTGTGCATAATGAATCAGTCTTCTCTTATCTCAATCAGCCATGGCAAAGGGAAAAACATCCAAGAACAAGCAGAAGTCAGGTGGTACACCTCAGTGTGGAAGTGTATATGGAAAATGTGTGATTCAACTAAAGGAATCAAACAACTTGCTGAAGGAAGGCTTGGATGAATCAGAAAGGGAAAAGATTGATTCACTCAATCATGATGTTGGAATGAGTAAAGTACATGAGCATCAGAGTGATACTGAAACAGAAGAAGAAATTGAAGGAAGAATAGATATGCGAGCTGAGTTAGAGGCTGCTATTGAAGAGATAGATGTTTGGAGAGCCAAAACCAAGAATGCTAACAAAGTTGTTCGCGATGCCAAACTCTATATGCAGCAGCAGGAAGAAGAGAAGTCTGAGTTGATAAATAAAATTGAGAAACTCAAGTTATCAGCACCAGAGAACTCAGAATCAGTTAGTGAGTATAAGCTTAAGATTGAAGAACAGAAAAGGGAGATCGATGGCTTGAATAGAAAAGTGAAAGATCAATTCAAAAGCATCGAAGAACCGAATATTCCAAGTGACGTTGGAAACACTGAAGAAGCCAAATCTAAAGATATCCGGATCAAGGGATTGGAGATTGAGGTCAAAAAGCTAAAATGTTTAAATCAAAGGCTTATTGATATAGTTACTGACCTAACAGAGAAGAATGATTCACGTGCTGAAGAGCTGCAGAAGATGGCCATAATGAAAGGAAAACAAAAGGCTGGTGATTATGAAGAGATTCAAATGTCAGATGAAGCACAGAATCTTAAAGCCAGAAATAATGATCTAGCAGCACAGTTGTCTGCAGAAGTTCAGAAAAATCAAAGGCTACAACAAGAGAATGCATGTTGCTCTGACTCTGTCGCTCAAGAAAAATTGAAGGTAAAGGAGAAAAATGACATGGTTGCTAAGTTGAAGCATGAACTGGAAGATGAGGTAAGTAGAGGGAAGCCTCTCAAGGAAAAACATGATGTCCAACTTGAATCAAGGGATATGAAGAGTCAAAAGTTGGTAGAAGAGCTCGAATCAGTCAAGCAGGAAATAGAGAAGTATAAATCCAAAGATAAGCACAAGTTGAAGGATGCACTGCACTTGCTATTTGATCATCCTTCGACATGTGATGATAAAATGAAGAACAGATATGCTGTTTCTGAAGAGAAACAACATAATATTTTCTCAGCTCAAAGACCAGCAAGTTTTGGAAATGCTGGCATTGGATATGATAATTCCACTCCTATGGATGATAAGAAAAATGAAGTGAAAATTTACATAGGTAAGAAAAATCCTGTAGGTGCTGGAGAAAGGCCTATGAGGATAGTTTCAAGGAGTGATGATGTGTGCTATTTCTGCGGAGTTCATGGCCACACATCAAGCTTCTGTACAGAGGCTCTGGAGTACATTTCAGGCTGTGAAAAGAGAGACATTAATAAATCTGAGAACAGGAAGAAGCATCATGAGAGATTAGAAAGAAGAGCTTCTCAGAGGAAAGCATATATTAGATGCTATTACTGCGGAAGAATGGGATACACCATGAGCATGTGTCAGGAAGCTCAGGAGAACAATATCAGAGGAAGAACTCAAGGTGCATCAACATCTCAGCAGAGAGATGATGAAATGAGGTATGCCTTTGAGGGAAAATGTTTTATATGTTCTCACTATGGGCACATGGCGAGACATTGCAGTAAGAAGAAAGCATGAAAGGGAAAGGAACAAGAAAAGAGATCTCCACCACAGGAAGTGTACAATAAAGAAGCATGTACTGGGAGACAAAGTGGTAAGGAGAAGAATAGGCTTCAAGCCTCAGGGAAATGACGTGGAGCTGAACGAAAGGTGTATCAGTCACCTCCTATGTCATACTCACAACAGCTCTCAAGGAGAGAATGTGAGAAAACCTGGAAGATTAAGGGGAGATCTACTCCAGTGGAGATAAAGAAGAATAGAAGGTCAATGGAGGACCCACCCCCAATGAAAAATAGGGCGGTGACTCATAAATCTGATAAAAGGCAGATAAGAAAAGAATGCATCGAAAAATCCACATGTCGTGTTTTGCTACGAGAAGTGGAAGAAAAAGGCAGATCCCTACAATGGACAAAGAAGACAGGGAAGATGACAAGAAAGGAGATTCATGCACCGAGAAACAATCAAGGGAAATGGAATTTCGGTAGAACATCAAAGATCGAAATGTGTACCAGTTGGTCTAAACCCCAGATTGTGAGAAAGGCCAAGTCTGCAGAATCTTCATATCAGAAAAGGCTCAGAATGTGAGCAAAGAATGCCTAGTCATATGGCCAGAACAGTTGAAGTTGGTCAGGCAGTTGGAGGAAGCAAGAAATGAGTGTGATGCGCTCCAAGAAAGAATCAAAGGGTTGACCCATCAGGATCAACCATCATCCTCATGTTGAGGATTCTAGAAGAAACCCCTCTCCCTATGTATATAAATGCTATTAACTGATGATTCTTGTGTTTCAGGTTTTAGGGAGATACAATCCAAGGGGAAGTGGCATCTAAGGATGCAAAGTGGAGAAATGATATGCTCTAGAGTTACAATTGATTAAAATCAGATACTAGAGTTGAAGAAGAAGGAGAGCAACATAGCACAATAGGAAGTGATTGTGTTATTAACTTTATCTCTTGTTTCCTACACCGAGTTTCAACTCCGTAGGCTTAGAGATTTTGTTAGTGGCTCAAATCTGATTGGAAGATGAGAACGAATGATGTAGGAGGAAAATACGTGTTATGGGTCTAAACTGTTGGGCCTAACCCCAGGAAGTGTTGCATAACATAGGGGGAGCATTCAACAACAAAATCAGATGCCAGATCCATCAAGGAAATAATTGGATGACCCAGCTCAAGAGTTGTCTATCGAGAGAAGACATACTATGAGAGAAGCAGCAGTGATCAAGCATTTCATGCTTATTTATTTTGATCTAACATTGTGGTATCAACTGACTGTTTTTCAGGATACCAAGAAGCTGCGAAAAGTAGCTGAAAGAAATCAAGCCACTGAAAAATGAGTCAGTGAACAATTTCCTGACGAAAGTGTTGAGGAAGAAAGCAAAACAGGGGGAGAAGAAGTGGCTGAGGGTGACTCAGAATAAGATACTGATGATGAGTACAAGGATGTAAAATCCTTATCTGCACAAAATTAAAAGAATCGAGCTGAAATTGACAGGCAGACTATCATCAGTGATCAGTGAGATCCAGTTCAGACAAAGAGAATGAAATCACTACATCAGACATCATTACTATCTCAGGTTGAGTCAAAATGCTTTGCTGATGCAGCTGAAGATGAAAACTGGGATCATGCCATGAATGAAGAGATAGTTCAGAATTGAGAAGAATCAGACATGGGAAATTGTTTCGAGTCCAGATGATAAAAACGTCATCAGGACAAAATGGGTCTATTTAGACAAGATGAACGAAGATGGCACAATGATTCGAAACAAAGCACGACTGGTGTGCAAAGCATACACCCCAAGAGAATGGTACTGAAGTCTATATCAGTATTTGAAGAAGATTGGTTTTCAGTGTGGGGGATTTGATTACAATCTTTATTTCAACAACAATAGTAATCAAAGGATGGTGAGGCTGGTCAAGGAAGAAGACATAATATTTGGAAGATCAGATGAAGCATAGTTACACAAGGAAGGAATAGAACATTCATTTCTGAATCCGAGTATGCCAAGGATGCTTTGGAATGATTTGGAATGGAAAATTCCAAGGAGATGAAGACTCCGGTTTCTACCTGGATGAAATCATCAAAAGATGACAGTGGCAGGGCAGTTAATATCACAGAATACAGGAAAATCATTGGAAGTCTGTTGTACTTAACCGCAACAAGGCCTGATATTGTTTTTGCCACATGCCAAGCAGTGAGATATCAGAGTAATCCCAAGGAAAGTCGCATGCTTGTAGTGAAAAGAATACTTCGGTATATCAAGGGCACAGTGGACTTCGGCTTGACCTACAACGACAAATCTCAGACAGAGTTATTGGGGTACACTGATGCAGACTGGGCCGGTTCAGCAGATGATAGAAAATCAACGTCCGGTGGTGCGTTCTATCTTGGTGGATTGTGTATTTCTTGGCTAAGCAAGAAGCAAGATTGCATTTCATTAAGCACCGCAGAAGCTGAGTATATTGCGGCCACTCAAGCCTGCACACAGTTATTGTGGATGAAGCAGCAGCTTGAAGATATGGGAGTTGAAGTGAAGTCTCCGATCGAAATCCAGTGCGACAACTCAAGTGCTATAAATCTTAGAAAAAATCTCGTCCATCATTCAAGGACAAAGCACATTGAGATTAAGTATCATTTTATCAAGGAGAAGGTTGAGCAGGGGATCGTGAAGTTGGAGTATGTGCCTACAGAGCTACAGGTTGCAGACATTCTGACCAAGGCCTTACCCAAGGAAGCTTTTGAGAGGCATCGACTGGCTCTAGGAGTTCAGTCGATTCCCCGCACTTGAAATAGTGTGGATGTGGGACCCCCCCTCTCCCCGAGGTATGGTGTGTTTTTCCCTAATGTGCTGATATGTGTTCTCTACTATGTTACATACTACAAAGGCGTGACCTTTGGGTTCGTTGACAAAGGGGGAGAAAAGTGCTTGAAAAGTGCTTGACAAAGGGGGGGAAAAGTGTTTGTTCAAAGGAGAAAATAGTGCGGAGATTTGATAAATCATAATTGTTACGGGGAGAAGCTGACAGGTGGAGCAGCCAGAAAGGGGGAGCAATGAGAAAGGGGGAGTGTTTGAAATCTGACGATGCTAGACGTGATCGATCAAATCATAGAAATCACGACAGCTGAGGATCGTGATAAATGCAGAACAGTGGTGTTGGAATGGTGTGAGACGGTGTCCAGCTATCAACAATTGGTATCAACTTAAGAATTCACCAATTGGTGTCAGTGTGGTTCAACAACTGGTTTTCTTTTAAGAATTGGTATCAGGGTGGAATCGACAATTGGGGTCTAACATGAAGTGATTCATTGATGAAATTTTCATACTACTCTTGTTTCTCACGCCGAGCATTTCCCATGTGGGCTTAGAGTACATGTTAAGTGAATCCTTGAACGCTGTCATAATCGCAAGAGGCGAATGGTGGTAGCAGCTGGAAGAAGACTCAGTGAGGTATCAAAGTGCAGAAAATATTTCTGAGCAGAGTTGTGAAGAGTTGTCAACAAACCCAAAGGGGGAGATTGTTGGGCAAAAATCCCTCAAGGTAACATTGCAGTATTTTTGGGTTGATTGTGTATGTTGACAAAGCAGGTTTCCATGGAGAATTGTCGAGTTCCCGAGAAGTTGTTGACATTCCATGTTGACAATGAACTTTGACAAAGGAAAGGACGATCTGGAGGCGGTACAAAAGGTTGAGGAGAGAGAAATGAAGGAGGTGCGCGGAAAAATTATGTGTGGCACGCAAAACTAGCGGGTTGCGCGAAACCTTGAAGTGTGGCGCGCAAAACAGCGGGTTGCGCGAAATTGTATTTCGCGCAAAAGATGGTTCAAGGCCGAAAGCTTGAAAATCGGTAAAGGCATGAGGCGCACGAAATTTTGGAGGCGTGCGCGAAAAATTGAAGTGGCGCGCGAAATAGCGGATGAAGTATTTCGCGCAAGAGATTTTGCGAGGTCTGAAGCTCGTAAAATGGCAAAGGCATGAGGTGCGCGAAATTATGGAGCAGTGCGCGGAAAATGTTTGTGTGCGGAAGATTTGTATTTCGCGATCAAAGCGGATTACGCGCTCAAGGAGGGTTTTTCGCGCGGGGTCGATTTTGCCTATAAATATGAAGTGACCCTCCTCCATTCAGAAGAGCTCAAGACATAGAAAATACCCGAGCTCTGGTGCGCGAAATTGAATTTAGAAAGGGTGTTGCGCGTAAACTTAAAGTTTGCACGTAAAGTCAGCTATTGCGCGAAATGCTAAGGCTGCGCAGAAAGTTGGTGTTGGCGCGTAAAAGGAAGATTGTGTGAAAAGTGTATTTCGCGCAAAATCAGTGAATTGCGCGCAAGGCAGTTTCCAGGCTGCGCGTAATATTTGGAGGTTGCGCGAAAAAGGAATTTCGCGCAAATCATAGAAATTGTGCGCAAGACACCGTAAGGGTTGCGCGTAAAAACTGAGGTTGTCCGGTACATCCGGTGCAAAGTGAGATTCATCTGCGGGTGAAAGTTGGACTTCATCATAGCATCTACATACAGAGAAAGACGCATTCCTTAATGGAAATGAAGAGACCTACAGGTCTATAAACTGTGAATGAATCCCTTCCAAGAGCAGTGAGCTTAGGAAGAGGAAGAAGGTGATCCTCTCCACCGGCAGTGAGCCAGAGAGAGAGAAACAGGGAGTGACCCTTGGGAAAGCAGTGAGCTGACCCTAAACCTTGTATAGCCAGTGAGCCTGGGCATAGAATTGATCTAGCCCGAACATTGTAATCCATAGCTAGTGAAGCCTAGTGGAATTTGGTACGAACCGGCAACTTGTCGGCGTATGCTCCTTGGACGTAGCCCTTAGCGATGAACCAAGTAAAAATCTCTGTGTCTGCCTCCTTACTTTCCTGCATTGCATTCAAAGCATCATCATCAGGGAAATGTGACAAGTGATCACAATAACCACACAAGTGCAAACAAAGTGACCCTTGTAACAAAAAGGTCAAGATCCAGTGGGGCAGAAAGAACTTTGAAAAAGAATATCCATACCCTGATTCACCCCCCCTCTCAGGGTATATAGGCCCCTATTGGCCCTAACACATTGTAATTGATATTTTCCCATATTAATGAGGTTAACAACGAATGCATACTAGCCCACAAATGGGTTGATTAGTGATCCAATCATTCTTTTGGGAGGGTTATAAAGTGGTATTGAAATTGGGGACTTAAAATTCTGTGTGGTAATTATTATATTACCTCCATGTTTAAACTCTAACACAGATGGCATGGACCATCACAAGAAAGGCCCATGACCCTCCACCATGGGTGTTTCATGAGCATTCATCATTGTCGAATGATCAGGTTGGTGGTAATTTTATTTAGAGGTATTGTAAGTAATAGTGACACCCAATAGAGCACATAGGAAAATGTGGTCAGATAAACAGATCACCAAAGAAAATATGGTGGTTATCAAAAGAAACCACTAGTTTTGGACAGTGGTGGTAGAGGACTACGATGTCGTGATGGTGCGGTGTCGACCATCCCTGCATGTTAGTGGTAGACTACATCTGGGCCGCTCGAATGTGATAGAAACATGTAGTCCGTCGACCACATTCAGGTGAACCGTACGGAGGTGCTGGACTAAATGGACACAGAAGAGCCACGTCCAAGTGAGAAAACTAGTCCACTATGCGGACCAATTACGGGGGGAGGCAGCGCCAGCTGGCATCGCTAGGAGGAAAACAGATGTGGCTGATTCATGTCTCGGTTGGAGAACTTGGACCACCTCAGTGGTCCAAGTAGTTTCAGTTGTGCCTCCTTCCCCTAGGTAGGTCATACCCACAACCTAATAGTTTGGGACGGACCTAGTCAGGTCAGACCCAGGTCGGGCCGGGCTGAGACCCATCCACCATCATTTTCACTAAATCACTTTTAACTAATATATCACGGATCCAATTGGTGTGCCTTCTATGTCATGATGACCCATGGAATGATCATGTCCTTCGGTGATATTCTAAATGAGATTTGGAGTGGGATGGTGTATATCCATGTTGGATGTCACGTGAATCCAACAAGGCCCATTTTACAATAAATTCCCATATATTACAAACTGGGCTTCCATTCAGTTTGTCATATGTTGCATTGGGACACATATGATTAGATGGTACATTAGGTTACTCAATGAGGGACTTCATATTGGTTGAAGTACAATTTATGGTTTGAGGATCAAATTCTCCTAGAATCAAGTGTGATATGTTTGGGAATCTAGTGGTGGGCTGTGACATGATGAATTAAGAGATACACTTCATGGATCAGAAATAGGGAAACCCTTATTGTATTAGAAATAGAGCAACCCTTTGTGGATCAACATGAGTGAGACCATCCATGGATCCACATTAGTGCAACCCTTCATGGATCATCAGTAGTGCGACCATTCATGGATTAACTAGAGAGAGACCCATCAAGGATCACCAACAGAGTGACCCATCGTGGATCATCATCAGAGCAACCCTTCATGGATCTCTATATGAGTGTCTCAATAGAATAAGAATATATAGACTTACGACTAATCATCATTACTTATATACTTATGTTATACTTGGAGTGATATGTATTTTACTTGTTTCTATGAATTTGGGATCTTGCTCGATGGTATTTTTTTGTGTTATTTTTATGGGGTATTTTCCCATGTGGATTTCTAAGAGACTTTTAGGGTCTTAGGGTCCCAACTGAGTTTTTATTCTCACCCCTGCAATGGTATCACCCACACGTGTTGTGTCCTGTATATAGGACCGACACTATGATTCATACCTTGGTGGTCCATGACTTGGTGGATCTTAGTAAGGTTGGAGTGGATGGGGCATACATCTATATATTTAGTCATTACATCCTTTACCCTACATGTATTGACTTCAAGTTGGATATCTATAGTATTTTTTACTTTTTGGGTTCTTGGGCATGCATTCTGGCCCCTTTACTCTAAATTTACTCCATTTATTTTTGGTGGTGGTACTTTGAGGTGGTTGTACATTTTTTCCTTGGGGGTTTTATTTGTGTAGTATGAAAAGTCTAAGTGTGGACATGTTTAAAGGAAATGCCTTCCCATTTTTTGGATATGTCTTTTCAGTGCAAGTCACTAGCCCTTGTACTATGGAAGGAGGGCTTGGGGTAGTTACAAAATGTGCCCTAGTGGATGGGTCTTGACATTGTTGTATCAAAGAGTTGTAGGTTCTACTTGAAGAACATAGATTACGTATTTTTTATGGGGGAGATAGTGTTAGGTGTCTTCGGATTGGATTTCAGTCTAGGGAGACCATTATTGGGGCGTTAGCTCACTTATCCCGAAACGAAGACTGTGAATCCTATTTTCTAACTTGGTACATGATAACACTAGTTGCAAGTGGTTTGGAAATGTTTTTCTCTTGATATATTTTGTGTCAGCTCACCGGTTTTAACTTATTGACAATGTTACATATGTTTCCCTACAGGATGCCTCCACAAATATAGCTAGCCAGGATTCTAGTGAGGGATCATGATGATGGACCATAGAGCGATGAGGAATCAGTGCATGTACAACTTATAGAGATATCACCTTAGGGTGGTCTACCAACAACACCACCACCCATAGAGTAGGAATTGCGGCCAACCCCACTAGCAGGAAATACACACCGACTGAGTGAATTTTATGAGTTCTATAGACAAAGGTCTCCACATTTTTGAGAGGAGATATATCCCCAGGTAGCTAAGGATTTTCTATAGGTATTTATGCAGTTTTTACACATGTCAAAGACAACTGTATACATAATGGTGGACCTAACCGCTAGAAATTTATTTAAAGAAAATGGGATATATAGGAGTTGGATGATCCAGACACACAAGGTGGTGACCCTTTCATGGAATGACTTAGATAGTCTTTTTAGGGTGGGGTTTTTTTTTCAACAACACTATGCTCCATGCATATTTAGAAGCTACAAAACCTCCATTAGTGAATATTGATAGTGGCCCTATATTATGTTTGGATTAATGAACTATTCCTCTACTCCACTAACATGGTACAAGTCCCTTTCATCAGTGCCCGACCATTGAGTAGGGACTCTGAAGGGAGATCCAGGCATCGATGATTTCCCTCAGCATCCCAACATAGGATGCTGTTCTAAAGGTATCTCTATTGGTTGAGTGATATCTAGACGATTAGGAACTGATGGTGAGAGCCACCACTAGATGACATGTGGCAGAGTCATTGATAACTTATAGTAGGTAGATGAAGAATTGTCCCAAACATGCTAAACTATCCAAAATATGACCCTTGTACGCAGGGTCAGAGGTGCGGAGCTTGCAAGGCAGAAATGGTAATCTGATGGCTATATTTTGTTACTCTTGTGGTGGGTAAGGGAATATATCACACGACTGTTCGACTCCCCATAAATATGATCAAATTATAGTCGATGGACCACCGAGATAGTGACAGCGGTAGGAGTAGGGTGGTCAGATAGGTGGTAGATGTCACAGGGGAGTGGGATGAGCCACATGAAGTGAAAAAATATATGATGTACTACCACCACCAAACCTAGGAGGTTCACCACAAGATTTAGGATCTGTTTACTGGGGTAAGCCCATTTTTAGGAAATATAGGCCTACCATCATGAAATTTATTAGATGATATGAGGTATGATTTGTGTCGTATCCACTATAGCTGTAGTGCTTATAGTCATGTGCACCAGGTACTTCTTCTTTGTTGTGGATCTTCCTCAGAACATACTGATTATGACCAAACTATTGGCTAAATTTTTATGATTAGAGCATCCCAGAGGATGAGATTCGGTGGTCCCACATTGTTTCTGACAGTGTGACCATACTCTCGGATGATAGATATTTTGAAGGGACCTCCTGATGGCGGCATTGAAGCCATGTGATGTCATTCTAGGCATGGTTTGGCTATCAGCAGTTCATGCTCATATCGATATTTTGAGATGTATAGTGCATTATAAATGTAGAGAAAGGGACTAGTTTTCATAAATAGGTGAGAAAAAATTTGGGCTGTGTGAGATGGGCTCATTCTTAGGAGGGAGCGGAAAATCACTCTTTAGTTGGATACCATTACATTATATATGGTGGATGTGTCAGGTCTATAATTTCATGTAGTGGTGGATGATAATGTGGAAATCATTCCAGAATATGTCCTAGAACTACCTCATTATAGAGATGTAGACTTTTGCATTTACTTATCCCATGGATGACACCGATATCTACACCATCATATTGGATGGCTCCCTTAGAACTGTAAGATATGAGATTACTGTAGGAGTACATGTAGGGGAGGGGTACGTAATACCCAATGTTACATTGTGTGTAGACCCCCCATGTTGGTTCCCATGAAGGAAGATGAGAGCTTGAGGTGATGCGTGGACCTCTAGTGCCATAACCTGGTAACTATGATGAACAAGTATCCACTTCCAAGTATATATGAACACTATGATTTTCTGAAGGGAGAGGATGTTCTAAAAGATAGACCTCTAATCAGGCTATAACCAGATTCCCGTATGAGATGAGGTCATACCAAAGACATCCTTCAGATGTCAGTACAGATATTATGAGAACATAGTGATGTTTTTTGGCATGATGAAAACCCCAACATTGTTTGTGTGACTCATGAATATGATCTTCTAATATCACTTAAACCAATTTGAAGTAGTCTTTATTGATGATATCTTAGTGCACTCGGCATAAGAGGAGGATCACAATGTACACTTTAGAATGTTTCTTGGCACACTACGAGAGAACCTACATTATAGAATGCTTATTAAGAGTGAGTTCTAGATAAGGAATGTCCCTTTCTTGGGGATTTCGTTTTGGAGGATGAAGTTGCAGTGGATATTGTGATGATCGAGGAGGTGTATTCTAGGGGGACACCCAGGAGTGTTACTGAGGTACGACATTTCCTTGGGTTGTGAGTCTAATATCGGAGATTCGTACCAGAATTATCTAGATTAGAAGCACCAATGATAGCTTCTATGATAAAGGGATAACATTCAGATGGGCATAAAAAGGATAGTAGAGATTTCACCAACTAAGGTAGATCATGACTATAACTATAATATAGAGGTTTCTCGAGGAGCGAATTGACTACATGGTATATTGTGATGCATCAAGAGTCGAACTAGGTTGTGTTCTGATGAAGGGTGATGCGGTTTTTTATTAAGGCTTGGGACAGCTAAGACTACATGATCAGAACAATGTGACTCATGAACAAGAGTTTGTTGTAGTGGTCTTCGCACAGAGGATATGGTGACACTACCTAATGGGAGAGCTGTTAATTGTCTACTCGGACCACAAGAGCCTAAGGTATATCTTCTCTTAGAAGGATTTAATCCTATGACAACATCGTTGGTTAGTGTTCTTCCAGGATTAAGTCTTTGAGATAGTCTATACTCTTATGAAGGGGAAAATGGAGGTGAATTCTCTTAGTCAGAGATTGATTTCAATGTTACTGAACGCGGCCTCATAACAATTGGCCTTGCTTCAGATATCCTTCGTGGATATAGATGAGTTATTTTTCCTATAGTTAATGGTGGTTAACTCTCATCTCTTTCAGTGAGTCATCCAATAACAACTAAAAGATAAGTGCTCTGATACTAGAAATTCCCAAATAACCATAGGACATGAACATGATGGTTATTCAAAATGTGGGGGGAGCATCATCTTTTTCAACATGTGCACTATTGTATCAGTTCAGTTGTGAGAGAAGTTACTAAGGGAGTTCCATAAATCCCCCTTATTAGAACATCCAGGAGTAAAAGATATGTACTAGGACCTCTGATGTCAGTACTTGTGGAAGGAGATGATGAAGACAATAACAGAGTTTGTTTCTATATAACTCACCTTACAACAAGTAAAGGATGAGGATCATGTATCAAATTTGTTTTTTCTATCCCCTCATGATACCAAAGTGGAAGTGGTATGAGATATCAATAAACTTCGTAAATGGATTACGACGTACATCTAGAGGATACAATACCATCTGGGTGATTATTGGTTGACTCACCATGTCGGTCCACAAATTTTCTATTTGAGATAATGGTTCATTATAGATCTTGGGATGCCTCTATGTTCAAGATATTATACGACTTCATGGGGTTCCTTCGATGATAGTATCAAATCGGGAAACACGCATTACATCCCGCTTTTAGAAGGGGTTGCAGGAGGTGTTCAAGACTGAACTAAGCTTGAGGACATCCATTCACTTGTAGAATGATGGTAAGATAGAGCAGACCGTACAGACATTGGATTAAATGGTTTATGCTTGGGTCCTAGATTTTGGTCACAGTTGAGAGGACTATCAACAATTGGTGGAGTCTGCGTAAAACAAGAGATACAACTCTATCATCGTTATAGAACCATTTAACACACTGTACGAATGACTATTCAAATAACCTTTCTGTTGGAAATAGATAGGGTATTTAGCACTCGTATGCCTAGAGATGGTATATACTACCACAAAAATGGTGTATTCCATCGAATATCGAATGAAGAAAACATATAGCTGGAATAAGTCTTATTCAAATAGATGATAGAGGCCTTTGTAGTTCCTTGAGGGAGACACGTATTCCTATGGGTCTCCCTCAACGATGGATACAAATATTTGGATAACATAACAAGCTATCCCCAAGGTTCATTGACCAATTTATGATCTTTGGAGAGTGGGTGAGGTGTCATACAGCATACCTTTACCACCACTGTTAGAGAAGGTTCACAATGTCTTTCGTGTATTCCAACTGAGAAGATATGTGCACAAATCTTATCATGTCATCAGCCTCGATGAGCTAGAGATTGAAAACAGGGTGACATTCACAGAGTACCCGATGGATATAGAGGATCAACATGAGAAGATCATTTGTGGATGGTCGATTCCTCTGTTTCGAATTCAGTGGTATCACATGAATTTGTGAGAGAGAAAATCAGATCGGAAGGCTTATATTCATGTTTTGAACCCCGATCTACTTTTTCAGCCCATGTTTTTGTGTTCAGGGAGATAAATATCTAATTTGGGATAATGTAATAACGTGGATTTTTATAAAAATTTCATTCCCAGTTTTATGGAATTATTTTGATACCTGGTGTGTTGGGAAAACCGCAGACCAGACCCAAGGCCCAACGGGCTCGACTCAGACCCAACCGGCCTCTGTTTCACTAATAAAATTGTAAATAGTAATCCAGGAGTCCAATTGAAATGATGTATATATAACAAGTACCCTTTAAACTAGGCTATACTTTTGAGACACTCTATGTGTGTTTTGGATGAGGTTTGAGTACGAATGAGTTGGATTGAACTCCAATACAACTAGGATCTTTTTAAATACTTTCTCATATCTTACAGACCGAGGGTCCATTTGACATACTGTGTATTGAATTTTGAAACTTACCATGAGATTGTCCTTTGGTTTAATTTATTTGGGACTTCTTGGCGTTTGAGGCACTGCTGATGGCTTGAGGAGAAGATCCTCTAGGAATATAGTGTTCTAACTGCAGGAATCCAGTTGCAAAATATGAAATAAAGAATGAAGAGAGATCTTTCATAGGTTCGCAATGGAGTGGCCCTTCATTGACCAGTAATGGAGTGACCCTTTTTTGATTATCATGAGAGCAACCCATTTTAGATCAGCATGAGAGAGACTCTTTCTGGATCTCAAGTAGCATGACACATCGTGGATCAGCCATAGAGAACCCAATCATAGATCATCAGTAGTGGGACCCTTCATGGATCAGAAACTAAGTGACCCTTCATGGATCAGTAGAAGACCCTCTCGATTGAATACCATTATCTAGCCTAATAACTAATCATCATTACTTCTTTATGTATGTTATGTGTGATCTAACTTTTACTTTGTAAAATGTGTTAGAGATTTTGAATAGTTGTATATCCATTATGGTATGTACATTGGGATATTTTCCTTTGTACAGTTATGATAGACCATCTAGGGTCTCAAGGTCTATATGGAGTTGTTATACTCATACCTACACCGGCATTTCCAGCAAGTGTTTTGTTTTGTGGGAAGACCTACGCTATGATGTAGAACATGGTGGTCTTGAACAAGCTTGTGAATAATGAGTAAGGTGCAGACATGGAATACTTCTACATCTTTTAGAAATACGACCCCCACCCTATAGGTAGAGAATTCAGGGAGGACTTTTATAGTACTATTTACATTGTGGGTTCTTGGGCTTTTATTTTGGCTCCTTCACGATCGGTTTACACCTTTTACTCATAGTGTTGTTACCTTGTGGCTGTCGTACATTTTTTCCTTTTTGGATTTCTTTGTGTAGTATTCCTTCTATGTGTGTGTATAAGTCTAAATTATGATCAATAAACCATTATAATTTTGGAGATTTTTTACAAATCAACATGAGGATATCCGCATACTGATTATTTATTAAATAAATTATTTTAAAATGATAATATATGTAAATAAAAAATAGAATATAGATAAATATATTTATTATTAAATTATATAACAAATTGAAATTCATTATAGTGTATATTTTGACATGTAGGAAAGAGATTTCCCAGGTTAATATATTGATATAATAATATCACTATATTTGGGTATTTTTATATTCAGGTTTACTTTGGGAAAATTATAAGACACTCACAACATTATCCTAATATATATTATAATCATATTTTTTTGGGGTTACATTTTTTACATTCTATTTATTCAATTTATGTATCAATAATCAACATGTAATATACACTTATGAGACATTCCTATAAAAATCTTTTTTAGTGACTACCCTCTATATACATTTCATCCATGTAGAATTTTCATTAAATAATTCACGAATGTAATTATTTACCATAAATTTATTAATTTTTGTAATTTTAAACCATATATGAATTTATTGACAATGTATTAAAATCATTGAAAACATAATTATACAAAAAAGGTACTTTTTTACAATCTACCAATATTGTTAACTAAAATATATTTTTAACAGTTTCCTTGTGAATGAAATTTCCTTCCATCATGATTTTTATTTTCATTGAATCCTCAATTTGAACTATTGATAGATATTTTAAAAACAACTTTTATATTTCAAAATGTTATATAATTTTTTATACTCATTAAATAAAATAATTGTTTTTTAAAGATGAATCAAAATATTTTTTTAGTGATGTTAAAATATATTATCATAAAAATTTTCCCATATTTTTTTTAATTTTTTACTACTAATTTCTTTTCGAAAATTAATTTTTTATTAAGAAATTATTTTTTAATAATGCTTTTGTATTCTATTTATTTTTATTGATTATTAATTATATCATATTTTGTGATCAATGATTTTTTATCTTGTTTTCTATCAACCTCTATTATTCATTAGACTATATAATTCTTCATCATGTCCATATTTTAAAAATCCAAAATGACATCTCAATCATTTCCTTACATAAATGATATATCAAATATATATAAGTTATATATATATATATATATTTATATTCAGTTGAAGGTGAATATAACTTCATGGACTAGGTAAATATTATATATTATTAATTGAAAATAGATAATTTCTAAATTATATGTAATTATAAAAATGAATTTTGTTGATAATTAAATATAAGTGGAATGCATATGAAATGATATTAATGAGTGGGGAATAGTTTAATAGGTATTGTAGATGCTTCGAATAGCCCCATGAAAAAAATGAATTTCACATTAGTTCGGTTTTTGGTTTACACCAACCCATTTATTATTAATGACGTATTGGATGATTAATTGGTTTTATGATTCATGAAAACATTGAAAAATACTTGATGGAAGGTTAGTAAATATATTTATTTACGTATTTCCTTTGTTGAAAATTCATTTTCCAATATTTATGTGATTTTTATGTAGATATTTTCCATATATGTCTATTTAAATAATTATTTACATTTAATGACTTCTTTATTTATTATGTACCATTCAATAATAATTATGAATTTTTTGACTATTATGGATTTTATTATATGTAACTATTATGGAGAATATGAGATAGCCATTTATTATATTTATATTTTTCAAAATAGGAATAATAATTTTAGGAATAATTTTGATGAATTAAATAGTTTTTTGAAGATAATTTTTTATTTATAATGTAATATAGGAATTACTTATGTATTTATATTTGAATTGTATATAAATTAATCAAATCAACATGGTATAAAACCTAAAATATTGTACCAATGTAATAAATGTAACATTGGATATTGGTCGCATGTGTTTGTGTGTTTCCCATTGTACAAGAATATGTTTAGTGAGAAATATTTCAATTATATTTTTAAAGAGCATAGATAAGAAGAGTATTATGATATTAAATTTGGGTATTTAAAAACACATACTATTATATGAATTTTTATTTTATTTCTCAATATTTATAAATATTTGAGTGATCTAATTTCATGACATTTTTTGGTGATAAATTATATTATTACGAATCTAATTTAAATGATAGTTAGTGTATAGATTTCAATTTTATATATAAAAATAAAATTATTGTTGGGACTATGTAGATAATGTATATATTATGGTAGCTGAGTAAGAATATAAAGAATTAACATGCCTATATGGAAGAAAATTTTCATCCATATAATAATTATCCTATAATAGAACCCAAATTATGATACAATTTTTATTTTTAATTATCATAAAAATTCATTGGTGTCAATTATTAGATTAATTACATGAAAAGGTATATCTTAACCAAAAAAATATTTACTGTGGAAAGGTTATTTTCAATGTGCATTGTTTTATCAGAGATACTGACCAATATGGATAACTCTTCTAGAATTTCCTTCGAATCATTTTATGGTTTTTAGAGTTCTTTATGATTGAAGGTTTGTGATATGATCTATGGATATTTGATCTGCAAGTAGTATGGGTAGGCCATTTACGATATTGAATTATATTTAGAAATTTGGTTATGGTCCTTGAAAGGTAAAGATGATATTCCTTGAAATCTTATATATTTGGATAGGATATACTCCATGGAGATTGATGGGGGAAGCATGGATTCCCATATACAGAGAGAGATAATTATTCTACTAATGTTCACTCATGTGAGTGATGTTATTATGATCCTTTTACTTCTTACTACATTTTGGGTTCAATTATATTTGAGTGTAAGAACATTGTTCATGGTGATTCAATTGGGCTACCCGAGTTCCTTCATAATTGGGTTTACTTTGTATTTTATTCTAATATAATCCATTTATTTAATAAAAAAAATAATTACTCAATATAAAATATAGTAGTATTTGATGAATTTTATAGTATGGAATTGATAAATTTTATGGTTCTATTATTCAATAAATAATTCACCTATGAATAAGAAGATGAAATGGGGAGGATGTTTCTCTCAATAAATAAAAATTATAAAATATATAAGAGTGTGGGAAAAACATTTCATGATAATCCACGAATAAAGGTAACTACATATTTAATAGAGATAGAAAGACTTATCATTTAATTTATTATATCTTTTTGAGTATCAAAAGTAGACTCGTTTCATAATAGATTTAGTCATATGTTAATATAGTACTGATTTACATCATTATAAATATTTTTTACCACTTAAATATTTAATATATTTAAATAATTAGTGAGGGTGGATAAGCGCTATGGAAAAATAGATGGTCTTAAAGAAGAAAAATATGGAAGATATGATTTCCAAAATTTGATAATTTTGAAAATAAACAGATAGATTCATAGATAATCATTACAATATTGTATTTGATGTGTGAAGAATTGGGAAATAAGGCTCACGAATTCATCAGAAATAAAGATACAAATATTTTATGGAAATTAATCTATAAATAGATGAATAATTGTTGAAATATATGTTAAAGGTGTCAAGGTAACATCCTTTATAATTGTACAGGTAGAGAATAAAAAAGTATTCAACAAATATAGTTGAGGATTTTTTTCTTAAATATGTGGTGATAAGTATTTTTATCAAAACCTCAAATTTAGAAAGAACTATATTTTCTTCCAGATGATCACAAAAATTTATAACATCATTATTTTCAAATGAAATTTGATATTTCTATAGCACCATAAGAAGGGATTTGTCAATCAAGAATACATATAGAAATATTTCTTAAACAAGTATGTCTCTGTCAACCACCAATATGACACATAGAAATATGATATTTTCCACTAATAATATTTTACTTATGGTTAAAGAAGTTATAATAATTGGTATGTATTTGAAATCAAATTTAAATTTAGAAACTTATTTACAAGAGAAATTGGTTATGGCTGTTGATATACTTGAGGAATCATTTTTCATCAGAGGGTAAAATATATATTCTGAATTATATATTTGTCATACATTAGTATATCACATTTGTTAGATTAATTGATAGTAATAGAAACATAAACCGTTGAATTGTAGTTTTATCCCTAAAATAGTTTATGTACATATATTAAAAAAATAAATTGAGGTGTTTTATGATGAACTATATTGAAAGAAACCTAATTTTGATGTTGTGTTTTCTATTGAACTCATACATGGCAAAAAATTCTATATCTATGATACTCAATATAATAGACATTGTATAATGGGTGGGACTAAATAAAAAATATATACAAGTGTATTATGATAGAGGATATAATTACTTATTGTCTCCCCATGGGGATCACCTGTTATTTTTTATAAGATGGGAGGTTGGCCTTTGAAGATGTGAAGCAATTTTAGGAAAATAAATTTCCTTATTACAAATAGTAATAATCCTCTTCACCAAATTGACAACCTATTTGGGAAATATTATGAATCAAAATATTTTTGAATAATTTTTTTTCAATATTGAATCATTAATGGTGATTATAGATGGAAGATATCCCATATATTTCATTTATTATGATATTTCAACATTATTAATTTATATTAATTACCTACTTGTAGACTACTACCCCATCTGTTCTTATGTTTATGATAAATAAGGTGTTCATGTATCATATTGATAACTTTATGGTATAATTTCTTGATGATATATTTATGTATTTTACTATATATGTTGATTACATGATTATTTATTCAATCATTCGTATGACAAATATGTAAATGGAGTTTGTATGGGAAAATTGAACAATTTTAATTCATAATATAGGATATTTCTTTCCATTTCCATGTATTCTCTAATTATAGATTATTATATGTTGAGTTAATGACCAGGGTAGTGAAGGAATGGATAAATCCAATGAATATAACTAGGAAATGTAGTATCATTATATTAGCTTATTTATATCGGTGATTTTTTTATAATTAATTATTAGCAATCATGTTAACCAAGTTGATATATAAATGTGTTACATTCCTATAGTTCATAGAATTTGTAGAAATCTTTCAATAATTAAATAGGATATTTTTCAATTCAGTGTTATAAACATTACCATGTGGAATGGATAGATGTGAGATATATAATGATGCATTAAATAAGGGACATGGATGCGTCCTTATACAAAATGAAATTATTATTGCCTATGAATCAAATTAGTTATTATATCACTAACATAATTATCAAAATAATGATTCATAGTTGGACATCATAATAATATCATATAAGATATGGAGGAATTATATTTTTGTTGAGAAATATAAAATATATGGTGACCTTAAATGGCTGAAATATATATTCCCAGAGAAGGATATCAACATGAGGCAATGTTGATGGAAGTAAATACACATAAATTATGATTTCACAATAAAGTAAAAAATTTTGAAGTGAAATATGGTTGTCAAATAATTGAGAATGGAAGATATTGTATTCTTTTACTAAATTGTGGATTAAAAATTATAATACAACAATTAATAAAGAAATTTTAGATATGATAATGATTATAAAAGGGAAAATAGCACACAAATTTAAAATAACATCCAGGCTATTATAATTTGAAATAAGTAAATAATCCCACTTTGATAATAAGAATATTAATCATAATTTTCTTAATGATGGGTTGTTGGTAGAATTCTGTAGTAATGATGGTATATTGAAATTTAGAATTATGATACATGTTCCATCCATTCAAAATATGAAAGGATAATTATTAGATGAATCTCATTGCTCTAATTTATATACAAACCACGGTACTGGAAAACTAAATTATGATTTTAAGATAATTTTTTTCTGATTATATTAAAAATGAAATTAACGAAAATTTATAATGATTCTAATTTTTTTAATAAGAATATGCTTAGAAATAGACTAATAATTTATTAATTCAACCATTATATATTTTTATTTTAATATTTGGTGATAATTCTATGTATATTTAAAAACTAAAGACACCAATAAAGAATTATCATATGTGACTGATTTTTTATTTCCTTACAAATTCCACATAGTTCTTCTCTATAAGTTATAATATATTTCTTAATCACCTCATGTGGCTACACAAAAATTATTCTTCTGTAACATCGTGGTGAATCTATTTTGATTATATCTTCTTATAACCCACAGTTTTCCTAAAAATAATTATGATTCTTCAGAAGAACCCTGACATTAAGCTACTTTTGATAACATATTATGAGATAAAAAACCACAATCCTATATCCATTTCTATGAAAATATTCATTATATTTCTAACATGATCTTGTTAAATGTGACCCAATTTTATCCATCGAAAACCTTTAACAACTATTTGAAATATTTGACTATAAAATACTAAATGACCATTTAAGTGTATTTTCATTAGTATATGGGAAAAATACTTACATAGTAACATGTATATAAAAAAATATGTTCATAAATATTTATATTTTCTCCCACTAGGTTCCTCACATGTTTTAACCTCATTGTAAATAAAATACATAAAACCATTTTTTTTCAAAACCTAAGGAAAAAATAAAACCAAGGAATTTTGACCTCAAAATCATCATTATTAGTAAACATAAGTATTAAATAGTAAATTAAATAACTAATAATATTATGAGAACATGTTTATGTTGAAATAATCTATATTCGTGAGCATTTCATTTGAAAATCCAAACCCAACAAAACCTGAGCCATAAATCAGGAAACATGACTTAATGATTTAATATAGGAACATAGTCATATAAGTCAAAAAATCTAGAAACATGTTAAAATAATCCTATTGTAAATTATAAATTATATTATCTTGTATGAATAAAGAAAATAAATTGTAATATTAGAAAAAAAAATCATACCATTCTTACAATCACTCATACAAATGGAATATCTTGTATATTATGTTCATATAAAATATTTGGAGAACATATGACAGGTTAAATTTTCACATTTATAATATTTATTGATTGAAAATATTCAACCAAAAGTTACCAGGAGATACATAAGGATCACCACTCATCAAAAACAATGTACAAAAACCATAACTCAGACATTAAAAAAGAATAATTTTATATGTGAACATTACAATAATCATTGTTATTTAGTTTCTTTATTAGGAATGGAAATGAAATTTATACCATGAAATATATTCTAAATAATCATAATATATCCAGATAAATAATTATGATGGTATTATTATAATATATCCCTTTTGGATAAATCATTATAATAATATTTTTTGTGGATGAGGAATAAAAATGATAACAAAATATAAAAAAACCACCTGAATAATATATAATTTACACCTTAAAAATAATATATGAAACCTATAAACATATAGAATTTTTTGGAAAATATATTCATTAAAAATATAAAATGAATATAGTTATGAAAATATCGATTACTTGAGAATTCTTGACCAAAATAATGTATGTTCTTTCCAGAATGAATATGTTCTTTTCTACCTTTGGTAAAAGTATATATTTTATACAAAAACCAGATGTTTTTTATAAAATTATAAGTATAGTTAATATGGAAGTAAAAAAATATTTTAAAAATAGTTGACTATAATATTGAAAACATTTTAGGAAACAATGATATGGAAGAAGAATTTTCACAATCCAAAATTTGTTTCAAGATCGATATCACTTACGAACAACTTCCTAAAAGATAATGTTGTAAATATAGGGAGGGGGAATGGAAATAAAAAAATAAAATACATCCATACCAAATTTTAATAAAACAAAATTTCTTCATCAAAATAATATCATTCATCTTTTTAATGGATCCTGGATCATATTCAATATTTAAAAGAAAAAATATTATAACAAAAAGAATTTAGATCTTTATTGTCATCTAAAATGGAAATCAATTGAATGCAGGGAATGATTTGATTTTATAAATAAAATTAATTCAATAATGAAATATATAAAAATTTATTGTAGATGTAGTAAATACACTATATATGTAATCAATGGTTCAGGTCATGAATCATGTCTCAATAAAATGAGATTGAGATAATGAAAACCCCATGATTTTATCATAACAATCTATGTGATAATTAATCAAAGAAGATAGTATATGAAAAAATGTAAATAAATATAAAATTTTAGGGAATAAAATATAATAATATTTCATATCAATTAACACATTAATAGGTCGTTAAAATTTCAATGAATTTGTCTTATAAACTAATAAAAAAACCAAGTTAGGAAACCCCTTACGACTTGGTAACATTCAAGTCAAACACACATAGATAAACTTATTAAAATTATGACACATTATAAAATTAATTATAAATTCTTCCAAATAAAACATAGAAAATTTGATATATATTCAGAATATAAAATAAATTTTGGTTATAACTTTAAAATATTTCTCAATGAAGGGAAATTAAGATAATATCTATTACCATAGGCCAAAAATTTAATTTACCAATTTTAAATCCTAAATAAATTTTATAGATTAATTATTAAAATATTTTACGATATATATTTTTATTATAGTATCATTAAACAATAGCTTTAAATTTTTTTATAAAAAATTAAATTATATAATCTGTTTGGTCCATGTCTGGTGATTTTTGGAAGTTTGGTTCATAATTTTACATCATATATGGTATATTCTTCCTCATTATTAGGTTAATATTTTTATTATATCATGAATAATATTATAGGAAAACTTATAATTTTTATAGTTTAATTTTACCTTTAAAATGCTCCATGATATAATGTAATGAAAAATAAATTCCATTATAACCATATAGGATGTAAGTCATAGGTACACATGAATAATGTATTGATATCTCAAAATAAAGTTATAAAAAATTTAAACATCATTTAATAATTTTATAATAATATTTATACAATAAATATAATATTAAATGGTTAAATAAACTTATATATACCAATAATAGGATGTGTTTAATAAATATTAATCGTAACTCTTCTGGGAGGCTATAATCTACATGTACACTAGAAACACATTGTTATTTTTTTCAATACAAAAAATTATATGTAAACAAATGATAACATATAATTATATAATGATACATATATCAGAAATTCAATATATAAAATAATCTGTTATTTATAACCAGTTGAGATTTAATGGATGGAAAATGAAATCCATCACTTCCTGAGGTGGTAGACCATCATACATATAAACTATGGCTACATTTTCTTATTTATGCAATATTATATGTTTATTGGTTATTTAATTTACATAATAAAATATACATATAATTAATTTAATAATTTTAATATTTAGGAAATTTCTGTAGATTATTTCAATTTGTATAAATAATAAATAATAATAAAATATTCAGTTAAAATAAATACCTCTTCTAGAAAAATCGTTTATTTCATTATACCATAAGCACTCTAAAAAAATAATGCCAAAACGCAAACCTATTTAACATGTAATATGATTCTAGTAAGGCATATGGCTATCTATTAACCCAAAAGGCTAATGCTTCATATTAACGAGATAAGAGTGTTTTCCATTTATAAGTATGATTTGAGAACTTTTGGAAATACATTTAATATTATAATATAATATATTTTATAACAGTTTTTAAATGATTTAAAATTAAAATATATTATATAATATAAAGGATATGGTAATTAGTTAGTCATAAAATTAAAATTATAATGGTTTATATATTATTTTCTACATTATTATTTAGATTAATCCTTATGAAATCAATATTCGACCTTAACTGTGATAAATTCATTTTTCGTAAAAAGGTGTTATGAATTTACTTATAAGATAAAAATTAAATCCTAAATGAAATATGTATGAACATAATTATCTTATCTCATACTATTTGTTTTATTTATATGATTTTATGATTTTTATGAAATTATATATAATATATTTAATATATAATAATTATTTTACAATTTTTTGATAAATTTAAAGAATTTCACTTCGAAAAAACATGAATATAATGTAATTTGAATGTAATAAATTTCATTGTCTTAAAAATTTATTAGCTATAACATTGTTATGAAACCATAGGTTTCCAAAACAAAATATTACATTTGATGTTTTTAATATTGCTTTTGTTAAATTTCTGCATCTGGCATAAGAACTATGTATGTTCAACTTATGTATTTAGGTTTAATATTTAATCAATAAAAATGAAAATTAAATATAAATAATAAAATTTCATAATTCTTCAAAAATTTACCTTTAAGGTTAAATTACAACTTATATTTATTCCAATCTGGTCATAAAACTGAAATTAAATTGGAATATAATGGTATTTTTTATTTTTTATTCCTAAAATTAATATATAATTCATCCTTAATGAAAAATAGTGCATGTTTTTCAAGACATAAAATGTTGATTGATATTGTTGTAAAACACACAAAAAATATTTTTTTTTGATTTAAAGTAATTATTTTCATTGTCATATGATTACCATCCTTAAAGTTTTAATTTTCTTGTGTTGAGGTGGGGAATATTTACTATAATTAAATATTCATAATGGAAAAAATTAATAGGTGGAATGAAAATTATTTTCAACGTGATGAACAACCTAAGGAATTTGATTTTTTTTCATTGATTAGATAGCCTATTTAACAATCCATCATTTGTAGTGGAATTCTGAGAGTTTTTTTCATAAAGGTTTTTTATGGATGTGGATCAAGATCCTTGGTTTTCCACATGCATTCTATCAGGTTTTGGTATTTTCAATCTTAAAAACCTCAAGTCATGAGGAGATATAAAGGGGCACATGTTATTTTGGAAACCATGAAACCCTCATAAGTAAAACATCAAGTTTCTTTCATTATATGAAAATAATTAATTAAATTGTAAATAATTGGGAACTAAATAAAATAAAATAAATAGGAAAATAAGAATCATGAAATGTGTTAATAATAACAATAATATTGTTATTATTTTGATTATGATGATGATCATCATCATTATTATTATTTATTTATTTTAAGAGATATATAGGGTGTATTACCATACATCATGTAACCCCCCAGGCCAAAAACCATAGTGTGCGACCCCCTCCCTACATCCTCTAATCTACTCATCGACCCAACCGGAATTCTTGGCATTTTATCTTCAAACCATGGAGTTAAGGTATATGGTTCTTTCCCATCTTCCTTTTTGATTGATTTTTTTTCTCCATGAAACCATTATTGATCTAGTAGAAACCTAGGGTTAGGGTTGAAACATTATTTGTGTTTCTTCTAATTATATAATGTGTGAAAAGATTTTTGGTAACTAATTAGGTGTGTTCTAAAATCTACTCCGGAAATAAAATCATTTTTTATTCTTCTTTTCATCATCACATTGAGTATAGGTTTTCTTTACCTAAACTGTTTTTCCTATGAAATTTGGGGTCTCTTAGTGAGTTTTAGTCCTTGAATTATTCATCCTAGGTTTAGTCGCACCTTTATGGCTTGTACACACATTTATAGATATGTATATATATAAAAATATTAATTTTACATATTCCCTCACTAAGTAGGGAATATGAAAATTTTATTTAGGTTTATATAATTTTATTTTAATGTATATGTTGTCAAGTGTGGAGAAATCATTGTCATTATAAATGTTAATTTCTAAACTGTTTTTCTTGGCTTGGTATTCTCTTGAGGTTGGATCCTTATCATTTTTTCATTTAAAATTAAGAATGCTTTAGTTTCCTTTAAATGCGTCATTTTATAAAATTGAACTATGACTGTTGAATGAAATGATTAAATATTAAAAAATATTTTTTTAACAAACAATGTCGTGTTTTTGTAGTAAAAACCCTCAAATAGTGGTGAATAGTCTTCTAAGAAAAAATAAGTGATTAGAATTTTATGATTGATTATACAGTTCTATTTCTTTGTTTTAGGATTTGATGTTATAATTGATATGTGGAATATTTAGGTTATATATAGTAGTGGCATTAAAAATAGAGTGCACTTTTAGTATTGATAAAAACAAAGGTGTCTTTTATGTGCGTTATCCATCATATAAATTGATTAACATGGAATGCTAAATAAAAAGGGAATGCATATGTAGACATTTTCTTACTTTCCCATTGTTAATTTAAAGTACCACTTGAACATTTATAAATGAATATCCATGAATTGTTAAATTAAATTACATGAATCAAATGGAATAAATTGACATGATGGAATTACTTCCTAAAATTATTAAAATTAATTAAATTAATTTAAATATTTTGGGTGGGCTAAAACATATACACATTCATCTAATACAATAAATTATAATAATTTTGATATGTGTAATTGCACTGGAATTCCACTGGAATGACCTGATAAGGTGGATAAACCATATTGATCTATAATATATTACATTTAAAATAATTTTGAATTCATTTGGTTCTATATGAAAGGAAAAAGATACATGCTTCTACTTAGTAGGTTTTCATATAACACCCCAAAATTCTGTAAATAATTATTTTTGAATTTATTTAATGAATTTGATTTTTTTCATTTCACGTAACACTAAAATTATGTTATTTTATATTAATGTACTATATTTAACATGATTAATACAGAACAAAAATTTATCATGGACTACACACCAATGAAATTGCATTTTATTCAACATAGACCACTAAGGTGAGATGTGACTTGGCGTACACAACATGCAACACCAAATTAGCATACGTTTAACAAAACAGTGTTGTTTATTCAAATAATAATCTTATTATTAGAATAATTTAAATGAGATAATTATATCGTATCTATTAAAATTAGTAATATTAATATTAATAATTGAATTTAAATTTTTTATAGTTGTTTTATAGAAATAAAACATATTGATAACGAATGATATAATTATTGGTAAAGACATTATATGTTTAAAAATACTATTTTTTTCAATTAATTTACATTTCATGTCATTCTATGAGAAATAATAAAATAAATCATAAGTACATATAGGAATATTTTTTCAAAAAATAAACATTACATTTGAATTTTTCATTCCAAAATTATCTTAAGGTCAATTTTTGGTATTTTTCTGGGAAATTTCAATTTTTATGAATAATGAAAGATATTTCATTTTAGTTAAAATCTATACATTCAATTAAATAGTTATTATCATTAAATTATATTATAAATTTGTCTTAATGTCACATTATATGATTTATAAATATATTAATACAATTTAAAACAATATAATCAATTTTACATTAAATTTAATTTAAAAACATAATTGAATTTTGGACTTTATACTACATTAAAAAATGTAATTTGCCCCATATATGGGGATTAATATTAATCATATTCTTTATTATTCTTTGAATTGAATTTTGAAAAACCAAAATACAACATTTTAATAAGTATAATATTTATATTGTGACAATATCAACTTAATTAGTGACAAAAAATTATTAGTAAAAGTGATTTAAATTAATCCACATAGATTAATGTCAAATTTAGATAAATTAGATTCAAAAACATAATAATAGAAGAACAAATTACCTATAAACATTTCCAAAACTTATTGTATATCCTTATATCTCCCAAAAACCTTTTATTATTCATTCAAGGTGTTTTTTACGACATTGTTTCATGTTATAAAATGTGTATACCTAGCATATATCAAAAAATTCAAAGTGATTCATTTTCCATCCCTATAAATGGAAACAACAACTCCCACACCCTCACACCTATCTGACCACATAGGATCAAAAATTATACTCCCAATACAATTCCCCAAATACCTCCCTTATTCATATAATACATTCATTGGAAGGAAGATAATCCAATGAATTCTTTGGGCAAAAACCAATGGAGTTACCAGATTTAGGGGGAACATCAACTCTCATGTCCATTAATTTATATTCCTTATCAACCACATAAAATATCAATATTAAATTCAGTTATAATGAAAATAATATCCTAAATATTCTATTATTTTTTTATTCTAATGTTTTAACCAACACATACACTACCCTCAATCAATGGGTAACGAAAATTATATTTACATATACAGTGAACTACAGCCTCACTAAATGATGATTGTTCTATATTCCATAACACCTATCTTAGTAGAAATTATTATAAAAATTATTCTTATATATGTTATATATTATATTAATTATTTAATTAATAATCTTTATTCCTTTTACCACATATATCTTATTTATATTACATTACTTCATTTGAGGAATTGTTAACTACTACCCCCTCAAAGAGATGTGATTCATTGAAACACTACCTGGAATGTATTTAAGATGGGATTAGTGAAATTATTTGATATATATGATATAATAATTCTAAAAGAATAATTACATATTTATAAATTTATATTCATATATGTCATTAACATTCATTATTCCAATACACAAATAATGATATAAACTTCGTTCATGTGTAAGTACGGCTTACCACTTCTATGAACAGTGTATGCCATTTCATACTACTATATTCTATAGATTAATATAAAAAATATATTTAATATATAAATAATATTTATCTAATTTCTTCATTCTATAATCATTAAAAATAGCTAATGACTAACAATATAATAAATTATGACATATATACATATCAAAGTGAATATTTCTCGAAGTGAAACATTTACATGGGATAGTTAAAAATAAGAAAATATTATGCACCTCATTTCTATTATTAAAATTAAAGTCATGTGTATTCACATATTATTTTTATTATCAAACTTTTTTAGGGTTTAGGTTTTAAAAGATACCAAATAAGTGATATAGTTTTGCCTCAAATTTTCTTCTTTCAAACTCATGTTTTTTATGCACCTCATTTCTATTATTAGGAGTATATATTTAAATGTTACATGTTATATCATCAATTATATTATTTTCATGATATTTTAAGCTTCATTTAAATTTCTTTTATTAAATGAAAACTATTATCCGAATTTACCATGTTATACGAGTTTATGAGGACAATAACATTGTGTTTAAATATAAAATATGTTTGTGCTTCCATGATGTAAATTTATGATCCATATATAGTGAATATTCATTCAATTTTTTCTCATTGAGTTATTAAATATTAATTCATATATTGGTACCATTTATTCCACTATATTGTACATAATTTTTCAAATAATGTATTTTCAAGAAGGCCATACATTACCCTCCCTTTGGTCGGAAACATTAAATAGTTTAAAATCAATTTCACCAAAAGAAATTCCTATTAATATTATAATATTATTTTATAATCATGAAATGTACATTTTACACTTTTTATATAGAAAATATTAACAATGGAATCCTGTTATCATTTTTCAAACAAGGCATTCTTCTTACATTTTTATCATGAAAACTGAATGTTCATCTTAATTTATAATAAATGTAAAAATTTATCCACCTTCAATTAATTTTATATTTACTTTAATTTTTAATGGTTCATTTTTATTTTTATTTATAAAAATATAATCGGAAGGAAATTTATTTTTAATTGGTTATTGAGCTTCTTTGATATGTTTTAATGATAAAACGATTTTCTATTTTTAAGATTATTTTATAAGTTTTATAATAAAATAATTTTTAAATGTTATTCAATCTTATTTTATATGATTTTTAAAAAATAAAATTTTAAAAAAATTTCCTGATTATTTTATATGTTTTATTGGAATATAATTTTAAATATTTTTAAATATTCTATTGTATTTTTCCTGGGAATTTGGTTTTAAAAATGATTTAAATACTCATTTTAACGTTTGCAAATTATTTTGAAATAAATGTGTTTCAAAGAATTTTAGGGATCCTATTATATGTTTTAACAGAAAATTGATTAAAAATGTTTTCAATAATTCTTTGTATTCTCAAATTATTTTCAATGGAAATCGGTTTCAATATTTTTTTTAAATAATATTTTTCAAAGACAAAAGACTATTTTCCTATAGAAATGTTTTCAAAATATCATTCCATGTTATTTTCCTCTGAAAATGACATTCATTGATGTAACTCATTACCTTAAATGAAATTATACAAAGGATCCATTAATAATATTTCATTAATGGTGTATGTTATGATGGAATGATTATGATGAAACCCATTTCACTTTAACGTGTTTTATAATTTTGAAATCTGCGTCTCTTTATGGGGTATGCTTATGGTGAATGTATTATGAAACATGTATCATTTTCCATAATATATGATTAGATTACATGATTATGATACCCATATCATTTCATAGTTTATGAAATGATTTTGTATGATTTTTATGGCACATAACTGTATGATTTCATTATGATATAGGGGTTCCTATATATCCCTCCAATGATTTGGGTAAATATTTATATCTAATTTGATAGAAATTTATGAAACATGAAACGAACACTGTTCAATATTACATGGATCGAATGGGAAATGAACTCATTTGAGCATTACGAGGTCTGAATGAGAAATTAACTTGGTTCATTATTACAATGATAGAATAAGAAATCATTACAGTTCATTAATATGGGGTTGAAATGGGGTGTGAACGTAGTCCATTAAATGAATTTTTTCACAAATATGGTTTCTGTATAATTACATTTAACACTATTGAAATCATTACATTTGATTATATGTATACCATAATTATATTTTTTATTCCTATGTAATTCTTCTATATATTATGTGAATTATTTCAATTTATTTAGGTCTCATGAACGCCCAATATTTATTATGGTATCTATTATGTAGGTTATAATGGTAAAATGTTATTCTTTAGTTCCACAACTATTTGTTCATGTTATACTTATTCAATACTTTTATTTAGCCAACTATGAACTTGATCTCCCAATATTATTATGTTTACCTTACCTATGTTATGAATTAAGTATTTCAGTATATGTTCTAATGGTGTAGACCTATTTTAGAGAGGTTGAATATATTTCACTAGGATAAAACACTTTTCTTTCATGTTTCAAAAGACACTAAACTATTATCGTCTTTGGGCATGTAGATTTTTAATGTAAAAAACATTTATTTTAAATCCTGAAATAACCATGTATGTTATTCCTGGGTCTCGATATTTGGTATCAAATGAAAGGGTTATTTATCCATTGAAAACATGGATGAAATAATATTAGTGTTAAAAATAGGTATATTTGTAAATATTTGTCTAGGGATATCAATAAGGATAAGTATAAAGAATACTAAATGTTTATGAAAATGTCGTAGAATTTTGATAATGGATAGAGTGAGTGGATTACTGGAAAAATCGCTATTTGGATAAAACCAGTAAATGTGGATGTGTAACAGATGTACCTCATGGTAATAACTTCAACAAGATGTTTTGTTCCAATAATGGGGTGATATGGTATATCAAAATCGGACTTGCTGCACACCTCGTCTGACACACCTAAGATATATGATTTGGTAATTCACCAACTCCTCATTAACCATCATGAATTATTTAATTATATGTAGTCTATGAAAAACCATTGAAGACCCCAGGGTTTCATAGATTAAATAAGGATTAATTCTTTATAAATCATATATGTAATGCTTTTAATGATGGTTTTTATTTCATCTATGATATGAAATTTTCATAGTCTGCTTCGAGTTTTAGTCAATGATGGGAATCATGAAGAACACGATTAACGTCAAATGTGCAAGATGATTTTTTATGATAAGTTAGAGGGTACAATTACTAGAGTAAAATATGTGGTGATAATGCCTAATAAATTTTCACCTAAAATGATTAATAACACATTATTTAACCATCTCTTGGACTCACCAATGAACAAAATGAAAGTGTTTGATGAATTTTTAGGTAAGGGGGGACATGAAGGAAAGAAAATTGTTTTATTTTGTGTCATGAATGCAGAAAGAATCACCTAACTGAATGTATTATAAGAACAATAATAAATCTTGACTTAATAAAATAAAGAAAAAACATGTTATTGTGTGGATAAATGATGATATCAGTAAATAAATTAGATGAAAATATATCCCTCCCATGTACATCATCGAAGATTATGTTTTTCAAGTGTGGATTATGTTTTAGTTATAAAAATCAATGTCCTATAGGGAAATATCATTAATAGAATCACCCAAGTGGTAAGAGTAATGGTTGTATTTCTATTGATTATGCGAATATAGATGAATAACGAATGGAATGAGGTATTGTACAATAGGATGATGTACCCTATCTAATGGCATAAAGAGGAAGAGGAATAATAAATGTTTTTATATATTTTAATACAATAATTATGTCAAATGAATTGTAAAATATATATTAAATTTTCATTTAATTTATATTTCTATCTATTTTCCATAACCCGCTGAATGGTTATGATGGAATAATAATGTGTTATAATGTAAATTAAAGGAATCATAACTAGTTTCTAAAAGGATTTATGGTATTTCTGATTATTACATTGTCATATGATTAATTAGGACAAGGGTCTTCACATGTTTGGAATGTGAAAAACAAGAGCTACTTTGTGATATACAAGGTAATCAATGTTAAGATTAAACATGACTCCATTGTTTAAAGATTTTTTTTCATCTTTTAGATGTTAATCAAGTTTAACCATTCATGAAAATTTTAGGATAAAAATTAGTGGATGTTTTTATGAATTGAGATTGTATTGAAAGCCTTGGTTATAAGGATATTTTTTATTAACATTATTTTAATGAGTTCCATCACATTTTTTAAATTATATTATTATGGTTTTATAAAAGGACATCATTTAAGTCAGGTAACAATCAATCATGTTCAAAAATGATGCAGGTCATCAACACATGATTAATGTACGATAAGGGATTCACGCATACCCCAACCCTACGTGATGTCCTTGTTATATATAATTATTCTTGATGAAAAATTATTTATGATGAAATAGTAGTGCTATATTTTATTTTTAAATATTAATAATAATAATTTTTAAGAATATATATAGATAAGTAGTTATACTTTTTAGTATTTTATGTGACCTAAAATATTCTAAAGGTGTATTGTAGTTCTTCAGACATCAATGAAAATTCAACACATCAATTTCATGAAGTAAAGGTTAAATTATAAAAAGTTATAAGAACATCAAAAGATATATTTTATATAAAAATATCTCAAGTTTGAATATTTCAGTTATTCTTGATCAACAAAAAAATTACTAAAATATACAATAATTGTAAAACAATGATATCCAAATACATTAATTTTTGATGAACTAGTGTCTTTATCAATTATCATATATTTATGGATTTGATGAAATAATAATTTATTTTATCATTCACTGGTTTGTGATTGATGACCTCAAATACTTCATATAAATATTTACACTTTTACTCCATGTCCATTGTTCACTACCTAGAAATGTTATCTAGGTGTAAACACATTTATTTGGTACATTGGTTAAAATTTTTAGTTCCAAAATTCCCTTTTAATGTTATTTAATAAATATATATTGTTGATATAGTATTTTGGAATGAGTATAATGAGATTAAAATTATTGGTTTATGTGATTACATCTCACATTTTTTTTCCTATGGAATAAATTCTATGTTTTCCACTCATTCATTTAGTGTGTTGTATATACTTAAAATTATTTTATTCTATTGATATTACAATTAATGTCATGTAAACTCATATATTATTTTTATTATCATTTTTTGTGGTTTAGGTTTCAAAAGATACCAAATAAGTGATATATTTTTGTCTCAAATTTTCTTCTTTCAGACTCATGTTTTTTATGCACCCCATTTCTATTTTTAGGTATATATATTTACATGTTACATGTTATATCATTAATTATATTATTTTAATGATATTTTCAGCTTAATATAAATTTCTTTTATAAAATGGAGACTGTTATCCCAATCTACAATGTTATACATGTTTATGAAGACAATAACATTGCTTTTAAATATGATATATTTTTGTGCTTCCCTGATGTAAATTTATGATCCATATATCAAGAATAATTGTTCCATTTTCTCTCATTGGGTTTTTAAATATTAAGTTATATATTGGTACCATCTATTCCACTATACGGTACATAATTTTGTAAAGAATGTATTTTCAAGAAGGCCCTACATTACCCTCCCTTTGGTCGGAAATATCTAATCTTGAAAATAATTTTTCCCAAAAAAGGCTTCCTATGAATATTATACTAATATTTTATTATCATGAAAGATACTTTTTACAATTTTTATATTGAAAATATTTTTAACAAAATATTGTAATATTTTTTCAAACAAGGTATTATTCTAACATTTTTATAAAGAAAAATGAATGTTCATCTTCACTTGTAATAAATTTAAAAAATTTTCCATCTTCAATACAGTTTTTATTTACATTAATGTTTGATGGTTAATTTTTATTTTTATTTATAAAAATATATTTGGGAGGAAAATTAATTCTAATTGGTTTTTCAGCTTATTTTATATGTTTTAATGATAAATTGGTTTACTAATTTTTATGCTTATTTTATATGTTTTATAAGAAAATAATTTTTAATATTTTTTCAATTTTCCATTATATGTTTTAAAAAAATTAAAAATAAATCCATGATTTTTTTACATGTTTTAATGGAAATTAATATTCAATATTTTTTCAATATTCTATGATTTTTTTGGAATTTAGTTTTAAAAATGATTTAAACTCTCATTTTAATGTATTCATATAATTTTAAAAGAAAAGTTTTTCAAAGAATTTTAGAGATCATTGTATATGTTTTAATAGAAAATGGATTAAAAAATGTTTTCAAGACTTCTTTGTATTATCAAATTATTTTAAAGGGAAATTGTTTTAAAAATTGTTTTTTAAATAACATTTTTAATGAAGAAAGGCTATTTTCCTATAGAAATGTTTTCAAAATATCATTCAATGTTATTTCCCTTTGAAAATGAAATTCATTAATGTAACTCATTAACTTCAATGATATTATCCAATGGTTTCATTAATACTATATCTTGAATGGTTTATGTTTTGATGGAATTATGTTGATGAAACCCATTTCTCTTTCACGAGTTATAAAATTTTGAAATTTGATTCTTATCATGGGGTATGCATATGAAGAAAGTATTATGAAACTTTTATCATTTTCCATAATTTATTATGAGATTATATAATTATGATACCCATATCATTTCATAGTTTATGATATGATTTTGTATGATTTTGGTGGCACATATCAGCATGATTTCATTATGATATAGGGGTTCTTATATATCCCTCCAATTATTTGGTTTGATATTTATATCTAATTTGATAGAAATTTATGAAACATGAAACGAAAATTGGTCAATATTACAGGGATCAAATGGGAAATGAACTCGATTGATCATTACAAGGCCTGAATGAGAAATGAACTTGGTTCATTTTTACAAGGATAAAATGAGAGATCGACACAGATAATTAATATGGGGATGAAATGGGGTGTGAACCTAGTACATTAAATGAATTTGTTCACAAATATAGTTTCTATATAATTACCTTGAGTAATATGGAAATCATTACATTTTATTATATGTCTACCAAAATTCAATTTTTTATTCCTATGTTATTCTTCCATAACTTATTTGAATTATTTCAATCTGATTTAGGTCTTGTGAACATTATAAATTCATTATGGTCTCCATTATGTAGGGTATAATGGGTAAATGTTATGCTGAAGTTACATACCTATTTTTTTGTGTTATGCTTATTAATATTCTTTATTTACCCAACTATGAACATGATCTACCAATATTATTATCTTTACTTTAACTATGTTATGAATTAAGGTTTTCAGTATATGTTCTAATGGTGGAGATCTAAATGGGAGATGTTGAAGATATTTCACCAGGATAAAACACTTTTCATCCATGTTTCCAAAGACACTAAACTATTATGGTCCTTGGGAATGAATATTTTTAATGTACAAAACATTTATTTTAACTCATGTAATATCAATGTATGTTATTTCTGGGTCACGATATTTTGTATCAAATGAAAGTGTTATTTTTTCCATTCAAAACTAGGATGAAAAAATATTAGTGTTCAAAATTTGTATATATTCAATGATATTTCTAGAGATATCTCTAAGGATAAGTATAAAGAATAGTAAATGTTTATGATTATATCGTAGAATTGTGATAATGGATGGAGCGATTCTATTCCTGGAATAAAATCTCTATTTGGATAAAACAAGTAAATGTGGATGCGTAACAGATGTACCTTATGGTAATAACTTCAACAAGATGTTTTGTGCCTAACATGGGGGGATATGGTATATAACAACCGGACGTTCTGCACACCTCATTTTACACACCTAATAGATATGATTTTGGAATTCACAAACACCTCGTGAACCATCATGAATTATTTAATTACATGTAGTCTATGAAAAACCATTGAAGAACCTAGTGATTCATAGATTAAATATGGATTCATTATTTATAAATAATATATGCAATGCATTTAATGATGATGTTGATTTCATCTATGATATGTAATGCTCATATTAAGCTTTGGGTTTTAGTCAATGAAGGGAATCATAAAGAACACAATTTATGTCAAATGAGCGAGATGATTTTTTAGGATATGTTAGATGGCATGATTACGAGAGTGAAATATGTGGTGATAATGCCTAATCAATTTTCACTGGAAATTATTAATGATGCGTTCTTTAACCAAATCTTGGACTCACCAAGGAACAAAATTAAAGTGTTTGATGAATTTTTAGGTAATTGAGGACATGAAGGAATGAAAAATTGTTTTATTTTGTGTCATGATTGTGGAAAGAATCACCTAACTGAATGTATTATAAATACAATAAGAATTTTTTACTCTATAAAATAAGGAATAAATGTTATTGAGAGGAAAAATGATGATTTATGTTAATAAATTAGATGATAATATTTCCCTCCCCAATACATCATCTAAGATTAAGTTTTTTAAGTGTGGATTATGTTGTAGTTATAAAACTCAATGTCCCATGGGGAAATATCCTTAATAGAATCACCCAAGTGGTAGGAGTAATGGTTGCATTTCTACTGATGATGATAATATTGATGAAAAGTGAATGGAATGAGGTATTGTATAATAAGATGATATACTCTAACTGATGGCATAAAGATGAAGTGGAATAATTAATGTTTTTATGAATTTTAATACAATTATTATGTCAAATGAATTGTAAAATATTTAATAAATGTTCATTTAATTTATTTTTCTATCTATTTACAAGAACCCACTGAATTTTTATGAGGGAATAATATAGTGTTATAATGGAAATGACAGGAATCATAACTATTTTCCAAAAGTATTTATGTTAATTCTGATTATTTCATTGTGACATGAGTAATTTTGACAAGGGTATACACATGTTTGGAATGTGACAAACAAGAGATAATTTTTTATATAACAGGTAATCCATGTTAAGATTATTTCATGACTCTATTTATATAACATTTTTATTTTCATCTTTTTTATGTTAATTAAGGTTAACCATTCATGAAAATTTTAGGATAAACAATGGAGAAAATTTTTATGAATTAAGATTGTATTGAATGCCTTGGTTAAAAGGATATTTTTTTGATTAACCTTATTTTAATGAGTTTCATCACATTATTGAAATTATGTTATTATGGTTTTATAAAAGTTCATCATTTAAGTCAGGTAACAATCAGTCATGTTCAAAACTGATGCAGGTCTTAAAGACATGATTAATGAACGATAAGGGTTTCACACATACCCCAACCCTACGTGATGTCCATGTTATGTATAATTATTATTGATAAAAAATTATTTATGATGAAACATTAATAATAATGAATTTTATGAATGTATATAGATTACTAATAAAACTTTTCATTCTTTTACAGGACTTAAATTTTGATAAAAATGTATTGTAGTTCTTCAGACATCAATGAAAATTTCAACACATCAATTTAACACAATAAATGATAAATTATAAATAGTTATAAGAAGAACCAATGAATTATTTTCTTTAGAAATATATCAAGTAGGAATATTTCTTAAGATTATTTATCAACAAAAAAATTAGTCAAATATAGCATAATGGTAAAATAATTATCTCCCAATACATTAATTTTGGATGAACTAGTGTCCTTATCAATCATCACATATTTATAGATTTTAGGACATAAACTTTTATTTGATCATTCACTGGTTTGTGATTGATGACCTCAAACACTTCTTATAAATATTTACACATTTACTCTATGTCCATTGTTCACTCCCTTGAAATGTTCTCTATGTTTAAACAAATTTATTTGGTAATTAGGTTAACCATCTTAGTTCCAACATTCCCTTTGAATGTTATATAAAAAATATATATTGATGACATAGTTTTTTGGAATGAGTATGATGGGGTTCAAATTATAGGTTTAGGTGATTACATGTCACATTTTTTTCCTGTGAGATAAATTCTATGTTCTCGACTCATTCATTTAGTGTGGTGTTTGTATATACAATTATTTTACTCCATTTATTTTAAAATTAATGTTATATGTTTTCACATATTTTTTTTTTTATCAATTTTTTTGTGGTTTATGTTTCAAAACATACCCAATAAGTGATATAGTTTTGTCTCAATTTTTTTTCTTTCAGACTCATGTGTTTTATGCACCCATTTTCTATTTTTAGGTGTATATATTTACATGTTACATGTTATATCATTAATTATATTATTTTCATGATATTTTAAGTTTCATGTAAATTTATTTTATAAAATGGAGACTATTATCCCAATTTATAATGTTATACGAGTTTATAAAGACAATAACATTGATTTTAAATTTGATATATGTTTGTGCTTCCCTGATGTAAATTTATGATTTATATATTGAGAATATTTGTTCCGTTTTTTCTCATTGAATTATTAAATATGTATTCATATATTGGTACAATTTATTCCACTATTGGGTACATAATTTTTTAAAGAAAGTATTTTCAAGAAGGCCCTATATTACCCTCCCTTTGGTCGGAAATATTTATTCCTTGAAAATAATTTTTCCCAAAATTGACTTCCTATGAATATTAAACTATTATATTATTATCTTGAATGGTACATTTAAACATTTTATATTGAAAATATTTTTAATGAAATATTGTAATATTTTTTCGAACAATGTATTCTTCTAAGAAGTTTATCATGAAAAATGAATGTTCATCTTCACATGTAATTAATGAAAAAATTTCTCCATCTTCAATACAATTTATATTTACATTAATTTTTAATGGTTAATTTTTATTTTTATTTATAAAAATAGATTTGGAAGGAAAATTATTTGTAATTGGTTTTCGAGTTTCTTTTATATTTTTAAATGATAAGTTGGTTTCCTATTTTTTAAGCTGATATTATATGTTTTATAAGAAAATAATTTTTAAATTTTTTTTCTATTTTCCTTTATATGTATTTTTAAAAAATAATTTTAAAAATAATTTTAGGATTCTATTACATGTTTTAATGGAAATTAATTTTCAATATTTTTTAAATATTTTCTTATATTTTTTTTGGTAATTTGGTTTTAAAAATGATATAAATACACATTTTAATATATTCAAATTATTTTTAATAAAACGTGTTTCAAATCATTTTAGATATCCTATTATATGTTTTAATGGAAAATGGATTAAAAAATGCATTCAAGACTTCTTTGTATTCTAAAATTATTTTCAATGGAAATTGTTTCCAAAAATGTATTTTTAAATAAAATTTTTCAAAGAAGAAAGGCTATTTTCATATAGAAATTTTTTAAAAATATCATTCCTTGTTATTTTACATTGAAAATAACATTCATCTATCTAACTAATTACCTTCAATGAAATTATAAAAAGGTCCCATTAATATGTTTTATTTAATGGTTTATGTTCTGATGGAATGATGCTGATGAAACCCATTTCTCATTCATCAGTTATATAATTTTGAAATATGATTTTTTCATGGGGTATGCTTATGAAGAAAGTATTATGAAACTTGTATCATTTTCCATATTTTATAATCAGGATATATTATTATGATACCCATATCATTTCATAGTTTATTATATGATTTTGTATGATTTTGGATGCACATAAATGTATGATTTCATTATGATATATGGGTTCCTATATATCCCTACAATTATTTGGGTAGATATTTATATCTAATTTGATAGAAATGGATGAAACATGAAACAAACATTGGTCAACATTACAGCGCTCGAATGGGAAATGAACTCAGTTGAGCTTTATGAGGTCGGAATGAGAAATGAAATTGGATCATTTTTATAAGGATGGAATGAGAGATCAACACAGTTCATTAATATGGAGATGAAACGGGGTGTTAATGAACCAATATAGATAAAAATGAACCAATTTCATTTCTCATTCAGGGTACTAGTCCGAGGAGGTATAATAAGGGTACTAGTCTGAGTATAAATATTATGTGGCTGTGGAATGAACGACTTAGAAGACTCAAACCAGACCCACAGAGTGGAAGCATAACCGTTATAGATAAATAGAAGAAGTAATAAATATAACAATTGTAGAAGAAAAAAAAACAACAGCATGCTGATAACATGTAACAACAACTGAACAGTAAAACATGCATCCAGAGTAGGCCATACACAACTTAATATAAAAGGGCCTCAATGGCTAACCAATAGTAGCTACAACAAGTAAGAATGCAGATACAGAAAAGAAAACAAAACAAAGTAAACTATAGCTAGGTATGACCTCAAGGTCCATACCATATTAATGCAACAACGACTGGAGCCCAGCTCTTGAAGCTGGCCTCTTTCTTCATGTAAATCCATAAAGTCCTCATGCATCCCAAAAGGCTCGTGTCAGGTGTGTGACAAATCTTAGTACGATACCACCCAATGGTGCATACCAAATACATGTGTTTAAGCAGTCCTGCATTTACAAGAAATGCATTAAATAGTACAGTTCACAAGTAAACACAAACTCCTCTGGTGCTCAATAGCCACCATGGAGTGTCACTAGCTTCGGCCGATACTGGAATCTCTGTTGTGTAACTCGGCACCATGTGCCACCTGACACCTTGTGTCTCAAGTACCGACGTCCCGAAGGTACACCCAAGAATAGTAACCCGGCACCATGTGCCTCCTGGCGTATCGCGCCTCAACTACCGATGTCCCGAATGCATGCCCAATAATAGTAACGTGATACCATGTGCCTCAAAACACCTCATGCCTCAAGTACCGACGTCCCGATGGCACGCCCATTCTATGAAGGCTCGTCACCTCCCACGAGGCTTTCTATGGAAAGCACCCCACAACCAAACTATGTAGCCACAACTACGGGGGCCTTTACCCACAAGATTGGTCAAAACCACCTCATCACGGCGTATCTCAATGTGCACACTACTCAATGTTCTAGGTGAGTGGTAATCACCAAAATAGTACCTAAGCCATCAACTCATCTGATACCTCGTGTCCCTGCGACCATGCCGCTCAAGTCTAATGGGATCGCTATCCTAGTAACCTGGGCCATGCCCAACCTAACATTCGTTCTTCCTCAAGCTGACGTCCATCACGCCCAATCCCGTGGTCAAAATCACCCAATGTAACCTGAGCCAAGCCTAACCTGTGATCAACATCACTCAAGCGTAACCGGGCCAAACTCATCACAACCCAAAGGGTCCAACATGTGCAATTTATCAATTGCATAAATAACATATTTAAACAGAAAACATAAAAAGGCAAAACAAACTAAACAGTTGAATTTCACAACGCAAGGTGATGTCCCATAATATCACTAAGGTCTTAAATGCCTCTAGAAATCATATCAGGATTTAATAAATTGAACTAACAATTTTACACATTTATATTTCAATTAAAACCATTCTGTCATTCCCTGACCAAAATTCCCCGATGAGCAACGACCCCTCACCCGACCCCTCTAAGGAAAACTGGTAACAGGGCCTACCATAAGCCATTCCATAGTTCCAACAAACAATTCAATATGAAACAGAAGATAAAACGGGTCCCGCACAAAATACCCGAAAATGTGCAGAAGGTCGTGTCACCCAAACAACTATGAAAACAAAAAACAAAGTATGCACCACTGACATGAGACTCATACGATGCTACTCCTCCAGTAATAGCCACCATTTCAGTCTAAAATTTGGTAAATCTATAAAAGATTCAATACCGTTCAAACTCCTATAAGTTTTCCTAGAACTAAAATAAAAAACGGCCAAAGTGGAATTGAGGCATTATCAAAAGGGGTTCCAACGCATCAATCAGAGTTCGAATCGGGTCTCAAATGGATGATCTGGAGAAGGAAATAGATCCGGTCGGCTTGGTTTGTGAATCCGGGCGAGATATTGAGGTTATGCCTCAATATGAGTAAACTGCCTGTTTGAACGCAAAAAAAAAGTACATGGAAAGTACTTCATGACTACACGCCGTGTATATATCATTTAATTGTTCATAAGATGGCTGAATTCCACCTCCTTACTTTCCAGGCCTACCGACATGAGTACATGGCATGTACTTGTGGGAACACGGCGTGTACTGGATTTCTCTTCACTTCCCCACCAACATACCCACACACCATGGATATCCCTTATACGCAGATATACTACAAGGAATGACCAAGGGGATAACGGCATGTACTTGGTTTCAGCGATTCTCCCCGGCCAACATTCCTACATGCCAGGTATGGCCACCACATGGTCGGGGGTACACGGTGTGCTTAACACTACACCTCATGTAGTAATAAATTCCTACATGGTCATCAAACATCATATACATGGCGAGCACATGTACGACACTCAGTTAACATATACACGGCATGTAATTAAAAGTACATGGCGTGTAGTTTGTAAATTTCCAAAAACATCCCATGTTCTCTAGTTTCCACAGAAACCAGTAAAAAATTCAAACAGGTTCGGGATTTTGACCCATTCTAAAAACTCAGGTTCGTAAAAACTATCCACCTTAAGGTATCTCGCCCCCAAGCTACTGAAAAAAACATAGAGATGGCACCATACATACTATTCTGATCAAAGCAACCTAGAATCCCCAGTTTATAGGGTCCTAGTGAAATTTATAAAGGGGGCTCCCCACCTTAGGAATCGCCTAACCCGGTCTCACCCCAACAAAACATAAAGCAAAAAAGGTTTACTAACATGTTTTCTGGATGCATAGTCCTCCTGTGATGCATTGTCCCTCTTGTGCGCCATTGGTGCTCATGTGTCCCTTCTGAGACCCAACGTAACCTGCACCACATCGGTGTTCGCCTCCATGAGGTCCTGGTGTCTAACAACTAAAGTAACCTGTATCCTTGATGCCCCGATGACCAAGACACCTCAAGTAACCTGAATCCTTGATGCCCTGATACTACGCATCTCATACATATATATATAGAATATATCACACACTCGTTATGGTGACAATCCAACTGATAAGCATCTAGTCAGTCCACATAGACCATGTGCACCCCATGCACTCAAAACAAACAGGCCTCTATAGGTCATGTCAAAAAGGAAACATGGAGATCATGGCCACACTGCGGTGTACCTCTAATTGTCGTTGGCCCACCAGCCTGCTCAGCCTATGGAAGCTCCATGGCGTACCCCTAGCCTAGAACACGACTGGCTGATACCAGACCTCCCTGTGATGCTGCTCTAGTCACTAACCACTAGCCCCTCAGCTGGGTCCCACCGTCTCTATCACGACCTCCACGCACAGCTGAATCTCGACTACCCTCTCCGGGTACCGAACCTGAACCAACTCCAGATGCTACAGTATGTCCTAGTCCCTGCCTGCCGGCTATCTGATAAAGCTGCCTGTGAAACCTCTCCAGATGCACGTCCTGTCCCCATGCCCATCACACCTTCGATGGCCTATCGCATTGTGCCCAAACAAGCACCAGATGTCCACATTGAAAGCAAATCACCGAAGAACTACCACGAGGTGGTCTAGCTGAATCCCTGGCCCGACTGCCCTGCTGTAACTCATCAGTCCTCACTTCCCGTTGTCCGAACCATCACCTAAAGCTATTGCCCTAACTAAGAGATATTTCTCTCTCTCTCATCCCTCAGCTATGACCGCATGATTCACCGACTCGGAGAATGAACCCAGCCTGAAGATGTTCACCTAGACCTGAATGATGTGTCGCATGGAACCCTTGAAGCGCCTCACCCTAGTTGCGTCATTGCTCACCATACCAGGTATAAAGAGAGACAACTATGTTAAGGTAGCGGCATAGTCCCCGACATACATATCCCCCTTCTGAAGACTCAAGAACTCTTGAGCTCTCTCTGCACTCAATGTCTCTAGGTTGAAGTGCTCAAAGAACATATTCTTGAAGTCCTCCCATGCCAGTCCATCGTGCTTATGAGCATGAACCTATATGTCATACCAACGCTTCGCCGGTCCTCTCAGCATGTACTTCGCAAACCTGACCCTCCTCCCTGGAGGCATCTCGAGCTGCTTGAAGATCATCTGCATACCCTCTATCCAGTTCTCAGCAGCATGCGGACCACCCTCACCCTAAAAAAGCGGTGGGTGCTGCGACTAGAACTCCCACGTCAGATACGCCATCGAAGGCTATGTACCCTGTGTGTCACTATCAATCCCCTTCTAGACACGTACTAGGCTAGCTCAGAGCTGCTCATCAATCCATGGTCCGAACGTTGCCAAACCCGGCTGCTATCCTGCCTGTACTGGATCCTGAACCTGGTCCTGTCCCTGAGCCTATACCAGCAGCTCGTGCTCTGCCTATACCAAATTCTGACCCTAATCCTATGGAACTGTACAATATCCTACCTGACTCTCCATTTAGTTTTGAAGTATTAACCCGCTGAATACCATAAATTGTCAGACATCCCATATATATAATACATTATATTCTACGCAGATAAAGAAAGAAGTAAAGAGGCAGTGTATAACTTCTGCCCTTACTCTCCCATATCGAAACTGATTCCCTCATCATCCAGACCTCACAACCTCCTTACCCGCCCTTAATAGAGCTAACAATCAATGGTACCTCAGGCCATGCTCGTCTTGACAACCAACATTTCCTCTAAACCGATGACCGAGTCACCAAACCCTGACAGTTACATAGCCTCAGCCAAAATACATGCCTTCTCTCATAAGAGTTAGACCCAAAATCCTACTACATGTAATTCTACAAATATATAAAGCATCTCACATCACATTGCAATAACGAGCAATTCTATCAGGATTTTAACCTATTCATATTTTAGGTCACACAAGCCTAGAAATTTAATTTTTTCACATGGTATTATCACATCACAAAGCATACATGCAATTATGAAATTGAAATACCCTAATGTGTTCCTATCAAAAGAAAATAAAACTAGACATTCCATACAAGGTCGAGGTCCAATTCTCCCTTACCACACCGAGTCAAGAGTCACATATCACAATCAAGAACATCATACATCATGTTATCCACCGAGGTTGAAATCATATAAACTATAATGTGAGAAAAAGAAAAACAATAATTACCACCCATGAAAACTCGGTCCATCCCTCATACCTGGGGCTGCAGGCACCCAATCAAATGCTAGAGACCCATTTCCAGAAACAACAACCTATCTCTAGTCTACCATACCCAAATAGTAAAACTAGCAGAAATAAAATAGAAGCCTTAAACTCATTAGTATCCAGTAAAACTCTTCTACTAACTCATTGTCAAAAACTCCTATGATACCACTTTATAACGACCCAGACCCAACCAGCCACCCGAACATTGCCAAACGGGTTGGGTGTTACTAACGTAGGCACACCTCCCCGAACGTCAAAGGCTTCCGACTAGCAGCGAGGGTCTGTTAGGTATATTGGGGAGGCTATACCCTCTCGGAGGATCATAATAAGGCTACTGGTCCGAGTATAAATATAATGTTGCAGAGGAATGAATGACTCAGCAGATTCAAACCAGACCCATTGAGAAGGAGCATAATCGATATAGATAAACAGCAGAAGCAGTAAATTTAACAACAAAAACAGAAATAAACACAATAGCATTCTAATAACTTGTAACTACAACTAAACAATAAAACATGCATCCAGAGCAGGTCATATACAACTAAATATAAAAGGGAGCCAATGGATAACCAAAAGTAGCTACAACAAGTAAGCATGCAGATATAGAAAATAAAATAAAACAATGTAATCCCGAGCTAGGTATGACCTCATGGTCCATACCATCTCCATACAACAACTAACAATTCCCACCTTCTGAAGCTGGCCTCTTTCCTGCACATAAATCCATAAAGTCTGCACGAGTCCCGAAGGGTCAGTGCAAGGTGTGACAAAAATCTCAGAAGGATACCACCAAATGGTGCATACCAAATATATGTTTTTAAGAAGTCGTGTATTTACAATAAAAGCCGTAAACAGTAAAGTGCACCAGTAAACACAAACTCCTCTGGTGCTCAATAGCTACCATAGAGTGTCACCTCCATCATCCAATGCCAGAATCTCTATTGTGTAACACGACACCATGTGCCACCTGACACCTCGTGTCTCAATTACCTACGTTCCAAAGGAACTCCCATGAATAGTAGCCTGACACCATGTTCCTCTTGACAACTTGTGCCTCAGGTACCGACGTCCCGAAGGCATGCCCAAGAATAGTAACCTAGCCCCATGTGCCTCCATACACCTCATCCTTCAAGTACCAATGTCCCAAAGGCATTCCCATTCCCTAAAGGCTCCTCACCTCTCACGTGGATTTCTACAGCAAGAACCCCCAAACAAAATACATAACCAGAACTATGGGGGCCTCTACCCACACAAGTTGTCAAAACCACCTCATCTTGGAGTATCTCTGTGTGTAAACTACTCAATGTTTTGGAGAGCAGTAATAAAAAAAATAGTACCTAAGACAACATCTCATCTAACACCTCATGTCCCTACGACCATGACGCTCAAGTCTGATGGAATCACTATCCTAGTAACCTGGGCCATGCCCAACCTGACAGCCGTACTGCCTCAAGCTAACATCCTTGTTGCCCTATACCATTCTCAAAACCAACCCAATGTAACCGAGGCAGAGCCCAACATGTGATCAGCATCACTCAAATGTAACCAGGACAAGCCAAATATAACTCAAAGGGTCTGACAAGGGAAATTCAACAATTTCATATATAATATATTTAAACAGAAAACATAAATAGGAAAAACAAACTAAACAATTGAATTTCACAATGCAAGGTGATGTCCCATACCGGCACTGAGGTCTTAAATGCATGTAGAAATCATATCAGGCTTTAATAAATTAAACTAACAGTTTAATACATCTATATTTCAATTTAAACCATTCTGGCATTCCCTAGCCAAAATGTCGCGATGAGAAACGACCCCTCACCCAGCCCCACTCACGCAAACTGGTAACTAGGCCAACACAAAGGCATCTCATAGATCCAACAAACAATTCAATATGAAACAACAGATAAAATGGGTCCCACTCAAAATACCAAAAAACAACCCGAAGGCCACTTCACACAAAAAAGGACAAAAACACAAAATGAATTATGCACCACCTACCTGAGACTCGTGTGGAGCTACTCTTCCGGTAACAGCTTCCAATTTGGTCTAAAACGTGGTAAATCTACAAAACATTCCATATTATTAAAATTCCTATAACTCTTACTAGAACTAAAAACAAACAATACGGCCAAAGGGGAATTGAGGCCGTACCAAGGGGGGTCCAACGCATCAATCGAAGTTCAAATCAGGTCTCAGACGGATGATCGGGAGAAGGAAATACATCCGGAAGCTTGGTTCATGAAACCAGGCGAGATATTGATGTTCTACCTCAATAGGAGGCTACTACCCATTTTAAATCGATAAAATAAAGTACACGGTGTGAACTTCATGACTACAAGCTGTGTATATATCATTTAACTATTCATTAGATGGCTGAATTCCACCGTCTTACTTTCCAGAACTGCCGACATGAGTACACGATGTGTACTTGTGGGTACACGGTGTGTACTTGGTTTCTCTTTTCGTCCACTCCGACTTACCCAAACGCCATGTATATCAATTATACATGGCTAGAAGACACGACTTGTCCAAGGAGAACACGGTTTGTAAATGTTTTCAACGATTATCCTCGGCCAACATGCCTACACGCCATGTATGGCCACCATATGGTCAGAGGTACACGCCGTGTTTAAAATTACACGTCGTGTAGTAAGAAATTCCTAAACGGTCATCACACAACATGTACCTGGTGAGCACACGACCAGAACTTTCTTTACATATACAAGACATGTACTTAAATGTACTTGGTGTGTAGTATGAAAATTTCCAGAAACTACCCATGTTGTCCAGTTTCCTCAGAAACCAGTCAAAAATTCAAACAGGGTTGGGATTTTGACCTGTTTTAAAAACCCAGGTTCGTACAATTAATTTTAATGATTTTTAAGAATAAATATAGACAACTAGTTACACTTTTCATTATTTTATGGGACTTAAAATTTTCTAAAAATGTTTTTTAGTTCCTCAGACATCAATGAAAATTTCAACACATCAATTTCACAAAAGAATGGATGAATTATAAATAGTTATAAGAACATCCAATGATTTATTTTCTATAAAAATATATCAAGTAAGAATATTTCTTTAGATTCGTGATCAACAAAAAAATTACTCAAATATATTATAAATGTAAAATAATGATCTACCAATACATTAATTTTGAATAAACTAGTGTCCTTATCAGTCATCACATATTTGTGGATTTGAGGGCATAAACTTTTATTTGATCATTCACTGGTTTGTGATTGATAACCTCAAAAAAATCTTATAAATATTTACACTTCTACTCCACGTCCATTGTTCAATCCATAGAAATGTTATCTATGTGTAAACACATGTATTTGGTACATACGGTAACCATTTTACATTCAACATTCCCTTGGAAAGTTATATAAGAAATATATATTGTTTATATAGTTTTTTGGAATGAGTATGATGAGATTCAAATAATAGGGTTAGGTGATTACATCTCACATTTTTTTCTTATGAGATAAATTCTATGTTCTCCACTCATTCCATTAGTGTTGTGTATGTAATTACAATTATTGTATTCCATTTATATTAAAATTAATGTCAATTTTATTCACAAATTATTCTTATTATCAATTTTTTTGTGGTTTAGGATTTAAAAGATACCAAATAAGTGATATAGTTTTGTCTCAAATTTTCTTCTTTCAGAATTATGTTTTTTATGAACCCCATTTCTATTTTTCAGGTGTATATATTTACATGTTACATGATATATCATTAATTATATTATTTTTATGATATTTTAAGTTTCAAGTAAATATCATTTATAAAATGGAGACTATCATCCCAATTTACCATGTTATACAGGTTTTTGAAGATAATAACATTTCTTTTAAATATGATATATGTTTGTGCTTACCTGATGTAAATTTATGATCCATATATTGAGAATATTCATTCCATTTTTTCTCATTGAGTTATTAAATATTTATTCATATATTGGTACCATTTATTCCACTATATGGTACATAATTTTATAAAGAAATTATTTTCATGAAGGCCCTACATTACCCTTCATTTGGTCAGAAATATCTATTCATTGAGAATAATTTTTCCCAAAAAAGACATCCTATGAATATTATACTATTATTTTATTATTATAAAAGGTACATTTTACACTTTTTATATTAAAAATATTTTTAACGGAATCTTGATATTTTTTTTTCAAACAAGTCATTCATCTAACATTATTATAATGAAAATTGAATGTTCATCTTCACTTATAATAAATGCAAAAATTTCTCCATATTCAATACATTTTATATTTACATTAATATTTAATGGTTAATAATTATTTTTATTTCTAAAAACATATTTTGAAGGAAAATTATTTTTAATTCCTTTTTGAGCTTCTTTTATATGTTTTAATGATAATTTTTTTCCTATTTTTATAACCTTATTTTATATGTTTTATATTAAAATAATTTTTAAATGTTTTTCAAATTCCCTTTATATGTTTTTTTAAATATATTTAAAAATAATTCGAAGATTATTTTACATGTTATAATGTAAATTTATTTTCAATATTTTTTCAATATTCTATTATATTTTTTTTGGTAATTTGATTTTAAAAATGTTTTAAATACTCATTTTAATTTATTCAATTTTCTTAAAATAAATGTGTTTCAACTAATTTTAGAGATCCTATTATAGGTTTTAAAAGAAAATTTATTAAAAATGTTTTCAAGACTTCTTTGTATTCTAAAATTATTTTCAATGGAAATTTTTTTCAAAATTGTTTTTTTAAATATCATTTGTCAAAGAAGAAAGGCTATATTCCTATATAAATGTTTTCAAAGTATCATTCCATATTATTTTCCTTTGAAAATGACATTCTTTGAACAAACCAATTACCTTCAATGAAATTATCCTAAGGTTCCATTAATATTTTTTATGAATGGTTTATGTTCTAATGGAATGATGTTGATGAACCCCATTTCTCTATCATGAGTTATATAATTTTGAAATCTTCTTCTTTTTATGGGGTTTTCTGATGAAGAAATTATTATTTAACCTATATCATTTTCCATAATTTATTATTAGATTACATGATTATGATACCCATATCATTTCATAGATTATAATATGATTTTGTTAGATTTTGGTGGCACATAACTGTATGATTTCATTATGATATAGGGGTTCCTATATATCCCTCCAATGATTTGGGTAGATATTTATATCTAATTTGATAGAAATGGATGAACCATGAAACGAACATTGGTCAATTTTACATGGCTCGAATGTGAAATGAACTCAGTTGAGCATTATGAGGCCTGAATGAGAAATGAAATTAGTTCATTTTTACAAGTACCGAATGAGAGATCAACAGGTTCATTAATATAAGGATGAAATGCGGTGTGAAACTGTTACATTAAATGAATTTTTATTCAAAAATATGGTTTTTGTATAATTACCTTGAATACTATGGAAATAATTTAATTTTATTATATGTCTACCACAATTCCATTTTTTATTCATATGTCATTCTTCCATATCTTATGTGAATTATTTCTATATGATTTATGTCTCGTGAACATAAAATATTCATTCTAGTTTCTATTATGTAGGGTATAATGGTAAAATGTTAGGCTCATGTTCCATACCATTTTTTTCATGTTATGATTATTCAATTCCTTCATTTACCCAACTATGAACGTGATATCCCAGTATTCATGTGTTTACTTGTCCTATGTCATGAATTAAGGTTTTAGGTATATGTTCTAATTAATGAAATCTATATGGGAGATGATGAAGATATTTCACCAAGATAAAACACATTTCTTTATTGTTTCCAAAGACACTCTACTATTATGGTCCTTCGATATGTAGATTTTAAATATACAAAACATTCATATTATATCATGCAATAACCATGTATGTTATTCCTAGGTCTCGATATTTGGAATCAAATGAAAGGATTATTTATCCATTGAAAACTAGGATGAGAAAATATTTTTGTTAAAAATATGAATATTAGTAATGATATGTCTAGGAATATCTCCAATGATATGTATAAGAGACATTGAATGTTTAAGATTATTTCGTGGAATTTTTTTAATGGATAAAGTGATTGGATTCCTAGAAAAAAATCACTATTTGGATAAAACAAATAAATGATTATGTGGAATAGTTGTACCTTAGAGTAATAACATCAATATTATGTTTTGTGCCTAACATGGGGTGATATGGTACTTGACAACCAGACATGCTGCACACCTCGTTAGTCACTCTTGGGATATATGAATATGGAATTCACAAACACTACATGAACTGTCAGGAATTATTTAATTATATGTTTTCTATGTTAAACCATTGAAGAACCTAGGGTTTCATAGATTAAATACCTATTCATTATTTAGACATCATATATGTAATGCATTTAATTACAATGTTGATTTTATCTATGATGTGTAATGCTCATAGTATGCTTTGGGTTTTAGTAAATGAAGTGAATCATAAAGAACATGATTGACATAAAATGTGAGAGATGATTTTATATGATAAGTAAGGTGGTATGATTACTGGAGTGAAATATTTGGTGATAATGCCTAATCAATTTTCATAAAAAATGATTAATAATGTGTTATTTAACCATCTCTCAGACTCACCAGGGAACAAAATGAAATTGTTTGATGAATTTTCAGTAATGGAGGACATTATGGAAAGAAAAATTGTTTTATTTTGTGTCATGAATGTAGAAAAAATAAAATAACTGAATATATTATAAGAACAATAAGAATTTTTTACTATATAAAATAGGGAAAATAGAATGTTATTGTGAGTAAAAATGATGATTTCAGTTAATAAAGTAGATGATAATATTTTCCTCCCTAATACATCATTGAATATTACATGTTTTATATGTGGATTAAGTTGTAGTTATAAAACTCAATGCCCCATGTGGATATATCTTTAATAGAATCACCCATGTGGTATGAGTAATGTTTGTATTTCTACTGATGATGACAATATAGATGAAAAAAATAAAGGAATAAGGTATTTTAAAATAGTATGATGTACCGTAACTGATGGCATAAAGATGAAGTGGAATAATAAAAGTTTTTATATATATTAATACAATAATTATGTAAAATGAATTGTAAAATATATAAGAAAAGTTCATTTAATGTATATTTTTCTCTATTTACAAGAACCAATAGAATGTTTATGATGGAATAATAAATTTTTATAATGGAAATGAAAGGATTCATAACTATTTCCCAAAAGCATTTATGGTAATTCTGGTTATTACCTTATCACATGAGTAATTATGAAAAGGGTATTCACATGTTTGGAATGTGATAAACAAGAGTTACTTTGTGATATACAAGGTATTAAATGTTAATATTATTTCATGAATTTGTTTTTTAAAAGTATTATTTTCATATTTTAGATGTTAATTATGGTTAACAATTCATGAAAATTTTAGGTTTAACAATGGAGGAAATTTTTATGAATTGAGATTGTCTTGAAATCCTTTGTTAGAGGGATATTTTTTGATTAACCCTATTTTAAGGACTTCCATCACATTATTAAAATTATATTATTAGGGTTTTATTAAAGGACATCATTTAAGTCGGTTGACAATCAATCATGTTCAAAAATGATGTCGGTCATAAACACATGACTAATGGACGATAAGTGTTTCACGCATACACCAACCATATGTGATTTCCTTGTTATGTATAATTATTCTTGATGAAAATTTATTTCTGATGAAATATTAGTGCTACATGTTATTTTTAAATATTAATAATAATGATTTTTGAGAATATATATAGATAACTAGTTACACTTTTCATTCTTTTATGGGACATAAAATTTGATAAAAATATTTGCTAGTTCTTCAAACATCAATGAAAATTTCAACACATAAATTTCACGATGTAAAGGATGAATTATAAATAATGTTAAGAACAACCAGTGATTTATTTTATATAGAAATATATCATGTATGAATATTTCTTTATATTCATGAGAAATAAAAAAATTACTCAAATATTGAATAATGCTAAAATAATGATCTCCCAATTCATTAAATATGGATGAACTTGGGTCCTTATAAATCATCACATATTTATGGATTTGAGGACATAAAATTTTATTTGATCATTCACTGGTTTGTGATTTATAACCTCAAACACTTCTTATAAATATATACAATTTTACTTTATATAAATTTTTCTCTCCCTAAAAATGTTCTCTTTGTGTAAACAAATTTATTTGGTACATTGGGTAACCATTTTAGTTCAATCATTCCCTTTGAAGGTATATTATAGTATTGATTTATTTGAGGAATGATTTATTAGTTAAAAATTCAGGTATTATAATTTGATAACCAAAATGAATATCATGGGATGAAATTCATTTTATGTGGGGGTAGAATGTAACACCCCGAGATTTTGTGAATTATTATTTTTTGAATTAATTTACACATTTTGATATATTAAATTTTTCAAAAAACTAAAAATAGGATATGTTATAATAATGTAATATGTTGGTATTTCGTTATAAAAAACACCAAGTTATTCGTTCTCGATACACAAAAAAAATTTACATTTCTCTACATAGACCACCGAAGATATCTGTGACTTGGCATAAAAAACATGCAACATAAACATTGCGTACATTATACCCAACATTGATGCTTCTATGAAACAAAATTATTTTTTTATAATTATATAATTAGATAATAAAACTTATTTGATAAACATAGTAATAACATTAGTAAAAACAAATTTTCCAATTTTGTTTATAACTATTTTAAAGAAATAAAACATATTGATAACAAAAGATATAATTTTTGGAATATATATTATAAGATAATTAATTGTACTTTATCAAATAAACTACATTTCATGTCCTTCAATGGATAATAATTAAATTACTGTTAGATAGATATTAATATTTTATTTGATAAAATAAATTCATTTTGGGAATTTAGTATTCTTAATATTTTCTTATGGTGAATTTTTTTATTTTATTGAGAGACATAATTTTTTCATTAATAATGAAAAATAAGATATAGTAGTTAATAAATTACATTTTATTTAAATAAATATTAATGTTAAATTATATTTTAATTTTTTAATGCAACATTAGATAAATTATAAATCTATTAAGAACATTCTATTTATCCGTACAGTAAACTACAGCCTCACGAAACGATGATTGTTCAATTTTTCTTACCACCTGTTATGGTGGTCATTTTGATGGACACTAAATTTTTATATTCAATATATTATATTTTATATTTCATTAATATTACCTATTATTTATAAATCATATATTTTAACCTTTAATTTCATCATTTGAGGAACTATGGACAACCACCCCCTCAAAGTGATGTGATTCGTTCGCATAGTACCTTGAATGTATTTTGTAAATGAATTATATAACATATTATATAAATAAGATATAGGAATTATATAGGAATAATTATGTATATATATATATATGTATTTATTTTTATAAATATGTTTCATTTAATGTATTACAATATGACTATAAAAACATATACCCAGTTCTTACGTGTGTACGAGTTACCGTTTCCATTAACGGTGTATTCAATTTCATATTAATTATCATATGAATTTTTATAACACATATATATTGTATATAAATTATATTTATATATTTTTTTTCTATATGGAATCATGTATATGTATAAGGAGAATGAATAGGTAAAATGTTGAAACATATGAAAAACAAATCAAATATTACCAAAAGTGAAATGTTAACATTGAGTAGTTAGAAAGATAGAAATTTAATGTCGTAAATAAACCATATATGGTATTAGATATAAGAATATATTTCCTTAGAAGATTAATAAATATTATATATGTATTATACAGGTGTTTTGAATGAATATAATGAGATATAGGACACAAGGTATGGCGATTTTATATAACATTATATTTCCATGAGAAACATTCTTTGCACAAAACTATTTCTATTTTTGTGATTTTTGTACTACCCATGAATGTATTTTAGCAATATTATAATTAAATTAATGTCTATTAATATATTGATTCTTTTATCATTATTTCATGGGGATTATGTTTCAAATGATACCAAATCAGTGACAGAGTTTTGTCTCAATTTTCCTTATTTGAGTCCTATGTTTTGTTATGCACCTAATTTCTCAGTGGAGGTGTATATACTTCCATTTTACATGATATAAAATAAGTATTTATATGAAGTTATATCTTAGAAGACTTATTTTCATGTTTAATAGTTAATTTTTAAGAAAAATGTTTTTTAATTTTTTTTCATGGAAAATGATTTTTAAATGGATATCAATTATATTTTATAAATTTTCAAGGAAAAATATTTTCCTAAAATTTTCAAGTTTCGTTTATATGTTTTGACATAAATTATCTTTTGAATATTTTTAATGTTTTTTATAAGTTTTGATGGGAAATGATTTTTAAAATGTCTTCAATCTTCTTTTATAAGACATAATGGAAAATTATTCTCAAATTTGCTTATGATTTTTTAAATGATTTTGAGGAAAAAAGTTTTCAAAATGTTTTATTGCCTCGTTTTTATGTTTGAATAGTATTTTAAATGAAATGGTCTTCAAAACAATTTCATGATAATTTCAAAATATTTCATGGTAACTGTTTCTAAATTTATTTTCTAGCCATATTTATTAGTTTTATGTTATATTCAACAGAAATGGTTTTCAATTATTTTAATGTTTTATATATTTTTTAAAGATGAATAGATGATATCTTCAAGAAATGTTTTCAAAATATCCTTCCATATTATTTTCCTTCTACGATGAAATATGTTTATGTCACTCATTCCATTCTAGGAAATAATACAAAGTCTCTATTAATATTATTTCTTAAATGTTCTATTTGTTTATAGAATAGTGGTTTTTACACTCATTTCTCTTTTATGGGAAATATGATTTGGAAACTCTCTTATTTTCTTGGGTGATTCTTATTATAAGAAGATTATGAATTATTTACCTTTTCCCACAGGTTTTGATATGATTGAAATTTTATGCTACCTATTTCATTTTGTTGGTTATTTTATAAATTTTAATGTTTTTTGGGGGACATGTATGTATGATTTCACTTTGAGATTACTAGAACCTATATCACAATCAAATGCAGTTGGTGATGATTTATATATCATGAGATATACATGGACGAAATTTGAAATGAAGTTTGATCAGTATTACCTATATGGATTATAAAAGGATCTAGGATAAGTATTACATGCTTATAAATATAATGAATCTAAGTTCAGTATTAAGGTATAGAATTAGAAATGAACTTCATTTAGTAATATATGGAGGGAATGGTGTGTGAAACTGTTTTAGTGAATGACTTTTTCCACTATGATAGTATTGGAAGAAATTCCGTGATTGCTATGTAAATCATTATATTTTTTTTTTTGGATTCCTAAATTCATTGTTTTATTTCTATATAATTTTTCCATGTCTTATGGAATTTATTTCCTTATGAATCATGTCATAAAAAATAACAATATTAATTATGATCTCTATTATTCAAGGTATGATTTTCAAAAGTTATTCTCAGGTAAAAAAATCATGTTATTCTTACTCATTTCAATTGTATAAATTATTAAGCATCTAAACACACAAATTTCTTATGTTAATTTTCCATAATTTATGAAGAATAGTTTTTGGTAAAATTTGTAATGGTTTAGATCATTATGGGATATGTGGAAGATCTTTCACAAGGATAGAAGATTTTGTTTCAATGATTTTAATGAAACAAAACTATTACTGTACATATAGATTAATTTTTTTACTATACATAATATTTATCTAAAATGTTGTAATATACATGTTTGTTAATCTAAGGTTGCTATATTTCTAGGCATAGACAATATGATGACTTGGTCTTTTTGACTCTAAATACATTCAATTAACTATAATTTTTTTGGATTGTGGGAATAAACTTTTGAATTGGAAATGTAATAAATTCTGTGATTGGTTATAGTAGATTCACATTGGATATATCGGTTAATTAATATGTTAATGAATTTATCGTCTAATGTTTAATTAAATTATTTTTTATATAATTATAATGATAAATAGAAACTTATAATAGTGAAATACATTGGTTTGATAGATGGTAATTTTTTTAAATTGATTATTGAGCCTTATAATGATAAATATAGTATATTTGTTTCTTGAATTATGGTGTATTTTGGTATGTGTTTGTAATTATGTGTTATTTGTGTGATTTATTGATAAGGTTTTGATACTGATTATCATGCTGAGTTTTCTTTGATACAAATCATGTTTAATGTGAATGCATGAGGTCTTGGTGCAAGTTCATACGTATCACCAAGGGGAAAAGTGTACATGTACATAATAACTGAGGATAGAGAATATGGTTATATTGGATATCTAATTACTTATGACTGGTGTTGATGGCATATGGAATGGTGCATTTTTTTCATACTACATGAGGGATATGATCACTAGTAAAAATTTCTGTGTGAATATTATATGATTATATCTAATTCCCGAAGGCAAGATGCACAGTAACATGATGCATGAGGGAGATATTATCATTATAAATGAAGTAGATATTTAGATAACATATAAAAATAGGCTGTATGTTTAGGGAATATTCTATTTTATTCATCCTAGGAAGGATAATCTTCCACTTCATTGGGATATAAATCCTAATGATGTAGGATTTACCTACATACATAGATTTATGGAAGGGTGTCGAAGCTAGCATAGCCACTAGGTTCCCCTTAAGAATATGTTAATGTTATTTATTTATTCAGAACTCCTTGATTATTTTGATTCTTATACATTCTATTGTATTTATAGTACATATCATAAAATGTATTGTGCTAGACACTATGGGTGCAGACTATAGAGATTATTATCCCACACCTTACTCAAGACTCCATTACACTCAGGTACTACGATAAACTATATATGTGAAAGACCGTGGTTGATTAGTTGTGTTTTTTATTATACCAGAGAGTTACGATCATTGGAATGAGAAAAAGTGTAGTATTCATGTGGATCCAGTTATTGTGTATTTCTATTTCATTATATTGTATTTCAATTGTAATTTATATTTCATCCTCGTTTTTGAAAACATATGTCGTACATGCATTCTTATAAGTTCCCATTGGCCTTTTTTATCCATATAATATATTATTTTATCATTGTTACTATTTATTTTATTAATAAATCCACATCTATCTATAATTTAATATCTATAAAATTGTTGGGATACTCTGCTGTAGAAGGAATAATCCCCCCAATGAACCATCAATTGACCCATACTGATAGTCAGAAGCCTATGGTGTATAGTGAGGCACTCTTAAGGCTATGTGACCCAGTGGTCTTTCCAATGTCATACTCGTGATTTAGGATTGTATATTAAAAATTCGTATCATAGGATTCCTTTAGTTCAAATTAATTTTTTGGGATGGTATACATGATACAAGGAATGTTTAATTGCTCGGAAAATAGTCATGTCTGGGACTGATCACCGAACTAGTAAAGAAATAAACATATTTATATGGATGGGATAAACTTTTATATTGATTGATGTTACAATTGATATGATTTCACCTTGAGTGAATATTGTTCCTCCCACTATGTACTCATTTATGAATTTATTGAATGTTACCCTTTTACAAGTATAGAAAGGATTATGAATTACATTTATTATATTAGACACATTAATAATTCACATTCCATGACTATGCTATTCCACATAGTTTCATATGTTGGTTGCGTTCTGTTTTCATCGTGTACCTTGGCTGATATACGATGAATGTGTTTAAAATGAATACATTATATGTTTATAGGATATGATTATATGTTTTTATCATGTTTATCGATGTTTACTATTTACAATAACATGCTAGTTTCAAATCTAATGTGTAATTTATTGCATTGGATAGAATTTATATGGGTTGTTAATAAATAGAAAATAGTTTTTAATTATAATTATTATGGGAGTATTATAAGTTGGAAATGGTAACCTACGCATTCAAACCATTATAAAATAATTTAATATTTAAAATTTGTTTTGGATAAATGAGATCGAGACTTAAGTTTATAATGTTCATGGTATCATTATAGATATGGAAATGGAAACAGATATAATATAACTATTTTATGTAAACATGTTTTATTTTTAAATACTTATAAATATTAAAGATGCCTATATTTAACTTGAATGATATTGGTATCCTTCTAAAATTTAAAACTGGAGAAATGTTGTCCTATTAGAACCTTTATTTTATGAGATAACCTATAAATTTAATAACAAAGTAATTGTTATTAGGCTTCATTACAATGCACCTATGTTGTATTAGTGATACCCTCATAGGTAACATCATATTTAAATATAATTTTATATGATAAATTGTTGTTTTTTCCTTTGGGACATTCGTTAAAATCAAGTGCCTACTATTTTGGTTTTAAAATAGTAAAGGAGGTATCAAATTAAATTTTTTATTTTTTTACGATTTTTTATTTAATACATCTAATGTCTTTAAGATGGAACGTTTAATGGTGCCCTCTAATTAAACAACCATATATGGGTAATTTATGTTTATCAATGGAGTTTCATTAGAATAGATGTGGTTTAATTCAAATAGGCCTTCTTTTGTTTAAAATTGTATTAGATGAATGGTTTATATCCTATTGTCTTATATATTACTTTTCCTAGTGATAGGGTGAAATTTTCTGTTTCATAAGCGGCCATTATAGGGTAGGTATCGCCCATTTAACAAAAATTCCATACTAATATTGTGAGTTTCTGATGCCGGGTGCCATTTTAATTCCATTGTTCAATGTAAGACATTTATTTCTTAATAAATCCATTATTTTTATGGGTTTTCAGGGTTTCCTTGACTTTTTATATGGGCATTTGCATCGAGTAATGCTCCTTTTTAGCCGGTTAGACATGCCTTCGGCATGGTTAGCCCATTCGACAGTCTCTTGACCATTTCATATTTCTCAGTTACGGATGACATGGTATGACATATTATATGTTACTGGTTATATAGTGAAATAAAAATTTGGGTTAAATCTCTTATACAAGGCATCAAATAATATAATTCATTGGGAATATAGACTAAGGATGGTTTTCTAGATGTGTCATCTTTCTTCAGAAACCACTATGTGAAAATAATTTTTGTATGTGATATCCATATAGTTTCTTAATGATGTAATGAACATGATGAGTTTTATGAAATCATCCATCCTTGTGATATTTGATACTTTCTCATGACATCTCCAGAGTAGAGTGACCTAGGTGTTAAAAGGAATCAACTTGTGCCAATGCTCAAGATGAATATCCAAGAACATCAAGTGTTTTTACATGTTGTTCATGTTTGTTCATCCTTATATGAAAAAGTCTCTTACAAAGTGATCGTGACTCAGAGGAGCAACACATGTACGTATTAGTTAGATTTAACCAATAGATCATATGAGGTGTGGGATATCACTTCCTTCGACAATAATGATCATCCAAAGGTGAGATGAAACATATCATTTTTGGCAATAGTTATCAATTCTCCCATGTAGAAGGAATAAGAAAAGGAGGACTAATTAGAAATGGTTTTGTTTGCATAAATTCATTTAAAGTAAGTGAGTTTTGAAAAATTTTGTTTCTTAACCAAGAACATGAAATTGATAAGTTTGGATCATTTTAAAACCCCTAACAATCATCAGTGGTCTCATATGGAATTTGGAAGTTAATCATGAATACTCATTTAATGCCTATAGTGGTGAAGGTATCATGGTTCTGTTAATGATGATGCATCAGTAGGTGAGGAAGAATATCATTCTTGAAGTCGACCAGTTGTGGAGTGACTTTTATTATGTACTATAATGGTGTATGGAGGACTTGAAACCATGAATGTGACATGAATTTCATATATCAAGACATCTTTTTTGATACACTATGATACCGCCGGTCTTACATAGTGCTAAAGACTCAATGTTCATGAGTTTGTTGCATTGTTCCAAATCAGTGTTTCATGGTGAAGCATGGTTCTTTAATATACTGGGTTATTCTTGAGTACTCTAGGATTATGGTGTAAGAATTCTATTTATGGGAAAATTGAAATTGAAAGTTTACATTCACGTGACTATCCGGAAAAGGCTTTTCTATGATTAGTGAATGTTCTTATGTAGACTTATTGAATTATACTGACATCCTTTTTGCGTTCATGGATTATATACTACAATATGTTAGATTCGTAGATGCATTTTTAAATGAATATGATGTTACCATAGACTTTCATTCACGATCCAATTCTTTTTTAATAAGGGTTGATATTTACATATGGCTAGATTGGGATTATACCCTTGTTCATGTTGTGGTATAATTGTTGAATTTTGAGGTGATTGATTTACTAGGATATATTTTTGAATTCCAGTTGTGGACTCCAGTGAATTCTTTCATTATAAATCAATGATTTACTCTAAGAGAGGAATTGTTGATATTTTTGTAATGATTTGGTTGTCTAACTCAAGTGTTTTGGAATTAGTGGGATAAAGAGGCTGCCGATTTCCTTTTTTTTCGTTGTATACTATCAGTGAAGGATCATTTTGGGCACATTTTTCAGTGGAGGTGACTGTAGTGTCTTTCGGCTAAGGGTTTTCATTAAAATAATGATATAATATTCTAAGATTGGTGGGTTGGGAATCGACCATTTAAAAATTTCCAAATCAATCCATGATCATTTATAAGACTCTCAGATTCATTTTATATATGTTAATTGGAGAATTGGAAGTAATTTAGTTTATAATTGGCCCTTTCTGATGAGAAATCCTAAGGAGTGGAGGACCTTTTTCCAAATGGTTATTGAGATGACAATTTTATCATATCATTTCCTAAATGGGTTAGTTATGTGTAATATATGTGGTTAGATTAGAAAACAATAATTGGCTCAGGATTTGATGCATTAAATGTTATACGGATAAATGTTGCTTAAAGGTGCATCTGGTGTGTAAAAATGAAATGTGACCATTTGATAGTAGAGTCATGATCTCTGTTGGTAGGGTGTTGTTTTATTTTTTTAATAATATCATCCCTTGGATAAGAAGATCTTATGTGGGGAGGTTATAATGACTTCTATTTTTCAGATGAAAAGAAATCAAATGGAATTTTAATTCCTGTATTAACTCGATAAGCCATTTCACAAACTAAGCATCTGAGTGGAATTATGAGTGTTTTATCACAAAAATGTTTTTTTGGAATGATTCTAGTCCCAATGGTTTCCCCAGGTGTTCATTCGTGTTTTGGTTGCATGAGGCTCCAAATCCTCAAGACATGGGGAGCTGGAATGGGTGAACAGTCTGTCTGAAGACATATGACCCCCAGAAGAAAATAGTGAAGTGTATTTACCTTTATGAAATGAATTAATTAAATTAAAAATAAAAATAAATTAAATTAAATATTGTAAATGGTAAAAAATAATGGATTATTTTAATAATATTATAATTATAATTATAAATTTTATTATTTTGTTATCTATTATGGATAACAATGGGGGGCTTCGCCTTACTCATGTGCCACCACCATATTTTTCCAAAAATAAGACCGATTGACTCCCCCATCTTCATGAGCTCGACTCCGCTTTTTTATCCACATATATTTCTTAAAATTTTTTCTTATAAAAATCATGACATGTTCTCTAGTTATTTTTAGTATTTCATTTCGATGGATTAATGGTTTCCCTATCACCCATTTTTTTTGGATGATTCCCTATGGTTTGGGTTAACGATTTTTTTTTGATTTTCATCCTATGATACAATGTGTGAAAGGATTATCTATACTTCTTCATGCATGTTCTGAAATCTTCTACTATATGAAATGTATATTTGATCAATTTTATTTCTGCTATCACTTTGAGGTGAGGTTTTCATTCACCACATTTTATTTTCTTGTTGAATTTGGGGTCTATTAGTGTGTTTGAGTCCTTAGTTTTTTCTGCAGAGCATTTAGTGTCTCCTTGAAGGAATGCAGTCAAATATATATGTATGTATATATATATCATCATTGTAAATATTCCATAAGGGATAGGGGAATATGAACATTTGATTATGTGGTATTTATATAATAATTTATTTGTGTGCTATCATGGAGATATCATTACCAATTAAATATCTTGTTCCAAAGTGTTCGACATAGATTGGTCGTCTCTTAAGGTAGGATCCAAACCATTTTCCATATAAATTAAATAATTATATTGTTTAATTCTTATAAATTCCACTTTTAATATTGAGTTTTGATCATTTAAATAAATGATTATATATGGTAAAGGATGTTTTGATAAAAAAGGTCATGTTTTATAGTAAAACCCCTCCAACAGAGGTGTGTCACCTTCAACAAAAAATGTATATATTTAAATATTATGATTTATTGGATTGTTTCATTGTAGTTTCATTATACATTTATTTTTTGATTGATATATATAATGATTTAGATGTGGTCCCCAGTGGCATCATAAAATGAGGATTCACTTTTGAAATTTAAATTTAACCAAGGTACCATATAATTAATTGGTGTATCTTATAAATTTATTACCATGGAATGATTTATATAAATGTAATTCAAATTTTGGAATATTCCATATTTCCCCTAGTACCTTATTAGTCTAAAAAACATTGATAAATGAATAAACTTTACTTGATTAATTAAATGAGATGAAATAAATGAAAAGTCTTTACATGAAGGAATGGATTCCTTAAATGTTTTGAAGTAATTAAAATAAATGATTATTTTTTTGGATTTTATAAAAAAATATTTTTTATCTGATAAAAATATTTATTGTAATTGTGATATGTGAGACTTTGATGGTATGATGTTGGAACTACCAATAAAATGGGATAATCCATGTACTTTATAATCTATTATTATTAATCTACAATTACATTTTGCTGGGTCCACATGCCAGGAGACGAAGACATGAAACCACCCGATAGGTGTTCTATACATGTAAATTAGTAAGAAATGGACTTTTTTAAATTAATCCCTATTAATAAATTAGATAAATTATGTGATTTTAGAATATAATTTTGAATTCAAATTATAATAAACTGTTTTAATTCTTATTGTAGTGTCACTGTGGTGAAACTAGTTTTTTAATATATTAAATACATTAGGTAAAAATGAATAATTAGGTAGGTTTTATATAGTTGTGATGAAAATAAATAAAATTAATTAATAAAATTAATTTTTTTGAATGATGGTAATTTTTATAAATTGATAATTGTTAGTGATGATGAGAAATCAAGTATTTGTTAACATATAATGGTGATTTTTATTGCTTGTATTTTGAAATTATGGGATATTAATTCGATTGATACCTATGGGTTTGAATCCGATTTTCATGTTGAGTTTTTTTGATATGATTCACATTTAATATGGATTCATGAGGGATTGGTTCATGTGATGCTATAAAACCTGAGGTTAGGGAAAACATATACATAATGTGTGATGTAAGAAAATATGGTTGTATGTGTTTTTTGATGACTCATGATAGGTGTTGACACAATAGGGAATAACACCCATTATTTTACAGTTTGACATCATGAAACACCGATATTGAATGTATGAGGGTATAATATATGATTTTTTGTTTGAATGAGGTATAGATTAATAGTCACATGATTAATGAGGGTGAGATTCTAGTTTTTCTTAAGGGAAATATTTTGGTTAGACAGAGGAAATAAGTCATATGTTTATGGAATATTCTATGTGATTCATACCTAGAATAAGAGTCTTCCACCAATTGGGTTGATCCATCATGATACATGATGATCTACTCACAAACATAGATACATGATATGGTGTGGATGCTGGTATATCCTCAAGGTGTCCCTTAGGATCCTTCATGGGTTTTTTTCTATTTAGTACTGGTTGTTCACATTTCTTCTTATACCATCCCAATGCATTATATTAAATATGAAGAACTATATTGGGATAGAATCCATGGGTGTTGGTCCACTAATGTCATTATCTCAAACCCTTCATACACCGCTATTGCATAGTGGAACCCGATTTTACCTTATATTTATAGGGCTTCAGTTGATTGATTGTGTTGTTTAGCTTGTACTTTGAAGTTAGAAGCACATGATATAGATGATAGTTGAGATGCTCAGTGACCTAATTGTTTGGTAGTTTTATTTAATTACGTTGTATTTCTATTTTAATTCATACTAAATTCAGTAGTGTCATTATATATTATACATGAATTCGTGTAAATTTTCATTGTCTATTTTTAAGATATTATATAATTATTCTAATGTTTTTCTTTATTTTATTAATACTTATTTTTTTATGTTATTTATTATTAGATAAACTAATTTGATACTTTGATCTATAGGGTATGGTCTCCACACTATACCATCAATAGACCATCACTTTATTAATCATTGTCTGGAATATAGGGAGGGATGCCAGAGGGAATGTGACCCACATGTCAGACCACCATCTTAGAGGAGAGTCCATACGTGAGGTTAAAATATGTAAATTTATATAAAATTTTAGCATCAATTTTCCATATATGTTATCTGTTTTATCAAATTTATCCCACACAATGTGAGGAAAAATATTTTCCAAAAAATGAATTTTATGTTAAAAGATTATTTTTATTATCAATTGAATTATATTTATGATTCAAACTTCATTTTTTACAATTTTTATAATTAAAAAAATTAATTAGATTTTAAATCCAATGGAAGTAATATTATGTTTTTTCAAATATGTTAAATAATATAATATTTTTCATTAAAATTGTTTATTTTTTTATTCTATGAAAAAATAAAAAATTTAGATAATTATAAAAAAAAACATCATAATTAAATTTTAAGATAATATTTTAAGAAATTATGATCATTTTAAAATAAAAAATAAAATAAATATAAAATCAAAATATTAATTTAAAATATATGATGCATGAATTCCTGATTATGTAAAAAATAATTTCTTTTCCTTTTGATAAAAAATTTACAGTATATTCTTATAATGAATATAAATAAATAAATTCTGATAAATTAATGTTAATAAGAAGTGAAAATTATTTTCACACAAAAATAAATGGGTTAATACATTTCTCCTCACATTTGGAAATTGAGTCCTCAAATCATTATCTCATGTCTGGTAGAAAGGGTTTAAATTAATTTAAAGTAAATTCGAATGAGTGATAGATAAATAATATAGAAATGAATGAATATCATTTTTAATATTTAAAATATAATTTTATTTATGAAAAATTCTTTAAAAGGGATAATTAAAAGTCATTTTAAAATACGTAATTGTAAATATGATTGTCATCATGAATTACACATAATTGGGTTTGTAAATACGAGACCATTATTTTGATGTGAGAATATGTTCATGTTGGGAAAAAATGATTTCCAAAAAATGATAGAGAGTGAAAAAGAACAAATATCAAAATATTATGTATTATCATATTAAAGATAATATATAGAGAATGAAAAATAAACGAGGCTTCAAAATGGGAAACTATTCACTAGAAATGGGCATAATAAGATAAAATATTTGTTTCCTAATAATTTTCCTCATGTGGAGAAATTCCTTTATCATATACTCTATGAGAATAAGGAAGTATACTTACATTAAAAGTATATTCTCATCCATTTATAACATTCCCCCACAATATCATATTTTCAACCAAATTATTTTAATTAAATATTATTTTTTAATTTTTGAAAAACTATAATTAATTTCAATTTGGTCACGTAATACAAAAAAGAATAATATTAAATTCCTTCTATCATTATATATTAACCAAAAATTAATTTGATAGACCATGTTAAGATATTATTAAAATATTAAAAAATTAAATGAATATACCAAACAATTTACCGACAAATTTTCCCAACACAACCATAAACTCATCTTAGATCATTCATTAAATTATTAAAATTCATATCAAATAACATCAATAAACCTACATCAATATACTATAATATCAAATTTTATTTCGTTAGATTAATAATATATCCCAAAATTTGTTATAGTATTCTCCTAATATAATAAATTATTTCAAAACTAAGGGATATATATTCCACAGCCCAAAAAACATATCACAATATATCTTTTATCACATTATAATACTATCACTAAAAACCTAGAATTTGGTGTTTATCACATTGAACTTCTGATAAAACATAATCACATAACCCCTATATGATATCCATAACACATATTTTACCTTATCATAAAAAAAAAATAATATACAATGATAATTATTCATGTATTTTGATAGTATTGATAACATCTCACACACACATTTCTAATTTCTTTTCTAAAAACACAACATTTAAATTTATGTGCAAATACTGATAAATATTTTACAATATTAGCTATATAGAAAATAAAATATATAAATTTAATATTTTAACAATTAAATAACAATGGACCTATTTTCTCTAGTATATTTTCGAATTAATAAATACTATTATATAACTACATTGATATAGAAAGAAATGTGTATTTTAAAATCTACATCATGTTCCCCAATTATTTTCACATATATTAATCTTTTTAGTCATAATATTATTAAAACCATTCAAAAAATCCTTTGAGAATGAAAATATAGGAATGGCGTGCTAAAATTCTTATTAACGGTAAATATAAGAAATTAACATTTAATTTTACCTAATATCATAATATGGGTATAATGTGGTAATGGAATAAAAAATTTCTATGAGAATAGAAAAATATAAATCTAACCAACAAATATAAATCATTAATCCATAAACATGTAAAAAAATTTATTAATGAAAAATAGTCATATAAACCAACAATCTTGAGACATGTAAAAACAAATCATGTTGAAAAGATGCATTGCGACATGATATAGCCATAAATTTAACATGTTGGTATCATGGATCATCATTTTTTATATCTTAATCACAATACAACTTATACTTGAAATACATTGTAAATTAAAATAATCTTATAGGTGGAATATTTAATTATTTAGCATCGCCGCTTTGTCAAATGATTTAGAGAGCTAAATTGGGCACACTTATAATCATGATCTATATCAGGCTCACTCTTTATCTAAAAAAATCTTCCTGAATAATAATATAATTATATCACATCAAATAGTTCATAGATCAATATAGAAATAAGAAAATTATTTGATTACATTATTTATCCATGGAAACCAAATAGTTTTGTTTTTAATAATTTTGAATAAATCATAATTCATAAAAAAAATAATTTGGATGGTATCATTAAAAAATATCCTCATGTAATGTTATGTAACAAAAACTATTATGGTTAATGATTATAATGATTTCGCTTTAATAGTCCTGAAAAACATTCTTGTAGAAAATCCCTTCTTGTCATGGAAAATTGCTTTTACAAGAAAATCAATAATATAAGGGAAAAACATTCATTAAAAATAAACATAGATGCCTATAATGGAAGATTCAAATCAATGTGTAGTCATGAGGGTTGAAAATTTCATTCATGATATAATAATGATTTGGTTAACAACATCTGTAATAGTGCTCCGTTTGTAATAAGATTAGAAGATTCCTTTAATAAAATGAATACAGAAAAATATGCGTAAAATAAAATTCATAAATATTTTAGTAATTACTTTACCATTATTTAAATAATTTTTGATAATTTATCTACTTAATAATAATACTCTGGATATATAAGATATTACATGATCAAAATCACGTACAAATTACTTATTGGACGTATCATTAACCTATAAGGGTTAAAATAATAACTAAACATTTAAACAATATTTAAAACTAGAGGATAAAATAATATGTTCATTTTAATAAAATTTGACGATATTATTTCATTAAAGGCGTATATACCATAAATTCTCTCATAAAGAATATAGATGTTAACATAATTCATATTCAACTTTAGTAAAATTCAAATATAAAGTCTATGAATGTAACAAAATGATATGACATTGAAATTTTCTTTTATTTCATGACTTATTAAATTAAAATTATGTCATGAGTATTTAATTATACTTTTCATGGAAATAATGGTGCACAAAATTGAACATGTCTTATGAAAATGATGTTGATTCAATAGAAAACCTTGCAAATATCACAAAATTTTATGTGATTTTTAATTCATAAAGGTTTTATGTGAATATTTTTAAATCCTCATAAACCATTTGAATTCAGACCCAAAAAATTTGACATATCAACTGAAAAATAATCATTTCAAAGTTGTGTTAATGAATAATAATTATAATTAGAGGAAAAGGAAATTAATTTAAAACCTACCTTACCACATTGAAACATTTAATTCAAATCCAAATTAGTGAAGTAATTTGAACTATAACATAAAATTCAATTATATATGAATTAATAATTAGATATCACGAAATTGGATATTATATATACAAAATAAATTAAATAAGGTGAATGTCATTAAAAAATATAGAAATTGTGGGAATTGAGATGAAATATCTTACTCATGTAAAAACATTATAAGTATATTAAACAAATCATATGTAATAATTTTAGATATGTTATTTAAATTTTTTTAAAAAATTATAGGTATATTTATTTATCATTAAACCATATTTTTCAGTTATAAAAATGATATATTTAATTACATATTTTTCTATGTCAAAGTTGGGTGTTTTAAAGGCGTTCAGTTCCAAATTACAAAATGAAATTAGTATTTTGATCATGGTCAAAGGGGAATGTGTTCAATTATCATCAGAATATTAATTATATATATATATAGATATTATTTTTATTAATTGATTATAATATTGAATCCTACAATTCAATATGGTAATGAAAATTTAATTTGGTTACAACTATAGAGATGGTATGTCGCATGTATACCTGAGCAACATTTTTTTCAAATAGAATATATGAAATAATTTAATAATAATCATTTAATAATTAAATAATGATTATTATATAATTATTGTTTTGTTCGTTATTTATAAAAACATATATATACTATATATGTGAAGTGTTTATGGATATCAAATGACATTTCATTATGGATGCCATAAGCCACATGTACGCATGAACAACAATATCAACTTTCAATGGGTGAAATAGTTGGAAAATATGTGATAATGTTTATTTCCAAAATTAATATTATTTCATGAATATCATATATATATATATATATATATATATATATACTATAAATCGATCCCTAAAACTAGTAATGGGTGGTTTCAATGGAAAATGAATTAAAGGGGTCTGGGAGACTCTTGTCTATCGTACACATGAATGATGGTTTCATTAAATATTTAATGGATAGTGAGGTGGATATTAGTTATTATATTAAATCAATGACATCTCAAATATATATTAAATATTTTAATTTATTCATGGTGTTATATGATTTTATGGAGTCAGAATAATTAATTAAACTAACACATTCATTTGAAATCTACATATTATTCAGAAAACCTCCTTTTCCATTACACCTTAAAACATAGATTGTCAGCATTATTGGAAAAATAATTCATCCTAAAAATAGTGAAGGATCATAGAATTTTATTTATGTAGATATTATATGTTGTAAAATTATCTTGATGTATTTATAAGACATGAGATGGGGAGTTATTTTATATGTTATGGGAGGTTAATATTAGTAAATACATGAAATATTATAATTTAATATTTATATAACTCATTTATTTTTTTGGCTAAAATAAGGTATTGTCTAGAAAACTATTTTTCATGCGCTTTTCCTTATTATATTAGAAATAGTTTTGAATACCTATATATTTATTACCTAATAATATTTATTCTATATTTTTAATGAAAAATAATATTTTATTTCAAATTTCATTTTATATTCTGTTACAAAGATAAGTTATCTTGCTAAGAATTTATGTAGTTACAGTTATTGATAAATTAACTTTATAAGGACTTAACATGGATATAAGGTGTAAAATTTCCCAAACATGTGTAACTGTTGTTTTTTACTGTATTTTTAACTATAAAATATTGTATATGTATTTAAGGATTCATGGTTCCACTTGACATCGAATATTATCTCTAAATATTTTAAATCATTTAATGTTTAGAATAATGACACTCTACACACTAATAAAAGGTAACCACTTCCAAGGCACTATTGAAATATACTAATCAAAATGGCTCAACAAATAACTACTGAAATTCTGTCCAAACATTTTCCACCTGACCTGTATTCATTTTCCCCTTCAAAATACAATCCTCGAATTCTAAATGTGTAAGTCGAATATGGTTTTTCAATGTTGAGTTAGTCATATTTCCAAAATCATTTAATGGTTATTATTTTTGTTGTAACACTAAATATATTTTATATATTGAAAAAATAATTCTTTTAGTATCACTAATATTGTACAATTCTTTTATTATTTTCATTATAAATTGATTTCTCACATAATTTACATCTAATGGGAAATGAAAACATTGTTTCAGATACATAATAACTATGGTCTTCATGTAGCCATACCAATTTTTTTCATCAAAATTTTATATTAACAAATATGAATATTAAATTAATAAATATATATGATATTTATGAAAGAAACATTACTTTATAAATATAATATATCACATTATTTCTTAACCTTTCAACTGTTGAAAAATTATAATGACACTTGTTCATATTTGTAGAGACCTCCTCAACGAAGTAATGTGAGATTATCTTCTATTACCACCATGCTGGGATGATTAGAAAATTTAATACAACAAATAAACATTATATTCATGAAATTTTTTGAAATATTAACAAGTTCAAACCATTACTTATCTCCTCTATCCATGGTCATATACAAAAATAATATTAGAGACATTGAAATTTTAACCTTATATGGCTGACCATTGAAAGAAATATCTAATAAATGAATATGAAATTATTATTAAAGGAAAATAATATATCTATTATATATAAATTTTTTCCCTAATAATGTATTTATAAATATGTACATTCATTATATATGTTGATCAAACACATGAGACAGAGATAAGATCAATGGTAATGTGATACAATTACAACCTCATTTTATTTTATGATTGTTTATGTTTAAAATTTCATTAGTGAAATTATATTATCTTATTATCTAAAAATATATATATTTTGTTTCTAATTTTTTAATATCTAATTTTTCATTTTTATATGATATTAATAATTATTTCTAATAAATAAATAATAATTCATATCTACGAGTGTTTCTTATGAATAAAATGTTTTAATGTTTAAATTATCTTCATTTTCATTAATATAGAATTTGTTTTAAATGTATTAATTAATTTTATTTTTTAAAACCAAATGATTATATGATATTATATTCAACCATATTTGACTTTCATTAATTTTTCCTAAAGATAATCATCATGTAACTTCCCAATTGGGTTATATTTTTTCATTTTAATATATTTTTGAATATAATATTTTAAAATGGCTACCATAAAAATAAAATTTCTTCATCAGTAATGATATTATTTTATGTGAATATTTCCCTAATTCTCTCATTGTGTATTTTAAATGAAAATAATTTTTTCAATATTCTAGGAATTTTTATATAAAATTCAAAAAAATTGTTTTTTATTATTTAGCTAATTGAATGAAAAAAATTTGGAATGTTACTAAAAACACAATTCTTATCAAAAGTTATAGATTATTTTTTAGATTATTTTTCTACTATTTTATTTTCCAATGGATATGATTTAATAAAAAATAATAATTTTTAATCAATTATATACTATTATCCCTTACTGATAATAAATTATAAAATTTAATGAAATCTTTCACATACTTGTGACAATTATCCATATAAATATCCCTCATTAATTTGAAATTATTGGTATCATTCATGTCCATATATTTAATATCATAAATTTATCCAAAAACATTTATATTACATTGATAATGTTTCATCTATATTCAATTTCTATGTATGGTATTAGTGTATGTATTTATGTTATTTTATTCGTTTGGTAAATATTTATTATTATTGATTCAATATGAAAAGATAATTATTTATAAGGAATTTAGAGAATTAATTGTATTGTTCATTTAATAAGTGATGAATTACCTAGTTGAGAAATTGAGGGGTGAGGACCAGTTATAGATAGCACCTTGATTCATCAACAAGTCTCATGGGACATTAAATTAGGCATTTAATATTAAATATGAATAGAGTATAAACAGTAAGCACAACATTATAATTTGAAACTACATATTTTACACTCTCTATATCCTTGGTTGTGACATGCACTCTTAGAAGCATTCGTAACTTCCTTGGAAGATGTATCATTAAGGAAGCAGCCTTAAAACAATACATAATATTTACTTATGCCATGAATTTTAAATTATTTCACATTTAGGATCTTTTGGTGTATATAGTATTATATAATTACATAATAAAACATATATAAAATCAAAAATAACAGAAATTGGAAAGTTATTTATGGTTTCGATTTGTCTATAATCACAAACATTTCAAATAAATCATTATTTTTTTATTAATATTGTTCAATAATGTCAACATGAAATCTAAATATTCTTAAAAATCCTTAATTATTGTGAACTACATTGGACAACATTAGATGAGCATAAAAATAATAGTAAGGGATACATAATGAATTAAAACTATTAGTTTTGAAAAAAAACAATAACCCTTGAATACTTCATTATAATGTAATAAAAACATCATTAATAATTAAAAGGACATTCTTTTGAAATTATTATCATCACATACCATTTTCTGAAAAACAAATATTACAATAAAACATATCGAAAATATTGATAAAACATTAATTTATCTTGGTACATGATTTTTATTTAATCGAATAATAGTGTCGTTTAATTCTATATATTTCACTCTTAAAAATGGTATAACCACATGGCTGATATCAATAACCAATGTATTAGAAGTTAAAACATAACCACACATCCATAGTTTATCACAAAACCACCATTCGTTGGGATATAATGTAACCAAAGATCAAATTTCTATGTACCATAAAATAATTAAAACACATAAATTCAATCAACATTCAATATTTCACAAATAAAATATAATTTTCACTAAAAATAAAACATTTCATGTTATAGAAGAAATCAATTAATTTAAAAAAATATACCCATATTACTATAAGAAATAATAAATTCATTTATTTATCATTTAAAAATTTTACATCTTGGAGAGGATTCCAAATATCAATTAATGGTCTCAGCAGTAAAGGAGTTTTTTATCAAAAAAAATTAAAAACAATGTTTCTTTTACCAATTATTAATATTTATCATAAAAAACTAGTTAATATATTAATTTTTAAAACCATTGAATATAATTCAAAATTCAGATAACATTTCATATTAAATCATTTTATAACCATATAATAAATATGTATAATAATATAATTACTTTTTATTGGAGGATAAGATTCACAAATAAAGCATTAAACTTTCAATTCATACATTAAAACATTGAATATTAAAATCAAAAGCAACATGAAGATTTAAAAATATTAAAAGCTTTAAATTACATGAGAATATATATAATATGGATACAAAACGTACATATTTTTTTATATACACCTTGTAAAATAATACATGTGAATATCATCATGAAATGCTTCAATGAAAGGATATTGAGAATAAATCCCTTAACGTGAGTCTGATTTAACATGTATGTTCTTACTCATCTAGAATAATAAACATAAGATAATTATTTTCATTCATTATAACATTTCTCATCCTTATTTTTCATTTTATATCATGTATTATCATTTTATAAATATAACATAATTATATAAATTCATATCAGACATTTTTTTGATATTCAGTATATGAATCCAAAATGAATTCGGTAAGATGTATATAGTCAATGTGATCACTATCTCATCATATCCTGAATAATATTCATTACAGAATAATAACTTTTATAAAATAATTATACATATAAATAATGCATTTTACATATGGTTATGGGAAATGAACAATGTTATAATGATGAAGACTGTATTCCTTACATACGCATGAGTACCATTTCAATTTTTTAATGATCATAATAAAAATAAGTTATTTATTATTTTATATTTCCATATTTCCATAATATAAATTTTAAAACATTAAAAATTTAAATATTATTATTTATATTATTGACATGATATGGTGATTAAAAATTTATCAAATCTCCTTTGGGAGTTGGTAGTTCACATGTACACATGTACAAAATTATCATTTTTATATGTATATATGTTAAGAATAAAGTTGATATATTACCATATTAAATGAATGGTGTTTCATTAAAATAATATATAAACATTAATATCATTATTATAACCAGTCTTGTGATTTTTTAGTGGAAAACGAATTATATCTGTTCATGGAAGTGATAGGTCAATCGTTTACAAAAATGTATTTCTTTTCCCATTAATTAAAAGAGTATATGGATATTGGTGATGATATTAACATAAAAATATATTATTATATTTATTATATTGTATTAATTATTTCATCATGGTGGAATGATATATGATTCTGGTAGATGAAGAAATAAAAATAATACACATAAATTAAAACGATCCATGTTCTTCAGAAGATTTCTTTTCATTAACAATATAAAACAACTAAGGAGGGTGTTATTACTAATATAATGCCTCTATAATTGGGGGATGGATTCTATTATGGGACATAGTCTTATTTTTTGTGATCAAAATTGTGAAAACCGGGTTCCAGTGACAGCACAGACACCCCGCCTTATCATGGTCGTCGGGTCCTTGCCTACCAGGTACCACCAGTTGCCCCCGCAGACACGTGGGGCCCACCCCAGGGTCCACCCACATGCCTGAACGGGTCATCTGACTAATGAAAGTCCCCACAGGCCAACACTTGTCCTTTCTAGTGTGCTTTTTCCTCACTCACACACACCCTGGAAAACTTCCCAGAAGGTCACCAATCCTAATCACTACTCTAGGCCAAACACGTTTAACTGTGGAGTTCTAACCAGGTAGGCTCCTGAAAAGGAAGGTGAACCTTGTTGACATGAGTCACATCATTTAGTCATTTAACCCTTTATCATTTGGGGATGTTACAATAACCCCACCCCCCCTTTAGAGCACAACGCCCTTGTTGTGATCCCTACATCTCAACCCAGGCAGTGCACCACACTTATGGATGTGTTTCTCCTCTGATACCAAATGTGAAAACTAGGTCCCAGTGACATCACAGACACCCCGCCTTAACATGGCCATCGGGTCCTGGCCCACCAGGTACCACCAGTTGCCCCGCAGACACGTGGGGTCCACCCTAGGGTCCACCCACGTGCCTGATCAGGTCATCTGACTAATGACAGTCCCCACAGGCCCATAAATGTCCTTTTTAGTGTGCTTATTCCTCACTCACACACACCCTGAGAAACTTCCCAGAATGTCACCCATCCTGATCACTACTCTAGGCCAAACACGCATAACTGTGGAGTTCTAACCAGGTATGCTCTCGAAGAGGAAGGTGCACCTTGTTGACATGAGTCATATCATTTAGTCATTTAACCCTTTATCATTTGGGGATGTTACAAAAATTGTTTTTTAGTATGATGAAATGATATGAATTTGTGCCTTTTTATAAGAGGGGATGGGAACTCTTGGAATTTATCCAAGTATTATATTAATATTAATTAATTTTTTTTATAGAAAATTATTCAATTTGACTTATGAATAAGATAGGATGAAGTGGGTTAAAATTGATCCACCCAATTAGTATTATATGGGTTTTTATTTTTTTGAATCCCTATCATTTCATAACTGTTATTTGTTTCCTTTTAACTCATAAGTTGTTATCGATTAATTTACATTTTAAGTGTTAATTTAATTACCATAACATTTAAAAACAGAATTTAATGATTCAGTTATAACATATTTGGGCATATAAAAAATATTTGAATGTTTTATTTATTTAACAAATTTTATAGCATTTAAAAAACATCATTTATTTTAAAAGATAATTAATGTTTATTTTGATACTTTTAGTTATTTGACATTTTAAAAATATCATCACAAATATATTTAATTAAAAAACTATATGAAATCATCCAAAAAATAATATAGATAATCCATAATATTAGCATATTCCATTTATTATATCAAATTATATTTATTTTCATATTTTTAATATAATGTATTTGATTCTTTCACTAACAAGTCAATTACTATGTCATCAATGTCGATACATTTAACGATATTTTGATGTCACTAAAATTATAAATAAATAACCATGATATAAACAATTATTATATATTTTTGGACACTATTTATTTTCGATGATATATAATGTAAAAACCTAGAGTAAAATTACTTCATTTTATAATACAAAAGTGTGACAAAAGTGACTTTTCTTTTGAATACAATATAATAAATGTCTTAGTCTCATCCAAGTGGCCTAAAAGGTCAAAATTTCTTCTGGAATGTAATTTTGGTGATATATTCTAATACAATGAAATTTGGAAAAGTGTTATACTAATTTTATAATAATTATAATATTAGTTTTACCCTCAATTATTTGATTTACATTTTGCAGTTTCAATAAAAATATTTTTAATGATAAAACTAATATTTATAAAAAATAAAAGGGAAATATTTACATAAATTTGAAAATATTATTGATAATATCAAATAAATTTTGTCTAACTAAAAAAATAAAAAATTAATTACAAAATAATCTCTTTGAAGATTCCGGATATTTTCTTTTTAATGTAAAAACGTTACTACGTTCACAAGGTTTTTATATCGAATTTCAGTGGAGATTTAATTATAATTACCTAAATTATATTAAATTATAATTTTTTTTGATAAATATAAATTAAAAAAATTATAATATATATTATGTATATAAATAAATTTGATCAAAATGCATTTTTCAATTAAATTTTTTTGTTGATTCATTATTTATATAAAAATAAATTTTATGTATAAAAAAAATACAAAATTAATTTAAAATAAAATTTTATACACAAAATTCACAAAACAATTATATTTTTTAAAATTAATTAAAGATTTCAAAATATAGAATTAAAACCTGTGTAATATTCAATGGGAAAAATTCATTTTTATAAAAATACATCATTTAAACATAAAATTAGTTTTTTTTCATATATTGTGTCTAAAATAAAATTAATATTAATGTAGAAATTAGATTTAATATATCCAGTATATATTTTTTTAATATAAATAATTAATAATTATTTTATTTTTTTATAATCAAATTTTTTCCCGTTAAATTTTTTTTCCCTAAAAACATTTTCTATTATTTTAAAAATTGTTTTTTTAATATATATTAATTTTCACCAAACAATTAATTATATTTTAATGTGTAATTTTTTTTTATTATTTAGATAATCATGTTCATCCCTTCTATTCTAACGACTTTGTGATATCTACTGTATAAAAATAATAATATTTAGCTGTTCGTTTAAGCTCATTTTGGAAAATCATATATGTTATCGAACATATTGTTTCCCTCTTGAAAAACATCTGCATGAAACACTATCCTCCCTAATAAATATAGTCCACACGATATCAACTTCAGATTAGTAAAAAAGATTTAAGTTTTGGAAATATATTTTTTTTTTTGAAATAGTACATTTTAAAATGACTTAATGAATGATGTATTTTTAAAATAAAGAAAGTAAGGTACTATAGATATCCAAGATAACACATAATTAGGGTCTCACATTTTGAAACATTGATATAGAAGATAAAATTAACCTTAATTCTTTGATGCAGTGTGATAGAAAACTTTTTCAACAGTGTGTTAATTATAAAAAAACCATAAATATTTTATAGGATTAAATTTTACCAATTTCATTGTAATAAAAATATGTAGATAACATTTTTCTCTAAAATAATTTCCCTAGAGTTTTGTAATTAATTTAATATATAGTAAAATAATTTAAATAACATTTTTGATATATTTATATTTTATAATAACAATTTTATAGAGATATCATTCCCTCAATATAGATTTCGATCCCTAAAAATGTCCATAATCATCAAAGATCACAAAAACCCAAAAGTATATTAATACCTTAATACTCATTTTCAAATGAAAAAGGCTTATTTATCATTAAATTATTGTTATTCATAATTATCAATCCATAATACATCACTTAGATTTTTCCATTATCACATATAATCACATAACTTAAAATCAGAGAAGGTGTGTCTAAAAACACGAAGATTGGGCTAACCATAA